>CM059607.1:12810000-17810000 GCA_030412105.1 Cyclura pinguis
TGAAGAGGAGAAAGTGGAATAAGGAAAGGCACAAAGACCTATCCTTATTTTTCCTACTGCTGCAGAAAAATTCTCCAGAGCCAGCCCTATCTGCTTCTCCTGAACTAAGTGCATTGACTCATGAGACAAAAGTGCAAGGTGTTGCCCGTATTACTCCACCAATCCTGTTACACCAAAATGTGGGTGACTCAGGGGTCCATCTGTGATGGCAGTACCTCGGTGAGATAGTGGGGAATTATTAACTCAAATTAGGAGGTCTGTGAGAGAGAAGCAACCGTGTGAGATCTTTTACACCAATGTTTACCAGTACTTCTGCAGGGAAGAACCAGCCAGAAATCCAAAAGTAAGCTTAACTGCATTTTATTGGGAGAATTAAACATGCACACAAGATCCAAGGAGTCATGCAAGGCTAACTGAAGAACAGGGCAGGAAAGTTTTAGATAATGAGATTCAGGGTGTAGTGGATGATATTTACCAATCCAGAAGAACAGCAAAAAAAGCAGCAATGTGGCTTAGACACAAATCTAAGGACACTACACAATCAGGAATTGAAGCAGCAGAGTGGCAACCAGCAATCAATGTACTGAGTTGACCAGCCAAAAATAGGGGTTTATATACCTGATTTCTGCCCGGAGGGCAAGGATGTGGATGGCCCTCTGACCAAGTAAACAATGGAATTTGCAGAGTGGACAATGAGATCAAGAATGGTCTAATGCTCTTAGCATTAGATGACAAAGAGCTAATGGTCTCCCTGATAGCTTGGTGTTTGTCAGATAGGTTTTATGAGAAAGGAGAGGTTTGCTGGGTCAGAGGAAGAGGAGTAAAAGCAATCAGCCATCTTTGTGAGAATCTCCCAGACATTATTGTCCAAAAGGTTACGTCATCGAAGCTAGCTGCAAGCGTATTGTCTCTGGAGTTTTCTGGTGATTTCCTGACTATTACCTGGCTACACCTAAAGGTGTCTTCTGACCTAATTAGCAATGCGCATGTTCGGCCAGTCTTTTCCTAGTGTTCAGCTCAGCTGTACAGTCATAACAGGGCAAATTTTATATCAAAGCCTATTAATATACTTTGCCAATTAAATCATAAATTGGATTTCACCAACTAAACCGTATCAATGTGTGGAGGTGTACAGCATAATGTGCCAGGAAACCACTGTCTCTGTTCAAACCACTGTCAGTGGACTGGAGTTTGTGGATATATTCTAGTTCTGTTATTTCTCTTTCCAATCTTCCTTGATACATTTTTGTTCAAAGACTACTGTTCTGAGGTCTGAGATGGAATATAATTAGGTCCTCTGATGGTATTTCCCAATTAGATGTGGGGGCAGAATTGGCACCTGAGTTTGTGACAAGGTCTTGTACCTATCTTCCCAACTGTATTGTGTGTCCTCCTGTAGGTAAGTAACTATTTGATATTGGGAGGCTGTCTGTAGGCAAGTAAAGTCCTGCCACAAGAGCCCTTGAGAGGGCAGCATTATTGTCCAGAACAGGTTGTTATTCATTGATGACATGTATGAGAGGTCTCAGCTGGGAGCTCCATATGACCAATAGTGGGGTTCTGCCATTTCCTGTCTTTAATCTATTCTGTAATAGATTGGTCCTGGGTACAATTCTGCCTTGTTGATTTTTTATAACTTCATATGGTAGGTACTCCAGCTTGAGGACTGCTTCTTGTAATTCTACAAGTTTGGCATCCCTGTGTTGTGGGTCTGAGTAGATGCAAGTGTATCAGAGGGCTTCATTGTAAACTATGGATTTGGTTGTATATTCAGGGTGGAAACTAGAGGCATGTAATTACATGTAGAAGACAGTGGGCTTGTGATATACTGTGATCCTTAGATGTCCATTGTGTAGCTGTACAGTGGTGTTCAGACAGTGAACTTGTTCTGTTGATAGTTCCAGGCTGAGATTGCTGGTAGGGTGGAAGTTGCTGAAATTCTGTTGGAATGCCTTGAGTGAGTCTTCTCCATGAGTCCAAATTATGAAGATATCATCAGTGTACTTCAGGCAGAAGAGAGGTTTCTGGGTGTAGGAGTTATATTGTTCCAGATCAGCCATGAGGAAGTTGGCATATTATTGGCATATTGTGTATGCTCATGTCCTATAAAGGTCCTGTTCCTAGGCACCTCACTCCATGCATCTAATGAAGTAGACTTCATAACTCTATGAAAGTTTATGTTAACAGCTTCTTTTTCTCATTCAGTCCCAATGTGCAAGATCCTTTTGCATACTGAATACGGAATAGTTATTGATCTGTAACTCTAGATTGCAAATTCATAACTCCAATACAAGATCCTAACCACAATTTCTAATGGATTCTAACCAATGCTAACTATCCTGATTAGGGTTCCCAGATCTCAGAGCCTGATACCAATTCTCTGGCCCCTGGATGAAGGGAGAAATCTCAGGGTGAGAATATTGCCCTGAAAAATACATATTTAAAGAAAACAACTGTGTGTTGCTTTCTTACATTATTGCTGACTACTGTAGATTCCCAAAAGATCTCATCTCCTTCTCTCCTTCTTTTGTTTCATTGATCAGACCTGTATTTTCAATTTCAACGACATGCTTTGAGCAAGTGTAGTTTATGCTTAATAGTACCATGTTTAAAGATATCACCAAACCCTGCCCACTGTGACAGAGTTTGCCCATTGCCAAGCGCTGTCCCTAGGTCTCAGCTTTTGGCCATGGAATCTCAGAGCCTAGGATGTTCCTGGTACCTGGCAATCCTAATTATGATATCTGAGTATGCTGATTGCCTGATATTTAAGAGGTTATAAACTTAGAGTTATAGTTATCTTTCCTTTAACCATCACTTCCTTCTTTTGTAAATGACTATGATGTCTGAGAGGTGTCTAAGAGATATATTAAATAAATGAAAATAAGTTTCATTTCCATCTGACCTCAGTGTTCCTCCCCACCCCACTATACAGCCCTGCATCTAATGAATTGGACTCTAGTCTACAAAAGCTTATACCATGATGACTTTGTTAGCTTTTTAAGGAAGAAGAAGACTTTTTGTTCTCTGTGTAGCCCGAATATTTTGTTCCTGCTAATGAACTACCATCTCAAATAGATTTGGTCTCAAAAACTATTGTTCTGCTGCATTGTCTTGAAAGATTTGTGAACACAACTTTAGCAACCTCAGTGTTTCTTCCTGAAAGTTCCTGTGTGTAGGTAGGCTACCTAAATGATTCATGAAGAGCTGAATCAATAAAAGCAACCACTGATGCTGAAAATCTCTTTTGATGTGAAATATCCCAGCCTGCCTTTGCAGTGTCTGCCTAAAGTTCAAAATAAGCGATGAGTAAAGGAGATGGAGGATTAATTTTTGGGCAGCTTGCGCTCATGACTGAGACAGGATTTTCTGAGAAATGATCTTTGGTTAGATTGATAAATAGGTAAGTCAAGAACTGGGAGCTGCACCTCCTCTACAGGATGGCAAAGTAAGAAATATACATAATGAAGACGAGTACCAAGGGAATGTGTTGTGCAGGGAGCATTTTCCAATGAATTCCTATCATTGATGTCCCCAAAACTCCAAAAAATGGAGCAGGGATGAGCAGCTATGGCCCTCCAGATATCACACATTTTATATCTGTGCATTTCATTTTTTTCTGCCCAGTTGTAGTACCTTGTACTTCCTCCTGTTGAAAGTCATTTTGTTACTTTTGGCACAGCTCTCTAATCTGCTATAGTCATTTTGAATTCTATTCATGTCTTCTGAAGTGTTAGCTACTGTTTCTAATTTGGTGTCATCTGCAAATTTGTTAAGAATGCCCTCTATTCTCTCATGCAAATCATTGATAAAGATGTTGAATAGCACTGGGCCCAGGACAGAACTCTGTGGTACCCCACTAGTCACTTCTTTCCAAGGCCCTTTCTGCACGAGGCTGGTGAATCGGTTTGTGCCGTTTCTTACCGGATTTTCTGGGCTCAAAACAAGGTGGACTTTCCCTCATTTCCTTCCGCACAGCTACTGCGTATGTTCCATTCTGATTCGGAGAAATGCGAGTTCATGAATCCACACTGTCTACGCCATGGCCACTCCCGCTACTCCCCTCACCCCACCCTGTTGGCTGTGATTGGCCTTTTTTTTTTTTTTGGCATGGTTTAGTACATCATTGCATACATGTGTACGCGCATACGTGCAAAAGTCCATACTACCCCCTGGCCCATCCCATGAGCCCTCCCCTGACCACCAATTCGCATTGGTGAAAATGTACGTGTCTGCACCACTGTGAAAGTACAAATTGGATCGATCTGGAAAATTGGAAAACCGATTTCTTCCGGTTTTCAAATAGTGTGCTTTACCACCACATGGGGGCGCATTTAGTCAGAATTACGTGAGGAATGAAGGTAAATAAACTGAAGCTAGACCACTCCAACATACAGAAGACCTCCGTGGCAAGACACATTGGCCCGCCGTAATAACCACGTGCAGAAAGGGCCCAAGATGTAAAGGAGCCATTGGGGAGCACCCTTTGGAATTGGTCAGTCAACCAGTTACAAATCCACCTAACAGTAGCATTGTCTCTAACATACATTTTACTACTTTGTTTGCAAGACCATCATGGGGGACCTGGTCAGAGGCCTTAGTGAAATCAGGGTACATTACATCCACAGCCTTCTCTTCATCCACCAAACTAGTAACCTTATCAAAGACAGAGATCAAATTAGACTAGCATGACTTCTTTTTGAGAAACCTACGTTGACTTTTAGTGATCATGGCATTCATTTCTAATTGCTTACAGACTGTCTGTTTAATGATCTGCTCTAGAATCTTTCCTGCTATTGATGTCAAACTAACTGGGTGGTAATTGTTTGGGTCCTCTTTTTTTTCCGTTTTGAGGATGGAGATAATATTTTCCCTCCTCCAGTCTAATGGGACTTCTCCCATTCTTCAGGAATTCTAAAGGATTGTTGCCAAGAGTGCTGAAATGACCTCTGCCAGTTCTTTTAATACCCTCGGATGTAGTTCATCTGGTCCTGGAGACTCAAATTCATTTAGAGCAGTCGGGTATTCCTGTACTACATCTTTGTCTATGCTGTGCTCCATTTCCTCTACCATATCATCTACTCTATTTACCCCAGGTAGAGTATTGTTTTCCTTTTGGGAGAAAACCAAGGTAAAGAAGATGTTGAGTAGTTCTGTCTTTTCTCTGTCCCCTGTTAGCATTTTACATCCTCTCCACACAGAGGCCCTATCATTTCTTTGTTCTTCCTTTTCCTACAGACATAACAAAAAAAGCTTTTCTTATTGTTTTTAACCTCTGTAGCAAGCATGAGCTCATTCTGTATTTCAGCTTTTCTGACGTTCTCCCCGCACTTGCTCACTATTTGTTTGAATTCCTCTTTAGTGATCCCCCCCTTTCTATTTCTTGTACATGTCCCTTTTAAGTCTTAGGCCCTTTTCGCATGGCGTTTTCCATGCGAAAGGGTACCTGGAGCATCGCGCGATTGTGAGGAGCAACCTGCATGACGCACTCAGAATCACATGACACTCCAGGGGCTGGCAGGCACTGATTGCGCACCTTTTCATTTTCGGCTAGAAGCCAAAAATGGTGCACGATCACGCATTGCTTCCAGGCCCCACATGCACTTACCTGGCGTGCGGAGCCTCTGGAGCCCCACCGGTTGCGCTTCCTGCCCCAGCACAGCCTGGGAAACTCCCAGGCTGCACAGCGGAAGGAAGAGGCAGGGCTTTCGCACGAACAGGCAGTTCGTGCAGAGCTGAAGGACCCCAGACACAAGAGCCTCTCGCTGGAGGCTGCTTACGCGATCCCCGCACCCCTGTGCCGGAAGAAGGTAAGGTGCGCAAAGGGCCTCAGTTCCACTGAGAGCCCTTTAGACATCCTCCCCAGATTCTTTAGACACCTTCCATGTTTCTTCCTAACTGGAATTGTTAGAAATCGTGCCTTCAATATCTCACTTTTAAGAAACTCCCATCTATTTTGACATCTCTTCCCTTTAAGCATCCATGACCATGGGATCACTCCCACTATTTCCCTAAGTTTACTGAAATCAGCTTTCTTAAAGTCTAGAATGTGTGTCTAACTACGCTTGGCTTCCCTTTTCCACTGTATAGTAAATCTATAATATGCATTAATCAGTGACTATATTAAACCTCCATGTTTGGAAGCAATGCAACTTTGGCTGTTTTTCACCTTACTTGTTCCCAGCAGCATCCAGTGGGGATCTCAGCAGTGGCTCTGCCAGGAGGGGTGCATGACAGGACTGGTCCTCTCCACACCAGCTGCCACCGTGATCCAGGAAGTGCAATGGCCCCACCTCTTCCTGCTGCAGCACAGTTGGGCACTGTCCCAGGCTGTGCTGGGGCAGGAAGCATAGCCATTGCACTTCTGGACACTCTACACAGCAGATGTGGAATGGCAGCGTGATTGCAAATCATTGATGGGGAAGACCCATCAATGATTTACTCCATAATTGTGCCACCTGGGGATGGGAGAAAGACAGAACTGCAATGACATCATGTGTAACCATCATTGTGCTGCCATCCTTCTCTATGGCAGGACAACAATGTCATGCAAAATGTCATGTCAGTTGTGCAAAAAAATTTTAAAAAAACGGTTATCTATTTCTGGGCATTCTTTTTGTTTGTTTGTTTGTTTGTTTACTGGTCAGTGTGCCTTAGAAACTGAGCAAAAACTGTTTCTCTTAAGAGGTCTATGCATCCATTCAATGGAATCCACAATCAATTGGCAGAATCCTGTATGACCATTACATACTATGTAACACTGTTACTATCGTGCTGTGTAGTGTATTCCAGGCAAACCCCTCCCCCCCCCGCCAGCTCTTTTACCAGTAAGGAGCCACTGTGGCTGACAAGGGTCCATTCCCCTGTCAATTGAGAAGCAACTGCCTGAAATTCCCACCTCCTCCTGTGAACGGCAGCATAACAGGCAGAAAAAAGACACCTGTTACAAAACTCTTTTATGCTGGAGATTACTCACGTGGGCAGGGGACATCAGGAAGTCACTTCTTGATCAACAGAAAAATAAAACCCCATCAGTTCCAGTGGCTGCTTACCAGTAAATAGGGTTTGAGGACTTTCATGGTCCCTACGTATCCCTAACAGTCAAGCTTCAAGAGACTATGACCCTTTTCGCACCTTACCTTTTTGCACTGCTGCCGCATCCCTGCTGCTTTGGCTCCGCAGCTCCTGCCTCCTCTTGTGGATGCCCCTTCCTTCCTTCCGCAGTGCAGCCTGGGATTAGAGGCTGCGCTGGGGCAGGAAGTGCGACCGGCGCGGCTCAGGAGGCTTCGCATGGCAGGTAAGTGCGCGCAAGGCTCCGGAGCAATGCGCGACCGCACAGCATTTTCGGCTTTGAGCCGAAAATGAAAAGGTGCTTGCGTGGTAAATGTGAGTGTGTCATGCAGACCACTCCTCACATTTACGTGATGCTCAAGGGGCCCTTTCACTTCAAAAACACCATGCGAAAAGGGCCTATAAATCCCTTCAGAGAAACCTACTGTCCTTGATTCCAAATGTATGTTGAAAGAAAAAGTCAACATATGGCAAAACTAGCAAGACAAAAAACACAGTACCTGCTCATACAAATCCATCCCCACTACAGGCCACAAAAGCTAGAATTTCTATTAACCCTTGCTTAGGCAATTTTCTTACAAAGAAAACTGACAACATGGCTACTGATTATCAAATTTCAAAAAAAAAATCAGAGTCAGCCATGTTCCTTTGAAAACAAATCTGATCTTTGATTTTGGACTTATATTTAACAAACAAGACAGTACACCTCCCATCTGTCAGACTTTCAGGGTTTCCAAACAAGAAACATGACAGGGGAAGAGAATTCAAAGCCTCATGAATTCAAAGCCTACAAGAGCACCTGCTTGGTAAATACAACTCCTCCTCCAGAGACCCAAAACTACAGAGCAGCAATTCCCCATCAGGCCAGGGAAGGCAATGCTAATTCTTTCACTGTCACCAAAAACCAGACTGAAATCCTGCATGAATGCCTCAGATGCTAAAGTATTCACTGTCTCTCCAGTAGACAATGAAAGCTGCACACCTGTCCATGACTGAACCCTGTTATGGGTTCGATGGTCCTTACAGGGAAAAATCAGAATATGGGCATCACAAGGAAGTGGGGGGGAGGGAGAAGAGATTAAATCCACCTTCTTTAAACAAAGGACGTATCATTAGGAATTTACTTTCCCGTTGGCAAGAGATTTTCAAGAGAGGAATTCTGTTTCTAACTATAGCAATCAAAGGGAAGAGCCTGGGTTTACGCAAGCATGTAAATCACTAAATGTGACAACTTGCAACTAAATGTGGAAAGTGATTGCACTGGGAAAAAACTGATTTCAGGAGACACTCACCTCTTCCCCTCAATGCATGAGAGAAGCATGAGACCATTGTTACTCCTGCACAGAACAGCCATGCATCTTCCAAATGTGCTTTGTGGTAATTTGAAACAGGAATGACATAGCTCTCTATTTTGCTTGCTGTTACGTTCACATTTTTTAAGCCTCCACATCTCTCCATGCCATTTTCATATCAATTTAGGAACGTGGGACAAAGTGAAAACTGTTTTCAGTTGCCTGGATAAGAGGTTTTCAAACTATGGACTGTGAGATTCATTCAGATGATATGAGAAAAAGTCTGCAGAACGGCCAAGAGTATGTGTAGGTGGCCCTGCTTATGATGATAAATATTATATCCAACTTCACAGAACTTTGTTAACAAAAATAGGCATACCCATCACACTTGGAAAATTGTATAGAGTTGGAAGACATAGAAAGGGGAGCCACAGTGATCTATTGCCTTAATATTCAGGCCTTTGAAATTTAGAGGACAGCAAACAATGAAGACATGACAAAGATTTATAACACTATGCATATTAGGAAGGAAACATTTCTCCCTGTGCCATAAAGCTAGAACCCAATGCCATCCAATGAAGATAAATCGTGTGAGATTTAGAGATAGAGAAAAAGAAGTGGTTCCTCATACACAATACAGTTAAACTGTGGGATTCACTGCCACCAGATGTAGGAATGGCTACCAAGGCCATTTCCGCACTACATTCTTATAGCGCGATTATTTCACTTTCAACATCCTATGGAATCCTGGGGTTTGCAGTTTCGGGAGGGGCCGCCCGAAACTGCAAACCCCAGGATTCCATAGGATGTTGAAAGTGGAATAACCGTGCTATAAGAATGCAGTGCGGAAATGAGCCGAGTCATGTGGAACGTATTTACTCCCATCTTTCCCCTTATATAGGATCCAAGATGGCCTACAAGCAATTAAAAACTGGGTACAGCTAAAAAAAAAAACGATTTATACAAAAGTTTTTCTAAAAAACGAATTTATATAAAAGACTTTATTTTTAAAAAAATTAAACAGTCAAGTTAAAAACACAAAGTAAAAACAGTTAGTTTGAACATTTGACTACAAACCCTGGAGGCTAGGGCCATTTCCACACTAGACTGTTATAGCGCTATTAGTCCACTTTCAACATGCTGTGGAATCCTGGGGTTTGCAGTTAAACTGCAAACCCCGAGTTTCCATAGGATGTGGAAAGTGGAGCAATAGCCCTCCAACAGTCTAGAGTGGAAATGGCCTAGGGCTCAGTTCCCCGCTCCTCCATGGAAACCCACTGGGTGACCTTGGGCACATCACATACTCTTAGTCCCCCAGAAGCCCCGTATGAGACCATGAACTTCTCTGCAAGGCAAGCGAGGGACCTGTTGGACCTTGCGGTCTTGGCAGAGTTTCACTGCCGGCACAATCAGGATAATTGAAATCTCCCATTACTACTGCATCGCTGCTTTTTGTTTTTGTCTTGTTGTTGTTGTTGTTTTTGTTTTTTTGCTTCTAACAAAGAAGCTTCTTTTTTATTATTAAAATTTTTAAAAAACGTTGATATAAGCAGACAAAACACAAATAAAGCAATACATCCAAGACAAAAGAAAAAGGAAAAGAAAAAATGATTACATTAAAAAGTACATACACTCCTACCATTATTAAGCAAAAAAACAAACAAACCAGAAGACAGAACATATTTAATCTAAGCCAACAAAAGTTGACTAAACTAACCAACAAAAAAACCCTGCAACTAATTAAAAATGGTTCTCACCTTTGTTCCAAACATCTCCTACTTAAATAAGTATGCTCAACTTAAAACCATTACTTAAAATGACTAATAAATTTGTTTCTCATTATGTTTATACTCATTAACTATTTTCAATTCTGACTTTCTTAGGTTACTGTTTCAAACTATATATCAAAATTGTTAATCACTGCAGAATATTATTTATTTATCTAATATTTATTAACGTATTTTGAAAATTGAATATTGTTCTAGGTTTTTGTAAATTTTATATGTTTTTATTGTTTCAAATGTTTTTAACGTCTCTAATTTATTGTTGGAAGCCGCCTTGGATCCCCACTGGAAGAAAGGCAGCATACAAATATAATTAATTAATTAATTAATCAATAAACGATTAATTAAGTCTCAGTAAATCTATTATCTCCATTAAAAAGGCCACACATATATTAAAAAGAAATATTGAAATAGCAACAACATATAATAGTATTTAATTTTCTTTTCTTTTTTTACGTTTATTTACAGTAAAACAAACAAACAATATTTACATTCATATGTCTTGTACAAAATCATTTTCTCCTATAACAACAATTATACATACTCTTGTACTTTTATCCATCCATCCCGGCCTCCCCCCAGATGAGAGGTAGTAAGATTCCGGAATAGTAATTTACGTGCCTGCAGTCAAATAATACTTCACATGTCCCCACTTGTTACCTCCACAATTTTAAAAGTCAACATTAACCATCTTAATATCCGACCACTGATTTCTGAGATATGCTATTACTCTTTCCCAGTCTTTGACAAATGTTTCTATATTAGCTCGTTTCAATATATATGTAAATCTATCCATTTGCATCATATCAAAAAGTTTCAATTCCCAATCTTTTACTGAGGGAAGGGTCTTTTGTTTCCAATTTTGGGCTATTAACAATCTAGCTGCGGCCGACATATAAAATATCAGTTTCCCTGCTTTTTTCTCTAAATCTTCATTCATCATTGATAACAAATATAGTTCAGGGGACATTTCAAATTGAAATCCTAAATTTTTTTCTATTTGAATATGTACTGCAGTCCAGAATTTTTTAATTTTTTTACATAACCACCACTGGTGATAAAATGTACCTATTTCGGTTTCACATTTCCAGCATTTATTTGAGCAGTTCGAATGTATCTTTGATAATCGTTCAAGTGTGAGATACCATCTATAAATCATCTTATATAAATTTTCTCTAATATCCTGGCATGCTGCGTATTTTATTCTTTTATTCCAAGTTTTTTCCCATTGAACCAGGGGAATCAAGTGTGAAACATTTTGTGCCCATTTTATCATTGAAGTTTTAATTTGTTCTTCCTCTGTGTCCCATTTCAATAAGATTTTGTAGATATGTGAGATATATTTAGTTTTTTCTGTTGTCAAAATTGTCATTAGGTCTTCTTCTTTTACTTGGAATCCATTCAAATTTAAATCAATCTTTAACTTTTCTCTTAGTTGTCTGTAGAGGAGCCAATGACAATTAATTCCATTTTCCTTTAATGCTTGTTGCGACCTAATTGTTATTTGATCATTTTGAAGTTCAACCAAGTCTTCATATTTAATCCATTTGTTAAACAAAATATTTTCTTTTTTATAATATGCGTCATAGGGAGACATCCACTGAGGTGTTTTCAGACAGCTTCTTAAAAAATACTTTCTCCATATCTTCAATAAAGCTTTCCTTACATAATGGGTGTTAAATTTCTTATTAGGCTTTGCTTTATTAAACCAAAGATAATAATGCCACCCTGACCACAGATCGACCCCTTCCAGATTTAATAATTTTGTCTTATCTAGCTTAATCCAATCTCTTATCCACTTCAAACAGCATGCATGGTAGTACAAAACTAAATTAGGAAGACCCAGACCACCCCATTTCTTTTGAATCTTGGAGAGTTTTTATTTTTATTCTTGCCCCCCCCCCCCAAATGCATCGCTCCTTTTTGAATGTGTGGTCATCTGCTCCAGGAAGGCCTCATCCAAGTCCTCAGGCTGACCCAGAGGCCTTTAGCAAACCCCCACAATCACATCCCAATTGTTTCTCACTCCCTTAATTCTTACCCAGATGCTCTCGACTTGGCTTCCCAGATTTAAGTCATGGATCTCTTCACAGGTGAAAACATCCTTGACACATAAGACTCCTCCTCCTCCTTTCTTGTTTGGTCTGTTTCTGTGAAATAGGTTATACACCCCTATTCCTACATTCCAATCATGAGACTCATCCCACTAGATTTCAGTGATGCCTATTAAATCATATTTATTTTGTTGTATTAAGAGTTTGAGTTCATCTTGCTTATTTCCCATGTTCTGTGCATTAGTGTACAGACACTTAAGACCATGTGCCCTTCCCAGAAGTCCTGTACTGAAGTTACTTTTCCTCCCCCTGTTGGTCTCTAGTACTACTTGGCCTATTATATCTATCTCATTTGGGCTATTTTTCCCAACACTCACTGAATCCTTGCCCTGAATAATACTGTCTCCCTCACCAGTCCAATTCAGTTTAAAGACTTCCTGATCCGTTTTAAGATACTGTTAGCAAAAATGTTCCTGCCAACGGTTGTGAGGTGTAGGCCATCTCTTGCCAGAAGACCATCTTCGTGGAAATGGAGACCGTGAGCCAAAACCCCCCAAAAATATATAAGCACCATTAAAACATAGCCTAACCCCACTAAAAGCCCTATCTGACACATAATTACAAATCAAAGGCCTGAATAAAAAGGTCTTCACCTACCAGTGGAAGGAAAAGGGAGAGGGGGCCAATCAAATTCCCATGCGTGGGAATTCTGCAACCTGGGAGCTACCATGGAGAAGGCCTTCTCCTATGTCCTCTCCAAATATGTTTGTGATATTGATGGAAATTAGAGAAAGTGTTTTCCTGAATATCTTAAAACTCAATCAGGTTCATAAAAGGAAATTTGACACATTCATGCAGGGTAAGGCTACTGGTCAGTGGCTACTGTTCATAGCAGATATATACTACCTCCAGTATCAAAATGTGTCTGCCTCTGTATACCAGTAGCTAGGAGTATGAACAGGTAAGTGCATCTTGTCATGTCCTTCCCAGGCTTGCTGGAGTTCTGGTCAACAACTGTGAGAATAGAATGCTGGATGTGGTCTGATCCACCATCATTGCTTGGAGTGAGAGAAAAATACATAATTATGTGGTTTGATTGATAAAACAATACAAAAGTTTATGAAGTGTTCCACTGAGACTCCCAGCAATTTTCGTGTTGTCTCTTAGGGAGAAAATGTTTGAGAACTGCTGACTTAAACAAAATGTCATGTGCACGGTCAGGATAAGCAGCTGTTCCTGGTGGTTCTCTCACCACACCCCCATCTAATACACTATGGCGCATATGTTGCTGTGATAGAGAGTGACTCACTGGGCAGGATAGATCCCAAACAGAACAGCACAAACAGCCAAAGGAATATTTTGCCAGGCTGAGTGAGTAAATAATGAAGACCCATTTAATATTCTGTCTCATTTCCAAACAAATGTCTGCTGTTGTCCCCTTTCTTTTTGCTTTCTGCAAATATTTGAGATATTGAATTTTACAGTCATGACTATTCATTGACAATAAATTCCAACAGCAAGGAAATTGAACTTTACTATTTATGTGAATGGTATGCATGATCACAATTACTTGGGAGTTGTGTAGGTACAGCAGTGACAGACGTGAGGCAGATGTAAAGGCTACTTGCTAATAAATATTGCTTCAGACTCTTGAAAAGTTGCTGGCTGGTTTGCATGCCACATTCCTCAATATCTTGATATGTGATTACTTAGGGTCTGTTTGCCTGGCAGATTAAGGCAAAAAATGACACCTCATGGGAAATAAATTCTACTCTGAGATTACTTGAAATAATCTGGACTTTGTTCCATATCCCATGGCTCATTCACATGTGCAAGTCATCTCTTGATCTTGTACTTGTCCTTCAATGGACAGAGAAGTTTGCACAATGCTTTAGGCCATCAAAGTGACTTCACCGAAGCTCATCATTTTGGTGATGGCATTGCAGAGTCAGTATGGTTTACTGCAGATGCTGCTAGACTGCAATGCCCAGCATTCCCTACCTTTTGCTCTGCTGGCTAGGTCTGCTAGAACATGTAGTCCAACAATATGATTGGACAAGAAGCGCTAGAAGTGCATATGATTGGAGTAGATGTGTTAGACCTCAACTTGGAGGTTCCCATTAAGCCATGAAACTCACCTAGTGATCTTGAGCCAGTCACTCTATCAGTTTGATCTACTCTACTGGTTCTTATGAAGATTGTGGGCTCTTTCAGATTGGTCTAAAGAAGCAGGACTTCTCGCAGTATAGCTCCTTCAGTTTTTCTGGTTGTAGATACCTCTTTGCTGGTTGTAGACACCTCTGGTTTCTTGGAATTGTGTGAGGACTCTTCAAAACAGTTTAGTTTGCTGAGATGATGCTGTGGTTTCAAAGGCAATTATTACCTTCTCTGATTTTTTTTAAAAACTTTCAGATATATATATATATATATGTCTCTCTCTGTGTGTGTGTGTGTGTGTGTGTGTGTGTAATGCTACTGTGCAAAAGCACCATTTCATAGATTCATTGAGAGAGAGAGAGAGACAGAGACAGAGAGCACAAATGAGACAGATTGAGAGGAGTGAAGGAAACTTTTAATTCCTATGTCTCAGAATTAAAAAGAAATTCGCTCACTAATGAAAATAAAATGTTGCAGCTGGTGTTGGGAATTACCAAAAAGTAGCATGAGACACAGATGTATTACTTGGATATGTTAAAAAAGTAAAAACTACAGCAACAGATACTGCAGCCTTGCAATATTGTTAGGATTTGTGGCTCTTCTCATAAGTATTTGCTGGGTAGGTAATGGGATATGTAGTAGAATAGATCAGGTAGCTTATGAAAGGGCACAGTCTGCTAGAGTGCTTCAAAGTATCAATTTGTAATTGGTTCATTACAACCATGTATCCTGGTGAAGGTGGTCTGGCATTCCAGGGCACCAAATGGTTAATTGCTTTATTCTTTGCTGCTATAATGTATTTGGGAGAGAGGGTGAAGATCAGAGGAGGAAGAACAAAAGTATCAAAGTACCAGTAAGGTATTACTAGCATTGCTCACAGATAAGAAGACAGGAACTTGTTCCTGCTTCACAGATGAAAGAAACAACAGAGGGTCTGGAACAATGCTCAAACTGGTGGGATGATGTCAGATTTATCGTCTTCACCAATCACTTAGCATGCCTAAATTTGTATGTCAAGGTACAAAATCTATAACCAACCTGTTTGCTTTAGTTTCAGCAGTTTCTAACAAAGTGTGCTGTGTTGCTTGCTTACTACAAATAAACACTGCTGTTTAAACTTTGAGTAGAATTTGTGAAGGGCAAGTTATCCATAGAATGACACATACATTTGTCCTATCTGCAGAAGCCCAAGGTGGGATGAGGAAGAGGTACATATGCCACCTTGGGATCATTAATAGAAACACAGAATATAAATCTAACTAATAAGCAACGTCCAAAGTTGGAATTATCCATGCCATAGCATTTCTCATTTCTATGGATGGTACAGTTATAGAAGCTGGACGGTGAAGAAAGCTGGCAAGAAAAAAGAATCAACTTGTTTGAAAGAGAGTCGTGGACTGCTAAAAAAACCAAACAGATACAAGAGCAAATAACTTTCACTAGATGCCCAAATGACTAACCCTAGCCTATTGTAGTTTGGACATATCTTGAGATGGCATAACTCATTGAAAAAGCTGACAGAGCTTGATAAAGTGGAGGGCAGGAGGAAAACAGCAGCAGCATGGTACAGGTGGATAGACTCAATCAAGGAAGCCACAGCCCTGAGTCTGCAAGACCTGAGCAGGCCTACTGATGACTGGAGGTTCTTAGAGATCTGATTTCACAGAGCTGCTACAAGGTGGAGGCAATATAAAAGCAAATAATGGAATCATAGAACCAAAGAGCTGGAAGAGACCACAAGGGCCATCAAATCCAATCCCCTGCCAACAGAATACACCATCAAAGCATTCCTAACAGATGGCCATCTAGCCTCTCTTTAAAAACCTACAAAGAAGGAGACTCCACCACACTCTGAGGCAGTGCATTCTACTGTCAAACTCCTCTTACAGTCAGGAAGTTCTACCTAATGTTTACATGGAATCTCTTTTCCTGATGTTTGAAGGCATTGCTCCATGTCCGAGTCTCTGAAGCAGCAGAAAACAGGTTCTCTCTGTCCTCCATATGACACCCCTTCAAATATTTAAACACAGCTGTCATGTTGCCTCTTACCATTCTCTAGACTAAACATATGCAGCTCCCTAAGCTGATCTTCATAGGGTATGGTTTCCAGGCCTTCTTTCATTTTGGTAGCCCTCCTCTGGACATGTAACAGTTTGTCAATATCGTTCCTGAACTGTGGTGCCCAGAACTGGACACAGTATTCCAGGTGAGGTCTGACCAAAGCAGAAGAGAGTGGTACTGTTACTGCCCTGGCTAGTCCGAGCTTTGGGGATATTAAAAGATATCCTCTTGATATCATAATTCGGCTTCACTTATCTATTCCCCTCCACGTGCTTGCGAGGCCAACAGACAAGCACGTAAACAAGCTCGGCCATTAATTGCCTTAATATTCCTACTACAATTCAGGCAGGCCAGAAAATAGCTGACTCACTGCTTTAGGAGACCTCCAGGCAAGTACTCTAATTAGGTATGCATGCTACTTACAAAAGAGCCTCTGCCCCGCGATGGCAGCTTGATGGGTTAACTATACAATACCCAAGTACTCTGCGTTTGCATACTGGCTACTGTATTGAGAACCGCTACGATAATTCAATCATTCAGATTCTGACCTTTCGGAGGCTTTGTCTCCAACTCCAAATCTATTGTTTTCCCCCAAGTACGGCATAGCCTGCAGTCACAATTCTCCTTATAAAAACCCTTGATTCCGAGACCTTCCTCGGATCGCTCCCAAGTTTCATCCCGCCTTGCTGCCGCTTTGCTTGGCGAGCCTCCCCTCAGCTCCACGTGCTGAGCTACATCGCACCCCAGCTTCGCTCTCTATTTTTCTGGGCTTCAGGACAGGTGAAGTATCACCCAAACCAGCAATCCCTCTAAAAATCCCTCTATACCACTCCAACCTTTATTTTCTTTAGTTATCTTGTATGAGTGTGTCGCATACACTGTTTTGCTTGTGTTTAATAAACATTATTTATTGTTTCAACTTTTGTGTGCTCCTTGACTCGACCCGACCCCGTAGACATAGGGTTCAAGATCTCGCTACGTTACCCTGCCTCTCGTAATGCTAAGCAGTGCTCTGAGCTAATTTTCCCCACCTTGAGTTGAGCACGTTTTGGTGTCCCTCCTGGGACCCCCAGTACACAGGGTAACAGTACCATCACCTCCTTGATCTAGATGCTATACTCCTATTGATGCAGCCCAGAATCACATTGACTTTCTTAGCTGCCACATCATACCGCTGACTTATGTTCAGCTTGTGGTCTACTGAGATCCCTAGATCCTTTTCACACGTCCAGTAGCCAAGCCAGGTGTAACACATCTTATATCTGTGCATTTCATTTTTTCTGCCTTTCACTTCTCCCTGTTGAAATTCATTTTGTTAGTTTTGGCCCAGCTCTCTAATCTGTTAAGGCCAGTTTGAATTCTAATCCTGTTGTTACTGCCCTGGCTAGCCTGAGCTTGGGGGATATAAAAAGATATCTCTTGATATCAATAATTCGGTCTCACATACCCATTCCCCTCCACGTGCTTGCGAGGCCCCCGGACAAGCAAGCATACAGGCTCGGCCGATAATCGCTGTAATATTTCGAAACAATACAGGCAGGCCAGAAATAGCCGACTCGCAGCCTTAGGAGACCTCAAAGGCAAGTACCTTCATTAAGTATGCACGCAACTTTCAAAAGATCCTCTGCCCCGCGCTGGCAGCTTGACGATCTGGTTATACTAAGCTCAAGTACTCCATGTTTGCATACTGGCTATCCTATTGACAATTTGGCTATAATTCAATCATTCAAATTCTGACCTTCGGAGGCTTTGTCTCCAGCCCCAAATCCATTGTTTTCCCCAAGTACGAACTAGCCTGCGTTCACAATACTCCTTATGAAAACCCCTGATTTTGAGCGCTTCCTTGGATCGCTCTTGGCTTCCATCCCGCCTTGCTGTTGCTTTGTCCAGCGAGCCTTCCCCTCAGCTCCACTTGCTGAGATCCACGCTTCCCAGCTTCTCCGCTTCCAACCAGGCTTCGCGACAGGTGAAGTATCACCCAAACCAACAACTCCTGTAAAAATCCCTCTATCCCAATCCAACCTTTATTTCTATGGTTCTCTGTATGTTTGTGTCGCATACATTGTTTGATTGTGTTTTTCATAAAACATCCTTTGTTGTTCAAACTTCTGTGTGCTCCTTGACTCGGCCTGACCCCGTAGACATAGGGTTCAAGATCTCGCTACGTTACCCTGCCTCTCGTATTGCTAAGCAGTGCTCTTGACTAATTTCCCCAACTTGTATAATTTTAAGAACAATTTGGTGTCCCCTCCAGGACCCCCAGAAATCAGGGTAACACTGTCCTCTGGGGTGTTGGCTACCCCTCCTAATTGGTGTCATCTGCAAATTTGATAAGAATGCCCTCTATTCCATCATCCAATTCATTAATGAATACATTGAACAGTAGTGGGCCCAAGACAGAACCCTGTTATACCACTAGTCACTTCCCTGCAGGATGAAGAAGAACCATTGGTGCTCATAACCTCAATAAATAATTAAAATACATAATTGTCTCATTTAAAATAAAAAAAATCCAGCTCATAATGCATCAGTGCAATACAAATCAAGTACTTCCTTTTCAGGCTTCTTGGAGAGGTTAAAAATAAGGGGGTTTAGGAGCTGTGTTTGGAGGAAGGAAAAAACCAAGGAAACAGTAGGGTCACTGCATGGAAAAGATCGTGAAATACCAACAGGAGACAGAAAGAAGATAGAATGCTCAGCACCTTCTTTAACTCACTCTTTTCCCAGGGGGTGAATAGTGCTTGTCATGGTAAAAACAAAGTAAATGATGCAGTAAGAGGACTGCTGCCCAGAACAGGTAAAGAGACAGACAGAAATACCTAGCTACTCTAAATGAATTCAAGTCTCCACAGGGAAGGTTCTAGAGAAGATCATTGAACAGTCTTTGAGCACTTAGACAGAAATGCTGCGATTATTAAGAGCCAGTATGGGTTTCTCAAAAACAAGTCATGATGAACTAATATCTCTCTCTCTCAATCTCTCCCTCTCCCTCCCTCTCTCTCTGTCTGCCTCTCTCTCATAGAGTTATAAGCTTGGAAGATTGAGGAAATGCTGTGGATACAGTATATCTTGATTTCAATAAGGCTTCAACAAGGCCCCCTGTTACCGCTGTTTCTAGCCCGAGGTTGTGGGATATTAAGATATCTTTTGATATCAATAATTTGGCCTTCTGTACCCATTCCTCTCCACGTGCTTGCGAGGCCCCCGGACAAGCACGCACACAGGCGCGGCCGACAATAGCCGAACCATTCACATCCCAATCTAGGCAGGCCAGTCATTGCCGAATGCAGCTTCAGGGGACCTCAAGGCAAGTACCACATTATGTATGCACGCTACTTACAAAGGATCCCCTGCCCCGCACAGGCAGCTTGATGAGCGGACTATACAACTCTCAAGCACTCCGCGTTTGCATACCGGCTATTACTGACAATCTGGTCATAACTCAATCATCTAAAGTACTGACCTTTCGGAGGTTTTGTCTCCAGCCCCAAACTCTTTGTTATCCCCAAGTACGGACTAGCCTGCGGCCACAATTTTCCCTATAAGAACCCCTGACTTTGAGCGTCTCATCGGATCAATCTTCTTTTCTGATGCTCCAGGGTCTGGAACATCAACTAACAGATTCAAATTACAAGAAAAGAGATCCCCATCTAAAGATTTGGAATAACTTATTGCCCCTAAAAGCTGTCTGACAGTGGAATAGACAGCTTTTAAGCGTTATGAATTCTCTTTCTTTGGAAGTCTTTAAAGAGAAGTTGAGTGGTCATCTTCTAGGAGTGCTGAGCCACTGCAGTGGAAAAGTTTGAGTGTTGGACTCTGCAACACCAGGGTTCAAGTCCCCATTCAGCCACAGAAACCACCTGAGTGACTTTGGGCAAGTCATACTCTCTCAGCCTCAGAAGAAGGAAATGGCAAACCCTCTCTGAATAAACCTTGCCAAGAAAATCCTATGATAGGTTCACCTTAGGGTTGCCATTAGTTGAAATAGACATGAAGGCCCACAACAATAACTTAGATGTATATTTGTCCATGGCAGGCGGCTCGGACTAGATGGCTCTTCTTCTTCCTTCCAGCTCTATGAGTCTATGTTCTTCTACAACCTGACATAGAAACTTTCTACAGGGAGAAAAAGAGAATGTGCTTTTAACTTATATTAAATATTAGTCTAGTTTATGGACACCATTTAATGCTCATAGTGGAAGCGCTAAGTCTCTACCTAACCATGATGATGGGCTGGATAAGGGCCAACAACAAAACTCAGTCCAGACAATGCAAGGGTGCCATTACTCAATGGTTTGTCTGTTACCCCCCAAACTATGGGATCCCATGAGGTCCTATATCAGAACCTGCAATTAAAATGTAAAAATGGGGAAATAATTAACTCAAATTAAAATGTTGCAAGCGAAGGAGTAACTTCAGGACCTTTTCACCTTTGTTTACCAGGTCACTGTAAAAGAGACCAGTCAGAAAACTCATAAATGTGTTTTATTGGGGGGAAATATACATGCGCACACGCACGCACACACACACACACACACACACACACACACACACAAATAGTTAGACATACAAGCAATCACACAAGGCTAACTGAAAATAAAGAATGGAAAAATGTATAGCAGAGGTAGAAGGGAGTGGGTTTGTTTATCATCCAGATAGAAGTAGAGAAATGGTGCTATGGTTTGGGCTGATGCCCAAGCCAAGAAGCAGAACAACAAGGAGGACCTCTGAACTTGACAAATCAAGGGCTATTTATACCCAAAAATCTGCCCTTGAGGTGTGACTTTCTGCTTGGACAACAAAGGATTTCCAGGGTGGGCAAAAGGTGAAAGGATGAATTAATAGTTGTTAATGTCTGAAGGAAACAGTTGATGATTTTTAACATGTGGGTGGAAAAAGATTTTGATGGCGGTGTGAACAGAGATCAAGAAGGAGTCACAGGTGAGAAGATGAGGCAGTTATTGATTTGGTGGGAATCTCCCTGTTTTTGGAGTTTGCAACAAAGCCAGTTCTATGGCTTCGCCTTCTACAGGATATGCAAACCACGGGGGGGTTCTTACTCCTCTTGGAGCCAGCTATTGTTTCTCATTGAAAGAGCCATCAAGTCAGACCCAGGCATGCTCAGGGTCATCTCTGACCTGTTTTTCCAGTCAAAGTTCCTCCTCCACATGGCTTTATATTTTATGATTTCTATTTTATGCCAATTAAACATATCTGCCAATAAATATATATTTACCAATTAAACCATATCAGAGCAGTGGAGTTACACATATGTATGACGACATGCTGTTCACCCAGTTCAGGAAGTCTTGCATTTCTCCTAGGATCAAGTTTCTGTCTTTTTCATTAGTGTCTTCTATGAAACGGAATATCTTTTTACCAGCTTAGGCTTATAAATGAACTATAAAATAGAGATAACCTGAGATTGATCCTGCCTTAGAAGCCGCTTACTTGCATTACTGCAATACGTTGTACATGGAGGTGCCTTTGAAGGTGGTAAGGAAACTTCAATTATTACATAATATTTGCAATATGGCAGTGGCTACTAAATGGAACTGGGCCTTATGATTAAATCATATTTTATCTTCACCAGCTCCCAGGGATGGTTGAAAGTTCCTGTTGCTGTCATACAAAGCTCTTTATAACTTGGAGATTCAATTTCAGAAGAAGCTCTTCTTCCCATCTATTCCTAACTACTTCATCCCTGAGACAGTAATCAGACGTCCTACTCCGAGTGCCCTCCCCTGTTAGCATGGTGGTATGAATACTAAGCAGCAGGCCTAAGTGAATGGGCAGGTAAGGTAGATGAGTCCAGCCCATAAAACAGTTCTGACCCGTAACAGGGAATCGTCCCAAACCAAACAGCAACAGTGCATGGCATGGCATTCCAGATACTACTGGACTGCAGTTCCCATGGTCCCTCTGTAATGGTTGCAGTGGTTATGGCTGATGGGAGTTCTAATCCGATAACTGTTAGAGAGCTAGTATATTCCCTAAATCATTCCTACTATTAATGAAGACTTCTTACTGACTCTGCTAGAGCAATCACAGGGCAAGCTTAGATCTAAGCATATAACAAGAAAACAACAATAATCATTTTTAAAAATGTTTATGCCAGATTTCTGAGTTGCAAATATAGTAACTGCATTTCAATACAATTGCAATAGCTATGAGGGGTACACTTGACCATCCTTAGTGGCTTCTGTTCTTTAGGAAGGTAATGATTAAGCTGAACCTTAGTATTCCTGTGCTAAATGCTCAAGGAATTACCACTTGGCTTTGGCTTCCCTTGAGGGAAAGATCATTGGAGTTGTAGTCCTAATTCCAACATTATAAGAGTAAGAGAGCCAGTGTGGTCTAGTGGTTTGAATGTTGAACTATGACACTGGGAAACCAGGGTTCAAATCCCAGCTCAGCCATGGAAACCCACTAGCTGATCTTAGGCAAGTCACACTCTCTCAGCCTCAGAGAAAGGCAAAGGCAAAGCCCTTCTGAACAAATTCTGCCAAGAAAACCCTCATGATAGGTTCATTTTAGGGCCATCATAAGTCAGAAATCATTTGAAGGCATACAACAACAACAACAAGAAGCAGAAATCTACTAGTACAACTGGACTTCATTCTCCCTTTGGCCCCATAAACCTCTGCACTGCCAAAAAAAAAAAAATCTGCTCTAGAACAAGTTAAAGGTGCTGCAGAGGGGGGAGTTCCATGCCCCATGGCACTGATGAAAGCTATTTGATCAGCAGAGCCAGATGTTAAGTTCATGACTTTTAAAGGTTTCTGTAGTATTTGGCTTTGTTCACAAAGTACCAGTTGAGCAGAAGTGAACACTCACAGCACAGCATTCCTACAAGCAACAGAATGGCTGTGTACTGCCACTCTGGGTCTCTCAAGAAAACACATGTCCACTGTCCCTGATGTTTATTGGAACACAAGAGGCTAGTTAACAACTGTTGCTGGAGTCAACAGTCTGCATCACACATCTGGTTATCTAGTAAAACACGCTAATTCATTACTATCCATGCACGATGCCCATTGGTACCTCCTCCAGGTTCACAACCTTCCCTAACCTCTAGGTTGTTTTCTTTTGTTGAAATAGCCCCTCTCTGTTAGTTACTTTGATCCTTTGAATTTCCTGCCATGTCCTTTGATATTCTGTCTTCCCTTCCCCAGTAACCTACAGGCTAATCCTAGAAAATCAACCTTTGATTGCTATCACTCCAACACAAACAAACGTTTCCTAGCTAGGCTACTTAAATGCTATTTACTGCCCCAGCCAGTAAACAATGCCAACCGTTTGGTAACACCTTGTGTCTCTAAGAACGTTCTGTTCCCATTCATCCCTGTCATACCCAGCACATCCCACATACATGTACATTTCCCACATCCGTATACAATAACATGGCATGGAGAGAGCATGACATGACAGGTTGCTTTATCCCAGATCTCCAGCAAGATGTATCCTTTAAAATGCCTTCTAGCACTCAGACTCTCCCTGCCTCTTTTTCAGTTTGCCTGTCCCAGACAGCTGAAAGAGAGGAAGAAGATAAGCCATCTTCACTCAAATGTGACTGGTATTCTTGATGTGTGTCTAGGTGTGGATGTCAGTGGCACCTTGGTCCATAGCAATTAAGGAACCTTGAGCAGTCTTTCTGACACTCTAATCCCTTTTTCTGCTCAAATCCAGAAGCCACCACAGTGATCTGCTAGCAACCTTATTACAAGGCACAAGTAGCAGAAGAGACAGGCACCCTTTCCACACGGCATTTGCCATGTGAAAGGGAGCCTGGAGCGTCACGTGATCTTGAGGAGCGATCTGCAGAACACACTCACAATTGCATGAGGCTCCAGGGGCTGGCAGGCACCGATCGCGCACCTTTTCATTTTCAGCTGGAAGCCGATCGCGCATTGCTCCCGGGTCCCGCGCGCACTTACCTGGTGTGCGGAGCCTCTGGAGCCACACCGGTCGTGCTTCCTGCCCCGGCACAGTCTGGGAAAGTCCCAGGCTGCACTGAGGAAGGAAGAGGTGGGGCTCTCGCGCAAGCAGGCAGCTCGCGCAGAGCTGAAGCAGCAGGGATGAGACAGCCTTTCGCCGGAGGCTGCTCGCAAGATCCCCGCACCTCAGCTCCGGAAAAAGGTAAGGTGCGGAAAAAGCCAGGGACTTAAACACTCCAGATCACATGATCTAAGCTCACCATTTTGACCTCTCAACCCACTCGCTAGGTTTGTGTCTATAAATGTATCTGTCTTTTGAGCAGGCTTGAAGTCAAGCAGGACTTTGTCACATTTATCATAATTGTCTGAACATCTGGATGGGGGATGAATCCACCCACACTTGCTATTAGGGACATATATAATTAACCATTTTATAAAATGTGACTAATTGTTTCACAATTAAACTCTTTGATTGCACAAGAACGTCAGTCCCCTTTCACCCTACGTTTCCCTTTCCCATCCAGAGTTTATATTTCCAATGTAGATTTCAAAGTTGGGGAGGTGTAGAAGAATTATTTAGGAAAAAAAAAAGCATAGCACTGAAATTTGAAGCCTCTTTCTTTTCTCTCAGGGTGTGAACAAATTGTTTAAGACAAATTATGGTACTGTCAGATTCATACTCTGTGTTTTGAAATAAATGTTGACATCTAATTATACAGGAGTTGGAGTTTGTTTTTTAAAGAAAATTCCTCTGAGAGGTTTTTTTTTTCCCCCTTTTGCTGCTGCCTTGCCTTTCCTTGCTCCTTTGATTGTATCACAGTACTTTTGTCTCCTTTGGTCTCGAGGGCATTTCACTGAAAGTCTTCGCAGGATGCCTTTATCGCATCTTTTCAGCCAGAGAGCAAAAGTGCCAGCATCTCAGCTCAGCTCTTGACAGTTTTCAATTAAAGAATCATTAAGAATCATAAATTAAAAAGAGATAAATAAATGCTTTCTGCTAATGGCTTTGACAGCCACATCCTTCTGAGGTTCACTAGGAGGAAATGGCAAACAATACCAGCATCCTTGTTTTCTTCTGCCTATTCTCATATGCAGACATATATCTTCAACCCAAAATGTGCCCAACCAGATAAGTGACTACCTAAGCATCTTGTGTGTTATGATTCTCAAATCTGCCATGCAGGGCTGCATTAAGCTCTCGTAGGCCATAGGCACTCTTATATTCAACTCCCATCCCCACCTCAATGTGCCACTGGGGATGTTTTTGCAGGCCCTAAAATCCTGTTCTCATAGGCCCTAAAACTGTCATGCACCCTAAAGTGCCTAATGGATAAGGCAACCCTGCTGCTATGAGTTAACAAATCTTATGTAGAATGCAGGCTTACTAATAGTTTGGTTAGCTGATACTAGCCAACCATTGCTAATGATAGGTAAGCCTGTCAGTTTTATATTTTTCCATGTTAATTTTAAGTCTCAAGATCTTTTGATCCTAGATATTAGATTTGTGAATTTTTGTATATTTCTCAAAAATCAGCTGAAACAGAATTCTCCTCTATTTACCCTAGTCCATTTCAATAGGTACAGCTATCTGCAGCATCATGAGGAGTGTGTTGTACTTTCCTGATCTAGAGATGGTAAAGATGAAAAGTCCCTCAGGAAAAAAATGGTGGTAACCCAAATTCAACACTAACATGAGTATATACATAAAGAGTCAGACTGTCATGAGTCAACTACTCAAAAGCCTTGTGACTAGATGGATGTACCTTTGAATTTTGGTTTCTCACACATTTGGGCTAATATCTTGTCGGTGATATACACTGGTATAAAGCTAGTCATAGATCAGCAGGAACATGCATAGACACACACGTACACACAACCAGTTTGTATTTTTTTTATATTATTGAAGAGGGAGGAATTTGCCACTTACCTTGCACAACAACCCCCTTGAAACTCACCTGTTGCCTGTGAGGGCCTCCAACATGGCCATTTAGGAGCCAGTAGGAAGTGAAAGACGCTGGAGAAGTATCCAGCTATGTTCCTGTTGATGGGCATACAATGAAGACATCTTCTAACAGAACCTCAAAAGAACCACTGGGAAATCCTGAAAAATGCCTTTGCTTTAGGGATGGGAATAGGAAGACTATTCAGAAAAATTGAAAACATGATTAAGAAGCGTGTTTTCCAAGTGTTGAGAAAAATTGATAAGAAGAATCCTGGGCTAATGAGAACCTTCACAGTTCAAGACTTAGGTACCTATCAGACTACACTGTTATAGCACTACTAATCCACTTTAACTGCCCTGGCTGCACCCTTTGGAATTCTGTCATTTGTAGTTTGGTGAGGCACTGGAGCTCTCTGGCTGAGAATTCTAAATGCCTCTCCCTAAACTGCAAATCTCATGATTCCATGCAATATTGCCATGGCAGTTAAAGTGGAATAACAAAGCTATAACAGCGGAGCGTGATAAGGCCCTTAATCTATGCAAAATTCATACATCGTTGTTTTGCACAGAAAATAGCAGAAAATGCTGTAATTGGGCATCTATTCTGTGCAAAATTTGCACATAGTGGATCTGCAGAGAAAATGAAAGCACAAAATGGTGCTTTTTGTGCAAAACAACGACATGTGAGTCTTGTGCAGAATAAATCCTGAATTGCAAAGAGACTTTAAAACCTATATGAGACTTTCTCACAGCAAGATAAAAATGCTAGTATTGCTTCCGTTGAGGAGAAATTTAATAAAGAATTGCATCCCTAGTCTGAATACAGGAACCTAGCCAACCACTTGTCTGCTGCCCCCGACTCTACTCCAGCCACTAAACGGCTATAGCAGGTACATGCAACAAGTAAGCCCCACAGGAGGAGAACAGGGAGGATAACATAGCTAAGTTCTGCTCGAGCAGCGCTTCACACTCCATCTCCCTATGCAGAATTTCAGCTTTGATTTTTCTTTTTCTTTTTCCCATTCTTTTTTAAAAATTGGATGTTCTTGCCATCTCCAGCATGAAGGAATATGTGGATTTGGTTAAAGTCTTATGAAAATGAACTGAAACAAATACCTCACCAACCTCCAAGTACGATTTTCTTAACCATCAGCCTGGTCTATTTGGCAATTGCCTTACAAGTATTATAGCCTCCACATAACAATCCAACTATTGCCCATCATCAGCCATATCATATATGATGCAATAGTCTTTGTTATTTTACAGATACTCTTCCCCAGCTCAAAAAAGAAGATCATATATGAAATGACCTTTTAATAGTTGTTAAGTGTTTCCCACTGCCTTAGGAAGGAACAAACACCCAGGGGAATATAACAAGGTTTATGTTGCTTTGGATGAATATTTAAGTGCAAATAGTCAAGCAGAGCAAAATAAGCAGGCAAAAGCCAGCACATCGGCAAGGAAGCATATAAACTATCCTGGATCAAATCTCCAAATATTAAAGGAATACAACTACACAAAGATTACATTCAGTTTTCATTTTAGGTCAGCAAGCCGACTTAATCAACACTTGCTGGATGAATGTGTGGGCTGCAAAGCAATTATCTTACAGGTACTCCATTTCTCCAAATTTTGCAGTGCATCTGACTGAGTACCACTTGAGTAAGATTTTATGAGACAAATGGTCATAATTCTACCTTCATTACATAGCTACGTAGTGACTCCTGGTCTGACCCCCTCCCCAATCTAGACTAATCAGTAAGAGGCCACTGCAAGCAACAGGAGTTTGATTCCCTGTTATCAGAGTGCTGTGTACTGATGCCCGCCCCCCCATGACCAATCTTTGGTGCAAGAGTCAAAAGCGGGACCCCTGTCATAATTTGCCCTTACACTGGAGATTCCTGGCTGGGGAGGGGGGAGTGAAAACATCAGTATGTTGTGTCCTGCTCAACAGGAGAACAGATTGTTGTAGCTCACATTGGCTGCTGCCTGGTAAGTTAGGACTGGGGGACTTTCATGATCCCTATGTATTCTCTACACTATTGAATAAGTATGGATTCTGAATACAAACCACGCACAAATATTTAACTCTAGGTTACACATTCATTAACTGTGATCGTGAATTCCAGCTAACATTGTGGTGATCCTATGAATGAGAAACATCAGGTTACCCAATCATCAACAGCCCAGCTCAGATCTTGCAGATTCAGGGCCATGGCTTCCTTGATTGAGTCTATCCATCTGCAACACGGTCTCTTTTCCTACTGCCTTCTAGCCTACCAAGCATTATTGTCTTTTCTAGTGTGTCGTGTCTTCTCACCTTATGTCCAAAGTACAACAGTCTCACTTTAGTTATCTTGGTTTCTAAGAAGAGTTCAGGATTGATTTGCTCTAGGACCCATTTATCTGTCTTTTTAGCACTGCACAGTACCATGAAACTTTTCTCCAGAACCACATTTCAAAAGAGCTGCTTTTCTTCTGATCAGTTTTTGTCACTCTCCAGCTTCCACCACCAGACATAGAACCTGGAAATACAATGGCATTGATAATCCTAACTTTAGTATTTAATGATAATATTTTTATACTTCAGGATCTTATCCAGTTCCTTCATAGTTGTCTGGATGGGTAGCCCCTGTCATAAGTGGATCTGCTGGAGGGATATTGAAATAGTGTATGATAGTCAATGTAGGGGCAATGATAAGAGTTAGTTGGAGCAGGTGGTTGACTGCAACAATGTATCTGTTTGAAGCTGGCTTCTGCATTTCAATGCATCAAATGGTTAATTACTTTATTGTGCATTCCTACAATGTATCCAGTGAGGGGGAGAACATCAGAGTAGGTGAAAATGAAAGTACCAAGAGGTTTATTGGGAGCTCAAAGTTTTGAAAGATAAGGGGCAAGAATATGCTCCTGTCCCAAGGATGAAAGAAGGATAAACAACTTTGAGTCTGAGAAAGGTCTAAAGATGTGGGATGATGTTAAATTTATTATCCTCTCCAATCATACCTTTGTGCACCTAAACTTTGTATGTGTAGGTATAATCCTGTGAACTCCATGTCTTAGCAATCTCAGAAGAAGTGTACTGTGTTGGTTGCTTTAGTACAAATAAACACCACCGCCTACCTCAGAATGGAGTTTGTGAATTGTGAGTTATCCAGGGCATGACAATGGCTGCACTTCCAAGTCCTAGTTTTCTTCTGATTTCTTGACTGCAGTCTCCACTTTGATTAATGACTGAGCCAAGATATAAAAAATCTTAAACTATTTCAATGTCTCCATCATCTGCTTTAAACTTATATAAATCATAATTGGTCATTATTTTTGTTCAAAGGTAAACTTGTCTTTGCACTTTTTTCCTTGATTTTTTTCAGCAGTTGTTCCAAGTTTTTGCTAGTGGTGCAGTGTCATGTACATATCTTAAATTGTTGATGTTCCTCCCTCCAATTTTCATGCCCCCTTCCTCTAATCCTACTTTATATATATATGTTCAACATATAAGTTCAACAAATAGGGTGATAAAATGCAGCCCTGCCTGACTGCCTTGCCAATTGGAAAGCCTCTTGTCCTGAGTACAGCTTATGCATCAGAACAATCAAATGTTGTTGCACATCCATTTCTTTAAGAGTGATCTGTAGTTTTTCATGATCTACACAGTCAAAGGCTTTGCTATCATCCATAAAGCACAGGCTGATTTTCTTTTGAAATTCTTCACTGCACTTCATCATCCAGCCTATGTTTCCAATATAGTCCCTAGTGCCTCTTCCTTTCCTCAATCCAGCTTAGACATCGGGCATTTCTCACTCCATATATGGTAAACATCTTTGTTATAGAGTTTTGAGTATGATTTTGCTTGCATGGAAAATTAATTCAACGGCCCTGTGGTTACTGCAATCCCCCCTTTTGAGGGGGGCAGTCAGAAGGTATATCAAACATTTCCAATCAAAGAGACATTCCTGTGTTTTCCATATTTGTTGAAACATTTTAGTTAGAACTGGAATAGATTTTGTCTCTGTACCCTGAAACAGCTCTGTTGATATGCCATCTATTCTTGGCGATTTATTTCTCCCAAGTGCCCTGAGTGCAGTTTTGATTTCTTTTCCTAAAAATGGATGTTCATTTTCATATGACTCTTCCTTGAATGAATCTGTCCTCCTTTCATATCTTTTATATAGTTCCTCAATATATTGTTTCCATCATCTTTTTATTTCTACACTTTCATTTAACGTGTTCCCTGACTGTTCTTCCCTTTGTGCTCTCATCCTCTATTTCTTTGCATTGATTAGAATCATAGAATCATAGAGTTGGAAGAGACCCCAGGGGCCATCCAGTCCCACCCCCTTCTACCATGCAGGAACACCCATCAAAGCACACCCAACAGATGGCCATCCAGCCTCTGTTTAAACACCTCCAAAGAAGGAGACTCCACCACACTCCAAGGCAGCATATTCCACTGCCAGACAGCTCTGACCATCAGAAAGTTCCTTCTGAGATTCACGTGGAATCTCTTTTCCTGTAGTTTTATTATAGTAGTTCTTATCCTCGCACACAAATCACTGGATGTGGCTGTCGTGTACTGCTACTCTGTGTCGCTCAAGAAAACACATGTCCTCTGTCCATGATGTTTATTGGAACACAAGAGGCTAGTTAACAGCTGTTGCTGGAGTCAATAATCTGCATCACCCATCTGGTTATATAGGAAAACACAATAATACATTACCACTCATGCATGATGCCTTTTGGTAGCTCCTCTACATTCACACACCTGCAACCTCTAGGTTGTTTTCTTTTGTGATCCCTGTCATACCCAGCACATCATATCCACCACATACATACACATTTCCCTTATCCCATATATAATAACATGGTGTGGAGAGAGCATGACATGACAGTAGAATTCAGGGTTCTGATTCTATTTCTGTCACCTGATGTTTCCCATCTGTTCCTAACTGACAGTTCCTGCCTTCTTATCTTGTCCAGCTTGGTTGTTCTCACAACACCTTCCTGTTGGCTTCACACACCGCCTCCCTGATCCTCTACCCTATTGCCAGAAGCCCCCAGGCACCAACTATTGCCGGAGTGTCTCCATAGGCACCTTGAACCTTTTGAACCCGTACCTGGAATCAATCTGCAAACAGCAATTGATAATTGATACATTGTTGCAAACAGCAATTAGCAATGGATTCAGTGTGGTGCTAGCAATCTCTAATCCCTTTCATCTACTGCCTGAGCTAAATCTGTTCGCCATGCCAACGTGACAGGAGCCGAACCTCCTGACAGCCAGAGTGATGGACCCATTCAAAGTAATCAAACAGCAAACTTACAATCAAATAAAAATAAAAATAAAGGAAAGATGAAAAAAATGAATGCAAGCCTGTGCAGACAACTGTGGCCAGCAAGCAGTTTGACAAGCTGAAAAAAAAGAAAAGAAAAGGCAAGAGGGTTTCTTGTTCTCCTCCTGCCTCTGTATCTATTGTTCACATGCCAGTAATGGAACACTCAAAATACCACTTTGTTTAATGATTGTTTAAGAAGAAAACTTGCCACAGTTTCATCCCTATAATTAGCCCAGAAAAGGAAAGAATGCGCACTGCTTTCAGTGTTCTCACAAAGAATAGGGAGAACAAAACAAAGCGATGAAAATTGCTACTCCTTGGCAAAAGCTTTCCTTTAAAAAGAAAAAAAAAAGATTTCAGAGGTGAGTGGACCAAGATCGCTAATAGGCTAATAGGAAGGAGGAACACTGCTCCAGACTTTGCCACACTCATTTTAAATGAGAAAGCTTCAGCTAACCCCTGATAGCCGTCATCATAGTACAATCCAAGCACGGACAAAAAAAGTAAAGAAAAAAGATAAGAGTAAGATTAAGATAAGATAGATAAGATAAGTGTTCCATTTTATTTGCATAGAAAAGACAAAGGTTTTCTGTGCAAATTCTGGGCACATTTGATTGTGTTAACTATTGTGGATTACTATAATGCACTTTACATGGAGCTGCCTTTGGAAACTATTCCAAACTTTAGCAAGTGCAAAATGCAGCAACCAACCTCCTGAGTGATTGGTTACACAGGAAGCATGTAACTTCCTTGTTGAAACAGAGACACTAGCTACCAGTCCGTTTTCAGGTATAATTCAAAGAGCAGTTATGGCACAGCCTAGTTATAGTTATAGCTGTGGTACAACATAGTGCACAAGCCTCATATAAGATTCCAGCCATAATTTTTTTAATGATTAAACTGCACCCTTCTGGAATTAGGAGAAATTATTGGTTTGCTTTTCAATGATTCTGTCAGATAGTTAGAGAGAGAGAGAGAGAGAGAGAGAGAGAGAGAGGTGTTCATATTCTATCTGTTTTTCTAAAAGTTAAGGGGCTGCCACCAGTATGCTGCTTGAATGGATGTTTTCAGGAAAAGATAGTAAAAACACAAGTGGTGGTACTCTATCTTTCAGGGATATAGACAGAGGAAGCCAGAGAGCCCACCCTACCTCACAGGGCCAGAAATGCTGGCACACTAGTTTGTCACAGGAGATTATCCATCACTTGAGCAATAATACTGTGTTGGCAGCTCTCAAATCCAATTTTTTATCTATTTTTATTTCCAAGTGCTTTAATTGTGCTAATTGAGTCCTCTAACTAGGGTTTATAGCCTGAAAGCGATTGCTCGTCTTTCATGAGATGAATTAATTGGATATATAAATCCATCCTCTTCTGTAGGAAGGGGGGAGGGAGGAAAAGAAAAAAAAGAGAAAGAGTTGTTCTTCAGCTGCTTTCTTTCTACTTCTGAAATATTTTCATTTTACTCTCCAGAGCACACAGCACCATTTGTCACTGTGCCTTTCATTTGCTTTGAGGTGAAGGGAATGACCCTTCATCCATTCGTTTATTTAAATGCCACTGAACCTTTTCAGAGCTGCTGCCCCATAAGTAATGCTACATTTACTGTAAATCAGGCTTTGTGAAAAAGTCGCTGGCCCACTTAAGATGAACCTTTTTATCAAAGCATTGCTTGGTGCATTCGCAGAACTTTTGGTTGGGTGACATGTAATGCGAGGATATCCGATGAGGGAGACAGAAAGATGGTTAGGTGTAAAGGATGATAGAAGATGAATAGGCAGCGCCAGAGTTGTGTTGGTGTAGGTGTGGGTATTGCATATGTGCCTTCAAGTCACCTGTTGATTTATGGCAACCTCATGAATTTCATAGGATTTTCCTTAGGCAGGAATACGCTGAGGTGGCTTTGCCAGTTCTTTCCTCGTATTCATTGGCAGATCCCCATCCAACTACTAACCAGGGTAGACTCTGGCCATTTCCGCATTAGACTGTTATAGTGCTAGTATTCCACTTTCAACATCCTATGGAATCCTGGGGTTTGCAGTTTATAACAGTCTATTGCTGAAATGGCCTCTGCTTAGCCTCCAAGATCAGATCGGATCCAGTACCTTTAGGATATTTAGGCACAATGATAGTTATTGCTGACACTGATTACTACAAAATTAAAATTAACATTAGAATGAATCCTACTACGCAGGCTCATTACGGAGGTTCAAATTCTACAATTAATTTCCTCCTGCTAGACTTGGGCAATGACAAAACCAGAAACTTCTCAGCACAGTTGGCAAGGAAACAGACTGGAAAAATTAGGCCATTTTTTTCCAAAGTCATCCATGTGGAAGCTTTTACCTTGATATGGACAAATCTGTTCTGAAAAATTGCTAATTTTCACATGTTTCTGTGGGCTCATTCTTAACCTTCCAGCCTTTGTTTCAATTTGTTTTCATTTTTATTATCTGTGTCAGATGCTTTATCTACATTCATCTTCTTTCTCTGAATTAAATTAATTAGTTCTTTTATATTTTCTTGATCATAATCCCCAAGATGACTAGGCTTTCCCTTGGCAGCCACTTCTTCATATTTTGAACTGTTTCTTTTGTTGGATCTCTCTCTGCTAATCAGGCTCTTTTGGGGCTTCATCATCTGAAAGACGACTAAAGCTGGCGAGGTTTCCAATGCCCATACCCCCCAACATTTCAAAAATGGAAACTGGGATATGCATGGCAGAGTGTGGTCAAAATGGCAAAAGTAACTAATGAGGAAGAACACAAAAGCCAGAGAGGCTGCAACAATTTTCTTTTACCTGAGCTTGCTGGGAAGGGCAAGATTTTGCCTTCTCTTCTCCTCTCCCTCTTGCTGCTCCTCCCACTGTCCCTCTTTCTCCTCAGCTAACTTCAGTTGTTGCAACTTCAGTTCAAAGGGCAAAAGCAATTTGCTCTCAATTAATTCAGCAGGGGGAAGAGAAGAGGCAGCGCTGAATAGTATCCTTCCCAGTAGGTTGAGGCAAAAGTAAACCTCTGCAGTCTCTCCTAGCTTGTGTGCTCTGACTTGTGCCATCCTGACCACATTCTGATGTTGCTTGGACATATGTGTCCCAGTTTTCGGCTGTGAAATGTGGGAGGGTAGGATACCTCAAGTCTAACCATGTTTACTTAGGAGTTCAGCAGTCCCAGTAAGTATCCAGTGTTACTCCAAAACATGGGTGCCACAAGGGCCACCCCGTGATGCCAGTACCTTTATATAAAAGTGGGGAATGAATTAGCTCAAAGAGGAAGCTTGCAAGGAAGTAACTTAATGAGACCTTGCTAACAGTGTTTATGGGCACATGCAGGAAAAGAACCAGCCAAAGATTTAAAAGTAAGCTAAAAATGTGTTTCTATTGGGGAGAATTCACTCATGCATGCATACAAGATACACACAGTCAAACATTCAAGTAAGAGCTAACTGAAGGATAAAAGCAAGGAAAAAAATGTATAGAGAAGCTGAGGGTTTTGAGGGGATTTATAATTTTCAGTCCAGAAGAGTATGAAGAAGTTGAAATGTGACTTAGACTTGCGTCTAAGGACAGATAGATCAGGATTCAGAGAGACTTAGTGGGGTCCAGCATATCTTCTGACTGCAACTGACTTCTCAAAACCAAGGAAACTATATACCAAATGTGGTGGACTTGTCCAAAGGCATGAAAATATTGGAAAGACATACATAAAAATACAGAAAAAAGTCTTTCAAACCCAATTTACCATGACCCCAGAAATTTATTTATTAAATATACTAGATGAATTAGATAACCAGACAAACAAGAAATACTGGAGAATTCCACTTTACATGACAATGGCTGCAAGGATAGAATATGCAAAACTATGGAAAAACAAAGATGTACCTAAAACTGAGCAATGGTTACAAAGTTTACTGGAGATCAAAACAGCAGATATACTATCACAAAAACTGAGAAATCAAACAGAAGAGAACACAAAAAATGAGTGGGCTCCAATAGATAATTACCTCCAGTACGACGACTGAAACATTGATATATAAAATAGACATATAATAGACATTTCTAGAATGTCATAAAAGGGAGGAAAGTACTATATTAGATTTTGAGGGGTCTAAAGATAACATATACTAAAGTTACTAGATAGACTACTTAGAAGTCAAGGATCTGGAGTAAATGAAAGTTAGCGACAATTGTAGAAGTACGTTTATAAATGAAAATATCTAAGAAAATACTATAATTTTAGGTGGAAATGTTGGAAGATTAAGAAAATGCAGTAAACCTACATGTGTAAATATTGAATTATGATGGAAAAACCTTTTTAAAGAATTTAAAATTTATGTTTTGTATAAACATGATAAAGAAAAGAAAAGAACCAAGGGTTTATGTACTCTCTTTTCCTCCCTGAAGGGGGATGAGTTGATTGCTCTCCCAGCCTAGTGGACAATGGGAGTTGCAACACAGACAATGGGGTCTGGAATGGACTGATTGGTTTCAGTGTCTTGGTTGAGTAGGGGTTTCTGGGCTAGGCTCAGTAGGAAACACACACGGGTGGAGTCCTGGCCTCTGCATCTGGGCACCTTATTGTTTTCTGATGTTGGCAGTTGATAGGATTAGCTCAGAGCCATTGTCAGGCTTCCTTGGCTACTTTCAGTGAACTTCTGACCTGGCCACACTGGGGTTACCTTTTGGCCTGTTTTTCAGCAAAGGTCCCTTCTTCCACATGGCTTCCAGTCAGTGTATATAATCTACATTTTATGCCAATTAAACATTTCTGCCAATATATTTTGCCAATTAGACTATATCAAAATGTGGGGGTGTACGGCCTTGTGGTTTGTGGTCTTTTGCCTGGAGTGAGGAAAATACAGCCCTCCAGATGCTGTTGGACCACTGGCTCTGTTGGCTAAGGCCACTAAAATTGTCAGGAACGGCAACTTGCTCACCCACTGAAAAGCAGAATATAAAAAAAAAATGAAGAAGCCAAAAGATTTAATTTCAAGACCCCTTTTAAAAAATATTCAAGTTTAGCTTGAAGAACATCCTGACAAATTTGAGCACTCCATCATCACCTTTTGTCCTCACCCTGCTGTTAGTTTCTGAAAAGCCCACATTAATCACAGGAATGGAAGACAAGATAAAGATGCTGCTCCTTCCTCTTCTTTTGCTTCACTTTGCCAGCTTAATGATTGCCCATCCCACCCCCTTTAATATCGCTTTATTGATCATGTGCTGTCAGTATGGGAAAAAGACTGAAATTGCCGTAGTCAGACATAGACTTCATCATTCTCTGCTTCAGCCTCACCTAAAGTACTGCCAGTACTGCTGATTTGTTATTCTGACAGCTCAGTCCTTTGACCTTCAAACAGCACGATCGCCACCACTGCTTATTCAAAACACCCCCATTCAAAAATGTGGTTATTGTACCATTGGATAGTCCAAGTATTGCCTGCTTAATTAGACGTAAGCAAGAAAGCAGCTACTGAGATCTAAATTCAATCTCATCCATTTCTAGAGCCCAGCAGGTCAAGTGCAGATTAAACTCAAAAGCTGCTATAGCTTTTCTTATTATTTATTCAATAATGTCAAGTTTGGCCCTTCGGTGGGTAGATTACAAAGTCTTATTTCAGACTCTTCACTCCCAGGCAGCGAGAGTCCTGGATGCCAGCCACATCTCACACAGTGCGAGAGGTACCAAAGTGATGCAGACACAAATAGCTCCGTGACCCCCAGCTGAAATTGCAAATGTTTGTCGGTAGGCAGCTCCTTTTTAAGTTCAAAACTTAACAAACAATGCATGTCCTGTCCCTTCACCTCAAAGCAAAATGAAACAACAATCTGATGAGAAAGAAAGCAATGTCCACCCTGTTCGCTTGGCAGGCAGTATCTCTCTTTTTCATGCAAATGAAAAGTACTTGTTTCAGCCTTTGCTCAAGGCTTTGTCTGACATGATGCTTCTCTTTTCAAAGGGTTTCAAACAGAGTTCAGAACCTGAACTCATGAATGCTAAAGAAAGTATGTGGACCGATTCTATTCCCTTTTGGATGCCATTCAAGGGTACTTGCCATTCAAGAAGATTTTCTAGATACAAAACTATGGAAATAGGACTCCAGGAAACCTAGTATATTTGTACACTGGCAGAAATATCTTTTCAACAAAGGTATGTGCAACAGTTTTATTGTGACAGATGAATAATAAAATGCTTTTCTTTCCAGCAGGGCATGAAGGCAAAACCCAACAGTCACAAAAACATGTATTTTACTGATTCTGGTTATGACGCTTTTAAAAATATAGAAAGATGGATTTGATGACTTCCACCCTAAACACTCACATCTGGCTTTTATTTCATAAGGCCTTTTGCAGTTGGCTTTTATTTCACAAGCACTGCCCGTACAGTCTAGCTGCCAGTCTAACAGCTTTCTGCCCATCCAGCTCATGGGATTCATTATTAAAATTCAACTGCACTGTTTTGGAGCTCTGCACAAATGCTCACGGTTGTGCTGTTGCGCAAATCCATTGAAGCCCTCCACCACATTTGTGGGTTGCAGCAAGTTTTGCACATGCAAAACCAATGTGCCCCATCCAGCTCGTCCAGAGGCACACAACCACTGAGGGCCTGATTTTACTTCCCTCGGTGGCCACACTCTGCTCTCTGATCCCCGTCCTGTTCCCATCCCTCAGCCTCAGACAAAACTGTTCCCAAAAGAGGCTCAAAGATCACAGTACACCATTTAAGTGCATAATTTCAACCCAAGCCTCTGTTAGGTCAAAAAAATAAAATCATTTAAAAAAAAACCACAGGAAGTGACCAAATAGATGCAAACAAGCTTTATTTACATCATCCATTCAGAGAATCAATTTGGAAGCAGACTTTCACATGGGTGCAGATTTAGACATATAAAATGCACAATTCAATTCAAAAATGCACAAATTCCAAGTTAGAAAGACATGATTTTAATGGGCCTGCTTTATATACATTGATTTTACACACACACATGGGCACACACACAGCTAGACGAGAGAAACAGTAGGGGAATTTTTCTTCATGATCCTCTTTTCTTTTTAACAAGCTGCCTTTGTTGTAAAATGGGATATTGAGCCCCGCATCCAATTTATATTTAGAAGCCACAGAAAATTTCCATCAAGGATGCAAATGTGTATATATTCACGAGCAAGAAGGTTTACATAGTCTCCATAACAAAAGGGCAACATGGGGGAGTTCTAGCCCTGGGGTGTCTCAATTTAGCATTCCATTTATTTGTACATGTCACCATGGAGGTTGATTGAACACTCAGGTCAAAGCAACACTTACAATATCACATTCTCCAATCATGAGTAAGAGTACTTGTCTAAATAATGTGAAACAGCCGTGTTTGGTACTCCCCTAATGTAATTATAGTGCCTACACACAGTAATTTTCCCAATGTACTAACCTAGCAGCAGGCAGCTATCTTTTTTGCAAAAGTATTTTTTTAAAAAAAAGATAAATAGAAAACGATATTTTCAGCAAGCATAACTTTTGTACCCACTTTAAACAAAATAAAAGAAATTTTACTAGCAGTAAGCTGGTCCTTTTCAGGAGACAATGTTTTAGTCTTTCTACTTTGTTTTATTCCTTTACTTTTTTAAAAAAAATGCTTTGTCCCACCCTTCCTCCAAAATCCCCTGCTCCAAATTTATCCCTCCCTCACAACAATTTTGTGTGGTAAATTGGTTCAAGACATAGTGACTCACCCATGATCAGCCTGCAAGTACTGTGACTATCACAGCACTCCTTTATGCCATATTACTTTGTTTGAAATCTGCTCCAGCCATTCTCATGAGGACAGCTGATTGTTGATGCTCTCCATTGCGCCCTTTCCACATTTGTGCTCTAATAGCAGCATTTACATGGTTTGTTCATCCACATTAAGGCATCATTACAGATGCCTATACTCCACCCCTTGCTTCTATGATTGGTTCCCATATCTGTAATTGCTCCATGACATCACAACACTATGATGCTACAATGCTACAACATCACAACACTCCAATGTCACAACACTACAACAGAAGAAAGCACTATGAGAGATCGACACCTAAGCTGGTTACTGAATTGTTGTGTAAAAAGGGTCATTTCTGCTGTGAAAAATAAACACATTTTCAATTACTTTGCAACATAATGCAACAGAATAGCACCTGGAGAGCAACAACATCATGCAATAAGGCTGAGGCAAAAGTAGGACTAATACATTGCTATGATGGTACAACACCATGGTGTTATAAGGCTCTAAGTGGCCAAAAGTTGGAAGTGTTATTGTGTGAGTGGCAATTTGAACTCCACATTCCTTGGTCTAGGTCCAACACTCCACATCTACTACTTTTGAGTAAAGGAAGGACCACAGTTCAGGGGAAAGCATTGATTTCCATTCCTGGCATCTGGCACGATAAGAGAGCTGGTGGTGTGAAAGCTTTTGCCTAAAACCCTGGAGAATCACTGTCAGTCAGAGTAGACAACTCAAGGTGAATAGACAAGATCTCATGTACTTCAAGACAGCTTCCAATGTTCCCTTAAACCACATGGGAATTCTATTTAATGTGCCAGTACTCTGCTACTTATTATTATGGGCTGTAGGAAGTAACAGGAAGGGCCATGCAATCAAGAGTGTTTTGGTTGGCAGAAGGGCAGACTCTCAAGGTTGGTTGGAGGCTTCACTCTGGTCCAGGAGCTTAAAAAACAGCTCTTGGGAGCACCAATTATCAGCTGGGCTGAGAGCAAAACTTCCTCTCCATCCGCCCCCCCTTATGAGGAGTGGGGTGGCTTTCTTTTATGGTTGTGTGACAACTGGTTCATGTCATGGTTTTGATACCCAGTTTGAGTGCACAACCTTCAGAATCAGTTCGGGGGCGGGGTCTGCTTTAAGAGACTGTGTGTGCAGGCAACTAGGGTGACTCAAGTTTGGGAGAATCAGCCCTGCCTCATTTGCAAGTGGCAGGGGAAATACAGAGTCACTTTCACCAAGGTAGAATCCCACAATTGTCATTCTGTGTCTACACAGCAAGTGGGCTGGTGGAGTAGGTTGTCATATCGGCATTCCTCATGACATGAATTGTAATGATGATGGCTTAGTAAATATGTTAGTCTACAATACTGTATGCCACAAGCCTATTGTAGAGATCATAGGAAGGCAGTGGATGTATGTAGAGAATATAGATTCTTGGAGGTTATTATGTAGTTCTAAGTAATGCCCTATTGCATATGAAACTATGTAACTGTGAAACTATACATACTTTGCCTGTCCTGCCATTTGGTGGGCAGGTCTAGTTAATAATTGCTGTTGATCATGTTTGGAAGGGTTATTGTGTACTTTGCTGGATTGAATGTGTATATAATAGTACATGTACACTGATTGCATAGAAAGTAGGTATAAATAATTACTCTTCTGTTATTGTTGTAGGCACTGCTATATATTGAGCAGTCATAATTAGTACTTGCTATTAATCTTGTTTAATGGACATAGCATATACCATGATAAGTTGGGAAACTGAAGGTAATAAACCGAGTGCAGTTCTTTGGAGGTGTTAGATGGGGCCAAATGCCCAAATGGGCCTTTGAAGGTTCTTTTATGATCTAGCTCAAAACAGCAAGAGTTGGATACAGATCAGGATCAAAGGGAAACATGAGGATGGGCTGAGAAAATTATCATTAGCCAGGCAGGAAACAGGGTAATAAAAGAGAGAGCAAATGTGGGGCAGAGGATGATGGGTTTGGATAACATCAGAGACCTGTTGAATTAAAGAGACATGTAAATTCAACCAATCAATGGCCCTTTCCGCAACTCACCTTTTCGCGGAGCTGGAGTGCAGGGATTGTGCGAGCAGTCTCTAGCAAGAGGCTCTCGCATCCCGGTTCCTTCAGCTCCGCAGCTGCTGCCGCATGAGAGCCCCTCCTCTTCCTTCTGCAGTGCAGCCTGGGAGTTTCCCAGGCTGCACTGGGGCAGGAAGTGTGAGCGCCACAGCTCCTGAGCTCCGCATGCACAGCAAATGCACACGGGGCCCCGGAGCAATGTGTGATCGTGCACCATTTTCAGTTCGCAGCCAAAAATGAAATAGTGCGTGATTGGCACCTGCCAGGTCCTGGAGCGTCGCACGATTGTTAGTGCTTCGTGTGGACCTCTCCTCGCAGTCGCGCAACTCTCCAGGGGCCCTTTTCGCATGGCAAATGCCGTGCGAAAAGGGCAAATGTTAAGATGAGCTGAATAAATATTGCCTGGACCTATATATTCTTTATTTGGAGAACACTGGTCAGTTTCTGCCACTTTAAGTAATGTATGGATTCAATCCATACTTCCAATGAAAGAACACTTCTGTCTATGTGTGTTTCCACATTTCTGAGTGTTTGCAATGGAGGCGGTTTAGAGCCAGACATGACATAGGTTTCCATCTGCTGGAAGGCAGGATGACCTGTGCCTGGTCTGAACTCCATCTTAGCTAAGCCTCTTTAGTTGTAACCAGTAAAGTTGTGGCCTTTTCGTTCCAGTAAATGTTGTGTTGGTTCGCTGTGTTTGCCAAGTGGAGCCTCTGCTCTAGTCCCTGGGTCCACACTGCAAGGCACAAAATTCACAAAGTAGAAGATATAGAATCACAGAATCATAGAAATGTAGAGTTGGAAGAGACCACACGGGCCATCCAGTCCAACCCCCTGCCATGCAGAAACACCCTCAAAGCACTCCCGACAGATGGCCATCCAGCCTCTGCTTAAACATAAAACATAAATAAGATAACACTGTAGAATAATAAAACAGAGGTACCGGTATATGAGCTGTTTCATCTTATTTCTTCATGACTAGAAGAGCCAGCTCATTGTTCAGTGAGGTGAACCACAAATGCACAACTTTTTTTTTTCCATGTGAAGCAGCCTTTTGACCATGTACCCCTACACTGATACCTTTCATCATAATTTCTTCTATTTCTAGAGTTCAAAATGAGATGGGCAGGGAGTAGGACAGCTGGAAGGCGATGAATAATCGTGAGTAACTTTGGAGTGAAGGAGAAGAGATGGAATGGAACAGCTGGCATCTCGAACAGAGGCACTTCACTCTGCAACACTGGATTGCAGGTCTCACTTGTGGCTTTACAGTTCTTGTGTGGCCTTATCACATTATTACTACTGTTGTTGTTCCTGTTATTATCATCATCATCATTATTACAATTGTTATCAGGAATCAAAGTGGCTTACAACAGTTCAAAGAAGTACAATTTTTAAAATTACATAAGACAAGAGTTTAAAATATAACTAAACTATCAATAAAATTAAAAGCAGTTTAAAGCATAGTCAATTAACTTGGTACATGAAGGGACCATGTGCCTGAGCAGTGAGATTTCAAGGACCTACTGAAACAAAAAGATCTTCATCTGTGAGCTAGTCTAACCTCTTGAGGAAGTTAGAAAGGGTGTCAGTCTAGCATGTCTAGGAAAGGAGTTCCACTAGATGTACCTGTGAGGATGGTGGGACAGAGAAAAGGGTCTTCCCAGAAGATGTTCTGGGAAGGTTAGTATAAGGAGGTTCATATAGAGAGATGAGGTCCTTCAGATAACCTTGGCCTGAGCCATATCGAGCCATGTAGATCAGAACCTATGAAGGAATACACATTTATAGCACTATGATTCCACTTTGACTACCATAGCAATATGCTATGAAATCCTGGAATCTGCAATTGAAGGAGGTATGTAGATTTCTCAGTCAGAGAGTAATAGACCCTCACCAAACTACAAACTCCAGGATGCCACAAGATGTAGCCATGGCCATTCAAGTGGAATAAGAGCACTGTAATTGTGTAGTTTGCAAAGGCCTTTGGTTTTCTACAGTGAAATCCACCGGCACAGCACTATCGCCACGTTATTGTTGCTATGCATGTTTCTAAAATACATTTTTTTATGCCTATTCTTAACCATAACCCGTTTCTCCACTGCTTGAATATTTGTTATGATTAGGACTGATTTGTTTGCTGCATATATTATCACCATGCTGACCTGTCATCGCAATAGAAGTGAGTGCTAGTTCTATTTTGTTTTGTTTCTCCCAATTTGAAGAAAAGAATACTATTCATCTTGCAAACAAATCTGTCAGTCAGTTCTCCTATGCAGCCAGCCTGAGTTTAAACAGACTGTTTATCTGAAAGCAAATTCTCCCTCCCAGCCTTACCTTGGCAAATCTCATTATGATTCACAGAAACATTTGTACCAGCTATAACGTTCCAGCTTAGCAGGACTGGGTCTCCCTCTGCAGATGGATTGATAATTACAGTTCGATTTACTGCTTATCACTACACCATTAGTCAAACAGCCTTGATAAATCATTGATATCCTGCCAGCATTTTGTATTTGATTTGGAAAAAAAAATCATTATCCACTATATCGCCAGGATCACACATGCACTCCTCATCCTCTCTCCATAGAACAGATACAGGGTTCCAAATTGTCAAACACTTTCACATCATATTCCTTCTGATAATCGGTTTTGTTCTGTTGCTCATTTTGGATTGTAGCCATGTCACACTGATATTTAACAGCATCCTGGGGAATGATAGGAAACTAACATTTCCTCTAGATATGGTGAAAATAAATAAGGTGTCGTCATTGGCAAGAGGAAAGTTTATGCAAACAGGGCCTGCCTGAGGTGGAATCATAATGGGTGTCTCCTACCCACCCAGAACAAGAGGCATCTTATTCAAAACCCGCCAAGTTATTTTGGCACACAAGCCAGGGAATCCCACAAGTATCCCTCCCTGTCTCTGGCAGTGAAAATACAGTGATAATGAAATAAACAGAAAAAGGCTAATTTGCCAATCTTTCATAGCAACTTGTTTTCAAAAATATGTGTTTTAAGAGAATTCCAGAGAGACAAAATGGTGTTGTGGTTTGAATACTGGACTAGAACTCCAGGAGACCAGGGTATGAACCCCCGCTTGACCATGTAAACCCACAAGGTCAAAAAGTTACCATTGCACAAGTGGAGTTTCACAAACAGCATATTCATCTGTGCCTTGACTTTGCAAGTTGTGCATTCTGCATTGTGGCTGTGTATCCTATACTTTGCATTGTGGTTGCATTTCAGTTGTGCATATACTTCTCATTACAACTGTGCATTGTGGTTATGCATCCTATACTTTGCTTTGGGATTGCACATCCTATACATTGCACTGTGATTGTGCATCCAGTTCTTTGAGTTGCAGTTCTGTGATGCACATTGTGCAATATGTAATTGCACCCAGCCATTACATGTTTTGCAATGTTGTTATTCTGCATACGGTTGTGTAGGGCTGCTGTGGTGTATGACCTTATGCAAGTATTTACACTATTCTGAGAGGATTGTTGCCCTGAAATGTTGGGGGTCCCCAAGGGATGCCTTGATGTGCCTCAAGTGATGGGGAAGGTAAGCTCAACAGAGCACAAGCAATAGCACTACGAGAGGCAGGTTAACTTAGCGAGATCTTTTACCCAATTTTTACGGGGTCAGGCCAAGCCAAAAACCACAGAAAAAGATCCAATAAATGACTTTACTGAATGGAAATATCAAACATCAGTGCATACACTCACACATGCATTCAAGCCCTATAGAAAGGCAAAGAGTGGAAATTAGATAGAGGGATTATTAGAGGATTTGTAGTTTGGGTGATACTGCACATTTTCCTGAAGTCCTTGGTCTGAGAAAGCAGCGAAAGAAGTAAAGCTCAGCAGAAGGATGCTGAGGGGATTACTTGGCTGCCGGGGGGGGGGGGGGACGGTCTGTTGGTATGACCGGGAGTTATCGAAAGAACCAGCCAAAAACAGGGACTATTCGTAGGAAAAATGTACCTTGAGGGCAAATCATCTCCCGGGGAGAACAAAGAGAATGGCAATGGAAAAACAACACCACACCAGCACCTTCTTTGATATTAGAAGATAACAAGGTGATACCAAAGTTCCAGGATCTTCCACCACTTTGGGTTGCAATGTGAGTTTATGTAGATGGTCCTTGCCTGATAAGATTTTATTGCTACCAGTGCCCAACTTGTGCGAAAGCACCTTAAATCCCTTCAAGTTGGCTCCTCAAAGGTTGACAACCTTTTGTCCACTGTGGGTTGGCACAGCTTGAGGTCTCCTGTGGCTACGTTATGGGGGAGTTTACTCGCCCAACCTGGGTTTCCGATCGTATGACCATTGCTGCCCATGTGCTCATCCGGGTGACCTCTCTGGCGTGTTAGATTATATTTTATATCAAAGTTGTAGACGCCAGGACAGGGTTTACCAGTGGGGCAACAGGATGTTGGATTGAGACCATTATCTAGGAAACTGAGATTTCTACACATATTTATCTGCAATTCTCATCTCCATATGACAAAGATATGTACCACCCCTTGTGTTACAGGCTGCATCAAAGGAACACTGAAGGGAACAGAAGTGGTAATGGAATATATGAAAAAGTATGGGTATTTGTATGAAAATTGATATTGAGGGAAATTTTGACATTTGGTATTTGAAGAATGGAATTATGAATTTAAACTAGGAATTTAAAGCAGGACGAATGGATTAAAATATAAATTATGATATATAACTGTGGTATTTTTAAAAAAAGATGGATTTATGGCAGAAAGTATGGAATAAGGGTTAAAAATGTATTTGTAGACAATGAAAATGACAGGGAAGTGTACAATCAACATAGAAGTAATAGAAGTTCTATAGGAAATAAGGGAGTTTCAAACGTACAAAGCAATAGCGTGGGAAACGATTCTGGGTAAATGCCAATGGAAGTCATTGTAAAGTTAAAGATACCAAATATATTTTGTATATAGTATGGAACATTGATGTTACGAAAGTGATCTTATATTATGTTTTTTAATAGTATGTATGTTTTTTTATAAAAATAAATTTTTAAAAAAAGGGAACAGAAGTGGTTGAGATAGAAGCTGTTTTCATATGATGGTAAACTAAAATCAACAATAAGCTTCTCTAAAAGATTGACAAGATGCTGCTTTTTAAAACTAAACATACCTTTAATTTCTGACTTAGCTCTCCTTCAATTATTTATTATCACATATATGCCTGTACAGTGCAACTTTTTTGCTGGTGAAGATATGCATAAATAAACAAAACCCTATAAATTAATCACACCAATTCATATGAAAAATGGAGCAAGACAAGAGAAAGACACAAAATGTCAGCTTGTCACTCTGCCTTCATGTAAAAGCTCTACACTTTGAGATGGCACTTCAGTGCTTAATATATGGGAAGAGAAAAAATATACCTGAACCCAAAGCCAGCCATTGTCCATAAACTGCTGTCCTCTAATCCCATGTAATCTTATTGCAGGTTGTGATGGAGCCTGGGGGTATGGCTAACCTGAGTGGCAGGGCAACCCGAGCAACAGGTTGCCATGTAACCAAAGTGGCTCTGTATGAGAGAAACCCAGCCCACTGATGAGAGGGAGGGGCTGAGATATGTGAGAAAATGCCTCTATACAAGGTACAGGGACTTGGATTTTAGAGACTCTTTCAGTGAGACTTCCAGAGAGAGAGATAATTTTAAGTTATAGCTGATCAGTCAGCCAGGGTGGTTATCTGAATAAGTTTGGTTGTCTTCTCAGAGGTCCAGAGAGAGACAGAGGAGAAACTAAACCATTTTTTAGTTATGTCAGAAGGCGTGACCCAGACTTGGGAATTAAGCCTTTGAGCAAAAGGGAAGCCAAAGACCTGTGTGTGTTTGAAAGTTTTATGCCTGTACATTGAGTGGAACTATAAGAAACTGGTTAAACACCTTTTGAAGTTCTGTATTGCTTGGAATTTCTCATGACACCCAATACTTTTCCCGTTTGTTATTTTAATAAAAATTACATTATATTTTTATAAATTTCTGAGTCAGTAGAATACTTTTCATTAGTAACATGCCACCACAGATCAATAAATCATTCTGAATGACAACTGAGAGGCTTTGCCCTTTGCCACTAAGGTGGTGGTTTTAAAGGGAAAAGCAGGCTTGGATAAGGGGTGAGGGGGACAGGGTGCTATAGCAAGTGGGGAGGGAAGTCCCACTCTGTTTGGGAGAAAGAAAAGCAGGCCTGGCCGCCTCCACACAGGTGTCCATGAGCAAAATCATGATTAAATTCATAAAAGATACAAGACCTATAGACCTTCTCCTACCTTCAGTCTAAGATACTAGGTGGGTTCAGTTTTTTCACCTCAGGCAATTAGCAACCATGTGAGGTAGATGGTGTGGCCACACCCATTGCCTCTGCCATTGCATCCTTCAGGACGCCATCCATGGCATGTTCAGAGAAGTCTGCAGGCATGCAAAATAATGAAAAGTGTGCATGTGCAGCAGCCAGCAGTTCAGATTAAGGCACCAATGGCTAAAGCAACATACTAAAGTGAATTCCATTTAATATATGAAAGCTATGTAAGCGTGCCAAGCTAGCACAGAACTAAGCTAGAAGAGAGAGAATGAGAGCGCAGGAAGAGACAAGGTGAAAAGATTCCTAAGAGTGTCAGTTTACACCTCAAACCCTTAGGAGAGGTAGATAAGTGATGAAGAAACTTTGGGTCTTGTTATAGGGGCTGGTTATAGGGAGCATATAACTCCCTTGCTGAAATACCTTCACTGAGTGCCAATTCATTTCTAAATAGAATTCACAGTGCTGGTTATGGGCTATAAAGTCCTATATGGCTTAGGTTCAGACCAGCCAAAAAGCCAACATGGTGTAGAGGTTTGAGCACTGGACAACAACCCTGGAGACCATGGTTGAACAATTCCGTGTTCAACCATGGAAACCCACTGGGTGATCTTTGGTGGATCACACATTCTCAGCCCTAGAAAACCCCGTGATAGATCCACCTTGCAGTCACCATAAGTCAGAAGCAACTTGAAGGCACACAACAACAACAGACTAGCTGGAGGACTGTGTCTCTTTATATGAGCATGCTTGGGTTTTGAGATACTCAGAGGAGGGTTTTCTCTTAGTCCCATCATCACTGCCATCACCATCACCACTGTCTTGTGAGGACTTGGGAGAAGGTTTTCTGATGACTGCTCCCAGGCTATGGAATTCTCTTCCAAGGGAGACTTGGTTAGTCCTTTCTGTGCTCTTTTTTTTTACCAGCAGAAAAGCAAAGACCTTCTTATTTAAGCAGCCCTTCAGCTTTTGGTGGTTGTGACAGTGCAATTGACTGCTGTTTCTTTATATGTAATATGTTTTAATGTGGTTTAACTGTTTTAAATTTGTACTTTTAAATGGATGGATATTAAGGCTTTTTAAAAAATGTGTATTACAGATTGTTTTACGTTTTTCTAACATACAATGTAAGCCCCTTTGGGCTCACATGGAAGAAAAGCAAGATATAAACTAATATTAAAAAATACATAAATAAATAAATACGTACATACATACATACATATGGTCACTGGAAACTACTTAACCCTCCCATTGCTTTGCTCTCTAGGACATCTTTAATTCTTTTTTTTAATGCTGAGCGTGGTTGCACTTCCACCATATAAGAATTGATTGGGCCAGTTTCCTGATCATGGGGAAAGTCTGTACACATTCTGAGACTTCCGCCTTGCAGACCTTACCCCAAACATGTGTGTGTGTGTGTGTGTGTGTGTGGTAGGGATAAGCCAGCAGACAACGATGTTTGATAAGGCAGAAGGCATCCAGAAAGGAGGAAGACTGCACTGAAGGTGGATAGACTCAGCCAAGGTCCTAAGTCTGCAAGATCTGAGAAGGGCTGTTGATAACAGGGTGACTTAGAAGTTTATAATTCATAGGGTCCCCATATGCTGAAGCTGACAACAATTACAAATTATAACAAAGTAAGAATAAAATTGTATGTGAGAATAAAATAGTAAAACATTATTTAAAATGTAAATACATAATAGAATTAAAATAACTATAAAGTTCTTGTGAGGATAAAACTGAATGTTGCCTTGAGGTATCCAGAATAAAGATAGAACAAGTGTGTGTGTGTGTGTGCCCCTGATTCAGACTGAAATACCTTTTGGTCCAGATGAGACAGGAGGATGATAAAATGACAAATCAGAAGGATGCACATAGAGGTAAACCTGACACAAAACATTTAGAAAACTAAAATTCCAAGCGTCCTTGGAATGTGAACATGTGACAAAACTTGGAGGTATCTGAATGGCAGTTTCTTGACAGACTATTTATTGCTTTTAATTTACAAGGTGTGTTTATACTGGTTTGATTAGCCAAGCATGAGGCAGGTAAGTAAATGTGGCCTTGTGGCCTCAGAGGCTGTTGTGGTGTTGGTGTTCATTAAGAGTGACACCACTGGGCTATTACACAGAGCAAATAAGCAAGTCCTTGAATCTGACAATTATTTCTCTCTTAGGAGCAGTCTTAAAATTGCTACTTAAAATGGGTCCAACATGTGCAGCAAAGATACACCTTGATGGTTTATAACCTAAGTAAGATTGATACATTTAAAAGGCACAGGGCATGGGGAAAGGAGAGGAGTTGATGAAGGAAAAACGAGTTTGGGAAAATAAGAAACAGTTCTTTTTCCAATCATATTCTGGACAAGGTTAATAAACTTTTTGTTCATATTCGAATACATAGCTGTATTAGTCTGTATCGGCATACAAAGGGATCTCATTGCAACTTTGTGACTTACTAAGAGAAAGAAATAGCATAAGCTTTCATGCACTACACTATCATAGCACTATTATTCCACTTTTAACATCCTATGGAATCCTGAGGTTTGCAGTTTAGGGAGCAGCACTTAGAATTCCCAGCCAGAGAGCTCTTTGGCCTCAGGAACTACAAACCCCAGAATTCCACAGGATGATGAAAGCAGAATAATAGCACTATAACAGTGTAGTGCGGCCATGGCCATAGACTCTGTCTTCTTCATCGGGAGTCATTGCTGTTGTTCTTTCCAACAGGTTGTTGTTGTTCTGAGTTTTCTAAGTGTTTGTCTTCATTTGGATGTTTTATCTGATGCTCCTGACATTTTAAAATCAATTCTTCAGTCTTTCATTTGATTTGGTCAGTTTATTTTGGAAGTATGTTGTGATCAGCTTTAGGTTCTCATGCAACAGCTATATGTTATACAATACCTCTCTATGAAATAATAAATAGGAGAAGACAAGACCGAAGTGAAGGGTTTTGTGAGGTGATGAAGAAGAATGTGCACAGACGAAACAGCAATATGTTCTCAGCCTGTTATAGTATATAGTATAGTATAGTATAGTATAGTATAGTATAGTATAGTATAGTATAGTAGAAGCAATTAGGGAAGTGCACACAAACAGAATGAAAGAGAGAGGCCACAGCTGTGCTGCTGATGCATTTCAGTTTTCAACCGGCTTAACTGCTTTCCCCCACAATCCCCTAGACTAGAACAGGTGAAATCTTAAGACATTCTTAGCAATCAGAGCTGTGGAGTCAGTACAACTCCGACTCTGACTCCTGTGTTTTTCTATTGTCCGACTGAATCCTTCATAAATGGCAAATATATTAATTAGCAATAATAATGAATTTACTGTAATGAAATAAAATAATGTAATAAAGTGGGTTTCTATGGACAAACAGGGAATTGAATCCTGGTTTCCAGAGTCACAGTCCAAACCTGAAAACATTATACCACCCTGGCCCACAAGTTAAGATACACACAAAATACCACTAAAAACATATAGGCCTTTTCTGCACGTTAGCAGATCCCGGCGATCTCTCACAGGGATCCTGGTAGACCCTCTCCTGGGAGGGGGGCACGACAGGAGTGCTCCTCTCTGCACGACTGCCTGCGGGAATGGAGGAAGCGCGATGGCCATTGCTAATTAATATATTTGCCTCTTCCTTCCACAGTGCAGCCAGGCACTGCCCCAGGCTGTGCCGGGGCAGGTAGCATGGCCATCATGTTTCCTGACCCTCTACAGCTCAGGTAAGTGCAGGAGGAGGGCGGGAGAGCTGCATGACCGCTGGTCATTGACAGGAAAAATCTGTCAGTGATTTGTGGTGCAGTTGTGCTGCCTGGGAAGAGGAGAACAACGGGACATGGATGACGTTGGGCATCAGCATTGCCCGGGACCCATCCTTCTCCCGTCCCCAGTGCAGGATGACATCCTGCAGAAAGGGCCATATAAGTTATTTTTAAAATGGAATTAAACAGTCTATAGAATTAAAATCATTTAAAATTTCATTAAAAGACAGAAGACAAAAATCAAGAAATTGGTACACAATTAAAAATCCAGAAGAAGAAGATTGCATGTTTAAGTTGATTGACAGGGCTGTAGAGGGAAACTCACAATTTTAATAAGAGAGGGATCTTTAGATTCTTTCATTAAAGACTGGGATCTGGTAATTAAATGTTTGGGAAACAGATGGGGTAATTTGGTGACAATAAGCTTTTTGATTGATGGGATGATCAATTTATATAACTGAATGCTGACATTTTAATGTTCTAGCCACTCGATCATGTGTATAGTTAGGTTTCTTACCTCAAAAACGTTATCAAGATAAAGAGCAGAAACTGAGGATTATATTAGAAATAAAAGTTCTTTATAACTGACAAACTTAAAGTCCCATATACATATAAATTTAGAATTCCATTGGTTATTTTTATAATTTCATTGATTATAGAAAGGATCTTTATTAAATATCATAGTTTGCAATCAATGACTTGTCCAGCAGGAAGTCATTGTCAATAACTGTAAGAGATAATGTATGTAGAATATGCATGTATATTTGTTCATACGTCTGCATCTTCTTTATGTATTTTTAATTTATTAATTAAAAAAGAGAGAGAAAAGTCCATTGCAATCAATTCTTAAAGCCTGGTCAGCCTAAAAAAGTTTCAATAAAAAGACAGCAAAGAGGGAGCATTTCTAGCCTCCCTGGGGAGGGAGTTCTAAGGCCTGGTGGCAGCCACCAAGAAGCCCTCACTCTTTTTTCCATAAAACATGGCTGGAAAATGGTGGGATCGAGACAAGAGCCTTCCTCAAAGATCTTAGAGCACATACTGTCCAGGTTTAACTATTAATTATTCATGTTATCATAGCTTTTATCCAGTGTTCTTATCTTTCTGCATTATAGGTTGTGGTTTTAAGTTTAAACCCTGCTGTTTTGCTAGGCTTGTACATCTTGTTCAAAATTTGAAGTAAATAAAATTAGAGTTATCCCCACCCCACCCCACATGTCATCCTAAAGCAAAATCTGAAATTGTCCTAAGGCGAGATATCTGAAGAATTAATATAAATGAACAATCTCCTTTCCTGCTTTCTGAAACTGTGGTCCCAAGTCTCACTTTCTCCCTCATGGGTACATCCAGCCCAAGGAATCTCAAAGGAATTAGTATGGTAAACTATAACACAGGAGCTATTGCCCACATATGGCTAGATTAAATGCATATTATGAAATAACCTGAGCTTTAATACAGCTTTAAATCTTATCTCTGTATCAACTGTGCAATACCATCAGGCTGCCTCTTTGTTCAGAGACAGCCATCCTACTTGATTAATTATGGGTATTAAGAACAAGCAATTTGTGTTATTTTGCCACTTCTGCGCCGTGTTCAGCAATGAACAGCATCGCAGTGCTTACAAGTGTAATTTAGGAATAAATTAGTATTATAATTATGAGTGCCGCCTAGAAGTCTTTATAGTGCTTTTAATATTTATGTTTGATAAATATTGCTCTCTCTGTCACTTTATGCAGCACAAAGTGAAACTTAATGCAGGAAGGTTATTAGCATAAAATTAGCATAAAGAGAGGAAAAAACAAGACACAAAGGTAATAAAAAAATAACAGGGCTGGTTTGCCATTGTTCTCTCAAGAGAGAGACACATGCACATATACATCTTTGTGTTCAAGAAAGCAAATTTAAATTAATTATGAACTTCCATTATGTATTTAAAGCATGGCCAGCTTTAAAACTTTTCTAAAGTTTCACTCAGAAAAGCATAATTCTTGTTCTTCCTCCTCTAGCTCTTTGCTGGCATGTTTTACTTGTTATAGTTGGTCTGAATGCTGCTTCATACTCTCATTTCTTGGGAAATATTGTCTCTAAAAAAGAAAGTTAGTCATTCAATTTAGAGGAAGAATTTATAGCTGGTATTTACTGATAAGAATTTCCTTTCTCAATCAGATGCAGACCTACTTCCACTAACATTCTGTTTTTGAAAGCAGTCAGCTGGATGCCTCAGAAGCTCACAAGTAATACTTAAAAAGCAGAACTGGGGGGGGGGATCACTTCCTTGGACTACAGCTTTCAGAATCCTCCAGCCAGCCCAGTCATCTTACAATTGTACTCCGAAACATAACTTTTTGAAACTTGGATAAAAAGTGGTGGTTCAAAGTGCAAAGATTCATGTACCAGATCTTCATCTGGTAATCAGAGATGATAAGACATTGAAAATGGAAACAGATGGCAGAGTTAGGCAAATGTCTGGGTTCCTAGGAAGGCCCATAATCACAGTGGATATAAACCTCAATAGCATATTTATCTCTGAACTGGCAATGAAAGACATCCTGGGTCTGAGCAACACAGCTAGATGTACCAACATGGCAAGAATGTAATTCTTCTCGAAGGAAACCAACAATTAATTGTAACGATTTGCAGTTTTCTTCTTGCTGTGAGAAAGCCTTCAAAAACTGTGCAGTATTTAAGGATATTCACAATTTGGGTCATATTGGTGTTCGTGCTGGGGGACTCCTGTTTGACTCCCTGGCCTGTGGGGTCCCTCGGGGTTCTGTTTTGTCCTCCATGCTGTTCAACATCTAAATAAAACCTCTGGGAGAGGTCATCTGGAGGTTTGGGTTCAGTGTCACCAATATGCTAATGACGCCAACTCTATCTCTTTTTTCCGTATGATTCCAAGGAAGCTGCCTTGGTCCTGAACCAATATCTGTTGTCAGTAATGGACTGCATGAGGGTAAACAAATTGAAGCTTAATCCAGACAAGACAGAGGTGCTCCTGGTTAGTTGAAAAGCAGATCAGGGAATAGGGACTTTGCCTGTGCTGGACGGGGGTTATACTCTCCCTGAAATCTCAGGCTCACAGTCTTGGTGTTCTCCTGGATTAAACTCTGAGCCTGGATGCCCAGATCTCAGCAGCGGCCAGGAGTGCATTTGCACAGTTAAAACCTGTGGGCCAGCTGCGCCCATTTCTTGAGAAGTCAGATCTGGCTTCAGTGACACACGCCTTGATTACATCTCGGTTGGACTACTGTAACACGCTCTACCTGGGGCTGCCTTTTGAAACTGTCCGGAAACTTCAGCAGGTACAAAACATGGCAGCCAGAATACTGACCGGGGCCAATTACAGGGAGCGCATAACACCCTTGCTAAAACAGCTCCACTAGCTACCTGTTTGTTTCTGGGCACAATTCAAAGTGCTGGTTATGCCTATAAAGCCCTATACAGCTTAGGTCCAGGGTATCTGAAAGACCATATCTCCCTGTACCAACCAGTTAGAGCCTTAAGATCTGCTAGGGAAAGCTTTCTCTCAGTCCTGCCACCATCCCAGGCTCGCCCAGTGAGAACACAGGAGAGAACCTTCTCAGTGGCTGCTCCTACCCTGTGGAACGCTCTTCCACAGGCGGTTAGGCAGGAAACCTCCCTGCTCTCCTTTTGCTGGCAGGCAAAAACAGTTATTTTTAAGCAGGCTTTCATGTAATCCAAGGAGTTTCATTGAGTAACTTATTTTTAATGGAATACTGTTTTAAGTGTTTATGATTTTGTATGTTTTTAATGTTTTCAAATTGTTTTTAAATGTTCTTCTGTTTTAATTTTGTTGATGGAAGCTGCCTTGTGTCCCAAGCCGGGAGAAAGACCACATACAGATATAGATAATAAATAAACAAATAAATAAATAAAATTCACATGTGCTATTTTTCTGCAGAAAACAGCATTTTCTGCATAGAATATCATGTTTCTCCACAGAAATATTTGCTGGCACCCTGTTGATTAGTCCCAACCAGAGAAAAACCATTTAATCAATTGTTGAATGATGAGTCAACAGATAGTAAATGCCATTGATTGAATGAGCCTACTGAAGGCTACCAACAGAATTCAGGCCATTTTCTGCTGGAAAAAAAAGTGTTCTGTGCACACATAATGGCAGAGTTGGGGACTAATTCTGTGCCAAATTTGCATGTGATTGTTTTGTGCAGAAAACAGCATTATCTGTGTAGGTAACAGCATTTTCTACATGGAAAATAATATTCTCATGCATAAATACTCTTTTTCACTCAGTCAATGTTATTTTCTGAGCAAAACCATGTGTGAATTTTGCATAGAATAAATCCCCATCTACATCATTTCCTATGCATGAAACAGCCTCTTCTGTGGAGAAATATTGTTTTCTGTACAGAAAATGCTATTTCCTGAGCTGGTTTCTGTGCAAAACAATCCTATATGAATTTTGTGTAGAATAAGACCCTTTTCACATCCTACCTTTTCATGGAGTCCTCCGGTGTGGATCCCGGCATCAGCTGTGCCAAGAAGGGAGCACAACCAGAGTGCTCTCCTCCATACTGGCTGGCTCCGTAGTGAAAGAAGCATGATAGCCACACCTCTTCCTTCCACAGGGCAGCTAGGTACCTTCCTAGGCTACACTGGGGCTGGAAGTGCAGCCATTGTGCTTCCTGGATTTCTGCAGAATAGGTAAATCCACAATAGTGGTGCAATCATGGATCATTGATGGAGAAAAACAGTCAATGATTTAATCCGTGGTTGCGCCACCTGGGGACGGGAGAAGGACAGGACCGCAGGAGCATCGTTGTGGTCTTGTCCTTCTCCCATCCCCATGGTGAGTTGGGAGAGCGGTACAGAAAGTGTCTAAGCCCTGAAATGCAAAGATTCTCATCAGTCCAGGATTCTTCTCATTGGGGTTTCTCAGCATGTGAGATACATGCTTTTCAACTATTTTCAATTTTTAAATATTCTTTCCATCCCTAAAAGATGCATTTGTCTTCTTTGCTGCAGCATCACACTGCTAGGTCATGTTCAATTTATGATTAAAAATAATCCCATGGTCCTTTTCACATGCTGAGACAAGTATCCCCCATCCTATAACTGTACATTTGCTTCTGTGGCCAAATGTACGATTTAGTTTCTCTTATATTTCATTCTACTAATTTCAACCCAGTTTTCTAGTTTATCAAGCAAAATAGATTTTCCCAGCTTGGTTCCCCAGGTGAGTCCCCAGACAATGGGCAGTGGTAATGGGTATCGTACTACAACCACAGATGGGAAACTAAGTAAAAGATTTTCCAGTAGGTGAGGTAGTGTGTTGAAAACCATCAAAAACTACAGTACCCATGTAAGGGCTGTAGGAGTTGATCAGCCAATCAGATAAAGACACGGGTAAAGAGTTAGATGGGCAATGTTATGTGGGGGTTTTGGAACAATGACCATATGAGGAAAGTGTTACTTGTTTTTGTTTGTGCCTGAGTATAAAAGGCAGTGTTGTACACTTGGGCAGGGCTCTCAGACTTTGTGGAATGATCCCTCCGAGGCCCTGCTAGCAGTTCAATAAAATCCTGCTTTCTCTCAACTGTGGGTCTCGATTCCGTACTTGATTTCCGTCACATAGGAGGCTCTGTAAAATGCCTCTCTGAGTCCCTGGAGTAGGGCTGCCTGCTACAGTAAACCATTCTTCATTAAACTGATGCCCTCTAGATGTGTTAGAGCACAACTCCCATAATCCTCCTGATGAAATAGGGGATTCTGGGAGATACAGTCAGGTTAAGAAAGGTTTGGGTGGAAATCTTGTTTTTTCAGCCTGATCTGAATTCATCCTGCCTTTCTTCCAAAAAGAAACAATATTAGGGAGTTTCACACATTCATAGAATCAGAGTTGGAAGAGACCACAGGGGCCATACAATCCAACCCCTACCATGCAGGCACTCTCAACAGATGGCCATCCAGCCTCTCCTTAAGAACTTCCAAAGAAGGAGACTCTAGCAGCGTATTCCTCTGTCAGACAGCTCTGACCGTCAGGAAGTTCCTCTTGCGCTTCAGGCGGAATCTCCTTTCCAGCCGGCCCCTCCCGAAACTGCAAACCCCAGGATTCCGTAGGATGTTACAAGTGGAATAATAGCGCTATAACAGTCTAGTGCGGAAATGGCCTAAACTGAGGCTGTAGTACTTTGGTCATATCATGAGAAGACCTGACTCACTAGAAAGGATAATAATGCTTGTTAAGGTAAACGGCAGTAGGAAAAGAGGAAGTCTGCATTACAGAAGGATAGACTCAATAAATTAAGACACGGCCCGCAATCTGCAATACATGAGCGAGGCAATTGATGATAAAGTGGCTTGGAGGTCTCCATCCATAGGCTCACCATAAGTCAAGATTGATTTGACAGCAGTTAACAGCCACAACAAATGGCTAGTGAAACTGTCAAAAATTTTTGCATGTTTTAAAAGAATTTACCAAGATTCCCTATTTTTTCCCATGTGTGGAATAAAAGGAATTTGAAGTTTATACATTCCATTCCAGAAGAATGCTAAACTGACCAGCCTTCCCAGCTCTCATATTAAACAATTTCCAGAATCAGTCACAAAAAATTTAAATCTTTGGCAGCATGTATTTTTTAAAAAACTGCCTCCTCCCCTTCAAATATTAACTGATGATATCTCCTTTGGCACTGTGTAACAAGTATCAAAGAATCATTGTGACCCCCTTCTACAAATCCCTTTACAATCCCCTGTCAATGTTCATAAAAACTACTAATTACTGATGCAGACACAGTGCAACAAAGATATAAAATCATCAGAAATAGGGTTGTTGGAGGGGGTTAAACAAGCATGATAATTAAGTAAGAACAACTGACGCTAATAGCAATTTTCATTTCTGTGAGGGAAAAAATGATTAAGTTTTTGAAAGCACGATAATAACAAAGAGGCCTAAGAAAAGAGCAGAGGGATATAGGAGGTGTTGATAAAAAGAAACAATTTATGTTTGATCACAATCTGTAATTTGAGAAGAACTTTCATACTGCAATATTCTTGAAAGCATCTCCTCAGATTTCAGTCTGATCCCCTTTTAAGTGCTGGGTTTACTTCTCCCCACCACCACCACCCTGTTCCGTCATTGTTTCTGCTAATTGTCAGAGCTAACTATCATTTTCTTCTTTTCACAGGGATTCAATGTCTCCAAAGTGTAAACACAGAGTTATGACTAGCTTGGGGTCACTAATGGCTTCCCTAGCACCTGCCATAAGAATGGAGATGTCTGGCTCCAGTATGTTGCCAGTCTCAGTGACAGATCAGAAATTTCTCCAGATGTCTGCTACTAGATGGCTTTCTATTTTTTATTTTCTTTCCCTTTCTTTTCTATTCTGTTCCGGTCTTGAACGATTTTCTTCAAAAGAGCAGGAAAGGTAGTTGGTGCTATTTTCTTTTCTTAAGATATTCTTAAGATAGATACAATTGTGGTGTAGTGGTTTGAACATCGAACTATGACTCTGGAGACCAAGGCTTGAATCCCCACTCAGCCATGGAGGCCCACTGGATGACCTTGGTCAAGTCATACTCTCTCAGCCTCAAAGAAAGCAGAGGTAAACCTCCCCCCGAACAAATCTTGCCAAGAAAGCCTCATGATAGATTCACCTTAGGATCACCATAAGTCAGAAATGACTCGAAGGCACACAACAACAGCAAAGTAAAATTGTGAGATGTGACAAGATAAAATATATAGGTATGCCATTTTGGGACCCATGCATATATAGTGGTGGTGGTGGTTGTGTGTCATCAAGTAATTTCTGACTCATGGCAATCCTAAGGTAGATCTATCATGGATAGATTTGTGACCTCTAGTGATTGTGATCTATCTTGCAAGATTTGCGTGACTTGCCCAAGGTCATGGGAACCCAGTGGGTTCCCATGGCTGAGCACCAATTTAAACCCTGGCCTCCCAGTGTCCTAGTCCAACACTCAGACCAGTGGCAGTAAATTGCAATTAATTTTTTTCCCAAAAATTAAGGAAAGGGTGGAGAAGTGCTTTCCTTGGACCAGATCTAACAAGGCCCTCAGCACCCCCAAAATCTCACATTGATCTTTCTTATTTTTTTAGCCAAAAAAGAGGGTGAACTGTCTTATTATTTTTTAAATAGGTTTTGGGACCACCCTTTACTGTCCAAAATACCAGAAAAATGAGAATGAGAACTGGACTTTGGGGGATTGTTTTATTTTTCAGTATTCCAGGAAACCACTTGAGGGTCTCAGAGCATGAAGGGAGCCCCCACATCTTCCACAGTTGTTCATCCCTCAGCTAAAATACAGTGACAATGTGTTATGCTAGCAACTTAACAGGGGGTATTCCCATCGTTTTGCAGCATAAATTATAAAAAGTAACTAAACAAACCTATATTCATTAGTTTTAGGAAGAGGGGAATGTAGAGAATTAACTACATAGTAGAATTAACTACATTTTGGAATTTGGAATGGCAACGTAATGTTACCCTGATTTCTGGGGTCCCGTGAGGGACACCTCAATGTGCTCAAAATACTGGGGAATGGGAATTAGCAAGAGCACAAGCTAAGCAATGCAGGAGGCAGGGCAACCTAGCAAGATCTTGAACCCAGTGTTCACGGGGTCAGGCTGAGTCAATAATCAAACAGAAGTAAATAACCATTGTTCTCCTTTATTTTGGGATACAGTCAAAACATATGTATGCAGACACTCATGCAGACCTAGTGAAAGAAAGGTAGGAGTTGGGTAGAGGGTTTTGATAGGGATTTTTAAGGGGAAATACTACACCTGATCCTGAAGCCCGGTTTATCAGAAGAAAAGTCCGTTGTATCGGAGATTCTCAGCACGTGGGAGCTGAGCGGAAGGCTCGTCGAACGGAGCTACAGCAAGGCGGGATGGAAGTCAGAGCGATCCGAAGAGATGCTCAAAATCAGGGGGTCTTATAGGGGAAAATGTGCCTGTAGGCTAGTCCGTTCCCAGGGAAAACAATGGGTTTCGGGCTGGAGACAAAGCCTCCGAAAGGTCAGTACTTTAGGTGATTGAATTATGACAGCGTTGTCAACAGCGTAGACAGTATGCAAACACGGAGTGCTTGAGAGCTGGGTATTCGACTCGTCAAGCTGCCCACTCAGGGCAGGGGATCTTTTGTAAACGGTGTGCATACATAATGTGATCTTAAGAGGGTACTTGCCTGGAGGTCTCCTGAAGCTGCAGTCCGGCAATTACTGGCCTGCCTGGATTTGTTTTGAATAGTTCAGCTATTTTCAGCCGTGCCCATGTGCGTGCTTGTCCGGGGGCCTCACAAGCACATGGAGAGGAATGGGTAGTGAAGGCCAAATTCTTGATATCAAATGATATCTAATATGCCACAAGTCCGGACTAGAAACTACAGTAACAGTAAACTATTTCTTTTTAAAAGGAACTTTCTGAGCTCTCCAATTATTTGGTATGCACCACAAGAAATAATTCGGCCCTGGAATGTTTGTTTATTTATTTCCTTTGACATCTATATACAGTATTAAGAATTTGAGGCTCCTTCTTCAAACTGCTTTGTATGCTTTTGAGGAAGAAACTTTCAAAATGTGTGCTGCAATTCTGAGGCAGTCTTTGCTGAAATATTTCAGGAGACGAGATATTTCAGAGAGGGAAGAGCTACTAATTACAGCTCTCTCTCACCATTCCCACCTCTCTCCTTCCATTACCCACTGAATGGAAAATCTGGCCACCAGACAGAAGCAGAGTTAAGTTCTACCTACTGCTGCCATTATATGCTTTCACCTTGCAGTGCCCTGGAATTGAGACTAGCATAGGAAGCCTGTGGCTTTTCAAATGTTTTGGTTTACAATTCCCATCAGCCCTAACAAGCATGGACACATGTTCAGGAACTGTGGGAGCGATAGTCCAAAACTATAGTCTGGAGGGCCAGCCTTTCCCCACCTGTGCACTATTCTGTTCACACCTACCAGTGCTTTCAAAGTGGTGGCACTGTGGGGTAGAAACATGGCAGGGGGGACCCAGAGCTCTATTCTACTCCTACTGTTTCTGACAAGAGATTATGGATAAAGGGATCAGTTCCAGGGAAGTTCATGGTGGCTGCATTCCAGTGTGTGAGGGGCCAAAGAATATGATCAAAATCAGCAGCATCATGTTAGCTTAAAATACTCACCAACAGTAAGTTAGCCTTAGAAGAGACATTTTGATCTTCACGTAGAGGCAGCCAAAGCCATACATAAGATGGAGAACCTTATGACAGTGGTATCATGTGCAAGCCATGACCCTACAGGGAGCCGTAGAGGACCATCATTTTGGCCCCAGGGCCTTTACCTCCCACTCTGCTTTCTGCACTGAGAGTCCCCACAGCTACTAGACACCTGAAAAAATATTAACAGAATTCGGTAATGATATGGGAGATTGCAATGACAAAGTAGAATACTGGAAATCAGAGAAAAAGGAATCTTGATAAGATTAGAGAAAACTTTCAGGACGGTGAATTAAGAGCAGAGAGCTCTTCACATCCCTGCCACATACTATAATAAGCCCTGGGCCTCATATTCAGTCTCTCTTGTAGTTTATTATGCCACATATTTTTAAAAGCTTGCTTCTTTCCAGACAAATTTCCTTCTTGACTGTCACTAAATATTAAGCATGAGGGAAAATGGGATTTTAACAGCCATGAACACAGCTAAGCGCATCAACGCCCCTCAGATTTTTTTAAAAAAAAATTTTGCACTTCTAAAGAGCTTTGAGATCCACCGGGATGAAAGAGGCTCTCTAAATGCAAGCTATGATTCCAGTATCTGGCTCCTAAACCCTCCCTGCTTACAACTGAAGTTGCCTTAATGATTAACCGGCAGTACCATGCTCATTTCTGTCAAACGGCTTGCGGCATCACAAAGGCAGGATTACAGTTTCATTCCATGATCAAACAGGAAGGTGAACTTGATTGCAAAGCCAAAGAAGACAGAAGGAGAAGGTGGGTGAAGGCCTAACTCACAGCAAGACTAACTCCCTGGACCATAGTGAGGGGATACTAGAAGCAGAGATTTTATAGAAACTAGGGGAACAATAACCCTCTGATGCATCAGCCATAATAGCACTCTGCGGTGCCATAACTGACAAAGCTGCATTTACTCATGCAGATAACCAGTGATAGTTGGTGGATCCAATGTTATTGGGACAGAAAATCCACTGTGGGTTTCAGAATGAACTTTAAAGAAGCTAATCTAGGTCCTCTATACCCCAAAAGGGTTAATCACTTTGGATAATAGGAGTTCAGATGACAGGCAGCAAGGCCAACAGACCTTTTGCATGGGTGTGATGGTAGGGGACAGTATAAGTTAAGTTTGTGTCTCTTGGGATAAACACAGTAGAACAACTAGTCCCAGAGAGTTTTTTGAGTTATGGCTGCTTGTTTGTATATTTCTGTGAGCTGGGAGCAGGCTTGCTTGCTCCTGTGCTCCTTAAGGCTTGGTTGTTCTACTGTGTTCTGTTGAGATTGTGTCTGTTGGGGTGAAGCTGATTGTTTGACCCAATGGAGGCTTGCTTGAGTTCTTCTCAGGGTCCTATTGTTCTCTTCTGTGTAGGCCCACAGGAAGTGTGTCAGAGGCTTGGTTGGGGTGAAGCTGAGAGCCACTAGTTCACCATATAACTGCAGCTCCGGTCCCTGGAACTCAGAGAACAGCAGCTCAGCTAACAAGCAGAAATGCCAACAGGCATCTTATGTGGGTGTTTAGAGGGGGAGTTTCGTGGGGGAGGCCCAGAGTTCTGCTCCAGTGTGTATTTAGGACTACTGAACATGGAAGGGGAGAGAACTGCAGTAGTCATGTGCAACAGCTGTGGTATGTTTGCGTTCTTGCCGGAGGATGTGGGTAGCTACATCCGTCACAAGTGCAATAATACCTGGCTTCTCTAAATGAATTCAAATATCCAAGGGAATATAAACTGCATCCAAATGTACTAAAAGAACAGTCAGAGGTAATTTCAGAACCATTGGCAATAATATTTGAGAATTCCTGGGGAATGAGAAAAGTCCCGGTAGATTGGAGTAAGGCAAATGTTGTCTTCATTTTCAAAAAGGGGGAAAAAAGAGGACCTGAACAATTACCACCCAATCAGCCAGACATCAATACCAGGAAAGATTCTAGAGCAGATCATTAAACAGTCAGTCTGTAAGCACTTAGAAAGGAATGTTGTGATCACTAAAAGTCAACATAGGTTTCTCAAAGACAAGTCATGCCAGACTAATCTCATCCCTATTTTTGATAGAGTTACTAGCTTGGTAGACAAAGGAAATGCTGTGGACATAGCGTATCTTGACTTCAGTAAGGCCTTTGACAAGGTCCCCCATGATATTCTTGTGAACAAGTTAGTAAAATTTGGGCTACACAATGCTAATGTTAGATGTTTGTAGTGGGTTGGCTGACCAAACCCAGATGGTGCTTACTAATGGTTCATTGTCACCTTGGAGAGAAGTGACTAGTGGAGTGGCACAGGGTTCTGTTCTGGGCCCAGTGCTATTCAACATCTTTATCAATGATTTGGATGAGGGAATAGAGGGCATTCTTATCAAATGTGCAGATGACACCAAATTAGAAGGAATAGCTAACACCCCAGAGGATAGGATCAGAATTTAAATGATCTTAAAAGATTAGAGAGCTGGGCCAAAACTAAAAAAAATGAATTTTAACAGGGAGAAGTGTAATGTACTACACTTGGGCATAAAAAAATGAAATGCACAGATATAAGATGGGTAACACCTGGCTTGACCACAGTACATGTGAAAATGATCTAGGAGTCTTAGTAGACCACAAGCTGAACGTGAGTCAGCAGTGTGATGTGGCAGCTAAAAAAGTCAATGCAATTCTGGGTTGCATCAACAGGAGTATAGTGTCTAGGGCCATTTCCACATACCGTCACATTCCCACTAGGAGGATGGGATGACAGCAGTCTGCAGGTTGTGCTTTCACATGACAGTGTCACAGTCCTGCTGCCATCCTGTCCCCATGTGTTGTGATTGCAGGATATTCACTTAATGGATTAAATCCATTAAGCACCTGCGATCACACGATGCCCCCACACTTATCTGCCATGTGGAAGGGCAGGAAGTATCACTTCCTTCCCTGGCACAGCATGGGAAAGAGCCTGGCTGTGCTGCAGAAGGCAGGCGTGTGTTACTCATGCTTTCTTCTACAGGGACACAATCAGGTACAGAGGGGAACATTCCTGTCACACTCCCTTCCCGGCAAAGGCACTGCCAAATTGCAATGGGACAATGTGGGAGAGCGTCATTATGTGGAAATGGTGTTGGTCAAGGAAGTAATAGTACCACTCTATTCTGCTCTGCTCAGACCCCACCTGGAATACTGTGTTCAGTTCTGGGCACCCCAGTTAGGGGACAATATTGACAAAGTGGAACATGTCCAGAGGTAGCAAGCCTGGAAACCACACCCTATGAGGAAAAGCTTAGAGAGCTAAGTATGTTTAGCCTGGAGAAGAGAAGGTTACGAGGTGATATGATAACTATGTTTAAATATTTGAGGAGATGTCAAATGAAGGATAGAGCAAGTCTGTTTTCTGCTGCTCCAGAGACCAGGGCCCTTTCCGCATGGCATTTGCCATGCGAAACGGCACCTGAAGCATTGTGTGATTGTGAGGAGCGATCTGCACAATGCACTCACAATTGTGCAATGCTCCAGGGGCCGGCAGGAGCCGATCACGCACCTTTTCATTTTCGGCTGGAAGCCGAAAATGGTGGGCAATCGCACATTGCTCCAGGGCCCCGCGCACATTTACCTGGCGTGTGGAGCCTCCGGAGCCGCACCGGTTGTGCTTCCTGCCCCAGTGCAGCCTGGAAAAGTCCCAGGCTGCACTGCGGAAGGAAGAGGCGGGGCTCTCACGCAAGCAGGCAGCTCGTGCGGAGCTGAAGCAGCAGGGATGCGAGAGCCTCTCGCCGGCAGCTGCTCGCGTGATCCCCGCACCCCAGCACTGGAAAATGGTAAGGTACAGAAAGGGCCTAGCCCACAATGGAGCAATGGATTCACACTTCAAGAAAAGAGATTCCATGTAAACATTAGGAAGAACTTCCTGATGGTGAGACCAGTTTGACAGTGGAATGCGCTGCCTCAGGGTGTGGTGGAGTCTCCTTCTTTGGAGGTTGTTAAACAGGAGCTAGATGGCCATCAGTCAGGAATGCTTTGATGGTGTATTCCTGCATGGCAGGGTGTTGGACTGGATGGCCTTTCTGTTCTCTTGCAGCTCTATGATTCTATGGTAGCTCCTTCTTGTTCATGTTAAAATATGGAGCTGATTCACTTATCCACTGACATTGAAAACACTACACTGATTTCCCATCAAATAGTTACTGATCCTTGAACATTATGTAGTTATGAACTAAATCAGAGGAAAACCAAGGGTCTGTGGTATGAAACCTTGTTGTAGTATGAGACTTTGTTGTGGCTGTTGTTGTGGTTATTGTTGTATGTCTTCAAATTGTTTCTGACTTATGCCAAATCTAAAGTGAACCTATCATGGGATTTCCTTGGCAAAATTTATTCAGAAAGAGTTTGTCTTTGCCTTCCTCTGAGGCTAAGACAGTAACTTATCCAGGGTCACCTAATCAGTTTCTAGAGCCAAGCAGGATTTGAATTTTCAATTTAGCCATCACTTGATGCTGCATTCAGAATGTTCTGTTTTATGGAGTTATTATACGCACCCAGATCTTTTGGGGAAAGGAAATACAAATAAAAATGCCAGAGTCAAGATCATCACCTATGGACTGTATGAGCATTGTGCTGGCACCTGCCTTGTCCTTTAAGAAAACTCTTGCCCTTTTTATTTGTCAACAATAAATAGATCTTGACTTGACTTCCAGTGCATTTTGGGACGCTATTAAAAAAAATTAAACATTTTTTTCGCAAGTGCCCTCCCCCCCGCCCCCACAAGTATTCTGGAAGCCATCTTAGGCCATTTCCACACTATCCTGTTATAGTGCTATTATTCCACTTTCAACATCCTATGGAATCCTGGGATTTGCAGTTTAGGGAGGGGCCTTTGAGGATGTTGAAAGTGGAATAATAACACTATAACAGGCTAGTATGGAAATGGCCTTAGTTGTCAGGCTACTATTGGGCAGGAGGGGTAGAAATGGCTGCTGCCTCAAGTTGCTAAGTAACTAATCAAGGTAAGTCTTCAGACCCACTTTTCTGACCCACATTCCTTAGGAGGCTCCACGGAAAGCGTGTCTCTGATGGTTCCTTTGTACCTGAAACCAGCCCTAATAATAACTGAACGAGACATCAATTTAAAAAAACAAAGCAATGAGAAAAAGCGTAAACTGTATGAATGAATCATGGTTCTTCCCATTTGGGAATGTTTGCTATTTGTGCCGTCAACTCGGGAGTTTTTAGTGGAACACCAATGACTCTTCCTGACTAGATTCATCATTACAACAGCAGCAGACTCATTTTGTCACAGGCTATTGCTGCACCCATCATTTTCATCAGATAATTGCTCACTGGACAGTAGTGATGCATTCGGTATTGTGTTATTTGTCTTGTATTTTGTCCTTTTAAATGGCTTTCAGTTTATGTAAAGAGAAATGGAATAAAAATGGTTTAAAAAACAAACTATCCAGCAATAATTGTTAAGAAATGGAGGTGAAGGAAGAAAACATAATAAATCAAATATAACACTGATCTTCTAAACTGCATATGTCTAGCCTTTAAACTTCAGAGCAGTGAGTTGTTCTGAGTAGCTTGTTCCCATCACTATTTACAAGTAAACAGTCAGCCTCAGCCTATTAGATCTCTCATCTGTGTCCTTCTGGCTGGATCAAGCAGTGAAGGGAAAACAAATTTTTCATGGGTGATGTCACCTCGATAGACTGCAGCTACCTAAATGCTTACCCAGAGATGCTCTGAAAAGGCAAGGAAACCATTTATGGTGGCACAGCGATCCTTCAGATGAATGTATGCCCTTTTCTGCACACTCAATAGATGCTGTATAAAAGGGCCTAAATTGGTTTTAAAGTTCTGCCTAATTTAACACCTACTGCTGAATGCAACTTTAGCTGCCCTTACAGTTAGAGAAAAACAGAAGTGTTGCTTGCTAAACCTGGAGAGGATTCTTGTAGCTCTTACATAGGGTTAGGACAATGAGGGAAGTAAGACAAATAGTAATTATACATAGGTACATTAAGGTGATCCGGGTACAATGAAGATTTCTCAGTAAGTGCAGGTCATAAGCTCACATTGATAGTCAAGAACAAATGTCATGTCATGGTTTGAGTGCTAAATTAGGACTCTGGGAGACCAGGGTTCAAATCCCTGCTTGGCCATAGAAATCCAGTGGTGACCTTGGGCAAGTCACAGTATCTCAGCCTTAGTGGAAGGCAATGGCAACCCTCCTCTGAAACAAATCTTGCCAAGGAAATCCTGTGATTGATTCACGTTATGGCCACCACAAATCAGAAATGTCTTGAAGGCACACAACATCAAAAGTACAATAAACAACATGTCTACAGTCCTTTCATTGTTCTGCAGAAGAGGACAGTCTGAAAGCTGAAGCTTCTTCTGACTCAGAATCACCCTCCACTATGTTTACCTCACAAAAACAAAAATCTTGAAGAGGCGGCAGCCTCTTCGAACTGAGAAGGGAGAAGTGATCCCTGCAATGATAAAATAGTTTTGCAGCAGAGCGTTAGGAATCCACTAACCTCCCATTCCAACTGTAATGCAAAACAATCTCTCTGAGGGACATTTACTTAGGGCGATACCAATTAGTTAACATGTGGCTGTGTTGTAATTCTTAATCCAGAGAGAGATCTGATGGCCCTGAAGAATATTTCTGAAATGGTCGTGTCAATTATACATCATTGTCAACAGCAATGGCTTGAATATATACAGACACAAATCTCAAGGAACCCTCAATTCCTCAGTGCACTCAAGTTGCAAAACATAGTCATATACATAATCACAAATCACAGTGGAACAATCACCAGCACACTTTTTATTCTTTGCTGAAAATGTAACTTTCAATTCTGTTTTGGTTCAACTACATATTGATTGCATTTAGGGTATCCAAGAAAACAGCATTCCAGTTTAATCAACAAATGATGCATTGCAGCTTGCTCAAAACACAACTGACTCTATGTCATTGGTACAAAATAAGGTCCTAGGAAACAATTTTAAACTTGTTTTACCCTATTTCAAGTTAGACATATTCACCAAAATAATATGGTTTTTTATGTACTATAGTTAAATCTTATGAGCCTTCAAGTCATTTTAGACTTACGGCAACCCTAAGGTGACTCTCTCATGGGGCCTTCTTGGCAAGATTTGTTCAGAGGGTGTTCACCACTGCTTTCCTCTGCGGCTGGGAGAATGTGACTTACCCAGAGTCACTCAGTGGGTTTCTCTGGCTGAGCAGGGATTTGAATCTAGGTCTCCCGAGGCCCTAGTTCAATACTACACGTAGTTCAAAACCATACTGCACTGGCTCTCAGTTCTGGACCAATTTACCTGGCAATAAGGCCAAACAAATCTATAATGTTACATTGTATAAACTATGAAATCATGACATTTTTCTCACTTCTGCTAGGAATGTGGACTTACTGTAACTATAATTGTCTTGGGGGAAACTCCCTTCCAGCAGGCAGCCTTATCCATTTTATTTTCTATTTGTGGTTGTCTCATTTGCATCTCTTTCATTACTCTTTTATTAGTTTTCTGTTTCATTTTGTTCCTACACTGATTGCGATAGTGATCCAAGTCTGTCTTCTGATACTTGTAAGCTTGTATCTTTCTGTTCCAAAGTTATGAGATTTTCAGGTCGTATACTGATTCTCTAAGTCTTTGGATCTCTCTAAAACTCAGAGAGATGGAATCAAAGGCACTCATTTTATAAGCATTTTTTAAAAGCAGTGTATCCTTTAATCTAATGATTGCTTTGGATGGAGATCCTTCCTGTTTCTCCTTGACAGTTTCCATCTAAATGGCATGAAATGTGTACACTTTATACTCCTCCCCCAAGGCATCAGATCTGCCAAGTTTCAGATAGCTTGAACCAAGAGCACCCATTTTATAAGCAATTAAATGTATGTGACATCTACTAAACTTCCCATTGCTTTTAGGCATCAGATTGAACAGCTTTCATGACCTGTCACTTTCAGAGCACCAAGATCCGCTCTTCAACAGAATGTTCCCTTGATGTATCAATTTGCTGAGCAGTGTCATAAGATGTCTCTTGTCAGTTTCCACAATCCTTCTTGTAAAAAGGTGTGGGAGAAATCAAGCAAAAGAATTCTCATTGATTTATTTCTAAGGATGAAATGTGTTAGCTTAATAAGAATTTGCCAATTTGCAGACTTCATGTTTCGGATGGAAAGAATTTCAGATTTTAAAATATCAAAATATCAAAGATTCATCCATCTAGTCTCAGAGCTTTGAATGTTTAATTCCTAAAAGTTTGGGGTTGTTCAGTTCTGTTCAGTTATCATAGTTCTGAATTAGGGATGCCATCTTGTCATCTTTATCAATGATATGGCAGTAGGTAAAAAAATTGAATTATCTGCTGCAAAGGAAAATAATTCTATTTTCTTTTCTGAAGAACTGACCAAAAACTATAAATTTCTTCATATTTGAGAAGCTTAACCTATTTTCATATTCTTGTTTGTTTCTCTCAATAATTTGAGAAATGAAGAGGGCACTGGCATCATTTTTATAATGAATACACACTCTTGATTTCTTCCAGGAAATCCAGTAGGGTGAGACAACTTCTTATAAGAAAATCATATGGATATCAATGGTTCTTAATTGTGCTTAAGTCTTGTTGAACCAAACCTCTCACTTTTAAGAAAGATACAGTGAACTGGTCTTTTCAAAGATCTATGAGAAATACAAAGTAGCCACATATGTGGAAAGAAACATCATCCACTCTAATGCCTAAATGAATATTTCCATTTATACATGGGAAAATAAACTGGAAATACAATAGCACACACATTTAGTTCTTCAAAGCCTACAAGTCATAATATTACTATACCATTCATGCCATACCCTCCAATCACCCCAATTTGGCAGGAAAAGCCATGGTTAATCCTTAGCTTTCCAATTTCTTATCTGCATTTGATATGTCCCAGTTTCTCTCTCCTCTTCTCACTTTCCCCCTTCATTTTTGGATTACTTCAATTGCTGCAAATTGAATTCAAAGTGCAGAATGGTTTGCACTCAGTTAACTCAGGAGGAGGGAGAGGAGAGAAAGAGGCTATGGGCTTTTCCACACTACATTGTTATAGTGCTATTATTCCACTTTCAATATTCTGTGGAATTCTGGGTTTGTAGTTCACTGAGGCCAAAGAGCTCTCTGGCTGAGAATTCTAAATGTGCCTCCTTCAACTGCAAACCCCAGCATTCCATAGGATGTTGAAAGTGGAATAATAGCACTATAACAGTGTAGTGCAGAAAGGCCCGTACATTTTGCCTTCCTAGACTCAGCACATAAATTCAGGGTTTTTCTGCTTAAAATAGTAGTTTTGCATGTTCTTCTTCATTAATAACATTTGCCCTTTTGTTGTCTGGCCACGCATTTTTGACCACACTCTGATGAAGCTCAGCCACACTTGTTCCAGTTTTCATCCTTAAAATGATGGAGATTATGGAATGCATTAGGGCCTAAATACCCTAATGGCACCACATCCCATCTGATCTTGGAACTAAGCAGAATCAGTCCTGGTTAGTATGTGAGTGAGGGACTGTCTATGATGACCAGATGCTTCAGGCTTTATTTCAGAGGAAGCAACTGACAAAACCACCTTTGAGTATTCCTTGCCTGAGAAAACCCTATGAAATCTATGGGATCATCATAAGTTGACAGGCAACTTAAAGGCACACTCTGTCAATGTCAGGCAGTGGCTAAACAGACACAGAAGCAGGAGCTGAGTTTATGGCTTTAGTAATAAAGAAATTAAGAGGTTACGTCACCAAAACAAACATCCAAGTCCCAGGAGCAGCAAACCCAAACAGCAAGGTTTAGCCTGGAACAGAAAGCCCATGCCACAGGACGCAGATTCTCCGTGCCCAACTCCAACAGCGTCTGTCTTAAATACACAGTCTTTAGCCCAACTGGGGCTGATCAAATGTCCGTTGGCCCCGCTCACAGCTGGAGCCCCTCAAGACGTCAGGGCCGATTCATCAGACGCTTCTCCCGCAGCCGCTGAGACCTCCGAACCACCCCCTTTTCCAGCTGCCTCTGGAGGAACGTGGGGAGAGGGTCTGCTGCAAACTCCGGGCTGGAGTCAGAAACACCAGCCTCTGTCGAGTCAGAAGCACTAGCCTCTGCCTCTGGAGCAGAAACATCTGCTGCAAGTACTGGCTCGGGATCCGTGCCCGGGACAGCTGTGGGGTCGCTGGCAGACTCCTCCCTAGACTCTGAAGGAGCCCCCTCTCCCGAAGGCCCCTCCAAGGGATCCTCCCCCGGCTGGGAGTCCAAGTCTAAATCGGAGTCCAAGTCTGAATCGGCAGCACGCTCAGCCTGGCTCATGACACACACATGCATAGAGGGAATGTATTAGTCAGTTTAAGCTGTGCAGGGTAGATAGGCTAATATCCAGACAAACAAGACTGGACAGAAAAATCTAAAAGTTTGGTTAATCACTGCGTTTGAATCTTTTCCCAGCTCAAAGCCATCCACCCTCTTAATGAATAAGATACTTGAAATCAGGCATCACTTTAATGCAATGCAACACAAATGGCACTCAGGCAGTCCAGATGGGGTCCCAAGGTGCTTCCCTATGCGAAAGGCTTTGGAAGTGCTAGTCAAAACAAACAAAAAAGATTTTGAATTCTCTCTTTCTCATATATTTTTTTAAGAAGCAAAGACTGATTGAGCATGAAGAACTGCCACAGGCAATGAATTTCAGATCGGAAAGACAGAAGAGCTAAAAGCAAAGTCTCCAAAAAAGGATTTCAAGTTTTTCAAACCAGTGAAGGTCAGGGACTGTACTGCAATCAGACTTTCATGATAAATTCTAATACAGAACTACCTGTGGAAACTAGGCCTGCCGATCATCACCTTGCTATGGGGACTTAGACAGGCAGCAGGTTGAACTGGTTTTACTGGGGAGGGACCAGTGGTAAAATACACACTTTGTACAGTGGAGGTCACAAGCAGGGACCAGCCTGAAAGCTGGATGGCAAGATGCACACAACCACACTATAACTGGAAAAAACAAGGCCACAACTTTACATAAGCCAAAGAATCTAGGAATCCAGGAACCTTCTAGTTATCTGTTATGCTCAACAGCCAAGACAAATCTGCCAGAGGGCAACACTGGCAACAGATGGCACCATGAAATCTATGCAGGTGCAAGCCACCATGTGGCTTCCATTTCACCTGGAAGTCAGGCAGTTCACAGAGCTTCAAGCTGGGCTTCTAGCCTGTACCCCATGGGTCCTTTATGGAGGCCCCTGTAAAGAAAGGGAAGACTGGACATTCAAGACTTTGCCGTTCAAAAATTGATCTGGCCCCATATCGCACAGCTATAAAACATAGGGTGGATGGGGAGAGGTCCCATGCCAGGTTGCCGGGGTAATGAAGTAGGATCTTTTATAAACCCCATCCTCCAGATAGACCAAAGTGAAGCTTCACAAGGAAAGTCACACACCTCATCCACTGATTGACCAGTTTCTCAGAGCTACCACCACCACCAAAAAAAAAATGTGTGAAGACCCCTGAGGAAGAAGACAGAGGTGTCCCTTGTTTCCTTCCCATCAGCAGACAGGCAAACTACTGGGTAAGATGGCTTAGGTGTCAGGGACAGGAAAAAGAGACCCTTGGAAGATGATAGCAGTCAGAGTATCAGTACTAGGTTGGATGGCTTACCTGTTAAACATTTCACAGATTAAAACAAGGAAATGTGTGGACAAGCAACCTCAGAGTGTGATCAAGATGGCAAAAGTGATTAATGAGGAAGAACACAAACTAAGAGAGAGTGCAGCAATTTGCTTTTGACTGAGCCTCATAGGAAGGGCAAGATTCCATCTCCTTCTTTTCTCTTCATTCTTAATTTTATTCATTGAACGAGAACTATTTTTGCACTTTGAACCCAGTTTGCAGCTATGGAAGTAAACCGAAGAGAAAGGAGAAAAGTGAGAGGCACAGAGAGAACTTCCAGACTGAGGATAGGACAGGCCACAGATTGCTGGGTGCTGGAACAGAACAATAAAAACCAGGAGGAATGAGTAGAGAATTAGGCCCTTTTCACATGTGGGGGGGGAAATGGTGTAGAGCGACCTCTCACGGAGGTCATCTACACCGTAGAGTGGACTGGCGTGGACTACTTTTCATAGTTTCACACCAGAATCCACTCAGGAGCGGCCGGAACTAGCCGTGCTGAGTGTTTTTTAAAAACCTCTTTTTCAAGGTTTTTAAAAAGCACGGAGTGCGCAGCCCCGCGCCACTCTGTCGCCCGGCTCTAAAGTGGATCCGCAGGCGCGCGCAAGTGCATGTCTGCAGATCTGCCGGGGGCGGGCTTCCGGCTGGCGAGCTTCTCCGGTTGGTGGAGAGCCTCCACCAACCCGAAGCTGCCATCTGCGACGCCGGAGGAGTGTGGAGCAGCGAGCTCGCGCTGCTCCGCATGGCGACGGACTTACCCGGCTGGAGGTAAGCTCCATTTTTGGGCATTTTCGCCCGTTCCCCCCCCCCCACATGTGAAAAGGGCCTTAGTGATGTAGACTCAGGTTCATTGAACTGGATTCAAGTTGGACTCAAATCACTTCAGTGACTCAACTTGGACTCAACTTGGCAATAGATGATGCATTGACTCAACTTGACTCATGATTTGCATATTTTCAGTGACTGACTTGCTGCCCTTGGTTCAGTAACATAACACATTCATCCAGAAGCCTTACAACTTTGAGCAATGCTTCCATCGCTTTTTGCCTACTGATCACATGACAATCTGTCTCAGGCCCAAAGCTTGGGCCATTTCTTGGAGGAGGAGAGCAAACATGTTAGGCAACAGGCTTGAGGTGGGGTTGAGGTCTGCTTGGCAGTCTGTCCCCAGTGCATATCAGAAGAGTCTTCTAAAACTTTTCCTATCAGCAAAAGGCAAGACTCACCCTCTGAGTGCAGGGATTCATCCATCCTTCAAAGCTTTTGAAGCTTCAGTAATTGAGAGTAAGAAGGACCCTATTCCCCACTTCTGAAAAAACCTCCAGCTTTGGAAATGGGAAAGTAAGGATTCTATTCCCCATTTCAGAAACTGGTTCCCAGACTTGAGACTTGAGTTGAAAGTATTTTGCAGGGACTTGAGACTTGAGTTGAGAGCTGGAATAAGACTTAAATATATCTGTAGAGAATGGAAAAGGGCATGATTGAGTAGCTGGCACATTGAAAAGGAGTAAACTACACACCAACACTTTGTTACAGGTCCCACTTAAAACAAATGTATTTTCCAACTACTCTTTATAGGTAAGATGCGGGGGGGTGGATGAGACTTGGCAGCAGCCATCTATCTTTCCCAGAATCTATAGTTTGGGCAATATTACAAGCTTGAATTCATTCTTTTTTCTAAGTCAGCTACTGCCACTGAGGACATCTTGGCCCAGGGGGCATCCTTGGGCATGTCATCTCTGAGTCTCTTTGCCGTGTGTGTTTAAAAAAAAGAAAGAAAGTAAAAGGAAAGGAAAGGAAGCAGCAACAGGGACTTGCCTTGGAGCAGGTTGTTGCAAGGAGAAATGAGATACAGCTTGCTCATGCCTTTGAACATTAGAAGCAATACACAAAGGAATAATAAAGCAACTTCAAAACAATGAAGGAAAACTTTGTGCTGTTTGCAGGTGGGAGGTAGTTTCAGATTTCAGGAAAAAAGAAGCAAGGTCCTTGGCAGAGTTGAAAGGCCCATTCTTGGATTTATCCAAGATTATATTAGATTGTGCACATATTCAGGCACACCTATACAATTTATTATAAATGACTACCAGGTTATCAACATATATCTAAACACACACACACACACACACACACACACACACACAGCAGACTGGATACTGATTTAAGTACATGCAGCTGAGCTGGTGGAAGCAGACTATCCTACCCCTTTCTGCCCATGGCAGCCCTTCCAACCTCCTGAAAAAGCAACAAGAAAGGTCTTGGGATCTGTTGAGCAGGCTGAGAAAGAGAGGTACCTCTTAAAATGAAATGAATACCTGGTAGGATCCAAGGGATTCATAAGTTGTTGTGGGTTTTCCGGGCTAGTATTTTCTCCTGATGTTTCGCCTGCATCTGTGGCTGGCATCTTCAGAGGATCTGGTGGCATGGAAGTGAGACAGAGTATTTATACTTGTGTAGTCCCTGGGTGGGAGGAAGCAATTTGCATATGTTACAGTTGGCCTGTGTGATGGCCTATTGCTAAGTGGGATATTCCCCCGGGGTGTGTTGTTAGTCAGGGGATATGCATAACAGTGCGTTAAATACGTTAGCAACCCATTGTATTGTTCCCTGTAGAGGGACCTCCGGAGTCTGGATGATGTTCATTGGCATATTTTTGAGCCTTGATTTTAGTGTTCTTCAGTACTGGTAGCCAAATTTTGTTTACTTTCTGAGTTTCTTCTTTTCTGTTGAAATTGTCCATGTGTTTACGGATTTCAATGGCCTCTCTGTGTAGTCTGACATAGTAGTTGCCAAAACGGTCCAGAATTTCTGTGCGTTCTAAAAGCATTCTGTGTCCAGGCTGATTTATAACATGTTCCGCCAGAAAAATTAGCAGTAGCAGAACATGTTATAAACCAACCTGGACACAGAATGCTTTTTACATGTTTATATCCGATAATGAGCAGTAACCTTGGTAATCTTTTAAGCTATTTATTGCATGCATTCACAGATATACAAATATACACATTCTGCTTAGGAAGAAACATAGATATGTCAATTTCTGAGCACTTGATTTCGTCACATTATATTATATTGTATGTAAAGCATCATGCGTTCATTACATCTCAGTAGATAGGAAGTAAGATATTACACCCTCAAAAGGACCAAAACCTTTATCTATCTTCATCTCTTTAACTGATTTTTCAGTAGTTAACACATAGAGGAACACTACCATTTTAAGCAAAACAACTGAGTCATTTATCCACTAAGATATACATTCTTATCTCTTCAGGAACCATACATCTCTAGACAGGCATCTGTGAACACAGAAGCATTCAAGGATTAATCTCCTTGAGCATTGTTCAGTCTTAACAGTATCCATTACAGCCATAAGCATCTTAACAGATATCCATTACAATCATAATGGGAACTATATCTGTTTTAGCATGAATCTAGTTGTACTATCTTTCTCTTATCAACATGATCCATCTTTACCAGGATGTCTGGGCAGTGTGTCAGTCATTAGGAACAGCATGGCTGGGAAGCTGCATTATAGCCTTCTGCTCAGATGACACATACTACAAAACTTCCTGATGTGCTGAATCTATCTTGGCTCCTTTTAGTCACTCCCTAGCCTTGTCTGGGCTCTCAGTTGTCCAACCAAAACAAATCAAAGCTGCTGACTGTTCCTTGTTTATGATACCCACTCAAAATAAAGATCTTAGCCATAACTCTACATCGGTACAGGTGGAGTCTTTGGATGCCTACTATTGTAACTACATCACCTATTTCACCTGCTAGTAGGTTATTATAAGTCACATGTGCTCATATCTCACAGTGTTGTTAGAAGTGCTGACATTCTCTTCCCTTATCTGATGTAGTTTGATGCCATTTTGTCCAGCCAGAGCCCATTTCCACACTACACTCTTATAGCACGATTATTCCACTTTCAACATCCTATGGAATCCTGGGGTTTGCAGTTTAGGGAGGGGCCTTTGAGGATTCCATAGGATGTTGAAAGTCGAATAATAGCACTACAACAGGCTAGTGCAGAAATGGCCTGAAGCTTCCTCCAGGTTCTCAATAATACATACATACACATTCTAATACATCTAGCTTTCTGCATTACATCTTATACCCTATACGCTATAGTCTGTAGGTTACCCTCTGTATTTCACAGGTTTATTCCCAAGTCTCAAAGCTGCCAAGCAAATAAGTTTGGCCTGTAACAGAATCATGCATAAAATATCTGGAAGCACATTCATATCACAGAAGAAGCTGGCTGCCTCTTTTAAGAGAATTTAGAAAAACATCTAAATCTAGGGCTACTCATGCAGAGTTCTGAAGTAATACATTACAAATAATGAGTTACATTCAATTAATTCTTTTTTGCAGTAATTGAGGCATGCATAACATATCTGACAATTGTAATACGAGGGATAACTTAACTCCTTTTGTAGCATAATTAACTTTCAGTTGCATTAATAGTTATGGGGGTCTGGACTCATTAAATACTGAAGAAGGAATATTCCATAGTTCAGTTGCTGACTCATGCTGCTTTCTCTTATGCAATTGCTGTTTTTGGTGTTGAGTTAACAATGACAAGGTGGAAAGCAAGAGAGAATTTTATGTACCACTAAATTAAAAGTAAGTATTTTATTTACTTTGATTCAGAGAGCTACTTTTTAAAAATTGCACCTATGCCCAGTGCAGAATATTCATACAATGATCTCTGATGGTAGTGCAGTACACTTTTTGCGGGACTGCATGGCAGCAGCAGGGAGATAAAGCAGACAAAAGTTTTGCCACCATAATCAGGAGGGAAAACAGCCAGCTGTAAGTAGCTGATCTTGGTTATACCTGGTTTCCAGCTGGGTCTTCAAAGCCATGGAGCAGGCAATTTTCCAAGACAGATTTTCCCAAACACCCTGTATTTAAGGGCCCACCTATAGGCCAGGTATTGCAGAAATGGGCTCCCTGGAGTTCACAGTTTCTGCTCCCAAGGGCAACAATCAAGACTTTTTCTGCCCCCTGCTACTGGAACCACAACAATAGCTAACTACTTCATGAAAGAATTTTCCAAGCTATATATATCACTTGTTCCTTGTGACCACATCTGGATCAGGTCCAGTATGTAGTCCCTCTGACCTGACTTCTTTTTCTTGTTGTTGTGTGCCTTCAAGTTATTTCCAACTTACAGCTACCCTAAGGCAAATCTATCACAGGGCTTTCTAGGGGCTGAAAGTATGTGACATACTCAAGGTCACCCAGTGGGCTTCCATGGCCGAGCAGGGAATCAAATTCTGGTCTCCAGGGTTGTATTCCAATGATCAAACCATTACATCATGCTGGGTCTCTTGTTACTCCAAAATGTGGGTGACTCAGGAGTCTGCCTGCAATGCCAGTGCCTACATGAAATGGTGGGGAATATTAGATCAAAGAGGAGGCCTGTGATGAGGAAGGTAAACTTATGAGATCTTTTACGCTGATGTCTATTGGTACTAATGCAGAGAAGAACCACTCGGAGATCCAAAAGTAAGCTTATTTTGTTCTATTGGGGGAATTGCAATCACACACACACAATTCTAGCAGTCATGCAATCACACAAGACTAGCTGATGGAAAAAGGGAGGAAAGTTTTGGATAGCAAGATTTTTAGGGGGAAGTGGGTGATATTTACCAATCCAGTAAAACGAAGAATGACGTGGTTTAGCCTAGCAGTCCAAGGATAGTACACAACCGGGAATCAGAGTGGCACAGTGACCATCAGCAACCAGTGTACTGTGAGTTGGCTAGCCCAAAACTGGGGTTTAAATACTCTTTTTCTGCCTGGAAGGTGAGGGTGTTAATGGCTCTCTGGCAGAGTAAACAATGGACTCTAGAGAGTGGAGAGTGGGGTCTAGAATGAGCTAATGGTCTCTGTGTTTAGCTGAAAAAGGGCTAATGGTAGCCTTGGTAGCTCTATAATTGCTGAACAGCTGTGGGGACAATAAGGAAAGATTGCTTTCAATAAGGAAAGAAAGGTCAGAGGAAGAAGGACTAAGACAATCAGCCCTCTTGTGGAAACATCACAGATGCTATTGTCTCTTAAAAACTGAATCATTGAAGGTTAACTGGAAGTTCATTATAACTGGAGTTTCCCAGTGATTTCCTGACTGTGATCTGGCTGTGCCTTGAGGTCTTTCCTGCCCTGTTATTGCAATGCATGTGTTTGGCCAGCTTTTCCTCTTAGCCAGCATGGCCATGCAACCATAGCAGTATATAATTTATATTTATGCCAATTAAATATTTCCCAATTAAATATATATTTTGCCACTTAAACCATATCAAAGCATGAGGGTGCACAGCCTATTAACACTCTGACTAGAATGCTCAAAAGACAGGCCTACAAGGGAGGTGAATACATCTCTAGGTAGCAGCCCTTCTGACAAATAAACCTGGGCCAGGAAAGTATCTGGAATGGAATGCACTCAAATATTCACAGTGAATAATTGAATTTGTTCCGCATATGACAATGGAACTGTTTTCTCATCAACTCTCCCTCTTTTTTGGGATGGTTACAATTTAGATTAATTAAACAAGTGCTGATTTTGGTTTTTTGTTCCTTTTTTAAAAAAATGCACAAACTAGGAGAATACACAGAATTTCATATACCTCATGAATATTAATTTGTTCATTCTCCCTAAAAACATGTTTAAAAATTAACCAGTTTGAGTTTCTTTTACTATGTAGGTAATTAGGTATGCAGATAGGGTAATTCCTGACCTTTAAGACAGATTGATTTCACTATAACAGAATAGCAGCATTAAGTACATTTTAAAGTGGGCAGGCAGGGAGAATATATCTCTTGTGCGAATGATGGCCTTCAACCCTGGAAACACTTTGTATTTTTTTTTTCTTTAATCTCTAGAGAGGCTTAACAGCTAATGGGTGGATGGACTATGTTCTGCTGAAAGGAAAAGAGAAATCACAGTCACAGAGGGCAGACATCACCACTAAGTGGAAAAGATGCATGTTACAACCCACGACATCTGAAGAGTACCACGTTGGAAGGCTGTAATAGGGAATCCTCTTGCCCCAAATGTTTTCCAAGGCCTTCTTTGTTATTTACTCCTACATTTACTTTTACATCTGTTTTATGATGAATGACTGTACACACACACACACATACACATGTGCACCAAGATAATCCACATAGTAGGTAAGGAAAGAAAGGTCAGAGAAAGGCTGTTGAAGTCCTCTACTTCAATCCTTCAAGTTTAACCCTTCACAATCAGTAGAGCAGACGTAGCTTATACAGCTGAATTTCAGAAAGAAAGCCCAGTTATTCTTTCTAGAACTACTTCCTGTACTACTCTCTGTAGTATCTAGGATGGAAGGTGAGGGAGCTGCCATGGTCACCTGTAGCACTTTTGGGATGTTCCTTTTCTTGCCACAAGATGTTGTCGGATAAACCTGCGCCAAGTGCAAGCTGGTGACCTTCTTGGAGGAGAAGGTTTGCCAGCTGGAGGCACAAGTTTCTAATCTTCATCTTATTAGGGAAGGGGAGGAGTTTTTGGATAGGGCAGAGAAGATGTACCAGAAGACCGAATGCCCGGAGGAGTTGCCAGATCAGGAAGTCAACACACTGTGCCAGGAAACGGAGGCTTGGAGGAATGTCACACGTAGGAGCAGAAGGTCCAGAAAGGTAACAGAGACTCTCAACCTACACAATCGCTTCAAAGTTCTTGGCCTTACGAACGATGAGAAGCACCAGGAGGAGGGAACAGAATGTCCACGAGAAGGAATCCAACTTCGGCAACAGGAACTAGATCAACGCTCCCAGTCTCAACAGAATGCCCAGGCAGTCCTAGAAGAACATGCTCATCGAGGAGCCCTGGAGAAGCCTCAGAGGAGGCGAGTTCTGGTTGTTGGGGACTCCTTGCTCAGAGGAACCGAAACGGCAATTTGCAAACCGGACAAGCTCAATCGAGAGGTCTGCTGTCTTCCTGGGGCCAAGATCAACCACATAACGGAGAGGCTAACCAGGCTGGTCAAGTCCACTGACCATAAGCCCCTCATTTTGGTTCATGTCGGAACCAATGACACTGTGAGGAGCAGCTTTTACCACATTGAAAAGGACTACAAGTTTATGGGGACGAAGCTTAAGGACCTTGGTGCACAGGTGGTTATTTCGTCTCTCCTCCCTGTTCAAGGATATGGCACACGTAGGGAAAGGGCAATAGCAGAGGTCAACAACTGGCTCCGCACATGGTGCCGCCGGCAACGGTTTGGGTTCTTGGAACACAGCCTGAATGTCCATGAACGTGGGCTTCTGGCAAGGGATGGGCTGTACCTCACGAAACTTGGCAGGAATGTTTTTGCAAACAATCTCGCAAGGAGGATTCAGAGGTCTTTAAACTAAGTTCCGCTGGGGAGGGAGACAATATTATTCAAGGCCAGGACTCGGCGAGCGCAGGGGGAAAGGGCCCAAATGATATTGGACAAGTAGTACAAGCGGCCAGTGCAGGAGGAGTAGAAACTATAGTACAGGACTTGCAGGAAGGGCCCGGGGACTTAAGTGTCTCTACACTAATGCACGGAGTATGGGAAACAAGCAAGATGAACTTGAACTCCTAGTACAACAAAATAAATACGATTTGATAGGCATCACTGAGACCTGGTGGGATGAGTCTCAGGACTGGAATGTAGGAATAGAGGGGTATAGCCTATTTTGTAAAAATAGACCAAACAAGAAAGGAGGAGGAGTAGCCTTGTTTGTCAAGGATGTTTTCACCTATTAAGAGATCCGTGACTTAAACCCAGAAAGCCAGGTCGAGAGCATCTGGGTAAGAATTAAGGGAGCGAGAAACAATAGGTATATTCTGGTGGGGGTTTACTACAGACCTCCAACCCAGACTGAGGACCTTGATGATGCCTTCCTCAACCAAATGACTGCACATTCAAAAAGGAGAGATACAGTAATAATAGGAGATTTCAATTAGCCAGATATTTGTTGGCAGTCAAACTCTGTCAAGACAGCAAGGTCCAGCAAGTTTCTTGCTTGTCTTGCAGACAATTTCACGCGCCAGAAGGTGGAAGAGGCCACAAGGAGATCAAATATTCTAGATCTGATCCTGACCAACAGGGATGACCTTGTTAATGAGGTAGAAGTGGTTGGATCTTTAGGGGGGAGTGACCATGCCCTATTGGAATTTGGCATTCAGTGAGAAGGAGAAGATAAGTGCAGCCAGACACTCATCTTAGATTTTAAAAAAGCAGACTTCTGTAAACTTAGGGAGATGCTGGCTGGAATTCCATGGTCAAGAATAGTGAAAGGGAAAGGAGTTCAGGAGGCATGGGAGTTCCTTAAAAGGGAGATACTGAAGGCACAGTCTAAAACTGTGCCAATAAGGAGGAAAAATGGAAGGCATCTGAAGAAACCAGAATGGTTGACTAAAGAACTCTCAGTTGAGCTAAGTGTTAAGAGAAACATGTACAGGAAATGGAAGAAGGGGGAAACCACCAAAGAAGAATTTAAGCAAGTAGCTAGGAGATGTAGGGAGTAGGTCAGAAAGGCTAAAGCACAGAACGAACTTAGGCTGGCCAGAGACATCAAAAACAATAAAAAGGGCTTTTTTAAATATGTCCGTAGCAAAAGGAAAAAGAAGGAGACGATAGGGTCGCTGCGCAGAGAAGATGGCGAATTACTAACAGGGGGAAGAGAAAAGGCAGAACTACTTAACACCTTCTTTGCCTCAGTTTTTTCCCAGAAGGATACAAGCACTCAACCTGGCGGTTGGGGAGCAGGTGAGGAAGCAGGGGAAATGAGGCACATAATAGGTAGAGAGGTGGTACAGGAATACCTGGCCACACTGGATGAATTCAACTCTCCAGGGCCAGATGAATTGCATCCTAGGATATTAAAAGAACTGGCAGAGGTCATTTCGGAACCGCTTGCTATAATCTTTGAGAAATCTTGGAGGACAGGAGAAGTTCCAGCAGACTGGAAGAGGGCAAATGTTGTCCCCATCTTCAAGAAGGGAAAAAAAGAGGACCCAAATAATTATCGCCCAGTCAGCCTGACGTCAGTACCCAGAAAGATTCTGGAGCAGATCATTAAGCAGTCAGTTTCTAATCACTTAGAAAGCAACACGGTAATCAGGAGAAGTCACATGGATTTCTCAAAAATAAGTCATGCCAGACTAATCTGATCTCTTTTTATGATAGAGTTACTATCTTGATAGATGAAGGGAATGCTGTGGATGTAGCATTTCTCAATTTCAGTAAGGCCTTTGACAAAGTTCCCCATGACATTCTTGCAAAGAAGCTAGTAAAATGTGGGCTGGACAGGGCTACTGTTAGTTGGATTTGTAATTGGTTGACCGACCGAACCCAAAGGGTGATCACGAATGGCTGCTTTTCATCCTGGAGAGAAGTGACTAGCGGGGTGCCACAGGGTTCTGTCCTGGGCCCAGTGCTGTTCAGTATCTACATCAACGACTTGGATGAAGGAATAGAGGGCATGCTCTTCAGATTTGCAGATGACCCCAAATTGGGAGGGGTTGCTAATATGCCAGAGGACAGGATCAAAATTCAAAATGACCAGGATAGATTGGAGAGCTGGGCCAAAGCTAACAAAATGAAATTCAACAGAGAGAAGTGTAAGGTCTTACACTTAGGTAGAAAAAATGGAATGCAGAAATATAGGATGGGGGACATGTGGCTGGATAGCAGTACGTGTGAAAGGGATCTAGCAGTTTTAATAGACCACAAGCTGAACATGAGTCAGCAGTGTGATGCGGCAGCCAAGAGAGCCAATGTAATTCCCGGCTGCATCAATAGGAGTATGGTGTCTGGATCGAGGGAGGTACTGGTACCACTCTACTCTGCTTTGGTTAGACCTCATCTTGAATCCTGTGTCCAGTTCTGGGCACCCCAATTCAAGAAGGACATGGTCAGGCTGGAGCAGGTCCAGAGGAGGGCAACCAAAATGGTGAGAGGCCTGGAAGCCATGCCCTATGAGGATAGACTTAGAGAGCTGGGTATGTTTAGTCTGCAGAAGAGAAGGTTAAGAGGGGATATGATAGCCATGTTTAAATATTTGAAGGGATGCCATGTAGAGGAGGGAGAGGGCTTGTTTTCTGCTGCTCCAGAGACCAGAACAAGGAGCGATGGATTCAAGCTGCAGGAAAGGAGATTCCACCTGAACCTCAGGAAGAACTTCCTGATGGTCAGGGCTGTCCGGCAGTGGAATATGCTGCCTCGGAGTGTGGTGGAGTCTCCTTCTTTGGAGGTTTTTAAGCAGAGGCTGGATGGCCATCTGTCGGAAGTGCTTTGAGGGTGTTCCTGCATGGCAGGGGGTTGGACTGGATGGCCTGTGTGGTCTCTTCCAACTCTACATTTCTATGATTCTATGATTCTAATGAAGAAAACAACACTAATGGCTGGAATCCTGGTGGGGATTCTCCTGTACATGTCCTTAGATTTATTGTAGAAGGAGGTATCAAGGACCTGCTTCATGCAAGACTTCCCCCACCCCATATATATGTTACCCCAAAATGTGGGTGACTCAGGGGTCTACCCCGCAAGGCTAGTACCTCCACGTAACAGGGGGGAATTAATTAGGTCAAATTGAGGAGGCCTGCAAGAAGGAGTAACTTAACAAATCTTTCCACCAATGTTTACAGGGTCATGCTGGAAAGAACCAGCCAGAGAATCGAAAATGTAAACTAAAAATGTGTGTTATTGAAAGATTCACACATGCTCTCAAAAGATCCAAGCATTCAGGCATTCTCACAAGAGCTAACTGAAGGATAAAGGGAGGAAAGTTGTGCATAGACGAATTTTAAGGTTCGGGTGATAATTACCAGTACAGAGTGCAGCAAAGAAAGCAGCAATGTGACTTAGGTCTGCACCTAAGTACAGTTCTTAGGGCAATAGCATGGGATTCAGCAAGGAGACAGACTACACTGAGTTGCTCAAAACTGAGTTTTTTTCTACCCAAAATCTATCCTGTAGGTATGGGTATGAATTGTTCTCCCAGCCAAGTGGACAATGGGAGTTGCAACACAGACAACAGGGTCCAGACAGAGTTAATGGTCTAAGTGTCTAGGTGACAAGAGGTAATGGCTGTTGTAATAGCACTGTATTGTGGAGAGGTTTGAGGAACAAAACAGGGAAACATCCAGGTGTGAGGGAACATACCAGGATGTCTAGGCAATGTGTCAGTCATTAGGAACAGCATGGCTGGGAAGCAAAAGCCTGAACTTCAGGCTCAGGATTGATTTTAGAAGTACATCCAAACTACAAAGCAGCTTCTTCATGGAGAGCATAACTCCATCCAGTCAAGTTTGAATCCTTGCTTTTCTCCTCTTATTCCCCTTTTGACTAACCAAGAGCATATCTGCCTTGTCTGGGTTAAGTTTCAGTTTTTCACTCTCATCTAGTCAATTATTGATGTCAGTGGTTTAGAAGTTAGCAGGAAAAAAGTGGATATTAGCAGCATATTGGTGGCCCCAAACCCCAATTATCTGGACTCTCTCTCCCAGCAGGTTCCTGTAAGTATTAAATAGTATAGAAGGCAAGATAAAAGCCCAGAGGGATTCTGAAGGCCAGCAGCCAAGCTGCCAAACAGGAATCCTCAATACCACCTTCTAAAGTAACTTCCAGTGATGTAGACTCGAGTCAACTGACTCGGACTCAAGTCAGACTTAAGTTGCTCCAGTGACTTGACTCAGACTCGACTTAGCAATAAATGATGCTCTGACTCAACTCAACTCGAGACTTGTATATTTTTAGTGACTTGGTTCAGTCACATAGCACATTCATCCAGAAACCTTACAACTTTGAACAACACTTCCATCTTTTTTTGCCTACTGGTCACGTGACAATCTGTCTAAAGCCCAAAGTATGGGTGCATTTCTCAGAGGGGAACAGCAAATGGGTTAGGCAATGGGCTTGAGGTCTGCTCAGCAGCCTGTCCCTGCTGCATATCAGAGGTGCCTTCTAAAACTTTTCCTAAGAGCAGACAACAAGACTTGCCCCCAGGTTGCAGGGTGCATTTCTCAGAGGGGAACAGCAAATGTGCTAGGCAACAGGCTTGAGGAGGAAGGATCCTTCTAAAGCTTTTGAAGCTTTAGGGAGAAGAAAGATTCTATTCCCCACTTCCAAAGCTGCATTCTCTTTTATGCCCACTGGCACAAAAGCCTCCAGTTTTGGGAAGGGGGAGTAAGAAGGATCCTATTCTGCACTTCCAAAGCTGCAGATGGCAAAATCGCAAATGTAGAAGGCCAACTCTGCTTAAATTGTTAAAACTGACTTTATTTGACTCTGTCCAGAAATCCTGGATTATAGCTTGAGGATAAAGTTGGCTCCCAGACTTGAGACTTGACTTATACACACACACACATACACATGTGCAGATAAAGTTGGCTCCCAGACTTGAGACTTAACTCGAGACTTGAAGGCAGACTTGAGACTTGACTTGAGACGTGGAGTAAAAGACTTAAATATGTCACTGATAATTCCTCTAGGAAGGATCAAAACTAGGCAGAACAGTGCCTCTGAGTCCATCCCAGAGAGTCAAACCAGAAGAATACCAAAGTCAATGGCATCAAAAGCCACTGAGAGATCCAGAGGAACCAATAGGGATTAACCCTTCCAGTGCATTTAGCAGTCTAAGTCATCTATTAAGATGACCAAAGCCATCTGCACCCCATAACCAGACCTGAAGCCATTGAAATATATCTAGACTGTCCATCTCAACTATGAATGCTTGGAGCTAAAAGGCTATCACATGCTCCAGAACCTTACTTCAAAATGAAATATTGGCGATTGGCCAGTGATTAGCCAATATAGCAGACTGCAGCTAGCATTTTCTCAGCAACAATTGCCCTTTTTAGGCATGCTGATGTTTGTGTTTTTCCAAAGGAATATTCACCATTCCTTTTACCCAATGAGCCAGTCATACCCACCTCCCACTGTTTTTATGAACCAAGAAGGACAAGCATCCAACATAATTAGAAGACTCATTCATGATATTGAGCTTCTTGTCTGTTGCCTCATAGGATAGATTTAGATGTACTTGGTGTAGATTGTAGGAGCGTGGATTTCAGCTGAATATTAATAAAACTATGTTAAGAGTATGAACAATCTGGCAATAACACCAGTTAGCTAGAAGGATGGTTGGCTCTCCCTCAGTGGAGGCCTTCAGTAGACAGCCATCTGTTGGAGGTGCTCAGCTTCTAGATTTCCTGTACTTCAGGGTATGGCTAGATGCCCTACAAACTTCTTCCCAACTCTGTGATTCTACATCTTATATATGGATCTGCAGAACTATACAGTCATTTTTTAAAAACACTGGAACTGCTCTAGCCTCAATAAATTCTAAGCATCTCACCACCTTTAGATTAAGACATGCAGTGCAATTCTATGCTTCTCTGCTCACAAGTATATCCTATTGCGTTCAGCATGATTTACTCCCAGGCAAGTGTGTATAGAATTTCAGCCAACATAGCACTTAAATGGAATGCATGAAACGTTAATGTTTAACTCATAAATAAAAATCAGTCCAAAAAAAATAAATAAATAAAAATCATTCCTGCTGATTTTTTTAAAAAAAATCAGATTGAACATTAGTGCCGTGAATACTGTACCACTTTTAAAAAAAACAAAACAAGGTAAACTCGGCTTCATTCCCACTCACAATTTCCTTCTGCTAAGCCATATATCTAGAATCTCAACTGATTCCTCATAGCCAGATCATCAGAAGATCATATTTATGAAGTTGGCTTATGCAGAGTGGTACATTCAAATATAATAACATGCCATAAAAGAACAGTAAAATACAAAGCAAAAAAACAAACAAAAGCAATTTCTTTCAAACTTCATTTGCCAAAAGCTGCCTCTTGAACTACTAAGATATTTTGATTTAGACATATTCTCCTAATGTGTAGAAGAGACATTCATGAATACTGACGTCATTTTTGAGACCAGGTATCCATTATATCTGCTAAGATTTTTGGCTGCTTACAATATAACAAACCCATATCAAAACCACGGTTCACATGGAAAGAGTCACGGGTTTGGTTATCATTGGAGATTAGGGTGAACAGATGTAACCCTCCACATAGATATTGTTGGACTGGAACTACCATCAGCCCCATCCAAGCATAACCAATGACGGAGCATCACAGATGTTGTGGTCCAGCAATATCTGGAGGCTGACAGTTTCACACCCAAGCTAAGTGATTGCTTCTTTTGATATAAGAACACTGTTTCCTACATTCCTTCTCATGACTTCATCATCAGCACCACCATCATCAGCACCACCTTTTCCCCAGTTTAGAACTCAACAGTTAAAACAAACATAGTTAAAAGCCACCTTGGATGGTATTTGACAGAAAGGTGGGGTAACAAACAAACAAACAAATATTAATAGCCTGCAAAAGCAATTTAAACTTCATAAAATTAAAATCAGTTAAAATAACTTTAGGGTGAATCCAGACTGGTTGAAAAGTCCCAGATTTTGTTCCTGTTCTTTCCTGTTTTATACTGAGTTAAAATAAGCTGAGTTGGGGAGCTGGCATAAAAAGTCTCTTATTGTACCATGGACTAGCAGAAAATATTCTGGGATAAATAAAATGTGTCTAGATCTTCAAAATAAAACCAGAAAGAACAGAAACAAAATCTGGGACTTTGGGGGTCTTTTTCATCAGTCTGGATGCACCCTAAGAAAGCAACAATGATGACAAATAAAAGCCCAGCATAATAAAAATACTTTTACCAATTTGTTGAAAGAAAGTAAAGAGAGTGCAGATGTAGCTGCTCTAAAAAGGGAGTTCCAGAGCCTCGGAGCAGCTACTGAGAAGGCCTTCCCCCATGTTCCCAGCAAACGTAGCTGTGAGAATGGTGGGACAGAGAGCAGAATACTCAACCATTCCTCCAAAGAGCTGGGAGTGGCTGGGAAGTGGGGTGCAAAGCAGAGGCTGTGAAGTAGGTCAAACTGAGAGATAGCAGCTGGATTAAGCTCACTCACAGAGATTTGAACATGGATCTTTTCAATCCAGATTCAAAATGTTTATCCATCACTTGGAGAAGGAAGAGGAGGAGGAGGAGGAGGAGATGTTACAAAACAAACATATATCTAGATTGACATGTATCAGTCAACAGTTACAGACAGAAATAGGCAAGAATTGGCATTAACAATTTACCAATATTAACAATTTTTAATAAGCAGAATGAGAAGATTTGATTTTTTTTTTTTTTTTTTTTTAGTGGAACATAGAAGAGACAGAAACGGATTTATTCATCCATCTAGGGCAGAGGCCTTAAAGTGTTTCACTTTTTAAAGTCTGGCTTTGGATCTCTGTGCAACAACCATTTTTATAATATTTCATTTCCCTTTTTTCAGCCAGGATCTTCATCTCAAGCAGCAAACGTGCAGGAGATACAACATGGCCCTTGCAGTGCTAGAAATAGCAGTACCTGGTGAACTGTGCCAGTACAAATTGTTGGGAATTCTGTTTTGCTTGCTTGATAGAAACTACAAATTGTTCTGTAGACAGGATAGAAAGAACGAGATTTAAAATTCAAATCTGAGAGAAAACAAACTTGACAGATTCATCCATCCCTAGCTATTAAAAAAAAAAAGCATTATTTCCCATCTTTTGCAATTTGTTCAGGTTAGATAGGAAGCAGAGAGACGAGGAAATGGCTTTATCTTAGTTCTACCTCCAGGTCATTCTACCTCTGCCTCTAAACCTAACCACACTGCCACCTGGGGAAAAGGGCAGCCACAGTGGCTAACCCTTCTCTGTCCTTCATGCTGGCCATGTCAGCTTGTGCATTTTGGCAGTTATTCTCTTAAAAAGTACATTTTGAAAGCTCTGCTTTACTGTTTGGATAGAAGAGGCAGGTACAACAAAGAAGAACCAAGTTACTTTCTTTTATAGCTTTCTAGAGAAAAAAAAAATTTTTTTGGAAGCCATTATTTCTTTATTCCTGTGTGACAAGCTGTTACATTAAGGGTGGAGCCTTTCATACAGCTGTTTAAAATATAGGATGTCTGCAGGATGTCTAACTTATTATTAACAAGAGTAGGGAGCATGTATATGGTCTTCTAGACATTAGCAGCAGCAACTGACGGCTTCCGTGTCAAGGGATAGTGAATCCTCTCCAGGTCTTGTTCTAAACCACCACTGGTGGATAAAAACAATTCTCCATAAACTATTGCCTGTATATCCAACCGTGAGGCCAACAACATCTGGAGGTCAATCCATTCTGCCATAAAAAGAGAAACAGGGGACAAAAACAGGATGGACATATATGAAGAAAAATGAGGGTGATAATCAGAAATAAATCCTCTGCTACAATTTAGGATTATAGAGGGGGCCTAGATCTGACAAATTGAAGATTACGGTCACATAGAAGAAAAGGAAATATGATCTGTTGGGAATTAACTATCTAGAAATTAGATGTTGCAAAAACGTCTTCCCACCCCTACCTTTGCTTCTTTGTGGTGGGACTGAAAAAGGTTTTTCCCTTTTTTCAGCCAGGATCTTCATCTCAAGCAGCAAACGTGCAGGAGATACAACATGGCCCTTGCAGTGCTAGAAATAGCAGTACCTGGTGAACTGTGCCAGTACAAATTGTTGGGAATTCTGTTTTGCTTGCTTGATAGAAACTACAAATTGTTCTGTAGACAGGATAGAAAGAACGAGATTTAAAATTCAAATCTGAGAGAAAACAAACTTGACAGATTCATCCATCCCTAGCTATTAAAAAAAAAAAGCAAAAGGCAGATTATCCACAATCAGTGTATTGATGTCTCGGTGCAAGAGGTTCACCAACATAATCTTGCAATAATAAGAAATAATAGAGGCTTCATGTGTGGCAGTTCAGCTTTTAAAAAGCCACACCTTTAAAAACTGTTCTGAGGCTTACAATGACACCATCAGCTAAACTTTTCTACTTCTTAAACTGCAAACCTTGCTAATCTATTCAGTGTTTTCCCCGACTGACGTTTGTCCTCAGATGAAGATAAGATCTTGATAGTAATTTTGGACAATTGGTATTCAACAAGTGGAGTGAGAAATCTGTAAGTGCAGCATGGCCAAATTTAAAGTGGTCACAGCAGTGGCACTGGAACTATGCTTTTTGGGTCATTTATGTATATTTTGTTTTAAAAAAGCAATAACCACTTTTAAAAGTAGAAGATAGAAAGATGAGACTGAGGGAGAAAGAAAAATTATGCCAACATTACACATTTTCCCAGTCCTGTACCTGTTTTAAGTGTTGTGGTTTCCCCCCAATTTGCCCATTTTGGTGACTTGGATTGGCCCCTGGTTTCATGCCAAATGATTCAGAACCAAACCAAACTATTTTGGATATCAAATCCAAATTAAGTTTCAGAAATTCCAGTCTTTGGGCTTCCTATTCACTTGTCTACAAATGTCTGCAATCCAAAAACAACTGGAAGGCTACAGTACAGGAATACTGAACTGGCAAATCACCTCTGAGTATTCGTTACCTAAGAAAATCCAATGAAATTCATGCAATCACCATAAGTCTACAGGTGACTTGTAGGTGCACATGTGCACATGCGCGCACACACACACACACACACACACACACATTATGCAGAGTGCAGCAGGGCAAGTGCAACATGAACTTGTGATCAAAACAGGAATAATTATCTGGATGTTCTTAGGAAAAAAAAAAAAGGAAAACATCCATTTATTGTCTCAGGAAATCCATGCTAGGATAGGAAAGGAGATATCATTATTGGTTTTGGAGCTCCATAGACACTCCTTTCCTAGACAATAGGAACAAAGAGACAGCGGCAAGAAAAGGGAATTAACCTCAACAGTTAAGAAGGAACGAAAAGGCTTCAGTACATGGAAAGATATAGAGAGGTGAAAAAAAAAGCAGGCATTGTCTAGATTCTCCTCTTCCACTAATCACTTTAAACAAACACTGATGTCTGTTTGTTCCAACACATGACTATTCATGCCTGATACATGGAGTCAGAAAAGAAGGGTCATAAATAACCTTAAATATTTTTTTCCAATCCACCATCATTCTTTGTGGCTTGGTTCACTTGCCTACTTCACTGAGAACTACCTGGCCAGTAGGTTCCTTCCTGAAGTGCTCACTCTTCAATTTCCACCCTCTTCCACGATATCTTGTTCGGGCTTTAGTCACCATGCTTTCTGATGTGCACATAGCTCCACCTCCTCTGTCACCATTTTACACATGACAGATTTCCTTCTCAGGTTGACCCTGCAGTTCCTAGCCTGGTAAACCTGTCACTGTCACCTTTCTCTCTGCTTGCCTTTAAAATCCCTCCTGGGATCTGATCCTGGACCTTCAGGTGACATCCCTGTGGCTTGATGTGTGTGTTAGATTTGTTTTCTTTATGGCAAGCATGACCTACTCTTGTTCCAAAGTAAATTCTGTCCAAAGTCAGTCTTACAGAATAACAAAGGCATAATGATTGCTTTCAGGTTCCAGTTCTTAGTTTCAAACAATTAACACTGTTCATATTATGTCAGACCTTTTTCCTTAAATCCACTCAGACACCTAGAACTTACACACTCCTCTCCGACTATCACAACCGACTCTTTTAACAGTCTGTTCCCAACTATCACCAACAAACTCTCTATTCTTTAAAAAAAAAATCCTCCTCCCTCTCACTTGAGCAACTCTCTCTCCTCTCAGAGTTTTCTGTGCTGGGATTGGCTACTCTCAGTTATTCACTCAGCACCCTTGGATCCAGGAGTTCCTAAGTAACATTTTCTCAAGTTCTCTTGCTCTTCAGTTGAGTTAGAGTTATCACAGCATCTGAACAAGAAAGGCTCTTTTCACCTGGAGGCTCTGCACATAAGCAAGGACCCTGAGATCTTGCTTGTGTAGAAAATCTGTACACCAGCGGGAACCTTTTCTTTCCAGATAAATTGTTTTCTACATGAAGCTAGAAAAACAGAAGTGACAGGTCTAGATGGCCCTCTGCTCAGAAAAGCATAGGGAATAATGCTTAAACATAGCTTTGTGGCATATTGAGCTTCAGACTAAATGCACAGATCTGAGATAGTAATACTGTTACTGCCCTGGCTAGCCCGAGTTTGTGGGATATAAAGATATCTCTTGATATCAATAATTCGGCCTCACATACCCATTCCCCTCCACGTGCTTGCAAGGCCCCCGGACAAGCATGCACACAGGCTCGGCCGATAATCGCCGTAATATTCCAACACAATACAGGCAGGCCAGAAATAGACGTCCCGCCGCTTCAGGAGACCTCAAAGGCAAGTACCTCAATTATGTATGCACACAACTTTCAAAAGATCCTCTGCCCCGCGCTGGCAGCTTGATGATCTGACTATACAACGTCCAAGCACTCCGCGTTTGCATAGTGGCTATCCTTTTGACAATTTGGCTATAATTCAATCATTCAAATTCTGATCGTTCGGAGGCTTTGTCTCCAGTCCCAAACTCATTGTTTTCCCCAAGTCCGAACTAGCCTGCGGTCACAATTCTCCTTATAAAAACCCCTGACTTTGAGCACTTCTTCGGATCGCTCTTGGCTTCCATCCCGCCTTGCTGTCGCTTTGTCCAGCGAGCCTTCCCCTCAACTCCACGTGCTGAGATCCGCACTCCCCAGCTTCTCTGCTTCCAACCAGGCTTCAGGACAGGTGAAGTATCACCCAAACCAACAACTCCTCTCAAAATCCCTCTATCCCACTCCAACCTTTATTTCTTTAGTTATCTGTGTAAGTGTGCTGCATACATTGTTTGATTATGTTTTTAATAAAACAACATTTATTATTTCAACTTCTGTGTGCTCCTTGACTCGGCCTGACCCCGTAAACATAGGGTTCAAGATCTCACTGTGTTACCCTGCCTCTCGTATTGCTAGGCTGTGCTCCTGGCTAATTTCCACATCTTATAAAATTGAAAGCGCATTCAGGTGTCCCTCTCGAGACCCCCAGAAATCAGGATAACAATACGCTGCCTCGGAGTGCGGTGGAGTCTCTTCTTTGGAGGTTTTTAAGCAGAGGCTGGATGGCCATCTGTTGGGAGTCCTTTGATGTGGCTTCCTGCATGGCAGGGGGTTGGACTGGATGGCCCCTGTGGTCTCTTCCAACTCTATGATTCTATAATAACACACCCTTCAACATTTCACAGATGAAAACTGGTAACAAGGAAGCAACAAGCAAAACTTGCTAAAATTCTCTTTCCTACACAAACATCAATGGTACAGCAGCCCTCTCCAGTTTTCATTCTAATAACTCTAGCAGGGGCCCCAGCACTGTTATAAGATCTGGGCGGGGGGGCTCAAAATTGGCAGGCAGGTAAGTTGTAAATTTTGTCTGTTTGCAGATACATTTTTTTACAAAACAATCAAAATGCAATGTATTAAAATAACAACAACCAGCAGCTGAACAAGAAACAATCTGACTTCCATGAAAACTACAGGTAAAGAATAAATTACATAAAATTGAGTAAACAAAATTAAGCAAACCAAAGTATGTAAGACCCTCTCAAGTGAATGCAAAGGTGCCTCTAAGTTCTCCTATCACATCTGTCCCTCTACTTCACTACTTTAAATGCAAAAGCTGGGAAGACATGTTCGAAATAAGGCAACATACATAATACTCTCAATGGAAAACTTGTATATATACCAAGATTGAGGTGTAGAGAATCCCATGTAGGGCACAGTTAGGAAGAGGGCAAATTGCCTCTCCCTTCCGTTGTTACTCAATCATCCTTAAATAGGAGGGCTCTTGCAAGCACAGTATGTACTTGAAAGTCCCCCTCAAATTTATTCCCAAGTAAACGCCTTTCTGCACTATATTGTTATAGTGCTCTTATTCCACTTTCAACATCCTGTGGAATTCTGATGTTTGTATTTCACTGAGGCCAAAAAGCTCTCTGGCTGAGAATTCTAAAGGCCCCTCCCTAAACTGCAAACCGCAGGATTCCATAGGGTGTTGAAAGTGGAATGATAGCACTATAACAGTATAGTGTGGAAAGGTCCTAAGTGTACATAGGATTGATCACAGGCAACCTCTTTTATCCACGGGAAGGCTCAACTACAATAACTGTCCTAAAGTGTGTGTATTCTTGATAATTTATTACGCTTGCAATTGATAATTCCTGAGTTCAACCGTATAAGTCTCGGTGGTCCAGTTTGCCAGATTGGACGGGGTGGGGGGGCTAGCTCCACCTAGATTTGCCTTTGGGGGCTTAAGTTCCCCTACTCCCACCCCCACCCCCATTCTGGGGTCCATGACTGCAAAGATGCTCATTCTCCCTGTTGCAGATTCCAGCTTAGATGGCTGCTTTAAGTTTAAAAAAAAAGGAATGAAAACATTGGCAAGCAAGGGGGAACCACGTTTGTGTAGTCTGAGCCTAAAGGACAATGTTTAGCTGAGGAGGTAAGAGGGACTGTTCCAGCGGGCCCCAGGCCTCCAGTCAAAGGATGTGTTTCAAGTTCTTTGTGTTTCATTCTTGTATTCCTTTCCTATTTTTGTTCTATTACTCTGGGGCATTCAGTTTTTATCTTTGTTTTCTTCAAAGAACCACTCAGGAAAGTGAATAAAAACTTCCTTAGGATGTTTATTTTTATTTTATTTTATTGATGGTGCTTTGTTATTATTTTGCCTTCTCCTTTATTCTCCAAACACACATAATAAGATTGCATTTAACTCTTTGCAGAGCTTCATTGTTTGCTGCCTCGTTGCAGAAGGAGAGAAAATGAAGCCGCTTCCAACAAAAAGAAAAAAAGAAAAAAGCCTTTTCAAAAGTGACTATATATAGCAGGGTGAGGGATCCATTGGATAAATTTCCTTTTATTTCTTTAACAGTTACCAGTTCTCGGGCGAGGGTTGAGTCAACTGTCTCACACACACAAAAACGCACAGAGTCATACTTCTTTGTCTGACTTCGATGGCCCATTCTGCCACACCTATTCCTAGAATTCCTAGAATCCTGCTGCATTTAAGGGCATCTTAAAGATAAGGAGACATTAATACAGCTTCACTTGGGCTAGATACCAATGTGGTGTCACTTGGACTAATGTGGAATATAGAATAATGCTTACATCTTTTGTGGCTTAGTTTCAGGGACTTTCCTCCAGAAAAAAAAAAAGTTGGCACAGCCAAGCTCAGTATATCACATTCCTCTCTGACATATATAAGGCTTTTCTGATAGCAAGGAACAAGGGCTAGGTTGTTTACATGGAGGGAATCTAAAGAGGGCTAGTTTTAATGCCTGGCATGGAAAGATAACCTAAACATCTGCTAGGAATGTTAGCTAGATGGAAAGTTACCTCAGCACATGAGCAATAGGTATGATTGATTTAACAACTTTTGTTGTTGCTGCTGTTGTTGTGTGACTACAAGTCATTTCCAGCTATAGCAATATTAACGCATACCTATTATGGGGTTTTCCAGGGTCTGAGCATGTCTGATGTACCTAAGGTCACCCAGTGAGTTTCCATGGCTGAGTGGGAAATAGAACCCTGGCCTCTAGGATTGTAGTCTAATGCTCAAACTATACGTATATTAGAGTGTACTGAGCTCAGGGATCCCATTCTGTTCCAAATTTTTAGACACGTAATCCTTCACTAAGTTTCTTCATGAAAACAGCAATGAGTCATTTTGGCAATATTCTTACCACTTACTACACTGTTTTCAAAGCCTATTCACAATTTGGGACTTACTCTACACGAAATTGGCATGTGGTTGTTTTGCATAAAAAAAACAACATTATCTGTGCAGGGAACAGCATTTTCTGTGCAGAAAATAATATTCCTGTGTTTTCTGTGCAGAAGTAATATTTCTACAGAACAAAACAAATTGGAAAGGATTGATGCTTCCTGACATATTTTACTTATCTTTTCCCCCAACAACAGCAGGGACGAAAGACCTTTAACCCTCTGGATTTCTTGGTCTATAACTCCTGTTCGCAGCCACATCCATTGTAGCCAAATGGTATGGGATTGTGGAAACTGTAGTTCAAAACATCTGGCTGGCCACACCTGTGCTTTAAGGCTTAATCAAAGAGGAAGAAGTTAACACTGAATTTGCCCTGAGACAGATCATACAACTGGTTATCACAGACATTTGGGCTTTTTATTTCACTTCTCTTCTATATTGTTTATTGCAAATTGTATAACTTTTTCCAGATGCAGATACTGAGCTAAGAAAAGCCAGTTTGGAACTAAATCTCCCAGAATCCCCCAACAAGCATGGCAATTGAAATAGGAAAATTAATAGGAATGGCCTAATTCATTTAACTGATCACTAATAACTAAAAATCTAATTCAACAGTATTATTGTTAGAAGGGACCATTTATTATGTTCTTGTTACATTGCTGTTTAAATTTAAGTTAAATGTCTAAATTAAAAGCTGTTAACAGAATGAAGCTGAAAAATGTCATCCAAGAGTGTCTTTGAGGCTATGGCCTAAATCCAATTGCTCATCCCAGCTAGAGTAGATCCACTAAATCAATGGAACTTGCATAAGTGCTGATTTATACTTCAGAAGTTGTTTCGGGGCATATATGTCTCAATGAAGAACCTAACTCTGGCTATCCACTCTATATCTCCTTGGCAAGAATAGTGTTTCTTCCCAGAACTGATATAAAGCACGTTGACTTCATAACAGTACTGAATATTAAGCATAATTCTGGCTAGACATGTAAATTGCCAGCGGGACTAGGAGACCCCAAAGTGCACGCCAGGCTGGTGAATAGAATATGGGCAGAGTAATCCTCCGGAAATAAATAAGGCACTTACTGCAGGAGAAGCAAGAGAAGAGCAACCACAGAAAGTCAAGTATAACGCAGATCAAGGTAGTTGGGAGTTTAGAGCACTTCTGATAGGAAGAACATTAAGAGAAATGAGAATGAGATTAAGCTAAGTGGATTGAATTTCAGGTAGGTAGGTAGAGCCATAAACAGAGAAATGAGATCTAAAGTGAGAGAACTAATGAATTGCGTAGTAAGGCTGCTGACTTTGCACACAAATTCAGAGGTAAACCCCACTGAACTCTGGAGGACATATTTCCAAATAAACATAGGTGTGATGTCATCTATTAGGCCCTTCCCCCAAAATCAAAGCCCAGCACAAATGCTCACAAGTCTGCCCAATCAAAGCAAATCCTATAACGATGCCCTTGAATAACACTCAGGAGATGCAGACTAGAATATCATATTGACTGCACATACTGCTAGTCTTTAAAAAAATTGCCTTGGCTGCCAGTATGCTTCCAGTCTGAATTCAAGGTGCTTGTGATGATATTCAAAACCCTAAATGGCTTGGGACACTGATACTTGATACTTTTCCATAGGCATATCTAGGGTGGGGTAACTGGGGTGCGTGCCTTAGGTGCCAATGCCAGGGGGGCACAAAAAAGCTGAAACTCCCCCACCCTACTCCCTGGGCCTGGCCCCCCTCCAGCCCCCCCACCTCCATCAGGGTCCTACTTGGCCCGGTTCAAGGGGGGCGGCAGCAGTACCTGGGGGCACAACTTCCATGCTTGCCCTAGGTGCTGTTGAGCCTAGATACTCAACTGTACTATCCTATATGTGGTTTGTGCATTGAGGTCTGGTGGGTGGCCGGCCTCCAAGGCTTCTTGATAAAAATTAACTGTCTCTATGCCAAAAAACAAACTCCCGAGGCACCGGAATCAGCCAAACAGTCAAAAACAGTCCCAGTATCCAGGGAAAATACTACAGGTGCACTGTGGACGATGAGAACTCTGGGCCCATAACCACTGTTGGGGGAATGATGGGAGTTTCAATCCTCATGGAGACACAGCAAAAAGAGGTTCTCCGCAAACCAACAGCAGCGACCCTGTTCCCAAGAAGGATACTCACACGGAAAAGCTATCTTCCAAACAGGAGGCACTTTATCTTAGCTTCAAGGTTCCGATATGTACACGAACATAAAACAGACTGACAAAGGCTTACGCCAGGCACCGGGTTTGGTCAACCGACAAAATGACCTGAACATTGCTGCCTTATATACATATTTACAACCAATGAGCTACAGGGGTCTGCACACTACCCTGTACCCTTTGCACACCACTCTGATGCAATGTCTTGCAATACACACTGCTGGAGTATGATGCAATGCCTTGCAGTGGTCTGGGCATTTTCCCAGGGTTCCATGCTTCGAATCCCTGACACTGATTTCATTTAGATACCACATAAAAAGTTGGCTGTTCATCAGAGTCTTTGGGCCTCATTTATTTTTCTCAAACACTAATGTATATACAGTCATCCCTCCAGATTCACTGGGGTTAGGGACACAGGACCCCTGTGAAAGTGAAAAAAACACGAATAACTCTAGGCCCTCCCAAACTAATATTTAACACAAAAAAAAGTATGATCACCATATTCAACCCACCATGGATTCCTTTGAGGCATCAGGGTTCCTTCACAAGGCAGAAGTAGATGGCTGGTGGAGCTTACTGCCACCTCCACTGCTGCCCCACACCATTTTTAATAGGGGCTTAGAAGCCTCATTCACAGTTTCTGGCCATTTCCACACGAGGCGAGGGAATTGCTCCGTGCCGTTACTTACCGGATCTTCTGGGCACGGACCAACGCGGACTGTCCCTTAAGCCCTTCCACGGGGCTCCTCCATCTCATCCAGGGTGAATTGGAGCAGTGCGAGGTCTTAGATCCGCACTGCTCCGGCTTCCAAAATGGCAGCTTCCGGTTGTTCGTGGATCCCGAACAACTGCTGAAGCTCGCCACGCCTAAAGCCTGCCCTTCGCAGATCACAGGCTCACATTGGTGCGAGCATGCAAATCTGCACAAGTGAGCAGGAACGCAATGGCGCGCTCCGAAAAATTAAAGAACGGTTTTCTACCGTTCTTTAAAAAGCGCGCTGGAGGACCAGTTGGGGGCATTTCGGAGTGGACTGAGGTGCAGATCTCAGGTAAGTAGTCCAAACCTAGTCCACTCCAAGGTGCAAATGACCTCCGTGAGAGGAAGCACTGGGCTGTTTTAATTCCCTCATGTGGAAATGGCCTCTGTCTCATGAGGCTTACAGTCCCTATTAAAAATGGCACAAGGAGGCAGCAGAGGTGACAGCCAATAATCCGTTAATAGTCAAATCCACAAAAGTGAAACCCGCAAATGTGGAGAACTGACTGTAGTTTTAAACTGTTCTGACCTTTGAAATCTGTTTTAACTCATTAATTATCTTTAGCATATTCTTAGTCTATTTTTCATTGTTTTAAACTGTTCTAAGTCTTTGTTTTAATTTTACTGGTAAGCCACCCTGAGACCATTTTGATATTAGGATAGCGTAGAAATATTTTACTAACTAAAATAAGCAAATAATTACCCACAGTGCTCTTTTCATGAAGTCTGTTGGAAAGGGAGAGTCCTCAAAGCAACCTCTCCCACCCTCAGTTTTCTATCAATAAAATGTGAATATTAACACACATTAGAAGATTTGTTCTGAAGTTAAACTGAAGTCTTGTGAAGCCAAAGAGAAGTCTAGTAAAATACTCTGCACTAAGAAAGTGTTTGGAAATAAGAACAAGAATTACAGCAACAATAATAGAAGGTATCTTTCTTGTTTTCAAAATACAAGATGCATAAATAATGGAAATTCAGATAGCATAGTGCACCATAAGCTTTAATCTTCCTAATAATACTGGGTGGTTAGGATAACAAGAGTGTTAACTGCTAATTAGGTTACAGAGTGGATATAATAACAAGAAAGAAAATGTTGATATGTTCATGGATTCCACACAGTCCTTTGATACCTATTACTTAAATTAGCTATGGTCACTTGTATCCCAAATTAGCTAATAAATCACAGCCTATTTGCGGTCTGCTAAGCATACACAATAAAATGCTCTTGGTTTTACACTGGAGCTGAGCAGTAAAATAAAGTCAGTCAGACTCCAGTTGTCTAAGGGGGCATCTCAATTCCACAGTAATTCCTGCTTCATTTGACTTTATAGCTTCATGCATTTTAGCTACAGTGAAAGGCTCTCAGTGTGAGCGAATAGGCACTATTTTCAGCCATTTTTTCATACTATTTTTCATATACAAATCCACACCATGGAAGCCAGTAGTTGACTCCAAATCCACTTAGAGGGCTGGAGCACAGAATCTCATGATCTGGGACTCAGATCATAGCTGATAAGCTTGCATGCACGTATCTTGAACGTCCAGCCCTACGCACGCGCACGCGCGCACACACACACACACACACACATTCTACATATAGAAGCCAACAAGACTGTCCTTGGTATCTTACTTCAGTAGCCACAGTATTTTCCACTGCCCCTGAGGGGAAGTGTCCAGTTTTTGGTGAGTGGGGCATTCAGTGAATGCTATACGGCCTTCCAGCACCTCACTCTACTCCTACCTCCTGCTCTTGTGTGTTTGATAAGCCTGCCTCATCTTACATAGAGGCAACAATGCATAAGCCATGCATGCAACCAGAGCGCTTTACAGGCACAGAATGAAACATCATATTTCTGTTTCATTCATCCTCGGCCTCTCCAAATTAGCAAACAGTGTGGTACTTCTGGATTGGCCAGTCATTATCAAAATGCTAGAAGCTTTCATACAGTCAAAAGAGTCACATATTTAATCATAAAGCCTGTAGGGTTACCTTGGACATGATTTCCTGGTGGCTAATCTTGTGTCCTCAAACTTCCCTTTCTCTTATTTCTTTTTCATTCCCACAGAGTAGTCAGTCTTAGACGGCCTTATGGTTTTGGATAAAGGACAGTGAAGGATTCCTCCGAGCTAGTACATAGGTAAGTAAGCCCAAAAGCAATTTGTTATGATTTGTAGATCCTAATTTTAAAAGAGTAATTAAGTCTGAACTAAAAGGCACACACATCCTGAGTCCTTCACAGGGGTATGCTTTGAACCCCTAACTTCTAAGTCAGATTTCAAGGCCTTGGGTGTTTCACAAGAAGGATACCATCACAGTAACAAGCAGCATATCATGCACAGCTCTGGCCTGACTGCCAAAGACCACAAAAATGTTGAGGGCACAGCACATTCCCAGTAAATGTTGTTTTCACTTTTTTTTCTTTTTGTTTTAATAAATTAGATATGATATTATCCATAGATTCTGGCATTTATTTTTGAAAAATGCCTGTGGTACATATGGGTCTATGATGTTGTTTTTGTTGGCTACAAATACAGCAGGGAATGGTTCTCTGCCAACTGTCTTTATTCTTTTTCAGAGGAAATAGTGGCACTAGTGGCAGAAGACATGATTATGCGACAACAACGAATGAAGCCATAACTTTGTTTGCCAGATATTACTTACACTTGGAGAACAATCGAGTGTGATCATTGAAAAAGGTCTACGGGGATTACTGGGAGACATTTACTTGAACACTTTTATTACATTTTCTTTATAAGTCTTTATTGAGCCAAAGTATATGACAATAAAACTGGATTATGTTCTTATCTTCTACTCCAGTGCAGAGTTATAAGGTTAAATATTAATAGTTCATTCTCACCAGCCTTAAAATATCTAATTATCATTAAGCAACATTTATTGTATTTGGATGGACTTTTCTGCATTGTTTTACTGTTAACATTTCTTCAGGGGAAAAAATCACCAGTACAGCTAGAGTCAGAATAGCAGTATTATTCAACAGAGAGAAGTGTAAGGTCCTACACTTAGGTAGAAAAAATGGAATGCAGAAATATAGGATGGGGGACACGTGGCTGGATGGCAGTACGTGTGAAAGGGATCTAGGAGTCTTAATAGACCACAAGCTGAACATGAGTCAGCAATGTGACGCGGCAGCCAAGAAAGCCAATGCAATTCTCGGCTGCATCAATAGGAGTATGGTGTCTAGATCGAGGGAGGTACTGGTACCACTCTACTCTGCTTTGGTTAGACCTCATCTTGAATACTGTGTCCAGTTCTGGGCACCCCAATTCAAGAAGGACATGGTCAAGCTGGAGCAGGTCCAGAGGAGGGCGACCAAAATGGTGAAGGGCCTGGAAGCCAAGCCCTATGAAGATAGACTTAGAGAGCTGGGTATGTTTAGTCTGCAGAAGAGAAGGTTAAGAGGGGACATGATAGCTCTGTTTAAATATTTGAAGGGATGCCATGTAGAGGAGGGAGAGGGCTTGTTTTCTGCCGCTCCAGAGACCAGGACAAGGAGCAATGGATTCAAGCTGCAGGAAAGGAGATTCCACCTGAACCTCAGGAAGAACTTCCTGACAGTCAGGGTTGTCCGGTAGTGGAATATGCTGCCTCGGAGTGTGGTGGAGTCTCCTTCTTTGGAGGTTTTTAAGCAGAGGCTGGATGGCCATCTGTCGGGAGTGCTTTGAGAGTGTTCCTGCATGGCAGGGGGTTGGACTGGATGGCCCGTGTGGTCTCTTCCAACTCTACATTTCTATGATTCTATGATTCTATGATTCTACCCCAAAACATGAGTGATTCAGAGGTCCACCTGCAATGCCAGTGCCTTTGTGAAACAGCAGGGAATATTAGCTCAAAGGGGAGGCCTGTGGGAGGGGGTAACTTAGCAGAATCTTTACACCTGGGTATACTGGTACTAACACAGGAACACCAGCCAGAGATTCAAAGAATATTTGTTTTATTAGGGGAATTAACAATCACACACACAAGATCCAAGCAGTGTCTCAATCACACAAAGCTAACTGAAGGAAAAGGAAGGAAAGATTAGACAGCAAGAAGTTTGGGTGAAGTGGGTGACATTTACCTATCTGACAAGAAGAGATGAAGCAATGTGGCTTAGACTAGGTTCCAAGGGTAGTACAAGAATGGGAAGCGGAGGAGCAGAATGATGCCTTATGTCCAGAGTACTATGAGCTATCTGGTTCAGAGCCAGGGTTTAAATACTCTTTTTTCACCTTGAGAGGGAAGGTGTTAATGGCTATCTAGCTGAGTAGACAATGGTGTCCAGAACGAGCTAATGGCCTTACAAAGGACTGATGGGAATTGTAATAGCTCCTTATTGGTGGGACAAGCGAGGGGACCAAAGGAGAGTTTTGGTGGACAAAAGAAGAGGGTCAAAGACAATCAGTTGTTCTGTGGAGTCAGTTTTGGGCACTATTGTTTCTAAAGGTCAAGTTGTTGAAGGACATTCGCAAATCCATTATCACTGGAGCTTCTTTGACTATGGCCCTTTCCGCACCTTACCTTTTTTCAGCGCTGGGGTGCAGGGATCACGCAAGCAGCCTGCAGGGAGAGGCTCTCGTGTCCCCACTGCTTCAGCTCCACACAAGCTGCCTGCTCCCAAGCAGGCAGTGAGAGAGCCCCACCTCTTCCTTCCGCAGCGCAGCCTGGGGGTTTCCCAGGCTGTGCTGGGACAGAAGCATGACCGCCACGGCTCTGGAGGCTCCACACTCAAGTGCGCGCGGGGCCCTGGAGCAATGCGCAATCGTGCACCATTTTCAGCTGAAAGCTGAAAATGAAAAAGTACTTGAGCGGCGCCTGCCCTACCCTGGAGCATCACGCAATTGTGAGTGCGTCATGCAGATCACTCCTCACAATCGTGCAACGCTCCAGGTGTCTTTTCGCATGGCAAATGCTGTGCAAAAAGGACCTATGACTTGGCCATGCCCTGAAATTCCATCTGAATTATTTTTGCATCACACGTGTTCAGCTAGTCCTCTCTCACCAGCATAGCTTTGCAGCCATAGCAGTGTACAATTTATATCTCATGCCAATTAAATCATATCTGCCAATTAAACCATATGATGAGTGGGGCTGGTAACAGTATATTCTGTGATTTGCAAACTGTAGCCCTATACTCATTCCTAGTTCATATGTACCTTGTATACCTTCAAGTTGTTTCTGACCTATGGTGACCCTAAGGATAAACTGTGACAGAGATTTCTGGGGCCTGAGAGTAGGTGATGCTTCCAAGGGCACCCAGTGGGTTTCCATGGCCGAACAGGGAACTGAACCCTGGTCTCCAGGATCAAAGTCCACTGCTCAAACCATTACACTACGCTGGCTCTCCATACTCATTTACTGGGGAGTAAACCCACTGCACTCAATGTGAGAAGATAGGTACAGAATTGTTCTTGTGGTTGTTGTTCTTGTGTGACTTCAAGTTGTTTCTGACCTATGGCAACCCTATGGCTACACTATCATGGGGTTTTCTGGGGATAAGAGTATGCGACATACCCAGGGAATAATTCTCTGGGTTAAGCAGGGAAAAAAACCCTGGTCTCCAGGGTCGTAGTCCAATGCTCAAACTACTATACCTCTCTGGTTCTTCATATTCAGTTACTTGGGAGTAAACCCACTGCACTCAATGTTAGAAGACAAGTACAGAATTGTTGTTGTTGTGTGACTTCAAGTTGTTTCTGACTTATAAGAACCCTAAGGTAACACTATCATAAGTTTTTCTGGGGCTGAGAGTATATGATACATCCAAGATCACCCAATGGATTTCCATGGCCAAGCAAGAACTCAAACCCTGGTCTCCAGAGACACAAGTCAGTGCTCTAACCACTATCCCATGCTGGCTCTCAGGTACAGAATTGCATTAGCCCTATTCAGACATTACACTATGTGAGGGCAAGAGGCATGAAGACCAAGGGTAGGCAGGTCTGGGGGCTGCAATTCCAACCCCTGTAAACAAGTAGAGGCCACAATCCTCCAAAATGTTTTTTATAGAATCATAGAGTTGGAAGAGACCACAACAGCCAGCAAGTCCAACCCCCTGCCATTCAGGAATACACACTCAACCTACCCTCCCCCCCGCCCCCCGCAAATGGCCATCCAACTTTTGTTTTAAAACCTCCAAAGAAGTTGACTCCACCACACTCTGAGGAAGCATATTCCACTGTTGGCTTTTACCATCAAGAAATTCTTACTCATGTTTAGGTGAAATCTCTTTTCCTGTAGTCCATTGTCCTATGTGCTCATCTCTGGAACAACAGAAAACAGGTTTGCTCCACCTTCAGCATGACATCCCTTCAAATATTTAAACATGGCTATCATGTTACCTCTTAACCTTCTTCTCATCAAGCTAAACATACTTAACTCCCTAAGCTGCTCCTCATAAGGCATGGTTTTGAGACCCTTCGCCATTTTGTTTGCCCTCCTCTGGAAACCTTCCAGCTTGTCATTATCCTTCTTGAATTGTGGTGCCCAGAACTGGACACAGTATTCCAAGTGAGGTCTAACCAAAGCATTATAGAGTGGTATTATTACTTCCCTTGATCTAAACACAATACTCCTATTGATGCAGCCTAGAGCTGCCTTCACTTTTTAAGCTGCCGCATCACACTATTGACTCATGTTCAGCTTGTGATCCACTAAGACTCCTAGATCCTTTGCATACATACTGTTTTCAAGCCAGGTGTCACACATCCTCTATTTGTGCATTTCATTCTTTCTTCCTAAGTGTAGTACCCTATATTTCTCCTTGTTAAAATTCATTTTGTGAGTTTTGGCCCAGCTCTCTAATCTGTCCAGGTCAGTTTGAATTCTGATCCTGTTCCCTGAGATATTAGCTATCCCTCTTAATTTGGTGTCATCTGTAGATTTGATGAGCGTGCCCTCTATTCTATCATCCAAGTTATTGATAAAGATGTTGAATAGCATAGGGCTCAGCACAGAACCCTATGGCAACTCACCAGTCACTTCTTTCCTGGATAAAGAGGAGCCATTGGTGAGTACTCCTTGTGTTCCACCGGTCAGCCAATTACAAATCCACCTAACAGTAGTGCTGTCTACTGCACATTTTACTAGCTTGTTTGCAAGAATATCATGGGGGACCTTGTCAAAGGCCTTATAGAAGTCAAGATATACTATGTGCATATCATTCCCTTCATCTACCGAGCTCGTAATGCTGTATAAAACAAAGAGAGGGGGAGAGAGATCAAATTAGTCTGGCATGGCTTATTTTTGAGAATCCCATGTTGACTTTTAGTGATCACAGCATTCCTTTCTAAGTGCTTATAGACTGTCTGGCAGGGATGGTTATATTATCTGTTACCCCATCCCCAAGCTCCCTTGTTTCCTCTGAACTCAGCTGCAACCAGAATAGCAACTGGAGGGCACCATGAATGTTCTTAACGATATATTTTTGTGACCCTTCCATGTTTTAGTGCTAAGTAATTGAGGACGTCTTGGTCCTGAATGGACACTTAAGACTCATTAGCATTATAAAACACATGTTTCAGTTAGAGATGAAAACTGCTAGAACCAGTTGGTTTCTATAGATCATTTATGGACTCTTCTTGGAGGCCTGGCTATTAAGACTGTCACGGTGAGTGCTTGCACTTGAAAATTTACTTTACACCATTGAGTGCACAACAGCCTTTAGCTTGGAGGCAAAGTATAAAAGAACAGAATCACAGAATGCTGTTCTGATTGAACTGCCTACGTTGGTTTAAACCAGTTGGAGAACGTCATGTTTAAATCTTCATCCATAGAAAACTAGCAAGTCGGGGACAAGGCTAGCCCAGAACCATAGGAGTACCTTCTTGGTGGAAAGAGAACCAGTATCTCTAGGAACATAAGTTCTAGAAAATAACATTAGGAAGAATCGTATTGGAAGAACTGTTTGACAATTAAATAAAATGTCTCACTGTGTGGTAACTCTTCTTCTTGGGAAAGCTTTAAACAGAGGTTGGAAGGGTATCTTTTAGGTGTGTTTTAGTGTTATGGTGTTATTATTCCACTTTCAACATTCTGTGGAATTCTGGGGCTTTGTAGTTTACTGAGGCCAAAGAGCTCTCTGGCTAAGAATTCTAAATGCCTCTCTCTAAACTGCAAGTCCCAGGATTCCATAGGAGTTTGAATAGAATGATAGCACTATAACAGTGAAGTGCAGAAAGGCCCTTTGTTATACATTCCTGCACAACAAAGGCTTGGACTAGATGGCCCTTACAGCACCTCCCAATTCTAAGATTCTATGATTCTAGAATTTATTCCATCACCCTATGAGTACGGAGTGTCCGGCAAAAGATTTAAATTAAACACAAACTGAACAGGATTGCCTCCAGCTCTTGAAATAATTGGTGTCAAAATATTTAACAAAATACCATTCCATACCTGTAACATATGCAGCAAGCATTGGCACTGATAATTAAAAAGTAATTGCAACTTTATATGATGGTATTTTCCACAGCAATTGGCTCGAATTTGTTGTTGTTTTACAAGCAAATTGCTCATTAGAAGCAAATGCTGTGCATTCATAAATTTATGCACCAGGGAGGGAGAAAGTGTGTCTTGTGCCAAATTCTGAAATCTGGCTGCTATCATGCTTCTGGCTTACATTTAAAAAGATGGGACCCCAAATCATTGCTAGGATATTCCATACTGTTTAAAAATACTGTTCAACAGTTTTTGTCCAGTTTTTAATGCCTTGAGGTTGACTGAGGAGCTCTTGCTGCAAACGCAAATCTTGTTAGATCTTTTTTTAAAATGTACATTTTTTTTCTATTGTTCACTTACTTCTATTTAAACAATATTCACTGAGATCTTAGCTTTACACTTCTCCAGTGTATTTACACAGGGGTCTGGGAGGTTGAAAGCTGCTCATTTTTTACTGGCTGATCAGTGGCAGTGGAATACCACCTGGTCACATCTTCATGATCAGTCATTGGCTACTTGAACTGTAAGGCAGACCTGTACCTGGTTGCAATCCACATGCACCACTGTAGTGGGGGGTGGGGGGACATTGCAAAGACAGTTCTGAAAACCTCCTTGTGCAATATCCAAAAAACTATGTGTACTGGTGTAAATGCTGGTCATACTAATGTAAATCACCAACAGGATTCTGGCTATTTTTCAGTAATAATAAAACAATTAGATAGCCCAGTAAAAGCCAAAGGGGAGATCTGGGGAGATCTCTTGGTAAATTGCAGTATATCATCAGTCAACTTCAATACTTTAAAATGGTTTAACAGCAGCAGCAGCAGCAGCAAAAAATTTCCATCCTGCCCTAATTTTTACTTGCTGAAATAAAAAATCCTGGAGTGAACAAGAATGAAATTTTGTGGATACGGGAGGAATAAAGGGACAGTCACATGTATTTAGGTAAACTATGAATGCATCTTTAATTCAACCACAAACTGGATCTGCATCATGTGAGACACTACCCTTAATGGTTCTGCAGCCAACTGGCTGACATCTTCAGGTAAGTCCTTCCCTGATATTGAAAAGGGGCAGAATTAGTTGTTGTTGTTGTTATTAACTGTGATCCTGTGGACTTTGCCTTATGGTGACCCTATAAATTAGAGATCTTCAAGTCACCCTATCATCAACAGCCCTGCAGACTCAGGGTTGTGGCTTCCTTGATTGAGGCCATTTCTGCACTAGACTATTATAGCTCGATTATGCCACTTTCAATATCCTATGGAATTCTGGGGTTTGCAGTTTGAGGCCCCTCCCTAAATTGCAAACCCGAGGATTCCATAGGATGTTAAAAGTGGCATAATAGCACTATAACAATCTGGTGCAGAAATGGCCTATTCACCTGCAATGCAGTCTTCTTCCTCTTTTCCTACTGCTCTTTACCTTACCAAGCATTGTTGTCTTTTCTTGTAAGTGATATCTTCTCACGATATGTCCAAAGTACAACAGTCTCTGTAAAGTCATCCTACCTTCTAGGAAGATTTCAAGCCTGATTTGCCGTAGGACCCATTTATTTATCTTTTTAGAAGCCCACAATATCCATAGAACTCTTCTCCGGCACCAAATTTCAAATGAGTTGATTTGCTTCTTTTCAGCTCTCTTTGCTGTCTGGCTTTCACAACCATACACAGAAATTGGAAAAACGATGGCATGAACAAACCTAACTTTAGTATTCAATTATACACTTTTATATTCCATGATCTTATCTAGTTTCTTCATAGCTGCCCTTCCAAGTCCTAATCTTCTTCTGATTTCTTGACTGCAGTCTCCATTTTGAGTAATGATTGAATGAAGGTATGGAAAATCTTAATCTATTTCAATACATTCATTGCCTATTTAAAAGTCATGTACAGTCCTCTCTCCCCATTTGCAGGTCTGACCTTTGCAAATTTGATTATTCACAAGCGTGCATACCTCCCCCCCCCCATTCTCCCATTCCCTTGCGTTTTGCTGGGCACAGAGAAAGGAAGCAAGTACGCCCAGAAAAAAAAGACAAGGGAATGGCAGGGGGAGGCATGAGCATGCATTCTCCCTTCTAGAGCCCCTCCCATGCATTTGACCATGGTGGGAGAACTCATGCCATGGCAAAATGCAAAGAAATGGGGGGAAGGCTCACATGTGCCTTCCTTTTCCCCTATGGTACTCCCTGCTCCCATTCCTATGCATTTGGCCCCTGTGCAGAGAACTCACACTGAGCCAAAATGCAAGAGAATGGTAAGGGAAGATTCATGCATGCCTCCCTTCTACCCTCTGGAGCTCCCTCCTCCCATTCCCATGCATTTTACCCTGGTGCATAGAACTTATACCAAGGCGAAATGCAAGAAAATGGGGGGAGGCAGTCCTGGAAAGGAATGGGATGGGGAGGATGGGGGTGTTATTTGTGGTTTTTCCACTTTCGCGAGGGTTCTGTGCCCCAAACCCTTGTGAAAGTTGAAGAACCACTGTATATCATCTGTGGTCATTATTTTTGCTATCTTAATGTTCAGCTGTAAATCTGCCTTTGCACTTTCTTCTTTGACCTTTTTTAGTAGTTATTCTAAGATTTTGCTATTTTCTTCTAGTACACAGGATTAGAGCATACTATAAAGATATGAAAGGGAGACCCATCTGAATCACCTCCGTCCCCTTTCCTCCTGACAGGTCCATGCAGATGAGACAGGTTCACCCTAAAAATAACAGTTACCCTATCCATGGGTTCCAAAACCCTGAGTGACAGGCTTCAGGAATTGTGTACCAGCATAAAGGTACCTCAGAATACTCATCAAGTCTTCCTTGCATGCTACTTTTCCAGATGTCCCTACTAAGTGACCAATTAACCAATTTAAGCCTATACTAGCCAGCTTCACCCTACCCCATCTTGAAAAGGTGAAGTAGATGAGAAGACCTACCAGATAGTGTCCTGTGGACAAGTGACGCATTCCTTGCCATCCCCCAAACAGGTGAATGGCTTTTCCTGTACTGGAGGGCATAGGCTGAGAAAGAGGGCTGGAAAAGGGAACAGCCTAAGGCTCCATCTCCAACAAAAGCCAATCTCCTCCTCCTCTTCCTCACACAATATATGTTCCACCACCACCCCAAACCAGAGACTGCATCACAACTAGGGGGACTGCATTTGTGTTCTGTCTATGAGATGGTTCAGTTCTAGTACTAAACCCAAATTCTTTTATTCAGAATACTTTAATTCTAACTGCATGGTCTTTACATCAAGATCCAAGTTAATGACTCTCAGAGGCCTAATTAAAAAAAAAAGCAGATCCTTCAATACCTGATAGTCCTGATATCAGACATTTTTAACTCACAAACTGATCAAACGAGAGAAGATAATATATCTGGTTGTATATTATCCTGAAAATTTAGGTTTGAATGATTAGTAAACAAACTCCACTTCTCTTATTATTAATCTGTTTGTCCCTTCTATAAAATGTTTATTATATCCAAGTTCATGTGCTATGCTGGAAGCCCACTCATATCGTACAGACATAAGTAGCCACTCATAAAGAACATGGAAGTAACACACTAGACATAACTAGTTACTTATAAATAGTTTCATTTTCAGTAAAGAAAGTCTGATAGCGTTACATGGCTACTGCAGCTCAACAAGAGATAAATTACAACAGCAAAGTAACATAATCAAACCTCCATTATTTAACATTTTGGAAAGTGGATTTTGGAAGAATTTTTCAGACTTGAGTTTGTATCACAAGGCACATCTCTTGCCTCAAATATGTAATTGGCAAGCGTGGCCTAATTATGACACTCTTCCTTGTGTGATCTTGGAATCAACTTATTTGGAACGTCTTTTTGAATGGACTGCCTTAGCTTCTGTTCATTTAAGGAAGAAATGAGTGTTGCTCAGTCACGTAGGGATGTGGGGGCGGGGGGGTGTTTTGCTTTGGGTGGCCATTTTTTGGGGCATCCTGGCCCATAGCCATGCCCCCATATGCCCTGGCCACTCCCTCATGCACCACAGCCACGCCCACACACACAGTGGCCACAGCCCTTGCTCCGTAGCCCTGCCCCCCCACCCCCCCTCCACACACTCCAAGCTCAGCCACTGGTGCTTTTTGCAATTTCTGCTGTCAAGATGGCTTACTGTACAATTTTTTGCCAACTGCAAATTGAGACATATGATCACGCCACATTTAATTCTATGGGATAATCTCAAATTGAAGATTGTGGGAGTCTTGGATTGATGGATTGTAGGATCTGTTGGTAGGTCCAGATCAACATTTTTAATATTGCAGTCAACCCGTCAGCTGGGTGTATTATGGAAATATTTACAACAACTTTTGGTATTTATATATGAACATCTGTTTTGAGAACTTCAGCAACCCCTGCTGTGCTGGAAGCATTAATTATATCATCAGAGAAACTGGAACTCACACATCTAGTTGATAAATTTCTGTCTGAAAGTATTAAATTTGTTGTTAATGAAATTAGAATGGAATGGAATGCAGAGTTAGAATATCCTGTACAAGTCAATCAATTGAAAACTGCCCCCCCCCCCGCCATAGATTTAATCTTTGGTTTGATTCAGCACCAAAATGATGGTTCAGGTATATTGGACACCATTATACCATTTTAGAAAGAAACTGTCTACTTCAACTGAACATTAATAGAATTCAAAGACATAGCCATGTTAGGATCAGTATGCAAAGGGATCTTGTAGCACCTTTGGAGCTAACCGAGAGAAAGAGGTTGGTAGCATAAGTTTTCACAGACAAGTCTATTTCATCAGATGCATGGACAGAAGTGCCTAGGAACAGACCTTTAAAATTATGAACGAGCAGGTGGTATGTACGGATAGCTACAGAAATGCAAAACTTGTGGGTATGGTAATGAGGTGACAAATTCAGTTATAGCTATGGCTGTTGGGGGACAAAGGTAGGAGGAAAGAAGTCGCCTAAAGTCAGGATGAGTAGGTAGCCATTTGAATGATGGAAGAAGTTATTGGAATGGATTGTGATGCTGGCTGGGTATCAGAAAAGAGATGTGATAAGAGAGTCCTCATAAGGCTGGGTGTTAACTAGTCTTATAACGTGTGTAGTGTGCCTGGGAACCATTGTCTCTGTTCAACCCACTGTTGATGGACTGGAGCTTGTGGATGTATTGCAGTTCTGCTTTTTCTCTTTCCAGTTTTGTTTTGTTTTGTTTTGTTCATAAACTGCTATTCTGAGATCCAAGATGGAATGCCCAGGAAGATGGAAGAGTTCAGCAACTAGTTTTTGTGTATTCCAGTTCCTAATGTCTGGTGCAGAGACTGGCCTGTTAGCCCAATGTACTGTACCAGTCAACATAACAATGCAATAGGAAAAGGACCGTGTATCTTGTACCACAGAGAAATGGCTGGAAATACTTCAAAGTTTTAAAAAAATAAGAACCGAATAACTAGTTACTTTACCAAAATGAGGCCTAAAGAATTACTTTTTACAAATCATAACTATATGGCAGCTAATAACTTATGGACACTGAAACCACAAATGTATCTTATAACTTTTAGTATTATTTTTCAAGCTCTGATCTTATCCTACAAAGCATTTGAAAAAGCAAGGGTTTTATTTTCCAGGTGTATAACCCTGACTATGGCCACCTACAATGCCTCTGCACTTAATGTTCTTCCTTTTATGAGAAAAGGCATTTTTCTTTTAAATTTTTTATTTTAAAAAACCTGCTCATACAAAGGGGCAGTGAGGTCGAAGCCATTTTTCCCCTTCAAAGGATGAGTTCTTTGGCGATCCCTTTAGAAATCAAAAGGAAATTGCTGTAACTGATCTTCCCTTTCTACTCCTGAGCCTCAAGCACAGCCGCCAATTCCCAACACAACTGGTCTCCTTGCAGTGATGTTAACAGCATTCATGACGGAGGAAAGGAAAAAAACGGGGAGGGGGGAGGAAGGTGGGACAACACTGGAAAGCTGTATGCATAAAAAGAAAGAGACACCCTTGTGCTGTGTTGCTTGAAAAACTCCAGGTAAGAACAGGAAGTTCAAAGGTGAGGCTGGACCAAGTCAGCTACCATGGCAACAGGCAGGAGCACCAGTGAGGAAGGGTGGCTGAGTAATTTGAGGTCACGCTCTGATCAGGTAAGCCAGAAATAGCATGTCAGTTTGGGGAGAACAGTCAGGAATAAGACTGTGAACCATTCGGTGCTTCATGTACCGACTCTCCATGGCCACAAAGGGGGATTTCTTATCATTCCATTGACAAACTGTCCAGAAGAACAAGGGTAGACTCTAAGCAAAATACACTGAAGCAGCAGGCCAGCTGTCCATCCAAGGATTCAGACCAGAGTACAAGGAGCTGAGTGGAAGGAGGTGTTGCATCAGCAGCATTGAGACAGTTACTGAGCATTTATTACCCTAGCTCTTCAGTTCTTTTTATCCTTCACCTGAATATGGACCAGATACTCATGCTTCCTGCTGTTGGGCATTCAATATGATGCTTGCTCTGGGCATAAGCTTGGGCTAATCACCTTCTTTCCTCCCAGGTACTTGGACTGATGGTCGGAGTGATGGATACAGTTACAGAGATCTGCTCAAAGGGGCACTGGGTCCATTAATTTTGCAGCCTTGTTAGATTGGACATTTCCCAGTATGGATATCTGTTTAGACATTTTTTATTAAGCAATCTGATGCAGGGAACAGTTGTTATTCACCATCAAGTTGGCTTTGACTTATGGTGACTCTATGAATGAGACACTTCCAAGACACCCTGCTCAGGTCTTGCAGACGTAAGGCTCTGACTTCCATGATTGAGTCGATGCACCAGCAGTGCAATCTTTCTCTTTTCCTACTAGCTTTGATCTCACCAAGCATTATCATCTTTTCTAATGAGTCATGTTGTCTCATGATATGTCCCAAGTACAATAGCCTCAATTTTGTCGTTATGGCTTCTAGAGAGGATTTGCCCTCAGATCCATTTATTTGTCATTTTGGTAGTCCATGGTATCTGAGGAAATCTCCTCCAATACAACATTTTCACCCCCCATCATCATGGCACTGTGTTTCTCTGGTGGTGGCATTGTGTGCTCCTGTGAGGCTAGAAGCTGCATTGATGCTCCCATTTCAGATAGCCTTGTGCCGAAGAGCCAGACTGAATGTGCCAAGCAGCTACTGGGCAGCAGCTGTAGTGGGGGGTGACACTGGCAGGTGGTTTCTCAGAGATAACGGTAGAGGCACCATAGCTAACTCTTGTTACTACTATGCAGAAGGAGGCACTGTTAAATCACTTCTGAATATTTTTGTCATGAAAACCCTATGATGTGACAGTCTGAAGTGTGGGGAATTGGCAGAATTTTTTTCCCAATATGCCAAGGATCAGCACCATATTTGTGCCCACTGACTACAGCTGTTTCTTTCTTTGCTGGAAACTTGTTACAGATCAGTATCCAAGAGCTCACAGACTGGCATCAGTCCATGGACCACAATTTGGAGTAGCACTGTATTACAGTATGCAAAATTCCTATGTCCTCATGGGGATAATAGGCAAGCAATGAAGCCCTGCTTGTGAATAAACTCAAGTAGCTAGTGCCTTTGAATATCCCTGTTCAAGAAAATGTCATGCAGATGAACCCCTCAAATAGTTCGGAAGTATTTTTATGTTGCAATAATGTTGAAGTCAAGCATTTATGGACCTGAAGGGAAGTCACTAGCAGCCTCATGTAAGAGTTGGATACAAGAATTAGACAGATAGACAGACAGACAGATAGGTAGGTAGGTAGGAGTGGTTGTTTTCATAATGTTGAACAAAGAAAAGAAAATCACAAATAATGTAAAGTGACAAACAGGGACAATTAATTAGGAGTAATGTACATGCCATTTAATGATGGCTACATAGTATCTATTTAGTGGAATTCCTGTAATCTCAAAGGTGACTGAAGTAAGTGGCATTACAGTTCATGTCAAGCTCCTCAGTTTATGATGTTTTGACTTTTGTTTTGTTCACTGATTAGCTAAGATTCCTCAATCAAGGTTCTTTTATATAGCTTAACCCTGATTTTATCCAGTCTCTCAGAAACAATAAGACTAAACAGAGGAAATGCTGTCAAAACTTTGTTTCGGTTAAGAAAATGAAAAAGAGCCAGCATGAGTGCATGGGGAAGGAGGAGAGAGCGCTGCCTTGCCAGGCTAGTGGTTTCAGACAGTGGCACAGGCCACACACTTTGGCTGACTGGGCTAGTATGAGTTGTGATACAAATTTTAGAGAAGGAAGGGTTGCTAGCCAGCATGCCTGAGGCTGGCTCACTCATGGGATCCAAAGCAAATTTTTGGGAAAGAGGGAGATATGGTAGAAAAAGGGATTGGTTGAATTATTGTTTCTGGATAGCCACCCAAGTAGGTGATGTATTGTTAAAAAATAACCTTCTAAGCTCTGGTCTCTCTGGGAACAGGAACATCCATTTAAAAAAAATGCAAAGAAATTTTTTTAAAAAAAAAAATCCACCTTCTTCATCATCTTTCAGTAAATCATATTGTAAAACTTCCCACCACCACAAACACAAATTTAGAAACCTGCAGTGTATATGGACCTGTTGGCAATGATTTTGTTTTTAAAAATCCAAAAATCTATTATTAAGATCAACTTCATGGCAGTTAGCAACTATCCATTATTAAGAGTAGATGGACAATGCTCAAAAAGTCATAGAACAATGACTGCAGCAAATCTAACAGTGGAGAACAATTCATCAGTTCTAAAGCCTGCCACTTTATACCAGCAAGGGTAGCAAAATTTGTAGGGTAGCAGTCTATTTCCAAATGGTTGCTTCTTGCTTGTTTTTTTGCTTTTGTTTTTTTGTTTTTTTTAGAATTCCACTACTCTTCAGTTTCTAGTAAAAACATCAGATTAAATTTGATGTAGTTGAGAGGCCTGAACTTGGGGCCCTCCATCAGAACAAGGCAGACCCAGAAGAAACAAAATCAGTGGTGATCTCATGGACCCACGGCTATTTGAGGGCCAGCACCAGCTCAGGGCTTACAGATGAGGGCAGCACAAAGAGAGCTACCTATACCTACATAGATTTCAGCAGGTGTAACTGGGCCCCCTAAAATGGAGGTCACTGTCTCTTTGCTGGGTGGGTGAAGTCAGAGCCAAAAGTGGAAGGGATCACTCTCTCCCCCTTTCCCTCTCCCATCTCTCGTTGTTGTTGTTATTGTTGACTGCAGTCAGGTTGACTTCTATTTATGGTAACCCTATGAAAGTACTGCAATCGGTTCTGGGCACCTCATTTTAAGTAGGATATAGGCAAGCTGGAGCACATTCAGAGAAAGGCTACAAGGGTGATAAGAGGCATGCAGAACAAAACAGATGAGGAGAAGTTGCAGGAGCTGGGCATCTTTAGCTTGGTGAAAAGAAGAATGAGATGTAACATCATTGGACTGTTTAAATGCCTCAAGGGCTGTGACAAAGAGAAGCTTGTCCTCTGCTGCCTCAGAGAGTAGAGCCATGTGTGATAGTTCTCAGTTACAGGAGGGTAGATTTCTATTGAATATCAGAAAGAACTTCTTAACAGTTAAAGTGGTTCAACAATGGAATGAATTGCCTAGAGAGGTGGTAAAGTCTCCTTCTCTGAATGTCTTCAAAAAGAGGCTACACAGCTGCCTGCTGGGGGTACTCTAGCTGGAGATCCAGCACTGAGCAGGAGGATGGACCTGATGGCCAATAGGGCCCCTTCCAACTCTATGACAGACTTCCAAGTCACCCTGTCATCAAGACTCCTGCTCATGTCTTGCAAACTCTGCCTTCCAAACTCAGCCCTGCTCAGGTCTTGCAGACGCTATTCTTTGTACCACCTCTTTTTCCCCCCCTCCCACTTTCTCTCTCTCTCTTTTTTTCTTCACTTCTTTTTCTCTCCTTCTACCTTCTCAATGAACAGGCTGCTGGTGGAAGAGCAGATCACTCTTTTCTAGGTTTGCCCAGAGTGAAAACTGGAGAGGGATCTCATAGCTTTAATCATTATGTAGAAGAGGGGAATTCATAAAGGCCTGCTTGTTGCCTGGCTGCATGACAAGCAACACCTGCTGAAATTCCCTTTTCTACATAACCATAAAGGTACAAGTAGCCTTTCCAGTCTTCACTCTGGCAATCCTGCAGATGTCTAGAATGATCATTTATTGAGGGTTTTTAAAATAAGGTTGAAGGCTATATGAAATTAGAGTAAGAGTTACAAACGAAGGGCCACAAGATGCCCATATCCCTGCTTTAACTGCAGTGCAAGCCTGGGAAAAAAAGTGTTTCTATTTAAAATTTGTTCTGAAATAACCACAGAAATCTGGTACATTAAAGGCAGTTTGGATTAATCATCCTCCTTGACCTTTTCATTTTCTATTTTCTAGACAGGCTGTTATGATTATTAATTACACTAGGCAAGTTATTTATCATCTCTGTAGTCAACAGCACAATCAAAACTTTAACTGTGCCTGATAGCATTAATAGCTCCAAAGGCAGAATAGAATCATAGAAACACAGAGTTGGAAGAGAATTCAATGGCCACCTAGTCCAACCCCTTCCCATCCAGGAATATACCATCAAAACATTCCCGAAAGATGGCCACCCAGCCTCTGTTTAAAAACCTCCAGAGAAGGAGATTCTACCACACTCCCAGGCAGCATATTCCACCATTGAACTGCTCTTATCATCAGTAAGTTCTTCCTAATGTTTAGGTAGAATCTATTTTCCTGAGGTTTGGAATCATTGCTCTGTGTCCTAGTCTCTGGAGCAGCAGAAAACAAGCTTGACTTCCAAATATTTAATCATAGTGATCGTGTCACCTTTTAACTTTCTTTTCCCAAGATAAACATACCCAGCTCTCTAAGCAGCTCTCTATAGGGTATGGCTTCCAGACCTTTTACCATTCTGGTCACCAACCTCTGGACCCATTAATATCCTTCTTGCATTGTGGTCCTCAGAACTGGAGATAATATCTTAGGTAAGGTCTGACCAAAGAAGAATAAGTGGTACTAATTACTTCCCTTAATTACTTATGTATTATTTACTAATTACTATCTAGACACTATAATCCTACTGATGCAGCCTAGAATTGCATTGGCTTTTTTAGCTACTGCATCACATTGTTGACTCATGTTCAGCTTCTGGTCTATTAAGACTCCTAGATCCCTTTCACATGTACTGTGACCAAGCCAGGTGTCACCCGTCATATATCTGTGCATTTCAATTTTTTTTCTGCCTAAGTGTAGTACCTTGCTTTTCTCCTTGTTGAAATTATTTTGTTAGTTTTGATTTAGCTCTCTAATCTGTTAAGGTCATTTTGAATTCTGATTCTGACCTCCTAATTGGGTGTCATTTGCAAATTTGATAAGCCTACCCTCTGTTGAATAGCACTGGTCCCAGGACAGAACCCCATGGTCCCCCACCAATCACTTCTCTTCAGGATAAAGAGAAGCCATTGGTGAGCACCCTTTGGATGTGGTTGGTCAACCAATTACCTATCCATCTTTGGTCTATGTCCATTTTACTAGCTTCTTTGTGAGAATATCACAGGGGACTTTATGAAATCAAGGTATACTACGCCCACAGCATTCCCTTCATCTACTAAGCTTGTAACCCCGTAAAAAAAAGGGGAGCATAAGATTATCTTGCCGTGACTTGCCTTTCAGAAACCCATGTTGACTTTTAGTGATTATGGCATTCCTTTCTAAGTGCCTACAAACTGTCTTTTTAATGATCTTCTCTAGAATCTTTCCTGGTGTTGATGTCAGACTGACAGGTGGTAAATGTTTGGGTCCTGTTTTGTTGTTTATTTTTCCCCTTTTTGAAGAAGGGGACAACATTTACCTTCCTTCAGTCTGTTGGCACTTCAGTTCTTCATGAATTCTCAAAGATTATTGCCAGTGGTTCTGAGATTACTTCTGCAAGTTCTTTTAATAGGTCATCTGGCCCAAAAAGCTTGAACTAATTTAGGATACACAGATATTTGTACACGACCTCTTTACTTATTCTGTGCTACATTTTTCCTACTGCATCATCTGCTTCATTTTCCCCAGCTGAGCACTGTTTTCCTTTTGGGAGAAGATCAAAGCAAAGATAGTGTTGAGTGGTTCTGCCTTTTCTCTATTCCCTGTTAATATTTTGACATCTTCTCCATGCAGTGGCCCTACCATTTCCTTGTTCTTCCTTTTGCTATGCACATAACCAAAAATGCCCTTTTTATTGTTTTTAACCTCTCTAGCAAGCCTGAGCTCATTCTGCACTTGACCTTTTCTGACTTTCTCCCTGCACATGCTGGCTTATTCCTTTGAATCCCTCTTTGGTGATTTCTCCCTTTTTCCATCTCATATACATACTCTTTAAAACTTGAGTTAAAAGCTCTTTAGACACTCATCCTGATTTCTTTAGAGACTTTCAATTTTTCCTCCCCACTGGAACTGTCTGAATTGGGCCTTTCAGACCTCACTTTTAAGACATTCCCTTCCATCACAAACTCCCTCCTCTTTCAGGATTCCTGACCATGAGATCCCACCTAGTATTTCCCTAAGTTTACTGAAATCAGCTTTCTTACAGTCTAGAATGTGCAATTGAGTACTGAATGCCCGGTGAATTTTGCTCACTTTCTGCCCTTGAACATGTCATTGAACAATTGGGTTGAATTCTAAGCTCTAGAACCAACAGAGGTTTCCCTGGAGACTTCATGGCTACTGCTTCAAAAGGTCAATTTTGCATATGGATTTCTCTGTCCAATATCGGTTTCAAGAGACTGGCCAGAGCTAACTCTGGAAACCATGCTTGGTCAAAAGTAGAGTGAAAGCAAGAAAGAGAAATAGAGACTGAGAGACTTCCTAAACATAAAATAGTATTAGGGATTTTCTGGATTTGCATTCCTGCCTGTGCATGGATTAATTGGAACCACATTTAAGAGAGGTCTTAGGGAGTGATTTCAGAATCAGACATTTTTCATAACTCAAAGTCACTCTATCGTATCCTGAACTATGTCTTTTTAATATGTCTATTTTATTAAATGATCTCTGGGTTTTTGCATTTTATGGATAACTTGAGAACATTTTTAGTTGATCACAACATGTTGGGCCCATGCTGTCCCATGTGATGAACAGCGTAAATGCAGGTGGCAGCTTCCCAGTAAAGTATTTGCAAGAGCAGTCCCAGGTCAAGATGCTTTCTTGCCCGAGGTACAGCAGCAAACAGTACTCCCTACCTACTCAAATCAAGGTGCATTATATCAAAAGCCGACTAAGCCATTTTGGCTCATCCACCCATCTATCCATCCATCACTTTATTTATATCCCACCTATCTCACTCAAGACAGCTTGCAAGAAGTCATAAATTACCATAAAATACATAAAGTGAAAAACATATAAAATTAAGATTAAAACTATTGAATCACTACAGAATTCAAACCATTTAAACCCTACACTAAACAAAAACTAAAAACAGTAGAGTGCCATAAAAACCCTTCACTTGTTAAAAATCAGTTCCCAAAGGCTTGCTGGAAAAGAAAGGTCTTAACTTGCTTCTGAAAAAACTGTAGCCATCCTAACTTTCCTAACGAAGGAATCCCTAAGCATGGGATCAGCCACAGAAAACCTTTTTACTGTGTTCCCACCAACTGTGCCTGTGAATGTGGTAGGAAAGAGAGAACTGCTTGCCCTGCAGATCTTAAAGCTCTGGGAAGACAGCCTGGGCCCAAGCCAAACCTGAGGAACAAATCTACCAATACTTCTCTCTCTTGCTGTGGTAAAAATATAGTAACAATTAAAATAACTACCAATTTGCTCCCCTTTCTCCGCTTTCATGATACCCAAAATCTGCTACCTGATTCAGCTGTTTCATTTCACTCAATGGTACTGTTAACCTTGTTCAGTCTAACTCCAGACTGACTCCACCTCAAGTTAGCTGGCCTCTGGATCCTCCTGGGCAGGAAGGAACACAAATGGTCTTCTCCTTGAGTTGAAGTCTTAGGTCCTTTCTACACCTTATCTGGTTGCAGAGGCATCTGGGTCCCAGTATTGGCTCTGCCAGTAGGGGAGCATGACAGGAGCACTCCCCTCTGTACCTGCTGCTTCGATGTTCCAAGAAGCACGATAGCCATGCCTCTTTCTGCCGCAGTGCAGCTGGGTAATTTCTGAGGCTGCACTGGGGCAGGAAATGCAGCCATTGCACTTCAAGGGTCTCCGCAAACAAGGTAAGTCTGCAATGGTGGTGCAATCACTGATCATTGACAGGGAAAACCCATCAATGATTTGCGGTGCAATTGCACCATCTGAGAACAAGAGAAGGATGGGACCATGACAACATTGTGCACAAGTGTTGCCGTGGTCCCATCCTTCTCCCAGCCCCATGGCAGGTTGAGAGGGTGGAGCAGATGGAGCCTTTGCCTGAGAAACAAGGTCCTCCTAAGCTCTAGAATATTCATGCAACACAACTGGTTTTCTCTTGAGTTTTGATTTCTCTTCTCAGTTTATGTCTCATCCTACACTGCAGGCTCCTGCCCACAACCCAGCCCTCCCAGGCCTATGTACTCATTGTCACACAACGCATCTGGGCTTCCAAGTGTTGCTTTTGTCGGACAAATGCAGAGAAATAAGACAAAAAAGGAACCAGAACAACCAGAAGGAACTAGTAAGAATGGAGAGCTGTATAACGTCTTGAGGCTGGTTGAAATAGCTTCGATTTAATGGTACTCCATTGTTCTATCCTAGCTGCTTTAAGATAATTCCTGATAGTGTTCCTGAATGTTCTGAATGGCAAGGTGGGATAAAAGAAAAACAACCAGCCCTATGTTTGAGTTGAGACTTCACAGCTGATCTGCAGTCGCCAGGGCCCAGCTATTGCACTCCAGTGTGCTACAATTTGAGCATGCTGTAGCAACTGTATAACCATGTCAACCAAGCCATTGCATAATTGAGCTCTTAGACAGGTCAAGAGATGCTCCTGACCTTTTCTTTGTGGAAAAATGTATACTGTTTTACATAACTGATTTTCATTCTTTCTTACTAATTGTGTTCTCCTCCTCCCCTTTCTTCGTGCTTTTGCTAGATAACTTTTAAAATCACAGAGCTTTTAAAATCACTTAGTATGTCTAAGTGACTGGCAGGCCATGATGAAGTTGTTATGGAAACCACACATGTCTCTTCATTATAGAATGGATCTTTGCTACCACATGTTTGTCCTTTGTTTCTTCATAATGCTACTTTTCAAAGTGCCATTGAAAAAGAACCATGTCAAATTATGTGCCTCAGGAAGTATTAGAAATAGTCATCTTATTAGAGATTAGAGTAATGAGAGTCTGAGGTATGGGAATCATGTGGCCCTCAAGGTGTAATTGGACTGCGTCTCTCAGCATTCCTCACCACTGGTTATTTTAGCTAGGGCTATTGGGACTTTCAATTCAGCAACACTGGGATGGCTATATTATTCCAACTGCTAGAGTAAAGCAAAATGGGACAGAAATCAGGGGGAGGAGACATTTAGCAGAAGGAAACAGCTGCTGCTGGTAGTGGATGAATATTAGGAAGCCAAGCAGGGATATATTAGAGGACCAGCTTGTGTCCAAGCCTAGGCTGTTGCCCTCAGCTGTAATGGAAGATTGTAAATGTTGAAGTAGGATCCAGCTCACAGTCTGGTGGACTTTTGTTCGTGAGATCAGAAAAGGATACAATTTTATACTTTGCTTTTGCAGCAAAATTTCTTCGTCCATTCTTGAGTGCAAAAGCCTTTGAAGGGTGTGGTGTACAGTTCTATAGAAATGAAATGAAAATATAGGAATGGGGGCAACAGAAAACCATGTAAACATCTCACATGTTGTACTGTGAATGTTTTGGGGGTGGCTTTAGGGGTGGCATGGATATACAATCTGTACAATACAAAAAGTAGCTGAAAGGAGCAAACACCACTATCCTCTTTCAAAATGTGTTACCGATTTCAAGTCTGATCCATTGTTGACTGCACAAAAAATGGTCCACTTCTTCAGTCAGGCCTTCTATGCTAGAATCTCCCCATGCAAGAAAAGGGAAAGGGGAAAACTTTTTTTTAAAAAAATCACATTTGCTTACAAGAAAGCCCATCTCAGAACCTAAGGTGCTTTGCCTTTGTGGAAGCTACAGTGCAGGGGCATAACTTAGAATTGGAAAGAAATATTTTAATTAATAAATAAACGTTGGAAAGAACCAATAACAGAGGTTTTCTGTACATCCCATTGTTCCTTTTGAAGACAAACTACTTAAATAATAAATTAATTTATGCAGTTCAACACATTAAATCATGGCGCTGTTTAACAAACTGAACCATTTTACCCTCTAATATTAATAGCAACTGACAACAAATTAGTCCCCCCAATTCTAACAGACAGCATTACCATATTAGTTTTTCAAATCTAACATCATCTCTCCCCCTCACTGCCCCTTTCTCTCTCATTTTACTTGGCAGGAGTCACTTCCAGGTGCTTGTTTTCCTTGTTCACTCTTGCATCATCTGCTCTTCATTACAGCTAAGGAGGCGACAGGAATACCAGCTGATGCTAAAGTGAATGAGGAAAGCAAACAATTGTTCTTGCAATACAAGTTCAGCAAGACTGCTACAACAAAACTGCTGCAACAACACAAGACTGCTCTACAACAGCATCAATAGTTAGAATGCTCATTTTTGGTGAGAAGCACAGGGCAAGGGAGTATAGGAAAAGGCACTGCATCAGCAACCATGATCATCAAATTGATTCGACTGATTCAGGATGCTACAAAACAAAGGGGCCTAAGGGATCCAAAGGATAATGGGAAATCCTTAAATGAAACAAGGGACCATCATTTTCTATTTGTTCCTACAACTGTTGATACTGATTTTAAAGTTTCAAAATCTCATTTGTTAGGGGAATGGGGAGGGACTAATTTTCTTCATCTGGAATATTTGGTTTAAAAAATTACTGCAATGAATACCCCTCTTATGAACATTCTCCTTGAATTCCATTTAAAGATTTCTCCTTTTAAATGTCATCTTTTCATGTGGAAATGCAAGGCCAGAAGTAATATTCTGTGAAGAATGAATGTTACTGCTTATGCCTAGGAGGGGAGATGAGAAGTCAAATCAACAAATAGCTTCAATTGGTACTCCTTTGGATAGACAAGCTCCTTTAACATCATGAAAGCAATAAAGGTGTCAATATTTCCACTGCACATATTTTTTTCTTCAATTTGCTGTCCCTTAAGGTATCCACAGATGAAGGTTCTACCTAAGCACAACTTTATGAAGCAGAAAAACTGCTAGCTTTGTCCATTTCCCTCCACAACTACATTCACATGCAGAAAAAGAGTCCCCAGCATAAGAGGAATTCACACATTATATTCAACACAGGTGCAGACTGTCTATATGTGTACATAGATTGTTGATTTCTACATAGCTATAGTTCTTCACATATAACATTAACACTTGTATGCTGTACCCAGATTGCTGATCTGTGCCATGGTGTAGTCATCAAGATTGATTGATTGAGTCATTGATCAATTGGATTCACTCCCTCCTATCTCCTGGGATGGCACCCAAGGTGGCTGAAACATGTGCACATGGAATGTTCATGTGTTTATACAGGAATGTATGGGTTTATATTGCTGTTCAAGTATTCACCCTTGTTGACTACAAACAGTAGAAATGTGTAAACTGATAGTTTTGAAAAATAAGTATAGACACACCTCACCCTCCAAGGCAGTCTAGCCCACTATATTTTGGCCCTTTTTGCACAGCATCTGCCATGCCAAAGAGGGCCTGGAGCCTCGCGCAATTGCAAGGAGCGATCTACATGACGCCTTCACAATCGCGCAAGGCTCCAGGGTCTGGCAGGAAACAATCGCGCACCTTTGCATTTTCGGCTTTCAGCCAAAAATGCTGCACGATCGCGCATTGCTCCCGGCTCCCGCATGCACTTACCTGGTGTGCGGAGCCCCAGGAGCCAGGCGGTCACGCTTCCTGTCTCAGTGCAGCCTGGGAACGTCCCAGGCTGCACTGCGAAAGGAAGAGGTGGGGCTCTTGCGCAAGCAGGAAGCTTGTGTGGAGCTGAAGAAACCTGGACATGAGGGCATCTCACAAGGGGCTGCTGGCGCGAGCACCGCACCCCAGCACTGAGAAGAGGTAGGATGCAGAAAGGGCCTAGTCATGCAGAAACAAATGGTACTGTGAGATATCTTCTTCTTCCACACATTGTGAAGGATTATGAGGTTCTGAGCCAAAATCTGAAGGATTTTGGGACACAGATTATTTCATTACTACTTCTGGTTGAAGGACATGGCTCCCGAACAGAAGAATAGCAGAAGTAAACAACAACTAGAAGGGTTCCACCTCACAATGATTGGTAAGAATGTATTTGTAGGAATCTCTCAAACCTGATTTGGTGGACTTTAAACTGAGTTACATGGAGGAGATAGTATTGAACCGGGTTGAGAGGCACCAACTATTGGAGACTGTTGTTGTTGTCATTGTTGCTGCTGCTGCTGCTGTTGCAAGCCTTCAAGACATTTCTGACTCATGGTGACCCTAAGGCAAACCTATCACATGGCTTTCTGGAACTGAGAGTGTGTGATGTGACATAAGGCCACCCAGTGGGTTTCCATGACCAAGCAGGGAATCAAACCCTGCTTTCCAAGATCATATCCAATGCTCAAATGACTACACATTGATGCCTCTCACTGGGGACTGTAGCTTTAATGACACAAGGGGAATTGGAGAGATAGTACAGTGTCAGGAGACAGCCAGATCTGTACAATAGTCTTGCCAAGATGTACGTGTGCATGTGAAAAATACTTTTTTTACTGTCTGGCTAAGAACAGCAAGTGTTAGCAGGAAAGCATCTCCAGTCAAGGCCTATAGCTCACATCTATGCTGAACTCCATTATCTACCATCACAAAGTTTGCTAAGTTCCCTGGTTATTCCAGCATGTGACCCTGAAGTTGGTAGACAATGTATTAGAGACAGGAAATGCCTTCTGGAAAAGAAATACCACATTTGCAACACAGTATGATCAGCTTAACACCTCTCTGTTACTATCCTGGATAAAGTAATTATCTCTGTCAGGTGACCTCTAGTTAGCAAAATAAGGCAATATCCTGAAACAGTGCAAGACAGTGAGATATATAAACTTAAGCAAGTCTTAGAGGTCTTTCATTCGTTATATCTTTTAAAAGGGATCCACATTCAAGGGTAGTTAGTTCAGGGAATCTGATCCATCTGAAGCATCACCCAAGAGCTTGAGCTGGATATCTCCTTCTTCTGGAGGCTTGTTGCTTAAATCTCTGGCTTAGCTTTACTCATCTCCTGCCAAAATCACTACCTAGGCTAGATTTCATTCCACTTAAGCTGGAATTACTCTTTCAGACTCCTGGAATCAGAGATTTTGACCATAGAATCTCCTTAGCTCATTCTCTTTCTCAAAGTCCTGGCTCTGATTTAGAAGACCTTAGTAAGCTTGTTCTCCCTGTCTTTGCACTCTTCCAGTGCGAACATTCCCTAGCTTCCCACAAGAAAGATCCAGTAAGAAGAGGTAACTTTTGTAATCTCTGAGATCCTGGAAGAGAGATCTCAGAGATTACAAAAGTTACCTCTTCTTATTGGATCTTTCTTGTGGGAAGCTAGGGAATATTTTCCTGCACATTACAACTATCCAAAACTACCTCCTCCTTCATATCTGTGTGTGTGTGTGTGTGTCTGTGTCTGTGTGTCTGTATGTGTGTTTTAGGGGGAAAATTGTATTATCTTTACTTCTGAATTAACTTCTTTCTCTTGCCTCTCCCTTCTCCAAGCAATCCCTATAGTGTCACATTGCTTAATTCTAAATCCTCATAGCCTTGCAAGTTTGAGTTAGTAGCTTCTCATTCTAAAATAGCTATGCTTTATCAGCCATTTGTTTGTATTTTGCAAGTACTGTTTACCTTATGAGCTGCTACTGCATGACTGCCTTGGAGGTATTAGCTACAGTTCCACATCTTTCATTCACACACTGTCCCTGTGGTCTCCTCAGACTTTCCTTTCTCGCATCTTCCGCTCTCGCTCAGAATTTTCTCACACAGAGAATTTCCTATGCCAGTTCCTTAGGGACAAAAAGGTTATACTTCATGCAAGCTGTTGCAGGCTGCTTTTACAGCTTCCATAAAGTAAACTAGCAATTCACACAAATATTCTATAAATCTGTTCATTCTATCCAGGTATGATAATTCCCTTGATGTATACGCTGTACTTAAGAATTCTTGTACAAGGGTACAAAAATGGAATGAACACAGAGTCTCACAAACATCTGAACATATTATGTATAGTATGAACACCCAGGTAGTGTAAATTGTGAACTTCTCTAGACAGGATTCATCACTGTCTTGAAGGCTGATGACTCACAGGGAAAAGATTTGATATAATGTGCTGTACTGTCTATTTATTGCATTTTTTCAATAGTTATGTTTTAACTGGCAAATACTATTTACCAGCATATAAAACATACCGGTATATAGGACACACCTCATTTTCAAACAGTATTTCTCGGGGGGGGAAGTGAGTCTTATATGCCAGCAAATTCAGTAGTTCAATTACATATTTAACTTTTGTGTGATGAAAATGTTTAGCTGTATTAACTTTTGAAAGCTGTCTTGAGTCCTGTTATTATCACTATCGTTGTCATCGTCAATCAGACTCCTCTATCTTGGTGTACATTATGTAACTTCACTTAGTTATCTAGCAGAGGGCTAAGAAACTCTGTTAGTGAATTGCAAAGATGTGTAAAGGGACACCAACGAGAGTGTCTTGATGCTCATCAAGCTGTACTGATGCTCATCAGCACCTCCTATCCATTGTCTGACACACCAAGGGACCTGTGTCTACCAGTTCCATGGTACATTGGTCACTTTGCTGACTCTCTTACACAGTAACCTAACAGCAGCCCTTTACTGGATATGGAGATTAGGGAACTGAGCAATTCTAATTCCTGCAAATGTAAATCCATTTAGTTAGACATAAGTCCCTAACAGGATTCCAGCCATCATCGTCGTCGTCGTCATCATCATTTAATTAGGAAACAGGAAGACCCAAACCTTAATAAAACTGGAAGAAATAGGTCCTTTGTGAGATATATACACAAGACTCTAATGCATAGGATTTGAAAGCATAGAAAATATGCCATGAATTTGTTGAGAGAGGAAAAACACTCTCTCAAACAGAGACTTACATTCAAAATTTTAAAACTGACTATCCTAGCAAACATAGCAGTGATACAGCAAGCAAAGTAGCACAAGACCTTTCTGTCTTACTGAATTTAACAGAGGAAAAGCCACTCTAACAAAATCCAACAGCCTAAAACCAGTTAATTCATTAGTTAAGCCAAAACCCTATCTAAAACAAGTGAAATTAATGACCTAGTTGTTCCCATGCTCTGCAGGCTGGGTAGAAGGTAGTTCTGGTTCTTCAGGTAGATCTTTAAATCATTCACTATAGAATCATAGAGGCAGAAGGCCCATCTAGTCCCACTCCCAATCATGCAGGAACCCACAGCTGAAGCACTCCTGATAGATGGTCATCCAACTTCTGTTTAAAAACTTCTAAACGTCCACTGCTTTCTGTGAAAGAATCTGTCATTCTCAGATAACTCTTACCATCAGAAAGTTCGTCCTAATATTTCTTGTAATTTGAATTCATTGGCTCACCTCTAGTTCCTTGAGCATTACGTTTAAATAAACTATGGCCATTTCCACACTACAGCCCCATCCCAGCATGGGGACACATCAAAGCCAGTCTGTGATGTGTGCTACTACACGTTGTCACAGTCCTGCTCCTGTCACGTCCCCAGCCGTTGCAATCACACATTATACTATTACCAGAAAAAAATCTGGTAATAAGCCCCTTTCTCACAACCACTAAGTTAGCTGGGGCCGTGCAGAAAGGGTGGAAATGCTATCTAGATGCTTCCTTCCTCAATGCAGCACAGGAAGAGGCCGGCTGCACTGCAGAAGGAAGGAGCATTTCCTGACCACCACCATCGACCAGCAGCCGGCCAAGTGCAGAGAGGAACATTCGGGACACACTCCCATCCCAGCAAAGGCACTGCTGGGATGATGCCAGGATGTCATGAGATGCAGCTAAAGTGCAGAAAGGGCCTGAGTTTTGACAACACAATTTCTTTAGCAGCACAATTTGACTGCTCAAATTAGGTAAACTTGAGGTAACCACAGATTGATTTCTGTGAAAAATCCATGTATTTTATATGTCTCTCAGCCTGTGACAGAGTTATAGTCAAGATAAACTGATATCGAAATGCTTTGGATGAGTTTTCCGTGGTGCAATTGGAAGAGAATCCTGCCTGAATGAAAACTTAGATCAATATTTATTCACCAATCAGGCACTCTTGCTTTCTCTTCAAATACTCTGATCAACAGAGTTGGCCAAGCAGAGCAAATCATGCCATATCCCACATCTGAGTACAATACTGTTGCTGGAATACTCTTAGCAGCTCCTAGGAAGCTACAGAGGGTCTCCAGTTCTTGTTTTTTGTGTCACTTATTCTAACAACTGGAACGTTATTGGATTCTTGAGACCAACGGTCTCCTTGGAAGTATGCACAGATCATGCCATTTTTTGTGCACAGAAAATTCCTGGTTCAGTCACTGATATCTCAAGTTCAAAAAGATAAAGCAGTGGAAAAAAATCATGTGACCTGAAATTTCACTTTTGAAATGACACATGAATAGGAATTCAGCTTTCTTGTCAAATTCACACCTTTCCACATTTTCTATAGGTTTTTAATCAAAACTGCATATAAAAAGCTTATATTAGGCAACAGCACAATCAAAAATTAAAAAATGGATTAAATTAACATAGATAAGTATAAATTAATTGATATGCCTTACAGGAAGAGAACTGCTTGTAAAAATGTATAAGGCTAAACTGCATAAAAACCTTTCAAAAATTCTCCAAGTTTAGAATGAAACACACTTAAGATTGGGGAAATTCTGAAGAGAGAACTGATATTGCCAAGCTTGTCCACACCTCACCTGCCACAGACCCCAAAGAATCCTGGCAGTTGGAACAAAGTTGAGGGCTAAGTGGACCAATTGTTTGATCTGGTAACAGCCGATTTCTATTTTTCCTGCAAAGAGAAAAATTCAGATATATATTCTTTTTTTTTAATAGTGTTGCAGGGAAGAGGTACAGAGACACGGAAAGAGACAATCTTTCATTTTAGGACAAAACAATGGTTATGAAAAATAGCCCTCCTATTAAAATTATAGTAACCTATCTTTCTGGAGTCTTGTTTCCTGCAGAGAGGAAAGGAGATGGAAGACAAGATCATCTGTCAACTACCTAGCATCTTGAAGCAACCGTGGGAGGAAAGTCAGTGGTCAGAGGAAAAGCTTTTCTTCCTGAGTGTTTAAGGCATGGCAGTTTAAATAAATGGGCTTTTAAATGTCATTTGAAACACTCAGTGACATTCTCTTCATCACAAAACTGATGTCCTTTTTCTTTTTAAAAAATGTGTGTTATTTGGCAAGTTTGAGTCCTTTCACTTCCTTGCTCATACACTGACGTATTACTCTACAATTTTAAACTTGTTTTCTGTTACTTTTTAGTATTTCATGGTTCTCCCTTCCCAAAGATTTGTGGTTTTGCGAGAGGGGAAATGGTGAAAATACTCAGAGATCCTTAATCCTCCTGTTCTCTGCTTCTCAACGAACCATAGTTCCCCAAGTTCTCTGGGAAGAGGGAATGAGTATGAAACCATAGACAGTAATGATCACTTTTATCTCCTGCTCATTACTAAGATATCTGGCTGGCTACTGTTGAACTGGGGCCTGCTGAACTAGGGCCCTTTCTGCACGAGGCGAGGGAATCACTCCATGCCATTACTCACCGCTTCTTCTGGGGTCCAAAGCAACGTGGACTGTCCCTGAAGCCCTTCTGCAGGGCTGCTCCTTGGTCCAGGGCAAATTGGAACAGTGCGAGGTCTGTAGATCCGCACTGCTCCGGCTTCCAAAATGGCGGCTTTCGGTTGGTCGTGGGTTCTGACCAACCGCTGAAGCTCACCACACTTAAAGCCCGCCCTCTGCAGATCGCAGGCTCACATTGGTGCGAGCCTGCGAATCTGCACAAGAGAGCAGGAACGCAATGGCGCATTCCAGGAAAATAAAGACCTGTTTTTTCCGGTCTTTAAAGACATGCAGGAAGACTACCTGGGGTTGTCTTGGAGCAGACTGAGGTGCGGATCTCCGGTGCTCCTAGTCCACTCCAAGGTGCAGACGAACTCCGTGTGAGGACGCACTGCCCTGTTCTAATTGCCTGGTGCGGAAAGGGCCTAGGACTTTAACCAGATGTCAAAATTACACTTTCACCAGCTGATCCAAGAAGGTTGTTTCAGTAATTGTCCATTAATCAATGTTTTATTTTATGATGATAACATTACAAGCCAGGCAAAATTAAATTTTATAATTCAGTAAATTTTAACTAGTTTTCTCTTTCCCCTTCTTCTATTGGTTGTGATCAACAATAAATGTTTTGCAACTGAACATGAAAACTGCAGAGTTTGGTATCATCCAAAGAAATATCTGTGCAACCCCAAATAAACCTTCCCAAAGCCTTAGGGTCCATTTGCACTACAAAGTTATAGCTCTGTGTTCCACTTTAACTGCCATGGCAACATCCCATGGAATCCCGGGATATGCAGTATAGAGAGTGACTTGTAGAATTCTTAGAGAGCTATAATGCCTCATCAGACTACAAATCCCAGGATTCCATAGAAAAGGGTCCTTGTTCTCCTCTTGGGGTATATTTGAGCTACAGGAGCTCAACCAACAGGCAGCAAGGCCAACAGGTGTTTTGTGCGGGCATGGTGGTGGGGGACAGCATAAGTTAAGTTTGTGTCTGTTGGGATAAACCTCCTCAGTTCCAGAGAGTTTGCTGGGTTAAGGCTGCCTATTTGTGTGTTTCTGTGAGCCTAAAGGAGTCCTGCTTGTTCCTGTGCTCATTAAAGCTTGGTTGTTCTATTGTGTTCTGTTGATATTGTGTCTCTTGGGGTAAGGCTAATTGTTTGACCCAACGGAGGCTCACTTGGGTTCTTCTCAGGGCCCTATTGTTTTCTTCTGTGTAGGCCCAGAGGAATCAGAGACTTGTTTCAGAGTGGAGCTAACAACCGCTAGCTCACCATATAACTGCAGCACCAAGCCCTGGAGTTTCCCAAACAGGCAGCAAGGCCAACAGGCCTTGCACGGGTGTTTTGAGGGGAAGGCCAGGAGTTCCGCTCTAGTGTGTACATAGGACTACTGAACATGGATGGTGGATGAGCTGCTGTAGTCACCCATAACAACTGTGGTATATTTGTGTTCTTGCCAGAGGATGTGGATAGCTACACTTGCAGCAAGTTTAAATTGATTGCCCTGTTGGAGGAATTGCCCTGTTGGAATACTGTGTCCAGTTCTGGGCACCTCAATTCAAGAAGGATATTGACAAGCTGGAACATGTCCAGAGGAGGGCGACCAAAATGGTGAAGGGTCTGGAAGCCATGCCCTATGAGGAATGGCTTAGGGAGCTGGGGATGTTTAGTCTGCAGAGGAGAAGGTTAAGAGGGGACAAGATAGTCATGTTTAAATATTTGAAGGGATGTCATGTTGAGGAGGGAGCGGACTTGTTTTCTGCTGCTCCACAGACTAGGACAAGGAACAATGGATTCAAGCTGCAGGAAAGGAGATTCCACCTGAATCTCAGGAAGAACTTCCTCACAGTCAGAGCTGTCCGGCAGTAGAATACCACTGCCTCGGAGTGTGGTAGAATCTCCTTCTTTGGAGGTTTTTAAACAGAGGCTGGGTGGCCATCTATTGGGAATGCTTTAATGTGTGTTCCTGCATAGCAGGGGGTTGGACTGGATGGCCCCTGGGGTCTCTTCCAACTCTATGATTCTATGAGCAGATGATATAGTATGGGAAATGTAGCACAGCCTAGGTAAAGAGGTAGTACAGGAATACCTGGCTTCTCTAAATGAATTCAAACATGCAGGGCCATATGAACTGTATCCCAATATATTAAAAGAACTGGCAGAAGTCATTTCAGAACCACTGGCAATAATGTTTGAGAATTCCTGGAGGATGAGAAAAGTCCCAGCAGACTGGAGGAGGGCAAATGTTGTCTCCATCTTCAAAAAGGGAAAAAAAGAAGACTCAAATAATTATTGCCCGGTCAGCCTGAGATCGATTCCAGAGCAGATCATTAAACAGTCTGTAAGCACTTAGAAAAGAATGCTGTGATCACTAAAAGTCAACATGGGCCCTTTCCGCACAGGATTATTAAGGCAGGCTAATGCGTCTTGCCATGGAGGTCTTCTGCACGTTGGAGCGGACTAGGTTAGGTTTATTCACCTTCGTTCCGCACGTAATTCCAACTAAATGAGCCCTCATGTGGTGGTAAAGTGCGCTTTTGAAAACCGGAAGAATCAGTTTTCCAATTTTCCAGATCAATCCGATTCGTACTTTCACAGTGGTGCAGACATGTACATTCGCAGCATGTGAATTGGTGGTCACGGGAGGGCTCATGGGAGGGGCCGGGGGTAGTAAGGACTTACTCACGTACGCGATGACGTACTAAACCATGCAAAAAGGGGGGGGCCAATCACAGCAGACGAGGCGGGGTGAGGGGAGTAGCGGTAGTGGCCACGGTGGAGGCAGTGTGGATTCATGAACTCACACTACTCTGAATCAGAATGGAACATACGCAGTAGCTGCGCGGAAGGAAAGGAGGGAAAGTCCACCTTGTTTTGAGCCCAGAAAATCCGGTAAGAAATTGCACGAACCGATTCACCAGCCTCATGCGGAAAGGGCCATGGTTTCTCAAACACATATCATGCCAGACTAATCTCATGTCTATTTTTGATAGAGCTACTAGGGTGGTAGATGAAGAGAATGTTGTGGACATAGTGTATCTTGACTTCAGTAAGGCCTTTGATAAGGTCCCCCGTGATATTCTCGCAGACAAGGTAGTAAAACGTGAGTTAGACAATGCTACTGTTAGGTGGATTTGCAATTGGCTGACTGGCCAAACACAAAGGGTGCTCACGAATGGCTCCTCTTTGTCCTGGAAAGAAGTGATTAGCAGGGTGCCACAGCATCTGTCCTGGGCCCAGTGCTATTCAACATCTTTATCAATGATTTGGATGAGGGAATAGAGGGCATTCTTATCAAGTTTGCAAATGACATCAAATTAGGAGGGGTAGCTAACACCTCAGAGGATAGGATCAAAATTCAAAATGGTCTTAAAAGATTAGAGAGCTGGGCCAAAAATAACAAAATGAATTTCAACAGAGAAATATAAGGTCCTGCACTTAGGCAGAAAAAGTAAAATGCACAAATATAAAATAGGTGACACCTGGCTTGATCACAGTACATGTGAAAAGGATCTAGCAGTCCTACTAGACCACAAGCTGAACATGCGTCAGCAGTGTGATGCAGCAGTTAAGAAAGGCAACGCAATTCTGGGCTGCATTAATGGGAATATAGGTCAAGGGAAGTGATAATACCATTCTATTCTGCTTTGGTCAGACCCCACCTGGAATACTGTGTCCAGTTCTGAGCACCACAATTCAGGAAGTATATTAACAAGCTGGAACATGTCCAAAGGCCCAAAATGATAAAAGGCCTGGAAACCATGCCCTATGTGGAATGGCTTAGGGAACGGAGTATGTTTAGCCTGAAGAAGATAAGGCTAAGAAGTGACATGATAACTATGCTTAAATATTTGAGGGGATGCCGTATAGAGGTTGGAGCAAGTATGTTTTCTGCTGCTTCAGAGACTAGGACATGGAGCAATGGCTTCAAATCTCACGAATAGAGAGTCCATCTAAACATTAGGAAAAAACTTCCTGATGATAAGAGCAGTTCAACAATGGAATGTGCTGCCTCAGAGTGTGACAGAGTCTCCTTCTTTGGAGGTTTTTAGACAGAGGCTGGATGGCTATCTGTCAGAAATGCTTTGATGGTATATTCCTGCATGACAGGGGATTGAACTTGATGCCCCTTGTGGTCTCTTCCAACTATGATTCTGTGACTTCTTTGACTTAAATGATTTGGGAAGACTCCTGTAGATGATAGGATGAACTCAGGATATACTTATATCATTCTCTGACTTGCCCTCCTGGAATGTTAATGGTACAGCTGTGGAGTTCAACGAAGTTGGAAATAACAATTCCTCTTTCACTCTGCAGTCTCCTGTGTATCCCCCCCAACCCCTGAAAAAAAATGCTCCAGGAGACTGGGAAACTATTCTGAGCTGGTTTTCGAGATGTTCTAAGGAATAGAGCAGGGGACGGGGGTTGCACTGGTGCTGAAGTACCAGCCTGTCAGTGGATTTAGGCCTAGGCTGCAGGGGGCTGATTTACACTGTGTGAGAAGACTATCCTGCCACCACCAATCTGAGCTTGGAAACATTCCTTTTCCTCCACTGTCTTTTCTGTCAGTCTTGATAATTATCCCTTTGCAAATATGGTTGTGACTTAAAAAATATAATTCCAGGATAAAAGTTCTTTAGGTTATCACAGCATAACTCTAGAAGAATAGCTCTTCTCTTTGAACACATGAGCCTTTCTTCTCTACAAGAACATTGTCACTTTATCTTAATACTGGTAAGATTTCCTCCCATGTCATGCTAAATATCACTTCTCTTTTACATGTTTCTATCATTTTTAGAAAAGAAAGAGAATCTTACTGAATTACTAAGTCTGTGTGAATGGTGAAAAGCTACGGAAAGTTGAAAGGCTGTACGCATTGGGGGAAAGGGAACTCTAGGATGTGGGGCCATTGCAAACTGAGGAGTGTTTATTTCATCATTCTGGGACACTTAGTGGTAATCCTGCTGAGTTTATAGAATAACTGCTCATATTCCCAGATGACTTTTCTCTGAACACTTTCTCACTTTCCTAAAAGTGGCATATCAGCCACAATACTCATTCTGAGTCAGGATCTTCTTGAGCCAGAGCTAGGAACAGACAGAATTGTATATACCTTCTCCAAAGTCAAAATTAAAGCTTTAGGATCCTAGGCTCCAGAATGATCTGTTGAAGCTGCTGACTGACTCCCTCTAACTTGGAAGGACTATCAAGGAGCCAGCACCATGTGCTGGGTTCATTCCTCTAGGAAGGAAAGGAGCCAATGTAAAACAGTGCCTCCTAGTCCCTTATCAGTAAGGTAGACCAGAAAATTATGATAACAATGTGAATGAAAACTGCTGAGAGGTCCATTAGGGACATATTACCGTGGTCCAGTTCAGCAGCTTCAACAGATCACTCCTCCAGGTGGGCATGACAGGTATAATGATGCAGGCATCCTCCAATGCTTCCTAGGGGTCCTTCAGAGATCCCAGAGAATGATGTTTTTATTATGTGTCTGGTTATCAGAACACAGCCAAACAATCCCCAGCTAGCCATGACATGCCCATCTCGGAGCAGTGCAGAAAAACAGTGAAGTGGTCAGAGCTTGGGACTAGGATAGACCAGGACTACCCTTGATAGGGTTTCCTAACATTCAAGAAGCCACTTTTTCATCCCCACCCCACTTGAGTCTTCAAATATTCTTTCCATCCTAATCATCCATATAGAATGCTTGGTCTGGCAAATGGATTTTCACAGGATAGCCTTTTCAGCAATTTTCACAGGACAGCATCTTGCACTGCATTTGAGAGCATGTCACACATAGCTCTCTCTTCCAACATCATCCATACACGCACTATCTGCCACCTAAGGTAGTTACCATTGTTGTTGTATGACTTAAAGTTACTTCTGATTTATGGCAACCCTAAGACAAACCTATTACAGAATTTTGGCACATGGGAAACATGAGGTATATGAGGAAGAAAATCCCGCAAGAGGCACATCTCTCTCTCTCTCTCTCTCTCTCTCTCTCTCTCTCTCTCTTTCTCTCTCTCTCAGTAAAATCACAATGTTGTTGTTCTGTGCCTTCAAGTTGTTTCCAACTTCTGGTGACTCTATCACCTATCACAGGATTTTCTTGGCAGGACTTGTTTAGAGAAATTTGCCATTGCCTTCTTCTGAGGCTGAAAGAGTGTGACTTGCCCAAGATCACCCAGGGGGTTTCCACGGCCAAGCCTCAAAGTGTCCTAGCCAACATTCAAACCACTACAGCATGCTGGCTTTCCGCTAACGCCATTTCCATACCGGGCTTCTGAAATGGTGCAGAGCGACCTCTCACAGAGGTCTTCTACACCATAGAGTGGACTGGCATGGACTACTTTTTGTAGTTCCACACCAGAATCCACTCAGGAGCGGCCGGAACTAGCCAGGCTGCGTGTTTTTTAAAAACCTCTTTTTCGAGGTTTTTAAAAAGCAAGGAGCATGCAGCCCCGCGCCACTCCGTCGCCCGGCTCCGAAGTGGATTTGCAGGCGCGCGCAAGTGCGTGCCTGCAGATCTGCCAGGGGCAGGCTTCCAGCTGGCGAGCTTCTCCAGTTCGTGGAGAGCCTCCACCAACTGGAAGCCGCCATTTGGGATGCCGGAGGACTGCGGAGCAGCGAGCTCGCGCTGCTCCACATGGCGACGGACTTTCCCGGTTTCAGGTAAGCTCCGTTTTTGGGCATTTTCGCCCGTTCCCCCCCACACACATGTGGAAAGGGCCAAAGCTGCCTTAATTTGCCTCATAAGGATTCTGTTCTCCAGTTCCAGTCAACAGGTGGAAGAGGAGACCTGCAAGCATGTTTCTGTTCCTCTCTTCCATATATTAATTTTATATCATCTTTCACAATCTATTCTTCCCAGTTCTTAGGTGGGGAAATTTTGGTTTTCCAGACATTTTCCATTACAGTTCCTATAATCAGTTACAATTGGCCATGCTATCTGGAGCATTTTGGTTCTGCAGTTCAAAACATCTGGAAGGGCATATTTCTTCATCTCTGTTCCACACCGTGTCATCCGGAGTCTTTCTCACCTCCCCCCCCCGCCAAGATCATGTGTGAGAATGTTGGCAACTGCTATAGTATGTATACTATGAAGGAACTAGACAAGATCTTGAAGTGCAAAGATATATCATTGAATAATAAAATTAGGACTGTTCATGACATCATTTTTTCAGTTTCTATGTATGGTTGTGAAAGCTGTACAGTGAAGAAATCTGATTAGAAGAAAATCAACCCATTTGAAATGGGCTGCTGGACAAGAGTTCTACAGATACCATAGACTGCTAAAAAGACAAATGAATGAGTCCTACAGCAAATCAAGCCTGAACTCTCCCTAGAAGCCAAGATGAGTAAACTGAGGTTCTTGTACTTTGGCCATATCATGAGAATACACAACTCACTAGAAAAGACAATGATGCTTGGTAAGGTAGAAGGCAGTAGGAAAACAGGAAGACTGCACTACAGATGGATAGACTCAATCTAGGAAGACACGTCCCTGAATCTGCAAGACTTGAGCAAAGTTGTTGATGATACAAGTTAATTGGAGGTCTCTCTTTCATACAGTAACCATACATCAAAGTTGACTGCAGTTAACAACATTCATATATAAACCACTGATTTTCTTCCACTTTTCTCTTCCATTGGCTTCATTTTAAAGCATAACTTTAAGAAGAGTGGAATAATCCAAAAAAGAAATAAAACTCAACTCCACAAAGTTCAAGCAGCTTGGATTTCATTGGAACCATTCCTCTCCGCACTATTTGTCAACAAAGGGTCCTGTTTCCCAGTACTCAGCATGTAGCCAAAGCCACTTACTGGGGTTTTACATTCAAGGAGGAAGCAGTGCCAAAAATGACCGCATTACCCAAATACTTTCCTGTATCTCATTAACAGAATTTTCTATCATGTACATGTGTGCGTACACAAACACATACACAAATGTGCGCACAGTTTGATTTTTGTCTCAGTTGAGACTCAGGGTGGGACGGCAATAATAATAGCTGTCAAGACATACACACAAAACGACTGCAAGCATTTTGCTCTGAGAGGTTATTGATGGAAATATCTGCATGTTCTGCCAAAATACTCACAACAAATCTTTTGAAAAGTTTAGAACCATTCTGTCTTCCTGTCTTCCTGTGTGGGATATAGTAATTCCTCATATCTGAAGACCAAAGCCCCTAGGAAACTTTGAGATGGGCAGCTTAAGGGGGTTAGGGAGGTTTCTTTTAAAATATTTCAATATAGTGCTCCTTTGTTTGAAAAAAAAACAAAACAGTATTTGAATCTAATAAGTCAAAAGCAGTGAAACTGTGGCTCAGTTTTAGTGTGGTTGCAGGAAGGGAAGAGAGCATACTTAGCCATTTCTTATTTCTGGTCCATAGTATGTAGTTCCTATACCTCCACAAACTACTTCAATAAGAACCCAGCTGTACTGTAAGAAATAATTTAGATCTCCTCCTGTGTCTATGAGTGTGTCTGCGTCTCCGTGTTTAAACTGACCGTGTGAGATAACACCCAGAACAACGGTTTTAATCCAGTGCTGCTCAGAGTGGTGGTCTATGGACCAGTGAAGGCCCCTGAGGCATTGCCTGCCAGTCCCTGGTAAGCTTCCAGGAAAGAAAATTACAGTCATGGTCAATGAGCACAAATACTGTACCCTGGGCAAGTTGGGGGGACACTGCCACTCCCCACAGTAGATAACTCAAGATACTCTGCTTTAATCAAAGCTTTGAGATATTACTTGTTGGGCTAAAACTCCCAGAATTCTGCAGCCAGTACAGCTATGGCCACAACCAAATGGTACCAAGTAACACATACAAAAGAGCCAGAATGTTGTAGTAGTTTGAATGCTGGACTACAACCCATCCCTGGGTGATCTTGGGTGCATCACACACTCTCAGCCACAGGAAACCCTGTGATAGGGTTACCTTAGTTGCCGTAAGTTGGAAATGACTCAAAGGCACACAGCAACAGCAACACACAATGAGGTGGAAGCAGGCAGGGAGAAGGAGCCGTGTGAAGACACTGACATCTATCTAACAATAAAATTGACACCTATCTGATCCAAGTCATGGCCTGGCAACAGAATAAAGTAAAGTAGAGAAGGAAAGTCCTAGCAACAGGATAAGCTTTACCATGAGACAGCCCCACCAGGCAGCAGATTTGTAGGGCAGAAAGGGGACAGAAAAATGTTTATTACTGGTGAATGCTCTGTGTATATGCTTGGTTTTGTTTGTTTTTAGAGAGCCAGCATGGTTTCTCTATTGAACTAGAAATCAAATCCATACCCAGCTAAGAAAACCTGCTAGATGACTTTGGGCAAAGTCATACTCTCTTAGCCTGAGAGTGAGACAATGGCAAGCCCTCTCTGAACAAATCCTGCCAAGAAAAGCCATGATAGATTCACCTTAGAGTCACCATACGTTGCAAACAACTTGAAGGCACAGAATAACAACATTGGATTTTTTACTAAGGAGATGTGTTTCTTGGGGGATTTTCTTCCTCACATGTCCAAATAATTTGGATCCCTAGGCGCCTTAGGGAGAAATGTCTAGAGTAGAGATGGGCTGTTTTGTGGCCTTCAGAGCCCCGCAGGGGTCAAAAAGTCCCCTAGGGAGATGTGGAGGCATCATCACATTGTATCATTTTAGGCTGAGAAAAGGCCTTTTTAAAACAAGAAGTAAATTGGAAGTGACTTCTGATCACCAGTGACATGGCACCGGGGGCAAGGAGGGGCAAGGGGGGCAGTGCACCCTGGCCAGCACTTTTAGGAGGCTGCAGCTGCTCCTTGCCTGCCCTCCTGCACGCCATTGCCCCTCCCATGTGCCCTGTAGCCCCACCCACGCTCCTCTGCCCCTGCCCGCCCCACCCCGCTCGCACCAAGCTACGCCACTGCTTGTTTTGAAAAAAGTCTAAGGCTAGAAACAGCGAAAATGTCCCCCACAGCCTTGAGAAACATTGGAGAAAATATTGCTCAAACACAGAGGACATTGAGCAACACTGGGTAAAACTAATTTATTTTATTTTTATTTTTTTCAGTAGAGGTTTGTGAGAGATGAGGGTCCGCAGGAGGTGCAGCCCCCTCAAGTTCTCCTAGGGGCTAACAGGGATTCTGCGTGAGGGAAACAGACATCTGTGCTAGGAGAGCCAAAGCGTTGTGTGGGTGAAAGCTCTGTTGAGGAAACATTGAGGTGTTTGAAGAATATAGTTAAATACCTTTGAGAAAGTGTTACCTTGAACCTTGTGAGTCCTCAATACCTTTTCCCATGTTGGTGCTTTTAATAAAGATTTAATTCTATCTACTACATAAAAGTTTGTGAGTGATCTTGTCTGTTGGTCTGCATCAGGCAGGTGGAGACCTCATATGATTGGCTGTGTGAGGGGAGAAGACCTCCTATGATTGGTTGGCTTTGAAGATTCTATAGAATCCTGGGGTTCGCAGTTCAGGGAGTGGCCTTTAGAATTCTCAGCCAGTGAGCTCATGCCGGTTGCTATGGAGACAAGGCCTAGCAACGAGAATGAGAGCAGTGTATTTCCCTCAGGAATCCAACCTCTGTATGTTATGAATACAGATTGCATTGGGGGATATGGGAAAAATTAAACATACTAGACAAGACAAATTGGGGAATTAGAGACACAGGATCTCAAATCTGTGTATTTTAACCACATCTAACTCCCAAGGTAAGGTAAGGAAATTCCTAAGGTATTTGTAACAAGTGTTACCAATGAGAAAATAAAATCCTGGCAACATCAGGTAAATACGCCAGTTTTTCTATAACAGCAGCCTCAATATAGTGTTTTCTTCAGTTTTATTTCAATAACATGCTACCACAGGTTATCCATTTCCTTGTGAAGTAACAATTAATAAGCTTGGCCCTTTATCCACAAAGGTTGTAGGTTTAAGGGAAAGCAGTGGTGTGATTGTCTGTGGGGAGGGAGCCAGGGTTTGATAATAAGGTTTAAAAGGGGTGCTGCTTCTCCAGTGAGGGACAAAAGAAAGCAGGCCTGGTTTGTCTGTGCCCTAGGCTAACTCAAGCTTTGCCAAGCAAGCCTTCCCTTTTGTACTCGCTCCCCACAATCATACACTCATCAACTCATCCATCATAGTATCATTATTAATAACCACTAACAAGTATATAATCAATCTAAGATTATTTTTAAAGTTTGCATCATATAAGTTAATAATAGAAAATTAATTAATGAATATAAGTTTTCTAATTAATTAATTATTCTAGTTGCAACCAATACTTAAGATTCATTAGTTTATTATAGAGATTAATCAAGGTTATCAATAGAAATATAGATAGAGACAGTAAAGATATAGATAGAGACAGTAAAGATTCAGTACACTAACATGGCTATTGGCATAAGACATCAAACTAAATTACAAGTGCAAGCTCAAGAAATGCAATCAATGGATACATCTGCTCAAGTAGCTGAAAATAACACTTTAATTTTACAGAAAATTAAGAAATACACAATGGAGATTGTGCAGGAACTAAAGAACACACAGTGGAAATGAAGGCAGATTAGAAGAAAGAGGTAGGAATTCTGGACTGAGAAATTTAATGCATGTTAATACTACATCCAGAGTAAGATATAGGAAGAAATGTATCAAACTTAGGGGTTTGGAAGAGAAACCTCAGGAGAATTTGGCAGAGTGTGTTATATCAGAATTAACACAATGTATTGGTTGATCAGTACAGGAGCTGGATTTGGAAGTAGACAAATTGTTTCATGTTAACTTTCTGACTCCAAAAAAAAAAAATAATCTACAGAGAGACATAGTGATCTATTTTATCAGAGAATGAATTAAGGATATTATAATTCAACAAAACTATGTTGAAAGTTGAAAGATTAACAATAGAAAGAAAAGAAATATTTTTTTAAAGATGTCCCAGTAACAGTTCTACAGAAAAGAAAAAAACTATACTTATTGAACACAAAATCTAAAAAGAGAAGAAATTAATTACAAAAGCTGGAAATTGGAGAGCATTTCATTTTTCTTCAAACAGGAAAGGTTCAATTTAAATTCAATAAAACAAGCAGAAGAATTTTTGAGACAATAAGGGGCAACATTTAATAGAGATTCAGAAGACTCAGGGGAAAAGAAATCACAAAAAGATCCCCCCCCCCAAGAAGGTGAAAAAGAGTTAACATGAAGGAATCAAACAAAAGAGGAAGAGGATCAGAAGACCAATAGTATCAAGAGTATCAGTATCAGCCAGTATCAGTATCAGCCAGTATCAGTATCAGCCAGAAGAGATCAGAAGAAGTATCAGATTGAGAACTAGATAAAAATGGATAAGAAAGTCTTGACTTGGAACATTTGAGACCTGAATGTACTTGTTAAAAAAAAAGGACAGATATTTCATTATTTAGAAAAGCAGAAACTAGACATGATTTCTCTCCAAGAAATGCATGTAAGAAAGATCTAAAATATTTTAAAAAACCTAAATTCAGAGATCAATTTGCTTAAGCAGATAAGAGAGGGAAAAGGATAAGTAGTTATATACATGAAGAAGAGATTTCAGGATGATAATGGATATTTCACTGGAGTGGAAACAGTGATTCAAGATTATAAAATACTAATAATGGGAGTTTATACACCAAATGAGAACAAACCAAAATTCTTTGACAAACATTTTTTAAGCAATATCACATTATGATTATGAGAAGATCTCAATGATGGGAGATTGGAATGTGGTAATGGATCTAACCCAAGACAGAATGTCAGTGAAGAAAATTAAGAAGAAACAGAGAAACTTTCCAATAACTTTTTGGAATATATTTTAAGGACTGGTTGATGACAAAGCTCTGGAGATATAAAAATGGCAGTAATAAAGAATATACATACTACTCTGAAAGACACAAATCCTGGTCATGAATAGATATGTTTTTCACTTCCAAATCTCTTCTGAAAAATATTTTAAAAATTTGAGGTACACCCTAAAACCACTTCTGACCATAACTCAGTGCTACTTATTATGAAAAATTTAAAATATGAACTTAATTGGAAGTTTAAAGACACTATCTAAAAGAAGAGAAAATAATAAACAAACAAAAGAAGGAAATTAATACTTTGAAAAAAATATGAATAAAGGCACTCCCACGAGCATTGTCTGGGATACCAGAAAGGCTGTCATAAGGTGTTTAATAATACAACAAGAAATAGAGTTGAGAAAAAAGAAGAGAGAAAAAGAGAAGCACATTTTAGAAGAAATTAAAAGACATTAAAAGAAATTAAAAGACAGGAAGGAATATCCATCTGGAGGAATATCCATCTAGAACTAAAATTTCAAATGAGAATGTTGGGGATTTTGTTCCATGTGTTGCCATAGTGTCATGCTTATTGTCTTTATCCCTGACAGTATATGCTAATGTTCCGCCCTTTGGTGAAAAGAACATAATAAACCTTGTTGTTGTTGTTGCTGTTGTTAGTCTTATTAAATCTAGGTAACTGTTTTATATTCACTTGAGTAAGTAGATGATAGATAGAGAACATTTCATAGAATCACAGAATCATAGAGCTGGAAGAGACTACAGGGGCCATCCAGTCCAACCCCCTGCTATGCAGGAACACACATCAAAACATTCACAACAGATGGCCATCCAGCCTCTGCTTATAAACCTCCAATGAAGGAGACTCCACCACACTCTGAAGCAGCATACTCCACTACCAAACAACTCTGACTGTGAGGAAGTTCTTCCTGAGGTTCAGGTGGAATCTCCTTTCCTACAGCTTGAATTTATTTATTTATGCATGCATGCATGCATGCCTTTCTCTCAAGCTCAACAGGTTAAAACAGAATGAATTAAAACATTTTCAGCATGTTTTCTTAATAGATGCATTTGGGGTGCATTTATGACTAACAACCCAAGTGGAAAGTGTATATTGTAACCACAAAGTATTCTCCTATTTACTTTGAAGTGCAGCAGTTCCAAATTTGATACATTTTCACAAAAAAATTCAGGCCCAATGCATTTATCCCGCATCCCTGCCATGCACAAAGTGTGTGCCCTACCGCTGAGCCATGACTCCTCTATGAGCATCCCTTTTGCCACAGCAGTTCACAAATGCTGGTAAACTCCAAATCCAAATTCCATATTAAGGAGGTTACCTTTATCAAGCAACCCCTTGACAAACAAATTTGTGTGCCACCTTTTGAAATAATAAATTTTATAGTTAAGACAGCTTTGTCTGCATTTTGTGTGTGAACACTACAGTAATTCAGTACTAAACAGCCTTCTTCCTCAACATTATTATTTAAGAGGTCAACTCGGAGGAGAGTGTTTTTCTTTTCCTGTTTAAAAGCCCCATATAAATAATACCTTTCACAACCAGCACCTCCAAAATTAGTTGTCACGCTTTAATACCACTGTCAAAAAAAAATTAATTACTGGCCTGCTCACACATCTGTTATCAAGATTTTGCTCCTTCTACAGTAGCCCTTGATTTATTGTTTTAAAAGCACTGCATTTCTTAGTTTTATATAAAATCATGGGGTTTGAGCCAGATTCAGTAATAGCTGGTGTTCTAGTAGACTCTTTCAGATCAATGAGATTTGCTCACAACTGGCTTAAATATCATGAATTTCAAGAGGTTTACTCTTGCTATGTGCCATCAAACTGACTTCAACTTATGGTGACCTTAAGCATGGTGTAATGGTCTTAGGCCATTTCCTCGCTAGCCTGTTACAGTGCTATTATTCCACTTTCAACATCCTATAGAATCCTGGGGTTTGCAATTTAGGAAGGAGCCCTAATGGCCCCTCCCTAAACTGCAAACCCCAGGATTCCATAGGATATTGAAAGTGGAATAACAGCACTGTAACACTCTAGTGCAGAAATGGCCCCAGTGTTGGACTACGACCCTGGAGACCAGAGTTTGATTCCATGCTTAGCCATGGAAACCCACTGGGCAACCTTGGGCCCATCGCACACACTCAGCCTCAGAAAATCCCACGACAGGTTCACCTTGAAGTCAACCTAAGTCAGAAACAACTTGAAGGCACACAACATCAACAAAAACAATTAGAATGAGAGATCTCCAAGAGTCTCTGTTCTCAACAGCCCTGCTCAGGTCTTATATACTCAAGGTTCTGACTTCCATGACTGATCCACCTGTAATGCGGTTTTCTTCTTTTCCCTTCTGTCTTCAACTTTATCAAGCACTATAGTCTTTTTGAGAGCCCTGATTCATTATTCTAAGTACAGTAGCCTCTGTTTTATCATTTTGGCTTCTAGGAGCGTTTAGGGTTTGCTTTGATCTCAGATCCATTATTTGTCTTCTTGATGATCAATGAATGATCAATTCAGTCAGATTTTTGAATTACAGCGACTGACTGCTTTTGCTACATCTCACCACACTGTTAAGGTTACCCGATATCTTTTTGATTGTTGTTTCCAGAGTAAAACCCTTTGTAATTATCTGATTGAAAAGTCCCTTTCCAGTCCATTATAGCTTGCTCACTCCACTTATTGCAATGTTTATGCATCCCATTTCTAATTTTACAGTTTCTAGTTTCCCATGATTCGTGTTTCTCATATCCCATGTTCCTATTACAGGTCTTGTGCAATTTTGGTTTTCTTCATCATGTCTGGGCCTATCAGCAGCTTCATCTGGAGTCCAAATGAATCATTAGATACAAGCACTATTTGTAATGTCTTTTTCTCTTCCCTAGTAGTTGGTTGATTGCCTCCTGACCTGGGAGTTCATCTCACTTCATTGTCAGTTGTCTCATTGTAGGGTTTTCAAGGCAAAAGACATTTGGAAGCGCCTAGGGCAAGCAAGGAACCCTAACTTCTTACTCCTACCCCATTCCCCACCCTTACATGCACAGCGTTTTTGTACCCTCCTGGCGCTGGTGCCTGGGACACATACCTTTCTTGTCCCACCATAGATACTCTTTAGTGTGTCCAAGAGAGAGTGTACTTCAAGAGACGGTGTACTCTAACTATAGGTTACTCAAATATAGCTAATTCTAGATCCAGTTAACAACTAATTACTAACCTGCTTGGATATCTTTTTTGAACTCATGGGGGATACTGATTCTCTAACTGAAACAGATTTGAGTAAGTGGAGAGGGAAGAGAGCATTCTTAAAGCTCTTTAGAAGACTGCATAGAACATGGCTAATTGGTTTAATTCCAGCAGTCATGTATGGAGGGCAAGAGAATGTGTAAGGTCAGAAAATTACAGATGATATCTATACACACAAACACACACTCCCTGTCCTGTCATTTTCAGTTTCTTAACTAGAATTGCCCTGGAATGAATGGAAATTATACAAGCGGGAATTAAGCTGTCAAAAAAGAAATTGAGAAGTAACATAATACCACCAATATAGAAGTCGATTGGGAAAGCCTGGATTCTATTAATGAATTAAATCACATATCTAGGATATATGTGAGATGGTAGAAAGTAGAAACTCTTTATTGTTTGGAGTAAAAATCAGACAAGAAAATGGCACTACAGTGCATATCTACTCAGAAGTAATCAAATGGGATTGTGCACAGAGGTGTTTCAACACATCATTTGTCATTGATTTGAATTTCAGAAATACTGATTTTTGAAGTACATTTCTATTTACATGGGGACTGAATTGTGCCAGACAGTCTGCATTATGTGCTGCAATGCCCAGTTTTTAAGAAGGCTTGTCGCAAGTTGCCTTATCAGTAACTAAGGGGAGACACTTTTGATTGGGTTTGCAGGGAGTGTAACTGATTATCTACCAACAAATACAAATAAGCATCAACAACAGATTTTTCTTTAGGAAATGCAAAGGAAGCCACTAAACACTGCCCAAAAAAAATCCTCAAGTCTTCAAAACTTGACTTCTATGATGTCTAATAAGCACTTGTTAATGTTTTATTGATGTAGGCTTTTTTTTTCTTATAATACTTATATTTGATTCTTATCTATTAATTTTGGGACATTTTTATAGTGTATCATTTTCTTTTTGTTATGACCTTTAACACAACACACACAAAAATTATTACCGCAATGTATCAGTTGTTTAAAATCACAGAGATTTCTTTTAAAATGTTTTGGGAGCTGTAAAATAGAGGTATATTGATATGCTGGTGGGGGAAAAGCATGCAAAGTAAGGGCCAGGTCAGACATCAAGATAAATAGCTGGATGGCATTAAAAAAAGTAGCATGGTAAAGATGATCACCTCCTGTACATAGTATCTGTAACAACTCGCCTGTGGTCCAACATTTTGATGTCTCCATTTCTCTGTCATTGCGGGGAAAGGCTATGGAACTCCCTACCAAGAGAAGCTAGACTGGCTCCTTTCTTGAATTCCGGTTGAGCAGAAAGGCAAATTATAAACCAAAGAAATAATTAAAGCAAACATGGCAGCTCCTTCTACGCATCACAGATTACGCAGATTCCAGGACCTAGGAAAGCAGCCTTTTATAAAAGACAGCATATGGAAGGCGAGACCATGGGAAGGGAAGACTGTATCAGGCGTGAGGTTACAGGTGCCCATACCCTTCATTTTCATTTGTAACAGCTGTCCTATATTGAGCCCTAACTGGGAAAATGTAATTAAATATCTGCAAGCCAAAATACTGATGGGGAGATGAGCACTATATTTTTACTCGAGGAACTCTAGTCCGTCTTCCCTTTCCCTCCCACAGGACTTATATGCAGTGATGTAGACTTGAGTCAATAGACTCAAACTTAAGTAACTTCAGTGACTCAACTAGGACTTCACTCAGCAATAAACGAGGCACTGACTTGACTTGACTCAAGACTTGTATATTTTTAGTAACTGACTTGCTGCTCTTGGTTCAGTAACATAACACATTCATCTAGAAACCTTACAACTTTGAACAACGCCTCCATCTCTTTTTGCCTACTGGTCACATGGCAATCTATCTCAAGCCCAAAGTGTGGGCGTATTTCTCAGAGAGGAACAGCAAATGGGTTAGGCAATGGGCTTGAGGCAGGGTTGAGATCTGCTCAGCAGCCTGTCCCTGCTGCATAACGGAGGAGCCTTCTAAAATGTTTCCTAAGAGCAAAAGACAAGACTTGCCCCTAGAGTGCTGGGTTCATTTCTCAAAGAGGAACAGCAAATGTGTTAGGCAACAGGCTTGAGGAGGAAGGATCCTTCCTTCCAAAGCTTTTGAAGCTTCAGTAAGGGCGAGTAAGAAGGATCCTATTCCCCATGTCCAAAATTGCAGATGGCAAAATTGCAAATGTGGAGGGCCAACTCTGCTTAAAGTATTAAAACTGATTTTATTTGACTCTATCGAATAATTCTGGAATTTTGGTCGGAGTATAAAGTTGGCTTCCAGACTTGAGACTTGACTTGAAAGTATCTTCAAGGACTTGAGACTCAACTTGAGACTTGAAGGTAGAGACTTGAAACTTGACCTGAGACTTGGAGTAAAAGACTTAAATACATCACTGCTTATATGGTTCCTGCCCCCCCCCCACCAACACAACCATTTTGTGGCCATTAGAGAATGCCCCCCTCCCTGAAAAAGCATCCAGCTATGTCTCTTTGGCCAGAAGCTCACAGAGGGGATATCTTCCATGCACTTCATCTCTGCTCTCCACTGGCCACAAAATGACCAAGTTTGTGGATGGGTTGAAGTTTGTTTTATAAGAGGGATGGTGAATTCCTCTCTCTGAAACAACAACAAAAGGCATATGGCCAAGCTAAGGGAGGAAAAAAAGACATCATTAGTAAGATGCTAGCCATAGCGGACTCATTTGTTTCTCAATCAATGAGATTCAATTGATTCATTGATTGAGATTCTCAATCAATGAGATTCAATCCCATTCAGATTCAATCCCATTCAGGAAAGGAAATGCCCACGAGTATCCACTTGCCACATACTTAGTCCAAAACTAAGTGTCATTTTTTTGGCAGCAAGGGATGATCCAAGAGGGCATTTGTGAGCCACTGTGCTGGAATGCCTAGAGTGTGAGACTGCAACGTGGGGTTCCGTGATTAACCTTGACTAATACAGCTATGTCTTTGAATTCTATAAGAATTAATTTCATAGAATTATAGAATCATACAGTTGGAAGAGACCACAGTGGCCATCGAGTCCAACTCCCTGCCATGCAAGAACACACACTCAAAGCACCCCCAGCAAATGGTCATCCAGCCTCTTGTTACTGTAGTTTCTAGTCCGACCTTGTGGGATATTAGATATCGTTTGATATCAAGAATTTGGCCTTCACTACCCATTCCTTTCCACGTGCTTGTGAGGCCCCCAGACAAGCACGCACACAGGCACGGCCGAAAATAGCTGAACCATTCAAAACCAATCTAGGCAGGCCAGTAATTGCCAGACTACAGCTTTAGGAGACCTCCAGGCAAGTATCTTCTTAATATCAAATTATGTATGCACACAGCTTACAAAAGATCCCCTGCAGGCAGCTTGACGAGTGGACTATCCAACTCTCAAGCACTCCACGTTTGCATACTGTCTACACTATTGACAACGCTGTCATAATTCAATCATCTAAAGTACTGACCTTTCAGAGGCTTTATCTCCAGCCCGAAACCCATTGTTTTCCCCGGGAACGGACTAGCCTACAGGCACATTTTCCCCTATAAGAACCCCTGATTTTGAGCATCTCATCGGATCGCTCGTGACTTGTCTCCCAACTTGCTGCCTCTCCGTCTGACGGGCCTCCCCTCAGCCTTCACGTGCTGAGAATCTATGCTCCCAAGCTTCTTTCCTTCCACCAGGCTACAGGACCAGGTGTAGTATTTCCCCGAAAATCCTCCTGAAAAATTCCCTATCTATTTTCCTCTCTTTGTCTTCTTAGGACTGTGTGCATGACTGCGCAATTGTGCAGTGTTTCTTAATTTCTAGTGAGTGAGTGCGTACGTTTGCTGTGGCTTTATAAATAAAGGAAAACAATTATTATTTACCTCTGTTTGATTATTGACTCGGCCTGACCCCGTAGACACTGGGTAAAAGATCTTGCTACGTTGCCCTGCCTCTCGCATTGTTAACTTGTGCTCTAGCTAATTCCCTGTTGGGGGATGATAGGAGTTTCAGCCCCACAGAGATGCAGCGGAATAACCACAGGCAGCGAGCCAACAGCAGCAGCCTTGTTCCCCAGTAAGGATACTCACACACGGAGGAGTTTCTTCCAAACAGGAGGCACTTTATCTTGTAGCAACGTTCCGATATGTACACAACATGGAACAGACGGACAAAGGCTTGCGCCAGACACCGGTTTGGTCAACAGACAATTACATACTGGGGATTGCTTTCTTATATACATATTTACAACCAATCAGGCAGAGGTTTGCACACCTCCCTCTACCTTCTGCACACAACCCCAGTTTCTGATGCAACCTTGCAGTCACCCACAGCTGGAGCATGATGCAGCATCTTTGCAGTGGGCTGATCATTTTCCCAGGGTTCCCTGCCTGGAATCCCTGACAATCCCCTCCAAAATGGTCAGGCCACTGTGTAGGACATTTTCACTAACCATACATGTTATGCTATACACATACATGATACATACATTCAAGGGTACAATTCATCTCCCACCTTACACTCTGGTGGCAAGGCCCAGTTTACCTGCCAACTTCTCATGGCCTACAACTGGAAGTGCCTTTGTGAGCAGATCCGCAATATTGTGTTCAGATGGACAATACCGCAAGCACAAAATCCCATCCTGGATCATTTGTCTTACATTTTGGTATCGTACCCCAATGTATTTAGTTCTACACTTTAAGTTTTCTGCCTCAGCCATTGCTATGCAAGCTTGCGAGTCTTCATGTATTTCCAGAGGTATGCTGCAGGGCTCTTGGATATCTGTCAGCATTTGTCTTAGCCACTGTACTTCGCTGGCCATTTCTGATAATGCTGCAAATTCCGCCTCTGTTGTACTGAGCGCCACGCAATTCTGCTTTCTTGATCTCCATACTATGGGACTCTCCGCATACCTGGCTACCAACCCAGTCACTGACTTCCTGTCTGCTGGGTCAGCAGCAAAAGAGCTATCAACATAGCATTCCAGTGTTTCTTGGCTTCCCACCATTCTCAGGCACAGATCCCTTGTACCTTTGAGGTATCTGATGACTCGTTTTACAGCCACCCAATCTATCTGTCTGGGTTTGGAAGCTCTCCTGCTTAACAGTCCTACAGTGAAACTGATATCCAGTCTCGTGTTGTTAGCAATGAATAACAAGCTTCCAATGACAGAATGGTACAGCTGAGGGTTCACAAACAGCTCACTTGCTTCCAAAGCTGCGAAGTCTGTTGTCATGGGAGTCCTCACTGTCTTTGCATCACACAGACCACATTTAGCAACAAGACTGTCGATTTTTTTCTTTTGGCTTAGAAAAAGTTCGCCTTCACTGGTTCTCTCCACTTCAATACCCAAATAACACTTCAGGCTTCCTAGATCTTTTAGCCTGAATCGTTTCTTCAACTCCATCTGCACACGCCTTACATCACTGGCGCTTCTGGCTGCAATACAAAGGTCGTCAACATATATCACCATTATGACACAGTTGTCACCTGTCCCCTTAGTATATACGCATGCATCCGCGATGCTCCTCGTATACCCAAGTGCCACCAACTGCTGGTCAATGCATTTGTTCCAGCAGCGGGCACTTTGGCGGAGACCATAGAGAGCTTTGCGCAACAGGTATACTTTGTTGTCTTCTGCGCCAACATACCCTGGTGGTTGCTCCATGTAGACTGTTTCTTCTAGATCAGCGTTCAGGTACGCTGTTTCAAAATCAAAATGTTGAACAACCATTCTCCTCTTGGCAGCAACAGCTAATACCATCCGCAGACTTTCTGGTTTGGCTGTGGGAGAAAAAGTCTTGTCAAAGTTGGTGAACCTTTCCTGGGAGAAACCCTTTGCAACCAGGCGTGCCTTATACTTCTGTGTGCCATCAGGCATGTCCTTTAATTTGAACACCCACCTGCACCCGACTACCTTCTGGTCTTTGGGCCTGTCTACCACCTGAAAGACCTTTCTTTCAACGAGTGACTGGAACTCAGAGTCCATGGCAGTGTTCCACTTCTCCTGTTCCTCCATGGGATACTCTAACAGTTCCTGATAACTTTCTGGCTCACTAGCCACAACACTGAACAGCTTGGCCCCTTGGACAACAAATCTGACAGGGGCTTTTCTTACCCTCTTGGACCTCCTGGGGATGATTACCTTAGTTCTTCCAGACTCAGTTTCACTAGGGCTACTGCTGCTCTCAGTGTGAGGCTTTTCTTTGAGTGCAGTCCCAGGTTTGAAGCTAGGTGGTTGTGAGGAGTCGTATGAGGTTCCAGGCTTTTCCTCCTTTTCCTCATCAGACATGACTGCCCCTCCATTTTCAGGAATTTCTGGAACACTATTTACACTGTTCCCCAGGGGAATCAAAACCTCTTGGTTACAGTGCAGTCTTTTCCCACTTTTCACACTGTTACCCAGGTTACAGTGCAGTCTGTCCCATCCTGAATGGATTTCAAAGTTTGCACTCCTGGAATACACTATTTTGCCAGCATGGTGTAGAAATCTATATTTGTTACCTTCATATCCCACAAAGCATAACCGTCTAGATTTCTCCTCTCCAGACTTTCTGAAACATGGGGGAATATACACACTAGCAAACTGACCCCAAACACGTAGATGCTTCAGGTTTGGTGCCCTACCATACAATAGGTAACATGGAGTTTGCTTCACACTTGAGCTCCACAACCTGTTTATGTGGTAGTTTGCTGTCTTTATTGCTTCTCCCCAAAGTCCTGCTGGGGCTTGGGCATCCTCCATCATACAGTCCTTCATTTGTTTTAACAGCCCAATTCTTCTTTCTGCAAGACCATCCTCCCCGGGAGATGCGGGGTTGGTGGTTTTATGCCTTATGCCTTTCTTACGCATCTAGGCTTGCAGGCTATTGGACAGGAATTCTCCCCCTCTGTCTGATACAACACTGGCTACTTTATAAGGAAATTCCATTCATCCACTCTTGGAACTTTTCAGCTGCTTGGCTTTTCTCTTTTAGCAGATAGACATAGGAGTACCTGGTGTGTCTGTCTACAATGACCAGGACATACCTATTTTGCCCTTCAGTTGGCTTGAATGGCCCAACCATATCTGCATGTACAACCTCAAAAGGACGTTGGGTGACACACTTGCTTTTCTTGGCAATGGGATAAGCCTTTCCCTTAACTTTTTTGCATACAGAGCAATCTAGAAACTTAGGGCAATTTCTGACCTGTAACCCAGGGCATACCTTTGCTAACTCCTGCAAACTTTTGTAGCTGACATGCCCCATCACTCGGTGGAGGTAATGTACACACTTATCATGTAGAGGTTTGTTACACAATGGGTTAACGTTTGCCACTTTTCCTTTGGGCAACATGTGGTACAACCCCTGCTTTTTCACCCCTTTTGCACAAAACACATCATTCTCAGTTATTGTACATTTCTCCCCTTCAAACACCACTTTGTAACCCTCACTGGTCAGTTGGGAGATACTCAAAATACAATTCTGCAGGTTGGTAACACACAACACATTATTGAATGATTTACCAAAGCATGGCACATATGCAGTACCCATCTTCTGCACCTTACTTGGTGCCCCATCTGCAAGGGAAATGGCTATTATATTTGCATTTGTTACATCATTCAACAGCTTTATATTGTTCACCATGTGGTGAGTTGCACCACTGTTTAGCAACCACACACCACTCTCAGACTGTTCCTTTGCCATAGACACACGGCCTTCAGCCTGTGACGACACGCCCCTCCGCTTCTGGGCTGTCTTCTTCCCTCTGCTCGGCGCTGGCATTCTGCAGTCCTTCTGGAGATGGCCGACCCTCTTGCACCTGTAGCAGCATCTGGCATAGCTGCACACTCCTTCTTCTTCCTCAGGAGCTGCCTCTCCCTCTGACTACAGTCTGGAATTGAACTGCTTACATTGGAGTTCCTCCAGGATCCTCCCGGCTACCAGGTCTACAATCAGCTCCTCCTCACGCACACCCTGCAGGCTGTACATTAAAAAGTCCCACTCCTTAGTGAGGCTTCCCAGCAGAATAAAACTCCTTTGCGTTTCTGGAATTTTTACTCCCCTTTCGGCTGTCTCTTGGAAAAGCTGTTTCATCAGCAGGAGGTGCTCTCTCACACAGCTTCCGGGACATAACTTTGTGTTATACAGTCTTTTCGTCCATAACGTTTTGGACAAACACGAGGAAGGCTGATGCACACGCTTCAAAGCCTGCCACAGCTGATATGCTGTTTCTGCAGCAGCAGCGTGAATCAACTGGGAAGGACTTAAAGTAAGCAAAATAACTGCTTTGGTTTTCTCGTCCGCACCTCTGAACGCAGCTATTTGGGCAGCAGTCGCTCCTTCCGGGGGCTGTCCCTCATTTTCCATAACGTGCCACAGGTTCTCCTTCGTCAAAGCGGCTCTCATGTAAATTTGCCAGCTTTGATAATTAGAGTCGGACAATTTCTCAAAATGCAGATACTCTCCCTCAGCCATGCTGCTGCCTTTGTAAGGAAAAATTCAACAAACAAAGCAGCTGGCCGCAGTGACCTTGATGAGCTCCGGACTGAAAATTAACTGTCTCTCTGCCAAAACACAGACTCTCGATGCACCAGAGAGCCAGGCAAACAGTCAAAAACAGTCCCAGTATCCAGGGGAAAACAACTACAGGTGCGCTGTGGATGCTGTGCACTGTGGGTCTGGGCCCATAACCACTGTTGGGGGATGATAGGAGTTTCAGCCCCACAGAGATGCAGCGGAATAACCACAGGCAGCGAGCCAACAGCAGCAGCCTTGTTCCCCAGTAAGGATACTCACACACGGAGGAGTTTCTTCCAAACAGGAGGCACTTTATCTTGTAGCAACGTTCCGATATGTACACAACATGGAACAGACGGACAAAGGCTTGCGCCAGACACCGGTTTGGTCAACAGACAATTACATACTGGGGATTGCTTTCTTATATACATATTTACAACCAATCAGGCAGAGGTTTGCACACCTCCCTCTACCTTCTGCACACAACCCCAGTTTCTGATGCAACCTTGCAGTCACCCACAGCTGGAGCATGATGCAGCATCTTTGCAGTGGGCTGATCATTTTCCCAGGGTTCCCTGCCTGGAATCCCCGACATTCCCATTCCCCATTATTTTGAGCACATCGAGGTGTCCCTCATGGGACCCCCAGAAATCAGGGTAAAACCTCCAAAGAGGGTCACTCCAGCACACTCTGAGGCAGCATATTCCAATGTTGAATGGCTCTTACTGACAGAAAGTTCTTCCTGATGTTTAGGTGAAATCTCTTTTCCTGTAGTTTGAATCCATTGTTCCGTGTCCTAGTCTCTGGAGCAGCAGAAAACAAGCTTGCTCTATATTCAGCATGACATCCCTCAAATATTTAAACAGGGCTATCATGTCTCCTTTTAACCTTCTTTTCATCAACCTAAACATACCTAGCTGCCTAAGCCACTCTTCAGAGAGCATGGTTTCGAGACCCTTCACCATTTTGGTTGCTGTCCTCTGGATAGTTCAAGCTTGTCGGTATCCTTCTTGAATTGTGGTACCAGTATTCCAGGTTAGGTCTATCCAAAGCAGAATAAAGTGATATTATTACTCCCCTTGATCTCAACACTATAATCCCATCAACTGCACCTAGAATCACATTGGCTTTTTTAGTTGCTGCATCACACTGTTGACTCATGTTCAGCTTAAGATCCACTAAGACTCCAAGATCTCTTTCACACATACTGTTTCCAAGCCAGGTGTCACTCATCCTCTGTCTGTGCATGCAGGCACCAGTGGTTCAATGTGTATCAGGTGTTTCAAATGTACATTGAGTGATCCTAATGTGTATGAGAAACTTCTGATGCTCATCATACTCTTCTGATATGCACTGGACACTTCTGATGCACATTGAGCATTTCTCATGCTCATTGTGAAATTCTCATGCTCACTGGGCACCTCTTGCACACACTGGACACTTGCAATCTGCATTGGGCTCTTCTGGTACATATTGGACATTTCTGATGCTCATTGGATAGTTTTGAGTTGCAGTGCACATTTCTGTTGCACACTATCCACTTCTGATGCACATTCAGCACTCTGTTGCACTCAAGGATTTCCTAGTTGGTGTCTGGATGTGCACTGAGAGTGCCCCAATGTGTATCAGAGTCATGGTGCATCAGTCAATCCACTGGCTACCATTGCACAACAGATGCCTGTACATTGTAACATCATGGTGGCCCCTAGGGGAGTATGGACATTGTAGAACTACTCAGTTCAATTTTGTGCATTTCTAAGGCCATATGAAGACATAAATCTAAAGCAGAATACCAGCCAACACCAATAAATAGGGAATGAGAGGGGTTCAAAATGTAACATGCTACTAATGAAGAATAAATATATAGCAAATGAATAAGCAAAAGTTTTAATGCAAATATGAATAGTACGTTGCTCTCCAAATGCTTGTTGAGCTACAATACTCATCATCCCACACCATTGGCTGTGCTGGTTAAGGGTGATGGAAAATGGAGTCCAACAAAATCTGGAGAACCTCATGTTCCCTAGCTCTGCTATAATGAATGGTCCTTACTTCAGACACATTCTGTTCAAAGTGTCATTTCCAGCATATCAGATCTGACATCCTAGTAGAAGCTAGGCAGCTGACAGGGAACAGCCTCACTGAATTCATTTGGTCGGTGCTAATTTTTATTTCTACTTCTTTTTTAAATTCACAAGAGCGTAAACATATTTATTTTTTAATGTGGAGCTCAGCCAACTGGGAAACATGGTGAAACAAACACATCATTGACATGCAAGCTGGTTAGATAAACATGCCAAATTTCATCACAGTGTTTTACAGCTCCCTGGGAGGGTAGGGCCCTGTCAGATCGGTGATGGTGAAGGTTCACTACAAAAGAAAATGAGGGATCCTGTCACTTTATCCCTTGAAAGAATTAATTTGCTGTCCAGGGGTATTCAATCTCGGTGAGCATAACTGTCTCCAAATTGTTTGTTTTATATCACTCAGAAAGTGAAACATTACCTGCTTTGATGTCTCTTGGCTGGTCTCACCACAAAGCAAGGATGGGGGTGATGGTTAGAGTCACAAAGAAATTTCATCCAAGTGAATGAAAGCATTTAAAGAGCCTTCAGAGCCTAAGCCCTTTGGCTGATGAAACTTCCTCTGATTGGCTGGGGGAAGGGTGGGCAAGAAGCAGGAAACGAATCCATTTCGCCTGTCGGGCAGTAGGATGCTACAGAAATGCCAATCAAAGGGACCAAGCAGACTCAAAGCAGAGACTATTGTATTTGCTTCAGGCTCCTTATCTTAAGGGACTATTGTATTTGCTTCAAAGGTCCTTATCTTATCTTTTTTTTTTTTTCAAAATTTCACTTGAGTGAGAAAAAAATGAACTAGCAGCATTTACAGTCTATTGTGTACATCACATTCCTGCACGCATGCGCGAGCACACACACACTCACACACAGCAAGCTGATATTGAAAAAACTTTCTAACAAGGGAATTCATCTATTATTGATCAATGGTTTTGATTTGTTTACTTCCAACCAGTTGCTGTTTGCTGCTTCTCTCTTTCCCCCAGGCCCTGTCTTGTTCGGAGAGCAAGAGGCTGAAAAGACATCACAGCACATATTAAGAGCTGGGATATTTTGTTTTGATTTGTTTGGGAAAATTTGGAATTATTTGCTATTGAAGAAATGTAAAAACTCAAACGGGCATTTCTAAGTTCTAGCTTCTAGGACAAAATGTGCTGCTGAGCCCAATGCTCTCCATAGAAGACTATTCATCTGAAATGGGTGTGCATGCGAAGAAATTTTGAGAAGCAGTTTTTCCACAGAGTGCCCCAGAAATGGCTGTGCCACAACGTAATGCTGTTTCCAGGAGTATGCTATCCTAAAAGGGCATCATGTCTTTAGGTGCCTGATCTCAGGTCCTTGCCCTGAATTTCCAGGTTTTGTGGGTCCTTTCCAGGTGTGCAAATTCCCAGTTTCAGTGGGCTCAGCTCCAGGGAAGAGGAAAGGACTATGTGCAGGTTTGCCTAGTAGAGCACAAGCTTGGAACAATTTGGAAGGCTTCATTGATTAGCCACTGCAATAGATTCTCCAGGGGTGCCATGTATTTATATAGCTTCTTCCTCCTCTCCTGGCTGATGTGTTGCCAGGGCTCACTCTTCATTCTGCTCCGCTCCACATTCTGGCTAGAACAAGTGGGCCGGATTGAATATTCCTTAGCCCATCTCTAAGTAAGTTAGAAAGAACCACCTCCACTTTCACCTTAGGATTTCTGTCTTCATTTCCAAACAGGAAAATGTATCTCCTGTGTCTGTGTGTCTGTTTCAATGACAAGCACCTGTGGTTGATACTTAATGCATAACACTAAGGCCATTTCCGCACTACACTGCTTTTATTCCACTTCCAACATCCTCTGGAGTTCTGGGGTTTGCAGTTTACTGAGGCCAAAGAGCTCTCTGGCTGAGAATTCTAAGTGCCCGTCTCTAAACTGCAAAACCCAGGATTTCATAGGATGTTGAAGGTAGAATAATAACACTATAACAGTGTAGTACAGAAATGGTCTTAGTAACATTACCGTGGGCTGTCCCTAAGGGCCCATTCACACTACAGAATTATAGCTCTATTATTCCATTACAACTGCCATGTGTTACCCTGATTTCTGGGGTCCCGTGGGGGACACCTCAATGTGCTCCAAATAATGGGGAATGGGAATTAGCGAGAGCACAAACTGTAGCACTACAAGAGGCAGGGTAACCTAGCAAGATCTTTAAACCCAATTTTTACGGGGTCAGGCCGAGTCAAGAGCACGACACAATAAAGTTCCAATTTAATTCTTTTATTTGTACAGTCACAGCGCACTTGCGTGCTCACTCACACGAAACGAAGAAATACTGCGTACTTGCATACTCACACACACAGGCCTAAGAAAATAAAGGGAGGAAAGTAGATAGGGGATTTTAAGAAGGAATTTTTGGGGAAATACGACACCTGATCCTGTAGCCCAGGTGGTCTGGAGAAGGTCTGTAGGAGCGGAGGTTCTCAGCACGTGGAAGCTGAGGGGAAGGCTCGGCAAACGGAGCAGCAGCAAGGCGGTATGGAAGCCAAGAGTGATCCGAAGAAGCACTCAAAATCAGGGGTTCTTATAGGGGAAAATGTGCCTGTAGGGTAGTCCGTTCCGGGGGAAAACAATGGGTTTCGGGTTGGAGACAAAGCCTCCGAAAGGTCAGTTTTTAGCATGATTGGATTTTGCCAGCGCCGTCAATAGCGCGAACAGTATGCACATGGAGAGTGCTTGACAGTTGAGTAGTCAGAAGCACTAATCTCGTCAAGCTGCCTGTTCGGGCATGCATACTTAAAGTAGTTTTAAAGTGTACTTGCCTGGAGGTCTCCTGAAGCTGCGTGCCGGAAAATTACTGGCCTGCCTGGGTTTATTTTGTATTTTTCAGCTTGTTCGGCTGTGTCTGTGTGCATGCTTGTTCAGGGGCCTCACAAGCACGTGGCAGGGAAACAGTCTAGAACGGCAAATTCTTTGATATAATATCATAATTAATATACCTCGGGCTCAGACTAGGCACCACAGTAACACATGGTTCCATGCTATGGAATCCTAAGATTTGCATAGGTTGTTGTGGGTTTTCCAGACTTTGAGGCCGTGTTCTATTAGTATTTTCTCCTGATGTTTCGCCTGCATCTGTGGCTGGCATCTTCAGAGGATCTTTCCGGGCTTTGAGGCCGTGTTCTATTAGTATTAGTATTAGTATTAATAAAGTCCGGAAAACCCACAGAAACCTATGGATTCCAACCATAAAAGCCTTTGACTTTACACCTAAGATTTGCAGTTTGGGGAGGGGCATTTAGAATTCTCAGCCACAGTGTGGCAGTGCCTCACCAAACCATAAACCCCAAGGTTTCATAAGATAGAATCACAGCAGTTAAAGTAGAACAGTAGCACTATAATTGTCTAGTATGAATAGGTCTCCAGTCTCAGGTTTTGGCCTAGAAATCTCAGAGTGTGGGAAGAGTCTGAACTGGTAACCCTAATACAACACTTCAAGTGGGGGTTTTTTGTTTGTTTTGTTTTTTGTTTTTTTGTTTATTTGTTGTTGTTGTTTTGTTTTTTTGTTATTAAAGCGAGAGGGGAGGAGAGAACCAGCACCCGGGGTGTAGCTATTGGTGGGAATAAAGGCATTGCCGTCCCCAACATAAGAATTCTGCTCCCAACAAAAATTTTCTTCAGTCCCCAAATTTCTAGCATTGGAATATACTAAGTGTTAATTGAGTATTTAGAAACAGAGTTTAGGCCTCCAAAGGAAAGGAGCAGGCAAAATGACCAAGGGAAGGCCAGCACAGCAAATGGAAGAGTTCTAGGAGTGAACTGTTTCCACATCTGCAAAATTAGTTTGCAGTCTGGGGATTAAAGGAAAATTTCACCTGGGAGGGGATAGAATTCTCTCTCTTTCAAAAAAAATTATCAAAGACTTTTCGATACAAATAGAGAAACAATGAAAAGAAAAACGGGGGGGGACTACAAAGAGAAAAAAGAAGCATTGATTTACAACTTCTCCAATTATATACTATTCATACACTTCTTCAAGTTAACCAATGCTAATAATTATCAAAACCCACAGCTAATGTGCTATTCTCACTGTTCTGCCAAAATAAATTCAAAGGTTCCAATGATTTTTCCCTAAATCAATGTTGATAGTTTGTCTGTTTCACTAAATGGGTTGATTTCAGCAAGCAATCCTTGTTCAGTGGAATTTCAATACTTTTCCATTTCTAAATTTTCTGCCATGATCATATATCATAGTAATTTTCCATATCTCTTCTCCATTTGGTTATCCGACAGTCCCAGGCCATTTCTGCATGGCGTCACTATCTTGGGATAGGAACGCACTGGCAGCAGTCCATGAGTCATGCTTCCGAATGACATCATTGCGGTCCCACAGGCAGCACGTCCCCATCTGTTGTGATTGCGGGCTATTTGATTCATGGAAAAAAATCAGTTTAAGCACCCACAATCATGCGATGCTCCCGTCACTGCCAGCTGTACAGAAGGGGCAGAAGCACGGTCACATGCTTCCTTCCCCAGTGCAGCATGGGAAAGAAGCCAGCTATGCTGCACACGGAAGGCGCGTGTCGCTCGTGCTCCTTTCTGCAGGGAGCTGCCTGAGTGTGGAGAGGAGCGTTCACATTGTGCTCTCTTCCCAGCAAAGGCGCTGCTGGGACTGCAATGGGAGGACAACGGAATGAGGTACAGTATGGAAATGGCTCCAATAAATATAGAGCCGTTCCACACTAAACTGTTACGGTGCTATTATTCCACTTTCAACATCCTATGAAATCCTGGAATTTATGGTTTGGGGAGGGGCATTTAGAAGTCTCAGCCCTTTTGTCTCAGTAAATTAAAAAGACACCAAATTCCACAGAAAGATGAAAAAGGAATAATAACACTATAACAGTGTAGCGCAGAAAGACCCACAGTTCAGGTTTCAGTTGCATATTGACCTTCAAAACCTTTTATATCAGGTTAGATATTTTCTCCAAAATGCTTTTGCTTTCTCACAAGTCCAGCACATATGATAAAATATCCCCACTTGTTTCTTACACTTCCAACATACATTAGAAAGCCCTTTATGCATTTTGGCCAATTTTTCAGGAATCAAATATCAATGGTACTTCATTTATAAAAATTCTCCTTAAGATCATGATATAAACTCCCTTTGACTACATTTTTCCCATTTTTCCACCTGTACATTATACCTCAAATTCTTGGTCCTCTTTATCATACAATCTTTGACCCGCTCCTCTGCCAACTCAATTTTTAACAAAAGTTTATACACATTACCAAACGTCATCACCCACACATAACTGCATCTCAAATTTGGATTTTTGCTTTTCAAAACCTAACATTTTCTTATCTGTTTTAAGCCTTTTGAATATTGATCTATAAGAATACAACTGAAAACTGTAACCTTCTGTCAGTTATTCTTTATCTGATAATTCTATATTGGTCTTGATCAAATTTCAAAAGATCCTGCTAAGTTACATACCTTTCCTTTCTATTATTTCCTTCCTATAAAAGGCTTCTTGTATTGAGACCCACAAAGGCATCTTAGGGCATAACCTTGGTTTGTAGCTGTGCACATGGATAGGGGGTAGAATTCTCATTTGTGGACAGCGGTGCCCTCATTTTGTCCCCCTCCCATTGTACCAATCCCACTTTGCGCTGAATCTCGCTATCCAAAACTTTCCTCCCTTTTCCTTCATTTAGCCTTATGTGACTGCTTGACTGCTTGGATTTTGTGTGTGTGATTGCAATTCTGCCAATAAAGCATTATTAAGCTTACTTTTGGATCTGTGGCTGGTTCCTCCCTGCAGAAGTCCTGGTAAACATAGGTGTAAAAGATCTCATTAGGTTACCCAGTTCCCTGCAGGCCTCCTAATTTGAGCTAATATTCCCCACAGTCTCATGAAGGTACTGGCATTGCAGATTGACCCCTGAGTCACCCACGTTTTGGGGTAACACCATAGCTATATTTTTAAAAAATGTGCAGTTTTCTTAAAATTTGCTTGCAACCCATCCACCACCCATCCAGCCACCCCAGTAACCCTATATCAGGGATGCAGACGTCTATAGAAACGACATCCATGAACTGTATCCTTTTTTTACCTGAATTTCTGGCACATGGTCAATTCTATCTGGGGTTTTTTGGAGGGGAATTTGTTTGTTTGTTTGGACTCAAATCATCCTTTTTCTCTGGGTATTTGTTTTGAAAATGTTCACATTTTTGAAGATTTTTCTTCAAGTTGTATGCTTTGCTTGCATGTATTCCTCACCTCCATTGAACACAGTGTGTGTATGGGGCAGTTTTGAGCATATCTGGAGTGTGCACATTTTTCTCTGCACATTTTCCACATAAGCAAATTTAATTAAATGTGACCAAAGCTATCCAGTAATGTGTGGATTCCCAAATGCAAGCTGCATCCAGACTTAGGCCAATCTGAGCAGTTTGTACTGAAGAAAGTGTACATAAAATATCCATGGTTCTTTGCACATCCCTTCCAAATTTCATCCCCATTTGGAGAGGGGCAAGATGTAATAATTGTTCCTGGAAAAAAATGTTCTTGCGATATGAAACACAGTGGCCCCCTCCATATTTGCAAGGGTTTGGGGTGCAGAACCCTCATGAAAGTGGAAAAGCTGTGAATAACTCCTCCCATGATCCCCCTCCCATTCCCCTCTTTAGTTCTTCCCTTCCCATTCCTTTGCCTCTAGCTCTGGTATTAGGGAGGGGAAGAAAAAAGACAAGTTAAAAAACTTACCAGTGCTTTCCCTTCAGACAGAGAAGAGTGGAGTTCTAGGGACTTTACTACTTCTGGTAACCATCTTGAGAAATGAGAGGTAGGAGCAAAGAGAGCCCCTGGACAAATAGCAACCAATACATAGCAGAATGTGCAACCACATGGCAGAGAGGACACACCTCCAGCAATGGGAGGAGGCTTTGCTCACCCAAAAAGAGAAAAAGTCCATTTTAAACACAAACCTGGCAAGCCTGCGGTGAAGAATGCAAAGGAATGGGAAGAGAAAAATGGGGAGGGGAGGAAAGCGTGTGTCTTGAGAATAATCAAATTTGCAAAGGTCAAACATGCAAATTTGGAGGGAGGACTGTATACCTTTAATTTGCTTTATTTAAAAAAAAGAAAAGAAAAGAAATATGCCTGTATCTGTCTTCATGAGCCTACCGGAGTTCTAAGATCTCCATTAGAGGCTTATTTGATGGTGACAAAGGAAAACGGCCTTCTTCACAGCTGCTCCGAGGCTTTGGAACTCTCTCCCTAGAGAGGCTAGAATAGCTCCCACCTTGTTTCCCTTCGGCTGACAAGTAAAAATGATCTTATTCCATTAGGTTTTTAGGAATTGACAGTCCTTTAATGGTATGCTGTGCTGTTTCGTTGATTTTTTTTTAATATTATCTTTTAACTCATTTTAAATGGTGTAATTCTGAAGATTGTTTAATTGAGTTTTTAATAACTTTTGTATTTTTATTTTCTCCTAATGTTTTTGTATACTTTTTAATCCGTACTGTCCAAATGGCTCCTTGCCAACACTAATAAAGGTTTAAAAGGTTTAAAGTTGTAATCTACCTTGAGTCCCATTACTAGGAAAAAGGCAGGAATCATAGAATCATAGAAATGTAGAGTTGGAAGAGACCACACGGACCATCCAGTCCAACCCCCTACCATGCAGGAATACCCTCAAAGCACTCCTGACAGATGGCCATCCAGCCTCTGCTTAAAAACCTCCAAGGAAGGAGACTCCACTACACTCCGAGGCAGCATATTCCACTGCCGGACAGCCTTGACTGTCAGGAAGTTCTTCCTGAGGTTCAGGTGGAATCTCCTTTCCTGCAGCTTGAAACCATTGCTCCTTGTCTTGGTCTCTGGAGCAGCAGAAAACAAGCCCTCTCCTTCCTCTACATGGCATCCCTTCAAATATTTAAACATGGTTATCATGTCCCCTCTTAACCTTCTCTTCTGCAGACTAAACATACCCAGCTCTCTAAGTCTATCTTCATAGGGCTTGGCTTCCAGGCCCTTCACCATTTTGGTCGCCCTCCTCTGGACCTGCTCCAGCTTGACCATGTCCTTCTTGAATTGGGGTGCCCAGAACTGGACACCGGATTCAAGATGAGGTCTAACCAAAGCAGAGTAGAGTGGTACCAGTACCTCCCTTGAGCTAGACACCATACTCCTATTGATGCAGCCGAGAATTGCATTGGCTTTCTTGGCTGCCGCATCACACTGCTGACTCATGTTCAGCTTGTGGTCTATTAAGACTCCTAGATCCCTTTCACACGTACTGCCATCCAGCCACGTGTCCCCCATCCTGTATTTCTGCATTCCATTTTTTCTACCTAAGTGTAGAAAAGTGTACACTTCTCTCTGTTGAATTTCATTTTGTTAGCCTTGGCTCAGCTCTCCAGTCTGTCCAGGTCATTTTGAATTTTGATCCTGTCCTCTGGCGTATTAGCAACCCCTCCCACTTTGGTGTCATCTGCAAATTTGATGAGCATGCCCTCTATTCCTTCATCCAAGTCATTGATGAAGATATTGAACAGCACTGGGCCCAGGACAGAACCCTGTGGCACCCCGCTAGTCACTTCTCTCCAGGATGAAAAGCAGCCATTGGTGAGCACCCTGTGGGAACGGTCAGTCAACCAGTTACAGATCCACCTGACAGTAGCCCTGTCCAGCCCGCATTTTACTAGCTTCTTTGCAAGAATGTCATGTGGAACTTTGTCAAAGGCCTTACTGAAATCGAGATATGCTACATCCACAGCATTCCCTTCATCTATCAAGCTAGTAACTCTATCATAAAAAGAGATCAGATTAGTCTGGCATGACTTATTTTTGAGAAATCCATGTTGACTTCTCGTGATTACCGCGTTGCTTTCTAAGTGATTAGAAACTGACTGCTTAATGATCTGCTCCAGGATCTTTCCGGGTACTGACGTCAGGCAGACTGGGCGATAATTATTTGGGTCCTCTTTTTTTCCCTTCTTGAAGATGGGGACAACATTTGCTCTCTTCCAGTCTGCTGGATATAAATGAAAAATAAAATAAAAACAAATAAGCATTTATATAACATTTCTTTCCTTCTTTCTAAGGATGTTTTGAAGAAATTAAATTACCATTGGTGTATGTGTGTGCATCACCTTTGGCATTTGCCAACAAAAAGCTCATTCCTCTAAGTCTTGCCATCAGTCTGCTATTTGAGGGAACATTGCATGGTAATTGTTTTAAATGCTGACAGTTTTAATGGTGGCCGGCATGTTACCGTCCTACCCATTATATTATTAGTGTCAGCAAGGAGCCATTTAGATTTTGACAGTCATTTTGCCATTCAGTTCTTGCTTTTTTGTTTCTGGATGGATGGACAGTAAGCTGTAAACACATTTCTGCAATGCTGTCTTAACACAATTATAGTGTGCTGCTTTGACTGACTGCACAGGGTGGGGAGGGGGGACTGGTAGTGTTATTTATTGAGAGCACAACTCTGAAGGTAAAAAACTGAATCTCAACCAGTGACTGCTGGATATCGGCATAGGAAGTCAATCATTGTGGACTGTCTATGGGGAATTTGAAACAAACTGTGTAGGACTTGCTTCCTCCCCATCTCTTGGTTTCTTAAAAGAGATCTTGCCAATGCAGAGTTTTCATAAAACCCAATCCCATCTTCATGTCAGTTCTCTCTCTAGGGATGACTTGGAATTTAGGTTTAGTTTGTGTTTGATAAACATATATCAAAATTCAGCAGTGCAATGCAGTGGACTGAGTGTTGGATAGAACTCCTGGAGGTCAGGGTTTGAATCCCTGCTCAGCCCCACCAGTGGGGTATAGGGATTTAACATTGGACTACGACCCTAGAGACCAGGATTCAATTCCCTGCTGGGTAATAGAAACCCCCTGGATGGCCTCGGCTTGTTTCAGCCCCGGCAAACCCTGTGAAAGCCTTAGGCTTACCATAAGTCAGAAACCATTTGAAGACACACAACAGCAGCAACAACAACAACCCTGGGCAAGTCACACTCAGCCATAGAGGAAGAAATGGCTAACCACCTCTGAGCAAGGCCATTTCCACACTACACTGTTATAGTGCTATTATTTCACTCTCAACATCCTGTAGAATTCTGGGGTTTGTAGTTTCCTAGGCCAAATTGCCCTCTGGCTGAGAATTCTAAATGTCCCTCCCTCAACTGCAAAGCCCAGGATCCTATAGGATGTTGAAAGTGAAATAATAGCACTATAACAGTGTAGTGTGGAAATAGCCCAAGGGTAGTTAGCCATAAGTTGGAAGTCAACTTGAAGGCACTTATCAAGAACAACACCAAAATTCACTGATTATGTCATATTCAAGTTGTATAGGAATTAAGATTTTTAAAAAATCAAATACTGGAAAATTCAACACTGACAGGTTCAGCAATGCAGCCCAGGGAGTGCTTTCTTCCTCAAAAGTCTCAGTTTGAATCCCTGTGTATTGAACTATGGTTATTTCTGTGCTAGCCTATTATAGCGCTATGATTCCACTTTCAAAACTGCAAACCCCAGGATTCCATAGGATATTGAAAGTGAAATCATAGCGCTATAACAGACTAGTGCAGAAATGGCCTCTGTTTATGGTGCTGAATTAAAGTTCCAAACTGAGACACTCATCTTCAACCTATGCTTGACAGGCAAATTCAACATGCTTCTCCCGTTGCTGGGAAAAGCAACAGGTTCAATTTGCCAAATGAAAACAGGAGAGAATTTCATTTCAGTTGGACATAGGGGAACTTGGTCCACTACTGGACAACTGAGGACGAAAAGACTAAGCCTAATATGGCACTTGATAGCTCTGAAAGAACATACTAATGTTTCTAACATTTCAGTCCACAATTTTATACAAACAAAACTGATTTGTACTGATTTGGATTGGAAAATGCTAGTCCTTGGATTCTCACGGTTATGTGAATTTTCGTGAAACTCTTTTCTACTCAGAATATGCCAAAACATACAAATACATTTTTCAGTTACATTATGCACCAAAAATATGTTCCTCTTAGAGAACATGCATAAACGTCCCTTACAAAATCTTACAAAATAAAGCAAACTTTCATCTTTTTTTAAAAAATGGCAGGATTATTCACAGAATCTCAGCCACAGAAACCCATTGGGTAGCCTTGGGCAAGTCACAATCTTTCAGCCTCAATGGCAAACTTCCTCTGAACAAATCTTGCCAAGAAAACCTTACGATACTGTTATCATGAGCCAGTGTGATGTAGTGGCTTGCATATTGGACTTACAACCCTGGAGACTGTTACTGCCCTGGCTAGTCTGAGCTTTGGGGATATTAAAAGATATCCTTTTGATATCACAATTCGGCTTCACTTCTCTATTCCCCTTCCATGTGCTTGTGAGGCCACCAGACAAGCACGCAAACAAGCTCAGCCGTTAATTGCCGTAATATTCGAACAACAATACAGGCAGGCCAGAAATAGCTGACTCGCTGCTTTAGGAGACCTCCAGGCAAGTACTCTAATTAGGTATGCACGCAACCTACAAAAGAGCCTCTGCCCCGAGATGGCAGCTTGATGGGTTAACTATACAATACCCAAGTACTCTGCATTTGCATACTGGCTACTCTATTGAGAAACTCTACGATAACTCAATCATTCAGATTCTGACCTTTCGGAGGCTTTGTCTCCAACTCCAAATCTATTGTTTTCCCCCAAGTACGGCATAGCCTGCAGTCACCATTCTTCTTATAAAAACCCTTGATTCCGAGATCTTCCTCAGATGGCTCCCGAGTTTCATCCCGCCTTGCTGCCGCCTTGCTTGGCGAGCCTCCCCTCAGCTCCACGTGCTGAGCTACATTGCACCCCAGCCTCGCTCTCTATTTTTCCAGGCTTCAGGACAGGAGAAGTATCACCCAAATCAGCAATCCCTCTAAAAATCCCTCTATACCACTCCAACCTTTATTTCTTTAGTTATCTTGTGTGAGTGTGTCGCATACACTGTTTTGCTTGTGTTTAATAAAACTTCATTTATTGTTTCGACTTCTGTGTGCTCCTTGACTCGACCTGACCCCGTAGACATAGGGTTCAAGATCTTGCTACTTTACCCTGCCTCTCGTAACGCTAAGCAGTGCTCTGAGCTAATTTTCCCCACCTTTAGTTGAGCACATTTTGGTGTCCCTCCCGGGACCCCCAGGGTTTGGTTCCCTGCTCAGCCATGGAAATCCACTGCATGACCTTGGGTGCATTGCATACTCTGCACCCCTGAAAACCTTGTGAACATGAGGTTTCCATAAGTTGGAGAAGACTTGAAGACCCACAACAATGACGTGAGGATATATGAGATATGAGAACCAGTGTGATGTAATGGTTTGAGCTTTGGACTATGACCCTGGAGACCAGATTCAGGAAGCTTGGCGTCTGTCATACAAATGGGAAAATAGTATCTGTTTTAACACAGGCAATAGATGAAACGGAAGTAGAGATTGCTAGTGTGACAATGTATCAATTGCCATTTACTGTTTGCAACTTGCATCAGAGTATGAGTTCAAAATGCACCGAAGAACGAAAAGAGGTAATCTGGCAATAGTCGATATCCAGAGAGATCAGAAGGGTGCAATGTGAAACCAGTGGGAAGGTGTTAGGAGAACAGCCAAGACCAAAATAAGATGACAGGAACTGACTGAGTTCTCATGATGAAAGTTATGTAAACATTGGGAATGCCTGGGAAACTGGTTCTGGTGGGGTGATGTGACATTTGTGACATTCACCAATCATTGTCATGCATGCCAGAATTTGGATGTCCAGGTATAAAAACTGTTACCAGCCAACACATGTCAGCTTCCTAATTCCAAATAAATATTTCTTTCAAACCTCTGAGTGTTTTTTATGAGAGCAAGTTAGCCAGCACATGACATGAAGGTTTAATTCCCTGATCAGCCATGGAAATCCATTGGGTAATCTTGGGTGCATCACATACTCTTAGACCCTGAAAAACCCATGATAGGTTCCCCTTAGGGTTGCCATAAGTCAGAAATGACTTGAAGGCACACAGCAACAAGTGTCACCATAAATCATAGTTTTCTTGAAGGCAGATGAAAACAACAAACTAATAGTACCAGTTCCTGTAGGCAACTTGTTATCATGCAACTGCTGTCACATTTTGTGTTCATCAAGACTTTATTTCCCACAAACCTACCTCATCTTCTTTTCACCAGCTTGGTGGCCACTACTGCATCTTATGATAACAATCTCCACTGTGTAATAAATTGCATTGTACAGCTATGTGCTATATGAAGAAGTACTCCCTTTTATTCTACCCATTTGAGAAATGAAGATCCCATGAGTCATTATTTCAGTTTTCCCTTTTCCTTGGTTGTGGGAGTTAATCTGCCAATGTGGTGGCCTTCTTCAAAGCCTGCTTGAGTCAGAACTCGGACCAAGTATTCAATGCTTTTACTATAAAACCCATTGATTTGCTTATTTCATTCCTAATGAAATGGTTCAGATATTTAAAACAAAAAAGATTATAAATATATCTGAGACAGTAATGGAAAAGAAATATAGCTAAACAATATGTTTTGTCATACATCCAATTCTTTTGTCTTAATGTTTTGTGATCTACAGAAATTGGAAAACCTTTGCACAGAAGCAACAGCAGAAGGAGAATGCCTACCATGAGCAATGATGCTTCTGTCAAACCACTCTCTACCTTCTGCTCTACTTTGGCGTCATTAGGGACATTTTATGTGACCTTGCATCCTCTGCAATGGAGTTCAGGAGACTGGGTATAACTGGTCATCTCTTCTTCCAGTTCACATTCCCACAAAAATTCATTGGGCAGGGTTCCACTCAGTTAAAGAGGATGAGGAAGAAGAGAGACAGATGACTTTCTACCCTTGAGGTTAGTATAAATAAAAACTGACAGGTTATTTCATGGGCAAGTCATTACTTCTGTTTAGATGCAGGCACATAGATGGAAGATGATCATAACTGTCCAGCTGACTTATCTTTGATGTTTTCTTTGCCTCCTTAGAGTAATCTCTAGAACCAGTTTGCCATAAATGAATGATGCCTGGCCCATTTGTGAACTAGAACTGTGCAAAAGTGGAAAGTTTGCAGAATGTCTACAGCATAAAAGTCTCTTTGCACAACATATGACTCCATGCCTTCTTGGAAACACACTGTCACTGAGATCCTGCATGGCTGGGTGAAGTCAGCATGAGGAACTCCACCATTGCTCCCCTGTCTCCATCCCTACTGCAATAGCCCCACCATCAACATGCCATTCTATTTGCGATGGGGGGAGGCAGAGAAGCATCTGCTTATGTTACCATAGCCAGATGCAGACCAAGGACATAATTTGCCAAGATCCACTGAGGTCTTCCAGAGGTATCAGCAGATGAAGTCACTGGTCTCCATCTGTTAGGCTTGAAATTTGGGGCTCTGTAACTTGCTATAGAATTAATACTTGACAATCACTAACTGTGATATTAATTGGCATTTTAGACACTCAGGGCTCATCAAGCAACCTTGCTTTAGAATTGTTTATTCTGCTGTGCTCCTGTTTATGATCAGTATGTACAAATGAAAGACTCTTGAAATGTCAGCAGTATCTTTGAGAATGACCTAGGATGTAACAGGAAGACTCGGAAAGCCAAGGGTCAGATAGAATGTAACACACGTACAAGCTGTGACTCTACTAATGCTGATGCATGAATCTTTTCTTTTCTGTCAGCATTCTTTAATATAAACATAAACATGGTATAAGAAGAGAAGCCTGAAAGAATAAATCATCCTTCCTGGGATCCTTGGCCAAAGTTGTGTGTGTGTCTTTCTTGCCTTTTCTTTTCTACCTTTCTACCTTGTGTTTGGGGGTTCAAGCCAGCTCCATCTCTGGGGATATAGCGAGGTGTGGTTTGTTTATCTACCCTAACACATCGAGCTATGGGGACATAGCAAGAGGCTTCTTTGGCCTCCTACACTATCCACTAACCACAGAATGACTGTGGGAAGAGGTTGTTGAAGCAAAACAGTGAGTCCTGGGACAACCTTTGCAAAGAACAAAAATAGACCACTACTTGCCAATGAATTTTGGTGCACTATGAGCAATAGCATTTCAATTAAGCTTGCATGGAAAAATCACTAGGTGAATTGTGAGATTATCATCTTAGATGGCCTCTTGCCCTTTACATGGTCAATAATAACAACCTTTCATACACTGGAAGAGAGAACTAACTAAGTTTATATGGCAAGGGAAAAAACCTAGGATAAAATGAAATAATATGACTGATTTAAAAACTAGAGGAGGAATGGGACTACCAGACTTTCAAATATATTACAAGGCTGCGGTATTTACATGGATAGAAGACTGGGTGGACCTACAAGATATGAGAACGTTGGCATTGGAGGGAGCAGACTTGAGAATGGGGTGGCATGCCGATATGTTTTATGATAAAGCAAAAATAGACAAAGACTTTACACATCACTATATCAGGAAATCACTTCTGAAAATTTGGGAGGACTACAAAATTAAAAACATACGGCAGCTCCCCACTTGGGCCTCACCCCAAGAGACTTTTTTCAGTCGATGGATAGATACAGATAAATGGCTGCGATATGAAGATATAATTGAGAGATCAACGTTTGATAAACTTAAGATCAAATCAAGAGAAAAATTAGAACAAGAGGGAATAACATTGAGTTGGTTCCCTTACAGACAATTAGCAGAAAGGTTTCAGATGGACATAAAAATATATGGAATCGACTTAAAAGAGAAAACTGGAGTTATCAAACGAATGTTTGAAAATTCGCCTCATTTACTAGCTCAAATATATCAAGAAATGCTACAACAGGAGAGGCAGGAAGAAACAGTAAAGGCAACAATGATCACATGGGCTCAAAATATTGGACATTCAATTCAACTAGAGTCTTGGGAGCAGAGCTGGAAAAAAACACAGAAATTTACAGTAGCTCAGAATTTGAAAGAGAACTATTATAAGCTATTTCATAGATGGTACATGACACCAGATAAATTGAAAAAGATATACAAAACAGGTAATGGGCATTGTTGGAAATGTCAGAATGAGGTCGGTACGATATATCATATGTGGTGGACATGTCCAAAAGCTAAGAAATATTGGAGTGAAATACACAAAAAAAATGTGCATTAATGAAAGTTCAATTTGTTAAGACACCGGAATTGTATTTATTAAATATGACTGACACAATAGAAGAGGCTGGTATAAAGAAACATTAGAGAATATTGCTTTATATGATAACAACAGCACGTATTGAATATGCTAAGTTATGGAAAACTCAGCAAATACCTACAGTAGAACAATGGTGGGGTACACTTATTGAATATAAAAACGCAGATATGGTCTCTCAGAGATTAAAAGGGAAATCAGACGATGTGATACAAAGAGAATGGCCGATTGTAAACGGTTCTGGGTAATTGCTGGGTAACCAGATGAAAATCTGTAATTCATGATTTAAGATAAATTAGGAGGGGGCTACAGTGTATATATCATGAGGCGGTAATATGGAGATGAAAAGGCAAGAATCTATGAGTAATATTGGCAGTTAAATGTAGTACAATATTATAAGCATGATAAGAAATATTGATAATGAAAACTAGATCAGTGTGGAAGAGCAGAAATATTTCAATTAAGCTGTCAGTTACAAATGTATGTTTTATATGTGAAAGTAAATAAAATTATATATATAAAAAAAAAACAACAACAACCCTCTAACCCTGTACTGAGTGAAATGTTCTGTAACATAGCGTAATGTCTTGTCTTAACTCAATAAGTAATCTTCATGAAAAGGTCCAGAAAGCATTTATTAAAAGTTAAGTTCAGAACACAAACAATGTCCTTGCCAAAACTGAAGATGAGCAGTTTTATTTTTCTGAACACCTCTTGCCCCTCCCAGCTCTTTCCCACATCTTTACCTTTCTCACACTCTATCTCATACCAGTCTCTTGAATGACCTTGCTTTCCATCCTCCAACCAATCCCCCCTCCTATCACCCAAACATCAAAAGGAATGCAGTTGTGAAGGAATTTCAACAAAATGGCTACAGTTAGGCTAAGCTAAACATGGCAGAGATGACGGTGCCCTCTGACACTGAGTTTTAATGGCACTATCCCATGAAGAAGAGTAAATAGTCACCTTCCAGTTTTGGAACTTCCTTCAATTAATCTGTTTCCTTACAGTGGAAATGAGCAGTCACAGAAGATTAAGGGGCTGTGTTACCCGGCTGAACACCCCAACACTTTGATATGTTTAATTGGCATGAAACATAAATTATACACACTTATGGCTGAAAGGCCATTTGAAGAAGGGAGACTGGCTGGAAAGCAGGTCAGAGGTAGCCTCAGCATGACCAGGTCATAAATTCACTGAGAATTAGCCAGGAAAGCCTAACTTAATGGCTCTAAGCTAATCCTCTAACAAAAATAATAGTCAAGCCCAGATGCAGCAGGCAAGCACCCCTGCTGTGTGCATTTCCTACCAAAACTTTGCCCAGTCACATTACCCAACCAAGACACTGAGACAATTGGTCCACTCTAGACCTATTTTGTTTACTCTGCCAGAAAGCAGTTAATTCATACCCCTTCAGGGAGGGAAACAGAGTATATAAACCCTTGGTTTTATGCAGTCAGATGCAGTACTTTGCTTACTGGTGGCCATGCTGTTGTTCTGATTTCTGGTTGTGTACTGCCCTTCGATACACAAGTCTAAGCCACGTCACTGCTTCTTCACTGCTCTTCTGAACTGGTAATTATAACCCAAAAACCTCGGCGTCACTATCCTTGGTATCCATAATTTTAGCTCTCTTTATCCTTCAGTTAACTCTTGTGTGAATGTGTGACTGTTTGTATCTTGTGTGCATGCATGAGTGAACTCCCCTCAATAAAACACATTTTCAGTTTACTTTCAGAATCTCTGGCTGGTTCTTTCCTTCAAGACCCCATAAACATTGGTGGAAAGATCTCATTAAGTTACCCTCCTTTACAGGCCTCCTAAATTTTGAGCTAATTAATTCCCCACTGCTACATGGAGGTACCAGCATTGCAGGTGGACCCCTGAGTCACCCATGTTTTGGGATAACAGTTGCACCTATCCCATTTCCCACCCACACCAGATCCCTCTAGGCTAGAGATATCTGGCTTCTGGTGCACTGTACTTTTTTTCAGCCAAGAATCTCACTCTCTGGAAGCTTTGGAAATGATAATTCTCTGTTTCTTTGATAAAAATGGAAGGGACACATACAAAAGGTACATGTGGGCTGCTTTCAGGCCATAATTCTCACCTCCACCACTTTATAGGATGTGATATTTGACAGATGTAATGCAAAGTATTATATTTCAAAGGCATAATACAAATTACAAAGAAAAGGCTTATCTTTGAAATACAAGTGCAATTGAAGATCTTTCTTGTTATGCATGTGTCATCGTCTGTTCCTTTTATAGAGTTCTTAAAGAAGAACTGTTGGGTTCTTTCTTTGACTAGAATGAAAGTCTGGGCACTGTGTAAATTAAAGTAATTGTTCAATGATTCTGCTAAACATGTAACCTTAAAACTTACCAGTAGCATCACCTAAAATCAGAAGGACTTTGTGGTTGGAAAGGTAGCAGTGTTGCCCCCCTGGTAAACCCTGTCCCAGGGTCTACAACTTTGATATAAAATTAATCTAACCCACCAGAGAGGTCACCCGGATGAGCACGTAGGCAACAATGGTCGTACGATCGAAAGAACCAGGTCAGGCCCAGTCACGTAGCCACAGAAGACCTCAAGCTGTGCCAACCCACAGTAGACAAAAGATCATCAGCCTTTAAGGAGCCAACTTGAAGGGATTAAGAGTTTTCCCACAAAGTTGGGCACTGGAAGCAATAAAATCTTATCAGGCAAAATCCATCTACATAAACTCACACTGCAACCCAAAGTAGCGGAAGATCCTGATACTTGGGTAACATCTTGTTATCTTCCAATATCAAAGAAGGTGCCGGTGTGAAGTTGTTTTCCGTTGCTGTCCCCTTTGTTCTCCCCAGGGGAGGATTTGCCCTCAAGGTAATTTTTTCCTACAAATAATTCCCGTTTTTACTAGTTCTTTGGATGCCTCCCGGGCATACCAACTGACCGTTCCCCCCTCCCGATAGCCGCGTGATCCCCTCAGTGTCTCTTCCCTGAGTTCCTCTTTCTTTTGCTGCTTTCCGGACCAAGGACTTCAGGAAAAGGTGCAATATCACCCAAACTAGAAATCCTTCGACAATCCCTCTATCTTACTTCCACTCTTTATTTCTCTTTAGCCTTTGGATGTGTGTGTGAGTGTTTGCGTTGATGAGTGCTATTACTGTTTAATAAAGTCATTCATTGGACCTTTTTGTGTGATTTCTGACTGGGCCTGACCCTGTAAAAACTGGGTAAAAGATCTCGCTAGGTTACGCTGCCTCTTGCTTTGCTACTGCCTGTGCTCCATTGACCTTATTTTCCCCAACACTTGGAGCATATCGAGGTGTCCCTCTGGGACCCCCAGATTTTCAGGGTAACAGCAGATTGAACAGGTGATAATTAGAATACCTGAACTCTTTTACTTTTTTGGCCAACTCTTTCATCTTTTTTTAATCATGACATTACTTCGGCATTATTAAAGGTAATTAGTGAGACACGTACTTCTCTAGGCTTCTATCATACTGGATTGGATTAAGGCAAACTGTACCTTCCTATGTAGTGCCAATGCACATGGATTTGCATAGACCGACTCATGGAGAGGCCTTCCCTCTCTTCCGACTGCCACTGCTGTGACCTCTGAGGATGAGAAGAACAGCCAGCGTCTGCTGGAATTAATCCCCTCTTTCACTACCATTGTTTTCCTTTTATGTGTCATGTCTTATGTTGGTTGTGATTTATTATTTAGATTGTTTAGATTGCAAGTGTGGTATAGTGGTTTAAGCATTGGACTATGACTCCAGACCAGGGTTCAAATCCCCACTCAGCCACGGAAATCTACTGGGCAACTTTGGGCAAGTCACACTATCTCAGTCTCAAAGGAGAGCACAAGCAAATCTTGCCAAGAAAAACCCATGATAGGGTCACCTTAGGATCACCATAAGTCAGAAATGACTTGAAGGTGCAAAATAACAACAAGAAGAGGAAACATGAGGTTAGGGAACTGTCAAATTAATTATTTGTAAGCCACTGTGAAAGTCCTTTGAACTGAACTCAATAAAATAAAAATAAAAATTGTACATAGGTGTGCACGTACATATGGTCCTGTAAGGCCTCGCTTTGGGGGTTCCCAATATCAGTATGGATGGGCACCATACCTAATTGGCATCATATGTAATTGGCAACACATTTTATTGGCTCTGATATCAAATTCAAGCCTGAAAGGTGATGGAGAGGTCAAACCAAGTGAGGAAAAGAGTTTGACTGTCAACGTGAGAAGGATAGGTCAACTCAAAACTTCCTCCAGGTAAGACTGAGTCATTTGTCAGGCAAATACACACCATTCCTTTGGATAATAGGCTTAAATAGAAGCTGTAATTTTCCAGGGAATCCAACTGTAAGGAGCCCACCAGGAAACTGATTGACAGATATCCATCCCTTGTACACCTGGATTCTTTCCTCTTTCCTCACAGCACCCACAACAGACAGCTATTATAACACCCATCATGTCTTTGTCAATCAAGCACTAAGCCCATCAACAGGCAAAAGACCCATCGTCCACAACAGGTTCCCTTTGTCTTGCATCTGGAACCTTCACTGCCACAGGTTATTTTCAGGGTACAAATACCCCTGATTTCAGGATGCCCAGTGCAGTCTCCTGAAGGTCTACCCATCACTCTGTCCATCTGGCTCCTGAATGAGAACTGTCCTTAGATCCTACCTAAGCCAAAACACATTTCTGCTCTTCACTACTCTTCTGGACTGGTAATTATAAATCCCCGCAAATCCCTCAGCCTCTCTATAACTTTTCCTCCTTTTTTCTTTCAGTTAGCTCTTGTGTGAATGTGTGATTGTGTGTATCTTGTGTGCATGCATGAGTGAATTCCCCTCAATAAAACACATTTTTAGCTTACTTCTGAATCCTTGGCTGGTTCTTTTCCTGCATGTGCCCGTAAACACTGGTAGGAAAGACCTCGCTAAGTTGTCGCCCGCTTGCAGCCTCCTGATTTTGAGCTAATTAATTCCCCACTTTTTCAAGGAAGTATTTGGCATTGCAGGGTGGCCCTTAAAGCACCTACTTTTTGGAGTAACAGTCCCACATTCAGTTGCATATTTGGTGTCTTGGTCTAGTTGCACAATGTTTCCACTCAAGGCCAGGGTTGCCTAGAGCAATTACTATGTAACTCTATATGCAGAGATTAGCACTACACAACCCTGACATAGGATCTCAGCCATAACATATTTCCACTGTAGTCCATCATCACTCTTCTCCCCCTTGCCTGAAATTTTACTGTGCCAGTCAATCAAACCAATTATGCACATCACATTGAATACAAATGAATCTAATTGCCTATTAACACAATTTCCAACAGAGGCCAAACTCATTTTGATTCACAGCTCATGTTTTTAAATATCATAAACTAGGTGATGTTTAAGCCTTGTCAGTGTGCAATGTCTTTGGGAGTTTAGTGACTTCAGGGTTGCCCCCTCAATTGAAATGCCAAGGAACTAGCCAGCAATGAAGCCTCTAGAGATTTCTACTGCATTTAACTCCAGTTGTTCACATTCAGCTGAAATATTTTTAAAATGTAACACATAGAATGGGTGATGATAACTAACCCAATCTAAGAAGGCAAGTATCTACCAGGGCTTCTGTTTCCTTCAGTATCCATGTATTTGTTCTACTGATTTCCTGCCCTATATCCAACTGCACAAACTACAAATCCCATCTCAAAAAGATCTCTTTTTTATCTTTCTTAAATAGATCAAGATCTCTTTTGTGTCACCAATGGATACTTAGCATATATAATGGAAAATTGTTCCTAAGGTATAGCACAGAGAGCTTTTGCCTGTTTATCCTTCAGCAGTAATAGGACCCTAACAGGCATTATAAATAGATGGAAAGTGAATAGGCAATGAAAGTAATAGCAAGCTGAAAGTGGCAGAACAAAATGGGTGTCTCAACACCTCCCATTCTAGTATACGAAGAAAACAGCAGAAATGGAGAAGCAGGAGCAGAATGCAGATGCCCATGGCAGGCAGGTGTCTGATGAGAAGCCAAATTGTTCTGTGATTTGATCTAATGGATGAATGACAGATGCAGAAGAACAGCAAATGAGTTCAGGAACCAATCCAATTAACTCAGAGGAGTTCCCTTTCACATTTCCATTTCTCCTTTTCCTACTTCTACCTGGTCCCACCTAAGATGAATTCCTCTAAACTCCAGCTCCTAGTTAATGGGAATATGCCCCAAGGGAAAGGGGTATATTCCTTTGTCCAAGACAATTTCCAAGTTGGAACTACAGTTCTAAATGAAGACCCCTGGGAAGCATCTTCTGTCCAAGTACCAAAATGGCCACTGTCTGAGCAATCAAAGGAGTCCAGAAGTCCTTATGGGCCGTTATCACAGAAGACAGACATGTAATTTTGGCATCCTTTTGACTCAAAACCTTAATCTCTCTAGACAAGTAATTCACATACCTGGACGTTGGTCCAGTTCATCCTTTGGAAGAAAACAGTGCATAATTATGCCAATTTCTGTGTGTCCACAGGGGAAAAAAATAAAGCAGCTTGCTCTCCATCAAGTTTGGTGTGCACCCCCTTCCTCCTCATTTAGTGTCAATAAGACAGACAATAATATAGTATCTAGACTTCACTGAAAACAAAAACTGACAGCAGACTTTACAGCAATTGCCTACCATGCTCTCTTTCTCTAGCAACTCATACGGCCTTCCACACTTCAATTTAGCAGCACTACAAAACCTGTCATAGCTGATGAGAAGTGCCACAAAGCTGCGGTATCAGCAACTCATATCATCAATTGCAATGCCAGCAAATCCACAGTGGGACACCTTAACTGTCAAGATATGGATTGGACTCACCCCCCCACCCCAGCTTGTGGCTGATTTATTGTCAAGTAAGTGCGCGCGCGCGCACGCGTGTGTGTGTGTGTGTACACTTGCTAGACTTCTGGGATGTGCAAGAATCATTTTCAGTGAGTTTTTGTTGTTGATGACTTGGTGCCTGATCAATCGGCATATGGATGGGAGGGGACCACAGAAGTTAAGCATCTGTCCCCTCAAATTTAAGCCTGAATGGTAAGACTCTTCCCTCTTCCATGAGGGGAAACACTCAATAATCACTGTCAATGTTTGAACATTCAGAACAAATGCAGACTCATTACTTCAACTTAGCACCCAACTAGATAGGATGTTAATCTCACAAATGTAATTCACGTGCATGTTTTAAAAACAGAGAGGCTTAGGAGATCTTAAGACAGGAACAAAGGTTGGATGCTGCAGCCCTTGCCCACTCTGCTGTGGTAATAATAAAGACTGTACACATGATCAGCACACCAAAGCTGCTATATGTTTCAAAAAAAGAAGTTGCCTTTGGATCCTGTACAAGGAGAAAGAAAGATATAAAGGCCATTTCCATACCGGGCTTCTGAAATGGTGCAGAGCGACCTCTCACGGAGGTCTTCTACACCGTAAAGTGGACTGGCATGGACTACTTTTTGTAGTTCCACACCAGAATCCACTCAGGAGCAGCTGGAACTAGCCGGGCTGCGTGTTTTTTAAAAACCTCTTTTTCGAGGTTTTTAAAAAGCACGGAGCACGCAGCCCCACGCCGCTCCGTCGTCCGGCTCCGAAGTGGATTTGCAGGCGCGCGCAAGTGCGTGCCTGCAGATCTGCCGGGGGCGGGCTTCCAGCTGGCGAGCTTCTCCGGTTGGTGGAGAGCCTCCACCAACTGGAAGCCGCCATTTGGGACGCCAGAGGACTGCAGAGCAGTGAGCTTGCGCTGCTCTGCGTAGCGACGGACTTATCCGGCTGCCAGTAAGCTCCGTTTTTGGGTGTTTTCGCCCATTCCTCCCCCCCACATGTGGAAAGGGCCAAAGATATAAGAAATAAGGATATAAATTAATGCAAATCACAGGTTTCAGAGGAGAAAATTTTCATCAGAACCACAGCCAGAAATAAAAGTTAAACTCTCTCTCTCTCTCTCTCTCTCTCTCTCTCTCTCTCTCTCTCTCTCTCTCTCTCTCTCTCTCTCACACACACACACACACACACACACACACACACACAATGTTGCTTTGGCTTCCACTATTTTTTTTTTATTTTTTTGTCCCATGAAAGGAATCATATTAGAGTTAGCAACCTTTGCATATCTATAATCACTAATTGTTAGGTTGTTGTCACACCCTGCCTTTTCCTGCATCACTCTAACCTGCATTCATCTTCTTCCTCCTCCTTCTCTTCTCATCACATGATACCTATGACTATGCATGAGCGTTAGTAAGTAAAGCTACTTAATATCTAAGTTTTTCTCTGTGGGTGAGTGAGTGGGTAGGCTCAGGACTGATTTTTGTTCAACGTCTGCCTTGTCCGTTTGATTACTCTGCTTGTAAGATCCAGTGCTATCTTTCACATTTGCCAATAACACTTAAGTCCAATTACAGCACTAAAATGATTATACGGTGAAAACGCAACATCAGGACCCAGTAACAAGGACCAAAGCTCAGCAAAAGAAAAACAAGCCAAGAATCCACTACCAACTGAAAGCTCAATCAAAAGGTAGCTAGGAAAGGAAAGTTTTCAGGCAGTGAAACAATGCTACTGAAGGATCCAAACTAATCTCCCAAGGCTTATATTGTGGGTGCCATCAACCCAGTCTGGTGGTGATACCAGTGCCTGTAGAAGCAGAAGTGTAATCCAAACAGTTCAAAGTCAAATGAAGCAAAATAGTCCTAAGCCAAGTCCAAAACCAAGAAAGGAGTTACCAGAGAAATTAGTCCAAAGTTAAACCAATGGTCAGAGTTACAGGTAGCCATGGTCAGGAGGTCATGTTGGATCTGTAACCAACAGCCCAGCAATGGATGGGATTCATCCTCCTGGCACTCCTCTTCTCCTTCTTTATTTGAGGAGGCCTCCTCTAGGTAAAGCATGACACCCACAAGTTACTGGCCAAAAAAGTCAAACCCTACTATGGGTAAGAGGCAAAAGTAACCCCTTCCCCTTCTCAAGGTTGCATCAACAATGTGTGTGAGAGGCAGTTGTCATCTTGAAACACTACCTCTTAGTGCCTTACACTTCTGGGCAGGTGAGCAGGTTGGCTGCCAAAGCAACTGTTAAACTGGCCAGAAGTATTATCTATAATCCTTGTGCATGCAAAAATTAAAATGGTGTAATAGTTTGAGCGTTAGACTACAATCCTGGAGACCAGAGTTCAATTCCCCACTCAGCCACAAAAACCCACTGGATGACCTTGAGTGCGCATACACCTCAGCCACAGAAAACGCCATGATAGGTTTGCTTTGGGTCACCATAAGTTGGAAACAACTTGAAGGAACACAACAACAACCAGTTTCTATACTTTTTAGTTTCGTCCAAACAAAAGAATCAGTACCGTTAGCTTTGCCCCTTGGAAATACGAAAATCTCTTAAACTAGTCATCTTTAACAGCTATTTTCTCTCACTGACCTTAATCGGCTTTTTACAGAAGAATTGTTTAGGGGGTTAAACATTCTTGCTAACTATACTCCTAATCCTTGGCCTTGGAGAGTTTCCATGGCACAGAGGGAAAATTCACTGAGTGAGACACCATAGAAGTTCATCATTAAAAAAACAACACATAATTGATTTGTAATTATCATCAGGGAGGCAACACCGTTGCTAACCTAATTGTGAAATATATTGTTCCTTTCAAGTCTTAATGTATCGCCTCAAGTGATCCCCACTTAGACACCGACAGACTACAGTAAATAGAGTGACAGCAGGAAGCTGGGAAAATAGAGTTCCCCCACTTCTCTGTGCAATAAAAGATGTTCTTTTTTTGACTATTGTTCAATCCATTAGTATAATGCCTGAATGTTTTTCTCACAGTGGGATGCAGACCAGGTGTCAGAGCTTCAAAGCAAGACCACATTTTGCAATAAAACCCAACTTCCTGTAATTTTTCCACCATCTGTTCATCCTAAGAATGAAGAAAATCGCTGCTGTCTAATCAGCATTACTTCTTTGTTTATCCATGCTTGTTCCCAAATATACATACCCATGCTTGTTCCCAAATTCAAACTCCCAAGTTTAGGAAGATATCATCTAAAATACTTGTAGCCACTTCAGATATATGCTGCCTATTGCCTTGACTTGTGAGCCTTCCAGTGTTATAAAAGAACTAGACTGACATGTCTATTTACATCTGCTAGGCAAGAGTTCACTAGGAACTCTAGTGGTTCATTAGGAACCATCCAGCTTGTATTGGATGCCACAGGTGGAGAGCCACAGAAGGACAGCTGACAGTGTCCTCTTAACAATTACAAATCTGTTTCTGGGATAGGCCTTTCCTATCTTAGTGGGGTAGCCAATGGGACCTCCTAAACAGGCAGAGCTAACAACAAGACTCTACTGTGTTTCCGTGTGATCTTTGAATCATTTCTTAGTTCTGACTGTTGGTTAAGTTCCTTGGCTCTGACATACAGCCCAACATTCCATCCTTCATGAAGCTTCTGCTCCCATAAAGAAAAACATGGGGAAATTTTACATACCAAGTTTTCTTAGATACCAGTGTGGGCTGGCATTCATTATTGCAGTTATGGATTCATAGCCTAGTGCCATGGATACGTAACTACTTGGTATTCACTAGTTCTACATAATCACAGACCACTTTAACATCCAGCACCCCCAGTCCATCTTAACAGCCAGGTGCAGGATCAGGCAAAGGAGATATGTTGAGCTTCAAATCAGAGTACAAGGAGGAGGATGTTTCTGCCCCCCCCCTTCTGCCAGAAAGTGAGCCTGTAACCATCAGAAGCAAGAACCCATTGCAATCCCTTGTCATAATCTTGTTTGCTGGTAGGAGGAGGTTGGAAAGGTGCCCCCATCACCAGCTGAACAAGCTTCCTTTGCTTGATCTCCCAGCTGGTTCTTAAGGTAGACTGGGAAGAGTTGGGCCAATAGGAATTAAGTAACTCTGGCAATATTTTCAAGAAATCAGTTTATAGCATTTGGTATAGCATATACCAATTTTTACCATTCTAGGTTTATTGTGCATCTCCAAGTCATTTCTGACTTATGTTGACTCTAAAGAGATCCTATCACAGCGTTTTCTTAGCAACATTTGTTCTAAGGATGTTTGGCTTTGCCTTTCTCTGAAGCTGAGAGTGTGACTTGCCCAAGGTCAACCGGCAGAGTTCCACGGCTGAGAGGGGATTCAATCCCAGTCTCCAAAGTCACAGTCCAATGCTCAAATGACTACAGTGTGCTGGCTCTCACCATCCTAGGTAGTGTGTCTTAATCCTTTGAACCCTTCTTGTCCATTATTACTTGGGAGAAATTTACAAGTGTCTCCCTTTCACACCCTTACAGTTATTAGAATATCTTGGACTGATTGTCTGAATGTCCTCTTCAGCCATATTCAGAGTCCCTTGTTTAGAGGGAAAGCTGTGCCAATATCCCACTCCACTTTCTTTAATAATTAAGGTGTTTGTCGTGACAGGCACACCACATATGTGGTTACTATCTCATTAGGAAGTAATCTCACAGTTTCTATAAACTAATGAGTGAGTCAGCGTGACTCAGGATCAGAAAGATCATATGAAGGAGTTTTTTTGCTAATATATTTATTTACCCAAAATATATACTGTGAAATTGAAAGAATAATTTTATTCCAGTCCACATAATGGCACAGGGTTTATGAATTGTGAGAGTTTAGTTTAAAATGTGATTAAGTTACATCTTTGAACATTCGCACTCAAATAGTATTTCCAATAGATAAAACTGGGACAGTGTTTAAAAGGTAACATTAAAAAGGGAGTGCGTATATCATGTGGTACAGATAATAGCTGTCTGCCACTTACAGAAATCTTAGCAGATAGATCACATGAGGTCCAGCTGATTAACTGATTAAGCTGTCATTATACTTGCATGAGTTTGCAATGTCAGGCATTCCTGATGTTGGACTGAAGCTCCCATGAGCCCAGCCAGCATAACCAGTGATGAAGAATGATAGAAGCAGTAGTCCAACAAAAGCCAAAGAGTTCCAAGTTATCTAACTTGACTACAAGCTATTCTGTGCTCTTGGGAAGAAAAAGAATGGAATGCAAACATAATGAAAAAAAAGCAGGGTTCATCTGTCAGGTTTTTGAAGATGCTAGAGAATGATTTCCCAGCATCTCCAAAATGAAATAAAGCAGCTACCTAAAATCAAAGAACTGATTTTTAAAAAATCTAATAAAATGAATGTTTTAAAGTAAAACAGTATCATTTGGGAGAAAGAAAAAGAGCTCACACCAAAGATTCGATGATTCACTCCTGTGTTACTGAAAGGATGTTACACCTAAATATCATTGGTGTTGCTTCCTGACACTTCCTGACCCAAATAGCTACTTTTGTCCCTGAAGTTATGGTTTCAAAAGTAAATACTTGACTATACAAAACCACAGAAGTGTGTAGGGAAGGGAGAGGTCTCTTCCAAGCCTAGCAAAATGCTTAAAGCAGATCATTTATCCATCTGTCTAAGAATATTGGTAAAATTTTACTTAGGCACATTCATTTAGGGACAGCCATTGACCTCTTGTCATGTTTCAAATCATAACTGATCATTCTTCAGGAAGACTTTACATTCCTGGCCAGCTTACAGGTTCTGCACATTGAGAAACTATTATGACAATTTCAAATGAGCATTTATATTGAGCATGCTTCCCAATCCAAAAGGCCACATATTGCTTTGCTTAAAAAACAATGAAAAAGTGGTGCTTATAACATTGTGATGGGTAGAGTTTCTTCAACTTTAATCTGCTACCACCTGCCAAGTAACAAAAAGGGAAATTTATTGCTATTAGCCATAGGCCATTGTAGACATCTGCCAAGTATATAGCATCACCATCAAATGTTCAAATATCCCCTACCTGGTGCCCTCTGGATGTAAGTGTTAACTTACTACTCAGCAGTTGGTTCAATAGATTTTCTGTAGATGGAACTAAAAACTGGATTTCATACCCTCCAACATTTCACATACGACTACCAAGAGACATGTAACAGCCTCGGTGCCATTTCCTGCTCTAGGAGACAAGACCCCCAAATTTTGTCAGCTGTGAAACTCTACCGTATAGAATTGCACTGTATTCCAACTGTGCAGCTTTTTAAGCTGCATGTCCTACTCTCAACTTCATTCAAGATTAAGGGTTTCCAAGTCAAAAGCTGTGGAGACAAGAGACATCCAATGTCGAAACAATCTAGGGCCAAGAAAGCCATAACTCGGACACAGGTTTCCAGGGAGTCATGGTAGCTGATTCATTAAACGATCCAAAGTTGTAAACTTACACAACCTGAGCTGTCAAGAGGAAGATTAAAGTTGTACTGACTGAGGAAGTTGGTGAATGCAACCTCCCTACATAGGTAGCAAGCGCAGCCAATGCTCTGATCCCCAGCAGTACTTAGGGAGAGCAACCGTCAGCCGTGCTCCTCTTGACACTTTGATGGCAGCCTTTCATTTCATCTGCAGAAGATGGTCAGAGCAAGACACCTGAGCCTCCACCTTTCCCTGGGACTGAGGGGCTCCTCTTCCTGCTTTGAATCCAACCTGGCCTGCTGAACCAAAGGAGGACTTGGTGGGCTATCGACATCTGCAGCAGCTCCTTCAAAGTCAGGAATGGTTTGTCTTCATCAGAAGACGAATGCTCAAGGGAAGTATGACCTACACTGGGCTATTTTGTTGTACTAACAACAACCAAAAAAGTTCCCACAAGTTGCAGGAATGTTTCAAACACTGTTTTCTTTCCTGTCAATGTTTCACAAGTGGTAGGGAACAGCAAATTTCTACCACCTTCTGGAAATTGTCTAATATCCATTCTGTCCCTAACTCAGGATAAAGATAGGGTTCTGGGTCTTTGGATGTTCATGGAAAGTTGAGAGTCTGAACTTCTTTGTCCAGCCTACAACCAAGCTGCTCTAGAGACACTATCTGTCCATTGGTCCCCAAAGTCTCTTCAAAATCTCTCAAGTCTCTCTTGTGCCTTGCAACACCATGGCCAGCTGGTCCCTCCCTAAACTACAAACCCCAGGATTCCATAGAATGTCGAAAGTGGTATAATAGCGCTATAACAGTCTACTGAGGAAATGGCCCACGTTTTATAATCTCTCATCTTGGAAGCATCTTGAAGCTTTCATGCCTCTTCCAAATTGTTCATCTTTATTGTCTCTCATAATCTCTGTCTCTTCTGTGTGATGCTGATCCCAATGAACGTAAACTAAACCATTGTATCATTAACACTTTCTTTATCTGGAGAAGAGACTATACCCCATAGCTGTGTTGCCCAGACAATGGAGGATCCCATTATCACAACACATATTGCTAAGCAACATGACACTCTGGTCCAAAGGGTGCGTGGCAAGCAACAAGAGGACAAAAATATTCATGGGGAAGACTACTGGAAGAACTGAAAATTATGACCTGAGTTTAATAAAGCCAGAACCTATGAGATGGGCAAGATTCTACTCGTCCTCTCCTCTCACCATGCTAAGTTAATTGAGTGCAAAGTACTTTTGTACTTTGAACTTGGTTTTCAGCAATGGAGGTAAGCCAAGATGAAGGGGGAAAGCGAGAGGAAGAGAGAGAAAGTAGGGCGTTTTAAAAGCAGCTGAAAAAGTGGGATGGCAGAGGAATAACCAAGGTCACCCACACTAAATTCAGGAAAGTTGAAGGGTATAGGATTTAGGCCATAAGCTCCTATCCAAAGTTTAGTTGTTCCATGCTTTCAGTGGAGTTTAGGCACATGAAACAAACTACGGTTTTTTAGTAACAGACTTGCTATGGGTTAGAATCTTTGGGACAAACTAAAAGCAAACTTTGAACTGTTTAATAATATTGTGAAGGTGGTCCATCCAAAAATGGCACTAAATATATTAATAACAGAAGTAAAAAAGGAGAGAGGAGGCAGGCCCATTACGATTGTCAGTTGATCACATTGACATTAATGGTTTGGGTTAATCAGTTTTTATATAAAACATATAAACGCTTTTGATTTTTAAATAGCTGTGAAGGGCAAGTTTCCACCCACCCACCTCCCATCTTCTCTTCCCCCTGTTCTGTTAACTTAGTGCAAAATAGACCAGCTTTACTTTTGCGCCCTGGGGGAGAACAGATGATTCATTGGGACTGTTCCTGCCAAATTGGGACAGGTGGAGGACACGGGATACACTTAGCAGGGAGGCTACAGGGATCCTTGCAGTACTGAAGCTTTCCCATCTATACTTATAAAGATGGTGAGTATTTGAGCTAGTATGAAAGATAAGAGAAGGTAATGCAGACATAAGATTCTTGCTAGCCTCAGATTCAGTGTATCCTACAAGAGTTTCCAACTAACAGTCCACTGGGACTGAAAGAATTCAGTAGGGACAGCCTGAAAAGGAAGTGTGTTTGTGTGAGTGAGAGATTTTTATTTTCCTTCTTTCTTTAGTATCTCCCTAACATAAAATATTTGCAGCTGACGGAATGTCAAGTATTATGTTCCTACACAGAAAATCACATCACTACTTGCAGATACACCATCCCTCAGCACAAACCCTGCACACTACAAATAAAACATCAAGGCTGAAAAAAAAGGGGGGGAAGGGAGAACACACACACACACACATACACGCACAGAATGAATCATGTTGCAAAGCTGCTTCCCTAGTACAACCAGGGAGATTTCAGAACCTAAAGTCATCATCTGTCATTCATGAAAATTTTATCGTGTATAGATCTCCAAAGAAATTTTATTACCGCTCCATTCCAAATAATATATCAGGCCAGATAGCACTCAGAAAAGGGCTTACACTGGTGATCTGAGAAATGGCAGGAGACCCTTCAGGTTATTATCTGGATAGTGGACACTAAACTCTGCAATACATTGAAGAAGCACATTGTAGCAGCCTAACAGGGCATGGATTCTTAGAGATTTCAGCAGTCATCACTACAAAATCCAGGTTGCTGATGGCAAAAAGAACTTTGACCACTGTCTTGAAATGAAGGCTCTGTTCTAAATGCCGGCCAAATGGATCTCCTTCTCTCCATGCAATTGATGCCCAGTGAAGTAGATTGGAGGGAGATTTACAATTGTGGCAATAGTTTTGAAATTCTGACTAAGTAGCAGTCATGGACACAAGACATCAATGAGTAAATCTAAGTAATAGTTTTATATTCATGATCTCTACTTAGGGCCTTTCTGTACTACACTGTTGTAGTGCTATTATTCCACTTTCAACATCCTGTGGAATTCTGGGGTTTGTAGTTTACTGACGCCAAAGATGCCCCTCCCTAAACTGCAAACTCCGGGATTCCATAGGATGTTGAAAGTGGAATAATAACACTGTAACAGCACAGTGCAGAAAGGCCCTTAGTCATTATTGTGAAACTATTGCCACGATTTTTGTTATTATGTTCCTTCAAGTCATTTCCAACTTACAGCAAGTTATGTTTGACTTATGGCAAACCTATTGTGGGATTTTCTGGGGCTGAGAGTGTGTGGTGTACCCAAGGTGACTCGGTGAGTTTCCATGGCCAAGCAGGGAATCGAACCCTGGTCTCCAGCATCATACGTAGAACAAGGCTCGAAGTACTACACCAGGTTGGTACATGATTGTAACTCTCCTTAAAACCTACTTTACTGGCCATCAGCTGCATAATGAGAAGGAGATCCATTCTGCCACTGATTGGGGAGCAGATGAACAATGTTTCCTTCAGGTCTAGGGAGGTCAGTCCACAAGAGGGAACTGACTTAAGTAAGCTTACCTAAGTCGATGGTGCAGAATTCTGGTCATTATTATTATTTATGTCTCGTCTTTTGTTCCAGTTTGGGACTCAAGGCAGCTTACAACTGTCAAAACAAATATAGTTGAAAATTTATAGCCCTCGAAAGTTGAAAAACAATTAAGCAATCATAAAATTAAAACTAGTAGAAAAACTAGTAGAAAAAGAACAGCGACAACAACAAGTAAAATTTAAGCATATTATACAAGCCTGTTTCCCCTAAAAAATCCATTCTCAAAGGAATAAAAAGGTTTTTACCTGCTTGTAGAAAAATAGTAAGGAAGGTGCCAATCTATACTCTCTGGGAAGAGAGATCTGAAGCTTTGAACAGCCACTTAGAAGACCTTCTTCTGTTTTTCAACCAGAAGGTGGAGGTGGTAGGACAGAAATAAGGGCCTCTCCAGCAGATCTCAAAGCACAAGCAGATTCTTATGGGAGAGCATAGTCCCTCAAATAATCTGGACATGAACCATACAAAGCTTTATACATCATCACCAGCACTTTGAATTCTGCCCAGAAATAGACCAGCAGCCAGCAAAACTGTTACAACAAGGGAATTGTGTGGTCTCTGTAACCAGGCCCAGTTATCAATCTGTTTGCAGCTCTTTGGATCCACTGACATTATGGCAATGTGACCCTTCTCAAGTGTTGTGGAAGGAGGCATCTAGCACCTCCTTGTGGAATGCCTTTGCCCCTTATACAAATGAATAGGCTCTTAGGCACAGTCCTTGCCCCTCCTAGCCATTGGTTGCCCAGGGAACGCACCAAACATTAAGCTGTGCTAGTACTGAACAGGATCTCAGACCACAGTCAGCCCTCCACATCCATGAGTTTAACATTCATTTCATTATCCATAGATTATTTGCCACCACCACGTCTGCTGCCCTATGCCATTTGTAATAGAGATTTATAAGTCTTGCCTCATATTTGCAGTCTCTCTGCAACCCTCATGAGATGAGACCATATTAAAAATGGCACATGGAAGCAGTAGAAGTGGTGGCAACCCCAGCAGCCTTGCAAAGGAACCCCACCACCTTGAAAACAAAACTGTGTGACTGGCATGCTTCCCACCACAGTCTGTAGACATCAGTTTTTCCACTTTTATGGAGGTCTTCTTCCCTTAACCCCCATGAATCTGGAGGGACAACTATATGGCCTAGATCTTCATGATAATGCTAACAGGAGCAGACCAACTGAATCAATGAAATTCACAAAAGTACTGACTCACCATTCCATCATTGATTCAATGGGTCTGATTTAGATGGGATAAAGCAATACGATCATGTTTACTTGAAGGAGCACCTCTCCCTGTGTATCTGCTGTTGTGTGCCTTCAAGTAATTTCTGACTTAGGGTGATCCTATCATGAGATTTTCTGAGGCTGAGAGTATGTGATGTGCCCAAGCTTTAGTGAGTTTCCATGGCTGAGTGGGGAATCAAACCCTGGTCTCCAGGGTTGTACACAACACCATGCTGGTTCCTTTTCCTATATATAGCTCTTCAAACATTCAGGTCTGCAGGAAGGGCCCTCCTCTGTCCGTCAGTATTGAAGGCAATGTGGTGGAGGAGGGCATGGGAGATGGCCTCTCCACTGTTGCACCGCAACTGTGGAATGCTCTTCCTGAGAGGAACAATTGGCGTCAATGTTTGTTTCTTTCTGGTGCCAAGTCAAGCCATGGCTTTTTATTAAAGCTTTGGGAGCTTAATTAGCTTTAAAGGTACATACTGATATGTGCCTTTTTTGACTTCTGGCAACCCTAAGGCAAACCTGTCACGAGGTTTTCTTGGCAAGATTTGTTCAGAATGGTTTGCCATTGCCTTCCTCTGAGGCTGAGAGAATGTGACTTGGGCAAGACCACACAGTGCGTTTCCGTGGCCAAGCATGTCAACCCTGGTCTCCCAGAGCTCTAATCCAAATCACTACCCCACACTGGTGTCTCATACACGTGAATGTACATGGTTTTAACCATTATAACCTTTTAAGATGTTTTAACTCATCATATTTAATACATTTTAATATGTTTTTATTTATTTTTAACTGTTCTGTTTTAAATTGTTTATCGTTTTATCTGTACACCAACCTGAAATCTCATACTAATGGACAGGATGTAAACATGCTGTCTCGTAGTAATGGCTAGAGTTCTGTATCAGCTACGTAGCTAAGTATACTTAACTAAGTACCTCTCCTGGTCCACCCCACCCCAAAACCTCATGGAAACATCATTCACCTATTATCAGGTTGCTAAGCTTCCCTGTCATGGAAAATACTAACCTGCTGAATGTGTATTCTTTGCTAAATGCTACCATGAACATAACCGTTGCAAGAAGGTTTATGTATCCAGACTTAAGTATTGCTAATTGCTGCTCAGTGGTAATCAAAGGGCCTCCTGTTGTAACATTGTGTTTCATCTTAGAGAAGAGTGGAAAACAAAAGTTAAGGTTGATGGTGCTAGGACATTATAAGAACAGAGTGGTATGGAGGTAGGGAGAGAGAACTATGTATTGGGGACTCACCTTGGTCAAAAAGATGTGGGTTGTGGAAGGCACCAGCCTGGGAAGAAAAAGTGGGGATAGACACGTGAAGGGATCTAGGCATTTGAAAAATGAATGCTTTACATGCCAAAACCTGTACTGATAATCTATAAAAGATGCATGCTGTATGTACTCTCCAGTTTTGGCAGTTTCTGTGGAATTGTGCTGTCCTGCTCATGCTTATCCATAAAAATAAATTTCTGTCTACTTCAGAGTGTTTTGTAGAGTGTGGGTTATCCAGTACATGACCCCCATGCTCCGATCACTGGCAGAATGAACCTCCTTCTCCCTTGTAGCTGTTACTTTACAATGCAACAGCTACAAGGGAGAAGGAGGTTGGAGGAAGACCTATGATTGTGGTAATTGTGTCACAACCATGACTAAGCAGCAATCGTTAATATAGAACAGTTTACCTAGATTTACACATCTGTCACGGTTTCATATTCAGGATCACTGTTGTTCTGTGCCTTCCAGTAATTTCTGACTTATGGAGACCCTAAAACAAACCTATTGGGGTTTTACTGGGGGCTGAGAGTGTGTTATGTGCCCAAGGTCACCCAGGGGTTTCCATGGCTGAACGGGGAATCAAACCCTGGTCTCCAGAATCATAGTCCAATGCTCAAACCAGTATATCACGCTGGTTCTCTCTCTCTCTCTCATGACGATTACTTTGTCATAATTGTTGACACTATTGCCACAATTTGAAATAAATAAATAAATGCCCTCCACCCTTGCAAAAAAAATCTAACCCATTTTACTGGGCATCATCTGCATGGGAAGAAGGAGGTCCATTTTGCTGGCAATTGGAGCATGGGGGAATCGGCTTTCTATCAAGTTTTGTGGGGAGGTTAGACCAGGAGAAGTTACTTGGTCAGGTATACTTAACTAAATAGCTGATACAGAATTTCGGCCAATGAGGAGGAGGAGGAGGAGGAGGACGCTTATAAGTGAATAAGTCTTTACTTGTGTTCTGTTTTCCTCCACCCACTGTAGCAAAATAGATACTGCCAAGAATTTAATAAGGATTTTTAGCACAGAAGAAAACAAAAACACTGCCTGTCTGAAATTGCTATATCCTTGTCTGAGAGCCCCAGCACCCAATGTGCTCTGAATCAAAAACAAGATAGAGATGTAATTGCTTTGCCTCTTACAACTCACTTGTGCATCGTAGATTTTTTTTTAATATCCTGCAGAACACATGTACTGCAGAAAGGAACCAGGTGAGAGTAGTAAAGGTACGTAGTGTTATTTTTCTTTATGATGGATATTAATGGGGAGCTCAAAATGAAGGCTTAGTTTTTAAATAATAATCAAATGCAGGCTTCCTGGATCTGCTTATCTACCACCACAACAGTCAGAGGTGTCTATAACTCATAGTTAGTCATAAAGGGAATAGTCCTGCCTTGTTTTTTTTTGTTTGTTTGTTTTTTACAGAAAGCATACATTTCCCCACATATTTGTAGTCTTGTTTGCACTTTGATGTCTGCATCCTTGCTACTACTGCTACAGTTCCCCATTGATAACATTATCAGCACTTTCCAATGTCAAGCACTGGCATCATCTGCAGTGTCATGCCCTGCTTCCAGAACATGGATTGTGACTCAGAGTCTAAAACAGGGGACATGTTTTAGGCTGAAACAGGTGGCATGCCAGGACCTGCTGTACAGGAAGAAGATACAGTGCCATAAACAGAACAGAGGACAGTGCCAGCTCCAGCAGAGAGTCCTGCCCATTCGGAAATAGAAGATAACTTACCTGTACCCATCTTTGCCAAGTACAGACAGCAAAGAGAGAAACTGTGTTGATCTCAGAGGATTTATGTCATGCCCTGCCTTGGATACTGTGGCAGCGAGGAGGAGGATTCTGACTCTGAGGCAGAGGCTTCCCCACAGGCTGAAGTGTCCCCAGAAGCTGGTCCAGAGAGAGATAATACACAACAACAACAAGGGCCTGAGCCAGGAGAACAAATGGAGGAAGACATAGCTGACACACCTACCTTGCAGCAGAGATGCCGTGAAAGGGAGGGCTTGTGTCGCTCAGCCCATTTAAGTAGTAAGCGAGCCCTAATGAGGGAACACCTGTGGTGACGGCAGCCAGAGATAAAAGAGGGCTCCAGCTGGCCTTTCTTCCCAGGGTCAGCAACTGGTCTCTATGGCCCTGAAATTCTGTAGTGTGCTCTTGGATCTGGTTGTCTTGGAACTCTGCCTATTTTGACTACTGTTTGGATTTTCCCCTTTGGATTTGTTTGCTCTAGGCTGTCTTTCTGTTTGGACATTCTTTGACTCTCACCTTGTGAGTAGGAGTTGTGCTGCTTATGAATTACCGCCTGCTCTGCCATAGACATAACAATTTATAGCCAACAGCAATTACTCAGGCAGCAGCTGTGTTAGGCTGCTGACCTATATAAGTGCTGCCCTTCCCCTCCAGGAAATATCAGAGCTTATCTGGCCTTCTTGACTGCTGGATATATTGCTGAACTCCATTCCTGACTTTGGATTACACTGACTGATTTTGGACTCACTTGCCTTGGAATTCTGTTGGACTCTATTTATGACCTTGTGCTTACTGAATAAAAGTAATGAGCTGTGAGCTATTCTGTTTGTTTGTCAGCTGTGCTGCCCTGACTGAAATAAGACACATAGCAAATGAAAGATACAAAAACATCCTATATTTTTGCAAGGGAGAATTAGCTTTGAAGGCAGCAGTTTTCAGCTTGTGTTCTGCAGATATTTTTGACTTCAACTCCCAGAATCCCTCACCATGGGTCATGCAGGCTTGTGACCCTGAGAACTGAAGTCCAAAGAACCTGGGAGGACCAAATCTCACCTTGGGTAGCTGTAATAATCTATAATGATCCTGTCTCCTGGTCTTGAGTAGACAGTGGCACCCCTGAAGATCATCTAGCTGCCACCACTCATGGATATAATCTCTGTAACTCAGTAACTCAGTGGAAAGTTACTGGGGAACTTAACTTAGACTTTCACCTCTGACTGCAGAGGCTTTCCCTTCCCAGCCCCTGTGGGCAATGCGAATCCTGTACACATGCACGCACATACACACTAAGCAAAAACTTGTGAAGAGAGCGTAGGAAAGAGAAGATTTTTAAAAAGGAGAAAGCTTTTGTTCTAAGCAGGCAAAGGGGTATCTTATATGTGATGGCATCTTCCTTCAGGTATTACTTAGGAATAGTTGCAAAGCTACAAACACAGCTTAAGTCTTATTCAAACAGGGTTAAAAAGAACATAAATCCTAGCATGACTAGGTAAACATCCATTTGCTGTTCACAATACCAATGAAGTTCTGGGTCTTGGATGGTCATGGGAAACCAAGAGTCTGGATGCCTTTTTGTCCAGCCTGTATCCAAGCTTCCCCCAGTCTCCTTCCTTCCTTCCTTCCTTCCTTCCTTCCTTCCTTCCTTCCTTCCTTCCTTTCTTTCTTTCTTTCTTTCTTTCTTTCTTTCTTTCTTTCTTTCTCTCTCTCTCTCCCCCCCCCCCTCCTCCTGGTCCCTCTTCTTGGAAGCATCTCAAAGCTTCTCACCCTTCTCCCCAACTGGTCTTCTTCATTGCTCCTTTGGGATGCTGACCCCAATAAAGGTAAGTTAAGCCCAACACATTGTTAACCCTTTGCTTACCTGGAGAGCAGACTATACCCCTCTGCTATGTTGCTCAGATAATGGGAGAGTCCATTATCACAGTAACATGCTCATTGTCAGGAACCGAATTCACACACACAAATATAACAGTGCAAATACACTATTTATTAGGAGCGTGATACATAGTACAGGACTTCAGTGAGCGAACTGGAGGCAATTAGCAAAATCCAAAACATTAAAAGCAGAGTTTCTCATCCTGCCCGCAAGAGACCTTGGAGTTCTGGTTTCAGCCTGGCAGCGCTTATCACTACTTTCCTAGCTTTGTTTATCTAATGGTCTCTGGTTCTCATACCTTGTTACAAGCAAGCTGCTAATTAACTCCTACTACATGTCCCATAACTGAAATATGGAGGATTACCTGACACTCATGATAGCAGAAAAAGTCAGGTATCACATAGTAGCAGTAGGGCTGCAAATAGCAACTCACTGTGTCTTTGAGGGCCAGGGCCAACTAAGAGATTATGAAATAGTTGCCTCAGGCAGCAGAGGCAGTCAGGACTGAATAGTGGTAATCAGGGGTTAGAGAACAGAGTCGTGTGTTTCTGTCTTCTGTCCCCTACACCATACTCTCCAATATTTCACTGTTGAAAACCTAGACATCTGGCCAAGCAACACCAGGCTGTAGTCAAAATGGCCAAACTTATTAATGAGGAAGAATTGACCAGCTAGAATAACCTGCAGTGGTTTTGTCTTCCCTGTAGGACAGGATTATGCCCCTCCTCTACTTCCCCCCTGGTGAGTTAAGTGAGCACAAGCTACTTTTGTATTTTGTCCTTGGCTTACTTCCATTGATGCAAGCTGTTCAAAGAAGGAAAGTGGGAAAAAGAGAAAGAAACTGGGACATTTTAAAAGCAGCTGAAAAAGTGGGATGACAGAGAATCAATCAGGACAATTTGTGCCAAATCAGGACAGTTGGGAAAATGATAAACCAGTATGGTAGCTCAACAGTGTATTGGAGGACACTATCCCATTGACAGTGTTGAAATAAGTCTAGTTGGTTTCTGTGCAGAGAATTGGAGATCTATCTCATTTGCCTTCACCCTAGGCAGCAAAATATCTATTCTGGACCTGCTGAGAAGCAGCTTCTTGATGAGACACCTGATTCGCTCTTCCTGGACTTACCACTCAAGGATATCCAAGAGGAATTATATATTTGAATGCTACCTTGTTAAAAAAAATATACTCACCACACTAAGAACTCTTGTGTTGGGAAAAGAGTTAAGAGACATACTAGATGTGATTTTAATTGCATGAATGGAATTAACATGCAGAGAAAGAAAGAGAGAGTTACACTGGAGGTTTTTAAGCAGAGACTGGATGGCCATCTGTTGGGAATGCTTTGATGAGTGTTCCTGCATAGCATGGGGTTGGACTCGATGGCCCCTGGGGTCTCTTCCAACTCTATGATTCTATGATATTAAATCCTGCAATAGCATTTGAGAAGTCTCAGGCCCAGTGAGGATGAAGAGAGTGATTTGAACTCTTTCTCTCCCTGGTGTGGTACAAATTAATCAGCCAGAACTGGTATCTGCATTCAAGTTCCAGTTGATACCAATAGAGACTTCCCCTTGAAATGGAAATAGCATTTGTAAAGGTAGATAGATATGTATGTAGGTACGTATGTATGCATTTTGGGAAGAGTGGCAAGATTTTGAATGAATAAAAGACACGAGCTCTTTCCTAGGGATATACAATTTCTGGATATTTGGTGGGAGGGAATTGAAATTTTACAGATTGAAAGATATTTTGCTACCTTTTAGAATGCATTATATATAACCTGGTTATACAATTATCATGTTTGATATATTAAAAGTATACTTTATTTGGAATATAATTACAAATTGAACTTACTTTATACAATGTTATTTTTTTAATATGATGGAACTACAAGGTGCTGAACTGTAAGAACACAAGCACTACAAGGAATTGCTCTAATTGTGTCAGTTTGAGGAATGGGGGTGGGGAAAAACCGAATTCTAAAAAAAAGAAGGAAATTATCAATGTTAGTCTGAGAAAATTATTTTGTTTCCACTTGTTCTTCACAGTGCAAAGTAGACAAAATGGACTCATTCCCATAAAAAGCACTCAGAAAAGGAATCCAAGACCAAGAGTTGCATTTTGGATAAGTCCTTTAAAGCTTGGGCTGAAAGCCACAGCACACTCACATCCCCACTGATGGAAGCACCAGCTGTCACTGTTACAATGCCTCCCCCGAATACATCTCAAGAGAAGGGGGCCCAGTGTGGCATTGTTCACACCTATTGTTCTCCCCCTGCACCTAGCTGAGCTGCTTGCTCTGCAAGGCACTCTGCATATGGGGGAAGAGATGGCTGTACACAGTACGCAGATCTCATAGAGGGTGTAATCCCACAACATAAATTAGTCTTGTGAGACTGAGGAATCTTGTGAGATGTACTCTTCTTATGAGATTTGAGCAGGCTAGATATTGGCCTCAGAGCCAGTGTGGTATAGTGTTCAACATGGAAACCTGGAGACCAGGGTTTTATTCCCCACTTAGCCATGGAAACCCACGGAGTGACCTTGGGCACATGACACACACAGCCCCAAAATACCCTGTGATAGGTTCACCCTAGGCTTGTCATAAGTTGGAACTGACTTGAAGGCACACAACAACAAATATATTGGCCTGCTCAGCTAAGTCTGGCCTCTTTTGGCTACTGGCTTTCTAGTACTCGTCTACCACTGTGAGTATCCCAGGGCTTTTGCTGGTTGGCCTTTTGGGCTGGAAAGGATTTTTTCTGTGTCACGGTGGCATTTGTTTCACCTTCCCTGGGGACTACTCATAGGGAGATAGGGACAGGTGGGAGAAAGTTAGGGCATATCTGCCTAGGTGTCACTAAGTATGACTGGACAGCATTCTGGATGTTGTATCATGAATGGAGGGATTAAGGTGAGTAAGGGGAGACCTGAATGCTGAAATGCTTGAGCACTTTGAGCATAGGTGGGGGAGGAGGAGGACTTTGGGAGCTGGCTTACATATTAGAGCAATGCAGCCTCTTGGGGCTAGCCCTTTCTCCCATAATTGGGAAATAGATGGCTTGGGATCAAGCATGGGGCAGGTCAGCCCACCATACAGGGAATCTGTAAGGGTGGCTGGGTAAACTCTGCAGGCACAAGTCGCACCTCTATTTTCAGACTGTATAGTGGTTATACCAATAAAATTCTGGCCCATTTCAATCCAACAATGGACATACTGCTCTTATGTTGGCATAACAGATGTACCCAGGCCCTGTGTCTTACACGTCTAGGAGGAATTATGTTAAATCACCCTACTTGACATGGCACTTGTTTTCCACAAAATACACCACACGGATCCACACCCTTTCCAGCCTTACCTGCTGTATAATGTCCTTTACAGCAGAAATGAAGCATGTGATGCCCTCCACCAACTCCAGCTGGCATAGCCAACTATCAAGTGTAATCTTATAATTCAACGTATAGACAGCCATGGGTTCACCAACCCTTCTTTAGGCCAATGGTTCTCAAACTTTGGTCATCCAGTAATTTTGGAGTTCAGTTCTCAGAATCTCTGATCATTTGGCCAAGTTGGCTGGACCTTCTGGAAGCTGCCGTCCAAAACACTGGAGGAACAAAATTTGAGAACTTCTGTTTCAGATCAGGCATGTTTTGACACCATGGACAGCACTTCTCCCCTCTCCACCACCCATCCCAATCAGACTTCCTTATAATTAAGCAACCCTTCTTCATCCAAACTTTATCCTAAAAAGTTTTTACAAATAAAAGTATGTTACTTTAAAAGAAATCAAGTATCCCCACTTTTGATTTATTCTGCTTATTTACAGTCACTGTGCCAGACTTACTCAGCTACAACATGCCTCAGCATGAGGAAAGCAACTATAGCCTTCCTCAAAGTGTAAACAACAAATGAAACTCCTTGATGAGAGTGAAATGTCTCACTTCAGTGTCACTGTTGGGCTGGGGAGCAGTTGGATTTAGATGTAAGAGCATTTTTAAAATCAATCTGAAGCTATCATTCGTATCTTCATAGGATGGTTGAGTGATTGGATAGATGTATAGAAATAGAGACTTAAGCCATTTCCACACTAGCTTGTTATAGTGTTATATTCCACTTTCAACATCCTATGGAATCCTGGGGTCCTCAAAGGCCCCTCTCTAAACTGCAAACCCCAGGATTCTATAGGATGTTGAAAGTGGAATAATAGCACTATAACAGGCTAGTGCAGAAATGGCCTTTGTTAACTTGTGAGATAGTTTCCATTATAAGTTGTGCTTTCTGTCAGGCAGAATAATGTCCATTAGATTCATGATATTAATATGCTATCACAGAATACCCTCCTACTGTCCTGATTTCCATGGATAGTTCCGATTAATCCTCCGTCATTGTACTTTTTCAGCTGCTTTTAAAATGTCCAAATTCTTCTCCCTTCCTCCTACTTTCCACCTTTGCCTTCAACCTACTTCAGTTGCGACAAGCTAAATCCAAAGTGCAAAAGGAGTCTTCACTCAATTCGCTGGGGGTTGAGGAGAGGAGAGAGTGGAATCTTTCTCTTCCCAGGTCAGGCAAAAGCAAACTGCTGCAGCCTTTCCTAGCTTGTATGAACTTCCTCATTAATAATTTTTTACACTCTGATGGTTTTCATCTGTGAAATGCTGGTAAGTATGTCACAACGGAGCCACCATATTGTAATGATTTGCACGTCGGACTACAACCCTGGAGGCCAGTGCTCAGTTTCCAGATCAGCCACAGAAACCCTCTGGGTGACCTTGGGTGTGTCAACCACTCTCAGCCCCATAAAACCCCATGATAGTTTTGCCTTAGTCTGCAAATAAGTCTGCAGATGACACATTTTGAATGGGAAAAAAAAAAGAAATTTAAACCAATCTGAATGTAGGAGGAAGCGCAACTGACAAATTTCCCATCCCTGCATTTTTCATGAAGAAAGGCACTCCACTGTTGATCACTCTGGTCTTTCTGTGGTAAATAAAACATGCTGCTTTTAGTGACACAGATGCACATGCATAGATATCACAGTACACTATTACAGCGCTATATTCCACTTTAACAGCCATAGCAACCTCATATCGAATCCTGGGATTTCCGGTTTCGAGAGGAGCATTGAGAATTCTCAGCCAGAGAGCTCTTGGGCTTCACTAAACTACAAACCACAGAATTCTACGGAACGTTGCCATGGCAGTTAAAGTGGAATATAGCAGCGTAATGCAGTAGGGCTGCAATTTTTTTTTCTCTTCTAAGTTTGTATTAGTTGAGCAGGCCGTTACCTTACTCAACCTGATATCCTCCAGACATTACTGACTACAAGGTCCCACCATCCCTGACCATCAGCCATGTTTTCAGGGCCTAATGGGAGTTGTAGCACAAAACATTTTCAGGGTACTGAATTGGTGCTTTCTAATCTAATTCCAGTTGAAATTACCAAAGCCACCACCCCAATCAGTGAAATGGTGGTAATTAGGTACAACCTAGAAGTTATCCAACATAGCTTCAGGAAAGGTTATTGACTGTTGGATGAAAGGGGGTGAACTGAGGCAAACTTTATGGGTTATCTCATCTATTCTACATTGGCTAATTTTCTACACCAAATCGATCTCTCCATGTTTCTCCCTTTGTAGACTATAAACAGTGTATTTGAGGGAACAGATTCCTGTTTGAAACTCATTAACCTTGAGCTGGACAACTGCAGTGGTCCAGAAACTATTTTCTGTCCCAGAACTCTCCTGGGACTGCACAGACTGCCCCAAATGCCCCTAAATGGGAAAGGGGACAAAACCTGAAAGGGGTGAGAAGTCTAATTCTGGTTTTGAAAAGCTGGTTGTTTTGTTGTGTTAAACCATGCAGGGCAGCCCTCTCAACTAGGTAAAAAAAATAAACTGTAATTTATGGAGGCTTCCTGGAAAGGCAATTACCCTTTTTATGGCCAAAAAAATGATAGTCTGAGAAATCTAGAGAGATGGAGGGCTGCAAACCCAGCCTTGGGTGGTTCACCTGGAATGTATCCAGAGAAAGGTGACTGATATGGGAATCCAAGACTTATGAGAAATGACTTTGGAGGAACCAGATATATTTAGTTTGGAGAAGAGAAGACTGAGAGGTGACATGATAGCCATCTGGGATTTTATGTAAAAAATGGAGCAAGTGGCTTGTCTGCTGTTCCAGCAACTAGAACATGAACCAATGGGTTCAAATTACAAAAGAAAAGATTCCATCTAATTATGAAGAATATTTTCAACAGTGGAGTAGACTGCCTCAGAAACTGGGGGACTCTTCACCCTTGGAGATCTTTAAACAGAAGTTGAGTGGACATCTTTCAGAGGTACTTTAGTTATGTATTCCTGCATGGCTGGGGGTTAGACTAGATGGTCTTTGTGGTCCATTCCTAAATTCATTCCCAAGCCCATAGTTTCCCCATCTCTTCTTAAAGAGAACACAGATGGTGGATCCATACAGTGAGGAACGGGTATGGTGGAATAGAAAAACTATCATTAAAATTATACAGACACAAACTACACATATGGGGGGAGAGAGAGAGAGAGAGGGAGGGAGGGAGGGAGGGACTGCATCTACTCCTCAGCTTCTGATCATTCCATCTCAGAGTTTCTGCAGATTAAAAGAAAAGGCAGCAGGAGTCATATAACTCTCATCTGCATGTTAACATTTAATTTGGCACTTGGTATAAAGGGTGAGACCAGATGATAAGATTTCAAAGTGGAGAAAAGGAGAACTGCCATAATATTAGATGTCTCTGCCTGAAGATAACATGCTGTTAAAGGAAGAGAACTTGTTTCAAACATTTTGAGCATCCTGCAGTATCTGTAGACTATATCTGTAGGAATTTGAGAGGGACATGAGTACAGCCTGCCTGTCAACCTCTCCTGTGGTGTGGTATTTCCACTTTTCATTGTTGTTTTTTTCTCCCCCTTGAAGGGAAAACATACTTGCCTTTTTGTTAACAGCTGTGACTTAACCACGACATGAAGATCTGTGCATCCCACACACACATATTATTGCTTAGCAGGAGATTTGGTGTGCAAGTGTTGCATATCAATAGAACCTCAATAGATCTCTACTAAAGACAGAGTGCAGTTGCCAAAAAGTCTTGCATAGGCTTTTTCTTTTCTTGTCTTCCCCTGCCCACCATGCTTCTTTTTTTTTCTTTTGATTTATCCTGGATTTTTTGTATAACAATTCCTATGTGGATAGCCTTCTTCACGACAGTGAATATATGACATTGGCCACAAGTCTTTAAAAACCTTTGATGGATTCTACTGCATTCCTTTTTATGGCTGAATTTATGTGGTATTACAAAGAGATGTGCCAAAACTACAGATTGGACAAACTATTCAAGAATATTCTGGGGGGTGGGGGCACATGGACTTGAGAGTGAAAGAGAGAAAGAGGCAGAGAGAGAGAGAGAGAAATAATGTCACTATGCAGGCCAGTGCATTGGCTGCTAAGACAGTTTGCCACCTCTACTTGGTTCCTGGTATGAATAAATAAATAAATAAAATAAAGTTAAACACATCCAACCAGAGCAGACTTTAAATCACACTTTGTGCTGGGTGGTTAAAGAACTATTGATTTTCAAATGTGGCTAGTATATGCTGGTGATTGATACAGACTGACGCACTCCAGCCTTAGCCATCACTCAAGCAGATTCCCTCTTTTGGGTGCCCTACAATACGCAATTCAGCAAACCCTTCTGTTCTGGCTCAAAGCAGGGGAGGCAGGAGACAGAAGACAGCCTCGGCATAAATGGTGTAGCATGTCAAAGCCAGCCAGCAAAGGAGTTCTTCCCTCAAAGAAGCAGCTTCATTAGCAGGATAATGGATCATCTTTCCTTCTAGTGGTTTCAAATCCTGTCAAATTAGGCTTATCTCTTGAACAGCTCATACAGAATGAACACTGTTGCTCTCACAAGGCCTTTACATCACTATAATTAAAGGGGTGATGAATGATATACCTCTAGAGGAGGAGAAACATCAGAAATTAAAGTCTGCTTCAAAATGATTGCAACCTGGACAGTTCTTTGAGTTAGAGAATTAACAGGTATCTACTTACACAGGCATATCTTGATCAACAAAGCCTCTGACAGTGAAGCTTCTTTATAAAAGCTTCTTTTACTGTTGCCCAGCCCCCTTTTCCTCCTCATTCTCTGTCTAGTTGGGGAGTTATTAGCAGCATCAACATTGGGAGGACAGTGAAGAAGGGCTGGAGAAACACAGACCTTTGGTGTGGGGCTGCAGCAGCACGTCTGCAGTAAACAATACAATAAACTAAGTTCAAGCTGGGAAATAGCAGGACTCTGCTTTAGCTGATCCTACTGTAGACATGTGTCCTTTCCTACAACATACAAGGGAAACAGCAGCTTCCTCTAGAATCTCTTAGGAATCGTGTATGAACAGCAAAACAGAGAGAAAAGGTGAGAGCAGATGAGTTTGCCTCACCAGCTACCTCCAGCATGTTGAAAAGTGGAAAACAAGACAAAAATGGAAGCTAGTGAAAGAAAAAGTCATTTCTAGATGCATTTTAGAAGGATCTTTCTTGTTTGTTCAATTTCACATGTGCCAACCTTGTCAGTTTTGAAGAAAACGTTTGCTGAAGCATGTTGAACTGTTCTTTTTTGTAATGTGGGAGACTGTCTCTAAATTTTCTTTGTTATTTCTATTTCTTGTACCCTATTTATTTACTTTGCTTAAAGTAATGCCCAGGACCACATCACCTAATTAGCCAAAGTATACCTGTATACTAAAGACATCTAGAGACTTCCTTGTAATGTGTTATAGCTATTCATGTTATTTTCACTCAAGCTGAGCCCAGTTTGGCAGGAAACATTTCATTTGAGAATGTATGTGATGTTTTCCTTTTTTCCAACTTCCCCCTTCCCCTAAAGAAAGCTCCTTTGCAGAATTTTCTGCCCATATTCTCCTCCAGTTTTGGTGTCAGCTACCATTTGCTCCCCAGAGTGCACCAGCACTGCTCAAGGGATTGTGGGAGATACAAAATGATGGACAGCCTGCCAGGAAAACCATTACTGCTATTGGTGCTTACAGCAGTAGTAAACCAAAAAAAACAAAAAAAACCAGGGGGGATCATCAGTTATGTATTTAAGTCTTTTACTTCAAGTCTCAAGTCAAGTCTCAAGTCTCTACCTTCAAGTCTCAAGTACTTGAAGATACTTTCAAGCCAAGTCTCAAGTCTGGAAGCCAACTTTATATCCCAACCTATATTCCAGAATTTATGGACAGAGTTGAATAAAGTCAGTTTTAATAATTTAAGCGGAGTCAGCCCTCCATATTTGCAATATTGCCATATGCAGCTTCGCAAGTGAGGAACAGGATCTATCTTATTGCCCATTGCTGAAGCATCAAAAGCTTTAGAAGGAAGGATCCTTCCTCCTCAAGCCTGTTGCCTAACACATCTGCTGTTCCCCACTGAGAAATGCATCCTGCACTGTAGGGGTGAGTCTCGTCTTCTGCTCTCAGGAAAAGTTTTAGAAGGCTCCTCCGATATGCAGCAGGGACAGGCTGCTGAGCAGACCTGAAGCCTGTTGCCCAACCCATTTGCCCAACCCTCTGAGAAATGCACCCACACTTTGGGCTTGAGACAGATTGTCACATGACCAGTAGGCAAACAGAGATGGAAGCATTGCTCAAAGTCCTAAGGTTTCTGGATAAATGTGTTATACTACTGAACAAGGGCAGCAAGTAAGTCACTAAAAATATACAAGTCTCAAGTCAAGCTGAGTCAGTGAATCATTTATTGCCAAGTTGAGTCACTGAAGCAACTTAAGGCCATTTCTGCACCGGGCTTCTGTAATGGTGCAGAGCGACCTCTCACGGAGGTCTTCTGCACCCTAGAGTGGACTGGCGTGGACTACTTTTTGTAGTTCCACACCAGAATCCACTCAGGAGCGGCCGGAACTAGCCGTGCTGTATGTTTTTTAAAAACCTCTTTTTTAAAAAACCTCTTTTTTTAAAAACCGGCTCCGACGCGGATTTGCAGGCGCGCACAAGTGCGTGCCTGCAGATCTGCTGGGGGCAGGCTTCCGGCTGGCGAGCTTCTCTGGTTGGTGGAGAGCCTCCACCAACCGGAAGCCGCCATTTGGGACGCCGGAGGACTGCGGAGCAGCGAGCTCGCGCTGCTCCACGTGGTGACAGACTTACCCGGCTGCCGGTGAGCTCCGTTTTAGGGTGTTGTCGCCCATTCCCCCCACACACACACATTCGGAAAGAGCCTAAGTCTGACTTGGTTCTGAGTCAGTTAACTCGAGTCTACATCACTGGGAATCATTGCTGCTTTGAACCTCACCCCTAAGAAACGGCTGGGCAATTTCCCTTCCTTCTGTAGAAATTTGGAGAAATGCTTCTCCATCCTCTAATTTCTCTAGATAATTTCTATGGACACCAGGACAGTGGGAAATTTTGAAGGATAACTTGTGCACAGGTTTTGTTTTGAAATCTGTATGTGCTACAAGGAGTTGGGCTTATCTTTCATTTATTCAGTGCATACAGTCAACATCTTAAAGATAGGTTTTGTGTAACATCAGAAATAACACCATGTTCATGAACGAAACCATCTCGGTCTAATAACTATAGCTGTCTAATTTCTGAAGAAACAACCCTTCCAGACCTTGGAAACCAAAATAATAACTATCTTGTAAACAAAGCTCTGGTATGATTAGTCTTGACATTTTAATTTGCTACTTATTAAAAGCACATTTTTCTGTGGCCTGAATAGGCTGAATTGGGGGAATTTCAATACCTCCTTGATGTACAGAGTTGTTGCAAATTGTTTCTGACATAGCAAAACATACATCTCAAGAAAGACCAAATAAATACACAAATATCTCATATATTCTCATCTCTGAGTTATGGCAGATTTGAATGTTCCACACAGAGATATTCTGGGGTTTGCTTGAGTAAGTCGACAAATTGCTGTTGTTATACCCCAGCTCATGACTTACTCCTGGTGTGACCTCAGGCTCTGATTTCCTCTTCAATACTATGGTTTTCTCTTCAATGCCGGGTCCTGATTGGTCCTGTGGTCCTAATTTGCCCTTAAGTCCAAAGTACTGGCTCATTCCACAGTTCCTGGTTCTCAGTTCTAGTTCATCTCAGGCACTGTCAGGCCCAGCCAGAACTGGCAATCTGCACACGCGTGATGGCCAAGATCCTGCATCAGAGGCTATGGTGTATAAATTTACTGCCACAAAGCTACATCTATGACAAAATATACAACCATGTTAGTAAACTGGGACAATACACAATAGGGAACAGTGAAAGATGTCTTGTTCCCATTGCACGCTGGGACATGTGGATCAGGCAATGGTGCGCATTAGAACTTACTACGTGTCAGGATCATTGTGCAAAGGTCACATTGCTGGCTCTGCTTGTCTAACGTTTCTGATGGTGTAGTGACATTTCTGCTCCCCTCCTGAGAATAAAAACATGGCACAGTGGCAGAATTTACCTTTACACAATTGTAAGTTGGTTTACACTGACATAACTTCCCAAAAGGATGTCAGCCAACATTTTATATAAAATTTGAGGAAGGTTTAAAAATGGAACAATGGAGGATCCTTAAGTAAAATGATAGGCTATTCAAATTTATCCCATCAAAAGAGGGTTATTCAAAACTTAAGAACTGTGAGAAATTCAGGTACATCCCTAGAGGTAAGTAAACCCACATAAAACTCATTCCAGAGACTTGAAGATAACCTCATCTTGTTTTTTAATGTCTGTCTGTGTGTGTGTGTGTGTCTGTCTGTCTGTCTGTCATATATATCATATCATATATATCCTGCCATATATATGTTTGTTCTCCAGCCATATATATATGAACTCAAACAGGTCCTGAATAGGCATAGGATCTCTGAACCTTGGCAGTGAGTCCAGGCGTATTGGTTCCAATAACCCACACTCCTATGTGCACACATTTCAAAGGGAAGTTTTACAGAATGTACAATAAATCAATATATACTATGACATCAAAGAATAGCATAGACCTTGGTAGATCTTCGTAAATGGCAAACTATGAGAGAACAAATCAGACAATTAGGTACTGAAATACAGTTGCTTCAGAATGGCAAGATATTTACTTAAACATATTTCCAAAGGTTGAGACAGTTCTAAGGTCCAGTCTGTGACTACAAGTCCTGGATAGACTATAGATAACTGGATGTTGTTTCCAGGAGATGGTAGTGGTTAAGGTTAGCCTATTTGGGGTTCAGAGGCTGCTCAGAAATAAGGAAGATAGAAATAGACTCAAAAAAGAGGATGGCGAGATTCCTCAAACACACACCGAAATCTCCCCTCAAAGAAAGAGAGTGAAAGAAGGGAATTTCAATAAGTGTTGCTTGTCATTATAGGGACATGAGCCCTCTCTAGTTTTCACTCTGACAACCTCTCTCTTATTATCTTAGGAATATTAATCATTTCATAGTGACTATCTGAAAGTTACAATCCTGTCATTCTTCAATGACTGGTCACTCAATTATTTAATCAGAGAGGCTTTTTCAATTACTGGATAACATCTAACTTTCCTAAGAGACTGTGCTTCCCAACCAGCCTCCTTTTTCCAAACAGATTCCAGCCTAAACAGCAAGTTCATTTAACACACACACACACACACACACACACACACACACGTCTTTCTAGGGATGCAATGTAAATACAAGCAGTCTGCCATCATCTTCTGAGCAGGAATACATGCCCTGAAGAAGGAAAAAAAAAAGCCCTGAGTATCTTCAGTCTGGAGAAGAGAAAACTGCAGGGGATGGAGGACATGACACCCAAAGGGCTATCAGAGCACATAGATATTTGTTTTGTTTGCTCCTGCTGACAGCAATATTAGAACCATAGAAGCTCAGATTTGGAAGGGCTCACTAGGGCTACCTAGTCCAACCCCCTGCCAAGCTGGAATACAAAACTAAGGTGTGCTCCTGATAGATGCCAACCCAGTGTCTGTTCAAAGACCTCTAAAGGGGTATCCACCACCTTCCAAGGCAGAATATTCCACTGTCAAACAGTTTTTACAGTAAATAAGTTCATGCTAACATTCAGATAGACTTTCTTTTCTTCTTATTTGCATCCACTAGTTCTCATTCTTGTATATGGAGCAGCAAAACAAAACTTGTCTCAACTTCTACATGGTGTTTAAAGATGGCTATCATATCACCTCCCAGTCTTCTCTTTTCCAAGCTAAATATATCTCTTTCCCTAAAGTCATTCCTCATAAGGGCTTGGTCTTCAGACCTTTGATCATCTTACTTGCCCTTCTTCAGACACATTTCAGCTTTTCAATATCCTTCTTGAACGGTGTGCCCAGAACTAGACACAAGATTCCAGGTGAAGTCTTAACAAAGCAGAACAGAGTGCCAATGTTGCTTCCCTTGATCTGGACATTATCATCTTGTTAATGTAGTCCTGTTGATGCAGCTTGTCTGGTGGCCTCATCACATTGTTGACCTAAAGGGTGTAAGTTACAGAAAAGAGGTTTCATTTAAGTATGAGGGGAAACTTTTGGATAGTATAAAAAGGGAAAGATGGAAGCCACTAGTGGCACCTTTACAACTGATCAGCGATTTCTGATGCGACAGTCAAAAGTAGGCTCCCTGCCCCAATTCCTCCTCACATTCCTCACACTCCATCATAGGATGGAGGCAGAAAGATCAGTCTGCTGTATCCCATTCAACAGGACAACAGCGCCTCATTGCTCACAGCAGCTGCTGCTGTCCAGTAAGGATTAGGGTATTTTTATGATCCCTATGCATATTCTACTGTATTCAATACATAGGGATTTTGAACATGAATCAGCTACAAATCTGTAACTCTAAGTTACATATTTGTATACTAACTTAAATTCCAGCCACAGTTTCTATTTTCAAAGAGAAAAACAGAAAGCTTAATGCATGCACAAATCTAAATTGTGATCGATGTATACAAATGGTAATATTCTTTTCTTCAAAACACTGTAAAGCCACCAAAATCCAGAATAAGCATCACATGTAAAAGAGATACCTATGCAGAAAAATGATCAAACAGACAAATATGTTGGCCAGATGCTAAAAGTGGAAAACAATTGTATATTCATTGTTTTTTCTTGAAATGTGTATTTTAACATGTCATAAACAAGTTTTCAGAAACTCCACACTGAGGTTTTCAGATTCATTCTAAATTCAGCCTATTTGGGGCATAGAAAATGGACTTTTAAGATGCAACAAATTAAAATGTCAAGACCAATCATACCAAAGCCTTGTTTACAAGATGGTTATAATTTTGGTTTCCAAAGCCTAGAAGATTTGTCTTTCCAGAAATTAGCCGGCTATTGTTATCACATAAAGAAACTGCAACTGATAACATTCCCTGGCTTTCTGACATCTCAATTTAAATTGCAATCTTCCTTGGCCAGACCATGGTGCTTCCCAATTCTGAAGCCTTTCAGAATCAATTTCAATAAAAATGTACTGCTCCGAGCAGCAGACAAGGCATGAGCTGAGGCATCTTCCTCACAGATATTTATTCATTTAGGCTGACTGGTGCAGGATGGGAGACGTGACCTTCAATCGTTTGCACTGGGCAAGAAAGCAGCAGTCTCTGCACTAGTCTTTCTCTAAAGCAGATACATCTTGCAGAATCTTAAGCCTTACTGCCTCAGGATCTTCAGAAACACAAGTATACACCAGGGTTGGGCAACAGTGTCCCTCCAGACGCTGTTGGATTGCAACTCCAATCAGCCCCAGCCATGATAAGGAATCATGGGAGCTACAATCCAACAGTGTTCGGAGGGTACAATGTCCCATCTGCATTTTGCATCCGTATATTTACAACGCTGTTGGCCCTCCATGTTCACTAGGGTTAGGGGCAAAAGACACTTGCAAAAGTGGAAAAACCACAAATATCGAAATGTGTATGTGTATCTGTCTGTATGTGTCTGTGGGAAGGGGCCAAGTCATAGTGGGGAGAGTGGGCACCCAGAGTCCAAACCAGCTCAGAAAAAGGAGAGGGAGAGGGGGTGGATCAGCTTGACGGCCCTATACTTCCTCTCTTTTTGCCCATCTCCTTCCTTGAGTTTGTGTGGGGACATCATGAAAGAGTTTGTGGTGCTGAGATATTGGGCTGCAAACCATCCTTAGCTGGGCAGGCAGTGGCTGGTGGAGGAGGAGGACAAGAAGCATGTTTTTAAAGGATTGCATGGCCTGATCAGAGCCACTAAGAAGGAAGGTTCCCCCAGAAAAAAAGTACCAGAGGTGTTAGCAGGGAGCAGGGATTGGAATAACTTGCAAATAATCAAGTCCATGAAAGTTAAACCTGCAAATGTGGAGGGCCAACTGTACCAAGATTTGATAGTGTTCATTATCAATGGGTACAGCTTGGCAGTAACTTTTTAGAAATAACTAGTTTCTTGTACTTTCCCAATAACCAAGATATAACTTAGTTTTACATAATATTACTATAATACATTACCACAGCAATTGAACAAGGTATGACCCCACTCATTTTTGCAGTGTAACTATGGCTTTTAGTTACTTTTATAGCTACAGAGGGCTGGCTTCACTAAATCATGGAGGAGTATCATGTGGTTCAAGGATTGACTCATGCTGTTCCTCATTGCTCTGTTGTGAATGTTGAAGTAATGGATCAGAAGACTGTGTATTTTGTTGCACAGGTCAGCAGATTGTAGCAATCAGATTTTTTTTTCAGTCAGTAATGAAAATTGACCACAGCAATTACTTTTGAGAAAGAGGAAAAACGATTGTTACTTTTAAAAAAAACTTTATAATGATGAACTACTTTTGAATCACTTTGAGATTATCACTGTAACTCAAGCATTAGCTACTCTAGCCCTTCAGATGGGGTCCACAGCTCCCATAAATTCTAGCTAGCATTAACCAATGATAAGAGATTATGGGAGCTGCAGTCCTAAAAGATCAGGAGGACCACGTTTGTCTATCCCTATGTACATAATTACTTCTTTCAAGCTTAGGACTGTGAGCCCCTCCCACCAGTCCCTTTCCCCTACTGATCAGAATGTGATGGCAAGGATGGTTTCTTAAGCACGTGGCAATAAAGATCCTATTCAGTCTTTAATGTAGAAGAGCTCGTAGATATGTAATCCTGAACAGGACAGAGCAGCCTGTCAGATATATAAAAATCAGTACCAAACTCGACAACTGTGAGAATGTCAATACATACTGGGTTACATCATTCATCTCGTTCTGTGTCCATGAATATATGAGCCAGCATAATGTAGTGGTTTGAATGTTGGACTATGACCCTGGGAGACAAGGTGCTGAATCCTTGCTCAGTCATTAAAATCCACTGGGTGACCTTGGGTAAGTCATACTCTCTCACCCTAAAAGGAAGGCAAAGGTAAGTCCCCTTTGAACAAGTCTTGCCAAGAAAATCCTGTGATAGGCTTGCGTTATGGTTGCCATGTGTCAGAAATGGCATGAGGTCACACAACAACAACTATAACTTTGGTTAGACCTCATCTTGCTTTGGTTAGACCTCATCTTGAATACTGTGTCCAGTTCTGGGCACTCCAATTCAAGAAGGACATGGTCAGGCTGGAGCAGGTCCAGAGGGGGGCAACCAAAATGGTGAGAGGCCTGGAAGCCATGCCCTATGAGGATAGACTTAGAGAGCTGGGTATGTTTAGTCTGCAGAAGAGAAGGTTAAGAGGGGACATGATAGCCATGTTTAAATATTTGAAGGGATGCCATGTAGAGGAAGGAGAGGGCTTGTTTTCTGCTGCTCCAGAGACCAGAACAAGGAGCGATGGATTCAAGCTGCAGGAAAGGAGATTCCACCTGAACCTCAGGAAGAACTTCCTGACAGTCAGGGCTGTCCGGCAGTGGAATATGCTGCCTCGGAGTGTGGTGGAGTCTCCTTCTTTGGAGGTTTTTAAGCAGAGGCTGGATGGTCATCTGTCAGGAGTGCTTTGAGGGTGTTCCTGCATGGCAGGGGGTTGGACTGGATGGCCTGTGTGGTCTCTTCAACTCTACATTTCTATGGTTCTATGATTCTATGAACAGAATACAGAAAATATAACAAGCACACTTCCTGAAGAACAAAATGAAAAATTTTAGAATGACAATAATAATTTATAAAAAGAAACCATTAAAGCTTCTATTAAGTGACATATCTGTCATCACAGAATTGGTAGAATAAAGTAACTAAGATAGCTTAGACACAAAACATAATAAACATGACAAGATTTCAGTAAGAATTGTTTCATTTCTTCACTTCTACATAAACTCCTTTTTTGATTTCTTTGAATATGTAACCAGGTCCTTTGTGTATTATCAGGCTCAATGCTAAGAATGTATGGCACCATTTAGAGCCACTGAGAGTCACTACATTCCTCACAACTGCCAAACGCGCATGGCCACAGCAGTGTCTAGGTCTAGATCCCAAATCCAACATCCTTGACAGCACCCCAATAATGCTACAGACTTTGGGAAGCCTGCTTCAGTAAGGTTAGTGGAGGGATAGGAAAGGGGCTGCACTGATGGCTTGTGGGGAAGCAGGGAGATAAATTCAAACAGATTTGTTTAGGATTAGCTCAGAATCTCATTGATAGTTGATGATGTTGATGTTAGTGGCTGGAATTCACTGTGAGACATCTTTGCAAATGAACTTATGTATGCAGGAAATAGAATTGGGCGATTTTGCACTGTCTGTATTCACCTAACGGCATGGTGTGATATTACTGCATACAAGCATTCATTCACTGCATAAGGGTGACTGTTGTGCCATGGCCGTTGCACTGGGCATCAATGTCCTTCAGTGCACTTCCTAAGGCACATTTAGATACCAGCTAGGAAATGCTGGAGCACAACAGGAGCATGTGATGCACACCAGAAGTACCCAATGCACACTGGGGTACTTTTGCTGGCACCCGGTATTGTTGTTATCTGATGTCAAGATGATCTCAACTCATGGCAGCCTTATAGATGAGAGACTTCCAAATGATTCTGTCATCAGCTGCCCTGCTCAGGTCTTGCAGATTCAGAGATGTGTCTTCCTTGGTAGATCCTATCCACCTGTAATATGGTCTTTCTCTTTTCCCACTGTCTTCTACCTTACCAAACACTATTGCCTTTTCTGGTTAGTCATGTCTTCTCATGACATGGTCTAAATACGACAGTCTCATGGCCCTTTCCGCACAAGGCTGGTGAATCAGTTCGTGCCATTTCTTACCGGATTTTCTGGGCTCAAAACAAGGCGGACTTTCCCTCATTTCCTTCCGCACAGCTACTGCTTATGTTCCATTCTGATTCAAAGGAGTGTGAGTTCATGAATCCACACTGCCTCTGCCATGGCCACTCCTGCTACTCCCCTCACCCTGCCCTGTCAGCTGTGATTGGCCACTCTTTTTTTTGCATGGTTTACTACGTCATTGCGTACGTGCATACCTGCAAAAGTCTATACTACCCCCTGGCCCCTCCCATGAGCCCTCCCCTGACCACCAATTCATATTGGTGCGAAGGTACATGTCTGTACCACTGTGAAAGTACAAATCGGATCAATATGGAAAATTGTAAAACCGATTTCTTCCGGTTTTCAAATAGTGTGCATTACCACCACACGGGGGGCACATTTAGTCAGAATTATGTGCGGAACAAAGGTAAATAAACCAAACCTAGTCCGCTCCAACGTGCAGAAGACCTCCGTGGCAAGACGCTTTAGCCCACCTTAATAACCGCGTGTGGAAAGGGCCTCAGTTTAGTCATCTTGGCTTCCAGGTAGAGTTCAGGCTTGATTTGCTTTATTTGTCTTTGTAGCAGTCCAAGGTATCCATAGAATTTTTCTCCATCACCATATTTTGAATGAGTTGATTTTCTTACTATCAGCTTTCTTCACTGTCTAGCCTTAACAACAATACATAGAAATCAGAAGTATGATGGCATGGACAATCATAACTTTGGTATTCAATTATTTATCTTGACACTTCAGGATCTTGTCTGGTTCTTTTATGGCTGCCCTTCCAAGTCCTAGTCTTCTTCTGATTTCTTGACTACAGTCCCCATTCTGATTAATGACTGAGCCAAGGAATAGAAAATCTTGAATTATTTCAGTATCTTCATTATCTACTTTAAAGTGGTGTAAATCACCTGCAGTCATTATTTTTTCTTTCTTAAACATCATCTGATATACATCATCTCAAATCACTAGCAAGGGTTCATTGCCATTCTGCAATGTAACTAAGGATTTGTAAAGTTAAAGTTAACCCATGATGTAAAATCTCAGCCATCATTATTATTATTATTTCTTATCTGCCTCTCCCTATACATCTAATTCCAAACTGACTGAACGATCAATTTGTATGGCACTTAACAGAAAAGAGAGATGAGTAGCCCAGGAAAAATAAGCAGAAATGTACTTTATACATTGTGGTTTGGCAGAATTTCAATTGAAGGAGGAATGAGTTTAAACTAAAGACTTAAAGAGAATTTCTTTTGTTTATTTGTGGCAAGAACTCCCCAACATTTGGTAATATCTGCCAAAATCCAACAGATTCTGTGCTCTTCTGATTTTTGAAAAAGAAAATGTACGAAGAGAGAGCAAAACTGATAGATTTGTTCATTCCGCTTCTGAATGTATAGCTTCAAAAACTCAGCATATTGAATCATGTTTGGTGTGGAATCAGAACTGTTATCTCCTTTTTTCCCTGAAACGCTCCTCAACCTTAACATGGCAGGCAAGTACAACATGGTCTTCTCTAAACCAGGAATAATTGCACCTACTGAATTTAGCCAGGGCAGATGGCTGAGAATTTTATTTAGATACTTGCTGGTAAGATCTTACCAATATTTGCACATCTCTTTATACTTGTATATTGGGTATAAAGAACTTAACACTTTGAAAAAAAAATCTTAAAACATAGAAGAAAATGTAACTGACAGATTTGGCCATCCCTGCATAGGTCTACCAAGGGCTGCTCTCAAGATGGGAAAGAGGCAGTAGTCCTCTGAATTCAGTCATTGGGAACCTGAGTGGGAGGGTGATATTGCATTCAAGTCCTGGTGTAGGTTTCTAACAGCATTTTGTTAGTTGACTGTTGTGTGAACACTGGTCTGAACCAACACAGCTCTTCTTATGTTCTTATGCACCGTAGGAATGTCCTAGAAACACACAATATAGATCATTGAACCTACTCAGGGAAGTTAATATTTAGAATGAAAATACACCCTCTGCTTATTCTTGAAATTGCATTGAATGTTAACTTACATTTATCACAGTATTGCTTCATTATGCAGTTTGGATTTTGATTAAAGTTCTTTTTTTAGTTCAGTTCATACAGAGATAAAAAAATTCCTTTTAAAAAGACACTGATCTCACCCTCTCAATCCAGTTGGGTCTTTAAGACTGCAGACGCAAATATTCTACAGTGGAAAGTGTGAGACAACTCCCATGCTAAAGACTGATGATGATGGAAGTCAATGGCACAGGAATCTGTTCATGTGTAAAAGAACAAATGACCATGAAAAGGAAATGAATAGTCATCCAGAAATGACTATGATGCTCCTCTATCCAATTCCAACCCCTACGCTCCCCCTCAACACAGAATGTAGAGCAGGGCCTCATTCACACTACACACTACACAATAATAGCTCTAATAGCACTTTAATTGCCATGGTTCCAAACCCTATGGAATCTCATGATTTGCAGTTTAAAGGAGGGACATTTAAAATTCTCAACCAGAGCTTCTCTGATGCCTGTGACCAAACTACAAATCCCAGGATTCCACAGGATGGAACCATGGTAATTAAAGTGGAATAATAGCAGTAGAATTATGTAGTGGGAATGGGCTGTACTAAGCCCAAGCCTGATCTTTCACAATCCTTACAGTTTTTAAATGTTCTGGCAACCTCGGAAAAGTTTTAGATGACTACAGATCCCAGAATCACCCAAGTAGCAATGGCCATAGACTAGGCAATTCAGAGAGTTTTAATTCAAAAAGTAACTTTTCCAAACTCTGCTTTCTAGACCTATAAACTTCCGGCTAATGAAACTTTGGGAATACTAAAGAAGACATCTATGGATTTCCCAGTTGGACACAGAGCTGCACTATAGTACTACAAGGACTTCACTGTCATTGCTAAAGCTCTCTCTTTACCAGTTCAAAGGCCCAGATTGTACCATTGCCCTGAGCATGCAAATCACCATTTAGCACCTGATGACTGTGTTACTCCAAAACGTACATGACTCAGGGTCCAACCACAATGCCAGTGCCTACATGAAGCAATGGGGAATATTAGCTCAAAGAGGATGCCTGCAAAGGTGCAAAACCTTACGAGAACTTTCACACCTATGTTTACCAGTACTAATGCACAGAAGAACCAGCCAGAGATCCAAAAGTAAGCTTAATATGTTTTATTGGGTGAATTTCAATCACACACCAACGCTAACTGAAGGAAAGGGGAGGAAATTTTTGGAAAACGATATTTTAGGATGAATAGGGTGATATTTACCAGTCCAGAAGAGCAGCAAAGAAGCAGTGATGTTGCTTAGACTTGAATCTAAGGACAGTACACAATAAAAAATCAGAGCAGCAGAGAGGTGCCCAGCAATTTGTGTACTGCGAGCTGACTGGCCAAAAACTGGGGATTAAATACTCTATTTTTGCCTGGAGGGCTGGAGTATTAATAGCTCTCTGGCAGAGTGGACAATGGAGTCGTGAGAATGGACAATGGGGTCTGGAACGGACTAGTGGTCTTAGGTGACAAAGGGCTAATGGTAGTCCTGATAGCTCAGTCATCAAACAAGTGTGATGACAAAAGGGAAGCTTTGCTTGGTCAAAGGGAGAGGAGTTAAGTCATTCAGCTGTCATGCGGGAATCTTCCAGACATTATTGTCTCTATCAAATTCATTAGCTTTATGGAATTTTCTCAACACATCTACCTGGCAACCTTGGCAAACTATATTAGAATGTATGGTCAGTGTGGGATACAGAAATGCATTTTTTCCCCTAAATAAGTGGGATCTTTGATTCACTAAGACTGATCTTCTAATTTCTTCTAACAGAGTTACAGGGGGAAAGTCCCCTTCACTACTCAAATACCAGGGCTCCTACTTGGCACTTCCCTTGTGTTCAGGTCTGCCCTACAGTTTGAAACAAGATCATTCAAGCATGATACAAGGTCAGGTTACCCTGGAACTAGATTCAGTACCATCTACCAATGCGTGGAACAATAATGAGCAGCATCTCTGATTATGTACCTTTCTCTTACTGCTCATCCAGGCAGACTTTAGACAAGGATGTCTCTTTTTACAAATGGCTCACCTATGAGGGGATTACTCCCACCCTACACCTTTTCAAAAATTTGGCCATCTTTTGCTTGATTTAGGTTAAGTAGTCTTGCTTGTAATCCCCATTAGAGACACCGCACTGCAGCTTCCAAGTAAGCAAAAAACCCTAAGCTTATAAGCACTTAAACAGTGCACCATACAAAGTAAGATTAGTGAACTGCAGCAGTTAATGCTAGAGGATATCAATGTAATATAGAACTAGATAGAATGACCCGATCGATAGCAAATCCCTCTGGACTGTTTCTCTGACCTTGGGAATTCACAATGCTGAAACAGGAAAAAAAACAAAGGACACCAAGAGTTTGAGGCCATAGACTGGGAGTCACTGAGGAATGTGACTGCATTTCTCTGAGCTCCATTGAGGGTTATGGATGCCTTCCTCACTACAAGATTACTCTGTCTCCTCATTTGATTTTCTATTGTATTTACTTCTGGGACCCAGGATTTGTAAGCCTTGCAGTAAAAAGCTGACTCGGGCAGAAGGAAACAGGAATGCCTACTCTGAAATTAAACACAAAAGGCCACAATTTTATTATTTATAGCTGTGTGGAGTTGGCTTGACATAAAGCATAGCTCCAGCTATTAGATAAGTCACCTGCCAGAGGACACCAAGGGGTGACAGCTGTGGAATCCGCATGGGCACATAGCCTCTGAGAGGACTCCCTCCCACGTGAGGATGAGACAGGTTCTTCAGATCCCTGAACCAAGTCTGACCCCTAGATACCTGCATCTCCGCCACCCTCTAAATGTGAGAATGCAGGGCTCAGAGGCTTTGCTTCTGCTCAAAACTGGATTTTGTCTCATTCCACACCACTAAAGTTGTGGCAAATATAACATGCATAAATAACCATCTTAATAAAGACCAGGGCTGGCATCCTGCTGGTCGGTTACGATGTTGTAAGTTAGGCCATTTCCATACCGGGCTTCTGAAACGGTGCAGAGCGACCTGCCACTGAGGTCTTCTACACCGTAGAGTGGACTGGCATGGACTACTTTTTGTAGTTCCACACCAGAATCCACTCAGGAGCGGCCGGAACTAGCCGCGCTGCGTGTTTTTTAAAAATCTCTTTTTCGAGGTTTTTAAAAAGCACAGAGCACACAGCCCCGCGCCGCTCCGTCGCCCGGCTCCAAAGTGGATTTGCAGGCGCGCGCAAGTGCGTGCCTGCAGATCTGCCGGGGGCGGGCTTCCGGCTGGAGAGCTTCTCCGGTTGGTGGAGAGCCTCCACCAACCGGAAGCTGCCATCTGGGACGCCAGAGGAGTGTGGAGCAGCGAGCTCGCGCTGCTCCGCGTGGCGACAAGACTTACCCGGCTGCGGGTAAGCTCCGTTTTAGCGTGTTTTCACCCGTTTCCCCACACACACATGTGAAAGGGCCTTAGTCTTACATTCTTGTAACTGTTTCCTATTCATACTTATGATCATGGTACCATTGCCATGATAGTAAGTGCCCCCAAACCCACTTAAAAATCCAGCCAACTGTAGGAAGGGATAGAATTCTTCAGCACTGATGCATGGGGTGTTGAGGGATGACACGTCCAGCACCTTCCCACCAGCAATCTGCAGTGAACCAAAGAATTGCAACAGGACCCTAAAGGGGTCTCTGCTTTTGTTCAGTGCATCATAGATCACTGGTGTGAGAGCGTTGGACAAGTCATCCTTCAGCATCCTGCCCACCAGGGCCACAAAGCTCCATCCCTCAATGCAACTGACTGAATTTTAAGGTCAGTTTTGTGGGTCAGACCAAAAGACAGATCATAGCCAGGACACTGTGGCTATGTGTTTGATGCACAATCTTGACCATACTTGCAGCGTGGAGGGTGGGAACGCACCCAAAGCCTGAGCACCAAGAAAACTCAAGGGACAGCATATACACTTCTCTTGGGTAGGCCAAAGTGGAACCTACTACTTCATCTGTTCCAGGAAGATCCCATTCCCTTCAACCACTGATTACCCTTTTATCCAAAATATGTTGTGTTATATTGGTTGTGTGGCAGACCTAGCTTTTGTGGCTATCAAGTAATATTGCAAACTAACTGTTTATTCAATTATATTTGTAGTCAGCATTACTTTTGTATCTGTTTCAGCTTTCTTCCCCTACCACTTACAAAACAATATGAAATCCCTATTGACTTCAGCTGCCAATAATTCCGACATTGCTGCAATTACCAGCTGACATGAAATTCTAGAAAGCTGGTTTGCTTTATCAAAGTATGATTAATTCATTATTAATTTTCTTCTTCTTCTTCTTCTTCTTCTTCATCATCATCATCATCATCATCATCATCATCATCATCCTGCCCTGGCCAAACGGTAAATATTGAAAATGGAGAAATCCAATGTTGGCGATGCTTCACTGTTCCTAAAATTGATTTAGAAGCAGAGAATTGAAAACAGAAAGAGAAAGACCTGTGCAGGGGTGAGAAAATATTCTAGGGGATACTACTGGGGTGCTTATTATGAGGACCATGCATTTTAAAAGTACAGTAGATGGTTTAATAAACCAGGTGCTGTAGGCTATATTTCGGAGGAAGGAACTGGTAAAACCGCCTCTGAGTAGTCCTTGCCTAAGAAAACCCTATGAAATTCATGGGGTTGCTGTAAGTCGACAGGTGATTGGAGGGTGCGCGCACACACACACACACACTTGGATGGGGCAAAGTGAGTGAACATAGGACTTGTTTTATGACATTCAGTCTACCAAATTATTCTCCCTCGCTCAAGGAGATTGCTATTACCCTTTTACAGCAAGAATCGGGGGACTTCAAAAAGAAAAATAAAATAGCTGGACCATATAATATTAGGCTTTATTGTAGAACTGAAATGTTCTTGTTGTTTTAATTCCTGGGAGATTCCACTTCTAAGAGGTAACACATTCAACTTAATGTCAGGTCTAATAGGAAATAAGAAAGCTAGACCAAGTTATAACCCTTATTCCAGGCCAATCACTGTAGTCAGTTATTGCTTCAACCCCTGCAGCAGCAAGACTCTGATAATTCTTGCTGTCCTCAATTCATATAAACAAAATCAGGGTTTATTTCATTTTTTGGCAGTCTTGGGTTTCTAGCAAGGGAAAAGGAGTTTGAATTAAATTTCACCTGATAAACCAATTGACTGATGCCTTCTGATATACTAGCAGCAAAATCATTCTCTTATTATAGATCCTTATGTAACAGAAACAGCATGAATCCAACCCAAAAGGGAAGTTGTCAGGAGGCTCTTTGGGAGGAACATCTTGATGGAAATTGCTGCAGAATGAAGTGACTTAGGTAGTAGACTGTCATCTGTTGGAGCTTTTTAAACAGAGGTTGATCACCTGTCAGAAATGTTTTAGCTGTGGACTGACATGTGGCTAGATGAGGAGACCCTTGGGGTAGCTTTCAGTTGTGTGATTCTATAACCCCTAGATTTACAGAAATACAGGAACAACTCTTTAGACAAAGTAGTAGCAGCAGCAACAGCAGCAGTAGCAGTAGTGACAGGCCAGTGAAAACTGCAGATAGAAGAGAAAAATCTTGTTTATTTTTGACCAAAATTTACCCAAGTCCTCTAAATAAAGACTGACACTAATATTACTGGCAACCCAAAGTCCAACTCTGTCAAACTCCCCAAAATTGTACATTTGGAAAATATGAATGAAGAAAAGAATGCATGCATTTCTTCCATTTAGTCAATGGAACAACAATGCATACAATTAAAAATGCACAATAAAACCATATACCATTTGAAATACGTACATACGTGAATGTAAATTTCTGTGCAGAGGAAAAAGGCTCACAATCCAATAAATGTCTAAATTGGAAAGAGCTAAAATTCAGGGAGCTCAGATGAATTCTTATTTTTCCTGATTCTCACAATTCTAACAAGAATTGAGCATGCTCATCAGCTGGTTGGCTGTTGCAGGAGTGGTCAGAAAACAGTTTAGAATGAAATATACTGGAAAAGATGACAGGCAGACAGGAACACAAATGCTACACACTCTTAGTGGAACACAGCATATACTGTTATTACTTCACATTGTAACACTATGGTTAACTCATAGTTAAACAGATTAGAATTCTCCCCAGTAAGAGACACAAGATCCAAGCTGATCTTTGAAGCTAAGCAGGGTCAGCCCTGGTTAATATTTGGATGGGAGACCACTAACAAGTACTGTAGGCTTTATTTCAGAGAACTAAACTTGCAGGAACACACGTACACGCTTCCATTCAAGGGTGGAGAGGAAAGGGATGTGGGAGGCAATTCAGGTGATGAAGATGTATCTAGTCTAAGTTCCAAGGGGAAGGGAAAGGAGGGTGCATTGATCTGTAAGCACATTCTCATTTGTTCCCTTCTCCTAATCAAAACCAGCTGCATCTTCACCACAGAACTACCTCTACTCCTTCCCACTGGTAAGCTGCAACGACTCCTCTCAGGACTTGGCAGTTCCATTACATTCTGCCTACAGTGGCAGCACAGCACATTCAGAGAACATCCACTATTCATCCCTTTTCATGTAACAATAATGACAATAATCCATACAAAGCCACTCCTTTGAGGCCACTTTTTTTTCTCCATCTGCCATTGAACGGTGAAAGAAATTGAATCAGGTGACTTATGAGTGCTAAACAGCAGAGGGAGGGATCTGGTTATTCAAAGGAGAAATCCATTTACCCATTGTCCAAACAAAAATCAATTCACTGCAGGAAGAAATCTACACAACCCATGGTCACTCATGCACATCTTGCCACCCCGTGCACAGACATATACCATTCATACAGCTCCCTCAAGAAACACAAAGAACACACATAAAACCATGTACAGTGCAGAGAAAATGCACATACTTTCCCAGCCCATATTATCTTCTACTGCTTCTTCCTGTCTCTCTTTTTCAGTCTATTAGAGTTTCTGCCAGCTTGATTTTCTGGTACTCTAAAAGACAGAATAGGTACTAGAGGAATGAGTGCCTTTTTAGAATTTGTCATGATTAGCTATGAATAGGCTCAGTGGCTGTTTCAAGCATTCAAAAATTATGAGACCCTGAACAGTTGCTGGATACCACAAGATATTCACCTATGGAACTGAACTTCTCTGCCCTATTTTCTGCCTTTGCTGTTTAGCTCCTGATCTGGAGTACAGCTCTCATACCCTCCAACGTTTCACAGATGAAAGCCACCAAGGCACATCAGAGTGTCATCAAGATGAGGATTATTAATGAGGAAGAACCAATGGCTTCAAAACTTCAGGAAAAGAGATTCCATCCAAACATTAGGAAGAACTTCCTGATGGTAAGAGATTCAGCATTGGAAAGTGCTGCCTCAGAGTGTGGTGAGTCTCCTTCTTTGGCGGTTTTTAACAAAGGCTGAATGACCATCTACCAGGAATGCCTTGATGGTGTATTCCTACACAGCAAGAGGTTAGACGCGATGGCCCTTGTGGTCTCTTACAACTCCACGATTCTAAGAACACACAAACTAAGAGAGGCTGCAGCAGGTTGCTTTTGCCTTAGCTAACTGGGAAGGCCTATAGTCTGTCCTTCCTTTCTTCTTGCTGTGCTGAATGAACTGAACACATAATACTTTTGCACTTAGAACTCAGTTTACAGTAGCTGAAGTAAGACAAAGACAAAGAAGAAAAGTGGGAGGGCAACAGAGAATGTGGGACATTTTGAAAGCAGCTGAAAAAGTGGGAAAATAGAGAATTACTCAAGACTGTCTGTGGGGGGTATGCCATAGTAAGACTTTTTTTCCCTCTTTGGGCCTCAGAACAAGTTTGTAAGTGGGTGAATCAGGCCTCTTTGATTGATTCATTTGGACACAAAGAACTGGAAAGTACAACTACGTGTATCATCTCTGGTTGAGGAATTTGTTGCCCACTTGGGTTGGATGAGGTGATCCAATTCATTTTCAAGGTCAGTGGCCTTCTGCTTCCCCATCCCTAGCTGTCATTTACAAGGTATCATTCAGCTGTTTCTCACCAGTTTGACAAAACTGGTTTTTAAAATTGTTAATAGATGCGGAAATTGAGGAGGTTAAAAGAAGAAGAGTGGCAAAGGGGAGGGGGAGGAACAGACCAGAGTGGGTGGGGAGAAGCGAGAGAGTCAGAGGGAGGAAAAGACGAAATCCTCTGCTACCACAGAGGAGCCCCAGCGACAGGAATAAATTGTTCATTATTTTGAATGACTTTGCTGGCCATTTCCATGCGGTACCTAGAAAGGTGAAAGAAATAATCAATTTACCCAAGCATACATGCATTCATTCTACTCTAAAACAATTGCACACTTGATCTGGATTTAAGAGGATTCTTGTAGCTTGATACAAATCAGGAATGAATGCAGGTATAGCGAGATTCTTGCATATTTCTGGACCTGTGTATCTTCAGTATGACCATCAAGTCTGCATAGATGGAAGAACCAGGCCTATTTGTAGCTGTGCAAATCAGTACTGGGGCAGATGCAAACCACAGCTTTACAGTTCAGATTTCACATCGTTTATACATGTAACAACTGAAACTCTCCACACCCTTCCAGTTTAATTTTATTATATCGAAAACTGAGGCACATCAAGCATTTGTATTTGTTATTAGTTTTACCAAATATGAGTTGATTGCATTTTCCATGGCTTGTTTCAAAGTCAGCCTATTTGAAAAGCTGTCAAAACTCAAAATGTGATAATAAGTCATTATTATCTACCCAATAGGTGGCACTGAGATATTTGCAAAGCTGGGACTAGGTACTGGGTAATTGTAAGGTCTCGGTTTTCTTTATCCTTTAAAAAGAAAGAGGGAAAGAACTATTAGGATTTAAGTTTTAGAACAATATATTCCCAACAGCTTCTCTAGAAGCACAAATATAAAGCAAAATTTAGCCCTTTGTGCACATCACTGTGGAGTAATTCAGTATCATTTTAAATAATCCTTTGTCTAGACGTCAAACATCTCAGCACTGTGCCCTGTGATGCTGATGGATTTCTCAGCAGAGATTTGGGGGGAAAAAACTGAATCACAATTCAAAAGAAAATCTCAAGAACTATGGGAGGTTAAGACTACATTATATTCATCTAAACATCCCAAATCTGTAGGGCACCTCAAGAGTTTATGCTGAAAGCTGAATATACAAAAGAACCATATGAAAATGATTCCCATGAGTTCCTTCCACAACTAGCTGCCAGAAATATTAAACACTGTATTAACTGCCCATCCAGAAAAGAACATTGCCTCAGCTAGTTACACATTGTTTGACAAATCATTACTTTCATTTGCCTTTGGGAAGCCACACATACAGCTACAAGAAGGAACTCATGAGCATTTATGACACAAGAAGTCACCAGCTTAAGCAGCAAACCAGAACACTTTTTGAACATTTAAAGTTGGCTGCCATAAAATTTTATAGTAAACATTACTTATTCCTTACTTTGTTTTGAATTAAGATCAGCAAGTCATATATCTTGTCCAAAAAAATTTGTCATAATATATTGAAGGTCAGAAGTAGTAAAGTGAGCATTGGCAGGTAGGCAAGGGTGTTACATAGTATTTTTTTTTTCAGATTTATAATAAACTTTTTGAGTTGGTGGTGTATCAGGACTCTCAACCATAAACTTGTCAAGACTGCTGTGCAGCTCACACCCTGAAAGCAGGTCAAATGCGGTAACTCATTTCACCAAGAAGTACGAAGTCACCCCTGGGTGTACTTGTCACTCCATTTGTGCTACATGCTAAATGAAGTCCTTGACCAAAGTCAATTTTCACTGGATTTCAAAAAAAAAATTGTGGAATGTCTATCTACAAGAGGAGGGGGAAAGACTAAAATCAGAGTTATAACAATCAATAAAACTGGCAAGAGGAATAAACCAAAAGCAAACCTACGATCTCATATTCATGACACTCTCATAAGTTCTTACGAGAAAAGGTAATACCTGTTAAAACAGGACACCAGTAGCTCACATCAAAATGAAATAAGATGCATGCCATAAAACAGCAGACAGACAGACAGAGGCAGTGGAGGTAGATCAGAAGAACTTTTGTCAAGACAATATCTATCTCTCTTTCATGGATGTTATGGAGGTATGACCAGTCAGAATTATCTAGGAAATTTTCTTCCATTTCTTCATTAAGAGAAAAGAAAATGAATCTGTAGGGCTCAAATTTATTGCATTCATTCAGGAGAAAGTAAGTTCTGGAGGTATCATCAACAATATTGCTCCATCTAGGAAATTTTCTTCAGCTTCTTATCAGGATCAACTTAGGGAGCTGATTATGTTTAGAGAGCTGGTGTAGTATAGTAGTTTGAGTGTTGGACTAGGACACTGGTCCTAGTCCAACAGGGTCCAAATCCCCATTCAGCCATGGAAACCCAGTGGGTAACCTCAGGCAAGTCACACTCTCTTAGCCTCAGAGGAAGGCAAGGGCAAACTCCCTCTGAACAAATCTTGGGAAGAAAACCCTGTGCCAAGTTCATCTCAGGGTCCTTGTAAGTCAGGAATGAAGCACCAATGTATTTATTTCTTATAGATTTAAATTGATTTAGTATTTATTTCTTATCTCTGGCAATTGTAATTAGGAAACAACGGAACAGATCCAAGAACATTATTAAGAACCTCAGAGAATACCATTTCCAGGATTCTTTGGAAGAAATTAATGACAATTGAACCGGTATAAAACCAATAAATCTTGATCATGCTTAGAGAAGACCTATTGCAATTAATGGGTGTTAATTAGGTGACTAACGCCAGTTTCACTGATCTCAATGGATCTGTGGTAAACATAACCAAGACTGAACCCCACCCATACCTGTTCATATTGTAAACGGAAAACTGACAGTCTCGTACTACAAAGAAATATTTGATCTAAACACTGTACGCAGAGATACATCTTGACCAAATATCTGCCACCTAGCAGACAAACATTTCAACAGATAAGATGCCCAACAAACTTGTTGATTCTGAAGGATCAGTAAGGTAGTGTCCTGTCCCTCAATGACGGCCAGCCCCCGAGACATGGTAGAGCCTGTGGGTTCAAGTATCTAATTACACCTGACAGTGATGAGGTACAGCCCCAAGGCAATCAAAGTGCAGAGCCAGGCAGTAAATGGTGAGTCACATTTTATTACTACTTGAGCCCTGTCCACCTATCTAGCCAAACAGACAAAGGCTAAGAGTGAGGGTGGTATAAATATGTGAATTCTACCAGCAATGACCTCATATGGATAGCCTCCATGTATGGAGAGCAAAGATCAGAAGAGAGCAAATGTCTGAGGGCATTCAGGCAAACATCCTTGGAAGCCTTGGCAAAATTAGAAGCCCTGTTTTTGTTGTGGTTGTGTCACCCCACTGGCATACCCTATCCCAGGGACTATAAACTTGATATCAGATATGCCCACCATGTCAGAGAGGTTGCCTGGATGGGCATGTAGGCAAAGAGGTTAAACAACTGAAAACAGGTCAAGGCCAGAAAAATCTCCAGTCACGTAGCCCAAGGAGACCTCAAGCTGTGCAGATCCACGAAGACCAAGAGTCCTCAGCCAAGAGCAGCCAACTTGAGGGGATTAGCATGTTTTCCCCAGGTTGAGCAACTGTGATTCCAGAAAAATCCTACAAGGTGAGGTCCATCTACATAAACTTACACTACAACCCTTTTGCAACCAAAACCCTGAACATTTGCAACATAGCATTGTTTGGCATTCCTTCCTTTGCTGTGACCATTGTTCTCCCCTGGAGAGGGCCTACCCTCGAGGTACGTTCTGCCCTATAAGTAGTCCTAGTTTTCGAGGGTCTCTTTGGAGAACTCCCTGCCAAGCTAGCAGACCAGCACTCTGTTAGTTGACTGATCCCCTCAGCCATCTCTTTGCTGAGCTCCGTTCTTCTTGCCGCTTCCTGGACTGAAGACTTCAGGATAGGTGCAGTATCACCACCTCTACAATCCCTTTGCTATATCCCCTATCCATTTTTCACTTCTCTTCCTTCTCAATAGGCCTTGTGTGTGTGTGTGTGTGAGTGACTGTGTTGATGTGTGAGAACATTTTCATTTAATAAAGTCCACTTATTCGATATGTTTGTCTGGCTTTTTGGCTTGGCCTGACCCCGTAAAGTTGGGTAAAACATTCTGCTGGGTTATCCTGCCCCCTCATTTTGCTATTGCCGGTGCTCCGCTAATTTCCCCAATCATTATAACTTGGAGCGAACCAAGGTGTCCCCCACGGGACCCCCAGAAGTCAGGGTAACAGTTGTTGTTGTTGCTGTTCTTGTATGCCTTCAACTCATTTCTGATTTATAAGTACTGTAAGGTGAACTAATTGTGGGGTTTTCTTGGCAAGATATGTTCCGAGTGTGTTTGTCATTGCCTTCCTCTGAGATTGAGAGTTTGACTTGGCCAGCGGTCTTACACTGGGTTCCCATGGCTAAGCAGGAATTCAAACTGGTCTCTTAGAATCCAAGCCCAACACTCAAACCACTATACCACAGTGGCTCTCTCAGGAGATCTGAGACAGCATAAAGTTCTAAACAGGAGGTCCTATGCACAAGAATTGGGAAGGTGCTTGTTTGGGTAATGCCATTCATTTCCCCATGTTTAACTCTTATGTTCAGGTAAATGCCTGGGGGCTATTGTCAATTCACGTGTTACCGCTGTTTCCAGCCCGAGCTTGTGGGATATTAAGACATCATTTGATATCAATAATTCGGCCTTCTTTACCCATTCCTCTCCACATGCTTGTGAGGCCCCCGGACAACCACGCACACAGGCGCGGCCGACAATAGCTGAACCATTCACATTCTGATCTAGGCAGGCCAGTCACTGCCGAATGCAGCTTCAGGAGACCTCAAGGCAAGTACCATATTATGTATGCACGCTACTTACAAAAGATCCCCTGCCCCGCACAGGCAGCTTGATGAGCAGACCATACAACTCTCAAGCACTCCGTGTTTGCATACTGGCTACTCTATTGACAATCTGGCTATAACTCAATCATCTAAAGTACTGACCTTTCGGAGGCTTTGTCTCCAGCCCCAAACTCATTGTTTTCCCCAAGTAGGGACTAGCCTGCAGCCACAATTTTCCCTATAAGAACCCCTGACTTTGAGCGCTTCCTCAGATCGCTCGTGACTTGCCTCCCAACTTGCTGCCGCTCCATTTCACGAGCCTCGCTTCAGCCCCACGTGCTGAGAATCCACGCTCCCCAGCTTCTTTGCTTTTAACTGGGCTTCAGGACAGGTATAGTACTTCCCATACCAAACCTCCTCTCAAAATCCCTCTATCCAACTCCTACCTTTTATTTCTATAGTTCTTGTGTGAGTGTGTTGCATACATGTGTTTGGTTGTATTTCAATAAAACAATTATTATTTCAACTTCTGCCTTATCATTGACTCGGCCTGACCCCGTAGACATAGGGCTCAAGATCTCGCTACGTTACCCTGCCTCTCGCATTGCAAACTTGTGCTCTGTGCTAATTCCCTCCCCATTGTTGTGAGCACATTTAGGTGTCCCTCCCGGGACCCCCAGAAATCAGGGTAACACATGTGCTTTATACAACCCTTCCCTAATTCTTTAGAGTTATGATGAGATATAAATGTGGTTCAGGGATAAAAATATGTTCCCTAGCTTTAATAGAAGAAAGAGAGGTGTATAGGGCAATACGGAGTTATAGCACTATGTTTCCACTTTAATTGCCATGGATGCATCCTATGGAATCCTGGAGTTTGTAGTTTGATGAGGCACTAGAGCTCTCTGCCTGAGAATTCTAAATGCCCCTCCCAAAGTGGAAGACCCCAAGGTTCCATAGGAGGGAACCATGGCAGTTAAAACAGAATCATAGTGCTATTATCATGTTGTGTGGAAGGGCCTCTAGTCCAGGAGCAACAATTGTGCATTCTTCCAGACACTGCTGGGCTAAATCTTCTAGCATCCCTCATCATTAGGGCTGATGGAAATTGCAATCCAGAAACATCTGGAGGTTGTGCATTTCTCACTCTTGCCTAAAAAGTTACTGACCTTTATATGAGGAACACTAGGATAGTTAGGCCTCTGAAAATAGAGGTTGTTTTTTCCTGGGAATGTAAAGGAGATCTTTGTCAGATCAGAGGACAGTAGAACAACAGATTAAGAAAAGGATATGTAGATTAGTCCCTCCTAGGAATGCAAAGGGTTATGACCCTCTGAAACTGGCTCACAGATATGCTCTGATTTTTAGAACTGGTAAAGAATCAGGCATATGGACCATTGGTTATGCTGGATAGGGTTTGTGGAAATTGCAGTCTCATTACCTCTGGAGAGTCACAAGTGACCTATGCCTCCCCTAGAAGAAGGCCAAAACCCTGGATCTTCAGAACAAATCTTTATGATTAGCAATCCAGCTGGATGGATGAACCACACTTGGAAGTACCTTGCCACCAGTTTCTTGTTCTGCATTTGGCTTGGTGACTCACAATTTTAGGGCCTTTCCACACTACACTGTTCTAGTGCTATTATTGCACTTTCAACATCCTGTGGAATCCCGGGGTTTACAGTTTAGGGAGGGGCCTTATTCTCAGCCAGAGACCTTTTGGGTCTCAGTAAACTACAAACCCCAGAATTCCACAGGAGGTTGAAAGTAGAATAATAGCAGTATAACAGTGCAGTGCAGAAAGGCCCTTAGAAGGATTTGATCTAGAAATTTCTCAGCTTTGATTTCTAAAGGATGTAGTGCTTTGAGCATTGGACTACAACCCTGGAGACCAGGATTCAATTCCCCGCTCAGCCATGGAAACCCACAGAGTAACCTTGGGCACGTCATGCGCTTTTAACCCCAGAAACCCCCATGATAGGTTTGCATTAGGGTTGCCGTAAGTTGGAAACAAGTTGAAGGCAAAAAACAACAACAACAGGGAAGGCTGAACAGCAGCTATGTTTGGTAAACCTGCATTATCTAGAGCACACCAATCTTGTGAAACACATCACGTTATGAAGCAGTCTAGCACTATTTTCTGGCTGAGTTAATGAAGTCTCACATCTTCTTCACTGCTTTCATTTACATGTATGCCAGGATAAAATAAGGTATGGTACATAATCTATGTTCATTATGTACCAGATCCCATATTCCCTATACAATCAAAACTTCTACTGATTTCAAAAACAGGAAATACACCAGGATCAGACCTTCAGTGAGCAAGTATTAATCAAATAAGGATCTTTACCCAAGTTATATTAATCAGCTCTTTAGTAATCACAGCATGTCAAAGTCTCTCAAGGAATGCTTTGGAGCACATCTGATTAGGTAAAAAGCTGAACATTATATGATTTTTAAAGCTTTTTTTTTTTTTTGGACAGAGTGCTCCTCAGACGTATTGTTCTTTCTGCCCCCTCTAGAGTTCAAGCCGAGAGGATTCAGACATACTGTCCCTTCTAATTGAGACCTCAGCCACTTGGAGACTGGATAATAAACATTTGCAAATATATTGCAGAGGTCTGCACTCAACTGAAAGAGTGGGAATCTCTTGTGCCTGCAAATCAGTCAGTGATAACAAGAACGCTTGAGTGATTTCTCTTTTTAAGGCAATTCCATTCAGCGCAGGCTTTTCAAACAGTCAGGAAGGGATATTACACAGGTGAAGGGAAATGAAGGAACCACCTGAGTGACTGGAAACATAGAAGGCCATTCAAACTCAAGTGGAAAAGACAAGCAAACAGAATAGGATTCAGAATAGAAAGGGAAAGACCAGTTCCATGTTTGGAAGTGTCCAGGCTTGGTCCTTGAGCGAGAAGCTATGGTAAAACTGAAAACAGGGCAATGCCTCATTTAAGTGCCAATGAAACAGAAATCTTCACCCGTGTACCATGCCTTCCAATATTTCACAAATGAAAACCAAGATACATGTGGCCAAGCAACAAGTAGTCAAGATGGGAAAGGTTATTAATGAGGAAAAACACATATTTGACAAGAGATTGCAGCAGTTTGCTTTTGCTTGAGTCTACAGAAAAGGGCAAGAATCCCATTACCCACTCTTTGCTGCTGAATGAACGGAGAGCAAACTAATTTTGCACTTTGAACTCTGTTTGCAGCAGCCCATGTAAACTGAAGACCAAGGAGGAAAGTGGGAGGAAAGAAGAGGAACCAAGATATTTCAAAGCAGCTGAAGAAGAAGGATAACAGAGGATTTATTAGGACTGTCCCTGCAAAATCAAGACAGTTGGAGGCTGTGGTATACGTTTGGTGGGCTTCTACTGCACAACCTGAGCTGCAACTAATCAATGGCTTGAGGAGAAGCTGAAGTCAAGCCCAGTAAAGCAATTTAAAAATAGGTGTGGCCAAATGGGGAGATGAGGAGAAGTCAAGTTCACCCCAGTAGAGCAGCCAGAAGGTTAGGACAATGAGTAATTCACAGACTCATAGGGAATAAACCAGGATAGCCAGCAGACACAAGAAGCTGGATTGCACACAGCTGTTGATGCAGCTAACACACTTTGGATGGCAACTTATGCGTACGCTCCAACTGGCTTCATTTTACAAGAACAATCTCAAGTAATCCTCTGCCCCACCCCCCATTTTTTCAGCTGTTTTCAAAGTGTACCAGTTTCTCTTTCCTTCCCCCACTTCCCCTCTTTGTTCTCAGCTTACCTCAGTTGCTGCAAAATGAATTCAGAGTGCAAACATAACACAAAATTAGTTTGCTCCAGTATTTCACAAACAAAAACCAAGACTCATGTGCCAGGCAACATCAGAGTGTGGTCAACACGGTAAAGAAGGAAAAACACACATTTGAGGAGAGGCTGCAGCAGTTTGCTTTTGCTTGAGTCTACAGAGAAGGGCAAGAATCCAACTCTCCACTCCCTGTTGCTGAGTTAATTGATTAATTTATTATTAAAATGTTGAACAATGCATTGCAATTCTTGAAAACATTCAAACAATTCAGGAGTAAAGGAAGGAGGGAAGAAAAGTAAAAAATCAGAACAATTATCAGAAAATTCTAAAAAAAAAAAATCAGCTGAACCTAAATTTTGGGTTCTTGCTCTTCAGATGACTTCTTTCTTTGGTTCTTAAACCAGGTTCTGAAAGCTGTTTGTGGATCTGCTCTGGTGACAAAGCCCTCTTTCTATGAACAGGTACAGAACACATTTAGTGTAATTTGGTGATTGAAGCTTCTTGTGTGAGTATCATTGCACAAGAAGGATAGAGAGACTATCCCCTCCCCATGCTTTGAGGCTTCTCTCTCTACCCATATAAGTTTCCTGCATGATTTAGAACCCTACTAGGAGCTATTAAGACATGGCGTTCCAGATGCAGACTGCAATCCAATACCTCCTGGGTATAGCACAAATATCCACATGCAGAGATATGCTACTGCAGTGCTACACAACCCCAGTGCAGAACAGAAACACTGTACATCATGTCAATGACCGGGTGCTATTTTACAATATGCAACTGTCACGCATAATGTGAAACAGTCATGAACAATGCATAACTGCAGTGTGCAAAGCACTACAGCAACACATAATGTGCAATGAGTAACTGCTATGCATAATGTGGTGCCACAATGGGTAACATAATGTTGCTGTATGCACATCTCTACTTCCACTGCTGTCAGCAGAATACATCAGTTACACTGTGGCAAATAATTCACCCCACATGCACAGCATGACTTTTACATGTGTATATCACAAACGGGATGCCAGCCATAGATAGCCACCACCAAAAAGGCTTCTTCAGAACAATTCTCACGAGGTCTGTCAGCTGAGAGGAAGTGTGACTGGCCAAAGGTCACCCCAGGAGTTTAATGGCTAAATGAGGATTTGAGCCTGGATCTCCTCAGAAACCCAGTCCAACCATTATACCACAGCGGGCCTCTGAAGTTCCTAGTAATCGGCTTTTAAGTGCCTACAGCTTTCACTCTTTGCCAACTATCCCAAATGCGGAGTGTTTAGAGAATCCTCACTGACACTTCCAAAAGGAAACTAAACTTCTTAAAAAGTTCCACACCAGAAGACTGGGAAAAGCAGGGCTGGGAAAACAAAACAAAATAATTGTTAAAGAGCTGCACTGAGGAAAGTTTAATTTTTAAAACAAACCAACAAAAGCTGGCCCCACAGAGCCTGAATTCTCTGACAACAGCCCTTTGCTGCTTCTACTTCCAGAGCTCATAATTGTTCTGGGAGCTGCATTACTGAGTAATCAGAATGATAACAATTCTCAAAAATTACACTGGTTTGTGTGGAAAGATTAAACAGCTTGGTCCTATTCTCTCTGGAAAACAAGAGACTTAGCAAACACTGAATTAACATTTTTAATATTGTGAAGGGAAATTAATAAGCACCATCCACAAGGGAGAAATGCCAGGCATCTGAGCTATAAGCAACAGGTATTTTGCTGCTGTTTGGAGTAGCTAAAGGCTACTTTTTTTCTCAATATAGCTGAAACTTCTGTTAAGGTAGAATAATGACAAGAATGAAATGATCAAGAACATCACGGCTCCTCATGAAGACATGTTTCTTTAATACAGCAGCTGACAAACTGTGGAGGCCTGAACTGAGCTAGTCTGTGTCCCTCTGGACGAAGAGTAGGTAAACTGCAACTCGGGATTCCTAAGTGTGACTCTATAAGTACCCTAGAAGGTCCCAGAAGCCCCCAAAGCTCCAAGATCCCCGAGACTCCTAGGAGTGGCCCCTCACGTCCCCCAGAAACCCACCAAAGCCTCCAGACAACCCAAAAAATAGAAAATTTGGGGGCAGCAATTTGGGCAACTTATGTTTTTGCCTGAAAATCAACCAAAGGTCATCAAAGCTGCCTGAAAATGTGGTAGTTTGATTCTCCTAACCCCTGAGAACCCCTCAAACCTCCAAAAGAAAAACATAAGAAAAGATCAGCTGAAAACCAGCTAAAATGGCAGCCAGAACTGACACTGCATTACTTTGGGCATGCTGAAACTTGATTTCCTCCCCACCTGAGTTAACCAAGTACGAAATGCTTCTACATTTTGAAGTCATTTTGCAGCAACTGAAATATGCTGGGGACAAAGAGGAACGGTGGAAGGAGAAAACCAGGACATTTAAAAAGCAGCTGAAAAAGTGGGATAACATGATTAATCAAGGTTTCAATTAACTTTCAAATTAGGGCAGTTGAAGGTATGAGAATTGTTTCTCCTGAAAGCTTTCAGAAGCTGCAGTGGGCTTTGTTGATGTTTTTTCATTGTTGATGCTTTTTGACAGGAGGGATTTTGGATGAGATAAGCAAAACGTACTCCATGATTCCCATCCCTGTGATGTCCTTCACTGTGTCTTCAGGTTCCAAAGCTCTAAATTACCGCAGAGATGCCTCAGATCAACATGGATCTCAGGTGACCTCAGTTTGGGGAGTACGCTTAGCCCTCTCCTCTGTGCCTTCCTGGCCTGAGGACATGGTTTCCCCTGAACCTCTGACTCTGGGGATGAATCCCCTGCATCTTCACCTAGCTACACCCTTAGTTTCTGTGTAAAAGAGAAAATCTCAGCAAGTGTTGCTTGTTACCTGGTTGCAACATGTCAAGGAACACCTGCTGAAATTTCCACTTCTAAGCAATCATTAAAAGGTTCAGGTTCCCTCTTTAGTTTTCACTCACATAGCCCTGGGATCATATGAAAACTGGGGATGGGACGAATCCAGAATTTTCTGAATCCAAATCAGGATCTGAATCCCTGGAAGTTTCTGGGAATCCACAAATCTCACAAATCTCTAATCTTTCAAATCCTTTTTTTAAAAAAGCTTTTAAAAAGCAAGGGAAAGAAGGATAAACTTGGGCAAGACACACTCTCTCAGCCTTAGCAAAAGCCTAGGCAAAGGCAAACCTCCCTCTGAAGAAATCTGGCCAAGACAATTGTCATAGTTTTGCCTCAGGATCTCCCCAGATTGAAAATGATATGAAGGCCCTTTCTACATAGGCAGGAAAATGTGGATTCATCCTACATTTTCCTGCCTGTGTAAACAGGGCCACCTACTACAGTACAGACATAATCCAGGTCAAAACTGGCTTTTCTTTGCATAGCTCCTTCTGGCATCCTGGGGTTTGTAGTTTGATGATGCGCCAGCACACTTTGTCAGAGAAGGCTGTGACACCTTGTAAAACTCCAAACCCCAGCATTGTGTCTGAAAGAGGTTTGCAAGGGAGCTCTGCAAAGGAATATTTCAGCTGTCCTTGAAATCTCAAGACTGTCCCTTCCAGTCAAGTGCTGAACTTAAATATTAAATGTTCAATTTAAATATCTTAGAATACAACCCCAGTTGTAATTTCTGAAATTGTTAACAAAGGCCATTATTACTCCAAGGGAAAAACTCACCTACTTACTATTTTCCCTTTTATGTCTGGTCTCCCAGGTTTTCAAGAATCCCGGTCTCCCTGGTTTTCAGGCATCCCAGTCTCCAACAATCTATTTGGTTGGTGGATTCGAAAGATTCGGTTTGCCTATTTTGGCACAGGGATTTGGATTCGGGAATCTCAAATCCTTACCCAGGATTTGAGGATTCGGTTGGCCCATCCCTGATGAAAACTATCTGAGGCAGTGCATCTACAGTGGATCTTTCACGTACGACTGGTGCCCAGTCATGACGTGATACACTTTTGTAAGACACCTTATCACAGGGATGAGAGTCATGTCATCCTCAAGATGCTTTGGACTTCAACTTCTAGTATTCTTCACTATTGGCAATGCAAAGGGGGAGGGGTTTGGAATATGCAGTTTAACAACATGGAAAGCCACAAATTCCCACCCGCCCTCTGTTTTAGACTGTGGTCTTTGGCTGATTTCACTAAATAAAAGATCTGCCTTTATAGATATATTATTTATAGTGAAAAAAATTACATATATTACTTACTAGCATATATACCCAACGTTGCCCAGGATTTTATTTTCTCATAGGTAATACTTGTTAGAAAGATTCGAGATCCTGTGTCTTTAACTCCCCAAACTGTCTTATTCAATACCTCTAACTTTTCCCCATATTCCCCGATCCAATTTGTATTCAGAATTATTAACATACAGAGGTTGGGTTCGTGAAGGAACTTGCTGCTAGGCCCCGTCTCCATAGCAACCGGCCCAAGAGCTCTCGGCTGAGAATTCTAAAGGCCCCTCCCTGAACTGCCAACCCCAGGATTCCATAGAATCTTCACAGGTAACCAGTCCTATGAGGTCTTCTTGCCTGACTCAGCCAATCATATGAGGTCTTTGCCTGCATGACACAAACAAACTCACAAACTTTGACTTTTATATATTAGATATGACAAAGTAGATGGCATGCTCATCACATTCAAGCAATTAAACATTTTCTCACGATGTTTTCATCCTGGTGACTGTCCAGCTTGCTACACCTGAGACTGGTCATGAGGGTGTTCATTTGTCCTGTTTTACAGAGGATGGCCCTCTGAAAGGTTCTCAAGGGAGTCTCTTTGAAGGCCCTCTTTTTGACGGCCTTCCATTCTACTTTCAGTTTAAGCAACAAGAAGAGAGAGGAATGGCCTTGAGCTTGTTCATCAACATTTAGCAGACAGACAGCAGACTGAGAAATCAGGTAATCACACAGTTAAATGCAGTGTATATTTCTATTTCTAAATTAGCATCTGTCCTTAAAAACTGAAAAGAAAATCCTGCCAAAGCTGCAAGCTACCTTAAACGGAGCTATATTCAGAGGCTGGGCCAAAAGGCCTGGCTCTTCATTGGCAGCAGTGCTTGGAAACAATCATGCTGTTGCTAGACTTGCACATTAGTACCTCATTCTTTGGTTTTAATTGAGGAGGAAAGGGTCCACAAACACCTAGGGCAAATCCTCTCCAACTTTGGTTAAAATCACCAGTTTTGACATCAAAATAAAAGCAATACCCCCCACAGCCCCCATGTAGAAATACTTCTGTTTGACTCAGTTCATTTTATAGCACATATACAATGAAAAAGAGTTACATAGTAGGCTAGAATTCAATTAAGACCTGGCCATTCAAAAGCACATTCTTGTTTTTTATCTTTGATAGGTTTATGTTCTCACCAGCACGTGTTTCCATGAATGCCACTCAGATGTATAGCATATAAGACTTGAGAGATCAGCTTGAAGTCTATCAAAAAAAAAATGTGGGTTTGAAATGGCACAAGGGAACAGAACATTCAAGAGTCTTTGAGGAGGAATTCCCAAACTAATTAATTCCTTAATTAAAGCCTAATCAAAATCCCACTAAGGCAGCTTCAAAGGCACTGATTTGGATAAAACAGGTTCACAATTGAAGGCCGAAGCTTTCTATTGTTTTCAAGAACCTTTGGATTATGCTCAGGCAGCACTGGGAAGCCGGTGAACATCCAGATCTTGTTGGACTCCCATTTATCCCAGGCAATGACTAGTGATAATAGAAACTGTAGTTCAACATTTGGAGAGTTACATTTTCTCCACCGATGTCTTAATGCATAATCCACATGAAAGGCAAATTTTGAAGCGGGGCTTCTCATGGCAGCCCCCCCCCCATAAACATGCCTCTCAAGGAAGGTCCAAATATACAAGTAGTTGTGGTGATCCTCATCAACAAACCAGATCTAGCAGTCTTCATTTCCTCTGCTGGGAAGGAGCTTTTGCAAAGCTAATAGATCTTCAGTGCCCATTCAAGAGCAAGTCACCCAAAATACTTTGGTTTATAACAGCAATAATTCATATCAGTACTCTATACCTGAGAAAATCTATTTTCCTATCAGCAACTGTGAATCACAAAACGTTAGAGTTGGAAGAGGCTGTAAGAGCCATCAAGTCCAAACCCTTCGCCATGCAGAAATACACAGCTAAAGCACTGCTGGAAGATGCCTGCCCAATCTCTGTTTAAAGACCTCCAAAGAAGGAGAATCCACAACAGCCTATTTCACTATTGAACAGTTCTTAACAGTAAAGAAGTTCTTCTTAATATTTAGGTGGAATCTGTTTTCTTATAATTTTAATCCATTAGTTCTCATTCTGGTCTCTAGAGCAGCAGAAAACAAGCTCCCTCCATCTTCTACATAGCATCCCTCCAGATACTTAAAGATGGGTGTTAAGTCACCTCTCAGCCTTCTCTTCTCCTAGCTAAGCACACCTATCTCCCTGTGTCATTCCTCTTAAGACTTGGGTACCCCTGAGCATGTTCCAGCTTGATCCTTCTTAATCTGTGGTACCAAGAACTGGACACAATATTCCAGGTGAAGTCTGACAAGGCAGAATAAAGTGGCAGCACTACTGGACATTATGCTGCTGTTGATGCAGCATAGAATCACACTGGCTTTTTCGGCTGCCACATCATATTGTTGACTGACATTTAGCTTGTGATCTACTAAGACCCCTAGATCATTTCAAACCCAATGTTTACTAGTCTGTCATGTCTTAGATAATGTTACCCTGTTTTCAGGGAGTCCCAGGAGGGACACCAAATTGCTATAAGTTGGGGAAATTAGTTCAGAGCACAAGTTGGCAAAACGAGAGGCACAGTAACTTAGCAGGATCTTGCAACCCAGTGTCTACGGGGTCAGGCCAAGTCAAGAAGCAAACCGGTTGGAAAATAATGAATGATCTTTATTAAATGCAGGCACATGATGTAAGCAACACAAGCACAGAGATAACTAAGGAAAATAAAGGTGTGAGTAAGATAGCGGGATTTTCAGAGGGATAGTTGGTTCGGGTGATACGAAACCTGTCCTGAAGTCCGGAAGAAAATGGAGAGCGAAGCTGGGGTTCGATGTATCTCAGCACGTGGAGCTGAGGGGAAGCTCGCCAAGCGAAGCGGTAGCAAGGTGGTCTGGAACTCGGGAGCGATCCAAGGAAGTGCTCAAAGTCAGGGGTTTTTATAAGGAGAATTGTGACTGCAGGCTAGGTCGGACTTTGGGAAAACAATAGATTTCGAGCTGGAGACAAAGCCTCCGAAAGGTCAGAATTTGAATGATTGAATTAGAGCCGAATTTATCAATAGAGTAGTCAGTATGCAAACGCGGAGTTCTTGAGTATTGTATAGCTCGATCATCAAGCTGCCAGCGCAAGGCAGAAGATCTTTTGAGAGTTGCTCGCATACCTAATGGAGTACTTGCCTTGAGGTCTCCTAAAGCGGCGAGTCGGCTGTTTTCTGGCCTGCCTGTATTGTCTAGGAATATTACGGCGATTATCGGCCGAGCCTGTATGCGTGCTTGTCCGGGGGCCTCGCAAGCACGTGGAAGCGATATGTGAAGCCGAATTAGTGATATCAAAGGATATCTTTTGATATATCCCCAAAGCTCGGGCTAGCCAGGGCAGTAACAATAACTTGTGCTCACAAACAGCACTCAGAGTTTGAACAAGTGCATTTATTTGGAGCAAAGCAAGCAACACAGCAACTTCCCTGAGAAGTTGCGCAGCTACTGCATGTTGGATATCTGGGGACCTACATTTGACAGGATCAAAATTCAAAATGACTTTGACAGATTGGAGGGCTGGGCCAAAGCTAACAAAATGAATTTCAACAGAGAGAAATGTAAGGTCCTACACTAAGGCATTAAAAATGGAATGCACAAACATAGGATGGGGGACGTGTGGCAGGATAACAGTATGTGTGAAAGGGATCTACAAGTCTTGGTGGACCACAAGCTGAACATTAGTCAGCAGTGTGATGCAGCAGCCAAGAAGCCAATGCAATTCTTGGTTGCACCAATAGGAATATGGTGTCTAGATCAAGGGAGGTAATGGTACCACTCTACTCTGCTTTGGTTAGACCTCATCTGGAATACTGAGTCCAGTTCTGGGCACCTCAATTCAAGAAGGATATTGACAAGCTGGAGCATGTCCAGAGGAGGGCAACCAACATGGTGAAGGCTCTGGAAGTCATTCCTTTTGAGGAATGGTTTAGGGAGCTGGGTATGTTTAGACTGGAAAAGAGAAGGTTAAGAGGTGACATGATAACCATGTTTAAATATTTGAAGGGATGTCATGTCGAGGAGGGAGTGGGCTTGTTTTCCGCTGCTCCACAGACTAGGACAAGGAGCAATGGATTCAAGCTGCAGGAAAGGAGATTCCACCAGAACCTCAGGAAGAACTTCCTGATGGTCAGAGCTGTACAGCAGTGGAATATGCTGCCTTGGAGTGTGGTGGCGTCTCCTTCTTTGGAGGTTTTTAAGCAGAAGCTGGGTGGCCATCTGTTGGGAGTGCTTTGGTATGGGTTCCTGCATAGCAGGGGTTAGACTGGATGGCCCCTGGGGGACCATCCAGTCCAACTCTATGATTCCAACTCTTTGATTCTGTGATGGATCGTTACAGGTTTTATATGTTGTCATACAAATTTAGGCATGCATCACAATGATTGGTGAAAGTCATAAATGTCACATCACCCCACCAGAACCAGATTTTCTGAGACCCCTCCATTGTTTACATATCTTTCATCTTGGGAGATAGGACAAGTTCCTGTCTCCCTATCTTTGCCATGCCCATTCCCATAACACTTTCTCACTAGTTTCGTATTTCCCCTACTGATCCCTCCCCTCCTTACCATATACAAAGTGACACAATAGTGATTAACCATTTGGCACCTTGGGATACTTTGCAACCCTCCACCAGATACATGTTTGTAAGCAATTGATACACTGTAGTGCTAGCAGCCTATAACTTCACTTTCATCTATGAAGCCTATTCTACAACATATACTATTACCTAGCCAGCGTCCTTATGACAAGACCCATGCATTCTGACATAGTCCTATATTTGTGCATTTAAAAAGACTACATTTAAGCTCAGACAATGGGGGGGCTGGGGCATTCCTGCTAATAAAAGAGTTCCAGAGTTTCAACACTTCATGCTCTGCCTCCGATGCACTACTAGTAAGAGTGTTAAGTTACCATTTGACAATGTGGCCAAGAAGTCTCCCACTACTGAACTCCTGAGACATGACACTGAGAACCACAGTGTGTTACCACGGCTTGCCATTCTCAATGCCATTCCTTAAAAGTTTTTTTTTCCCCCAACCCAATTGGTAGGCATATGCTGAGTGAAATAGCTTCCATTACTTAATTAAGGGGGTGGGGGGAAGCTAGACAGTATATAGCTACATCCTTTGCTGTAACTGTAAGGGTCATTTGGGAGCAGCACTAATAGCAATGCAGTATATAATACTCTGCCATCCATATTCAACAAAATCTACAAAAGAGCAACACATTTACCAGCCAACCAAAATGCAGAACATAACAACATACAAGCTTTCAAAACTTCACTGGTTTCCTCATCAGGCAACATGTTAAAAATTATACAGGAGAAGAAAAACGATGATGTTAGAGTCTTATATGTTATTTCTGTTATAAAAATGCTTTTGATGCTCTCATGCATACAGTCACATCAAGAGTGTTTTTATAGTCTTCTATGAGTGTGCGTACTTACACATGCTTCAGTAACACAGTGTGAAGGACCAAAGATGCAAAAGAGCAGAAGAACCTGAAAACATCAGGCCCCCTTCATCAATTCCAGAACACTAAAGTCTTACAGTTAAACCAGAATTCAGGAGGAGCTGGGCAGTTTAAGGAATGGAATGGGGTAACTGGCTCACACCTACATGCAGATAGTTTGGGATATTTTCTTTCTGGCAAGAAGAAGCTCAACACAACTACGTGGTCTTAGCAAAAGTACAACAGATGACATTTTCCCTTGCGTGGAGGTACAATGGAGTAGATTGCTTTAGCTGTTGGTGTTCTATTTGACATACATTTGTCTTTGGTACAGTGCAGTAAACTGTAAAAATCTGTAGAAATTTAATATCTGCCTCTCCATATACTGTAACTTTCCTTACGTTGATAACATTCTTGATCAATTTTAATGGAGGGTTATTATTAGTCTTCATCTTTCTGACCTAGTTGGCTAAATTATTCATTTTGTAAGTTCAGGGTTGTCAATATTGTGTTTTGTTAGTGATAAGCATGTTCCTGGTTATACAATAAATCCTGACTGAATGCATCTTGTAAACTAGGCTATTAGATTATATCTTTTGGTTGGTTTAGACTATTTGGATGCATGGTAGAAGTTTCCCCCTTTAAAATAGTTCAGAAGCTGCAGTTGCTCCAAAATGTGGCTTCATTGTTATTAACTGGGGCCCTTTCTGCATGACATTGTCACCCCAGCAGGTGTTGCTCCTGGTCCAGGACACGCGCCATTGCTGCCCAGGTGCTATCGCTGCCATGTGGAGATCTGGGCTAGCCAGGGCTGTGACAGATCAGGCCTGCTTTTTATTCTCTGTCCCTGGAGAAGCAGCACCTTTTTATATAGATACCACCTCCTTGCTCCCTCTCCACGCTTAATCACCCTTCAGCTTTCCCTTAGCCCACAACCCTTGTGGATATAGGGCAAAGCGTTTTCAGGTTTATCCCAAATGAATGTATCTCTTGTGGTAGCATGTGTAACTGAGCTCAAATTGAAGAAAACACTCTATTAAGGCTGCTCTGGAAAAAACACAGAATAAAATCTCTATTAAAAGAACTAACAAGGGCAAGGTATTGGGTAGCTCAATATGTCAAACAGAAAAGAACTTCCAGCTCTTAACAAGTGAACACTTCTTCCCATTCCCATTCTCTCTCACGGAAGGAACTCCTTCTCTAGACCTTGTTTCTGTTTTATCTGTTCTGCTCACGCACCTACCTAGCTCCTCCATCTGACTAACCTGGGTTCTTTAGTCAGAGAACCAATCAAATTAAATCCCTCTCTGTTGCTAGGGCAGCTCTGCTGGCCACATCCCCCAGGGTTCATCACAGTCACACCCCCATCTGTCACAAATCCACCCCTTTTCATTACCAGAAAAGATCCAGTAATGGTCCCCTTTCCCCCCACAATCCCATCAACTGCAGGTACGTGGTAAGGGCTGAAGCACTTGATAGAGCTTTCTTCCACAGTGCAGTGCAGGAAGAGGCCGAGAAAGGGATTCACCATTGACACTGTACTGCGGAAGGAGGAAAGGTGTGCTTGACACTACCCATCCGCTGGCAGTTGACCAGGTGCAATAGGGAGAGCTCAGGTCCCAGTGCCATCCTGGCAATGACAATGCTGCGATCCTGCCAAGATGATGCACTATTGGGGCATCATGTGGTAATGGCCTGGGATTTGGCCTTTTTAAAAAAAGCATGTTATGCCTGTGCTATGCCACTGCACTGGCACCCAGTTCATTTTCAAGCCCCAGGTGAAATGTTGGGATCATATTTAAAGCCCAAAATGGTTTTGCTGTAAGTTACCATACCAAGTCCTCCAAATTTCCCAATTTGGCAAGGACAGTCCTGATTAATCCTCTGTTGTCCCACTTTTTCATCTGCTTTTAAAATGTTCCCGTTTTTCTTTCCTCCTCCGCCTGTCCCCATGTATTCTCAGCCAACTTTAATTCAAAGAGTTGAAAGAACAAAAGTAGATTACACTCAATGAATTCAGCAGGAAGAAGAGGAGGGGTGGTGGAATCCTGCCCTTCCCAGTAGGCTCAAGCAAAAGTAAACTGCTACAGTCTTTCCTAATTTGTGCGTTCTTCCTCGTTAATAATTTTTGCCATCCTGACCATACTTTGATGTAGCTTGGTGACCCATGTTCCATTTTTCAGCTGAGAAGTGTTGGAGGGAGTACAAGTAAAGTGCCAGCATTAGCTACTAAAGTCCTAAATGGCTTGGGAATAGATCATGTGAAAGATCGCTGTCTCGCTGATGTTTTAAGGGTCCTTGCCTGGTGAGATTGGTAGCTGCCGGGAAGAAGGTCTTTTTAGTAGTGACTTCCCAGACATGGAGATATGGAAGAGCGTTCTCACAGAAGTTTGTCCGACACCACCTTTTTGGTCCTTTTGGAGGTGGAACCATTTGTTCTCCCAGCCTCACATAACACATGTCTGACAGTATGGGCCTCTTAGTTTTGAAATCTGATGTTTTTCATTTTGGATTAATTTGAAATGGCTTTTGTTGTTTCATATGATATTTCTTTAGTGAGCCACCCACATAATGTTTGCTAAATAGACCAGTAAAAAAAATCACTCAAACGGGTACCGCACATCTCCCAATAACGAAAGAAAGAAACACAATTCTGTGAAAAATGAGTTCTTCTGGAGCTAGGGAATGCTGTTGTCCCACTTTTTCAGCCACTTTTAAAATGGCCTAGTCTCTGTCTCCTCATCTCACTTTCCCTATGTGTTCTCAGCTTACTTCAGTTGCTGCAAACTGAGTCCAAAGTGCAAAAGTAGCTTGCACTCAATGAACTCAGCAGTGAGGAGAGGAGAGGAAGGGGTAGAATTCTGCCCTTCCCAGTAGGCTCAGACAAAAGCAAACTGCTATAATCTCTCCTAGTTCATGTGTTTTTCTTCATTAATTAATGTTGCTCTTTTGACCACACTCTGATGTTACTTGAACAAACACATCCTGGTTTTCATCTACAAAATGTCAGAGAGTATGTCTACATGAAGCCAGTTTGATGTAGGGGTCTGAGTGTTGGACAAAGACCCTGGAGGCCAGGGTTCAATTCCCAGCCTTGCCATGGAAACTGAGGGGGTGACTTTCAGCACCTCACACACTCTCAGCCTCAGAAAAACCCATGATGGGTTCACCTGAGGGTATGCGTAAGTAAGAAATGACTTGAAGGCACACGACAGCAAAAACAATGCCTGCATAGTTCAAACTGGAACCCCAAGGCTTATATATTCAGCATTTCTGCTTGGTAAGCAGTCAAGGAAATATTGTCTTCTGCATATCTTTTTCTCTGTCACTTAAAAAAAACCACAACTCAAATCTAGTAATTTGTATCTAGTGAAAGAACTGCAGCCAGCATCTTCGGGCAGCCCATGCATTATCTGACCGAGCAGATGTCACATATGGTCCTCTGCTTCACAGCAACTTTTCTGGAATCAGGACACCAGCCAAGATTACTTCTAATCATATTTCTGTAGGCCTCCATTGCCATGAACACCCTATTGCATAGTATTTAAAATGACTACCGGAATGTAATAAAGTACAGTGGCTTTCCTTCATTATCTTGGGTGCCAGTGTTAATGAAAGGCTATGTCACCTTAGACTCTAATTCTCACATCTTGTTGTGTGAGAGAATATGCTCCAGTCAGCAGATATTTCTCCATTAACAGTTTTGCTCATTCCATCCTTTACCTCATACTCTGCTTCTTACCTCTCCCTTTTTCGATGAAATGAATAACCAACTGATTTCCTTATGGATTTTCTGAAAGCAGGCAGAAGTTTTTTCTTGCATTCACTTCACTGTTAGGAAATAGAGAAGACACACTCTATCTGACCTTCATGGCCAAAGCCTTTTTTGGATGTTTGCTGATTCAGTGTATCTGCTCTCATTGGCACTAATGATTAGATTTAGGCCATTCAGAGTAAGCCCACTAAAGTCACCTGAACGCTTTTTCCAAAATGCATCCAGGGATGACTTTTTCTTTCATCAGGTGTCCATAAACTTTTATTCTGATTTCCTTTTTGGTGGCCAAACTTAGAGATCAATTCTTTCTAACATACTGGGTGTTGCTGATGAAACAAGATTATCTGAACTTCCGTTTTCTCAAGGTTCTGGTTCCCTCTTCCTTTTTCTGTCCACACATGTGAATTCTGATTCTGGAGGTAACTGTTATTTCCCTTGCTCATTGTAGGCAGGCACAAATGGCTATAATAGAATCAGATAGAGCAATGGTTCTCAAATTTTAATCCTCCAGGTGGTTTGGACTTCAATTTGCAGAATTCTTAACTACTGGCCAAGTTGGTTAGGGCTTCTGAGAGTTGAAGGCCAAAACACCTGGAGGACAAAAGTTTAATAATCACTGAGCCAGAGTAGAATCATGTTCTTTCCCAGCTCAGGCTCTGTTGTGTTGTTTACTGCGGACACTGCTGCAATCTGGCACCAAAAAAAAAATGATTCTCCCACCATCTTTCATTGTTCTCCTGATGCTGGTACTGAAAAAAAATTCCAGCTAGATAAAGGATGAGGAGGAAAAAAGGAGGTGCTGGGCAGGCATAAAGAGCCTTTGCAAAAGGAGCTTCACTGTCAGAGGCTTTGTTAATTTAAGAATGCCTGTACAGCATTTCTGTGCTGCTGGCTGGAGAAGGAAGGAAGGCCTTTCCTGCACAGCCATCAAGGAGGGGAGGAGGAGATGTAGGACAGATCTCCTGTACTAGGTGTGCTATGCCGTGGGGGCAGGGGACACACTGAGGATTGATGAGTAGGATTGCCAGTTCAGGATCATCCCAGAACTAGGGATTTCCAGGCCAAAACCTGATTTCCAAGGAAAGCTCCTGGTGCTGTCACCTTATACATTAACTACCAACCACAGTTGCTTGCAGCTTATAATTCAAACAAGCTAACACACACATACAGAGACAGAGAAAGATTGAGAGAGAGAGAGTATATTTTCTTGTTTGGAAATTAAGAGAGAACTGTTAGCTAATGGGTCTGTTCCCAGGTCAAGATGAACTGAGGAAATTATCTCCTCTCACTTACTTAGGGAAATAAGGAATATTTAATTCGGCCTACTTGCTTTCAGTCAGATGATGGATGCAGAGCAGAGCGGAGAGTGAACCCTGGCACCACAATGACTGGGAGAAAGGAGGAAATTAACAAAGTCAATACATAGAGAATCTCTGCAAGCCACAGCAACCAATCCATTGAGCCTTGGAAATTATAGGAAGCTGATGAGCTGGAGATGTTCACACAAAGTCAGTCAAAGGGGAAAAAAATAGCCAAAACTATTTCCTTCAACTTGGGAGCAGGATTCAGAAGGGTTGCTGGGAGTATCAAGAGCTACACTAGATCCTTCAGAGAACCACATGATCCCTGCCTGTGCACTATGCCTTTGTTACTGGGAAATATATGCAGGAGGGTGTTATTGCTTTCATGTCCTGCTAGCAGGCTTTCCACAGGCATCTGAATGAGCAGTGTGTGAACAGAATGCTGGACTGGATAGGCTTTCGGTCTGATCCTTTTCTTACAAGTTAATTCTTTAATATTCATACAGTCGGCCCTTCGCATTTGCAGGTTTCACTTTCACAGATTTGATTATTTGTTAATTTCTCCAACTCCTGCCCCCCCCCCACCTCAGGCACTTCTTTTCCAGGGGAAACTTCCTTCCCCATCAGGCTGTGCCCTTTAAAAAAAAATTATCTCTGTCCTCCTCCTCCCCCTCCACCAGCAGCTGTCTGATCAGCTAAGGGCAGATCACAGCCCAGTTTCTCAGTACCACACCTAAGGAAGGAGATGGGTATGAGAGAGGAAGTATAGGACCATCATACCAACTTACCCCCTTTGCTTCTCCTTTCTCTGACCTGGTTTGGATCCTGGGTGCCTATACTCCACAGCACGCCTCCACTCCCTTCCCACAGACACACACAAACATTTTGATATTTGTGATTTTTCCACTTTTGCAAGGGCCCTAAGCCCCTAACCCTAGCAAATGTGGAGGACCAACTGCAATGCGTTTTGGAATGGAGTGGACTTATTTTTATATTAGTCTCATTCTCTGTGCACCTGGAGAAGAAGTGAAAGATGAGAACATGGAACAGAAATGAGGAAGTCATTGGATTGAGAGAAAAAGGAAACAGGATTAAAAAGAGAAAAGAAGTAAAAAGGGAAGCTGAGGCTGACACTTTCCCATACAACTCAACCCTATTGGTATATTGATAAATTTCAAAGTTCGTGAGTAGTCTTCATACCCAGGGGCAGGAGTTTTTTTAAAGCTAATGAGTGTCTCCTCTCAGCCATTGTTAGATCACAAGGACCAGGGATCCCACCAAAAACCCTGGCACTTCCATCTTCTAGGAGGTTATTTCACCTTTCAAACCTTATCTTCCGACATATATCCTTCCTCAAAATCTGATGCATCTTTTGCTAGAATATTGCAAATGAACATTCATACCCAAGTGTCCTCTTTGAAATGAAACATTTTCCCTCTGGCTTTTTCTTTGCAAAAGACAGTTGAGCAACCCTTGCAAATATTTTTGCTGCAAAGATAGTCAACTCCTTTCTCCATCTCACCCCCACTTTACGTTTATTGTTCTCCATTTCCTAAATTAAGCAACAACCATGCATGCAAAACTTTTTACAGAAAATTGCTGCTGGCACCACACAAAGGTTTGGGCACCTCAGCTCCTCAAGCATTCCCAGGCTTAAAATATAGACAATATGTTGCAGGCTTGATGTATGGCAGAGCCGACAACTTCAAATAAGACTATTTCATTCTCTCTTCCACCATGAAAACAATATAATGATTTACGTTGACATTGCATAATGCTTTCCTTATAACAGAGATGATTGTACTGCATCATTTCTGGCATAGATGGCATAGATTCAGTTAATATGCATTTCAGCTTGGAAACAAGGCTGCAAATATAACTACCCTCTGTATCAATTTTACACAGAATTGTGGGATTTTTGACTGCAATTTAAAACTATGAATAACCTGTAGAGCAGCCTCTCCTAACCTACTGCCTTCTAGATGTGTGTTGGACTACATTGTTCATGATCCCCAGGCAGCATAGAAAGCTAGACAAAAGGAACTTATGAAAGATGAGTTACACTTGCAGATTGTTCCACTCATAAACAAGTTATGAGTGACTTGCACATCCAATCCCAAATGGATTTCCTGAAAGCTGGAGTTCCTTCTATGCTAGAAGGAGTATTTTTACCTCTCCCATGTAGAGCGTGTAAGTCGGCATGCTGATTTGAACAGAGAACACAATCTGTGATAATCAACTCATTGGTATTCTTATGGAGGTATGCTGTCCTCTGTTACTGTGCATTCTCTATCTACTGAATTCCATCAGGGATCAAGAGCAATATGTAGCCTTTGTTTTGATGCAGAATCAACTGGAAAGATGAAACCTATCAGAAAAGTGAGCTCCTGATACAAAGAAAATGCGGATGATATGAACAGAACCATCAGCTCAAAACAGAGAATAAGGAAGTAAGCAATAAAAAGTGAAAGATAGAATTGTCCCTTTAGTTACAGTAACGTACTTCCAAAACATTTTTAACAGCAAAACTACTTAATTTCCATAGAGGAATTGCATTTTTATGTTCTCAGGAAGCTACACAAAATAATAGCGGTATAATCTTCAAATGAAGTGCCAGTGCGGTGTAGTGGTTTGAGCGCTGTACTACAACCCCGGAGACCAAAGTTTGATTCCCTGCTTGGCTATGGAAATCCACTGGGTGGCTTTGGGTGCATCACACACTCTCAGGCCCAGAAACTCCCATGATAGGGTCACCTTGGGGCCACCATAAGTCAGAAACAACTTGCAGGCACACAATAACAACAACGATATTTAAGTAAAGAGCCAGCTTGTGTAGCAATCAGAAAAGGACTTGCTAAAATCCAGGTTCAGGCCCGGAAACAGGTGATCACTCTCTCCCACCCTGGCATACCAACTCACACAGTGGTTGTTGTGAGGAGAAACTAGGAAGAAAGCCATGTTTGTCATTGGAGGGGAGATGAGAAACAAAACAGAAGACATTGCTGGGTTGTTACTGCTGAACATTAGTAAAAACACTATTGTTTAACAACTAGATCTTTGGTCTAATATTTAGCTGAGACTCAAAGTTTACATTCTTAGATGAGTTTCCACATTTTATAACTGAACTGTTCAGAGTTCATAGATTTAAGCAAGTCCATGCAACCGGGGTATGCAAAATTTTACATGACCTGGCTACTTTTCCTTCAGACAACCAACATGATAAATGTATGTGCTGGGATGTGGAAGTTGTATTCCATGATCACAGTAGCTTAAACTACTAGGTCTCACACGAGAAAACAATGAGACATGGTTTCTGAGAAGCAGCCCCATGGAAACAGCTCTGCAGTCATCAGATTCAGCCTTCCCCAACCAGGTGTCCTCCAGTTTCTCCAACCCCTGTCCCTCACCAACCCCACCACAAGCACTTCTTTTGTGGGGGAACCTTCCCTCTTGGTGGCTCTGATCAAACCATGCAGCTCTTTAAAAACCTATCCAGTGCTCTTCCTCCACCAGCTGCTGTCCGACCAGCTGAGAACAGCTCACATGCTGATTTCTCAGCACTACAAACTCTCCCCTGATGCTTCCCCACACCCAAGGAAGGAGATGGGTGAGAGAGAGAAAGTACAGGGCCATCATGTGAACCCATCCCCTTTCCCTCTCCTTTCCCTGACCTAGGCCATTTCCGCACTAGCCTGTTATAGTGCGATGATTCCACTTTCGACATCCTCTGGAATCCTGGGGTTTGCAGTTTTGGGAGGGGCCAGCTGGCCCCTCCCGAAACTGCAAACCCCAGGATTCCAGAGAATGTTGAAAGTGGAATCATCATGCTATAACAGGTTAGTGCGGAAATGGCCCTAGTTTGGACTCTGGGTGCCAACCATGCCTCTGCCCCCTTCCCACAGACACATATACATATACATACGTTTTGATATTTGTAGTTTTTTCCACTTTTGTGGGGCTTCAGCACCCCTAACCCTAGTTTATATGGGTGGCGAAATGTACTTCCCAATCATTTTCTTGTCCTGTCTTCTCATGTTTCGTTGCCTTTTGCTTGAAAAGATAAATGGAACCTTAACTGGGGGCCTATTCACACTACAGAATTATAGTATTGTTATTCCACTTTAATTGCCATGGTTCTGTCCTTTGGAATCATGGGGTTTGTAGTTTTCGGGGGGGCACTAGAGGAACTCACTGGCTAAAAGTAATAAATGTCCTTCCACAGGACAGAACCATGGCATTTAAAGCAGAACGATATTATAATTCGGTAGTGAAATTGTGCCCCAGGTAAAATCACAAGCCTTGAAAGGAAAATGAATGATTGTTCACTCTTAGCATGCTAACAAAGTACAGTATAACATCTTCTAAACATTTGCACATTGCTGTTCTTCTAAGATGCTCAGGAAGGTCTCCATATTTCCCCTCTTATAGTCAAATCCCAGAGGGAGGTTTGCATGCCACTGCTTAGAAGAGTTACTGTCTTAGACTATAACAATCACCAGACTTACTAAATGTTATAGCTTAATGGAAGTTGGAACCCAGTTTTCTCTGGTGTAGATGAGATAAATTTCATTTATACCTCTTCTCTTAATTGTCATAATTATCTTCCCCCCTCTCCAACTTAGATCAGTCAGTTTCTCCACTTTCTGCCTTGTGGGGATCTTCAGTGCTTCTTCAGGCATTCAGAGTATGCATTCAGTGGATGGGAGACAGAGAAGGTGTATTTCCTAGTTCATATGTGGTCACACAAAAGCTTCAAGATAGCCTTCTCCCCATACACAGCAGTTTGCGTACAGGCACTGCTCAACCACTTTAAAAAATGAGAGGGACAAAGCCAGAGCTACTTACACACTTTCACTGAACAAGCAACCCAAATGACTGGACAGATCTGCCATTGCTAAACAAGGAGAAATTTGTCCGTTTCGCTTCTTCCTGCTTTTTTTATTATTATTATTATTATTTTGGCAAATTTGGATTTTAAATGAAAATCTTACTCCTAGTCCAGATATACAATGTATATCCGGTGTCCCCTGTGGAAATGAAACGGACACACACGGGCACTCTCAGATGGCTAACGTTGAGCTCAGGGTGCCTCAAAGTCTTCTATAAATCAGATTTCTCAAACTTTTACCAGCACTAAAGTGCTTAAAACTCATAAGCCAGACAATTAACGACAGAGCATTTCACACTTCAAGTGGCAAAACATTTCACAAAATGTGAAAGCAAAGGGGGACCATCCCCAAACAGCTGAAGAATGATGCCACTGCAATTAACATGAGCGTTCATTAGAGCTCAACACTACTGGGAGCAGGGTGAGTTATATAAAAACACAGATAATTAGCATGTCAGGTTTCTGCCAGATTGGTACAGAATCCCAGCATTGCCAAGATAGTATATAATCTATTGGTGGCTGAGGTGCTATGGTTGATGTCTCAAAAATGGGCACACTTACAGCAAAGGGTTGCATTCAGATTTGGAGGAAGCAAGAGCTTGGAAGAATTAATTTTGTACTGCAGCTCCCAGATTCCCCCAGCCATGCTAGCTGGTAGATTCTGAGAGCGGTCAGCTAACAAAGTCATTTTTGAAAAAAAGCTTTTAATTACTTTTCGTAGTCCCCAAAGTTTCCTAAACTCCAAAGTAGAATGATTGAAACGAATGTACCTACTGGTTAGAAGCAGAATGCTCTGTTAGATATTCCATTGTGGATCTGATTTAGCAAGGTAGTACCTAGAGCATAATTTAATCTAAAATGCAGTAAGAATGCAGAGTTGGAAAGGATTTGGGGATAGGGGCTTTGGCAGTGTGTACACTAGAAGGTCATGTATGCACCAGCTAGCTGGAGACATAATCCTTTGGACAAACAGGCAGGAGAAGCCACATGTAAACATAGCCTAGTTTATAAATATTCCTCTCTCCATCTGAGGCTGGAGGTTCTCCTTCTTTGCTAGGTAGATGCTTATTCTCTCCTTTCCCTGCTGTACTTTCCACCCCAAACCATGGGAGGTGTGCACAAGCAGTGTGGGATGAGTAGTTTCCAATGTGCCCTGTTTGTAGCTTGCAAAGACTGGCTATGAAGTGATGGGGAAATGAATTTACTCTGCTGTAAATACCTACTGAATCTATTAATAATCAAGTAGATCTACTTTGGAACCATGGTCTTGCCTTACTGTGATTATCTCCAATTTGTTTTTTGTGTGGCAGCCCTGCTAATCAGACCCTGAACTGCAACAGAAATGTTAGGCAGCCATCCAGTCCAAACCTATCACCCAGCTCAGTTCATCTCCTGAAAAATGCAGTTTCAGTGTCCCTGAAAGATGGTCATGCAGCCCTTTCTTAAAGTACTTCGAATAATGAAGAACCTATTTCAACCTAAGCGTTATTATGTTGACCTAAATTCTGAATACATTAAATATATTCAGAAATATATTAAATCCCTTTGTTGTCCCAAGCTGAATATAGGCCATACACTCTGCATTAGCAGGCCTTCTTTGTGATTTTGCTACCTGCCCAGGACTGCAAACTGCAGTTATGATCCCTTAAGAAAGTCTTAACGTATGGCTTGGAAGCTGCCTTTTGTTGATTTGGTCTCTGAGCCAACCATATTGTTACATACCCTCCAACATTTCACAGGTGAAAACCAGGACATCAGAGTGTGGCCAAGATGGTAAAAAGCTATTAATGAGGATGAACACACAGACTAGGAGACGCTGCAGCATTATGCTTTTGCCTGTGTTACCCCACTGGCACACCCTATCTCGGGAACTATAAATTTGATATCAAATATGCCTGTCATGCCAGAGAGGTTGCCCGGGTGGGCACGTAGGCAAAGAGGTCGAATGACCAAAACTAAGTCAGGCCAGGAAAATCCCCAGTCACGTAGCCCAAGGAGACCTCAGGCAATACACATCTACATAGACAAAGTGTCCTCAGCCAAGAGTGGCCAACTTGAGGGGATTAGCGTGTTTTCCCCAGGTTGAACAACGTTGACTCTGGAAAAACCCTGCTTGACTGCAACCCTACTTGATTGCAACCCACTTGCCATTGTATGGCATTCCTTCCTTTGTTTTGGCCAGGAGAGGGCCCGCCCTCAAGGTACGTTCTGCCCCAGAAGTAGTCCCAGTTTTTGAGGGTCTCTTCGGAGAACTCCCCGCCACGCTAGCAGACCAGCACTCTGTTAGCTGAATGATCCCCTCAGCCATCTCTTCGCTGAGCTCCGTTCTTCTCACCGCTTCCTGGACTGAAGACTTCAGGATAGGTGCAGTATCACTGCCTCTACAATCCCTTTGCTATATTCCCTATCCATTTTTCACCTCTTTTCCTTCTCAATAGGCCTTGTGTGTGTGTGTGAGTGCGTGTGTGAGTGAGTGCGTTGGTGCATGAGAACATTTTCATTCAATAAAATCCATTTATTCAATACGTTTGTCTGGCTTTTTGGCTTGGCCTGACCCTGTAAGGTTGGGTAAAAGATCCTGCTGGGCTACTCTGCCCCTCGTTTTGCTAATGCCAGTGCTCCGCTAATTTCCCCAACTTTTATAACTTGGAACGAATCAAGGTGTCCCCCACGAGACCCCCAGAAGTCAGGGTAACACCTGAGCCTACAGAAAAGGACAGGCTTCTGCCCCATCCTGTCCTCTCCCCTGGCTGAGTTAATTGGATGTGAACTGCTTTTGCAATTTGATGTCCATTTGCAGCAACTGAATGCTGAGGACAAAGAGGGAAAATGAGAGGAAAGAATCATGGAATCATAGAGTTGGAAGAGTCCAACCCCCTGCTATGCAGGAACACACTTCAAAGCATTACCAACAGATGGCCATCCAGTCTCTGCTTAAAAACCTCCAAAGAAGGAGACTCCACCACACTTCGAGGCAGCATATTCCACTGCCAGACAGCTCTGACCATCAGGAAGTTCTTCCTGAGGTTCAGGTAGAATGTCCTTTCCTGCAGCTTGAATCCATTGCTCTTTGTCCTACTCTCTGGAGCAGTAGAAAACAAGCCCACTCTCTCCTCAACATGACATCCCTTCAAATATTTAAACATGGCTATCATGTCCATTCTTAACCTTCTCTTCTGCATACTAAACATATCCAGCTCCCTAAGCCACTCCTCGCAGGGCATGGCTTTCCAGACCCTCCACAATTTGGTTGTCCCCTCTGGACATGTTCCAGCTTGTCAATATCCTTCTTGAATTGAGGTGTCCAGAACTGGACACAGTATTCCAGATGAGGTCTTATCAAAGCAAAATAGAGTGGTACTATTACTTTCCTCAATCTAGACACCATACTCCTATGGATGCAACCAAGAATTGCATTGGCTTTCTCGACTGCCACATCACACTCCCGATTCATGTTCAGCTTGTAGTCTACTAAGACTCCTAGATCCCTTTCACATGTACTGTTGTCCAGCCAGAAAAATTAGGACATTTTAAAAGCAGCTGAAAAAGTAAGATAACAGCATTAATTGGGAATATCCCTGAGAAATTGGGGCAATTGGGAGGTACGGAATTAGGAAAAGTGAGGTAGTAGGTGCTGGGAAGGAGCAGCAAGTTTCTTGTGCTGCTTGCTTTTAGGTGTGGGGGTGCTGTTCCATCAACCAGTTTTGAAGAAAGATTCAACTCCTAGTCTTGTCCTTTGCCTGACACAATAAAATGTCTTGGACTCACCAAGAATAGAATAACTGTACTCAACTGTTGAGTACAGTTATTCTACAACTGTCCAAGGTTTCCTCCCAAACCAAACAAGTAGTGTGTGAATGTGCCTTCAAGATGCCTGTTGATGTATGGCGATCCCATGAATTTCGTAGAATTTTCTTAGGCAAGGAATACTCAGAGGTGGTTTTGACAGTTCCTTCCTCTGAAATATGGCATATAGCACCTGGTATTCATTGGCAGTCTTCCATCCAAATATTAACCAGGGCTGACTCTGTTTAGCTTCCAAGATCAGATGGAATCTGGTACCTTTAGACAAACTCCATACTCAATGTTTGTTTGCCTCCATGCGTGCACAATGGAAAAATAAAATATGGATGCTTAAGTGCAGCAAGCAGCGTTTTAAATGCTCTCTAGCATCTCAATTGCCAACTGAGCATTACTTCTTTCCCTGCTAGGAAAAATATATGTTTCTGAAGCAGAGGGAGGGAGGGAAGGAGAGAAAGCAAGCAAGCAGGCAGGCAGGCAGGCAGGCAGGGAGGGCAGACGCCTTTAACTGTTTCAGACACCCGACACTCTCAGAAGCCATGTTTGTGTTTGTCTTCTGTGCAGCCTCTTTCATCTTGTTTTTAAGAACCACAATTCCTAAACCATAAGACATTTTCAAAACAGGGCATTTGAGGAGATACAGGGCACATCCAGGCTGACTGAGAAGTCCCAAATTTTGTTCCTGTTCTTTTCTAATTCATACTGGGTTAAAATAAACTGACCTGAGAGGTGTATAAAAAGTCTCTGATCATCCTGAGAGCTGACAGAAAAATATTCGGGGATAAACAAAATGTGTATGGGTCTCCAAAGTAAAATCAGAAAGAACAGGAACAAAATCTAGGGCTTTCAGGTCTGGTTCAGGCCAGAGGTGCTCACAGTTTGTTACAATGAATTGAGAAGCTGTACCTTCTGAGCTTCCACCTTCATTAGAACTAATTGTTTGAGTCCTCTTTTTTCCTATTTTTTTTTTTAAGATGGGGACAATATTTGCCTTCCTCCAGTCCGCTGGGACTTTTCCCATTCTCCAGGAATTCTCAAAGAATATTGCCAGGGATTCTGATATTATTTACGCCAGTTCTTTTAATACCCTAGGATGTAGTTCATCTGGTCCTGGAGATCTGAATTCATGTAGAGTAGCCAGGTATTCTGTACTACCTCTTTACCTATGCTGTGTTGCATTTCCCCTACCATATCATCTGTTCCATTTTCCCCAGGAAGAGCACTGTTTTCCTTTTGGGAGAAGATCAAGGCAAAGAAGGTATTTGGTAGTTCTGCCTTTTCTCTGTCCCTGTTAGCATTTCATTATCCTCTTCACACAGATGTCCTACCATCTCCTGGTTCTTTCTTTTGCTACAGACATAGCAAAAAAAAAAAAAATTAAAAAACACCCTTCTTCTTGTTTTTTTATTCTCTTTAGGAAGCCTCAGCTCATTCTGCACTTAAGCTTTTCTGACTGTACTGCAATTTGTTTGAATTCCTCTTTGGTGATTTCCCCCTTTTTCCATTTCTTGTATATGTCCCTTTTAAATCCTGGCTGCGTTGAAAGTTCTTTAGACATCCATCCTGGATTCTTTAGATACTTCCCATTTTTCTTCCTCATCGGAACTGTAAGAAATTGTGCCTTCAATATCTCACTTTTAAGAAACTCCCATCTGTCATGTACTCCCTTCTCTTTAAGTATTCCTGACCATGGAACCATTCCTAGTATATCCTCAAGGTTACTGAAATCAGCTTTTTTAAAATCTAGAATGCCTATCTGACTATGAGCCTTCTTCCTGAGTTTGAGGACGGACGTCCTCCCCAGAGACATTCCCTGTGTGTTCCTCCTCCAGTGACATTTGCTATGCTCTGTCCAAGAGAACCTTGTGCTTCCTAATATGCTGAAGAGTGGGTACATGGGCCAGGGCAACCAACCTGCACTTGCTGGAGGTAGCTACTCACATCCTCCAGCAAGAACACTAACATACGACAGCTGTTGCAAGTGACTACAGCAGCTCCCTCACCATCCATGTTCAGTAGTCCTAAGAACAAACTGGAGCAGAATTCCATCCCACACTAAAAGCCCACGCAAAATGCCTGTTGGCCTTGCTGCTAGTTGGCCAATCTCCTGTTCCTAGTTGTAAGATATTGAGGACCCACATTCTCAGAAAAATAGTAGGTTCACATGGGCTTTCCCTTGAACTGTAGGGCTTCACTGGCAGACTGTGAACTGGGAGCCTGACAGAATTATTCTCCTGAGGCTGAACATAACAAAAGTTTCGCAGTGGTGGGCACAACATTTTTTGTGATGGCTTGGCTGCCTTTGGTGATTTTCTCACCAAAGGATTCCTTAGAGGCTGCCAGCAAATTTACTGTAACACTGTTTGAAAACCAGTCACGTATAAAATGAGAGGAGCAGGATGTAACTATGGGGGTAAGAAACACAGACATTTTCAGGAGATACGAAGGCACAGGACATAGCCTCATAGCTTTCAGGTGGTTCTCTATTCGTGCTACTCAAAGTAGTGGTCTATGGACCAGTGCTGGTTCATAAGCCATCAGCTGTCAGTTCGTGGTGGGTTTCCTAGAAAGAAAGTAACAGAATTAGCCAATGGGCAGACATATGTTACCAGTTTCTGGCACTTTAGAGAGAGAGAAAAATGCCAGTCCCCCACATCAGATAGCCTGAGAAGCTCTGCTCTAGTCAATCTAGCAGAGGTAGAAGGGCCAAGAGCTTACAAGTGGGGCTTACAACAAAATGTTGCAGTATAGTCTCCTCACAGAAGTGCTCCTGTTCAGGAATCCAGCCAGGCAGTCACACCTTCCTTCAAAGGACTATAAGCCAGTAGAAACACTGATGCCCTCCAGATGTTTTGGACTAAAGCACACACCCCAACATTTCACAGATAAAAACTGTCACACATGTGGCCAGGCAACAACAGCGTGGTCAAGACTGCAACAGTTGTTAATGAGAAAGAACACACAAACTAGAAGAGACTGTTTCAGTTTGCTTTTGCTTCCGTCTACCGGGAAAAAGAAGATTGCACACACACACCCCTTGAATTAATTAATGACAGCAACTTTTCTACTTTGGATTCAATTGCAGCAATTGAAGTAAGCTGAGCTCAAAAGAAGAAATAGAAACCAGGATCTTTTAAAAACAACTGAAAAAGTAGGAGAACCCTGCCAAACTGGGACAGAGAGAGTATATTCTACAAAGCCTGTGACTACAAATCCCTTTAATTCAGAAAGCATAATCCATGCTATCTGAAGCTTATCAGAGTTGTAGCCCTTATTTTTTTATCTATTTATTTTTATTAAAACACCAGCGCATTTACCAGGCATTGCCCAGGATTTTATTTTCTCATTGGTAACACTTGTTAGAAATACCTTAGGAACTACCTTACCTTACCTTAGGAATTAGATGTGGTTGAAATACACAGATTTGAGATCCTGTGTCTCTAATTCCCCAAAATGCCTTGTCCAGTATCGGTATCTTTTCCCCATATTCCCCAGTCCAATCTGTATTCAGAGTTATTAACACAGAGAGGTTTGGTTTCTGAGGGAATACACTGGCCTCCTCCTGGCTGGTAGGCCTCATCTCCATAGCAACCGGCCTATTCAGAACTCTCTGGCTGAGAATTCTAGAGGCCCCTCCCTAAACTGACCGCCCTAGGATTCCATAGAATCTTCACAGCCAGCCAATCATATGAGGGCTTCTTGCCTGACACAGCCAATCATATGAGGCCTTTGCCTGCCTGACGCAGACAAACAGACAAGATCACTCATAAACTTTAAAAGCAGATGTTTATCATATTCTTTTATCATGAGATCTCAGAGTGGCAAACATATAACAATGTAGAAAAAAATGAAACAACTCCCAGTTAAAATTAATAACTGAAAGAAGATAAAAACATATCGTAACAACCCAGACAAGTTTTAGAAGCTTTAGAAGGCTAAAAGGGTGTAAATCATGTGTCTGCTTAAAAGGAAGTTGGCCCCCAAGGCTTTAATAAAAAGCCACGTCTTGACCTGGCACCAAAAGGAAACCAGTGCTGGTGCCAGCCAGGACTTCAGACCAAGCGTGAGGCACCACAGCCAATAAGGTCCTCTCCCATGTCATCCACCAGTCACGCTGGCCATACTGATGGGACACAGGGGAGGCCCACCCTGGCAGACCTCTGTCCTCAGGCGAGCATATATAGGGAGAAGTGCTCCTTCAAGTATCAAAGCCACCAGCCACGTAGGGCTTTGCCTAGCTCCGCCGCAAATTTTAAGGGTCTCAAGCAAACCAATTCAATCCAGACCCCATCCTTTTGAATTTTTCTTCGTCTATAGATACTCAACATTCCCACACCCGCCAATGTTTCACAGATGAAAACTGGGATGTATGTGGCCAAGCAACGCCAGGGTGTGGCCAAGATGGCAGGAGTTATTACGGGGAGAAAGAATACACAAGCTAGGAGAGGCTGCTGTTGCAGTTTGCTTTTCCCTGAGCCTACTGGAAAAGGCCAGGTTCCATCCTCTCCTCCCCTCTCTCTCCTGCCGAGTTAAGCGAATGCAAACTACTTTTGCACCTTGAACTCAGTTTGCACCAAATGTAGTAAGCTGAAGATAAAAGTGGAAAGTGGGAGGAGGGGAGAGAAACTGTGGCACTTTAAAAGTAGTGAAAAGGGGGAAGGGTGGAATTACTTGGGACTGTCCCTGCCAGCTGGAGAGTATGAATTCTCAGGCTTCTGGACAATAGTGAGCATATCTGTTCTTCACTGGGCTGTGTTTCTTTCTTTTACTTTGTTTGTTGGGGAAAGGCACCTGTTTGGGTGATTTTTTTTTTTTAGGTAAATGTTTAATACCTTTGAAAATATCAAGATTCATTTGTACATGTTAATGTCCTTCCCTTCTTTCTCAATTGCACTGTTTTGGCATCCATCCTCCAATCAACAGAGGAACACTTCTGTAGCTAAATAAAGGGAGGAATTTAGTTGTGCACATCCACTCCTACACAGAGCTCTGCATACATTGACTCACCAACACCAGCGTGCTGTGTACATGTCTTCCCACGTTGAACATTCAAGTATGCTTGTCACGACCACAATTCTAAATGTTGTCTAGCTGCTGAATCTTTTTTAAAATGTTGAAATAAATCACACATTCAATTAACTTAAAGCCAAATGACCACCAGTCATATCCGAGATCACTCAAAAGCCGCCTCAGCGTACCAGACTCTCCAGGTGTCTGGAGATGATCAAGGAAGCAAACCCCAGAAAGCTGTAACTAAAACCAGGAACATGATCCAGCTAAGAAAGCCCCATAAAGCAACGGCAGACGGGGGGGGGGGGTGTTTATGAGTGAATGACTCAGAAATGAATTTCCCAGCTGTGCCAGTTTGCAGTGTGATGCACAAGCGTCTCATAACCTCAGGTTGTGTGTCATCTTAGACCGTACTATAAAAGATACTTGAGAAATAAGCAATTCTCATTTCAGTGTAGCAGTTAAGTGAAAGAGAGAAAACACAGCCAACAGTGTGATGTGTTTCTCTAACTGGAATCTCCTCTAGTTGACCTTGAGGGTTTTTAAGTCACCTACACAGGACACAGGAGAAAATGCCACCTTCACTTGAGTTTGGAGATCATAATTTCTCCTTTCTTTTCTTCTTGATGTGCATTCAGATCATTTTTAGCTATGTTTTTCAAGAACCTCCAGAAGATGTATTGCTCTGTTCCTTCAGCAGTTGGCATGTTCTTTTCCATTTACACAGTAGCACAGACACAAACCAGAAGCCTAAGTGCCACATATTAAGTATTCCATTACAATAAATCATACTCAAAGGACATAAAACAATTTATCTGACATTTTACATCACCAGTTAGAGACATACATTTTTGTTTCCCCAGACTGAAAAATCTCTATACGTATACACTGCTTAAATCAAAATGACCGAGCAAATCCAGTAGCATTATGTCAGGGAAAAAATGTCTGCCAGCATTTTGGAGACTGGGTAAAAATCAGATTGTTAAACTGCATTTTGTTCCCATTTATAAAATGCTACAGTTTGACACTGTCATACATTTGGAAATTTGGGGGCTGATAGACTGAGGAAGGGACTCCCAAGATTTGGCTGTCAACACTTTTCCCAGCTGCAATAAAACATGATCTCTAAAACAATACTGCCCTCTGCTGATCACTTCCATTTTTCCCCTGTGTGTATTACTGTTAATTTAGATATCTGGATTTTTCCATACTTCACAAAGGCCCTTTCCACATGTGGGGGGGCGGGGACGGGCGAAAACGCCCAAAAATGGAGCTTACTGGCAGCCGGGTAAGTCCGTCGCGACCCGGAGCAACGCGAGCTCACTGCTCCGCAGTCCTCCGGCGTCCCAAATGGCGGCTTCCGGTTGGTGGAGGCTCTCCACCAACCGGAGAATCTCGCCAGCCAGAAGCCCGCCCCTGGCAGATCTGCAGGCACGCACTTGCGCGCCCCTGCAAATCCGCGTCGGAGACGGGCGACGGAGCGGCGCAGGGCTGCGCACTCCGTGCTTTTTAAAAACCTCGAAAAAGAGGTTTTTAAAAAACATGCAGCGCGGCTAGTTCCGGCCGCTCCTGAGTGGATTCTGGTGTGGAACTACAAAAAGTAGTCCACACCAGTCCACTCTACAGTGTAGAAGACCTCCGTGAGAGGTCGCTCTGCACCATTTCAGAAGCCCGGTGTGGAAATGGCCAAAGTCTCAGTGGCGGATAAAACATTTCAAACTGCACACCCCAAAAATCACAATAAATATTCCCCTATGAAAAATATAAACATGTTACAAATTCTTGAATCACTAAATTAGAGGAAATGTTAGGTCTCAGAAAAGTTGATCCTTTTTTTAAGTGTTCAGGAATCTCCCAGCCAGTATGGTGGTTGACTATGCTGGGTGGGGAATTCTAGAAGTGATAGTCTAAGAAGTAACTTTTCCAAGCACTGGGAAATGTTTGTATTAACATGTGAATATCAGTCATCTTTGAAAGTTAGCACAATGAGTTTTCTGCCTTTTGGTTAGCCCACTAAAGGTATCACCACAATGTATTCTATGGTTTAGTTCATATTTCACTTTGCCCTTAAAAAAGAATTATAATCTTCTTCTAATTATTTGTAATTCTGAATAATTCTGAATTATCTCTAATCTGGGTGAATACTTTGAGGCTTCATGCATTTTTCAAGAACGGCCTTCAAAGGCAAGTCTGGAGCAGAAGTGGAACTACTGTTTTTAAAATGAAAGACCCATCTGCTGAGAAGGACAAATCAGTTCACCGGCAGCTCTTCCTTGTCATTTTTCTCCTCTGAGACCACAGAGTGTGTGTGTAGGGACGGTTCTCTCCTTCTGGGGACATTTGGACTCACTTCTGTTGCTTTAGAGTTCTACAACTACAGCACTATGATTCCATTTTAACCTTCATGGCTGCCTCCTATGGAATTCTAGGCTTTGCAGTTTGGTGAGGAAGCCAAGTTCTCTAGCTGAAACTTCTGAGACTCCTCCCAACTGCAAGTCTCAGGATTCCAGAGCAAGAAACTGTGGCAGTTGAGGTGGAACCACAGCACTGTGGAATCATAGTACTGTAATGGTATAATGTAAAAGGGCTTCAAAGACAGCCAGAAGAGAACCATTGCCATGTTTGAGTATATGTGAACTCAGATTAAAATTTTGGAGTCTGTGTGTTACTTTGACACAAAAGCAGTATGCCTCTTAAAAACCATCATTAAGAAAGTTGAGTAGTGTTGTGCTATTGTCCTCGTTCTGCCTACTGCATCTTCAGGCATCTAGTTATCTACTGTGAGAAAAGAATCCTGGGCCCATTCACACTGCAGAATCATAGCACTATTATTGCATTTTAACTGCCATGATTCCTTCCTGTGGAATCCTGGGGTTTGTAGTTTGGGAAGGTACTGGAGTGCTCTGGCTGAGAATTCTAAACGTGTTTGCCTTCAATTGATCTGTCAACTTAGGGTGAACCCCTGCTTTCACAGGGTTTTCTTAGTCAAAGAGATGGTTTTGCCAATTCTTCCCTCCTCCCTAAACTGCCAGTCCTGGGATTCCGTAGGATGGAACCACAGTAGCTAAACCAGAAACATAATACTATAATTGTGTACAATCTTTACGAGCTTATCTTTATTATCATAATATATTGCGCACTATCTTTACTATCATTCCACAGGAGGATGAAGATCTTCTTATTCCAGCCAGCCTTTGAAAATTAATTTTATGGTAAACAGGCCTATATAATGCGCTCAGGTTTTATTTCCTGTTCTTGTTTTTAATGGTTTATGTGTCTAGGTTTTAAATTTTTTTGGTAATTTTACAGATTTTTAACTTTTGTATGATGTCAGTTTTCCACTATGTTTGTTTTCACTGCTGTAAGTCATCTTCCGTTCCACACTGGTAAAAAGACAGGTAATAAAATAATGACATATAACATAGTTCAAGGGGGACCTGCTAAGACCACAGACCAAAAACCCTTGCCATCTGCTGAAAAAGGTTTCATTTGTATCTCCAAAACACTGAAATAAAATTAATTGTTATGCAAATCTGTGAGTATGAGATAAAAGCTGATCACCTCTGAACTTACAACAGTGCTGAGAAGCTATAGCCTGACATGTAGGGCAGAAATGCTGTTAATTAATTTTGCTTAGCATGTGTCATCCTTTCATTCCTTTGGTTTTAACGCAAACTTGTTTCTTTATTTAGATTAACATGTTAGTGACAGCACCACCAACTGTGCAAAAGCAAGAGAAGAAAAGAAATTGGTAGCACTTCAAATTAGTGCCTGGAAATGCATGCAGCACAATGAGAGAGAAAAAAATAGGACATGGAACACAGCTGCGGGGGGGGGGCTCTGTCCACCAGTGGAAGAGTCAAGCGAAACTCACTAGAGTGCCCACAACAAGCTTAAAACAAAAGAACTGAAAATTAAAGGGATGCCAGTTTTTAACTGCAAAAAATGAATGGAAACTCAGAGTACATGCAGTAGACACAGTTGCTATGCCAAGGAGCTGCGCAGACAGATTTGACAGTTGACAACTCATACAGCCATCACGTTACAGCATAGTTTTGTTTTGTATAGTATCGTTAACTCTTCTGTGCCTTTCTGGTAGGTAGGCTATATTAATTTACAGAGGACAAACCTTTCCTAATTTTGGTCAATCTACTCAAGTCTTCCGTAGAAGTAGTTTGCAAAGAGACAGAGGACTTCATAAAGCAACATCAGAAGGAAGATGAGTCAAAGCCAAGAGGTTCAAGAAAGTTGGGTGAATGAATTGGTTATAAGATTTCTCCTCCATTCAACTGGAAATCGGATAACAAATCTGTTTAAAAACAAAAATCTCTTGGCCTAGCTTTCCTCAAATTTGAAATTTGACATCCTCTTGATGTTTTGGACCACAAGCTTCTTTTTTCTGCCAATTGACCATGATATTAGTGTAGATGGACAAGAGTTGTAGTTCAAAATATCTAGAGGATCGCAATCTGGGGAAGTCCGTTTTTATCATTATACCTAGCTCCTAAATTTCAGGGCTCAAAAAAATTACAGTAGGTCCCCCTTATCCATGTGACTGTTATACTCAGGCCATTTCCATACCAGGCTTCTGAAATGGTGCAGAGCAACCTCTCACGGAGGTCTTCTACACAGTAGAGTGGACTGGCGTGGACTACTTTTCGTAGTTCCACACCAGAATCTACTCAGAGCGGCCAGAACTAGCCGCGCTGCATGTTTTTTAAAAACCTCTTTTTCGAGGTTTTTAAAAAGCACGGAGCGCGCAGCCCCGCGCCGCTCCGTCGGCCGGCTCCGACGCGGATTTGCAGGCGTGCGCAAGTGCGTGCCTGCAGATCTGCCGGGGGCGGGCTTCCAGCTAGCGAGCTTCTCCGGTTGGTGGAGAGCCTCCACCAACTGGAAGCCGCCATTTGGGACGCCGGAGGACTGCGGAGCAGCGAGCTCGCACTGCTCCGGGTCGCGACGGACTTACCCGGCTGCCAGTAAGCTCCGTTTTTGGGCGTTTTCGCCCGTCCCCCCCCCCCCACATGTGGAAAGGGCCTCAGTTTCACTTATCCACACACAAATGCAGTCCAAAAACATTTTGTTCCCATCTCTTTTTGGACTGAACGCTGTTAACTGTTATGTTTTTATCAGTTATATACTGGCTGAATGGCTACAAAGCCTTCTTAGATTCTAAAGTTTTATCAAGTTTCAGAGCCTCTTCTCCAAGCTGGATACATGTCTCAATATCTACGTTGTTCATCTCACTGAAAAAATAGTGTTTTGTTATTGATGTTTTTCATTATCCACAGTAAGTCCAGGAACACATCCTCTGTGGATATGGGGAACCTACTGTATTTTTTAATACTTGAACTCCCACAGTCCTACAATCACCCCAACATATAGTTAGAGGCCGGAATCCTATAACAGCTAGGATTGACTAACTATACGTAACTAAGGGGTGGGGAATGACCAAGAAGAGATTATTTAGTTAAGGATACCACTCCTCACTCAACCCCCAAAAACGTAATGGAAATGTTATTCACCCATTCACCCAATCTCTGATTGCTGGCAGAATGGACCTCCTTTATCCTTTATCCTTATGTAGGTGATATCTGATATCAGCTACATAGGTTGGAAGTGGGTGATTACAACTGTGGCAATAGTGTCACAACCAAGATTGAGTAGTAACTGTGAATACAAAACAGTTGCCTATCCATAACTGCATATTTAAGTAGCCAATGCAAGATTTGAGCTTTAATTTATTTTTAAAAAGAGGGAACACCATGTGAACAATGATAAGCCCTTCTGCCCTCCAAAAAGCTTTCTGCACCCAAATTGTCATTTTTAAAAAAACTGCAATTTTCCTATCAGAAACTAGGATAAATAAATATTGTGTGGGGCATTTCCACTTAGCTCTGCTTCATGTTTCTATATTTGGCAGTTCCAAGCAGCAGGTCAACTAGCCATGTACTTTTTACTTGCTTTCCTCCAAAGAATTATGGTATGTGGTAAGTTAGCTGGTAGGCAGTGACTAACTAGGGATATTAATATTCAAGCATTTCATTCTCAGAAATGAAGAAAATAAATTATACAGTTTTTCTCCCCATTTCAGAGGAAATGAATATTTCTGCACAGCTCTCATCTGGTATTGGCATATCCCAAAATGTTTCAGGAAAGTATTCTGCACAGAAAAATGAATAGTTTTTTGCATGAGGATTCTGAAGGTTTGTGGAAAAAATACTATTTGTAGGCAGCTAGTATGGGTTTTGCTCACAGCTGCTGTTTTCCACACAAAAAAACAGCAGTCTTGCGCGCACACACACAAAATCTTGCACAGAAAAGGAAATGCATTAGCATTAGTCATTACTTTAAAATGTTACATTGTGCCAGAATTATTCACAGTTTGGAGATATTGCATTAGTGATGCATTACTAATGCATTATTTTATGCTCTATTGTTTTTCAAAATAAGACCTTTTAAAACCAAAAAAGTGTCCATGAGTGGCTAAAAAGGGCCATAAATGGCATAAATGACCCTTAAAATGACATTTCAGCAGAAATGGGAAAGTTGGTCAAAAATGTTTCCCAGCTAACTAAACTGTTAGCTGAACACACAAATCTTAATTCAATTAGGTTTAATGTGGAAAGAGCAACGTTTTTACAGTAAGGGTGGTGTTAAATTGATTTCAGTTAGAGGGCTACAATCAATCAAGACTTAACACAAAGAAAGACATCCATGATTCTACTCCCCTACACTGCTCAGCCGGTCCCAAGATGGAGCTCTGGGAGACCAGGAAGCAGCCACAATTTTTTTTTTTTTTTTTTTTTTTTGAGAAACCTCTTTCCCATCCCACAAAACCTAATTTCTTTCCTTTCTCTTCATACTGTCATCTCTTTCTTCTCCCCTTCCAATTCCATGTGCTCTGAAGGCTCTCTTTCCCTCCCACTTCATTCTTATTAGAGCCACATGGCAAGGTAGGCCAGGGCTGAGAAAGAGTGATCAGCACCTGTGATACTCGTGGCAAAGAGTGACTCAGTGGGACAACCCCCCCTGCATTTTCAGACTACCAGTCCAACACAACACCCTAGCCGCAAACGGTTTGCACATGTTTTGCATACAAAAGGCACCAGTCCTCAGCATCTCCAATGAAAAGGTTATATAAAAGAAAAAAAACTGTGGAGAAAATTCCAACCATAAGCTCCTTTAAAAAAAACACACACTGTTTAATTTTCACTTTACTTCTTTACATTTTCTGCACTTTCTAAGGCTGCAGTCCTATATGGTTCAGTATAGCGCAGTAGTTCCACATATGGATCTACATTAAGTTAGCCATATAGCATTGCCCCTGGACCTACGATAGTCTCCAAAGCCAACCCCCCATGGCCATTCCATGCCTGATGGGGAGTGGGTAGGATCAGAGAAGCATCCGGCTATGTCACTGTAGCAAGATGCAAAATAATTATATCAGTGCCGAAATCCACTGCAGCCCCCTAGAGGCTTCTGCACTGTTGTAATCATCGAATGTAGAAGAACAGTCAGCCCCAAACATTTGCGGGTGAAGCATCCGCAGATTTGATTATTGATAGATTACTGGGGGGAAAGGGATGGGATGGGAGGAGGGCATTGCACGTTCACACACTCACATGGGGGAAGGAGAGAGGACAGGAGGAGGAAGGGAACATGTGTTCACCCACTCATTCACTTGCATGGCCAGTTGGGAGGGGGAAGGGGACAGGATGGGAGGACTGAGGACACACGCGTGCACTCACTGACACGGAAAGGAAGGGGATGGGAGTCCTCTTTCTCCCTCTCGCCATCCCATCCCCTTCCCACCCAGTGGCGGAGCTTGGAGTGTGTGGAGGGGGGGTGAAAGGGGGGCTACAGCACGAGGGGCACGGCCACTATGTGCGGGGGTGTGGCTGCGGGGTGTGGGGGCATGGCCAGGGGGCGTAGCTAAGGGCTGGAACACCCCAGAAATATTGCCGCCTGGGGCGAGTCACCCCCTCTGGGCCCCACATCCCTATGCAACTGTTCCCACCCACACGAGTGAGCGAATAAGGAAGGGAGCACATGTATAGCTGGATCCAGCCCCCACTGCCAGTACAGGTTCTTTTGTGGGGGGGTTAAATATCATTTTGGGGGGGTTAATGACATCCACAGTTTTTCCACTTTGGACCAGGTTCTGTGCCTCTAGCCCCTGCAAAAGTGGAGGCCAACTGTAATTTCTGTTTCAGAACTTCTCTTGCTGTCTCTTCCAAATTTCCTGTAATTTTTACGACTGTGATGATGTGACTTCTTTTATGTTTACTAACTTATAAAGCATAGCCTCCAACATGTGACAGATGACAACTGGGACGTGTGTGGCCGAGAGTATAGTCAAGATGACAACAGTTATCAACAAGGAAGAGCAACTCAGGAGAGGCTGCCGCAGCTTGCTTTTACCCAAGCCTACTGGGAAGGGCTAGATTCCACCCCTTCCTCTTCTCTGCTCCTCCACAAGTTAATGGCGCATAAACTACTTTTGCACTTTGAACTCAGGTTGGAGTAAGCTGAGGAGGGAAAATGAGAAGATGAGGGGCAAAACTGGAATATTTTAAAAGCAGTTGAAAAAGTGGATAATAGGATTAATCGAGACTGCCTCTAACAAATCAGGGCAGTTGGAGGGTACAATATGCCTTCTGAGATGTACGTGTTGACTCTTTAAGACAATTCTGTTATCTTCTCCAGTTATTTTAGGTGTTTTTCAAACTCATGAGGCATGTGAGTCTGCTTAGTGACTCTGATAAAGCAGTCTGCAGCCCTGATAACTTAGGTCAAATAAAATGTGTTAGTCTTTCAGGTGCCACAAGACTCTTTGACATTTTAAAATTTCTAGTATTTTGAGACATTCATGAAGGTTTTTAAATTTCTGCTGGTTATTTTCATTTTTTTTTCTTAACTTGAAAACTTCTCATCACTAATTGAAATTGATTTTTATTTATGTAGTATCCTTTATATGGTTTTGAAAAAGGAAACAGAACTGTATAGTATTTACAGCACAAAACAAAACACATGGAATTAATTAGAAAGTGTTATAATAAATGATTCATGAAATAAAGTGCCATTGATTTATGCAGAAGTTTTTGTTACTCACAAAATCTGTCAAAAATCAAGGCAGCCGCAGAGTTTTACTAAAGTGCTGCAACAATGGGAAAAGGGCTGTAATGAAAAGTTTCCTCAAAGTTAATATGAAATTTAATTTGATATTAAATGGTCCTCAGCTACGAGAAATTATTTAAACAGCTTTCTTGAGCAGTTCTATTCATTACAGATAATTATGTTTCTTTTTTAAACTCCAAGGTTGAGCATTATCTATCCACTTTCAAAAATATTTTAATATACTATTTCTATTTCTGGCCAAAAAATAAATGCAAGGACTAAAATGATGAAAGTTAATAATATCACTCAGACAACTGCCACTGTGCAGGTCAATAATAAAACGATCTCTAATCTTTATGATTCCTGTTACTTTTTGGTCAGGCCATTTTTTAAAAGAGAAATCACTGTGTCATTAACTTACCTTTGGTACACATCTCTGAACCATTTCAATATAAATTTAACTGAGAGATTTATGAACTTACATCTCCTTTTACACAAAAGTAATTCTGGCTTCAAGACAAAGGGCCTTTTGCCTTACACTGTTGTAGTGCTATTATTAAACTTTCAACATCCTATGGAATCCTGGGGTTTGCAGTTTAGGGAGGGGCATTTAGAATTCTAAGCCAGGGAGTTCTTTGGCCTCAGGAAACTACAAATCCCAGAATTCCACAGGATGTTGAAAGTGGAATAATAACTCTATAACAATGTAGGGCGGATGTGCCCGAAGTATAGCAGTGTTTGCACACCACCTTCTCCCTCCTCCTCAATTTCTCATCTCACGTCTTCTTTTCCGTCCAATCATGTCAATTTTTAAGATCATGTCCTCACTGTTATAGCTTTGAAAGCAACACACACAAAGATCAGACTAAAACACACGCAGTTGGAGGCTGCATTGACCATAATTCTTGCTGTGTGACTTCAGGCAAACCTATCATGTGATTTTCTTGCCAAGATTTGTTCAGAGGGGAGTTGCCATTGACTTCCTTTCAGACTGAGAGAGTATGGCTTGTCCAAGGTCACCCAGTAGATTTTTATAACTGAAAGGGGTTCTAGTCCTGGTGTCTCAGAATCCTAGTCCAGAACCCAACCACTACACCATGCTGGGTCTCAATCCACACTACAAAGCTCCTTTCTAGCTGTATTTATTTCTACCAAGAGAGGTCTTTTGTAGAGCTAATGGGTCTTCACTGCCAGTTTACTGAAGCCATCACCACCACCCCAAATGTATCGGATTACAACAGGAACAGCTCACAACAATGCATAGTTGCTGAAGAAAACCACTTCTCTTTCACTTATTATGGGGACTGTAGTTATAGTCTATGGGAGTAGAGAACATCATGGACCCTGGTAAACAAAAGGTACTGGATTTGAATCATATGAGCCTTGGCTCCACTCTATTACAGTTCTTCTCTCTGTGAGAGAGGAAAAAAAGGGAAAAGGAACACTGGAAGAGGGACTGCTCAAAGCTTGGATAGAGATGACATAGGAGAGAGGGAATGCAGCAGTGGGGCATGAAAATCACTGACCTAAGTGCTTGGTTGCAACTGGAACATCTGTGATGAAGGAGCAGCTGCCCCACTACTTCTTAAAAGCATGGATACAGCTACAGGAAGGGGTCAAATTGAGGGCAATGCCACCCAAATAAGAATTCTGTCTCCTCAATGAAATTTTCCTTCACTCCTCCAGATCTCTAGCCTTGCAGACAGTGAAACACCGAAAATAGTTCATACCTTGTTGTTGTCGTTGTGTGCTTTCAAGCCATTTCCAACTTACAGTGATCCTAAGGTGAACCTATCATGGGGCTTTCCAGGGTTGAGATTGTGTGATGCACCCAAGGTCATCCAGTGGGTTTGTTACCACCCCTTCTGTCCACAGCCTGCAAGATAGCAAGATTGGAGAGGGATATCATTTTTATATAAATTAAACATATATATGGCTGGAGATGCATGGCTGGATGCATGCTGGCCAGAGAAAGAGTTGTTGTCAGGTCAAGCTGCTAAGACATAAGAAGGCCATAAAGTTCAAAAGGAAACTGGGGTGAAAGTCCTCGCATCCAGAAGCACAAGCTAACCTTTCTTTTCTATCAAAAATGTTTGAATTTCTAAGCAGATCCAGGGACAACTAGAGACTATCCTTCTGATCAGAGACTAATCCTTTTGGGTTTTCACCCAAATACTTCCCCTGCCAATTCAAATTTCAAGAGGCTACCATGTTTTCTATGATTCTGTTGACCTGGTGTCAAAACAATCTCCTGTCAGTCAGTTCTCTGAGAAACTGTTGAGCTTTCCCAGAAGCTTCACTTCAAAGTGTAGAAAGGGTATTTAAGCCCTGACTGCAGTTCCCTGTCGTCCTTAAGAAGCTGGCTGTCACCCTGTCAGTTTGTTCCCCAACCCAAGACTACCCTCAAGCCCTTCAGGTTTGAGCCTTCATAGTGCTGGTCCCCTCTCTTCAGGATTCGTAATCATTAACCACTTTACCCTAAGAACTTTGCTATCCAAAATTTTCCTCCTTTTTTCTTCAGTTGGCCTTGACCATTTCCACACGAGACTGTTATAGTACTTTGATTTGTCAGGGATTCCAGGCAGGGAACCCTGGGAAAATGGTCAGCCCACTGCAGAGATGTTGCATCATGCTCCAGCTGTGGGTAATTGCAAGGTTGCATCAGAAACTGGGGTCGTGTGCAGATGGTAGAGGGAGGTTGCAAACCTCTACCTGATTGGTTGTAAATATGTATATAAGAAAGCAATCCCCAGTATGTATTTGTCTGTTGACCAAACCAGTGTCTGGCGCAAGCCTTTGTCCGTCTGTTCCATGTTGTGTACATAACGGAACGTTGCTGCAAGATAAAGTGCCTCCTGTTTGGAAGAAACTCCTCCGTGTGTGAGTATCCTTACTAGGGAACAAGGCTGCTGCTGTTGGCTCGCTGTCCTCTGGCTTTTCCGCTGCATTTCTGTGGGGCTGAAACTCCAGGTGGCCCCTCTCGAAACTGCAAACCCCAGGATTCCATAGGATGTTGAAAGTCAAGTCAAGTCAAGTCTTGACTTGACGTTGAAAGTGGAATCATAGCGCTGTAACAGTCTCGTGCGGAAATGGCCCTTGTGTGATTGTGAGACTGCTTGAATCTTGTGTGCTTGACTGATTAATTCAACAACAAAACATTTTAAAGATATTCTTTGACTCTCTGATGGGTGCTCCTACATTAATACTGGTAGACACAGGCGTTTGAAATATCCCACAAGATTACCCCACCTTTCGCAGGCCTCCCTTTTGAGCTAGTATTTCCCCACCTTTTCACAGAGGCACGGGTACTGCTGGAGGAATAACTGGAGAAGCATCTGGCCACATCCTCTTAGCCAAACTCAAAATGTTGTCATCAGTGCTGAGGTCTGCTGGGATCCTCTGGGAGTTTCATCACTAATATCATCATTTCACATCTGACTTAGGAACAGCTTAGGGAGCTGGGTATGTTTAGTCTGCAGAAGAGAAGGCTAAGAGGGGACATGATAGCCATGTTTAAATATTTGAAGGGATATTACGTCAAGGAGGGAGCGGGCTTGTTTTCTGCTGCTCCAGAGACTAGGACAAAGAGCAATGGATTCAAGCTGCAGGAAAGAAGATTCCACCAGAACCTCAGGGAGAACTTCCTGATGGTCAGAGCTGTCCGGCAGTGGAATATGCTGCCTCAGAGTGTGGTGGCATCTCCTTCTTTGGAGGTTTTTAAGCAGAGGCCGGATGGCCATCTGTTGGGAATGCTTTGGTGGGTGTTCCTGCATAGCAGGGGCTTGGACTGGATGGCCCCTGGGGTCTCTTTCAACTCTATGATTCTATGACTATGGGGATGTAGCCTTGTGCTTCTGCAATCCTGCCTGCTACCCTCCGAGCGGGAAACAGGAGCATGGGGCAGCTTCAGGGGTTTTTCGGTGAGCCAGGGGAAAAGTATATTGCTCAGAGTACTGTAGATTCATATGCAGATCTTTATGCAACACTGCAGGGGTGTTGGATTGCAGATGTAATATATTTCAAAACTGTGGAAGACTACCTTCAAATTTAGGCCTGTCTTCTGACAACTCTTCAAAGAGACAATGGCCTTCTGTTCGGTAAGGATATGACCACCTTAAAAGAAGATCATGCACTGAGCCAAAAGGTAGATTAAATGACCTCTCAAGTCCTTTCCAGTTCCATGTATTTATTATTCAAATAGTGCTTATCTAGAGAGCACGCTGAAAGATGAATCCCATGCTTGGCTGAGCATGGGCAAGATACAGAAGCTTCCCATGGGTCCCATAATCCAAAAGGGTCAGGCAGCTATGTTTTTTTTTTCCTCCATGTAATTAAAAAGTGACCTTTGGATGTTTCCTGTAACTTTGCCACTTCCTTTCCCACTGTTTGTGTCTCTGGTGAGAGTTTACACATAGCTCTGCATCCCTCCACACCTTTCTCCCTTTCCATTTGCAAACCCTCCTGATTTTTCTTTCCCTTTTTGCTTCATTTTGGAAGTCACTCAAATTAATGCAGCTGTTTTGCTTAGCTGCCACCACAGTGTAAGCTTCCAAAGCACCTTTCATGCCAATAACATCTCTGTTTGTGCACAGGCATCAACTATTAATGTCAACACAGCTCTGAGAATTGTGATTGTTAATTAACTGCCACTGTAGGGCTAGTAGAGAAAGAATAAAACATGGTGTTCCTAACAGTTATTGCTTTTCCCCAAGAAGAAGAAGGAGGAGGAGGAGGAAGATGAAAAAATTCCCTGCCAGTTTTATAATCGGTCTGTATCTTACCTACTACGCTCACTGCTGGATGTTTGCAGAGTCCTTTAAAAAAAACAATGGCCAAGCCAAAAGGTGAAAGAGACAGAGAGAGAGAAAAAGGTCTTTGGAGTTCCACTCTACCCCATAAATCTGGTTCCAACTGGACCTCCACAAGCTCAAAGGTCTGGTTCCATCATTTGACAGAGTGAGGCCACTGACTCAGGCAGAAGGTGGAACAGTGGTAACAAGGCTCCCAGCTGTTCTTCCTGACCCACTGGTGTTCCTCAGTATTAGATTACTAAATCATAGGAGGTGAGTTGGATCCAGAGCTGTGCTAGAGCTCTATCTTGCTGCTGGTAACTGACATCAAGCTGAATTCAACTTATGGTGATCCTATGACTGAGCTCAGGTCAAGGGCTATGGCTTCCTTGATTAACTCTATCCATCTCTAGTGTGGTCTTTCTCTTTTCCTGCTGCCTTCTACGTTACCAAACATTATTCTCTTTCCTAATGAGTCAGGATGTATCCAAAGTACTACAGTATAAGTTTAGTCACCTTGGCTTCTAGGAACAGCTCAGGTTTGATTTGCTCTAGGACCCATTTATTTATCTTTTTAGTAGTCCAGGGTATCCGTACAACTCTTCTCCAGCACTACATTTCAAATGAGTTGATTTGCTTCCTATCACCTTTATTCACTTTCCAGCTTTCACTACCATACAAAGAAATTGGAAATATGATGACATAGACTGTCCTAGCTTTAGTATTCAATTATATATCTTGACACTTCAGGATCTTGTTTAATTTCTTCATAGCTGTCATTTCAAATCCGAAGTCTTCTACTGATTTCTTGAGTGCAGTTTCCACTCTGATTAATAACTGAATCAATGCATGAAAAATCTTGAATTATTTCAATGTCTTCATTGTCTCCTTTAAAGGTATACAAATCATTTGTGGTTATTATTTTGGTTTTCTTGAGGTCCAAGTATAAACCTGCTTTTGCACATTCCACCTTGACTTTCTTCAGTAATTGTTCCAAGTCTTTGCTATTTTCTGCTCATAGTATGATGTCACCTGCATATCTTGAATTGTTGAGGTTTCTTCCTCCAACTTTCATGCCTCCTTCCTCCAAGTCTGCTTTACATATGATATGTTCAAATATGTACAGCATACAAGTTAGACAGATAGGATGATAAAATGCAGCCTTGCTTGACCCCCTTGGCAATTGGAAGCCATTCCGTTTCTCCATATTGAGTCCTCACAGTAGTCTCTTGTTTTAAGTACAGATTATGCATTAAGACAATCAAATGTTGTAGCATCCCATTTCTTTAAGAGTGATCCAAACTTTTTCATGATCTACATAACCAAAGGCTTTTCCATAATCTAGAAAGTATAGATTTCTTTTGAAATTCTTTGGTGTGCTCTATTATCCAATGTATGTTTGCAGTGTGGTCCCAGTGCTTCTCTTCTCCTGAACCAAGCTTGGACATCTGGCATTTCTTGCTCCATATATGCTTAAAGCCTTTGTTGTACAATTTTGAGCATTTCTTGCATGGGCAATTAATACAATAGTCCTGTGTTATAGCAATCCCTGGTGTCCTCTTTCTTAGAGACTGGAATGTATAATTAAGCATTTCCAGTCAGTGGGTCATTGTTTTGTTTTCCACATTTGTTGACAGATTTTAGTTAGAACTAGAATAGATTCTATCTATGTAGCTTTAAGCAACTCTATTGGCCATCTCTTCCTGGTGATTTATGTCTGTCATGTGCTCTGAGTGTAACTTCCACTTCATTTTCTAAAAGTGGAGATTCATCTTCAAATAGCTCTTCCTTGAATGAATCTGTTGTCCTTTCATCCCTTTTTTTTATAGTTCTTCAGTATATTGTTTCCATCCTCTTTCCACCATTTTTTTTATTTCTACTTGGTCATGTAATGTGTTGCTCTGCTGGCCGTAGAACAGCCCCACTCTTGGCTAGTGTTCTTTAGATATATTCTCATTTTTGATATCAGCACGTTTGTGCCACAATCTGCTCCTGGTCTGTTTTTACAGAGACGATGGAGCTTCTCCATCTTCTGCTTCCAGTTATGTAGTACATTTGATATCTATATGGGGCATTTGGTGATGTCCATGTATACAGTTGCCTCTGTGATTGCTTGAAGAATGTGTTTGGAATGAACAAACTGCTGGTCTTGCAAAACTCAATCAGTTATTCACCTGATTTGTTTTGTGATCCCAGGCCAAATTTTCCCAGAGACTTTGATTCTGTTCTGTTTCTTTCTTTTGCATTCCAATCACATAAGATTAACAACAACAATTCCTGTTTGGTATGTGATCAATTTCTTCCTGGACTCAAGCACAGTATCTTTCAGTTCCTTCTTCTTCTGCCTCCATAGTTGGAGCATAAACTTGGATTAAGGTTATATTGATGGGTTGTCCCTGAAGTGTCATTAGTGTGATTGGGTCAGACTTTGCACTATATCCTTATCCTTATCCTTTAACATCTCTCCTCATTATTAATGCTACCCCATATCTTCTTGGATTTTCATTTCCTGAGTAACTCCTGTGTAGTTATCTGACTCAAAATGTTGCATCCCTGTCCACTTTAGCTTGCTCATCCCAAGTAGTGCAATATTTATAGTTTCAGATTTGTTTTTTTTCTTTTTTTAACTAAAGCTCTTTCCACAGTAGCCCCCCCTTGGGAACAGGAGAGGAGCAGGACTGCGAAGATGCTTCTGCATGATGTCATCATGGTACCACTCCTCTCCCGCCCCCAGGTGGTGCAATCATGCATTAAATCATTCACGGGTTTTCCCCGTCAATGACCTATGATTGTGCCACCATCCTGCACTTACTTGTCTTGCGGAAGCCCCAAAAGCGTGATAGCAGTGCTTCCTGCCCCAGAGCAGCCTGGAAAAGTACTCAGCTGCACTGCAGAAGGAAGTAGCGTGTCCATCACACTCCCTTCCGCAGGGAGCCAGTTCCATGCAGAGAGGAGTGCTCCCATCATGCTCTCTTCCCAGCAGAGCTGCTGCTGGGATCGCCACTAGAGGACCACGCAAGAAGGTAGGGTGTGCCTATGTCTGCTCCTTTGATTCATGCTTCTCACATTCCATGTTCCTATACTATGTGTTGTGCAGCTTTGGACTTTTAACCTCTGAGCATATCGCAGCTGAACATCCTTTCAGCTTGAGTTGAATTCGGTCAGTAGACACAGTGCTATTCGTCATTGTCCTCTACTGCATCCCAATAGCTCGTTGAGTGCCATCTGACCTGGGAGTTTCATCTTCTGGCACTATCTCTTGTTTCATTTTGGACTGTTTCATCAGTGGATTTTTGTGGTAAAAGACATTCAAATGGGGTTTACTGTGTCACTTTCTGCATATTACTGATGGGTATTAGCTATGATGCCACTGCTGCGGTCTTTGAGAGATCCTTTGCCAGTGTCACCTCCCACTACTGCCACTGCCCAGTAGCTGTTTGGCACATGTAGTCTAGCTCCTCAGCAAAAGCCTGTTGGACATGGGAGACCCTACCAGCAGCAGTGCTGCTATCAGCAAAGCCTCTTGCCTCACAGGGGCATGCAATCCCACCCCCGCAGAAAGGAAATAGATATTTGCCCCCAAATCCTGTCCTGACAGAACCACTGCGTATATTATCAAATAGTGTGTTAACAATACCTTCTTGTATTTCACAACCAATAAATGATCATGATTTCAATAAAACTACTCTGCAAAGGAAGGTTAGGCATCATGGTATTTCAGTTCTATACTGAATCTTATTCCCTCAGAGGGCGTACAGGAAACAGAAGGTTCCTTGCTTTGCCCAAAAAAAAGGAAAAAAGTCAGATATGCCATTATCAGTAATGGAATGTTCTTACAGTACTGCAACAGAACAGCTGAAATGGACTAGACATATGCCTAGTCGTAGGCATATTTATTCTGGATATTGTATCTCAATTCAGTCCACAGTTAAACACCTGTCAAATGACAAGGTCCTGAAATATATGGGACACCTGACCTATAAGAAACCTCTTTGGTTTTGCCAGATCAAGCAGCAGACCAAAAAAAATAAAAAAAAATGAAAACAGAAGAAAACATCATTAATAAAGCTGAGGAAAAAGGCTATGTCTCCACTAGTTCTCCATAGTGTCAAGCAGATGTAATGACTAATTTCCATAAAAAGACCCGAGAAAAGGAAACCAAGACCAAGAATTGTAATGGGCTGGTACTGTATGTAGTCTTACATAAATATCCTCCTCTTACATAATTTTTAGAAATGATTTTGAGGTACTAAATATGTGAACCCATGGCTTAAACATTTTATTCATCATTCTAAAAGAAAATATTCTATGGCAATGTTACCCCAAAAGTATGGGACCCCAGGAGGCCCCCTATCAGAACCTGCAATTAAATGCAAAAATGGGGAATTAAGTAACTCAAATTAAAAATATTGCAAGAGGAGGGGTAACTGCAGGACCTTTTCACCTATATTTGCAGGTTAACTGCTAAAGAGACCGATCAGAAGACTTATGGTTCAATTTAGATGTGTTTTATTGGAGGAAAATACACACATACACACAAGCAATCACACTAACTGAAAAGAAAGGGAGGAAAATGGATAGAAGGCATAGGGTTGTAATTACCATCCAGAAAGAAGTGGAGAAAAGTGGAGTGGCTTGGGCTTGCATCCAAGGATAGTACTGGTCAAAAAGCAGAGTGACAGAGCAAACCCCTGAAATTCAAGTAGTACCAAAAGGGACCCAAAATTGGAGTCTCTTTATACCCAAAAACTTGCCCTGAAGACATGAGGTGTTGATGACTCTCTGCCTGGATAATCAATGAAGTTTGCAGGGTGTACAAAAACGTGGCTAGAATGAGTTGGTGGTTTTAATGTGTGAAGGAAACATGTTGATGATTTTGACGTGTGGGTGGCAAAGGCTTGGATGACTGTCTGTGTTTGAGGGCAGGATAAGGGGTGAAAAATGTTTACTAAGGAGGGAGGACAGGATAGTTTCCATTGGAAATGCACACAGCAGAGGTTTTGCTCTGCTCAGAGCTCAGCTATTGTTCTTGTTGAGAGGATTAACTTACGGCTATTAAGTCAGGCCTTTCTGGCTAATTCTTCAGTAAACCTATGACCCGGGTCATGTTAAGGCCTTTTGGACTACTATCCAGCCAGTTTCCTTCTATACATGGCCTTCCAGCCATAAGTGTATATAATTTATATTTTATGGCAATTAAACATATCTGCCAATTAATATATTTTGTCAATTAAACCATATCAAATTGAATCTGCATGGCCCAGTTACAGTACATTTTTTCCAATTTTTCTGGAGAAAAATGTTTTCAGAGGGGAACTTGATTTTTCCTATTATTAATCTGGGCCTTCATCTTTCTAGGTGAGAAATAGGGTTGCCAAGATGAAAAAAGGATTTAGTTCTTGTACCTTTAACACTTGTGTAGAAGAAGCAATTTCAGCAGATGTTGCTTGTTTTCTGGTTGCATGACTAGCAACACCTGCTGAAATTCCATCTTCTGCCCAGCCATTAAAGGTAGAGGAGCTGTCCCCAGTTTCAATCTGGCAATTGTAGAGAAGGGCTTTTATTAATGTGTTTTCATCTTCAAAACACCAAGGGGTCTACTAGGACAAGGAAAGACTTCTGTCTAAGACCTTGGAGAATCACTGTCAGTCAGAGGACTGTTGGTAATAATAGACTAATAGATCAAATGCTGTAGCATAGGGGTGGGCATCTTGTGGCCCTCTTAGATACCATTGGCTTACAACCCCTTTCAGTCCCAGCCAATGGTAAGGAATCATGGGAGTTGTAGTCCATGCTGTTGCCCAACCTTGATTTAGCAGCTTCATGGATTTCCCAGATTTCAGCATAATGTTGTTGTGTGCTTTCAAATTATTTCTGGCCTATAGACACCCTAAGGCAAATCTATCATGTTGTTTTCCCAGCAAGATTTGTACACAGAGGATTTGCCATTGCTTTTCTTTAAAGCTCAGAGAGCCTTGTGTTACTCAATGGATTTCCATGGCTGAATGGAGATGTGAACCCTGGCCCCCTGGAGTCTTAGTCTAACACCCAAACCACACAGACTTACTTAGTGCAGCGTACTGTAATAATAATCACCAGCTTAACAAAGGAGGCTGTGAGAAGGATCACTGAATAAATCACATACTCTGCAACCATCTGTCATGTACTGGTTAACTTGCTTCCCAAGAAACACTCAGAGTTTAGCATCAGCTTTTTTTTCTTTTTTTTTTTTAGTAGAACAGGGAACATAGCAGGTTGCAAAAGTTGCTAAGACTGAGGTGCATTAAATAATAACAAGGTTTTATACTTTGACATACAAATTCAGGCACAAATGGCAGTGATTGATGAAAGTCATAAATGTCACATTACCCCACCAGAACTCTGAGTCTTCCCAGGCCATCGTAGTGTTTACATACTTTCATCTTCGGAACTCAGACACTTCCTGTGTTCTTATCTCGTCTCTTCTGGTTGTTTTCACACTGCCTTCCTGTAGTTTCACACTCCATCCCTCTGATCCCCCGCTCCTCTTGCCAGATGCCCTTACGCATCATCGATTGCCAAATAAGCTTCCACTGACACCTTGAAACCTTTGAACCCACACCTGTCAAAGTATAAAACCTTGTTACTATTTAATGCACCTCAGTCTTAGCAACTTTTGCAACCTGCAAATATACAGCAATGAATATTTAATTCATTGGCCATTTCTGCACTAGACTGTTATAGCGCTATGATTCTACTTTCGACATCCTATGGAATCCTCAGGTTTGCAGTTTCAGGAGGGGCCATCCGGCCCCTCTCGAAACTGCAAACCCCAGGATTCCATGGGATGTTGAAAGTGGAATCATAGTGCTATAATAGTCTAGTGCGGAAATGCCCATTGTTGTGAACCATATTTAGCATTGGATACATTGTGTGGCCAGCAGTCTCTATTCCCTTTCATCCACTGCCTAAACTAAGGATAGTATGATTTTCTGTTGTTAGCATGACAGAAGCCAGGCCTCTTGACACCATTGCAGTTAAAGCAAGGACAACAGGGGCAAGAGAGGAGGAGGAGGAGGGATCTTGCCCTTCCCAGGATGCTCAGGCAAACAAACTGTTGCAGCCTCTCTTAGCTTGTGTGTTCTTCTTCATTAATAACTTTTGGTACTTTGAAGTTGCTTGGCCAAATGTGTCCTGGTTTGCATCTGTGAAATGTTGGGGGATTTGAAATCACTGCAACAGGATAAAATCCAGGGAGGAAGATAATTGATGCCATACTGCCCTCTGCTGAACTCAAGAAATACCCAAAGTTTCTTTTTTTAAAAAATCCTCAATGTCATCCATATACACTGTTCAGTAGTACTTTTTCTGAGTATGTACTGCTTCAGATTATGCTGGAAGGCTATCATAGATTTGAATTCTCCTCAAAATAAGGAAAGCATGAAAGTATAACACTATTGTGCCAGGGAGAAAGCTTCCACTTGGATGGCTCTCTGATACATTCCTTTTCTATATGCTTGGAGAATCTAGCATTCCACTTCACCCCTGGCATCCACAGGTTCTCCATCTGTAACTGGAGTGATATATTCAGCAAAACTTAAAATATAAATCCAGTAGACTTTCTAAAGGAAAGAAAACCCTGTCCTGACTGGAAATAAAGTGAAGAGTGTAGAGGGAAGTACTTACCAGCTGGCAGACACGGGTAGGATCTCAAGTGCCAATTTAGGCATTAACACACCCTGCAGAACTTTTGGAATCTATCTATCTATCCATCCATCCATCATCTCTTTGAATGCAGACCTTGATCTGTGAGTTTTGAACCTTGGCCATAATTACTGTAGCTCATCCCTTTCAACATTTCCCTGATGAAAATGGAGACGTTTGTGGCCAAATATCACCAGAGTGTAGTTAAGACAGCAAAAGTTACTAATGAAGAAGAATGCTCAAACTAGGAGAGTATGTCCTGTAACTGTCCCAGTTTGTCAAGGACAGTCCCGATTAATCCTTTATCACCCCACATTTTCATCTGCTTTCAAAACATCCCAATTTCTCTCTACTCCTCCCACTTTAACCCTTTGACCTCCACTTGCTTCAAGCTGAGTTCGAATTGCAAAAGCAGTTTCTCTTCAGTTAACTCAGCCGTGGCAGGGGGATGAGAGGAGGGGCAGAATCTTGCCTTTCCCAGTAGACTAGGGCAAAAGGAAGCTGCTGCAGCCTCTCCTAGCTTGAGTGTTCTTCCTCATTAATAATTGCTCTCTTGACCCCACTCAGATATAGCTTGGCTGGTTGCATCCCACGTTTCATCTGTGGACTGCTGGAGAGTACGATGTGAGCAGGGAGCATGCATATGTGTTCTGTGTTTCCATCACTCATGGAGGGTGACTTTCTAAAGAGAAGGCTGCCCGTGCAATTTTCAGAATGCTTCTCTTCCAGTGTTCCAAACTATGAGGAGAACCTCCGTGCACAGAGGAGATTCTCCTCTTTAGAAAGTTGACCACCATATATGGGGGGAAGCAGTAATGGAACCAGCCAGGGAGCAGGGGCGGGATTAGCATGCTCCCTCTTTTTTAAATGTGTTTAAACATGTTTGTTCAAGCACTTTTTCACAGTTCCTGAAGAGGACTCCAGTCTTCTCCTAGAAATGTGCAACCTCATAATCAAACAACTAGAACAATGGAGGAAAAGGTTAAATTTTCACAAAACATGCGAGCTGATTTGTATGCGTCAGTGTAAACTGAAATAATAACTATATATATATAACATATTAGAAGAAAAGCAGGACATAAATCAAATTGAACCAATCAGTGAAATTATGAATAAAATTAAAATACATCTGTTTCCCTAAGTTTGGAAATATTATACCAACGAAATGATGCCATTCCCATACAGAAGCTTTACATTCCTTTTGAAATTTGGTTCCATCACATCCTGTTTACTAAAGAAGTAACTAGGGATGGGATGACCCATAAAAACCACAGTGAGCATTCTAATCTTTGCCTTGCTCCTCTGCATCTCTCAAAACCCAACTGAAGAAAGAAAGACTCCCTCAGGCAACTTCACTTGAACAGTGTACATCCCCCCCCCCGCCCCCCGTGAGCAAGAGCTTTTCAGTGACCTTGGATACCGCTTTCCAGTTAGATGAGCTTCTCTCCATCGTCCTCCCTTCCTCACCCCATAAGGACACTCTGGTTTCCTTAAATATCTGGCATTGTCAATATCTGTGTTCTCTTCTACATCTGAGCATTTCTATCTGGGATTTCTGAGTCTCTTAAAGGAGCATGAGGTGAAATATACCTCTTTACTTGCTTGAGAACAGGTGTAGGGAAAGTGTGGCCTCTAGATCAGGGTCAGGATTAATGTAGTTTTCCAGGTTTTGCTGGACTGCAGAACCTAGCATTGCTCACTATTGACTGTGCTGCCTGGGGCTGCTGGGATTTGCAGTCCAGCTACACTGGTGGGTTGCAAGATTCCCCACACTGTTATAGAGGTTGTTGGACTGCATTTCCCATAAGCCTTAAGCCATCAAAGCTAACGATGTGCATCCATGGAAGTTACAGCCCAGTAGGGACAGGCATTTCCCATCCCTGATCTAGGGCATGTCATGGTTCCAGTGGCAAATCCCTCCTTTATCTCTAAAGCTTTTGTGGGAGAAAGAGATTACAGGTATACCTCAGTTAACAAAGTAGATGTGTTACTGCACAATACCTGCTTAACAGAAAATTTGGCACCAGAGTCAAAAATAAGATGAAAAGGATAGGTTCCTAGAGCACAAAAAAGAAGAGCAATTCAACATGCTTAAGGAAACTTTTTATCCAAAACTGACAATGTGCACCAGCTCACTTAAACATTTCATGTGTGTCTGTATGTGCCTTCAGGTCACTTGTGGGTTTAATAGTGACCCCATGGGGGTGGGTTGGGTTGGGGTTTGGCAAGGAATATTCAGATGTAGTTTACCATTGCCATCCTCTGAAATATATCCTATGGCACCTGGTATTCTTTGGTGGTCACCCATCCAAGTACCATACCCTCCAACATTTCACAGATGAACATCAAGACACATATGGCCAAGAAACATCAGAATGTGTTCAAGACAGCAAATGAGAAAGAACATACAAGTTAGGGAAGGCTGCAGCAGTTTCCTTTTGCCTGAGTCTACAGGAACAGGCAAGATTTTGCCCTCTACTCTTCTCTTCCCCCAGTTGAGTTAGCTGAGTACAAACTTTGTTGCTTCAAGCCATTTCTGACCTATGACGACCTTAACGCAAACTTATCGCAGAGTTTTCTTGGCAAGATGTGTTGGGAAGGGTCACCTTTGAGGCTGAAAGAGTATGACTTTGCCCAAGGTCACCCGGTGGGTTTCCGTGGCTGAGTAAGGATTCAAAGCCTATTCTCCAGATTCATAGTCCAGTTCTCGAACCACTATACTACACTGGCTCGACTTTTGTGCTGTGATCTCAATTTACTGCATGTGAAGCAAGCTGAGAACAAAGGGGAAAAGGGGGGTAAGAGAAAGGAAACAGACATTTTAAAAGCAGCTGGAAAAATGGGGCAACAGAGAATTAATTGGGCCTGTCCATGCCAAGCCAGAACAGCTAGAAGGTGTGAAGTGCTAACCAGGGCTGACCCTGCTTAGCGTTAAGATCACACAGAATCTGGTGCCTTTAGGGTATTTAGACCTAATCAAAAACATATTGGATCTTTTGTAGATCACTAGGTGTCTTTCAAAATGGAAGGATATCTGCTTACCCTTCTTTCTTATATCATATAACCTGTCACTGTTGCAATCCAAATGAGCACAGCTCTTCTAGGCGTCTGTTGAAGGACAAAGGCAGTCAATGAAAACCTGAACATAAAGGGTTAATCCATGCTCTACTGGGTTGAGAGGAAGCTTTGGGAAATCCTTGCAGTTGCTTCCTATCTCCTCTGTCTCTTGATCTCCTGTTCCACCCTGGCAGAAATTAGCTGCTTTGTGAGGTAGGTAGGTAGGTAGGTTTCAGTCCCAGTAAACTTTTGTTAGCAACCTAAAAAGTTAGTCTCCTAGCCATGTGAGCCCAACAGCCTTCATAAAAAGAACCTTGGTTCTTAGTGGCTTTATTAATGGAAGTGGGCCTGTGAACAGCCTTGTCCTAAAATGGTGGATTCAACAGGTGAGGTGGTCAGCCTTACTGAAATCAATGGGACTTATTCCCAAGCACTATTGCAGTGGAGACAGGTCTCACATAATTGAACCAAAGGATGTTTTGACTAACAGTAACTATGCCTTGCCACCCCGCTCTTGGTTCCTTTTTGCCTTTGAGCTTAGCTGCAATTCTCACAATTGCTGAAGAAAGCTTTCCATCAGCCATACAGTGCTGCAAACACTTCTAGTCATAATGTAAAACATTATAGACTGGGTTAATCTTGAAAAGGCAGTTAAGATCCATTGGTTTTACAAAAGACCTGCCCCAGGGATGAAAATTACTAGAACTGCCTTGCTGATATGGACCAAGACAGTTGCCTACATCTTTGAACTCTGCTTGGAACTCATTGCTATGAAGACTGTCAGAAGGAGCAGCTGCACTACAAAATCTACCATTATGCCTCTCTTGTACATAGGGCCGCAGTCTAAAAAGCAGTGCTCAAAGTATAGAGAGAAAAGGGACTGATATAAAATCCAAAGGTCCTATCAATGGAAGACACCTGTTTTAGCTAGTCATGTCCTCCTTGTAGCCTTCTAAAAACAATAGATAAGTGAGGACTGCAAGAATCATAGAATCATCGAAATATAGAGTTGGAAGAGACCACACGGGCCATTCGGTCCAACCCCCTGCCATGCAGGAACACCCTCAAAGCACTCCTGACAGATGGCCATCCAGCCTCTGCTTAAAAACCTCCAAAGAAGGAGACTCCACTACACTCCGAGGCAGCATATTCCACTGCTGGACAGCTCTGACTGTCAGGAAGTTCTTCCTGAGGTTCAGGTGGAAACTCTTTTCCTGCAGCTTGAATCCATCGCTCCTTGTCCTGGTCTCTGGAACAGCAGAAAACAAGCCCTCTCCCTCCTCTTCATGGCATCCCTTCAAATATTTAAACATAGCTATCATGTCCCCTCTTAACCTTCTCTTCTGCAGACTAAACATACCCAGCTCTCTAAGTCTATCCTCATAGGGCTTGGCTTCCAGGCCTCTCACCATTTTGGTTGCCCTCCTCTGGACCTTCTCCAGCTTGACCATGTCCTTCTTGAATTGGGGTGCCCAGAACTGGACACAGTATTCAAGATGAGGTCTAACCAAAGCAGAGTAGGGTGGTACCAGTACCTCCCTCGATCTAGACACCATACTCCTATTGATGCAGCCCAGAATTGCATTGGCTTTCTTGGCTGCTGCATCACACTGCTGACTCATGTTCAGCTTGTGGTCTATTAAGACTCCTAGATCCCTTTCACACGTACTGCCATCCAGCCACGTGTCCCCCATCCTATATTTCTGTATTCCATTTTTGCTACCTAAGTGTAGGACCTTACACTTCTCTCTGTTGAATTTCATTTTATTAGCCTTGGCCCAGCTCTCCAGTCTGTCCAGGTCATTTTGAATTTTGATCCTGTCCTCTGGTGTATTTAGCAACCTCTCTCAATTTGGTGTCATCTGCAAATTTGATGAGCATGCCCTCTATTCCTTCATCCAAGTCGTTGATGAAGATATTGAACAGCACTGGGCCCAGGACAGAACCCTGTGGCAGCCCACTAGTCACTTCTCTCCAGGATGAAAAGCAGCCATTCGTGATCACCCTTTGGGAACGGTCAGGCAACCAGTTACAGATCCACCTGACAGTGGCCCTGTCCAGCCCGCATTTTACTAGCTTCTTTGCAAGAATGTCATGGGGAACTTTGTCAAAGGCCTTACTGAAATCGAGAAATGCTACATCCACAGCATTCCCTTCATCTATCAAGCTAGTAACTCTATCATAAAAAGAGATCAGATTAGTCTGGCATGACTTATTTTTGAGAAATCCATGTTGACTTCTCGTGATTACCGCATTGCTTTCTAAGTGATTAGAAACTGACTGCTTAATGATCTGCTCCAGGATCTTTCCGGGTACTGACGTCAGGCAGACTGGGCGATAATTATTTGGGTCCTCTTTTTTTTCCCTTCTTGAAGATGGGGACAACATTTGCCCTCTTCCACTCTGCTGGAACTTCTCCTGTCCTCCAAGATTTCTCAAAGATTATAGCAAGCGGTTCCAAAATGACCTCTGCCAGTTCTTTTAATATCCTAGGATGCAGTTCATCTGGCCCTGGAGACTTGAATTCACCCAGTGTGGCCAGGTATTCCTGTACCACCTCTCTACCTATTATGTGCCTCATTTCCCCTGCTTCCTCCCCTACTCCCCAACCGCCAGATTGAGTGCTTGTATCCTTCGGGGGAAAAACTGAGGGAAAGAAGGTGTTCAGTAGTTCTGCCTTTTCTCTTCCCCCTGTCAGTAATTCGCCATCTTCTCTGCGCAGCGACCCTATCGTCTCCTTCTTTTTCCTTTTGCTGCAGACATATTTAAAAAAGCCCTTTTTATTGTTTTTAATGTCTCTGGCCAGCCTAAGTTCGTTCTGTGCTTTAGCCTTTCTGACCTTCTCCCTACATCTCCTAGCTACTTGCTTAAATTCTTCTTTGGTGGTTTCCCCCTTCTTCCATTTCCTGTACATGTTTCTCTTAACACTTAGCTCAGCTGAGAGTTCTTTTGTCAACCATTCTGGTTTCTTCAGATGCCTTCCATTTTTCCTCCTTATTGGCACAGTTTTAGACTGTGCCTTCAGTATCTCCCTTTTAAGGAACTCCCATGCCTCCTGAACTCCTTTCCCTTTCACTATTCTTGACCACTGAATTCCAGCCAGCAGCTCCTTAAGTTTACAGAAGTCCGCTTTTTTAAAATCTAAGATGAGTGTCTGGCTACACCTATCTTCTCCTTTCCGCTGAATGCCAAATTCCAATAGGGCATGGTCACTGCCCCCTAAAGATCCAACCACTTCTACCTCATTAACAAGGTCATCCCTGTTGGTCAGGATCAGATCTAGAATAATTGATCCCCTTGTGGCCTCTTCCACCTTCTGGAGCAAGAAATTGTCTGCAAGACAAGCAAGAAACTTGCTGGACCTTGCTGTCTTGGCAGAGTTTGACTGCCAGCATATATCCGGGTAATTGAAATCTCCTATTATTACTGTATCTCTCCTTTTTGAGTGTGCAGTCATTTGGTTGAGGAAGGCGTCATCGAGGTCCTCAGTCTGGGTTGGAGGTCTGTAGTAAACCCCACCAGAATATCCCTATTGTTTCTCGCTCCCTTAATTCTTACCTGGATGCTCTCGACCTGTCTTTCTGGGTTTAAGTCAGGGATCTCTTCACAGATGAAAACATCCTTGACATACAAGGCTACTCCTCCTCCTTTCTTGTTTGGTCTATTTCTTCAAAATAGGCTATACCCCTCTATTCCTACATTCCAATCCTGAGATTCATCCCACCAGGTCTCAGTGATGCCTATCAAATCGTATTTATTTTGTTGTACTAGGAGTTCAAGTTCATCTTGCTTGTTTCCCATACTCTGCGCATTAGCGTGGAGACACTTAAGTCCCCGGGCCCTTCCTGCACTATAGTTTCTACTCCTCCCACCATTGGATGCTTTTACTACTTGTCCAATATCATTTGGGCCTTTTCCCCCTGCACTCGCCGAGTCCTTGTCCTGAATAATATTGTCTCCCTCCCCAGCAGAACTTAGTTTAAAGACCTCTGAATCCTCCTTGCGAGACTGTTTGCAAAAACATTCCTGCCAAGTTTCGTGAGGTGCAGCCCATCCCTTGCCAGAAGCCCACATTCATGGAAATTCAGGCCATGTTCCAAAAACCCAAACCATTGCCGGCGGCACCATGTGCGGAGCCAGTTGTTGACCTCTGCTATTGCCCTTTCCCTTCGTGCGCCATATCCTTGAACAGGGAGGAGAGACGAAATTACCACCTGCACACCAAGATGACCAGCTGCACACCTCAGACTTAAGCTTTGTCCCCATAAGCTCGTAGTCCTTTGCGATGCGGTAAAAGCTGCTCCTCGCAGTGTCATTGGTTCTGACAAGGGCCAAAATGAGGGGGTTATGGTCAGCGGGCTTGACCAGCCTGGTTAGCCTCTCCGTTATGTGGTTGATCTTGGCCCCAGGAAGACAGCAGACCTCTCGATTGAGCTTGTCCGGTTTGCAAATTGCCAATTCGGTTCCTCTGAGCAAGGAGTCCCCAACAACCAGAACTCGCCTCCTCTGAGGCTTTCCAGGGCTCCTCGACGAGCAGGTTCTTCTAGGACTGCCTGGGCATTCTGTTGAGACTGGGGATCCTTGAAAAAAAGACTCTGATTGACAGGAGGGAGTATCTGAGTAAAGCTAAGAGATCTTCTGATTGGGAATTATCACTTTGTTGGACGTGGAGAGACAACATAATTAAACAAGATAGTACAAAGCTAGAGACCAACCAGGCGCACATCTACAGAAAGTACTGGTGAAACAAAACAAACAAAGGCAGAGTGATACAATTGTCCCAGTTGGCAGATACTGGGAGGTGGTAGCCAATGGGAAGCAGGAAGGCATTGGACAAGAAAAATGATGAACCATAGGATGTTCTCTGTGCTCCCTAATCTAGCTTGTTTCCTTCAAATGTGGTGGTGAAGATACTGTTCCATCACTGGTTGAGGAATATTCAGTTACCACTCCAGTCAAGATTTGTACATGGAATGGGGCATGGATACCACCTCCATCACCTTGGACAGCAAGATGGTGGGGGGTACGTAAGTAGGACAGATTGTGGCCCCCATAGATTTCTAGAACAGTGCCTAATGGGCCATCACAAATGGTAGAATAGGCAGAGGCGTATGTAGGGTGAGGCAAGTAGGGTACGTGCCCTGGACACCAATGCCAGGGGGCTCAAAAAAGCAGTGCTGGAAGCCTCAGAGGAGGAGGCCCTAGAGGTAGGGGCACAATTTCCATGCTTTCCCTAGGTGCTGTTTATACTAGATACTCCTCTGAGAATAGGACTGCAATTCATGGACTTCTAAGTAATAGGCTTTGCTTTCCCTTTAAACTCCTGCTCATCCCATGTCAAGCAAGCAAAACTTGTGTTCCACCAAGCAAAAATACAGCCCAGCAGTGATGCCTTGTGACTTGCCAGGCATTTGATAATTTCTCTGTTTTAATCCTCTCTGGCAAGCAGCAAAATGGGTGGTTTCTTGATCCCCTAGTAATCTGGCAAACATGCAGGTGAGTCCATAAAATGTGTAGTCCTCTTCTGCATTATGTCAAAAGGCAGTTCACATTTCCAATTTGAGGTTGGAATCACTAGGTAATTACTGAGCTTAAAGAAAAAGAAGAATGTTGTTGTTATTATTGCTGTTGTCTTCAGGTTGCCGAAAGCAAGCGTTTCTCTTCAGAAAGCTGTTCAGATCGCTCTGGGAAAAAGACAAAGTCATTAGCTAATTGCTGAAGTGAGATTACAATGTGCTAAACTGCAGAGTTAACTCAGGCTGCCAATCTCTGGGGCTATTTTTTCCACTGAAGTTTGGGATAAGTTTAAATGCAATGTAGCCTGTTAAGCAAGTGCTCAGCAAAAAATGCATCCTTCTTTTAATGTAAATGGAACCATCTATCTCCAGCTGTAAAGTAGCATATCAGCATACCTAAGGGACCATGATTGGCACTCTATTCCAGCATATCTTCTAAGGCAGGGGTAGGGATGCTCAGGCTCTGGGGTCAAATCCAGCCCTCCTGAAGCCCCAGAACCCGCTCTTGGGATCCTCAGATGGCTAAACACACCTTTCTCCAAGATACCATTATTTCCCTGCTTTTGTTTGGATTCTTCCCTTTCTCAGAGGTGCCCAATGCTTCCTTCCTAGCTGCAAGAGTTTTATTAGATCATTTTTGCATCTCATTCTTTGGCCACAACTTCAAGATACCTACCCACAAAAACTTCCTTGAAACTGATGTTGGTTCCTGGGTTAGAAAAGGTTCTCCACTCTTACTGTAAGCCATGGGTCTTCAGTCCCATCAGCCCAAGCCAGCACAGCTGATGAAATAAGACTTTGCAGTCCCTCTTCTAGAGGGCTACACACTCCCCAGCTCTGCTCCTAAAGTCTACTGCAGAGGTAGGCAACTAGGAACCATCCAGACGTTTTGAATTATTACAGTTCCATCACCTTTGAAAACTGCCCATATCGACTGGGTCTCAGGGAAGTTATACTCCGAAAGATCTGGAGAGCCTCTGGTTTTCTATCCCTGGATTACTAGAAATATTGTCTTCAGTGCGCCACTTAATACCCCAGTCATAACTGCTAACACTTGCAAGAGTGACCCTTTCAGTGGCTATCCTTCAACTTCAGAATTATTTTCTCATGGAGGTTGGGTGAGGTGATCATGGTTTAATTCAACTATATTTTTTTTCTGTCCATCTCTTTTCATCCAGCCAAAACAAAATATGACAGGAACAAAAATGACTAGATAAAACAAGATGACAAGAATTAATATAACCCTTTCATGACAGAAACAGATTGAAATTCTTAAATATATCCTTAAAAGGGTAGTAGTTTGTTGAGAAAGAGTCACAAGACCCATGTGGGTACTCTTGTGGGGGGCCTAAGTGAACATTTTGAATGATATAACCAACCTCACTCTGAGCAGTGTACAGAGAGAAGTTACTAAGGCCCCTTCCGCACCTTCTCTGGTCACAAAGTTGTCCAGTGTGGGTCCTGGCATTGGCTCTGTTGGGAGGGAAAAGCAACAGGAGAGGTCCCTTCTGCACCAGCTGCCTCCGTGTTCCAGGAAGCGCAGTGGCCATGCCTCTTCCTGCCGCAGTGCAGCCAGGTAGTTTCCCAGGCTGCGCTGGGGCAGCAAGCACAGCCATTGTGTTTCTGGGGCCTTCTCAGACAAGGTAAGTCTGTGATGGTGGTGCAATCACAGATCTTTGACAGGGAAAACCCGTCAATGATTTGCACCACAGTCACACCACCTGGGGACGGGAGAGGGATGGGACCACAATGATGTCTTGCATAAGCGTTGTCGCAGTCCCATCATTCTCCCGTCCCTATGGTGGGTGGGGAGGGTAGAGTGGAAAGGGCCTTAGTAGGGAATATGTTCTCCCCACCAACTAGGTGACAAGGGACAGAAGTCTCCAGGATGTTGAGGGAAATGGCAGAAAATTTTTACTACAATCTCAGACGCATCTGTCTTTAAAGAACCGGTGAAATACAGTGTTTAAAATGTTTGCATGAAAGTTGGAAAATGCAGGTTCTAATCTCCACTGAGCCATTAATCTAACTGGGTGACCTTGGCACACTCTGTCTCTCCATTTCTCTCAGTCTTTCAGCTTGAACTAATTCACAGGGTTGTTTTGAAAACAACACAGATGGGAAAGAGAGCCATCTACACTGCTTTGAGCTGACTAGAGAAACAGCTGAATATAAATGTAGCTGATAAATAAAATAATAAATCCCCAGCTTGCTGCCAAGGGGGTGTCTTCCTTGTATAAACCTGCACAGGCAGACTTAATGCATACCAAGTCTACTTTGCATTTATTTTAACCATACAATCCACCAAGCCAAGCCCAGTGTAAAAGACACACAGCATAAAATAATCTGGAGACTAGGAATTTGTTCTAAGTAACAAACCTGATAGTCTTTCCATGGAAAAAAAAGTCCATTCCTTGTTGGCCCAAGCTGTCTTAATTTCAGCAATGAAGGGTTTTTTTGCAGGGGGTTGTTTTTTGGTTTTGTTTTTTTTTCTTTTCGCTTTTTCAGTTAAACAAGTGACCATCAGAAACAATTGAAATCTACTTCTAATCACCAAGAAATCAACAGAAAAGGTCTTGTTGATCTCTGCCCACCCCTGATATAGACAGAATAAGTTTGAGGAACGGATTCACACAACTACTTTGTCACCACTCCATGATGATTTTTGGGAGGTATTATCATGTGCATCTTGACTAGCATTGCCAAAGTGAAAACTTGAAAGGGCTCCTCTATCTTTACTGGTTGTATTGTTACCTCACTGGCATACTCCATCCCAGGGAACATAAATTTGATGTCAAATATGCCCGCCATGCCAGAAAGGTTGCCCGAATGGATACGTAGAGAAAGAGGTCAAACAACCGAAAATAGGTCGAGCCAGGAAAATCCCCAGTCACATTTCCCTAGGAGACCTCAGGCTAAACATGTTCACACGGACAAAGAGTCCTCAGCCAAGGAGTAGCCAACTTCATTGGATTATTGGATTTTCCCCAGGTTGAGTAACTCTGATATTAGTTAACCCTACACTGCAAGGTCCATCTGCATAAACCAATCCTGCAAACTACCAAGTTGCTATTGTGCGGCATTTCTCCCTTTATTTTGGCCATTGTTCTTCCCGGGAGAGGGCCTGCCCTCAAGGTACGTTCTGCCCCATAAGTAGTCCCAGTTTTTGAGGGTCTTTTCAGAGAACTCCCTGCCACACTAGCAGGCCAGCACTCTGTTAGTTGAGTGATCCCCTCAACCGCTTTTCTTCGCTGAGCTCTGTCTTTCTCACTGCTTCCCAGACTGAAGACTTCAGGATAGGTGCAGTATCACTGCCTTTACACCCTCTCTGCTGAATCCCCTATCCATTTTCACCTCTTTCCTTTCTTAATAGGCCTTGTGTGCATGAGTGAGTGAGTACGTTAGTATGTGAGAACTCATTTATTAATAAAATCCAGTTATTGGGATGATTGTCTGGCTTTTCGATTGGTTTGACCCCACAAAAATTGGTAAAAGATTCTGCTGGGTTACCCTGCCCCTCGTTTGGCTACAACCAGTGCTCTGCTAATTTCCCCAATCTTTGCATTTTGGAGTGAATCAAGGGACCCTCAGAAGTCAGGGTAACAGTATAGAAGAAAGAGGTTCAGTAGATGTTTCTTGCTACCTGGTTACATGACAAGCAACATCTGCTGAAGTTCCCTCTTCTGCACAACCATTAAAGGTACAGGAGTCCTCTCCAGCTGTCAATATGGCAACCCTAATTTTTGACTACGAGAAAAGCCAAATTTTGGTTGACAAGCATTAAAAATGAAAGATTCAACTTCACTGAACCAAAGAAGTGATATTCAAGGAGATTTGCCTTGTTTCTGCTAGTTTAAATATCTGAGGAGTCCAAAGCAAACTTTATTAGCAACACTTCATATTTAGTTTTTACCAAAGTTCACCTAAATTTGCATGCAGAGCTTAGTTAGAGATGATTATATGAACCATCTCAGAAATTTTGAATTAGAAGAAGCATTTTAAAAAATGATCTTCATGAAAATTCTCCAAAAATAGATCATACATCTTTATTTGGATCAAGGCTTCCAGTCACATGTTAGTCCACAATTTCAGTGGGCATGGCCAATGCCCACTGACCTACTAACCAGCCTGGGTGGTTTTCAACAATAAATTGACTGATGAGCCACATAAAAGATAATCTGATCTCAATTCATAACCTATTAAGACTGTCTAGCATGGAGACTACAGGCTACCTTCCATGCCATCCAACCTTTCACAGATGAAAACTGGAACACTTGTAAATAAGCAACATCAGAGTGTGGTGAAGATGCAAAAGATGTTAATGAGGAAGAACAGACAAGCTAGTAGAGACAGTAGCAGTTTGCTGTTGCCTGAACCTGCTAGGAAAGGCAAAATTCTTCCCCTCCTCCCTTCTCCTCCCTGCTGAGTTAACTGAGTGGAAATTACTTTTGCATTTTGAATGCAGTTTGTAGCAACTAAGGTAAGCTGAGGAGAATGTAGGAGAAGGAGACATTTTGAAAGCAGCTGAAAAAGTGGAATGACAGAGGATTATTCAGGACTGCTCCCACCCAGAATAGTTGGAGGATATTATCTTGTCTTTTATTGCTCTGCAGAAGAACTATTAGATATGTAAACAAGATGCACCTGTGCATCTTGTCTGTGGTAAAAATTCTGGGGGTAATATTTTCAATGGAAACTAAGGGTGCTGCGTACACAGAAGCTGTTTCCAAGGCTAATAGCACTTCTACAAGGCTGCTTCTCCTTGAGGTAATCCATTTGTGGCTTCAGAATGGAAGAAGACAAGGCAAGATTTTTGCCCTGGTTCCCAGCATGGTTTTATCCAACTAATTTGTTTCCTCTTTATCTCACTTCCAGGTTTGGACTACCATAGGAAACTACTTTATATCAAAGATGGGTAAGACACACCCTACAAACCACATGCCCTACACTATTCAGTCATTTTTGCACGCGCGCGCACACACACACACACACCACATTAGTCCATTTTCAATCACTGTCTTTGGTCATGGTGATGGTAAACACTTTTTTTTTCATTTAAAAATATGACACTCTAGTAGCACAGACACAATGTCTTTATTTCCAAGTGAAGTTGCACCCCCAGAAGTGTCTCAGAAGCACTATTGGCTTTGGAAATGAAGGCATCTGTACTCAGCATGCCTTGTTTCCTTTGAAAATGGCACTACCAGAGGCAAGATGCACATGTAGCATTTTGGGAGTGTGCCATCAGCCTGGGAAACAAAAGGTTCATCCCTACATCTCGCATTCACACCAAGAACTGTATATTTTTGATGCCACCACAGCACATTCCACAATGGTGGGGTGGGATCCCCCGCAGGTTCCAATAGCCCTCATGTGGGGAGAAATTTAATTCTCCCAAGCTAAACAGGCTCCTCCAAGTTCAGCCTGAAGTGAGAAGAACAGGCACCAGCCATGCACAGAACACACAACACACACGCACACTGAACTGGTATATAATTTGATAGCCATGTTGACCCAATACCCCAAAACTTTTGACATCTTGTTTAATGCTCATACAGGTTATGTTTTCTAGTCCTTATATACAAGACATACAAGGGACACCTTGTGATCCTATACAGGACAAATTTTCCAGCCCTAAAGAACATCATTTACAATAGGGTACACAGGCAACCCTAGCCTGGCTCCAGGCTCAGTTCTTCTGGGCCTTGTGATTGTTCAATACTGAGAGGACTGCTTACCCAGTTCTATTTTCTGGCTGGCACTTGCTGCTTCTGTCTTACAAGCACATCTTACGGATCTGCCCCAGCATGGTGTAGGAGTGGGAGTGTTGGACTGGAAGTTGGAATCTCCAGATTTCAGCCCTCATTGAGCCATAACATTTACTGGGTGACTTTTGACCAGCTACAATCTTTCTCCCTGACCTACCTTACAGGGTTGTTGGAAGACAGAGTGGAGTGAAAGAGAGCCACATGCACTACCTTGAGCTCACTGGAGGGATGACATGATGTAAATGCCTCTAATTAGCAAAACCTTCTACACTTCCAATCTTCCTGAGACTCACAATCAGCTCTCAAATATTCCGCTGCCTAGATCCCAGTGCCAATGCAGCCCTTTGATCCTTTTATACCAGGGAATGATGATTTCTCTCACTTCAAGAGGAGTCTGCTGTTGTTTATTCAGCCCGGTTTATCATGCACTTTTAAAGAAAATCTGCAGTGCCAAGTGAGTTTTCTTTGTAAGTGCGCTGTTCTATGTCTCGCAAAACTCCAAGGACCAGATCAAGCCAATCTTTTGTACTTCCAACTGTCTCTAGCAGTGTTAAGTAAGTGAAGGGAGTAAGTATTATTAATTCACTCATGGCTGGCATTGCAGATCCATTTTCACTGAGCTCTTGAAGTCAATGGAAGTCATGCAGCTAAAAACCTTCTCACGGCTTAGAAACTCTGCAGCACCCCCATAGTCTAAATTACCTTGGCTTTTTGCCAGTCACTTTAAATAAAGGCGAAGTGCTGAATACATTAGCTCTGTAGATCCCCATGCTTCTTGTTTACCATGGAGGCTGTACGCATCATTTGCTTCAGCTGCATGCAATTTTTTTTCCAGGTTTCCTTATTGAGGATGCTGGTAACCATCTCAATAGGACTAGTGAGCATTAGTTTTCATACTTCACAAAACAAAGAAAAATACCAGCCATTTCAATGCCTGTATTTATGTTTCCAAAGGACTTAAGCTCCCAAATCTTTAATCGCCAGAAGGCCAGGCCTGCACAACTTGTAAGCTCCCAAGCAGAACACAGTCTGCTAGCTGTGAATGAAAGGCTGCTCAACATGGATTGGATAATAAGCCCCATCTTTTAGCTACTAGCATGTCCAGCCTTACCATAAAGGTGTGCTAAACAACTGCTCCAAGAATGCCTGCCTCTGCTGTTTAAGTGTCTTGGAAAGAAAGGAGCTGCCCTCACAAAAACAACTATCTTCCCTTGATAGACTCTTTTGCAGAAAATGGAGTAGACTTGTTCTATGTTGCTCCAGAAAGCAGGATGAGAACCAGTGGCCAAATATGGCAAGGAAGAAGATTTGAGCTAAACATTAGGAGAAACTTTCCAGTGGTAGAAGCTATGGGAAGGAGCTGGCAGGTTCTACACTGGATATATTTAAGCAGAGGCTTGATGGCCATCTTTCAAAGCTGCTGTGGTTGTATTCTGCATTACAGATCCTAGATCTAGAGGAGGTTGGACTGGATGACATCCTATGAATTGTATAATATGGATGCATCTATTAGTTATTGATTCTGGGGTTGAAATTTGAAGTTGACCCACTTAGCACCATTTTGTAACTGGGTTTGCTTAGTGGATTCTGGAGTACCAGTAATATCTTGATGATGGTGATGGTGATGGTGATGGTGATGATGATGAATGTCAGTGTTCATCCTGCTTTTCCACTAAAAAAGTGCTCAAGGCTGTTAACAAAAACAAGCAAAACCATCAAAATTATTACAATAATCTGTAAATATCAGAATAATTTAAAAGGGCAAATCACAGAGATTTGTTTTAATGTGCTTCTTGCATTATCAAAAATGGGAAAGCAGTGGGTTTTACAATCCAGGGGTGACACAGGAGCTGCAGTACAACATCCTCTCAGAATAGCATAACTATCCACATAAGAAAATACTTATGCCAGCACTACACATTCCCCACGCAATCCTGACACATTGTGTAAAATGTGTCACTGGCTGAGTGTTAATGTGAAATGTGCAAATGCACAAGTTAAGCATGCAACATTGCTATATGTACAACTCCACTTCTCCCAGTGTTAGCAGAAGACATTGTTACCCTGTGAACTGAGGGTCCTGGGAGGGACACCAAAATGTGCTCAACTAAAGTTGGGGAAAATTAGCTCACAGCACTGTTTAGCGTTACGAGAGGCAGGGTAACATAGCGAGATCTTGAACCCTATGTCTGCGGGGTCGGGTCGAGTCAAGGAGAACACAGAAGTTGAAATAATAAATGATATTTATTAAATACAAGCAAAACAGTGTATGCGACACACTCATACAAGATAACTAAAGAAAATAAAGGTTGGAGTGCTATAGAGGGATTTTTAGAGGGATTGCTGGTTTGGATGATACTTCACCTGTCCTGAAGCCCAGGAAAAATAGAGAGCGAAGCTGGGGTGCGATGTAGCTCAGCACGTGGAGCTGAGGGGAGGCTCGCCAAGCAAAGCGGCAGCAAGGCGGGATGAAACTCGGCAGCGAGCCGAGAAAGGTCTCGGAATCAAGGGTTTTTATAAGGAGAATTGTGACTGTGCTGTACTTGGGGGAAAACAATAGATTTGGAGTTGGAGACAAAGCCTCCGAAAGGTTAGAATCTGAATGATTGAGTTATCGTAGCGATTCTCAATAGAGTAGCCAGTATGCAGACGCAGAGTACTTGGGTATTGCATAGTTTACCCATCAAGCTGCCAGCGCAGGGCAGAGGCTCTTTTGTAAGTAGCGTGCGTACTTAATTAGAGTACTTGCCTGGAGGTCTCCTAAAGCAGTGAGTCAGCTTGTTTACGTGCTGGTCCGGTGGCCTCGCAAGCTCGTGGGAAGGAATAGAGAAGTGCAGCTGAATTGCGATATCAAGGGATATCTTTAATATCCCCAAAGCTCGGACTAGCCAGGGCAGTAACATTTGTGTTATCAATGCAAACTTGCCTAATTTGAAACTTTTTAATCAATTCTCAAAACAAGACTCAGTTATACCTGATAAATGTGCCCAGAGAATGTGCCAACCGAAGAAAAGACAAGACATGAATCTGTACTTTAGGGTATGCACACAAACAAGGAGTATTTAGCTGAAAATAATTTTTCACACAGCCTTTTAAAAAAATCTCTAAATCATGGACCACCTAAACTTAAAATCTGAAAAAATAAGATACAAAACAGGCTGCAATTGACAAATTTATTCAACCCTTCTCTTAGAGCCTAGCAAGCTACTATGGGATGCATGTGTGGAAATAAACACCAACTCACTATGTATTTGCAGCTATGCCATAACAAGCCTGGTACAAGAGTCAATTAAGAGTTTTCATGGTATCTCATCTTATTATAGCCCCAGCACAACCTCCTTGTTTCAATTAGACAGGCACTTTTTTTTCTCTGTTCATTAGTTTTTTTAAAAGAATTGCTGCTCCCATGTTTGAGTTGCTACGAGGATTTTAAGGTGAAGGCTATCTCCCTGAGCATGCTTTGCGATGCAGTTTCAAAGATCTTTCTTATTACTTTTATTGTTATTAAGTGCCTTCAAGTCACTTCTGATTTATGGCAACCCTACGGCAAATCTATCACAGGGTTTCCTCAAGAAGAACCGTTCAAAAGGGCTGACCACTGATCTCCTCTGAGGCAGCAAGAACGTAGCATGCCCAAAGTCACCCAGTGGGTTTCTATGGCTGAATGGAGAATCGAACTCGTCTTCAGAGCCCCAGGACTTTATCGCGCCAACCTGTTGTCTCACAGCAACTGTCTTTTCTAAGGAAATGAGCACATACCAGCATAGAAACAATCACTATCACGCTGCCTACGATAATGCAATGCTGCTGGTTTGCTGATGCACGTTCTTACAAAATAGTCTTCTGCTCCATCCCAATGACTCAGCCTCCCTTCCCCTCTCCATGCTACCCAGTCCATGGGCTATTTTTTCTTTTCTTTGCATAATTTCAACATGTCAACATGTCAACATGTCAGGAGACTTCCTCCCTGTCATTTTGACATTGTGTTTTCCTGTCATGCTGTCATTTTGGCATTCTGCTTTTCCAGAGTCACAGTTGGCTGTTTTGCCATAGTGGTGCAATTGCAGTGTGCCGGTGACCGCCAGGGCAGCACAAGTGTACAATTACACCGGAAGTTTTTTTAAAAAATTAGAAACATTCTGTGGGATGGAGTAAAAGCAATGCTATTCAACTGCACCATGATGTCCTCTTTGTCCAGATACTGGAGGTGCTTGGGGATGCTGGGAGGAGAAAACAACACCCACTGGCACTACAAGACTGCCACAGTGTTGGAACTGCAGTAGAATGACACCATCGCACCAATCAACAATAGCGGAAATGCAGTGTTATCGAAGCTATTCACAGGTATTTCCCCCTGAATGAAAAGAGATGAGCCAGTAAGGATGGGAATTCAGTTCAACAACAGGAGAGTGACAATGTCACATGAGAAGAGATCAAAAATGGAACCAAGCCAGCGCAATCGTGCAACAAACCAGCCTGTGATAAAGCCCCTACTCCAACACTCCAATCACTGTGCCACATTGGCTCCCTTCTTATTACTTTTACTTTGCAAGTGGAAGAAAACAACTCCATTATCCTTTCTGTACTGTCGACAAGAGACTGACAATGAAAAAAAAGTGTTTTGACCTTAAGGCCTCCTAGTGAGTTTGAGGCGGGGGCTGGATTCAAAATAGGGACTTCTTTCTTTGTAATTCTATCTCTTGTGGAGGGCTCAGATGGAGACGGTTTTGATTTTGACTTTGTTTATTTGTTTTTTAAGAATCACCATTCAGTGAATCAAACCCAAGCAAGGCAAGGAACAGGTTATTTTTTAAGTGTAATTAATTGGGTGTTTGCAGGAGAATTTTCCTGGTGGAACTTCCCCTTCCTCAGAGCCTTCCATAATTTGCTTTACAAATATTTATGGCACCCAGCATTCAACACACAAGGGAATGATGGGGTACTCTAAGCCTATGTGAGAGAGATAAAGCTCATAGGGTGTCCCCCCCGATCCATCCCCCCAGTTTCTTCCATATGTCAAGCCTAATCTCCATAAGTCCCAATTCATTCTCTGCCATCCCACTTTTCCAGATGCTTTAAAAATGTCCCGCTTTCTCTCACCTCCTTCTACTTCGTCCTTTGCCCTCAGATTACTTCAAAGTGAGTTCAAATTGCAAAAATAGTTTGCGCTCAGTTAACTCAAGGGAGTTAACTGAAGAGGAAAGGAGAGCAGGGAATGGAATCCTGCCCCTTCCAGTAAATTCAGGTAAACCAGACTGCTTCAGCCTCCCCTATCTTGCATGTTCTTCCTCATTAATAATTTTGTCAACTTGACCACACTCTGATGTTGTTCAGCCACGTATACCCCAGTTTCATCCGTGAAATATTGTAGAGCATGTACCCAATGAGAAGCTATGATTTTTCCATAATGTTTAGCAAGACAAAAAAAAATGCTCACATTAAATCTCACACTTTTTCTTATACACACATACACATCTCTATCTTGTGGCTCATTTGTCAAACTTTCCCCAGATTCCTTGTAGAAGAAGACATTTTTGTAGAACTGAGTACTCCGCCATTCGTGTATGTGATTCTGTAATCTGTACTTAAAGCTCCTGGAATACGTTTGTTTATAAATCTTTGTTCAAGTGTGCAGTCGGAGGCTAATCCCAGTCCTGAAAAGCAAGCTTTGAAAACCTAAGAATTCAACAGGAAAGTCGATACCATCACCCAAGGACCCTAACTCTCAGCAGCTCCTGCGAAATGTAACAAACTGAAGTATTAAAAACTGAAACTTTTTCCATTTGTATCTCATAGCCCACTGGATTATGAATGCCCCTCCACCTCCAAAGCAGATAAATCACTTTTTGCTTCTAAAAGGACACACTGGTCTCATGCACACTTTTTTTTTTTTTTTGGACTATGCAATTCATCCTCAAATTCACCTTTAGAGTTGGTTCCTCATGAAAGGTAAGAGTGGATTGATTTCATCTGACTGGAATATGTGCCTGGTTTTTTGTTTTTTTGTTTTTAAGCGTTACAAAAAATACAGCAGTGATTCAAATATCTGGATTCACTTTCACTTCAGCAATGCAAGAGACATAGTTAACACATGATCCAGTGTGACGGTCTGTCTTCCAACCCAAAATCAACAGTTAGGTAAACAGGAGGCTTATTTTATCATCACGAGAAGACAAAGAAAATAAGGACCTGCCATAGAATGTTGCAGCCATGCAATGGTCCCGTTCAAGGTTGCAGCTACCGACCAGCTCTATCCTTTTCCAATATACTTCATTCCATTCTTTGTTTTCTCCCCACATTCCAGTTTTATGGATTTTCCTGCTTTCAACAGTCAAGCAAGACTTTTTGGACACTATATATGTTCACGTTTTACTGCAATTTAACACTCCTGCAATACGGTTCTCCCCTTCCAGCAATCCCCATTCCCTCCCTATGTCCAGTGGAGAAGGAAAGGAATCCCTGCTGTTATCTCCTATCAGTGATCAGAGACAACAGTGGGATTCCCCCAGATGTCCCTCTGCCTCCCACTCCATCTCGGGCTCAGGATTCAACTTGCACTTGCAGGCACCATCTGAGACTGTTTCTCTCCCCTCCCCTTCTTCTCCCTTCCTGAACAGAGAACCGAGTTCACTCTTACACTCTGTGGTGTGTGTGTGTGTGTGTGTGTCAGTCAGTATATCTCTATGTATAGAGCATTGGCATTATAATTTCAAGGTCCCCAAAGAGTTATCATGATAATTACATTTTAAGTAACTCTTTACTTTCCCATGAACAGCATAGTGTGGTGAGTTGAGTACTGGATTAGGACTTTGGGAGACCAGGGTTAAAATCTCCATTCAGCCATGAAAACAGGGCAAGTCACACACTCTTAACCTTAGTGGCAAACCTCCTCTGAATAATTCTGGGCAGGAAAATCCCGATAGGGTCACCACAAGTCAGAGTTCACTTAAAGGCGCATAGCTACCAATTTACTCCCCCAATTCTCAGAAGGAAATATAATGTTCCCTTTGTTTTTAGTAGCTACTTCTTGAAAATGTGGATGCTATTAAGTCCTGCTACTGCCTCTTTCCATCTGTCTCATTATCACCTCAATACCCACAATTAAGCACAAGGTGGTGGCAGCACAAGGCACAATCACAGGACTTGAGCCATGTGTTATTCTTCCTCCACCATTTAGTTAGCTCACATATTTGCAACAAGAAAGTTACTGTTTTATTGTAAAAAGACTGAAGCTGCCATTGCCACACTACCATCATAGTGCACTTAATACCTTCATTATTGGAGAAACAAAGTAATTACTAGCAATTAGTTGTGTGTGAGTGCTTATTCTTAAGTGCCAAATGGATATTATAGGATACCAGCTCCCATGAGCCCCAGCCAAAATGCCAACAAGCATGGATGGTGATGTACTGGATAAGGAGTTCAATAAGATGCAGATAGGCACAGGCTTCAGAGATAAATATTGTCCTTTTCTCACAGTGAATTCTCTGCAGTGGTGTGGTGTCACAGTAAATAAGTGAAGCCACCATCATGACAGTCAGTGTAACTAACCTGCCAAAGGGAGCCCAAACATGCAACCAGCTGTGTTGATTTATTTTAACCAATCCATTTCAAGCAGTTTTTGTCTCCACCAAAACCAGATCTATTGTGAATCGAAGGACTTCTCATTGTTCGTTCAATACTAAGCCATCTCCAGATACTTTGTATTAAAATTGATAGCTCAGATAATATATTGTTGCTGATAACATACAGTCAGTCTTCCACTTTTACAGGGGTTAGAGGCACAAAATCCCTGCAAAAGTGGAAAAATTGTGAATAAAAATAAAAATTATGAATATTATATGTATGTGTGTACTAGCGTATATACCCAGCGTTGCCTGGGATTTTATTTTGTCATAGGTAATACTTGTTAGAAAGATTTGAGATCCTGTGTCTCTAATTCCCCAAACTGTCTTGTCTAATACCTGTAACTTTTCCCCATATTCTCCAATCCAATCTGTATTCAGAGTTATTAACATACAGATGTTGGGTTCCTGAGAGAATACACTGCCTTCCTCCTTGCTGCTAGGCCTCATCTCCATAGCAACTTGCCAGGCCGAAGAGCTCTCTGGTTGAGAATTCTAAAGGCCCCTCCCTAAACTGCAAACCCCAGGATTCCACAGAATTATCTCAGGCAGCAAATCATATGAGGTTTTCGCCTCACACAGCCAATCATATAATTCACCTGACACAGCCAATCATATGAGGTCTTTGCCTGACACATACAAACTTTGATTTTTATGTAGTAGATCATATATGTATATGTATATGTATATGTATATGTACATGTACATGTATATGTATATATAACCTGAGAACACTTCTCTAGGAACCTCTAGGTCCTCAATGATTCCATGGTCAGCTTCTGGCAGAAGTGGGCCAAACAATCATACTGAAAGACCTAGCAATGCATAGAGAGTTGTTTTCTCTAGGAATTTCTAGGTCCTTCAGCGTGACTGGAAGTGGACCATAGAATTGTGCTGGAGAACCTAGAGATTCCTAGGGATAACGTATTTTTCCTTGGCAGGGGCAAATACAGTAAGAATTTTTAAATTAATAAAATAACCCACAAATAATCAAATCTATGAATGCTGAACGCACGAAAGTGAAGGCCTGACTGTACAATGAAGATTCCAGAAAAGCTCATAGCAAACAACAAAACCTAAAAGAGGTAGTAGGTGATGACATTGTCTCTGCTGGTCTGGAATCCCACTGCTTTGAACCTGTGACCCCTGGCAGCATCACAGCTTCCAAACTGATTGGTCTAGAGTTCTCCTTTCTAATCCTTTTCTCTCTTTCTGTGCCAGAATACAATGCAACAAATGTGCAAATCTATCTTTGGTCACAAAAGGTCACTTTCCTCCTTTGACATAATTAAACAGAACTTTGTAAAAACCATTTGATGGGATTTACCAAAGAGCTTGCATTTAAGCAGTTATCTGGGTGAAGGTATTAAATCAAATCCATACATACTGTGAAGTTAGTAGAAGATCCAAGGGAAGTCATGACATCTTACTTGCAAATGGAAAGCATTGCCTTTTTTTTTTCTTTTCGTGAACATGCAGGTCAGCAAGACACAAAAAGAGAGAGAATAAAGAGTTCCAAACTTTTTAAAAATTAGCAGTCATAAAGCATTACTGATAGGTGGCACATACAAAGGATAAGAAAATCTAACTGCTTCATTCCCTCCCACACTTTTTTAAACCTCAGTGGGGTTTTTCTCCTATTTATAAAAAAAGTGCAAATTTGGGTAGCTTTTCCGCACCCATCTACCCCAGCCAAATTCTATAGGTACAAAATGGCTATTCTCTGTTCTTAAAGATAAATGACCTTTTGGAGGAAAAAGAAAATGACAACCCCAATTCAGCCACAATATAGTCACTTTTCGCACCTTACCTTTTTGCGGCGCTGGGGTGCAGGAATCATGTGAGCAGCCTTTTGCAAGAGGCTCTCACATCCCCGCTGCCTCACCTCCACAGCCGCTGCCAGCTAGCGAGCAGGCAGCCTGAGGGCTCCTCCTCTTCCTTCCCAGTGCAGCCTGGGATTTTCTCAGCTGTGCTGGGACAGGAAGCATGAGCGCCGCAGCTCTGGAGGCTCCGCATGCACGGTTAGTGTGCTCAAGGGCCCTGGAGCGCTGTGCAATCGCACACCATTTTCGGCTAGAAGCCAAAAATGAAATAGTGCGCGATCAGCACCTGCCAGCCCTGGCAGCATCGTGCAATTGCGAGGACGTCATGTGGACGGCTCCTCGCAATTGCGTGATGCTCCGGAGGCCCTTTCGCATGGTGAATGCCGTGTGACAAGGGCCAGAATGTTTGACTCCTGCCATGAAAGTATTAGCAACCCCTGCTTAGATTAATCTGTAGGAAAGAGAATTAGAGTGTGCTTTGGCTATTGCAATATTGTAACCATAGGCAATTATGATCTGCAACAACGCATTGAATAACAATTGTAGTTTATATCTGGCTATAGGATCAAAGGCTTCAAGGTGTCTGGGTAATAGTGGAAGGCATCTGGCATGGAAAAGATCAGAGGGATGAGATGTGATGTCTCCAGAACAGAAGGACAGAGATAAAACACAGGAAGAATTTAGGTTCTCAAGATGCAAGTGTGTAAACATCTGAAAAGCCTGGAAACCCTCAGATTATGGTGAGGTGAGGTGACATTTATGCCTCTCACCAGTCAATGCTCTTTGTGCCTAAATTTGTACGTTTTAGTATAAAAACTTGCTACTAACCAATATACCTGAGACTTAGCAACTTTTATTGAGCTGCTATGTTTCTTTCGTTACCTCAATAAATGTTGTTGCTGGGCTCTGAGTGTTTTCTTGGGAAGCAGGTTAGCCAGCACATGACAGGTCCAAAGCCAGAATTTTAAGAGCTAAGCATCCAAAGCTCTCTGTGAATGGACAAATCTGCCATTTTTATTTTCTCCCACATTCATTTAAAAAAAAAACTTGGATCTTTTTGTCTCATTTATACAGGAATTTTGATGAGTTCTTATTTTTTAAAAAGGAACAACCAAATGGTACCTTACCAATCCCCACCTTACAGAACAGTCAATGCACCTTTTATGGGATGCCTGGCCAGTCACAATGTGCAGCACACATTATTTGTTTCATTTAAAACTTTTGATATTTGTATCCTGACTTTTGACTGCTTCCAACTCATATCATCCCTAACCATTGGTCATTTTGGCTGGAGCACAACAGGGAAGGGCAGGGAACAGACACTCACTCACTATACAAATGCACACATGCAAAGAAAGAGAAAGGGGGGGGGGAGTCCATGGAAGTATTAAGAGTTTTCAGTTCGTTTTGGTTTGATTTTATCTACATATTCCCTGGTTTGCATCCATACTCTTTGAAATATCCCTGTCTTCCCTCTCTCTCCTCCTTCCCTTGTGTTCTTTCTCCTCCCTCACATCACATGTCACATCTAGACTCATGCAGCATTTCAGAAATTGATTTTCATTCCTATCAGGAGTTATTACTGTCAAAGTGCTGAAGTGCTTTAGCAGTATTACACTAGTTAAACATGAGGATCATTTTGTTTTGGTGCAAAGATTCCTCCTTCTCTTGCTTGAGCTCTGTTCAATCTATGTCCCAGAAACAACAGCTGTATTTACTGGCAGCAACCATCTTAGCTAGTTCTCAAATAATACAAACAGACAGGTAAGTTCATTTAAACTGACCTGGTACATAGGAACAAAAAGTTCTTGTTATTTCGGGAGTTCCCAAGAAATATTTTGGGATGAATGAAAGATCATGAATATCTCCAAAATAAAATTGGTTAGTAATGGAAAAAAACTTGGGACATCCACAGACTTTTTTCTCATCCGGAGTGGCTCAGAGAGTAATAATTACAAATAGTTGCTGCCTCATTTGAATAACTTCATTCACTACCCCATATCCTGTTAGTCCTAACTAGAGTAGCCCCAGGTATTTATCTATGTGTTGACTCACCATCCAGCAGTTGATTGAATAGATTTACTCTAACTGGGACTAACCAAGGAGATGCTACCCCTCATCAGTGAACATGCTACCAAAACATGTGATTGCTAGAATTGTTGCAATATATAATTCAGCCAGCAGATGGTGCTAGTGCAGACAGATCACGGTGACATTTGTCTTGCTGGTGTCTCAAAACTGGTTATGAAAACAACTCTCATTGTTCCAGCAGTAATATTTAACCCATGTAGTAGCAAGCTTTGAAAAGATTAGTTCGTGGATTCAAGTTAACTTGCTCTTTCTATCTCTTCCTATTTTATGATTGATTGATCGATTGACTGAATTTATATGCTGCTTTTTATCCCAAGGTGGGACTCAAGGCAGCTTCCAAAAGGTTACAAAACATTAAAAGCACATAAACAGTTAAAACATAAAAAACATAAAATTATAAAACTTACAATAAATTTTAAAAACAGCTAATAAATAAGTAAAAGATACCCAGTTCACCTATTAAAGGCCTGCTTTAAAACAAACTGTCTTTGCCTGCCTATGAAAGGAAAGCAGGTAGGGGGCTTTGTACAAATGCACTCCTGGCCACTGCTGAAATCTGGGCATCCAGGCTCAGAGTTGAATCCAGGAGAACATCAAGGCTGTGAGCCTGAGATTTCAGGGGCAGTGTAACCCCATCCGGCACAGATAAAATCCCAGTTCCCTGATCTGCCTTTCGACTGACCAGGAGCACCTCTGTATTCAATTTGTTTGCCATCATCCAGTCCATTTTTGTTTGCCTTCATCCAGTCCATTACTGACAGCAGATATTGGTTCAGGACTAAGACAGCTTCCTTGGAATCAGATGGAAAGGAGAGATAGAGTTGGGTATCATCAGAAAGAAAGCCCAGTTATTCTTTCTAGAACTACTTCCTGTACTACTCTCTGTAGTATCTAGGATGGAAGGTGAGGGAGCTGCTGCGGTCACCTGTAGCACTTGTGGGATGTTCCTTTTATTGCCACAAGATGTTGTCGGGTACACCTACGGCAAGTGCAAGCTGGTGACCTTCTTGGAGGAGAAAGTTTGCCAGCTGGAGGCACGAGTTTCTAATCTTCATTTTATTAGGGAAGGGGAGGAGTTTTTGGATAGGGCAGAGAAGACGTACCAGAAGACCGAATGCGCGGAGGAGTTGCCAGATCAGGAAGTCAACACACTGTGCCAGGAAACGGAGGCTTGGAGGAATGTCACACATAGGAGCAGAAGGTCCAGAAAGGTAACAGAGACTCTCAGCCTACACAATCGCTTCAAAGTTCTTGGCCTTACGAACGATGAGGAGCACCAGGAGGAGGGAACAGAATGTCAACAAGAAGGAAACCAACTTCGGCAACGGGAACTAGATCAACACTCCCAGTCTCAACAGAATGCCCAGGCAGTCCTAGAAGAACCTGCTCGTCAAGGAGCCCTGGAGAAGCCTCAGAGGAGACGAGTTCTGGTTGTTGGGGACTCCTTGCTCAGATGAACTGAATCGGCAATTTGCAAACCGGACAAGCTCAATCGAGAGGTCTGCTGTCTTCCTGGAGCCAAGATCAACCACATAACGGAGAGACTAACCAGGCTAGTCAAGCCCACTGACCATAAGCCCCTCATTTTGGTTCATGTCGGAACCAATGACACTGCGAGGAGAAGCTTTTACCACATCACAAAGGACAACAAGCTTATGGGGACGAAGCTTAAGGACCTTGGTGCGAAGGTGGTTATTTCGTCTCTCCTCCCTGTTCAAGGATATGGCGCACGAAGGGAAAGGGCAATAGCAGAGGTCAACAACTGGCTCCGCACATGGTGCCACCAGCAACGGTTTGGGTTTTTGGAACACAGCCTGAATTTCCATAAAAGTGGACTTCTGGCAAGGGATGGGCTGCACCTCACGAAACTTGGCAGGAATGTTTTTGCAAACAGTCTCGCAAGGAGGATTCAGAGGTCTTTAAACTGAGTTCCGCTGGGGAGGGAGACAATATTATTCAAGGCCAGGACTCGGCGAGTGCAGGGGGAAAAGGCCCAAATGATATTGGACAAGTAGTACAAGCGGCCAGTGGTGGGAGGAGTAGAAACTATAGTACAGGACTTGCAGGAAGGGCCCGGGGACTTAAGTGTCTCTACACTAATGCACGGAGTATGGGAAACAAGCAAGATGAACTTGAACTCCTAGTACAACAAAATAAATACGATTTGATAGGCATCACTGAGACCTGGTGGGATGAGTCTCAGGATTGGAATGTAGGAATAGAGGGGTATAGCCTATTTTGAGGTCGAGAGCATCTGGATAAAAATTAAGGGAGCGAGAAACAATAGGGATATTCTGGTGGGGGTTTACTAAAGACCTCCAACCCAGACTGAGGACCTTGATGACGCCTTCCTCAACCAAATGACTGCACACTCAAAAAGGAGAAATACAGTAATAATAGGAGATTTCAATTACCCGGATATATGCTGGCGGTCAAACTCTGCCAAGACAGCAAGGTCCAGCAAGTTGCTTGCTTGTCTTGCAGACAATTTCATGCTCCAGAAGGTGGAAGAGGCCACAAGGGGATCAAATATTCTAGATCTGATCCTGACCAACAGGGATGACCTTGTTAATGAGGTAGAAGTGGTTGGATCTTTAGGGGGGAGTGACCATGCCCTATTGGAATTTGGCATTCAGCGGAAAGGAGAAGATAGGTGTAGCCAGACACTCATCTTAGATTTTAAAAAAGCGTACTTCTGTAAACTTAAGGAGCTGCTTGCTGAAATTCTGTGGTCAAGAATAGTGAAAGGGAAAGGAGTTCAGGAGGCATGGGAGTTCCTTAAAAGGGAGATACTGAAGGCACAGTCTAAAACTGTGCCAATAAGGAGGAAAAATGGAAGGCACCTGAAGAAACCAGAATGGTTGACTAAAGAACTCTCAGCTGAGCTAAGTGTTAAGAGAAACATGTACAGGAAATGGAAGAGGGGGAAAACCACCAAAGAAGAATTTAAGCAAGTAGCTAGGAGATGTACGGAGGAGGTCAGAAAGGCTAAAGCACAGAACGAACTTAGGCTGGCCAGAGACATCAAAAACAATAAAAAGGGCTTTTTCAAATATGTCCGTAGCAAAAGGAAAAAGAAGGAGACGATAGGGTCGCTGCGCAGAGAAGATGGCGAATTACTAACGGGGGAAGAGAAAAGCCAGAACTGCTTAACACCTTCTTTGCCTCAGTTTTTTCCCAGAAGGATACAAGCACTCAACCTGGCGGTTGGGGAGCAGGTGAGGAAGCAGGGGAAATGAGGCACATAATAGGTAGAGAGGTGGTACAGGAATACCTGGCCACACTGGATGAATTCAAGTCTCCAGAGCCAGATGAACTGCATCCTAGGATATTAAAAGAACTGGCAGAGGTCATTTTGGAACCGCTTGCTATAATCTTTGAGAAATCTTGGAGGACAGGAGCGGTTCCAGCAGACTGGAAGAGGGCAAATGTTGTCCCCATCTTCAAGAAGGGAAAAAAAGAGGATCCAAATAATTATCGCCCAGTCTGCCTGACGTCAGTACCCGGGAAGATCCTGGAGCAGATCATTAAGCAGTCAGTTTCTAATCACTTAGAAAGCAATGCGGTAATCATGAGAAGTCAACATGGATTTCTCAAAAATAAGTCATGCCAGACTAATCTGATCTCTTTTTATGATAGAGTTACTAGCTTGATAGATGAAGGGAATGCTGTGGATGTAGCATATCTCGATTTCAGTAAGGCCTTTGACAAAGTTCCCCATGACATTCTTGCAAAGAAGCTAGTAAAATGCGGGCTGGACAGGGCTACTGTTAGTTGGATTTGTAATTGGTTGACCGACCGAACCCAAAGGGTGATCACGAATGGCTGCTTTTCATCCTGGAGGGAAGTGACTAGTGGGGTGCCACAGGGTTCTGTCCTGGGCCCAGTGCTGTTCAATATCTTCATCAATGACTTGGATGAAGGAATAGAGGGCATGCTCATCAAATTTGCAGACGACACCAAATTGGGAGGGGTTGCTAATACGCCAGAGGACAGGATCAAAATTCAAAATGACCTGGATAGATTGGAGAGCTGGGCCAAAGCTAATAAAATGAAATTCAACAGAGAGAAGTGTAAGGTCCTACACTTAGGTAGAAAAAATGGAATACAGAAATATAGGATGGGGGACACGTGGCTGGATGGCAGTACGCGTGAAAGGGATCTAGGAGTTTTAATAGACCACAAGCTGAACATGAATCAGCAGTGTGATGCAGCAGCCAAGAAAGCCAATGTAATTCTCGGCTGCATCAATAGGAGTATGGTGTCTGGATCGAGGGAGGTACTGGTACCACTCTACTCTGCTTTGGTTAGACCTCATCTTGAATCCTGTGTCCAGTTCTGGGCACCCCAATTCAAGAAGGACATGGTCAGGCTGGAGCAGGTCCAGAGAAGGGCGACCAAAATGGTGAAAGGCCTGGAGGCCATGGCCTATTAGGATAGACTTAGAGAGCTGGGTATGTTTAGTCTGCAGTAGAGAAGGTTAAGAGGGGACATGATAGCCATGTTTAAATATTTGAAGGGATGCCATGTAGAGGAGGGAGAGGGCTTGTTTTCTGCTGCTCCAGAGACCAGGACAAGGAGCGATGGTTTCAAGCTGCAGGAAAGGAGATTCCACCTGAACCTCAGGAAGAACTTCCTGACAGTCAGGGCTGTCCAGCAGTGGAATATGCTGCCTCGGAGTGTAGTGGAGTCTCCTTCTTTGGAGGTTTTTAAGCAGAGGCTAGATGGCCATCTGTCGGGAGTGCTTTGAGGGTTTTCCTGCATGGCAGGGGGTTGGACTGAATGGCCCGTGTGGTGTCTTCCAACTCTACATTTCTATGATTCTATGATTCTATGATCATCATATGGATGATACCAAACCCCAAAACTCTGGATGACCTCTCCCACCAGTTTCATGTAGACATTAAACAGCATGGAGGATGAAACAGAACCCTGAGGAACCCCACAGGCCAATGGCCACAGAGTCGAACAAGGGTCTCCCAGCACCACCTTCTGAGTTCTCCCCTCCAGGAATGACCAGAACCACTACATAACAGTGCCCCAAAGTCCCATCCCAAAGAGTCCGCCCAGAAGAAGCATATCATGGTTGATAGTATCAAAAGCCACTGAGAGATCTAGCAGAACCAACAGGGACATACTCCTCCTTTCTAGTTCCCAGTGTAGATCATCCACCAAAGAGACCAAAGCTGTCTCCATCCCATAACCAGGCCTTAAGCCAGATTGAAATGGATCTCGATAATCTATTTCATCCAGAAATTCTTGGAGCTGGGAGGCCATCACATGCACCAGAACTTTGCCCAATCCAGGGAGGGCTGGTAGGGTTTTTTTCTGTTTGTTTGTTTGTTTGTTGTTTTTTGTCTGTTTTGTTTTGTTTTTTGTTTTTTGTTTTTTTGGTAATAGTCTCACCACAGTCTCTTTTAGGCATGCTGGAAACTTTCCTTGTTGCAGTGAGGCATTCACTGTAGTCCTTACCCAGTCAGTAGCCAGTCCCCCTCTAGCTGCTTTCAAAAGCCAAGAAGGACAAGGATCCAGTATACATGCGGTAGCTCTCACTTCTCCAAGGGATCCTGTCCACATCCTCATTCCTATTCTATATCTAATAGATAAGCGAGATCTGTAATATTAAGGTATATTTTACATATAAAAGAAGTGTAGTACAAGTTTTTAAAAAATAGGTAACTGAAATTTAAAGCAGGAAGACATATCCACAAATATTGAACATAACTGTCCTATAGATTGGAAGATCTATGATTTCTCTAATGAATGTAGTCCCTCCAGTGGTGGAGATTGCAACTATTTCATACCATCTTGTTCTGTGCAATTCTCATCCATGTCTTATAAATTCTCCACAGAAGATCAACCCAATATGCTAGAGGCCTCTCTCTTCTTCTTTTTATATTATACGAACAGCAGTGGAGTACTGTCTCATTCTAGTAGCATGACTGGTTCATTTTGTTACCCTGACTTCTGAGGGATCCCATGGAGGACACCTTGATCTGCTCCAAAAATGTAAAGTTTGGGGAAATTAGCGGAGCACTGGCAAAAGCAAAACGAGGGGCAGGGTAACCCAGCAGAATCCTTTACCCAATGTTTACGGGATCAGGCCAAGCAAAAAGACAGACACACATACTAATAAATGGTTTGTATTAATAAATGTGTTCTCATGCACTAACACACTCACTCACTCATTCACACAAGGCCTATTGAGAAGAGAAAGAGGTGAAAATTGATAGAGGATTTAGCAGAGAGGGTGTAAAGGCGGTGATACTGCACCTACACTGAAGTTTTCGGTCTGGGAAGCGGCAAGAAGGACGGAGCTCAGTGAAGAGAGATTGCTGAGATGATCACTCAACTAACAGAGTGCCGATCTGCTAGCATGGTGGGGAGTTCTCTGAAGAGACCTTCAAAAACTGGGGCTACTTATAGGGCAGAATGTACCTCAAGGGCAGGTCCTCTCCCGGGAAGAACAATGGCCAAAATAAAGGAGAAAATGCCACACAATAGCAACCTGATAGTTTGCATGATTGGTTCATGCAGCTAGACCTCGCCTTGTAGGATTTTCCAAAGTCGGAGTTGCTCGACCTGGGGAAAACCCAGTAATCCCCTCAAGTTGGCTATTCGTGGCTGAGGACCCTTTGTTCGTGCGGACATGTTTAGTCTGAGGTCTCCTTGGGGAAACGTGACTGAGGATTTTCCTGGCCTTGACCTAATTTTGGTTGTTCGACCTATTTGTCTACGCACCCAGTTCCTCCAGATGTGTTGGATTTCAGTTCCCATTAGCTCCAGCCAGCATGGCCAAATATAACAATGCATCATCTTAGGACCTCAGGTTGGAAAGGTTAAACCAGGTTATCCAATGTGAAGGACCAGCAATTTTCTTTGCTGATGTGCCAAGGACTAGCACCATATTTGTGTTTATTGGCTACAACTATTTCTTTCTTTCCTGGAAACTCACAAGGAACCAGGTAATGGCCCAGGGACCAGCACTGGGCCATGTGTTGGAAATGCAATATTTATTTAAAGAGTTAAGCGAGTCTTACAGAGAGCAGCAGTGATAGGGTTAATGAGTCTTTCTGTGACCTAAAATCTCCTCATGTCTTTTCCATCTATCCTAACTTCTTGTACATAGATATTCTCAGAGATTGTTCCATGTCCTCTCTCCACTTCCTTTTTGCTCTTTCTTGCTTCTGCTCCAAAGGTAAGACTAATTTGATCCTCTTCCTGTTCTAGCTTTGCTTAGCCTGACACCCTTACAGAGTTTTCCTATCTCTAAAGGAACTCCTATAGCCGGCGGACAAGATGGTGTAGCGGGCGGTTGTCACCTCGCATAGCTGCGAGATTGACGACCACCGTCCGAGATCGTTTGCCTGTTTCGAGAAGAAAGAAATGGAGCAATCTAATCCCTTGGGAAAGGGAATTTGAGGGGCTACAAGTTTTACTGGGTTCGGCATTCGATCCCCAAGAAAACTTCGATATGGAGTGGGGTAAGAAAACAGCCGATGGGTTGCGGAGCCACCAGATCTCGGGCAGCCACCGCATTGCGGTAAGGCTATGCCATGAATTGTTAAACAAATAGAGGGAACTTCAACAAGTAAGTTAAAAGTATCTTTTTTGCTGAAACTCAAGGAGCACAAAAAAAAAAATCCCCTTCTCATTGTTAACACCAGAGTAATAAGGAAAAGACGACTAAGAGAAGGTGGTGGGGGAATCAACGTTATATTTTCTGAACAATCATTCCATTGTAAGACCCTAAAATAAAGCAAAAGGGGTTCGGCGAGAACATCCCGAAGTTGTTGTGCAAGAGATTGGGACTGATTAACATTAATATTAACCAATTTTGGTGAAAAGACAATAGTAATAGCAATATAATATAAGCCTCTGCCTAAACAAGACTAAATAAGATAAAAGGACTTAAAGACTTGCCTTTGGGGTAATGGATTTCTGAATTTTGGAGTGAGGTTCTGACGCCTGAAGTGAAGTATGAAAGTATTTGTAAGCATTTGTTGGACAGAGACAGTTGACAATTAAAATAAAATAGAATAAATAAAATAAACAAATAAGAGAGAGAGAAAGGAAGGGACGAAAGCAACAAGAGACGGAGAAAGGAGAAAGAAGGAGGGGGAAAGGAGATAGCAAAACCGGAGACATGATAAGACAGTGAAAGCCGGTAAATACGAACGCAACAAGGGAAGCTGGAGAGAAAGCTGAACAGAGAGAAAAGGAAGGGACGAAAGTAAAGGTACAGCCACTTCGCTCAGATTTGTGGAAAATATATATTGTATTTGATTTTTCCTTACAGCTTTTGGATTTGGTATGTGATTTCTGACTTTTTAGCTGCTTTAGAAATACCTAAGACAATAACCATTGATTTTTCCTTATAGCTCTTGGATTATGTATGTGATTCTTGACCTCTTAGTTGCTTTAGAAATACATTTGAGAATAAGATTGTGCTGATATTGGGACGGGCTCTGGGGAGGGGTTAGTCTTGGTTGATATAAACAATACTGTAAAAACCCTTTGGGTGCTAATATTATTAAGTTACACTGTGCTTCTTTTCCTATAAGTAAAATCAAAAGTTAAGAGACAAACACTGTAAAGTGCTAAGAGAAAAAAGGATTGGTGGAGCTAAATTGCTCAAGGTTAAGCAGGAGACAATCCCAAGGAGATAACTTCAAGGACAGCAGTTAATAGGCACTGAGCCTTTGTTTACATATTTTTATGTCAACAGTAGAAACATTAGAATTAACCTATTAAGCACAGGAGAAAAAGGAATGAAGTAGTAAAGTAAGGTTCTAGTACCACCTAGTGGACATATAGATCTCAAAGTCTTTCTTTTGTGACTCACTTTCAATAGTATAATAAAAAATTCATAAGGTTAGTAGAGACCGAGTTCAAATAGTAAATAAATAAAGTGGTATATAATAAGTAGTACGTAGACCAAATATATAGAGATTTTATTAGAATTCATTCATTCTTAAAAAATATAAGTACTTATTGTTGAGTAACACTTTAATTGTGTGTTAAAAATCTAAACTCCTTAGAATTTACCAGACTTAATTAGGGTAGGCTATGTAGTAATAAAATAATAAATTAATAGTAGAGTATCAGGTTTAAAACTCTATATTTAAACTTTAAAATTTCATTTAGCAGAGTTTAATTTAATAACTTAATAATATAATATCTAATATAAAAAAAATAATAGCCATATCCATAGAAGATTATTTAATTTAAAATATAAATCAAGTAGGAGGGTAGGCAAACGTAGGGAGGTTCTATTATTAGTATATTAATATAGTGTCATACATTGCTATTTAGGATTGCCTGTTAGTTTTGTGCTAATAAACTAATTTAAAGAGAATACTGGTCAAGAAGACCAGGAATCAGTTAAGCACAGAAGATGGTGACACGAAGAAAAGTAGTGCAAACTCAAATCCAGATGCTCTCACAAAGAAGGGCCTCAGGAGAAATGGAGTCTTATCAACTCCTCTTGGAGGAAGTCAGGAAGATTAGAATGGATGTGTGAGCAGAAATGAAAGAACTTATGACGGAAGTCAAAAAAGAGGTCAAAGAAATGAAGAGAGAAATGGAAAGTTTGACAGGTAGAATGGAAAATGTCATAAAGGATGTGAGAAATATAAATAAAGTTGTTGAAGAGATTCAGGAAAGAACGAAGGTGCTCGAGAAAAGAACAGGGGACCTGGAAGGAGCAATGGAACAGGCGGGGAGACAGAATACTCTATCCAAAATAAAATATAGAGAAAAATGAATTAAAATTAGAGGCCTTGGGGAATTGGAAGAAGAGGATCTTTATAACAGAGTCATTCCGGTATTGGCTAGATTTCTAGATTGGCCAGTTGAACAAATGGACATAAAAGTTGACCGGATTTTCAGAATCAACTCGCTGATCACCCGCAAAAGGAAGGTACCACGGGACATCATAGTGTATCTGGTTCGGGAAAGGGTCAAAGAGTTGATAATCCAACAAAGCTACACGAGTAAATTGGTAATTTAGGGAACAGAGCTGAAGATCTTTAAGGACGTTCCATCTGAAATATTAAAGAAGAGAAAAGATTATGCTTTCTTAACCCAAGAATTGAAGAGAAGAGAAATCTCGTATAGATGGGGGAAGTTTGAAGGGGTTATATTTATGTATAACTAAAAAAGACAGGTAATTAATATGGTTTTCAAAGCAGAAGAATTTTTAAAAAGACTTAATAAAGAAGAGAAAAAAAGATCTCAGAAGGATTTAAAAACAGGAGAGAAGAAGGAAGGAAAGGAAGGAAAGAGAAAGAGAACACTGAGGATTGAAAGGAAAGAAGATTCAAAGGATGATAAGAAGAGATCTGAGGATCGACCTAAAGATTACTCTTCACAAGAACAACGACAATCAGGAGAAGAAGAACAAGAAGAAACAGAACAAGAACAAGAACAAGAAGAAGTTGATCAAGAAGGACTTGGTGAAGAGATATCAACAGAATCTGAAACAGCGGACTAGTATAAATAAAAAATCTAAAGAATGAGGCTTAAACTAATATCGTGGAACATTAGAGGACTGAACTCAATAATAAAAAGAAAAAGGATATTTCAGTATTTGGAAAAATAAAAATGTGATATTTACTGTGTTCAGGAAACTCATATAACAAGAAAGGGAAATCAAGTATTAAGCAATAAAAAATTGGGAAATGTTTTTTCATCAGGGATTGGAAAAAAGAAGAGAGGGGTGGCGCTATACGTGAGTCCAAAATACGAAGTGAAAGAAGTCATAAACGATACCCAAGGCAGATATGTAGGAGTTGAAAGTAAAATGTTAGGCATGACAGTGTTATTAGTGGGACTATATGGCCCACTTGATAACAAAAATGAATTCTATGAGAAATTTATGGAAAAAATAAGAGAAGTTGACTGCCAAAATATTATAATAATGGGAGACTGGAATGGTATTATCCAACCAAATTTGGACAGAACAATAGTAAAGAGGAAACATAAAAATGAAGGGAAATTACCTAAAGCCTTCTTTAATATGATTGAAAATTTAACATTAGTAGATATATGGAGAAGTCTGTATGGGGAGAGAAAGGAATATACCTACTTCTCTGAAGTATACAAAACATGGTCAAGGTTTGACATGATCTGGTGCACCAAAACAATCGTGGGACAGATTCAAAAAATGGAAACCCTGCCTAGGACTAGATCAGACCATGCCCCATTACTAGTAACACTGGAAGATCGCAAGACGGAATACAGATGGAGGTTAAACAAGGTATTATTGAAAGATGAGAAAGTAATAGAAAAGGGCAAGGTAGTATTGGAAAGATATTTTGCGGAGAATCTAAATAAGGGAACACCTATGTATACAGTGTGGGAGGCTGGTAAAGCAGTAATGCAGGGCTATTTAATTCAATAAGACATAATTTTTAAAAAGGTAAAAAAGAAAAAAGAACAGGCCCTCGTTAAAGAAATTCAGCAGTTAGAAAATGCATTAAAGACCACACCAGGAAACATTAAGATAATAGATCAAATAAAGGTATTACAAAAGCAATTATCAATCCAGGATACTCAAGAGATAGAGAGAAAATTAAAATTTATAAAGCAGAAAAACTTCTTCTTTGCAAATAAAACAAATGAGTGGTTGGCTTATAAAATCAGAAATGAGAAAAATCAGAAAACGGTTGATATTTCAAATAAATGAACATTATAAGAGAACATTATTTAAACAAGAAGAGCTAAAGAAGGCATTTGAAAATTTCTATAGAAATCTCTACACAGACCCAGGGATAACTCAAGTTAAAAGAAACAAAATAATGGAGTACTTAAACGAAGGGAAGATATTAAAAATTAAAAACAGAGGGAACAATTAAATAAGGCTATAACTAGAGAAGAGATAATCCAAGCCATTCAGAAACAAAAATCAGGAAAGGCGCCAGGTCTGGACGGTCTAACTGCACTTTATTATAAAACTTTTTGTGAACAGTTAATAGACCCATTGTGGGAGTTAATGAATGGATTAAACAAAAATACACGATCACTGTCCTGGGGCGAAGCTAACATTTCTCTGATTCAAAAAGAAGGCAAGGACCCAAAGGAGTTACATAATTATAGACCTATCTCATTGTTAAACGTAGATTATAAAATATTTGCCACAATACTAACTGAGAGATTTAAAAAGGTTATGTCTGCAATAATAAATATAGATCAAAATGGTTTTCTGCCGGGGAGATCACTAAAAAATAATATACGAATAGTTCTGAATATAATAGAATATTTTCATAGACATAATGAAAAGAAAATGGCAATGTGTTTTTTAGATGCCGAAAAAGCCTTTGACAGTGTAAATTGGAGTTTCTTAGAACAAACAATAAAAGCTATAAATTTGGGACCCCGATATGTTGAGTGGATAATGGCTATATATAATGACAAAAAGTGAAGATAATAGTGAATGGGGAGACAACACAAAGTATAAATATAAGTAGAGGTGTCAGACAAGAAGGTCCCTTGACACCACTTTTGTTTATACTAGTATTAGAAATATTTAACAATAAGATAAGACAAGAAACGCAAATCAGAGGGGTTAAAATTAAGAAGGAGGAATATAAGCTCAGTGCTTATGCTGATGACCTGGTGATTTTCCTGGAGGATCCCAGTAGTAGCATAGATACATTAATGAGTAAATTGAAAGAATTTGGTATATTATCTGGATATAAAATAAATACGCAAAAGACAAAAATGATTGTTAAAAACATTCAGGTGCAGGAAGAATTGGAATTAACAAATAAAACTGGCTTTATGACTGTGAAGATAGTAAGATATTTAGGCATAAATATTTCAAAAAACAGCATAGATTTGTTTGATAACAACTATGAAAAGACCTGGATAGAATTAAGAGAAGAAATTAAAAGATGGCAAAAGCTAGAATTATCACTACTGGGCAGGATCGCAAACAATTATGTATATAACAAAATATAACAAAATGTTATAATTATGTTATAGTTAAATCGATTGTCAATCTATATGCTGCTTTACCTACTATACTATTCATTATGTTACCATGTTATCTGTGAAATTTAGAAGGAACTAACAGATAAGGAAGCATGTGCTAATTGAGTTTCGGCAAAAAAGAGGGGGTACTAGAGGGTGGGGAGATTAGTATTAGGTATTAGGAATGTATTGTTTTTTATACTTAGTGTATGATGGGTTTGGGTTAATGGTTTAGTTAGTTGTGTATAGTTAGGTTATGCCTATGTTCATATTAGTTGTAAGTGTATTATTGTAATCATTATTTGTAAGTGTATCATTGTATCATCTGTTTGTTTGTGTTTGTGCTTGCTTAATAAAATTTAATAGGCAAACCAGCCCTATTTCATTTTCAGAGGAAGTGCACTTTGAGGGAGCTCTTGAACAAAGGGAGCTCTGTTCCTTTTAAATAGAATTTTTAAATTTCTTTTATTTTTGAAATTACTATGAATTATCTCTTTGCTCCCTTTTATCTGGAATGGAAATATTTGGAAGCTTTTTACTAAAGGAAATTTTATAAACTTGTAATTACTTGTTTTTACCTGCTGGGCTGAGTACTAAAGGCTAGAGGCTCAAGGAAAACTGAAAGATAAATGGAATGCTGGAAAGAAGTGAAAGATAACAAGGCATCTGTTGTTTGATACTTGGATCTGAAGAACTGTTTGGTTTGGCTACAGTTTGAAGATTTATGGCAGCTTGATTGCTAAGTTCCCAGGCTGTTTTGCCTTTTTTGCTTGTTTTGGAGAGATTTCACGGCGGTAAGTGCAGCCTAAACGTGTTACTAACTCTGGGGATACTAAAAGCAAAAAGTTGAAGGCTAAAGAAGTAAAGATACAGATAAGCGAAGAGTAAATAAGTAAAACGAATAGTAATAATAGGAAAGTATTTTGCAATTAGTAGATGATTCTGGAAGTGGCTGTGGCTGAGTAGCAGCTGAAAATATTTAAAGGGACAGTGTTCTTCTTGTGAATTAACATCAGTAGGGCTGAACTATTGATATCTTTTAGCCCTGAATATGGTTTGGACTAGGAGTAATTACAAGCCCTGGGGAATTGTGCCAGATATTAATTTACCCTCTTCCAAACAACGTACTCAGACAAAAATTACACAGTTTTACTCCTATAATAAAAGTGATAAAAGTGAAAAATCTAAAGAGCATAAAGAATCAATGGAAATTAATAAAACAAATGTTTCATCTGGCATATATCAACCAGATATACAACAATCAAACTTAATTTTGGACTGGTCTTTGGATACTAAAAGGGGATATGAATTGTCCATCTCAAACCCTATTAGTAAAAATCTTGCCTCTGAGATTGCAATGGCTGAGATTGCTGAGCTGATGGGGAGAAGTAGGTCAGAATGTCAGTATCCTACTTCCTCTCCAAGACAAGAGGATGTCCATCTTCTACCCTTGGAGGAATCTAAGCTGGTTCTTGTAAATGAAGTATGTGAGAGTGGTAATATATCTTACCCTGAGGAGGGGATTAATGAAATTGCGTACATTCCCCAGCGGGCAAAGGAGAAGGCAGACGACATGATAGCTGATAGATGGCAACTTGGATTGATTAGAGAAATGGAATCAATTAAAGCCTTTTTAACTGAATGTAACAGCTTACTAACCACACTTGTGCATCTACAGACAAAACTCATAGCAAACCCTAAAGAAGATCAGTTGATAAAAATGGACAACCAAGACTATCAGTCTGATATTGAATCATCCCTACAACCTACTAAATATAAACTTAAATTTAAATCTGGCCAGAGGAGGAAAAAGCTTTCCAAAAAGATATTCAAGAGGAGGGATTGGTGCATCAGGAAAAAGCCTAACATCTTTCAAAAATCAAAGTCACAAAAATACAGCATGTTGATTTTACGTGAGCTTTGGAATGTGGTTCACAAATTAATAGAAAATACTATAAATGAGAAATTAGTTTTAAGGGAGACACCTCAATCTAATCAGAAAACTCCAGACAAGTCTGATAAAGATAGTGTTGTTATTAACTCTCAGTTGGCCAAGGAGGAAACTCACAAGTTGCGACCGTCTTGGTCTCCGATACAAGTTGATCCATTGGATACATAAAATTATAAAAACAATGCTACATGTGACTTAAATCTATATAAAGACGAGTCACCAGTCAACAAAAAATGGTGTCTAGTGTTACATCCTCTAAAGGTAGTGTTGTCCAATTATCCCAAACCTCAGGGTTATCTCTCACAAGCAGAACGGAAGATCCATCTATTAGGCACCATAAATAGAATCTGCCTAAATTTATTTAATAGTGAGGACATTCAAAAAGTGGAGTACTTATATTATAATTCTATGCATGCTCGCACTTTGGTCACAATGAAAATGAAGGAGTCAGTTAGATTAATTTATAAATTTAAGGAGGCACTTGGCATTAGGGGAATTTTTCTCTCCAGATATTTTATTAATGCTGCTCTTCCTCAATCATTAATACACTCTACAACATATTTTAATGATGGTGTTTCTGAAGCTTCTTCGGAGTCAAGAGAAGTGACACATCTTGTAGACAAACAAACAGTCATTTCTTGTAAGGATAGGAAACAGCTTGGACAAGAAAATAATTTTACTACAGAGTCGATCTTAAGCTTTCCTATGACAGCTGAAGAAAAAAGGTTAATTGATATATTCTGTGTCTCATCTCAGGTAGTGCAAACTGAGATAATATCAAGACTGGAATTTTTAAAAAGTTTTCTATTAGGTTTACATTTGAAAGATGGACAATTACTCCTGGAGGAACCAAACTCTCCATTTGTGGAGGATTTGATATCTTTACAAGAGGCCCCGGCTAACAGTACACGGAGTCATAATACTCATAGACTCAAGCGAAATGATTTTCAGATATTAGCAGAAATAAACCCAGTACCAAATGATCATGAGCTGTTAGCGACCCAAACGGAGAATTCTCTTACGATGGTAGAGTCGCTTCATCAGACTAGTAAACTCTCTGGGCAGATAGAGTTAAGAACAGTTACTGCTGAGGTAACTGAACAATCACAGCAGGAAATGGCGCAACCTTCAAAATTAAGAGTCAAGTCTACTCCTATTATTTCTAATGTTAGTTGTTTGCATTTGCCTACAGAAGAGATTGACGAATTGAAAGGAATTTTGGAACTCCCTAAGAAATCTTCCAATTACAATGAATTTTTATACAAGCATAAACGTTATCCAAAACTAAGTGGAAGTTTATGACAAAGAAGTGAACAGCGAAATAAATATTTGAACCTCCTCACTTGGAACATCTCTGGCTGGAAAAGGAATTTGGCTGACCCATCGTTCTTGGACTATATTTCTAGACATGATATAATATTGCTGCAAGAGACATGGCACAGAGATACTCTATCCCTAAATGGCTATACAGCTTACTCGCTAGAGGCACATTCAAGCTCTAAGGGTGGCCGCCCTAGGGGTGGTTTACTCACCCTTATCTCCACTAAGATTAGAGCTGTTCATATACTTCTTGACTCTTTGGAGGACTTGGCCAATGCTTTATTAATCAAATTTGACTGGATATGGTTATTAGTGATAAATGTTTATATCCCCCCTCTACGTCACAAGAAATTAGTGAGAAGCATTTGGACTAAAATGGAAGAACATGTCAACAATTTATCATCTTTATATCCCAGTGCCCTTGTGTTAATGGCAGGTGATTTTAATGCCAGAACTGGGGCTAATGAGGCGGAATTGTATATACATTATCATTTAACTTACCCAGAACCTGAGGATGGCTTAAATTTACCAATCAGGCATTCTAAGGATAAAGGTTGTAATCAGGCTGGACTTTATTTAATGCAAATGATAAATAGATTGAATTTATTTATTGTAAATGGGAGTGTAGAGGGGGACAGAGATGGTGAATTTACATTCTTGTCAAATCGTGGTGCATCTACAATTGATTACTTTGTAGCCTCTCTGGATCTACTAAACATGGTGTCTAGCTGTCTGGTTGAAAAGCGCACTGAAAGTGATCATCTTCCTTTGATTTTATCACTGAATTGTTTTTCACAAGATATTTACATTGATCAAGTGCGGATACCTACTGGACAGCTTGAGTTAAGAACTACAGGTATCAAATGGTCCTCTAATACAGAGCTTAAGATAAAAATTTTATTACACTCAGAAAAAAGTCTTTTGCAGCGAAACATCCTTCTGACAGCTGATTCCACAATAGTAGTGCTTGGGACCTTTCAAGAATTTTGTGTGGCCCTAAAACACTCTTTGAGAATTAAAAAGAACGTATGTAAAAAAGATCTCCCTGTAAATAAATCCAAGCATTGGTTTGATCAAGATTGCATTGCCATGAAACAGTTGTTGGTAGAACAGTATAGAGTATATCGGGAACAGAATTTACAAGTAATACCTTCTGAATGGTTTCAAATAAAGAGAGAATATAAGCGGTTAATAAAGTACAAAAAAAACTTAGCTCAACAGGAAGCTTGGAGCAATTTGATAAATGCCTGTAGACAAAAGGACTCAAGGTCCTTTTGGAGTCTGGTAAGACGGGGATTGCCTAATTACTCAGTTAATATTGAGCATTTTATTCCAGCACATATTTGGGAAACCTATTTTGCTAATTTATATGATAATGGCCATACAAGATATTCATTTACGGATGATAATATAGATATACTTCCTGAATGGTCACCTGTTTCTACAACACAAATTAAAAGCCTTATTCTACAGCTTAAAGATGGGAAGGCACCAGGAAATGATAATATTCCAGCTGAAGTGTTTAAATCTAACATTGAGTGGTGGGCTCCTGTTCTGGCTACTTTGTTTACTATCATTAATTATACTACTTGTATTCCTGATGATTGGGGATTGGCGATAATTATTCCAGTCTATAAGAAAGGAGAAAGATCAAACCCTGGCAATTATAGACCTATTAGCTTACTTAATACCATTAGTAAGCTATACTCTGCACACTTGTTGATAAAGCTGCAACAATGGTTAGAAGAAGAAAAGATTATTTATGATGAGCAGGCGGGGTTCAGAAGTGAAAGATCTACCATTGACCACGCGTTAGTTCTACAGCACTTAATTGACAAATATACAAATGCAGCTACAGGAACCCTCTTTGTGGCTTTTATTGATTTTAAATCGGCCTTTGACTCAATATCCAGAGAAAAATTATGGGAGAAATTTAAATCTACTAACATAGATAGACGACTTTTGACCTTCATTCGTAAACTTCATGAAAATACCCGTCTACAGGTTAGATGTAGCAGAGAGGGAAATATGAGCAATTCTATTCCTTCTCCCAATGGTGTGAAACAAGGTTGTGTCCTAGCTCCAACTCTCTTTAACTTTTATATTAACTCTCTGGTGTCATCATTAGCAGAAGTGAATTCTCATCATCCCACACTATCAAATAGACCTATTTCAATTTTATTGTATGCGGATGATGCAGTCTTATTATCATTGTCAAAGGTTGGCTTGAAACGTATGTTGAAATCTCTAGGAAATTATTGTAGTAATGAATTACTGAAAATTAACTACGATAAGACCAAAATAGTAATATTTACAAAGAAGAGACTTAAGTATAAATGGCAAATTAACAACAATCCAATTGAGCAGGTGTCTACTTATAAGTATCTTGGTATAACTTTCCATTCTCGAGGAACATGGCTTGCTCAACAGAAATATGCAATTATGAAGGTGCAAAGACCCAGCAAGGCCTTACTTTCCTTCTTCTACAACAAGGGGGGGACAATATATCCCCTCAGCTATACAGGTGTTTATATCTAAGGTAGTAGCACAACTTCTTTACGGCTCAGAAATATGCAATGTTGTTAATATATATCCATATGAAGTAGTACAAACTAAATTTTTGAGAACAATTCTTGGTCTTCCTAGTTGTATACCAAATATTATCTTAAGATTGGAAACAGGTGTAATGTCCATTGATGCTCGTATATGGCAGAGTAAATTTAATTTGTGGTTAAAAATGTTGTTTATCCCAATAGGTCTCTCCCCATTAATTTTATCTGACTCATGTCAATCAAAATGGAAGCAAGCAGTAAATGCAAAACTGCTAACCTTAAGTTTCTCTGAAAAATCCATTTTGGCATTGGGCTATGATAAAGCTAAATTAGCAATTTCCCAAAGTATTAGAGACATTGATTTGCAGAATCATTTAAGTTATGTTGCCTTTTTTCCTGATTATATAATCAATAGTATTCCATTTGCTCCTGCTAATTATTTGTTCAAACTAACCACACCCAAGCTCAGAAGAGCATTTATGTTAGCAAAATTAAACTGTCTTCCTTCGAAAGTGCTGGAGGGAAGATTTAAAAAGATCCCCTATTCAGAACGGATATGCTCTTGTGGATTGGATGAGGTAGAGTCTATAAGTCATGTCCTGTTTTATTGTACATTTTACCGTGATCTTAGAAAAACTCTTATAACTCCTCTCATCCAAAAGTTTCCTGGTAGACAAGAAAAATTTTATATAGAGTTTCTTTTTTCAGACACTAATACACAGACTACAGTTAAAGTTGCAAGTTTTTGTGCAGCAGCTATGAGCTGCCGTAAACTTATGATTAATCAAGTACTCTAGCCAAACTTTTAAATGTGTTAACTATGTGCTCTAGTTTAATTGTTTTAGTCCAATTGTTATTTATGATTTATGATTTATGTTTTGTAATTGTTTTATTCTTTGTAAATTTTTTCTAATTTCTATTTTATATTTTAATTGTACTGTGCCATAACGTGACTGTGTTAAAATGTATTCTAGTGTTTAAATTGTAAAGTCACTGTTGAAATTGCTGGCTTTTTGCTGTAATAATAAACTTGCATAAAATTTAATAAAAAAAAAAGAACTCCTATAATAAAAAGTTTATTTCCTATAGCTATTGATGTCAATGCTCCTTAATCATAATAACTAGCCACTGCACACATGTAATGTCTATCACCAAGGACCATCACTTTGAGCGGCACTGGGCTACACTATTGGCCTTTTCAAACTGCACAGTTATAGCACTATGATTCTACTTTGTCAAGGTTCCATCCTATGGAATCCTAGGATTTGCATTTAGGAAGGGATATGTAGAATTCTCAGCCAGAGAGCTCTAGTGTCCCATCTAACTACAAGCCTTAGGATTCCACAAGATGTAGCCATGAATAATAGTGCTACAACTATGGTCATTTCCAAACTACTCTTTTCTAGCGCGATTATTCCACTTTCAACATCCTATGGAATCCTGGGGTTTGCAGTTACGGGAGGGGCTGACTGGCCCCTCCCTAAACTACAAACCCCAGGACTCCATAGGATGTTGAAAGTGGAATAATCACGCTAGAAGAGTGTAGTGCAGAAATGGCCTATGTAGTGTGAAAAGGCCCTACAGTTCTTTTGGGACTTCCGGTTGCTTGACGCGCATGAGCGGTAGCACGGAGTGAAGCTCCTTGACTCCGGGCTATCACCAGCTGGAATCCAGCCATTTTTTTTAACATCTAAAGCGGGTAGACACCCCCCCCATAAAGGGGGTGCGAAAGAGGCCCAAAGGGGGCTCCGTAACTGGCATCGAGCTCCTTCTGGGAAGAAAAAGCGGGAGGCATCAGGGGGGCCGAAGGGCCACGACGGACCCAGCAGGATCGCCGTGTATGCAGCACAAGCGCCGATGATGACTTTTAAAGTAAGAAGACACAGTTAGAGACATTAAGCAACCTGATCTAGTTTTTATTCTTCTATTGGAACCGCAACAATTTTGGACTTGCAACGGTGAACAGGAGCGGGAGTGTGAAGTGACCCAGCCGACAGTGAGTACGCTATGGCCGATAGTTGTTAAGGAAGATTCCAACAGTTTGAAGACAGATTGTATTTCGATGAACTGTAATAGATTTCCCCAGCTGTTTTTTTTAAAAAAAAGACATAAAATTTAAGGATATGGACTTTATTAAGCTAAGTTCGAGGGAGCTGTGTTGAACAAGCTATGAGAATTGAATATAACTGAACATAATTGGAGAGTTTGAAGTGGAGAGACTGAGATTGAGACTACGTGTATTTTCGTTTTATGTTTTCTGCCTTTCTGTTTTTTCCTTTGGTACATAAACAAACCATCAAGACTAGATTATTGAATAATGGAACTCGGAGTTTGGAATTGTAAATAGAGGAATTTGGGACCTCTTTTTTGTGCTTCTTTTGGGAACAAAGGGAATATGTAACGTTGGAGCTATAGTGGGGGGGGTCTCTTTTTCCTGAGCTTTGTGAAGAGACGGAACTTTACGTTGTTATTTTCTTGGATAGTGAAATTTGGAACTGTACTTGGATCATGGACTGAGCATTTAAGGTGACCGGTAAGACTTGGACAGTGCCAGTTTTAATCTGCGTAGCTACGATTTTTTTTCTTTTTGTTTCTGAGAACTATTATTGGATTTGAAAAACACTTACAAGGGAGATTTTTTTCGTGGTTGAGCTGGAAGGACAGGAAAGTTGATTCCCACCCCCACGCAGTGGAGCAGTTTGGACTCATGTTATCAACAGCGAGGAAGAATTTCCTACATTCAAGGTCTTGAAATAGCTCCAAAGGAGGGAGGGACTATAATACTGGTTGGGAGGAGGAACCGGAGAGGCTTGGGCCTTGGCACAGCCTTGAGTCTATTGAATGAATTGAACATAATATAATTGATTTCATATTATTAGCCATTTTTAGCTAAATATATACATAATTATATAGAATAAATATACATATATTTTACTTACATAGTTTATATATATATATACATAATTTTACATTTCAATATAAGGCAGAAACTGACTGTTGATTTTCTTTTTCTTTAATAAGCAATGATTGTGTTTTGGCAACTCTATTTCAATGTAAATCAATTTAAGCAGGGGATATATTTGATTATGTTTTACATGGAAGAAATTTAAGTGTTATGTGAAGAAGCTATAAATACAATGAATTGAATTATATATTCTTATAATATTAATTATATTTAAGTGTTATCTGAAGAAATTATACATACAATGAATTGAATTTTATATTGCTATAGTATCAAGTATAAGTGTTAAGTATCAAGTATTATAAATTACTGTAGTATTAAGTGGATTTTTAAACTATTATAGTAAGCTTGCTGTTATATTATAAGGATAAGATCATTTATATTAAAATATTAAGTTTTGTAAAGCTGGGAAGAAGAAGAAAGGAAGAAGAGAAAATTCTAGTCTTTAAGATAACTTAGTCACTGGGTGTCAGACATAACATGGATCAAAACAAGAAGAGGAGCGGCGGTGGCTGCGGCAACAACAACTACCCAGACAGTTAGGCGAACATCAACAGATATACCCCAGAAATCTCAAGATTTTATGTTGCAGATTATGGAAGAGTTAAAAAGTATGAGAGAAGATATTCGGCAGGATTTAAAAGAAACAAGGAAAGAGATGAGAACGGATATGAAACAAGAAATAGACAAACTGGGGAAGAAACTGGAAAGCATAACACAGGATGTGACTAAGTTGAAAACAGATACTAAGGAAATAAAACAACAAGTCAAACATGTTGAAAAGGAGATGATGGAGGTGAAAGGGAAGCAACAAGAGGATGAAGCTCAAATCACCCTGCAGGAGTTACAATATCGTGAAAGATGTCTTCGCTTTAGAGGTGTTCCAGAGACTACAGTGGAGAATTTGTATGAAAAAAATTGTACCGGCCTTGGCAGAATTCACTGACATTGATGAGGATAAGATGGAAACGTATATTGATAGAATGTTCAGAGTTTCCTCCAGAGTAGCGAGAGAGAGGAAATTACCAAGAGACATCATTATAACATTTACGTGGACAATGGTAAGAGATAAAATATTACAATGAAGTTACCATGGATTATTGAAGATTGAAGATAAAGATGTCAGAATTCTTAAAGATATACCTTACCAAATCTTAAAGAAGAGACAAGAGTACAAACCATTGGCAAACCTTTTTGTAAAGCGCCAGATCAGTTACCGATGGGAAAAAATTGAAGACATTTCATTCACATATAAACAGCAGAGATACAGGATTAATTCAGTTCACAAAGCAAAAGAAATGATGGAAAGACTGAAGAAAGATGTACAAAAAGTTATCCATGAGGGAGAGAAAGATCAGGAACAGGAATCTCCAGAGGAGGAAAAAGAACAACTCCTAGAAGAAGAAGAAGACAATGGAGAAGCAGAGGTAGAAGCAGAAGCAGAACAAGAAGTTTTGGAACAAGAAGAAGGGGAGTTAGAAAGAGATTTATTGAAGGACTAAGTCAATTTTCAGAAATAAGATTTTAATATAATTCATTAAAATGGATTTTAAGATATACTCTTGGAACATTAAGGGGTTTAACTCTGAATACAAAAGAAGACAAATTTTTCATCATTTGGAAAAACAAAATTTGGATATAATATGTCTGCAAGAAGCTCGAATTAGGACTCAAGATTTGAGATATGTTCGAAATCCAAAATTGGGTAGTCATTTTGCAGCTACAATTGATAAAAAGAAAAGGGGAGTCTTGATATATGTAAATTCAAAATATGGTGCACAGCAAATTTTTCACAACGGTAACAGTCGATATATAGGAGTAGAAGTTACTCTGAAACAGGATAAAATATTAATAGTTGGAATATATGCACCAAATGGAGCTAAAGGTGAATTCTTCCTCACAATACACAAAGAGGTACTGAACTATCTTAATGAAACAGGAAATTCAAACATTATTGTTTTGGGGATTTTAACGGAGTTATCAACCCAAAAGTGGGTAGAACAATACAGAAGTTAACCCCCTGAAACAACGGCAAACTTCCTAAGAGCTTCTTTAATATGATGGATGAATTAAACTTATATGATATTTGGAGATATAAGAATGGACAATTGGATGGATATACGTTTTACTCCAACCATCATAAGTCAATGTCAAGGACAGACATGATGTTGGTATCCAAACAACTACTACAGATTGTAGTTGAAAACTACAGATATGGACATTCTTCCTAACTTGTGCTCTGACCATAATCCGTTACAACTAAAGATAAATATCAAGGACAGTGAAAGAACATGGAGAATGAATGATGAGATCTTGAATAAGGAGAAGTACATAGAGAAAGCAAAAAGGGAGATAATTAACTATTTCAATGAAAACATGATGCCGGAGCTGTCGATGAAAACTATTTGGGATGCAAGTAAAGCTGTCATGCTTGGTAATTTTATCAGATGGGCCGCAGAGATCAGAAAAGAAAGGAGACATACTGAACAGCAAATTTTGGTAAAGATGAAGGAAATTGAGAAACAGATGAGACAAAATCCATCAGATAAAAAGATCAGACTATAGATGAAGGTACATCAAGCTGAATTAAATCAACTTAATTTAAATGAAATAGAACAACAGATATGGAGAATGAAATATAACTTTTTTGAACAAGCTAACAAACCCTCAAAGTTTTTGGCTGGTTTGCTGCGTAAAAGAAGGGTTCGAAATATCATATCGGAGATCAGAATAGAAGAAGAAAGAATCACAAAACAAGAGGGAATAAAACAAGCTTTTTATAAATATTATGTGAAGTTGATGAGTAAGATTACAAAATCGAAAAAGCAACAAGAATTGGAAGAATATTTGGAGAAAATGAATAAAAGGAGATTCAATGAAGATCAAAGATTGATTCTGAATAAATCTATTTCTATGATGGAAGTTGTAGAGGCTATTAGAAATCTGAAGAATGACAAAGCTCCAGGACCGGACGGTTTTACTGCAAAATATTACAAAATCATGGAACACGAGATTTCAATACCTTTGCAAAGTACAAAAAATGAGATAATAAAGGAAGGAGTACCAGACACAGAAGCTAATGTGGTGCTGATTCTGAAAGAAGGCAGAGATTTAACAGATGTAAAGAATTATAAACCAATATCACTTTTGAATACAGATTACAAGATTTTTGCTTCAATCCTAGCTGCGAGATTTAAAAAAGTGCTGTCAGAGGTCGTTGATGAAGATCAGAATGGTTTTTTACCAAAAAGATCTTTAAGAAACAATATCAGAACAGTTTTAAATATAATTGAATATTATGAAAAGCATAATGAATGGAAAATGGCTATGATATTTGTAGATGCGGAGAAAGCTTTTGATATGATCAGCTGGCCATTTATGAAGACGGTGGTTAAACAGATGCAGGCTGGAAACAAATTTGTCTCATGGATTGAAGCAATTTATAGTCAACAACAAGCACGATTGGTCATTAATGGTGAAAGAACACAATGGATAGAACTGCATAGAGGGACAAGACAAGGTTGTCCTTTGTCTCCTCTTTTGTTTATCATGACAATGGAAATACTTAATAATGCTATAAAAGAAGACAAAGACATAACAGGAGTTCAAATTAAGAAATATCGATATAAGTTAAAAGCCTTCGCTGATGATTTGGTTTTATTTTTGGATGATCCAGGGAGCTGTATTAAAGACTTGATTAGAACACTTCAAAAATATGGTGAATTCTCTGGATTTAAAGTTAACAAGGAAAAAACAGTTTTATTAACCAAAAATATGACTGAGAGAGAAGAGAAGGAATTAGCACACTTAAAAGGATTTAATACAGGACAAAAGGCAAAGTATCTAGGTGTCTGGATAACAAAAAGAAACAATGAGTTATTTCAAAATAACTATGAAAAAAAATGGAAAGAAATAACAAAGGATTTGGAAAGCTGGACCTCTATGCATTTATCGATGATGGGGAGGATAGCTGCAATAAAAATGAACGTACTTCCAAAAATGAACTTTTTGTTCCAAAATCTTCCTATTATAACAAATAATAAGCCTTTTTTACAATGGAAAAGAGAACTAACTAAATTTATATGGCAGGGGAAAAAATCCAGAATAAAATGGAGTATTATGACAGATCAGAAAATTAGAAGTGGAATGAGACACCTGACTTTCAGTTATATTACAAAGCAGCGGCTTTTATGTGGGTAAAAGACTGGGTTGATCTACAAGATATGAGAACGTTGGCATTGGAAGGTGCTGACTTGAGGATGGGGTGGCATGCCTATATTTTTTATGATAAAGCAAAAATAGATAAAGATTTCACACACCGTTATATTAGAAAATCGATTTTGAAAATCTGGAATGAATGCAAGACTAAAAACATACGGCAGCTCCCCACATGGGTGTCCCCTCAAGAAGCGTTTTTTGGAAGATGGACTGAAACAGACAAATGGCTGAGATATGAAGATATATTAGAGAAGACAATTTTTAATAACTTTAAGATTAAAACAAGAGAAAAATTGGAACAAGAAGGAATTACATTAAGTTGGTTCCCTTACAGACAGTTAACTGAAAGATTCCAGATGGATTTAAAAATATATGGAATAGAACTAAAAGAGAAAACTGGAGTGATCAAATGGTTGTTTGAAAATCCACCTCATTTATTAGCGCATATATATATATCAAGAAATAATACAGCAGGAAAGACAAGAAGAAACAGTTAAGTCAGTAATGATTTTGTGGACTCAGAATATCGGACATTCAATTCAATTAGATTCTTGGGAACAGAGTTGGAAAAGAACACAAAAATTTACAGTAGCCCAGAATCTGAAAGAGAACTATTATAAGCTGTTTCAAAGATGGTACATGACACCAGACAAACTAAAAAAGATTTACAATACAGGTACTGGTCTCTGTTGGAAATGTCAGAAAGAGATCGGTACGATATACCATATGTGGTGGACATGTCCTAAGGCTAAGAAATATTGGAGTGAAATACATAACAAAATTTGTGCACTAATGAAAGCTCAGTTTGCTAAGGTACTGGAATTGTACTTGTTAAATATGACAGATGTGTTAGAAGGTACTGGTATAAAGAAGTATTGGAGAATAATACTGTATATGATAACAACAGCTTGTATTGAATATGCAAAGCTTTGGAAAACTCAGCAAATACCCACAATAGAGCAATGTTGGGGAACATTTATTGATAATAGAAATGCTGATATGGTCTCTCAGAGATTAAAAGGGAAATCAGACGATGAGATTCAAAAAGAATGGCAAATTGTGCTGGGTAATTGCTGGGTACTGACAGATGAAAATGAGTGATTCATGGTTAAGATAATCAGTAAGGGGGTAATTGGATATATATCATGGAGCTGGAATGTGGTGATGAAAATGCAAGAACTAATGTGTAATACTATCATTATAATGTGGTACATTAATATAAACATGTTAAGAGATACAGAAAATGAAATCTAGATCAGTGTGGAAGATCAAAGATAATTCATGTAAATTTACAGTTACAATTGTTTGTTTTTTTATATGTGAATTTGAATAAAATGATTTTTTTTAAAAAAAAAAAAAAGGCCCTACAGTTCTATCAGGTCTTCAAAGCGCTTTGTACTCATATTGTTGCTGTGTGCCTTCAAGTCGTTTCTGATTTATGGTAACTCTATCATGGGGTTTTCTGGGGCTGAGAGAGTGTGATTTGCCCAAGGTCACCCAGTGCGTTTCCATGGCTGAGCAGGGCTTTGAACCCTGGTCTCCTGAGTCACAGCTCAAACCACCACATCAAGCTGGCTCTCTTGGGCACATGACCTCGCTGCAAACATCATCATCATCTCACAGCACCAATGCAGAGACTGAGGCCATTTCCACATGTAGTCATTGTCCCGTGATGGGGACGTGTTGGCAGAGTGCACGATGTTGCACAACGTCATCACAGTCCCACAGCCATCACATCCCCACCCATCGCAATCGTGGGATATTCACTTAATGGAAAAAATCCATTAGGCGTCCATGGTCATGCAATGCTCCCGTCACTGCTGGCCATGTGAAAGGGGCAGAAAAAAATGTAGGCACTTCCTTCCCCAGCATAGCATGGGAAAGCGGCTGGCTGCGCTGCGCTGTTGCTTGCGCTCCCTTCAGCAGGCAGCTGGCCAGATACAGAGGGGAGCATTTGCATCGCACTCCCATCCCGGCAAAGGCGCTGCCAGGATGACACCAGGGCCGTGACAGGAACCAGTAAGGTGCAGAAATGGCCTGAGGCTTAGAGTGAAAGAACCGTACCTAGGAAGGAGCTCTCAGTCATTCCACAGCAGAAGGGAGATTCAAAGCAGGAATGTCCAGATTTGCAGCTGAATCTCTTTGTCACTATATTATACTAGCTCTCTATGTTAATTCCTTTTGACTTTCTAAAGCCCCAGTATTTGTTAATGTTATGTAAATATATCCTCAGTTTCCAAATATTTATTTTGACCCATGTGAATTTCAAAAAACATTGTCAGTTTGTCATGTCACTTTCATTACAAAGCACCAGTTAATTGTTTATAGATTGTCCAAAAGACCAGTCATTCAAAGAAGATGACTTGAGTTTGTCTCATCATTTCCTGCTGTTGTCATGCGGATGCTTAAAGCAAAAAAGCAGCTTATACTTCTGGCAGCAGCATCCAGGAACTTGCTTTTCTGATGTGAAGAACAGCGGCACATCTGCAGACTGTGAGGAGAGATTTAAAAATGAGAAAGGATTCTAGGGCAACGGTTCTTAACCTGGGTTCTTAACCCGGCCCCTCCGGAAACCGCAAACCCCAGGATTCCATAGGCTGTTGAAAGAGGAATAATAGCACTGTAACAGTCTAGTGCGAAATGACCTTTAGAGGTAACTTTAAGTATCTGAAGTGATATCATATAGAAGGTGAAGCAATCTTGTTTTCTGTTGCTCCAGAAATCAGAAGATGAACCAATGAATTCAAATAACAAGAAAAGAGAGTCTACCTAAACATTGGGAAGAACTTCTAGCTGTTAGACAGTGCCTTGAAGGGTGGTGGACTCCTTCCTTAGAGGTCTTTAAACAGAGGATGGATGGGCCCCTTTCGAGAGTACTGTAGATGTGTGTATTCTTATATGGCAGGGAGTTGGACTGGATGTCCCTTGTGCTCACTTCCAAATCTAAGATTCTATGGTTGTATCATTTCATATATGTCAACATTTGTAGGCTTCCTTCAGGACTAACTTTTCCAAGGTGACTTACGCTGTACCATAACAGTCTCATTCAGTTCTTCATAGTGTGTATCTATACTACAATTTAAAGGGGTTCATCTGCCTGTCTGTCTTGTTCATCTGCCCGTTACACTATTCAAATCCACTTGCTTGATCTGTGGAGTCACCAGATTTTGCATGATACTTAATAGGACAAGAATAAAGACATTAATAATTTTTGGTACACAACTACTTTGGTACTGTGTGAACAAACATTTTGGATTTCTGTAAAAAAAATTATTAGGAATGTACATTTTTTATATCGGTTTTCACCAATCTTGACATCTAAACTTAACTTGGCATCTCAAATATTTCTGTGCATGTTCAGGACCAACCAGCAAACTTCATCTTCTTTTGGTCTATTTGCACAGAGGTTGGTGTGAAAAAAAAATTAAAGACGGTTGATGCTAACTTTTGTTTCATTCAAATCATAACTGAAATTATTGACAAAAACCCAAAGCAACAGTAGGTAAATTCCATAGTAACCACACTCTACATAAAACCATTGAAGTGTTCAACTATCAACAAAGCAACAGTTTTAAAACAGTACAGAACATTGAATACATTCACTGAAAACAGCTTAAGAGAGAGTTTTGGAATAGCATGGGCTGAAAAACAATCCCAAGTCCTCCATGTATTGGTTAAAAGTAACTAGAAATAAGAAGATACTCAAGGTGAGTTTTAAAGCCGATGAAGCAGGGTGACAGTTTGGGGAGGGAGTTGGACTACAACTCCCAGAATCCTCCAGATGGTCACAATAGCTGTGGGAATTCTGGGAGTTGTACTCCAAAAGTGTAACTTTTCTAAGGGCTCCTTAAGACCCATTCCTATATAGAGGCAAACTTCTGCAAACACAGGGACACTACCAGAAAAGGCCTTATTTCCAATGCCTATGTTAACGGCTAGTCAAGACCTTCAAGACTGAACAGAAATACAATTAATTTATGTGATGGGATCTGATTGCCTTCATATTCGAGCAACGGTTAATTGACTCCAGGTTTTAACACAAACGTGTCCAAGTGCTAAACTTAGTTTGGAGACAGGGTTTGATACCTTGAATAGCTCCTTCAAAGTTTGGAATAAGATCCAGAGAAGATTCACTACTCCATGACCTGCCACCCTCAATTTACTCATTGAATGAAAAGAAATTGAGGATTGAGGATATTTTCCATCTGCTCCTTACCACTCACCCATGCCTGACAAGCCTCCAACCATTTAGTATTGCATGACTACTAATCCTTGTTGGACTTTTTTGAGGATGGTTGCCTCTCTTTCTTGGAGATTTCCCCTTTAAAAATCCTCCTTCAAACTTTGAAGTTTCCAGATTGATACTGATACCTCCTCCTTGTTTCTCAATGATTGCTTTTGATCCAGGTAGCCATTGGCTCTCACAGTCTGAGGCCCTTTCCACAGGATGGCATCCTCCCAGCATGGAGATGCGAGAGGAGTGAGATTGTAATGATGCTTCTGCATGACATTGTTGCAGACTCATCCTTCTCGCATCACCAGTCCTCACAGTCGCAGGGTATATCACTGATAGAAAAACTCCACCAATAACCCCTGATTGTGTAAGTCCTCCATCGCAGCTGGTCGTGCGGAAAGGCTGGAAGTGCAATCACACGCTTCCTTCCCCATTGCAGCATGGGAAGAAGGCCGGCTGCAGAGCAGAAGGAAAAGGCATGTCCTTCACACTCCCTTCTACAGACAGCTGGTTGGATGTGGAGGGGAACACTGAGGACACCCTCCCATCCTGGCAGAGGCAATGCCAGGATTGTGACAGGATGACATGCAAGAGCATCATCCTGCGAAAAGGGCCTGAGTTTGCTATGAGGAGGAGAAAGGCCTTCAGAAGTCCTTCTGATGTTAAAATAGACTCACCACAGTACAAACCACTTCAGAAACGTTGCCATTTTAGTCTCTTCACTTTGGTAATTTATGTGGCCATATTTTTTTTTACTACTAAATGCATTACAATCCTAATGTACAATACCTGACAGAATTCAGAATGATTATGAGTATTTATGGCCATCCGGCCACTAAAAGATCACAGTCATAACTTACAATTGGCAAGGCTACAAAACGTTGATAGTCTTTCAATCAGCCTCATTTTATAACCTGATGTGAATTCATTATTAGAATTTTAACTTGATGGCATTTGATGCGATATACAGCTTGCTCTTTAGCTCAAGTTATTTTTAGAGGAATTAATGGCAAAGGAAAAGCGAGATAAGCATATTGATAAGGAGTGAGAGAAGTTGTGAGCTGTCAAACACAGAGCCCAGGAAAGTGAGAAACTCCTTTTAGTTTTACATTAGTAGGCACAAGTTGTGCGGTGTTGTGATTTGCACATTGGAATAGGACTGTGGAAGACCAGGTTTCACATTCCTGATCAACCATGGAAACTTACAGAATGACCTTAGGCAAGTCACAAGCTCTCAACCTAAGACAGGGAAGGGTCTGCCTTAGGCCCCCCAAAAGAACTTGTATGGATGTATCCCCTGACCACACTCCTGTCGCAAACAAAATAAAAAAATTAAAAAACTTTTTTTTTTGCCCCAAAATGTCCTCAAGAGGCATGGAGGCATGTTTGCCATGTTTATTAGCTCCCTCTAGGCATTTTGAGCACAAGAGAGGCCTTTATTAGCAACAGAAAGTGAGTGAAAAGTGCTTCCTGTTCATTTTCTGTTTCAAAAAAAGGCCTCTCCTGGGCTTCAATTGGCCTAGTAAAGAGAAATTATGACAGAAATGCCCCCATGGCCCCTAGAAGTCATTTTGAGGCAAAACATTTTTGAACTCTTGAGAAGGGGTGCCCTGGAGACCACAAAACTGGGCCCCGGGGCCACATGCAGAGAAGAGATTTTGAAGCAACATTGGAAACCTACACAAAATGTATGAAACAACCACAAAAATGGTGATTGAAAGGAAAATCTAACAGAACCACAGATCTTCCTTTCAATCACCATCTTTGTGGTTGTTTCATACATTTTGCATAGGTTTAAATTGTTACCCTGATTTCTGGGGCCTCAAGAGGGACACCTAAATGCGCTCTCAATTATATAAGTTGGGGAAATTAGCTAAGAGCACAGCCTAGCAATACGAGAGGCAGGGTAACGTAGCGAGATCTTGAACCCTATGTTTACAGGGTCAGGCCAAGTCAAGGAGCACACAGAAGTTGAAATAATACATGTTGTTTTATTTAAGCACAATCAAACAAATGTATGCAGCACACTCACACAGAGAACTAAAGAAATAAAGGTTGGAGTGGGATAGAGGGATTTTTAGAGGAGTTGTTGGTTTGGATAATACTCTACCTGTCCTGAAGCCCGGTTGGAAGCGGAGAAGCTGGGGAGCATGGATCTCAGCACGTGGAGCTGAGGGGAAGACTCGCTGGACAAAGCGACAACAAGGCAGGATGGAAGCCAAGAGCGATCCGAGGAAGCGCTCAAAGTCAGGGGTTCTTATAGGGAAAATTGTGACCACAGGCTAGTTCAGACTTGGGGAAAACAATGGATTTGGGGCTGGAGACAAAGCCTCCAAAAGGTCAGAATTTGAATGATTGAGTTATAGTCGAATTGTCAATAGAGTGGTCTGTGTGCAAACGCAGAATGCTTGGCAGATGAGGATTCTTCTAATCAAGTTGCCTGCTCGGGGCAGAGAGTTCTTTGTAAGCAGCCTGCATACATAATAGAGTACTTGCCTTTGAGGTCTCCTGAAGCTGCGAGTCGGCTATTTCTGGCCTGCCTGTATTGTGTTGGAATATTACGGCGATTATCGGCCGTGCCTATCTGCGAGCTTGTCCGGGGGACCTCGCAAGCACGTGGAAAGGAATGGGTAAAGGAGACCGAATTATTGATATCAAGAGATATCTTTATATCCCACAAGCTCAGGCTAGCCAGGGCAGTAACACAATCATTGCCTCAAAATCTCTTCCCCTTCTCTTTGTTCTTCCCTCATGTGTCAGCACGGGGAATCCTGAGGGGCAAACTATATGCATTCTGTCTTTGCTGCAGCATCCCCAAGTTCCACAGGTCTCACAGGCATCACATCTGTGCAGCTTTCCATGTTGGCTAAGAAAAAAAACAGGGTTGCGTCAATGGCAAAGATGAAGCCATGGCCCTGAGAACTCTCACTCCTATATGTCATGACATGAGGATGTGCCCCCAACTCACAAGCAGTCATTGGCTGGAGCAGGAGATTGAGGGAAAAGTGGTTCAAAAATGGTCTGATTTTGGAAAACACCTCCATGGGGAGGAGAAAAATCATCCTGCCCCTCCTTTCTGCCCACTGCACCACAGAGCTGTGAAGCTGAGATATGTTCATGCTGTTGAAGAATGAAGGGCCTTCCTCCCCAAATTCTACATGGTTCCATCAGCCTGGAAATGTGTTCGTCTCTAGCAGGGGTCTCAAGTTGAGCTCAGAGAGGTATGATACCCTACCCCCCAAAACAAGTTTGCACAACAAAAATAGCCACTGCTTGTTACAATAAAAGCACTGCCACGCCCTTGGGGAAGCCCAGACATATTTGGAACCAGTTCCTAGGTGTTAGAGGTCCCTAGACAAGTTCAGAGACGGATCACATCCCACTCCCCAAAACAAGTTTTGCACAACAAAGATGGCTGCCCTTTGGGGGGATTTGGGGTTCAGGAAAGTGGCTCTAAAAGGTCCCATAGATTCAGGGAACTCCCTGAAACCTTGGGAGTGTACCCCCAAATGAGAAAGTGCACCCCAAAACCATGGAGGTGTGTCTAAAAGGGTATCCTGAAAAAGGGGCAGGGCCACCTGTCACTTTTCGTTTGACAAGAAATATACCCCTTATTCTCCTCATAAGCAATAGCAAATTCCATCTTTTTACCTTGCCAAGGAAACCCGATGAATACCATAAGTCAGAGTCAACTCATGGCACGTAATAGCAACAGCTGCAAGGTGAGGAGGGCATGAATGACTCACTACCACCTCCATCTTCCACTTTCTGCCAAGGACTCCCACGTATCAAATTTGTTATCAACCTTGCAAGAAACAGGAAGAACAAGGGGGGGATCCCAGTGGACTACCTGGAGTACCCAGGTGCCGTATAATTCCCATTAGCCCTATCCAACATAACCAGTGACAAGGAATTATGAGGGCTGTCATACAAAAATACTTGGGAGACAACAGTCACTAACCCCAATATACTCGTATATTAAAGGCATGAACAATTTCCACTGTCTTCTGTGGGAGACGGAAGTGCTTGGATGGCTTCCAGTTCCAGGTTTCCAAACATTTCCTCAGCAAGCATTCTGCATTTCAATCTGCCTTTCTTTTCTTAAAGAATGGGAGTATTTATCAAGATGATCACCAGTCTAAGAATATAATATAATAAAGGGGAACATTGGGGAACAGGAGGGGGAGCTCACATCCACACTGCCATAGCTGCATTGTTCCCAACTGTTTCTCTCTCTCTCTCTTTCTTTCTTTCTCTCTTTTTCAGAAGCCCACTAACTTGAGTTCCATAAACATAACAGAAAGGAGGCACCAGCATTGAATTAATTAACATTCTTCCCCAGCTCCCTTGGAGTCTTCAAAGAGTCCCTGTGGTTAGGTGATGACTTGCACTTACCTTGTGGTCCAAGACACATGATAGCTTCTAGCCGCAAATCTGTTGTGCTGTTTCTGCATCATGGTTGGAGGATTCGGGGAGCTGTAATCAAAAAAAAAAAAAGTTTTTTTTCTCCAAGCTTTGGTTAAACAAGTTGTGGTTTTCAATGCACATTCTAATCACTACCCACATATCCCTGCCTTCCCAAGAGATCCTACACTATGATGGATGCTTTGTGTGCTTTACTCATTTTCTTAAGCCTTGATTCACTCCAAAAGGTGGAGTTACATTTTTGGAACACAGGACTTCAGTCTGGCCAGTACATTATGTACAACACACCATCATGTGAAGGTGGTCATACTAAGCCCACTCTAGAGAAAGCAGCTCTGAGTCAGGAATTTAGAAGGGTCAGGAAAAGTGCACAGATCTATCTTGATAATCAAAAGCAACCCCAATCAGCCTGAACCACTAATGGAAATTCAATATATGCTCTCAACATGCATTCTAGTTAGGACTTCACAGGAAAGCCTAATATAATTAACACAAAGTACTGCACTATAAAGGAAAGAAAAAACCTTTCCCTCGGTCCCTCTATTTAGAGGGACCCTCTATTTAGAGGGACCCTCTATTTAACGGGAAACATCAGAAAATACATAACTAGAAAGCAATCTGTAGAGCTGGTGCAGTGTGACAACTAAGGCCATTTCCGCACTAGCCCGTTATAAGGGTATTATTCCATTTTCAACATCCTATGGAATCCTGTGGTTCCTCAAATCCTCAAAGGCTCCTCCCTAAACTGCAAACTCCAGGATTCCATAAGATGTTGAAAGTGGAATAGCAGCACAATAACGAGCTAGTGCGGAAATGGTCTAAGAGTCTATCTTTATCATAAAAAAGCTAATTTAATACTCCAGGGAGATCAAGGAAATGTAGTTTTGTAAAGTAATGTACATATATGTGTATGTGCTTTCAAGTTGCATGCTGACTTATGGTGACCTCATGAATTTCATAGATATTTCTTAGGCAAGGAATACCCAGAGGTGGTTTTGCCAGTTCTCTCCTCTGAAATAGAGCCTACAGCACCTGGTATTCCTTGGCAGTCTCCCATCCTAACAGGGGATGACCCTGCTTATCTTCCAAAATCAGACAGGATCTTTTGCCTTTAGAATATTGAGGCAGAGATTATGGTTAAGTGTTCTGAACATATCATCAGATTATAGTTCCCCTGAATGTTTTGGTTCTGTCATAAACATTAAGGTGGGATGTTGCTGTTACAGGTTTGTGATTACAGATAAGCTTTTCTGTTACATAAGTTTGTGAAGTACATCAGGGGTTGGCCCTCTGATTATTGTTGATTCACTAGCTCCCAGCCAAGGCCAGACAGCAGGGCCAACATGACATCCAACATTTCACATATAGAAACTGGGGCCCTTTCCACACCTTACCTTCTTCTGGCACTGAGGTGCGAGGATCACGCGAGCAACCTCTGGAGAGAGGCTCTCGCATCCGGGGTCCTTCGGCTCCACAAGAGCTGCCTGCTTGCACGAGAGCCCCGCCTCTTCCTTCTGCAGCGCAGCCTGGGAGTTTTCCAGGCTGCACTGGGGCAGGAAGCGTGACCGGCACAGCTCTGGTACACCAGGTAAGTGCGCGTGGGGCCCAGGAGCAATGAGCGATCACGCACCATTTTTGGCTTCTAGCCAAAAATGAAAAGGTGTGCAATCGGACCATCGCGCGATAGTGAGTGCATTGTGCAGATTGCTCCTCACAATCGCTCGATGCTCCAGGCGCCCTTTCACATGGCAAATGCCACGAGAAAAGGGACTCTGAGTATGGTCAAGCTGACAAAAGTCATTAATAAGAAAGAACACATAAGCTAGAAGAGGCTGCTGCAGTTTGCTTTTACCCGAGCTTACTGGGATTCTGCCCCTCCTCTCCCTTCCCACAGCTGAGTGGAAAGCAATTAGTACTTTTGCTCTTTGAACTCAATTTGGACTGATTGAAATAAGCAGAGGAAAAAGGGGGGATGTGGAAGGAAGAGAGAGAAACTGGGACATTTTAAAAGCAGCCGAAAAAGTGGGAGGGTGGAGGATTAAGGGAGACTGTCCTTGCCAGATCAAGACACTTGGAAATTGTGGGCCAATAGTCAGGCAAAATCAGAACTGTAACTCACCAGTACATGGGATGAAACCAACTGTCATATGTTATGGCTATGAGGAAAGATGTTTATTGAATCATCTGAGTTAATAGCAACAAATTGGTTGCTATCAATATGGAAATATGCTTTTTAATGCTGCAAGATGGCCAGCTTTACTTCCCTTTCCCACCTGTAACTCTCCTCTCAGTCTCTGTCTTTTTCTGTCTCACACTCTCTTTTTGTTCTCCAACTTATTTCAACAAGGCTAGGTTTTTAAATATATATACATTTTGTGGAACAGGGTCAAAGGTTTAACACTCTCTAAGTTCAGCTGTACTTGCAGTCTGTTTCGGAAAGACTCCATACAATGTGTTTCCGTCCATTTATAGCCAGCCTAAAGAGCTGTATACAAAGGAAATCCTCTTGATAGGCTAAACGTTAGAATCCCCCCGGAGTTCCAACTGCATTGCTCAGCAAAGGAAATGCAGCTTTCAAGGCCAGTACAGTAAGGTATTTGCAACACCACCAACAACAAAACTTTGAAAGCTCCAGTGTATGACCAAATATGACCAGCTAGTAATGGACCCCCAGCTACTTTATCTCCACATAGAATTTTGTCATTATAGATATAAGGATGAATCAATGGTCTTTATACTGAAAACAACTGGGACCTGCAATAAAATATTGCAGCATGGAATATTCTCATGCAAGATGCCAGCTGGTCAGCTATGCCCATTTTCTAGACGCTCCATTCAATTCTCCCTCAAACTTCCTATCACACAAACACATCCATAACATTCTACCACTGTTCCATGGCCATTGATCATAATCACTCCATGTTGGGCTCTTAGAGGAGTGGAGAGAACTGCCTTTTTAGGGTGGAGTGATGCTGGTTGTTTGTACTTCTGAAAATCTTTCTGAAAGACTGATGAAAATTCCCACATGTGCATGGATGGTGCTAGTGGGGCATAGCTAGCGTTCAAGGATAAGGCAACAACATTTGGAAGGCTGGAAGTCTCCTCATGTCTTCTGTAACCTGTGAAAATATCCATACTACTTTGTTTACTATGCATTCAATTCAGTAGACATTCACATGCAAGGAAACTGTTTTTGAAACCAAAGTTTCAGTACCTTCTTTTAGACCAGTACAAAAAAAGAAAGGAAAGAAAGCCAACAGCCTTACATAAATCTTAGGAAAATGTACCCAAAATGAAGCAGTAAGTAGTTTTGACAGTAGGATGGGATTTGCTTACAATGCGCCCTGGGAGGATTATACTCTAAGGAAATCCATCTGATACTTGTTGCCATATGGCAAGAACTATATTAAAGCCCTGGGGAAATTGCAGAAAAGAAATGTTTATCAAGATGCAAAACCAGGATTTATTCCAATAATGTGGGGGGAGCAGAGAGACAGAGAGAGAGAGATCAGTACACAATGGTGTGCTGATGATAAGCTACGCAGTAGAGACCCAATTCAGGGCTGCGTATGTTGATGAGTGTCTTGTACCTCTCCCCAGAAGCTATCTCACCATTCCTTTCTGAATTTTTCAAGCACACAGATCAACAGTTCCCCTTCTCTGCCATCTCTACAGTGCTATAGTAGAGCTAGGGCTCACTGGATCAAAAAAACTAGACTTTATGATTAACAAGAGCAATGGTGTCATTTGCCACTTCCCAGAGATTTCCCTGTCTCCTTTGAGCATCTGGTAGAGGTGAAGGCTCTCAAACTGGTTGGTATGAATGAAGACAGCTGTTTGCATGTTTGGACTCTCCTTCTGGATGTGACCATGGGAACTGTCATTATGAGTTTTTGTACTTCATAATTTAGCAGGAGGTCACTGCTAACAGAGTCGTGCATCTCTAGAGATGCATATCCTCCAACATTTCACAGACGAAAACAGAAACATGGACAGCCAAGCAGTATCAGAGTATGGTCAAGATGGCAAATGTTATTAAAGAGGAATAATACATAAACTGGGAGGGGCTGCAGCAGTTTGCTTTTGCCTGAGTCTTATAAGGAAAGACAAGATTCCAACCTCTCCTCTCCTGCCCTCCACTGAGTTGAGCGCAAATTACTTTTGCACTTTGAACTCAGTTTGCAGCAATTGAAGTAAGTAATGACAAACAAAACAAAAGAAAGGAGGAGGAGGAGGAAGAAACTGGAACATATTAAAAGCAATTGAAGAAGTGGGGTGACAAAGGATTAATCAGCCTAATGGGGAGAGCTGGGGTATATGGAGATAAATGTGGCAGGCCTTCCACTGGCACCAATGGAAGACTTCCTTCAAAATGTTGCTGGTGAAGGTAGTAGATGAGATTTCGATCAAGACAATGAAGGAAGCCAGGCGATTGAGCCCCCCTCCCCCGGCACCTCCCTATGCCAGACTCCTCTCTTCAGTTCATGTTCTTCCATGCCTGTTCTTAACCTAGCAAGCAAGCGCTAACTTGACAAAAGGCCTTTCTTCTTTGGTCCCACGAGTCTACTAGAGAAGAAGTTCTAAAGCTTTTTCTTTATTTTTTGAATGAACACTCTACCCTGAGAAATCATTAAGTGTTACATTCTTTTGTATAACAAATCTCATTACAGGAAACTGGAGTCAGACCTACTGCTCTGAAATATAATTCACCATCAATGACAGAAAGAGTAAGTGACAATGACGAATAGAACTGCACGGCTCTGATTCAAGCTCTTGGAGATAACGACAAGGTGCTTTTTCCCCCCCAAAGCTTTTCTGAACTGTTGCAGTCAAACTGTGCCATAATTCCAGTTTAGCTTTTGCATTATGTTCCTACAAGTCCCTGTTTGACTACAATAGCATGCTTTCCTTCTGCTATTCAACATCTTTCTTAAAATTATGCTTTTCAACCTCTTTCTCAGAATAATCCTTTGGGGGAGGATTAGTTGGATGTATATTCAGCACTGAAGGAGAGTTGACACAACCTCCAATAGATTCTTAAAACTACAAGGAGCTGACAAAAGTGCACAGAACAGTTGCATTAAAAAAAATTTTTTTGCAAGTTTTCTCCTGTGGGGGAAATGGATAAGCACTCCTAATATTCAGCTCAACCCCAGGTATTAGAAATTTATGGAATGCTGACTTAAGAATTCATCTACGGAAAGTAACTGCAGCATTTCCATACCATTTTAACTGCCATGGTTGCATCCTATAGAATCCAAGGATTTGTAGTTTGGTGAGGTACTTAGCATTCTCGTGCTGTAGTTCAAAGGAATAGAGTAAAGCTCATTAGCAGAGAATTCCCATATGACCCTTTCTGAAATTTGAGATCCTTAGAGGAGGCCCTATGGTGTGTCCCAACACCTTGTGAAGTTTGATTAGCATGTCCGTATAACAGGGCTTTATCTGTGGCAGCACCTCAACTGTGGAACTCCCCACCCAAGGAAGTGAGGCTGGCCTCATCTCTCTGGAATTTCTGCTGGGTAGCTAAGACACTCTTGTGCATAGCCTTTAAGATTTGAAATTGCTCTGTTTTAATTGTTTTAAAATGGTGTTTTGGGATCATTTTGAGAGTTTTTTCAAAAGTTTTTAAAAGGATTTTAATGTGCTTTTAAAAGGTTTTATATTTGTACTGTTTTAATTGCCTTTATTTGCTTATTGTCTCAGGAGTCGCAGGAGCTAGGAATGACATAGAAATATCTTAAATGAAAAAATAAATTTTAAGTTCCTGATCAAACCTTATAGGATGAAGCAAAGATGGTTAAAGCACATATCAAACCACTATACCTGCACAAGAAGACGATGATTAGATACATAAAAAGACAAGCCTTCCGTATCTCTGTGTAGAATGGCCTTCCACGCCCCAGATATGGATTTTTTGGCCCTCCATTCTGTTCACTACTTGGGAGCCCTCTTGAGTTTCAACTTCTTTTCATTCAAAGCAGCAGTACCTTCCATTCATTCTTCCTCACAAGAAAATGGTCACAGCCATTATCAAACAGTATCTGGAAACCTGCATCCATGTCTATATAATCTTGAATAAGTCACTCACATACACACATCCACTGATCTTCCATCACTAGCCATATAACATTTCATGACTGTTCCAACCTAACATCTTAACATATAATTAAGAAGTCATTCCTACACTGGCAGTTGGTGCTATAGAAGCTCAATGTGAGTGTAAGGCCCTGCTTTGGGGGTCCCCGATATCAGTATGGTTTGGATGGGCACCATACCTAATTGGCATCGTATGTAATTGGCAACACATTTTATTGGCTCTGATATCAAATTCAAGCCTGAAAGGTGACAGAGAGGTCAAACTGAGCGAGGGAAGGAATTTGACTGTAAATGTGAGAAGCATAGGTCAGCTCCAAAATTCCTCCAGGTAAGACTGAGTCACTTGTCAGGCAAATACACATCATTCCTGTGGATAATAGGCTTAAGTAGAAGCTGGACTTTTCCAAGGAATCCAACTGTGAGGAGCCCACCAGGACACTGATTGACAGATATCCATCCCTTGTACACCTGGATTCTTTCGTCTGTCCTCACAGCATCCACAATAGACAGCTATTACAACATTCATCATATCTTTGTCAATCAAAGCACTAAGCCCATCAACAGGCAAAAAACCCATCGTCCACAACAGGTTTCCTTTGTCTTGCATCTGGAACCTTCACAGCCACAAGCCATTTTCAAGGTACAAATACCCCTGATTTGAGGATGCCCAGTGCAGTCTCTTGAAGATCTACCCATCACTCTGTCCGGCCGGCTCCTGAATGAGAACTGCCCTTAGGTCCTACCTAAGCCAAAACACATTTCTGCTCTTCACTACTCTTCTGGACAGGTAATTATAAATCCCCCCAAATCCCTCAGCCTCTCTATAATTTTTCCTCCCTTTCTCTTTCAGATAGCTCTTGTATGAATGTGTGTGTATCTTGTGTACACGCATGAGTGAATTCCCCTCAATAAAATCATTTTATTCGACAATTTTGCTTGGTTTTTGGCTTGGCCTGACCCCGTAAAAATTGGGTTTAAAGATCTTGCTAGGTTACCCTGCCTCTTGTAGTGCTACAGCTTGTGCTCTGGCTAATTCCCATTCCCCATTATTTGGAGCACATTGAGGGTAACATGAAATCAGGGTAACATGAGTTCCAAGATAAGCTGGGCACACAATTGATAAATTTCTTTTTGCCAGTCACTTCTCAGGTTCTGGCACTGAGCTTCAAAGGCTTTAAAGGCTTAGGACCAGTATCCTTGAAAGAATTTCTTCCCCCAAATGTTCCTTCCCAATTGTTATGAACATCCTTAGGAGCCCTGTACTTTTTGCCACCAGCACAGTGTTCTGATAGGAGGCTGCAACTGCCCTTTGTGATGTCCCAAGGACACTGCAGAGATGCCCTTTGGAAACTCACCCTAAGGAGAGGCATCCACTTTATATACATTTAAATAACAGGCTAACACCTTCCTCTCCCAACAGGCATTTAAGCTTGAATTTGTTGCATATATAATCATTTCCTGGCTTTTAAACAGCTTAATATTTGAACAGCTAAATAATGAAATCAAGTCTTGATGTTTTAATGGTTCTTTTATTGACTACTTGAAGATTTTGTTATTATAAATTGCCTATAGAGCATTTAACAATGCAGTGGTCTATAATTTAAATAAACATGTGATCCAATCCACCTCTATAGATCTATGAAATAAGTAGAGGAATGATAGCTAGACAAATGGGCTGACATGCCAGTGTAGATAAACAGATAGATCAATCTACATGAGTACATTTTACACATCAATTTTATATATATTTTCATGTGGCAGAACTGGCATTCTCCAAGAGAAGAAATGGGACTGTTGGTGTAATGCACTTGCTATTGCTGTTGTTATTATTTCTTACCTGCCTTTCCCCATGGATCAAAACAGGGAACAAGAAGACATTAACAGATAACATCAGTTAAAACAACAACAAAATATATGGTATCAATTTAAAAGGACAAATAATACAAATATCTACTAAAACAGTCAATGTATATTTAAAATTGATAGTTAAAATTCACAATTTAAAATAATCAGGACAGGCCTGCCAAAAGAAACTGATCTTTAATGCTGTTTTAAATTTGGACAGTATATTCAGCTGTCAAATCTCGTCCGGCAGGTCATTCCACAGTCTAGGGGCAGCTGAAGAAAAAGTTCTCTGAGTGATCATTGCCAGTCTAGTTGATGGCCCCCAGAGGACCCAAGTGTGCAGGGTGGATTATACAGGAGGAGATCACCCCTTAGGCATCCTGGACCCAAACCACGTAGGGCTTTAAAGGTAGCAACCAACCTTTGTACTTTGCCCAGAAACTAATTGGCAGCCAGTGGAGTCACTTTTTATGTTGGTGTGATATGCTCACTCCTACATGTACCAGTAAAGCAATCTGACTGCCGCTTTTGAACCAGTTGAAGTTTCCACACTTGGTATAGAGGTAGACCAATATAAAGAGCATTGCAAAAGTCCAGCTTTGAAGTTACCAGTGCATGCAATACCATTATTAGGTCCGCCAGCTCTAGGTAGGGACGCAGCTGGTGTAACAGCCAAAGCTAATAGTAAGCACTGCTGGCCACCACACCTATCTGAGCTCTCATTTGGAGCAACGGATCCAGAAGCACTCCCAGGCTGCAAACAAAAGTACTCCAGAAGACACATATAACATGCTCCAGAAAGTTACTCCACCCTTGCTGTGTTGTGATCACCAAGATATCTGCTGCTCATTAGAAAGGAACTCAACATCCTTCCTGTTTTCCCTCTCTCTATCCAGCTAGAAGGAGGACTGTGTAGTTTCTTTGCGGGAAATTTAATAGTAAAAAGCTTCTGCTGAGAAAGCTTTGAAAAATGTTCCCTCATTAGTTGCTTAAACTTCCTGAATAATAGATGCATTGAAATTTCTAAAAGCGCTATTTGTCTTTTGCTGCTGCCCATCATAAAAATATGAAATAGTGTAAGCTGAGCTTGGTCTTCTCACATGCAGGGAAATCAGCCCTCTTAAGCTGTGATGAAGAGAGGCGAAACCCTATTTAGGTTGGGGTTGTTATGAAAGTATCCCATAAAAGGGTTGCAGTTCCTTTGGCCACATTTGTAATGAAGCAGTGAAACCATCAAGTTGGCCTTTTTTTCTTGTTTATCTGAAGCACTGAAAAATAATGTTTGTGAATTATTTAGGAAGGTACTATATTCTGGGGCCTGATTTGTTGCAAAATAAGGCAATTCTACTTAAGAGTTCCCACTGCCTCTTTCAGAGTTGAGCAGCACCGAAGAGCAAATCCTATCTAGGTTGCATGTGGGAATGAGTAATACATATACAGCTTTTATTTACCTTGCAGGGGAAAATATATGGCTGTTTGTCAGAAGTGAAGTGCTGCCTTTTGAAATATAGGCATTCATTGTGCCACTTCTGTACTCCCAAGAAAAGGCCAATATCACAGGCAGCAGGGTTGATCCAAATCAACAAACTACTTCCAGCAGTTTTCATCTCTACCATGAGCAAGTCTTTTTTATTCTAGTTAACGTCGATCCTCTTCACAAAATACAAAGCCCTTGACAATGTAGCTGCTTTTTACAAAGGCTTTATGTACCTGCCAGTCCCTCTTTTCTTCCTTATCGTCTGTCTAGCTGGGAGTTTTTTCAGCAGCATTTGCACTGAGAAGATGGAGAAGGAGGGTTAGAGAAATTTGGTGTCAGGTTGCAGCAGTGTGTCTACATTAAACAATGCAATAAAGCTTGACTCAAAAAGAATAGGTTTCTAAGCTAGCCAATACCACTGTAGTCATGCAAGCATGCCTACACCAGCCAAAGGGAAAAGCAGCTGCCTCTAGAATCCCTTACTAAGCATACTCGAACAGCAAAACAGAGAGAAAGGGGGGAAGCAAATAATCCTGCCTCGCTAGCTCACTCTAATATGTTTTAAAAAGCATAGATCTATAAGTTTGGCTGACAAAATCAACATCATTTAAAAAAAAAAATTGGAGGCTGGTGAAAGAAAAAGTCACTCCTGAATTCATTTAGGAAAAAGCATTGAAGTGGTCTCTAGAAGATTCCAAATGCTTTGTTTTCTTATGAAAGTCTTGCCTGACTTGATCGTTTAATTTCATGCGTGTACATAGTTTGTTTTGAATATAAAGTTTTCTGAAACATGGTAAAATATTCTCCTTTTCTGTGGTGTAGGGAGCTATCCCTACTCTTTCCTTATTATTTATTCCTCTGGCACCAAATTTTCTGATATGCCCAGGAACACATCTGTTTCATTAACTGAGATATCTTCCATTATAATGGGTGCAGCTCATAACAATATAGGGCTGTTGGGAAAAATCACTGTGCCCTAAACTACTACAAGGGGAGTTAGATGATACCTCTGCTAGTCCAAAAATCTTCGCACTCTGACCTGGGAATCATGATGCCACTACAACATGGGCCATTTTCACACTAGACTGGTGTAGTGCTATTATTCCGCTTTCAACATCCTCTGGAATCCTCGGGTTTGCAGTTTTGGGAGGGGCCTGGCCAGGCCCCTCCCAAAACTGCAAACCCCAGGATTCCAGAGGATGTTGAAAGTGGAATAATAGCGCTACACCAGTGCGAAAATGGCTATGGTATCCATCATATTCAGCCTTGCATTTCCTTCCAAGCTCGTGGTTCAAGAAGACTGTTCCACCCTCCCACACATCCCCATCCTCACTCCAAATTGCTGGAGAACAGTATTAAATAAGAGTATTAAAAAAGAGTATTAAATTAAATAAAATATCCTAAAGTCAAAAATGAGTCAGCGTGGTGTAATGCTTTGCACACTGGACTACGACCCTGGAGACCAGCGTTCAATTTCCCGTTTGGCCGTGGAAGCCCACTAGGCACGTCACATACTCTCAGCCCCAGAAAACTCAATGATAAGTTCACCTTAAGGTCTCCCATAAATTGGGAATGACTTGAAGGCACACTACAACAACAAAAGAAGAAAACAACAGCCTTACAATCACACCCGAAATGCCAACATTTCCAGATCAGATTTGGTGTGTAGATGTGCCACATGCACTAGTTAACACACCATTGTAAGTTTTTTCACAGTTCAGGCTGAATCAGAGGAAGAATTTGTAGGACTGTTTTTTCCCTGAGTTTATCCCACAACAGACCAAAATACATTCAGACTGAAAATAAGGGCATATTTAATCCTGTCCAAATGCGTGCACACACAGCTCTTAATGTGTCTGCCAACAGTAATGTGAGATGGAAAGTCTTTATGCAAAATACCTCTTTCAAGGATTCACAAATTCTTCTTAGTTCAGTGATTGTCCTCTTGCTGGTCTTCTTCTGCCATTGTAAAATTGTGTAAAGGATGGAGAACTTCCAGTAAGGTTGGAAACAGATATTTCCACACCTCAGAGATATTAACCCAATTCAGCTTTCTGGAGGGGGGAAAGGCCATAGCTCCAACACAGAGTGCATACTTTTCATGTAAAATATCTCAACCCCAAGTCCATGCAGGTAGTACCAAGAAAGAGTACCTTTCCCAAAGCCACAGAGAACCAATTGGTACTGCCCTGGCTAGCCTGAGCTTGTGGGATATAAAGATATCTCTTGATATCAATAATTCAGCCTCACATACCCATTCTCCTCCACGTGCTTGCCAGGCCCCCGGACAAGCATGTATACAGGCTCGGCCGATAATCGCTGTAATATTCCAACACAACACAGGGAGGCCAGAAATAGCCGACTCGCAGCTTCAGGAGACCTCAAGGCAAGTACCTCAATTAGGTATGCACGCAACTTTCAAAAGATCCTCTGTCCCGCGCTGGCAGCTTGATGATCTGACTATACAACGCTCAAGTACTCCGTGTTTGCATACTGGCTACCCTATTGACAATTTGGCTATAATTCAATCATTCAAATTCTGATCGTTCGGAGGCTTTGTCTCCAGCCCCAAATCCATTGTTTTCCCCAAGTCCGAACTAGCCTGCGGTCACAATTCTCCTTATAAAAACCCCTGACTTTGAGCGCTTCCTTGGATTGCTCTTGGCTTCTATCCTGCCTTGCTGTCACTTTGTCCAGCGAGCCTTCCCCTCAGCTCCACGTGCTGAGAGCCACGATCCTCAGCTTCTCCGCTTCCAACCGGGCTTCGGGACAGGTGAAGTATCACCCAAACCAACAACTCCTCTCAAAACCCCTCTATCCCACTCCAACCTTTATTTCTTTAGTCATCTGTGTGAGTGTGCTGCATACACTGTTTGATTGTGTTTTAATAAAAACCACGTTTATTATTTCAACTTCTGTGTGCTCCTTGACTCGGCCTGACCCCATAAACATAGGGTTCAAGATCTCACTACATTACCCTGCCTCTCGTATTGCTAGGCAGTGCTCTTGACTAATTTCCCCAACTTATATAATTGAGAGCGCATTCAGGTGTCCCTCCCGGGACCCCCAGGAATCAGGGTAACACAATACCAATTAATGGAGATCACATATCCTCCAACATTTCACAGATTAAATGCGGGATATATGTGGCCGGGAAACATCCAAGTGTGGTTGGGATGGCAAAAGTTATTAATGAGGAAGAACATGCAAGAAAAGAGAAGCTGCAGCAGTCTGATTTTCACTGAGTCTGTTAGGAAGGGCAACATTCTGACCCTCCTCTCCTGTCTCCACTACTGAGTTGATTGAGTGCAAAATACTCTTACACTTTGAAGTCAGTTTGCAGAAACTGGAAGCAGCTGAGAACAAAGGGGGAAAGTAGGAGGAGGGAGAAACTGGGGAAAAAGCAACTGAAAATGGGATGACAGAGGATTAACCAGGTCTTTACCTGCCAAATCAGGAAAGTTGAAGAATATGAAAGCAGCTTTCCCCAACATTGATGATCTGGACCACAGTGCCCCTCAACCACAGCAAGGATGTCCAGTGGTCAGGAATGGTGGAACTTGTAGTCCCAAATATATAGAAAGCACCATGATCAGGAAGTGTAGTGAAGACAATACAGTGGCCCCTCAGTATCTGTTGGGATTTGGTTCCAGGATATCCCGTAGATAACAAAAGCCATGGATGATTATATTATATTCAGTGGTATAATAAAATGGTGTCCCTCGTATAAGGTAATGAACAACTTAAAGGTTTGCTTTTGGGAATTTTTTAAAATATTTTTGAGCCATGGTTGGTTGAATCTGGGGATGCAAAATCCGTGGATATAGAGGGCTGACTGTACTGAGCTAAGGGTACTGCCATTTGACTCAGTCTGTTACCGCATTAATTCAAAATCACACCAGGGCTTTAGCAGCAAAAAAATGTAAAGAATTTATTAAATGATTTTCCCTTGTACAAGAGGGGAGCAGTTGTGCATCAGGCACTAAAAATATATTACTCCAAAGAAAATGGCTACACACAGGTAGCTTTATACCCTGCTAAGCATTCATTACAGAAGCAAGAAATGCTAATTATTGGCTAATCCAAATACATGCGTATAGGAACTGCATCATGAATACATTATTATGTCAGCATACAAGAGCTACTCATGCCCCTAGAGGCTGTCACAAATTTTAATACCAGACCTCTCCCTAAGGGTGTGATTTTTAATATTAAAATGAAGCTTTACGAGGCTCTCAGTCACCAAAGTTAATCTCTTGTGGTCACTCCACCTCCCCTTGGCCTAGTTTGGCCTACTCCAGATGCTCAAACCCACAAAGTCTACCTCTCTTTCACACCTGTTGAGCCTACTCAGTTAGTTATCTTTTTTACTATCTACCGTTGCTCTACTTGGCTTCCTGTCATTCTAAGTTCTACAAGCTGATTTTCCTGTTATCTGCATCCAGCTGCAAGCATAAGTATTATTCTTGTTTTCCCTGGCCACATTGCTCTTTTTCCTAAATCACTGTGCCTGCTATCAAGCTATTGATTAATTATTTCCTAATTATTATGCCCCTACAAGTCTATGGCAGTTTTAAGCCTTTGGCCTGCCACATGGGACATGAAAAAGTTCTCTTTGGCTATTTGCCTCAATGGGCTACAGCATTTACAGGACGAGCTTACTAAGGAGTGCCAGAAAAGGCAGACTCTCTTTCAGAAGTGTAATAAAATCCAGTTACTGCTGTTATATTAAACTGATATTAATGGTTCTAAGTAACTCCTTCTTCCTTCCTTTCTTTCTTTCTTTCTTTCCTCTCTCCTGAGGCTCATCTTTTGCTGCTTCTTGCTTATTAGTGCCTGGCCTAAGGTAGTGAGTAAAAAAAAAAGTTTTTATCTGATTTCCTCCACGCCTTTCTCTCTCCGGCATTACCAAGGCTTGGAACAATAACAGGATGCCGGGATGCAGGATGGGAAAAGGGCAGACTCCCAGCTGGGAAACCTTAGAGACTGGGAAGCTGAACACTCCCTGTATTGCTTAATGCAAAGAAATCATAAGTTTCATTTTGTTCTAGATATTTCACTTCAGCCAGTCAGTACTTAGAGAGTATTAAGTGGATGTAAGTCAACAGCATCTTGTTGATTTGGATAAAGCCCAAGCCAGGTAAGCAACATGGGAGGGAAGCAGAAGAAGGATCAGTTCTGGGATATTTAAAGATTCTTGTGCTTAGTACACTTGTTCTGGCTTAACTTGCTGTTTCCCTATTTAAAAAATCTGTTGGTTGGCTTTGCATTGAATTTTTCTCATGTTGACTTTCATTTTTACATCTGTATTTCCTTGCTAGCTTTATTGTTGTGTTTTATTATTTTCTGTTAATTGTGTGATAGATGAGCTACTTGTTTCATAAATGACTTATAATTTTAAAAAAAAAAACACAAATAAATGAGAATGCTTCCTAGTTAACAGCTGTTTTGGAGATTGCTCAGAATTCAATGGACCAAGTCTCCCTTTAAGGGACTCTACATTAGTCCAGGATGTGTGGTTGCAAGCTGGCTTTACTGATAGCACAGCTGTGCTCAACTTACATTAGTGAGGAAGAATGTCAACATCTAGAATATCCACTATCCCAGGATGCTCTCAAGGTTGCAAAATCTTTGAAGACAATGAGTAGTGTTTTTGTCAATGTGGCATTAGCTTATATCATAAGCCAAGGTCTGAAAATGCTGCCAGTAAAACTTTAATATAGAAATTTTGAAATATGTTCCATTCTCCAGTCTGTATCTGGAGAGCCTTAATTAAGAGGTGATGGTGGCCACGGCTGTAAAAGTGAACAGGACATTTTGTTGCAGGTTCACCTCCCCACCCCCAAGTCCATGTATGTTTGCAATTAGACAGAGGGATAAAAAACTCAATTTCCTTTTCATCTTCCTCGTCTGTTCCTTCCTGAATCATAATTTCTCTCTCAAAGCTATAGTTTGCGCTATCAAAACACATATATACATACAACTAGCTCCATTATAACTTCGTATTTCTGGGGCAAACAGTCACTTTGCGAATGGAAGAGATTTTGGTTAGGAACAGAACCAAGGAGAGAAAGATTTTTTAAAAAATTATCCTAAAACTCTAAAATCATCAGATGTTTATGCGTGCAAAGACACACCACTGCATTTCACTTGAAAACAAGATGAGTGATCAGGCATAAATCTCTCCTGTAATGAGTAGTTTATCCCTAAAAAGCAAGCTATTTAATCTGAAACTTCAGCATACACAGAGCTCCTGAATGAAGGGGGAGCTGAGAACCAGCTGGCATGGTTCCACCCTACAGCATCCTGGGATATTCAGCTTGGGGACAGACATTTAGAATTCTCAGCCAGAAGGCTCTAGCACTTCATCGGAGTAAAAGTCCAAGGATTCTACAGGATGCAGCCATGAGAGCTAAAGTGGAATCATAGCATCATAACTGTATAGTGTGAAGGGACCATTAAACTGTGAAGCCCAGTGTAGAAATCTCCATTAAGCTCCTGAGTGCTCTTGGAAAAGTGAATGATTCTCTCTCACCCTTACTTTACTAATGCAGTTGATGTGAGATTAAAATAGAAAGGAAATAGCAGAAACTGGAAAAATGTTTTTCGGACTAAAATTCACAGGACCCTGCGTCACTCTGGGCATTCTGAAACCTAAAGATAATTTTTCCAGACTCTTATGTGTCACCTTGAAAGATGGGGAGGGATAAGATGCAATGTAAAATTTAATCAATCAATTAATTAACAAATAATGATAGTGTGATTAATTAATTGATCATTATTCTAGCTGAGAGTTCTAAACATCCTGCCTTAAACTACAAAGCCCAGGATCCCACTGGAAGAAACCATGGCAGTTAAGGTGGAATCATAGGGCTATACCTGAGGGCACTAGATCCCTTCTGATCTTGGAAGCAAAGCAGGGGCAGGCCTGGTTAGTACTTGGATGGGAAACACCAGAGAATGCCAGGTGTTGTAGGGTGTATTTCAAAGGAAGGCAATGACAAACCACCCCTGAGTATTCCTTGCCTAAGAAAACTCTATGAAACTCACAGGGCCGCCATAAGTCAACAGGTGATTTAAAAGCGCACACACATACTCAGAGGGTGACTTTTAACATCTTTCATTCATAGGGTTGCCATAAGTCAAAATCAACTAGACAGCAGTTAAGGACAAGTGAGTAGTAGGCCTGAACTGGGCAGTATTTCTAAGATGCCTTCCCATAAAGGATTGGCCTCTGGGCAATGGAGCAACTTTTGCCCCTCCAGAAATGCTGGACTTTCCTCCCAGAATCCCTCCTTATTCTGGCTGGGGGTTCAGTGAGCCAAAGCGAGGGTGCAGGAGACCTGTCCTTTCTTCCATCTGCCCACCTTAACCACAACAAACAGAAGAAAAGCTGAAATGAAGGGCAAACTTTCACTTAAACAGTTAATGGTTGTCAAAGGGATTTGCCAAATGGAGCAGCATTGCCTCATATCCTCCTTTTGTTGCAGGAGAATGGTGTAATTGAAAACAGGATATATGTAAAGGGATTTGTATAGTCTTATAACCTTTAGAGGCATTTTTGATTGACTGCTATTTCCAAGCTGAATTGTAAGAACATCAGTTATTATTTAGAAGGAGGAGGGTGGTGGCAATCCCTCTTTTTTCTTCCCTAGAATGATTTCCATGCTCACTGGCAATGCCCTTTTTCTTCCAAGGTGAAGGGAAAGCATGTTACTGTTTCCTCAAGAATAAGGCACTGTGAGCAGCACTGTGAGGGGCTGAAAAGGGTGGGTGTGTCTGGCTTCTCCCAACCTGGCGGGCAGCCTCCTGGTGGGTTGACCCGTGAAGCTCATCATCCCAGCCTGGTGAAGTTGATGGGGTTTTTAGTCCAGCTAGGTTGGGAGGAGACTGCTGTACTTGCACAGCTTTCCTGCAGTAGAACAAACAAGGCAAGGAAAATTGAGTTTCTACATAGACATGCACACAACGTACTCTTAAAGCCAGGCATAATCTGAAAGCACATGAAATAGAAATTTTGTCGAAGCTAAGCATGTCTGAATGTGGCCAGCACTACGTGCAGTGGTGGAACATAACCTAATGTACGACAAGTTATGGGGTTCTATGGAAGAAAGACAAGATATACCTGTAATAAGAAAGCCAAGGTGGTGTGATGGTCTGAGTGGGAGACCAGGATCTGAATCTCTGTTCAGCCATGGAAACCCACTAGGCGACCATGGGCAAGTCACACTCTTAGCCTCTGAGGAAGGCAATGTCAGATAAACCCCAGCAAAATAAATCTTACCAAGAAAACCCCATTATAGGATGTCTTAGGGTCACCAAAAGTCAGAAATGACTTCAAGGCACACACCAATAGAAACAACAGCAACAACAGCATACTGTAATGAACAACTCCAACATAAACAGATAAGCAGTCAGATTGGAGAACAAGTATTCTAGTTGAATACTGAGAGCCTTTCCGTGCTACACTGTTATAGCACTATTATTCCACTTTCAACATCCTATGGAATCCTGGGGTTTGCAGTTACGGGAGGGGCCGGCCTCCCGTGGAATAATAGCGCTATAACAGTGTAGTGTGGAAAGGCTCTGAGATAGGACTATCTGAATGCAATCTATCCATGACAGTCTTTGAAAGTTACTCAGAAACATAAACCAGGTCTAGTCACATGGGGGGCAATGGGGGCAGTTCGCCCCTGGTGGCAATGTTTTTGGGGTGTCCCGGCTTGTTGCCACACCCCCGCATGCTGCAGCCACACCCCCACGGACTGTGGCCATGGCCCCACGCCATAGCCCCACCCCCTTCCACCACCACCCTCCCCGCACTCCAAGCTCCGCCATCGTGTATGGGTCTGGATAGACAGAATATTTAACTGAGAGCTTGGTATCATAATGCAGTATATTACATTTTTAGATTCTAACTGCCCCAAATCCCACACTGAGGTCTTTAAAAATGCTCATCTCATCCTGTCTCTCTACTGCATTGTGGTTGCTTCTACCTTATTAAAGCATAATTACTTGTATTACATAAATATTGGATAATTTAAAAAGTTATCTTTTCAGACCACACGTGTCCCAATTTCAAAGTGCGAAAGTATTTTGCACTCCATTAATTCAGCAGGGTAGAGAGGAGAGGGTGGAATCTTCCACTTCCCAATAGGCTCAGGCAAAAGCAAACTGCTGTGGCCTCCCTTAACCTTTGTGTTCTTCCTCATTAATAAAGTCAGCCATTTTAACCTCACTGTGATGTTGCTGGGTCAAGTGTGTCCCAGTTTTCATCTGTTAAAAGTCAGAGAGTATGCTCTAGAGATACAAAATGCCCACCCTCTGCCTCTTCCTCACCTGTTGTCCCTTAGTTGTCAGCTGCCACGTGTTCAATAAAACTACACTAACACAAGGGGTACGTAAATAGTTGAGAGAACTTGATGAAATGACACCAGAAGCAGAAGCCCAGATAGGTACTTTCCCTGGTTGATAAAAGAGCTGAAGGTGGAAGAGGAATCATGGCTCATGCATCATGTTTATATCAAAGGCAAAGAATCTTTGGTCTATCCTAATGGTTTGCACTATAACACAATGCTTGCATGGTGGATCTGATGAGAATTGTAGGCCAAAGTATCTGGAGGAGCAAAAGTTGCCCCATCCCTACTTCAAATATTCTTTCTTGTTCCACTACTGTTGCTGTGTGCCTTCAAGTCATTACGGTAACCCTAAGGCAAACTTGTCTTTTTTTTTTTCTTGGCAAAAATTTGTTCAGAGAGGGCATGCCATTGCCTTCCTCTGAGGCTGAGAGACCACGACTTTTCTGAAGCCACCAAATGAGTTTCCAAGACTGAGCAGGGATTTGAACCCTGGTCTTCCAGGGTCCTAGGCCAGCATTCAGACAACTGCACCGTGTTGGCTCAATCTTCTTCCATTACCAAATCTAGTCAAATACACGGTCTTGGGTTTTCTGAACACTACAAAAACTTGTTTAACTTCTGCACACTCCACACTCCTGCCACAGGCATCTATAACCCAAACCTAGTCTTATTATGTCACTGAGGCTTAGAAATCAAGGCTCACAAATACATTTCATCTTTGCCAGTAACTACTGCCTTCAGTTATGAATCAAGTGTTCTCCTCTAGCTCAGATATTAATTGATCCAAGGAGGCTGGATGAATGGGAGAACAGTTAGGATCTGGTCCCTTTTGCTTCCCAGTCTGGGCTGTGCTGATGTATGGAGTGCCTGGGTTGAAAGGAGCCAAGCTTTCTCCCATTTGTGGGGAAAAATAGTATGTCTTAACTCACAGCCAATTCAGTTTGCACCTGGGGATCCTACCCATTTTTATTCTTGGACAATACCCATTTCAAATCTTCCTGGTCTAACGGTTTTCTTGGTTATCTCTTTGATCGTTTTCTAATCATTTGTGCAGGAAATTAGTACAAACAGATTCAAACCTTAAGAGGGAAAACAATTTTAAAAACAATTTTAAAAAAGAGTAGAATGTTTCTTCTACATTGTCTTTCTTCTATATTAATTTTACTTAGAGGAAGAAAGTTTTTCTACATATGCAAAATGACTTCCATCCTCCAGTTCCATACATTTCATAATACTATATACAGTAAGCTTAGTACATTCTGTTCGTCAAGTTGTTTAGCAAGGTTGGTTTCACTTCCCCAGTGATATCAGCTACTCAGGAGTTTTGTCAGCAATCTGAAGATGTGCACAGCAGGGAAAGAATTAAATGGGGAAAAAAAACTTAATTGGATGCTGAACTTTCAAGTTAATACAAGTTCATTCCTTCATTCTCTCTGGAGAATGAGAAAAAGTCTCGTGTGATCAAAAACATACTATATTTAAAGTTTCGGTTTTTTAAAAAAAAAATAATCCTAGTAAAGAATTATTACCCAGCAACTAGTTCCTCCAAGAGAAGAGAGCACAGGGAAAGTGTGTTTGGGTATGAAGTTCATGGTGATGCACCCCTTTACTATATAGGTCTGTGTGCGGGTTTGAAAACTTGGTGCATCATAGGCAGTTCTGGTAGAATCTCTGATGTAAAAAGAGAGAAATAGAGATGTTTACTGCATCCACATAATGCTGTCTATGGTCTTTTGCCAGTCTTCTTACATAGATGGGACCTCTCAGGCTGCAGTCCTATAAATACTTGTTGTTGTTGTTGTTGTTGTGTGCTTCAAGTCATTTCCAACTTAAATAACCCTAAGGCAACTCTATCATAGGGTTTTCTGGAACTGAGTGTGAGTGATGCACCCAAAGTCACACAGAGGGTTTCGATAGCCAAGCAAGGAATCAGACCCTGGTCTCCAAGGTCATAGTCCAATGCTCAGACCACTACACTACACTGGCTCTCACCTGGGAGTAAATTCTGAGTAGAGGTTCATCAGCTTGCATAGTTACTGTGGGACAGCAATGTGATGGTACCTGCCAATGGACAATGGGAACCACCACTGCACCATGTCCAATGCCTGAATGTGTATCATCACAGTTCACTAGAAAGGTTGTGTATCACGTCAGAGGTAGAGGTACAACATCATAAAGTTCTACATCATAGTCTCTGTTGCACGATCTTGGCCATTGTGCTTCACCAACACTCAACTCCACAAGACATATATTGGAAGAATCCATGATTATTGGGCAAAGTGATACTGTATAGTATGTCTTAATTCTGTTTAGTGGCTAAAAAGTTTTTCCAACATTCAGCTTTTTGTTTACTTTTAAGAGTCTTTCTAGCTGTTGAAAATAGTGACAGCACAAAGGAAACCTAATACCATAAAGGAAGTAAAAGTAAAAAGACAAGAAATATCATTCTAGTGCATTGTTTCAGTTCTCAAAGAAGAAAACACAGTTTGTTTTTCTGCCTTGACTTTTTCATTCATTGTTGAACTAGTTCACACATAACTATTATCCTAACTACTCTTCCACTGGTTCCTCAGATCAAAATAGCCAATGTGCATTGTTTTTCAAAAATAAGAATTGACTGTAAGAAATAAATTATACAAAGCAACCTAAGAAATGGTCCAGAACTGTATTAAATGTATATGGGTTATCCTGGACTAGAGTGATCGCAGATGTGAATGCTCCCTAAATACAAAATTCACAGATTCATGGAGTCGGAGAAAGTCCTAAAGGACATCTAGTGCTACAGGACATCAATATCATACTTCAGACATGCACAACCTGTGGCCCTCTAAATGTTGTTGAAGTGTAGTTTTGATTTTCCCTCATCCTTGGCCATGCTGACTACGACTGACAAGAATTTTAGAACAGCAGCATCTCTAGGACCACCCAGTCTTACTTGATCCAGCATTTCCAAGACCATCCAGTCTTCCTTGATCCAAAAGCTAGAGCATCCCCATTAGATAAGCTTTCCATCTTCTGTCTGAAGACCTTTAACAAAACAGAACCTACAAACATACTCTTAGACAAGAGATTCCAGTGGTGGTTGCACTTCCATGTCGATGAGGTGGTAGATCTAGTCCAAGTTTTGTTGTTGTTAACTGCCACCAAGTTGACGTATGACAACTGTATAGATAAGAGACCACCAAGCCACTCTACAGCCCTACTCGGGTCTTGCAGATTCAGGGACGTGTCTTCTTTGGTTGAGTCTATCCACCTGTAATGTGGTCTTCCTCTTTCCCTACTGTCTTTATCCAAGTTTTAGCCTGTATTTTAAAGCTTTACCAGGACACGAACCTTATCTACAAAAATAGGTTCAGCACCTTGGATAGCTCCTTTAAACTTCGCACTAAAGCCCTGACTTGATTTTTTATTTTTTTTATATACTGAAATTTTCTCTTCCTGACACGGCAATCACTATTGTCAAAGTACCATACCATCCCCATTCCCACAGACTTTTCCTAAAGAAGAAAAAGCAATGTCTCACATCATTAATTCATGAAGCCAGCATTCCCCATAGATAATTCACCCCTTTTTGTGGGATTTATTTTTTGATATCCACATAACAAAACAAAACAAACCTGGATGAGATTTCTCTTTGACATGTATCCACTTCATTTTTTCAGAATCACCAGGAAATGCAAAGTATTTGCTCAAGGTTTGTTCATCTATTGTCTGGGCCTTGCAATAGGAAGAAAGGTCTGTGGAATTCTCATTTTCAGGATTTCTCATTCTTCTGCCATCTGCAGGAAGCCAGCCAGCTGGTCCTTCCTTGTTCTCCAGACAATTAATTCACAGGAAACCTAATAGCATGCAGCTAGAACTGAAGGGCATGTACACATGCTTATGGTCATGGGGGACAGTTCTTAATACCATTTTCTCCTGAAGTATCTTTGCAAATCCAAGTAGTCCTTGAGTTATTATAGAATAGATAATGAGCTCTTCACTTCTTTCACAATAACAGTGAATCATCTAACTGAAAGGGTTCTTGACGGTCATTGTGTCCAGCTTCCAGCTCAATGCAACATCACAATGCACAATGTAACTGTAGCATCCTTAATAGGTGGCCATTCAGCCTCTTCTTATATAGCTCCAGAGAATGAGAGCCTCCTACCTTTTGTTGATAGAGATGGAAAGACTATTCTAATTATTCATCACAGACTGAAAAATATTCTAATTATTCTTCCCAGGTTTGAAGAGATGGAAAACTATTCTAATTATTAATCCCAGGGAAACAGAGTAGGCCAGACAGAATTCTGTACAATTTTTTTTATGATAGTCAACATCTCAAAGTGTTGCACAGGAATTATTATGCAAAGCAAAACATGTGAGGGTACAAAAACAGTCCAGAAAATGGGAAATGTCCAGTCCAGAAACAGTCCAGAAAATGGGCTTCCTGCACAGAAAATACTGGCTGGAATTCACTATCACGGTAATGAGGGCATAATCTAGAGTTACACATCCATAACGGATTCTTATTCACAATCCCCATCTATTCACAATCATAGCACTATTGCCACAATTGTCCCACAATCCTGCTTTACCAGGCACTGCAAGTGATGGAGGTCTTTTCTCCTATTGATCAGGACACAGCATACTGACATTTCCATCCTGCCCTCTAGCAATCTCTGGAGTAACAATCAGAAGCAGGATCCCTATTGCAGTTCCTCCTCACACTGGAGATCACTGGGGGGAGAGGGTTAGAAACTGCAGATCACTAATGGGAGGGGGTAGAAATGTCTGTATACTGTGTTACGATTAACTGGAGAACAGACCATCACTCACAATGGTAGATACCAGTAAACAGGACTGGGAGCGGGGGAGGTCTGCCCAGGAGAATTTACTGGGTTAAGTGTACTTAACTAAATAGATGATTGAGAATGTTGCACAGAAAACATGCTTTTTGTACGAACATCCCATTTTTTTTATCTGCAGAATAATTCTTCTGCAACACAAGTACAAGGAAAATACTACAAAGGAATACTTGTTTTCTCTTGCACTTGGGAGAAAATATCTGTAATCATTCATCCTTGCATGCAAGTATGAAATTGTCAATGGTTTACATCCCTAGTCTGTTCCGCTGCTAAAGAGTCACTATTTTTAAGGAGGCTTCTCCTAATGTTTTGCTGAAATCCGCTTCCCTGCCATTTCCACCCACCAGCTCTAGTGATTCCCTCTAGAGAAATAGAAAACAAGGCAGCTCCAACTTCTCCACCCTTTTGGTTTAAAGAACAATTTCATAAAAGATTTTATAAAAGTTCCTCCTGCTCTAAATTTTACTATGTGACCTCCTCATGCCCTGCACAGTACACAGAGCTCTTCAGTGCCAAAGCACACTCCAGCTGGGTGGAGATGCAAAATAACTTGATCCAAGAGCAGCCCAAGCTTGCAAACCTTTGGACATTGCCCTTAACTGCCTCTTCTCCAAGTTTAAAAAATATTATATCTCTTACAAATCCATTCCCAGAAGCATTATCCAGATCAATTCTGTTGGTGTGAGTTCAGCTAATTAAATAAATTTGGGGAAAAATATTTGTACTGAAATAGTAAAAATAATAAACTGTATTATCACGGAAAGAGTGAAAGCCATGAGAATGTTTGTTTTATCTCCTGTGCTAGTCTACAATACACTTTGCTGTATTTCTGTTGCTGGGTCTGTATGTCCTGTTGGTTATTGGCAGTGGAAGTTTGAGCTCTTTGCACACTTCTACATCACTTATTTGCTCAGAGCTACTCTGTCCTTTGAGAACCTTTGATGTTAGGAGTTCCCTAATGCGCAGTTGTTCCAAAATGACAAACAGAAGACTGTATTATTTCCCATCACATGAAGGATGCAGATGCACAGGAAAGAAGGCAGAAGAAGACACAGCTTTCTCTGGCATTTAACAGCTTTGCTGACATGTGGAGAGCTCTCAGACCAGAATAATGTTAGAGATTTTTTTTTAATTAGTTTACTATTATTCTCTCTCCCTGAACAATTGACTTTCACAAGACAGGTGGCAGTGTAGAATAGGATTCTCACCATTGTTTAGATTCTTTGCAGAGGGAATAATTGGGGGTAGAAATGATATAAGATATAAGCAGCGTTGCCAGAGTGAAAACTGGAGAGGACTCTTGAACCTTCAGTGATTGCATAGAAGACAGAATTTCAGCAGGTGTTGCTTGTCATGCAACCAGTAACAAGCAACACCTACTGAAAATCCCTCTTCTACCCAGCCACTAAAGGTTCAGGAGCCCTCTCCAATTTTCACTCTAGCAACCCTTGATGGTAGTATAGATATGACCCGACTCCTTTCTTGAAATTTGAGCCCACTGGTTCATGTCCTGTCCTCTGGAGCAGCAGAAAACAACCTCATTCCATCTTCCACATAACAGCCATTCAGATATTTGATGATAGCCTCCATATCACCTCTTCTCTTCTCTAATCCAAGCTGAACATACCCAGCATCCTCAACTGTTCTTCATTTTAACTTCCAGATTTTGACCATCTGTGTTCCTTCTTTGAATACATTCTAGCTTCCCAATATTCTTCTTAAAATGTGGCACTCAGAAAGGGACAGATGAGATTTGACCAAAGCAAAATAACATGGTAATAATATATCTGTTGATACATACACTGTAATTCTGTTGAAGCTACCAAGAATTGCATTGGCTTTTCTTGATGCCACATCACACTTCACAGTTGCCTAGATTTTGTATGGATTCTAGACATGCCACACAATGTTCATTTTGACCATTGGCTGGCCCAAATCCAAGGTTTTTCTTTTTTAAAAAAAATATCTCTAGCCCTTCTAGCGTAGCAAAACATTTGACAGATTTGTTTTGCAAGCAATGAACATGCTACTGCTTTTCAGCATTTAGCAAATGAGTCAATCCTCACAGTCACAACTTGCTCCATAGAGATTTAAATTACCAAAGTGAGCTTCTCCAAGCTTGCAATTTGGAGGAAAGCTTTGTGTGTTTGCGAAAAAACAAAACAAAAAAAATCAAGTCTGCCTGGGTACACACATTGCATCGAAAGCCAAGTCATAGGAATGAGGGAGGGAAAAACAACACAACACAGCAACATACCCCGTGGAGGAGAAAAAAAAGTGAAGTGCCATCATGCCATAATTAAATGATGAGTATTTAAGGCATCATGAACTCTGTTGATTTTGCTGCAAAATCTTTACTGGCAATATTACTCACTGGCAACATTATTCCTCTTTACTGAGCAAGCTCCATTTTATCTGCCTTAGGCTTCTGGGAAGAGATTAACTGGGAACTACAGGGGGAAAGGCAAGAGCAGAGGTTAGGCAGCTGGACAGACAGAACCTTACTGAGGTAGATAAAATGCTTACTGTGGATCTTAGATTTCTGGAAAGCAGTTTTAAATGACAGAGACATGGTAAAGTTATTTTGGAAAAACGAACTCCTCATTTAATTGGCTTGGATGTATAGTATAGCCTTTTCAATTATTTGTTCAGATATATATCCTACTGAGCTAAATAGATCTTTGTTATTGTGTGCCTTCAGACCATTTCAGATTTACAGCAACCCTATACCCCTAAATGAATTTCCACAGCAGAGTTATATATTTGTGTTCATTTGGAATTCATTCCATTCTCAATGGCAGCGTAAACCATAGGAGGAAAACAAAACAGCAGCTAGGAGTAAGAGTGTAGAAGAGAAATAAAATACGTCATGTTAATATTAAGGCGGAAAAAACAGATCTGCCACATCTGACAGTTACACACTTTAAAAGACATATTTTTCACACCCAAACATCTTTCAAATTTTTTTTCAAGGAGGTAGCCATATTAGTCTGTTATGGCTAAAACAATAAACAGTCTTGAGATACTATGCAGTCTAATAATTGATTGTTTGGTTGAATTTACACCCACCTTGATTGAACTTACACCCACCATCCAAGGCAGCTTTAGAAAAACTATGGTGCTAGTGTTAGGCCACAGTATGTTGCTAACAGAATGTCAGGTTATACTGTTATTAATAATGGTGTTATTTTAAAAATATGGTTAAAAAGAGTTAAAAATGCATTCAAAATATAATTACTAAAAAATAAACAAAGCACGCTATTTCATACATTCTACTGCTACGTAAGTTAGCAGAATGTTAACGATTATTTTTTTTGCCATTAAGTTTTTGCGGCTAGTGACAGACATGGCATTTATATACTTAGGTCATTACCGCACTAGACTGTTATAGTGCTATTATCCCACTTTCAATATCCTCTGGCCCTTCCTGTAACTGCAAACCTCAGGATTCCATAGGATGTTGAAAGTGGGATAATAGCGCGATAACAATCTAGTGCAGAATAGCCTTATATTTATTAGGGATCCATCCCATGGCAATGTGATATTAGAGGACACCTGTTTTCTGCTTTCCCATTCTTTAAAAAATGTATTTATTTATTAAACTGATATCCCATCTTTCTCCCAAGTGAGATCCCAGTGGGATCCAAGTGCTATCTTAATCCTGCCAGTGCTATGCTGACGCTGCTGGTAAGGGGGAGTAGCAGGCACCACAAAGGCAGGCTGATGGGAGATGAAGGGGGTATCAACCACTCCCACCACCTCTGTAGAAGTAATATATATTATCTGCCATATTTGAGTGACTTAATACAATTTCTGGGTTTAGTGTTATGTTTGCAGCTGAGTGGGTCTCTGGATTCCGTGGAACTGCTACCTGGTACATCATGCAGCATTTCATAGAACCAGTCAGCTACAGACATGGTATTCAAAATAAATGTATCAGTTCAGAAAACAATTATTTAGTGTCTCAGGTGATATGCTTATTGCTTCTGGTATTGATTTGCATCATTTTTCAATGTGTCTCTGTGGCCCTTATCATGATAAATAATTAGACTGCGGAATAGACAATGGTGCCACTGATTTTGCAGCTGGCAGAAGACTTGATCTGTACACCAAAAGTGTGAGATGTCTGAGGTTCTTAGGAAGATACTAATTATGCAGAGAAACAAGAATGGCCTTTGGTAAGTAGCTGTCTCTCAAGACAGAAGGAGAGATAGAAGCATTGTGTAATCTATCAGGACTGTAGTCATTCTGAGAAGGGTATGGGCAAAAGTCCGTTGGAGGATTCCTTGATGCAGATTCCATTTCCTGATCTTGGATCTTGACTGCCACAGAAAAGTTGACGTCCAGTCTGAATTGCTACAGGTTCCACATACACATCAAATTTATTTGTAATCAGCTATTCACTGAAATGCCCCAACTTGTTAATTTTATTGAGAATTGCCATGCACCATTGGTTTCATAGTGTTAAAATGATACTGACATCTCTTATGCACATCCTTCAACATAGTAGCCCTACACAGATGATAATTCAGGTCAAATCAACAGGGGAAGAGGAATGAAAGAGTGAGATTACACCGACTGACCCTACCCTGGACCTCCAGAAGGAAGTAGGGTATACAGCAGATGCACTCAAAGGTTCGCTACACATTGCAGAAATTATTGCTGAAAGCAAGAAAACACAGGATGTTGGTCATTTCTGCACTAGACTGTTATAGCACTATTATTCCACTTGCAACATCCTATGGAATCCTGGGGTTTGCAGTTTTGGGAGGCGCTGGCGGGCCCCTCCCGAAACTGCAAACCCCAGGATTCCATAGGATGTTGCAAGTGGAATAATAGTGCTATAACAGTCGAGTGCAGAAATGGCCAACACCTGGTATCAGTCAGTAACCTGGCATGTTTTGTATGTAAACATGTATACATTAGACTGCCAAGTGGTTGGATATCCAATCATTACATTTGTAATTGTAAAAGTTTTTCTCATCATAGACCTCATACGTGGGGTTCTCAAATGATCTTTCATCCAGTCATTCACAGACAAGCAGACAGACACATACGCACATATGTTGCTCAACTTAGGGCCTTGCTCCACTACACTTTTATAGGGATAGGGATTATTCCACGTTCAACATCCTGTGGAATTCTGGAGTTTGTAGGGATTATTCCACGTTCAGCATCCTGTGGAATTCTGGAGTTTGTAGTTTACTGAGGCCAAAGAGCTCTGTAGCTGAGAATTCTAAATGCCCCTCCCTAAACTGCAAACCCCAGAATTCCACAGGATGTTGAAAGTGGGATAATAGGACTGTAACAGCATAGTGCAGAAAGGCCCTTAGTTATCTGGTAGTATGAAATGTCTTTCAGACCATGTCCTAGAACCTGGAATTAATTGGCAAGCCCATTAGTTACGTCATACTGACAGGGGTCAAAGTATCTGAAGAACTACCTTCTCCCACATGAAAAAACCATTTCATTAAGATCTCCATTGGAGACCCACGTTTGGCTTGTGTTACCCTGATTTCTGGGGTCCCGTGAGGGACACCTCAATGTGCTCAAAATACTGGGGAATGGGAATTAGCAAGGGCACAAGCTAAGCAATGCAAGAGGCAGGGCAACCTAGCGAGATCTTGAACCCAATGTTTACGGGGTCAGGCCGAGTCAATAATCAAACAGAAGTAAATAATAATTGTTTTCCTTTATTTTGAGATACAGTCAAAACGTATGTATACAGACACTCACGCAGACCTAGTGAAAGAAAGGTAGGAGTTGGATAGAGGGTTTTGATAGGGATTTTTAAGGGGAAATACTACACCTGATCCTGAAGCCCAGTTTATCAGAAGAAAAGTCCGTTGTATCAGAGATTCTCAGCACATGGAAGCTGAGGGGAAGGCTCGTCAAACGGAGCGACAGCAAGGCGGGATGGAAGTCAGAGCAATCCAAAGAGACTCTCAAAACCAGGGGTCTTATAGGGGAAAATGTGCCTGTAGGCTAGTCCGTTCCCAGGGAAAACAATGGGTTTTGGGCTGGAGACAAAGCCTCCAAAAGGTCAGTACTTTAGATGATTGAATTATGACAGCGTTGTCAATAGTGTAGACACTATGCAAACGCAGAGTGCTTGACAGTTGGATATTCGGCTCGTCAAGCTGCCTGCTCGGGACAGGGGATCTTCTGTAAACAGCGTGCATACATAATGTGATCTTAAGAGGGTACTTGCCTGGAGGTCTCCTGAAGCTGCAGTCCAGCAATTACTGGCCTGCCTGGATTTGTTTTGAATAGTTCAGCTATTTTCGGCAGTGCCCGTGTGCGTGCTTGTCCGGGGACCTCGCAAGCACATGGAGAGGAATGGGTAGTGAAGGCCAAATTCTTGATATCAAATGATATCTAATATACCACAAGTCCGGACTAGAAACTACAGTAACACTTGTTTGCCATTTTGACCAGCAGTCTGCTGAAGAACTGCTGCCAGTCAGACTAGAGAGAACTGGAGTGGATAAGCCAGTGAACTAACATTACAGCATACCTTCAAAAGACCATTATTTCAGATGTGACTGATGCCTTCTGAGCTGTTGTTAGGGCTCATGCATTAGAGATACATGGACTATATTTGTTGTTATGGATTCTTTTTTATTTCCCTTTGCTTTCCTGTGCTGTGCTTTGCTTGGCTTTTTTTGATTCTGCATGTTGTAGTGCCTCTTTGTCATCAGCAGTGTGAAATACTTTGGCTTAAGGAACAGGGTATAAATGTTTTAAACAAGATAAATAAGTGATAAGAACAGCAGGTATAAACTTTGTTTAACTCACAACTCCTTCCCATTACATGGCCATTAGATGATGCTCCCCAAAGTGCCAATATCATATATTCCCTTGTCAAACTGGTGCCCTCCAGAGGTGTTGGACTACAGTTTTCAGTCACAATGCTGGCACATCTCTCCAGATCAATATGCAAGGACAGATTTGCTGACGATAGCCACAGTTCAACACATCTGGACGGCATCTGGTTGAGGGACTCTAGACTAATCATAAATAATTTAATAATTGAAATTAAAAGCAAGATGGTAGCACTTGAAATCTCAGGCTTTGTTTTATTTTGAAGTGGGAAGTAGTAGATTCCCCTTGCTTAAGTTTCTCATCAAAAAGAAACCAAGATGTCTTGAGCTTTTCTGCATACTATGAGCATTTAAAAAATGCAAAGTCGAGCATTTTACAAATTGAACTAAGTTGACCACTCTGTTGTTTCCAAGACCAAAAGACACAAAGATCAGTTCGGGATACAATTCTCTGGCAACAACAACAGCTCAGGTATTGCCATTTCTTAATGTTATATGTCAAATTCCTATTTAGATTGCATTAAAAAGCTCCTTGTAGGGACAACACTGCCCAAATGTATGTTTTCCTGAGATAGTTGTGAACAGGACTAGATTTCTTGGGAACATATTCAGAAGTACTAGGATTTCTATATCACTTTTAGGATTGTGTACAGCTGGATATGTGCCTTTAATGGATTCTGGCAGCTAGGTGACACTTTCTGGGTGCTTTTTTAAGGCAAATGACAACGAGACATGCCTGGTGTTGTGGAGCAGGAAGGAAAAAAATTTGAAATTAGAATGTAGACAAGGAAGAAAGACCTTGAAACAGTCACAGTTCCAACATTTTTCTAAGGGGCCATGAAGTATACTGAATTTTCTTCTGTCTAACAAATAGTGATAGACACCACTGTCTAGGAGGTAAAGGATCTTAGATCAAAAACTTCTCAACAGATGTAGCCCGCCTAAGATTTCTCTTAGACCATGGCAGAAAAGATAGGATATTGCAATGTTCCCCTGGATAAAATGTTTGCAGACCAAAAGAATGTCAGCATTTGAGAACTAAGTTCTCTCATATGAGGTTTTAATCAAATTTAAAATTTTTACCTTTTTTTCCTTACTGAAATAATTTCTGCAACGAACTAAAGACTAGGATCCTTTTGGTGACACACACTGACCTAACCTAACTTATTGTATTTTTGGTATGATGTAGAAGAAGAAGTGTCCTATATCTTCTTGCAAAACCCTTCCCACCCCAGTTGGGCAATAGAAGCAGTAGGGTATCTGGTACCCCTTTGTCCCCACTCAGCCAGCTGAGGACATTCTGGTTGCCCTCATGGCCCTGAAGAAGAAGCAGCAGCCTTTCACTGAGGCAACCTTTTTCTTCCCTGGGTATATAATGGGAGCCAGATTCCACTTGGGCACAACCCCACAGTGGATTAGTGCCAAGGAATCAAAAGTTTATCCACAAGGCCCCTGGCTGCTGTTGCACACTCCTGCTGTTTTCTGAGAGTTAAAGGACTAGAGATCACATTAGTACTAAATGACTAAGATTCAGAGACCACAGAAAAAAGGAAGCAGCCTGAAAGCGGCAGATGTATGCTTGCAGAGATTTGCATTCCACTTGCACACTTATTGAACCTCACCTAAAATATGTACAATCTCATGTGTAAAGGCAGGTCAAATATATGTTTCTTTCCTCCAGCCATGCTTTATTTATTTTCAGTATAAAAAGCAACAAAGGCCTTGGTCTGTACAGTGTAAATGTATTGCTCATTCCACCAAGAACGTAATAGACTAACAGTACGTAACCTTCACCTTTATTCCCATTCCGATGTACTTCCAATAAGTGTTTGGGCTTAATATGATCAATTTGTGTTTTACTAGAACTCTGAGATCCTGGAACAAATAGGTAAAAACGCTTAGAGAAGGGTTAAAGAACAAGATCATAGGCCTTATGCCCAGCTTGTGTGCTTCCCAGAGACATGAGTGGTAACAGGAAGACAATATTGGACTGAATATATATGTATATATGTGCATATACATATTTAGCAAGAACTGGGATAGACCACAGACCAGTTGTGCAAGAAATCCCAAATTTAGTCTCTGTTATCTCTGAGTAAATGTATCAGGTAGCTGTGTTTGCATATTCTCCATTATTTCACAGATGAAAACTGGAGCACATGTGGCCAATCAACACCAGAGTACAGTGGCCCCTCCGCTTTTGTGAGGGTTTGGGGTGCAGAGCCCTCACAAAAGTGAAAAAAAAAACAATAATAATTCCCCATTCCCCAGGGGTGTCTGAAGCTGATTGAGCTGCAGTTGCAAGCTGCTGACTGCAGCTGTTAGCTGAGTGAGCTATGCCTTTAAAACCTTGTTTTCTTCTTGCAGGTTCTCCATGCTTATTAGCTGTAGCTCAAAGTCCCAGCTTATTCTGTTCTATCTCACCACAAGTAGCAAGCCAGAGCTTGCTGCTATACAGCTGATAGCTAAGTAACAAACAAAGAAATAGAACAGCTCAAAGTCATTCAATTACTTTTCTCAGTAAGCAAAAGGTCAAAGACATAAAGAGGGTCCAACAGAATCCAAAGATAGAGCCAAATAGTCCAGCATCAACACAATCCAAAAAATACAACCAGCAGGAAGACAACTCCTGGAGGGGAAGGGCTGTGTTTATATAAGTCAGCAGCTTAACACAGCTGCTGCCTAACTAATTGCTGCCCCTATAAATCCTTTGAGGCTGGCACAGGTTTTCCTTTTGCTGTCTATGCTTGGCAGAGCAGGTATAGGTAAGTTGTTTTCTGTATCTGAAGGGACAGGACTCTCTGTTGGAGCTGGCACTGCACCCTGCTCTGTCTCTGGGATTTGTGGTTCTGTAACCTCTTCCTGATCAGCAGGCCTTGGCGTGTCCACTGTTTCAGTCTCTGAGTTAGAGTCCATTTCCATATTCTGGAAGCAGGGCATGATAATTCCCTTATGGGGCTCCCCCCTTCCCATTCCCATAAAAAGGGAAGGGAATGGAAGGTGAGAGAAGCTTTGCACAAGCCTTCCTTTCCCTCTCCAGAGCTCCCCCTGCCATTCCTATGCATTTTGCCCTGGCACAGAGAACTCACGTGAGCCTTCCCCCCCATCCCACACCATTCCCTTCCGTTTTGCATGGGAACAGGAAGGGGTGAGCTCTGGAGGGTAAAAGGAAAGCTGGTGCTTGGCTTCCCCTGCCCCCCCCCATTCTGTTTTGAGTTCTCTGTACAGGGGCAAATACAGAGTTCTCTGTATAGGGGGAGGAAAATTGTGGGGGAAGATACAGGTGTTTGCGAATAATCAAATTTGTAAAAGTCAAACCTGCGAACATGGAGGGAGGACTGTATAGCCAAGATTGCAAAAGATAGTAATGAGGAAGACTGGATAAGCTAGGAGATGCTGCAGAGTTTGCTTTTGCCTGAGCATACTGGGAAGGGCAAGATTCCCCCTTTCTCTCCTCTTCCACCCACTGAGTAAACTGAGTACAAATGACTTTTGCACTTTGAACTCAGTTTGTAGCAACTAAAATATGATGAGGGTAAAGAGAGAAAGTGGGAAGAAGAGACAGGTACTGGACATTTTAAAAGCAGCTGAAAAAGTGGGACAACAGAGGATTAATCAGGACTTTCCCTGGCAAACTGGATATGTTTTTGAGGCAAGGTCTTTGGCATTCAGTTGTTGCTTTGATATGATAATCTGTTTAAATGTTTTGACATTATAGCTTACTGTGTTTTAAATTATATTTATTTTTGATCACATTGAGTTGTTGTAGGCCCTACTCTCATGAATAGGGTATCATATTTATTAAATAAACAAATCCCCAGTTAGCAGTTTTGGAGAGCAACTGCCAGTCAGTGTATAAACAGTGGTGGGAATGTTTTGGATTTCAGTGCTCAGAAGTCCATGCCAGTAGACTGTGGGACCTGTAACTCTCAACATTTAGAGCACCCAAATTTCCTCATCTCTGATGTGGGCAGTGTTGAGGTGGGTGGGACAGTGGTCCAACTGGGTACAAGGGAACTTCTTGTGTTCCTTGAAGTAGCCGGTGAGACGAAGCTTAGTGAGCTCCAGTTGAAAATGTGAAAGTCTCATGATTTTTGCTTATTATGCTAATTTTTCCTTATTACGCTAATTATGAGCCTAAATTCATAATATTGCTGTTTCTCACTAGAGTGGATCTACTGAATTAATTACTGAGTGGAAAGTCTTACATAAGTTCCATGGGTCTACTTTAGTTGAGGAGAGCCAGTGCAGTATACAGTTAGCCCTCCACATTTGCGGGTTTCACTTTTGCGGATTTGATTATTCACAGATTATTTACTGTCATCTCTGCTGCCTCCCTATGCCATTTTTAATAGGGACTGCAAGCCTTGTGAGACTGAGAAATTGCAACCAAGGCTTGTAAGTCCCTATCAAAAATGGTGTGGGGCAGCAGCGGAGGTGGCAGTAAGCCCCACCAGCCATACACTTCTGCCTTGTGAAGGAACCCTGATGTTTCAAAGGAATCCACAGTGGGTTGAATATGATTATCATACTTTTTTGTGTGTTAAATATGGTTTGGGAGGGCCTAGAGTTATTCACGGTTTTTCCACTTTCGTGCAGATCCTGTGCCCCTAACCCTAGCAAATGTGGAGGGATGACTGTAGTCATGTTAGTGTTGGACTAAGACTCTGGGAGGAGTTGTTGCTGTTTTTGAGTGTCATTTCTGACTTGTGGAGACCCCAAGACAAAACTATTAGGGGGGGTTCTTGGTAAGATTTATGCGGGGGGGACGGTGCCTTTGCCTTCCTTTGAGGCTGGGAGAGTGTGACTAACCCAAGCTCACTCTGTAGGTTTCCATAGCTGGTTGGGGATTTGAATCCTGGTCTCCAAAGTTGTAGTCCAAGATTCAAACCACTACTACACCACACTGACTCTCTACATGTCTATTTGAATCCAAGGTTCAAATGCCTGCTCAGCTATGGAGACCCTCGGTGGCCTTGGACTAGTCATATTGTCTCAGCCAGGGAACAGCAATGGCAAACCCCCCTTAACAAATTTGCCAAGAAAATCCTGTGATAGTCACTGTGTGTGTGTATGTGTGTCGCCCATTGACTTATGGCAACCCCATGAATTTCATAGGCAAGAAATACTCAGAGGTGGTTTTGCCAGTTCCTTCCCTAAAATATAGCCTACAGCACTTGGTATTTGTTAGCAGTCTCCCATCCAAGTACTAACCAGGGTTGACCCTGCTTAGCTTCCAAGATCAGAAAAGAAGAAATACTTTTAGGAAAGAGTCACCAAAAGTCAACAAAAACTTGAAGGTAACTGAGGTCATAATCACCAATTGTACTGAGGACCAGCAATTGTACTGAGGTCATAATCTTTAAGTAATCTTGTGACTGGCTTGAAAGATATGCAAAGTTTCAATGAACAAACTGTTCACTGGAAGGAGGTGATGCTTCATTTCCGAAGTGCGTCAAGAGATGTCTCTTATCTGGTGATATCCGGTCTGCTCAAAAAGCCCTCAGAGGAAGTAAAATCACCTGTGTGCTTTGGGAACACGGAAGGAGGAGTCCAGAAACCAAACTGAAACACGCACGTGAAATAAATGCACTATAACTCATGTGTGTTCTTTCTAGCACATGGGTCGTAACTTTTCTTTTAATGACGGCTTGGGGAGAGATCTGTAATCTTGGACGGCCTCAGAATTAACAGCCAAGCAACACCAAAGTAAAGGTGAAAAGTCTTCTGTGTACAGTGAGGACTTGGCACATTTGAGGATGGCTCAGAGTGTTTTGCAACTTGGGGTAATAACAAAGTCACTTGCCTCTTGGCCCAGTCAAAATACACAGAATGACTGAACTAGCAGCTGAGGGAAAACTCAGTAAAGTTACTTTTTGGCCTCAAAATCCCAGAATCCCCCGGTTCCCAGAATTCCCTAGCCAATATGTCTATGCAGGTTGTGGGATTCTGAGAGCTGTAATCCAAAGAAGTAACTCCACCAAGCTTTGAGTTGAATTCTACTTCACTGTTGGTGGTAGTGATGGTGGGTATTATCATTATCATCCGACCTTTTTCCCAGTTCAAGACTCAAGCAATTCACAATATACAAAAGTTAGTAAGTAATTAAAATACCAAAAGATTAAAAACCCTTTAAAAAAAAAACACTGAAAAATAACAGCAGCAACAAAATCACCCAGCATGTTATACAAGGCCCATAATGAGACAATGTCCTTCAGTGCAGTTCAGATACTAGGTTAGTTTAGGGGGCAAAAAAGGACTGTGGCATAAACAACATTGTCCTCCAATACACAGAGATAGAGAGAATGAATAAATTTCATTTCTTTTTGGTAACTGCTGTCAAATCGACATCAACTTATGGCAACCCTATAATGAGATATTTCCAAGTCATCTTATCTTAAACCACCCCTCTCTTGTCTTTCAGTCTCAGAGCTGTGACTTCCTTGATTGAATCTATCCACCTGTAATACAGTCTTCCCCATTTCCTACTGTCTTCTACCTTGTCAACTGTGATTTTCTAGTGAATCATGCATTCTTGAGATATATATCCAAAGTATCACAGTCTCAGTTTAGTCCTCTTGGCTTCCAGGGAGAGTTTAGGCTTGATTTGCTCTAGGATCCTTTTTTTTTTTTTTAAGAAGTCCACAGTATCCATAGCACTTGTCCGGCACCACATTTCAAATGAGCTGCATTTCTTCCTGTCAGTTCTCTTCATTGTCCAGCTTTCGCAAGTATATACAGAAACTGGAAATACAACTTCAATTATATATCTTGACACTTCAGGACCTGTCATGTCTGGCTCTAAACCACTTCCATTGGGAATACTCAGAAATGTGGAAACACACACAGACAGAAATGTTCTTTTATTGGAAGCACTGATTGAATCCAGACATTACTTAAGTGGCGGAACCAGACCAGGGTTCTCCAAACAAAGAATATATAGGTCCAAGCAATAAATATTTAGCTCATCTTACATTGGTTGAATGTACATGTCTCATTAATTCAACAGGTCTCTGATGTTATCCAAACCTGACATCCTCTGCCCGCCCCCCCACCCGGCTAATGCTAATTTTCTCAGCCCATCCTCACGTTTCCCTTTGATCCCAATCTGTAGCCTCCCTAGTTTGAGCTAGATCGTAAAACAACCTTCAAAGGTCGATTTGAGATGTTAGATGGCTTTTGACCCCATCTAACACCTCCAAGAAACTGCTCTCTGTTTATTACCTTCAGTTTCCCAGCTTATCAAGGTATACACTATCCCCATTAAATAAGATGTTGAAACTGCTGGCTTTTTGCCGTAATAATAAACTTGTATTAAATAAGATTAATAGTAAGTACTAATTATGCCTGCTCGATATATAGCAGTGCCTATGACAATAACAGAGGAGTAATTATTTATACCTACTTTCTCTGCAATCAGAATGTGTGTGTGTGTGTGTGTGTGTGTGTTTTCAGTCAAGCAAGGTACACAAAAACCCTTCCAAACATGATCAACAGCAGTTACTAACTAGACCTGCTCACCAAATAGCAGGACAGGCAAAGTACATATAGTTTCACAGCTACATAGTTTCATATGCAATAGGGCAGAGTTTTCCAAACTTTCCATGTCGGTGACACACTTTTTAGACACACATCATTTTGTGACACAATAATTTCAGTTTTACTAGCAAACTGGAGATTAAACTAACCGCTTATAACAGATAGAGACATATACATAAATTGTAATAACAAAATGTATGGGGACACAACATATCTCATGAAAACCTTTCACATAGTTTTAAAATATATGATTTATAAATAACACACATTTCCAAGATTGTAGGTGACACACCTACACACTTCAGGTGACACACTAATGTGTCACAGCACACCGTTTGGAAAGCCCTGCAATAGGGCATTACTTAGCACTACATAATAACCTCCAAGGATCTATATTCTTTACATACGCATACTGCCTACAATCTCTACAATACACCTGTGACATATGGTATTGTAAAGACTAATATATTTACTAAGCAATCATCATTTTAATTCATGTCATGAGGAATGCCAACATGACAGGATCCTGTCTAGTGCCTTCATAGCTGCCCTTCCAAATTAAGCTTCACAGGTAACTTTAACGCTATAAGAAATGCTTTTTAAAGAACACTTGCTTGCGATTTGATTTATACCCCACTTTTCCACAAAAAAGATTGCACAGGATGGCTAAAGAGCACTCAAAGCAGCTTTAGAATAACAAATGTAATAAAGATGTGTAATAAATAAATAAATGTGTAGTAAACTGCAATCAGTGAATAATTGCCAGGAATGAAGATACAATTGTGTTTGGTCTGCAGCCTTAGACAAAGTCTGCTATTTGCTACTTTCTTCCATATTGTGTTGTTATTAGTATTATTTGCTATCAGGCTGGCTTTTATTTATGGTGACCTAATAAATGAGAGACCTTCAGAGACCCTGTTATTAACAGCTCTGCTCAGATCTTGCAAACTCAGGGCTGTGGCTTCTTTGACTCAATCAGCCCACCTGTAATGTACTCTTTTCCCTCTTTTCCTACTGTTTTCCACTTTATTGAGCATTATCACCATTTTTAAGTGAGTCATGTTGTTTCATGATGTGCCCAGACTATGATATTCTCATTTTAGCTTCTAGGAGGAATTCAAGGTTGATTTTCTCTCAGAAGCCTTTTTCCCCCCTATCTTTTTGGCAGAAGGGCTTTTGTGACACATTCCACAAAAGCTTTTCTTGCTGTTCTTTCATATATTCATGCATCAATCTAACCATCTTTCCACCAAGAGATCCCTGTGACTCATTGTTATGGATAGAGGACAGATCAATGCCACCACAAGAAAACATATAGAAAGTGATCACAGTGAGGCAAAGTCATGGGTGTGAAGTATATTTGGACAATGATTTATGGATGCACTAGGCAGAGAAAGCCCATTTCCTTATGCCATCACAGCTGGACCTCATAAGCTATGAACAGGCGGTGCCTACACATGCACACACTTCCCCACAACTTGAGATAAAGTCTCAAAGAAGCTGCCTTTGTTCTTGGTTTATATACCTATGCTTGTCTTCTGACCTTCCAAAAGGGACTGGAGGCCACTCAAAGGGGCAGATGATGGAAATGGGTGGTGTCACTTCAAGACCTGATTTCTAGTCTACTGTCTAGCACTGGAGGAGACATTACCACCTCTTGGTGAAATAAGGCTAAGGAATGCAGAGCAACCATGCTCCTGCTAAGAAGGTTTATTTAAACAAGGGCTTAATGTCTTAACTACAAGTTTGTGAAAGAAGCTTCAGGAGACCTGAGCCAACACTGGGGAAAGGGGGAGAAGCTTGACTATGCCTGCTTGAGCTCTATGGTGCGATTCCTATAACCATCACAGCTGGATGGTGTCTAGATCAAGGGGGGCAATGGTACTACTCTATTCTGCTTTGGTTAGACCTCATCTGAAATACTGCGTCCAGGTCTGGTGTTACTACCCTGGCTAGCCCGAGCTTTGTGGGATATAAAAAGATATCTCTTGATATCAATAATTCAGCCTCACATACTCGTTCCCTTCCACGTGCTTGCGAGGCCCCCGGACAAGCACGTATACAGGCTCGGCCGATAATCGCAGTAATATTCCGAAACAATACAGGCAGGCCAGAAATAGCCGACTTGCAGCTTTAGGAGACCTCAAGGCAAGTACCTTCACTGGGTATGCACGCAGCTTTCAAAAGATCCTCTGCCCCGCGCTGGCAGCTTGGTGATCTGACTATACAACGCTCAAGTACTCCGCGTTTGCATACTGGCTATCCTACTGACAATTTGGCTGTAACTCAATCATTCAAATTCTGACCTTTCGGAGGCCTTGCCTGCAGCCCTAAATCCATTGTTTTCCCCAAGTCCGACCTAGCCTGCAGTCACAATTCTCCTTATAAAAACCCCTGAGTTTGAGCGCTTCCTTGGATCGTTCTTGGCTTCCATCCCGCCTTGCTGTCGCTTTGTCCAGCGAGCCTTCCCCTCAGCCCCACGTGCTGAGATCCACACTCCCTAGCTTCTCTGCTTCCAACTGGGCTTCAGGACAGGTGAAGTATCACCCAAACCAGCAATTCCTCTAAAAACCCCTCTATCCCACTCCAACCTTTATTTCTTTAGTTATCTTGTATGAGTGTGCCGCATACACTGATTGATTGTGCTTTTAATAAAACCACATTTATTATTTCAACTTCTGTGTGCTCCTTGACTCGGCCTGACCCCGTAGACATAGGGCTCAAGATCCTGCTAAGTTACCCTGCCTCTCGTAACACTAAAGCAGTGCTCAGAGCTAATCTTCCCCACCTATTGTTGAGCACATTTTGGTGTCCCTCACGGGACCCCCAGTAAACAAGGTAACACTGGGCACCTCATTTCAAGAAGGATATTGACAAGCTGGAGCGTGTACAGAGGAGGGCGACACAAATGGTGAAGGGTCTGGAAGCCATACCCTGTGAGGAGTGTCTTAGGGAGCTGGGGATGTTTAGTCTGAAGAAGAGAAGGTTAAGAGGGGAGATGATAGCCGTGTTTAAATATTTGAAGTGATGTCTTGTCGAGGAGGAAGCTGGCTTGTTTTCCACTGCTCCAGAGACTAGGACAAGGAGCAATGGATTCAAACTGCAGGAAAAGAGATTCCACTTAAACCTCAGAAAGAACTTCCTGACGGTCAGAGCTGTCCAGCAGTGGAATATGCTGCCTCGGAGTGTGGTGGAGTCTCCTCTTTGGGAAGCTTTTAAGCAGAAGCTGGATGGCCATCTGTTGGGAGTGCTTTGATTTGGGTTCCTGCATGGCAGGGGACTGTACTGGATGACCCCTGTGGTCTCTTCCAGCTCTATGATTCTATGGATGGCACCATTTCCATACCTTCCAATTTTCCCAATTTGGCAGGGAAAGTTTCAATTAATTCTCTCTCATCCCACTTTTTCAGCTGGTTTTAAAATGTCCCAGTTTCTCTCTCCTCTTCCCACTTTTTCTTTTTATCCGCAGCTTTCTTCAATAGCCACAAAATGAATTCAAAGCACAAAAGAAATTTGCACTTGTTTAATTCAGCAGGAGAGAAACGAAAGAAAAGGGTGGAGTCTTGCCTTTCCCGGTAGGCCCAAGCAAAAATAAATCGCTGCAGCCTCTCTTAGCTTCCTCATTAATAACCTTTGCTATCTTGCCACACTCTGATGCAGCTTCGCTCCATGTATCCTAGCTTTCATCTGTGAAATGTTTGTGTGTTGCTGGCAATGTTGTGTGCTACTGGGCAAGTTCTTCTGATTGCCAAGGCCCCATCTCACCATACTGCATCACTCTCCTTGTAAGAAAATCAGTTGAAACATTTTGTTTTAGAATCATAGAATCACAGAAACATAAAGTTGGAAGAGACCATAATGGCCATCGAGTCCAACCCCCTGCCACTCAAAGCACCCCCAGCAAATGGCCATCCATAGAATCATAGAAATGTAGAGTTGGAAGAGACCACACGGGCCATCCAGTCCAACCCCCTGCCATGCAGGAACACCCTCAAAGCACTCCCGACAGATGGCCATCCAGCCTCTGCTTAAAAACCTCCAAAGAAGGAGGCTTCACCACACTCCGAGGCAGCATATTCTACTGCCGGACAGCCCTGACTGTCAGGAAGTTCTTCCTGAGGTTCAGGTGGAATCTCCTTTCCTGCAGCTTGAATCCATTGCTCCTTGTCCTGGTCCCTGGAGCAGCAGAAAACAAGCCCTCTCCTTCCTCTACATGGCATCCCTTCAAATATTTAAACAGAGCTATCATGTCCCCTCTTAACCTTCTCTTCTGCAGACTGAACATACCCAGCTCTCTAAGTCTATCCTCATAGGGCATGTCTTCCAGGCCCTTCACCATTTTGGTCGCCCTCCTCTGGACCTGCTCCAGCTTGACCATGTCCTTCTTGAATTGGGGTGCCCAGAACTGGACACAGTATTCAAGATGAGGTCTAACCAAAGCAGAGTAGAGTGGTACCAGTACCTCCCTCGATCTAGACACCATACTCCTATTGATGCAACCGAGAATTGCATTGGCTTTCTTGGCTGCTGCATCACACTGCTGGCTCATGTTCAGGTTGTGGTCTATTAAGACTCCTAGATCCCTTTCACACGTACTGCCATCCAGCCACGTGTCCCCCATCCTATATTTCTGTATTCCATTTTTTCTACCTAAGTGTAGGACCTTACACTTCTCTCTGTTGAATTTCATTTTATTAGCCTTGGCCCAGCTCTCCAGTCTGTCCAGGTCATTTTGAATTTTGATCCTGTCCTCTGGCGTATTAGCAACCCCTCCCAATTTGGTGTCATCTGCAAATTTGATGAGCATACCCTCTATTCCTTCATCCAAGTCGTTGATGAAGATATTGAACAGCACTGGGCCCAGGACAGAACCCTGTGGCACCCTGCTAGTCACTTCTGTCCAGGATGAAAAGCAGCCATTGGTGAGCACCCTTTGGGAACGGTCAGTCAACCAGTTACAGATCCACCTGACAGTAGCTCTGTCCAGCCCACATTTTACTAGCTTCTTTGCAAGAATGTCATGTGGAACTTTGTCAAAGGCCTTACTGAAATCGAGATATGCTACATCCACAGTATTCCCTTCATCTATCAAGCTAGTAACTCTACCATAAAAAGAGATCAGATTAGTCTGGCATGACTTATTTTTGAGAAATCCATGTTGACTTCTCGTGATTACCACATTGCTTTCTTTTTTTTTTAAATAATTTTATTCATTTTCACGATTAAAACAAACATTTATAATTGTACTTTTACATGAACTATTTTCAATCTTCCACACTGATCTAGATTTCATTTTCTATACTTCTTTTACCAATTTACATTACTGTGCCACAATACAATGTTTATCTTACATGATAGTTCTTACATTCCCCTCTTCAGATTCCAGTTCCATGGTATATTAACTGTCGCCCCTTCATATATTACTTTAACCACGAATTACTCATTTCCATTTGGCAGTACCCAGCAATTACCCATTACAATTTTCCATTCTTTTTTTATCTCATCATCTGATTTCCACTTTAATCTCTGGGAGACTATATCAGCATTTCTATTTTCGACAAATGTTTCCCACCATTGTTCAATTGTGGGTATTTGCTGAGTTTTCCAACGCTTTGTGTATTCTGTTCGAGCTGTTGTTATCATATGTAGTATTATTCTCCAATGTCTCTTTATATCAGTACCATCAAATATATTTGTCATATTTAACAAGTACAATTCAGGTGTCTTAGCAAATTGAACCCTCAATACCGTACACATTTTGTTATGTATTTCACTCCAATATTTCTTAGCCATAGGACATGTCCACCACATATGAAATATCGTTCCGACCTCTTTCTGACATTTCCAACACAGACCAGTACCTGTATTGTAAATCTTTTTTAGTTTGTCTGGTGTCATGTGCCATCTATGAAACAACTTAAAATAGTTCTCCTTTAAATTCTGAGCCATTGTAAATTTTTGTGTCCTTTTCCAGCTCTGCTCCCATAAATCTAATTGAATTGAATGTCCGATATTCTGAGCCCACAAAATCATAGCTGACTTAATTGTTTCCTCCTGCCTTTCCTGTAATAATATTTCTTGATATATATGGGCTAATAAATGAGGTGGATTTTCAAACAGTCATTTGATCACTCCCGTTTTGTCTTTTGATTCTATTCCATATGTTTTTAAGTCCATCTGAGATCTTTCAGTTAACCGTCTATAAGGGAACCAACTTAATATTATTTCTTCTTGTTCGAGTTTTTCTCTCGATTTAATCTTGAAATCATTTGGAGTTGATCTCTCCAATATATCTTCGTATTGCAGCCATTTATCTGTTTCAGTCCATCTTCCAAAGAAAGCTTCCTGAGGGGACACCCACGTGGGGAGCTACCTTATGTTTTTATTCTTATAGTCATTCCATATTTTCAAAAGCGATTTTCTAATATAATGATGCATGAAGTCTTTATCAATTGTTGCTTTATCATAGAACATATAGGCATGCCACTCCATCCTCAAGTCCGCTCCTTCCACTGCCAGCATTCTCGTATCTTGTAGATCAATCTAATCTTTTATCCAAATGAATGCCGCAGCTTTGTAATATATCTGAAAGTCTGGTAGCCCCATTCCACCTCTAGATGTCTGATCTGTCATAATGTTCCATTTTATCCTAGGTTTTTTCCCTTGCCATAAAAATTTGGTTAATTCTTTCCTCCATTGTATGAAAGGTTTACTGTTTGTTATAATGGGGAGATTTTGAAATAGAAAATTCATTTTTGGAAGTACATTGATTTTTATTGCAGCTATCCTCCTCATCATCGATAAGCGCATGAAGTCCAACTTTCCAAATCTTTTTTTATTTCTTTCCACTTCTTCTCATAATTGTTCTGAAATAATTCATTATTTCTGTTTGCTATCCAGACACTTAGATACTTTGCCTTCTGTCCTTTGTTAAATCCTGTTAGATGCACTATTTCCTTCTCTTCTTTCCGCATTGCTTTCTAAGTGATTAGAAACTGACTGCTTAATGATCTGCTCCAGGATCTTTCCGGGTACAGACGTCAGGCAGACTGGGCGATAATTATTTGGGTCCTCTTTTTTTCCCTTCTTGAAGATGGGGACAACATTTGCCCTCTTCCAGTCTGCTGGAACTGCTCCTGTCCTCCAAGATTTCTCAAAGATTATAGCAAGCGGTTCCAAAATGACCTCTGCCAGTTCTTTTAATATCCTAGGATGCAATTCATCTGGCCCTGGAGACTTGAATTCATCCAGTGTGGCCAGGTATTCCTGTACCACCTCTCTACCTATTATATGCCTCATTTCCCCTGCTTCCTCCCCTGCTCCCCAACTGCCAGGTTGAGTGCTTGTATCCTTCTGGGAAAAAACTGAGGCAAAGAAGGTGTTAAGTAGTTCTGCCTTTTCTCTTCCCCCTGTTAGTAATTTGCCATCTTCTCTGTGCGACGCTATCGTCTCCTCCTTTTTCCTTTTGCTGCGGACATATTTAAAAAAGCCCTTTTTATTGCTTTTTAATATCTCTGGCCAGCCTAAGTTCGTTCTGTGCTTTAGCCTTTCTGACCTTCTCTCTACATTTCCTGGCTACTTGCTTAAATTCTTCTTTGGTGTTTTCCCCCTTCTTCCATTTCCTGTACATGTTTCTCTTAACACTTAGCTCAGCTGAGAGTTCTTTAGTCAACCATTCTGGTTTCTTCAGATGCCTTCCATTTTTCTTCCTTATTGGCACAGTTTTATTTTTATTTTTTTTATTTATTGATCTTTTTATTCAAAATTCACAATTGACACTTCAAACTACAAGCACATTCAAAATTCGAATTTCAACAATTTACATCACAAATATCCTTTACAACCAATATAATTAAATAAAATATAACAAAATAAAAATACCATGATAATCTCAACAAACAAAATCATACATACCTACTTCCCTTATTCCCTTTCCTTGGACATGTTGGGTATTCCCTAAATCGTAATTTCCAACTGTAAATAAATCCTATAAATTTCCCTCCTTAAACTCCTTCTATTAATCCTTAATTCTATTTTATTCTTATTCTAATTTGTATTTCTAAACCCAGATCTTCAAATTCATCCTTACTATTTCAGTTTAACCTAAGAAGTCGCTTCTTTATCTAATATCTATATTATTCACCATCCCCTAAATTTTATTATTACTAACATACATACTATTAGTATTCATTCCTCAATACCTTTTATAGCTATGTTGCCCCACTTAGCTTTAAATGTTATAATAATTGGTTCCCAATCTTTGTAAAAATGTTCTAATGTCTTTTTATGCATAATCGTTGTCAATTTATCCATTTCTATTATGTCATAAATTTTTATTAACCAATCCTCTAACTCCGGTATATTTCCTTGTTTCCATTTGCCTGCATAAACCATTCTTGCTGCTACTATCATATGTGTTAATAACTTGGATTGCGATCTACTTTTCAATGTTTTAATTTCCTGGTATATATTCAATAAATATATCTCAGGCTTCATTGGAAAATCTAATTGCATAATTTTTATTATATTGCTATGAATTTGTGTCCAAAATTTTTTTGCTTTAGGACAGGTCCACCATAAATGATATAAAGTTCCTTTTAAGTTGCATTTCCAACATTCATTTTTATTTTTTTTAGTCATTTTCGCTATTTGAGCTGGTGTATAGTACCATCTATATAGAATCTTATAATAATTCTCCTTCAATGGTACACTTTTTAATATTTTATAAGGTATGCGCCAAGAGCTTTCCCAACTTTCAAATTCTATAGAACGACCAAAATTCTGTGCCCATTGTATCATATATTCCTTGATGATCTCTCCCTCTAATTCTAAATTCAATATGATTTTATATACCTTTGCTATAAAATGTTCAATTCTTGGTTTCATCAATTTGTCAAAATCATTTTCTTTTGTTTGTATTCCTGTTATTTTTTGGTCCATCCTAAATTTTTCTGCCAATTGTCTTTGTAGTAGCCAATGGGTAGAAAGTCCACTTTCGATTAATTCTTCTTTACTTTTTAATGTAATTCTATCCTCTTGGCAATTTAATATATCTTTATACGTTATCCAGTCTTTTAGTTTTGGTTTTTCTCTCCTATAGAAAGCTTCATGTGGAGATACCCATAACGGGAATTTTGGATACAATTTGTTCTTATATATCGTCCAAATTCGTAACAGAGACCTTCTAATAAAATGATTATTGAACTGTCTATTTGTTTTGGCCTTCTCATACCATAAGTATGCGTGCCAACCGAAAGGTAAATCTGCCCCTTCTAATATTAGTATTCTTTCATTATCTAATCTCATCCATGTTGTTAACCATTCAATGCAACAAGCATGATAATATATTTTTAAATCTGGCATACCTAATCCACCCCTTTCTTTAAAATCTTTCAAATTGCTCCATTTAATACGGGGCTTTTTAGCATTCCAAATAAATTTGGACAAATCTTTTCTCCACTGAAGAAATGGAATATCATTCACTATTATGGGCAGGTTTTGAAATAAAAAAATCATCCTGGGTAAAATATTCATCTTTATTACTGCTATCCTGCCCATAAGTGATAAATCAAGTTTTGTCCATCTTTCTAGATCTGCTTTAATTGTTTGCCAGACTTTCCCATAATTATTCTTATATAAATCTGTATTATTTTTAGTCACTGTTATACCCAAGTACTTAACTTTTCCCGATATTTTATACTGAGATTCTGTTTCTAGATCTATCTCTTCCTGTCTAGTCATATTCTTCGTTATTATTGTTGTTTTCTCAGGATTTACCTTAAATCCTGAAACCTTCCCATATTCTTCCAATACTTTTTTTAGATGTTTTATACTTTGGTTTGGATTTTCCAGTAAGATGACCAAGTCATCCGCAAATGCCTTCAACTTATATTCTTGTCCTTTTATTTGTGTTCCTATTATTTCTTTATCATTCCTTATTCGAATATTTAGTATTTCAATTACCATCAGAAAGATTAATGGGGATAAAGGACACCCCTGTCTTGTCCCTTTTTTAATATCAATCTTAGATGTTACTTCTCCATTTATTAATAATTTTGCTGTTTGTTCTTTATAAATCATATTGATCCAGTTGGTACATTTTTCTCCTATATTTATCTTTTTTAGAGTCTCTTTGATAAATTTCCAATTGACGTTATCGAAGGCTTTCTCCGCGTCTAAAAATATTGAAGCAAATTTTTTCTCATTATGTTTATAATAATATTCCATTATATTGAGCACTGTCCTCATATTATCTTTTATTGCTCTACCAGGGAGAAAGCGACTTTGATCCTTGTGTATCCATTCGTTTAATTTTTTTTTTAATCTCTCTGCTAAGATTGTTGCATATATTTTGTAATCTGTATTCAGCAATGCTATAGGTCTATAATTTTTTGTATCCAAGGGATCTCTTCCTTCTTTTGGGATCAAGGTAATCAATGCTTCTCCCCAGGAAACTGGACGATTCCCATTGTCTAATTCATTTAATACCTTCTGAATTGGTTCTACAAGCTGATCTTGAAAAGTTTTATAAAAATCTGCTGAGAAGCCATCCGGCCCTGGAGCTTTTCCTGACTTTAGTTTTTGAATTGCGTTGATGACTTCCATTCTTGTGATTGGTTTGTTCAGTTCTGCCCTTTGATTTCCATTAAATTGTGTTAATGTTGTTTCTTCTAAATAATTCCTTATTTTTAAATTCATATCTTCATTTTCCTGATCTTCAAACAATTTTTGAAAATATTTATGGAAAACTAATTTTATTTTTTCTTGACTTCGATATAATACATTCCCCTCTTTAATTTCTAATATTAATCTTTTTTCATTTTCTTTTTTGAGCCTATAGGCCAGCCATTTACCTGCCTTATTTGAATGCTCATAATGCTTCTGTTTTACATATTTCAGTTTTTTCTCTAGTTGTGTTGTATTTTGAAGTGTTATTTGTTTCTGTAGTACTTTTATCTCATGTTTAATCTTTTTATTCTGTGGTTCTTTTTTAAGTTCCTCTTCCTTTTTTCTTAGTTCTTCCATGATCTTCTCTTGATTTTCTTTCCTTTTCTTCTTTTTATATATTTCCTGCTCTATTAAAATTCCTCTAATCACCGCTTTCCCAGCATCCCATACTATATTCTCAGCTGTTCGTCTACCTGAATTCTCCTTAAAATATTGTGCTATTGCTGTTTTTACTTTGGCCACAGTTTGCACATCTCTAAGCAACTCTTCTTTCAGTTTCCAATGGTATTGTCTCTTTCTTTCCTTAATTTCCATCATCACCGGAGCATGATCTGAATATATCCTTGGCAGAACTTTCATTTGTATTATATTTTTAGATAAAATTTTAGATGTTAATATCATATCAATTCTCGACCAAGATTTATAAACTTCGGAATAATATGTGTATTCCTTCGCTTTTCCATATAGATAACGCCATGTATCTTGTAAAGACAAATCTTCCACCAGGTTAAAGAAAGCCTTTGGTAATTTACGTTGTTTCAATTTATTTTTGTCCGATTTTCTGTCAATAGATGGGTCTATGACCCCATTCCAGTCTCCCATCATAATAATCTTTTGGTAATCATATGATCCGATTACATTCTGTACTTTTTGAAAATAGCACGCTTTATTTTGTTGTGGACCATATATTCCAACTAATAAGAGTTTGTTTTCCAACAGCTCAACTTCTACCCCAATAAACGTTCCATTATCATCCTTAAATATCTCTGTTGCTCTGTATTTCTTATTAACATATATAGTTACACCTCTTTTCTTTTTATTACAAATAGAGGAAAACTCAAATCCTAATTTTGGATTCTTTAAATACTTTACATCTTTCTCTGTTATATGTGTTTCCTGAAGACATATTACATCTATTTTTAGTTTTTCTAAATAATGGAAAATTCTCTTTCTTTTGATCGGTGCATTTAACCCTCGGATATTCCATGTGAGGACCTTCATTATCTCCTAATTTCTAATGTTTCTATCACAAGATCTTTTCTATATATGATTTAATCTGTTTTTATTCTATTTCTATATCTATCCCTTCCTCTTCTTCTTCTTCTTGTCCTTCAGATTCTTCTCCCACCTCTCCTTCGTATTGGATCTCTTCCCCTTCTTCCTGTGTAGTTATCTCTTTTATATGTCTATCTCTTGCCGCTGTTTTCCCTTCTAGACTCCTAGTCTCCTCGACTGGCTTTTCTCGTTCTAATTTTTCTAATCTGCTTTTTGCACCTAGATCTTTCTTTACAGTTGTTTCTATTTTCTCCTCTATCTTTTCTTTTTTTGCTGTTTCCTCGTTTTCCATATCTGTTTTATTTAATTCTTCCTTATACTTTTTCACAAAATCTTGTGCCTTCAAAATTGAATTTATAATATATCTTCTTTGATTAAATGTAAAAATCACTCCTTCTTCTCTACCCCATCTGTATCTAATTCCATATCTTTTAAGCAGTTGTGTCAGGAAATGATATTCTTTTCTTTTTTTTAATACTTGTGAAGGTACATCTTTAAAGATCTGTAGTTCTTTACCCTGTATAACAAATTTATTTATATAGCTTTCTTGTAACACCAGATCTTTCACTCTTTCTCTCAAGAAATAAATAGCGACATCTCTCGGTACCTTCCTTTTCCTAGCTATATATGAATTTATTCTGAAGATTTTATCGATCTCTAAATCTAACTGTTCTGTGTTCCATCTAATAAACTGTGCCAAATATGGTATTATACGGTTACATAAATCCTCTCCTTCCAATTCTTCTAAACCTCTGATCTTGATACATTTATCTCTTATTTTCACCTCAGTATTTAAAGCTAATGTTTCTACTTGTTTAATCTGTTTCCATAATTCCGGTGTCTCCTTTTCTAAATTGTCTGTTCTTTCTTGTAAGTTGTCGATTTTTTTATTTATCTTTTGTATATCCTTATTTATACTTTCCATTTTCTGTCCTATATTTTGCATCTCCTGTTTGACTTCTCTCATTTCTGTTGAAACCTTTTGTATTTCCTGCCTGAAATCTTCTCTTAATTTTCGCATCTCTTCCAAGATAGTATTGCCAAATTCTAAGAACTTTGTTTGTTCTTCAATTGATCCTCTTCTTTGCGCATATTGTTGCACCGCTTTTCTAGTTCCGGATGCCATACTCCTTTTATAAACAATCCGCTAAATTTAATCAATATTATATGTAAATACAAAAGGATAGCAAAGAAAAGAAGATATTATCCTAATTTTTAAATTATATAACACTTTACCAAAGGAGCTTAGGAATTGAATAATTCAGCCTTTACCTCTTATTTTTGTTTTGTTTTATTTTATTTTATTATTATTTATATATAATAGTATGATGGTACTATTATATATAATAGTACATCAATACTCTCTCAAAAATACATTAAAAATTCTATTATCAATCTGCAAGGGATTAATATAAATTTTGATGGGGTAGTCCAATATCGAAGGGGAGGGTCTTAATCCTTAATTCATTTTACTGTATGGGGTTTTCCAAAAATTATTCAATTCTTTCAACTCCTTTAATTCATTAATTTCAAAACTACTACAACCTATCCCCTTCTAGTCCTTAAATACTACAGTACTACAATACTACTATGTCCTACTATAAATTCTTATTATACTATACTATATGATACTAAACTGCTATGTAGACTACAGTTTACTATTATACTATATTACTGCTTATTTCTATTTAAAAAAAAAGTAACATTGAGAGTTGATTCAAACAAGGCATATGTTGATTAATTTCAAATAATCAAATGCAGCTTATATTAGCTAATTTCATTCCAAATTCATCTTCTGTTATTATAAAAAAAATATAGCAATAATTTGAAAAAATAAATTTGTAGTTACAATTAGGTCGTCGTACCGCTTTGCTTGTGTTTTCTTTCTTTAACTATACACCTCTTTTACAATCCAATATCAATGTCCAAATCCATTCTTTTTCCAATGAGCGTTTCCCAGTTCTCTTATTCCCTTGTTCTTATCCACCAGTATATTCTTTGTGATCTCATTAAGATTTAAATTCTTCTTTTCACCTCCTTCCGTCTCTTACTTAGCCACTCTTTACTCCTCCTCCTCCTCTCCAGTCGTCCTTGTGGGGTTTGATTACTGTAAACCACTTAGTCCGCTTACTCTTTAGTCTTCCACCACTTTTCAATTCACCAATAAGTTTCCTACTTACTCTTACTGAGCCGCGACCACTATTTTACAATTATTTACATTCACACGTAGGGGGAAAATCTATTATTGTTATTTATATCCAGTGCTTACATATACTGTACTGTTGAAACTTCCCCAACGCGGTCGTGTAGCGTCTTCCAATATTCTGGGCTGCTCTTCTGCGTTTGGTTCCCTTCTGGGGCTTTCCCTCCCCTTAAAGGAACCTAGCTTTAGCTTGCACAACACAGAGCGCATTTTGTGTTGGTATTCCTCACCAACAAGTACAAGGAAATTTAGCTCCAACAAAGTTTGTACCAGGAGGTTTTGTTCTTCGTTCTTTCTTCGTTCCCCTCCTTTCAAAGTCTTAAAAGTGGTGGCGAGGATTTCCTCCGATAGAGCCCTAACGGGGTAATGGCAGCTTCCCGGGTCCGCCCTGCGTCTCTATCTTGAAGTTTTTTCGCTCTTTCGACCCAAGACGCAAAGTTTCCAACCCCTTCCGAGCGCCTCCGAACCCACTTTACCAAGTGGGTAATTCTCCCGCTGTTCTCCTCTCAAACAGTGGGTTCCCGACCCCCGCAGGGAAGGCGTCTCTCCTCCAGCTGTGTAGGGAGACACCCGAACTCCTCACCGCAGCCACCGGAAGTCATCAGATCCCATTGGATTTAGACTGTGCCTTCAGTATCTCCCTTTTTAAGGAACTCCCATGCCTCTTGAACTCCTTTCCCTTTCACTATTCTTGACCGTAGAATTTCAGCCAGCAGCTCCTTAAGTTTACAGAAGTCCGCTTTTTTAAAATCTAAGATGAGTGTCTGGCTACACTTATCTTCTCCTTCCCACTGAATGCCAAATTCCAATAGGGCATGGTCACTCCCCCCTAAAGATCCAACCACTTCTACCTCATTAACAAGGTCATCCCTATTGGCCAGGATCAGATCTAGAATATTTGATCCCCTTGTGGCCTCTTCCACCTTCTGGAGCATGAAATTGTCTGCAAGACAAGCAAGAAACCTGCTGGACCTTGCTGTCTTGGCAGAGTTTGACTGCCAACATATGTCCGGGTAATTGAAATCTCCTATTATTACTGTATCTCTCCTTTTTGAATGTGCAGTTATTTGGTTGAGGAAGGTGTCATCAAGGTCCTCAGTCTGGGTTGGAGGTCTGTAGTAAACCCCACCAGAATATCCCTTGTTTCTCACTCCCTTAATTCTTACCTGGATGCTCTCGACCTGGCTTTCTGGGTTTAAGTCACGGATCTCTTCACAGGTGAAAACATCCTTGACATACAAGGCTACTCCTCCTCCTTTCATGTTTGGTCTATTTCTACAAAATAGGCTATACCCCTCTATTCCTACATTCCAATCCTGAGACTCATCCCACCAGGTCTCGGTGATGCCTATCAAATCGTATTTATTTTGTTGTACTAAGAGTTCAAGTTCATCTTGCTTGTTTCCCATACTCTGCGCATTAGTGTGGAGACATTTAAATCCCCGGGCCCTTCCTGCAAGTCCTGTACTATAGTTTCTACTCCTCCCACCATTGGACGCTTGTACTACTTGTCCAATATCCTTTGGGCCTTTTCCCCCTGCACTCGCTGAGTCCTTGCCCTGAATAATATTGTCTCCCTCCCCAGCGGAACGTAGTTTAAAGACCTCTGAATCTGAATCCTCCTTGCGAGACTGTTTGCAAAAACATTCCTTCCAAGTTTCATGTGGTGCAGCCCATCCCTTGCCAGAAGTCCAATTTCATGGAAATTCAGGCCGTGTTCCAAAAACCGAAACCATTGCCAGCGGCACCATGTGCGGAGCCAGTTGTTGACCTCTGCTATTGCCCTTTCCCTTCGTGCGCCATATCCTTGAACAGGGAGGAGAGACGAAATAACCACCTGCACACCAAATTCCTTAAGCTTTGTCCCCATAAGCTCGTAGTCCTTTGCGATATGGTAAAAGCTGCACCTCGCAGTGTCATTGGTTCCGACATGAACCAAAATGAGGGGCTTACGGTCAGTGGGCTTGACCAGCCTGGTTAGCCTCTCCATTATGTGGTTGATCTTGGCCCCAGGAAGACAGCAGACCTCTCGATTGAGCTTGTCCGGTTTGCAAATTGCCGGTTCGGTTCCTCTGAGCAGGGAGTCCCCAACAATCAGAGCTCGCCTCCTCTGAGGCTTCTCCAGGGCTCCTCAACGAGCAGGTTCTTCTAGGACTGCCTGGGCATTCTGTTGAGGCTGGGAGCGTTGATCTAGTTCCTGTTGCCGAAGTTGGTTTCCTTCTTGTTGACATTCTGTTCCCTCCTCCTGGTGCTCCTCATCGTTCATAAGGCCAAGAACTTTGAAGCGATTGTGTAGGTTGAGAGTCTCTGTTACCTTCCTGGTCCTTCTACTCCTCCGTGTGACATTCCTCCAAGCATCCGTTTCCTGGCACAGTGTGCTGACTTCCTGATCTGGCAGCTCCCCCGCGCATTTGGTCTTCAAGAAGGTCTTCTCTGCCCTATCCAAAAACTCCTCACCTTCCCTAATAAGACAAAGATTAGAAACTCATGCCTCCAGCTGCCGAACCTTCTCCTCCAAGAAGGTCACCAGCTTGCACTTGCTCCATCCAGCCTCTGTTTAAAAACTAGATTTTGTGGGGGGGGGGGGACTGGTATTTTTGAATGCATTTGTTTAGTATAAGCTTAAGATTATGTGAGTGCAGTTGTTTTGTATAGTGTATATGTTTAACAGTTCACTATTTTATTTTTTTATGATTCACATTTTCCTGTTTCTACTTTTTCTTTACACTCTCATTTCCTTAGTGACAGGAAGAATCATTTGGAATAATAAATACAGAGATCCAAATGAATCTGTTTCAACAAATGAATCTGTTCATCTGTCCCTTTGCTGTTCCCGAAGACTTTCACATGTGTCGGTTATGAAGGATGAAGGCCATTTCAACCATAGCCTCCCAAGAACAAAAAAAAAAAAATAGGATTTTTTTTTTTAAATGCCACTATGTACCTATTTGGTAAACTTTTACACCAGCCTATATTTCTTTTCTATAACTGCCTTTACTTTTGGAGAGTGTGTAACCCAGCTTGTCTTGAATAAGCTGCTGGAAGAATGAACCACCAAGACTGGTATTTTCTGTCGGTATTATTTGTTGTGGGTTGAGTCACCCATCAATTGTGACAACCCCATGAATACCATAGGCAAGGAATGCTCTGAGTTCATTTATAATTACTTTCCTCTGAAATATATTCAACAGCAGCTGGCACTTCTTGGAGGTCCACCAGCCAATTACTAACCAGGCTGGACCCTGCTTAGCTTCCAAAATCGAACAGGATCCAGTGCCTACAGGGTATTCTGGCCTTATTTATATTTTAGTTAGATTTACATCCCAGTATTCTCAAAACAAGATACCCAGATCTCCCTTGCCCCATTTTATGCTCACAGCAACCCTGTGAGGTAGGCCACACTGAAAGAAGAGAGAGAGAGGCCAGCCCAAAATCACCAACTGAGTTTCTTGGTTCAATAGGGACTAGAATAGGGATATATCAAGTCCCAGTCCTACACTTTAACCCCTGCACTACACTGGCTGGCTGTATTGAACTGTTTCCATTATAATGGCATCCCTCATTAGTGTCACAAGAGACAGCATCTTTTCCCATACCTCAAAAAAACAAAAGCGAAGGGTCATCTTGCTTCCATATTCTCTTCCTCTGCTACTTTTCCTAAAAGAAATTTGCCTAGTCCCTAAAAGTCAGACAAAAGGAATCAAACAGTTTCAGGAGTAGAACAGCTGAAAATTGGTTCTGGTTTATTTGGAACAGCCTTGCTTTATGTACAACTGGTGAAATATGTACCTTAGTATAAATTATGGAATGAGAAAACATTGCTGTTCATTTACTTCCCAATAGTTTTTAATTGCTCTTGTATTACAGGGTTTTCTAAGGCTACCAGACCTACAGAGATGGCAAGTCAGTGCTTCTACCTTCTATTTTTCATGGCTCTGGCTCTGGGTTTTGTTTATGGAGATTTCTCAAAATCTGTTACATCCATCAACAACCACAAGCGTATGAAAAGAGAATGGGTCTGGAATAATCTGCACATTAGAGAAAATCTTAATGTGACGCTACCACATCATGTTGGAAAGGTAAGGATGCATATGCTAGCACTCAGAATGTGGAAAGTTACTTTTTAGAAGCAATTTGGTTCTTTGTTATACATTTTTCTAGTTTTATTTTTGTTTATTTATATTTATATTCCATTCTTTCAGAGTGGCGCATGCATTAAATCAACTTGAACCAATTTACTAACTGAAGATGGGCTAAATACCCTAAAGACACTAGATCCCATCTGATCTTGAAAGCTAAACAGGGTCAGCCCTGATGAGAACTTGGATGGGAGATCACCAATGAATACAAGGTGCTGTAGGAAGTATTTCAGAGGAAGGAACTATCAAAACTATCTCTAAGCATTCCTTGCTTAAGAAAAGCCTATTAAATTAATATGGTCACTGTAAATCAACAGGCTAATTGAAGACACATGAACACACAACAGACTAAAAACATGTTAAACAATTTGGGCACGTCCAAGCTTGTTAAAAAGACCAGATAGTCCCACATTTGGTTCCTGTTCTTTCCAATTTTATTTTGGAGATTCATAACATTTTGTTTATGCCAAAGTATTTTGTGTCAGCTCCCCTCATGACTTTTTATACCAGCTCCCCAAGCTGGTTTATTTTAAGCCAGTATAAAATTGGAAAGAACAGGAACAAAATTCTGGGACTTTTCAGTTAGTTTGAACATACCCTTTAACACATTAAAACATATTAATTCAGTTCAAAACCAAGCATATATGTACATATTTGGGCAAAATGATAAGGGCCCAAAAACGTTAATAAAAAGCCACATTTTAACTTGGCGCCAATTGCCACCAGTGTTCCGTCACTGGGGTGCCACAGTAGAGAGGACTGGTGCACGATGTTTCCCCGTTAATGCCATAGCAACATCTATGGGACATCTATGGAATCGGGGGGGGGGGTGTTATAGTTTGGACAGTGTCACTAGAGCTCCCTAGCTGAGAATTCTGAATGCCCCTCCCTAAAATGCAAATCACAAGATTCCTTAAGATGTTGTTATGGCGGTTAAAGTAGAATATAATATTATAACTGTAGAGCCTGGAAGGGCTTTTAGGCAACTTTTTTCATTTAAATACCACAGGTCGGTGGTGCAAAAAAGTTTTCCCAATATTGTAGCTTTTTTTAAAATGTAATTTTGGGGGCTGAATTGAAAAAATAAAAATGTCATATACCACATACCATTATTTCGCAAATTTGATATTTTTATCAATTCAGCTGTTACTCAGCTTTGATTTCCAGTGTTCCAGTGTGAGCATTTTTAGTGCCTGTGAATTGATTTTTGTGTTTCAGGTCAGTGAATTCAAGTGTTTTATAAAGTTCTATAGTTTTTGTAAATAAATACACAGGCCTCCCTTCACATTTGTGGATTTGACTCTCATGAAGCTGATTATTCATGAGGTGCCGATGCCTCCCCACATTCTGTTCCTCCCACTCCCTTGCCTTTGCCCAGTGCTGAGAACTCATGCCAAGGCAAAAAGCAAAGCAGTGGGGGAACACACACACACGAGTTCTCCTTCGCCATTCTGGATCTCCTGCTCCCCTTCCCTTGCCTCTTCCCTGGTGCTGAGAGGTTGCGCCAAGGCAAAAGGCGAGGCAATGGAGGAGGCACACACACTCCTTTCTTCTCCCCTCCGGAATTCCCCTCTCTCGCTCCCTGGCCTCTGGCCCTGGAACAGAGAAGGAAGGCTTCCAGGAGGGAATGGGAGGGAGATTGGGAGGAACCCTGGTCGCACAGTGGCTAAATGCTAGTACTGCAGCCACAACGTTGCGTTCGATCCTGCAGGACTCCAGGTTGACTCAGACTTCCATCCTTCCGTAGATCGGTAAAATGAGTACCCGGCTTGTTGGGGGCACATTGTAAACATCTTAGGGAGTGCTTAGCACTGATAAGTGGTATAGAAATGTAGCTGCTATAGCTATTGTGGGTGGAGTTATTCACAATTTTTCCACTTTCATGAGAGCTGTGCACCCCAAACCCTTATGAACGTGGCGGGGCCACTGTATTCAAAACTGGCTGAAAAACAAGTTTCACATGCTGATTTTTCACTACTAATTTCATTCAGTCACATGTTGCAACACCAAAACATCAAAACAAGTTGTGAAAAAACTGCCCACAACGGTGCAAATCTGAGGTCGTTTTTTGATTTAGAATGCCAAATTTCTATAAAACCAGCATACAGTTCTTAAAAAGTTTTTGTGACCCTCTATTTTGCAGGCCTGTGTTATCTGAGCAAACCCAAAATAGATAGAGGTCCTGCTGTTTGGGAGTAATGTTTTGGCCACAAGCTTACAAGCAAAGGTCTCCAGAGCAATGAAGGATATCAAGCTAGACCTTTGGAATCTCATGTCATGTCATGTTGAGGAGGGAGCGAGCTTGTTTTCTGCTGCTCCAGAGACTAGGACAAGGAGCAATGGATTCAAACTACAGGAAAAGAGATTCCACTTAAACCTAAGGAAGAACTTTCTGACGGTCAGAGCTGTTCGGCAGTGGAATATGCTGCCTCTATGGAGTGTGGTGGAGTCTCCTTCTTCGGAGGTTTTTAAGCAGAGACTGTATGGTCATCTATCAGGAGTGCTTTGATGTGAGTTCCTGCATGGCAGGAGGTTGAACTGGATGGCCCCTGTGGTATCTTCCAACTTTCTGATTCTGTGAATCTCATTTGGACAATATTATTCCAAAATCAAATGATTCCGTCTTTTTGCAAAACCTGCATTTGCAGGTCTCAGCAAGAGTTGGAAAGAGTTGGAAAGTTATTTTAAACAGTCATTAGTTATAGCTTTGTTCAAAGGACCCAAAAATAGTTAGCTGCCAGTGTAGTAGCAATTTTAAATGCAAGTCTTTACTTTCCCCTGCCTGAAACATAAATAGAATTGTTACTTTCAGTTACCATTCTAAAAAACGTCTGAATGCCACAAGCCACTGGCCTGTGGTACAAAACACTCTCCGATCCATCTCACTGTCATCTCCACACCCACAACAGAACATGGTCAATGCCTGAACCTTGTGATATTCCTCCTCTATCAATTAGTAAGGCCACATTCCTATAACTCTAAAAGTTACTAAAATGTTACAGTTGTACCACAGAGGAACAAAATATTCCACATTAGGTCCCCCATATCCACAAGAGATATGTTCTCAGACTTAATATGTATGGTGAAAAACATGAATAAACTGCTGGGCTTTGCATGCCTCCATCTTTTCCTCAGCAGAGAGAGGCATGTAAAGTCCGGTTGTGCTTTGCTGTGAGCCTCTCTCAACCAGTTGTGCAGCGCAAGGACTGTAGCTGCCAGCAGCAGTCATGGTGCTAAAGTAGATCACAGGTAAGTGAAACTGTGGATACCAGTCATGCAGTTATGGGGGACCTACTGTATTTCTATTATTGGAGAAATGAACAAGTCACAAGTAATCAGTTAGTTGTACCTTGTTACGTTTAAGCTCAGACTCAGAATGAACACAAACTTTTCAATAAAGAATCACATACGTGATGCTTTCATGGGTCTCTAAATAGCAAAAGTGCAGCATAAAGCAATATCTTTGGGGGCAATTGCTGAAAAGAAAAGAGGAGAGACTTCAACATGTTCTGCGGAACTGCTTTGTGTTAGTTGGCAGTTCCTATTCTAGCTTCCTGTCAGTCAAGAGCACCGATCTGGAAAGGTCTCCATCACTTTTGCCACAGCAGCGTGACAAGTTCCCCTTCCAGCTGATGTGCGTGGAGAGGAAAACATACGGCTGCATCTGTCAGGAGGGGAATCAAACTCAAACAGTGAACAATATTTGAAAAGCTTTCTCTAAGTACCATGCAGTTAACTGAGAAATTTCCTAATGTTGTTGCTATGTGCCTTCAAGTCATTTCTGACTTATGGTGATCCTGAGGCAAACCTATCGTGGGGTTTTCTGGGGCTGAGAGTGTGTGATGTGCCCAGAGTCACCCAATGGGTTTCCATGGCGGAGCAGGGAGTCAAACACTGGTCTCCAGGGTCATAGTCCAAACCACTACACCACTCTTGCTCCCATAATGTACTATATTAAATATATGTTATCAGATCTTGCTGTGTGCCGTCAGTCTCACCTCTCTCAACCCTCTAGAGACATGCTATGCCACAATGAGGTTGTACTTTCAATTTACAGGTTATACTTACGATATATTAGCTCTTAAACATAAACCACAAAGTGAATCAGAATACAGGATGTCACTTTTGTTACTAAATATACGGATTGCACATATGTGGAATTCTGGGGTTTGTAGTTTACTGAGGCCACAGAGCTCTTTGGCTGATGGCCCCCGTAAACTGCAAACCCCAGGATCCCATAGGGTGGTGAAAGTGGAATAATAGCACTGTTAACACTGTAGTGAGGAAAGGCCCTAAGGTTCTACAATTCTACAGTTTGAATCCCACCATGATAAACCTGCCTGCTGTATAGTTATGACAGATAGCCAGTATCTCAGGAAACGGAATAAGAACCAGCACCACACGTACACTGGGACACTCAAAGATCCAAAACCAGGCTTAACAAATTGAGCATTCAAGGCCCCCAAGCAGGTACTCACAGGTCTGTCAGTTTCTCCCATATAATGTTTTTTAAAAATCTTAAGTTCTTTTCCACACAAATATGAAGGATATTGCAATCTTGGTTAGTTTTTATCAGAAATATATTGAATGGAAATGCTTCCCCCAATCATAGCTACAGCCTCTTCTTTCACCATGTTGTTCTGCTTTTGGCTTTCAAGTCTTACTTGTCAACTTTATTATATGTTTTAGATCAAATCAACCATACAGAATCCCAATGCTAAGTACGTTCTTGAAGGAGAAGGTGTAGGGACTTTATTCAGAGTCAACGAGCATACAGGAGATGTGGCTGTGAATGAAAGGCTAGACCGAGAAAAGAAAGCCATGTATCAGCTGAAGGCCCTCATTATTGATCGCAATACCAATCGGCAACTGGAGCCACCTTCCACGTTTCATATCGTGGTCCTTGACGATAACGACAATGCCCCGGTGTTTGAACAAAGAGTCTTTAACGGGTCTGTCCCAGAAATGTCACCATTAGGTAAGTTCCTCTTGTACCTCTGCAAAACAAAAACACAGATGCAAGTGGGGTGGGGGGAGAATCCTAGCAAAAGGAAATACCATGCAGGGTGATTAGAACAATGTGTGGATGTCTCCTGGAGAAAAATGTATCATTCCCATTTTGAGCAAGGTACTGTCCACACTGTACAATTATAGCAGACTTAACTTATCATGGCTCTGTTCTATGACTTGGAAGGCACCAATGTACCCTGAAAAGAGAGAGAATGAGGATTAAATCAGTTTAATTCTACAGCGTAGATGCCACTCAAGAGTACCTCACAGAAGAAGACTAGCATTCTCCGGAAGACAATTCCAAATCTTTTACCAAACTACAGGTCCCAAGATTCCATAGGGTGGTGCCATAGCTGTTAAAGTTGTGTCAAACTACTATAGAAGCTGGTCTTAGACTACTTTTTTAGACCTCTGGATTGATGGTGATGAGACACATAAACATTCTGAACTTTTTTTATTATTCTTTCCATAGGGGAAAGTTATTGAAAAATTATAAAGAAATTTTTTTAAGAAATTGTATGAAATTATTCTGGAGAAAACACTCAAATCTGCAGAACTGTACCTATTTTAGCATAGGCTTTGATAGCCACAAGAAACTATAAAAACAGCTTGGTTATATTGTAGTGTGCAGCTGCTGATCCTGCTACTCCAGGAAAAAATCTCAGCCCTAAGCAAAAAGGATGTCTGAAACAACGGGCCTTTCTGCACTGCACTTTTATAGTGCTATTATTATTATTTGTAGTGCTATATTATTATTATAGTGCTATTCCATTCCCATGGAATCCTGGGGTTTGCAGTTTAGGGAGGGGCATTTAGAATTCTCAGCCAGGGAGCTCTTTGGCCTCAGTAAACTACAAAGCCCAGAATTTCCAGAGGATCTTGAAAGTGAAATAATAGCACTGTAACAGTGGAGGGTGGAAATGGCCCGACAAGCATTCAGTCAAAGTAGTATGAAGCCATGCCCCTAAAACACACCATTAAAAGGATCTGATCTGGGGGCAAAGGGCTGCGAACTAAAGTCAAGTCTATCCCAGCCAACAAAGTTGATCTTCTTTCTTTAACTTAATCTGTCCCAACTATCCCTTTAAAGGGGCCCAAATCAGTGCATACAGGGGCACAGGAAGCTACAGGACTATTACCAGTATATCCTCTCCCCACCATTGACCTTCTCTCTCACCCCTCCTTCTCTTTTTCCCAGGCCCGGCCTTCATAGGTTGCTCCGGAGCTAAACTCCTCTAGACTCAGTGCTGTTAACCTTCTTGCTGTCTGAGACCCTAATAGCAAAACTCTCTCCACTAAGCCTGTCCCCTTCAGGCCTGCTTACCTGAATCGTACAGGGATAATACCCTCGGACATTTCGTACATAAGAACTGGGACATATGTGTGTGGACAACATCAGCATGTGGTCAGGACAGCAAAAGAGGAAGAACACACAAGCTGCGGGGGGGGGGCTGTAGCTGTTTGCTCTTGCCTGAGCCTACGGGGAAGGGCAAGATTCTGCCCCCTCCTCTCCCCTCTTTTCTCCTGAATGCAAACTTGTTTTGCACTTTGAACTTGGTTTGGAGCAACTAATGCTGAAGACAAAGAGGGGGGAATGAAAGGAGAAGAGAGAAACTGGGATATTTTAAAATCAGTGAAAAAGTGGGATGGCCGAGCGTTCAGAAACGTCAGCACTTTCCCTGCCAAATTGGGATAATTGGAGGGTATGCAAGAACATGCCTGTCCCTATAGGCCTGAGCCTGCTCTAAACTGTGGGCCCCTTTACATTACACAGTTATAGTGCTCCGATTCTATTTTAAATGGCATAGTTCTATCCTTTGGAATCCTGAGATTTGTAGTTTTGGAAAGGGAAGAGGTATTTAGAATTCTTAAGCAGAGAGTTCTAATGCCTCCTCATACTACAGACTCCAGGATTCCATTGGATGTTACCATGGTAGTTAAAGTGGAATCATAGTGCTATAACTGTGCTGTGAAAGGGCCCCATAACTGAGCAGCCTAGCAGCATCAGGGAGTCAGATGACCATCTTAGTCCTTCTTTGTTCCTCCTCTATCCAGAAGTCTAGAGTAGACAGTCACTTGATCTGTTTCTTTAATGGACAGCAAAGCTATGATTCTGCTTGCAATGTTTCAGTCTATAGTAAGTTCAAAAGAGATTGCAGGGACATGTAAGCCTTGTAGAGCTTGGGGTTAATTAACTGTGCAAGAAAATTCACAATTAATGTGTTTATTCCACGTTTGATGTGTGAATCAACTGAGGAGCAGCAGCCATTAAGAATCCACCCTTTTTGATGTCCCCACAATGTTCAGCATGATACATCAGTGCATTGTGGGAATTATCAAACCGCCAAATAGTTCTTGTTGATCATAACGTTGTAGATGCACTTTCACTAGAACAGCTTGTCATACTGAGGTTATTTCCAGCCCCCCAAGACTGACTTCTACCCTTGAAAAGGAGCAGGAAATTCCCCAGCGTTCACTGATTCTCATGCTGCCGCCACCGACTGAATTCTGAATTAACCGAAGGGTACAGTGGGACCCTGCTCAGTGGATTGCCAATCTCTATGCTTAAGGACCTTCCCCTTTCCCTCACCTCCCCCTTCTGAGTGAGAGAAGTCCTATCTAAGCGTGTGCCGAAGAATGGCGTGGGAATGGAGAGGAAACAGAGGTTCTACAGAAAAGCATTTATTTTAAGGCATGCAAGTAAACAAGACAATAATACTCATGAGAGGCTCCCCCCTCCCAGGTACACTTAAGTTGCAAGTAGTTATAACAACAGATACATTCTTAAGAGCAGCCAACCTCCAAAATAATAAAAAGCCCTAACGCGACTAACTACCTTATTCTAGTTACTCACATTTGGGTTCACAGGCTTAGATGGTCTAGGAGAGGAACGCGACCAGGAGGCGAGGCCTAGGGCCTGCAGCCTACTACTGGCACAGATCCCATCTCCAGGAGGTTCCTTTGTTGTCTCTCTCCCACATGGCCTCTCTAAGATTTTTATAACTTCTCCTTCGAAGCATCTCAAAGATGCTCACCTCTTTCCCCTTGATTGGGCAATTCCCCCCCCCCATGACCTGTGAGGCTGACCCACAATAAAAATGTAACCTAATCCCAACACGTCATTAACCCTTGGTTTACCTGAAGAGGGAAGTATCCCCCTTCAGCCAAGTCAAGATAATGGGAAGCCCCATTATCACACAGCTGGATAGAGAAGATCTTGCTGATTATCACAAAAATCCTGCTGAAAATCATGAAAGTTATGATGAGGACATATGCGTACCACTTTAACCTAGTACTTGCCCTAGCAAAGGTGCCCACACGCAGGAATTACTTTGCTAGATCAGGACAGGAGTCTATGCATGCGTTCTTACCATGACATCAGATATGAGGACAAATTGACCCAGTGGGAAGAAGATATGACCTGATTCAAGAGGAAAAACTTTCTCATACTTGCTTCAACACAGTTATTTCAGTTCTTATTGCTTTCTCCTACTGAAAGAGAATCCAAACAGTAATGATGCATGTATCATTTGTCAACTTTTTCTCTCTAGGAACTTCAGTTACCAAAGTGACCGCTGTAGATGCTGATGATCCAACCATCCAAGGCCACACTGACGTTTTCTACAAAGTTATTCAGGGGCACCAGTACTTCAGAATAGATAGGTCTGGTAGGTATGATATCAGTAAAGAAATCCATAAGAAATGTAGTCTGTAAGAAAGACCTAAACCCTGCCAGTTCAGGGAAGCTAGTCTACCATTTTTCTTTCCTACCTTACATCTTCAGTATTTGGTAGGTCCTGGAAGCTTGCAGGTCCTTGTTAGGAATGTGTAAATACTGGCTGGAATTCATGATCACAGTTATAAATGTGTAACTTAAGAGTTATACATTTGTAACTGATTCATGTTCATGACTGTTATGTTATGTATAATATTGTCTGCTGGGGAGGGAGACAATATTATTCAGGGCAAAGACATGGTGAGTGCAGGGGAGAAAGGCCCAAATTATATTGACCAAGTAGTACAAGCGTCCAGTGGTGGGAGGAGCAGAAACTATAGTACAGGACTTGCAGGAAGGGCCCGGGGATTTAAGTGTCTCTACACTAACGCGCAGAGTATGGGAAACAAGCAAGATGAACTTGAACTCCTAGTACAACAAAATAAATACGATTTGATAGGCATCACTGAGACCTGGTGGGATGAGTCTCAGGATTGGAATGTAGGAATAGAGGGGTATAGCCTATTTTGTAGAAATAGACCAAACAAGAAAGGAGGAGGAGTAGCCTTGTATGTCAAGGATGTTTTCACCTGTGAAGAGATCCATGACTTGAACCCAGAAAGCCAGGTCAAGAGCATCTGGGTAAAAATTAAGGGAGCGAGAAACAATAGGGATATTCTGGTGGGGGTTTACTACAGACCTCCAGCCCAGACTGAGGACCTTGATGACGCCTTCCTCAACCAAATGACCACGCATTCAAAAAGGAGAGATACAGTAATAATAGGAGATTTCAATTACCCGGATATATGTTGGCAGTCAAACTCTGCCAAGACAGCAAGGTCCAGCAAGTTTCTTGCTTGTCTTGCAGACAATTTCATGCTCCAGAAGGTGGAAGAGGCCACAAGGGGATCAAATATTCTAGATCTGATCCTGACCAATAAGGATGACCTTGTTAATGAGGTAGAAGTGGTTGGATCTTTAGGGGGGAGTGACCATGCCCTATTGGAATTTGGCATTCAGTGAGAAGGAGAAGATAAGTGTAGCCAGACACTCATCTTAGATTTTAAAAAAGCGGACTTCTGTAAACTTAGGGAGCTGCTGGCTGAAATTCCGTGGTCAGGAATAGCGAAAGAGAAAGGAGTTCAAGAGGCATGGGAGTTCCTTAAAAGGGAGATACTGAAGGCACAGTCTAAAACTGTGCCAATAAGGAGGAAAAATGGAAGGCATCTGAAGAAACCAGAATGGTTAACTAAAGAACTCTCAGCTGAGCTAAGCGTTAAAAGAAACGTGTACAGGAAATGGAAGAGGGGAGAAGCCACCAAAGAAGAATTTAAGCAAGTAGCCAGGAAATGTAGGGAGGCGGTCAGAAAGGCTAAAGCACAGAACGAACTTAGGCTGGCCAGAGACATTAAACACAATAAAAAGGGCTTTTTTAAATATGTCCGCAGCAAAAGGAAAAAGAAAGAGGCGATAGGGTCGCTGCGCAGAGAAGATGGCGAATTACTAACAGGGGGAAGAGAAAAGGCAGAACTACTTAACACCTTCTTTGCCTCAGTTTTTTCCCAGAAGGATACAAGCACTCAACCTGGCGGTTGGGGAGCAGGGGAGGAAGCAGGGGAAATGAGGCACATAATAGGTAGAGAGGTGGTAAAGGAATACCTGGCCACACTGGATGAATTCAAGTCTCCAGGGCCAGATGAATTGCATCCTAGGATATTAAAAGAACTGGCAGAGGTCATTTCGGAACCGCTTGCTATAATCTTTGGGAAATCTTGGAGGACAGGAGAAGTTCCAGCAGACTGGAAGAGGGCAAATGTTGTCCCCATCTTCAAGAAGGGAAAAAAAGAGGATCCAAATAATTATCGCCCAGTCAGCCTGACGTCTGTACCCGGAAAGATCCTGGAGCAGATCATTAAGCAGTCAGTTTCTAATCACTTAGAAAGCAACGCGGTAATCACAAGAAGTCAACATGGATTTCTCAAAAATAAGTCATGCCAGACTAATCTTATTTCTTTTTATGATAGAGTTACTAGCTTGATAGATGAAGGGAATGCTGTGGATGTAGCATATCTTGATTTCAGTAAGGCCTTTGACAAAGTTCCCCATGACATTCTTGCAAAGAAGCTAGTAAAATGTGGGCTGGACAGAGCTACTGTCAGGTGGATCTGTAACTGGTTGACTGACCGTTCCCAAAGGGTGCTCACCAATGGCTGCTTTTCATCCTGGAGAGAAGTGACTAGCGGGTGCCACAGGGTTCTGTCCTGGGCCCAGTGCTGTTCAATATTTTCATCAACGACTTGGATGAAAGAATAGAGGGCATGGTCATCAAATTTGCAGAGGACACCAAATTGGGAGGGGTTGCTAATACACCAGAGGACAGGATCAAAATTCAAAATGACCTGGACAGATTGGAGAGCTGGGCCAAGGCTAACAAAATGAAATTCAACAGAGAGAAGTGTAAGGTCCTACACTTAGGTAGAAAAAATGGAATGCAGAAATATAGGATGGGGGACACGTGGCTGGATGGCAGTACGTGTGAAAGGGATCTAGGAGTCTTAATAGACCACAAGCTGAACATGAGTCAGCAATGTGATGTGGCAGCCAAGAAAGCCAATGCAATTCTCGACTGCATCAATAGGAGTATGGTGTCTAGATCGAGGGAGGTACGGATACCACTCTACTCTGCTTTGGTTTAGACCTCATCTTGAATACTGTGTCCAGTTCTGGGCACCCCAATTCAAGAAGGACATGGTCAAGCTGGAGCAGGTCCAGAGGAGGGTGACCAAAATGGTGAAGGGCCTGGAAGCCAAGCCCTATGAGGATAGACTTAGAAAGCTGGGTATGTTCAGTCTGCAGAAGAGAAGGTTAAGAGGGGATATGATAGCTCTGTTTAAATATTTGAAGGGATGCCATGTAGAGGAGGGAGAGGGCTTGTTTTCTGCCGCTCCAGGGACCAGGACAAGGAGCAATGGATTCAAGCTGCAGGAAAGGAGATTCCACCTGAACCTCAGGAAGAACTTCCTGACAGTCAGGGCTATCCGGCAGTGGAATATGCTGCCTCGGAGTGTGGTGGAGTCTCCTTCTTTGGAGGTTTTTAAGCAGAGGCTGGATGGCCATCTCTCGGGAGTGCTTTGAGAGTGTTCCTGCATGGCAGGGGGTTGGACTGGATGGCCCGTGTGGTCTCTTCCAACTCTACATTTCTATGATTCTATGATTCTATGATTCTATTCAACAGTGTAGGAAATACTTATATATTGTAAAAGCCCCCCAATCCTGACTAATCAGGCAGCAGCAGCTGCAAGCAATGGGGATCTGTTCTTCTATCAATCAGGATGCAGCAGACTCTTTTTACCCCCTTCTTATGAGTGATCTCCAGTATGACAGTCAGAAACTCGATCCCTGCCTCATTTCCTCCTCACACTGGAGATCACTCATGGGAGGGGTCTGGAAACACCAATCTCATGCACCTTGATCAACAGAAGAACAGACCCCCATTGCTGGCAACAGTTGCTGCCTGCTAAGTCAGGATTGGGTGGGTCTGACTAGGAGATGCTTCTTAGCTGTGCAACTAAGGTAGTTACATAATTAGGTAGTGCATGGAGAGTTCTGACCATTATTGGGACAGCTAGTGGAAGTGATAGATGGGGTTCTAACCTTTTTATTTTTTCATTTTAAGGGGCAATTTACACAGCTGCACCTGGCATGGACAGAGAAAAAAACTCAACATATACGATTGTAGTAGAAGCAATGGATGGCAAGGGTCTACACTCAGAAGAATCAGGCACTGCTACAGTTCACATTCGGTTGATTGATATCAATGACAACTTCCCAACGTTTAGGCGAGGTATGTTTTACAAATCAAGAGATTAAATTAGAAAGTTACCTGCCTCTAGTTTTAAACCATGTTTGTTTATTCCAAGTAAACATTTCTTCCTTTTACACACACACACACACACACCAAACATGCTACAGTAAGCAACTCCACTTTCAGCTTCAAAAGCACCTGCCTTAGAGTCAAAATATTTGCAGACTCACCATTTGTAATATGGGTGCATACCTTCAGTAATATCACAGATGGAAGACTCGCAAATCTATGGAAAGATTAGATCTGCTTGTTTTATATTCAATATCTCCATAAACAACACACACACTGAAATGCTCTGGTCAGTGAAGGTTCAGTTGGGATTTCACTGTGGTGAAGGCAGCCTGGAAGGATTTCAAGGAAAATCAAGAGAAGCAAGACTCCCAGTCAGAAATTCAGCTCCCCTCACTTCTTTTCATGTCTTCACACCAGCTTTATAATATATTTTTTTTTTATTCAGCACTGAAGATTTTTCTTCCAGAATATTCTGTGAGGCTAGAATCTATTCACCCAGTCTTTTACGTATTTGCCTCACATGGTCCTCAATATCATACACTCCAAATTGGCAGGGACAATCCTGACAGTCCTCTATTATCCCACTTTTTCAGCTGCTTTTAAAATGTCCCAACTTTTCTCTCCTCCTCCCACTTACTTCAATAGCTGCAAACAGCAGGCTTGAAAAGTCAGCTGTGGCCATTTCCATACCGGGCTTCTAAAACAGTGTAGAGCTACCTCTCACGGAGGTCTTCTACACCGTAGAGTGGACTGGCGTGGACTACTTTTCCTAGTTTCACACCAGAATCCACTCGGGAGCAGCGGGAACTAGCCGGGCTGCATGTTTTTTAAAAACCTCTTTTTCGAGGTTTTTAAAAAGCACGGAGCGCGCAGCCCCGTGCCGCTCCGTCGCCCGGCTCTAAAGTGGATTTGCAGGCGCGCGCAAGTGCGTGCCTGCAGATCTGCCGGGGGCGGGCTTCCGGCTGGTGAGCTTCTCCGGTTGGTGGAGAGCCTCCACCAACCGGAAGCTGCCATCTGGGACACCGGAGGAGTGTGGAGCAGCGAGCTGGCGCTGCTCCGCGGGGCGACGGACTTACCCGGCTGCGGGTAAGCTCCGTTTTAGCGTGTTTTCACCCGTTTCCCACCCCACATGTGAAAAGGGCCTGTATCTTATTCCATTTTATTTTCTGTATTCTGCCTAGTGTATCGAGACTATCATAACAGTTCATCCAGTGCAGTAGACTTACAGCCACCTGTGACTTCTACACTCTTTCTCTTCAAGTTTTCTGTGCCCGTCCTTCCTTCCAGCCGCACTGTTTTCCTCTCCTCCTCATGCTGTTTAGTGGAAAAAATTGAAATAAGCAAGACCACCATTTTGTTTATAAGAATATCTGTTCACATGTAGCTTTTCAAATTTATACTTTGCCTTGCTTTTCCAGACAGCTTCATGTTCGAAGTACCTGAAAATATTAAGCTAGGGGGTAAAGTCGGCAGCCTGGAAGTTGACGACCTTGACGAGCCACAGAACAGACATACAAAGTACAGTTTTGTATATGGACCGCACCAAGACACTTTTGAGATTGAACCCAACCCTGAAACAAATGAAGGCATAATTCGACCCAAGAAGGTAGGGTATCTAAAGATGACCCATTCTATCACAGTCTACATTAGTGTATGTATGTGCATTTTAAATACATATAGCCAGACTTTCTGGCTCACATCTACTCAAGATGGTGAACAAAACAGAAGCTTAAAAATTCGGTAGAGGCATCCCCTGCTTATCTGATATATTAGAGACTAGAGCATTGTCAGAGGGTGGAATTGGTTAAAAAGCAGAACCCAATCTTTTGTCAGTTCTTTTCCTCTTGCCTTCTTCCTGTAAGGAACATGAGGGAATAATGGAGGCTCACATTGGAAAACAAGCTGTCAAAAAGTAGAGAGGGGGTACCTGTAATATATTATAATAACAGCTTTTAAATCTTGACAATGGAAAGATTATCCCCCTCCAAAAAATACCTTCCCAACCCATTACAATTTAAACCAATCTTATACTCTAGTGGGACACATCCACGCTACACAATTATAGCACTATTACTCCACTTTGACTGCTATGGTTCTATCCTATGGAATCTTGGAATTAGCAGTTTGAGGAGAGGTATCCAGAACACTCCAGTGCTTCACCAGACTATCAACCTCAGCATTCCATAGGATGCCGCCATGGCAGCTAGAGTGGAATAACAGCACTATAATTCTGAGCCTTTTCTGAAGGGAAGATAAAAATTTTTATTGAACAAAGATGAAAAAACAAATAACAACACTGTGTAACAATACATAAAATTAAAAACACATAAGAATACAATAGTTTTTTTAAAAAAAAAAGCATCTAACAGAACTACAACTAACAAAAAAAGACTACAGATAACTTAACATTGGTTGCAATGCCCTTGTTGCAAGCAGCACATGTTAATCAGGTAGTTACATCTATTAATCCTTAAATTTAAACTAGAAGTTAATACTTGGTGCCAATCATTCTTACCAACCTGAACATATGCCCACAAAGTCATATGCATCACTTATAAGCAATTGGAATCACTTATTATTCTGTATGCTATATTAGTTTAAACCAACAATCAGTCATTTTCAATCATCAGGGAGTAAAACTATTAATTCCAATTATACTTCTCATATAGTACTAAGAAGTTTAAGATCAAAGTATAAAAGGCCTACCAATAAGGTCATCAGATCAACCTCATTCCCTTCCCACTAATCAATATTTATAAATGCATTTTTCCCAGTGTCCTTAAACTCTACTCCTCAATCTTACAGACATCTTTCTTCATCAAAATCACCCACTTTTCTCCTGAGATCTTTTAGAAGTACAAGCAAGTTATCATAAATTTTCCTTAACGTATTATGATCAGACTCTTTCCACCTCCTAGCTGAAAACAACTTGGAGCCTTCATCCTTCTTACCCAGGTGATATCGGTTCTCTCCAATTCTGTTCAGTTATTTCAGTTTGGATATTCATGGCTTCCAAGTCTTGGATCATTTCTCACAGGATTTCTGTTACTTCAGTTGAGCGTGGGCAGATGTCTTTTTCAGCCATCTGTTGAATTCTTACAACTTCACCTGTCCCATGGTGAGGCTCTCCTGTCATCACTCTAAAAATGCTTCAAACTTATTTTCAATTACTTTAAATTGCCTGAATTCTGCCAGGAGTGCCACAAAATAGGCATATCATCCTCTTCAGATAAATCTTTTCTACTTTGTTTGACATTTTCCAAAATTGAGGCCATAATCATTTTATATTTAGAAAAGAAGAAAGGGGGGCAGTACAAATTTTCCCTTTTCTCCAATATTATTTCATAGCCATCTACTTATTATTATTTCATAGCCATCTAGTGTTCAGTATGTTCTCACACAAAACAGCCTGTATTCCCAAACATTATATAAGGACTATTCTTACATAAACTTTCTCAGAATAGTGAAAACTGGCACAATACCAACCAGCAAGTAGACCAACCAGATTGCAAATATCATTAAAATTCTTTTCAGTTGAATATCTAAGCCATCTTCCACTCCAATTAACCAAGGCAAATGTAACAGTAACAGTACATACAGTACAAAAAAGAAAAAGAATCCTTAGTCCAAAAATCCAAAATCACAGTCCACAAATACAAAATCAGCTACCAAAAACTAATGGCCGTATCCCTTAAGAATCCAGAATTAAATTCCAAAGTGAACAGCAAGGAAAAACAAGAGTTGAATTATTTAGCATGTACAGCTTATCATTCCCATAGCAGTAATAAGAAGACACTGTCTCTTTAAACGTTCAATTGCATGAGAAGGCTCTTAAACATTTGGGATACTGTTTCAACTGTAACAATCAAGGGCTTCTTGTCGTCCTTCAGCAACAATGTTAATAAAATCAAAATATATACACACAAGAGGTCCGGACACGATTAATGTGATGTCCTTGTAAGAGGTAGAAGATTCTCACCTCCCAGCTCCACCGAAGCATGCAATTCTCCTTGGTTTCAGGATCTACTGCAGCCACTCCATTCCCATGCAGATGCTTAACCAGTCCTGATCCCAACTGAATTGGACTCTTTTGACTCTCTGTGTCAGAGAGTCCACTAGCTTAACAGGGAACGGCAAAATGCTGCAGGGATTTGTAATCCAACGGAGCTCACTATATTGCATCCTCTATTAATGCAACCCAAAGCCAGAACCTGAATGGGCCCTTAAAGCAGTATAAAAAGACTTCTTCTTCGCAGTCTCTGTGCCTCACACAGTGGGAATCTTCGCGCATGCACAGTAGCTTTTCAGAAAGTTCCAGAGCTGAGCAGCTTGGCAGGAACCCCTCCCCCATCCGGTACTGAGCATGCTCAGTCCTACCAAGCTAACAGTCTCTCCTCAGTTTCTTTTTGTCCACCGACCTGTTAGCAACTCGGAAAGGCTTTTCCTAGCTGAGCAGTTTGTTTCGCCTCTTTTCCTCACTGTTCGTGTTTTCTTTAGAGAAAATCTGTAAGAACTCTTCCCCCCTTCTTCTATGTCTTCATTGTTTAAACTTTGTGCGTCCTGTGGTCACAAAGTCGCGTTGTTGGATGGTCACTCCGAGTTCCTGTTCTGCCTCGGAGAGGCCCATAACGTCCGGGCGTGTCCTATTTGTAAGGACTTTACATCCCAGACCCTGAAGAACAGGGCCTCCAGGCTCAAGTCCTACTGTTGGGAGCAAGCCCTTAAAACCAAGGAGCAGGTGGCGTCCAATACCACCCTTTTCACCTCCTCCATGGCTTCCTCTCGGCCGGCCGCGTCTTTCAGGCCTGCAACCACACCCGCGTCATCGGTATCGACCTCATCAGTACCGACAGCACCGGTATCGGGCTCGGTACCATCTCCAGCATCCTTGCCTCTGGTTTCCTCGTTGCCTAGGATTCCGAAGCTTTCTAGGACGCCAATCATCACCTCTTCATCTGGGGACACCTTTTAGGGCTCTCCACCGGCCTCCACCCAGCTTCGTAAGGCTCCTTCGGTGGCCCAACGGAAGTGATCCTCTTCTCACCTGACGGATCCTTCTGCTAAGGATAAGAAGAAGAAAAAGAAGGAGAAACACCGCTCCCCTTCTCCGAAGGGGCATCAGTCCACACTTTTGCTGACGCCCCCTCCGACGCAGCCTCCTATGGCTACCGTGGAGGAAGAGGACGCTTCCGACCTACCAGCGGAGTGTGAGGACGCCCAGCTCCCAGTGCTTTCTGTTCCAGTACCGCTGGAGCTGTCTCCGGATGGTGAATGTCGGCCTTCGCTATCATTGCCTTCTCAGCCTGTGTCAGCCCAAACTGTGGCAGCGACTATGCAGGCTCCACCACCTCAGTTGCACGCTCCAGCCGACTCTGGGCGCAACCATCTGACCTGCTTGGACACTCCTCGGGCTTCTTCCCATGACCATCCTCGGGCTCCTTCCCATGATCGAGCTCGAGACAGTGTAGTGAGCTCTCTGGGACGTGGCGAGAGAGCTAGATCCCCACGTCGCCGGGATTTCCGCATCGACCGTGGCCCATCGCAGACAAGGCTTGATTCGCCTTTCTCCTTGGCTTCATACATCACTCATTATGGCCACAAGCACCTTTGAAGGGAGCAGCCCGGATCATGTTATTCGTATTCTCCAGCCTATTAAGATCGGTACCATGCTGATGTTCGACATTGGTCTCCGTATCATCCATGATGTTCTCGATCTCCGTCGCACTCCTCTGCGTCTCGTTACCAACTTGCACCTCGGTACCAACATTCTAGGTCTCGTTCCCGGTTGCATTCACCTTATTTTCAACGCTTTCCGGCACACCGTCACTCCCGTGACTGCTCGCCTTGCTGCCGGCCAGCCTCACCACCTCCTTGGATGACAGCAATGGTTTCGTGCCCACCGCCTGATACTCACCTGCCGTCGATGCTGCCGATTTCGACAGTCTCGGTACTGACACAGTCTGTGGTCCGCCCAATCCTGGCAGTTATTCCGGTATCTTCGACATCGACGATGACACCAATGCCCGTACTGCCCTTGGTACCGACTATGATACCGGCTTCTACTAGAGCTCTTCCAACTGTTCCTTCAGTCGTGGTACCAGAGTTGCCTCAGTCTCATGGGCCTCCTTCTCAGTCGTCGCCTTCTTATGATTCTGACTCTGACTCCGGACTCTCACTCCTCCCTGCCATTGGCGTTTGGAGAACCTACACCGGATTCGGCTCCAAAGGATGTGAAGCAGTTTTCCGATATCTTAGTTAGAATGGCCAACGCTCTTGGCCTTGATATTTCTGGGCCTGCTCCGACAGTGCAGGATCCAGTATTTCATTATGTTGACACACAGCCTCCTTCAGCACCTCCGATACCATTCCTCCCTGTGTTGCAGGAAGTGCTGAAACACCCATGGGCCCAGCCAGCTTCCCTCCAGCCGATACCTCACCATCTTGAACATCTTTATCGAACACAAAAGAGGGATGTTGATTTCCTTTTTAATCACCCGGTGCCGAATTCCATAGTCGTAGAGTTCTCCCAAATGAGAACTCCACCTGACTGTGAGGGTCACCTTTTGGACACATTCGGTCGATGCTTCTACTCTGCGTCTTCCCTGATTGCCAGGATTGCCAACACGCAAGCGTGCCTGGCCACTTACCAGAGAAATATTTGGGACAGGTTCTACCCTCTGCTTGCCCATTTGCCCAACGACCATAGAACGAGTGCCATCCAGTTCTATAATGAGTCTGTGACCTTATTGAACCAACAAATCCTGTCCTCCTGCCATGCTGTCAAGGGCGCTGCATGTGTGATGGTTGGCGCTGTCGCCCTTCGCCATTTTGCATGGCTCCGTTCAGCCGGCCTTGCTGAGGATAGCAGGAAGAGGATTGAGGACTTGCCCTTTGATGGTCAAGGGCTCTTCCATGCGACCACGGACGAGGCCATGGACCATCTGGTGAAAGCTCGCCTTACAGCTAAGAAGATGGGTCTCCACCCTACATCTCAGTTCAGGAGGCCATCTTCCTCGCGTTCTTCATGGCATCACTCTTCTTACTCCTTTGCCTCTCGCTTGCCTCGTTGTACTTCTACTCGATCCTCTCTTCCTGCATCATCGAGTCACTCTTCCTGCATCATCGAGACAGCCATCTTCTAAGAAGTCTTCCTCCACGGCTAAGTCCCGTTTTTGACTTCCATCGCAGGTTGCCACCACATCCATCATTTTGCCTGCCCATCAACTTCACCAGAAACCCGGGCCTGGCTCGCCATTTAGACACCTAGCATCAAATCACCACGGACTCTTGGGTTCTCTCCATCGTCCATCTTGGTTACACCATCGAATTTCAAAATATTCCACCTCAAGGCGTCTTCTATTCCACCTCCGCCAGCCTGGCTCTTCTAGAGGAGATACAGACCACCATAGAATGGGTGCCGTCCTTGTCCAGTTCCACTGGCTTTTTTTCCTGGTACTTCACGGTGCCCAAATCAGACGGTACCCTCCGACCAATCCTGGACCTCAGGGGGATGAATTCCTACATTCTCCCCTGGAAATTCAAGATGGTCACTCTCTCTTCCATCCTGCCCTTTCTGAGGTGTTGGGACTGGTTCGCCTCTATCAACCTACAAGACACCTACTTCCATATCGCAATTCGGCCCCACGACAGAAAATACCTCCATTTCGCTGTTGACAGTGTGTGCTACCAGTACAAAGTTCTGCCTTTTGGCCTGTCCACCGTTCCCAGGGTCTTCACCAAATGCCTGGCCCCGTGATGTCGTACCTCTGCACGAAACGCATTATGGTTTAACCCTACCTGGACGACTGGTTGCTGGTGGCACCCTGCAAACAAAAGTTGTACGAGGACATTCATCTTGCACTCTCTCTTCTTTCTGATCTCAGCCTCAGGGTGAACCCCAAGAAGTCTCACCTAGAGCCGTCCCACACTTCATTGGGGCCACCCTGGATTCCATTTCCGCCAGAGCTTTTCTGCCGGTGAAGCGGGCTCAGACACTGTGTCAGGCCATCAGTGCTTGTCTTGCAGTCTCCGCGTGGAGGATCCAGCAACTTCTGGGCTACATGGCAGAGACGACTACTGTGACTTACCTTTCTCGTCTTCGTGCTCGCCCGCTGTAGCACTGGTTCGTCAGAACCTTCGACCCCCTTCTAGATGATCAACGTTGCCTGCTGCGGGTTCCCTGACCAGTAAAAGAATCTCTCCACTGGTGGCTCTCACCCTGGCACCTGCTGTCGGGAATGCCATTCATCGAGACTCGCCCGATGATTACCATCACTACAGATGCCTCCCTCCTGAGCTGGGGAGCGCACTGCAGCCGCCTAGCAGTGCAGGGCCACTGGATCAGCTTGGAGACTCGTCTCCACATCAGTGCGTTGGAGCTTCTGGCCATCCTGAAAGCCTTGCAGGCTTTTCGCAAACTTGTTATTGGCTAGATGGTTTAGATCTTTTCCTACAACACAATGGCCATCTGCTATGTGAACAGACAAAGGGGCACTCACTCCTCCACCCTTCTCCACCTAGCTCTTCATCTCTGGGACTGGTGCGTGCCGCTGAGTGTTCATCCCGTCGCGGTTCACTTGGCGGGTCGAGACAACGTCATGGCAGACACGCTAAGCAGGGACATGGCGTGTCACCATGAATGGTCCCTATCCGATGCCCCTTTTGAAAGAATAGTGTCCCGTTAGGGCGCTCCATCCATCGACTTCTTTGTGAGCAGTCAGAACAAGAAGTGCCCCCGCTACTGTTTCAGGGCTAGCCTGGGTCCAAGCTCCCTCGGAGACGCCTTCCAGTTCCCATGGGACAGGGAATTTCTGTACGTCTTTCATCCATTTCCACTCCTGAGGTGAGTGGTAGCCAGGATTATGTCGGAGCGGGCAAACGCCATCCTGATAGCTCCGTATTGCCTGAGGCAACATTGGTTCGACCCTCTTCTCGTGGCTGGTCGGAACTGCAAGATGCAGCTCCCTTGTGTACTGGACCTCCTTTCCCACTTGGACGGCCATGTCCTGCATCCGGACCTGCCGCTCCTGTGTCTCAATGCCTGGAGGATAACCTTCTAGACTCTCCTGCTATCCAAGCCCTCCTCACGACCGCCAGGAAGGAGTCTACGCGAAGATCCTACCATTACAAGTGGCTAAAATTTGTGGCCTTCGCCGACGCCTGGCATGAGGTATCATCTCCGGCTGCGTTGCCCACTGTGCTGCATTTTCTTCTCCAGCTCCGTGAACAGGGCCTAATGTTCTTGTCCCTGAAAGTATACCTGTCGGCTATCATAGCCTACCAGCCGCATGGTACCCCTCTGCAGCCCTTTTTTGAAATGCTACACTTAAACAGTTTCTCAAAGGTTTGCAGCATCTTTACCCTCCAGTCACTCCACCCCTTCCACCTTGGTCGCTGTCACTTGTCCTTTCTCAGCTGACTCGGCCTCCCTTCAAACCCATGGTGACTTCGGATGACCGCCTTCTGACTCTGAAGATGGCCTTCCTGGTCGCTGTCACCTCGGCTAGGCAAGCAGGGGAACTTACTGCACTAAGGTCAGATGAGCCTTTCCTGGTGTTCCATCGTGACAAAGTGGTGCTGCACCCAGACCTCTCCTTCCTCCCTAAGGTCGTTTCGGATTTCCATCTGAACCAAGATGTCATTTTATCTACCTTCTGTCCTAATCTGGCTTCACCTCTAGAGTGATCACTTCATTCCCTCGACGTCCTGTTACCCTGATTTCTGGGTGTCCTGGGAGGGACACCTAAATGTGCTCAAACAGTGGGGAGAGAATTAGCACAGAGCACAAGTTGGCAATGCGAGACGCAAGGTAACGTAGCGAGATCTTGAACCCTATGTCTACGGGGTCAGGCTGAGTCAAGGAGCACACAGAAGTTGAAATAATAATAGTTGTTTTATTGAAATACAATCAAACATGTGTATGCAACACATTCACACAAGGAACTATAGAAATAAAAGGTGGGAGTTGGATAGAGGGATTTTGAGAGGAGGTTTGGTATGGGAAAGACTATACCTGTCCTGAAGCCCGGTAAAAGCAAAGAAGCTGAGGAGCGTGGATTCTCAGCAAGTGGGGCTGAGGGGAAGGCTCGCTGGACAAAGCAACAGCATGGCGGGATGGAAGCCAAGAGCGATCCGAGGAAGCGCTCAAAGTCAGGGGTTTTTATAGGGAAAATTGTGGCCACAGGCCAGTCCGTTCTTGGGGATAACAATGAGTTTTGGGCTGGAGGCAAAGCCTCCGAAAGGTTAATACTTTGCATGATGGAATTATGACAGAGTTGTCAATAGAGTAGCCAGTATGCTTGAGAGTTGTATGGTCCGCTCATCAAGCTGCCTGCTCAGGGCAGGGGATCTTTTGTAAGTAGCGTGCATACATAATACGGTACTTGCCTTGAGGTCTCCTGAAGCGGCGGGTTGGCTATTTCTGGCCTGCCTGTATTTGTTTGGAATATTACAGCGATTATCGGCTGTGCCTGTATGCGAGCTTGTCCGGGGGCCTCGCAAGCACGTCGAGAAGAATGGGTACAGAAGGCAAAATTATTGATATCAAAATGATATCTAATATCCCACAAGCTCGGGCTAGAAACAGCGGTAACAGTCCGTCGGGCCCTGGCCTTCTACCTTCAATGGACTTCGCCCTTTTGACAGACTCCTCACCTTTTTGTTTGTTATGGTGGCCGCCGGAAGGGCCATAAGATGTCCACCCAGCGCTTCTCTAAGTGAATGGTCCAGACCATTCATCTGGCTTATGAACTTGCGAGACAACCTCTGCGAGCTCCTCTGCCCCGTGCCCACACCACGAGGGCCATGGCTTCCTCCGTGGGGTTGATCTGCAAGAGCTCTATTATGTAGCTACTTGGTCGTGATCCTCGACCTTCGTTCAGCACTACCGCCTTGACTGCTGGGCCCGGCATGATGCTCGTTTTGGTCGTACCGTGCTGTCTTCGATCCTGTAGGACCTGACCCGCCGTCCAAGCCTGAGAGCAGCCACCAAGAAGGCTTCTCTCACATTCCCAGCAGAGGTTCCTTTTACGGTGTTGGGACTGAGAGAGTGTTGGGACTCTTAAGACCTCAAAACCTGACCAGCCTCATATAAAGAGGATATGGTCCTTTAGATAGCCCCAAGGAGCTCATCAGTGGACATCAGGGGCCTAGGAAGTGGGCACAAAAATTGTGTTTCAACCTTTCATTTATTTCCTGTTCTTTTGAATTCTCCTGTCATTATGTATTTTAAAGGTACAAAACTGGTCTTTCCAAGTATTCACTGAGCATGTTGTCATCCCAGGCTAGTCTGTCTGAAGGAAATCAATTTCCAATGGAATAGAATGAAACTGTACACCCAAAAAATGTATTGGTGTATTTTTCTGGGGAGGACGCCATAACTTTCACCCACATATACACACAAAAGTAGAGAATCTCCATTTTAAAGTTAATAATAAGCACTATGTAATGGGTTAAGAAATGCAGCAGGAGCCAATGCAATTTAAATAGCAATAGATCTTTGCATAACGGGCCACCATCAACACCTTGGTAGCATGTTGTTGTTTTCTTTCTTTCTTTCCACCTTTTTACCCCAAAATTGGAATTCAAGGCATTCAACCCTTCTGAGGAATAACTAATCTTGTACAGCAGTTCAGGCAGTTGCTGTTTCTCATGATGTTTTATGAGCTTCTATCTTCCTCACCATTGGCTGTGCTGGCTAGGACTGATGGGAGCTGCACTCCACCAGAAGGGACATAAATTGCCCATCCCTACCATAATGGCCAAAACATTTCAAAAAGCTTGCAAAATGCCCGTAGATTCTAGGTTTGCTTCAATTTGGGCTTTGCAAATATAAATGTAACTCTCCAATATAATTTTAAAATGTTCCTTTTATGAAGTGTCTTTTCCATTGTATACTAAAATGCCTGTATTTTCATTTAGCCACTGGATTTTGAAAGGGTACCAGTGTACACGTATCATATCGAAGCAACTGATGCTGATATCAACTATGCGTATTCCAGAACAAAAGGATCCAAAAGCCTTGCAAGTGTGACCATCAAAGTGATCGACATTGATGAACCACCCGTCTTTAATCAGCCGTCGTACACATTTGCGATAAAAGAAGAAAGTATTAACAAGAAATCTCTTGGATGTGTTTCTGCCAGCGATCCCGATAAAGCAAAACGACAAATAAGGTAACAGGAAGCTGGGAAGATGTGAAAGATTTCTTGGGAAAGCACAAATAAAAATGACTTGGCATCAAATTGTGTAATGCAAAATGAAAAAGCATTAGCTAAGGAGAAAATACAGAGGCACATAGTTCGGTAGATTTCTCAAGATGTAGTGAGGGCATTTGGTGCAGCCAGTGTGGTGTAGTGCAGTGGTTCTCACACTTTTTACCCCTGTGAACCCCTTTACATCTACACAAGGATGTCATCTCTCCCCGCTCCTCCGAGTCGGGTCCCATGCCTCTCTCTTCGTCTCTCTCTCACAGGCTCCTTGTGCCACACACGCCATCCATCTTGATGCTGAGTTCCTGTACTATCTGTCTCTTCTCTTCACTTTCCTTCCCCACAACCAAAGAAACTGCCTCATGGTCAGTAAGGAACATGCACCTCCTGCACCAATGGCACATTCAGAGAAAGGGGAAGCTGACTTCTGCTATGTCTCAGTTGGAGGAAGAAAACAACAGTGTTGTTCTTTTGCAGAGACCACTCAGTCCACTGTGGTGCTCACGTGCACGAACACACACACACACACACACACACACACACACACACACAGGCTTGCCCTTCTTTTCTATATTTGCTGTACTTGCAGGATTTTTTTTCCCCTGCAGCAACTATCACACCCTCTATTAGGGTCTTACCCCCACAGTTTTAGACCCACTGGCTTGAATGTTGGACTAGGATTCTGGAAACCAGGATTTAGATACCTCCTCATCCATGGAAACCCACTGGGTGACTTTGGGCAAGTCACACTCTCTCAGCCCAGAAAGGCAATGGCAAAGCCCCTCTGAACAAATACTTCCAAGAAAACCTCATGATGATCACCTAAGGGTCACCATAAGTTGGAAATAACATGAAGGCACACAACAAGAACAATGCAAAATGCAGCTGGAGAGAAGGTACAGAGGCTCATAGTTCTGTAGATCAGTATCAGCTTCAGAGAATGGATTTTTTCTCCCAGGATACAAGCATGGAATTCAGAAATGAACTCTTCTGTCCACACATGATGCAATCCAGACAGTTATCAGGTGCCTCCCCAGCTGAGGCTGTTTACATTTTTTTTAAACAGTGTAAGATGGCAGACACCAGAGCAAAGTGTCTAAAAGAGGGAGCTGGACTTTCCTTCTCTGGAAAATTTTCAGCATCAGAGTTATCTAGTAGCAGATTTCCTGCTTCAGCAGCTGAGGTGACCTAGATGACTGGTTGGATTAGATGACCTGTGAGCTGTCTTCCAGCTGCACGATTCTATGTTGCTGTGTGCCTTCAGGTTGTTTCTGATTTGTGAGACCCCTAAGGCAAGCTTATCACAACGTTTTCTTTGCAAGATTTGTCCAGAGAGGGCTTGCCATTGCCATCCTCTGAGTCTGAAAGAATGGGACTTTGTTACTGCCCTGGCTAGTCCGAGCTTTGGGGATATTAAAAGATATCCTTTTGATATCATAATTCAGCTTCACTTATCTATTCCTTTCCATGTGCTTGCGAGGCCCCCGGATAAGTACACATACAGGCTTGGCCGATTATCGCCGTAATATTCCTAGACAATACAGGCAGGCCAGAAAACAGCCGACTCGCCGCTTTAGGAGACCTCCAGGCAAGTACTCTAATTAGGTATGCACGCAACCTACAAAAGAGCCTCTGCCCCGCAATGGCAGCTTGATGGGTGAACTATACAATACCCAAGTACTCTGCGTTTGCATACTGGCTACTCTGTTGAGAACCTGTATGATAACTCAGTCATTCAGATTCTGACCTTTAGGAGGCTTTGTCTCCAACTCCAAATCTATTGTTTTCCCCCAAGTACGGCATAGCCTGCAGTCACATTCTCCTTATAAAAATCCTTGATTCCGAGACCTTCCTCGGATCGCTCCCGAGTTCCATACCGCCTTGCTGCCGCTTTGCTTGGCGAGCCTCCCCTCAGCTCCACGTGCTGAGCTACATCGCACCCCAGCCTCGCTCTCTATTTTTCCGGGCTTCAGGACAGGTGAAGTATCACCCAAACCAGCAACTCCTCTAAAAATCCCTCTATACCACTCCAACCTTTATTTCTTTAGTTATCTTGTGTGAGAGTGCCACATACACTGTTTTGCTTGTGTTTTAATAAAACATCATTTATTGCTTCAACTTCTGTGTGCTCCTTGACTCGGCCTGGCCCCGTAGACATAGGGTTCAAGATCTCGCTAAGTTACCCTGCCTCTCGTAACGCTAAGCAGTGCTCTGAGCTGATTTTCCCCACCTTTAGTTGAGCATATTTTGGTGTCCCTCCCGGGACCCCCAGTACACAGGGTAACAACTTGCCTACGGTCATTCAGTGGATTTTCATGGCCAAGTAGGGATTTAAACCATGATCTCCCATAGTCCTTCTCAACACTTAAACCACTATACCATCCTGGTATAATTCACATATGGGCAACCCATGGCCTGCAGGCAGCCAACATGGTTGCCCCTTTTCCCACCACCAACCAATCCTTTGCCATCATCACTGGTGAGGAAGAGGCACAGGGAGGATACCCCCCCACATCTTTTTCTTTCTGTAGATGGTGCTCCTCTCAGCCCACTAAGCAGCACTTGGAAAGGCTGCAAGGAGGGAGATCTCTTCTTCATGCCATCAGAGAGAGCCCTTGGAAGCCAGGATCAGAGTGTCTATCAACAGAGAATTGCTGTTGTAAAGGGATGGGGATTAAATGTTTCCATCCTCACCCAGTGAAATGAGTGGGCTTTATATTTGGAAGGGAGACTGCCAAGTAATACCAAGTGCTATAGGCTATATTTCAGAGATAGGTAATGGCAAACCACCTCAAAGTAGTCCTTCCCTAGGAAAACATCAAAGGCATATCTAGGGTGGGGCAAGTAGGATAAGTGCCCCTGGCGCCAATGTCGGGAAGGAGGGCACAAAAAAGCAGAGCTTGGAAGCAACAAAGGAGGAGGAAATAGCCCTTGAGGTAACTTCCATGCTTGCCCTAAGTGCTGTTTATGCTAGATACGCCTCTAGAAAACATTCATGAGAAAATCATGGAGTCACCATAAATTGACTAGTGACTTGAAGGTATATACTACTGCTGCTATGTGTGAGCATGTCTCTAGAGTGTCTTGGTATGTCTGCATATGTTTGCTTTGGTGTGAGGACAGGGACTTCAGCTTCCAGCCTACTGCCCCAAGCTGCCCTTGGGGTGAAAATGTTGTTCAACTAACTAAGGTTTGCAGTCTTAGCAACAACACTGTAGCTGCAGTCCAACCCATAAGAATTAGCTGTGCAACTAAAAATAATTCTATTTACTGTGATCATCTGTCTCCTCTTTAAATCTGTAATTCTGAATAACAACATATAGTGAACTCACATTCCTACATGGCTCAAGCTATTTTACACATATACGCTGTCTCTCTCCCTCTCCCTTCTCTCCCAATTTCTCTCTGTATATGTGTGTGAGTAAATAACCAGCTACACTTTGTTTTTTTGCATCCAATTCAGATATTCTGTTCTAAGATCCAAGTATTTTGAAATATCCACCGGTGGATGCATTTTTGCCACAAAGCCCCTAGACAGAGAAGAATACGCCTGGCATAACATCACTGTGGCAGCCAATGAAGTGGGCCAAAACAGTAAGTGTCTTAACTGATGTCATTTGGAAATTTAGTGAGCTTACCACCCACTAGCCATTCCAATAAATAGCTTGTCCTTCACAATAAACAGGCTAGAACTGAGCCAATGAATATCACAAGGGTAATTTTTTTCTGTTAAAATTTCTGAGATCTTTCTTTTTCTCATGCTCCCTCTGAAAACAGACCAGTTTCAAACATCTGCCCCCATTTTTGGTGATTGCCATTTTCCCATAGTATCCCATAATTATACTAGATGTAGGGCATGGTGGAGACTGCAAAATGGAGACCAGGTTGCTTTAGTAATTACTGCTGCTGATGCTTGCAGTAGGAAGTTTTGATGTTGCCATTGCTTAGTGAGATACTGCCCACCCAAGAAACAAATCTCTCACCAGAGAGGTTTGGTTAAATGGTTATCATTCCCAATAGAACAGAGAACATTCAGATATGATTCGCATACATCCAGAAAACATGTAACACAGAGAGCATCTCTTTTAAAAGCTATAGATAGGGTTGCCAGGTGAAATAAGAGACAGGGCTCCTCTCTCTTTAATGCTTGTGCTGAAATTCCTTCTGCTAAGCAACTGTTAATTGAACTATTACTTCACTTAGAAGCCCTAATATAGCAGAGTTATGGAGGAACTCTTTTGTGGGATCATCAAACAACCACACTGTAGCTTGATTGGTCCTTGGATTGAAGACATGCAGTCTCCCATTGGGGTCACACGCAAAGCAGCAAGAGTTGGTATACCGGGGCAAAAATGTGAACCTCACACAGTGACCAAATGCCCAGATGGCAGGGTAACTGTGGCCACTGTGCTCATCTGGATGGGGGACTTGAAGCTAGCCTGCACATACCCACAATGTGTTCTTTCAGTGTACATGGAAGTCATCTGAATCCTGCAACCATAGGAGACACAGCTTTTCAGCCTCCAAGTCACAATCAGTTTTCAGCAGGTCTATGAGTACAGACATGGAAGGGACAAGCATCTCAGTGACACTTGAAGCTTACTGTCAGATATATCCAGGTATAAATTACCTGAAAGAAGTAGAGCATTTGTTGCAGTTTTTTAAATATGGATCTCTTTTGCAGAATTAAAGAAATCAGTCGTTGCTTTCAGTTGCTTTCCTATGAAGTGATAAATAAAGCAACTTCCAATAAAAGTCATCCACTACAATTTATAAAAGAAACAGTTTATTTTATACTAATAACAGTACTATTAAAAAAGTGCTAAAAACAGAGAGACACGTGCCTCAAGAGCCCTGGTGGTGCAGTGGTTAAATGCTGGTACTGCAACCACAACGTTGTGAGTTCAGTCTTGCAGGGCTCCACACTGACTCAGCCTTCCATCCTTCCATAGGTTGGGAAAATTAGTACGCAGTTTGTTGGGAGCAATTAACTAAAACACATTGTAAACCACTTAGGGAGTCCTTAGCACTAATAAGAGGTATAAAACTGTAACTGCTATTGCTATTGCTATTGCTTTGGCATCTTTACTTGGTAGAAAGGCTCACTTCATTACAAATGAATCTGTGGGGAGGGAACACCAAGGAACTGGTCAAAAATATCGATGATTCTGACATAGCATCATATGAACATGATGGAGGGACATCTCTGAGTAACATCAGTGGAAGAGATAGAGGATTTCCTTAGTGGTGATCTCCCAATTTTGGAATTCCCTCCCAAGAGATACAATTAATGACTTTGTTTTCTTTCTTTTTTCTTTTCTTTTTCTTTTTCTTTTTTGGCACTGAAAAGGAATGAAGGGGAAGGCTAATATGGCTTTGCTGGGCTAGATACTAATATTGCTTTGCTTAAAAACACTTTAGTTTCAGGGACTTTCCCCCCAGAAATATAAGCTGACATAGTGAATGTTGCACCCGGAATATCTAGTTCCTTCCTGTCACTTAAGTGTCAAGAACTTTCTGATAGCAAGGAACAAGGACAGGGTTGTTTATATGGAAGAAGACTGTAGAAGGCCAATTTAGATGCTTAGTCTAGAAAGCTAACTGAAACATCTGCAAGATACCTGAGCATAAATGCAATGTATGAGTGACCTGACAAATTTTAAGATGCTATGCTAAGGATGTACAACTACTAACTTCAGGTTCTCCATTCTGTTCAGGTTCTCGTATGTCAGGGTGTGGAACATTTCTTTCAATAAAGGTGAAATCTTGATTCACCAGGTTGACTTTCTAATTTTTCCTGGGGTTACTGGGGAAAACAATTCTTCTTCAGCACCAAGTGAAAACATTCTTCTTTGCTTAAACATTTTACCTCTCTTTGCTTTCAAGCGACTGATGAATCTGCGGTTTTGTTCCTGTTTCAGATATGGTAGTGCCTAACCTAGAAACCCATGTACCAGTCTACATTAAAGTTGATGACATTAATGACAATGCACCAGAATTTGCTGAACCTTATAATCCTCATGTGTGTGAAAATGCTGCACAAGGAAAGGTACAGTATCAGAAACAAAGTGCTATGCCTCACAATCCCCTGTTGCTTGGTTTCATGTTTCAAAATTTCTCCTGCCAATAAATATACCCTATGATCAGGGAGCCCATCAAAAATGAGGAGGAAGGGGCAAAGCCTAAAGGTACAAAAATACTGGATATCTGAAGAAAATTGCTAATCTCAAAGCATTTTGAGTTTGAAGTGTTCATCTTCAGATAATGTATCAAAATGACCATTTTGGAAGTCCAAAATTAGAATATAAATGTGATAGACACACTGTTTTGATTATGAAGTAGTAACAGTAGTCATAATAGACTAATTCAAACATTATTGCTACCTGGAGCACACACATGACAATGAAGGCGAGACAACTAAATCAGTCCCATTGATTTCAGTGGGGCTACTCACTGTGTAGATCTCACTTTAGATTTAACCCAGTACTTTAAACTTTTGAATCCTACACCAACTTGTGTGTGTATGTATGTGCCTTCACATCAACTGTTGACTTATGGAAACTCCATTAATTTCACAGGGATTTCTTAGACAAGGAATATTCAGAGGCAATCTGCCATTGTCTTCTTCTGAAATATAGTCTAGAGCACCAGGTATTCCTTGGAGATCCCCGTCCAAGTACTAATCAGGCCTCACCATGCTTAGCTTCCAAAATCAGATGAAATCTGATACCTTCTCTGTTTTGGTCTCACCTGACATGGAGGTTCTCCTCCGCACAGAGGGTCAGAGACTCTGTCACCTAGATAAATAAAGGTATTAATTTTTTTAAAGGATAAGAATTCCTTATCTATAAGAAATAGAGTAATATCCTAAACAAAATATCTTACCACAGTGAAAACCATCAACAACAACTGGCCAATATCAACATCATCTGAAACATCATTACATAATATTCCCTAACATTAATGCAGGGGCCAAGTGCCTGCTTTCTATAAATCTGTTACCTTATTCTGCTACTTCAATTTGGTGAAGTGTAGCCTTTAACCTAATATTGCTTATTTCTAGCCCTAAATTTGCTTTTGACACTCTATTAAGTTCAGATAAATCTGAGATAAAGTAATCATCTTGTCTCCTAGCCAGCCTCACATTTTCCCCTCAGTAAGATACAGAAGGAAAGACTGATTCACACCTCAAAGGTCATATCAAGTACAATTCACACTATTCTTCTATATGTTCCTGATTTTAAGAGAAGCCCATCAGAGTAAAGGAGGTGGTTCCCAGCTGTTATCTAACCCTTTGAGAACCAGAGACTACAACTGATGATCTGGGACCCGGATATCTGAAAGACTGTCTCATAGAATCACAGAATCATAGAGCTGGAAGAGACCACAACAGCCATCAAGTCCAATGCCCTGCCATACAGGAGTATGCAATCAAAGCATTCCTGACAGATGGCCATCCAGCCTCTGTTTAAAAACCTCCAAAGAAGGAAATTCTACCACACTCTCAGGCAGTATATTCCACTGTCAAACTGCTCATACCATCAGAAAGTTCTTCCCAATGTTTAGATAGAATCTCTTTTCCTGATGTTTGAAGCCATTACTCCATGCCCTAGTCTCTGAAGCAGCAGAAAACAGGCTTGCTCCATCTTCCATATGACCCCTTCAAATATTTAAATATAGCTATCATGTCACCTTTTAACCTTCACTTCTCCTGGCTAAACATACCCAGCTCCCTAAGCCTTCTCTCGCATGAGCCTGCATGAAATTTGAAATCCTCAGTAGAGACCCTGTGGTATGGTCCAAAACCTTACCAGACCAGGTTGTGGCAGGGCTTTTCTGATAGCAGCACCCCAATTGCAGAACTCCTTGCTGAGGGAAGTTAGGCTGTCTCCCTCTCCTCTCGGCTTCAGTCAGACAGCTAAAACTATATTGTTCTGTCTGGTCTTTGGTCCCTGAAACTGTTTTTGTTCTTTTAATTGTGAATTTTAACTTTTACATTACTTTTCAGGAGTATTTCTAGTTTGTTTATTTTCAGCCAGGCCCAGACACCCCACCAGTCTGACTTCCTCCCAGCAACACCAGTGTTATTGAAGTGGTAAAAATGGTGTAGGGCAGTAGCAAATATGGGGCAAATAAGCCACAAATGATCCTATGCAATTGGAAGCTGAGATGTTAAATTTTAAAAAATAGGGCATCGGACACATAACCACACTGTTATGGCTACACTCCATCTCCTTATACAATCCCCGCAGCCCACCTTAAAATCCAGGCAGCTATACCAAGAGACGGAACTCCATGGTGTTGGCAAGTAGAGCACTGAAGGGTGACATGTTCAGCCCCATCTTGCTGGTATTGCAACTGGCAGAAGCAGGGCCCTCTTGCAACCCCTTGTTGCCCTCACTAGTGGAAAGGGGCTGGATATGCTATCCTTCAGCATCCCAGTCACCAACATCACAGAACTCTATCCCTTGGTACAGCTGCCTGGAATTTAAGGCACATTTGGGGGCACGGCAATAAGATCACAAATGTAAATACAGAAGGATTATGAGATGGTAAGCTTAGCTCACAACACTGTAACTGCCCAATAAGATGCTAGCCAGTGTTCTAAAAGATTTTATCTATGTGTTGTTACAAAAGTTTTTATCCATCACTTTGGGGGCCCTGGCAGGATATTGCCTCCCTTCAAAGAAAAGATGGTTCCTTAGTGAATGAACCCTATCCATGCCTCACAACATAAACCCTTCTCTTCCCATGTGGTCCACTGCCCTGAAAAGCAACTTTCTAAGGAGATATTTCCTTGATGTTCCTCTGATGCTTGTCAGTTCTTAGCTTTGCATTGCTGTTGTCTTTGTCTATAGAAAGTTTAACATAGGAGCATCTGATTATACATTAGCTACATTTGTAGCACTCCAGACTTTCAGAAGATACAAGCAAGTACAACTGTATTAATGAAGGCACAGAAAGGGAATATAGCCAGCCCTCCACATTCATGGAGGTTGGGGGTGCAGGACCCCCACAAAAGTGGAAAAACTGCAAATAGCTCTAGGCACACCCTAAGCTTATCTCTTAAAATTTAATGTCAGCTGCCCACTTCCTCCTTTGGAATGAATGAGCACAAGTGCTGTTGAGACCCTGCTGTGGCGCTTGTGCTCACTTGTTCCAAAGGCAGAAGCTGATCGCTGATGAGCTTTGCCTCTTCCAGACAGCTTGTCAAATGCCCTTTTTGCATTCGGAATAAGCGAAGAGAATGAACGTTTTCCTTTGCTCCTTCCAAAGGCAGAAGCCAGTGGGTGGTGGGCTGCTCCACCTCTGACCACCTGAGCGAGCAAACAAATATACGCAGCCTCCCTCCTCACAATTCCCTCATCCCATCCCCTTCCCCATACGTGCTGGCGAGGGAATGTGTGTTTAGCCAGGCCCAGACACCCCACCGGTCTGATTTCCTCTCAGCAACAGTGGTGGTACAAATGGCGGAGGGAGTAGCGAACACGAGCAAATAAGCCACAAATGATCAAATCCATGAAAGTGAAACTCACAGATGTGGAGGGAGAACTGTACTCCTCCTAGAGAAATAGCCCCTTCTTTTATTTTCTTTTAGGCAGGCATTTATGCAGACTTTTAGATACACTTTCACTTTAGTCTCTCTGCAGATTTGATACAGTTTAACCTTTGTTCTTGTGGGGGGGAGGGGTTCTGTAATTAATTCAGACTGATATTGTTAGATTTTCATGGCACTTTAATGTTGTTTCAATGTGGCATTTTATAACAACTTACTAGTTTTTCATGACTTGTAAGCCACTTTGGGGGAACTTTGTAGTTCTGAAATACGGCATAGAAATCCAAGAGAAGGGGAGGGGAGGGAGGGGAGGGACGGGCTCTTATCCTTGACAGAACTGCTGAAGAATTATTCATCCTGTTTCGTTTGCAGTGCTTGCAAGGAGAATTAACGTTTTTAATAAAGATAAAGCATTTGTTCAATAATGGAAGTTTGGATATACATTAGCGGTACACTTTAATCTAAAGCATATTTTCTCAAGAGAAAGTTTAACTGAACTCAGTGGGACCTTCTCTACCTTCTAAATTTGCTCAGCCCTGCAGCCTTCCAAAGAAAATCTGTATGTTTACTCAAATATAAGCTGCACGATGACAAAAGAAGCTGGCTTATTCCAGGTCAGTCAATTCATCTGTCTAGCCCAGACAGCAGCTCTCCAGGGTCTTATGAAAGAGCTCTTCTTTTCCCATCACTTACTACCTGAATCTTTTAACTAGAGATGCCAGGGAATGAGCCTGGGAACTTCTGCATGCAAATCATGTGTTCTCCAACAGAGTTATGGTCCCTCACAGAATTGGTTGTGAGATGCTTTGAATCCTGCACAGTACAATCACTGAAAATAATTGAAGACAGTGACCTTTTCAATTCGTGTAGGTGATCATCCGGATTTCTGCTGTAGACAAGGATGAAATGTCACCAGCAGTGAAATTCAAGTATTCCCTGGTCTCTGAGGAGAGCAACTTCACTCTCGTTGATAATCGTGGTATGTTCCTGTGGGTTTCATGAGATGGCAAAGAGGAAATACTATGGAAATGTTAACTAACCATATTCAAAAGATGGCTTTCTGATCAATGTGAAACAGGGACGGGGTGTTGTTGTTGTTGTTAACTGCTGTTAAGTCCATCTCAACTTACAGCAACCCTATGGGTGAGAGGCCTTGGTCACCTTATCCTCAGCCGTCCTGCTCAGGTCTTGCAGGTCCAGGGCTGTGGTTTCCTTGCTTGAGTCTATCCATCTGTAATGCAGTCCTCCTCTCTTCCTACTGCCTTCCACCTTACCAAGCACTTTTAGTGAGTCATGTCTTGTCCAAAGTGTGACAGCCTCAGTTTAGTTATCGTGGCTTCTAGTGAGAACTTAGGCTTGATTTGTCTTTTTAGCAATCCAGCATATCCCTAGGACTCTTCCCCAACACCACATTTTGATTAAGTTGAGTTTCTTCCTATCAGGTTTCCTATTTATAGATACTTTAAAGCTGTCTATAAAGAAAGAACAGCAAACCATGGCCACCTAGACATATTTGAGTTCCTTAAAAATTTTCTCAGCTTCCAGAGCTGAAACTGTACTAGCTGTCTGGTAATCCTATGAGACAATCACCATCCGAGATTATCACTTAATAAGATGTCATTGCCTTCCCCAGATAACACAGTGAATGTCACCGTCAAATACGGACAGTTTAATCGAGAGCTAGTCAAAACCCATTACTTGCCTATCATCATCTCTGACAATGGCTCACCCCCGCAGAGCAGTACGAACACCCTTTCCATCCGTATCTGCAAATGTGATGAGGAAGACAATGTCACGTTTTGCGAAGAGGCAGCTAAACAAGTTGGAGTCGCCTTCCACACCCTGGTGGCCATCTTTGTCTGCATCCTCATCATCATTGGTAAATAAATATTCACATTTCTTTACTCCACAAATTCAACTTGGGAGAGCATGGGACAAGGAAAAAGGCTTCATATGAATTTTAAAAATTTGTTTGTTTCAAAAAGATCTGAACAGTTTTCATCCAATCTGCATTCTAGTGTGATATACAATACATAAAAAGCAAATACAGTCAGCCCTTCACATTTGCGGGTTTCACTTTTGCGGATTTGATTATTCACAGATTATTTGCTGTCACCTCTGCCTCCCCTATGGCATTTTTAATAGGGACTGCAAGCCTTGTGAGACTGAGAAACTGCAAATGAGGTTAGTAAGCCCCTACTAAAAATGGTGTGAGGCGGCAGTGGCACTTCTGCCTTGTGAAGAAACCCTGAGGCCTCAGAGGAATCCGTGGTGGATTGAATATGGTGATCATACTTTTTTGTGTGTGTTGAATATGGTTTGGGAAGCCCTAGAGTTATTCACAGTTTTTCCACTTTCACGGGGGTCCTGTGCCCCTAAGCCTAGCGAATGTGGAGGGATGACCGTAAGTAAAATACAGTAAAATTCTTCTCCAGTAGGAGAAGAAGCATAGACGTCTCCAAATAGATTCAATGTTGCTCTTGAAGGCTGTATTTCTTGCTGTAGCCCCTTTCTGTTGCCCTGGAATATTCAGAATATTCAGCACCAGCAGCAACCTTTTAATTCTACCCAGAGGGTAGAGTTTGTTTTTGTTTTATTTGGAGGATAACTTGAAAGGAGAAAAACCCACAAACAAACCCAAAGGATGTAGGGTTCAATATTGGTGCTTCATATCAGGTGCCTTGATAATACTTCCTCCTTCTTGTTAGATGGGAGCGGGGAGCACAGACTGTTTACACTAGCACAGTAAGATATTTGGAACATCTTTACTTTAAAAAGAAGGCTTGACCATCCAGGTCTTCAGGGCCAATAGAAAGCAAAGAAACTGAAGAGATCTGATGATTGGCCAATTGTCTACAGTGCTGTGAGATCTGAATTATGATTGGCTGACTACCTACTATGCCCTACTGCTTCCTTCATGCTCCCACCACCACCCCTGCTGCATTTTACAGAATACCAAGTGGCTTGTCATAGAATCATAGAATCATAGAGTTGGAAGAGACCCCAGAAGCCATCCAGTCCAACCCCCTGCCATGCAGAAACACCCGTCAAAGTATTCCCAACAGATGGCTATCCAGCCTCCACTTAAAAAACTCCAAAGAAGGAGACCCTACCACACTCCGAGGCAGCATATTCCACTGCCAGGCACCTCTGACCTGAGATTCAAGTGGAATCTCCTTTCCTGCAGCTTGAATCCATTGCTCCTTGTCCTAGTCTCTGGAGCGGCAGAGAACAAGTCCGCTCCCTCCTCAACATGATATGCCTTCAAATATTTAAACATGGCTATCATGTCTCCTCTTAACCTTCTCTTCTGCACACTAAACATACCCAGCTCCCTAAGCCGTTCTTCATAGGGCCTGGCTTCCAGACCCTTCACCATTTTGGTCGCCCTCCTCTGGACACATTCCAGCTTGTCGACATCCTTCTTGAATTGAGGTGCCCAGAACTGCACACAGTATTCCAAATGAGGCCTAACCAATGCAGAATAGAGTGGTACCATTACCGCCCTCGATCTAGACAACACACTCCTATTGATGCAACCAAGAATCGGTTGGCTTTCTTGGCTGCCACATCACACTGCTGACTTGTGTTCAGCTTGTGATCTACCAAGACTCCTAGATCCCTTTCACACGTACTGCTATCCAGCCATGTGTCCCCCATCCTGTATTGGTGCATTCCATTTTTTCTGTCTAAGTGTAGGACCTTACATTTCTCTTGTCCTTATTTCTTATTGTCCTTATGTCCCTGTTATTATGTTTCTGAACCTATCATGGGGTTTCCTTGACAAGATTAGTTCAGCGGGGAATTGCCTTTGCTTTCCTCTGTGGCTGACAGAGTATGACTTGCCTGTGGTCACCTTGTGAGTTTCCATGGCTGAGTGGGGATTGAGACCATGGTCTCCAAAGCTGTAGTCCAATGTTCAACCACTACACCATGCTGGGTCCCAAAGGGCCTCAACCATCAGTATTCACTGTGACAGTTCTAACTTCTTTGTGTTAGTGTAGAATAACATACAGTCCATTTAAAATCCTTTTACAAATAAGTCAGATGCTAGCAAGCTTGTAGTGCTGATATTAGTTTGGGGGGGAGACCTACCAGGGTCCATAAGCATGACATCTACTAAATGTGGTTAGGCATGCAGAAACATGGTACACTTTCTGTGGCTGTGTTACTTTACTATAAGCCAGGTGAGTGGATTTGTGGTTCTCATCATAGCAGAATCACAACCTATTATATTTTCTGCATTGTTTCCACAAGTTTTTAGTTTTTTTTTTGCTTCTCTGTGTGATAAGAGATTTATTCACAACCATTTCATCTGCAGTGCTAATCATGCTGCTCATAGCCTGGAGGAAGAGACACAAGAAAGATCTGAATGTTCTCAAGAAGAATGTGGAAGAGATCCATGAGCAGCTGGTGGCCTATGATGAAGAAGGCGGGGGTGAGATGGATACTACCAGTTATGATGTGTCAGTCCTCGCCTCAGCAAGCCAGAGAGGAATGATGTCACCAAGGATGACCATGGAGGCCAGGCCATGTGCCTACAACCAAGTACAAAAGAACCCTGGAAATGGACTTTCAGGCACTGGAGAAATGGGCATTATGATTGAGATGAAGAAAGATGAAGCTGACAATGATGGGGATATACTACCATATGATACTCTCCACATATATGGTTATGAAGGTGCGGAGTCCATTGCAGAGTCTCTCAGCTCTTTGGGATCTGGATCTTCAGACTCAGATATTGATTATGATTTTCTGAATGACTGGGGTCCCAGGTTTAAAATGTTAGCTGAGCTTTATGGATTGGAACCCAATGAGGACTTTCTATATTGAGTGAGTATGGTCAACAGATCTTCCCAACCTTTAGCAATAGAGACTGTCAGTTCAGAAGGCAGGACTAGTCAGCTGTTCATACTTACCTTACATAAATCAGGTCTTCATACAATTTCAGGGAATGTTTAGATAATCAAGATGATACAAACCAATAATGAAACAAGGGTCATAGAAAGAAGAACAAAAAAATGAAACCCCATTGCATCATGGGATTTTTAAAAGGTTTAATGTGGAAATGCATTTTATTTAAAGCATAATTGTTCTTGTCCTATTGAGTGAAAGTCCAGAAGTCACCTGAGTTTTGATTCCCCGTAACTATTCTAATGAACCTCATTATCAGTCAAAATCCCTCATCACATTAATTCACTCAAGAGACCTGTGACAGGGGATCTTAATTATTTCCATTTTACTGGTGGGGAAATGGAGCTGAGAGGCAAAGATTTACATAGCTTGGAAAGATTAGCTTTTTGGACTTCAGTTTCCATAATTTCCCAGCCAGCATGGCCACTGGCTGTAAGTTTTCCAAGCTCTACCTCCCTCCCCAAATCATGGGACAAACAGGGATTTGAACTCAAATCAGACTCCTTCATGTCATCTAAGCATAAGGCCGTTTTTGTGTTCAAAATCAAACACACTGCCGAGACCAACAGAAGTCCTCACTGTCTCATGTGGTTGTATTTCCATCCATATGAAACTCCCCCAAGCATTTGATGTTCGAACACACAGTGCTGTGAACACACACATACACACTTGAATCACACTATATCCGTTATCATCTCTTTTAATCTCTTTTCTCTTCCTGATAATGTCACACCACCACACATTCTCACGTAGTTCACACTCCAAAAGATAACACCCAAATTCTGTAATCTGGGAGGACCCACCCCTAGCTCCCCACATGGAAATCCTAGTTGCTGCTTTCCTGTGGTGAAATAGTAATTAATGATAAGCATCTTTAATCCAGATAAAGCACACATCCACAATGCTTAATTTAAAAGCTACAATTCTAAAAGATCTTGGAAATGAAAATGTCTGTTTTGGAAAAGAAAGCCACATTGACCATTTGTTGTTGTTACTGTCAAGTCAACTTCAACTTATGGTGACCATAGGAATTAGAGACCAAGATTACCAGTCATCAACAGCCCTGCTCGAGTTTTCCAAATATAGGGCTGTGGCTTCCTCGATTAAATCTATCTCCCCCACTTTTCCTAGTGCCTTCCAATTTACTAAGCATTATCATCTTTTCCAGTGAGTCATGTCATCTCATAACATATCCAAACTATAACAGCCTCATTTTAGTTATCTTGACTTCCAGTGGGAATTCAGGCCCCAATTCATTTGCCTTTTTAGAAGGCCATAGAATCAATAGAGCTCTTCTCCAGCACCACATTTTGAATTAGTTGATTTTGTTCTTGTCAGCTTTCTTCATTCTCTAGCTTTCATAAGCATACATAGAAATAGGGATTAACTACATAAATAACATTAACAATACTGACTATTTAAAAAAAAACAAGCCTCAGGTGAGAACTTAAATGACACTTCCTTGATACAAATGTTTCCTCACATGACATGTTTAAAACATTTTTTAGCATAAATTGATGTAACATGCTAGAATCTATACTAGGGTCGACAGCACTCCGCATTCAATGCTGCATTGTCAGGTTACTAGATTGAGAAGTGAAGAGGGCCCTATACCTTTAATGGCTGTATTGTTGTTGTAATTGTTGTTGTAACAGAAAAAGTTGTAAGTCAACTCTGACTTTTCACAAACCTATGGATAACAGAGCTCCAGGTCTCCTCCCTGTTATCGACAGCCCTGCTCAGGTCCTAAAAGCTCAGGCTTCCTTGATTCAGTTTTCTTTGTCGTTGTTGTTGTTGTGTGTCTTTGGGACTTTTTTTTCTGATTTACAACAACCTAAGGTGAACTCATCAAGGGGCTTTCTGGGGCAGAGAGTATGTGATGCACACAAGGTGGGTTTCCATGGCGAGTGGGGAACCGAACTCTGATCTCCAGAGTCATAGTCCAGCACTCAAACCAGGACACTGCTTTGGGTCTATCCATGTGTAATATGGTCTTCTACTGCCTTCCACCCTATCAAGTGTTATTGCCTTTGTTTTAATGAGTCCTGTCTTCTCGTGATACATTGACAGTACAAGAGTCTCATCAGTTTAGGGAGGGGCATTTCGAATTTTCAGCCAGTGAGCTGTTTGGCCTCTGTAAACTACAAACCCCAGGATTCCACAGGATTTGAAAGTGGAATAATAGCGTATAACAGTGTAGGACAGAAAAGCCCTAGGACATGAACAAGTGAATTCAAATCTCAAGAAAAGAGATTCTGCCTAAACATTAGGAAGAACTTCCTGGCCACAAGAACAGTTTGACAGTGTAATGCATTCCCTTGGAGGGTCGTGGTCTCTCCTTGTTTGGAGGTCTTTCCGTAGACTGGGTAGCCGTCCCCCAGGGGCGTTTTGCCCATCTATTCCTGCATGGCAGAGCACTGGACCAGAGCCCTTGGGGCCATTTCCGGTTCTACGAACTTGGAAAATGTCCTTCTTTGGAGTACAACTGCTAGAATGGCCCAACCACAGAGGATTCTGGGATTCCAAAAAATGGATTTTTTACAAGCTCTGGGAAAATTGCAGAAAGAGAGGATGAATAGACAGGGCAATTTTGGAGAGATGTCTAATGCTCCCCAGGTCAGAAGCTGACACTAGGAGACCTCTGATGCCCAATTAAATAACCCTCTCACTGGACTAGAATTTCCTGCAGGAAGCCATGACGAAGAGCCTATACAGGTAGCATAAGTAAGTGCTGAAAGTGATAGCATAAAATATATCTTGATTAAAATCCCTTGTTAATTGCTTTTATCAGCCAACCTACTTATCATATGTGAAACCAAAGTGCCCTTCCTTGTAATTATTTTCTCCATGAAAGATGAACATACAGCTTTATTGAGCCTCCTTTCTAACCCTGTTAGCACAAGATCAAAGAAACTTTGGCCCTGTGTTCCATCCACACAGGGCAGTTTTGCAAGATCTGTAATGCAATGAGATGAAATAGTTTAGCAGATTTTGCCGTATATTTGATGTTTGATTTTTATTATCATTTTACAATAGTAGCTAATGCATATAAGAAAATAATTTTAGAAATACAGTAGAACCTTAGTGGTTTGCATTTCATAAATGCATCTTTGTTCCAGATGGCAACATAGATCAGTGGCCCTCAGACTTTCACTTTCCAGATCTTTTGGACATAAAGCTCCCAGAATCCTGACAATTGGCCAAGCTGGCCAGGACTTCTGGGAATAGAAGTCCAAAATACCTGGAGGACTAACATTTGAGATCCATTAATCCATAGATCACAACAAGCTTCTTGCAAGTTCTTCTTTGCCGAGGGCTACACCAAAACTAAATCTAAACAGCTGCAAACCACACCATGTTGTTGTGTTGTGTTGTGTTTTTTAAGGGCTGCAGCTGTATAGACACTACCTGGGAGGATTTTTATATAAAGATGCTCAGGGTTGTTTTATAAGTCTTGTGCGTGCACCCTCAAATTCCTAAGCACCCCTTTTTGCTCTTGCAACATTGTACTACAGTAGGTTTAATCTGCAAAATCCAGTCCAGGTATCCATATGGTTCTACTAAAGAATGTATTGTGAGTTTTTAAATATATTCCACTAACAGTGATACTCATCTGTAATTAACACATTTGTTATTTAACTAGTGTGATTAATTCTAACATTATTTAGAGCAATTGTAATGATTTTATAAACAATTTCCAGGTGTGTGTTTTTTTAAAAAAATGTCCTATGAACTCTATATTTTGTATTTCATATATGTTGAAACTTTTATAAGAAGTACTGATTTGTTTTCTACTGTACATTTATGGTTTTTGCACTGGATAGTTTCATGTCTATTTATGTTGTGTCTGTGTGTTTACCTACATAAAAAGCCAAACTCAAGTACAAATGCATTTGTCTTCACATCAGTAAGATCCTTCCCGACAATTTTAATGCATATCCAACAGCAAGTACTAGTGCCAAAGGCAGAACAGGGTAAAATGTTGCTTGGTGGTGGTGGTTTGGATTACAACTCCCAGGATTTCCCAGACAGCATGGCCATCAAAATTTATTTGAAAAATTTAATTGCCAGTGTTGAATACTTCCACAACAATTGGTTTTGTTCTTCATGAATCTAGCACTTTCTCATGCTTTGGACTCAAACTGTGGTACACTTCTCTTTCTGGAATGTTGTTGTTCTGTGCCTTCAAGTTTTTTCTGACTTATGGTGATCCTGAGGTGAATCTGTCATGGGGTTTTCTGGGGTTGTGTGTGTGTGAGACACACCCAAGGACTCCCAATGGGTTTCCATGGCTGAGCAGGGAATTGAACCCCAGTATCTGGGGGTCATAGCTCAGTGCTCAAACTACTACACCATGCTAGAATATGAACACTGAATTCAGCCAGACTTACTTCGAGTAAACATGGAAAGGATCAGGCTGTTCCTGGACATGCTCATCAAAATAATTATCATGCCAGGCAGTATGCTTGCTTTTCAGAAAAATGCATTTCAGAACTATAATTTATATCTTAAAACATATTCGCCGCCTCCTCATTTTCACAGGTGTATGGGGGAAAGAATCCTCAAACACACACAAACTCCATTCTACTTTCTGAAAACCCATTGCCCCAAGGAACGAAACATTTCATTCACAAACATTGTTCTTAACTTAAGAGCTGCATTATAAAATAATTGCTAACATCTGGTAGGTTTAGCAAACAAATTATCAGGGAACAGCTGTTGGATTAGGCATCACCGGATCTCTTCCAAGATAATGATCAGATGAACTGACCTATTTTCCCCTCTTTAAAAGTGCAAACAAGAATTCCCTTCCAGGGAATAAAAAACATCTGAGAAGGAGCCTGGAGCAGCATTTAACACACATACCAGATGCTCTCATCATGTGCCCTTCCCCATGTATATGAAGCCATGGAGACAGAATTGGGTCCAGTGAGTCTCACCCAGTGAGAGTCATAATCTAGACAATATGCTGTCTGTAAGAGATGCTGCTGGAGCAGATTTCTTACTTCAGCAGCGGTTTCAACTATATTACCTTTGTGGTAAATAACAGCTGTTATGACACCATCAAAAATATACACAATGGTTCTCTCCATGCAATTTAGGAGTCTACATTTTGGTAGAGTCTGCCTATTGGTACAATGACACCCTACGTGGGGACATTAGGATCCATAAAAGCCAAGGCCTCCAACCTTTTTCATGAACATATACTGAGACCACAGGGGGACCAAGGCAAAATCTTGTCATCATCCTCTATGTTCACATTCACAACTAAATTTGCTTGAATTGGCTTTGAATCATAGAGTCATAGAGCTGGAAGACACCCCAAGGACCATCCAGTCCAACCCCATCCTGCCATGCAGGAATACACAAACAAAGGCCTCCCACCAGATGACCATCCAGCCTCTCTTTAAAAGTCTCCAAGGCAGTGCATTCCACTGTCAGACAGTTCTTACCATCATGAAGTTCTTCCTAATGTTTAGGTGGAATCTCTTTTCCTGCTGTTTGAATCCATTGTTCTGTGTCCTAGTCTCTGTAGCAGCAAAAAACAAGCTTCTTCCATCTTCAATATGATATCCCTTCAAATATTTAAACATGGCTATCATGTCACATCTTAACCTTCTCTTCTCCAGGCTAAATGTACTCAGCTCCCTAAGCCACTCCACATAGGACTTCATGGTTTCCAGGCCTTCTAGGGTCTCACTTACTCTCTCTGCTGCGTACAAATAGTTGAAGTCCTTCACAAGACATAAAACATAAATAGCTTAAAATATCTTCATAACAGGAATATATATTTATATTTCTCTCAGGACATGCCATAGTTACAGGGCGATGGACTAGATTGCATCTGAAGTCTCTTTCAATGGTACATAAACTCTACCTGCATATCTAATACATAAAAGTCAACGTTTGTGAGCTTGTCTGTGTCAGGTAGGCAAAGACCTGATATGATTGGCAGCCTGTGAAGATTCTATGGAATCCTGGGGTTGGCAGTTCAGGGAGGGGCCTTTAGAATTCTCGGCCAGAGAGCTCTTGGGCCTCAGGCCAGTTGCTATGGAGATGAGGCCTAGCAGCAGGGAGGAGGAAGCCAGTCTACTTTCCTCAGAAACCCAACCTTTGTATGTTAGTAACTCTGAATACAGATTGGATTGAGCAATATGGGGAAAAGTTATAGGTGACAAGGCAGTTTGGGGAATTACAGACACAAGATCTCAAATCTATGTATATCAACTGCATCTAATTCCTAAGGTAAGGTAATTCCTAAGGTATTTCTAACAAGTGTTACCTATGAGAAAACAAAATCCCAGACAATACTAATTTGTAAATAAAGTAGACACTGTTTTTTCTTTAATGTAGCATGCTTTCAGTCCTCTCATTCAAAGAAATTAAAGTTGAATAGTGCAGCCCTGGATCCCCTCCATCAATGAATTCGAAGAGATTTCCCAAGAGCGCAATACAGGTGTAAATATATTCAAATTGCATGTCCTACTATTAAAACAAGAATTCTTCAGATCTTCTTTCCCTTTCTATACAAAGTGCTGAAACAGGACACACAGGGCAATGTTGGAAAAGGAAAGGCTCCCTCTCACCCTCTCTCTCTCTCTCACACACACACACACACACACACCATGGTCCTAATCTAAATAATATTTCGCCCTTTTTTTTTTACTGCTAGAAGTGGGAGAAGAATACAGACATCCATGTTGAGTTTGTTTATTGTCCCCAGGAAATTAAAAATACTACTTATGATCAGGATTTAAATCAAGTAAATGGCAAGTGAAGAGGTTGAATGGCTGCATGTAATGCACAGCAAGGCTACTCAAAGTAGTGGTGTCTGGAGCAGTGCTGTTTCCCCAGCCATCAGCTGCCAGTGTCTGGTGAATTTTCAGGAAAGAAAAACTATTCCAGCCAGTGGGCACAAAGATGGTGCCAATCCCTTGGACACACTAGAAAAAAAATAATTGCCACGTTCCTGTACCAGATAGCCTGAGAAGCATTGGTGTACAGTACAAAAGTACAGCATTTCACTGAAAAGTGTCTTCCATTTATAGGGCTGGCCCATTCAAAGTCTGCCTTAAAGATAAGCAGAAGAAAGGAGAACAGTATGGGATTCAAAATGGCTTACAACAGATTAAAAAAAAACAGATTTGAAATTCAAAAATACGTAAGTTAAAAGATGATTAAACAATCCAAAAAATTAAAGCCAGTTACAAACATAGAGCATTGGAGAAAAAAAAGAATAATACAACAAAATGACAGATAGAAAGTGCAGTACACTGTTTGGAAAGTACGGGCCTGTACATTCAGTGTGACCAATGCATTTTGGCTTAAAGCGCTATAGTTATTTTCACATTTGCATATATGCAGATAATTTTTTGTTGTGTGCCTTCAAGTCATTTCCAGCTTATGGCAACTGTTAAGACAAAACTATCATATATTTTTCTTGTCAAGATTTGTTCAGAGGTTGGCCTTTCTCTGAGACTGAGAGAGTGTGACTTGCTGGAAGTCATCCAGTTTTCATGATTGGGGATGTGAACTATGGGCTCCAGAATAATAGTCCTGCACTCAGGCCACTACACCATTCTGTTTACTGACAGATGTAGCTGCAGTTGCAAAATTTTACACAACGCTGTCTTCTTCTTCTTCTTCTTCTTTTTTTTCCCCCTCATTGTTGGCAATATGTTTCCTCTCTTTGGGCCATGCCTATGTAGTTGATCCAATCAGCCCTACCTGATCCAAATCAACTTTCTCCTCCATCTACCTTTTTGTAATTCAGAGATTATGCACCTCTCCAGGGGGCGTTGGACTGCAACTCCAAGCAGCCACGGCCAATATACCCAGTATTTATTTATTTGTTTGCTATCTCCACCTTTTTTTCTCATCGCAGGATTCAAGGTGCCTTACAACCATTAAAAAACATAACAAAACTCAAAAAAGATTAACGTAAAAATCAAAATGCGATTGAACCGAAGTTCTCTTGAAAAAAATCAGAAGTTGAAAACACGAGTTAAAAACAGCTTCAAAGCTCACTTAAAAAACATAACAAAATAGAAATAACACTCCCCAGTGGTGAGGAATATTAGAAGTTGCAGTCCAACCGCTTCTGGAAGGCCACATTGTTTCCTTCCCTGTTGTAAATAAATACATAGAGAAATCATAGGTCTCCTAGGTCATATGCTGCTTGACCTTCAGGTAACCATGTAAGCATATCTTCAGCACACTGAAATTGACTTTTTTGTGGTATGTACATAAATGAACACCAGATGGCACTCAGCTCCAGCAATGTAATGATCGTGTTCTGAAGTTCTTGTTTCTTGCCATTACTCTTTTTTACACCATTTTATATGGTTTGCCTACGTATAGTCATTTAGGCCTCTGTACCACTTGAAAGGGACATACCTGTGTAGCACAATCAGGTAGCATACAGAACTATCACATTCCAGACATCAGAGTACAAAACTGCATTGTTTAACCCAGAGCTGCCCAAAGGTCTTAGGTGCTAAAGCTGGTCCCATGAGTATATTAAAAATTAACTAGGCACTGTGTAAAGCAAAGCTGGGTGATCGAGTTCTTAAAACTTTTCACTGGTAAGAGTCGTTTACTTGGGTCTTGTCAAACAGAAGCAGGTGTTCAAAAACCCTAAAAAGTGTGCTTTCTTCCCAGAGATGGTGCTCTAACCCTAATCCTGTACCCTATAATTGTCCCAATTTGGCACGGGCAGTCCTGATTAATCCTCTGCCATCCCACTTTTTCAGTTGTTTTTTAAACATCCCACATTCTCTCTCCTCCGCTCGCTTTCCCCTTTGTCTGCAGGTTACTTCAATTACTCCAGACTGAGTTTAAAGTACACAAGTTATTTGCACTCAGCTTTCGCAACAAGGAGGAAAGAAGAGGCTGAATCTTGCACTTCCTAGCAGGCTCAGACAGAAGAAAACCACTGCAGCGTTTCCTAGCTTCTTTGTTCTTCCTCTTTTGCTATCTTGACCATATTCTGATGTTGCTTGGCCACGTGTGTCCCAGTTTTCGTACGTGAAATGTTGAAGGGTATGAGTCAGCATGTTGTAGTGTTTGAGTGTTGGACTACAACCTAAGAGGCCAGGGTTCAATTCCCTGCTTGGCCATGGAAACCCACTAGCTGTCCTGGAGTGGGTCACACACTCTCAGCCCTGGAAACACCTTAGGGTTGCTGTAAGTTGGAAGCGACTTGAAGGCACACAACAACAACGTAATCCTAAGATTTCGATTGACCGAGAAGACTTGACCACCTACGGAAAACAACAATAAAAGGCTACATTCTAGTAAAGTCTCTCTGCTTTTCTCTCTTCTCTCATTCCAGTCAGCGCACCTTTCTCCCTCCTCTCTGCTTCTCAGAGTACAAAAATGTAATGTTCACTGCTATGGTTTAGATGCCAGCTTTTATCTTCACATTCACACTTTCTCCCTTGCCAGAAGGGCATGGTGCCAGCTGGCAATGGCAGCTCTAGAAATTCACTTTGTGCCATCAGCTAACAGAACAGCAAATTCAGCTCTTTTCTCTAAGGTGCATTTTCTGTACTGCTGGTGTACTTTAGAGGAAATTAGCACATCCATGTTCACAAACCCTGACTATCCTTCAAAAGCAAGGAAGAAACAAGTGGGAGCAGCCTACCACTGTCCATTCTGATTCTCACAAGACATTCTTTTGGAATTATCTTGATGGATGACAAAGCAATCTGAAATGGACAGAAGAGCAGGCCTACCACAGACAATCCATGGCATCTAGAGCCCTGCAGATCATGTTTGGTTTTGAAAGCTAAGCAGGGTGAGCCCTGGTCAGTACTTGGATGGGAGACCACCAATGAACACCAGATTCTGTACGCTATATTTCAGAGAGAGAAACTGGCAAAATATCAGGATGCATGGATCCCGTCCTATGTGTATGCTGAATATGTAGTAGAATAAATAGTCAAGCTCAGATATTACTGTTGCCTGCCAAAGCTTTGCCAAGTATCAATTGTCAATTGCTACTTGCAACAATGTATCTGGTGGAAACTCACTCGGGTATTCCAGGGCACCAAATGGTTAATTGTTTAATTGTTTATTGCCATGATGTATCAGAGCAAAGGGGGGAATTCAACAGGAAGGAGAAAGGTGTTATGAGAACTGCCAATACTCTAATAAGAAAACAGGAATTTGTTGTTGCCTCAAGGATAAAAGATACGTAAACAACAGAGGGTCTGGGAAAATGCCTCTCTGACGGGAAGATGTGAGATTTATGACTTTCACCGATCATTGCAATGCACACCAAAATTTGTACGCTTGGGTATACAACCAGTTAACCGCCCAATGTGTGATAGTTTCAGCACCTTCCTAGGAAGGTTGCTGTGCAACTTGCCTTTTTTACAAATAAACACTTCTTAGTCAAACTCTGAGCAAAGTGTGTGAGGTGCAAGTTATCTAGGATATGACACAAAATCACCTTTGAGCACTCCTTGCCTAAGAAAACCCTATGAAATTCACAGGGTTAGCATAAGTCAACAGGCAGCTTGATGCACACGCACAAGGCAAACTTGCCACATTTTTTTTTTGTCAAGATTTATTCAGAAGAGGTTTGCCTTTGCCTTCCTCCGAGGCTGAGAGAGTGTGATTTGCCCAAGGTTACCCAGTGGGTTTCCATGGCCGAGCAGGAATTTGAACCCTGATCTGACCAACAGCCTATCTGGAAGTGTAAAGAGCACATTTCAGGTAGATGATACCAGATACTGCCTGACATGTTCTTTGCTCTGTGCTCCTAATTAAAGAAGCATGCTGGAATTTTCAGAAACAATATACATTTTTATCTTTCCCTAAAACTCAACTCTTTTCGAGCATAATTTTGTATTATCTGATCCTCAAGAGGAAGAAGTGTCTCTTTGTAGCTTTCACCCTCTCACCTTTTGGTCCCTTAAATCTCTCTCACATCTGACTCCAAATGGATTGCCTATAGTTTCAGTCTACTTCTAAGTCTTTTATGGATGTTATTCTCTCCTGTACCTATGACCTTGACCCTTCCACACTCCCTCTTGCTCCAGAAAATGTTGGTATTGTTATATACAAAGACCTGCTGCTCAGTCATCTTACTGTGTGTTCACCCTTCACAGGTCAAGCTTATTTAAACCATACTTTCCCAGAAGAAATGTGTGTTGCATTCTCATAAGGGTCCTTCTGACATTTTCAGCTGCCAGAGCTCTAAAACGGTATTCACTGCTCACTTCATAACAAGAGAACAATCCAAGAGGATACAAAAGGATGCCAGGAGAGGTTACCTGGCAGACCTCTAGGGCAATCTCAGTTTCATACCAAAGGAAAAACTGGCAAGCTTTGAAATTGTCACCTTCAGAATTATTTTTCTTCCATTTCCTTTGAAAATCCTCCCTCTTCTAAAGTGAGACGCCAAGTCCCCAGGATGCTAACACACTGTCATTTTTTTAAAAATATGCCAAGAGCAGTATGAGGTTAATAAGAGGCTAGCGTGGCGTCCAGCAGCACGGTGACAACCAGAGTTCTATTCAACCTGCCAGAAGTACAGTGTTAGAGGTAATACGCTCAGTATGAGAACATTATTGTATGTTCCCCCTGAATTTGACAGTTTTTACATATGTGTGTTGTTCTTTTATATAATATCGACAATATTACATTTGTTTTTAATACAGCCCCTGAAAAAGGCCAAGTAAACAGGCTGAAACATGTTGAGCTTTTTTAAAAGAATCAAATTTGGTCCATCTATAAGCACGTGGAGCCCAGTCTCCTCCTTTCTTGCTGATTCATTGTACGTGCTTTCCAGTATTTGTTCCTGCTCCTACCTTAGGAGAAGTATCTGCCAATTGAGGATGGTACTTCGTGCTTATGACGAAAAGGACTCCAGTCTACACAAGTTTATGCTACAGTAAATCTGTTACTCTTTAAGGAAGGGATGGACAATGAGCAAGGCTTGGCCTAATTTCAGATGCCCCCTGGAGTTCAAGGGGCCCATTCACATTAGAGAATTATAGTGCTACTGTTCCACTTTAACTGCAATGGTTCCATGTTGTGGAATCCTGGGATTGGCTGTATAGGGAATTCTCAGCCAGAGTCCTCCAGCACCTCACCAAACTACAAACCCCAGGTTTCCAAGATGGAGATGGCAGTTAAGCTGGAAGAACAGTGCTATAAATCTGCAGTGCGAATAGGCCCCAAGCCCTTGTTCGCTATACCTGTGTCCCTTCTCTGGGTTGAGAAGAAAAGGGAGATAACAGTGTGGCGGAAAGAGACAAAGTAGAAAAAAACAAAAGAATGCATGGCAGAGGGAGGGATATGAGAGATAGCACCGGCCAGCTCAGGATCATTGCAGGCCCTGAGGTTTCTGGACCAAAATCTGAAACGTATGGATGATGCCTAGTGATGTCACTAAGCCTTATGCATTAAATATCAGTCACAGTTCATCAGCACATGCCTTTCAGACACCTATATGCACACACAGAAAGCATATTTTCTTATTCCGAAATTAAGACAGGAATGTTAACCAAAGGGAGGCTGTTCCCGCATCTAGGTGGAAGGAGGAGATTATTCCTTCCTATTCATGGTCAGAAGGTGGCTCCAGAGCAAAGTGAAGGATGAGTCCTGGTGCTGCAAGGGCTGTGAGGAAAAAAGGAAGCTAATTAGGTAAATACATAGACCCCCTTGGAAAGTCTTTACAGATTGCAGTAACCAGTCAATTAAGCTTTGCAAAATTGCAGCAAGCTGCTGCTTTCCTATCTGAGCTGAAGATCTGCACACAGGCCTTTTCCTCTTGCCTGGAGTTAAGCCCACCAGAAGCCGAGAATTTGTAGTCTCCCACCTGGTCACCACCCCTGAAAACTGGAGATTCAGGGCCAGGCCTTCTTACATGTTGCCAAGAGAAAAAGGGAGAGAGGGAAGGGGTTTCAGCAAGAGCAAAAAAAAGCTGGCCACACTCACATTAGCTCCAGCTCAGTCAATCACTGGCTTTGACCCTGTCCACTATCAGCATGCATCCCCAATATATTCCTCCCCAGAGAATGAAGAATAGAAATTAATAGGAAAAAAATTAATAGGAAAAAAAGAAGGTCTATTCTCACAAAAGCTCAGTTGTTTTGCCTCAACAGACTTGTCTATATTTTTCTACAAGGTATTCTTTGATCGTATCATTACAGCTTTAGAATATAGACTGAAAAAACCTGGTGTGGTGGGCAACACAGATGAAACTCCAAACTACAATGAGCCGTAAAGAGCCTTTTATAGTGTAATATACCCAACCTATTTTGGAATGTTCTTCAGGAGAAAAATCTTTTTAAAAATTTTTTAGCAGTTTGAGCAGAGCATGTTGTTTCAGAGAACTGACATATCTAAATTTGGAATTTCAGTAGCAGTTTGGATAAATTGTATTGTATCTAACATCTTTCCAAGTTGCCCAAAATGCTTTATATTGATTATTCTAATCTAGTGGCGGAGTAATCTGCTGGATGCTAATTTGAAAACTGTGTCAAATGGAACTTACTCCCAAGTAGGCATGAAGAGGACTGCAGCCTACACATAGCAAGTCATTTTGTCTGAAATTAAATATGATTAGCAGAATTGTTACTCTGTTTACTGTGGGTCCCGTGAGGGACGCCAAAATGTGCTCAACAATAGGTGGGGAAGATTAGCTCTGAGCACTGCTTTAGCATTACAAGAGGAAGGGTAATTTAGCAGGATCTTGAGCCCTATGTCTACGGGGTCAGGCCGAGTCAAGGAGCACACAGAAGTTGAAATAATAAACGTGGTTTTATTAAAAACACAATCAAACCATGTACGCGGCACACTCACACAAGATAACTAAAGAAATAAAGGTTGGAGCGGGATAGAGGGGTTTTTAGAGGAGTTGTTGGTTTGGGTAATACTTCACCTGTCCTGAAGCCCGGTAAAAGCAAAGAAGCTGAGGAGCGTGGATTCTCAGCAAGTGGGGCTGAGGGGAAAGCTCGCTGGACAAAGCGACAGCAAGGCGGGATGGAAGCGAAGAGCGATCCGAGGAAGCCCTCAAAGTCAGGGGTTTCTATAAGGAGAATTGTGACCGCAGGCTAGGTCGGACTTGGGGAAAACCTGGTGTGGTGATTTTGGGCTGAAGACAAAGCCTCCGAAAGGTCAGAATTTGAATGATTGAGTTAGAGCCAAATTGTCAATAGGATAGCCAGTATGCAAACGCGGAGTACTTGAGCATTGTATAGTCAGATCATCAAGCTGCCAGCGCGGGGCAGAGGATCTTTTGAAGGCTGCTTGCATATTTAATGAAGGTACTTGCCTTGAGGTCTCCTGAAGCTGCGAGTCGGCTGTTTCTGGCCTGCCTGTATTGTTTTGGAATATTACGGCGAGCACGTGGAAGAGAATGGGGATGTGAGGCCGAATTACTGATATCAATAGATATCTTTTTATATCCCCCAAAGCTCGGGCTAGCCAGGGCAGTAACAGAATCCTTACAGAAAACCATCTGTCAGAACATCACATAGCAGAGAATTCTGCAAGTTAATTGTGTGCTGTGTGAAACATTATTTCTTTTTCTCTTTCCTAAGTATCAAAGCAGAAGACTAAAGAAGACACACGAGCCTATGCACAACAAACATTTAGGTGACTCTGTTTTTAGTTTCTTGGTTAGATGTATGAAGCATTGTAGAGAGGGGCGAAAGGAATTACTGGAAAAAACAAACCAAAAAAGCACACACAGATATGTGACACAGGCCCATTGATGAATTAGAGTCAGTTAACGGCTATGCCACTTCCCCTTAAAAGGGTCTTCCAACTCTGTGATTCTATGATTTTATGATCTGAATTATAGTTGGTATATTCCAAATCAGGGTTGAGGAGCTGGTTTTTCTAAAGGTCTGTTGACCCATGGGGGCTTGCTGGTGGTTAAAAGAGCTAGAACTTAAAAGAGCTAGAACTTAAGGTGGGCAAAGTTTGCAACATCATAAGTTCCCATAGCTCTCCCTCTGCAGTGACTCACCCTTTTCCTTGGGTCCTATTGTTGAAATTTGCAATCTTTGCATGCCTATACTCACTGGTAGTTAAATCGCATGGGATTCTTTAGAAGTATAGGCACAGCATATTTATGGTTACTTCCTGTTTGTGTGCATGTTTGTTCACACCCACTCTCTTCTTGCATCAGGTAGGCTTTCTATTGTTCTCTGGGGTCCAATCTGCTCTCACACACCCCTCTCTCTCTTTCTGCCTGCCTGCTGTCCCTGAACCTCTCCATGTTATGAGAGCTCTCTCTAAGTGAGATGCTCCAGCTCTCCTGACATCATGTAAAACTCTTTCTTTTTCTTACTTTTCTCATGAAGATGCATCTGCATTCAGAAGTAAAACTACTTTCATATATCTCTCAAAGAAGACCTAAGTTTGATTTCTTCCTCTGCTAACTTGGGGAGGGGTAGAATGGGCTGGTACTGAAAGGGTTAAGGTTTTAGAACTGTAGTTGCTTAGTAGAAAATAGAAGAAAAATAAGGATGAGCAGATGCGCTCTTTATCTTATCAGAAGGCGCCTAGCTATCCAAGGTCTTTTGGGGAGTTCTGCGTTGGTGTAACCCAGTGAAAATACTCCCATGGCACCAAATCCATCTTCTTGAAAGCTGGAATCCAAGGTCTCTGTAACCTGTCTGTAACCGGTCAACTGTTGATATGTAATCACTTCTCATACTTGTTTACTAGAGAGTATAAAAGTATGCTGATACCTGACTCTGGGGTCTCAGACTTTGGAAACCATTCCGCTGGGACCCTGCGCAGTAAAATAAACTTATTCTGCTTCCTACTCTGTTGGCCTTCGGTTTTTGGTGATCTACTACATTTTCTGGTGCATTGGCCGGGAAAGAAGGGGACTTTTTGCCCACTTTGGCGGACGCCAGGGCGCCGGGGCTGTCGTTTCTTTCCGACGCGACCCAGGGCGCCCCTGACTTTCTTTTGTCAGAAGGATCAACTCGGAGTGGGGCGGCAGCTCTGGTGACGGTGCTCCAGCCAGTCAAGGGACCCGGAGGCAGAGAAGAAAGCAGAATCGTCCCACAACTATTGGTGAGTCACCTCCCCGCAGACTCGGGGGGAAGAGGGGCCTGATCAACCCCTTTCAGCTTTGCCCTAGTACCCCACTGCTGTGTGGGTGAAGCCGCAAAGCTTGTTGGTCGGTTTTGGTTGTGGTACAGGAGATGGGAGGTAGTTTGTTGGTGTGAATGTGTGGAAGAAGGCGTGCAAGGTGTCGCATTTCTCATTGCAGACCGTTGATCGTCCGGCTGCGTGAGTCGGCACGTATCAATTGCTGTCTATCCCCCTTTGTGTGGATCCGTGGGACCCCTTACCCACGGGTCAACTCCCCTTTCCCTTCTGTGTGTTGTCTGCTTTGGGAGGAAATGAGAGGGGGGCAGCAGCTAACAGAAACTGCTTCAATCAGACTCTGCTTCAATGTATGCTGGAAAACTCCAAGAAAGGGTTAACTAGAGAAGCACTTTTCAGCAGATTCTCGCCTGGTTTGAGGCAACAGACAAACACTGCTTTAATGCTTCAATGGATGTAGGAAAAATTCCAAGGTTTGTGTGTAAGCAAAGCGGCATTTCGCCTAGTTTTTTGTTTCCTCTCTGTTTCCTTTTTTCCTGTTCCTCTCCCTGCTCAGAGCGGCCTTATCTCCCCCCCTGCAGCCCCTCCTCCTCCTCAGGCTCTAAGATTCAGATTTAACCCTTGAAGGACCAACTCCCTAGCATTCAGTTCAATATCCAATAGGGGCTGCTGTTGGAAAGAAAAAAGAGGTAAAGATGAAAATCGCTGTTTTCAATGGACTAGCAAGCCCATTTAAGCCACGAGGCTTGGCTATAACAGGAATTAAGTCAGTATGTTAATGAGAAAACAAACCTTTAGACCAGAGAAAGAAAAAAGAAGAAGAAGAAAAAGGCTTGATCTTGAATAATAGGAGGCATGCCTAAGGATGTCTGGATGGGGCGAGAAGCAGCCCCCCCAAAGAGCCCTTCAAAGGTACTGAAAAGGCACATCCGAGGAAGCATTAAATTATTAAAAAAAGCAGAAAATGCAAGATTAGGATCTTCCTACCTGGGCACACGCATGTCTCCTTAAAAGCAAGTTTGATTTATTTGGCACATGTGCCTCCAAGTAAACCCCTCCCTGCTGGAGGGAGAAATAGAAAGAAAGAAAGAATCTTGTCCCCCCCCCCTTCTTCCTTGCTTGAGACAGAGGGACTGAGAAGCCTGCCTCCTGTAATTTAACCCTCAACTCTCCAACTTGGATGATTGCAGTGAATTACACCTGGGAAAAGCTATGATAACCAGGCAGAAGCTTGAATCCAAGACAAGTTGTTAAAGTAGCACCCAGCTCCATGCTGAAGGCTCCTTTAAAAATCAAGTAACACCTGAAAAATTCATTTTAGCATAAAGGGAGCAACTCATTTCAGCCTTCCTTGGCTGTCTTGCTGCCCCTAAGTGTAAAGGGGGATCATGGCTTCTGGCAGCCCTCTCCTGCCTCCCTGTTCTGCCTACCCCCACCCATCTCTCTGCTTGGGAGGGTGCATTTTATAAGAAGAACATGGATAACCCGAAGAAACAGCCCTTAAAGGATTCTGGTCAGATCATACTGAGTAGAGAAGAGAAGGTGCCTCTGGCCCCCCTTATGTGTAAAGAGACATCATACAACTACAAAAGGATATTGTGTAACATTTGGAAAAAGGGGGAACCAGAGATACCCCATTCTGAGAAGCAGCCAGCAGCGGAGACTACCAGAGACAGCAACAGTGGTAGGAGCAGCAGACGAGATGGGGCTATAGATGGGTGAGGCGAAGGGGGGACAGGCAGCAGGGTCCCCCCCCCCCGATGACAGCAAGCCGCTCGAAACCCCGCAAAGCCACAGGCCCCAGCATGAGGGAGCTGCTGACCGAGATGGCAGAGACAAGTGTGATAGAAAAGAAGCGAGAAGGAGGCTGCAAACGGATGCATAAGTTGTTAGCAGCAGTATTAACAGGCGAGTGGGAGATGCTGGAAGAGAAAGTCTAAACAGCAGCTGCAGCGGAAACTGCAGGCCGAGCAAATGAAGGAGAGGCGAGCCAGGGCGACTGGCCATAGGAAAGGCTGGCAAGGCAGCGCCGGAGATCCAGCTGCAAAGACCCCACCAATGAGCCCCATGTGGAGGTCTCTGGTCTCCAAGAAGAGGCAGCCAGAGTCCAGGAGCTGGAGGAATTCCGCTTGAGGAACGACTCTCACAGCGAACAACTGAGAGACCTGCAAAAGGCTGTTAACATGATGAAAAGGGAACTGGCTTCTGTGAAGGCACTGAAGGAGAGAGAAGCGGAGCTGAGAGGATTGGTTCAGCCGTGACTTCACTGCAGACCAGTTTGGTTGGGAAACCTGACTGTATTGGCTCTGCAAACCAAGGTGCCTGTGGCTGGCTGTCAGGTGAAGACTGAGGAGAAAGTTTTGTCCATCTTCCCACAGACAGAGACAGGCAGGGGCTTGGAGCTGTGACATCCTGGAAGGAGAAGTTGGCAGCAGGAGCCTGGAGAACACAAGGAAAAGCAGAGTCCTAGGTGCAAGGCAGTCCAGATTGCAAGGGGCCTATCAGTTCCTGATAGAGCGGCAACTGGTAAGAGTCTCCGGCCCAGCTACAGGAGAAGCTGGCCCAGCCCCAGCAGGTCAAGGAGGGGGTGATGGAGCACCTCTGAGCTGGGAGGGGGAGGCGATAGAGCGCCTCTCCAGGCTGGATCTGGAAGTGGAACTGTGGCTGAAGGACTCTCTGATTGAGAAGGCGAAGAAAGAGGAGTGGTTGAGCTGAAGGCCGTGGGACAGCCAGGAGAAGCAGCCCCAAAAGCCCACACCATATAGGCTCAGACAACAGACCTGCATTTGTTCACAAGATCATCAAAGATTGAACCACTGCTTTAGGAATCACCTGGAAGCTGCACTGTGCATATAGGCCCCAAAGTTCTGGAAAGGTGGAAAGGATGAATAGAACACTGAAGATTCAGCTTGCGAAGTTGTGCCAGGAAACGAAACTCAAATGGTTGGATGTGCTCCCAATAGCACTCCTGAGAATAAGATGCACCCCTCATCGGACATCTGGACTGACTCCATTTGAGATGTTATATGGAAGACCCCCGGCCATCCTAAAAAGGTTAAGAGGGGACATTCGAGAACTGGGAAATTTGACCCTCGAAGAAGAGGTGCAAGCACTTGGGAAAGCTTTAGAGAAGGTCAGCGCCCATGCCTTGGAGGTTAGGCGGGTTCCTCTCCTCACAAAGACACATTCCTTCCAACCTGGGGATGAAGTGTGGGTTAAGGATTGGAGAGGAGATCCTCTATCACCAGGATGGAGAGGACCTTACCAGGTGCTGTTAGTTACCCCAACTGCAGTAAAGGTAGCAGGGCTGAAACCTTGGATACATTACACTAGGGTAAAGAGGGCATTTACTGATTGGACTGTAATTTCATCACAAGAAAACCCTCTGAAACTGAAATTGTCTAGACGAAAAGGGGGGAGAGAAGATTCAGACTAGACTCTGCTGCGGTCATACCAAGGAATTGGCCACTCTACACACAGTCAGATCTGCAACTGGTGAATGAAAAATCTAGGCTAGACCCTACTGCTGCCACATGTCTGGAGGCTGGTAGCTCTACGTACGGTCAGACCTAGCAACTGCAGAGGACGAAGATTGGGACTGGGCCCTGTCATAGTCACTCCGGAGGCTGACTATTCTATGCACGGCCAGATCCCCTATGGAGGATGATGGTAAGCAATGAGTGTTAGTGAAATAGTAACAATAGTAGTGTGCATACTCTTTGGAATCTTAGCTCTGGTGTATTTTCTGTACATGTATAGAAGGTACTGGTGTGGGATAAGTAGGTTTGGATAGGAGTGTGAGGCATGATGTGTGAAGTAATTGAAGCTAACTGGTTTAAGCAGCATGCTGCACACATGTTCCAACAACATGGACCCAATGTTACTCTGATCTATGAACACCCACAGACAGTAGCAGATTTTGGCTTTATGCCCTCCCTCATTAATGAACCAGGAGTGATTGTAGGAGCCCTGCAGTCGGCGCTAATGGGAAGTCCCAACATGTTTGCTAAAGTGGATGGAAACCTAAACAGAACTCGGTTTAGGCGACTGAAGTTCTATACCTATTCCCCCGGAATGTGTTTTTGTTGTCATCATAGTGGAAGCTGGAATTCTAAGTGGAAAGGGTGCCTACAACACACCTCATTTTATAATAGATTGGGAAATTATTCAACATGCAATGACAGATTCTATTTGTACGGCTCATACAATAGTTCCTATAAATTCAAGACAGACTTAAACGAAACTAGCTTTAAAGATTTGTACCCAGAATATCCTATGTTCACTCCTAATTTTACAGGGTCAGGCAGTATATGCTCTGGATTGATGGCTAGAGATCCGAATTTATGGTTTTACTTTAATGGCTGGGCCACCAATTACCACCCAGGGGTTTACCAATGTGTGGGAATTGGGTATATGACTCTGCCTGTTCAGGTTTTCCAACACGGGCAGACAAACCGGGGTGGAAGAAAGAAGCGGCACCTAGTGGGGCCATTAGGTAACCAGTGTGAGGATCTAGTCATCATAGGACCACAGTTATCTAAAAGTGAAGGTAGCAGAGTAGCTGGAGGGTCAATCACAGGACTCCTCACTTTGGGATCCTATCCCGGAATTGTGGCTCAAGAAAATCATAGGAGCATAATAGGATTGACCTGTAGATTGGAAAAAAACCATAAATGCAACCGGGAGACTGGTACAGGCCCTCCAGCGGGAAATTGAAGAGTTAAATCAGCTATTGTTACAACATCGGATGGCCCTAGATTACCTGTTAGCAAGGAAAGGGGGGTTCTGCAATATAGTCAAAGGAGGATGTAAAGTTGCCTTCCATGATCTCAATAAGACTATAGAAGATGAAATACAACACTTACAAGGGATAATCCAAAATAATGACAGCGGCATTAGCAACCCGTGGGACTGGCTGACTTCTTGGTTGCCAGATCTGAGCTGGCTGAAAACTCTGTTTCTAGGTGTTGTACTTTTGCTGGTGGGAGGATTTTTAATAATGGTACGTACTTCTTGTGCTATGAAATGTGTGCACGCTTCTCTCTCAAGCTATGGAAGGAAAGGCAGCCCATTATGCTGTTATGGCCCAAAAGCGAGCTTAAGCGATATATGCTTCAAACTGCTATGAATTTGGCATAAAGGGGGGAATGAAAGGGTTAAGGCTTTAGAACTGTAGTTGCTTAGTAGAAAATAGAAGAAAAATAAGGATGAGCAGATGCGCTCTTTATCTTATCAGAAGGCGCCTAGCTATCCAAGGTCTTTTGGGGAGTTCTACGTTGGTGTAACCCAGTGAAAATACTCCCATGGCACCAAATCCATCTTCTTGAAAGCTGGAATCCAAGGTCTCTGTAACCTGTCTGTAACCGGTCAACTGTTGATATGTAATCACTTCTCGTACTTGTTTACTAGAGAGTATAAAAGTATGCTGATACCTGACTCTGGGGTCTCAGACTTTGGAAACCATTCCGCTGGGACCCTGCGCAGTAAAATAAACTTATTCTGCTTCCTACTCTGTTGGCCTTCGGTTTTTGGTGATCTACTACAGTACGCTGTTCAATTTCTGCCTAGCACATCAGATGTTCTTGACAGATCCACTACAACCTCTCATATTTTGCAACAGTTATCCCGTCACTGGGTGTGTGTGCATGACAACCTTTTTCTGTGCCAACCATCTTTCACTGTCTTCTGCTCTACCCATGCGTGCACATTCTACCCTCTCTGTGCCATCCCATACATATGTGCACGCATGCTGCCTCATCTTTCTGTGCCTGGCATCCTGTTAGGATGTAACATGATGCAAGTGCAAGGGAAACACAAGTTTCCCTTGCACTTGCATATGTCCTTTTTTAAATTAGATATTTTATAAAAGCACACACAAATTAAACAAAAGCAAAGTAAAACAAGAAAATGACAACAAATTACAGCCACAAATAAGTATACATTAATCAAGGAAAAAAAGTGAACAAGGAACAGTACTATAAACTATGCACTAGTTCTTCCCTCCACATTAATGAGTTTGATCTTCGCAAATCTGATTATTAGCGTGAAACACATGTCTCCCCTCCATTCTCCTTCTTCCATCCCTTTGCATTTTGCCAGGCAAGGGCAAGGAAAGAAAGCGTGCCCAAGCAAAAGGCAAGGGGGGAATGCACATGTGCATCTTCCTTCTCCCCTCTAGAGCTCCCCCCTTCCCATACCCTTGCCTTTTGCCCCAGAGTGGAGAACATGTGGAGAACAAAGCAAAGGAGTGGGAGGCAAGCCCTGGAAGGGAATGAGGGGGAGCATGGGGGACACGGGGGGGGTGAAGCACCTCCTCTACCTCTTTCATGCATGAAAGACTATTGTTCATGGATTACTTTGGACTCGGGGGAATGAATCTCCTTCCTCCTCAATGCCTTGGACCTTTCTTGCTGCATCTGCTGCCACCCACTTCATGCCATGATTTGCTAAATGGATTTTTGTCTTCTGCTGAAGCTTCGATCACTGGAGAGTCAACTTTAATTGCTGGTGTGTTTACGTAGCATATAGTTTTGGTGACTTCTGCTCCAATTGCTGGCGTAGAGCCACCTGTTGTTGTACAGAATGTATTATATATGTGTACTGAATGTTCTCTCCTTCTTTTGCTCTTTCTCTCTCTCCCCCATCTCCCAGCACACAGTTTTATCAGACCCCTCCAAAAAGTCAAGCCACCAGCTGATGATAGGATTGATGGAAGTAGGATAGCTTTTTACCCTTACCCTCCTTCCTATATTCCCTTGTCACTCTAAGTTTCCTATCCCTCAAGCCAACCATAGGTATATGGCCCCATCCTGGAAAGATGAAGCTTTCTCGGTTCACCACAGAAGTTCCATTTTAGGGAGGAGGGAAATGTTACCATGCTGTACATCCCTAATCTTTGATACAGTATGATTGGCTATAAATACTGTTAAATTGGCATGAAATAAATATAAATCTTGCACATATGGGCTGAAAGCTGTGTGGAAAATAAAAGACTCTGACTGGAAGCTTCCTGAAACTAGACAAAGGACCTCAGCATAGCCAGGTGATAAGTTCAGAAAGATCAATCAGAGAGCTCTACCTGATGAGTTTTAGATGGTCCTCTAAAGTACCCAAGCCTAGGAAATAATAGCAAACGAAACTGCTAGAAGAAGCAACCAAAAGATCGACATCCTGTCACCTTTTCCCATGGAAATTGTCCTTTTGTTCCCTTACTTTTCCAGTCATTAAGATGCTATCATGACTTCCCTCAATGCTTTGTCACCTGCCACAAAGACAATCAGAACCTTCCAGACTCTCTTGTCTGCTCTGCCAGAGAGCAATTAACACACTCCTCTCAGGGCAGAAAAAAAAAAAGTATTTTAACCCCGGCTCAGCCCCTGGTTTCTTGCTAGCACTCTGGATTCACACTGGTGTGTTATGCTCCATGAGGGTCCCCAGATTCCAGTTCATTGTACTGCCCTCACACTCCCCCAGTCTGAGACAACTCAGCTTGATCCTCTGCTGCTTCAGGAATGCTAGCCATTGCCCACTTCACCCCAAACTCTTGCTATCCAACCTTTCTCTCCTTTCCTTCTGCTAGCCTTGTATGGTTCATGAGACTCCTTGATCACTTGAATGTTTGTGAATCCCCCTAATAAAGACATTCTCTTTGATTTCCAACTGATATCCTATAGTTAGTACTGGTATACAAAGGTGAAAAGATCCCATCAGGTTACCCTACCTCTCACAGGCCTTCCTTTTGAGCTATAATGCCCCAACCTTTTCATGGAGGCATGAGTACTGTTGGAGGACCTCAAGGTCCCCCACCTTTTGGGGTAACAAGATTGGTGGAGAATGCGGGCAACACCCAGCACCCCCTGACTTGTGAAGTCGATGCATGGAGCTCGGGAAACTATAGGGATTCCAGCTGGATTTGTGTGAACACATGTGAGTGTGAATTTGAGCAACTGGAGCTATAAGGGCTGCTGTTGGTTGGGATCTGCTCCCCTTTCTGTCTTGCTCCGTATCTGGCAGCTGCCCTCATATGGTCACAAATTGGTTTGCCATCTGTGAACCACTGTAGAGGGATTGGCATATGACTTATTTTGCATCTGGCTACAGGGACAAAGCTGAATGCTTCTCAGATCCTGCCTACACCCAACAAGGCACATAATGGCTTTGTAGCAGCATAGTAAGTCCAGGGAAACGTATATGGCTAAGTCTAATGTAGAACTACTAGACGGTGCTGAATTGCAGCTTGTGTGTACTACCCTATCAATGTGCATGCCAACCATCCCTTTCTTACTGTGCCGCCCCATCCCTGTGTCTGACTACATGCTAGCCCATGCCTAAGTATGTACCTATGCCACTCTTTCTGTACAATACTGTCAACACATGCATGTGCATACAAGCATCACCCAGTCTTGTTTGCTATCTCTGCTGCTCTGCCTCTGTCTGTGCCAACCTACTCTGTAAGCTGCATACAATGAGTACTGCATGCAGTTGTGGCAAGGGCCATGTGCTCTTCATCCCATTTTTAAGCTTTCACCAACTCAATCACAACAGGGGAAAAAAAGGATGAAATCCTCCTGCTAAAAGCATATAATGGAGGTTCATTCTTAGATCCTTAATTTCATGCTGGGAACTAATTTCTCCCTAATCAATGCATTGCTTGGAAATAGACACACTTGACAGCTAAAATTATTTTTGATGAAAAACAAGAGCCTATTCTCATCTATGATTTCTTAGAAATGTGACCAAAGGACCACTAGATGAGCAGAAATTTCCGGGTTAGAACTAGAAAGTAATTTTGAAATCGTATAATTTAAAAAAAATGAAAATGCATTTAATGTAGGAATTGTTGTTGTGTGCTTTCAAGTTGTTTCAAACTTATGGTGATCTCAATGCAAACCTATCACAGGGTTTTCTGGGGCTGAGAGTGTGTGATGCACCCAAAGTCACCCAGTGGGTTTCCATAGTTAAGTGGGAAATTGAACCCTGGTCTCCACTACATCATGCTGGCTCTAATGCAGGACAAGACCCATGTGATTCAATTAACTCAGCAGAAAAATTGCCAAGAAGGTATACTGAGGAATTTACTAAGGCCAAAGTCATGAATGCTGTTACCTAGGAGTAAGTCCTGTTGAACTCAATGGGACTTCTGAATAAGTACCATCTGCAAGGTTGTAACCCAAATCTATGAACGTGGTCCAGAGTTAATAGAATTGGGCCATTTCCACACTAGACTGTTACAGTGCTATTATTCCACTTTCACCATCCTATGGAATCCTGGAGTTTGCAGTTTAGAGAGGGGCCATTAAGGCCATAACAGCACTGTAACAATCTAGTGTGGAAATGGCCTTGGTTAGAAAAGTGTCAATGTATTCTGAATGATTAAATTATAGGTAGACAACATGCAGCCAACCTTCCAATTTTTTCAGACCCAAAGCTCCTACAAGCTGAACGGGGAGGGGGAAGCTGCTATTCCTGGAAGCCTCCTGGAACAGCCACTTTCCTTTCAAGCAAGGTGCAAGGCCTCCAGACCTTGTTCCCCGTCAGGATTGGCTTGAAACAGCTCCTTAGAGCGTACACAGAGTGCTGACAGGGAAGTGTCGTCTTGCTGCGACAAGCCAACTTCAGTGGAGCAAAAAACAGTTCTGAAGATGCATTTGTTACCGCTGTTTCTAGCCCGAGCTTGTGGGATATTAAGATATCATTTGATATCAATAATTCGGCCTTCCTTACCCATTCCTCTCCATGTGCTTGCGAGGCCCCCGGACAAGCACACACACAGGCGTGGCCGACAATAGCCGAACCATTCAAATCCCGATCTAGGCAGGCCAGTCACTGCCGAATGCAGCTTCAGGAGACCTCAAGGCAAGTACCACATTATGTATGCACGCTACTTACGAAAGATCCCCTGCCCCGCGCAGGCAGCTTGATGAGCGGACTATACAACTCTCAAGCACTCCGCGTTTGCATACTGGCTACTCTATTGACAATCTGGTCATAATTCCATCATCTAAAGTACTGACCTTTCGGAGGCTTTGTCTCCAGCCCGAAACTCATTGTTATCCCCGAGAACGGACTAGCCCGCGGCCACAATTTTCCCTGTAAGAACCCCTGACTTTGAGCGTCTTGTTGGATCGCTCGTGACTTGCCTCCCGACTTGCCGCCTCTCCGTTTCACGAGCCTCCCCTCAGCCCCACGTGCTGAGAACCCACGCTCCCCGGCTTCTTTGCTATTACCGGGCTTCAGGACAGGTATAGTATTTCCCACACCAAACTTCCTCTCAAAATCCCTCTATCCAACTCCTACCTTATATTTCTATAGTTCTTCGTGTGAGTGTGTTGCATACACATGTTTGGCTGTATTTCAATAAACAATTATTATTATCAACTTCTGCCTTATCATTGACTCGGCCTGAGCCCGTAGACATAGGGCTCAAGATCTCGCTACGTTACCCTGCCTCTCGCAGTGCTAACTAGTGCTCTTTGCTAATTCCCTCCCCATTGTTGTGAGCACATTTAGGTGTCCCTCCCGGGACCCCCAGAAATCAGGGTAACACATTAGGTAGGCTCAGGGCTTGTTAGTTTATTTAAGCACACTGAAGTTAAGAAATAGCAGCAAGCCGCATACCAGAGAGCAATTAGTACAGCAGTAAATCAGCAAATAAACCGGCAGCATGCCAGCAGGCAAACCATATGTCTCTCGGCAGAGCAACATGACCAGTTAGGAAAAAACCCTAAAAGGTGAAGTATACAGCAAACTCCAGCCTTTTTGAGAGCTCACCACCACCCCGGGCCTTGTGGAGTGATCCAATCACTTTCCCGCTTGGCAACCTTCACTTGATGATGAGGCAAAGACCTTCTGGGTCTGGCTAGTCATAACAACCTTGCACCTATTTCCAAGGCCACATCACCCCACTCCTGCCATCCACTCAGAAAGCAACGCCTGCATTCACCTTGAATATCCCTTCCAAACAACCCTCAAATTCTTAACAAATTCACAAAAAAATGGAATTTTCTGTCTTGTTCAGAAGACTGTCCCATAGCATGTCCCCAAAGCAAAAAATTTGTTCCTGCTCTCTGGAACTTGTTCATCTCTGTGCTAAGCAGATGGTTTCAGTATGAATTCAGGACTCGGCCAGGAGCAGTTGTCTATGGAAATCTAGGAACCACGAACAAGCCACCAGTCAAGAGCGCAGGGCCCGTAAGGGCTGAAGGACAGGTTTAAGAGACATGGCAAAGATCAGGATGTCTTTATTGCTTGAGAAAGGCTGGAATGAAACAAAAAGCTCTCTCATAATCCTTCCCGTCCAATAAGATCCAACAGCTAGCCTAGATTGCAGGGGTCAGTTTGGACACTAAAGATACTAGGATATAAGTACCTGAAGGACTGTTTCTTCAGTACTAATCAAACCGGGATTGAAGATTGGCTGGAGAGGCTCCGCTTGTGCGTGACCCACAGGGTCTTCTCGGGAGCAGGGGCTTCTCAGAACTACTTCCCAGGGAAATCCAATTGTTCCCCTCACTGTTCTTATTAGGTATTTGCTGAGAACATATTTTTTAGTGCAAGCTTTCAGATAATGGGCAGGAACTTGTTGCAGCTGTGTGCCTTCAAGTCATTTCTGACTTATGGTGACCCTAAGGCAAACCTCTCACAGGGTTTTCTTAGCAGAAGTTGTTCAGAGGGGATTTGCCCTTGCCTTCTTCTGAGGCTGAGAGAGTATGACTTGCCCAAGGTCACCCAGCTGGTTTCCATGGCTGAGTGGGGACTCAAACCCTGGTCTCCCACTGTCATATTTCAACACTCAAACCACTACACCATAGTCTCCCATTAATTTTATTGTGTCCCTTTTATTTCATTCACATATCTTTAAAATACTATTTTAATAGTGTTTATATGTTGTACTGTGTTTGATGTAAGTATTACACATTGTGGGCTCTTTGTAATTGGATACAAATACAAACAAACAAATACTGAACTGATATAGAAAAAAATTGATGCTGCAATACAAAGTTCAGAAAGTTGCCATGTGAGCAGCCAGTCAAAGGCTCCCGATAATAAAGAGGCATGAGATCAAACTTCACAGAAAAGAACCTCAAACAAGATGTTGTTCATTGGCATCTAGCATTACCAGTTCCGCACCTGTCTGAAGATGTAATTTTTTAAATGAAATGGGAAATGGGGAAAAGGGATTTAAAATAACCAGAACAATCTTCAATTACCACAAACCTCAAGTGGGAATCAAGTAGGGTTTACTTCCAGGAAAGAGAAAGGCAGGATATAAATTTAATAAATAAAGGGCAGAAGAGTCTGTGACATTGTGTCTCCCTCCTCATCATGAAACCAGCTACCAATAATGCACCAGAACAGGGTACTCAAATCAGGGTGCCCAAAAACTGAATACAGGGTAGGGAAAGCGGTGCCAAAGACACCCTATCTGAGCAGAGGCACCCGGGGCCCATTCACACTTCAGAATTATAGCACTATTATTCCCCTTTGACTGCCATAGCAATATCATATAGGAGCCTGGTATTTACAGTCTGATTGAATCATACTGCGACCTGCCTGAGAATTCTAAGTGCTTTGCTACCATACTCTACACGCCCCCACCTCCCATCCTGTAACATGTGCTATTTTCATAATGAAACATATTTATGGTTGGAAAATATGATTGAAGACACACTGACCAGAAGAGCATGTTGCTAGGTCTGGTTGACCATAGACACGGTCAGGTCATAAGTTCAGAGAGGATTCGGAGGGAAACCCCAAACCTAATGGGTTTGTGATCATCCTTTCAACACCTCAGGCTCCATGCACACCCAAAAACAATGGAAGGTGAAACTGCTTCAGGGACCATCCCTTGATCTTACCCTATGGAAATCTTTCCTCTACTCCTTGGCCAACCAGATATTAAGAGAGTGTCATGACTCCCATCAATGTTTTGTCACCTGGAGTTAAGACAATCAGCTCATTCCAGACTCCTTTGTCAATCCTGTGAGAAAGCCATTACCACTTTGTCTACACACCCTCTTCAGGGCCAGAAATAGAGTATAAAAAGCTTAGCTTCCACCCCAGTAAATGGTAGTACTTGAACGTAATATGTGGTACCCAGCCTGCTGTTTGTCCTTGCTACTCTCAAGACACTGTCAGAATCACTCCACTTTGATCTTCTTCTTCAAGATGGGTAACTATCACCTTCTTCACCCCAATTTCTTTCCCTATTCAACCTTTCACACCTTCTTTTCTGATAGCCTTGTATAGTCCTTAGTGTCTAATTTCCTGTGTGTTTGTTAAACCCAAATAAAATGCAGTCATCCCTCCACATTCACTAGGGTTAGGGGCATAGGACCCCCGTGAAACTGGAAAAACTGTGAATAACTCCAGGTCCTCCCGAACTGTATTTAGCACACAAAAAGTATGATCACCATATTCAATCTACCGTGGATTCTTTTGAGGCATCAAGGTTCCTTCTCAGGGCAGAAGCGACTGGTTGGTGGAGCTTACTCCACCTCCACTGCTGCCCCACACCATTTTTAATAGGGACTTACAAGCCTTGTTCGCAGTTTCTCACTCTCATGCAGCTTGCAGTCCCTGTTAAAAATGGCATAGGGCAGCAGCAGAGGTGACAGCAAATAATCCATGAATAATCAAATCCACAAAAATGAAACCTGCGGATGTGGAGAGCAGATGGTACTTTGTCTAACTTTTAACTGGAGTTCTCTCTACAGTTACTCCTGTCCTTACTCTCTTCTTGCAGGCCTCCTTTGAGCTATAATTTCCCCCAAATTCTAAGGAGATGCTTGCACTGTGGGTGGGCTCCAACGTCCCCTACCTCTTCCGGTAACAGTCTTCCAGCGGCCCCTTGACCTATGGCAACCCCGTGAATTTCACAGGGTTTTTCTCAGGCAAGGAATGCTCAGAGGTGGTCTTACCAGTCCCTTCTTCTGAAATATAACCTACAGCTCCTGGAGTTGACTTGGCCATCTTCCACCTAAGTACCAACCAGGACTGACCCTGCTTAGCTTCCAAGACCAGATCTGGAGCCTTCAGTGTTTTCGGCACAGAAAGAATCCTAACCGCCCCTCTTTAGATTGCCAGTCCCAAGATTCCACAGAAGGGAGCCGGGGCAGTTAAAGCGGCACAATAGGACTATAATGGGCCCCCGGCCATTTCTTCACTAGACTGTTATAGTGCTATTATTCCACTTTCAACATCCTGTGGAATCCTGGGGTTTGCAGTTTAGGGAAGGCCCCTTAAACTGCAAACCCCAGGATGCCACAGGATGTTGAAAGAGGAATAACAGCACTATAACAGTACAGCGCGGAAATGGCCCCCGAGTCCAAGCCTATATAATCCCCGCCCCGCAAACACCCTCCTCTTTCCTCCTTGGGCGTCCGACCCCTCGGGTTCTTCTGCCCGCCCCCCCCCCCGCCGCCAATCCTTGCGCTTCGTTCCGACGGGGCCGTCCGCTTCTCCCGCCGCGCCGGGGCGCTGCTCAGGCGGAGTAGGCCGGCTACCCGGGGCGAAGCGAAGCGCAGAAGGCGGCCGCCGCCCTCAGCAGCAGCAGCAGCAGCAGCAGCAGCAGCAGGAGCGCCAGCGCCGCCACCGCGCCGGGAGCCGCCCCGGAGACAGCAGCAGCGCCGCCGCCGCCGCCGCCGGGCTGAGGTCGCGCCGGCTGGCCCCGCGGAGCGCGCCGCGTCCCGCCCCCGCCTCCTCCCTCTCCCGCGCCCTACGAGGCGGCGGCTCCGGCCCGCCGGGCAGCGGCTCCCCTCCGCCCCTGGGCTGCCGGGGAAGCGTCGCCGGAGCGCATGGAGAGACCGGCCTCCTGGATGTGTCCCGGTAAGGCGAACGGGCGGATTCCGCGCTCCGGCCCCGGGCTGGCGGACGCGGAGCTTCTCCGCTCTCTGGCCGTTTCCGCACTGGGCTGTCAGAGCGCGATTATTCCGCTTTCAACATCCTATGGAAACCTGGGGTTTGCAGGTTAGGGAGGGGCCTTTAAGGCCTCTTTGAGGCCCCTCCCTAACCTGCAAGCCCCAGGATTCCATAGGATGTTGAAAGCGGAATAATCGCGCTCTGACAGCCCAGTGCGGAAATGGCCACCCTCTCGTCCCGCCGCCGTTACTTTGCCTTCCTTTCCTCGCTCCCCCGCAACGCCGGGTCCCGACCCTCCCGGACATCCACCCGCTTCTTTCCCCTCCTGAGCAGAGAAGTCCCGCTCAGCGGGGAATCCTCGGGGGTGCCTCGCCGCGGAGGGTGAGCGACTCAAATTTCTTCTGCTCGCGCTGCCGAGGGACGAGTCCTCAGGGTGCCCGCCCTCCCTGCGCTCGGGAGGAGGGCGGACGAGGCAGCCCCCGCCCTGCCCGGGGAGAGGGATTTGGGAGCCCCGAGCGCGCCCCGAATGGGAGGGAGGGGCCGCCGACGTGCGCCGGGGGATCCTCTGTGGGCGCGCACGTGCACACGCCCCCCCACCCCACGGTCTGATTTTCAGTTGATGGGGGTGCTTGTATGTGTATGTATTATCTTTGCGTGTGTGTGTGGTTAGTGGATCTCACTTTGAGTACTCAAAAGGAGGGAGGGGAACCTCTCTTCAGATGGACAGAGTGGGGTGTCTCCAAGTTTTGCCGTGAACCCTTTGGTCCAAGTGTATTAGGAGCAGTGAGATTTTCTACAGAAGCCATCTCTACCTTGCATGCACCGATAGCATGTGTGCATATCTTGTGTCTTTACCTGTCAGTTCTAAGAGACAGCCGTGCTCCTCTGTTGTAGCATAAAAGGACATCAAGGAATGCAGTAACACCTTTGAGACTCAGGTGCAACTTCAGAGGAGAGGGACTGAATTCACGGAAGCTCATGCTAGAAATGTCCTCATCCCGCTTAGTCCCAAATGTGCTACTGGATTTCTTTTTATCTATCTGAGACTGTTTTCTCTCTCTGACACATAGACTAACACATATATTGTACGTGTGCGAGCGGAAATGAGTGTGTTAGCTTCCAGGCCCATTAAAGTGTGTTTCCTGGCACAGAACTGTACAAGTTGCCGCAAAGAGTGGATTGGTTTCTATTTCTCATTTTGTTGTTTTATTGGACAGAGGGGGGAGAGATGATATGAAGTATTTACACCCTTATTGTTGCTGGGTGTTTATAACTGCAAAAATGATGCGATAGAGATTTTCAGAGAGAGTAGATTCCTTTGTTTCAAAACCTGGTCTGAATCAAACTGATTTATTGAAAGAGGGATTTTGTTTTCCTTACTGGCTTTCCATACCACCAGCCAAAATGAAAAGTAAGCAGTAGCCAGTTTTATTTAAGCACTTTGAAGTTCCATATAATTCAATAGGAGAGTGAAGTGGTTGTTTACTTTTCTGTAGATTGATCAAATTTAATACCCTTTGGCCTGACTAGAGTAGACCGTTAAAACAAGGGGATTAGCCCGTATGCAGACTCATAATTCAGTAACTGCTTGAATGGGTTTGCTTTACTTGGAACTAAAGATTCTGGCCAAAGTTTTGTTTCTCAGTTGTAGGTGCTTGTGCCAGGGATGAATGATTTCAGAAAAAGAAATCAATGTATTTATAGGTTTTTCCAGCTGTCCACCTAGGTCAGAGAAAAGAACGATACAGCCCTCCAGAGGTTGTTAGACTGGTTACTAGGATTTCTTACCACTGGCTATGCTGTTTAGGGCTGCTGGGAGTCACAGTCCAACAACATCTGGAGAGCTACATGAATCCCACCCCTGATCTACAGTGATTAACAGTGCTGTCCAAAGTTCCAAATAGAAATCTTTTTTAGCTGGGAATGCTGAGGCCTGAACCAGCAGTCTGTTCCATGCAAAACAGGTGTTCAGTTATTGATCTGCAGCCCCCACCCCTTTAGGCTTTAAGAGACTAGAAAATCTGTTGGTACAAATTGCTTCCTGGAAGAGGAAGCTTTTCCAGAACGTCAGGGAATAACTGGATTTTGTTTCTACTCACATGAAGCGAATGTTTAATGGATTCACAAAATCTGCCTGGTAAACTGAGTGGGTGTACTTTGACAGCGTCATGTACCGCTCAATGACATCTGCTGTGCAAACCAAAACAAACTGTTATTAAGAGTCATTATTTGCTTTCTTTCTCTCTCTCTCTCTCTCCCTCCCCCCCTCCATTTTAGTTCTTTTTGTCCATCTCTCTCTTATGCCAGGGACCTCCGTCCGTCTTGGAACAGGCCACAACCACTCTAAACTGTGTAAGTAATCTAACAATGTTTTAGGAATTTGTTTTCACATCTGTGTCGGTATTTTCAGCCCACCAAAATCAAGGGAGGACATTCCCTTGAGATGTCTTGTGAAAGACAATGTCTATCAAGCAAAAAATTTTAATTGCTGTTGTTTGCTGTCAAGTCAACTTTGACTTATGGTAGCCCTATCATGAGAGATCTTCAAGAGCCCTGGTTGTCCACAGCCCTGCTCAGGCCCTTGCAAACTCGGGGCCATGGTTTGCTAAATAAGAAAGCAGTGATAGGCGGAGGCTGAGGCTCCTAGGGTCAAAATGCTGGGAAGCCTTGATTAGAGGAGAGAAGTGGCTTCATTGCTTCCCTGTTCCCAATCAATCAATCTGTCATTTTATTTATAACCTGCCTTTTCCCCAAAATTGTGATTCAAGGTGGCTTACAGATAGGGTTGCTAGGTTTCCAAAATACCAATGAGGGACACTCAAAATTCATGATGTGCAGGGTTGACAGGGTTGTCTTAATAAAAATGCATTCTTGGTTTCTTTTTTGGCATGCATCAACAGTCCTAAATCCATTTTAATCAGATGATCATTATCTGTGTTGACAGAAAGCTACAGTTCACTTGCTCTTGCACCTTGGCCTCGTCTTTTCTCAAAAGACCCACACCTCCAGACATGGGATTTTGGCCATATAAAAGAACAAGCTTCTCATCCCTCAAATAGCGAACATCCCTTATAATAAGGGACACATGCTGGGCCTATAAGGGGCAAGCTTCTCAGCCTTATAATAAGAGACACCTGGCAACCCTACTTGCAGAATAAAAAAAGATACACATGTGACTAAAAGCATATAGACACATGTCACAACAAAGAAACATAAAAAACATAAAAGCATAAAAACACATATCAAAAATTGTATTTTGGTAAACACTTTAAAATTCAATATACACTTTAAAATATATACTACATAATCAAGTAAACAATAGGAATTACTGATAACAAAACTATAAAAATAGATGGTTTTAAAAAGCCAGAAGCCAAATTAAAAAGAAGAAGATCAGCCAAAGATATTTTGCTGCCAGGTATTTTACCTTTTTCAAAAACTCAAGATAGCACGCACATGCCCCATTTCATATACAGTATCCAGCTGAACTGATATTTTAAAGTATATAAGCCACTTCATTGAATTTTCAGGTGGGAAGAAACAGAATAACCAACCAGGGAAATAAAGAGACCAGACACAAAGATTGGCTTGAAAACAGGCCAATTTATTTAATTCTAAACCTATTTATCCTTTAACCCCCGAGAGCTGCAAAAGGTCGGGGGGGGGGCAGCAACCTTGTCTGGGAGCAACTGAGGCAGGTGGTCTCTCCTAGACTTCCTCCTCAGCTTCTCCTGGTTGAAACACCTGAGCCCCAAGGAGAACCCAAAAGCTGAGTTGCTCTACAGCCTCCTGCAACTGGACAGCCCAACCCATGTCACATGGCTTAAACTGAGGGTCTAGCCCTCAGGCCAGCCCCAAGGAAAGCCTCTTCCCCCACCCTGCCCCCAGTCTCATGACCTAACAAGGCAGTTTCAGAGCCCTCCCGTTCCCCAAAAGGTGCCGTCAGTGTTCACCAAATTCCTACTTGTCTTCTCCAGCTACCTGCCCTGTTTAGCCCCTGTCCGCATCCAGGGTGGCCAAAAGAACCCTTGCTCCCTGTTACGGGTCTCCCAAGAATAACATATTGCCTTCATCTGACAAGTGAATGCCATCTGCTCTGTAGAGCTCAGGCTTCTGCAAAATCATCTGAGGATATAGCAAGAAATAGCCCAAGCCCTCCAGCAAGGCATTCTGAATTTCCCTATCCAGACTTCTCTGTGCTCATTCAGTGCATTGCGGGTGCCCCTTGCCTCTTCTGTACCTGCTGGGGCAAAATGGCAGAGAACATTATAGCCTCCCCAAACCAGTTGCAGTGAATGATCTTCATATCATGACTGGGCTGCAGAATAAGAGCCTTACCCTTCAACAAACCTAGGCCTCTACGCCCCAGGTGAGTGACCAGCACATGCAGCAGAGTGTCACAGCACTCCCCAGGCAACATTGGCATCAGCCCATGCCAGAAAAAGCCCCTCTTTCCTGGCTGCTCACCCATAACCAGGTTGTTCAATCCCAGGTGGGATGCAAACTGTTAACTGTGAGCCTGGCACCCTGCCCAACAGACCATACTGTGGCCACAGATGAGAACATTATGTCTTGCTGGCCAGAACCTAGAATCTGAAAGAAATGACAAAAGCAAACAGCAAAACATATTAATATGGAAAGGAACAAACATATCTCTAGTATGCCAAAGACCTCTGCCACCCAGTCCTCTGAATAAGTTGTGGACCTGTGCTGACAGAGTAAATGCAGCCCAATCTAAAACCCAATAAGAATAAGGCCAGGCTGTGATCCCCTGACTTGAACATATTCCTGTAAGCCATGCGCCAGGCATAGAGACTGGACACTGCAGGTATACAGCTACAGACAGGTCCCAGGCCTGTGTTGATCTGTTTTGGATGACCTGTGGGTCATGGAACTCCAAAGCCTTCCCAGACTGGTTGCCCTTTGACTGAACAACCAGCTTGCTCACTCTCAAAGCCTCCAAAAAGGACCCACACACAAGGAAGGAGATGGGTGAGAAAAGCAAGTATAGGGCCACCATGCTATGAGGTGTAGTTCAGTAATATGTCAAGGGTACCACCCAGTCTGCCTACACTGGTAGTAGATCTCCATGGTTTGAGACCAGAGTTTCCCAGCACTGCCCGGAGAAGTGAAGGACTGCACCTGGGATCTTCTAAATGAAAAGAAGTGCTCAACTGTTGAGCTGTGGCCCGAAGGTGGGAAGTGAGGTACCCTTTCTTTGTAGTCATGTGCTTTGCAACCTTTGAAAAGTGTTCCTTGGTTTAAAAATGTGACACTCGCAAATGTGAAAGGCTGTACACATCTTAATTCAGCAGCTGCAACCTGGCTTATGTGCTCTTAAAGCCATCTGGTAGCTGGACCTTTAAAAAACCCACCTGAGAATCTTTCCACAAGGAATCTTGCCCCAGTTTCAGCTTTGCCTGGATTAGGTGTGCACAAGGGATTCTTTTTTTTAGTTTCCCTTTTAAGCATGTGCCACAGCAGGCTCCTACCAGGAGCTGTCATTTGTCTACAGGGCTGCCAGCTGTGATCTGTGACTCCAGAAACTAAAGTCAGCAAGGGCAGAGGTTGAGAAATAAGTTCTGCCCAAGTAAATCCTTCTTTTAGCACAGCGAGATAATCTCCACAAGCTGGATGCTTTGGCAGACTTCAGACTTCTTGTGACCCTTGCTTGTTCTTCTTCTCTGTGTAGCTGTGCAAGGCGTCATTTGTGCTCAGGATCAGACCCAGAGTTTATCTCCAGTGCCAGGGCTCAGGGCACTGCTATCTCAGGTTCTGTGGAGCCAGCATTTTACATGAATACTACAAGCACAGTATGCAACTTTGCAAGGATTTACATTTTAAAGCAGGCAATATGCAGTCAAAGGATCACAGAAGTGAAAGCAGCCTCATGAACCATTGAGTCCAATGTCCTACTCAGTGTAGGATCTTTAGTTAAAACATCCCCAGCAGGAAGCTGTCCATTCGCTTTTTGAGGATGTCGAGAGAAGGAGACCCTTGAGGTATTTAAAGAGGGCAGTCATGTTACTCCTCAGTCTTCTCTTCATCAAGCTGAACGTACCCAATTCCTTCAACCTTTCTTCATATGTTTTGCTCTCCATACCTCTTATTCTCATTGCCCATCCCTGAGCCTGCTCCAACTTGTCTATACGCTTCTTAAAATGAGGTGCCCAGAACTGAACTCAATACTCCAGATGAGGCTTGACCAGTGAGGTGTAGTAGGACTATTATTTCCTTTGAGTTGGAAATTATGCTTATTTTAATGCAGACAAAAACAGTATTCACCTTCTTTTCTGCAGCATCTCAATGCTAGCTTATGTTCAACTTACAATCAACAATAATTCCAAAGTCCTTTTTTCATATGATACTGCTGAGCTATGTATTTCCCATCTGATATTTGTGTGTTTGGTGTTTTGGGGGCACAGTATAGAATTATGCATTTGTCTCTATTGAAGAGCCTCCTTTGTTAGAGGTTTTTGAACAGAGGCTGCATGGCCATCTGTCTAGAGTGTTTTGATTGTGTACTTCTGAATGGCAGGGGTTGGACTGGGTGGCCCTTGTGATCTCTTCCAACTGTGTGATTCTCTGAATTTTATGTTCCTGATTTCTCCCCAATTTTCTAATTTATTTAAGTCCTTTTGAATTCTGTAACTTCCTGATAGTGTTTCCATCTATTCGAGATTTAATCAGTTTGTTAATCGAAATATTATGGGGGACTTTATCAAATGCTTTGCTGAAATCCAGATAAATGACATTTACAGCTTTCTAGCCTTCTGTTAAATTAGTGACTTGATTGAAAAAAGATGCAAGGCTAGTTTGGCAAGATTTGTTCTTGACAAACTCATGTTGGCTCCTATGGACCTCTGCATTGTCATCATGATACTTGTGGATGGTTTCTTGTATAATCCTTTCTAATACTTTTCCTGGTAATGAAGTTAGGCTGACTGGGTCTTCTTTTTTGCCCCCCCCCCTTTTTTTAGAAGGGAACAATGTTTGGCCTTCTTCAATCCTTTGACACCTCACCTGTTCTCCAAGATTTTTGAGAAATCTTGAGTAATTACAAACAGACAGTATGAAATTACTTAGAAAGTGATGCCGTGATCACTAAAAGTAAACATGGATTTCTCAAAAACAAGTCATGCCAGACTAATCTTATCTCTTTTTATGATAGAGTTACGAGCTTGATAGATGAAGGGAATACTGTGGACGTAGCATATCTTGATTTCAGTAAGGTGTTTGACAGAGTTCCCCATGACGTTCTTGCAAAGAAGCTAGTAAAATACGGGCTGGACAGGGCACTGTTAGGTGAATTTGTAATTGGTTGACCAAATGAACCCAAAGGGTGCTCACTAATGGCTGCTTTTCATCCTGGAGAGAAGTGACTAGTGGGGTGCCACAGGATTCTGTCCTGGGCCCAGTGCTGTTCAATATCTTCATCAACGACTTGGATGAAGGAGTAGAGGGCATGCTGATCAAATTTGCAGATGACACCAAATTGGGTGGGGTTGCTAATACCTCAGAGGACAGGATCAAAATTCAAAATGAACTTGACAGGTTGGAGAGCTGGGCCAAGCTAACAAAATGAATTTCAACAAAGAGAAATGTATGGTCCCACATCTAGGCAGGAAAAAATGAAATGCACAAATATAGGATGAGAGACATCTGGCTGGGCAACAGTATCTGTGAAAGGGATCTAGGAGTCTTAGTAAACCACAAGCTGAACATGAGTCAGCAATGTGATGCGGCAACCAAGAAAGCCAGCATATTCTTGGTTGCATCAATAGAAGTATGGTGTCTAGATCAAAGAAAGTAATACTACCTTCTATTCTGCTTTGGTCAGACCTCATCTGGAATACTGTGTCCAGTTCTGGGCACCTCATTTCAAGAAAGGTATTGACAAGCTGAAACGTGTCCAGAGGAGGCTGACCAAAATGGTGAAGGGTCTGGAAGCCATGTCCTGTGAGGAGTGATTTAGGGAGCTAGGTGTGTTTAGCCTGATGAAAAGAAGGTTAAGAGTGGACATGAAAGCCATGTTTAAATATTTGAAAGGATGTCATACTAATGAGGGAACAGGGTTGTTTTCCACTGCTCCAGAGACTAGGACAGGGAGCAATGGATTTAAACTACAGGAAAAGAGATTCTACTTGACCTCAGGAAGAACTTCCTGACAGTCAGAGCTGTCTGGCAGTGGAATATGCTGCCTCAAAGTGTGGTGGAGTCTCCGTCTTCAGAGGTTTTTAAACAGATGCTGGATAGCCATCTGTTGGGAGTGCTTTGATGATGTATAGGAGCATGGCAGGGGGTTGGACTGGATGGCCACTATACCTACTCTTTTTTTCTTTTCGTTTCCTCTTTGAGTTTATTTCTTCAATTACATTGCGTTTTTCACATGTTTCCTATTTTATTTCTTCCATGGGATTGTTTGTGATTGTGATTCATTCTTCAAGAATTCCCACCTTTGCTCACTGTCTTTTTCCGTTACCACATCTAGCCATGGGATTCCCCCAGTCAGTTCATGAACTTGTTAAAATCAGTTTACCTGAAATCCAGGGTCCATGTTTGACTATATTCTTCTTTGCCCTCTCCCACAATTATGAATTCTAGCTTTACATGGTAATTTCACCTTAAAGTATGACTACTTCAGTTTCAGTAACCAACTCCTTCCTGTTGGTTAGAATCAAGTCCAGGATTGACAATCACATTGTTCCTTCCTCTAACTTACGAAATAAGAAATTATCTGCAATTATCTCTTTGAAATTATGAGCAAATTATCTCTTTGTTGGAGAGCCTATGCTTAGCAGAGTTAGTCTCCCAGCAGAGTAATCAAAGATCCCCATCACTACTGATTCTTGCATTTTTGAGATTTTTGAAATTTCTTTCTTTTTTTTATTAATTTTATTAAATTTCACTAATAAAAAAACATACAGTATAATTGTAATTTTACATGAAATATTTTTTGATCTTCTATACTGATCTAGATTTCATTTTCAATATTTCTTTTAACTGTTACATTAATGTACCACTATTCACTGTTAATCTTACATGTTAGTTCATACATTTCCCTTTTCATGTTTCAGCTCCATGATATATGACTGCCGTCCCTTCACATATTATCATACTCATGAATTACTCATTTCCATTGGCAATTCCCAGCAATTACCCATTACAATTTGCAACTCTGCTTTTATCTCCTCGTCCAATTTCCCCTTTAGTCTCTGAGAGACTATGTCCGCGTTTCTGTTTTGAATAAATGTTCCCCACCATTGTTCAACCGTGGGTATTTGCTGAGTTTTCCACAGTTTAGCATATTCTATTCGGGCTGTCATTATCATATAGAGTATTATTCTCCAATGTCTCTTTATATCAGTATTCTTAAATACATTTGTCATGTTTAACAAATACAATTCTGGTATTTTAGCAAATTGAACCTTCAATACCTCACACATCTTTTTGTGTATTTCACTCCAATATTTCTTTGCCTTAGGACATGACCACCACATATGAAATAATGTTCCAACCTCTTTCTGACATTTCCAACATATTCCCATACCTGTATTATAAATCTTTTTTAATTTATCTGGTGTCATGTACCATCTATGAAACAATTTGAAATAGTTCTCTTTTAGGTTCTGAGCCATTGTAAATTTTTGTGTCCTTTTCCAGCTCTGCTCCCATGCTTCTAATTGAATTGAATGTCCAACATTCTGAGCCCACAAAATCATTGCTGACTTAACCGTTTCCTCCTGCCTTTCATGTAGTAAGACTTCTTGATATATATAAGCTAATAGGTGGGGTGGGTTATCAAACAATCGTTTGATCACCCCTGTCTTCTCTTTAGGGTCTATTCCATATGTTTTCAGGTCCATCTGGAATCTTTCATTTAACTGTCTATAGGGAAATCAACTTAAGGATATTCCCTCCTGTTCAAGTTTTTCTCTTGATTTAATCTTAAGATCATTTGTCATAGATTTCTCTAATATATCTTCATATCGCAGCCATCTCTCTGTTTCACTCCATCTTCCAAAGAAAGCTTCCTGAGGGGATACCCACATGGGTAGCTGCCTTATGTTTTTACTCTTATATTCATTCCATATTTTCAGAAGCAATTTTCTGACATAATGATGCGTAAAGTCTTTGTCAATTTTTGCTTTGTCATAAAACATGTAGGCATGCCAAACCATCCTCAAGTCCGCTCCTTCCAGTGCTAGCATTCTTGTATCTTGTAGATCAATCCAATCTTTTATCCATATGAATGCCGCAGCTCTGTAATATGTCTGAAAATCTGGTAGCCCCATTCCTCCTCTAGATGTTTGATCTGTCATAATATTCCATTTTATCCTTGGCTTTTTCCCTTGCCATATGAATTTAGTCAAATCTTTCTTCCACTGTCTGAGAGGCTTACTGTTTGTTATAATGGGAAGGTTTTGAAACAGAAAGTTCATCTTTGGAAGTACGTTCATTTTTATTGCCACTATCCTCCCCATCATTGACAAATTCATTGACGTCCACCTTTCCAAATCTTTTGTTATTTCTTTCCATTTTTTCTCATAATTGTTTTGAAATAGCTCATTATTTCTTTTTGCTATCCAGACACCTAGATACTTTGCTTTCTGTGCTCTGTTAAATTGGGTTATGTATGCTGATTCCTTCTCTTCTTTCTCTGTCCTATTTTTCATTAGTAGTACTGTTTTTTCTTTGTTAACTTTAAATCCAGAGAATTGTCCATATTCTTGAATTATTCCAATTAAGTCTTTAATACTACTCTTTGGATCCTCAAGAGATAGTACCAAATCATCAGAGAAAGCTTTAAGTTTATACTGATATTTCTTAATTTGAAGTCCTCTTATACCTTTGTCTTCTCTTATAATGTTATTTAGTATTTCCATTGTCATAATAAACAACAGAGGAGACAAAGGACATCTCTGTCTTGTTCCTCTGTTCAGTATCTGCTTTGTTCTTTCCCCATTAATGACCAATCGAGCTCTTTGCTGGTTGTATATCGCTTCAATCCACGACACAAATTTATTTCCAGCTTGCATTTGCTTAACCGCTGTCTTCATGAATGGCCAACTGATCATATCAAAAGCTTTCTCCGCGTCTACGAAGATCATGGCCATTTTCCTTTCATTATGCTTTTCATAATATTCAATTATATTTAAGACCGTTCTGATATTGTTTCTCAAGTATCTTTTTGGTATAAAACCATTCTGGTCCTCATTAATAAGTTCAGACAAAACCTTTTTAAGTCTCGTTGCCAGGATTGAAGCAAAAATCTTGTAACCTGTATTCAAAAGTGAGATTGGTCTATAATTCTTTACATCAGTTAGATCTCTACCTTCTTTAGGAATCAGCACCACATTTGCCTCTCTCAAAGTGTCTGGTACACCTTCTTTTGTTATCTCATTTATTGTACTTTGCAATGGAATTGAGATCTCATGTTGCAACATCTTGTAATATTTTGCAGTAAAGCCGTCTGGTCCTGGAGATTTGTCATTCTTCAAATTCCTGATTGCATCCACTAATTCCATCATTGAAATGGATTTGTTCAAAATCGCTCTATGGTCCTCAGTAAATCTCATTTTATTTGTTCTTTCCAAGTATTCTTCCAATTCATGTTGCTTTTTCATTTTTGAAATCTTACTCATCAACTTTTGATCTTCTCCTTTGGCTTATCCTTTCTCCCTCTTCTTGTCAGTTTTAATAAAATTATACACTTGTACCTTATACAACTATTAATCTAAGCACTTGTTACTTAATGCAGCTATAAAATGCAATATACTTATATCAGTTTCAATACACTGATTATATATGTAAATTACACAAATTATTTAGAAGGGAGAAGAACTCATTACTTATGCTTAATAATTTTAAGTTGAATTAGTACAGCAAAACAAAGCTATTCCAATAAAAAGACAAACAGCAATCAAAGTCAAAATCAGTTAAATTTCTAAATATAAATGTTAGATATTAGGCTTCTTTCTTTCTGAAAAGCATCATTTACCAATTCTTCTTGATTTGGTGACCTGTAGTAAACTCCTATCGCAATGTTGCATTTAATTATTTATCTATTTTTACCAAATTGCTCTCAACCGGTCCATTCTAATCACTCTCATGAATTTCTGTAAACTGGGCACAAAAGAATACAATATAGCACATGCACACGCACACACACACACACACAGAGGTGAGTTCAGTGTATCACCAAGGCACCAGTTTTTCAAAGAAGTTTCCCAGTGGGTCTCTTTACTCCCAAATACAATGGATCAGTCTCAAAATATTCCTGCCTCACAGAACCTTCTCTTGTAGAACCCAAAACACAGGCAGCACAGTAGCCGTAAGAAGTAAAGCAAAACCCTAAGGTGGTAAGGGCCAAAACATTCTGCACCCTGGGAAATGGCGGCTCCATTCCTCTTCAGCCCTTGTTCTCTACCAGAGGTTCTCAGGCAGCCTTTGGTCAGTTCCCGGAAGCCTCAGACAGCATGGCCAATGGTAAGGGATTGTGAGAGCTATAGTCTAAACATGGTGAGGGATTATGGGAATTGTGGTCCAAAACATTTGGAGGACCAAAAATTGAAAAATACTGCTTTCAAGCAAACCTTTGCAAGTATACCACCCTTCCTTAAAGACTCACCACTCACTCGGCTAAACTAACACAGAAGTGTGTGGGTTAAAAAAGAATAGCCAAAGAATAGACCAAAAAGGCTGTGGACTAGCAATGCTTCTCAGAGTGGTGGTCCCTGGACTGGTGCCTGTCAGCCTTCAGCTGCTAGCTCCTGGCATGTTTTGAAGGAGAATCAAAAAAGAAAAAATGTAGCCAGTGGGTACAAATATGGTACCAGTTCTGGTCCCATTGGAAAAAAATAAGTTGAAATGCACTGGAACAGGGTGTTGGAAGGGCCACCTTCTCCCATATATTGCACCATGCATGCCATCATCTGTATCTGAAGTATTGCTCTTAGTTCCATTGTAGAACAAGGATTTGCAGACATCTGTCAGTAGAGGCACCAACTGTATGGGATTCCCATCCCAAAGAGGTGAATCACACCCCTACAAAAGGCTGTTGAACTTTTGTGTCTTGAGGTGTTTGAGCTCTGTCAACTCCCAGAAGTTCTAGCCAGCATGGCCAGTGGTAGGGAATTGTGGAAGTTGTAGTACAAAAAATTTTGAAGGGTTGAAGGTTCCCCATCTGTTGTTCTTCAAATCATTTCTGACTTATGGTGAACCTAAGACAAACAAGGCTATCATGGGGTTTTCTTGGCAAGATTTGTTCAGAGGACATTGTAGAACGTTGTCATTGCTTTCCTCTGAGACTGAGAGAGTGTGACTTGCCCAAGGACACCCAGTGGATTTTCATCCTGAGCAGGGATTTAAATCCTGGTCTCTCAGAGTCCTAGTCCAACACTCATTTACACCATGCTGGTTTTCCCCACTTATTTCTCACTACTCATTATGTTCAATACCAGGCTCAGGTTTCGCTTTTTCAGAAAGCTTTTAGTGAATGTAATCTAACCTTTATGGATTCTGATGCCATGTTGCGTAGTTTGTTATTGATTGCTCTGTCTTGCTGCTGCATTGAATCTTTCCTCCTGGGAAGTGGAGCTGTCTGCAGGGGTTCCAACTGTAACCATTTACTGTTTCTCTTTGCCGTTTGCATATTTAGCCAGATGTACTGTGTATTTTGCCTTTTGTACTTTGTTCATTACATTAGTGGTTATTGTTTGTTTTATTGTTTTTCTCTGATTTATTCTCGGGAGCTGATTGGGATCCATATTGGGAGGCAAATAGGACATTGTATTGTCAAAACAATAATGATAACATTGATTGTTTTTTATCTTGCCACCATATGACTCAGTCTGCCCAAGCTCTGCCCACCACACTGGACACGGGTCACCGTCCGTGTTTGGGCCAGGCTGACTAGCACGGGACCTTTAAAACTGAAACTACTTTTGTAAAGCATGCTATAAATTTGAAAGGTTACTTCTGAGGATTATGGCTTCCTGACACACACACGCACCCAGCTAGCTGCCATGTTAGCAGGAGCGCTTATAGTTCTGAAAAGACTTTTTCCCCCAGTTTATTCATACAAAGGAATGCTATTCCACTGGCCTGAATTTTAAAATCTAAAGGCTTTCTCTTGATCCCGTCACCATCGCAGGACACAGGGGAGAGGTTTCTCAGTGCCTGCTCCCAGGCTGTGGAACTCATTTCCACAAGAGATTCAGTTGCTTTCAGCCCCCTTCTCCTGGCTGTCTTGTTTAGGCAGGTCTCTGATGTTTAAATTATGAAGCAGAACCAGAAGAGTGTGTGCATATATATAAATAAATAAATAGGCCAACTAGATACCCAAAGTTGGGAATATGGAAGCTAGTTTAAAGGTCTGAACCCAAATATTACTTTTGCTCCTTCATCAGAAGTCATAGTCTGTGTGGTCAAGGTAGTTTGGGTGCAGATTCTGACTGCTGTGTGTTATCTCTGTATCAGTAATTATTTTCATGCCTTGAAATTTGCACAAGTTTAGCTTGAAAGGTATCTTCTCACAGGAATTTTTTCCTGTCTCAGACTGCTAGCTATTCCTTTTCCCACCACTACCTTTCTTGCATGGACATCTTAGCAGTTTAAGGCCACAGTCAGCTACACACTTCCCTGAGAGTAAGCACTATTAAACTTGGTTTGACTCTTTTTTGAGGTCAGATATGTGGGACCATACTGTAAGAGAATGGTATGCCTGGAAGGGGTGGGAAAGAACCACATTCCATCCGAGTAAATAGTACTGTGATAAGAGAAACAGACTGACTTGTTGATGTTCAGATGTCACAATAAACCAAGACGAGGCAAAGTGTACCTCTCCAAATGTTGTTGGACTACAACCCCCAGCAATCCTCATCAGCACAGTCAATGGAAGGTCTTGCTGGGCATTGCAGTTCAGTAACATCCATATAATTCTATAATTCCCCAAACTGTCTTGTCTAGTACCTGTAACTTTTCCCCATATTCCCCAATCCAATCTGTATTCAGAGTTATTAACATACAGAGGTTGGGTTCCCGAAGGAATACATTGCCCTCCTCCTTGCTGCGAGGCCTCGTCTCCATAGCAACTGGACTATTCAAGACAGACACAGTTGACTGAGGCCCAAGAGTTCTCTGGCTGAGAATTCTAAAGGCCTCTTCCTAAACTGCAAACCCCAGGATTCCATAGAATCTTCTTAGGCAGCCAATCATATGAGGTCTTCTCTCCTGACACAGCCAATCATATGATGTCTTTGCCTGACACGGACAAACAGACAGACTTTGACTTTTATATATTAGATTTGTTTGTTATCCACGTTGGCTATAAATACTATTCTCATTTATAATTGTTATTATATTCTTTAACATCATTTTGTCTGTTTATTTGAGATGGCCTTTTGTGGTTTACGGATCTGTGATTGAGACCCTTCCCTTCTGTATTTGTTTGTTTTTTAAAAAGAACATCATTAAAATGAACCGCAGTTTGTCAGATATGGAAGACACAACATGTTGCAGTTAATGAATGATGAATAAATCTTTATTGCTCAGCTAAAAGCCATTGCAACTCACCACAGTCAGACAAAATACATCTAAATAACAGAAGAAGACATTACAAATGGTAAAAGACTCATATAAAAGCTAACATACAGGAACAACGTATGAGGAATAAATGATCAATGTAATGATTTTAAAAAATCGGAGCAATATAAAATATATCTCTAAGATGATATAATGTAGTCCAATGTAAAATTCAATATAAAATTATATCGTATTATATAAAATATACAATTTAAAATTACACTTATGTATTCTATGAGACCAGGATCAATTACTTTTATCACCTCTGTGTTATTTGTGAGGATAGTTTTGATATCTAGATCTTATCTTACTTGCAGCTAACGCAAAATTTGCAACCATAACAGTGACATAGGGGTCGTTATCAGCTAATAGTCCACAAATCTGCTCAAGAGGTGGTCTATTGGAAAGGGGAGAGGAGTAGAGGAAGCAATTAAGGAACTTTTGCCTGAGAGACGTACATAGAAGGCAATATGAAAGGCAGTGTTGGATGTCCTCTACATCCCCGTTCTCACAGATGCAGAGTCTTTGGTGGGCAGGGTGCTTTGGTGGTATCATATCTTCCCTTCAAATAGGCAGATGGCATACACTGAAAGCGTAAAGCTGTGAATGCTTTTCTAAGTGGAGCGAAGGTAAGGTTTAAAAGATATTTCTCCGTTCCAAAATATGTTTTATATAATGGGTACCATAAGGAATATGCTGTTCGGGAGAGCAAATGTAGGTCACCCCATTTAGAAGCGAGGTAGATTTTTTCTTTAACCAGTTGTTTAATTTTTTTGGAAGACTAGGTGGGTAAGGCTTCTAAATTGATCTCAAAATAGAGGAGTATAGGCCTTACGGAATTTGTCCACGAATTTTGGAAAGGGGACTGTAATTGCTCTAGAAAGCATTTTCTGGGAAGCCTATTGTCGTTCATACTGGCCAGCTTCAGCCAATATAAAGCTAAAGCCACCTGTACTCCAGCTTGTAAAGAGGCTAACCCAGTTTCCGCTCTTAAGATAGAAGCAGGGGTACCTTTTGGGGCGGTCAACAAAGATTTCAAAAAAGCATTCTGAACTGTTTCTAAAGGAAAAGAGTTATCATATCCCCAGATCTCCGCACCATACAATAATGGGGGAACAGTTTTCTTTTGGAAGACCTCAACAGTGGGAGCAACCAAATTCCCCCCGTAAAATTTATGAAATCTCAGTAGAGAATTAATAGAATGAGAGGCTTTCAGCTTAACTGCCTGGAAATGCGTTTTCCATGACAGTTTTGAGTTAAAACCCAAACCCAGATATTTAAAATAAGTTTGCTGTTCTATGGAGTTTCCATTAAATCTCCAACTATGTGGTTTTTTCTTCTTCCCAAAAACCACCACTTTGCTTTTAGTATGATTTACTATTAATCACTCTTTTAAACAAAAAGCACTCCAGTTAATGAAAAACAGAAGCTAACTCTGTATAGGATAAGATAAGGAGAGGGGAGGGCTGAAAGCTTGAAATTAAAAACAAAGCTGACGATATAAAGAAATATAAATGCAGGAAATAAAAGACATAATGGAAACCAGCAACAGTGCACAGCCATAGAGAAAGAGCAAAAGAGCAGCAAATCAAACATTAACAGATCTACTTCTACTTCTGACTGCTCCTCTGTCCAAGTTTCACCATCAGAGTGTTGTCACAGGTTACCATGGCAACTCTCCAGGCAGCTTGTGAAAGTTGGACAGAGGAGCACTCAGAAGTAGAAGTTGATGATGAGTGCTGGCTGCTGGGCCACTCTTCAGAATACAGGCAGCCCGGGGCCCGCAGTGTGGGGATCAGGGTCACCATGTACAGAGAGAGGCGGGGGGTGCAGGAAGAACCACAGGTAATATTTGTCTGGTGATTAAAAAAAAATAACTTTCTGTTTTCAAAACTCATTTTTCCATAAATTGTACAATAGTTGTACACTTGAATATCTGCTTGCCGTTATTTTTCCTAGAGTTCTAGTTTCGGAGCTAGTTATTACTAAAACCAATAATAATCAAATGCAGAGGCAATTATTAAATTTTTTAATACATGTACACTTGAAAAAATTAAACTGGCCCAAACTGCCCCTAAATGATCCCCCTAAAAACATTCGTGAAGTATTGGGGAAAAAAAACTTTACTCGTTACACTTTTAAAATTATCAACACTATCTTTTGTGTGTAATTTTGCAAAATAAAAGTCCCCAAATGCTAGGCTTTTTAAATGCACATACTTCCCTTGCATTAGAAATTAACCATGGTGAATGAGTGGACGCAGCTCACACACACAAGGTAAACACATGCCAAGATCTGAGTCTCTGGCTGCTCGTTCTGGGGAGACATACCAGATGCCACCAGCCTTCTCTTCCTCAAAGCCGACGTCTGGTTTGCAACACCTTACACCATGCTAACTGTATGTGGGAAACTGCAGAGGCAAAACCTAGGGGATTCTGACAAATGCAAAAAACAAAACACCAGCGAAACCTGTCCCAATGTAATGTCTGAACTAGCCCAAAATGTGACCCGTGAAGCTTACTTCTGAATAGCCAAATCCATCACAGGAAGTAACTTTTTGTTCAAAAAGCTCAGCAGCCCTCTGGAGTGCCATGTTCTTGACAAAGAACATTTTTATGACTCTTCTTGTGCTCAGAGGCTGCACAGATTCCTAGAGGGAGTGAGAATATTTTCTGCTTCCGTATTGAGCTGGGGTGGTGCTCAGCTCAGAGGTGTATTAAATGTCAGTTTAAGCTCAGCGTAGAAATATGTTGCTGGCCAAGAGTCTGCAACAGTCCGAGACAGTTATTACTTCTTATTAAATGAGAGGTAGGCAATTTCTGCAGGGTGATTTGTTGTTTGAGGCAAAGGTAGTACTGTAGTAACAACAATAACAACAACGGCAGGGATGACAGGAACATTTTTTAGACTTTGCACCAACTGCAGATCCCTCTCATCATATCTAGAACAGCCTTTGCCGAAGGATGGGATGCGTTTTGAGATTTTTCATGGCAAATGGCAGATCTCCCTTTTCCTTCAGATCGTTTTCAAAGACTACCTTTTCTCTGTATCTTTTGATTTAATCTTGTAATCCTCATCCCTAACTAGAACAAACCGTAAGTACGTGCAACCTGATTTGTTCACATTCGTCACTTCTTTCCCTTGATTATCCCTCTCGTTGCCTCCCACTTCTGCTTTTTTTCCCTGGCCTCTCTTTCCATCTTGTTTTTTTCCTGCAGTGTGTAGTATTATCACAGACATCTTGATGAATTGTGATTGTGATGTCATACATAGCAAGTTACACACTGTTCTCAAACCCACATGCAAATATACAATTACAGGATGGTTCTCAGAATTTGCTGTTTATTGTTGTTTAGTTTAGCCCACTTTGAAGCTTTGATTTGGCCAGTTTACTAGAATATTTATTTAAGAGCATAATAAAAGAAAAAGTGGGCTGATTTGGCTCTCCTGTAGCAAAGATCTGCTACTTTGCAGTTTATTGTTATTACAGTGTACAATAAATATCGTAAGACTTATGATTTCATTAGTATTAAGTATCAAAATACTTAATTGTATTTAATTGTATTTATACAGTGTATACATACTTACGCATGATATATGAGATTTATATATACGCAGATAGATATATTTATACAGTATGTTTGTAGTTATGCATGATATATGAGATTTGTATATATACAGTTGAAGAGATGAATAAACAGAAGTAATATATATATATATATATATATATATATATATAAATAAATAATATATATTGAATATATTGATATTGATATTGATATTGAATAATATTATATATTATAATATATATAGAATGAGCAGAAAGTTTTGGTTTCTGACTTCTTGAGTTACTGAAGATGAAGCTGAGCTGTATCCAGGGTGGCACTTTCAAATATTCTGTTTATAACACTCTTCAGTGGATAATGGCATCATCCTCTAGGTTGAGGCCATGTGGTGTTACGGTCTTAAACCTACAAATTCAGAATTTTTCCCCTAAATGTCTGGAAGAGATGGCACTTGAATACTAAACAGAGAAAAATCAGAGAGACTGCAGTGTTCCCAGTTGAAACGCCTGGCCACTGGTTGCTCAGTCTTCCTGGTCAGGATTGCAACTTTATGCTTCCTGAAGTGTGTATGCAGGTTGTGGTTTGTTTCTCCATGTAGTACAGATGATAACCTGGATGTCTGCATTCAGTCACTTAAATACAGTTTCAGGACTAGTAGCTGATGCGTTTTTAATATACAGTCCACAGATTCTGTACCCATGGATTCAACCAACCACAGCTTGAAAATATTTTTTAAACAATCCAAAAAGCAAACTTTGATTTTGCCATTTTATACAAGGGGTGCTATTTTACTACACCAGTGTACATAATGGGACTTGAGTGTCCATGAATTTTGGTATCCACGGGGGGGGGGGTCCTGGAGCCAAACCTTAGCGGATACTAAGAGTCTACTGTACTGTAGTAGGTCTTTCCAGTCACTGTCCTCCTAAAAGTGACAGCCAGTTTAAGGTACTTACAGGTGATGCAACACTTATACACACACATAACATACACACACAATAAATGATAGTTATAAAAGTGTGTCTTCTTACACTGTTAGAGAAAGCAGTAATTTAAGCTTCTACTCACTTCATCTTCAGAACAGTCCTATGTTCCTTAAAGATTGCATTAGTCGTCAGAACTCTCCTCCACAAACAGCCCACTCGTATAAGATCGCCTTGTTCTGATAGTTTTATTGAAATTTTATGGTCCAGTCCAGTTTCCATGTAGCATGTAACAGCATACAAAAACCAACAAGCATTTTTACAAGTGGGAGAAGAGTGGAGGAAGTGACTACAGCAACAAGGAGAGGTGGAGAATAATTCTCAGCTGGCTTTGGAAACTTATAGAGTCATTGCACAGGAAAGACTTGAGGCAGGCAAATCTTGACTATGACAAGATTTATATCAGCAATAATATTGTGTGAGTAGATAGAAGCACAATCAAGAACAGAGCCTTGGCATCTGGTTGAAAATTAATATACAAGTGGGACCTGCAATAAAATCTTACAGTGTGGAATGCTTCTGTTCAAGGTTCTAGCCAAGCATTTCCCTTTCCAAGATGCTCCCTTGTATTGCTAAATCTTCCCCGCTCAATTTCCCCTTTCTCCCCTCTCCAAAAGTCTGTCAAAATTCTGTTTCAAATGACCATCCTTGATCTTCTTTGGTGAAGGACCGCATTATGTTTTTTATTTTTAAGAATTTGAAATAACCTGTGCAGACTTTGAGGATCCCCCCAGTCCTGCTGCTAATTCCCTTTTGTGGCTGTACAAGAATCCACACTCATCCCTGAGTTTTGTAAATAATAGGATATATTTTACTGCATTCTGCATTGCTGTGAAGAGTACAAATTTCCAGAGGAGCTTTATACAGCCAGTTTACTGATGAGAGGAAGGTTACTGGTTATTAGAACACTTTTTTAAAAAGTTATCTGGCTGTTTCTTGGAGGGTAGAATGTTGATCTTGTTTCAGGACTAGTATTGTGTCTGCATCCCTATTTGCTTTTCAACTGATCAACCTATACTTTTATAAGCATACATGTTGAGCAGATGTGAAGTAAACAGAAACTAGACATATCAAGCACCATCGGTTTGCCCCAAGGACAACTTTTATACCAGTCCCAAAATGCAGACTGTTTTTCTTTATTTCCAGATTCAAAGCTATTGCAAATGAAAGATAGACTCAACATGGATTTTTTAAATCTATCAGAATTCTACATGTTTCCGAACATTTGTGGGCACATGGACTACTGAAAACTGTTTAGAGCTAATTACTCTAGGAGAAACAATTTGTGTTGGCTTTTAAATATTTATTTTAATAATTCCTGTAAATGTAGATATGGATATATATTCCTGCTTCTTGTTCCTAGGATTCTAATTTTCAGCTGCCTGCCACTGATGATCCAGTTGCTTGACAATCATTATCTAACAAATGCTTAAAATCATTGAAAACAAAGATGAGCCCCACCAAGTTTGTACAAGCTTGTGGTTGCCAAAGACATATAGAACCACTGTGTTGTCAGAGTTGGTGATATTGAGGAATTGGAGGTTCCAGCTTTTTATCCTGGAGCAGCTGTGTGGAGAATTGCAAATCATGATCAATTACACTGAATTACATGGGCTTTCTGCTATGAAAACTAATTTAAAAAAACCCTTGAATGAAGTAAATCAAACAGAAACCTCATTTCTGCAACTTGCTTAGTGCAAGTTGCCCACTCCTTGGCTTGAAACAGAAACCAATTTCAATGCTAAGATTTTTGAGAGGAGGAAGATCTGAATCCCCAGAAGACTTTCTATTGGCAAGTAATACTGAAGTTGATCAATGTGTTACCTTGATTTCTGGGGTCCCTTGGGGACACCTCAATGTGCTTCGCGTGATGGGGAATGGAAACTAGCCAGAGCACAAGCAATAGCAATGTGAGAGGCAGGATAACCTAGTGGGGTCTTTTTACCCAGTTTTTACGGGGTCAGGCCAAGCCAAAAATCAAACGAAAATGTCTAATAAATGATTTTATTGAATGAAAGTCTCACACACCAACACAATCACTCACACACTCACTCAAGACCTATTAAGAAGCAAAAGAGAGGAAACTGGATAGGGGAATATTGAAAGGGTTGTAGCTGGGGTAATACTGCACCTTTTCCTGAAGTCCTTGGTCCAGGAAAAACAGCGGAGAAGTGGGGCTCAGCATGGAGAGGGCTGAGGGGATTACTCAACAGACAGAGAAACGGTCTGCTGGGATGACCAGGAGTGATCCAAAGAACTGCTCAGAAACTGGGACTATTTGGAGGGGAAAAAGTACCTGGAGAGCTAATCCTTTCCCAGGGAGAACAATGGGTGTTGCAACGAGAAAGAAGCTCCCACAAAGGTAACTTCCTTTGCATGATGAGATTACAAGGTGTTGCCAACGTCTCTGAATCTTCGGCTGCATTTGGTTGTGGTGTGACTTCATGTAAATGGTCCACGCCTGATAGGATATTTGCTCAACTTGGGGCAAACACGCTAATCCCCTCAAGTCGGCTTCTCAGGGGCTGAGGACCCTTTGTTTATTGTGGGTTTGCACAGCTTGAGGTCTCCTGGGGCTACATGACTGGGGATTTTACTGGCCTGACCTGCTTTTCGATTGTTTGACCATTGCTGCCTACGTGCCCGTCCGGGTGACCTCTCAGGCACATTGAATCATATTTTAATATCAAAATTGTAGACCCTGAGATAGGGTTTTTCCAGTGGAGTAACAAATGCTTAGAAGGCCAAGAGACTGCTGCCTATAGGAGATAGCAAGGATGGACAATTATGAAAGCCTGCATTAGCTTCCACACGGCAACTTGGAAGGCTGCCACAAAAAGTTCAGATTTGTCATAAATGCCCCCCATATTTCCTGTTTTTGGAGAGGAAGGCCTTGCCTGGGCCTAAAATGGCAGGGCAGGGCAACAATTTGGTGAAAATGCCTTCCATGCCTCTTAGAAAACATTTGGGAACATTTAAGTGCCTGTGTGTGTGTGTGTGTGTGAGAGAGAGAGAGAGAGAGAGAGAGAAAAATTTAAAAAACAGTTGACCCCAGAGGGAGGTCCAGGGGCAGAGAAACGGCCTAGAGTCACACATTCCCCACCTCCTAGGATGTAGGTTGTAATCCTCAACAAACTGAATAGGGAGTTGTCGTGCACCTTCAAGTCGTTTCCAACTTACAGCGACCCTAGGGCAAACCTATCAGGGGGTTTCCTGGCAAAATTTCTTCAGAGAGGGTTTACTGTTACCTTCCCCTGAGGCTGAGAGAGTGTGACTTGCCCAAGTTCAACTGGTCAGTTTCCATGGCTGAACAGAGATACCATCCAGGTTCAACACTCAAACCACTAGGACACACTGCCTCTCAGAATAGAGAGTCCACTTCATTAAAGATAGCAGTGCTTCCTTCTAAGTGAGGTGTCTTGTGCCAGGTCCATTTGTTTGTATTATTTATCCATAAGTTACTGACCTTGGAAAAGTCACATTTTCAGATTAGAGCTCTGAAAATCCACTGGCCAACATGGCTGATTGCATGGCTTAAACAACTCTGGGAGTTACAAACAGGAAACATTATTATCCTACGCTCTGCGTATGTGACTTATATCCTGCTTTCCCCCAACGAAATAAAAATGGTATACATAACTCTCCTACAATCCACTTTCTCACAACAGTCCTGTGCTGTAGGTCAGGCTGAAACAGTCTAGCCATGCAGTGAATTTCATAGCACAGTGACCACCATACCATAGTGTACATCTGGGCCAGAATTGTCTGCCTTCACTTGCAGCAGCAATCCAGCAGGTCACACTGAAGTATTTTGTATTACCTGCCACCTGGTCAGTGAAGATGCCAGGGAACAAACCTGGGACCTTCTGGTTTTGAAGCATACTTGGTTGCTGACCATGTGTGTCTGGAGTTGCAAGGAGGATGATATGAATGTGGATCCTGTCTAAGAGTGAGACTTGGGCTTCAGTCCTTTACCCAGCAACCTGAGAGTAAACACCTGGTATAGAGTTTGCACAGTGTGGTTTCTGGGCTGTCCCACTGATCTATGCAAGGGACAGAAAACAAGCAGCCCTCCAGAGGATTTTGGACCACAACTCCCATCATGCCTCACGATTGACAATGCTGGCTTAGCTGATGCGAATTGCAGTCCAACATTACCTGGCACACCAGACCAGATGTGTGTGTGAGTGTGTGTGTGTGAGAGAGAGAGAGAAAGAGATGGTGTGTATATTTATGGCTGGGTTATGGCATCAAAATAGGATCTCTAATGATGCATGGGGCACCCTCCCATAAAAGGTACAAGATAAATCTCCAGTTTTCACTCTGTCAACCCTCCCTTTGCAGGAACAATGTTAGGATGTCAAAATGAATTTCCAGCTCTCCATCCACTGGTCTGCTCCCCCCACCCTCCGGCTGGCAGAAGCAGAGGGCTGTGCATACAGTCTGCCTTCATATGGCCTAGGAACGTTGGCAGCAGAAAGCAGGCACTCTGCTGTGAAACACTAAACCTGCCAGGGCTCAAAATATGGCAGGTAAATGCTATCTTCTCCTTGAGCCTGGATGGAGAAAGGGAACAAATGTGTGCCTAAGACCCTCAGATCTTCTAATTTCCAGTTCATTACCACCTTCTCTTCCAAGGTTGTTTTAAGGAAGGGATGAGCTACATGCGGCCTGTTTTTGCAACATGTCCTAGAGTTGTCAGAGTGAAAAGTGGAGAGGGCTCCTATATCTTCAGTGATTGTACAGAATGAGAAGTTTCAGCAGTTGGTATTTGTCGTTTTGGTTGCATGACAAGCAAGACCTGCTGAAATGCCCTGTTCTGCACAACCATTAAAAATATAGGAAGCCTCTACACTTTTCCATCTGGCAACCCTAGAGCCCCCAGTTTCCCCTCCCTCACTTCAGGTCTCCATTCTTATTCCTTCTCCAATCACTGCATGTACTGCAAAAAGGTCTGCACTGGCTTTATGCATATATACCCTCTAATATTTAGTTAGCTTTTAGCCACCAGGAATAACTGTTTTTTCACATGTGCCCAATCAGAGGTGCCGGAGAACTTCAGGATATAGCTGATATGCTACACTTTAAAAGTATAGTTTTCAAAAGACGATAGACACTCACCACATTTGTTGCATATAAATAAGACTTTAACTCCCCAAAATATAATTCCACCTGTAAACAAGGTGGGTGGGGAATGTACGTAATTTGCCAATATCCTGCATCATCAGAGGTAGCTACAGTGATGGATCTCCATTGTCACAGAGCTACTTCTGCTAATGCCACTCCCAAAAAACCTATCGCTTAAACTGTGTAGCACACCATGAGGGGTTTCTGATATTCTGGAGACTGAGGCACTGCAAAATAATGGCTGAAGCACTCTACCAGTTGCAGGTTGCATTGAGACAGGCAGCTGGAGAGACCCTTCAAGGTCTTTCCGTAGCTGTTTGTCTCAGCTTGCTCTACTGTAGTCATCATTTCGTAATAACCCTGTCTAAAGGCACCTTGGAAGCCTCTTGGGCCTTTTCTGCACGACAACGCTCTTCTGCGTTGTCATTCTGCAATTCCAGGTCCAGAAGGGAGCTCGTCAGCAACACTCCCCTCCACACCTGCTCACTCCAAATGGAAGGGAGCACAATCGTGCCACCTCTTCCTTCTGTAGCGCATCTGGACACTTTCCATTGCTGCACTATGGAAGGAAGCATCACCAGTGCACTTCTGTACGGCTGAAAGGGACAGGAACACCACGCGATTGCAGGTGCAAACTGGATTTTTTCCATTTTGCAAAAACTGCATGAGTGTGACACTTGGGGATGGGATGGCAGGAGGCTGGTGATGACATTGTGCAGAAGCACGACCTGCCAACCGCTGCCATCCTGCCCCAAAGTGGTACAGCCCCATTGTGAGGAAATGGCCTTGGTTGCACTGCTGCCTGACTTGAGAATTAGTTAGGGATCATCTTGAGTCATTAACGACCGCAAATGTGAATCCTAAAAATTATGGGATTGTAAGTCTTACGACTTTGTCTTGTAAATATTGGACAGGATGCTAGCTTTTGTTTTAAAGGAAAACCTGCAACTTTTTACTTGCCACCACCACAAGTATAGCAGAAGAGGTTGGGTTTGGCAGTGCTAAACCTCAACTGCACCTCTGTTGTTCATCCAGTAGAACGGTGCCCTCGATATTTCAAGGAACACAGGGAATAGTGAATATGTGCATGTTTAGGCATGCATTCTTCAAAACTAGATGCTCCATCTCCTCCCCACACTTTTTAAGGTACAGGAGTGGTTATCAGCCCTCTGCTGCTTAAAACTGGGCAAAACTTCATTTGTGGAACAGCTTGTCTAAGGAGACCCATCTGGCTCTACCACTGCCTGTTCCAGACAAATTTAAGGGAAATATGTATGCTGATGGGTATTTATTTCTTCCCAAATATTTCCCAAATGAATGGTAAGCTAAATTGCATCCTTTAGTGTTCACCTTCTTCAGATGTTGAGAAGTTCCCCAGTTTAAAAATGCATACAGATAGGCATACCTTAAGGAAAACTGCATGTATTGAGCAATATTGCATGCAGAACTTGTATATTAGGGATAACTATGTACCAAAATCTTTCGGGAGTGCTTTGACATGGGTTCCTGCATAGCAGGGGGTTGGACTAGATGGCCTCTGTGGTCTCTTCCAACTCTATGATTCTATGACTTTATGACTAAAATATTTATGAATTTTCATAATTTTTTTTTAAAAAAATCACATACTAATGGGGAAATGAAACAAAGCAGACTTGTCCTTGAGAAAAAATATGTGAGCACTATAGAAGCCATCCGTGCCTAATGAAGGCTAGGCCTGAGTTAGACACAATGCTTTGGCCCTGTTATGTGCAAATGTATCAGATATTCTAAACTTTTAAAATCGTAATGTCTTTTATGACTGGTGCATATAGAGTAAGAAGCAGTTGTGCTGGAGACGCAAACTGGTAGAGAGTAGAAGTAATGCTTTTAGTCCATGTAGGAGAAAAGTGGGTAGGTGTGCCATGTTCAGGGCCAGTTCAGCTCCTGGGATCTGTTGTGGGCGGCTGCTTCTTGCTGTGGTTTTGTGCTGTCAAGTCATCATTCCTGACTTATGGCAACCCTATCACAGGGTTTTCTTGGCAAGATTTGTTCGGGGACGCGGGTGACTTTGCCTTCTTCTGAGGCTGAGAGAGTGCAGCTTGCCCCCAGTCCCCCAGTGGGTTTCCATGGCCAAGCAGGGATTCACACCATGATCTCCAAAGTCAAGTCCAACATTCATGTCACTAAACCACACTGGCTTTATGGTGGGCTGCACCGCTCTCTAACAACAGTCCTGGAAGTGGTTAGAACTCTATTTCCAGTATTCCAAAAGTCTCATTTTTGGTCAAAACAAAGCACCCATAAGATCCATACATCTTGGTTTAAAGGAGAATTGTGCTTCCTGGATGTTTGTGGGTGTATGTTTTGCCCTTTTTTATGTGAAAGGGGTGGCAGTGAAGGTTCTGGGCGTAAGCAGACATCCTCTGGACCCTGTGTTGCTCAGTGCTGAAGCTTTTGCTCCAGTCTGTGACTGACATTAAACACATAGGAAAGTCTATTTGTATTTTTTTATTGTTTTGATTTTTGAGTGATATATAAAAGACAGCAAAGGAACAAAACACTCACCCCTGCCATCAAGGTACCCATTTTAGCCGGCAGCCAAGCCAAAAGCCTCAACCAGAAAATCTGGCTCCTTGCTGATTCATGCATTGCTCTGCTTGGTCAGACCAAAGGATTCTTATTTAGTCATTTATTTCTCTCTCAGTCTCTCTGTGTCTCTCTCTCCCCAGCTGCAGATGAAAAGAGCATCCTGCCTTGCAAAAAAGAGGAACTTCAGTGTGGCAATGGACTCTGCCTGATGAACTGGCTGCGCTGCCGCTACAAGAAGGACTGTGGCAAAGACAATGTGACAATCACAGTGGCGTGTTCAGGTGAGTAGTCCTTCTGGATAGTGCGAATGTTTGCAGCTTATTTTGGTTCGGTCATTAGCCCTGTAGTTCCTTATCTTTCTTCCTTTCCTTGCAGGCCAGGGTCAGAATCTTGCTGGGGAACTGGGCTAGCACTTAAAAATAGTTACTCACATGATTGCTGTTTCTTAGCAGTTTTGTAAGTGTGGCTACAAGTCCTGTCATTTGTTCTGCAAGCACACACACAGCCTCACCTTCATGTGCGACTTGGTTGGTGTGGAACTGTTTGTCTATCATGCTACAGGGGAGCTCATGGCCACAGCAGTACACCGTGTGGGATCCAGCCTTACTCTACAGGCATTTATTTTTGCTGTGGTAAACATGTGTAGGATCTTGGCCAGAGCTTCATAGGGGGGTTGGGGTGGGCTGATTAATATTATCTCTATAGTGGTTATACTTTGAAAACCATGCCAGTATTGCAGGGGGAGTGAGCGAGAGTCCCACAGTACTGTACAGTCTTTCTTGGACTGTACTACTGTATATACTTCTGTGTAAGTCATCCTCATGTATAAGTCAAGGGCAGGTTTGAGGGCCAAAATTATGGATTTTGATACAACCCGTAGGTAGGTCGAGGGCCATTCCGCAGAGAGGAAAGCGCCAGCACCGCCTCTTGTCCCTATCCCTGGCTGCCACCGCCGCCGCCAACATTTTCCCATCTAGGTGTTCAAAAAGGCCTTTCTTCTCTCTACTCAGAGAAGGGGATTGTTCCATTTTAAATAAAAGTTAAGGTACAGTATTAACTTATCAAAAAAGAAACTGTCCCCTTCTCTGAGTAGAGTGACAAAAGCCAAGAGCTTGGTCCATCCGGGGAGAACCTAAAAGAAGCACTAACCCCCTCTACCCTCTCAGCGCTCCTTTGAGGGGAAGTGCCACGTGCCCAGCCAGGCAGTCGAAAAGGCCAGAAGCAGTGCTACGGCGGAGGACCCGGGGGGAGTCGGTGCCTCTTTTAGGTTTTCCGCAGGTGGAGTAATCTCTTGTCTTTTGCCACTCTACTCGGAGAAAGGGATGGTTCCCTTTTTGATAAGGATTAAGGTACAGAGTTAGGGGGGCACATGGTATAGTGGTTTACGCATTGGACTGCAGTCCTGGGGACCAGCCTTCTGTTTCCCATTTGGCCGCGGAAACCCACTGGGCGACACTGGACACGTCACATACTCTCACCCCCAGAAAACTCTGCAATAGGTTTGCCTTAGGGTCACCATCAGCTGGAAGTGACTTAATGGTGCACAGCAACAACAACAAGGTACATTTATTAACCTACTAGCATATTTACTTGCCATTGCCCGGGATTTTATTTTCCTCTTAAGAATTCACCCAACTGTCTTCTCCATTTCCTGTAACTTTTCCCCATATTTCCCAATCCAGTCTATATTCAGAGTTGTTGACGTACAGAGGTTGGGTTCCTGTGGGAATACACTGTCCTCCTCCTTGCTGCTAGGCATCATCTCCATAGCAACCAGCCTATTCCAGTACCTGTAACTTTTCCCCGTAGTCCCCAATCCAATCTGTGTTCTCTGGTGACATTAATGTACTGGCTTTTGATTTTTTTGCTTTGTGTTGAATTTGGGCAATGGCTTTACATTTTTCTGGAAGCATTTTTTGTTTTGAATTTCAACTTTAAGATTCCTCACATATGGAACCCATGCAATCTACTGTGTGAGGCGAGAAGACCTTGTAACTATGTTGTGCGTGTCACTTTAATTTTTCTCATACTTGCCTCCCAAATGTTTTCTGACATCTTTATTGATGGTAGGCCTCATCTCCATAGCAACCAGCCTGAGGCCCAAGGGCTCTTGGCTGAGAATTCTAAACTGCCAATCCCAGGATTGCGTAGAATCTTCACAGCCAGCCAATCCTATGAGGTCTTCAGCTGCTGGATGCAGTCAGACAGACAAACTCACAGGCAAACTTTGACTTTTGTATAGTAGACTAGCGTATTTATCTGGTGTTGCCTGGGATTTTATTTTCTCATAGGTAACACTTGTTAGAAATACCTTAGGAATTACCTTACCTTACCTTAGGAGTTAGATGCGGTTGAAATACACAGATTTGAGATCCTCTGTCTCTAATTCCCCAAACTGTGTTGTCCAGTACCTGTAACTATTGCCCGTATTCCCCAATCCAATCTGTATTCAGAGTTGTTAACATACGGAGCCTTGGTTTCCTGAGGGAATACACTGGCTTTATCCTTGCTGCTAGACGTCGTCTCCATAGAAACTGGCCTGAGGCCCAAGAGCTCTCTGGCTGAGAATTCTAAAGGCCCCTCCCTGAACTGCCAACCCCAGGATTCCATAGAATCTTCACAGGCAGCCAATCCTATGAAGTCTTCTTGCTTTACACAGCCAATCATATGAGGTCTTCACCTGCCTGACACAGACAAGTTCACAAACTCACAAACTTTGACTTTTATATATTAGATGGATAAGTTGATCTACTTCTGGGGGGCAACTTTTTGACCAAAATTTTGAGATTTATACATGTGTATATATAGTACTTCCAAATACTAGAAACAGACAGACTGTATGAGTTGAATGTTCCTTCTTGACAATAACTCTCTGCATACAATTATCTGTCTGTCTGTCTGTCATATTTATCTGCCATCTTTCTCCTGGAGTGGGACCCAAGATGGTTCACAAAAGAAATCGGCTAAAAACAGTAAAATTTTAAAACACAATTAAAATCATCCCATTAAAACAATAATTAAAACAGTATAAAATCATATAAAATCATTAAAAACATAAAAAATTAAAAATAATGCACATGAATGCACACCCTGTAAGAAGCCTCCTTGCAAATATTACACATGAAAACTTCCTTGAGCAAAAATCTCTCTGCCTGCCCAGCCTGGCCTCCTGTAGAATGAATTCCAGAGGACTCTCTCCCATGTCCTCACCAGACAAGTCTGTGATGTTGGTGATAGTAAGAAAAAGGCCTCCCCTGTGGATTTTAAGACTCTGGACAGTTCATACAAAAAGATATGGTATTTCAGATAGTCTGGACCTAAGCCATATAGGGCTTTATAGATCATGACCAGCACTTTGAATTGTGCTTGGAAGTGAACCAGTAGCCAGTGAAGCTGTTTTATATGCTCCCTATAACTAAAAAGTACCATATTATGGAATGGCTTTTTAGACCTGTCTTAACCTTCTCTATGATATACCGGCTGACCGTCAGCAAGGAGATGTTGTCATTGGTATATTCAGCTTTCTGAAGGTATACAACCCAAATAAGACTGCACTGATTTTGAATGTGTTGATTACCTCCAAGAATTCATGCAAGGAAGGAAAGGTGTCTTTGGGAGAATAAGTAAAAAGGAGATTGATAATTTTGGAACTGAAGTGGAAAAAAAGGGAGATCAGGAAAGTCACAAGAGAGTACACAAAATCTTTCCTGTGTGACGGGTATTTAGAGTGGTCTGTCAAGGTCATTTAATGCATATTAATTAGGTCTTAGGATTCTTTAATTCTGCCATAATAATCCGTTATGATAATAAAGAGTTGGTTTTAAAATGTATGTCTCTTGAAGAAGAGAGATTCTAATGTGTGTTAGTAATTGTGAATATGAAAGTGTACTGACTTTTTATTCATGTAGAAAACAAAGCTGCGATCCTGGGTATGATTTCATTTGTTTTTAAAGGTGTTGTTACTGTTGTTTTAATTGCATGTGATTTAAGGTAACATGTAAGGCATGAAAACAACTGTGTTCAGTTGGAATATTTATCCCCAGAGGTTTTACTTATTGAAGTTTGAATTAGTTAGCACTTTATGTGTCCTGTGAACAAAGACGGTCTTGACAGCATGTATTATGGATTGCCCATCAGAGTTGTTGTAATACAAGGTAATTTCCAGAAAGATAGCTTTGTGAATCTTCTTCAGCAAACACAAAAAAATTTTGTGGGACCATAAAGACTGAGACATTTAGTAGGGCATTAAAGTTTAAAGAATTAGAGGCTACTAAATAGGACACATTTTATATTCAGTTGGCAGGTGTGTGTTTGTGTACACAGCAAATCTATGCACACATTTGGTTACAGAGACGGAAAAAGAGACTGTAAACTGTCAAATGGCCATGAGATATAAGAAGTAGTCCTTGACAATCCAATTAAAGCTGCATACAAAACAAGTACAGTAACTGTTTGCAGCCCCAGTAATTGGCAATAACATAATTACAGCATCTTCTGGAGAAGGGATATCTTTCCCACAGGAGAATGTTTCAGTTCCTAAGAACAAAACAACATTAACAACCAAATATTTATAATATGGTATGATATCATTGGGGTAGATGAAACACTCGCACTGGCTGAATTGTATTGTATTAAAACTTTCATAAAATGGGTTTGCACATATAGGTTTTTTTTTTCTGGAAATAGAAAACTTTTTTTTATTTTTCCAGCAGAGAAGGGACTGAACCTCCTAAACCATTGGGTTGGTTCCTGCCACTCCTTCTAGTAGGCAGGACAAAGAAAAAGAGTTGTACACTACAGTTCTCATTCAATTCACCATTTGCTCCAGTCACTGCACAGAGCTGTGTTTGTGTTTGGACTCCCCTTGTGCTGATTTCAACTAGAATGTTCATCACTGTCAGCCACAGAAAGAAAAATCCACCTCTGGCCAACATATAGTTAATTTACAGCGGAGAATTCTGCATTACTGAACATTGATCTTATTTCTCACTGGATTGCTCAGTTTTCTCTTTACTTCTGTCTAGTTCTTTCCTTCTGCCTTTCATGCTTATTTACTTTCCAGTCTCCACCTTGCTCTATTAAGGTTTTTGTTTTTTTGTTTTGTTTTTTTGGTGTGTGTGGTTGCTGCAAACAAGAGAAAGACACAAAAATCCATTTAAAAAAATCATGTGGACTTCTTTTTGAAATCAGACTGATGTGGAAATGGATTGAAATAAACCTAAAATGGGGTAGATGAGAATATGGGAGAAAACAGAATTGATGGATTCATCCTTTGCTAGACAATGTGGCCATGCTTAGTCACTAAATATATCCAAAGTGGTCTTTTGCAGTGCTCCCTGTTTGGGGCTACCTTTCAAGGATTTTGTTGTTGTTGTGGGCCTTCAAGTCATTTCTGAGGTGAACCTATCACAGGGTTTTCTTACCAGAATTTGTTCAGCATGGGTTTACCTTTGCCTTCTTTTGAGACTGAGACAGTGTGACTTGCCCAAGATGACACAGTGGGTTTTCATGGCCCAACAGGGTTCAAACCCTGGTCTCCTGGTCAACACTCAAACCACTACACCACGCTGGCTGCACAGTACCATGTCATATCTTTTCCCCTGTCCTAAGCCCTTGGTCAAAGAAAAAGTGGCTAGCCAAAGAGGTCCTCAGTCCTAGCCATGTGCTCCCCAGCAACTTCTTCTCCACCTTTCCCAGTAGAAGGCAGAGATACGAATAATCCAAAGTAAAGCCACTTTTCCCTTCCATTCCCCCTGGAAAGGAAAGGAACATGTGTGAGTACAGAGTAGCCAAAAGGACTCTGAGGCTTAACAGAGAGTTTAAGAAAATTTCATTCTGTGTAAGAAAGATTACATGAGATTTCTGGGCATGATATCTTGGAGGATCCTTCTCTAGACCTAGCTTGGAAAGTTGTAAAGTTACAAAAACATGTTACATTCCAAAGACACCTCAGATCCAACAACCAGCTACCGAAACATAGGGGGAAAAGTCCTTGATGCCACCTAACTAAAATTCTTCAAGAATTTAGAAACTAACAAATGCAGAAGAATTCTTCCAGAGCACTGACAGAAGCAAGGTGGTCAGAGAGAGTTGGCGTCATGATGCTTGAAATGTGCCTCCAGCTTATTTCAATACAGACGTACCGCCAGTTTTGTTCCTGAGGTGGTAGGTCCAGAATCGAGTCTGTTAGTGAGGCAGGTGTATCAGTTCCTTCAGACTGGCAGCTTCTTTCAGTAGGGTATCTCCACAAGTGGGGATCTCTGGAGAATTATTTTTTCCAAATAGGGATCATGGGAGAATTATTCAGAATAGCAACAGACCTCTTCCTCTGAGGTCACATACATTTCAAAGCTGGTTCAGCAGAAAAGGTAGAGAGGTATAATAAACTGGTAAACATAACCTGTATGTTCCACAGGCAGTATATCTCTGAACATGAACTGGAGACAAACAGAAGGAAGAGGCCATCATTTCAGCAGCCAGGTTAAGATATTCTAATAGTCACATTTGATTGGCTGCTACTGAGCAATGGATCAGCGGAAGCTTGGTCTGACCCCCTAAGGCAAATCATGTTTTTTATATGTATTTATGCCTTCTCAGAATCATGATTCATGAATTCTACAAGGAAAGAGTACATTACACCATCAGTGTTCTCAGTATGACCTGGAGAATAACAAATCAAAGTTTCAAATACCTCCACTCTAGTAGGGGCAGGTTTGTTTCTCTCCTTATAAATGGTTCTGGGAATGCATTTCTGCTTCACTAACTCAAAGAATGAATAGGTTTTCCCATTCACCAAGGCAGTCTGATGGAGGCAGGGGCAGGCGGTGAGTTAGTGATTTTGCCAGAAGGAAGACATTGGCATGACATCACCGGTGCTGATTAATGACAAAATAAGATCGGAAGTAATGTACAAATCACCTCCACTCAGCTGAGTCATTAACTCCTAACCTAATATCCTGTGTTCATCTGTTAATGGCTGGAGCATTTTTAAAGGAAGCCAGATACTGCAGTGTCTGCTTAGAAAGCATTCTTTGGCGCCCATCAGCTACTGCAGATAATAGGCAATTCTGTTCTCAAAAATAAACTTTGTGAAACAATTATGAGAATGTTTCTGTATTTTTTTCAAACTTTACTTTTACCAAGTACTTTAAAGAATGGTTGGTTTCATCATGCCAATAGGAAAACTTTGGCTCCCTCTCTCTTGCTGCCAGTTGCACAGAAGCTGGTTGCTAGAAAAATCATAGAATCATAGCATCATAGAGCTGAATGAGACCACAAGAGCCATCGAGTCCAACCCCCTCCCATTCAGGAATACACAAAGCATTCCTGATAGATGCCATCCAGCCTCTGTTTAAATACCTCCAAAGAAAGAGACTCCACCACACTCTGAGGCAGTGTATTCCACTGTTGAACTGCTCTTTAAATCTCTTTTTCTGAAGTTTGAAGCCATTCTTCCATGTCCTAGTCTCTGGAACAGCAGAAAACAGGCTTGCTCGATCTTCTGTATGACGTTCCTTCAAATGTTTAAACATAGTGAGCATGTCACTTCTTAACCTTCTCTTCTCCAGGCTAAACATACCCAATTCCCTAAGCCACTCTTATAGGTTTCCAGGGATTTTACCATTTTGGTCATCCTCCTCTGGACACGTCTGGACAGAGTTGTTACCAGGCCGTGCATCTGCATGCTTTGATATGGCTTAATTGGTGAACTATAATTTAATTGGCAAAATATATCAATTGGCGTAAATATAAAATATACCCTGCTATGACTGTATGGCCATGTTGGGTAAGAGAAAAAGGCTGGCTAAACACATATGTTGCGAATTAGGTCAGAAAAGACCTCCAGGCTATAACCTGGTTGTACTTAGGAAATCACCAGGAAACTCCAGCAATAATGGACTTGCAATTAGCCTCCAATGTCCCAACCTTTTAGAGACAATGGTGTTTGGAAGATTCCCACAGGACAGGATTTTCTTAGCTCTTCTCCTTCTGACCAAGCAAACTTCCCTTTTTTCCCTGCACCTGTCCAACAATTACAGAGCTATCAAGGCTACCATTAGCCCTTTGTCACCTAATGCTATGACCATTAGCTTATTGTGGATCTCATTGGCCACTCTGAGAACTCCACTGTTTACTCTGCCAGAGAGTCATTAACACCCTTACTCTCCAGGCAGAAACAGGGTGTTTAAAACTCCAGGTTTTGGCCAGTCAACGTGCAGTACACTGATTGCTGGTCATCATTCTGATTCCCAATTATGTACTGTCCTTAGACTTGCATCTAAGACACATTGCTGCTTCTTCACTGCTCTTCTGGATTTGTAAATATCACCCACTTTGTCCTAAATCTCACTATCCAAAACTTTCCTCCCTTTTCCTTCAGTTAGCCTTGCGTGATCATATGACTACTTGGACCTTGTGTGTCTGATTGCAATTCCCCCAGTAAAACACAATTAAGCCTACTTTTGGATCTCCAACTGGTTGTTCTCAGAGGTGTTCTCTCATACTAGCAAGATCTATTCCTCCTCTTAGGAAAGAAGTACCAGGTCATGCACTCTGGCCCTGCTTCATATAGAGAAGTGAGCATGTCAGTAAAGTAGCTGTGAGCCCAGGTCGAAAAGAAGTGACTGGCTGAGTTATGACAGTCATAACTATGGATTTGTTGTTGTTTTGTGTCTTCAAGTTGTTTCTGATTTATGGTAACCCTTAGGCAGAGCTATCATGAGGTTTTCTGGGTGCTGAGAGTATATGATGCACTTGAGGTCACCCAGTGGGTTTCCATGACAGAACAGGGAATCAGACCCTGGTCTCCAGGGTCATAGCTCAATGCTCAAACCACTACATCACACTGGCTCTCAGCTACGGGCTAGCAAGTGATTATTCTGCTTCACATACAGGAATTCTGAAACTGATATGAGTATCAGTTTTCCAGCACATGTATCCATTGCTAAACAGGTTCTTTTTCAAGTGACAGGATTAGAGTGCATTTCGACATGAACTGCTTTTGAGTTTTTCTCCTGAGGAAGACTTTGAAAAAAGTATTTACAGCTGACTGCTGGGTGGGACTGAGTTTCCTAACTCAGCATAATAAATCAAGGTTAAGGGCAAGAAAACTTGCTGGAAGCAGCCTGTATTACTAGCCCTAGCCCTAGCCCTAGCTCTAGCCCTAGCCCTAGCCCTAGCCCATTGGTGCCTGCTCTGATGATTATCCCTGAACTGGAAGTACTTTTTGACCTTGCCTCTCGATCAAGCTCACCTGATTAACCTTGCTTGGATCCTGGACTGCCTTTTGACTTTGTCATTGGAGTGCCCTTGTTCGATTTGCTGCCTTTTGCTTGATCTCTGCCGGCTTGGATTCTTTATCTGCATTGGCATTTCCTCTGAAATCCACCCAGCCTGAACCAGAACAAGAGTGAGAATTTTGTACAGATTTTTTTAAAAAAGATAAAAGAGACATGACAGAACAGACTAAAAACTGGAAAGTTCCAAAAATGCTATGAAGCAGAATTGAATGGATCCATCTATTCTCTTTTTGGCTATATTGAACAGTCTCAAATTTAGTCATATGCATGTCCATATTTAGCACCATAGACAGTTCTCCCCCCCCCTTTCTCTGTGTGCACATTGAGTGAGTGAATGAGAAAGATCATTAAGTCAATACAAATGTGACAAGAACACAACTTTTCTTCTACTAAAGTATTTTCTCTTTGTCATAGATGTTGTTGTTGTGTGCTTTCAAGTCATTTCTTCCTTCTGGTAACCCTAAGGTGAACCTATTGTGAGGTTTTCTGGAGCTGAGAGTGTGAGGTCACCCAGTGAATTGCCAGGGCTGAGTGGAGAACTGAGCCTGGCCTCCAGGGTCCTAGTCTGACACTCAGACGCTACACTGTGCTGACTCTCTTGTCATAGATACCTGTCATTAACTAAGGAGTTCTTAAGACTTGCAAACTAATCAAAGATGTTGACCATGCCCCACACAAGCTACACATTCAGCCAGTGTGTGATATGGCTTTAAGTACATACTCGACTCCTCACATCTTGGATGTAAGATCTGCTCAGTTTGTTCCTCTGCCTTTGTCAATGTGCAAGTGGTTCTTTTGTGAGCTGGAAATGGGTGAATGTGCTAGCGTAGCTTTCACATGCTTATTTTTTTTATCTCAAGTTCTTCCAGTTGAATTTGTAAAGAGGTTTATGAATTTTTCATAGCTAAGTAAACTAAATCATTGACCAGCTACTCCTAGGATGGAAAGAACTGAGTTGTAATTGTTTGCTGTTAAGGATGAGGAACCTCCCGGAGAGGGGAAAAGATGCCAATCCTAGTTCAGTATCAGCATGGTTGAATACACAAGGATTTGAAGCCAGACTTTTAAGAAGTAAGCACTCAGAACCTTCTGCCTGGATGGGTAAACCTGTCAGTTTTGCTTTTTCCTATTTCAAAACTTTTTCAACTGAAGTTCTTTCAATCGGGTTTATAAGATGCATGCAGATTTTATATGGTTTATTTAAAAAAAAAACTCTTCTGTGAACACCTCTGGTGTTTTATCAAATGGTTATCTTGAAGATTTAAAAGTGAATCTTACTGTTCTTGCTTCGTTAGCAAATGAACTCCTTTTTCTTTTCTTTAAAAAGACCCATATTTTTGCCTGAACTGAAGGGATAAAATATTGCTCTGCATGATTTGTATATATAATGAATAATTCAAATAAATAAAAACATTTAAAAAAATGTTGCTTGAACTGTAATAAGCGAGACTACACTTGCTTGGCGTATCTGGTTGCTGGTAGCCTGTCTTTTGTTGCTCATACTCACAGTCATCATTTGGATGTGAATATTTATATCTAAAACCTTATGGAGCCAGGAGAAAAAGGATAATGCTATTTACCAAGAGACAATGAGCTTGCTTCTGCCTGTGTGCCTTTATTTTTCCATATTTAAATCTTGGTCCTAGGACAAGGTTACAGAACCTTAGCCTGAAGGATAAATTCAGTTTTAGAAGAATTCTAAAGGCTTACATTTTCAGTGGTTGGTGGGGCCACAGGGGAAAGTGCAGAACCAAAATACTGGCCTGTTTCAGCTGAAGCCCTTAGGGCCAGTAAGTAAGCATTTCAACCTTTTAGATAAAAGAAGGGGGGTATACCAAAGCTTGGAAACCACTAAATGTTGGTGTGATGAAGAAAGGCCGTAGTCAGGGAGTCCCCCCTCCATACCAGAACTGTAGCCACAAAAAAGTGAGAGACTTTGAACCATGATAGCAGGGCAGATTCTTAATCATCTCAGGTTTGCTGAAAGTTGAGGCCAAATTCTTTTAATTTGCAAAATGTAAATAGATTTGTAGTAGTGATATAATTATTCACTAATTTTCTTCTTGAAAGAAACAAGAAATAGTTTTAGTATTTTTCTTCCCATTGCAAGAAAGTCTTTGGAAAAACACACCATTTTCAAAACCTATTTGCAATTCAGGACAAAATCCATGCAAAATCCACATATGATTTGTTAATGGCATTTTCTTAACTTTCTGCACAGGGAAGAGTATTCTCTGTACAGGAAACAGTGTTTTTCTGCACAGAAAAAGCTGTGGAATTTCCTGTGCAAATCAACTACCTGAAAATTTTGCATAGAGGAAGTCCCCAATTAGAGCATGGTTGACATTGGAAACAGCCGTTTCTTCACAGGAAACAGCATTTTCTGTGCAAAAGACAATATTTCTTGGTAGAAATATTGCCCACAGGATACTAATGCATAATTAAGTAGGTAGATAAATAATTAAATAAGATAGATAATGGATGGATGGATGGATGGATGGATGGATGGATGGATAGATAGATAGATAGATAGATAGATAGATAGATAGATAGATAGATAGATAGATGCATAGTATTCTAGGTGATGGAAAGGACAAGATCATATCTCTCAGTCCCATGGCCAATAAAAGTGCCTTTGAAAAGAGGTGCTCATGTATGGACAGCCTTATTGCATAGGCATTGGCCCTCCAGAGGTTTTGGCCTGTGCACCTGCCCTACCCAGCATGGTCCAATGGATAATGGGAGTTGAAGAGGAAAACATCTGAAGAGTCAGTTGTTTCTCATGTGTTGCCCAGGCAATTTATGCAGCTGGGAGGTCAAATCAGTGAGGATTCCTAGTTGTGTGGAGCAGCAGTGTACAGACAGTGACTGGTAGCTATACAGGTTCCTTTTTCCAAGTTTGGGAAAAATTCCTTTTTCGTACTATAACTTCCAGAATGGCCAAGTCAGCTGATGGATACTGGGAGCTATAACTTTTCCAAGTCTTTTCCTTCTGAGAAATACAGTAAAATTACAGGTGCTACTCTCTATGAAGTGTCTCTGATCTACATATGGAAGGAATGACTGTTGGGAAGAGTTGTTTTTGAGGTGGTCATGCTGTAGATTGGTGCAGTAGTATTTTAATACTATTCAGGTGAAACAGTGGAGCCAAGCCTCATATGGTGAAAACATTGGGGTTTTTCGATTTGGTGAGATCACAGTGAGATCTGTAATCCCCACCCCTGGTTTGTTGATATGGATCAAAGCAGTTGCCATAGTGGATTGTAGGCATGGCTATGTGGATGATGATGATGATGACGACGACATCCCACCTTCAACCCCCCTCAAAGGTTCTCAGACTATTATGATGAGGGCCGGTACTTCCAATTGTACCATTGTGACACTGATCCTTGTTTCCTCCACTGCTTTACTCTGCCATCAACTGTGCAGGAGTCAAGCCATCCGATCAGCAGGCTTATTCCAAGGCTTTTAGTGGTTCATTAACTGCAGAAACATTCCTTTCAAGAATCAGAACACCTAGAAAGCTCCTTGCTAAAACATTTTGAACCCTTGCTTTCAAAGATGTCAACAATGGAACACTACTAACATTAAATTCAAGATATATTTTCTGTCCAACACATTTTTCTGCCCTTTTGCTTTCTTGGTTGTTTTTGGCGTTGCTTTCCTTTTCTTTTTATTTTGGTCCTACATTTTAAGATTTAGCTGGATTTCAGGTTTTCCAAGCTCTGCTCCATCCATTGCATCACACTGGCCTCTGCATAATGCAAGGTTTTTCAGTGCCACAACCTGAGGTTTTATTATTTAAAAACTATTGCAAGCAAGCAAAGCTGATGAGCTCAAGCCAAACAGAAGGTCCAGTGCTAAGTAAAAGAAAGACTACAAGGGCTAAAGGAAGTTTTTTTTTGCCTATGCCATACAGTGTGTGTCCTCTAAACATACCACACTTGAGTGCAACAAAGAATACAGCCCCATCACCAGTGCTGAACCAAGTTTAAAAATGCAGTCTAGTTGATGTTTGGAAATGGAATTTGTTGTTGTTGTGTGCCTTCACATTGTTTCTGACTTAGGATGACTCTAAGGCAAACCTATCATAGGGTTTTTCTCAGCAACATTTGCTCAGAGGGAATTTGCCGTTGCCTTTCTGAGGCTGAGAGACTGTGACTTGCCAAGGTCATTCAGTGGGCTTCCATGGCCAAGCAAGGATTTGAACCCAAGTCTCCCAGAGTGCTACTCCGACACTCAAACCACTGCACTACACTGGCCTTTGTATTTAGAATGGTGGGTGCCGTTTTGTCCTTTGCCTCAGCAAAACTCCATGGGCCACCCTGCTTCTCAGGCCCATTTCTGTCTCTCAGATAGCACTTTTTCTCCAACCTATCTGGCTCTTTTTTACCACTTTCTCATTCATCTTTTTTCTTGCCCCAGTTTGCTTCCTATTGCACTCACAAATACACACCTTCTCCCTGACATCTCCATTGGTTGGGCAAGGCTTCCCTTTAGTGATATGTGACAAAATGTTCTCAAATTGCTTCCCTTTGCCTCTGTGGCCTGGTTAAAGGGTTAAATAAGTCCCATAAAGACATGGTTGTAATTTATGAGACCAGTTTGGGTATTTGCTTTCTCTGGTGCTCCGTTTTAATAATTCCATCAGGAATGAGTGGGAGAAAGAGATGGTAGAAAGAACCATATTCATGTTCAGTCTAAAGAGAGAGAAACCACTTTGAAATACACATAACATGCTTATATATCCTGTTATCCCAAAATGTGGATGACTCAGAGGTCCACCCGCGATGCCAGTACCTCCGTGAAATGGTGGGGGAAATATTAGCTCAAAGAGGAAACCTGCAAGAGAGGGTAACCTAATGAGAGCTTTTACATCCAGATTTACCATACTTCTGCAGGGGAGAACCAGCTGGAGATCCAAAAGTAAGCTTAATGTGTTTTATTGGGGGAATTGCAATCACACACACACAAGTTCCAAGCAGCCACACTATCACACAAGGCTAACTGAAGGAAAAGGGAGGAAAGTTTTGGATAACAAGATCTCAGGGCAAAGCGGGTGATACTTTCCAATCCAGAAGAGCAGCGAAGAAGCAGCAATGTAGCTTAGATGCAAGTCTAAGGACAGTACACAATCGGGAATCAAGAGTGGCAGAATGGTGACCAGCAATCGGTGTACTGCAAGTTGACTGGCCAAAACCTGGGGTTTAAATACCTTGTTTCTGCTTGGAGAGTGAGGGTGTTAATTGCTCTCCGGCAGGTTAAACTATGGGGTTTCAGAGTGGACAGTGAGGTCTGGAATGAGCTAATCGTCTTAGCATTAGGTGACAAATGGCTATCCTAATGGCTCAGTACTTGTCAGACAGGTGTCAGGACAAAAAGGAAGCTTGCTTTATCAGAGAGAGAAGAACTGAAACAATCAGTCATCTTGTGGGAATCTCCCAGACACTATTGTCTCTAAGAGACTGAGTCATTAAGGCTAACTGCAAGCCTATTATTACAAGAGTTTCCTGGTGATTTCCTGGCTATGACCTGGCTATACCTGGGAGTTGTTTCTGACCTAATTTGCAAAGTACATGTTCAGCCAGCCTTTTCCTCTTATCTGACATGGCCATTCAGCCATAGCAGAGTATATTTTATATTTATGCCAATTAATATAGTTTGCTAATTAAACCATATCAAAGTGTGGGGGTGTATGGCCTGGTAACAGTATATCAAAGCACATCTGCAGATAGAAGATTAGCACATCTGGGAAAAATATTCTGGAATGGGATCAAGAAATACCTTTGGATCCAGGAGCCAATGTCGGACTCCTTAGATTCCCCCATACACCTTGTTTTGTTAGGAAAATGTTTCTTTTTTAACTGTTGTGCACAAAAGGGCCAAAGGTTGCATATTTCTCACTCCTGAACATTATTTCTTGCTGTGCTGATTCTCTGTTTGTAAGGAGTTGGGTTCATTTTCCAGCGTATCAAGAATTCTTTTGCTTGTTATTTGTCCACAAAAAAGAGAATCTTAACAACTGTGTTCTCTGGAATAGCACTTGAGTTGCTGTTAATTAGAAAAGAACATTTTATCTGTCCCAGCCATCTTCATGTTTGCCACTCTTACCTTTTCATTAAGAGCTTGATTGAAAAGTTGAGGCTGAAATTGTACTTGAGAGAGGAATGTATTGATGTGAAGCAGATGTGAAGGCAAGTCTCAGTAGGGCACTGGGAGAATGAATAGAATGAGTGTGAATTAATAATGTAGTCAATAACTCCTGGCAAGGACAAATAGGAAGAGTTGAGGTCGTGAGAGTTGTAAAATGCGGGATTAAATTTGTCAAATCTTACTGGGTCCATATAGCATTTCAGCATCTTTGAAAAGCCAGAAAGTACATAGAATTCTCATATTTGGGTGTCAGCTGATACTATATATGGGAGATCATGCACAGAATTTGAGACATGGGACAAATTTAGGACCCTGAAAATCTCTACTTTCATTTGTTTGAAAAGGGAGTTCTACACCTTATTGATACAAACATACCTGAACAAACTGAAATCTGGGAAGATCATCCAGAGTCTTGGAGAATTAGGCTACCAGTGATTAGTAGCCATAATGACATGATGACAACCTTTTTCTTGTAATTGTACCAATCTTCCTCCAAGTTACTACAGATCGAGGATTTTACCACCTAAAACAGGAAGAAAGAAAAAAACATTTTATTCTTCCTGTTATTCATAAATCACAGTTGGAATCAGCTGCCAGCCTGAGGCATTCTGAGGCCTGTCACTAGATCCTGATCTACCTTGTCCCCTTCTCCAGCCTGTAAGCTGCCCAGGTCAGAGCTTGAACAAGATATTTTTCACAACAGCTCCCATAATCTCCTGAGGTATTCTAGGAGTTATAGTCTAGCAAAGTAGTTTTTCCAAGTTCTGACCTGGATCGGTGATCAACTAGAAGCCACTTCTTTGTGCTTCAGATTCTTGGAAAGAAAAGAAAAGCATATGTGATAAAAGAGATAAGCATATATACAGTGTAGGATTTCTTCTCATTCAAATGAGGAGAAACGTGTGAGGCCCTGCTGTGTGACTGCCCTACTTTCGCATCATTCTTGACCTGGTTCAGATATGAAATTCAAAATGTGTCATGTACATCAGTCACAATGGATTGATTATTTTCTATCTCATCTTTTCTCCAGAAATCTCAACGTGGCATACGTATTTCTCCAATATGCTAATATAGAAAAATACTTTATCTTTGCAATAACATTGTGATGTCATTTAATCTGAGAGAGACAGACCTGTGATCACACACAGACAACCTTAGAATGATATAATCATAGAGGTAGAGGGGACAACAAGGGCATCTAGTCTAACCCCCTGCCATGTAGGAATGCACAGCTAAATCACTGCTAAAAGTTGGTCACCCCACCTCTTTATAAAGACCTCCAAAGAAGGAGAGGCAACCAACTTCCAAAGCAGTCTGTTCCACTGTCAAGGACTCTTACCATCTGGAAATTCCTCCAAATGTTTAGGTGGAATCTCTTTTCTTGTAATTTGAATTTACTGGTTTGTGTCCTTGTCATGAAGCAGCATAAAATAATCTCATTCCATCTTCTACATGACATCCTTTCAGATATTTAAAGGTGGCTATCATATCACTTCTCAGTTTCTTGTTTTCCATGCTAAACATACCTAGCTCTGTTCCTCATAGGGCTTAGCTTCTAGACCTTTTACCATCTTGTTGGCCATCTTCTGAACAAAGTCCTCTTCCTGGTCCATAGCTAGAATTCTAACTGCGGTAGCATACTAACATATTTACATGTTTCATTGTATATTCATAATTTGTCTTACCTTGGTGTAGCATTTGGGCAGGAGTAGATGTGCAGAATCTCTGGTCCTTTCCACATGACAGCTGCATCCCAGCATGGGGATGTGAGAGGAGTGGGACCGCGACAACACTTCTGCATGACATCATTGTGGTCCCACCTTTCTCCTGTCACCAGCTGGCATGATCACGGGATAAATTCTCTGTCAATGACCCCTGTCGCACAATATTCCCATACTTACCTGCCATGCGGAAGGCTAGAAGTGCAGTGGAGGCACTTCCTGCTCCAGCACAGTCTAGGAAAGAGGCCGGCTGCTCTGCAGAAGCAAAAGGCATGTCCCTTGCACTCCCTTCCACAGGGAGCTGTTACCCTGATTTCTGGGGGTCCCGGGAGGGACACCTAAATGTGCTCAAACAATGGGGAGGGAATTAGCACAGAGCACAAGTTTGCAATGCGAGAGGCAGGGTAACATAGCGAGATCTTGAGCCCTATGTCTACGGGGTCAGGCCGAGTCAATGATAAGGTAGAAGTTGAAATAATAACAATTGTTTATTGAAATACAATCAGACACGTGTATGCAACACACTCATACAAGGAACTATAGAAATAAAGGTAGGAGTTGGATAGAGGGATTTTGAGAGGAGGTTTGGTATGGGAAATACTATACCTGTCCTGAAGCCCGGTAAAAGCAAAGAAGCCAGGGAGCGTGGGTTCTCAGCACGTGGGGCTGAGGGGAGGCTCGTCAAACGGAGCGGCAGCAAGTTGGGAGGCAAGTCACGAGCAATCCAACAAGACGCTCAAAGTCAGGGGTTCTTATAGGGAAAATTGTGGCAGGCTAGTCCGTACTTGGGGAAGACAATGAGTTTGGGGCTGGAGACAAAGCCTCCGAAAGGTCAGTACTTTAGATGATGGAATTATGACCAGATTGTCAATAGAGTAGCCAGTATGCTAACGCGGAGTGCTTGAGAGTTGTATAGTCCGCTCATCAAGCTGCCTGCGCGGGGCAGGGGATCCTTTGTAAGTAGTGTTCTAACATAATGTGGCACTTGCCTTGAGGTCTCTTGAAGCTGCATTCGGCAATGACTGGCCTGCCTAGATTGGGATTTGAATGGTTCGGCTATTGTCGGCCGCGCTTGTGTGTGTGCTTGTCCGGGGTCCTCGCAAGCACGTGGAGAGGAATGGATAAGGAAGGCCAAATTATTGATATCAAATGATATCTGAATATCCCACAAGCTCGGACTAGAAACAGCGGTAACAGAGCCAGTTGAGTACAGAGGAGAGTGTTCCCATCGTGCTTCCTTCCTGGCAGAGGCGCTGCTGGGATCATAACTGGAAGATGAAGGAGTAAGATAATATGCAGAAAGGACCTGTGCAATTTTTTTTTCCCTTGGCAAAGAGGGAGATATGTTTTTCTTGTACCCCCTTTTGTTTTTGCTTAAAATGCAGAACATGAAAACTGGCTTTACTGGGAAGAGGCATAAAACAGTATGAGTAGATTATCATGCTATAGCAAGACTCTTTTTTTTACTTTCACTCTCTTTTTCTTTATTTTCATTTGTGCAAGCAAACACCCTTGTGGAGTGGGTCCAAGATACCAAGTGGCTTAGTTCTCACAAATACTGAGTGCCTTAGATCTCAGAAAATGAAGGTTATTTGAGTGATGTAAATTAATAAATGATGAGGACAGTCATAAACCTATGACCTGTAAAATGCAGCAAAGGAAGAAATCTTTTCAGGACTCTCCAAGTGATATTAGATGGTATTTTGCAGTTTTTATGGAATTCACAGAAGCCAAAATTAGGCTGTGAATAGAGATGAAGATGGAGGTTTGCATGCAAGAAATAATGTGAATGCTTTTAATAAAAACACTGAAAGAGCATTCTTAATTCAGTTATAAAATATGTACTTCAGCTTTATTTCATTTGCTTATATTTCCCCATTTAACCCATGTAATATTAATCAACAGCAATCGCTTAGCTGAGGGAAACAAACACAGTAGCTCTTCAAAAGGTCAGGAGCAGCTCAGCAGGGGGAAATAAACTCTCTAGAATCCATGCCAGCATGCAAACTGCACAAGAGAGAATGAAGAGAATGAGCTATGGAGTGTGATGCAATGTCTGATATGCCCACTGATGCTACTTGCTGCCTCTAGAGACAGGGGATTCTCATTTTTATACAAGATTGCCTAATGCACGCCACCCAGAAACAATAAGGCAGACTCAGGTGAAACTTGTTTTCAGAAATCTGTATCTTTCTGCAGTTGCACTATGATTCAAAAAATGTGCACATTTCCCCCTAAAATCCGTATAGGATAAAATGTCTGTTTGAAAAATAAAAAACATTCTAGATATGTGTGAAAATACTGAGGGGCAAGGAAGGCTTACAATTCAGTGCAGACTCATGTTGAAATGAGCTTTTGTTAGGAAAACAACCTCAAGCAAAGGGAAGTTTGACAGACTTGCACAGCCTTGGCTACCTCCAGGTGCAGAGAAAGCGGGCCACCAAACATTTCTTTCTGAAAGCATCAAAAGGAAAAATATGTCGTCCCTATTCCCTTCTTGGGATCTGGTTGGGTGTTGTGGAAAACAGGGTCAAAAGCAAGACTCTTCTCATGTTCTTAATGGAGAAGCAAAAATGGCAGTCACCAGGTGATAGAATTTCATGGGCCATCAAATGCGGCTGGCTTGGTTTTAGGTTTTTGGGCCTAAACAGGTTTCTGTGACAGAATGTGAAAGACATTCTTGCTTTTCCCCATCCTTCTGTGAGGGCTCACAAAGTTCCATGTGCATCCCAGATTGAGGCAGGCTTGCTCTAACATAAGTCCCACTCAGTACAGCTGGGCTTACTCCCTGGTGATGGTGTGTGGGATTGCAACCCTCCAGCCCTATGCACACTTACGCACAGGTAAGCCCTGTGTTGTTCAGTGGGGCTTATTCCTGAGTTAGGGGCATACGGGGAGCCAGCCTTAACAACACAACCCTAGGCGTGTCTGCTCAGAAGTAAATTCCATTGTTTGCAGTGAGGGTCACTCCCAGGTAAGAGTATATAGGCCTACAGCAATGTAGTCTCTTTTGTGTTTCTAATGCAATGAAAATAAAATCTTCAGTCAAAATCTAAGCAATGATCAAAGAAAGAGAAAGAGATTTCTGTTCTTTCTTAGTCTTGGTAGAACTGCTCTTGTTTCAACATATAAGATGCTGTGACAGCTTTAACAGAAAAAATAGATATGCCTTTAAAGATGATTAATCAGACTTGTGAAGAAACAGTCCTGGTAACAGTCCTCTTCCCATATTAATGTTGGCTTGGTAACATATCACAGCAACAGCCTGCTTTGATAAGAAGCGTGTATATGTGTGTGTTTGCTTATTTCCCTTTTATTTATATATGTGTGCAGTTGCAAGATGTGGATTATTAGAATGGTTGATTTACATATTCTTGGTGTTCTTTATTTTTAGAAGAAACGAGTCAAAGACATTCAGGGAAAAATACATTGGTAGGCCACTGAAGTGAGCCAGGGTGGCATTCTCAGGCTCACAATACACTACCTAATTTCAGTAGCAGTAGAAATATTTAAAGACACTGACGTATCAGCTCCAAAAACAAGTTTACGTTTATCTCCCTGATACGGTTGAGCAACCACAATATTGAATCTAGTGCTGGTCAGGGGGTATAAAGTGGCAGAGGGAAATGCAAGAAAAAGGAAAGTGGAAATTGTGGTCTAGAGCAGTGCTTTTCAGGCTATCTGATGTATGGGGAACCAGCAAGTATTTTTTCAAAAGTGCCAGGGACCAGCACTGAAGTTGTGCCCTTTGGGTACAGTTGCACCCAATTTCTTTCCTGGAAACTTCTTTGAGACCAGCAGCCAATGGCTCAGGGACTGACACTGGTCCAGGAAACACTACTTTTGAATAGCCCTGAGGTAAAGGACATTGTGTTGCCAAGTAATTTTTCCAAAAGAGCTCCTGTGATTTCTCTATAGTTGCAGTGTATGTTTTTAAAATATAAGGAGAAAAATCAGCAGCATCACAGTTATAGGATCCCATAGCACCGTGACTAGTGGACAGCCTTCATTTCTGCAGGTTTGCAAAGGCCCTAAGCTAAACCAAAGCTCCTTTTGGGAGAAAATGCCCCAACAAGGGCTGTCTTTCATCCCTGGGAACTGTCCCAGATCTTGCAGAACCCTCTCACTTTCTAAACCAGCCTATGGACCAGCACAGATTCCCCACCCACCCAGCTTTCCAGAAGTTTGTCTGAAAAATGAGAATTCTCACTCCTGAAATCTGTCAGGAGTGGTAGATCGTCTTTTTAAAAAAAGGTAAATATTTTTCCCTCCCCCAAGGGAGTTTTACAAAATGAGAAATGGATTTCTGGGCACATCTGGTTTTATTTTTGGCAACTGTTGAAGCCCATGTTTGGTTTTAGGGGCCACAGGTTGGCTGCAAGCCACCCAGAGCTTGCCTGTCCCTGTTTAAGACATTGTTACCTGGATATGGTATCTGCTGCCCACTCCTTGCTTCTAGATAAAGTTGAGCTAACTGACTTGGATTCCTGACTATAACAACAAAGCTTGGAATTGCCAGAAATATGTCTCTGGCAAGATTTGCTGAAATAGTGTAGGAGGTGTCTTGCCAAAGTATTCAGCCCTGGGTGCAACGAACTGGACAGAATGGCCAGACTGTCTGGGAATGATGGGAGTCGTAATCCAACATATGTGAATGGTTCCAGGTTGGAAAAGGCTATCCCAGACATTTCCTAGCCTTTGTCAATTGATGACATTGTACAATTTGGGCAGAAAGAATACTTGGCATGACAGGTAGACAGATGGAAGCACAGGCCACACACACACCACAGCTTCGCATAACATAATTCTAGAGGTTTTTAGGATCATAGGGGAGTTTGCAGTAGATCAGCAAGGATCTCATGGGCCAGGACTCAGTTTCCGCAGGTGAACAGCAGCATCAGAGAAGGACAAGCGGAAGCAAGCACACGAAGAGTTGATCGGACTGGGATGAGAGCCAGATGGCTCCAGCCTTCTTAAGGAAGGCAGAGGGTGGTGGCTTAATGCCAGAAACAACTTATCTGTTTACGGGTCCTTGCCTTGTGTACTCTAGATTCTCTGCTCATTGCCTGCCTGGATTTTCTGACCCCAGACTGTCTGATCATGTTGCCTGCTGGATTCCTGGACCTTTGGACTGATTCTTGATTACGTTACTGCTCCATCCTGAACAGGCAAGCATTATTGATGGTGAACAGCCTCCTGCTAGTCCAGCACACCGTGCCAGACAATGAATAGCTGGCACCTGCTAAAGTTTGTTTCTGGCCCCTTCACTCCCTGCTTGCCAAGAAGCAACCAACATAGCTGCTGCTTCTATGGAGCCTGCTGCAAACTATGAACAGCTGTTTGCTGAAAGAAACCAGTTGATTCAGCAAGTTGCAGACTTAGCTGCTCAGCTGCAGACTGCAGGAGCTGCAGCTAGAGCCCTTGTAGTCCCCTGCCAAAAATACCCCCTAGCCTGCCCTGAGAAATTTGGTGGAACTCTAGCAAACTTTCCAGCTTTTTGAGATGGTGTGCTCTATTTATGAGCCTGTGGGTGGAGGACCAGCATAGAGTGGGATTTGTTATCAGCTTGCTTTCTGGCAGTGCTGCCAAATTGGCAATGCCAATAATGCAATTTTGGCATATTTGACCAACAGCTTCAAGCCATGTACCCAGTCCAGGCCCAGACTGCCAACCATCAGATCCAGAAGCTAAGACAGGGGAGCCGGTTGGTTGCAGAGTATGCTGGTGAGTTCAAGCTGCTGGCACAGGACCTAGCCTGGAATCAGGCAGCTCTGGTGGATCAATTTCAGGAAGGGCTGACAGATCCAATTTTTGATGAACTGGCCTGGACTGAGTACCCAGGGGACCTTGATGGCTCAGTTCACCTGTGCCTCAAGATTGATGGGTATCTGCAACAACGTAAAGCCCAGGGCTGGAACCAGTCAATTGCAGCCCCTCTGCAGCGCCTCCCATCCACCTGCTCTGGAATTCTCCCCTGCAGGAGAGCCTGTGCAGGTCAGGGATGTCAGGCCTCGGTTGACATCAATGGGGATAGCACGAAGACATCAAGAGGACCTATGCTTTTACTGTGGGGGCCAGGGTCATCTGGCAGCCATGTGCCCAGTAAGAGGGGTTCCTCTGACTGGCGAGGAAATGGACCTCCCCCAGTTTAGGGGCCTGCTAGACCAGGGACTGGTTGGTACTACTAGGGCCCAGACATCATGCAACAGTCCCTCCAAGCACCTGGTGGTGCCTGGCACTCTGACACCTCCAAGAAAACTGTTGATCCAAACCTGGGACTGCCTAACCATGTTGCATGCTGGATTCCTGGATCTTTGGACTGATTCTTGACTACATTTCTGCTCCACCCTGAACAGGAAAGCATCATTCACTGTGAATGGCCTCCTGCTAGCCCAGCACTCTGTGCCAGGTGACAAACTGCCAGCGCCTGTGACAAAGGATTTCTGATTCCTGGCTGTCTGCTTGGTTTCAGTTATTGATTGCAAAATTCATGGCTAGAATGTGTGCTCAAAACAGAACTTGGACAAAATAAACTTTGGAGCTACAACTTGGAGTTATGCTGGTTGCAGGAGTCTGAAAATTGTAGTTCAAAGAAATTTTTCTAAGCATTGCCTCTGAAGCACTCTATTCTTTCATTCTTAGCATATCTCTGCCCACCAGCGCTACTAGTTTGAGCTTGGCTCCAGTGGTTGGATCACTGGATTCCAATAAAATACATAGTAAATCTCACAAGACTGGAGTTTTTCCACTACAGCATAGGAGAATGGTGGCTGTTAATTTGCAGCCTGGAGGACAGGAGCCATCATCTTATTGCTGGATTCCCAACTACCACTAGCTTAATTCAAGATTTTCCTTCCTTTACCTTCGGCTAGTCAATGTGTGCATGTGTGAGTGTTTGGATCTTTTGCATGCTTGTGTGAATCTTTTTCAATAAAAACACATTTCACTATGCATTTGGCATCTCTGCTGGTTCTTCCCTGCAGGGACCCTATAGATCTTGTTGATAGATCTTGTTAAGTTACCCCCTCTCACAGGCCTCCTAATTTTGAGCTAATTAATTCCCCGTTGACATGTGGAGGTACTGGCATCACAGTGGACCCCCAAGTCACCCATGTTTTGGGATAACAATAGGTTCCTCTTAGGGTCACCATAAGTTGGAAATACTTTGAAGGTATGGAGAGTTCTAGGGAGAGTTCAAGCTTCATTTGCTCTAGGACCCATTTATTTGGCTTTTTAGTGTACATTTCAAATGAGTTGACTTTCTTTCTGTCAACTTTCTTCACTGACCCACTTTCACAACCACACATAGAAATCAGAAATCCTGTGACTTGGGTGATTCTGACTTTGGTATTTAATATGTTTTACATGCAAGGATCTTATCTAGTCCCTTCACGGCTGCCTTTCCAAGCCTTAGTTTTCTACTAATTTCTTGACTACAGTCTTCATATTGGTTAATCACTCAGCTAGGGTAAAAGGAAATCTTCAACTATTTCAGTGTCTTTGTTACCTAATTTAAAGTTATTCATTGTTTTTGTCTTATTATTATTTAACTGTAACCATGCTTTTGCATTTACTTCCTTAACTTTCATCTTCCTCAGACTTCCTTAACTTTTGGTCTACAACTCCTAACTCTCCCAGCCAGCCTGGCCTTCCATGGTCAAGGTGGAAATAAGCAGCCCTCTGTTTTTCCCTGGTCCTGGCATTGCCTTTTTAGGCCATGATCCTATACTGGCTTTGCTGTTTCATGTGCTGAGTAATTTGGGTAATAAATCAACTTTTTTTTTTTTTGGCTTTCTTTCCTTCAAAGCAAATGATGAATGACTTAGCATAACTCCTGTGCCAGGCAAAGTGTCTTTCCCTTATCCATTCAGCAACTGACATTTTTGTTTAACTGTGAAGTATACAGCCAAACAAGCAACAACACAGCCTTCTATTGAAGAGTCAAGTATGTGTTCTTTGCTGCAAAGCTCAATAAATGGTGAATAATTCGAAAACGATTGCAAAGCTGTGAGAAAAATTGCAAAGAGCTCACTGTTCACCAATGATTGTCATCTCATCTGCACTGAAGAAGTTAAAATGCCGTTCGGTGCCAAATTCATCAGAGGAAATGAGGCCATAACTAATGTCCCCAGCAGTCATTTTGACAAGGATCATAAATTGCTACAATTAATATGTTAGCCTTTGTAACCCTGGCCATTGTAATATCCTTTTTAAAAGTTTGGATAGATTTTATTTCTTTTTGACAGCTGAGTTTTGGAGTTAATCATGTACCTGATAAAATACAACTTTTCCAAGCAAATGTGACCTTATTTGAGATTATCTGAGACACTGGGGAGAGGTTAGGAGGTTCTGTTTATAGCACATCAAGAAAACCACATGAGAAAAAGTAAAGATAAAATTTGTCTGCTCTCTCTTTATTGCAAAGTTGGTTTCTTCCATAATTCATAAACTATGCAGAATCTAGTCTCAATAACAGATTTGATACCAGTTAGATCCTCCAGCCAGCATGCACATAAATGTTGATGTATTAGGAAAACACTGATTTAGGTTTTCCCCTCTGATTTAGTAGACATCAAGTTTTTGCTCTGCACAAATCAGCAGGGAGTGACTAGTTGGCATCCTGTTGATGATGTAAGCCACACTACTCATGTGGGGCAAATTATTCATCACAGTGCAACAGACATATTCTGCTGACAACAGTAGAAGTGGAGATGTGCATACAGCACATTGTTTATTGTAGTTCCAAATTGCAGTTGCACATTGTGCTTTACACAGTTCGGTTGTGTATTATGATTGCACATTTCACATTGTGCATTGCAGATGCAAATAGACATTGCACTTGCAGAAAAAATTGCAGCAAAATTTTTCAGCAAGGCAGGAAGAGGGTGCAGCTGTTGGCAGACTCTGGTAGGGCCCACGTGGCTCTATCCTCTGAAAGCTACCCATCCCAATCAGAAATTAATGTAAAATTCAAAGTACTGGTCATGATCTAGAAACGCTTATACAGCTTAGGTCCAGAACATCAGAAGGACTGGTATCTCCTGCTATGAGCTTGCCCAAGTTTTAAGATAATCAGGGGAAGGCTTTCTCTTGGTTCTGCCATCATCACCAGGCTCATCTGGTGAGAACATGGGAGAGAGCCTTCTTGGTGGCTGCTCCCATGAAGACTAGTTTGGCCCCTTCTTGGCCCTCTTTTCACTGGCAAACAAAGACCTTGTTCATTTATCCAGGCTCTGGACTGTTAACTGGCCAATGTAGAAGGTCTTTTAATTGGGATGCCGTGTATTATAATTTTTAATACATTTTAACTACATTTTAAATTGTTAATGCTTTGAATATGATTTATATACTTAGTTGTTTTTTAAAACTTTAGAAATATATTTATATATTTAACTAGAACCATATTTTGTTTTAACTTATATTGTAAGCCACCTTGGGATCCATACTGGGAGAAATCAGCAATATAAATTAAGTAAATAAATCAATGAATGCAATACTTTTCGTTCATGAGGTCTGGAAGGTTTTATTAAAATAAACCCTTATCCCATCCCAAGTAATACAGCTGAATTAATTCACAATGGTTTTCTGCCAGAGAAAGAGGCTGAGGGGCAGCAGCAGCAGCGTCCCAGTGGATATGGTTTTCAGTCCTAAATCATTCCTTATTCATCATGTTGATCAAAGAGGTCCTGGGTCTGAAGACTGGGAGGTGGGTTTTTGTTTTGCTTGATTTTTTTTTTAACCTCCTAATTTGAACCAGCACCTATAGAAGCTGCTGTGACATTGACATAATATCCTAAAGCCACAGGCATCTGAAAAGATTTATTTCCTGAGCTCTTTCACAGCGACACACTCCTTGCTTCTGACATTCTCAATTTGCAGGCTGCTGGGGATCCAATCTGATTCTTTCTGACTAGTTAATAAGGATGCGACTGCATGAGGCACAAGCCATTATCTGATAGCACATGCATGGATACACACTCCCAAGCACATAGACACAAAGGCAGAGTAAGCCATCTCACAGGGACAGACCATTCCTTTTGTCTTGATAAGCTTCCCAAGGGTGCACTTAGTATATATTAGCACTCTTTGTGTTTCATTAAATTGTTCCTTTTTCAGATCATCCAAAGGAATCTTTGCAGTTCCTATATATTTGGGGTGTTCAGTACAAAAGGGTGTTTAATAGAAAAGTAATTTCTGGTTAACTGCTACATATTTCAACAGGGAGTTGCATCCCTACAGAAAATAACATTAGCCCTATCCAAGGCGCTGCTGTTCCCTGAGAGACATTAGCCCTATTCAGGCATTAGTTTAACATATATATTAAACTTGCAAGGAGGAATACGCCAGCCTTGCCCTCTCTGTGTCTAGTTTCACTGCCCTCTTACACATGAAAGGCAACATTATGAAGCAGAAAGTCTTGATTATCTCTGGGGTGTCTCTGTGGGACTGGTGTTCTTCCCCTCCTTGTATGCTTGATCCACATGTGAAGCAAACATCTGAATAGGTCAACTGTCGCAGAGTCCAGGTGAATGCCACTCAGGTCAAAGAGCTGCTTAATTGCAATAAAAATCTATGCATTGTGTGAAAGTTGGACTATAAAGAAAACTGACAGGAAGAAAACCAGCTCATTTGAAATGCAGTGGTGCGGGAGAGTTCTGTGGGCTGCTAAAAGAACAAATGAATGAGTCCTAGAACAAATCAGGTCTGAACGTTCATTAGAAGCCAAGATGATTAAACTGAGACTGTCATACTTTGGTAGCATCATGAAATACCAGTGACTCACTGGGAAAGACAATAATGCTTGATAAAGTGGAAGGCAGTAGGAGAAAAAGTGGATCACATTACAGATGGATTGATTCAATCAGGGAAGCCAAAGATCTCAGTTTGCAAGAGCTGAGCAGGACATTTGATGACCAGGGATCTTGGAGAGCTCTCATTTGCCAGGTTTCCATATTGACTTGATGGCAAAAAACAAAACGAAAACCCAACAAGCTCCATCAAGCCCCCCTCCCGGGCCTGGTGTGCCCACATGGCTCTGGCACTAACACCAGGTGTCTCTGTCACTGCTCCATCATCTGCCACTTTCTCTGGGCCCTTCACTTGAGCGCTAAGCTGCAATCTTAGTTGCACTACTGTACTGTATTTGCCTTGTCTTTTGAATCCATAGTGGGATATGTTTCTTTCCATTTCTCACCTTGATTAATGAATTGTGCTCTTAACAGTAACTGTATGACTCACTTCCCAGTCAGGGAAGTATTGGTGCTGTCAGAATTGAGGGTTATATCACAGACAAATGTCAATTAATCTAAGAAGAGGCCTGGAGCTCATCAGTTCAATGCAACTGTGTAATTTATGGTTTTTGTCTAGTATTGATAATGTGCTGTGTGCTTAGTGGAATATAGTACGCACCTGCACACAACAGATAAGATAGGGATGAAGGGCAAGGTTAAAGAGCTATGCAAGCCAAGAATGACAACGACAACAATGATGATGATGATGCGCTTTATTTATAAAATTCCAGCTTTTCCCAATTGGGACTCAGGGCAGCTTATTCATTAAAATAAGTGTAATATAGTTAAAGATCAACACTAACATAGAACTAAACTGTTAACAATATTAAAGCAACTTAAAGTATACTCTTACCATTATTTAAAACAGTCTGAAACAATACAATTAAAAATATACAGCACCCTTTCTGAAGCCTTTCCCTTAAACAAACTTCATTTCTAAACATCTGTTGGAATAAGTAAGTCTGCCTACTGACAGAAGGGGGTCCATTCTAGCCTCCCTAGGGAGAGAGTTGCAGACACAGCAGAGTCCACGGAGAAGGCTCTGTCTTGTGGCCCCACCAGCTGTATCTGTGAAAGTTGAAGGATTGAAAAAAAAATCCTCTCCTGAACATCTCAGGGGCCAGGCGGTCTCATACAGGGAGATGTGGTCTGTCAGATAGCCTGGTCCTAAGCTAGATAGGGCTTTATAGGTCATAACCAGCACTTTGAATTGTACCCAGGAACACACTAGGAACTAGTGGAGCTTCTCTATCAAGGGAGTTGTTAACCAGCCCCAGAACTATCTACCAACGGAAGTTTCCGGACTATCTTCAAAGTCAGCTCCACATAGAGTATATTAACAATAATCCAAACAAGGTGTAATTAAGGCACGTGTCACTGTGGCCAGATCCAGTGTCTCTAGGAGCAGGTGTAATTGGTGCATTAGTGTAATAAAAGCAGTCCTGGATACCACTGAAACTTGGGCCTTCAAGTTCAAGGCTGAGTCCAGGAGTATACCCAAAAAGTGAACCTATGTCTTCAGTGATTCAGACAGGGACTAGATCCCTTTCTCCTGATCAACTGTTCAACTGATCAGGAGTACCTATATATGTTGCCTGTGGTAAGGTTCAATTTGTTCGCACTCATCCAAGCCATTACTGATGCCAAAACTGATTTAGGCTTAAAAGAGCTTCTCTGTAGTTTGGTAGAAAATTAAAAATAAAGTTGGGTGTCACCAGCATACTAATGAACACCAAACATCCAGACAACCTCTCCCAGGCAAAGAGTTGGGACAAGCAGGCCCTGCATCAGAACATTCCAGTGTGCCTCCATCAGGAGACCATATAGTGAAATAAGTGGATTTTTTTCCACTCTGTCCTGAGACACTTCTCTAGGCTGTTATGCCCTCGGACAGCTGATCTTGAATGTCATGAGCATATGATTAGTCATAGAATCGTAGGATTTTAGACTTGAAGGTCACATAGTCCAACCTCCTGTTGCAAGTGAAGTCCACAGCTAAAATATCCTGGACAAATAGCTTCCCACCGTTGTTTTAAAACCTTAGTGATAGAGAGTGCACCATCCTCAAAGGCCACTACCCTTCTTTCCTCCCCACCTGTCCCCCACTTTCTTCAGTTGGCTAGTTTCTTCCTAGCTTCCTCAGACAATTTTTCAACATTCGACACCGTTTTCAGGGATACGTCGCCCAAAAAAGTAAGATTTCTGAACTCTATACAGAAGTCTATATATTTTTAAATTAAAAGACATAGTAATTTTAAAACATGGTCTTTCAAAGACCTTTGAAGTTCTAGAGATTAGAGAACAATGTGCTAACCATGCTTGCTAGGAGATTCTGGGACTTGTAGTTCAAAACAGTACTTTTGAATATCTTGAAACCCCCCTGAGTACCTAAAACCTGCTGTCTCATTTTTTGGACTGGCTCCCTTCTGTTTCTGTCTGGAAAAGGTGGAATATACCAGAAAGGCTGGTATTGTCTCTTGTGGTTATTTCTGCAGTAGGGAAGTGTAATGATTTTGGAAAATGAGCAAGTGGTTGTCAAAATAATGTACATAACTGTTTGGTGCATATTTATTTCAGTCCCACGTAAAGCTGCATGAAATGACTCTCACTGTTAACATTCAGTTTAGTGCCAGAAGTTCTTAGCTTTATGGTCAAGCTGTAAGTCAGGTATACACATGCATACAGTACAATGAGCACATTTATGAAAAAGCCGCATTTGAAAATGCTCCTTTTTTGAACTGTAACTCCCAGAATCTACCAGTATGGCTAGTGTCTATGCTGGCTAGCAAATCTTGAGAGGTCTAGTCAATGAAAATAACTTTTCCAAGCTGTGTCTGAACAAGTTTCACTCTGGAGCAGGTTTGCCTGCAATATGTTCTTTGGTATCATTTGAACTATTTTACCTTTTCTTGCTCACTCTTCTGCAGAAATTCATCTGAACCAAACCAGCCCCATCAGCGAGTTTACCCATTACACTGAAGTTATTGGCTGTGATAGCATGCCAGATTCTTCCGTGCTGGTAGCCGGGGTCGTGATTGGCTTGGTGCTATTCCTCTCCTGTGTGGCCATCATCATTGGCAGCCTGCGAAAGAATCAATGTTTTCGACATCTCCAATTGCAGAGGGATGCTAGCTACAGTAAGACAGTTGTTCAAATCCTCCTTTTTTTAAAATAGCATCATCAAATTTGAAGAGAACAGTAATGAAATATAAACGTTTTTTACTCTTGCTTCCTTAATGTGCTGTTGTTGAAACTGTTGTTGGTCTACTAAGGACAAGAAGTGGACATAGCAACAGCAATTAAACATAGGATGTCACCATTACAATTGGCCCTCCACATATTCTAGGATTAGGGGTGCAGAACCCCTGCAAAAGTGGAAAAATTGGAAATATCAAAATCTGTGTGTGTGTGTGTGTGTGTGCGCGCGCGTGAAGGATACCAAGGCACATTGAGGAGAATGGGCACCCAGGATCCAAACTAGGTCAAGGAAAGGAAAAAGGAGTGGGGCAGCATGGTGGTGTTATACTACATCTCTCAAACCCATCTCCTTCCTTGGGTGTTGGGGGGTCATCAGGAGAGGGTTTGGTGTGGAGAAATCAGGCTGCAAGCTGTCCTGGGCTGGCCAGGCAGCAGCTGGTGGAGGAGGAAGACAGAGGCAGATTTTTAAAGGGCTGTATGACCTGAGTGGAACCACTGAGAGGGAAGGTTCTCCTAGAAAAGAGGCGCTTAAGGTGTTGGGGGGCAGGGGTTGCAGAAATTTGCAGATAATCAAATCTGTGAAAGTGAAACCGGCAAATAGGGAGGGCTGACTGTAGTCAGGATTGCGTGGCCCTTACATGTCAGCTAGAAAGAGGAAAGACACCATCAAAAAGAAAGAAGATATAATTTGCATAAATTTGCACATTCTAATATACAGGCACAGGGCAGACTGAGGAAGAATGGCAATAACTTCAACAGTAAAAGAGTACCTTTCTCCATGTATGTATGTGTGAGTACATGTGTTGTATGCATTCAAGTAATTTCTGGCCTCTGGCGACCCTGTCACAGAGTTTTCTTGGCTAGATTTATTCAAAGAGGGTTTGCTTTTGCCTTCTTCTGAGGCTCAGAGAATGTGAGTTGCCCAAGGTCCCCCAGTGGGTTTCCCTGGCCGAGCGGGAATTTGAAACCTTGTCTCCTTGTTCAAACCACTCAAACCACTACTCCATGGATGCTCTTGACATTTCTCCATTGTCCAGTTTCCTGCTCTCCTGGCTTCTTATGATTTAAACAGGAGTGACTGGCATCTTACTGTTAAATAAACTAGACTTCAGCTGGTGAGCCTTTCAAAGACAGAATGCCGTCAAAGAGAAGGCTGTCCTTTGATAGCCCTTCAGACAGAGCACTGGAAAATGGGGCTGTCCGCCACCTTCAGGCAGCATGTGGTGATGCCCTCGGACAGCTGATCTTGAGTGTCATGAAAGGGTACCAAACATTATTGTTGTATTTTCACTCTCCAGGAAAGACACATGTGGCATTTTCTGTCACAGTTGCCCATATATACAGTAGCCCATCCACATTTGCAAGGGTTAGGGGCACAGAGCCCTTGCAAAAGTGGAAAAATCATGAATAACTCCGAGTCCCGTGACTCCCCTCCAGAATTCTCCCTCCCATTCCTTTGCCTCTGGCCCCAGTGTTGGGGGTGGGAGAGAAAACAGATACTGTAAAGGGATTACTGGTACCTTCCCCTTAAAGGGAGAAGAGCACAGTTCTTCCGTCCCAATTGCTTCTGGTGGCCACCTTGAAAATGGAAGGGTAGGAGCAAAAAGAGCACCTGAGCAACCAGCAGCCATTACACAGCAGAAAGTGGAGCCACGTGGGAGAGAGGGCGCGTTTCCAGCAGTGGGAGAGGGGCTTTGCTCACCCAAAATGTCCACTTTAAACACAACCCTCCCAAACCAGGGGTGAGGAATGCATAGGAATGGGAGGAGAAAAATGAGGGAGGAGGCAAGCATGTGCCTCGCGAATAATCAGATTTGGAAAGGTCAAACCCACGTACGTAGAGGGAGGACTGTGTATAATTTTAGCACTAAGCACACTGACTTAGTGGAGGATGAAATTTGCTGTTCCACTTGAGGCAGCAAAAGGTCTTGGACCAGTTGTATATGAATGAAAGCCCGGGGATATGGAAAGAGAGGGCTGAGGAACGGTTTTGATAGCACACAAGGCGCATGGTGTGGCGTGCAGATTCCTCTGCCACCTACTGCTTCTCGCCTCACAGTCCAGCCCTCTGGAGGCTTTTCTCCTTGTGGCCAAGCTCCAACACCAGACGCGTGACGAGGTCAGAAGGAAAAAAAACTCAGGCCATTTCCGCACTAGAGTGTTATAGCGCTATGATTCCACTTTCAACATCCTATGGAATCCTGGGGTTTGCAGTTTAGACCCCTCCCTAAACTGCAAACCCCAGGATTCCATAGGATGTTGAAAGTGGAATCATAGCGTTATAACACTCTAGTGCGGAAATGGCCTCAGAGAAAGAGAGAATGTCAGGGAGGGAAAGAAATTGCAGGTAGGAAAAAAGTTCCATGCACCTGATAAAATCATACCACATCTGTCCATCCGTCCCTCCCTCCCTCCCTTCCTTCCTTGCTTCCTTCCTTCATTTTAAAATGCCTGGTTCTGTGAATATCCTGGCTGGCATGACCTTCATACAAAGGATTCTGCTGACTGTTCTGTAAGAAACACACTGGCCGTTACTACAGAAAATTATTTCTTCTTGGTCATTGAATCATAGAGTTGGAAGAGGCCCCATGGGCCATGCGGTCCAGCTCCCTGCTCAGTGTAGGATCTCCAGCTAGAGCAGGGGTGTCAAACTCAATTTCATCTTGGGCTGTATCAGCATTATGGTTGCCCTGAAAGGGCCAGTTGTATCTGTAAGACTATATAAATATATCTACTCTTTTATCATATTAAATAATTGCTTCTGCATTCGATTGTTACTGATTTTAGTAATAACTTGCTCTGAAACTAGAATTCTAGGAAAAATAATGGCAAGCAGATATCCAAGTGTACAGCTATTGCACAGTTTATTGAAAAATGAGTTTTGAAAACAGAAAGGTTTTTTTTAATCATCAGACAAATATTACCAAGCACTGTTTATTACATTAACTTTGTTTAACTTTTTGGTCCCAGTTGAGACCCTCTCTATGCCTCTTTCAGCCCCCCAGACTCTCTTTGTGCCTCTTTCTGCTCCCCCCTCCCCTGTGACTCTTTCTGCCCCCCTGCCCCTCTCTGTACCTGGTGAGCCCGATCCCCAAATTGTGGGCCCTCAGCTGCTGGTATTCTGAAGAGGGGCCCCGCCACCAGTCTCTGACAGTGAGACTTGAACAAGAGAGTAGTCAGAAGTAGAAGTAGATCGCGAGTACTGGCTGCTGGGCCCCTCTTCAGAATACCAGCAGTGAGGATCCCGAATGTGGGGGTCAGGCTCCCCAGATAGGGGGAGTGCCGCAGCTGCAAGAGAGGTGCGAGGGCCACGTGAAATGGCCTGGCGGGCCGGATTCACCCGTGGGCCCTGTGTTTGACACATGTGAGCTAGAGCCTCTCCAGCAGGTAGCTGTCTAGCCTCTTTTTGAAGACGTCCAGAGAAGGAGACCCCACCACCTCTCTAAACAATTGGTTCCATTGTCCAACTGCCCTTACTGTCAAGAAGTTCCTTCTAATGTTCAAACAAAATCTACCCTCCTATAACTTAAAACCATTAGACCTAGTTCTTCCTTCTGAGGCAGCAGAGAACAAGCTCGCATCCTCCTCATTGTGGCAGTCCTTAAGGTATTTAAAGAGTGCAAGCATGTCATCCCTCAGTATTCTGGTTGTCCTCCATACTTGTTATCATCCTCATTGACTTCTCTGAACCTGCTCCAATTTATGTACATCCTTCCTAAAATGAGGCACCCAGAACTGAATGCAGTACTCCAGATGAGGCCTGACTATTGCAGAATTTAGCAGGACTGTTGCTTCCCTCAACTTAGAAACTGTGCTTCTATTAATGCAAGCTAAGATTGCATTTGCTTTCTTTGCTGCAGCATCACACTGGTGGCTCATATTCAACTTATGATCAACCAGAATTCTCAGGTCCTTCTTATATGTTGTACTGCTGAGCCAAGTATCATCCATCCTGTACTTGTGCATTTGGTTTTTGTGACCTAAATGTAGAATTTTCCATTGTCTCTGTTGAATTTCATTTTATTAATTTCCTCAGTTTTCTAGCTTGTTAAGATCCTTTTGAATTCTGTCCCTGTCTTCCAGTGTGTTAGCTAGTCCTCCCACTCTTGTATCATCTGCAGATTTGATATAGATCCCCTCCACCCCATCATCTAAATCATTGATAAAAATATTGAAGAGCATTGGCCCCAGGACGGAAGTCTGCAACACTCTATTTGAAACCTCCTTCCAATGTGAAGAACAGCCACCGATAAGAACACTTTGAGCACAGTTATCCAACCAATTATGAATATATCTGATGGTATTTCTGTCTATTCAATATTTAGTCAACTTGCTAATCAAAATATCATGGGAGACCTTATCAAACATTTTTGCTGAAATCCAGATAAACAACATCCACAGCCTTACCACCATCTACTAAGCTAGTGACCTGATCAAAAAAGATATAAGGTTAGTTTGGCAAGATTGTTCTTGGCAAACCCATGTAGGCTTCTACTAATCACTGCATTGTCATAAAGATACTTGCAGACAGAATCCTATATAATCCATTCTCATATTTTTCTTGATAGTCAGGCTAACTGGCTTGCAGTTTCCTGGATCATCTTTTTTGCCTTTGTTGAAGAGACGGACAAAGTTTGCCTTTCCCCAGTCCTTTGGCACTTCACCAGTTCTCCAGGATTTCTCAAAAATAATGGCAAGTGGTACATAGAAAGTACATCAGCAAGTTTCTTCAGTACTTTGGGATGCAGTTGGTCTGGCCCAACAGATGTGAACTCGTATGGGTTAACTAGGTGGTTCCTGACTAACTCCTTATCCATCTTGATTTGCAGCCCCTATTTCTTACCAAGGTTTCTGCTGAGCATGAACGCCCACAGTCCTCTTTTGGGGGAAAAAACTGGAGCAAAATTGCTATGGAAGCAGTTCTGCCTTTTCATTGTGATCTGCTAACTTTTTACCATCCTTGCTGACCAGCAGTCCTACCATTTCTTTTGTCATTCTCTTTCTTCCAACATATTTGAAAAATCCCTTTTTGGTGCTCCTTGCTTGTTTAGACAATGTCAACTCATTTTGAGCTTTAATTTTCCATACCCTATTCCTGTAAGTTTGGACTGCACATCTGCATTCTTCCCTTAGTGGTTCCTTCTATTCTTTATACATTTTCTTTCTTCTTTTCACTTTCTCCTAGAGTTTATAGTGTAGCCACATTGACTTTTTCAAATGTTTCTGATTTTTCTTCTTCCCTGGAATTGTTTCTGATTGTGCTTTTAAGGGTTCCTTCTTCATGAAATCTCAACTATGCTAGGTGTCTTTTTCCTTTAGCATCTCTAGAGCCATTTCCACACTAGACATTTATAGCGCTATTATTCCACTTGCAACATCCTATGGAATCCTAGGGTTTGCAGGTTTGGAGGCCGGCCCCTCCCAAAACTGCAGACCCCAGGATTCCATAGGATGTTGAAAGCGGAATCATAGTCTAGTGCAGAAATGGCCTAGGTATGGGATTCTATTCAGTATTTCCCTGAGCCTGATACTGTCAGCTTTCCCGAAATCCAAGGTTCATGCTCGACTATAGTCTTCTTTGGCCTGTCGCACAATCATGAATTCTAGCATTACATGGTCAATCACCCCTAAAGTATCAACTGCTTTGATCCCACTGACGATGGCTAAGAGGAAGAGGAGGAAGAAGAAATAGAAGCTGTTGCCACCTTTCTTCCAGAATGGGACCCAAGGCTACTTCCAAAAAGTTAAAACATTAATAAAACATTTAAAACAATTAAAAACATTAAAAGACATATAAAATTATAAAAACCTACATTTAAAAAAAAATTAGTTAAGATCAGGTCCAGGACTGCTGATCCCCTTGTTCCTTCCCCCGCCTTTTGAAAGAGGAAATTATCTTCAAGGCACGTCAGGAACTTGTTGGAGAGCTTATGCTTAGCAGAGTTGGTCTCCCAGCAGATATCAGTATAATTGGAGTCCCAACAGCAGAGACTCCCATAAATACCAGTTGGTGCTTCTTAGAGATTTCTGAGATTTGTTTCAGAAAAGCATCATCCACCACCTTGTCTTGGGCCTTTTCTGCACAAGGGCAATACATCACACTGGCATCGTATTCTTACTGTTATGTCTGCACATTAAACCGGTTAGTATCGATGTTCCCTTTGTGGATTCACACGGCTTGAGCTCTTAGCGCGATTACTATCAGCGTAAAACCGATGTATTGTAAAACCAGAAAAACTCCGATGTAAAGCACAAAAACCGGTTCGGCTGCGCTTCTGACAACATGCGGAAGGTGTACTTGCAGAGGTGGTTCTCTGTGGGTGTTCCCACTTTTTCCTGGTGTCATTTATGTCTGCTCCTGTCTCCGCCCCTCAAACGCAGGGCAGGCACCAGAAAGAATGAAATACGTTGGGATCCTCAGGATAGTTGCTTTTCAGTTTCTGGCTATCTAGACCAGAGCTTTCCAAATTTTTCATGTTGGTCACACACTTTTTAGACATGCATCATTTCACGACACAGTAATTTTACTAGCAATTTTACTAGCAAACTGGAGGTGGGGGCTTGTCTTCTGTAAGAACGAACTAAAGTACCTCCGCTGATACATAGCAATGGGTTTTTCTTAAAAAAAAATTGACCAATCAGAGGCAGCAGTGTGGAGCAAGGGAGGGAGTGGGAGGAGAATGAGAGTTTCACGAGAACTGACAGCGCAGAAGCGACAAACGATTTTCACTGCATTAATTCAACAGAAACCGGAGGGCATGCAGATAACAATCCGGTAAAATTGGACTAAGTTGGGTTAAAAAACACCGCTCACAACATGTGGTGAAACGCTCCTCCACTCTGGTGCGGAAATGGCCTTGGTTGGGTGGCCTGTCATAAATTCCACAGTAAAAAAATACACTGCATTGGTTTTATTTCTTTATCCATTTATTTTTACCCAGATGTTCCACTGGTCCAATTTGATCACTTGTGTGGATTTTTGTACAAGTGAATTTGTCTTTGAAATAAATGCTACCCCCTCTCCTTTTTTTCCGCACAGCTATTCTTTTTAAACAGATTATATCCTTCAATTGCTATATTCCAATCATGGGAGTTATCCCACAAAGTCTCTGTGATACCTATAAAGTCATATTTCCCTTCCTGCATGAGGTCTTCAAGCTAATCTTATTTCCCAAACTCTGTTCGTTGTTTATTCTCATCTATTAATTTTCTGTCAGTTTTTCTGTGCATCTCATTCTCTCCTTTAGTTTCTCCTCTAGAATTCACATGCTTGTGTTTAAAGCTTGCTTTTGGACAGTTCTTAAGCTATCATCTCTAACCTCCAAGGATGTAGATTAAAGCCTTCTTGTTCAGATTCACCATGCTTTTGCCAAACACATTCTTCACAGTGTTTGTGAGGTGTAGGCGTAGCTAATAGTCCTTCATCTAAGTGAAGACAATGGTCCCAGAAGCCAAACGTCTCTCATTGACACCATCTGTGTCGCCAGTCATTCACCTGCAGTATCTTCTTGTTTCTATGTGATCCCTGTCTTTTACTGGAAGAACTGGTGAGAATATCACCTGTGGCTGTAAACTCTTCACTTTTGTGCCCAGAGCTTCATAGTCCAAGGTGATCTGCTCAAAGGTGTTCTTTGCAGTGCTGTTGGTACCCACATAAATAAGAAAAAAGGGGTACTGTTCTGTGGTCTTGATGAACATTGGCAACTTGTCAGTGACACTGTGAATGTCTGTGCCAGGAAGACAGAGCACTTCCTGATTCATCTTGTCTGGCTGGCTCACAGCTCCCTCTATAGCCCTAAACAATGAATCTCCTACCCCAGTGCCTTTCTTTTCTTCTTGTTGCAAGTAGTAGTTAGGTTGGCTCCTTCCTTGGCATGCAAAGTCTTGCACCTGCTTAGCATTGTTGTACTTAGGAAGATATAGGAAGTGATTGCTTAGTTGGAGTGGTTCTGAATCCTTTCTGCACACTCCGCTCCTGACAATGACTGTCCTCCAGGATGCTCCCTCAGTGGCACATCCTTCTTTGTTCTCATTGGTTCTGTTAACAACAATGGGCAGGTTTTCCCTGGAGCACAACATTGCCAAAAGTTACACATCAGTGAGAGATTCAGAATAATAAAAAATATTTTATTCAACCCAGGCTGAAACCAAGAGACATCCAGAGGAATCTCAAATCAGACATCCAGAACAAACAAAGGCATACACATTTATACTTCCCATAAGAAAAGGAATTAACATACTAAGTTACATCACCACCTATGTAAGACCTGGTGGGCTTCAGGTTTCAGACTTTGGCCCGGTCATGTAGGAACCCCTCTAATACATCAGACACTTAGCATCTATCTGTTGTTTATCCAAAGTACAGCTTGCTTATATTCCTTAACAGGGAAGCCTGGCACTTTGTTATCTGTAATATACATTTCATTCTCCAAGTCCCTGTGTCTCCTAGGTCAAGCTGTTGCCTCTCAAGGCTGATATACTAATTTCCAGGTGCCTCAGTTACTAGCAAAGCAGGCTAATAACTCAAAGGGCACTGGGAGAAATTCTGCAGAGGCCTGGTCTTGATTCCTTTATACTATTATATGCTACTCTAAGTCCCATCACTCTAAGCTCCCAGGCTTCTCTATCAGTTCTATAGGGTCACTTCTCCCTCTGTTCTATCCAAGAAGTCCTTGTGTTCTCTGAGGTGTTAAAGACTCTCGTCACAAAGCTGCAGTTTGTCAACTTTCTCTTCCAAGAGAGCCACCAGTTTGCAGTTGCTGCAAGTGTAGTCAGTGAGGTTTTCTGGCAACAAGAAAAATATTGCATACATATTGCAGTAGAGAACAGCAAATCTTCCTGCCTCTGTTACCCTGTGAACTGGGGCTCCCGGGAGGGACACGAAAATGTGCTCAACTAAAGTTGGGGAAAATTAGCTCAGAGCACTGCTTAGCGTTACGAGAGGCAGGGTAACTTAGCGAGATCTTGAACCCTATGTCTACGGGGTCGGGTCGAGTCAAGGAGAACACAGAAGTTGAAGCAATAAATGAGGTTTATTAAATACAAGCAAAACAGTGTATGCGACACACTCACACAAGATACCTGAAGAAAATAAAGGTTGGAGTGATATAGAGGGATTTTTAGAGGAATTGCTGGTTTGGGTGATACTTCACCTGTCCTGAAGCCCGGAAAAATAGAGAGCGAAGCTGGGGTGCGATGTAGCTCAGCACGTGGAGCTGAGGGGAGGCTCGCCAAGCAAAGCGGCAGCAAGGCGGGATGAAACTCGGGAGCGTTCCGAGGAAGGTCTCGGAATCAAGGGTTTTTATAAGGAGAATTGTGACTGCAGGCTATGCCGTACTTGGGGGAAAACAATAGATTTGGAGTTGGAGACAAAGCCTCCGAAAGGTCAGAATCTGAATGATTGAGTTATCGTAGCAGTTCTCAATAGAGTAGCCAGTATGCAGACGCAGAGTACTTGGGTATTGCATAGTTTACCCATCAAGCTGCCATCGCGGGGCAGAGGCTCTTTTGTAAGTAGCGTGCGTACTTAATTAGAGTACTTGCCTGGAGGTCTCCTAAAGCAGTGAGTCAGCTATTTCTGGTCTGCCTGTATTGTAGTTTGAATATTACGGCTATTAACGGCCGAGCTTGTTTACGTGCTTATCCGGTGGCCTCGCAAGCACGTGTAGAGGAATAGAGAAGTGCAGCCGAGTTGTGATATCAAGGGATATTTTTCAATATCCCCAAAGCTCGGACTAGCCAGGGCAGTAACACCTCCATCTCTGCAGTTATTTTTCTACCACTTTCAGACAGTAATAGCTCTTAGTGATATGACTGTACATCCTGCAATTTGTGCACCACTGTTCTTCAGAAAGTGAGCTTCAAAGACTGAGGCAGCAGTTATATACAGCTAGTGCCTGCTGGCTCCATCCCCAGGCAAATCAGTGACTCAGCTATTACCCTAAAAGGTGGGGGCCTTGAGATCGACCAGCAGTGCCAGCATCTCCTTAGGATTTCGGGAATTATTAGCTCAAAGAAGGCCTGTGAGAGGATGGTAATGGCAGAATCTTTTCACCTGTGTCTACTAACTGTAGACAGGACTTCAGTTAAAAGTTAAAAGAGTTGTTTATTGGAAATTAATAGATACACACAATAAATCAAGCCATCTCATGAACCATACAAGGCTGTTGAAGGGAAAAGTGAGAAAAGGTTGGATAGAGAGAGGTTTTGGATGGAAGAGGTGATATTTACTGGTCCTGAAGCAGAAGACTGAGGGAGAGTGGCTCAAACAAGAGTTTGAGGGTAATATGAAGGAGCAGCAGTCTGGGGGACCAGATGCAACGTGACACCCAATGTACTATGAGTTTCTGAGGTTGGAGCTAGGATGTTTCTACCCTATTTCCTGCCCTGAAGGAGGGTGTGTGGACAAAACAATAATTGCTTTCCCACAAGCTGACAAAGGAGCCTGGAATGGGCTGAATGTCTTAACTCTGGCTGACAAAATATAGATGGGAGTCCTGACAATCTCTTAATATCTTGGGCCCTTTTCGCATGCCATGTCTCATGCGAAAGGGCCTCCGGAGCATCACGCAATTGCGAGGACCGTTCCACATTACTTCCTTGCAATCGCTCCACGCTGCCAGGGCCAGCAGGCACCGATCGCGCAATATATCATTTTCAGCTTCTTGCTGATCGCGCATCACTCCGGGGCCCCACACACACTTACCTTGAGTGCGGAGCCTCCAGAGATGCGGTCCTCATGCTTCCTCCCCCAGTGCAGCCTGGGAAAGTAGCAGGCTGTGCTGCAGAAGGAAGAGGCGGAGCCCTCACCCTGCTGGCCAGCAGGGAGCTGCTGCAGAGAAGAAGCAGAGGGGATGCGAGTGCCTCTTGCAAGAGGCTGCTTGCATGATCCCCATATCCCCATGCTGGAATCAGGTAAGCTGCGGAAAGGACCTTGGTTGGGTAAGGTAAATAGGGAAGGTCTCTGTAGTATGTGCTTACAGCAGGAGTGCTTAACTGCTTTGCCTGGCCAGTTTCACCTTCTGTTGTTTCTGGGGTGCTTGTACCTTACAGCCTTTTGAAAGGATCATCCCAAGACCATCGGTGCTGGGCTTTCCTGTCTAATCCTCTTGGAACTTATGACCTGGCCATGCTGTGGTCATCCTGACTGGCTATGTGCTTACAGTCGGCACTTCTCCAAACAGCCTTCAGCCATAAAATATAGCTAATTTATGAAAAATAGCATGCTTTTCAAAGTGGGGGTGTCAGGAATGGTAACATAGCAGAAGCCCCATGCCCTTAGACCATATGATCAGGGAGAGCACACATCCAAAAACAAACAAAAGCCCACACATATGCACAAACTTTCAAACAAAAAGACACAATCAAAGAGTCAAAGATGACCCCCAAAATATAGCTCACCTTCTGCTGTCTCTCTCACAGACTGGATCAAAGTGATCAGACATGTTCTTGGTATTTTTAATTTGGGTTTCTCTGCACTTCTGAGTCCTCCTCTCCAGTTTAATATATACTATTAATCTGTGGAAATATATAATTCATGTTGTTCTTGTTTATTATAAAGTTCATTTCCATTTTTCATGTGAGTGAAGGCTGCTTTGGTGGGTTTCCCCTCGGTCTCATTTAACTGGGGTTTTATTCTGTTTCTCCCATGTGGCTTAATATCCAGGGCGTACCAAGACCTGTCCAGTGAGTCAAGAGACCAGCAGGTAGGATTGCCGGAAGGAAAACTGGAAAGGACTCCTGCACTTTTAATGATTGTGTGGAAGAGGGAATTTCAAGACGTGTTGCTTGCTATGCACCCAGGTAACAAGCAACACCTGCTGAACTTCCCTCTTCTACACAACCCTCTCCAGTTTTTAGTATGATAACCCTACTAACAGCAAGGAAGTAGGCCAGATTGGATGTTGTTTCGGTATAGATTGCCTTTATAGTTGTTGCAAGCACCACCCCCTTCCTGACCTGCCATCAGGGCCCTGATCCAGAGCACCTGAGGAATCAAGGATCTGCCTCACAAGAAGGGCTCAGGGAGATATGTCCTCATGCTACTAGCAATTGGCACTGTTTCTCTGGCTCTGAGCTTCCACTCAGATGCAGGTGTACTGTCTGGCCTCTTCTCTTTGCTTCCTGATGAATCTGGATCAGATGAAACCAGGCAAGGTATAACAGTTCCTCCAAACCTGTGGCTTCTTTGAGGAGGATATCTTCCAAATGGTTATTCATCTCTACAGGCACACCTAAAATCCCATCAGCAATGGAGCCAGTGGTTAAGGGCTGGTCCACAAAGAAGATGATGGGACACAAAAGCTTTCCCATGTTTTCATCCTGGTTCTTAACTCAGCTGCTATTTATTTACTTATTTACTGACTGACTGACTGACTTGCTTGGCTGCTTGCTTGCTTTCAAATATTTATATATTGCTTATATGCAAAAATTTCAAAGGCATATTGTGTGCCTTGAAGTCTATTCCAACTTAAGACAAATCTATCATGGGGCTTTCTTGGCAACATTTGTTCAGAGCGAGTTTGCCTTTCTCTGAGGCTGTGTGTTTCTCTGAGTGTGACTTGCCCAAGGTCACTCAGTGGGTTTTCATGGCGAAGCAGGAATTCAAACCCTGTTCCCTAGAGTTGTCCAATGCTCAAACCAGTGTTCTTTCTAGGACTCTCTAGGTCTTCAACATGACTCCATGGGTCACTTCTGCTAGAAGTGGACCACAGAATTGCACTGGAGGACCTAGAGAGTCCTAGAGAGAATATATTTTTCCATGGGAGGGGCAAATAGAGTACGAATTATTTGTAATAAATTAAATTACCCACAAATAATCAAATCTATGAGTGCTGAACCCAGAAAAGTGGTGGGCCCACTGCACACACTTTATTTTGAGGAGCAAGAAATAGGTGTCAGGTTGAACGAAACTGAGAAGACTGACTTAAATGTTTTTTAAACATATTGCATAACATATTCTATAATTGTTATGAAGGTTCTTGGTAGAAAAGCAGTGTGTGCCAATAATTTTAGAAATAAAATCAATTAAAATAAATAAAATGTCTGCTCAGGATTACTCTCCATTGTTTTCCTCCAGGTCCAGATTGCTTCTCTTATGGCGGCTCAGTTGGAGAACTGAGGTCCAACTGCATTGAGGAATTCCCCCCAGCATTTTATTTCAGCTCTTACATGGAGACACTATCTCAGGTCAACATCACACATCCTGACTCTCCTCCACGGTAAACACCTTCTGAATATATTCTTCTTGTGTTTACTTCACAGTTGGAAATTGTATGATTTGTGGGCCTTGCTATCTGAGGGCCCAGGGGCCCCTTCAGACCCCCCCACTCACATTTTCAGACCCCTGACTCCCTCTTCCCCAATTTTTGATTTTTAAAAATTATTTAGTGTGCACCATTTTTCTGTCAAATGCTGCTTTGGGCCCCATCCTGAAACAGCAGCAGATAGCTCACCCATGCACCCATACACACACGCATAAACAGAGAGATACAGACACCCAAACTGCCTAGAAGTGAGTTTTGGAGTTGCATCTGAGTGAGTCAAAATGGTGATAGTGGAGCTTGTTGAGGGTAGAAAGGACCTGAAAGTGGCCCTCTGACCCCCAGAGCTGTCCACTATTAGGGCCTATTCACACTACTCAATTACAGCACTATATTCTACTGTAACCACCATGGCAACATCCTATAGAGTCCTGGAAGTTGCAGTTTAGGGAGTGGTGTTTAGAATTCTTAGCCAGAGAGCTCTGGTGCCTCACCAAACTACATACTCCAGGATTCCATAGGATGCAGCCATGGCAGTTATAGTGGAATACAGCACTGTCATTTGGTAGTGTAAATAGACTCTTTATTTAAATCGTTGGCTGATTCAGTATTTGATTGATCCCTCCTTCGAGATGGCTGTCCAAGTGTGCTAAAAGTACCGCACAGATGTCAGTATCTGGGTTGGGATTTGAAATCTTTAATTGTGGATGTGACTGAAGATTTCCCAGGGTTACACCAGACTGAGGGTTTGATCTAGAATCTGCCTTCCACTGTTAGAGGATGTCTCTATCTGGTTTCGGAGTATTTTTCTGGTACCAACTCTCTGTGTATCATCGTCAAGGGGCTGGAGGAGATGCCGTGCAGAAGAAGAGCAAAGAAATCTCTTTCTATAAGCCCATTTGCACACACATGGTATCCAATCCAAAGTGTTTGTTTGGGAAGTAGTGAAACTGAATTAATCAAATAAATTGAACTCTGAGGATGAACGCAGTTGAAACTAGTTGTCTCCTGAACCCTATGCTCACCTACTGAATTCCTGTTCCTCTTTCCCTGTTCCAACTGTCATTTGTGACTGCCACCACTGCCGAAGTGTTGTCCCATGTTCCTGTCACGCTCTCTTACCCTCACATTTCATATGCCAAATGATCAGCAGCTCCATCTCCTCTAAACAAAGCCTACACAATTGGTTCCTTACAACAGGATTCTCCAGGAGCCTCCCATCCAAACACTGGCCTGACCCAGACCTGCTGCACCACATGCCTTCAGACCAGGTTGCAGGTTTATTTTTGTGTCCCAGAGAGAGTGAAATGGATGAGCCCACCCTCTCTCTCTTTCTCATTCTCATATGCACACACACACATATTTTCACACACAATCCACAGACATCCCCTCTCTCTCTCCAGCCACTCATTTTCACATATAAACACATGTGCCCATGTTCACGTATACCACAGAGTAATCCACTTACACACACATAGACTTTTCATGCACAACACTTTCTCAGTCTATGACTCTTTTTCATTACACACTCACACAGATTGCACACATAGCACATATCCACTCATTCTCAGATATGTAATTCTAAGCTATTTATCACTGCACCCAACACTGAGACATAGATATTCATTCTCAGACATAAAACATAGCTCCATTTTCTCTTCCTCTGTCTTTATCCCTCCCCCACCGCTTTTCTCTCAGGCACACATACAGTAGGACCCCCATATCTGTGGGAGATTGGTTCTGGGCCCCCCTGCGGATACTGAAAACTGTGGATAGTACCGAACTCCCTGTCCCGCCACCTGCCCCAGGCCCGATCATGGCGGTGGCGGGTGGGAAAACAGTGGGGAGCACGGAATCCCACGCCCCCTGCTGTTTTCCTGCCAGCTGCTGCCACGATCGGGCCTGGGGCTGGAGGCTGGAGGTGGGAAAACAGTGAGGAGAGTGATCCCCGCTGTTTTCCTGCCAGCCCCCATCGCAGTTGGGCCTAGGGCTGGAGTCTAGAGGTAGGAAGACAGCAGGGAGCACGATCCCATGATCCCCGCTGTTTTCCCTCCTTCAGCCACCGGCCCCGGCCCCAATCACGGTGGCGGACGGTGGGAAAACAATGGGGAGCGCAGAGTCACGCTCCTCACCACCTCCTGCCACCCATCCTGGGCCAATCCTGGCCAACTGCAGATAACTGAATCTGTGGATCATGAATCCACGGATAACAGGGGTCCTACTTTACACATACCACTTTCAGGGATGATACACAGATTTATTCTCTCTCTCTTTCTCTCTCTTTCTGTATTTCTCTCTCTCACACACACACAGTTCATTCTCTTGCATATCACATATTCATCTGCATACATAAAGATGTCCATTTGTACACACAGAAACTTGTGCATCCACACATTCATACAAATATAGATGCACAACAGATGCGGCTCTGCTAAGTTTGAAAAAAAAATTCTCATGTCTAGAATAGTTTAGCTCTTGGAAGTGGATAGTGTGATATTTATTTTCTTCCCACGATATTATTTTCTTATTTTGAGACAGGTCTGGATTTAAAAAAAAAATATGAAAATATTGCACTCTTCTTTCACTCTTCGTCTCACAGTAAGCACAAAAAGAATCCTAGGGAAGTAAAGGATTTCCTGAGATTGAGAGCATGATTTTTGGGGGGAAAAGTTGGTTTGTGATGGCTGGTATCCTGCTCAGCAGTTAAGCTAGACTTAACACCTTCATAATTGTTTAGTATTCATGTTTACAATCAAGACACTATTGCCACAATTGCAAATGCCTCCCAAACCTGCCTTAACAGCCAGCAGCTGCAGTGGGTAGTGGAGGTCTGTTCTCCTGGCAATCAGGGTGCAGCAGCATGATGTTTCCAGCCCTTGCCTGCCAGCAATCTGCAGTAAGACAATCAGAAGCAGGACCCCTGTCACAGCTTCTCATTCCATTATAGGTTACTGCTGGGAAGGGGCTGGAAGTGTCATCCTGCTGCAGCCTGTTTAATGTTTAAAAACAGCAGTAGGAGATGCAAATGCCGTATAGAGTAACAGGAGTCAATTATTTTAGAGTGGATCTGTATGGGCCCAAAACAGCACCATCCTTACCCAAAAGGGAAGTATCACTCAATTCACAGAAACCATTTGGTTTGAAAGAAAAAAAATAAAAGAAAAACTTCAGGGGTGAGACCTAAAGCTGGGAGAACCCCAAAATAGCCCAATGTAGTCAGAGCTTGTTCCATACCCACAGAATGCAGCATTTCCTGAAAACCCTTTCTGGAGGGCTAGTAGGGGCTCTCTTGAATGTTGTCCTAGGGGCTTCTAGGGAAGGAGTAGAAGCCAAAATTCTAGGGGTGATTTGCGACCTGCCGCACCCCATTCCACCTGGCTCAAGAGGATCTGACAACTCTATGCAGCAACTTTTTAAGAAACCAGGGGCGGCAGTGGTGCAAAATGGAGGAGAGGAGTGTCTTTCACCTCACACTTCTCAAGAATCAAAGCTGAAATGAAGTTGATGCTGTTACACCCCAAAGTAACCCTAAGAGACGGCTCCTAAAATTGGCGTGACTTCCCCCATATTGGACATTGGCTAGCAAAGGTCGGTTGCAAGTAAAATTGGTTTTGAATTAAATTCTTAAGACCAACAATGCCTTTGCTGCTGTATGGGAACGTAGACAGCATCCTTTAGGCTAAAAGAGAATGACCCATTGTTCCCAGTCACGTATCTCTAGGCAGCCACAATAGACTCTCTCCTTGATTAACAAAAAGGTTGCCTCAGCCCCAAGCCACGCTGATGAACTTTGGGAGGATAGACAATCAAAGTCTATCAATTTGGAATGGTAATCGTATCATGTATCTGGACCTTCCCGGGAGAAACAATACCAAAGAGAGGTCGTGATATTTGCCTAACATTATATTCCGCAATGATCGCCCATTAACGCCACTTTGCTAGCCTATACACAGCCTGAGGACAGAAATTGGCTATAAAAATCCTCACTTTTTGAGCCTCTTTGGAGAGCCTCCCAGACCGGACAAGGGCCTGTTTCGCTGCTACCGAGGTGTCCCACTTAAGCCTCTCAGACACTGCTGAGAGCTAAATGCGACTCGCATATCTAACCCACCGCAAAACCCCGCTGCTTCCAGCCTTCCAGCCCCGGGATCCAGTCTCCCCTTAGTGCTTTATACCGAGCCTCCGCTAATCTTCTCCTTTCCAGGACGCCTAGACTAAGGTCCATATGCCCTCTCTCCCTAACTGTCTCTCATTCCCAACTTCATTTCTGTAGCCCCTGTGTGATTGTAGGATTATTTGTTAATGTGTGTTGTGATCTTCTTTGTTAGTTTTAATAAATTTACTTTACACTGTTCCTCTGACTCTTGTGTGGTTCTGACCCCGTAGACATAGGGTTAAAGATCCCTTGCCCTGACCTCTTGCAAGCTTTGAGTGTCTCTGTTAATTCCCTTAAATTGAGATCTGTTTGGGTGTCCTCGAGATACCCCCAATTTTCAGGGTAACAATGCAGCCTGCTATACTCTGTATAAATGCCATGCTTTTTCCACGATAGGTTTCCTTCCCCATCCTCTGCAACATCTTGGTTTTACCTTTACATTGCAAGCCTCAGTGCAGCAGTAGCAGCAACAGTAAGGTTATGTTCCAGAATCTGTTATTAAGATAATTAATTTTAAGTATGCATATATATATTAGGCCAACCAAAAGAGTCTAGAACGTGTACTTATCCTAATAATGTTGCTGTTGTTCATATTTATGATCTCAACTGAATTCTAGATCCAGAGCTTGGAATTAACTAGTTACTAATAACTAGTTGCTTGCAATCAATTACTTTTACCAATAAGAACAGTATACCTAAGTTACATTATGATAGTAACTTGATATAGGATGTTGCGTACATCCATACTCTACAGTCATAACAGTTTGATACCAGTATAACTATCATCACTTTATACTGTGGAATTCTAGGATGTATAGTTTTTGTGAGGTAATTAAAATTGTCTGCTACAGAAAGTTCATGCGAGTGCGTTAGAGAGTGCTCAGCATGTCACTAAATTACAAATCCCAGAATTCCATACGAAGTAGTCATAGTAATTAAAGTGGCATCAAACTGCTATAATTGTGCATGTGGATACACTCAATGTCATTTTATTGTGGGAGCAGTGTAACTTTCTGTTATTTTTATACCAACGCCTGGGTCTCACTCAAGAATGGTGGAGGAATATCACATAGTTCAGGTGCTGGCTCACACTGCAGTCTATTGCTGCTGCCTTAGTTGTGAGAATGTTAAGGTGAGATGCATGGTGAAGAGTGTGTTTTGTACAAAAGCTCCGTGCCTTTCTGATTTTTTAAGTAACAGAAAGGCAACTAGTTTAGTTACTTTTGAAATGCAGGAAAGTAAATATTTTTTACAAATTGTAACTATATTTTTAACTAATTGTGTGGGCCTTGGACCTCTAATCACTATATAAAAGAAACTTTCCAAATTCTGATTAGATCAATGTATAACTTAGAACACCCTGTAAGAACATTTTGAAGTTCCTCTGCATTGCTTCCAGGGATTTAAATATTAGAGGAACAGGAAACCATATGTCAGTTGAGGAAAATAATAAATTACTGCCAGCTGCTGCTTTTTTATGCTCCAAAAACAAATACAAATAGTTTATTTTAAAAAAAATGCATTCCTCTGCAGGAATTACTTTCAAAATCAACCCATAAACAAAATACTTATGCAAAGGTGTTGGTAGGATAACAGAGTGAGAAATGTTTTCTTAATAGTTTCTGAGGATGGAGATGAGAGTCACAGCTCCAGATTACCTGCAATTCAAGGAGTTCTTCACAGTTCAAGACATATGGGATACTTGTGTTACTTTTTAGACTGTCTTTAGGTGTGCATGGGCAAGAGAAACAAAGCAGAGACCTGAATGGTTGTCCTAGCTTGGCAAAGTTCTCTCATGGAATTCTGGAAGCTGCAGTTTAAAAAAGTAACTATCCCAAGCTCTGGGTTTCATTCATATGCCCATCAGATGGTCCATGCAAGGCTGGCCAAGGGGATATAAAATGCTGTGGGTCTCCTTCTCATAGTGGCAGAACTTTAAGCACTCCTAGTGTGCTCCATCAGCAGTGGTGCTAAACATGGAATTAAGAAAGAGCCTATTGGGGCTGGACCCAGACCTGAAGGAATCCATCAAAGAGCCAGAGATTATGCCAGCGTTATGTCAGCATTATGCTAATCTCTGTGGAGATCTTGAAGGGCATCCGGATGGAATAGTTCTCTCCATTCTCTTTCTGTGTGGTCTCTCACCTGCAGTCTCATGAGCGATTAGGGTTTGACAGGTCCCGGACCAGAAATGACAACACAGTGCACACTGTGGGGATGTTTAGCCCTGTATCTCGACAGATCTGCATAGCACAAGCTGGAGAAAGAATAGCAATCACAAAATAGCAATGAGGTGAAGATCCACTGGGGAAAAAGAGAAAAAATAAAGTCTCAGGATATTTAAAAAGTTGATTTTATTCTGCCAATAAGTCCAACATGTTTGGCCTAGTAATATTTAGTGGCCTTCTTCAGGGGAAGGCAACTTTAAAACCACCTACAGAGATTCCAAAAACAGTGTTTTCTGAGCTTATTCCTGGTGACTGATAGTCTGAGAAGTAGGAGGAGGCCATTAAATATTACTAAGCCGAAATCTGTTGGGCTAATTGGAAGAATAAAATCATCTTTTTTAACGCCCTGAGACTTTGTCTCTTCTCTACATCCCTTCTATTGGGTGTTACCAGTCTTAGTTGCTTTTTCCCCCCCGAGATCCAGTGGGAACATGGCAGAGTGTCAATCTCTGTCAGCAGAGCTACACTGGAGGTCCAAGACAATGAAGGCTGCGCCTGCTTCCCTGGGGCGTAGGGGCAGTCAGGAGCCCCCAGGTGCAGCCATATGCCCAGGTGCTGCTGCTGGTAGTAATAGTAGTAGTATATTTATCAGTATCCTGTCTTTTTCCCACTTTGGGACTCAAAGCAGCTACTAATTAAAACAAGCATTTTTAAAAACAGCTATCCAAGTATGCTGCTTATCCTGGGTGCAGAAGGACAGCTGGATGGCATCTCCTCCCAGCCAAGCAGTGGCTGGGAGACAGAGCTAAACCTGGGAATCTGACTGCCCGTATGCACCCAGGATTCACTCCCTGAACCACCAGTAGAGCTGCACCATCACAAGCCACCAACACAGTTCTGGCCAGGATTTGCAAATTTGGGGAATATGCACAATCCAGCTGTTCTTGGACTGTTGCTTCTACAGGCCTCAACTAGCATAGCCAATGGTGAAGGATAACGGGAGTTGCAGTCCAGTAACACCTTGAGGGCTGTGCACGCCACATTGCTGATCAAGGGTTTCAGTTTTGTAGATCTTGCTCAACTTTCAGTACTCCACAGGAGGTATCCATGGCACAGAATCCCATTTTTCTTTTATGTTTTTTTTTCTTCTGAAGGATGTCCAGGGCAGAAACACTATTTATATAAAATTCTAATTGGAAAATTAATTTATAATTGTTGCCTTAGGGGGGTGCTAATCATTTAATTGCTTTGATGTATGAGCTGCAAAAATCTCATTTAGGACTCAATTTGATTATCTCTCTAGATGCATCTCTAATCGGTTCTCACACTAGATTTAAGAAAATTGCTAAAGCTCTCATTTGGATTTTCTTCACTCTTTTGTTTTTTTAAATCATGATTCCGCCATCCTTGCCAGGCCCGCAGATGGAAGCCATGTGGCCAATTTATCTTGACAACCTTAACTAGATGGTGATAATACCCGTAAATGTTGCTTTAGGTGAATTAATGACTTTCTCATGGATGCAAGATCTGTGTGAGCGCATCAAATTCCATTGACGTGAGAGGTATTCAAAAAATGACAGGCACAAAGTGAAATGTGTTTAGGTGATATTGGAATGCCCTTCATTTACTGTTTCTGTTCCAGTAGTTTTCAAAGAAGTAACCATGTCAGTTTCTTGAAGCATAAAAATGAGGAAGGGAGAGGGAGAAAAAAGGAACACGGCAGCACTTTTAAGACTAACTGGGTTTTATTTTACCGTAGGAGTTTGTGGATATAAACCAGCTTCTTCAGATGCAGTTTGTTGTTGTGTGCCTTCAAGGTGTTTCCGGCTTATGGCAACCCAAAGACGAACCTATCACAGGGTTTTCTGAGGGCTCAGAGTGTGTGACATGCCCAGGGCCACTCAGTGGTTTTCCATGGCCAAATGGGGAATCAAGCCTGGCACTCAAAGCACTACCCCACTCTGGCTCTTTCAGATGCAGTACAGAATGATATTAAGGCCTCAGGTAGAAAGCGTATTTATACAGCTGTGAGCATGCAATAGAGCGTAATAGGATCCATTTGCATCTTTCAGAACATCCAAAGAGAGAGACACTTCTCTTCCAGAGCAGTTGAAACTGAACAGCCAATAACTGGATGCTACAGCTAGTAGAATAATAAAGGCAGGGAGTCATTTGTAGGGCTGTCACTACATGAGAGGAAGTTGGTGTCACCCTTGTCTCCCCCCAGAAACACACTCTGTTCTCATGATCTGAATAGCACCCAAATGCACAGCAAGAAAGGGAGCCATTCCCATCTGGGAAAGAGATGTGGGAGAAAAAGTTTTGTCTCCCCGCTCCACAATTGCTGCAGCCCTGGTCCCCATCTTTCTCAAAGCTGCTTTGATGGTTTCGTGTTGGTAAGGCAGTTCCTGATGTGGCTTCAGGTGTAGTGAGGTGGAACAAAAGTCAGCTGCATTCTCTTCCCCGCCAACACCACAGCTTAGGATTTCTCCACGGGGTGTAATTCCTTCAGCGTCGTGACAATATTGTTCTCACTTCTGTGTCACAAGATCATAATTTCTGCATGGCAGCTCACTAAACCCTTTTATGTTTCCTGAAAAGCAAACTGTGTTTATTAGACACTTAACTGAGGCATGACAAAAGTGACATGGATGATACTTTATTAACCTGCAACGTGACTTCCTTGTTGCCTCCTGAAGCACCAAGCAGAGGCTCTGTTATGAACATAGCTAGTTCTCTTATACAGAGTGTTGCTTGTTATCAGGTTGCAACACCTGCTGAAATTCCATTTTCTACTTAGCCTTTTCCAGTTTTAACTCTGGTGACCTTATGTCAGAACCCATCTTCCTTTGCTGTTTTGTATCTTCAAGTCATTTCCAACTTATGGCAACAGTAAGGTGACCCTATGTCCTCATAGAAGTAGGAATGTTATGAGGGCTTCCTCCTTTGATTCCTTCAGACTTGGGATAGAGCCGCTTCAGAGTGCCCTCTTCTTTTTATGCATCCTCTGGCCACTTTGCATCCCATCCTGGGAGCAGGGTTGCCAGGTGAAATAAACGACAGGGCTCCTGTACGGAATTCTTCTGCACAACCATTGAAGTTACAGGAACCCTTTCCTGTTTCACTCTTGCAAACCTACCGGGAGATGTTAGGGATTGAACCTGGGACCTGTCCAGTAACCTGCCCTCAGGCTATACCTTTTCCCATGTGGCACACACCTAGGGCTGGATCTCAGTGCCAAGGCCCGGAACTCCACCGTTCAGGAGCCCTCAGATGGCTACCCAAAGAGAGCAACAAGCAAGGCAGCAACCAACAAGCTGGGCATCAGTATGTGGGCCAGGATGGGTGTGTCAAGAGACCCAGTGGGGCTACAAAGTAATGGGCAGCTGGGTCTAGCCACCACTTGAGTTCTCTACAGTGCCCCAAACATAGTCTCACTTTGGAGCAGTGTTAGAAAATGGTGGCCCCTAACACCTTGCACTCTAGGAAGTGCTCAGATCAGGAGCTGTCTCTGGAAGTTACCTCAGAATCCAAGGTACACAGAGCACAGTCTTTCACCTAGAAGTGAGGGAATGGAGAGGTTCATGCGTGAGAAAGCACTCTCTCATGTATGTTTAGTCCTAGCTATAACTAGTTTTAAAGATAGTAACTAGGGACCATTCATGCTACAGAATTATAGCGATATTATTTCACTTTAACTGCCATAGTTCTAGCCTGCAGAATCTTGGGATTTGTAGTTTAGGCAAAGGACATTTAGAATTATCAGCCAGAGCACTCCATGCCTTATCATGCTTCAAACCACAGGATTCCATAGTATGGAACCATGGCAGTTAAAGTGGAATAAGAATGCTATAATTCTGTAGTGTGAATGGGGCCTTGGTGACTGGTGTGCCAGCTCTGCCTGATGTTCTGGTGTTCACTGAAGATGCTTAAGAAGCTCTAGCTCCTTATTACTGGTCTTTGGATTTAAAGCAAACTTGGAGTGGGCAGGCCATCCAACAGAGGATGTCCCTGAATAGAAGACTGTCCTCTAACATCCGATCAAGTAAGGTGCTGCCTCTGTAAAGCATTCAACACATGGATAATCTAAGACGTATACAGTGGGCCCTCCACATTCGCTAGAGTTAGGGGCGCAGGACCCCTGCAAAAGCAGAAAAATGGCACATATCAAAATATGTGTGTCTGTATCTGTGGGAGGGGGGCCAAGGGATGATGGGAGAATGGGCAGCTAAGCCAGGTCAGAGAAGGGAGAGGAAAGAGGGCAGATCAGCATGGTGGCCCTGTACTTCCTCTCTCACACCCATCGCCTTCCTTGGAGCATCGAGAAAGGTTTGTGGTGCTGAGAAATCAAAGTATGAGCCTTCTTCGGCTGGCCAGGCAGTGACGGGTGGACGAGTTACAGGACCGGAGGCTTGTTTTTAAGGGGCTGCCAAGAGGGAGGGTTCCCCCTGCCCTGGAAAATAATTGCCTGTAGGGGCAGGGCTTGGAGAAACTTGCAGATTATCAGATCTGTGAAAGTTAAACCAGCAAATGTGGAGGACTGACTGTATTCTTTTTGACCAGTCTCCAAAACAAAAAAATAAAAAGTGGATGCTCTATAATCTTTTGCACCAGCTGAAGCTTTTAATGCATTCTGTTCTGAGGATTTGCAGGAGCAAAGCTAAAAAGTGGGCACATTTTCTTTGTTTCAGCTATGATGAGTGTGTGGGACCAGAGGCAGCCCAAATTTGCATTCCTACAGATGATCCTCCACCTTATTCCCTGATAGACCCTCATCGACAGAATGACTTGGCAATCAACATTGCCTGGAGAGAAGAGGAAGGAGGAGAGATGTCTCCGGGGACTGCTACAGTAAGGGGTGCTGGATATTTGGTTGGACTTCAAGACCTGCCGCAGCCCATCTCTTCAATTTCCTTGTCTTCATCATTCCCAAGAGAAGCTGCCCCTCCATATGAGTCTGTGGTACATGAACAGAACACCCCCCTTCCACTTGCACAGCTGGACCTACAGAAGAATTCCACAGATTACTATCAGACCTTTCCCGACAGAATATCTTAAAGGGAAACATTTACTCCTCTATGCTGCTCAAGGAATCTTCTAAGCCAAAGTGAGGGTGATAATGTAGAACAGTAATCATTCACTCACCTTTGTATTTAACAAAACTTTCCTCTCTTTTTTCTACTTTGAACAGGGCTAGAATGGGCTTGGGGTGTGGAATATTTTTACAGAAAATTTTGATGGTTTATTTACAGGTTGATCTTTGTGGTTTTTTGATTCCACAGCACCACTATGAATACAAACAAATAAGAGCAACTTTTAGAGTATCTAGGCCTCTCAGTAGCATTTGAAATGATGAACTGCTCATAGAATAAACATGTGTTATATGGTCAGATCCACCTGTTGGGTTTGCTAGGGTGCTTTGCATGCCTTAGAATAAAAGGAATGAGATAAAAGGGTCACAGATATCTTGTTAAGAATTGTTTATACGGTAGTATTAATAAGACAGTTGTTTGTAGTATTGGGAAGAACCCATGTATTCATTTAGGCTTAGATTTTTTAGCTTGTTTTCCCTACCCAATAGATGCATCGGAATTAGTCCCATTTTACCGATGCAGGATTTAGAGTGAAAGAAAAGCTTCTTGTATATGTCCTTAACTCACATTGACATTGAACAAAAGTCCAAACCAAACATTCTAGCTAGAATCTCCAATGCAGAATGGCCACATTCAGTTCAAGGTTATGGAAGCAGAACTGTGCATGGATGTGCATTGTACACAGTTGCATATGCAAATACGCATGCACATTCAGTAACAAAATGACACTGAACAAGCACTGCATAACTCCATGAGCATAAAGTTATACTCTGCCTCCTCAGAGTAAGAGCTTAGCCTTTACACACTTGTTATCAAAAATGTATCTTATCCCCCAGTATGATGTTTCTGGTGATATCTGATCATAACTTGGAAAAGTTAGTTTTTTGGATTGCAACTCCCTCACTCAGCATGCTTAAAGGCCATGCTGGCTGGGAGATTTGGGGCACTGTAGTTCAAAAATTAGCTTTTCCAACCTCTGAATTTATTACAATACATTCGTTATAATGAATGTTATTTTATGTTACAAAGAACTGTAATGGACAGCAATATATTTCCCTTCTCTATTCTTATTGTAGTTGTTCTTTAAAACTTAAAAAAACACAGTATGATAAAGTGGATAGGATGCTGGGGAATGTAGAATAGAAAACATTCAAATTCCAATCCCTTCTTGATTCCAAGGCTTCCTCAAGTCCTTTTTGAGCTCATGCAAATAAGAGTACTTTTAGAAATTGTTATTTTACCTTGGCATTTACTGTCCAAAGGTATATTGTCTCTGTTCTAGTAACTTCCTTCAGTGTTTTAATATCCACTCAGGGCCAAACTACACATGAGACAATATTCATCTTTATGTCTCACTTACAGGTGAACGATATATCAGATGCCAATAATAATAAACAATGGAGTAGGTGATAGTTGTCAAGATAGCAGCTTCTATAGAAGAGAAAATTAACCCTTTGCTACTAATCTTGTTTTGATCTGAAGAAAAATCCCCTTGGTGGAGCTGGGATGTGCTTTGGGGGAAATTGTGGTGAGCATGGTTATTTCCTCCTGATACAAATAGCTGCTTCAAAGGGGAGATTTTTCTGAGCAGCAGGGTAAAAAGGGGGTAAATTCCTCTTCCATGCCTGCTGTAATCCTTATAATTATCACTCCCCCCCCCCCCCAGCATTTAGCATCACATATAGTTTGGCTCCAAAGAATTCATTTTCTGTGAATTTCTCAAGTTCTCTTGTAAAGTCTGTTACACATACAAGTATATCAAGAAGACAGAATAGAAGAGAAGAGACATGTGATCCTCAGTATGTGACCTGAGGTCTTTCTCCTTCGTTGCCAAGTTTTTATGTAGCTAAAGTAAACATGAGAAAGAGGTCATGTAGACTATTCAGAACTCCTTCAAGGAAGGTCAGGATGGAATCAATGGGCTGGATCCTGACTTAGGGCCTTTCCACATTACACTGTTACAGAGCTGTTACTCCACTTTCAACATCCTGTGGAATCCTGGGGTTTGCAGGTTAGGGAGGGGCCTTTTGAATTCTCAGTCAGAGAGCTCTTTGGCCTCAGTAAACTACAAACCCCAGAATGCCATAAGATGTTGAAAGCACTATGATAGCACTATAACAATGTAGTGTGGAAAGGCCTTTAGAGTGCTGCCAGATAAGGGTTCTCAGCATTATCACTCCAAAGGCATCATGCAGCCTTTCTTCTCTTTCCCTCCCTACTTTAAAAAAAAAAAAGGTTAAATGATGGAAGGAGCAGTTGGAAAACATGGGAGGCTCTTGACCTCCATGTAAAATTTCACTAAGAGGTAGGCCAATTGCACAAAAAATCATTGTCTGGTAGCATGCCATACTTAGAGAAGACCCACTGAAATCAGTGTGATATAAGGCAGGTGTAACTAACACCAATCCCATTTACTTCAGTGAATTTGCTTAATGTATGCTTCAATCAAGAACAAATACCATTGTCACATACAGTGAAAATGCCCTACGGCAGTGCTACTCAGACTGGTGGCTCAGGTTCCAGTCCCTGAGTCATTGTCTGCCAGTCCCTGGCAAGTCTCCAGAAAACAAAAAAAAAGCAGTTGCACCTAATGGGTACAGCTATGATACTGGTTTGTGGCACACTGGAAAAAAAAATTGCTTGGTCCTCAATATCAGATAGCCTAAGAAGCTCTGCCCTAAAGGACATCCCAAAATATTTACGACCTTGCTGCAGCAAGTGCCTATAAAGCGACAGAGATTTCCAGACTGTGTTCCGGGGAATCTTGAGGTCACTCAGTATTTTACCACATGTTCCTCAGTGAATGGTGGGTTCATTTTTGTGGAAAGCAAGACCTCCTCAGCTGCAGCCTCTAAGCTTCGAAATACCCTTCTGTGAACTGTTTGCTCACCTCTCTCACAGATACCATTTTGTAAACAAGTAAAGACAATTTTTTTCTTCCATGCCTCTGGGTTAATGCCTTCTTTGGTGTTTTCTTTCGTTTGCTCAGGATGGCTCATTGGCCTTTAAGGTGGGATTCAGGGGTTGGATGGATGAAGTATGGCCACAACATTGTGGTTATTTGACTAATGTAGGATCTCTGGCCACATTTTAGATTATTTTTAGTTTGGTGTGTCATTTCTCTGAATTCATACCATTTGTTCACCACTTTGGGGAATTCAAACTGAAAAGTGAAATATCAGTGCAGAGCTTGACAAAGTTCATTTCTGGACCTGTGACTATGGTGGCTGAAGGATTCTGGGAACTGCTTTCTAAAAATTAACTTTTCCAAGTTCTATAAAGTAATTAGTGCTGGTGGCTTCAGGCTGTAGCCTTGGAGAAGCTGCCCTCAAGGAAGGTGGGAAGTTCTGATTCTCACTGCCCCATGGCTGTTGTCTCTTCCTTTGCCCTATATTACTGGGCCCAATCCAGCAGAGGAAGAATTCCAGTGGAGGATACCTCCCCTGTGCCATCTCCTAATTTTTATCACCATTTGCATGCACCAGCAGGACTCAGTGAACAGGCAGTGCCCACAGAGAGAAGAAACTGGTTGCATGTTGTGTAATGTCACCCAGAATCCTTTGCAGGACTTGGCCAAGACATTTTGCTGCCTGAGGCCTCCAGTCACCCAAGTCAAAAGGCAGAGGTCCCTACCTCTGCCATATTTTTTTGGCACATGAGGCAGGAAATCCCAGTGAGCACCTCTACTGTCATTAAAATAGAATGATAATCAACTGAATTCCTGAGAATTAGCTCCATCTTCATGACATCCAGAATCTCGCTCTGTCTAATGGTCAGGTCAGCCCCGATCCTTTGCATTCAGAGCGATTCCCGAGGAATCTTGGCACAGAAAGCTCTGTGGTTATTTGAAAGTACAAATTTTGAAAAGTACAGATAATGGGGGCAATCTAGATTACCAGGAGGTTCAGAAAACCCAAATGCAGAGAGGCTGGAGAGCTATTTGCTTAGCAATTTCCACGTACCTTTTTTTTGTTGATCCCTTCTCCACCCATGTTTTCTGGATCTTCTAACAAACTAGAATATATGTTTTAAGAGCCTCTAGAGAGGCCGTGGATGATGTTAACCTGCAGCAGCAAAAGGGGGTAGAGGGACAAGAATTTTGACTCCTTAAAGATTAACAGAATCAGCATGGCATATATGCATTCACGATTTGGACTTGGAACCCACATATATAACGCTATTTTTTTTTTTGGCAGGCATATGCAGGCACATATATGCAGACACAGATGCAGGGGGAGGAGGAATTTTAAGCAGTGTGGTCCAATAGCAACAAAATGCAAAAATTTCCTGTGCAGCTTACAATAAACAAAATGTTACTTCACACCACTATATAAATTATTAATTTGCGCTATCGTATAAATTATAAATATTTTACTATGTTATCACTCCGAAAGGAGAGAGGCAATAAAAATAAGCTGATAACTTTTATTAGACCACAGTCATTTTGAGTCAGAAATTTGTTTTCCTCCATTTTAAGAATTCTTTGTAACTCAAAGAATTGCTGCATGTGTACTTCTTATCCCAAAATTAGATTCACCCTTCCAATTGTTAACAAAATACACAAAAACTGGTCCTGGGTTTTGCCCATACTAGACAATCTGGCAGTAATAACAGAAGGTCTTGCAATGTGAAGGCACTTGGTGAAGTTACATGCGTCTCTATCGTTTACTGATTTCTTTCAGAGCAGTGATTTTCATTCATAGTTTTTCATGGAAATCCTTCCAATCCAAAATACCCTTCAGTTTGCTTAGCTGCCAGATGCGTATAGAGAAAGAATCACATCTCTCTTGAAGGCCTAGTGCATAATGACTTCTTAAGGAAATTATGATTATTTTAAATAACGTTGCTGAAAGTCACATCCCAATTATGAGACACTCTGCAATCTCACCAGAAGAGCTGTTTACATTTACAAAAAAAATTCAATAGAATCCATCCATCTTATAACTGATATAGTGCATCCAAATAATAATATGATATTGCAACAATATTATAGGGTTGCTGATCCCAACTCAAAATAATCTCAAGTCATAGTAGACCCTCAAGCATGTTTAATTAAGTCATGAACATAAGCATATCTCTTGCAAACTTAATATAGAATGAAACCCCAGAGACAGTTGGGTGGTGTGCTGTAGCCAAGGTTGCCTGGCTCAAGAAAATCACTGTATCCTAGACTCCCAGAAAGAGCATTAGCAACTTTTTTCATCATAGTAGCGCAGTAGCAGCAGAAACTGCACTGCACAGAATTCTCCTTTCTGTGCAGCAAAGGCTCAGAACCCCTCTCCCCGCCACTGAATACAGGAAGCCAGAGGTATCCCTACCAAGAATTTGACAACGAACAGGTAGTGAGCATTGTCAGAGAATGCATCGCTGCAAAGCTAGCTATAGAATTTGAAAGTTGGAAGGGACCACAAAGGCCATCTAGTCCAACCCCTACCAGGCAGGAATATAAACAGCACTCCTGAAAGATGCCCATCCAACCTCTAAACACCTCCTAAACTGAGGCAATTTATTCCGCTGTCAGACAGCTCTTACAGTAAACTGTCCAGTAAACTGCAAACTGTCATCCAGAAAGAATGCTGCTGGGGAGACAGAGCCCAGAATCCCACTGGTCTCATGTACTGGCTTAACCTCGTACTCGTGGGAGCGTAGCTTGGCTTTCTGGCACACCAACTGTGCACAGTGGTGCACCCCAGCACCATCTGGCTGCCCTTGCCCACCAGTACAACTGGTTTTGCTGACTGGGGATGCTGGGAGTTCTAGTCCCACAAATCCAGAAATACTCAGCTTGGGGGACAGTTAGCAGAAGCTTTTGTGGATTAGAGTCTACTTTGCCATGTATGAATAAATAATGTTCAGGGGCATGAGCAGCCATCTTAGACTATTTAATCTGAGCAGGACTGTAGTCCATAAAAGCTTATCTCAGATAAGGTGCCAGAAGTCTGCAGTTTTCAATCAGTGGCTGCTCAGTCCTCCAAGTTGCTGTTGGGACTCGAACTCCCAGCCAGAATAACAGATGTCAGGGTTTCTGGGAGCTGCAGTCCAACATCTGCAGAGACTCAAGATTGGGAGCCTTTCTGTACTGTTAAACATATTGCATAAACAATTTACTTTATCGCATTTGTTGAACTTCTGAATGCCATATTTGTTAATATTTCCATATCATATTTAACAGTGTTGTGAATTCCATATTTTAAATAGAAGCATTTCATAGAATCATAGGGTTGGAAGAGACCCCAGGGGCCATTTAGTCCAACCCCCTGCTATGCAGGAACACACATCAAAGCATTCCCAACAGAGGCCATCCAACCTCTGCTTAAAAATCTCCAAAGAAGGAGGTTTTTAAGTACATATAAATGAATACATTATTAAAATTTAAATAAATATGGTATTCACATCTTTGAGGAGGCTGAAGAAATGGAGGGAGGGGCAAAAGCCATTGAGAGCCATCTGCATCAGAATCCAGATTTCTCTCTGGGTACAAAAAACACCCAGTACAACCATACCTCAGTTAACAATGCCTTTGAAAGAACATCCTTTTATACAAAGTCTCTTTACACCCACTCTCCTCCCCTTTTCTTCCTTGTCCTCTGTCTAGCCAGATGTATTTTGGCAGCACTGACACTGGGGTTATCGTGGAGAACTGGAGAAACAGACTCTCAATGCTGGTTCACAGCAACATGTCTGCAGTAAACTGTGCAATGAAATATGTGCAGGGAAAGAACGGGGTTCTACTCTAGCCAATCCTACTGTAGCTGCATGTGCGTACATATGACAGGAAAGGTAAACTGCAGCTACCTCTAGAATCCTTTCCTGAGCATGCATGGAACTGCAAAACAGAGAAAAATGGGAAGTACTGTTAAGCCTCCTGCATGAGCTTCCCCTGAAAAGTTAAAAAAGCATAGATTTGTAAGCTTTGCCACTAAAATGGTAATTATCCCTGGGTGCCTTTATAGAAGAAGATCTAATGGGGTCCCTAGAAGGTTCAGAATGGTTTTGATTATTTATGCCAGGCTTACCTGACCTGATTGTTTGATTTCACATGTGCATATTGTTTGCTGGGATTTTTTTTTAATAAAAAGTTTGCTGAAACATGTTGAATTGCTCTTCTTTTTTATAGTGTAAGAACCTCTCCTTATTCTTTCCATGTTATTTCTGTCTCTGGCCCCAAATTTTCTGTTTAAAGTATTGCACAGGAACATGTGATGCTGGCTCTAAACTGCTTCCAAGGATGAACATTTAGAAAGTGGAAATGCACATAAATGGAAGCATTCTTTATTAGAATGATACCAGACATTACTTTCAGTTGCCAAAACTGAGGAGTATCAGCCCAACACTTGTATAGAATGCTTATATAGATTCAACTGATAATTATTCAGTGCGCTTTACATTGATTGCTAGAATTCACGTGTCTCATTAATTCATCCGTTTCCTGATGTTGCCCAGGATCGCTCTGGCTGTTTACATTCCTGCATAGCCCATATCCTTGGCTCTCCTCCCCCTTTTTTGGACCTTTCTACCTGCCTGGCTTGATACCAAACCTCCGTCGCCCAGCATCCAGCTTCTCTTTGATCTCAGCTGATATACAATGGGTCTCCATTAGACATCCCTGGTGTTAGGCTAGGGAATAAAACAATCTTTGAAGGCTAGTTCAGCATCTGGTTACCCACCAAAGTACCTTCAAGGAACTGTTCTGTTTACTGCCTTAAGTTTCCCAGCTTATCCCATCATCTTATACGACCCAGTCTTCTCGTATAACAGTTCATATCCCACCATCCTTTTCACCTCACTGTTTTCCATGAATAAGTACAAATCATGTATGTGCAACAAACAGGATTAAAACTATCCAGCTTCCTTATACAATATAGCAATCTACTACACATGCCCTACTGCCTATGCAGCAGCAATACATACATGTAATATAATATGGATACAATCAAGCAAGGTACATAATAACCCCAGTAAACATGACTCACAGCAATTACTAACTAGACCTGCTTAATACATGGCAGGACCTGCCACGTATGTCATAGACAGGCAAAGCGTACAGACAAGACATCATAAGAGTAAGTACTGACAATTAAACTCCAGTATTGCAACTGCTACTCCTACAACATGTTTGTTGCATACAGTATTAGAAAGCATAACATAATCAACAAGCCTTCGTCATCATGAACCATGTGACAACATGACAGAACACACCTATTTTGTTAACAGAGATGCACCTGCATTTCCTAATCGCGGTCAAAACTAGAGTTGCCATTCAAGATCATCCAGACCCTGAGGTTTCCAGACCCAAACGGAGAACTAGGGTAAGCCCTTGCTGATGTTACTAAGCATGATGCATGAAGTATGAACCATAATTGCTCACAGCTTGCCATTCAAACACACACACACACACATCTTCCCATTTGGAAATTAAGACAGAAATCCTAGAGCCTTTCGACACTACACTGTTATAGTGCTGTTATACCACTTTCAACATCCTGCGGAATTCTAGGGTTTGTAGTTTCCTGAGGCCAGAGAGCTCCCTGGCTGAGAATTCTAAATGGCCCTCCCTGAACTGCAAACCCCAGGATTCCACAGGATGTTGAAAGTGGAATAATAGCACCATAACAGTGCAGTGTAGAAAGGCCCTTAGTTAGAGGGGCTGTTCCCAGATCGAGGGCAAACGCATGAATTGTTTCTTCTCACCTATACAGGGAGATGGCACAAGGAACATTTAATCTAGCCTGCTTGCTTCTGAGACTCAGTGTGGTGTAGTGATTTGAGTGTCGGTCCACAATCCTGGAGACCAAGCTTCGTTTCCCTGCTCAGCCACGGGACCCACTGGGCGACCACGGGTGTGTCACACACTCTCAGCCCCAGAAAACCTCATCACAGATTCGCCTCAGGGTCGCCATAAGTGAGTTCCCGCATGGCAGGGGTTCGGACCGGATGGCCTCTGTGGTCTCTTCCAACTCCGGGATTCTATGATTCGGAAGCGACTTGAGGGCACACGACGACGACGACGACTTGTCTGGATGCAGAGGGTGAGTCCTGGCGCCTCGGTGACTGGCAGCCGAGGAGGGGAACTCGGTGAGCAAGCACACGGGCGGCCCGGGGAGCCTGTGCTCGCCGCGGCAGCTGTCAAGCGAGCCCCGCAAAGCGCGAGGAGGTGCCGCCCCGCCAGCAGAGCCGGAGGTCTTCAGGCAGCCCTCCCTCTGCCCAACCGGAGAGTTGGCACGCAAGGCCGCACCCCGAGGCCCTGCAGCCTCGCTCGACGCCGCGGCGAAAATAACCCAGACCTAGAAAAACGCGCCCCTTCCACTTTCGCTTCGCTCGGCGCCCCTCCCCGGTTCCGGCCGAGAACCGAGTCCTCGATCGCCTCGACCGACAGCCGGCCCGGCCACAGAAGCTCCGACTCCTCGAAGGAGCGGGCCAACGAGAGGCCGCGGCGGCGCTCTTTCCCCGCCTCCCCCGGCCCACGAGCCGAGCCCCCGACGAGCAGCGGCTTCCTCGTCCCCCCGCCGATCCCTTACGGGGGGCGGGCGAGTCGGAAGCGTCTTCGAAGAGAAGATCCGCGACGAGACGCCTCGAGCTCAGCCCCGGCCGGGATGCGGCGCCCCTCGGCCGCCGCCGCCGCCGCCGCCGCCGCCGCCCTGCGCGACGCGCGCCTCGGCTACCTGGCCTTCTACCGCGGGAACTGGCTGGAGGGGAAGCTGTCGATCTGCGACGAGGCGGCGGTGAAGGGCCCCCTGCGGCGCCTGCTGGCCGCGGGCTGCCCCGCGGCGGGGGGTCCCCGGCGGCGCTTCGACCTCCGCGGCGTGGCCGAGGGCTGCCTGCGGCGGCGGGGCGAGCGCGGCGGGGGCGGCGGCGGCGGCGGGGGCGGGGGGCTCGTCCTCCGAAGGCTCCTCAAGGCGCTCGAGTTCCTGGAGCTGCTCTGCGTCAACCTCTTCCTCTCGCCCTGGAGGAAGGAGATCCGGTCGCTCAAGGTGAGCCCGGGGCCGGCCTGGGAAAGTTCCTCTAAAAGAAGAATAAAAATTGCGGCTCCCCCGGATGCCCCAGCCGGCCTCGAGTCGGGGACCGAGGGGCAGAGGCGTCGCCCGCCCGCCCGCCTGGGAGTGGCCCAGCGGAGGGGGGCAGCTGGGTTCAGAACGGCAGCATTCGCGGTGCCCGAGGCCGTTTCCGCACGAGGCCGTGATAGCGCGATTATTCCGCTTTCAACGTCCTATGGAATCCTGGGGTTTGAAGTTTAGGGAGGGGACTTTGAGACCCCTCCCTAAACTGCAAGCCCCGGGATTCCATAGGATGTTGAAAGTAGAATAATCGCGCTATCACGGCCTAGTGCGGAAACGGCCCAGGTCATCAACGAAGTTGGAAATTCCCAAGCGACAAGGGGCAACTTGTTCCCTACCATCGGTTAGAATGTCATCCTTAATTCCAGGATCAGATGATTTATTAATTAAATGAGGACCAAGAATTTTATAATCGTTTAGTTAATTGTAAGATAATAGTTCAGTGTTAAGGGCAGTTTGAAAGGGAGGTGGCTTCTGAATCCAGTTGGTCTTCCAGTAGCCTAACCAGCGATTCCCTAGAGGCTCTTCGCACGTCCCAAGAAACTGAATTTAGAAACTCCCTTGGTGGAGTGCACACGGGAAAGAGAAATCAATGAGAAGCACGGGTGTTCCGCTGTTTACTTCATTACAGTAAGGCTCATAATACAGGTGTGTGGATGTGCTTTGAAGTCGCCATCAATTTACAGCAACGCTCACTAAATTTCATAGGGTCTTCTTAGGCAAGAAATACTCAGAGGTGGTTTTGCCAGTTCCTTCCTCTGAAATATAGCTTCCCGCACCTGGCACCATATCCCATCTGATCTTAAAAGCTAAGCAGTGCCAGCCCTGGTTAGTACTTGGATGGGAGACCACCAAGGAATATCAGGTGCTATGGGCTTTATGTCAGAGGAAGGAACTTACTAAACTACTTCTGAATATTCCTGGCCTAAGAAAGCATTATGAAATTCATGGGGTCACCATAAATTAAAAGGTGACTTGAAGGCTCATACACACACCCGGTATTCATTGGTGGTCTCCCATCCAAGCACTAAGGAGAGCTGACCCTGCTTAGCTTCCAAGATCAGATGGGATCTAGTACCTTTAGGGCAGGGGTTGGCCTAATGTGGGTATTTAATTTAAATGAAAATGACTCTTTACCATAAACTTAGTATTTCATTTTCCTGCTTCTAATACACATCCATTGGACTTGGATTTTGAAGCTTCTTAATGAGTAACTAAAAGCATTAACTCCTGCCTGCTAACTTTCCTATCTCTGTCTAGAAGGGTCACTGGCCATGCTGGCTGGGGGGGGGGGGGGCACTCTGAGACCTTATTGACCCAAAAAAAGAAACTTTTGGAAGCTCTGGTACAGAAGGGTTTAAAATAGCATCAGTGCGTCACTTCTGCCTTTGACAGTTTCACACACACAGCCTTATGATTGGATGGAACAATAGCAAACAGACCCAACTCTGTCTCCAATGTGATACTATTATCTGTTTGTTTGTATAGCACTATCAGTGTACGTGATCAGACCTTCGTAGGTAGGACAGCCCTTTAGGTGTTTGAAGACTGTTCAAATCTCCAGGTTAAGACTAGAAATACATGGCAGTTTGACTCAGGTATAAACTCCAGATAGTATTTACTTTCCAGAAAAATGGGTTGCGGTTGCTTTCGAGGGCACTTGCCCCCTAATTCAAAAGTAGACTGAGATATTTTGGTTGAGTCAGAGTGGCAAACTGGAACCAGATCAGGGTACCTAGTACTCGCATGTGGGACAGAAAATCTTAAAAGCAAGTCTCTCCTTCCTTTGGATTAAAAACTGAATATCAACAAATTATTATTATTATTATTATTATTATTATTATTACTACTACTACTACTACTATTATTATTGGTAATAGTATCCTGCCTTTCTCTGAAAATTGGGACTCCAGGCAGCTTACACTTTTAAAGCACAGTACAGCTAGAAACATATAAAAATGAATTTTAAAATGGGATTGCATTTATTAATATTAAAATTATTTAAAATTATACTTAAAAAATTAAAATACTAAAAAGCTACTAAAACCGTTTGGTCTGACCCTCAGCTCATTCTTCAAAATCTTTTCATTTTTAACTTACAATTTTAAACTTTACAGTTTTAAACTTAGTTTGCTATTTTTTTCATGACCTCCAAAAATCTGCTGCCTGTGGCAGCCACCACGCTTTACCTCCTAGCAGAGCCAGCCCTGCCTTCTCTTGTTTGATTCTACCTCAGTGCTGCTGGTGGTGATTCTTCATTAGAGGTGGATTTCTCTGTACTTTTTCAACCCATTCATACCAGCCTGTCATCACATTAGGTGACTCATGCTTCTAGGTTCTGCTTGTATAAGGGGAAGATCATAGTATCTTCAGTATCTCCCTGCCTTAAAAAAAAAATCCATCAATTCTGAAAGAGGAGATTTTAGGAAGTGAACCATGGAAACATCAAGAACTGCTATATCTGTGACTAACTGCCTGATTGACTGCTCAGTAAGTCAAGTTTTATTTCTTGGCTACAAAATGAAAGGCTTGCATGCAAGCTTTCTGTAAATAGGAAACCTTCCACAAGAGCACACCATGCTTTAAAATGGGTGGAAATCCTGTGAGCTAATAAGAAATGGCCTCCAGATGTTATAGTGTAGCTCCCAGCAGCCCACGCCATCGTAGCTGATGGTGAGGACTGACGCAAGTTACAATCCCACAGCATCTGGAGGGCCACATGATTCCCACTTCTGTTTTCAGCCTAGGTGTCATATTCAGTAAGTTGGGTCAAAGGCAAAATGATGGGACCAAAACCCCTCAAATATTTTAGTTTACCTCCCAATATCTAAGCCTTAGAAGAAGCATTTCAACTATTTGTTGTTGTTGTTTACTGCTGTCAAGTGGACTTCAACTTACTGCGACCCTGTGGATGACAGACTTCCAAGTGACCTCATCATCAGCTGCCTTGCAGATTCAGGGCTGTAGTTTCCTTGGTTGATTCTATCCATTTGTAATGTGGTCTCTCTCTTTCCCTACTACTGCCTTGCTTTTCCTACCTTATCAAGTATTACTGTCTTTTCTAATGAGTTATGTCTTCTCATGATATGACCAAAGTACAACAGCTTTAGTTTAGTTATCTTGGTTTCTAAGGAGAGTTCAGGCTTGATTTGCTCTAGGACAATTCATGTGTCTGGAGTATCCATAAAACTCTTCTCCAGCATCGCATTTCAGAGGGGTGACTTTCTTCCTATCAGCTTTCTTCACTCTCCAGCTTTTACAACTGCAGAAATTGGAATGGCATGGACAATGCTAACTACAGTATTCAGTGATATATCTTTACACTTCAGAATCTTGTATAGTTCCTTCATAGCTGCCCTTCCAAGCCCTAGTCGTCTTCTGATTTCTTGCTACTTGCGCTCTCTCTCTCTCCCCCCACTCTTTTTTTTTTCCTCACCTGTTTGGAATGGGAAAAAAATGCTGGGAAGCCAGCAATGGTATCTGTCAAGGGAAAGGAGACATGGCCAGCCCTCTGGGGAGTGGAGGGCCAGACGTTCTCCACCCCTGTATCAAGTATAGTGTGGCCCTCCAGACTCTGGAGCCACCACTAAACTTGGATGCGGAGGGAGTTGTGTGTGATTGGCAAACAAAGGACCATGGTGACTGGCGGGGCCCACCCGGTTGTGAGGCAGGGTAAATCACCCGCCCCGTCCCAGCCGTGTGTGCCTCTTGGCCTGTCCTCACACCTGAATAAGCCTGTCCTCAGGGGTGGTGGAGAGAATTGCCCAGCTCTGGAACAAAATTCAACTGCCATTCTGCATGTGAACTTGGACCAGTTCTGGTTGTCTTAAGAAGGGCCAAAAGACAGTCATGAAATACATCTGGTTCCTGTGATGTCTATCAAGGCGGTACAGCACCATTTTAATCTAGTCAACATGAGTCCGTATAGCTGGACATTGGCAGTCCAGAGCGTTTCCATTTTTGTTGTTGCTGCGGAGGTCGAAATTCCTTACCAGCTACACAAAACCCAAACTTCTCCACTTCAACAGCCCGCCATTTAGGCTGCTGCAGCCCCTTCAATTGCTTGGACAGTGGGGGAGGCAATCCAGCTTCATTTCTATAGCTTAAAGGTGGGCAACTGTGGAAGGCTGGGGGCCACATTACTCCCTCAGAAGAACGTGGACAACTGTGCCCCACCTAAAATTTGCCCCCCAAGCACCCTTAGGAGCATGGGGGCAATTTTGCTGTGTTATTAGGCTTCCGGAGGACATTTTAGGCCTTTTCTTTTTAGCAAAAGGAAGTCAGTGGAAGTCACTTCCAGATCACTTTGTGTTTTTTAAAAAAAGGCTTCTTCTTGGCCTAATTTGGGATGGGAAGAATGTAGCAAAAAATGCCCCCATGTCCATTTGAGGACATTTTGGTGCCATTTTTTTTTTAAATTGACCCCTGCAGTCAAGAGACCCTGAGGGCTGCATGAGGCCTACGGATCTACTTTGCCAACCATCCAGAGTGCTCCTGCAAAACCCAAAAAGACCACTCACTCACTCCCCCGCCAAAACCCCAGTATATGGCCATTTTAGGAGGAACTGCAACAGCTAAAACACATGGCATAGGGGGAACTGAGAGAGGAATTGTAGTTCTGCTTGTGTGGAACTTTATGGTGGTTTTTTGATCCAAGATCTTTTTGTGATCTTGTCCAAAAAGGTAATGTTTCCTGGCTTTGTCCCAAACAGGTTGTGGAATTTGCATAGCCAGTTTGCTTCTCTTAGTACTTTTCCTTTCTAGCACTTCCTTTGTGTGCAACAGTATCCTATATTCGAGTGCAGAAGGACTAGCCTCTTGGAGTGAGGGTGCAACAGGCGTACTGGTGTTGCCATGGCTACTCTTTTACTCTCAAGAAAACACTCAGGGTTTATCAGCAGTGTTTAATGAGGTATACAACACATAGTGTTATAATAGTTGCTAAAACTAACGTTCTACAATACACATTATATAGTGACGCACACTTTTACACACACACAATTTCTGTTGGGGAATTCTCAGGGGTCTCCCCCTTTTCTAAACTCCCCGGAGACCTTATTTGTTCCCATACTTTGAGGGCTGCTGGGGGGACATCCTGGGGTATCCATCTCCCAAACTGCTCTCTTGGATCCCCCTCCACTGGAAGGAGAAACAATGACTCTTCCCTTTGATATACAATACATTGTTACGTGTGGTTTTAACGTCTAATATATAAAAGTCAAAGTTGTCTGAGCTTGTCTGTGCGTGGCAGGCGAAGACCTCATAGGATCGGCTGCGGCAGGTGAGGAGACCCCATAGGATTGGCTGCCTGTGAAGAGTCCATGGAATCCTGGGGTTGGCAGTTTAGGGAGGGGCCTTTAGAATTCCCAACGAGAGAACTCTTGGGCCTCAGGCCAGTTGCTGTGGAGACGAGGCCTAGCAACAAGAAGGAGGCGGCCAGTGTATTCCCTCAGAAACCAAACCTCTGTATGCTGATAACTCTGAATACAGATTGGATTGGGGAATATGGGGAAAAGTTACAGGTACTGGACAACACAGTTTGGGGAATTAGAGTCACAGAATATCAAATCTGTGCATTTCAACCACATCTAATTCCTAAAGTAAGGTAAGGTAATTCCTAAGGTATTTCTAACAAGTGTTACCTATGAGAAAATAAAATCCTGGGTAACACTGGGTAAATACACTAATAGGTTACATTACCAGTACAAAGTACCCTAAAGCTAATACATAGTAAATCACCTGGAAGTTGCTGTCATGTCTAAGCAAACAGAGCTATACCTTCGTGGCAGGGCTGAGTCCCTGACAGATGCATCCATTGAACTGTGCTGGCTATAGTTCCCCACAGTTTTCAAGGATGTTCAAAACACCTACGTGACTTTTCCTTTGAGGGTCTCCAGTTCTATGGTGAGTGTTCCACCAAGCTTTGGGAACAGGAAAGAAAAAGCAGGGGAGAATGGGAAGGTACTGAACAGGAACAGGATAAGAAGGAAAAAAATAATTATGTGCTTTCAAGTCATCGCATACTTATGGTGGCCATATCCTACAGTTTTCTTGGCAAGATTTGTTGGGGGAGTTGCCGTTCTCTTTCTGTAAAGCTGAGAAACTGTGACTTGCCCCAGGTCATCAGTGGGTTTCCATGGTTCAGCAGGAGCTTGAATCCAGGTATCTTGGAATCCTAGCCCATCATTCAAACCAGTACATCATGCTGGCTGGCTCTGTTTTATTGAGCCCAAGACATTTGGAATATAAATCTGAATTTAGGATTACTCCTAAGCACAACCAACATGATTCTGGGTCCTTCCACACTACACAGTTAGAGCACTACGATTCCACTTTAATTGGCAAGGCTGAATCCTGTGGAATCCTGGGATTTGGAGTTTGGTGAAGCAATAGAACAGAGGGCCAACAAAGTATAGTGCTACAAGCGTTGGACTACAACCCTTAAGTCCAGGGGTCAACTTCCTGCTTGGCCATGGAAACCCACTGAGTGACCTTGGGTGTGTCACACCCTCTCAGCCCCAGAAAACCTGTGAAGGTTTGCCTTAGGATCATCATAAGTTGGAAACAACTTGAAGGCACACAACAACAACAATGTACTAGAACTTGCTGGCTGATAATTTTAAATCCCTCCCCCTCAACTGCAAGTCCCAGAATTCTCTAAGGTGAAACCATGGGAGTTAATGTGGAATCATAGCACTATAGTTGTAGTGTGAAAGGGCTCTCTGTTTCAAAAGGCACTTTTGAGACCAAATTCTTAGCTTGTGATCTTGAATACAGATTTCAACCCCCCAATTCACTGAGCAGCACTGTGCCGAGTTTTCCTAATGTTCCTTTTTCCTGTCCTCCAGACTTTTACAGGAAACTTTGTCTACTACGTGCAATCTGTTCTCCCAGAAGGGGTTGTGGAAAGGCTGCTGGAGGAAATTGGCTATGTTGCAACCACTGTCACAGAGTTTTCATTAGTCAGGAAGCTAAACGAGGAGGAAGCTGAACAAGCTGCGTTTGAACTATTCCTTGCCAGAATTGAGTGTGAAGACCTCCTCGAAATTGCAGAGGATGTGAGAGACAGTGATTTGGGGGATCTGCTGCAGAAACGAGCTCAAAAGCACTGGTGTTCTGGGAGGGACTTAGATACAGAGCAGCAGCCCATCCAGAGAACAGACTATGTGTTTGGCAGAGGAGAAGGTGAGGCACAAGGTTGCCATTGTCCTCAGGAGACATACCTGCCCCACAGCACCCTGGCTGTTGATGGAGCTGAAAATACTGAGCTCAAAAGTGAGGTTGGTCTCAGATGTCCTGCGGAAGGATTGCAAACAGCTATTTCCAAATGCTTTCCTGAGCAAAGCATGAACCAAAGAAGCATGCTAAGTGCTTCCTCAAACTCTTGCACCAAAAGCTCTGACAGTGAGGATTTCTTGATTAAATACAGTGACATTGTCATCAGGCAGAAGCCTCTCTACCTCACAGATCTTCCTCCAAAAGCATTGGCCAATGAGACTCAGGCCATGGGATTCAATGAAACAAGATTGGGCCCACCAGCCAGTGGAGCACCATCATTTACTCTTCTGTCTCCTGATGCTAGTGGTCCACAAGCCTTGGCGATACTTAATAATGGCACTTTGGGAGACGACCACCTTTATGACTACAGAACCAAGGACTCCTGCAAGGACACAGTTGAATCCAAGGTTTGTGATGCCATGAACTGCCTGAGCATTCATGGATCAGATCCTACAGGCCAACCGAAAGAACTAAAAGGCAACACTGTACAGCACAGCCATATACACATGGGATGTAATTTCTCTAGAGAAGAGGAAACTTGTAATTTATTCCCTAACAAGAAGGTAAGGATCAAAGAAGACTGTGCTGGGCGGCTGATGTGTCCTGTAGAGGAAATGGCGCAAGTGGAGCAGAGGACTAGCAAGAGCAACATCCAAGAATTTGATCTTTCTAGAACTAAGCTTGCAAATCTGCCTGATGGAAACAGAGGAGGCTTCAATATTGACCTCTATTCATCACCAGACCTCTTCTGTAATATCACTGGCTGTGAATGTCCTGCTGTTGATTCAACTTACAACAGACTCGTAGCAGGCATTCCAGGTGCATCTGAAGTTGGAGAGTATTTAGAGCAACCCCGTTCACCCTGTACTGTTACACCTGAGGTGCCTTATCATGGTGGCCTCCTTCCATGTATGAGGGAAGGATGTCCTCTCCGTTCTTCTTTTGCAGACTTCAGTACTTGCCTTATACCAGTGAGCGAAACTAATCCAGAAGGTTATGGTGTTATAAACAAGGATAACTAAGAAACAAGGCCATGGAAACATTCCAGATATAAACACCAAAGTTTCTCAGGAGACAGTATGGATCCAAAATGATAAGCCTAGGACCAAGCAATTCTTACCTCTCCTGCTTCTCTCCATTCTCCCATTTGCATGCCTGCCCTCGCATCTACCTAGCTGTAATCAGTCTCTGCAGGATGTGGTCTCTCTGGGCCCAGGAGCTGAAGACAGAAGGTAGACTAGTGAGAGGTTCAAAAGCAGTAGTAGCTACCTTTGGCCTGCCAGAGGATTTGGACTTCTCACGGGTTCTCCCTAGCATGGCCAGTGGTGAAGGATTATGAGAATTGGACTAAAAAAGAAAAATCCCAGACAGCCAAAGGTTTCCTCATCCATCTGAAAAGCTGGGAGGGAGAACTCTTTCCTTTAATTGCTGTATCAGTGAGCCTAAAACATGTCCAAGATAAACTCTTGACTAATTAGGTGCATGAAAGAGGTGCTTTGCTGTCCTTTGCTTTACAAATTCTCGCCCTGTCCCCCCCCCCTTTGTGGCTTATTTTAAGCAAAGAAATATTAAAGTTATATGATTTGGGACAAAATTCCGCTTTGCACTGGTGGATTAAGTAGGTGTGTGTTTCCTCTACTTCCTTGCACATTTGACCTGCCTGTTTTTTGGCTATGCTGTCCTCTCCCTCCCTAGCCAGCCAAGCAGCTCTGTTCCTGCAATCAGGAGCAGGAAAAAGACATAATCTCTGAACAGCCTCCAGCTGGCTGTTTTGCTGACCCTCATCCTACCCTGGCCACTGAATGGCCACAGGGACAGTGCCCAGAAGCCAGGTAGGAATGGAGTAAGGAATTGAACTGCCAATATGTGCAGTCCTTCAGTTGCCATAACCTTTTTTTTTCCTCCCTTTTTGTAGGTTATACTCTTCACAGTAAAGTTGGTTGGTACTTCTGTACTGTGAGAACCAGCATGGAGTTGTCAGTAGGACTCCGGGGAACAGGGTTTGAATCCCCATTTGGCCACGGAAACCCACCTTTGGCAACTCATACTGTCTCAGCCTCAGATGCAGGCAAAAGCAAATTCCCTCTGAACAAATCTCACCAAGAACACACCATAAGTCTTAGGGTCACCATAAGTCAGAAACAGCTCGAAGGCACACAACACCTGTATGTAAGTTCTTTATTCCAAGGCCACACAGCAGAACTAGTCAGAAAAGACTTCTGACTGTGTATCTCTCCTAAAGAACAAGACCTTTTTTTAAAAAAGTATCTTACACATCGTAATGCCAACGTATTCCATTTTTTTGTGATTCTTGTCCTTGTCATAACCCTTCGGTGCACAACAAAGCAGGGGCTTGACAAACGTGCACTTTCTTAGTGTTAAGACACCAGCTTCCATAAATCCTGCCCAGTGGTCACCTATGATAGCAGAAATAGTCCAGTAACTTCTAACAGGCACAAGAATTAGTCAGAAGCTTTCAGTGTACTGCTCTCTCTTGCTCTTTCCTTCTTCTGTGCAACTGGAATTTAAGTTTTAAGAAGAGCACATGATGACAGTGGGAAGATACATTTAGAAAAGCTGCCGGGATTCACAGACTAGGGGGACAATAGTGCAATAACCTCTGCCAGATGTTTCTACATAGGCCTGAAAATGCTGGTATTTCTAACATAAAAGTACGTACACTAACTGTACATTCTCCTTATATGCCCTTGGATATAAGGGTTCAGGGTATGTTGGAATATATCTGAATCAATCTCAAGTGCCCTCATTAAAGGTATACTATTTTTGCCTATGGATGGCACTCTTAGTCAAGTAATAACTCTTACTTACGACATCATAATTGTTTCCTTGTTCACATTCACAATCATGATACAGGCCAACTGTAACATATGCAAATTGCTTCCTCCCACCCGGGGACTACGCAAGTATATATACTCGTCTCACTTCTGTGCCACCAGATCCTCTGAAGATGCCAGCCACAGGTGCAGGCGAAACGTCAGGAGAAAATACTAATAGAACATGGCCTCAAAGCCTGGAAAACCCACAACAACCTATGGATTCCGGCCATGAAAGCCTTTGACATTACATGATACAATTGTCATGATCATAACCACCCCCTAAATCTACCTTAAAGGCCAATCAGCTGCCCCAAGTAACAGTGTTCTGCAATGCTGGTGAGCAGGGTGCTGCAGGAAGACATGGCCGTTGCTCTCCCACCAGTGAGCAATGATGCAAGGAAGAGGAGGGACCTCTGCTGGGTCCTGTCAAAACTCTGGCAAGGGGATCATCTTGCAACACCCTGCTTTCCAGCACCAGAGACCTCTTATCACTAGGGACAGCTGACTGGTTTTTCAGCTGGGTTTCAGGGCTAAGATCAGGAGATGGAGCTTATCTGTGACATGCCTCTGATGCAGGATCATGGCCAGTATGTTTTAAACATCATACATTAAAAAAGGTATAATCTGTTAAATCTCAGAAATAAGCATTCCAAAGAGAAGAAATTAAGCAGAACAGCTTTAAAGAGATTCCATTTAGTCTGAATAAATTCTGAAACAAGAGCCTCAAGATGTTTTAAACAGTAAAGATTTAAGTTACAGCGGAAAGAATGCTGACATGTTTCCAAGACATTCCTGCCTCATACACTGTTTTCCATCACCCTGCTCAGCAGTAGAGTGGTAACAAAACATAATGCCCATAACCATTCTAAACAGTAAGTTCTATATCCATTACTTAATATGGCCAGGTACATTAAGATAGATTTGAAAGAAATCAAGCAACATCTATCACAATCAGTGTAACAGAAATGTGACCTTCAAAGTGGAAGCAGAAGGTAGATTAACACATTACAATAAGCCAATGTGGCTGACCGCTCTGTTTCAGTCCAGAATGCAGAGAAGAAATGGGAGACTTGTCACAAGATGCTCAAAAGACTGTAAAAAGAAAAAAGGCTAGACACATTTAGGCCTATGTGTGTGTGCTTTACATAAAATCGTAATTACTGTACGCTGATATATTGGCCATGGCCCATACAGACTTTTTTGGAATCAAAGTTTAAACATTTCTGAACCAGAAACGCTCAAACCATTTACTGAACAAGTGGAAACATGTGAGCAAAGGCCATCCTATAGTTCCCCTTGGAAGTGCACACAGATCAAAATGTCTCAGGTTTTTTCATGATAATACAACCATCATTTTAAAAAGGAACTCAGCAAGGTGAATAAAGAAATATGTAAATCAAGATGCAAAGAACTATTGAAGTCATCACAACAGACATACAATCATAACAAAAGGAAAGAAAAGAAGTGAGAGACACAAACATACATGCTCACATTGTTCTTATTTAGAATCCTGTTGACCTATCCACTTAACAGAAAAAGTCTACATGGGCTGTAACACCACCCATAAAATGTATGTAGGCATACCTCAGTTAACAAAGCAGCCCTTTTTTAACACTTGTTCATCACCATCCCTTTCTTCCTTGTCCTCTGTCTAGCTGGGGTTTTTTTGTAGAAGCATTGGCGCTGGGAAAATGGTGAAGCAGGGATGGAGAAACAAGCGTTCAGTAACACAGCCTACAGTAAACATGCAATAGAACTTGAACTAGGAAAGAATGGGATTTTATTCCAACTGATCCCACTGCAGCTCTGTATACCTGCCTGCAACAGACAAGGTGAACCGCAGCAGTATCCATTCTCTCTTATGGCATATGTGTGAACAGCAAAACTTGGAGTAAAAGGGAAAATAGATTAGCTGACCTCACCAGCTGTCCCCAATATGTTATTTTTTTAAAAAAGAAGGAAAAAAAACATAGGTCTGTAGGCCAAATAAGAAATCATAAGTGGAGGATGGTGACAGGAAAAAAAATTATCCCTGGATGCTTTTTTTGGAAGAAGCTTTCAGGTGGTCTCTAGAAGTTTTAATATGTTTTTGGATAAAAAAATTAACAGAACCATGCTGAACTGCGCTTCTTTTTTGTGATGTAGGAAGCTATCTCTATTCGTTCCATGTTGTTTCTACCTCTGGTACCAAATTTTTTATGAACGAAGAAATACCAAGAACGCATCTACTTTGTTAAATACCTGTATTCACTTAAATTAGAACAAGTTGATCCAAAATTTGTTTTGTTGTTCCAGAGAAAACCACCACCTTCTGACTATCTTGAAGTGTGTCTCCCGTTTCTTTTGTGGATTCCATTGGATTCTCCATGGTTTCTGCTTTTAATCATGAACGTGTGTGCAAGCACACACTTCTCAAGCGGCACTGCTTTGCCTTCCAGCAGGAACAGCTTAGCATCAGGCATGTGACCCTCCTGCTGTTGGACTGCAACACCCATCACTCCTGACTGCTGACACGGCCTGATGGGAGATGCAGTCTAATATCTTGAGGGCCACATATTCTTTCAAGGACAGAAGATCCAAACAGGAGCAATCAAGCAGCCTGCTTGTTTATCCATAAGCCAGAATTCTCAGAAATACTGGCTTAATCTGATACGAGAAGCACACTGTCTCCTATGTACAAGAAAAATTTAAATATGAGCCCACTGCATGAACACTGCAGATGTCCAAAGCTTTGTGAAGAGCTTATTCCACAAAGTTCATCTCACGGTAGGAAGTGTTTGAAAAAAGGAATGTGGTAAATCTTTAAGATTTAAACATAGCCTGTTTATGGACCTCAACAACACCACCTCTCACAATTTAGATTTCTGCAAACAAACTATTGTGTTTCCAAAGAATGCTGAAATGCCTCTTTATCTGCTTGTCTCAGTCCATAGTAGGTGAGAACACCTATCTATCCTTCTTTTCCACCACAGAAGTGCATTTTCTTCAACTAGAGAAAGGACCAAAGTGTTACTACCGTTCTCCCAGCATTTTAAAGCCAAACAGTTGGGCTGTAGGGAATCCACAAACACAGCTGTGAAGCTGTTTCTCTGCTCCTTCCTACGGACAACAAGTGAGTGCACAGGAGCAGGAACAGGGCAAGTTTTGCGCACGCACACGCACGCATGCACACGCACACACAATCTGCAGGGCTCATACAGCGTTTTAGGTCATCTACTTGATAAACCAACCCACTCAGTGCTCCCAGTCTTCAAAGTGTGTTTGGACCAGTGGGCCTCCACAAGGTTTTGAAAAGTTTAAGCTGTCATACAACTCCATGCAGACACAACTGGGCCTGGAAGCCATGCCCTATGAGGACAGACTTAGAGAGCTGGGTATGTTCAGTCTGTAGAAGAGAAGGTTAAGAGGGGACATGATAGCTATGTTTAAATATTTGAAGGGATGCCATGTAGAGGAGGGAGAGGGCTTGTTTTCTGCCGCTCCAGAGACCAGGACAAGGAGCAATGGATTCAAGCTGCAGGAAAGGAGATTCCACCTGAACCTCAAGAAGAACTTCCTGACAGTCAGGGCTGTCCGGCAGTGGAATAGGCTGCCTCGGACTGTAGTGGAGTCTCCTTCTTTGGAGGTTTTTAAGCAGAGGCTGGATGGCCATCTGTCAGGAGTGCTTTGAGGGTATTCCTGCATGGTAAGGGGTGGGACTGGATGGCCCATGTGGTCTCTTCCAACTCTACATTTCTGTGATTCTAACTAAGGAGGACTGTTGCCAAAAAAGAAGAAGTAGCTGAAGGTCTCAACACACCCAATTAATTGTATTATGAACAAAGCGGGCCCTTCAACAGGATGTTGCAATACATCTGCTAACCAGGACTCCACTGAGAAGCGCATTTTGCTCTTCCTGTGTTTCCTTTTTCATTCCAACTCACACTGTACACTCCACAACTACTGAGCGTGCTCAGGATGACAGCAGTTGTTATTAGAGTATAATTCCCTAACATGCATTCTTTCCAAAGCATGTGACAGGAGGCTCGACTCCTGTCATATGAGCAGGGAAATAGTATCTGTTTTAACATAGCCAATAGATGAAAGCGAAATAGAGATTATTACTAGTGCTACCGTGTAACCACTGCTAGTTGCTGTTTGCAACTTGTATCCAGTTATGCGTTCAAAAAGGCACTAAAAGAGGTGATGTGGCAATATTGGAAAGTTACTGTGTTGCTTGCTTACTCCAGATACACTTCTGCTGAAGTGTCTTCTATGAGAACAAGACGACAAATGCCAACATGTCCTTGTTTCTCTACGGCCTTTAGTGGAGTGGGGGCTGTTAAGTAATGGCACCGGAGTTTGCATTGAGAAGAGTTGGTTGCCTTTTTATCCCACACTTCTGCCATGAAGTTACCAGTGGCTCACACAGTTGTCCCCTGAACTTCACAATTTGAGTGAGAATCTGAACTCAGGTCTCCTACATCTTTGATATTCTTAACTCCACACTGCACCATCCCTATAAGTAAACAGCCCAGTCACAGAAATGCAGTATGAGAAAAAGGAATCTACAAGCAAGTTGTCAATAAGGGATTCAGCAGAAGTCCTGGAGTGTTAACACAGCAGGAGAGCTGAAAGCAACAGCTGCTAATTTGCTCACTTGTACTCTTTGTTTCACATTATCCACATATGCCTTTGATTGCACAAAAATGGGAATAACTTCTCAATTTTAAAAATCTAATACGTTTACAACCACTTATCTACTGGTATTACGAGTGACAAGTTTTTCTTCATAACCGCCTGAAAATGAAATATGATCATTTCCTTTCAGAAACCTTCTTAGTAAGCAGTCTGTAAACCAGCACAGTCTACAACCAACAACATTTTATAAAAGAAATACCCAATGAATAAATACAAAAGGAAAGAGTGGGAGAAATAAGTAATTCTTAAATCCTTTAAGGTTCTTATCTAACGAAAATTATACTTTACCATTTAAAAAAAGAAAATGGTTTAAATGTTACAAAAGTTGCATCATTCAGGAACAGAAAAGGACATAGTAGGTATACAAACACATCACATATACTATATTGTTTTTCCTCAAGTTTTCCTACCAGAAATTGGTCATTTGAAAAACATCCCCCCCTATTCTTTCCAAACTGCCCCAAGTTCACCAAACTATCTAGGACTAAAGTATAAAGGACAAGACCACTTGGCAGGAGTTTCAAGGGACCTAGGATAGACAGCAATTTCCATTCCACTGTTCCAGAAGGAAAAGTGTCTAAGATGTTCGGAGATCCCGCATTTTCGCAGGCCTAGGCTACCATCCAGAGACTCCTTCGCAGCGCTGGTGAGAGGTGACAAGCTCACACCAGACTCTTGCCAAACTGAATTTCAATGACAGCCCATCAAGATACACAAAAGGTGTTGGGGCAAAGGGTTAAAAATCCAAATTGTAAATGCAGGGCATATTGCACCTCTCTCTGAATTATACCTACAACCTTTGAACTGGTATGTACACACTAAACTGTACAGAATACACTAAAACGGCTTCTATAAACAATGCTGCATATTGCAGGGAGCTAAGATTCGATCCTGGTTTTCTTCATATGTCTCCAGCATATCCTGAAGGTCATGGTCAGCCTGCAGTACCTTCAAAATAGAATAAAATGAACAGTTAATGTGCATCTCTGAAAAGCTACTGGTAATGAGGCTCAACGTGCAATTTTGATAGTATTACTTAGGATGGGACATAAATATTTAAATACAGCTAAACTATGTATATGTGTTACTAGGCATACTTTATTAACAAAAAATTTGATACTAGAGGTACAAATGACATGAAAAGAATAGGGTTAGGTTTCTACACCACAAAAAAAGACCAGTTCAACCTGTTTAGCCAGCCTTTCATTCAAAACTAACAATTTGCACATACGAAATGAAGTTTTAAGGGTTTAAAAAAAAAAGTTTTGAATCTTCTTGAAGCCACTTCAAGGCTTCTTCCAGAAGGCATTCTCGGATAATTTCTTCTTTCATCATCTTTCACTTTTCTCATATTTCTATTTTGATGGCCAAACTAATAGATCCAATTTTTTGTTTGTTTTGTTTTTGTTTGTTTGTTTGTTTGATATGTGGGTAGTTGGTACCAGGCTTATCTGCTCTCCCCTTTTCTGACAGACTATTCATGCATGATCAATATAAGATTTTGGAGGCAGTTGTTTTTTTACCTTGCCTGCCATAGACAGGCACACCCAGCTACAGTAGACTGTCTAAATAAGAATCCCATTCTTTCCCAACTTAAGATTAATTGCATTGTTGCAACTTGGAACTGAGAGTGTCTGTTTTTCCAGCCTTCCTTCGCTATCCTACCAATGCTGATGTTGCTAAAAAAAATATCCAGCTAAACATAATACCAATTCACGTCAATACTGCCATTTTGTTGTTTCCACATGTCAGCTTTGTTTCTTAAAGCTTTACTTATAGCATTCATGGCCTTTCTTTCCTCCAAGAAGCTCAAGAACAAATACTGTTGTTGCTGCCTTAACAAAAGTGTTACGAGGTAGGACTTGTCGCTAGTTACTGAGCCACCTAATTGAGTGGGAATCTGAACCCTTGGCTCAGCAATCCTAACCTGACATTCAGGACTACTCTATCACATTGGCTGCATTTACATGTCACTCCAAGACTGGAATTCTTGCTTTTTAAAATTAATCTGTAGTTTTGATTGAGACGATTGATTGATATGATTGAGAAAAACTAAAAGGGGGAAGGAAGTACATAGGCTATAAATGTGGGTTAGGTATATACAGCAATATAAGCTGACCAACAATCCATTTGCTTGAAGCTGATGTCTACCAAATACACATTTGTGCACAACTAAAACAGTAAGATCTTTGGACCACTGAATGATAGATGGTAAATGTGATCTTGCCAACCCAGGGGGAAAAAGGGCTGGGAGGAGGGGTTGTGGATTTCTTCCCAACAATGAAAGCATCCAACTACACTAACCTTCAGGTGCCATGTTGCAGGGCTATAATTTAGAAGAACATGTACTATCTGCAAATGCCAAAGATTTGAATCCTGGCTTATTAAACCATTACTGAAACAAACAACATGCTAGCCAGAACATGTAAGCCAACAACAATCCCTGGTTTAAAACCAGTTCACAAATTCTGGCTCATATCGATGGGCTAATCATAACCATAGCTTCAGGCAGAACACAGAGTTATGCGTGAATCTGGTTTTCCACTCCTGCAAACAGAAGAAGAAAGAAAGAACAAGGAGGCCTGTTTAAGCCTCCAGGGCATTAAGCTCTTAAAGGTGAAGTGGGGAAGCCACAGCCCTGCAGATAAACTACTTCCATCATGCCTCAACACTGGCAAGACTCAGGGATGATGGGAATTGTTCAACAACATCTGGGGAGCCCTCCTTGTCAACACTGCTATGGCTTAAGATGTGGTGTAATGGGGCCACTGGCTTATACTCATCTGCTCTCCTTTAGAGCCTTCTACTATCCAATTGCTAACTGCTCTGGCCATAGAGGAAGAAGACCAGCAGCCAGACAACCTCACCCTCATGCCTGGATGAAACTGATGCTAAGATCTCCGCCCAACAATGACCAGCTATCACTGTTTTGGCCACAGATAAACCAAAAGGAGCAACTGGGCATATCTCCATCATTCTTGAGCACAGCTGCTGCTGCAAGCCCCTCCTTTTAGCTACAACTACACAAGGCTGTATGAGGAGAGCAGACAGGGAAAGACAGCCTTCCTTTCTACTCAAAAACTCAACTAGCAACAGTGGCTCTTCTAGCATTCTGCTAGAATTACTTCCATCCAAGCTGATTCACTGTAAGCATTGAACAGCATTCTTTATCTCTTCTCTGTTCCTGCCCCCTTCTTCCTGTGTGCTCATTTTAATACAGCCTGTAAAGCCTGAGAGCAGAGACTGCCATTCTGCGTATCTTGTAAGCTGCCCAGGGAATCATTTTGACTAAAGGGAAAGCAATAGCAAGCAAGCAAACAAATAAAGCTATGCTACCTGGAGTCCTCAAGTATACAATTCCCATAACCTCCCACCAGCACGGTTGATGGACAAGAATTATGGGAACTGTAGCCCACATCATCTGGAGGGCCCTAGGTGGCCTATCACCAGTTTAAATCCAAGTTGCTCTCCACAATGACATCACTTTCCTCTTCTTCCAGGAGATTCAGCCCCAAGTCAGAAAAGTGGTCCTGAAACTTGGCTGGGCTGAGTTATAGTCAGGTGGAGAGCTGGAATTCAAGCCAAAAGGAAAGAGAGGGCTCATCCTTCAACACATATCAACACTTCTACAAATGTTGGATCATTACAACATAAGCAGATTTTCCTGCTCCTAAGAAAATGGTTTAAAATGAAGCCATGGATATATACTTACAAGCACTGGGGAAGGAACTTTAAACAGGGTTTGTTTAATGAGCCATTCTTCATAGAGCTGATGAATAGCTTCTAAATATTCCTATAAAAAACAAGAGGGAGGGGGAGATTATTTTCATTCTTACAATTTAAAAGCCACTTTAATAGTGGCTACGTTTTGTTAAGCTGCTATAAAACTAAGGGGACAAGTGGTGACTGATCTCAGTGAATAATGCTGCTGTAATGTATTTTGATTACTGTTTTATCTGTATCTATCAAGTAAATTCTACATTCTAAATATTTTAAAAGTACCTTGTAAGTGTGTTACTAGTTTTATTATTTATTTATATTCCTTCATTCTTCCAGTAGACTCAAAACTCCTTAAGATTCAGATTATGTTTGATCAATACATATTCCAAAATTCATGTCCTCTTATTTTTATTCCCAGACACGAAACTGATGTGCAATACTGCCATTTAATTTAGTTAGCTCTTCCTAAGACTGGCCGGCCACTCCCTAAACTGCAAACCCCAGGATTCCATAGCATGTTGAAAATGGAATAATAGCGCTATAACAGTCTAGTGCGGAAATGGCCCAAGAGAAGGATCATGCTGCCTTGGACCAAAGGTCTATATAGTCCAGCATCCCATTTTTCTGCAGTGACCTGTCAGATGCTTCAAGGAAACCCACAAGCAATGTACAAGGGCAACAGTACGCTCACATTTAATTCCAAAGCTACTGGTACATGCTGTCTTGCTAATGCTGTCTGCGCTCTCCCCAGTCCTTCCACATCCAGCCATATTATAGTACAATCGACCTTTGAGACCCATCAGGAGAATTTGCTCAACAAGTGTCTCCTTACCATAGGAATGACCTTTTCCTCTTCCCTACACCGCCTTTTCAATCTCTCATAACATCTTTCAGGAGAGGTTTGGAGGTAAACTGCCAATAACAAAAAATAAGAAAATATATTACACATGGCCGGTTATGGTTCAATTTTCAGGGAGCAAAATAACCAACCTCCCCTAGAGTACAGTCTGGGGTATTTTTCAATCTGAGATTAACTAAAACAATGCAGAATTACATGGATCTTATTTAAGCCACTGTGTAGTTTTTACTACTGCGAAAGGGATTTTTTTCCAATATTTTTAATGAAAGTTTTCAAATGTACTAAAATTCTACAAATACAGAAAAAGAAAAAAAAAAGAAAACAGAAAACAGAAAAAGAAAAAAGTTAGAAAGTAGAAAAACAGTGCCCATTCTTCCTTTCAACAGTATATAATATTCAAATTATTTCCAGCCTTGCTAAATAAAAACCCAACCATTCTCTTCTTTCCATTCCCTATTACATTGTTTTTTTTCACAACCAGAGATACTTTGTTTCTTAGCAAGGTTGACATAACTGGCATTAAAATATTAATCAATACCTTTCTATGATTCTAAGCCATTACCTTGTATTGCATCATAAACAGAATTTCATTTTCTCAAAATATTATCTAAATTTCTTATAGTTAAATAGTTTCACTAACTCCATTCACTCATTAAGCTCTCTCAAAACATTAGCATTTCCACTGTATTAAAACTCCAATATTTCTACCAAATTTCATTATACAAAGTTCTTTTCAAAATCCTCCCTACATCCATCTTCCCTTTATCCTATATCTGTCAGTATTGTTTTGAGGAAAAAAGAGAGTGAGAGAGAGAACAAAGAGAGAATAAGAGGGGAACAAAATCAGAATTTTCTCATAATATATTGTTAGCCCCACTAAGTGCAAGACAAGCTGCCACGGCTAGCTGGTTTTGTTGCAAGAAGCTATCTGTGAAAAAAAAATACTGCCAGAACATCTGCATTTTACCTATCAGATCAATCGAAATATTCATGTTCTTTATGATCCATTCAAACCATTCTGTCAATACTGCATAATCCACTTCTGGCATTTTCCCACTGTAACGGAGAAAACGTATTTCAATACATGTGCATAGCTGTGTAAGTTAAGTAAAATATACTTTTAATGAAAGTCTGGCCTGTTTTACAGCAGATCCTCTTATTATACACACACTTCACACTCTGGAAACTCTGAAGATAATCCAAAAAGGCTTTTTAATCCCACCCACAATTAAAACAAAATATTTGATATAAGCAGCCACCTGACCCAACAGAGTGTGGTGGATTGAGTGTTGGACTAGAGTTCAAATCCCCATTTAGCTCTGGAAACCCACAAGGTAGACTTGGGGAAGATAGCCTCCTTCAGCCTTAGATTAAGGCCGTGGGGAACCTGCTCTGAAAAATCTTGCCAAGAAAACCCCAGAGAAGGCCAGCATCAGTCGGAAATGCCTGGAAGGCACACAACAAAGCCTATCTCCTTTATCCATCCTTCAAATACCAGTCATGGGAATTACTTCAACGAGCTTCTGAATCCACTGTACATTTAATAAGACACCTGAGACAACCAAGAACTCCATGCAGGTGGGTACACAGAATTCCATTATTAGAGAAAACCTCTATGCCTCCTCTTCTAGCTCTCTTGGCAGAAGCCACATACTTTCACTAGCTTGTATTTCCATTCCAGCAATTAAGGGAAAGCATTTTCCCCTCCTTTGTGGTCAGTATAGAGATCCAGTCTCTTTTTGGTTTTTTATTCTATATAGCAATTTGTCTTGGCTTATCTATAAAACTACTCTAAATGAGGTAAGCAAAAACAAGATTACTTGAAACCATATGCAATCTGCATTATTCAAAAGTTCACAAAAGTGGGATGACACCCTACTCTTCGTTCTGGAGTAAATTCAGCTGTTTAAAAACTGCATTTGTATTTCCAGTGCCCACTTTCTACCCTATCTCCTTCAAAAGGCATAAATATTGCATGGTTGACATGCAACCAAATATGCTGGATTTTCTGCATGGCAGCTTGCTGTAATAAACTTAACAAACCCAACATTCACATTCTTTCACTCTTACAACTAAAAACACATAAATATTAAGGTAGCTGTTTCCCAACATTCTTCATCATCATAAACAGACAAACTATCCAATATACATGCACAGAGAGAGGGGGGAAAAAAACAAATTAATGTCTTAAAATTCAAGCAAAACATAAAGACAGTTAACATGTCTTATTTCCTCACAGACTAGGACACGTAACAACCTTTTCAAGGCACGTTTGCATACACAACTGTGTAGCACAGATGCCACCTTGTGGATTAAGAAGCAGCTTTCCCACTTTTTGGAAGAGAAGCACCAGTCCTGGGATCTTTTTTAAAAATCATTATCACCATCATCATTATTGGTGGTAGTAGCAGTATCCCACTTTTTACCCAACATTGCATCTCAAAAGCAGCTTATGCTTTAAAACAATCCAATATAAAAACATATAAATAATGCATATTAAAACAAAATTAAACTGTTAAAGAATTCAAACAGCTCAAAAGAAATGAGAGATAAAAAAATAACAATTAAATTAAAACAGTCCACTACCCAGTAGCCTGGTCTTTAAAAACTTTCTGTATTAAAGCCTGTTTGAAAAAAAGATTTTAGCATGCCAATGGAAGGACAAGGAGGAGGCTGTTCTGGTCTCCCTGAGAAAGGAGTTCCAGAGGCTAGGGGCAACCACTGAGAAGGCCCACTGTTGCATCCCCACCAACTATGCTTGTGATGGTGGTGGGATTGAGAGAAAGGCCTCTCCCAAGGATCTCAGAGCCTGGGCCAGTTCATATGGAAAGATATGGTCTTTTTTTTTTTTTTTTACATATATTACATGTCTTCTGATGCTAACCCCCAAAATCTCACCTTGTGAGCGGTGCTGCCTTCTCAATATGGTCCTTTCCATGTTGTCAGAGTGGGAGCACGAGTGGAGACACATCCAACTACTGTCCTGTAGTATGACGCTCTGCAGCAGGCATGTGTTGAGGACTCCAGAGGTCCTTGGAGCACGTCCAGCTAGAGGACGATAGTGAGACACATCTCCACGCACCTCCCACTCTCCAACAACACAGGAATGGCTGTGCTCGGGAGCTGCCCTGCTTACAAGATGAGTCAAAGGGGATTTTGCTTGTTGCGTGTCAGAACAGAATTCCATCCTACACCATAAAAGTGAGTTGCAGTGGCCTCTGTCATCATAGTTCACTAACAGAATGCCAGCCTCAGATTGCATATTCTTGTTTCATTAACTGAGGTCAAGCCTCAACAGAACAGCACAAAGTTCTCACTACAAGACAGTGATTCTCAACCATGAGTGACCAGATGTTGCTGAACTTCCATTCCCAGAGTGGTAAGGAACTCTGGGAGTTATAGTCCACCATCTGGGGACCCACAGGTTGTGAACCACTGCCATAGCATACTGTTGTTCAGAATGTACTCTCCTCATACCATGAATCTAGTCCTCGCTTTTAAAAAACAGAATGGGTTGTTAACTTGAAATTTGAAAGCTCAGTTCAGTCTGTGCTTTGGTTTTCTTGCCATCTTCATCAGTGCTGTACTTCATTGTATTTACTTTTATCTGTCATTCTTAATATAAAAAATAAAAATGTTACCACTCTGGATTAAGTTGGTAAATATGAGACAACAAAAGTTCAGATACCAAAGCAAGTTAAGCTGCAACAAAAACTAAGCTCTAAAAACAGGATAAAACTCTGGATACTTTACCTTCGATACAAGTTTTCTACAAAAATGTATTTTGCACTGTGAATTGACCTCTCCATCATTCTTGTGGGAGAATTCTGCAAGTTAACATTTTAAGAACCATTTAGTAGTCTGACTTTTTGAAGCATTTAAGATAAGTGGTTGCCTGCCTCAAGGTCCTTATAAACATTTTAACAATGGAGGAGAAAACAAGGGAGGGGAAGAGAGGGAAAAGCAAGGGTGATAAGCCTCAGTAAAAGCAAATTATACACAGCGAGGCTTTATTTCAATCACAAATGAGAACCGCAACATTATAAGAAACAGAAACACTTCCCGACATACCATCGGCTTCATATGTTGGTCCAGCATAGTAAGCTGCACATAGGTCTGTAAGGTTATACCCCATCTTGTCGGATCTTGATACATTAAACTCTGAAGAAAGGAATAACACACATTTCTCTGCTTATTTTTTTATTGTATTTTCACAGTAAACATTTTATCAAAATATGTTTTACTGTTTTAAATTGGTCAAGTTGATTTTATTGTATGCTCCCCTGCGAACTTTAGATATAGGTTGAGATATAAATATTGTAAGTAGTCAATCAATTAATGTACACAAATTAAAGCTGCAACAAAATGTTGCATATGAAGTGCTGCTTTTCAGAATTCCAGACCCTTCCTTCAACATGCACGTACCCCGCAACAGTCAGACAGCATTCTGACCCCACTGAGCACATTCAATCCTACCTGGTATGTTGTGGGTGTGATGGTGTCCCTTTACAGAGTTTTTTCACTGTGGCAAATATTAAAATCTGGGGTTCCCACAAGACTGCTGCTACCTTTGTTTGGGGAGGGGGTTTACCATTTTGTCTGCTCAAGAACTAGACCTCAGAATGAAGATCACTGTTGCTCTATTTGACCTTTTAAAAATAGTTGACGAACTTAAAATCACAGAGCTGAAAGAGCCCACAAGGGCCATAGAGTCCAACCCCCTGCCGTGCAGTAATATACCCTCGAAACATTCTTGACAGATGGCCATCCAGACTCTGCTTGAAAATCTCCAAAAAAGGGGACTTCAAGTTAAACAAACTCAGCTCCCAAAGCCTCTCCTCATAGGGCATAGTTTCCAGACCTTCTGCCCTTCTGGCTTCCCTGCTCTGGGCACGTTCCAGCTTGTCGATATCCTTCATGAGCTGTGGTACCCAGAACTGAACACCCTATTCCAGGTGGGGTCTGACCAAAGCAGAATAGAGCAGCTTCTGGGAACTCACCAGCGGATTCAGGCCGCGAACATTCCTCCATTTAGATACTGGTTCAGTCAACACCTGAGTTTGAAATACATTTTTTAAAGGTACATTCTCTAGTACAGGAAGATTTCAACTGAAAATACATAGCACAGGTTCACTAATCTGTACAATCTACAGTGGAGCAGGCCTCCATTTTGCTCTGCCAAAGGCTACGTTCTTGTGCAGGTAATCTCTTAGAGACCACATAAGAGAAGCACATGGGCTCCAAGCCAGCAGTGGACACAGCCAAATGTAGACAAGTTGCTTTTTCTCCTGCCGCCACCCCTTTTTTCCCTCTCCTTCCCTTTGCTCCTGCAAATTCTCCCACCCCATAAAACCCAGTGAACGAACAAACTAATCTCAACAGATATCAGAACTGCTTGCATATTAGGTGTAATAGAGGTGTAAGCTCTTCGTTAAAATCACGTCTATCAAATATGGCCATTTTATGAGTGTATACTGAGACTGTCTTAACAATGTGACTTTAGATAGGACAAGGCTGATAACAAAGGTAATGCACCTGTTGCTAAAAATATATGGCCTTGTTACCATGGCTGCTTGGCCCACGAATGCAAAAAGATGATTGCTTAGAATCTGGCAAAGATTTTTGAACTACATGGACCTTGGCCTAATCTCGAAAGGCCCTCCCCATACACAAGTATAGTCAAGGCCCCTGAACAGTGAAAGTATAACTCAACTTTGTTAAGACAATCTCATTCTGCACCCAGGCTTTGCTGATTAAAATATAAAAGTGGATTATTTGTGATAAAATATATAAACTACTCAAGCTAGACCATCGTACCACTGTTTAGCAACTGAGCAACCGGCCTAGGCCGAATCCAGTCCCCTGAAGATTACTGTGCACAGACAGCACTCTTTATCTTCACTCCACAATAGATGTCAAATAGGTATAGATGAAACATCATTTCTAGCAAAAGAATTCACCAGCCTGCCAGCCACACTTCAGTCCTTTCTCAGTGTGGCCTTTCAGGAAACCCAGTTATCATTCAGGGACATCATGTGGAATTCAAAGGAATTTAAGAGAAACAGAATTCAAATATTAGGTATTCCTCTGAACATCTCAAACCTAATTCTGGCATGTTTACTCAGAGAAGCTCATCAGCGCATACTTCTTATTCAACAAAAATTTATTCAGGTGTAGCTGTATTGGCCATGCAGCAAAACAAAACAAAATCTAAAATCCACAAGTAGTAATACCTTTATTGGGTCAACTCCAAAGCATAAAATACATCATGCAAGCTTTCAAAGCTTCACTGGCTTCTTCATCAGGCAAAGATGTTAAAAACCATACAGGAGAAAAATAGTGATGACATTAGAGTCACAGGTCTACGTTCTATCTGAGATGTTGTCAGTTAAAATGATAGTGAGGGATTTCAATGCAGGCAGAGGTCACTCCCGTTAAGGGACAGCTGGATCCCAAAAGAAATTACTTTTCTGCTGCTAACAGAGTTGAGCTTTTATTACCTGTCTTTTATTGCTCTTTGTCTGTAGTCCTCACATGGCCAATAAGAGCAGTAGCCTCTGCCTGCACTGAAATCCTTCAGTACCATCTTATTTAATGTAATTAAGACGGGAGGCTGAGTTAGACCAAAAGGTCAATGGAAAACTCTTGTGTATTAACAGAAATCAGAAACGTATTACCTCAATGCCAGTATTTTTAGCAAAATATTCCAGGCATGTGGTTTTGCCACTTGCAATGTTCCCCTCAATGCAAATCTGGTGAAAACAAAAGCAACACAGTAAAGTTAGGCAATGCTAAACAAAATGCCAGCAGATCAGCAAACTAAAGACTTGTCTTTTTTAAAGTGATGTTCACACTTTGTAGATGATAATTTGGGAAATGTGATAAGCCACACAAAAGGAAAGATTTTTCATATTTTAATGCATATTTTAAACACTATAACAAGTTAATGGGGAAATTCAAAAAGCAGCTCAAGATTCCATTTCATTCTCCTCCCCACCTCTACAATCTTATAAACTAACTAGCATATATACCTGGCGTTGCCTGGGATTTTATTTTCTTATAGGTGATACTTGTTAGAAAGATCTGAGATCCCGTGTCTAATTCCCCTAACTGTCTTGTTCAGTACCTGTAACTTTTCCCCATATTACCCAATCCAATCTGTATTCAGAGTTATTAACATACACTGGCTGGGTTCCTGAGGGAAATACACCGTCTTCCTCCTTGCTGCTAGGCCTCATCTCTATAGCAACTGGCCAGGCCCAAGAGCTCTCTGGCTGAGAATTCAAAGGCCCCTCCCTAAACTGCAAACCCCAGGATTCCACAGAATCCTCTTAGGCGGCCAATCATACGAGGTCTTCACCTGACACAGCCAATCATATGAAGTCTTCACCTCACACAGACAAACAGACAAACTTTGACTTTTATATATTAAACTTAATGCTCTGAATATCTATCTTTTTACAGCCAAAACAGCACCATCCACACACAAGACAGGTATAGCAGGCTGCTCCAACATTCTGTAGAACAAAATACCTTCAAGGAAAATAAGGACCAAATGGGTGTGTTTGGATATAATAAGCAAAGAGAACACCCATTTATCAACATGCTGGTCCATGGTTGCTAATTGCTCTTACTTGCAGTACGAGCAGTTACTCGACCCAAGGATCTTTCATCCTTACTTTATTGTGAGGTATGACCCTGTAAAGAGCTTGTTCCTCTCCTGACAAGCCACAGAAATAACTTACGGTTTCTTCTAGTGGTTGCCAACCTGCTGGGTCTTCAGGCGCTGCTCAAATTACAGTTCCTAGAATCCTGAGCTAGGCGTATTGTTCTTAACTGGCCATTAAGTCAACTTCAATTTACGGTAATCCCATCAAGAGTTTTGAAGATTCAGGACCATTGCTTCCTTGATGTGGTCTTCCTTTTTTTCTACTGCCTTCTATCTTACCAAGCATTACTATCTTTTCTAGCAAGTCATGTTTTTTCATGATATATCCAAAGTATCACAGTCTCAGTTTTGTTATCTTAGCTTCTAGGGAGAGTTCAGGCTTGGTTTTCTCTAGGACTCATTCATTTGTCTTTTTAGCAGGCCAGCGTATCTGCAGAACTCTTCTCAAGAACATTTCAAAGGAATTGATTTTCTTCCCATCAACTTTCTTCACTGTCCAGCTTTCACAACCATACATAGAAACTGCAAATATAATGTCATGGACAATCCTAACTTAGCATTCTTCATTCAGTTATATATCTTGAGACTTCAGGATCTTGTCTAGTTGCTTTGTTCATAGCTGCCCTTTCATGTCCTAGGCCATTTCCGCACTAGACTGTTACAGTGCTATTATTCCACTTTCAACATCCTATGGAATCCTGGGGTTTGCAATGTTTTTACCTTTAATTTTGGATATTAGCAGTTCTTGTTTTTACAGAGAAAATGGAGCATCTCTAACTTCTGCTTGAAAGTACGTAGTTTATTTGATTTCTATATTGGCCATCAGCTGATGTCCATAAATACAGTCACCTCTTTGGTTGCTTGAAAAATGTGTTTGCCATGAACAAATTGTTGGCCTCACAAAATTTAATTAATTTTGCTCACCTGCCTCATTTCTTTATTCTGTTACCATACCCTACCACCACTCCTATGAGATATACAACTTTCATAAATTGGACTTATTAATGAGTGGAGAACATGGTCGAGGTCACACTGACCAGAGATGTGTTCGGGGTCATGAAAGTTCAGATACAATTATGTGAAAACCCCAATACTGATGGGTTTGTGCTAATTCCTTCAAAACTTCAGGCTCTTGGCATTTTTGAATACAATGAAAGGCAAACTACTCAGAATGGTGAGCAATCAGGGACCATCCCTCAATTTTACCCTATGGTGATCTTCACTATATATCCAACCTGACAGAACATTATGAGTCCCATCAATGTTTTGTCACTCCAGAGTTAAGCAATCAGCCCTTTCCAGATCCCTTTGTAAGTCTCACAGGAAAGCCGTTATGACTGTCAACGACCCCTTCAAGGTGTGAAATAGAGTATAAAAACCCTAGCTTCAACCCCAGCTGGTCGTAGCAAGTAGTATGTTAGATCATTATGTGCCCCAGACTGCCATTCCTCCGTGCTACCTTCAGACGATGTCTGAGACCCTCTGCTGCAACCTCCTTCTTGAAGACTCATAACTATCATCATTTCCACCCCTAATCTCTCTATCCAACCTTTCTTGCCTCACTTTCCAACAGTCCTGTAAGGTTCTTAAGAGTTGTCATTTGGTTGTCAGTTCTAATAAAATATCTTGTTTAACTTCAACTGGAGTCCTTTCTACAGTTAGTACAATTTCCCCCGAATTCTAAGGAGATGCTGGCATTTCAGGTAGCCCCCATCATCCCTCACCTCTTAGGGTAACAATTCCAGGCCAAATTTTCCTACAATCTTTGATTCTGTTCTCTTTCCACTTTTGCATTCCAAATGACTATGATTAACAACAAGCCCTGTTTTGATGTGTGTGATCAATTTCTTCCTGGATTCCAGAACAGAATCTTTCAATTTCTTCTTTTTCTGCTTCTATAATTGGAACATAAACTTGGATGATGGTTATATTGATAGGTTTTCCCTGAATTCTTATTGATATGACTCAGACTTTGCATTATTATCCTTTGACTATTTTTGCTACATCTCTCCTCACTATTAATGCCACTCCATTTCTTCTTAGTTTTTCATCTGCTAAGTAGAACACTTTGTAATTATCTGACTCAAAATATCCCATTCCTGTTCACTTTAGCTCACTCACCCCAAGTACTGCAATGTTTATGCATTCAATTTCTTGTTTTACTACGTCCAGCTTCCCCAGAGTCATGCTTTTCACATTCCATGTTCTATAGTATGTGTTGTGCAGCTTCAAACATTCTGTCACCTCTGAGCACATCAACAGCTGAACATCTTTTTGGCTTGCATTGCTTTTTGGCTTTCCAGTTGCATCATTAGCCACAATACTACTTAAAACAGAGAACCTTATTTGTAAAATGAGTATATTTTTACTGTTTCACTTTCATTATAATGCTACTCAAGTACAAGTATTTCTTTTGTTCATAATGCAAGGTATTAAAATCCCAATCTTGCACTCAAGAATGTTCTTGGCGCCCTTTTTTACTGTCTTCCCTTATGTTTTACTGTCTTTACTTATGCATTCTTTCAATAACCTCATGTACTATTAACTTTGCCTTTATTAGTGCAACTTATACTTACAGTTGTCTTCTTCCTTCCTCCATTTGCCTGCTGCTTATCTTAAAGAAAAGAGAAATAAAATAATAAGGAAATCACTTAAGACTGGCATTATTATTAGAATTATATTTCAGTAATTAACTAGAACTCAAGGTACAGCGTTATACACTGATAAAAATAGCCTTCCTCAACCTGGTATCAAGATGTTTTTCAGTGCAAATCCCAGCAGCTCCAGCCAGACTGGCCAGTAGCTGAGGAGGATGTAGGCTGTCACCATGGAGTGTGCCAGATTGAGAATGGTTAAGTTAGAACTTCAAACTAGGGAGGCCCACATTCAGACTCCCACTCAGCTAGGATATTCACTGAACCGGTTGCTACCTCTCAGCCTAACATATACAGGACTGCTCCGTGAATAAAAACACAGAGCAGAAGCATGTACACCGCTTTGAGAACATACAAATGTAGTTAAATAATAATAACAACTATTTTTCTACTTCCAGTGTGGAGGGTGTGAATGCTAAAATAACATCACCTACTCACAAGAGGAAGCCAGAAGCTTTCAAGAGTATCAAAGAGCTCTAGGAAAAAAACTATGGAAACAGTACACTGTGGACTGAACACGTTTAGTGGCCAAAGACTTCTGACTAATGTGGAGTTGGAGAAGGGGGGAGTAATGAAAGGGAAAGCCTAGAAATTGAGCTGAGAGGTTAAAATCCTGAAGTGCAGTAATAAATAGTTTAATGCATATTAGCCACTTTGAGGTCCAATGTTGGGCAAAAAGCAGGATTAAAATCAAATCAAATCAATAATAGTAGTGTTACTAATATATTGCAAGTTTGGATATTATTGACACTGCATGATCTGACTGCAAGTGACACACAGTGATGGGGAACCTTTGATTCTCAAGAATCTAGATACTTTGGTCTTCAGCTCCCAAAGGCTCCACCCAGCACTGCCAGTGATAAGGAACTGTGAGAGTTGTAGTCCAACATATTGTCCATGGTTAGAGGCCACCACTTACAAGAACCTATTAACAACTTAATAACATATTAAACACTCCTTGCTGTGCAAAGAGACAAGCAAACTAGGGATCCTTTCACACTGCACAAGTAAGAGTCCTATGACATCAACAACTACTGTGTCTGCATCCTATGAAATCCTGGGGCTTGTAGTTTTCTGAGGCACTACAGAAATCGTTCTCAGCCTCTGGGCCCTCCAGATGTTTTGGGCTTCATCTCCCAGAAGTCCCAGTCAGCATGGCCAAAGTTGGGCCTTCTGGGAGTGGAGGTTCAAAACAAGCAAAGAAGCAGAGCTTGAGAATCACTACACTAGAGCAATCAGGGTGGGATTTCTAAATGCCCCTCCCTCAATTACAAACCCCAGGGTTCCACAGGATGGAGTCACAGCAATTAAAAGTGGAATCACAGTACTATGACTGGGTCTGGGACCAATATTTTCATGCTAAGGTAATGGCGCAACTCACAGTCCCATATCAGATACAGGTCCAACGCTTACTACGTGCCATACGTGGAGAGACAGAGATTACGCAGGATGAGGAAAAACTAACAGTAAGGGTAATACCATCCATAATATTGGGGTCCATTCATAGTACAGAATTATAGCACATTTTTTCCACTTTAACTGCCATGGGTCCATCCTATGGAATCCCAGAAATGGCAGTTTAGGAAGGAGCATTTTAAAATTATTAGCCAGAGAGTTTTGGGCCTCACCAGACAGCAAACTCCACGATTCCATAGGATGAAACAGTGGCTATTAAAGTGGAATAATAGTGCTATAACTGTGTAGTGTAAATGGGCCCCGGGAATCCCACTGTACCTAAACAAGAGTATCTGCAGCAGCAGAACAAAACTCACCCACGGCCCTTTCATACCTCACAACTACAGCACTGTGATTCCACTTTTTTAACTGCAATGGATCCATCCTACAAAATGCTAGGATTTGTAGTATGGTAAGGGAGCACAGCTGTCTGGTTGAGGTAGATACTGCTCTCTAAACTACAAAGTCCAAAATTCCACAGGATGGAACTATGGCAGTTAAAGTGAATCATAGTGCTTATGATTGCGTAGCATGAAAAGGCCCCAAGAGTTTAAAAAATACACAGTGTGCTCACTAATCTTTCTCTACTGAGAAAAAAAAACCAGTAAGCTTAATAGGGCTTACTCTGAGATAACTGGGCAGATTAATGAAGAAAGTGTCACAAATGATACAAAAAGTTATAAGGGAGAATGAATCGCAAGGTACACACTGATAACTAGAAATAAAATCTTCATTGGTTCCTGTCTTTAAAAAAATAAATAAAGTACACAGGAGCCCTGAGTAGGGCTGGCAGGTGTCCCTTACTATTAGTGATGTCGCATATTTGAAGGTTGAAAAGCTTCTCCTTTATATATATATGGGTTTCCTTTTAAATTTAACTGGTTTTAATTGTATGGATAGTTTAATGAAATGTTTACTTTTGTATTTGATACATTTTAAGTTATTAATTTCTTCTTAACCGCTTTAAGCCTCTCTCAGTCTCAGACTTGGACAAAGGCAGGACAATTACAATACGTACTGAACAAGATACTCCAAATCCCAGGTTTTTGAAACAGCAATAAAGGACAGTCAGAATTCATGACGTGTGGGACTGCCGATCAGTAAGCACCCATTAACAAGCTTGTTTCATAACTAAATCCCAAATGAAAGTATTGATTTCAGCCATGTACTTCTCTGCAAAATTAACATATTGTCCACATTCCTAAATGTCGCCATGCACACATCTGTCTTTATGAAACCTCCCACCCCAAAATACAGAACTAAGAGGGCATCGTGTTCAGTTTATATAACACAAAAATCTTTCCAAGGCCATTTCCGCACTGGACTGTTATAGCGCTATGATTCCACTTTCGACATGCTATGGAATCCTGGGGTTTGCCAGCCCTACTCAGGGCTCCTGTGTACTTTACTTATTTTTTAAAGACAGGAATCCCGGCCGGCCCCTCCCTAAACTGCAAACCCCAGGATTCCATAGGATGTCGAAAGTGGAATCATAGCGCTATAACAGTCCAGTGCAGAAATACTCAAATAGCGGGCATTCCGTATAAGAAGAAGAGAGCAACGTACAGCCGGCGTCTGGCGCAGGGGCGCTCATGCACAGGCAGCGGCGCTGACCTCTCCGCAAGGGAAGATCAGGGGTCCGAGGCTGGCCGGGGCCGGCCTCCCAGCTACAGGAACCCAAGGCCGGCCGAGCCGCTCGGGGCCACGCGGAGCTCCGAAGAGAGGAGGAGCGGCGGCGGAGCAGCTGCCGCAGCCACATCGCCCATAGTCTTCCCAGGACCGCCGGCCAGTCCCCGCGCCGCGCCAACGCCGTCGGCTCCCCCGCCGAGCGCGCGTCCTTCCTTCCGCTTCGTGCTACGTTTCGCTTCCTGTGGGCGCTGCTGCGAAAAGCAGCCTCCGTCCCGCGTCTGAGGGCCGCCGCACATCAGCGTCGCGCTCTCAGCCAGGACCCGGGGGGGGGGGTGAGTTCGACTCCCAGAAGGCCGAGCGCGCGCGAAAAGGATTGTGGGTAGCGTAGTTCAAATCCTCAGGGGCGAGTCCTGCGGCGAATCCGGTGTGGAATGAGTTTTCGCAGGCCTCTCCCGCTTCGACAGTCTCCCCAGCTCTGAACAAAACGGTTTATTTTTTAAAACATAATAACCTGGCACGCTTCTCAGCTCTCTAAAAGAAGGCTTTCATTCCACCGCCCCCATATGAAAATGTCAGGACTCATAAGCCATTTCAGCACCACGCTGTTGTAGTGCTGTTATTCCATTTTCAGCCTCCTATGGAATCCTGGGGTTTGCTGTTCAGGGAGAGGACTTTAGAATTCTCAGAGAAAGAGCTCTTTGGCCTCAGTGAACTACAAATCCCAGAATTCCACAGGATGTTCAGACTGGAATAATAGCACTGTACCAGTGTAGGGCGGAAATGCCTATAGAATCATACGGTTGGAGGAGACCCCAGGGGCCATCCGATCCAACCCCTTGCTCTGCAGGAACACGCGCCAAAGCGCTCTCCACGGATGCCCATCCAGCCTCTGCTTAAAAACCTCCAAAAAATGAGACCCCACTGTTACCGCATTAATTCAAAATCACACCAGGCTTTTTAGCAGCAAAAAAATGTAAAGAATTTCTTAAATGATCTTCCCTTGTACAAGAGGGGAGCAGTTGTGCATCAAGCGCTAAAAATATACTACTCCAAAGAAAATGGCTACACACAGGTAGCTTTATACCCTGCTAAGCATCCATTACAGAAGCAAGAAATGCTAATTACTGGCTAATCCAAATACATGTGTATAGGAACTACATCATGAATACATTATTAGGTCAGCATACAAGCACCACTCATGCCCCTAGAAGCAGTCCCAAATTTTAATACCAGACCCCTCCCTAGGGGTGTGATTTTTAATATTAAAATGAAGCTTTATGAGGCTCTCAGTCACCAAAGTTCATCTCTTGGGGTCACTCCCTTCACCACATTCTCACCTTGCACGTTCACATATCCCTAATAGGGGCAGACACCAAAATCTTCTCGATGTCATCAAGCCCCTTTCTACAGTCCATGGTCCATACCAGGACTCCCTCCTTCCCTTTCGTTGCTTCATATAATGCTGTGGCCATTTCTGCAAAATCTGGAATCTAGACTCTGCAGAACCCAGCCATTCCCAGGAATTCTCTTAATTGTTTCAGGGTCTGAGGTACTGCAATCTGACAGATTGCCTCCTTTCTCTCATTACCCAAACTTTGTCTTGTATTCCCATCAGGGTAGCCTGCAGTTTCCAGGTTAATGACTCTGGGACTTTAACCCTTATTACCTTGGGACTGACTTTTACTTCTGCCTGTAATTTACATAGTAAGTCTTTCCCTAGTAGGGGCAATGGACAATCTGGCATGTACAGGAATAGATGCATGACCCTTCGGCCCCCCACTGAACATGCAGTGGGCAAGGTGAAGAACCTTTCAGCCTTTTGTCCAGTTGCCCTCACCATGGATGTGGAAGTTGGTGACAAGGGTCCTCTGAAATTAGTTACAACTGAATGCATAGTTCCTGAATCTAAAAGAAAATAATGTTTCGTGCCTCCCCACCCCCCCATTATTGGAACTAGGGGGTTAATGGGGGACAATCTCAGAGGGTTTTTTTTTAACTCATCCTCCGGTCCCCTTCATTAATTTGTATCATCACCCTCCTCTGTGCTCTTCTTTCAACACCGTCACCCTCCTCTGTTCCTCCTTTTTGCCCCTCCTGATATCTCTGTGCCCCTTGGTCCCGTGAAGGCACAAAGGGACTAGGACTATATGCAGGGGAACTCTGTGAAGCAGGGGGCAAAGGACCCTGCAAAGGAGGGACTGATGGTGTTGATGTATCTCGTATCTTACGGATCCCACAGACTGATGGCACCAATAATTGTACATCCTCATCCTCCTGGCCCTTTTTTCTTGCCTGATTTCGGGTTATTACCACCATTTGACGGAACGGTGCCAACCCACAAGTTTTTTTGACTCTTGTTTTCTCGATACAAGTCCATAAATGCCTGGGCATAATTTAATTCATCCCATTTCTCATGTTCCCTGCAACATTTCATTAAGTATACACTGCAAAGGAGGGCAACATGTTGACTCAATCTTCCCTTTACTCTGACTTGTTTCCATTATTCTTCATCCTATAACCTACGGTATTCTTTGGGTAGTTCCCCTGGTTGGCCTCTCCAGTACTCTCCCTCCGAGACTATGCCTGGCCCCAACCACCGGTTGGCCTCTTCAGTAGTCTCCCTCCGAGACTGTATCTAACCCCAACCCCCTTTCCTATTCCTTGGGTACGTCCACCGGGTTGGCCTCTCCAGTAATCTCCTTGGCTCCCTAACAGGGACTCAAACCCTGGGGGGACTTGAACCCTGGGCCTTCAGGAACTCAAACCCTGGACCCTCAGCCCTGAGATTATGTCTGGCCCCAACCACGCTTGGAATAGGCGGCTCCAGTGACCCTACCTTACTAGGAATCTCCTGTCATTCACACAACTGCTGACCAGTGGCCAACGCGGGCCTCCACGCTAAGCGTCTTTAACTGGAGGGTGAATGCCCCACAATTTACACTGGAGCCAATGTTACTACCACCCAGAAACTACAGGTTCAATTTTTCATACTCACCACTTGATATCTTCCAACACTGATGACTTCACAGAGAACTGAGGCAAAGCAAACCTTGAGAGTACAACAAATATTGCAAAACCCTGCCACAGCTTTTTTCACTCGGTCTGCCAATGTAATCTCCCACTTTCAGGGAACTCTGAGGGGCCGTGGTGGACAAGAGGGTCAGTGGAGACAACACCTCACACAACAGGGGAGAGTGGCCACTTGTTGTCACCCAGTGACTGATTCCTATCCACAAAGTCCCATCTGGGGTGCCAAAATTGTTACCGCATTAATTCAAAATCACATCAGGGTTTTTTAGCAGCAAAAAAAATGTAAGGAATTTATTAAATGATTTTCCCTTGTACAAGAGGGCAGCAGTTGTGCATCAGGCACTAAAAATATACTACTCCGGACACTCAAACCCACAAAGTCTACCTCTCTTTCACACCTGTTGAGCCTACTCAGTTAGTTATCTCTTTTACTGTCTACCGTTGCTCTACTTGGATTCCTGTCATTCTAAGTTCTGCAAGCTGATTTTCCTGTTATCTGCATCCAGCTGCAAGCATAAGCATTCTTCTTGTTTTCCCTGGCCACATTGCTCTTTTTCCTAACTCAATGTGCCTGCTATTAAGCTACTGATTAATTATTTCCTAATTATTATGCCCCTACACCACCACACTCCAAGGCAGCATATTCCACTGCCAAACAGCTCTGACTGTTAGGAATTTCTTCCTGAGGTTCAGGTGGAATCTCCTTTCCTATAGTTTGAATACATTGCTCCTTGTCCTAGTCTCTGGAGCAGCAGAAAACAAGCCCTTCGATAGGACTGCCTGATTGAAAACTGGAGATGGCTCCTATGCCTTTAATAGTTGTGTAGAAGAGCAAATTTCAGCATATGTGGCTTCTCACTCAACCAGGTAACTAACAACCACCTGCTGAAATCTCATTTTTCTAGACAACCATTAAAGGAACAGGAGTCCTCTCCACTTTTCACTCTAATAAGCCTAAGTCTGCAATTGCTAGCATACCTACCTGGGACCAAATCTCATGGAACCCTTAATTTCAAGTAAACTCCGTTGTTTACACAGTCTCTTCAAGCTACACAGTTACAGCACTTCAATCTCTCCATAACTTGCCATAGCTGCATCCTACAGAATCCTGGGATCTGCAGTTTAGTGAGGTACACAAAATATTCAAAAGTTTCATTGTAATTCCCCTAGAGCTCTTGCTAAACCAAAATTCCAAATGCTTCATGGAACTACATATGCCAGAATTCTATAGGCTGAAGCCTTGCAATTAAACAGATAACAATGTGTAAAAGAGACCTGCAATTAATGCATAGACTGCAGAAAGTGTATTACAGAGGTTTCACTTTTGTGGATTTGATTATTCACGGATTATTTCCTGTCACTCTGCTGCCTCTCTATGCCATTTTTAATAGGGACTGCAAGCCTTATAACACCGAGAAACTGCGAATGAGGCTTGTAAGTCCCTATTAAAAATGGTGTGGAGCAGCAGTGGAGGTGGCAGTAAGCCTCACCAGCCACCCACTTCTGCCTTATGAAGGAACCCTGATGCCTCAAAGAAATCCATGGTGGGTTGAATATGGTGATCATACGTTTTTGTGTGTTAAATATGGTTTGGGAGGGCCTAGAGTTATCTATGGTTTTTCCACTTTCATGGGGAGAAAACTGCTTGCCTCTAACCCTAGCAACTGTGAAGGGATGACTGTATACCTACTATATAAAAATCAAAGTTTATGACTTCCAGTTTCAATGGCGTTGTGATCGCCAGAACAGTGAAGAAGCTCTCACTGATTCTGACACCCTGCGCAGATTAGCCAAAGCAAACCACTTGGCAAACGACACCCCCCCGTAAAGAGAGTCCAGAGGGGCTCGACGGGGACCCATTGCCACTCTCTAGGCAAGAAGATCGACTGGCTAGATCGATTTGAAAGCCGGGTGAGAGTGAGGGGGTCAAAGAGTACCACGTCTGCCTGGGAAGTTGCTGCTTGTCAGCAAAGCACCCCCGGAAACTTTTTTAAAAATAATTATAAGCTGCAATAAGAACCAGGACTGAACCTAGCTCAAATTCTTGGACTTTCCTCAGGATTAAAGGATCGAGCCGACCACTAAACCATAAGCTGCGACTGAAAATGAGAACTGAACTTTATGAAATACAAGAAGCAGGGAAAACATGAGAGGTAAGAAGACCAGTGGAAACGAAAAGGACAATAAATAAATAAATAAATAAATAAGGACTATAAATAAAATTAAATTTATCCATACAATTGAATTAGAGACTGGAGAACTGAGTGGAAAAAACTGAGGTGGATTTAGCTGGAGCTCGCGGGGAACTGCTGGAGCTCGCTAAACCAACTGAAAAGTAAAGAGACGGGAGATTGGCAAATTTGAAAACGGGAACATAAAACAATTCTGAAAGCTAGACAATTCAAGAAAATAATAAAGAATATTTGGATGGGGTAGAAATAAAATGAACTCAAGCAGAATATAACAGAAACAGGCAAATTAAAACCTAGCCTAGAAACCGAGAACTGAGAACTGAAACAGAGAACGGAAAGAAAGACACAAAAAAAGGATAAATTACACAGTTTGAGCTCACGTGAAGAAACCAGAGAGGGGGACTTGAAAGACAAGAGAATCGGGTTAGAAGTCGCTTGAAGCTCTCTGAGAAAGAACGGGACAGAGTTGACTAAAAGAAAGAAAGGGGACAGTAATGAAAGGCAAACAGCTCAAGCTCGCGTGAAGAGGACAGAATCGAGCGAGGAGAAAAGAAAGTCACTAGAGCTCGCTGGGGAAGAAAAAGACCAAAGAAACTGATATAAAGTACAGTAAAAATAAGATAGTGGACGGACGAACAGTGGGGTAATAGAGGGATAACAAAGGGATCATAAAGGAATAAGTACCTGGAATATATACAAATAAATACAATTATACAAATATATACATAAATATACATAGGTAGAAAGTCTAATAGAAACATAAGTGATTAAGTTTTGATCTGTCTGATATACATATTTGAATGAGTTAATTGCATACTGTACATTGCATATTGACCTAATTGCTTGCATATTGTATAAACTATAATTAATTGATCATTATAGAGATAGAGTATAGAGAAAGAGGTGATTGTAAAATAATAATATATACAGGAATGAATAAGTTATAGAGAAAGTATATACATATATATATATATATATATATATACACACACACACACACACACACATGTATATGTATACGGGACGGGACTAAAGGAGTGGAGACATTAAACAGTGATAGAGGAGACAAATTGTTCAGAGAAACAGTTTACCTAAACAGATAGAGGTGACCTTGAAGACAGAAAAGAGAAAGAAAAACAGACTATTAAGCGACACAACTGGAATTCATTAAGACAGTACAATAAAGATAAAGAGAAGAAAGGCAGAAGAAAGAGCTAAACAATGTAACTAACCCTTTGAGAGAAGAAAGTAGAAGACAAGACTGAGTCAGTCCTTGTGGTGAAACAGAGAGATACACAGAAACTCCTCTGCCTTTAAGAAAAAAAAATGGCATCGGGCTTAAGGAAAGGATCCAAGACACAAACACAAATATAACTTGTTGACCCAGCAAGAAGGGCATCAACTGAAATGGGACAACAAATGACAGAAATATTACAAGAATTAGGAAGCCTCAGACAAGAGATGAAACAAGAAATGAAAGACACAAGAACAAAAATTAAAGCAGACATCTGAAAAGAGATAGAAACAATTGGAAAAAGAATAGACAATGTTAACAAAGAAATAAAAACAATGAAATCAGACATTCAAGAATTACAAGACAAAACTAACCAGATGGAAAAAGAAAAAAAAGCATTGGCAGAGACCCAAAGACAGGAAGAACTTATGATAAATCAACAAGAATTGAGATACCCGGATAAATGCATTAAACTGAGAGGAATCCCAGAATCGTCGGGGGGAAATTTATATGATAAAATAATTCCACCGTTAGCAGCTTTCATAGACATACAGGCAGATGTCATGGAAACTGAGATTGACAGAATGGATCCAAAGATGCTCTCCGATCATAATCCAATTCAACTGGAATTATTGACTACAAAGAAAAATACGAGATGGCAACTAAATGACTTTTTATTCCAAAATGAATATTACTTTGAGAAGATAAAAGAGGCAACAAAAAATTACTTCAAAGAAAACATGGCGGAAGAACTTACAATGAAGACAATTTGGGACGCAACTAAAGTGGTAATAAGAGGCCATTTTATCAAATGGGGCTTGGAATACAAAAAGAAAAAGCAAGCAAAATATTGAAATATTATGAATGAAATCAAACGGGAAGAAAAATTAAGGGAAAACCCATCAAACAAAAAATTAAGGACAGAACAGAAGATATTGCAAGAACAAATTAAAGCAGAACATCAAATAGAGATTAGCAAGAAATTAAGGAGAATCAACAAAGATCTTTTGAACAAGCGAACAAACGGGGAAAGTGGCTGTCATTTAAACTAAGAAAAGAAAGAGAAAAGAGACTAATATTAGAGGTAAGTACTGGGAAGAAAACAGTTACAGATCAGGAGGCCATAAAACAAACCTTTTATAAATATTATGAAGAACTTTTCAATATAAAAACCCAAGAAAAAAACACAAAAAAAAATAATAGAATATTTGGAAAGGCAAAATATCCCAAAAATATCAGAAGAACAAAAGAAAATTCTGAATGCTAATATTACAATAATGGAGATAACGGAAGCAATTCACAAATTGAACACTGCAAAACCACCAGGTCCAGACAGATTTTCAATGACATATTACAAAAAATTACAAGAAGAACTGGTACCGCCAATGTTAAAAGTGTTCAATGAAATTATAAAAGAAGGAAAACCAAGATCATGGAATGAAGCAAATATAACATTAATACCAAAAGAAGGAAAAGATACTAAAGAACCAGGGAACTATCGGCCGATTTCTCTACTTAATATCGACTACAAAATATTTTCAAATATATTGGCGGAAAGATTAAAAAGAATATTACAAGACCTAATTCAAGAAGACCAAAACGGTTTCTAACCAAGAAGACAAATCCGGAATAATATTAGAACGGTACTAGATATAATAGAACATTATGAAAAAAAAATGAAAGAAAACTAGCAATGATCTTTGTAGACGTGGAGAAGGTGTTTGACAACATAAGATGGGACTTCTTGTATCAATTGCTAACTAAAATGAATTTCGGGAATACGTTCACAGATTGGATAAAAGAAATACATAAAGATCAGACTGCCTCCTTAATTATTAATGGGGAAAGGGGACTTCCGGTTGCATGGCGTGCACGAGTAGTCGCATGGAGTGAGCTCCGCAACTCCGTGCTATCTCCCACTGGAATCCAGCCGCTTTTTTTCATCTGATAAGCAGCTAGACACCCCCCCGGTAAAGGGGGTGCGGAAGATTGCTCGAAGGGGGCTCCGTAACTGGTGCCTAGCTCCTGACAAGAGGGAGCGGGAGGCTTCAGGGGGGCCAAAGGGCTACGACAAATTCAGCAGGGATGCCGTGTTTGCAGCACAAGCGCCACCGCCGATTTTTTAAAAAAGAAGACACGATTTGAGATAGTAAGCATCTGATCTAGTTTTTATTTCATTGATACTGCAACAATTTGGAACTCGCAGCAGTGAACAGGAGTGGCAATACGTAGTGATCCAGCAGACTGTGAGTATGTAATGGTGGATAAATTTCTTTTTAGAAGACTACAACTTCCTAAGATAGACTGTATACTAAGAATGTAATGGATTTCACTAGCGGTTTTGACTAAAAGGGCATAAGCGGAGAGTTACAGAGACAGGATCGAAGTTTGTGCTCTTTTTTTTGCCTTTGTTTGGTATGAAGAGACTGGACTGGACTGAGAATATGGTTACCCTTGGTTTAAACTTAAGCTTTTGCCTTTCTGTTTTTGCCCTCCATTTTGACTGAACTGATTTGGAATTTTGGAATCTTGGTATATAATTGATCTGTTTGTTTGGGACTTTACATCTGTGTTTTCGGGAGTATAGGATTTAAGACGTGGCTGCCGAACTCTTGTGGATTATAGTACCTTTTTTGGTGATGAGATGGGACATCAGTATTCCCTTTTGGATTTTGTTTTTCTTCTTTTGGACTATTGAACAACATTGAACATTGAACTTGGAACAATGAACATGGAATATTGAAATTCGGCACAGTGACATTTGGACTGTGGTTTGATTTTTAAAATCGGGGACTTTGCTTTGCAACTGCGTTGATTCCTTTATTTTTTGTCCGTTTGGCTTTTGAGAACAATTCGAGGATTTAAAAATATTCATAAGGGAGTGTATTTTGAGGCTGTGCTGGAAGGACAGGAAAGACAGAGAGACTCTTGCCCCCACGCAGTGGAGCAGCTCAGATTCCTGTTATCAACATTGGAGGAGGAGGAGGAGAAGTTCTCACAGTCAAGGTCTGGGAACAGTTCCAGAAGAGAGAGGAGATACAGCATTCGCTGGGAGGGGGAAGTGAAAGAACTGGGCCTAGGCACAGCCCACTAATTATACTGAATGAACTCACTGTATGATTTTATTGAATGAATCTGATGAATGAATTGAATACAATGTACTATATTTTAAAATAAGTGGTCTTTTCTATTTAGCTATATATAATCCTATAGAATAAATCTATCTATCTATCTATCTATCTATCTATCTATACAAATGTTACATATTGATTGATATATAAAATACTTGCGTAATCTACATATATACAGCTATCTTTATTTCCATTTCATTGATATAGTGACTGGGTAGCAGTGTTAATTTCAATTTAAAGTAATTAATTCAAGCTAAGGATATATGTGATTGATGTGATTGGTTTATACATGCAATGAATTGGATCTAATGTGAAGGAATTATAGATATAACAATTTGAATTTTATTAGAATTTGAAAACTACAAGGTTATTAATAGTAAGCTTTTTATGCGCTAACTGTAAAAAATATAGGTATAAGGAATTGATTTTTATATTGAATATTGATTAAGTTAACAAAAAGCAAAAAAGCAATTTGCATTAGGTACTAAAAGAAAAGAAAAAAATAAAAAATGGACCAAAGGACAAGAAGAGGAGCGGCAGCAGCTGCAACAACAACAACTTCCCAGGCAACCAGACGGACATCAGTGGATATACCCCAGAAACCTCAAGATTTCATGTTACAGATGATGGAAGAGTTTAAAAGCATGAAAGATGATATAAGAAGTGATATAAAAGAAACAAGGAAAGAGATGAGAGCTGACATGAAACAAGAAATACACAAACCGGGGAAGAAATTGGAAAATATAACAAAGGATGTGACAAAGCTAAAGACAGAAACAAAGGAGATAAAACAACAAGTTAAACAAGTCGAAAAGGAAATGACTGAGATGAAGGAGAAGCAACAAGAAGATGAATTTCAAATTACTCAGCAGGAGTTACAATATCGGGAAAGATGTCTTCGATTTAGAGGTGTTCCAGAGGCTTCAGCAGAGAATTTGTACGAAAAAATTGTACCAGCTTTGGCAGAATTCATTGATATTGAAGAAGAAAAGATGGAGACATATATTGACAGAATGTTCAGAGTTTCCTCCAGAATAGCGAGACAGAGGAAATTACCAAGAGACATTATTATAACGTTCACGAGGACTATGGTTAGAGACAAAATATTACAGTGAAGCTACAGTGGACTACTGAAGATTGAAGACAAAGACGTCAGAATTTTCTTTTTTTTTTTAAATAATTTTTATTAAGTTTCACAAATAAAAAAAACATCATCTCAAATTGTACTTTTACATGTAATGTTTTTGTTCTTCCACTCTGATCTAGTTTTCATTTTCTAGATATCTACTCACATATAAAAAATTATGCCTCACAATTCCATGTTCATCTCACGTGCTTGATCTTGCATTTCTTTCATCAACTCCTGTTATGTTACAGTTATTCCTCTTTAATTTCAACTATAATTCAGACATTTTCACTTGGCAGTTCCCAGCAATTACCCATTGCAATTTGCCATTCTGCTTTTATCTGATCGTCTGATTTCCCCTTTAATCTTTGTGAAACAATATCCGCATTTCTATTCTCAATAAATGTCCCCCACCATTGTTCGATTGTGGGTATTTACTGAGACTTCCACAATTTGGCATATTCAGTTCGAGCTGTCGTTATCATGTACAATATTAATCTCCAATGCCTCTTAATGTTAGTATTCTCAAGAACATTTGTCATGTTTAACAAATAAAATTCAGGTTTTTTTACAAATTGAACCTTCAGTATTTCACACATCTTTTTATGTATTTCACTCCAATATTTCTTTGCCTTGGGATATGACCACCACATATGAAATATTGTTCCCACCTCTTTCTGACATTTCCAACACATTCCCGTACCTGTATTGTAAATCTTTTTTAACTTGTCTGGTGTCATGTACCATCTATGAAACATTTTAAAATAGTTCTCTTTGAGATTCTGAGCCACTGTAAATTTTTGTGTCCTTTTCCAGCTCTGTTCCCATTCATCTAATTGAATTGAATGCCCAATATTCTGTGCCCACAAAATCATTGCAAATTTCACAGTCTCCTCCTGTCTCTCCTGTGTTAATATTTCTTGATATATATGGGCTAACAGATGCGGTGGATTGTCAAAGATCCATTTAATCACTCCTGTCCTTTCTTTGGATTCTATTCCATAGGTTTTCAAGTCCATCTGGAATCTCTCATTTAGCTGCCTGTACGGAAACCAACTTAATGGCAATCCTTCCTGTTCCAATTTTTCTCTTGATTTGATCTTATAAGCATTTGTCATTGTTTTCTCTAATATATCCTCATATCTCAGCCATTTCTCTGTTCCCTTCCATCTTCCAAAGAAAGCTTCTTGAGGGGGTACCCACATGGGTAGCTGCCTTATATTTTTACTCTTATATTTATTCCATATCTTCAGAAGCGATTTTCTGATATAGTGATGCAAAAAATCTTTGTCAATTTTTGCTTTATCATAAAACATACAGGCATGCCATCCCATCCTCAGGTCTGCTCCCTCCAGTGCAAGCATTCTTGTATCTTGTAAGTCAGTCCAGTCTTTTAGCCATATGAATGCCACAGCTTTGTAATATAATTGAAAATCCGGTACTCCCATTCCTCCCCGTAGTATTTGATCTGTCATAATATTCCATTTAATTTTTGGTTTTTTCCCTTGCCATATAAATTTGGTCAGGCCTTTTTTCCACTGTATGAAAGATTTACTGTTTGTTATTATGGGAAGATTCTGAAACAAAAAATTCATCTTTGGAAGAACATTCATTTTGATAGTCGCTATTCTCCCCAACATAGACAATTTCATGGAAGTCTACCTTTCCAAGTCTTTAATTATCTCTTTCCATTTTTTCTCATAGTTATTTTGAAACAGCTCATTATTCCTTTTTGCTATCCAGACACCTAGACATTTTGCTTTTTGTACTTTATTAAATCCAGTTGCAAGTGCTAATTCGTTCTCCTCCTTGTCTGTCATGTTTTTCATTAACAAAGCTGTTTTTTCTTTATTTACCTTGAATCCTGAAAATTCTCCGTATTCTTGTATTATTCCAATAAGATTTTGTATGCTTCTCTTAGGATCTTCAAGAAACAGAACCAAATCATCAGCAAATGCTTTAAGTTTGTATTGATAATTCTTGATTTGGACTCCTCTTATAGCATTATCTTCTCTTATGTTGTTATTTAATATCTCCATTGTCAATATGAATAACAAAGGGGACAGAGGACATCCCTGTCTTGTTCCTCTGTTCAATTCAATCTGCTTAGTTCTATCTCTGTTAATAACCAATCAAGCTCTTTGTTGGTTATATATTGCTTCAATCCACGAAAGAAATCTATCTCCAGCTTGCATTTACTTCATTACTGTTTTCAAAAACGGCAAACTAATCATATCAAAAGCCTTCTCTGCATCAACAAATATCATGGCTATTTTCTTCTCACTATGCTTTTCATAATATTCAATTATATTCAATACTGTTCTTGTATTATTTCTTAAATATCTTTTTGGTATAAAACCATTCTGATCTTCATGAATAAGCTCAGCCAAAATCTTTTTAAGTCTCATTGCAAGGATTGAAGCAAAAATCTTATAGTCTATATTCAAAAGTGAGATTGGTCTATAATTTTTGACATCTGTTAAGTCTCTGCCTTCTTTAGGAATTAGCACCACATTTGCCTCTCTCCAGGTGTCTGGTATTCCTTCTTTTATAATCTCATTTATAGTACTTTGCAATGGAATTGAAATCTCATGTTGTAGAGTCTTGTAATATCTTACCGTAAAGCCATCTGGACCCGGAGCTTTATCATTCTTAAGGTTCTTAATAGCTTCCATTACTTCCATCATAGAAACCGATTTATTCAGGATCAATCTGTGATCTTCAGTAAATCTTAATTTATTTGTTCTATTCAAGTATTCTTCCTGTTCCTGTTGTTTTTTCACTTTCGAAATCTTGCTCATCAGTTTCTCATAATACTTATAAAATGCCTGCTTTATTCCTTCATGTTTAGTAATTCTGTCTTCTCCAGCCTTTACCTCTGATATAATATTCTTAGTCCATCTTCTCTGCAACAGATTGAAGAGAAGCTTTGAGGGTTTATTTGCTTGCTCAAAATAATTATGTCTTGTTCTCCATACTTGTTGTTCTATTTCTTTCAAGTTAAGTTGATTTAGTTCAGCTTGGCAAATTTTCATCTGTAATCTGATTTTCTCATCAAAGGGATATTTCCTCATCCGTTTCTCAGCTTCTTTCATTTTGTTGAATATTTGCTGCTCAGCATTTCTCCTTTCTTTCCCAATTTCTGCAGACCATCTGATACAGTTGCCTCGCATCATTGCTTTACTTGTATCCCAAATAGTCCTCATCGTCAAATCCGGTGTCATGTTTTCACTGAAACAGTTAATCAACTCCTTCTTCGCTTCATTTATGTATTTCTCTTTATTAAAGATCTCATCATTTAATCTCCATGTCCTTTCCCTTTACTTAATCTTCATCTTAAGAAGCAATGGGTTGTGATCTGAACATAAATGTCTATATCTGTAGCCTTCAACAATAATGCTTGACATTGTGGACATTCTGGACATTGATTTATGTATGTCTGAAAAAAAAGTGTATCCTTCTAATTGTCCATTTTTATACCTCCATACATCGAAGAGGTTCAAATCATCCAACATGTTAAAAAAGCTCTTAGATAATTTTCCATTGTTTCGGGGGATCAATTTCTGCACCGATCTATCTAATTTTGGATTGACAACTCCATTAAAGTCCCCCAGTACAGCAATGTTCAAATTACCAGTGTCACTCATATATTTCTGTATCTCCTCGTGTACTTTAGGAAAAAATTCACCCTTCGCCCCGTTGGGTGCGTAGATTCCGACTATCAATATCTTATCTTGTTTAATTGTAACTTCTATGCCTAGGTATCGACCATTGCTGTCCTGGAAGACCTGATGGGCTCCATACCTTGCATTCACATATATTATCACTCCCCGCTTCTTTTTGTCAATCGTTGCTGCGTAACAGCTACCTAATTTTGGGTTACGAAGGTATCTCAAGTCTTGAGTCCTGATTCGAGCTTCTTGTAAGCAAATTACATCCAAATTTTGTTTTTCCAGATAGTGAAATATTTGTCTTCTTTTATATTCAGAGTTAAATCCTTTAATATTCCAAGAATGTGTCCTAAAATCCCGTTTGTCCATTTTGTCCCTTTTGTTAATAATGTTATAGTTTTAATATCGGCTTAATCTTTTATTTGGTCTCCTGTTAATTCACCTTCTTCCTGCTGAATTTCTTCTTCTTCTTGTGCTTCATCCTCATCGTCTTCTTCTTGTGATTTCTCCTCTTCTTCTCCTAGAGGTTGTTCCTCTTCTTTCCCTTCCTCCAAACTCGTCTTCTGGAAGTCTTTCTTCAATCTTTCCATCATTTCCTTCACCTTATGCATTGAATTAATTCTATACCTCTGTTGTTTATACGTGAAAGAGATGCCCTCGATTTTCTCCCATCGATAATTAATCTGATACTTTACCAGGAGATTTGCCAATGGCTTATATTCTTGTCTCTTCTTTAAGATCTGAAACGGCATATCTTTAAATATTCTCACATCTTTATCTTCAATCTTCAGCTGTCCATCGTAGCTTCTTTGCAGTATTTTGTCTCTGATTACCATCCTGGTAAATGTTATGATTGTATCTCTTGGGAGTTTCCTCTCTCTGGCCACTCTGGAGGTTACTCTGAACATTCTATCTATATACATTTCCAATTTCTCCTCTTCAATGTCAATAAATTCTGCCAATGCTGGTAACACCTTCGCGTATAGGTCCTCCCCAGTTCCCTTAGGGACTCCCCTAAAGCGGAGGCATCTTTCGCGATATCTCAATTCCTGTGCAGTAATTTGGATTTCTTCCGCTTGATGTTTATCTTTCAGTTCCGTGGTCACTGCTTCCAGTTGTTTAACTTGTTGTTTTAGTTCTTTAGTGTCTTTTTTCAATGTGGTTACTTCCTTAGTCAAGTTTTTTAGTTTTTTCCCCACTTATCCATTTCATGCTTCATATCAGTTCTCATTTCCTTTCTTGTCTCTTTTAAATCTTTTCTGATATCTTCTCTGATACTTTTTATCTCTTCCATCATTTGTGATATAAAGTCTGGTTTCTGTGGTGTATCAGTTGATGTTCGTCTGGCAGTTTGAATTGTTGTCACTGCTGCAGCTGCTCCTCTTTTTGACCTGGACTCCATTCTGTTAACAATATCTTATTCCCTGATTTGTCTTTCCCTTGTCAAATGAGTTCTATAAATGCTTATGTCTTATATCACATTCAACAAATTATATCAGTGTATTGTTATTAAAATACTTGTATAAATGACAATATGCAAGCTATACAAATATACTTAATAATGCTTAACAATAGTAATACTTAGTACTATAAAGTCTCTCTGAATAATAGTTATTGAAATCAATACATATAATTATTAAAAATCAATATAAACTGGTATGTATAAAACACTAATGTAGCTATATAAATGCTTAGAGATAGACTATATACACGTTACTATTACAGAAAATTAATCCACTTCCTTTATTCCAAACCCCTGTGCCTAGGCCCACTTCCCACTCCCCACTCCCAACTGTGGCTCACTGTACTTCGGTTTCACTAGGCTGCTCGAAGATCTTTCAGTATCTCAGCCGTCGTTTACATTCCAAGCCATTCCATCTCGTGGGAGTGAGGATGTTCAGCTTACAGTGTCCTTCCAGCACAGGTTCTCTAGTCTCAACAATCACAGCAGAAAAACAGTTCTCAGGAAAAAGACGTCAGAATTTTCTTTTTTTTATTATTATTATTAAAATATAAATTTTATTATATTTAACAAAAAAAGACATAACATAACATAACATACGCTCAATAGTACATTATACAAAACACATAACCACATAACACCCAATTACAAAAAAAAAGGAAAAGAAAAAAAAAACAACAACAACATTTTAATACATTTCAATACAATAATATCCTTTCGAACAAACTTCACATTCTCCCTACATTCATACTTTGACTTCTTTTATAATCACCGAAGGGCGCAACCTTTTCTCTTTCCAATCAATCCTACTCACCTATTCTTTCCTTAAATTTCACTGAAACATACCATGTTCTGTTCGGCTATCTATACAGCTTCTTCTTTCCAACATACTTTCTTCAATCTTACTTCTTCCTCGCAAATCTTCTATCGTATCATTTTCTTATTTATCTTTTCAATTTACCTCTGATCATCTACCACTCCGTGTTGAAGCACTTACCTATTCTCTATTATATTCTTCTTTTGTTTCTCTTAACGCTTTTATTCTTATCTTTTAATATCACTTATCGACCTCTCCATCCCTCTTCCCTCTTCATTCTTCTTCTCTATTCAATCCTTCATAATCCTTAACTTATATGCTTCTATTTCTATTCTTAAGTATTTCTCATTATCTAATCAGACTAAAGAAAATCTAAATTATTCATCCTGATACCTAAAACATTCCTGTTTATGTTTATATTATTTGTACTTATCAATATTATATTATTTGTACTTACCAATATTATTTCCTTACCATTTCTTTCAATATTTTCATATCTATTTTAAGTTCTTAATTTTACCTCTCACTACATGAAATTAATCATACAATCCCGTCAGGGCATGTTCATTCCATATTTCTGTCCACCACTGATTCAAGATCTCCCATTCTCGTTCAAAACTCTCTTTCGACTTATTTTGCATCATCAATGTTAATTTGTCCATCTCCGCCAATTCATAAACTTTATGTATGATATCTTCCTGCGATGGTGTGTTCTTATCTTTCCAGAATCTTGCGTAAACAATCCTGGCTGCGTAAATAATATAACATAAAATTCTTGAATACTTAGTCCTAATCTTCAAATCTATCCCATCTATAATATTTAATAAATATATTTCTGGGAGCTTATCATATTTTATATTAAACGTTCTTTCAATTAATTCATGTGTTTTTGACCAAAATATACTTGCTTTTGTACATTGCCACCACATGTGAAAAAAAGACCCCACCCCCTGGCATTTCCAACATTTTGCAAGCTTCTTATTTTTATATATTTTAGAGATTTGTGTCGGGGTTATATACCACCTGTAATACATTTTAAAAAATTTTTCCTTTAAATAATAACTTCTTGTGAAGTCTTGATTAGTTTTCCATGCTTGTTGCCATTGTTTTAAAGTTATCGGGTGACCTATATCCTGGGCCCACTTTATCATATTCTCCTTTATACACTCTTTTTCCAATTCTAATTTTAATAGTAACTTATAAATTTTGCTTAATGGTTTTTTAACTCCCGGTTTCATTATAATATCCAATTCTATGTCGTCTAACAATATCCCTTTATTCTTTATATCTTCCCTGAATTTCCCCGCTAATTGCAAATACAATAACCAATGCGATGTATAACCCTCTCTCATTAATTCTTCTCTATTCTTTAATCTAATCGTATTCCCTTCTTTTCTAAGTATATCTTTATATAATATCCATTCCTTTAGTTGAACTTTCTCTAATCTATAAAATGCCTCATGTGGGGAAGTCCAATACGGTAGTTTTAGATATATTTTTTTCTTTACTCTAAACCAAATCCTTAAAATTGCTTTCCTTACACAGTGATCTAAAAATACTTTATTATTTTTATGTTTATCATACCACAGGTACGCATGAAAGCCATAATATAGATTAAATCCCTCCAAATTTAATAGTTTTGTATCCTCTAGCATAATCCAATTCTTTAACCAGATTAATGTTGAGGCTTCATAGTAATGTTTCAGATCCGGCATGTTTAAACCTCCATTCTCTTTTGTGTCCTTTAAATATTTACTCTTAATTCTTGGTTTTTTTCCATCCCAAATAAATCTATTTATTTCTCTTTCCCAATTAGTAATCACTTTATCATTCAATAAAATAGGTAAATTTTGGAACAGAAACATTAACTTCGGGAGGATATTCATTTTTATAGTAGAGATTCTCCCCAGTAGGGATAACTGCAATTTCTTCCACCTATTTAAGTCTTCCGATATTTCCTTCCCTATCCTTTTATAGTTATTATCAAATAAGTCCAAGTTATTTTTTGTTATTATTATGCCCAAATATCTTACCTTTTTCTCAACTTTGAATCCTGAACATTCCACTAATTCTATTTCTTGATTTTGAATCATATTTTTAGTGATCATCACTGATTTATCTTTTTTAATTTTTAGCCCAGCTACTTCTCCAAAATCTTTTAAGGTTTCCATCAAAGACCTAATACCATTAAGTGGGTCTTCCAAAATTACAACCATATCATCCGCATATGCTTGAATTTTAAATTCATGCTCTTTGATCTTCATCCCTCTAATTTCCTTATTATTTCTGATTTTTGTATTTAATATTTCTAAGAACATTATAAAAAGTAATGGTGAAAGCGGACAACCCTGCCTTGTACCTTTACTAATCTTAAATTGCTTCGATTTTTCACCGTTGATTAATAAAGAAGCTTTTTGATCATCATGTATTGCTCTAATCCACTGTTTATACCTCTCACCAATCCCTAACTTACTCACTACTTCGAATATAAAATTCCAACTCAAATTATCAAACGCTTTTTCCGCATCCAAAAAAATTAATGTTACTTCTTTCTGAATCGATTTTTGATAATATTCTATTGTGTCTAGAATTATTCTAATATTATTTTTCAATTGTCTTCCTGGCAAAAATCCATTCTGATCATCTTCTATCCAATTTACTAATACCTTTTTCAGTCTTTCTGCTAATACTGATGTGAAAATTTTATAATCAATGTTTAATAGTGAAATTGGTCTATAGTTTTTTTTATCCTGCTTATCCTTCCCTTCCTTTGGGATCAGTGTAATATTCGATTCTTTCCACGAATTGGGTAACCCTTGATACTTAATTGCATTTACTACTTGTACAAAAAATGGTATTAATTCTTCTTGAAAAGTTTTGTAATAGGCCTCAGTAAAACCATCAGGACCAGGTGCTTTTCCTACTTTTAGATTCCTTATAGCTATCCTAATTTCCTCTGTTGTAATTGGCTTATCTAATTCTTCTCTTTGTAATGTTGTCAACCATTTTGTGTCTATATGTTCCAAATATTTTATCAACTTACTTTTTTGTGTTTGTGAGTATTGTTTCTCCTTAAATAATTCTTCGAAATATTTTACGAATATATTATTGATCTTTGATTGTTGATAATATATCTTCTGTCCCTCCTTTAAACAAACAATACTTCGTTTTTCCCTCTCCTTTCTTAATTTATACGCAAGCCACCTTCCTGGTTTATTCGCATGTTCAAAATGCCTTTGTTTAATGACTTTCAATTTCTTTTCTATTTCTTCCGTCATTAATAAATGTAATTGTTTCCTCAACACTGTTATCTCCTTATTTATCTTTAAATCTTTCAGTTTTTCCCTTAGTTCCTGTTCTTTTCCTTGTAATGTTTTTCGAATTTTCTCTTCTTTTTCTTTTCTATTTTTTACTACCCATGCCTGTTGATTAATGAAAAAGCCTCTCATAACTGCCTTACTCGTATCCCACACTATCTGCACTGATTGTCCTTTACCCTCATTTTCCTCCCAAAACCTACTTATCTCCTTTTTAGCTTTACTAACTACCGATTCCTTTTTTAATAAACTGTCTTTTAATCTCCAACTAAAATTATTTTTACCAAATTGTATTGTCATCAGGATTGAGCAGTGATCTGAAATTGTTCTTGGCATTACTTCTAGATTCACCACATTTTTTAGAAACTCCCGGGTTATAAAAAACATATCTATCCTGGACCAGGATTTATGTCTTTCCGAATAGAAAGTATATTCTTTATTTTTTTTTGTGCTAGTTCCTACCTCTTCTAGGGACATATAATCTAATATTTCAAAAAACTTTTTTAGTAACTTCCCTTGATTAATTTTATTATTTATCTTACCTTTACCTAATCTATCAGTTATTGGATTCAACACCCCGTTCCAGTCCCCCATTAATATTAATTTCCCATCTTTGAAATCTAATAATTTTTCTAACAAATTTCCATAAAATTTACTTTTGTTTTCTAGTGGTCCATAGACTGCTACTATTACAAATTTTAACCCTTGAGTTTTTACTTCCACTATTACACAGTGCCCTAAATCATCACTATATAGTTGTTTTGCTTCATGCCTATTATTTATATACACAGTTACTCCTTTTTTCTTTTTATTTATTGTAGATGAGAAAGCCTGACCTAATTTAGGATTCTTAATGTAATTCAAATCTTTAGATCTTATGTGTGTTTCTTGAATTGCGATTACGTCTAAGTTTAATTTCTCCAATTGGTGGAAAATACATTTCCTTTTATGAGGGGAATTCATGCCCCGAACATTCCAGGACAGTAGTTTCAACTTCATGTAGTATAAAATTCCTGTTCTATACTTACTTAATTACTCTTCCGTATCTTCCAATCCTTCTTCTCCCAAATCTTCTAATTCTAAGTCCTGTATTGAATTAATATCTTCACCTTCTTCCTCTTCTTCCTCTTCTTCTTCCTCTTGTTCTATCACTTCCTCTACCTGTCTTCTCTCTGATTCTCTCTCTTCTCGTATTTTCCCTGATCTTTTCTATGTATCTTTTTCTCTTAATCTTGTATCCAAGCCTTGTGTTTTTTGTCCATTTTCCTTCCTCTTCTCTCTATCCTGTTCCTGTATTACTTCTTCTATTTTACTTAGTTCTTCTTTATGTCTTCTCCAAAATTCGTTCGCCTTCATAACGGTGTTCAAGATAACTTTCTTTTGTTTCCAAGTGAATGAAATACCTTCGGTTCTCTCCCAAGTATATCTTATATTCTGGGCTCTCAACGCTTGCGTTATAAAATTATAGTCCCTTCTTCTCTTTAATAGGGCTGGATGGACATCTTTGTAAACTTTCACTTCTTGACCCTCCACCACCAACTTCTTTACATAACTGCTTTGTATAACCAGATCTTTAACCCTCTCCCGCAAGAAATATATCACTATGTCCCTTGGTACATTCTTTCGTTTTGCCACTGTTGAATTCACCCGAAAAGTCCTATCTGTTTCCAGATCCAGTTGCTCTGGTACCCAACCAATAAACTGCGCCAATGGTCTTATCAGTCTTTGGTACAAATCTTCATTTGCCACTTCTCTCAGCCCTCTTATTTTGATCGATTTGTTTCTATTCCTTATATCCAGTAATAATGTTGTCCTCTCCAGTTGGTCATTCTTCTCCTCTATTTTTAGTGCCTGCGCTTCCATCTTAATTATTTTCTCTTCCGCCTGCTTCACTTTTTCAGTTACATGTATTAATTCTTTGGATATGTTGTCTAACTTTGTGTTAAAAGTTTCTAATTCTTTCTTAATATCTGTCTTTATTTCCATTCTCATCTGCTTCATTTCTGTTCTTGTCTCTTTCATTTCATTTTTGAATGTCATTGTTAGTTTCCGTAATTCTTCAGTTATATCTGTTCCCGAGCTTATCCCTTGATTTTCTGTTCCTGCTGCTCTTGCTTCCGAAATTGGCATTTTAAGTTCTATTGAGGCCCTTCTTTGTAACAGTGATTGAATTTGTGTTTGAGTTCCTGGACCTCCCTTTCTTTTTCCTGCTGCCATCATTTTGATTATTTAACTCTCTTAATTATATTTTAATCCCTTCTTTTACAATTAATAATCTTTTTACTTTTTATTTTTTACTTTCTTAATCTCTATTTACTTATTTGTTTATATGATCTTTGTTATCCTCCCTTTCTGGTTTATCTCTTAAATTTCCAGCCAATTACAATTACTTCCCTCTTTTTCCCCAAATATTTCCCTCCTATCTAGATTGCCATCAAACAATCCAACAAAACCCGCCAATTATCTACCTTTCTCGTATCTCAATCCACAATCTTTAAATCTCCCCAATCACTCAAAATATATTTCTTATTCCACTTGTTATGACCTCAGTATACAATTACTTATACTTACTTAACCAATTAAATAATTAATTAATCAGTCACAAACAATTACAATTAGTTACAGTTTGTTACAATTAATTCTGTGTAACTACAATAATAATTACCGTGTTAACAACAGTAACTATTCCCCCCCAACTTCAAATTATTTATTCCAACTCCAATTAATTCCAATATATTACTACTTTATTTAATTAATTTCGGTTAATTTCAATTTTTTAATAACTTAGCCCTTTATCCCTTTATGATCTATTGTTTTTAAATTTTCAAAGGTCTAAACCTATATTATACCAAACATAAATCTCAATTTTATTCCACCCACTTTAATTATCCACCCCTCTTCTCAGCTCCCCTTACTTTATGATTCCCTTATAACTCTATATACTTCACATTCACATTCGATTTAATCCCAACCCTCAATCAACAATTCCCTCTTCTGTCTTCTTTCTTCTTTCTTTCTTTCTTCTTTTTTTTTGTTCTTTCCAACTCCGTCTCTTTCACCACAAATTTATACTTCACAGCAGCACCTCCACAGTCAGGTCACAGTCAAATCACCAAATTAAATCCACTGACAAGCTCTTCTCTAGTTGTTTTCCCCCACTCTGTCTCTTTCAGCACAAAATCACGCTTCACGACTTCACAACAGCTCCTCCGCAGTCAGGTCACAGTCAAATCGCCATGTTAGATCCACGCTTCTAATCAGGCAGTCGGGGTTTACTTTCTCCAATTCCGTTACAATTTCAATCCAGTCCAGTTCAATCCTAATGTTCCTTCTCTTTTCTTCTCCTAAAGTCCCAACTTTATATCTTCTTTACTTTTAAGGAATCCTAACCAACAATCCAAGTATAGTCAAACAGATAGGTTTCATCTACACTTCTTCTTGCGACATTAAAGCTGTCCGCTTTGTGCCACAGCTGATTATTTTTTCCGAACTCCCAAATTCTTCTATTTTTTTTAATGTCTGTATTATTTTCTATACTTTGTCCTGTCCAATTGTAATTGTAATATCTTCAGTCTTTTCCCCTCTCTACTTCACGTTTAATTGCGAGTACCTAATTAAACGTTTTACTTAAGATTCTAGGCAGAGCGCAGTTTTCCAAGTCCTCACACTTCTTTCTCTCGTCTCTCCCTTTTCCGTCCTGGGGTCTAAAAATCCCTCGGACACATCTTTCTTTTCCCCCGAACAGGGCTTTCGATTCCCATCAAACTCAGCAAAAATTCATTAGGATCTCACTTACCCAACGGCTTTCTTCTAAGATAAATGTAGAAAAATAAAAAAAAAGAAACAGTGGTGACACGGCAAGCCTTTCTGTTGTTCAGGCTGCCCGGCGCGGTAATGGCGGCTCCGCGATCCCTGCAGTTCGTCCGTGTTCCTTTCCACCTCCTTCTCTTCTCACACCCCGAACTGGATCGGATCCCCTTCGAGCCCCTCCGTGTCCCCCTTTTTCCAGGGGTCAGTTTCCTCCAGGTATTGGCTTTTAGTGAGGAAATACCGACCGCGCCAGGGTACGGAGTTCACCAGCTTCGTGAACTCCGTCCAGTCGCCGCGTCGCCTCCACCGGAAGTCCCGTCGCCTCCACCGGAAGTCCCGAATTTTCAAAGATATACCTTATCAAATCCTAAAGAAAAGACAAGAATATAAACCATTGGCCAACCTTCTGCAAAAGCATCAGATTAATTATCGATGGGAAAAGGTTGAAGGCTTGTCCTTTACTTATAAACAGCAGAGATATAGGATTAACTCAGTACACAAAGCAAGAGAAATGATGGATAGATTGAAGAAAGACTTACAAAAGGACACCTCTGAAGCAGAGAAAGATCATGAATAGCTACCTCCAGAGGAGGAAAGAGAACAACTACAAGAAGAAGAAGAAGATGGAGAACAAGAGAAAGTAATAGAAGTAGTGCAAGGAACTGTGGAACAAGAAGAAGGGGAGGTAGACGGATACATACTGAAGGAATAAGCTAAACTTCAGTAATAAAATATTAATATAACCCACAAAATGGATTTGAAGATTTATTCTTGGAACATTAAGGGGTTTAACTCTGAATACAAAAGAAGACAAATTTTTCACCATCTAGAGAAACAGAATATAGATATAATATGTCTGCAAGAAGCTCGAATTAGAACTCAAGATTTGAGATATGTCAGGAATTTGAAACTAGGTAGCTGTTTCGCAGCTACGATTGATAAAAAGAAGAGGGGAGTTTTGATATATGTAAACTCAAAATTTGGTGCAAAGCAAATCTTTCAGGATAGCAATGGTCGTTATATAGGAGTTGAAGTTACTTTGAAACAGAAGAAAATATTAATAGTTGGAATATATGCACCAAACGGAGCTAAAGGTGAATTCTTCCCTACAATACAGGAAGAGGTATTGAGATATCTTAATGAAACGGGAAATTCTAACATTATTGTTTTGGGGGATTTCAATGGAGTAATCAGTCCCCAAGTTGACAGGACAATGCAAAAGTTAACTCCCCAAAACAACGGCAAACTTCCTAAGAGCTTCTTTAACATGATGGACAATTTAAACTTATATGACACTTGAAGATACAAGAATGGGTAACTGGATGGACATACATATTATTCGGATAGACATAGGTCAATGTCAAGAATAGATATGATGTTAGTATCCAAACAACTCTTGATGAAAACTACAGATATGGACATTCTTCCCAATTTATGCTCTGATCATAATCCGTTACAATTACAGATAAGGATTAAAGACAGAGAAAGAACATGGAGACTGAATGATGAGATTTGGAATAAGGAGAAGTACATAGCGAAAGCAAAAACAGAGATAATTAACTATTTTAATGAGAACTTGATGTCGGAGCTGTCAATGAAAACCATTTGGGACGCAAGTAAAGCAGTGATGCGTGGTAACTTTATCAGATGGACTGCAGAGATTAAAAAAGGAAAGAGAAACATTGAGCAGCAAATTTCGGAAAAGATGAAAGAAATTGAACAACAGATGAGACAAAATCTGTCGGATAAACAGATTAGATTACAGATGAAGGTAAAGCAAGCTGAATTAAATCAACTTAATTTGGAAGAAATAGAGCAACAGATAAAGAGAACGAAATATAATTTCTTTGAATAAGCTAATAAACCTTCAAAACTTTTGGCAGGCTTGCTGCGTAAAAGAAGGTCCAGAAATATCATAACCGAGATTAGAACAGGAGAAGAAAGAATTACAAAACAAGAGGGAATAAAACAAGCTTTTTATAATTACTACGTGAAGCTGATGAGTAAGATCTCAAAGGGGAAAAAAATACAAGAAGTGGAAGAATATCTGGAGAAAATGAATAAAATGAGATTTAATGAAGACCAAAGATCAATCTTGAGCAAATCTATTACTATGATGGAAGTAGTTGAGGCTATTAGAAATTTGAAGAACGATAAAGCTCCAGGACCTGACGGCTTCACTGCAAGATATTATAAAATTATGGAACATGGGATTTCAATACCTTTGCAAAGCACTATAAATGAAATAATAAAGGAAGGATACTTGGAAAGAAGCTAACGTTGTGCTGATCCCAAAAGAAGGAAGAGATTTGAGCGATGTAAAGAACTATAGACCAATATCACTTTTGAATACAGACTACAAGATCTTTGCTTCAATTCGAGCAGCGAGGCTCAAAAAAGTGCTGTTAGAGGTAATTGATGAGGACCAGAATGGCTTTCTACCAAAAAGATCTTTGAGAAATAACATTAGAATGGTCTTAAATGTGATTGAATACTATGAAAAGCATAATGAATGGAAAATGGCCATGATATTTGTAGATGCGGAGAAAGCTTTTGACATGATCAGCTGGCGGTTAAAGACGGCGGTTAAACAGATGCAGGCAGGAGAAAAATTTGTTGCATGGATTGAAGCAATTTACAGCCAACAACAAGCTCGACTGGTCATAAACGGTGAAAGAACACAAATGATAGAACTGTATAGAGGTACGAGACAAGGGTGTCCTCTGTCTCCTCTGCTGTTTATCATGACAATGGAAATACTTAACAATGCTATAAGAAAAGATAAAGAAATAAGAGGAGTCCAAATTAAGAAATATCATAATAAGTTAAAAGCTTTCGCTGACGATTTGGTCTTCTTACTGGATGACCCAGGGATGATGTATTGAAAAATTGATTACTACAGTTCAAGAATATGGAGAATTCTCTGGTTTTAAAGTTAATAAGGAAAAAACAGTCTTCTCAACCAAAAATATGACTGAAAGAGAAGAGATGGAATTAGTACAAAAAACAGGATTCGATAGAGGTCAAAAGGTAAAATGTCTAGGTATTTGGATAGCCAAAAGAAACAATGAGTTATTTCAAAACAATTATGAAAAAAAATGGAAAGAAATAACAAAAGACTTGGAAAGTTGGACCTCCATGCGTTTGTCAATGATGGGGAGGATAGCTGCAATAAAGATGAATGTTTTGCCAAAAATGAACTTTTTGTTCCAAAATCTTCCTATAATAACAAACATGAAACCTTTCATACAATGGAAGAGAGAACTAACTAAGTTTATATGGCAAGGGAAAAAACCTAGGATAAAATGGAATACTATGACAGACTTAAAAAGTGGAGGAGGAATGGGACTACCAGACTTTCGAATATACTATAAGGCTGCGGCTTTTACGTGGATAAAAGACTACAAAACATGAGAATGTTCGCACTGGAGGGAGCAGACCTGAGGATGGAGTGGCATGCCTATATGTTTTATGATAAAGCAAAAACAAAGACTTCACACATCACTTTATCAGAAAATCGCTTCTGAAAATTTGGGAGGATTATAAAACTAAAAACATATGGCAGCTCCCCACCTGGGTCTCACCGCAAGATGTTTTTTTTGGCAGATGGACAGACACAGATAAATGGTTGCGATATGATGATATAATTGAGAGAGCAATGTCCAGCAACTTTAAGATTAAAACAAGAGAAAAACTAGAACAAGAGGGAATAACAGTAAGTTGGTTCCCTTACAGACAGTAGAAAGGTTTCAGATGGATATAAAAACATATGGAATTGAACTCAAAGAGAAAACTGGAGTAATTAAATGGCTGTTCGAAAATCCGCCTCATTTACTTGCCCAAATGTATCAAGAAATACTACATCAGGAGAGGCAAGAAGAAACAGTAAAGGCAACAATGATTTCATGGGCACAAAATATTGAACATTCAATACAATTAGAGTCGGGAGCAGAGCTGGAAAAAAACACAGAAATTTACAGTAGCACAGAATTTGAAAGAGAACTATTACAAGCTATTTCATAGATGGTACATGACACCAAATAAATTAAAAAAGATTTATAATACAGGTACTGGACAATGTTGGAAATGTCAGAATGAGGTCGGTAAGATATATCATATGTGGTGGACAGGTCCTAAAGCTAAGAAATATTGGACCGAAATACATAACAAAATATGTGCAATAACGAAAGTACAGTTTGCTAAGTTACCAGAATTGTATTTGTTAAATATGACTGATGTATTAGAAGGTACTGGTATAAAGAAGTACTGGAGAATATTACTGTACATGATAACAACAGCTCATATTGAATATGCAAAGATGTGGAAAACTCAGCAAATACCCACATTAGAACAATGGTGGGGTACACTGATTGAAAACAAAAATGCTGATATGGTCTCTCAGAGACTAAAAGGGAAATCAGACGAAGAGATACAAAAAGAATGGCAAATTGTAACGGGTAATTGCTGGGTACCATCAGATGGAAATCTGTGATTCATGATTTAAGATATATTATGAGGGGGCTATAGGATATATATCATGAAGCGGGAATATGGAGATGGAAATGCAAGAATCAACAAGTAATAATAGCACTAAAATGTAGTACAATATTTTAAGCATGTTAAGAAATATTGATAATGAAATCTAGATCAGTGTGGAAGATCAGAAATATTTCAAATAAGTTGACAGTTATAATTGTTTGTTTTATATCTGAATTTGAATAAAATGATTTTAAAAAATAATTAATGGGGAAAAAACAAAACAGTTTGAAATAAAGAAAGGTACAAGACAAGGATGTCCACTGTCCCCACTTCTATTCATTACAGCTCTAGAAGTACTGATCAGAGCAATAAGACAAGACCCTGAAATAAAAGGATGCAAAATAAAAAAAACAAGGATATAAACTGAAGGCATATGCAGATGACCTGGTGATTTTCCTAGAAGAACCAGATCAAAGCATAGATAAGCTAATAGAAAAAATTAATCAATTTGGAGAAGTAGCAGGATTCAAAATCAACACTGAAAAAACTAAAATACTGACAAAAAACATAAAGAAGGAAGAAGTAAAAGAATTGATTCAAAAACCGGGGTTCACATCAGAGAAGAAAGTTAAATACTTGGAAATCTGGATCTCGAAGCAAAATAATGAGTTATTTGAAAATAACTATAAAACAACTTGGACGGAAATTAAGAAATCCTTACAAAACTGGAGTACATTACAATTATCATTACTAGGGAGAACAGCAACTATAAAAATGAATATTCTGCCCAAACTAAATTTCCTTTTCCAAAATTTACCAACGATAGTAAACGAAAAGCCATTCAGAGAATGGCAGAGAGACCTATCTAAATTCACATGGGAAAAGAAAAAACCCAGGATCAAATGGTGGATCCTAACAGGGAAAAGAAAGAAAGAAAAAGGAGGCTTTGGACTTCCAGATCTAAAAATATACTATTACACCAACGGTCTGACATGGGTCCGAGAATGGATAACACTTCAAGATGAGAAATTATTGAACTTGGAAGGCTTAGACCTACGTATGGGATGGCACGCATGTATTTGGTATAATAAAGCAAAAATTGACAAAGGTTTCTTAAACCATTACATAAGAAAACCACTATTGTTAATATGGCAAAAATTCAAGAATAAATTTTATAGAAAAATTCCCCAATGGTTATCTTCACATGAAGCCCTGTTCAGCAGATGGAAAGACCCACAAGAGAAGTGGATGCAATATAAAGATATACTAATAGAAGATAAGAAACAGCATTATATTATGAAATCAAGAGAGAGACTGGAAACAGAGCGGTTTAAATGTCACTGGTTCCTGTATAGGCAACTAAAAGAAAGATTCAAGATGGATGAGAAGTCGGAAGGATTCGAATCAGCAACAAAAATAAATCAGTTCGAGAAAATTATATTTGAACCCCAGAAACAAACGACATCAAAACTTTACAAAATGCCAACGGATAGAGAAGTAGAAGCTGAACAAATCAAAGCATCCATGATCAGATGGGCTCAAAATGTAGGACATGGAATACTTTTAGAGCACTGGGAAAGAAGCTGGATAGAAACACAAAAATTTACAGCAGCACAAACATTGAAAGAAAACTACTTAAAGATGCTACATAGATGGCATTTAGATCCGGTAAAATTAAGTAAAATATACAAAAAAAAAAAACAATTGTTGGAAATGCAGTATGAACAATGGAACCTACTATCATATATGGTGGACATGTGAACATGCCAAATCCTATTGGAGAAAGATCCAAGAAATAATGTCAAATATGTTACAAATAAATATCCCATTGATACCAGAAATATTTCTACCAAATATATTACAGAGAATAGACAAAACAATAAGAGTAAAATACTGGAGAACAATACCATATATGGTTACAGCAGCCAGAATCGTATATGCTAAACTATAGAAGAACAAGCAGATTCCTCAAATAGAAGACTGGATAATAAAAGTGACAGAGTTAAGAGATATGGATAGATTAACTATGATAATACAAGGAAGATCTCAAATCAGAAACGAGGAGGAATGGAAACCCATTGAAGAATTCTTATTCAAACAGGAATTACTGTTAGAAGTTTAAAAGATAAGAGTTCTCAAACATAGAGACAAATAGACAAAAGAAAGTTAAGAGATCATAAACGGCCGACAAGGGAGTAGCAGCAACTAATACAAATTAAGACACTAATATACTTAAAGAAACACACAAGAGAAAATAAAGATGAGGAACTTAAAAACAACGAAAATAAATTGAACGAGGAGACGTAAGGAAGTATAACAAACAAGGAAAAGAGATGCATAGAAAAGTAAGGAATGAGAAAGGAAAAGAGAAAAGAAAGTGATATAATAGACAATAATGATTGTTGACGTTAAATACATAGTACAAAGATGAATAACCTGTAAAAGACTGCATTTTGAATGACACTTTCATGAATGTATGAATGTATGAATGTACGATATTTTTTTTTAAATAGTTGAATACAAAAAAATCAAAGTTTGTCTGTGAGTTTGTCTGTCTGTGTCAGGCAGGCGAAGACCTCATATGATTGGCTGTGTGAGGTGAGACGACCTCCTAGGATTGGCTGCCTGTGAAGATTCTGTGGAATCCTGGGGTTGGCAGTTCAGGGAGGGGCCTTTGGAATTCTCAGCTGAGAGCTCTTGGGCCTCAGGCCGGTTGCTATGGAAATGAGGCCTACCATCAATAAGGATGCCAGAAAACGTTTGGGAGGCATATATGAGAAAAATTAAATTGATACACACGACATAATTACAAGGTCTTCTTGCCTCACACAGTAAATTGTAATGGTTCCGTATGTGAACAATCTTAAAGTTGAAATTCAAAACAAAAAATGGTTCCAGAAAAACATAAAGTCATTGCACAAATTCAACAGAAAGCAAAAAAATCAAAAGCCAGTACATCAACATCGCCAGAGAACACAGCCTGGATTGGGGACTATGGTGAAAAGTTACAGGTACTGAAATAGACCGGTTGCTATGGAGATGATGCCGAGCAGCAAGGAGGAGTACAGTGCATTCCCTCAGAAACCCAAACTGTGTCCATAAATAACTCTGAATACAGATTGCACGGGAAAATATGGGGAAAAGTAACAGGTACTGGAGAAGACAGTTTGGTGAGTTCTTAAGAGAAAAATAAAATCCCAGGCAACGGTGGGTAAATACGCTGCTCTAATATATAAAAGTCAACGTTTGTCTGTGTCAGGCAGAGAAGACTCCATATGATTGGCTGCCTGAGGAGACTGTATGGAATCCTGGGGTTTGCAGTTTACGGAGGAGCCTTTAGAAGTCTCAGCCAGAGAGCTCTGAATAAGCTGGTTGCTATGGAGATAAGGCCTAGCAGCAAGGAGGAGGGCAGTGTATTTCCCTCAGGAACCCAACCTGTGTATGTTAATAACTCTGAATATAGATTGGATTGGGGAATATGGGGAAAAGTTACAGGTACTAGACAAGGCAGTTTGAGGAATTACAGACACAGGATCTCAAATCTTTCTAACAAGTATTACCTACGAGAAAATAAAATTCCAGGCAATGCTGGGTATATACACTAGTTCATTATATTTATTAGCGTAAGACATTTAGCTTGTTTGCTAAAACTATTTAAATCTGGACTTCCAGTTGTTGCAAAGTTATCTGGTGATGTTTCTGTACCAAATTATAAATTTGGCTGTGATGTACTAAGCCACTTTGAGAATGTGATGATTTTACTATGAAAAAGCAGCAATAAAATAAAATGGCAACAGTGCTGATTTTTAATGTAGAATGGAAATTCTGGTTGATTCTTCATTTTATATATCTCTGCATTATAGTTATAGGAAATGCAAATGTTAAACCTGCTTCTAGTGTCAGTCTAGTACCAAAAAAAAAACAAAACCTGCAGTATGAAAACTCATCATTATAACAGCTTTTGTGTAAAACATGTTAACACATAGTGCCCAAAAATGACAAACACAAATAAGGAACAGAATGTTTCCAAGCTGTGAACCAGCCCAAACCACACACCCACTGACCCAGGAGAAGACCCTCTGTAAAGTCCTCAAAGGCCCCTCCCTAAACTGCAAACCCCAGGATTCCATAGGATGTTGAAAGTGGAATAATAGCACTGTAACAGTTCAGTGTGGAAATGGCCTAAGACGGCATCAATGTCTGCCTGACCTAAGTCACTAATACAAATTCAGGTAGAAAAGAATAAGGAACTGATTCTCTAGACCACAAAACAGGATGTGGATCAACCCAGATCATACACTCATCCCTAGAACAATGGGAGGTGTGTCTATAAGAAGGTATCACTTGAATGAAGGAACAGAGAGCATGCTGATCAAATTTGCAGATGATACCAAATTGGGACGAGTTGCTAATACCTCAGAGGACAAGATCAAAATTCAAAATGACCCTAACAGACTGGAAAGCTGGGCCAAAGCTATCAAAATGAATTTCAACAGAGAGAAATGTAAGTTCTTTCACATAGGCAGGAAAAATTAAATGCAGAAATATAGGATGGGAGACACCTAGCAGGACAACAGTAAGTGTGAACGGGATCTAGGAGGCTTAGTAGACCACAAGCTGAACATGAGTCAGCACTGTGAAGTGGCAGTCAAGAAAGCCAATGCAATAATTGGTTGCATCAATAGGAGTATGGTGTCTAGATCAAGGACAGTAGTAGTACCAATCTATCCTGCTTTGGTCAGACCTCTTCCGGAATACTGTGTCCAGTTTTGGGCACCTCATTTCGAGAAGGATATTGACAAGCTGCAACGTGTCCAGAGGAAAGTGACCAAAATGGTGAAGGGTCTGGAAGCCATGCCCTATGAGGAATGTCATAGGGAGCTGGGTATGTTTAGATTGCAGAAGAGAAGATTAAGAAGGGACATGATAGCCATGTTTAAATATTTGAAGAGATGTCATGTTGAAGAGGGAACGGACTTGTTTTCCACTGCTCCAGAGAGATTCAAACTACAGGAAAAGAGATTCCACCTGAACCTCAGGAAGAACTTCCTGACAGTCAGAGTTGTTTGGTAGTGGAATATGCTCCTGGGAGTGTGGTGGAGTCTCCTTCTTTGGAGGTTTTTAAACAGAGGCTGGATAGCCATCTGTTGGGAGTGCTTTGATGTGTGTTCCTGCATAGCAGGGGGTTGGACTGGATGGCCCCTGGGGTCTCTTCCAACTCTATTATTCTATGATTCTATCAACAGCCATGCAGCCCAAAGGTCATACCTTCCAAGTGTCCAGAACTGGCAGGCACAGTCTTAATTAATTCTCTTGTCTTACTTTTTCAGCTACTTTTAAAATGTCCAAGTTTCTCTTTCCTCCTCCCACTTTCTCCTATTGTTTTCAGTTTACTTCCATTGCTGCAAACTGAATTCAAAGTGCAAAAACAGTTTGCACTCAATTTTCTCAGCAGGAGGGAGAGGAGGGATGGAATCTTGTCCTTCCCAGTAGGCTCAGGGCAAAAGGAAACTACTGCAGCCTCTCCTGTGTTGTGTTTTCTATTTTTCTAACATTGCTGTCTTGGCCACACTCTGATTGTGCTTGGCCACACATGTCCAGGTTCTCATTTGTGAAATGTTGGAGGGTATGAAAACTGTACCTATGCACAATGGAATTGCCAAGTGTGTCAAACTACTAATGCAAATAGAGGTAGAAAAGAAGAAGGAACTGGTTCTCTTGACTTGAGAACAAGTATGATCCATCTTAAGCCCTATACTCTTCCATCCAGGAGGGAGTCCTTCATAAGACGGCACTGATGCTGTTGTACAGGGTTCTGCCATATGTGCCAACTGAGAGCACAAATAGTCAAACATGTAGAAAATCATTAATACCATTTTTAATAATAGAGGACTCTCTACAATGTATTACGGAAAAATAATATCATCAATTGTTTTTGAGCTAGATATTTTCTAGGATATCAGTATTATGTTTTATCCATATGGTTTTTAACTTTTCTTTCTATAAATACACATTTCTTTCTTATATGAGAAAATAAATCTGTATGGAATCAAAGAAAATTTTGTATACCTGCATATGTGCATTTAGTGGGTTTACATTTCAGTTTTCAAACTGAATTCTTCAGTGTGGTTTACAAGATTTACAAATTGTAGGAGGTGTTTCAAGGATGATGCACTGAAAAAATAAGTCTGAACAGTAATAGAGCCAGGCCCACAGGAGGCCAGGATATGTTGTTCCTTCTCACAGGATACCTGATGCAAGTTGGTTCTGTGGGTACAGTGGCAGGCCACTCAACTCAACCATGCCTTCACATTGCCTTTACCTGCACCTCTGCTTTTCCCTCTTTCGTTTCTGTGCTGGTAATTGTGCATCTGTAAATACTTAACACTTATATAGTTTTGAGATCTTGCACTGGCACATGAAGGGCATAAAATGCGTGCACAGTTCCTACCCCAGGCAGCTCTCTACCCCACTGAGGCTAATGTAGCAGGCTGGGCCTCTGCCTTTTGGAGTACTTGTTGGCATCATAGACAAAAGTTAACAGCTGTCCAGTGATGGAGTAATGGTTGGTTTGTATTCGTGACGTTGACAGACTTTTGCATTAGCTTGGCAATTTAAAACTACATGTAGGCTTGAAGAGTGACAATGGGTTGGGGAAGTTAATTTTCCTGTGTTGCTAAGCTGTTTGTATAGTTCTCGTAACTTCAGTAACTGAAATATGCCCGTAGCTGCTTTTGTGGAGAAACCTCACAGTGTGAAGAAGGAAGCCTACACAGAAAAGCCACTTCCTGTGGCCGGATATCTAATAAGCTGTACAAAAATACTCTGCAATGTAAAAAGCAGCTTTATAATTTATTGAAGTAAGACAGAAGGGGCCTTAAAAGTAAAACAATTAAACAGGCTGAATTGAAGACATACTCTGTGTGTATAAAAAAATCAGGAGGATCATAGAATCATATAGTTGAAAAAGACCACAATAGTCATCGAGTTCAACCCCCTGCTGTCCAGAAACACACACTGAAAGCACACCAGCAAATGGCCATCCAGCCTCTGTTTAAAAACCTCCAAAGAAGGTGACTCCACCACACTTTGAGGTAGCAAATTCCACTGTCGAATGACTCTTACCATCAGAAAGTTCTTCCTGATGTTTAGGTGAAATCCTTTTTCTTGTAATTTGAATCCATGCATAGTCTCTGGAGCAGGAGAAAACAAGGTTGCTCCATCTTCAACTTGACATCCCTTCAAATATTTAAACACTGCTATCATACCTTGTTCCCTAAACCACCCCTTCATAGAGTATAGTTTCCAGACCCTTCACCATTTTGGTTGCCTTTCTCTGGACATGTTCCAACTTGTCAATATCATTCTTGAACTGTGGTGCCCGGAACTGGACACCATATTCCAGGCGAGGTCTAACCAAAACAGAATAGAGTGGTATTATTACTTCCCTTGAACTTGACATTATACTCCTATTGGTGCAGCCTTGAATCACATTGACTTTTTTAGCTGCCTCATCACACTGTTGACTCATGTTCAGTTTGTGGTTGATTGAGGGCCTTTCTCCGCTACACTGTTATAGTGCTATTACTCCACTTTCAACATCCTGTGGAATTCTAGGATTTGTAGTTTACTGAGGCCAAAGGTGCTCCTCCCTAAACTGCAAACCCCAAGATTGCATAGGATGTTGAAAGTAGAATAATAGCACTATAACAATATAGTGTAGAAATGGTCTAAGACTCATAGATCCCTCTCACATGTACTGTGATCAAGCCAGATGTCACCCATCCTATATCTGTGCATTTCATTCTTTCATCCTAAGTGTAGTACTTTATATTTCTCCTTGTTAAAATTCATTTTGTTAGTTTTGGCCCAGCTCTCTAATCTGTTAAGGTCATTTTGAATTCTGATCCTGTCTTCTGGGATGTTAGCTACCCTGCTAATTTGGTGTCATCCACAAATTTTATGAGCATGCCCTCTATTCCATCATTCAAGTCATTGATAAAGATGTTGAATAGTGCTGGGCCCAGGACAGGCCCAGGACCCTGTGGCACCCCACTAGTCACTTCTTTCCAAGATGAAGAGGAGCCACTGGTGAGTACTCTTTGTGTTTGGCCAGTCAGCCAATTACAAATCCACCTAACAGTAGCATTATCTAACCCACAGTTTATTAGATTGTTACAAGACTATCATGAGGGACTTTGTCAAAGGCCTTACTAAAATCAAGATATACTGTGTCCACAGCTTGCCTTTATCCACCAAGCTTGTAACTCTATCAAAAAAAGAGATGAGATTCTGGTATGACTTGTTTTTGAGAAACCCATGTTGACTTTTAGTGATCACAGTATTGCTTTCTAAGTGCTTAAAGACTGTCTGTTTAATGATCTGCTCTAAGACTTTTCCTGGTATTGATGTCAGGCTGACTGGATGATAATTGTTTGGCTCCTCTTTTTTCTCCTTTTTGAAGATGGGGACAACATTTGCCCTCCTCCAGTCTGCTGGGACTTCTCCTGATCTCCAGGAACTCTCAAGGATTATTACCAATGGTTCCGAAATTACTTCTGCCAGTTCTGCCCTTGGATGTAGTTCATCTGGCCCTGGTGACTTGTATTCATTTAGAGTAGCCAGGTATTCCTGTATGACTTCTTTATCTATTCTGTGCTGCATTTCCCCATTACATCATCGTCTGTTTCATTCAAAAACATTGTTTTTCTTTTGGGAGAAAACTGAGGCAAAGAAGGCACTGAGCAGTTCTGCCTTTTCTCTGTCCCGTTACCACTTCTCCATCTTCTTGTCACAGCAGCCCTACTGTCTCCTTGTTTTTACTTTTGCTATAGACATAAGCAAAACAAAACAAAAAAACCCTTCATATTGTTTTTAAACTCTCTAGCAAGCTTGCGCTTTTTCTGCACTTTAGCTTTTCTAACTTTTTCTCTGCATGTGCTGGCTATTTGTTTGAATTCCTCTTTGATGATCTCCCTCTTTTTCCATTTCTTGTACATGGACTCTTTAAATCTTAGTTCTGATAAAAGCTAGACATACATCCTGGTTTCTTTATACACCTTCTATTTTAACTGCTCAGTGGAATTGTTTGAAACTGTGCCTTCAATAGCTCGCTTTTAAGAATCTCCCATCCATCATAAATTCCTTTCTCTTTTAGTATGCCTGACCACAGGATGACACTTAATATTTTCCAAAGTTTACTGAAATTAGCTTTCTCCAAGTTTAAAATGCAACTCTGGCTATGCTTGGCTTCCCCTTTCCACTGGACAACAAATTCCAGGAGAACATGATCACTCCAACCTAAGGATCCTCCTCTATTACTACATTCCAATCATGAGTCTCATCCCCCCAGGTTTCAGTGATGCTTATTATATTATATCTGCTTTGCTATGTTAAGAGTTCAAGTTCATCTTGTTTATTTCCCATGCTCTTTGCATTAGTGTAGAGACAACCAAGACCATCGGTCATTCCCCTTAGCTGCTTATTTAAGTTTTTTTTCCTCCTACAGTCAGGGGCTCCTGTACTATTTGCTCAGTTCCCTCAATAACATTTAGATTATTATCTCTAGCACTTGATGAACTCCTGCCCTCAAGAATACTGTCACCCTCCCCCACATAACTCAGTTTAAAGCCCTTCTGATCAAGTTTGTGAGCCTCTTAGCAAAAATATTCCTGCCAACTGCTGTGAGGTGCAACCATCATGGTTACCCAGTGTTTTATTGCTGCAATTACAATGAAAGTAAAAACTTTTTTTAAAGTGTTACCAAAAAAAAAAAAGAAAAGAAAAGAAAAGAAATATTCCAGTGTGGAAAATCTAGAAGGTTACATCCTTCAGGGCTGTGTTAACTTACAAAACAGGGAGCATTCAGAAATTTCACCATATAAAACTGAACATTGTTATGTGAAGTATTTTGCTATATAATCATTTATACTGTATATGTTTTGGAAGTTCAATTCCCTCTTTTGGCTGATCTTCAAAGAACAGGTACGTGCAAACTGTATCTGGTGCCATAGGATAATTAATTCAAGGACTATCTTTCAATCTGATATTATGCTTTGTGCATATAGAATCCATAAAATTCATCAATAATACATCAAATAGCAGAAATGTTTACTCCCAGTCACAGCAGTCCAACAATTTCTCATTTGCCGGCATTATAATTCACGCGGTATGTTGAAAGTTAAGGGGACTATACCACAGATCTCGAAATGCTGAGGCTGACTTTAGTCAGGCTTTAATTTATACCATCACTGTTTTTAACAAGATGCCACCAAAGCAATACCTGAATGCCTGTTTCGAAGTCTGTTCTAAAGAAAAAATTGTCGATTTTACAGTAATTCATATCTATGTGGTATACATTATAAAGGTTTCTCAGGAAATTAAAAGTTTTTTATGTATGCTTTTTATTACTTCAGAATGGGAAAATAACGGACAAATGAGCTGGTATGATGAACAGTTTTATCATAATTTTTGACAGTACAGTAGACCCCCCAGAGATACCGGAATTTATGGATGCTCAAGCCTCATTACATACAACAGTGTAGTAAAATGGTGTCCATTGTATAAAAGGGCAAAATCAAGTTTGCTTTTGAGAGGCGGAGAGAATATTTTCAAGCCATGGTTGGTTGAATCTGTGGATACAGAATCCTTAGATATGGAGTACTGACTGTAACTACCTTACATATTGAACATAATGCTGTTGCTGTCGATTCTATAAAGCAGTGTTTATGAAATCAGCAAATATAATTTGACAAAGGACCTTTCAATCTTAAAGAGAACTAGCATATTTACCCAACATTACCCAGGATTTGATTTTCTCATAGGCAATTCTTGTTAGAAATATCTTAGGAATTACCTTACCTTACCTGATGAATTAAATGCAGTTGAAATACACAGATTTGAGATCCCCAAATTGGGGAATTAGTCTTGTCCAGTACCTATAACTTTTCCCCGTATTCCCCAATCTAATCTGTATTCAGTTATTAACATATCAACATTGGGTTCCTGAGAGAATACACTGGCCTCCTTTTTGCTGCTAGGCCTCATCTCCACAGCAATTGACCTGAGCTCTCTGGCTGAGAATTTTAAAGCCCCCTCCCTGAACTGCCACCCCCAGGATTCCATAGAATCTTCACAGCCAGCCAATTGTATTGTTACCCTGCTTGCTGGAGGTCCCTTAGGAAATTCCCAACGTCTGTCAAAATTATCACTTGTGAGGAAAATTAGCTACGAACACTGCTGTAGCAATGCGAAGAGGGCAGGGTAATTAAGGATCTTGAGCCCAGCTTTACAGAGTTGGATCACAGAGAATCAGGCTAACTGTTCAAATTTATGGTTTTTATTAAATGAAAATGTTCTCACGCACCAACACACTCACTCACACACGCACACAAGGCTTATTGCGAAAGAAAAGAGGTGAAAAATGGATAGGGGATATAGCAAGAGGTTGTAGAGGGGTGATACTGCACCCATCCTGAAGTCCTTGGTCCGGGAAGCAGCAAGCAAAACGGAACTCAGCAAAGAAACGGCTGAGGGGATTACTCAACTAACAGAGTGCCGGTCTGCTAGCGTGGCGAGGAGTTCTCCAGAGAAATTCTCAAAAACTAGGACTACTTGTAGGGCAGAACATACCTCGAGGGCAAATCCTCTCCCAGGGAGGACAGCAGTCATAGCAAAGGAAAGATTGTTCATCAAAGGCAACTTGGTTTGCATGATGGATTTATGATGCGTTGCCAATGTTTCAGAATCTTCGGTTGCAATGGTTGTAGTGTAAATTTATGTAGATGGGCCTTGCCTCGTAGGATTTTTCCGGAGTCACAGATGCTCAACCTGGGGAAAACATGCTAATTCCCTCAAGATGGCTCCTCTTTGGCTGAGGACTCTTTGTTTTTGTGAGTTTGCACAGCTTGAGGTCTCCTTGGGCTACGTGACTGGGGGATTTTTCTGGCCTGACCTAGTTCTCAGTTGTTCTACCGCTTTTGCCTATGTGCCCATCTGGGCAACCTCCCTGGCATGGTGAGCATATTTGATATCAAAATTGTAGTCCCCAGGATAGGGTGTTCCAGGGGCGTAACAATATGAGGTCTTCTCACCTCACACAGCTAATCATATGAGGTCTTCGCCTGCCTGACACAGACAAACAGACAAGATCACTCACAAACTTTTGACTTTTATATAGTAGATGATATGCTCAAGCAATACAGGATTCAGTGTGTCAGAGTTCTCCTTTTGTAAAATGTTTTCCCGGTTAAAATATGGAAATTAATGTCACAGCAAACATCTAGTGCAAACATCTTCTACTATACTGATTTTGAAAAAAAGGTTGTTGAAGTATGTTTTTGCATTACTATTTACAGAGTGGTATTATTTTTCCGCGTACAGAAGATGTCCCAAAACAAGAGGCTGAAATGCTTCAGTTGAAAATTGGCTTAGAAATGTTTTAAAAATATGGTTTAAATAATAAACTGCATTGGAGGCCTGCACAATTTGTTGAAAATATGAAATAGGCCACTCTAAGTAGATTGTGTGTAACTGTATCCTTTGTGAAAGTAATAAAGGGAAAGGTCAAAGAAGTTCAAAATTGACAAGCATAAAAAAAACTGCAGTAGATTAATATTCTTACATAGTTGTTAGAAAATAAGCCAAAGCTTAAGTACAACAGAGAAGCTCTCATGACCCTTACAGATAGAAGTTGGTTTGGGGAAGGGAAAAAGGGAACTTTACTTTCTCTCTAATTTGGTATTAAGAGTAGTTATTAAATTAGTAATGTTTATGAAAAACAATGTAAAATGTATATGAATTTGTAACCATTTACATTTAGTTCCCTGTTTTCGTTGAAAGTTGGTTGTTAATAAAAATATAATTTTTTAAAAAATTGACAAGAATAGAGTCAATGAAGAAATAGCAGGTTACAGAAAGCAAGCCATGGCCCTGATTTTGCAAGACCTGAGCAGAGCTGTTGACAACAGAGGCCATTTCCGCACTAGCCTGTTATAGTGCTATTATTCCACTTTCAACATCCTATGGAATCCTGGGGTTTACAGTTTAGGGAGGGGCCTTTGAGGAAACTGCAAACCCCAGGATTCCATAGGATGTTGAAAGTGGAATAATAGCACTATAACAGGCTAGTGCGGAAATGGCCAAGGTGTCTTGGATTCTCTCATTCATAGGGTCGCCAATAGTCAAAGTCCACTTGATAGCAATTAATAACAGCAAATTAAGTCTGTGTTTTTCTGTTGAATACATTTAAGGTGTGTGTTCTTTTGTTTGTTGTTGTTGAGAAAATGAATGCTAAGAACATTAAGAGGATTAAGACGTCTTTAAATTTTCAGATACAAATTTGTTGCGATAATGTGCAACGGAAATGATTTCATTTGTTTGTACCTGGTGAGGAACACAATATCTGCTATGATGGAATCAGGAAATTTCACAACACCAGAAACAACAATGTTCACACAGCGGATAGTACGAATTTCTAAATATCCAGAGTGCTTCTCATCATGTTGTTGAAATGTGACTCTAAAGGACCCTGTCGTCAGGGCCTTGTCAACTTGGATGGCCGCCCCTGCACTCCCGGGGACCAACAGGCATCTGGTATCTTTTCGGGAGACTGCTTCAATGAGCCTGATTCTGTTGTTCTGTTTTGGATTTTTAGCACACGTCCTTTCAACCCCCTACTAAATATTGTAAATCGCACTGAGAACTGCAAATGAAATTTAATAAATATACATGCCTAGCTACAGAGAAATTATTTTGGAGAAACATGTTTTTATGGGTGGGAAAGTAAAATAGCATTTTCTAAGGCCTGTCCTACAGCTTGTTTGGTGCAGAAAGGCTTCATTTCTTATTTGTGATTGTCATTTTGGGGCAATATTAATATGCCATAATTTACACAAATAAGATACAGGAAAGTACAACTGAAGAACTAACTTCAGCAGCCTATTAGGTTTCCCAATAAATTCTCATTCAGGTAAATTTAGTTGGAAAAGCAGAGTAAGAAGCAGTGTTTCTGCAACCTGGTTCCTGTCAGACTACAGGTGTGAATTAGACAAAGTAGGTTACTGTGCTGACTGTGGCAAAAAAACATACTCTTTTTTTTTCAAATATTATATGTACACTTGTCTTCTCCCAAAGTCTTTCTTAGAAATACCTCCCGGACTCTAGTTTCTCTTGTATAAAGGAGGGAATGGCTATGTCAAGATGATGCTTACCACTTGCTTTGATTTAAATATTTGCCTTCAAAACTTTAATTTCATGATTGTAAAAAATCAGCACCTTTCTGGTCAATCCAATTTCCTATCAGTAAATCTAACCACTGAGACCCTTAAACATTGCAACCATATTTAAAATCAAAATACTGTTGTTGTTGTTTTAAAAAAACAGGCACCTGTGTTCTCTCTGAGGCCTTGAATTAACCATTTGATACATTTCCATATTTTGCCTGATGGATATGCAGTGTTCAGACAGACTGATCCACCCAAGGAAGTCGCAGCCTTGAATTTGCAAGACCTGAGCAGGGCTGTTGGTGACTAAGGCCATTTCCGCACTACATTGTTATAGTGCTGTTATTCCACTTTCAACATCCTATGGAATCCAGGGGTTTGCAATTTAGGGCCCTTCCCTAAACTGCAAACCCCAGGATTCCATAGGATGTTGAAAGTGGAATAACAGCGCTATAACAGGGTAGTGCAGAAATGGCCTAAGGCTCCTGGAGGTCCCTCCTTCACAGGGTCTCGGGAAATCAAAGCCGATTTGAGGGCAGATAACAATATGAACAATTCGGCCTTCTGGCCAGCTTGCCACATGGCCTCTCCTTCCGTTTTAAAAACCCTCACAACATCCCTGCGAGGTAGGTCAGGCGCGAGAGCGAACCGACGACACGTTTTTGAACTTCACGAGGAAAGGGGGAGGGGGCCAAAACGCCTCTCTGAATTTGAAAGCGGGGCGGGGGCGGCCACGGGAAGGTGGTCGTCGCCCTCTGCTGGGCCGGGAGCGGAGCTCAGGCGGCAGGCTTAGCCCCGGCGGAGGCGAGGGAGAGGCTCCTCCCCTCCTCAGGCGAGGCTCTGCTGCCTCCCTGTGGCGCCCCTGAGGGGAAGCGGGCCGCGGGGCTCCGGGTGGTCAGGCGCGCCCTGACCAACGGGCGCTCTTTCCGGTGCACCCGCCTCAGGCAAGTCGATAGGTGTCCGAGCAGCCGCCGCCGCCGCCGCCGCCGCCTCCTCTGAAGCGACCATGGTGGAGGTGAACCGCGCGTTCCTGCGCTCCGTGAGGGGAGGCTTCAAGATCGGTCGCATGGTACGAGGCCCGGGGTGTGAGGCGAGGTCGGGGGAGGAGTGAAGTTAGTCACGAAAACCCCCAAGTCAGCTCCGTCTGTGGGTCCGGAGCCTGCCCTGGTTCTTCGTTCGCGCCCTCCTGGCGCCTGTTTGCCTCCTCAATTTGAAGTAAGAATGGCGGGAAAGGTGACTCTGAGCCTGTGCAGAGTGCAGCTTCTCTCGCCACTGACAGGCGCGTGGAGGATCCATATCACAGGGGGAGAGCAGTTTCTGTCTTTATTTCCCCTTCCTTTTTTCGACAAGTTCACTGCCCAGCAAACCAATCTTCAGTCTTTCCTTGTTGGCAGTGTAGTTGCGTAAGCCATTTCCGCACTAGATCGTTGTAGCGCTATGATTCCACTTTCCCGAAACTGCAAACCCCAGGATTCCATAGGATGTTGAAAGTGGAATCATAGTGCTATAACAATCCAGTGCGGACATGGCCATGGTTTTGTGGGAATCGTCCAGTTGCCTTGCGCCCATGAGAGGGCTGCTAATGAGAGGGGCCACTAGCCCTTGCCCCCTGGTAGACATTTTAAATGTTTTCTTTCCTCAGTACTTTCAAGCTCATCTCCTTTATTGCTGAGGCAAAGAGCCTGGTAATCGTTTTGAAGGAAACGGCAAACATCAGCACATCTAGTGCCTTCAGGCACAGCACAACCCTAATTCATTTTTCTCTCCCTTAGGTCTTTAAATTATCATCATTTCCTCTCTCTGGTGTTGCAGTTCACATAGTTACATTTTTTCCAGTTTAAAAATAATGTCCTGAATCTGGTTTCTGGTTCCATTTTAGAGCCCATCATTTAGAGCGCGTACCTAAGTTTGATTACTTCAGTGGGTTTACTCTAGTTGGGACTGAAGTAATCAGACTTACCCCTCTGTCTGGGTGGGGGCAAAGAAGTCCTCAAGTTTCTAGTATATATCTACGTCCTTGAATCAATTAAATTCATGTATGATGGGAGGAAAGATGCAGTGAATCCATTATTAGATATTTGAATTAATCTTAAAGAAAACATTGAATATACCAAATTCTGAGACAGTATATATTTGGTAGGGCTTGAAGCTTTGTCTTTGATTCATTTAGTAACTTACAAGTAGATAGTTTGGCAGTACTGGAACCTTTGTAGCATGACTGTATAGATGTCAAATGAATATTTTTCCTTTTTCCCTTACAGGGCTTAGCTTTCTCATCAGCTATTATTTTTGGTGTTGGTAAATCCCATGAAGCATATCTAACACTTGCAATCATTGAATTTGTCATCACTTTATTATTCTTTTTGTTATATCTGCTGCATCTGCAAAGAGTGCTGTCATTCTTATTTTGGCCCTTGGCTGTAAGTATTAATTTGCACAAAAATGTACACACTGCAGAAAGGCAAATGCTAGATACACTGTTAGCATACTTGGAGATGGATTTGGATCTGTTTTGAATGACAGGCTAGGTGTTAATATAGTTTTTTTACTTTTAATATACAGTTCTGTCTCTGAATGTAGCTGATTCACACATAGATAGATGTCATCCAGACAGTGATCCTAAATACACTTGTTAGAAATTAAGTTCAGGTTGTCACTGAGGGGATTCCTTCTGGAAGGACTTAGAAGATTTAGGGCCTGTTCACGCTACACTATCATTATGATTTTACTTTAACTGCCATGGTTACATCCTATGGAATCCTAGGATTTGCAGTTTAGGGAGGTGTATTTAGAATTCGCCACGAAAAAGCTCTAATGCCTCACCAGCCTACAAACACCAGGATTCCATAGGAGGAGCCATGGGAATTAAAGTGGAAAAATCGTGCTGTAATTCCATAGTGTGAAAGAGCCTCTGGATGTGCTTAGAATCTAAATAAATATGAATAGGATTGCACAGTATGTCATTTGTTACATTTCCTTAGTTACAGTGTTTCTATACTACTTTTGAGGCAAATTTGGTTTGCTTCACAAAACAGTTCACAAAGTAAGAAGCTGAAACAATAAAATGTTAAATGCAATTAATCAAATAATATAAAATGTTTGAAATAGCTGGCAGTTTTAAAAAATGAGGATCAAAAAAACTAGGCTTGTATTCAGTTAAAAACAGCTTGGGAAAATGTATTTAAAGCCTATTTAGAAACAGAGAAGAACTACATACACAACCAAGAGTAGAGAGTTCTATGGAGTTGGGGCCACCACAAGAAAGGCCCAAACTGTTGTGCCTGCCAGCTTCATAGATTGGTGGGCACAACAGTGGGCATATGGGTTGGCCTCAGTGGTTGTTTTTAGGCCCTCAGTAGATTTGTACAACCAGCATGGTGTACTGGTTTGTGTTTTGGAGCAGGACACTGGAAGACCAGGGTTAGAATCCCTGTGCACAGCCATGGAAACTGTCTGAACAAATTCTGCCAAGAAAACCCTGCTATAGGTTCACTGTAGGGACGCCGTAAGTCAGAAATGACTTGAAGACAAACAACAACAACAATGATGTTTGTACAGATTCAGGTGTCCCTTCTAATAGCCTAACAAATTTTAAATGTAAAAAATGAATATACAAAGATGTTTGCAAGCATGATCATGGACATCACAGAGCAGTGTTTCCCAGCTGGACACACCTTTATCACTAAGTGCGTGAAAAGCACTCACATTTCAGTTGAGCTTGAGATCATTTTACCGGACAGGAAAACTGTGTTGGTGCAGTTTAAATTGCAACAGTCATTTCACAAATGCAAATGAGATAGTTTGATGGGGCAGTCATGACATGGTGAAAAAATGTGTAAAGTCCAAACCTAAATCTGAATTGCTTGGAATTCTGTGCTAGTTAAGACCATTTCCCTTTTGTGTCTGAGGAAGCAACATGCTTAGTTTGTGCCTTTTGCTGTCCTTCTCTTTCCAAACCAGATTGTTCAGTGGGTTAAGCCTGCTTAAGGAACATATATTTCTGTCATTAAAACAAAGCACATCACAAAGCTCAGGGCCAAAATATTGTACTTGATTCTCCAGCCACAAATTCCTCCAGAGGACCACAGAACCAGTTCCAGTTTAAAATAGGACCATGGTAAAATGCCATTGATGAATCTTCTCCAATTCTTCAGTGTCCAGCTGCAATTCACCATTTTAAGCTCTAGGCCACTGCAGGAAGTTTAACATGGTGGGTAGCTCAGTCAAACTAAGCTGGGGGACTAGACAGGTGATTGACATGGTCCAAGTTAGGCATTAGGCTTAGTGGACCCTTGGCAGATACTAAAAAATGTCAAGTGCTGATGCCAAACCTGCACATCAAAACAGATTATTACTTCCTGTAGGTTTTGTTGTTGTTGTTGCTCTCTTAACACTAATTTTCAGCTTCTGTGTTTCCTTTGAATATCACAGAAAGGTTGCTCAATAAGTGCGTGTGCATTCTTTCCCTATTTACATTTTTCCCATCCCCGTTGTGCCATTACCACTGAGGAGTGTAGCAAAATAGGGGAACCTGTAAAAACAGCAACAAGAGATTTCGTATCATTGATCCTCCATGTTGCCTTTAGTTTGAGCCTGATAATACACAAGACAGCAGGGACAGGAAGCATGTACCCCCTCCTCCAAGATATTGTTGAGCTGCAAGTACCAGCATTCCTCACTGCTGGATATTTTGGTTAGGGCTGATGGGACTTGCAGTCCAATAAAATTTGGAGGGTCACATGATTCCCACCCCTGAATTAGAGGCCAAATGCTTCAGCCATGTATTTCCTCTTTTCCTTCATTGTTTGTCACAATCCTGTTAATTTTTATAATTGGTTCTTCCTTTCTGTCTTTCCATTTGTATCCTATTCATACCTTTCTTCCAAAATGAGTTCAAGGGGAATACATGGCTCTTTCCTACTTTATTTTTAAGCAAATCTTTGAGGTATGTCAGGGTAGTGAGCGAGTTTAATGTCTCAGCATCAATTTGAATCTCGATCTCCCAAAACCTAGCCCAACCTTCAAGTATGGGTGGGGAATATGTAGTCCTCTACATGTTATTGAGCTGCAGCTTCCATAAACCTCAGTCAGTGTTAATGATAATAACGGATTGTGATTGGAGTTGAGGGATCTGTACTCTGACAGTATCTGGAGAGAGTAGTGTCCCCATCCTACCTTTGATCACTACATCCTACCTTTCAATACTATAATAATAGCATTCAGTAGTAATCTCTTAAAAAAATCTGTAAGATAAATAAGTATGGTTATTTCTGCATTACAATACAGTGGTTGCAATGAGGCTGAGAGAGAATCATTTGGGTAAAGCCACCCAGTAAGCTCATGTGGAAGGCAAGATTCAAACCAGGGACTTCATTGCTCAGTGTCCTGGAAATTACAATTTTCCAGCTCACAATTTATAGGTGATTTGACTTCCAGTTCCTACCATATGCTCAAATCATTCCTAGTCAGACTAGACCCTATCTGACTCTTCATGGTGTATGTGTGCCTGCCTGCCTGCCTGCCTGCCTGCCTGCCTTCCTTCAAGTGCCTGTTGAAGTCACCCCATGAATTTCCTAGGGGTTTCTTAGTCAAGGAATACTCAGAGGTGGTTTTGCCAGTTGCTTTCTCTGAAATATAGCCTACAGCACCTGGTATTCATTGGCAGTCTCCCAACGAAGTACTAACCAGAGCTGACCCTGGTTACCTTCCAAAATCAGATGGGATCTGGTTCATTTAGAGTATTTAGGCCCCTGACTCTTCATGGTAGTAAGTGCTATTTTTCAGGAATTATATTGAGGATGCTTTTATAGATAATCCTATGCCAACTATGTCTGTTCAGAAGTGGAGAATTATATTATTTTGGATATTTGTCATACATAACTATTATTCCTTAAACATCCGATGTGTAAGACATGACTGACTGTTATTTAGAAGCTTGCAATCCAGTTAGTTTCTTAAAAAAGATGTGTTTTACATACAGAATACTTGAAAACAATGGAGTGTTTAGTTGTTAGAGCTTGACTGATGGAAAAGCATTTGACGCTACTGTCATATGAATTTAGTTACTCATCTTCTGCTTTTAACACAATGTGAAAAGAGAACTTGGCATGACTGAAATCTACTTATTCTTCTATAGAAGTCTAACTGCTCCCTAGTCTAATAGATATATTTCAGATTGTCCACCAGTCAACTTCAATTCCATTTTTAATTATTTTTTAAACTGATTCTTTTAATTTTACATTTTGGTTAAGTATAAAAATAAAACTGAAGAAACATATTGAAAGTAGAGTACAATGGTAGGAGTAGGTAAGCAGAGGAGTGATTAAAAAAAATGGGGGGATTAGTAGGTGTGTGTGTATTGTGTGCCTTTAAATCATTTCAACTTACAGTGATGAACCTATCAAGTTTTCTTGGCAAGATTTGTTCAGAGGTTTGCCACTGACTTCCTTTAAGGGTCAGAAAGTATGACTTGCCCATGGTTCCCCATTGCCTTTCCACGGCTGAGGAAGGATTCAGACTCTAGTTTCACAGAGTTCTAGTCCAGCACTCAGACCAGTATACCACACTGGCTTCCTTGACAGTTCTATCATCACTAATATATATTATTAGGTTCCTTTTTGTTGTGCCTAGGTTTTGGTAATAGCTAATAGCAAACTCAGTTCTTAAATAGCCAAAATAGCACCATCCACACCAAAGAAAGAGATATCAACAGTGCTAAAGCATTAGTCTCTGCTGTACTCAAGGACCTGAGCATCCATGATTAATGGCCAATGGGATGGAAGATTCCAGGTTAAGGAATGTAACCCATCAATATATACAATTATACCAACATCTTTTTTAGGATATGCAGAATTGAGATATATTTTGTACATAGGGCCAGCCCTACCATCAGGCAGAATGATGCATACCTATTAGCTATCAGATTTGTGTCATGAAAGGGCAGTAAATTGATATTTAATTTATTATTACTGTATTACAACAGCCAGGGAAAAGGAAAGACACTTGTGGAATTTTCTACCTCAGGTGCCAAGATAACTTGGTCAGCCTTGACCACTGTATGTCCTGACTGATGGCGGGAGAGGGGGTGGTAATACCATTTGCTGCTTTGCGTCATGGCAGAAAATATTTTGGGTCAGCACAGGTCATGGAGTTGATATTAAAGTGCATTGTTTGCTGTATTTTTCAGGATGCTTTCAACTCCCTGGTAGCAGCGCTATTTCTCTTCATTGCAGGCCTGTGTGGAGTAATCAAAAAACCCATTGTCGAAGATTTAATTGGAGGAGTAAGTAAGAAAGTCTCTAGTAGAAGCAATAAAAGTCAATACACAGTTCACCAGAGGTGTAAGGCAAAACCACACAGGCCAAGCTTTGAGAGCAGGTTTTGTTGCTCCTGAAACTGTATCCCAGAGCTATACTTTAATCTCCTTTATTGTGTTGAATGACCACCATCTGCTCATATGGCTATTTCTTGTCCCATAGAACAGTGGCCCTTTTCAAGCATAGCATTCTCAGTTTCATGAACTGTGGTTTACTGAACTATGCTTGGATCCTGGCCATTGCTGATGGCTTTCCTCCTTATACAGATAGCTGGTGGAAGGGACCCAATCCAGATTGATACCACAGGGTTGAAACTCCTTTCCCTGCCAAGGTCTCAATACATATTCCTCCCTGTATTTGATATTGATTCTTTAAAAAATAAAAACAACACAATTCTTGCTATTAGTAATGGCATGATTGGTGTCATATGATATTAAGCCACAGTAACAGTGAACTCAGTGGGATTTTGTAAAAGTTTAGTATCTTCCATTCATAATAAATTATTCTTGGGCCAAGAGAGCTGGCAAGTCACATTTTCCACAGTAAAGCAGATTAAGGCTCACCACTTAAAATCATATTTCATATTTGAAAGAGAATAAAAGATGCTTCCAGACTGACTGCATCCACTGCTGTCCAAGTCTATTAAGTCCATCATTTACCCTTCTCTCTTGTGTCCCAAGTTGAATTTCCATTTGACGACACTCAGAGCCGCCCTAACAAGAGGTCCTTGAAACTAATTAGGAGGCTATAGCTAATGCAGTCAAAGCAAGGGCAAAGTGGAGATGATCACCAACATTTTAAAAAGCGAAAGGCAGTTGCCTTACTGAATTAATTGAATCACTTTACTGAATTAATTTCTTCTTTATCACAAATATTTAAATTGAGCATTGACAAAACAGAGCTGCGGCTGTTGAGGCAACCTTGGCTGAAATTGTTACACTAACTAAAGACAGATGACAATGATCACCAACGGCATCATCATCATCATCATCGTCATCTTTATTTGTGTCTCACTTTTTTGCCCAACATTAGGCTTCAAAGCAGCTCACATCTTAAAACAATACAATTTTAAAACATATAAACAATACATATTAAAACAGAATTAATAAAAGAATTAGAACAGCTAAAAGATTAAAAGAAACAATTAAAATTAAAACAGTACAACAACCCCTAGCCTTTCTGAATTAAAATGCCTGCCTGAGTAAAAATTATTTGCCTACCACTGAAAGGACAACAAATAGAGGATCATTCTGGCCCCCGTGGGGAGTTCTAGGGTCTAGCGGCAGCCACTGAGAAGGCCCCGTCTCGGGTCCCCACCAACCATGCTTGCAGCAGTGGTGGGACTGAGAGAAGGACCTCTCTTGGTGATCTCAGAGCCCTTCCAGTTTATACAGGGTGATACGGTCTGTCAAGTAGCCTGAATCTGAGCCACGCAGGGCCTGGACCTGAGCCATAATGTTCAATACATTTTGGGGACGATGGAATCTGAATCAGTTTTTCTTGTCATTTGCAGGTGTTTTTCCTGATCCTCTGTGTCCTTTGTATAGCAGATGCTGCTTTTCTCTTGAAGCATATTACTTTTAACAGACCACCACCAGGAAGGGACATTATTCACAGATAGAAGAAACAACCCCAAAATTAATCTATAATCCCCTTGGAGCACCTCTTGAGCTATAAGGCCATTTGTGTCATATTTTCTGTGTTGTTGTTTTTTTAAAAAAACTGAGAGCACAGTTTAGCTAGTCAAGCACTTTTAAGTCCTGTTGATTTCAAAAGGAGAAACTGAAACGTGCTTACCTCTCCCATCAAAAATCAATGTGATCTAAAAAGGCATAATTTTTGCTGGTTTGTCGCCTTAATTTTTTAAAAATGTAAGAATTTAAATCTAATTTATTCAACTCTTCAAAAAAAACTTTAAATAAAATGGTTTCTGTGCGTTTTATAAAACAGCAGTTGTAAATGTTACATTTCAAATGGTTATCAGATGTACCTTCCTGAAGTTTGTGAACTTTCTCGTTCATTATTAATGTTTTTAATTAAAAGGTTTTTTTCTAAATATGGCTGAATTGTAATAATGCTGTTAATAATATTGTTAAGCGTGCTCTCCATTTCCCCCTGTGGTGAGAAGTGCAAGAGTAGCGCTGACGGGTTTAAGCTCCAGTATTAAACACACTTGTTAAGGGGCGCTGGTTTGCTGTGTAAGTTTCTTTTTGACAAAGAGAGCACTGGAGGTTCATGATGTCTTTGTAACACGTTTCATAAAAATATTAGCAGAGCACAGTGAAAGCAAGTCTATTGCTAATATTGTTGCTGGGTTTTCAAAACCGTAATATGGGACAGTCAAAATTCATGATATGCAGGGTTGACAAACAGGAAGTAGCTATTAACAAGTTCTACCTAAATGCCAAATGAAAGTATTGGTTTCAGTTAACTTAGCCCTGCATTTCTCTGGAAAATTAGCCTGTATCTTTATGAAGGGCCTACACACACACATACAGGAAGTTTTGGCATCTTGTTGAGTCTATATAAAAGGAAGAGCTTTCCTGCCAGAGTCCTCCTGCCAGAGGACACCCCTTCTAATAAGGGAGACCTACTAGTTCTATAAGTGACAAGCTTTCCAGGCCTCAAACAAAAGGCATTTCTTTTATCAAGAAACAGCTGGCAACACAAATTCCTAAAATCGGGCTGCAAAACTACTGCGCTGGCACCTGGATGTCAGCAAAATTGCAGATGGCCAAGGAACCAGTGTAGTTAGACAGGACAGAAAAGTCCAGCCAGTTATTTGTCTCAGCCTAATATATCTAACATGGTTTTTGAAGACAAAACATGGTAGATGGGTATGTTATTGTTTATATCACTTTTTGTTCCAGGGAGGGGGGATGCTACACATAGGTAGGGCGCATTCCACAGATACTTTCTGTCCAGTTAAACTGAGAACTGTTTCTCCCTCAGTCTGTTTCTAAATTCAAAAATGGCGAGCGCTCCTCAAGGAAGAACACAAGTTTCAAAACCTGCTCCTTAGAAGTTAATTGACTGGAGGTGGACGCTACATGTCAATATCATCTTAGATAACAGCAACATCTCGTAAACATCAGGGACAGCCAAAGTTTTTCTGCTACTTGAGGTGGGAAGCAAACACCCATTCTCGCATCACAGGCTGCAGTGGCAAGGGCTTCTGCTCAGACTTCTCCATCATTTGCCCACTCCGGTGTGTCATCAACAGCACAAACAGCCAGTCAGCTAGCCTCCCAGTTTCTTATGGCCTCTGTGCCACCCTTAACCTAAAGTAAAAATAATTTTTTTAAGAGGGTGGGAAGAGATGGCAACAGAAGCAAAGAAGCATCTAGGCCTCAAGAGATGATAGAGGGTTTCACACCCTTCCCAGCCATTTACAGAAGCCAGCTCACCATAGAGCCAGCTATTTCAACAATTCTTGACTCTTTTGGGTCCTTGTAACTAAGATCCCATGGGAGGGGTATGACCAGCTTCTTCTTTTCCTTGTTCTCAAGCTTCAAAGGCCCATATGTAACATATGGAGCACCATAAGCACCCTTGGGTTGGCAGGGAACAGCTTATCTGCCAGCCCCAACATTTTATCAGCTGAGCCAACTTCCTCACCGAAGCCATTTCCACACTACACTGTTATAGTGCTATCATAGTGCTTTCAACATCCTGTGGAATTCTGTGGTTTGTAGTTTACTGAGGCCAAAGAGCTCTCTGGACAAGAATTTTAAATGTCCCTCCCTAAACTGCAAACACCAGGATTCCATGGGATGTTGAAAGGGGAATAACAGCACTGTTAACAGTGTAGTGCAGAAATGGCCTGAGCTTCATGGGAGTGCTAGGCCTGCCAGTCATCCTACAATACATCCTAATCACCGAGAGAATCTTAACAATCATCTGTGACTCACAGGTATTCAGCTTAACAAAGGATGGTCACCTAGCCACAGCAGTACCATACATATGCACTTCATAAAAAACCCCACTCTGCTAAATACAGGCTTAATGTTCTTCGACAAGTGGAACTATACATTACTGTGACAGTTTTTGAATAGCTTTGTGATTGTGGAATGGAAAATACTAAACTATTCAGTGTTTGGTAATAGCAAAAGGAACCAATTCTTGGTGAGACTGATCTGATTGTAAGCCTGAGACAATGTTTTGCAGGAAGGGAGTCAAATATGGACGTACGGATACGCAAAGTTTGCTACTAAGATAAGTCTTCGATTTATGGTTTGGCCTTCCCCTCTACTCCTTGCATGATCCCACAGAACAGAGTAGGAGAGTCTGGCATTTTATCAACACCACAACAACTGTGCTTTGTCTAAAAAAAGCCAAATCAAGCCATTGTTTCTTATCCTGGTTTTCTTCATCTAAACCTTAGTTAAAACAGCAGTTCCTTTTTTAGATGAAATGACAAACTGTTTGGGTTAAAATACAACTGGATGCTTCAGGTCTCCTCTTAACAGGTACAGTGGAGGAAAAATGGGGAGACGAGCACTTGTGCATGCAACAGTAAACTGTGGCTTAGTATTGCCCTCTTTTTCTACTGCTTTCCACTGTGCCAAGCATTATTGTCTTTCCAGAGAGACATATCGCCTTATGATGTGTCCAAAATATGACAGCCTCCTTTTGTCACCTTCAGTTCTAATGAGAGTTAAGGTTTGATTTGTTCTAAGACCTATTTATTGCTCTTCTTGGTAGTCCATGGTAACCATAGAACTCTCCTCCAACACTGTACTTCAAGAATGTTCTCTTTTATTTCACTCAACTTTCTTCACTGTCCACTTTTCACACCCATAAACAGAAAAAGGAAATATTGGCTGGACTAACCAGTCCCCATCAGCACAATCAATGGTGAAGAACAATGAGAAACTCCGATACACATTGTTTGGGATGCTGTTAAAGCTTATATAAGAGATTTTTTTATTAAACAAGATATTACACTAAGGAAGAAAAGGAAGCAACAGGAACAGAAGATTATGATAGAGTTAAAAGAAAAAGATTTATTGAGAGAAACAGAAAGGGATATTAAATTATTACAGAAACAGTTATCCACCTTTTTGATTAGGGAAATTGAAATAAAAATAAAATATGTTAAAACAATGGAATTTGAAAATGCAAACAAACCCAGGAAATGGTTAATGTATAAATTAAGAAAGAGACAGGAAAGGAATTTGATCTCTCAGATAAAGGAGAAAGGACAAATAATAACAAATCAGGAACATATAAAAGAAGCATTTCAAAACTATTTCTCCAAACTATATCAGGAGACCTCATTCCATGAAGAGAAAAAGAGAAAATTGGCTTATTATCTCGGAAAACAAGAAATACAAAAGATCACTGAATCTCAAAAGCAAGAATTAAATTGAATGATTTCACAAGAAGTATCTCAAGTGATAAATAAATTAAAGATAAACAAAGGGCCAGGGCCAGATGGTTTTGCTGCATTATTTTATAAGCTATTTGAAGAGGAATTAAGAACGCCCCTACTAGAAACTGTTAATCAGATAAATAGCATGCATAAACCACCATCATGGAGCGCAGTGAATATTACTCTCATCCCTAAAGAAAGGAAAGATACAAAAGAAATAAAAAATTATAGACTGTTACCCTGTGTACTTGGGGTCCCGGGAGGGACACCAAAATGTGCTCAACTAAAGGTGGGGAAAATTAGCTCAGAGCACTGCTTAGCGTTACAAGAGGCAGGGTAACGTAGCGAGACCCTATGTCTATGGGGTCGGGTCGAGTCAAGGAGCACACAGAAGTTGAAACAATAAATGATGTTTTATTAAATAAACACAAGCAAAACAGTGTATGTGACACACTCACAGAAGATAACTAAAGAAATAAAGGTTGGAGTGGTATAGAGGGATTTTTAGAGGAGTTGCTGGTTTGGGTGATACTTCACCCGTCCTGAAGCCCGGAAAAATAGAGAGCGAGGCTGGGGTGCGAAGTAGCTCAGCACGTGGAGCTGAGGGGAGGCTCTCCAAGCAAAGCGGCAGCAAGGCGGGATGAAACTCGGGAGCGATCCGAGGAAGGTCTCGGAATCAAGGGTTTTTATAAGGAGAATGTGACTGCAGGCTATGCCGTACTTGGGGGAAAACAATAGATTTGGAGTTGGAGACAAAGCCTCCTAAAGGTCAGAATCTGAATGATTGAGTTATCGTAGAGGTTCTCAACAGAGTAACCAGTATGCAAACGCAGAGTACTTGGGTATTGCATAGTTTACCCATCAAGCTGCCAGCGCGGGGCAGAGGATCTTTTGTAGGTTGCGTGCATACCTAAGTAGAGTACTTGCCTGGAGGTCTCCTAAAGCAGCGAGTCGGCTATTTTCTGACCTGCCTGTATTGTCTAGGAATATTACGGCGATAATCGGCCGAGCCTGTATGCGTGCTTGTCCAGGAAGGGAATAGAGAAGTGAAGCCGAATTATGATATCAAAAGGATATCTTTTAATATCCCCAAAGCTCGGACTAGCCAGGGCAGTAACAAGACCTATCTCACTATTAAATATGCATTACAAGATATTTGCCTCAATTTTAGCAAATAGACTTAAAAAGATATTAAGTAATTGGATTCACCATGATCAAACCAGTGTTCTACCAAAAAGATATATGAAAGTTAACATATGAACAATTATTGATATTATAGAATATTATGAATACACATCCAATAAGAAATTGGCCTTAATCTTCATAGATGCTGAGAAGGCTTTTGATAATGTAAATTGGGATTTTATGCTTTAAGTTATGAAGAAATTAGATTTAGGTAAGACTTATATTAATTGGGTGATTCAATTTATAGTAATCAAACTGCAAAATTAATAGTAAACAGAGTGAAAACAAATGAAATAAACATAGAAAAAGGTACCTGTCAAGGTTGCCCTCTGTCTCCTTTACTATTTGTAATGGTATTGGAAATACTGAATAGGAATATAAGGAATAATATTAGAATTATGGGGGTGTAAATTAAAGATCAACAGTATAAATTGAAAGCCTTTGTGGATGACCTAGTTATAAGAAGATCCCTTAAAGAGCATAAAGGTACTACTAGAAGTACGAGATGAGTTTGGAGATTTGGCTGGCTTCAAAATAAATAAAGATTAAACCATGATGATGATAAAGAATACGACAAAGGATCAAGAAGAGGAATTAAAACAAATGACAAACTTTCGGATTGGGGAAAAAGTTAAATATTTAGGAATAGGGATTACAAAGAAAAATCTGGATCTTTATGAAAATAACTATAAACCAACCTGGAACAGAATTAGAGAAGATCTTAATAAATGGGCAAATTTAAAATTATCCTTATTGGGTTGAACAGCTACTATTAAAATGAGCATACTTCCAAAATTAATGCTCCTCTTTCAAAATCTACCTATTGTAAAGCATGAAGAAACATTTAAAAGGTGGTATAATGAAGTAAGAAAATTTGTGTGGTTGGGGAAAAGACCAAGAATTAAATGGAGTTCTCTACTAGACAGTAGAGAATGAGGAAGCCTTGGCCTCCCAAATTTTAAGATATACCACCACGCTTCTTCTTTGTCCTGGATTCTTGACTGTATAAATTTAAAAAAATAGAAGAATTTTACAATTAGAAGGGTTTAACATGAAGTATGGTTGGCATGGTTGTTTAGGATATAACAAAGCTAGCACAGATAAAGAATTTAATAAACATATTATAAGAAACTCGCTAAGAATTTGGAACATATATAAAAGGAAACTTTATGTCAAAATTCCACGTTGGATATCCACTCAGGAAGCTTTTCATAAACAAGAATGTGGGTCAACAGAAAAGTGGTTAACTTATGAGGATTTGCTGGATAATAAAACAGGTAGTGACATTTTTAAATCCCTCGAGGTATTGAAAAAAGAAGGAATTAAATGTAACTGGTTTTTATACCAACAACTAAAAGAAAGATATAGAATTGATATGAATACAGAAGGTACTGAGGGAAAAAGAAATGGTTTTGACATTAAATTATTGGATGGCAAGGATCACATACTATCACTAATATATAAAAGTTTATTGAAATTAGAATTGGAGAAAGAAACCATTAAAGATAACATGATTAAGTGGGCCCAAAATCTGGGGCATACAATAGCTTTAGAGGACTGGGGAAAAGCATGGACAGTGAATTTACAAAATATATTGCCCGTAACGAAAATTATTATAAAATGTTTTACAGATGGCATCTGACTCCCACAAAGTTAGTGAATATATATTAAAAATATATCTGATAAATGTTGGAAGTGTAAGGAGGGAATAGGTACTTTCTTCCATGTCTGGTGGACATGTAAAATGGCCAGAACATTTTGGAGGGAAATCTATAATGAAATTAGAGCAATAACGGGTTTACAATTTCCTATGCCTCCAGAGTTATTTTTATTACATATACTGAAAGGAATTAATGAGAATGATCAAAAGAGATATGGAAGGCTTCTTTTTTATATAATAACAGCAGCCAGGCTATTGTACACTAGTAATGGAAAATTAGAGAAATCTCAGCTTCTAAAGAATGGTTATTCAAGCTTCTTGACATGTACCAAAGGGATATGTTAACTATGCTTATGCAAAATCGAAGTATAGACATGTTGAATCAAGAATGGAATGCTCTAAAAAGTGTATGGAAAGAAAGATGGGGAGAAATCTCTCTTTTAGAATTGTAAATCATAAAATAGAGTTGTAAATTCATTTTATGTATTACACTATCTTTTCTTTTCAGTCTTACTTCACTCACATTATTTCTTTCTCTTTCCCCATTTTTTTTCTTTTCCTTCTTTTCCTTTCTCTTTCCTTCCTCTTTTTTCCCTTTCTTCTTCTCTTTTTTTACTACTTATATTATTCATATTTGCATCTCTTTCGTATTCCTTTTTTTGTTGTCGAATGTAAGTTTAATTAGATTCTTATATCAGATTTTCGTAACAATATTCTAGGATAAGAAATAGCGAACACATAGCACAGGTCTTGGTTGGGGTATCTTAATCCCTCCCAGCTCTAGGAATCCGCGAGGGTCTCCGCCCCAGCCGGCTCCTTCTTCCCGGAAGCGAGGCTACCCGCGGGGCCGCCTCGCGCCACCGGCGGGCTTCCCGGGACGCGCACCGGCCTCCCCGCCGACAGCCCCGCGTGCGAAGGGGGCGGCTGTGGCCACAGCGGTCCGCTTTCCCGTCCCAAGCGGGGAGGGGGCGGTGGCTGTGCCTCGACGTGGCGCCCACGGGCGGAGCGAGAAGCGCGAGCGGGACGCGGGAGCCGGCACCCCCATCGCTGCCTTTCTGCGTTCGGGTGCCGTGGCTTGCTTCCTGCCCCCAGTTCCGCAGTGTCAGGATTTCCGTTTCCCTTCTTTACAGAGAGAGAGAGAGAAGGAAAAGAAAGAGCGAGAGCGCAACGCGCTTCTTGCAAACTTTGCGCCGGCGCGCCGTGGACTCCTTCCCCTTCTCTCTCTCTCTCGCTCGCTCGCGGCCGGGCGGGCGGGCGCTGCCTCCGAGCAGGCGGGGGACTCGGCGTCGCAGGGGGAAAGCGCGATGGAGCGATCCGAAGCCGAGGACCCGCCCGAGGGGGCAGAAGTGCCACCGGGGGCCCGCCTTCTCCTGGCGGCCAAGGAGTTCCTGGGGTCCCGCAAAGGCTTGCTCCTTGTGGCTCAGGCGGTAAGAGGATCGGACGGGCGGCACGGCGCGATCGAGGGAGCCCGGGAGGGCGCTAGGAAGGGGAGGGGACCGGGGGACGAGGAGCCCACCCACGGCCGAGAAGGCACGGGTGATCTCAGGCAGGCAGACCCTCTCCTGGATCCCTCGGCGGCGCCGGGGCCGAGCCTCCGGCGGAGGGGTCCCCTTCCCTCGCGGGAAGAGAGCGCGCGGCCTCCGGGCGCCGAGCGGGGCTCCTCTCGCTCCTGCTGGGGAGCCGCGCTGGGTGCGAAAGGAGGCTGAGCGCCGGGCGGGAATCGCCGCGCCTTCCCTCCGGCCCGACAGCCGAGGAGGAAAGTTTTCCTGGCGGCGCGGAGCCGAGCGCCACGCCCACTCCCCTGGCGGCCGAAGGAGCCGCCGGATCCCCCGCCCCCGGTCTTGGGTTGTCGCTTAGCCTCTGCAGAGGGGCGGCTTTGCAGGGTCTCTCGGGTGCCGCGGCCTTACAAGAGAAGAGCACGTAGAATCTCGGGGCAGAGCGAAGCGGAAATCTCCTTGGAAGGCCGGATGAATAAACCGAGGCTATCCTCCTTTGGACGGTAGCGCGGGGCGACATGGCACCTTTCTAAGGATAATGCTTAGTGAAGTGGAAGGAAGTGGGCAGAGAGGAAGGGGCTTTCGGGGCGGATGGACTCAAGTCAGGAAGCCGGAGCCGTAACTTTGCGAGACCTGAGTAGAGCTGTTGTTAACCGATGTCTTGGAAGTCTCTCATTCATGACAATTAACGACAAAGTGTGGTTACTTCTACTGTAAAGGCACCGGTTCCCCTCTGATCTTGGAAGCTAAGCGGGGTCAGCCCTGGTTAGTACTTGGATGGGAGACTGCCAACAAATACCAGCTGCCGTAGGTCATATTTCAGAGGAAAGAACTGGCAAAACCACCTCTAGGAATTCTTTGCCTAAGAAAACCTTATGAAGTTCATAGAGTTCCCATGAGTCAAGAGGCAACTTGAAGGCACAAACATAGGGTTACTTCCCCACTGAAAAGTTCTCACAGGATTGTAATAATATAATTTAACTGCACAGTCTCCTCCCCAATTGTCTGTGTGTGTGTGTGCGCGTGTGTGAGAGAGAAAGCATTGAGATATTCAGATGTTAAGAGTCAGCAATGAAGTGTAAATAGTAAAGGGAAAACATTTTTTTTTGAATCCCTGACTGAAGGAGTAAATTCTCAGCCTGACATCTGTATCAGTGCTTGGAAAAATATTTTCATTGGACCACAGCTCCTGAAATTCTTCAACCTATATGTCCACTGGTTGTGGAACTCTGGAAGGCATAGCCCTCCAAGGAAACTTTTCCTAACTCAGGTCTGAAGACGGCTAATGAGGATAAGATGCCATGATTCTGTCCTAAAGAATCCTCAGATTGGCCGTTTATAGAGGAATATTTAGAATTCTCAGCCAGAGCACTCTAGTGCCTCACCAACCTACAAATCCCAGGTTTCCAAAAGATGGGCCTGTGGCAGTTAAAGTGGAATAATAGTATTATAATTCTGTAGTATGAATAAGCCACATGTCTCCTTTTTGCTGTGCAACTGGAAGAAAATGATGTTATGTTTTAGGAACAAGAGTTAGTCCTGCGGTTTTTACAGATCTTGTTTCGAAATGTGACCCCACCACAAACAAGTTGTATAATGCAACAGTTTTTGGGAAGGAAAAGCAGAGGAGCTTCCAATGGGTGAAAAAGAAATCTCACACTCGAATGGAAGAGGATTGAACAACTTCATGTAGGATGATAGTTCGTAGCCACAGCTGTGATCCATAATGTCTAAATTCTTTTTTTTTTTTCAACTACAGTTCCCAGGACCCCTGGCCTGTATGGCCATTGGGAGTGGTAGTCAAACTTAATTTTCCCAAGATCAAGCTTAATGTAGTCTCCATAGTCGGGGGCAGTGTACTTCTGAATATCAGTTGGGGGAAACAGTGAGGGAGCTCTCTTGTCTTTATCCACTGCTTGTGGGTTTTTCCAGAAGCATCTTAACTGGCTTTTCAGAAGAAATGTATTCCACTAGCTTGACCTTTGGTGTGATCCAGGCTGGGCTTTATGATGTTGCAACTGTTGCAGTAGGTAGGGGATGATCTTAGCTGCTCACACGTAAGCATTAAGTCTATCATACACCTGCGTATGCTGTATTCCTTGTATGTTGTATTCCTCTGTTGCCACTTGTGTGCTCTCTCTTGTACGCCACAGCTTGCAGAACTCCCCAAGGAATGATATGCAAACTGTGATCTCTGTTCACTGGCTAATCTGGCAACGAACAATGTGGTTTGGTGCTGGACTGGGGAATGTACGCCTTCTTTATGTACCTGGACTGTAGCTCCCATCAGCCCTCACCAGCTTTAGTGAGTTGAGCCTCTGCCACAAAGGCAGATGGGGTTTGGAGTCTTTGTTAGCATCATGGCCAAACATTAACAGCTGTCCAGTATAGGGAAAGGATTAAAAATGACTGATCCTTTTTGCATTAGCTAGCCAATTTGAGGTTGGAAACAGACTGGAAGAATGAATTGTTCTGCGTTGCTAATCTGTTTGCACAATTCTCATAGCTGTGGAAAAAGAACAGATGGGTCATGCTTTTTCATTTTGTTTGCTTCGGCACTAGAGGGTATAAGTCTTGGGACTCTATCTTCCATTGGCTTCACATGGGGAAGGGATGCACTACAGTCCAGGGACCCCCATTTTGCCAGCAATGGGGAATTTGATCATCCAACAGGGATAGTCTGGATAGAATTAATTTGGGGGCCCAGTTCTACCATTGGCTGTGCATAGATGCTAGACCCATTCAGGGAAATGCTGGAGTGTTTCTGTGCTGTGTTCCATCTGCTGCATTATTTACCACCAATAAATCTTAATGTGTGTTAGTGTTCAGCACCGAAAGAACTCTTGGGGAGGCCTGGAACTACAGGTAGTTCTGGCATAGAACGGCAGCCAACAGCCAAAGATGGAGGGCCCCACGTTTGCCACCCTTAGAGAGAACATTAGGCTTGGACTGAGGAAACTCATGTTCCAATTACTACATAGCCATGAATTACTTTGAGTTAGGCCATTTCCGCACCGGGCTATTAAAACGGCGCAGAGCGATCTCCGATGGAGGTCTTCTGTACCATGGAGTGGACTGGGTCGGACTACTTTTCATAGTTCCGCACCTCAGTCCGCCCCGGAGCGACCGGAACTCGTCGCGCAGCGTGTTTTTAAAAAACCTCTTTTAAGAGGTTTTTCAAAAGCACGGAGCGCCTGACTCCGTGTCGCTCCGTCGCCGCACTCTGGTGCAGATTTGCAGGCGCTCACTAGTGCGTGCCTGCAGATCTGCTGGAGGCGGGCCTTAGGCTGGCGAGCTTCTCTGGTTGGTGGAGAGCCTCCACCAACCAGAAGCCGCCATTTTGGATGCCGGAGCAGTGCGGAGAGACAAGCTCGCACTGCTCCTCATCCCGACGGACTCGCCCGGACGGAGAAGAAATCCGGTGAGTCCCGTTTCTGCCCGATTCACACCCCACGTGTGGAAAGGGCCTTAGTTTCACACAGTATTAATTTACCAGACCATGTTTTCATGAGCCCACATAACAGAGTTTAGAAACATTAAGTTAGAAAATCACAGATGCTGCTTTTTCCATTTGCTATAAGAAACTTTTCACCTGGTGTCCAAATTACATGGATCAAATTTCAGAAAGTTTTCCTTCAGAAGAATGATCATAAATGGTTTGTTTTGTTATTGTGTGTCTTCAAGTCATTTACAACTTACAGCAACCTTAAGGCAAACCTATCATGGGATTTTCTGGGGCTGAGAATGTGTGATGTGCCCAAGGGCACCCAGTGAGTTTCTATGGTTGAGCGGGGAACCAGACCCTGGTCTCCGTGGTCATACAACAGTGCTCAGATCACTAACCATGCTGGTTTGTACCCACCTGCAAATGATAGGGTCTTAGAGCAAATCAGGATAGAGACAGCCAGCTGGTGTAGTGGGGTTTGAGTGCTGTACTGCAACTCTCTAGACCGGGGTTGGCCATGGAAGCTCACTGGGTTACCTTGGGCAAATCACACTCTCTCCGCCTTGAAGGAAGGCAAAGGCAAGCTCCCTCTGAACAAATCTTGCCAAGAAAACTCCATAATAAGTCTGCATTAGGGTTGCCATAAGTCAGAGCTGACTTGAAGGCACACAACATCAGGAGTAAATCAAACCTGAACTCTCCCTAGAAGCCAAAATTACTAAACTGAAATTTGTATTTGAACATACCATGAGATGATCTGACTTGTTGAAAAAGAGGATAATCCTGGGGAAAGTGGAAGGCAGTAGGAAGGGAGGAAGCTTGATTCAATCAAGGAAGCCATGGCAGCGGGTTTGTAAGGCCTGAGCAGAGCTGTTGATGGCTGGGGCTCTCGGAGGTCTCTTATTCATGGGGTTGCCATTGGCCAGAGCATGACCTTGGTCATTTTCTGTGTGCCTTTCCCTCTTTTCAGTCTCCTCTTCTGCAGCCACCTGTAGAACAGAAACTAGTTCCAGCTGGCTGTAGCAGGAGATACAGTTGAAGGGAATGCTGGATTTTTAGAAGCCTGTTTTGCATGATCTGGCAGAGGTTGGCCATTCCAGCTTCTTCCTTTCGGAAAGGATAATTCCCACAATTTCAAATTGAGTCCAATGTGCTGAAAAAGAAATAATGAGCATATACTTAATATAGCCAACTGTAGTAATATAATGCTGTGCAGTGTGAATCCCTAGTCTCATCTTGGAAGGGGGAAGAAATGAACAGATAGAATGCACTGTTCTTTTCCTTCTTTTTGGAGCCCAAAACATTTGGAAAAGACATATATAGACTTTTTTTTAGCAGATTGGAGCTAGAGTAGGGACCTGAGGCCTGAGTAGCCAGAAACAAGCTGAAAGAACAAGTCACTGATCTGTGGATCACTTATTAATAATATTCTGGGCAGCATATTGTTACTGACATACTGAAGCATCTATCTCCTTTTGGATGAAGCACAGGGGCTTTGTGCTGCATTCGAAGGTGAAGGAGCACAATGTTGATCTGCTGATAGAGAAGCTGCCTGAGAAACTGGTCACTTCCACTCTGGAGATGGAGAGAAGGATCAAGATTGAGAGTGGATGGAGTGGGACTGATAGTAGGACCAATGATGATATACCCTGACCAACAAATGGGACAGACAGCGAGATTAACATGGGAGCACCCTGACTAGTGGAGACTGGGATGGTGAATGAGAGTGGGAGTGAGCTTGTTCTGCCATCCTGCATGGTGAATGGTACCTATTTGAACAGAGGTGGTACCAGTGACAATATGAAGGAGAGTACAAGTAATAGTAGGCTCTCTCCAACAGTGTTCATGGCGGTACCTGTCGATCTACAACACAGAGGTGAACAGTGAATCTTCATGGAGTCTGTGCTCTCTATACAGTCTTCTATAGGTGGAATAAGAAGATCCTCTATAGGATGGAGAGCGGTTGTGATTTTGAACTCATCTATGGTCTCGAGGAAAAGATTCAGCCAGTACAGAGGGATCAGCCCTCTGTGGAAGGTTCTGTTTGGCTTTAGTGATGGTTCCACAGGCTCCTCTGAGCCCTGTGGTTGATCAGGCTGCTCTGCTTCTGGCACTGCTGGCAGAGGAGCCAATGTTGAAACATTGTATCAGCTGTCGGCACCATGCGGGAGATCGAGGAAGTCTTGGGTAAAGATGACTTGTCTCCTTCCTTTGACTTCTTCTCCATGTTGGTCTTTGTGTGGGTGTCTGAAGAAGCTACCGCATCCTCCAGGCTGGCGTTTCCTTTACCGCTGGGGTCACAGATGTAGATGGTGCTGTAGATGGTACCAAAGATGATACCGATACCATAGTTGCAGTACTGGAGCCAGTGGTGATGGCAACAACCCTGTGGGTGCAGTGGTTAATACCCAGGAGGAGCGAACAATGAATGAAGTTCAGGAAACTGTAGTTGATGCCATGAAAAGCAGCACATTCTATGTGGCTTTCTGAGGGACCCTTAAAGACTGCTCCAACAAAAAGACTGTAAGCAGGACACGCACAATTTCTCAATGTCTGTGAAGTAAACTGTCGGCAGACTTTACACTTAGAGACGTTATGTCCTCCTGAAGACACTGGTAGGCATGGTCACGGGAGTCCGACAGAGCAACTTTCCTGTCGCAGGATGAGCAGTATTTAAATAGAGCAGTAAAGGCCATGAGAGAAAGGGAAACGTCCAAAGGAAAAAAAACGAGGGGGGGGCAGAGAGCAGTCAAGAAAAGATAAGGGGCTTTATTTTTTAGTTTAGTTAAAAAGAAGAAAGAGGTACACAGGAGGGAAAAAACATGAAAAAGTAAAGCTACTCAACACTAGGCGAACTGGAGAAGTGACCCTAATTGTGGATGAAAAAAACCTGAGGGAAAGGAAGCTTGGCTGGCTGGATCATGCATGGTACGCGGGAGGGGGCCGGGCTACCACCTGACGACTCGGCTCTAGAGAAGTCTCTGCGCTGGTGCAAAACCCATTATGTGAGGGCACAGGTGACCACTCGAAGAACCACAGTTACAGGTAAGCAACCTGTTCTTATGTAAAGACAAGTGCCTGTGGGTATTTGGATTCCTTCAGGGAGAGCCTAGCAAGGAGCTAGGGAAGAGGGCCCTTTCGCCAGAGCTGTGTGGTAAAGACAGGGTGCCTCATCAGACTGGGAGGTGCCACACCAGTCTGGGGGAAGTAAGGGCCTGTCACAGTTGGTGCCGGAGCGGAGGCATCTGAAAGATCTAGTGTTTAGATACACTAGATCCAGTGGAGATCTTGGAAAATCCATTGGGGATTTAGAGATCTAGTATGGAATTCTCTCATTCAGTGAAGGAATTCAGATATTTATTTAGGTCTGTGTGTTTTGGGGTCAGCTAGAATAATTCCCTGAGGTAAACATCTGAAGGTAGAGTAAGGGCATTGCTTGGAAACTGAGAGAATTGCAGTTTAAAGTTGAAGTGGCTTTATAGCAGTCCTCGAGGTAACATTCGGTGGTATATAGTAGGAGACTGAAATCAGATCTTCAATACTGGTAACAAGATATCTGGTAACTATAAATAAATATTGTTTAACATTCTCTTGTCTGGATGGAGCTGACAGTCTGTGAAATAAAAACAATTTGGTGGTTCCTGAAGTAAAGGTCCTGGATGTAGTAAGGAATCACCTGCTGTAAGGGGGAAAAAAGGTATAGAAAAAGGTGCCTAGGAATTTAAAACCACTGTTTCCTGAGGTAAAAATTCTGAGTAATTGTGAGGAAATACTAAATTAATGCCACCTATGGAACCAAAGGCAGTAACGGAGATCCCAGAAGGACAGCAACCCCTTGTTGAATCAGCCACCTCTGCTTCTGCAGATACTGTGAAAATTTGGAGAATCAAAATAGCATTAAGAGAAAGAAGCAGCATGAAAAAGAAGTAGCAGCTATGAGAAAAGGAACTGCAATGCCAAAAAGAATTAGAAACTATAAGGCTTGAGAAAGAATAACAGCTAAAATCTAAGGAATTACAGTTAAGAGCCAGCACTTCAAGAAATGGTCCTGAAATTAACAGAGCTCCTCAAACTGACATGAAGAGATTTTCCAAATATTGTAAGAGAGATAATGAGGAATCTTTTATTTTTTGTTTGGGTAGGCCTTGTGTGGAGCTAGGTGTTAGCTCTAAGAGGGCAATGTGCTATATCGGGTCTCAGATATGTGGAGGTCTGGCTGAAATATGGGGGGAGACGATACCAGAAGAAGTTCAAAATATTGATGTATTTAAAGGAAAAGTCAAACAGAGATTTGGGCTAATTGCTGAACATGATAGAAGAGAATTTCACAATTCAAGAAAAAAAGCTAAGGAAATTTATACCCTGTTGGGGTGTAAAGTGGTTTATTTGCTGAGTGGTTGGATTACTGGCTCTAAAGTAAAGACAAAAGAAGATTTAGACAATCTAATCGGTCTGGAACAAATCTGTAATATTTTACCTCAGAACAAAACCGCTACGACAGTTCATGAAGCTGAGGAAATAGTGGATCATTTGATTATGATAAGGGGGGGAGGTTCCAAAAATCAGGTTTATGGAAAGAAAAATAATAAAAGCGCAAGATAAAATAGCTGACGAGGAAAAAATTAAGCCATGGAAGTCTGAGAGAAATGGATGTTTTGCCAGAAAGGTTCAGTCATCAAAAGAAAAGGTGGAAAATAAAACTTGTTTTAAATGTGGAAAAGCAGGATGTTTTCAAATTGATTTCCCTGAAAAGTTTGCAAAGATGAACCCTGAAGTGCCTTAGCAGTCTTATTGTGTAATGAAACTTCAGTTATCACATTTAATCTTTCCACTACAAGTTGACACAAGCAGGCGGATTGCTATGGAAATACGGCCATTTGGCCAAGCTGAGATAACTTGGGTTCCTCAGAAAACCGGCCACTGTATGTTTGTCACTCTGAACACAGACTGGATTGAGGACCATGGGGAAAAACGGAACCAATTCTGAACCAACTGATTTGGAGATTGAGAGATACAGGTTCCCAAATTTGTTTGTTCCAACCTTATTTAATGCCACAAAAGAATATTTATCTCAAGAGAAGATTCTTTTGAAGGGATTAGGGGATGGTGTTTTACGTGCTGACCACATTGGTGCTCCTTCAGTATAAAGACTGGCAAGGAGAGTGGAAAGTAGTTGTATGGTCTGATGTTCCAGCTCCACGTTTGATTGGCAATGATCTTGCCAGACATGTAAAACATGTCTGTGTGACTATCTGCCACCAGACACAGCAGGAACACCTTGCTCAACCTGAGGTGATAAGGGAGAAGGAGCTTAGTGGGGGAACTCCTGCCCTAGTGGATAGTCATAATGAACCTGATGCACCAGATGGGGGGGGGTTGATTCAGATGTGTTCATTTAATCAACAAACATCATCTGACTTAGCAAAGGAACAAAAATAGCTGAAAGTTTAAAGCCATTATTTGAAATGGCTAGTTTAAATCCACCAAAAGAAAATCCAGTCAGATTCATACTGATGCAGGACCAATTGTATCATGAGTCCCTAAGGAGTTATCCTAACATTGCAAGAGTAGAAACGACGACAGCTATGATACCAAATTGGGAGAGATTGTTAATATCCCAGAGGACAGGATCAAAATTCAAATGACCTTAACAGATTGGAGAGCTGGGCCAAGGCTAACAAAGTTAATTTCAACAGAGAGAAATGTAATGTCTACACCTAGGTAGAAAAAATGAAATGCACAAGTATAGGATGGGAGACACTTGACAACAGTACATGTGGAAGAGATCTAGGAATCTGAGTAGACCACAAAGCGAACATGAGTCAGCAGTGCAATGTGGCAGCCAAGAAAACCAACACGATTCTTGGTTGCATCAATAGTGAAGGATCTGGAAGGTGAAGGGTCTGGAAGCCATGCCCTATGAGGAGCAGCTTAGGGAGCTGGGTATGTTTAGTCTGCAGTTAAGAGGGGACATGATAGCCATGTTTAAATATTTGAAAGGATGTCATATCAATGAGGGAAAAGTGTTGTTCTCCACTGCTCCAGAGACTAGGACAAGGAGCAGTGGATTCAAACTGCAGGAAAAGAGGTTGCACCTGAACCTCAGGATGGTCCTGATGGTCGTTGCTCTTCGGCAGTGGAATATGCTGCCTTGGAGTGTGGTGGCATCTCCTTCTTTGGAAGTTTTTAAACAGAGGCTGGATGGCCATCTGTTGGGAGTGCTTTGATGTGTGTTCCTGCATGGCAGGGAGTTGGACTACCTGGCCCCTGTGGTCTCTTCCAATTCTATTATTCTATGATTCTACTTTAGTAGACTATGCCAAAAGATATCCTGAAGCAGTTGCATTAGGTAACATGGAGACTACCACTATTGCAAATGCTTTAGTCAACATATTTTGTACAGCAGGGTTTCCTAGTGAAATTGTATCAAATTTAGGAACATCCTTCACTTCCAAACTGATGCAATGATTATGGGAAATGTGCAGAATTAAACATCTTATGTCCTCACCTTATCATCCAGAAAATAATGGCTTGATGGAAGGATTTAATGACACATTAAACTGGATGATCAAAGCATATGTGGCAAATAATTCCAGTGACTGGGATGTTAAATTACAACATCTGCTGTATGCTTATCAGGATGTCCCCCAGAAAATGTCAGATCCAGTTCTTTTGAACTGCTTTAAGGAAGAAGAGTCAGAGGGCCTTTAGACTTGTTGAGACAAAGCTGCGAATGAGAGTCAAATGGACAAGATCCTGAAGCTATCGTCACTTATATCAAGAATCTGCTAACATAGTTGAGGTCTGTGTTAAGCCTAGCTGATGAAAATCTGCAAAAAGCCCAGATAAAGCAAAAGACGTGGTATGATCAGAAGGCAAGCAACAGATTCTACAAGCCAGGAGATGAAGTGTTGATTCTCAGACAAGTGAAAGAGAACAAGTTACAGTTTGCTCGCGCTGGACCACATAAAATCTTAACATGCTTAAATGATGTAAATTATATCATAGATCTAGGAGATGGCTGTGGTAGCAAGTTGTACATACCAATATGTTAAGGCCTTATCACAGGAGAAATAACGGGATATGTTATACAGTTTCTGGGGGTGCCTTGTTGGGAGAAAATAGATTCCACAGAGTCCAATATACATGAAATTAACCTTGATGAATCTCTTTCTAAAGAACAGAATTTCTTTGGGCTGAATTTGGGCTAATCCTTCATCGGGTTGCAACAAGGGAGATTTGCACTTTGACATACAGACATTGGTTATCACAGGCAGCCATTGTATGACACAAGACATTAGTAAAAGCAAAACAATATTTACAGTAGTTCCCACAAAGTTGTTTTAACCAGCTTTCTCTTTTTCTTGCTTGTGGTTTTTTATATCATTAATAGGCAGATGTTGGGGTAAGGACTTGCAAAAGTCACTGGAGGAGATAATCATGCCAGATAACATGTCCCAGACCAGTTTTCCAGTAGATGATAGTAGGCTTGATTTTCACAAACCCAATAAACCCATACATGGAAGCAGTGCAGCAGCACTTTCCTGATTTTATCTAAAAATTTGTCCATCCCTCTTGGGGCATCACCTGTTGAATGTGTGAAATCATCTGTTGTAGCTAAGCATCATTTAATTCCTCAACCAGTGGTGAAAGGTTGATTTATAGTCATGGGATCATCATAATATATATAATACAGTAATGGGACTCCTGTTTCCATTACCTTGCTTCTGGCACTCCAGTTCCCCTGTTTACACCGAGATGGAGAGAGAGCCTTTCATTTGCTTCTGGGCTTAGGTATGATGGAGCTGTGTCTGCCCCTTCTTCTCTACCTCCGAGGCCAGGGCAGTGGCAGCTGGGATGGTGGGAGTTCTTTCTGAAGTTCTCGTCCCATCTAGTGGTTGGAATCTGTTTTTTTTTTTTTTTATGATACACCTCATCTGCTTTGTTGTTATAATTGCCATCAAGTCAGCTTCCACTTATGGGAACCCTATGAATCAGCCCCCCCTCGCACTCCCTATTATTAACAGCCCTGCTAAGGTCTTGCAAAGTCAGGGCAGCTTTGATTGAGTTGATCCACCTGTAGTTTCGCCTACCTGTTTTCCTACTGCCTCTCACTTTACCAAACAGTATCATCTTTTCTAATGAGTTATATCATCTCACAAGATGGCCAAAGTACAATAGCCTCCGTTTAGTCATTTTGGGATAATGCAGTCTGGACATACTCTAAACCCATTTACTGTTCATTCTGGCAGTCTATGGTATCCACAGAACCTCCAGCACCTTGTTTCAGATGAGTTGCTTGTCTTCCCATCAGCGTCTTCTTTGTCTTCTTTGTCCAGCTTTTACAGCCATACATGGAAACTCCATCTGCTGCCCCTCAAGATACTACAGCACTCTCAAATAATACAACTACCATTTGGTTGGAGTTCTTATTACAATAATGCCCCACTTGCTATTGCTGAATCTACTGCAATAGTCTCAAATTGCACCCCTTTGAGAACCAGGGATTGGGGGAGGAGAACCTTTATAGTGGGTGCATTTCTGCACTAACTGTTCATTTATTTGAATCATTTATGTGTTGCTTACTAACCTACCAGAGATCCCAAGGTGATGTGCGATGGATAAAAACAATTAAAACATTTTTACCGCATTTCTCAGAATGCCTCTGGTATTCTTTTCCCATCCCTGTTCCATGCTAGGTCACAAGACTTTATTATTTTTTTCCTGGATTTATTTCAAGATTTGGTTCCTTACAAAAATATATGTATATTTTGGTACCCATTTTTCCTAAATTATGTAAATTTTCTTAACATGCACATTTTGATGTATTTTCCCTATTGAATCAAGTTTGCTTGATGCTTTTTTTTGGAATATTAGCTGCATTTTTCTTTGTTGATTACATCACAAGCTTCAAGACTGTACAGAGATACCAGGCAAGATGCATTTCTTGGGAGATATAAAATAGATTATTTTCTTATTATGTGATTTCAAGTCCTTTCTGATTTATGGTGACCCTAAGGTTATCATGGCAAGATTTTTTCAGAGGGGGTTTGCCTTTGCCTTCCTCTGAGGCTGAGAGAATGTGACTTGCCTGAGATCGCCCAATGCATTTCCACAGCCAAGCGATGTTTGGTCTCCAGTCATAGTCCAATGCTCAAACCACTGCACCCACACTGACTTTCACACCACACTAGCTCACAGGGAAATGCAAATCTCAGATGTGCATTTTCCATCATCAGCTTTAGATTTCCGCTCTGTCATTCCTCCTTTTTTCACTTGCAATCTGAGATAGCTAACATTCTTTGGCAATGAAATTAGGTTCACACTCAACCTCAGAGACTTTAATCTCCTGTTTCTGGTTTTTGCAGAAGAGAAATCACTTCCAGATTCTAAATAAAGCATATTGCATAACTGTTTTTTTTTTTATTTAAAGGCACACTTCAGCTCTTGTGTCATGAAAGTAAGCATTAGCTGATTTGCATAGGTTGCTCTGAAAGATTTCCTGAATTTTAAAAAGGAGGTTTTGTTTCTTCTTCAGAGTTTCTTTCTTTGGAACAATCAAGCAGAATTAAAAACATACCAGGTCCCTTGCTTCCAGTTGTCATTCTTGTAATACAGTCCTATGCATTGTTGACTCATAAGGATGTTCCACTTTGTTTAATGTGCCTGCTATCTACTTAAGTATCTTTAGGGCAGCAGCTTTGTTTATTTGTTTATTTAAAATACTTCTGGAATCCTTCCTCCAAAGGATTTCAGGGAGATTCATGACAGAGGCAAGGCATTGGTCCTCCACAACCTCTGGAGAGCCATAAATTGCCCTCCCCTGGGAAGAGCCAGTGTATATAGTGGTTAAAGCATTGGTTGGAGACTTAGGAGATCAGGATTCTGATTGTCACTGAACCCTGAAATTCATTAGGTACGACTTCAGACTTGTTACTTTCTCTCACTCTGATTGAATTTACAGGGTTGTTGTGAAGACAAGTGAGGAGGAAACAAACCATATAAGTGCCTTAAGCCTGTTGGAGGAAAGGCAGTAACTAAACATTCAGTATAGTGAGGCTCTCTGTCCTCTGTATAACTGGCAGTGTTCTCTCTTGTCTTGCCCAGGTGCTGTCCTTTATCATCTTCATCTGTTATATTGCCTCAGCTGCTGCAGCTTTCTTGATGGTCCCCTTGCTAACATTTCTGTTGGCCCTCTTCTTTTTCTTTGCGTACTCCTTGAAGCTTAATGAGAAGTTCAAAGCAATCTACTGGGTTTTGGTGGTAAGTAGACCAAGCAGAGGCTTTGAAAGTGTATGTGTGTGTGTTCGGGTCGCCAGACTGGATCCAGAATGGGGGTCCTGTAATTTTAATCCTCAGCAGATCTTGAAAAAGAGGTAGCTGTCCTTCCTCACTTTCCAGACCCCAGCTTTCAGCTGCAGCTTTCCCCATCCAGCGTGGCTCTAGTCTCCCCAGGGTGGAGAAAAGGGGAGGATGTGTGGAGGGACCCCTGTTGCTCTTTCTTGTCACTGGATGTTCTGCCGTGCCATGCCATGCCATGCCACCACCCCTGCCTCCTCCAGCAAGGCAGTAGTCATGTGGGTGGGGGGGATGACTGTGGCTGAAAGTTGAGTTTGGAAAGTGAGGGCAGACATGAAGGAGCTTGATGTTACCTCATCCTGTTCCAAGTTTGGTTAAGGATTAAAGTCACAGAAACCCCATCCTGGATCCCATCTAGGAACTCTGGGGAGGGGAACTTCCAGTGACTTTCTAACTGCCTTGGGTTCCTTGTTGGGAAAAGGGTGCAGTGTAAATTTAACAAATAAATACCCTCCCCATCTCTCCCAGCTGAAAGAGCTAAAGGTGGAAAAGGTATTGTGTGTGGTGGGGAGTACCCATCATTTCAAAAAGAAGGTTGTACTAAAGAGTTGAAAGGAAGCTGGGTTTCTTTTCAGGGCCTACTATGTCAATGGACAGACATTCCTGGTTTCCTGACCACTTTAATATGTGGCTGGTCCTGACTGACTTGGGTTAACATGGCAAAAGATTAAATCTGGTAAATGCATGGCACCATTTCCAGATCTTTGATGTGCATCCCTGCGTGTTAGAACAGGGGTTCTCAGACTCTGGTCATCCAGATGTTTCAAACCTCATTTCCCAGAAATCTCAGTCAATTTGGCCAGTGTCCAAGGATTCTGGGAGTTGAAATCCCAAACATCTGGAGGACCAGGCTTTGAGAAACACTGAGTTAGAATGCAGTTACAGATGTCTGCCATCAGCAGAATGCCACCCCAAATCTGCCTGGTCTAAGCAGCCTGTTTCTTCAGACCTTGCTTTCCTCACAGCTGCTGTAGCCGTGGTGTTTTTCCTCTTTTTGTTACCATCTCCACCAGCATAGTTACACCAGTGCAATGTATCAACAGGATTCTGGCCAAAATTCTCTATCTTCCTTTCCTTCGCTGGCTCCTCCATGCACAAGGACAAAGTTTAGAGAAGTTGCTTCTCTGGATTACCACTTCTGGAATTCCACAACCAGCACTGAATTCTGGGAGTTGTAGTCCAAAAAAATGAACCTTTCCAACCTCTGTGCCAGATGCAGAGCTCACCTCACCTCACAGCTGAACTGGAAATCTTGAAAGCCACAAGGAAACACATTTGGATGAGTAAGAGATGGGGGAAGAAAAAAAGGGGAATCGGTTCATGTTAAACACTAATTTTTCTACATGAAACCTTGCTCTTGCCTTTGAGAATCATACTCTGCTGCTTGAATTCTTTCTAGAGCAAAAGAATCTGATACTCATGTTCTCTGATGCTGGGTTTCAGCCTCCAGGATTGCTGACCACTGGATCTGCTGGCTAGGAATTGTGGGTGTTGTACATACAAAGAAAATATAAAGCTGCCTTACACTGAGCCAGAGCATTGGTTCACATACCCTGATTTTGTCAACTGTGTGACCAGCAGCAACTTTACAGAGTTTCAGGCAGGATTCTTTTCTGGCTGTACTGGCAAATCCCTGGTATTCTCTGGTGGTCTTCTATCTAAGCACTAACCAGACCAGACTCCGCTTACCTTTTCATGATCAGAAGAGATTGAGTGGGTTCAAGGTGATATGGTGGCCTGACTGAAGACAGGCATTTAGGAGTTAGTGGTGTACTGGAATCATAATGGTCTGTTATGGTACATGGAAGTCTTGCTGTTTTATCCTTTTTAGGAGTAAAGACCACACTAATGTATGAACTCAATGTTTTCTTAAACATTTACTCATGATTCTGATAGAAACTCCTTCGTAATCTATTTTTTCCCAGATTTGGAACAGGTAGGAAGTAATGGGGGAGAAATAGGGAAACCATTAACCCTCATTTTTCTAGTGGCTTTTTGTGGACCTTCTTGTTCCTCACCCACAATGCCAACAAACCAACTCTTCAAAAAATTAAATATGGAATTTAAATTTGGATAAAACTAAAAATATGACAAAAAATACGAATAATTTGAAAAAAGCAGAATTGGTTAAAAAAAATATCTTTTGAAGTAGTAAAGAAAATAAAATATTTAGGAATCAACTTGACCACTAAAATGAGGAATTATTTGAAAACAATTACACAGAGGTCTGGAATAGAATAAAGCAAGATCTGAAAAAATGGCAATCTTTAGACTTGTTCTTGATGGGCAGAATTTCTGTAATTACGATGAATGTTCTCCTGAGATTAATGTTTCTTTTCCAGAGAATCCCCATAATCTTCTCTACCACGTCACTTGTCTCATAGCAGAAAGAAGTTAATAAATTTGTATGGTTGTATAAGAAACCAAGGCTAAAATGGATGTTTACCGACTGATGCTAAAGAAAAGGAAGGACTAGCGTTACCAGATCTAAAGTTATATTATGAATCCTCCTGTATTGATTGGATAAAAGAATGGATAACATTAGAAAATAGAAGACTGTTAGAACTGAAAGGCCATGAACTGTGCTTCAGCTGGCATGGGTATAGGAAACTATAGGTTTTGATTAGATTATTGAATTGTTTTCAAGTGGTAAATATTAATGTTAGAAAGATAATTTTATACTGAAAGAAAATTGGGAAACATGATTATGGTGTCAGGAGTAGTAACAATTGTATTGATACACTTAACTGTATTATTTTGTATGCAAATAGAGTGATATAAGAAGTCATATTTTAACTTTTTGTAAATATGTAAAATTTTAATAAATATAGTTTAAAAAATTAAATACATAATTTGCCTTGTGGGGCCTATTCACATTACTTAGTCATAGTGCTGTGACTCCAGCTTTAATTGCGATGGTTCAGTTTTGTGGGATCCTGGGATCTGGAGTTGAGGGAGGAGCATTTAGAATTCCCAACCTGAGAGCTCTAGTGCCTGGAAAGCAACAAATCCCATGATTGCATAGGACGCTGCCATGGAAATTAACATGAAATATAGTGCTATATAGGCTGAGCCTCCCTTGTCCAGAAATCTGAAAACCTCCAAAACCTGAAATTTTTTGCCACCAGCTGCCCAATTCTGCCTTCAAGGCAATAGCTATGGCTCTCCCACTTGATCATCTCTCAGAAACTCTGTCTCTCTCTTTTTGCCTCCAGCCTCCCACTTCTGCCTTTGAGGCAGCTGTGACCATGCTGACACTCTTTCATCTCCCAAATCGGAGAAGTACTGCAGCCACTGCTCTGAAGGCAGAAGTGGGTGGCTGGTGCCAAAAAGAGAGAGACTGAGGATCTGTGAAATGGCAGAAGGCATGGATTATTCCCTCCATTTCGCAGATCCTCAGTTTCTCTCCAGCCTCACATTTTATACATAACACAATTAGTGAACAAACAGTATTTGAGGCTATTCCAAAAAGGTACTGTATTCCAAAATATGAAAAAATCCAAAATACAAAACACTTCTGGTCCCAAGCGTTTCGGATAAGGGATACTCAACCCCTAATTGTATAATGTGAATGGGTCCTACTTTAAAAGCCTGCCTGCTGCAGCTACTGGTTATTCCTCAAATTGACCACTAGATGCTGCTGAATTCCCAAATAAATACCGTGTTTACCAAAGGAGGTTTGGAAGAATGCAGAAAGAAAAGAATGCAAAGTTGTACTCAGTTTAGTTCCTGCCTTTATAGTTCATTATTTTCAACCAGCCTTTTGATTTTTCTGAATACTGGGGTGGGCAATGACATAAACAGATAGATATGTAAGTATCTGTGATTGGTGCTGTGGTAGTCATTTCCTATAGAAACTTCTGAGACTGATTTGCCCTTAAATGTATTAAAAATAGTCTTCTTGTGGAATTTTAAGGATATTTAAGAGGAGCCTCAAGGGGAAAAATGTGAAAAATGAAAGTTAAACTGATATTAAATGTGTTAATAGGCAGTGTGGGGGGGGGAAACAATCTCAAACAGTAATAATCTCTTTCAGCCACATCTTGGAAACAATTACTTTCTAGACCTCAGCTCTCAAAATTAGGGACAGGACAAATCCAGAACTTCCCAAATCCTAATTCAGATCCAAATCCCTGGAAGGTTCTGGGAATCCATGAATCCCACGAATCTCTTGAATCCTTTTTTTAAAAAACAGTTTGAAAAGCAAGGAAAAGAAGGATAATCTTGGGCAAGACACACTTTCTCAGACTTAGCAAAAACCTAGGCAAAGGCAAACCTCCCTCTGAAGAAATCTGGCCAGGACAATTGTCGTAGAAACTCGGGCAAAACCTCCCCAGGTTGAAAACTACATGAAGGCCCTTTCTACACAGGTAGGAAAATGTGGATTAATCCCACTGTTACCATCCTGGCTAGCCCGAGTTTGGGGGATATTAAAAAGATATCTTTTGATATCAATAATTTGGCCTTCTATCCCCTCCACGTGCTTGCGAGGCCCCCGGACAAGCACACATACAAGCTCGGCTGATAATCGCTGTAATATTCCAACACAATACAGGCAGGCCAGAAATAGCCGACTCGCAGCTTCAGGAGACCTCAAGGCAAGTACTCAATTATGTATGCATGCAACTTTCAAAAGATCCTCTGCCCCGAGCTGGCAGCTTGATGATCTGACTATACAACACTCAAGTACTCCGCGTTTGCATACTGGCTATCATATTGACAATTTGGCTATAATTCAACCATTCAAATTCTGACCTTTCGGAGGCTTTTTCTGCAGCCCCAAATCCATTGTTTTCCTCAAGTCCGACCTAGCCTGCGGTCACAATTCTTCTTATAAAAACCCAATTTTGAGCGCTTCTTTGGATCGCTCTTGGCTTCCATCCCGCCTTGCTGTCGTTTGTCCAAGTGAGCCTCCCCCTCAGCTCCACATGCTGAGATCCACGCTCCCCAGCTTCTCCGCTTCCGACCAGGCTTCAGGACAGGTGAAGTATCACGCAAACCAACAACTCCTCTAAAAACTCCTCTATCCCACTCCAACCTTTATTGCTATAGTTTCTCTGTGTGTTTGTGTTGCATACACTGATTGATTGTATTTTTAATAAAATTCACATTTGTTATTTCACTCCGGTGTGCTCCTTGACTCGGCCTGATCCCGTAGACATTGGGTTCAAGATCTCGCTACATTACCCTGCCTCTCGCAGTGCTAACTTGTGCTCTTTGACTAATTTCCCCAACTTGTATAATTTTGAGAGCAATTTGGTGTCCCTCCCGGGACCCCTAGAAATCAGGGTAACACCACATTTTCCTGCCTGTGTAAGCAGGACCACGTACCACAGTACAGAGATAATCCAGGTCAAAATTGGATTTTCTTTGCATAGCTTCTTATGGCATCCTGGGGTTTCTAGTTTGATGATACACCAGCACACTTTGGCAGAGAAGGCTGTGACACCTTGTAAAACTACAAACCCCAGAATTGTGTATGAAAGAGGTTTGCAAGGGAGCTATGCAAAGGAATCTTTCAGCTGTCACTGAAATCTCAAGAAGACTTGTACCTTCCAGTCAAGTCTCAAGTCCTGCAACAAGGAAGGCACTTTAACCACCACCACCAACAACAGCCTCTAGTCCAGTCTCAGTTGTGCACCCTGCAGTCTCAAGTCCTGCCACAAGGCGCTTTAAAACAAACTCAGCTTCTAGTGCAGTCTCAATTCTGCACCTGAATCTTGACTCCTTGCCCAGGATTTGAGGATTCAGTTGGCCCATCCCTACTCAAAGTCCTCCAGTCAGTATGGCCAGTTGGAATACAAGTGTGATAAAAAGTCTTAAAAAGTAACTTTTCCAGAGTCTTTTCAGACTGCCAAAAGGTTTGCATCCTACGATGTCCAGCTCTTATCTTCTCATCTCCTAAAGACAGAGAGGTATCTAATTGCAGACTACAGTGGAGGCAGCCAGTGAACCATTGGGCAACCCGTGAAGACAGCCAGTGGCAGCTCAGAGAGGCTGTGGTGGTGGTATGGTTGCACGGGAACAGGATGCAACAAAAGCAGAAATGGGCCTCTGTGAGTGTCAGAGCGGGTTCTGCTTTGACAGAGGTTGTGTTTTGGATCTGAAGAGAAGGGTGAATTTGACAGAGAGTTGGATTGAGCAGGGTCCAGATAACCAGCCAGGAGTGAAAACTAACTGTGGTTTTGGGAAGCCTAAAAGAATAGAATATTAGAGATTAGTATATTGTTCTATTGTATGTAATAAATCTTGTTGTTTTAAAACTGCCTTTGGCTGTTTCTATCAAGCCTGCATTGGAGTCAGGCCACATATACCAATACAGAACCCCCACAACAACACAGCCCTGTACAGGCCTTTAAGGGGTTACTCTGCGGTCCAGACACCCAGACGGGCTGAGTGGGGAAACAAGGGCAGTTTGAGTGGCGGGATTCCTAGGGTTGGAACTGTGAGGCCATGTGACACAATGTGACCCTATTCCATCTTCTCAGTATCTCCTGGTATCTTTGAGCACAAAAACTAAGAGGCTATTAGAAACACTCATAAGCCCAGTTTAGTAAAACCCTCTGTAGTAAAACCCTATGCATGCCTCCTGGGTGGCTGCACTTTTTCATAGGATGGTGTTTATGTAGGTCCCAAAGTATGTTTTGATGCAATGGACACATCACCATTTGGAGCCTTCTATTACCTGGTTCAGAACTTGACAGGATCACTCAAAACATGATAATTTTTATTAATTCATCTGTTGTATTAATGTCATGGCTTTCCTTTTGAGCACTTAAAAAGGCAGGTCAGGCTGAGACTTGAGTAACTGATTCAACCACATCCAGAACATTTCATGGCTCATGGGGGGGGGGGCAGAATCTGGATCTCATAAACCCCAGTCCTATATTCAACACTGGACTGCCTCTCTTGCTTTGCAGACTACAAGGTGACTGTCTGATCTTGACATATGAGTATACTTCTCTTATTAGAACTTTTGCTGTTGCACTCATGCCCTGTGGGCAGTTGGTTAACCAGTGTGCATACAGAAGGTTGGAATAGATAAGCCTATGTGTTTATCCAGCATGACTCTTCTCAGGTTCTTTACGCTTACTGTGTTAACATTTGATGTTGTTTATGGTTTCCTCCCTAACTAGGTTCCAATATTCTTTATTTTGCAGGATTTCTTATGTGGTATCATCAGCACAGTTATCTATTTCGCCATATCCATTGCTGCAGTCTCAAAATATTCTGACACGGCATCCAAAGCTGCTGGAGTAAGTTAATCCATTCAGACTGGTTCCAATTTAGAGCTTTAGAGCAAGGATTGGGAGATTCTGGCCCTCCAAAATTTTCTGGGTTCAACTCCTGCCAGGTTTTTCCTGTGCAGCCAAAGGATTAAGAGACTTGCAGTTGTAATCTGAAAGATCTAGGACAGGAATAGGCAATTGTGGTAGGGCAGGGGCCTGCATTAGCATTTCAGGAAATCCTTTTTTGCCCCCCAAATGCCCTCTGGGGGACAAGGGACCAATCTAATCATTTGGAGGCCTTCCTGGACCACTTTGAGCCCATGAGAAGCCTTAACAACAGAAAGTGAGCAGAAGCCACTTTCTATCCATTTCTCATTTTAAAAGAGGCCTTTCTTTGGCCTCAGTTGGCCAAGGGTAGGTCATAAATGTGGTGTATAACTCCACACTCCCTGAGAGCATTCTGGAGCATATACGTATATACATACATACGTACGTAAAATTGACCTGGCCCAGGGGGCCACAACAACAGTCCTAGGTTTGCATGTGGCCCAAAGGCCATACCCCTGATTTAGGAGGTTCCTCTCTGCTCATATAAAAACAAAGCAGGTTTTTCCTTTAGATTTTTTTTTAATTTTTTGGCATTAGAATCACTGGTTTACTCAAAACAGGCTTTCATCAATTAAGTCAGGTGACAGCCTTATCTTGAACGGATGCAGAGGGCTGTGAAATATTGGGCTTGGCATTTTGGCTTCTTATGTGCAAGGGCTTTCTGAGTGCTTGAATGTGGATTTGAATTGTTTTTGCTGTGTGCCTCCAAGCCATTTCTGACTTTACGGTGACCCTACCATGGGGCTTTCTGGGACTGTGAGTGAGTTTCCATGGCCAAGCAGGGAAAAAAGCCCTGATCTCCAGGGTTGTAGGCCGATGCTCAAACCACCATGCCATGTTGGCATTTCAGTGAAGGATAGAAAAGTGAAAAACAGAGTGATGGTGCCAAAATGGAGGAATGGCAAGCTAATTCTCATGTTTTTTTATAAGGTTTTTCTGAAATCCTTCATATTCAGGGCAGAAAAAAAGAAAAAACCTTAATGGAGACAACCAGAACCTGGCAGATTCAGGACTTCTTAGTTCTTAAGAAGTCATGAGTTTGAATCTCTGTGTATTCAACCACTTTTCCCACCCTGCCTTCCCAGAGATTCCTCATCTTTAACACTTGGATGGCAGGCATGCCCTTAAATTTGGGTCAGAATTTCATTTCAGTGGGACTTCAATAGGAATTTATAAAAATGAGCATATATCTTCTTAGACAGAAAGAGTTGGGAATTTTAAGAATAGGGAAAGAAATACTTACATATTCTTCTGTCCATACATCTTTTGTTCTTTAGGTATTTGGTTTTATTGCCACAATTGTCTATTGCATTTATGTTTATCTTACCTTCAATGGCCTGACAACGTATCTCAAGCAAGGCGATTCTTCAGATGTCCCTGAGCCACGTAAATCAGAAGGTAGGTACAAACCAGATTTACTTTGTTGCAAGCCACAGATACAGGGCCATTGACCAACACCTATCTGTGGGTTTCATTTGTAATAGATAGGACAACTCTTGAGTACTGCCACTGTGAACTGAGAAAGGGGTGAAACTTCATCCACTGCCTTCAAAATAATTAATATCATTATGGGTGCTTTTTGTGACACATTTCTAATTTTAGTTTTAAAGAGATTGGGAAGAAGGTGGTGACAAAAGACAGCAAGAAACTGGAGCACTGTATAGTCTGCAGTTGCCTGCATAATCTGCAGGAAGTGTTGTGCATTGTTAACTAGGTTAGATAATGGCTTTTGATATGGACTCTCACTGAAGATTACTTTTGTACTGAAGCCCTCAGTTTCCCACTGGTTCTAGAAATGGGAGCTTCAGGAAGCCAGTGAAGCTGACAAAGCACTGGCATAACATTAAAATGTCCAGTTTCAGGTAATAATCATATAGGTCTGTTCTGGACTGACCTCAATTTCTAAGGTGGTTTGAAAGGCAGCCCCACATACAGTGCATTGCGACTGTATAAATGGGAGATTGTCAGAGCGTGTGTAATTTGAACCAGACAAGAGCCATTTCTGCACTAGCCTGTTATAGTGCTATTATTCCGCTTTCAACATCCTATGGAATCCTGGTGTTTGCAGTTTTGGGAGGGGCCAGCTCTCTAAACGGCAAACTCCAGGATTCCATAGGATGTTGAAAGTGGAATCATAGCACTATAACAGTCTAGTGCAGAAACGGCCAAGGTTGCAGCTTGCTTTTCAGCTAATATAGCTGAAAGATGATTCAACCAATAAAAGTCACTTGAGCCTCTAATACAAGGGTAGGGAATCCTTGGCTCTTGATTGGATTTCAGCTTCTAAAGGTATCAGCCAGTATGGCTAACGTTAAAGGATTATGGGAAGTGTAGTTTTTAATCTATTGTAGATTAGATTAAATGAGACCTAGCATGGTGTAGTGGTTTGAGCATTGGACTACAATCCTGGAGACCGGGGCTTGACTCCTTGCTCAGCCATGGAAACCCACTGAGCGACTGTGGGCACATAGGTCCTCCTTGGTTGCCATAAGTCAGAAATGCCTTGAAGGCAAACAACAACATATAACAAATAGACACATAAAATAAATCATCCAAAATAGTTCCTGCTGAATGGGTAAGCATCCAGATTGCAAACCTGATCCTTAGGGGTCAGGCTAAACACTGAAAATCCAGATGTTGGGCTGAATCGCCTAGCAGCTGTTGCTGGCTATGCCAATGGGAATGACAATCCAATAATATCTGGAGGGCCACAGACTGTCCATCCCTGCCTTCATGGAAATATAATTTCATCTAGAGGAGGCGGAAAACTTTCACTCAGGTGGATGAACCTCCAGCTTGCACTATCTGCATCTTCATTGGGTTGTGTCTCGCTTGCTTCGCACTCATCCAGTCTATCACCCCACCAAAGCACTGGTCCAGGGCAGCCATAGCGCTCTGATGAAAACTGTGAGCAAATGCCCATGAGATCCATTTGTGGCACAATTTGGAAGCTGCTTCTTTGAATTACCAACTTCCAGAATCCCATAGTAAGCATGAGTTCTGAAAGTTTGTTTTTTATTCATTTTATTTAGGGCACTTATAAACTGTCTTTCAGCCAAAAGGCTCCCAGACTTACAAACTGTTAATTTGACAGTTCCTTGCCCTCAGGTTTATAGTCTAAAAAAACACGACACGCAGGGAAAGGGGGATGGCAACTGAGGAGGAGATTAACTCCAGCAGATGCTGATGCTCTTTTCTCCCTCAGGGGCCACTGCAGCAAGGCATGACGGAGCTGTGCCTGGCTTGTTCTTCTCCTCCCTCATACTTCCAACACCTTACACTACACAAATTCTACACACTCCAGTCTTGGTTTGGCTTTGGTTTGTAAATCCATGTCCTCTTTCTTTTCAGATGGCGATTCAGATTCGGATTCAGATTGAAATGCAATGCCTGGATTGATTGCAGAGCTGCCGTGGAGAGAGACCAGGGGATACATCCTTTCATTTCAGTCTTTGAAACCTTTATGTGAATATTTCCCTCTCCCCAAGAATGTACAGAACATCGCCAAACCACTACCAAAGAGTTCCCAATCTCTGGGGGTACTTTGACCTGCTCTTGTGTGAGCTTCTATCTTTTCTCATTCTGCATCACAGTGTACCATGTAGACACACACCTTCAAAGCTGAACCTTTTGCAATCAGGCTACATTATATACAAGAAAAGCTGCATGTTATACATCAGGGATAGTGAATCTTCCTGTGCCCAGGACCACTTACTAGCAGCAGGCATAATCTCACACACAATTTTGCAAAGAACTCTTGATTGACCTACTGAATTTTGGGGTCCTTTTCAAAAAACATTTTTTTAAACTGATAAACTGGAAGACAATCAAAATGATCAGAGAGTGGGAATTTAACCTTTTCTGTCGTAATGTACTTGTGAGAAAATTACAATACAAATGTTCTGAAAGGGAATTTATCTCAGGACTGCAGCGGAGATGAAAGAATTAGACTCCTCACCCATGCTTTCTGTGATCCCTTTGCATATAAGCTTCCTCCACTGCCACTAAGATCATTTCCGCACTAGCCGGTTATAGTGCTATTATTCCACTTTCAACATCCTATGGAATCCTAGGGTTTGCAGTTTAGGGAGGGGCCTCAAAGGCTCCTCCCTAAACTGCAAACCCCAGGATTCCATAGGATGTTGAAAGTGGAATTATTGCACTATAACAGGCTAGTGCAGAAATGCCCTTAATTTGTTACTGCTCTTTACCGTCAAGTCAACTTCCACTTAAGACTACCCCACGAACGAGAGACCCACAAGAGCCCTGGCCTTGAACAATCTTGCTCAGGTCCTGCAAACTTGGGGTCGTGGCTTCCTGTGGAAAAACACGAGGGAAAGGGGCTAAACTGATTTTTTTCTAGATTAGGAATGGGAAAGCTTCAGGGACCAGACCTGCTACACCTTTCCTCCTTCCCCATGAAACAGAAGTGGAAGGAAATCGTTATTTTTAACTTTCTGTGGTAGAGTCAAGTGGGGTCTGGGGAGGGGGCAGCAGCACTGTGTCTTGTTTTAAAGGAGAATTACTGTTTCTGATAACTTTTCCTGAAGACCATGCTTCTGATCAAGGCTGAAATCCTGCTGGTAAGTTACAGTGTCATAAGTTGGACTTAACACCATCAAAACTCCCTTTTTTGGTCATTGCATAGGTTGGAATTCTTCTCTAATGATGCAGCAATCAAATCCCCCCTTCCGCAAAAAACATCCCCAAACCATGCAGCCCCCTGACTATTTCCAGGTTGCCCGAGAGGAAGGAGATCATCATCAGCACATCCAGCTATTTCTTTTCCGCTGGTTGTGCTGCAAGGACATCACCTGCAGGAGCACCTCAAGGAATCCCGGAGGGCGTTGCAAGTGCCTGTCGCAAAGAATCCAGCTGAAGGAAAATGGTTGGACGCACTGCTACTTGCTCCCTCACTCTCTGACAACTTTGAAATGGCTGTGTTGAGCAGGGCAAGTATCATTGGGAGATACAGCTATGAAGATGTAGCTACAGGGATACAGCTATGTGAGATAATTTTGTCTCCCAATGCCGGGTCTTAGACCCGTGTTGTTCCTAGGAGTACATGAGGTACAACTGAAGGAGGAAAGATGGGGAAAGCATTTTTAGAAAACTAGCTTGCAGGAAATCAAACAGCCATTCTGAACAATCATTTTGCAAACTGGAACATCACTTCTGGGGCAAGTAATGGATGGGCTTAGAAGTGAGTGAAAGGAGTAAATTTTTTTGGTAGAAACTTGTATGACCACTATGTAAACTATGGTGTTACATGGTGGATTCCAGCCAGACCCTCCCAAACCTCACTTATCGGTAAACAGCTGCTGAAATCCAGGGTCCTGTTCTTGTCCATCTCGGGCATGAAAGGCCAAAAAAAGGACCTCCTGTTGCACATCTCCGCACGCTGGAGATCACTCACATGAGGGTAGGTTGGAACACCAAGCAGTCACTTCTTGATCAACAGGAGACTGGATTTCCCTCAGTCCCAGCAGCTACTTACCAGTAAGTGGAGTTTGAGAGACTTTGAATATGTAGCAGTTATGAATGCGTAACTGTAGGTTATGTAGTCATAATTGCTTGACAGGCTTCCACATTTTTTTAATGAGCCATATGACTAGCACCACTCATAAACTGTTACAGATATACAGGGAAGGGGGACATAGTGCCATTTTGGGACATTACTATAAAACTAATACTTACTTCCAAAGCAGTAACTATTCTACTGCTTTCTGTTTGCCAGACCACATCTATAGAATCTGCTCCAGTTCTAGGTGTCATACTTTAAAAGCAAACTGGACAATGTCCAAAGAAGGATGAATAAGATATTGAAGGATTTGGAAACCAAGACCCATGAGAAACAGTAACCAGAGCCATGTGCATTTAGCACAGAAACAAGAAGATCAAAGAGCAACTTGAGAATGGTCTAAAAATATATGAACAACTGTTGCTCAGAAAGTAGAGGAGATTTGCTGTTGTTTTTCCTGGAGGTTAGGAAACATGATGGCAAACTGTAAGGGAGTACAGTTTGATTATTTGAGTAATGGCAACAGTGGTCTCATGGGATCTTAAAATATTAACAAGTTTTATTTGGCCTAAGTTACTTGGACTCCAGCCCATATTATGCGATGCATCTGATGAGGTGAGTTGGAGTCCAGAGATGCTTATGTCAAATCACAGAATCATAAGAGCTGGAAGGGGCCTCGTGGACCATCAAGTCCAATATCTTGCACAATGTAGGATCTCAGCTAAAGCATCCCAGCATGTCCAGCCTAAAACCTAAAAAATCCTGTAATATAAAAGATTCCTCCAAAGAAAGCAGTGTTAAAAAGCCCATGAGTTCTACATGAGTATTTGAGTTTTACATTCTATTATTAGCAAAGGACAGCCATTATTACAAGTAACCTTACAGCTGCCAGTGCAGACGCAGAGATGCAAAGAAGTTGTAACCTCAGTATTCTAATTGACTTTTAAACCCTTATAAATTTATTATACTGTATAACCTCCAGTCATTTTTAAGAGATTTCAGGACTTTTACAATTGCTTTGTTCTTTCTTTACTCCTCATGCATCTTTGCACTAGCATACTTAATATAGTCACAAGAACCCTATATCCTGTTGGTTAGTGCCAGTACGAGTAGACCCATTCAATCAGTCTGTTAAATGGTAAGTCCATGTGTAGCTACCTACACATTGATTCAACTGGTCTATTGTAGTCAGGACTAACAATAGAATTAAGGCCAGTATTTCTCAGTCTATAAGGTGTCAGATGCTTCGTTACTGCTACAACAGATTAAAACAATATCTCTCGTCAAAACTCCCAAGTGGTAAGAGATGTTGGTAGGTACCTAAATACGCTGAACGTACCAGATTTCACCTGATCTTCGTAGCCAAGTGGGATCAGGCCTGGTTAGTACCTGGATGAGAGACCAGGTGCTGTAGGCTGTATTTCAGAGGGAAGCAATGGCAAACCACCTCTGAATATTCAGAGGTTACCTTCACATGTGACTTGAAGGCACGTTCTAAGAGGTGCTGACAGTAGAACAGACTGCCTCTGGCAATAGAAGTTTCTTCTTCACTAAAAGTATTTAAGTATCAGTTGGATGGCCAGTTAGGGTAGGATGCTGCAGCTGTTTAGATGACCTCTAAGATGCCTTTATAACTAGAATTACAGGAATCTTTTTCTTTTTTTTTAAACCAACTATATGAAGATTATTGTGTGGAAGGAAACTGTGACTTAATGTCTGGAGTCCTGCTAGGGACATACACAGGCATAATGGCACATTGTGGCTGCATAGGCTTTTCTGTGGTCATTGTGGAAAGTTGTGTCTCCATCTGCAATAACTCCTGGTGGTGCAACTTACATCTCTGCCACTAGAATGCCTCCAATGGCCATTCAGTGGCTAAGGAAGTGGGGACTGCATTACGCTGTGTTTCTACAGACAGATGTATGAAAAAAGTATCGCCCTGGAACTCCAACGGGTGCTTTGGAGGTCTGGGAGGGCTACGTTGTCTCCGTGCATCCAGCTGCTGAAACGTAGCCAGGCTACCTGGTTGCCACCAGCCGTCCCTCAGTCACTGAGTTGCCATGGGGAAGACGACATGGCGGCAGAGAAAGAAGTTGCACATGTGGAGGGGTGGATTACAGTTATGCCTGGCAGAGGTTGGATCTCACCAATGTATTATTACACATAATATTTACCATGTATACCAATTCATAATGTATGTAATTAGTTTAGTGGTTACAGAAATCATTAAAGACAAAAGTCCTAGTTCTGTGAATACTGCTAGCAGGTTTCTAGCAGTACATGAACGTGCTTTTCAGGAATGACTTGACTTCAACAATGCATTTTTAATGCACTCAAGACTGGTTTCTGTAGAAGTCTTGCGATGCCCAAAGCACAAGCCTTTTTGAAACTTCAAATGAGTGTTTTATATTTCTGCCTCTTTTTAAAAACCTTTGAATGTGATTTTTGTATTATTCTAATCCACATGCATTCAAATTGGAATTTTAAACATATGTCTTTATGAACCATACTGGAATAAACTCCAATGATAATGAGATGAATTGTGTAACCTTTACTTCAGATGTAACTCTCCAGTTCAGTATTCATAAGCTAAATAGACTTAGTGTTCAGAAATACTAAAAAATCTTGAATAGGAGAAGAATCAGAGTGGGCTTTTAATGAACTCTTAATTTTTATTCTTTAATTACTAGATAGGACATACGAATACCCTACAGTAAGGTCTTGCTGCAGAGTTCACACAAAACTAGACCTGTAAAACAGGCACTTTATGACTCTGTCATCTCAAAAATTTTAAACGATGGCTGATGTCCTGTTAGTCAGTTTTGATTCCCACATACAATTGTACCATTGACACAATTGTAAATGCCCCACCTTAGATCCGGCCAGCTGCACAAAGGGATAGAGTTGTGGTACTGGTGAACAGGGCACTGAAAGATGATGCATCCAGCCCCCTCCTGCCGACGAGTGGCAGGGGGATGTCAGAAGCGGGGTCACCTGCAGAGTCCTTTAGCAACTGCTTGGTGCACCGTCACTTGCTGGCAGGAGGGGACTAGATGCATCATCATTCAGTGCCTGCTCAGCAGCACTACAGAACTCCATTCCTTGGTGTAGCTGCCTGGATGTTAAGGTGGACTTCAGGGGGTCAGATCAGGAGACAGATCATAGCCACAACACTGTGGCTATGTGTCTGATGCACACACCTTTCAGCCACCTACCATACATATAGTTCCCTAACTCCACAGGAAAAGCTGGGACAAAAACTGTCCCGTACCATGTCATGCACTGGTACATGTCCTATGCCATTCTGTAGGATGCAGAGAAGTCAGTAAGAATGTTTAGATGAGAAGCAACCTCTTTCTTTGCTCAAAGGTGGGAAGGCAGCAAATAAATATTCACTCAGTCCTGTTCAGGAAGGACCAACGTGAGATAGTGTCATGAGTGAGGTATGGAAGGGCCTGGTCCACACGTTTACATTTCAACTACAAAGCAGACAAAGGCAACATTAAAGAAAAACACAAGGCCAAAGAACAATCCAAAGAAACAGTCCTAGAAATCTTTGAACTGCTCTTTACAGAAACCATAAAAGTGCAAAAGCCCCTTTGCATTACTGAGCTGAGGACATCCATTGGCTTACTGTGCAGTATATCACGAACAATATGAAGCACTGGAGGACCTGTGGTACACATTCCCAGGGCACTCCCACTACAGAGCAACAACGAGCCTGAAGAGTTTGTGCATTCACAGGATACTTGAGGTTTGCCAACAGGGAGACAACCAATGAGTTACTGGCATAAAAAAATACCCCATGATACAATCAATGCTAGATCGTCCTGCAAACAAGAACAGCTGTTTTCCTTAGAATTTATGTTCATTTCATAATTTGAGAGGTTCACGACAACATATTTTTTCCTCAGTGGAAATGCCAGTGGTAATATTTTTTTAGACACAGATGTTATATTGAAAGATGGCCTGTCAGTTACACAGAAACAAATTAATGCCTCATGTGATTTTTTTTTCTTGGCTCTGTTTGGATATTATGGAGGTTGGTAAGCCTTTAATACTCAAACACTACTGTAGTCATACAACACTTTTTTATTCCCTGAAATATACAGTACTTCAATTCTCATGGAGTCAGAAAATGCCCTTGAAGTCACTCAGTGCACTTTTTAAATCCATGTGGATAAGGGTTAAATGCCTTCTTTTCCAAGGCAGATATTTCAGAGACAGGGACAGCTTTTCACTCTGCTTGAATGGTCCCTGGAGTTGTTTAAACACATTTTGCTGTAAAGTTCTTATGTTTATACAGTGGGGCCTCTACTTCTGTGGGTTTCTCTTTCGTGAAATTGATTATTTACAAGTTTATAGCTGCTGCTGAACTAGCTTGCCCCTTCCTTCCTCCCACAAATCACTGATACTACAAATCATTCAGAAGTGGAGAAAAATGATTGCCATAACACACATACAAAGGCAAAGCACAGATACATTTTACTCCTATCCATTTATTAAACAAAACCTTTACAATGATTTCCATACAAGATTAGTGTTCAGAAAAACCTATGACTTTCCCTACATACAAAAATACAGTTTTTTAAAAACACTATGAAAAACAGACATGTATCATGAGAATTTTGTAGAGTTCAATTTCTTGGTGTATCAAAAAGAACAAGAAAAATCAGAACTGATCAAAAGGATAGCCATATTAACTTGTGAATTATCCCCCTCCCAATTGTGCCAATATACAAAGCAAAACTGGTAAGTGTACATCGCATAAGAATAAATTTAAATATAGACATGTTCAAGCAGCAACTTAGTGATTGCCTTCAGTATCACAAGAAGTAAAAAAAAAATCATTACAATCCTTCATCTTTAAATTTTTATAAACGTGTAATTGTGAAGTGCATGGCATACAACTATTACTTACCTCCATAAAAGTTCTGCTTGGTTTATAAAAAAAATCATTCACAGCACAAACATGATTTCTCAAAGAATGGAATGAAGGGTTACCTTTGCACAGGACACTATTCCTGTGCTCAAATTTCAACATCAAACCAGTAAGGCAGGAGAAGTCCTCTATAGCAGCAGGGAAATAGGAAATGGCATGGCGGGGGGGGGGGGCACACTGGATGTGCTAGTGAGTGGTTGCCAGCTGCACTGACGGCATGCTCTCCCCTCCCATGTGCAATGCACGAAGAGTCTGTGTGCAAGTGGGAGCTGGAATACCAATGCCCGTACCAGTCAGATCAAACGCCCCGATGGTCATTAATACCTCACTCATGCATTATTGGACAGCATGTGAATTTCTTCTATGCTACTTTAGTAGGGCCTACAAGGACTATGAACAAGGTAGTATGTGCTGGTCATAACGTAGCTCTGTACCATGCCACATCTGTAATCTATGAATCAGATGCAATGTGTTACCTAAAACGATGGCTGTCAAATTGTCAAAAAACCAATAAGGGACACCCAGCATTCATGACATATGACCTTGTCAATTTTCTGTTTATATGAAAATCCATGCAGGTATATCTCAGTTAACAAACCCTCCGATAACGAAGTTCCTTTTAACAAAATCTTTTTCAACCACCCCCTTTTATCTTTTTTAGCTGCACTGGGACAGCGAAGAAGACTTTGACTTGCTGAATTTAACAGCAGCAACATGTCTGTGGTGAATAATGCAATAAAGCCTGAGCTGTATGTACATATGGGATTCTGCCCTAGCTAATTCTACAGTACTTGTGTGTACCTGCCTACAACAAACATCCTCACTTGCTCCTCATCTTTTCTCAAAATGTTCAGACCCTCAAACACTGGATTTTTCACATGCTATTCATTCTATATAAAAGGACACACTTTCTAGTCATCAAATAAGGGATATCTCTTATAGTAAGGAACATCTAGAAACCCTCGCTACAGCAGTGCTTCTCAAAATGGTGGTCCCAAAGCCATCTGCTGCTGCTCCCTGGAGAGCTTCCAGGAAAGAAAGAACCAACTGTAGCCACCGAGCACAAATAGGGACAAACCAGTCCCTGGCACAACGGAGAAAAAGCACTGCTGTTCCCCTGCATCTGATTGCTTAAGAAGTGCTGGGCTATATCACAGCACTGAGCAGCTCATGGGCCACATGCTGTTAAGTCTGTTTTTGGAAGTTTGCAGCCCAATATCTTACCCCCTATACAAAAAAAAAAAAAAAAAAAAAGGTTTTAAATGAAAAGACACATTTTTGAAGGTATCCAGAAGTGGAGGCTTCATGTCTAAACAAAGCATTGGCAGCTGCTTCTCTTAGGAGAAAAAAACCAGTTTAGATCTTTTAAAACAACATTTTCAGGTCTAGTGCAGCCAACAATATCTCCAGGGAGGGAGACTAAAAATTCACCCCAGACTAGTTGCCCACCATTGTTTTTGCAAGTGACATCAAAGACTCTGGAATGCAGTCAGTGACATCAGTTTAGCCAACAAAGCAAAGCAAAGTGGTATAAACCTCTGTGCTGTAGATACATCGTCTTGAGGGTCGGTTTTGTTAGTGTAAAGGTGTATGATTTATGTAGAAGTGCTGTGATTTGCTGTTTAAACTGATCCATCTATGTGTCAGACTGTATCCTATACTAATTGCTGCAGCTGAAAGCTAGTTTAACTGAAGTTAACACCAGCCTAAACCAAGTCTGCAACTAGAACAATTCCATAGCTGTAACATTCTAGTATTTCTAAGCATTATCACAGTTAAGTCCCAAACATTTCAGTTGTTATTTTCTGTTCAGATAGAGCTTGGTATGTGCTACAGGCACAAGACTGTAACCACAGTTATTTGGAAGTAAGAACATTTAAATCCACAAAACTTGCATCCAAGAATGTTTGGTAGTGTGGAGTCATACCTTTGGATTCTCTAGCCCTCTTGTGTATTCAGATTACATACTTGAGTCATTTTGCACTACCCCAGCAATCTAAACAAAATTATTAAGGGCACATGGATGCTACCAAAGAAGAAAAGTAGATGCATTCTACTTAACCCAAGAGCTGGCCAATACAAAAAAACTAACTCTGGATGAATTAACATACCACTATATTGGGAAAGAGTATTCATTGAAACTGACTGGAAACACAGAGTATTAAGCAAGACATTAATATCTACTTTCTGATGTTAACATACACTGTATTTTGTATGTTATATGCAATCTAAATTCTGACTTGAATTTGATGGATAACAAATGCTAACTTGAAGAACAAATACTGCAAATAAAAAAACCTCCAACTAATCCATGATTAATTGAGGCAACATTTTTGGTGACAGGAGTCTGGTTTGTGAAACAAGTCTGCTGGAGTGCAATGTCAACACAAACGTCACACTAAAGGGCACCAATTGGAGAGAAACCCACAAAAGATGCTAAAAAGTACACAGCAGCCATAAAATAACGACACTAAATATATTAAAGGGATATGAATAACAATAGTGATGTAAATGTGGAATTACAGAAATCTCATACTAGTAAGAAATCATTTTATTATATAAATATTAACAAAGAATTATATAAACTAATTGTTCATGCGCAAACTGATGAACACAATAGCAGATAATCAAAACACAACAACAAAGTAGTCAAATTCAGGATCAAGAAGCTGACAATATGAGAAACTTTAACAACAGCAAGTGAACACAGACAGGGTAATTTTATTAACAAGAAGTTGGTAAGTATGGTTTTCTGGTTAGTTGCCTGATTCAATATTATCTTCCTCATAATAGCCATAATTTCATGATATCTTGTCCTGGATACCACAGTAAAGCAATGGAATGTATAACTAGTTCTTTAGACAAAGTTATTGTTCTATTCTTTTAAAGCACCACTTAAATACCAAAAGAGCAGCTAAATTCCAGAGGCTTCCATACTTAGCTTCTGCCAACTTCTTCCTTAATATAATTTTCTTGTCCCTGTTAACTTCTTATTACAATTTCTCATATCAACATCTTGTTATGAAATCTGGTTTACTACTTTCTTAGTATCTTTTGGTTCCCTACTGTTGTGTTTATCATTTTGGACTTGTACAATTAGTTTGTGCAACCCTTTGTCAAAACTTATATAATACAATGATCTCTCATTAAAAGTGTTTTCTTGTTAATTCCATGTTTACATGGTTATTATTTATATTCCCTTTGCAATTTAGGCATAAATCTTATGATTAATCCTTGATTAGAACAGACCCATGGAATCAGTGGGATTCACAATTCAACAATTAATTCAATAGGCCTACTCTAGCTGCGAGTAACCAAGAAGATTCCAGCCTATGTATTATTAACATTATATTATAGTAGTTGTGTGCTTTCGCACCTTCAATGGGACCATGGTGTCGGATAATAGAAGAAAAACAGACAAAAATCATTTCTACTATTTGGAAATTTCACCTTCAATTTCACTAGTTCACAGAGGCAGTCTTTCAAAAAATCAGAGGTACAGAAGTGTAACCTTAGCATATGTTTGAAACTGTTTTAATTGAAAGCAGAAAGACCCAGTCATCTAGTACTGCCACTGCCTTCAAAGTGCTGCCTTCCAGACAGGCCTGAAAACTGGGCATTGCTCCCTTGCTGGCCATTTCAGTTACATCCTACCAAGAACCCAACAAACCTATTTTGTTTTCTATACACATCCAGTAGGATCTTTACCTAAGGGGTTATAGGTACTGCTAAGAACACTGGGATTTTGTCAGGGTAGTGAGATTATACCTCTCTAATTCTACCCTGAAAATAGAAGCCTGTGGATTTTATTAAGGCTGGTGTTTTAACATTTTTTTTAAATCACCCTAAAATGTATTACTAATTAACAGCTGTAAAAACAGTGCTAGGGTGGAGGATCTCGATTTGACTGAGATATAGGTATGTCACACATGCACACACACAAAAAGGCGCCCCGGTAAAACTGGGTCTTGCTTGACAACACATCTTGTTGTCTTGTTGCTTGACAATACACCCTGTTGTTTGACAACTGTGTCTTGTTTGACAACAATTTCAACAGGGAGAAGCGCAAGGTCCTACACTTGGACAGAAAAAACGAATACACAGATATAAGATAAGTGACACCTGGCTTGATCACAGTACATCTGAAAAGGATCTAGGAGTCTTAGCAGGCCACAAGCAGTGTGATGTGGCAGCAAAAAAAGCCAACGTGATGCTGTGCTGCATCAATAGGAGCATAGTGTCTAAGTCAAGGGAAGTGATAGTACCATCCTATTCTGCTTTGGTCAGACCAACCTGGAATACTGTGTCCAGTTCTGGGCACCACAGTTCAGGAAGGATACTGACAAGCTGGAACATGCCCAGAAGAGCGTGACCAAAAAAGTAGAAGGCCCGGAAATCACGACCTATGAGGAGCAACTTAGGGAGCTGAGTACGTTTAGTCTGGAGAGAAGAGAAGGTACAGAGGTAACAAGATAGCTATGTTTAAATATTTGAGAGGATGTCATATGGAGGATGAAGCAAGCTTGCTTTCTGCTGCTCTAGAGACTAGGATACAGAGCAATGACTTCAAACTTCAGGAAAAGAGGTTCCATCTAAATGTTAGGAAGACAGTAAGAGCAGTTTGACAGCAGCATATGCTTCCTCAGAATGTGGTGGAGTCTCCTTCTTTGGAGGTTTTTAAACAGAAGTTGGATGGCCATCTGTTGGGAATGCTTTAATGGTGTATTCCTGAATGGCAGAGGGTTGGACTCGATGGCCCTTTTGGTCTCTTACAACTCTATGATTCTATGATTCATTGTATGAAAAGATACATCAAGTGTCAACTCGTCAAATCCAATCTGGGACAATACAAGAGTAACAAATATACAGTTTACCACTGCATTATTGTATTATAACAGTTACATAAACTTCAATATATACAAATAGGTTCTGTCCACAATAATGCAGAAGAGAAAAATTGTCCACAGAAGACAATCTAAGTGCATTATTTATTCCAGACTGAGTAAGTCTATGGGAGAGGAACAGGTTGCTTACCTGTAACTGTGGTTCTTCGAGTGGTCATATGTGCCTTCACACATACAGGTTTTGTGCCTGTGTAGAGATCCATCTTAGAAAGTTTTAGAGCTGAGCAGCTTGGTGGTGTCCCCGCCCCTCTCACATACTATGCATATCCTGGACCACCATGCTACTCCTCAGTTTTGAAGTCTGCCAGTGAGGGCCCAGGGATCTGAAAAAGAAGGAACAGAGGGCGGGATTCTGTGAGAGCACAGATGACCACTCGAAGAACCACAGTTACAGGTAAGCAACCCGTTCTTTTTCATTGTGGTTTCTGTGCCTCACATACATGGGAGACTGAAGAGCTTACCACTGGATAGTGGGCAGGCAGATCACTGGAGCACTGATGAGAGGACAGCATGGCCGAAGCTCATCTGCAATCCAGTCTGCAGTGGTGTATGAAACTGGATGGCTGTCACCACTGCCACGGCTGCCCTGCAGAGCTGTGGCAGAGGAATGTCACAGGGGAGAGCAATGGAGGAGTCAACTGCTCCGTTGGAATGTGGCCTGAAGGACTGAGGCGCTGGTTGCCTCACCAAATCGTAAGCCAAGCTGATTGTGTGGGTGACCCATTTGGAGAAGCATTGGGAGGATATCTGTTTTTCTTTCCTAGGACCACAGTAGCAAACAAAAAGTCTATTTGTCTCATAGTAGGAGGTTCTTCTCTGAGTGTAGTAGGCCAGTGCTTGCCTGACATCAAAGAAGTGTAGAGACTGTTCTAGTGGCAAGGTGGGCTGATGGTAGAATGTGGGAAGGAGGATGTCTTGGTTGAGGTGGAAGTCAGACACCACCTTTGTCTGGTCAGAGGATGATTTTATCTCTGTGGAAGACCAGGTATGAGGGGTCACAATGCAGGGCTGTGAGTTTCCTGGCTCTTCTGGCAGAGGTGATAGTAACAGGCAACACTGTCTTCCAGGAGACCAGGCTGTCATCAGAGGTCACCATGAGCTTGAAGGGTTTCCTGATGAGGTGGGAGAAGAACAATGACAATGGAGGAGTTGGTGTTGTCACCAGAGGGTACAGGTTGGCTAGACCTTTGAGGAAACCTCTTGACCAGGTGGTTTGAGAACAGTGAGGCTGAGGAAGGGGTCCTGGGTTGGTAAGCCACTATTGCAATAAGGTACACTTTCAGGAAAGAAGATGCCAGATTCTTCTCCCTCAGATGGAGGAAGAAGATTTCTAGGAAGTCTCCTATGTGAATGGGGACCGTTCTCTCTTTGGTGAGTGGCAGCGGTGATGTCTCCTTGGCAATTCTTGGAGGGCAAGATGGCTAGGGTTACCTGCCAGGGTGTGGAGGCTGTTTCCTTGGTAAGAGGCTATGATGCCATTGACACAGCAGGGACCAGCTTAGAGGTGGATGCCAGAGGAGTTGGCAAGGCCTTGGTAATGGCCCCAGGGTGTGTTTGTGCTTTGGCCTCTTCTTTGGCTTCAGCTCACCCTGATCAGTCAGAGCTGAGCTGTTGGCTGACACATGCTGCTTTTGGACTCCCTTCAAGTGAGCCATCTTATCCTTGTGTTTGGCCTTCACCATGTGAGCTCTGTGTGCCCAAGCATCTGACACCAAGGTAAAGGTGGTTGGGTCTTGAGGTGACCGGCCCTGTTCTTGAGGCTTTGCTGTGTGAAGCCCTGACAGATGATGCACTTAGAGAAAATATCAATCTCATCCAGGCACTGAAAGTGCTGTCAGAAAGTGCAACCTTCCTGGTGCATGAGGAGATTTTGAAAAGAAGTGGAGGTATAGAGGGATGGGGGGGGGTGCAGGAAAGCATGAGAGAAAAATTTTTGTGGGGGCGGTGAGCCTTGGGAGAGAAGGAAGAGGTGGAAAGATTTCAAATAGAAGGGAAAAGAAACAGAAAAAATGCAGAGGAAGGAAAGAAACAAGAGGTACTCAGCAGAATAATTGGCACGTGTTGCTCTAATGGTGGACAAAGAGAAAATGAGGAGCAACACTGCAGGCTGGGACATCTGCAATAAGTGAGAAAGCTGGGGCCACCTCCAAGCTGCTCAGCTCTAGAATTTTCCACGACAGGTCTCTATGTAGGCACAAAACCCATATGCCCGAAGCACAAGAGACCTCAACAAAGAAATCAGGAAGTCAATAAAACCAGTAACAATTCAAGCCTTGCACCTCCCCATGAAACCTGCAACTTTTTCACCCAAAGATGCACGGACAGTGCAGGACTGCCCTAGGCATCCATGAGATCAACAAGGAAGTACATTCATGGCCTGTATAAAAACAAAGGACAAAGACAGAGCTTAACAAAAATGACAAACAGAACCAGGATATCATAGTCAGGAAAACTTTGGCCACAGAAATATCAGACTTGGTCTAGTTTGGTCTAGTTTGACTGAAATGTTGAGACATGAACTTTATCAAACTTTATCAAACCCCACAAAAGAAAGGTTCCCTGGCAAGACATAAACGAGATGAGCCTCTCCACAACTTGCAGTGTATGTCTACTCAAAAACAAACTCCACTGAGTTCACGTAAATAGTTATATAACTGAAGACTAAAATGAATGGAAGATGACTTGCTGGCAGAGCTACAACTCCTGTTTCGTGCATGGTTTCAGACAGATAAATAGAAAGCAGAACAACATGGAAGACTTCAAGTCCAAAGAAAGTAGGTGTCAGCAGTCATGAGAGTAAATGAGGTAAAACACAGTAGTTCCTGTCGTACTAAGCACTCCTCCCTCTCAGTCCAGTCAAGACATACTCAGAGGTCAAGCTAAGCAGGGAAGGGCAAGTGAGAAAAAGCTTCTATATCCCCTTCCACTGACTGTACCTTGTAAGGTCCATTTCAGGAATCCATAGATTTTATTTTGCATCTTTGAGTCTTAAAGGAATATTAAAATGCTGCAACCTTAAACATTTGTTTCAAAGTAATCTTGGATACGAATAAGAAGTCTCCAGAATGAGAACTGTGGAACGCAGGTAATAAAAAATTACCAGATAAAATTAGTTACAGGTTATATTTCCTCCAAGCCATGTATTTCTGTGCTGCCCCATCCATACACATTAAGGTATTAAGGTATTAAAAAAGGGAAGTATTCTGTAAAATTGCCAGCAGGTTAGGGAAAAAAGCAGATTTTTCCACCAGCTTTTTTGTTTTTCTCCTTATGGTTATTTGTACAACTGTAAGAACTACCTTTAGGTAGAACAGCCCCAACTCTGAATATCTGCATACTGCTTTGGTTTTTTTATGTTTGCAGGACTAACTACAAAACAAAATCTGGCAGCCTCACCTGTAAAACACATTGTGTTACTTTTTCTATGAAAAACATGGGGAAGAAATTAATTAACTCAGAAAACACAAAGTCCAGTAATACAAGAATCAAGGTTGATGTGCCAAACTATGTATTTAAAAACATGTTTTACTATATTTAAAACGGGATATATGCAAAATGGGGAAAGGTTTGATACGATGACATCTAAAGGGTAAGAGAGAAGAGCAATTCAGATACCACAAACTACTAAAAGGAATTCAGTCATTCTTCTCAGACGAGTGAAGGCTTAATTGTATACACCATCACAAACTCCACATCACACTTCTTAAATAAAGTGGACTATTTAGTTTTGGACAAAGATTCAATCATGCTTCTAAAAACATCACAACTTGACCCTGCTCTCACCAGGGACTGAATCATTCCACTAGGCAAATATGAGATTTGTTTCAAGTTTCCTTTCTATAAAACATGCAGGTTTCAGTCTCTACCCTACTGGAAGCTGCAGAAAGAGGTACATTGTACCTCTTTTACCAGGAAAGTCATGGCAGTGAGGGAATCCAACACCGCTCCTAACACCGGGCAGACACCAGTATATCAGCTGGACTGATCACACACTTATAACCGACAAAAAGATCACAGTACCAGGATGCATATATACCAGTCCCACTGTTTACGACATTTGAATTCATTAAAGATAACTTGGTCTTTAAAATCCTTAAAATCTGTAAGGCTTAAAAAAAAAGATACTGGCTCTCCAAGGCAGATTTACCGTCTTCTCTGCCACAAATTTAGATTCTGTATACAGTCAGCCCTCCACATTTGCTAGGGTTAGGGGCACAGGACCACTGCAAAAGTGGAAAAACTGCAAATACAAAAATGTGTGTGTGTGTGTGTGTATGGGCAGGCGGCTGAGGCATCCCAGAGGCAACAGGCAAACCAGATCAGGGAAAGGACAGGGAAAGGGGATGGTTCGGCACAGTGGCTCCATAAGCCCTCTCTCTCGCCCACCTCCTTCCTTGGATGTGTGTGTGGGGCATCAGGAGAGGGTTTGTGCTCCTGCGGAAATAGGCTGCAATTCCTCCTTTGCTGGCCAGGCTGGTAGAGGAAGAGGTGGACCAGAGGCACGGCCTGACTGGAGCTGCCAATAGGGAAGGATCCTCCAGAAAAGAAGAACTGGCGGTAGAGGAGGCAAGGGTTGGAGAAACTCACAAATAAACACATTCATGAAAGTTAAACCTGGAAATGTGGAGGGCCAACTGTAGAATTGTTGCCTTCACATCGATTTATTTCCAAATGGAACTGCTATTCGCATACATTAGCAATGGTAAGTTCTAACTTAAATTGTATTCAGTAGCAAGTAGAAAACATGGGGGGAAAAACCAGTCCAGAAGGTTTGTGGGCTAAATCTAGAATGATGCATCGGGCTTATTTAAGGTTCCCAAAACTTAAAAGAAAAGTTCCTGCACTCATCTCTAAGTCCTTCAGACAGCCTTGTCACTTCACATATTCTTGTTTTGGACTCAAACAAAGTAACTATTTCACATGTGTCCACTAATTTCTTCACACCCAGTCATCTTGTTTACTTCTTTCAACAGCAGATTCCATCAACAACATATCACATTACAATCCTCTTTGGAAAAGCCTCTCAGTTTCAAAAGATATCTGCTGCACTTGATGATTTGCAAAATCTTTTCTTCAATGGGTGGAACTATCTGCATCATTCTCAGGGCTACGGTCTGTTCACCTAAAATTACCCACCTTACACCTACCTCAAAAAGTCAATGGAATCCTAAACATAAAGCCTGTCTCAGTAACATAATGTTGTAAGAGAGCAAAACCATGGAAAAAGTAATAAACTTAAAATCAGAAAGATGCCTTCATTTAATTTAACACACGGTAAAAGTATACCTTGAATTGCGTAAGTATAGTTACTATACTATACTGTACTACACATTAAATATCTGTTCTTATACAAAATTTCATTTTTTATATCCTTCCAGTCTAAAAACTTCAGTCCCAAACATTTTAAAGAGGAAACTGCAATTTAAGATCTCTCCTCACAACTTTGGTTTTCCCTTTTAACTCTCCCCACGTTAATCACAAGCTTTACAAATACATATTCTTCCATGCTCATAACGTGCCTAAGTTTCTTCTTAAAATGGCCAGAGTTAGTGCCCAAAATACCTATATAAGATGACGACCACATATCTTGTACTAAAAATACCACTGTGATCACTGTGAATGAAAAAAGAGTATTTCTCCAACAAATTAACTAGGGAGCTCATGCACAAGCAGTCTAAAATAGTGGAGGAGATTTTCCAAGCGCTCAATTTGATGGGAGATTAGATGCATTAGTTTCCAAGTTAACTTGTGATAGCTCACAAGATCTCTCAGGAAAAAAAGATTAATTAAGGTCACTACATCATCAGAGAACTATAGAAACAATTCTTGGGCAGTTTTAGTTCTTAAAAAAAAATCAGACTGAATACATTCATTTTTATCTGAGAAAGTCAAACATGGCAACTAACACTTTGTTCTTCTGTTGTTCTGCTCTGAATAAAGCTGTCATCCAGAAAGTAGGAAAGAAAGTGACTTAATATGGTGTCAAAAATTCTGGGATTGCTATTAAAATATTTCTCTACATACATAATCTCCTCATTCTGCCACTTGAGCATGTGCAAATGTTAATGCTTAGTGAGCAGTTTTAAAACAAATTCTTTTAATTTTAGTATCTTTAGCAATGAATACGACACAATCCACAGTACAGGTATTCAGGCAGCCTCTCACTTACTAAATGCAGGTACAATGTGCAGCTTACGACATAAACTGTTAAATTAGGTACTTATTGTAGTTGCATGCCTTCATCTAATTACAGTGACCCTAAAGTGAACCTGTAATGGGGACTTTTTTAAGCAAGATTTATTCAGACAAAGTTTGCCAACGCCTTCCTCTAAGGCTGAGACAGTGTGACTCACCCAAGGTCACCCAGTGGAATTCAATGTCTCAGCAGGGATTTGAACCATGTTCTCCTAGAGTCCTAGTACACTCAATACTCAAACCGTAATACCACACTGATTCTAAAGTAGGCACAGAGGAGCGCAACTGGGTTTCTGAACCACCTTTTAAAGAGCTTAGTGAATGATTCAGATTTTTTTATGACTGTATAGAGTTTGTGTTTTTAAAACACTTTAGCCTATGGATTCTTTGCTAACAGAAGGCAAATTCTTCAATACATTATAAAATTTCACTTATTGACACATCTTGTCATGTTGCCATAGAATCAGTGCAACAGAATCTATTCCATAAGATCTATGCAGAGGACTACCATATTTGCTGGCGTATTAGATGCACGGCATTTAAAACTCACCCAACTTTTCAAGGGGCATTTTTCAGGATTTTTTTTCCCCCTGATGAGACAAAACACCTGTTTTGCTTGGGCAGAGACAACTCCCAGCCAAGTCAAAATGCATAGGAGAGGAAGAGAAGGAGTGCTGCACCAGGCTTCCACTACTCCCTCCCTTCCTGTTTTGCCTGCACAGGGGGAACTACTTTTGCTCCCCCTCCCTTCCCTATGTTTTTAGTCTTACTGTATTTGCTGGTGTACAAGACGCATCCCATTTTCAGAGGATATTTTTTAGGGAAAAAGTACATCTTATGTGTCAGCAAATATGGTACACTCCCCTCCAACCATTAGAAGCCCCAATTCCAAGGACAGCTAATAGATGTTCTAACTTGGCTCCTGAGCTCCATAAACTTCACAGACATTTTCAAAAGAGCAAGCAAGCGAATGAAAACTAACATTCAGGCCAGAATCCTGCTGGTGTCTTACGCATGTCTAAGTTCTCCTATGGAAACAGGTGGATAGTTTTGTCTGATACTTAATGACTGCATCCAGTTCAAGGCTGCTGAAGTAGATTACACCATACAGTCGCACATTGTACACAGATATGCAGGTCTACTGTGCACTGTTGGGCACTTTGCACACAATGCACATGCACATTTGGTTTCACATTGTTCTGCAAGGCAGCAATTAACTAACAAGGTTGTACTGTTAAACTGCAGTATAACTCTATGTTAAACCCTATCTCTTCAATGTAGGATCTTGGCCACAGAGTGCTGAATATTCTGCTCCAGCTGCTTGTGCTGACACCACATATTGCTGTGAGTGGCCAACAAGGCTTTTTAGTAAGATAGGGTTTACTTTAAGTGTTAGGAAGACTAACAGAAATGGAATGGATTAATATCTCAGAGCTCAAATGTACATTTTACAGTCTACAGAGAATGTAGGCAAGATCACACAAAAACTATGAGGTATTGCCAATACCAACGAACACACTTCACAACCATTCTACAGTTAGTGACATTCAACCAATATTCATTACTCTATCTTTTGGCTTTTAACGCTGGGGATGGCTCTACCATCACTTGAGAAACATTCCTGACATTTTGAGAAAAACAGATATCAAATCTTAGACTTTACATAATAATCTTGTGGTTGACCTAATGCAAGACAAATGAAACACGATGCAAAGGAAAACCCAATTACGGGCTCCAAATTCCCTATTCTCAAGAGTGAATTATTTTCCCCATGAAATGTTGCTGGGAAAATGGAATAAAACTGGAGTTATATAGAATGGCATGTAAACTAAATAGACCACATAAATACTACTCTGTCCATGCCCGTGTCGAAACAAGTTTTCATCTGTGGACAATTATTCAAACAGTTCATAGATTCATTTTCATGCCTAAAAAGGCATTATTTAGTTACCTTTGCTTAAATTAGTCAAGCCAGTATAGCCCAGATACACAGATTAGACTAATTTGGCCAAACAAAATTTTCAGCCAAGCAAGCTATCAGGGTAATTTTACCATTTCAGAAACAGTGCAGTACATGGACACTAAGCAAATGTTTCTTAAGTCTGAACACACTGAAGCTTTGCAAAGGCTGAATACAAAAAGGAAAATGTATCATTCTGCATGTGTTTTGATAAACAGAGAATCTCAGTGCCAACTCTGCACTACTTTCTGGTAAAGCAGAAAAGGAAATTTAAGTAGCAGATACAGAAAATAAATATTTGTTCATATCTAGTTGTGGTTACAAATGGAGTGAACTTTGTGCTTTGTTTGCAGTTTTAAAATATATTTTGCTAACATTATACAATCCTCTGACTAAAAGTATGATATAGTTGTTTGTGGCAGATACCTATCAGAACTGTAGGAGTGTGTAAACTAAAATTATCTGACAAACTTTATTAGGGAAATATGTGTAGTTGTGTAACCATGTACCTTATTTTATTGCTATCTGTCTCCCCAATACATTGTAGCTACTGTTGGAAGCTATCTGTTTCAAAAGCAGAATCTCTTGCTAGTTTTAATTTTGATGTTTCTACCGGATGGTGGAAATGTAGACTGACTACTAAGTCTCTCTCTCTCTCTCTCTCTTTCTCTCCCTGGGTCTGTAAGGTCAGGAAAGCACTGCACACCAAGACAGTTTTTCATTGTAATATATCTTTCTCCTCCTTTGCCTCCTCCTTGATAGACAAGTATCTTCATTTGAAAAGGTCAGTCTTTAGAACCTTCATGTCAATGGCTTCTCAATCCTTCTCCCACTCACTGTACATGCTAGTGTTCTTGGCTACCACATGCTCTTCCTTCATTTCCTAAAAAAACTGAATATTATTATTTTAAAAGGTTTGCAGGCTTCTGTTTTGTTTCCTTCTTAAGAGACATCACACTGTGTGTTACTTTCACCCATCAAGACGCTGAATCTCTGGGTGATGGTCTACTTCTCTGGATTCTGTCCGAGCACGTATATAATCACTGGTTTGTCGTGTGTTTTGCTGTCGGTTGTTAATTCTCCAATTTTTAACTGCTATAAATGAATTCACAGCATAGACTGCAGTTGCTAGGAAACCAAATATCTATAGGAAAAGAGGAAAAAAAGACATTTTATTAAACTAAATAAAGCTTCACAGCTTAAGAAAATAGGAATTTACAAATTTCATGCAGAAATAATGCAGCTGTACTTCTTCCTTTAACCCTGTTGTCAAAATTGTACAATTATATTTGTCACACAAGATACACTTATGCCTTTGGAAGGTCCTCTAAATAAACAGCTATTTCTTTTGCTAGTTGAGAACCTAATTTCTCCCTCCTCTTCCTCTCCCATGCCTTTTTTGCTATTTTTTTATCCTTCCTTAATTTTTTATGGCCAGGTATCACTAAGGGAATTCTGATGTGCTAGAAATAGAAAAAACATTCTAAATCTATTAGAGTTGTCCTCCATGATAGCTTATCCCATAGAAGATTTACAAGCCTTAAGTTACTACAGGACTCTGTCTTTTCTCAAATGGGGAAGATTTCTTAAAAGAGCAAGAGCAGCCCTCCAATGTCAAGGGACCACAAATCCTACTAACTTTAGCCAGCACAGCTAACAGTGGAGAATGATGGCGTCATGTAATGTGTATTTGGATGGTAAGTAGTACTATGGAGTACTATGGAGGTTGATGGAAGAATGATTAAAAAATGGCAAATGGCTGGCAAAAATGTATATTTATATATGGATGTAATTTGACTCAGAGAGGGAAAGGATAGTCTGAAATGTCTTGGATAACAGACACAGATAAGATTGGGATTTGAGGACAGTTGCGAACAGAGAGTTGAGAGAAACTATGTACAGGAAAGGAAAGGATATTTAAGTGTTTGTACATGGATATTTAAGTATACACTGATGATATAAGACAACTATAACCAAATGTTTATGCACTGGAGAGTTGTGAGAAGTCAAATATAACAGAACTGTAATAAGATAATATTTGTTGCTTTTTATAAAGATGCCTATTGTTCAATTGTTAACACAGGAAACATTTTGAGTAGAGTCAAAGAGCCAAAGGTAATATAACAGACTTAACATGCTGGTAACACTGAGAGTCACAAGTTACAACTTCTGACCTAGAATCTGCTTGTCGCTCTCTGCTTCTTACAGCTTAAACCAGATCTTCAGTTACTCTAAGAATGGCTCTAAAAAGCTACCTCAAAATGTTAGCAGCCACTCTGCAGTTGTTAGTTATTACAGATTAACACTCCAGAAGAATGGTTTCATTAGAAAGACTCATGGTTGAGCAAAGAACACTAAAAAACAAAAAAGGTTTCCTAAAACAAAAGTTTCATTTGTATCTAATCCATGGTCTTTCAGTTTATTTTTATTTAAATATTTATTTGCAAATATATGAATATCACTTATATCAAAGTGTTATACATCAATAAAATATAAAATATGCATAATAAATAAATCAACATACATTGTTATGAGGTCCAAGAAACAGATGTCAGGTCATACTGGATAATGGATACTAGAACAATTAATGCAATTTAAAACCAAAAGATGAATACTCTGCCAAGAATAATAGCTTTAATAATATGTAGTTACAACCAGCTCCTTAACATTTTCAGAACATTTTCAAGAATGACATAAGCTAACGGATGGGCAGGTCACTATGCACTTTTATGTTGCTTCAAAAGAACAAAAGTTGTCTTACCACAGCTGCGATTTCTGCTCCTTTTTTATGGTTTAGAGCAACAAGTACTACAGATGCAATGAAAAAGAAGAAAGTGCAGAGTCCAGTATTGACCAAATCCTATTAAAACAGAATTAGAGAAGTTATTTCATAGTTACAATGTAACCAGCTGTATAAAGCAGAAGAATATAAAGCAGAAGAGACTAGGACATGGAACAACAGCTTCTTCAGGAAAAGAGATTCCATCTAAACATTAGGAAGAACTTCCTGACAGTAAGAACAGCCTGGCAGTGGAATCCACTGCTGCCTCAGAGTGTGGTGGAGTCTCCTTCTTTGGGTGCTTTCAAGCAAAGGTTGGATGGCCATCTGGTGGAATGCATTGATGGTGTATCCCTGCAAGGCAAGGGGTTGGACTCAACATCCCTTGCAGTCTCTTTCAACTCTATGATTTTATGATTCTATGAATGTTCACATTTTACACACAATTAGTTCTTTATGCAGAAGAACACATTAACAGATAAATTCTGCACTATTTTGAACAGAAATGCCATTTTCAGCAATGCTTTTTGTAACTTAAAAATAAAACTTCTTTCATTCCAAGTGATGAATCTCTGTGCAACATGTCTATTCAACCCAAACCAGCCTTTGTTCTTCCAGCCACAAAAATATTATATGACCTAGCTATGCAGTATATACAGATTTCTTTTTGATTGCTAGCTCATTGGAAGGTAGAAAGTTACTCATATGCTTACCACATGTATCTATTGGATTATATAATATAGGACTTTCATCATATATAGACACTTTATTTGAGTAAGAAGTACAGATTCTGTCCTGATGTGTATGCACACACATGCTCTACACAAAGGAGGAGAAAATTTGTGGTGACTTTAGAATTCTTATGAGTTAAAGTTCAGAAACACAGTCTGTGTTCCTAAAGGCATTACCAAACGATGTGTATGTATATGTGTGCATGCTATAGAAAATACATGTGTAAATCACAATGAGTCTGAATGTTTGTTCCACATTTGTTTTTTGTTATTTTTGTACTGGTAAGTCAATAAAGTTCCAAACAAATTTCCTTTACGTCTGTAACACCTTAGAATTGTAATTACACCCATAGCAATATGTAAATAGCATGGTTTGGAACACTATAAACTTGGGAGCATTTGGACTTTATTGCTAGGCAACCAGTTACATCCATGAAATAGAACTGCGGGAGTTTCTGAAAGTTTTGCTGAGCTTCAAGATCAGTTTTCCAGCTATGCTGTCACCTCCACCATCATCATCCTCAAAAAAATCAAGATGAAATGTCCCATAAGAGAGCTGTACAAATAAAACACCTCATTAAAATTATTAAGCATGACAGCATTTATAGGTTTTAAAAGCACACACTTTTATTAGGAGCCTCACCATTTTTCAGTAAACAACATGGTGACACACTGCCATCATGGTCAACACCCCATTACAGTGCACCCTCTTCTGGCATGATTTCTGCACGCATGAATGTGAAGTCATGTGAAGAGTTGTGTCCTGTTATAGTCAATGGATGCAACAGGTGTGCCCTCATGGGCGCGGGTGTATGATTGTTGTACCCACTGATTGCAATGGGATGTGACACTCTTTTTTTTTTTTAATGCAGATATTCGTGGAATGGAACCCCCACATATACGGCAGACATATATTTTGCTACATAAAATGTACACAGGGTCAAACTGATCTTATGCTATTACCATACATGTAACATAATTATAACATCTTCACAGTGCAACAATCATGAATTACTAACTAGGTGTCTCATAGATTTTGCTATCATTGCACATGCTACCTAACAAGCTTCTGTTTAATCTCAATGTTTCACAAATACATAGCTAGAACTGACAAAATGATTCTGTGACGCCCACTACCACTGCAATTTTATGCGTTTATACTGAGCACAAAGATGATACTGTCACCTTCTGGTGTTAGTAGTGGAAGTCAATACCAGTGAAAAAGTTGTAACCATGGTTTTAGTTTATCAACTACTGCTTGTCCTATTTTTTTGAGCCACTGAAATGCTCTTATATATGTAAGCATCATAATCCTAAATCCAATTGTTAGCCCAACTAGATCTGACACTTGAATCAATACGATTTACATAAACACTAACTTACCACTCAGCAATTGCTTTAATGGGACTGTCTGGGTCTGGCAACTGGATTTTGGAACTGCAACAGAGCCAAAATTTTGTGATATACTTTGCAGGTTCAGATGGCATATACTGTCTTTTGGGGGCAGGGGGACAAACCACCATATAGTATCAGTTGTAACATTGTTATATTATGAAATGTTGTGGAATAGTCTCAAAGCTTGGGCTGAAATATCCTGAAAAGCAGATTAATAATTAGTAGGTTATAGTGAACAAAATCAGTTTTGCTGGATCACACAGAAGGTTCTGGGTGGAAAACAGTGTTCTAAAAATCCAAGATTGTAAAATATGTTGTAAATCTGTAGGGTACTACTGAATCCTGAGGCCATTTATAGTGATGTAAAGAATAGTAGCAATTTGTATATTATGAAACAGACATACACCTTATGAAACAGACACAGACCAGCATGGTGTAACCCCTAGTAACAAAAGCATATGGACTTTTTTTGGACATTGCAGAATGAGGTATTCAGAAATACGTTTGGTCACAGCCTCACGTCCGATTACAGGCCAGGACGTGAGAGCTATGCCTTCACAGCCCCAGCTGTTATTTTGTATCCAATGTAAAAAGTAGGAACAAGGCAGCATTCTCCACCCCTTCACCAAAATATGATGATGGAGAGCTTTGCTCCACCAGTATATTCCAGGATGTCAGCCATAATCTTATTTTGTTTTCTCTATATCCTCCTTTCTTGCCAATAAATAAATACAGACAGATAGAACATGTCCTGGGATATGGAGCTGTGAGAGGTTACCAGTAACTAGTAATCTTAAACTAAATTTGCCAGGGTCATTATGAGATTCAGCATCTTGTGTGCATTATTCTTCAGTTGTCCCAGTCATCTCAACAAGGGTAAAACTGGCCCTAACATTGATAAGAATAAAAACACAGATTTTTCATTAAACTACGGAGGCTGCCCTTCTTCTCCCACCCTTGCTGCCCAAAACATCAATTCAAGTGAATCAGAATCAAGGTGAAGGTTCATCTGGAATACAGAATTATGGAACACTGATACAAAGATTCTTTTCAGTGCCACTGGGTACATTTGACCTCATCTCTCAATGGAAGCTTATGTTCCTCACTCAGAGCCACAGTATGCTAGGTTCATGTTTGACTGTGCCATGACATGCCATGCCACCAGAGTACTGAAAAAAGCCTCTAAACTAAGCAAAGCAACAGTTCTGATTTATCTTTGCCCTATTTATTTATTTGTAGCTCATTCTTCCTCACAAACAGCGAAGGGCTGATTTACAGAAACCAAAGTCCATTACTACTAAATATGTAATTCCAAGGAGGAATAAATAATAAAATATAACAAAACAAAAATCTGTGCAAGCCTTCCTCTGAAAGCTTGCACAAATGAAATGTGTTTACTGCTGTTGCCTAAATGACAACTGCGGATGGAGATGGGGAGACTGAATCTTCATTGGGAGGGAGTTACATTTTCATCAAGAAGCCTCATTCTTGTTACACACAGAATAAACGGAGCAATATTTGAGCTCACACAGCACAATCTCACCTAAAAGAGAGACGGCGGCTTTTCAGAGTTGTGGTTTTTTGATATGACCCCTAAGTATTCCTATGGAAATGGATACTTAAGGGGAATATTAGTAGGGATACTCAAAGATGCTGCTTAAAAAATTCTAATTAACTTTTTTATTGGGAAAAAATCAATCAATTAGAAAAATATGAGCCCTTCTGAATAATGTAACAGTGAAGATACATTACTACTGAAATTTTTAGACAAAACACACATCACACAGATGAAAGAATTTAATCTCAAATAAGAACAGCTTTGAGACAGAAATATATTTCAAACATTTCACAGGACAGAAGATTTCACAGGACCAACAAGATGAAAATCAAATTCAATCCAAACTGTGACTGTCCTTCATCCTATTCATAAATGATCTAATGAAAAACTGCAATTTGCTGTAACCTTCTCCTTGGAGGTCATCTTGTTCCATCATTCAAGAAGTCATATCATTTGCCCGGAATAAAAGGAAAGAAGTGTCTAAAATATGAATGAGAAGAATTAATTTATTGTATTAGCCAGTGGGAAACCTTTGACAAGATAGTGAGGTAAAACTTCCTATACCACTGATTATCTAACAATTCCCAAAACGCCAATTTCTTCCAGTATTGGCAGATATTTTGTCAGCCTGTTTCACGTGTTTATTTTGCTTTGGTAGACACAGGATTACATAGTGAAGTCACGCTGAGCTTTCTGGAGACAAAACTAAGTGCATAACACATTACACTATAAAAGGGGAACTCTGTAGCCAATGCAGAAATATGCACCCATATTACAAAACTGGTCAAGCCCATCGACTATTACTCCTTCCTTTGGTCCATGTGAGAACCAATTACACCGCAAGGCACAGCCTTCAAGAGATCATAAGGGATTACAAGGCTCTGGGTAGGAAGCTTAAGGACCTTAATGCACATCTCATCTCTTCACTCACTTGAAAGACATGGCCCAGGAAAGAAGAGAAAAATAGTGAATGTAAACGAATGGCTCCACAGATGGTGCCACCAGAACAGTTTGGCTTCTTCGACCATGGTCTGTGGTTTGACGAAGATGGACTTCTGGCAAGTGATGGGTTGCATCCCATGGGTTGCACCTCACACCAGTAGGCAGGAATGCTTTTGCTAAGAGTCTCATAAACCTAATTAGGAAGGCTTTAAACTGAGTTATGGGGGGAGGAGAGAGAGTCTTGAGAGCAGAAGTTCATCAACTGCTAAGTGCTAGAGATAAGGGTCCAAATCTTATAGGGAGAACTGGGCAAACAGTACAGGAATACAACAGTGCGAGGGAAAGAAACGTAAATAAGCAGCTAAGAGGAGTGACCCATGGTCTCAGATGCCTCTGCACTAATGCACAGAGCATGGGAAATAAACAGGATGAACAACAAAATAAATATGATATGATAGTTATCACTGAAAACTGGTGGGATGAGTCTCATAATTGGAATGTAACAATAGAAGGGTAAAACCTATTTCAGAAAAATAGACCAAGCAAGAAAGGAGGAAGATTAGCACTGTAGTATGTCAGGGACTTTTACACCTGTGAAGAGATCCATGACATAAATCCTGGAAGCCACAGGTTGAGAGCATCTGGGTAAAAATTAAAGGGGAGAGAACAGGTTGCTTTCTTGTAACTGTGGTTCTTAAACTGGTCATCTGTGAACTTAAACAAAGGTGGATCATCTGTGCCTGTGCAGTGTGCTGTTTGGAACCTTCTAGAGCTTGACAGCAAGCATTTTGGCGGGAACCCCATCCCCATCCCCAGAGGCTATATAAACCACTTTCCTCCCTAAACCAACAGGTCCATGGCCACCTGAGGTAGTAGCCAAAGGACTGAAGAAGAGGCAGGACATGAAGAGGGGAGGTAGGGAGGGGTTGTGTGAGTTCACAGATGACCACTGAAAGAACCACAGTTACAGGTAAGCAACCTGTTCTTCATGGCCTCTGTGACTCACACAAATGGGAGACTAGCAAGCTGCTAACCACAGGAAGTGAGAGTGTCATGCAACAGAAAACAACAACACTGCCCTCTCAAACACAGCATCATCTCTTGACCTACTGTCCACAGAAACTGTACGCCTTCTTGCTTACTATGAAAATGAGAAATCTTCTGTGATTCACCCTGATGGAGATGTGAAAGTATGTGTCCTTCAGGTCCAGGGCGGCAAATCAGTCCCCCCTCTGTGGCAAACTGAGAATGCTGGTGACAGTAACTATCCAAAACCCGCTTCAACCTGATATAGTAGTTCACTCCCCTGAGATCAAGGATAGGCTGCAAACCGCTGTCCCTTTTTGATACCAGAAAGTACTGAGAGGAAAAGCTATGGCATTGAGAGGAGAGAGGAAAAGGTTCTATGGCCCCTTTCTGAAGTAGCATGTTGATCTCCTCCATCAAGACTGTGGATAGGCGAGTAACTTTGATGCGACTGGTGGGAAGAACCCTTTGAAACTCTATGGCGTATCCCCTGAGGACAATGTTGAGAACCACAAGTCTGTAGTGACAGAGATCCAAGCAGGGTGATATTTGCTTAGTTTGTCCCCAAAGAGACGATCTAGAGATGGTACAAATGGAGTGATGGTACCAATAGGTAAGCAGGAGGTATTGATGATACTATCTATGGAAAAGGCGATCAAGATGGTGGAACTGTTGAAGACAGAGCAGGTGGTAGCAGAGGTGGTATTGACAATGTAAGTTATTGCCCAGGGAACTGTCAAACCCCGTATTTTGAGGCCTCAGCTTGCCTCTTCTTGTATTATGACTGTCTGTATCGTGCGGAAGGCAGTTTGCATGAGGATGATTAAAGTGCAGGCTGGGAGGACCTTTGTCGTCTTGACAGTGTCAGGTTGTAGGTATCATGCAATTGCTAAGTGAAGTGACAGTACTGGTAGCAGGAGGGAGTAGCTGAGGCTGAAAGTCATACTTCCAAGCTGTGTTCCTCATCTTTTGAGCATGCTCCAGCTTCTTACTCGTTGTTGTGTTAAAGAGACCCACTTTGTTGTAAGGAATGTCATTAACAGTTTTGGCCTGTTGAGAAAGTCCAGAAGAACGAAGTGTGTTGACATACGGAGACAGCTCCTACTAAGGTCTTGCTGCTGCAGTCACTTACATGATGCGCTGCCGTGACCTGTTGAGACACCAAACAGCAAGCCTCACCATACAAGACTGAGAATATCCGTCTATCATCCCCATGCAGGCAGTCCAGAAACTGTTTTACCTTGTTCCATATGAACTGCTGATATGCTCCCACATAGGCCGAGTAATTGGTAATCCTGAAGAAGAGAGCTGCGTTAGAATATAATTTTCTACCCATGGCATCCAGCTTCTTCCCTTCTCTATCAGCTGGAACTGAATGAAGCTTCTGCGAGGTCTCAGATTGAGCTGCATCAACAATAATGGAGTTGGGCTTTGGACGCTGTAAGAGCCACTCAGCTCCCACATCTACTACCTTGTAAAGGGAATCGAGCTTCTTCAGGGTGGATGGTATTGAAGAGGATGACTCCCAAGACTTCTTCATGACATGGACTAGATATGGCAGAAGAGGAAGTGAGGCTGGAGTCTGTGCTTGGTCCTGGAGCTGGTGCCTGGTCCTGGAGCTGCCAAAAGATAGGATCTTGTACATTTTTCCTCTGGTGTTCAACTTGTAAGTTAAGAAAACTGGCCACATGCAGCATCTGGTCAGCAAACGAGCAGACGTCATCTGTAGGTGAGATAGGGTCACAATCAGCAACCTAGCCCTTAGGAGAGCCCTGTGTAGGGTCTGAATGCAATTCCTAAGTGGAGGTGGAAGAAGTTGAGGGTGAAGGAGACAGCTTCGAGGCACCTCAGTCAGAACAGAGACAGGTTGCCTGGTGGTATGTCCCAACTCAGCTATCAGTGCAGATTTGGACTGGGATGGTTGCGGAGTTGTTGAAACCACTGGAGCCTCATGTCATTGCCTTTTCTATGGAGGAGACCAAGACGGTGAGAAAGATCCATGAAGGAGAAAGATCAATGAGGTGAATATCTACATTGACATGAGATATAGTAGGCCTTGTTATAATGGTATTGTCAGTGCCTGTGATGCTGTTGACTGAAGTACTCCCATGAGGAAGATGTGAATTCAGCAAAGTCATAAGGCAAATACTGCAAATAGGAATAAGACCTATTCCTATAACGTTGATAAGGGGAGTGGTATCGACGCAACTTCTCTCTCAATCTCCTACATTCCTTCCTCAGGATCCAGCACTGACAAGGATTCTAGAGCAGATCATTAAACAGACAGTCTGTGCGCACTTAAGAAAGGAATGCTGTGGTCACTAAAAGTCAACAGCTTACAAACAGGAATCTTGAGGATGAACAGGTCTTTATACGTGCCCAATAAAATGTATTTCATTAAGATGCCACAACTGTCTCTCTAGTCTTGAAAGTCAAGATTTTAGTAAATGCAAAGACTGTGGCTAAACCAAGGTAACCCGGTGAATTTTGGTGGCTAAGTAGGGATTCAAACCTTTCTCTCCTGGAGACTAGTCCAACACTCAGACTTACTGGTGGGCCTCCTTCTCCGGACGTCTTCAAAAAGAGGCTGGACAACCACCTCGTATTGGGGAGGCTTTAGCCGGAGATCCTGCACTGAGCAGGGAAGTTGGACTCGATGGCCCAGGAGGCCTCTTCCAACTCTACGATTCTATGATTCATCGCACTGGGTCCCTCTTACAGTATGCCAGGCATAATAACAAAGGCTTTAATGAAGTTACAAATTAGTGTTATATTTTTTCCCATAGAGATTATCAATTTGATGGTGAATCAGACTCCTTGAGAAAATGGAAGGGGAAAATATCACCATCTAACACTCTAATCAGCATGGTCAGTAGTGTAGGATGGTGAGAACTGCAGCTCGACATTTGGTGGGCCTCATTTTCCAGACCCCACTTTAAATTTTGCTCAAACCTGTCTAAGAATTAGGGACAGCAAAGCCCTGTGATACCCACCGGGACCATTCAAAAAATTCAATAAATTTCAGTGGTTGTAAGATTTCTCCTAAAAAAATACAAGGAAATAATTCCACAAACTGTTCTATATCACCTAGATATATTACCTTTTGAATATCCTGCTGCTGCTCCTCACCTTGTGGAATGAAATATTTCATTCAGCTCTTTGCTATCTAGGTGACAGTATTTAGAAATCTCCTACTCATTAGGGAATGGCAAAGCAGCCAAGCAGCACAAACCAAAATAAGTTTTAGAATTTAACTGGAGCCAAGCTTACCAGATCTCTGCTGCAGAAACTGGTCTAATATCAAGTTTCAATGCAAAACGCTAACATGGGATTAATCTGAAAGCACATTTAGGGCACCTGAACCACCAGCAACATGCTGAATTACAGAGCTTATTCTTAGAAAAACATTAGCTCTTAAATCTCTTATTTAGAAAGTAACCACAGGGCAAGAAATCTTTTAGATCACTTAGAATCCCATCTTGGGTCCCATATCAGCTTCTATATCTGGTTATATGACTTTTTCATACCCAGTAGCTTCATCACATGCATAAATGCTTCTCTCACAACTCTGTCTCCCCCCCAAACCTTCTTCCTTTTGTCTTTATTTTCAAATGTGTATATGTTACTACTTATCATTTCCTCATGCATACCTTCTCCAAACTTCAGAATCTTCATCTAAAAGGCTAACAGAGATATAAAAAAATCCCAACTTAGCCAACAGACAAAATATATAAACAAGTGGGTTCTTGCTTCTTTGTATGGGTAAAGAAAACCATTTTTCCAGTCTTCATACCATGCACCAGATAAAGGAGGCTATGAATCAAAAAAGAAACCACTTCTTTTATGATTCCACATAATTCTGGCACCTGAAAATAAAGCATTTAATTACGCTAACAAAAAATAAATCTGAACATTACTTTTGTTTTTGCTGCAGGGATACTCACATAATATCTCATCATATTACAAAAACGCAAAACCACTCAAATTAATTTTCAGGCACAATGAAGGTGAAACACCAAAATTTTCCATTACAATGTGGAGGCCAAAAATGGTGGAGGGAAGGACATGGGCTAAGCTGATATTGCAGATTGCAAAATATAATGAAAAAAATTCAGAATAAACACACTGATTTTCTTATATGGTTGGCAATTATAGGTCTTGTGTTTATGTTAGACGCAAGCCAAAAGCCAAACAGATTCAGCCGAATCCAAAATATAACAGCACAGCATAATAAGATTTCCTCTTTAAAATATTCTTATATTCCTACATACAAAAAAAATATATTTGAAGTTCTTTTTAAAAGGAGCACCGAAGAAAGTGTTAAATGGAACAAAGGGATAAGAAAGAAGTTTTATAGATAGATAAATTAATGGCTGCAATCACTCTACTATCTTTCCACAAAATCATCTCATTTGAGACAGTGTGACACATTCCATCACTCTTGGCTTTCCAAAACACCATTTGTTGGGGTCAAAGCATAAAAATTTTACTTTTTGGGACTAGACCTCCCAGGATGCCTCAGCGAACATGGGCAGTATGAATTTTAGCCCCCCCTCCTTCAGTAACATTTCTAAGCTCTGAAACTTGGATCATTTTTAGGATTCTTTGATACATGTACTGAATACAGAATTATATCAAAAATGTATTAGAAGGAGAATAGTTTTACTTTGGTTCATAGCAAATAACAAGCCACTTTTCTTATTCCTTGTTTCATACCTTCTACTCTACATACCTGAACCAGCCACCTGCTGTCAAACTAGCACCCTTTCTTCCAAATATTCTATCCAAATAATTTCTTGTAATGGAGACATTTCTAGAGACATAGACTTTCAGTATCAGTTAATCCTTTGCTATCATTATGCTTGCTACTCCTTTGCATTCCTTTTGATCATACTCCATCCCTTCTGATGTTTTTGGTTGAAGACCAAGTCCTCTGGGCAAGAGTAAAGAACAGTTGATGTTTTATACAGCACACTGTTGTTGTTGTGTGCCTTTAAGTCACTTCCAACTGAAGGAAACCCTAAGGCAAACCTGTCACAGAGTTTTCTGGGACTACAAGTATATGATGTGCCCAAGTCACCCAGTGGTTTTCCATGGCTGAACAGGCAATCAAACCCTTGTCTCCAAGGATGTAGTCCAAAATTCCAACCACTCCACAATGCACAGCACATTTCTAACACTACATACTAAGAATGTAGAGGTCAGCACAGCTAGTACCAGAGTTAAGTGTCCAATATTTTTTACTCAACCACATGAAACTTTCCTTTGCTAAGATGTAATTCCAAACTATTTAGGTAAATCACTTGTTGAATCTTAGTTTTGTCAGAACAGTTGTCCTTCATTCTATGAAATCCAACTGAGCCAATAATATGTAAGTGGAGAACTACGTCAACTATGTTACATAATTTGGCTACCTGCAATACATTAACCAAGTACCATGAGTGATAAAAAACTTATTGTAAAAATCTGTTCAGATGTCCAATGCATTCCTTGATGCTACCTGGACATATCCCTGCAGAGCTGGGTCTATATGTTGAGAAGCATAAAGGAGAATGAAAATTTCCACTCTCGTTTTTTGCAGATTCTCATAGTAAAGCTGTCAATCTAACATATAAGCAGAACTCCATCGCTCTTTTCTCTTCACAATCTAACATGCTGCAACAGAGTAATTTACAGGTTTCACCCTCCATGTGCTACATTTCTTAACACTATTTCAGATGGTACACAATTCCTCAGTTAGGATAAAAACAGGAAAACACCTGCCAAAAATATCTTTCTACAACATTTTCCCCTCAGTGCTGCTTCTACTAGAAATTTAGGAGTATTTATAAAGGCTAGGAGCAATTAAGCATTACAACTACTAAATGGCTAGCCTGGTGATTGCCAATGGCTGCCAGCAGAGAATGAGTATCATAATGCCACACCATTTTTACTCTTCCAAACTTCTCAGGCAGGCAATCAAAAGCCAAAATGTAATTTGCTCTAGAAAGTGAAGTAAACACTTGCCGGTTTACTGGCCTCTTAGAAATCTAGAAACCAATGTTCCAAACTGCTAGCTGCCCACTCACACCATTAAAAGGGTAGAAGAAGACTTATAACCTTAAAGGAACAAGTAATGAGCTACTGAGATGATCTTGGGAATTGTCAAAACGAACCAGACTGAAAGCCAGGTATACTGCAAGAATCCAAAAAAATCCTATCAGCTAAGAAATGACATTTTGGATTTGGCCGTTAAATTCTAAATAAGAAATACTGAGACCATATGCAGCAATTATGTACAATTAGAGCAAAAAAAGTGAAATCAATGTTTCCTGCACCAGAAATTTAGCAACTATTATAATTAAACTACAAAAAGTTTCACCTGTCAAATATTTGTTCAGGTTAGCTTTAAAAGTATAGGACCACATCTAGGGAAAAGGTGGAAAACCAGCATGTTTCATAAGTGTGGGGCAGATAATAAATGCATCAGGCATCTTCTTGCACACTAAAAAATAGATTAATTTTAAAACAATGCCCTGTTTTCAGAACAGTGTCTATCAAAGACTTATTCATTTACAGGAGTTATCTTAATTTCTACCTAATTTTCAAACCGTATGTTAATATTAAACACACGTTGGTTTCCCCATATTCATGGCGTATATGCTCCTGAACTTACCACGGATAGCAAAAAACATGGATAATACCAAACATTTTTTTCTCAGTGAAATGAACAATGTAAGTATCAAGACAAGCTTGGAGAGGAGACTCTGAAAAATTGACAGGACTTGACAGAACTTTAGAATCTAAGAGGAAGAAGGCTTTGCAGCCATTATTTGCAGTCCAAAGCCACTGCATAACTGATAAAAACATAAAAATTAAAACATGTGGTCCAAAAGAGATGGAAGCAGAAAGTTTTCATATACAGAAGGCCAACACTAGTCAAATACTAGTGTTTCAATGCTGTAGCGTTAGGCTAGGATTGACTTTCTGTTGATATCTCAGAAGGCGGAGCATCATCAGAAAGAAGATCATTAGAAAGCAATCCTGGATTATAACTGGAACCTGTGGGAGAATATTGTAATTGGAAGTTGTTGACTCTTTCCTTTTAACTCTTCAAAATATTGCTGCAGAGGTTATAATCCTTTGGTGATCATACAGGTGACTTTAATGCTGCATTCCATCCAAGGATCATATTCCATAATTTTGTCCTTTAATGTCTGTGCAATTTGAAATACTTCGGCAAATTTCTCTAATGTTCACATTACTGGTTCTGCTTCCATCTCTTCTTTTTCCTCTTCTTCTGAAGACATCTTAAAATCTCACTGGTTAACACTTCTTCATCATTGTCAACAAGTTCCTCCACTTTCTCATCCAGCAGGTCAGCACAGCCTTCTCCACCAAGTTGCCTTGCTATGTGAATGATTCTCCTAACTTCTCTATTGGTCTCTGGGAGGGCATGAAAACCATCCACAATGTCACTCCACATATTTTTACAACAAGCATTTACAGTTTCTGGTTTTAATTCACTCGCTGCTGCTTCAATGAAGGTTATTCCATTAGCAACACTGAAGGATTTCCAGCACTTCATTATGTCTACATTAGGGTCTGCATCAACTGCTGATCAAATACCAGGTACATGGCCTTGATAAAACATGATGCCCTCGTCAATGGGTTGAATCAATGAGGTTGTATTGGGAGGTAAGAAAACAACATCCTCATTTTCATTTTCATAGCAAACAGACTCAGGATGGCAAGGTGCATTGTCTATTATTATCAGGACTTTACATTCCAAACTTTCCTGCTGCAAATATTTCTTTTTACTTCTGGGATGAAGCATTGGTGAAATCATTCTGTAAACAAGATGGCTGTCACTCATGGTTTCTTGTTGTGCTGCCAAAGCACAGGCAGATAAAGTTTTGTTTTGTTTTTAAGAGTATGTGGGTTCTTCTATTTGTACACTACACCTGGCTTTATCATATGCCCTGCAGAGTTGCCACATAGGACCAGATTTAATCTGTCCTTCCATCCTTTATGCCCTGGTGCCACCATCTTTACAGTTTTGTGAATGTAGCTTCTCATGGGTATTTTTTTTCAGAAGAGCCCAGTTTAATCACAGCTTAACACTTGGTTTCACATCAATTAACTTCTTCAAGTGATCTGGAAATGTGGCAGTAACTACTTCATTGGCAAATGCAGCCTCTCTACTCAGTTGTGTACTTTTAAGACCAAACCTGTGCCTAAATCTGTGCAGCTATCTCCTACTTGCAGGAAAAGGCTTGGTGGCACTCATTTGAAGTCTTCATATAGCCTCAGTGCTTTCTAGCGCAATACGCTGATGTTAATGGGAATTAATTGCCTGTTCATGTTTTCCAACCACAAATTCAATGCTTTCTCCAGTTTCATTAAGCACTTATCACACACTGTGGAGGTAACTTTCGCATTTTGAGGCTCAACAGCAAAACTAAAATGGACTTCTTTTTTACTTCTTCAGAATTTCATGGATGGAAGATTCATTCTTAGCACAGATTTTAACAACTTCAGTACATGTGCTGTTTTCTTTCCTTATTAAGTCAAGAACTTTTACCTTCTCACTAGAAGGACGCACTTTATAAGTTCTCTTAGCTTATCAGGATTGCCATCATCACCATTTGTGCACTTTAGGACCATTACAAACAACACATACACCCAAGCAGAAGCATTTTACTCAGTACTGTATAAGGACAAGCATTTTATTGCACTGAATTTTACAGATGGACACTGTACCGCAATCAAAGGTACAAACCAAGAGGCCTACTAAGGGCCTGGGTAGTGTTACAGCATGTGTAAATGCAAGATAGCATGGACAATGTGAAAGGGCCAGACTGTGAGTGAATGGAAGACTATTTGCTGGAATTGTCCATTCCCTTCCATTTACAGACAGTACATATTTTCCTTTATGACTTCAATTTCTATTTCATTTCTATTAAGTTTAAAGTGCAGATTTTCAGACCACCTTTCATCATTGGTAAGTGAAACTGAGTATACTGGTCACACGAATATGGAGGACTTACTGTAATCTGAAAACTGCAGGCTGTGTTTTCCACAGTCATGAACAATAAAGACCTACACTGACGAAAACCCTGCCTTACACACGGAAAAAAGTTTCTCAACACAATTTCAGCTTTATATGTTTTAACATACAATATTTCACAACACTTACTACACCAGTGAAGTTCACAGTGAATATAAAGAAGTACATGTACTCTCCTTGGTGCATACAGCATTTATGAAAAGTCTCAAGTTCCTCTGCGAAGGAGGCAGAGCTTAAAGTCTAAACTTCAAATGTTTATTCAGCTATTTTTATAAAGTGAAGGTTTGGATGAGAACTTACTGTAATGTTCCAGTTGATCTGTGGTATTCTTGCATGAAGATTTAAACTGAACATAAGCAACAGAACTCCAGTAACTACTGATGCACTACAGCTGACAAATTCGAAAAAGTAAAGGCCTTCGCAAGGGGAGCATTCCATGATTGTCTCTATGCAGATGAAGGAAATCAATGCCAAAACCTAGGGGGAGGAGAATGAGAAAATATACATTGCTCGGAAACATTCTGAAAACAGTCACAAAATATCCTAAAATGTTCACTGGGATTTTGACAATCAAAAACGTGTGGTATAATTTCAATAGGACACTTGATTAAAATGAAGAAGTCAAGATGCTTGCACGTCTGATATACCAAAACATATATGAGCTTCAGTTCTGTGCATAGTTACTTGGCAATATGTTCACTTGAATTCATTAGGACTTGCTTGTGAAAAGACATGCAAAGGTATTGACTGTAAGCTGATTAGGTAATAGGGGTACTGTCATTAATCCTACTACTGCTATAAAAATATACAATATTTTATATCTTCATTCAATAGTTTTTAAAGGTATTTTAAAATTCAAATTATTAGCAAATCAAATTTACCAATGAAAGTGTAAGACTAAAAAGAAATTGATAAATTCTAAGTCATCTGGAGGATCAGCGAAATGCTATATGCTACTATAACCACATGCAAGGAAATTAAGAAGCTAAATGATTCCACAGTGAAGTATCTTACTCTTATACTTCCAGATTAGAATTTTGTTTTGTTTTTTGATTATGCATTAACTCTGGCTCAATCACAAGGAATTCAGAGAACATCACTGATTTGTAACCTTTTCCCACTGTTTCTTCTCTCCTTTTTCTTATAACAGAAAATCCATTAAGAGAAAGACAAAAGACCTACACAATGTCTGTTGACTGATAATGGCAGAAATCTTTCATCTAAAAGCACACTCAGTCTTCCTATCTCTCAAAAATGCAGATTATAGCAGCCTACCCTATCTTGAATATCCAAAGATCAAAGAGAGTAACTTCATTTTACATAGTAGGGGTGGAATGTAAAATCACTCTAAAAGATAAAAGCAATATCACAGTTGCTGAACTATAACTATCAGTATTTTTTCATAATATTGCTGACAGAAGAAGACACATCAGATACAAAGGACCAACATGCATGTGATTAATTACCTTATTACTAAGATTTTAATTTCAAGCCAAGTAAAACATCTACTGAATCCCAAAGTTATAACTATTGGCAAAAGGGTCAATTATCTACTTACATTCTTGACTTGAGTTATGGAATCAAAATAAAACATATGTGAAGCATGACTCAGATTTTTCTTTTTTAAAAATCTTTGATTGAAAAAGCAAATATGAAATGTCGTTCAAATTTCAGTCTTATTCCTGACTCTTCCTCAATTCTAAATTCCAAGTATTACCATAAATCAACACTCACATCTAATCTCTCATTTGTTCTCAAATACCTTTCTAAACCTCCTTGCACCTATGAGTTTTTTGTTAAGAGGAATCAGCCTCAAGTTCACTAGGCCAAATTAAGCAAAAGGAACCCATGACTTCCTCTTACAAAAGTAACTAGCCCAATATAGGATGGCTACAGAACATCCACATTTAATCTTTCCCACTAAATTTGTTTCTGGGGAAGCAGGACCCTGACCTGAGCACATACAAAACTCAAAGGGACATCATATAGGTGAAAAAGCATGTTTAGCACAATATTTTAAAACATACCGTACATCAGCAGTGGGCCACTCTGTTATTTATCCACCATAACTACAGGTGAAGGATTATAAGACCTGAAGTCTAAAAACATCTGGAGGGCCACAAGTTCCTCACTGCTAGTATAAATAATTATTAAAACTTTTGCCTTTCCTCTGCACTGATCATGCCAACCAGTGGTATGTGTGCCATGCACTTATTATTAAAAGAGGTCTCACTACGTTGGAAAAGCAAAAATTGTCAGTATAACAAGAGCAGCAGAATGTGGGACTCTGTCCTGCATTTTCCAAGTCCCTTTATTTATTTTTTTAAAAAGTCTAGTTTTTCACACTCCTTTATGGTTATAATGGATCAAAATACTGCAACTAGGTTTTGCTTGAATATTTCATTCCACAGCAAAAGGGTGTTACTGTGTCTACATTTTTGCATTTTTCAATAGACTCTAATATCTGTGTGCGCACTGTCTGTCCACCCCCCCCCGATCCATAGCCCCTATGACTAAGCCTATGTACATTTAATCACAGGAATTTATTGAATTAAATAGGATTTACTTATATGTAACATGCTTACTCACATGTGCTGTAAAGGAACTGTAGTTGTACCAGATAAATTTCAGCAAATTATCTAAACTAAGTACCACTGTTGGCATTTTAGAAAAATGAAGAGAATTTATAGCAATACATATTAAACCTCAGTAGAAGTTTTTGCAAGATCACTATCAGTACTTTTTCAATTTTCCATGTTTTATTCAGTTTTTGATAAATTGAGCAATCTAAGCATTAAAAATGGTTCCATTATTATTCTTTTGAAAATAGCCTCTCTGTTTATCTGAAAGAGCCTATAAAAAGACATATTGTGTGGTTCAATGATGTACTAACTCATGATTTTAGAAAACCACTAAATAGTTAACATTTTTCCTTTTTAAGAATACCCACAATATTTCAGTAAGAATGTCATCACACCATAATTTATGTTTTAAAACTAGTGGCACAGCATAACTTGCTGTCATGTATTGTATTGAGATGTGGGGAGGATTCCATTTAACACCTCCTCAAAGGCACTAGAAACCTCTCTCACAGTCAGATTTAGATTTACTGTTCTAATTTTGCTTGGTCAGGTCAAAGCACGTATCATACCTTGTAAAGCAGATGCATTTCCTCACAGCTAGAACAGCTGGCATAAATACAAACAGTTTCAGCAACAGGGTTTTAAGGTAGTTTTCTCAAAGCAAGAAGTCGATTTAACTTCCCATCTGTCTGAATCAGGCATCAATGGGATGGATTTGCACAAACAATTTATGCACTAACGTCCTTTTTTATTGTACCCATGGAGACTGCCACCATGTAGACAAAGAACCCAAGAAAAGAAGGTAACACAATTTGTTCTGCTGATTTCTGGTAGACAGATCTAGCAATCCTTTAAACACCTTCATGTGTAATCTTCATGTATAATTCTTCCTCACAATAAAAAATATAACAGGGGGCCACCCACACACTTGGTGGGGGGAACTCATCTATGTTTTGTGATGCAATTGCTAATTTGAAGCAAGCTGAATACAACTAAGCACACTGAACATGATTCCAAACATCTTACCTACTATATGAAACACAGATTAGAACCTTGTCAGTTACTCTCCATTTGAGTAGGCTCATTTAAACTATTGCTAAATGGTGAATGAACACATCTGTAAATCCCGCTAATTCAAGTGCTCTACTCTAGTCCTGACTAACAACAGAATTTAGGCCATTGTCTTTGAAAACTTTAGAATTTCAGAAGTTGATTGCTGTGCATGATTATTCACAAAAACAAAATGACAGCTCCCCCCTTCAGTTCACACAATTAGTTTTAAAAATGATTATCCCAGGTGTGATGTGTTTCCACTAATTACTATCTTATGTGAGATCTGATCGATCACTTTTTTGAAAATGTAGTGCAATTACTGCAAAATGTGAACAAACTACTTCTGGGCACCACTCATGCCTCTGAAAATACTGTCAAAAGAATGTCTATAACATTTTCATTCTCTTCTTCTCTATACCTATAGGGAGAGTGATTCATTAACTGGTTCATGATGACTTCTGATGTGTTCCTGTAATTAATATGTTAGTTGCCCCTTGATTTTTCTTCTTAACTATATAGCAATGTTAGCAAGCAATTTTACAAGGCTTCATTTTTTGTTGTGAAGCTGATGGAGCTAGGTACATAGTTATGAAAGAATAATTCCTCTTAAAAACCGTATTTAGAAGACAACTGCAATCTGAAAGCACTATTATTTAAACTGGCTAAGTAGTTATATTGGCATGCATTTGTCTCATTTCATCTCCCAGAACATCAGGAAGTCAGGGGCCCAAGTGTACACATTAAAAAGCTTACTATGTTCCTTGATTTTATAACAACAGACATCAGCCCTGTGACTATGGCTGATTACTTTTTCTTGCTATTGCTTTCATTTTTCAGTACTTTGTTCTTAATCCTAAAGTCTGCCCATCACATCAGATATATTTAGTACTTCAATAAATTATTTCATCACCTACCAAAAGGGATCTTAGTTCCACAAGTGCAGTTCTGCACTCCTTAGGTCAGAGGTTGTAATAACGCAGTCTTCCAAATACTGCTGAATTGCAAGTTTCCAGCATTTGTTACCCAGCCCTGGGTAAGCTGACAAGGACTCTTGTGACTTGCAGATAGCTGCCACAGTGAAAACTGGAAGGCCACACAATTCCCATACCACCCTTTTGTAATCAAAGCACCACTACAAGGAAGAGACAAAGTTTGAAGAAGCACCAAAAACCCCTGGAACAAATTGAGAGGAACATCCTAAACTGCCCACTGAGGACAGAGAATGCCCCATAGGTATGAAAAGGGGGTAACTGGCTGCAGTCCTGAACAGACAGCAAGGCATACTGCAACATTTCATTGTAGTTTTCTTTTACTATCATGTATATAGGTAATGTCAGTCCTTGTATGCCAGAATAGCATCATTCACACAAGAAGAAGGTATTGACATCAACTGGGGAAGGATGAGATTTGCAGAACATCCTCCCACCCAAAAAAACTATTTTTGATAGAGCCTTGGAACATACCTTGCTGAAAACCAAGGCTGGGGAAATGGAAGGCTGAAAGGGAAAGGGAGTGGAAGAGAATAAACTTGAGGACAGCAGGGTTCCTGTCTGCCATCCAATGACCAGCAGCACTCTGTAATTTAACAGTTTCTTGCAGACCCAACTACAAATTTCAAACATGATTTTAACAGAATAGGAAAAGAAAACCAATATTACATGTGTGTATGTGCCTTCAAGTTGCCTGTCAACTCATGGTGACCCTATGAATTTCACAGTGTTTTTTTTAGGCAAGGAATCCTCAGAGGTGGTTTTGCCAATTCCTTCCTCTGAAATATAACCTGCAGCACCCCATACGACATAGGCCTATAAAAAAATATTTAGCTGAACAAAGTCTGGCAATATTTTTGAATGGTATTTAATTTGAAATTAATAATTTTTTTGAAAACCATTTGATTAGCATTTGTCAAAGGACAATCTACTAGGTACAGGAAGTTGAGTGTTCAGAATTTTCTGAAATTGTATTAAAAACAACGCACACCAAAATCACAATTATTACAGAATTACAGCTGTTGACCTTAGATGAAGGAACCCTCAGCCCAAATCAATAGTGAGCTGGCCAGTGTTATTGTTATGCTTTCAAGTTGACTCCAGCTTACAGAGACCCTAATATAGGGTTTTCTTGGATATTCAGGTGTGCCAAAAGCATGATTCCAAAGACACCATCAAAGGGCAACATGCACAGGTCACTGGGAAAGGGAATGGAGGATGAGTTCACAGATGACCATTCAAACTACAGTTACAGGTACACAACTTCATCTTTTTGTTGTAGTTGTTTTTTGACTCATACAAGTCTGGTAGTCTACTCAGCAGTGGAGGGCAACAGTATGACAATACTGATGAAAGAACATGATTCTGAAACTGAAAGAAGGTGACAAAGAATTTACCAAAGATAAGGACTTAGAAAGGATCTTCTTTTTTTTTATAATATTTTTATTAAGCATTGAAACAAAAAAACATAACCAAAACCAACCACATATTTACACAAGACTTACACAAAACTAAAAAAAACAAAACATACATATATATAAGCTACATCCTTCCTACATACTTTACATCGGACGTAAAAATTGCTACATTGCATACTACATACATTATTTACAAAATCTTACAAACATAAAATGCTTCCCCCTTTTCGTGGGATACACTCAACTATATAAAAAATCAACCTCCGTAAATCAGAAAGGAAACAAATTATATATCTGCTTGTACATACTTTCCCTTAATTAGCTATGCTTAACATACCTGTTAGCCCTCATATTTTATCATAAACTTTTCATATACCACCTAATAATTCTTGTTCATTAACATCCCTATCCTTCCGCACCTTGACCATTTACTTCAGCTTCTCTTCTCTTATTTTCACCTCCCTCCACCCTAATACCAGTGATTACCATTATTTAAATTAATAATTATTATTCCCATATATCATATCATCATATATCATAGTAATAAATTAACTGTTTAAGACTGAAAACCTGTCGTTGCGATTCCCTTATTTTCCAAGAATTTTGTAAATGGTTCCCAAGCTTTATAAAATTTACTATTCATCTTATTGTCCAATCTATAAGTCAGTTTGTCCATTTGTGCTATTTCTGTTATTTTTTCTAACCATTCCTCCACTGTGGGAATGTGAAGTGATTTCCAGTATTTGGCATAAACTAATCTGGTCGCCATAATCAGATGCCACATTAATCTTTTGGTACAAAAGTCCATTGATTCATCAAAAATACCCAACAAAAAAATTTCAGGAATTAACTCAATTTTCCTCTCTAATATTTTTTGTATGTTGGCTCGTATTGTGTACCAGAACCTCTCTGCCTTTTCACATCCCCACAACATATGATGGAAGGACCCCACTTGGTCCTTACACTTCCAGCATTTATTATTCATATTTTTATTCATATTTTTTAATCTGCTGGGTGTAAGGTACCAACGGTATACCATCTTCAGCACATTTTCTTGTAGGGTATAAGATTTTGAGTATACCATATTGCTTTTCCATATTCTTTCCCAATCTTCTAAAAGGATATTATGTTTGAGATCTTTAGCCCAAGTTGTCATACAGTCCTTAATCGTTTCTTCCTCTAACTTGAAGGATAGCAACCTCTTATACAATCTTGAAAGCAGTTTTTTTTTCACCTTTTATCATCAATTCTTCCAATTCATTTTGTCTGAGATCCACTCCTTCTTCTTGCACATCCTTTTTAAATTTCTCTTTTATTTGCATATAAGGGAACCACTACATTTCTAATCCTTCATCCTTTAACTGCTGTTGTTCCTTTAATATAAGTACATCTCCGTTTTGTTTAGTAGATCCTTATACGTCAACCAGTTGCCGTATCTTCTCAGTCCTTTGACTGATAGCGCTTCTAACAGAGAAATCCAAGATGGTTTTTTAGGACAAAAATAGAATTTATACTTCTCCCACACTTTTAACAATGCTTTTCTGACCACATGGTTCTTGAAAATCTTTTGGGTTCCGACTTTTCCATACCACATGTATGCATGCCAGCCAAAGTGGAGATCGTGTCCTTCTAATGTTAATACCTTCCTGTCATCAAGACAGATCCACGGCTTCATCCAGGCTAGGCATGCCGCCTCATAGTATAGTTCTAAATCTGGTACTGCGAAACCTCCATGTTCTCTTGTGTTCATCAGCCATTTATATTTTATCCTTGGTTTCTTCCCATTCCATATAAATTTAGATAGCTCTTTTTTGCTATCTTGAAACCACTTCTTAGGTATTGCAACTGGTATCACCATAAATAAGAATAGTATTTGAGGAAGAACATTCATTTTTATCACAGAAATTCTACCCATCAAGGAAAGTCCAATTTTTTCCAAGTGTTCAATTTCTTTTGAATTTGATTCCAAATCTTCTGATAATTATTCTTATACAAATGGGTATTGTTGTTTGTCATTTCTATTCCCAAATATTTCACTCTCTGTACACTTTGGACTCCGGCTTTCTTTTCAATCTGTTCTTTTTCCGAACCTCTAATATTTTTCAGAAGCATTTTTGTTTTAGCTTTATTAATTTTAAATCCTGCCATTTTACCAAATTTTTTAAGAAGTTCATTAACTTCCTCAATTCTTATTAGAGGATCTTCCAAAAATATCACCACGTCGTCTGCAAAAGCTTTGTATTTAAACTGATCTCGTCCAATCTTAACTCCTTGAATGGAGTCTTCATTCCTTATTTGCCTTAACAGGACCTCCAACACCAACACAAATAATGAAGGAGATAACGAGTAGCCTTGTCGAGTCCCTTTCAAAACTGGGATACTTTCTGACAGATCCTCATTAATAATTATACTGGTCTTCTGTTCACTATATATAGCCTTGATCCAATTTATACAATTTTCTCCAAATTCCATTTCTTCGATAAGCTTTATCAAAAAATATCCAATTGACGTTGTTGAAGGCTTTCTCCGCATCCAGGAAAATAAGGGCACCTTTTTTTTCATTATGAGATTCATTAACTCTATAATGTCTATGACCGTTCTAATATTAGATCTCATTTGCCTTCCTGGAATAAAGCCACTATGGTTTTCGTGTATGAGTTCCGGTAAAATCTTTTTCAGTCGATTTGCTAAGATTGATGTGAAAATTTTGTAGTCCACATTTAAGAGTGATATTGGTCGGAAATCTTTGCATGTCAATGTATCAGAATCTTCTTTAGGGATCAATGCTATATTCGCCTCGATCCAACTCTTTGGAAGTGTATTTTTATCCATTATTCCATTCATCACCTCTTGCATCGACCCCCAAAGCTGTTCTTTAAAGAGTTTGTAAAATGTTGCAGTTAGACCATCTGGGCCTGGAGCTTTGTTGGGTTTTGTACTCTCTATCACCTCATTAATTTCATTGATGGAAATCAGTTTATTCAACATCTCATAGAAATTTTTAGGTATTTTTGGTAAATTCTGTGAATGAAGATATTCTTCTATCTCATTTTTCTCCTCAGTATCCCGAGTTTGGGACAGGTTTTTGAAATAATTGGAGAGGACTTTCTTTATTTCTTTAGTTCCTAAAATTACACGGTCACCTTCCTTAATCTTCACAATTAATCTTTTTTTCCTTTCCTTCCGAATCTTATACGCTAACCATCGTCCAGGTTTATTTGCGTGTTCAAATTGTTTTTGCTTTAAGAAGCTGATCTTCTTTTCAATTTCATCCATTGTTACCATCGATACCTGGTTTTGTAACACTTTTAGCTTCAATAATGATACTTTATCTCGGGGATTATCCTTTAATTTCCTTTCTAAATCTTTAATCTCTTCCATTAAATCCGCCATCTTTTTCTTTTGCTTCTTCTTATATTCTATATTTTTTTGGATAAAGAAACCTAGAATCACAGCTTTAAATGTGTCCCATACTACTCTGGTTTCTACTTCATTGTTCATCTTCTATGAATACTATGAATACTTTTCTAAATTATATTCAAGGAATGGCATAGATGTTATCAAAATTGAAGAGTATCTGAGGAGACAAAATTTACCTAATTTGACAGAAGAAGCAAAAGAACAGATTAACCGTAAGATCACGGCTACTGAGATTGAACAAGCCATTCAAAAAATGAAAATAGGGAAGACTCCAGGACTGGATGGACTTGGAACACCTTACTATACAATCTTGAAAGAAGATTTACTACTCCCCTTGAAAATTGTGATGAAAGATGTTTTAGAAACTGGATTAATTTTGGACTCTTGGAAAGAAGGTAATATCTCATTAATACCAAAAGAAGGACAAGATTCAACAACACCAAAGAGTAGACCAATTTCATTGCTGAATAATGATTATAATATTTTTGCCTTAGTTCTAGCTTATAAAGAATTTATTGAATAAGTGTATCAATGAAGATCAAACTGAATTTTTACCAGGATGACAGATGAAAGATAATATTAGAATAGGGCTGGATGCGATTGAATAGTTTGAAAGTCATAATGAAAAAGGTGGAACATTAATTTTTTTGGATACCGAAAAAGCATTTGATAATTTGAACTGGCACTTTCTTTTTAAAGTTATTGAATTTATGAATTTTGGCCTCAACTTTTTTACTTGGATTAGATCTATATACGCCAACCAATTCACAAGAATAATAGTTAATGGAGATATGACTAAGTCTTTTTCAATTTATAGAGGGACAAGACAAGGTTGCCTATTACCTCTGCTTCTATTTATCTTGGTGATTGAGGTCTTGAATTCTGCAATTAGATAGCATGTGGAAATAACTCGAGTTAAAATCAGAAAAGCAGAATTTAAAATGGGAGCTTTCACAGATGACTTGGTGATTATGCTTCAAAACCCTCTTGAATCAACATTGAAATTATGAGGAAAAATAAAAGAATTTGGAAATCCAGCAGGCCTGAAGATATATAAGGAAAAAACTAAAGTGCTGACTAAAAATTACATGAACTACAGCTAAAAACTGGTATTAAAATTGAAAAAAAAGTTAAATATTTAGGTATTAATTTAATTGGAAATACGAGTCAATTATATGAAAATAATTACATGAAGACTTGATTGAGAATGACTTGGAAAAGTGGTAAAAGTTGAATCTATCTTTGTTGGGAAGAATTTCAATGATAAAGACAAACATCTTTCCGAGGATGATGTTTCTTTTTCAAATGATCCCAATTCTGACTAAAGAAACACTATTTAAAATATGGCAGAAAGACTTATTGAAATTTGTCTGGGGAGGTAAAAAACCCAGGATTCAAAAGAAAGAGGGGGTCCTGGATTATGGAATCTAAAAGTTTATTTTTCAGCTTCATGTCTGACTTGGATTAAAAAATGGGTAACAGACAATAACCTTTTGAATCTGGAAAGACATGACTTAAGACTTGGATGGCACATGTATCTATGGTACAATAAAGTTAAGGTCAATGTGGCCTTTAATAATCAGCCTTTAATAATCATTGTGTAAGACGTGCCCTTTTAAGACTTTGGACCAAATATATAAATTGAGACTATGCCCAAGAATAGCACTTTGGAGTTTGCCACAACAGCCTTTTTGTAGAACAGAAATGAGGACTGACCAATTTTGGTTAACTTACAGCAATTTATTAAGGAAGGAAGATCAGAATTATGAAATGAAACCAATACAGCAACTACAAGAGGAAGATTACAAAATACAGTGGTTCACACAGACACAATTTTATTTAAGATTTCTGGAAGATAAAAAAAAAATAAAAGATTTTGAAAAGAACAAATCAGACTTCGAATCACAGCTATAGGACAATGACGAAAATCTGATTGCCAAGTTATATAATTTTTTGTTGAAAATGGAGATGGAAGAAGAACAAGTGAAAGCATATATGATCAACTGAGCGAAGAATTTTGAATATACAATATCTATAAGCCAATGGGAAAGACTATAAACAAAAGAGATTGAAAATACACTTTGCTATGATTTGCTATGCTTTACAAGAAAACTACTATAAAATGATGCTACACTGGTATCTTACACCAGAAAGACTTTCAAAGACATACAAAGAGATGAATAACAGTTGTTGGAAGGGCCAAAATAACACTGGATCCTTATATCATATGTGGTGGACCTGTGATAAACAGTTTTAGAGGATAATACAGAATATGAGCCAAAAAATTCTGAAATGTCAGATTAGTAAATCTCCTGAGTTATTTCTGCTTGGAATCTGATGAGAAGACAGCAGCTATGACAAACAGGTACAGAAATTGCTTCAATATCTCTTACTGGTAGTGAGACTAGTTTATGCAAAGTATTGGAAGAAAACAGAAGTCCCATTCATGATTGAATGATTTAACAAATTGATGGCAATAGTGGAAATGGACAAACTGACAGCCAGACTAAAGAGTTCTACAGAAAAAGATTTTGTTAAGGAGTTGAAATTTTTAACTGATTGCTTAAGAGAAAATGAGGGTGAATGGACGGTTTTGGGGTCTTGAACTTGCAGCGTATATTTTCCGTACATTTCTAGATGGTCATTTGTTCTGTTATCATGTGAATAAGACCATTATAGATGAATTTAATTGGTTGCTGTACTAACTTTTTTCTCTCCTTTGTTATATATATATGTGTGTGTGTGTGTGTGTGTGTGTGTGTGTGTGTAAAATTAAAGTTATTTTAAGGAAACTAGAATTAATTAATTAAGAAATAGAATGACTGTACTACAAATGTTATAAATATTCTACTTTGATAATAATTATAAATTTTCTTTACTAATAATCAATTAACTAATAACTAAATTGGGGGGAATATAAAAAGTACAGGTATAGATGAATTTAGTAAATGCATTACTTTTGATTATAGAACTAAGGCTAGACAGCAAATATTAAATCTAGTGATAATTTGTGATTTAATCGATTACTGGTTTTCTAGGATTACTATATATTGCTTGCAACAGGAGCAGGAGTCAATTTTTTAGTTGTATATAGTTTTTTGTTTATAGTTTAGGTCAATATCTGTGGTATTCTTTTTTGTTTGTATTATTATAGTGTACCATTGTGTGTTGTGGACTATTATTTTGTTTTTGTATATATGTGTTCTTTTTCTTTAGTGTACATTTTTTTGTTAGTTTGTGTTTTTATTCATTAAATAAATAAAAATTAAAAAAAGAAATAATAATGAAAGAATCTCTTTTTTAAATGAAGCATCATTCTTGGACTTTCTATGCAAATAGTACTGTGTGATAAAACTGGATAGCTGAGACTAGATATCAGCTTCAAATAAGTGTAATTTAAAAAAAAACCTCATGCAGTAGTTGTCACTGCCATAAAGGAGTGAGCCTACAGCTGCAAATGGGCCTAGCAAACAAGCAAGGCCGTAAGACAGACATGTGGCTTGCACAACCCCTTTAAAAAACCTTTGAGAAGAAGGAAGGGCTTCTTAGGCCATCTGTTACAACAGCCACTGTATGCGATAGAAGCAGTTCTGCCTAATAGAAAGCAAGAGTCTTATGGGCATTTAGAAAACACAGGGATTTCTCCAATCGACACTGTGGGTTGGACAAAACAGTGAGTAAACACTGTATCTTATCCCATGTGAAATGTCAACACTCCCTTCCTAGGACAAAGAATTGCCTTGCCCTTATTTTAAAAAAAAGAAAGAAAGATAAAGCTCATTAATTCACTTCCCACTGAAGCTAGAGGAACAAGAAAACACGTTAAAGGTAAGTAATCTCAGGTCAGAAGTTGCCATGGTCTCAAAGGGGTGCTTTGTCAACTGTGAAGGGGACAACTGATGTAATCCGTGCCAGAATGGTATAAGGCACAAGAGGTATATATGAAACAGCCCCTTCAAGAACATTTTGACTAATAATCTTTAAACAAGGATAACAAGTCTAAAGAACAAACTTTGTGGAAGGGACAGTGGCAAGGTTCAAAACAATGACCATGCTAAACTTTGCTCTTTCAGATACAGCCAAAATTATCACAATGGAAAAACAGGACGGCACATAGTCAAGATGCCTTTCTTTTTTAAACGTTCCCACAAATGTTGCCACTTTGACTCATAAGACATCCTGACAAAGTGTCTCCATGCAGTCTCTAAAACCATTCTAATCTATTTAGAAAAGAAAGAAGACAAGATTGCACACAGTGAGTCAAAGAGTAATTAGTTCTGGATCTTGTATTCAGCCATATTCCTGAGTTAATGAATCTGTACACGCCACAATAAACAAAGGTAGCAATGATGTGACAATAGAAGAAATTGCTAACCACTGTCATCTCAGCCACCACAAGTCACCAATGTGCATGCAGTTTAAATTGATTTTGACCAGCACTTTTATCATCAACACACAAGATGGACAGGTATAAAAGAAAACCCAACCGAGAAAGAAACCATCTCCCATCAAGCACTTGCTCACACCCACTCTGTTGCAAAACAGTGGGCACTTTTTACTACTACTCGAAGCAAAAACACCTATGCAAGGGATACCCCCTCCCCACTATACAACTTTCAGAATATTTTTGGAAAGAGCAGCTGTTCATGCATTACCATTGTATGTCTGCTTAACTTATCTGCTATATTGCTGTCCTCTCTGGCAACGAGAATTCCCAGAGGACTGATGGAATATGCAATGCACAATTCCCAAATATCTATAATGAAAGAAGATGAGTGGATGACTTCGTGTCTCTTTGCTCATTTATATAAAGCTCTTTTTTTCTACTGCCTGTGACTGTTTGCCATGCTGCTTAGTAGAAGCAATTGGAGGCACAAAATCCCCAAACACAGTGAGAAGTTCTAAGACAGTTATATGCAATCTTCTCTTCTGAGAGATCCACCTTCCTTTGACTCATAAACCCTTGCAATGAGCTCTCTATCTTCTCTGAGATGCATCCACTGTTAGAATCACAGAACTATGTGGATCATGATCCCTAATCGCACATTTCTCTATACAGTCTACCACAGAACATTGTGACCTAAGGTCTGTGGGAAACCATACCTCCTGTATGGAATATCCTTTTCCCATTGAAATAGATAAATCAACGTAGTAGAGTTTAGAAGTGAAGCCTTGTAAAACCTGTCGCAGTTGCAGCCATCAAAGGCACGAATGATGGACGTCCTTGCATGGACACCTTGGATGACAAAGTTCTCAAACACTGTTCCATTTCTCAAGGGGAAAAAAAGCTTGACCCAGTGTAGCATTCAGAGCAGCACCAATGAAGGGAGTAATTTGGGAAAGAGAAAGACACAACTTGTCAACATTGACACACAGAACCTAGTTCACCAGCAGACATAGTGTACACTCAAGTTTTCCAGTGAGCTTGCTGTGGGATGCTGTTGCTAGAAGCCAATCACCAATGTAACGTTTTAAATCTGTTTTAACTTGTTTATGTGTGTGATGTTAAATTATTTTTGTTGTTTTAAACTGTTTCAGTCTAATTTTACCTGTATGCCACCCTGAGTCCTTTTGATGTAGGGTAGGATAGAAATTTTTTAATACTGAAAAACTACAATGTCACTTGTCCAAAATAAGCTTATCACTTGGTGACTACACTTCATATACTGGTAAAGCCAGTTGCCTGAAAGAACTCTGAATTGCTAGAGATAGTTTCCTAGCACAAAGTGGAGAAATATGCAACGTGTTTTCCTCAAGGCAATACGAAAATACATGAAGACATTTTATGAAAATACATGTGAAACTTCCTTAATATAATGTAGTTGTTGACAAGCCTGAAATCTAAAATAGAATAGACATCACTAGCCGTCTTTGGTATGGTGAAACATGGGACAAAAAGCTTATACACTTCTGACACATGGAAATGCATGCTAAGCACTATTTTGATTGTGACGATCTCTTTCCCCAGCCCACAAAACAAGTTATGGTTTTGAAACTCCTTTGTGGTAACATCATGTCAAACCAGATGGCATAACCATTCCCCACAACTGTGAATATCCAGGGGAAATTGGTGCCAGATGCGATGATGACATTATTCTATTTGCTGATGATCTTACTGGCAGTGAGGACTAATGAACTAGGATATAGGAGTCAAAGGCAGTTTTGAGCTACTTGGTAGCTTTTAGAAGCATGCAAATGATACTCAGACTACTCACGCAGTCTCATTAACTGAGAAAATGTTTGTGGTTACTGCCTAGAGGATCCTGAAAGGAACCTATAGTGGCCAAAAATACTATAGAAGGATGCCACTGTGATCTAAAAGACAGGAAAGGAGATCAAGAATCAGATGAATCAAGAATCAAGTCCCCAAGGCCAGATGAATTAAATCCAAGAATATTAAAAGAACTGGCGAATGCTGTAATCACTAAAAGTCAACATGGATTTCTCAGAAATAAATTGTGACAGACTAATCTTATTTCTTTTTACAATAGAGTTACAAGCTTGATAAATGAAGGGAATGCCGTGGACGTAGCATATCTTGATTTCAGTAAGGACTTTGACAAAGTTCCCCATGACATTCTTGCAAAGAAACTAGTAAAATGTGGGCTGGACAGGGCTACTGTTAGGTGGATTTGTAATTGGTTGACTGACCAAACCCAAAGGCTGCTCACCAATGGGTGCTTTACAAACTGGAGAGAAGTGACTAGTGGGGTGCCACAGAGTTCTGTCCTGGGCCCAGTGCTATTCAGCATCTTCACCAGTGACTTGGATGAAGGAATAGAGGGCATGCTGACCAAATGTGCAGATGACACCAAATTGGGAGAGGTTGCTAATACCCTAGAGGACAAGATCAAATTTCAAAATGTCCTGGACAGATTGGAGAGCTGGGCCAAAGCTAACAAAATGGATTTCAACAGAGAGAAATGTAAGGTCCTGCACTTTGGCAGAAAAAATAGAATGCACAAATATAGGATAGGGGACACATGGCTGGATAGCAGTATGTGTGAAAGGGATCTAGGAGTCTTGGTAGATCATAAGCTAAACATGAGTCAGCAGTGTGATGCACCAGCCAAGAAAGCCAACGTGATTCTTGGCTGCATCAATAGCAGTATGGTGTCTAGATCAAGGGAAGTAATGGTAGCACTCTATTCTGCATTGCTTAGACCTCATTTGGAATACTGTGTCCAGTTCTGGGCATCTCAATTCAAGGATACTGCTAAGCTGGAGCATGTCCAGAGGAGGGTGACCAAAATGGTGAAGAGTCTGGAAGCCATGCCCTATGAGGAGTGGCTCAGGCAGCTGGGTATGTTTAGACTGCAGAAGAGAAGGTTAAGAGGGGACATGATAGTTATGTTTAAATATCTGAAGGGATGTCATGTTGAGGAGGGAGCGGGCTTGTTTCCTGCTGCTCCAGAGACTAGGACAAGGAGTAATGGATTCAAGCTGCAGGAAAGGAGATTCCACCTGAACTTCAGGAAGAATTTCCTGATGGTCAGAGCTGTCTGGCAGTGAAATATGCTGCCTCAAAGTGTGGTGGCGTCTCCTTCTTTGGAGGTTTTTAAGCAGGGGCTTGGATGGCCATCTGTTGGGAACGCTTTAAAGGGTGTTCCTGCATAGCAGGGGGTTGGACTCGATGGCCCCTGTGGTCTCTTCCAACTCTATGATTATATGATGAAGAGCCAGAATCATAATCTTCTGTGAACTAAGTTGTTCATTTCTTTTCCACGACCATCACACATGTAATTCTTCTGCAGGCTATTGGGGTAAAGAAGCATCACTTGTGGATAACATAAGGTGAGGTAAGGGACTTATAATTAATAGAGGAAGACACTGAATCACTACAGATGCCACTGTCAGTTATATAGTGCTAATGGATTGGATAGTTGTGGGTTGTGATAGGGTAAAACAGAGTAAGTAGCAGTACCAAGCAAATTGTCAGAACTGAAACCAATAGCATTGCAGAAATGCCTGTAGCAGATACCTGGTCTTCTTTCATGATGAGGTAGTGATGACAATCAGCTACAGTAACTTATTTGGTTGTAACAGTAATGACATAGTGGAGAATGAGACCAAAAAAAGGATCTAGGAGATTATCATCTGTTCTACAATGGCAATGTAAGAGATCTGCAGGCAGGCAGCTCTCTGCATTTGTGTTCCCCTTCATGATGTTGAGATCTGAGTATGAAGTGAAGAACAGTGCTTCTCATGGCTATCACAACAGTGATGAGATGGATATAAGGAAACATGAATGGACTCAACAGATGAACATGGCAGGGGTTGCATTAACTCAGCATGTCTCACTTCTAAGTGGTAATGAGTCTTCCATATTTTCTGTCTTTCAGTTAACATGATCCCATGCACGCAACATCATCTGTGATGTGATGATTTGCATCCTGGTCCAGTCCCAGTAAGACTGGAGGGATAACTGCATCTGTAACAATGGTATTGCAAAGTGACTGCACTGCAACATTTGCTGGATTGATGTCCTGCAGTGCTTGCTAGGTCTAAGGAACAGATGAAGAAATGTTATGGCACTGAGACTGATGAAAAGAATCATGCCACATCCACAACTTGATCTTAATCTCTTTTCTTCTTTTTTTCTCAGGGATTCTGTATCAGAAATACAAAGACGGCAGTAATGGTATAAAGCCTATCCATTCTTCTTTGGCTCTGACAGAACAAATATTAGCCTCCATAGAGTGAGAGGTGTGAATCTGTGCAAACTCATCAGTACCAACCCTGCCTTGCAATAAGTCAAAGAAGGCATGACTACTCTGCCAAAGCTGTTATATCAAATTAAGAGGGCGGAGGCTTCCACAGTGGGAGGATATAGATACCAAAGACAGTACTGAAGTTGTTGTTGATACCAACAATGGTACTGAAGGAAACAGTGCTAATGGCAGTACCAGCATTGGAAGGATGGTGAAGGTGGGCTGGAGTTGCAGCAGTATGTCTGGAGTAAACAATGTAACAAAGTTTTACCAGGGAAAGAATGAGATTCTCCACTAGGTGATCCTACTGTAGCTGTGTGTGCTTCAATTGGAAAGGTAAACAGCAGCTGCCTCTAGAATCACTTACTGAGCATGTATGGCAAACAGAGCAAAAAAAAAAAAATAAAAAAAATAGGGGAAGCAGTCTCACCAGCTATACCAGCATATTGAAAAAGCACAGAACTATACATTTTACCATCAAAATGGAAATCATAAGAAAGATGAAGACCCTTGAAAGAAAAAACCCATCCCTGGACACATTTACAGGTGGTCTCTAGCAGATTCAAAATGTTTAGTTCATTTATGCAAAGTTTAAATGACTTGGTTGTTTAATTTCACATGTGCATGCTGGTTTTGAATAAAAAGTTTGCTGAAACATTGAATAGTGATTTTGTCCTGCTCTTCTTTTTTGTGGTGTGGTGTAGAAACCTATCCTATTCTTTCCATGTTGTTGCTACCTCTGGTACCAAAGTTTCTTTTAAAGAAGTAACGCCCAAGAACACCTCCACTTCATTAACTAAAATATACCTGTAGTTGCTTTCTTTTTTCCTCTTTTTGAAGATGGTGACATTTGCTCCTTTCCAGTCTGCAGAGACCTCATCTGTTCTCCAAAATTTCTCAAAGAATATAAACAGAGCTTCTCAGATGCCATCTATGAGCTTTTTTAGAATACTTGAGGTTAGGGTGAAAAAAAAAAGGATGCAGTAGCGAATGTTGCAGCCCAAGAATGGTAAACAAGTGGTACAGGAATACCACTGAAATGAATTTCAATAAAAACATTTAAAGTATCTAGGTGTCTCTATACCACCTTTTTACTTATCTTGGAACATAGGCCTTTCACTGCATCATTTGTTCTATTTTCACCATACTGAGCGCTGTTTCTTGTTCGGGAAAAGACAGAAATGAACATACTTGTTTGAACTCATCATAGTTAAAACTAACTGGAGTTCTTCTGGGCCTGGACAAAATGGTAAACTGCAGTTAGTCTAAAACAAACAAAAGATTCCAAATCCATTTTTCTAATCACACAAAAAGTGAGAATAAGCAGCACGAGTCTAAATTTCAATATCATTTATCCTTATAATGACTGGCATTACACCTGAATGAGTTTAAAACTGAAGAAGAAATGCAGCTGCAGATTTTCCTTTACTCTAAAAACTATTACTTTAGTACATGACTCTTATTTAAGATTTAGCATAAGTAAATATCAAATATTCAACTACCAATGACTGGTGGGAGAAGAATTTTAATGAGGAAATAATCAGGAGCAAAGCATGATCTGGAAGGAATCCATATGGAAAAGAATTTAACAGGGCAAATGAAAGCATTCATAATCCCAAGAATCCAAAAGCTGCAATTTGGTGGCTCTCCTAGATGTCGTGCCTTAAAAGGCAAAATAGTCTATACATACTGGAAAAAACAGAATCTTGGGGGGAAAATGCTGGCCACAATAGTAAAAGGACTGTCAGTTTACCAAAATCCTTAGTAGTTTCAAGCTTGCTTTACTGTTTCTAAAGCCAATCCCAAAATCACTTTAGAAGAAAAAGCACTGTAGCTAAAGAATAGCAACAAATAATTTGTCCAAAGGTAAAACAAAAATTATATTCAGACCTCACAGAAGCCTTTCTTTCTCCTGTTAAGCCACACAGAAGGGTACAAATATCAACTTAATCTCATGTTTCAATTAACATTTCTGCAAACTATTTCTTTCCAATGATAAATAAAGATGTGGCGTCAAACTAAGAACTTCATAACATAATTAGAAAAAGAGATATTTTTAAGATCTCAATATTACCTTTGGATATTTAATAACGATATTAGCAACTCAAGTGAAATGCACCACATCAAACCACAGATGTGCATTCTGTTCATGAACAACTTCAATAACACTTACATGACTGGTACATTTTCAGGCTCTATATACCTGTATCTCTATGGGAACTGGCTTCAAAATAAGTAAACTAAGGAACAGAAGCTTAGAACACATCTGAATTTAGAGCAGAAGTGGGCAACTGAGGAGGGGACTTTTTAAAAAATAGACATGATATGATATGACATGATTTTATAGTTTCATTTTTGGTTATTTTTCAGCACTGGTCACATTGGTGGAAGGTGGGGTAAGCAAAATTCTTGCATTTTTCTTGATACTTGAGCAAAAAAATAACCAAGAAAATGGTAAACGTGGGGGCTGAGGTCTTACAAAGTGTCCTGGTGGGCAACAACCGCTGCAAAAGAGAGCTTCAGATGCCGCATGTGGCCCACGGATTGTACTTTCCCAGCCCGGAAATGGCTCATCTTGATATCAATACCAGGAAAGGCTACAAAACAGATAATTAAATAGTCAGTTTGCAAACACTTTATAAAGAATGCTGTGGTTACTGAAAGGCAGAATGCTTTTTTCAAAAAACAAGTCACAGCAAACTAATCTTGTCTACTTTTTTTTAGAATTAAAAGCTTAGTTGCTTTTACGTGCCTCCAAGTCAACTCTGACTTAGGATCACCCTACCATAAGGTTTTCTTGGCAAAATTTATTCACAGGAAGCTTGTGACTGTCTCTATGGGTAAGAGTGCAAATTGTCCAAGATCAGACAGTGAGTTTTCAGGCCTGAGCTATCTCTCAGACTCCTAGTCCAATTCTCAAACCACTACACTATGGCAGCTCTACAAGCTTAGTAGACGAGGAGACTGCTGTGAATGTAATACATCTTGCTTTCAGTACAGTTTAGACGAGTCTCCCATAATATTCTTGTAGACAAACTAGTAAAATTTGGGACAAACGCTACATTTAGATGTATTTTTAACTGGTTGACATACTGAACCAAAAATCCTTATTAGTTGGGTACCTCAAGGTTCTACACTGGGCCTGATGTGGTCCAACATCTTTATAAACGACTTGGATGATGGAACAGAGGACATTCTTATCAAATTGGCAGATGACACCAAATTAAGGGAGAGGGCAAGTGTGGTATCATGGTTTGAGCACTCAGCTCAGACCCTGGAGAGCAGGATTCAATTCCCCACTCAGTCATGGAAAGCTATGGTAACCTTGTGCACATCACACGCTCTTAGCCCCCCAAAAAACCAGTGACAGGTTCACCTTTGGGGTCACCCTAAGTCAAAAACAACTTGAAGGCACACAACAAAGGGGATACCCCAGAGGACAGAGAATTTAAAATGACCTTGACATACCGAAGAGCTCAGATAAAACTAACAAAATGAATTTCAACAGGGATTTATATTTATAGGACTACATTTGGGTGGAAAAAATGAAATGCACAAATACAGAATGGGGAACCTCTGGATTGGAAACAGTGCATCCGAAAAGGTATTTGTAATAATCATACATAGTATGATCTGGTGGCTAAGAAAACCCAGTGTTATTCTAGACTGCATCAACACAAATATAGTGTCCAGAAAGTAATAGCAGAACCCTATTCTGCTTTGGTCAGAACTCACCCTGGAATACAATCTCCAGTTCCAGACATAATACTTCAAGAAATAACATGTCCTGAGGATGCGGATGTAAAGGATAAAAGTTCTGGAAACTAAGCTTTATGAGGAATGGCTTAGGGAGCTGGGTATGTTTAACTTGGAAAACAGATGGCTGAGACAATAGCCATCTTTATGTATCTACGGTAATATCTGCAGAAGACACCACAAGCTTGTTTTGTGCTGTTCAAGAGACTAGGATATGAAATTACAAATTACAAAAGAAGATATTCCACTCAAACATTATAATGGACTTTCTGACCATAAAGAGGTTTTGAACATGGAGCAGACTACCTCAGAAGGTGGCAGACAGTCCTTCTTTGGAAACAGAATGGATTACTACCTCTCAGGAGCAGATCCTCCTGTTTGCTTCATAAATATAAGCCAGAAATCCAGATTCAAACATAACAAACAAACTAGGGACGACAATCACTGACATGCTTAGCTACTCTCACTGTCAAGAGAAACGATATATGAAAAATCAAGCAGCACACAGCCTGCCCATGGTAAACCTGAATTCTCAGAACTTCTGTCTCACTATTACATTTGAACCAGACCTATGAATCACCCCAACTGCTTGTAAGATGTATGTGTTTAGCCAAATATATAATGTTTTGCAAGGTAGGAACAGCATTTCTCTGTCTTTCTGTCTCTGTCTGCCTGCCTGCCTCCCTCCCTGATTATTTAAATACCTACAATATTATTTTTGACTGAATTTTGAAAGTAGCCTTCTAAGTAATCACTTGATTGGCTGAGCACAATGAGTAAAAATCACTATTTGGTAACCTGGTAAAAAAAGTTTTCGTAAGTTGCAATGAATTTTGGGTATTTATCTATCAGCCTGAACACTGTAGTAGGAGACACTCTTGCAACGCTAACTATCCAAACCAAAATACAGAGAGTCAAGGCTAAAAACTTTAACACTAAAGGGTTTTTTTTTCTCTATTACTTCAGCTATGCAATGTGTCATGGTCACAGAAAACATTAAGTTGTAACTTATCTTCTAGACAAGACCAATCTGAAATATCCCATTTTCAGACTCTGAGGTCTGATTCTAGCAGTCAACCCACAATCTCTGCTTAAAACATTCTTACAAACTGCACACCTAGTCCTACAACTGTGTCCAAGTGTCCACACCAAACAACGAAGGGAAGTGGAAAACAATGAAATTACATCCTTGATTCAGACCGATCACTTCTGTGAAGGTGAATTTTTCAGCTTTACCTCCCACGCCTTTTCAGCTTTTATTTTAATAAAGCACACTGATTCTGGTGGTCTCAACAGACATTCTCTGCTGCCAAAATAAATGCCTCATAATGAAACATAGCACAACTGACCACTATCTCCACAACTCTTTTTCAGTCTTTCTGTTCTTTCCAGTCATTGTTTTTCTTCTTTGTTACCTTTTCTTCTCTCCTTGAATGCTAAGAGTGTTAACAATACTGACAGAGCTAACATACGTGACACCAGTGAATATCCTGTCTGACACTGTCCAGTTGAAAGAAAAAAGGAAAATATAAACAGAGGCGACCAGCTAGGATAAAGCAACACTGTTATTATAACAATCGCATCATAAAATTCAGGATGTTTATAAAGTAACTGTGAAAAAACTCGAATAGTTGTATCTGATAGTTATGCAAAGGCGAGTGGTGTCCAGTTCAAGCACAGAATGGACCCCTATAATGAGCAAGTAACATGAGTCACTGCCACTTTAACGTGTCAGATTACAAATACTGAATCACAAGCTCTGAAAGAATTCAGATATAGCCAAATAGTTAAACTGCACTTCCACATTTTTAATTTATAGAATTTATTTCCATTATTTCAGGTCCTCAAGAAAACTTTCAATTAAATTTCTAAAAATCATTAAAAAAAAGTTGAGACAAAAAGACAATTAAAAAAAAGAAAATAAACAGCTGAAAAGAACAAAGCAGTAGGTGAAAGTAATCAATAATAATAAATATAGGAAATCTCAGTTTCAATTGCTGTAGTAAAAAAAATACTGTAAGTTTAAAAAGGATGGCAACTGTGCAGCCTTCTAGGTGTTATTTGACTACAGTTCCCAGCATTCCTTACTACTGGCTCCGCTGGCTTGGGAATTCTAGGAATTGCATTTCAACAACATCTAGCAGACCAACCAATTCCCACTCACGTTTTGAATGAGCCTAGAAATCAGCAATGTCAGCACTATGAAACAAATATGCCTATGCAAGTAATTTCACAGTTTTGTACAAGATCCCAAGGAAAAGGGACTCAAAAGCATTTGTACAAACAATGCAACTGCTTTTGGTATAGCAATCTGACTCATCAGAATGATACCCTTTGAATCAAATTCTGCAAAAGTCACAAATCTCAGACCATATTAAGAACTTCAGTTTTATGTTGACAACATCTGAACGCCCTCTTCAACTTCTGATTTTAATATTGAGCCAATCATAAAGAAAAACTGTACAGTTTTTTTAAAAAATGTAGAGCTCTACATTGTAAATATAAAAGACATTTAATCTGCTCCCTTAAAGACAATTAGTCATCTAGCCTGCAGATTTATGCAAATCAGGGAAATGAATATGATGTATTGATGTGCCTATTTCCCTACCGTGTCCCACTCCCAGCTCGAAAAATTCCCTTTAAGAATAGAAGGTCTAGGGCCAAGGCACACAGAATGCTCACTTTTATCAAATCAAAAAGAAGATAGGAGGAGTTCACTTATATGTACTTTAAATATTGCCCTTAAACTTTTGCATATGAATACAATGCCAACCAAAATGGCTTGCTGTGTAGCCTGCATACGCACATACATGGAAACAGTAGGGCAAAGAAATAGAAACATCTGCAGCAAATTACTTCAACATGTTTAATATACTGGCAATAGCATATTCAACTGGATAACCTGTAACTAACAGTTCAAAACAGGCACTCCCTGCCACCATCTATAGAACTCAATATGCTTTAAGGAAGTGATATTCTGTAGAAAGAGATACTGATAAACACAGAATACTCATTGACAAGTCAAGTATGAGCTCTCGAATGCAGTTCCAACAAACTCAAGAGCTTTTTCAGAGTAATTTTAAAAATTACCTTCTACTCTCAACTGAAACAAAGCAGCACAAATGTGTTTTAAATTATGCCTAAAGCAAAAATATTCTACTGTCCAAATTTTTTACAAACATTTCACTTTGCCCTTTATTGTAACGGATGTATCTTATTTGAGATATCTTATCTTATCGTATCTTATTTTCTTTACCTTTCTCTAAAGCCGAGAGAGAGAGTGTGACCTGCCCAAGGTCACACAGTGTGTTGAACCCTGCTCTCCAGAATCATAGTCCAATGCTCAAACCAGTACACTACGCTGGCTCTGAATATCTGGTGCTATAGGCTTTATATTTCAGAGGGGATTATTCAAATACCTAATTCCAGTTGACAGAGACTATTTTGCAGTTACATCCAATTCTGAGCCCAGCAAACAATGGTCTGTACAAGCCAAGACTGAACTATGATTTGTTGCTAACAGCAATCAGAAGAGTCTGACCATGATACAGAAATGGAGAAAAAGGAATGGAAGCAAGGTGAGCCAAAGAGTACCCCCCACAACACTCCAGGTTGCTCTTTTTCTGGCAAAAAAAAGAGAGAGAGAGAGAGAGAGAGATTAACTGCTTATTCTGAAAGCTTCGAGGAGCAACAATTCATCTTTTAAGTAGGTTTGGTCTTACCTTATTTGCTTTTGATATTATCTTACTTTGTCAGCCTCTGACCTTTTCCTTCAGGAGCCTGCCAGAATTTTGAAACCAGTTGATTCTGTTTTTGTTTGTTTGTTTTTTGTGAACAATGCTTTTTTGGTGTTGTCCACAACTCACATGGCCTCCAAGGGCCCCATGGCAGAAAAGTTGCCTCTGCAGAAAATTAGCCACTGCAATTGCCCACCCCTGATGTAAACTCAAATTTTAAGACTGTTCATACACATAACAGTAAATCATTGTTTCGTATTGTGTCAGAATGTACCTTTTATCTCACTGTAATCTGTACATCTGACCTTGCAACTCTTTTTTTTTTAAAGTAACTCAAGATATCAATATTACAATAGCCAAGGTAAAATGAAAACAGCAGCATCTAAGTGACAAACAGAAAGTCAAGGACCGTCAACCCAAACTAGGTCAGTAAACACTTCTACACTAGTGTTGCCAGGTTTTCAACACAGCAGTAATGGACAGTCAAAATGCATGCAGGGTTGACAGTTAGGAAGGTACTATTAACAAGTTTGTGTTCTACCCAAATATCAAATGAATGTATTGAATTCAGCCACACGTTTCTCTTTAAAATTAACATTTTGTCCACATTCATAAATTACACAATACACACATTTCTGTCCTTATGAAGGGTCCACACACCAAAATATGGGATTTTTTAGCATCTTGATCAGCCTATATAAAAACAAAAGCTCTCCAGCCCTCAAATAGCTGGTATTCTTTATAGTAAGGGATACCTGCAAGTCCTGTAAGGGACCAGCTTTCCAACTCTCAAATAAGATATATCCGTTACAGTAAGGAGCACCCAGTAACCCTACTATACTTACACACGTTTGTTTGCTAATTATGGCATTTACTAGAGATGAATGGTAGATGAAATGTGGTTACCATGGACACTAAGGTCCACTAAGATCAACATTTCAAACACCAGTGAAGAGCTAAAATACTCAAAAGACTAGGACCATTTCCGCACTACATTGTTATAGTGCTATTATTCCACTTTCAACATCTTATGGAATCCTGGGGTTTGAAGCTTAGGGAGGGGCATTTAGAATTCCCAGATAGAGAGCTCTTTGGCCTCAGTAAACTACAAACTCCAGAATTCCACAGGATGGTGAAAGTGGAATAAAAGCACTATAACAGTGCAGTGCAGAAATGGCCTAAGAAGTGAGGAAAAAAGGAAACAATAGTACACCACACTCTACATATATTTTTACAATTAATAATCATCTGCTACTGCTACAACAAAACTTGCATTATCCATTTTTATGCCAAAAAACTGTAATAAAAGCAGACAGCTCTTTTTCCATTACAAGGGAATATTTTGAAGTTACACTGTCATAAATCCATATAGATCCCTCTCCTGTAAATGGAACTACAACTGTCTAATCGCAGGGAAGTACAGACTGGGCAGCTTTCATTCTGAATCCTTGCTAATTTAGCCAATATTAACTGCTGGAAAGAGAACAAACCATAAGGCTTTCTAAACAGCCTACCAAGCTATGCTGCAGTTTTTTAAAAGTTATAGTTGGCAGTGACATATTCACTATTCATAACAACAGACTTTATTTGTCTGTTTTAAATGCCAAGAAAATTGATTTTCTTTTAATTATCTACAATAAAGTCTGGACACAGGTGCTAAATACTAATTATTTGAAATGGGATGCTCTGAGGGATATCTTCTCTCAAAAGAATCTGTAAGAGAAAAATAAATATCAGAAATCCTTGGCCTTCAGTAAGTTGGGACACAGAACGAATGGCACCAAATTTTGGAGCTTCCTTAGAAAGGTTGCTTGGCTTTCTCTCTTCGTAGAAAAACAGTATAAAATATTCTAATTTCGCCCAGGTTTTTGATTATTTTTAACTTTACATGTACTGCTACAGTTGCTTTACTACTCATTGTTAACATTTGTTTTGTATTTCAGCATACCTTTACTCTGATTTTACTGCATATTATTTTTATCTATATAATCAGCTAACTTGGGGATCTAGTACGTGGGATGTAGTAAATACATCTAAATAAACAAATACAAATCACCTGAGCAACATGTGACAATGGTCTTCATAAGCATAATTATAAACATAGAAGCCTTTCACTAACAGAAGACACCTGACAAGACAGGAAACAGAGCAAACACAAATTGGTGACTTGCCAGTTATGGCTCCCTCCTCACCCAGTTGCCTCCAGAAAAGCTGCTGGGAAACTATCTTGCCCTAAGGTAACTGGAGAAGAAGCAGATCAAAACTGAACTCAACAAAATAAATAAAAACAACAGAAGGGGAACCAAATAGCAGAGATGACAGTCCAAAATGACAAGACATGTAGTGAAAAATCATGTACAACTGGATCCAAATTAGGTATATTTCCATCTATATGGGTGCCTGAATCAACTTCTACCTTTATGCTTTTCTCATCCACCAATGTTCAACCCCTTTTATGCCTTTATATAACCTTGAACAGAGGAACTGTCAAAATATTTTTTGTAATCTACCTTGATTACAACCTTGTAATGATGTGATGTTATTGTAATGATGACTACCTTAAGAGCCATTTTTGGCTGGGGAATAGGAAAAAAATGATTTAAGTAAATTAAAAATGATTGTAAACTGTAGACAGTAGCTAGTTTAAATTGCCATCTTGGGAGTTGAAGCATAAAAAAATCTCTTGGTTCTCTAGCTGCATCTATTCTTATTCCAAAGTAAACAGGCAGAAAAAGAAACAAGTATTTTAAGACTGCCATTCTACACAATTTACCAGAAAGCATGCCCCTTTGATTAAAATGGGGCTTCCTTCTAATTCAATATGCCTGAGCATTGTGTTTTACTGTACCTGGTCTACTTGAACAAAAGTTTTCTTTTGTATCTTTTTATTTTACTATTTAAAAAAATATTAAAAAGCTGTTATAAATTAGTAACAATAATATCAAAACTAACTTACATCAAAAAGACATTAACGTACTTTTTATAACATGACTTGACTCACAGTAGTTGAATCAAGATGAAACATATGCTGCAGACCATAGCCACCCAACACACCTTGGGACAACAGAACGGGGTCAGAAGAGAGCAGGTGACCTCCTACCTGTTATTTTTCGACAGTCAAAAAAGGTGACCTTGCAAAGCTAGATAAATTCCAACAAACACGCAGAATGTCACCTATTAGCTAACTGTTCCCTTATGCTTCCTAATTCAAATCTCTGCCTGGCAGGATTAAATCTGAGCACAAGAAAAGAAAAACCTAGGTATTCGTCAGAGAGGAAGGATCAGTTTTGCCTCCTGGATAATATCTGGGAAGAATATACAAATTGTAAAGCTTAACATACATTTAAATCAAAAGTCCTTGAACAGAGATGAGAAGAACAATATAAAAAATAAGTATGGTTTTCTTTTATCTATATTCCAATCTTTTTCTCCAAGGAACTCAGAATGGCACATTTGAGTGGATGAGGTCAACCTTCTACAGGACTCCCTCCTCTGAATTCCAACTCTACTAAATTTCAGGGCAACTGAAAAAAGCGCCTCGCAGCACTTTAACAACTTACATACTTTATTTTTAATGTGGCAGAAGTTTTTATGGACAAGAGAATATTTTGCTGATATAAAAAGTATATCATCACTCTCCTAAATACATCCTGAGTGATTAACTGATCCTTCTGGAATCCAGCACAGACTTGTCTGTAGTGCAGTATTATGACCTTAAAATCATTTATAGTATTTAAGAGTTACACAGTCAGCCATCCACATTCACTAGGGTTACAGGTGCAGGAACCTCACAAAGGTGGAAAAATCGCAAATGTCCAAATGTTTGTGCATATCTGTGGGAAGGCAGCTGAGACACAGTAGGGAGAACGGGCACCTAGGAACCAAACTAGGTCAGGGAAAGGAGAAAGGGGGTGGGTTGGCATGGTGGCCGTATAATTCCTCCCTATTGCCTATCTCTTTCTTGGGTGTGTGGGGAGCATCAGGAGAGCACTTGCGGTGGCGGAGAAATCTGGCTATGGTTGTCCTTAGCTGGCCAGGCAGTGGCTGTTGGAGGAGGACCAGAGGCAGATTTTTAAAGGGTTGCACAGCATATGACAGGGGAGAAGACAGGGGAGATACAAGTTTCTCAAATTGCACCTTATATATTTCGCAGCCTTCTAGTGCCACTACTATGGGCAACTTGTGGCTTTCTAGACGTTACTGGACCGAATTCCCACGGTCTTTCACTCAACATACGCCCATAAAGGTAACGGGAGTTGTAATCCAACGCGGCATCTGGAGGACCACGAGTTGCCCAAACTTTACTCCCCCACCATACCCTAAAAAATAGCATGGTGAAGTGGTTTGAGTTTTGCATTAGGACTCCAGGATTCAAATCCCCACTAGACCATGGAAACCCACCGGCAGACCTTGGGCAAGTCAGGCTCTCTCAGCCTCAGAGGAAGGCAATGGCAAACCTTTTCTGAACAAGCCTTGCAAAGCAAACCCCATGACAGGGTTGTGGGAAGTCAGAAATGACTTAAAGACACACACACTGGCAATTTGCTCTGCCCGCAGCTGAAGAAATGCGCTCACGGCAGTTTGGATTATTCTGCCATAATAACCGATCTCTTCAGCCTTTAAGGTGCCCCAAGATCTTTTCCCACACACACAGAAAGCACTGTTACGTCCGTCCATCACAGTACCTACGTGAACAGAAAGAGAGATGCACAGGGAAGGACCAGAGCGGCCAGCCCGGTGGAATCTGGCTGGAGGACGACCTCTGGCGCCTCCAAATCAATGCCCTAAAATCCGAGCAGCAGAGTGAGGAGCCAGAGGGGCCGGGGGGGGGGGGCTAAAAAGGCAGATCGTGCCTTCAGAAAAAGAAAAGAGGAGCCCGCTGGGAAAACGACCCTTCTCCCAGGCACGCGCAGGGGAACGGCCTCCCTGCGGCCCACGACAGCCCCTCCTCGGGGCGCCGCCCGCCGGTACCCACCACCTGGGCGATCTTGAGCCGGCCGAAGGTCCCCCGCAGGTACTCGGCGTCGCAGCGGAGGCCGCAAAACCCGTGCCGCTGGCTGACGGGCTCGGTGGTGGGCTGGTAGGGGCTGCTGGCGCCGGAGATCATGGAGGTGCTCGACGCCTCGCCCTCGAAGCCCTCCAGGTCCTCAGGGGCGCTCCTCATGGTGCGCGGTGCTCCTCTCCGGCCGCCAACGCCGCCGCCGCCGCCGCCGCCCGGGGTGGAGCCGGAGCCGTCTGGAAACTTTGGCGGGCGGGAGGTTGCTTGGACGCGGCTGAGGGAGTGGGCGGGCGCGGGGAAGGAGGCGAAGGCGCTTCAAGCGGCCGCCGCGGGCCGGGCGAGCGGGCAGGGCGACGGCGACGGCGACGGCCGAGGGGGGGGAGGCAGAGGCGGCGGCGAGGGCGGAGACGGAGGCATGTCGCCGCCGCCGCCGCCGGGTCTCGCCGCCGAGGGGACCTTCCTGCCCTTTGCCGGCTTCGAGCCCCAGCGAAGGGCTGGGACGCAGGTCTCCCTCCGGCCGGTTTCCCGCCTCGCCCGCGACCCTCGCTGCGCGCCTTCCCGCTCGAGGCGCCGGCGCCGGGCGCCCCCCCCGCGCTCCCCCCCGCCTCGCCTCTCTCCCCCTCAGTCACGGGGCAGCCCCGGCCCCGCTACCTCGGCCGACGCCGTGCCGCGGCCCGCCCGTCCCTCCCTCCCTCCCGGCTGGTCGCGGCGGCGGCGGCGGCGGCGGAAAGGGAGGGAAGAGCAGGGAAAGCCCGCCCTGCAGCGGGGGCCGCGAGGCGGCTGCCGAGGCGCCGCTCCTGGCGGTTCTGCCCTCAGGGCCGCTCCCGAGGAGGCCCGGTCGCAGGACCCGTCCCAAAGCCGGGCGTTTACTGGGGGGGGGCTGCGGGCACCGCCTGTATTTCTGCCGCTGCTGCGTACACGCCCTCGCGTGATGCTTCAGAGGGAACGAAGTTCAACAGGTAGAGATTCTTCCCGGGAAGCCGAACCTGTGGTGCGGTCGGGCGCCGGGCGCGTCGAGGAAGGAGAAGGAGCGGAGTTCGGCTTCCTTCGCCGCCCGTGGGCGAGAGACTGAGGCGAGTGTGGCCCTAGTGCGAGAGGCGGCGTGCTGTGCGCGGGGGACTGCGACCCTCGGGACTAGGGCCGTTTCCGCACTGGCTTGTTATAGCGCTATGATTCCGCTTGCAACATCCTCTGGAAGAAACTGCAAACCCCAGGATTCCAGAGGATGTTGCAAGTGTAATCATAGCGCTATAACAATCCAGTGCGGAAATGGCCCTGGATTCCGTTCCCTGCTCGGCCCTGGAAGCCCACTGGATGACCTTGGGTGCGTCACACACTCTCAGCCCCAGAAAACCCGAAGATAGGGTTGCTTCAGGGTCGCCGTAAGTCGGGCCATTTCTGGCCGGCCCCTCCCTGAGCTGCGAACCCCAGGATTCCATAGGATGTTGAAAGTGGAATGGTAGCGCTACAACGGTCTAGTGCGGAAAAGGCCTCGGAAACGACTTGGAAGCGCACAGCAAGGACAGTCTATTCAGGAAAACGGGGGAGGAGAGAAGAAAAGAGAAAGATGCAAGTGGGTGCAGCTCCCTCTTTGCGAGTATTAACAAGGAGCACGTGCAAAATAGCCTCTGCCCTCCTTGCTCCCTGCCCCAGTGTCCTCTGCTCAGCTTCATGGGCTGGTTTCTGTCAAACATTAGAAGTGCTTGGTAGAATCACGGAACTGGAAAAGGCCACAAAGGCCGTCGGGTCCAGCTTCCTGCCGTCCAGGAATCCACAGCGAAGACCCCTCTGAGAGATGGCCACCCAGCCTGTCTTAAAAGACTTCCAAAGAAGGCGAGTCCACCACAATCTGAGGCTCTCTGTGCCACTGTCAAACGGCTCTTAATTGTTGCGAGGAAGTTCTTCCTCAGTTTTGGTCTCTTGTCATCTAAATCCACTGGTTCATGTTCAAGATTGCACCATCTTCTACACCAGCGCAACTCAGCATGGTGATCTGTGGATTGGTGCCAATCCCTAAGCCATTGGCTGCTGGTCACTAGTGAGTTTTCTGGAAAGAAGGAAACTGTGGTAGCCATTGGGCACAAATACAGTGCTGGTCTTTGGCATGTTGGGAGAAAAAATTGCTGGTCCCCCTCATCAGATTGTCTGAGAGGCAGGTTCCATCACGTTATCTCTCACTCTGCTCTAAGCCAAATGTACCTAGCTCCCTTAATCATTCCTTGTAAGATTTGGTTTCCAGATTTCCTAGCTTCGTAGTCACCGTTGACACAGTCCAGCTTGTCAGTATTTGTTCTTATGGAAGGGGAGGGTAAAATAAAATGATGATAGTCTAACTTTCAGTTGATTAATGTGATCAAACCTATTAATGAATGACTGGGAAACTTGTCCACGGTGGCAGCCAGCATCATCCATGAGCCAGTGTGGTGCAGTGGTTTGAGCGTTGAACTTCAACTATGGAGACCAGGGTTTGAATCCCTGCTCAGTCATGGAAACCCACTGGTGACCTTGGGTAAGTCACAGCCTCTCAGCCTCAAAGAACGGGAAAGGCAAACTCCCTCTGAACAAATCGTGCCAAGAAAAACCCGTGATAGGTTTGCCGTAGGGTCACCATTAGTCAGAAATGGCTAGAAGACACACAACTATCATGGACAAAGAGAGAACAGGACTGGGGGAAAATAAGGCTCAAATCATTTAGTTAACTGTGTGATATTGGGCCTGTTTTCAGATTTTCATAGAATCACAGAGTTGGAAAAGATCGCAACAATCATCAAGTCCAACCCCCTGCCATGCAGGAACACATACTCAAAACACCCCCAGCAAATGGACATCCAGTTTCTGTTTAAAAACCTCCATATAAAGTGACTCCACCACATTCCAAGACAGCATATCCCTCTGGTGAATGGCTCATACCATCAGGAAGTTCTTCCTGATGTTTAGGTGAAATCTCTTTTCCTGTAGTTTGAATCCACTGCTCTGTGTCCTGCTCTCTGGAGCAGCAGAAAACAAGCTTGCTCCGTCTTCAACATGGCATCCCTTCAGATTTAAACATGGCTATCATGTCACCGCTTAACCTTTTCATCAGGCTAAACATACCTAGCTCCCTGAACCACTCCTCATAGAGCAAGGTTTCCAGACCCTTCACCATTTTGGTCGCCCTCCTCTGGACACATTCCAGCTTGTCAATATCCTTCTGGAACTGTGGTGCCCAGAACTGGACACAGGATTCCAGATGAGGTCTAACCAAAGCAGAATAGAGTGGTATTATTATTTTCCTTGATCTTGACACTATATTTCTATTAATGCAGACTAGAATTGCATTGGCTTTTTTAGCTGCTGCGTCACATTGTTGACTGATGTTCAGTTTGTGGTCCACTAAGACTCCTAGATCGCTTTCACACGTACTGTTTTCAAGCCAGGTATCACCCATCCTATATCTGTGCATTTTGTTCTTACTTCCTAAGTTTATTATCCTACATTTCTCCCTGTTAAAATTCATTTGGTAGTTTTGGCCCAGCTCTCTAGTTTGTTAAGGTAATTTTGAATTCTGATCCTGTCCTCTGGTTATTAGCTATCCCTCTTAATTTGGTGTCATCTGTAAATTTGATAAGTATGCAATCTATTCCATCATCCAAGTCATTGATAAAGATGTTGAATAGCACTGGGCCCAGGACAGAACCCTTTGGCACCCCACTAGTCAGTTCTTTCCAGGATGAAGAGGAGCCATTGATGATGTTTGGCTGGTCAGCCAATTACAAATCCACCTAACAGTAGCATTGTCTAACCCACATTTTACTACCTTGTTTGCAACAATAGCATGGAGGACTCTATTAAAGGCCTTATTGAAATCAAGATATGCTATGTCCACAGCATTCCCTTCATCTACTAAGCTAGTAACTCTGTCAAAAAAAAAATCAGATTAGTCTGGCATGACTTGTTTTGTGAAAACCCATGTTGACTTTTAGTGATCATGACATTCCTTTCTAAGTGCTTGCAGACTCTTCAATGACTTGCTCTAGAATATTTCCTGGTGGTGATGTCAGGCTGACCGGACAGTAATTATTTGGGATCTCTTTTTTTCCTTTTTGAAGATGGAGTCAGTATTTGCCCTCTTCCAGTCTGATGGGATTTCGCCTGTTCTCTTCAGTCTGATGGGATTTCTCTTGTTCTCAGGAATTCAGAGAGATTATTGCCAGGGGTTCTGAGATTAATTTTGCTAGTTCTTTCAGTACCCTTGGATGTAGTTCATCTGGTCCTGGAGATCTGAATTAATTTAGAGTAGTCAGATATTCCTGTACTACCTCTTTACCTATGATGTGCTGCATTTCCCCTACCACATCATCTGTTCCGTTTTCCCCAATAAGAGCATTATTTTCCTTTTCGGAGAAGACTGAGGCAAAGAGGGCATTCAGTAGTTCTGTCTTTTCTCTATCCCCTGTTAGTATTTTACCATCTTCTCCACATAGAGGCCACTTCCTTGTTTTTCCTTTTGTTACAGGCATAGCCAAAACCCTTCTTATTGTTTTTAATCTCTCTAGCAAGTCTGAGCTCATTCTGCATTTAGCTTTTTGGACTTTCTCCCTATACTTCCTGGCTATTTGTTTGTATTCCTCTTAGGTTTGTATTCCATTGAAAGTTCATTAGACATCCATCCTAGATTCTTTAGACACCTCCCATTTTAATTCCTCATTGGAATTGTTAGAAATTGTACCTTCAATATCTCACTGTTAATAAACTCCCATCTGTCATGAACTCCCTTCTCTTTAAAGTTCCCTGATCATGGGATCACTCTCAGTATTTCTCTAAGTTTACTACTGTCAGCTTTCTTATCAAGAATGTGAGTCTGACTATGCTTGTCTTCGCCTTTCCACTGTATAATAAACTCCGGGAGACCTAAGGACCCTGCCACTTCCAACCCATTAATCAGATTACCGTTGTTGGTTAGGATCAGAACTAAAATAGCTGTCCCCCTGTTCCTTCTTCTACCTTCTGGACTATGAAATTGTCTATAAGGCAAGCGAGAAATTCATTGGACCTGATACCCTTGACAGAGTTCAACTTCCAACAAATATCAGGATAGTTGAAATTTCCCATTACCACTATATGTCCTTTCTGAATGTTTTGTCATCCGTTCCAGGAAGGCATCATCCAAGTCCTCAGACTTGCGTGGAGGTCTGTAGTAGACCCAACAGTGACATCACTGTTGTATCCAGATGCTCTCAACCTGGCTTCCAGGATTAAAGTCATGAACATTCACAGATGTAAATGTCCCTGAACCTCAGGAAGAACTTCCTGACAACTAATGCTGTTCGGCAGTGGAATATGCAGTCTCAGAGTGTGGTGGAGTCTCCTTTGGAGGTTTTTAAACGAAGGCTGGATGGCCATCTGTTGGGAGTGCTTTTATGTATGTTTCTGCATAGCAGGGGGTTGGACTGGATGGCCCTTGTGGTCTCTTCCAGCTCATTATTCTATGATTCTATGATATAGTACTACTCTTCCTCCTTTCCTATTTCATCTTTCTGAAATAGGTTATATCCCTCTATAGCCACATTCCAATCATGACAACTCATCCCACCAGGTTTCAGTGATACTTATTATATTTATGTTGCTGTGCTCAGGTTCAGGCTCATCCTGTTTATATTCCATGCTCTGTGCGTTAGTGTAGAAGTATCTGTGACCATGGGTCACACCTCTAAGCTGCTTATTTAGGTTTCTTTCCCTCCCAGTGTTGAGTTCCTGTACTGTTTGCCCTGTTCTCCATATAAGATTTGGACTATTATCCCCTGTCTTCAAGAATATTGTCTCTATAACTGAGTTTAAAGCCCCCACAATTAGGTTTATGAGATTCTTAGTAAAAACATTCTTGCCAAATGCTGTGCAATCTATCACTTGCCAGAAGTATTGTGTGCCTTCAGTTTATTTGCAGCTTCTAGTGACCTGGTCACAGGGTTTTTCTGGCAAGATTTAATCAGAGAGAGTTTGCCATTGCCTTCGTCTGAGAGACTGTGACGTGCCGAAGGTCACACAGTGGGTTTCAGTGGCTGAGTGGGGATTCAATCCCTGGTTTATCAGAATCCTAGGCCATTTCCGCACGAGACTGCCGGCCGGCCCCTCCCGAAACTGCAAACCCCAGGATTCCATAGGATGTTGAAAGTGGAATCATAGCGCTACATAGCATCTCGTGTGGAAGTGGCCCTAGTCTAACACTCAGCCCACTGCACCATGCTAGTTCAGTGGTTTAGTTCTGGAGCGTATATTTTTCTTGCAAAAAGTTCCAAGTTCAATCCATTGCACCTCCAGGTATGGCTGAAAGTATGATTGCCAAAAAGGCACTGTGAGTCAACACTGACAATATTATTTATAGTATTTATTTATTGTTGTTGGTATTTGTGTCAAGTCAGCTTCAAATTCTGGCAACCCTGTGAATGCATGACCTGCAAGATCCCTGGTCATGAACTGCCCTGCTTGGGCCTTACAGGCTCAGGACCATGACTTCATTTATGGAGCCAATTCACCTGTGTCATGGTCTCCGTCTTTTCTTATTGCCTTCCACTTATGATCTTTTCCAGTAAGTTACATTGTCTCATGATTTTTCCAAAGTACAACAGCTTCAGTTTAGTCATGCTTGCTTCTCATAATGGTAGGAGCGACTGAAGTAACAGTCCACCCTTGTTTCCCAGGTATATAAACATGGAGCTGAGATTGGGCCCTGGATCAGATTGGGAAGGAGTCACACGCACATACACACATGCAGAGACACACACAATTACTCTTGGCTAAGTCAGGACATCTTATCGGCCTCTGTGTCGGCTTGGCTGCAACAGTAGTCTGATCAGATGGACAAAGCTTTGTTGAAACATCAGGATTTTTATAGAGCTTCCAAAAGAAGAGAAAATGTGTAGAAATTGCTTATAATAAACATAGAAAACAGAGAACAGATCATTCTAGCATTTTTCTGTAAATAAAAACATGTTCTCTGTGAGTTATCTTGTTGACTTCTGACACATTTCTTACAAAAAGACAGAATTGCTTGTTTAGAATTGCTTAGGAAATCGGGAACAAAATGCTTGGAAAACTTTTTACCCTGTACAATGAGAGTTCAGGCTTGATTTGTTCTAAGACCCGTTTATTAGTCATTTTGGCAGTCCATGCTATCTGTAGAGCTCTTCTAAAGCACCACATTTCAAGTGAGTTTGTTTTTTCCCTGTCAGCTTTCTTCACCATCTAGCTTTCACACTTACACAGAAATGAGAAATATTGTGGCCTGGATGAATCAGACTTTGGTATTTAATAACATTTTTACACCTGAGAATCTTAACTAGTTCCTTCACGGTTCTCCTTCAAAGTCTTAACTTTCTTTTGATGTCTTGACTACAGTCTCCATTTAGGTTAATGATTGAACCAAGGTATAGGAAATCTTCAATTAATCTTTAATCTGATTTTGGAAGCCAAGGAAAGTCATATGCAGTTAATACTTGGATTGGAATACCAGAAAATACCAAGGATCTCTAGGAAGTGCTATAGAAGAATCCAGTCTGACACTCTGAAGAGCTGCACCTGTCAGAGTTGAAAGTAATCAGGTAGATGTGTTACTGTAGTTTCTAGTCCGAACTTGTGGGATATTAGATATTGTCTGATATCAAGAATTTGGCCTTCACTACCCATTCCTCTCCACGTGCTTGCGAGGCCCCTGGACAAGCACACACACAGGCGCAGCCGAAAATAGCTGAACCATTCAAAAACAAGCCCAGGCAGGCCAGTAATTGCCGATTGCAGCTTTAGGAGACCTCCAGGCAAGTACCCTTTTAAGATCATATTATGTATGCACGCTGTTTACAAAAGATCCCCTGCCCCGAGGAGGCAGCTTGACGAGCGGACTATGCAACTCTCAAGCACTCCACGTTTGCATACTGGCTACGCTATTGACAACGCTGTCATAATTCAATCATCTAAAGTATTGACCTTTTGGAGGCTTTGTCTCCAGCCCAAAATCCATTGTTTTCCCTGGGAACGGACTAGCCTGCAGGCACATTTTCCCCTATAAGAACCCCTGAGTTTGAGCGTCTCATCAGATCGCTCGTGGCTTGCTGCCTCTCCGTTTGACGAGCCTCCCCTCAGCCTCCACATGCTGAGAACCTACACTCCCCAGCTTCTTTCCTTTTACCGGGCTACAGGACCAGGTGTAGTATTTCCCCAAAAACTCGTTCTAAAAATCCGCTATCTATTTTCCTCTCTTTATTTCTTTAGGACTGTGTGCGTGGCTGCACAATTGTGCAGTATTTCTTAATTTTCTAAGTGAGTGCATACATTTGCTGTGATTTATAAATAAAGGAAAATAATTATTATTTACTTCTGATTATTGACTCGGCCTGACCCCGTAGACACTAGGTAAAAGATCTCGCTACGTTGCCCTTGCATTGCTAACTAGCGCTCTAGCTAATTCCCATTCCCCATTATTTTGAGCACATTGAGGTGTCCCTCCCGGGACCCCCAGAAATCAGGGTAACAGATGGACCGATAGTCTGACGCAGGATAAGCCTGATTGCTATGGTTTCCAGCTGCTGGCTAACTTAACAAAAGAAACAAAGACTTCCTAGGCAGTCTTAATTTAAGAGAGGTACAGAATATATTCGTATGTAATTAACAGTTGTTTCTGCAGGCTTCAGTACAAACAAATTCTTGGGTGCAGCATATGCTTGTAAGAACCATGTTCTGCAATTCCAAGTTTCCCTTTCTGCTTTTGGTTGGTGGACCGTGAGCTTCCAGCAGCTCCAGGAAACCTAAACTGTGCCTAATCTTGCTTAAAGTATTCTCAGATGTGTACAAGTTTAGCAAACAGTACACAGGTGCTGTAGGCTATATTTCAGGGGAAGGAACTGGCAGAACCACGTCTGGGTATTCCTTGCCTGAGAAAACCCTACGAAATTCATGGGGTCACCATGAGTTGATAGGTGACTGGAAGGCACATACATACACGGGCTTTAAAGTTAGCTTCCCTGTCTGGCTTAAGTGCAGGAATGCAACCATAATGGGGATTTTTTAAACATACAGAACATTAGTTAAAACATTAAAGTTTATTCTGAAAAACATACAAAGCAAGCACTTGCACCAGCTGTCTAAAACAATTACAGAATCACTTACAGTCATAAATATCCTCTTAAGGTAAAGGAGAACCATCAGTGTAAATAACATCTGGAGGAATCTCTGAAACCTGACTTTTGAAAAAATATAACGCTTGTAATTAAAGGTGTCTTAGGACTATTAACATACACATATTTGAATTTTTTTTAAAAAATCAACTTGAACAGCAGCTATGTAAAGTAATAATAAATACTTGTAAGTTCCAGTGTCAGGGTATTATCAGAGAAAAGACCCTCTTTCAAATGACAATCAGACTCCTGACAGTGCAGGCAATTACCGGACAAGTTCTCACCGTGTACATTCTTAAAAGGATGGGGGACTATCTAAACAACACTACTATACAATCTATATGTTGTTTTTGTATCTGCCATATGTATCTGCCATCTGTATGTTGTTTCTGTATCACCCTTCCTTTAACCATTATCAGGTACACAGTCCACCTCATAACTAGCTTTGATTAAGGCACGGGGGTGACTATACATCCCATAAATACCATATTTGATACGTGTGTATGGTAATAAAATAGTTTATAATATACTTCTGGAGATGTTGGTCAAAGTATGCAAAGTTGCACTGCATTTGCTAAAGACCTTTAAATTGCCTAAACTATAATTTTAGATAACATTCATTTAGCACTCCAGCCCAATAGATAATGATGCTTTTAGAAGAATCTGTTTCATCTGTTAACAGGAGTATAAATACACAGGTGCTACACATTGGTGCTACACAAACTTACACATCTTGGGTTGTTGTTGTTGTTTTTTAAGTCATAGTCTCTGTGCTGGATTCAGATGAAAATTTCTAAAAGATCAGAGACAAAGATGTATTGCTTCTTCATGTCTCACTTTGTAGTTTTCATGATTTTAAGTATACATCATTTTGAGTGCTAATGTAAGTTTTGCACATTTGTGATTGACCTCAATCTCACAAGAAGACTTTATATTTGAAAAAAAGAACCCATACCTTTAAATGTATTGAGGAAACACAGAAACATTTGACTGTTACATTAATAGAAACTTTAAAAAAAATTACAGACATCTAAACTATGTGAATCTCCTTCAAGAGCATTATTTGGTAGCCTAAGAACTGGTTCAGTTCTTGTCAACTATCATGACTACATCAAATTCATTGTTATGAGCTATAGGCTGCTTTTCTTCTTTCACTTTGATCATTTTTTAATTGAGTGTAAAGCAAGAATAAAAATGGGACTGAGCTGCTGGCAAACAGGCTTATTTGTTTCCTGATTTTTTTCTTTTGAAAAAGGAGATATTTTTGGCAAGTTATACTCTGTAGCTCCCTCAGTTGGAAACTAATGAGCATACAGAAGACACTTGTGGCTGAAGAAAATAAAAAAATAAAATAAAACGCATTTTAAAAAATACCACTGCCAGTCTCTACCAGGAGTATGTCCTTTCAAAATCAAAACACAAATTCAAATACTGTATTTATTTTGTCTGCTCTAAAATTTGAGTTTCAAAATCCATGGCTAATGCGTGGTAAGTATTGGAACAAGGCAGAGAAAAAACAGAAGACGTTCTTAAGGAAACTGATGCAAGTCAGAAGATCACATGAAAGTATGAGATGGGAGCTGTCAATTTAGGTGAGATCAAAGGCTGCATGATCTGAAGAATCTTGAAGGCATTTTTTTTTCTGTCAGTACCATGTGTTTTCACTGAGGCATTTTAGTATTAAATTGCAGAGGAAATTTCACTGTGCCATTTCCATTGCCCTCCTATTTAAAGCAGCAACAAATATTAAAATCAGCTACTTAGCAAGAAACCAAAATATACCCATTACTTCATTTCTTGGAATGTCAGTTCATTGAAGACATCCTAGCATCAAAAAAGAAGCTAGAAGAGAGAGAGAGAGAGAGGGGTTTACAAGTGCATTGTGATTGCTTGTTGAGTGCTCCAGGCTCATCTGAAACCATCTTGGAGAGGTGCTGCCAGGAACTGTAGTAAACAAAACTGACGGACCAGGAGTCTTGTTACCCTGTGTACTGGGGGTCCCGGGAGGGACACCAAATTGTGCTCAACTAAAGGTGGGGAAAATTAGCTCAGAGCACTGCTTAGCGTTACAAGAGGCAGGGTAACGTAGCGAGATCTTGAACCCTATGTCTACGGGGTCAGGTCGAGTCAAGGAGCACACAGAAGTTGAAACAATAAATGATGTTTTATTACAAACACAAGCAAAACTGTGTATGTGACACACTCATACAAGATAACTAAAGAAAATAAAGGTTGGAGTGGTATAGAGGGATTTTTAGAGGGGTTGCTGGTTTGGGTGATACTTCACCTGTCCTGAAGCCCGGAAAAATAGAGAGCGAGGCTGGGGTGCGATGTAACTCAGCACGTGGAGCTGAGGGGAGGCTCGCCAAGCAAAGCGGCAGCAAGGCGGGATGAAACTCGGGAGCGATCCGAGGAAGGTCTCAGAATCAAGGGTTTTTATAAGGAGAATGTGACTGCAGGCTATGCCGTACTTGGGGGAAAACAATAGATTTGGAGTCGGAGACAAAGCCTCCGAAAGGTCAGAATCTGAATGATTGAGTTATCGTAGCGGTTCTCAGTAGAGTAGCCAGTATGTAAATGCAGAGTACTTGGGTATTGTATAGTTCACCCATCAAGCTGCCATCTCGTAGGTTGCGTGCATACCTAATTAGAGTACTTGCCTGGAGGTCTCCTAAAGCAGCGAGCCAGCTATTTTTTGGCCTGCCTGTATTGTATTACAGCGATTAATGGCTGAGCTTGGTGGCGTGCTTGTCCGGTGGCCTCGCAAGCACGTGGAGAGGAATAGAGAAGTGAAGCCGAATTGTGATATCAAAAGGATATCTTTTAATATCCCCAAAGCTCGGACTAGCCAGGGCAGTAACAGTCTGACTGTAAAAGGCAGTTCTCTGTGTTCTCATAAGATAACTGTGAATCTGTTCTAAGCGTCCTATCAATACAATTCAATTGGTCAAATAGCCAATTTTTATAATAGCACTTGCCAAAGATGAAGAACTTCTTGCACAATGCCTTTGGCAGGTACAGGTGGTGAGAAGACTGGAAACAGGAAGTGCACACAGGATGCCATAATATTTAAAGCAGCTAAAGTGCTTAAAATCAGTTACTTGAAACCAAAACACATTGGATAAGATCCTGTGCTCTTTTAGTGTAGTCTAAATAGTAGATGAGAGCCAGTGTGGTGTAGTTGTTTGAGTGTTGGACAATGACCCTAGAGACCCAGAGTTCAGTTTCCTATTCAGACATGGAAACCCAGTGGGTGACCTTGGGCAAATCACATACTCTCAGCCCCAGAAAACTCTGTGATGGCTTTTCTTTAGGGTCACTGTAAGTGAGAAACGACTTGAAGGCACACAACAACTATAATAGATGACAGAATAGTTATACTAGGTCCCACAGTTGTACCATGGGTGCGAAGACGCTGGGCTCACCTGCTGCACAATGATGGATTAGCTACCCACCCAGTCACAAGTGAGAGAGAGGGCTGAGTCTGTGCTTGTAGGACAATAGGCTTATGGAGCCTCTGAAAAAGTAGAATCCCTTGTGCAACCATTTTTATGCTAGCAGTGTGCTCCAACAGGATTCTGACCACAATTTAAACTCATGGAGAAGCTGCATGCTGTCCACTGGCTGAACTTTGCCCATCCCTGATTCAAAGACATTTTGGATACCCTCAAACCAGCTGCAAAAGGACACAAGCATCTGTTTCTCAACCGATGGTTGTTTAAAAGATTTAATGATTGAGAGCCAGCATAGTGTGGTGGTTTGAGTGTTGGACTATGGCTCTGAAGAAGAGGGTTCAAATCCCCACAGAGCCATGGAAAATCGTTGGTGACTTTGGGCAAGTCACACTGTCTCACTCTAAGACGAAGGCAAGGGTAACCGTCCCTGAATAAATCTTACCAGAAACCCCGTGATAGGTTCACCCTAGGGTCACCATAAGTTGGAAATTGTTTGAAGGCACACAACAACAAAATTATAATGATTTGCTGGCCACATTTCACAATTCTGCTCTTCTTTTGAAATAGAGGAACACAACAGCTTGCAGTTATTATTTATTATATTTACATTTATATCCTACCTTGCTTTCAATAAGTTCCTCTCTTTTTCCCCACAACAAGCATGTGAAGTCAGATTGAGAGAGAAATTACTCAGCCAAAGGTCACTTGATAAGCTTTATGGCTTAATAGGACTTGAACCAGGATCAGACTAGCATTCTAAGCTAGGATTGGGGAACTTGTGGTCTTCCAGATGTTATGCAAAGGAGCACCTTTGAGAGAAAGAAGTTGGTAGCATAAGCTTTCATAGACTAAAGCCTAATTCTCAGTCTCAAAGGTGCTACAAGATCTCTTTGCATACTGATCCCAACTTAAACAGCTATATCTTTGAATTCTTCCAGATGTTGGACTTCAGCTAGACCAACAACAACAGAAGAATCATGTTTCCCAACCCTCCAAGGGCTCCTTGGTTTTCTTTCTTTCTTTTTTTCTTTTTTCAAATTTAGTTTTATCCATAAAAGGTTACATTCCTCAAAAAGAGTACATGACCCATTTGACTACATGTTTACAATATACAGCTGACCCACCACACTTGCTAGGGTTAGGGGTTCAGGACCCTCGCAAAAGTAGAAAAATTGCAAATAACAAAATGTGTGTGTGTGTCTCTGGGAAGGAGGGCAAGGCATGGGGGGGGACAGGCGTGCAGGTCTGGTGGCCCTGTACTTCCCCTCCTTGAGTGCCTGGGGGGGCATTGGGAAAAGGTTTGTGGTTCTGAGAAATCGGACTGCGATCCATCCTCAGATGGTCAGGTAGGGGCTGGTGCAGGATGAGGAGGACCAGAGGCAGGCCTGATCAGAGCTGCCAAGCGAGAAGGCTCCTCCAGAAAAGAGGTGACTGAGGTAGGGGCAGGGGTCGGGGAAACTTACAAATAATCAAATCTGTGAAAGTCAAAGCCACAAAGGTGGAGCGCCAACTGTATAACCTACATATTTAAATACTATATATTTATTTACTATTTTTTATTATTATAAAAAGAAAAGAGAACATCGCTAAAAAATAGTATCCTAGAAAAAGATGAAATAACAAGCAGAAAAAAAAGGGAAGAAGATAGGGGAAAAAACTAAGGAGAAAAAAACTCCCTTCCCAATCAAGTGATGGGTGCTTCTGGAAAGAAAGAAAAAAAAACTTTCCCTGAGAAGTTAGTAAGATTATCCATTTTTCTACAGTATAATACGAAAGTCTTTAGACATTAATTTAAAAGAAATAAATAAACAAGTAATATGCAAGTGCACTGTAAAAAAAATACAAATAAAAATGTACTGGACTTAATCTTCCAGGGTTATTATTAATAAGTTTCTCTGTTTAGATCTCCAAAGGAGGGTTGCCTGAATTGTTCTGTAGGTTTTTCAGATAATGAAATTGTTAATTTGTCTGACTCTGCCATCTCATAAAGTTTTATAAGGCAATTATCAATTGAAGGGATATGGGAGTCTTTCCGTCTTTGAGCAAAAGTTATTCTAGCTGCATAGATCATATTTAATAAAATTCTCCAATATTTCCCCTTTGATTGGGTTTCTATTCTGTCAAAAATATTGAGCAGGTATATTTCTGGTGACATTGGGAAATCTATATTAAGAATTTTTATTATCTGTATATGAATTTGTTTCCAGAACTTTTTGCTTTCTTGCAGAGCCACCATAGGTGAAAAAAAAAGTTCCCTTTTGATCACATTTCCAGCATGTAGTATTACTATTTTTTCCCATTTTCGATATCTGTACTGATGTTACGTATCATCTAAACAAAAAAAATCATATAATAATTTTCTCTTAACTTTGTATTCTTTGTAAATTTCTGGTTGACACTCTGAGGGTTTTCTCATTGATCAAGATGTATTAGTTTATCTGTGTCGTGTGCCCACTTAATTATGTTTTCTTTGACTAGGTCTTGTTTCAGTTCATGCTTTAATAGTAATTTATAAAACCTCACAACTAATTTTATTGTTTCAGGTATTAGCAATTTATCAAGTTCAGTTTCTTTTATTTCAATACTTACAATTTTTTAAAATCAATTTTAAACTTTTGTACAAGCGCTCAATGGACAAGTTGATGGAAGGTGTATCCATAATCAATTAGTTCCTCTTTTGACTTTAAATGGATGTCATCATCTACTATTTTTTTAAAAGTCTTTATAGAGAATCCACTTGCCACCTTAAGGTTTTTCTAATCTATAAAATGCTTCATGGAGTGAGACCTAGAGTGAAGCTTTAGAACAGAACCTGTGTTTATACTTCATCCAAGCTTTCATCAATGCCTTTCTAATGAAATTATTGTGGAATTCCTTATCTGATCTAGATTTCTCATACCAAACATATGCATGTTGACCATAGCTTAATTTAAATTCTTCTCCATTCAGAAGTCTTGGGCCATTTCCGCACGGGGTAAGTAAAATGGTGCAGTGCGTCCTCCACGGAGGATGTCTGCACCTTGGAGCGGACTGGGTCTGGACTACTTACCATAGATCCGCACCTCAGTCCACTCCGGAACAACCCCAAGTGGTCCTCCAGCATGTTTTTGAAAGACCTGATTTTTCCGGTCTTTCAAAATGCTGGCGCACACCGTGCCTGCTCTCCGATGCAGATTCGCAGGCTTGCACCAATGGGAGCCTGCGATCTGCGGAGGGCAGGCTTTAGGCTGGCGAGCTTCAGTGGTTGGTCAAGACTCACGACCAACCGGAAGCCGCCATTTTGGATGCCGGAGCCGTGCGCATCTATGACCACGCACTGCTCCGCCTCACCCTGGACTGGACCAGACTGCCAGAAGATCCGGTGAGTAGCGGCAGGGAGCGATTCCCTCACCGCGTGCAGAAATGGCCTTGGATTGCTTAGTTTTATCGAGTCTATCATCCAGGAAAGACAGCAAGAATAATGGTAAAGTTTGAGATCTGATGAGCCCACACCTCCACTTTCTTTAGAGTCTTTTAAATACTTACATTCTGGGTTTGTTTCCTTTCCAGATAAATTTAGATAAATCTTTAACCCAGAGTTTAAAAGGCTGGTCATTGTGGATTATTGGAATATTCTGAAACAGAAACATCGTTTTCAGTAGAACAGTCATTTTAATTGTAGCAATCCCTCCCAGAAGCGATAAAGTAATTTATTCATTCTTTGTAGATCTTCCTTTTTCTCATTTCATAATCTCTTATTATTATTGTCAAAGAGCTCAGAATTGTTTTTTGCAATAGTAACTTCTAAATATTTGATTTTTAAAACTGTTTTAAAGCTGGATAGATGAAATAATTCTGAATCTTCTAAACTGGACATGTTTTTTGCTATTAACATTTTTTTCCTTATTAATCTTAAACTTGGAGATTTCTCCAAAAGCACTGAGTGTTTGAAGGACATTCTTGATATTACTGTTGCATCCTCTAAGATTATTACCAAGTCATCTGCAAAAGCTCTTAGTTTATAATTTTGTCCTCAAATTCAGGTTCCTTGGCTTAGAGGTTTTTGTCTTATTCTTTTGTTTAAAACTTCTATGCAGATTAGATAAATTAAGGGAGAAAGAGGGTAACCTTGTCTTGTTCCCTTCTTTATATGTAAATGTTCGGTTTCTTTTCCATTGATCAAAATTTGAGCTCTTTGGTCTTTGTAAATTTCTTTAATCCATTCTATAAAAGTGGAACTGGGTTTCATTATAGGCAGTACTTCTACCACAGAAGTCCAGCTAACGTTATCAGATGCTTTTTCAGCATTGAGAAAAATCAAACCAAGTTTTTTTATTGTGTTTTTGATAATATTCAATAATATTTAGAACTGTCCATACATCATCTTTCATTAATCTTTTCGGGAAAAACTGCTTTGACCCTCATAGATCCATTCTTGTAAAATCTTCTGTTGTCAGTTGGCGAGTATTGATGTGAAGACCTTATAATCCACATTCAATATGGAGATTGGTCTGGAGTTTCCTTTATTGGATAAATCTCTTCCTTCTTTCAGAATCAATGTAATTAAAGCTTCTTTCCAGGGATTTGGAGTTCCTTTTAGGTTTATTTCATTAATTGTTTTTTTGAAATGGAATGAGCAAATAATCTTACAATCTTTTGTAGTATATACCTGTGAAGCCATCTGGGCCTGGAGCTTTATCAGGTTTTGGTTTCTTAATTGCATTCCTAATTTTCATTGCAGTAATTAGTTTGTTTAATTCTTCTCATTGTATGTTTGTAATTTAGGGTATATCTGTTTCTTCTAAATATTTAGTTAACATTCTTTTTCTTCTGGGATAAAGATTAATCTGAGAACAAATTTGGAAAATATCTACTAAAAATATTTCTAATCCTTGGGCAGACCACAAAAACAACTGGATAAGATATGAAAATTTAATAGATCTGGGAAAGAATGTAACATTTAAAACGAGAGAAGAACTTGCCCAACAAGGAATTGTATTAAATTGGTTCCCTTATCAGCAATTAAAGGAAAGATTTAAAATTGATTTGAAATTAGAAGGATTTGCTACTCAAAGAAAATACAACGAATTAGAAACTATAGTTTTTACTAAAACTAAGCAGAAGATATCTTTGTATTATAAATACTTTTTACAGAGGCAATTGGCGGATGAGACAATAAAAGAAACAATGATAAAATGGGCAAAAAATGTCCAACACGAGATTCCGTTAGATCATTGGGAAGTAGCATGGAAGGAGACAAGTGAATTCACATGTGCACAGGATCTGAAAGAAAACTATATAAAGATGATGTATAGGTACCATTTATCTCCGGAACGTATAGATAAAATTTACCATTCAGGAAATAACAAGTGTTGGAAGTGTAAGGAGAAAGTGGGATCCTATTATCATATATGGTGGACTTGTGAAAAAGTGAAATTATATTGGAAGAAAATATATGAAAGCATAAGAGAAATGTTTGGTGTAACATTCCCAATGATACCGGAGTTTTTTCTTTTAAATATGACATTTGCACTTGAAAAAAATTTTACTAAGAAAAATAACAGAGTACTATTGAACTTGGTAACAGCGGCTAGGATAATTTTTGCAAAAATGTGGAAAAGTCCGGAAATACCCAATTTAGATCAATGGTACCTGAAAGTCTTAGAATACAAAGATTTTGATATATTTTCTCATTATGTAAAAGGTAAATCAATTAAAGAAATAGAGAAGGATTGGGAACCAGTTATTAAGTTCATTTCGGGCAGATGGAAAGTAAAATTTGAAAATAACATATAAAGTATGGAAAATCCAGAAGTGGTAACTATATGAATTTAGTGAATCTAAGAATGGAGAAGTTAATGTAGGAAAAAAATATATAAATGGATAGACAATTAAATATCAGGGGAAAAGTGTACCAACTTGGAGAAGTAAATATGTAAGAAATTTCTATTTAAAGGTGTAAATATAGAGCGTGTAAAGAAAGGTCAGAGAAAGGGTAAAGCGGTATAAGTTAGGTACTGAAAAATTAGTAATTATTGCACTGTATATGTAATTCGTATAGTAAATATATTCGAAAATGGGAAGAAATAATATAAAATTGTTAAGAGGAATGTATACAGTTTGCAATGGAAAAATGTCATTAGAATATTATACTATTTTTTTATTAAATTATTTTTTTTTATAAATAAAGAATGAAAAAAAAAAAGAAAAAAAATATTTCTAATCTTGTTCTGATAGTGATGTAATGTTTGGCCTACCCTAATTTTTGAATAGCTGATGCTTTTCCTTTTCTGACCTTAATTTATATGTCAGCCATGTACCCGGTTTATTCATGTGTTCAAAATGACTGCTTTATACATTTATTCTTGGTTTTCGATTTAATCTCATGAGGTCTGTCCAATGCAGAATCCAGAATACCATTTCAGTCCCTCATAAGTATTATTTCCTGATAATCAAATTCATTAATTTTTTGAAGCAGCTGATCAAAGAACTTGCTTTTATTTTCCAATGGACTGTATACCCCCACGATTAAAACCTTTGTTTCCAATATTCCAACTTCAACAGCTATGAAATGTCCCTGAGCATATTTAAATATTTCTTTTGAGTTGTATCTACTGTTGACATATATAGTAACTCTTCTATTTTTTTATCTATAGAGGTGGAAAAAGCTCTCACCATGTTTTGGGTTCCTTATATATTTCAGGTCCCTGTTTCTGACAGGTGTTTCTTGTAGAGAGATTATATTCAATTTCAGTTTCTCAAGATAACAGAATACATCTTTTCCTTTATATGGAGCGTTAAGGCCACAAACATTCCATGGCAATATCTTTATCATTATTCCAGTATAAATCTGTTGTAAGCTGTCTTCCTCTTGGTCTCCTTCTTGCTCTGGACTCCTTTCTTCCTCCGTTTGCTTTTCTTTCTGGAACTCATTGTCGTTCTTGCTCTTTGACTTAGTGTATCTGATTCCGTTGTGTCTTTATCTGCATCTTGGTAAACATTATCATTGTAAGTTTTGCTGAGTCCCTCCAACTCTGCATTTGTAGGATGAATCTCTTCCCTTTTCCAGATGGCCACCAAAAGTTACAAGAAGGGAAGAACTGTGCTCTTTTCCCTTTGAGGGGAAAGTACAGGTAAACCCTTTACCCATCATTTACCCTTTTTCTCCCCCAGCACCCAATGCTGGGGCTAGAGGCAAAGGAATGGGATGGGGGAGCTCTGGAGGGGAATCGCAGGGGTAGTTTTTCACAATTTTTCCACATTCGCAAGCATTCTGTGCCCTTAACCCTTGTGAATGTGGAGAGGTTACTGTATAAAAAAATCTGCCTGCTGTCAGGACAGTAAGGAGGGACCCATTCTAGCCTCTGTAGGAAGAGAGTTTCTAGGGGCAACTGCTGAGAACACCCTATCTGTTATGGTCCCACACACCCTCCCACAATTGGCATGGTTTAATTGGCAAGGTTTAATTGGCAAGTATTATTTAATTGGCACTACATTAATTGGTGTTGATATAAATAATACTTGAGGTGACTGGAAGATCAAACTGGAAGAGGCAGATTACTGACTATAAGTGAGAGATAGCAAGGTAGGTCAGCCACACCCACCTCCTAGGCAGAAACCAAAGTCATTGTCAGGCTAGTAACATGGCCACTCTTGAGACAATAGGCTTAAGCTAACAAGCTGGACATCTCAGAGCTGAAAAGGGAAATCCCCATCAAATTGTGATAGTTGTTTCAACCCTGACCCCACACACCTGGATGCTTCCCTATTGTCTTCCTGACCTCTCCACAGTACTTAACTATTATGACAGCCATTACCCTTTTGTCACCTGAACACTAAAACCATTAATCCTGTCTGGACTTCATTGTTTGTGTTGCAATTCCTATTGTCCGCTTGGCTGGGAGGGTGATTCACACTCACACCTGCAGGACATTTTTCGAGTATAAGAACCTCCAATTTTGAGCAGTTGAGTGCAGCCTTTTGACTTCCTGGATGCCATGCTGTCCGTTTGATTCCTGAATGTGAACTGTCCTTAGGTGCCTATCTAAGCAACATCACTGCTTTCCTCACTGCTCTCCAGATGAGTAAATATTGCCTCAACCTTGAATGTCCTCTATCCACACACTTTCTTTCCTTTTCCTTCAGTAAGCTTTCGTGCATGTGAGTGAGGGTTTGGATTTTTACGTGCTTGTGTGAACTCCTTTAAATAAAATACATTATATTTCATATTTGGAATCTTTGGCTGGTTCTTTCCTGCAAGGACCCTGTAAACATGGGTGATGGATCTTGTTAAGTTACTCCCCCCCACCGCAGGCCTCCTGATTTTTGAGCTAATTAATCCCCCATTGTCACGTGGAGGTGCTGGCATCGTGGGTGGACCCTGAGTCACCCATGTTTTGGCGCAACATATCTCATGTCTCCACCAGATGTTACTTGTGAAAGTGGTGGAATTGACAGAAGAGCCTCTCCCAGTGATTTCAGTGCCCGGGCAGAGAAGAAACAATCTGTCAAAGAGACTGGACCTAAGCTGTGTAAGACTTTATAGGTTTATAACCAGCACTTTGAATTGTCCATTTACTAGATTAGTAATCAGGAAAATCCTTAGGTAAACAAGTAAATCTTCAATTGATGGTTCAGAAACACTCTGCATTTGGAGACTGCCTGATCCCAACCAGTGGGATAATACCGCATGGTAGCGACCACAACTGAAAAGGCTGTCCTCAATAGCAGAGGGGGTGGAGGGTGGCTTTAGAACTCTATATAGCCCAAAGGCCCAAATTTTGGGGGGGATTTTTTTGCTTGAAGGTGACTGAAATGCCCTCTAGAGTGTTGGGGGAAAATTTGCTTTGTTTTGAGGTCTCCCTGCTCATTTTAGGCTAGGGAAGGCTTTTTTTCACCCTAACACAAAGTGGGTAACTTCTGAGTCACTTCCTTTAGAAAAAAAAGCCTCCTGCAGCTAAAATAGCCCAGAGGGAGCCCAAAACACAGCAAAATTGCCCACCCAACTCCTAAAAGGCATTAATGGGTAAAAAAAAATTTTCAGACTTCTGATGCTGTGCAGCCCTTCCTGGTTTCCTGAGGGGTCAATCTAGTTCCCTAACCCCTGACACTTCCCCACAGTTGCTCTACACCACGCCCAACAAAGTAGGCTTGAATTACAATAAATAGGGCTCTCCCACTGACCACAAAGTGTAGAGACCACAGCAAGCAGAGACACTGGCAGAAATAGCAATAAAACCAACAATCAACTATTGCCATAAATATTAAACCATCACAATTACCAAAGCCTGAAGCTCACAAATCAAGAACCAAGCTCTAAGGTGAGAAAGTTTTTAGTTTAAAGTTGAAAATATTCAGATGGTAGTAGCAAAAAAAGCCAGTGCTATTCTAGGCTGCATTAACAGAATTGCAGTGCCCCAAAACGAAAGAAATAATAGCATCACTGTGTTCTGCCTTGGTCAGCTCTCACCTGGAATACCATGTCCAGTGATAGGTATCAAATTTAAGAAAGGTATTGACAAGTTGGTGTTGAGACGATAGTGGCCAAGTTGGTGAAAGATCTGGTAACCAATCTCTGTGAGGAACAGTTGAGGGAGTTGGATATGTTTAACATGGAGGGAAGATGAGGTGATGAGAAATCCATATCAATAGCTGAAGAGTTGTTATGTGGAAGAAGAAGACAGAGCTTATTTTCTCCTGCTTCACTGTGGTGAAGTAGTTTAAGCATCGGACTACATCTCTGGAGACCAAGGTTCAAATCTCTGCTTGGCTAGAGAAACATTGGGCAAATCACACTCTCTCAGCCTCACTGGAAGACATAGGCAAACACTCTCTGAACAGACCTTGCCAAGAAAATCCCATGCCTTAGGGTCACCATAAGCCAGAAATAACTTGAAGGCACACAACAGCAGAGAGTAAGACCTGAACCAACACATTCAAATTCAAAGAAAGGAGATTCAGAACAACCGTTAAGAACTTTCTGACAGTAAGAGCTGTCCAGTAGCAGAGCAGACCACCTAAGACAGGCGTGCTGTCTTTCATTGGAGGTTTTTAATCAGAGATTAGATGGCCACTTCTCAGGAGTGCTTTAGTAATGGGTTCCTGCACTAACCAGGGTTTGGATTTGATGATCTCTGGGGTTCTTTACAGCTATATGCTTCTATGATGTATCACACCTACCTTCATATGGCGTTCTACACACCCTATCTTGCATTCCCACCCTCACTCCCATTTATTTAGGAGGGGATACAGCAGGGGCTTCTCCATCAGACTGAAGAGTTCTACTTGGCTGTTTAAGAGGAAAGGTGCTCTCTCGGGTAACCTGGTTCCTAGTCATTAAGGCAGAGCTGGTGACATACTTTTTAGACACGCATCATTTTGCGACGAAGTAATTCAGGAAGTAATTCAGTAAGTGGAGGCAGCCCCTCCACCTGAGCTTGGCCCACCACCACCACTGACCTCTCCAGGGGCTTCCTCAGCCCAGGGCGGTGGTGGTGGGAGAGGCAGCCCCTCCACCCAGACCTGGCCTCCTGCCACCCTTGCTGGGTGTCTTCCTTGGCCCGAGACAGCGGCTGGGAGAGGCAACCCCTCCACTTGTCGCATTCATGTGACACACCTAAACACTGCAGGTGACACACTGACGTGTTGTGACACAGTTTGGAAAGCTCTGCATTAAGGGCTTTATATACTACAGTTAAGATCCTAAAATGAGCATGGAAGCTCAGTGGCATCAAATGCTTTCAGGAAAGGCTTTTCCTATTAACATTTGGGACCTGATTGTTCGAAGAACCCTCTTTTCCCCCATGTCCCTGCCTCTGCACCTTAATTTGTAAACCAAGTCCTTACTCCGTAACCCAAAGCACTGCTAGGACATGGTGTAGTCCTTTCAGTTGCAGCAGCTGAACAGTAGCATTTTCTCCTGTGAGAAATCAGACCAGCCTCTTCCTTAGTAGCTTTCCTGCAAATTATAAAAACATTTTGTCAAGACTTCAAGCTGGTTTTCTTGATCTTGCTGTTGAGCACGTTCAAAGAAATTCTAGTTTCTGGTTTTTAAAAAACTGTGATGTTAAGATTTTATATAGTGCATGTTATTGGCTTTTTTTGTTTTTTTAAATGAGGGACACTCATAAGCCAAAAGCAGGGCAAACAAAACAGTCCTACACCTATGTTTCTGTGAGTGAGACAGTCCCATTCTGCTGCGCTGAAATGATGTCCTGCCAGTGTAATATCTCACACCAGGCCATCATATCAGCCCTAATTTTTCTTCCCAAAACAACCAGTCAAAGAGCTGCATGTACATATTAATAAATCAAACATTTGTTTAGTCTGTTGTTTGCTCCCCTTTCCATCCTTTAGATGAGCTTACAGCCTTTTACAAATGTGCAGTTTTAAAATGTGTGATTTCAAAATAGCTGGAAAACTGCTCTGGGAAAAAGGAGATAGCTTGTGACACATTCATTAGAGCCACTTGGAGCTGTGCACAGCTAGTTTCCACAAAGAACCAGTCTTCCTTACCCAGAAAAGGTAATTACATTCATGTGTATCTTCAAGTTGTTTCTAAGTTACTGTGACCCTCTGGCGAACCTATCATGGGGTTTTCTTGGCAAGATTTGTTCCGAGGGCAGTTTGCTTTTGCCTCTTTCTGAGACTGACAGCGTGTGACTTGCCCAGAACATCCAGCGGGTCTGCATGGCCGAGCGAGGATTTGAATCCTGGTCTCCAGGGTCATAGTCCAAGGCTCAAACCACTGTACCCTCCTCTCTCTCTAGAAAAGGTAGTACCTTGAACAAAATGCAGCAAAGGTCCTTCTGCAGTGACTTGCTCCTTAAACCAGTGTGTGTACATCCTCACACAAAGAGAGCAGGTGGAAGAGTTAGTCCATGTAGCAATCTTGTAACGTGGTTTAAGGTTAGACTTCCTAAATGCATACTCTTAACTGTAAAGCAAAATTTGTAATCTGTCACTAGGAGTCTCTCCAGCATCTTTTGCTAACCTTATCTAGATGTGAGTTAATATTTAGGGGAAAAAAGTATTCCCTTGAAAAAACTTCTTCTTTAATTCTTCCTTTATTTCAATGTAGGGACAGTAGTTTGCGGAACAAGGCACACAAGTAATAATACAGGGAAAGCCTGAAAAAGGAAAATATGAAAACTTAATCAGCCGCTGTTTCCTAATGTGGTACTAAAGACTGGTCAGAGCTCCTGTAGGCTATAAACAGATCTTCATCTTTTAATAAACCCACTGATCTACTGCTGAAACAGTAAGAGAGGTAAAATACTAAGAATCAATGGGTTCAAGACTGCCAACAGCAAAGAGCACAAAGATATTGATAGATCTACGACGTATCAACATTGGCAAACAATATTATGCATATATACTTAGAAGCTCTGCTGTATTTAATAAGTTTGCTCTTAGGAAAATATGCATAGGACTGTAGCTTTAGTACATGTAGATTAAGAACAGTTTTGAGAGTAATGATTTGTATAAAGGCTTCAAAAACTGAAGTTTAAAAAAATGGAAGAACAGTAGGTGTTAACAATAAGGGGAGCTTCCTGGGAGTGACAGGAAGATTCGAAATAACATATAATGCATAATTAATCTGTAGAACTCCTTGCCAAGGGAAGTTGTAAAAGCCACTAGGCACTAAATTTTATTTTTTAAAGTATTAAATGAATATATGTACAGCCACAAGTGAGAAACGCCCTGACATTATCTGACCCTGGCCTTCCAGAGCTCTCATTTTTACTTGTGTGGAATCTGAGTGTGGAGGAATCCCACTGTTGTCACAACTTCTGACCAGTGATATCAGTGGTATTTCCTCCCACCCACCTTACCCACTGGAAAGGCAAGCAGGCTGGGAGAATCGCTGGGGTGGAGCAGTAGGACTGTAGGAAGGGAGAATCCTCAGGCTTTGGATAGAGGCAGGAGTTTCTGTAACTTTAACAAACGACCAGGGTCACCAAGGGGCCAGACTAGGCCTAGGAACTGGAGGTTTCCCTTTGAGCATGAGATGTGAGGTTCACAGCAGACAGCCATGATAACCAAATGGAACTTCAGCCAATATACTTGAATAGAGAAGTGCTATTTCCTTCTTACCTTCCTTGTGAGCTTCCCACAAGCATCTGGGAAACTGAAGGCCAGATTAGAAAGAGGTTTTCAGTCTGATTATATAGGAATCTTATTCCTTGTGAGCTTTATAAGGCACATTGCTGCCAACTGTTGCCTAAATATGCTGGAAAGTTTTATTGGGTCTGCAGATTTGGTTGGGTAAATGACAGTATGCTGAGTTCAAAACTTCCTTTGCTTCAAACCACAGATCTAAGACTGTACTGCACAGTAAAGACACAACACTGGTAAGCAGTCTTGGTTGGTGTTTATTGAAGCTGTTAATTAAAGACATGTCCTCATTTTTTGCCAGCACTAGAAAGCAAGGTTCAACATAACTGCACCTGGTTAAAGCTGTACAACTGGACGTAGGGTTGTGTTGGATATATCTGCAGTCCTCAATGGAAGTTAAAAACATCAATAAACTTAGTAATACAAGAGAGTGAACTTTCATTTACAGCATGGATATGGTTAAGTTCAGTCACTTTCAATGCAGTTAAATTAAATAAAATACAACAAGTTCTGTTCAGTTTAAACATGTTTTAAAATGCCAATAAAAAGTGCAAACTTAAAAAAAAGTGAAGCAGCATAACCATAGCATTTTGATGGAGGGCCAATCCTGTATATTTGCCTTCTCTTCAAGTTCAATAGATTATTACTTTAGTTTAAACACAAACAGTAGATGCAATCACTATACTGTATATAAATACAGCTGTGTAGTAATTTTAACAGTCTACCATAAAAGTGTATCCTGAAAATAAAATTAATTATATTTTTAAAAGGTGAAGGCTGTTGTAGTTTGGCCTTTGGTTCCAATACTTAAGAACTACCAAAAAAAAAAAAAGGTCAACTGTGCAGCTTTCCAAAGTTACTAGACTTTGGTAAACATTACATTATCTTTCTTTAAGAAACTAGGAGTATTCATTGTTGAAAAGGAAATGGAGGGGGGATTCAAACTTGGTTTGGATCCAAGCAGTCTTTTGCACAATGGGAAATTAGTACATTGTTGGTTTTTGCTCAATTGTAGTGGATCTAACATTCATTTTATGACAATAAAAAAAAATCATGTACACGATACTGATACTCAAAGTGAACTGTCCGTGTAAATGTCAGAACATATTTTTAAAAAGCAGGCAATTAGGTACCAAGGCTTGCACTGGAACCACATACCATCATGAGATTCAGACTTGCTCGTTTCACTTCCAAAGTTCCATTCCCTACAACCAAAAACTATCCCCAGGTAGCCAAAAATCAGCTCTGGATTGGCCAGCCCATCAGAAGGCTGGTTCTATGCCATTGGCATTGAGCAAGCATGGAAGAAGGTGGTGAAGTTCCTTCTGTTACAACCCAATGTGAACTCAACCATCCCAGCATGCCAACTGGCTACACATTTATACATGGCACAAAAGCTGCAGCTGCCTAACAGTATAGTTAAAGCTGCAAGCCACAGGGGCCAGATGCAAGTCACATCTGCTGTGGTGGTACAAGGCTACAATTTTTGTTAACGTGTGTCTGGCAAATCGTGTGCCAGATTGTCATAGGCAGCAAAACCACACACCAGATCCCTTGGCCACAACTCATCATTTTAATATCTAGGCAACTGTGGATGTAATTGAGGTGTTAAGAAGAAATTTAAAAAAACTGAAGGAGACATAACTGGCACAAGTGAACATGCTTTCATGTTATCACAAATAAATACTCTTAGCCTTCTAATTAGTGTTAGACAGACTTACAAAAACAAAGAGATGGCCTCTTTACGTAACACAGGGTTTGCAATTACATCCAGTACTGCGTTAGTGGTCAACTGATTCTGTATATTTAACAATATATATATATATTCTTAATATATATATATTTATAAATATTAGGGGCATTCTATTCAGAAACAAGATAGCCTAGCACACAAATCTTTATCAATAAAAGTAAACTCTGCATAATTCATACGGTGGGTTTTTTTTTTACCTTCTGCATGTTGATTATAAACACGTCTGGTACTATAATGAAAGGTAGTGTTTCTCTCTCAATACAGAAACTCAAAAGTGCCATTTTAGTAACTTAGGGGCTAAAAGTACTGATCTGAGTACTGATGACAGACAACCATTCAGATTTTTTCCCACATTTAAAAGGCGACACTGAAGGAGAGAAAATATGAAGATAATAAAGCCATGAAGTTCTATGTTTATCCATGTAAACCTGCATACACTAGTTTACTGTGGTCTGGAACAAGATTTTTGGAAGTCTACAGAAAAATCATAACAAGTTTTTAAAAACCTTAAGGCAGGATTCAGTTTTTAGCTCTGTAGTTAACTTTTTGCTTCTTAAAAAAAATGATTTGCACTGTGTAACACGTTTCATTATGGGAAACTTGATATGTCCCCTGTTCTTCACAGGCCAGGCAGTTTGAATATTTGGGAGTGGAGGAACAACCCTATGCAGAAGCTCTCAGGAAAAAAAGGATTCAAAATTAAACATGAGTATCAAAAGTTAACACATTTTAAAATAAAGTTAAACAAACAAACAGAGACTGTTTGTACTATAGTGCACATGAGATTCAAGCACCTTCTAAAAGACACATCTCTCACTGTGCCAGGCACTTGGTCTAAGCAAGTTTCTCCCTGTGTCAGTTACAACAAAAAGGGCACCCACCATATTTTTATGTATCTTTGTCAGAACAACAGAAACAAAAAAATGCAACAGAGTGTGAGAATAATTCCCATGATGTTCAGAGTTGTAAATTTTGAGAACTCCCCAACTGTAAAGACTTTTTTTTCAAACGTGATTATCTGATCTATTTTCAAAACTGCTTTACTCCAGTCTCTCCAACATGCTTTTCACCTTGAGTAGATCTTGCATTTCCCCCTTTTTAAAAAATGCAGCATTTTATACATTCTTCATCTAACCATCGGCTACACCAGATTCTCTCCAAGTACAAGTATTTGTGTTTTGAACAGACAACACCAGTAAACTTGGAAAAGGGGACTTCATTAGTGCCAGCAACTATTAGCGCTTTCCAACAGGGATTTTGCATCTTGTCTCTCTGTGCTCTTCTCTAAGAACCGCAGCAGCTCCACCTCGTTTGCCACCCCAAATAAGAGAATTGCCCTATTTAAATTCTAAAATGGTTATTTTAAAACAGAGGAATTTATATGCAAAATGTCCCGAATGTGCACTTGATACTGGGACAAGCCAATGAAGGTTAAATTTCATTTCCCCCTGCCCCATGAAAAACTTATAGCATCTGCCATAGCAGAGAGCTCCTGGTCTTATCAGATCAATGTACATAATTATTTGGTCATTTACATATGCAGGTTTCAAGCATAATCAAGCTTCGTTTTCTGTCGGAGAGGAGTTGGCTGTTACCATAGAGTCTGGCTTGCGAGTCATTCTGTCCAGTTCTTCTTGAACATTTGTCAAAACAGTTTTTTGCCCTAAAAAACAAGTTACTTTGTTAGAATATGTACCTGGATAGTGGTTACCCTTCATCATGCTTGTGAAGTGCACAATTCTACTATCATAATAAAAAAAACAGAGTATTAAGGGAGGGTTACGCAGACTGGGGCTGGACCGGCCCTCCATAAGACAAAACTCATGTATGTGTTAAAATATTTTACCCTGCTATTAGCCAAACTGAGCATGTATTTCAATATGGTGTCAGCCAGGGAGGAGGGGAGAGAACTGTGGATGTTCAGATGTTGCTGAACTGCAACCATGAGGACCCCTCCTCACTGACTATGCTGATGAAGGCCAGAGTTTGGAACAAATTAGCTAAATTCATCCGCACAATTAACTTTCAACTGAACGAGGGCTAAACATCACTCCCATCAGTATCTATGTGGCATAATGCAGACCCCAAAAGTTGCAAGCAACCTCACAACTTTATGTGATTGTTGGAAATAGTTTTTAAGTTGCTCTGGGCTTGTTTGCTCTGGACTGCTGGAAGGAAGAAGGAAAAACTCAATTGGTCATATGATTCTCTGCGCTAAGCTGCTCCTTTGTAGTTTCATGCAGGCCCAGGATTCTTGGTTACAGTCACTGAAACAATACAAATCAGGCTAGCAGTGGAGCAGCCTCTTAAACCTACCCCGAGGAAAGGTGGGGGGATACATTAACTTTCCACCCCCACCCCCATATTCATTCAATCAGCCTCTTTTAAAAGCATATCAGGGCTGGTTAAGAAAGATGAGCCAGATAGAGCTGGTTAGTTTTTCACTTTGATTTCTGTCTCCTGGCCTCCTACATATTTGAAAGGCATGTTATCAAGTTGCTTTGGCTCAGTTCTGTCCTTTCAAAGATCCATTTTACTTATGGCTGACCTGTCTGGCAGTACCATAATCACCACTTACACAGCCCAAACTATAATATAAACACTGCATTTATATTTCCTTAAAGCAGGTATACCAAAATCTAGGTAAAATGGGTACAGCTTTGCAAAACCAAAAATTTTCCCAGAATAATTAAAAAGAATCACTTCCAAAAAATGTGCTTTGTTACTATTATTTCCTTCCCTCTATTCAGAAATTATCAAAATGTTGATATTAGGCTTCTTTTACTCCTCTGGGCTTTGGACAATCTAGACCTCCCTTCACCACCAATCCAGAGTCCAGATAAAGTCTAAGCTCACTCTCAATGAAGTCTAGTTTGCCTACTGGGAGTGGGAGGAGAGATGTGTTTTTCATCAGGTAATCTCAATAAGTTCTGCTTCCAGGAAGAATCTCACACTGTGTAGTATTCAGCAACTTCACAATCAGTTCATTCATGCAAAACAGTCAAGTCATTATGCTTTTAATAGGCTGACACCATTTCAGTTTGCTAGTGGATACTGGCATATTTTAATGTTTCTTCATAAAAACAAACCCTTCAATAGATATGGAAGTATAAAAGAGAAGGAAACACTTCTGCATTACACTGGACTGATACCCTCTAAATGGAATAAAAACATCAGGCTAAAACCATCTGTTAAGTCCCAACCAGAGCAGACTTACTGTGTCAGTGAGTCTGCTATTCATGTTGACTTACCATCCCAATCACTTTAGTGGGTTTAACTCTAGCTGGGAGCCAGTGTGGTGTAATGGTATGAGCAATGGATTACAGCCCTGGAGAGTAGGGTTTGATTTCCTGCTTGACCATGGAATCCTACCTGATGACCTTGGACATGTCACACACTCTCAGCCCCTGGAAACTCTGTCATAGGTTTTCCTCAGGGTTGCCGTAAGTTGGAAAACAACTTGAAGATACATAAACTCTAGCTGTGACTAGTAATTTGATTTAACCTTTGTTGCTTATGAACCTTTTCTAATTCAGACAAGTGATCCACACCATTTGATGGATGAGAGAATAGCACACGTGTTGCCATGAATGGTGGGTAAGGACAGAAAGAAGATCAGTAATACTTTGTAGATTTTTAGACACTGTGAAGACAGCTTTTCCTAGCATGGCAGTTTCCAAATGTGTTAGACTACAAATCTCAACAATCCTTGGTTTTGTGGGTTTTGTGATCAGTGCATCTGGAAATTGTCAAATTGGGAACAGCACCTTAAAAAACAAAAAATAGTCCATTTAAAGGAGCAAACCAAGAAACTGTGTGCAGGAGGCAGCAGGTACCATATATACCACAGTAACATATATATCATCTCCTCCTAGAATTTTTTTTAGAACTATTAACAGTTTTAAAATTCTTTATATAAAGTCATGATAATCTAAACTGTTTAGGTTTTTGTACTAATGTTCTGTGCTCTGGCTAGGGTTGATAAAAGTTACAATCCAGTATCATTTGACCACTCACCCCTAGTCTAGGCAGAATAGGTTGGTCTGCCTGTCACTCTAAACCATGATCTGATGCTTCAACAAGCCTGAGCTACCACACAAGACTCACATATCCCTATTCCCATTGTCTCCTACACATTTTTTTAATCATTTTTAATCATTATTTCTTGAAGCAGGATCTTGATTTAAGTACAAACTTTGGAAACTTTCTAAACAAGCCCTTCGAATAAAAGTTTGAGAAGCTGGTTTAACATATGTGAGCTAGCCCCATAAAACAACTGGGGGGCACTCTTTTATTAGCCTTTAAAACAAGACAGTACCTGATTTTTTCGCCACACTCTGTACTCCTCCTGCACCGGGGCTCCCAGGAGAGCCAGTCTTTTTACTCAAAAGACTGTTGAAGAAGCTGGCCAGCACACCTTCACTTGCAGCATTATCTGAACAAAAGGGGGTGTGGTTCAAGACATGTAAGATGTTGATGGACTGGCAATTCTTTGAAACTTTAATTAGTTTTAAAGAGAAAACAATGAGGAAAAAGGATATAAAGAATCCTTAACCACATCCTGCTATCTTCCCACTATTCATTCACAGACATTTTTAATCTGCACATACTTTTCTAGCCTTATATTTATTCATTTTCCTCAATTTACTGGCTGTTACACCAATCTACTACCTAGCCATTATACTTCTGTAACCTGTCTTTGGATATGTTTACTCTCCTTGTTCGTTCTATGAAAGTATCAATCACAATTAATTTATTCATATTGATTATTATCACTTATTTCATGTAAGATTACATCCCAAAGGGGGTTCAGTGGCAAATATTGTTCACAATTATCTTCAATTCTAATAACTCTCAGCATTTGTAAACTCCAACAATGAATATCAGTGAATATCTCATATGAATATTCAAAAGTATCAACAGCATTTGTACCTGCCCCTTATCCAGCAAACTCAGAGTTCTAAGGACCAAGATACAGTGCAATCCTAACTCAAAGACAGGCTGGCTGGAGTGGGTCAGGAGGAGGCATAAGGCACTTGTGCCAGCTGAACTCACTTTAGCCTGGCTGAACTTCCCTTATGCTATGGTCAGAGATCACCCAATGCAAGGGCTGAGATCAGTCAGCTGAAAAGGGGGCGGAGAAGGGGTGGAGCAGGGGAGGAACCAAGTTATGCTACATCCAAATCTCAGCCCAAAGACACAGCCCCTGAGCTAAAATAAAATTATGCCAAGGTTACGGTTGGCCTAAGTAATTTCCAATATGTGGAATTTTGGAGGTTCTTCCAAAATAAAATTCCTGAGTCCCAGTATGTCAGCCAAAAACCACACCTATCCCGACAGGAGCAAGGTTTGGATCCCGCAGCTTCAGCTGGCCTAGTATTGGCTCAGACAGGTGTTGGTCCATTTGCTGACTCAGGGCTGCACTATTAGACTACAAAAAATAGAGACTAGATATAAAAGTTACATACATACATGCATACACGTATCTATTAAAATGCAATGCATACTTTTAATAGTGGGATCTGGTTTCTTAACTGATGCTATTGGTGAGGCACTGGGAACGTTAGCAGGGCCTGGTCGGCCCTGGGGTCTTGGTGATCCAGAAGGCCCTCGTGCAGGAGATTCCTGAACAACAACACAGCACATCATAACAATGCAACTGACAGCAAAGAAGAAGAAAAATGTGTTTACGTCTACTGAAGTAAAAACCAACTATTTGCTCACTCACAAGTCCCCAAAATTACATCAGCAGCCTTCTCTAGATTGAAGAGAAGGAGTGACAATGTTCGGCTTTCTACTTCAGCATGCAAAAGTAGCATTCCCTGCATCTCAAAGTTTATTGTTTACTGTGTTTTTTTTTTAACTGCTTAATCTCTTTCTCCATTTCTTGTCACTGCTTTATTATTTAATTTATTATTTTTCATTGCAAGAAGTCAATTTCAAGCACATGTTGGGATGCATACAAATTCACCAGTTTCTTCCACTGGTAAAGTTATTTACTCATACTCTAAACAAAGGCAAACTACTTCAGTCTCTTGAGATGGTATAGGAATGACATTCAGCTAGCTTTGCAAGCAGTGTGTGTGGCCCAAGCAAGTTGTAAACAAGTGGCTTATTAGTTTCAACCATTTGGATGCTTGGGATTTTGACTTGTGTTCTAAACTGAAAATAATGTTTCTATAAATGTGTACTTACAGAAGCTCTTGTAGGTGTTGCGGGTTGCTTGGCTAGGTAAGACTGAAAGAAAATCACAAGCTCATAAATGTACTGAGGGAGAAATGTTTTAAAAAGTAACTGCAAGTAATAACATCCTTTTGTGAGTTTAAGCTTTATTTTTTTTTTTAATCTGACATATTTACCATGAACTACCATCAGAGGGCACCAGAGTTAAACAGGAAAGGAGATGACATGTATTGGCAACTTGAAGGGAAGGAACTGGCAAAATTACCCGTGAGCATTCCTTGCTTAAGAAAACACTATGAAATTCATGGGATCGCCATAAGTCAACAGGCAACTTGATGGAACACACACACACATGACTTGAGACATGCTATGTAATCTCACAGAAGGTGAAAGAGGTATACTGGTTTTTAAAACCATAGATCCCAGTGATTTATCACTATGACTTATACAGTACAATTTGAGTTTAACCTAAAGTAATAGCTTATTCCCAAAGAACCAAGGAATCCCAGTGTTGCAGTACATGGAGCTCTATTGCAGCTTCCTCACAGAAATGTAATTCCCAGGTTCTTTGGAAGAAAGCCATGACAGTTTATGCAAAGTAAGATCACATCTTGCAGCAACAGAGTATTTACAGCACTAACAATCTAAAGTCCATCTGTGCCACTCCCTGCACAGAGAAAAGCATCTCCAGTCTAGTGCACTGTATCTGCTTTCTGGCACACAGCACTTCAGTCCAAAGACTTAGCTGTTGGTGCCTGACCATCCACACACTAACTTTGGACTATTTACAACAGAAATAGTCTCACTATTCTAAGATTCAGAAAGGAATCTATGGTTTTTAGTTTCATTTTCTTACCTGCTGTTTCATAAGAAACACTTGTTCATCTTCGGCTGCAAGCTCTTTATCATGAACTAACTGATGAGAAGGGGGAACAAAAAAAAATACAAAACTTTGTTTACAAATGGAAAATAGCTACCTTAATTATAAGGTGAGGATGGAACCTTAAATGTATCCACTAAATCCTCCCACTAGTGCCTTACTAATATGAGCAAATTACTCTTTTATGTCTGACAACATTATGTAGAAAATCCATATTTAAGCACATGCTCAAACAAATGTACATGCAAGTAGTTCAGGACAGATCTTGTCCAGCAAACAAAGCCAGAATAATTTGCTTCCTAATGGATAGAATTTAGCACTTCACAATCCAAACTGCCACTTTAACTGCAGAAGCAGCAAAACAGATAAGGGACACATGGGAAATTCTGCCCACAATAGTCCAACCTCTTCCTCCCCCCCTTCCCAGCCTGCCTGGTTTTAAAAAGGAGCCTAACAAGCTTCCTTCAGTGCTACCACTGATTAGTATCCATATTGATAGATCTGAACAGGAAGCCCTTCCCTTTCAATGCCCCATTTCCTGATGACTCACCCTTTCAAAGCTTCCAAATTAAGGACAAGTTCCATTAATTTGATCAGTTCTTCTTGCCTACAGAGGATTGCTTGGGACCACATACACTGCTTGCAAAGCTAGCTTAGAGGGGGAAAAAAGCACCAAGCCACTGGAGAGACTTTGCAAGCAGCGCACATACAGTCAGTCCCAAGTGAGGCACTGTAAGTTCTTCATGCTGCCTACACTACAGTACATGGCTTTCCACTTTTCTGAGAGTGCTTTGGTTCCTAACCTGTCAGACAAGTGGGAGAAGCCTGTATGGCCTTAGCAGCTGCACGCATTAAATACCTGCTTAACAGTTAATTGTGAAATTGGAAGTTAGTGTAATGAATAATGTTTATTATTAGCCCTGAGACACTGCTCTTGAGTCTAGTATTTTGGGGAGACTTGGAGCCTTCTTTGTATTTTAAAACCTTCCTGTATAACATCACAATCTGATTTTAGCAAACCCAGCTCAAACTGTCCCTGAAATGCTCCAAGTGTGAAAGAAACACTACTGATTGCAAAAAATCCAGATTATGGAGTCAAATTAGGGCCTCAATATTCTTCCTATGATTAAATATATTGGGTTCAAATAGTTACTTGCAACACTGCATGCAAGATAGAACAATGCTGACTTCAAAGCTGCTATACCTTTCTTACAGGTGGTTTTACAATGAAGTCTTCATATACATCTTCTGGTTTAACTGTTGTGAAATTTTCATGTAGAATTGCTATTTTCTTTTCATTGTCCCAGCCAGCAGGTCTAGGGAAAAAAACAATGTATACAAATTTATTCTTTTTGTTTTCAGTCATACTGCATCATGGCGATCGCTACCGGGCATTTCGAAGGTATCTGTTTCATTTGCTTTTTCTCCGTATTACAGAAAAATACAGGAACTTGTTATGCTGTAGATCAAAAAGGAGCAAAACAAGAGGTGAAAGGGCATTTGCAGGACTGAGAAATGGAGGAAAGCAAAGGAGAACCACCACCAATTACCTGAATAACTTTAGAGTCAACCACAGATGCAACCAATCTGAATACACTGTTGACTATATACTCAGCAAAATACTGCTGCCAATTCAGGCCTTGACTTCGCTTACATAACAAATACGTCTGATGAGATACATTTGGTCCCACCTACACCTTTAAATGTGAAGTGATTGTACAGCAGCAGAAATACACTGTGCCTAGAAAGCAGAAGCAAGCAGCTGTCCCCAAACCACTGTGCTCCTTGTAATCAATTATGAGCAGCACCTGCTGGCACCAGCATCCTGTAGCCCAAACATTCCAGAGAATGCCGTCTGAAATAATATCCACGACTACATCTCCTTGGATGACACAGTGAGAACCACCACTACAGGACCTCTTAAAATCATAGTGGAAATGGTAACAAGAAAAGCTTGTCTCTTTGTAGCAACAGTTACAGCCTGCAATCCAATTGTTAATCTGACTTGAACAGACCCAGTGAATCAAGGGGAACACGGCAAGTCAATTCATGGGTCTACTTTACTTGGAACTAACAATTGCATTTAGGTGAGAATACTGTGTCAGAATTCAAAACCTAAATGGGTCTTGAGCTTAAGACTGTAAGGAGGCAACCTACATTCTCTCATTTTAATGGAACTGATTTCCATTAAGTCAATGGAGATGGACTTCTAGGAAATGGGATTAGGACTCATTCTACAATCTTATTTATACAGCATCTACATTAGTACCTCCTATACATCCCTCCCCCCCCAACAAAATCTTATTTTTTCCAACTAAAGTGGCTTTTTAAGCTTTACTGCAAACATAAAAGAGGGCAAGGCCTCTTGTTCTGCACTTCAACTTACATGAAAACTGCATCCTTTTCTACCACTAAGGCAGGAGTGGTAAAGTGAAAGCCATATGCTTTATGTACAGTATACTTATACAACAAGTCAAGATTCTTTTCCTCCTTAACTGATGTATAGATCAATGCTGCTCCATCTATTTATGTGTTTTAAGGAAAGCAATAGGTGGGGTATAATACTGGCCAATTCAAATCAGACTGTTAAAATATGCATTCCAGGTTTCTGAACAGAAGTTTTCAAAAATTAAGTACTTGAACACAAATACTATGAACGAATGAGCTGAAAGTACAACTGCTACGAAGTAGACATTTCAGTGTCTAATGAAAGACAATGGGAAAGGAGGGTTAAGAGATAATTACATAACACGAGAACAGAAAAAAGGCATAAATATGGAGAGTCGCAGTGCCAAAGAGCAACACACTAAGTTTAAATAGAAACAGACGTTTCTTAAACAGAAATTTAGGTTTAAACTTAAAAGAAGCTTAAATAGAAAGAGTAATTCCTAAGTAATCCATAATACTCACTAATACAATTACATATTATAGATTAAATCCTGAGTAGGCAAATGCAGTCCATGAGCTGTATGTAGCCTGTACCATGTTCTCCCCACTTCAGAGACCCACTGCATCATTTGGGATTGCGTAGGGCAATTTTCATCAGGTTTTAGGGGGTTGCTGTTCTTAACTGTTTTCCAGTCAACTTCAAAACGGCAATCTTATGAATGAGAGACTTCCTATCACCAACAGCCCTGCTCAGTTCTTGAAGACTCAGGGCTTTGGCTTCCTTGATTGAGTCTATCCATACATAATGCAGTTTCTTCTGCCTTCTATCTTACTGAGAATTATTGTCTTTCTAGTGAGTCATGTCTTCCCATTATATGTCCACAGTACAACAGTCTCGGTTTATTCATCTTGACTTCTAGGGAGTGTTCAGGCTTGATTTGCCATTGCCATTTCCAAACTATAGTGATCCTAAGGTAAACTGTCACAGGGTTTTCTGTGGCTGAGTGTATGATGGAATGCTAAGTCACCCAGTCGGTTTCCATGGCTGCGTGGGGAATCAAACCCTGGTCTCCAATGGTTCAAACACTAAAAGCACTACACCATGTAGGATCCATTTATTGGTCTTTTTAGCAATCCAGGGTATCTGCAGAACTCCTCTCCAGCACCACATTTCAAATGAGTCGATTTTCTTCCTATCAGCTTTCTTCACTGTCCAGCTTTCACAACAGTACACAGAAACTGGAAATATGGTGGCATCGACAATCCTAACTTTAGTATTCAATGATATATCTTGACACTTCAGGGTCCTGTCTAGTCCCTTCATAGCTGCTCTTCCACATTCTAGTTTTCTTCTGATTTCTCGACTGCAGTCTCCATTCTGATTAATGACTGAGTCAAGGTACGGAAAACCTTGAACTGTTTCAATGTCTTCATCATCTACTTTAAAGTTATGTGAATCATCTGTGGTCATTATTTTTTTTTTAATGTTCAACCGTAGATCTGCTTTTGCATTTTCTTCCTTGACCTTCTTCAGTAATAGTTCCAAATCTTTTGATATTTTCTGCTAGCAGTATGGTATCATCTATATATCTTAAACTGTTGATGTTCCCTTCTTCAGTTTTCATGCCACCTTTCTCCAAGTCTACTCCTGCTTTACGTGTAAGTTCAGCGTAAAAGTTAAACAGATAGGGTGATAAAATGCAGCCTTTCCCTTACTCCCTTGCCAATTGGAAACCATTCTGTTTCTTGGTATTCGGTCCTAACAGTAGCCCTTTGTCCTGCAGACCCATACTTTTTAATTATCTGCATAATCAAAGAATCTGTCATAATCTATAAAGCACAGTCTGATTTTCTTCTGACATTCTTTGGTGTATTCCATTATCCACCATATGTTTGCAATATGATTCTTAGTGCCTCTTCCTTTCCTGAACCAACCTGGACATCTGACATTTCTTGCTCCATATATGGTAAAAGTCTTTGTCGTAAAATGTTGAGCATCACTTTGCTTGCATGTGAAATTAATGCAATGGCCCTGTGGTTACTGCAATCTCTGGTGTCCCTTTCCTCAGAGATTGGAATGTATATTAAGTATTTCCAGTCAGTGGGCCATTGTTTTGTTTTCCACATTTGTTGACAAATTTTAGTTTGAACTAGATTAGATACTGTCACTGTAGCCTGAAGCAGCTCTATTGGTATGCCATAACAGCTGGCACACTAAGTGCACTGAGTCTAGCTTCCACTTCATTTTCTAACATTGGAGGTTCATCTTCCAATGGTTCTTCTTCAAATGAATCTGTCATCCTTTCATCTTTTTTTTATAGTTCTTCAGTCTATTCTTTTCACTGGCATTTTATTTCCACTTGATCATGTAATGTGTTCCGCTGTTGGCCGCTGAGCATCCCCATTCATCATTTAAATTTACCTTTGATTTCTCAGCTCTTGTGGAAGAGGTCTCTTATTCTTCCTTTCTCTTTCTTTCCATTGATTATTATATTCCTCCCCTTATCCCTGTGCATGAGTTGTAGAAAAGTTGCATTCAGGATTCTGACTATTTCTGTCAATTTCTACTTTTGTTTCTCGTCGGTTCTTAACTGTTTGAAGTTTCATCTGTCATCCATTGAGGCTTCTCTTTCTTTTTGGCTGCAGATAGTGTATTTTTTCTTTCTTCTCTTCCAATGCCCTTGGCTTCAGTCCAGAGTTCTTCTGGCTCTTGGTCAATGAGGCTTAACAGATTTGCACTATTTTTTTACATTATATTAACATTTTGTGGGGATGTTCTTCAGGCTGTATTTTGGCACAGTGGGTGGTTTAGTGTTCTTCTTTAGCTTTATCCTGATTTTAGATATTAGTAGTTCATGGTCTGTACCTCAATCTGCTCCTGGTTTAGTTTTTGCAGAGAATGGAGTTTCTCCATCATCTGCTTCCAATTACGTAGTCTATTTGATTTCTATATTGACCATCCAGTGATGTTCATATATGCACTCACCTCTTTGGTTACCTGAAGAATGTGTTTGCAATGAACAAACTTTTGGCCTTGCAAAATTCAGTCAGTCAATCTGCTGATTTACTTCTTGATCCTTGGACAAATTTTCCTATCATCTTTGATTCTGCTGTGCTTCATATTTTTGCATTCCAATTGCCTATGATTAACTAGAAGTCCTGTTTTGGTGTGTGATCAATTTCCTCCGGGACTCCAGCACAGAATCTCAGTTTCTTCTTCTTCTGCTTATGTAGTTGGAGTATAAACTTGGATTATGGTTATATTGAAGAGTTTTCCCAGAAACTCTTACTGATTAAAGTTTCCCGGAAACTCTACTCATAAAATTTGGTCAGATTTTGCATTACGTCCTTGACCTTTGAAAAATGAGAAAAAATGAGGAGGCATTAACAATCAGAAGAGATTTAACATCTCTCCTCATTATTAATGTCTCCCAATTTTTTCTTTTTTTTCTTTTCCTGAATAAAATAGTGTGTAGCTATCCAGCTTAAAATGTACCAGTCATGTCTACTTTAGCTCACTCAGCCCAAGTATTGCAATGTTTATGCATTCAATTTTTTGTTTTACTATGCCCAGCTTCTCTTCAGTCATGCCTCCCACATTCCATGTTCCCATAATGTGTGTTGTGCACTTTTGGACTTTCCTTTCACCTCTGAGCATCTCAACAGCTGAAATTTTTTTGGCTTCAATTCAGTTGCATCATTAGCCAAAGCACTAGTCTTAGTTGCCCTCTGCTGTACCTCAGGAGCTCGCTGAGTGTCATCCAACCTGGGAGTTTCATCTTCTGATACTACCTCTTTTTTAATTCTGGACTGGACTGTCATAGAATTTTCAGGTAGAAGACATTCAAAAAGAGTTTACTATGCCTTCTACTGTGCAGTACTGATAAGTATTAGCTATGGTGCCATGGTCTCTGAGAGATTCTCTGCCAGTGTCAACCCACTACGGCTGCTACCCAGCAGCTGTCTGCCACATTTAGTCTGCCTCCTCAGCAAAAGCCTGTCTGACATAGGAGACCCTACCAGCAGCACTGCTTCCATCAACATAGCCTCTTGCCATACAGGGGCATGCAATTCCACCTCTGTGAAAATTCCTGTAGTGTTAAGCTGTTTTAGGTCTAGGAGAACTTTTTCTACAAAATATGAAATGTCTTCTGCTAAATTCTATATTAGATGAGTGGACCTCTCCTTGACTGCCTCTGTTTTCCTTCCCCATGCAACCCTCCACATATCTCCCAGATCTGCTCTGAAGGTGTTTTCCAGTTTTGTTCAGAGCCCTTCGCATTTCTAGCTGGGATAAACACAGTCGGAGTTATTTCAAAATCAACATGTATAGGGTTACACTGTGACCTGAAAGGTGTAGAAAAACTAAGACTGAGCTGATTTATCATTTATTAATGCTTACAAGAATATTCTTAGGCCAATAATGAAAAAAATAAAACATGTCCACTATTGGAAAAATGGGAGATGAAATGTTTGTTCTACTGCATATGTGATACCATATGCAAAAATATGAGAATTAAACAACAGATTTGTGCTGTATAATTGGATGAGATGATGGCATACTGAGCTGTGGCAAATTAACATTTCAATATGGCAACATATATTATTAGTTAAGCTCAAGTAGGGAAAGGATACACTGTAAGCAGAATCTACGAATATGCGATTGGATGAAATCAAAGTGTTCTTCTCTGTAGTCATGTTCCTTTTCCAATATACTTACTGCATCACACTGAAAAAGAAACAGAAAGCGCAGACTTAATGTTCAAGATACAGGCAAAACATGCATGCATGATTTCAATGTTCAAAGCAAGTTTGTTAGAGAACATCAAGCAAAATACTCCACTGATTATTGGCAAAGTTGGACAGGTGAATGTCTTTTCTTAAAACGTCATAAAACCATAGATATTACATACTCCAAACTGCAATGCTTGTTTGTTTCCTATGCCTGTTATGAGATAAAGCTAGAAAATGTTTTAATTTGCATTTTCATGTGTCAGAACAAAGCTGCCACCTATTTGAAAACACTTTTTTTTTACTTTTTCATGTGTGCACATGTGCATGTATAAATATGATGTGCAGAACCAAAAACTAAGATTGCCTATATTCAGTGCATCTCAAAAACATTTTTAAAGATTATCTGAAAATCAGGACAATAAGAATACAAAAAGGATTGGGCTCAATGTTCTTCTTTGATATATACCTAAAACCCAAACCAGTTATGACTGTCATCTCCCAGTGATTCCAGTGGGTTTTCTCAAAGCATGAGTAAATCTAGATCCAATCTCATATCAATAAAGCTTAAACACACAACACACAAAAAAAGGTACAACTGATTTTTGGTAGGATAGCTTCCCAGGTAAATGAAAGTTCAGCTAATTGAAAAGGTTACTTTCTACCATTTTCCTAGTAAAAAGAGAAGCCTTTCCATGTAAAGACCTGCATGTAAACTTGCAAGTTTTGCCTTCAAATGACAATGCTATGTACAATACAAATGGCTCCCTAGTATAATTAGCGAGCAACAGCTCAAGCTCACCTTTGTGCAAACAACTATCACAGGGATCCCAAGGTTGTGAGTCAGCACATTATCTCCAAGTGGTAAGGTAACATTTTCATCGTCTTGTCCTGACGGACCTCTTCTCTGTGGTGATCCCTGATAACCTTCTTCAGGTTCTACGTATTCTTGAAAAGCCTTTACAACTAGGGAAAATATTTATAAACAGAATAATAAGCTTTTACTTTATGAAAGAGAGGCATCTCTGAGGTCAAGCAAGGAAAAAAATTCAAGGGAGCAGAACAAGAGATTTAAAAAGAAACACAAAATAAGCTGCCATAATTAAGTTTGAATAGACCATCAGTCAAGTATTTTAAGAATGACCTTATATGCTTAACGAGTTCGCTTTCCAAGTCTCAAAAATAATTCACTCATTGTCTCAAAAGAATGCGTTCTTAAAGAGGTTTTGATACGTTATTCAAAATCTATTCAGGTATGTCTAGGTTGAAATATCAATATAGCAACATTTTTGAGAGTTTTAGAAAGTTTCCTTCACAGGAACCTATTGATGTGGTTCTGTATTAAGTCTGACACCCCAATGGCAGTCTTGAAACTTCCCGCATAGGCTCCATAAAGCCAAATTTAAGTAGCCAGGCACAAGGATGGCTTCTGTAACTGCTGCTGCCTCTCTTCTCACCTCTGTAGTCCACAAAGAAGCCAAAAATAAGAGAGAACAGCTAAAGCCACTGGCAAGGGTGAGGTATAGAGTATACCCTGATTACAAAAAATCAGCCAGACTTGACTTGACCAGCCAGAGATCTACTGTTATGCCCTGGATAACGTGCAATGCACAAACTCCACTCTGAGGTTGACTGCAGTGTTCATTTGTGACAAGCAAGCAACATAGCACACTTCTTCCAAAGTTGCTGAGGCTAAAGAATACATGATGATCATACCTTTTTTATTTTCCCATACAAATTAAGCACATATCTCTGTGACTGAAGAGGATCATCAATTAGATATGACCTCACAATGTTACACAATTCCCAGATGCCAGTTGTTTACCTCTCCTACGTCCCTGAAGCAAGAACATGCTTCCTGTTGCTTATCTCTGGGCATTTCCAGTTCTCACAACACCCTTTGGTGCTTTTGTTTTCCTTCTCTCACATACACACAGTAACATGGAGCAATAAACCAACTGGCTATTTGATACTTTCAAATACAGACAAACAGATTCAATGTTGCAATCAACAACTGGCTTTGATACTTTGTAGCACTCTTAACTAAAGTCTACACTTTTTTCTAAACTGACTATTCTACCGATCCTATTACACATCCAGCAATTATATTATGACAGGAGCCACACATCCTGACATCTACCAGAAGATACAAATCCATCTTCTGCCCACCCCAGCTCTAAGTAGCAAAAATATCAGTAAAAATAATTCAGAGAACTGTCAATTTACAGTAATCCAGAACAGTTCACAGAACATTGGGTACAACATGAAACACTGGTTCAATCATATCTTACTTGCAGTAATGCAGACAGACAGTACTAGCAGACTACAGTCACTGCAATGCATTTATGTGTATTTTAGTGCAACGGTTTCCTGAAGGCTGCACAGGTCCACGTTGTCAAAACATGGCGATCTGGGCCAAGCCAGGACTATGAAAATCTGGTCTGCTTTGAATTCTCCCTTCCTAGAGAAGCAACACCCTTCCATATTTTTGCTACCCTCTGGCTCCCTCTCCACATTTATTTCTCACTACTGCTTCCCCTAAATCCACACCCTTGTACATATAGAGCAAAGTGTGTTTTAGTTTATCCCAATGACTGTGTCACTGGTAGTACTGTATGTAACTGATCCAGATTCAACAGACACTCTATGGAGACTGCTCTTTACAAAATTGTAGTAAAATCTTTATTGAATAAACTGACAAGGGAAAAGGTAATTTGCAAATTAAAGGTTAACAAACAGCAAAACACTTGTAGCTCTAACCCAGCAAACACTTGCACAACTCTTTCACTCTCTCTTTCTTCTCCCATCAAACTCTTAGATGGATCTCTCTAATCTCTCTCTCCAAACCCTATTTCAGTTATTTTTCTGTTAGGCTCACTTCTCCCACCTAGACCCTCCTTCTAGCTAGCCTGGGTTCCATAGCCAACAACCAATCAATTTAAATCCTCTTGGTTGCTAGAGCGGCAATGTTGCTGCACCACCCCCAGGGTTCGTCACAGACCTCCCCCTGTACCTATTATACTTATATAAACTCTCTCTCTCTCTCTCTCTATATATATATATATATAGTTTTATATAAACTATACTTACCTTCAGCTGCTATCAAAAGCTGCACACTGTAAGCAAGTACAGCTTCAAAGGTCTGCATTGTCTAAGTCAGAGTGGGGAATCTCTGCCTTCCCTGAGGCCTGTAACTGGCTCTCTGGACCTCCTCGGAAGGTTGCATTCCCTTCTCCATGATATCAACATTTGGTCCTTTCCCAACTTCTGGGAAAGTTTTAACACAGTAAGTGTTAAAGAAGTTGACATACTTCTTCTCAGGTTTAATCACTAGTAGTAAGAGTTTTCAAACAAAATAAGCTTGTATGTGTGCACATGTGTGCACCACTGGGCCATGGTCCCCAAGAACTTCTCTGAAATTCTTTTTGGCCTTCATGCTTAAGGAGATTCACAATCTTTGGTCCACTGTATAGTTGTGCTGTTAGGTGCCTTCTAGTCAACTCTGACTCACGACAACCCTATCATTGGGTCTTGTTGGCAAGATTTATGCAGAGGAAGCTTGTCACTGCCTTCATTTGAGGCTGAGAGAGTGAAACTTGGCCATGGTGGATTTCCATGGCTGTGTGGGGATTCAAACCAAGCTCTCCCAGAGTCCGTGTCATACTGGCTCTATTATACCACAGTGGATAGTTATTCCACAAGTCCAAATGGTACATATATATTTTCAAATAGCAAAACTGGAAAGAAAACTTGTTAGACATAAAGACTCTTTGTTGTCATTTTTGCTGAAACACACTAATGTGACTATCCTCCCTGGATTTTTTAAACCATAGATACAATATGTCCACATGGACACTCATTGTACCTTTTGCCACATCTGAATCAAATAATCTTACCAGTAACTCTGCATCATCTGGGCTTTTCCCCCTCCCCAACAGCATCTGTCCTACTTTTCAGCTGTTTTCTACTCTTCCACATCATCTTGTTCTAGTGGACATCACCATGAACATCACCTTGTTCTAGTGATGGCAACTGCCAACGTACAAGCAACCGAACCCACCCAGCCCTCCTTCTCCTGAAGAAAGCAGGTTGGGGTGAGCTACACAGAAAAGGTCCCCTCTAGGCATAAAGACTGCCCCATTTTGTACCCTTTCCTATGTTAGCAGCCAAGGAAACACACAGTAAAACATTCCTAGGAGGCCAAATTGTTCTGTCTCTAAACTGCTGAGCTCTTGCAACATTAAAAGAGATGTTAGTGTGAAGAAGAGTCTCTTGTAGACAATTGCAATATAAAAATCCAAAGCCTTTCCCTTAGGGTCAAAACATCTTCACATCATCCAAGTTTCTGCTTAAGTTGGCACAACAAATCCTTCATGTCTAAAGAAAAAAGAAAAAAGCACAACACTGGCTATGGTTTGCCTCTTGCAGGTTTCGACAGTTTACCCAGCAGCTTCCATTTCGGCAGAGGCAGGACTGCCACAAGCACTGCATGAAATGTTACAACCCAAGAATGTCATAAACAGCAATGTATTTTGTCCAGTCCCAGAAGGAGGCATTACTCTGGCCCCAACAGACCATCAACTCATGGTTTAACTCACAATACCAATACAGAATGATGTAATCCCCAACACAAACATCCTTCATGGGTAGAAGAAAGGGACCCTTTTATCCAATGAATTTGAGACTATTTATTTGTTTCGTAAAGCCATGTGACAGAAATTTGAAAGGCAGTTTTTTGTAGCACCACTTTTAAATGTGCAGAGTCCAAGGTCAAAGATAGAGGTGTGTGAAGTAACAGGAGAGATTCTGCCAGATTACCCTTCTTCACAAGGAAGGAAGCACCAAAAGAAAAAGTCTGAAACTTGCATTTTTGTTCAGCCTGCTATACTACAGAGATGCAGTGTTTTCTGCAACATGATAGCAATTGCAAAGGGTTATTTTCCAAGTTCCAGAAATTTGTTCAACAGAAGAGCATGTAGATGCTGTACCCTTAAGATGGGAATGTCCAGTTAGATACCCATCTTTGACTATAATCTATTTAGTAACATTTTCATCATACAAAAGTTCCCAATTGGCAGTTTTATGACAACCATATTTATTAGTGTACTAATGCAGAGAGCTAATCATGTTCTGAAGGTAACCACCAATTGTGCATGTCTCACACCTTGCACACTGAAGAATAACAGATGGCACAAGTGGTTCTTCAGTTCTTATAAACTTTGAATATTACATCCTGGAAATGATGCTGTAGGACACAAGATGTCATGCCCCTGTCCCAGAACCCAGACAAGACCCGTCCCAATGGACACACCCCAGAGACATGAGAAGAACAGTACTTATGGCAACCAGTGTGTAGATGGAAAAGGGAGAACCCAGGAGTCTGCAGTGTTTATATAAGAAGGACTCATTAATCAGGCCAACAGCTGGATCGGACTCTGAGACTATATAAGAAGAGACCAGAATGGGAGGAGGCTGTTGGGAAGGGTCCTGGGACAGGCGCATGACACAAGGTTACAGGAAATCTAACACTGCAAGATGTTTACTGGTTTCACAATGGGTGTATTTAAACTGCACTTGTTTCTGGCGAACAAGTCACCCTTGTACTACACCTCCCTATAAGTGCACTCACCAAGGTGGACTACAAATTAAATAAATAAATAACATCTCTGCTTGAATAAAGTAAGCCCTTAGGCCCACTAGTCTTCATAATAACAAACATTTTTGTCAGAGATTTCTTATGAAGTTATTCAATAACATAAGCCCTTGAAGACCTGAAGTGTTAAGACACATTTCCTTAGATAGCCTCCAATGTGTCTTGTTCCAAAGTAAAGTATTCCTGTTTTAACCTGAATACTTATACTTTCTTAATGTTTCCATACCCTTCTCATAAGGAATTGAAAACTCTATTTCTTGCATACAAGTCTTGGAGTTCTCAGGATGCCAAGCTCTACATCAATCAATTGTTCACCAAACAAGTACAGAAGACATGCTAATTCCCATAGTGTCTAGACAAACCAAGTATCAGAATAAGCTATGGTGAGTTAGATGCATCAATAGCCTGTCACAATATAGAGCAGTTAAAATGTGAGCTCTCCCCTTAATTAACTTTGCACAGAAAAAAAATAAGTCTCAGTTTAAGTCTCAGATTACTTACATTGCTGTTCCATGTCTCTCATCTCTTCAGGAGGAATTTTCAGCTTATCAATATGTTCACGCAAGACACTTGCCCATTTCTGTAAGGATTCCATAATAGTCCAAGGTCTAGACATATCAGCCACAAAGATTACAAGAGTCTCTTGCAATGATTCTGCTGAAACAGCAAACTTTAAGAGGCCTTTATGGTACAAGTCCCCATCGAGTATCCAGACATTACAGCGTGTCTGATCTGAAAAGTGGAAGAAACCTCCTCAGTAAGAAATCTTTTCCATATGTAGTGTGTGTGTGTGTGTGTGTGTGTGTGTGAGACAGACTGCTTATAACTGAACAATTTACACATATGTTAAATGCATCATTTTAAGCAACAGTTCAGTCTGATTAGGTACACAACTGAGAACAGGCCTAAAAGCAAGAGGAACTTCTGACCCTCTAGATGTTTTGAACTATAACTTCCAAAGTCACTTACTACAAGCCATAATGGAAGTGCAGGTCAAAATATCTGCAGGGGCAAAAGTCCCCATCTCTGGCCTAAACTTCATGAATAGAACTAGGGCTCCCTTTATTCAAATGTCAGTCATGGGCACACCATTCATGTTTGTACAATCCAATTTCTACTCCAATGTGCTGAGATATCCCAACCACTACATCTGAATCTGCATGCATGTTCTACCACAACCCTGGGTTAAGGAAAGGAAAGAAAAAGAATCTCAGGAGAAAACCACAGAACATACAGTGAAAAATGATATAAACTGAATGAATGGTTTAATACTGAGCAAACGTCAAGAGAACTTATAATGATATAGTACTCAGTGGAAACAAACTAAATGTATTTAATTCTTAGACAGCCATGCTGCAAAAGTAGGAAAAAATCCAGGGCATATCCAGAGCATTCTTATACTTTTCCTACTACAAAATCCATCTGCATTTCAAGATATAAAACAATTGCAAATGCAAAGGTTACACAAGCTTACATGTGAGTAAGTTCCATTAAACATCTGTGTCCACAGATGAGGCTATAAAAAGATATTATCAACCCAATTGTGCTTATGAGAAGGAACTAGCCTCCTACTTCTAGCAACAGGAATGCAGAGAAAACAAAGGATTTACCATCTCGATCTTCATCATGAATGTTTAGGTACAGATATTCAAGGCCTCTTCCTTTCTTGCCGTGCTCCATTCCTTGTATTTTAGTCATTAGTGTTGTTTTACCTGAGCCATCATCACCTGCCAATAAGTTTGCAGGGCAGAAAAGAGATATGAACAAGCCCACCTTTTACAGAAAAAAAAAATAGTCATGCCTTTTCAGCCAAGCATTTAAGAGACCCTGTGTGTGTACAGGGGAAGCATCTTATTTGTTCTGTCACTTTATAACCTATCAAAACAAAGCAGTAGCCCATTTTACATCAACCCTCCCCAACACAGTGAACTCCTTAATTCAACAAAAAAGTTACAATTGCATTTTTTTTATATTTTGCACAAATCTTCTAAACAAATAACCTATTCCACAAAACTTATGTTAATGCATTAGGTTTAAGATACTTTGTTAACAAAGGAGATAAATGTTCAACTGAAGCCTGAGCATTATTTTAAGTGCCTCTAAACAGGCTTTCAACAAAATCAAATGACTGTTCTTTTTCAAACTAAGCATATTTTAAACATCAGATTTCATTATTCTTGCAATATCAAAAGCTTTCCACTAGTGTTCACTGATACTTACCAAAGACAAGAATGTTTTTACCCGAAGGTAATTTAGATCTAGATCTGGTAGAAACTTCACTCAATATTGAGAACCTGCACACACACAAAAATATCCATTATTAGTCTGCCTAAGAGATGACACAAATTAGTTGAAGCAAACAAATGTGAGAGTAAAGAGCTGAAGGATTGGGAAAAATATTGGGCGGGGGGGGGCAAACCCTTTCAGGGTTGTTCTTTTTCCCTCTAGCTCATCATAAGTCTAGACAAAGTGCCCTTTTCTTGAGTATATAAGTACCAAGAATGTTTTATTTCTGACCATGTTTTTCATTACAATGTTCTTCCCCAAGAACATGATTTACATGGAAAACAAAATGAATTACTTATAGGTTTTTTTTTAAATTGTAAAAGGACAAATGGAGATGAGGAAGTTGACCAAGCATTCAAAATATGAACCCCAAAGTTATCTACTGCATTTATTACAATGTGCTTTCTACTGGACCAAGGAAGTGGCAAATCATTCCAGTGCATTATCCAGAAAACAATATCCTGTATCTCACAAGGTTCAGCAACTAGCTGTACTAGGCTGGTAAGATTTTATACCTTATACCTTATAACTTATACCTCATACCTGAGCTGTGCAATTCTTCCATTCTTAAGCTGAATAGTTGTGACTCTACTAACCAAACAAACAGATTATTTACATTTCACATCATGGTGAACACTGTTATGCCCTGGTAACTATCAATTCTTTCTGGAGAGCTGTAAGTGATTGATCTTCAAGCATGACATCTTGCTTAGTGTTCCTGCATGCAGAAACATACCCAACAACTGTACCAATCTGGCAAGGACAGTCTCAACCAATCCTTTGTTGTCCCACTTTTTCAGCTGCTTTAAAATGTCTCACTTTCCTCCTTTGTTCTCTGCTTATTTAAACTTCTGCAAATTGTGTTCAAAGTGCAGAAGTAGTCTGCACCCAATTAACACCATGGGGGGAGAGGAGAGGAGGGGGGAGAATCTTGCCCTTCCTGGTAGGCTTAGGCCACAGCCTCTCCAGACCTATATGTTCTTTCTAATTAATAACGTGTGCCATCTGGACCACATTCCAATGTCGCCTGGCCACACATGTCCCAGTCCTCATCTGTGAAATATTGGCATGAATGCACACAGGGCTAAACAAATTTATTCATTTCACAATACAGTCCCCACATCCATCCCTAAGTAGGCATTCTGTAGGCAGAATGAACAAGTTGCAAACAAGCATGTTTTTGCAGTTACTGTAGCCAATAAGTATGTACGTTTGTTCAAGAAGCATATCATACTTGACACTTTATTTAAATCAATTATTTAAACCGTTTTGATTTGAAATCAGTTCATCAATTTTGGCTTGCCAGCTTTAGGGGAGCTATCAGAATGAAAGATTGCCAGTGGGATAAACTGATGTGAATCAGTTCGGGAGTATTCAAAAGAGTTCTTGCCTATGCAACAATGCAGTGACATCCACTAAAAAAATGAGTTTTTGGAAACCTGACCTCTCAGGAAATTCTGCTGTTTGAGGTTGGGGTGGGGTTACTGTTCTCACCGCTGGTCACCCGGTATTAAGATGGAATGCATTACTTTGCTCAAATGTTAAGTGCCGTATTTTGAATCCATTAGTCTACTGCCTTGCCATGACTTGCATTCTGTTTAATAGTTAAGGTGAATAATCGGGAAACAAAAAATCACACAGTATCATCTGTAGCTTGGTGTCATATCACTCTAGTGACTCTGGGTGAAGCATCTGGTTTCACAGCATATTAAAAATACCTTCAGAAACACAACCATCCAATGCCACGCTAAGGAAATTTTCATTGTGATTTACCTCCAGCAATATGTCAGTGAATCATTCTCTCCACCAGAATAGCAGCACAGGCAGTCATGGGTAACAGATGTTCAAATCTCTAACCAATTAAAAACTCATTAGCAAGGTGCATATTAACCTTTCCTTTACCCTCACTTAAATTCCATTGATAGCTGTCACTCAAATTCTGAATCTCTTCCTAAATTATGGAAAAAGAGTTTTTAAGACTTTTAAGGCCAGACTATCATGCACAGACAACTTCTGACACAAAGAGTTTTGTTAACCATGTCGAAGAAAAGAATAAGCATCCACAGGAATACTAAGAATATGTAGGAATACTAAGGTTGCACATATAAAATCAAATACTACAAAGTAAGTCCCCTACTGGTATTTAATTTTCACATATAGCCTCTTTCAAGAATTCACTCAGGGAGCTATAATTCTACCAGATCCACAATGGCAAATTCATCCCAATCAGATACTGTAATCTTCTTTCAGAAACTGTGCAAGAGACAACACTAGAAACAAAATGCTCCCACAATGAAAAAACACAGAGGCATCCATCCTGAGCACAAGACACATGCCAAAACCCATATTATAGTAATACCTTTATTAGGCTAAAAAAAAAAAAAAAACCCACAAAAATCTCTGTGCTAGCTGTCAAAAACAGAGGCTTAAGAAAAAAATCTAATGAAGAATCCTGTGGTTCAAAAAGCCTGCAGAGAATTTTGCCTTTTCTGTTTACCTTATAAAGGCATCACCATAACAAGAATTTCAGAATCATCGACGGTACATGTATGATACTACAAATAATCTCAAAGTATATTGCTACACATCTATTCCTAACTACTCATATAAGCTCCCAACAGGAATTGCAGTATATTAACAAATATATAATCTATGTGACAACAACACCTGACCAGTAAGAAGGCAATCATCAGTACAAGTCAGAAATGTCTGTTTTGCATGTCACAAGAAGATATTGACAGTCCTACCCCAAAGCAGAGAACAAAATGCAAAAGCAGTTGTCATTAGTGAGAATGTGTGAAAAAGGAGTTTATAAATTAAAAAAAGTTCTTGCAAACATGCTCTTTTACAAAGCTTTTTTACAATGGGAGTATAGCACTTCTAATTATTTACAAAATTTCCATCCCCAGGGAGCAAAGAGACAGGCTTGCTTTAAACAGAGCAGTTCAGAAAATGCCATACATGTTTTAAATTAAATATTTTAAATATGCCAAGTCAGAGAGGTGACAGCTACAATAAAAATGAATCCGAATGTATCATGCAATTCCATTTTTTCCAAACAACCATCACGTGGGAGCCTGAACAGTCGACACAACTTATCCAGCAATTAAACCTGCAGAGACAGATTAAGTTTCTGCTGCATTGATGCCACCGATATTGATTCTAGACTAATGTGCATTAGAGCCTAATCCCATGATTTTATCTCCTTTTTAAATAACAACGGTAGCTACTACCCCAAAATCCCGCCTGTTAATGTGAAGAACAGAGCGTCCCGCGGCACCAAGAAAGTGCACTTGATCCCGGGCCCCCAAGGGGCGATGCCTGCGCCCATAACGCTTCAAGGAAAAGGGAAGAGGGGAGCGGGGAACCACCCTCCTTTTCGAGCGGGAATGTTCCAGACCCCCAATGCAGCTCCCAGGCACAAACGCGTCGGTACCGACATACCCGCGAAGAAAATAGGCAGCGGGGAGGGAGACACAGTCCGCACTATTACCTCCCCCCCCCCAGCTCCTTTCTCAAACCTCAGCAGCACAGGGCGCCCCTCCTAATGCCAGAGAGCCGTGCCTACTCTCCCGGAGAGTTATACCAGGAATTACGCGCGCCCCGGGGGGGGGGGCCATCGAAGGCTCTTTCCCCCACCCTCCGCACCCCGTCCCTGACAATGGCTGCTCCCAGGGGACGCCGGCACCAGCCGGCTTCGCTGCGTCCCCCATCAGGAACAAAAAGACGCGAACTGCCCGCTCCAACCCCCCTCATCCCGCGCGGTCAGAAGCCTCCACCGGGCCTGGGGCGGTTCCTCACCACAGGCTCTGGCCTTCCTCCTCCTCGCTGGGGAAATCGGCGGCCACGGGCCCGTCCGGCCCCAGGAGCTTCTTCTCCGCCAGAACCGGCGCCATCTTGCCAACGGCAGCCACCACAAAGAGTGACCTCATCCGCCGAGGCCCTGCCAAGAGGACCCTGACTTTCCCACAGCGAGAGCGAGGACCTCTGTCGTCTACACCGGTGCCTGTTCGTCTGCTCCGGCTTTCAACGTTTTCCTGGGGGCCGACTTTCACTTGCGTATTTCTCCCCTTCAATAGCGACTTGTCTGTGGTGCAAAGAGGCTTCTTTAAGGTGGCATTTCTGGTTTATACGAGGCTGGAGGATTCCTTACAGTCAGGCAGTGTTTTGACACCTAAGATAGCTATATCCGATTCTGGATGATGAGTTCAAGATTTTAGAGGGCCGCCGCCCTGTGTTTGAGCAAAGCAGGGCCATCTAGTGGCCGCAGGAAGCATTGCTGGTTTCGATGGCTACGCCCAGGCGGGGACAGGGATTGCTCCGGAGCTTACAGGAGGAGGAGTTTAGCATCGTTTTTTTTCACTCATAACTACAGCAGGTGTATGGCTTCAAGTCGACTTATGGCGACCCCGTTAATTGCACAGGATTTTCTTAGGCAAGGAATACTCAGAGATGGTTTTGCCTGTTTTCTTCCTCTGCCTACAGCACTTGGTATTCGTTGGCTGTCCAAGTGTTAACCAGTACTGACGCTGCTTGACTTCCAAGATCAGGTAGGATCTAGTGCCTTTACAGTGTTTAGGCCTAACTACAGCAGAAGAAAAAATTATATTATCCTAAAACAAGAGCTTCTACAAAAGATACAGGAGGGAAAACAAGATTTGTATCGTTTTATGGGAGCATGGATATACTCTACGGCCATTTCTGCACTAGACTGTTATAGCGCTATTATTCCACTTTCAACATCCTATGGAATCCTGGGGTTTGCAGTTTCGGGAGGGACCGACTGGGCACGCAAAGTTCAATAGGTGGTTCATAATATGCATGCTTTCCCATCTGATGCAGTGACTTGGTAGTCAGAGTGATAATGGTGGTGATCTTTGGACCTCAGCATGGTCATGCTTTGCGGAGAGCAGTCTCCTATCTGAACAGCTGTCACAACAGTCCCCTTTGAAGGGCTGCCGAATCCATTCTCATTTAAAGATCAAGAACCATAATAAGAAGGAGGAACAGGCGCATCAACATTTAGCACCTAGACATCAGCCTGAGCGGGCACAAAGGTCATTAGGTCATATTCTTCCCCACCATGATGCCATTACTGTATTTTGATTTTGATCATAGTCATGGTTTCTGTTAAATTGTATTCATTATTTTGATATGCGTATCCTTACATTTAAATCAGCATGAGTAAGACCTATACAAGTCTGAGCCTCTGTTTTGGGAAAGCAGAGGTCTGTTAGGAGACGCCCTCACTCCTGGCTACAAAATAGCAAACAACTAACAATTTTTGCAGAATTTTTTAAATATCCCAAATGAAGCACTGTTTATTCGGTGAAATGAAATTCCTCACAAAACAGGGAGGAATCTTTCAGATTTTGCTAGATATTAAGAAGAAACATAACCAAAAGGGGAATAGAAAAAAACTTGCGGAGTATGGAAAAGTGAATCCCGTAGCCAATCCTGTTTTTATAACTGGGATGGAGTGGACAGAAACCTAAATGGAAGGCGTAGACAGAAGCCTGAACAATAACATTATGTTGTAGGACCCTACTTGTGCCACTCATTGAGGCATACCTTTGCACTTTAGACAGGGCCAGATTATCAATTATGCAATTGGTACAACTGTCCAGGCCTCTCACTGGCTAAGAGCCCAGTGATGAAGGGAAAAGGTGTATTTGGCTTCCTCTTCTTTCCATTTCCCTTCAGAATTGCCCAGGGTTTCTGTTATCAACATTTGGTGTCTTACCTATGTAACTGAGTAAAAAGCATGGAACTGAGCTGTTAGTCTCATTCCAATTGCAGGACTGGAAACAGGTTCACACATGAAGATTTTTGTGTTGCTGTCTGTTATACTATCTGATTCCTATACTACGATGCCTAGAATAACTCACATATGTTACCAAGGAGGGAACTTGTATTGGGAATCTCTAGCCTTGTTCGTTGAGCAATAACTGTCACTGGGACTATTGCTTTCACAGGTTCCTTCTAGACTTCTCAAAGGCATTTAGTTGGCTATTATAGGAAACGTGGACTTATCCGCTGGAGTTTTTCTGCCTCACTATTGCTTGGAGACAGTAAGGACCAAGATAAAACTATTGTCACTGCCCAAGAGGGCTGTTCAAACTGTTTCTGTTTGATATATAAATGATAAAACTAGTACTGTATGTATAACAAAACTTATTAACTTTGGGAACAGCCAGTGGCTCAGTTTTCTAATACAAGGTAACTGCTTCAAGCCTCTAGGCCTAAATCTAATAGCTAGCCCTAAATAGAGTATTCATTGAATCTAGTACTGAATACATCAATACTTACATAAATTCCATTGATTCTGATTCTGTCTACTCTAAATGAGTCCACACCCTAGAATGATGCCGCCCTCCAGATGTTGTTGAACTGCTAGTCCCAGCAGCTCTAGCCAACAGGGGATTGCGCCTGTTCCCAGTATTCCCAGTATTCCTCACTCTTGAGTGAGGAACACTGAGAATTTCAATCTAACATCTGGAGGGCCACATGATTCCCACCCGTGCCGTAGTCTATTGAAAAAGTAGCCTAAAAGATGGTACTTTTGTCACAAGGAAAGAATTCCTTTATAGGGAGAAAGAATTGACACCATAATGATGAAGTACACCACTAGAATTTATTTCACCAAGTCCATTACCTACACAATAATATCTGGGTATATATAATGATCCTCAAATATGTGACAAAATAATACAGGGGAAAACAGTTTATCTCCATGCAGTAAATATATCATAAATGAAGTTGCCTAGAGATAAATAAAATGTTTTCATTCAGCTGGATATCTATCCTGACAAAGAGAAGAGGGGAGAAGAAAAATTGGCTCTGCTATGCTACAGAAAATAAAAGAAAAATGAAATATACCACATATGCCTTGGTTGGCTGATGAGAAGGAGGAAAGATGAAATGCCATAATAATAATTAAAAAAAAAACAAGTATAAGCATACCCCACATACGGTTAAAATAGGATAAGCTTTAGCAATAGCATCATCTCTATAATATTTTCATATGTGTTTTATGAATGTTTATAAAAAACACTAGAAAAAACATGCTTTGTTAAGAACTTGGTTGAAGAACAGTATAATAATATTGCTCTTATATATTGTTAGTGTAAACAATAATTGAAAGCTGCTGTTTTAAAGATTTAAGGGACCTATATCACCCTAAATCCTCAACAAAAATGAAATATTCTCTGTGAAATAAATATTGATTAAAGAGTATAATTCAGAATTGATCCTATTTGTATGATACATCAGTTCTTTTGGTGTTGTATACTTTTTTCTCTTCATTCTTCTGTAAGAGAGAAAAGGCAAAGACAAAACAGACCTCAGTGTATTTGTATATGCAAATATTATATCAGATTATGATTCATGATTTCAGATGTGGCTATTGAGGTAGGACAAGAGGTGTATCCACGCTACACTGTTGTAGCACTGATGCTACTTTAACTGCCATGGATCTATCCTATGGAATCCTGGAATTTATAGTTTCATAACATACTCATAATTCTCTGCCAGAGAACTCTAGTTTCCATGGTACCTAGGCCCAGCAGCTGATGAAGGGCCTGCTCTTAAGACTATGAACCTGATCCATTAGGGAGAGTGCAATTGATCTGAGCAGATAAATTACCTATTTACATTAGAGTTCAGTTTGAGCTTTTGACTCTTATCACCAATTCCAGATATCAATTTATCAACTTGAATCTCTGTTGGGGGAGTGGGGGACAAAGAGAGAGGCAGTACTGCAAAGGCTGTTAGGATCCTAACAGTGCTGAAGGACAAAGATCCCTTATGTCTCATTTCAGTTCAAAGTTCTCAGGGGTTATAGCCATATCCTCCAACTAATTTAGCAAGGACAGTCTCAAATTAATCCTGTCACCCCACTTTTCCAGCTGCTTTTAAAATGTCCCAGTTTCTCTGTCCTCTTCCCACTTTTTCTGTTTGTCCTTAGGTTACCTCAGTTCCTACAAACTGAGTTCAAAATGCTAAAAAATTAGTTCCCACTCAGTTAATTCAGCAGGTGAAAGAAGACAGGAGGGTGCAGCATCTTGTCTTTCCCAAGAGGCTCAAGCAAAATCCAGCTGCTGTGGCCTATTCCAGCTTGTCTGCTCTTCCTTTTGATTTCTTGACCACACCCTAATGTTGTCTGATCACACATATCCTGGTTTTCCAGCCCCGGGATCCAGCCTCCCCTTGGTGCTTTACACCGAGCCTTCGCTAATCTTCTCCTTCTCCAGGACGCCTAGACTAAGGTCTGTATGCCCTCTCTCCCAACTGTCTCTTATTTCCAACTTCATTCCTGTAGCCCTTGTGTGATTGTAGGATTATTTGTTAACATGTATTGCGACCTTCTCTGTTAGTTTTAATAAAGTTACTTTAGACTGTTCCTCTGACTTTTGCATGGTTCTGACCCCGTAGACATAGGGTTAAAGATCCCTTGCCCTGACCTCTCGCAAGCTTTGAGTGTCTCTGTTAATTCCCTTAATTTGAAGTCTGTTTGGGTGTCCTCGAGATATCCCCAATTTTCAGGGTAACACTCCCAAGGGTTATGTAGAAAAGAAACAAAATCAAAGTACAAAAGTGTGATCCATCCCCTCCATAGCTATGAGAACTGTGCAAACAAGTGAGCAACAGAAGAAAATTCACTACCCTATCCTCAGACAACCAAGCTAAGGCAAAAAGTATCTTACAAGATCACTAATACAAGTTGAACTTTTCATGCCACTGGATACCTGTAAACGTTTGGCCATGGTGCTAACAAGGAGTCCAAAACCCATCTGCCTTGTGAGCTGCAGAGGCCTAGCCAACCAAACCAACTATTTACATCCCATTATAAGATGTTCCAAGTCAGTGGCCCATTGTTTATGTATAAACATCTGTGTTTGTTTTAGCATTTACACACAATGTTAAACTACTCTTTCTTTGGTGGAGACTATTTAGAATCCCTTTTGCTTCTGAGGCATAGATATGCAAGTGACTTCATGCCTGGTTCCCTTCAATAGTAAAGGACAACACTCCTTTCCAGTCCTGCTTACTTTGAATCCAAAGATGAGTGTGTTCCATTTCTGCAAACTTTTAATTGTATGTTATCTCCTAGGCTAGCAAGAAGACCATTCTAAATAAAAACTGTCTCTCTCAGGCCATTTCTGCACTAGAGTGGAGGAGCATTTCATTGCGTGTCATGAGTGGTGTTTTTTACTCTGACTTACACTGATTCCTATCTGCACGCCCTCTCATTTCCAGTGAAGTAAAGCAGAGAAAATGGTTTGTAGCTTCCGCGTCGTCAATTCTCATGGAACTCCTATTCCCTTCCCTCACTTCACCCTGCTGCCGCTGATTGGTCAATTTAAAAAAAAGTCATTGTAGAAACCGTTGCTATGTTTTAGTGGAAGTGTGTGAATCAATGTAACGCTTCTATATGTAGGAAAAAACGCAGCAGAAACAGTTTGGGTTGTTTACATTGGAGTTTTTCCGTTTTTACAATACATCGGTTTAATGTCGATGTTAACTGCGCGAAGACCTCAACTCATGTGGAACCACGGAGGACAGAATGATATCAAACTGGTTTAACATGCAGATATAAAAGCGACAATATAACGTTACTGCGTTGTATCAGCCTTGTGCAGAAAGGGCCTCAGCTGACAATACAGCCAGGTCTCTTGTGGTGGAGGGGGGAGAGAGTCCCATGCGTGAACATTCTCTAACAGGTAACAACAGGTAGTCTTCTGTGGAACATTTCACAGCAAGACAACCCCATCTGGTTTATGTCCACTTCATAGTAACTTCCAACACCAAAGGAATACTAGACCTACTATATACGTTTGATTCACTTCAGCTGGTGGAGGTTATCCATTCAAAGCCTGCCTTACTTTTGGATATAATAATTTGAAATAATTTGAGTCTTTGGAATGACCCTAGGTCTCTTGTTCTCTCTGTGTTCATTGGGCTTAAGATACCATACTGTTATAATTTAGTATTGCAGATGCTAAGGATTCTTAGATTCCAAGTTATTTTTTACTCTGCTGCATTATTTTCAGAAATTGTGGGAGGTTCTTCCCACTAAAGGAGGGCCAGCACAGTCATTTGCACATTTCTACCTCCCAAGCAAGTAGATAATTTCCATCCATAGAAGACAGTGAATATTCCTTTCCCTCCTTCTCACCCCACCCAATACAATGAAGACTACCCTGTACTACAAAATAAATCTGAAATAACAGTACCTGTAATTTGCAGTATTTCTTAGCCAGATCAACATTTGTCCTTCCCTTCTGAAATGGATATGCCCACAAAATTGAATTCCAGTGATGCCCCATTTTCTTTACACCATCCAAAAGGTATGCTATTTCTTCTGATGTAAAATCTTTCCTGGTCCTCCGTTTCACTTTTTTAAAAACTCTTGCAGATATATCTGATAGAGGAATTTCAGTGTTCTGCAATATAAATTAAAACAATACACATCTAGGGAAGGGTCACGGTTCAATGCTAAAGGGAATGCTTTCCATGCTTAACGTCCTGTGTTCAGTACCAAACCAAATGCAGGCATAATCTATAACCTAAACTATAATTAGTATAGATCATAGTGCAATAATAGTGCAATTTCAGTGGAGGAACTTCAGTAGAGGAACTTTAGAGCAGGAAAAAGGACTAAACACCTTTTCTTTCAATATATTCTGCACCTACTTTAAAGTGTATTTATATCAGACAGTTTTTCTAATGTTTTAAAAAAATTAAACAAGAAACAGCACAATCCAAACATTCAAAACAAGAAAACAGTAAAAATATATCCATACAATATTAACTGATGTATAACACATAACTAAAACAAATATTAACATCATTAAAATTGGTTCCCACTCTGGTTGCAAACACTTCATATTACTTAAACATTTACACTTAACTATTAAGTTGTACATTTTATCCTATAATGATTAATTATCACTTAATTACTTACTTACTTAATTTCTTAAATTAATAATGACTTGTTAACTTATTCTAATTACTTTTTGCTAGTTATCATTCATCCAAAAATAATTGTCTATATAAAAACAACATTTTAGCACAACAAACAGAATCATCTTCTAAATCTACTTTTACACTTCTCATTTAATAATAGCAATTTTAATGATCAAAACCTATTGTCATTAGATCACCTTCATTCTTATTTGATGAATCAATCAACCACTTCCATTTGGACAAAAATTCATTTTGTGTTCTGCCTTTTAGCTTATGTGTAAGCTTATCCATTTCAACAGTTCCCATCAGTCTGCTTAGCCGTTCATCCACTGTTGGTAACTTTTATTTTTTCCAATACTTTGCATACATGAGTCTTGCTGTTAACAACATATATTGTACCAATTTATGTTGCTTCTCATCCACTGTTGTATCTTCTTCTCAGATTCCTAGCAGATATAATTCAGGCTTTAGAGGTAACTGAGATTTTAAAATCTTTTGTATCCATTTTTGTATCTTCATCCAGAACTGTTTAGCTTTATTGCATGTCTACCATCTATGATACAAGGTGCCAATATAATCCTGAGATTTCCAGCATTTAGCCTTCATCTTTTTATATGTCTTTGCTAGTCTCTCCAGTGTAAGGTACCAACAGTACATCATCTTATAATAGTTTTCTTTGAGATCATAACATAGTACATTTTTAATATCCTTTTCCCACTGAATCATATGTAGATTGTATCCAAAATTCTTTTTTCCAAGTTAGTCATATATTCCTTTACTTGTTCATCTCCCATATCAAATTTCAACAAAAACTTATACATCTTGACAATCAAATGGTTATCATCTGAACATAATATTTCCAGTTCAGATTTAGTCTTCTTATCTTTAAATCTCACATGTAATTGTCTCTCTGAGAGTCCCTGTAAATTAACACCTTCCTCCTACAATTGTTATAATGTCTTCATCTTGTAATCTTAGTCTTTTTTCTCCAGTAAGTCATAATACATTAACCATTTTTGATCAGTTCTCATTTCTTTTCTATAAACGGCAGCTTATGGAGAGATCCACCTTTTTTGACATAATCTCAGTTTATACTTATTCCAAGTCGTCAATAAGGCACATCTAATATAATGATTATTAAAAGCAACATTAACTTTAACTTTTCCAATTTCCAAATTCAATTTTTTGCCATTTATCTTTCCTAATCTCTTTCCATGTCTTCATATAATTATTGTCATATAATTGGCTGAATTTTCTGGTTAAATAGATGTCTAAATATTTCACTTTCTTTTCAATTTTAAAACCTTTTAAAAAAAATTTTAAAAATGCAATTCATTCATTTCTTGACAACTCACATTCTTAGTCAAAATCTTAATTTCATCTTTATCTTCAAACCAGTTAATAGTCCAAATTCTTTTAATTTTTCTCGCAATTTCCATATTGATTTCAGTCTTCCAACATAATCACCAGATCATCTGCAAAAACTCTCAATTTAAATTCTGCTTTTCTTATCTTAATTCCAATTATATTAACATCTTGTCTAAATCCACAGTTCAGCACTTTCATTACTAAAATAAACAACAAAGGGGACAGAAGACATCCTTGTCTTGTCCCCTTGGAAATCTTAAGTGCCTTTGTTGTTTCTCCATTTAATATTACTTTTGCTAACTGATTTGAATATATCAATTTAAGCCAATTCAAAAAGTTTTGACTAAAATACATCAATTCAATAACTCTAGAGAGAAATTGCCAATTCAAATAATCAAAAGCTTTTTCTGCATCCAAAAAAATTAGAGCAACTTGCTTTTCATTATGACATTCAAAATGTTCTATCACATCCAACACAATTCTGATATTATCTTTAATTTGTCTTCCTGGTAAGAATCTACTTTGATCTTCATCAATATACTTCTTTAATAAATTCTTCATTCTTTCTGCCAAAACCAAAGCAAAAATTTTATAATCATTATTCAACAAAGAGATTTGTCTAAAATACTTTGGTAAAGTTGAATCTGGTCTGTCCTTTAGAATTAATACAATAGTGGTTTCTTTGCATGAGTTAGGAATTAATCCCATTTCTATCATATCATTCATTACACTTTGCAATGGAAATAACAGTTCTTCCTATATAATAAGGTACTCCAAAGCCATCTGGTCCTGGAGTCTTTCCAGACTTCATTTTTTTAATAGCCTACACTGTCTCTGATGTTTTAATCTTCTGATTGATCTGTTCATTCTCTTGTCAATTTTAGTAGCTGTTGGGATAGGATTAACATTACAAATATGAATTGGATTGGGAAAGACCTCCACCTTGAGAGATGCAGCCTGTGATATTGCACACTACTGGACTGGATGACTTCAGTCAAAATAATACAACTTCATAATGCTCACTGAAGAAAATAGTATGTCTCAAAAGTCTCAATCTCTAAAACTGTTTAACTGAAGATGAATTACCTTACATACAATAAGTATGTAAACCATGTGGCTCTCCAGATGTTGTTGGACTGCAACTACCTTCATTATTGGCTATGCTGCCTAGGGCTGCTGGGACTTGCAGTTCAACAGCATCTGGAGGGTTTCATGATATAACCAGTCTTCATATTTGTTGGTAACTGGCTCATATTATAATAAGACAGGAAGGGATTATTATTAGGTTGGCAAAGGCCTCTGGTAGCAGATTTGAGGGAACACTAAGAAATTATAAATGGTCAATTATTTAAATATATTTTCATAAGCAAGCATTGCTTAACTTAGATGAATAAATTCAGAATTCATAGCATTCATAAGTAGTATAAAATAATTCAAAATGCTATTATTAATGCTATGGATATCAATAGCACTTTCTACAAAGACAACATTTCATGTACAGCATTAGAGATAAGATCTGTAACCAAAAATTTAAGTGGGAATTTTAGGTGGCAATACCTCATCTTCAAATGAATATCTATGTTTTTCATTCTGATCCTGGCCTTTAAAGCTACCTTTCAGTTTGATTGTTTGTTTCTTGGAGTATGCCTCTTCTTTTGTTTGAAGATTTCCTGTTCGAAATAATAAATTATTTTGTTATATTAAATTACTGAAAACTGTGGAAAACTGACAGTAGAACTAAATGTTCTAGAGAAACACAGAGTTCCCTGCCTCGCATGTTTCCATTACACCACTGATGCTTCCCTTCTTATACTGTTAATGGCAGAACTGGTGGACAGACCTGACCATTCCAGGATTTCCCCCTGGAAATCTATCCTGGACATTTTCTTACTGATCCAACCCAGGCTTCAAGACCAGTAGAAGCTTGACAATAGGGGAAAATAGAGGAGAATAACACTGGAATTAGAAAAATCAGTAGGCATAGAAAGAGAAGCAGGCCTTTCCTATCTGCTGGTACTACCTGCAAATGCTCATCCCTGCATTTGAATTTGCAAGAATTAACATACTTGGGGAAAAATATATTAATATATGAGATGTAGGCCTGCTGTGAATGTTACATTCATACTTAAAAAAACACTACTATGGACAAATTACTGGTGCAAATTTCTGTGGCAAAACCTATGGGGTTTTTTGTGCATGGGGAAAATTAAAGGCCTAAGGATGCAACATTGGTTTTAAATGAATGGCAACTGCCTGTACATGGAACATATACATAAAATCACACCAAAAAGAAAATAACAGTTAAAATGGCTTTTAAATAATGGATACATTTTAGTCAAAATTAATCACTTAGATGTCTTACTGAGATAGTTTAAGTGTTTATCTAATTTATAATTTCAAAGAAATCCCACTAGAAAGTTTTCAGTTTTTTCTAACTGATGCTCTGTAGTACATTTTATCAGAATCTGACTAGCTAATTAACTCATTAACTCATTCATTTTTCCTCCAAACATGGTTCAATGTATTATATTTCTGATTAATGCTGAAGTTGATCCTATACTTTAAGAAAGAACAGGTTGGTTGCCTGCAACTGTGGTTCTTCTTTGTGGTCTCTGTGACTCACACAATGGGTCATCTGTGCCTGCGCAGTGTGTTCTTCAGAACCTCCCAGAGCTTGGAGACAAGTGTTTTGGCGGGAACCCTGCCCTGTTCCCTGCAGCTACACAAGCCACCTTCCCACCAAAACCCTCAGTTCCTTTTTGTCCACTATGGCAGCAGTGCATGAGGAGCCTGCTTCAAAGTTTCTTTCATGGTCTACGTTTAATGGTAGCAGAAGGAAAACTTCCAAGATCCCATTTACCAGCAGCTGCAGGATCAGGTGCCTACTTCAGCTTTGCTCCTTCTGTTACCTTACCTCATCCATGTGTTCAAAAAGTCTTGAGAGTCTCCCTCTTCCATCCCTTTGACACTGAAGAAACTCAAATCTCTTTATAAGATTGTTGAGCCAGGGGCAGAGTAGTTGGCGCAACACCCCAAACCCAACTCCATTATTATAGATGTGGCTCAATCCAGGATGTCCCAGAAGCTACACTCTGCCTCTGGTGATAAAGGAAAAAATGGACTTGATGGGTAGGAAATTTTATTCCAATGCAGCTGTCTTGTTTAGAATCAATAACTATAGTACATGCATGGGAGCATATCAACAGTTTATTTGGAATAAAGTGAAGCCCTACTTGGATCACTTGCCAGAGGAGGACAGGAGAGTAGTGATGATGCTATATGGTGAGGCCCACTGTCTCATCTCCCAGCAGATCATAACAGTCCATCACATTGGAAATTGCAGCAGGAAAGCCTTGGCTGAGGCAGTGTTCCTTCAGTACCATGCTTGGCTTCGCTCCTTGAGTCTCTCACAACAAGCTAGAGCCATAGTTGAAGACCTACCTTTCAACAAAGCTGGTTTGTTCAATTTGCCCACTGACAACAAGTGACAACATACCCCAAAAATGAGAAACACAGCCAAAAAAGTTTGGACTGCAGCCCCAACAGCATTCCTTTAGGTATGGATACTGGCATTTCTTCCCACCAGCTCTCTGTACTTACAGTCCAATACTAATGGACAACAAAGATCACCCCAGGTGCTGCCTCAACAATCTTCTTCCCACAGGGTGCTGATGGCCCGCTATAAGTCTTCACAGGACAAGAAAAGACAGTCTGAGGGCTCCAAACACCACGTTTGATGGTCCCTCAGATGATACTTCTGTTTACAATATGGTGTCTGCTACCACCGTTCTGTTTCTGACAAGTCTATTGTTCCAACATCTCCTACCACCTTTGAAGCCATGGTCAACTCCACACTGTCAACCTTCGCTACCATCATTCTTCCATCTACCATCATTCGCTACCATCACCCTTAGTATCATCTCCAGATCATCCCTTCAGGGGACAGATTAAGCAAATACCACTTTGTTTGGGCCTCTGTCACATCAAACACTTGGGCCCTGGACATTATCGCCAGGGGTAAGTGATAGAATTTCAAAGACTTCCCCCACAGGCTGCGTCCATGTTACTTGCCCCTCACTGGTGCTGAAGGAAGAGATCAACACATTGCTTCAGAAGGGGGCCATAGAGCCTACCCCCTTCTTGTCTGTACACCACAGCTTCTCTTCCCTTTACTTTCTCATATCCAAGAAGGCCAGAGGACTGTATTCCATTCTCAACCTTAGGGGAGTGAATGACTACATCAGGCCCAGGCGGTTCAGAATGGTGACCCTCACCACCATCCAGCCATGGCTGCAGAGAGGAGATTAGTTCACTATGCTGCAGAGTCAATGGACATTGTCCAGCTTTTTGGACCCTCTCATCAAAGGATTTTTGGAGGGTTAAAAGAATCTCCATCCATCCCCCATACCTGCATGGAACCTGCAGCTCATCCTGTTGCAGCTTTCAAAGAGGCCCTTTGAACCCATGGTCACCTGCAACATCCAACTGCTTTCATAACAGCCTTTCTGGTGGCTGTTACTTCTGCAAGGAGGGCAGGTGGGTTTTGTGCTCTTGGAGTAGATCAACCCTATCTTCAGTTCCATGGGGAGAAGGTGGTGCTTCATCCAGACATCTCCTTCCTTCCCAAGGTTGTTTCAGCTTTTCATCCAAACCAAGATATCATACTTCTGCCTTCATGCAGAATCCATCCTTGGACCTGGAACATAATCTTCACTGTCTGGACATGCATTTTGCTTTGGCCTTTTATGAGAAGCACACTGCTGCATTCAGAAATTCTCAAAAACTTTTCCTTTGCTACTCCTCTGTCAAGAAAGGACTGCCAATGTCATCACAAGACACTGTCCAAATGGGTGGAACCTATCATTTGGCTTGCTTATAAACTGCCTGGCAAGCAGCCTCCTGCGCAACTGAGAAGCCATTCCACCAGAGCCTTGGCTGCCTCAACAGCCTTTCTGCAGGGGGTGCCTCCACATGAAATTTGTAGAGCTGCTACAAGGGCAAAGCCTGCAACTTTCATCTCTCATTGTAGACAATAGATCAAGAGATGATACTGTGTTTGGGAGGGCAGTGTTGTTTTCCTCAGTTACATTACAGTCCCACCCCCTATGGTTAGTAGCTTGCTAGTCTCCCATTTGCGTGCGTCACAGAGACCATGAAGAACAGGTTGCTTACCTGTAACTGTGGTTCTTCGAGTGGTCATCTGTGAACTCACACAATCCCATCTTATCTTCCCTCTTCATGTCCTGCTTTCTCCTTTGGTCCTTTGACTGCTGTCTCCAGGCAGCCATGAAACTGAGGATTTTGGCAGGGAAGTGGCTTATATACCCTCAGGGGACAGAACGAGGTTCCTGCCAAAACACTCATCTCCAAGCTCTGGAAGATTCCATACAGTGCACTGCACAGGTGGAGATGACCCATTTGTGAGTTCACAGATGACCACTTGAAGAACCTCAGTTACAGGTAAGCAACCTGTTCTTCTTCAAGTGGTCATCTGTGAACTCACACAAATGGCTTTACAATCCCTGTGCAATGTATTGTTTAGAATCTTTTAGAGCTGTCACGCAAGCATTTTGGTGGTAGCCCCTCCTCCACTAGTACCATATGACCAGCCATGTTCCCTCTCAAACCCTCAGTTCCATGGCTGTTGAAGCAGTAGCCCAGGAGCTAAGCTTTTGACCATAACAGAAATGGAGAGGAAAGGTAGGTGTTGTGTGAGATCACAGATGACCACTCAAAGAACCACAGTTACAGGTGAGCAACTTTTCTTCTTCTTCATGGTCTCTGTGACTCACACAAATTGGAAACTAGCAAGCTACTAACCAAGGTAGTGGGTGAGTCATGCGACACAGGAGTGCAACACTGCAACTTGTGTGGAGGAAGCAAGTGCAATTGGAACCAAAGAAGTGTGCAGAACTGAAGACCAATTTGACATCAAAGGAGCATCTGGACAAGTCAAGGCCTGCTCATACAACAAAGTCTTCAGTTGGGAAGAGTGGTTTTTATAGGCCTGTAGAGTCATTACTTTACAATGCAAATAGGACCTGATGTTATGATTTCCTCCCAGGCACAAAAGACAATGGGAGTAGCCATCGGTGTTGAAAATCTTTGCCCTACAAGTGGAGCACTTCTTAAATTATCTGGATGACATGGCTACTGGGCACACAAGGTAACTGTGAGAGGAAAAACCAGTAGAAGGGTGGGAAAACAGTCTGAGTCCAAACAAGGAGAACAGAGTTACCAAGCCGAAACAGAGATGAAAGCCAAAAGGAGTAGGAGGTCCAAGTCAAGCCTAAGATGGATTAATGAAGCCAAGACACACAGCACAACATTCCTTTTGATGCTGCTGCTGCTGCTGCTGCTGCTGTGGTGGATGAAAAGGAACTGAGGGTTTAAGCAGGAATATGACTGGTAGTGTGGTACCAGGAGAGGAGGGCCTACCATCAAAATGCCTTCATAACAGCTCTAGAAGTTTCTGAATGATGTACTGCACAGGCACAATAAACCCATTTGTGTGAGTCACAGAGACTGCGAAAAAGAAACAATTATTTTTAGAGTGTGAGAATTCATTATGGTGGTTGGCTCTTCCTCTGGTAGATATAGTACGAAGCTAAAATGGGAAGACCTATGGAAAAGAAGGATTAGGACTGAGGGAAATGTGGCTTGGGGAAATGACTCTGCTACTGGACGGATTATTCTGCTTGATGTAATGTGGTTGCCTTAGGAGCAGGGAGACAGATAGAGGAGGTTCTGGAAACTCAGCAGAAGAATAGCTGGGGAACAGTTAAAGGGTTGGGATTTGGGAACGGTTGAAGCCTGAAAATGAAAACAAAAAAGTATCCATGGAATGGGGTGGAGGAATTATTTGTTCACTTAGCCCTCAAGCAAAGATTACCCTTTCAGAATGCCAGACCCTTTAGGTCTGAAAAGCTGGGGTCCTCTTCTGCCCACCTCTTGATCTGTAGATCTTTCTAGGGGTTGGGGATATATTGTAACTCTGTTCAATTCTACTCCTCTGTTGATTTTATTCTACTTTCCATTGCATATTATTTTCACAGTAACATGTAATGAAACCCTTTGTGTTTATTGTTGCTGACATAGTGTTAAACATTTGGATAACTGAATAAAATGTTTTCCTGATCCCCACTGCCCACTGCCCCCTGCCAGGAGGCTAGGCTCCTGTCATGGTATCAGGGAAAAAAGATTTAGCTCAGACAGTAGATGAAAGAGATTAGAGACATTTGAAGGGCAAGTGAATAATATATGTATTGGCAAGAATAGTCATAAGAAGAAGAGAGATGTAGATGAGTGACAAAATTTAATTGAACAGGTGGTAGCATGAGATCCTCTATGTGACAACAACTTTTCCTAACCTGAGAGTTTCCAGACATTTTGAACTCCCACCATCCCCAGGAAACAATTATATTATGGACTTTGTGGTCCATCTGGAAAAAAAATATTTCAGGTTGGAAGAAGTCACCTTTATAATCACAAAAAGATCAGTTTTAAAGATGCCAATGACAAGAAATGTTCCAAGAGTTAACAGTGACAACAGTGATAATTTTCTATAAATCCCACAGTTTGTTCTAACAATACCAACAATTAAGCAACTTCAATTTTTCATGTTGGTGGTGATGAATTAATTTCCCATTTTCTAAAATGTAACATTATTAAATTAAATTTTTAAATTGAACATCCCAAACTCTGTATTTCATGGAGAGTTCTCACAATTACCGTTATAGTTCAGAGATGTGTTTCTGCTAAAAACAATAGATCTTTTAAGCTTTCTTTTATATTTCATTTCAGTTTGTAGAATAATTCTGTGTTGCTCACATAGATACTGACAAGTCTGCAAAATCTTACTAAAATTTCGACTATTTAAGGAAAGTCCTGTTCGACAACCTAAAAAAACAAAAAACAAAAACCCATATAAATATATGTAGAAATTATGGCATTAAATTCCATAACAAAATATTTCAAACTGATTTTTTATTTTTTGTTTTACTCTAGTGTGATAAACACATGCTTTTATAATATCTAGTCTTTCCACATGTAATATCTGTAAATTCATCAAATATTTACTATAATGTTCCCAGTAAACCTTATAGTGCACCTGGCACATGCCTTTCAATTGACCAAAAATGAAAACTGATGAGAAATTGACTTTTTGCCCAAATTTTCATGACACGATTACTTTCTTTTATAATAAAAAGTGAATGCACTTGTAAATTTAAACAGAAAAAAGTTGACATTTCAAAATGAATTGGTTATTATCAAGATAGGTTACAGTCCTATACAATCCTATCCCAACAAGTCAACTCAATTGAACTCAGTGTGAGTTCATTTTGAGTAGATAGCCTATAGGAATGAATTAGTAGCAACAAGAGTTTTTAAAAATCACCTGTGCACCTTAGCTCTGACATTTTAGGATTCTCAGAAGTACGGCCTCTTCTTTGGCTAGTTATGCTTAAACATAGTGGCTCTATGAGAGACAAAAAAATTAATATTAATATTAATCTTCTAATAAGTATTTCGCATTAATATGGATTAAAAGTTACTTTTAGTATGCTTTAATATATTAATAGTTATAGTCTTTATTTACTTCAACATATAGTTGAATATATCTAAGTATCTAAAGGCCATAATAATTCAGTTATATTAAAATAGTTGCTAAAGTGAGGTTTTTAAGTAACACAACTAGACTGTTTCTAGCCTGTTAATTGGCTCATACTTTCAAACGCATCAGTCTTTCTTTATACAGACTGATACAGCAATATGAGGTCCAAGGCTGAAATTCAGTGATGTATGTTGGTATTCAGTGTCAGTGGAGTCATGGTATTCTTCATTTCTCCCTCACACTTCAGTCCTTTGTGGTGCCAAAAGCCTGTTCCAGAGGGTTTCCATGCCTCTAGTGCATGATTTTAGGGTGCAGAGTGGACTGCAGGAAGGACAGGAAGTTATCAGTTCTGATGAAAAAATGGGATCCAGTGAAAGTACATTGTTGCATTGGCCCAATTTCATTGTATTTAAGTTAAATATAGATTATTCCCAAACTTCAAAGCATTATTAAAATGTCTAAAATTCTTAATATCTGCATTTCAGACACAGTACATGCTTTTACTGTAAATAGTTTGTACAATAAAAATCATGTTTGATGCTTGAATTTAAGATGAATTCACAACTGAATAAATGATGTAGTAACAGTATGTTTCACATATGTGAACATTTCACATCCTTAAACTGCATATATAATGTATATGCTGGATATGATAACCATAATCAAGTTGCATGGGATATTTTAGTTCTCCAGAGCCATATTCTCTTGCATGATTCACATAGACCTGGACCTACAGTATAGGCATTTTACAGCATTGTCATCTGAAGAACTGTAAACAATGTTACCAAGATTCATTTTTATTTTACTTATCGATTAAAATGTTTATAACCTGCCCTATAGCTAAAGATCTGAGAGCACCCTACAATTAAATTAATATTACTGATTTAAAACAATATAAAATGGTTTTAAAAAACACCTTAAACAGATTAAAGAAGTAGAACTGACTGCCAGCAGCATATTGATGGCATCCAATCTTTAGTCCTTGTTTTGACTAAAAGAAGAGGTATAAATAATGACACGATGATGACGATGACGATGACGCCTGTCACCACCACCACTAGTAGCATCATCTCAAAACTCCTAATGACTTCCCCAAGCAGTGCCAAGCATGGGAAATAGAATGGAACTCTGCAGCACACCATAGCTTAGCAGCCCCAGGGCTGAACAAGAATCTTCCAATTCCAATACTCTTTGGAACCAGCTCAGTAGATAGGACTGAAACCAACACAGCACAGTGCCTCCTACTTCTATCTCACAAAACCAGTCCAGTAGATTGTTTACCCAAATATAGGTAGTTATTCATAGCAACTAAGGCTGTTTTACTATCATACTGTGTCATGAAATCAGAGTGAAAAGGGTCTGGATAGTTTATTTTCTCCAACATCTGAAGTTTAGCCGCCTGCTATACTTAGCGTTTTGGGGGCAGGGGGAAAGCAGCCAGGACAAACACAGTCCCAACATATCAACTGCATTTATTACTTTGTGGTACTTTTTTTGCCCCAGCCGCTGTAATGTATTTGGACAAAAAATGTCCTATGCTATTTTGTGGTTAAAACATGATGCAAAGAACTTGGAATGTACTGAGATTAAAACCAACTACTGCACCTGCCAAAAGAGAGAGAAACTGAAAAATAAATGTAATCTGAATCCCAGGACTTTGGGTGTTGCAGATAGTGATGATAATGATCACAATGATGATAAACTTTATTTATACAATGCCTTTTTCACAAAATTGTGATTCAGTTCTGTACCCACAAACATTCTTGTGGACATCAGTTATTTCTATACTCTGCAATACAATGGAATTCACATGAGGCCAGGAAACACCTCACAAGTTATTAAAATAATCTTTTAAAAATTCTACTGGAGGAGAAAAACTGTGATATATGATGCAACATGGATATGTAGCTGTTTGTCCTCTATTTAATGTAAACTAATTTAATTTGTAACAGTTAATATAGCAATCTCTGAGAGCAGAATAATGTTAAGGTTAACTGTACCTACCTGTATTTGGTACCTGTTGAGTCTTGCTTGGGATTACAAAATCTGGTTGCTTAAACAAGAACTCACTAAAGAAATCAAAAAGGAAAATGAGGTGCAAAATATATATTAATCTTGTTCATTCATGTGTCATAACCACAACAATTTCCCATACTCTATTGTGTTTAAAAAATGCTAAGATATGCTTAATATGGATACTTTTTAATACCATCTCTGAATAAAAATTTCCAGCTGATTTATATATTTCTTATATGCAGGACTGCCCAGAAGTCATGAAGCAAGAGCAATGTTGATTAAAGTAAAATTTTGAAAGAGATGTTCATATAAGTAGTAAAACTTCCTATGTAATTTAAGAAAGAATTTTAACCCTTTCTAATTCTGAGTTTGTAAAGGAGGTATTTTTTAATCTCAGGCACCTTTGCTTCCATTAGGATAATGTCTTGGATCAGTCCTGATATTTCTTCATATACTTATGAGTACATCATTTGTATGCATTTTAGTCAATAAACAAGCCAGATTCTACTTTCCACATTCCACAACTCCTTGCTAAGCTTTCATGAATGCAACTATTAATAAATGTTTTTCCGTTAAAATATGTCAAAACACGTTGAAAGCATTGCTCCAGTCTCCAGGTGCTTCTAGACCGGGGACAGAAAACTTCCAGGAACTGAAAAGCACACTGATCACCTCCATTGCTGGAATCTGGACTGCACCACCATTTTCACCCCATCCCAATTTGAGAGGTCTACCATTTTTACCCCCAAACAGCAAATGACCAACAGTCTCCCAACTGGTCATTTTGCCATATTGCAAGTCTTTCACAACAGCCCAAGCTCTTTGTCATGTACCAGATAACTCCACAAAATTCACTTGGAGGTAGACAGTAGTTTGGTTACATTGATAGGAGCAACACAGCACACTAATGTATACATGTTTACATCTTTTATAGGTAATCATTCCAAAATTTAGGCGCACAAAACCATGATCGGTGAGGGGCATATATCCATGAATCACACTGTCTCCCAGATAATTCCCAGACCCATGTCTGTTTCACACTTCCTGCCATAGAATCATAGAATCATAGAAATGTAGAGTTGGAAGAGACCACACGGGCCATCCAGTCCAACCCCCTGCCATGCAGGAACACCCTCAAAGCACTCCTGACAGATGGCCATCTAGCCTCTGCTTAAAAACCTCCAAAGAAGAAGACTCCACCACACTCCGAGGCAGCATATTCCACTGCTGGACAGCCCTAACTGTCAGGAAGTTCTTCCTGAGGTTCAGGTGGAATCTCCTTTCCTGCAGCTTGAATCCATTGCTCCTTGTCCTGGTCTCTGGAGCAGCAGAAAACAAGCCCTCTTCTTCCTCTACATGGCATCCCTTCAGATATTTAAACATGGCTATCATGTCGCCTCTTAACCTTCTCTTCTGCAGACTAAACATACCCAGCTCTCTAAGTCTATCCTCATAGGGCATGTCTTCCAGGCCTCTCACCATTTTGGTCGCCCTCCTCTGGACCTGCTCCAGCCTGACCATGTCCTTCTTGAATTGGGATGCCCAGAACTGGACACAGTATTCAAGATGAGGTCTAACCAAAGCAGAGTAGAGTGGTACCAGTACCTCCCTTGATCTAGACACCATACTCCTATTGATGCAGCCGAGAATTGCATTGGCTTTCTTGGCTGCCGCATCACACTGCTGACTCATGTTCAGCTTGTGGTCTATTAAGACTCCTAGATCCCTTTCACACGTACTGCTATCCAGCCACGTGTCCTCCATCCTATATTTCTGTATTCCATTTTGTCTACCTAAGTGTAGGACCTTACACTTCTCTCTGTTGAATTTCATTTTGTTAGCTTTGGCCCAGCTCTCCAATCTGTCCAGGTCATTTTGAATTTTGATCCTGTCCTCTGGCGTATTAGCAACCCCTCCCAATTTGGTGTCATCTGCAAATTTGATCAGCATGCCCTCTATTCCTTCATCCAAGTCATTGATGAAGATATTGAACAGCACTGGGCCCAGGACAGAACCCTGTGGCACCCCGCTAGTCACTTCTCTCCAGGATGAAAAGCAGCCATTCATGATCACCCTTTGAGTTCGGTCGGTAAACCAATTACAAATCCAACCAACAGTAGCCCTGTCCAGCCCGCATTTTACTAGCTTCTTTGCAAAAATGTCATGTGGAACTTTGTCAAAGCCTTACTGAAATCGAGAAATGCTACATCCACATCATTCCCTTCATCTATCAAGCTAGTAACTCTATCATAAAAAGAGATAAGATTAGTCTGGCATGACTTATTTTTGAGAAATCCATATTGACTTCTCGTGATTACCACGTTGCTTTCTAAGTGATTAGAAACTGACTGGTTAATGATCTGCTCCAGAATCTTTCCAGGTACTGATGTCAGGCTGACTGGGCGATAATTATTTGGGTCCTCTTTTTTTCCCTTCTTGAAGATGGGGACAACATTTGCCCTCTTCCAGTCTGCTGGAACTTCTCCTGTCCTCCAAGATTTCTCAAAGATTATAGCAAGCGGTTCCGAAATGACCTCTGCCAGTTCTTTTAATATCCTAGGATGCAATTCATCTGGCCCTGGAGACTTGAATTCATCCAGTGTGGCCAGGTATTCCTGTACCACCTCTCTACCTATTATGTGCCTCATTTCCCCTGCTTCCTCCCCTGCTCCCCAAACGCCAGGTTGAGTGCTTGTATCCTTCTGGGAAAAAACTGAGGCAAAGAAGTAGTAGTTCTGCCTTTTCTCTTCCCCCTGTTAGTAATTCGCCATCTTCTCTGCGCAGCGACCCTATTGTCTCCTTCTTTTTCCTTTTGCTACGGACATATTTTAAAAAGCCCTTTTTATTGTTTTTGATGTCTCTGGCCAGGCTAAGTTCGTTCTGTGCTTTAGCCTTTCTGACCTCCTCCCTACATCTCCTAGCTACTTGCTTAAATTCTTCTTTGGTGGTGTCCCCCTTCTTCCATTTCCTGTACATGTTTCTCTTAACACTTAGCTCAACTGAGAGTTCTTTAGTCAACCATTCTGGTTTCTTCAGATGCCTTCCATTTTTCCTTCTTATTGGCACAGTTTTAGGTGTGCCTTCAGTATCTCCCTTTTAAGGAACTCCCATGCCTACTGAACTCCTTTCCCTTTCACTATTCTTGACCACTGAATTCCAGCCAGCAGCTCCCTAAGTTTACAGAAGTCCACTTTTTTAAAATCTAAGATGAGTGTCTGGCTACACGTATCTTCTCCTTCCCACTGAATGCCAAATTCCAATAGGGCATGGTCACTCCCCCCTAAAGATCCAACCACTTCTACCTCATTAACAAGGTCATCCCTGTTGGTCAGGATCAGATCTAGAATATTTGATCCCCTTGTGGCCTCTTCCACCTTCTGGACCATGAAATTGTCTGCAAGACAAGCAAGAAACTTGCTGGACCTTGCTGTCTTGGCAGAGTTTGACTGCCAACATATATCCGGGTAATTGAAATCTCCATCCTTGACCGGTTTGATTGAGGCACATATTTCCTGCCTGTTATCGCACAGACACCAGACGCTCAAAACAGGGAGCCTCTCTAGGCAACACTTTCATTCTGCCCATATCTGTCCTTCTCGTCTTTTCACCAGATACATTGTAGCAATAAGCAATAAAGCAATTAGCAACAGATACTTTGTAACAAATCCAAGCAGCCTCTAGTACATCTACATTGTTGCAACAATCAATTAGCATTAGATACTTTATAGTAATTATAGCCAAGCTTAGCAGTGATACATAATAACTGTTTCTATAACGGTTAAATACACATCCAGTAGATCTTGCTCATCTCCCATGGCAGGGGCTACACATCTTGAGATCATTTGCAGGTCTAGATTGGGCTTTTTCTGTAAAGAGGAAGTGACAGGGCAGTAACTTCCTGTTTGGAAAAAGTACTGTCTGAACCTTTCAAAACATTAAAAAGATGAGGTAAAACTGCTCCAAACATAAATGCAGTGAAATTACCATAGGGCCTTTTCTGGAGGCTTTGGGGGATCATATGGGATTTAGTATTTTTAACTCTAAATTTTGTAATAGTTAAGGGTGTGGGGACCTGTGATTGGTGTCTCTCACTTTCCCCACCTCTGTTCTAGACAGATGATGTCATGCATCTTTTGTTCCTTAGTAAAATATTTCTGGAAAGAAAAAAAGATAAAAACAAAACCCAATAATGTGTTGGAAGTGGGAGATGACATCTTGACACCAGTAAAATTCCATGAGCAAAAATGAGTTGATAGTCCCAACAAGTCCCTGGGTATTAATGTACCACTCAACAATTGGTTCATTGGGTCTACTTTAATAGGCTCATGAGTGCAGCATGATTTTTATCAGACTTATCTGAAAACATCATACTGCACAGATTACATGGCACATCACATGTTGCAGTACAATGTGTCATTTTTATGATGGTATTTCTTTCAGTAAACATGTAAAGTGTGGAAAATATACTTGAGCCAGCATGGTGTAGTGGGTTGATCATTAGACTACAACCCTGGAGAGCATGGTAACCCATTTAATGACCTTGGGTGTGTTAGACAAACTCAGCCCCAAAAAACTCCACAGTAGGTTTACCTTAAGGTCAGAAATGACTTGAACATACACAACAACAACACATCTTTATATATTTGTATTTGTCTAGGAAGAACAGGTTGCTCACCTGTAACTGTGGTTCTTCAAGTGGTCATCTGTGAACCCACACAAATGGGATTACTGCACCAGTGCAGTGCATCATTCAGAAACTTCTAGAGCTGTAGTGCAAGAATTTTGGCAGTAGCCCCTCCTCCACTGATACCATATGAACAGCCATGTTCCGGCTCAAGCCCTCAATTCTATGGCTGCTGAAGCAGCAGTCAGGAGCTAAGCATGTTGGGCATAACAGAAGTGGGGAGAAAGGATGGATGTTATGAGAGTTCACAGATATGTTATGAGAGTTCCAGACTTGGACAAGGAGCAATGGATTCAAGCTGCAGGAAAGGAGATTCCACCTGAACCTCAGGAAGAACTTCTTGACAGTCAGAGCTGTCCAGCAGTGGAATATGCTGCCTTGGAGTGTGGTGGAGTCTCCTTCTTTGGAGGTTTTAAGCAGAGGCTGGATGGCCATCTGTTGGGAGTGCTTTGATGTGTGTTCCTGCATAGCAGGGAGTTGGACTGGATGGCCCCTGGGGTCTCTTTCAACTCTATGATTCAATGATTCTATGATTCTATAACCATTCAAACCATGGTTACAGGTGAGCAACCTGTTCTTCTTCTTTGTGCCCTCTGTGACACACAAATGGGAAAACAGCTACTGACCAAGGTGGTGGGTGAGTCATGCAACACAGGAGTGCAATACTGCTCTCCTAAAGGCAGCATCAGCCCTTGATCTTAAGCCCAGTCTGAAGTGTGTAATAAAGGTCAAGGGCTGAGACTAGAGAGCTGCAAATGTCCTCTAGGTGACCCTTTAGAAAAGCCAAAGAAGGAGGATTTCTGCAGATGAACATCTTTTCCTGTACGTGCTAACATGTATAGAAGAATAAATAATATTTTGTTCCTCTTGTGGTCATCTCAAGTTTGTTATCCACTGCTGACCACACTTTTTTTAGTCCCCAAGGATAATCTTTGTCACTTGGGAGGTATTTCCATTGGGCCTCCAGTATTGAGGGAACAAGTTTTAAAATCTCTTTTTATGCTTCATGAGTTAAAATGTAAAACTGGCGGTGTTCATTGTATTCATGAAATTATCGAATATAGTTTTGGACTTAAGTAATACAAGGAGTGGCATATCTGAGGGAAAAAAAGCCAAAGAAGCAGCCACAGCTCTTTCGGAATGATTGTGCACAGTGACAGGAGGATCTTTTTTGGCTAGTTCGTAGGCCAGGTGAATCATGGATGAGACCCATTTGAAGAGATGCTGGGCAGGAACAGGTAGACCTTTCTTGTGACCAGAGTGACAGACAAAGAGTTTGGGACTGTCAAATGTCAGCTGTCCTGTTAATGTAGAAGGCTAAGGCTCTTCTAACATCTGAGCAATGACGCATCTGTTCAAATTGAGACGATGGGTTCGGTATGAACGCAGGTAGTATGATACCCTGGGTCAGGTGGAAAGCAGAAATCATTTTGGGAAGAAAGGAAATATGTGGTCTGAAAATGACTTTATCCTAGTGGAAACATAGATAGGGAGCATCGATACAGATAGCACAGAGTTCTCCAGCACACCTGGCCAATGATACTGCAACAAAGAGGCTATTTTCCACATCAGGAGGTAGATGTCGCCATTGGTTCTTATATGGTTTCTGGGAGAGCTAAAAGAGGACAATTTCTAAACTCTGTTGGGAACTTGAACTGGAGGGTGCAAGTTCTTACAGCCCTTTAAGAAACGTTTAACTAGAGGGCACTGGAAACAAGAAGGCTTGCCCATCAACTGGAACTGATAGGATATAGCAGCAAGGTAGCATTCGATGGATGAGAGTGATAGACCCTTCACAGGCAAAGAAAGCAGAAAGTTCAAAACATGCTGAATCTGGGCTGTATCTGGAGGTATGGGTTGAGAGCACAAAAAGGAGAGAAACTTGTCCCACTTGTAGGTGTAGGATGTTTTGAGTACAGAGCCTCAGAGCAGCTGCTAAGATTTGGTGAAGCAGTATCAACAGAGAATCTAAGGACAGATCCTCCAAGCCATCAGCTTGAGGATGTTCATGTCATGATGTCGAATCCAACCACTGTGAAGAGTCAGGAGATCTCGTCCTGGCTCAATGGAAGCTCAATGGAAGCTTGAGGTAAACTCTGAGAGATAGGTGAAGGAGATGGACTAACTGTGGCTGTTTTGGCCATCATAGAGTTATCAGAATGCAGTTTGCCTGGTTGGTGGTCAGTTTGGAGAGGATTCTCGTGATGAAAGGGAATGGGGGGAAGCATACATAGTGACACTTCCCTAATGATTCAGGAAAGCATCACCTAGCAAGCCTTTGCTCTTCCGAGTCCCAGAGCAGAATGTCATGCACTGAGTGTTCTGAGCCGATATGGAAAAATCTGATCTCTGGCATGCCCCAGGCACAGAACAGGGACTTGAGAATGTTGGGATGGAGCATCCACTCATGACAGGACACTGGTGTTCTGGTCAGAGCATCCTCTAAGATGTTCTCCTCTTCAAGTAGATGAACTGTGGAAAGTAGGATAGCAACAGCAATAGCGATAGCATGTGTATTTCTATACTGCTTATCAGCTAAGTGCTCTCTAAGCAGTTTACAATGTGTTTTTAGCTAATTGCCCCCAACAAGCTGGGTATTCATTTTACTGATCTGCAGAAGGATGGAAGGCTGAGTCAACCTGGAGCCTGACAGGATCAAACTCACAACCTTGTGGCTGCAGTACCAGCATTTAACCACTGCGCCACCAGGGCAGTGCCTCTGCATAGACACCTGTCCCAGATGCAGAGTCACATGCAGAAGGCTCATTGACATTTTACCTCCTTGCTTGTTCAAGTAATAAATCATCATGGTGTTGTTGGATATTACTTAAACTGCTTGGCGCAATATCAGAGACTTGAAAGCATGAAGAGCCTTCTCCACTGCCAACATTTTGAGAGTGTTGATATGAAGCTTGGATTCAAGATCTGTCCAATGACCTGTGATGGAGAGATTGTCCATGTGGGTGCCCCAGCCAACTGGATGCGTCTGTAATCCGAGACTTCATAGGTTGACACAGAAGAAAGGGCATTCCGCTAGCAAATTGTTGGTATGGAGCCACCTTTGCAAAGAGTGATGAACCTCTCTTGGTATATTGAGTCTCATCCAAGGAGACTCCACAAGGAGGTCAAATGTTGAGAGGAACCAGGCCTGAAAAAGTTGCATTTGGAAGCACACATTGGGAATTACGAAAGTTGTGAAAGCCATTAGGCCAAACAACACCCGAACAACCTTGATGAACACTCGTCTTGATCAGCAACAATGAAGAAAAGTGTGGCAGAGGTTGTTAAACTGATCCAAAGGAAGGTATTCTCTTGCATTCAGAGAGTCAAGTACCACTCTGATGAACTGGATGGTACAAGAAGGTATCAGGTGTGACTTGTTGAAGCTGACAATCAGATCAGGTCTATGTCTGAGAGGAAATAAGACCTGGAGTGTGCAACAAGAAGCCAGTTGTTCATGTACGGGAAGACAATGACGCCCTGCTGTCATAGCCAGACAGCGGCAACCACCTTACACTTGGGGAAGATGTGTGGGGCTGTAGACAGTCCAAATGGCAGGACACTAAATTGCTGACCTTCCTTCCTATGGCAAAAACAGAGGTAAAGAAACTGAAAAGAAACTGAGGGTTTAAGCAGGAACACGGCTGGTCATATGATACAAGTAGAGGAAGGACTACCATCAAAACACTTGTGTAGCAGCTCTAGAAGTTTCCAAACGATGCACTGTGCAGGTGCAGTAAACCCAATTGTGTGAGTCACAGAGACCAAGAAGAAGAATGTTGGCTACACTGGGAGCGAATGGATAGAGATATTTAAGGAGACAAACATGTTTTCAACAGTTTACATGTATACAGCAGGAAATACCAGCAGCAGTGGTGTCAATCATATACAAATGGAAGCTGTCCTCAATATTGCTTTTTTTCCAAGATATTTGTGCTCATCTTCACACATAAGTCTTTTCTATCCCAATTTTTTGCATTTATAGCTTTGAATATTCACACAACTCCTCCAGCTACAGAATTTTATAGGCATATTTACTCAGGTGTATCTATTTGAATAGCCAAACTGGATACAGACTTAGTCATCTTTTGAATAGATCCATTGAAATACACAAGACCTAATTAAATATTAACTAAATGAAGTCCCATTTACGTCACTGAATCTGTCTTAAAGCAGGAGTAAGTCTGAATCCAACTTGATATTAACATTTAATCTGAAAAAAAATTATAGTTGTGATTAAAGAGTTGCCATTTGGTTTTATTTGTAGAATCTGAGCTATAGTACCTTGCCTGAACAGTAGATTTACTAGATTCACAAATAGTGGTTTTACTTCTCACGTGGACTTTGTTTATGCTGTCTGTGCTGCTTTTATCAGTACAATTAAAGTGGTTATTGTGTTCATTTTGATGGACTGAAGCATCAGTTGGATTTCTTTTGGCAGGCTTTAATAGTTCATTCTTAGAAGAACGATTTACAAATTTAGCAGCAATCAGCTGAGGAGATACAGAATTTAGTAGCTGTTTCACTTTTGTAGATGCCATGCATTTGTTAAAGTGTTCCTTGCTTTCACTTGCTTTAAGGTGATTTGATGCAGTCTGTAGAATCACTTCGTGAGGAATATCATCATTGCATATATGCCTTTTCACTTTTTCCTGTGTTAAAAATATTACAACTGAAGGAAATATGCACAGTCAAAAAAGCATGCCAATTTTAATTGAAACAACAACAAATTAATTGATTATAGCTTTTGGGACGTTGTCTATCAAATGGATCTAATCAAGTGGATAAGCTCTACAAAAACGCTTATCCATAATCAGTCAACTAATCTTAAAGGTACTACAGCTGTTGGCCGTTTTTGCTGCAGGTGGCTAACCGGGCAGATTCAGATGGGCGAAACAGCATGCTCTTAGTGGCTTGTTATACACAGCTGTTTCCACTTTCCCATATTCTATTCACATAATGCACACATCATCTGAAAAAAACAGGAACCATTCCCAGCATCATCAATACTTTATCCTTTTCACAGTAATGCCAAAAAGAACAGGTTGCTTACCTGTAACTGTGGTTCTTCGAGTGGTCATCTGTGCCCTCACACAATGGGAATCTTTGTGCATGCGCAGTAGCTTTTTGGAAAGTTCCAGAGCTGAGCAGCTTGGTGGGAACCCCTCCCCCATCCAGTACTGAGCATGCTCAGTCCCACCAAGCTAACGGTCTCTCTCCTCAGTTTCAAAGTCCACCGAGGCAAGGACCTGAAAGAGGGGAGGCTGAGCGTGTGTGTGTGAGGGCACAGATGACCACTCGAAGAACCACAGTTACAGGTAAGCAACCTGTTCTTCTTCTTTGTGGTCTCTGTGCCTCACACAATGGGAGATTGAGTAGCTTACCATTGGACAGTGGGTCAGATCCTACAGAATTGAAGACAGCACCACATGGCCAAAGCGAGTGTCACACCAGGCCCGGCAGTCAAGGCGGTAGTGGCAGACGAAAGATGAGGGCCGTGACCAGGTAGCCACATGACAGAGCTCCTGCAGATCAACCCCACGAAGGAGAGCTGCTGATGAAGCCATGGCCCTCGTGGAGTGGGCGCAGAGCGGAGGAGCTGGTGGAAGTTGTCCAGCAAGTTCATAGGCTAGGTGAATTGTCTGGACAATCCACTTGGAAAACCGTTGGGTGGACACTTTATGACCCTTCCTGCGGCCACCATAACAGACGAACAGGTGCGGAGTCTGCTGGAAAGTCGAGGCCCTCTGTAGGTAGAATGCTAAAGCCCAGTGTATATCGAGCGAATGGAGTGAGCGCTCGAGAGGTGAAGCCGGGTCAGAATAGAAGGTAGGTAAGATGACATCTTGATTCAGATGGAAGTCTGAGACAACCTTAGGAAGGAAGGACACGGTGGAACACCAGGAAGTGTTCATCTGATCGTAGCATGGTCAATTCCCCTGCCCGCCTGGCCAAAGTGACAGTGACCAGGAAGGCCATCTTTAAGGTAAGGAGACGATTGTCAGACATTGCCATCAGTTCGAAGGGGTGGCGCATAATCTGAGAGAGAACAAGCAACAACAACCAAGGCGGAAGTGGTGGGGAGACAGGAGAGTAGAGGTGTTGAAGGCCTTTGAGAAATTGCTTGACTGTAGCATTCCGAAAGAGGGCCACGGAAGGAGTGCCACGTGTCTGGTAGGCTATGATGGCCAACAGGTAGACCTTCAGAGAAGAGAACGCGAGGCCCTGTTCGCGGAGCTGCAAGAGGAAATGCAGCACTGTCGATAATGAAGCTGGAGACGATGTCTCATTCCGGGTGTCCGCAAAGGCTATGAATTTTCACCACTTGTACTCATGCGATCTATGAGCGGACTCCTTCCTGGCGGCCGTGAGGACAGCTTGGATGGCAGGGGAGTCTAGAAGGTTATCCTCCAATGAGAGAGGAGGTCTGGCATGCAATGAAGTTGCATCTTGAAGTCCTGAGCGGCAGTGAGGAGGGGGCTGAACCAGTGCTGCCTCGGCCAGTACAGGGCTACGAGGATGGCGTTCACCTTGTCCATCATAAGCTTGGCCACCACTCGGCCCAGGAGTGGGAACGGAGGAAAGATGTAAAGAAATTCATTGTTCCTAGGGAATTGAAACGCGTCGCCGAGAGAGCCGGGGCCCAGACTGGCTCTCAAGCAGTAATGGGGATGTCATAAGCCAGGCTGATCTCACTTCCAATTCGGACTTGGATTCCGAGCCTGGGGTGGGTCCCTTGGAGGGGCCTTCTGGAGGGAGGTCTCCTTCAGAGCCTAGGGAGGAGTCTGCCTGCGACTCCACAGCTGTCCCTGGTGCGGAGCCCAGGCCAGCACCTGCAGCAGACATTTGCGCTCCAGAGGCAGAGGCCGGGGTTTCTGACTCCAGTCCGGAGTTTGCAGCAGACCCTCCCCCCCACGTTCCTCCAGAGGCGACTGGAGAAGGGGGCGGTCCGGAGGTCTCAGTGACTGCGGGAGAAGCGCTTGATGAATTGGCCCTGAACTCTTGAGAGGCTCCAGCTGTGAGCTGGGCCAACAGACATTTGACCAGCCTCAGCTGGGCTAAAACTGAGTATTTGAGTCAAACGCTGTTGGGGTTGGGCACAGGGCAACAACCGTTTACCAACCGTGAAACTGCATCCTGTGTCGGGAACTCTTGGTTCCAGTCTGACCTCGCTGCTTTGCGTTTGCTGCTCCTGGAACTTTGCTGTTTGTTTACATTGACATTTGGTGAAGTAACCTCTTTGATTTATTACCACTAAAGCGATAAAAACCCAGCTTCTGCCCCCGTGTCTGCTTAGCTGCCGCCTTGACATTGACAGAGGACACTTCTTGTTCCGATCGCTCACAAAGAGATTGATGGATGGTGTGCCCCAACGGGACACTATGTGCTTGAAGGTGGCATTGGAGAGGGACCATTCATGGTGACACGCCGTGTCTCTGCTCAGCTTGTCCACCGTGACATTGTCCTGTCCCACTAGGTGAACCGCCATGAGGTGCATACGCAGCGGGACACACCAGTCCCAGAGGCATAGAGCCAGGTGGAGCAGAGTGGAGGAGTGAGTGCCTCCTTGTCTATTCACGTAACAGACAGTTGTCGTATTATCTGACAAGATCTGGACTGTCTGTCCGATGATCAGGTTCTGGAAGGCCCGCAGGGCTTTCAGGATGGCTAGGAGCTCCAACACGTTGATATGAAGACGCGTCTCCAAGCCGGCCCAATGTCCCTGTACAGCAAAACGTCCGCAATAGGCTCCCCAGCCGAGGAGGGAGGCATCTGTCATGATAGTGAGTGTTGGGCAGCGTTTGACAAATGGCATACTTGATAGTAGGTGGTAAGGCGAGACCCACCAGCGGAGGGATTCCCTCACTGGGTGGGGGACCTGCAGAAGGTGACACTGGTCATCTAGAAGAGGGTCAAAAGTCCGGAGGAACCAATGCTGTAGAGGGCGGGCACGGAGATGGAACAGATAGGTGACTGCTGTCATTGCTGCCATGTAGCCCAAGAGCTGTTGGATTCTTCTGGCAGAAACGGCCGGGGCGCGTAGGACAGTGATGGTGGCTTGGCACAGCGTCCAGGCCTGCTTCACTGGGAGAAAGGCTCTGGCAGAAGCGGAGTCCAGGGTGGCGCCAATGAAGTTCAGGATGCACGAAGGCTCCAAATGCGACTTCTTGGAGTTCACCCTGAGGCTGAGATCTGAGAGAAAAGAAAGGGTGAGGTGAATGTCCTTGTACAACTTTTGCTTGCAGGGCACCACCAGTAACCAGTCGTCCAGGTAGGGATACACCATAACGTATTTCGTGTGGAGGTAAGATACCACAGGGGCTGGCATTTGGTGAAGACCCTGGGGGCAGCAGACAGGCCAAAAGGTGGGACCTTGTATTGGTAGCAGACGCCGTCGATTGCGAATCGGAGGTACCTCCTGTGTTGGGGCCGAACTGCGATATGGAAGTAGGCGTCTTGCAGGTCGATGGAGGCGAACCAGTCCCAACGACTCAGGAAAGGCAGGATGGAAGAGAGAGTGACCATCTTGAATTTCCAGGGGAGAATGTAAGAATTCACACACACACCCCGAGGTCCAGGATAGGTCAGAGAGTGCCATCTGATTTGGGTACTGTGAAGTACCGGGAGAAGAAACCAGTGGAACTAGCCCAGGGTGGCACCAGCTCTATGGCCCCTTTGAGGAGGAGGGACTTGATCTCGAGGAGGGCTGGACTGGCGGGGGTGGAGTAGAGGACGCCTAGAGGTGGAATACTTTGAAACTCGATGGCATAACCAAGACGGACGATGGAAACAACCCAGGAGTCCGAAGTGATCTTGCACCAGATGTTGAAGTGGTGAGCCAGACCAGGGGTTCTGGAAAGGCAGACGGGCAGATGAAACAGCGGTAGAGGTGGCGACCTGCAAGAGAAGTCAAAAGCGAGATTTAGCGGTAGAGGAGGACTTCTTGGAGGACGGTTGGCACCGTCTGAAAGAGCGTCGTGAGGAAGCTGGACGAGAGGCCTGAGTGGACGCACGGCGAGGTGAGCGTGACCTATAAGAATAGGCAGAATGCCGCCATGAGGAGCGTGATGAGGATGATCTCCTGGACTGAGGAGTGGGAGGGAGGCCCATCTTTTTAGCCATAAGGCAAGCCTTCACAAGGTGGTCCATGGCCTCATCTGTGGTCGCATGGAAGAGCCCTTGACCATCAAAGGGCAGATTCTCAATCCTCTTCCTACTGTCCTCTGCAAGCCCAGCGGAGCGAAGCCACGCAAAGCGATGAAGGGCGGCAGCCCCAACCATCACCCACGCTGCGCCCTCAACAGTGTGGCGAGAAGACAAGATCTGCTGGTTAGAGAGGGCCACAGACTCATTGTATAACTGGATGGCACTAGTTCTATGGTCACCCAGCAGATGAGAGAGTAGAGGAAAGAATCTGTCCCAGATGTTCCTCTGGTAGGCAGCCAGGCACACCTGTGTATTCGAGATCCTGGCGATCAGAGAGGATGCAGAGTAGAAATGTCGACTGAAGGTGTTTAAGCAGTGGCCCTCATGGTCTGGAGGTGTCGTGTGAGCCCTCTTGCCCCCTTTAGTCGAGACGATTTGACAACTATTGAGTTCAGTGTAGGATGGTTAAAAAGGAAGTCAACATCTGGGTCCAGTAAAGACGCTCCAGGTGGTGAGGGATCAGCTGCAGTGAGGCTGGCTGGGCCCAGGGATGTTTTAACACTTCCTGCAAGACAGGGAGGAACAGAATCAGAGCTGTGGAAGGAGGCCACATGTCGACATAAAAGAACACCGGGTCTTGCACTGTCGGAACGGGTCCAGAAATGTCCAGGCGAAGAGCATTGGCCATCCTGACCAGGATGTCAGAAAATTGCTTGACATCCTCCGGAGCCGAATCCGGGGTTGGATCTCCAAAGGCCAACGGCGGAGAGGTATGGGGGTCAGGCATGGAGTCCATGGAATCACTGTCGGAATCATAAGAGGCTGAGGACTGAGATGGGGACTGATGTGACCGGGGCGGATCCTGTACCGGAATGGAGGGAACAGCCGGTGGAGTACTAGCGGAGATCGGAAAAGCCACTGGGGCCGGTATCGTAGCTGGTACTGGAGGAGGTATCAATGCCGTTACTGATATAGATGCTGAGGACACCGGAATAACTGCTGGGATCGGGGCAACAACAGATTGCGTCGGTACCAAAGCCACTAGAGATGTCAATAACGTAGACGCAAGGTGGGTATCTGGTGGAGACCTTGATCATTGCCGTCACCCAGGGAGGTGGTGATATCGGCCTTCAACCAGGTGACCGGTCATGGGACCAGCGGTGGGCTGCAGAGCGCCAGTAATATGGAGAACGGGACCAAGAACGGGTCCTCGAATGTCGGTATCGAGAGGGGTGTCAGTAATGAGATGCAGAAGAGCATGACGGAGAGTGGGAATGCCGCGGGTGATAGGGAGACCAACGACTAATGTCTGGATGGTATCGATCATGATAGGCCAGTGAATAATAATAATATGAGCCGGGCTGTTCTCTCCATAGATGCTCGTGGCCATATCGAGCAATGTAAGAGGCTGAAGAGAAGGGTGAATCGAGTCTCGCCTGCGAAAGGTCATGTTCTGCACGGTAATCCTGAGAATGTGGGGATCTACCTCTATCACCATGTCCCCGAGAGTGCGCCACGCTAGATTGAGGGCGATCACAGGAAGTAGCGCAAGGAGCGTCCGAATGGGATGGACGGTCCAACTCGGCCAGCAGGAGTGAGAATCGGAGGAAGCAGGGTTTGTATAGCTGCTACTCCTGTCTGGGCCGACGTGAGAGGTGGAGACACAGGCACCGGGACTGAGAGCACCGGAAGCCGGACGTCGTCACATTCCGGCAAAGGTTTGGGAGCGTCCTCTTCTTCCATGGTAGCCATCGAAGGCTGCGTCAGAGGGGGTGTTGGCAAGGGAGCCAACCGGCGGCCTGGAGGAGAAGGAGAGTGGCGTTTCTCCTTCTTCTTCTTCTTCTTTTTCTCCTTAATGGAGGAGTCAGCAAGGTGGGAGGAAGCTCGCTTACGCCGAGCAACCGTAGGAACCTTGCGAAGCTGAGTAGAAGCCGGTTGAGAGCTAGAAGAAGCTTCCCCAGAGGAGGAGGTGATAATCGGCGTCCTGGAGAGCTTCGGAATCCTCGGTAACGAGGAAATTGGAGGCAAAGCCATTGAAGATGATACCAGTATCGGTACTGATGCAATTGGTACTGATGAGGTCAATACCAGAGGCAAGATCGGCATCGTGGAAGAGGGTGTCAACGAAGGTCTCGAAGTCGAGAGGGCCTGAGGAGAAGGGTGAGCCATGGAGAAGGTGAAAAGGGTGGTATTCGAAGCGGTCTGCTCCTTTATCCAAAGGGCTTGCTCCCAACAATAAGACTTCAACCGGGAGGCTCTGTTTTTCAGGGTTTGAGAGGTGACGTCTTTACAGATAGAACACACCTAAACATTATGGGCCTCTCCGAGGCAGAACAGACACTCGGAGTGGCCATTGGACAAGGAGACCTTGCGACTGCAAGACACACACAATTTAAACAACAACGACATAGAAAGGGGGAAGAGTTCTTACAGACTTTTTTGTTGGAAACAGCAGAAAGAATGTTAGAAGAATGAAGAACAGTGAAGCGAAGCAAACTGGCTCAGCGAAGAAGGCTTTCCGAGCTGCTAACAGGTCAGCGGACGAAAAGAAACTGAGGAGAGACCGTTAGCTTGGCAGGACTCTGCATGCTCAGTACTGGATGGGGGAGGGGTTCCTGCCAAGCTGCTCAGCTCTGGAACTTTCTGAAAAGCTACTGTGCATGTGCGAAGATTCTCATTGTGTGAGGCACAGAGACCACGAAGAAGAACTTAAATTTGTCTTGGTTATACAGTTCTCTCTCCACATTCACAGGTTTGAGACGCATGGATTTGATTATTCATGGGTGGCTTGCCTCCCCCATTCACCTTCCCATTCCCTAATCCAGGGAGAAGATGTTGTCCCCTGCACTTCCCCTGCCAGCTATGGCCCCGGCAGCTGGTGGGAGAGTGAAGTGGGGGGAGCATCTCCTCCACCCAGCTCCCCTTCCATGCAGCTGGGGGCTCCATTGCGCCAGGGTGGGAGGCAGAAGAAAGGGAGGGCAATCTCGCAATCCCCGCTCTGCTCCCCTGCACCACGGGATTGCACTGGGTGGGTGGCAGAGCGAAGTGGGGAGTATGATCCTGCCTGGGGTGGGTGAAAGAAGCATGTGGGGAGTGTGATCTCACACTCCCTGCTCTTCTCTGCCTTGCTGCTGGGGCAGTCCTGCCCTGGGCAGGTGGGAGAAGCATGTGGGGAGTGTGATCTCATGCTCTTCTCAGGCTCACCGCCAGTGTGATCCTGCCCGGGGTGGGTGGGAGAAGCATGTGTGCTCCCCTCTCTTCTCTGCCCCGCTGCCCGTATGATCCTGCCCAGGGTGGGTGGGAGAAGGATGCAGGGAGCACAATCTCACTGCGGGGAATTGTTCGCAGTTTTTTTACTTTCACAGGGGTTCTCTGCACATATCCCCCATGAATGTAGAAGGCCTAATGTAGTTATTTTCAGGTTTATGTGCATTCCAGTGTGCCCTGAATGTGCACTCTGTTTTTTCCACATCCACCATAGTGTCATGCTGGTATGAGCATCAACTCATTTGCAAAACTCCTTCCTTCCTTCTGTCCACCTTCCTAACTTCAGTCATTTGTTGTGTGACTTCCAGTTTTGCTGAAAAAGATCACAGCCATCACTACAATGAATAGTCCTCCACATTGCAATAGGTTATAACAGCCCTACCACACTGTTACTGTCAGAGGAGTGGGTGCAACAAAGAACGGGTTACTTACCTGTAACTGTGGTTCTTCAAGTGGTCATCTGTGCTCTCACACACTAGGAACTTTTGCGCATGCACGGTGGCGGTCGGAAAATTCTAGAGCTTAGTAGCTTAGCGGGAACCCCTCCCCCATGCCGGTACTGAGCATGCTCAGCCTGCCAAGCAACGGTGTCTCCTCAGTTCTAGAGTCCGCCAATAAGGGACCTGAGAAAGAGGGGATGGCTGTGTGTGTGTGTGTAAGGGCACAGATGACCACTCGAAGAACCACAGTTACAGGTAAGTAACCCATTCTTCTTCTTCGTGGTCTCTGTGCCTCACACGCTAAGAGATTTTGTAGCTTACCAGTTGGACGGTGGGTCAGGTCCTAGAGTATGGAAGCCAACACCGCTCGTCCGAAATGGGCATCTCTACGGGACCGGCAGTCCAGTCTGTAGTGGCACACGAAGGTCGATGGGACCAGGTGGCCACACGGCAGAGTTCTTGCAGGTCCACACCTCGCAGGAGAGCTGCTGAAGATGCCACAGCTCTGGTGGAATGAGCCCGGAGCAAGGCTGGCGGAGGCTGCTTGGCGAGTTCATATGCCAGCAGGATGGTCTGGGCCACCCATTTGGAGAACCTCTGGGTGGACACCTTGTGGCCTCTCCGACGCCAGCCGTAACATACGAACAGGTGCAGAGTCTGGTGAAAAGATGCAGTCCAGTTTGTGGAAAAGGCCAAGGCCCGACGAAAATCAAGGGAGTGGAGGGACCGCTCCAGGGGAGTCGTTGGGTCCGGGTAAAAGGTTGGCAAAATGATGTCCTGACTGAGGTGGAAGTGTGAGACCACCTTGGGCAGGAAGGAAATATCAGGGTGAAGGACTACCTTGTCCCTATGGAAGACAAGGAAAGGCTCATCAGCCCGCAGCGCTGTCAGCTCACTCACTCGCCTGGCTGAGGTGACAGCTACCAGGAAAGCAGTTTTGATGGTCAGGAGTCTGTCATCCGCAGTAGCCATGGGCTCGAAGGGCGGTCGCGTCAGCTGCGATAGCACCAGGGACAGCGATCAGGGCAGTCGCGGCAGCAATACCAGTGGATAGAGATGTTGTAAGCCCTTCATGAACTGCTTCATGAAGCTGCAGGAAAGGAGATTCCACCTGAACCTCAGGAAGAACTTCCTGACAGTCAGGGCTGTCTGGCAGTGGAATATGCTGCCTCGGAGTGTAGTGGAGTCTCCTTCCTTGGAGGTTTTTAAGCAGAGGCTGGATGGCCATCTGTCGGGAGTGCTTTGAGGGTATTCCTGCATGGTAGGGGGTTGGACTGGATGACCCGTGTGGTCTCTTCCAACTCTACATTTCTATGATTCTATGATTCTATGATTCATGGTAGCATCCCGGAAGAGAGCTGCCGATGGAGAGCCTCGAGGTTGGTAGGCCACGATAGCGGCAAGGCAGACCTTCAGGGACAGGAACACAAGTCCTTGCTGCCGAAGGTGGAGAAGGAAATGGAGCACGGTACGCAGGCCAACAGGCGATACCAGCTCGCCTCGCGCCTCAGCAAAGGCAACGAACTTCTGCCATTTGTAATGGTAGTTGCGGTGCGTTGACTCCTTCCTGGCCGTGGTCAGGATGTCCTGGATGGTCAGATCCTCTAAGGTGTTATCCTCCACGTGTGGAGGGCCAGGAGGGGCAGGTCCGGATGGAGAACGAGACCGTCGGAGTGCGACAGGAGATCTGACGCCGTCGGGAACCTGAGGAGTCGACCGCGAGTGGCCTTGAACAGGGGCCGGAACCAGTGCTGCCTCGGTCAGTACAGGGCTACGAGGACGACGTCGGCTCGGTCCGCGAGGATCTTGGCGACCACTCGACCCAGGAGAGGAAATGGCGGGAACGCATAGAGGAGCCCGTCGCTCCACTCGAACTGGCAGGCGTTGCCGAGAGAGCCCTGACCCCGGCCAGCTCTCGAGCAGTACCGGTGACACTTCCTGTTCCGGCTGGTGGCGAAGAGGTTGGTCGTCAGCTCGCCCCACCGGTCTCGTATCATCTGGAACCCTGCCCTCGAAAGGGACCACGCGTGGTGGCAGGAGGTGTCCCTGCTGAGAGCATCTGCCATGGTGTTCTCTTGGCCCGCTAGGTGTACGGCGATCGGGTGGACCCGAAGCGACACATACCAGTCCCACAGCTGAAGGGCGATGGTGAGGAGGGTGGTCGAATGGGTCCCCCCTTGTCTGTTGACATAACATATGGCTGTTGTGTTGTCTGTTAAGATCAGAATTGTGCGGCTGGCGACCAGGTTGCGAAATACCCTCAGAGCCTTCCAGATGGTGAGCAGCTTGAGGGCGTTGATGTAAAGACCAATCTCGTCATCAATCCAGCGCCCTGGACTCTGAGATAGCCGCAGTGAGCTCCCCACCCAAACAGGGAGGCGTCTGTCGTTACCGTGAGCCATGGGGTCGGCTCTCAGAACGGCATGCCTGACAGCAGGTGACGGTAGGACAGCCACCATAGCAGAGAGCGATGCACCTGTCGAGGAATCAGCAGGTGGAGCCTCTTGTTGTCTAGGAGCGGGTTGAAGACCCTGACGAACCAGTGCTGGAGCGGGCGCACACGGAGTCGAGACAGGTAGGTGACTGACGTGGTCGAGGCCATGTCCCCGAGAAGCTGCTGAATCCTTCTCGCTGATACCGTCGGGGCATCGAAAGTGGTGGATGTGGCCTGACGAAGGGTATGTGCACGCTCCATGGGCATGTATGCCCTGGCAGACACCGAGTTCAGGGTCACTCCAATGAAGTCGAGGACTCTCGCCGGCTCGTGGTGCGACTTCTTCGGATTGACCCGGAGGCCAAGACGGGTCAGAAGGGAAAGAGTCCGGTGGATGTCCTTGTAGAGTTTCTGTCTGGGCCACAGGGGCCATGCACTTGGTAAAGACCCTGGGAGTGGTGGAGAGTCCGAACAGTAGCACCCTGTATTTATAACAGGTACTGTTGACCACGAACCGTAGGTACCATCTGTGCTGGCGATGTGGAAGTAAGCATCCCGAAGATTGATGGAGGCGAACCAGTCCCCTCGCCAAAGGAAGAGCAGAATCGAAGACAGAGTGACCATCTTGAACCTCTTGGGGAGGATGTACTCGTTTACGCCTCTGAGGTCCAGGACTGGTCGTAGGGTACCGTCCGATTTTGGTACCGTGAAGTACCGGGAGAAGAAGCCGGTGGTACTGGCCAAGGGCAGAAGTTCTTCGATCGCTCCTTTTTGCAGCAGGGACTGGATCTCTTACAGCAGAGCTGAGCTGGGCAGGGTGGAGTAGTAGACGCCTCGTGGAGGTATACTTCCAAACTCAATGGCGTAACCAAGACGGATGATGGAGAGAACCCAAGAGTCCGAGGTGATATGACGCCATTCGGCGAGGTGTCGGGCCAGGCTCGGTTGGTCTTTTAGGGCTGCTGGCAGGCTGAAGAGTGGCTGTGGTGGCGACCCGCAAAGGCGGTCAAAACCGGGATGAAGACTTCTTTGAAGAAGGCTGGAGTCTCTGAAGAGGTCTCTGAGCTGAGGACAAGGTCGACAGGCAGGACGGAGCTGAACGAGACGAGTGAGGTTGATAGGTCGAAGAGGACGACCTGCGCCAAGATGACCGGGAGCTGAAGGTACAGCGAGGCTGAGGGGGCTGATGTATGCCCATCTTCTTTGCCGTTAGGCGTACCTTGACAAGATGGTCCATCGCCTCGTTGGTCGTGGCGTTAAACAACCCCTGGCCATCTAAAGGAAGGTCTTCGATCCTTCTCCTGCTGTCTTCTTGCAGGCCAGATGATCGCAGCCACGCGTAACGTCTCAGGGCAACAGAGCCCACCATCACCTGCACCGCTACCTCCACTGAGTGCCTCGATGAGATGATCTGTTGGTTGGCAAGTGCTACCACCTCATTAAAGAAATGCATAGCACTCGCCCAATTCCCCTCAGGGAGGTTGGACAGAAGAGGACAGAATCTGTCCAGCAGGTTCCTCAGATAGGCTGCAAGGCAAGCTTGAGTGTTGGACACCCTGGCAATTAGAGATGAAGCAGAATAAAATCTCCTGCCAAAGGTGTCCAGCCTGCGGCCCTCTCGATCTGGCGGGGTGGTGTGTGCCCTTCTACCGCCCTTGGTCTGGGTGGATTCGACTACAATCGAATTGGGCACCGGATGCGTGAAGAGAAATTTGGCCTCCTCCTTCTGGGTCTGGTACAGGTGTTCCAGCTGGTGAGGGATTGGCTGGGCAGACGCCGGCTTGGCCCATGGATGTTTAAGGGCCTCCATCAAGGCCGGCAGGAATGGTAGTGGAGCCATGGACAGTGGGCGGGTGTCCACGTAATGGAATACAGGGTCCTGCACGGCTGGAGCCAGGTCCGCGACCTTCAATCCCAACACCATCGCCATCCGAAGGAGGATGTCGGAAAACTGCTTCACGTCTTCCAGTGCTGATTCTGGTGCACGTTCTCCGAAGACCAAGGGCGGGGACTCATGAGACGTGGGCGTGGACTCGTCGGACTCCGAGTCCGTCTCGTAGGACTGCGAAGACTGAGATGGGGACCTGTCTGGAGACCTTTCTCTCGATGACCGTTGGTGCGGTAGCGCCAAGGTCACCGTCGGCACAGTCACCGTCATCGGTACCGTCAACGGTACCGATGGAGTAACCATCAGCTGGGGTGCCAGAGTTGTTGTGATCGGCACCACAGCAGGCCGTGGGCGCTGGATCGCCTGGGTGACGGTAACAGCAGAGGCCGTAGTCTGCGCTGGAACAGGCTCAGAGAGCGGGCGAGAGACGGTCACGGTGACTCTTGGAGGTGGAGAGATGGCCCAATAACGGGGCGAACGCTCTCGGAACCTCTCATAGCGCGGAGACCGCAAGAATGAGCGAGATGGAGATGGCCGATACCGCCGGTGGTACCTGCCGCGAGATGGTGAATGCGAGCGGCGGTATGGCGACCAGAGCCTCACGTCCGGGTGGTACCGGTCTCTATAAGAGAGTGAATAAGATCCATACGAGCCTGGATGCTCCCGCCAGGCATGTTTTCAGCCATACCTCGCAATGTGTGATGCGGAAGAGTACAGCGAGTCAGCCGAGGGCTGGGACGAGGCCTGCTCCGGGTAGGCCTCCTGTCGGCACGGAGATCGACGTCTCACCCTGCGTTCTGGGGAGCGCGACTCACTCCTGCCAGATGCCACCCGATGACTGGGCGAGGCCCGAGCTGAGGTCGGAACATCCTCCAGGCGGTCCACTCCTTCTGGGTGACCGGGTGGGGATACCGTGGCAGTGAGCACAGGCAGGCCCGAAGGCACAGCCGAGCTGGCGGTCTGCTCTTCATCAGACACCTCCAGAATGTCTTGTGTTTCTGACTCTTCACCTGGGTCCCCAGGCTGTTGAGTCGGAGGAGATATCGGAAGGCGGGGCCTCTTGGAGGGCGAACTCTGCTTCTCCTTCTTTTTCTTCTTCTTCTCCTTTTCCGTAGAGATCTCTTGAGGGGCAGGTTGCTTACGCTGGGCAGCAGTAAGGGGCCTAGTTGACTTAGCTGCCTGCGAGCCCGCAGGAGCCTCCCTCGAAGTCGATGTGGCTGATGGTAATCTCGGGATCCGCGGTAAGGCCAATATCAGAGGCCGAGACAACAGTACCGAGCCTGGTACCGTTGATGAACAGGTTGCTTACCTGTAACTGTGGTTCTTCGAGTGGTCATCTGTGCCCTCACACACTAGGAGCTTTCGCGCATGCGCGGTACCGTTCGGAAAATTCTAGAGCTTAGTAGCTTGGCGGGAACCCCTCCCCCTCTGCCTGCACTGAGCATGCTCAGCCCGCCGAGCAACGGTCTCTCCTCAGTTCTAAAGTCCGCCGAAAAAGGGACCTGAGAAAGAGGGGACGGCTGGGCGGGTGTGTGTGAGGGCACAGATGACCACTCGAAGAACCACAGTTACAGGTAAGCAACCTGTTCTTCTTCTTCGTGGTCTCTGTGCCTCACACACTAGGAGACTTTGTAGCTTACCAGAAGGACGGTGGGTCAGGTCCTAGAGTACGGAGGCCAGCACCGCTCGTCCAAACCGGGCATCCCTCCGGGACCGGCAGTCCAGTCGGTAGTGGCACACGAAGGTCGATGGCCAGGTCGCCACCCGACACAGTTCTTGTAGGTCCACACCTCGCAGGAGAGCTGCCGAGGATGCCACGGCTCTGGTGGAATGAGCCCGGAGCAAGTCTGGCGGGGGCTGTTTTGCCAGCTCGTAGGCCAGTAGTATAGTCTGGGCCACCCACTTAGAAAAACGCTGGGTGGAAACCTTGTGGCCTCTACGGCGCCGACCGTAGCACACGAACAAGTGTGGGGTCTGTCTGAAAGATGCAGTCCGGCTGGTGTAGAACGCCAGGGCCCGGCGAACATCGAGGGAGTGTAGGGACCACTCCAAGGGTGTCGTTGGATTCGGATGGAACGTTGGCAAAATAATGTCTTGATTAAGGTGGAAGTGTGACACCACCTTGGGCAGGAAGGAGATGTCAGGTCTGAGAACTACCTTGTCCCTGTGGAAAACAAGGAAGGGCTCGTCGGCTCGCAACGCTGTCAGCTCGCTGGCTCGCCTGGCTGAGGTGACAGCCACCAGGAAAGCAGTCTTAATAGTCAAGAGCCTGTCATCCGCCGTGGCCATGGGCTCGAACGGTGGTCGAGTCAGCTGCGACAGCACCAGAGAGAGCGACCAAGGCGGTAACGGTGGCGATACCGGCGGGTATAGATGCTGTAGGCCCTTCATGAACTGCTTCATGGTGGCGTCACGAAAGAGCGCCGCCGACGGAGAGCCGCGAGGTTGATACGCCACGATGGCGGCAAGGTAGACCTTTAAGGAGGAGAATGCCAGTCCCTGCTGCCGAAGATGGAGTAAGAAGTGGAGGACGGTACCTTGGCCGACAGGCGATACCGGCTCTCCCCGTGTCTCAGCAAAAGCCACAAATTTTTGCCATTTGTAGGCATAGTTACGGCGCGTCGACTCCTTCCTGGCCGCAGTCAGGACGTTCCGGATGACCGGGTCATCTAAGGCGTTATCCGCCATGCGTGGAGGGCCAGGAGGGGCAGGTCGGGATGGAGAACGAGACCGCCCGAGTGTGACAGAAGGTCCGGAGTCGAGCGGAACCGGAGGAGCCGACCCCGAGCCGCCTCGAACAGGGGGCCGAACCAATGTTGCCTCGGCCAGTACGGAGCCACGAGAACCACGTCTGCTCGGTCCGCCAGGATCTTGGCGACCACCCGACCGAGGAGGGGAAATGGAGGGAACGCATACAGAAGGCCGTCGCTCCATCGGAACTGGAAGGCGTCGCCGAGAGAGCCCGGGCCCCGACCGGCTCTCGAGCAGTAGCGACGGCACTTCGCGTTCTCCTCGGTGGCAAAGAGGTCGATCGTGGGCTCGCCCCATCGGTCCCGAATCAGCCGGAACGCTTCCCTCGACAGGGACCACTCGTGGTGGCAGGAAGTGTCCCTGCTGAGGGCGTCCGCTGTGGTGTTGTCCTGGCCCGCCAGGTGCACGGCTATCGGGTGGACCCGGAGCGACACGCACCAGTCCCACAGTTGGAGCGCGATGGTCAGGAGCGTGGTCGAGTGGGTCCCTCCTTGTCTGTTGACGTAACAGACTGCCGTCGTGTTGTCCGTCAGAACCAGGACCGTGTGCCCAGCGACCAAGTTGCGAAACGCTCTCAGAGCTTTCCAGATAGCTAGAAGCTCGAGAGCGTTGATGTGGAGACCGGTCTCGTCGTCGGCCCAATGTCCTCGTACCCTGAGTCCACGGCAGTGTGCTCCCCAGCCGAACAGGGAGGAGTCGGTCGTTACCGTCAGTCGAGGAGTCGGCTCTCGGAACGGCATCCCGGAGAGCAGGTGACGGTAAGACAGCCACCAAAGCAGGGAGCGGCGCACGTGTATAGGAGGTCGTAGATGACACCTCTGGTCGTCCCGGAGCGGATTGAAGACCCGGACGAACCAGTGTTGGAGCGGGCGCGCATGCAGCCGGGAGAGGTAGGTAACTGCTGTGGTGGAGGCCATGTACCCGAGGAGCTGCTGGATCCTCCTCGCCGACACCGTAGGCACGTCGAAGGTGGTGGCTGCCGCCCGGCGAAGGGTATGTGCGCGCTCCAGCGGTAAGTAGGCCCTGGCAGACACCGAGTCCAGGGTCGCACCGATGAAATCGAGCACCCTCGCCGGCTCGAGGTGCGACTTCTTCGGGTTGACCCGGAGACCAAGGCGAGTCACAAGGGACAGTGTCCTGTGGATGTCCCTGTACAGTTTGTCTTTGCAGGACGCGACCAACAGCCAATCGTCGAGGTAAGGGTAAATGGAAACGCCCTTCGTCCGCAGGTGGGATACCACCGCGGCCATGCATTTGGTGAAGACCCTTGGGGCGGTAGACAGTCCGAAAGGCAGCACCCTGTATTGGTAACAGGTGCCGTCGATCGCGAACCGAAGGTACCGTCTGTGCTGCGGACGAATGGCGATGTGGAAGTACGCATCCCGAAGATCGATGGAGGCGAACCAGTCCCCTCGACGAAGGAAAGGCAGGATCGAAGGCAGAGTGACCATCTTGAACCGTCTGGGGCGGATGTACTCGTTCACCCCTCTGAGGTCCAAGATAGGCCGCAGGGTACCGTCCGACTTCGGTACCGTGAAGTACCGGGAGAAGAAGCCAGTGGTAGTGGTCGAGGGCGGTAACCTTTCGATCGCTCCCTTCTGCAAGAGGGACTGGATCTCTTCCAGCAAGGCCGGACTGGCGGGGGTGGAATAGTAGACGCCTCACGATGGAATAGTTGCAAACTCGATGGCGTAACCAAGACGGACGATGGAGAGAACCCAAGAGTCCGAAGTGATGTAGCACCAGTCGGCGAAGTGTCTGGCCAGTCCGGGATGATCTTCTAGGGATGCGGGCAGGTGGAAGAGAGGCTGTTGAGGCGACCTGCAATTCCCATCAAAAACGGGACTTCGTCCCCGAGGACGACTTCCTCAAAGAGGGTTGGCGTCTCCGAGGAGGCCTCCTAGAAGAAGACGAAGCCATCGGCCGCGACAGTCCCGAGCGCGGGGAGCGTGATGGGAGCGTGGAGGAGGAGGACCTGCGCCATGAAGGTCGGGAGCCAAAGGCGCGGCGTGACTGCGAAGGCTGATGGATCCCCATCTTCTTGACCGTTAGGCGTGCCTTGACGATGTGGTCCATCGCCTCGTCAGTAGTGGCACTAAACAGTCCGGTGCCATCGAAGGGAAGGTCCTCGATGCACCTTCTGGTGTCCTCCTGCAACCCGGATGATCGGAGCCACGCGTACCTCCGGAGCGAAACCGATCCCACTAGCACCCGTGCAGCCACCTCGACGGAGTGCCTAGAGGAAATGATCTGCTGGTTCGCGAGCGCTACCGCCTCGTTGAAGAAGTCGGTAGCGCCCGCTCGGTTTTCCTCCGGGAGACTCGCCAGAACCGGGTGGAACCTGTCCAGCAGGTTCCTCAGGTAGGCCGCGAGGCAGGCCTGAGTGTTCGAGACCCGTGCTATCAGTGAGGAGGTGGAGTAGAATCGCCGGCCAAACGTGTCGAGCCTCCGACCCTCTCTATCCGGCGGCGTGGTATGCGCCCTCGTGGCCCCCTTGGTCTGGGCAGACTCGACCACCACGGAGTTCGGCTGAGGATGGCTGAAGAGGAACTCGGCGTCCTCCCTCTGGGTCCGGTAGAGGTGCTCAAGCCTGTGCGGAATAGGCTGAGCAGAGGCCGGTTGGGCCCACGGCTGCTTCAGGGCTTCCATCAAGGCCGGCAAGAATGGCAGGGGAGCAGTTGATGGAGCGCGGGTGTCGACGTATTGGAACACCGGATCCTGAACAGCCGGGGCCGGTTCCGCAATCTTCAGGCCCAAGGCTGCAGACATACGAAGGAGGATCGCCGAGAAACTCCGAACGTCCTCCGGGGCCGACTCCGGGGCAGGGTCTCCAAACGCCAAGGGGGGAGATTCGTGGGACGCTGGTGTTGACTCATTGGAGTCGGAGTCCGACTCGTAGGACTGAGAGGAGTCGGAGGACGGCTTGTCGGGCGATCTCTCCCGTGACGGTTGACGCGAGGACACGGCAAGGGTCACAGTCAGAGCAGCGACAGTGGGAGGCCTCACTGAAGGAGAAGCAGCTGTGACCGCTGCCTGAGGAACCCGGGCGGCCGGAAGTAGCACAGGTCTCGGACGCTCAACAGTCTGGGTCACAGTCACCGAAGCCGGGGGCAGCGGCGCCTGAGTGGCCTCCGACGACGGACGGGTCGCTGTGGAGGTAACCCGTGGCGGAGGTGAGACCGCACGGTAACGAGGCGAGCGGTTGCGCGAGCGGCGAGGAGCAGGTGACCTGGAGGTGGAACGCGGCGAGTCGTGGTACCGAGAGCGGTAGGCTCCGCGTGATGGAGAGCGAGACCGACAATACGGCGACCAGCGTCGTGCGTCAGGATGGTACCTGTCGCGGTACGCCGGGGAGTACGATTGATAGGACCCCGGGTACTCCCTCCAGGTATGCTCTCTGCCGTATCTGGCCATGTAAGAGGCCAAAGAGTACGGAGAGTCCATCGGTGGTCTAGACCAGCCGGGGTGGGCCTCCCTCCGGTGCGGAGAGCGTTGCCGGATCCGCCGCTCCGGTGTCCGGGATGGCCTCCGTCCGGAGGATCCACGCGGACGAGGTGAGGCCTGAGGTAAGGCGAGAGCATGCTCCGGGCGGGCCGCCATTTCAGGGCGTCCGGGCGGAGACACCGCTGCAGTCAAGAGAGGCGGGCCGGGGGGCGCCTCGAAGGCAGCGGACTCCTCCACGTCGGAGACCTCCAGGATCTCCTGGTGTTCCGAATCCTCCTCGGGTGCCTGCTGGGTCGGAGGAGGTGTGGGAGGAGCAGGTCTCTTTGATGGAGAGGCACGCTTTTCCTTCTCCTTCTTTCTCTTTTTCTTGTCCTTGTCCTTGTCCTTCCCCTTCTCCGGAAGAGCAGGCCTTTTTCGCTGGGCCAAGGTCAGCGGCCTCGTAGGTTTTGAAGCGGGAACCAAAGACTCTCCCGAGGTCGAAGCAGAGATCTTCGGTATCCTCGGCAGAGCAGAGATCGGGGTCCGTGGTGGCGGTACCGAGCCCGGTACCGCCGACGAGGTCGGGTCAGCAGCCGCCGACGCCGACACGGGCATGGTCGAAGAACGCCCCGATGCTGATGGTTTGGACATCGTAGCCACTGACGGTCGCGAAGGTCCTTCCTGAGCCTGTAGAGACTGCTCCCAGCAATGAGATTTCAGGCGAGCCAGGCGATTTCTCAAAGTCTGGGAGGTGAATTCTCTACAGATTGGGCAAGCCCTGGTGTTGTGGGCCTCACCCAAACAGAAAAGATACTCGCTGTGACCGTCGGTTAAGGCGACCTTACGACCACACACTTTGCACGGCTTGAACAGCGCCGACATAGAAGAACGGAGAAGACGTCGGGGAAGGAGCGTGGAGAAGACAAGATGGCAGAGACGAAGAGAAACGACGAAGGAGACGAAGACGACAGGGGGGGGAAAGAGAGGTGAAAATCCCGTAAACGGGAGCCAAAATCACCAAAACCAAGTCCGCAATCCGAGGGGTAGTCCAAAATCCAATTCCGAAGTCAAAGCCAGTCAAACAAATACACCAAGAGAAAAGCCAAGCAAGAACCAAACTCAGAACCTCCGTACGAGACGGCGGACGAGAAAGAACTGAGGAGAGACCGTTGCTCGGCGGGCTGAGCATGCTCAGTGCAGGCAGAGGGGGAGGGGTTCCCGCCAAGCTACTAAGCTCTAGAATTTTCCGAACGGTACCGCGCATGCGCGAAAGCTCCTAGTGTGTGAGGCACAGAGACCACGAAGAAGAAGTAGTTGGTACGGCAGCCGCTGACACCGAGGGTGTGGTCGCAGGTTTGCTCGATGTCAATGGTTTGGACATGACTGACTTAACAGGAGGCTGATCCCTCGCCTGAAGAGACTCTTCCCAGCAGTGGGATTTCAAACGAGATGAACGGTTCCATAGAGTCTGGGTAGTAAATTCAGAGCAGATTGAACAAGCCTTAACGTTGTGAATCTCTCCCAAGCAAAAGAGGCACTCACGATGTCCGTCTGACAGAGCAACCTTGCGACCACAAGTGACGCAAGCCTTGAACAAAGCAGACATAGAAGGTAGACGAAGTTCGAAAGAAAGCCCAAGAGGGGAAAACTCACGAGGACGGCAGAGAAGACAGAGGCCGAAGAAGAAGAGAGCCGAAGAAGAAAGGTCGAAGGAGGGGTTGACAAGATCCAAAAATACCAAAATCCAAGTCCGAGTACCAAATCCAAGCCAATATCCGAAGTCCGAAGTCAAGATTACCAGAAAAAACAGTCCGAAGAGCAGCCAAGAGCGCTACTAAGCAAAGAACCTTCCATTCGCAACGGCAGACGAGAAAGAACTGAGGAGAGACCGTTGGCTTGGCGGGCTGAGCATGCTCAGTACGGGCATGGGGGAGGGATTCCCGCCAAGCTGCTAAGCTCTAGAATCTTCCGAACGCTACTGCGCATGCGCGAAAGCTCCTAGTGTGTGAGGCACAGAGACCACGAAGAATAATTTTGTTTTGGTTCAGCAGTTTCAACATTGCTACATATATCCTTTGAGGAGTGGAAGACTGCAGAATTTTGCAAGTAATAAGGGCACTTTAGCTAGAGCACCATGTAGTTGTATGTCATGTAATCTGCCTTTTGTTTCTCAAGAAAACACACAGCGTTTTACCACTGTGTTTAATGAGGCATATTAAGCTTGATCGCAAATGGTTGCTGAATCTAACTTTTCATTTTTGGCTTCATTTTCATTTTCAATTTTGGTTTTATCTCAATACAATATTTGCATGCTTTTGATACCCATTGGTAAATTCTTTGTATTTTCTCCCCTCCCAAATTTCCATTGGATGCCTAAATGTCTTCATTTTCAAACTCTGATCTAATGCATCTCTGTTATTTTTGTTATTATATAGTTGTATATTGTCCAGGCTCCTTGTCCTGTCTGTTCTCAAGCTCTCTGATTCTCTTTCACTAGGCTGTAATTCCTTAACAGCTTCCCTTTGATATGCAATATGTGCGGTCCACATTTACAGCTTAGATACTTCGCAGCCGTACATAATAAATCACTAGTTGTTTGCTATACTTTAAAACTAACAGTTAACGCAGCTCTGTATTTTAACAGCTTAACTAAATGCTCACTACAGTAATCTAAGTTAAAACACTAAAAGGATAACCTATAACAATAATTTTCTAATGCTATAGTTTTTTATGCGTAATCATGAATGCGTAATACTGTCAATTATGTCAGGAAGCACAGCTGACATAACATTGTACATAATGCAAAGATGTTTATCATGCAAGCAGACTCCTTTATTTTTGATATTTTTGCTCTGAATATCAGAGAGTTAATGCTTATTCATTACCTAAATCATAGGCTAGTGCTGAACAGGATGAAAATGCAGCTTGAACATTTTTCTTGATAATCCCCTTCAACTTTGTATTAGTTTATTTATATACTTTGGAGAACAAGGACTGCGGTTTCAAGTGCTACGCCCTCATCCTATACCATCCTGAATCTATTTGAGCAGACAAATATTTTGTTGTTTCTTGTTGTTTGCCTTCAAGTCATTTTCTACTTATGGCGGCCTTAAGGCGAAATAGTCATGGGGTTTTCTGGGGCTGTGAGTGTGTGATATGCCCAAGGTCACCCGGTGAGTTTCTATGGCTGAGCAGGGAATTGAACCAGTGCTAAAACCACTACACCACACTGGCTCTAGACAAATATTACCTTGTTGTTATTCACAAAAGTGTAAGTAACACAACACAGTGTAAGACAGATTTAACAATACTGTAAATGTTCAGTTGAGAATGTGTATTTTAAAAAGGGGTAATGCTCCCATTTTTATCATTCACACATACACTGTTATCTTGCCTGAAATTTCTCTATGTTTTACCAGTTTTCTTAGATTGTCATACTCAATTACTACTTTTTAAGAGAGCAGTACCTCTTGATGTTCCTTTTCAAGCTTTTTGATTCTGTGTAAGATTTCTTTTGCTCCATTCCAGTAGTCTTCAGTATTCTTTTCTTTGCTGTGGAGATCTATGTCCAGTTGTCCCATGTTATCATCCACTTTTACTGAATGCTCATTTAACTGAAGTGACAACTTCTCCACTTAAAAACAAACAAACTAATTTTAGTTCATAAAATCAAAGGCATATATTTCATGATGCACACCAAAGTACAGGTACACCTTAATGAAATAGCTATATGCCTGGGCTTTATTTCTTTAACAGAAACTTTGGTACCAGAGATAGAAATAACATGGAAAGAACAGGGATAGTTTCCTACACCTCAAACAAGAAGAACAGTTTCAACATACTTTTTATTTAAAACTAATGTTATGAGCATGTGAATGAAACAACCAGGTCAGTTAAGCCTTGTATAAGTGACACCTGTATAAGTAAACAAAGTGATTGTGGAGGCAGCTGTTTATCTCACCTATTGTACATAAGCACACATTCTTACAGTAGTATCACCTATAATAGAATCCCATTGTTTCCCAGGTCAAGCTTTCTTGCATTGTTTACTGCAGACACATTGCTGCAACCCAATGCCAATGCTGAAAAAAAAAAAGCTGCCTAGACAAGAAAAGAGTGGGCTGGGTGGGGCTCCCATAAAAAGATCTTGTGAAAAAGGCACTTGTCTGAGAGGCTTTGTTAACTGACGTATGCCTGCATTAGGAGGCTGGCTCCCAAGAATAGTGACTGACACAAAATTATGTAAAGCATCTTTAATTTTTGTTAATTAAAGTTTAAATTTCTGCAGGCTCTGAAGTAGGTTCTTGAAAGATAGCTCTTTTCACTGTCTCCTTTTATAAAATTGCCAGGAAGGCTGGAAGTAAGAAGTGAGCAAATTAACAATAATTAATATACTCTGAAAGACAAAGTCTGCCTTTAATCCTAATGATTACTATACAATGTCCAGAGGGGAAGAACTTGGACGTCATTAATGGTAGTTTTCAGAGAAGTAGCCATGCTAGTCTCTTGCAGCATAAAAAGGAAGAAGGAAGAGGGAGGGAAAAAAAGAAAAAGAAATGTAGCTGGGTAAAGTGATACAAGTCTAATTTTCCTCTAAAAAAGGGGCTGGGTAAGGTAATACAAGTCTTTCAGATCTTTACTATGGTCAGTTAGAATAAATCTCTTCTGAAAGAGCATTTTGAACCCTGGAAAACTGACTCCTGGTATGCAGATTTATTGTTTTCGTACATCAACACTAACTGACTACTTTTAAGGTCTCAAAGACCTGTCTCATAGTACACAGCCCTTTGAAAATTCAGGGCAATGGTCATGATTTGCATCTTTCTGGATCCTATTACATTTCATCCCACTCCCACAACTGAGTAAATGTGCTTTTCACCTGAACTTTTATTATCACCCTGTACTGCATCCCAGATATTGGGTTTATATCTACAAAAGCTCATCTGCTATATAAAAGTCAATGTTTGTCTGTGAGTTTGTGAGTTTGTCTGTTTGTCTGTGTCAGGCAGGCGAAGACCTCATATGATTGGCTGGCAGTGAAGATTCACGAAATCCTGGGGTTGGCAGTTCAGGGAGGGGCCTTTAGAATTCTCAGCCAGAGAGCTCTTGGGCCTCAGGCCAGTTGCTATGGAAATGAGGCCGACCATCAGTAAGGATGCCAGAAAACGTTTGGGAGGCATATGTGAGAAAAATTAAAGTGACATACATAACATAGTTGCAAGGTCTTCTCGCCTCACACAGTAGATTGTATGGGTTCATATGTGAGGAATCAAAGTTGAAATTCAAAACAAAAAATGCTTCCAGAAAAATGTAAAGCCATTGCACAAATTCAACAGAAAGCAAAAAAATCAAAAGCCAGTACATTAAAATTGCCGGAGAACACAGATTGAATTGGGGACTAGGGGGAAAAGTTAGAAGTACTGGAATGGGCTGTTTGCTATGGAGACGATGCCTAATAGCAAGGAGGAGGACAGTGTGTTCCCGCAGGAACCCAACTTCTGTATGTTAATAACTACGAATACAGATTGGATTGGGGAATATGGGGATAAGTTACAGGTACTGGAATAGGCCGGTTGCTATAGAGATGAGCCCTAGCAGCAAAGAGGAGGACAGTGTATTCCCTCAGGAATCCAACCTCTGAATGTTAACTCTGAATAAAGATTGGATTAGGGAATATGGGGAAAATTTACAAGTTTGGAATAGGCTGGTTGCTATGGATATGAGGCCTAGCATCCAGGAGGAGGACAGTGTACTCCCTCAGGAACCCAAACTGTGTATGTAAATAACTCTGAATGCAGATTGCATTGGGAAATATGGAACAAAGCTACAGGAAATGGAGAAGACAGTTTGGTGTGTTCTTAAGAGGAAAATAAAAACCCCAGGCAACGCCGGGTAAATACGCTAGTGTGAAATAAAAGCCAGTTAGTCTTAAAGGTTCTGCTACATTTCTTTTGCTTTTTCTCCCTCCGCCCTCCTTCCTCCTTTCTGTATGGTATTACCAGTAGCTCACTACCATTCACAGAAACTATTGTTCGCTTTCAGTAAAATCTGTGAATAATAACTGTGAGAATAACTGAGGTAAGTGTGCTGAAACAATAGATATCAACATACTAAAAAGCAAGATATCTCATTGACATTTCAAGCTATTTACTAGCTCACACCTAAAACCACTTAATCTTTACTGACTGTGTTAACCTATACTATATTAATCATTTTTTCCCACAAGAGTATCCTTTGATAAATTTTAAAAACAGCAACTTATTTCCTATTTATACAGTCTTCTCAGACTGATCTCCTAAATCTTGTGTTATATCACAGCCATTTACAAGCCTACGCAGAAGGTTTTAAAAAGAAAAAATGTAATAATTATAATCTTACTGGTCTGTTTGCAATTTTGTAGCACAAATGTGGCAGCCTTATGTAGTTCTTCATCCTGTGATTCAGTTAATGCTTGAATCATAAGTGGAAGGCCATTGTTCTTAATGAGAGTGTACTGATTTTCCTCTAAAAACAAATTTGTACAAACTGTACTGTTAATTCACAATTCCTTGCAGTATATCTGAAGGAAAAGCAAGATGGTTGCAATTAAACACAAATGAAAGAGGGTTGAGGTATGGTGGGGAGAGCAGGCTCCAAAGGTTCAAACCAGGTCAGGGAAAGGAGAGTAAAGTAAGGGGAAGTCTGCATGGGTGCCCATCTCCTTCCATGGGTGTGGGGGGGGGCATCGAGAAAGGATTTGTGCTGCTGAGAAATTTGGCTGTGAGCCATCCTTAGCTGTCTAGGCAGCAGCTGGTAGAGGAGGAAGAGGACCAGAGGTGGGTTTTTAAAAGGCTGTGCAGCCTGATCAGAGCCACCAAGAGGGAAGGTTTCCCCAGAAAAGAAGTGCCTGCGGCAAAGGTTGGAAAAACTCGCAAATAATCAAATCCCTGAAAATCAAACCTGTAAATGTGGAGGGCCAATTGTATATTATTTGTAATAGGCTAGCTTCATTTATGAGAACTTATTTGTTACAGTCCTCAACCCACCAGTCTGTTCTATTGATCTGGAAATGACTGAACATTATATAAACACATATATTGTGGCCAATGACAAATTTAACCTATCATTTGCAGTTGCTTGTATGTATTTTGTAGAAGGCATCAGATTCTACACAAGAAATTACAAATATAGAAAATTTTGAAAATTTGTAGAAAAGTAGAAAGTTAGTCTTGTACCTCATATTCCAATGAAACATGTTACTTACTTATAGAAATTCTTCTGTAAAATGAGGCATGTGCAGGTGTTTTTTTGTTTTTGGTACTTTCAATTACAACTGCATTAAATACTTTCTTTCTACTGTACTAAACATCCAGGACCTGAAAGCACATTGCTTTATCCTAATGTGCACTGGAACTTAGCACCACTAAGCCCATCTAATTCCATCTGTTGATTAGCAGATATGGTAGATATTTTGCTGGCCCAGGTCAGATGGTAAAATGATGCTTCTCCACATTAATGAGACTTATTCCCAAATCAGTATGCATTAGGTTGCAATTTAAAATTAGTGAGTTTCAAAATGATAGCCAATGTCTACCTTTTAGTAGGGGGAAATTCTACATTTCTTTTACTGGGATTCTGAATAGAGGATGTCTTGGACATCAGATAGATTATGAGTTTTGGCTCAGTTTTTCGTGTTTGTTTAGATGAAATCTAAAGAATGATTGTTAAAATGAAACATGGATTACTCCAGTAACATCAGTTCTGGTAATTTGTAAGGGTTTTTTTTTTAGTAGTATAATTGTACAGTGGAATTCTAATGCCAGCTGTATCTGAGTGCAGCATTTAATATATACAATTTTAAATGAACAGACATTTTGAAAATATAAAACAGAATCTTACCACAGTTTTCTGTACAATGCCCAAGGGTAAGTATAATACTAAATTGTTCTCCTGAATCCAGAAAGTTGTGCGAAAGCAGAGTCAGAAGTTTTGGCACAATATTATACTTTAGCAAACTGACTCCAATTGCAACTATAGAGGAAAACACACCCATTAACCATAAATACACAGAAATCATATTTGACAAATGTCTTTTATTAGAGAACCAACACCATCCTTGCTTTTAGTTATCTAATACTTTCCCCTGATATCAGATTCAATACTAACTAAGCACAGGAATTGTAAAGTGGTATGTGTGATAAGAAGCACAGAAATTGCAAAGAAATGCTTTAGACAAACACCAGAACCAATCCTATGTTCAATGTTATGCTGCTGATAGTGTCAGGACTTCTTTCTCTCTCCCTTCCACATTGTAGCCTTCTGTAGTGCCAAAAACCAACCCTTAATGATTTGCTAGTCCTGCTGGAAAGGTTTATGAGGAGGAGAGAATACAAAGGAAGGAAATTCCCACTTCATGCTTCTGCTAATGGAGAGTGGCAGCTGGTGGCTTTTATGTCAGTACAGTGTTATCCACTCTTAAGTTTTATTCTAGGCTTTAAAAGACCTACCCAAGGTGTTTGAATCTTACCCCTAAAATAGAGTCAGCACCTTGGATAGCTCCTTTAAGTCTGAAATAAAGCCCAGAGTGGATTTACCATGCCCCTGCCATCGAAGCCACAGGCTTCTCCTCAGAGTAGAGTTGATAAATTGGAAACAGAGCTCCTGTAACTGTAATCCATAATAGATATTCAAGTAGGATGAGGTGTGGCAAAATTCCACAAGTTTTACTGTAGTACTGTTCCTCCTTTGCCTTCCAAACTGCAAGTTTCAGAGGTAGCCATCTGCTCCCAAAATGGCTATTGCCTCACCAGTGGAGACTGGAAGGAGTGAACACAGAGGCAAAGGCACCAGTGCACACCCTTCCTCTCCCCACTAATTGACCAGCGAAGCAAGAACAATGTTGGGAGGGGGCAGCTACAGGTGAAAGTTGGACACTGGAAAGAGAAGTAGGGCAGGTACCTTCAAGCCAGGTGGTGGAACTTTATGGTACCTCATCCTGCTTGAAGATCTGTTAAGCAGTAGCCCTGTCCCATATCCAATCTGATAATTCCATGACAGAAGCATTACACTGGATTCTTGCCTAGGAGAAAATGCAGCTCCCTCATCTTCCTTGCAGTATCTCTAAACTAAAATTATATTTTTTAACAAGGTTTGGAGTAACGATAGAGATAGTCATAAAGCAAGATAGAATGTTGGCAATATGACCGATGAATGATCTAGGAACACTTCATTCTGTGAGGAAGTATGGGTGCCTGACTGGTGCCCAAATATATCTTTCATTGCATAATACAAGCTATAGTGTCTAAAAGATTAGACGTGTGTGTGTGTGTGTGTGTGTATTTGGATCTGTTCACTTACGGTTATCAGCAATGCAGGCATCCAGGGTTTTGGTCACTACTACTGCAAGTTTTGTGTTTGAATAGTTCCCAAATGAATTATATGACAGTTTGACAAGAAGCTCATCCAGCACCGCCAATCCACCAATAGAAATAAAAAAACACTGTATTTTTGCTTGAACAAACAAACAGACAAGAATATAAAAATTACCAGCTATATGCTTCATTGTTTGATTTAATCTAAAGCAATTTAGATCCATCAACAAAAAATTTTTTAGAAATTTGTTGCAAAAATTACTCATTATTACCTTAATTCTGCAGGTATTAAAATGAAAACTTGGCAACCAAAGCAATCTCTGTTGCCTTTAATAATCCAGCAGGTGGGCAGAATATAATGAAAACCACAGCTTCCTAGCCCTCTATCCCTTTGAGAATTCTTGTGCAGGCCAAACACTACTTCTGCTGCAGCAGGAAAGCAAGTCAAGTACATAGTCCTCCTCAGCTTTCTGTCAACACATAAGGAATATCCAGCAAAGAGGAAAGACTTCTTTCCTGGGCTCAGTGTCGTTCAACATCCTTATTAATGATTTAGATGATCGATAGAAAGAATGCTTAACAAAATTGGTAGATGACACCAAATTGGAAGTGTGTATGAATAACCCAAAGAACAGGAAATGAATTTCAGCCCGGATAAGGTACAACGTCTAGGCAAAAAAATGAAATGCACAAATATATGATAGATGATAACTGGCTTGATATCAATACATGTGAAATGGATCTAGAAGTCTTAGTAGACCACAAACTAAATGTAAATCAAATTGGTAGCAAAAAAAGCCAATGCAATGTTAAGCTGAATCAATAGGAGCATAGTGTCCAGATCAAGGTAAATACTAGTGCTACTCTGTTCTTCTTTGGTTAGACATCACCTGGAATACCATGTCTAGTTCAAGAAGGAAATCAATAGGTTGAAACATGTCCAGAGAAGGTAACTAAGCCGTATGAGGAACCTTATAGAGAACTGAGTATGTTTTGCTTGGAGGAGAGAAGATTGGGAGGTGATGTGATAGCCATCATTCAATATCCAAAGAAATCTCATGTAGAAGATGCAGCAAGCTTGTTTTTTACTGCTCCAAAGACTAGAATGAGAACCAATAGATTCATTACAAGAAAAGAGATTCCACCTGAACTTTAGCAAGTACATCTTTCCTGTAAGAACTGTTCAGCAGTGGATTACACTGCCTTGAAGGGTGATGCGCTCTCCTTCTTTGGAAGGCTTTAAATGGAGGTTGGATGGGTATGTTGCAGTAGTGCTGTGTGTGTTCCTACATGGCAGGACAGTGGACTAGATGGCCCTTGCAGCCCCTTCCAGCTCTAAGATTCTATGACTCTAGGATTCTGTCTTGGGTTAACACTTCCTGAAAGTGCTCCCATAGCTAAGAAAGGTGCTAAGCATTATAATTTGTCTAATTATATGTGTATTTATATTGGACTTGACAAGCCACAAGTCCTTTCTGATTGGATGCTTGCATTCCCCCATCAACCAATATTTTATGTAAATGTCATAAAATGGGAGCTCTTAGTTCCTCCTCTGTTCCTGTTAAGGAATTCTGCATGCTTCCCTCAAAGCAGTCCAATGCAGTGGTCTTAACCTTTTCTTTACTGAGATCCCCTGTAAATATAATTTGTTGTCAGAGACTCCCAAGACTCAACTCAAGAATTAAATATTCATGTATTTATTTAAATGCTTAAATATTTATTTAAAGTTATTCATCAGTGGTCTTCAAATTTGGAGAAAAGGGAGAAATAAGTATATGCATACATTCGTGCTATAATACTTTTATTGGAATAATTCTATACAACTTTAAAATTGTATTAATAATAATGCCTGAACAGCTGAACATCATTGGAAAATTCAGGCTTATGAACTCCTTGGGGAGCAATAGGGGTCTGCAGACCACTGAGTCCCATGCATCCCAGTAATGGTCCTTATGTAAGCTGTCAAGAATTACTGTCAAGAATTAAAATTTATTTCTTGAATCTTTCCCTATACTTTTATGCTCCTACTTCTTTGCCTCAGTTAATTTAACAGCTTTAATCAATGCCTGGAACTGAATAAATAAGGTTTTATTTCCATATGATATCTCAGGTGGAATGGCTACTTATTCCTAAATCTATATGGTTTAAGAAGGGGTCTGGCTCATCTCTCTTTCTCTCTCTCTGTTTTTGTCAAAATATCCCAAGTCTGAATTATCAGAGGAAAATTAAGCTGTAGGTGGTCACAGGTACTGATTATTTTAAAAAGAAACACCTCTCAGCCTGTTCTGCATTCAACAAGGGTGGGAATGTGTGTCTCTTTGTCAGAGTAGTAATGTAACTTATGAAAATGCTAGAGGGGATTTGCAAAAACCAAGACAAGCCATAGAGGAGTTGTCAGTTTATGGCACGAAAACACCTATACTCTTTTCTTTAATGGCAGTAGCTGTGTCCATTACAAGTTCTGCTAAGTGAAAGCTATAACGACAAAAAAAAAAAAAGGCAGTTCAACCCTGTTTTTCTTTGCAAAAGATGCAAGAGATTAAGCACACTGCAGGCAGAAAGATATATCTCATCAAATTCTTCACTACTGTTAGCTGAAATGTTATTCCATGAAAAATAAAATAACCATACAGCTTTAAATACTTACGGTTGTTGGCAACTGTGAGCCCAATGAATGAACATATTGGACGAACTACCTCAGGCTTTATAGAGCTTTGTAGCCAGTCTTTTGCATGTGGAAAAACTAAACTGCAAGTTTTCTGATTGTCCTCTGTAGGTGATAAAACAATGACTTAGGCTTAAATCTATGCTGAAAACTACTCATATTTATTTTCTCAGATTTGCTAGCAAACAAATAAAGGAAACAATGATTAATAAAAAGTAATTACCATTCTGAGGATTATTGACACAAGCACAGAGAGCACTGCAAACTGAAGACCACAGGTGATATTGATTAATATTTTGGTCCAAAAGATTCCCCTCCGACACTGAAAGAATTGTTCTGTTGGGGTGGTAAAACAAAATGAAAAAGCAATTTAATCTCACAGACATTAACTTTCACAGCTGATTTGCAACAGCTTTGTTGCTTACCTGAATAGTTGCAGCAGAACATCTAGGCAGCCAGATTCTCTCACATGTGTTTGTCCACTTTCTGCAAAATGACCATATGTAGGCACATAATTAATTTTCTTTAACAAAGTATTTTAAATATCAAACAACAAATGGTTAAGCAAAATCTTCAGACTGTTTCATGTATAAGCCATGTTTGTATAATTTACTGTGAACTAGCATTGTGCAAGTGTATGTGGATCATTCCCTCCCCCCCTTGTTCAAGAAGATAAGACTTTCCAGAAATAATTTATCATGACACCCAAACCCTGGATCCTGGTTTGCATATCCTCCAACTGTCCCAATTCATCAGAGACAGTCCTGGTTAATCATCTGTCATCCCATTTTTTTTCAGCTGCTTTTGAAACATCCCAGTCTCTATCTCTTTCCATTTTCCTCAGCTTACTTCAGTTGCTGCAAGCTGAGTTCATAGTGCAAAAGCACTCTGCAGTCAATTAATCCAGCAGTGGAGGGAGAAAGAAAAGAAAGGATAGAATCTTGCCCTTCTTGATAGATTCAGGCAAAAGCAAACTGTTGGAGCCTCTTGTTACCCTGTGAGGGACACCAAAATGTACTCAATAATAGGTGGGGAAGATTAGCTCTGAGCACTGCTTTAGCGTTACGAGAGGCAGGGTAACTTAGCAGGATCTTGAACCCTATGTCTACAGGGTCAGGCCGAGTCAAGGAGCACACAGAAGTTGAAATAATAAACGTGGTTTTATTAAAAACACAATCAAACAGTGTATGCGGCACACTCACACAAGATAACTAAAGAAATAAAGGTTGGAGTGGGATAGAGGGATTTTTAGAGGAGTTGTTGGTTTGGGTGATACTTCACCTGTCCTGAAGCCCGGTTGGAAGCGGAGAAGATGGGGAGCGTGGATCTCAGCACATGGGGCTGAGGGGAAGGCTCGCTGGACAAAGTGACAGCAAGGTGGGATGGAAGCCACGAGCAATCCAAGGAAGCGCTCAAAGTCAGGGGTTTTTATAAGGAGAATTGTGACCGCAGGCTAGGTCGGACTTGGGGAAAACAATAGATTTTGGGCTGGAGACAAAGCCTCCGAAAGGTCAGAATTTGAATGATTTGAGTTAGAGCCAAATTGTCAATAGGATAGCCAGTATGCAAACGCGGAGTACTTGAGCATTGTATAGTCAGATCATCAAGCTGCCAGCGCGGGGCAGAGGATCTTTTGAAAGCTGCGTGCATACCTAATGAAGGTACTTGCCTTGAGGTCTCCTAAAGCTGCGACTTGGCTCTTTCTGGCCTACCTGTATTGTGTTAGAATATTACGGCGATTATCGGCCGAGCCTGTGTGCATGCTTGTCCAGGGGCCTCGCAAGCACGTGGAAGGGAATGAGTATGTGAGGCCGAATTATTGATATCAAGAGATATCTTTTTATATCCCCGAAAGCTCGGGCTAGCCAGGGCAGTAACACTCTCTTAGCTTGTGATCCTCCTCATCAACAACTTTTGCTCTTAAAACCACCTCTGATGTTGTTTCTCCACATGTCCCAGTTTTCATCTGTGAAATGCTGAAGGGTATGAGTTTGTTACTCTGAAATAAACCACGTTTTGCAATCCAGCAACAAATCTTGCCTTCCCCAGCTGAGCCATATCTGGAGAGGGTAGTTCTTATCACAGTTATTAATGCAATAGACTAGATGTAGTAATCTGGAATATTTATCTTTAGACAATAATTCACTCCATATGGGGACTGCCTTTGAAGGTAGTTCTGAATGGAGACTAGGTAACTGTAATTGAGACTAGGTAATCAAAGAACCACAGCTACAGGTAAGCAACATCTTCTTTTTTGTGGTCTCTGTGCCTCGCAGAATGAGTAACTGCAAAGCTTATCCGAAGAAAGAGGGTCAGATCAGTGCAATACAGAAGATAGAACTGCATGTCCAAAGAGAGCATCCTTCCTGGCTCTGCAGTTGAGTCTGTAGTGATGACTGGGTGGCAGTTCTGCATAAGTCAGATAATGGAATCCTTCGTAGCATAGCAGTCAAGGAGGAGACAGCTCTCATCAAGTGTGCTCTTAAGGAAACAGGTGTTGGCTGTACAGCAAGTTTGTAAGACAAATGAAATGGTCACCCATTTCAGAAGGTGTTGGGCAGATACCTTGTGACTCTAACAATGACCACGATAACAGGCAAAGAAATTAGTGGATTGACAGAAAGCTGAAGTCCTTTGTATAGAAAAGGCCAGAAAGCGGCATGCATCCAGGGAATGCAATGACCTTTCTAGTGGTGTAGAATGCGGGGGTAGAAGGTTGGTAGTATAATATCCTGTGAGAGGTGAAACTATGAGACCACCTTTGGGAGAAAGGAAATATCAGGGCATAAAACTACCTTGTCATGGTGGAACACCAAGAAAGGCTCATCATAATACAAAGCAGCTAATTCTCTAGAACAATGGGCTGATGTCACCACAACAAGGAACACAATTTTGAGGATCAGTAGACACTCATCAATGGTTGCCAATGGCTCAAATGGGTGTCACATCAGTTGTGACAAAGCAAAACCAAAGATAGCAACCACAGAGGCAAAGCTGTGAAGAAAATGTGTGGAGAATGGTCAAGCAGTTGGTTAGCAACCACTGCTGCGAAATAGACCGTTAGGAATGAAAAGGTCAAACCTTGTTCTTTCAGAGATAAAAGAAAGTGAAGCATCATTGATGTCATCACTGATGATGCTGGTTCAGATCTGGCAATTGCAAATTCACAGAACTTCCTTGATTTGTAAAGGTAAGATTTCCTAGTAAAGTCCTTACACAAAGCTCATAAGACCACTTGCAATCTAGGAAAGTCTCGTGGGTTATTCTCCAAGGGGACAGGTGTAATAGTGGGACTCTGGATGGAGAACTCAGCTGTTGTAGGAATACAGATCTCACCTGTGAGGGAGTAGAATGTGGCAACCATATGATATCTCCAGAAATGGTCCAAACCATGGTTGTCTGGGCCAAAAGGAAGCAATTAGAATGGCATCAGAATTATCCGTGATGAGCTTGGCTATCACCCTCTCCAGGAGAGGAAAGGGTGGAAACAGGTAAAGCAGGCAGCCTGCCCATTGAAAGAGAAACACATCTCCTAAAGAAGCTCTGGCAAGTCCTGCTGTGAAGGAGAACCGAAGGCATTTGCTGTTGGTTTCTGCCATGAAGAGATCAATCTGAGGGTGTTCCCCAATTAACCATGATTGCAAGCTAGACTTGGTGACACAGGGACCACTCATGTTGGAGAACTGTGGTGTGGCTGACAGTGTCTGAGAGGGAACTGTTTTTCCTGCGAGATGAACCAAACCCACCAATCTCCAGCATGATTGATGCCAGAGCTCCCAAAAATGGTAGCAGTCTCTATATGATGGTGAATATGATTGATAAGACCTTGGAGGATTGTGCCATAGGTGTTCTTGTTGGTAGTGGTTGAGATAGGATATCGATGTAAAGGATGAATCTTCCTGTAGTCCGTACTACCTGTATGGTGGTCTGGAGGAGGGGTATATCACTCATGATAAAAAGGAGAATGATCCCAACCACATGATCTTTGATGACCTGGAGTAGAAAGTGGTGCTGGAAACCGAGCAGCTGGAGGTGATTCCCTCTGATGGTTCTGTGGGGTCAGCCAGATCTGATGGCTCTGTCTTAATTTCCACTTTGGGTACCAAGGGAAGTGAGAAAGGTATGGAGACAGATTCCAATGGCAACACCAATGCTGAAAATAAAACTACAGTCAATGTTATTGAAACTGAAGCTGATAACCAAAGAAGTTACAGAAGGATCAGAATGTTTCGTCTTCTCCTTCTCCTTCTTCGGGTTAGCTTGTGCTTCCCATGGAGCTGAGTGCCTGCTAGCATGCCTCTTCTTGCCTGACTTCTCTTTCAACATTGGAGTCAAAAAAGAATCTCCTGCCACTGAAGGCTTTGTAGGTTTCTAAGTAGAAGAGGGCTTCATTATTGGTATCAAAGGTGGTGAAAGTGATTTTGATACAGATGAAGGCAAGCTTGAGACCAATTCCATCATCATGGTCAGTACTGAACGTTTTTTTCCAAGCTTCTCTGGGCCTTGCTATTATAGTGGAGGTGGTGAAAAGGGCCATACTCTCCACGAGAAATCAAGACTCAAAAATATGCCAATGAACACCACCCAGACTCTGGGGTCCCTCTACAGGAAACAATACAATGGGTTGCTAATGTACTTAACTCACTGTTACGCATATCCCCTGACTAACAATACACCCTGGAGGATATCCCATTTAACAATAGGGCATCACACAGGCCAACTGTAACACATGCAAATTGCTCCCTCCCACCCAGGGACTACACAAGTATATATACTCTGTCTCACTTCCATGCCACCAGATCCTCTGAAGATGCCAGCCACAGATGCAGGTGAAACATCAGGAGAAAATACTAATAGAACACGGCCTCAAAGCCTAGAAAACCCACAACAACCTTTTTGTTTCTGATTACTGGAGAAAGAGAATAAGCTTAAGCTAAAACAAGGCAACAAATAATTAACACAGATGTTAAAAAGAGCGGGAGCCAATAGGCACCCATGTTTTACTCTCCTTATTGTTGTAAAAGCTTCTGTCAGAGAACCATTTAAGCTATTTCTGTAACTCTCCTTTCTCTGTAACTCTCCTATATCAGTCTTAAAAATCTGCAGTCAGTATCAGAATGCTGAATTTTTTTCTATAGTTTATTTCTATTGATAGAATCAAAACTAGCCGAAAAGGTGATAAAAGCAGCATAAACATGTTTCTTATTTTCCTTAATATATTTCCTTATGATGTGACTTAATGTGAACCATTGATCTATAGTGCTATATCCATTTCTAAATCCTGTTCTTTGTGTGTGATTTGATTTTCTTGTAGCCAGTCTGTTAATTTTTGAAGTAAGTATTGAGCATGTAGCTTTGAAGTGATATCAATCAAGCTAATTGGCAGATAATTTGGTGGATCATTCCTGTCTCCTTTCTTGTGAACAGGAAATACTCATCTTTTTTTTTCTTTTTACTGTAGCAGATTATATATATTTGAACCTTTTATTATAGAGTACTACACAAAAGAAATGGTGGGGAAATACAGATGTTATACAACTGAGAACGAATTGGTCATCTTTTAACAGAAATATGAAATGTTAACAATTTCACCCTTCACAATTTCTGGTTCTGGTTAACCCTTTTTGGAAAAAAAAAAATCTTATTCTTGATTCTACCCAAAATCATATGCATTGCATATTTTTTACCCCAAATGAAATGAAATGAAATGAAATTGTCTGTGGAATTTATGAAATCTTTGGTAGTACAGTCTATGTACCTGCAGTGACTTCTGCATTTCTGCAACTGAGCATATCCTTAGATAAAGTAATATACTCTGTTTGAATCTCCTTAAGTGCAATAGAATTAGAAGAACTTAACTGTGACCTTAAGTTGTAACTGACTTGATTGTGTATAACTATCATATGCAGACCATCAGTTGTGATTTAAATTACTTATGAGTTTATGAACAACTTGATATATTTTAACGAGTAGTGAGGCAGGGGATCTTACTGTTGTTTGAGACCAGTACTAATAAGACGTAAACAGACATTCTCTTCAAATTTACACTTGAATCTTTGTTAGTCAAGAACACATGAAGGTCTTCAAATAGTCCAGAAGTGCATAACACCTGTTGGCAAAAAACTGAAACAAATAAATATTTTTGTGTTAAACATTTGGTACATTCCGTAACAGTAACTGATTTAATTTTCATAAACAAATATAATCAAATTTGGTGATCAATCCAATAAATGTAGGTAGCTGACTTAGTCCATTATGAAAAAATGTGAAACTAATATGGCAATCCCTATATGCACCTACATGAAATTATGGCCAGTTTTAGAGCTTCCTTCTGAGTAAACATGTATAAGATTGCATATGAACAATAGCCATGGGAACCTGAAATGTTCTTCCACTAGTTTAAATTGCATTTTTTAATGTCAGATGTGTCAATTTTAGCTGTATATTTCTGTTCCAAAAATTACCCAGTAGGAAGCAGGGCACCACTACTTTTGCTTTGTATGTTGAGTTTATGTACAGTTGATTGCATGGGCAACTAATGGTCTAAAAAACATTTCTTATTCTGTAATTAATTTGCCTTGAGTTGTGTGATGGAAGAAAGACAGAGTATAAGTTAAATAAGCAAACATAATTTAATGCATGTTTTTCAAAAGTGAACATACTATATTCAGTGGGGCTTTTTTCCCAATAAATGTGTTGAGATCATAGTCCTACATAGCACTAATTCTGAGCAGCACTTACTTATTTCCCACCTTTCTCTCTGGTTGGGAGAAAAGGTGGCTTACAGCAAATTAAAATAAGTTAAGGTAGAATCGATTTCATAGAAAAGGGTTTTTTTTAAAAAAAAAATTATATTAGAAAGTTTAAAGCACATTAAATCATAGTAAAAAGGATAAAAAGCACAATGCACTTCATTAAAAGATCCTTCTGTCATAGTAAGTCAAGAGGCCAAAGTCTGCCTAAATAAAAAAAATAATTGCCTGTTGGCAGAAAGAGAGCATACAGGGGGCCAACTAAAGGCCTCCTTTGGGAGAGAATTCCACAACTTAAGAGCAGCCCTTGTTCTTGCCTGATGTACCTGCAATGATGGTGGAACAAAGATAAAGCCTTTCACTGAAGATCTTAAAAAGTCAGGCAGACTTTAGATCAAGTTATAATAGGTATTATCAATGACACTCAGAAACTGCTTACTGTGAGATGCCAGTGTAGACCAACTTCACATTAAATGCCACCATTCATAAATGCCTGTTCTATCCAGGCTCTTAATAATGTCTACGGAATCTTATATCAATGGTCTTGTTTTGGGTACATCTTTATTACTTGAATTCAACCTAATTTTCACACAATAAACTCTTGCTAGTATCTATTGAGGAGTCTTGTTACTCTTTCTTATCTTATATTGCTGTGTGCCTTCGAGTCATTTCTGACATATGGTGATCCCAAGGCAAACTTATCATGGGGTTTTCTGGGGCTGAGAGTGTGTGATGTGCCCAAGGTCACCCAGTGGATTTCTATGGATGAGCAGAGAACCAAACTCTGGTTTCCAGGGTCATATTCCAGTGCTCAAACCACTATACCATGCTGGTTCTTATATAGTATAGTCAATTAAGGTAAGGATTGTTAGAAGCCAGTGATAACGATTCGTCTATAATGTATGAAGATTCCTCAAATTAGAGGAATCCTTATATAAGAAGAAGTAAAACACATTTTGCAAGTTGTTAAGCAGATTTAATCACGTACATAACCACATATTTGGTAAAAATGGACAAATAGAAACATACTAATTTAAAGAATATGACAAAACAAAATGAAAATAAAGTTGTGTATTACCACTGTTCTCAGCTAAGCCTCCTAATGTAAATAAAGCAGCTTCCTTTACCATGCTGTGCACGCTTGATTTTGCTAGGTTATGTACAAAGAGCAAACCACCTATTTCTCGAAAATAATCACTTGCACTGCCTGTAAAAAAGAAGGATACAGCAAAGCTTTGTATTTTGAAATAATACATTGCTTCCAACTTAGTAACTTAAGAGAACAAAGCACAAAGCAAAAGAAAAACCTCAACATCTTACTGTTTTGCTGACAAGCTGAATGAATGGCAACCAAAACTTCCTTCTGAGAAGCAGGATGGTCTATTTGATACTTAAGACATTCAAGCAATAAATTAAGATCTGTTTTCATTTCTGTAAGGATAAAACAAATATATTTTAGAATGACTGCTACGGAACTCTCTTTTCTAACACACAGAAAACCACCAGTTGATTAATTACTGACCAGAACTCCACTAACATAGTTGCCTCATTGATGTTAAGGCTTTCATCCATCAATATATATGGTTATATCAGAATATATATCTATATATCTATATCTGCATCTATATCTATATCTATAGTTACATCAGAATAACGTGCTTGCCAAGTAGAAATTAGTATTGTAACCATCTCTGCCAATGGGAATTACTACTTTTCTCTTAGAATTAAATTAATATATTAAATGAATTAAGTAAAGAAAAAAATAGACATATGCAGGAATTTACCACAAGTGAGCCAGATATTCTGCAAAAGTTCCTATCAGAAAAATAAAAAATGATGTGTAGCATGGGATAGTGGTCTGAGTGGACTAACTCTGGAGACGGAGGTTCAAATCCCCACACAGCCAAAGGAATCCACTGCGTGACCTTTGGTAAGACATACTGTCTCAGCTTCAAAGGAAGGCAAAGGCATACTTCTGAACAAATCTTCCCAAGAACACCCCATGATAGGTTTGCTTTTAGGTTTCCATAAGCTGGAAACTTAAAAGCATGCAACTATAAAAGCACTACAGCTAAAGGAAAGAATGAGTACCTGAAATTATGATCCCTTATTTTCATGGTGTTCCATGAAAAATAATTTTAGAGGCACATTCCTCCCACTTGCCACCTATATTTGAAAATTAGATTGACTGACTATTAACATAATGAACAGTAAAATCAGGAAAATAATTATAGCAACTTACCACACTGTATTTTCTGTTGTTTTTCATTTCCCATTTTTATTGAATTACTTTTCTTAGTTTTTAACTGGAATGAAGAAAGAGGAAGCATCACAATCACTTTTCCATTATCAAAACAGCAGTGTTTTGGGTTAAAAACATCAAAGACAATGTGTTCAGTTTACGAAAGTCTATCCTTCTCTTTTGTTCTGATTCTTGCTTATAGGGGCATTCAAAGTGCCTTGTAGAAGTATTCATATACACATACGCATAGGGTCTCCATAAGATGAAAATGACTTGAAGGCACACAACTATGATAAAGGGTAAGAGTGTGCAACTAAGGCTAGGAGGATCTGAATTCAAATCCAGACACCCAAGAGTGAAACTCATTTGGGCAAAGGGCTCCAGCTCAATTACCCAGCATGCAGAAGGGCCCAGTTGTTGCCTTTTTCAGGCAGGGGTGAGAAAGACTGACTGGATTCCTGGAAAGTAACTGCTGCTACAACATGAAACAATAGTCTGACTTGGTATATGGCACCTTTTTTAATTCCCATAATTATGGGTTTGTCACCCATTCCCCAGCCTAACCTACTTCACTGAAGTTTTGTAAAGATAAAATTTCTGGGAATGCTAAAATCATCAAAATTGCTTTAGCTTCTTGAAAGGCTGGGTTAAAATGTTGTGTAGCACTCAGGGTGAGGGATTAAAGCAGAGGAAAGATCCAAGCTCAGATCCCCTTTCAAGCCACAGCAGGACTTCTGACTTCTGTCATCCTAGCGTACTTTAAAAAGTCACTCTCTGGATGGTATGATGGAGCAGTGCACACCTTAAGGGGAATTATTATCTCAGACACCAGCTGACAAGGCAGTCCAAGTTTTTTTCTAATTATGTCAATTGATTCCTCTCCCTTCTACATTTTTTGAAAAAATTTCCTGCCTTGCCAGCTGGATATGGTTTCCCTTTACTCACCAACATTCAGGAGGTTAGAGACAGCAGTAACTGGAGGGAGTTCAAAAGAAAAGAAAAGCAACAGATGGAGAGAGACAAGTAGTCACAATAAGATGGGAGCACATGGGAGTGACCACATCCACTGTCTTGAATTCCTCACAGGAAAAGGGCACTATATACTTGTAATCAATACAAGTATATAACTGTACAATTAAAAATTTATCAGCATAATACTTGTTAGTATAGCGCACAATCTTTTCCTGCATCAATATGGAAAATGTCCCAGGCATAAGTACTCATTCTCATTTCTGACAAGAATTTGCGAGTGATATAATACTTCTGGCATCATGAGAGAGAGTTACCTTCACCTGCTGTGGGGACAATCATGAGGGAAAATACATAATACATAATTTAATAACAATACATAATTTAAATATTTGGCTTCTCTAACTGAAGCAAAGAGCTCTTCACTTGGAGCTGCTGCAGAACACACAGCCTCCCTTCTCTCCTAGCTTTTAGTGTTATTAATATTTTCTCTATTTAGCACAAAGGAACTTTTGTGTCTGTAGCACAGATAACAGAGGGTAAAGAAAGCAGTTCCGAGTCTTCAACCCAGTCACTCCCCACACTCATGTTCGACCCCTATGGCTACTTGAAAACATGGCACCGCTCACAGAGAAATTAATTGAATCATAAAATCAAAAAATAAGAGCAGCGAGCATACTTTGTTATTGAGAATGCTGAAGCTGGTTCAGGAGACAAGCGTGAGGAGAGTAACGTTCTGTGGTGGAACTGCCCAAGCCTGGAGGCTCAGCGCCCAAGTTTTTCCCACCAAAAAACAACAACAAAGCAGATCCTGGGGGGGGGGGGGGTCAGAAAACATCCCGTCCAATCAGGGCGCAGCTCAGTTCTCCTCACTCGGTCGCTTCTCTGTCTCGGTCATGGCTGATTTGCCTCAGCTTGGCAAGGGCGGCTGTGACTCTTTTTCTCATCCCAGTGTCCTTTTGAAGTAACGGAGCAATTACATTACAGATCTCCAGTAGTTTTAATGCTTCTTAAGTCTCCAAAAGGAAATATCATTTCTGTGGTATAAATAATACAGGGTGAAGGGGCCATGTGCTGGATATCCTTTTTTGTTTCTGAGGGCAGAACAGTCATTTAATTTACAATGTAGTAAAGTAACAGGTAAAAAGCTCAGTTGAGTATGAAAAGGCTTATTACACAAATGTACCAACTTTTGTACAGAGCTCCACACCTTTCACTCCTCCTGTGTGCCCAGGATCGGCCAGGCTTGGCTTCACAGAGCTAAAATTAGAAGTCTGCATTGTCGTGGAGAGATGAGGGGCTAGGACCAGCAAGCAGTAAAATACCAACATATGTATTTTCCAAAACAGACACTTAAAAAAAAAACTTTAAAAATCCCTCAAGGAAAAGCACAACAACTTTAAACTGGTCATAGTCTGAAGTGCTAATCGTAGAGCAAGAAACTGCTCTATAGCCTGGAAAGTGTTAACTAAAAATACCACACATGAAGTAACTGAAGATCTGCTCATGATCCATTCACTGTCACAACTAGGTATATGATGTTATATAAACGCACAATAAAGAAACTGCCGCCTTCACAAAAGGGCCCCTGTATACATTGTAAGATGTATCTTGGTGGATATCTGATTACTCGGAAGCCATTAATTTTCAATGAAAATTAAGATCAGTGAACGGTGAGAATGCTTAGTTGTAATACTGAAGTTGGTTGATGGGACAAGTGCAAGAAGGGAACCGTGTACTGTTGTTCAACATTAGCAAAAAGGATGGTGGAACTCTCCTCAGTCAGGAGCTGCTGTTGCTTTTCAGTGCCTCATCTTCTTTCTTTCAATATTTTAAAATTTATTTTGGTAGCACAAGCTTCTAAACCTGTAAGCTCAGTGGCTTAGTTTTTCCATCCAAAATAAATGGACATCTGTTGTGAAGAAGACAGGACACAGCTCAACTGTTACCACCTGAGTTACTTCCCAGCCGCCCCTACTGTCTATTTCTCATTGTTTGCCTCAGCTCCTAATTTAATTGTCTCCACTACTGGGCATCTTTTGAAGTTTGTCATATCCACATTACTAATTTGACCTGATTTCCTTCTAGTTTCAAGGCAGAACATTTATTTCTGTGGCGGACTACATGGTGGCACACACTACTCTCACATGCAGGCTGCTCTCCTTAATTTTATTTTCTAAGCCTGGAACGGCACTGACAAGTTTTCCCACTCAAATAAACAGAAACCTGTACAAGCTGGAAAGACTTTTTTTTTTAACAGATAAAGGACAGGAAAATTCCAGGCAGCCATATTCCATAGTGTGCAAACTGTGTTGCAGATCATAAAATGTTTGACAAGTATATATTCACACTAGTAATGTCCCACTAAGAAATACTCCTTTTAAAGTCACTTTTTAGATAGGAAACAGAATGTTGTTTTCTTACTTTGCACATAATACAGGGTACAAACGTATATTACTATATTTAATAACATCGGCTAGAATGATCTTTGCAAGATCTTGGAAAACCCCTTATATCCCTGACATAGAACAATGGATGTTAAAAATAGTTGAAATGAAACAGTTTGATATACTTTCTCAGTATTTAAAAAGGAAACAAGTTAATTTATTGGAAAAACAATGGCAACCGGTAATAACATAGTAAATGGTTATGGCTTTATATAGAAGTATATAATTATATTATATATTAGAATAAAATAGAATTAGAATTAAAAAAAAGAATGTTTTATATATTACAAATTATACAACAATGGATAAATGAAAGTTTAGATATAGATATGCAGAATTTATGTAAAAGAAGAAGGATGCATATGTGATTTACGTAACAGAAATACACTGATTGAGACAAGAATAGATTATCTTTACACATTATTTAATCAGGTATTGTAAATAATTATTGTTTTGTAAAGACGTTAACTGAAATGTGTATTCAAACAGTTTAAAAGTAGAAGATAAATTAAAACTAAGGGAATTACATAAGTAAAAATGGAATAGCGTAAATATAATTACTTTGTGTGGACAGCAAAGGAAGTAAAAATAATATAGGTGAACTTAGGAAAATTTCCAATATATAATTAATAATAATTAGATAGAAATTTTCTTTATTTTTCTATACTAAAGCGCTGTATGTATAATTGTATGTATATATTTGGAAACGAGGAGAACAAATGTTGTGTAATGTCACCATTTATTTTTAATTTTTAATTACATGATTGTATTTTATAGAAAAAATAAAATTAAAAAAAAATACAGGGTACAAAGCCTCCAGCCTGAGTTGTTTTGTGAACTCTTAATAATCATTTGTGAAACTTGGAAACGAAACTTTATTTCATTTATATGCTGTCTTTCTCCCAGAGTAAGACCCAAGGAAGCTCACCAAAAAAAAAAAAAATCAGTTACAATCTATCAATAAATTTTTAAACACAATTAAAAACACATTATAATCAATATATCATTAAAGACATATCAAAATTAAAAATAAAGCACACTTTGCCACTAAGAAGGCTCCTTGCAAGCAATTAGTCAGTCCTCCACATTCACTAGGGTTAGAACCCCTGCAAAAGTAGAAAAACTGCAAGTATCAAAATGTGTGTGTGTGTGTCTGTGAGGAGGAGGCTGAGACATGGTGGGGAGAATGGGCACCCAGGGTTCAAACCAAGTCAGGGAAAGGAGGGGAAAAGGGGGTGGGTCAGCATAGTGGCCTTATACTTCCTCTCTTTTTTGCCCATCTCCTTCTGGGGCGGGGGCAACGGAAGAGGGTTTGTGGCGGTGAGCAATTGGGCTGCAATCCATACTTAGCTGAGCAGGCAGTGGCTGGTGGAGGAGGAGGACCAGAGGTAATTTTTTAAAGGGTTAAGTGGCCTGATTGGAGCCACCAAGAAGAAAGGTTCCCCTGGAAAAGAAGTGCCGGGGGCGGCAGGGGTTGGAGAAACTTGCAAATAATAAAATCCATGAAAGTTAAACCTGCAAATGTGAAGGGCCAACTGTGTATCTTAAAAGCCTGCTTGAACAAAAAGGTCTTTTCCAGGGGGCAGAAGGAGAGCGGGAAGGGGGCCATCCTAGCCTCCCATGGAAAAAGATGGTGGGAACAGCCACTGAGAAGGCTCCCTCTCACATCCTCACCAAGTGAACCTGTGATGGTGGTCAGATCAAGAGAAAGCCCTCCCGTTAGTCTTAAGACTCTAGCAGTTTCTATTCCCCACTTGGCTACGGAAACTCACTGGATGACCTTGGGTGCGTCACAACACACTCAGCCCCAGAAAATCTCATGACAGGTTCACCTTAGGGTCGTTCTAAGTCAGAAATGACTTGAAGGCACACAACAAGAAGGATGGCCTGTGGACTTAAAGACAAAGAGACCCTCCAGCCTATTCTACCTGATAGAGGTAGAATATACACATACTCACTGTGAGGAAGGCAGAGATCCATTTTTTGCATCTCCTTTGAGATGCCTATACTTCTCACCTCCTTCCTCTTTGTCCCAGTTCCCATCAGGACATTGTTAACATATAAAGTGTAGGGAACACCCCTTTGCCATCCCTCATGAGTTTGCCTCAAATGAACTTGCCACTCCCTCACTCAACCAAGCACCATGGTATGTACCAGCAGAATATAAAATGCAGGTATAATTGTTTCTTTCAGAGTTCAGAACAGTTAGCCAACTAAGTTATTTTGGTGGAAAATGGAGAAGTTGAATTAAGACTTTATTTCAACATAATGTATTGTATTTATAACTGGGAAGAGAAATAAAACAATACACAGCCTTTCACAAGAGGAACCACATCCAGTGTGGGAGAAAGACTTGAAGGCAGACTGGGGGCCTTTCTGCACTACACTGTTATAGTGCTATCATTCTACTTTCAACATCCTATGGATTCCTGGGGTTTGCAGTTTAGGGAGGGGCCTTTAGAATTCTCAGAGAGCTCTTTGGCCTCAGTAAACTACAAACCCGAGAACTGCACAGGATGTTAAAAGTGGGATAATGGCACTATAACAGTGTAGTGAGGAAAGGCCCTGGCTGAGAAGATGGAGGAGAAGATTTTTTAAAAAAAGGAATAAGGATGAAATAGTAACTAAAGCAAAGGAAAAGATTTTAAAGGAAGGGGAGAAGAGGCTGCATAATTTCACTGCTGCTTTGGTGACTGTTGCTGCTGCTGCAGCAGCTACACATGTTTCAAAGATGCATCTGTATTATAATGGTTTCAATTCATTCTTCTACCCTGTAAATTTTTGCTCACGCTGAAGGAAAGGGGGAAAATGACAATCATTGGCAATTCTTCCTTCCCACTGTAACTGTGTTGTCTGAAAAACTACTCTATAGGCTTTGGGGACTTTCTGAGGAGGGCTGATAGGTAGAAGGAATGACTGAAAATCACATATACTTGAGCAAGTAGAATCCATTCTTGGCAAACAGGAGCACTTGTATACATGAAGCCTCGAGTCTTGATCTAATCCTATGTGTTTATACTACAAGAAACTCCTTTTCACTCGAAAGCATCTAACAGGAGTTTATATAGAAAACAATGCAACATATTTCCTGCAATACATTTGGTTCAAGTAGATGTTTATTCAACACAAATGTTCAGAATTACTTTCCTGAGTGATATGAGCAAGCTAATTATCTATGTAAGAGATAAATTCTGCTCCCAACAGTAGAGAGGTGCTTTTTCTAAAACCATATATAGATCCAGTTATAATCAATGTACTCATTATTTTTTAAAATATGCAGTATTCCATGTGACAGTGCCTTTTGTTAAAATGCAAGATAGTGTTTATTACAATTTGAAATAAGTTTTAACACTGAAAATATAATGCAAAAATGACAGTGTTTCATCAGCAATATTATACAGAACAAAATGCAAACCAAAAGCAGTTAGGTTTTAACAATCCATTCTGTTTAGCCTACAGTTTGAATGTTGCTGAGGTCTGTGACATGCCATTGTAAATATAGGTGTTATTAAAAATGACAAATTGTTTTGTAATTATTTTCACAACCTCCTGAGCAGCAGCTCCTGTAAAACAACACAGAATTGATATGACATTAGACATTTAATAACTGGAAACCCACATGCAATCCTATTTGATTTTCATAAATTGGATAAACGTAACCCCAAATAGAATCCAGAATTAGCTGACAAGTGACAATGACCCTCAATCTCTCAATATAAGAGATAAGGGTGGAGAACCATTCTTGTTTCACGCAGCCTGCCCACAATTCATATTTATCACCGGAAGTTCTGTTACATGGTACAGCACATAATCAGGTCTTTTTGTGTAACCAACATGACTATGAACTCCCTCCCTAAGGAGACCAGGCTAATTCCTTACTCAGTGTCCATTAGACTAGTGGTTCTCAATGACACTCCCTGTATTCTAGCTGTGTTATTATCATGAAGGTTCATTTAAAAAACCCTTGAGACAACTAGCTGCACTCTGCCTTTAGGTTCATCAATGACATAGATGAATACCAGTCTGGTACTTCATGCTCATGCTCCATACTGTGTTATTTCAATATAGGTGTTCTCCCAATGCAAATTTTAACGTCATAGTCTGGTTATTCCTTCTGGGGAGTATGATGTGCACACATAAAAGGCATGCATAAGTAAAGGTGATCTCACTCACTGACATGAACACAGAAGCTCAAATCAAAATACACACAGAACTCTGAAGCATGAACGAATAGGCTTCTTACCTGATCAGTGTATACACACTGGCAATATTACAGTTTTTAAACTGAGGGATTTGGAAGATCAAATGCATTAAATTACATCTCGTACCTCTGATTTTATAGAGTATATTCCAACTGCATAAATAAAGAGAACAGCACTGTGCATTTACCAGTGTCCAAAATCCTGTGAGCTCACAAAGACCTTATGGACACTTCACATGCCAATAACTGTATAACTTGTGATACTAACAGTATTCTTACCTCCCAGAAATGCTGCAATAGTATGCGGCTCAGCAGCTCCGTAACGGCAACTACACCAAAAGACAACAACAGTAATGTTTATGATATTATGCCAATCTCTAGGAAAATAATATTTTTTGCCTTATGTAATACTTACAATTCATGAATGTAATCATCCTTCACAGTTACAGGCAATCCATATTCCTGAAGAAAACTATTGAGGCATGATTTAAGTTTTCCAATATCATCCTCCACTTGGTAGTTATAAACCCCTAAAAATAATTTTTTTACAAAATCAAGCAGAGTGTTAACATTTCACTGCAATCAAGTATAATATAGTTCAGTTTTTATTTGTATTATTGCACTGGATGATATTTAAAAGAAATTTACCTGGGTATCTACCATGGTGTTTAAAGAATCTATCCACAGCTCGTAACATTAAGTACAGCACCATTTCACTATCTGGATTATCCATATGAGAAACTTTTAAGAAAAAAGAAAAATGAACATGAACAATCTATTATTTGTTTATTATATAGAGAACAGTACATCAATTTAAAAAATGATAAGTACCTGATCTTAATTCCTTTATACATTTCCACTAAAGACATTTTGAATTTTTCAGTATTATGTAAAATAGAAAATTAGCCTCTGGAATACAATAGAGTATTTTATTTTACCATTCAGAAATAATTACATGAGATTTAGCCCATTTCTATCAAACAACTAGGACTACAAAGGGCTGAGAACAAGATGACGTCATGGCTCTCTGACTTCCTATGACAACAGTGATATAAAGGGCAACTCCCACTGTCCAGTGCAACTACTGCACTTCTGCAACCAGTGAACCTAATGCATTTCCCCTTACCACATATCTGCACATGACAAAGATCAGAATAGTGTTCCCTAATGTCACACTAAACACTAGTCCTATTCATATATTCAATAATAAGCTATTACAGTATCAAACAACCACCCCCAATACACATAAATACACATGAACAACATTTATTTTCCACTGAAAGGATTAATTATATACTTGCCACCTGAGGTTTAGTATTCTGAATTCACTGGGTGGGTCCAGATTGGTGGGGTCCAGATTAATTTCTAATGTTTTACATTTTAACTTTATAAAGTAATTTTTTTTTTAAATAAAGTTTATATTTATCCTTTTATCACAGTTTTTGCATAGCTTTTAATCTGTATTTTTTTAAAATATGTTGTTAGCTGCTTTGGGTCCCAATAGTGGGAGAAAGGATATAAATGAATAAATAACCACAACAACGATAATTCAGTCATACTTAAGATCAGACCTTTTGAATTAATAAATAAATAACTAAAAAAAGAATTTCAAATGTGTCTATTCCAATCACAACTGACTTCTGGATCTAACTCTACACATTTTTAAAATATGTCTTTGGATCCAATAAAATAATTCCTAAAGTTCTTTTCAGAAGGGATTGATTTAGATATTACCCAGAAATAAGGAATGCTTTCACAGCAGCAAAAGCAAGGTGTACTTATTCTCCTTTTTCCACTGCTGCATTGTTGGCTCTTTACTGACTTCCCTGCAACTAATACTTTCGAGCCTACTCCCATGTTACAGTAGAAACAAAGAAAGTAGTAGTGTAACTCACTCACTTCCAGGCCTAACTAGATCCTAATTTTCATCTCATAGTCTGCAGACGAAACTGTATTCAGTATATAGATAATTAAGGGAGCTCCTTACTTATCTCATCTTTGTTTGCAGTATTCAACCCGTATTCTTCAGAAAGAGATCTACATCGCACTACCCGAAGAAATGCTGAATTGCTACCTAAACAGAGGGTATCAATATTGGGGGGGGGGGGGGGACGACAGTATTTAACATAGCGTTTTTGAAAACAAAACTGTTATAAGTTCTTTTTAAAAATTATTTTAACAACCCCATAAACCTGGCACTTAATTTTTTTTTCCTAGCAACTTTACAAAAATCAGAATCCACACACACCAAACTACAAAAGAGTCATTTAGTTATGTGGATCCTGCAATTACTTCACTTTTTTCTAAAAGACAGTATCCAAAGGGTTACTAACAACTTCTGTCCAGTCACAAAAACCTGAACACATATCAGCTTCCTCTGAAATCAATTAGGTTTATTATTTCATAACAATATCCAGTAAGAGAGAGAAAGCAACCTGTCCCAATACTCTGCACAATCTCCAATGTGTAATGCTTCAAGGGTAATTTTTCTTTACCCACTGGCTCTGCATACACAACCTATTCTCACTCAGAATTCTTTTAAAAAGTTGTGTACTCTAAGAAGATCTTCCAGAAAGGAGTCCCTCTATATATATAAATCACTTCTTGTGGAAAACCATCTTGCATATCTAGCAAACTAGATTGCTGAGATGTCCTGAGTTCCAGTTTTGAGGAAATGGTGGGATAGGAATGAAAAAATTGTAGTAGCAGTAATAATAATGTTTATTAATATGATTTTTGCCACACACTAACAAAGAAAAAATTGATACTTACAAAGCAGTCTCAATTCTTTTTGAGAAATGGATTCTGGTGCCTGTAAAATGCAATTTTATTTTTTCCAAATTAATGTATCAGCTTTCTATCACAGTTGTTTTCTAAATCACAGTTAGGTGATAGAATTAACACCAACTTAGCCCTTTATCGACAAATGGAGTGCAATAAAAAATGTAAAATGTGTCAGTTTTCTACAACTCCATGTACCATCAGGTGGTCCTCAATCACAAGTAGTGAACTCCGGTGTAGTGTTTCAGCACCCACCACTCCTTTATTTAGAGAAAAAGTGCTATTCTTATTCTTAATTTGCAAATACTTATATACTGCTTATATTTAAAAAAAATCAGAGCAATGTACACCAAGAAAATGGAAAATATACACAAAATACAAATACATATAAAACAACATTCTTTTGAAATCTAATAGACGTTAGGCTGAACTAAATACGAAAGGTTTGCTCATATAGATACATTTTAAAATTCACTGTAAACTAAGGAGTATGTTGAAGTTCAACCAGAAGAACAGTCCACTACACTGAATACCCTGTTTAGCAGTGGGGTCTCTCAAACGATTTTTGGTGGAAAAACTTTTTTGTTGTTTTTGTTTGTTTGCCTGTTTTGGTTTTACACAAAATATTACTAATTTCTTTATTTAATGACAAAGTCAACTTCTGACTCATTTCCTGGTTAGACACTTAAAGGCCTCTCCTGGGTCTAAAACAGCACACACACCCCATCACCACTGCCTCCAATTTGTCCACACACACCCTGAGGTGGATGTTTTTAATTTTAAAAATTCAAAACCAGTATTAATTTAATAAGATGGATTTTAAAGAAGTTTCCTAGGTTGGGGTGTTTGGACTTGTTTGTTTCCAAAGGCCACATGTGATTTGGGAAAGAGGGATTGTAGCAAAGATACTTAGCCACAATTGAGACCCCCTTTTTCCACAAAAGATAATTATATATGTGTGATTCTTCAATAATATAATACAACATGCTGACACTCACCCTTGCTAATTTATTAGCAGAGCTCGGAGAACTTCATTTTTGGACTATAGTTACCAAAACCTCCCAACAAATCAACAGCTAGTGGATAGACTATAGGAGTGGTTGTCCAAAAAGGACTTTCTTAAGCCCTGTTTACTACAGCAGTGAAATTCTTCATTGGGGAAAGGCAATAGGCCCCAAAGGACAATTCCTTGACCATCAAACGGAGGAAAGGACAAACAAAACAGGGTCAATTTGTAAATTTTCACAGGTACTTTTTCCTTCCCCTCATAAAGTTCCTATTCATTCCTTTCTAACTCTAACCTTCTGCCACTCATCATTCTATATGAAAAGTTAATTAATTTGGCTCTTAGCTATGGCCCATCCTAAACAATATTATATTGATCCAGTTGTTGTTGTTGTGTGCCTTCAAGTAATTTCTACTTATGGCGACTCCATCACAGGGTTTTCTTGGCAGAAATTTGTTCAGAGAGGGGTTGCCCTTGCCTTCCTCTGAGACGGAGAAAGTGTGACTTGCTCAGAGTCACACAGTATATTTTCATGGCCAAGCAGGGATTCGAACTCTGGTTTCTTGATGCCCCAGTCCAACAATCAAGCCACTATACCATGCTAATCCAGACATATGAGCAAAGCCACATGTATGGTATTTTTCAGTAACGTTTTTATTGAGATTTCAAAACTGAATCACTTTCTTGATCGTGCCATACTCGTTCTCACACTCAAGAATTCAACCTCTCCCCAGCTGAAAAAAGTCACTTGCCATGTCATAAAATACAAATCCATCAGCATATATAACTGGTACAAATTACTTTTTTCTGTGGATTTCCATGTTAAAAGCGAGGCAATACCTAAACACAATTTTATATCTCACCTTGCCTACTGACTGCAGCAGCTTGGCAGCATAATTGGCCACAGCTTCAGCATCTTTCTTGGCTTTGTCACGGTATCTATTTTAAAAAGTATAAAAATAAAACTTAAGTACAGATCTACATTTATGCTCCTGCTCTGAATTTGTGTCAAATGAATTATTATGTCCAATGAAATGAGAAAACAATAACTGCACTGGCTTCCTGATATCTACGAGTATTGAAATTTCTATTTACATGACCACTGTATTACTTTATTTGTGATTTCTATACACAAGAAAGGATCTTTGTGTACAAAGCAGGAAGGTGATAAATTGCTGTTGAGCTGAATACAGACTGAATACAGAGCTCTTCTGTATGTGGAAGGAACTGGATTCCAGCAGAAAGGGTCAGGCTCAATTCCCCCTTCAGAACCTAGGGACACCTCCCATACTGCTGTGGACCCCCCTTGCCCATTCTTCTACTACCAATGGAATGGAACTCTTTCCCAGGAACCCAGGAAAGAGTGGGCACTATACTGTAAATGCACTACAGATATGACAGTTTTGCAACTAGTTTACGTAGTAATGTACTTGATTAAAATACACAAATTGGCTAGAAATTGTAAGAAAAAATCTGTTCAACATTAGCCTAAAATAAAGTTAAACAACTGTATAAAATACTTACACATTTTGCAATTTAATAAATTTACCAGAATCTGCTATCATATCTGGAATTGTGCCCCTCACTGGTAAATTTCCTTGACCTTCTTTGGCCACAAACTCCTTTACAGCTCGAGCCAAAATCCAAAAAGGTGGAGTCTAAGAGTGAACAAAAGTTTTACACTGACATTTTTCTACTCAGAGGAACAGAACACTAGACATGGACATTGAACAAGCACTATTTGTGTTTATTACCTGCTGTGAAAGATTATTACAATGATCATCATTGAAAATTTCTTCAATACAACCTGGTATCTATAAGGAAAACAAATAATCATCCTCACTTCACCAATTTTTCAAAATGGATTCAGTTTTATATACTTAAGAATATCTGAGAAGGGACTATGTGTTACCTTAGTAGCCATCACAGCTGTGTTCACGTTTTTAATTGCTTCTTCGAAGTTTTCTTCATCTTCCAGCCCTCCATTTTCATTCTTTAAGATTCCTAGTTAGATATGAATTGTTAAATGAGGGAACAGGATTCTAAAACACATTACCATTTTTATCTCCTTATAATTAAATGTTTGCTCAGATGTTGATGAATTTCTGACATTCTACTTTATTACACACTAAAACATGCATACATCTTGTGACTTTGATACATATACTTGAAACATACTGGCAAAAATACTGGATGAATTTGGTATACTGCCAAAAACTCTCTTTTAAAATTACCTTGCCTAATCATTTCTCGGAAGGCTTCCTTTTCTTTGTAGTTCTTAGGCATCTGACCACTGTTCTAAAGGAAAAAAATATTTAGTATACATTAAATCATTACAAGCAAATTAGTTAACAGTATTCTAAGAACAAAGAAGTACTACTTCTGTGTTCACATACCAGAAACTGTGAAAGAAAAGGAGTTATTTCCAAATGTTTAGTATCCTCTGGCCATGTGAAAATAACAATATATTTGGTGTGTTCACATAGTAGCTAAAAATACACGGATACTAGTGCTTCCTTCTCTGAGCCGTTTGAAATGAACAAACTAGATAGGATGCTGTCCACTGCCAGATGACACAATAAGCCATGGGTGGGAATCACATGGCCCTCCGGGTATTACTGAACTGCAACTCACAGCATTCAATTAGCTATGCTGGCAATGCTGATGGGAGTTGCATTCCAACCTTATCAGGAGGACTGACTCCCACCATTGCAATAAACTAACCGTGGCTAAGAAATACTCTGCAGCAGGAGCTTTTAATCAGAATGTACCAGTGCACTGCTCATTTAAGATAGGCCAGTTTTCCTGCAGATCCTGGGTTTGTGTAATGCAAACACAACCAATGAATTAGATCCAAATTCAGTCATGTCCAGGATAAACCCAGTGAAATCATGGCTAATCTGTCCCACTGATTTTAGTGGATCTACTCAAAGCATGACTAAAACTAAATACAACCTGATGACCCAGATCTTGCATTGATGAGCTCCCTTCAAAACCTGTATTTTCAGCCAGGAAGCTCTTCAACCAAAGGGCTTCAGAAGTGCTGCAAATCAGGGTGCTAGGAAATGATGTCTGCAGTGCACTCTTGGTCACAGGAAGCGTTGAGGATAATTGGACAGGCCACTGAGGATCTCTTTTGCCAGGGGTAAGAGATTCTTTTAGGATCAAGAGCAATAACTACACCTATGAGAAAAGTTGAAAGCAGAACTTTCCAAAATTTTCATGTTTGTGACACACTTTTTAGACATGCATCATTTTGTGACACAATAATTCAGTTTTACTAGCAAACTGGAGGTTAAACTAACCCCCTTATAACAGATCCGGGCACATACATAAGTTGTAATAACAAAATGTACAGGGACATAACATATCTCATGAAAACCTTTCATTTATATTTTTAAAACTATATGATTTATTTATAACATATATTATACATTTCCAAGGCTCAGGTGAAGGGCTCATTCTCAGCCCAGGGAGATGACACACCTACACCCTTCAGGAGACACACTAATGTGTCATGACACACCATTTGGAAAGCCCTGGTTTAAAGCTTTATTGCCAATTTGCACAGAACAGGGTATATGGCAAAGATACAGAAAAAATAGTTGGACAATCTTGCATTCTCCATTCAGCTGCTGGAAGTCCAGGTACAGCAGCAGAGAGATTCCCTCACTGGGCCCCAAGTACATAGCACCATCACAGTCCAAGGTCTGTGTTGAAGCTCACTAAGCATCGTCCAAGGAGGCTTATTTATCGGTGCAAAACTCCTTGGTCTACACGCAGTTTTACCCTTCTGTCCTAATATGTGTACCTGTGTGTCTAGAGATCATCCATCACACTTGTCTTCGAAGGTCATGTTCCCAACTTCTATCAACTGTCCTTGGACATCTCCAAAGGTGCAGATGTTTATACCAAATGAAGCCTGAGAAGGCAAGGATTCATCTCTTAATTTCTCAGGCTTGTACTATCCCAGTAAGTAACAGTGCTTGCCAAACATGTGAAGTTTAACTTTGTAGCTTCTAAGGCACAGGTAGTGATGAAGACATCAGCTAAATCCTCATTACAATAGTCTTCTAGTTCCTTTCCCGTGCAGGTTTCCTAATGCAACTGCTTCCCTCAATGTACCTGGTAACTACTTGAGTGCTGTAGATGACATTTCCCAGAGCAGCACCTCAGAAATCCTTTGGTTGACGTGCTTCCTGGCTGAAAAGGTCTATTTTGGAGATGTTCAGTCATTAATTATTATAAATGTGAATCCTCAAAATTATGAGATCATATATCCAGCTAACAATCTCACAACTACTGAAATGGATGCCAGTCAATATAATACTTCTCTTTTAACTGAAGTGAAATATGTAAGCATACAGAAAAATATATCTAAAAAGCAGTCAGGATGGCTTTCAATTTTTTGAGCTTTACAATTTTTTGAGCTTTCTCATTAATAGCAAGCTAAAGCAGTGGCAGAATCTTATGTTTTAAGAAGAAAAATCACACTATAAAGGCACCATGCAGTTAAATATGGTTTCAGCATCCATGTATACAGCAGTCCTTGATAAAGCTCCGGTCTCCTTGTTTTCTCATATCCTCACTGGGATCTGAACAAGAGAACAGGAGATAGACACAGTCCTTTATTCCACATAATTTTTCCTTGCAGTGCCTGCACATGAGCTTGCATGCTTGAGTTGGAGGGGTAAAAGAAAAGGAAACAAAGATATACAGTGCTGAATCTGACTGTACTCCATACGCTATATATGTGCTTGATGTATTTCACTTAACTGGGTTGGGACGTCATCTATCTGCAATATAAATATCTGGGTAACCTCAGACAGAAGCTAGTAAATTACAATCTTATACAGAGAATTCCATTTAAGCAGCCTAGTTGTGTGCACTGTTACAGACTCTGCCCTAAAACATTTAATAGCACAGAGAAGCCTTTTCAGAAGGAGGCATAATCCCAACTGTTCTTCACCACTAAGCGCTGCAAATACATGTTAGGTTTCTACCATATATCTACATACCTCTTCATACCATTTTTCTAGATACTTGGATACAATCACAATCCATGGGATATGGCTGTGTTCCTGTGAATACAAAATTAAAGCAAGTACAGCAAAAGAAAAATCTGAAGCTGTGAAACTGTGTTCTTGTATGGACATGAACTAAAATCTCCACATAGATTCAGAAGTCAACAAAAATAAGCAGGCCAAAAGAACTGCCTTCAACAATGCTCACTTTAAGATATTTGCAGCATAATTATTTTGCTTTGTGTGACAGAGCCAAAGAACATACACAACTTCCCAACTTTTAAAAGTTTACACATGACTTTCCAAATCATGATAGTGTCAGAAACTGATAGATTCTACCCTGTATTCAACAATCTCTATAGTAAATATAGCCATAAGAATTAAAACATGTTTGTCATTTTTGAGTTACTCAATCTTCCCTGAGCTGGCTGCTTTAGCTTTGCAAAATGATTCTGTTTGAAGTATGTGTAGAAGCCAATCCTGTGCTAAAAGAGTTTGTTCAAAACGCATGCTCAAGAATTTTTTTCCCAGAACAAACAGGGCTTATCACAGTTTTCCACAGTAGACTCATTAAATTATTGTGTAATAAGACTGGTTTCACTCTATAACAAACTGACAGAAAATTCAAGTTCATGAATTGTCTCTAAAGCTTACTTGCCTATTGCTAAACAGAAATGACAAGTTCATACCAACCTTTTTTTCCATATGATCCAAATCATAAGACTGAATGTGCTCCCTCAATTCTGGAAATGGCTTGTCAAGTCTCAAGTCATCCAATGCATTATCTGGGTGAGATTCTACAACTATTGAAATGTTACACAACATTTTTAATTAGAAACAAAATTTAAAGATGACATAAAACTTCACATCTTGTGTGAGTTATCACTTCAGAAAATGATGTTAAATAAATAGCCACACAGTAGTGTATAGCTTGAAACACTACTGCATGTTTATTTATTTAACATCATCTTCTGAAATGACAACATACATTATAAGATCACAGGGAAATGGCACAGAATGAAAATTTGAAACTAATCCAGTTTGGAACTGGATTATACCGTTTATACTACAAACTATCAGTCTGATTATTTTATTCAGTTTTCAATAAGTCATACCCATTTCTAGATAGATTTTCTTCCACTATGTACAATCACCATTAAATATGTGCAACATGCCCCATAAAATCAGTAACATATAACTAAAAAGTGCCATTCATAGAAGCAACTTCAATAGTAACAACAACAAAGAAGAACTTTTAATACTATTTTTTTTACCTTGATGTTCTTTAATAATGATTCTCATATATCCTATTAATCCATAAGTCCTACAAACCAACAGTGGAATGTTGTAATTCCAGAGAACTTCAGCAAGCCGGAGTAATGTACTGAAAGTGTAAGAAATGGTACCAGATATAAAGTACAACGACAAGATACATTGACTAACACTATTCTGTAAATGCTTGTGCAGTGCTACCATACATAGGTTCTATAAGACTTATGTGGATTGAGTTTTCTATTGTCATGCAATACTTTAGTATGAGATACAGCTGATTAGAGAGCTTGCACTTTTTTCTGGAGCAGGATTTTGGTGCAATGGAGGACTTCAGTGGAAGAAAATCCTTATTCTTCTGGCATTAGACATGAAAAATCTTGACCTAAGTGCCAAGCAGTAAATGCAAAAGCAGCAATTGGAAGTGTTTTCAATCTCACCCTTGCTACTATACCCTCAGACGTACATTTTCTTTGTTAGATGAAGAACAGCAGTTAGGGAAAAGAGGTTTAAAAAAGGCTGGGCAAAGTACATCCTAAAGTACAGGTATTTGACTGCATCTTCCAACAATCCTCACTATTTGCTATGCTGGCTAGGAGTGACAGGAACTGAAACCCAATGTCAGCTGGAGAGCTGTACTTTGCCCAATCCTGGGTAGAAGATCGTAATTTTGTCTCTGAAAATTATTTCACTACCCACTTTATTTTATTCACAACTATTTATATACTGCTAAGAAGCAAAAATTTCAAAGTGTTGTGCATTGATAAAATATACATGAAACAACATGATTGTGTAGTGGTCTGAGCACTGCATTATGCCTCTGAAAACCGAGTTTGATTCCCTGCTTGGACACGGAAACCCACCGGGTGACCTTGGGTGAGTCATACTTTCAAGGCAAAGGCAAACCCCTCTGGACAAATCTTGCCAAAAAAACTCTGTGATATGGCAACTCTAAGGTGACTCTAAGTCAGAAATGACTTGAAGGTACACAACAATATAAACATACAGTTTTGATGCCTCTGCATTGATTTGGCAACTCATATTCCCAGGAGATCTGGCTCTCATCTACTCAGTTCTAAAGCAAATGGCTGAGACTGGAATGGCAAGAGCTAGAGGAGGCCCTCCAGATATTTTGGACTAGAATTCTTTTGGCCTTCCAGATATTTGGGACTACAACTCCCAAAGGGCCCAGCGACAATAATAATGACCAGGGAATATGGAAATCGTAGCCCCAAGCAGATGGAGTGCCAAGGCTTCTCCAACCTTGAGCTAACGACATACATGAACTACGTAAAATGGAAATCTAGGAATGGCTATAATCCTTTAGTGTAAAACCCCAAAATGGAACATTTTTGTTTCCATAATTTACATTTGAAGAGAATATATTTTCAAATAAAAATGATGTGTTAGATTTAAAAAATAGTAACATTCAATTCTACCTTACCTCTCTGGAAGTTGAGTTGCAATCACTACATTAAATCGACAGAAAAACGAGGGGTCATTGTCTAGTAGTTTATCTGGATTCTTGAGAAGGCACAGAAGACAGACACATCAGATCATTAAGCACAAACACAACTGTTCTAAATTTTTACCATATCATTCTGCCTGGCTCCTAATATGAGACTCAGGAATGCTTACAAGGTTAAAAAAGATAGAGCTAAATATCTAGTAACAAAACCTATTGATAAAAATGTTAAAATACAGTTAGACAAACTATCATATTAAAACATTGTTAACATAAAATATAAAATCATTTAAAAACATAGGATAAAAATACAGAATTCAAAATCAAAATTTCTCTCATCTATCTATGTAATTCATCATCATGAACTGCAAACATGTGTATATCCACGAGTAATCCCAATGTAATCTTTTCATTTCAGTGCAAACAAGTAACATCTAAAATGTTCTGTCTCTCTCCCAAAAACTGGCATAGGTCACTTGCATGGTGTCGTTTGAGACTTTTTGAAACAAAGACTGCAGCTGACTATCAGCCAAATTCACACTACACTAAACTGTTACCATATTATGGTGCATTTGCAGCCATATACATTCCTTTGCGCCTTTCAAGCTACATTCATTAAGAAGGCCAGACTACTTTCACAGTGCCCTGCAATATCAATTCATAAGCATGAACAAGCGGTACTGTTAAGAGGGAACACCTGTTGACACAGACCCATTCTGTATGATACAGTTTTGTCACAGGGCAGTGTGCGCAGATGCACTCATGTGCGGAGGAAGAAAACGACGGTGGAAATCAACTGGCTCAAACAGAAATATGTGCAATGCTCTAGTCACATGTAGCTACTGAAGTATGGATGTGCAAGCTATTTTTTTGTATTTTTTAAAAAAGCCAACACATTCATGTGTACAAACATTTTTGATACTAACCTCTTCAACAAAATTTCCTGACACCTCATTATTCAATTCTTGTAACAATTCCATGGCACATTGAGCACGATTCTGTTTAAAAATGATAATTAGATGTATTAAATTAATGTGGCTACAGTCCTATGCACACTTAGCTGGAAATAAATCCCATTCATATTATTTCTATGTAAACAGTATGAAAAAGATTGAAAGTTCTAATTCCAAACTCCTGACTTCTGCAGAGATAGCTTTCCAACTGTTTACTTTGACTGGAGACATATGAATGGAATTGTCATAATAAGTAATGATTGTTAAGTAGGTGATCCCAGGAACTCCTGAGACTGCATGAGACATTGGTAGACTTCTGATGATGTCACAGAATGTTCAGAGCTAAATGCAAAGACCCTAGAACCAAAAGGCATTCTGTGCTGTTGCTGAGAAATGAAGACACAGGTGCATGCTGCTTCAACGCAGGCACTAGAATTATGGAGTGAAACTGCCCACAATTATGTTTGGAACAACACCCCAGTATCATCATCCTGGTGGCCTGAAGATGCAGTGAAGTTCTGAGTGAACTAAATTTAGAATACACCTTTCTATGTATCTGTGTGGACTGTAAGGGTTATACTTATGTAATGTGCAGCCTGCTTATCTCTAATAAAACACAGACACATGCATTCTGTAAACTACAGTTTATTGAAACACATATGTCCTGGCTGCAATCCTAATAGACTAGTGTGACTCAAAGTTGTGGTCCATGGATCAGTGCCAGTCCATAAGCCATTGGCCGGAAATCCCAGGGAAGTTTTTGCCTAATAAGCACAAATACAATACCAATCCCTGGCCCACTGGGAAAACTCCCAGTTCCCCACAGATAGTTTAAGAAGCCCTGCTATAGTCATCTGCCTGGGAATTAAGTTCCAAGGAACATAACGGAACTTACCTCTAAGTAGGGGTATATGTGTGCATGTATGTGAATTATCGCACTACTAAACTCAGATTCTAGCACAGAAACACCCCTTTATTATAAAAAAGAAAGGAATATTTATTTAATGAGATGGCTCTTATGAACTGTCTGTAAATTTTTATGTATCGCTTCTTCAACAAATCACATATAAAATTGCCTTACCTGGCCAATATTGCTTCTTTGCAGAAAAAAACTAAAATAAGAGAAAGAAGACATTCCTTCAGAGCTTTATTCTAACAAACTATTTTTTAAGTTAACACACTACTTCACTTTATGAAATACACTCCATTAAAATATCCCAGCCATGTCAAACACCCTTCCTTGTGACAATGTAAGATTCAAAAGGTATGTTTGAAATCAGTATTTTTGGCTCTTCAAATAAAATGTAAATAATGTTTCACTCAAAATTTCCTAGGGGTAGCAGTCATGTTAATCTTGTTGCTGTGTGCCCTCAAAGCATTTCCAACTTCTGGGGACCCTATGATGAACCTATTGTTGGGTTTTCTGGGGCTAGGACTGTGTGATGAACCCAAGATCACCCAGTGGGTTTCCACAGCCAAGCAGGGAGTCAAACCCTGGTCTCCAGCATTGTAATCCAATGTTCAAATCGCTACACCACACTGGCTGTCCATGTTAATCTACAGAAACAAAAACAACAAAAGGTTCTTGTGGTACGTTAAAGAAACTAACATCCAACTGAAGTGGATTGCAGTCCATTAAAGCTTGTGCCAAATAAAGCTTGTTAGTCTTTAAAGTGCCGCAAGACTCTCCATTGTTTTAGCATTCCCCAAATAATTATGAGATTATAAACAAAAAAGCAGCGAATATGCTCAGATATCATGATCACCCGTGGGTGAGCTTTTGACCACGTTTTGTTCCTTATGCTATAAATTGAACAGTAGATGATAAAACAAAGCATGGCTTGTGCTCCTCATTTCTAATTTTATTCTGCCCTGCCCCTCTCCATAGTCCATAGCTTTCACAATGATGAACATACTATCAAACTTTTGTTGAAAATCCAGTACCTATTTCCAACATCTTCACCAATGACTTGATTTCCATCTACTATTGTAAATGCCCCCACACCTGAAAGACAAAAAACAAAGACACTGCTTACACTAAATTACAAGTCTTATTGCAAAAAAAATATAGAGAGAGATAGATTTTTATTATTTATACCAGGCAGAACCAAGTTTTTAAGGATCTCTGTTCCTGTGGCAGTTGCGTTTATCACACACACATGAGCAGACTCTAAAGCTTCTTGTCCATGGTCACCCCATAATCTGCAACACAAAAATACAAACATAAGATGATATCCCAAATTCAGTTTTGGAGAGAGAAGACGCATGAAGTTGATGAATTATTGATTGAAGCTTCAGAACATGTCTGTTAAGTCCTGCTTCAGAGCTGGGCCAAGGCTAACAAAATGAAATTCAACAGAGAGAAGTGTAAGGTCCTACACTTAGGTAGAAAAAATGGAATACAGAAATATAGGATGGGGGACACGTGGCTGGATAGCAGTACGTGTGAAAGGGATCTAGGAGTCCTAATAGACCACAAGCTGAACATGAGTCAGCAGTGTGATGCGGCAGCCAAGAAAGCCAATGCAATTCTCGGCTGCATCAATAGGAGTATGGTGTCTAGATAGAGGGAGGTACTGGTACCACTCTACTCTGCTTTGGTTAGACCTCATCTTGAATACTGTGTCCAGTTCTGGGCACCCCAATTCAAGAAGGACATGGTCAAGCTGGAGCAGGTCCAGAGGAGGGCGACCAAAATGGTGAAGGGCCTGGAAGCCATGCCCTATGAGGATAGACTTAGAGAGCTGGGTATGTTCAGTCTGCAGAAGAGAAGGTTAAGAGGGGACATGATAGCCATGTTTAAATATTTGAAGGGATGCCATGTAGAGGAGGGAGAGGGCTTGTTTTCTGCTGCTCCAGAGACCAGGACAAGGAGCAATGGATTCAAGCTGCAGGAAAGGAGATTCCACCTGAACCTCAGGAGGAACTTCCTGACAGTCAGGGCTGTCCGGCAGTGGAATGTGCTGCCTCGGAGTGTGGTGGAGTCTCCTTCTTTGGAAGTTTTTAAGCAGAGGTTGGATGGCCATCTGTCAGGAGTGCTTTGAGGGTGTTCCTGCATGGCAGGGGGTTGGACTGGATGGCCCGTGTGGTCTCTTCCAACTCTACATTTCTATGATTCTATGATTCTATAAGTAAGGATGGGAAATATATGACCCTCACATGTTGTTGAAGCAAAATTCCCATCATTCTTCATCACTAACTAAGACTGATGGGAGTTGCATCTCAAACACATTTGGAAGGCCAGAGATTCCCCACCCATCATCTAAAGGGAACTTTGACCGCAAAGACCCCAATTTCAACTTCCCACTTAAGTGCAAAGCTTTACTGGGCAGCCTCAGTCAACTTCCTTCAGCATGCTACTCAGAGTTGTTATGATGAACACGAAAGGGAAATCATGTTATCGCTTGAGCACACCAGGCTCCTCAAAAGTGGGGGAGAATATAAATCCGAGAGTAAGTAGAGCAGAAAGGGAGCAGAAAAAGTGACTCTTCCCTCTTTTTCCAAAAGAAGTTTCCTAAGCAGAGGTCAGCAGGGGAAATTCTTCATATTACAAAGCCAATCACTAGTTAACTGCTATAGATCAAGATCTTTATGCTGCTGAGCCTCCTTAGGAATTATCAATCAGATGTGTACAAAATGATCAAGCACTAAGAATGATTTAAAAAGCTATTATTGTTGAGTATCCTCAAGAATAATATCTATTCTGTGCACACTCACTTGTGGGTAGGCAACGCGGAACATATAAAGGGCATATCTAAATAGAAATAGTGCTTATAAGAATCTTCATATTTAAAGATGTTTCAGTTATAATGGATGGGGAAAGTAATTTGCCCTACCCGTGCAAGTAGGCAATATTACTAATAACTTCTCTGCCATTGTTGACCCCCCCCCCCCAAAAAGGAAAAGAGTTTTGAGATCCTGAAGAAACAGTAAAACAGAAAGAAATCATGCAACCTCAGGGTCTAGTTCCCAAAGTTATATTAGTCCTATCCACGTAACTTGTAAATTCGTTTGGCCCTCCAGATGTTGTTGGGCTTTATTTGTTATCAATCCCAGCTAGCTTGCCAAAGGTCAGGGATGATGGGACACACAGATCAGAAATATCTGAAGGCCACTGGCTTTCCATCCTAAAACTAAATTAGGAATTTTTTCTTTCAGGGACCGCCTTACCTTTTAATAGCTGTATACATCCACACCCATGTTGAAGACTGCATGTTCATTGCAAGTATTTAATGATACTATTAATCATACCTTTAATAGCTATTAAGGATAACAAATTCTCACCCCTCCTCCAAGGAATTCTGGACGACGCACAAGATTCTTCCTCCTTTCTTACAGAGGGCGGTAACTGTGGCCATTTCCGCACTCGACCGTTATAGCGCTATGATTCCACTTGCAACATCCTATGGAACCCTGGGGTTTGCAGTTTCGGTAGGGGCCGACCGGCCCCTCCCGAAGCTATAAGCCCCAGGGTTCCATAGGATGTTGCAAGTGGAATCACACTGCTGTAACGGTCAGGTGCGGAGATGGCCTGTAACGTAGGGCAGGCAGACCAAAACCACACTAACAGTAATAATAAGTGACTCCGGGGGGAAAAGCCCCACACTGTCTCTAGGCAACAGACGACGGAGGACCCCGCCTGACGCTCGCCGCCCTGCGGCCCCGAATCTTTCGCCCTCTCAGGGCAAAGAAGCCCGGGCGAGAGACCCTTCTCTTGCGCGCAGCTTAACCCCTCGCCCGGAAACCCACCTGAGCTGCCGGTCGTAGCGCTGCTCCTTGAGGCTGACTCGGCCCTGCCGCGGCTTCACGCCCGCCGCCATCGCCCGCGCTCTCTCCCGTCAGCCCGGAGCCTTCCTGAAGGGGGCGGGCACGAGACGCGCCTGCGCGCCACGCCTCTCCTCCTTTGGCCAGCAGGGCGCAGGCGCGGGGTTGCTTGCGCGGACCGGCGCGCTGGGCTTTTCCGCGTTTCTGCTTTGGGCTGCGATCTGGGGCGTTTCCACGCTAGACTGTTATAGTGCTATTATTCCATTTTCAGCATCCTATGGAATCCTGGGGTTTGCAGCCTTTGGGGCCCTTCCTTAAACTGCAAAAACCCCAGGATTCCATAGGATGTTGAAAGTGGAATAATAGCGCTATAACAGTCTAGTGCGGAAATGACCTTGAAGTTGTTGCTGCTGCTGCAGCAGCGCGTTCCACCGAATGAGTGTCCTCCCTCCTTTGTTATTCCGTTATTTAGGCGCGCATTTAGATCTACCGATGACTATCCAGCTGCTGGGATCCAGTGCCAAACTGTGGTTCTTTCGATGTCGATCTTCCCGCGGAGATCCAGGGGGAGTTTGCGTTGTTGTTATTGGGGACTTAGAATGCAGTCCTGTCTGTGGGCAACTTGTGATCTTCCGAGCATCCAGATACAGAGGTTGCACTGCATCACTCATCATCTTCCATCAGCTGTGCTGGTTAGGGCAGATGGGAGTTGCAGTCCAGCGGCACAGGGGGAGCTATGGGTTTCCCACCCCTCCTGTAAGTGCTAGCTGTTGTCCATGGGATTTACTGCTGGCTAAGCGTGAGTTCCTACCAGTGCCATGACCTTTCCATGATGATAGACGGCGCCCCCCCCCTCAAGGGAAGAGGCCATACTGTTGGCAGCGGTGCTGCTGGCGGGGCCTCTTCTGCCGGATAGGTTGCTGCTGAGGAGCCAGACTAAATTTGTTACTAACTTGGGTCTTTAGATGTTGTTGGACTTCAGCTCTAAAAAGCTACAGACAGACTAGTGTACTCATCAATGGCACTAATTTTGTGCTGTGGTGAGATAGCTTTTTCCTGTAAGGCAAGAGCCTGTATAGATGGGCTTTTGCTACAGGAAAAGCTTTTACAGGAAAGGAGATTCCACCTGAACCTCAGGAAGAACTTCCTGACGGTCAGGGCTGTCCGGCAGTGGAATAGGCTGCCTCCGAGTGTGGCGGAGTCTCCTTCTTTGGAGGTTTTTAAACAGAGGCTGGATGGCCATCTGTTGGGAGTGCTTTGAGGTGTGTTCCTGTGTGGCAGGGGGGTTGGATTGGATGGCCCCTGGGGTCTCTTCCAAATCTATGATTCCATGATTTTATGAGGAGCCAAGTTAAATGTGCCAAACAGCTACTGGGTAGCAGCACTAGTAGGGGGCGACACTGGCAGAGGATCTCTCAGAGACAACAGCAGTGGCACCATGACTAACATCTGTTAGTACCATTCAGAAAGAGGCACAGTAAAGTCCTTTTGAATGTCTTTTGCCAAAAAAAAAGCTATGATGAGACAATCCAGAATAAAATAAGAGACAGTGTCAGAAGATGACACTGCCAAGTTGGATATCACTCAGTAAGCTAGTGAGGTACAGCAAAGGACAACTGCAAGTACTGCTGTGGCTAACGATGCAACTGGACTCAAGCCAAAAGGACATTCAGCTATTGACATGCTCAGAGGTGACGGAACGTCTGAAGCTGCACAGCACATGGTATAGAACATGGAATGTGAAAAGCATGACTCTGGGGAAGCTCAACATAGTAAAACAAGAAACTGAATATATAAACATTGCTGTAGTTGGGGTGAGTGAGCTAAAGTGAACAGGAATGCGACATTTTGAGTCAGATCATTACAAAATGTTTTACTTAGGAAATGAAAAACTAAGAAGAAATGGAGTGGCATTAATAGCGAGGAGAGATGTAGCAAAAGCAGTCAAAGGGTATCAGGTAAGTCTAACAGAATCAATACTTAAGGGAAAACCCATCAATATAACATCATCTGAGTTTCTGCTCCAACTAAAGAGGCAGAAGAAAAAGAAATTGACAGATTCTGGCCTGGAGTCCAGAAGGAAATTAATCACATTCAAAAACAGGACTGGTTGTTACTTGTAGGCAATTGGAATGCAGAAGTAGGAAACAGAGCAGAATCAAAGACTATGAGAAAAACTGACCTAGGATCAAGAAATGAAGCAGGAGAATGAGTGATTGAATTTGCAAGGCCAACAGTTTGTTCATCAAGAACACACTCTTCAACCAAAGAGGTGACAGTATGCATGGATATTACCTGAGGGCCAATACAGAAATATAGACTACATAACTGGAGGCAGAAAATGGAGAAGCTCCATTCTTTCTGCAGAAACAACGCTGGGAGCAGATTGTGACACAGACCATGAATTGATAATATGTAAAATCAGAGTAAAGCTAAAGAAGAACACTGAACCACCCATTGCACCAAAATATAACATTAAGAACAAACCCATAGAATTTAAAGATAATGTGAAAAATAGATTTGCACTGTTAAGCTTAATTGACTGGAATCCAGAGGAATTCTGGACTGAAGCCAGGCACATTATCAGAGAGAAATGCAAAAACATACTATCAGCAGCCAAAAAGAAAGAGAAACCTCAATGGATGACAGATGAAACTCCTCAAGCAGTTAAGAACAGATGAGAAGCAAAAGTAAAAGGTAAGCAAAATAGAGTCACAACTCTGACTTGTGGGCAGGGACAAGGAGAACTACTATATCAATCAACAGAGAGAAATAGAAGATGACAACAAAAAGGAAGAATTAGGAGACCTGTTCCACAGGATCTGAGAATTCCAAAGGAAATTTAAACCAACAGTAGGGATGCTATACAACAAGCAGGGGTACACATTACATGATCAAGTAGAATTATAAAGCCAATGGAAACAATGCACTAAAAAATTATATAAAGGAGATGAAAGGATGACAGATTCATTCTAGAAGAACTATGTGAAGATGAACATATAATTTTAGAAAGTGAAGTGAAATTTACACTTAGGGCATTTGGGAGCAATAAATAGCCAGGAGGAGATGGGATACTAGCCGAGCTGCTTCAGGCTCCAGAGATAAGAGTCCATTTCTGCACTAGACTGTTATAGCGCTATTATTCCACTTGCAACATCCTGTGGAATCCCAGGGTCTGCAGTTTTTGGAGAGGCTGGCTGGCACCTCCTGAAACTGCAAACCCCAGGATTCCATAGGATGTTGCAAGTAGAATGATAGCACTATAACAATCTGGTGTGGAAATGGCCAGAATCTACTCTAGTTCAAACTAAAATTTGTCAACAAATATGGAAAACAAAACAATGGCCCACAGACTGGAAATGCTCAATATACAATCTATCCCCCAGGACAGGAAACACCAGGGATCACAGTAACTAGAGGAGGATTGCATTAATTTCGCATGCAAGCAAAGTGATGCTCAAAATTCTACAACAAAGACTTTTACTATATATGGTGTTAGTAGGCTGCACACTCCTATGCTTTGATATGATTTAATTGGCAAAATGTATTAATTGGCTTAAATACAAATTACACCCTGCTATGCTGGCACTGCAAAATCAGGTCAGAGAACTCAAGGTGTAGCCAGGAAATCACCAGGAAACTCCAATGATAATGGACTTGTATTTACTCTGCCTTTAAGAAACAATAGCATACTGGATGTTTCCACAGCTCCTCTCCCTCTGACTGAGCAAACTTCCCTTTTGTCTCTACACCTGTCCAACAATTAAAGAGCTATCAAAGCTACCATTAGCCCTTTTGTCACCTAATGCAAAGACCATTAATCCATTCTGGACCCCATTGTCCACTCTCTGCACACGGTTGTTTACTTTGCAGAGAGCCATTAGCACCTTCGCCCTCCAGGCAGAAAAAGAGTATTTAAATCTCAGTTTTGGGCAGGCTACCTTGAAATACACTGGTTGCTGGTCATCACTCTGCTGCTCTGATTCCCAGTCACATACTCTCCTTGGACTCCCAGTCTGAGCTACACCACTTCTTTTTCACTTCTCTACAGATTGGTAAATATCACCTATTTCACCCTGAAAATCTCTCTATTCAAAACTGTCTGCCCTTTTCCTTCAGTTAGCCTTGTGTGATTGTGTGACTGCTTGGATCTTGTGTGTGAGATTCCAGTTCCCCCAATAAAATAAGTTTACTTTTGGATCTCCAGCTGTTTCTTTCCTACACTACTACTGGTAGACATAAGTGTAAAAGATCTCCTAAGGTTATCCCCCACCTCACAGGCCTCCTTTTTGAGCTAATATTCCCCACCATTTCAAGGAGGAACTGGCATTGCAGGTGGACCCATATTTTGGGGTAACAGTGGAGTGAGAAATATCAGATGTCCTAACTGAATTCAGGAAAGGAAGAAGCACCAAGGATCATATTGCAAACATACATTGGATAATGGAGCACACGAAAAAATGTCAGAAGAAAATCAGCCTATTCTTTATAGGTTATAGTAAAATCTCGGATTGTGTAAATTGTGAAAAACTGTTGAATGTTCTTAAAGGAATGGGTGTGCCACAACATGTGATTCTTCTGATGTATAACCTATATTCAGGACAAGAGGCTACCATCGGGAGAGAATATGGAGAAACAATATTTTCCATTTGGCAAGGGGGTCAGGCAAGGCTGCATTTTATCACCTTATCTGTTTAACTTCTGTGCTGAACATATCATATGTAAAGCTGGATTAGACTTGGAGGAAAGAGGTATGAAAATTGGAAGAATGCACATCAACAGTTTAAGATATGAAGATGACACCATACAACTAGCAAAGAAATAGGAAAGATGTGGAATGAATACAGAAGAAAGTCAAGGGAAAAAGTGCAAGGACAGGTTTGTAGCTGAACATTAGGAAAACAAAAATAATGATCACAGATGATTTACAGAACTTTAAAGCAGTCAGTGAAGACATTGTAATAATATAAGATTTTCCATGTCTTGGCTCAGTCACTAATCAGATTGGAGACTGCAGTCAAGAAATCAGAAGAAAACTAGGACTTGAAAGGGTAGCTATGAAGGAACTAGACACGATCAATGAATTGTCCATGCCATCAAATTTTCCAGTTTCTATGCATGGTTTTGAAAGCTGGAAAGTATAGAAAGCTGACAGGAAGCAAATCAATTCATTTGAAATGTGATGCTGGAGAGGAGTTCTATGGATGCCATGGACTGCTAAAAAGACAAATAAATGGGTCCTGGAGCAAAACAACGGTCTCCAGAAGCCAAGATGACTGAATTGAGACGGTCGTACTTTGGCCATATCATGAGAAGGTATCACTCATTAGAAAAAACAATAATGTTTTGTAAGATGAAAGGCAGTAGAAAAGAGGTAGACCACATTACAGGTGAATAGATTCAGTCAAGGAAGCCATAGCCCTGATTCTGCAAGACCTGAGCTGAGGAGAGAATGACTTTGAAGTCTCTCATTTATAGGGTCACCATAAGTTGATGTCAACTTGACAGTGGTTAACAACAATGCAAGTTTATTCTTTCTCCAATTAGCTTCTAGCTAGGAGTGATGGGAGTTGTAGTCCAACATACATGGAAGGTGCCAGGTTGAGGAAGTCTTGCCTACACTGATGGAGTGACCCTGTATTTCTAGCATGAGTCTTTTTCAGCAGCCCAAATACCCTGAATGACAGCCGGTGTGGTATAGTGGTTTGAATGTTGGACTAGGACTCTAGGAGACCAGGGTTCAAATTCTTGCTCAGCCAGAGCAAGTGTGAACTCAGCCAGAGTGAACAGCCCCAGCCAGTATGAACACTGGCCACGTGTAGGGGTGTGTGTATGTGTGTGTGTATTCTAGCAGTTTTAGTCTAAATCATAATTTTTCCAGCCTCTTGTGCATCTTCACTCCCTCCCCATTTGCCTGAGGACCAAAGCTCAAGACACCCGGTTCACACAGCCATAGGCCATGCTCATCTATCAGTGACAAATACTTCTAAGATTTTTTTAAAAGGAAATAAGTAGTTTGCAAGTGCCACCTACCGGCATGGATTAACTTTGCCTACAATCCTATACCATGTGTATAGTATACACCCTTCCTTGGGAATAGATCCCATTGAATTTGGTGAAATTTACTTCTGAATGAACATGTATAACATTGCGCTGTAAGGCTGCTATTTTATACAAATTTTATTTGGGAATAAATCCTACTGAATTCCAGTAGAACTCCCTTCCTATTGAATTGACATCCCATGATTTTGTTAAATCTGCTTCTATTGATTGCAGAGCTTGGAAATTTTTTTTAAAAGTAATACTTACAGTGCTAAGGCCTGAAAAAACAGTCAGTTGCTGTTGTAAACCCCCTTACCTTCCTGTTATTCAAAAGAAATTTTAAAAAACTTTTAGTTACCTTTAAAAGATCTTTGTACTATTGGCCTGAGTGGGGCTGTTGATGATAGCATGACTTGAGGAGTCTCATTCATAGGGTCACCACAAGTCAAAGTCAATTTGATGGCAGTTAACCACAATAGCAACAACAAAGATTGCATAATGTATTTTGTGGAATGGGTACATCAGGGGCCTTTTGACACTATGCAATAATGGCTCTCTGATTCTGCCTTAACTTCCAAGCTAACATCCTGTGCAATCCTCAGATTTACAACCTGGGGAGAATATTTAAAATTCTCAGCCAAAACACTGCAGTATTTCACCAAACAACAAACCTCAGAATTACATAGGATGCAGCTGTGGTAGGTTTAAATATTTATTTATTCATTTATTTATTAAAAGACTTCTGGAGACTAAGGTTCAAATCCTCACTCAGACACTGGGTGACCTTGGGTGGATCACATTCTTTCAGCCTCAGAGGAAGGCAAAGAAGACCCTGCTCTGAACAAATCTTGGCAATAAAGTCCTGTGATAGATTCTCCTTAGAATTGCCATAAGTCAGAAATGAATTGAAAGCACACAGCAACAAAGTAACACTGACAGGAAGAGGTTCTTTCTAGCCATCCTGTTTCTCCTCTTCAAAAACTGACTCATGACCACCCTGGAGTGAACCTATCATGGGGGTTTTCTTGGCAAGATTTGTTGCCTTTGCCTTTCTCTGAGGCTGAGAGAATGTGACTTGTCTGAGATCACGCAGTGGGTTTCCATGGTCTCCAGAGTCATAGTTTGGGCCTGCACACACAGCTGCCTCCACATCCTTTTAATCAAAACTGTGGCCGCAGGGGTATGGGTGCTGAGGAACATGATAGCAGGCAGGTGCAAACGCCCGAACTGCTCCCTTGTTTGTAAACGATGGATCAGTTTAGCCAGCTCCATGTCACTGCTACATCCTTGTTGCTGCTGGTGTCCAGCAGCAGGACTTCACGAAGGCCCAGGGGTCCACTCACCCCCAGGTTAAGAACGACTGCCCTATTACATTCCATCCCACTCTCACAACTGTGTAAATATGCTTTATACCTGAACATCTGGTTATCACTGTCCTGCATCTGAAGAACTGGATTTATATCCACAAAAGCTCATGCAAGAATAAAAACCATTTAGTCTGAAAAGTGCTGCCACATGTCTTTTTCTTTTTTTTTCTCCCCCTTCCTCCCTCCCTCCCTTCCTTTTATTCTGCAAGAATAATGGCTACTTCTTTGAAATCGTGAAGTGACAACAATTTCAGGAACCCCTTAAGGAAAATCACCTTCAAAAGGATATGTCACAGAACACAACAATTTTCACAATATTACCAGTTGATTTCAATATGCAGTGTGTCAAATATTTAATTGTCATTGAAAAGTCCCAGAATGAAGAATAATGTTCTGACCTAACAAATAAAAAGCCTGGGAAACAGGAAGTAACACAAGATAAGAAAGTGGGAAAGAGGAAACAGTTCTTTGTCATCAGTCATCTCTTTCAGGCAGCCTGGTATGAGTTCTTCATAGGTGTAACTCCATAGGGATGCTTCCCTAAGGTGAACTTCACAGGAGTTCTTTTTCTGTGAATATAGGAAGGGTCAAGGTGAAAATAATAGAAATGCTTGAACCATTACAACACACACAGGTAAAACCTCTTTTTTCTTTCTAAGTCAAAACATGATATGTGGTTGGGGATCCAGCAGGTGTTGGAATGGCTTTTGGGAAGGTATAATATGGATGAGAGTCAGCATGGTATAGTGAGCAGTTCTTAACCATTTTTTTTTAACCAGGGATCCCCTATAAATATAATTTGTTCCTGGGGGACCCCTAAGATGTAACTCAAGATTTAAATATTTAAACTTAGATTTAAATATTTAAATTTAGTTTTAAATATTTCTACATATGCTTATTCATTAAAGGCTTCTGGAGATTAGGATTCAAATCCCTGCTCAGGCAGTGAGTGACCTTGGACAAGTCATATTCTCTCAGCCTCAAATGAAGGCAAAGGCAAACCTCCTCTGAACAAATCTTGCAAAAAACAAAACAAAAAAACCAAAACCAAAAAACCTGCAATAGGTTCTCCTTAGAGTGGACTTGAAGGCACACAGCAACAAAGTGCTGCTGACAGGGGAAGGGTCTTTCTAGCCATCATGTCTCTCCTCTTTGAAAACTGACTTATGGTGACTGTAAGGTGAACCTATCATGAGGGTTTTCCTGGTAAGATCTGTTGCCTTTGTTATCCTGATTTATGGGGGTCCCGGGAGGGACACCTAAATGTGCTCAAACAATGGGGAGGGAATTAGTACAGAGCACAAGCTGGCAATGCGAGAGGCAGGGTAATGTAGCGAGATCTTGAGCCCTATGTCTACGGGGTCAGGCTGAGTCAAGGATGAGGCAGACGTTGAAATGAATAATAATTATGTTATTAGAAACACAACCAAACAAATGTGTACAACACACTCACGCAAGAAACTAAAGAAATAAAGGTAGGAGCGGATAGAGGGATTTTTGAGGAGGTTTGGTATGGGAAATACTATACCTGTCCTGAAGCTTGGTTAGAAGCGGAGAAGCTGGGGAGCGTGGATCTCAGCACGTGGAGCTGAGGGGAAGGCTCGATGGACAAAGCGACAGCAAGGCGGGATGAAAGCCAAGAGCGATCCGAGGAAGCACTCAAAGTCGGGGGTTCTTATAGGGAAAATTGTGACCGCAGGCTAGTTCGGACTTGGGGAAAACAATGAGTTTGGGGCTGGAGACAAAGCCTCCGAAAGGTCAGAATTTGAATGATTGAATTATAGCCAAATTGTCAATAGAGTAGCCAATACGCAAACGCGTAGTACTTGAGCCTTGTATAGTCCGATCATCAAGCTGCCAACGCGGGGCAGAGGATCTTTTGAAAGTTGCGTGCATACATAATTGAGGTACTTGCCTTGAGGTCTCCTGAAGCTGCGAGTTGGCTATTTCTGGCCTGCCTGTATTTGTTTGGCGATTATCGGCCGAGCCTGTATGCGTGCTTGTCCAGGGACCTCTCAAGAACGTGGAAAGGAATGGGTATAGGAGGCTGAATTATTGATATCAAAAGATATCTTTTATATCCCACAAGCTCGGGCTAGCAATGGCGGTAAAACCTTTGCCTTTCTCTGAGGCTGAGAGAATGTGACTTGCTTGAGGTCACCCAGTGGGTTTCTGTGAGCGAGCGGTTATTCAAACCCTGGTGTCCAAAGTCATAGTTTGGGTGTGCGCACACGCCTGCCGCTGTGTCCCCTTCATCAGAGATGCAGCAGCAGGGGGTGTGGGTGCTGAGGGACATGGAGGTAGGTATGTGCGCACACCCAAACTGTGTCCCTCGTTTGCAAACAAGGGAGTCGTTTCAGTATCCTCATGCCCCCCATTGCCACATCCCTGTTGCTGCCACTGCTTTTGGTGTCCAGCAACAGGGCTTCGTGGACCCCTTGTGAGGGACTCCAAGTTAAGAACCATTGGTTACAGTGGTTTGTGTGTTGCACTATGATCCTGGAGACCAGGATTCAATTTCCTGCTTGGCCATAAAAACCCATTTGGTGACCTTGGCGTCATCACACACTCTCAGCCCCAGAAAACCCTATGATAGATTCACCATAAGTCACAAAGAATTTGAAGGCGCACAAAGTAACCATTTGGAGTGAATGTTTCATCCAGGAAGGTCTTACCACTGCCACCATCTACTTTTCTACTTTAAATTGTTCTCTCCCAAAACATCTTTTTTTAAAAAAAAAGTTTTAAAAAACACTATTAGTTTCATTAACCAGTTACATGTAATGTTATACGGGCAGAAGGTATTCCTGGTAAAAGCAAGTCTGGCTGAAACCATGTTGCCAGGTTTTCAAAACAGCAATAAGAGACAGCTAAAATTCATGATATGTAGGGTTGACAATCAGGAAACAGTTATTAACAAGTCTGTGTTCTACCTAAATATCAAATGAAAGCATCAATTTCAATTAACTTAGCCAGGTGTTTCTCTGTTAAAATTAATATATTGTCCACATTAATAAATTACATGATGCATACATTTTTGTCTTTAGGAAAAGCCTACAACCCAAAATTTGGGATTTTTTGGCATCTTATTTCATCTACGTAAAAGGAAAATTTCATCTGTGGTAAAGGAAAATGACCATCAAAAGGATATGTCACAGAACACAACAAATTTCACAATATTACCAGTTGATTTCAATAAGTACCTCAAGGCACACCTATAGCCCTATAAGGGTCAAGCTTTCCTGGTCCTTAAATAAGGGACACCTGGTAACCCTATAATGAAAAAAGAAAACAATCTTACTTAGAGTAATTATTGAATCCCCCCGCCAAAAAAAATAAATAAAAAAAATCCTGCCCTACTCTTCTTGCACATCTGGAATTAGGTGGGCACCTCTGTTTCCATTTGTCCTTTACTGATTTAAGCAGAGCTTAGAAAGTTGTTTTTAAAAGCTACAATTATAGGTACGAAGGAGAATTAGCATGGTGTAGTGGTTTAAGTCCTGGACTAGAAGCCTGGAGGATCAGGGTTCAAATCCCTGCCTGGCCATGGAAATCCACTGGGTGACCTTGGGAACTCATACTCTCTCAAGCTTAGAGGAAAGCAATAGCAAACCCCCTCTAAAAAAACTTGCCAAGAAAAATCTGTGATAGGTTTGCCTTAGGGTTGCCATAAGTCAGAAACAATTTGTTATGGTTGTTATAACAAATAGGTCCCAGGTCCAAAGGCAGCAACTGGTTACTTGTAAAAAGATTTTTTACATGCCACTGGCTTGTAATACAAACATTCCTTTTACCCACCTTATCAACTCAACACCCCAAAAGAGCACGAGACAAGGTACAAAAGGATCTAACACTTAAACCATGGCATATTCTGCCTCCACCATTTTCTGAGGCCGCATTTCATAATTATAATTTAAAAGTGAGTTACAGTACAAAAAAATCATGTTTGTTAAGTTACTGTCTTAAGGTTATGCCTTCATTATTTATTAAAAAAATACATTCTCTTTGTGCAGTAAATATCAGTGCTGCAATTCTAAATGTTTAAGAAGGGGAAACCCTCACCCTCATATATATCAGTTCCTGCTTCCAATTAAATTTGCATTAAAGTTTCTTTTTTAAAAAGAAGTATAGCTAAATTGATCTGATCTCTAGCTCTAGCACATCCATTTTTAGCATGATATTTACCTGTGATTGCAGGTACACAACCTAAAATAGATGGGTTGCTTAGTTCTTTCTATGGCACATACCATGAACAAATATGGGTATGTCAGGCCGAATTTTTGATATCAAGAGATATCTTTTTAGATCCCCCAAGCTCGGGCTAGCCAGGGCAGTAACAGGGGTCCATGGATTTACTAAACTTCTTCCTTCCCTCCCTCCCTGTTGTTGTGGTGCCAGGGTTCACCCTCCATTCTGCTGTGCATCTACCTGCTGGCTAAAAGCAAGTATGTGTGTCTGTGCCTTGAAATCACTTGCCAACTTATGGTACTTAGGTAAGGAATACTCAGAGGTGGTTTTGCTAGATTAGATGTTGCTTGCCTCATCTCCCCAAATAAGTGAGAAGGAATCATTTCCTGTTTTCATCTTGATCTGGGAACAGTCCCTTATGTAAAATTTCTGTCTTAATATCCAGGAAAATATGTTCTCTCTCTTTTCCTTTCTCAATTTGAGTTTGAATGCTAAGCTGTGAGCAACTGTGGTTGGTATTCAAATTCTTAATGACATTACTGAGAACCATCTTTAGGTCTCAAGTTTTGGTCTAGAAACCTCAAGGTCTGGGACAGATCTGAAGTGGCAACCCTAGTAAGCACACTTTGAGCTGAAGGAACGTCTGCCCTCTTTTTAGCAGCATTTAGCTGGTAAGCCAAAATATGCATGAAATCGAAAAGCTCAGTTTGCCAGGCTGAGGGGTACTGCATTCCATAATAATGTCCCACATATATATACACTGGAAAGTTAACTAATATTCTCCCTGTTGGAGAAGAAGCAAAGTTACTATTTGCAATAGTACTAACTGAGGATAACACCATAATTCTATGTTTTCCTATGTTAATTTACACCTGGAATGGGAAAGAAATTGATGTGTCTCATTTCAAGCCTAAATGAACAGGATCAAGCTTCTTTATACAATTCTGCTGTGAGAACTTCATGCCGGAAGACAGAAAAGGATAAATAACTAAATACTGAATAAACCCTAACACTGTATAGCCATAGCAGTCAAAGCACTGGAGTTAGGAGAGAAGCACAGGTTGAGACACTGCGCTTTGAAGCTCGCTAGCCCATTTACCAACACTCTTGGTCCAGTGGCTGGCAAGAAGCCCTCCCTCAACTCCAGCTGCTGCTGCTGCCCTGGCCTCTGAGGGAGAGCAGAGGAAGGCACAGCTCCTCCCTGCCTAGCAGTTGGGGAAATCCTCTATTCCAACGGGCACTCCCCTGATCTCTCAGGCAGAGAGGAAAAGCCAGTATCTGCTGAACTTAATCCCCTTCCGCACTGCTGTCTCCTTTTCCTTGTGTGTCATGTCTTATTTGGGTTATAGGCCTGAAGGAAAGAAACTGTCAAATTAACAATTTGCAAGCCTTTTTGGCTTTTTGCAAGTCTTTTTGTCTAAAAGGGTGGGTCATAAATACAATTTATTCATTCATAAAAATTCATAAATACGATAGATGATAGATAGATAGATAGATAGATAGATAGATAGATAGATAGATAATTTACTCCCTCTCTCTCTCTCATCCTACTCTGCCTTGCATGGTTGCCATGATAAAATGGATGGAGGGGCATTCATCTGTTCTTTCCAGTAGAAGCTACAGCAGTGTAATTCTGATTCTCAAACATTTAAACAGCTGCCTTACTGAGATCATGTACATCCTCATCATCATTTGTTCAATTTATATCCACTATCTTTTGCTTAACCTGCTGAAGTGGGAATAATACTTAGACATTCAAAGAGATGGTAGAAGTATTTGTTTTGGCTGCTCCTGAATAATCCAATCCGAGTGGTTAGTAAACAGGGCACAGCAGTGGGGAGAAAAGTAGGACACTGATACTACTTTCACAACAGGGGAAGGCTGATCAGTAACGGCTGCTGAAAGTCCTGGCAGTCCTTCGGTTTTGTTTCTTGATGAGGTTCATGTACCCAATAGTTGTGTTCCTGAGCAAGGCTAGAACTCCACAGTTTCTGCCTTTTCTAATACAAGTTTTCGGGAACTGCTACACAGTGTCATTATTACTGTGTATCTTGGTTATAACAAGGTCCAAACTAACAGCCTTGTGTTCCATCCTAGTGTTGGCCATTGAAAGTATGCTCTTGGTGTTACAGTTTCCTAAGACCTTGGTCAAGTTTAAGACTTCTCTTACTAAGGTATGGTCTCCAAAGGGTTTCCTTTAAACAAATGGACCTGGTCAATATGGAAGCACATGTGTTTCCACATGATTCCCATCCTTGTCATTATGGACAAGGATGGGAATTCAGAAGATGGACCATTATGGATAGAAGTCTGGTTTTGATAAAGAAATCACTAAATGTTGCACATTTCTTCCTTTCTTTGGAATAGGAAGGTCCTGGGATTTGCAATTTAGGGAGAAAGGTATTTAGACTTCTAGGCCAGAGAGCTCCTTTAAGTGCTTCACCAAACTACAGAGCCCAGACTTGCATAGGATGCAGCTATGGCAGTTGAAGTGCAATCCGCAGTGTGCATTTCTGCACCCACAGATGAGCATGGCTAAGTAAGAAAGACTGGCCACTAAAAGGACAGCCATCAGATGACACACTGACCATAGGAACTATGCAGGAAAAACTGGAACGTGTGTAGAGATTGCTCTCATAGATGAAGTCTTCACAAGTCTTCAACAAGATCAAAAGTCTTCAACATATTCAGTGTTTAACTATGGAGACTGATGATTTCCATGTAAGTATAGAATCATAGAATCGTAGAGTTGGAAGATACCCCAGGGGCCATCCAGTCCAACCCCCTGCCATGCAGGAATCCTCATCAAAGCACTCCCAACAGATGGCCATCCAGCCTCTGCTTAAAAACCTCCAAAGAAAGAGTCTCCACCACACTCCGAGGCAGCATATTCCACTGCCGGACAGCTCTGACCATCAGGAAATTCTTTCTGAGGTTCAGGTGGAATCTCCTTTCCTGCAGCTTGAATCCATTGTTCCTTGTCCTAGTCTCTGGAGCAGCAGAAAACAAGCCCACTCCCTCCTCGACATGACATCCCTTCAAATATTTAAACACGGCTATCATGTCCCCTCTTAACCTTCTCTTCTGCAGACTAAACATACCCAGCAACCTAAGCCGCTCCTCATAGGGCATGGCTTCCAGACCTTTCACCATTTTCATTGCCCTCCTCTGGACATGCTCCAGCTTGTCAATATTCTTCTTTAATTGAGGTGCCCAGAACTGGACACAGTATTCTAGATGAGGTCTTACCAAGATGATAAATCTGTTCTGGGTTTTAGTCTAAAGGAACTAGCTGAGCTGCTGAGTGTATTTTGAGGAAGGGGTTCAGCATTTTGAATAATTCCTTTAAAATTCAAGTTTAAACCAGTGTGGATACAACTGCCCTACTGATGGGAGCCAACAGCCATCTGTGCTTATTGATGACTGAAAAAAAATATGGAAGCTGTTCAACTTTCATAATTTATGCAGGCAAAAGATGCATAAACTTCCAGTATCTCCTTTTCTGGCATACTCTCTTAAAACCTTCTAGTTCTACAGAGTGGTGGGACTGAGGAGGTGGAAATACTGCTGCTGCCTCTTTAAGAAACAAAAGCTGTCCCATAAGTGAGGTATTATAAAGGCAGGTAAGCTAAAGCTCCTGCATTAAAAGAGCTGGCAGAAAAGCAGAAGGAAGCAACCTGTATAATGACTGGTCATAACTGCTGGGGCTATGGGGACAAAGACAGTACGTTATTTGCATACCTTCCTTCTTTTGATATTAATCCTTCTACACCTTCTCTTTTATGTTCAGGGTATTTTTGCAATACTCCTTGCAGAAGCCAATTGTACATCCTCTGTTACTGGCATAAGGCAAAGTACATGAGCAGTTAAATGGTTAAGCAATATGCAGTTTTTCAATTATTTCTCAGAAGAAACATAATTTTCACTGCCTTCCTGCCATGCTCAGTCAAAAGAGGAGCTAGTTGCATTTTATTCTTGCAGGATATTCTTACAAGCTCATTTTTCATTTGAAAAGCACGAAGATAACCAATGTATATAGTTCCACTGAACTTTGTTCGCAGCGTTGGTCCCTTCTATGGGTTTTCTAAATAACTTGGTGTCCTTTATCTCAGTGAGTCGGTGAATCTGCTCCAGGGTTTAGTCTGAATGTTACATGGTGCTGAACTCTGTCCCCAGAACAGACTAAAACTCCAAGTGGATTCATTGTCACACTGACAGAAAACACCAGTCACTACTGCCAATAATCAAATAATCAATAAGAAGACATTTGTGCTAATGCCTATCAGACAGCCTCCGGGAAAATGGGGTATCTTGTGTGAGAATAAAGCAATATCCCAGAGGGAGTATAAGCACCCCAGCGAGAAAGGATAGTCCTGATGGTGATTCCCTGTTTGTTTGTTGGTTGGTTGGTTTTTAAAAAATCCTATGATCTAGTGGTACACACAAATGGAGCGCATGCAAAAGACAGCAAGAGATGACATGGTCATAAGTCACAGGTAGAGCAGAAATGAGCAGATAGTAGTTTAACTGGCCAACCTCTAAGGGATTTGCAACTGATCAGCAAGGATTTCTGGCACCTAACCTGAGAGTAGCAGTACAATATCTATTCCCCTCCCCACCATATCCTAAATTATATGGGGTATTTGCCTGATACTATGGAGAACCTCCGCCCATCAGAGTGACACAGTTAAGCTAGATGGTTTTGCTCTGTATGAGGCATCTTGCTATGCTTAGTGTCCTAAAAAGAGTTCACAGAAGGTTACCGTTGGTGGGAAGAGGGGAATGCTGGAAAACTAAAAAGCTGTTGCAGGTAATGAGAACTGCAGATCACTAACAGAGCAAATATTTTATATACATATGTCCCAAATTTGACCTCTACCATCTCTCGTTGAAGGTTCGTTGTCATTGTTGTTGTTGTGTGCCTTCAAGTCATGTCTGATTTATGGCAACCCTAAGGTAAACCTATCGCAGGGTGACACACCCGAGGTCACCCAGTGGATTTCCATGGCCAAGTGGGGAATTGGATCCTGTCCCCCAAGGTCATAGTCCAACATTCAACCACTATACCCCACTGGCTTTCTTGAAGGTTCTTAGGTAACCCCTACTGAAGAAGACCTTTGCCTAGAGAACCACTGCCAGACAGTCTACTGTTTTAGATGAAACAGTAATGGAAATCTGGGGTGAGCAACTATGGAAGGTCTACAGGCCAATTTTCCACACACATTCCAGAATCACTGCTGGCTGTACCTACCCATCAATACTAGAAACACACTTCCAGATTGACTCTTCCCTTCCTCCTGCTCCTCCTCCTCTTTATTTGTATTCTACTTTTTACCCAAAATTGGGTCTCAAGATGGCTTACAGTTTAAAACAAGCATAGTACAGCTAGAAACAAACAAAAAGTGAGCCTTAAAATAGAATTAAACTGTTAATCATATTAAAACAATTTAAAGTATACACTTAAAAAGAGAAAAAACAAGAACAGTCCAGTTTAAAACAATGCAATACAGTACTTTCTTAAAAGCCCATTCTTAAAAAAAAGCAACCCTCTTCTGTTCTAAAAGTCTGCCAGAACGAAAAGGTCTTCACCTGCCCAACTGAACAACAGCAAGGAAGGGGCCATTTTGGCTTCACTGGCAAGGGAGCTCCAGACCAACAACATATTTTTTAACTTAAAAAAAAAAAGCAAGGTGTGTAAGAGCTGCACATCTTGGTCCAAGGAAGAATCATACTTCCTGTACTCTTTATTTGTATTATTCTTTCTGCTTTAACTATATTGTTGTTGTTGTTGTTGTTGTTGTTACTGTTTTTGTTAACACTACTAGGAAGGGCTCTAGGAAAAAAGTGGCCCCTCTACTTTCTTGAGGGTTTGAGGTACACAACCTTGTGAAAGTGGAAAAACCACAGATAACTCCCCTCATGCTCCCTCCCATTCTCTTGCCTTTGGCCTTGGCGTGTGTTCTGGGAATGGGAGAGGACAGCTCTGGAGGCAAGAAAGAAGATGCACATGTGCCTCCCCCAAATCCCCTTGCACTTTTGCCTCAGAGCGCACTTTCCATGCCGGGGCAAAATGCATGGGAATGAGAGAAGGAAGGTATGCACGTGCTTCCTCCCGCATTCCCTTGCCTTTTTTCCGGGTGTGCTTGCTTGCCTGCCTTCTCCATGCCCGGCAAAATGCAAGAGAATGGGAGGAGGAGAATATGGGGAAAGGCACACATGTGCCTTGCAAATAATCGGATTTGCAAAGTGGAGAGAGGACTGTAGATAATTTCTAATTGAGATTAGAAGTAACAAATAATAAGTAACATAGTTGTAACTAGTTATTTTGGGGTAATAAAGGTGAATCTACATTTCAAATTTAAAGTAATGAGGAACAATGAAACTACTTTATTGGTGTAAAGAGAAATGGTTTATGTCTACTTTCCAGAGGAATTTGGGGAAGGTTTAGAGTACTTTTACAGCAATTTTTCAAGAATCACAAGAATCCTATTTTTGATTTACAAAAAAATAGAAAAGATAGGAAAGTAACAAACACGGCAACAAATAAGACAAGTTCCCTTTTCAGTCTTGTATCTAGTAATGGCACTGGAGTTACAATGGTAACAAGTACCTTTTAAAAAACAATCTTCCAAACTATGGTGTCTAATAAATGACTATGCATGTGCACACCCACTGGATCATCTGCAGAAAACCCTACATTCACAGTAAGGATTATGAAGCTGTATCTCAGACTGATTTTGGGCAGCACTGGTATGGAAAAGAGACTCTTCAGGGGCCCCTCCCTGCTCCACACACACACAAAATGAAATTTCTGATGCAGTCACGTTGATGTGAAATAGAGGGAACTGTAATAGTCTCCATGGCACTAACACGGCATCAGAAAGACTTGCCGGGAGCTGCCTTCCCTCTAGCCAAGCTACAGGTCATTCTAACCCAGTCCCTTCCATTCTGCCTGGCAGAAGAATCCCACAGGGAGCAGAGGAGGGAGACAGACCCTCCAAACTACTAAAATTGTCCAGGAATGGGGGGGGCCCTCAGTATCCCTCCCCATCATTTTGTGATGATGAGACAAAGAAAAACAGCTGCTGTAGTCAAGGGTTAATGGGTGTTCTTAAGTGTTCTACAACCGTCTTTGATCAATTACAAATTCTTAGATGTGTTTCTTTTTTACTATTCAGATGCAGGTCTGACTGCAAAGGACTCTTTTCAGCAGTGCTGAGCATGTTAAAACTTATCATTAATACATTAACAATTCTTTTGCCTTTCTTCTTGTCTTCCTCTAAGGCCCTTCAGAGTGGTACAAGTCCTATCCCATTGCTCAAGGCAATCACCAGTCCCCCACTGATATAATTCCCACGCAAGCTGTTTATGACCCCTGCCTGAAGCCCCTTGGTTTTTCCTATGAATCGTGTTTCTCTCGTGACATCACCAACAATGGGCATTCAGTCATGGTGGACTTTAAGGATGTTGATGATAAAACAGGTAAGCAGGACATGAGATGTTCAGTCTCCTGAGTTAGTGGCCATCTTATCTCAGTGTTTAATATCATCTGATCAGGAGCAATGGAGGCACCATCTCTTTTCTTCTGCCACATCCTGGGGGTAAAGCTTCACAGCAATCTTGTGGGTCCAGGACCATAGTGTTCTCAATGAAAAGCCAGCAATTTCACCTTTCCTTCTTTCACAGTTTTTTCCTAGTACCGAGAGGAAGAGGAAGAGGAAGAGGAAGAAGAAGAATGGAAAATATTGACTAATCACAATAGATCATATGTGTGATGACTCGTAACAGTTTTTCTCAACGGGCAATCAGCAGTTCTAAGGAAAGTGTTTGATTTTCCTTGAAAAATAGCACAAAAAGAAAGCCTTAACTCCCCCCTTTCCTTTGCTGCCATCCTTATTTTTGGACTAGCTCAGCCCATTTGTGCATCTTATATTTTAAAAATGCAAAAATATACAAATACAGGCCCATGTAAAACATGCCATCTGGTTTCCTCATCAGCATTTATCTGGATTCTCATGTAATTCAGAGTCTGATGTTGTGAAGGTCGAGAGACGGAAAGGCTTGTTTGATGCTGGAATACCAGAGGTGAGGACATTTTGAGATCCCAGATGGTTTTCACAATCCATTGACTATGCTAGGTGGGGCTTTTTGAACTTGTAGACCAATGCATCTGGAGAGTCAGGGATTTCCTACCCACACCAGATGCTATAGACTATATTCAGAGGAAAGCAATGGCAAACCACCTCTTAACAAATCTTGCCAAGAAAGGAATAGGGTTCCTGTAAGTTGGAGCTGACATGAAGGCACACAATTACAATAACAACAACAAAAAGTATTTCCCACCCTACTTGGGGATCAGGCGCTAGAATCCTCAGTATGCAGTACCTATGTGCTCTGCTGACTGAAGCTACTGTTCTTCCTCATTTGTTCGTCTAGTGCTTGCAAAAGTTATTTTCTTGGATTACAGTTTCCAGAGATCTCTCCCCCAGCCCGCATGAACACTGGCCATGCTGCTAGGATGGGAGTTCTGATAGTTATATGGAACAGGAATGAAGATTTAATGAAAAATCAGCCAGAATTTGCGGAAATTACTTTTTGGACCACAATTCTCAGAATCCTGTAGCTAGTATGCAGTTCAAAAAAGTAACATTTGCAGGTTGTCATTTTCACCGTCATATTAAATGTGTTTATGGGAGAATGGAAGGAACAGTCCACTTTCAGTTGTCTATGTCCAGACACCAGTACTGTGCTACTCCAGGTTTCCTCTCAACAGAATATGATACAGAAAGATGCCTTAAATGCTATTGTTACAAGGCAAATGAATCTCTGGTGACAGGCAAGGAAAATTTATGAGACCATGTGGAATGCTGCTAGAGTGATATCAAGTGCAGTGTTAAGTTGCAGCTATTAGATCATCTAAAACAGCTTGCAAAGGCCGGAAGTGGATATAGTACAGTTCGGTTCAGTTGCAATTATGAAGAGACTACAGGGAATCCTTCTCACTAACATTTAGGAAAGGTGCTTTCAGTTAGTGGCCAAACTAGGTCATTGTAATCTTTGAATTGAATGGGCTTATGCCGTTTCCCACAGCTTTAAGTGGCAATGAAAATTTCCGTAAACCTGGAGAAATACTGGGAGTGGTCCCGTGGTCAGGGATACTAAAAAAGAAGGGAGTTCATGATGGGTGGGAGTTTCTTAAAAGTGAGATACTAAGGGTATAGTTTCAAATAATTCCACTGAGGAGGACAAATGGGAGGTGTCTAAAGAAGCCAGGATGGATGTCTAAAATACTTTCAATGGAGCTAAGATTTAAAAGAGACATCCACAAGAAATGGAAAAATGGGAAATCATCAGAGCAGAATGCAAAGAAATAGCCAACAAGTGTAGGGAGAAAGTCAGAAAAGCTAAAGCGCAGAATGAGCTCAGGCTTCCTGAGGTTAAAAACAACAAAAAGGGCTTTTTGATTTTGTCCATAGCAAAAGGAAGAACAGGGAAATGATAGGGCCTCTGTGTGGAGAAGATGGTCAAAGTCTAACAGGGGACAGAGAAAAGACAGAACTACCAAATACCGTTTTTGTCTTAGTCTCTCCCAAAAGGAAAACAACACGCTACCTGGAGAAAATGGAACAGACAATGTGTTAGGAGAAATGAAGCACAGAACAGATAAAGAGGTAATACAGGAATACCTGGCTATTCTAAATGAATTCAGGTCTCCAGGGCAAGATGAACTGCATCTAATGGTATTAAAAGAACTGGCAGAAATAATCTGTCATATTTGCAGATGACACCAAATTAGGATGGGTAGTTAACCCTCCAGAAGACAGGCTCAGAATTCAAAATAACCTTAACAGAGTAGAGAACGGGGTCAAAACTAACAAAATGCACTCCTACAGGGAGAAGTATAAGGTACTACACTTCAGCAGAAAAAATGAAATGCACAGATATAGGATGGCTGACACCTGGCTTGACCATAGCACATGTTAAAGGGATCCAGGAATTTTAGTAGACCACAAGCTGAACCTGAGTCAGCAGTGTGATGTGGCAGCTAAAATAGCCGATGTGATTCTGGACTGCCTCAATAGGAGCACAGTGTCTAGGTCAAGGAAATGATAGTGCTCCTTTATTCTGTTTTGGTCAGACCCCACCTGGAATACTGTGTCCAGTTCTGGGCACCAAAGTTTAGGAAGGAAATTGACAAACTGGAACATGTTCAGAAAAAGGTGACCAAAATGGCAGAAGGCCTGGAAACCATTACCTATAGAGAGGCTTAGAGAGCTGGGTATGTTTAGCCTGGAAAAGAGAAAGTTAAGAGGTGACATGGGAGCTATTTTTAAATATTAGAAGGGATGTCATAGGGAGAATGGAGCAAGCTTGCCCCAGAGACTAGGACATGGAGGAAGGGTTTCAAGCTTCAGGAAAAGAAATTCCATCTAAACATTAGGAAGAACTTCCTGATGGCAAGAGTAGTTTGACAGGGGAATATGCTGCCTAAATGGAATGTGGTGGAGTCTTCTTCGGAGGTTTCTAAACAGAGGCTGGATAGCCATCTGTTAGGAACGTTTTGATTGCATATGTCTGCATGGCAGGGGGTTGGACTTGATGGCCCTTGTGGTCTCTTCCAGTCCTATGATTCTATGAATGAGCATTACTTTCTTTACTTCAAAATGAGGTAAGCCAGACTTGCTACATTTATTTACAATATTCTATCCTGCTCCGTATTGTAAGATCACTTATTCCTACTCATACACCTCTCATTCTGCTGAGTGGGGGCCTAGGCTTTGATCCCAGCCTTCTGACCAGCACACCACTGCTTCCATAATGGAGCAATGAAGAAGAGCCTCACTCACATCGAGGTATGTCTGACTGATACCAGTTCTTCTTCGTGGTCTCTGTGCCTCACACACCATTGTGTGAGGGCACAGATGACCACTCGAAGAACCACAGTTACAGGTAAGCAACCTGTTCTTTCATGGCAACCTTGTCACTTTCTTCTTTCCATTTTAATGCAGTTGTCAGTGGGGGGCCCACTGGAAGATCCTTACAGGCTGAAACAGTTCCATTTTCACTGGGGAGCAAGCCATGATTCTAGATCAGAGCATACCAATGATGGCAAAGCTTTTCCTTGTGAAGTGAGTCATAAATCTTAGATGTCTTACAAACTTTAAAAAACAAAAACAAACATTGTGTGGTTACATTACAATTCCAAAGCATGTGACCAAATGACTTAATTTCCTCAAGATTTACAGAACCAAAGTTTCATGGGCAATGTGGGTTTGGTTTGGGGTATTTTTTAAAAAACATCTAAGAATAGCTTTCATTGATCTGAGCTTTGCAGGTTCCCCAGTGGCACAGCTTGGAGTGTGTGGAGGGCAGGCGAGTGGGAGAAAGGACTATGGTGTGGGGGTGTGGCCGTGGTGCATAGGAGTGTGGCCGTGGCATGCGGGGGTGTGGCTATGAGCAGGATGCCCCAAAAACAGTGCCACCAGGGGCAAACCTCCCCCATCGCCCCCTATCCCTACGCGACTGAGGTTCCCCAAACTACTGTTACTGCCCTGGCTAGTCCGAACTTTGGGGATATTAAAGATATCCTCTTGATATCACAATTCGGCTGCACTTCTCTATTCCTCTCCACGTGCTTGCGAGGCCACCGGACAAGCACGTAAACAAGCTCGGCCGTTAATAGCCGTAATATTCAAACTACAATATGGGCAGGCCAGAAATAGCTGACTGACTGCTTTAGGAGACCTCCAGGCAAGTACTCTAATTAAGTATGCATGCTACTTACAAAAGAGCCTCTGCCCCGCGATGGCAACTTGATGGGTAAACTATGCAATACCCAAGTACTCTGTGTCTGCATACTGGCTACTCTATTGAGAATCGCTACGATAATCATTCAGATTCTGAACTTTCGGAGGCTTTGTCTCCAACTCCAAATCTATTGTTTTCCCCCAAGTATGGCATAGCCTGCAGTCACAATTCTCCTTATAAAAACCCTTGATTCCGAGACCTTCCTCGGAACGCTCCTGAGTTTCATCCCGCCTTGCTGCTGCTTTGCTTGGCGAGCCTCCCCTCAGCTCCACGTGCTGAGCTACATCACACCCCAGCTTCGCTCTCTATTTTCCCTGGGCTTCAGGACAGGTGAAGTATCACCCAAACCAGCAGTTCCTCTAAAAATCCCTCTATACCACTCCAACCTTTATTTTCTTTAGTTATCTTGTATGAGTGTGTCGCATACACTGTTTTGCTTGTATTTAATAAACATCATTTATTATTTCAACTTCTGTGTTCTCCTTGACTCGACCTGACCCCGTAGACATAGGGTTCAAGATCTCGCTAAGTTACCCTGCCTCTCGTAACGCTAAACAGTGCTCTGAGCTAATTTTCCCCACCTTTAGTTGAGCACATTTTGGTGTCCCTCCCGGGACCCCCAGTTCACAGGGTAACACAGTGGTGGAGCAATGTGGGCAGCCCCAGTACCCCTAATTTGAGAAGGAGTCACGAACCTCCTCAAATCAGGCTGGTACTGACTTAGGTGACGGTCGGTCAAGTCGTTAGAGCGCTGTTAGGCAGGAAGATGTGTGTGTGGAGTCTGTGTGTTTGAGCTCTAGAGCTATTCTATCTGGGTGGAAATCTGTTCCCCTTTCTTGCTTGGTTTGTGTATGTCAGCTGCCCCGGCATGGTCACTAGCACTAGGTGGTGAACCATTGTCCAATAGCAAGGGATGTGCACAAGCTGTCCTGGGAATCACATCCCTAACTTGGGGTCTATCGTGGGCTGGGATCCGAAGTGTTAGAGTGCTAGCGTGGTAGGAACAGTCTACACTCATCCAACACCCTAGTGGCAAGGCAAAATAGCACTTAGGGAAGAAATTCCCCCCCTTAGAGTAATTTTCCCTCCTGGGACCCCCAGTTCACAGGGTAACACTACTAGTACCCCTTACATCCAGCTCCTTATTGGCTGTAACTGCTTAGAACTGTAATCCAACAGATATGGAGGACACTAGAATGGGAAAAGGTGTCCTAAAATGTATCAGGCACTGTATAAAAGGTAAAAGAGTGTCCCTACATGTAATTTTATGGTTTTAAACATTCATAGAGAAGAAGCTGTGTTAATCTATTGCTGCAAAACCAGCAAAGAGTTCTTTAACACAAGGTTCTGGGATCTAGTCTTTTTGTTTGCTTGTTTTTCCTTAGACACTCAAGGACAGTCAGTAGGAGTCAGGTACAAAATTGCTGTAGCTGTGGGGAAGCAGACACATAATTTGTAGGATAAAAGAGCAGAACGGTCCTTGGGTATATCATGCAAATTGAGAAGTAGTTTTTACTTTTGGATCTGTTCGCATGTCTCATAATTTTCTTTGCACAAGCCTTTCACAGCTTTTTTACTCTCCTTATTTCCCCTCAATACATGCCTTGTTACATGCAAAGCCATTTTGTGACATAACGCAATGGCAGGATTTCATATTTCTACATGCGGGAGTTGCCAGAAAAGTATTGCAAGATGAAGAGTTTCTTTTCAGGGTTGTGGTCAAGCAGCTATGTCCTTTTACAGGACATTCCATTCCCTTTCCTCCACTATTTCTGTTGGAGGGGGCTACCAGTCAGCCAACATCACACATACAGGGAGCAGGCCTACTCCTCATTTATCTGTTTCTGAGATACCCTTCCTAATTTTTGCTTACTTTCTGCACTTCTGAAAAAGAGAAGTTCCTCTGACAATGCTAATACTTCTGCATGCATGGTCTCATTTTGTATGAGAATGGCACTTAAGAGAAGGAGCTTATATTCTAACAGCAAGCTCCCAAATACTAGTACTTATGTAGCCATATTTTAAGGTATGATGTTACATAGTGAATTCACAACACTGAAAAAATATTTCTGGTAAGCTGGTATGCATCAATCCTCAGAACAGTTGGAAACTGGAGTTGCTTTTGTCTTTTGGGCCCTTGCTGGCTGACCCATAAGGTATGCTGGCTCATAAAGTAATGCCTATTTTTTGAGCATTTTGAGCTTGACTGACTCTTCCCAGAAATTCTGGCAACTTCGTCCTCTGAGCAAAGTGGTACATTGATGCAGTCTCAGCATCATTGGTCATACAAAGTCAGGGCCTTGTCACTTATTGCTCATAAATAATGTTGCATAACTCTCCTCCCTTAGCTCCATTTAGTTCACTGAAATGCCAAGAAATATATGACATTTGGAGAGGCAGTGGCAGCTCCAGATGGATTAGCAGCGATTGGTGTTTTCTTAGAGGTAAGTTCCCCAAGAGTGGCTTCATTATAGATGAATACAATGGCTCTAACCACATATAGTTATGATTACTGAAAGATGTCCATGTTATCTTCTTTATAAAAAAGAACGGTGGATATTATTCAAGTTTTAAGCCTGTCCTTTTGCCTTTTACTCTGTCACCTTCTACGCCCTTAAGAAGGACAGCTTCTTCTGAGAAACAGGCAAATGACCAGACGTTTCTTGGTTCAAAGGCTAGATGCCAGATTTATTGAGTACAAAAGCATAAAAGTAAAAAAAAATATGAGTCTGCTGCAGCAGGGTGCTGGAGGTTCGGGACAAAGGCCAGAGGCGGGGCAAGGCCTTTTTACCCAGGCAAACAGTATACACACCCACTGCGGCATTTTTCCACCAACCACAGATCCCCCCGTACCATATTAGGCAATGTCCAGAGGGAGGCGCTTCAGGTGAGGTAGAGTCATGAGTCAGCAGATGGGAGGGGCTAGGACTCCTGTGTACGTGACTATCTCCTGGCTTATAATGGAGATTGTCTTTCTTTTACTCACAACTCAACAGAACAATGTAGTGGTAATTTTAAGGTGAACATTTTCTAACCATAATCTATGAGTTTGTTCTTGTTTCCTATTAGACTAGATTAATATTGTCTCCAGCTGCCACATAGTTAAGGCTGTTCCCGAGCTGTTCCTATGTTTCTGAAGGAAGGGAAAATCCCCCAATAGATAAATACCTTCTGCTTAAAGCAAAATGTTATGGTTGGAGCTATACTTCCCCCAAGCAAGGAAATTAGGACCACAGATCAATCCCACCCACCCCTATGGGTACACTGATGAACTCTTCTTGTACCTTTCACCAAATAAATTCAAGGCATGCACTGCGATCTTTGGGTCAAAGCAGATGAGACACTGATGTCCTTATCACACATGGGGAAATGTTAGCACATTTCCCCTTCAGCAACCAAACTGCTTTAGAAACATGTGTCTAGGCATTCTGGTTTACAAATGAAGTGCATGTTTACCTTTCCACAGTAATTACATTGCTGCTAGTAAAGTCTTCCAATTCTTTTTTTTTTATCATGTTACCTTATAAAAATAATACAACACTTCATCAAACCGGATACAACAACAATAAGAAATTCATCAGCATTGGGAAGGTTTGATTGCAGTATATAAATCAGACTACAAGGGATTAATAATTCATTTGTCTTTCTGCTTCTTTGATATAATATTCCAGTAAAATCCATCCTATTATCTGGAAAGAAGGTTCATCCAAAATTTCTAGGATGACAGAAGAATAATGCCAAGTCTTCCAAAATTGTTGCGAAACTCTATAAAGCACTGCCATTTTCTGGCAAAGTAATTCTTACATAACTCTCTTCTTGTATATCTTAATTTCGTTATTAATTTCTCATTTAAAACAATGTCCAGTACCCTTTGTAATCAAGAAGATATGTCCAAATTGTGGGGAGATTTCCAATTTTGTGTAAGTTGCATCTATACTGCCATCAGTAAATTGGAACTACAGCAGATGCTTATTTTTGATATTTTAATGAACAAAGACAATAACAGCAGTTTGTTGCTATGCTTAATGTTTTCCACGATAATGTCAGCTATAAGATACAAGATCTCTTCATAGAAAGGCTTAACTTTTGAGCAAAATATCCACACATGGACTGAAGTGCCTCACTGCCTACAAACCCTCTAACGCAAAGAGGAATTATGTTTGCAAAAGAGTTTAGAGGGGCAATAATGCCATCTGTATGCAATTTTATAAGATCCTTCCTTCACCAACACAGAAATAGATTTGAAAGGAGCATGTGTTCAAAGCCACCGCAGAGCTCATTTGTGATTCAAATATTCAAGTCTGACTCACAGAGCATTTCAACCATTCTCCTAAGTCCCTATCTGTCCTCTACTGGTTTATTATAGATTCTCAAGATTATCTCCTTTGTAACAATGTCATACAAATCATCTCAAATTCTGTAAGAAGTCTTGAGGAGCCATATGATTTTTGCCAAGCTCTAGCTATACTTCTTAGGTCATTTCCACACTATACTGTTACAGTGCTATTATTCTATTTTCAGCATCCTATGGAATTCTGGGGTTTGTAGTTTACTTAGGCCAAAGAGTTCTCTGGCTGAGAATTCTAAATGTCCCTCTCTAAACAGGATTCCATAGGATGATGAAAGTGTAGTACTAGCATTATAGCCGTGTTGTGAAGAAAGGCCCTTAGTCTTATTATTTCAAAGCAAGGTAGATCGCAGTCATGTCCTAAAAGAGCTTTCAGTTGATTTAGGTATGTTACCCTGATTTCTGGGGGTCCCGGGAGGGACACCTCAATGTGCTCAAAACAGTGGGGAGGGAATTAGCAAAGAGCACTAGTTAGCAATGCGAGAGGCAAGGAAACGATCTTGAACCCAATGTCTACGGGGTCAGGCCGAGTCAATGAACAAGCAGAAGTAAATAATAAGAATTGTTTTATTGAGATACAGTCAAACACGTGTATGCAACACACTCACACGAAGAACTATAGAAATGAAGGTAGGAGTTGGATAGAGGGATTTCAAGCGGAGGTTTTGTATGGGAAATACTACACCTGTCCCGAAGCCCGGGTGGTCTGAAGACGAAGTCCGTAGAAGCGAGGATTCTCAGCATGAGGAGCTGAGGGGAAGGCTCGCTGGACAAAGCGACAGCAAGGTGGGATGGAAGCCAAGAGCGATCCAACGAGACGCTCATAGTCAGGGGTTCTTATAGGGAAAATTGTGGCCGCAGGCTAGTCCGTACTTGGGGATAACAATGAGTTTCAGGCTGGAGACAAAGCCTCCGAAAGGTCAGTACTTTAGATGATTGAATTATGACAGAGTTGTCAATAGAGTGGCCACTATGCAAACACGGAGTGCTTGAGAGTTATATAGTCCACTCATCCAGCTGCCTGTGCGGGGCAGGGGATCTTTTGTAAGTGGCGTGCATACATAATGTGGTACTTGCCTTGAGGTCTCCTAAAGCTGCATTCAGCAATGACTGGCCTGCCTGGATCGGGATTTGAATGGTTCGGCTATTGTCAGCCGTGCCTGTGTGTGTGCTTGTCCGGGGGCCTCGCAAGCACGTGGAGAGGAATGGGTGAAGAAGGCCAAATTATTGATATCAAATGATATCTAACATCCCACAAGCTTGGGCTAGAAACAGCGGTAACAGGTATTTTATCTCAGTAGAATTAAAGAGGTCCCTTATCCTTATAGGAAACCTGACCAATTTATCTCAGTAAAAGATTCTGATTTAGTTTTTTCATAGGCTGACATTAAAGGTATAGGCTTACGAAGGAGGGTAAAGGAATAAACCTTTTAGCCTACCACCTTCATAAAATGATCACTTCTTTTCTAAAAAGATTAGTAATGTTTTTGGAGATTTTGTGTAATTTTAAATCCTCACCGAACACCAATCCGGCATTTGGTAGAAACCTGTCCTCCTCCATTGAGGTCCAGGGCACCATGCCATCATTTCTTATTAACTAAAGAGCCTGTATAATTTGACATGTGATATAATATTGTCCAAGTTAGGGATAGTTAGTCCATCTTTTTTAGAAGATAGATATTTATATTAGATGGGAATCTGAGTTTTCTACCTCGAGTTATAAACATTTCAAACATTTTCTGCCAGTGTTTCATCTTATCTCTAGAAGGATGCAAAGGAATAGACTGAAAAAGAAATAACAGTTTTGGAAGTACATAAGCCTTAACAATGGCAATTCTCCTTAACAGGGATGTATTCAAGCGTGACTGCTCCCTCATCTTATTTTCAATCCATTCAATGACTGGGGAATAACTGCAAAACAGCAGTTGATTTGGGATCTTGGTTATCTGTACATCCAGATATTTAAAACTTGAATGACAGAGAATCATTTGAAGTTTCTGCTGTATCACTTTTTGTACCTCTAGAGGAGTACAATTGGCCCTCCATATTCACTAGGGTTAGGGGCTCAGGACCTTCACAAAAGTGGAAAATTTACAAATATCAAAGTGTGTGTGTGTGTGTGTGTGTGTGAAGGGGGCCAACGCATGGTGGAGAGAATAGGTACCCAGGGTCCAAACCAGGTTGGGGAAAGAAGAGGAAAGTGGAGAGGATTGGCATGGTGGACCTATATTTCCCCTCTTTTGCCAGTCTCCTTCATTGGATGTGGAAGGGTATTGGAAGAGAGTCTGTGGTTGTGAGAAATTGGGCGGCAAGTTGTCCTTAGCTGGCCAGGCAGCAGCAGCTGCTGGTGGTAGTGGTGGTGGTGGAGGAGGAGAGGTGAGTTTTTAAAGGGCTGAGTAGTCTGATCATAGCTGCTGAGAGGGGAGGTACCCCTGGAAAAGAAGCTTCTGAGGTGGGAGGGGGAGGAGGGGTTGATAAAACTCACAAATGATCAAATCTGTGAAAGTGAAACTCATAAATATGGAGAACCAACTGTATTGCCATAAAGTATGTGGAACTTGTCATGATTAATTTTACATCCAGAGATTCCAGAAAAGGATCCCAGAAGTGATATAAGGGGATCAATAGCTTGTAGTGGGTTTTGGAAAAATAACATGTCTTCATAAAGTTCTACAGTGTGAACTCTTCTGCCCAATTCTACCCCTTTGTTGAAATGAGAAGTCCTCAAAGATCTCCTACATGGTCCAGATCCAGGACCCCCCCTCAGCCTTAAATTATTTTGTCTATTTCTATTTCCTGATTTGCAAGTCTTGATTTTCTGCTTGTAATTCTTGAATTTTATTGTCATTCTTATACCCAGTTGGAGTGCTTAGAACCATAGAAATGTAGAGTTGGAAGAGACCACACGGGCCATCCAGTCCAACCCCCTGCCATGCAGGAATACCCTCAAAGCACTCCCGACAGATGGCCATCCAGCCTCTGCTTAAAAACCTCCAAAGAAGGAGACTCCACCACACTCCGAGGCAGCACATTCCACTGCCGGACAGCCCTGACTGTCAGGAAGTTCTTCCTGAGGTTCAGGTGGAATCTCCTTTCCTGCAGCTTGAATCCATTGTTCCTTGTCCTGGTCTCTGGAGCGGCAGAAAACAAGCCCTCTCCCTCCTCTACATGGCATCCCTTCAAATATTTAAACAGAGCTATCATGTCCCCTCTTAACCTTCTCTTCTGCAGACTGAACATACCCAGCTCTCTAAGTCTATCCTCATAGGGCTTGGCTTCCAGGCCCTTCACCATTTTGGTCGCCCTCCTCTGGACCTGCTCCAGCTTGACCATGTCCTTCTTGAATTGGGGTGCCCAGAACTGGACACAGTATTCAAGATGAGGTCTAACGAAAGCAGAGTAGAGTGGTACCAGTACCTCCCTCGATCTAGACACCATACTCCTATTGATGCAGCCGAGAATTGCGTTGGCTTTCTTGGCTGCCGCATCACATTGCTGACTCATGTTCAGCTTGTGGTCTATTAAGACACCTAGATCCCTTTCACACGTACTGCCATCCAGCCACGTGTCCCCCATCCTATATTTCTGCATTCCATTTTTTCTACCTAAGTGTAGGACCTTACACTTCTCTCTGTTGAATTTCATTTTGTTAGCCCTGGCCCAGCTCTCCAATCTGTCCAGGTCATTTTGAATTTTGATCCTGTCCTCTGGCGTATTAGCAACCCCTCCCAATTTGGTGTCATCTGCAAATTTGATCAGCATGCCCTCTATTCCTTCATCCAAGTCATTGATGAAGATATTGAACAGCACTGGGCCCAGGACAGAACCCCGTGGCACCCCACTAGTCACTTCTCTCCAGGATGAAAAGCAGCCATTGGTGAGCACCCTCTGGGAACGGTCAGTCAACCAGTTACAGATCCACCTGACAGTAGCTCTGTCCAGCCCACATTTTACTAGCTTCTTTGCAAGAATGTCATGTGGAACTTTGTCAAAGGCCTTACTGAAATCGAGATATGCTACATCCACAGCATTCCCTTTATCTATCAAGCTAGTAACTCTATCATAAAAAGAGATAAGATTAGTCTGGCATGACTTATTTTTGAGAAATCCATGTTGACTTCTCATGATTACCGCGTTGCTTTCTAAGTGATTAGAAACTGACTGCTTAATGATCTGCTCCAGGATCTTTCCGGGTACAGACGTCAGGCTGACTGGGCGATAATTATTTGGATCCTCTTTTTTTCCCTTCTTGAAGATGGGGACAACATTTGCCCTCTTCCAGTATGCTGGAACTTCTCCTGTCCTCCAAGATTTCTCAAAGATTATAGCAAGCGGTTCCAAAATGACCTCTGCCAGTTCTTTTAATATCCTAGGATGCAATTCATCTGGCCCCGGAGACTTGAATTCATCCAGTGTGGCCAGGTGTTCTTGTACCACCTCTCTACCTATTATGTGCCGCATTTCCCCTGCTTCCTCACCTGCTCCCCAACCACCAGGTTGAGTGCTTGTATCCTTCTGGGAAAAAACTGAGGCAAAGAAGGTGTTAAGTAGTTCTGCCTTTTCTCTTCCCTCTGTTAGTAATTCGCCATCTTCTCTGCGCAGCGACCCTATCGCCTCTTTCTTTTTCCTTTTGCTGCGGACATATTTAAAAAAGCCCTTTTTATTGTGTTTAATGTCTCTGGCCAGCCTAAGTTCGTTCTGTGCTTTAGCCTTTCTGACTTCCTCCCTACATTTCCTGGCTACTTGCTTAAATTCTTCTTTGGTGGTTTCCCCCCTCTTCCATTTCCTGTACACGTTTCTCTTAACGCTTAGCTCAGCTGAGAGTTCATTAGTCAACCATTCTGGTTTCTTCAGATGCCTTCCATTTTTCCTCCTTATTGGCACAGTTTTAGACTGTGCCTTCAGTATCTCCCTTTTAAGGAACTCCCATGCCTCCTGAACTCCTTTCTCTTTCACTATTCCTGACCACGGAATTTCAGCCAGCAGCTCCTTAAGTTTACAGAAGTCCGCTTTTTTAAAATCTAAGATGAGTGTCTGGCTACACTTATCTTCTCCTTCCCACTGAATGCCAAATTCCAATAGGGCATGGTCACTCCCCCCTAAAGATCCAACCACTTCTACCTCATTAACAAGGTCATCCCTATTGGTCAGGATCAGATCTAGAATATTTGATCCCCTTGTGGCCTCTTCCACCTTCTGGACCATGAAATTGTCTGCAAGACAAGCAAGAAACTTGCTGGACCTTGCTGTCTTCATTAGTAGCATCTTCCAACTTTGAAGTCTTGGCAGTCACAGCAGACAGCTTCTTGTTATGGGGTTCTAGGGTGGCAGACTAATCTTCTTCTAACTCTCTTTTAGCCTCCTTCTTCGGAGGATTTTAAACACAGGCTGGATGTCCATTGGTTGGGAATGCTTTGATTGTGTAGTCCTGCGTAGCAGGAGGTTGGACTGCATGGTCCTTGTGATCTCTTCCAATTCTATGATTCTTTGCATTGTACAGCAAAGAGATTCTGGTCATGAACCTACATGGTGGCTCTGACACCAAGCTTTAGTGTTTTATTTAGTATAGTTTTTTGGGGTAGGGGATGTGGAGGAAAGGTTTGGTCATATAGAGCTCAAAATGTAGACCTTCCCACATATTGAGCAGCTTGAACTGGTTCTGTGGGTGGCTCATCTCCACTTTGGAAAGGAAGTGTTTCTTTTGGAAAGAAAAAAAAAGTGCTAGAATTCTCTCTCAATGTGTTTTTCAGAAACAAATTACAATCCATCCTTAGAGAGTACTGAGGTGGAAGTGGTAATCTGGTTGCCCTATTTTTTATCTCTATGAAAAGAAACTGAGATGCAGGATTGTACAGTTGAAACCTAGCATGGGAAATGCAAGATGCATATTTGAAGGGAATAACATGCTTTTATATTGAGATGTCTTTTACCACTTGAAGAAGCATTCTTTCTAAATAGCAGTTCAGCATATCATCTGTTATGACCCAGTAATTCCCTAAAAAGAGGAAAAACAGTCCGGTTTGAAGCCAAGGTTAAGGTTTCGAGACTAACCCAAAGGAAATTTGGACCACATATCCACCCCCCTCCCCAAAGCAAATTCTAAACATGGCCACATTTCCCATCCCTGTAAACTTCTACCCCAAATAAAGAAAAGCTGTATACTTTTTATGGATCCTAACAACTTGATGTCATATAACTGTCATTTGATTCAGAGCAGAAGGAAGTGACATTATTATAGTCTATATGTTTAACTGATCTGGGAGCTCCTGAAACTAAGTCCATTAAACACAATAAATCTTCCCCCCACCCTGCAAACAGGGATCAATTGGACTGAAGTAGTAAGGGTTGCCTAACTGTGTGCAGGACAACACTGCAAATCTGATGTTTGTAGATATTGACAGTAGCAAAGCCAGTGTTTTGTTTCAGCAATCCCGCAGAATTGTGATGCATTATTTTGGGGTGGCTAGTAGGGTTATGTTGTTTTGTTTATGTGAGTGGAATTTAAGACAAAACATGTTCATGTTTTGAGTTAGCATGGGGTCAGGTTTATCTATGATCTGAAATTCTTTGCATTCTGTAGTAAACTTCAACTACAACATTTTGCTGTTAACCAACTCTTCTCCCCCCCGTTTGTGGAATAGATAGCTAGCAGGAGAAAGAGAGGCAGCAAGTACCATTAGTGCACATGACACACAGTGGTACAATTCACTAATTTTTCTGCGTAATGTTTTTTCTTGAGTTCTTATCTGTAGCTGGTATTGTGTTTTATTTCACTCACTTTAATGTGATAAACCAGCCCTAACATTTTTGGGGTGCCCCCAGTCTCTGCTGAGTGGGGCCCTAGACTTCTACCACTGGTGCCACCAGTGATGAAATGGTATAAGAGAAAACCTTGCCCTGAGGAATTTACAGTCAAAATTTCAACATATGGAGAATAACAAGAGAAAAATACACATTCAGTTAAATTACTGTATTTGCTGGTATATAAGACTCACTTTTTCCCTGAAAAATACTGTTTGAAAATGGTCTTTATATGCCAGTGCATCTTATATGCCAGAAAATATGGAACACTTTGCAAGCCTCTACAAATTAATCTAGGAATAAATCATGCTGAACTCAGTGGGGATCATTTCTGAACAGAAATGCATAAATCACACTCTTAGAGATTTTTTTTTTTTTAATAACCGTGTTAATCTGTATCAGTATGCAAAGGGCTCTTGTAGCACATTTGAGAACAACTGAGAGAAAGAAGTTTGTAGCATCAGCTTTTGTAGACTCAGCTTACTTTATCAGATACAGACTTCTGTCTCAGTCTCAAAGATGCTATAAGATATCTTAGAGACTTAGGCCATTTCCACACTACACTGTTATAGTGCTATTATCCTACTTTCAACATCCTATGGAATCCTTAGGTTTGCAGTTTAGAGAGGGGCCTTTAGAAGTCTCAGCCAGAGAGCTCTTTGGCCTCAGTGAACAACAAACCCCAGGATTCCACAGGATGCTGAAAGTTGAACATTCACGCTATAACAGTGTAGTGTGGAAATGGCCTTAGTTTCAGCAGGTGGTGATGAAGTCTAAGAAGTTGTGCCATGAAACAAGTGGTCTTTGATGTGGGATTGTCCATATTTGTCAAGGATGATGGGTATAGTTAGCTCATCTGGAGAGCATCTGTTTGTGAGTCTGATCTATTTTAATTGTTACTGTATCAAAATCCTGCGTCTCTAATCAACATTGTCATTTAAATATTTAGATTGGAGAAGAACATGCTGGTATGAACAGATTAACAGATGCCTTGTACATGGTTAAATTTAAGGTAAGTTGTCAATAAAAATACAGAGTAGGCAAGATGGACCAAAGTAAGTTATTGTACATAAAGAATTTTTTAAAAACACAAAGTAGACTTTGTCTATCCATTGTTCTCACTCAGGCTCTTCTATTGTGGAAATTCTAAATGTCTTTGGAGGTAGTTTGGTTTGGGGTGTTTTCAAAAATCTGAAACATAATCCAAAGAAGACAGAGATATGTCATCTGAACCCATTACTGTTATGTCCAATACTATGATCAGCTCCCTCCCACCATATAAGCATGCTCTCTGCCTAAATAATGGTTTATGGTTTGCTTTTTGTAGTTCTCAGAAAGTTCTGGAAAAGCAATTTTATTTTATCTGCTTAACACTAATTTATGCTATTGCTTTTTCTAGGGAACCAAAGCCCAATTCAAATGCTTCAGCCCAAGCAGCCTCCTGCCCCATTGCCTAGATTACTGGACTTATCCTGGGTCATTGACAACACCTCCCCTTGATGAAAGTGTGACATGGATTGCACTGAGAGAGGCTACCCAAATTTCTGATAGACAGGTAAATCTTATGCAGAGGGTGCGAGAGATATCCCTCTATTTTCTTTTGTAATAATGAAATTTACTTTTATAATACTAGAGGAAAAAAAATATTTTTACAGAAATTACAATTAAGACTGCCAGTACAATACTGCAGTATAGTCCCACCCCCAAGATCCACAGGCAGTTTGCATGCTCCAGGGGCCATTTTTGCCCCCTCCAGTCCCGATAGGCCACATGTGAATGCCAAAATATTCTGGAAGTGATGTTTTGTGTGACTGAGAGTCACTTCCGGTCAGTAAAAGAGTGTCCCACTCATTTCATGCTTGCCCCTCAAATTTCATTTAGGGAGAAATGGGCCTCCTGAAGTGAACAGGAATCATGTTTTAGCTGAAAATATTTTGGGCTGAAAATGTTTTCTTTTTTTTTTTAGAGGGAGGCTTGGGAGTCTGTTGCCTCTTATTGAAGCTCCCAGAGATGCATATGTAGCCCATGAGGCGCACAATTCCCACTCTAATCTAATGTCTTATTTTAGAATTCCTGCCAGAATCCCTCCTCTAGTTTACATATCCTCCAATAGTCCCAATTTGTTAGGAACACTCCCAGTTAATCCTCTGTCATTCTGCTTTTCAGCTGCTTTTAAACTATTCTCTCCTTCTCCTCCCACATCCTCTCTTTGTCCTCAGCTTACTTTAAGTGCTGCAAACTGAGTTCAAAGTGCAAAACTAGTTTGCATTCAATTAAGTCAGCAAGGGGGAGAGGAGAGGAGGGGCAGAATCTTGTCCTTCCTTATTGACTCAGCCAAAAGCCAACTGCTGCAGCTTGTCTTAGCTTGTTTGTTTTTCTTCGTTAATATCTTTTGCCATCTTGACCACACTCTGCTGTTGTCTGGCCATATCCGTCCCAGTTTTCGTCTGGGAAATGTTGGGAATATGGTATTACATTTTTTTTAATTTCAGGGGTAGGTAGATTTCACAAGTTGTTACCATACCTTTCACTCCCATCCTGCAAGATAGCAAGATTGGTGGGGAATACCACTTTAATATAAATTGAATATATTTATGGGAGGACAATACATGATCGAAGCAACACTGATCTGAGACCTGCCAGTGCTCAGCAAAGACAGACCTGAGACATAGCCAGGCCATAAAGTTCAAAGAAGATTAAGCAGAAGGGCCCTGGCACAGGGGTACAAGCTAATCTCTCCTTCAGTCTCATGTTCTTGCACTTCCAAAACAAGCCTGGATAAGACAATCAGAGATTGTCCCTTTTCATCTCACCCAGATACCTTTCCAGCACTCCCCTCCTAGTCCAAACTTCAAGGGTTATCACGATTCCCATAAATTCTGTCATTCTGGTGTCAAAGCAATCTCCTATTCCAGAACCCTTTGGTCGGTCAGTCCCATGAGTAAGTTTTTAAAGTTTTGCCAGAACATCCCTGCAAAGTGTGGAATATGGCATTTAAACCCTGACTTTTTGCCCCAGCATTTTGTAACATCTCAGATTGCCAGCACTGCTGTCAGTTTTGAGTTGCCTTCAGATGCCCATCTGAGCTTCCACTCTTCATTCCATTTCTTCAAGACCAGTAAATATTATCCTCTTCCGTCCCTAAATTTCTCTCTATCCAGCCTTTCACATTTTATTTTTTGACAGCTTTGTATGATTCTTGAGAGTGTCTGGTTTCTTGTGTGTGTGTGTGCTTGTTATGTCCAATAAAGCATTTTGTTTATTTTTAAAACTGGAGCCTCTCTCTATAGATATTACCAGTATACATAGACAAAAAGATCCTGTTGTTACCCTCCTCTCACAGGCCTCCTTTGAGCTATAATTTCCCCAAATTCCAATGAGAAGCTGGCATTGCAGGTGGGTCCTGAAGTCCTCCATCTTTTAGGGTAATAGTGGTTTTTCTTTCATTTTACAAACAAACATAGAAATAAATCCCACCAGCTGGAAATGGGTACACAAGACAGAATTCTGAGCCCAGGAATTCATTCTGTGTACTGAACAGAAGGCACAGTCTTTCCACATATAAAAATGCACACTTGGGGTCTTTCACACTGCACGATAATAGCACGATGACTCCACTTTAACTGCCATGGTTTCGTCTTATGGAATTCTGGAATTTGCAGTTTAGGGAAGGGTATTTAGAATTCTCAGCCAGAGTGTTCTAAGGCTTCGCCAAACTAAAAAGCCCAGAATTCCATAAGAAGTTGCCATGGAAATTATAGTGGATCCATAACCATTTTGTCTCCATTTCTGTTGGCACTCTCCGTCTGAGTTAAATATTGGCAGGCAGCAATATGATGCCCCAAGAAGGGAACACAAAGCTCTAAATCCAGTTGTCAGTTCAATTAGACTGGATCCATTGAATTAACATGGTAAATCAATACTTACATAGGTTCCGTTGATTCAGAAGGTCTACTACAGTCATGATTTAACATTTTGTGAATTAAGCATCTGTTAGAAAGTTGGGGCAATTCTAACCTCACGCAAATGTTACATAGGACTAGTTGATGTTCTACATCATTAACTGTAGTGTTCTCATTAGTATAAAAGGAGTTTCTCGTGCTTCTTGCTTTCAAATATCTGGGGCTTTTATCCTATTAACAATGCTGTGAAGTAAGGAGGTTGAGAGATCATGACTGGCCAGGATCACTATCATCTTTGCAGCAGGGGGAAAGCTTGAGCCCACATATCCAGGGTTCAAGTGCAACCCTTTACCCAGAATGTGATTGCCAGTCCCACACACCAATTCTAGGTAATGGTACCATTTCACTTGAATAATACTATTTCACAGATGGAGAAATTCCAAACTCTGCTGTTTACCACTGAGGAAGACGAAAGGATCCAGATGGTGAATAATTACCGTCCACCTCAGCCTCTTAAGGGACGAGTTGTTCGTGCATCATTCAAAACTTACGGAAAAGTGGTGGGCATGGACGAGCGGAGAGCGGCCCATCCACAGCCTCCCAGAGAATACCATCCTCACTACTATGGATGTAGAATCCCTATACACCAACATCCCACACCAGGATGGATTACAAGACATCAAAAATGCCATCCTGAATGAGGCCACAGTAGACCTACCCACCAAATATTGCCACTTTGTACTTACTCATAATTACTTCACTTTTAGGAATACTATGCACCTCCAAGTCAGTGGCACTGTCATGGGCACCATCATGGCACCACAGTATGGAACCATCTTCATTTCTGACCTGGAACAACGCTTCCTCAGCATGTGCCCCCAAAAACCTCTCCTCTACCTATGGTTTCTTGATGACATCTTTGTAATTTGCCTACATGGAAATCAATCACTTGAGAAGTTCCACCAGGATTTCAACAACTTCCACCCCACCATCAGTCTGAGCCTGGAACAATCCCCACAACAAATTCACTTTCTTGATACCACTGTGCAATTGCGCAACAGACTTCTAAGCACCACACTCTATTGAAAACCCACTGATTGCTATACATACTTACATGAATCCAGTTTCCACCCAGAACAAACTGCCAAATCTATTATTTACAGCCAAGCCCTCTGATACAACCGCACCTACTCAGGACCATAAGGCAAAGATTCAAAACTCTTGGATTTTCAACAGGCATTTCTCATGCTACAATATCCATCTAAGGAGGTAACAAGGCAAAATCACTATCCAGGAACCACATACTACAAAACAAAATAAAACTACAAAATGACAGAACACCCCTAGTGGTCACCTATAGTCCCGAGCTGAGACCATTCAAATGCATCACCAATGAGGTACAACCTGTTCTGGAAAATACCACAGTCCTCTCACAAACTCTGGGAAGCAGGCCTTTATTGGCCTCCAAATAGCCTCCAGTAACAAGAAGAAATAAGATACATAACAGGGATGATAATACAAAGACAAGACCTTGCCACAAACCCAGATGCCAACTCTGTTCCCACATCTACTCTAGGAGCCATTACAGGGGCCAATAACATCACTCACAACATCAGAGATACATTTATTTGCTCTTCCTCCAATATGATATATGCCATCCTATGCCAGAAATACTCCTTCATGGGACAGTCTGTACAGAAGAGGATTGATGGTCACAAATATGACATTAGAAATTGCAATACCCAACAGCCAGCTGCAGAACATTTCAGTCTTCCTGGACACATAGTAAGTGACTTACAGGGTTGTAGTCCTTAAACAAGGAAATTACAAAGGAAGACTAAAAAGAGAAACTGCTGAACTGAATTATATTCATAAATTCTAATCTATAAGCAGAGATATGAACAAAGACAATGCTGTCATGCTACATTACATACAAGAGTCCTCGCTGTTGCACACGTAACAAAAGAAATCTCTGAGAGTTATGAAACTTGGGAAACTGATTTTCGGTAGGTAGATTTATTGCTTTCCCACATCAACACTAACTAACTACAGTAGAGACCTGTATCACCTTACGCAGCCCTTTGAAAATTTAGAGCAAGGGTCATGATTCATATTTTTCTAGGTCCTATTATATTTTATCCCACCCCCACAACTATATAAATATGCTTTATTCTTGGGGCCTTAATAACACCAAGAAGTGGGTTTATATCAACCAAAGCTCATCCAAAAATAGTTTTAAAGGTGCTGCCTCATATTTTTCCTTCCCCTTTCTTCCTCCTTTTTAAGACAGCATGAAAAATGAGCCTCAAAAAATCCAGATAACTGCAAATGCTCCCACAGCTTCAAATACAAAGATGTATCTGAAGGTTTTAAAAGTTGGATGAATGAAATGAGGCGCAGCCAAAGTATTTTGATGTCCAAGCACGGATAAAACGAAGAGGCTGTGTGCAGCAGTCCTGCCAAGCCAGACTTTTTCAAGTGGCATCCTGAGAACCTCAGCTCTCAGCTCAGCTCATGTGCTCCAATTTTTTCCATTTATAAGAGACAATCCTTATTTTGTGGCTGCATCTCTCAGCAAACTTTTGTTTCCTGTTCTGTCTTTGAGAGGAATGTTGGCTTTCAGTATGTTAGCCACCTTAGGTATGTTTTTGAAGAGTGGGGTGCAAACCTTTAAAATTAAATGAAGAAAAAAATATTTATGCAGCATTGTTAAGGGGAAAATAGGGTCTTAACATTAGGTAGAGTTGTGCAAGTTTTTATCCCTCAAGGTTTAAGAACATGATTTGAAAATGTGCTGGCATAGCTGAATGCTCAGAAAGCACACAGTGGCTGGTAGTGGCAACATAGTTCTAGTTCCTCTACAGTTTCTTGCAGTAATATGTTTAGCCAGTTATAACACTAAATCCTGGAAGGAAAGGGGATAAATTCTTCTTGAAACAACTTGTGTGAGTTAAAACACATACATTATATGGTTGGATGTCACAGTTCACCCTTCCTCCATAGGGCGGGGGTCATCAAAAGCCCAGCTTGCATGATTTATGCAAGTTCACTGGATGCTGCGAGGGTGATTTACGTATGATTTATTGCAGACAACCCCTTCCTACAAGGTGAGACTGTTTCGTTGGTGAGAAATGCAACTCCCCAGATGAGAGGAGGTCCTCTCTTGCTGTCTTCTGAACAATCCTTCCCGATGTCCAATGAAGCTGAAGTCACCCTCAAAGACTACCAAATGGCATTAGAGGATAACTAATGCCACCACTTGCTTCCTTCTTGTACTTCCCCGTTCCTTTGGGTACTGCTGGGTTACTCACATGTCTATGATGTCAACACAGGGCCTGGTCTGCCCTTCCCCACTCCAGCTTTCCCACGGCAGGAAAGAAGATTCAGAAGCTGCGTGGCCTGTACGAAGGCTGTTGGCTCCTGCTTTGCACCATTTGCCCACTGGCCTGGCCATCACCCTGGTCTCTCCTCTCTTCTCTCACCTTCCTCCTTCAACTACCTCTCCCCCACTGCCAGGCGTCCTGCCTTCTGAAGTGCCGTGTCACAGCCTCACCCCCTCCTCACCACACCTTCTCAGGCTTTATCTGGCTGGCGTTTTAACTCTCCTGCTCCACAGCTTTCTCTCCAGCCATTCATCTGAGCAGGTTTGCATTCTAAGGTGGTTCCCTGGGTGAGTGTATCCCTCTTACGTTGGCCTGATCCTTTTCTTATTTAGCTACTATGTAAAAGTCAAATTTTGTGAGTGAGTTTGTCTATGTCAGCCAGGAAAAGACCTCACAGGATTGGCTAGCTGTGAAGATCCTATGGAATCCTGGGGCTGCCAGTTCAGGGAGAGGCCTTTAGAACTCTCAGCCAGAGAGCTCAGGCTGGTTGCTGTGGAGACGAGGCCTGTCAGCAAAAAGGAGGAGGGCAGTGTATTCCCTCACGAAACCAACCTCTGTATGTTAGGTTTGGGGAATTAGAGACACACGATCTCAAATCTTACTATTTATGAAAAAATAAAATCCCGGGCAACATCGGGTATATACACTAGCTAAAGTCTAAAGGGTGTATCCACAATGCATGGCTATAGTACTATGATTTAATTTTCCTGGCTTCATTTTATAGAGTTTTGGGATTTGTACTTTCATCAGGTACTTGGAATTATCTACCAGAGAGCTCTAAAACTACAATTCAGAGGAATGCACTAAAGAATCACAACTACTTCACCAAATTACAAATCCCAGAATTTTGTAGAACAGCATACACCCCTACATCCTGGGTTCAGTAGGGCATACTTCCAGATCACATAAACCTGTAAGATTGCCACCTTACTCTGTCCAGCTCTTGCTCTTTCGATAAGGAGGGTGTATATGCAAGAGTCATTTGGGAAGTTTGGATAACAAGGCAAAGTAACAGTTCTGCTAATCATTTGATTGGATTTGTGGTACAAAGGAAGACTGATTAAGATGTGCAGGAGTAAAACTGCCCATGTACCTTTGAAAAGGTGTAGCAGGAACTATGGACCCATCTACAGTCATGTAAATTTGCGTAATACCAAGACATGAGCAGATCATTAAATAGTCAATTTATAATTACTTAGAAAGCAATACCATAATCACTAAAAATCAACACGGATTTCTGAAAAATAAGTTGTGCCAGACTAACCTTACCTCTTTTTATGATGGAGTTACAAGCTTGGCAGATGAAAGGAATGCTGTGGACATAGCATATCTTGATTTCAGTAAGGCCTTTGACAAAGTTCCCCATGACATTCTTGCAAAGAAACTAGTAAAATACACGCTGGGCAGGGCTACTGTTAGGTGGATTTGTAATTAGTTGACCGAACGAACCCAAAGGGTGCTCACCAATGGCTGCTTTTCACCCTGGACAGAAGTGACTAGTGGGGTGCCACAGGGTTCTGTCCTGGGCCCAGTGCTATTCAACATCTTCATCGATAACTTGGATGAAGGAGTAGAGGGCATGCTGATCAAATTTGCAGATGATACCAAATTGGGAGGGGTTGCTAATACCCCAGAGGACAGGATCAAATTTCAAAATGACCTTGACAGATTGGAGAGCTGGGCCAAACCTAACAAAATGAATTTCAACAGAGAGGAATGTAAGGTCCTACACCTAGGCAGAAAAAATGGAATGCACAATATAGAATGGGGGACATGTGGGTGGATAACAGTACATGTGAAAGGGATCTAGGAGTCTTGGTAGATCACAAGGTGAACATGAGTCAGCAGTGTGATGCGGCGACCAAGAAAGCCAACATGATTCTTGGTTGCATCAATAGCAGTGTGGTGTCTAGATCAAGAGAGGTAATGGTACCACTCTATTCTGCTTTCGTTAGAGCTCATCTGCAATACTGTGTCCAGTTCTGGGCACCTCATTTCAAGAAGGAGATCAACAACCTGGAGCATGTCCAGAGGAGAGTGACCAAAATGGTGGAGGGTCTGGAAGCCATGCCCTATGAGGAGCGGGTATGTTTAGTCTGCAGAAGAGAAGGTTAAGAGAGGACATCACAGCCATGTTTAAATATTTGAAGGGATGTCATGTAGAGGAGGGAGCGGGTTTGTTTTCTGCTGCTCCAGAGACTAGGACAAGGAGCAATGGTTTCAAGCTGCAGGAAAGGAGATTCCACCTCAACCTCAGGAAGAACTTCTGTCTGGCAGTGGAATATGCTGCTTTGGAGTGTGGTAGAGTCTCCTTCTTTGGAGGTTTTTAAGCAGAGGTTGGATAGCCATCTGTTGGGAGTGCTTTGATGGGTCTTCCTGCATAGCAGGGAGTTGGACTGGATGGCCCCTGTGGTCTCTTCCAACTCTATGATTCTATGAGACTTCAGTCCTCTCAAGCACAACCTGTAACAAAATGCTGCAAAGGGGAGTGCTTCTCTTCTGGGCTTTGGCCATCCATCCAGTTATGGCCTTTTCCATGATACTCCATTATGTTTAGACTCCCTACCATGGTTCCGTCCCCCTGTTGCTATGACAGACAATGAGTTTTCTGTGGTGACTGAACAATCCTCAGCTCTTGCTGATGCTTTGCAGGTAGGATATTTCCCCTTACGCCCCCTGCAAAATATTTTTGTGTTTCTGCAAGAAATTTTGTTGTTGCTCTAAATTTTGCTGCTGCCTCATCTTTTGCTTAGGATTAGGCTTTATAAGGACAAAATCTGAGGGACTCGATGTCACTGTGATATATAATCAGTCATAGACCAAAGAAAAGTAGCAGCATAATTTAAAAAAAAAAAAACAGAATGAAAAGCCTTGTACGCTTTCTAACAAAAATTAGTAAGACACTTACAGGCATTGGCATTTAATAGGTGCCATCCAAAGTGTTCTTAACTGCAAGAAAGCCTATAAAAAGCAAAATAACGCTTCGTTTGACTAAAGCCATGGGTTATTTCACTGCTCTTGACTTAACTTCTTTACCTTTGGTGGAACCAATTTTTGCTTTCTCAGTCCTCTGCCAAGTTGTTATCTCAATAATTGCAATGAACATTAAATATGCCTTTGCACAAAAAAAAAGAAAGTTCCAGAGATTTCCTCCAGATCTTTACAACTTACTACTGACCAAAATCCCATTCCTGCCATCTTCTTAATAGAAGAAATAAGAAATTGAATTAATGGGTGTATTTGACTGTTCTGATATGTAACCTATACTTGGGACAAGAAGCTGCTATTATTACAGAATATAGAGAAACAGAATTCCAATTGCCAAGGGCATCGGGCAAGGTTGCATTGTATCTCCCTACCTATCTAACCTGTGTGCTGAACATATGATATGTAAAATGGAATTAGAATTGGAGGAAGGAGACATGAAAATTGTAGGAAAAAACATAGAATCATAGAATCATAGAAATGTAGAGTTAGAAGAGACCACATGGGCCATCCAGTCCAACCCCCTGCCATGCAGGAACACCCTCAAAGCACTCCCAACAGATGGCCATCCAGCCTCTGTTTAAAAACCTCCAAAGAAAGAGACTCCACTACACTCCGAGGCAGCATATTCCACTGCCAGACAGCCCTGACCATCAGGAAATTCTTCCTGAGGTTCAGGTGGAATCTCCTTTCCTACAGCTTGAATCCATTGCTCCTTGTCCCGGTCTCTGGAGCAGCAGAAAACAAGCCCACTCCCTCCTCTACATGGCATCCCTTCAGATATTTAAACATGGCTATCATGTCCCCTCTTAACCTTCTCTTCTGCAGACTAAACATAACCAGCTCTCTAAGTCTATCCTCATACGGCATGGCTTCCAGGCCCCTCACCATTTTGGTCACCCTCCTCTGGACTTGCTCCAGCTTGACCATGTCCTTCTTGAATTGGGGTGCCCAGAACTGGACACAGTATTGAAGATGAGGTCTAACCAAAGCAGAGTAGAGTGGTACCAGTACCTCCCTCGATCTAGACACCATACTCCTATTGATGCAGCCGAGAACTGCATTGGCTTTCCTGGCTGCCGCATCACACTGCTGACTCATGTTCAGCTTGTGGTCTATTAAGACTCCTAGATCCCTTTCACACGTACTGCCATCCAGCCACGGGTCCCCCATCCTATATTTCTGTATTCCATTTTTTCTACCTAAGTGTAGGACCTTACACTTCTCTCTGTTGAATTTCATTTTGTTAGCCTTGGCCCAGCTCTCCAATCTGTCCAGGTCATTTTGAATTTTGATCCTGTCCTCTGGCGTATTAGCAACCCCTCCCAATTTGGTGTCATCTGCAAATTTGATCAGCATGCCCTCTATTCCTTCATCCAAGTCATTGATGAAGATATTGAACAGCACTGGGCCCAGGACAGAACCCTGTGGCACCCCACTAGTCACTTCTCTCCAGGATGAAAAACAGCCGTTGGTGAGCACCCTTTGGGAACGGTCAGTCAACCAGTTACAGATCCACCTGACAGTAGCCCTGTCCAGCCCACATTTTACTAGCTTCTTTGCAAGAATGTCATGGGGAACTTTGTCAAAGGCCTTACTAAAATCAAGAAATGCTACATCCACAGCATTCCCTTCATCTATCAAGCTAGTTACTCTTATCATAAAAAGAAATAAGATTAATCTGGCATGACTTATTTTTGAGAAATCCATGTTGACTTCTCATGATTACCGCGTTGCTTTCTAAGTGATTAGAAACTGACTGCTTAATGATCTGCTCCAGGATCTTTCCGGGTACCGATGTCAGGCTGACTGGGTGATAATTATTTGGGTCCTCTTTTTTTCCCTTCTTGAAGATGGGGACAACATTTGCCCTCCTCCAGTATGCTGGAACTTCTCCTGTCCTACAAGATTTCTCAAAGATTATAGCAAGCAGTTCCAAAATGACCTCTGCCAGTTCTTTTAATATCCTAGCATGCAATTCATCTGGCCCTGGAGACTTGAATTCATCCAGTGTGGCCAGGTATTCCTGTACCACCTCCCTACCTATTATGTGCCGCATTTCCCCTGCTCCCTCACCTGCTCCCCAACCGCCAGGTTGAGTGCTTGTATCCTTCTGGGAAAAAACTGAGGCAAAGAAGGTGTTAAGTAGTTCTGCCTTTTCTCTTCCCCCTGTTAGTAATTCGCCATCTTCTCTGCGCAGCAACCCTATCGTCTCCTTCTTTTTCCTTTTGCTTCCTTTTGCTTCTATTTAAAAAAGCCCTTTTCATTGTTTTTAATGTCTCTGGCCAGCCTAAGTTCATTCTGTGCTTTAGCCTTTCTGACCTTCTCTCTACATCTCCTGGCTACTTGCTTAAATTCTTCTTTGGTGTTTCCCCCCTTCTTCCATTTCCTGTACATGTTTCTCTTAACACTTAGCTCAACTGAGAGTTCTTTAGTCAACCATTCTGGTTTCTTCAGATGCCTTCAATTTTCATCCTTATTGGCACAGTTTTAGACTGTGCCTTCAGTATCTCCCTTTTTAAGGAACTCCCATGCCTACTGAACTCCTTTCCCTTTCACTATTCTTGACCACGGAATTTCAGCCAGCAGCTCCCTAAGTTTACAGAAGTCCACTTTTTTAAAATCTAAGATGAGTGTCTGGCTACACTTATCTTCTCCTTCCCACTGAATGCCAAATTCCAATAGGGTATGGTCACTCCTCCCCTAAAGATCCAACCACTTCTACCTCATTAACAAGGTCATCCCTGTTGGTCAGGATCAGATCTAGAATATTTGATCCTCTTGTGGTCTCTTCCACCTTCTGGACCATGAAATTGTCTGCAAGACAAGCAAGAAACTTGCTGGACCTTGCTGTCTTGGCAGAGTTTGACTGCCAACATATAACAATTTAAGATATGCACATGACACCACATAGTACTAGGGGGAAAAATGGCAAAGACCTGGAACAAATAATAAAGAAAGCCAAGGGGAAAAGTGCAAAGGCAGGTTTATAGCTGAACATTGGGAAAACAAAGTTAATGACCACTATCTCGTGCTGATTAACTTGCTTTCCAAGAAAATACTCAGAGTTCAGCAGCAGTGTTTATTCAGGTAAAGCAATCTCTGAGGTACATTGGATAGTAGCAAGGTTTTATATTAGAACATACACATTTAGACACAAATGGCATGGACTGGCGAAAGCCATAAATGTCACATCACCCCACTAGACCCCAAATGTCCCCAGGCTTTCTTGATACTTTCATCTTGGGAACCTAAATGCTTCCTATGTTCTTATCTTCGCTCTTCTGGTAGTTCTCACACTGTCTTCCTGGGATTTCATACTTCATCCCTCTGATCTCCCCCACTTTCTCACCAGATGCCTTTAGGCATTCTTTATGGTACCTGGAAGCCTTTGAACACCCAGATGTATGTTACATACAGCAATTGATATTCAATAGATTGTTGTGAGTCAAAATTAGCAATGGAGACATTGTTGTGGATAGCGACTTCCCTTCTAATATTTAAAGATAGTTATCGTGTCACCTCTTAATCTTCTTTTTCCAGATTAAACATACCCAGCTGCCTAAGCCACTCTTCATATAGCATGCTTTTTATCATTTTAGTCACTATCCTTTTGAAACATTCCAGCTTGTCAATATCGTTCCTGAATTGTGGAGCCCAGAACTGGACACAGTATTCCAGGTGGGGTCTGACCAAAGCAGAATAAAGCGGTACTATCTTTTTTGTTGTTGTTGTTAAATTTAAAGTCATCATCATTGTCTTTTCTTTGTTTATCTTGTATCCTGCCATTTGTCCATATTTTTGTAAAATGTCCGTCAACGTCTGTAAAGCTTCTTGTGGTTCCTCCAAAAATATAATTACATCATCAGCAAAAGCTTTGTATTTTATTTCCTTCTTCTTCATTTTTAAGCCCTTTATCTGTGGATCCTCATTTACTGCAATCAGTAATACCTCCAATACAGCTATAAACAATAACGGTGATAATGGGCACCCTTGCCGTACCCCCTTATTAATTTCAAAGCTTGACGTTTTATCTCCATTTATTATCAACTTCGCTGATTGGTCCTGATATATCATCTCAATCCATTTAAAAAGGTTTCTCCCAGTCCATATTCTTTTAAAGTTTGGTGCATAAAACCCCAGGAAACATTATCAAAAGCTTTTTCTGCATCCAATGATATAATAGCTATCTTCTTTCCTGGATTTTTATCATAATATTCAATTGCATTCAATAATGTTCTAGTATTATTCTTCATTTGTCTGCCTGGGAGAAAACCTGCTTGTCCTTCTTGAATCTTGTCCTGTATTGTATGTCTCAATCATTTTGCCAATATTGTCACCAAAATTTTATAGTCAATATTCAGAAGAGAGATTAGCCTATAATTTTTAACTTCTCTTTTATCCTTATCTTCTTTAGGTATCACTACTATATTTGCTCCTCCCCATGATTGTGGTTTCCCATATTTCTCTATTTCTTGCAAAGTTGCTTGATATGGATAAATTATTTCTTTTGCAAATCTTTTATAATACAAAACAGTAAATCCGTCTGAACCTGGTGCCTTATCCGTTTTCAGATCTTTTATTGCCTCTTCTATTTCAATTAATGTGATTGGTTTATTTAACTGTTCCTGTTTCTCTGATGAAATTTTTGGTATCTTGATCTTGTTGAAAAATTCTGTCCATTTTTCTTCGATATTGAACATTTTCTTCCTGAAATAATTTTTCAAAATATTCTTTAAACTTCTGTTTCATCTTTCCATGTTGTGTACCTTCCCATTATTCAATTCAACTATTATATTCCTCTCTCTCTTCTTCTTAAGCTTATACACTAACCATTTCCCAATTTTATTTGCCTGTTCAAATTTAGTTAATTTCAACTGTTTCATCTTCTTCTCTATTTCCTCTACTGAATTCAGCGATATTTCTTTTTGTATTTTCTTTATTTCCACTTGTAATGATTTCTTCATTGGATTTTCTCTGAATTCTTTTTCTTTCTCTTAGAGTTTATTCATCAGTTCTTGATATTTCTCTTGCTCTTTCTTGTTCTGGATTTGTCTTTTTTGGATAAAAAAACCTCTCGTTACGGCTTTTGATGCATCCCAGACCATTTTCATCTTCATATCCTCTTTTACATTTTCTCTAAAATAATTTTTTAAAACGTCTTTTGCTTGTTGTACTACCTCCTCATCGTTTAATAAACTGTCATTCAATCGCCATTGAAACTGCTTTACACTTTCCTGTATTTGCATCATCATTGGATGATGGTCTGAGATGATCTTAGGCAGTATTTCTATCTTCTTTATCTCTGTTAACAATTGTTTAGAAACAAAGATCGTATCTATTCATGACCAAGATTGATGTACTTTGGAGAAGTACGTAAAATTCTTTTCATTTGGGTAAAAAATTCTCCATGCGTCCGAAACTGCTAACTCTTCACACATCTCAAAAAAAGTTCTTGGAAGTTTACCTCTCTTTCCTGGATCTTGCTTATTCGAAGAAATTTTTCTATCCATTTTGACATCCTTAACTCCATTCCAGTGTCCTGCTAATATCCAATCTTCATATTCATATTCCGTTATCTTTTCTCGCAGTTCTTTGTAAAATTTTCCTTTATTATCATTTGGAGCATACACACCAATTAATACTGTTTTTTTGCTATTTTTTTCAAATTCTACTCCCAATATTCTTCCTTCCTCATCTTCTAATATTTTTTTTGCTGGGATATTCTTATCAATATATATTACCATTCCACGTTTTTTCTTCCCATATAATAAAGTGAAGCATTGGCCTAGTTTTGAATTATATAAATACTTATCTTGATTTTTCTTTATATGAGTTTCCAATAATATTCTGATTTGAGGTCTTAGTCCTTCTATATGATGAAAAATCTGCCTTCTTTTAGCTTAATAAGCTTAATAAGAAGCAGAAGAGAATATGCGTTTCTGGCAAGAGAACTGCAAGCAAGAGAAGTAAGGTACAGATGGGAGATACCAGAGGGCCTTTCCTTTTTCTTTGAGGGGAGAAGAAGAAAGATAAACTCTGTTCAACAAGCAATTGAATTTCAAGAGAACTATTTAAAATTGGGAACTGCAGAAGCAAAGGAATCGGATACAACATTGGAGAAAACAAAAAAGGATATGGCAATGGCAGAAGATATGATTCCAACGTCTGAGGATGAGGTAGAACCGGTAGAACCAGAAAAGAAAAAGAAGAAAGGAAAGCAAAGACAGTAAATAAACATGAAGATAATAACCTGGAGTGTCTGAGGAATAAAGCAATACTATCACTTCCCTTGACCTAGACATTATATGCCTATTGATACAGCCTAGAATTGCATTGTTCTTTAACTGCCGCATTACACTGCTGACACATGTTCAACCTGTGATTTACTAAGACACTTAGATCCTTTTCACATGTACTGTGGTCAAGCAGGGTGTCACCCATCTTATATCTGTGCATTTCATTTTTTCTGCCCAAATGTAGTACCTTACAATTTTCCTGTTGAAATGCATTTTGTTAGTTTTGGCCCAGCTCTCTAATTTGTTAAGTTCTTTTTGAATTCAGATCCTGTCCTCTGGGGTGTTACCAACCCCTCTCAATTTGGTGTCATCTGCGAATTTGATAAGAAGGACCCCTTTTCCTCATCCCAATCATTGATAAGGATGTTGAATAGTACTGGGCCCAGGACAGAATCTTGTGGTATCCCACCAGTCACTTCTCTCCAGGATGATGAGGAGCCACTGGTGAACACTCTTTTGGGTTTGGTCAGTCAACCAGTTATAAACCCACCTGAGAGTAGCATTGTTTAGCCCACATTTTACTAGCTTGTTTGAAAAGATATCATGAAGAACCTTGTTAAAGGTCTTATTGAAGTCAAAATACGTTATGTCCACAACATTCCCTTCATCTGCCAAGCTAGTGACTGTATCAAAAAGAGAGAGAGAGAGAGAATGAAAGAGATCAGATTAGTCTGGCATGATTTGTTTTTGAGAAACCCATGTTGACTTTTAGTGATTACAGCATTCCTTTGTAAGTGCTTACAAGCTGTTTAATTATCTGCTCTAGAAGCTTTCCAGGTTTTGACAGTAGTGGGCAGTAATTATTTGGGTCTTTTTCCCTCCCTTTTTGAAGGTGGTGACAGTGTTTGCCCTCCTCCAGTCTGTTAGAACTTCTCCTGTTCTCTAGGAATTCTCAGAGATTATTGCCAGGGGTTCTAAGATTACTTCTGCCAGTTCTCTTAACATCCTTAGATGTAGTTTATCTGGCCGTGGAGACTCAAATTCATTTAGAGTGGCCATGTATTCTTGTACTACCTCTTTACCTATGCTGTGCTGCATTTCCCCTATCACATCATCTGCTCCATTTTCCCCAAGCAGAGCATTGTTTTCCTTTTGGGAGAAGACCAAGGCAAAAGAGGTGTTCAGTAGTTTGGCCTTTTCTCTGTCCCCTCATAGTATTTCACCATTCTCTCCATGCAGAGGCCCTAGCATTTCCTTGTTATTCTTTTTGCTACAGGCATACCCAAAAAAATCCCTTCTTGTTGTTTTTAACCTGTCTAGCAAGCTCATTCTGCACTTTAGCTTTTCTGACCTTCTCCCTACACTTGCTGACTATTTCTTTGAATTCCTCTTTGCTGATTTCCCCTTCTTCCATTTCTTGTACATGTCCCTTTTAAATCTTAGCTACAGTGAAAGTTCTTTGGACATCCATCCTGGATTCTTTAGACACCTCCCATTTTTCCTCCTCCTTTGAATTATTTAAGACTGTGCCTTCAACATCTCACTTTTAAGAAACTCCCATCCATCATGAACTCCCTTCTCTGTAAGTATTCCTGACCATGGGATCATTCCCAGTGCTTCCCTAAGTTTACTATAATCAGCTTTCTTAAAGTCTAGAATGCATTTCTGACTACTCTTGGCTTCCTCTTTCTGCTGTATGATAAACTCCAGCAGAACATGGTCACTTCCACCTTAGGATCCCACCACTTCCACTTCATTAACCAGGTCATCATTGTTGGTTAGAATCAGTTCTAAAACTGTTCCCTCTTCCAACTTCTGGACCATAAAACTGTCCCAGGCAAGTGAGAAATTTGTTGGACCTGGTACTCTTGGCAGAGTTTGACTTTCAACAAATATCAGGATAGTTGAAATCTCCCATTATTACTATATCTCTCTTTTCTGAATTTTGGTCATCTGTTCCAGGAAGGTATCATCCAAGTCCTCAGTCTGGCTTGGAGGTCTGTAGTAAACACAATGACATTACTGTTGTTTCTCTCCCCCTTAGTTTTTTCCCCAGATGCTTCCGGGAGCACTGGAAGTCATGAATCTCTTCACAGATGTAGATTCCCTTAATATATAGTGCTACTCCTCCTCCTTTCCTTGGTCTATTTGTTTGAAATAGGTTATACCCCTCTATTGCTACATTCCAATAATGAGTCTCATCCCAGCAGGTTTCAGTGATGCCTATTATAGCATTATATCATATTTATTTCGCTGTACTACAAATTCAGGTTGCAAACATGGGTAATGGAGCACATAAAAACACGTCGAAAGAAAATCAGTTAGAAGGGCAGTGGGTGGTGGGGGAAAGCATGCACGAGTCTTACTTTCCCTGCTCTGGGGCTCCCCCTGCCATTCGTATGCATTTTGCCCTGGCATGGAGGCAAAACAGAAGAGAATGCAGGGGGAAGGCCTGTGCAAGTTCTCCACCCCAAAAGGAAATGGGAGGGAAAGCAGGGGGGGGATTATCAATGTTTTTTCTACTTTGTGAGAGTTCTGCACCCTGAATCCTTGGGAAAGTGGAGGGCGACACCTGGAAGCCTTTGAACCCAGGCCCAGATATATGATACATACAGCAAATGATATTCAACACATTGTCATGAGTTGTAATTAGCAATGGATACATTATTGCAATACTGAGCTCTACTCTTTGCATCTACTAGCTAAGCTAACTGGGGTTTTTACTATACTAAACATGATAGGAGCCAAGCCTACTGATAGAACTTTAAAGCAGTCAGTGAAGACATTGTAATAATTTAAGATTTTCCATGTCTTGGCTCAGTCACTAATCAAAATGGAGACTGTCGTCAAGAAATCAGAAGAAAACTAGAACTTGGAAGGGCAGCTATGATCTTTGAATATTCAAGGATTGTCCATGCCATCATATTTCCAATTTCTATGCATGGTTGTGAAAGCTAGAAAGTGAAGAAAGTTGATAGGGAGCAAATCAGTTCATTTGAAATGTGGTGCTGGAGAGAAGTTCTATGGATACCATGGACTGCTAAAAAGACAAATAAATGGATCCTAGAGCAAAACTGAACTGTTTCTAGAAGCCAAGATGATTGAATTGAGACTGTTGTACTTTGGCTGTATCATGAGAAGGCATGACTCATTAGAAAAAACAATAATGTTTTGTAAGATAGAAGGTAGTAGAAAAGAGGTAGACCACATTACAGGTGAATAGATTCAGTCAAGGAAGCCATAGCCCTGATTCTGCAAGACCTGAGTTGAGGAGAGAATGACTTTGAGGTCTCTTATTCATAGGGTTACCATAAGTCGATGTCAACTTAATCGTAGTTAACGACAACAATGCAAGTTTATTCTCATACTATACTAGCCTATTTATCTGGTGTTGCCCGGGATTTTTTCTCTTTAAGAACTCACCAAACTGTCTTCTTCAGTACCTGTAACTTTTCCCCATATTTTCCAGTGCAATCTGTATTCAGAGTTATTTATATACACAGTTTGGGTTCCTGAGGGAATGCACTCTCCTCTTCCTTGCTGCTAGGCCTCATTTCCATAGCAACCGGCCTTTTCCAGTACCTGAAACTTCCCCATGTTCCCCAATCCAATCTGTATTCAGAGTTGTTAACATACAGAGGTTGGGTTCCTGAGGGAATACATTGTCCTCCTTCTTGCTGCTAGGCATCGTCTCCATAGCAACCAACCTATTCCAGTACCTGTAACTTTTCCCCAAAGTCCCCAATCCAACCTCTGTTCTCTGGTGATGTTGATGTACTGGCTTTTAATTTTTTTGCTTTCTGTTGAACTTATGCAATGGCTTTATATTTTTCTGGAACCATTTTTTTGTTTTGAATTTCAGCATTAAGATTCCTCACACGTGGAACCCATAGAGTCTACTGTGTGAGGCGAGAAGACCTTGTAACTATGTTGTGTGTGTCACTGTAATTTTTCTCACATATGCCTCCCAAACATTTTCTGGCATCCTTATTGATGGTAGGCCTCATTTCCATAGCAACTGGGCTAGGGCCCAAGAGCTCTTGGTTGAGAATTTTAAAGGTCCCTCCCTAAACTACCAACCCCAAGATTCTGTGAATCTTCAAAGCCAGCCAATCATATGAGGTCTTCTCACCTCACACAGCCAACTGTGTGAGGTCTTTGCCTGCCTGACACAGACAGAGAGACAAACTGACAGACAAACTTTGACTTTTATGTAGTAGATAAATCTTTCTCCAACTAGCTTCTAGCTGCAAGTGATGGGAGTTTTAGTCCAGCATATATGGAAGGTACCAGGTTGGAGAAGGCTATCCTACACTGATGGAGTGACCCTGTATTCAAGCAGGAGTCTTTTTCAGCAGCCCAAATACCCTGAATGACAGCCAGTGTGGGGCAGTGGTTTGAATGTTGGACTAGCACTCTAGGAGACCAGGGTTCAAATTCTTGCTCAGCCAGAGCGAGTGTGAACTCAGTCAGAGTGAGCAGCCCCAACCATGAACACTGACCATTTGCTAGGGGTGTATGCGTGTGTTTGTGTGTGTATTCTAGCAGTTTTAGTCTAAATCACATTTTTTTCCAACCTCTTGTGCATGTTCACTCCCTCCCCATTCACCTGAGGACCAGAGCTCAAGACACCCGGTTCACACAGCCATAGGCCATGCTCATCTATCAGTGACAAATACTTCTGAGAACTTTTTAAAAGGAAATAAGTAGTCTGCAAATGCCACCTACTGGCATTGTTCAACTTTGCCTACAATCCTATAGTGTGTGTATAGTATACACCCTTCCCTGGGAACAGATCCCATTGAACTTAAAATTTACTTCTGAATGAACATGCATAGCATTGTGCTGTAAGACTGCTATTTTATACAAATTTTATCTGGGAATAAATCTTACTGAATTCCAGTGGAACTCCCTTCCTATTAAATTCACATCCAACGCTCTTGATGAATGTGCTTCTATTAATCTACATTTCAGAGCTTGGAAAAAAAAATTTAAGTAATACTTACAGTTTCAAGGCCTCAAAAAAACAGTCAGTTGCTGTTGTAACCCCCCTTTACTTTCCTGCTATTCAAAAGAATTTTTTTAAAAAAATTTTAGTTGTTTTTAAAACATCATTGTGCTATTGCCCTCTGGTACAAAATGCATCTATGTAGTGGGCACTCAGTCTTTACTGTTATGGTCAACGTCCAGCAATGCCCTAAGCAGTGAGACTACACACAGCTATAACTAAAAGTACCCCCCCCCCAAAAAAACCTACACCACAAAAAGTGTGGTTACCCCTTGTTATTTTACCATTGCAATATAATTTAGCTATATCTTAACTATTAAAAAGGAATTAGTTACGAGTAACTTATACATAACTACTTCCAAGCTTGGAAGTGGATATAGATAGGATCAGGCTGTTAGAGATCCCTTTGTTGATCTATTCCTTTTTTTTTCTTAAAAGAAAGAAAAGAGCTTAGAAAGGGTTATTTTGAGACTACAGGTCCCAGTATCTTGGAATGATGTTCAAAGAAATATATTCTTCAAGTTCTGAAAAAAAAGCAATCCAAACTTGCTTGGAAAGATCTTGCCCTAGAAAGAATGTTCCAAGAGAGTAACAATGACTCTAGATGTTAGTTGTCCCTTATCTGAAAGGCCACTAAGATGTTTCCACTCAGCAATGCAAACCATCACAACTCCAACTATTGGCTTGTAAATACTTGAATCTAAGTAAAAAGCGGATTTGCAATCCTTTCATATTCTAAACCCTGAAAAGGCAACAGTTTCAAAGAAGTGCTCTTTACACATACTCTTTCTTGTCGCATGTGCAATCACGTGAAAAGCATGTTAGGAGTGAATGTTTAAGATGCAGACGTGATGAAATACAGCATAGTTACTTGTTCAGATAGGGTTTCAATGTTGCACAAAGGTTGAGGAGGAAAAAAACGGGAATGTCACAAAGAAAGCAACAGTGGTTGTACCATAAGGCCCTAAGATAAGGCCCTTATCATAGACCTCTTCTAAGAGTTTTCTGTAACACCCTTTTTTTACTTCTGAAGTCATGTTAGGTCATGTTGGAAAGGAATCAAAAACACAATTTTTTCATCTATTCTCCTTGAAAATGTAACCCTTGGTGAACATACAGGGGCCAGATTGAAGGTCTAGGGGTTATTCTTTATTTGTATTATATTAATTTCTGGCTCATCCCAACCAAGAAACAGGACTCTGGTTTGGAATTTGGAGTAGCAGCAGCAATTATTCAACAACAAAAGACAAGAAATACAGAGAAACTGCACAAGACTGTTAGTCCAGTGCTTTCCATATTACCCCTAGATTTAGATGTGCCTAAAGGAAGTTTGGAACTCTTAGGGAGCCGGCATGCTGCAGTGATTTGAGCAGTGATTACAGCTCTGGAGACTAGGGTCTGAATCCCCCACTCAGGTGACACTGGGCAAATCACACTCTCTCAACCTCAGAAGAAGGTGAAGGCAAAGGCAACCTCCCCTCTGAACAAATCTTGCCAAGAAAGCCCCATGATAGGGTTGTCTGAGGGTTGTCATAGAACAACAGCAAGCTTGTCTGTGTTCTTTAGTCGAGGGTTGCATAGGGATTCCACTTTTGGTCCCCCAAATAGTGTAAAGTTTGAGGGCATTGCAGAAGGCCCAGCAGCACCAACTGGGATGCACTGAAAACTCAAGTCAGCGGATGGCAACAGCAGAAGCAGATGCACGGTCTGAGACCACTGGAACATACTGAAGTGGGTAATGGATGGGATTCGGCATCGAAATAAAAGCTCCAACCAGCAGGTGACAGCTGCAGAAGATCTAGGGTTCCTTTTGTTTTCTGCTCTGTCAGCCATGCATTATACCACAACCACAGTTTCAGCCCACAAAGACAATACTTTATTAGAAATTTCCAGGTGAAAGTGATTTAGCAGTGGATTTCTTGTTAACAGGGACAGCAATGTTGCTATTACAAACATAAGACTAGTTCAGTGCTTCCATCTTCTCTTCATGAAGTGGAGTTCTGTGAGTTCCCAATTTTCTGCCAGTGCTTAGAGACCCTTCTACAGTCACAGACTCCATTACTCTGTCTTTCCTCCCCAGATTTACAACCTCTTTCTCTAAGAGTCACTAGGAAGGTAACATGGCACAGAGCAGAACAGAGACCAAAGGGAGTTCCACAATTCCTCCTGTTGGTTGGAATCCTTATTAAGATACACCCCTTCTTCTGGTGTCCCTCTCTTTCACAAAGCAAGACACTGCAGTGGTCAAAAACCTTGCATTCTGCCCTCCTGCTGCCTTGTGCAGATTGGAGTTTTTATTCCAAAGTACCACAGCAATAGCAGATCTATTCAACACTCTCAAACTGGTGGTTTGAAACTGCATCTCAATGAGAACTACATACAGGGACCTTATGCACTGGATGCTTCCTTGCATTAATGAGAGAAAGGAGAAAGATTTTCTGTGGCACATCTAGAGCTGGGGAAAGGATGGGAAAACATCGGGTGAACATATTTTTGGAGCTTCTCTGTATTTCGGACGTTTTGTGATTTGTTAACTTGGAATAAATGCTACTGACAGGTTTTCTGGGTGGGGAGGACTTGAGGCATAGGTTAACATACTCTTCAACATTTCACAGATGAAAACTGGGACACGTGTAATTAAGCAATATCAGGATGTGGTCAAGATGGCAAAATTAATTATTAATGAGGAAGAAAGGCTAGGAGAGACTGCAGCAGTTTGTTTTTCCCTGAGCCTACCGGGAACAGCAACGCCCCATCCCTCTTCCCTCCCCCTGCTCCACTGAGTTAGACTACTGCCAATTACTTTTACACTTTGAACTGAATTTGCAGTAACTGAAGTAGGTTGAGGACAAAGAAAGAAAGTGGAAAAAAGAAAGAGGAACTGGAACATTTCAAAAGCAGCTGAAAAAGTGGGACAACACATGATTAATTAGGACAGTCCCTCCTAAACTGGGACAGTTGAGGGTTGTGGGTGAGTGAGGAAGAACACCTAGATGTGAAATCTGATTTTGGGTGCCAGTCAGATTCTGTGTCCTATGGATTTCATAATATCCAGTGTTTGAATATGTTTGATTATATCTGTCATAAAAGATCCACAGTGAGTACCCTAAACAAAGAACATTTTTTCAAAGAAAGGAAGAGGAATGATGAGAATCCTATCCCCTAATCTCATATTCATCACACACAGGTGATCCCTTCAATTAGCCAATTTAAAAAGGAAAAGGAAAAAAATATTCCAGCTATCAGGGATGTTCACATTTCAGGACCCAGTATCAATTTCTGTAGGGCAGAACTAACCATTAGGAAACTGTAAAGCACGTAACTACTGCCTTAATGTGATAGGATATTCACCTAGAAAGGGAGCTGCTGTTCTTGAGCAAACTCATACTCTAACTACACATAAAAAGTTTAACTGGCTGGATTCCACATGTTACTGGAGGAAGAAAGAATTAGAACTCATTATCACAATGTCAAACCTGAATGCTTTGCTGAATAAGGAAAGGAAAAGTAACACACAATAGCTTGTTTATGCATATGGCCATGCAAAACTGGAATTTATGGGACTGAAATTGAGATTAAAGGGCAAAAAGCAGCATTTTTACCAGTAGCTCTTAGATGGACTGTGTTTATTACTATTGTATTTACTCTCTTTGACATTTGTGTGCATATCTACAAAATGTGACTCTTGGTATCTATGCTGTAGGTTCAAAGGTTAGACTGTGCTCTGATAAAAGTGGAAGATGTTTTGCTGTAACTGGCATTTTGAGCCAGCCCAGTTTGACCTGGACTCACATTTAAGATGACTGTGGATTTATTACATACTAACCTGGCCTATTGCTTGTATTGTGGACTATTGGTAGTTCACCATTATCAGCCTGTGCTACTTGCTGTAGGTCTGCTACTGCAGTAGGAAGTGGTAATCTAATGATAAATTATCCATCCCTGTAAGATACACAGACAGGGGGTCCTTGAAAGAGAAAGGACAGATAAGTGACTCGTTCTGTTCCTCTGGACAGAAATAGTTTGCTACTGTATGCTGGCCTTCAAGGGCAGTGTTCTCCTCTTTTTAAATACATAGTTTAGTGTCTAATCAAATGACTGAAAAAATAGCACAGGTTGTTTAAACTATTATTGAGCATGATTTAAAATTAATATTTTTTGGAAAAGAGTTCGTACAAACTCCTCCAGATGAAGATACCTATTTGTTAAAGTAGCGAATGTAAATCTGCCACCTGTTTTATGAACCACTATGCTTCTCAACACTTCCACACTTCTTAGGTGAATTTACTGCCTTTCCCTCCCCTTTTGTCCTTTCTGTTCCTCTAAATACCATGATTTGTTACATTTCTATCTAACAATGCTTTGTAAGTGCTCCAGGTGTTACACTTTATCTAATTCATTCTATTTTGACAACAATCCAGCAAGGTAGGCAAATTGACTGGCCTACAGACAGCTCTATAGTTTGACAGGGTTGCCAGCTAAAAACTGGAATGGGCTCCTCTACCTTTAATGGGTAAGTATAAAAGGAAATTTCAGCAGATGTTGCTTGTCATACAAGTAGTTAACAAGCCAACACCTGGCTGCAATTCTCTCTTCTACACAACCATTAAAAGTATGCAAACTGTCCACTTTTTTTACTCTGGCAGACCTAGTTAGGGATTGGAACTTTTTTTCCCATTTAAGTGTAACTCCCTAACCACTACATCATACTGGCCCTAGATAAGGTTATGTCTCAATTTGCTATTCTGAATCAGAGTGCTGCTCTCTCACTACAACCTGTAACACACACACACACACACACACACACACACACACACACACAGACCACTGCTACCAAATGTTACAGCCATTCTTTGAAATATGTCTAAATCAAATGGGTGCAGGCTCAGGTTTTACAGGTAGCTTCAACAGCATTAAGCTCAGATTATGAAATTGATACTGTCTCTGTGTATTAATGAGCATTTCAGAGCCAGGTATAGTGGTCTGAGTCTTAGATTAAGACTCCAGGGGTCCAGAGTTCAAATCCCAACTCAGCCATGGAAATAAACCAAATGACCCTGGACAAGACAGACCAACTTAGCCTCAGGCAAAGTCAATGGCAAACCACTTCCGAACTAATCTTACCACGAAAACCCTAGGATAGGGTTGCCATAAGTCAGAGTTGACTTGTTGGCACATAACAAAAATTGACCATATCAATATAAAGTTTTCCATTGGACATAAATAATATTTGTAATCATGGAGTAGGAGAACATCATGTAGATGCTAGAGACAATTTGGTATATAAGAAACTAAAACAGATCAGTGATCTATGTAGCTGAGCATTACCTGCTCTGGCAGCATATCTCCAGGGTCTTTCACATCATCTCCTACTGTTTTAAATTGAAGATGCCAGAGAGGACCTGAGGACCTTTTGCTCTGCCTATATTTTCCCCCACTTGCATGAATGTGATCTGATCTTTAATTTGATTTAATTAAAACTACAAGTTTTATGGAGACTGTGTTGTTTGATGACACAAGCCAGAATATGAGTTTTGCTACTTACAGTGCATGTAATAAATGGTCCACCATGCACCAAGCCAAGCCAGCTTTTAACTTGTAGGAAGAGATGAATTAATATTTTGTACTTCTAGACTTATCATGCAATTACCTAGCCTCCATGAAATTTTATGAGGAGCACAGAGACATACTGGTGTCTTCCTCCTGTTTTCCAACCACTTCTTCCACCTTATTGACTTCCACCAAAAAAAAAAAAAGAGAGAGAAACCTAGCTGCACAATGCTCTTTGACTGGTAGCACCAAGGACATATCAGTTGAAACATAGCCAATGGCAAGGGATATTGGGATTTTCAGTCCAGCAACCTCTGGTGAATTATTCGTTTCAGTCTAAAAACCTCTGTTGTCCAGTGATCTCTGGTGGATTATTTGTTCCAAAGTGTATTTTATATGTTGGCTGGGTATGCCCTGTATTTTGTACAAAAATAAGTAATTACACTCTGAGCTGTTTATCAATAGACTCTTGGGTGGGATATTGTTTTGATGGAAAAAACTACTGTTTTGTCTTAGAGATATGAATCAAACAGGGGGGTTTTTTGGGGTTTTTTTTTGCAGTTTGGTTCCCTTTTATTGACTTTAGTAATCATTCAATTGACATTGTTGCCCCTCTATATCGCACATGAACATGTGGAACAGTATTATTACCAAGAAATACTCAAGGTAGTTTATTATTTATGATGAGGGTTCCAAGATTGTACTCTGCTTCCTATATCTTGAAAACTGATATTTGAAACATGTTATTTCATGTTTTTCTTTGTGATTGTTAAAAGCACAATAAAAGTTTTAAAAAGAAGTAAATTAGTTGAAGAAGACTTATCTTTGTCTTTGTACTAACCTTTCCTTTTCTGTGTTGTACCTTTTTGAACAAATAGGATAAAGCTGGTGCAAATGCCTCTTTAACTGCCAGTGCAACAACTTGTGGAATCCTCAGCATTGTAGTTTGGTGAGGCACTAAAGCCCTCTGGCAGAGAATTGAATATATCTCATAAAATAAAATCCAAGGACTTTAGCCATGGAAGTTAAAGCAGCATCAAAGCACTACTATGGTGTAGTGTGAAAAAGACACCAGAAAGTGAAGTTAGCAATGGATATCCATTAATAGTACAAAGGACTCCATTTTAATTCATTCATACAGATATTCCTGGAACCCGGCTAATTCTCCTCTCCAGCCCCTATCTGCAGATCTTTACTGGACTTGTCATGTATGCTTTTCTAAAAGCAGATTGCCCTGTTGGCAGGTGAAATTAGTGACAAAGATTTCCTGTCTTCGGGTAGTTTACTGTTGTTGTGTGCCTTCAAGTCATTTCCGACTAAGGTGATCCTAAAGCAAACCTATCCCAGGGTTTTCTGTGGCTGAGAGTGTGTGATGTACTCTGTGGTTTTCCATAGATGTTTATTCCTAGTAAGTAACATGGTATGAATGAATACCTCTGTGAAAATCTGAACCAGGAAATTAATGCTTCAAATTTTATGCTGGCCATGAATTCACCAGTGATGTTATTGTGGGGGTCTACTACAGACCTCCAAGCCAGATGGAAGACTTGGATGATGCCTTCCTGGAATGGATGACAAAACATTCAGAAAGGAGAAATACAGTACCAGTGGGAATCAAATTCTGCCAGGAGCATCAGGTTCAACAAATTTCTCACATGCCTGGCAGACAATTTCATACTCCAGAAGGTAAAAGAAGGAACAAGGGGGATGCCTATTTTAGATCTGATCTTAACCAATAATGATGACCTGGTTAATGGGGTGGAGGTGGTGGGATGCTAAGGTGGAAGTGACCATGTTCTGCTGGAGTTTATCATACAGCAGAAAGAGGAAACCAAGAGTAGTCAGACATGCATTCTAGACTTTAAGAAAGCTGATTATAGTAAACTTTGGGAAATACTGGAAATGATCCCATGGTCAGGAATACTTAAAGAGGAGGGAGTTCATGATGGATGGGAATTTCTTAAGAGTGAGATATTGAAGGCACAATTTCTAACAATTCCAATGAAGAAGGAAAATGGGACATGTCTAAAATGGCATGGATATCTAAAAAAATTTCACTGGAGTTAAGACTTAAAAGGGATGTGTACAAGAACTAGAAAAAGGGGGAAATCACCAAAGAAGAATTCAAACAAATAGCCAGCAACTGTAGGAAAAAGGTCAGAAAAGCTAAAGTGCAGCATGAGCTGAAGCTTGCTAAAGAGGTTTAAAACATCAAGAAGGGATTTTAAATCTTTGTCCCCTTATGTAGACGCAGAATTAGTTGTACCAACACAAACGATTTTAGCCTTGAAAGGTTGGGTAGGGGTGGCAGAGGAATGAGGCATGACAAGGAGAACGTGGGTACAGGGATGTTTTTTCCCCTTCTACTCTTAATAACAGCACTAGATTATTCTATACACTTTCAGCCATTCAAAGTGTATTAATAACAGCAGACAAAAGAAAAGCATTCTTCACACACCTAATTAACTTACAGAATTTGCTGCCCGAAGGTGTGGTTCCTGGATTAGAAGACTTTAAAGAAAAAGTTACACAGACTCAGGGAGGACAGGTCTATCACTGCTTATTAACCATGACACTTCAGTGGAATCTTCAATAGTAGAAATGGCTGGGGGAAGGCAATGTTGAGGGGTGGCAAAACTCTCACCCTCAAGCTTTCTTTCTGGGGCGCATCAAGCAGACTCAAATAACCACTTCACAAAACTGTTGCTGAAGGGCAGGATTGGCAGCTCTTCCCCAGCTGTTCCTGTTCTGCCTCTCAATCCACTTCTGCTGGGACCATAAATTGCACTAGTGGACCTATAGATTCCAAGAGACAATGTATCTTTTTCTATGGTGGGCTAAATAGAGTAAGAATTTCTTAAAAATAATTTAATAAACAAAATAATCTGTGAATAATCAAATCCAAGAGTGTTGAACTTGTGAAAGTGGAGGGGCCACTGTATTACAGAGTGGGTCACACTCTCTTAGCTTCAGAAGAAGGCAAAGGCAAATCCTTCTGAACAAATCTTACAAAGTAAACCCTATGATGGATTCACCTTAGGGTTGCCATTAGTCAGAAACAACTTGAAGGCACACAACAACAAGAGTCCAGTGCATCAGATGTGCGATCCTAATTTGCAGTTATGTCAGTGGGGCGTGCGAAAAAGGCATTCTTATATTATATTATCTATAATATTATTATTATCTTTAGCCATTTTTTGTTTTGCTTAAGTATGGCTACTGGGCACTGCAATCTGCAGAAAGATTGTAACCTAAAGAAGAAATTGAGGACTTATATAAAATGCACAAGACAGAAGCACTCAAAACCATCCATAATACAGAGTCCGTGTTATTTTCATAGATTTACATGATACAAGCATCAACTATGAAAAGTAAATTGTGTTTAAAGTGATAAGTTTATATCTTCTCTTACAGCATGTGTTATCTTTATACACCACAAATTGGGCTTCTCCAGTGGCACCTGTCCCTGATGACTGAGTTGAATTGCTCTTATCAAGAGACGATATATTTATGCAAAAACACAATTACTTATTAACATAGTACTTTATCTTATATCTGCTTCTGATTACTCACAGTATAGCTAAATCACCAGCAAAGACCTTTTGCAAAACTGACCCTTTTGCCACCGGAATTTGACAGTGGTTCAGCAGTCCACACTGAACATTTTATTATGGGCCACAGTATTCAAGGAGTTTGATTTCCTGGGTCTAATGTCTATTCTAATAGTTCCTCTTTTCAAAAAGCAATGCTGTGATACAAGAGTGGAATTGGTGTACAATAGAAGCATCTCAGTCAGGCCTGATAAGCACTGTTCTACGTGCTTTTAAGCAGCTACTGTGTGCTGTATTCACTGACAGTCATATGAATACACCAAAGGGATTTTAAAGATGATGGTATCTTAAGAAATGGATTTGAGAAAGTAGCCTGACTGTTGCTTCAGAAGGACCAAAGTTTATGGCACCATTAAGACTGTCAAGTTTATGCAACAGAAACAACAAAACCTATGGCAAAATTGTCACAGATCCCTCCTCCACATTTTCTTTATCCTTACAACAGCCCAATGTAATGGATTCGACTAAGAGATATTGATTACTCAGTATACTTTGTGGTTAAGCATGAAATTTGTTCTTGATTTCCTTTTTAATTGTGTTTGAATTTGTTTCTTCATGTTTAAGTTGAGCCTAGGTCCAAGAAAGGTGTGGTCTTCCCAGTGTTGTTGGATTATAACTCCCATACAGCAGTTCCTGATCATTGGACATGCCACTGCTGACTGACAGGATCAGTAGTCTAAAAACATCAGGAGGGCCACAGCATCACAACATGGGCCCAATGAAAGATGATCTGTATGGCTCATATGGGCCTATTAGGAAACAAATTCAGGAGTAATAATACTCCTGCACCTTTATTAGGGCTATAAAAAGATAACAAAGTAGTGGGTGACCTTTGGGTCTCCAAAGAACTTTTTTAAAGACTAGCAATTAAAGAGAACAAGGTCAAAAATATGCAGAAATAAACTGAAGAGAAGCTATGCTAATTGTGATGGAAATTCCCAGTATGACATTTGTAAGAGTTTGCAACTGTTGTCTGGAACAAACCTCAGACTAGTTTTTTTCCATCATGCCCATCAAGATCCTTTTTCCCTGTTCCTCCTTCAACATTTCGTTGTTTGCTTAAGACTATCCAGTACTTTTCTGGATTCATGTCCAGTTGACCCCACTGTTAATCTTTTCCTTGCACTTTCTCTAGTGAGTCTACACCCATGCATATCCGTGTCTTCTAGCTACGTATAACAAAACTTTCATGCTTCATCATCCATATCATAAGTTTGTCATTTGATTTTTTTCCCATTTCTATCCTACTCTTCCTCCAAGAAGATACTATTATTATTAGTATTAACATCTTGCCTCCTCCCCAATAGTGGGATTCAAGGTGGCTTACAAATTATTAAAACCGATAGATTAAAACATATAAAAACACACGCATGTATGTGTATTGTTTAAAAACAATAAATAGAATTAAAACGATTTAAAATGCATTAAAAGACAAACTATTAAGAAACCAACAAAACCACACACTATTAAAAGCTTATAGTAGACTGAAGATCGTATACACAATACTCCTTCATCCTCCCTACAACCCTGTGGGATGGAGTCAACTGAGAGACAGTGACTGGCCTAACATCAGGCAGTGGCTGAACTAACCACTACACCACACCGCTGTTTGTTATTTTATCCGACTTGAAGAATACAGTACCGACAAACTCGAAGGCTTCCATACTATTCTGTAACCATCTGAGTCGGCCCTCAGAAAGAGGAGGAGTGCTATTAGGGGGGAGGGAAATAGGGAAGCGCCCCCGATATTGTTGTTGTGTAGTTTCCGACTCACGGCGACCCTCTCATGGGTCTGTTCTGGGGCTGAGAGTGTGGCCATTTCTGCACTATACTGTTATAGCGCTATTATTCAACTCTCAACCTCCTATGGAATCTTGGGGTTTGCAGTTTAGGGAAGGGCCTTTGAGGGACATTACTCCACTTTCAACATCCTATGGCATGGAGGGGCATTTGAGGCCCTCCCCTAAACTGCAAACCCTAAGATTCCCTACGACGTTGGAAGTGGAATAATAGTGCTCTAACAGTCTAGTGCGGAAATGGCCCGTGAGACCGCGCCCAAGGTCACCCAGTGGATTTCCTTGGGCAACCCGGGAACAGGGACCGGTTATTCTTGGAAGCTCCTCTTTTCTCGCTTCGCCCTCTCTAATTTTAGATTTTAAATTTAGATAAGCCTCTGGGGGCTGAAAAAAAGCTGGCCTCTCTCGGACAGACGGATAAAACAGCCTAATAGACAGACGGATAGATCGGGGCTCGCTCGCGTGGAACGGAAAGGCCTCACGCCACTCCCGGTCAGCCGCTGAGCGCTCGCCGTCACAGCGGCGCGGGAGGCAGGGCCAGGAAGCGGAGCAGCCGCGGCCCCTGAGGCGGGGCTGCCCGGAGGGTGAGGCGAAATGGGATGGCGGAGGCGGGAAGCCTGGCGGCTCCGTCCTTACCGCCATTTCCACCGAGGAAATCGGACGGAGGCAGGACGCCGCGGGGCGACCCCAGCTGAGGCGAGCCCAGCCTCTACGGGGCTGAGGCGGGTGCGGAGGGCGCTCGACGCCCCCCGGAGGGAAGGAGAAGCCAGGCAGCCCCGTTCCCCTGCACGCTGCTCTGAGGGATAAAAAGGGAGCTGGCGTCCGGCTTGGCTGAGGGAGGGAGGGAAGGAAGAAAGAGCGGGAGGCGGCCTTCCCTCGCTTCTGAGGCTGCGCGAGCTCACTTAATTCTAAAGGGCGGAGAGGGAGGATCGCGCCGGAGGCTTCTGGTGTCGGAGGCGCCTCCCGGGAGTTTGCGCACCGAGGCTCGTTCCCGAGTAAACGCGCGCGAGGCTGGGCGCTCCCAGCGCCGCCAGGCCGAACTGCCCCCTCCGCTTCTGCGGGCGCGTGAACGCCTAGTCCTGGGAGGGAGCGCCTTCTCTTGGTAAACCTGCCTTACTTCGTTTTATCGTTTATTTTTCTTCTCCGCGCACGCCCCCTTCGTCAGAGGGAGTCCAGGCAAGCTCGCAACTTAAACGTTGGCTCGGGGTTTCCGCAAGGCTCGCTCGTTCTCCTCGCTGCTCCAGAAGCTTCACACTGACATTCAGAGCACATAAACCCGCGTTTAGGTTAAAAGCTGCATTTTTTTCCCGCGCCCGGCCAACCTCTTTTTTTCGTGTCTGTGGGACCGGCGTGCCTGGGCGTGGCCGCTGGAGCGACTCCGCCCACGGCGACCAATGAGCTCGCAGCAGCCCTCTCCCGCCCCTCGCCGCAGCCAGTGGCTGTGCGTCCCGGGGGGGGGCTGCGCCGCTTGTCCTAAAGTCCCCTCCGGCGTCGCCTCGTGGGTGGTGGCGTGACTTTTTGTTTGTCGGCTGGCTTGGTTTTCGTACAGCAGAAAGGGATGGCTAGTAGCTCGTTGCGGGAGGGACGAATAAGCCCGCCGGTCTGCATTTGCCGCTTCGAAAGTCGGAGCCTGCCCGCATAACCAGTTAGCAGGTGAAGTTTTTCGTGGCATGGAAATCGATACTCTTTGAGCGTTTGCAGTGTTTTTCTCACGCGTTTTGACCTTGCAAATATACAAGGCAGCTTGTTTGCTCTGTGCCTTCGAGATGAACCTGGTTTATGGTGGCCCTGTCAGGATCTTCTGAACGAGGTTTATTCGGAGGAGATCTGGCATTGTCCTCTGAGGCCGAGAGTGTGGGTGGCTGGGCGGGGATATGAACCCCGGCCTTCTGCAGCCCTGGTCCGGCTTCTCCGTGCCGCACTGGCGCTCCCAGGCCGGCCGCTCCACGTTCGCGTCCGTGGCTCGGAGCCGCTGTAAGATGGCGCGGCGCGGGAGTTTGTCCAAAAGCCTCAACGCACGTCGCTTCTAGTTTGTAGATCTCCAAGCTGAATTTTTAGGGGACGGCTTAAATTTGTCCGTTATGTATTTATAATTTTTCTTTTTACAGCAATCTACAGGCCGTCCGCTGACAGTGAGCTGAGGAGAAGAGATCGCTACGTTTTAGGAGCCTTGAAGTCCGATTGATCTCTCGTTGTGTAGACTTTTGAAAAGGTAGGTTTATACACTTAGAGGACTTTTCTCACATGTGTATTAGCAGAGGGTTTAAGAAATGGTCAATGGTCAATTCATGGGGCTTATTCTTAATGTAGGATCCAAACTTTTTATTTTTAAAGTATTATAACTTACATTTGAGCTTAAACAGAGCTCCCAGGAAAGTGTACAAAAAAGGAGAAAGAAAACAAAAATAAACACATTCAAGAGAACAAACTAAATTAACAGCAGAGCCATCACTGAAAAAGAGATTCCAGCTAAACATTAGGAGGAAGTTGTTCAACAGTGAAGCAGATTGCCTCAGACTCTCTGTCTCTGGAGGTCTTTAAACAGAGGTTGAATTGGCATCTTTCAGTATTGCTTTACTTGTGTATTCGTACAGGGCAGGGAATTGAACTAGATGGCCTTAGCGGTCCCTTCCACCTCTAAGAGCCTAGTATTCATCTCCAGTATTATGTTTATATGGATTTGTGTATATGTGGGTATATAGAGCACATTTCTCATTTTTTTTAATTAATTAAAATGTTTTTACCTTGTGCTTTAGCTCGAGGTCTCAGTACAAGGAATAGGTGATTTAAAAAATTGTAAAACAAATGTGGGAATGGCTGCTGTGTGTTTCCTACTGTAGATTATAGAATCTCTCATATAATCCAATTATTCCCTTACTTTTCCCCCCTCATTTTCTTTTAAGAAGTTTTCCTGGTGTTTTGTTTTTGTCTTGAGTTATCAGTAGCTCTTTAGCAATACCACCACGAGCGAAAATTCAACAGATTCTTTCCTGGGTTACCTGCGGTCAGAAAGAGAACCATTTCTGTTAAATTCTTAAAAGGCATTACCTCAGCTGAACTTTCATGCAAACAATTCAGAGTTCATTTTGCTATTGACAAAGCAGTTTTCCGCTACAATGTAATGTTGTATTAATTTGTGTTGTATTTGAGAAATGTGAATATTGTTTGTTTTTTGTAGGACTAAGTAGAGGGAGTGCTTGGATATAAAAACTTGTTGGTTATTGTTGGGAGTCATAAGGATTTGTGGGTGGAAATCAGCTTTGTTCTTCTCTAAGGTAGTTGTTACAGGGGTTGTAACAGAAGTGGTATGTTGTTTTGTTAGTGGTACAAATTGATTTCAAGTTATCGCAGACCTATTCTGGCAAGAGTTATTCAGATGCTACTGTCTTCCTCTAAGATTGAGAAATTATAACTTTCCCAAGGTTACCCAGTGGGTTTCCATGGGTGAGCAGGGTTTTGTACTCAGGTCTCCCCAAGTCCTGGTCTGAAACTCAAATCACTACACCACACTGGCTCTTCTATGTTGTTTTTAAGGAAAAAAATACGTTGATTTCACTTCCTCCCATTCAACTTTTTTAAATCTTAAATTCTTTCGATCAAATATATATCATAAGTTGTGAATTTTGATAAGCTCTTATATAAAATGAACTTAATGATATTTTCAGTCATTGTACTTATCAAATTCAGTGGGTACAGCTGTTTTCTACATGAAGAAAGCTGTGTTGGTTGTTCCTTCCACATAGCTGTGAAAGATAAGGAGCTTGTCTTTTAGAAATAAGAGCTGGCAATCCCAGTTCAGCCATAATATTTGCTGAATGCACCAGGAATAAAAGCTAGTTCAAACATTTAAATTCCTCTTCCTAGACAAGGACATCTCTTTGCTTTCTCCTATAGTTGAATTTTTAGAGGTTTTTCTATTCCGTTCATGAAGAATGTGCAAGTTTTTAGAAGTCCTTCATCAGAATGAATTTCAATTCCATGCCAAATTGTGGAAGAATGGAGATAGCAGGACAGCACTGGAAGATGTTAACCACTCTGCCCCCCTCCTTTGTCATCTACACTGAACCGAAGTATAGTTGGTCCTCCATGTTCACTAGGGTTAGGAGCACAGGACCCCCACAAAAGTGGAAAAATCGCAAATATCAAAGTGTGTGTTTGTGTGTCTCTGGAAAGGGGTCTGAGGCATGGTGAGGAAAGTGAGCCCCACAGATCCATATCAGGAGAGGGAAGGGGGGGTAGGTTGGCATGGTAGTGCTGTACTCTCTTGCCCATCTCATTCCTTGGGTTTGTTGGGGACTTTGGGAGAAGGTTTGTGGTCTATAGCTGACCAGGCAGGTAAGGTGGAGGAGGAACAGAAGCAAGTTTTTAAAGAGCCGCGTGGCCTGATTGGAGCCATCGATAAGGCAGGTTCCCCACAAGAAGAAGTGTTTGAGATAGGAGCATAGGGCTTGGAGTAATTTGCAAATAGTCAAATCTATGAAAGTGAAACCCACAAATGTGGAGGGGCAACTGTACTAGAATAGTATGGGGTGGTAAAAGGTTTTTTTTCTCTTGTGCATCTAGTTCCAAGTGTAAGTAGTATAGCAAAGGAGGAAGTTTATCCCTTTCCTTCTCCTGCTGTTTTGGAAAGTTTTTTTTTTTCTTGAAGGAAAAATGTTGAAAGCTGGAGAAATTTCTACATCTGTTGTCTTTGAGAAATTGGAGTAGGAAAATGTTATGTCAGTTGTTTCTTCCACCACCTCATTTCTAAGTCATATTTTTAAATTGATTTTAATGTTCTTTTTTTTTAACTTTACATATGCCCTTATTTCATCATATGAGTGGACTGATCTCTTGCTGTCTCTGTCGCAGTTTATCTCCCTCTCTTTTAACAAACAAATACTTTTCTGTTTACTTGGAAATCTCTTCTCTGTTCGGAAACATTTCTTTGTATCTAGACCATGCTACCTGGTTTCAGTGATCTACTAGTTAGAATAGGGCCACTAAGTTTATTTTTAGAGAGTAACAGCTCTGTTCTAACAGCATGTGTAAGCATAGAGTGGTGGGTGCCACCTTCAAAATGACTTGATTTTGTTGTGGTGGGAACTTGCATAGTTGGTTACCTTGCTTATGGTCTCTTCTTTTTAACCCTCTTGGATTGATTTTCAGCAGATTTACAAGAAGAACATTTGCACTGGTCATAATCAGAAAGATAATTCTAAAATACAAAACTCAAGTGTGGATTATGAATAAGGTAAACAAAATGTTTCATTAATGTACTGCATTCTTTTTGTTTCTGTGGAAAGAAGCAGACTGTACTGAGAAGAAGGGAGGGTGATAGAGGAAGTGGGATGGGAAAAGTATGAAGAAAAGTAGTTTAAAAAGAAAGCAATACATGCCTCTTGACAGCTTTTCTAATAAACATAAACCAGACAGAAGGAACCAATACACAGGAAAAAAGATTGAGATCATTTGCTTTACTTGTGAAATGGAGAGTTCACAGCTTCTGCTGTCAACTAAACTAGTGGACAGAGCTATTATAGACACACAAAGCCATAATTCTTAGATAATTTTTAAAAAATAAGCGTTTACTCATCTTCATGACTTGTTAAAGAAATCTCATCTCAGGGTGTGACAGGATGGTATCAACTATTATAACAACACTAGGCAGTGATATAGTATCTGTCAGCAGCATCTCCAGTACCAATGCTGCAGCAGTTCATTTAGCCTCCTTCTCTTCTATTTGCTGAAGCAAACAGAATCAGTTCCACAACATACTGTCGTGGTCCCCTCTTAAAACTAGAGCAGCCAGCACTGTTGGTAGTCCATGAGCTGCCAAACAATCTCCTACAGAATGGTCATTGCCTCATATTACATCAAGGGCAGTGGCACCATGTGTTACATAATTTTTTTAAAAAAGTGGTGTGTTAACATGTCATGAGCTCTTAATGATACACGGCATGAGTCATTTAGTTGATACATCAGTGTTGTAATAGTTTATCAGCTGCACATCTTGATGTGTTTGTTTAACAAATAACTTTGTGGGTTCATTAGTGAAAGAAACATCATTAGTAAATGGATTATAGGATTTACTGTTGTGTTACTTTGAACATGTTAAAGTGTTTTGTGTTTCATGATTTCTCACAGGTTTAAGAAACCAATCTCTTTTGGAAAATGTTCGGTTGTTATCTAGGATTCAGGACAAATTAGATCGTAAGTATTTGTTAAGAGTATGTGTATATTACACCAGTAAAATCTTTCATATTCAGTACCTTTTGTCAGCCGTTGGACACACTACCTTTTTGTAGTGGTAATAAGTAAGTGGGCTCTATTGTAGGTGTGTTCAGGAGTGGAATATAAATCTGAAGTTGTCCCACAGAATAAGACTATTCTAGTGGACTAAGCTGGTGTAAAATGTTAACAGTTTAAAACTAATCATTTATAAAATGAATTGTTTTCAGGGTTTTAAAAATAATTTAAAATTTTACAATTTAAAATAATTTAAAAATTTGTGACCTGTAAAATCAGATTCAGCCTTCCTGAGGTATATGGTGGTCCACTGATATTTTGAGAAAATTACCTTTTTTCTGCATGCCTGTGATGTAAAAATGGAGTCATCCGGTACCTGGTGGAAGCAAAGGGTTGAAAAAAGTGACCCATAGCTCTTGGAATGAGTCCAAATAAGCTCACCTGAAATATACTAAGTTTGCCAGATTTGAGCAGAGCTGTTGATCATCAGAGCTCATGGAGATATCTTACTCATAAAGCCACTGTAACAACAGACTTGACATGCTAAGCATTTGATTATAGTGCCACTGAAAGCATGAGGCTTATTTTTGTATACTAGGTTCTGTCATCAGAGCATCCAGATAGTATCCACTAGCATTTGTAGTTTGCATGTTTAATATCTGTTTAACTTGCTACTGGCTCGTAGTCTTCATTATAATTCTTTGAGAATGAGTGATATCAGGATTATGGCTTGAATTCTATTAGTAATTCCAGTTAGAGTAGATACACTGGTAAATCAACATGTCAGTCTCATTCATTCTGTGGGTCTATTCTGGCTGGAACAGTAGGATTCAGCCTTAAGATTGCAGGCTCCCTGTATATTCCAAATATAATTAAATCACGTACATAATCATTTATTTTTTTCCCAATAGCATTTTAGTACAAATCAATGTTTAACGCCAGTGCTGTGTTGTGAGGAATACCTGAGGCATTGTTACATGTTTTCTTATTTAACAAGAGCTTTTCTTGTAGCCTTTCAGAACTGCCCAACTTTAAAGACGAATTATTGTTACAATGTCAAGTATTGTTTCCTCCTGGATTACCATCTCAGCCAGAGGCACGATCTCCACTTTGCCTGTAAAAGGACATTTGTATTCCAGGTGCATTTCAAGCCAGCGCAAAATAGCATGGAGGAGTTTGTTTACCAACCCTCGCTTTTCTTCTTTCCTGGCAATTTGTAGTCGCAACACGAACAGTATTGCCACTGTGAGAAAAGCTTTCAGACATACTTCCACAGAAGAAGAAGACTTCTCTTTCCACCTGACACCAACACAGATCAATGACATTTTGAGGGCAAATGAGTTGTCCTATGCAGTCCCTGAATTCGATGGGAAAAATCCAAGCTCAGTCCTGAAATTTGAGAGTAACCACTTGGCTGCCAACACCCCAATGGAAGACCGTAGAAGTGCAGCTACCTGCCTACAGACAAGAGGAATGATGTTTGGGGTCTTTGATGGCCATGCAGGTTATGCCTGTGCCCAGGCAGTCAGTGAACGGCTGTTTTTTTACATTGCTGTTTCTCTGCTATCTCAAAAAAGACTACAGGAAATTGAATCTGCCATGGAAACCATGAAACCAGTCCTGCCTATTCTTCAGTGGCACAAACATCCAAATGACAGCTTCTTTCAAGAGGTAGCTTCACTGTATTTGGAACAACTCAGGGTTTATTGGCAGGACTTACTAAACATGGACATGGAACCAGGGCTTACGGTAGAAGAAGCCTTGATGTATGCATTTAAGAGGCTGGATTCAGATATATCACTGGAGGTTCAGGCTCCATCAGAAAATGAATTGATAAGTAACATTGCTCTTCAGGTGGCTTTTTCAGGTGCAACAGCCTGTGTGGCTCATACTGACAGCGTTGATTTACACATTGCAAATACCGGTGACTGCAGAGCAGTTTTAGGAGTTAAAAATAAAGATGGGACGTGGTCTGCCCTCCCTCTTACTCGAGATCACAATTGCTTCAACAGATTGGAAATGTTAAGGTTAAAAAGAGAGCATCCTCCATCTGAAGAGGACACAGTAATTGTGAACGACAGGTTATTGGGAGTCCTCATGCCTTCAAGAGCATTTGGAGATGTCCGATTCAAATGGAGCCCAGAACTGCAGCAGAGCGTGCTCGATAATGGTTGCAACACAGAGGCTTTGAACATTTATGAGTATGCACTTCCAAACTATCACACACCTCCTTATTTAACTGCAGAGCCAGAAATTACTTACCACAAACTCAGAAGACAGGATAAATTTTTAGTGATTGCATCAGATGGCCTATGGGACGTGTTGAGTAACGAAGAAGTGGTCAGGCTGGTTGGAGATCATCTAGTTGAAGCGAATATTCAGAAAAGACAGCTGGCTTTTAGAAAACCAGCCAATCTGGGTTACATGCAAAACTTACTCCTTCAGAGGAAAGCCAGGCGTGTCCACTCCCATGACCAGAATGTGGCCACCCACCTCATCCGACATGCAATTGGCAATAATGAATATGGGGAGATTGATCCAGAAAGGCTTATGGCAATGTTGACTCTTCCAGATGACTTGGCACGTATGTACAGGGATGACATCACAGTCACTGTAGTATATTTTAATTCTGATGTAATTGAAGCTTACTATAGAGAAAATGAATAAGCTACCTGTCATGCTATGGGCCATGCGCATCATTTTTGAGGATCACTAGGCCTATTTTTTTCTGTTGGTTAAATCCCTAGAAATGCTATAGAAGTCTTCCTGGCCTGGGATTTGAGAAGAAAAGAAGTACTCTTAATGATTTAACTGACTGAACACAGGTGATATTGCTATGCAGTTAGGGGCAAATGTATTTATGTGAACTGAAGTGGCTTACGCTGAACAAGATTGATAGAATTGACTGTAGCGTGAACAACACTTTTTATTTGGGAAATAAGTTCCGAAATAGTGATAGATCCAAAGACAGCATAATGCAGAGAGCAGGCACGTTATCTCTGGAGGCACTCCTAAAATGAGTAATTCAGGGGCAGGGAAATCTAGGCACTGTCCAGGCACAGATCATGGTGAAATGCTTTGAAGCTGCTCAAAAGGGGCTCCCAGAGAATCCCCACAGGACAATATTTATATGAAAACTTAAAAAGAGATTTTGCTTCATACAACAAGACAGCTGTTTAATTTCTTTAAACTTTGGCTCTCCTAATCATCTTTCTGCTGTGCCCTATTTAAAGCCTGAAATTAACTTCCTGTTCTGCCTTAATACTTTTTTGCACTGCCCCAACTGCTGCTTGAACATATCTGTAAATGTACTATAGGGAACCAGAGCTCTTGCCTCTGCTGCTGTGCTCATCATTTTGTCCCATATCTCATAAGAAACTGTTGCCTTTCAAAAACTGAAACTTTAAAAGTAATGGCTTTTCTTAGCTGTATTGCACGCTTAAAAGACAATGGGCAGAGTATTTCTACTTCAAAGAAAATAATAACATTTTTAGCATCTGTGGACATTTGGATCTGCATCAATACAATCTGTACTTTAGGGGAAAATGTTACCAACTATGTATTTTGTCTTGTTGTGAACCTGCACATATGATTTCAGTTTTCCCAGGAAAGTACACAATGATATATTTATTTTTTAAAAAATGGATGTCTGAAGTTTTGTGTCTGAGTAAATGGGAAAAAAGTCTTTAATGTGCATACAATATTCATTGTTATTATTCAGTCCTGTTGAAGATTATTCCTTAAATATTATCTGGTGTTTGATAATAATATAAATGCCTCATTGTTTGAGTCCTGATTTGTGGAAAGCACAGAACTGTGCACTTCATTTCATGGACTGAATAACTGAATAAAAGTTACATTCTTAGATTTAAGCTGTTCTGTAAAACTTGTGTCATCATCCACCCTTAAACTCTTACCATTGACTCTGCTGCTTAGGTTAATGGTTGCTGCAGTGCAACAATATCCAGGAGGCCACGTGTTTCCCAAGGCAAGTTCTGAAGGCATATCAGTCTGTCATATTTAAAAAATAGTGGTCAGGCAGGTGGAAATTTCCGTTTAGTGAGTCAAGGTTTGGCTCTTGTTTGAAACCTATGACTGATAGTAAAAATTTAAGGAATAAACCCTGCAGAATTAAAAGCTTAAATGTCAGGCTCTAAGTAGAGAGGAACGAAAGAAGAAGAAAGAGAATGGGATAGGGAAAAGATATGACACTGCAATGAATGGGTAGCTTTGATTGAGAGGAAGAGTCCCATTTCGTCCCGCTTCTCTTGTTCCAAATATGATATAACTTGGAGCTTGTGGGCATGTGTTATCTGAAAGGAGAAGAGAGTGGTTAGAAAAAGCACTGAGGTTTTAAGTTGTGGAACAAAAGAAAGAGGAATAGGCTTGCAGCATTTTGCATCCAACAGTCTGAGAACTGTAGTACTTTTATTTTATTTGGAATCATTTTCTAAAAGCTTGAAAGGAAATTTGCTGTTCTAGCAGTGCTTAAGGAAAAGTCTATGCATGATTTTGTAGACAGATTAGACATAAGCTGTAAAATATGGCTGGATATTAAAGCATATCTAGTAATGTTTATTAGCAGTTATGTTAGCAAAGTGGTGTGTCAGACCTCCATCAAACATGAGAATCAGCATATTTGAAAAAGATGCAGATTCCAGTTAGCTTCAAGAACAGTCTCTAATACCTGCTTATGGGTGGGGAAGGGGAGTTCTTTGGACTTGATCAATTGTGTGTGGTAAATGGCATGTGTGATTGAACAACCATAGATGACTTTACATTTAAAATGTTAATGATAGTCTTAAATTGTACTTATTAATAAGAAATTACTGTGTTACATAACATGCCTTTCTCTTAAGTGTAAATAAGTTCTAGTATGTCTTACAAACAGTTCAATGCCTGGTTTAAGTCAGTGTGGTAATATTTTCTAGAAAATGTTTAACAGATGTGTACATAGTACTGTTGGCTGTAAAATTCCACCTTTCCTCTAGCAGTGGCAATACTGTTAACTATAGAGCTTGGGAGCAACCTTTTTGGACAGGGACCGTGCTGGCTATGTTATTCTGGCAGCTATCATCCAAACAAGGATTTTTTGCAAGTTCTGAATTAACATTAATTGATACATTTCCTAAATTATAGGAGCTGTATTGCTTCTGAGGTGACTCCTTAATTTACTAAGGTCAGTGGTCCTTCCCGGGGCACCTGACATATAGCTTCTGTGTGTCCAATAGGTCTACCTTATCATCTCTGTCTTTTTCTTCAGGGATACACATAACCCACAGTGGCTGCAGAGATCTTCCCCTGCTCTGATTTCTTAGCTGTAAAAACCACTTTATTGGCTTATTCTGGTGTAATTAATCCCTTCGTATGTACTTTTCAGTCATTTCTCTAGATGTCTTGTCCCTCCTACTGCCCCCTTAGGGCCTTTGCCTACCCTTTTTTAAAAATCACATGTATATTGGGCCTGGACTTGGCTATATTGTATCTGCCAACTTTTCTTGCAGTCTTCCCTGTGCCATCTATTCTGCAATATTTCCTCTTCAGTTGAGACCGTTCCCTTTTTCCTCCTCTTTCTGTGACTTTTCCACCCTCTGTCTTCTACATATCTTTTGAGAAGCAAACCTAAATGAATCTAAAGAGACTTGTTCAGAAGTATGTTGGCATAGCCTTGTAGTCTTTATTTATTTTAAATACCGTGAATGATCTGCTGCTGCATAGTAAGGGACAGTAGTTGTGATCCAGATGGCCAGAGGTTTTCTGTGCCTGCTATAAAACAGTGGCTTCCTTACTCATCAAACTGGCTTCTCTGTTAAAACTATTGCACAAAAGCTATTTTAGCAAAATATTTCCAAAAACCTGTTAAACTGCCTGTGCTTCATCATCTACTGCTGTCTATTAGGCTGATTTTGAGGGTTGTTTTAAATCCTGATATCTTTTTAACTAGAGAAGTGTTTGAATCTAAGCCTTATGTATACAAATATGCCTGCCTTCCAGCACTGAGCTGTCTAATCTTGCTCCTCTTAACTATTTTTCCATGGCCACCTCACTTTTACCCACCTCGTTCCCCCTTTTCAGTGCCCGTTCCCTACGATTGTGGGAGTTCTGGTTACCTCAAAATAACTTTTCCATGCTGTGTTTAGTGTAGAATATGCCATAGGCAGATGTTCTCATATCTGTGTTACACACACTGATAATACGTTACTAAGCTTGTACATATAATTAACAGATGCTAACTCGTTTTTTGTTAATTACAGTACATTTTAGTATTGTTCACATAACCCTTTTTATTGGTGGCTCACAAAAGATGTAAGCTTTGTGGAACTTTCCACAAATAAACTATCAAAAGTAGCTTGACTGAAGTTTCAAGCACTGAGCCTTCAGCACAACACATGACATCTACTGAATGCCCATTGAGAAAGAAAAAACAGGAGTTACACAATTTCAGTGGAGTTTGCATGAGGAAAATTTCTTCTGTACTGTGCCTTTAGGATCAATTGCTGAGAATTAGGGGAAAGGCTTTCATGACATAATAAAAAGTGACAACTGTGTACAAATCATTTTTATTTTTACACGTAGAAGTTGTTTATTAAACTTTTTAATGTGCCTGTTTTGAAGGCAAATTTATTTATTTGTATGTTACTTTGTTACCGCTTAAAACTCTGGGTATTATACCCCTTATGTTAATTTAAAATGTTACTGAGGGCTTGCTAGTTTATGATTCTTCTTCACTGAAATGAAAAGAGAATATCATTGAACATCTGTAGTCCAATGTTTTGAAATCTCTGTTGCACTTTTCTAACATGGTTGTAAGTAACATGCATTTGGGAATAAAGACGTAAAATAATTTGTGTCAAGGAATCAGTTTGACTGCTTTACTCAGTGTTCTTTGCCTTATTCCAGTGATGCTGAATTAAACCTCATGCTGAAATGCTAGGAGCATGGGAAATTAATTCCCACAAGCCTGAAGTGCAGCTATTTGGAGAAGACAGCCCGTAGGAGTATTTCTCTTTCTCCACACAAGCGTGCCAGATTATGACTGTTGTCCAAACCTTTCTGAGTTTTGGTGCAGACCCCAGAGCTGAAGCACACAATTACCAGAAATAAGATTTTTCTCAGCTGTAGAAACCTTCTCCCCACCCCCACTGCCCCAGTGATCATTGACTTTGTTTTCTTTTTGGCACCAAGTAAAAGCCTTTTTTTATTTACTCAAGCTTTCACAAAGATCCTATGCAGCAGCCATGCTGGCTGTGAAATTCTAGCAGCTGTATTTTTTTTTAAGAAACCTTTTCCAAACTGCTGTTGACTTACCTGTACAAAAGTAAATCCAACTGAATCTAAGTGAACTTGCTTCCAGGTGGTTGATACAGGATTGTAACCTTAGCTTTATTTTACTGTACTGCTCAATTTATTTTTAATTCTTTCTGTATAAAGTGTTTGCTAGGAATTCTGGCTGGAGAGTGGCTAATAAATTATCTAAATGTGCAGTTGAGTCAGGAGCCTGCACAACAGGGCCAGAACTTTTATGAAGAGGAATGGTTGGTATCTTTCGACAGCTGGGAGTCAAAGAATTATTTTAGAGGTCACGGTGGTTTCAAAATGATTTGCCATTAAGCCTGGGAGGCAGTTTTTTGGTTTTGTTTTTTGACATGCAAAATACAAAAACCCTCTGAGAGCATGGAACAAAAGCTGCCCTTTGGACCACAGCCTCCATACTTGCTTTGTAAATCAAACTCTGTTTGTCAGGTGTAAGGGTAACTACAGTAGTCCTTGAAGATTTTATCATATTTGAGCTTTTATCATGCAATGACCTGAAGCAGTAAATAGTTATAACTGTTTGGATATTGTCCAAAACATATCAAAGAGACTTTTCTTTACCCTGCCCAGCTGAGTAGCCCTGATGGTTTGTTGCCTGGCAGTAGTCCTTACGTTGACAGGAGGAGACAGATAATGATGGTTCTTCTAGTTCTGCACTCTTGTATGGGAGGGAAAGAAAAAGTAGGCAGCTAAGATGAGAGACCTATGGGCTCAGATACCCCTACACTAATGCACAGAGCATGGGAAATAGGATGGAATTGAACTTGTAGCACAGCAAAGTAAATATGGTATAATAGGTATCACTGCTACTTGGTGGGAGGAGTCTCATAATTGGAATGTAGCAATAGAGGGGTAAAATAGACCAAGAGAAATAGAAATAGATGGAGGAAAGGAGGAGGAGGAGGAGTACTATCTATCAAAGACATTTACATCTGTGAAGAAATTCATGTCTTAAATCCTGGTAGCATCTGAGTAAAAAGGGGGAGAGAAACAACAGTAACGTCATTGTGAGAGTTTACTACAGACCTCCAAGCCAGACTGAGGACTTGGATGATGCCTTCCTGGAACAAATGACAAGACATTCAGGAAGGAGAGAGAGTGTAGTAATGAGAGATTTCAACTACCCTGATAGTCGCTGGAAGTCAAATTCTGTCAATAAATTTCTCACTTGCTTTGCAGACAACTTCCTAGTCCAGAAGGCGGAAGAGGCAACAAATGGGAGGACTGTTTTAGATCGGCTCCTAATCAACAGTGATAACCTGGTTAATAGGGTGGAGGTAGTGGGATCCTTACATGGAAGTGACTATGTTCTCCTGGAGTTTATTATACAGTGGAAAGGTGAAGCCAAGCGTAGTCAGACATGCATTCTAGACTTTAAAAAAACTGATTATAGTACATTCAGGGAAATGCTGGGAGTGATCCCATGGTCAGGAATATTAAAAGAGAAGGAAGTTCATGATGGATGACAGTTTCTTAAAACTGAGATATTGAAGGCACAGTTTCTAACAGTTCCACTGAGAAGGGAAAATGGGAGGTGTCTAAAGAGTCCAGGATGGACGTCTAAAAAACTTTCAGTGGAGCTAAGATTTAAAAGGGATATGTACAAGAAATGTAAAAAGGGAGAAATCAGCAAAGAGAAATTCAAACAAATAGCTGGCAAGTGTAGGGAGAAAGTCAGAAAAGCTAAACTGCAGAATAAGCTCAGGCTTGCTGGAGAGATTAAAAACAACAAGAAGGGATTTTTTTGTTATGTCTGTAGCAACAGGAAGAAAAAGGAAATAGTAGGGTTTCTGCATGGAGTGGATGGTGAAATGCTAGCAGGGGACAGAGAAAAGGCAGAACTTTTTTTCTCCCAAAAGGAGAACAGTGCTCTACCTGGGGAAAATGCAGCAGATGATGTGGTAGGGAAGATGCAGCACAGCATAGGTAAAGATGTAGTACAGGAAATCAAGTCTCAAGGGCCAGATGAACTACATGCAAGAGTATTAAAAGAACTGGCAGAAGTAGTCTCAGAACCCTTGGCAATAATATGTAAGAAATCCTGGAGAATGGGAGAAGTCTCAGCAGACTGTAGGAGGGCAAATATGTCCCTATCTTCAAAAAGGGGGAAAAAGAGGACCCAGACAATTACCACACGGTCAGCCAGACATCAATGTCGGGAAAGATTCTAGAGCAGATCATTAGACAGTCTGTAAATACTTAGAAAGAAATGCTGTGATCACTAAAAGTCAAAATGGGTTTCTCAAAAACAAGTCATACCAGAATAAGCTTCTGTCTTTTTTTTTTTTTGATAGAATAACTAGCTTAGCAAATGAATGGAATGTGGTTGATATAGCATATCTTGACTTCAGTAAGGCTTTTGAAAAGATACCCCATGATATTTTTGCAAATAAGCTAGTAAAATGTAGGCTGCTAGACAATGCTACTGTTAGATAGATTTGTAACTCATTGAGCAACCAAACCCAAAGGGTGCTCACCAATGGCTCCTCTTCATCTTGGAAAGAATGCTTAGTGGACTGCCACAGGATTATGTCCTGGGCTCAGTGCTATTCAACATCTTTATCAGTGATTTGGATGAGAGAATAGAGGGCATTCTTATCAAATTTGCAGATTTGCAAATTTGCAGGTGACACCAGATTAGGAGGGGTAGGTAACACTGCAGAGGACAGAATCAGAAATCAGATTAGAGAGCTGGGCCAAAAATAACAAAATGCAAGGAGGGAGAAGTTTAAGGTACTACACAGGGAGAAGTTTAAGGTACTACACCTGTGCAGAAAAAGTGAAATGCACAGATATAAGATGAGTCCACTTAATAATAACATTTATTTATAATGCCCTTTTCATGAAAGATGAAACATCAACATTTACAGTCAGGAACAAAGACAATAAACATAACACTATAGCAATACATAGAATAAAATCCCTACACCCCACCAGTCTCTACCCATCTCAGCACCTTAAGCATAACTCAGTGGCTTAAGATGGTGGATCAAAGAGGAAGGTCTTCAATCCTTTACGAAAATGGGTGAGATCTTCTTACAGCCAGAGGTCCAAGGGAAGACTGTTCTATAAATGTGGAGGCAGTTCTTCAAAGGATCACAGCCTTGACATAGCTGTATTTGTTGTGGAACAGATAGCAATCCTCTGCCTGTAGATCTTAAACTCCTGGATGGAGCATACCATACTAGCCGAGCTGCAAGGTACTGAGGCAGGTTAGAATGCAAACTGGTTCTGGGCACCATAGTTCAAGAAGGGTATTGACAAACTGGAACATATCAAAAGGAGAGATACCAAAATGATAGAAGGCCTAGAAGCTATGCCATATGAGGAGAACCTTAGGGAGCTGGATATATTTAGCCTGGAGAAAAGAAGGTTAAGAAGTAACATGATAGCCATGTTTAAATATTTGAATGGATGTTATGTGGAGAACGGAACAAGCCAGTTATCTGGTGCTCCAGAGACTCAAACACAGAGCAATGGCTTCAGACTTCAAGAAAAGAGGTCCCATCTAGACATTAGCAAGAACTTCATGACAGTAAGAGCAGTTTGACAGTGGAATGCACTGCTCCAGCTTTCCCCCTTTCCCCTCTTCCTAATTGGCCCTATCTAACCATTTTACAAACAAGCCTCTAGGTTATATCCTTTCATTTATACCCTCCTCAGAGAGTGGTGATTGACTGGCTCTACCCAGGCTTGCCCAGAAATAAATAGCCTGTGTTATTTGAACTTGATCCAGAATGGTTTGGTTTAGTTCTGCTCTGTTTTGGATTTATAATGTGAAGCGGTATTGGGAAGTATCTGGATAATGTTTTCTTTACGCCTGTGCTATTGCTTTGCTTCATTCATGGTGTTTTATAAGAGATCCAGAGATTATGCTTCCAATTGCAGCTTTCCTTAAGAGTTTTGCCATCATTTTTCCTGTCCTTTTCTTTCTACCATTTCTTTAAAAATGTATCAACAAGGAAAAGATGTGAAAGCTTTATAGTGGGATCCTGTTGGTTTGTCCAAACTAGAACAGACCCATTCAATTGGTTAATGAATGGTGAAACAACACACTGATAAATCAAATTAATTCAAAAGGTCTACTCTACTCAAGATAAATAACAAGATTTAGGCCAATGTCTCATTTGGAAGTACAGTCTTCCCCCCACATTCATGGGTTTCACTTTCACGAATGTGATTAATCAAAAGGTGCCCACTTGTCTCCCTCCCCATTCTCCCCCTCCCATTCCCTGGCCTTTTGTCCAGGTGCAGGGAGGGGGAAAGATCTTCACTTCCCTGCGTTCCCTGCCTGTTGCCTGCGTGGGGCGTGGCCAGTGGCCAGCAGGAGGATGCAGGGAGGGAGATCTTCTCTTCCCTGCACTCCCCTTCCATCACCTGAGCAGGTGTGTTAGCAGCAGCCAGCAGGTGGGTACAAGGAGGAAGATCTGATTCTCCAGGTGAGTTATTTGCAATTTTTTTGACATTTGTGAGTGTTCTGTGCCCCTTACCGTCACAAATGTGGAGGGCCTACTACTAGAAGCCCTCTCCCTGGAAACAGATTTTGCAGAGTGTTCAGATTTTGGGAGAGTGACTTTGTGGCCATGGTGGCAAAGGTGTTCTAAGAGCCGCAGAAATAATAGTTCCAGCCTCCGGATATGTGCGAGAACATGGTGCTGCTTTTAAGGATGGATGCAGCATTTTGCAGCTGTCTGACCTACTGAATGATTTCCCATCTGCTGCTTCTCTGCAAATATTTCAGTAACACACTTCTCTCCAGTCCTTTGTCTTCCCATAGAAACAAAAATCTCCCGTGGAACTTCCTGGTGCTTGAGGAAATGGAGTGACTGAACTAATCTCATTCTAACCAGAAGCCTGGAGAAGCTGTAGAAATGAGAAGAAAGTGATACCATTGTGGTTTCTGTGTATTGCTGCCTTCATGGCTTTCCTCACACACAATAAGATAATTGTAGTGGTGGAGTTGGCTTTGTTAAGAGTTTTTGCCATTTATGCTCTTCACAAATCTGCTGCACAAAATATAGAGCTGTACAGAAGTGGTGTTGTTTTCAGATAAATGCTTCATTTTCTTTCTTTACAGAGTAAGCTTATTTTCTTAAAACACTGCAGAGCTAGTAGAAATGTTTAGGATATTTCAAATCTTTGTCCGAGGAAGAGGCAGAGACATTTGCTCTCATTTAATTTCAACATTGTCGCTTAATTGTACTTTGTTTTAAGAATTTAAGCAGGTTTACCCAAGTGAAGAATAAAACATTTGGAAGACAAATGAAAGACAATATAAGAATTGTTTGGATGCTACTGAATATTTTGAAAGTCATACTGAGAAATAAGGCTTATTAATTTTTTTGGATGCAGAAAAAGCTTTTGAAAACTTGAACTGACAATTTCTCTTTAAAGTTATTAAACTAATGAATTTTGGTTCTAATGTTTTGACTTGGTTTAGATCAATATATTCGAATCAATCTGCAAAATTAATAGTTAATAGGGATATGACTAAATCTTTTGAAATTTTTAAAGGGACAAGACACCGATGCCTTCTGTCTCCTCTTTTGTTTATTTTAGCAATGAAGGTTTTGAATCGTGCAAGACGCTGAGATAACTGGAAAATATCAGAAAAGCCACATTTAAATGAAGAGGTTTTGCTGTTGATTGGCTGATTATGCTGGAAAATCCATTGGAATCAAACTGGAATTGCAAGAAAAAAATAAAAGAATTATTACAATTAATAAAAATTAAAGGAAAAAAATTAAAAGAATACTTAGGTATCCATTGAACTGGACACTCTAGTCAACTGTACAGAAACAATTATGTGAAGACATGGAAAGAGATCAAGAATGATTTGGATAAATTGCAGAAATTGAACTTGTCTTTGTTGGGGAGAATATCAGCAATAAAGATGAATGTTCTTCCAAAGATGATATTTCTTTTCTAAATGATTCCAATATTGACTAAGGAAACATCATTTGAATAATGGCAAAAAAATTTGTCAAAATATGTCTGGGGAAGTAAACCCAGAGTGCAGTTTAAAGTTTTGCAAGATGCAAAAGAATGGGGAGATCTTGAATTGCCAGATTTAAAAATCTATTTGGCAGCCTCATGCATGACTTAGATTTAAAAATGGATCATGTTAGAAGACAATAAACTTTTGAATTTAGAAGGACATGACATAAAATTTAGATGGCATATATAATTATGGTATGATAACGTTAAGGCTAATGTTGTCTTTAACAATCATTGTATTAGATGTGTCCTATTGAAATTATGGAATAAATATAAAATGAGACTATGTCCAAAAACACCTTTCTTGATATCTCCACAGGAGGCCTTTTACAGAACAAAGATGAGTTGATCAAAAGTGGTTAATGTATTATGATTTACTAGAGAAAAGAGATCAAGATTGTGTAATGAAATCATTACAATTACAAGAGGAAGGTGTTAATATGCAGTGGAAATGATGCAGACAACTCTATCTAAGATTTAAAGAATATAAAAAGAATAAAGAATTTGAAGAGAATAAATCAGATTTGGAACTATCGTTATGTACAGATGATGATCATTTGATTGCTTGGCAAGATATAGGATGACCTGAGGAAGAAATTTTGAGTATAATATACAGAGGTACACAAAGACATGAAGAATAAAAGTTAGAAATATCAAAATCAAGTGAGATCTTACTATTGTATGTGGTGGACATGTGAAAAAGCTAAACAATTTTGGATGAAGACACAAAATGAGATGCAAAAGATTTTGAAATCCCAAATACCTAAAAATCCTGAATTATACTTGTTAGGAATTTGGGAAGAAGACAAACTTATTGATAAGAAACAACATAAACTAGTCCAATATATAATATTGGCAGTGAGGCTGGTATATGCAGAGTACTGGAAGAGAATGAAGATCCCATCCATGGAAGAATGGTTTAATAGATTGATGGGAATAGTTGAAATGGATAACCATACATATAAGTTAAAGGATCAAACAAAAAGTGAATTTCTTTTTGAATGGAAATGCCTGATTGGTTATTTAAAGAAAAATGAGGGTGAATTGATGATTATAAGTTTTTAACTTGTTTATATCTTCAAGTTTTGATTTATTTTTCAAGGCCTCATGAGATCTGTAATATGGAAATAATAGAGGAATTTAATTTGTTGTGTTAAGAGACTGACATTATTCATAATGTAAGGTTTTAAGAATAATGTTTAAGATTTAATAATAATTTTTGAAGATTACTCATTATTCTAACTACTATTGAGTATGAGTATAAATATAAAGAAGTACAGCACAATAGATTTATTGTTTTAGATTTTCTCTTTTTTTAGTTAAATGTTGAGGCTTTAATATAGCTGCCCAGAATAAATTTAAATGTAAATAATAGAATAATGTTAGCAAGTAATTTGCTATCTTGGTATCTTTATTGGATACTTAGACAAAGTTATAATTATTATCAGCAACAAGCATTAACTTTGGTTTTAATTAAGGAGTTATACTTAAGTGTAATTGTGTAGTGGGAGCTGTTTACAACAAGGGCAGGAATCAATTTTTTCAATTGTTTGTAGTTTTTTAAATTGTTGTTGTTTTCCTTTAGTTAGTTGTAGTTTAGTGAGTTGTAGCTTGTTATATAGTGTTTGTTTTTTTATATGTGTTGTCTTGCTTATAACTTTTAATTCTGTGTATTTATATACTGTTATTATTTATGTCTGTTTAATAAAAATATAAAAAAATTAAAAAAGAATAAAACATGAAAAAGTAACTGAAAAAATGTTATTTCATATCTTGTAATAATACATGAGATTATAATCAAATTCAAAGCCTAGGGAAATTTTAAAATGGTCTTAGTTTAGTGTTCCAAAATCATGTAAGTGTTTTCCTATTTATTTGTTTGCTTAATGTCCTATTTTTCTTCCATACAGGACCCAAAGTGTCTTATATGTGAAAATATGAAAACAGTATGTTAAACAATATAGTAAAAAAATTGTAATATTAAAAATGTTAAAAGCATTAAAAATGTCAAAACATTCATTTAGAACAGTTAGAAAAATGTATTAGGGCCAACATACTCCCTGCATGACTCCAACCAGTTGAATGCTGAAGGCCTATTTCAATAAGACAATCTTTGTTTGCCTGCCGGCAAAAGGACAGCAAAGAAGGGGCCAAGTGAGCTTCTGTGGAACAGAGTTCCATAGCCTGGTAGCAGCCATCAAGAACTCTCTCTCCCACATCCTCATAAAATCTACCTAAATGTTTGTGGGACCAAGAGAAAGCCCTTCTCTGAAGATCTTAAACCTTGGGGTTAAGCTCATGTAGGGAGATGCAGACTTTCAGATAGCCTGGACCTAAGCTGCATAGGGCTTTACAGGCCATAACTAGCACTTTGAATTCTGTCCAGAAACAGACTGATGGCCAATGAAGTTGTTTCAACAAGGGGTAAGCAGTTCTGGGCTAAGCACACCAAAGTAAGGATGCTGCCCCAATGGCAACAATTTCCCATTTTCTCCTTTGATAGCAAGGGCAGTAGCAAAGGTCAGTTGGACAAGTGAGTGATCAGGACCTAATAATTATAAGGAAAGTCAGTACAATGAAGTGGTAGGAGTGTTGGGCTAGGATTCTGGGAGACCAAGGTTTGAATCCCACCCACCCCCCACAACATTTTACAGATAAAAACCAAGACCCATCAACATAATCTTGTGGTCAAGATGGCAGATGTTATTCAGGAGGGAGAATACCCATACTAGGAGAGGCTGCAGCCGTTTGCTTTTGCCTGAGCCTATTGGGAAGGACAAGATTCTGTTCTCTATTCTCTTTTCTCTCCTGCTGTTAGATCTACGAATAAATATCAGTTTTACTTTTTTCCCAGATTTGTTTTTTTTTCCCTTGTCTTTTAAATCTCAAGTTCTTTCTACCAAGTTAATGAATAAAATAGCAACTTCTGGAATTTTCTTAGCCAAAATGGACCACATAAAATTCTCAACCATCATATTGTTGTTGTGTGCCTTTGCTTCAGACTTATGGTGCCCCTAAGGCAAGCCTATCATGGGGTTTTCTTGGCAAGATTTGTTCAGAGAGGGTTTTGACTTTGCCTTCCTCTGAGGCCAAGAGAGTGTGACTTGCCCAAAGTCACCCAGTGAGATTCCATGGGATTTGAACTCCAAAGTCATAGAATCATAGAATCATAAAGTTGGAAGAGACCACAGGGGCCATCCAGTCCAACCCCCTGCTATGCAGGAATACGCATCAAAGCATTCCCAACAGATGGCCATCCAGCCTCTGCTTGAAAACCCTGCAAAGAAGGAGACTCTACCACACTCCCAGGCAGCATATTCCACTGCTGGACAGCTCTGACTGTCAGGAAATTCTTCCTGAGGTTCAGGTGGAATCTCCTTTCCTGCCACTTGAATCCATTGCTTCTTGTGCTAGTCTCTGGAGCAGCAGAAAACAAGCTCGCTCCCTCCCCAACATGACATCCCTTCAAATGTTTAAACATGGCTATCATGTCCCCTCTTAACCTTCTCTTCTGCAGACTAAACATCCTCAGCTCCCTAAGCTGTTCCTCAGAGGGCATGGCTTCCAGACCCTTAACCATTTTGGTCACCCTCCTCTGGGCATGTTCCAGTTTGTTGATATCCTTCTTGAATTGAGATGCCCAGAACTGGACACAGTATTCCAAATGAGGCCTAACCAATGCAGAAGAGAGTGGTACCGTTACCTCCCTTGATCTAGACACCATAATCCTATAGATGCAACCAAGAATCACATTGGCTTTCTTGGGTATCGCATCACACTGCTGACTCATGTTCAGCTTGTGATCTACCAAAGACTCTTAGATCCTTTTCACACGTACTGCTATCCAGCCACGCATCCCTCATCCTATATTTGTGCATTTGTGTAGGACCTTACATTTATCTCTGTTGAAATTCATTTTGTTAGCTTTGGCTCAGCTCTCCAATCTGTCAAGGTCATTTTGAAATTTGACCTGTCCTCTGGGGTATTAGCAACCCTTCCCAATTTGGTGTCATCTGTAAATTTGATCAGCATATCCTCTGATCCTTCATCCAAGTCACTGATGAAGTTGTTGAATAGCACTGGGCCCAGGACAGAACCCTGTGGCACCCCACTAGTCACTTCTGTCCAGGATGAAAAGCAGCCATTGGTGAGCACCCTTTGGGTTCGGTCAGTCAACCAATTAAAAATCCACCTAACAGTGGCCCTGTCCAGCCCGCATTTTCCTAGCTTCTTTGCAAGAATGTCATGGGGAACTTTGTCAAAGGCCTTACTGAAGTCAAGATATGCTACATCTGCAGCATTCCCTTCATCTATCATAAAAAAAACTAAGGCCCTTTCCGCATGAGGCAAAGGAATCGCTCCGTGCTGTTACCTACCACTTCTTCTGGGGTCCGAAGCAACACGGACTGTCCCTGAAGCCTTCCACAGGGCTCCTCCTTGGTCCAGGGCGAATCGGAGCAGTGCGAGGTCTGTAGATCCGCACTGCTCCAGCTTCCAAAATGGCCGCTTCCAGCTTCCAAAATGGCGGTTCCGGCTTCCGAAATGGCGGCTTCCGGTTGGTCGTGGGTCCCGACCAACTGCTGAAGGTCGCCACGCCTAAAGCCTGCCCTCCGCAGAATCTGCACAAGGGAGCAGGAATGCAATGGCGCACTCCGGGAAAATAAAGAGCTGTTTTTTGCGATCTTTAGAAAACACGCTGGAGGACCACTTGGGGTCGTTTTGGAGTGGACTGAGGTGCGGATCTCCAGTAAGTAGTCCGCTCCTAGTCTGCTCCAAGGTGCAGATGACCTCTGTGAGAGGACGCAGTGCCCCGTTCTAATTGCCTGGTGCGGAAAGGGCCTAAGATTAGTCTGGCATGACTTATTTCTGAGAAATCTATGTCAACTTTTAGTGATTAGTGCATTGCTTTCTAAGTAATTACAAACTGACTGTTTAATGATCTGCTCTAGGATATTTCAGGCTGACCAGGTGATAATTATTAGGGTCCTCTTTTTTCCCCTTCTTGAAGATGGGAATGACATTTGCCCTCCTCCAGTCTGCTGCGACTTCTCCTGTTCTCCAAGAGTTCTCAAAGATTATTGTGAGTGGTTCAGAAATGACTTCTGCTGGTTCTTTTAATATCCTTGGATATAGTTCATCTGACCCTGGGGACTTGAATTCATCTAGTTTAGCCAGATATTCATGTACTAATTCTCTACTTATTCTGTGCTGCATTCCCCCCCCCTTCCTCACCTGCTCCCCACCCCCCAGGCTGAGTACTTCTATCTTTTTGGGAAAAAACTCAGGCAAAGAAGGTGTTGAATAGTTCTGCCTTCTCTCTTCCCCCCATTAGTAATTGGCCATCTTCTCCATACAGTGCCCCTATCATTTCCTTGTTTTTCCTTTTGCTGCGGACATATCTAAAAAAGCCCTTTTTATTGTTTTTAATGTCTCTGGCAAGCCTGAGTTCATTCTGCACTTTAGCTTTTCTGATCTTCTCCTTACATATCCTGGCTGTTTGCTTGAATTCCTCTTTGGTGGTTTCACCATTCCTCCATTTCCTGTACATGTTTCTTTTAACACTTAGCTCAGCTGAGAGTTCTTTAGTCAACCATTCTGGTTTTTTTAGACACCTGCCATTTTTCCTCCTTATTGGCACAGTTCTCAATTGTGCCTTCAGGATCTCACTTCCCATCTGTCTCCCATCTGTCATGAACTCCTTTCTATTTCAGTGTTCTTGACCACGGGATTTCAGCAAGTAACTCCCTAAGTTTACAGAAATCAGCTTTCTTAAAGTTTAGGATGCGTGTCTGGCTACACTTCACTTCTCCTTCCCCTTGAATGACAAACTCCAAAAAGCATGGTCATTCCCCCGTAAGGATCCCGCCACCTCCACCTCGTCAAGAAGGTCATCCCTGTTGGTCAGGATCAGATCTAAAATAGCCGATCCCCTTGTTGCCTCTTTACCTTCTGGACCACAAAATTGTCTGCAAGGCAAGCAAGGAACCTGTTCGACCTTGCGGTCTTGGCAGAATTTGAGTGCCAACAAATATCAGAATAATCGAAATCTCCCATTACTACTGCATCTCTCCTTTTGGAATGTGTGGTCATCTGCTCCAGGAAGGCCTCATCCAAGTCCTCAGGCTGGCCTGGAAGCCTGTCACAAACCCCCACAATCATTGTTTTTCACTCTCTTAATTCTTACCCAGATGCTCTCAACTTGGCTTCCCAGATTTAAGTCATGGATGTCTTCACAGGTAAAAACATCCTCGACATATAAGGCTATTCTTCCTCCTTTCTTGTTTGGTCTATTTCTGTTTGGTCTATTTCTATTTCTATTCTCCCTGTTCTTACATTCCAATCATGAGACTCATCCCACCAGGTTTCAGTGACGCCTACTAAATCATATTTATTTTGTTGTATTAAGAGTTCGAGATCATCTTGCTTATTTCCCATGCTCTGTGCATTAGTGTAGAGACACTTGAGACCATTTGCTCTTCCTGGAAGTCCCGTACTAAAGTTACTTTCCCTCCCCTTGTTGGTCTCTAGTATTACTTGGCCTGCCCTATCTATATCATTTGAGCTATTTTTTGCAGCACTCACTGAATCCTTGCCCAGAATAATACTGTCTCCCTCCCCAGTCAAACTCAGTCATAGGCCCTTTCCACACTAAACTGTTAATAGTGCTATTATTCCACTTTTAGCATATTGTGGAATTCTGGGTTTTGTAGTTTACTGAGACAAAAGAGCTCTTTGGCTGAAAATTCCAAATGCCCCTCTCTAAATTATAAACCCCAGGATTCCATAGGATGTTGAAAGTGGAATAATAGCACTATAACAGTGTAAGTGGAAATGGGCATAGTATGATGCTCAAACCACTACACCACAGTAGCCAAATTCCATTTGTACAGGTATTTGTAACATGAAGAGGTATAAGAGCTGTTCAAAACTAGAACAGGCTATCTTAGAAACTTTATTGGAGGTTTTTAAGCAAATGTTGAATGTGAGATGTTCTAGCTATGGACTTCTGCACTGGCACTAGATTTGTGCACAAAATGTCTTCAAACTCTCTGATTCTGTGGTGTATCTGCTTGTCTTGTAGCTGTTAAATGTGGTGGAACATCTCAGAAAAAAAAAAGAGGTGAGAACTTTAATTTATTGCCAACATGATTTGATGCACAGGGACTCAAACCTAGACTTTTAAAAGTTAAGCACTCACCACTGCCACCCGGTCTTGATGGGTGGATTTGTCTATCTTGCTTTGTCCCACATTTTTTTAAAAGTTATTTCTGTCAAGGTTATGAAAAAGAGCAAATGCTAGAAAGCTGTTAACATACAAGAGACAAAATGAAATTTCCATCACTCCTTGCCTCCAGTCGTAGCACTTTAATCCCTTAAGTGCCTATCAAGCAAAGCTGCTTCCCCCCACTTCAGAGCCATACTGTTATTGCAAAAGATGGATGACTCAGAGGTCCACCTGTGATGCCAGTGCCTCCATGGAACAGCAAGGAATTATTAGCTCAAAGGGAGGCCTGCGAGAGGGGGGTAACCTTATAGGATTTTCCACCTATGTATACCTGTACTAATGCAGGGACACTAGTTGGAGATTAAATGTATGTTATTGGGGAATATCACAATCACAGGTCAGATCCAAGCAGTCTCAACCACACAAGGTTAACTGAAGGAAACGAAGAAAAAATTGGATAGTGAGGGCGAAGTGGGTGATATTTACCTATCCTACAGAAAAGAGATGAAGCGATGTCACTCAGACTAAAGGTCTGAGGATGGTACCAGAACAGGAATCTGAGCAGCAGATTGATGGCCTATGTCCAGAGTAGTATGAGTTGTCTGGCTCAGGATATAAATACCTTGTTTTTACCCTGAGGGGTAAGGTGTGAATGGCTCTCTGGGAGAGCAAACAATGGGGTCTGGAATGGGCTAATGGTCTTAGCATTAGGTGACAAAGCACTGATGGCAATTGTGATAGCTTCTTAACGTCTGGGCAGGGGAGGAAACAAAATAGGATTTTGGTGGGAAGAGGGAACAGGTTGGCAACGATTGGTCGCTCTGTTGAAGCAGTTTTGGATGCTATTGTTTTTGAAGGTTGAGTCACTGAGGGGATTATTGCAAGCTCATTAACGCCAGAGCTTTCTGACTGATCCCTTGACTATGACCTGGCCACGCTCTGAGATGCCATCTGACCCACTTTCACACATGTTCAGTCAGTCCTCTTTGCCAGCATGGCTTTTCAGCCATAACATTGTAAGATTTATATTTTATGCCAATTAAAAAATGTTCATTGCCAATAAAATCTTGGAGTAGGGCTGTATAGCATGTCTTAAATAAGATGTCCAACCTGTTCTTCTAGGGTTGTCAGGTCAGGACAACTTCAGGACCAAAACCTGTGTCACAGGGGGTGGGCTCTGGTAATATTACAAGGATGGTGTTACATGGGACTACCCATGGTGCTGTCTTTAAGCATCAGCCACACGTACACAAGAGTATGTCATTGAAATAAAAAATACCAAGTATAACCAATGATCAAAATAAGTGCACATATTTTTATGGCAGTGTCTCACCCTGAGATTCCTTCTCCTTGTCTTAAGGGCTGGAGAAAAAGAGTCAGGCCCTGATATCTTTGGAGACCAGGGTTCAAAACCCCACTCAGCCATAGAAATCCACTGAGTGATCTTGAGCAAGTCACACTTTCTCAGCTTCAGAGGAGAATAAACATATCTTTCAAAGAAAACAACTTAGGGTCTCCATAAGTCAGAAATGACCTAAAGGCACACAACAACAACAACAACCTGGTATTTGGCACCTATAAGCCCTTCCTCCATAAGCTACAACCAAACAGATTTCTAATTCAGTATTAAAATCTTACTGCATGTTCTGAGTGAATGGAATTATCATAGAATCATAGAGTTGGAAGAGACCAGAGGGGCCATCCAGTCCAACTCCCTGCCATGCAGGAACACACATCAAAGTACTCCCAACAGATGGCCACCCAGCCTCTGTTTAAAAACCTCCAAAGAAGGAGACTCTACCACACTCGGAGGCAGCATATTCCACTGCCAGACAGCTCTGTCCGTCAGGTGATAGTGATAACCATGGTTCTGTTAGAGTTGCAATGTTATCTAATATCTTGGATGTTATGAACCAGCTAAGAACTGTATTAGACGCAAATTTTGGAGGCATATGCTTTGTAAACTGAAATGAGATGTTAAAAACTGCTAGATAGATTTTTTTAATTTAGATTATAATCACTTTTGTTATATGTATATATTGATATTCAGTTGGAAGCATAAATACAAAGCTTGAAATTACTTCAAACTGTATAGTGTGCATCTTTTCTATGTAATAAATTATTGCATTCAGGCTTTGAAAAAGAGAAAAGAACTTTTAGGCAAGCGTTGACAATGCCATTGCAAACATCAGCCACAAGATGTCACTATTAAATCTGACATGGCAAAAAAATCCCACCAGTGTAGGACCAAGAAGCAGCAAGGTTTGCTATGGCTAGGGACTGACTTATACTTGACTTTCAATTCAGCTACAAATGTCTAAGGGAGAGAAGACATAGATTCTTTCAGCAGGGAGCCCTTTTACACTGCCAGGTTCCAGAACGGTGACTGCTTCAACTGCAATGGCTCTTTCCTACAGAATCCTAGGAATAGCAGCTTGGGGAAATGTATTTAAAATTCTCAGCAAGAACTCTAGTGCCTCAGCGAACTACAAACTCCAGGATTCCACAGGATGCAGTCATGGCTGTTAAAATGGAGTTGCAGTACTATAACTGGATAGTGTGAAAGGGTCCGGGGTTTAGTACAAATAATGCCCAAGGCTTCATATGAACAAATCTATCCGGATAAATGGAAGTCATATATAACTTGTTTTCTATTTCATCCTATCTTATTTTTATTACCAATATTGGGCATGTGCCCATGGCACAGTAAGCCAGTGATCCCCATTTGTGTGTATGCAAGTACTTGTGCTGGTGTATGCTGCTTGATAGCTTCAAGGTGAATCTATCCATTAAGCCCACAGTTTGTTTTGCTTGTTTGTGAATTCCATCTGCTGTATGTTGGAATAGAAACAGATCAGACTGGCAGCTGCACCTGGCTTTGCTTATTATTATGTAGGGCAAAGGGAAGGCTAGAGCCCACAACTTGAATGGTGGTCAGACATACGCAGAAAGACGATAGGGAACTTAGGCCCCTTTTGCACGGCATTTTGCATGCAAAAGGGCGCCTGGAGCATCACGCGATTGTGAGGAGCGATCTGCATGATGCACTCACAATCGCGCGATGCTCCAGGGGCCAGCAGGGGCCAATCGCGCCCCTTTTCCTTTTTGGCTAGAAGCTGAAAATGATGCATGATCACGCATTGCTCCTGGGCCCTGCACGCACTTACCTGGCGTGTGGAGCCTCCGGAGCCCTGCCGGTCGCGCTTCCTGCCCCAGTGCAGCTTGGGAAACTCCCAGGCTGCACTGCGGAAGGAAGAGGTAGGGCTCTTGTGTGAGCAGGCAGCTCGTGCGGAGCCAAAGGACCCCGGACGTGAGAGCATCTTGCCAGAGGCTGCTCGCACAATCCCCTCACCCCAGTGCCAGAAGAAGGTAAGGTGCAGAAAGGGCCTTACTCTGGGCCTCTGAACTTGGTTTTCTACTGTAAGAGCAATTCACACACATTCTCATAGTGGCATCATAAATTGCTTCACCTACACTATTCTCCTCCTCCCCAACATGTCCCAACTTTGCAATGATTTGGTTAAAACCACCCAAATGTGTGACAGTGGTTTCACACAAATTAACCTACACAAACAGTTTCTGCATCAGTCTTTTACAACCTAGTAACTACTAGACATTTTAGACTATGAATCCCATAATCCCCAGCTGGCATGGCCAGTAGTTGAAGTGATGGGAATTGTAATTAAAAAATCTAGATAGCCCCAGGTTAGGGAAGACTATTCTGCATAGATGCAGAGATGTCCATCTCTGTTATATTCAGGGAAAGCTGAGTTGCTTTCTGATGCTACAACGGTAACCAGAATTACTTTACTTTATGGAATTAGCTGCTCCCAGAATGTGGTGATGGTCACTAGCTTAGAGAATTCAGAACTTAGAGAAGAAATGTGGCCTCCAGAATCCACCAGCCAACTTGGCCAGCAGCCATATGGGATTTTAGAAGTTGTGATTCAACGATGTAATTTTCCTAAGCTCTCCCATAGCTTGGAAAGGAAGAACTAAAGGAAGATCTTCTAAAAAGGGTTTAGCTAGATTCAAGGAAAACAATCCTTTATATGTATTCTCTGGGTTCAGAGGTGACTTGCCTTATCAGTTGTAAGAGAGCATCATTGGGAGAGTGCTGTTCATTTGTTTTGCCAAGTCAACTGGTCCACTGTTACTAGAAACAATTGTATCTTACCTTTCAATGGCCAACTGAGATTCCTAGCAGGTTTTACATAAATGTTTTTTAAAAAAATCATTTCAATTAAAACTTTTGTTATACAGTCAGTTGTCCACATTTGCGGGTTTGACTGTCACAGATTTCATTATCTGCAAGTTTCTTCAACCCCTGCTCCCCCACCTCAGGCACTTCTTTTCTGGGGGAACCTTCCCTCTTGGTGCCCCGGATCAGGCTGCTCAGCCGTTTAAAAACCAACGTCTTATCCTTCTCGTCCTCCAGCACCAGCTGCTGTTTGGCCAGCTAAGGACTGCTTGCAGCCCAGTTTCTCAGCACCACTAACCATCACCCAATGCCCCTCTACTGTTACTGCGGTAGTTAGCCCTCTCTTGGAGTCCACAATTTAATATCAAAAATATTAAAACTATTAAACTATTAAAACCACATGCCTGAGAGGGTCCACCGGATGAGCACGTAGGCAGGCACGGCCGAATGGCCACAATCAGGAAAAACCCAGTCAGGCGAGTAAATGATTTGTCACGTAGACCCAGGAGCCCTCCAGACATGCACACTTTAAATTAAACAAAGGGTCCTCTGCCCCGAGAAGCCAGCTTGACAGGATTAGCGCTCCTGACAAATGGCCCGTCAAGTGAGGATGATTTACATATCGCTGCGGCTTTTGACAACCCCGGAAAAAACCAATCAGGCAAGGAACTTTGACATTTTGGAGCTTTGTTCTTCCAATCATGCACACTTTGGAGCTTTGTTTTAGCTCCTCAACCCATTGTTCTCCCCGGGAAAGGATTAGCCCTCCAGGTACATTTTCCCCTATAAAAAGACCCAGTTTTGAGTGGTTCTTTGGATCACTCCGGTTTGCTCTCAGCTCCACACCACTCCGTCCGGCTATCCCCTCAGCCATCCATGTGCTGAGCCTCTTCTCTCGCTCCGTTGCCGTCTCGGACTTCGAACTTCAGGACCAGGTGCAGTATACCCCAACAATAACCCTCCAAAATTCCCTATCAATTTTCCTCTCTTTTATTTCTAAATAGCTCTCGTGTGAGTGAGTGTGTAAAACCAAGCAAACGTGTGCAAGGACTTATTTTTAATAAAATCACTGTGACAATTTTGCTTGGTTTTTGGCTCGGCCTGACATTTGGCATCTAGGGCTGGATTCAATGTCTAGGAATTATTACTTTTTTCTATTAACTTCTGCTTGATCCCACCCAGGAAACTGGGGTCTTCAAAAACTTGGATGTTTAAATAATGGTATTTATTCATATTAGCAAACAAGGAGTAAGAAATACACAGAAACTACAAAAGATAACTGGTAATCCAGTGCCAGCAATAAGCCAGCCTGGCGTAGTGGTTTGAGCATTGGATTATGACTCTGGACAACAGGGTCTGAATCTCCCCTTGGCCATGGAAACCCACTGGGTAACCTTGGGGAAGTTATACCTTCTCAGCCTCAGAGGAAGACCACAACAAATACCCTTTGAACATATCTTGCAAGAAACCCCCATGATAGGCTTGCCTTAGGTTTACCCTAAGTCAGAAATGACTTGAAGGCACACAAGAACAAGAATCCAGTACAAAAGATATCCACTAATTCTGGGTCCCATTCATACTACAGTTATAGCATTATGATTCCACTTTAACTGCCATGGAATCCTGGAACTGGGAGTTTAGGGAGGGAATTAGAATTGTCACCTGGAAAGCTCTAGTGCTTCTGCAGACTACCTGTCCCAGGATTCCACAGGATGGAGAGCCAGCATGGTTTAGTGCTATGAGCACTGGACTATGATTCTGGAGAGCAAGATTCCTTTCCCCACTCAGCAATGCAACCCACTGAGTAACCTTGGCCAAGTCAAGGGGCAAAAACCCCTTCTAAATAAATTTTGCCAAGAACATCCTGTGATAGGGTTGCCACACAACAACCACATAAGACATGGCAGTCAAAGTGGAATCATACTGCTATAATTGTGTAGTGTGAAAAAACCAAGCCTAGGCACCTGCACCACAAAAATACACTTTAAAATGAAGAAATAAGTGAAGCAAGATTTTCAAATGAGCAGTAGTTTCTCCTGCCTGAAGAAAGCTTCACTTGCCTCTTTTCCTAGAGGGGTTCGAAGCTGCATTTATATATTTAGTAGTACAAGAGGACTTCCTCTCACACTTCTCTGGATGAACGTCAGCATCCTCAATAACCAAATTTAATTTAAATTTAGTTCTTAATTTCCATTTCATTGATTGATTTAATTTCTGTGTGAGAAGTGCCTTTCCTTCAAGTAACCATAGCGGTCCCATACTTGGCACAGTGATATCACGTACCCTTTTCACCCTGTGCCATTTATGCCCCAAGAATAACATTCCCTGATGGGGAATAAAGAGAGAGAGAGACTATGAAAATACACCACAAAAACAAATTTAAAAATGGAGGAAAGGGAAGTGCACCATTCAAATAAGCCACAATTCTGAAATGAGGAGAGCTTTCCCTGGCTCTTTGCCTAGAACAGAGATTTCCAAACTTTTCATGTTGGTGACACACTTTTTAGACATGCATCATTTTGCAACACAGTAATTCAGTAAGTGGAGGCAGCCCCTCCACCCGAGCCTGGCCCGCCAATGCTGCCGCTGCCCTCACTGGGGTCTTCCTTGGCCCAAGGTGGCGGCAGCGGTGGGAGAGACAGCCCCTCGTCCCAGGGCCTGGCCCGCCACTGCCGCCCTCACTGGGGTCTTCCTCGACCAAGGGCGGCAGAGGCAGAGGCAGCCCCTCCACCTGGGCCTGATCTGCCACGGCGGCAGCAGAGGCAGCCCCTTCACCTATTACGTGACACTCCTCCACACTGCAGGTAACACATTAACATATCACAACACACAGTTTGGAAGGCTCTGGCCTAGAAGGAAGCTGTGTTGACAGCAATCATCAATAATTCTCTTCCTGAACAAAGATATACCTTTACTGCCTACTAACAGCACATTCCTGCAAGAAATGGGAATGGGTGTGAACACATGATATGAGGAACATTTATATTCTGACAGAAGATATCATATATTCTACCAATAATCTTTATTTTCAGGAATATTAAACAGTATATTTATATGTTTGTATTGATTACAAATATATCCAACCATTCTTTTTAAGGAATTCAAACTAGCACATATCGTTTCCTGCAGCCTCATTTTTGTTTTTTGAAACAACCTTGTGAAGTCAGAAGTGGGGAAGGAAATGTTTGTGGATAACTCTGTAGAGATTCCATTGCAGATCTAAAAGAGTCCAGGTGTAAGAGCAAGGGAATCCTTGTGATTCCACTCTCATTTTCATATTGAGTAGATCTGCATAATTCATTTACTCTTATTGGTGAAATAAGTTAAAGAACAAGAAGGGTGTTTGACATCATTCTGACTTTTCTGCCATCCACGCTTGGCAAGAGGTGGTCTTCCCTAGTTCTGGCTGTAAATCTCTGCTGGAGGAAATGAGACAAGGAGCTTACCAACTCACTTCTGAAGAAGAAGAGCTGCTCTTGTTGAATCGACCGTGGTTTCAAATTGCTCTAAGGCAGTGTACAAAGCATGAGAAATAAACAAGGTGAGTATAACATCTTAACAAAGGAAGGCAAAAGGTAACAGACACTGCTGAAACCTGTTGGGATTGACAACTAGAATGTAGACATTAAACTGATTCCAAAATTGGTAAATAGACAATTTCTGGATGCCTTCAAGAATCTCAGGGGAAACAAAATCAGCTAGAAATGGGGGGGGGGGAGTAGAAGTTACTTCTGGTTTCATTTTAAGTTGTTTGTCAACCCTCAATCTGGGTGGATTGGACACACGAAAAATATCTAACATCACAACTCATATCACAAGCAAGACACCAAATGACTGAACCAAAATGTGTCACCTTTCTATGGCATTTTTAATGTAAAAAAGTGTTGGGATAGAAAAGTGACAAGAAGCAAAACAAAATAATGCCATACAAACAGGCAATCTGGATGAGCCCTATAATCTTGGAGAATTCTTGAAGAACACATGAGGTCCTGGGAAAATGGAGGCAGGCCAGCATTTTCTCCTTCAAAAAAGTGGGAAAAAATCCAGGTAACTACCAACCAATCAGCTTTGTGTCAATACTAGGAGAGATTCTAAAACATACCATAAAACAGTCTGTCTGTGAGTTCCTAGTAGAAAATGCTGTGAATATTATGGAAACACTAAGTTGTTGAGTTTTGCCATTTTATTCCTGTTCTGTGTTTTGTTCCTTTAAGCTATTATTGTATACATTGAGAAGTAAAAGGTAAAAGCTTTATTGGGTCTTATTTTGATAGACATTACGCAAATGATTTTTTTGAGAAATAAATGCCTTGCTCTTTCTGCATAATCTTGCAAAGTTAACTGTGAACAGCACGTTAAAGGAAGCAACTTTGTTTGTACACATTAGGAAGTTTGCTAAATAATAATGGTAATATACAATATCCTCCTTCTCATATAATTCTTTAGATCTTGCTTCAAGGGTTGCCAGGCCAGGACTGACATGTACAGGATAACCCTTTGCTCCGAAGAACAAACTCTGAAGTTAACAGTAGTTTATTCAAAGGATAGTCATGAGTACCAACTGCACACTTCCACAGAAGTTGCCAGAACTGAATTGTACAGCAACCTTACATTTTCTTATAAGCAATCCAATACAAATTGATATGCGCTAAGCCTTCATTGGTTAGAAAAGTGTTGATCTGTATTTTCCAGGCTGGTGCTTTTCCCAGACTTTTCCAACCTTCAGCGGTTGCTGACTCACCCCCTTAATCCTCTCCATTATGTCTACAACCCTTTGTTCTCATAACACACTTCACACTTCGTTCCCCTCTTTTGCTCTCCAGCCCCCTCCCACTTGTCTGATTACATTGTAGCAAATCAATACATACCGGTAATTTGTAGGCAGACTGTTATACATGACAGCAAACATAGCATTCAGCAGAATATAGGATATGTAGGATGTAACACAAGCATCTATACAAAACTAGACTCCCTTCTGCCGGTTTTCCACGCAACACCGTGACAGGGAAGCATTGCGATCTGACAAGGACGAACCCCGGAGGTCTACGACTGGGCCCTGGCGATGTCGTCTAGCATCAACCAGAGTTGCTTAGATAATGTTGTTCAATTTTTTAAAAAATTGAAAAAGTCTAAAAAATTAGAAAATTATTCTCTGGTTGGAAATGAAGAGTGCATCCAGACTGATTAAAAAGACTAGAAGATCTCAAATTTCGTACCTGTTCTTTCTGATTTTATTTTGGAGATCCATGTACATTTTATCCCAGAATATTTTCTGTGAGCTCCTGTATGATCTGAGACTTATTACAGTAGCTCTCCAGGTTAGTTTGTTTTAACTCAGTATAAAACTGGAAACTACAGGGACAAAATCTGAGATGTTTCAGTCAGTCCGGATGCATCCTAAGTTTTCCAGTATCTTCAAGAAACAGAAAAGCGGGGGGGCCGCGGGGGTTGCAAACATTTCCCAGGTCTGTTTTTAACATCTTTGCAAGCACTGCTTTTTTAAAAAATATTATTCATTACATACAAAACAAAAACAAAAAATACACACCAGACATAAAAAATGACAGCCAAAATACATTCATACAAACATCTTTATCTATGCATAACCTACTTATAACTAAAACTAACAAAACATAACTAAAAATAACTAAAAAGTTGGTTCCCACCCTTATTGCAAACAATTCATATCATATAAGCATTTGCACCTAACTATTAAATCCTACATTTTATATTATAGTTATCAATTGTTACTAATCACTTATTATTTTAGTTATTTAATTACTATTCTCAAGTACCCAAGTCATTATTAATTTTATTCAATTACTAACTTATTCTATATTGATTTATACTAGTAAGCATACTCTATATAATAATATCAAAAAACCCTAATCTTCTATATAAGATATGACCTATTAAAGCAACAAAGTATATCTTTCAGTTCTTGTTTTACATTTCTCATGTAGCCTTTTTTAGATGTTTGAAACTTCAAAATCTTTTGCATCATATTTTATATCTTCATCCAAAACTGTTTATCTTTATCACATGTCCACCACATGTGATATAGAGATCCAACATGATCCTGAAACTTCCAGCTGGTCCCATCTAAACATTATCTACTAGTTTGCTTTGAGTTTGGCAAAAAGAAAATCGTAATCTTTTCTTTTTCTAATAATTCTTATAGCGATTTTACATAGTACTATTAGCTGTTGATTTTGATCTTCCAATGGGGACCTATTGTGTTTTTTTATCACTTTGTCACATGTTGACTTTTTAATAAGCTGCACCACCACATCTCTTGAGAATCTTTTTGTTTTTTGCTATGGCAGAATTAACCCTGTGTGTGGTGTCAATTTCATTATTAATATCTTCTTCTCTGACTTCCAAGAATTCCGCTAGTAAGCCTACGATTCTTTGCCTAAATTCTTCATTAGTCATCTCCTCCAAATCTCGTATTCTAATCCAAGATTCCATTTGTTTTTGTTCAAGTAGAGCAAGCCAATTGAGTTGTTTGTCAAAAAATATATTTACTCTCCACTCTGTATAGAATGCTCAAGCTGCAGGATAAAATGATCCAAGATTGTATGATAAAATGGGCAAAAGACCTGGAGTGTAAAATACTTTTGGAAGATTGGGAGAAAGTATGGAAACATAATCTGTCATATACAAGATCATATGATCTACAAGAAAATTATATGAAAATGATGTATAGATGGTATCTCTCTTTGGACAGAATTGCTAGAATGTATAAAGGATTAATAATCTTTGTTGGTAATGTGGTAAAGACATTGGAACTTTTTTCATATGTGGTGAGGATGCAACAGAGCCAAGAAATCCTGATACATGATCAGCTCTAAAATGCAAAAAAAAGTAAAGATTAAGATTGATTTAAACTCAGACTTTTCAATTAGGTCTTTCTAAATTTAATAAAAGAGAAGACAAAGAGAATGGAAAACTATTCTGGCAGATGGTTTCTGCATCCAGGATAGTTTTTGCTAGACATTGGATATCAACTTGCATCCCTACTGAAGAAAAGTGAGTGGGAAAAAAAAGGTTGACATTGCAGAAATGGATAAATTTACCTATATGCTAGATGAGAAACTAATAGCAAATTCTGTAAAGATAGGGAACTGTTTAAAAAATTTCTACAACAACCTGGCTATTTAAGTGTTACTGGATTTGACACTTGACCACTCAATAATTTGTTTTAAGGTTCTGGAAGTTCAGTCTGGATACGCTTTAATCAGTTACAATTTAGATTTAAGGATGGAAGGATACTTAATTGATATTGGTGGTATTCAACTGCGCTTCCATACGTTATTCTATTTTATCTCACATTGTTTCACTTGTATATAGAGTTCTTTTTTAAATCACTCTTTATGATGTTAAGGGAGGGATTCCACCTTTTTGTTTATTAGGAGTTTTCGCAGTTGAGAATAATGATAAAAAGGAATGAATAATTAGTTTTAGTAATAACATTACTATCATTACTATATTTTTCTTTTTTCCTTCCCTTTCTGATTAGGGAAAGTTAATACTAAAGTGTTATTATTTTAGCCAGTAATCTCATCACATGGGAAGATTCTTTTTCTTTTTCTTCCTTTGTTTCTTTTTTCTGTCTTATATACATTCATCTAGGTTTTAGTGTCAATCATTTGTTTCTTTCTCTTCATATGTTTTGTCTTTTTTAGTATGTCTTTTTATGTAATGTATCCTGAGAGTTTCTTTTTTTGCTATTTTTTGTATGTATTCTGTTCCCCCCTTTCCCTTCATTCTAATATATAAAAATCAAAGTTTGTTTGTCTGTGTCAGGTGAAGACCTCATATGATTGGCTACCTAAGAAGATTCTATGGAATCCTGGGGTTTGCAGTTTAGGGAGGGGCCTTTAGAATTCTCAGCCAGAGAGCTCTTGGGCCTCAGTCAACTGTGTCTATCTTAAATAGCCCGGTTGCGGAGGCGAGGCCAAGCAGCAAGGAGGAAGGCAGTGTATTCCCTCAGGAACCCAACCTCTGTATGTTAATAACTCTGAATACATATTGGATTGGGGAATATGGGGAAAAGTTACAGGTACTGGACAAGGCAGTTTGGGGAATTAGAGACACAGGATCTCAAATATTTCTAACAAGTATTACCCATGAGAAAATAAAATCCTTGGCAACGTTGGGTATATATGCTAAATAAATAATTTTTTAAAATAAATAAATATTTTAAAAAGTTTCAACAAAAACTTATGCATCTTAGCAATCAGATATCCAGCATATGAACGTAGCAATAACTCCAAGTCAGATTTCGTCTCTTCAAACTGCTTAGCCTTCTTGTCTTCTTTAAATCTTAAATAGAGTTGTCTATATGAAAGCCATTGCAAATTAATACCTTCCTCATATAGTTGTATCAACTTCATCTTATAATCTTTACCTTTTTTCTTTAATAAGATATAATAGTTCAACCATTTTTGATTGACTTTCATTTCTGCTTGATAAAAAGCTTCTTGTACAGAAATCCACATTGGAGGTTTTGGACATAATCTCAGTTTGTACTTATTCCAAATATTCAATAAGGCATGTCTAATACAATGGTAATAACATTAAATTTTTCATGTCATAACTATGTGTGCCATCCAAATCGTAGATCATGGTCTTCTAAGTTTAAAACTTTATTATCTTTTAACATAATCAATTTTTTTAATCCATGTCATACAAGAAGGGGCAAAATAATGTTTCAAATTTCGCAGCCCAAGGCTGCCTCATACTTTTGAATCTTGCATTACTTTAAATCTCACTCTAGGTTTTTTACTTCCCCAGATAAATCTTGACAAGTCTTTTTGCCATTGTTTAAATGGCATTTCTTTAGTCAAAACTGGAACCATCTGGAAAAGAAAAAAAAACATTCTAGGAAGAACATTAACTTTTATTGTTGATATTCTTCCTAAAAAGGATAGGTTCAATTTTTGCCATTTATCCAGATCTTTCTTAATTTGCTTCTGTGTCTTCATATAGTTATTTTCATATAATTGTCCAGTCTTTCTGATTATGTAAACACCTAAATATTTCACCTTCTTTTCAACTAAACATGTTTTTAAGCATGCAATTGATTCATTTCTTGAAAGTTCATATTCTTAGCAAAATCTTAGTCTTAACTTTATTGATCTTCAAGCCAGTTAGTATTCCAAATTCCTTTAATTTTTCTTGCAATTTTTGTATCGATTTCAGTGGGTCTTCCAACATAATCCAAATCATCAGTGAAGGGTCTCAATTTAAATTCAACTTTTCTTATTTTAATTCCACTTATTTCAGTGTCTTATCTAATTCCATGATTCAATACAGCTTTCCCTCCACATCTGTGGGGTTGACCTTCTTGAAGCTGATTATTCGCAAGGTGCTCGCTTGTCTCTCCCCATTCTAGTGAAAGACAAAATATGTTGTCAATGTGTTTGGCATAGCAACCTTAGCATGCTCAAAATTCACTGCTAAGTTACGTTTCATGATCATTGTAGGTTTAGAGGCAAAACTTAGGCCATTTTCGCATGACGATGCTCTTCTACATCGTCTCGCTGAAGTCCCAGGTCCAGAAGGGAGCATGTCAGCAATGCTTCCCTCTGCACCTGCTCAGTCCATGCAGAAGAGAACACAGTGGCGCCATGTCTTCCTTCCGCAGTGCAGCCGGGTTTTTTCCATTGCTGTGCTATGGAAGGAGGTGTCACCAATGCACTTCTGCAGCTTCCGCATGGCCAGGAGTGACAGGAGCACTGCACGATCACAGACGCAAAACAGATTTTTTCTGTTTTGCGAAAACTGTGCAAGCATGACATTCTGTGACAGGATGGCAGCAGGATAGCAATGATGTCATGCGGAAGCGCAACCTGCCAACCGCTGCCATCCTGTGGCAGAAACGAGACAGTGAGGTCAATGCAGAAAGGGCCCTAGACTAACTTCCCATTTGTTTGTTCGCACCCACTTCCTCCTGCAAGTTAGCATCCTTTCGTCTCTCTTTTCTTTCTGCCTGCCTTCCTGTGAGACGCGGTCTGAGAGGCTCTAAGATGTGGCTGGTAAGCTGTTCAAACTTCTGCTTGCACATTACTAATGCTCAGTTAAATGGAGAGATTCATCAGATATCTCTCATTTTCCAATATAATGAAGCCTTCAAGTGGGCTCTAGAAGGTTCAAAATGTTTTTGTTTACATATACAAGACTTGCCTGACTAATTTTTTTTAAATTTCACGTAAGCATATTGTCAGTTTTGAATAAAAAGTGAGCTGTAGCATGTTGAACTGCTTTTTTTGTTTTGTGGTATGGGAACCTATCCTTATTCTTTCCATGTTACTGTATTTCTATCTCATGTACCAAATTTTCTGTAAATGAAGTAATGGCTAGGGACAACTCTGCTTTGTTAATTGAAGTATACCTGTATTGGAATTTAAATTGGGTTTGCAATAGTAAACTATGTTTACAGTATTCAATCATACTTGGCCACATAGAACCTAGAAGGAGGTAGAACATCACCAAAGGCTGCCCTTTCTAACATTACATTGGTAACCTCACCAGGCCTTGCTTCTCTTGTTAAATCAAGAGAAGTCACTCTTCCATTTCAGGGCTTTGAATAGTCCTTGGTGGGGAAATGGGGTTGGTGACCTGCCGGACTACCTAGCATTAGGATTAGGAGTTCACATTTGTAGAACCCCACACGGTTTCCCTTCCCTTTCCCAGAACTGGATTGTATTCTACAATAGGAGGGAAGGAAGGGAGCAACATAAGGCAAGCATTCAAAACGAAATGTTCCCTGCACTGTGAGTTTAAAAATATTTTGTTTTATTTTGGTTCAAAGCCTTTCTACGGATTTGGTTTCACATTGTTTTGTGTGTGTGTGTGTGTGTGTGTGTTTTAACCTAAACTAGACCGCAGCTCTTTACTGCTATTCCTGAACTGCAGCTGCCTCATTCACAGTGGTGGCTGTTTTAAATCTGTGTGCTATGTGGGATTGGTAAGCCTACCCAGCTGCATTTGGGGGCTCTGCTGCTCATTCTGCTGAGTAGGGGACCCTGGACCTTTGCCTTAAGGTTCTGCCCTGACCATCTCACTGACAAGGACATCTGAGGTTATTTTCAGATCCTTCTTTAGAATGGATATTTGCATTATAAAGTGCTTCCTGCACACAAGCTTTTGCATACAATCTCTTGGCATTTTCACTGATAGCTAATAATAAATACTCCAAATGGCTCTACCTGCCAGATCATCTTTTATTCATCCTGCCAAGGGGTAGGGGGTAAGAAATGAAAGAACATCAACTTTGATTGAGAGGAGAAATTTTTGGTCACATAAAAATATTAACAGTTGTGTTTGCTTCCTGCCTGTTTAACAATTTCCAGGTTAAACTGCAAGAAAGAAAAGTATTGTTTCGGTAGAAACATTGGAAAGAGGTTACTAGAAGAAAGCACAGATAAAGGATAGCAGGTAGAGGGGAAGGTGGTAGAAGGGGAGCAAGGGACGGAGGGAGAGAACATAAACACCAATACAAGGGCAAATAGTAGGGATGGGCCAATCGAATCCTCGAATCCTGGGTAAGGATTCGAGATTCCCAAATCCGAATCCCTGTGCCAAAATAGGCCAACTGAATCTTTTGAATCTGCCAACTAAACAGATTGCTGGAGACCAGGATGCCTGAAACCAGGGAGACCAGGACGCCTGGAAACCAGGGAAATCAGCATGCCTGAAAACCTGGGAGACCGGGATGCCTGACAACTTGGGAGACCACATATAAAAGCGGAGATAGTAAGTAAGTGAGGTTTTCCCTTGGAGTAGTAATGGACTTTGTTAACAATTTCACAAATTACATCCGGGCTTGTATTCTAAGATATTTAAATTGAACATTTCATATTTAAGTTCAGTACTTGACTGGAAGCTACAGGCTTGAAACAGCTGAAACATTCCTTTGCAGAGCTCCCTTGCAAACCTCTTTCAGACACAATTCTGCGGTCTGCAGTTTTACAAGGTGTCACAGCCTTCTCTGCCAAAGTATACTGGTGCATCATCACACTACAAACCCCAGGAGGCCAGAAGAGCTATGCAAAGAAAAGCCAGTTTTGACCTGGATTATCTCTCTACTGTAGTAGGTGACCCTGTTTACACAGGCAGGAAAATGTGGGATGAATCCACATTTTCCTGCCTATGTGGAAAGGGCCTTCATGTCATTTTCAATCTGGCGAGATCCTGAGGCAAAACTATGACAATTGTCTTGGCCAGATTTCTTCAGAGGAAGGTTTGCCTTTGCCTAGGCGTTTGCTAAGGCTGAGAGAGTGTGTCTTGCCCAAGATTATCCTTCTTTCCCTTGCTTTTTAAACCCTTTTTAAAAAAAAGATTCAAAAGATTTGAGATTTGCGCAATTCATGGATTCCCAGAACCTTCCAGGGATTTGGATCCGGAAAATTCTGGAATCATCCCATCACTAGCAAAAAGCTTAAGGGATGGGAGGGAGGGAATAGGGGTTTATATATTGAATATATTTTGTAAAGATTGATAATCCAATTAATTATACAGAAACTTGTTTATTCTTGATATATGGAAATTAACTGTGTAGATAACGTAACATTGGAATATGTATGGATAAATCTTTGGAATAAAAATTATTTAAAAAAAAGAAAGAAAGAAAATTATTGTATCCAATTACATTAAGGCCTATTAACACCGCGCAATCAGCACAAAGATTCCACTTTAACTGCCATGGCTGCATCCTATGGAATCCTAGGGACTGTAGTTTAGTGAGGCAACATAGAAGTCTCTTGCCAAGAATTCTAAATTATTGTTGTTGTGTGCCTTCACTTTAGGGTCATCAACTTATGGTGACCCTAAAATGAACCTATCACAAAGTTTTCTGGAGCTAAGTATGAGATGCGTCTAAGGTCACCCAGTGCGTTTCCATGGCCAAGCAAGAAACTGAACCCTGGTCTCCAGAATGCTCAAACTACTGCACCACACTGCCAAGAATGCTAAATGCCCTTCCCTAATCTGCAGACTCCAGGATTTCACAGGACAGGACCATGGCAGTTAAAGTGGAATGATAATGTAATAATAGTGTAGTGTGAAAGAGCCCTATTTTTTTTTAAAAAAAGTTCTTCTGTTATTACTTTATGCTAAATTTTAATCCTGGTACAGAGAAGAATTCATTCTTTCTATACAGATTTTTTTTTCTTTCTCTATCCCTTCCTGTTGTCCTCTCTCCCCCAAATCATGGCCCCTGTGGTCTCTTCTAACTCTGTGATTCTATGATTCTATGAAATCATGAATCTTATCCCTGTCAATCACAATAAATATGAATTGTCTTCCAAATAATTCCATGTTGCTTATATATTAATCATAATCTTCAATACTCATTTTTCCAAAATCTTTCATAATCCAAAGGATATTATTGGCTTGAGTAATATAAGCAGTAAACGGCTTCCAAGTCCTCTGAAACCTACTTTCTTTTATGTTACTTCTTGCTAATCTCTAACTTGGTATGTTAATTCTTCTGAAAGACCTATGGACTATATCCTATTTCCCACCTTTGTACTGAGAGATTTTCTAATGCTTTGCATGCTTTAGCTATTTCTAGCCTTGCAGCACTTAACATAAGCACTATAAGATCTTTATTTTGGCAAGTTTTCATTTTCATTTTCAAATATAGAAATTAATCATAGTGCCCTCTGAAGTGAGCTTGGTCCAACATTTGACTTATCCATCCTAATATGTCCTCCCAGAATCTACATATTTTTGGAAAAGCTAGTCACATTCCAATAACCTATTTTGCCACAACATCTCCAACATAGCTTTGACACTTCATTAATGATCTCATGGAGCTTGAGAAGATAGTAATACCATTTATGAATAATTTTAATTAATATCCTGTACAGACAATTACCCTCTATCTTTCCTTTCACAGAATAAAAAAAGAGAAATTACATATTGAAAGAAAGTTCAGAAGGGTTAAACAGTTTCCTCCTTTTCCAGTCTACTTCTGCTGTGATGCAGCCTGCTCACATTTATGGTTTCGAGTGGGTTTACTTCTGCAGCCACTGGGCTCCCCTCCCCATTGCATTTTGACAGTACTGCTTGGGCTAAAAAAAGACCAGCATTCCCAGAACTGAGATCACGATTAATGCTGGTATATATATTTATCTCTGAATGTTGTTATTCCTATTTCTATTCCCAATTTTGTGCCCAAGCCACTATATTTCTGGACTTTTCTATAAGCAGTAAAGGGATAAGTTATCTGATACAAACAAAGATTGCCTTTCTGTTTGACTATGATTAAAACGAATGGTTGCTTCCATGCCTCCTTCTTAGATGCCATTTTCATTTCAACTGTTTACTCATAAATCATAAATGAACCAGAAGTATTCACTTCCCTCTTTCAGCATGACTGCTGTATCCTATTTGCTAAAAGAATTATTTATAATTTATTTTTGAGCACACTAAGACCTTGTTTTCTGACCAGATGAAATCACTCAGATGGGAGGGAGGGGGATGCTTATAAATAGAACTGATCATCACATAAGGAAGAAATCCTGGTGGATTATAAAACAGTCCTATTTGATATGCAAAAGTTTGGCATTCACACATTCAGGTGAACTTGAAATTAGATGTCACAAACTCATAACCCCCTCAAACAGCCACTTATCAGTAACAATAATATTTAGATGACCAAAAAACAGCAAAAGTAATTAGAGTATTTTGTTGTTCTTCACCTTCAACTACACCAGCCTGGCAACAGTGGCAGCTTCTCTCCTTCTCCTTCTCCTTCATAGTATACTGTAAACCTACCAAAGGGAGTAACTTTAGATTTCAGAAGTTGTGTTAACTTTGCCCTAAATCTAAGCTGGGAGAATTAGAAACCAATGTTGTTTTGTATTAGGAGCAGATGTTTTAGATTAGTACTGAGGGCAGGTAATGGGGTAGGTGCGATACGCAGTTTAGTAGTTATGTATTGTATTTTGTTGTGTAATGCTGTGCTGTGTCAAGTAGTCTTATTTACTACATAATGGTCTGTGGCCATTTCCACACTACACTGTTATAGTGCTATTATTCCACTTTCAACCTCTTATGGAATCCTGGGTTTTGCAGTTTAGGGAGAGGCCTTTAGAATTCTCAGCCAGAGAGTAAACTGCAAACCCCAGAATTCCACAGGATGTTGAAAGTGGAATAATAGAACTATAACAGTGTAGTGCGGAAATAGCCTGCGTCGGGCAGGTGAAGACCTCATATGATTGGCTGTGTGAGGTGAGAAGACCTCATAGGATTGGCTGCCTGTGAAGATTTTGTGGAATCCTGGGGTTCGCAGTTCAGGGAGAGGCCTTTCGAATTCTGAGGCAGAGAGCTCTTGGGCATTAGGCAGGTTGCTATGGAGATGACGCCTAACAGCAAGAAGGATGCCAGAAAACTTTTGGGAGGCATATGTGAGAAAAATTAAAGTGACACACACAACATGGTTACAAAGTCTTCTCACCTCACACAGTAGATTGTAATGGTTCCATATGTGAAGAATCTTAAAGTTGAAATTCAAAACAAACAATGCTTCCAGAAAAACCTGAAGCCATTGCACAAATTCAACAGAAAATAAAAAAAATCAAAAGCCAGTACATCAACATCGCCAGAGAACACATATTGGATTGGGGACTATGGGGAAAAGTTACAGGTACTGGAATAGGCCGGTTGCTATGGAAATGATGCCTAGGAGCAAGGAGGAGGACAGTATATTCGCATGGGAACCCAATCTCTGTATGTTAATAACTCTGAATACAGATTCCATTGGGGAATATGGGGAAGTTTCAGGTACTGGAAAAGGCTGGTTGCTATGGAGATGAGGCCTAGTAGTGAGGAGGAGGACAGTGCATTCCCTTAGGAATCCAAACTGTATATGTAAATAATTCTGAATACAGATTGCACTGGAAAATATGGGGAAAAGTGACAGGTACTAGAGAAGACAGTTGGGTGAGCTCTTAAGAGGAAAATAAAATTCCAGGCAACGCTGGGTAAATACGCTAGTAGATAAAATAAAAGACTACTGGGGGGGAAGGAAATATCAATGAGCAATTTGGCAACATCTGTATTCATTTAGGGGATCCAGTGATGCTACTATGTATGGCCATCTGTTGCACAATGGTGGGGTGATTAATGCACCGTAGTCCAATGCACAAGGGGCACCACTGTACATTAGGGCAACTGATAGGATGTGCTGAAACACAACAGGAGCACTCAATGAGCATCAGAAGAACCCAGTTAGAAAAGCCCTGCACACATCAGAAGAGCCCAAGGAATGTCAGAAGTGCCCAGTATGCATCAGAAGTGTCCAGTGCACATCAGAAGAGTCCAATGCATGTCAGAAGTGCCCAATGCACATTGGAACACTCTTGCCAGTGTCTTGATATGTATCTTTGCAATTCAGCATCAAATTTCATTGCGCATCTGCAATGCAGTTTAGGAATCATAAAGTTACACAAAGTAGAGCATGATGTAGAATCTGTTGTTATTCAATGTGTTCAATAATTAATAGAATAGAATACATACTATATATTATTCATACTGTTACTGTTAGGAATACTGTTATTAATCAGATTAATATAACCATTAACTAGGAGAGCTATTGGAAGCTCTTTGATACTCAAGCCCTTCTGGACTCAGGTGAACAAGGCAAAAATGAGGAATGAGGAGTGGTTTTACTTCCCCCACCCCTGCCTTTATTTTATTTTAACTTATTCCTTTCACTGCATTCATAATTATTACCTCATTGGAGTTGGTATTTCAATGCAAGTCATATCTAACTATCTCCCAGAAGTTCTACTGCAAAAGTTATGGCTGACATCTTACACCAAGGAGAAAGATGGAGTGCAACTTTACACAGACATAGGTAGCAATTATGCATTAGTGAATTGCAAATACAGCTGCCCAACTTACTAGGCAGCAATTTTGCAGCTTTTGATTGATTTTGCAGCAAGATGGCATGGCCTCCATGTGTTCTGCAGATGTAAGGGGAAGCCTCTTCTGCCTTCCCAGCAAGTTGTGTGGCTTGCACAGCCTCAGAATGGCTCCCGTTTAACAGCCAATGAGTTTAAATCTGGCTTTATGTCCATTGGCTGCTCCTTTCCCTGGGCCAGAACTGGGTTGTAATTTTCCCTCTGGTCTGGGAATCGCATATTTAAAGAGGTACTCTGCAGGTAAGTGCTCATTTTGTCTTTAAGTGTCGCTTGAAGAGGACCTTGAAGAGAAGCTGAACACTGAGGAGCAGAGCCTTGAGGAGCAGTGGAGAGACAGTAAGGGACATCACAAGGCAACTGGCAGCAGGAAAGGGAAACATGGAGAAGCCAGGACAGGAGGAACCAAGAAGGTAGCGGGGATGGGACTGGCGGCTGATAAAAAAAGAGCTGAATCACTTAACAGTCCTTCTCAGGGCTAACCTGAGCTGAATAACTTTCTTTTGCCCCCCCCCCCCCGCTGCTAGAGGGTACTTCAGCCCAAAGACAGGGCTTTGTTATTGTTTCCCGTCCCCCAATGAGGAGTGTGCCTGCTAGTCCCTTAGCCAGTTTTGGGGGGTATAGCTCTGCTTAGAGGTGGTGTGTCCTAGTGAGATACCCTCCTTTCTGCGCCAGGACTCCCAGTCCTCCATACCGTCACCTGGAAAAGGCTATATCACAGACCTGTGGCCTTTATTGGTTTCTACTAGCCTTATAGCAGCGTACTTCTTCTGGACTGTCAGCAGGTGGCCTCTGGGATATTCAGTATTCTGGAGTGCATACTGGTACTATTCTATTTGCCCTGCAAGGTAGTTTCACCAGGTAGAGCCTTCTGTGCACAGCTGGCTAGGATCATGGCCAGTGTCAGGGTGCTGCACCACATGATTCCCACCATGGGAGCTGGAGGTAATTGCAAGTATGCTCTGACACACCCCAAACCCAATGCCCCCAGCTGCATTGTGGTGTGGTGCACCCAAAGATGGCTGACCACTTGGCTACAAGGAAACATTGTCAGTGATCTCAGTTTTTTGGAATTGTTTCCAATTGCAGTGGCGGTGCTAATTTGGTAATCTGACCAATTCAGGAACAAGAGGGCGTGCTTTTGCTGCAATAATCAGGTGGTTGTCACAGTAATTAACAATTAGTCATCTAGATTGGATAGGGTTATGAGGCTCATTCATAGACTTGTTCTGACCTGTTTGTCAGCTAACATACATTTATAGACCGCTATTTTCTAGGCCTTGACAATGGAGTTGGAGACTCCCTGTCTTGGTTTCAGGTGGACAGGTTTTGTTACCAGCACCAGTGGTGGGCCACCTGCCAGTGGAATTCCCACAAGAGCTGTGGAGCCTTGGGATCAAAGCATGATGCAGGTACTACTCCGCTTAGTGGCACCTGCCACACTCCACGCTTACTCTAGGGCTGTTGCTAGGTTCCAGCCTTTTAGTGAGAAGCTGGGAATTGGAATTGGGTGGCCAATAGGCGAGTGGCATATCATGAAGTCTATAGTGCACTTGGCATCCCATTCCATATCCCTCCACCTTGCAGAGATTTCCGTCTTCAGAAAAGTCAAGATCAAGGGGTTCATAGATCCTTGTACCATGTTACTCCACTGGAAAAACCCTATCCCGGGGTCTACAATTTTGATATTAAATATGATTCCGTGTGCCTGAGAGGTCGCCCAGATGGGCACGTAGGCAGCCACGGTCGAACGATTGAAAACCAGGTCAGGCCAGTAAAATCCTCAGTCACGTAGCCCCAGGAGACCTCAAGCTGTGCAAACCCACAATAAACAAAGAGTCCTCAGCCCCTGAGAAGCCAGCTTGAGGGAATTAGCATGTTTGCCCCAAGCTGAGCAAATATCCCATCAGGCGAGGACCATTTACATGAAGTCACACCACAACCAAATGCAGCCGGAGATCCTGAGACTTTGGCAACACCTTGTAATCTCATCACGCAAAGGAGGTTACCATTGTGGAGCTTCTTTCTCATTACAATACCCATTGTTCTCCCTGGGAAAGGATTAGCCCTCCAAGTACTTTTCCCCCTACAAATAGTTCCAGTTTTTGAGCGGTTCTTTGGATCACTTCCAGTCATCCCAGCAGACCATTGCTTCGTCCGTTGAGTAATCCCCTCAGTCCTCTCCATGCTGAGCCCCACTTCTCCGCTGTTTTTCCTGGACCAAGGAGTTCAGGAAAAGGTGCAGTATTACCCCAGCTACAACCCCTTCAATATTCCCCTATCCAGTTTCCTCTCTTCTTCTTAATAGGTCTTGAGTGAGTGTGTGAGTGATTGCACTGCTGCGTGAGACCTTCATTCAATAAAATCATTTACTGGACATCTTCGTTTGGTTTTTGGCTTGGCCTGACCCCGTAAAAACTAGCTAAAAAGACCCCACTAGGTTACCCTGCCTCTCGCATTGCTATTGCTTGTGCTCTGGCTAGTTTCCATTCCCTATCACGTGGAGCACATTGAGGTGTCCCCCAAGGGACCCCAGAAATCAGGGTAACAGCCAGCTTTCTTATTAGGAAGATCATAGAGCACATGTGTCAAACAAAAGCCCTGTGGGTTGAATCCGGCCCGCCAGGCCATTTCATGTGGCCGTTATACCTCTTCTGCAGCTGCAGCACTCCTCCCTCCTGGCAAGCCCAATCCCCACATTGCGAGCCCCCAGCTGCCGGTATTCTGAAGAGAGGCCCAGCAACTAGCACTCGCAATCTACTTCTACTTCTGACTGCTCCTCTGTCCAAGTCTCACCATCAGAGTGTTGCCACAGGTTACCACGGCAACACTCCATGTGGCTCGCAAGAGTTGGACAGAGGAGCAGTCGGAAGTAGAAGTAGATCACAAGTGCTAGCTGCTGGGCCTCTCTTCAGAATACCGGCAGCCAGGGCCCCACAATGTGGGGATTGGGCTCACCAGGTACAGAGGGGGGCAGGGGGGCAGAAAGAAGTACAGGGGAGGGGGAAGCAGAAAGAGGCACAGAGAGGGTCTCAACTGGAATCAAAAATTTAAATGAAGTTAATGTAATAAACAGTGCTAGGTAATATTTGATGATTAAGAAAAATAACTTTATTTTCAAAACTCATTTTTCAGTAAATTGTACAATAGTTGTACACTTGAATATCTTGCTTGCCATTATTTTTCCTAGACTTGAGTTTCAAAGCTAGTTATTATTAAAACCGATAATAATCGAATGCAGAGGCGATTATTTAATATGATTAAAGAGTAGATACATTTACACAGTCTTGGCCCTTTGAGGGTAACCATAATTCTGATGCGGCCCAAGATGAAATTGAGTTCGACACCTCTGCCATAGAAGGATGGAGTAGCTTGGCTTCCAGGGTGCATGATGGGAGGAGGCCCATTACCTTTCAGCTTCTCAGCAGATCATCAGGCAGCTGGCAGCCACAAGCTGGTCCAAGGCAGAGGCAGAACTATTGTAGGCAGTCTTTACTTTAGCCTTCTTTGGCGCCTTTAGGGTAGGAGAGTTAGTAGATGAGTCTAAGACTGACCAGTCTGGCCATGCACTGCAGGTGGGGGACAATTCTTGCACTAAAGTGTAAGTCAGGTGAATCAGGTGATTCAAGTGCAACCAACTGGGGCAGGGTGCTGTGATGCAATTATGTGCAATCAGGGGTCCCAGCCCTTGCCCAGTCAGAGTAGTATGCAGGTTTTTATCTAGGTGGCCACCCATGCCCAGATTGTTCTGCTCTCTTTAGGTTCCAGTTCATAGGATCTTGAGAGCCTCTCTCAGTGGTTAAGGCACCCAGCACTGGAATTCAACAGCCATTCTTTCAGGATTGGAGCTGTGACAACTGCAATTTACTGTGAAGGACATCAAGACAGAAGAGGGGGAGGTAGAAATCACGGGTGTTCTCAGCCTACATCCAGCTGGGCCTTGTGATACATGGGCAGTAATATAATTTTGTTTTAGGTTACAGGGTGGCCAGACTGGACAAAAAAGGGCAATGGAGCAAATGTCAAGAGCGTGGGAGGCACATGGATTACAAAGTCAGTCTGGGAGGATTGTGGCAGCTGAGTAGGAGATGATGCATGACGGCAGTGAGGTGGAATATGGGAGTAGCTCACAAGGCGAGACTCAGTCTGCCTGGCAACAGAGCGGTTTCAGCAACATGGCAGAATCAGTGGGAAGCAGGATTCTTCATGGGGCCAAGCAGGTCAGCCCAGGGACATTAGAAGTCATAGGGACTTGGATTTTATGAACTTGGTGTGGAGAACATTCTCCAGCCCAAGGTTAAGGTCAGCTTGTGGGGTTCTTTTGCTCTCGGCTAGAGCTGTGAAGGGTTGGTGAAAGGCAGGTGTGGGGATTGCTGCTGCCCGTTTCTTTGGCAGTTGACATGGGCCCTGGATCTGGGATGTTGTTACTGGTGCCTTAGGGTAGGATACATTATGGCATTCCTCATTTGGAGGCAAGGGGTACAGGGGTGGTGACGGGCACGCACAGCACACGTTCCATGCGCTCGTTGGTGACTGAGTGGATCCATGCCAATCTCCACATAGGCTCCAGCAGTGAAGCAAGAGTATTGGGCTCATTGGTTGACAGGCAGGTTGGCTGATGCCTGGACCCTTGTGCATGCTAATTCTGTAACAGCTGTAACCAAATAAAGTGGTAACCAGTATCTTGCCAAACTCTGTCTGGGTTTGTGGTTCTTCCGTAAGTTTCCAATCTTGCCCCTGAGCATGCAATACTGTGCGCTGAATATGCAAACGAACATGCAATAAACATCTGAATGGGCACAATGGCACCACATGTGCAGTAGGTACAGCGTGTACAGTGTTCCTTGTGCAAACTTCAACTGTATATAGATTTCCATATCAGACAAATATGCCCGATGGCTTCTGTACGGAAACTTATGCGTGCAAAAGTCACTGACAAGATGCCAGCATTTGTTTGTTAGTTTTGACAAACAAGGTATACACTACACTATTATACTAATTTGATGCTACATCAGCTGTCAAAGCTCCATCCTAAGTAATCCTGGGATTTGTAGTTTAATGAAGTACTTAGAATTCTTTGCAACAGGATTCTAATATACTTCCTGAACTTCAGTTCCCAAGGTGCCCTGAGAAAAAGGATTGAGAATTAAATCAGGGCCTTGGGAACTGTACTTCAGGGAACTGGCTAGAGCTGTCTTGAAGAGAATTCTTTTTTTAAAAAAAAATATTTTTATTGAAATTTATAATTGAAAATAAAAAAAAAACCTCCCCACTTCCAGGCTTATTTTCCAGTTCAATCTGCTTGTTTTCATTCCATTCATACATAATTACTGCTTACTGGGAGGAGAAAATGATCTTACATTGTTACATCTTACTTTGTTACATTATTGCTTTATTATATTACCTTATTACATTGTTGCATTACACTACTTACAATCTTACTTTGTTCCTTTTCCTTTCTTATTCTACATCTTTAACCAATTCAAAACTTCTCTCCATTCCCTTTCAGAGTTCTGGATAGGTTTATTTTTCAAAGTGAATGTTAACTTTTCTGCCTCTACCATATCCAGGACATTTAATTTCCATTCTTCTATATCAACATATTGCCTTTCTTTCCAATATTGTGCATATATCAGTCTTGCAGCAGTTCTCTGATATAACAATATCTTCTGATGACATCTTATTTCTCTTTGTTGCCCTGGCATATTTAACAGATAAAACTCTGGCTTCATTTCAAAATTTAAATTATAAATTCTTTGAATTTCATCATGTATTTCCTTCCAGAATTTTCTAGCTATCTTACAGGTCCATTGGAGAGAATTCTAAGATCCTCAGTAAGTTAAAAATTACAGAGCTAATTGTACTTCTCAAAATGCATTCTGAATATGGCCAGAGGCACTGCTTTTATATCAAGAGCTGGGTTGATATTGAAAACAGGCTCCATTCTGCCAGACTGGGGCCCTTTCTGCAGTACCTTCCCATCCTGGCATGGAGATGGGAGAAGGACAGAACCACGATGACACTTCTGCATGAGGTTGCCATGGTCCTGTCCATCTCCCCTCCCCAGGTGGCACGATCATGGGTTAAATCATTGATGGGTTTTCTCCATCAATGACCCACAATCATGCCACCATTCTGCACTTACCAGTCCTGCAGAAGCCCCAGAAGTACAAGAGCTGCGCTTCCTGCCACAGCACAGCTTAGGAAAGTACTCAGTTGCACTGTGGAAGGAAGAGGGGTGGTCATTGCATTTCCTTCAGCAGGGAGCCGGTGGGTGTGTAGGGGAGTGATCCCATCATGCTCCCTTCAGATGACACTGCAAGAAGGTAAACTGTGGAAATGGCCTAGCTCTTGTATGGCTTCTGTTTACAAAAGTTAAACCTTCATAAAGAGTCCTCAGCAGATTTCACATAGATTGGGATGCTGTTACCCCAAAACACAGGTGCCACGAGCCACCCCGAGATGCCAGTACCTCTGTGCAAAAGTGGGCAATTAATTAGCTCAAAGAGGAGGCTTGCGAGAGGGGGATAGCTTAACGAGACCTTTCCTACCAGTGTTTATGGGCTCCTGCAGGAAAAGAACCAGCCAAGGATTCAAGAGTAAGCTAAAAATATGTTTTTATTGGGGGGAATTCACTCATGCGTACACACAAAATACAAACAGTCAAACATTCACACAAGAGCTAACTGAAGGAGAAAGGGAGGGAAAAAATTGTGTAAAGAGAGGCTGAGGGGTTTTCGGGGATTTATAATTACCGGTCCAGAAGAGCAGTGAAAAGTTGAAATGTGACTTAGACTTCTGTCTAAGGGCAGGCCAAATCAGGATTCAGAGCAACATAGTGGGATCCAGCATTTCATCTGACTGCATCTAACTTCTCAAAACCTAGGGTTTATGTACTCTATTTCACTCCCTGAAGGGATATAAGTTGATTGCTCTCCCAGCCTAATGGACAATGGAAGTTGCAACACAGACAATGGGGTCTGGAATGGACTGATTGTCAGGCTTTCTTGGCTAATTTCAGTGAACTTTTGACCTGGCCATGCTGAGGTCACCTCTGACTTACTTCCAGCCAGTGTCCCTTTCCACATGGCCTTGCCAGCCATAAGTATAATTTATATTTTATGCCAATTAAACATATCTGCCAATTAGTATATTTTGCAATTTGGCCATATCAAAATGTGGAGGTGTATGGCCTGGTAACATGCATGTTTACCAAAGCAATCTAGTTAATTCAGAAGTAAGTCCTATTGGTTTTAGTGAGACTTAGGATTGCACTCTTGGCACAGCTGTGTCTGACAACCATCTGAAAGTACATTTGTTTTTCATTATGTGACAGAGTGCTGCTCCAATCATGAGCTGAACTGTGCCCAGAGATCAATATACCTTGATACCAGTTCCCAAGTTCTTCCTGAGAGAGATGACCTTTGAGGATGCTTCCCCCTATAGAATACTTTCTCCAGTGAGACTCACCTGGCATCAATATTATCTTCTTCTCAGTGCCAAGTTAAGACACTTCTCAACTTCCAGGCATTTATTGGGATGGGACCGGCCAATTTTTAAATCCAGGTGTTACTAAAAATGATTAACTCAATGATTTGTTTGTTACTGCCCTGGCTAGCCCGATCTTTGGGGGCTATAAAAGGATATCTTTTGATATCAATAATTTGGCTTCACATACCCATTCCCTTCCACGTGCTTGCGAGGCCCCCGGACAAGCACGCACACAGGCTCAGCCAATAATCGCCGTAATATTCCAACACAATACAGGCAGGCCAGAAATAGCCGACTTGCTGCTTTAGGAGACCTCAAGGCAAGTACCTTCATTAAGTATGCATGCAACTTTCAAAAGATCCTCTACCCCGCGCTGGCAGTTTGATGATCTGACTATACAATGCTCAAGTACTCCGCGTTTGCATACCGGCTATCCTATTGACAATTTGGCTATAACTCAATCATTCAAATTCTGACCTTTGTCTCCAGCCCCAAATCCATTGTTTTCCCCAAGTCCGACCTAGCCTGCGGTCACAATTCTCCTTATAAAAACCCCTGATTTTGAGCGCTTCCTTGGATCGCTCTTGGCTTCCATCCCGCCTTGCTGTCGCTTTGTCCAGCGAGCCTTCCCCTCAGCCCCACTTGCTGAGAATCCACGCTCTCCATCTTCTCCGCTTCCAACCAGGCTTCAGGACAGGTGAAGTATCACCCAAACCAGCAACTCTTCTAAAAACTCCTCTATCCCACTCAACCTTTATTTCTTTAGTTACCTTGTATGAGTGTGCCGCATACACTGTTTTGATTGTGTTTTTAATAAAACCACATTTATTATTTCAACTTCTGTGTGCTTCTTCACTCAGCCTGACCCCGTAGACATAGGGCTCAAGATCCTGCTAAGTTACCCTGCCTCTTGTATTGCTAAAGCAGTGCTCAGAGCTAATCTTCCCCACCTGTTGTTGAGCACATTTTGGTGTCCCTCACAGGACCCCCAGTAAACAGGGTAACATGTTGTCCTGGGGGGTACATGAAGCTTTATATTATAGCAGACCTGCACAACTTGGCAGTAGATAAGGGCCAAAATTAAATAGGCTAAATTTCTTCAGGCCGTAGATAGGTTTTTAGTGCCTCATTTTCCAAGTAAAGTTTTTTAAAAAAACATTTTCGTTGAATGATAGTTGAAAGAAATTAAAAACATACATACAATGATTAAGTGAATGAATCAATGAATGTGAAAAATGAAATATGAAAAATAACATATATTATACATACAAGATCTAGTATTCCATATAGGGAATAGAAGATATACAAGACCAAGATCTAGTATTCCATATAGGGAATAGAAGATAAGACATAACTAGACAATTAAAAAAAAAGAAAAGGGAAGATAACAAAAAACAACAACACCACCACAACAAGACATCAGAAAAGGAAAGGGAATTCCTTACCATACTTCCCTATCCCCTTCTGTATCGAACTTAAAACCAACAATACCAGTGCAACATCATGATTATACATTACTAAGACAAGCACATAATGACTTCCTTTCTCTTCTCCATTAGGTGATTTAATCATATATATTTTAATTCTGGCTTATGAATATAATTTCCCATATTCTTTATTGCACTTCATGAACTCAGGTCCAAACAACATCTCATTAAAAATACAGTTTCTGTATTTTCTGTAAATTTAGTCCTGATTTATTAACCAGTTTTATAAACGTAGATTATGAATCTTAACATTACTAAATCTCATGTGATCAATCATATGAGGTTTATTTGTAAAATCCTGCTGCAGCATACTTTCCCCACTTTTCCTTCCATAAGGGAGTTAGAATTTCCCATTCTTGTTTAAAAGTACTTTTTGGTTTGTTTTCTAACATTAATGTCAATTTGTCCATTTCAGCCGAATCATATGGTTTAAACATCCAGTCTTCAATTGGTGATATATTTGTCTCTTTCCAATTCTTAGCAAATATGATTCTGGCTGCGTATATCATATAACAAAATATTCTTGAATGTTTTTTTCTTAATGTCACATCAAACTTATCAAAAATATTCAGTAAAATATACCTCTGGTGACATTGGAAACTTAATTTTTAATAGCTTTGTGATACGCTCATTAATTTGTGTCCAAAATTTTCTCACTTTTTTACATCGCCACCAAATATGAAAAAAACACCTGATTTCTTGGTATTTCCAACATTTAGCAAGTTGGTTTTTTTACACATTTTTGAAATTTGTAGTGGGATTAAGTACCACCTGAAAAACATCTCAATAAAATTTTCCCTTAAGTTGTAGCTCCTCGTAAATTTTTGGTTTATTTCCCAGGCATTTTCCCATTGTTCTAATGTAATTGAGTGTCCTACATCTTGAGCCCACTTTATCATATTATCCTTTACAGTTTCTTTTTCCATTTCCCAATTTAAAAGTAGTTTATAAATTTTACTTAACAGGCGTCTTGTTCCTGGTTTCATTATTTTATCAAATTCAGTTTCTTCTAATGATATTCCCATGTTTTTGTTATCCATTTTATATTTTTCTATCAATTGTCTATATAGGAGCCTGTTACCCTGATTTCTGGGGGTCCCGGGAGGGACACCTAAATGTGCTCACAACAATGGGGAGGGAATTAGCACGGAGCACAAGTTTGCAATGTGAGAGGCAGGGTAACGTAGCGAGATCTTGAACCCTATGTCTACGGGGTCAGGCTGAGTCAATGATAAGGCAGATGTTGAAATAATAATAATTGGTTTATTGAAATACAATCAGACACGTGTATGCAACACACTCACACAAGGAGCTATAGAAATAAAGATAGGAGTGGGATAGAGCAATTTTTAGAGGAGGTTTGGTATGGGAAATACTATACCTGTCCTGAAACCTGGTTAGAAGCAAAGAAGCTGGGGAGCGTGAATTCTCAGCACTTGGGGCTGAGGGGAAGGCTCGCTGGACAAAGCGACAGCAAGGCAGGATGGAAGCCAAGAGCGATCCGAGAAAGCGCTCAAAATCAGGGGTTTTTATAGGGAAAATTGTGGCCGCAGGCTAATCTGTACTTGGGGAAAACAATGAGTTTGGGGCTGGAGACAAAGCCTCCGAAAAGTCAGTACTTTAGATGATTGAGTTATAGCCAGATTGTCAATAGAGTAGCCAGTATGCAAATGTGGAGTGCTTGAGAGTTGTATAGTCCGCTCATCAAGCTGCCTGCGCGGGGCAGGGGATCTTTTTGTAAGTAGCGTGCATACATAATGTGGTACTTGCCTTGAGGTCTCCTGAAGCTGCATTTGGCAATGACTGGCCTGCCTAGATCGGGATGTGAATGGTTCAGCGATTATCGGCCGAGCCTGTGTGCATGCTTGTCCGGGGGCCTCGCAAGCACGTGGAGAGGAATGGGTACAGAAGGCTGAATTATTGCTATCAAATGATATCTTAATATCCCACAAGCTCGGGCTAGAAACAGCGGTAACAAGCCAATGCGTTGTGTAACCATATGTAACCAACTCTTCCCTATTTTTTAATTTTCTATTGTTTCCTTCTTTTTTAAGTATATCTTTATATGTGACCCAGTCTTTCATTTGTATTTTTTTCTAATCTGAAAAAAGCTTCATGGGGGGAAACCCAATAGGGGAACTGTCGATATAACTTATTTCTAACTTTTAACCAGATCTTAAGAATTGCTCTTCTAACATAGTGATCCAAAAATTCCTCATTGAACTTATGCTTTTCATACGATAGGTATGCATACCATCCATAATAAAGATTAAATCCTTCCAAATTCAATAATCTTGAATTAGATAAAGTAATCCACTCAGTAAGCCATATTAGAGAAGAAGCTTCATAATAAAATTTTAAATCTAGTCGATTCAGTCCCCCTTTTTCTTTAACCTCTTTCAAATATTTCATTTTGATTCTGGGTTTTCTCCCGTTCCAAATAAATTTACATAATTCTTGATCCCAGATTTTAAATGGCTTTTCATTTGTTAATATTGGTAAATTTTGGAAAAAAAAAACATCAATCTAGGTAAAACATTCATTTTTATTGTAGATATTCTTCCTAAAAGGGAAAGATTTAGTTTATTCCAGTTTCTCAGTTCTTTTGTTATTTCATTCCAAACTTTTTTGTAATTATTATCAAAGAGCTCTGAATTGGTTTTTGTTATTATTATACCTAAGTTTTTTGCTTTTTTAGTTATCTTAAAACCTGAGATTTCTGCCAATTCAGATTCTTGAGCATGGGGAATATTTCTAGTGATTATCAATGATGTCTTTTTATTTACTTTAAAACCTGCCACTTCACCAAATTGCTTTAACAATTCCAAGAGTGTCTTAATACTACTAAGAGGGTCTTCTAAAATTATAACTAAATCATCTGCGTATGCTTTAACCTTAAATTCATGTTCTTGTATTTTAGTTCCCCGGATTAATGAATTATTTCTTATTTTTTTAATTTAAGATTTCCAAACATATTATGAAAAGTAATGGTGATAATGGATACCCTTGTCATGTGCCTCTATGTATCGCAAATTTTCTTGATTTTTCCCCATTTATAATTAAACAAGCTTTCTGATCACTGTAAATTGATTTTATCCAATCGTTAAATCCAACACCCATTCTCATCTTCTTGAAGATTTCAAACAAAAAACGCCAACTTACATTATCGAACGCTTTTTCCACATCTAGAAAAATTAATGCTAATTTTTTTCTGATTATGTTTTTGTTAGTATTCTGTTATATCCAAAATTGTTCTTATATTATTTTTTAAATTTCTTCCAGGAAGGAAACCGTTTTGGTCCTCATGTACCCACTTCTCCAATATTTTCTTTAAACAATCTGCTAAAATTTAAACGAAAATTTTGTAATTTGTGTTTAACAAAGATATTGGTCTATAATTTCTTTTATCTAATAGGTCTTTTCCCTCCTTTGGTATCAGGGCCACATTTGATTCCTTCCAGGTATCTGGGATTTCTGGATGACTAATGGAATTTATCACCTGTACTAACAGAGGAGATAGAGGTTCCTGTAAAGTTTTATAATAAAGTGCCATGAAGCCATCTGAGCCAGGTTTTTTTTCTGTTTTCAGTTTATTAATCGCATTGATAATTTACTGTTTTGTTATCGATTTATCTAACTCTTCCCTTTGGTTCTCCAAAATTTGAGTGATTTCTATTTGATCCAAATAATTTTTTATTTTAATTAATTGTTCTTGCAGTGGCAATCTATTTTTAAAGAGCTCCTCGAAGTAGTTAACAAAGATATTTTTAATCTTTGCTTGTTGATAGCTTGGTTCTTTGGCCCTCTCTGATTCCCGTAATATAACGTTTTTCCTTTTCATTTTTTAATCTATATGACAGCAATCTTCCTGGTTTGTTTGCATGCTCAAACTGTCTTTGCTTTATGAATTTCATTTTGGTCTCAATTTCAGTAATTGTTAATAACGATAATTGTTTACCTAATGCTTTTATCTCATTTTGTATATTGCGTTCATGCTGGTTTCTTTTATGTTTGTTCTCTTTTTCCTGCTATTTCTGTTGTATTTGAATTTCTTTTTCTTTTTTACATTTTGTCAGCCAGGCTTGTTGATTTATACAAAAACCCTCATTACTGTTTTACAAGTTTCCCAAACTATCTGTACTGATTGACCCTTGTCTAGATTAATCTCCAAAAAGTTTTTCAATTCAGTTTTTGCCCTCTGTATAATTATTTCATTTTTCAACAAGTTATCATTCAAACTCCAATTAAACCTTTTCCTCCTATGTTGAATTGTTAAAACTATAGGGCAATGATCTGAAGACATTCTGGGAAGGGTTTCCATGTTTACGATGTTTTTTAATATTAATGTGGATGCAAAGAACATGTCTATTCTTGACCATGTTTTTGTGGTGTTCCGAGAAGAAGGTATATTCCCGCTCTGTTCCATGTATGTGATTCCAAACATCGGTCAAGGACAGACATTCCAGTAAATCAAAAAAAGATTTTGGCAGTTTCCCCTAGTTCTTTTTCTCCCTGTTCTTTTTGTCTTTACTAGTTCAATCCAAGCTAGGGTTCAAAACACCACTCCAGTCTCCCATTAATATTATTTTATAATTATCCAAATCTAGTGTTTTTTCCAATAGGTTTTGATAAAATTTACTTTTATTTTCTAACGGGGCATAAACTGCAACGATCAGTCATTTAAGATCTATCATGGTTACTTCTACTGCTATGTAATGTCCTAAATTATCACTAAAAATCTGTTTCATGTCAGATTTATTGTTCACAAAAATGGTTACTCCCTTTTTTTCCCCTAATGATGATGAAAAAGCTTGTCCTAATTTGCGATTGCTGATATATTTTAAATCTTTATTTTTGATATGAGTTTCATGCAGTGCTATTATATCTAAATTCAATTTTTCTAATTGATGGAAAATGCATTTTCTTTTGTAAGGGGAATTTATATCATGAACATTCCAAGAGAGAATTTTTAATTTCATTTTTGTTCACTGGAGAATAACTACTATTCAGTCTCTTTTGTCTCTTCTTCTAATTCCAAGTCTTGCAGGGAGTTTGGTTCTTCTTCTTCTTCTTCTAATTCTAATTCTTCTTCCTTCTCCATCTAATTTTTGTTTTCTTTGTGCTGGTTCTGGTATTTGTGTAGATTGTGGAGTGTCTTTATTCAACTCCACTTCTCAACCCAATTGAGATTCTTGTAGTCTATCGAGGTCTTCCTTGTGTTTTTTCAAAAAGTCTCTCACTCTAGCAGTTGAATTCAAAACAAACTTCTTCTGATTCAGAAAAAATGAGATGCCTTCTGTTTTTTCCCATGTATATCTTATTCCCCGATTTCTCAAAAATTGTGTCACAAAGTTATAATCTCTCCTCTTCTTCAACAAGGCAGGATGGACATCTTCATAAATTTTTAATTCGGTATCTTCCATCACGATTTTTTTTGTATAACTTTGTTGTAAAACCAAATCTTTCACTCTTTCTCTTACGAAATATACAACGATGTCCTATGGAATGTTTTTCCTTTTAGCTACAATAGAATTAATCCTGAAGATCCTGTCCAGTTCCAAGTCTAATTGCTCTGGCACCCATCCAATGAATTGTGCCAGGGGATGAATTAATCGATCGTATAGGTCCTCCTGAGGAGATTCTCTTAACCCTCTCATCTTAATGGATTTGTTTCTACTTTTAATATCCATTGATAACGTTGTCCTTTCCAGTTGTTCTGTCCTTTCTTCCAGTTTCATTGTGTGTGTTCCCATCTTTAATGTTCTTTCTTCTAGTTCTTCTACCTTTTCATTGACATGTTTTAGCTCTTTTGAGATGTTATCCAATTTACTGCTAAATGATTCAAGTTCTTTTTGAAGATCTGTTTTTATCTCTGATCTCATTTGTTTCATTTCTGTTCTTGTTTCTTTCATTTCACTCCTAAATTTCATGGTTAATTTCCTTTTTTCTTCACTTATGTCAAGTCTGGAATCTTGTGTTGTTGTCTGGATTTCTGTGGGTGGCATCTTTGTCTTTCGTGGATGCTCTCCTATGAAATAGTGTTTGTATCTGTGTCTGGACTCCCATCCCTGCTTTTCTTTTACCTGCTGCCATCATCTTTGTTCCTCCCTTTGGGTTTTTTCTTGGATGGAAATGTGGAGTGGTACAGAGAGTGGATTGTCTTTATAACTTAATGAAATAAAGTATAATCTTTTCATTTATTTATTTATTTATTTATTCCCTCTTTCTTCACCTAAAGTCTTAAAGTTGTTCAATTAATTTTTTTTCTTAACCCTATTAATTCTTTAGCTATTCTTTAATCTGGCCTGGAGAGGGATTATCCAAGTTTTTCAAACTAAATATATTAAATGTCTCAATCAATGAATGTATTTGATTAGTTTAATTTATTTTATTTATACTATTTAATTTTAGTCTAATATGGATGACTAAATGAAATGAGTAATTTAATTAATTATTTACCTGAATTTAAATTTAAAATGAGATTTGAAATATGTTTATTTAAGTGTATTTTTAGGTACTATCTTTTTTTAATACTGATTTACTATTTAATTTATTTAATTTGTTCTGATTAACTTAGTTGATTTAATTTATTTTAACTAACACTTTCATTTAATCTCATCTGTCTCCCCTTATTTCTAGTTTGTTATATATCTTTTCTTTTTTGTCTTTCTAAATTATTATTATAGCTGTTTATATCTACTTAGTGTGCTGTTTTAAGAAAACAATTCTTGAAGAATGTCCTTAGAGATTACCTTGAGTTGATTTAGTACAGCTGCTTTTTAACTCTAACAAAAATAGGCAAGCTCTATCCCTGTTATCTCAGAGAGAAAGAGAAACAAAGAAGCCAACAGCATAACAAACCTTTTCAGCAACAGCGTTTCCAATGTTTCTGTGAGGGTTCTGTGTTACTGTTATTACTATTTAACTACGTATATTATTGTCTGAATATCACATGAACCACAATTAATACGTTAGTACCCTATGTTTCCCAATGTTAATATGTTAACATGAATTATTTCTGTCGTCGCGACTCTGTTATACCAATTATATCTATCTTGCACTGCACCATTTTACAATCTCTCAACATAATACTATCCTTTGCAATGTAAACCATAATAACAATATAGTTATATTATCTCACTATATTTGTATAATTATATTAACACATTATTTTTATATTCCAAGAGTCAGTGACCTTGTAGCCTGTTCCTATATTTATAAATAACACCAATAAAGCTTTAAGTCTTCTTTTCCTTCTTACAGTTTTCCCCACCTATTCCCAGTTCTCCTGATTCCGATCTTGTTTTATTGCAGTGTCTCTGTCTCTGTGTCAAACTCTCCTGATGTTCCTTAACTACCAATTCATATAAAGTCTCTCCTTATTTTCTTCAGCTACGATGTTTATATTTTAAACTCTGACTTCAATTCTAGCTTCACTACACTCCTCTTCGATTCACTTTGCTCTCCTCCGTTGTTTCTCCTGGCTCCCGTTAGACTATATGTTCTGGCACTCTACTTCAAACTTAAATTACTTTGAGTTATTCTAATGACAAAACAGATTCCATTTCGCCTTATTTCCTAAGTCTCCTCGATTCTCCTCTTCAAAAAAAAGGAGCGAAAAAGTCTTACCAAAGTTTATTACGAAGCTAAAGTCTAATCTGATACTTATCCAAATTGTTCCTAAAACACCAAACAGTCAGATTAAAGAGGGACACAAAACCATAACTGAAGGATATATTCTTTTAGTTCACTTAAACGGAGCTGTCTCCAAAGCGCAAGAGATCAGAAAGAAAATCAAAGTACTCTTCCAGTCAGTCTCGACCACAACCATGAACCACGAACTGTCAGGGATTCCAGGCAAGGAACCCTGGGAAAATGATCAGCCCACTGCAAAGATGCTGCATCATGCTCCAGCTGTGGGTGATTGCAAGGTTGCATCAGAAACTGGGGTCGTGTGCAGATGGTAGAGGGAGGTGTGCAAACCTCTGCCTGATTGGTTGTAAATATGTATATAAGAAAGCAATCCCCAGTATATATTTGTTGGTCTGTTGATCAAACCGGTGTCTGGCGCAAGCCTTTGTCCGTCTGTTCCATGTTGTGTACATATTGGAACGTTGCTACAAGATAAAGTGCCTCCTGTTTGGAAGAAACCTCCGTGTGTGAGTATCCTTACTGGGGAACAACGCTGCTGCTGTTGGCTCGCTGCCTGTGGTTATTCCGCTGCATCTCTGTGGGGCTGAAACTCCTATCATCCCCCAACACGAACCTCCATAGCCTTCTGTAGATCGAGAGTTATCAAGTTTAATTCACCACAATAAAGAAACACATCTGGATCAACCTTACCCAACTGATGAAGAGATGCTTACTTGATTAAAGCTGGTATATTGTATGGATTAAAATGGTGGTGACGCGACTAAGCCTGTAAAGGCACCTTGGTGCAGTAATGGCGACTCCGTGATTCTGCCAGCCTCCGTCTGTGGACTGGTCTCCTCTCTTCCCCCAACTCCTGTACACTGTCGGCTGAATTCGGATCCCCTTCGAGTCCCCTCCGTGTCCCCTTTACCAAGGGGGCCAATATCTCCTCGGATCTTAAATTTATAGGAGATTTCTGACCTCTTCAGGTCGTTGGGCTTCACTAATGCTGTGAATCCCAACCGATCATCGTGCTGCAGCCTCCATAAGTCATTTTCCAAATAAAGTTATAATAATGGTATAATAACTTTTTTTTATTTGCAAAATAAATTATAGTATAACTAATGATTAAACTATTTTGCAAACAAAATAAACCATATTATAAAAAAGGAAAATTAGGGAAATTTTTCCTAATGTTTAGGTGGAACTTCTTTTCCTGCAATTTGAAGCCTCCTCCGTGTCCTAGGGCCTTTCCACACTACACAGTTATAGTGCTATTATTCCACTTTCAACATACCATGGAATTCTGGGGTTTGTGGTTTCCTGAGGCCAAAGAGCTCTCTGGCTGAGAGTTCTAAATACCCCTCCCTAAACTGCAAATCCCAGGATTTCACAAGATGATGAAAGTGGTATAATAGCACCATAACAGCATAGTGTGAAAAGGCCCCTAATCTCTTAAGGAGCAGAAAACAAGCTTGCTCCATCTTTTACATGACATTCTTTCAAATAAGAGCTTCACAAAAGTTCTTTTTGGTGAACTACAACCTCCCAAAACCCCAGGTAGCATGATTACTGCCTGGGGAATTCTGGAAGTTATAGTCTTAAAAACAAATGCTTTCAAACTCTGGGTAAGGTTTTATCTCACCAGAGTAGACTCAATGAACTATTGCTGTTGTGTGCCTTCGGGTCATTTCCGACTTATGGTAACCCTAAGGCAAACCTGTCACTGGATTTCCTGGGGCTGAGAGTGTGTGATCCGCCAAGGTCACCCAGTGGCTTTCCATGGCTGAAAAGTTCAAATCTTGCCTCTGGTACAAACTCACCTGGCAATCGTAGGGAAACTTATTTCCTTAAATTTCACCCACCACCATCAATATACAACATGGGAAATGACAACACTGGCTATTTCTGCCCTATACTGTTATAGTGCTATTATTCCGCTTTCAGCATCCTGTGGAATTCTGGGGTTTGTAGTTTCCTGAGTCCAAAGAGCTCTCTGGTTGAGAATTCTAAGGGCCCCTCCCTAAACTGCAAACCCCAGGATTCCATAGCATGTTGAAAGCAGAATAATAGTACTGTAACAGTGTAGGGCAGAAGTGGCTGCTGTCCTACCCTCTTGACCTGTTGTTAGAACGACTGAGATATGGCAAGTTGTGATTACACAAACCAGTAAACAGGATTATTGGAAAGACAAGAGAGCTAAGCCTTAAGAAATGTAGCAATGTGTAATTTGCAAAAGATTTGCAAAAGATTTGCAAAAGATCAAAAGGGAGGGGAATAATTTGGGGTGGCAGAAAAAAACTATTATTTATGAGGAAGGGGGAAGAAAATGGACTTGGAGGATAAACAAGAGGAATTCCAGATGGTGTGGAGGGGTGGAATTTAGGAGGGTGCACGCCGGAATAGACATAAATTGCATTTTAAAATGCAATCTTTACATGCAATTTAATTTTTTCCAATGCAATTTAGGAGGGATACAGGTGAATGAGGACACTGATCTGCAATAAGCTGCTTCCTCCGGGGGGTCCTAGTTTGCCATGTAACAGCCCATGTTGGCTTGCTCAGGGAGGAGGGGATCACCTCCTTTCTCGCCCCCTCCAGCCACAGCTGGTCTTCTCCTTTTCCTGGGCACTTCTGCCCTCACCACCCATTCAAGGGAAACAGACCGAGAAGAAGCAACTGCCACCATCTTGCACAAGAGCAAAAGGTAGCATCAGCTTGGCTCTCTGCTGCCCCCTGGAGGGAAGGAGGAAGGAACAGCCCAGCCAGGTTCATTCAAAACCATCAGCAACCTAATTGCTGCAACCTTTTTTGGCCCTTGTGCTCATGAGCAATGCCAGCCGCATGAAATCCTTTGGCAGGCCGCATGTTGTGCAGGCCTGTATTATAGATATTGTGACAAGAATTCACAATTGCAGTTATGAATGCTTAACCTAGAGTTATGTACCTCTAACTGATTCGTATTCATGATCCCTACATATTCAATAGTGTAGGGAATATAGTGCTTCCTCTGCTGGTGTGACCTCTGCATACAGATGTAAAATTTCTGGAAATTTTGAAGCCATGGGGGAAAAAAAATTTTTCTGTTTTTTTTTTCCAGAAAAAAATGGAAATTTTCAGAAGAATTGAAAAAAATGTAACATTAGCACTTTTTACAGAATAAAATTCACTCTATTACTTTAGGAACATAAAATATGACTATGTACAATTTGATTTGGCATAAAATTATCACAATTGGTATATTAAACACAATGTATTCAAAAAATTATTACAAATGGAATTTACTTTTATTTTTTAAATTTTTTATTTATAATAAATGGAGCAACAATCTCCTGAACTGTACAGAACTTCTTTGGTTTTGCTAGTTTCTGTGGAGCAGACCAAAAAAAAAAAAAAAACCGGAAGAAACCAACAACATTAGTAAGAAAATTATTTATATTTCCTCTCCACAGTATCAAATAGATACAAAGCACCCATTCCCACAAAAAGAATTGAGGGGGAAGAAGTGTGTGAAAGGGAGGAGGGAGGGATTAAGTGCTTCCTAAAGGAAGAAATGCATCTTGCTCTTGCATTGGAGAGTTGAGTTTGTAACCTAGGACTTGCTTGTCTTCAGTGCACAGAAATTAGAACAATCTGATACTGTACATAGTTTTTAGAACTGATTTGGAGAATAAATGAACACCTTGTCTTAAAGATTTTATTCATCGTGCTAAAATAAAACATTCCATAATTGATTTTCTTCCTTTTTAAAAAAAATTTCCAATTTTTTGGAAAAAACAAAACAAAAAAGGCTTCAGGAAAAAAATGAAAAAAATGCCCCCCCCCAATTTTTACATTTCCCCCCCCATTTTTTCCATTTTTTCCATTTCTACCTCTGCACACACAAATGCACGGTCACACAAAGCCTTGTGTCCAATTATTGTCAATGGAAGTGCTAGGCACCATCGACACCTTCTCCTGTACATTATGTCCATTGACAATAATATTCATGTTTTTTTGTTTTAGGTGAGGGTTCCTGGAATGGAATCCCTGCATATACACAGGGTGTGCTGTACACAGGGATTGTCAATGTTCCCTAATCCTGATTTATTAGGCAGCAGCTATCGCAAGTAACAGAAGTCTGCTCTCCTATCACTCAGGATGCAGCCCACAGATGTTTTGACATACCCGTCCTGTAAGTGATCTCTGGTATGAGAAGGAATTGGGATCTTGCTCTGATGCTGCACCACAGTCTTGTGGGGCGAGGTGGAAATATCACTCTGCTGTCTCCCAAATGACAGGAGAATGGATGCCCATTGCTCACAGTTGCTGCTGCCCAGTTAGTTAGGACTGAGGAGGGGTGGAATTGGGCTGGGAGACACTATTTGGTTACACAACTAAGGTAGTTACATAAGTAAGTAACTGCTCTAGAAATTCAGGCATTGTATGGTTTTCGTTTTTCACTTTTGTATATGTTACTTTTAATAAATGTGTTGTAATGAGTGTTTTTTAGGAGATGTCTTATCAATTTAATAAACCATAAGCCAGTGTAGCATATTTCTTGAGCCGCATACGCACTGTTTGTTCCATTTTCCTTATAGCACATGGTACAAAAAGGCACAGACAGGATAGGAAGACAAACATGCAACAGAAGTTTTCATGGCCAGTCTCCCAATCTCCTATTTCCCATCCTTTCAAATGTGGTTGGCTCATTCAACATAGTCGACACACCCCAGCTAGATGTACAATCTCTTCTTTGCCTCCCTTCCAGAGGCAAGACATTTTGCAAACTTCTCAAGTCCAAAACAAACACACATGAAGAACACATCCAGGCTGGCATAAATCCTGTTTCCCAACTTGTCTCAGGTTTTAGAAGCACTAGCTGCTCATGAGAGAAATCTGTCAATGGCACTAGATTGACATTTTCCCTTCACGGCTCTGCACATGTTGAAGAAAACTGAGTCATGCCAGAACACTCTTTGTTATATAAGCATGGTGATTCGCACAGAGTAGACTTATGACCTGGCTAAGTACTTTATTTCTGCCCAGATTAAAATTGTTCCCTTTCGAAGCCTTTTCATCCCACTGGCACCAGAGAAATCAGTTTTGTGGCTTCTTCCTGAGGCAATGAGAGTTGAAAATCAAAGTTGATATAAAATTATATAGGAGCTGCTTTGCTGACTTGCTATTATTAGCATTAGGTGCTGACATGGTTAACAAGAGCTTTCCTGTAATATTCTAAAATACTGAAAATGTTCTATATGGGAACTGTAGAGATGAGCTCATAAGGAGGACAATAAACAGGACAGGTCAACCTGGAGACAGGAGTCAGCTAGAAGGCTAATGAACTTGACTGCCAAGTGGACACCTGGACAGGTAGAAAATGGATAAGGCTTTGGCTGAGTAAGGAAAAGATAAGACTATAATGAGGCACTTCAAAAAATTCCTTAGTAGGAGCCAAACTGACATAACTAGAGTAAGGAAGCCAACATGTCAGCCTGACCTGGGAACATGTTACAGAAGGGGATGTAAGCCAAATATGATGAAGAAGCATATTGAATGTCTTCACCAATGAGAGTGAATTGTAAAGAACCAATCAAATGATGGATCCTGAAACTTGTAACTAATAAAATGCTACTGGCAAAATGAATTTAAAGGATTGTAACCCCTTTGTCTGGGTCCTGGACTTACCTAAGGCCGAGGACCATTACTGGACAGTAAGCAATAAAAGCCTCTATTGGAAAGACACTCAACTGGTGTTGTTCTTTTGAGCACACCAGGCAGAGACCTGGGAGAGCTTCTGTCTATCTGGGCATGGCATTCCCGTTCAGAATGCAGGTGCGGGACTGTTACCAAGCTGTACACCTCCATGCTTTGATATGTTCTAATTGGCAAAATATATTAATTGGCAGCTGTATTGGTATAAAATATAAATGATACTTATGGCTGGCAAGGCGGTGTGGAAGAAAGGGACACTGGCTGGGAATAGGTCAGAGATGACCCCAACATGGCCAGGTCAAAAGTTCTCTGAAATTAACCAAGAAGGCCTGACTTAATGGCTCTGAGTTAATCCTATCAACTGCCAACATCAGAAAACAATAAGGTGCCCAGGACCCCTACTGTGTACATATCCTACTGCAGAGAGCCCAGAAACCTCCTCTCAACCAATCAGTCCATTCTAGACTTCATTGTCTGTGTTGCAACTCCCATTGTTCACTAGGCTGGGAGAGCAATCAACTCACACCTCTTCAGGGAGGAAAAAAGCGTATATAAACCCTTGGTTCTGAGAAGTCAGTTGCAGTCAGATGAAATGCAAGACTCCACTATGGCATTCTGAATCCTGATCTGTCTGCTCTTAGACAAAAGTCTACGTTTCAAACTCTTCACTACTCTTCTGGAATGGTAACTATATAACCCCCAAAACCCTCAGCCTATCTATCCATAAATTTTTTCCTGCCTTTCTCCTTCAGTTAGCTCTTGTGTGAATGCTTGACTGTATGTATCTTGTGCGCATGCATGAGTGAATTCCCCCAATAAAAACACATTTTAGCATACTTTTTAACCTTTGGCTGGTTTTTGTGTGGTCTGACGCCATAAAAATTGGGTTTAAGATCTTGCTGGGTTACCCTGCCCCTCATACTGCTAAGGCCAGTGTTCCGTTAATTTTCCCCATTTATATTTTTGAAGTCCATCAAGGTGTCCCCCAAGGGGACCCCAGAAGTCAGGGTGACAGGACGACTATCTAAATGGCTGCATGAATCTGCTGCCAATATAGCTAAGTTGTGCCACCGCTAAAACTGGTTAGGCATAACAAGAAACAGCAGTACCCATAATATCTCACACTGCCTATAGGCAAAGGTTAAGGCAGGATTGGGACAAGCTTTCCTATTTTAAATTCTACTTCCCTTACCTTCATTCCTGAATTGAAATTTTATTGGACCTTTGCACATTACACTGTTCTAGTGCTATTATTCCACTTTCAACATCCTATGGAATCCTGGGGTTTGCAGTTTAGGGAGGGGCATTTAGAATTCTCAGCCAGAGAGCTCTTTGGCCTCAGTAAACTACAAACTCCAGAATCCACAGAATGTTAAAAGTGGAATAATAGCACTAGAACAGTGTAGGGCAGAAAGGCCCATTGTGTCATCCTCCCTCTGTTTCAGGTGGGTTGCCTATGTTGTACATGTCTGCAAACGCCTTGTATATTTATCTGTTTAACATTTGCTTGGCAAAACTATACCTTTTGTTTTTGGACACACACATCCCTTTCAATACTTTAACAATAGCTCTGAGAAGGTGGCAGATCGATTTTTCATTGACACAAAGGCTGGATAATCAATGTTTTGCTTACTGTACTTGTTCAGAGGAAGGGATGTGGTTTTGTGACTGACACAGAAGCTGGCCAATTGCTGTGCAAATCTGATGTAAGCCAGAAAAAAAGACTTCCTCTAAGCTCATTCCAGAGAAAAAGTGGCTATACCCAAAGTATAACTGCATATCCTCCATATGTCCCAATTTGGTTAGAACAGTCGTGATTAACCTCACTGTTATCCCACTTTTTCAGCTGCTTTTAAAATGTCTCAGTTTTGCTTCCTTACTACTACTTTTCCCCTTTGTCACTGGGAAGTGAGTTCAAGGTGTAAAAGTACTTTGTACTCAATTAATTCAATGTGGAGAAACAAGGGACAGAATCTTGCCTTTCCTAATCAGCTCAGGCAAAAGCAAACCACTGCAATCTCTCCTAGCTTGTCTGTTCTTCCGCAATAACGACTTTCTCCATCCTGACCACATTCTGATGTTGCTTGGCCACATGTGTCCCAGTTTTCACCAGTGAACTGTTGTAGGATAAAACTGTGCTTCTGCAATGTGCTCAGCAGTACAATGAAGTCTATATCTTCAGAATGCTTTCCCTTGTTTTGTTGAGGTTTCCTTATTTCTACTCTCTTCTTAGATTTTCAAGGTCACTGAAGTGAAGTAAGGATGTTTGGGCAGAGAGTACATCAGTATATATTCTTTATGGCACTTGTCACATGCTTCTTTTTGCTCCTCGTCACACACTCTTTTTTGGCATCATTTCTATTTGAAGACAAAATAAAGGATTGCTCTGCTGGAGGTATCTGGTGCTGCTTGCAACATCTGCTGCTGTTGCTGGCCTTGCTGCTTGGGCTATTCACCCTATCTCGTGCTGTTGGCTGATGCTACCTTGTGCTGCTCGAGGTATCTGCTGCTGCCTTCCCTGCTCATGTTACTCACTCTGCTTGTGGTATTGCTCATCTAAGCCAAGAAAAAAGGGTTTCACTTTATACATGAAAATTATACAACACAAAGAGATCCTGGAACAGATCCCTTCCATTATTCGCAGGCCCACTGTACAATAAAATAAAACTTGTTGTGTGCCTTCAACTTGTTTCCAACTTATGATAACCTTAGGTAACCTTATTAAAGGATTTTCTGAGGCTGAGAGTGTGTGATGTGCCCAAGGTCATCCAGTGGGTCTCAATGGCCAAGTGGGGAACTGAACCCTGCTCTCCAGGATTGTAGTCCAATGCTGGCTCTCAAAATAAAAATACTTGTTATTACAGTTGTTTTCTTTGCATCAGTGTTTTTTTAATCTATGCATGTCAAAAATAAAACAAAGAAAAGGAAAGATAACATATATAGTACAAAGCAACACTTCCCTACCCCCATTACCACACTTTGCACCCCCACTATTTGGAATGTTGTTACCCTGATTTCTGGGGTCCCTTGGGGGACACCTCAATGTGCTCCACGTGATAGGGAATGGAAACTAGCCAGAGCACAAGCAATAGCAATGTGAGAGGCAGGGTAACCTAGCAGGGTCTTTTTACCCAGTTTTTACGGGGTCAGGCCAAGCCAAAAACCAAACGAAAATGCCCAATGAATGATTTTATTGAATGAAAGTCTCACACAGCAACACAATCACTCACACACTCACTCAAGACCTATTAAGAAGCAAAAAAGAGGAAACTGGACAGGGGAATATTGAAGGGATTGTAGCTGGGGTAATACTGCACCTTTTCCTGAAGTCCTTGGTCTGGGAAAAACAGCGGAGAAGTGAGGTTCAGCCCAGAGAAGGCCGATGGGATTACTCAACGGACAGAGAAACGGTCAGCTGGGATGACCGGGAGTGATCCAAAGAACTACTCAAAAACTGGGACTATTTGTAGGGGGAAAAGTACGTGGAGGGCTAATCCTTTCCTGGGGAGAACAATGAGTGTTGCATGGAGAAAGAAGCTCCACAATGGTAACTTCCTTTGCATGATGAGATTACAAGGTGTTGCCAAAGTCTCAGGATCTTCGGCTGCATTTGGTTGTGGTGTGACTTCATGTAAATAGTCCTCGCCTGATAGGATATTTGCTCAACTTGGGGCAAACACGCCAATCTCCTCAAGTCAGCTTCTCAGGGGCTGAGGACCCTTTGTCTACTGTGGGTTTGCACAGCTTGAGGTCTCTTGAGGCTATATGACTGGAGATTTTACTGGCCTGAACTGGTTTTCGATAATTTGACCATTGCTGCCTACGTGCCCATCCGGGTGACCTCTCAGGCACATTGAATCATATTTTAATATCAAAATTGTAGACCCCGGGACAGGGTTTACCAGTGAGATAACATGTGCTATATTCATAATTAAACATATTTACGGATAGAAAACCTCCATGAAGAGACCACACAAAGAAAGATCCCACAAATGTATACAGTTTTTTCTCTTTTGCCTTTTTAGAAGTAGAATAATTTTCCTTTTAGCACATGAGCGGGCATGGCAGAACACTCAAGGAATTGGGTACTCAATCTATTTAACCAGATTTTCGGATCACTGGAGGACCCCCAGGACTCCATGGGGGAGCCCTTAGTTGAGGTAGGTTGGTATCTCCAGAGTCAAGAACAGACTTTCCAACCAAGGCAAGGAGGTAGGAGAGCTCATTAGACAGTTCCACTGAATACAGTGAACTTTTAAAACCCATAGATAAGTCTAAGAAGACTGCCCCAGGATTAGCCAGGGAAAGTAGTTATTCCCAACTCTGGAGCTCTGGCCCCTTCAACTATTTCCCTTTTTTCATTTGGACTCCCCCACCTTTTTCAGAATGCTATGAGTTACAGTGAACTTGGATAGATACAGCACCCAGGAAACCAGTGGGTTGATATAACAAGAATCATCTCCTTTTCCACTGATCTTTTTGCTTTTTGTTGTAGATGTTGATTTTTTTTCCTGGTGTTGCATACCCATAAGGAATGGCATCATCAATTTCCATAAAAGCTTTGGTGCTCCTGCACTGCACTGCCCACAGCTTTTGGCTGGGGAGGTCCCAAGACTAACCTCTTTTCAAGTTCCCTCCTTACAACACAGGAATCCCCTTTTACTCAACTCCAAGGCAATCAATTCCAATCACCGGAGAGCCAAATGAGGCCTAACCAATGCAGAATAGAGTGGTACCATTACCTCCCTTGATCTAGATACCATACTCTTATTGATGCAACCAAGAATTGTGTTGGCTTTCCTGTCTGCCACATCACACTGCTGACTCATGTTCAGCTTGTGATCTATCAAGACTCCTAGATCCTTTTCACACGTACTGCTATCCAGCCATGCATCCCCCATCCTATATTTGTGCATTTCATTTCATTTCTTTTTTTTTTCTTTTTTGTTTGCCTAAGTGTAGGACCTTACTCTCTGTTGAAATTCATTTTGTTAGCTTTGGCCCAGCTCTCCAATCTGTCAAGGTCATTTTGAATTTTGATTCTGTCCTCTGGGGTATTAGCAACCCCACCCAATTTGGTGTCATCTGCAAATTTGATCAGCATGCCCTCTACTCCTTCATCCAAGTCATTGATGAAGATGTTGAATAGCACTGGACCCAGGACAGAACCCTGTGGCACCTCACTAGTCACTTCTGTCCAGGATGAAAAGCAGCCATTGGTGAGCACCCTTTGTGTTCGGTCAGTCAACCAAATCCACCTAACAGTAGCCCTGTCCAGCCCGCATTTTACTAGCTTCTTTGCAAGGATGTCATGGGGAACTTTGTCAATGGCCTTACTAAAATCAAGATATGCTACATCTACAGCATTTCCTTCATCTATCAAGCTTGTAATCTTACCGTAAAAAAGAGATAAGATTAATCAACCATCACTGGCTGCTGGCATACACTACCCTGATGCAAAGGAAGACCCCAGAAGTCGAGGACTATTATTTCAGCCTGTGAAAACACCCAGATTACTTCAGACACTGGCGGAATGTCTTCTTCACTTACTGCACCAAGCCTTATACTTGCAGGGACTCCTAGATTATTTCAGACACTCTGGGGGCAGGGAGAAATGTCTTCTCCATTTGATGCACCCAGCTTCTTGGCCAGTTTACACACATAATTACTCGTGTCCTGACAGGGTCTGCCTGTACAGTTTGTTTTTTCCTTTTGCTGGCACTCCAATTGCTGGAGCGGTGTTTTGTTGTTTGATATTTTATCTGCATGATGCACTTTCATTGATTGATGCTCCAATTTTTGAAGAACAATTGCCCCATTTGTATATTGTTTATTGGACACCCTCCCCTTCTTCCCCCTCTATTCCTGCACTTTTGTTGGATCCCATAGTACTAAGCTACCCTTTTACAGAATTGATGGAAGTGTGACAATCCTGCACCTCACCCCCCCAAACCTGGTGTGTTATCCCTTGTAACCCCACGTCTTTGGTCTCCCAGTCCAATGGTGGGTATGCAACCTCATCCTGGAAGAATGAAACCATGTGGCTCTACCACATGAGTTCCATTATTGGGGGAAGTGATTATTACCACACCTTATACCCCCATTCTGCAGGATGTGCTATTTCATAATTAAACATATTTATGGCTGGCAAACATGTTTCAAAGTACACTGGTTGGAAGCATGTGCCAGGTCAGGATGATCTCAGACATGGTCAGATCATAAGTTCATAGAGGATTAGGTGGGAAAACCTGAAGCTAATGGGTTTGTGATAATCCTTTCAGCACCTCTGGGTCTGTGCACACCCAAATACAATGGAAAGTGAAATTGCCAGGTGAAGCAATCCTGTGATCCTATCCTACAGAAACCTTCCCTATTCACCCTACCAGATTAAGAGATTGCCATGACTCCCATCAATGTTTTGTCAGCTAGAGTTAAGACAATCAGCCCATTCTGGACTCCTTTGTCAACCCCGTGAGAAAGCAGTTACCTCTTTGTCCACGCACCCTCCTTCAGGGTAGGAAATAGGGTATATAAACCCCAGCTTCAGCCCCAGCAAACTGTAGTACATTGGGTGTATTGTGCTGCATGTGGTACCCCAGACTTCCGTGCTACCATCAGATGCTGGCTGTGCCCCTCTCTGACTTTCTGCTTCAGGATTGCTTACTATCACCCTTTTCACCCTGATCTCTCTATATCCAATATTTCATGCCTCACTTTCCAATAGTCTTACATGGTTCTTGAGAGTGCTTGATTTCTTATGTGTTTGTTAAATCCAAATAAAATACTCTGTTTAACTATTAACTGGAGTTCTTCCTAAAAATAGTACTAGTATACACAGGTGAAAAGATCCTGTCATCACTGTCCTTTCTCAGGCCTCCTTTGAGCAATGATCCCCCAAATTCTAAGGAGACGCTGGCCAATGCATCTGGTGGATCTCAAAGTCCCCCCCCTCCTTAGAGTAATACCCCCAGACAAATTATATTCATATCACTTATGGCTGATATTGTTAAACTGAATAATTATATCACTCAGTTCCTGGAGAGCAGAGAAACCTGATGATAATCCAGGAGCCAACCAAGACTTCCTTGCAGAAAGCATTCCATGAGCAACCAGCCTCCAGAGAAAAGATTCTCACCATTATCATCATCCTCTAAGCCCCTCATAACACAGAGTTACACTGTTGTTTATTTAACTTGGAATGGTTCCAAAATTGGGCCTTTGGATCTTTATCCATCCAGGAAAATTCCTCCTTCTGTAATCTGAAATGGTGTCCCCTTGTCTTGAAAAGGCTGAAGGCTCCCTAGGTTAGAGTAGATGAAATCTTGAAATAAGCTAACTGTGACAGAAGTTCTCGAGTGGTATATGTAGACATGGTTGTAAGCCAAGGAGCATGAAAAAAACCCTTCATTTCTTTATGCCCAGAATAGCTTGGAGTTTGTATATCTCAAATCAAAAGCTTGCTATTAAAAGCTCTTTCCCCAAGCCTGAAGAGTCTCTCTCTCTCCAATTTGTAAGTCAGGGTGGTTTATTTTGGTTGAGAGTGTTGACACCACCACTTCAGACTGAAGCTGATAGAACGCCAATCAGTGGTCTGTGAACACCAAAGATAAATAGTACAAAGGACATCATGACTTCCATGTGATGCTCGGTAGTTGTCTTGATTCTCCATGGAATTATACCTCTTTCAAATGTTTATTTCAGTTTATTTACCTTCCTGTAACTGAGAGGTATACTGAAATGACTTGGAAGTTCTGAGTATATATTAGTCAGTTGCTAAGTTTGGCTTCTCTTGCTTCTTTTCCTTTGGAAAGAGCTACCTGAGTGTAGTTGCTAAGCTACTATGAAGTGGCTGAAATTATTTGAGCCAAATATACCTAACTGGGCAATCATATTCCATACTCTCTAACAATTCACAGATGAAAACTGGAAAACAAGTGGCCAATATCTAAGTATGGTCAAGTTGGCAAAAGTTATCAATAATGAAGAACATATAAACTAGTCACGGTTTCAGCAGTTTGCTTTTGCCTGTACCTACTGGGAAGTGCAAGATTCTACCCACACCTCTCCAAGCTGTTGAACTGTGTGCAAACTACTTTTGTACTTTGAATGTAGTTTGCATCAATTGAAGTAAACTGAGAATGCAGGGGGAAAGTAGAGGGAAGAGAGAAAAGCTGGGATATTTTTAAAGCAGCTGGGGAAGTGGGGTGACAGAGGATTAATCAGGACTGTCTGTGCCAAACTGGGACAGTAGGAATGTATGAACCCTGGAGCCTGATCTGCTGCTGCAGAAAACTGCTAATCCAACAACAGAGCATATCTGTACAAAGGGGAGGCCTGCTTCTGGAATTGCTTCAGAGCCCCAGCCACTTTAATATGCTCTTGCTTCGCCCCCACTTGAGCAGGGCAGGCACACGAAAAAGAAACTTGGCTGCTCAACCACATCTGTTTTTGCTATTACAGTGAAACTTGCAAGTTGCTCATTTTTTAAATCCATTTTCAAAGGCAATTTTCTGTAATTTTGGGGAAGGGTAGAGAATCTCTGGCTCCCTAGATTTTTTTTCCTATAGCTCCCACCATTGTTAAGGACTGTGATCATGGTAGTCCAAAACATTGGATGGGCCAGAGATTCTCCATCCAAATCTAGACATACTGTCTCCTTTCTTACTTTTTGTCTCACTTCAGAATATGTAAAGTTTAAATAACTCCACCAAGACTGGTGCTGTTGTACAAGTGTAAAAGAATTCTGAGTGTAGCTACCGGCCTGAGTTTTAAACCTGCATACCCTCTAACATTCACAGATGCAAACTGGAAACACATGGCCAAACAACATCAGACTATGGTCAAGAGGGCAAAAGATATTAATGGGGAAGAACAGAGAGCGCAGCAGTTTGCTTTTGCCCGAGTCTACAAGAAAGAGCAAGGCTCTGCCTCTCCTCTCCGCCCTCCTAAGTCAATTGAGTGAAAATACTTTTGCAGTTTGAACTCTGTTTGCAGCAACTCAAATAGGCTGACGACCGTGGAAGAAAGTGGGAGGAGGAAAGAGAAACCGGGACGTTTTAAAAGCAACTGAAAAATGGGACAGCAGAGGATTTATCAAGACTGTCCTTATGAAATCAGGACAGTTGGTGGGTATGAACTTGTGTGTCTGTTTGTAGAGCTGTAACTTTTGGGGTTGTGGGGGTTGGGCTCACTTCTCGGCCTTTAACAACACACCAACACACAGAAATTAAACAGACAAATCCTTTCCTGAAACAGACATATGTGATGGGAAAGGTTCTCCTAAATTTCAGGATGTAGGCTGCAATTAAAGTCACAGGAGCAGAGCTAGTTAACATTTGAGGGTTAACCCTACATGTTAACATACTGATCATGATTATCAATCTGCTGCATTCATTCTTGCCTTTGTCAGTAACTATGCAGAATAAAAAGGGAGGGGGAATCAAGTCACCTAACAACAGTAAACTAACACTATGTATCAGAAGTCTTTTCAAAGTGGAGTTCTTGCCAAGTTTCCAAGGAACGTGTTTGATAAGGGCTAGCCAACCCTGTGACCTTACTAAATATTAGCCTAGTGTGGGAATAGATGACACATGGTGCTAATTCTGAGTAAAAATAGTAACAATGCCAACTTTACAGTAGATAACTCAATATGGGTTTGCCTCACACCTTGGGTAATTGGGCCACCGTGTGCTTTGGGGGGGGGCACTGTGTGCCTTTTTTTGCTTCGTACCTTGAGTAATTGGGCAACTGTGTGTGACAGTGTGTGTGAAATAGGATTAAAAACACAACTGAAAAATAAACCTTGAAAAGTAATTGAAATGTTTTTATTTTCAGACACTAAATTCAATGGAGCCAGGTGGGCACAAGGGCTGAATTCCAGCTTTGACTGTGTCTCAGAGGCTGCATGTATTGCATTGCGTTGCATTATTTTATTTTACGCCATTGTTTTTTTTTATTATTTTGGCCAGTCCACCATTTCAGTAAGTGGTAAGGGGGTCAAATGCATAGTGGATTGTGCTAAAGGCAAAACAGGATGAGATGGTTTTTAAAAACAGGAAGAAAAATATAACAAAAAAAGGCAAATTGAGTGATTAATGGTTTATGCTTGTGACTGACAATCAAAGGTTGCAAGCAGGGCCAGCATCCTATTAGTGATGCATGCAAATGTAAGTCCAAAACCTGTCTACACATATCTTTTATTTTTTTGGTCACTGTAGAGGTTGGTATTATCTTCCTCCCTTCACAACAACCAAAGAGCCCTTGCTCCGAACTCACCATTTTGATGTGATAGATCCTGCTCCATGGCCATTCAGTAGCTGGTGGAAAAGGAAAGATTGGAGAAGTTTCTAACTATGTCCCCATAGCCAGATTTTTTTTAAAGCATTAGCTGTGGGAGAGCCTCCTCTTCCACACTCATAGATGAACTAGTAGATAGCAGGGACACACAGCAGACCCCCAACTGTCACAATACATGCTCTGCCATCCCATTTTTCCAGCTGTCTTTAAAATTGCCCAGTTTCTCTCTTCTCCCACTTCTCTCCCTTTGTCTTCAGCTTATATCCACTGCATCAGCTCATGTCAAAGCACAAAAGTAGTTTGCACTCTATTAACTCAGCCAAGGGGAGAGAAAAGGAGGGGGCAGAAGCTTCACGGCCAAAGGCAAAACTTGGAGGTTATGCACTGCTTCATTTACCTGTGTTCTCTCTCCAGCACTGGAACCTGAATAATTTGCATTAGTTGAGCCATCAATAATCTGGCCCTGTATCTAACGAATGAAACAAGTCAGATAACTGTGTAAAGGCTGTAAATTTCAGAGTTATTTGCCAGATTGGTCCTACCATTAGGCAGAGTGAAGCTACTGTAGAGAAGACAGCCCATCATGTGAGGAGGTATCAAAGGAGTTATGTCTATGTGGAAGTGTCCTTTGTTTAAAAAGATATCCAGTCCAACTCTGTTTGAAAGATTTGTTGTTGTTAACTGCCATCAAGTTAACTCCAACTTATGGTGACCCTATGAATGAGACCTCCAAGTGACCAAGTCACCATCAACTATCCTGCCCAGGTCTTGCAGACTCAGGGATGTGTCTTCCTTGACTGAATCTATCCATCTGTAATGTGGTCTCCTTCTTTCCTATGGCCTTTTACCTTATTGAGCACCTATTGTCTTCTCTAGTCAGTCATGTCTTCTCATGATATGTCCAAGGTATGACAGCCTCAGTTTAGGCATCTTCACTTCTAGGGAGAATTAAGGCTTCATTTGCTCTCGGTCCTGTTTATTTGACCTTTTGGCAGCCCATGGTATCCACAGAACTCTTCCCCAGCAACATATTTCAAAAGAGTGAATTTTCTTCACCGTCTGGCTTTCACAACCACATAGTTCCTTCATAGCTGCCCTTCCAAGTCCTGGTCTTCTTCTGATTTCTTCATTGCAGTCTCTGTTCTGATTAATGGCTGAGTCAAGGTATAGAAACTCTTAAACTAGTTCAATGTCTTTATAGTTTACTGTACTTTAAACTTTAAGCATCATCTCTCTCAGGTGGATCATTTAATGTGGCAGTTGGAAGTCACGCTGGGGTTCCGCAGAGTTCTGTTCTGCGCCCTTTGTTGTTTTTCCTTTATGCACTGCCTTTAGGTGATCTTATCAGTTCGTATGATTTTCAATATAATTTTTATGCTGATAATACTCAGTTGTATTTCTCCACTCCAGAACTCTCTTATTGACATTGGATGTCGGTGGTTATTACTTTTGCTTTCGTAATGTTCAACTGTAAACCTGCCTTTGCACTTTCTTCCTTGACTTTCTTCAGTAATCATTTCAAGTATCTGATATCTTCTGCAAGGAGTCAGGTGTTATCTGCATATCTTAAACTGCTGATGTTCTTTCCCCCAACTTCTACCCCTTCCTTCCTCTGAGTCTAATATTGCTTTATGTATATGTTCAGTATACAGGCTAAACAGGTAGGGCGAAAAAATGCAACCTTGCCTGACCTCTTTGCCAATTGGAAATCATTCCACTTCTCAGTATTCTGTCCTAACAATAGCCTATTGGACTGCTGACCAATTTCTTCATGAATGATCCATTGTTTTAATGATCTACACAATCAAAGGCTTTTCTATAATCTATATGGCATAGGCTGATTTTCTTCTGACATTCTTTCAAGTGCTCCATTATCCTATATATGTTTGCAGTATGACCCTTAGTGCTTCTTCCTTTCCTGAACCAAGTTTCCGGCATTTCTTGCTCCATATAGGGTAAAAATCTTTGTTGTAGAATTTGGACTTCACTTGCATGGGAAATTAATGCAATGGTCCTTTGGTTACTGCAAACTCTGGTGTTACTTTTCTTGGGGATTCGAATGTATATTGAGTATTTCCAATTTGTGAATCATTCTTTTGTTTTCCATATTTGTTCACATAATTAGTTAGAACTGGAATAGATTCTGTCTCTGCAGCTTGAAGCAGCTCTACTGGTATACCATCTGTTCCTGGTGATTTGTTTCTCTCAAGTGCTCTAAGTGCAGCTTCCACTTCGCCTTCTAAAACTGGAGGTTCATCATCAAATAGTTTTTTCTTGAATGAATATGTTATCCTTTCATCTCTTCAGTGGATTGTTTCCATTTCCTTTTCATTTAATCTTGGTCGTGTAATGGATTCCCTTGCTGGTTGCACAATGTTCCCACTCTTGATTTAAATCTCCCTTTGATTTCTTAGATCTTGTGGAAAAGGTCTCTTGTTCTTCCTTTTTTGTTGTTGTTATTGCCATCTTCTATTACTCTGCATTGATTATTGTAGTAGTTCTCCTTGTCCCTGCACACAAGTCATTGAACAGTGGCATTCTGGGTTCTGACTCTATTTCTGTCACATTTTATAGCTTCTCATCTGCCCTCAACTGCTGGAAGAGTTTAATCTGTCATGCCACCCAGTGGGTTTCCGTGGCTGAATAGGGATTAGGGTGGTCACTGAAATAAGAGACAGAGGTCTTTAACCTGTAATGGCTGTGTGGAAGAGGAACTTTGGTGATGATAAGCAACACCTGAAGAAACTCCCTCTTCTGCTCAACCATTAAAGTAGAGGTTGGCAAAGTGTGGGCTGTAGGCTGCACATTGCCTGACAGGCCCAAAAGCACATCCAAACCTCTGGAGTCCTCCTTGCAAAGTGAAGAGCCCCCGATGCTTGAAACAGCAAATGATACTTGACACGCCTTGGCATGGACAAGCTTTGGCTCACTGCAGCATATGAATGTGCAGACACTCCCACTCCTCCTTCCACCCACCTCACTCCAGTCCCTGCTTGAAATCAATTACTTTAATGGCCAGATTAATTCCTTTCAAAAAATTAAAATCTTAAAGGGGTGCAGCCCCTGGCCCCAGCACAGTTGCCCAGCACTGCATCAAAGTGAAAGGAACCCCATCACTTGGTAACCCTAGTGGGGATTCAAACCCTGGTCTCCCAGAGTCCTAATCCAACACCCAAACCATTAGACCACGCTGGCTCATCTATCTGCCCATCTGTCTATCTGTAAATTAGCAAGGGCAAATTTTATACAAATCTTTGTGCTGTCTTCTGGTGAAATGTTTCCCCATCTCTGGCAATGTGACCAATCCAAGCCAGACATGGGGGAGATGGGAAGTGGTGATAAGATGCTTCGTTTTCTTCTCTGTAAGGTGCTAAGGCCTAAATATCTTAAAGACCACCTGATCTTGAAAGCTAAGCAGGTCAGCCCTGGTTAGTACTTGGATAGAAGACTGCCAACAAATACCAGGTGCTGTAGGCTATATTTCAGAGGAGGGAACTGGCAAAACCAACCTGTGTATTCCTTGCCTAAGAAAACCTTATGAAATTCAGGGAGTCACGTTAACTTGACAGGCAACTCCAACACACAAACACAAGTCAGACCAGTTTTATCAGGCCATTTTAAAAGAATCAATTAATATATTAAAATAGATGATGATATTCAACCTTGATGACAGAGTGTCTAACAGCATGCAATTTGAAACCTAAGATGAAGCTAAGAGATTGTGACTAATCCTTGCTAGATCCTGAATTTAGCACTTTGATCATGATGGGATGGTGGGAGGGGAGAATCTGAATTATGACTGCAATTAATGCATAGTCCAAGCCCGGAAAGAAAAACATTCTTGCTTACTGCCTGTATACAAAAAGAGATGGAAAATAACGCCTACACAGTACACCAAAATCTATATAAATTAAATAAGGAAATATTTCTTAATGGAAGCCTAGCAGCAAAGCCAATGTACGAGCACTTCAATGAATCACACATACACAGAGAGGTAAACTTTTGGCTAAAGATTAAGGAGAGGGAGAGAATTCTGGTGCTATCCCCAGCCCCTGTATGACTGAAACTGCTGGGGAGAATGGGAGTTATGGTACAAAATATCTGGAGGGTCTATGGTTGGAGGAAATTGCACTGGCTGATAGCATACGCCTTCTGAAGATCATGTTCTCTGCAGTGAAAGAAACGTACTGCACTTTGTTGTAGAAACCATTCTTTAAAAGTACTGAAACACAGTTATGAAAAGATATTTTTTTGGAATCCTACAGCCAGCACTAGCAAGCTCAGAGAATCTAGACATTATGGTCTAAAAATAAATTTTTTTCTTTGAAAAGCCACTTGAGTTTATTAAGTCACGATCTCAAAACTTTTGCTAGCAAATTAAAAAGAAAAGGATGTACATCTTACTCTTTTACAAAGAAGGGTTACCCGTATTACTCAACTCAGTGCAACTCATAAAAGCTCTATTAACAGGATACTATACAGTTTTAACCAAGAAGTTAATAGCAGCTGCAATGGAGTTGGGGGTGGAAGTAATAATTAATCAGTTTTTACTTGGAGGGCATTGAAAATGTACAATTGAACACTTAAACAATAAAGAGTCAGGGAGGCAAGAAGTATTTTTCTTTGCAGTTTTTCAGATTCCAGATGTCTATGTCTGCCTCCATCAAATGTTAAAATGAGGAAGGGTGAGAACTAAGGAGAGGAAATAAAGTTTGAATCATCACAAATGCAGTGGGTATGATTGGATTGGCCATTCAGGTATAATCACTGGAACAAATTGTACTTCTATTATATTACGTTGTGGTTTACTCACAATGGTTAAGGTTTGTTGCCAAGGGAACTAGGCAGGAAGACAATCAAATGAATTTACAGGATGAGCTCAGAAATGGATCCTCAGTCAAGGACTGAATTGATCAACGCAGCCTCAGCTCAGTGAAAAATTTCAAGCCAGCAGAAGCTCCTCATTGGAATGATTCTGAGCAAGGGCCTATTTTACTCTTTGCCAAATTGAGATGGTCACTTCAGGAAGCAGATGCTGGAAGGTGGCCTGCAAGGTGTTAGAAGAAAGAGATGTATGCCACACAGCTAAAAGGTCACCAGGTTTTCAAATTAGCAAGAACAGACAGTAAAAATTCGTGACACTTGGGTTGACAATCACAAATTTGCTGTTAACAAGAAGGTGTTCTTCCTTCTACAGTTTTGTTGATTTTGGCTGTTGTTGTAATAATGTGAAGAAAGTACAGAAAAAAGAAAGAGAATCCCCAATCGATGACTGATGAGAAGCAAAAGTAAAAAGTGACAGAAATAGAGTCACTTTTTACTTTTTACGTGGAGCTGAGGGGAAGCTCGCTGGACAAAGCGACAGCAAGGCGGGATGGAAGCCAAGAGCGATCCAAGGAAGCGCTCAAAGTCAGGGTTTTTTATAAGGAGAATTGTGACCGCAGGCTAGGTCGGACTTGGGGAAAACAATAGATTTGGGGCTGGAGACAAAGCCTCTGAAAGGTCAGAATTTGAATGATTGAGTTATAGCCAAATTGTCAATAGTATACAAACGCGGAGTACTTGAGCGTTGTATAGTCAGATCATCAAGCTGCCAGTGCGGGGCAGAGGATCTTTTGAAAGTTGCGTGCATACCTAATGAAGGTACTTGCCTTGAGGTCTCCTAAAGCTGCGAGTCGGCTATTTCTGGCCTGTCTGTATTGTGTTGGAATATTACGGCGATTATCAGCCGAGCCTGTGTGCGTGCTTGTCCGGGGGCCTCGCAAGCACGTGGAAGGGAATGGGTATGTGAGGCCGAATTATTGATATCAAAAAATATCTTTTTATATCCCCCAAAGCTCGGGCTAGCCAGGGCAGTAACAGCTGCATCAATAGAAGTATAGTATCCAGGTCAAGAGAAGCGATAGTACCACCTTATTTTACTTTGGTTAGACTTCACCTGGAACCCTGTATACCCTGTGAACTGAACATATCATATGTAAAGCTGGATTAGACTCAAAGAAAGAGGTACGAAAATTAGAAGGGACATCAACAGTTGAAGATATGCAGATGACAGCATATTACTAGCAGAAAACAGAAAAGACTTTGAACGATTGCTGAAGAAAGTCACAGCAGAAAGTGCAAAGGGAAGTTTACAGTCGAACACTATCAAAATAAAAATAATTACCACAGATTATTTACAAAACCTTAAAGCAGACGAGGAAGACATTTGAAACAATTCATTTTTTTCCATACCTTGGCTCAGTTATTAATCAGAATGGAGACTGCAGTCAAGAAATCACAAGAAAACTAGGACCTGGAAGGGCAGCTATGAAGGAACTGGACAAGATAACTGAATACTAAAGTTAGGATTGTCCATGCCATCATATTTTCAGTTTCTATGCATGGTTGTGAAAGCTGGACAGTGAAGAAAGATGATAGGAAGCAAATCAACTTCTCTGAATTATGTTGTTGGAATAGAGTTCTACAGATACCTTAGACTGCTAAAAAGACACATGAATGAGTCCAAGAACAAATCAAGCCTGAATTCTCCCTTGAAGTCCAGATGACTAAACTGAAGTGGTCATAATTTGGACATATCATGAGAAGTCATGTCTCACTAGAAAAGACAATAATGCTTGGTAAGGTAGAAGGCAGTAGGAAAAGAGGAAGACTCCATTACAGGGGGATAGACTCAAGGAAGACAGGTCTCTGAATCTGCAAGACCTGAGCAAGGCAGTTGAGGATAGGGTGACTTGGAGGTCTTTCTTTAATAGGGTTGCCATAAGTCAATGTTGACTAGATAGCAGTTAACAACAACAAAGGGTATTTAATATTAAAAGGGGGAGGAGAGAATTATGGACTGAGGACATGCATGCTCCATCCATTAATGAATTCTTTGGTACTCAGGACTGCAGAAACAACTCTGTCTTTCCAGAAGCAAGAGCAAAAAAGGCTTGCTTCTATGCTAAGAACTTCTAGTACATATTTACTTTATGGACCTTTCCACACAAGATGGCAAATGCATCATGGTGTTGTAGAAGCGGAGTTTATGGCTGCGTTTCTGCGATGTGGCATTCTGCACCACCCTCCACTTGAGGCAGCAAAGACCACTTTCTCGTTCCACACTACAGCGTTCGTCACCACTCCCCTGCTCCGCCTATGGCCCGCCCCAGCCCATTTCATTGGATCCCTTTCTTTTCTAAATCTTGGGAAAGACGTCCTTATGCAGACACAATGTCACGTGTGCTGAACCGGGCTCGCCCTGAACCCACCCTTTCCTGCGAGAATCTGCTTCAATAGTTCCGCATGTAGTTGTAGAAACATAGTAGAAGTGGTCTCAGGGAGTGAAAACACATTTTTTCCATTGCTCAAATACGACACTTTGACAACATGCAAAGGCACACCAACAACTTAACATCAATTTAACAGCAATGACATTGTGTGGATGCACGCCTCCTCAAGCCGTCACAGCTACACAGTGACTACACCGTGCAGAAAGGGCCAAAGTAGTAGCAGTAGCCTTCCTGACAAAATGTATCCATCTCTTTCACGTGCAGGCATACAGAATATTTGTTTGTGTGTGTATGTATGGGAAGAGAACAAGTTTGTCATAACTTTATATTTTATTCTATTATCCACTCATTTATTTGTTCATTTTCTGTTTCCTTATTCTTGCAATTACAAACACTAGGGTTGCCAGTTCAGGATCATCCCATGCCCTGAGTTTCCTGCCAAAGCCCTAGAGATGGACCCTTGTTACTGTGGCATATAATCCGAGCCCGAGGTCCACCAAATATAATTTGATATCACAAGATTGGCCATGTAAACTGCTGCCCTCCATGTGCTTGTGAGGCCCCCGGACAAGCACGGACACGGCCAAACAAGCTGAAACAAATCCAGGTAGGCCAGCAATTTTCTGGCATGCAGCTTCAGGAGACCTCCAGGCAGGTACACTTTAAATCTACATTAAGTATGCACGAGGCATACAAAAGATTCTCTGCCCTGAACAGGCAGCTTGACGAGATTAGCGCTTCTGACTACTCAACTGTGAAGCACTCTCCATTTGCATACTGTCTGCGCTACTGACAGCGCCATCAAAATCCAATCATGCTAAATACTGACCTTTCAGAGGCTTTGTCTCCAACCCAAAACCCATTGTTTTCCCCAGGAATGGACTGCCCTACAGGCACATTTTCCCCTATAAGAACCCCTGATTTTGAGCGCTTCTTCGGATCGCTCTTGGCTTCCATCCCGCCTTGCTGCCGCTCCGTTTGCCAAGCCTTCCCCTCAGCTTCCATGTGCTGAGAATCTCCGCTCCAACTGACTTTCTGCAGGCTACCGGGGCTGCAGGATCAGGTGTAGTATTCCCCCTGAAAAATCCTCCTTAAAATTTCCTATCTACTTTCCTCCCTTTATTTCCTTAGGTCTGTGTGTGTGAGTACGCATGTGCGCAGTATTTCTTAGTTCTGTGTGAGTGAGCACACAAGTGCGCTGTGACTTTACAAATAAAAGAACAAAAGTATAACTTTATTGTGTCACGGTCTTGACTCGGCCTGACCCTGTAAACATTGGGTTAAAGATCTCGCTAGGTTACCCTGCCTCTTGTAGTGCTACAGCTTGTGCTCTGGCTAATTCCCATTCCCCATTATTTGGAGCACAGTGAGGTGTCCTCCAGGGGACCCCAGAAATCAGGGTAACACCCTGGTGGTGTCATTAATCTTTATGCATTAAGAATGAACCATAGATGCTCACTGTTCATCATTCAAGCACATGCACATCCAGAGAAAGAGAGAGGGAAAGAGAATATATTTTCTTGTCTGGAAATTAAGACAGAAATTTTAACTGAGTCTGTTGGTAGATCAAGGTAAAATAAAAAGTTTATTCCTTCTCACTTGCTTAAAGAAACTGGATAAGGAACGTTTAAATTAACCTATTTAAGTCTAGCCAGAAGGTGGATACAGAGTGGAGGGGGTGCCCTGGCACCACAGTGACTGGGAAGGAAAGAGGAAGCTAACTAAGTAGACTGCTGGAAAGTTTTTGCAAGCTGCACCAAGAAATCAATTAAGCTTTAGGAATTGTAGCAAGCTGTTGCTTTCCTAGGTGAGCTGGAGATTTGCACACAGGGCAAGCCTCTCCTCTTGTCCAGAGCTGAGCACCTCCAAAATGAGAATTTGCACCCTTGTCTCCCACTCAGAGATGACTCACAAAAACTGGAGACTTTGAGTCAGGCCCTGAGAGCTTGCAGTTCTGGCTCACACATGTGTACACAGGAGGTGACAGCTTTTTCAACTGCTTAAAACCTCTAACTTCCTTAATCAAACCTTGGTTAGATCAATTTAAGAAAAACATTCAGCTGCTCCACAGTCCCACTGTTGCTTACATTTCTGTAGCGATATTTCTGATGCTCTGAATCATGGTTGAAGAGAAGCTCACCAAATCCTGTCCCAAAATAATCACTTTTGCTCTTTCTTTTACCAGTTACTGTTCATATTAATTTGGCATGTGTTCCCTGTTAAATGCATTGTTATTCCAGCCTACCAGCTGTAAATACTGGCTGGCACTTTCAGCAGAAATCTGAAAGCGCTTTTCTGTTTGTAAAAGGTGAAAAGACTGCATGGTACTCAAGAGGACAGTGAGTCAGCATAAACAGCTTCTCTCAATGGGAAAGCAAGATGTAAATCCAACCTTAGTCAGCCCAGGTCGTTGCATGACCTGAAATAAAACAGATGGAGCATAAACTTTAAATCTGGTTGATTTAAATTACAGGGTGGGGCAGGCCAATTACAATAATTTATTCAGGTGTAGGAACAGAGATCCGTCTATTATTTAGATGCTTCTTTAAAAAAAGTAAAAGCTAATGGCTTGCTATAAGAATAGGAATACATTGAATTATAATTAGAAAACTGATAATAATCCAATTTACAGAAATCAAGGAGCCCCTAAACTCAGGCTGTGGAAATTCTGACCTTCCAGATGTTACTAGACTTAATTTCCAGCTAGTATGACCTACAGTGAGAGATAACGGGAATTGATACTCATTAACATCCATCAGGCCACAGGTTCACCACCCTGCTCTAAATAGAAAATAGGAGTAAAGAATAATTAAAATCCATCAGGGGATAATAGTTACGGTGCCTTACCTGTCCCCAACATTAAGCCTTAGCATGTCCATCTCTCCCAACCTGGCATCCTCAAGAAGAGCTGGAGTGCCACTCCCATCACCCCCATCCAGCATGCTTGTTGAACATAGCATACATTGTAGTCCAAATCATATGGATGGTATTGCATTGGGAAATACTTGAGTTAAATACATGCCATGAAGGTGCCAGCAAAAATGCTGGGGATTTTTCTGGAACACACATTTCAATCCGGTGATGTAGACCCAAGTCAAATGACTTGGCCTCAAGTCAGACTTAAGTCGGACTTCAGTGACTCGACTCAGACTTGATTCAGCAAAAATTACACACTGACTTGACTTGACTCGATTCAAGACTTGCATATTTTTAGTGACTGACTTGCTGCCCTTGGTTCAGTAACATAACACATTCATCCAGAAACCTTACAACTTACTGGTCACTTGATGATCTGTTTCAAGCCCAAAGTATGGTAACATTTCTCAGAGGGAACAGCAAATGGGTTAGGCAATGGGCTTGAGGAAGTCTTTCCTTCTAAAGCTCTTGAAGTTTCAGTAATGGGGAATAAGAAATATCCTATTCCCCACTTCTGAAAAAGCATCCAGCTTTGCAAATGGGAAGTAAGAAGGATACTGTTCCCCACTTCCAAAGCTGCAGATGGCAAAATCATAAATGTGGAGGGCTGACTCTACTTAAATTGTTAAAATTGGCTTTATTGACTCTGTCCAGAAATTCTGGAATACAGGTTGGGGTATAAAGTTGACTCCCAGCTTTGAGACTTGACTTGAAAGTATCTTGCAAAGACTTGAGACTCAACTTGAGACTTGAAGGTAGAGACTTGAGACTTGGAGTAAGACTTAAATACATCACTGCCTCAATCTGTCCTTGTTGAAAATGACCCCGTACAAAGCTGTTGCAATGGAGTTGCCACCAGGCTTTGCCACATTGGGCTAATATGTCAGGAGGTTGTGGAACAAAATGGCCATAGTACCAAAAAAAAAAAAATTCCTACTATTATCCTGGAAAAGAAGGAAACAGGGGAAAAGGGACAGTCTTGAATATATGCTGAATGCGTAGGTAATAGAAAGTGCAAAAATTTAGGCCAAAGAGAGAAGTGTTTAGTTGTTGTAAAATTGCTGGTCTCTTTGCCCTAAGGAACTGTTGCTATGAATATAGCAAAGCTCCACTTGTGGGAATGTGGGACTCTACAAGAAAGGCATGTGATATCTCTTCATTGAATCCCTGCTACAGTCCTTTTATACTATATTTCACTTATGCAAAGTGGTGTTCCACAAAGTGATGTTGACACCTGTAGACTGTGAAATGACAGCAGTGTGCAGCAGGGATTGCTCAACTGAAGTGGGAGAAACTCAGCACAATAATGAAAAAATCAGCCAGCTCTGAGTTACTCATCTAAGGATCTCCCTCTGAGGAATAAGCAAGGTGGAGGTGGCAACCAAGACACTTCTGTGTGGGCTGCTTAACAGGCATGTTGTGGTATAACACGTAAAACATTTCAAATGAGGCCTTCCTGATAGCAAACAATTCTTGTTGATGTTTATTTCATGCTCATACATTCTTACTATAGTCATTAGTAGCATCAGTGGTGATAAAATTGAGTCTACAAAGTAAAGGCAAACCAAACTTTATGCAGTTATAGAAGGACAAAATAAAATAACACAGACAACTGATGTAGCAATCCTGTTTCTTTGCTGGCTTGCTTAAAATGCAGATCTCAAGCATTACTGCATATCCTCCAGCCCTGCACAGATGAAAACCTGGACACACGTGGCCAGAAACTTAAGAATGTGATCAATATAGCAAGTTTTTTATTTTATTTTATTCCAGATATCACATAAATACATTTTCACTTAAACATTCCAAATATACATGAAATGAATATATTTTGCAACAAGTACAAAATATAAATCACCAATAGATTATTAAATGTTGATGAAATCAGTATGATCATCTAGTCATCTCCTCTTTCTTCATTATTCTCTTCGTTCATTCTTTCCTTGTCAAAGTAATAACTAATAACCATCTAATTATAATCTATTTTTAGCAAGCATATAATATAATAACATCAAAAATGATAGTGATAATAATATGATAACAACAATAACAATATCTAAAGCGGGAGTCATTAAGATAAATAATCAATCTGATAGCCATAACTATAACCATAACTTTTAATTTTACTATGTTTATGATAACTATTAATTAAAATATCTTTATATTAGCCTAAAAACAGTATGAATATGGCAAAAGTTATTGAGGAAGAACCTACAAGCTCATGAGACGCTACAGAACTTTGCTTTTGCCTGAACTTACTGGGAAAAGCAACACTCAGTCCCCTTCTCTCTTCATCCTCATGCTGAGCTAGCTGACTGCAAACTACTTTTCTGCTTTGAACTCAGTGTGCAGTAACTGAGGTAAACCAAGAACAAAAGGGGAAACTGAGAGGTGTAAAGAGAAACTGGAACTGGAGATAAAACGTGGGAAAGGCCCTTTCCTCAACATACTTCCATTCCACAATGTCCAAACAGTGCCTTTGCCAGGATGGGACTGTAAACCCTGCTGGCAGGCCCAGTCCCGGGGAAGTGTAATATTTAATATCCAAAGTTATTTAATATCCAAAGGAGAGGCAGGAATGTAGACATCTGGGTCTAAAACTGAAGCATTACTAAGCAGGTCAGACCAATGCTCCCCCAAGAGGAAAACCTTGAAAGGCGCGCGCGCGCACGCACACACACACACACAGGACCATCAACAACAATGACACCTTGAGGGGACTACATATCCTCCTGATGAGATTAACGCTTGCATCAGCAAGAAATACAAAGATGAGGTCTATTTGCATGATTCAGCCATTGTCCTTTCCCAGAAAAGGGTCTGTCCCAGAGGCATGTTTTCCCTATAATTGAGTCCTCTTTTTGGACTCTCTTCAGAGAACTCCCACACTTGACTAGCGCCCTGGCATTCTGCTAGTCGAGAGCTCCCCTCAGCACTCCTCCTCCACTGGCCCACATTCGCCTTGCTTCTTCCCAAGCCACAGACTACAGGATCAGGTGCAGTATAAACCACTCTCTTTCTCTCAGCTTTTCCCAATCTTCATATCTTTCCAACTCATTAGCCCTCATGCGCTTTTGTGAGTGACTGCTTCATCGTGTGTATGTGTGTGGATATTTTGCCAATTCTGCTAAATAAACTACTGGTAATTGGACATTTGGCCTGGCTCTCATGTGGTCTGACTATGTAGACATAGGGTCCAAGATCTTGCTGTGTTGCCCTGTCCTCTGCTTTGATAAGCAGTGCTCCACTAGTATTTTTGGAGCAAATCCAGGTGTCCCCCAGGGACCCCCAGAAGTCAGGGTAACAAGACCACATCCCAAATGCTCCCCTTTGCACCTGGCCGGCTGCCAGCGGATGGTAGTGCTCAGGACATGCTCCTTCCTTCTGCAGCACAGCTGGCCTCTTCCTGTGCTGCACTGAGGAAGGAAACGCCTCGATAATGCTTCCATCCTTTCTGCACAGCCCCAGCTGACATGAATGTCGCACAAAATGGGCCTATTACTGGATTTTTTCCAGTAACAGTATAACGTGTGATCGCAACAGCTGGGGACATGACAGGAATGGGACTGCGATGACATTGGGCAGTAGCATGCATTGTGGACTGGCTTCAGAGTGTCCCCATGCTGGGCTGGGGCTGTAGTGCAGAAACAGCCAAAGCAGATTAATGGAGACTGCCCCTGCCAAATCCTACATTTGGAGAGTATGCTATACCTGGGCTGCCAATTTTGAAGCAGCACTGTCAGATCTGTGCCTGGCGTCAGACCAGTGCTAGGTCCACCTGCAGGAGCAGAAGCTAGAGCATGACCAGAAATACCTTTCCTTTCTGGTAGTTCTGTGCCAGTGGCCCCAGACCTACTGGAAGGAACCTGTCCTGCAACCACTTGCCAAGTCACAGAATTGCAGAATTAGAAAAGACTGCAAGGGCCATGTAATGCAACACCCTGTCAAGTAGGAACACACAACTAAAGTGTTCCTGAGAGATGGCAATCCAGTCTCAGAAGAAGGAGTGTCCACCACCCTCAGAGGCAGTCAGTTCCACTGAGGAACCCTCTTACGGTAAAGAAGTTCTTCCTAATGTTCAGGTGAAATCTCTTTTCCTGTAATTTGGATCCTTTGCTTTGGTTCCTGGAGCAACAGAAAAAAGCTTGCTCCATTTCCTACATGAGATCCATTCAGATATTTAAAGATGGCTATCATACCATCTCTCAACCTTTTCTTCCCCCAGCTAAACATACCAGTTCCCTCAACCATTCCTCATAGGGCTTTGTTTTAAAATCTTTGATCATTTTGGGTACCCCCTTCTGGATACATTTCACCATGCCAATGTCTTTCTTGAACTGTGGTGCCAAGAACTGGACATTGCATTCAAGGTGAGGGCAGAACGGAGTGGCATTACTATTTCTCTTGATCTGGACACTGTGCTCATGTTCATGCAGCCTAGAATTGTGGTGGCACCTTGTAGTCTACTAAGACTCTCCTAGAGTTTTTTCACATGTACTGCTTTGAACAAATCTTTTTTTAATTGAATAATAAAAATAACAAGAAAAACAGCAAAACAAAAATATGCACAATAACGATACATAAAACAACCTACACCATAATAAACTAACAAAAAAGAAAGTAAAACTGCAAATACCAAACAAGACTATAGAACAACACAAAACTACATATAACTAAAAATGTGATTCCCACCCCTGCTGCAAATAGTGAATAGTAATCCAAAAGTAATAACTAATCATTAAATCATAAACTAAATTTAAAGTATATACTTGTTGCCTATTATTTATCTTCATAATAAATCTGAACTTACAACATCTGATAATAAATCTAAGTACATTATCGATAATAATTCTAACTTAATTATTAAATCATATTTAAAAACTTAATAATTACCTAACAATCAATTATTGATAATTTATTCTTATTCTATTTTATATTAGAAATTAGTAGTTCTTGAAATAATAATTTTCTCTATAATTGTTCTTTTTATAACAGCAACAAAGAAAGTAAAACTATTTTCCAACTGCTCTTCTTGCGATAGTTAAAAAAAAAACAAATCTGAAATTAACAATAAGGAATACAAGAAAAAACTATGGTCCTCCCTCCACATTCACAGGTTTGATGTTCACGAATTTGATTATTCATGTGCTTCCCCCACAATTCTGCCCCTCCCATTCCTATGCATTTTTCCCCTGGGTGAGTTCTCTGAGGCAAAATGGAAAGAAATGATGGGGGGAAGGCTCCCAAGAGCCATCTTTTCCTCCTCCAGAGTTTCTCCCCTACCCTTCCCATGCATTTTCTCCATGCTGGGGCAAAATGCATGGGAAAGGGAAGGGGGGAACTCCAGAGGAGGAAAGGAAGGTTCTTGGGAGCCTTCCCCCCATCCCATTCCCTTCTGTTTTGCATGGGAACCAGAAGAGGGAAGCCCTGGCAGGGAATGGATGGGGGAGCAGATAAGGGAGATATTCACAATTTTTCCACTTTTGTGAGAATTCTATACCCTAAACCCTTGCAAATGTGGAGGGCGAACTGTTTCTTTCATAATCAAATATCCTCAATCCCTTCATGACTTTTATTTCTAATATCTCATAATCATGAATCATTTTCATAAACCATAAATCATGAATCGTTTTCATCAAACATTTTTTTCTTCTTTTACTTCTTTCTAAATTTCATTTCCCCCAAAACCAAAATCATACATAAGTAATCATTAATGATTTGCATAAACCATAAATCATAAGCCATTTTCATCAACAGACACATACTTCCTCCTTTACTTCTCTCTATTTTTCTTTCTCCCTAAAACAGAGTCATGTATACATAATTCTAAAAGGCCTTTTATCAAAGCAACCATGCACAATCTGTGTTTTTTGTCCTTACACATAATCATTAATTCTTCAGGTCAATAACATTTTTCCTGTGAAGTCTGTCCACCAATAAGTCCATCAATGAATTATTATTCTCCTTCTTTTTTTTTCAGAGAAAACTTCTTGTAAGTTTACAGGCCACTTGTCATAAATTCTCCAAAATGAGGTGAAGTCACAATCATTTTTGGATCTGACTTCAGAGTTACTTATAGGGTTGTGACATTGTCACACCCAAAATATAGCAGAGATTGCTCCCACAGCTTTGGAAGCATGCCCAGCAGCAGAGAATACCTTAGCAGCAATGCACTGTAGCCAGGAAAAACTCACCCACGCTAATTGTTTTCTTCCATCAAGGAGGCAATTTATTCTTGAGTTACACTGTGTACATGTTTACAAGAATCTTCAGAAGGCATTCCAGCATCCCTCTGCTTGCTCTTTCTGACAGAGCCACCAGCAGACACATCAGGCACCATGTGCAGCTTGCTGGCTAGCTCTCAGATACATTTATACTCACACTAGCTGATGCAATCCTGCCAGCCTTTGCATTCTCCCCACACCTGATGCAACCTTCTCCCCTGGTTGCTCATCAGCATGACTCAGCATGACTCAGCTAAAGTCACATGGCCCTCCACAGGTGCACTTAACAACCCACATCACAAAGTATTTTCTACAGGTTTGGTCCAACCTTTACTGACAGATATCCCTTGCATTCTATATTAATTTGTTCATCAGGTAGAGCACTGTTTTAATTTTGGGAGAAGACCAAGCCAAAGAAAGTGCTGAAAGTTCTGCCTTCTTTCTGTCCCTTCTTAGCATTTCACCATCTTCTAGCTCATTCTGAGCTTTAGCTTTTCTGACTTCCCTTCACAAGTACTGATTATTTGTTTGTATTCCTCTTTAGCCATTCCCCTTGTCTCTTTTAATCTCAGCTCATCTGGGAAATCTGTCATGTTTTCTTTATATACCTGCTGGTTTTCTTCCTCATTGGGATGATTTGCAATTGTGCTTTAAATAATTAACCTTTAAGAAATTCCCATCCATCATGAACTTCGAGCACTTTCTGCTCACATGTTCTCACACTCAGTATTTTCCCAAGCTTACTGAAATCAGCTTTCTTGAAATCCAGAGTATTTTCTAACTATGTTTGGCTTCCCTTTTCACCTGTATAATAAATCCCAGAAGAACATGATTACTATCACCCAAGGATCAAACTACTTCCACCCTACTGACCAGCTAACACTTTGGATCACGATCACAGTCAAAATAAATGACCCTCTTGTTGTAGTAGATCACCAAAAAACGAAGGCAAATAGAGTAGGAAGCAGAACGAGTTTATTTTACTGCGCAGGGTCTCAGCGGAATGGTTTCCAAAATCTGAGACCCAGAGCTCAGAGTTAATTGTCCTTAAATACATTCTAACAAGCGAGCACAAGAATAACACAAGGCCTGGTTACAAATCACCAATTGACAAGTTACAAAGGTTACAAATACAAAGACCTTGGATTCTAGTTTTCAAAGTGATGGATGCTCCAGCCAAGGGAGTACCTAACTCCCTCAAATGTCTCACAGTTAGGCACATACCAAAGGCTCCTGATAAGATAGGAGTGCATCTGCTATTTTCTTCTATTTTCTAATAAAACAATTGCAATTCTAAAGCCTTAACCCTTTCATTCCCCCCTTATATGCCAAATTCTCAGCAATTTGAAGCATATATTGTTTAAGCTCGCTTTTGAGCCATAACAGCATAATGGGCTGCCTTTCCTTCCATAGCTTGAGAGAGAGAAGTGTGTACACATTTCATAGCACAAGAAATACATGCCATTATTAAAAATCCTCCCACCAGCAAGAGTACAACACCCAGAAACAGAGTTTTCAGCCAGCTCAGATCTGGCAACCACGAGGTCAGCCAGTCCCATGGGTTGCTAATGCCGCTGTCATTATTTTGGATTATCCCCTGTAAGTGTTGTATTTCATCCTCTATAGTCTTATTGAGATCATGGAAGGCAACTTTACATCCTCCTTTGACTATATTGCAGAACCCCCCTTTTCTTGCTAACAGGTAATCCAGGGCCATCCGATGTTGTAACAGTAACTGATTGAGCTCTTCAATTTCCCGCTGGAGGGCCTGTACCAGTCTCCCGGTTGCATTTATGGTTTTTTCCAATCTACAAGTCAGTCCTATTATGCTCCTACGATTTTCTTGAGCGACAATTCCAGGATAGGATCCCAAAGTGAGGAGTCCTGTGATTGACCCTCCAGCTACTCTGCTACCTTCACTTTTAGATAACTGTGGTCCTATGATGACCAGATCCGCACACTGGTTACCTAATGGCCCCACTAGGTGCCGCTTCTTTCTTCCACCCTGGCTTGTCTGCCCATGTTGGAAAACCTGAACAGGCAGAGTCATATACCCAATTCCCACACACTGGTAAACCCCCGGGTGGTAATTAGTGGCCCAGCCATCAAAGTAAAACCATAAGTTTGGATCTCTAGCCATCAATCCAGAGCAAATACTGCCTGATCCTGTAAAATTAGGAGTGAACATAGGATATTCTGGGTACAAATCTTTAAAGCTAGTTTCATTTAAGTCCGTCTTGAATTGATAGGAACTATTGTATAAGCCGTACAAATAGAATCTGTCATTACATGTTGAGTAATTTCCCAACCTATTATAAAATGGGGTGTGTTGTATGTACCCTTTCCACTTAGAATTCCAGCTTCCACTATGACGACAACAAAAACACATTCCAGGGGAATAGGTATAGAATTTCAGTCGCCTAAATCGGGTTCTGGTTAGGTTTCCATCCACTTTAGCAAACATGTTGGGATTTCCCATTAACGCCGACTGCAGGGCTCCTACAATCACTCCTGGTTCATTAATGAGGGAGGGCATAAAGCCAAAATCTGCTACTGTCTGTGGGTGTTCATAGATCAGAGTAACATTAGGTCCATGTTGTTGGAACATGTGTGCAGCATGCTGCTTAAACCAGTTAGCCTCAATTACTTCACACATCATGCCCCACACTCCCATCCACACTATCCACTTCATCTTCGGAGTCAAACAGGGGTCCAAATCTACTTATCCCACACCAGTACCTTCTATACATATACAAGAAATACACCAGAGCTAAGATTCCAAAGAGTATACACACTACTATGATTATTAGTTCACTAACATGCATTACTTCTAACCTTTATCCGTCGTTGGGGATCTGGCCGTGCGTAGAATAGTCAGCCTCCGGAGTGACTATGGCAGGGACCAATCCCAATCTTCTTCCGCTGCAGTTGCTAGGTCTGACCGTACGTAGAGCTACCAGCCTCCAGACATGTGGCAGCAGTAGGGTCTAGCCTAGATTTTTCATTCACCAGTTGCAGATCTGACTGTGCGTAGAGTGGCCAATTCCCTGGTATGACCACAGCAGAGTCTAGTCTGAATGTTCTCTCCCCCCTTTTCGTCTAGACAATTTCAGTTTCAGAGGGTTCTCTTGTGATGGAATTACAGTCCAATCAGTAAATGCCCTCTTTACTCTAGTGTAATGTATCCAAGGTTTCAGCCCTGCTACCTTTACTGCAGTTGGGGTAACTAACAGCACCTGGTAAGGTCCTCTCCATCCTGGGGATAGAGGATCTCCCCTCCAATCCTTAACCCACACCTCATCCCCAGGTTGGAAGGAATGTGCCTTTGTGAGGAAAGGAACTCATCTAACCTCTAAGGCGTGAGCGTTGACCCTCTCTAAAGCTCTCCCAAGTGCTTGCACCTCTTCTTGGAGAGTCAAATTTCCCAGTTCCCGAAGGTCCCCTCTCAACCCTTTCAGGATGGCCGGGGGCCTCCCATATAACATCTCAAATGGAGTCAGCCCAGATCTCCGATGAGGGGTGCATCTGATTCTCAGGAGTGCTATTGGGAGCACATCCAACCATTTGAGCTTAGTTTCTTGACACAACTTTGCAAGCTGAGTTTTCAGTGTTCTATTCATCCTTTCCACTTTTCCAGAACTTTGGGGCCTATATGCACAGTGCAGCTTCCAGGTGATTCCTAAAGTCCCTGCCAAATTCTTAACTACTCTGTGCACAAAGGCTGGGCCATTGTCAGATCCGATATGAAGAGGCAGTCCATACCTTGGTATTATGTCTCGGAGTAACGCCCGTACTACTTCCTTTGCTTTCTCGGTTCTGGTAGGGTATGCTTCAACCCATCCTGTATAAGTACACACCATTACCAACAGGTACCGATATTGTCCCATCCGTGGCATCTCTGTGAAATCCACCACTAGGGATTCAAAGGGAGTAGATCCTTGATGTTGAATTCCCCCTTCCAACCTAGGCCCTTGGCGCGGGTTGTTCTGAGCACAGAGTTGACACCTTGAAGAAGCTAGCATGGTGAATTGGCTCATTCCATCTATGAACACGTCCTTCATTAATAACTGGGCTAACGCTGTCTTTCCCAAATGCGTGGCTTCGTGCGCTTTCTGGACAACTGTCCATCCCAAGGATTGGGGTATGTACCGTCTTCCATCTGGCAGGACCCACCATCCATCTCTATCACTTACAGCTTTCAGATCATTTTCAGCCCGTTCGTTCTCTTGTTGGGTGTACCTGGGGGTCTGGTCGCCCAACGACACCTGAAAGAGTGGAGTTATCAACTCTTGGAGCAAACCCTCCGCCTCATATTCCAGTTCCCTCTCTGCAGCCTTCTTTGCAGCTGCATCTGCCTTTCGGTTTCCACAAACCACCGGATCACTTCCTTTCTGATGTCCTCTGCAGTGGATTACGGCAACCCTGCGAGGGGCCCACACGGCTTTTAATAGATGTTCTATTTCTCTTCCATACTTGATCTCTTGTCCCACAGAGTTGATCAGTCCCTTCTCCTTGTACAAGGCGCCATGTGCATGCAGAGTGGTAAAGGCATACTTTGAGTCTGTGTATATATTCACAGTAAGCCCCTCGGCTAGTTCCAAGGCTCTAATCAGGGCTATAAGTTCTGCCTTCTGGGCCGAAGTTCCAACGGGTAACGCTCTGGCTTCTATGATCTTATCTGCTGTGACTACTGCATATCCGGCCTTTCGCCTTCCTTCTCGCACAAAGCTACTTCCATCTGTGTAGTAAGTAACATCAGGATGAGACCACGGGGTGTCTCGTAGATCTGGTCTACTTGAGTATACTTCATCCATAGTTTGAAGACAATCATGGTGTGCCAATTCAGACTCTACAGGAAGCAGCGTTGCAGGATTCAAAGTAGTGCATGTTTCCAACTTTACTCTAGGGTTCTCATACAGCATTCCTTGATACTTGGACATTCGGCTATTTGTGAACCAGTAATTGCCTTTGTACTCCATTAAGGCCAACACGGAGTGTGGGACTTTCACTATTAGATTCTGACCCAGGGCTAACTTGTCTGCTTCCTTTATCAACAAGGCAGTTGCCGCTATTGCTCTCAAACACCCAGGCCATCCTTTAGCGACAGGATCTAGCTGTTTGGAGAGGTATGCCACTGGGCGATGCCAAGATCCCAACATCTGCGTCAATACTCCCACTGCTATTCCTCCTTTTTCATCAACATATAGAGTGAAAGTCTTTGTCACATCAGGCAGACCCAGCGCTGGAGCTTCCATCAGTGCCTTCTTTATCTGCTCCCAGGCTTTCTTCTGTTCTTTTCCCCACACAAATTCAGACTTCTCCGGACCCTTGGTGGCTTCGTATAGGGGTTTGCTCATCACTGCAAAGTTAGGAATCCAAATTCTGCAAAACCCAGCTGCACCCAAGAATTCTCGCACCATCTTCCGATTCCGGGGCTCAGGCAGAGCACAAACAGCCTCCTTTCTTTCCCGGCCAATGCACCAGAAAATGTAGTAGATCACCAAAAAACGAAGGCAAATAGAGTAGGAAGCAGAACGAGTTTATTTTACTGCGCAGGGTCTCAGCGGAATGGTTTCCAAAATCTGAGACCCAGAGCTCAGAGTTAATTGTCCTTAAATACATTCTAACAAGCGAGCACAAGAATAACACAAGGCCTGGTTACAAATCACCAATTGACAAGTTACAAAGGTTACAAATACAAAGACCTTGGATTCTAGTTTTCAAAGTGATGGATGCTCCAGCCAAGGGAGTACCTAACTCCCTCAAATGTCTCACAGTTAGGCACATACCAAAGGCTCCTGATAAGATAGGAGTGCATCTGCTATTTTCTTCTATTTTCTAATAAAGCAATTGCAATTCTAAAGCCTTAACCCTTTCATTGTTGCCTTTTCCACTTTCTACACAATGAAATTGTCTGCAAGGCAAATTAAGAATTTGTTGAACTTTACACTCTTGGGCACCTGGTTCTGAAGCTGCTTACCAGCAAGAGGAGCCTGATATGACAATGACTTAGATATCAGCAGACATACTGAGCTGACTTATTGAACCTGTGAACTTCGATCTTACCATCAACAATAACAGGCTCCAGAGGCCAGTGAGTTTGGAGGTCAAGTCCCAAAGCACGTTACCTTTGATTTATATGCAAAAGAACAGATATTAATCCTTTGGTCTGGCTGCTACCCAGCTGGACATATTGGCTACACTATGGGTCCTTCTCTTGAGATGAGGCTTAAGGTCCATTGCATGAAAAAAGTGGGTATAAAGCAGGAGAACCCAACAACCTGTCTTTAAGCCTGAGAAAAGGTGTTGACAGTCATGTGGTGATCTGTTTTTGTTATCCATGAAGATGACTACAATGTCCATCTCCTCCATGGAGGTAGTGGCTGTAACAACAACCTCCCAAGACAATGTACACAATTAAGAGAATACAATATCATCATCCACCTTTATTACGATTTATAAATCATCAAGCTATTAAAAACATTAGACACATACAGTATTGTACCTACAACGTTATATGTACAATGTTTTGCATACATAAGGGTACAGAGTTGTATATGCATAGATTGTGTTAAGCAATTTTTGAAAATGATAAAATATAGTTAAGTACGATTAATCCAGTAGCTACTCTACCCAACCATATGTCCTTTCCATGATGAACTCACCACACTATGGCTCTCTCAGGCTACTAAATTTTACATATTCTGAACAACTGCAACTTTCTGGATTGATATTCTAGCCATTCTAGCCTACGTGGCCTATAGCGTTATAAATTTTGTAAAATACCTTCACAAGTATTTATTGCAGAGATGAGGAATTTGGCTACAACCTCTGTCAGGAACTGAATTCACACACACAAATATAACAGTGCATAAACACTATTTATTAGGAGCGTGATACATAGTACGGGACTTCAGTGAATGAACTGGAAGCAATTAGCAAAATTCAAAACATAAAAGGCAAAGAGTTTCTCATCCCGCCCACAAGAGACCTTGAAGTTCTGGTTTAGCCTGGCAGTGCCTATCACTACATTCCTAGCTTTGTTTATCTAATGGTCTTTGGTTCTCATACCTTGTTACAAGCAAGCTGCTACTTAACTCCTACTACATGTCCCATAACTAAAATATGGAGGGCTACCCGACAAACTCGGTGACCTTTTTATCTTTATCGTCAAGAAGAAATTTTAGCCATGTGTTCCAAGATCTTCCAGGCAAATTCCTTAACAAGGGGTATATTAATCTTTTTCTCTGATCTTTATAAAAAGAACAAAGAAAACATGGTGTACTGTTTCAATCCTTCCCTCTCCACAGGGGCACATCCGTTCATTATGTGTCTGTCTTTTATATCGCTCCTCCAGGACCACTGATGGAAGGACATTGAATCTTGCTCTACTAAAAGCATGTCGAAATTTGGGAATATTTAGATTTTAAGATATTTAGCCTCTTCTTTTATATTAAACCCCAGTCCTAAATAAATAGGGGAACAGGCAGATCGTGCCGCTGCTATCGCATGTTGGTAATCTATATCTTTTATACGTTGTTGCAAAATCAGATTTGCTCTTGTCATACCCACTGATCATAAAAAAATTTCTAAGAGGTCCAGTTTAAGCATTTTAGCAAGGATCATTTTGTTTAGATGCGAGGTATAAGTATCTTTTAGTATTAGACTAGACAAGGAAGAAAGTGCAAAGGCAGGTTTACAGTTGAACATTACGAAAGCAAAAGTAATAACCACCGACATCCAATGTCAATAAGAGAGTTCTGGAGTGGAGAAATACAACTGAGTATTATCAGCATAAAAATTATATTGAAAATCATACGAACTGATAAGATCACCTAAAGGCAGTGTATAAAGGAAAAACAACAAAGGGCGCAGAACAGAACTCTGCGGAACCCCAGCGTGACTTCCAACTGCCACATTAAATGATCCACCTGAGAGAGATGATGCTTAAAGTTTAAAGTACAGTAAACTATAAAGACATTGAACTAGTTTAAGAGTTTCTATACCTTGACTCAGCCATTAATCAGAACAGAGACTGCAATGAAGAAATCAGAAGAAGACCAGGACTTGGAAGGGCAGCTATGAAGGAACTATGTGGTTGTGAAAGCCAGACGGTGAAGAAAATTCACTCTTTTGAAATATGTTGCTGGGGAAGAGTTCTGTGGATACCATGGGCTGCAAAAAGGTCAAATAAACAGGACCGAGAGCAAATGAAGCCTTAATTCTCCCTAGAAGTGAAGATGCCTAAACTGAGGCTGTCATACCTTGGACATATCATGAGAAGACATGACTAACTAGAGAAGACAATAGGTGCTCAATAAGGTAAAAGGCCATAGGAAAGAAGGAGACCACATTACAGATGGATAGATTCAGTCAAGGAAGACACATCCCTGAGTCTGCAAGACCTGGGCAGGATAGTTGATGGTGACTTGGTCACTTGGAGGTCTCATTCATAGGGTCACCATAAGTTGGAGTTAACTTGATGGCAGTTAACAACAACAAATCTTTCAAACAGAGTTGGACTGGATATCTTTTTAAACAAAGGACACTTCCACATAGACATAACTCCTCTGATACCTCTCCCAGACTACTAACTTTCATCTCACATTGAACTGTTTGCTCATTGGATTGCCTTCATTGCCAGACCCTGCATTGGATTTACAGTATTATTTCATTTATTGCATTTGCTACTTAATACCATTGCTCATTTTTTGACAGTTCCCTATTGATGGGACAGTTTGACCTTGCTCATTGTTTAATTGTTGATTGTTGTTTAATTGCCATTTGTGTGCTTGTGCTTAGGTTTAGGTTTTAGATAGGAATGTTGTTATAAGCTAGAAACCCTTTTGCTTTTCCCCAAAATTCCCTTTCCTATGGAGTGATACGGCTAACCTACCTGCAAGCCCCTATTCGGCTCTAAATTGATTTTTGATTTTTAATTGGAAAATGTCTGATATTGTCCCCAACATCGCCCATTTTTTTGGGGGGGGATTGTTACTGCCCTGGCTAGCCCGAGCTTTAGGGATATAAAAGATATCCTTTGATATCAATAATTCGGATTCACATATCCCTTCCACGTGCTTGTGAGGCCCCCGGACAAGCACGCATACAGGCTTGGCCGATTATCGCGGTAATATTCCTAGAAAATACAGGCAGGCCAGAAAACAGCCGACTCGCCGCTTTAGGAGACCTCATGGCAAGTACCTCCATTAGGTATGCGAGCAACTCTCAAAAGATCCTCTGCCCCGCGCTGGCAGCTTGATGATCGAGCTATACAACGCTCAAGTATTCCGTATTTGCATACCAGCTACTCTATTGATAAATTCGGCTCTAATTCAATAATTCAAATTCTGACCTTTCGGAGGCTTTGTCTCCAGCTCCAAATCTATTGTTTTCCCCTAAGTCCGACCTAGCCTGCGGTCACAATTCTCCTTATAAAAACCCCTGACTTTGAGCACTTCCTTGGATCGCTCCCGAGTTCCAGCCCGCCTTGGTGCTGCTTTGCTTGGCGAGCTTCCCCTCAGCTCCATGTGCTGAGATACAAAGAACCCCAGCTTCCCTCTCCATTTTCCTCCAGACTTCAGGACAGGTTTTGTATCACCCGAACCAACTATCCCTCTAAAAATCCCACTATCTTACTCACACCTTTATTTTCCTTAGTTATCTGTGTGTTTGTGTTGCATACATTGTGTGCCTGTATTTAATAAAGACTATTTATTATTTTCCAACCGGTTTACTTCTTGACTTGGCCTGACTCCGTAGACACTGGGTTGCAAGATCCTGCTAAGTTACCCTGCCTCTCATTTTGCCAACTTGTGCTCTGAACTAATTTCCCCAACTTATAGCAATTTGGTGTCCCTCCCGGAACCCCCAGAAAACAGGGTAACACCATATAATACAGATATTCTCTTTATTATGTCCATTTGTGTTGTTGGTGGGAGATGCTGGACAGTTTGGATTAGAGATTTCTCTTCCTCAATGAACATTTTTTGAAATCGAGTGTTAGGAGGTTTTGTTACCAGGGCTATTTTAGGTAGCTGACTTTTAGGTGGTAGTGGTCTTGGTTGCAGACTGTCATAATCTAATATTATAAGGTTTTCCTCCTTGCATTGGCTCTTCATTTTTGGATTTGCTCTCTGTTCTGTGCTTGCACATAATGATATGGGAGGAATATTGTTAACAAAAAAAGAGAAATAGCTATGCCCTACCTCTTAAGCTTAGTTTGTACTAAATATATTTTTCTCAAACTGCATTCATCAACAAATTCAATTACTCCCCAGGCATTAAAATAGTTATAGAAGAGATATTCTACCTGGACTATTTCTGAGGAGGAAAGACATCTTACCCCAGCCCCAATATTCGTAAGAAATGCTCCTTACGAGCAGCTTGAGATAACCAACCTCTTGGCTTGGGATAATTGATTGAAACCAATTTATTTCTTTTAAGTGTTAAGTTCCAAGTGCTTTCAACAGTGTTGCTCTTATTCTTTCTGCTTTGGAACTCTTCTTCATCAATGGAGGGTTGTCTATTGTTCATAGAGTTACCTCTGAGGACATTTTGCCATGGATCTTGTGGATTCAGCTCTCCTGTTATTTCCTGTTTTACACAAGATTGAGTGTCAGCATAATCAGGTTACTGCAGTTGGTCTGATTCTGTTTCAGTTTATTTATAGTTAGGCATGGTTGGGCTTTTGTATTTCCTTTTCTGCTCTTTACTGTAGTTTCCGGATTGCAACCACCTTCCATAATTTTAAAAAGTTTTTGGTAGTTCATCTTAACCTTCTTTCCAGGAAAGCTATGAGTTTTCCTTAGGCTGGTAATATTTTTACTTTTTTGGGTAGAGTTCTTTGTAGAGTTGTTCTTCTTTTTACATGGCCTTTGTATAACCCTTTTTCTGGCACCTTGTCATTCCTTCCAGCCTGTTTCTGTCTCTATTCCTGAGGTCTAATAAGGGTTAAAGAGGATTTGTTTATGATCTAAAGTCCATTCTAATTGCTCTTTAGAAGGGAGTTCCGATTGTGGGCTCTGTATTTCAATAATTGGAGAGAAATACGCAAGTATTTCAGTTTGTTTCTTTCCACATTCTTTTCTTTTCTTTTTAATCAGTGATGACTCTCTGGGGGAGGAGATGTTACTCTGTTTTCTACAGCTTTCCCTAATTTGAACCACCATGTTACCTTGTGCTCTTAAAGATTAATGCTATTAAGATGTTAGAGGCATTGTCTATTTCAGCTTACTTCTAGGCTCCACTGTTGTACCTATTTCTGTTTATTTTAATTTGATATTATGTCATGTTCTCTGCATCTGAGAGGGGTTTATGGCTGTCCGTTTAAGAGCAATAGTTGTTAAAGTGCTCAAATGCTCTTCCAATTCCACTCTACAAGCAAAGTTTTTGTTTATTCACTGTGTTGACCAAAATGTTTCTGTATTCCTTTTCCTCTTTATCTTTGTTGTGTAAAGACAAGCCGATAACTCTCGGCATCCACTTCACTTGCAGTTATTGCGTCAAGGAGGCGTTGGAAGCGTTATTCCTCTTTCTTTTTACAGTAAAAGTTGCTGGGGGGAGAGAACTTACTGGGGTTTAAATAAAAACCAAGGGGATTTACATAACAGTTGTCTTCCTATCCACAGTTGATTTAATGAAACATTTTTAGTAGAGAACTGGCAATTGGATTTAGGCAAAAAGAGTTTGTCCGCACTCTTCCTCAGCTAGAATTGCCACAGTCGAATAAAATATCAAATTTGAAAAGTTAAAGTTTCAAGCATCATCTACACAAGGGGGACTAATATGTTACCCACCTAACCCACCTAAAAACTATGTTCTGAGGGTCCTAATTATTTTATATCAAACATAGTGAGCCATAGTGATCTACTGGAAGGACACGTAGGCAGTGGAGCTATGGAGATAGATCAAAGAGTAGCCTGTTTTCTGTCATGCATCCTAGGTGAATCTTGCAAATGGCTCACACAGGCCATTGGAATGGATTTTCAGCCGTGACAACACCAACAGGAGACAATAAGTTTCTGGGAACAAATAAACAATGCAAACAGCCTGGAATGTGACACCTTGAGGTATGCATTCCCAGATGAGAAACTCATCTTGCAGGAAACTACAAGGATGTTTGACTGTATTTTCTTTGAACTACAAAGTTGAAATCCATCTTCATAAAACTGCAGCCATCTGCTCCCCAGGACATGTTTCAGCTCTGTTTACCACTATAACTAGCTCCCTTTTTCTCCTTTTTTTTCCGAGTTCTCCCAGACCCGCAAACCATGATGCTGGTAAGCTCCCCTCAGCCTCAAAAGGCGTGGCTGAGATCGGCTTTTCGCTCGTTTTCTCCCAGTCTTCTGGACTGGTACAGTATTATCCCAAAACCCTTATGTCTCTCTCTCTCTCTCACAATTTTCACCTCTCTCTAAATTTCTGTAGTCTTGTATGCTTGTTGGAGTGAGTGCAGCTGAGTGATTGTATGGATTTTAACGTCTATGTCAATAAAATAATTAAATTTGAACAGTTAGCTGATTCTCTGTGATCCAACTCCATAAACATTGGGCAAAAGATCCTTAATTACCCTGCCCTCTTTGCATTGCTAAAGTGGTGTTCATAGCTAATTTTCCCCACAAGTGATAATTTTGACAGGCGTTGGGAATCCCCCTAAGGGGCCCCCAGCAAGCAGGGTAACAAATAAACCAATCTACTTACAGGCCAAGAAGAAAAGGTAGATTTTCCAGGCTTGCTTGAATGCTTCCAATTAGGAAATGAGGACCAGCCCAGAGGCCCTTGTGACCATGTTACACTTACGGGTGCACACACATTAAGGGCCTCTGATGGTGAACTCAGAGTACAGGCAGGTTGGTACAAGTGAATCTGATCATTTATCATACCCTCCAACATTTCATGGATGAAAACTGGGACACATCTGGTCAAAATGCCAAAAGTTATTAATGAGGAAGAACACACAAGCCAGGAGAGGCTGTAGCTATTTGCTTTTTATCTGAGCCTACTGTAAAGAGCAAGCTTCTGCCCCTCTTCCTCTCATCCCTATGCTGAGTTAACTAAGTGCAAACTACTTTCGCACTTTGACCTCAGTCTGTACCAATGAATGCAAGCTGAGCACAAGGAGGGGAAAGTGCAAGGAGGAGAAAAAAACTGGGACTTTTTAAAATTTTAAATACTTTTTTAAATTAATTTTTACATGATTTTTTTTCATCTTTTATGCAATCAAAAATAAACAGAATGAAGAAAAAGAGGCGGAAACAAATAAAAGAGAAAAATAGATGTAAAACTAATATACAGTAAGGCTCTGACTCCTCTCTGAACCTGACTGCAATGAAAAAAAGAAAAAAGAAAAAAAATATTATTCTACCATTGCAGATCCAGCTAAATAATCCTACTGAAATTACTGATAACCATAGCCACAGATTATTATATTGTTAGATTTCTTGTTGCTCAAAAATCCATCTTTCAAAAAGTTAGAACCCACATTAATTTGCCCATTTGAGTCAACTCAGCAACCTTAACAGCCCATTCTTCCATCGTTGGTGCTTCAGTCCATTTCCAAGTAGGAGCAAACAATTTTCTTGCTGCTATTGTCATGTATCCAATAAGTAATCTATATTTACTATCCAGTTCTTTATCGATAGTGCACAACAAAAACATTTCTGGTAAAATTACAAAATTTAACTTTAATTTTTTTTAAATCAACATATAGGTCTTAATCCAGTAACTTTTAACCTTCCTACAAGTCTACCATATATTAAAAAAGGAGCCTTTCGTATTCTGAGATCCCCAACATAGACTTGAAACATTATGGGATATCTTTGACAGCTTATTTTGGGTTATATACTATCCATACTCTATCTTATACAGGTTTTCTACTAGACTAATGCACAAAGTAAATGTTACATCTTTGGACCACATTTTTCCCATACATCCACATGCATGCTATTCCCAAAATTTTAGACCCACTTTAGCATGTACTTTTCTTTCTCTAGTTTCAAAAGCCATTTATGCACTGTTTAAATTACATGGTCAGCATTTTTACATAAATAAATAAATAAATCTTATTTTCTCTAACCTCAATGGCTGTGTTTCTCTTGTCTTGATTAAATCTGTCCTGAAGTTGCATGTAAGCAAATCAGCTGAGATCTTTGCCTTCCTTAAGAAGCATCTCACCTGACTAAAACTTCCAGCTATCTTGTTCAAAATACAAAAGATCGTCATAGACCAAACATCTCCAATTTTTAACCCATTCTTTCTTTTGAAAAATGGGCTTCCTGTGGAGAGGTAGCTAATATTATCTTAGGGAAAAGTTTTATACTTATACTGTTTATGTTTATACTTATACTAGATTCACTGATGAACCTTTCTAAGACAATGAATTTTAAAGTCAGCATGTGCCTTGAAAAACTGGGACATTTTAAAAGTATCTTTTAAAAATGGGAGGAGAGGATTAATCAGGACTGTCCCTGCCAAGTTGGAACAGTTGGATTTATACCACAGGTTGTGTGTGTGTGTAGTGCATATTTGTTTGTATACATCTGTCTATCAGCATGCAACCATAACTTTCATTTGCAATAGCCAAACTCACTTGTTTGTACTTGACTGAATTCCAAGTCTCCAGTGAGTCTGGAAGCAGCCAACTTGGTTTATTTGTCTGAGCCAAGGCAAACCCCTGGCATGGCAACCCCATCCCCAAACCTTTCTACATATATCTGAAGATCCAACTAAAACTTGTAAACTTTTACATGTTGAGAAGGAAGATAAAATATTTGCCTTACTTAAAGGTGTTAACAGTAAATCTGAAGATGGAAAAATGTTTAAAAATACACACTATGCTTACATTTCTTTTTCTATGTTAAGTTCATTTGTTTAACTGCTAATTGCTAATAAAAACCAAACTAAAGTAGATGGAAAATATTTTAGTCCATGGCCTTCATAAACTATGACTGGAATTGTGTTAGGGACATCCACATGTATAAGTTTCTTTGTGTGCATGTGGATTTCCTTTTTCAGGTGCTGCAAAGTCTTCCAGACTTAAGCCATTTCCACATGAGACTGTTATAGCGCTATGATTTCACTTTCAACATCTTATGGAATGCCGAGGCTTGCAGTTTTGGGAGGGGCCAGCTGGCCCCTCCCAAAACTGCAAACCCCAGGATTCCATAGGATGTTGAAAGTAGAATCATAGCGCTGTAACAGTCTCGTGTGGAAATGGCCTTACTGAAAAGCCCCCAAAGCCACTGTGCTGCTTCCACGTAGCCAGATGTAAAATGATGATATCAGTGCTGAGATCCACCAACATCCTCTAGGGGTTTCAGCACAGTTGAAATCATTGAGCAGCGGACTACAGAGACGTAGCCAGGTGCTTCTCTGAGCCTGGCTGCTGCCTGTGAAGCAAAGGATAGCCATGCAAGGCACCCTCAGGGGCTTTTCAGTAAGTCAGGGGGAGGGTATATGCCTCAATATAGCATATGTCCGCATGCAAATATTTATCTATGCTGAAAGGATATGTAGGATTGAGGCCTATTTGTCTATATAATTCTTTTTTTTTTCTCAAGCGGATTTGGTGTTATAGGCTAGACTGAAACATGAGTTCTTAGAATTGCCACCTTTTTCTGGCCCTGCCCCTCTGTCTTTAATACCAAAAACTTAGGAGGTGAAGAATGTAGACTCCCCCCACAATGCATTTATTCATCTACTTTATTTTATATCATAAAAGACTTCTCTGTTTAATTTCTCCAAGTTGCCCCCTGTTAAAGGGAGAGAGAGAGAGAGAGAGAGAGAGGAGCAAGAAAAAAAGATGGAAACCTTATTGTCAGGTGGTCCAAAAAAGATGGAAACTGCTCAGATGTTTCTTCCTATTGCAATAACTCAAGACCAAGTGCAATCTGTTGCTAGGCAGAGGGGATCCCATTGTTACCTATACATTCCTCCCTCCTTATTTGCCAGTTTGACCTTCGTGGATTTGTGAGGCATGTGACTGCCTTCCCTGCCCCCCATTCTCCTTCTCCCATTCCCTTGCATTTTGCCGGGCTCAGAGGAGGAAGGCAAGTGCCCAGACAAAAGGCAAGGAAATGGGGAGAGGCATGCAAGAGCTTTCCTTCTGTTCTCTGGAGCTCCCTACCAGTCCCTTGCAAAAGGCAAGAGAACAGGAGGGGGGAGCCCGAGAAGGAAATGGGAGGGGGATCATGGGGGGAGTTATTTGTGTTTTTCCCCACTTTTGTGAGGGTTTTGTGCCCTGAAGGCTTGCAAAAGTGTACAGGGGCTACTGTACAGTCCTCCCTCCCCATTTGCAGGTTTGCCCTTCATGAATTTGATTATTCACAGGCACACACATGCCTCCACCCACATTCTCCTCCTCTCACTCCCTTGCCTTTTGCTGGACATGGGGAAGGAAGACAAATGTGCCCAGGCAAAAGGCAAGGGGACAGCGGGAGGAAGACATAAGCGCACCTTTCTTCTCCTCTCTGGAGCTTTCCCCTCCATTCCCTTACCTTTTGCCCCAGCATGGAGCTCATGTGCCAGGGCACATGAGCACAAGGACACAAGGGAATGGGAGGGAGAGTGCTGGGAGGGTTGTTCATAGTCTTTCCGCTTTTGCAAGGGTTCTGCTCCCCAAACCCTTGTGAAAGTGAAAGGGCCACTGTACATGCATACCTCACTAATACAGTGGGTTAGGTTCCAGACCACCTCTATAAAGTAAATATCACCTTAAATCTAGTGCATATTTATATTAACATTTATTAAGTGTACAATAGCACTAGGCCTTAAAAAATGCAAAAGAAAAAGTAATAAATACAAAATTGCCAGAATATGACACTGAGAAACAAAGTGCATAAATGTTGTAAACAAATTGGTCATGGGTAACAAAATGATGCTGTATTATATAATTGAATACAGCATAATTTTGTTACCCATGACAAAGGGCTGTATTAGCTAAGCACTCTATATAAGGGTTGTATTAGCTAAGCACTCTAAAGCAAAGCACCTTAAAGCAACGTAGACCAGTACACAGAAACAGATGGTAAACATGGTTCTATTCTTTATATCACCGTATTTATTTATTTTCAGTTTTTCTGTCTGCAGGCAATCTTGATCTGCCTGCTGAATAGGGCTGGTCCTATCCTTAGGCAGCAAGACAACTGCTGCAGGCAGCAGATGTTGGGAAGCAGCGGTGGCAACTAACTCCCCTCTATTCCTCATGAGTCCCCTGGCCATTCCCTTCTCTGGGAGGACAAAGATCTGTGCATCACACAGTCTATCCTGCACCCCCTAAACTAACCTGCTGCCCCTCAGATGTGATCGAGCAGTGGCTCTCAAACTTTGGTCCTCCAGATGTTTTGGACTTCAAGCCAGCATGGCTCATGGTCGCAATGCCTGGGAGCTGAAGTCCAAAACATGAGGAAGCCCATTGTTACTGTAGTTTCTATTCTGAACTCGAGGTTTATTAGATATCATTTGATATCAAGAATTTGGCCTTCACTACCCATTCCTCTCCATGTGCTTGCGAGGCCCCCGGACAAGCATGCACACAGGCGCAGCCGAAAATAGCTGAACTATTCAAAACAAAATCCAGGCAGGCCAGTAACTGCCAGACTGCAGCTTTAGGAGACCTCCAGGCAAGTACCCTCTTAATATCACATTATGTATGCACACAGCTTACAAAAGATCCCCTGCCCCGAGCAGGCAGCTTGGCGAGCGGAATATCCAACTCTCAAGCACTCCGCGTTTGCATACTGTCTACACTATTGACAACGCTGTCATAATTCAATCATCTAAAGTACTGACCTTTCGGAGCCTTTGTCTCCAGCCCGAAACCCATTGTTTTCCCCGGGAACGGACTAGCCTACAGGCACATTTTCCCCTATAAGAACCCCTGAGTTTGAGCACCTCATTGTATCGCTCGTGACTTGTCTCCCAACTTGCTGCCGCTCCGTTTGATGAGCCTCCCCTCAGCCTCCACATGCTGAGAATCTACGCTCCCAAGCTTCTTTCCGTCTACCGGGCTACAGGATCAGGTGTAGTATTTCCCCAAAAATCCTCCTGAAAATCCCCTATCTATTTTCCTCTCTTTATTTTCTTAAGACTGTGTGCATGACTGCGCAATTGTGCAGTATTTCTTAATTTCGAGTGAGTGCGTAAGTTTGCTGTGACTTCATAAATAAAGGAACATCATTTGAGCTTTCTTGTGTCTTGGTCCTGACTCAGCCTGACCCCGTAAACATGGCTAAAAGATCTCGTACGTTGCCCTGTCTCTCGCATTGCTAACTAGTGCTCTAGCTAATTCCCATTCCCCATTATTTTGAGCACGTTGAGGTGTCCCTCCCGGGACCCCAGAAATCAGGGTAACACCATAGTTAAGAACTACTGTCAAGGAAGATACTGTTCCACCTAAGGGTCATCTGCCAGCCCAGTTGGCTTCTGCCTGTAGAACGAAGGAGACCTCCATCTTCTTCTTTGCTTTTGGCTGCTTGCATCTTATATGTGTGTTTATCTGGCAGCCAGAGTGGACTGTGACTGGGCTTTATCACATGAGGCAAGTAAGTCACAATTACAGCAGGACAACAGTGCTTTTGGCTGGGACTTATCATAATATGTAGTTCCTCTTCTGTTTTTCTCCCAGTGGGGGATAGCTTGGAAAGTGTTTCTTTTACCAGAAACACTTTGGTCTCCCACTGGGAGAACAACAGAAGAGGAACAGGGTAATGCGATAAGTTCCAGCCAAAGATGCTATTATCCTGCTGTAATTGCCATTTACTTGCCTCGTGATAAACTCCAGTAATGATTCCCAGTTCAGATCAGGGTCATTTTCAGTTGCTTTTTATTATAAAAGATAGATAAAAAAACACTTTTTAAAAAGGGGAGTTACTTATTAAAAGTATCTTGTTCTTGTTAGCTATTACAGTATTTGGAGAATCCATTGTGCTGCTTATTGTGACATTGAAAAAAATAACTGAGTGTATTGGTTGCTCTGCAATTTGTTACTTTTTTATCAGTTTCCACCATTTTTTTGAGAAAAGGCACTCTAGATTAGTAAGAGAATGGCATACAGATTGCAAAGTTTCTATCAAATTATTTCTCATAATGCCTTTGAAAAGCAAGTCATCTCACCAATGCAATATCTTCCCTCTCACTTATTACTTTTGAAATGTGACTTCCCTGCACTCTTGTCCTCGCGCCTCACCCCAAGTAACTAGTTGGATGTGACTATGCCATTTGTAACTTGTTGCTTTAAAGTTCTGAGGGGAAAAAGCACGCTTACATAACTGGTTTTTTGGTCCACAGACTTCTTCTTGTTTGTGTTTGTAAGTAATTTTCAGCATATGGCAACCTTAAAGCAAACCCATCATGGAGTTTTGTTGGCAAGATTTATTCAGATGAGGTTTGCCTTTTGCCTTCCTCTGAGGCTGAGAGAATGAGACATGCCCACAATCACTGGTGGATTTCTATGGCTGAGCAGGAATTTGAACACTGGTCTCCCAGAGCCCTGGTCTGAGGCCCTTTCCTCATGGACATGGCGTCCCAGCATGAGGACACGAGAGCAATGGGACTGTGACAATGCTTCTGCATGACGTCGTTGTGCTCTTGCCCTTCTTCTCTCACCAGCTGGCACAATTGTCACCTTCTACGCCCTTAAGAAGGACAGCTTCTTCTGAGAAACAGGCAAATGATCAGACGTTTCTTGGTTCAAAGGCTAGAGGCCAGATTTATTGAGTACAAAAGTATAAGAGTATAAATATATATAAATCTGCTGCAGCAGGGTACCGGAGGTTCGGGACAAAGGCCGGAGGTGGGGCAAGGCTTTTTTACCCAGGTAAACAGCATACACACCCACTGCGGCATTTTTCCACCAACCGCAGACCACCCGCCCCATATTAGGTAATGTCCAGAAACTTCCATCCATATAAGGAAATGTCCAGAGGGAGGCGCTTCAGGTGAGGTAGAGTCATGAGTCAGCAGACGGGAGGGGCTAGGACTCCTGTGTACGTGACTACCTCCTGGCTTGTAATGGAGATTGTCTTTCCTTCACTCACAGTTTCCCCCCTCACATAGGAGGACTAGCCCATCCCGTACCCCTGAACTAAGAGTTGAGTCTCTCTGGCAACATCAACCCTTCGAGGTAGTTCTGTGGACCTTTTGTTAAGTAGTGAATTACAGAAAATTGGTACATATTGCAATAAACAACAGAAACATAGAGCTATACAAGTAAACAAAATAAAAATGACAAAAACACTTTTCACACATCCAAGATTCAGTAGCCAACTAGTGAGCCATGACCACCAGTCTTCACTTCTCGGAGAATAAGTTTTACGGATGTCACCAACCACCTTGTGTAATTTGTTCACATCTTCTTCAATGTATCCTGACTCATTGATGTAGTGGCAGCAGGTGGTGTTTAACCAAGAACACAATCCTCCTTCTTTGCTAAGCAGGTAATCCAGTGCCAATTTATGCTGAGCTAATACACCTGCAAGCGAGTCCACCTCAGTCTGCAGGGCTTTTATTCCACGTGCAGTGGTATTGGCCAGGATTTCCAGCTGAGCAGAGAGTCTCCGAATTTGGCGTATATTTAAGGCAACTCCCACCATGGGGAACATGATAGCTCCCAGTCTTCCCCCTTCTGACAAGTAAGCGTTATCGCGATCATACCCATAACTCTCGTCATATGCTCTCTTCACCCGGTGCCATCCGAATTGCCTGTCCCAGGCTTCAATAGGCTGTTGGAGGGGGTGGAACTGAATTCCCCCCATTGAGAGAGAACCAATAGTACAAGTTCCATTCCAAACTGGGGGAAGGGCTTTGCCCGCCCAATGGCCACAAAGCCAATACGTCCCAGAGGGCAGGCCATAGATCCACTGACCATTATGCAAGCTGGCTTCTTCTTGGAGCTCAATTAAAGGAGAATGGCCCCTATGGTTCCCATATAACTCGATGAAAGCATCATTACAACTGAAAGGGAAGCTGATATTGGGATACCTTTCTGGGCAGGCCTGTGGAAATTCAGGGGTTTCAAATGTTACATCACAGTTGGGATAGTCTCCTAAAGAGATTCTCGACAAGGGGATTCGCTGGGTTTGACCTCCCTGGAAAACAGCATAATACCCTTCATGAGAGGTGCTCCATCGCCGCACGCACAAGGGGGCCAATGGTGGATCCCTTCGTTGGCTCAAAATGAACTGGCCGGGATCCTTTAAAGGGTCCGCACTATCCTGGAAGGTTCCGTATACAGTGGTTCTATTCCAGCCAGTGAGATTCAGGGTGTCTACTGGTATTACGGGCCATCCCTGTAAATGAGAGGAAGAGCCATACGTACAAACCCAACATTTGGTGACATTTGCCACTTGGGAAATATTATGAACCAGTTGATGAAAAATGTTCTCATGCCAGCCAGCATGAGTGCATTCAGACAAGTAGGTAGTGAATAATACAAGGAAGAGGCACTTCATAATAACAAGATATCAAAACACAGCGTATAGAAGGTTATAAGTCGGTGCAATCAGTCCTAAAACTAGTATCAGTGCAATTCGTCCTAAAACTATTATCAGTGCAATCAGTCCTAAAACTACTACAGTGGTTAACAGACACAGTTCGAAATCCAATACTGAGGTCTCAGGTCAGCCTCTGGAGTGACTCTGAGAAATAAAGTCTCTGAAGGATCAAGTATTTGACGCGTTTCTCCTAAATAGCAGCTTGAGTCCGTCGCTGGCGTCCTCTTGGGTCACCTTCCACCTTCCGGGTTCTGGCACCTTTTTAACTCTGGAATGATGGATCCAAGGTTTGTGGCCCTGGACTTTAACAGCGGTATCAGTGGTCAGCAGCACCTGGGCAGGTTTGGTCCACGCCGGGGACAAGGGTCGTCTTCCCCAGATCTTTATGACCACCCAATCGCCAGGCTGAATGTGGTGCACCGGACCATTAAGGCTGAAAGGTCGTTCCTGTAAGGACAAAAAGTGAACAGAGGCCAGAGCAGCACCCAAAGAACGAACATACTTTTGTAACACTGCATCTCCTATCTCAACCTCCCCCCTCAGGCTTCCCGGACAGAGTTGGCTAGGCCAGGGGCGACCAAATACTCTCTCAAAAGGGGAGAGTTTCAGGGGACCTTTTGAAGTGATTCTAGCCTTTGTGAGGACCAGAGGCAATGCCTTGACCCACGGTAGGTCAGTTTCTAGGGAAATTTTAGTCAGGTGGGCCTTAAGCGTAGAGTTCATCCACTCCACCATCCCGCTTGCTTGGGGATGGTAGGGGGAGTGGAATTTCCAGGTGATGTTGAGTGTCTTCATCAGTTTCTGCAGGATCCGAGAGGTAAAATGGTATCCCTGGTCAGAATCGAGTCCACAAGGCAGGGACCAGCGAGGTAGGATAGACTCCAACAGGTGTTTCAAAACTTCTCTTGCCTTACAGGTCCTACACGGAAAGGTCTCAACCCATCCTGAGAACTTGCAGACAAGGACTAACAGATACCGAAATCCCAGGGCTCTGGGGAATTCAGTGAAGTCAATTTGCCAATATTGCCCCGGATATATAGAAGGGTTGTGCAGGTGTCTCCTAGCCCTGTCTGGGCAGTTTCCATGAGCAGGATTCACCTGTTGGCAGATTTCACAAGTACGAACAATAGATGCTAGAGTAGATCTTACGGATGGTCCATCGAAATATCTTCTCCACAGATGTATCAAGGCTTCTTCTCCTAGATGTGTCTGTTGATGGATCTTCTCAACTAGTGGTCACTGAACAGAAGCTGAGATCCAAATCCGGTTGGTTTCAGGGTGAATGAGCCAGCTCTGGACCTGGCGGTACCCTGCGTTCTTGGCTGTGGTGTAGTCTTCTGGACTGTATGGTGACTTCTCAGGAGGCATTGGGATGGCTACTGTGTTCACAGTGCATCCTCGAGCAGATCCTCTGTGCGCCGCCAGTTTTGCTTGTTCGTCAGCGAATCTATTTCCTTTGGCGATTTCTGAATCTTCTTTCTGATGCCCTTTACAGTGAACAATGGCAAGTTCTTGTGATAAATGGACAGATTCCAATAATTCCTTTATTCCATTTCTATGCTTGATAGGGCTGTCAGATTGGTCTAGCAGCCCTTTCTCTTGCCAGAGTTGAGCGTGGGCATGTACAACTCCCCAGATGTACTTGGAGTCCGTGTAGATGGTTGCACGCAGACCTTTTGCATGTTGGGTCGCTTGGACCATGGCCTCTAATTCCGATCTTTGAGCTGAGCAAGAGGCAGGTAGAGCCCCAGATCGCACGAGCGTCCCAAGATGGTCCACTACGGCCCATCCAGTGTGCCGAATTCCCTGTTCTAGTATGGTGGTCACGCAATCATGGAGTGGTTTGCTGAACTCAAGTTTCGGAATCTCAGGGAGGTACTCTGCCGGATTATTCCTCTCTATTCTGACCACGGAAACCCTTCCATCTTCCAGCATAATGGCCTGGCACTTTGCCAAGCGGTCTGACGTCATCCAAGTTGGTCCCCGTAGTTCCAGTATGGAACGAAGAGCATGCGGGGAATATACAGTAAGTTGTCCTCCAAAGGTCAATTTCAATGCTTCTTTTATCATGAGAGTGGCTGCTGCCACTGCTCTCAGGCAGGCAGGCCAACCTCGAGCAGTATCATCTAGATTCTTACTGAAGTAGGCAATCACCTTTGGTGCCAGGTCTGACGATTGAGTGAGCACTGCCTTAGCCACTCCTTCCTGTTCAGCAACAAAGAGGATGAAGGGCTCTGAGGGGTTAGGAAGGTGCAAAGCAGGAGCAGAGGCTAGGCGGGCTTTCAATTGATCTGTTGCAGTCTTAATAACTGGGTCCTCGGGAAGCAGGTTATGACCAGCCTCCTCAGACTCTGCCATGATGGAATACAAAGGTTTAGACAGGTTTCCATAGTCCCAAATCCATAGCCTGCAGAACCCTGTCAGACCCAGGAAAGATCTAAGTTCCTTGACGGTTCGGGGCGTTGGTATTCGAAGGATTGCCTCAACTCGCTCAGGGGCCATAGCTCGCTGTCCTGGATTAACTGGGCCTTTTTCTTGGAGGCTCGGTATCCTCGTTCAAGCAGGAAAGTCAGGAGTGAAATAGTCTCTTCTTCACAGGCGAGTTGGGTCTCAGTTGCCAAGAGCAGGTCATCCACATATTGAAGTAGAATGGTGTTCTGTTTCCGAGGCCAGTCTCGGAGGTCTTGGGCTAGCGCTTGACCAAAGAGAACAGAAGAGTTCTTGAAGCCTTGGGGCAATCTGGACCACATGGCTCTTTGGACATTTCCACCTTCATCCAAGGGGTAAGAGAAGGCAAATATTTCCTGGCTTTCAGGGTGAAGTGGGATGCAAAAGAATGCATCTTTTAGATCCAAGACCGTGAACCAGGAGTGCGTAGGTGACAAGATGCTGAGCAGCGTGTAGGGATCAGGAACAAGTCGGGGTAGATCCTGGGTAGCAGAGTTGACAGCGCGTAGATCATGTACAAGACGAAGACCTCCTGACGGCTTTTGGACTGCTAGGATGGGGGTATTCCAAGGGCTACAATCAACTGGCCCATGAGTGATGATGCCCCCTTCAACCAATTTCTCTATCAATTTTGCCAGTCCCTCTCTGAGGTGTGGACGGATTTTGTATTGGGACAAGCATACGGGTTGTGCTCCTTCTCTTAGCCTGATTTTTACTGGCTCTACAGTAACTGCTAGTCCTGGAAGGCCTGTATCCCAAATTCCTGGAGGGATTCGGGAGGAGACTGTAGAAGTGATGCTCGTGAAAGTGATATTCATGATCTTTGTAGGGGCCACTGGGGGCGCTGGACCTCGCCAAAAGTCTACAGGTGTCCGGAAGGTTACTGTGTTGGTACCATCTTCTTCAAACTCTATGCACGCCCTGGTCAAGCACAACAGGTCTCTCCCCAGCAGATTCACATGGGCCTCCGGGAGCAGTAAGAAAGGTGCTTTTAATTTTCGGTGTCCAATTCGGCACTCAATCGGGGCATAAGAAACCACAGACTGGCTGCCAGTGGCTCCTCCAACAGTCACTTGCTTCTCTACAGGGACAGGTAGTGGGCGTGTAACAGCAGAAACGGCTGCTCCGGTATCTACTAGGAATTCTTGGTCTTCGTTGCCCACCCTCAGAGTTACCCGGGGCTCCGGGGATGGGATGCCGGGCCCCTGACCCCCTCAGTCCGTCCAAGAATCATCCTGAGGGTTAGCAACTGGTGCCAGGTGGACTGCTTCACATTGGGGATTGAAAGGAAGGGCTGAGGGATTGGGAAAAGAGTTCCCTCTGCCTCTCCCCCTATTCTTCTTAGGACACTGGGCTCGCCAGTGCCCAAACTGTTTGCATTAAGCACATTGTGACTTTCCCAACCTTTCTCTTCCCATTTGTCCTCCTCCTCTCTCCGTTCCACCATGAGCCATCCCTCTTCCATGTCCCCCAGGTCCCAGATTTGATGCTATAGTTCTTGTTGGGGGGGGGGGGTAATGAAAGTACACACAGCGCTTCCCCAGAACATTCAGCTGCAATTCCTAATATTAGCAGTAACATGTTAATTCTACCATGGAGGCTGTAGAGGGGGGAAGTTATTCCAGGATACCTTGCAGCCAATAACCCCCAAAGGACTATATGATTGTATTGTTATGATTAAAGGGCATTCTTCCTCCCTACTGAATAGGATGGGGAGCACAGGACCTTTGCAATAGACAGTGAGGCTTTTGGAGCTCTCTACCTTTAAAAAAGAAAGCATGCCCATCAAGGTCTCCACAACTGGGAGTAAGCAGAGACTCAGAAGAGACCTGATGAGCAGACAATTATCTGTAGTGTTATGAAAACAAAATAATTATTGGCCAAATTGCCATGCTGATTTCTTTCATCCTCACTTCCCTCCCTGTTGTCTGGAAAGGTCCATGTAGCTTCAGAAGCAGAATTAGGAAATCCCAACAGGTAGTTTTGCTATGTATTTTTTTGCTCTTTATTTGTCTTGTGTTATTATTATGTGTTTGTAGTTTTATGTATTGTTTTGTAGTTTTGCTGTCTCTCTGTCTCTTTTTTCTTGTAATTAAAAAAAAAAGTCTCAACAGGTAGCAAATGAGGCTTTCTCTTGTGAAAATTCTCCCTTCTTTGCAATAGTCTGTTTCTTCTGTGAGTGAAGGAAAGACAATCTCCATTACAAGCCAGGAGGTAGTCACGTACACAGGAGTCCTAGCCCCTCCCATCTGCTGACTCATGACTCTACCTCACCTGAAGCGCCTCCCTCTGGACATTTCCTTATATGGATGGAAGTTTCTGGACATTACCTAATATGGGGCGGGTGGTCTGTGGTTGGTGGAAAAATGCCGCAGTGGGTGTGTATGCTGTTTACCTTGGTAAAAAGGCCTTGCCCTGCCTCCGGCCTTTGTCCCAAAGCTCCTGCACCCTGCTGCAGCAGATTTATATATTTTTATACTTTTATACTTTTGTACTCAATAAATCTGGCCTCTAGCCTTTGAACCAAGAAACGTCTGGTCATTTGCCTGTTTCTCAGAAGAAGCTGTCCTTCTTAAGGGCGTAGAAGGTGACACTTCCACTAGCTGTGGGCAAGCGGATGTCATGTCCATTGAAGACAACAGGACAAGAGCATTTCCTTCTTTTTTTTTAACATGAGTTTTTCTGGAATGGAACCTCCATATATACAGAGGACGCACAGTGTTTCTTTAACAGAAAATTTGGTGCCAGAAGGAGAAATAACATGGAATGAATAGGGATAGGTTCCTACATTGTGAAAAAGAAGAGTAGTTCAACATGTTTCAGGAAGCTTTGCATCCGAAACTAACATTATGCATATGTGAAATGAAACAAGTAGGTCAGTTAAGCCTTGCATAAGAAAAGAAAAACATTTTGAATCCTTGAGAGACCACATGAACGATTCTTCCAAAATACATTCAGCAAATATTTCTCTTATTGCATGAGCTTCCTCTTCTTTTTATGATTTCCATTTTGGTGGCCAACGTATAGATCTGTGCATCTTTAACATGATAAGAGGAGCTAATGAAGGAGGCTCATATACTTCCCCTTTTTATTTCTGTTTTGGTCTTCCACATGCTCCATAAGGGATTCTGGAGGCAGCTGCTGTTTACTTTGCCTGTTTTAGGCAGGCACACGTCACTACAGTAAGATTAGCCAGAAGAGAATGCTATTTTGTGAGAAAAGGCAGTATATAAATACAATAAAATAAATAAATAAATAAATATTACCCAGCTCAAGCTTTTATTGCACTGTTTACTGCAGACACACTGCTGCATTCTGACACTAAAAGTCTATGTTTCTCCAGCCCTCCTTCACCATCCTTGCAGTGCTAATGCTACTAAAAACTTCTAGTTAGACAGAGGAAAAGGAAGGAAAAGGGGGACTGAGAGGGTGTAAAAAGATTTTGTAAAAAGGAGCTTCTTTGTCAGGGGCCATGTTAACTGAGGTGTGTCTGTAGAAACAGGCAGGCAGGAAAGGGAGACTTTTCAAAATGTATTTTTGCAGGCTATCCCTGTTGCATTGTGAAGCACTGATCCTGAACTGGCAACAAAGGCCTATTACTGTTCAAAAGAATCACTCCTGGCTGAGAATACTACCAGGAAACTGATAGAACTGGGCAGCAGAGTGTGCATGAGATATGAGTCAACACAACTTCCTGCATTTTTTAACGCAGCACAGGAACTTGGCTGTGGAAATTGCTATCATGAGCCCCAGTGCCGGAGCCAGAGAAGCAGGAAGGGTTATCTCCTCCTAGATCAGGAAACAGGGCAGCTGTGATCTTTCCAATGCTTTTTGGCTTACAACTCCCATCAACCTTAGCCAGCATGATCATGTCAGGGTTGGCAGGATTTGGCTCCTCTGAGCATGAGCAGAGTGCTATCTGTGAAGTAAGGCTTCACTGCAGCAGAGAGTACTGATTTATTGCCGCACTCTAAGATAAGACTTAGCAAAAACAGGCTTGCTTTCCAGCAATTAGACAAAGAGGAAAAACTGAAGATAACGGAGAAAAATCTGGCAGCATCTCCCCTTACAAACAGAATACTGCCAATAGCATGGCAGGTCCAGCTAGGGAGTCTAACTGGCAGCTGGTCAAGGCAAACACCAGCCTTTTTATGCTACCTTGTCACCCTGGAACAAGTGGGGTGACCCAATCAGTGCTGTGACGCGTGGCCTTCTCTAATACACAAGACATTGCCATAACAATTCTGCTGGCCTTGCACCTGGCTGTCTGGCCACACCGCCTCTTCCCTCTGCCATCCACTCAGAGGAAACCTTTGCCTGCCCGGCAACAACCTTGACAGATCAAGGGTAGGAGACTATGGGAGTTGCAATCCGTAAATGACAATAGTTGTTCTAGATCATCTTTACTTACTCCTCCCAATGTGAAATATATATCCTCAAATATTTCACAGATGAAAACCAAGACACAAGTGTCCAAGATGGCAAAAGTCATTAATGAGGAAGAATGCACGTGCTAGGAAAGACTGTAGGTGTTTGCTTGCCTGATCCTACTGGGAAGGGCAATTTTCTGTTCCCTCCTCTCCTACCCTCCTCTCTCTTCCTTAATGGAGTGTAGGTTACTTTTGCACTTTGAACTTGTTTTGCAGCAACTGAAGCAAGCTGAAGCCAAAGTGTGAAAGCAGGGAAAGGAAAAAGAAACTGGGCCATTTTTAAAATGTCTGAAAAGGTGGAACAGCAGAGGATTAATAAAGACTATCCCTACCAGACTAGAATAGCTGGGGGATATTGAAATGCTTGTATTTTTCAAGTGGCTAAATATTTTAAACTGTGACATGTCAAGCCAAATAAAGCTCATGAATGATGGCCTGTATGATGGCCTAGAAGGTGTTTAAAGAACCATCTGCCTTTGTTGTCTGACAGCCACTGTGGTGTAGTGGTTTGAGCGTCGGACTAGGACTCTGGAGACAACGGTCAAAGGCCCACTCAGCCACAGAAACCCACTACGTGGCCTTGAGCAGATCACACTCTCTCAGCCTAAGAGGAAGACCTTTGGGCCTTACTGCACTATTGCAGTAGCAATAGCAGTTACATTTCTATACCGCTTATCAGTGCAAAGCACTCCCTAAGTGGTTTACAATGTGTTTAGCTAATTCACCCCAACAGGCTGGGTACTCATTTTACCAACCTGCAGAAGGATGAAAGGCTGAGTCAACCTGGGGTCCTGCAGGACTGAACTCACAACATTGTGGCTGCATTTAACCACTGTGCCACCAGGACACTACACTGTTACAGTGCTACTGTTCCACTTTCAACATCCTATGGAATCCTGGGGTTTGCAGTTTGGGGGAGGGCATTTAGAATTCTCAGCCAGGGAGCTCTTTGGCCCCAGGAAACTACAAACCCCAGAATTCCACAGGAGGTTTTAAGTGGAAAAACAGCACTATAACAGTGTAGTGTTACAAGCCCCCCTCCCCGCCCCCTGAACAAATCTTGCCAAGAAAACTCTGTGCTAGTTTCACTTTAAGACTGCTGTTGAAGGCATGGTGACTTGAAGGCACACGACACACACACATTTGGCTGCCTATATTTTAATGCCGAAATGAAAGGTTTGTTGAGTGCACAGCACCCTGCTGTATGTGGTACTTGGGTCATCTGGCAGGTTGTAAGTTACACCAGCCCTGATTTAAGGGGAGGCAACTATTCTCAGTCAGAAATTCTCTTCTTCCACAGGCTCGTTCTGTGCACCATAGCTCAAATGCTTGCTAAAAGTGGCCACCAACCTCTCCATTTACCCAGACAGCTGATATTCTGGTTACTTCCATCATGCTGGGACCTTCAAAGCCAGCCTTGCAGGGATTATGCCTCCTTGCCTTCTGTTTACCTTCCAGGAGGGCCAGATATAAAGGGCCTGTGAGCAGAAGACAACCTCAGGGTGGAAATAAACAGAAAAGTAGAAAGAGAATGGGAGGGTTTATTTTTAGCTACTTACAATTTTGCATCCAAACAATGACAAGCACAACCTCATTATATTTTACATACCTCACTTTATAGGACTGAGGTTGGAAACAAGTAGAAAACAAACTTCCATTATGCTACTAATTGAAGTCAATAATAGCCGTAATAACAAGAGCAAGCCAATATTTGCATTGCATGCTAGTACAGTAATTGTCAGCTAGAAGTGAGCAAAAATAAATCGTCCCTCAACAAGTGAAAGTGTTTAGTTCTGTTTGTGTGGCCAAATGCATATCTAGTGCTTAATTTCTAAAACAAAACATATCAAACTTAAATTGCTCTTTAAAATACAGGGATGAGAGGCTACCTTTTTCTTGCTCATTCCTGAGGAGCTGGTAGCCAGAGGCAGTTTTTCCTTACTATAGCATGATAACTGTTTTTAATTCTCTATCTGCCACATATAAGGGATAGGCATGTTTCTCCCAGACTAACAAAGATCCAGGAATGAACCTATGCCAATAAAAAAATAAAAGAAGTTGAATGGATGGATGTATTGCATATATTGTTTATGTTTACATATGTTTAATATCATGTTTATGCAGACATTCATCTGTCCAGTAGTGCCAAAAATGGTAGGAAGCCCCTGATGTCTGCTTAGGGTTGCCAGCTCAGGAGCATCGCAGGCCCTGAGGTTTCCTGCTCCAAACCTGAGACCCAGAAAACGCCTCTGGGGAGGTCATTAAGAGTAATGCACTTAGCCACAGTTGCTCATAGCTTGTCATTCAAGCACATGCACAAAGACATGCTGGGAGAAAATATTTTCCTGTTTGGAAATTAAGACAGAAATCTTAGCTAAAGAGGCTGTTCCCAAATCAAGGTGAAATGAGAAGATTATTCTTTCTCACTTACTCAGGGGAGATGGGATAAGGCATATTTAATCTACAGTCATTGCTTCACATTTGCTGGGGTTAGAATGGGCTCAGGGCCCCTGCAAAAATGGAAAAAATGTGGGTAACTCTAGCCCCCCTCCCAACCATATTTAACATATAAAAAACTATGATTTGTGTATTCACCCCACCATGGATGCTATTCGGGTTCCTTCACAAGGCAGAAGGTGGCTGGCTGGTGGGGCTTGCTACTGCCTGCACTGCTGCCCTGTGTTAATATGGACTTGCAAGCCTTGTTTGCAGTCTCTCAGTCTCACAAGGCTTGCAGTCCCCATTAAATATGGTTTAGGGCAGCAGCAGAGGCAGCAGCAAATAACCTGTGCATAATCAAATCCACAAAAGTGAAACCTGCAAGTGTGGAGGGCTGGCTGTTTTCTATTTGTTTCTACCAAGAAAGTGGATGGAGGGCAGAGTAGGAGTGAGCTCTGCTGCCACAGTGACTGGAAGGGAAAGAGGAAGATAAATAAGTCACTACAGAAGCCCTCTGGAGAGTCTTTGCAAGTTGCAGCAAGAAATCAATGAATGAGTGTGAATTGTATCAAGCTGCTGCTGTCCTAGGTGAGCTGGAGATTTGCCCACAGCCCTTGTCCTCTTGCCCAGATCTGAGACCCCAAAACCGGACAATTTATTTCCTTGTTTCCTGCCTGGAGATGACCCACAAAAACTGGAGGCAGAAAGCCAGGCGCTCAGATCTAGCAACGTTGCGTCTTGTTTTATGCCAGAAATGGCTGTACAGGCAATCCTCTACATTTGCAAGTTTGACATTCGCAAATTTGATTATTTGCAAGGTGAGCACATGTCTTCTCTCCCCACTCAGGCCAACAACAGGGAGAAGGTAGGGAAGGGCACATGCCTTCCTTCCTCACCCGGGTAAATGACAGCAGTGTGGGAGTCGAGAGGGATGGGGAGGGAAAGAATGGGCATGTATTCCCTTGCTCGCTCACTCAGGCAGGAGGGGGGAAGATATTGTCATGTGCTAGCTACCGTTTTGCTCCCAAGAAAACACATAGGGTTTTCCCCCTGTGTTTATTGAGGTATATGAGGCATAGCAAACAACTGTTGCTGAAGCTAACGATCTACAATGCATACTTGGTTAGATAGTAACACACTCTTATGTACACACAATTCCCATTGGTGGATTCTCAGGGTCTTCACCTTTCCCAAACTTCCAGCAGTTCCCATGGGATTTTGTTTGCTTCCATACTTTGATCTTAATATTCACCAGATGCCTTGGGGATGGCATCTCTCAAGCTATTCTTTTTGATACCTCTTCACTAGGATGAAATACATTGACTCTTTCCTTTGATATACAATATATTGTGACACACTGTTCTAGCATAGGTACTCTAAAGCTCATACATAGTGAATCACTTGTTGATTGCGATCACTTTTAACTAAACAGATCCATGCCTTGACAGCATGGCTGAATACACACTTACAACAATCATTCAGCTTTTACATTTTGTTAAATAAATAACACATGGTGACCTGTAACACATGATGTTAATCCAAGTCTCACGTTACACCAAGAAGATAACTTACTACAACATTTTATAATATTATAATCAACAGCATTCATTATTGTGCATGAGTCATGTTATCAATTATGTCCTGGAACACAGCCAACAGATATTAGTGGTCTTTCACTTTTGTGAGTGTCCTGTGCTCCAAACCCTCGCAAATGTAGAGGGCCCACTTTAATTCTGGGCCTCTCCAAGAGTTCTTTCATTGCCTAGCATTGCCACACATTAGTGCTACAAGATCAGCTTTGGTGGAGGTAAATAATGGCCCTTTCCGCACCAGGCAATTAGAACAGGGCAGTGCGTCCTCGCACGGAGGTCGTCTGCACCTTGGAGTGGACTAGGAGTGGACTACTTACAGGAGATCTGCACCTCAGTCTGCTTCAAGACGACCCCAAGTGGTCTTCCTGTGTGTTTTTGAAAGACCGGAAAAAATAGGTCTTTATTTTCCTGGAACGCGCCATTGCGTTCCTGCTCTCTTGTGCAGATTTGCAGGCTCACACCAATGCGAGCCTGCCATCTGCAGAGGGTGGGCTTTAGGGGTGGCAAGCTTCAGCGGTTGGTCAGGATCCACTATCAACTGGAAGCCGCCATTTTGGAAGCCGGAAGCCGCCATTTTGGAAGCTGGAGCCGCCATTTTGGAAGCCGGAGCAGTGAGGATCTACAGACCTCGCACTGCTCTGATTTGCCCTGGACCAAGGAGGAGCCCTGCAGAAGGGCTTCAGGGACAGTCCGCATTGCTTCGGACCCCAGAAGAAGCGGTGAGTAACGGCAGAGAGCGATTCCCTCACCTCGTGAGGAAAGGGCCAATGCAGCAGATAGCGTATAGCAGAAAAGTATTCCAGCCCTTTGCTGAACAATTCAGTATTTCCTCAGAGCCAGTGGTAGAATTGGGCCCCTAAACAATTACAGTCTTTCCTCCACATTTGCGGGTTTCAACCTCACAGATTTGGTTATTCACAAGGCACCTGCATGCCTCCCCCGACTGGCCTTCTCCCATTCCCTTGCCTTTTGCCCAAGTACATAGTGCTTTCTTTCTTTATGCCTGAGCAAAAGGCAAGGGAATGGGAGGGGGAGAATGGGGGGAGACATGTGCATGCCTTTTCCGTGCGCAGGACTGCCCCCTCCCATTCACTTGCCTCTTGCCAGGGCACGTGGGATGAAGGCACACATGGCCAGGCAAAAAGCAAGGGAATGGGAGGGGAAATGTTCACTTGGGCAAGGGAGAGTTATTCACTTTTTTTCTACTTTCATCCCTAACCCTCACAAAAGTCAAGGGGCCTTTTGTAATTACAAGGGGCCACTTGTAATTCCATCCAGATTATCTCTGGCTGTGATCCAGTTCCCCATAGTTGGTGTTATGGGGCCCCTGGACTAGACTCTACCTCCAGAGCGAGGCTGAGGGGAGATGGACTGTCAAGGGTTATATAGTGCAGAAGCAAAGAAAATCAAAATATGTAGGCACAATCCACCTTCTGCCTATTGGCTATGAGAATGTGCGAACAGGTTAATAACAGGAAAATACATTCCTTCAATCTGCTCTTGGATGTCATTATCTTTTCCAAGCCTCAAACTGTCAAGCTAATGAAAAAAGTATGAAAGTCACTATTACAAACGAACTCTTTCCTTGTACTGGTCAGGCCATTAACATTTGGCCATGCAGTTTGGCCAACGAGGACTCTAAAACCCATCTCCCTTGGGTTTTAGAGGGCCCAACTCACAACAGCTTCTGTCTCATTAGAATTATAAGTTTTAGTGCATGTTGCTCAGGGGCTCATTTGAAAGAAGAACACTTGTGACCCAAGAGATTACCTTAAACACTCTGAAGAGCTAGAAGAAGAAGAAGGAGAAATAGTAGTAGCAGCAGTAGTACTAGTAGTAGTGAGTCCACTGTATCCACAAGGTATTGAGTCCACTGTATGCGCAAGGTATTGGTTCCAGACCTCTTGTGGATGCCAAAAATCTCATGTGTTCCAGTCAGCCTCACAGTCTTGCAGAGATACTGTGAACCTTCACAAGGCAAGTCTTACACAATAAACTCCTATTAAAAATGGTGTAGGGCAGGCGCAGCAGCAAGTCCCAGCCACCACATGTACTGCCTTCTTGGGCTCCTCCACCTCCAGGGAGTTTGGATGGCACGTTCCCTGGAGGTGAGGGAGCCTGAAGAATGCAGCACGGCTTGGCAGCTGGGGCTTACCACTGCCTCTGCTGCTGCCCTACACCATTTTTAATATGGATTTACTGTATAAGCCTCACCTCACACAGGCTTTTCAGAGAAACTGCGAAACCTAGTGGGGTAATGCGTACCCCATAAGCCCATATTAAAATGGTGCCAACTACCTGCTCCTGCTTTGCAAATGAACTGTGCTATCTCAAAGGCAGCTAGTGTGCTCCCCATAATTTTATTTATCTATTTATTTTTATTATGTCGTATGGCACCTTTCTCCCAGAGTGGGACCCAAGGCAGCTTCCAGAAAAGTTAAAAACATATACAATATAGTTTAAAACAATTAGAATAACCATATAAAAATATTATAAAAACACACAAAAGTTTTAAAAGTAAAACATCTCAATAAAATAAAAAGCTCACCTGCTCACAGATTAAAAGTCTGCTTGAACAGCAACATTTTTGCTTGCTGGCAAAAGGTAAGCAAGGAGGAAGCCAGTCTGGCCTCTCATGGAAGAGAGTTCCAGAGGGTGGGAGCAGCCGCTGAGGAGGGTCTCTCCCACGTGCTCACCAAACAAATCTGGGATAGTAGTGGGACCAAGAGAAGGCCTTCCCCTGCAGATCTTAAAACTCTGGGAGGTTTGTACAGGGAGATAACAGTCTTTCAAATAATCTGGATCTAAGCCATGGACTCAAATGGACAGTATTGTGTACATTTGAATTTTCAGTGGTTTAAATTTGTGGGTTCCAAGGTTGCAGATACAGCAAGCCTATTGTGTAAATAAAGGCTGGGGAAAGTGTGGCCCATGAGCCTCCTTGTCACTGCCAGAGAACCCCCAATGTTTCAGGATTTTTTATTTATTTATTTTTTTGCCCCCAAATGCCTCTTAGGAGGTGTGGGAGCAATTTCCACTCATGATCCCATCTACTTCTAGGCTGGATAGTCCCTCCAACAATGCAGATCACTGACATTGTGCTCAGGGGTGCTGTAGTCAATTCATGTCATACTTTCCAACTGTCCCAGTTTACCATAGGCAATCACAATTAATGCTCTGTTGTCCTAGTCTATTTAGATGCTTTTAAAATCTTCCAGTTCCACTCTCCACAACCCACTTTCCCCATTTGTCTTCAGTTTACTTCAATTGCTGCAAACTGAGTTTGTACTCAGTTAACTCAGCAGCAGGGAGAGGAGAAGACAGGGTGGAGTTTTGCCCTTCCCTGTAGGAAGTGCAGCCTTCCCCATCTCTGGAAAAAGGATGCTGCACTTGATGGGTCTAATCCGACATGGATCTCCAAACACTGTTACATGTTTTTCTCCTGGAATTAAGAAAATCAGTTTTGTTTTCTCCCACTTTCAAATCTTTTTAAACCTCTAGGATCTTTACATTGTGCAAATTTGAGGAATTCTTCAAAGTCAAAATGAAATTAAAACTTCCCCCTTCTGCACTGGACAAGTACAGTTAGTACAGTGATGCTCAGTGTGGAGAAAGCTATATTATACTTTCCTGCTGCCTAGGTGTTGAAGCCAAGGAGTTTCTTAGAAAAGAAGCAGCAACTCAAAAATAGCCCTAATATAGGGTTTCAGATGCAGATGGTTAAAAGTCCTGGACCCTTTCCACACCTTACCTCCATCCTGCGATGTCTCGGCGTCACCCCGACAGTGCCTTTCCCAAGATGAGAGCATGTCCCGAACGGTCCCCTCTGCACCCAGCTGACTGCCAGTAGGTGGTAGTGTTAGGGACACCTTCCTTCCTTCCTTCCTTCCTTCCTTCCTTCCTTCCTTCCTTCCTTCCTTCCTTCCTTCCACAGTGCAGCCGGCCTCTTCCTGTGCTGCACTTAGGAAGGAAGTGCCTTGATAGCGCTTCTGCCCTTCACACACAGCCCCAGACAATACAATCATGGTTCAAAAGGGGCCTGTTACCTGATTTTTTCCCCCAGCAATAGTATAATGCACGATTGTGACAGCTGAGGACATGACAGGAATGGGACCATATTGACGTCGTGCAGTAGCATGCATTGTGGACCGGCTTCAATGCGTCTCCATGCCGAGATGGGGACTGAGTACAGAAATGGCCCGGTCTCAGATGAATGAATCTATCAGTTTCAGTTCTTCCCACATTCATTAAAAAAAAAAAAAAACACTTTTTCTTCTGAATGTGAATTTGCAAATGTATTTGGAAATTCTTCTTTAAAAAACTGAAATGAAATTTTCACCATCTCTACACTTCTTTTTTTATATGTTTACCTTGCCAACTTTATTTTGGTTGCTGTTGCAAAACCCACAGGCACTTGCCTAAAAGATTAAATGGATGGGAAATGACATCATCCATGATAGATTAGCTGTTTCTCAGGAGTGGAGTAGTGACTGCACCAAGCCCATTTGCAGGTTTGATCTCAACAATTTATTCGTCTAAACGCTCCCAGTGATTCATCCTCCTATGATGTCACACTCAGATGTACTCCAGTTAATTCAAACTAGGATATTTTGCTTTCAGCCACTGTCTGATTCACGCCTGTATGTCTGACACAGGATTTACTATTGTCACTGTCAATAGCAGTGCAGCAAAATATGGCCAATTTCCCATTATTGTCTGTGTCATCTCATGCTGTTACTTGAAAGAACTGCTGCTCAAATTGTCTAATTGTCACATTGATGCTGGACTTCCACTGAATGGTAAATCTTTAAGGGGCTAAAGATGACAATGTTCACATGGATTATTGTGCTGGGTACAGGTGAGTAGTTTGATGAGATGATATAATGAGTCATTCTGTCGTTTAATTAGAGATGCTAGTATGTAACAAATGTAGAATATAACTGACTGGAACAAGAAAATGAGGGAAGCAATATTTCACAGCAATGGATGGCACAGAGTTCAGAGTGCACAGCTTAGCCTTAGACCAAACTGCCCAAGACATGCGAGATGTTTTGACTGAAAATTCTGAAAGTTCTCAGGTTGTTTTCTTTGAAGGCACATATATCCTGACTCTGATTTTGAATGGAGGCTCTACTTTTAATTGGAGGAATAGTTGGGCTCCTAGTTTGATTGTGCTGAAGGCAGGGCATTGGAAAGGTCCAGCAAAAGAATGATTACCATGAAAAAAAAATGAAGCCTTGGGACAATCTTCCTCCCTATGCTATAGGTGAGACCAGATTACTCTAAGGATTGCATCCAGATCATGAGCTATGGGATTCCCCAACCTACAGTTTTAATTGGCCAGAGTTCTACTGATTAATCCCAATCAGAGTACACTCAGTGAATGTTGAGTCAACACAGGTAATTTCCATTGATTCAGTGAGTGTGCTCCACTTGGATCTAACAGTAAGAGTTAGGACATTCTGTACCTGAGAGTTTCAAAGAGCTTTTGATTAACTCTCTCATCAAAATTTCCTGAGTTAAATTTAGCAGTCACAAAAGGCATTCTTATGCCCTGGTAACTGCTTAAAGATCATGAAGCGTAGAAAAGGAATAAATGGACAATTCTCACAACTAAGAGCTATAAACTGGGTTGCTAGGACTGGTGCTTTTTAGTCTGTTCAGTCGTGATGTGGAGTAGGGCCCAAATGCCCTAAGGGCAGCAGATCCTGTCTGATTTTGGAAGCTAAGCAGGGTCAACTCTGGTTCGTACTTACATGGAGACAACCAACAAGTACCAGGTGCCACAGGCTACATTTGAGAGGAAGGAGCTGGCAAAGTGATCTCTGAGTATTCCTTGTCTAAGAAAACGCTATAGGATTAATGAGTTCACCATAAGCAGACTGATGACTTGAAGGCATATGTACACACAATGAGGTGGAGTTAGACGTGAGCTGTGTGATGGCCATATTTGCACATGACAGCCAATTGATCACTTTCTAACAGAGAGCAGATGTCAAAAAAAGTATTTAAATTACTAAATCAGTTAAAATAAATGACAAAGGAGAAAATAGTATTTTTTTTTAAATCACTTTAAAGTCCTGGGAAAATTAAGAAAATACATGTGGCACCAAGAAGAACATTAAAAGGAGGCGCTGCCACTTTGAGGAAGTCATAGAAGCATGGGATTTTAGCACTGAAAGAGGCCACAAGGGCTGCCTCATCCAACCCCATTTTGCCATGCAGGAATACCAACTAAAGCACTCCTGAAAGATGGCCATCCAACCTCTGTTTAAAGACTCCCAAAGAAAGGGAGTCCAGCAAATCATCAAGGCAGTATATTCCACTGTCAAACAGTTCTTCTCTTTATGATAACTGGTTCATTGTCTAGTCTCTGGTGCAGCAGAAAACAAGTTTGTTCCATCTTCCACATGACAATCCTTCACAAATTTAAAGATGGCTATCATTCCATAATCCTGTGTGCTTCTCTGGCCACCACTCCTTCATGGCCACCTTCTGTTACCCCAAAATGTGGGTGCCACAAGGGCCCACCAGCAATGCCAGTACCTCTGGGGAATAATTAGCTCAAAGTCAGGAGGTCTGTGAGAGGAGTGTAACTTGACAAGTTCTACCACCTATTTGTAAACTAAAAATATGTTTTATAGAAAGAAACTCACACTCACGTGAAAAGATCTAAGCATTCACACAAGCATACAAGGACTAGCCAAAGGTAAAGGGAGGAAAGTGTTAATAGAGGACTTTCAGGGATGAATTGATAATTACCAGTCCAGGGAGCAGCAGGGAAAGCAGCAACGTGGCTTAGTTTGGCACCTAGGGACAGTTTTTGTTTGGGAATCGAACAGTGTGGCATTCAGAAAGATGAGAGACTGCACTGGACAAACTGAAATTAGGGATACTTATACCTGAAAAATATCCTACAGGTGAGAGTGTGAATCGCTTTCTCAGCCAAGTTGGCAATGAGAGTTGCAACACAAACAATGAAGTCTGGACAGAGCTAATGGTCTTAGTGTTCAGGTGACAAAAAGATAATGGCTGTCATAATAGGCAAGTATTGTGGAAAGGTGGGGAAACAATAGGAAAACGTCCAGGTGTTCAGGGTCAGAGTTAAGACAATTACAGTTTGGTGGGGATTTCCCCTTTCAGCTCTGAGATGTCCAACTCATTATCTTTAAGCCTATTGTCTTGAGACAGTCTGCGCTATTAGTCTGAAAATGATTTGGTTTCTGCCTAAGAGGTACGTGTGGCTGACCTGGCTTGCTATCTCACGTTTACAGCCAGTAATAATATCTGCCAATTAAATCATGCCAGTTGGGGTGTGTGTGCACAGTGCCGTAACAATTCCATACCTCATTTGTCAGGGGACTCAAAGAAAGGCCTCAAGTGATGATCTCAGTGTTCATCTGGGCCAGGGTGGACAACATGTGGTCCTCCCAAATGATGCAGTGCAATTTCCATCGTCCCTCACCATTAGCTATGCTGGCTAAGGCTCATGGAAATTGAAGCCAAGCAACATCAGGAGGACTACAGTTTCCTTGATCATGAGGTAGGGTCATAAGAAAAGAGGCCATCCTTCAAATACTGAGGTCACAAACAATGAAAGTAAAGGTTTCCTCTCACCACCCCCAAAACAGACCAGGAATCAGTGGAAAAAGGCCAGCAATCACACTTCATAGCAACTGAATTTTTCAAACTATTTTCACAGGCATTGTCATGTGCAATACATTGCAGTAATGTGAACAAAGATTGGAGCTTACCACGACTGAATATTATCCATAACTATTTTTATCTGTGGCTTGTCTGTCTGTCCTTCCACATCAAAAAATAAAATATTTCAGAGAAGGACTCTAGCCTATTCTTTCTCCTGGACATGCTAGCAGATTTTTTAAATATGAGAACATTCAGGCTTATTAGCCCCTTTCTGCTACATGGTACAGTCCAGATCTCAGAATGCAATCAATAATCAGTCAACAACACTGATTGAAGTCTCAGGACAGGCATAAGTAGTTCTTCACATAACAATTTGCTATTAGAATATGGACAGCACTGAGACAGCACAGGATGTGTTGATAACTATGAGCTGTAGCAGCTTTAAAAAAGGATTTACCAATATCATAGAATCACAGATTTGGAGGGACTTTAAACGTCTAATCCCATTCTCAATACAGCCAAGTTGGGCCTGGGGTGTATGTGTGTCACATGTGGCTCCCAGGGTGCAAAACATTTTTTTTTTTTGCCTCAAACTGGCCTCTAGGGCATTTCTGCCATGTTTTGAGGCCCATATTCCAACTCATATTGTTAGGAGATTTCTCCTAATGTTGGTGTTATTGTTGTGTGCCTTAAAGTTGTTTCTGACTTATGGAGACCCTAAGGCAAACCTATCACAGGATTTTCTGGGGCTGAGAGTGTGTCATGTGCCCGAGGTCACCCAGTGGGTTTCTGTGGCCAAGTGGGGAATCAGACTCTGGTCTCCAGGGCACACAGTCCAAAGCTCAAGCTGCTAAACCATGCTGGCTCTCATTTCTTCTGAAATCTGCTTCCCAGCAGTGGTCAATCTGGCATGGAGATTTGAGGAGCTGTGTGTCTGCTCACTATCCATTGTATGAAAAGGCCATTCCTGGGCCTACAATGGTCCAGGAAGGCCCCAAAACATGTTGAAAATGTCCCCGCTTGCCCACTATGTGGGATGCAATTTCAGCATCCCCAACATGTGGCCATTCATCCTCTGCAAAAGTACTTCCAATAAGGGAGAGCCTCTGCAGTAATTATACTCACTAGGGGATTTGGAGATTCATAGTCCAAAAAAAATTTCCCCTCCTTCCTACCCCCCCCCAAAAAACCTCTGGCTGAGCCTGTTCAGTGTGTTCCTTCCCAGACAATGTTGTTTCTGTTGCTTTGTTTCACATTGCTCTATGTGCCAATATATTCTGAAGAAAGAACTACCCTGTATCTGGCTGCATGTACTGGCCTTATGCCAAGAACCTAAAAATAAATAAATACACATTTCTGTTTTTCCACTGGACTCGTTATATTTTTGTAAAGTGTATGAACCTTGGTCATGCTAGTGCAATTAAGACTGCAGTTCTAAAAGGGGAGAGGAAGCTCTGAATTTCAGAGCTCCGAAATATCTAAAAGAGAGGCAGAAGAATCAGCAAACCTTTCTTCCTCTGTACAATCTGATCTTAACTGCTGCTGAAAAACTCTCCTGCTATGAACAATGGGAGGAACTTATTTTAGATAATTTTCTATCATCATCATCATCCTTATATCCCAGTTTCCCCTCTAGATTGGGACTCAAAGGCAAGTTATCAATTAAAATGATTGTGATATAGTTAAAACCATAAAAGGAATCAACATTAAAATAGAATTACACTATTAAAAATATTAAAACAATTTAAAATATACACTGACTATATACACTCATCTATAAGTTAAGAAATTTTAGTAAAAAAAAACTTAATTCTTATATAAAAAAGAAAGAGTGGCAAAAGGCAAGAGCTTAATCTCTCCTGGGAGAACCTAAAAGAATCACTGATTCCCTCTATTCTCTCTGCTGTGGCACCACTTCTGGCCTTTTTGAATGCCTGGGAGGGAAAATGGTGGCGGTTGTGGCTCCTTGGCACTTCCCCTCAAAGGAGTGCCAAGAGAGTAGAGGGGTTCTTTTAGATTCTCCCAGGAGGGACTAAGCTCTCACCTTTCACCACTCAATGCAGAGAAAGAGATGATTCCTTTTTTTAAAAAAAAAAAAAGAGTTAACACTCTACCTTGACTTTTATCAAACCATCTCTTTGAGTAGAGTGGCAAAAGTCCTTTTTGAATGCCTGGGTGAGAAAATGGTGGTGGCAGTGGCTGGGGCTGTTTGTTCCCCAGAGGTGGCCCTGGCACTTTTCCCTCTCCGTGGAATAACCCTTGGCTTATCCACAGGTCACATCAAAAGCCATAATGTTGGGCCCCAAACCTGTCCTTGACATATACACGTGTATTTATGATAAATATAAAATTAAAAAGCAGCTAAAAACAGTACTTTAAAACAATATTTAAAAGCTTTTTCCCTAAACCCTTCAATACTAAAGCCTTATGGAATAAAAATGTCTTTGTCTGCCAATGGGAGGGCAGCAAAGAAGGCCATTCTAGCTTCCCTACAGAGCCTAGAAACAATCACTGAGAAGTCTGTATCCTCACCAGCTGTATCTGTGAAGGTTGTAGGACTGAAAGAAGGGCCTCTTCTTAGGCTCTTTCAGTCTGGGCTTGTTCATATTGGGAGATACACATTTTTCCTCCTTGTGCTGGGTGCACAACTGATGAGAAGGTGTTACATCCAGCAGATATCCCTGTTAGTGTCATATCTCTGCAAGGCCCATTTTTGCCCCTCCTCAAGTTCCAAGCTGCAGAAATGGGTCACTTTTGAAACCTCTATGGTAGCCGAGGGGGCAGCAGGGAGAGGGATCCCGTTCTTAGGTTGGAGCTTTGTTGGGAGAGGAAGAATCTCTCCTTCCTAAGATCACCTGGAACATGATTTGAGGACAATAGACTGTAGTCTTTCATCCCACTTTTCTCAAGTTTTCCTTTCTTCCTTTTCTTTCCCTTCAGTAAAACTCCTATCAGGGGCAAATTTCCAAACAGGCTGTGAGCGTAGGTTTTGCATTTTTTACATGTGCCTTAGACTCAGCAGGATTTTCCTCCGTAGAAAAATGTATAGGGTCCTCTGTTCAAGTAGTAACATAATTTATCACCTTCTCTGGGAAATGCCTCTGGCACTTACTAGTACTGGCTGCTAGAGATTTTACTGATATGAGGTGCAGTGGAGCACAATTAGGTGCACAATCTATTCACACTGACTCTTTTAGCAATGACACACCCCATGAGAAGGATAGAATTCCTAGTATGTCCTTCACATTAGCACTGTTTTTGGTGCAAATCAGCAGAGACAAGGAATTTAGATTGCAGGGAATATAAACCACAAATGCACCAATGTGCATTACCTCTTTTGAGGGCAGTCTTCAAATCATCAGGAAATATATTTATTATACATCCTCCATTTTCACTAGGAATGTAAATGTGTATGTGGGCTTAAGGTGCTGGGTTCCCCAACCTCTTTCTATTAATTTTCCATCAGCTTATACAAATAAGATGAGCTATGTTACCAGGCTGTACACTCCTTCTCTATTATATGGTTTAATTGGCAAAACACATATTTAATTGGCATAAAATTTAAATTATATCCTGTAGTGACTGAGAGCTGGCTGGCAAAGAGGAAACTGACTGTGCACATATGTTGCAAAACTAGGTGAGGAAGAGACCTCGGGGCATGGCTAGATCAGAGCCAGGGAAACTCCTAGACAAAGGACTTGTAGATGTCCCTCAGTGACCCACTAGAAACAATGGCACTGAAACTGCTTTCATGGAAGGACTGATTGCCTCTGACCTTCTCTCTTTGTCCAGCAAAAACTCTCCTTTGTCCCTTCACCTGTCCAGCAATTAAGGAGCTATCATGACTCCCATCAGTCCCTTTGTCACCTAATGCTGTCCATTAGCTCATTCCAGACCACATTGTCCACTCTCTGGATTCCATTGTTTACTCTGCCAGAGAGCCATTTATGCCTTCCCCCTCAAGGCAGAAAAGGAGCATTTAAACCTGGCTTTTCACCAGATAATTCATAGTACTTTTGGGTACAGACCATCACTCTGCCATTCTGATTTCTAATTTGTACTACCCTTGGACTTCTAGTCTTGCCACAATCACTTCTTTGCTTCGCTCTGGATTGGTAAATATTACCCATTTCACCCAGAAACTCTCACTATCCAACCTTTCTTCCCTTTTCCTTCAGTTAGCCTTGTGTGAATGGAAGACTGCTTGGAACTTGTGTATATGATTGGAATTCACCCAATAAAACAAACAAGCTTACTTTTGGATCTCTGGCTGGTTCTTCTCTGCATTAGTACTAGTAGACATTGGTGTAAAAGGTCTAAGGTTACCCCCCCTTTCACAGTCCTCCTCTTTGAGCTAATATTCCCCACTGTTTCACAGAGGCACTGGCATCACAGATAGACCTCTGAAACACTCACGTTTTGGGGTAACAGCTGATTGATGGATTTTATATACTTATATACCAAATACTCTTAACCGTTTCACAGATGGAATGTGGGGCATATTTTGCCAAGCAACATATGCATGCGTACATGTGTGAACAGTTGTTATGCTTCTAATTCTGCCATGTGTTTGTTATTGTGGATTGTCTCTATTAGGTGTTTGTGAAGCCTTATTTATTTATTAGTTTGTAATTGTCCTTTTTATGTGATTTTTGATGTTTTGATATCTGTTTATATCAGATTGTTGGAATTAACCTTTTGATATAATGCATATGTATGTACAAACCACTGTTATTTATTTAGTACTATGTCTGCCTACCTATATGTTATAGTTTATCATTCTGTTTGGGAGTATAGTTTGCACAGTCTAATTTTTGTTCAATACACAGCTTCATTCACCTGGTCGTGGTTGTGCAGCACATGTTGCCAAGCAACATCAGTATGGTTAGCATGGCAAAAGTTATTAAGGAGAAAGAACACCCAAGCTAGGAGAGACTGCAGCAGTTTCTTTTTGTCTGATTCTAGAGGGAAAGGCGAGATTCTTTCTCCTCTTTTTCTCTCCCTCCTCTTGAGTTGAGTGCAAACTATTTTTGCACTTTGAACTGAGTTTTCAGCAGTTGAAGATAGCTGGGGAAAAATTCAAGGAGGAGAGAGAAACTCTGACATTTTAAAAGCAGCTGAAAAAGTGGAAGAAGAGAGGATTAATGGAGATTGTCCCTGCCAAATCTGGATGGTTGAAGCGTGCGCACACACGCACACACACACACACACCACTGCTCTTGCATACCTGGGAAAGAAGTAAAGAGCTGTCTCTGCTCCCTGAATGACCGCCATAAGATTGCTGGCAGAGATTTCTGCTCTACCAATGGGCTCTTGAGATCTTGGCCCCAGAACTGTTGAACGCTCTTGAGCTAGGAGACAAGCCACCACTGTCATCTTTCATAGAGGGAATGATTTTGGACTTTGAGGTTCCAGAATCCCATAGCCAACATGGCTGGTAACTTCTCCAGCAACTTCTCCAGGCCCTGCCCCTTTGTAAATGTAGGCAACCTCACTATATTGTGTTGCATTGTTGAGACTGTTGCTATACAAGAGCCAGCATGGAGTAGTCATTTGACTGTTGGACCATGACTCTGGAGACCAGGGTTTGATTCCCTGCTCAGCCATGGAAACCTCTTGGTTGTGTCAGAGCCAGAAAACTCCATGGTAGGTTCACCTTAGGGTTGCCATAAGTAAAGAAAAAAATGTTGAGATAATACTGTATTTCTATTTAAAATATACTCATTATTGCTACACTTGTATCTATGCTGAGCTAGGTTTTACCAGGAGTCAATTTCTGTTCTTGCAGCCAGCCAGACTTCTAGTTTTTCACTCAAAATCAGTCAACTTCCAGGTTCTTCTCGGCTGTTTGAGAAGGAGGCCATGGAGGAGGTTTTGAAACAAATGTGTTATGCCTGGGGGCATCAAGGAGTGGCAATAGACCTTTAGGAGACATTTATATAAATTCTATTTCTGTAAATTAATTTGTGCAGATTTAATGCAGGGTCATGTCTTTGTTCTCCTTTTTTTTTTCGCAACGCATAACTGTTGACTTTACCAGGTGTTTGGGTGGTGTTAAGTGATAACCAGTTAGGATTTTCCTTAGAAACAAAGAAGCAAGGTGTCTTGACCATGCCAGTTGTCATAATTTTTTACCACATCCTTCAGAAGCTTTAGCTTCTCATAAAGGGCCTTGCGGTTTGCAGTGACTCAGTGAAGAATCAACCATTACACTTTCAGTAAATGTTTGGGGTCTTCTCAAAATGGAAAGTGGAAGATGATTTACAGTTCCACATGTTAATATCTAGCAGCTGTGGAGAGTATCTCCTGAGAGCTGGAGACACATGAAGCTCGAGTTCACAAATAACTGCTATATCTTATGCTGAATCAGTAAGCATGACACACTGAAAGGGCCTCAGCAACTCACTGGTGTGCTATAATCAGAGGGCTGGCAGTTCAAGATCCTCCCAGGTCCTGAGGTTTCCAGGCCAAAGCTTGAGCCCCTGGTGATGCCATGAAGAATTATGCATTAATACCACTTACAGTTGCTCACAGCTGCTTATTTGAACACATGCATGCACACATACGCACACACACAGAGTATATTTTCCTATCTGGAAATTAAGAAATTTTTAGTTCAAAGGAGTGTCTCTAGATCAAGGTGAGAGGTGAGGATTATTCCTTCTCAGGGAGATGGGATAGAGAACATTTAATTTAGTCTACTTACTTCTAGGCAGAAGGCTGGTGCAGAGTGGAGGTTGAGCTCTGGCACAAAAATGACTGGGAAGGAAGGAAGAAACTAAGTAAATACATAGACGGTCTGAAAAATCTTTACAGGTTGCAGTAATAATTCAATTGACCCATGAAAACTAGAGACTGAGGGCCAGGCCCTAAGATCTGGTGGAAAACTGGAGATGTCTCCTGTACCTTTAATGGTTGCATAGAAGAGGGAATTTCAGCAGATGTTGCTTGTCATCTCATTACCCTAAGAGGTGGGGGACATTGGGATCCACCCACAATGCCAGCATCTCCTTAGAATTTGGGGAAACTATAGCTCAAAGGATGCCCATGAGAGAAGGGTAACAGCAGGATGTTTTCACCTATGTTTGCCAGTACTAACTGCAGAGATGACTCCAGTTTAAACGAAGTATTTTATTTGAATTGACAAACATACAAGAAATCAGACTCTCTCTCTGTCTCTCTCTCTCTCTCACTCTCTCTCTCTCTCTATAATTAAAGTTTTTAAAAAAATACCCCCCCCCACTTCCAAGCATCTTTTTTCTGGTTGAGTCTGTGTTTACATACCATACATACATTGTTGTAATATTTAACAAATATTACACTGTTACTTTTAACATTGTTACATTACTACTTATGCTTTTTCTATTACATCATTAGTTTACATTACCCTCATTATCAACAATCTTTCTTTATCCCTTCCTTTTCTTATTCTTTTATCCAATTCAAAACTTCTTGCCACTCTCTTTGAAAGTTCTGGATTGGCTTATTTTTAAGTGAAAAGGTTAACTTTTCTATCTCTACCATATCCAGAACTTTTAATTTTCATTCTTTTATACCAATATAGTTTCTTTCTTTCCAATATTGTGCATATGTTAATCTTGCAGCAGTTATTACATATAATAATGTCTTCTGATGAGATCTTATTTCTCTTTGTTGCCCTAGCATATTTAACAAATAAAATTCTGGCTTCATTTCAAAATTTAAACTGTACGTTCTTTGAATTTCATCATGTATTTCTTTCCAAAAGTTTCTTGCTACCTTACAGGTTCACTACACATGAAAGAAGGACCTCTCCTTTTCATCACATTTCCAACATTTTTCATTCCCATTTTTTGTTATTTTTTTCAGCCTTACAGGTGTCATGTACCATCTGTGTAACATTTTATAATAATTTTCTCTTAGATTTAAACTTGGTGTGAATTTTACATCTGTTTTCCACGCCCTCACTCATATATCCAACTCAATTGGGTGTCCAATATTTTGAGCCCATCTGACCATATAATCTTTAACAATCTCTGGTTCCATTTCTCTTTGCAACGATATCTTATAAAATTTAGAGATTCTCTTTTTCTGATCCCCTTTCATCAATACATCTAATTCATTTTCATTTTTTTCAAACCCATATAGTTTCTGATCCATCTTGAATCCCTCTTTTAATTGTCTCCATGGAAACCAGTTAAATTCATGTCCTGACTCTTTTAATTCCTCTTCTGTACACATTCTTAACTTGTCTCCATCCCATTTCAACAGCTCTTGATACGTCAGTAAATTCCCTTGTTTTGTTGGAGCGATATTAAAAGCTTCTTGAGGTGAGGTCCACATCGGAAGTCTTCTATAAAATTTATACTTTATTTGTAACCACACTTTCAATAAAGTCTTTCGGATACAATGATTATTAAAGTCATTATTTACAATTGCTTTATCATAACGTAAATATCCGTGCCAACCAAATCTGTTATTTATGAAATCAAACACTCTTAAGAACCCTACAAGGCTATCAGAAAGTGAGGCAGGAAAGGTTGGATAGAGAGAGATTGGGGGGAGAGGGTGACAGTTACCAGTCTTGAAGAAGGAGGTTGCAGTGGAGGGACTTAGACAGCATCTGAGGAGGAATGACAATCTGGGGCACACTGCATTCTATGTACCACAATTATCCGGGGTCAAAGCTAGGATTTTTATATCCTATTTCATACACTGAAGGGGTGTGTTGACAAAGCTTTCCCATGGGGCTGACAAAGGGGTCCAAAATGGGCTGATTGCTTTTTCAGTAGCTGCTCCCAGGCTCTGGAACTCCCTTCTCAGAGAGGTCAGACTGTCACCCTCCCTGCCGTCTCTCCAGAGTCAATTAAAGATATTCTTATTTCGGCAGGCATTTAATACATGATTATCAGGAAGAAAGGCACTGGGTTTTTAATTGTGATTTGTTTGTTGTTTTTAATATGTATTTTAACATTGCTTTAATTATTACTGTTTGTTTAATGTGTGTTTTAATGTATGTTATAGTTTTAACTGTGTTCTCTTTAAACTACTGTAAGCCACTTTGAGTCCTTTGAAGGTGAAAAACAGGGTATAAATAAGGATAATAATAACAACAACTCTGGAGTGACAAAACATTGATGGGATTCATGACAGTCTCTTTATGTTTGGTCAGCTAGGGTATATAGGGAAGATCTCAGTAGGGTAAGATTGAGGGATGGTCTCAGATTGTTTTGTCTAGGTAGTTTGTCTTCCATTGTGTTTGAAAATACAAAGAGCCTGAAGCAGTGAAGGGATTAGAGCAAACCCATCAGTGTCAGGGTTTTCTGCATAATCCTATCTGGACTTTTTCTGCCATCATGAACCTGAACATGTCTCCAGTCAGTGTGACCCTGATCATGTTCTGCAGTCATTGATAAGTCCAATTTATGAAAATTGCATATTTTGTAGGAGGGGTGGTAGGGTATGGTAACAATGCAACCATGTTAAAGTTACAGAAATCATCTCCAGTTTTCATTCTGGCAGCCTTATGTTCTCTTCATGAAGACAGAGCATAGCTCACTAGTTATAAACCACCATCCCAACTGAAACATACTGATCTTGTTTGATTTCGGAAGCTAAGCAGGGCCTGGCCTAGTGAGTAAATGAACGAGGGACCATCAGAAAATATCAGGAATCTCTAGTTAGGGTTAGGAAGGCATCCTGTTTGAAACCATTGAGAGTCAGTGTTGCCAGACAGAGTAGATGTATATTGGGCTTGAGGGACCAGTGATCTGACTCAATATAAGGCAGTGTTCTTATGTGATAGGGCACATATGGTACCAAAAGCTTTCTGGTTTAGGAAACTTCCTTGGCATCTCCACCTAAAAACATCTTAGGGTCCTTTCACACTACGCAATTACAGTCAGCCTTCCACACTTGTGGGGGCATAGGGGCTCCAGACCCCCACAAAAGCGGAAAAAACCAAATCTCTTTAGGACCCCTAAACCATATTTAACACACAAAACATACATATAGAGTGCACAATAACACACAGTACACAATACATTGAATCCACAGTGAGGGGCATGTCAGCCACCCAGTTCTGCCTTTGAGACAGTGTAGTTCCTTTGCAAGGCAGAAGCAGGTGGCAAGGTAGAATCAGGCTTCGCTGCCACTCTATTCCATTTTTAGTAGGGACTTACAAGTCTCGCCTAGTGTGCAGTCTCTTTCAGCCTTGCAAGGCTTCCAGAGAGACTGCGAATGCAAGGCAAGACTTACAGATTCCTATTAAAAATGGCAAATAATGCAGTGGCAAATAATTGGCAAATAATCAAATCAGTGAACGTTAAACCCACAGATGTGGAGGGCCAGCTACATAGCACTATGAATATACTTTCACTGCCATGGCTTCACCTTGTGGAATCCTAGGATTTGGAGTTTAGAGAAAGTTATTTAGAATTCTCAGAGAGTTCTTGTGTGTCAGTGAACTACAACTTGTGGGATGCACCCATAGCTGTTAAAGGAGAATCATAGAGCTATAACTGTGTATTCTGAAAAAGACTTTACTCAATGATGGAAAAGACCTCTACCTGAAATTCTGGAGTGCTACTGCCATAGCACAAAGAAGCCAAGGACTGCAAGGTCAAGGTACCAAGATTTTCTGATTAGCTTGGGTGATTATGTCATCTGCCACAAATTTTCCTGCTCCCTTTAAACTTCACAGGTGCCTGTGTCTCCAGTAATAGCATGTTGTTGTGAGCTATCCTAGCTGTAATGCAAAATATTTTCAGGTAACTTGATCTTGAATGGGCAAGGAAAACTAATTAGACCTGATCCTGGTAACATTAAAAACTACTAGAACTGAGGGGGTTGGATATAGATCAATATGTCAACATAATGAGCGTATCTCCTTGCATTTATAGAATATCTTTAGGGACATGGCTAGGAATTGTTGTGATGAGAGGCTACATTTCAAAATGTGCCACTGCAGTATAGGCTGCAAACTAGGGCAGACAATACTGTAGTACTGGACCAATGATCTTGATGTGGCATCTTGTATTTCTAAGTTGTATGGAGAGTTATGACATTTGTATGTTTGTTTGTTTTTTAATCAAGGAGTTGCAAAGCTGATAGGGCAACATGTGATCATTTCGCTGTAACACCAGTCTTACTGTTAACCTTCATCTTTGTCTTCAAAAAGAGGCTGGACAGCTACCTGCCAAGGAGGCCTTGGCTGGAAATCCTGCACTGAATAGGGTGTAGGACTCAGTGTTCCATGAGGCCTCTTCCAGCTCCATGATTCTATGATCCTACCATTGTCATTGCCCCATGATGACATATGAATGTAGAGTTCTGATAATTCATGAATGAGCATGGATAAGAAACTCATTTTGATGTAGAAATAATATAGTTTTTGAGTCAGGAAAGGCAAAACTGTTATTACCACTTTATTATAGTGCTTGTGCTGTCACAAAGGATGGTAAAACTTTCTCAGTCCCACCACCCTCACAGCCTCATCTGGTAAGGAAACGGGAGAGAACTTTCCCAGTGGCTGCTTCTGCACTATGGAATTCCCTCCAAAGGGAGGTCTGGTAGTTCCCCACCACCACCTCCCCCCACTTTGTTTTCACTTGCAGGCAAATATCTTCCTATTTAATTTTATCTTATTAACCTAATCTTATCTCTTTAATTTTATCTCTTATCTCTTTTTATGATAGGGTTACAAGCTTGATAGATGAAGGGAATGCTGTAGATGTAGCATATCTTGATTTCAGTAATGCCTTTGACAAATTTGCCCATGACATTCTTGCAAAGAAGCTAGTAAGATGTGGGCTGGGCAGGGCTACTGTTAGGTGGATTTGTAATTGGTTGACCGGCTGAACCCAAAGAGTACTCACCAATGGCTGCTTTTCAACCTGGAGAGAAGTGACTAGTGGGGTGCCACAGGGTTCTGTCCTTGGCCCAGTGCTATTCAACAGCTTCAACAGCATCATCAATGACTTGGATGAAGGAGTAGAGAGCATGCCGATCAAATTTGCAGATGACACCAAATTGGGAGGGGTTGCTAATACCCCAGAGGACAGGGTGAAAATTCAAAATCTTGACAGATTGGAAAGCTGGGCCAAAGCTAATAAAATGAATTTCAGCAGAGAGAAATGTAAGGTCCTACACTAGGGCAGAAAAAATGGAATGCACAAATATAAGATGGGGGACACATGGCTGGATAACAGTACGAGTGAGAGGGGTCTAGAAGTCTTGGTAGATCACAAGCTGAACATGAGTCAGCAGTGTAATGCAACAGCCAAGAGAGCCAACACAATTCTTGGTTGCATCAATAGGAGTATGGTATCTAGATCAAGGGAGGTAATGGTACCACTCTGTTCTGCATTGGTTAGACCTCACCTGGAATACTGTGTCCAGTTCTGGGCACCTCAATTCAAGAAGGATATCAACAAGCTGGAACACATCCAGGGGAGGGTGACCAAAATGGTGAAGGGTCTGGAAGCCATGCCGTATGAGTAATGGCTTAGGGAGCTTGATATGTTTAGTCTGCAGAAGAGAAGATTAAGAGGGGACAGGATAGCCATGTTTAAATATTTGAAGGGGTGTCATGTCGAGGAGGGAGATGCTGGTAGATGCTGCCATTGTCTGTACTCTGAAAAAAATAAAATAAAAATCCAAAGACACTGTTTTCCTGAGTTCTTCCTCCACTATACTATTGGTCCCATACCCAAAATATGCATTTTTGTTGCCGCTGCTGCTGTTGTGTGCCTTCAGGTAAACTCTGACTTATGGCAATCCTAAAATGAATTTTCATGGGGTTTTCTTGGCAAGATTTATTGAGAGAGGATTTGTTATTGCCTTCCTCTCAGGCTATGTGCAACCTGTGCAAGATCACCCCATGGTTTTCCGTGGTTGAGTGGGGATTTGAATCCTTATTCGCTGGACTTACTTCACGTTCAAACCACTATCCCATGCTAACTCTATGCTGTGCTACTTTGGTGCAAAGAAAGAGAGAGAACGGAAGATGAAAAACCTGTACATAGGCATACTGCAAATTATTTTCCAGGGATCCATAAGGGATTATTTCCTTAACTATTTCCGCATCTTTTCTATAATACTACAGTATTTCCATACTGGTTACACTACAATTTCCATAACAGTTATGCCCTTTGGGAAATTCATGGCTGGCTTCTTACTGACTTGCTCAAAGCGAGAGGCCAAAAATGAGAGTTGTGGAAAATCTACTCTTAACACAGATTATGTTTATCTGCATAGGAGAGCAATTAAACTTCAGGATAACTTTGCCCTGTTTTCAGTTCAACAAGTGCATGATGGTGAGATGTCAGCACCCTTTTCAGGGCTCCTATTTGACGAAGAGAGTCTGTCCCTGGCTGTTAATCTTCAAAAATGCTGTCCTGCAAGTAGTGCATCTTCTACACCAAAAGTGACAACATTTCATGAGTTCAGAGATACCAGCACAGTGGAGTTTGCACAGAATCATGTCCATATTTTGAAGTTTGTGTGGAAACATAGTTCCATTAAAATACAAACACACATACAACTCTTAAAATGTAAATGCTTTTCCAGAATGGGGAGAGGGGATGACAAGGGAGGCTTGTTCCTTCTGTGCTGCTTATAATTTTATAGAAACAACTGAATTGAGCTTGAAGAATTAACTCTTGGACTACAATCCGGCAATCCTCAACAGGGATGGCCACTGACCATATTGGTAGGGGATTCTGGGAGCTCTAGTCATTTTTGAAAAACATCATTTGTTCAAAAGTTATGCTTAAACAAGTGACTGCTCATCCAACTTGGTACTGTCTTCTCTGATGGAAACAGCTCTTTATGTTCCTGGATTTCCTGCCACTCTGAAATCTTTCAGTTGTGTTAAATATAGCACCAATACAATGCATCTCATAATAGTGCAGAAGAACAATAACATGACCTGTGTTCCTGATCAGTTTGCTGTCCAGAGGCTTACTGTGGAGGAGTAACTTCAAGGCCTCTGCTCTCCACATACCGTTCATCATCTTTAAATCAGACTTGGGGAAGACCAGTGGTTCTTGAATTGTGGGGTGGGACCCTGAGCAGTAGCTGCTTAAGGGGGGGAGGCAAGAAAAATCAACCTTCAAATACAGAATATGGAAATATGGAAAAGAATGGCAAGCCTCTGTGTGCATGTGTGTGCACACATGCACGCACCATTGCAGACTGATTAGTCACTGTAAAAGAGCAATGCAAAACATCTTTCCCTGTTATAGCTTCCTCCAACCTTGGACATAGGCCATTTCTGCACTAGAGTGGAGGAGCGTTTCACCACGTTTTATGAGCAGTGTTTTAGGCCTTTTCTGCACCAGGCTATTTAAACGATGCAGAGCGACCTCCAATGGAGGTCTTCTGCACCGTAGAGTGGACTGGGGCGGACTACTTTTTGTAGTTCCATACCTCAGTCCACTCCGGAGCGACCAGAACTGGTCACGCAGCGTGTTTTTTAAAAACCTCTTTTTAGAGGTTTTTAAAAACCACAGAGCACGCAAACGCGTGCCGCTCCATCGCCTGGCTCCGGAGCAGATTTGCAGGCGCGCGCAAGTGAGTGCCTGCAGATCTGCCAGGGGCGGGCTTCCAGCTGGCGAGCTTCTCCGGTTGGTGGGGATCCTCCACCAACTGGAAGCCACCATTTAGGACACTGGAGGAGTGCGGAGCGACGAGCTCGCACTGCTTCTCGTGGCAACGGACTCAGCAGGCCGGAAAACAAAGCCGGTAAGCTCTGTTTTCGGGCGTTTCCCCCTCCCCCACATGCGGAAAGGGCCTTACTCTGACTTATCCCGATTCCTATCTGCATGCCCTCCGGTTTCTGTCAAAGTAAAGTGGGGAAAATCATTCGTAGCTTCTGCATCATCAATTCTCCTGGAACTCCTATTTCCCTCTATCCTCCACTGTGCTGCTGCTGATTGGTCAATTTAACGCCTACCTCTGTGGTGTGAATCGATGTAACGCTTCCGCATGCAGGAAAAAACGTAGCAGCACCGTTGTGGTTGGTTTGCATTGGAGTTTTTCTGTTTTTATATCACATTGGTTTCACAACAATGTGAACTGCACTAAGAGCTGGACACGTGTAAAACAAACTACAACAGAATGATACCAAACTGGTTTGACATGAAGATGTATTCTTTACGCAATGACGCTATAGCGATGTATCTCCCTTGTGAAGAAAGGGCCATAGCAAAAATCAGCTTTCCTTTTTTTATGCTTCTCCCACTCAGCTTCCCCCAAAGTGCCATCGTTGGAGCAGCAGGTGCATGACCATGAGTGACCATGAGAACTCAGCATTAAGATGGAACATGCATGGGGCACAAGGTGCCTGTGAGAGAAAGAGGAAGAGAGAGGTGGAGGATAGGATGTGATGAGGGAGTGATGTGGAGTGGAATGCACAACATCTTGTAGTGTAGATGTAAATGTGGTCACAAGTGTAAAACATTTGAGAACCACTGGTCTAGACTGTTGTTCAAACAGGCAAATGTCTTTGCTCTGTGAATTAGGACATCAGTCCACCTGTAGGAAGAACTTCCTATTGCCTTCTCCTATTCAGATTGCTAGATCAGAATTATCCCAAGTGCTGAGATTTCAGGTCTAAAACCCGAGAGGTTGTGATGACCCCTTGGGTGAAGTTGTGGGCCGGGGCCCTGGAGGTGTACTTAAGCATTATCCATCAAGCAGCAGATGCTGTTGCTCACAGCTTGCCATTCCAACACAGACACACACACATATAAACACACAGAACATGTTTCTCTGTTTGGCAATTAAGACAGAAATCATCGCTAAAGGGTCTGTTCCCGTGCTGAGGTGAAATGAGAGAATTAATCCTTTTCATCTACGCAGGGAGACTGGATAAAGAACATTTATTTCAACAGCATACAAATTGCACCAAATTAAGATTAACATTTAGAAATGGAAATCAATTAAAATTTGCAAATTGCAGCAAGCTCTCACAGGCCTCCTACTTGAGCTAATAATTCCTCATCTTTGAACAGAGGTATTACCATTCCAGGGGGACCCCTGAGTCACCCACGTTTTGGGGTAACAAGAGTTGCAGTTCAACAGGACCTGGAGTAGGATTGCTCAGTCTAGACTATTTCAGGCCCTGAGATTTTGAGGCCAAAACCTGAGACCTAGGCCCTTTCCACACCTGACCTTTTTCCAGTGCTGGGGTACGGGGATCGCTCGAGCAGCCTCTGGCGAGAGGCTCTCGCGTCCCTGCTGCTTCAGCTCGGCACGAGCTGCCTGCTCTCTCAAGAGCTCCGCCTCTTCCTTCCGCAGCGCAGCCTGGGAGTTCCCCAGGCTGTGCTGGGGCAGGAAGCGCGACTGGCGTGGCTTCGGAGGCTCCGCACACCAGGTAAGTGCGTGTGGGGCCTGGGAGCAATGCGCGATCGCGAACCATTTTCAGCTTCTAGCCAAAAATGAAAAGGTGTGCGATCGGCGCCTGCCGGCCCCTGGAGCATCACGCGATTGTGAATGCATCGTGCAGATCACTCCTCACAATTGCACGACACTCCAATGCTGTGCAGAAAGGGCCCTAGAGATGGGCCCATGTGAAGTCATTCAGTGGGATGCAATAAACATCAGCCCCACAATTTTTTTCAAGACAGTGCTCTTGCCCTGAGATTCTTCCCTGAGGACTGGAGAAGAGCATCTAGAATGTGTGACTCCAGGCGTAGCCTTGAGACCTAATCTGGAAGGCCACACAGTTCCCACCCCTGTTTTAAATGAACATTGGCATTTGTATACACTCTTTTCTCTGAGACAGTGAAGGCGAGGGACAGGGATAGAAAAAGGAGCCTGACTGATAAGAAGTGGATGGTGGTGGAGGCTCTCTTACTCATGAAGACTTCCTCTGTGCCCTCTGTGCTCTTGGCTGCTTGTTGCCATGAAGCTCTGTTTAGGTTTACAGGAGTCCCTTCACTGCCAAATGATGAGAGCCATTCATATTATAGAATTATAGCACTATTGTTGTTGTAGTTGTTGTGTGCCTTAAAGTAATTTCCAGCTTTTAGCAATCTTAAGGTAAACTTATCACAGGGTTTTCTTGGCAAGATTTGATTGCAAGGGGTTTGCCATTGGCTTTCTTTGAGGCCAAGAGAGTGTGACTTGTCCAAGGTCACCCAATAGGTTTCCATAGCCAACATGTAGCCCAACGCTCAGACCACTGCACCATACTGACCTTCCATAGCACTATTATTCCGCTCTAACTGCTATGGTTCTGTCCTATGGAATCCTGGGGTTGGAAGTTCATGTAGGGATATTTAGAATTCTGAGCCTGAAAGCACCAAACTACAAGCCCCGGGGTTCCATAGGATGGAACTATGAGAGTTAATAGGGAATAAACATGCTGCAATTTGGACACTATGGCAACAAAGGGCACAGTGAAACCTAACCCCTTAAGTGCCATTGACTTAAGACATTAAAGGATGGGCTTAACTCTTCCCTTGAAGCAGGATCAAAATGATCTTTCCTTTGCCATGATCACAACAGTTCCTCCAGGGGGACGTTTTTCTTCAGTGTGAGGAATAATTATAATTCATTCAAGACCTTGCAACTGATTTCCATTTTTGGCATTGCGTGGAATATTTCTTGATGCCCATGTGTGGACAAAGTAAAATCAAATCAGGAAGAGCATTTGCCTGCCATCCATTCAGCAGGCAAAAAGCCAAACTGTTTGGGGAGATTGATTTAAATCCCAAATGGAATCACGGCAAGCTAAAAATACCAACCAGCATGAAAAGGGACGGACCACCAACAATTAGATAGCACAAAGCATGGTGGACTAGGCCAAGAATATTCCACTGTGTGAAGTGTTTTGTGTTTTTTTATCCCATTGAGGTTTTTTTTTTTCCTATTGCCATGGAAATGTTGCAGCTATAAACCGTTCCTGTTTTAAATTGCAGCCTTGGTGTAATATACCCTGTTAGTTCAGTAGACAGACATAAATTCTTTAACCTCTGAGGGTCACAGAAATGTTTCTGGCAGAGGAGAAAGTGAAACAAATAGTAGCTTTTCTAAAGAGGACTTTGTTGATAAGTGTTCAAAATAACAAGGCAGCAACTTGTCTTGTAGACTTATGTCTAATTTAAATATCTTTTTGCTTATGTTACTGCTAAAGTATTTCTTGGGTGCATGTCTTCCAAACTTGTGTCTTTTATTGAGTGACTGTATTCCCCAGCTGCGCTGATGGAATCATGATTCCACCTCAGAGTATGGGCTTCTCTTCATGAATTTGGAGGACAGCTGGAGGAAGCAAGTCTTGGAGTGATGTTTAAAATAAGCACTTTATTTTAAGTAATCTCCCTCTCCACCCTCAATCCCTTCTAATTCCTAAGGGAATCCCTCTGGAGTTCAAGTAAACAGAAACATCCACCAGGCACTGCCTGTGTAAACTGTCCTCTGATGGATGGAGGCTGAAGACAGGCAGTGTTCTCTAAAGTGGCTGAAATGATGAAGCATCAGGGGTTGAAATTATTGTACTCAAGCTATCATGGTCTTATAAAACCAGCAGCAAGCAATGGGGCCAGTCCTAATGGGAAGCAGACGCCTCAAGCAGCAGACACTGGGAGGCAGCCAGTAGGTGTCAGAAGAGAGAGCTGTGATCCATCTAACTCCCTTCACCCCCTGAGCTAGTCTGCTGCCCTCAGCTGTGGTGGTAGATTCTGTTCTATCTCAAGAGTTGGAAGTAATCTTTTGTACCTAGAATAGGAAGAGAAGCCATCTTTTTCTTTGTCCCAAGCAGAAAAATTTCATACTCTCCAATATTTCACAGATGAAAAGTTGGGCATGTATAGCCAAGCAACATCAAAGTGTAGTCTAGGTGGCAAAAGCTATTAATATGGAAGAACACACAAACTAAAAGATACTTCAGCAGTTTGCTTTTGCCTGAGTCTGCTGAGAAAGGCAAGATTTCACCTTTTGTTACTTCTCCCTTCTTCTGAGTTAGGGGAATGCAAACTACTTTTGCAATCTGAACTCACTTTGCAGCAATTCAAGTAACCTGATGTCAAAGGGGGAAAGTGGGAGGGGGAAGAGATAAAAACTGGGACGTTTTAAAAGCAGCTGAAAAAGTGGGATGACAGGATGGATCAGACTTGTCCCTGACAACTTGGGTTGGGTCCAGACCTGCTTCAGTGCCTGCCTTCTGGTGTCGCTGAGAATCAGGACTAAACAGACCATTGGCCTACTCCAGCAAGGCCACGGTCCTTACAAAGAAGCAAGCTGGCTCCATTGTTTGCTATCTAGAGCTTTCCTTCCTTGTGTTTGAGCTCATTTACAGCAGATGTCGTTTTCAGCACTCCTAATGAAAGGTGGCCCACTGCTACGGAATTTTCAGAGAGCCTTTTCCAGTATCACAACCTTAACAATTGGTCTTTCATAAAAGAATAGCAGGAGGTGTTCTTGTAAGCTTCTGATTGCTTATCCAAGTGCCATTCTTTTCATTCACATTAGAAGGCAAGGCCAGCCCTACCAATTCAGACAACAGAGGCAGCTGCTCAGCCATTCCTTGCCTCCAGAAGGCAGAGCTGTGTGTGCCACAGAACCTGCCCTGTACCCTCTAAGTCATCCGGCTGCCCACAGGTGTGGTGGTGGAGAATTGTCCTATTGCCACTGTTGAACCAAAATGCAGCTTCCAGTTCACTTCTGTATGTGGACCTGGGGGCAGATGGTGCTGTCTCAGCTCAAGACTCAGTCTCAAGACTTCTTTGGCTAGTCTTCTCCTATGGATTTATTTTCATTCTGAGTATTAGTCCCTTGTAGACAAATTACCAAAACTGAGATTGTAGTGACTCTGTGGAAATGGTTTTGACAATCCTGTCCCCTGAAGTTGGCAGAATCTTTGGCAAAAATGTCTTCTGACCAGCACAGGAAATATTCTCTAGAGTGACAATTTCTCTTGAGTCTCAAATCCAGCCTCTGCTTGGAAAATAGTTTCTGAAAATAGTGAATAGAATGGCATGCTAACTGAATTGTTCCAGTTTGTCAGTATGTCATTACCTCAGTATGTCATTATATTCATTCCTTTTAGAAGTAACTTTCCATGCTCAGAGTGCTATATTGTAATGAGGGAAATTGGGGCAATGACTTTTCTTTCAAGCCACAGGTAGTTCCACGAATATTTTAGAGTTGTGCTAGACAAGTGAACATCATTGGTCTTTACCAAAATTTGGAAATATTTGGAAACATTTGAAAAAAATTAATTTCTACAACTTCCAGAACTCCTCAGTTAGCACAGCCACTGGCTATGCTAGCTGAAAGATTCTGGAAACTGTAGTCTAAAAGTAACTTTTCTGAGCTCTGCTCGTTCCTGGGTATGGGAGGAAGCTTGCTGAAAATAATCACAGTAACCACCCCAGCAAACGCAGTTTCTGTAACTCAGTGTGATAGACCAGAGTTAGAATTGGTTTAATGTGACAGTTAAGCAAACTGAACTTTTTATCTCTCTCTGTGAAAGCCCTGAAAATGCTCTAGTGTCCTTTTAAAAATAACAACTTTTGATGTTTAAAAATATACTGTGAAGTTTATCTGTCATGCTAATGATAGAACAGGGTGGCTTGAGAGAGAGAAAGGGAGCGAGAGAGATGCTTCTTTTAGCTTGCTTATCTCTTCCCTGACATTTCGCCACTAAACATCAGTAAGCCAGAACTGCAGAACCACCGTCTACAGCAACATAAGGCAATGGAACAATCCATCACATGGTTTCTATATTTTCTCTCTTGTTTACGCACAGGTTCCATCCAATAGCAAATAAAGGGAAAGGTGTTAATCCCAAAGAGCAAGAAACTCAACTTCTCACATCCACACGTACTGTTCTGGTTATCTCTGCATGAGAAGTGGGGAGGCAATGAACAGCAGGTGCCACTGTGTACTTGTTAATGTTTGCTGTAAATTTCCAGCCCCTCTCTATCTGCCATGGCTTTTTCCCTGGACTTATTACGCAAACACTATGTTACTTGTATTAAAAGTCATGTCCTTAAAAGCGATAGGAGTGGGAAGAAAGCATTGCATTAAGCATAAAGACAGTGGCCCTTTTCGCATGGCATTTTCCATCTGCCATGGAATCTGCACGATGTACTCACAATCACGCGACACTCCAGGGGCCAGCAGGCGCCGATCGCGCATCTTTTCATTTTTGGCTAGAAGCCGAAAATGGTGGTCAATCGCGCATTGCTCCCAGGCCCCGCATGCACTTACCTGGCATGCAGAGCCTCCAGAACCGTGCCAGTCGTGCTTCCTGCCCCAGCACAGCCTGGGAAGGTCCCAGGATGCACTGTGGAAGGAAGAGGGGGGGCTCTTGCGCGAGCAAGCAGCTCGTGCGGAGCCGAAGGACCCCAGATGCGAGACCCTCTCGCCTGAGGCTGCTCGCACAATCCCTGCACCCCAGCGCCGGAAAAAGGTAAGGTGCGGAAGGGGCCACTGTCTTTCAAACGTTTTGACAAGAGTAGTGCAAGGCACTTGAAAGAGTCAGGACAAAGGCCCCTAACATCTCAGCATGCAACAGGGCTGCCAGATCTCAGAACCTGGCCCTCAGTCTCCAGTTTTCATCTACAGGCAGGAAACAAGGATGGAAATTCTCATGTTTTGGTGGGTTCAGATCTGGACACAAGGAAAGGACGGTGTGAAAATCTCCAGCTCAGACAATAGAGCAGCAACTTGCTATAATTTGCAAGATTTCATTGATTTCTTGCAGCACTTGCAAAGACTCTCCAAAAGGTCTATGGATTTAATTACTCAGCTTTCTCCTTCCCTCCTAGTCATTGTTGTGCCAGACTTTACCCTCTGCTGTCTTCTATATCAACCTTCCAGTTAGAAGCAACTAGATTAAAAGTTCCTTGGCCCATCTTCCAAGGCAACTGAGTATGAATACTCCTCTCATTTCATCTTGATCTTGGAGCAGCCTCTTATGTAAGATTTCTGTTTTAATTTCCAAACAGGAAAATATTCTCTTCCTGTGTGCGTGTGTGTGTTTGTAGTTGAATGACAACCTGTGAGCAACTGTAGTTTCTACTTAATGCATAATGCTTAATGACATCAGTGGGGCTGTCCTTGGGTCTCACATTTTGGTGAAGAAACCTCAGGGGCTGAGACAGTCCTGAACTGGCATGCCTAGTTTGCATAGAATTGTCACACACTCGCTTGCTGATTTATAGAAGCAAATTTGTATAGAAGCAAATTTAGACCAATTTTCAGAAAAGGTTGAAAAAAACCTTCTGTCTTTTACCGTCAGGGCTGTATATTCCTCAGGCTGGTGAAGACTGTAGCCAGACGGCCTGCATGTCTGCCAGGGCCAGCCCTACCCTTAGACAAAATGCCACAGTTGAAAGGAGCAGAGCTGAAGTGTCAAAAGCCACAATATTTTTTACCATACAACCTGCTGTGTATATCTAGGTTAGTTTTCTGCCATTAAGTAGTGTGAAAGATGCTGTTTCACCCATCACTGGTGTAGATTCAGCTGCCATTCTGGTCAGATTCCACTCACAGGTTGGGGACACCATCTTGTACAGTGCTTCAGCCAGCAAAATGTTTGAAGCCAATCCAGTGTTTTCTCAGTCTGCTGTCCAGCAAATTGGTCTTCTGTCCAGTCTGCTGCCCATCTTTTGATGGACAAATCCAAGGCCTCTGCCTGTCAAAGAAAGGCTTAGTTCTGTAAAGCAGGACACATGGCTGACTTACTCAATGGGAGGATGGAATGAACAAAAATGCTACAGAGGGAAGCTCATCTTGCAGGGTATAACTACGAATAGTAGTTATTTTGGGCAGAGGGAGAGACATTGAATCAGCGCCAGAAATATGACCAATTCTTCATTATGAGTCTCATTTATCTTTACCAACTGTCTGTATTTATATTGAAAAGGCTTTGTTAGTGCGGAAAAACTGGCAGCAATAAAAAAGGCAACGTTCTAAGCCCATGTTAGAAATGAGTAATGAGTCACAGAAAATATTTTATTAAATGACAGAAGGCAGCAGCAACTGTCAGTGAAGGGGAAATGTTTGATATTTTAATATAAAAACATGAAGTCCATATGGTTATTGGGAACTGAATTTATTTTTTAAAAAATAGCTTCAAGGAGTGTTTGTTATGAAATACGCTTGCTTGGCAATTTAGGTGGAAGAATTTCATTTTTAAAAACTTCCTTTTTTCCCCTCTGTAAGTGTCTTTCTTTTTCTTAAAGGTATCTCATACAAAAAAAGCTTCTCTGATATGTACTGAGACTATAAAGCAAGAGTAGGATCTCCAAGCCACATGTGGCCCACAAAGATTGTTCCAATAGCCCCTGGAGCCCCCCCCCCCCAGAAAGAAAAACAGAGAACTGGGCCTCTGGAGGTCTCCAAGGGGTACAATTCTAGGTTAAAGCAAGGTGAACCTGCACTGTAGCTTGCTTTAGCCCACAGAGTATTTAAAAGGAAGGCTAGAGTGAGCTTCTCTTTTCTTTTTTCTACAAACTGGAAATGTAGCCTATAAAAGTCTGGGGCGGGCAGGAAATGAGGCAAATGCAGCCTAAATCCTCCACAGCCCTCCATCTCCTCCTATGAGTTGACTATCCAGTCCACCAACTCATTCTTCTCTTTCCTCGTCTCCATGCGCACCTGCTAGAATTTAACGTGCTCCAACTGTCCTAGTTTAGCAGGAGCAGTCCTGGTTAACCTTCAGCTATCCCACTTTCTTAGGGCACATCCAGACTGACTGAAAAGTCCTAGATTTTGTTCCTTCCAATTTTATGGCTGGGTTGCTGGTACAAAAAGTCTGTGATCATACTGGAAGCCAAAAGAAAATATTTTGGGATAAACAGAACATGTATGGATCCCCAGAATAAAATCAGAGGGAACAGGAACTGGGATTTTCTGCTCTGGATGCACACTTTGCTGCTTTTAAAACATCTGTTTCTCTCTGTTCCTCCCACTCTCCCCCTTCATCCTCTGCTTACTTCAATTGCTGCAAACTGAGTTCAAAGTAGAAAAGTAGTTTGCACTCAGTTAACTTACCACAAGAGAGAGGGTAGCAAAGCAAAGGAGGAGGCAGGTTTATGGCCCTCCTAAACTCAACACGTAAGTACCAGAATTTCTCTGCTTAATATACCATATATGCTCATGTATAAGTTGACCTCATGTATAAGCAGAGGGCAGGTTTTGGGGCCAAAAAAATGGATTTTGATATGACCTGTAGATAAGCCAAGGGTCATTCCATGGCGAGGAAAAAGGGCCAAGACCATGTCAGGGGGTCAGCTGCCCTAGAGCACGCTGCTGCCGTTTTCCTGCCCAGGCATTCAGAAAGGCCTCTCACCACTACTCAGAGAAGGAGATAGATCTTGTTTCGATAAAAGTTAAGGTATAGTGTTAACTCTTATTAAAAAAAACCACCACCCCCTTCTCTGAATAGAGTGGCAGAAAGTGAGAGATTAGTCAGTCCCAGGAGAACCTGAAAAAAGCACCGACCTCCCGCTTACTCTTTCAGTGCTCCGTTGAGCGGAAGTGTCGGTCTCCAATCCAGGCATTCAAAAGGGCCAGAAGCAGCACTGCAATGGAGACTAAAAGTTTGACTAAAATTTTTAGACTTATACATGAGTATATACAATAGCAATTGTGTGTGTTCTTCTGTGCTAATAACTTCTGCTGCTTGTCCATGCCCTTTGGACCATGCTCTGATGTGACTAGCCATATGTGTCTTGGTTTTTGTCTGTTAAATGTTGAAGCATGTGGAGTTTGGAAAAGGTGCTTTTTTGGACGATGACTCTATTTTTGTGAGGTATCTAGAATTCTCTGCCAGAGAGCTCTAGTCTCTCCCCAAACTACAGAGTACAGGGTTTAATAGGATGCAGCAATGGCAACTACTATAATTATGTAGTGTGAAAGACCATTTCCACATGACATCGATATCCTTCAACAGCAGTGGGTTGTTTCTGATCCAGGAATTGTGCTACTACACAATATCATTGCTATCCAGCTGCTATCTTGTCCCCAAACATTGCAAAACCGCCTTATACCATTTCAAGAAAAAATCCATTAAGAGCCTCCTTTAGCACTTCAATGCCATCAGCTGGCTCAGTGCGGTACCATAATAATACTTGATAGTGCTTCCTGTTCCCCCAGATCCAGGAGTGGGAGGGGTGTGGGCATGCCCAGCTTGTCCCCCCACCCACCCTCAGCTACTCTCATGGCATGGTAACTTTGAAATCTATCACTTCTCTCCATTTATTTTAAATTTCTCCTTTGAGTTAAAACTTTTTTTTAAATACATTTTTAAGCATTATGAGCAAAACTGCAATAGTGTACTGGCGTGTCATGCCGTTACAACATTGCTGCAGTGGTATAGTTTCCAAAACAAAACAAAAACCCCAACCAAGCAGGGGCAGTGGGACGGGGTGAAGGCGGGTAAAGGAAGTGGTCAGGGATACTGTAGTGCGGAGAGTACACCAGTGGCGATAACGCTACTCATCTGCTTAAGGTAGAGGGGTGCAGAAAAGAGTGTTTCTAACCTGCTTCCTTCAGGTGAATGGCCATGCTGGGATTGTAACGAAAGAATGCACTAATGGGGTGTGGTACGGAAAGAGCCAAAGAGACCCTGGTTAGCCTCTGCACATGGAATGCCAGGACAGTACCACCTTCTCCTTTCTCAAAACCAAAATCTTGGGGTGGCCTCGACCATAATCTGGGGCCCAGTTAGAACATACAAGCATTCAAGAAGCTGGACCAGAAGTCCCATCAGTCCCACCCAGAGGGGCCACTGACTAGTGATGATAGGAAATATAGTGCCACATGCTTGGAGGCAGCAGCGGCCCTTTCCACTACACAGTTATAGCACTGTTATTCCTCTTTAAACTGATATGGTTCTACCCTGTGGAACCCTGGGGTTCGTAGTTTGGTGAGGCACTAGTAGAGCTCTCTGGCTGAGAATTTTAGGTGCCCCACCCTAAACAGGATTCCATAGGATGTTGCCATGTTAGTTACAGCAGAATAATAGTGCTATAATTCTGTAGCATAACTGGGCCCCAGGTTAGGGGAGGTTGCCATAACCACTAATTGTATTTGGCAGAGAAACTACTGATTCATTTATGATCTGCAGCTGGAGTTCCATTTCAAGACCAAGCCTCAAGATATGATGCTGCCTGAGACAAAGGCCCTTTCTGCACAAGGCTGGTGAATGGGTTTGTGCCGTTTCTTATCGGATTTTCTGGGCTCGGAACAAGGCGGACTTTCCCTCATTTCCTTCCACACAGCTACCGCGTATGTTCCATTCTGATTCGGAGGAGTGTGAGTTCATGAATCCACACTGCCTCCGCTGTGGCCACTCCCAATACTCTCCTCACCCCGCCCCATTGGCTATGACTGGCCGTTTTGTTTTTGTTTTTGCTTGGTTTAGTACGTCATTGCATATATGCGTACATGTGTACATACAAAAGTCCATATTACCCCCTGACCCCTCCCATGAGCCCTCCCCTGACCACCAGTTCGCATAGGTGTGAATGTACTTGTCTGCACTACTGTGAAAGTGCGAATCGGATTGATCTGGAAAATTGGAAAACCAAGTTCTTCCGGTTTTCAAATAGCGCGCTTTACCACCACATGGGGCCACATTTAGTCGGAATTCCATGTGGAATGAAGGTAAATAAACCGAACCTAGTCCGCTCCAACGTGCAGAAGACTTCCACGGCAAGACGCGTTGGCCTGCCTTAATAACTGCGTGCAGAAAGGGCCAAAGATTCCCTTCTCCTGCAATCCGTTCTACATGCAGCAGCCGTCTGGATGGGCAATTGAATTGTATTTCAACACTGGTGACAGGATAGCATCCTCTTTCAAACCTGTTGGAAGCAACCTAACCGTCAGGGAACAGTTCAAACTAGTTTAGGAGACATAAAGAGATGCTACCTGTCTACCTCCTCCAATTTGCTGTCTGAGGTGGTTGCCTCCCTGTACCCGGAGGCAGAGCTGTCCTTTCCATATAACACTTTTGGGGCATCTTAATACTGTCTGTTGAACAACAAACCCAAATGTGTGAAGTGTTAAAGATACTTCAAGGAACAGTGTCAGTGCACATGATGAAAATTCCTCATGCAATCTGAAATAAGGAGAGGCAAAGTATTAACCACACACAGCACCTAATAACCCTCCACTTTCTTTTATCCACTGTGCCTGTTGCTGAAACAGAGATTTTAATAATTACTGGGGAGGGGGGAGCTCCAGGTGGGTCAATTCCATATAATAGCAATTTAATTACTATTCCTCTGTGGGGGAAGAAAGAGACCCAGTATGACTGTGCATGCCTCAACATGTGTGGGTAGGTGTTTTGTGAGACTTTTTGAATGTTTCTCTGTAGGTATATATGTAAGAAGGTTTTCTTCCCCCTTGCCTTTCATAAGCTTATTACGCATAACCCCCTACCAGGCCACTTGCTTGCTCCTCTCTCTCCCTTTTTCTTGCTGTGGCTAGGATTTCATACAGTTCTTTGTCAATTTGTGATTTTATTCCTAATTGCTGTGTCTTTGCAAGTTTGCCTTGGTCCCTTGCCACACTGAGGTTTTAGAAACTAGACTCCGTCAGCCTTCTTTCTCCCCTGCCAAATGGCATCTCCTTATGAATAATCTGTGCGCAGCTACATTCGGTCAAGAGAACAAAAGAGGCTATAGTTAACCCTCCACGTTTGTGGGTTTGACTTCAGTGGATTGGATTATTTGCAAATTTCTGCGGCCTTCCCCCCCTCAGGGCGCTTCTTTTCTGGGGGAATCTTCACTCGGAGCATCTGCAGTCAAGCCATGCAGCCCTTTAAAAACCTGCCTCTGGTCCTCCTTCTCCTCCACCAGCTGCTGCTTGGCCAGCTAAGGATGGATTGCAGCCCAATTTCTCAGCACCACAAACTCCCAGTGCCTCCACACACCCAAGGAAGGAGATGGCAAGAGAAAGGAAATATAGGGCCACTATGCCAACCCACCCCCTTTCCCTCTCCTTTCCCTGACCTGGTTTGGACCTTGGGTGCCTGTGCACCACACCTTGACTCCATCTCTTCCCACATCCACACACACACATTTTGATATTTGTGATTCTTCCACTTTTGTGGCAGTTTTGAGCTCCTAACTCTAGCCAACGTGGAGGGCCAACTGCAGATTGAGAGCCACAGGTGCCCATTCTTGTGATAAGGGTCTAGCGAATGCACATGGAGAGCCAGGCTGGAGTGGTGGCTCTTGAAGTAGATCTCTGGGAGACCAGCATTCAAATCTCTGCCCAACCACGGAAACCCACTGGATGAACTTGTGCGAGTCACGCTTTCTTAGCCGTAGAGGAAGGTAAAGGCAAACCCCTCAGAACAACTTGCCAAGGAAACCCTAGGATAGAATCATGGTATATCAGAATCAGCTTGGTGGCAGGACAGAACAGCAATAAAATGCACATCAAATGCTGTGTCATATGGAAGTTGAAGAAGACATGGAAAAATTAAAACCAGAATTTGGAAATGTTCCTTCTTTGGTCAACCAGTTCCAGAATCTCTGGTCATCTAAAAAGGGAGTTTTTCCCCATCCTGATAAAAATAATAATCTAACAAGACACAGACCTTCCACAGTTCATAACACTGAACTCAATTTCATTACTGAAGACTGGGAATGCAGCTTAGTTCTCCCCATCTAAACTGCTTTCTTCCCCACAGCTATTTACCCCAAGAGGAAATACATTTCAGCTGGCGTCTTGTTTGTTAATTATGAATAATTTGTCAATTATTATGTAAATCAGATGTACACCATCATAACTCAATTTTTTAGTCATTCTGAGGGTAAGAATTCTTTTCCAGCCATGTAACAACCAAAATATGCCCCAAGGCTTACCTGTTTAGCAGCATAGTGCACTCACAGCTGTTACCGCTGTTTCTAGCCCGAGCTTGTGGAATATTAAGATATCATTTGATATCAATAATTTGACCTTCTTCACCCATTCCTCTCCACGTGCTTGCAAGGCCCCCGGACAAGCACGCACACAGGTGCGGCCGACAATAGCCGAACCATTCAAATTCCGATCCAGGCAGGCCAGTCATTGCCGAATGCAGCTTCAGGAGACCTCAAGGCAAGTACCACACTATGTATGCACGCTACTTACAAAAGATCCCCTGCCCCGCACAGGCAGCTTGATGAGCGGACCATACAACTCTCAAGCACTCCACTTTTGCATACTGGCTACTCTATTGACAATCTGGTCATAATTCCATCATCTAACGTACTCACCTTTCGGAGGCTTTGTCTCCAGCCCCAAACTCATTGTTATCCCCAAGTACGGACTAGCCTGCGGCCACAATTTTCCCTATAAGAACCCCTGACTTTGAGCGTCTTGTTGGATCGTTCGTGACTTGCCTCCCGACTTGCCGCCTCTCCGTTTCACGAGCCTCCCCTCAGCCCCACGTGCTGAGAACCCACGCTCCCCGGCTTCTTTGCTGTTACCGGGCTTCAGGACAGGTATAGTTTTTCCCATACCAAACCTCCTCTCAAAATCCCTCTATCCCACTCCTACCTTTTATTTCTATAGTTCTTTGTGTGAGTGTGTTGCATACATGTGTTTGGCTGTATTTCAATAAAACAATCATTATTATCAACTTCTACCTTATCATTGACTCGGCCTGACCCCATAGACATAGGGCTCAAGATCTCGCTACGTTACCCTGCCTCTTGCATTGCAGACTAGTCTCTTTGCTAATTCCCTCCCCATTGTTTGAGCACATTTAGGTGTCCCTCCCGGGACCCCCAGAAATCAGGGTAACACAACCATCTCCATGTTGTTGGAGAATGAGGGGATATGTGAGGATGCATCCAGCTATTTTGCTGTAGTTCGATGGGCTGCAAAGATGTCATTTGCAGAGGCCTCCTGAAGACTCTCAGAGGTCTCTGCAGATGTCTGTCACTGTGTGTCCAGTTGCAGCATCTGTCTCCACGTCCCCATAGCATCAGGAGGCTTAGATGCAGAGACAAAGCTACATGATACATCTATCTCTGGATGCAGGATCTTAACCATTGTTACCTAAATGTGCCTTAAATGAAATAGTAACTTACTTCCATAAGGCATGGATGTTTATTAGAACCAAATTTAAATGTCTTTTCTTAAAGTATGATTCTGAAAGACACACTGACCTTCATCATTTTGACTGTGTTGCTGCATTTCATTTATGAAAAACCAAAGGGGCAAATCTTTCAGGAGATTGTGGCTTTGCTGCTCCAGCTCCTTCTTTTGGGGGTTTTGTTTTGTTTTGTTTTAAACCCAGTGTCTGGAATAATCTGTTATGGTGCATGTTATGTCACTATATATTTACCTATGTAGCAGGGGTGCTAAGAAACCCTCCTAAAGAATAGCAGAGATGCATAATGAGGCACAGGCAGTAATGCTCCCATGTGAAAACCAGGAAGTCTGATAGGTTTGTTGTTGGTTTTTATAGTTTCTTTATAGAACCTCATGTGGTTGCTTCTAAATGGCTTCTTATTCTGCCCTGCACCATTTACATTTTTTTAAAGGTGGGGAGGGAGCTGTTATATAGGGTGGCTGCTACATGCTTTTATTTTATTTTATTTTATTTTATTTTATTTTATTTTTTTATTTTATTTTATTTTATTTTATTTTTTTTGCCAAAATTTGGTGCCAGCTGAGATGGCAGTGGGAATCTCAGTGGCAGCCACCCGATTTTTTGGGCAACAGTAACTATGCCTCTCCTGCTGTAAGCCCTCCCACCAGGAGGTTGCCAACCTTTGCTCCAGGACAGGGGTGTCCAACATTTTGGCTTCCGTGGGCCACATTGGAAGAAGAAGAATTGTCTTGGGACACACATAAAATACACTAACAACAGCTGATGAGCAAAAAAAAAAGGTCTGTGCATAATTTTTGTGATATCTGCCACCACAGATAAGCAAAAAAGTCCTCACATAATAATCCTAATTATCATCAAGTAGGTCCCAAGTTTGCAGTCACTGATATCGAAAATGCACATGTCTAAGTAACAAAACTTCCTTTTTTAAAATATTTTTTATTATAAAAGAAAAGAGGGCAACATAAAACTAGTGGGATATTTGACATTGTTTTTGAGAAACTAAGGCATCACTATCTGGTTCAATGGAAGTAGTTGCAATTCTCAGTGAGTTCTCAAGGTGCTCATCAGATATTTTGGTACTAATTTTACTCTTTGTGTGTTTCATCCTTGAAAATAATTGTTCACAAATGTCGGTGCTGCCAGAAAACAATGACATGAATGAGGCATGATTGTGAAATGAGGCATGTTTGTCTCTGGGAAGACAGGTCTTATAATAGTCCAGTAAAGAGACACAATCAATTTTTTCTTTAAGCTGAATGTCAGATTGCAGCTCTATGCACTCCATTTGAAAATTAGCAGGTAACAAATTTATGTCAACTGAAAATGGAGTTGCAAATATATCAAAATATTATTTTTCCAGAAATCTTGAAATCTGTTTTCAAATTCCTATATCAAATCAAAAAGCAAGGCTGCGTATTTTTCGCTGTTCACAGGACCGTGTTTAGCCAACATATCAAAATGCATAAAATTGTTTGCTTTAATTTGAGCTTACCATAATTTCAGTTTCATTTGGAACGCTGTTATGGTTTGAAACATTGTATTGATAAGTTAGTTTTCACTTTGAAGATATATGTTTAACTCATTGGAATGAGTGGTCAAATCCACTAAAAATACTAAATCTGCAAGCCAGTTTTCATCATCAAGTTCTGGCACAATTTTTTTTTTTTTTGATATCATAAACAACTTGAATCAATGTCACAAATCATAAAATCTTTTCAACATTTTGCCTTGACTTAGCGATCTTATTTCTGAAAAGTAAATGATGCCACCATAGTCAGCATCCATACTTTTAGGGAATTCTTAGAACTGGCAATGATTCAATCACTGGCCCTTTATTTTATTAGTTAATTTTAACAGTTTTTCATTTCTTCTGGCTGCAATTATAATGCAAATTATAGATAATAGTCTGATATTTGTAGACATAACATACTCTGATTATTCCATTCCATTCCACTGTTGTCTACAAAGTTAATGCTTGAGACCCACGCAATCAAGTTACGGAAAAAAAAAGTCACAAAAAAAATCTCATAATGTTTTAAGAAAGTTTATGAATTTGTGTTGGGCTGCATTCAAAGCCATCCTGGCTGCATGCAGCCCATGGGCCGCAGGCTGGACAAGCATGCTCTAGGAAGTATTTATCTAAATGAAAAACATCATGTTTCATTGGACATGAGTATAAATCTTCTCCTTTGAAATGTCATAACAGTCTTCTGCTATAGTTAATGGTTCCAATTGCTGAGCTGTAATTGTATTGATTACTTTGTGGTTTTAATTTTCTATAGTCCTTTGTAAGAACAGCAAAGAAACACATTTTGCTTTTGCAGACTTTCTTTGGGCAGGTGCATGTCATCTTTTTAATACAAGTGAAATGCTGTCTACACCAGTCACAGTTACTCCTCTATCATCCTACTTCTTTAGTTTAGTTATAAAATGTCCCAGCCTGTCTGTCTCCCTCCCACTTTCCCCCTTATTCCTCAGCTTACTTCAATCGCTGCAAACCAAGTACAAAGTGCAAAAGTAATTTTCACTCAACACAGCAGGAGGGAGAGGAGAGGGAATCATAGAATCATAGAGCTCCAAAAATGTTTTGCCCTTCCTAAACTCAACATATAAATATCAGGATTTGTCTGCTTAAAACAGTAGTTTTGTGTGTTCATCCTCAATAATGACTTTTGCCATCGTGCTGCCTGGCTATACCCTTTTGATTGGACATAAGGGCAGCTGGGCCTCATGCGTCCCAGTTTTCATCTGTTAAATGTTGGAGGGGATGCAGTCACCAAGTCTGAGAGCCAGAAAGCCCTTGGTTCACATCTGTCACCTTAGCCACACGCTCTCTGGTGATCTCCAGGACAGTCCTACCATTAAGCAAAACAACGCGACTGCCTCAGATGACAAATGCTGAGGGACAACTCCTTGGCCATTCATTGTATATCCCTGGCCTTTCCTCTTGTTTGGAGGACAGAGCTTTGTATAACACACAGCCTGTTGTGTACCTCCTCTGCTACCTTCAGTGGTCATGGAGGATGTTCCTTGTTGCCAATATTAAAGTAAGTTTCGACTGTCAGTTCTGTCACCTTCTGTATATGGAACAAGGCAGGTGTCATCTGGTGCTTTGTCTCATGCACCCAAATATTTGGGGCTAAATGTGTACAATTTTGGGCAAGACTCTCAACTTCCATCTGCAATATAGGAATAAAAACACAAGCCACTCTTTCAGGTTTATTGGGAACATTACTGAAGTTATTAATTGAAAAGCACTTGGAACACATGACCTGGGCAACCAAAATAAAAAGCAGCTTTTGTTATCAATAGGAAAGCTTAGAAGAGCTGTCAGTCTCTCTGTTCGTGGAAAATCTTTTTAGTCTGAAAAAGTCACTCAAGAATGCTATCCATAAAAGCCAAGTCTCATTTACAAGGCAATATAGTTATGAGCACAACCATTAACAGTGTCCTTCAGGAAATCCTTTGGACACATTCACTCAACCACATTATTCTTCTGACACATCGTAATATATTGTACTCTGAGAACAGCTGAGCTTTAAATAGTTGCTTTACAGCATATGTATGCTTCCCTATATATATATATTTTTTTATAATAATTTTATTCAATTTCAACATGTAAAACAAACTTTTATCATTGTTATTATTCTTGACTTATTTCTGATAAACATTCCTCTCTTTACTAGATTTCAATTATTACATGGATATTTTTACTGTACCACACTCATGATCATATTACGTGATAGTTCCTGCGATAAATTCTCATTACAAAATGTATTGTATAATTCATCTGATTTCATCCTCTTCATACGTATTTAGAACTAATACTGAACATTACACTCTGATAGTACCCTTCAATAACCAACCACTATATTCCATTCTCTTTGAATTTTGTCATCTGTTTTACCCTTCAATCTCTGAGAGACTATGTCTGCATTTTTGTTGTCAATTAAAGTTGCCCACCATTGATCAATTGTAGGTATCTGCTGAGTTTTCCACAATCTGGCAAATTCTATTCTAGCAGTCGTAATCATGTACATTATTGTCCTCCAATATTTCTTAGAGACATTTTCATCAAGCATATGTGTCATATTTAACAAATATATTTCAGGTGTTTTATCAAATTGTACCTTTAAAACTGTACAAATCTTGTTATGTATTTCTCCCCAATATTTCTTTGCTTTGTTACATGTCCACCACATATGAAACATTGTTCCGACCTCTCTGTTACATTTCCAACATTGACCTGTACCTGTTTTATAAAATCTCATTGGTTTTTCTGGTCTAATATACCATCTGTGAAACATTTTATAGTAATTTTCTTTTAAATTTTGGACTACAGTAAACTTCTGTGTTCTTTTCCAACTTTTTTCCCAATCCTCTAACTGAATTGGATGTCCTAGGTTTTGAGCCCATGAAATCATTGTTGTCTTTATTGTTTCTTCCTCTCTTTCTTGCTGCAAGATTTCTTGATATATATGGGATAGTAAATGTGGGGGATCTTGAATAAGCCATTTTAACACTCCTTCATTCTCTTTCTGTTCTATTCCATAAGTTTTTACATCCATCTGAAATCTTTCCTTTAATTGTCTGTAGGGAAACCAATTCAATGATATTCCTTCTTCTTCCAGTCTTTCTCTTGTCTTGATCTTGATTATTTTTGAAGCTGACTTTTCTATTACATCCTCATATCGAAGCCATTTATCTGTTTCAGTCCATCTTCCGAAAAAGGCTTCTTGAGGAGAGACCCATGAGGAAAGCTGCCTAATGTGTTTAGTCTTATATTCATTCCATACTTTCGATAATGATTTTCTTAAAAAGTGATATGAGAAATCCTTATCTATCAGTGCTTTATCATTAAACATATAGGCACGCCATCCCATTCTCAAATCCGCTCCTTCAAGTGCTAACAATTTCTTATTCTGTAAGTTGATCCATTCTTTTATCCAAGTCATTGCCGCAGACCTGTAATATAGTTGAAAGTCCAGTAATGCCAGTCCTCCTCTTGAGAACTGATCAGTCATGACTTTCCATTTTATCCTGGGTTTGTTCCCTTGCCATATAAATTTAGATAGTTCTCTCCTCCATTGCAAAAATGGTTTGTTATTCATAATAATAGGGAGATTTTGGAACAGAAAATTTAATTTTGGAAGTACATTCATTTTTATTACTGCTATTCTCCCCATTAAGGATAGCCGCATTTTTGTCCAATTTTCTAGATCCATTGATATTTCTTTCCATTGTTTTTCATAATTGTTTTGAAATAGTTCATTGTTTCTTTTTGCAATCCAGATACCTAGGTACTTTACCTTTCGTCCTTTGTTAAACCCTGTTGTATGCTAAATCACTTTCTTCTTTAGCAGTCATATTCTTGGTTAACAAAACTGTTTTTTCCTTGTTAATCTTAAATCCTGATACTTCACCATATTTATATATTGTATCCATTAAATGCGTTATTGAGTCCAAAGGGTCATCCAAAAACAAGACCAGATCATCTGCGAAAGCTTTAAGTTTATATTGATATTTTTTAATCTGGATTCCTCTGGTAGCCTTGTCTTCTCTTATTGTATTATTAAGTGTTTCCATCATCATGATAAATAACAAAGGAGACAAGGGACATCCCTGTCTTGTCCCTCTGTGTAGTTCTATCCGCTTCGTGTTTTTTCTCCATTGATCAACAACCTAGCTTGTTGTTGATTGTAAATTGCTTCAATCCATGAAATAAATTTATTTCCAGCATCTATTTGTCTGATTACTGTCTTCAGAAATGTCCAACTGATCATATCAAAGGCTTTCTCCACATCTACAAATATCACAGCCAGTTTACAATCATTATGTTTCTCGTAATACTCAATTATATTAAGAAGCCCTCTGATATTGTCTTTCAAAGATATCTTAGGGAGAAAGCCATTCTGATCTTCATGTATAATGTCCTGTAAAACCCTCTTAAGTCTGTCTGCTAGAATTGCAGCAAAAATCTTATAGTCAGTGTTTAATAGTGAGATTGGTCTGTAATTCTTAACATCAGTTAAGTCTCTGCCTTCTTTTGGAATTAATACCACATTTGCTTCTTTCCAGGTATCTGGAATGCCAACATTTATTATCTCACTATATTTCTTTTTAAAAAGGATTTTCAACTTAGCACTTGTAGGGTTGGTAGAACAGCTGGAAATGGCTATGTCTCCAAGTAGAAAAATACAATCTCAGTTTTGCAAATGTTGTTCCAAAAGCTTCAAGTGTAAAAGAAGGAGGCTCTCAGAGCAGCCAAAAAGTTGATTTCTAACCTCAATAATAGCTGAAATTAGAGAAAGCATATCAGGATTACATAGTATCCAGTAAGGGCAAACATCCAACCAATGTCAGAAGTAGTAGAACCCCTGACATAATAGGGCACAGTCCACCAACAGCCGCTGCTACCTGGTCTTCATCAAAATGAACTGCACATTAATAATAATGTAATCTTCCTTCAACACAGGCAATGGAATAATCACCCTCCTCTGCCTAATGACAGGACTTATCCTGGCTCCAATTTATTTCTAAGGCCCTTTTCGCATGGCATTTGCCACGCAAAAGGGCGCCTGGAGCGTCGCGTGATTGTGAGGAGTGATCTGCACAACGCACTCACAATCGTGTGACGCTCCAGCGTAGGGCAGGTGCTGCTTGTGCACTTTTTCATTTTCGGCTTTCAGCCGAAAATGGTGCTTGATCGTGCATTACTCCAGGGCCCCGCGTGCACTTGCCATGCGTGTGGAGCCTCCAGAGCTGCGGCGCTCGTGCTTCATTCCCCAGCACAGCCTGGGAAACTCCCAGGCTACACTGCGGAAGGAAGAGGCAGGGCTCTCACACTGCCTGCTTGGGAGCAGGCAGCTCGTGCAGAGCTGAAGCAGCGGGGACGTGAGAGCCTCTCGCTGGAGGCTGCTCGCGTGATCCCCACACCCCAGCTCTGCAAAAAAGTAAGCTGCGGAAAGGGCCTAAGTCTTCTATTTGTTTCAGTGAGGATTGTGCAGTTGTTACTAAGCATGTTGGATAGAATTCAACTGAAGGAGAGCAGAACAGAGTTGGGCATCCCTGCTTGTTCCATTCTGTGAACAGGGCAGGTGTACCTCGTTAATGCTGAGCATTAATAATCAAAGAATCCTAAGCAAGCAGGATTAGGTACCTGTGTAAGGCTTGTTTCAGTTTACTTCCATTAATTTTCTTGTCCATTCAAGAATCAGAACTTCTCTTACTATGTAATGCCATGGAGCAGTTGCTTTAACGAAGGGCCAGAGCCACAGGAGAATTGCTGAGGTATAGCTACACTCTCTGACTGAAGTCTTGTTCAAACGTTCAGCCTATAGGCTAGGGTAGGGACTGGGGAGTCCAGATATTGTTGGGCTGCTGTCATGAATCCTAGCCATTATAGTCAAGGATAATGGGAATTGCATTTCAACAACTTTTGGAGGAAGTTCACCATCATTGATAGAGGTGGAACATGAGAGTGGGGTACAGGGCCCTGCCCTCCATGACCCCATGTATACCATCTCTACTGAGCTGCTGGTGCAAGCTTTGAGGAGGTCTACTCACATTTGACAGAACATGGGTAGAACTCTCCAGCATGATCAGGACCCAGGGAAGAAAGTGCCAGAGTAGAAATGGGGAAGGAAGCTGTCATGGCCTCCTCCTGCTCAACCAAGCATTCAAAAATGGACCATTTTTTTTTAACAGTAGTGATGGGACAAAATCTTCTGCAGTTACTGAAGGCAGCAGACTAACAAGAAGCAATAGGGTGACCGCACGCAAGGTTGACCCTACTGTTAGGCAGAGTGAGGTAATAACCTCAGGTGGCAGATGCTGGCAGGCAGCATCAAGGCATTAAGAGGGGACTGCTGTGTGCTAAGCAACCCAACAATGTCCCTTAAGCCAGCTTGCTGCCTTCAGATGTGTTGGATTACATCTCATTATCAGTACTGAAGTAAGTTTCAACTGCTAGTCCAGCTGGGTTGCTCCAGTCCCCTGCCCAGAGTGGGGACTGAGGAAAGAGGGTTGCTAGGTGAAATAAGGGATGGAGTTCCTGGCTTTTTAATGGTTGTGTATAAGAGGGGAACTTCCAAAATTAAGTAACATTGGATGTGTGCCATCTTCATCTTCCCTTCTGCAGCACAACATTTTGAGACCTGGTCATATGTCATACATAGCTGCATATTTCAAGAAAGTTCCTCAAAATTGCAACTTGTTGTGATTCATTAGATGCATTCACACTGAATCACTAGAGCCCACCTAAGCTAAACCAATTTAGAAAGCTTGGAAAAATTATTTTTGGACTTAACCTCCCAGAATCTCCCTCTAATGGATGAATTCCCAGCTTTCTGGGAGTTCAGGAAGGTGAATTTCAAAAAGTACCTTTTGACAAGGTCTCCTGACATATACCATTTCAGTTTGTAAAATTTAATAAACCACAGTGGGGCACTTAACAAGAACCACTGGCTGTCCCAGTGTTTTCACAGTAGGAAAGAGGGACGGAAGAAAACCACAATCATCTTTTAAAATAATCAGAAATACTTTATTATAAAATCTGCATGTAAACAAGTAACAAATTAAACAGTTAATGAAAGTGCAAATTAACTTCAAAATTATATTCATTTTATGCTTTTCTTTCACTTATCCAAATGCACTTTGAATGGCATCTCTCCAGCCCACATTTAGTTTTTAAAATATCATTGCTTTTTAATATAGATATATATACCAAAGAGGAGAGTGTACGAGCCCGCGTACAAGTATTCAAGTTTTGCTCTGCAAAGCAGACATGTTTCTGGTGATACTTTCCCATATTTTACATCTCATCATCCATTCTGGTCCTTGCATTTCTCCCGTTGTCCAAACAGGACAGCTAGCAAATATGCACAGTGAGAATGTAGGCATACAAAGCTGCTGAATTAGAAATTAGTTCAGTCGCTTGCACACACTCATGAAGCTTATACACCATTTACCAATGAAGACAGTCAGCTTATTTCCAAGGCTTGATTTGAGAAACCATAAGGCATGAAGGAGAATAATCTTTTTTCTCCCACTGTGTAGCTATGTGTTCAGAGTCTTTTTCCCCCCTTCACTCATAACAGTCAAAGACACATTCACAACCCACACAAACTCACACACAGCATCTGGTCTTCCTGAGAAAGCCATCTTTAAAGCACTGATAAGTCATGGCAAGACTTTGACTTGGCCTTAAATGCCATTTTCTTATTGTTCTTTGCAACAATTTTCCCCAGGAATCGCTTTGCCTTCTTGCTGATACTCTCCCTCCTTTTCGTGTTGGCCATTCTTCTGGCATTGTCTTCTTTGCTGTCTTTCCGTAGCCGGATTTGCCGGACAATCCCCTCAAACAGGTCTGTGACATTGTGGTGCAGAGCAGCTGAGGTCTCAATGAATTTACAGTCAAAGACAACAGCGCAGGCTCGTCCCTCTGCAGGGAAGAAAGAGGACATGAGATTAAATATATTATGGAGGCTGAGCACAGTGCAGCTTCTGGGCCCAAACATGAATATGAACCTAAGAGTCAAAAGACATGCATTTGCCTGAGGTTTCAACAGAGTCAGTCCATGAAGTCTAGTGTCCTGCTTTTTTTACTGGCCAGCCAAATGTCTCCCAAAAGCCATAAGAAAGGCAAAAGTTATAGCTCTTCTCTGATCCCTCCTTTGCTGATAACTCTTCAGTAAGCTGCCTTGGACCATGGAGGCTCTATTTCGCCAAAATCAAAATTGCAGGAGGCAGCAGTTAGTACCAAACAGGTAGCAGGAAAGATTTTTTCCCTCTTACAATTAGCAGGTGACTATTTCTCACAATGGTTTATTTTTAAATAGTTCTCTTTAGTATTTATCAATGTTGAAACTATGTTGGTAAGTTTGGCTACCTGACTATCCTTGCAATTATGTTCTTGTATTTTGGCAGTGTACAGAAAAAATACTGAAGAAATATCAAAGCAGAATAAAATCTAGAAGCGCTGTAACGAGATTTGACTATATTTAGCCATTATGACTATACGTTGTAGACACATTTGTCTCTATCTAGTTCCCCCTTTAAAAACATATAAGCAGGGGATACCACATCTTGCAACACTGAAGATCCCATATATATTTTATACATACATACATAGGAATATGTGGGTATACATTCAAAAAAACTTCACACAACACACACATATGTTGTATGAATTTTTTTTATTCCTTTCTCCTAAAATCTACCACCATATTAATTCATAACACTAAGTAACCTTTAGCATTAAAGGGGAGGGATGAAAAATGAATCCAAATGGACTGAAATGTTAAGTAATCTATTCCATATCTTTAGAAGCAAGCTTCCAGAATAGTATTTGGGTTAAGGCAATACCATATGTACGGATCACTTGTTTGATAACACAGTGCTGGTTCTCCTGAGCACAAGTGTCCTCTAGTTCCTCTATACTTATCTGGCAGCTCAGCATTGCCCTGCACCGCTGTTACCTTAGTGAGTTCTATTAACACATGGAGAGGGTAATCTATCAACAACCCCTATCTCTAGTTCCATCACCCTCCCTCATGTGAAACCTGAGAAGTCTGACAAGAGAGCATCCTCTAACACATGGATGCTGTCCACGTGATTGGGAATTGTTGTTGTTTCCAAACACCATGGAGGGGGCCCACACGTAGGCAAAGTTATCCTGTTCAAACTCACTGCTCTCCATACAAGGAAAGCCAAAGTAGTGGGCTTATAGTGGGCCAGAGCTAGTCCATTCTCCTTTTTTACGCTTTTCACCAGGGTAACAACTGTACAGGGTTCAATGTGGGCCAGCTCCACTGCCAAGCATGATGTTTGCAGGGATTCTGCCTCCTGTTAAAGGGCCACTGGCTTCTGGGGAATAAAAGGAGTTGTAGTAACTGTTCCAAGCTCTGGTGTAAATCAGCGCAGGGAATGCTGGATCTAAGCTTTCCATGCTTTTTTTTTTTTAAATTCATGCTTCAGTTGCTCCATTTTCTACCACAGGGCCCGACCAAATTCCTTGGTAGCTTACCAGTTCAGAAATCTCAAATCACTGTCCACAGAATCCCACCAACTCCAATTCAAATCTTCCTAGCATTTGTGTTTACATTGCAATAACTTCTCTTACCTTCGACAGAGACTTCCCGTGATCGGACCAGATCGCTTTTATTTCCTACAAGGATGATAGGGATATCTTCCGTTTGTCTTGCTCTTCGCAGCTGGATTCTCAGCTCAGAAGCTTTCTCAAAGCTAACTTTGTCTGTCACTGAGTAAACAATAATATAAGCATCCCCCATTTTCATACAGTGGTTCTGAAGCCATTGGCTATCATCCTAAAGTGAAAAAGAGGAATAAAGAGCATTGTATTAAAGTACTCTTGTTTTGAGTAAGGCAAACAGCTATTTCCCTAGAAATTGATGCATTTTTGTAGTTTATAGCTTAAAATTCTATTTTGTTAATTTCCCAGAGAGTTTTGGCTTTGGCACAATATAGATATGTGCCTAACAAATCAATAAAAATCAGTAACTATTTCAGGAGCATTCTTTTAGGTATGGAAATCACCCCATTGTGAGCCCAATTCTTAAGGTAAGCCACTAACCTTTATGATTTGGAAAATTATACTGAACTTTACATTCCACAATGTGCAACATAGCCACAACAATATATTTTTGTAGCTACAAACTCACCTTGGCCCAAACCAAAGTGAGCACAAGAGCGAAGGCTCTAATGTCAAAACTCTATGCAATAATGGGTTGTCTGGGTATGAGGGATAAGAACAAAAGAAGACAGTTGTTGGTGAGGAATCACAATAGAGAAAACACTAGAGGTGCCAAAACTAAAACCAAGCAGGATTGTACAAATAAAACGCTATAATCGAGATACACACAAAATATAAAATATATACAACACGTAGAGTAATATAATCAAATATTTTGATTATTTGTGTGTATGTGTGTATATATATACACACACACACATATATGTACACACACACACAAATAATCAAAACATATATAATCAAAATATGTATACAGTACGATAGATTTCTGGATATCTGTTTCAACCAAAAGGGTCTTCTTCAAAGTATAAAGAATATTTACAATTACAAGTTCTGAGAACAAACTTTCATCTCATCAATACATAAACTAAATATATTATGTATTAGTTTATGTATTAATGAGATAAAGATGTTTTCAAAACTGATTGCTGTAAATATTCTTTACACTTTGAAGAAGACCCTTTGGTCAAAACATATTATTTGGAAATCTGTTGTACTGTATACATGTTTTGATTATAGCCTTCTGTATGAGATATATACTTTGAATACATTATTCTGTTCATATGACCCTGCTTGTTTTTGTTTTTGACCCCTCTGGTGTTTTCTCTATTGCAATATAAGGGATAAGCAGATAGAAAGGCAAGTTATAAAAGAAGCCATGAAAAGGCAAGCAGCAATACCAGAGTTTCATTCTATGTCTTCAGCCCAGAGCTTGAAAAAGTTAATTTTGGGGTCACCAACTGTACGAATACTCCAGCTAGTGGGGCCACCAAAGTAATTTTTCCAAACTCTGTGAGAAGACAGTAATAATCAAAGCCTAAATATCATCAAGTAATTACCAATGAACAGACACATTTTGGACAGGATGATGGGATATTATTGGTGCATGGAAAATTCAAGAAACATACACCTTACCTGTTCCCATATGTCAAACACCACCAGAGAAGCTTCTTCACCATCCACTATAATGGATCTGTCATATGTATTGCCTATAAAGAAAATTAAAGAGACATGACAGTAAGGAACAAGACTTTCTCCTGTAACACTTATTGTAAACCATGCAAAGAAATTGCTAGTAATATGTAGAATATTAGTGCCTAATCCAAATCTTGGGTTAAGATGCAGTGACATCTTAAACACACTGAGAATTAAGATGACCAGGTAGCTGGGCACAGGGAATCCTCCTCAGAGAGGTTAGCTAGGCCAGTTGAAAATCCTGAGACTCACATCAAAGCACATGTATTTAAGACTGAAGTGCAGAACCAACCCAACCGTTATGCAGAGTGAGGCAACTGCTTCAGGGGGCTGGCTGATGCTGCAGGGGGAGCCACCCTCTGGTCCAGCTGAGCACTCTATTCTGTTACCAATATTAGTCAGATTCAACTGGCCATTCACTGTCAGACTGGAGAGAGACATCCTCTCCCTTGCCCCAGGCAACATAATGTTCTAGGCCAGCTCTTGTAAGTTGCCAAGTCTACTGAAATCTAAAATGCTTAATGCAGTTATTAACCTGAACCAATGACAGGCAGAGATGGAAGCCCTAATCTTGTCCCTGAACAAAGGAGCAGCTGTTCTCCTTGTATTGATTCCAATTATTTTCTCTTTCCAAATTTACTGTTGTACAAACAGTTCCAGTACAGCTGTTCCTAGAAAAAGGCATAGAAAGAATGTGACCCTTTTAAAATTAATTTTCTTTACTCAGGTTTGGAGGAGGCGAGACCGTTCAGATGTCCAGGCCAAAAAGAGTATGGATGATACAACAATATCACCTCATTGTGTCTGATGCTTAAATTCAACAAATAAAAATTCATGTGTCCTCCAGTCCACTTTTAAAATAAAACAAAGAATATACTCTTACGAGCTGTGTACATGTGTTTAGGTAAGCAAGGATTTTAGCCCTAAAGGTCACAGTCGCTTGTATATTCATAAAAGAATCAGAACCCCCAAAGACTCTCCAAAGGTTTTTTTTAGCACCATATTTTTAAAAAATGCTTCAACTAGCTAGTTCTAGGTAAAAACCAGGCCAAGCCTTAAAGTTAAACCTTACTTATGCCCTTGCCTAAGAGCAATAAGCTTGTTCAGGCGGTCCAGATCACGCTGAGAGGGCACACAGGTCTGTCCTCAAATAAAGGAGAACGGTCAGTGGACCCAAGAGAAGCTGAAGGTTAACATTCGCTACTGCCCTGCAGCATCTGCTCCCTGCTGCTGCTGCTCTCTCTGCCTCGTGGGAGAGCTGGCCCTCATAAGAATTGTCAAATGTAACACAATCTGGATTTATTTGGAGAAACCTTCTACTGCAAGTGCATTTCCATGTGTATTCATCTTCAGAATACATACATAATGCTTCACATAATACACATATATTCCTTCTTGTATCTATTTCTGGTTGTGGTCATGTTGTAAACTCTCTTGGAAATTCATGGGTAAGAGGCAGAAATATGTTACATAAGCAGAAGCAAATCTTTTTGGAGGTTTTATCTAACATTATATAGAAGTTCTCATTTTATGAACACTGAAGTCACAAGCCCTAAAAGTATAGGTTAGAGATGCTGGTACAGGACTAAGACCAGATCCAGGTGTTTGTCCAAGCTGCTTTCATTAGGAATATATGAAGCTGCTTTACAGCAATCAGATATTTGGGCCACTGGTCAATCTTGTCTGACTGGCAGCAGCTGTCTGGGGCTCCTAACAGGAGGCTTCTCCAGACCTACCTGGAGATACCAGAGTTCAAATCTGGGATCTGCATGTACAGCAGATGCTCTGCCCCAAAATATCACACCCTTTACATCACCACACAGCACAATATAAAGGGTGTGGTATTTCAGGGCATCCGCTATTTTTAAAACACCTTTGGTCTGATGCAGACTTCTCGAGAACTTAAAACTGGTACATGTTTGTGGTACCTGGTTAGTTTTGAAAAAGGCATTGCCCAACTATATGATGAATCTATCCAGGGCTACCAGTAAAGATGATGCGTATGTAACTTTTAGGTTCAAAGCCACTGGAAGCCAGCTGGTAGAGCAGAGTCACAGTGACTACTGTTTCCATGCCTAGGTTCTATGATTCCCAGGGTCATGATCTAGTTGCCCAGTGTGGGAAACAGAAAGATGGGAGGGATGGGATCTTCTAGAAGGAAGTCAGGGCCTCACATCCCAAAATAAGGGATATTTATTTCTTTACATCTTGTTCAGTCTATATAACAGGAAACGCTTTCCACCCCTCAAATAAGGGACATATTTTATAGTAAGGGACACTTGGCAGCCCTATAGAGCAAGCACAGTGTAGTGCACTGGACACGAACAATGGGAGACCATGATTCAAATCCCAGCTCGGACATGGAAAACTATTGAGTAGACCTGGGCAAGGCATACTCTCTCAGCCTCAGAGGAGGCAGTGGCCAATCCCCTCTGAACAAAACTTGCCAAGAAAACACATGATAGGTTTGTCTTAGAGTCAGGTAAGACAGAAATCACGTGAAGGCACACAAGGACAACAAACAGGTCTATAAGGGACAAGTTTTCTGGCGTTCAGATGAGAGACATCCTTTGTAAGGGACACCTGGCCACCCTAACGACCAAAAAAGTAACTTTCCAGCTGTGCCTGGGCACCCCTTTTGGACTGCATCCCATTTCACGGGACGGACCGGGGGGGCCGTGGCATGCCTCCCCCTACATGACAGCCCCCCGACCCCGTTTCCTTCCGCCCGCCCGCCCCCCCCCCGCCCTCGCCGCCCCGCTCACCCGCCTCCTCGGCGTCCGGGCAGTCCTCGACGCCCCCGAAGATCCTGGCCAGGCTCGTTTTGCCCACGCCGTGCTCGCCCAGCAGGATGACTTTGTAGAGGTGGCCGTCCAGGTCGCTGCCGGAGGAGATGACCGAGTCGGAGGAGTCGGACGCCCAGCCCTGCCGCCGGGCCTCCTCGTCCTCCCCGCGGGCCGGGCTGTAGGAGGCGCAGCGCCCCAGGTGGGCCGGGAGCGGGGGGACGCCGCCGCCGCTGCGCGGGGAGGCGGGCAGCGCGGCCTGGAGCTCCCGCTCGTCGACCGGCATGCTCCGGCGGTGGAGGGGCGGCGGGTGACGGGCCGCGAAGGGCATGCTCCCGCGCCGCTTGTCCAGGTACCTCAGCTTGTCGCCGCGGTTCAGGGTCATGGGGCCGCCTGGAAGAGAGAAGAAGGGCATGGCGCGTCCGCACGAGACCCCGCGGCGCTCAGTCTCGAAGTCGAACTTGGCAGCGCGCGCACCTTTCCCCCGGGGCCATCGGGGAGCCTGCCCTCCCGGCCCCCGGCCCCGCTGGGGGGGCTCGGAGCCCCTCCTCCGCGCTCGGAGCCCCGCCGAGGCGCCCGCCCCGGGGCTACCCTGCGCCTCCGCCCCCGGGGAAGGACGCACCGGGAGCTGCCCGGCTTCGCTCCTCCACGGCGGGGCTCAAGACGGGGCCGCGAACCCTCGGCAAAAGCTCTCGCCGTTCCGCTGCCCCTCGGGCCGTCGCGGCACCCGCGAGGTTTCCGATCTATCGCGAAAGCGCGGACCCGAGTTACGGACTCGTCCGGAAGGGCAGGGAAAGAAACGGGGGGGCGACGAGCCCCGGGAGACACCGGCGCCGAGAGCCCCGGACGGGCCCCGAACGAGCACAGCTCGCTCGGCCCCGAACCGGCTCTCGCGGGACTCCTTCCGAGGGGCGGCGGGGAAGGCACCGGCTCCTCTCCTGCCTTCCACCGACGCTGGAGCGGGGCGAAGCCGTCGGAACTCGCGCGCCCTCGCCCTCGCCCCTTCCCCTTCCCCTTCCCCGTCCGTCCGTCCCTCGCGCTAACAACCGGGCACCCGAAAGGCCGTCTTACCTCGGAGATGCTGCGGACAGAGAAACCCGCTACTCGCGGGGCACCAGCGCTCGCCGCCCCGAAGCTTCGCACCACAGACCGACTCGCCTGGTCTCGGCGCTGGCTCTCGCTCGTATTTATACGCCTCCTGGAGGTCCAGCTCCTCCCCGCGCGGTGACGTTCGGATGAGCAATGCTCCAACTAGGTTCTGAATTAGCATCGCCAGGCTGCCCTCGTTCTTCTCCCCTCCGCTCCCCCCTCCCAGTGCCTGGAAAGGCGGGGGACGAGGTGCCAGACAGGGAAGGCGTTAGTCACCGGTGGTTCCGAGCCCGGTGGAAAACCCTTCTTGGAAATCAGTCAGTCCATCCATCCATCCATCCCCGGGTCCTTTGAAAGATGTTTCAAAACAAGGGTGTTGGTCAAGGAACTCTAGTACTGTGCGTTAAAGAAGGGCGTGCAGACTTCTGAGTTTATGCAGAACGCTTAGCAGACAGCAGATGTGTGTGGCACGCCTTCAAGTTGTTCCAGACTAAGGGAGACTCTAAGGCGACCTTTCACAGGGTTTTCCTGGCAAGATTTGTTCAGAGGGGTTTGCCCTGGCCTTCCCCTGAGGCTGAGACAGTGTGACTTGCCAAGGTCACCCAGTTTCCAAACAACTGAAGTATAGCATTCTAAATTCTAAATGCTATACTGCAGAATATTTCATCATATATCGCTCAGTTCTGTAGCATCTCAATCGTCAAATTGCCAAGAAAGAGCTCCTGGAATACTGCAATGATCTTGAAATTATAATGTAATTTTAAGCATAGTTTTGCACTGAAAAATGTTTTGTACTTAAAAAAAAATAGCTTTCATACCCTGCAGACATGTCACAAGATGCGTTATATTTGACAGGTATAAAATGTATGAACCAGCAGAGAAAAATAAACTGACTTTGATTTGAACCAGGGCAATTGACGCTTAAAGATGTAAGCAGCTGAAGCTACCTCTGAGCACATACAGAGTGGTATTTCTCAATTAAACGTGCAATCTTCAGCACAAGTCCCATTCTGTTCAGTGGGGTTTACTTCCAAATAAGTGAGTACACAGAACTGCGGCCTGAGTCACTACAGGACATGGGTTAAGCTCCATGTTTTTTTAGTATTCAGCACATAGCATTTTTTTAAAAAAATTACTTGAGTATTTCCCTGTTATTTTTGCCTCAGTTGATGATAAGAGTGAGTGACTTGGCCAAGGATGTACAAAAGTCTGCGGCAGAGATGGAAACCATTTTTCTAGCTCTGAGTCTAACGTTCTGCTCACTGTACCATACTTACTCTTACATACGTAAACTTGCTAAATCTTCACTTGCAAACCAGGTTAACTTTCTATACAATTGAATAATAGGTGCATCCCTTTTCTGATTGAGGAAAACTTCCATGTAGCTCAAAGTGAAAAAAGATATATATCTGTTTTAGAAACAGTGTTAATCCTTCTCCTACTGCAAAGGTATTATATCACTTATGCTTTTTCTATTTTTTAAATTCTTTGACTCCAACAAAAGACCAAAAATCCATATTGAATGGATTTTTCTTCTTCATTGGCAAAGGTGAAGATGAATCTAGGCACGTAATAACGCACCATAATGTTAATGTTGTAGCTTTTACTGTAAATACCTGCTAACTCAATACAATCTTCCCTCCATAGTTTTTATGTAGTCATTTTTAATAATTCCTATAGCTGTGGTATCTGAGTGTATCAAGCTCTCATTAATATGTATAAATTAAACAATTTGTATTTTCATCTAACAAGATTTGCACTGTACACAACTCATCCTGAAACTTTCATGCTACAGCTGGATTGTGTAAAGGCTGTGAAATGCAGCTTCTGAAACCAGCTGGACAGCTCCAGCACAATTACGTGCTCAGTTTGCTTGCTTGCTTGCTTTTTCTTGAAAAACAGCCAATTTCTAGTCCTTATGATTAGTAAAAATGAAAAATAGAAATGTTTTAGTTACCATAGGAACTGAGTATATAAGCTCAGCAAAATGTGGCTAATGTTAGACACAGAACTGAAGAAAAATGCTGTTTTTACTTCAGATCTCTGAATCAGCTGGGGGATACTGGAAGTTATAGTCCCAAACTTTTCCAGACTCTGGTTTGGAACTTTCAAGTTCCCATCTTGCTATGTAAGCGTCAGCACCCAAGAGCCTGAATCTTGGACATAAAAGAAATGATGGCTGATTGATTGATGATTGATTGATTGCAAGTCTTTCCTGCCGTTCCTTCGGGGAGATCAGGGAAGTATACAGGTTTTTTTCCCTCTCATCTCTTTTTATCTTTTCAGCAACCTTGTCAGTTGCTTTCTTCAGGTGGGGGGCCTTGTTAAGTCTGTTGTAGCAAAACCACTAACTTGTCTTGTGAAATTATAAAGACTAACATTTTTGTTTGCCATAAGCATTTTTGGACTATTGCTCACTCCATCAGTAGCATGGACTCTTGCCTGTGTTGACAGTTATAATACATTGTTAAATACTCACTCAGTGGGTGAATGGGCCCATGGTTGTAATCTGTGGGACTGGCAAGAATTGAAATGCAAGAAAGTGCAGACAGTGATCATTATCTTAGCAACGGGCATTAACTCAGTGGTAGCAGATCGTTAGCACAAACATTCATGCTTGCAGTGTCAAATCAAAGTATTGTCACCCTGCATGATGGAACAATTTACCTTGAAAGACATCTAGGGAAGTACTGCCAGGAGGAGTTTGATAATAATTTAACTGCTACGGTTCCATCCTATAGAATCCTGGGATTTGTAGTTTGCAAAGATATTGAAAATTCCATAATGCTTGAGCACAAGAGTTTTCTGGCAAAGAATTCTAAATCCCTCACAAAACTACAAACCACAAGATTCCATAGGTTGGAGCCCTATCACTTAAAGTGTTATCAAACTGCTATAATTTTTCAGTGTGGATAAACTTGCTTTCAATTTCCTTGAAGGTTAACTCAAGGCATTTACCATAATTTTTGGCTACTGTTACTGAAGCCACTGACTCATTCACAATACCGCTGACTCCAGGACGCATTTGAACAGTCTTCCCCAATTTGGTGCCATCCACACATTCTGGACTAAATCTATGTTGACCCCAGCATAGATAATGCCAACGGGGTCTGATTAGAGTTGTCGTCCAGAGCATCTGAAGAGCAACAGGCTTAGGTGGGTGCATGGTTAGAAGAGGAAGACCTGTGCCACATGCTGGAGCATCAACTCATGATGAAGCTTTTACAGCTACTGAGAAAATTGTTAAGCATCCAGTGCAGATTCTACCTCCTCTGTTATGAACTGATTAGGTAAGCTGTTGTTGCCGTAAAATTTCAGTGTGCCATTTGCAAGGCAGGAATGCCAACCATATTGGCTTACCTGGCCCTACCATTGGGCAGAATGAAGAATCTGCTTCAAATAGCAGGTTTTAGAAGTCATTGAAAGGGCAGCAAATAGTTATTTACTTTGCCATTGATATATTTTTGAGGTCACAATAGGGAAAGGTTTTCTTCTTCCCCATATACCAAAATAACTTGGCTGGCTTTGGGAACTGCACACTTTCACTTGGGTGAGTCATGTGCACATTTCCTACTCTGCTTCAGGCAACAAAATGGATTGTCCCTGTTTACAGGTTTGTTGCTTAGCACCTTAAGCACTACCATATCTTTGGTTTGATTTAAACATTTTTTTAAACTACACTTTGCCCAGTGGATTCCAGCATAGTTAGCCATAGAAATTTTAAAATAAAATTAAATAATATCCTTTATAGAAATCAGGAACTGAAAGTCAGCTATGAATGTATTTTATTTATAGTGAATTCTGTTCTCCAACTTCCAGTCCTTATGTAGCCAAAACGACACCACCCACTCACAAGGAGGAGGTATCAGCAAGCTTGGCAGAACTCTAAGGTTTTCAGAAAAGGAAAAAAAAAGCCTTGAGGGGTATTTTTAAAAAAACCTCATGGGGGGAGGAACTCTAAAAGCTGCCGGATGAAGTCTGAGCATGCTCAGTGACCAAGAAATGCTGACTGGTGACTGAAGAGGAAAGTGAATGCAAGGAGAAGTGGAATGGAATACCTTGAATAGGAACAGAACATACCACATTGCATTTTGTTGTTGTAGTCAGTCCCTCTAATATACATATGTTAGCATTACCTGCTAACTAGATTTATGTCCCAGGGAACTGTGATACTGTCAAACTTCAGACAGTTTTGAACCACTTCACAAGCATGGAAGGGAGAGACTGCTTCAAAGGGAAAGTAACAGTATGGTTTAGAGAACCTGCAACCTTTTATCTGGGATGAATTCATGCTTACAGAATTATATTTCATACCATATAGAATTTTAACTGCCATAGTTGAATCCTATGGATTTCTGGAGTTTGGAGTTCAGCGAGGCACTAGATCTCTGTGGCTGAGAATTCTAAATGCCCCCGCAGATCCCAGGGTTATGTAGGATGGAACCATAGCAGTTCAAGTAGAATAATGGCCCTGTAATTCTGTACAGGAAGCCCCTACTTTTTGAGGCCCTGTTGTCACATGACTCCCTCTTTTGACACTTTCAAATGAAGGAGAAGTTCCATTAATCCAATGGCGGTTTCGCTCTGTCATTAGCTCTTCATGCCTATGGAGGTTTGCTTGGAACCACTTGCACATGCTTACTGCTTCCAAAGTGAGCTGAAGTGGCGGGGAGGCACTAAGCCAGACTTTGCAAGCAGCCTGCGCACAGTTGGTCCCAAGTGAGCCTCCACAAGTCCTCCATGTTCCCTACAGTGCAGTACATGAGGTCTACTTTCCAACCAATTCTATTTTCTGAGAGTGCTCCAGTCCCTAACCTGTTGATAAGTGGGGGAAGCCTGTAGTGTGAACAGGCCCCAGGGAGTGTCATTCCCCCATGCCCTTGCAGTGGTGGCTGCATGCAAGGTGTCACTACTTCCCCTTCTCTTGGAGAGTGCTGTTTGTCTGCCTGTGCAATATCATCAGCCATTACCCCAAATCCCCTTTACCTCAGACCTCTTTGTGTGACTGGAGCAGCCAAAACACCTCAAACCAAGAAAACTAATGGTCATGCAAGGGAGGTAAATCCACTCTAGGTTCTAGTCCAGACTTTAAAGGTGCTGAACCCCATACCAAAAGAGATTCAGAACCCATTTCATATTTTGCTCAAAATACAGAGTGTATCCACCGCACCATTGAAATCAGTTCTGAGGGTGAAGGGGTCCAGGATGAATGAACAGAACTGAACTCTATTCCGCACAGCTTATGTCTGGACATACAATAAGGTGACATTCTATTAGAGATTGGGATGAACCAGCTCAGCTCACAATTACCAGATTCACCCCTCTGTGGGCTAAATGTCTACCTTTTGGTGGTAGGCATGTTGCTATGTATTATTGTTTATTGCTTTGCTCCTTAGCTGCCTTATCGTATCACTCCTATGGGAAGATTATAAATTGCTCAGTATGCTTCAGTGGTGGGACCATTTCAGTCCCCTTCGCCTGACTGATTACACTGAGGAGTGTTAATGTGACAAGGAAAGGTCACAGACTGCTCTCAGCTAGAGACCTCAGCCTGTCTATCAGCAAAGGGGTGGTCTTGTCAGTTGGAATTAGTCAGAGCCACTGGTAAAGGAGGTGAAGAGCTTCATCAAACCAACTGAGGTGGCACCCTGCCAAGCTGTTCACTTCAATGGACAGGGTCATTTTTGCTTGGATCAACACATCTCCCCCATGTGCCTCTTCACAAGAGAGCATCATGGATGGCCAGTTAGCTGCTGCTTAAGCACAGTTCAAGACAGTAGATTTGGTTCTGGTTTGGGGACAGAGCCTGGGGAAGTTACCTTTTGAGATAATGACTCAAAGAGGCCAGAATCCTGTTGGTGACATATGCAAATGTAAGTTATACTGTGTATTGAAAGTGCCTTTTCTTAGACAATGTGGAAGGGATGTACCCAGCTTATGTTGGTGAGAACGGAGGCTAAGATTCTTTGCCTAGCTCAGAGCCAGTGTTTAAATACTCTGTGTTGCACAACTTTATAAATCCTTAGCTATGTTGCAGAGGCACAACAAAAACCTGTGAGTGAATTATGATGATGTGGATCTGAGCACTGGCAAGAGTGCTTCAATGTGCGATGGACACTTCTGATGCACATTGGACTCTTTTAGCACACATTGGCACTTCTGGTGGGCATTAGGTGCACCTGTTGTGCTCCAGCACTTCCTAGCTGGTGTCCAGATGTGCATTAGGGAGCTCCCTGTGAACATTTGTGCCCGCTGCATATTGGACCATGGCACATCAATCATTCCATCATTAAGCAACACATGCCTGTACTGTTATCCCAAAAGGTAGATGACTCAGAGGTCCACCCACAATGTTAATGCCTCTGTGAAAGGTTTGGGAATTATTAGCTCAAAGGGAGGTTTGTGAGAGCGGCTTAACCTAGCAGGAACTTTTACACCTGTGGATACTAATGCAGGAATACCAATTGGAGATTTAGAAATATGTTTTAAAAATGTTTTATTTGGGAAATTATCAGACACGTGCAGCACTGAAGCAGTCTCACAATCACACAAGGCTAGCTGAAGGAAAGGGAGGAAAAATTGGATAGTGAGAAGCTTAGGGTGAACTGGGTGATATTTACCTATCCTGCAGAGATGAGACAAAAGAATGTGGCTTAGACTAGAAGTTAGACTAGAAGACTAGAAGACTAGAGGGCTGTACATAAACAGGAATCTGAGCAGCAGAGTGACAATCTATGGCCAGTGTACTACAAGTTGCCTAGCTCAGAGCCAGTGTTTAAATACTCTCTTTCTGGCCTGAAGGTGAAGGTGTTAATGCTCTTGGGGACAGCAAACAATGGGATCCAGAACAGACTAGTGGTCTTAGCATTAGGTGACAAAGAACTGATGGCAATCATGATAGCTCCTTAATGGCTGGGCAGGTGAGGAAACACAGGAGAAATTTCGCAGGAAGGGGAAGTGAGTTGAGGACAATCAGTTGCTGTGTGGCAGTAGTTCAGGGTGCTATTGTTACTGAAGGTTGAGTCATTGAGGGGATATTGGCAAGCTCATTAACACCAGAGCTTCCTAACTGATTCCTTGACTATGACCTGGCCATGCTCTGATGTCTCATCTGACCTAGTTTTATATGCATTCAGCCACAGTCCTCTTAGCCAGCATGGCTCTACAGCCACAACAATTAAATAATGCAATTGTATCATTATCATGCAGTGGGGGTGTATGACATGGTAACAGTACATAGCAATGTCACAGCAGCTCCTAGGTGAATATGGGCATTGTGAAACTGCTCAATTCTGTTTCCTGCATGCTTAAGTCTACTTAAGAAGGTATAAGTCCCATGATGAATTCCAGCTAGAGTTCAGCATGCAGACTACTGCAGATGGGTAATAATGCACTAAGATTCACAGAATCATAGAGTGGGAAGAGACCCCAGGGCCATCCAGTGCAACCCCCTGCTATGCAGGAACACACATCAAAGCATTCCCGACAGATGGCCATCCAGCCTCTGTTTAAAAACATCCAAAGAAGGAGACTCCACCACACTCCGAGACAGCATATTCTACTGCCAGACAGCTCTAACTGTCAGGAAGTTCTTCCTGAGGTTCAGGTGGAACCTCCTTTCCTGCAGCTTGAATCCATTGCTCCTTGTCCTAGCCTCTGGAGTAGCAGAAAACAAACCCGCTCCCTCCTCAACATGACATCCCTTCAAATATTTAAACATGACTATCATGTCCCCTCTTAACCTTCTCTTCTGCAGACCAAATATATCAACCTCCCTAAACCATTACTCATACGGCATGGCTTCCAGACCCTTCTCCATTTTGGTCACCCTCCTCTGGACACGTTCCAGCTTGTCGATCTCCTTCTTGAATTGAGGTGCCCAGAACTGGACACAGTATTCCAAATGAGGCCTAACCAATGCAGAATAGAGTGGTACCATCACTTCCCTCGATCTAGATACCATACTCCTATTGATGCAACCAAGAATCACATTGGCTTTCTTGGCTGCCGCATCACACTGCTGACCCATGTTCCGCTTGTGATCTACCAAGACTCCTAGATCCCTTTCACATGTACTGCTATCCAGCCATGTGTTCCCCCATCCTATATTTGTGCATTCCATTTTTTCTCCCTAAGTGCAGGACCTTACATTTCTCTCTGTTGAAATTCATTTTGTTAGCTTTTGCCCAGCTCTCCAATCTGTCAAGGTCATTTTGAAATTTGATCCTGTCCTCTGGGGTACTAGCAACCACTCCCAATTTGGTGTCATCTGCAAATTTGATCACCATGCCCTCTACTCCTTCATCCAAGTCACTGATGAAGATGTTGAATAGCACTGGGCCAAGGAGAGAACCTTGTGGCACCTCACTAGTCACTTCTCTCCAAGATGAAAAGCAGCCGTTGATGAGCACCCTTTGGGTTCGGTTAGTCAACCAATCACAAATCCACCAAGTAGTAGCCCTGCCAGCCTGCATTTTATAAGCTTCTTTGCAAAAATGTCATGGGGAACTTTGTCAAAGGCCTTACTGAAGTCAAGATATGCTACTTCTACAGCATTCCCTTCATATATCAGGCTTGTAACCTTATCATAAAAAGAGATAAGAATTAATCTAGCATATTTCTGAGAAATCCATGTTGACTTTTAGTGATTACGGCATTGCTTTGTAAGTAATTACAAACTGCCTGTTTAATGATCTGCTCTAGGATCTTTCCTGGTATTGATGTCAGGCTGACTGAGTGATAAGTATTTGGGTCTTTTTTTTCCCTTCTTGAAGATGGGGACAACATTTGCCCTCCTCCAGTCTGCTGGGACTTCTGCTGTTCTCCAACAGTTCTCAAAGATTATTACGAGTGGTTCAGAAATGACTTCTGCCAGTTCTTTTAATATCCTTGGATGTAATTCATCTGTCCCTGGAGACTTGAATTCATCTGGTTTAGCCAGATATTCCTGTACTACTTCTCTACTAATTCTGTGCTGCGTTTCCTCCCTTCCTCACCTGCTCCCCATGCAATGTACATTGCATACGGGCTTTGTGCATTGCATATTGTGCATTGTGTAATTAGGTGACAGCTATGTACATTCACTATTTCTCATACATGGAGCTGTGGTGGTTTTCAGTATAGGGACTGTGCAGTGGTCATGCAGTATAACTCCATCAGTGGATATTTATGCTACGCTGAATTGATGTAGGATCTCAGGCAGAATCTCCCAGTCAACATGGAAAAAGTACTGCAACTTTTCCAGGCTCTCAATTTAAGCAATGCCTGCTCTCTGTCACATGAGAATGTGCAGTTCACACCTAAGTATTAACTGGGTGGGCAGTGGCTTCAGACCAGAGACAAGAAGTGTATTTCAGGTTCCATATTAAAGCAATACCTTTATTAGACAAAGCCTCAATTTCTTATTTATTGTGCAAACTTGTAAGTTTCTCAGAATTCTTCTTCAGACTTGATGGTAAACAAAACTAAAGGCTGAGAATGAGAATGGATCTGAAAAAGAAAATTTGGCTGGTGCTGAAGCAACAGAATTAGGGTCAGCTTAAGGCATGAGGTAGAGTGAAACAACTGCCTCAGGCTGAAGATGCTGGGGAGAGGACAGGAAGCACTTCCCCTCTTCTGGAGGACAGACTTCAATGTGCCACAAACCCAGCCCACCCTAAACTACCCTCCTGCCTTTGGGTGCACAGCTGTTTAACAGTGGAATAGCTTACCTTGGAGAGTGCTGGAGTCTCCATCTTTGGAGGACTTTCAACAGAGATTGGATTATCATTTTTCAGGAGTGCTTTAGTTGTGTGTTTGTGTACAGTAGCAGCCTGGACTGGATGATGCTTGTGGTCCACTCTTTGAGTCTATAACTATATGAATGACTCTATCCCATTCAGAAGCAAGATTCAACAGCCAGTTTGGCTGGTTTCTGTATGTGGGATAAAGAAGATCCCATCTTGTCCTTTTGCCCTTGGCAGCAAAATATTCCAAGCCAGTCCTGTATGGAGTCTGCATTCAATCACAGTCTTGAGATAAATGTGAGTCCAAAGTTCAAAGTAAGCACTATGGTTTCAATTCCAGCCAGCATTCCTTCCCCTGCCCACCTTGGGAGGTAGCTTTGGGGTTATATACAATGAAGGCATTGACCCCCAAATAAGTATGCTGCCTGTCAGGAGGCATGGCTCTAGTCATAGTAAGCTAGCTGGGGAAAAATATCTGTTATAAAGTAATAGATGAAAGGCATGCTATCAGTTAGTAGTGCTACAATGTATCAATTGCCAATTGCTGTTTGCAACTATGTATCTGGTTGCAGGTTCAAAAGGCACCCAGATGCCAAAGGAGTAATTGCTGCAAAGTTTGATGTCACTGGGCATCCGGCAAGGAGGGGTAAAGTTCAGAAAAGTGAAATGTAAAACTAATGGGAAGGTGTTACGGGAACAGTCAGGGCACAGGTAAGAACACAGGGCCTTGTTCTAGGTCCCAAGATGAAAGATACGTAAACTTTGAAAGGGTTTGGGAAAATCTAGCTCTGGTGGGGTGATGTGACATTTATGACTTTCACCAATCATTGCCATGCACACCTAAATTTGTATGACAAGGTATAAAACCTGTAACCATCCAACCTATGATAGACTCAGGAACTTTGGGGAAAGTGCTGCTTACTTGCTAGAAATAAATGCTTCTGCTTGAACTCTGAGCATGAGGGCAAGTTATCCAGGACATGACAGATTGCTGACACAAATGCAATTTTCCTTCAGTACTCAAATTTCTAGTATTGCTGTGACTTAAAACTTCAAATGAGCATTAATTTATTTTTTAAAATATTTTTATTAAAATATACATACCTAAAACTGTACATAAGAAATATATTACTAATATAAAGACATATAACAGGGGTGAAAACACCATATACCCACTACCCAACATCCACATTTCACCAAGTTGGAGTTAGGGTTATGGTTGGGGTTGGGCTTAGGGTTTTGGTTAAGGTTAGGATTTGGTTAGGGTTAGGGTTGGGATTAGGTTTCAGGTTAGCATTAGGATTGGGGTTGGGATATGGGTTAGGGTTGGGCTTATTGTTATGTTTAGGGTTATGGTTATGGTTGAGGTTAGGGTTAGGTTTAGAGTTAGCATTAGGGGTAGAGTAGGGGTTAGCATTAGAGTTAGAGTTAGGTTTGGCATTGAGGTTACCATTAGGGTTAAGATTGTGGGTAGGGTTAGGGTTAGGATTAGGGTTAGATTTAATTTTGGGGTTGGGGGTAGGGTTTGAATTAGGCTTGATGTTGGGGTTAGAATTGGGATTGGGATTAGGGTTAAATTTGGGGTTATGGTTATGGTTGGCGTTGAGGTTGGGGCTGGGGTTGGTGTTAGAGTTAGAGTTGGATTTAGGATTAGAGTAAGCGTTAGGGTTGGGTTTGGAGTTAGAGTTAAGTTTAGGGTTGGGGTTAGGGTTAGGGTTAGAATACAGTTTACTGTTGGGGTTAGGGTTGGGGTTGGGGTTAGGGTTAGGATTAGAGTACATCTGAGGGTTAATTGGTATATATCAATATTGGCAAAAAATATAAATTATATGCTGCTATGGCAGCATGGCCATCCTAAGAGAAAGACTGGCCAAATACATGTGTTGTACAACTATGTCACATAAAACCTCAAGGCATAGCCAGGTTATAGTCAAGAAATCATCAGAGAAACTCCAGCAATAATGGACTTACAGTTAGCCTTCAGTGACTCAACATTTAGAGACAATATTACCTGAAATGTTCTCACAGGATGACTTATTGTCTTAGCCCCTCTCCCTCTGGCCACTGGAATTTCCCTTTTGTCCTCACAGCTGCCCAGAAATCAAGGAGCTATCACAATTCCCATTAGCCTTTTGTCACCTAACGCTAAGAGTAATAGTCCATTCCATACCCTCATTGTTTAAGTTGCTGGAGAGCCATTAATACCTTCACCCTCCAAGCAGAAATAGAGTAGTTAAACACTAGTTTTGGACTAGCCAACTCACAGTACACTGGTTGCTGGTTGTCACTCTGCCACTCCAATTTCTATTTGTGCACTGTCCTTAGACTCTGTGTCTAAACCATATCGCTTCTTTGCTTCTCTCCGATTGGTAAATATTGCTCACTTTGCCCTAAAATTCTCTCTATCCAAATTTTCCTTCCTTTTCCTTCAGTTAGCCTTGTGTGATTCTGAGATTGCTTGAGTCTTGTTTGCATGATTATTGAATTCCTCAATAAAACAGTTTAAAGACACTTTTCAATCTCCAGATGGTATTCCTGCACTAGTATCAGTATACACAGGTGTTAAAGATATCCTTAGGTTACCTCCCTCTTGCAGACCTCCTAATTTGAGCTAATTAATTCCTCATTGTCACATGGAGGTATTGGCATCATGGGTGGACCCCTGAGTCACCCATGTTTTAGGAAGGTATCCTCTCCCCCCTGCTGTTAGTTGAGTGCAAAGTGTTTTTGCACTCTGAGTTCAATTTACAGCAATTGAAGGAATCTGAGGACAAAGGGTTATGGTGGGAGAGAGAGAAAAACTGGGACATGTTAAAAGTAGCTGAAAAAGCAGGATGACAGAGCTCTAATTGGGACTGTTCCTGACAAATTGGGACAGTCTGAAGGTATGATGTATTCAAACCCCCCCCCCATTGCCTTCCATTTCTGCACAGCCAGAATTCTAATTTAAAAACAAAATAAACTCCATAATGCTTAGATTTTCCCACCCCACAGGCTCCACATTATTCCTGCTCACACTACAAAACCAAAAGAGCACAAGAAACTCTTTTTGGTTCAGCTTCAAGAAAAGGCTTTGTTTGCAGTCCGCAAAAATTACAAGCTGGTGGCTGCTCCATTGTTTGAACTGTATGACAGTTCACCAGGCTATGGACCGATTATTTCCAGCCTTCCTCAGCTTTTGAGCAGATTCAATTTTATTTACAACTGAATTTCATGAAGTGTGTGGCAGAAGCCATCTCTGTGAGAACTGCTTTACAATGTAGAAAAGAAAACATGATGCAAGGATTTTTTTTTATGTCTCTTTTTTATGTCTCTTCCCTTCCCTCCCCCTCCCCAAACTTTCTACCATCTGAATAGGAAATGAATCTCTACTGTTTAGATAGTGGAATGATGAGTGTAATTGTGTTTTAATCACCTATGTTGTAATAGTCACCTGACTTTTTTAAAAAAAGCAACATTAAATAAAATGGACTCACAAAAAAAAAAGATTTTCCCACCCCCAATTAAATTGGGACTCTCCATATGTTGTTGCACTGCTATTTCCGTCAGTCCTAGCCACCACTGCCAGTGAAGAGGGACTGTGGGAGATGAAATACAACAACATCTGGAAGCCCACAAATTCCTCATCCTTGGCTGAGAATCTCAGATGTAGGTGATTCACACAGAGCAGTAATATTAGCCTTTTAAAACAAAACAAAGAAGGAATATTGTGGCATCCATAAAATGAGTAGTTTTCTGGCTTTTATTAATGAAGTGTCACTGTTCATCTGCTTTCTTTATTTATTGACTTATTTACTTCAGATTTGCCTCATTTTGAGCAAGTTTGAACTGAAAATGATAACAGAGTTATAACCAGAATGGTTCAAGAGGCACGATCCATCTATAGAAACACAGTGTTATGTATCACCCTGTTTCCAAGAAAATGTGCACCCATAGCTTATGTTATGTCTGATGAAGAGACAAGATGCAAACTGGGAATTAAAGAAGAAAGAAATTTCCTGGTCAGGTTGAATTAGCCAGGTTCAGAAATGATAGCTAATAGCTAATGGCCATGCTATTATTTGGTCTTGCTTGACTTCTTTTTTCCATACTGTGCAATGATACAACTTTAGATTGAAGAGATCCACACAGAGATTTATTCAAGGCAGTGCTTCCACTGTAGATTTATCTGGGGTCAGGACCTATAGATACAATTAATTTGTCCTGGAGGAAATGTATGTGTCTCCATCTCCCTGTTTTAGTGCATTCAGTGGTAAAGGAAAGCACTCGGGCTGCACTCTTAGAGACCTTTGTGAGTACTACTTACTTGGGAGTAAGCCTCATAAAATTCAAGTCACATAGAAATTTGTTTATTTTATATTCTTTATGTCTGGCATTCTGCTTAGGACTGTTCATAAATGGCTTTATGAGTGTGCAAAACTGAATTGAGTCCTTCTGCAACATCCATATTCACTGATGTTACAGCGTATAAGTGTCTGATGTACAAAGGTATTCAGCGGAGTGACTGATGTGCCATGGTCCAATGTGCAGTGGGAACTGATGTGTACCTGGACAGTGGCTAGGAAGTACCAGAACACAAGAGGAGGGTCCGATGCACACTAGTGTCCAAGGTACACCACGGCATCTTACCCAAATGTGAATCTTCACAATTCAGCAGGATTTCACTGCATTTCTGCAACAAACTATGGATTCATTAAGTTACAAAACATAGACTGTGCTGTAGAATCTCCGTTGACTTCTGGCTGACATGTCGGCACAGACGCCAGCCTGAGTTGTATACTCCCAGGCTGTCTCTGAACCCGAATAAAGAAATTAACATCTGAAGATCCAAAAGCGATCTAAAAAGATCCCCCCAGTAAAGGGGATCTGGAGTGGCTCACAGAGCCAATGAATGACCCATTGGCGACAAAGAGAGGAGAAGAGTCATCAGCGGATGGGATCAAGTTGGTGGAGCAGATGCCATCGGGCTCAGACCAGGGAGAACCTGCCTAGCGCCAGCGACAGCCTTGCCTTTAACTTTAAGGACATAATCGTGAGTAACCAACCCAATCTCACATTTAAAACCTATCATTAATCCAACCTTACCATAGACTTTTAACAACATTAAACCAAAGAGGATCGAGAAAGCAAGTAAACCTTGGACTTACAGAAGTGAGGACCCATAGGGAGAAAAGACAACACTGAAAAGCGAAACACATGGCTGACAGAGACAGAGAAGGGAAAGAAAGATTGCGGGAGGGGAGAGATGGAATTCATCTGATTTATGGAAGTAAAATGCTGAAAGAGGCGGACAATTAAATCAAGGACTTAATAGATCTCTCTCTCTCTCTCTCTCTCTCTCTCTATATATATATATAATACAATATTTAAATATGATTTGAAGAAGACAACAAGGAAGAATTAAAGAGGGACAGAGCAACAGTAGCGAAATCTGGGACTGATTTTGGAAAAAAGAGGGCAAGAGAGAATGGAAATTTGAACATTTTGACAGCAACTAAATTAATCGCAAATCAGCTATTTACCAGTTGGAGGAGAAAGACTGTTTACTAAGAGACAACCAAGAATGATTGATTGTTAGGACCAGACCGAAACTGACTGTATCAGAACTGTAATAGCATTCAACTAAGAAAGAGATATAAAAGTAGGAGAAAGAAGACAAAAGTCAGCAACCCTTCAGACTTTAGAGAAACACTTTGTGAGAAACTTCCAACAATCGGGGAGGGGAGGGGGGAGAAACCTGAAGAAGAGGACACTGGAGAATTTTGGTGCTTGGGAAAGAGGGTTTTAATTAATTGTGAAGGGGGGAAGGGAATAAACTTTATGAGGGAGGTGGGAAGGGGGCAGAAGGGAAGCTTGGAGGGGATTTGATTTGACTTGACATGATTTGATTTACAAATACACACACACTCACACACACACATATACATATATATAGTTTAGATATTTATATGCAGAGACTACTAAATACACACACACACACACACACACACACATATACACACATATACACACATTTATATAATATAGATTTACATATAATACATATATACGTATAATTATTTACCTACACCAATTTGTTTAAATATAGTAATATTTTGGTTTCTCTTCTATATAAGACTGATGTTTATATACAGCTTCATGGACATTAACAGATATTAATATATTTATAACTCTATAATTTATATAAAATCGTTATTTATCAAATCACCTGTAATTTAAAATAGAGGAAAAGTAATTTGTAGATTTCACACACACACACACACACACACACACAGAATAATAAGTGATATAATAAGATTTAATTGATAAGGATATTATAAGACCATTGGGGAACACAGAATGTTAAAGGACAGTGGTATATAGAGGAACAAACAACAGTAATTAATTGATTGGAATCTTTGTTGAGAAAATATAACTTGTAAAGAGGATATTGTGTGGGACTTGATTGATTTAATTATAGAGTATTGATACATTGAGATATAGTGGAGGGTTGACTAGATTTAGTTAAACTAGATTGAGGGGTAGAAGAATCGAAGAGATAGACAGACTTTTAGAAAAATATAAAATAAAATTTGGTGGAGCTCCTTTAGTAATATTTAAGTGACAGGAATATTAAGTATTAAGATTCAGAACACAAATATAACCAAGAAGTAGAAGAGTTGAGTGAAGTGGAAATATAAGAAGAAATAAATAAAGGGGAAGAAAAGGAGATGGAGGAAGAGAAAAAAGAGAGGAAAAAAGGAGAAATACAGGAAGGAAGAAAGCGGAGAGATAGGTAAATAGTATAGCTTTAGAAGGAGGGGAGACATAGAGATCTATTTATTTAAGTACTTATTAATCTGTAATAAGACAAAATAGAATTAAACATAAGTAAGGAAGGAGTAAAATAGAAAATAAGATAAAAAGTTTAGTAAAGACATGGCATCCAGACAGAAAAAGACAACACAGCTTTTCTTACAAACACAAACACAGGAAAGAAGACCATCAATAGAAGGAAAAATAACAGATCTGAATATTAGAATATTTGTGGAAGAAATTCAAAAATTAAGAAGTGAATTAAAAGAAGATCTTAAAGAAATTCGAACAGAACTAAAACAAGATTTCAAAAAAGAAATGGAAAACGTAAATCAAAACTTCAAAAAATTAACACAAGATTTGACAATCATAGATAAAAAGGTAGAGTTATTACAAGAGAAAACACAAGAAATAGACTCAGAAACTAAGAACTTGAGAAGAGAACAACAAAAAGAAGGCGAAGCACTGTGGAAACTAGAATTAAAATACAGAAATAACTGTGTGAAAATAAGAGGCCTACTGGAACAAACAGGGGAAAATTTGTATGAGAGAGTAATGGAAATGTTGGCTATGTTTTTAGGACAAAAAGTGGGGAAATTTGAATTAGTGGTAGATAAAATGTTTCGGGTGGGTTCACCAATTGCTAAAAAGAAACAGTTACCACGAGATATAGTGGTTTACTTCACTAGAGAGAAGACAAAGGCCCTTGTATTGGAACAGAGTTACAGAGAAAAATTGATGATAGAAGATAAAGAAATAAAGATATTTAAAGACATACCGGCAGCATTACTGAGACAGACAGGAGAGTACTCTTTCCTAACAAGACGGTTACAAAAATTAAATATAAGATATAGGTGGGAGATTCCAGAAGGGATCTTCTTCTACTTTAGAGACAAACCACAAAAAATTACAACAATAGACCAAGCAAAAGAGTTTTATAAAAAATATATGCAAGAAGAGCATATGGACAGAAGAGAAGAAAGGAAAAAAGAAAGAGTGATAAAAAATCATAAGTACAAAAAAGAATTTGGTACTCAACAAGAAAAACAAGAAAGAAGAGTAGACATCATAAACCTATCAGATCAATAAGAAGAATTAAGAAGAGAAGAGGAAGAACTATCTGTAGAGACCTCGGACTAAGAGAAGAGTAAGGAATAAGAAAGTTAGGATGAAGATAACCTCCTGGAACTTTTATGGTATAAATTCACAATACAAAAGAAGGCAGGTGTTTCATCAGTTAGAGAAGATAAAAAGGGAAATTATACACCTTCAGGAAACTCATATAGATAAGAAAAATGAGAAATATTTGAAGAACAGAAAATTAAGAGAATGTTTTACGGTGCTTTACAAAAAGAAAAAAAGAGGAGTGGTAGTATATGTTCATAAAAAGATTCCAGCAAAATTAATATTCAAAGATGAAGAGGGAAGGATCATTGGAATAGAGATTCAGATTAATAAGAAGAGAACATTATTTGTTGGAATATATGCACCTAACAAAAAAAAGAGGAATTCTATAAAAAACTAGATGATTTGATTCAAGAATATGAAGATGAGAATTTGATTTTGGCCAGAGATTGGAATGGAGTATTGGATACGGAAAAAGATAAACAAACAACAAAGAAAAATAAGAGGAAATCTCTGGGGAGATTGCCAAAGACATTTTTCGAAATGACACAAAACTTAACATTAGTAGATTCCTGGAGACTTCTTCACCCGATGGATAAAGACTATGCATTCTTCTTGGATGTACATCAATCATTAACAAGAATAGATATGATTATAGTATCTAAGAATTCATTAAAAGAAATTTAAAAAGCAGAAATACTCCCAAAATTAATGTCTGACCATAACCCGGTATCTCTGACTTTCAAAGAAATTAAAAAAAAAACAAACAGTTCAATTGGAGATTAAATGATAATCTTTTAAAAAATGAAGAAATTTTTAAAAAGGCAAAGGAGACTCTCAAATTCTTTTTTCAAGAAAACATCAGAGAAGGAACTAAAATGAACATCATCTGGGATACAAGCAAAGCAGTAATGTGAGGCTTCTTCTTACAGCAGCAATATTTACAAAAAAAGAAAAAAGAGGAAAAATTTAGAAAACTGTCATTGGACCTGCAAAAAAAAACAGGATTTAAAGGGAAATATGGATAAGAAAAGAATAAATTATGAAATTAAAATAATTCAAAAAGAAATCTCCCAATCGATGACAGAGGAAATAAAAAGGAAATTGGCGTATTTGAAATGTTGTCAGTTTGAACATGCTAATAAAATTGGGAGGTGGCTCTCCTATAGATTGAAGAAAAAAAGGGAAAGAAACTTAATCACAGAAATAAAGGAAGGGAAGAACTTGATTACAGAATAGGAGAAAATTATGCAGACATTTGTAAAGTATTATCAGAAACTATTTCAAGAGAAAGCGATAACCCTTCAACCAAAAAATCGAATTGAGTCGTACTTAAAAAAGTAAATAATTAATAAGATTTCAGAAGAACATCATAAATATTTGAACTCTCCAATCACAATGAGCGAGGTCACAGAAACAATTAAAGAATTGAAAGAGGGGAAATCCCCAGGCCCCAACGGATTTACAGCAACTTACTGTAAGAAATTACAAGATGAATTGGTAACACCATATTATTATATGTTAAAAGCGTTACCATCACAAGGAAGACCTAGTACCTTGGGAGACTCAAATATAATTCTGATCCCCAAAGAAGGGAAAGATACTAAAGATGTTAGGAACTATAGACCAATTTCATTATTGAACATTGATTACAAAATTTTTACAGCAACATTAAGTAAAAGATTGAAAAAGACACTCCAAGATTACATTCATGAGGACCAAACAGGTTTTTTACCTGGAAGAAGTCTCAAAAAAAAATATAAGGACAGTTATTAATTGTATAGAACACTATGACAAAAACCCAGGAAAGAAGTTTGCAATGGTATTCCTAGATGCAGAGAAGGCCTTTGATAACATCTCTTGGAAGTTTATGAAAAATATTATAGAAGAATATGGATGTGGAGGAAAGTTTAAAGAATGGATAGATATCATCTACAGAGATCAGAAAGCAAATTTGATAATTAATGGGGAAAGATCCAACCAATCTGAGATATCTAAGGGGGTGAGACAAGGTTGCCCACTCTCGCCTCTTCTTTTTATTGTGACACTGGAAATATTGAACAAAATCAGAGAGTCAAACCAGATAAGAGGGGTAAAAATTAAGAAGAACGAATATAAAATAAGAGCCTTTGCGGACGACATGGTTGTGTTCTTAGAAGATCCAAAAGATATTCTCCCCAGATTGTTAGAAGAATTGAAGGAATATGGCCAGGTAGCTGGCTTTAGGATTAATAAGAATAAATCCTCATTATTGACAATGAACCTGACAAAAAAAGAAGAGGAAGAGTTGAAAGAGATTTCAAGATTTAGTATAGATAAAAAAGTTAAGTATTTAGGAATTTACATTACAAAGAAAAATTCAGAACTTTATGATAATAATTGTCAAAAAACATGGAATCAAATCAAAATGGACTTACAGAAATGGAATAAACTCAACCTCTCATTAGTAGGTCAGATAAATACAATAAAGATGACTATACTTCCAAAACTAATGTTCCTGTTCCAAAATCTTCCAATAATCAATAATAAAAAACCATTTATAAGTTGGAACAAACAACTATCAAAATTTATATGGGCAGGAAGGAAACCAAGAATAAAAATGAAAATACTTCAAGACAGTAAGGAGGGAGGAGGATTCAGACTGCCACATCTGGAAGTATACTATCAAGCATGCTGCCTAGAATGGATTAAAGATTGGATTCAATTGAAAAATTATAAACTATTAGAATTAGAAGGGTTTAATGTTAACTTTGGCTGACATGGTTACCTCTGCTATAACAAAGCAGAGGTAGACATTATGTGAGGAGAGCTCTAATTAGAACGTGGCAGACTATCAACAAAAAAATTTATAGTAAATTGCCAATGTGGACATCACTCCAAGAAGCCTTCAGAATATCAGAACCAAAATTAGGAGGAATACTAAGATATAAGGATCTAATAAAATGGGAAGGAAGAGTACCAGCGTTAAAGACTAGAGAAGAACCAAAAGAGCAGAACATCACATTGAATTGATTCCCATATTGACAATTAAAAGAAAAGTTCAAAATGGATATAAAAACTACTGGGTTGGAGACAGACGAGAACAAATTAGATGAAATCCCAATGAAAAATGAGAAAAAAACAATTTCAAAAATTTATAGACTTCTACTAGAAAGAGAGTTAGAGCAAGAAAGGATCAAGGATTATATGGTAAAGTGGGCCCAAAATATCAGTCACAACATAGAGTTGGAAAGATGGGAAAGAGCACGGAGCAAAGACATAAAGTTTACTCAAAGCTTGAGTTTAAGAAAGAATTTTTTATAAGTCAATGCATCAGTGGTATATGACCCCCCAAAAATTAATGAAGATAGCACAAAAAAGGAATGGTCAATGTTGGAAATGTGGAAAAACAACAGGAACTTATTTTCATACATGGTGGTTATGCCCCATAGCAAAAAAATATTGGAAAAAGATTCACCATAGCATCACTAAACTGCTTGTTATCAAATTTGAGATGACTCCGGAAATATATTTATTAAATATGATCATGAGGAACAGCCAAATGAGGACAAAAAGGAAAATATTATTAAATTTAAGAACAGCAGCAAGATTGAATTATGCAAAGCACTGGAAAGAAGGAATAGAGCCCCCCATGAAGAATGGAAGATTAAAGTGATGGATATTATTGAAATGGAAAAACTGTCCAACATGCTAAAAGGTAGCTCAAATCAACAATTTGAAAAGCAACGGAATGAAATTATTAGAAGGGTGAAAGAGAAGTAAGATGAAAGTATAGAATCGAATAAAGGATTGATAAGGGTAACTCTTATGTTAAAGCGGGAATATAGATGGAGTAGGAAAAATTAAGGTAGATTACAATACCAAAAAGAGATTTCACACTAAGGAGGTTTAGAATAAGAAACAAAAAAGAGATTGGAGGGAGGAAAACACATAAAAAGGAAAGGAAGGCTAGGGGGGGAGGTGGAAGGGATACAGAGAGCGAAGGGAGTGGGAAGGATGAATTGATGCCAAAAATACATTGCTAATATATAATGTATTGTTAATGGGGGGGGGTCAGGATAGAGAGGGAGGGAGAGGAGGGGTAGATTAAACAGTATATTAAGGAAGGAAATAATTATTTAATATTGTACAGAAAATAATAATAGTAAAGTTATGTAAGAATGGTGTACAATATGTAATATTGTAAAAAACAAGTGATATATATAAATTTTAGCTTATATGGAATTTTAAAAAAATAATAATAAAAAAATTAAAAAAAAGAATCTCCGTCTATATCCTATCTTTCCTCCAATAAGCTCAAAGCAGTGTACATCTCTCTCTTCTTCCTCTCTTCACTTTTGTCTTTAAAACTTAACAATGCTTTCAAAGTCCAATGAAGATTGAGCAGACTGCATAGCCATGAATGTTGAACAGTGGTTAGGAAAAAAAATTGAAATGAATGGGAGCAAGATAAGGAGACATTCTAGGAGGAAGTACCCTAGAAGAGAGTGCATCTACCTGCCTACTTGCTTGCCTGCCCGCCTGGACCACTCGGAGTTTGCCTATTCAGAGCTTAGAAAAGTTACAGTTTTGAATCACCACTCTCAGAATCCCTCAGCCAGTCCAATACTGGTCAGGGGTTTTTGGAAGTCCAAGGGGTCTGTTTTTCTGGGCTGTGGCCCTCTTAGGAGCTAAGAACACATTGCAACATTTTCCTGCAAGGGCTTGCTAATTCCATCTATATTTGTTGCTTGGGTACTCAGCTGCGGGAAACAACTGCAAGCGAATGGCTGCTTATCTTGGCTTCCAAAGCTTTTAAGAAGCAAGTGTGTCATCCTCTAATTCCAGAACTCAGTTATTTTTAAACCAGGTATTCGGATCTAGCTTATTTATGTATTTATTTATGGCATGTTGATCCAGATGATATCCCACAACAGTGTCAGAATTTGGGAAGCCTCCCGGCTGATGCCTTCAAATTTGGGGCAGCTGATTCATGAGCAAGACTGAATGTGATCATCCATTTGCCCAGATTGAATTTCAAGTTTGGAACCAATTCAGAAGATGAGCTCAGCATGGGTTTTTCCACCCTCTTATTTCCTTATATACAATGTCAGGGTTAGGACTGGCAGCAGAATAGATAACAGCTCTGGCTTAAGGATGAATGGAAAGCAAAGTATATTGTTATTACAATTGCTTAAGAGTTGCATTCTGGTTTAGGCAGAATATGAATGAAGGTTTACTGTCCATCTTACCTCGCTCATCAAACAAACCAGGGAAAATTAGGCTCTGAGACCTATTCTAGCTGTCCTGAGATCCCAGTCTTTCTTTTTCAGTGTTTCCAGATGGGACATCACTTCATCCATGACACAATTCGGGATTTTCCCACCTTTTGTGCTAGTGTTTCCCCATTATTAAATATTTCTGTTCTTCTCCTAAGGTTTACTTATAGGTTTGTTTACGGGTAATAAGAGCTTGAACCTAAATTTTGCCGGTATTTTTGTTCCCATCCTTTTACCTCTGGTCTCACCCTGGTTTTGCAATCATGACTGGCCCTACCCTCAGACAGAGTGTAGCACCCTCCTCAAGCAGCTGCTTTGGGTTATTTTGGATAGTCAGCAAATCCTTAGTTCTTTAATGTACTGTTACTGCAATATTTGTGAGAGTTCCTGTCTCGTGTATCAAAGTATCTTAACTGGCTTTGGGGTGGAGGTATTTTGTGTTCCACCGGGGGCAGAAAAATGTCTGGGGCCAGCCCTGATGGACATGTTACTCCTCCTCCCCCAACTCCTACACATTGATTTTAGCACTCAGACATCCAAATACACTGCCTATCAGATGCCCTCCAACATTCACAGATGTTGTTGGAATTCAGTTCCCAGAATCCCCACTCAACATGACTAATGGTCTGGGATTCTATAAGCTCCAACATTTCACAAATGAAAACTGGGACGTATTGTAGCCAGGCAACATCAGAGTGTCGTATAAGTCATTAATGAGGAAGAGCACACAAGCTAAATGAGGCCACAGCAGTTTGCTTTTGAGTCAAATGGGAAGGGCAAGCTTCTGCCCCGTCCTCTCCCCACTGCTGAATTAATTAAATGCAATCTACTTTTGCACTTTGAGCTCAGTTTGCAGTGACTAAAGTAAGTTGAGGACAAAGGATGGAAATGGAAAGAAAAGAAACCGGGACATTTGAAAAGCAACTGGAAAAAAGGGACTATCCCTGCCAAACTGGGACACTTAGAGGGTGCTGCTGCTGCTGCTGCTGCTGCTGCTGTGCTTTCAAGTCATCTCCAACTTATAGTGATCTAAGGCAAAGCCATCAAGGGGTTTTCTGGAGCTGAGAGTGTGACATGCCCAAGGTCACCCAGTGGGTTTCCATGGCCAAGTGGGGAGCTGAACCCTGGTCTCCAGAGTTGTAGGCCAGTGCTCAAATCACTACGCCATGCTGGCCCACAGTCAGAGAGTATACCATCACTAAGGGCCTTTCTGCATTACGCTGTTGTAGTGCTCTTAATCCCACTTTCTGTTGGGAGGGGCAACCTTTGCATGCTTAATTAACTGGCTAGTTTGTTTGCATGTTTATAGTAGGCATAGAGAGATAGTCTAGACAAAACTTCCTGTTTGTTTTGGTCAACACCTCTTCCTCCAGCACGTACACATTCTTTGGTCTTAAAAAGGTTCTCTTGCCATTTACTCCTTCCTATTGTCTTCGCCTTTTGTCCTGAAAGCATGCTCTGAGATCTCCTAACAGGGATTATTTTCAGCAAGCATGTGAGTGCTTAATTTTCTTCCTACCTTCTTCAAGAATTGAACCTGTGTAGACTATGCACAAGATTTTGTGAGTAAATTCTTTTATATTTTTAACCAAATTGTTTTTTGTCTTTGTTTTGAGCTAGGTTAAGTGTGTTTGGGGTGGAGTGATAGAAGTGGGACTGGTAATCTGTTCAACTTCTGTTTTTCTGCAGTTACTAAGATACTCTGCTGATTGAGAGTCTCATTACCAAAAATCTCTCAATTCCCCAACACTTTCAACATCTGTGGAATCCTGGGGTTTGCAGTTTAGGGAGGGGCCTTTAGAATCCTCAGCCAAGGAGCTCTTTGCCCTCAGGAAACTACAAACCCCAGAATTCCACAGGAAGTTGAAAGTGGAATAATGGCACTAGAACAGTGTAGTGCAGAAAGGCCCTAAATGTCAGAGAAATATTTCCTAATGAAACCATGATGTGGTTTTGGCTTCTAGATTGTGAAATTTGTATTCGAGGGAAGTTAGGCTGACTCCCTTCATGAGGTCCTTCTCTTGGCAAACACCCTTCTATTCAAACTGGTTCGGGGCAATTGACTGGTTCCTAATCAAAGGCTTTTAAGAAGCTGGTGTGTCGCTTTTCTTATTGCTGTGCTTTCAATTGCTTTTAATTCAATTGAGTTTTCACATCACAATTTGTTCAACTGTGTTTTATTATCTTTTGTACTCTACCCATGCCTTTTTTGGTTAGAGGCAAATACTTTTCTCAAGTAGGATTGGAAATCAGGACTATCCTAGGCTCTTAGATTTCAGTGCCAGAAACTAAGACCTGGGGCCCTTTCACACTACAGAATAATAGCACTGTAATTCCACCATAACTACTATGATTCCATCCTATGAAATCCTGGAGATTTCAGTTTGGTAGGTCACTAGAGCTTTCTGACTGAGAATTCTAAGAGCCCCTTCCTAAACTGTCAATCCCAGGATTCCTTAGGATGGAACCATGGCAGTTAAGGTGGAATAATAGTGGTATAATTCTGTAATGTGAATGAGCCCCTGGAGATGACCTCAGGTGATGTCACAGGAGATGGGCCCTAGTGATGCTAGAAGGGGTAGCCACTGATGATGTCATTAAGCAGGATAACTTATGCATCAACCATAGTTACGTAGAGTATTCCAATAAATTCTTAAAAATAACCAAACAATCTAAATAATGAGGATGTCAGGATGCATAGCTCTTGCCATGCAAATGAGTTGGGTCTACTGAATGTGTATTGAAATGATGTATTTTAACAATGGTAGAAGCAGATGCTCCATGAGAGCAGAGCTCCATTAAGCATGCCTGTAATTGCTACAAAGTATCCAGTGTTATTTGATTATTGCAACAATGTATCTATACTGGGCTTGCCTGGTTTTGTTACAAGGTATCAGTGGCTAGCTGCTTTATTGCCTACTGCTACAGTGTATCTGGTGTGAGAGGGGAAAGAACAAAGATTTAAAAAATGTAACTGTAGTCTGAAGACACTCTGTGTTTTGGGAACCTGCTGTCTAGGTTAAGGGGCAGGAAATATGTGCTCAGGTCAAACCAGCCAAGGATGGAGAGAAGTGGGAAACAGGCACTGCTCTGGGAACTGACTGGGAAGTGGTGTGATGTTGGGATTTATGACCCTCACCAATCATAGCTTTGCACACCTGAATTTTGGAATTGTTACATATAAAAAGGTGTAAGTTCCATGTATGCTTTAGTCTCAGCAACTTCAGGGAAAGTGTGCTGTTTTGCTTATATTCCTACAAATAAAGCTACTGTCTACCTCAAGAGTGAAGTTTGTGGAGTGTGGTTATGCAGTACATGACAGAGGAAAATATATACCAACATGCTTTTCAAGGCAGTGCTTTCACCCTGAAATTCTTCCTCTCCATCCTGAGAGCTGGAGAAGAGGATCTAGGCCCTGTGATTTGAGATTCTGGTTCTAGATGGAGGGAGGAATTTGGTTTGTAACTTCACATGGAGAAGCCAAACTTTATTGTTTTTGTTCTACAGCTTTTGTTCCCAGTTATCTAACAGCCATAGGAGTGGCCTTACTTTTCATCTACATACATTTCCTGTAACACCTCAAAGCAAAAACGTAGACAGTATGATCAGAGGGTTGTTCACACATTACACTGTACATGTTTTCAGATCATCTATACACATACACACATGTTTGTGAGAATCTTATTACCTATTCATTCCTGATTTGTGTTTAGGAACAAAGAATTACCTGAAATGCAGAGTACGGATCAAAGGTGGAATTGTACGTGGGTCTAATGTTTGCGTGAACAGATGAACACAGACATAATTTATGGAAGCTGGTAAATTTATCTCCTTACAGCCTGCATGGAGCACAACCCCTTTTGTCCATAACAAGTTGCAGTAGAAATTCTGAGGGGGGGAGGTATTTTGTATATGAGTGGAATTATGTGTGAGAGTAGAAAATCAGGGAGGAAAGAGACTGAAGAGAATACTGGGGGAGTTTGTGAATAAAAACCACCATAAGAAGAAAATAGAGGACAGAACCACAGTTGATATCCTGAATATAGCCTTCCACGAACACCAGCTCTGAGGCCAGATGATACCACTGGCATCATGAGGCTTAGTGCTGCATTGCCATCACCCAGAACAGGAGACAGGCTAAGACCCTAAGAGGATATCTAAATTATATCCTGTCCTGGTCTATGCTCTATTGTTTTGAAGCTAGAATTGTATCATCTGAATTGTTCATATTGCTTTCTTCCCCTCTTTCTTCCTTCTTAATAAATAAATTCTTATTAGCAAATATTTTTGACTTTCATTGTTTTATTCTAGTTTGCATCCTGTCAGTAATTTACAATGGTGTGAAGTCCCACTTACACCAGCACAACTTGCTTCTTTTGGGGTTTTTTTTAAACCTTTTTTGGGAGTGGGTTGTTGCAGAAGTTGAAATTCTGTTCTGACTACTCAGTGACCAAAGTCTCAGCAAAACTCATCCTCTAAGCTGTGAAGCCCCACTCATATGGCCATTTGTCAAAAAGTGGGAGAGATCAGCACCGAAGCATTCAGTTATTTTCCTGTAGCTAGAGGCATTGCAAGAATGCCATCTCAGGGATATTCTAAGGACCCACAGATAGCCTAGGGAATACTCTTGGAATATAGATGACCACAAGATTGAACAGGTTACTTGCTTCAAATATCTGGTGTAGTTTTCCATTCTACTGGAAGAAAGAAAGCTCATGGGGATTATTTTGCCAACATTGGCCAGAGGAATTTCTTACCTATTCAAATATTTTTTAGGGCAAGAGGAGGCCATCACATTCTGGTGGCTCTCAAATTATTTGAAGTCAATAGCACAACACCTATATGGTGCCCAGCTAGGTCTTTTCTCTAATTTTGCACCATTAGAACTTATACAATCTAAATTTCTTAGATTAGTATTTCAGGTCCCAAAATATGTTGCTAATGCCACTTTATGGTTGGAAGCAGACCTTATGAAGGTAGAAGCTAGAGTATGGATGTCCATACTCAATTATTGGCTCAGATTATCATTTTCATTTATGGGTCTTGCCCTATTAGATTTTTTTAAATATTTTATTAAATAATAAAAAATAATAAAAAATAAAAATAAAAAATAAACACAATAGGACAAGCACAAACAAAACAAATCACACAAAACAAAAACTACAAGGAACAAATTACAACAAACAGTCAAAATAAACTACACACAAACAAACTATTAAACCAACTGCATATAACTAAAAATTGATTCCAGCCCCTGCTACAAGTAGCAAATAGTAATCTAACAGTAACCACAAACCATTTAACATAATAATATAATATCAACAACAACAACAACATAAGAATTAAAACTTGCTGCTTATTAATTGCTTTATCATAAATCTAAATCTACAAAAATAATTCCAAGTAAATAATAAAATAATTCCAAATAAATAGCTAATAGTAATTCCAATTGTATTAGACATTAATAACCTATTCTTATTCTCATCTACGTAAAAATTAATATCTCTTAAAACAAAAATGTTTATATCATAGATAAATTTTATCAGCAACAGATAAAACATAAATTAATTGATATCCAATTACTCTTCTTGCAATAGTAAAATTAATAATTCAAATCACACTTTACAAAGAAAAAAGAAAGGAAAAAGTAAAAAGAGCAGCAAATGCCTTCTATTCTTTTCTGACTCTTTTTTCTAGTAATTCATAGTTACAAATCATTTTCATATGTCATAAACCATAAGACATTTTTCTGTTACAATCAAAAACCATTAGTCCATTTTAATCATAACCCATTCTCTTAAACTATAAATCATAAACCTTTTGTTTAATAGACATATTTTTCCTTATTAATCGTTCTGCTTTCTTTTTCCCAAGGTTGAATCATATTTGAATATTCCTAGCAAACCTCTATAACAACCATACACAATCAGTGCCTTTCATCTTTATAGATAAAGATCAGAACTTCAAAGATACCCCAGTGAAAAACGACATTTTTTTTAAGAAGTTGGTCCATGAATAGGTTCATGATCAAATTGTCATTCTCTTTCTTTCCAAAAGAAACATCTTGTAGCCAGTTGTCAAGAACTTCCTTGAATGATGAAAATTCTCACTGCACATTTTGGTCTTCTAACTTGAAAGATGCTGCTTGCATTGTAACATCTTGTACATTCCTCACATTTCCCAAATCAGGAATATTAACTCATTGTATCTCCTGTTTAATATTTACAGCTTTCTGTGTGGATTTGAATTCCAAGTTGCAATGTGTCTCTTGCAGAAATTGTGTTCCATCTTCCTTTCTTTTTTGTACAGAGCCTGTCATTTCATCAATTCGTTGTTTTTTATAGTATTCAGATTCCTTAAATTTGACATTGAGTTTTTGTGACAATAATAACAGTTGTCCTTTAAGCTTGTTATACTTTTCCTCAGTAAATGTTGTAACTTGTTAAATTCATCCAAGAAAAGTGAAAAAATATTTGGGTATGTCCTCAGAGCTTCTTGAACCATTTTTAATTTGGGTGTCACCATCAACAGATAAGGCCATGATGAATCCTGTTCAGTGTTTCTAAAACAATGAAGTTATGTTCCTAAAACAGCTGATAGTAAAGAGTTTCACTGCAAGTTTCCCAGAGATGTCTAGGTCAACAAAAGACATTCCAATATTTTTAAAAATGTAGTAAATTCACTGGGCTCTTATTAGTAAACATACACTCCTAACCCATTCTTAAAATCATTCAGATAAAAATGCAGTTCATACCAAAATTATCAAAAGGAAATTATTCAACATGCAAACAGGTCAGACAGTCAAATGTCCAAAATAAACCCTTAGTCTTTTAAAGGTCCAGAATAAAAAGAAGCTTAGTTCAGAGTCCTGAACGAAATCCAGATATAGATAGATAGATAGATAGATATAGATATATTTAAAAAAACTTAAATCCTTACAAGGACAATTACTAGAAGGAAAAAAGATACTTAAATATTTAAAGCTTATTTTCAAAAATGTTCCAAAAAAAATCCAAGAAAAAAAGAAGTACTATCACTTTAAAACTTAGCAAGAGGGCTTTAAAACTTATAGGAAAAGTTAGCACTGCTGTAGACAATGGGCTTCTTGTATATTACAAGTAAAAAACAGAATTCCAAATTTCTTACTTGACAAGAGGCCTGGACACAGAGAATGTAATGTCCATATAGAGTGTGTGTGAAGCTTTCACCCCACCCCTGGCTCCACTGAAGTGCATGATTCTCCAGAGCCTCCGGATCTACTGTGGCCACTCCATTCTCAAGCAGACACTTTGCAGGTCTTGATCCTGGCCCTATGGAGTCTTCAGACTCCCATAAAGGGGGGGGGGGTCCACTAGCTTAAGAGGGAAACCCTCCTTGTCAAGCACACTTCTGGGGACCGTGATCTAGCACAGCTTGCTAGGTCGTGTCTGCCACTAATGCAACCAGCTGCTCAAGTCCAGTCTTGCCCCCATTAGTTTTGAAGGACAAGGTTCAATCCAAATGGAATCAAAGAGTTACAACTAAAATTCTATCTTTGGGCTTCTCCAAGTCACAGTATCTCTCAGCAAGGGATATGATCAGGCCAAAATAGCTATTAAACAACTTATTACTGATCTAGAGCATCCCCTTCCTTTATTGCCAGCAAAAACAGCAGGCACCTTACAACTCCTGTGGCATATATAAGCGATCTAGAAGTGCCCAAACACTGTAACACCTTTACTTTGGCACATTGCCGTGTTCTTCCTTCAGCTATTCTTGAAGGACACTGTAGGAAGATCCCATATTTGGAGAGACATTGCCCCTGTGATTCTGGTCAAATAGAAACAGTGCAACAAGTGCTTTTTCATTGTTTATACTACAGAGAGCTACATACTGATCTTATTTTATCAATACTCCACAAATATCCAGGACGTTCAGAACAGTTATATGTTTCTTTGCTGCTTTCCAATACCAATCCTATTTTAACCTGTAAAGTGGCTAAATTTTGTGCAGCAGCAATTAAAATTTGCCTGGTGATGACTTGCGCCATGGATCAGTATAATGATTGTCTAGTTGGGCTCTGTTAGGACTAGTTGGATTCTGTTAACTGACAGATAAATATATATCTGTATTTGTATTATTTGTATCCTTTTGTATATTTATAGGTATTTTTATTTGGATTTTATTGTTCTTATGCTGGTCTATGACCATAATAATCTATCTGTCTATCTATCTATCCATCCATCCATCCATCCATCCATCCATCCATCCATCCATCCATCTCTCTATCTAATTTTCATCTGTGAAATGTCGGAGGGTATGCAGAGGCACTTTTCCATTTTTCAGGAGCCCCTCTGCCACCAGAAGTCCTGGATCCAACCTGTTGACTGCAAATATATTTTAAGCCTGGGGAATCATGATATCCCTGGACTCCAACTCCTATCAGTCCCTGCCAGCATGGCCGGGAGGGATGATGCATGGGGAGGGATGATGTATGTGGTAGGTCATAGATCTCCTATAGATCACCCATAGATCTCCCAGCCCTCTAGTCTATTTGAAGGCTCTGTAGTTTTCCCTTTAAACAGTTACCAGACATGAACTGAAAGTCAGATTTCACAAAAAGTGCAGAATCAAAACTCGGGCTCCCAAACTTTAATGAACTATTTGGTTTGGAATGTGTGGAATGTTGCATCAAGCTCCAGAAAGAGTTTTTGTTCTAACCCTGTGGAGATGAGTCAACCCAAAATGCATTCTATTTTGCTATCTGCCTCCTGTGCTGTCAATCAAAAAAACATGCTTCCTAGATTCTAATCTCATGCCATTAAGATCAAATGGAATGCTTCCCACAAGGATTTTATTGTCCATGGGGTCTAGCGGGTACTCCAGGAAATGTTTGTTCAGTGTTCTTATGCTCTGTCTCCATGTGTTGGTCTCAATGAAAGGGACTTTCCAATATTCACTCACTATATATATATATGCACTATATAATGCACTGTCATTCCATTTGTTCAGGATTTGGTGGGAGGAAGATGAAATCACCATAGTCATTGCTGTCTAACTGCACATGTAATCAGCATGGCATTATTCACTGTTCACTAGATTTCCTCCTGGTTGTAGGCACGTGTTGTTGATGAGGAATCAATATGTAAAAATTCTTCCTCAGCAGAATGGTTGGGTTAAGACAATTTACAACTGCATAATACGTCATCTGATTTTCTAGTTTTCCAGAGTTGACATATAAGCATCTAGGCAACAGCAAATAATACCAGTTTTTTCCAGACAATGCTGTATGAATAGATCACATTCATATGAAGAGGCGATGCCTTTGCCCTTAAAAGAGTATGTTAATTGAATAACATCAACAATTGCCCTCATGTCATACAGAAAGCAGGTACAATTTGACACCTGGATCATATCATTTCAGGCTGGAGGTAGGCAGGCCTATTCCTAAATGCTTCCGTTCATAACATGTTCCCTCAGAGGACAGGTTTTATAGTAAATCTTTCTCTTTGATGTGCAACTTTTGTACTCGCAGGAACTGTACTAGTAGAAATTCTGAGGCACAAAATGCTTATGTAAGTTCCCTCCAAAAGTGGTGGGATGTCTTTGTCCAGCATGGAATTCTGTTTTCAATGAAAGTCAAGGTGTGCATGCAGTGTCATTACTCATGTGGTGCCACTGGACACACACAGACAAACATTGTGCATTGCTCACCACATATTCCTGCATGGCAGGGGGTTGGTCAAGATGGCTCCTGTGATCTTTTCCAATTATGTCATTCTATGAGGCATATTCAGAAGAAGGCAACAAAGTTATTGAGGAGTCTAGAAAACAAGCCCTATGAGGATGTCCTGCATTTAGTTACCAAAGAAAGATAGAATGACAGAAGGCAGACAGAAAGAAATCATATGACAGGATGTTACCCTGATTTCTGGGGTCCTGTGGGGGATGCCTTAATGTGCTCAACATGGTAGGGAATGGGAACTCAACAGAGCACAAGCAATAGCAATTCCAGAGGCAGGGTAACCCAGCGGGGTCTTTTTACCCAGTTCTCACGGGGTCAGGCCAAGCCAAAAACCAAACAAAGATGTCTAATAAATGATTTTATTGAATGAAAGTCTCTCACACCAACGCAATCACTCACACACTCACTCAAGACTTACTAAGAAGCAAAAGAGAGGAAACTAGATAGGGGAAATATTGAAGGGATTGTAGCTGGGGTAATACTGCACCTTTTCCTGAAATCCTTGGTCTGGGAAAAACAGCGAAGAAGTGGAGCTCAGCACAGAGAGGGCTGAGGGGATTACTCAACGGACGGAGAAACGGTTTGTTGGTATGACCGGGAGTGATTCAAAGAAACTCTCAAAAACTGGGACTATTTGTAGGGGAAAAGGTACCTTGAGGGCAAATCCTCTCCCGGGGAGAACAAAGGGTGTTGCAACAGAAAAGAAGCTCCACAATGGCAACTTCCTTTGCATGATGAGTTTACTAGGTGTTGCCAAAGTTTCAGGATCACAGAATCATAGAGTTGGAAGAGACCCCAGGGGCCATCGAGTCCAACCCACGGCTATGCGGGAATACCCATCAAAGCATTCCCAACAGATAGGCATCCAGCCTCTGCTTGAAAACCTCCAAAGAAGGAGACTCTACTACACTCCGAGGCAGCATATTCCCCCGCCGGAGAGCTCTGACCATCAGGAAGTTCTTCCTGAGGTTCAAGTGAAATCTCCTTTCCTGCAGCTTGAATCCATTGCTCCTTGCCCTAGCCTCTGGAGTGGTAGAGAACAAGCCTGCTCCCTCCTCAACATGACATCCCTTCAAATATTTAAACATGGCTATCATGTCCCCTCTTAACCTTCTCTTCTGCAGACTAAACATACCCAGCTCCCTAAGGTGTTCTTCATAGGGCATGGCTTCCAGAGCCATCTTCAGTTACTTTGGGTTGTGGTGTGAATTTATGTAAATGGTCCTTGCCTGATAGGATTTTATTGCTATCAGTGCTCAACTTGGGGGAAAACACACTAATCTCCTCAAGTTGGCTCTTTAATGGCTGAGGACCCCTTGTCTACTGTGGGCTTGCACAGCTTGAGGCCTCCTGGGGCTACGTGACAGGGGATTGTACTGGCCTGACCTGGTTTTTGATCGTTTGACTGTTGCTGCCTACGTGCTCATCCAGGTGACCTCTCAGGCACGTTGAATCATATTTTAATATCAAAATTGTAGACCCCAGGACAGGGTTTACCAGTGAGATAACAAGGATACAGAATCAGCCCTATACATGAAAGGGAACTAAGCATCTTAGTTAATCACAAACTTCACAGAAGCCAGCCAGTGTGATATTGTTATTTAAAGAACTAACACAATTTAAAGCTGGCATGAACAGAAGCACAGTGTCCAGGTCACAAGAAGTAATTGTTCTCCTCTATTCTTTGCTCTTTCAAGTTTATTGCATCCTGTTCTGAGAGTCACATTTTTAAGAAGGAGATTGACAAACTGCAATGTATTCCAAGTAGAGTAACCGGTAGGGTGGCAAATATAGTTAGTCTGAAGAAAAGAAGATGAAGAGAAGCATCTTGAAGGTTGTCATGCAGAAGATGGAACATACCCATTCTCTGTTACTCCTGAGGCAGAACCTCAGATAGTGAGGGGAAATTGCAGGAAAGCAGATCTCATCTGAAAGTGAGGCATAATGCCTGAACAGCAAGAGATGTTTGACCATGGAACAGACTGCCTCAGGAGTTGGCGGATTTGCCTCTTCTGGAAGCATCTAAGCAGTGTAGGGCTATGTCAATTTTCTCTTTACATGCAAAAACACCTAGATTTACCCATCAATTCAGAAGGCTCCAGCATCTCAGCCCCAAATCTTGCTGCGTTCATATGGTAATAATCTCATCTCTTCCTTCTTGTGGGGGGTGGGAGAGTACATGATTGATTTATGTCAGCTCCAAAGCAGTTGCAAAAACCTTATACTGTGGGCATTCTTGAGGATTGGGAGGGCTTTGGATCTGATTCATAGCCTCCCTTGATCCACCCATGCCAATCCATCCACTTGCTATCTTTCCCAGTGGTAGAATTCAAAGACATAGGCCCTTTCCGCATGGCATCTTCCATGCGAAAGTGTGCCTGGTGCATCGTGCGATTGTGAGGAGCGATCTGCATGACACACACACAATCGAGCGATGCTCCAGGAACCAGCAGGCGCCGATCATGCACCTTTTAATTTTTGGCTAGGGGCTGAAAACGGTGCGTGATCGTGCATTGCTTCCAGGCCCCGCATGCACTTACCTGGCATGCGGAGCCTCCGGAGCCGCGCCAGTCGCACTTCCTGCCCCAGCACAGCCTGGGAAGGTCCTAGGCTGCATTGCGGAAGGAAGAGGTGGGGCTCTCACATGAGCAGGCAGCTCATGCGGAGCTGAAGGACCCTGGACGCAAGAGCCTCTCGCTAGAGGCTGCTCGCACAATCCCCGCACCCCAGCACCAGAAGAAGGTAAGGTGCGGAAAGGGCCATAGCCATGTTAGTCTGGATCAGTGTGCTAAGGGACCTTGTAGCACCTTTGAAACTAACAGAAAGAAATTTGTAGCATAAGCTTTTGTCGACTAAAATCTACTTCATAAAATGCATGGAGTGAAGTGTCCAGCAACAGACCTTTATAGCTGTGAATGAGCAGTTTTTTGTGCATGTGAATAGCAGCAGAAATGCAAAAATTGTGGGTAGGGTGAAGAGCTGACAAGTTCAATTTTAACAATGGTTGTTGGGGGACAGAGGTAGGAGGGGTGTAAAAGTTATAATGCTGGAAATTTAAGTGATGGTTAAGATTTTGTCCAAGAATGAATCTCTCTCTCTGGCCATTTCTGCACTAAACTGTTATAGTGCTGTTACTCCACTTTCAACATCCTATGGAATCCTGGGGTTTGCAGTTTAGGGAGGGGCCTCAAAGGTCCCTCCCTAAACTGCAAACCCTAGGATTCCATAGGATGTTGAAAGTGGAGTAACAGCACTATAACAGTCTAGTGCAGAAATGGCCTCTCTCTCCCTGCCCTCAGAACAAGAGATCTAATACAGTTAGCCCTCCACGTTCACTAGTGTTAGGAGCACAGGATCCCTGCAAAAGTGGGAAAATGGCAAATATCACAATGTGTGTGTCTGTCTGTGTAGGAAGGGGGCCAAGGTATGGTGGGGCGAGCAGACGCCTAGGGTCCAAACCAGGTCAGAGAAAGGAGAGGGAAAGGAAGACATGGTGGCCCTATACTTCCTCTCTCTTGCCCATCTCCTTCCTTGGATGTTAGGAGCATTGGGAGAGGGTTTGTGGTGCTGAGAAACTGAGGTGTGGGCCATCCTTAGCTGGCCAGGCAGCAGCTGGTGGAGGAGGATTGGAGGCATTTTTTAAAATCATTCTTACTAAGTAAACAACTAAAATAAAACAAATTGTCTTAAATACGACATAGTGAGACCTATAATGTTATTCCTCTACTCCGTTCCCCTCCCCTTCCCCTTCTCTCTGTTAAAATCACTTCCCATTTCCCATTTTCCTTCAGCTATAAGTGTTTAACAACCTAATTCTACCTCATTGCTATTTCTCCTTGCATACTTTATTTATGATTTCATTATCAAATCTCAAATCCCATAGCAACAAGTATCTCTGTTCCTTTTTCTTATATGAACAATGAAAGACTTCCAATATTTCAAAAAAGATTCTACTGAGATATCTTTAATAAATTTTGTTAATTTATCTAATTGCACTAAATCTATTACTTTATACAATCATTCTTCCATTTTTGGTATTTTCTTGCTTTTCCAATATTTTGCATGTAATATTCTTGCTTCTGCTATCATGTAGGTAATTAATTTCCTATATGGTCTTTCTGTTTAACTTTCTTGTCCAGAAGGTGGAAGAAGCAACAAGGGGATCAGCTATTTTGGATCTGATCATGCCCAACAGTGATGACCTGGTTAATGGGATGAAAGTGGAGGGATCCTTAGGTGGGAGCGACCATGCTCTCCTGGAGGTTGTTATATAGTGGAAGGGGGAAGCCAAGTATAGTCAGAGAAAGAGAAGAGAAAGGAGTTTATGATGGGTGGGAGTTTCTTACAAGTGATACTGAAGGCATAGTTTCAAACAATTCCATTCAGGAGGAAAATGGGAGATATCTTAAAAAACCAGAATGGATGTCTAAAGAACTTTCAATTGAACTAAGATGTAAAAGGGCCATATACAAGTAATGGAAAAAGGGGGAAATTCAAACAAATAGCCAGCACATGTAGGGAAAAAGTCAGAAAAATTAAAGTGCAAAATATGCTCAGGCTTGCTAGAGAGGTTAAAAACAGTTAAAAAAGCATTTTTTGTTATCTCTGTAGCAAAAGGAAAAACAAAGAGATGGTAGGGCAGGAGAAGGAGAAGATGGAGAAGTGGTAACAGGGGACAGAGAAAAGGCAGACCTAGTCAACGCCATCTTTGCCTCAGTGCTCTCCCAAAACAGAAACAGTTTTGGAAAAAAGATGGAACAATGTAATGGAGAAATGCAGCACGGAATAGATAAAGTGTAGTACAGAAATACCTGGCTACTCTAAATGAATTCAAGTTACCAGGGCCAGATGAACTACATTAAAGGATATTAAAAGAACTGGCACAAGTAATTTCAGAACCACTGGCAATAATCCTTGAGAATTTCTGGAAATCAGAAGAAGTCCCAGCATGACTGGAGGAGGACCAATATTGTCCCCATCTTCAAAAAGGAGGACAAAAGAGGACCCAGATAATTACCTTCCAGTCAGCCTGACATCAATACCAGGAAAAATCCTAGAGCAGATCACTAAACAGACAGTCTGTAAGCATTTAGAAAGGAATGTCACAATCACTAAAAGTCAACATAAGTCTCTCAAAAAAAAGTAATGACAGACTAATTTGATTTCTCTGTCTCTCTCTCTTTTAAACATAGTTACAAATTTAGTGGATGAAGGGAATGCTGTGGATGTAGCGCATCTTGATTTCAGTATTCAGCATCTTTATCAATGACTTGAATGTTGGAATAGAGGGCATGCTAATCAAATTTGCAGATGGCACCAAATTAGGACAGAATCAGAATTCAAAATGACCTTGACAGATTAGAGAGATGGGCCAAAACTAACAAAGTGAATTTCAACAGGGAGAAATGTAGGTTACTATAGACTAGGAATATAGTGTTGAGATCAAAGGAAGTAATAGTACTGCACTATTCTGTTTTGGTTAGACCTCACCTGGAATACTGTGTCCAGTTGTGGGCACCACAATTCAAGCTGGAACAAGTCCAGAGGATGGCGACCAAAATTATGAAGATTCTGGAAACCATGCCCTACAAGGATCAGCTTAGGGAGCTAAGTATATTTAGCCTTAGAAGATGAAGAAAGATGAAGAAGAAGGTGACATGACAGCCATGCTAAAGTATTTGAAGAGATGTCATGTTGAAGATGGAGCGAGCTTGTTTTCTGCTGCTCCAGAGACTAGGACATGGAACAATGGATTCAAACTACAGGAAAAGAGATTTCACCTAAACATCAGGAAGAACTTCCTGACTATAAGAGCCATTCAACAGTGGAATATACTGCCTCGAAGTGTGGTGGAGTCACCTTCTTTGGAGATTTTTAATCAGAGGCTGAATGGCCATTTGTTGGAGGTGCTTTGAGTGTATGTTCCTACATAGCAAGGGGTTGAACCCAGTGGTCATTGTGGTCTTTTCCACTTCTATGATTCTATATTCCAGTCATCCAATCTTCCTATCAAAAGGTCTCTATACCTAATCCAATTTTTTAAATCACCCATTTCTCTTCTATAGAACACTTCTTGTGGGTATAGGCAGCCCAGGATCCTTGACCCAAATCTTCCTTTATATGTCTCCCAAATTCTAATTAATAACCTTATAATATGAATTTTTAAAACCCACTTTAATCTTAATTTTCCTATACCAGAGATAAGCATGCCATACCATTTTCAATTTGTGACCTTCCAACTCTAACAGCCTTTTATCTTCCAATATTTATATTTATTTTATTTTCAGTTTGGTTTTAGCATCTGCTTAGCATCTATCAATGATTTCCATTTAATTTTTGTTTTTTCTCCCTGCCCATTATCATGGGCCAGCAGTCAGCTTCTCCAGGTGAACAGCAGCCTCAAAGGAGGACAAGCAGGTGCAAGTGCACCAGGAGCTAATCAGGCTGAGAGGAGAGCCAGCTGGCTTCGGCCTTTTTAAGGAAGGCAGAGGATGGTGGCTTGATGCTAGAAACAATTTGTGTGCTTATTGGCCCTTGCTTTGTTTGCTGGCTGTGTGGCTTCTCTGACCTGATACTGTCTGACTGTGTTACCTGTTGGATTCCTGGACTTTTGGACTAACTCCTGACAACACTTCTGCTCTACCCTGAACAAGCAAGCTGTATTGACTGTTAAGTATATCTGTTTAACTGCGAATGTCCTCCTGCACACCCTGTGCTCCATTGCCTGGTGACAATGTAACCCCTACTAGCAGACCCAGTCCAAGGGAAGAATAATATTTGATATCAAAAAGTTATTAAGCCAGAGGTTCACCAGATAGGAATGTAGACATCTGGGTCTATAAACTGAAGCATTTTTAGTGAGGTCAGGCCAACATGCCTCCAGTCACGTACCCAGAGGAAAACCTCACAAGGCACTTATGTACACATCAAATGAGCTGGCAGCAACTTTGACACCTTGAGAGGCTAAATGTCTCCTGGATGAAGTTAGCGATCACAGTCGTGGGAGCTACAAAGCTGAGGTCCATCTGCATAACTCAGTTTCTGTCCTTTCCCAGGAAAAGGGTCTGCCCTCCCCCATGCATGTTTTGCACTATAACTGGATCCCCTTTTTGGGATTCGCTCGCTCGTTTGCTCTCTTTCTCGGGAGAACTTGCACTTTTGACTAGTGTCTGCTACTTTTAAGGCTCTTGTCAGTCTTTTTCTTTGTCTGCTGATCTATCTTCGTTTCTTCCTGAACTGCAGTCTTCAAGATCATGTGCAATATAATCGTTTTCTTTCCCTTAACTTTTCCCGCTCTTAAGACTTTCAAATTCAGTAGTGCTTGTGTGAGTGACTGTTCTGTGTGAATGTGAGGAAATTCTGCCAATTTTGCTAAATAAAATACCTTTAATTGGACACTTGCCTTGTCTCTCTTGTGCAGTCTGACCCCATAGACATAGGATAAAAGATCTCGCTGCGTTGTCCTACCCTCTGCTTTGCTAAGCAGCGCTCCGTTAATTTCCCCAAACTTTTGTATTTTTGAAGCAAATCAAGGTGTCTCCCAGGGACCCCAGAAGTCAGGGTAACAACAGACAAACAGAGCTTCTAACAGTTTGTTTCTGGCCTGTTTCACCCCTGTTTGTCTGGAACCAACCCACATAGCTGGCTACTACTGTGCAACCTGCTGTAGGCTATGAACAGCTGTTTGCTGAAAGAAACCTGTTGGCTTGGCAAGTTGCAGACTTAACCACTCAGCTGCAGCTCCAGTAGTCCCCCACCAAAAGTGCTCCCTAGCCTGCCCTAAGAAGTTTGGTGAAACTCTAGCAAACTTTTCAGTTTGGGGGGAGGTATGTGCATGTACTCTGTTTATGAACTCGAGAGCAGAGGGCTTTCCAACACACTGACATAGAGTGGGGTTTGTCATCAGCTTGCTTCCCGGCAGTGCTTCCAAGTGGGCCACACCATTATCGCAATAGCAGAGCCCTCTATTGGACAAGTTTGAAGCCTTTGGCCAACAGCTCCAGGCCATATATATGGACCGAGTCTGGGCCCAGACCACCAACCACCAGATCCAGGAGCTAAGTCAGGGAAACCAGTCAGTAGCAGAGTATGCCAGTGACTTCAAGCTGCTGGCACAGGATCAGGCAGTTCTAGTGGATCAATTCCAAGAAGCACTATCAGACCCAATTCTTGATGCACTAGCCAATATTGAGTGCCCAGGGGATCTGCAAGGCCTGAGTCACTTGTGCCTCAAGACTCATGGCCACCTGCAGCAAAGTAAATCCCAAGGCTAGAACTGGCCAGTTGCAGACCCTCCCCCGCACCTCCCGTCTTCACTTGCTCTGGAATTCCCACCCTCAGGGGAGCCTATACAGGTTGGGGGTGCCTGACCTCAGTTGACATCTGCGGAGATGTCGAGAGATCCTTTGCCTTTACTGTGGGGGCCTGGGTCATCTAGCAGCCATGTGCCCAACTAAGAGCAGTTCTTCCAACTGGAAGAGAAATGGACACTGTCTGATGTAGGAAGGCCACTAACTGAGGACTGGCTTGTACTACTAGTGCCCAGACTTCACGCAGCACTCCCTCCAAACACCTGGTGGTATCTGTCACTCTGACACCCCCAGGGAAACCTTAATCACAAAACATATGAAGAAGGGTTTCATATGACCCTCCTCCTCACCAGCTGCTGCTCCTGTACCCTTTGTCAAAAAGAAGTCTGGAGAACTGAGGCTTTGCAATGACTTCTGCCAGTTAAACCAGATCACCACCTAGAACCGGTACCCATTGCCACTGATTGCAAAGATTTTGGAGAGGCTGCAAGGGGCTAAGATCTTTACCAAGCTGAACTTATGGGGGGCTTACAATCTGGTGTGAATCCAAGAGGAAGATGAATGGAAAATTGTGTTCTACATGTAATGCAGGCACTTTGAACATACCGTGATGCCCCTCAGCTTGACTAACACCCCTTATCTTCCAACATTTCATGAATAACGTGTTCCATAACCTACTTGACCACTTTGTCATCATCTATTTAGATGACATTTTGATTCATTCTAGCTCTGCTGCTGACCATGAAAACACGTGTGCACTGTGCTTCAGAGGGTGCAGGAGCATCACCTCTACACTAAGGTTGCTAAGTGTGAGTTTAACCAGTCTATGATAAACCTCGTGGGTCACTGCATCTTGGCCAATGGCATCACCATGGACCCCAGCAAGATGGAGGCTATTTGTTCTGGCAGCCTCTACGCAACCCCAATGATGTGGAGTGCCTCTTGGAGTTTACAAATTGCTACCACTCTTTCACTCCTCAGAAGAGGCAGGATTCTCTGCTGGAGCTGGCACTGCCTCCTGTTCTGTTTGTGGCACTGTAACCTTTTCCTGTACAGCAGGTCCTGGCATGCCCCCTATTTCAGACTCTGAGTCAGTGTCCATATTCTGGAAGCAGGTCATGGCAGCTGAAAGCTTCAAACGCAGCACAGCTGACAGCACATTCCATGGGTATGGCTTTGTTGAAGTACCAGTTCCCTGAAAACTTAAATCTGAGCAAGCAGAAATCCTCTGGATGAACCGGGAGCAGGAGAAAGGCCGATTGAATATCACACTTTGCCATTGAGGGCCCCAGACCCGCAAGCCTAAACTAGGTGAACTGCCTGATCAAAGGCTCCTTTTGGGGAAGATACATGAAGAATGAGCCTAAATTCACCTGGTGTCTTCTTAGGAACAACTCCCAGTGCGGAAACCCCAAGGTTATCCATGGACGGGGCCAAGAAAGAGCCCGCCACCCTGCCAGCCCTGACCTTCTTATCAATTTTTACAGCCACCACCTCAGGAAGCTCCCTAGCCAACTTAGGGTTCCCCAACTCGAATGCCACCTGAGGTCCCTGCACTGGCATCCTGAACCCTGAACAAAGCCTTCCTTAATGACACTGGCAGCCTTCCTGTTTGGGTACTTATCCAGGAGGGGAAGAATGCCTCAAGCTAAATTGGGGTAGGAGCCAGCGTATTGGTTATGTTAACAGTTAAAACCCCCTATTTGCCACCTCCTGGCCCACAGTTACACTCAAGTGAGGCTCCCCTACCCTTCCTAATGCCAGCAGCTGTGGAGGGGAGTCCATGAAAAGTCTACTGGCTGCTGCTGGCTCGAGAACAAGAAATTCTGGGGTGGGCTCCCAAACAGATCTCACAGGAATGCTCAAACTTACACCAGGCTCTCTGACATTTCCCTGATTGAACTCCCAGCAGACTCCTTTTCTAGCATCCTTCTTCCTGGCCCAACAAAAAAGCTTGGATGATTCCCTTTTACTCTTAATATGGGGGCCCACTAAGACAAGCCTGATCTTATCACTGATGAGGTCCCAACAAGCATGCTTGCTTTGGAAGGCCCTCTTTCTGAACACAATGTCATACTCAATAGTTGCTGAGTCCCCCACCCAGGGTATGAGCCTTAAGGACGTTCCCAAGGTGATCAGAAAAATGCCATCTCCTGCCCAGGTAGGTAGCCTGAAATATCCCCATAAAAACAGTGCAGCCAGCCAGCCAGTTGGTTGAACATGTGTTCAACCACTGAGACCTTCCCTTCCTTCCTATCTCTCTTGTTGAATCTGGGAGTGCACCCTTCTTCACTTCAGGCTTAAGCAGGGAAAAATGTGCACCTAATAACCATTGAGTATTTTATTCCTGTCAGGGTGTATGCCAGGGGGATCCTCATGGTCTCCAAAAGTGTCTGACAGACTGACAGATCCATTCCTTGAATCTACATCCCATGCCACCCTAGCCCCTTTGCACTCAAGGCTCCCATGCCTCCTCCTCTTTAATGGCCCAGTTTAGGAGCCCTGGAACATGCACTGTGGCCCTCCAATAGCCCTTCCTGTCCTCCTTCCTATCCCCAGACTCACCTGATGATCCCCTGCTATCCGGGTCCTCATTTTCAGTGCACCTCCTCCTTTTTGTTCTTGCCCTCCTGTTGCTCCTGCTGTCTCACGAAGACTCCCCATCCAAATCAGATGAGCTAGACCTACTACTGCTAGATGGTGATGGCTGCCATTTCCTCTAATCTGTACCAGACCTAGACTGTGGCTCTTGCCCTGACTCCATGCGTGGCACACCTGTGCTCTCCCGCGCCAATACAGTCTCTGCTGACCTCGACTCCAACCACTCAACCTTCTCAACTAGTTTTTCCAAAGTCTAAAACAAGCCTTGTTGCCAAGTAATCAAATCCATGAAAGTCAAACCTGCAAATGTGAAGGGCTGACTGTATATCCTATGACCCCAGTATGTTAATTTGTTAAAATGTGTGTAAATTAATCAGTTATGATTTCTTTCTTTGAATGACCATCTAGATTAAAATTGTAATGGTGTTATATAAAAGAATGGATGACTCAGTCTCCATAAACCAAATGTAATATGGTTAATATTGGATTAAATCTTATTGCTAGTCACAGCTAGAAAATCTAGAGTAGATCTATCAAGTCAATAGTAACTTTGTAAATCAACACTTACTTAAACTCCACTGGTTTAATACATCTGTTCTAGTCAGGGTTAACACTTATTTAGGACAATGTTTTTTTCCCTACTTTGCTTTATGATGGTGGTAATTTCTCTTTGAGTATTCAGACTGAATGATGTGTTGAATCTATGATCTCATTTAGACAGACAAAGATTAGCTATAGGTATAGATATAAATGTTTAATAGCAGCCATGGATTCTGGCATGAAGGAAAGGAGGTTGAACTCTTTTCCTGTATGCTATTTTCAGAAGATTATGGGAGGGAAAATGGTATGGGCCAGTTCATACCAAAGAATAAGAAAGTACAGAACAAGATGGCATTCTTTCCATTCTACCAAATGGACTGGCAGTTGAAGTTTTTCTCAACACTGCTGATAGGAGCACTTTCTCCACGACATCTCTGCTCTCCTATCCAATAACTGGGCTGCTACCTCCATGAATCTGCCATCTGAGGCAACTGTCTTATTGAGTCTTATGGTAGAAGTGGCAAAGCACACACTCTCCACCATAGACTCAGGTACAGACTCACACACTTATATGCACATTTCTACTATTTGCCCAGAACTTCTAGGGCATAGCAACAGGGAAGTGATTTTTCACAAGTAAAAATAGCCGAATGGAAGGGTTAACTCCGCTTCCAATCACAGCATGGTCCTACTTCAATCACAAGGGTGTGGCTGAAGCTGCTATTTAAAAAAAAATAGGCAAAGATGATCATGCATTTATCCTAGACTCATCTGCCTCCCCAAAAGGCATTCAGTACTTTGTAATGCTCTAACTAAAGCCTACTCTTTCCCTACACTAGCTATCCTGCATAGCATATATAGTATACCTACATCCAACAAACATTTTATGACAGGAGCCGTGCATCCTGACACTGCCCAAGGACCAAGATCTGCTGGGGAGGCCCTCCTCTGCTTCCCACCAGTGAGATTTATAAACTGTGGGGGGACATGGGGGAATAGACTTCTCAGTCGTGGCACCCCAATTATGCAATGCCTTCCCCTTGCAGGCCCAATTGGCACCAACAGTGGTTTTATTATGTCATTTATTAACTACTATCAAGTTAACTACTATCAAGTCAGCTTCGACTTATGGTGACCCTATCTATGGATGAGAGACTTGCAAGTCGCTGTCTCATCAGCAGCCTTGCTCAGGTCCTGCAGAGTCAGGGCCATGGCTTCCTTGATTGAGTCTACCCATCTTCTTCCTTGACTGAGTCTGTCCTCTTTTCCTCCTGCCTTCTACCTTGCCAAGTATTATTGAGTCTTTTAGAGAACCATGCCTTTTCATGATATGGCCAAAGTACAACAGTCTCAGTTTGTTCATCTTGGCTTCTAGGGAGAGGTCAGGCTTGATTTGCTCTGGGACCCATTCATTTGTCTTTTAAGCAGTCCACAATATCCAAAGAATTCTTCTCCAGCATCACATTTCGAATAAGTTGATTTTCTTCCTGTCAGTTTTCTTTGCTGTCCAGCTTTCACAACCATACACTGATATTAGAAATACAATGGAATGGACAATCCTAACTTTAATATTCTATGATATATCCTTATACTTCTGGATCTCGTCTAATTCCTTCATAGCTGCCCTTCCAAGCCCTAGTCGTCTTCTGATTTCTTGTCTGCAGTCCCCATTCTGATGAATGACTGAGCCAAAATATGCAAAATCTTCTATTATTTCAGTGTCTTCATCATCTGCTTTGAGGTTATGTAAATCATCAGTGATTATCATATCTGTTTTCTTAATGTTCAGCTGTAAACCTGCCTTTGCACTTTCTGCTTTGACTATTCAGTAATCATTCCCAGTCTGCTGCTGACAGTATGGTGTCATCTACATATCTCAAATTGTTGATGTGCCTTCCTGCAATTTTTATGCCTCTTTCCCCCGAGCCTAATCCTGCTTTACATATGATATATTCAGCACACAAGTTAAACAGATAGTGTGATAAAAGGCAGCCTTGCCTGACCACCTTGGCAATTTGAAACCATTCTGTTTTTCCCTGTTCTGTCCTGATGGTAGCTTCTTATTCTAAGCACACATTACGCATCAGGACAATCAGTGAGCCATAGTTTTTTATGATCTACTACAAAGGTTCTGTTATAATCCATAAAGCACAGGATGACTTTCCTCTGAAATTCTTTGGTATGCTCAATTATCCACCATATATTTGCAATATGATTCCTAGTGTGTCTTCCTTTTCTGAACCCAGCTTGGACATCTGGCATTTCTCACTCCATATATGGAAGAAGTCTTCGTTGTAGAATTTTGAGCATCATTTGCTTGTATGGAAGATTAATGTGACAGTTCTCTTGGTTACTGCAATCCCTGGTGTCCCCTTTCCTGGGAACTGGAATGTATATTGAGTGTTTCCAATCTGTGGGCCATTGTTTTCCATATTTGTGGACAGATTTTAGTAAGAAATTCACAGATTCTGCCTCTATAGCTTATACCCTCTTGAAATTGTATAAATCTTTCACCCCCTTCGCTTAGTAGCAGCTCTATTGATATGCCTTCTCTTCCTGGTGATTTATTTCTCACAAGTTCCCTAAGTGCAGCTTCCATTGCACTTTCTAAAATTGGAGGTTCATCTTCAAATGATTCTTCCTTCAATGAATCTGTCATCCTTTCTTCTCTTTTGCATAGTTCTTCACTGTATTGTTTCTATCAGCTTATTTGTATTTTGTCATGTAATATGTTTCCCTGATAGTTGTATAGCATCCCCATTCTTGATTTAAATTTTCCTTGGATCTTGTGGATCCTAGATCTCATGGAAGAGATCTATTGTTCTTACTTTTTTGTTGTCATCTTCTATTCTCTCCCTTAATTATTATACTCATTCTCTTTGTCACCATGCACAAGTTGCTGAACAGTTGCTTTGAACAGTTGCATTTTCTGTCCTTAACCACTTGAAGAGTTTCATCTGTTATCCATTGAAGCGTTTCATTTTGTTTTGTCTTTTTGTCTGCATTTGTTGCATTCCTCACTGACTTATGTTCCTGGCTTCAGTCCAGAGTCCTTCTGGCTCCTGGTCAACTAGGCTGAACAGCCCAAATCTATTTTTTTTTACGTTATCTTTAAATTCTATGAGGATGTTCTTTGGGTTTGATTTTGACACTATGGTTGGTTTAGTGCTCTTTAGTGTTACCCTGATTTCTGGGGTCCCTTGGGGGACACCTCAATGCGCTCCACACAACGGGGAATGGAGACTAGCCAGATTACAAGCTATAGCAATGCGAGAGGCAGGGCAACCTAGCAAGATCTTCTAACCCAATTTTTACGGGGTTAGGCCAAGCCAAAAACCAAGCAAAATTGTCTAATAAATTGATTTTATTAAAAATAAAGACTTGTGCACATTTGCACTTACGCACTCACTCACACAAGACCTATTTAGAAATAAAAGAGGGGAAATTGGATAGGAGACTTTTGGAGGGTTACAGCTGGGGAATACTGCACCTGGTCCTGAAGTCCGGAGGCCCGAAACAGCAGCGGAGAAAGAGAAGAGACTCAGCACATGGAGAGCTGAGGGGATAGCTGGACAGAGTGACTGCAAGCCGAGAACGATCCAGAGCGATCTGAGGAAATGCTCAAAAACTGGGTCTATTTATGGGGGAAAAGGTACCTGGAGGGCTAATCCTATCCCGCAGAGAACAATCAGTGGAGGAGCTAGAACAAAGGTCCAAACTGTCCACGTCCTTTGCATGATTGGGAGAACAAAGCTCCAATATGTCAAAGTTCCTTGCATGATTAGATTTGCCAGGGTTGTCAAAAGCTACGGCTATACGCAAATCGTTCTCACTTGATGGGCCGTTTGTCAAATGAGCTAATTTTTGATAATAGCAGTTCATGATCTGTGCCACAGTCTGCTCCTGGTCTTGTTTTTGCAGAGAGAATGGGGTTTCTACATCTTCTGCCTCCAATTATGTAGTCTATATGATTTTTATATTGGTCCTGAGGTGATGTCTGCGTATACTGTCACCTCTTTGGTTGAAAAATGTGTTTGTGATTATAAACTGTTGGCCTCACAAATTCAACCAAACATTCTCCTGCTTCATTTCTTAATCCCAGGCCAAATTTTCCTTCAGTCTTTGATTCTGCTTTGTTTCCTACTTTAGCAATCCAGTAACCTATGATTAACAACATCCTGTTTTGGTGTATAATCAATTTCCTCTTGGATTTCAGCATAAGATCTTTCATTTTTTTTCCCTTCTCTTTCTGTATTTGGAGGATAAACTTGGATTATGGCTATATTGATAGGCTTTTCAGAAGTGTTATTGATATTATTCAGTCAGGCTTTATATTATAGACTTTGCTTTTACTACATTTCACTATTAATGCCACCACATTTCTCCTTAGATTTTCATTTCCTGAGTAAAACGCTGTGTAATTATCTCACTCAAAATGTCCCATTCTGGTACATTTTAGCTTGCTTACCCCAAGTATTGCAATGTTTATACATTACATTTCTTGTTTTACTATGTCTAAATTCCCTTGATTCATGCTTCTGCCATTCCATGTTCCTCTAAAAGTGGCACAGCTTTGGACTTTCCTTTCACCTCTGAGACAAACATCCTTTTGGCTTATGTCCAGATGAATCATTATCCACACTGCTACTCATGGTTGTCCTCTGCTGTATCCCAGTAGCTTGTTGAGTGCCTTCTGATCTGGAAGTGTCAATCTGGCACTATTTCTTGTTTTGTTTTGGATTGTCTCATCATTGGATTTCCACAGTAAAAGATATTCAAAAGGGGTTTATTGTGCCTCCTTCTGTGCAGTACTAACAAGCGTTAGTCATGGTGTCCCTGCCACTGTCTCTGAGAGATCGCCCACCAGTGTTGCGCACACACACACACACTACAGCTGCTGCCCAGTAGCTGTTCGGCACATTTAGTTTGGGTCCTCAGCAAAAGCCTGCCTGGCCTGGGAGATTCTACCAGCAGCACTGCTGCTATCAGCATAGCCTTTTCCTTCAAGGGAGCACACAGTCCCAACACCTTGGAAAGGTACTGCCACAGGGGGGGTTTCATTTAGTTGTTTTATGTTGTATCCCTTCAAGTAATTTCAGCTTATGGCAGCCCTAAGGCAAACCTATCACAGGGTTTGCTGGGGCTGAGAATGTGTGATGCGGCCAAAGTCACCCAGTGGGTTTCAATGGATGAGCAGAGGACTGACTGCTACACCACTCTGGCTCTCATTTTATTTAGGGACCAAATAAAAACTTAGCCATTCATCAAACCCTTTGGGCATCATTGATTTGTTTCAAATGCTTATACGCATCATTTTAAATGGTTTAAATCTTTTAAAATTGTTTTAATTTGTTTTTAGTTTATTCAAATTGTTTAACTTTTTTTACTTATTTCTATTAAATTTGTTTGTAAGCTGCTCTAAGATCTTTTGATATAGAGCAGGGTAGAAATATTTTAATAATAATAACTCAAAAGAAATATTAATATTTATATTTTACAGAGACCTTACTGGAGGATGACAGTGGTACAACTTGGGTCCAGGCCTTGCCAGCCGGATACTCTGTCAGTGAGCAGGTAAGGAGAAGTGGGCGGGGGGGGGGGCGGAGTAGCCTTGGTTTACAAAGATAATCTCACGCTGACCAGGATACCTGTCCAGAAAACAGACCACTTCGAGTGTATATACATGAGCCTGAAGGCAAGGGATAGTCTAGGGATTCTGTTAGTGTACTGACCACCCCGCTGCCTATCAGACTCCCTAGCCGAGCTGACAGAACTGGTGTCGGATTTGGTGTTGGAGTCGCTCAGATTTTTGGTTCTGGGCCACTTCAATATCCCGTTTGAGACCGAGTTGACAGGTGCAGCTTGGGAGTTCATGGCATCTATGACAAACATGGGCCTATCCCAATTAGTCTCTGGGCCAACACATTGTGCAGGTCATACCCTCGATGCGGTCTTCAGTACGGAACAGGCACAGCCATGGGTGGAGATAATAAATGCTACCACATTGTCCTGGATGGATCACTTCCTGGTCAGGGTCAGACTTATGGCTGCTATCCGCCCCTGCAGGGGCGGTGGACCTATTACAATGATTCGCCCTCGAAGGTTAATGGAACCTATCGTATTCCAGAAAGCCCTGGAGGGTCTTATGGTTGGTATTGCCGGTGATCCTGTTGAAGCCCTAGTTAATACCTGGAATTGTGATCTTACTAGGGCTATCGACACGACTGCTCCCAAGTGTCCTTTCCGGCCTGCTTCAAATTGTAAACCTTGGTATACAGTAGAACTCAGGAATATGAAGCAGGTTGGACAAAGACTAGAGCGCAACTGGCGGAAATCTGGACTCTTATCTGACAAGACACGCTACAGAGAATTCCTTTATTCCTATGGAGTGGCAATGGATGCGGTGGAGAAGACATTCCTCTCTGCACGTATTGCGTCTGAGACTTCCTGTCCAGCAGAGCTGTTTAGGGTGGTAAAGGATCTGACTCAGATACCCACTCCCCCAAACTCGCTGTTAGAATCTAACGTAGCTTGCTGTGATGCTTTGAATAATCATTTCGCAGATAAAATCTCTCAGATAAGAGTCGATTTGGATGCCGGTGTTACTGCAGGGGTTACGAGTGGAGTGTCCAGCGATTCCGTGAACAGGATTATACTGGATCAGTTTCAGTCAGTAAGTACCAAGGACGTAGACAAGCTCCTTGGAAATATGAGAAAGACAATTTGCCCTCTTGATCTCTGCCCTCTTGATCTCTGCCCTTCATGGCCGGTCGTCCAGGGAGGAGTTGCCATTAAGACTCATTTAAGATACATTATTAATGCATCCCTTAGGGAGAGCAATTTTCCAGCTTGTCTAAAAGAAGCGATTATACGGCCGCTTCTAAAAAAAGCCCTCCACAGACCCCCTGGATATGAATAACTATAGACCAGTCTCTCATATCTTTCATTCTTAAGCAAGGTGATCGAGAGGGCTGTTGGTCTTCAGCTCCAAGCTGTCTTGGATGAAACAGATTATCTAGACCCATTTCAAACTGGCTTCAGGGCAGGATATGGAGTCGAGACTGCCATGGTCGCCTTAGTGGATGATCTTCACCTAGGTATCGACAGGGGAAGTGTGACCCTGCTGGTACTCTTGGACCTCTCAGCGGCTTTCGATACCATAGACCACGGTATCCTTCTGGAACGCCTGAAAAGGTTAGGGATCGGGGGTACTGCGCTTAAGTGGTTCCGGTCCTATCTCTCAGGTAGATACCAGATGGTAATGCTTGGGGACAGCTGCTCCTCGAAAAAGGAGCTTAAATCTGGCGTCCCTCAGGGCGCTGTCTTGTCCCCAATACTATTTAACATCTACATGAAACCGCTGGGAGAGATCATCAGGAGGCATGGAGCAAGGTGCTATCAGTACGCTGATGACACCCAGATATATCTCTCCATGCCTCGGATAATAGCATCAACTAAGGGTGGCATCTTGCCTCTGAATGAATGTCTTGAAGCAGTAATGGACTGGATGAGGAAAAACAGACTGAAGCGGAATCCAGATAAGACGGAGGTACTCGCTGTTAGGGACCCTAGCCCAGACATGGAAGTCTGTCAACCAGTCCTAGACGGGGTCACACTTCCCCTGAAAGACTGTGTTGGCAGCTTGGGGGTGCTCCTGGACTCGCCACTTCAGATGACAGCTCAAATAGATGCGGCAGCCAGGAGTGCCTGTTATCAGCTTCGGCTGATACGTCAGCTGCGCCCCTTTCTGGAGCTGGAACACCTAAAAACAGTGGTGCATGCGCTGGTAACTTCGCGGCTTGACTTCTGCAATGCGCTCTACATAGGGCTACCCCTGTGCTTAGTCCAGAAACTTCAAAGAGTTCAGCATATGGCAGCCAGGTTGGTCACCGGTAGACCTAAAACTGACCATACAACACCAATTTTCAAGTCTCTTCATTGGCTGCCTATTAGTTTCCGGGCACAGTACAAGGTGTTGGTTATTACCTTTAAAGCCCTTCATGGCTTGGGACCAGCCTAAATGCGGGATCGCCTTCTCCCATATAATCCGCCCCGCACATTAAGGTCCTCTGGGAGGAATGTACTGCAGCTAGTCAGAACTAGGTTGGCTGCGATTACCGAGAGGACCTTTTCTTCTATCGCTCCCAAGTTATGGAACGGCCTGCCGGAGGAGACCTGGCACATTACCAGTCTGGACTGCTTTAAAAAAGCGGTCAAGACTGATCTCTTCCGACAGGCCTTCCAAGACTAGCATTTCCATCGCCTCCCATCAATTCTCTTGCTGTTTTGTTAATAGTTAATTGATGATTGTTAATTGTTTTTGTTTTTGTTTTAAGGGGTTGTTTTAGGTGGGTTGGTGGGTGGGGAGGATTGGGTATGTTTTAATTGGGTATGTTTTAATGTTTTTAATGTATTTAATGTATTAATGTTGTTCGCCGCCTCGATCTGTGTGGAGAGGCGGGATAGAAATTATTATTATTATTATTATTATTATTATTATTATTATTATTATTATTTGTACAAAAGAAATATTAATATTTCTTTTTTCTGCAGCTCTTTCAGGACTCTTTCACCCTACCCACTTATAGCACTATGATTCTATTTTAACATCTATGGTTTTATCCTGTGAAATCCTGGGATTTGTAGTTTCATAAGGCATTAGAGAGAGCCAGTGTGGTGTAGCAGTTCGAGCGCTGGATTATGACCCTGGAGACCAGGGCCATTTCCACACTAGACTGTTATAGCGCTTTTATTCCACTTGCAACATCCTCTGGAATCCTGGGGTTTGCAGTTTCGGCAGGGGCCAGGTGGCCCCTCCCAAAACTACAAACCCCAGGATTCCATAGAATGTTGCACATGGAATAATAGCGCTGTAACAGTCTAGTGTGGAAATGGCCTAGGGTTCGCTTCCCTGATTGGCCATGGAAACCACTGGGTGACCTTGGGCTCATCCCATACTCTCTTTCCCAGAAAACCCATGATAGATTTGCCTTAGGAAAGTTGGAAATTACTTGAAGACAAACAACAGAACAACAGCAACAACTACAAGGCATTAGAACTCTTTGGCTGAGAATGCTAAATACCTCTCTCTAAACTGCAGTTTCCAGGATTCCATGAGATGTTGCCATGGCAGTTAATATGCTAACATACGATTATACATGTGTAGTATGGAAGTGCTCTCAGTCTTTCTGTTGTGTTTACTCACAGAGCTGAATAAAATACATTGTGATCCACATAAGTCTCCAGCTCCATCTAGGGGCCATTTTGGCTGCATCTTTATTGGCCAATTTCATTTATAGTGCTTGAAGGTTGTAATACTAAATATTTTTATTAGAGAGAGTACGTTGCCCTCCTAAACTCGAGAGCAGTGTGCTTTAGTGAATAGTAGCTCAGGATAGTACTGTCCACCTGGGATAGACCCAGACATTCCTCAAAATTGGTGCCTGAGACAACCATCAATAAATGGACACTTCTTGTTTTGTACAAAAATTATGGTTATGTAATACTTTGATTAGGATCATTCAAATATTTCAGAAGTTGAGGGGGATGGCTTATTCTCCAAAACCCCTTTTCACGATGAATGATTAAAAAATTTATGGAATGGAGGAAGACACAAGGGACAAATATCTGATCCAGTACAACAGCCATTGTCCCTGCAAGCAGACCGACTTCAAAAATGGAAATTGGAGCACCTCAGTGAAGAAAAAAGTGTTAAATATCTGTTCACGTTACTGTCCTCTTTGTAGGTAAAGAAGACTAGCCGTAACCTAAGATCTGTCCCATTGCCTTCATTGAGGTGTTGTTGTTGTTGTTAACTGCTGTCAAATTGTCTTGGACTTATGACAACCCCATGAATTAGAGACCTCCAAGTCACCCTATCATCAAAAGCTCTGCTCAGGTCTTGCAAACTCAGGGCCATGGCTTCCTTGATTGAGTCTATCTATGGCCCTTTCTGCAGCTTACCTCTGTCCCGGCAGTGTCCGGTGACGATGGCAGCAGCACCTCTTCCAGAAAGGGAGCACTGTGGAGCACTCCCCTCCGCACCACCTGCCTCTGGGCACCAGGAAGCATGATGGCCATGCCTTTTCCTGCCACGGCACGGCCAGGTACTGTCCCAGGCTGTGCTAGGGCAGGAACTGTAGCTATCACGCTTCTAAGACCTTCGCAAGCAAAGTAAGTGTGGATTGCTGGTCATTGACAGTGAAAGCCCGTCAATGATTTCCGGCATGATCATGCTGCCTGAGGATGAGAGGGCAGGTCCAGGATGACGTTGCACATGAGCGTCATCCTAGCCCTGTCTGGGATTGAGTTGCATGCATCTCATGGAAAGGGCCTATCTGTAATGAGGTTTTCCTCTTTTCCTACTGCCTCCTTCCTTATCAAGCATTATTATCTTTTCTCTCATTACCAGCCCTGCTCAGGTCCTGCAGAGTCAGGGCCATGGCTTCCTTGATTGAGTCTATCCATCTTCTTCCTTGACTGAGTCTGTCCTCTTTTCCTCCTGCCTTCTACCTTACCAAGCATTACTGAGTCTTCTAGTGAGTCATGTCTTCTCATGATGCGTCCAAAGTGTGATAGTCTCAGTTTAGTCATCTAGCCTTCTAGGGAGGGTTCAGGCTTGATTTGCTCTGGAATCCACTCATTTGTCCTTTTAGTAGTTCATGGTATCTGTAAAAATCTTCTCCAGCACCACATTTCAAATGAGTTGAGTTTCTTCTTATCAGCTTTCTTGACTGTCCAGATTTCATAACCATGCACAGAAATGGAAATACAATGGCATGGATAATCCTAACTTTAATATCTAACTACGTGTTTCTACACTTCAGGCTCTTGCCTAGTTCCTTCATAGCTGCCCTTCCATGTTCTAGTCTTCTAATTTCTCGACTGTGTCTCCATTCTGATTAATGACAGAGCCAAGGCATGCATGGAGAATCTTGAGCTATTTCAATGTGTATATCATCTGCTTTTAAGTTATGTAAATCATCTGTGGATTTTTTTTTTAAATTTTCAACTGAAACATGCTTTGTATTTTCTTCCTTCAGTTTCTTCAGTAATCATTCCAAGTCTTTTTTATTTTTTAGTAGCATGGTTGAGGCATTCTGACCCCTGTACCCCTGTGGAGCAGAAGCACAAAGGAACATTGTTTTCCTTATCTCAGTAAAACAGAAGATTACTTTTACGTGCTGCACTAGGTTAAAAAAAATTAATTGAAATCAAGTCAAAACTGTTATCTGGTGAACGGAAGGAGATGGAACTTTACTGCAGTCTCTCTCAGGCGGTGGGAAAATGTCAATTACTTTTTGTTCTTTATATGTTCTGAGTAACTCAACAGTCTGCTGCTGGCCTTTTAACATTAACTAAACCGAAAACCGTAGTGATAAATGTAGCAGCTGTATTATCCGGAGGGAGGCATTAACCTATAGGGAGGCTTTGTCCTATAATCTGTGCCGTTCAGCATTTTTAAGGTCCAGTTCCAAGGCCATGGGTGGGAATGCACTTGTTACCAGGCTGAGATACCGAAAGTGCATGAGTTGTTTAAACAAATTCTTTGCCCCAGCAGATGGCACTATTGTCTGCTCTGCTTCTTGTGGTCTTTTGATCTATCTCTGATTGTCCATCACACTTTTTCTTAAATGGATTCAAGTTCTTAATTTTCATCCTTTTCGGATGCACTGTTTGACAAGCTCAGGTTTCAGGGAGTTTCAGGGGAGGCCTTGCAGTCTATTCCGCTGCCTTGAAAGGCATGGCTGCTGGTAATGCAGGCCAAAACTTCCTCAGTGGCTGCACCCACACTTTGGAACTCCTTCCCTAGGAAGGTTAGGATGGCTCCTTCTTTGTCAATCTTTCAGTGGCAGATTTAGATCTTTCTTTGGGAATTCATTTTTAACAAGAGAAGAGCTTTTTATAGTGCTGGACCGTTTTTAATCTTTGTTATAAAATAATATTTTAAATGGTTTTAGTTCTGTTACTGTTTAATACTGTTTAATGCTATTTTGATCTTAATTTTGTATAGGAAGCCCCTGCCTTTTGACACCATGTTATCTGACAACTCACTCTTTCAGTGATTCCAGATTAAGGACTAGTTCCATTAATTCAACATGGGATCTGCTGTTTTGTTAGTTCTTCTTGCCTACGAAAGCTTGCTTGAGACCACTTGCACGTGCGCAAGGTTCCAAGTCTGCCTATGAAAAAGTGCATTTCCTGGTCAAATTAATGGAACTGGTCTGTATTGCAAGCATTGAAAAAGCAGGCTTCATGGTACAGAGGTTCGCTTGGGACCGTGCATGTGCCGCTTGCAAAGTGAGCTCAGGGGTGGGGAGAAGGTGCCAAGTCAGCTGAGACTTTACAAGCAGTGTGTGCACATGGCTGGTCCCAAGTGAGTCCTTTGTGTTCACTACAGTAGATGGATTCCACTTTCCATCATTTCCACTGACAGTGCCCCAGTCCCTAACTTGTCAGTTAAGCGGGAGAAACTTGTATGGTTTTTAACTGTATATGTTTTTATTGTAATTTTCTGTCTTCTTGTAAGGCACCTTGAGTCCCAGTCTTGGAGAATGGCAGGACATAAATAAAGTGACGGATGGACATAAAGTAGACAGGGTAGCTTCTGCAGATCTGCACCTACCAACAGCAGCTTCTCCTTTTGGCCTTTACCCATTGTGTGATATCTTCAAGCAAGTATTTGTTTAGTATTAGGAAGCAGGCGTGTCGCTATGGGGCAAGGGAAAATGATAATTTCCTCTAATTTCTAGCATGGCAGAGAGTGAGACAGTGATAATCATAAACATGTAGATCTCTTCTGTTTGCTGTGTTCTCCTGCCTCTGCTTTTTTCTTTGGGTGCCTAAACTGTATTTCCAAATGCTCCACTGAAATATTAAGTTACTTCAGTGCTAAACAATTGGGGACTCAAGGAAAACTTCATTTGAGGGGCAACATTCTTATTTGGGGGCAATGTACTAATTAGAGGGGGGCAAGCTATACCCCCTGCAAAAAATGCTGGCTGGAGTTGAAACCATGGCACTTACTTTGAACTCTGGACTCAAAATTCATTGTAGGACCATGACCAGATCCAGACTCCATGCAGGACTGGCTCAAGGTATTTCACTACCAAGAGTAAAGGATGGGATGGGATGGCACCTTCTCCATTCTGCTTACCAAAGCCAACCAGCTTGGCTATTGAATCTTGCTTTAACTGATGATGGACACAGTGTCCTTCACTGCACCCAAAGGTGCATGAGGAAGATTCTTATTATTCTCATTTTATTCCACCCACCCCTGCCACACCCCTGTCAAGGAGTTTGACAAATACCTAGTACGGTTCTATGGAAGCACTTCCTGACCAAAGTTTGCCTCTCAACACAGAAACAGAGAGTCTTCCTTTTGCCCTAAATATAAGTAAATTCATTTATTGCCCTAAAATTTGTACTAAGTTGGCTCAAAAATCTTGTTTCCTAATGCAAATAATTATACGATTTGGCAAGCTGACACAGTAGTTATTTTCATCAAAAGAAAAAAAAATAAGATTTTTGGCCAGGCACAGCAAAAGCCAAGATGAACAATGTGTGGCCTTCTATATGTATTTGGACTACATCTGTGTTCATTCATCCCTTGACCAAAGAGCTGATAGGAACCGCAGTCCAACAACATCTTGGGGGGCCAAATGTTCTGTTCCCCTTGCTTAAGCACAGACAAGATGGTGCACTCCAGATGCTTTGGTCCATAAATTGTATGCTCTAGCCAAATTAAGAATTATGGCAGACTGTTATCCAAAACATCTAAAGGGCGGATTGCCTACATAAGCAACCTTTCCATGGACTTGTTCTAGTATAGAACAAATCTTAAGTAAACCTTCACTAGCAATATATGTTTTCCGGATTCAGAACATGCATAGTTAAATCTGGAGATGCAAGCAGGCACATGGGGTTAGGTGTTTTATTATCCTGCATTCAGCACTCAGAATAAACCATGATTTATTGTCATGGGAATACTCCCAGCCTCTCTCTGTCCAGCTCATAAAGTCTTCTCTCACCTCTATTCTCCGGTGCTGCTGCTCCGCCCCTTATGCTTCTATTTTTGATTAAATACAACTTGTGATGTTCCAGTCTGACAAACTGTGGTTAATTTAGCTATGATTCTATGAAACAGGTTAACTCCAAGTTGTCATTTATGAAGTTGTTTTTTTTTAACAAACCATTCCACTAACCACAGTTTAGGGCTCAAAGCTGTGGTTAATTAAAATCAGAAGCAAAACCTTCCAATCACCTCTTTATCAACAGTAGCTTCAGATCCCTATCAGTGACCAGAAATAGGAATTTGATTATGAGATTCTTTTGTTACTTTCCACTCTAAATCAGATGCTCATGTCCCCTACAAAATCTTTCTCAACTCACAACAGTTTCATTTCTGGATGAGTTTTCTGGGAAGTCAATATCCTGAAAGATTCTAGAGCAGATCATTAAGCAGATAGTTTGTAATTACTTAGAAAGCAATACTGTGATTATGAAAAGTCAACATGAATTTCTCAAAAACATGTCATGCCAGACTAATCTCATCTCTTTTTATGATAGAGTTACAAGTTTGATAGATGAAGGGAATGCTGTGGATGTCTTGACTTCAGTAAGGCCTTTGACAAAGTTCCCCATGACATTCTTGCAAAGAAGCTAGTAAAATGTGGGCTGAACAGGGCTACTGTCAGGTGGATTTGTAACTGGTTGACTAACTGAACCCAAAGGGTGCTCACCAATGACTTCTCTTGATCCTGGAGGGAAGCGACTAGTGGTGTGCCACAGGGTTCTGTCCTTGACCCAGTGGAATTCAACATCTTTATCAATGACTTGGGTGAAGGAATAGAGCGCATGCTGATCAAATTTGCAGATGATACCAAATTGGAGGGGTTGCCAATATCCCAGAGGACAGCATCAAAATTCAAAATAACGTTGATAGATTGGAGAGCTGGGCCAAAGCTAACAAAATGAGTTTCAGCAGAGAGAAATATAGGGTCCTACACCTAGGCAGAAAAAACGAAATGCACAAATATAACATGGGAGACACCTAGCTGGACATCATTACATATGAAAGGGATCTAGAAGTCTTGGTAGACCAAAAGCTGAACATGAGGCAGCAGTGTGATGCAGCAGTCAAGAAAGCCAACACATTTCTTGGTTGCATCAATAAGAGCATGGTGTCTAGATCAAGGGAAGTGACAACCTGGAACATGTCCAGAGGAGTATTTTTGAATATTTGAAAGGATGTCATGTTGAAGAGGAAACAGGCTTGTTTTCTACTGCTCCAGAAACTAGGACAAGGAGCAATGGATTCAAACTACGGGAAAAAAGATTCCACCTGAACCTTAGAAAGAACTTCCTGATGGTCAGACCTGTCTGGCAGTGGAATATACTGCCACAGAGTGTGGTGGAGTCTCCTTCTTTGGAGGTTTTTAAGCAGAGGTTGGATGGCCATCTGTTGGGAGTGCTTCGATCTGTGTTCGTGCATAGCAGGGGGCTGGACTGGATGGCCCCTGTGGTTTCTTCCAACTCTATTATTGTATGATTCTCTTCTGGTACTGTCTTATCTTACTCTACCTATGCATCACATTCCAGATTTCTAAGCATACTATTGAACAAACTGTCCAAGAAACAAGTCCAATCAAAAAGGCTAGGGCACTGAAGCAGTGCTGTGACTAACCTTTTAGGTTTCTCTTGTCATTGAGATTCATACTTTTTCAGTGTAATAAAGACTGCATGAAATTTATTGCCATTGTTATTTTTGTTCTGGGCCTGTGTGCCTCCAGCCCACACTTTCCTTGGCTTCCTCTCTTTCATATTAACTTTCCCTGAGCTAGCTAAACATATGTCCTTTAGGGATAGCCCTCCATGCTGCTCCATGTTCTTACTTATGACATGCCTTCAGCTGGTGCAGTGATTTAATAAGGACCAAGCACCAGGTTCAAATCCTTGCTTAGCAATGAGGTTCACAGGGTGAACTTGAGCATGTGATTCTCTCAGCCTAGCCTACCTTATAAGGTTACTGTGAGGATAAAATGCACATTCTTGAGGTTTTACATATGGACGAAGGCCGAGGTCCCATTCTGTGGTTGCAAATTTACACCACAGTGGAGTTAATACTGGCTATTTTTGATCATTCCTTTGTGCAGCTGATGATACCTCAGGCTTGCCTGTTGCACAACACTGTGACCACAGCTAACTACCAAATTAAATGAAGAACTGGAGGAACCTCCAAGAAAACATAAGTATTTGTATGTTCATTTGTATGATCATCATTTGCACTGCTACTACTCTGCTTGTGCAATCTTGTTTAGGACAGCACCCTAGAAAGTACAACTGTTTGCATAATGGTATTTATGGAAGCACAGTGCAGATCACCAACAGAATTCCATCCTAGTGCCCTAGCTCTGAGGCAGGGATTCCAGGCTGCATCAGGCCTGCTGCCCAACTTGTAAGCTATAGAGAAAGACCCCCTCCAGCCCCAACCTCTCAAGTGCACAAAACAAACCCACTCATCCCATTTATGCCATCTCAGGAAGGCAGCCTAATTAGTAGAGTGACTGATTCTCTGGCAGAGCTTGATAAAAGAACTCACAAAAGTGACCAGCTTAATAAGATTGCTATTAGCTTGTGGAAGAGAACCCAAAGGCTTGATCCTTCCCATGGAAATAGCTGCATTTCTATGTAAGGTCCTGCACTTAGGCAGAAAAAATGGAAGGCACAAATATAGGATGGGGGACATGTGGCTGGACAGCAGTACGTGTGAAAGGGATCTAGGAGCCTTGGTAGATCACAAGCTGAACATGACTCAGCAGTGTGATGCGGCAGCCAAAAAAGCCAATGCAATTCTCGGTTGCATCAATAGGAGTACGGTGTCCAGATCGAGGGAGGTAATGGTACCACTGTATTCTGCATTGGTTAGGCCTCATTTGGAATACTGTGCCCAGTTCTGGGCACCTCAATTCAAGAAGGATATCGACAAGCTGGAGGGCGACCAAAATGGTGAAGGATCTGGAAGCCATGCCCTATGAAGAATGGCTTAGGAAGCTGGGTATGTTTAGTCTGCAGAAGAGAAGGTTAAGAGGGGACATGATAGCCATGTTTAAATATTTGAAGGGATGTCATGTTGAGGAGGGAGCGGGCTTGTTCTCTGCCGCTCCAGAGACCAGGACAAGGAGCAATGGATCCAAGCTGCAGGAAAGGAGATTCCACTTGAACCTCAGGAAGAACTTCCTGACGGTCAGAGCTGTCCGGCAGTGGAATATGCTGCCTCAGAGTGTAGTAGATTCTCCTTCTTTGGAGGTTTTTAAGCAGAGGCTGGATGGCCATCTGTTGGGAATGGGGGTTCCTGCATAGCAGGGGGTTGGACTGGATGGCCCCTGGGGTCTCTTCCAACTCTATCATTCTATGATTCTATCCAGGGTGCAAACAAAGGACGGAACATTTTATCCCTCCTTTGCCAGCCCATTCATCTGTAGGCAATTCATAAATGCAATTCTTTGTTACCAGAAGTGATCAGGTGAGAACTGGCTTGTACCACACGTGAGCAGGCTTTCACCCTGACTGTTCCTGGTTTTTCTCAAGGCAGAGTACACAGATCTTCTTTCCACAATTTTTCTTTTACAACAACCGTGCAAGGTAGTACATGCTGAGAGAGAATATCAGCCCAAAGCCACCCAATGAGCTTCATGGCTTAGTGGAAAGTGAATGTGGATCTCCCAACCTCTAGGCCAATGCTGTAACCACACAACACTGGTCCTTGTGTATATGTTTTGTTTGTATGTAACATGGGAGGAGAGGCTGCATATGAGTTTGAAAGATGAAAGGTGGGAGGAGCCCATGACCATCACTGGTGCCAGTCACATCCACCACCAACATGCAATGCCCAATCTTTCACTGTCCACCATCACTTGAATTCTCACGGGAAGACTGGGCTCCTAATAGCCACAAGTGGGTTGAGAACATCAGTCAACCTGCATGCTCTCCAACATTCTGCAGATGAAGACAAGGACATGAGTGGCCAAGCAACACTACAATGTGGTCAAGATGGCAAAAGTTATTAATGAGAAAGAATACACCAGCTAGGAGAGGCTGCAGCAGTTTGCTTTTGCCTGAGCCTACTAGGAAGGTCAAGACTGTTCCCTCTTCTCTCCTTCTTAATGAATTCAGTGAATGCAAAGTATTTTTGCACTTTGAACACGGTTTGCAGAAACTGAAATAAGCAGAGGACAAAATGGAAAGTGGGAGTGATAAGATAGAAACTGAGACATTTAAAACACAGCTGAAAAAGTGGCTCAACCGAGGATTTCTAGGGACCATCTCGGCCAAACTGTGAAAATTGGAAGGTATGAACCTGGCACTTCCCACACTAGACAGTAGGCACATATTACCTTGATTTTCTGTGCCAAGATGTCCCTCTGGAGAGCAGGCACCAGCTACAGGAGAATAATAGCCACAATGGCCACTTGAAGGCAAGTAGCAGGTGAGCAGTGGTGTCAGCTGGGCAAGACAGAGGGGCTATTATAGCTGCCTGACATTTCTACCAGGAGGACTAATTAAGAAAGACAAGCAAGGATGTATTGGGAGTAGCAGGAACAGGGGTGAGGAACCTGTACAAGAAGAAGTGATAACAAGAGACAAATGTGAGGGGAAAAATAGCAGCAAGGCCATAAAAATCAACTGGCTGAGTGATTGGCCCACACAGAGGCCTGGCAGGAAGCCATCTCCAGCATTGCAAGCAACGGATTCCAAGCTGGCCATAAAACTCCTCAGATGGCACATCTCTCCCAGTTCAGAAAAACACACTGAACACCAGAAGAGGAGACCCCAGCAACACTTTGCCTGAAGAAACAGAACACTGCTACAATTGGGGGTGGGGGTGGGATTTGCTTGTGTGTCCAAGTATGTTACGAACCATATTCTGCAGAGCTTTTTTTTCCAAATCTGGAAATGACTGAATGGCAACTTTTCAGGCCTAAATCAGATTTTGCGGGGGGGGGGGGTTAAACCGAGTGAAAGTGAAACAAATATGGAAGTGTTGGAGGTTCCCAGAAACAGTATTTGGCTCACAGATCATGCTTTACCCACCCAGATCTGGTTCAATACAATGTCTCCCCCAGCCTTCTCTAACCAGGGACCCTATGGACTTGTGGGATAAGAACTCCAATCATCCCCAGGCAGTGCTGGTCAGATAATGGGAGTTATATAGTCCAGTGCACCCGGAAAGTACTGGATTAAGGAAGTTCTATCTGCACTGAGCAATAGTGGGTCTTAGCTGGCTTAGGACAGCAGTGTTGTGGCAGGCATATGTGGAGTATTTCCGGACCTTGGAGGGCTCCTAGCACTACCATTCAAAAAACAGGGTGCAATTATTCCACCCTTTTCTCCTTGACCTATGTGTGGGTGTTAAGTGTTGCCAGGTTTTCAAATCAACAATAAAGGGCAGTTGGAATTCATCAGATGCAGGGTTACCAAGCAGGAAACAGATATTAACAAGTTTGTGTTTTACCTAAATACCAGATTCCCATTAATTTAGCCATGTGTTCTCTACAATATTCACATACTGTCCATTTTCACATTATGTGCACATTTCTATCTTTTTGAAAGGCCTGCACCAAAAATGCTGGATATTTTATTTTATTTTGGGGGGGGGGGCTTCTTGTTCAGCGTCTATAAAAGGAAAAGCTTTCCAATGCTCACAAGGGGGTACCTGCCAGTCCCATAAGAGAAAAGACTTCTGGCCATCAAATAAGGGACATCTCTTATAAGGGACACTTGGCAGCCTGTGTGTATGTATATGTAGGACATGTGAAAAAACTACAAGTAAAAAAATGGCAGTATCTTGATGTCTCCTGCTCCATAATATTATGCAAATAAAGCAGAGCAATCGCATGAGGAAACATCTGCTGTAGATAGCCTTGGAGATTAGCAAGAACCGAGCCTGGAGCCTTCGGCATGCAAAGCACACACTCAGCCTTTCCCAAAGTGGTGCATTTCTGACACACATACCACTTTCCCTTCTCACCCTGACAGTGAGCAATGGGTATCTTGAGAGGAGGCCAGGAGATGCCTCCTTCCTTTAGAGCCATGGAGGCAGGAGAATCTAAAGGAAAAGCACAACTCATAAAGCTCTTTCAAATATTTTCTGAACTATACTAGCTGAGTTATGCATCTCCAAGCATATGAATCAAGCACTACACAGGATCATTCCTGATGTTTACTTCCTGTGATTTCCCTCCTTCTTTTGGCCACATGACCTAGGCAATAACAGAAAGAAATTAATTGCAAGCTAGACTATGGCCCTTTCTGCACTACACTGTTATAGCATTGTTCCACTTTCAACATCCTATGGAATCCTGGGGTTTGCAGTTTAAGGAGGGGCATTAAGAATCCTTGGCCAGAGAGCTCTTTGGCCTCAGTAAACTACAAACCCCAGAATTCCACAGGATGTTGAAAGTGGAATAATAGCACTACCACAGGATAGTCCAGAAATGGCCTATATCTCAGTGCAACATACAGAACTGCATTCCAGTACAGTGGGAATCTACCAGACCGCAACAGCACCATTTTACACCATGGAGTCCTTAGTTGGATGAGTAAGAAATTCAGTTCATTTTTAGAATTTACCAGCATTTGTAAATTTCTTAATACTCAGGATACAAACAATTTGTTATATATAAAATGTGAATTTGGGAGAAACTCTGAATTCACAGATTCATCCTTCTAGGCTCACAATTTTGAATGCTTAACTTTTAAAAGTTTGGCACTGAATCAATGGCCATTTCCACACAGGTTTAAAGAAATGGTGCAGAGCATCCTCCAGGGAGGACGTCTGCACCTGGGAGCGGACTGGGTCGGACCTACTTACTGTAGTTCCGCACCTCAGCCCACTCCCGAACGACCCGAAGCGGTCGTCCAGCATGCTTTTGAAAGACTGCTTGAAACAGGTCTTTCAAAAGCACGGAGCGCGCCACTCAGTTCCCACGCTCCGGTGCAGATTTGCCGGGGGCGGGCTTTAGGCTGGTGAGCTTCAGCGGTTGGTGGAGAGCCTTGACCAACTGGAAGCCGCCATTTTCGTACCCGGAGCAGTGCGGAGCGGCAGCCACGCACTGCTCCGGACCAGCCTGGACCCAAGCGTGGAGCCAAGAAGTCCGGTAAGTACCGGCACGGGGCGATTCCCTCGCCCCCTGTGGAAATGGCCAATGTAATCAATCACAATAGTATTGAATTAGGCTTGCAGCCTCTTCTTCTGAAAGGCAATTCAGATTCAACACATGTACAGCACGCAGGTACAACTTGGTCCTTTCTATGATGGCAACTGCTATATTGATACCATTTAGCTAGTGCAAATATAAGAGGATTTCATTTCAGTCAATTTTTGAAGCATCTACCAAGATTCACAAATACCTGGAATAGAAAGAATCTGATGCTTTTAAAAAATGAAATGCATGAGAAAACAAAACAAAAAATGACCAATAGAGAGCACTTGGTCCCTGGAATCAAAGTAGCTGGTACTTTATAGGGGAGTGACCATGTAGAATTCGTGACTATGGGACAGGCCAAAGAAGAGTGTAGTCAAACATGATCCTTGGCTTCAGGAAAGCTGATTTTTTCCAGCTCAGGGAAATACCGGGTAGAAATCTCATGGCTAGAGATGCTAAAGCAAAAAGGTGCTCAGGATGGATGGGATTTTATGAAGAAGAAACTGCTAAAAGCAGTCACAAACAATTTAATGGAAGGGGGAAAAAAGAGAAACCTCTCAAAAAGTCAGTGTGGCTGCACAGTAAACTGGAGGGGGAAAGTGAAAAAAAACCATGTGTAGAGAATGGGAAGAAGGATGAATCATCAAGGAAGAATACAGATGTGTGGCTCAAGCTTGCAGGAATAGTGTAAGGAAAACTAAAGCTCAAAATGAGCTGAGACTGACTAGGCAAGCAAGAACAAAAAGTTGTTTTTCAACTATGTTAGAAGCAAGAGAATGATGAAGAAAATGGTGAGACCACTGCTTAGCATGGTAAAATGCTAACAGATCACAGGAAAAGGCAAAACTGCTCAATAACTATTTTGCGTCAGTTGTTTCTCAAAAAGAAGACTATGTGTTTCCATACGTCAGCAGAGACGTTGGCAAGGAATGTGGGTTGCAAATCAAGATTCATAAGGAGTTAACGTGGAATCACTTAGTTAACCTAACGAGTCCAGATTCACACAGCCAGATAAACGGCATGCCAGAGTATTGAAGGAGGTTGCTGACATCCTTGCAGAACCATTTGCCATCGTTATTGAGAGATCTTGGAGAAAGGTGAGGTGCCAGAGGACTGGAAATGAGCATACATTTTCCCTCTCCTTAAAAAAAAAAAGGGGGCAGAAAAGAAGATCCAAGAAATTACAGGGCAATCAGCCTGACCCCAATACCAGGAAGAATATTAGAAGGAATTATACAGGAGTCTATTTGCAAGTATCCTGGTGACAATTCAGTGATTAGTAGTAGCCAGCATGAATTTGTCAAGAACGAATCCTGCCAAACTAATCTTATATCCTTTTTTGACAGGGATACTAGTTTAGAAGATGGTGGGAATGCTGAGGATATCATTTATCTGGATTTCAGCTAAGCATTTCATTAAGTCCGCCATGGTATTGTGATTAGTAAACTGACTAAATATGGAATAGATGAAAACACCTTCAAATGGATCCATAAATGGTTGGAAAACCATATTCAAAGAACTGTCATCAGTGGCTGTGCTTCAAATTGGAAAGAGGTCTCAAGTGGAGTGCCACAAGGTTCTGTCCTGAGGCTGACAGTCTTCAATACTTTTGCCAGTGATTTAGATGATGAGGTGGAGGGAATTCTTATCAAATTTGCAGATGATACAAAACTGGGAGGGGACGCTAACACATTGGAGGATAGGGACAGAATTCAAAAGGACCTTGATAAACTAGAAAACTGTGATGAAATTTAAAAAATGAAAATCAACAGACAAATGCAAAATTCTACTTTTAGGCCACCAAAATCAAATGCATGCGTATAGAATGGAGAATACTTGGTTATCAGTATTTCATGTGAAAAGCACCTTGGGATTATTGTTGAATGTAAGTCAGTAGTGTGACACTGCAGCAAAGAAGGCAAATGGTATCTTACTCTGCATTAATAGAAGCATAGTATCCAAGACAAGGAAAGTAATAGTCCCACTATATTCTGCACTGATCAGGCCTCAGCTGGAGTGCTGCATTCAGTTCTGGGTGCCTCATTTTAAGGAGGATATAGACAAGCTGGAGCAAGTTCAAAGAAGGGCAACGAGGATGATAAGGCATATGGAGAACAATACATACAAGAAGAGGGTGAAGGAGGTAGGCACATTCAGCTTGGTGAAGAGAAGACTGAGAGGTGACATGATTGCACTCTTCGAATACTTCAAGTGCTGCCACAAAGAGGAAGGTGCTGGCTTGTTAATGCCTGAGGCTAATGCCTCAGAGAGCAGAACTAGGTCTAACAGTTTTAACTAACAGTAGGGTAGATTTCAATTGAAATTAAAAGAAACCTCTTGATAGTGAGAACTGGTTGGCAATAGAACCAATTGCCTGAAGAGGTGCTGAGGTCTCCTTCTCCAAATTTCTTCAAAAAGAGGCTGGATAGCTACCTGCCGGGGATGCTGGAGATCCTGCATTGAGCAGGGGGTTGCGTCTGATGGCCCACACAGCCACTTTCAACTCTATGAGACTATGATTGGTTTTCCTATCCCTAGCCAGAAACGTCTTTCCTCAAAACTGAGAAATGCCATATGTAAAGATCTCCTATCTACCTTGCTGTATGTAACAAGGATAGGGACAGTAGGGATATAGAAGAACCTATAAGGTTTGTCACCGGTTAGACCAAGTTTGAACTTCCACATTGTTAGACAAATTGACATTCAAACTTTGCCTTGCCAGAAGCAAAATAGCTGAAGACAATTTTGAAACTGCAATTGGCCCTAGACATTCACAGGGCCACAGGATCCCTGCAAAAGTAGAAAAATCATGAATATCAAAATGTATGTGTGTGTGTTCCTGTGGGAAGAAAGCTGTGGCACTGTGAGGAGAGCAGGCACCAAGGGTCCAAACCAGGTAAGGTTAAGGAGAGTGAAAGGGGATGGGTTGGCATGGTGGCCCTATACTTCCTCTCTCTTGCCTATCTCCTTCCATGGGTGTGTGTGAAGGCATCACAAAAGGGTTTGTGGTGCTGAGAAATCAGGCTGTGAGACATCTTTAGCTGGCCAAGCAGTGGCTGGTGGAGGAGGGACCAGAAGTGGATTTTTAAAGGGCTGCATAGCTTGATTGGAGATGCTGAGAGGGAAGTTCCCCCAGAAAAGAAGCACTGGTGGGGGGGAGGGGGACAGGGGTTGGAGAAACTCACAAATAATCAAATCCATGAAAATAAAACCCCTAAATGTGGAGAGCCAACTGCATGTGGCATCTGTTCATAATATATATGCTACATGCAAATTCTAGAAAGGGCCACTGTTGAACCATATGATATTTTGGAAACTATCATGAGCAGCACTCTTTGGATACTAATTACTGTTTGTTGCTGCCATTTGACAGCAATGAATGTACTTTAAATCATGAAATGTGTCTGTAGTGGGGGCCAGTGGGCACAGGCTAATCTACTCCAAATTGCTATTAAAAATATTTTTAAAAAAACTGAGAACATGTGTTTTTTCTTGAGAGAAGGAGGGAAACGTGCACTCTGAGGCATGGTGCTTAACAGGGAGCAACTGCCTTGGCACAAGGATTATAATTAGCACTTTATTTATACACAGCTTTTTAAAATACAGCTCAAAAGCAGGGAAACAATGCCCAAAGGGCACCCCTTTCCAACCTGGTGTCCTCCAGATGTGTGTCCTTCTCATTAACCCAGCCAGCAGCAGCAGCAGCAGCTGGGAGTGATAAGAGTTGTACTCCAGCACATCTGGAGGGCAATTGGCTAGAGAAGGCTGCCACAAGGAAAAAAGGAAACCCCCTCCTCACCAATGGTTAGTGGGCTGGGTAGAGGGATATGGGATACTTGCAGAAGCCCAGGGTAAGACCTCCGTCTTGTCTCCTTGACAGAAGCTCAGCATCTCTAACAGGCGCAGGACAAACAGAAGTTCAACACATGAAGGTTTTTTTGTCATTCAGAATGCTCTCATCATTAGCACTAGTGAACAGAGCAGGGGTGTTCGGTGAAGCGTCAGAAGCAGAAGAGGGCTGGCTAAGGCAAGCTGGGGTATCTGAGGTAATAAAGCTCTTGGTGGACTGTGTAGCAGGAGGGAGTTGCAGATATAATTCTGGCTTTGCATAACATTGGGAAGTGAACACATGGCCAGGCTGGAACACAGCTGTATCAACCACGTGGGGGCAGGCACCCCTCCCAGCAATAACTCTGAGGCTGGAGTAGGCCTAGTAAAAGCCGAACCCCCATGCCGGAGGCGTGTCATTAGGGTGGCCCCTCCTCCAAACAGGCGAGAGAAGGAGGTGGCTGCTGCTATTTCTTGACCTTGGAGTCATAAGTGCCTGCATGCTTGTAAGCTGCCACGTAGCCGCTGTTGTCCACAATGTTCTCCCGCCCGCTCTTGCCTTTGCCCTTCCCACTTTCGTCAAAGCGCTCCTTGTGGGAGCCTGTGTACTTGGACGTGTCAGTGAGTCTCTCCACGGCCCCTACAGACTTGGCTTTCTGTAAAAGAAAAGAAAAACATGAGGGAGGCCCAGAACTAGTCTTTCTTCATTGTCTCCTCACTCTACCTTTGAACACGGCTTCCACATCACGTCTACCTTTATTATCTTAAAGCAGAGATGGATCCCTGCAGCTTCCAGAGCGTACTGGCCTGGAGTTCCTATCAGCTCCTAGCCTGCGACATCAGTGTGGAGGGATCATGGGAGTTGGAGTCCAACAACATCCAGAAGGCTTATTGCAGTCAAGTTATTGATTTCACAGGTGAAAACTTCAGACACACATGGCTGAGCAACATCAGAGCATGGCCTAAAGACTGTGGCCAGGCAAAAAGAAGGAAAAAGTTATAAAGAGGAAGAACACACAGAACTACTATTTTAGGGACAGAAATCCTGAAATTTATGTATTGAGTTTAGGAAAGCCTCAGCCTACTGGGAAGGGCAAGACTCCACCCCTCTCCTACTCCTCCTGCTGAATTAACTGCTTTGTACTTTGAACTCAGTTTATAGCAACTGAAGTAAGCTGGCACAAAGTGGGAATAAAGAAGAATGATCACGCCATTTTAAAAACAACAGAGAAATTGGGACAGTGGAGAACTGACCACAACTGTCCTTGCCAAACTGGGACAGCTGGAGGGTATGCCTAGCGCTGTATCACCTATTTGGACTGTATGAGCTGTCCAGAGCAGTGCTACTCAAAGTGGCTGTCCCTGGACCACTGCCAGTCCCCAGGCCGTTGACTGTTGGTCCCTGGTGAGTTTCCAGGAAAGAAAGAAGTCACTGTAGCCAATGGGCACAAATATGGTGCTGGTCCCTATCACACTGGGAAGAAATCATTGCTGATCCCTCACACCAAAGAGCCTAAGAAACACTGTTCTAGAGGATCTCAAGCAGAGGTCTTTCATGAACAGGACTTCCTTCCTGAGTCTGCTTTACCCTGTGGATATTGAAGAATGAAGCCAGGGCCTTCCACATGCAACGCAGAAGCTCTGCCAATGAACTAAAGCATTCCTTTCTGACAAACAAGCTGGACTGTGCCACTAAAACCTAACTCTAGCTTTTAAAAAAAATCTACATGCTTGTTCCGAGCAATGCCATGTTTTAGTCTGTACAATTTCCAGAATCCAGTGGCCATCCTTGCTGGTAGATTCTGGGAACTACAGTTCAAGGGGAGAAAAAAGACTTTTCTAAGCTCTGATGAAGACAATATGGTGCTGTTTCTAGAAACCTTTGCTAAACAATCGAAACAAGAAAAGTTGAAATCATTTCTAAAGAGGCAAGCCTTACCTAACATACACTGGTGGTAAGGAAACAATACTTGGTACAGGTATGACTACAGCTGTGGGGGGAGTGCAGTCTGTGGTCCTCAAATGCATCGAAAAGCCATCTGGTGGGCACAAAAGGCATTTAGGCCCAAGAGAGGCTTATTTCTGAAACAGGAAGTGAACCAAAAGTGACTTCCAATCACTTTCTGTTGCTAAAAACAGCCTAAACAGCCTGGACCTAAACAGGCCCATGCCCCCAAAAAAGCATTGTGAAAATGCCCTGTGCCCCCCAAGAGGGCCTCTGGAAGGAAAAATTATTTTTCTTTTTTTGTAGGGAGTATAGCCTTCCAAAGTCTTGTGGGTGGTTCTACTCTCCCATGGTTGCCCACCTCAGAATATAGCGTGATATCAAATGCAGGAAATTTAAGAGCCAGCCTTGGAGACTGGCAAAATCTCCCTCAGCAAGCTCAGGTTGTCTCGCTACTGGGAGCAACACATCACACAGGTGTAGGAAAGGGGTGTTTGGTCTTGTTGGTGCTCAAGCTATGGACTGCCCTCTCTTGGAGGCACAGCTGGCCTTAGTTTTGCCCTCTTCTTGGCACCAAGTTAAAAATGGACAGTCCCTATCCTGGATTTCATCTGTAGTATTTCCAGACTGAAGGAGCCTCAGGAAGCAGGCCTGCCTTTGTTCTAGCCTGTTGAATTGTTTTTGTTGTGGGAAGGGAACAGAGATGTTCTTTTATTCTGTTTGACTGCTCTTTTGTTTTTAATTTAGTCCACTTACGTCAAAGAGTTTCAACTGTTCTATCATTAACGTTCCTTACATTGATTGTACCCTGCCCTGAGATCCTCAGACATGGTGGGGGACAAATATTTAAAGCAGGGGAAGGCAAGTTCCAGAGGTATAAAAGAAGGAATGAGGGACACACTTTGTTTTAGAGGAGAATCACACTATCTAGAGGTTGGAATATATGGTTTAAAAACAGATAAACAAAATTGTGTGGAGAGTTTTTTTTTCCCCCTCTGGAAGCTGTAAAAACAGCTGTGGAGGGCATGATTACCGTTCCTGATTTCAATGAACAAATAGATACATTTAAACAGAGAGTGACTATCCCATCCCAAAAGTCTCCCGCCTTTTACCTTCTCTGCTCCTCAGCTCCTGGAAAAGCCTTGGAAATTTACCTCTGTCATTAGTATTATTATTATTTGGACTCCAAGATGTCCAAAGCAACTTGACAGGCCAGACCCTCGGTTCCATCTTTAGCTTTACAAAAGCCGCATTTCCACGTTCTGGTTTCAGACACAACTTGCCTTATTTCTGTGTCCTTGGTTCCCCCAGGGAGGGTTCTTTCCTGCATGCCCTCACCACCCACACAAGGCCCTTCATTTCCCGGCAGCTTCTACTCACAGTGACGCCCACATTGACTGGCTCTTTGCCTGCCACCAGTGTGCAGATAGCTTCATAGGCTTCCTCCTTGCTTTTGTCCTTAAACCTCTTTGGGGCCAGTTCCTCCAAGGCTTTCTTGAACTCCTCATAGTTTATGACTCTGGCTGTCTTCCCCCTGGAATGGAAGAGGCACAAGAGGTTCAGAGTCGGCTCGCTGGTTATGGGACCTGCCTTCACCGCTTGAGATCATAATAAACCCTTTGAGGCTAGAGTTGAAATGAATAAATTTACAGTTATCGTATTCTGAAAAGCAATTTCCACCCCCACATTTATCAGCTGACTACTTTGAACCACTGATCACTATTGACTGCAAACTACTTTTGCACTTTAAATCACTGAGGACTTTCACTTTAAATACTCCTACTATACAAGCAGTGATAATTGCTACTAGGACATTCCTAACCTTCACTGTACTTAAATAGCAACAATTTTGCCTTTCTTTTCCCCTTCTCCACCTCATCCAACAGCCACTTCAACTGCTCCACCAAACTGCCTTGTTCCACTGTCCCCACGTGGTTGAAGACTCCCTCAGCTGCCTAACGCAGCTACCTTGCCTTCCTCCTCTGGGTCTAGCTCTCCTTTCTCCCTCCACCCCACCCCAGCCCTCTCGGAGTGCTCCGCGAGGCTGGTCTCTGTCCCTTCTGCTAACTGAGCTCTCCGTAGAGCTCGAGCGATGGTGACGGGGAGGCAGCGTCAGCAGGCACGAGGTCAAGCACCACTACGTGTTTCAAAAATCTATCCAGGCAGAGATTTTAGCTCAGAAAAAGGGGACATGTCTGGGAGAAGGAGAACATATGGTGACCCTAATCAACTGAAAGGGGGAATAATAAAAAACAAATCAAAAATTTATTGACCACAGAAACAATGTAATCAATTTGATTTAAGAACCTGGGAAAAGAGGTGGTGGAGGAATTTATTTGCTCCACACTCTGGAGCTAAGAGACTTTGGCCCTTTCCACACCTTACCCTGATAGCACGATGCTCCGTTCGGATCCTGGCACCTCCAGTCGTGGGACAGGAGAGGTTTTCCACTGCTCCCTCCCACACGCATCCCTCAGCAGCGGAGGAGTAGCAGCATTAACACTACTGCTCCTTCTGCGTTAAGGAATCAACGGTGATGCCTTCTCCCCAACCCTTTCCCTGCCCTGTGGTACCTGATTGGTTGCCTTTTTCCAGGGCCTTTTTTCTGATTGGCCATCATTGGGCACATGCATGCACCCATGCTTTAGGCTCCCAGACTGACCACAGGAGCTGGTACAATCAAGGAACCACATGCAAACAGGTAAGAGAATGGTTGCATGATCAGGAGTCACTGATGGGGAAAACCCATCAATGATTTACCCTGCTATCACACCAGCTGGTGAAGCGAGAAGACAGGACAGTGATGATGTCTTGCAGAAGCATCGTCGCGGTCCCACTCTTCTCATCTCCCCATGAGATGCAGGCCTCCTGTGGAAAGGGCCTATGATTGGCATCCTGTCACTGACATGCACAAGCACTATTTGCGCAACACATGCAGAGCTGTTATTATAATATTGCACAACGGCTGTATTGAGCTGACAGCAGAAGAAGCAGAGCTGTTCATGTCAAACTGCTTCATGCCCAGATGCACAAAAAGAGTACATTCATCTGTGCCCATCCTTAGACATTGCACTTTGGGTATCAGGGCCCATTCCTGAACATGCTGTTTGTTGCTGCTACTCTGTATGGGAGACGGGCAGCGCTAGCCTGGTGCAACTCCACCAGTGGATATTTATACTATAGTGCAGTGATTTTGGATTGTAGTTTTTGTCTGCAACATTCTGACTGCTGTTCAGAATAGACAATAGATAGAACATAAGAGACTACTCTGCACAGCAACCTACTTTTCACTACAGTGTCAGAATGCATACAGGTGGGCTAACAACCCCTCCCACCCTCCCTTTATGGTTAAAAAAAATTGCCTATAAATCACACGCACCCCAAGGCCTCCAAGCAAGATCGCCCTAATGGGCTGAAAGTGATAGCCCTATGGGAGCAATCATAGTGATAATATGCCCTCCAAAATTTCACAGATGAAAACCAAGACATGTTTGGCCAAGCAACATCAGATCGTGGTCAAGAAGGCAAAAGTTAATGAGGAACAGCAGACAAGCTAGGAGAGGCTGCAGCAGTTTGCTTTTGTCTGGATCTACTGGAAGGGGCATCATTTTGCTCTCTCCTCTCCCTTCTTCTCCCCTGTACTGAACTGACTACAAACTACTTTTGCACTTTAAATGCAGTCTGCAGCAACAGAAGTAAGCTGAGAACAAAGGGGGGAAATAGTAGGAGGACAAAGAAACTGGGACATTTTAAAAATAGCCAACAAAAGTGGGACAGTAGAGGACTCTTTTAAAAAAGTCAAAATTTGGAGGTGGAGAAGCCTAAATAAGCCATGCTTAGCAAGGAAAAGCAGCAAGACAAGCACAGAATTAAACCAGATGATGTATCCCTCTTTGCTAAGAAGGGAAATACTTACACTAGTATTAGTAAGTTAGTAATACACTAACAGTAGTATGACCAGCCCTACAATCAGGCAGAGGCCCTTTCTGCACCTTACCTTTTTCCAGAGCTGGGATGCAGGGATCGCGCGAGCAGCCTCTGGTGAGAGGCTCTTGCCTCTGGGGTCCTTCAGCTCCGCACGAGCTGCCTGCTCGTGCGAGAGCCCTGCCTCTTCCTTCCGCAGTGCAGCCTGGGAGTTTCCGAGGCTGCGCTGGGGAAGGAAGTGCAACCAGCGCGGCTCCGGAGGCTCCACATGCCAGGTAAGTGCACGTGGGGTCCGGGAGCAATGCGCAATTGCACACCATTTTCGGCTTCTAGCCAAAAAAGAAAAGGTGCATGATCGGTGCCTGCCGGCCCCTGGAGCATTGCGCGATTGTGAGTGCATTGCGCAGATCGCTCCTCACAATCACATGGCGCTCCAGGCCCTCTTTCGTACAGAAAATGCCGTGCGAAAAGGGCCAGAGTGAAGCACCAGCTTCTATCTACTGAAAGGCAGCAGTGGCAGCCACTGAACCAGTCTCTCCTGATTATTTCGCTCGTTATTTTGACTGCAAGTTGTTCGGAGGAGGGAAACATATACAGAAACAATCACTAGATAATATGGCCTGTAACCTGTGCCTACAGTGTTCTTATTATGCATCTTCAAGTTGAGTCCAGCTTAGGACAACTCTATTGTTGCATTTTCTTTGCATGATTCATTCAGAGGAAGTTTGCCATTGCCACCTTCTGAGGCTGAAAGAGTGTGAATGTCATGTACTGGATAACCCACACTCCAAAAAACTCACTCTGAATTAGACAGCAATTTATTTTTTGGGCAAGATAGCACACTTCCACAGAAACTGCTGAAACTGGAGGATACATACAGCATACATCTTATATAGCTTATAGATTGGGTTATCAATACAAGTTTCAGCATGCAAAATATTCACTGGACAAAGGCATAAATCCCTTTATGTGTCTATCCCACCTTTACTTTCCCAAGCTGGTGTTTGCCACAGCCCCATATGCCCTTGGTTTGTATAAGAAACAGCATTTTCTACACAGGATTAATATTTATGCATTGAAACAATATTTTCTACACAGAAAATGCTGCTTCCTGTCCAGAAATGCTGCAATTGAGGATTTATTCTCTGTAAAATTCACACATGGTTGATATTTCTGCATTGAAATATTACCTTTCATGCAGAAAATCCAGGTTTCTTTGCAACCACATGTGAATTTTGTGCAGAGTAAGTCCTTAATTGCAAACTGCCTTCAGAGACTGCATAGTTTTTAAAGACCTCCTTGCAGCAGGAGGAAAATTGGTGAAATAATTCATTGCTACCTTTGAGAAGAAACTTAGTGAAGAATTACTGTAAATTCCTACTAAAATGTGTACAGACTCTCCACAAAATTCTCTACTGATATACAAGAAGTCCAGATTTAGTATCAGAGCCTAGCCAAGAGGGAAGAGTATCTTTTTACTGTGAAAATCCTCAGGAAAAAGAAACAGTTTTCAGGACTTAGGACTGGGCTACCTACTCTAACCAAAGGTCAGGACTTCCAGTGCTAATCTGGGCAGCAAACTGAGGGCCCTTTCATATTGTGCAATTATAATGCTATAGTCCGTTTTAATTATCAAAGCTAAATCCTATGGAATCCAGGATTTGCTGTTTAGGAATTTATGCAGTTTAGAATTATTATCCAAAGAACTTAAGCGCCTCACCAAAGTACAAACACCAGGATTTCACAGGATGTTGCCACAGCATTTAAATTAAGTCATAGTGCTATAACTGTGGAGCGTGCAAGGACTTGCAGTTACATGTTTACTTATTTACTTATATGCTACCCAAAGGGCAAATACTCTTTAGAGATTTATAATCATAAAAGTACAGAAGCAGTCACTACAAACAAAAGGGAGCATATTCCAGTATTCCAATATGAAAATATTAAGATGTTACAGGCAACCTAAGCATTGTCTTTTGTAAGATGTTGAGAGTGAAACTGTTACCTTTAGACATAACACTCTTTCTTTCACGCTGTTCCTGTTGGTGGATGTTTGTGGCAGGTGTAGTCTGAAAGGAAACTTTTCCAAGATCTGCTTGAATGTGGAGACATATCTGCTTATTTTTTTTAAAAAAGAGAGATTTCCTTAAAGTTGGGGAGGGATGCTAATTCAAGGACTGGGCATTCCACTCCTTCAGTCCAACTGCTTTCTTTTACAAGAAAATCTTTGACAGCTTGAATCAGTGTAGCCCAATGTCAAAACCAAAGGCCTAAATCTCTCAAACAGCAGCTGACATTAAGCAAATAAACAGTACAAAATGGTCCCTGCGAATATTGCTGAATCAAGCCTGGGCAGCACCACTGAGCAACGCATGCTTCATTGTCCCAGAAGTACAGATGTGATATGCAAAAGGGCCAAATTAAAACTGGCGCTGACACAAGGAAATGTTTGTTTGTTTTTGAAGCTATTAATTGTTGCAGAACCATAAGCCTCTTGTGAAAGGATGAACAACTGTGGCAGATCTGGGGGCCAATTTTCTTCCCCCAGGACCTTTTGGGGGCTGCACAGACTACCAAAAATGCAGAGGGGAAAAAAAACTCCACAACCAGAGGTGGTTAGTTCATTTCTAGTTTTGAAAAACTGGTATTTTTGTTGATGCTAAACAATTCATAGAGGTATCCTCCTTAAAGGCAAACTGTTACTCCTGATGGCTTTTAGAAGAAATAATTTCCTTTTGTCTTTTCCTTTTTTTTCTTGTGGTGAGAAAAAGGGACAGTATGAGTGGGTCTAGAGGAGTGGAGTGACACACACACACACACACACACACAAAGGAGAGCTGCTCCTGGCTTCTTGCTGCATTTTATCTTTGTTTTTGTGGAATGGATTTTTTCTGACAAAAATACGGCTTTACAAAAGACAGGTATTATGAGTACTATGAATATACACAGAATTTCTATCCTGCTGCATCATCCGATTTCCTGGAAGACTTTTTTTAATCAAAGTATTTATCAGAAATTTACCCACTGAGCTAAATCTATTAAAATATTATTGAGCATGTATAATTTATCTTTGGTAAACAAACAAAATTTACTGTAACAAATGTCAGCCCTGAATCTCCTGTTTTTGTGGGTCATCTGCAGGACATCTTCTCAGCTCCTGGCAAAAGGAAAGGGCTGTGGGCAATTCTCCAATTCACTTAATAGAGCAGGAGCTTGCTATAATTTTCTGTTTAGATGTATGTATTTATTTATTGACGCAGCTTGCAAAGACTGTTGGGGAAGGGGCGTCTATAAATTTACTTAGTTATCTTCCTCCTTCCTTTCCAGTCATTGTATCACCTGGGCTCACCTTCTGCTTTGCTCTGCATCCACCTTCTGGCTAGAAGCAAGTTGGCTAGATCAGTTGTTCCAGCATTTTGACCTATAGCTCATACCAGCCCCAGTCAGCAAGACCAAGTATAAGTGACTGTGATAACTGTAGTCCAAAACATCTGAAAGGCTAAAAGTTCCACATGCCAGTTATATTTGCTATCATCATTTCCTTACTATTCACAATTATGAACTGTTTTCCAAGATGAATAACAACCCTGCACAAACCCCCTGTGAAAGCTCCTCAGACCTCCAGGGATCCATGGACCCCAAGTTAAGAACCACAGAGGCAGATTGCATGTCTCTTATCCCATCTCTCCTAAGTATGTGAGGAAAAGCTCTTCCCTCATTTCACCTAAATCCGGGAAAAGCCTCTTTAGTTTTCTGTCTCCATTTCCAAACAGGAATTCTACATGTGTTACATAGTTATGTGACTACCTCAGTTGTATAGCTAAACTGTGTCTCTCCCCTGCCCCCATCCCCATCCTTATCTGCTTGAGCAACAAGGGTCTGTTCTCCTAGCAGCTGGGATGCAGCAGACTGACCTTTCCATCCTCCTCCCATGAGTGATCTCTGATGTGATAGTCGGAAGCAGAATCCCTGTCTCGATTCCACCTCACACCAGAAATCTCTCATGAGAATGGAATGAAATCATTAGTCTACTATGTCCCGACTGAAAGGACAACACACTCCCATCATTTGCAGTGGCTGTTGCCTGATAAGTCAGAACCGGAGGATTTTCAGGACCCCTACGTATTCCCTACACAATAGTACACAGGGATTGTGAATATGAACCAGTTAGGAATGTGCAACTGGGTTACACATTCAGAAATTTGGAACTGTGATTATGAATTCCAGCCATTTTCTTTCTGTATGTATTTAGGAGTGCATACGTGTGCATGTATGCATTTGAAAGACAACTGGTGAGCAATTATGGCTGGTATTTAACATGCTACACTTAATGACATCACTAGAAACTGTCTCTAGGTCTCAAGTTTTGGACCAGAAACCTTAGGCCAGAGATGATCCTAAACAATAATTACAAATACAGTTGGCCCTCCACATTTGTGGGTTTGACTTTCATGGATGTGATTATTTACGAGTTTCTCCAACCCCTACTCCCCCCTCCCACTTCAGGCACTTCTTTTCCAGGGGAATCTTCCCTCTCAGTGGCTCTGATCCAGCCACACAGCTCTTTAAAAAACATCTCTGGTCCTCTTCTTCCTCCTTCAGCAGTCACTGCTTAGTCAACTATGGATAGCTCACAGTCCGATTTCTCAGTACCACAAACCCTCTCCCAACGCCCCTCCCACACCCAAGAAAAAAAGAAACATAGGACCGCCATGCTGATCCAGTCTCTTTCCACCTCCTCTCCTTGGCCTGATTTGGATCTTGGGTGCTCGTGCTCCCCACCATGCCCCCGCCCCCTTCCCACAGACAAACACAAACATTTTGATACTTGCAATTTTTCCATTCTTGCTGAGTTCCTGCACCCCTGGCCCTAATGAACGTGGAGGGCTGACTGTATGTTGAATCTCCCTACCAACACCCTCTGTCAAAAGCCAAAAAGTCAGTGAATTGGTTTAGGAAGTTTGACTGAAGGGAAGAAGAATCAATTTTCTTCACACTATCAATAATTTTATATAGCTATGTATCTCTGGCCAGGCTGGTTGGAAGAATCTTGGAGTCACAGTCCAAGAATAAGTCCCAAGTCTTTTACCACACCTTTCTTCTAAGTCATGGGACAAGAGGAGACACTTACTTCACTTTGGTGAAGATAATATCTACATCGGTGCCTGTGACTCCTTTGCCGTCAATGACTTTGCAATCTTTGCATAGCTTGGCCCAGTTCTTGCCATTCATTTCTTGGCCCGTAGCTTTGGTATCTCCATATATGGCAAACTTCCGGAAACTCTCCTCCAATGAGGCCATGTCTGTGCTCTCCGCCATGATGCTCTGTAAACAACAGGGACAGCAAAGGCTTAGTTGCAAGCAATGAAGGTTACATGTGCTGCCATATACGGAATTCCTAAAGGCTAGGGTTGCAGCTAGCTAAGGTGAGGAGGCAAAATGAAGGCACTGACTCCCTAAATAACAATTCTGTCCCCTCAAAGGACATTTTTCCTTTAGCCCCCAGATTTTTATCATTGCAAGAGAGTGAGACATTGGGCCGTTCCATACTATGCAACTATAGCATTATAACTGCCACTATAACTGCCTTGGTTGCTCCCTCTGGCATAATTGGGTTAGGAGTTACCAGAGCTCTCTGGCTGAGAATTCAAAATACCCTCCCTAAACTGCAAATCCCAGGATTCCATAGGATGGAACTATAGCAGTATAACAAACAAACAAACAAATCATAGCACTATAATGTGTGATGTGAAATGGCCCATTAATAATCTTAAATACCTTAAAGCTCTTACATCTGCTGTGATCACATTCCTTTGGTAACCTTGCCTGCCCCTTTTCTTCAGATGCCTAAACTATCTATCTCTTAAATGCTCAATGGAAAATTTAAGTTTCTGCAATGCTAGAAAATGGGGAGTGAAGGGAAATTTTGTGGAGGAGAGTAGAATTTTTACTGGGCGGCAATGCCTTCATTTCTCCCTCTTCACACAGCTACACCCCTACTAAAGAACATGTGGATCAGAGCTCGGAAATATTAATTATTGGCAGTGGCCGTATTGGATGGTGAATTTGGGAAGGTGCAGACTAAAAAAGGGAACTTTTCTAAGCTCTGACTTGTATCTTACCTCTTGCTTCAATCAAGAGTTTGGGGGGGGGGGCGACACCATACATCAACTTTCCTCAGACTCATCTATTGACATCTTGTAAGTGAGCTGAAATCTGGCAGCTATGCTGGATGATCAGATCCACATAGCTATAGGGAGCCAGGTCGGGGTATGCCAATTGTAGCATGCCATGCCACTTACTGTGCAGATCCTCTCCTTCCCTTGGACAATCCAGTTAGAAAAACAGTCTTTTGTCTGTTTAAAACCAAAGGTCAGCTTGAACCCATTAAAATATTGAATTACAAATACAAAAGATTAGCAAAATAAGAAAATCAATATACACTTAGGTCCTTTCAGCACAGGGTTGATACATCGCAGTAGCATCGTATTGTCACTTTTACATCTGCACGTTAAACCAGTTTGACATCATTTTGTCCTCCGCGGTTCTGCATGAGTTGAGGTCTTAGTGCGGTTAACATCGACATTAAACCAATGTAAACAACTCAAACCCTTTCTGCTGTGTTTTTTCCTACATGCAGAAGCATTATGTCGATTCACACACTTGCGCTAAAATGTAGCAACGGTTTCCACAACCTTTTTTTAAAAAATTGACCAATCAGCGGAGGCAGGGTGGAGTGAGGGAGGGGAATAGGAATTCCACGAGAATTGACAATGCAGAAGCTACAAACGATTTTCTCTGCTTTACTTCAATAGAAACCGGAGGACATGCAAATAGGAATCAGGGTAAGTCAGTAAAAAACACTGTTCATGACACACAGTGAAACGCCCCTCCACTCTAGTGCAGAAATGGCCTTAAAATGATCATTCTAACATGACACAGCAACAAGCAACACCTTTCTCTTGAGGATTTGTTTTAGCAGTCACTGACAAGATTACAGTCCTATCAGATATTCTGTATTAACCACGGAAAAGCAAATTTAATCAGAGTCAGATTAATAAACATCAGTCAGAATAATACTACTTATTGTAGAGAGTTTCCAGGAAAGAAAGAAATAACGGCAGACAATGGGCACAAATATGGCATCCAAACCCTGGCACATTATATAAAAAGTGCTAGTCCACCATTTCAGATAGCTTGAGAAGCAGTGAATTAGGATATTTACTGTGGAATCACAGATGTAGAGGAGAACTTAAGAGTTCATCTAGTCCAACCCCCTACTCAATGTAGGATCTTGAATGCATGATACAACACTGGTGCGCCTGTCTGCTGCTTCAATAACAGCATTAAAGCAGCCCCCACCATCTTCTGAGGCAAGCTGTTTCACTGTTCCACAACTCTTACCATTAGGTATGGCTCCTAAGGCAGCAAAGGGATTCTTGTGGCCTGCTAAGGTTCCCTATCAAGCCCAGAGATTCTCCCAAGAAAAACCCTCCATGAAGTCCTGTCTCCCCTGGGGTACCCGGGAGAGGAATCCTCCCCGTCTCTGATCAATGAGACAATGAGACTAATGAGTGATTAGTGACAAGAGAGATTCAGCCACCCTCAGCTTGTGTTTTGCAGGGGACAGCTGAACCTCAACTTCACAAGGCTGTTACGAAAGACCGCCTTGAGCTCTGAGGAGGAAAATGTTGCAAGAGTAACAACCACAAATAAAGAGAGCCAGTGTGGTGTAGTGGTTAGAATGCTGGAGTAGGCCACGAAACTCACTACTTAGGGTTGCCAGGATAAAGACTGCCAAGGGCTCCTCTGTCTTTAATGGCTGTGGAGAAATGGGAATTTCCGGAGATATTGCTTGTTACCACATCGTGTGACATGCAACACTTGCTGAAATTCCTGCTTCTGCACAACTAATAAAGGTATATAAGCCCTTTCTGCTTTTCAGTCTGACAACCTTATCACTAGATAATCTTGGCCATTCTGTGTGGGTGCGTTGGCCTGGGTGTCTTTTTTCTTTTCAGTCTGACCTACATCACAGGTTTGTTGTGAGGAACCAGGGGGAGGAGGAGGAGGAGGTTTGCCATATATACTACTTTGAGCTCCCTGGAGAAAAAGTAAGATATTAATGAAGCTAATCAACAATTATAAATCTTGGGCCATTTCCACACTAGACTGTTATAGGGCTCTTATTCCACTTTCAATATCCTATGGAATCCTGGGGTTTGCAGTTTAGGGAGGGGCCAGAGGCCGCCTCTGATTCTGCCTAGGTGGAACTAGAAGCTAGAATTTAGGTAAGCCAGAGGCCTCTCCCCAAACTACAAACCCCAGGATGCCATAGGATGTTGAAAGTGAAATAAGAGCGCTACAACAGTGTAGTGCGGAAAGGCCCTTGAGGGACTGTAGCTTCCACAGAAGGTTGATCAACCTCTGAGGCACACCAGTTGCATCTGCGCAGGAATGACACCAGCATCAACCTCAGCAAGGGACACACATAATCCCAAAGGCCCCAGCCTGCCAACACCAGCTGGCTGTTCCTACCCAAGGGATCCATTTCCTGCAAGAGCTTAGCAGAGCCTTTGGTTTAACACTCCTCCTGGGAAATGCTGTCCGTTTCTCATGGACACATGCCCTTAGTTATCCCCTTCTTCTGGCTTCCTGCCAGTATCCACCCATGCCTAGGGCAGGCTATTAGGGCACCAGCCAACCTGGGGGGTTGCCAGGTCCACCTTAGTTACGGCCTGACATTAAACACAAACAGGCTTGTGGGCTTGGCTGCTGGGGTGGCCACAGTTTGTGTTGCCTGGTGATGGTTGCTAGGGGAGGACTGTGCTACTTGGACGCTGTTGCTGTGGGGAGGACGATGTGGATTAGCAAGTGTACTTCACACCAGCAGAAACACACACACACAAACACTCAGGCACACATATAACTTTATTTTCTCTGTTTAAAAATTCTCTAGTAGATCAAGGTTACCCCTGGAAATGAACAAGAGCAGACCAGACATCACAGCTTAAGAAGGCAAACAGCGGATAATGGAATGTGCCAGTTACGTGTGTGGAAGTACCTGCAGGAAATGCACATGGACACACAACTGTATGTGAGAGCAGAGTACTTTCTGAATTTTAAACCTTTAAACCAGAGCTTTCCAAACTTTTCATGCTGGTGACAACACTTTTTAGACACGCATCATTTCGCAACACAGTAATTCAGTTTTACTAGCAAACCGGAGGTTAAACTAACCCCTTATAAGAGATACAGACACATACATAAATAGTAATAACAAAATGTATGGGGACATAACATGTCTCATGAAAACCTTTCATATATTTAAAAAAAATATATGAATGATAAATAATAAAATTCATTTCCAAGATTGTAGGCGACACACCTACGTGCTTCAGGCGACACGCTAATGTGTCATGGCACACCATTGGAAAGCCCTGCTTTAAACCGTACAAAAAGGTACTGACAGCTGGGAATGAGGGAATGCATAGATTTCCTTGGACACGTGTCCATGGAAATCTATGCATTGGAAATCCAAAGAAAATGGACATGCATTTGGACACAGAACTATGAAAAAGTTCATTTCTCTGTAAAGGCACAAGCATCAACTAAAGCAAAGACACAAATGCTGAGGATTGTGTGAGTCAGTGATTAAGTTCAAAGTAAAGAAGTGCAGTAGGACAGACTTGCCTCATATTTGGAAGCCTCCCCTAAATCTATTCATTATTCTTAATTACATGTATATCACATCTTTCCTTGAACAACGTTAAAGTGGTATAAATAGCTGTCATCCTCTCCATCCTCACAACAACTCTGGTTGGAGTTGAGAGAGAGAAGGAAAAAATACATTTTAACCACTACACATGCTAGGTCTCTAATCCCAGTGTGAAGGCTATAGTTATTTGGTGGTGAAAGAAAAGCATTCTGTGCATGTTTCTACATTTTAGACAGAGACTAGAAAGATCACCGCTCATCCTGGCTAAGAGATTATGGGAACTGTAACCTAGGGGATTCTGGGAGTCCTGGGCCACAAAAGTAACTTTTCCAATCTTTGGCTTTAGGGCTAAGACTTGGACTTCTTAAAAAAGAATAGTTGTCCATTTTTATTGGTTCAAATTAACCCCACCCATCCACCTCAGTAAGAGATTTCTTTCAGTGCATATCTGCCAAGGAAATGTGCAATTACTGTATCCAGATCCTGACTTTTCAGTATGTAGGTTAAACTATGGGCGCCATTACATGCTTTAACCTTAAATATGTCCCCAGTTATACATGCAGGAGTTTGTGTGAATAGTCACTCATAAATGCATAGACAACAATCTATTTTTCTTTACTTTAAAGACAATTTTCTGCCAGGCATTTATGTTCCAGTTTTCATCAGATGAATACATCTGGCTTTATGTTACTCTTACAGCAACCCTGAGGGGTGGTCTTGGTGAACAGACAGTGACTTTGCAACTGAACTGTAATGCAAATCTGAATCTCCCACATCCAGACCCAGCTATCTAATCATCTTCACATTTTCTCTGGCTCCATTTCATCCTTCCCCCCCAGATTTTGCACACACAACTAAATGTTTACTATGTATTTAAAAAAAAAATCACAAAACCTATATGGCACCTTTCTTTTTTTAAGCAAAAGAGTTGGGCTGCAAACACACATCTTACACAAAGAGAGTGAACACAAAATGTTATTACTACAAAATTAATAGAAAATTTTCAGATTTTGCGTACATCTTTACTTGCAAGAATCACATTTAACTATGTTTTTATCTCTTTCCTGTGTTATTATTGTTTTTCTTTTTGTTTGTCTTTACTTATGCATAATTTCAAGTTAACAATACATTACCAAGAAGAAACAAAAAGAAATAACCTATGATTAAATAAAACATCAAGCAACCCCTAAATACAAGCACACAATCTGTTAATTAGAGTTCATGTGTACTGCAGATATTCTACATATAGGTCATGCTGCCTACATGCATTACGGCTGTAATGGTACACACCATTAAGGACAGAAACAATGCGCGCAGCCTATATCTCCTCTCTTACAATCCTCCCTATCTGTCTAACAGCATAGTCCTTTCAATAGTGGCTGTTTTCTTTTCCAGTCTTTTTCTGAATATTCCCTAGTGAGCAGTCTGTTGGCAGTGCATTTTTCCACAGCAGCTGCATTACAAGTAAAACATTGTCACTGGACTATCTACCACAATTCAGGGCTAAACTAAACACTACATTAAATATACACCTACCCTCCAACATTTTACAACTGAAAACTGGGACTCGTGTGGTCAGGCAACATCAGAGTACGATCAAGATGGCCAAAGTTATTAATGAGGAAGAACACACAAGCTAGGAGAGGCTGCAGCAGTTTGCTTTTCCCTAAACCTACTGGGAAGGGCACGATTTCTCCCCTTCCTCTCCTTTCCTCCCTCTCCTCTCTACTGCAGTAACTGAGTGCAAACTACTGTTGCACCATGAGCTTGGTCTGTAGCAGCTGAAGAAAACTGAGGACAAAGGGGGGAGTAGGAGGAGGAGAGAGAAACTGAGACATTTAACAGCAGCTGAAAAAGTGGGGCAACAGAGGATTAATTGGAACTATCCCTGCAAATCTGGGACAGTTGCAGCATGTGAATACACACTGTGCAGTGAAATATCTTTTTCTTTTTTACACACAACTAAGCATGCAAGGGCAGGATCTGGATCAGGCCTATAGTGGATGGGTAAAGTTTTTTTAAAACAAAAACTAGATCTCAGAAGCCTAAAGCATGCTCCTCCTAGAGAAATAATACTGGACTGAAGAGACAATCTGTTTATATACAGGCATCTTCCCTGAACTTTGGAAATTTACTTTTTTTGTACTGAACCTCCCAAAATTCCAGGGGCTACGCTGGCTGGGGAATTCCGGAAGATGTAATCAAAGAAAGTAAATTTTCCATAGTCTGGAGGTTTATGGGAACTAGAGCACACAGAGGAAGGAGGGGTAACTCTCTACCTTTGCCATGCTTAATATTATGTTTTTAGAGACCCAGATGTGAATAATCATCCCACATTTCAAGTTATACCTGGTCTGATTCTCACTTTACACATAAAATTTGTTCTCCCAAAAACTCAGAGACATGGTCCTGGGAGCCCTGATTGGCTATAAAACACAGACTATCCCTGATTGGCTGTGGCTTCCTGTTCTGCAGCCAATCAAGGCTCTCTGCTGCATTTTTCTGAGTGACTGGCAGAGTTAGGGAAAGTTATTTTGGGAGGATTACAGTTCCCAGAATTCCCACTGGCCATGCTGACTACGAAAGTGTGCAGCCCCAAAGGGTGCAGTCCCAAAGAGTAACGTTTTCAAACTGTGTCAGGGATACATAGTTTATTTGGTGTTGACTATAAGAGGCCTTCTGACGGCAGTCAAGCCAAGAGATGACCTGTTGCCTTTTTGGAACACTCACCTGCCCTTCATACTGTACATGTTTATGACAGGCAACACCAGGGTAGCCACAGCAAACATAACTGACATATAAAACTGTGAAGCAACCAGGTAGAGGACAGAAGCTCTTAATCCTCATATCTTTTCAAAACATTTCTTCTATTGTATCTTTCCACAGTTGCTCAAGGTATTTGCTCAAGCATTGTATAAGTACTGTAGGGATTATTTCATCACAATGCCTAACCAGCTCAAACACTGCACACCACCAACTGGTTGCACCATTTCCAAAAGTCTTGGATACGTACACAAACCAACATACACAAATTGCACTGCCACACTAGACATGTTCATACAACACTGACTCAATTCAGGCCATTTCCCCACTATACTGTTATAGCGCGATTATTCCACTTTCAACATCCTATGGAATCCTGGGGTTTGCAGTTTCGGGACGGGCCACAAAACTACAAACCCCAGGATTCCATAGGATGTTGAAAGTGGAATAATCGCGCTATAAGAGTGTAGTGTGGAAATGGCCATAGTCATCACACCAAATCCATCACTTACAATAACTGAAGATTTTCAAATAACCCAAGGCAGGTTTTCAACTTCCTAAGATACACCAGGCAAATCAGCGTTAATTAGATAATCTGTCTGCTTTCAACTTTTTCCCTGGTAGCATTCAGTTTCTTAAATTCATTTTTGCTTCACAGGTGCACCAGCCTCTGGTTGCAGAATGATGTCCACAACCATATCTTGTTAATTAAGACACTGTGCCAAACCACAGTTAGCACAAACCATGGTTTGCAAACCCAGTTCAAACTTGAGGGTTGAAAAAACATTATTTCAGTGTAATTCCCAGCATTCCACTGGCCATGCCAGCTGTGGAATTCTGGGAGCTAAATGGTAACTTTTCCCAAGGTCTGCTTCAATACATGGTTTCTGACTCTAGTTTGCCAGCCAATCTCAACCCCTGGTTATATCTGAGGCTTTTACTGGGATATTAAGTTTCTTTGACTTTAAAATTTTAAGACCTATTTGTATTTATTTTAATTATCTATCCCTGTGGTTATGGACTGTATGTAATGTGTTTATGTGATAATTTTACTTATATTGAATTTTTAACAATTTTGGTATGCTGTCAGAAAAATCTCTTTTATGGGGTGCCAGAAACACATTGTTAATAAATGCTTTTTTTAAAAAAATGACCATTACAAGGCTGAACAAGGCACTGGAGAGAATTAAAAGGTAAGCATCAGAAGTAACTGCTTCTCCTGCTTTCAGGGTATGAGGGTAACACCCCAGCACCCCTCCAAATTCCATTAAACTGATGTTTGTCTCTTTTGGTGGGGGCTTGAGTGTACCCAAACATGCAACAAGCATGTTGCAGAAGTAAAAATGGGGACTGTTAAGCCAAAATGCCCCATACTCCTTAAATTCAGTCCCATGTTGCCAAAAGCCACCAAGATGGCTCCCGTTTTCATATCTTACAAAAGAGGATGCAAAATTGAGGGGCCATTTTGGCCCATAACTGAACACTATTCTTTAATTAAGCTCCATTCACTGTAGTTTGGCATCCTGATTGAATGGAGTTGCCATCTACTGCTTACTAGGGAGATAATGGAGAAGATACAGAGTTTGTGCACAATTGCGTGACTCATATTTCATTTCAGATCAAGTCAAAGAATATCTTTTATTTTATTACCTTTTGATCCCATCTTTCTTCCATACAGCTGAAGGTGCATGGTCCAATGACAAAGACATTCCCCTTCCACACATCTATCCAAACAAAGACCATACCTAGAAATGGCCAGGTATGTATAGGCACCACACTACATTTCTATACATTCCAGACTGACACCCACCGACCCGCATTGGCCTTATGTTAACTAGGTACCTGCAAGAATCACCTGAGTGACAAATGAACAGGTGAATAAAGTGAGGGAATAAATGTTGCAGGTAAAGGGATGCTATTCAGGATCCCATTCCTCCTTTCCAGTTTTCCATCCCTGCCCCAAAAATACCCATCCACCAGCATTCTGTGCTAGCTGAAATTGCTTGACTCTTATCAGTCTGTCCATACCAAGCCTGTTGATTGCTTCCTCTTATTGCACAGACAATGCCTTTTTGGCTAAATAAGCAATGGCATTCACAAATTGAACATTGGAAATAAAGAGAACAATGAATAGGATTGGGCATCCTCACTGACTGCAGTCTGACACAGATCTAAGAAAGCTTTAGCCCACCAAAATTAATAGGCTTACATGTGCTTGACTCTCCAAAAGATTATGGTCATCATGTCTCAGTGATATTTACATACCAGCAAACTAGTTTATTAATTTTGGTCTATCCCTGCGTTATTCCAGAATTAAGCAACACACCACCCCCCTACTCACATATCGTGATCAGTTCTCATGCAGCTAGACAGATGCTGAGCAAATGAACTAGACAGCAGCACAGTGAAGAGCAGCCCACAACTGCACCTTTGAAACCCATTCCCATTCTCAAACTAGACTAGGGCCATTTCCGCACTAGCCTGTTATAGCGTGATGATTCCACTGTCAACATCCTCTGGAATCCTGGGGTTTGCAGTTTCCTCCTGAAACTGCAAACCCCAGGATTCCAGAGGATGTTGAAAGTGGAATCATCATCATATAACAGGCTAGTGCGGAAATGGCCTAGATCCCTGCTATCCTAGATCCTACAGTCTCAGCATAAAGGGAAGATGGGCGGAATTACTGCCTACGTTGTCTCAAACCACTTAAGAAGCCAATTACTTGCTGACTTATATTTAAGGGAGAAAAGCATACTGGCACTATTCATACTTCCAGTTCATCCACTTAAGAGAACCGGTAGGCCTACATTTCAAGAGAGAGTTACTGGACAGCCTTTCCCCCATTAGTGGGAGGCAACTACAGTAGCGGTTCTTCACCTTTCCTTTACCATGCCCCACTTTAAATACCTTTTGTTGCCATGGACCACCAAGACTTAACTCAAGATTTAAAATCCTAAACTGCTGTAGCCAGAAATGTCATGTGCTTTCTCTCAGTCATGTAGCATCACTCACTTGCATGTTGTCACCACATGCAGAAGCAGCAAGTGCTGAGTTCATTTTTTGCTATCAAACAATTATTTTCGTAATTTTTGAAGGTTTGAGATATTGTAATGAAACTCTGTACAAACAATGTCTGTCACCAGCAAAAGATTCCTGCCCTTTGAGATCAACATATGATTGTCCATTCTCTGTCCATCCTTCTTTCTTTCTTAACTGTAAAAGCTCGCAACATTCCTTCAAGCCTTTGTGAACCCCCTGTGAGGACACTGCAACCTGCGGGGGTCCATGGACCACAGGTTAAGAACCACTGGGCTATAGGATGTCATTGGACTGCAGTGCCCATCATCTGTAGGCAACATAGCTCATCTGAACCCCCATACGTTCTCCTTCTCTGCCACAGAGCAGAGCATTTACTTACGGGCTGCTAAAAGAAAAAGAGGAGAAGCAGCATGGTGTAGCGGTTTGAGTGCTAGGCTAGGACTTCAGGAGACCAGGGTTCAAATTCCCTCTCAGCATCGAAATCAACTGGGTGGCACTGGGTAAGTCACTTCCTCAGCCTTAGAGGAAGGCAATAGTAAGCCTCCTTGCACAGAAAACTCTGTAGTAGGTTCACCTTAGGGTCAGAAATGACTTGAACACATACAAAAACAGCAACAAAAGTAAAAACATCCAAAAAGCGCTGGAATACATTGATACAGTAATCTTTAGGCAAAAGGACCCAGCTAGATAATTTGCTGAGATGTTATTCTGATTAATAACTAGAAGTTTGTTTTCTTTAAAATGAAACCTTGAGGAACAAGATCAGCTTTTTTCCCCCAACAACCTGCAACAGGGATGTGGGATGGTCTTTCATTCATATCACAACACAAATGGAAATGGATAAATAATGCATATACACTTGGCTCACCACATTTGCAGGTCTCACTTTTATGGATTTGATCAGTTGCAGGTTTCTCCATTCGCTCCCTTCACCCCGAGTGCTTCTTTTCCGAGGGAACCTTCTCTCTCGGTGGCTCTGATCAGGCCACGCAGCCTTTTAAAAACCTGCCTCTAGTCATCTTCCTCCTTCACCACCCACTGCCTGGCCAGCTAAGAACGGATTGCAGTCTGATTTCTCAGCACCCCAAACCCTCTCCTGATGTCCCCCAAGGAAGGAGATGGACAAGAGAGAGGAAGTATAGGGTCACCATGCCAACATACCCCCTTTCCTTCTCCTTTCCCTGACCTGGTTTGGACTCTGGGTGCCCACTCTCCCCACCATGCCTCGAACCGTACCCTAAAACGCAGGTGACTCTGCGATCCACCCGTGATGCAATGCTGCTGTCAAACAGTGGGGAATATTAGCTCAAAGGGGGGCCTGTGAGAGGGAAGTAAGCTAGCAGGATCTTTTACACCTGTATATACCAGTACTAATGCAGGAACACCAGCTGGAGATTCAAAGAATTTTTGTTTTATTGAGGGGAATTAACAATCACACACACACAAGATCCAAGCAGTCTCACAATCACACAAGGCTAGTTGAAAGAAAAGGGAAGAAGAATTGGATACCAAGGAGTCAGGGCGAAGTGGGTGATATTTACTTATGTAGACAGAAGGGACAATGTGACGTGGCCCAGACTAAGAGTCCGAGGGTTGTACAAATGGGAATCAGAGCAGCAGAGTGTCCAGTATGCTAAAATACTACAAAACAGTTGGCTCAAAGCCAGAGTTTAAATATTCTTTTTCTGCCCTGAAGGCAAAGGTATTAATGGCTCTCCTGAAAACCAAACAATGGAGCCCAGAATGAGTTAATGGTCTTGGCATTAGGTGACAAAGGGCTGATGGAAATGTTGATAGCTTCTTAACGGTTAGGCAGGTGAGGAATAAAGGAGAAATCTGGTGAGAAGATGGAATGGGCTGGTGACGTCAGTCACTCTGTAGGGGTATTTTGTGTTGTTATTGTTTCTGAAGGTTGAGTCGTTGGCAAGCTCATTAACACTGAAGCTTTCTTGACTATCACCTGGCCATGCCCTGAGGTCCTATCTGACCTAGTTCTGCACATGTTCAGCCAATCCTCTTTTAGTCAGCATGGCTGTGCAGCCACAGCAGTATATAATTTACATTGTATGCCAATTAAAGGAGATTCACCAATTATGCCATGTAGTGCAGGTGTACAGTATGCTAACAATCCCCCCCCCCCAAAAAAACCCAACTTCCTGTAGTGAAGCACAGAATTTCATTTTTCCAGGAAGGTGCTGTACACCTACAATCAGTTGGCTTGGAGGATAGGATACATGGAGTGATGAGAAATAAAATGCATAGGAAGGAAGATAAGGGTGAGAAGCTATCTTACTTCCATCAGGTTTCTCAGCTAATTGCTTGGTTGTGCAGAAAAATCTAACAAAAGTGTGTGCTTTCTTCAAAAGTAGGAAGAGGGAGAGAAGCATAGAGAAGAAAGTTCATTCAACACCATAGTTACTTATATACATAATACAAAATATTGTTCCAAAAAATTGGAACTGCAAATGCAAATACAGCAACATTCAAGTAATCAAAAAATACAAAAATAGCCGTGCTCCATTAATAGAAACAATAATGAAGAAAAGTTTTATGCGGGTTAATCATGGTGCAGCTCAGATGATTCCAAGTTTGAAGAGTCCAATGCTTTGGGTGGAGAGGAGGTTCGTCCCTTCCAAAGTCCAGACTAGTTAGGCAACAGTCTTTTTGGTATGTTGGAGAGCTTGAGCAAGTGTTCTACCACCATCACCCCATATCCAAAACAATCAGAATGCAATGAAGAGGGGTAGAGTGGTGACCTTTAGCTTTTTGGGGCTTTCCAGGTGGTCACCTCGCACGCTGAAGCAGCATACACCAGTGCCAGGCTGTTCTTGAGTGGATGGTAGACCAGGCTAACACCTTTTGGATGGTTTGGGGTCCAAAATAAAGTCAATAGGGTTCCTGTATTTTCAGGAAAGAAGCTTAGAGAGAGGTTATCCATGGGGCCCCTCCAGCCAAGGCTGGGGGCTATGCCATGCAGAAGAGCTGATGTCTATGGAAATTAGGGTTGCCATGCTTTATGGCTACCCAACCCTGAGAGAGGAAGAACCAGTACTGCAGGTTAAAAACACGAGCATCACGGAAAAGAGGGGACGACACTTGGTATACCAGCCCACCAGTTTCCCAGGTGCTGGATCTTCACAACTTTACTGTGATCCTGTGTGTATGAAAGAATCAGCCAATCCAAGAAAAGTAGGAGTACACCAGTCAGGGTGGGCTGGTTCTCCACAGTGAGGAATGATCATCTGCCTAAGGTTGCAACCACAGGACAGCCACACTTTTACCCCAATAACCCTGGGCCAGTCCACTTTAATGGACATTGGCGTAAACAGAGGTATAAGGTAATTCAGGCAGGGAAAAGATCCCTGGCTGCTGTACAATCTTTTTATTATAAAAATGGGAAGCAGGATATTTTGGCAGCCTTAAAAATCTATAAAGCCAAATTAAGACCTTTACTACTTTATAGTATATCTACCTGGATTCCAGTATTTAATAAAGAGATTGAAAGAGTGCAGGCACATTTTTTTAGGAGAATACTATCTGCTCCCCTATGTGTTTATCATCTGACACTTTATGCTGAATTGGGCCTGAACTCTCTTGAAATTAGCGCCTGGCTGATGACCTTTAAATTTTGGTTTAAGATCCATTTTAGGCCTAACAGATCTGGCCTCTTATGCTTTCTACTATCCGATGCCTATTATACTAGATGGGCTTCACTGTATGAAAACAAAGTAATGTCCGTGGGCCTAAGATTAGATTCTCTCCTTTTACTAACTGAAACGGAGTGCTTCAAAACTGTTAGAGCCTGCCTCTTGGAGAGGGAATATCACCTTTCATATCCATCACCCCCTAAGGGTCTGTTCCCCGCTGATGCTTGGTGTGTCTCTCCAGCCAGGTAGAATCCCAGATTATTTTCAAACTCTTACATTGCTGGTGGCAAGAAAGGCCTTTCTACTTGCAAGGCTGAATGTACATCCTTCGAATGTTACCAAGGGCAGATATTTACAGATCCCTTTCTTAAAGCGTATGTGCCATTGTGCACAAGCTCCTGATAATCTCTCTCATATTACATTGAGCTGTCCACTGTATTCAAATTCAAGGGAAAAGCTGTTAAGGAGACTATTGGAAATGAATATCTGTCTAGATAGGCTATCTGCAGAATACTTATTGGATGACCGAAACCCGTAGGTTACTAGATTAATGGCTAATTTTCTGGTTGAGGTGGCAAATTTATGGTTTAAACTGTCAAGCAAGGATCCTTGATGTCTTATTGATGGGTATATGTTTATGTTATAATATGCCTAATAAAGGTCAATTGAAATTGAATTGAAACCCTGGGCCAGAATGGCTGGCCTGGAGTCAGTTCCCTTTCCTTCTGAGAGAGACCTATTTGCATATGGAAAGCACCGTCTAGGCTTACCATAGGCACAGTGCTTCCAGGAGAACTCCCTAAACTCCCTTCTTGGGCTTAGATTGCCATTCTTGACTCCAGTGCTGCTAACTCAATCTGACCCAGGGCTCCCTTGGGAGAGTCCTGGGGGCTTATGGCCTCCAAAAAAAGCAGTTAAAGAAGAGGTTGAGGTTCCCTGAGCCACCTACCCTATTGTACTGCATGTGGGGGCCATGGCTACTGTAGGTCACCAGCTGAACTGGTTCCCACGACTTGGGATCCGTGCCTTTCCGCATGACCTGAGCGTTCCTCAAAGCTCTTGTCTCTCTCAGCAGCTCTGCTACCTTATTGATCCTATCGGATAGGTCATCTCATGCGACCTGGCTCACATCGAGAGCACTAAGGGTCATTTTGGTCTGAGAGTTCAAGCCTCTGTAAAGGAGAATCTTAAATTCATCATCATCAAAGTCAAAGGTTCCCAGTGCCAAGTTGAGCTGTACCTTTCTAGCCAGAATTGCCAGCAGCTTCTTCCAAGCTACAAATGCCTCTGGATTTTCTCCTGGAGCTTGGTGCTCCATTACATAAAGGGCATTAGCCACCTGAACCGACCCCAAAGCTGGACAACCCCTCGCATCCAGGGGTACATGTCCAGAGTGGCACAATCACAGATGACTAGCACTGATTCTAAGGCTGGCAAGTCTGACGGGGAAATGCAAAGACCGGCAACCTGGGTGAGGTCCTGTCTGTTAGCTGTGGGATGCATGTGGGCTATCGTGTTGAGCCACATAATCCCCGTGTCTGTTTTGAGAGGGTCTAACTGTTCAGAGATGGCCTTGGCTTCCGTAGCCAAGTGTTGTTGCTCTGTCTGGCTGTCGGCTCAAAGCATGATGAGTGATTTGGTACAGACTCTTCCCAATCATGATTACAGGGAGCATGTTGGAGCACTTCCTCTGGCAGGGGCTCCTCTGGAGTGTACACTGGGAGTGGGTAACTGTCTCAGGACAGACCGTGGCAATGATCATTTCCTTGGTGGTCAGTCTCTGGGTCAGCTTAGTGAGCCTGCAGCCGCAGGCATCGTGGCTAGCATTTTTGTGCTGAGCCTTTGCTTGGCTGGCCAGATAATGAGAACTGTGCTGGTCCTTTGTATGCTCATCCTCTAGGGTGATTAGCCTGTCCTTAAGTGCCTGGATCTAGACTGAGAACTTTCCAATTTAGTACGGGCCTCCTGCATAACAGATGAAAAGGTCAATTTATCTGCTAGCAGGGTGCTATTCTGGGCCCTGAGTGATTCCCATTCTTTGGCCTGCCTCTCAGCCTTTTGGGTAAGCTCCTGGATGGTGTTTGAAGTTTTGCATTGGGCCATCCAGAACCCCCAAGACACCATTGCTTCTTTGGAGGGACCAAAAATAGATTTCTCCTTACATTGCACATGATAGATGTTGCACAGGATGCTAAACAGATCTGTGGTTTTGAAGGTGCCTTCCTGCATGGGTTGTTTCCCTTACTCACAAACCCACTTCTCAAGGTTGTCCAATTTGCTCTGTTCTTTGAACATTTTGGCTGAATTCAAACTGACTACTGTTCACAGCGAACAACTGTGAGGGTGTCTTCTAACATGCCTACAACACAATGCCTCTGTGGCTTTTCAACAGTGTGAAGACAACTCTCTCTAAACCTCCCGCAATCAGAGGACTCCACAGGCCAGGACAATGCCTTGAAACTTGGGAAAAGAGGGCCAGGCACTCAGTTACAGGGACACCACTGGGGTCCTTTGGAGGAAATGCCTAACATCTATACCAGGCAGAGCTGCTGGGGGGGGGGGGGGGAATCTGTGGAACTTACCACTGCTTGGCCGAGCAATGGGGGAATGAGAGATCAGGGAACTATCTGAGTTCTGACTTACTACTGCTGCTTTTTCCAGGCAAAGCACTTAAACCCAGAGCCAGCTGTCAACACCACCAATGCACAAACTGCTCAAATAATTGGTTGCTGCCACCACCAATGCACTAACTGTATATTCCTAGGGAGCTACCCTGCAAGGATACAACACAAAAAAGGTCCAGAGCTTCTTACCCTACTGACTTTCCTTGTCAAGAAACTACAAAAAAGTACACTGATCTAACAGAAGTGGCATGCAGCCCGCACAAAATAAGGTTATAAGGTCCTGATTCTTATTCTCTCTATAACCTTAAGTGCTAGTGTTTTTGTGGTGTGCAGATGTTCCTAGCTGTGATTCCCTAACTCTTCGGATCCCACACCATGATGGACCCAGAGGTAGGGAGCGATTCCCAGGACAGTCATGTGCCAAGCCCTTGCAATCTACAGCAGCTCACGGATGGTGAACCAAGCTTGTGGCTGCGTAGGGGCAGATGCCAGACACAGACCAAGATGGAAAAGGGAGCAGATCTCAACCCACAGTAGCCCTTGTGGCTTCAATCAGATCCTCCACTCACACATGTACACACAGAGTCTGATTGGAATCCCTACAGATTTCCCTATGTCTGCTTTCCTGAACTGCATGTGTCAACTCACGAGTCAGAGGGTGCAGGGTGTTGCCCATGTTACTCCACCAGTCTTGTTACCCCAAAATGTGGGTAACAATGACTCGGGGATCCCCCCATGACTCAGGGATCCCCCCATGATGCCAGTGCCCCCCGTGAAACAGTGGGGAATGTTAGCTAAAAGGCGAGGCCTCTGAGAGGAGGGTAGCCTAGCAAGATCGTTTACACCTGTATATACCGGTAATAATGCAGGAACACCAGCTGGAGATTCAAAGAATATTTGTTTTATTGAGGGGAATTAACAATCACAAGCACACAAGATCCAAGCAGTCTAACAATCACACTCTTGTGCTGAAGAAAAAGGGAGGAAGAACTGGATAGTGAGGAGTCAGGGCAAAGTGGGTGATATTTACCTATCCAGAGAGAAGAGAGATATTCACCGATGACAGTGACTGACAACCACTTGGTTGTCTGTTGCTGGAGGCACTGAAGCAGAAGCTAGATGCCTATCTGCCACAGATGATTCTGTTGTTTCTTCCTGCACATCAGATCCTGCACCAAGGAGCAGCAGGTTGGTCTAGGTGGCCTCCAAACACCCCTTACATTGTAAGATCACTTCCGCACTACACTGTTATAGTGCCGTTATTCCATTTTCAACATCCTGTGGAATCCTGGGGTTTGTAGTTTAGGGAGGGGCTTTAGAATTCTCAGCCAGAGGGCTCTTTGGCCTCAGAAAACTACAAACCCCAGAATTCCACAGGAGGTTGAAAGTGGAATAATAGCACTATAACAGTGCAGTGTGGAAATGGCCTAATATTCTCTGATTAATGAATCATCTAACTGTTTGATTAAAATATTTAATTTATAGACAAAAGGTGTGTTTGACTAATCAGGTAACAGATTTTTAATATAATTATTTTTGCTACAAGGAATGATAAAAACTGTGGTTGATGACCTTCAATCTTGAAAGGGCATTCCTTCCTAGGTGACACAGAAAGGGGCGGATGCCTCTTCAACAATTTAGCCGAGTTTGGGAAAAGTGATTGTTTGGATGCAGCTTCCAGAAATCCCCAGCTGCCATGGTTGGGAAACTGCGATGCTATAGTCCAATAAATAACTGTTCTAAGCTCTAAAATGAGGTTTCCTCCAACACATGAGTTCATCACATGGGGGGTTTATTGGCAAGATTTGTGCCTTTGTCTTTGTCTCAGGCTGACAGAATGTGACTTGCCTGAGGTCACCCAGTGGATTTCCATGGCTGAGTGGCGATTCAAACCCTAGTCTCTAGAGTTATAGTTTGGGTTTGTCAGAGAGATGGCAGCGATGGTGGTGGTACAGTTACCAAAACTGCACCCTCATTTGCAAATGAGGGAGCAGTTTGGGTGCGTGCACATGCCTGGTGCTATTTCTCTCAGTGCCACACCCCTGCTGCCTTGTCCCTGACAAAAGGGACACAGCAGAAGGCATGTGTACACACCCAAACTGCTCCCTCGTTCGCAAACAAGAGAGCAGTTTCAGTACCAGCACCTCCCTGCTGTCCAGCAGCAGGGCTTCGCAGACCCCCAGGGGTCCCTAGACCCCAGATTAAGAACCACTCCTTTAAATGACTAGATGCAAATACTTGAGGAATAACACTGCCAGACCAGAACGAAGGTTAATCACACTCACAGGAGAACTTCTTGCTGAACTCTTTTTCACAGAACAGTCCTCCCTCCACCTTCGTGGGTTTGACTTTTGCAATTTTGATTATTCACAGGTGCACATGCCTTCCCCCACATTTTCCTCCTCCTATTCCCATGCATTTTGCCCCCACGCGGTATACTCGTGCCCAGGCAAAACAGAAGGGAAGGGGGGCAGCGGAAGCCTTGTGTAAGCCTTCCTTTCCCCCTCCAGGGCTCCCCTACCATTCCTATGCATTTTGCCCTGGCACAGAGAATTGATGCGAGGCTTCCCCCACCCACTCTTTCCCTTCCATTTTGCATGGGAACAGAAAGGGGGGAGCCCCGGAAGGGAATGGGAGGGGGAGCAGGAGGAGTTATTTGCTGTTTTTCCACTTTCACGAGGGTTCTGCACCCTGAACCCTTGCAAAAGTGGAGGGGCCACTGTACATATAGTTCATTAATGAATAATGAACGTAAGGGAATTTTGATAATGATAAAAGTACCTTTATAGAGTCCTTTTCAGTACTCACGCGTACTAGTAATGCAGACTTTTACCAAAAGGCATGCCTATTAATAATATGAGATAGTGCAAGCAAGTTACTTTCTTGGATTACAAGAAAGTCCAAAAAAGTAGCCAGATGGCAGGGGGATTCTGGGAGTTGCAGTCCACAAACCTAATATTTCCACATTCTGGTTCAAGTGCTTCATTCAACATCAGACTATTTGCTCCACTAGCCCAGTAGTGAGCAAACATTTGGCTTGTGGGCGTGCTTTGTTTTGGAAAGAAACCCAGTAGTTCAGCAATTGGAACACACTGCAGAACTCATGCTTCATGAAGGCAGATACTAAACTGCAGAACAAGGTACCTGAGGGCACATGCTCTGATTTCAAAATTGCATGCCAAATTTAATGATCAGGAATTAATATTTAGTTCCAGAACAGGAGCTTTCACACACTTCCTTTCTCACACTTAAATTTAATTTTCTTCCATGCCCAGTTTTTCTTGATTTGGTCATCCTAATTTAGGTGAGAAGAAAGGGCTGTTTTTAATATTGTTAGAGACTAATATTGTCAGAGAATCAGAAATCTGTGCTGATCTACGGCAAATTGTTTGAGATCTACCAAGAAACCAAATCTGGACAAATCTTGCCAAGCAAATCCCATGATAGGTGTGCCTTAGGGTTGCCATAGGTTGGAGGTGACCTGAAGGTACAGAACAACAATAGTATGATGTCATCTGCGTATCTTAAATTGTTGATGTTCTTTCCTCAAATTTTCATGCCTCCTTCCTCCAAGTCCAATCCTGCTTCATGTATGATATGTTCACCATACAAGTTAAACAGATAGGGTGATAAAACGCAGCCTTGCCTGATCCCCTTGCCAATTTGAAACCATTCTCTTTCTCCATATTCTGTTCGGATAGTAGCTTCTTGTCCGAGGACAGGCTATGCACCAGGACAATCAAATGTTATGGCACACCCATTTCTTTAAGAGTGAGCCATAGTTTTTTCATAGTCTAATCTATAAAGCACAGGCTAATTTTCTTCTGAAATTCTTTGGAATGCACAATTATCCAATGTATGTTTGCAATATGATCTGTAGTGCCTCTTCCCTTCCTAAGCCCAGCTTGCACATCTGGCATTTCTTGTTCCATATATGGAAAAAGTCTTTGTTGTAGAATTTTGAACATCACTTTGTTTCATGGGAGATCAATGCAACAGTCCTATGATTACTGCAACCCCTGTTGTTCCCTTTCTTAGTGACTGGAATATATACTGAATGTTCTCAATCTGTGGGCCATTATTTCGTTTTCCATGTTTGGTGACAAATTTTGGGTAGAACCAGAGTAGAATCTAGGCCTTTCTGCACTACACTGTTATAGTGCTATTAGTAAACATCCTGTGGAATTCCGGGGTTTATAGTTTACTGAGGCCAAAGAGCTCTCTGGCTGAGAATTCTAAAGGCCCCTTCCTAAACTGCAAACCCCAGGATTCCACAGGATGTTGAAAGTGGAATAGCAGCACTGTAACAGTGTAGGGTGGAAAGGCCCTCTGTTTCTGTAGCTTGAAGCACCTGTGTTGGTATGCCTCTGTTCCTCGTGACTAATGTCCTCCAAGTACTACGAGTACAGCTTCCACTTCACTTTCCAAAATTGTACCTTCATCTTCAAAAAGTTCTTCTTGGAATGAATCTGTCATCCTTTCATGGCTTTTCCATATCTATTCTGTGCATTTTCTTCTTCTTCTTCTTCTTCTTCTTCATGCAGCATGCTCTCCTGCTGGTCACAGAGCATTCCCCCTCTTGGTTTAACTTCCCTCTGAATTCTTAGATCTTGCGGAAGAGGTCTCATTATTCCTTTTCTGTTGCCATCTTCTACTTCTGTACATTGATTATTATAGTAGTTCTCTTTATCCTTGAGCACAAGTTGCTGAAGAGTTCCATTCAGGGTTCTGACCCTATTGCTGTCACCGTTTACTTTTGCTTCTCATTTGCCCTTGAAGAGATTCATGAGTTTCACATCTTACATTACCTGATCTTTCAAACCAGAAGTACCAGAGCTTGAACCCAGGATCTCTGGCAAGCATCGTTTTCCAATTCTCACACCTGTTTCAAATTGACTCAGTATTTAGCCTGCCAGTGGGTTTATGGGCTTCTTCACATACCTCTTGGTTTGCTTGAACTTTTAGGCTTCAAGACTAGATAATATTCTTCAGCTGAGCCAGTAAAGCAATGGTTACATTTATACGCAAAAGTGCATTTGTACAGTCTCTTTAAATGGACTGGTGGTAGCCAACTCCTTCTGTCCAAGGATCAGCGTAAACTTTTCCCAAAATTTAACAGGAATTAAATCTAACCACTGGCTCCATCTTCCTTCATCCTGTAGGTGTTTAGCCACAAGTCCCTTCATCCTCAGCCAGAAGGGGAGTCCTTCCTCTCCAACTGCCCATTTGAAACCATTCTGTTCTCCATATTCTGTTCTGATAGCAGCTTCTCATCCTGAGTACAGGCAACGCATCAGGACAATCAAATGTTATCGCAGGCCCATCCTCAGCCAGTAGGGAGGTCCTTCCTCTCCCGGTTTAACAATTAAAAGGAGGGGATGGCCTGTGAGCCTTTCCAGTGGAGACAATTTTCAACATTTCACACACTAACAAAGAGTATCCAAGCAAGGGTCTTTAGAGGTAACATGTGAATGTGGGGTATAATAAGGAAGCAGGGAGTCAAATGTACCTCTGAGCACAGCTGATGCAGACTCTGTCCCTTTGTTCAAAGATCTGGGAGTGACATCAGACGGGAGCAATTTCTTCTAAACGCCTCACAGTGCGTCTTCTCCCAGTAACGTCGGTTGTGCGTCTGTGTTACTATTTGTGTGTATTGCTATTGGCCTACCCTTTTAACGCACATCTATAAGCAGCCTCGCCACTCCCGTGCATCTGGGAGGACGTAGAAGGGGGAGGAATTATTCCGAATTTCCCTGGTCTAAATACCCTAAAGGCACCAGATCCTGGAAGCTAAGCAGCATCAGCCCTGGCGGATGAGAGGCCTCCAGAATCCCAGGTGCTGCAGGCTGTGTTTCAGAGGAAGGAACGGGCAAAATCACTTTTCTTAGGAAAACCCTATGAAATTCAGGGGCTCGCCTTAAGTCGACAGGCAAGCTGAAGGCACATACACAGCCAACATGTCATTTTGCGTTCTGTGCCTTCAAATCGCCTATCCTTGTGTGTGCAGTGAAAAAAAGAGAGAGAGAGAGAGAGAGAGAGACAGAAAGCCTCCCCGCCCTGCATGCATAAAGACTATCCGCTGAATGACCATCCCGCCGGGAGAAATCCCTCTTCTTTCAAGTATACGGACTCCCAAGAAGAGAGACACAGGGTGGGTTTGCAAGCTTCATTTCCGCGCTAGAGTGTTGTAGCGCGATGCTTCCACTTTCAACATCCTACGGAATCCCGCCGGCCCCTCCCGAAACTGCAAACCCCAGGATTTCGTAGGATGTTGAAAGCGGAATCATCGCGCTACAACACTCTAGCGCGGAAATGGCTCCAAAGGGGAGCTGTAAAGCGAAAGCCCGCGCCGGGTCTGCGTGTCCAGCGGTGCCCAGGGGACGCAGCGGGCGAAAGGAAGGACGGGGACTCCGCAAAGCCCCCCGCTTGCAGACCTCCACCCTGAACCCCGGGCCCAGGCTCGCTCTTGCCCTTCCTCCTCCTCCTCCCCCTACCTCGCCTTCCCCCGGGCTGCCGCCACTTACCCCGCTTCGCCTTCTCCCACCCGGCTGCGCCGTCTAAAAGCCGCGGGCTCCGACAGAAGCCGAGCGCTGCCGCCCGGGCGAGGCTCCGCTGTTGATTCCTGTCTCCATAGAGACCTCAGAGACACAGCGGGAGGGGGGCTGAAGAGGGAAGAGCAAGCGGGCGGGGCCGGGGGGGCGACAAACAAGGAGGAAGAGCCGAGTCTGGGATCGCCGGGGCGCCGCCCTTCCGCGCAGGAGAGGCTGGCGCGGCGCCTGCCCCCCCCCCCGCCGTCTTTGCGGAGTCCTTGGGCGGGAGCCAGGCGGGCCATTAGCGCAGTGGCTCATGAGGGCCGGGCCCCGCCGGTGGTTCCGGAACATCAGCGACGGCTGTAGATGAGTGGCATCACGGGGAGGGAGGGAGAGCGAGCTTGGGCCCAATCTCAGTTTAGGCATCTTAGGCCATTCCCGCACTAGACTGTTATTAGCGCTACGATTCCGCTTTCAACGTCCTATGGAATCCTGGGATTTGCAGCTTAGGGAGGGGACGCGCCAGGGCCCCCCCTAAGCTGCAAACCCCAGGATTCCATAGGATGTTGAAAGCGGAACCGTAGCGCTATAATAATCCAGTGCGGAAATGGCCTTAGCTTCTAGAAAGCATTCCACCTCGGTTTGCTTTGGGACCCAGTTATTTGTCTTTGGCAGTGCAGGCTATCTGCAGAACGCTCCTCCGGCATATTCCAAATGAGTTGATTTTCTTCCTTCAGCTTTCTTCCCTGTCCAGCTTCCATAATTTCTGCCATGTGCGCAACTAAAACACTGAAAGATGTCCTTACAACCTCTGTTTAAAGACCTGCAAAAAAGGAGCACCCACTGCCCTCCGAGGCGAGTTATTCCGCTGTCAGTCCGTTCTCAGGGTGAAGAAGTTCTTCCTACTCTAGGTCCAGTTTCCCCGGAAGAGTGCTGCAGGTAGTGGGGAACCTCGGGGCTGAAGGCCAGCCCTCCCGTGTCTGTCAGTGGTGCACCCGGTGGCGGGACCAGCAGCAAGGAGGCTGGGCTGGGCATGCCCTGGGGCCCGCTTGGGCTGGCACTGCCTGCCGCAGCGCCCTCTTCTCACTGTTACGATCTTTAAACATTTTCTAGCCGGGCACAGCTGCCCAGGAAGGTATGTGAGTGTAGATCCTTATTTTACTACATTTCAAAAATACACCAGTTTGGAATTTATTGTCAGGTAAAATGTATTTGACATCAGGGGAACAGGAGTGTTACCCTGATTTCTGGGGGTCCCGGGAGGGACACCTAAATGTGCTCAAACAATGGGGAGGGAATTAGCAAAGAGCACTAGTTAGCAATGCGAGAGGCAGGGTAACGTAGCGAGATCTTAAACCCTATGTCTACGGGCTCGGGCCGAGTCAATGATAAGGCAGAAGTTAATAATAATAATTGTTTTATTGAAATACAGTCAAACACGTGTATGCAACACACTCACACAAAGAACTATAGAAATAAAAGGTAGGAATGGGATAGAGGGATTTTGAGAGGAGGTTTGGTATGGGAAATACTATACCTGTCCTGAAGCCCGGTAATAGCAAAGAAGCCGGGGAGCGTGGGTTCTCAGCACGTGGGGCTGAGGGGAGGCTCGTGAAACGGAGAGGCGGCAAGTCGGGAGGCAAGTCACGAGCGATCCAACAAGACGCTCAAAGTCAGGGGTTCTTACAGGGAAAATTGTGGCCGCGGGCTAGTCTGTACTTGGGGATAACAATGCATTTCGGGCTGGAGACAAAGCTTCCGAAAGGTCAGTACTTTAGATGATGGAATTATGACCAGATTGTCAATAGAGTAGCCAGTATGCAAACGCGGAGTGCTTGAGAGTTGTATAGTCCGCTCATCAAGCTGCCTGCGCGGGGCAGGGGATCTTTTGTAGGTAGCGTGCAAACATAGTGTGGTACTTGCCTTGAGGTCTCCTGAAGCTGCATTCGGCAATGACTGGCCTGCCTGGATCGGGATTTGAATGGTTCGGCTATTGTCGGCCGCGCCTGTGTGCGTGCTTGTCTGGGGGCCTCGCCAGCACGTGGAGAGGAATGGGTAAGGAAGGCCAAATTATTGATATCAAATGATATCTTAATATCCCACAACCTCAGGCTAGAAACAGCGGTAACAGGAGCAAACTGCTGTATTCCTCTAGTATTGATGGTGATACAATTAATTTCTTTTTCCAGCTTAACACACCAGATTTGGTGGTTGTTTTGCTCTGACGTATCTGAGAGGTAGTAACAGTTGTAAACCATGGAACAGCTGGGGTGGGATGGACAGCAGGAGACAATAGTTGTTTGTTTAATACCCTAAAAGCAGCAGATCCTGTCTGATTTTGGAAGTGAAGTAGGGTCACCCTGGTTATTACTTGGATGGGAGACTGTCAACAGATACGAGGTGCTGTAGGTTATATTTCAGAGGAAGGAAATGGCAAAACCATCTCTGAATATTCTTTCCCTAAGAAAACCATCTAACAGCTTGAAGGCACATATGCACAGAGAAAAGTTTCAGATTGATAGGGGATTATGGGAGTTGTAGTTAAAAAGCAATTTTTCCAGGCTCTGGAAATTGGCTACCTGCCCTACTCCTTCTACACAATTTAAGTGCTTAGGATTTAAAAAGGTACTGTGTTTAATTCCTGGTTGCTGTTTTATTTTAAAAACACAGCAGTAGCTGTGTACCAAGTTAATCTGTTTGTTCATGTAGTCTGGTATTGTCTCCTCTGACTGGCATGGTTGTTCCCTGGCAAAGGGAATCATTCCCTACTTAACAGCTGGGCCATTTTTAACTGGAGATGGTAGAGTCTGAATCAGTGAACTTCTAGATGGAAAACATATGCTCTGTCAGGGGTTCATGATGGATGAGAGTTTCTTTAAAGGGAGATATTGAATGTACAGTTTCTACCATTCTACTGTGGAGGAAAAATGGGAGGTGTCTAAAGAAACCAGGATCCACGTCTAAAGAACTTTCAGCTGAACGAAGATTTAAAAGGGCCATGTACAAGAAATGGAAAAAGGGGGAAATCACCAAAAAGGAATTCAAACAAATAGCCAGCACGTGTAGGGAAAAAGTCAGAAAACCTAAAGTACAGAACAAGCTTGGGCTTGCTAGAGAGGTCCCAGAGCAGATCATTAGACAGTCTGTAAGCACTTAGAAAGGAATGCTGTACTCACTAAAAGTCAAGATAGGTTTCTCAAAAACAAGTAATGCCAGACTAATCTTTTTTTTTTTTTTTTTTTTTGATAGAGTTGCTAGCTTGGTAGATGAAGGGGATGCTGTTGAATTAGCATATCCACAGCGTTAAGGCTGCTTCAGTAAGGCTTTTGACAAGATCCTCCATGATATTCTCGCAAACAAGCTAGTAAAATGCTAGTACACAGCACTACTGTTAGGTGGATTTGTAACTGGTTGACTGACCAAACCATAAGGGTGCTCACCAATAGCTCCTCTTCATCCTGGAGAAAAGTGACTAGTGGGGTGCCAGCGAGTTCTGTCCTAGGCCCAATGCTGTTCAACATCTTTATCAATGGTGTGGATGAGAGAATAGAGGGCATTCTTATCAAATTTGCAGATGACACCCCAGAGGACAGGATCAGAATTCAAAATGATCTTAACAGGTTAGAATGCTGGGCCAAAACTAACAAAATGAATTTCAACAGGGAGAGGTATAAAGCACTACATTTGGACATCAAAAATGAAATGCAGAGATATATGATAGGTGAACCTGGCTTGAACACAGTACATGTGAAAAGGATCAAGCTGAAATATTGGCGAATAATGCTGTATATGATTACAACAGCCTGTATTGAATATGCAAGGCTATGGAAAACTGAGCAGATACCTACAATAGAGCAATGGTGGGCAACTTTTATTGAAAATCGGAATGCAGATATAGTCTCTCAGAGACTAAAAGGAAAATCAGATGATGACATTAACAAAGAATGGCAAATTGTTCTGGAAATGGGTAGGGTGTTGACAGGTAATAATTCTTAATTCATGGTAGCATGAGTAGTTAGAAGTAAAAATCAGTGGAATATCATGGAACATGTAAAGTAGGGTCAAAGAGCAGGATCTATCCTGTATGTTAACAAATGCAATGCGATGCATAATGTTGATATGTCAATGAAATAACACTATTGAAATCCAGAGAGGAGTGGAAGATAGCGGTAATAGTTCGGTAAAATGTACAATGAGAAATGTTGTTTTATACGATGTAATCACAATAAAATTAATTAAAAACGAAAACGAAAAGATCAAGCTGAACCTGAGGCAGCAGTGTGATGAGGCAGCTAAGAAAGCCAATGCAGTTCTGGGCTGCATCAATAGGAGCATAGTGCCTAGGTCAAGGGAAATGAGGGTACCATTCTGTTCTGCTTTGGTCAGACCCCTCCTGGAATAGTGTGTCCAGTTCTGGGTACCAAGGTTCATGAAGGATATTGACAAGCTGGAACATAGAATCATAGAGTTGGAGGAGACCACAGGGGCCATTAAGTCCAACTCTCTCCTATGCAGGAACACCCATCAAAGCATGTCCAGAGGAGAGCAAACAAGATGGTAGAAGGCCTGGAAACCATGTCCTATGAGGAGCACCTTAGAGAGTTGGGGATATTTAGCCTGGAGAAGAGAAGGTTAAGAGGCAACATGATAGTGATGTTTAAATATTTGAAGGAATGTCATATGGAGAATGGAGCAAGCCTGTTTTCTTCTGCTCCAGAGACTAGGACACAAAGCTATGGCTTCAAACTTCAGGAAAAGAGATTCCATCTAAACATTAACATGAACTTCCTGACAGAAAAAACACTGCCTCGAAGTGTAGTAGAGTCTCCTTTTTTGGAGATTTTCAAACAGAGGTTGGATGGCCGTCTGTTGGGAACACTTTGATAGTGTATTCTTGCATGGTGGGGTTGGACTCTTTGGCCTTTGTGGTCTCTTCCAACTCTATGATTCTGTGAATGTCTTTGTGCTGCCCCAACTTGTTACTTTACAACTAGTTGTGGAATACCTTCCCCTTGGAGGGCTAATCAGCACCAACATTGGTATCATTTAAGCTTCAGATCAAAACTTGTATTTTTATTAAAGCCTTTGAGCCTAATTGATTTTTATCCAAGCTGCACGTTATGGCCACACTTTTTCAAAATGTTTCAACTGTTTTTAAATTGTTTTTAAACTGCTTTTAACTGACAAACTGACAAATTAATATATTTTTAGTGTTTTAAAATTATTGTTATTTTTTATTTAATTAAATTGATTTTATTGTAAGCTGCCCTGAGATCTTTGGGTATAGAGTGGGATAGAAGTATTTTAATTAATAAGTAAATAAATAATATTCTCTTTGATCCCTCTTCACTGGAATGAGATGCCTAGACAACACATTGTTACCTTCTAGCCTAGGTACTGTAGTGCTCATGCATAGTAAATCACTTGTTGATTGCTATCACTTTTAAGTAAAGAGAGCTATGCCTTGACAGCATGGCTGAATACTCACTTAAAACTAACATTCAGATTTTAATCAATGTTAAACATGGAACATATGGTGGCTTGTAACACATGATATTCCTTCAGGCCTTATGTTACATCCAGAGGATAACTTACTACAACAATGTTTTATACTAGCATAATCCACAGGCATGTGTTCTCATGATGAGTCACACTATCAATTATGTCATGGAGCACAGCCAACATGACAATCTGTCTGGAAAGCTGTAGTTGCATCTTACTGCGGGTCCTGAATTTAGGATGAGACAAAATTATCTTTGATATCCTTTATAACGTATCATTCCATACATACATACCTGGCAAAGGGACAAATAATCCAAAAGATGGAGAAAAGGGGTTAGAGAAACCCCAAACAAAGCTGGGTTCATTTGTCATTTTGCTTTCTTAGGCTTGTTATAGAAGTGTGGGGCTCAGGAGAGACATCCTGAGTGCTACCAAATAATATAGACAAGCAGACTCAGGTTCTGTAGTACAAGCTGATACTTTAAACAAGTCAGAGGTAAAGTCAAGTAGTTTAACTGAGACTTAGTTTCAGGTAAGACATAGCTTCTAGCAGACCTATTTTTTTCAATTGCGTTTAAAATGTCCCACGTTCTTCTTCCCCTCCCACTTCTCCCGTTGTCCTCAGCTTACTTTAGTTGCAAACTGAATGCAAAGTGGCTGAGTAGCTCATGCTCAATTAACACAGAAGGGCAGAAAAGAGGGGGCAGAACCTTGCCGTTCCTAGTAGACTTAAACAAAAGCAAACTGCTGCACCCTCTCCTAGCTTTTCTGTTCTTCCTCATTTATAATTTCTGCCATTTTGACCACACTCTGATATTGCTTGGCCATGTTTGTCCTGGTTTGTCATCTGTGAAATGCTGCGGATATAGGTAAGAGTCTAAAGCAGAGGTGGGGACTCTCTGGCCCCCCAGCTGCTTTGGGCGTCAGTTCACAGAAGTCTCTTCCACCATGGCCAGTGGTAACGGAACCATGGGAGTTGTTGTCCAAAGTATCTGAAAGGCCAAATGTTTCCCACTGCTTGGTGCATACAGTTGTAGCCTAACATAGGAAATCTGTATCTGTTGAGGATGCCTGACTTTGGCACTCACACAGATGTATTCTGGACTCACTAATAATCCAGTATAATATTATTGACAATGTCATCTCACAAGCACAGATAAAAATGGCACAATTAAATTACACAATGGCTGTACTTGCAGAATTAGCTGAGCTATTTTGGATTATTTATCTGAACATCAGGCTTTTAAATGCCTGATCCATGCCAGCTTTGTGCCATTTTAAACACCAGGTATTTAAAACAGTACCGAAGGCTGTTTATATGCCACAAGTATAGAAATTATATTGGGTGCAAAAATTGGTATTCGAATGGCTTCAACTTCCTATTTTTTTAAAAAAAAATTAGATTGTGCAAATTGTTTATGGCAAAGGTGGGCAAAGCGTAGCCCTCTAAACGTGGTTGGACTACAACTTGCATCAGTCCCAGCCAGTATAGTTGCAAGGAAGGCTCAAAGTTCAAGTCAAGCTGTACTTCATCCACTCTAACTTTCAGTTTGCGTTCTACGCATTTTTCAAACCTATACATGGTGAGTAAAAACGCAAATCCTGAGTGGAGTTTCCAGTGGCTCGTGGGTAGTCATCTTGAAATTGAGTTTATGGGTTTGGTAGTTAATGCACAAGAAGCCAGTGTGGCGCACTCAGTGTGGCCTGAATGTTGGACTAGGACTCTGGGATGTCGAGGTTCCAATCCATACTCTGTCATGGAAAGTTACCAGGTGAGCTTGAGCAAGTCACACTTTCTCAGAGGAAGTCAGTGGCAAATCTGCTGTGAACAGATCTGGCTGAGAAAACGCTGTGACCATCTGTCAAATGTTATTTTAAGGCACACAGCAAAACAAGAACAGCCAAAGTACTGGTTCTCTCCCGGCTCTTTCTGTGAAGTCCGGTTCCAATTTGCCTATGGAGCATCAAATTTCCAAATACCTGAGACCTCTGCCATGTATGACTGGGGTAAACACTGGAACAGAATGATTGTGTTCTCATTAAGAAGTTTTTTGTTTAACTTTTGTACTGCAGAGAGGTAGAAGAATGTACAGAGTGAACAAAAATCTACAGTATCATAGTTACCATGCTGGCATGGAAACCCACTGGGTGACCCTGGGTGCATCACACACTCTCAGACCCAGAAAACCCCATGATAGGTTCACCTTGGGGTCACCATAAGTCAGAAACAACTAGAAAGGACACAACTACAGCAACAATAATTCTTCACCAGCCACCATCTGTGATGTAATCATAATCGCGTAGGGACATAGGAGTGGGGGGGGGGCGATTCACCCCGGGCGGCAATGGTTTTGGGCATCCCGGCCCGAAGTCACGCCCCCACATGCCCTGGCCACACCCCCGTGCACCACAGCCATGCCCCTGTGCACAGTGGCCACGCCCCTCATGCCATAGCCCCTTCCCTTCCCACCCACCCCTCCACACACTCCAAGCTCCACCACTGTGTAATCGTTGGCTGTTGAGTACATCCAGAAGGCAGCTTTGTATGCTTGAAGTGCTATGCTAGGGATGATTAAGAATTTCTAAAGCGTTTGTCAACAAGGCACATTTAAGGAATCCTGTTGTCCTTTTCCTGGTAGCAAAGAATCAGGGCAGGCTTTGGATGAATGACTGTGATGCAAATGGGGCTTATAATGGCCATGCGCATATGTTGTTTAATTATATTTTAACACCACAACTTTTTGCATTTTTATTTGAATTTTTTTTTTCAGTCTTGCTGTGAAACACCTTGAGTCTTCGCTCAGAGTGAAAGGCAATATATCAAACATATACCCATCAACATTTCAGAGATGAAAACCAGGACACATATTGCCAAGCAACATCACAGAGAGATCAAGATGGCAAAAGTTTAAGAAGAATTAAGAAGAACACACGAGCTAGGAGAGGCTGCAGCACTTTGCTTTTGCCTGAGCCTACTAGGAAGGGCAAAATTCTGCCCCCTCCTCTCCCTCCTCCAAATTAATTGAGTTTAAGCTACTTTTGCACTTTGAACTCAGTTTGCAGCAACTGAAGTGATCTGAGAACAAAGGGGGAAGTGGGAGGAAAAGAGAGATTTTTTAAGCAGCCATAAAAAATCAGATGGCAAAGGATTAATCAGAACTCTGCCAAATTGGGACATTTAGAGGACATGTGAATAGAGTGAGTGAGTAAGATCTGAGACCAGTTTTCTTTTTCACAAGCAGACCTATTACTTACTTGCTTATAAAATACTTATCTCCTGACAGGGTGGCTATTTACATTTCTTTGACTAATATACATGTTCGAATGAAGTTATGGTCCAGAGGGAAAACTTTTTTCAGTATCTCGCTGAGGCAGGCCATTGATACCTTCCCCAATCCTCTTTGAAACCTTTCATTTCTCAGTTTCAGATGCTCCACTTTGAGTGCCAGGTAGAGCTCACAATCCCTCTGACACAGGCCATTTCTGCACTACACTCTTATAGCGCGATTATTCCACTTTCAACATCCTATGGAATCCTAGGGTTTGCAGTTTAGGGAGGGGCCACCTGGTCCCTCCCTAAACTGCAAAGCTCAGGGTTCCATAGGATGTTGAAAGTGGAATAATCGCGCCATAAGAGTGTAGTGTGGAAATGGCTACAGTGGTGTCACTCAGGGCGGGGGGTGGGGGGAGAGTGCTGGGGGTGCGGCCCACACTGCTTACACCACCAGAAGAGGGCAACACCAACCCCAGTGACACCACTGCTCTGACACACAAACACAGAGGGCCTTTCTGCACTACACTCTTACTCTGGTATTATTCCACTTTCAACCTCCTGTGGAATTCTGAGGGTTGTAGTTTACTGAGGCCAAAGAGCTCTCTGGCTGAGAATTCTAAAGGCCCCTCCCTAAACTACACAAGCCAGGATGTTGAAAGTGGAATAGTAATACTATAACAGTGTAGTGCAGAAATGTCCCAGAGAAGCAGCAGCAGCAGCCCTCCCCTAGTTCTCAGTTGCACCTGCACTCCATGACATGCTCAATTTTGTCGTTCAGAACTAGTAGATGGGCTTGTTTGTTTTCTCCTCCCTCTCAACACTCTTGCCTTTTCTGTTGTCTTTATCAATCACAAACCTGAAGCCAGGGGATGTTTTACTATTGCTCTGAAAACTGCATTTTGAGGCCTTTATGGCAGAAGAACATCAACTGAAAAACATTTAACTTTGTTAAAAGATAATGATGTTAGTGATTTAAAAAAAATACAGTTGGGAGCATTGTAAGAAATTCAGATGTTTCTGCTTGGCATAAGGATGTTATTGTTCCCTGATAGCTGGACCCATCAAGTTGGGAGCAGTGCTGGGTTTAAGGACAAGTTACATTTTAGGACCTCTGATTAAGAGCCTTTAAATAAATTATGTTTTTTAAAACCATTCTATTTATATTTTGTGCACTATGTGACCTCTAAATGATGCATAGGTTACGGCTTCAATGTGTTTTTAGCTGATCCTCATTAGGTAGGGGAGGGTCCATTAGAGACCATTTTTGCAAAAACAAAGGGGAAAAAAAAGAACCCCACAACCCTATAAACCTAAAGCAGTCCCATTCTGAAGAAGACCAAAGATCCTTTGAAAGGCAATTTGAAAACCACTGACCTAACTGAATGTAGTGTATTCAGTGGCCTTGCGCTGCTGAGACCACAGAGGAGTTGGAACAGCTGACGGAAGCTTCTGTTGCCACGGGTGATTAACCGCTGGCGCCCAGGCCCAGGCCCCAGCTGGGGCAGATTTTGCAGAATTTACTTTCTGTTTTGTAATAGCTTCTGTCCCACATGGCAACATTCAAGTTATCCAGTCAAGGTTGTGGCTAACTTAGCAAGGATCTCTCTGTTTAGATATTATGCTTCCGGCTATGTACTGCGTAGCTGTTTTGTTTAGGGCCATGGCCCCGTTCTTAGGCAAAACTCAGTTGGCAACCAGAAGTTCATCCCAGAAAGGGCTGAAGTGGAGGGAGAGGTGACACCACAGCCTTTTCTGTTAGCTCTAGCTAGCTGCTATTTGTTACTTCCTTTCCCAGAGAGCTTCCCCTTCCAAGGCCATCCAATCTAGTCATTATGTAAATTGGGGGGGGGTTGCCCTAATGTACTTGATTTCTTCTCCTTCTCCCTGCCATTTTCTTTTGCATTGTGTCATTCAGGCTGTAATCTCGACAATAGGCTGTTTTTTTAAAAAAAGGTTAATTCCTGGGAATATTTAAATCTGTTATTGATGGGGCAGCCCAAGACATTTTGTTACCTGAAGCAAAGGACAAGATTATGCCTCCAAATGCATCACTGCCACTTAGGGTTGCCAGTTTGGCACCTGTACATTTAATGGTTGGGCAAAAGAGGGAATTTCGGGAGCTGTTGCAGATCAGAGGACCATATAACCAGCAACACCTGCTGAAATTCCCTCTTCTACACAACCACAGGTGCAGGAGCCATCGACAGTTTTCAGTTTGGCAATTCTATTTTCACCTACAGAAACTAATGGGAATGGTAGCTGAATTTTATTTTATTATTTATGATAAGGCACCGTCATTTAGAGAATAAAGCACAAGGCTAGTTTAGGGATTGTTGGACTGGCAGTGTTGCCCACATAGGATTGTCTTCCAACCAAAGGCCAGGGGTCTCAGAAGAAAAGACTGGTTGTGCTGCCAAAGCCTGTGCCACTGAAGGCACCTTCCTCCCTCTGCGTAATGTAGGGCAGATCCTGGTGAAGGCAAACCCGATGTCATTTTTAAAAATATTTAGATAGTGCCTGGATGAGTGAATAGAGGGAATGGGTGAATATGGATAGATGAGTGGACAGAGACATGTAGCAGTGAGGCATTCGGTGTTACTGCATGCTGTTAAATCAGAACTGAGGCATTTAAGGACTGAAAATTTAAGCAAAGACACTGGAATTGCTGCTGCTGTCAGATCTCCCCACAGTGAGGAATAAAAATCCCCGTTAGCTCATTTATTTTGTTCCCAGATTGAGAAAGAGGGGCTTCCTCGACTGATGTAGGTAGAACTCACAGTTCTGCGACCTCTTGCTGCTCAATGACATTCAGCCTGAGCTTTGAGTTTATTCAGTTAAAACAATTCCCCACTGCTTGTCCTCCATCCCCTTGTCACATTCCTGACCCTAAAGAGCACAGCTTTTTCTCACAGCTTGGGAAAATTACCTACTCAGATGATTGGGATATTCTGGGAATCGTCATCCCTCCAAAGTAACTTCTCAAAACTCTGCTTTTTCTCCTTATTGTTGTCTCTTGCCTATGAAGCCATGCAACAGACTTGCTGCCCGTGCTTCCAGCCAGGCCTGAGAGCGGTGGTAGGAGCATGGCAGGTCAGTGGTGACCTACACCAGAAGGAATCTGGAGAATTGTTCAAGATACCAAAGGGACTGAGGTCTGAGAATGCCTCTTTAGGCCCACATCTAGGCAATCTCCAGGGTGTCAGGGAACATATAAGATGAAAGTGTTGCTACAGAGGCAAAAGGCAGGGCAGGGAGGGGAACTGGGAAGAAAGGCAAGTAGTAAACTAGGGAGGGGGTGGGAGAGGTCAATGGACGGTACAACCCGTCACTGCCTTTCAGACGCCGCATTGTTTCATTCTGAATGGAGAGGATGCCAAGAACAGAACAAACAGGCTGCACAACAGAGCAAGGGAGAAATGTTTTTGGCTGTAGTGAAAGCAAAGGCGTCTCCACGGCAGCCAGCACCGTACAGCTAGCAACCATGGCAGCAGCAGCGGCAGCAGCAGCACCCGAGCCAATCTGGCCCAGCCCATCTGCAAGTGTCCTATGGCCCCCGAGGTGCCACCTGAAGATTCCTACAAGAAAACAAAAAAGACATTCCTTGAGCATAGAGCCCCTTGTAATGGTTTTCCTGAGCTTATTCGCAGTTTAGAAAATCAGGGCCATGACCTTCAGATGAACTCCCACAAAGCAGATCTAACTCCCTAAGGGTTTTGGTTTTTTGTTTGTTTGTTTTTTTTAATCTTTCTAACTTTCCTGATTATAACTCAGCCTGTGCATATTTTTCTGCAGAAGAGAAAGGATCCCAGGTTCCACACTGAGTGCAGTTATGTAAAAGATCTAGCTTTACCTGTTGAGCTTTGCAATATTTCATATTGGTTATCACATTCAGGATTTGAAACGATTTGGAGCAAATAAGGAATGGTGAGGAGATGGTGATTTCACCACGGGAAGCAAGAAAGGGCTATGCTAAATTCCAATGCATTTTGATTTCCCCAGCGTAAGTCTGATTTTGTGCTCTCTCTTTAATTCCAGAAATACATATAACGAGATTAGTAATTTGCTGATTAATAAACTAGTTGGCAGAAAGATCCAATGGCCAATGCTGTGCTTGACAGATTCACAAAGAGACAAAATATATGCACAGTTTCAACTTATTACAATTTCTCAGTCTGGTTTGCAGTCACACTGTTGAGGAATTAGTATGTTGGAGAGACTTTTAAAAGTAGCAGTAGCAGATTCTTCACAAAAGTTTTTACCACTAAGGTTTAGAGTTCTCTTTGAGGCTGGAGTCAAGCTTAATTTTTTTGGAAACTAGAAGGAGTAGCTCTTAGCAGTCTAAGCCTGAAGACAGAAAAGGGTAAATAAAACATGCTTCAACTCTGAAAAGCAGCAAACTGTATGTTTCCCTGTTACCTTAAAGAAGGAACTGGATGTTTCCCTGTTATTTTAAAGAAATTTGGCGATTTGCTATTGGAACAAAGGTGAGGCAGATTTCAGTCCCATAGTTCCTTTCCTTGACCATGCTGGCTGGGGTTTCCGGGGACTGAAGCATAAACGATTCCAAGTTATAAAGGTGCCCCATCTTTGGCCTGGAAAGAGCTTTATAACCGCAGGCCTACCTTGCAATCACTCTGGTTCAGACTCTGCATTCTAACCAGAGACCCACCTATTGCAAGGAGAATGCCCCATGGCGTTAGTCTTACATTATGGCCATTTCCACACGGGCTTAAAGAAATGGTGCAGAGCGTCCTCCAGGGAGGACATCTGCACCTGGGAGCGGACTGGGTCGGACCTACTTACTGTAGTTCCGCACCTCAGCCTGCTCCCGAATGACCCAAAGTGGTCGTCCAGCGTGCTTTTGAAAGACTGCTCAAAACAAGTCTTTCAAAAGCACGGAGCGCGCCACTTCGTTCCCACGCTCCGGTGCAGATTTGCAGGCTCGCACCAGTGCGAGCCTGCAATCTGCCAGGGGCGGGCTTTAGGCTGGCGAGCTTCAGCGGTTGGTGGAGACCCTCGACCAACTGGAAGCCGCCATTTTCGTCCCCGGAACAGTGCGGAGTGACAAGCACGCACTGCTCCGGAGCACCGCAGACCAGACCGGGGAGCCAAGAAGTCCGGTAAGTACCGGCACGGGGCGATTCCTTCGCCCTGTGCGGAAATGGCCTACCTCCAGCTAAGTGGCCATGGCCATACTTGCTTGCAGAAGCTGCAGTCCAAATAAGGCTGGGCCGAATCCACTTTTAAAGAGCCAGTGCAATCTTTTCTTGGCCTTGGCTGCCACACAGGTTTTAAGGCAGAGCTGGCTGGTTTACACCATTTGCTTAAATGAATTTCCCATCAATGCCTTGGGCTTCAAGCCAGCCTGCACCACTTCCATTGATAGATCAATTGGCAAGGCAAGCAGGAGGCAGCTAGATATCATTCTCCATCCAGGAGTCCTATATGCTGTAAATATATCCCAGCATCATTGCAGTGGATCACACAGTTGTGCAAATAAGGCCAAGTTTACTCACAGTGACTGAGGCCCTTTCCGCACTACACTGCTATTGTTTTTTATATATTCTTGAACTTGTTTTGTGAGACCTGGCCAGTGGAAAAGTTTTCTGATAGAATGTAGAGTTTTAAGGAAGCCAAAGTATCCAACAGGTTTGGAATTGTGGTATCTCTTCAAAACTTCGATTCAGCAAGTTGGTGGTATGTAGATTTTAGTTCTGATGAAAGCTAAGTCTTTAACCCAGGTGATTGAGTCTTTGTGTGTTTGTAGCTAGATGTCCATCTGGTAGGCAGATTTCAGAGAGTGTTGGAAGGTAGAATCAAGCAGTGTTGAAGCTGATTCTTGGGCTTGCTGTTGCGCTCTGGTAGTGACTTGTAATCCAAAATTGTTTGGGGGGAAGAGAGGTTTTTCCTTGGTTGGAGAAGAGAAGGAGTACGGTTCATGGCAGGGCAGTCTCGAGAGTGGATCTGCCAGAGTATTAGTTTTTCCAGGTTTGAAAACAATTTTGAATCTAAATTGCTGGAAAAATTCAGCCCAACGTGCTTGTTTAGGGGTTAATTTTTTGGCAGTTTTTAGAGTTTCGAGATTACAGTGGTCAGTCCAGACTTGAAAAGGAAGTTTAGCTCCTTCAAGGAAGTGTCACCAGGAGGTGAATGCGAAATGGATGGCCAAGGCTTCTTTTTCCCAAATTGACCAGTTGCATTGTGTGGTGGAGAATTTTTTGGAGATGAAGGTGCATGGTTTAAGGTGGCCGTTTGTGTCGTGTTGCAGAGGAACAGCTTCCATGGCGAAGTCAGAGGCATCGGTTTGAATTATGAATTCTTTGGTAGTATCAGGGAATAAGAGAAGCAGTTCGGATATAAATTTTTGTTTGAGGGTCTTGAATGCTGTCTGGCATTTTTCAGTCCAGAGGATGCAGTTGCATCGGTTAGTTTTGTTATCGGTTGCTTTTCTCAGGAGGTCAGTAAGAGGGAGAGCAATTGTGGCAAACCCCTCTATGAAGTTACGATAGAAGTTTGCAAAGCCAAGGAATTGTTGGAGCTGCTTTCTAGTTTTGGGGGTAGGCCAGTTCAAAATAATGTCAATTTTGGCAGGGTCTATGTTCCCTATTTAGGTACCCTAAATAGTCAAAATTCTGAGCGTGAAATTCACATTTTGAGAGTTTAACAACAAGTTCATTGTCTATCAGTCTTTGTAACACCGTACATATGAGTTCGATGTGTTGTTCAAGGGTTTCTGAGTAGATCAAAATGTCATCTAGGTAAACAACAACACCTTCATAGAGGAGGTCTTGTAATACAGAATTGAGAAGCATTTGGAAGGCTGCGGGACCAGCTTGTAATCCAAAAGGGAGAACAGTCCATTGGTAGTTTCCCAGGGGGGTTAAAAACGTAGTCAACCACTCACTTTCAGGGTCCATGCGTATTCTGTGGAAAGCCTCCTTGAGGTCTAATTTGGTGAAGAATTTGCCTTTAACCAATTGATTTAGGATATCCTTGGTTAAAGGAATTGGATACGCATTAGGCAATACTGCCTGATTAATTAAGTTATAGTTGACAATGAGCCTTGGTTATCCTCCATCCTTTTCATTGTGGAAAAATATTGGACTGGCTGTGGGAGCAGATGAGGGTTTAATAAAACCACGTTGTAAGTTTTTGTTCAGGAATCTTTTTAGAGCTTCTAGGTCTTGGTTGTTCATAGGATATATCTTGGGTTTGGGAAATTTAGCTCCATCTATCAATCTGAGCTTGCAATCCAAGTGTCTGTGTGGGGGCAGTTTGTCTGCTTCGTGGTCTTCAAAAGCTTTCTGCAGGTCTCGGTATTCTAACGGGATTTTCTGCAGTTCCTCAGGACTCAAAGTAAGTGCCGACTCAGAGGAATTTGGTACGGGCACTAGATTTACATCATTGTTATACTTGAGTAAGCCTTGGGTCCAGTCAATTTAGGGATTGTGTTTTTCAGCCAGTAGTACCCAAGAACTACTTGAAACTCGATTTTGATGGGCACTAGGAAACATAATTGCCCCTGTAAGTTTCCCACTTGAACAGGGATGGGTTTGGTCCTTTCCTGTACAGGGCCCCCTGCCATGGGTCCATTTGAGATAATTTGACAACCTTTTTTAGGGGTTCAAACTTTACTGCAAATTCTTTGGCCACAGTGGGATTCAGTAAATTAGTTGTGCAGCCTGACTCAACTAAGGCCCTGTACATTCATAATTTCCCATCATTTCCTTCTAAGGTTACTGTAACACATACATGATGAGTTTTGGTTGTACTTACATTTGCGGACTGGTCGGGATCCCAATCATCACTGTCCGAGTCGGGCATGGTCAGTGGGCTGTCCTCACCATCGCAAGTTTCAGCAGCGGTTCCGCTGGCAAGACATTTGGTTGGCGGCTTTGGGATGTCAGCTTTGCAGGATACAGGCCAGGTAGTGGGGGTGCCCGACTTTTCCTCAGTGGGTTTCTTCACTCCCTGGCATTCACTGGCGATGTGGCCTTTTCCCCCACATTGGAAACAGGTGCCTTTTTTGAGTCATTTTTTCTTTTCCTTGCTGCTCAGGAAAGTGTGTTTTTGGGGTGCTGGGGTTCAGCGACCGCTTTCTTGCGCTTCTCTTTGCCAAGCAAGCTGGACACTCTCCGTGATGCTTTCTACTTCTCCGCCTAGTTTTATCCATCCCAGGGGACTGGCAGGATCCCCTTGGGTCAGGCAGCGATCTAAGATGGTGGGGTTCAATCTGTCTCGGAAAAATTGCTTGAGGATGTCATCTTTCCATTCTGGGACCTTAGTGGCTAGCTTTCTGAATTCTCAGGCATATTCGCCAATGGTTCCTTTTCCTTGACGCAATTTTCTCAGTTCATATCTGGCTTGTTCCTGAAAGAAAGGATCCTTGAACCTTTCTCTAAGTCGATGCATGAACAGCTGCAGGTCAGCTGTTTCTTCAGCTCATGAGTCGAACAGGCTGGTGACCCACTCCGCTGCTTCTCCTTTGAGGTGCTGGCTCAGGTATCTGACTCTGGCGGCATCATCTGGGAAACTGTTCCTGTAGTCGATCATATAATTAGAGGCCATGTTCAGAAAGTATGTCAGGGTGGCTCCATCGCCATCATAAGTGGTTTTCAACTCTCGAAAAGGCCAGGGCCCCACTTGCAGTGCCAGTATCCTGGAAGGTGCAGGTGCCACAGCCGCTGGTGCAGCTGCTGCTGCAGGAACCTGGGGAGGAGCGCGCCCAACCTGAGGCACCAGGAGTTTCCATTTGTGCAGCTGAGCTCTCAGTTTAGAAATTTCTTCTTGCTGCTTTTCTACTTCTTCTTCTCTGGCTAAAAGTTGTTCCATCAAGCTGGTCTTGACAATCGATGTGTTCCATCTTGAAGCCTGGCGACGTTGGTGCTGAGCAGTTTCTGGTCTCTCTCCCCAGGCCCTGGTTTGGCCTCCAGTCGGAGTGGATGGAGAAATCGAAGGCCGTGTCTTGGGTCTCGCATCAGGAGGCCGGCTGGGGACTGTCTCATCTCTTTTGGTGATTCCCTCGCCTGGAGCTTCGACGACTCTGCCAGATGCTCCCTTTTCTTCAGGCTCTTCTTCAGTTTTTTGATACATATTGTTAATATTTTTTACAGGCGTTTACTCACTCTGTCAGGAACTGAATTCACACACACAAATATAACAGTGCATAAACACTATTTATTAGGAGCGTGATACATAGTACGGGACTTCAGTGAGTGAACTGGAGGCAATTAGCAAAATTCAGAACATAAAAGGCAAAGAGTTTTTCATCCTGCCCGCAAGAGACCTTGGAGTTCTGGTTTCAGCCTGGCAGCGCTTATCACTACATTCCGAGCTTTGTTTATCTAATGGTCTCTGGTTCTCATACCTTGTTACAAGCAAGCTGCTACTTAACTCCTACTACATGTCCCATGACTAAAATATGGAGGGCTATCCGACAGCTATGGTGCTATTATTCCCCCTTCAACATCCTCTAGAATCCTGGGGTTTGCAGTTTAGAGAGGGGCATTTAGATTTCTCAGCCAGAGAGCTCTTTGGCCTCAGTAAACTACAAACCCCAGAATTCCAGAGGATGTTGAAAGTGGAATAATAGCACCATAACAGTGTAGGGCAGAAATGGCCTAAGTTCCACACCCACCAAGTCAGAAGTGAGCAGGTGAGGTCTTACTCCACTTCCTTTGTCACTTTGAAATGTAACCTTGTATCCATATGTAACCTGTATCCATAACAGCTTATATTTTTTTACATACTTCTAAACTCTTCTCTGGTTCTTTTTTCCAATGATCACTTTGCAAGCTCATACTACTCCCCTGCTGCTTGTTTGCTGTTCTTCTTTGCATGACGATGGGTCTGGCCCTATCATTAGGCAGAGTGAAGTGGTCACCTCAGGCAGCACATCATGGCCGATGTGGTAGGGCCCATGGCAGCAGCCACCCAGCATGGATATTCCGTGTAGTCTAGACTGTGTATGCTCAGCTAGGCTGCTGTGCTGAGGCATGATGGAGGAGACTCCCTCAGCATTAGAATTCAAAAAGATTCAGCCATCTCTCAGTTTCTATAGGTGAAACAAGGGGAGGCTTTTCTTCATTGCAAGTAAAGGCCTTGTGTCAGCCCTGTGTGCAACGTATGTTTCTCATGTATCTCAAACACTGACATAAATTTCAGAAATATGTTTGTCTCATGGTAAAAAATATGCCTAAAACATTTTTGAGCATAGGTTGCAGAACACGTCCAGAGGAGGGCAACCAAAACGGTAGAGGGTCTGGAAGCCATACCCTACAAGGAGCAGCTTAGGGAAGCTGGGGATGTTTAATCTGTAGAAGAGAAGGTTAAGAGGGGACATGATAGCCATGTTCAAATATTTGAAAGGATGTCATATCAAAGAGGCAACGGGCTTGTTTTCAGCTGCTCCAGAGACTAGGACAAGGAGCAATGGATTCAAACTACAGGCGAGGAGATTCCACCTGAACTTCAGGAAGAACTTCCTGATGGTCAGAGCTGTCCAGCAGTGGAGTATGCTGCCTGGGAGTGTGCTGGAGTCTCCTTCTTGGGGGTTTAAACAGAGGCTGGCTGACCATCTGTTGGGAGCGCTTTGATGTGTGCTGCTGCATAGTAGGAGGTTGGACTGGATGGCCCCTGGGGTCTCTTCAACTCTATTATTATTCTGTGATTCTATGATTCTTCTATGATTCTTGTCAAATAGAATTCAAAATCCTGTTAGAAGAGATGCTCACTAGAGATGTATGTACATGTGTCTGCACGCTATGCCCACAGCATGCATTCTATTGTCTCTTGAATATTCATGTGCATGCATTAGCATGGGTGTACATTGGAGACAAGATGCTTCTGCATACCCACCCCAAGATTTACAGCATAATTACATGTGTATTTACTCAGGAGTAACTCCCACAGCGTTTAGTGGAGCTTACTCCCAAGCTAAAAGGGTTAATATGTGTCACATTGGTCTGTGTTAGCTAGGCCACTGTGTGATACGTCTGAAGGACATCGCTAATTAGAGTGCATCCAGGGGAGGGTAATAGAGATGTTGAGGACTTAAAATATCAAAACACCAGATAAATTTGTATGCTTTTACCCCAGAGGACAAGACTAGAAGAACCGGCTGGAAATGTGAAAGAAACGGATTTTGATAGAAGCATTGAAAAAGTTTGTGATGCTTGAGAGAACAGGCTGCCTTGGGAGATGGTGGGAGATCCTTCATTGGAGATATTTAAACAGAGCTTTCTATCAGGAATGCTGCATTTGCATTTGCATTCTGCACTGCAAATCATGCTTTGGTCAGGGAATGGACTAGATGATATCCAAGATCCCTTCCCGATAGCTGCAATCTACTTGGTACTGGTTTGATCATCTGTTACACTGTCATAAAGCACTTTTTGGAGTGGTGTATAGCAGTGGCAAAGAAAACCCATATCTGCCCAGGAAAAAATCTGCCCTGTTGGCTACTGCTATCCTTGGCTGTGACCTCATTGCCCATCATCACAGAATCCACAGCCCCTTTAGCTCATCATCATACCACCTGGGCTAGCACAGCTGGGCCAACTAACAAGACTGAGTTTTACATTTGCACTTTTTTTAACCTTTGTGGAATTATGAGAGAGAAACCAAACTTTAAGAATACTTTAAAAAAAAAAAAGGGCAAGAACAATTATTTATCACAGAAAGGGACAAAGAATGAAATGTTCTCCTCGTCTTATCTTAGACAGAGATGCAGATTGATGAAAGAGAAGAACATAAGGCTTCCTTTTTAGCCTTCAAGAACATGGAAATAAGAGTTCTAGGGTCTGGCCTCTATATATGTATTAACTACCTGGTGACTCTTTACAGTTCCCATTAATTGTTTAGCCATGTTGCCCTGTGAAATCCCACCATCTTTAAATACCTGTGTAGGAAAGAGGGAGAAGATAGTCCGGACAGGCCATAGAAGCAAGCAAGTTTCCACAACACCCACGCTGATCAAAGATATCCAAGTGTGAAAAGAAACCCCATTGAGAGCTAAGGAAGAGAGTTCCTGGAGCCAAGATGGGTGGGGAGAGGTATGGAACATGCCTGGGGAGGATCAGAAAGCAAAGGCGCTGATGCAAGCTACATAACGGGGAACCTGCAACCTTGTGGGACAGCTGCCACATTCTTCTCAGCAGCTGAGCCCAGTAGGGGGAAGGAAACAAGACACTGCAAGTGCATTCTCCAGGGGCAGGCAAGGGGCACACAGTGGGAAGGCAACAAGCATTGAAAGGCCCAGCTGAGCCCAAAGTATCCTGGCTTTGGTTTTCAGTGGTACTCAAGTCTGCCGTTTCACTTGACGGTACATTTCGTAGGGTTTAAGCCAACTCTGCACTTCACTTTTCTCTTGGCTGAAGGGAGAGAACACATCTCCCCAGGAAGATCTCTTTTTTTATTTGGCAGGAGTACTCCAGCTTGTTATAGCAGTCTTAGCATGACCAGAGTGGTCCCAACACCATCATCATCCACAGAACAAGTTCCAACAGACTGTGACAAGGGGAAAGACATAAAAGTCTTTGGATAAATTCTGTCCTAGAGTGAGCTATTCAAAATTGATGGGAGAAGAAAGAGTAGAAATCTGAGGATAGGACAAAATAGGGAGTGAATAGACTTAAGTATGAATAGTAAACCACATCCACACTAGGTTAGGCTTCCAGCATGTGTATTACGCCTAGCGGAAGCTTTTTTTTTTTAAACAGCCACTCCCAGAATTATCCCATCAGCAGTTGCTGTCCAAAAAAGTAACTGATTTAAGTCTCCTGGAAAGCAGCATTGTCTGTAAGATACACTAACTCCCACCCTCTCTCAGGAGTGGGAATCATACAGTCTTCCAGATGTGACTTGATCGCAAGACCTAGGATCCTTCATTACTGCCTATGCTGGCTGGGGCTGCTAGGAGTTGCAATCCAACCACATCTGGAGGGCTGCATTATTCCCACTCTCCACAGCCTCTATAATCTGGCTAACAATAGACAGCATTTAATTTAAAGCTAGGAAGGGCCACCTGTTTTCACCTTGAATCTCTTCAAGCTGCCTCTAGAAGACGAGGGGGGAGAGTATGTTTGCTGCTGCCAAGAAAAAATGGAATGCACAAATATAGGATGGGGGACACATGGCTGGATAACAGTATGCGTGAAAGGGATCTAGGAGTCTTGGTAGATCACAAGCTGAACATGAGTCAGCAGTGTGATACAGCAGTCAAGAAAGCCAACGTGATTCTTGGTTGCATCAATAGGAGTGTGGTGTATGGATCAAGGGAGGTAATGGTACCACTCTATTCTGCTTTGGTTAGACCTCATCTGCAATACTGTGTCCACTTCTGGGCACCTCAATTCAAGAAGGATATTGACAAGCTGGAGTGTGTGCAGAGGAGGGCAACCAAAATAGTGAAGGGTCTGGAAGCCATGCCCTGTGAGGAGTGTCTTAGGGAGCTGGGGATGTTTAGTATACAGAAGAGAAAGTTAAGAGGGGAGATGATAGTCATGTTTAAATATTTGAAGGGATGTCATGTTGAGGAGGGAGTGGGCTTGTTTTCCAGTGCTCCAGAGACCAGGACAAGGAGCAATGGATTCAAGCTGTGGGAAAGGAGATTCCACCTGAACCTCAGGAAGAACTTCCTGACGGTCAGAGCTGTCCGGCAGTGGAATATGCTGCCTCAGAGTGTGGTGGAGTCTCCTTCTTTAGAGGCTTTTAAGCAGAGGCTGGATGGCCATCTGTTGGGAGTGCTTTGATGGGTGTTCCTGCATGTCAGGGGATTGGACTGGATGGCCCCTGTTGTCTCTTCCAACTTTATGATTCTATATCAAATTTGAGAAAGCTGAGCAAGCAAACTAGTTTTAGAGAGTGGTCAATTCAGGTCTTTTGCTACACAGTTATGCAGACTGTGCCCTCTAGAGGCCATCAGCAGTGTTATCAAACCATGTTGTATACCCACTCCTCTATGGATGCCCAAGCTGAGGGCACAACAAAATGTAACAGTGAAGGAAACTTGACCTAGAAAACAAAACAGAGATATGATGGGGGAGAGGTGTTACAGCTTCTCTCCAATGCTGTCTTCCGTGTGAAAACAATTCCTTGCTGCATATTCAAGTTGCTATTTGTTCTATAGCTGGGCATGTTCTGCTTGTTGAAGAGAAGGCTGAGGGATGACATGATTGCTCTCTTTAAATACCTCAAGGGTTGGTCACAGAGAGGAAGGGGCAGACTTGTTATTTCCTGCCCCAGAGGGTAGGAACAGGTGTAGTGGGTTGAAGTAACAGGAGAGTAGATTTCAATTAGGGATGGGCCAACCGAATCCTCTAATCATTGGCAAGGATTTGAGATTCACGAATCCGAATCCCTGAGCCAAAATAGGCAAATCAAATCTTTCGAATCCACCAACCAAATAGTTTGTTGGAGACCAGGATGCCTGAAAACCTGGTAGATTGGGATGCACAAGGGGAGATAGCAAATAGATCAGTTTTTCCTGTGGAGTAATAACAGCCTTTGCTAACAATTTCAGAAATTACATCTGGTGTTGTATTCTAATATATTTAAATTGAACAGTAAATATTTAACTTCAGCACTATTTTCTGTGCTGAAAATCAATGGCATATATAAATGTTGGGGTCAGTGGGTCTGACGCCTATCAGAAGTAGTGGGGCAGAGGGCAAGGTCACACAATCTCATCCAGTGATTGCAACATGGAGGCCAGTGTACCTCCTTCCACAAGATGGTGCCTGGTTGTAAACCTATAGCTAGAATAGGATGAGAAGTGAAATGTCTGTCATGGTTTCTCATGAGCCACATGACAAAACCACATGTAGCAGAAAGGAAAAATTGTTTTTAAAAATTGGTGGGCCTCTGGGGCCCGCCAGAGGCCTGAGTGGCTGGTGGGCACGCAAAAATCACGGCATAAAGCCGTGTACATGCCAGAGGCTGCTTGTGCCCAGGGCTGCTGCCTGTGCTCGCTTGCTTGTGCTTCCTGTGCCCGCAGGGCTGCCTGCCCGTGCCCGCGCGGCTGCCCGTGTCCACTGGGGCTACCTGTGCCCGCGCGGCTGCCTGTGTCTGCTGGGGCTGCCTGCCTCTGCCCGCGCGGCTGCCTGTGTCTGCTCGTGCTGCCTGTGTCCATGGCTGCCTCCTCTGCAAGGTAATATAATTATTCTCTATTCTTTTGACTTGAGAATGGAGGGTAGGGATTCGGAATTAATTTAGACTGGAGTAGAGACTTGACATGAAAGTCCTTTGCAGGACTTGAGACTGGACTTGAGGGTAGAGAATTGAGACTGGACTAGAGCTCGGTTTTGTTTTGTTTTTAAGTGCCTTGTTGCAGGACTTGAGACTTGACTGGAAGGTACAGTCTTGAGATTTCAAGGACAGCTGAAAGATTCCTTTGCATAGCTCCCTTGCAAAGCTCTTCCAGACACAATTCTGGGGTTTGTAGTTTTACAAGGTGTCACAGCCTTCTCTGCCAAAGTGTGCTGGTGCATCATCAAACTAGAAACCCCAGGATGCCATAAGGAGCTATGCAAAGAAAATCCAGTTTTGACCTGGATTATCTCTGTACTATAGTATGTGGACCTATTTACAGAGGCAGGAAAATGTGGGATTAATCCACATTTTCCTGCCTGTGTAGAAAGGGCCTTTATGTCATTGTCAATCTGAGATCCTGAAGAAAAACTATGACAATTGTCCTGGCCAGATTTCTTCAGAGGGAGGTTTGCCTTTGCCCAGGTTTTTGTTAAAGCTAAGAAAGTGTGTCTTGCCCAAGATTATCCCTCTTTCCCTTGCTTTTAAAACGCTTTTTAAAAAAAGGATTCAAAAGATTCAAGATTCGTGGGATACGTGGATTCCCAGAACCTTCCAGGGATTTGGAAAATTCTGGATTCCTCCCATCCCTAATTTCAATTGGACATAAGAAGGAACTTTTTAATAGTAAGAGCAGTTTGGCAATAGAACCAAATATCTAGAGAGGTGGTGGGGCCTCCTTCTGAGGCTGAGCAACTACCTACTGGGGATGCTTTAGTCGGAGAACCTGCACTGAGCAGGAGGTTGGACTTGATGGCCCATGAAGCCCCTTCCACCTCTCTTGATTCTACAATTCATACACCAAAACATAAGACATCTGCTGCATTCAGAGTTTTGGACCTGAAAGAACACCTAGGAGTACATCCAGGATAAGTAAGTATGTAGACTAGTTTAGATCATCAATCTTTCATGGGCTTCTATAGGCCTAATAAGATGGCTCTTTGTTTCTAGGTTCTGCTAGCAGAACAAAGTTCTTATACATGCTTACAATGAAAACTATGTTCTTAGTCTCTGTTTTGTAGTGTGAATGGTTTCTAATACACTGAATCTTTTATATCAAGAGAGGGCCAGTCCTATCATTAGGTAGCGAGGCAGCCACTTTAGGCAGCAGACTTTGCATCTCATGAATGGCAGCAAATAGTTAATTATTTCATTTGTTGTGATTTTATTTTTACTATTGTTAAGGAAATGTGCTTGAGAGGTTTGCTGCTTCTTCTGCCAAAATAATTTGCCTTAACTTGGGTGGTGACTGTCTGTCGAGTAGTTACTCTGCCCCAACATGATGATGATGGGAGATGCAGTAGTAGTAGCTTGTTAGCCGTCAGATAAACAGTGTCTGGTACCGAGCGCAGGACTGCAGCTTCTTTAGACAAGCCTTCATTCCCTTGAGAACCGTGTGGAGGAAGTTAGACATGTTGCTGCTTTAAGTGCCTACACACTGTCTTTGCTTCGATTCAGTCACTAAAGTCATCACATGTATCCAACTATCAATAAAGCATAGCTTTAGACTGTATCTTATGGGAGTGGATTCTGTTCCTGACACTGTCACTTGCTACTCTGCTTTCAGCAGCTAAGTATCTTGGCCCAGCCTTGTAGCATCTCACACCACTTGTCCATCCATACCAGTGTTGTCTACTCTGTTTGGCATTTCTCCATGGTCTAAGACAGGGGAGGGAGTCTTCCCCAGCCTGCTGACTGAGATCTTTTTTGTACAAGGTGTCAGGGACTGAATCTGAGATCTTGTGCATTCAAAGTGTGTGCATTTGAGTTGTGGCTCCATCCTTTCCAAAGACATATTTAATTTCTTGAGAATTGTGAGAATTGTGACAGACACCAATATTTGAAGAGTTAGAATAGTGGCAATTCAAAGACAAATGTGTTGGTCTGGACCTGCAGAACAAAACATGTCAACACCTGAGGGAAAGTGCACTTAATATCCAAATAGATTTACAGCAAAACATGTTTAGCATCTAGTAAGTTTACCAACTTACTGTACTCACTAAAGGCAGGGCTCTAAAAGTGAAAAACAATATTTAGTAAAAGTGTAGAAAATTTTTTATTGTGATTAGAGCTGTCCAAGGTGCTTGAGGATATCGCTGCATGAACATCAGAAGCTGCCTCAAGAACACCAGCCTAGTGCACTATTGTCTGCTTTGCCCAGCAGGCACTTTCTGGGCCTCAGGCTGATGTCTCCCCAACCAGCTGCAACCAGATTCTTTTGTTAACTAAAAATGTCCAGAATGATATGCTCTGGATGCAAGGCACAGCTACCACCATATGATCTTTCTCCAAAAGAAAGAGGAAAACACAGAGGTTGGAAAATTTAAGTTTTGAGGTCTGTAACTCCTAGATCTCCAAGCCAGCATGTTTTTTGTCCAAAAAATAACCTTTTCAAGCACTGCTTTGGGAATTGGTATAAGTGGTCCTTTCAAGGCCAGAGCTTTTTTTTTTTTTTTTTAAACCATGGCATGAATAAAGCATCACAGAGGAACAAAAACTTGTATGGCAGAGATGGGAGACATTACAAATCCAAGCAATCCTAGCCAGCACAGCCAGTGGTGAAGAGTGCTGTGTCGCAGTCCAAAACAAAGCTGCATGATTCCCACACCTGGCTCTATGGGGTGTCATACTCTTTGCAGCTTCCCATTCAGACATGTGAAAAATAATTATGCCACAAAACCCCCCACAGATTTAAGTTAATGCCACTTGAGGACTAGCATTCTTTCAAACTCTCCCTCCCCGCACTTGTACAGTAGGGGCAATGCAGCTGCTTTCAATACCTCATGCCGCAAAAAGACAGCTTGGGATAAGAAAACAAACATCTCCCAGTCAGCTGTGATATCTTCAAACTCCTGGTACGAACTATGAAGGAAGACTGTGGACCTTCAGGCTGCTTTCTACCACCAGTTGCTCTACTTGATCATGTAAGTTATGGAATAAACTAATTTTTCATCATAAAAAGGTAGGTAGCCAGGAGCCAAGACCAGACAGCTCCATAGAGCAAGACATTTCACTCAAGATTAAATCCTTGAACAGAAATATATTTGGAAAACGAGCAATCCCCATGCCCCTGTTTCTCCTTGGACGTTGTGGCTTGTAGGACACCAGTTGTTTAAGCTGCTGTTGAACTGGCACTTGAGTCCCAAACGCGGCTCTCTTGATCAGCCACTATGTGCCGTTTGCTGGAGCATTTTCTGTGAGAAGGTTCAGATGGTATTTCATTGGACCATGAATTGAGGACAGGTGGCTCCCCACTGCTTCTGCTCACAAACACAGCTGGAATCTTAGGAGAGAGTTCTAGTTCTTCCACTTGTTGCCCTGACGCCATCTGACAGTTCTTGCTTTCTGCATTGGGCCCAAAGTTCTGGTGCTTCTCCCCTCCCCCTCGGAAGTGGACTGCTGGGAAAGGAAGATGCCGAGCACTGCTCTTGGAAGCTGCATTAGGGGCACTGCTCCCCAGACGTGTCTGAGCCACAGGGATCTCTTCCATGGACTCTGCTGATTCAGAATGGTAATCAGCTGGTGGACCTGCAGCCTGGATAGGACCATTGCTGCCTGTGGGTGTTATGACTTTAGGAAGGACAACTGGTATAGAGAGGCGGAGGCTGGAGGAGGATGAAGTTGAAGAGGTGGCAGCTGTGATGGACAGTTCTGTAAACAGGAAAAAAAAACAGGAAGGGGGTGTTAGGAAATGTTTTTCTCTCCTTCTGTTGAAAGGAGGTCAGAAGAACACAACAGATAAAAGGCTTCTTCTTCCCAGTCTTTGGAGGGTGAAATTACTAGAAAATATTTGGTTTGTAGAATAAAATGAACTACACACAGGAAGTTTGACAGCTCTCCTATTAAATGTGGAAGTTGCTCACTGGATAGTTGGTTATCACACATGATTATAAACTTTGTATCCCCTGATTTCCTTTGCATCCTTTGGTTTCCAGTCAGGGTGATGGAAGATGCGATCTAGCAATTCTGCACAACCCAGAAATTTCATTCTTGACAGGAAGGGATCCTCCTGTCAAGTAAATGGCTCCCTGATTTACAGGGAGCCTGAAAATCTCCAGGCCAGCTACAGTCAGGGATCCGCAGATGTCAACTCAGGAATGGAGTGGCCATAGCGGAGCCCTAGGCTGAGGAGACAATTGCGAGCTTCAGTGGAGCCAGGAGGATGAGCAGCTGTCATCCCCCATATTGACATTCCACTACTCAAGACAGGATTTCTTGTGGTATATACTTCCTACTCTAGTAATTTTTATATTAAAGAAATACAAGAAGCCCCTATCAGTAGCAGCTTGGAGCTTTACCTTAAACTGCTTTGCCTTCTCATGAGCTGAAAATTTAAAGAGACAGTGCCTTCTTATATTGCTTGGATTATATTGCTTGGATTTCACCTTATTCCACTGCAAATCAAACAGACTTGTTTACTTACCAATTTTATTTTCATCCTATTAGATTTTGGACTTTGATGGATTTAATTAAGGAAACTGATTTTTGTTTTGGTATAACATTTTGGATTTCAGAAAAGATTGTTATTTTTTTTTCCCTTTGCCTTTGGTCATGTATTTTTACTCTTGAATTTTAGAATTGGATCACTATTTTTATTACACTGAATTTCATTTTTTGGACTCTGTTCAAATATATTTTGTGTTTTTTCTTCTACTTTAAAAAGACTTTGCTAATTTATAACTTTGAGTGCCATTTTTGCTTTTTTGTTTCCACCACTTGGCTAAGGCTGACTTCAAAGAGGGCTTTCTTATTAGTATTTTGATTGGCATGCTGCTAATTTCTGAACTGCCTGGGAAAACCTTTAGGAGACCAAGAATCTTATCTATGTTTTGGAGCATTAAATTCAAAACATTATTTTTTTTAATGTCTGAATTAAAGAATAAAAGGACATGGAAAAGAACTTGGGCCAGTATATTGAATACTAGATAGCCATCTTGCATTTATTTTGGGAGTTCAATACAAGGACAAATTACTACATTATATTTCAGCCTCTATTTTCTCCCTAATATTTATAAAATAAATCTAAAATTTTACTTAATGGGAAAGTGGACAAAGTTACAGAGCAAGTAGCAACAGTTACTGGAAAGTGGATAAAATAACACAGCATGTTAAAAAAACCGCTAACCCAAGTAACTGGGGAAGTTAAAAAAATCAACAGATGTTGGAAAAGACAACTACTGAAGTACATGAGAATAAGAGAGTAATAGGGACTTCGATACAAAAAACTCAAAAATTAGAAACTAGAGCCTCACAGATGGAGACAAGAACTCATCAGGAATTTGAAAAACGTTTGGATGAGATGGCAGTCATGGAACTAAGAAATAAATAATTTTATTTAAGGATCCATGCTTTACCTGAGGAAAAGGATGATTTGCAAACAAAAATTATAGAAAATCTAGCAAAATCCATGGAAGAGGATGAAGACAGAATATGACTTAATTGCTACCTATCATCTAAACTCAGTCTATGCTAGAAGAATGAAAGTATAAAGAGATGTGATAATTCAGTTTTCATCTAGAAAATGGAGAGATCAAATTTTGGAATTACTCTGGAAACCACCATGGAATGTACACGGTATTCAGTTTATACTTTTGAAAGAGATTCCAGCTCGTATTCTCAGGAAAAGGAAGAGTTATAATCCTTTGGTAAATATTCTTAGAAGGAAAAATATTCCTTTTACCTGGGATAGACTGGGCTCTGTGATTTTTATATACACTAACGACAGATATATGCTGAATATCATTGATAAGATGAATGATTTTCTTAGAGTATTTAAAAATGTCTTTGAGAAAGATCCAGATCAAGAAGAGACAAAGGATCCATGAGAATTTAAAGATGTGACTAAAGACTCTGAACAACATGGAGCAACTACATCTGCATCTGCAATTCCAACAACAGCTATGTTTACTGTACATGATGAAGAAGATGATGATTCAATACCGATAGCTACAAAGACTAAGTTGGACTTTTCCTTACTTGAAGCCTAACATGGATTACAAATTTTTGACTTTGAATATAAATGGCGTAAACACACCCCAGAAGAAAAAGACTTGGACATTGTTTGCAAGAGACCCATATTCATAAGACACCAAAAACTGTTGATTCAGAAAAAAATAGGTGAAGAATTTATTTCTGCTGACAATCCAAGAAAAATGGGGTTGTTTTATATGTTAAAACAAAATTGTCTTCAGAAATCTGCAATGATTTTGTGGGCGCAGAATATTGGGCATTCAATTCAATTAGATGAATGGGAACAGAGCTGGAAAAGGACACAAAAATTTACAATGGCTCAGAATCTCAAAGAGAACTATTTTAAAATGTTTCATAGTTGGTACATGACACCAGAAAAGTTAAAAAAGATTTACAATACAGGTACGGGAATGTGTTGGAAATGTCAGAAAGAGGTGGGAACAATATTTCGTATGTGGTGGTCATGTCCCAAGGCAAAAAAATATTGGAGTGAAATACATAAAAAGATGTATGAAATATTGAAGGTTCAATTTGTAAAAAAACCCTGAATTTTATTTGTTAAACATGACAAATGTTCTTGGGAATACTAATATTAAGAGGCATTGGAGATTAATATTGTACATGATAACGACAGCGCAAACTGAATATGCCAAATTGTGGAAGTCTCAGCAAATACCCACAATCGAACAATGGTGGGGGGCATTTATTGAGAATAGAAATGCGGATATTGTTTCACAAAGATTAAAGGGGAAATCGGACGATCAGATAAAAGCAGAATGGCAAATTGCAATGTGTAATTGCTGGGAACTGCCAAGTGAAAATGTCTGAATTATGGTTGAAATTGAAGGGGAATAACTGTAACATAACAGGAGTTGATGAGAGAAATGCAAGATCAAACACGTAAGATGAACGTGGAATTGTGAGGCATAATTTTTTATATGTGAGTAGATAACTAGAAAATGAAAACTAGATCAGAGTGGAAGAACAAAAACATTACATGTAAAAGTACAATTTGAGATATTTTTTTTATTTGTGAAACTTAACAAAATTATTAAAAAAAATTGTCTTCAAAATTAATTTTTGTGGATTAGGATGGCAGATTTGTGGAGCAGAAATTACTGTAAATAGGAAGAAAACCTTGGTGGGGGTGGTTTATGTTCCAGTCTTGCAGAAGGGAATGTTAATTCAAAAACTGAATGTTATAACTTATCATAATTGGTGTTTAATGAGGGATTGAAATGGGGTGGTATCCCCATAACTGGATAGATCTTCTTCAAAGGAGATTAAAAAGTCACAAGGTTGATTACCAAATTTTTTGAAATGATGGATAATTTAGAAACCATAGATATATGGTGATTCAAACATCCAAATGAGAAGGACTATACTTGTTTTCCTAATAGATATAAATCCCATTGAGGATAGATAAAACTTGGATTGATAAGACTTACAAAGTTGAAATACTGCTGAAGACCTTTTTTAATCACAATCCTGTAATGATGCAGACTGGAAAGACAAGTAAAGAATTCAGATAGAGACTAAATGAATATTTGATGACGAAATAAGAAATACTGTCCAGAACAAAGGGATCAGAGAATTTTTTTTTGAAAGAAATCTAAATAAAGGAACTAATATCAGATCAGTTTGGGAGGCAAGTAAAGCATATATGAGATGATACTTCATTCAAATAAATAAAGAATATAAAACAGAACAAACAGAGAAAATACAGAAGATTTTAGAAGAAATTAAAAATTAAAGGAGACTTACTAAAGAAATTCCCAGGAGATGAAGGAATCTTGAAGAAATTGAGATTGTTGAGAAATCAATTATCAATTGAAGAGATAGAAAAGAAGCTGAAGTTTCTGAAACAGAAAGATTTTGAATATGCAAATAAGCCAGGAAGATGGTTAGCATATACACTAAGAAAAGATAGACAGAAAAGAATAATTCTGAAGCTAAGAGAAGGTGGTAAAGAATTTACCAAGGATAAAGACTTACAATTTTCCATATTTTTCAAAGTTATACTCAATAAAAAAGAGACAAAGATTGAAGAATATTTGGAGATAACACCTACCGAAACTGACAGAAGAGAAAAAAGAACAGATTAATTGGAAGATAACACTAGAAGAGGTTGGACAGGCTATTCAAAAACTGAAATTAGGGAAGACCCCAGGCCTGGATGGATTTGGAGCTCCCTACTACAAAGCCTTGGACGAAGAACTGCTGTTACCTCTGCAAATCATAATGAAAGACGCTTTAACAATGGGATTAATTCTGGATTCATGGAAAGAAAGGACAAGGCTTAACTTTATCCAAGAGTTATAGACCAATTTCTTTACTGAACAGTGACAAGATTTTTGCTTTGGTTTTAGCTGAAAGAATGAAAGAGTATATTAAAGAGATATATAAATCAAGGCCAAATGAATTCCTACTGGGAAGATAAATGGAAGATAACATCAGAATTGTATTGGATATTATAGAGTATTTTGAAAATCAAAATGGATAGCAAGGTGCATTAATCTTTTTAGATGCAGAAAAAGCATTTGATAACCTGAACTGGCAATTTATTTTTAAAGTTATTGAATTATGGAACTTTGGCTCTAAAGCCTTAATTTGAATGAGATCAATATATCTGAATCAACTTGCAAAAATAATAGTGAATGGAGAAAGGATTAAATCATTTGCAGTTTTTAAAGGGACAAGACAAGGGTGTCCTCTATCTCCTCTTTTGTTGATTTTAGCAATGGAGGTTGTGAACCGAACTATCAGGCAACATGCAGAGATACCCAGAGTTAAAATTAGAAAAGCTGAATTTAAACTAAGAGCATTTGTTGATCATTTAGTGATTATCTTGGAAAATCCACTGGAATCAACACTGAAGTTTCAAGAAAGAATAAAAGAATTTGGACCTTTAGCTGGCTTGAAGATAAATGACAAAAATTTTAACTAAGAATATAAGGACTCAAGAAAAGAATGAATTAAAGTTAAAAACAGGTTTTACAACTGAAAAAAGTTAAGTATTTGGGTATTATCTAACGGGAAATTCGAGACAATTATTTGAAAATAATTATGTGAAGACACGGAGTGAAATCAAGAAGGATTTGGATAAATGGCAGAAATTGAATTTGTCCTTACTGGGGAGAATTTCAGCAATAAAGATGAATGTCTTTACAAGAATGATATTTCTTTTCCAAATGAAACCAATTTTGACTAAAGAGACACCATTCAAACAATGGCAAAAAGATTTGCTAAAATTTGTTTGGGGAGGCAAGAAACTCACAGTGAAATACAAGGATGGTAAAAAGACTCAAAAGAATAGGGAGGTCTTGTGTACAATGTACACAAGCCTCATGCATAATGTGGATTTAAAAAATAGATTTATGTTACAAGATAACAAACTTTTGAACTTGGACATAATTTAAGATTTGGGTGGCACGTGTACTTATGGTATGATAAAGTTAAGGTTAATGTTGCCTTTAATAACCATTGTATTAGATGTGCCCTTTTGAAATTCTGGAATAAATGTAAAATGAGATTATATTCAAAGACACATTTTTTTATTTCTCCATAAGAGGATTTTCACAGAACAGAAATGAGAGCTGATCAACATTGGTTAACCTACTAGCGGGCTGAGCATGCTCAGTGCAGGCAGAGCTACTAAGCTCTAGAATTTTCCGAACGGTACCGCGTATGCGCGAAAGCTCCTAGTGTGTGAGGAACAGAGACCACGAAGAAGAAGTACAAATTTCTGTTGATGTTAGAGATGGAAGATAAGCAAGTTAAAGAATATATGATCAGCTGGGCATGAAACTTTGGATTCAAAATACATAAGAATCAATGGGAAAACATTATGGACAAAGAGCATTAAAAACGTACTTTGATATGATCTTCAAGAAAATTATTATAAAATGATGTATACCTGGTATTTGACACCAGAAGACTTTATAAAGATATAAAGAATAATGTTGGAAATGCCAATATCAGGTTCAACTCTGTACCATATGTGGTGAACTTGTGGAAAAGATAAAAAAATTGGCTTAAGATACAGAATATGATCCTGAATTATATTTACTAGCAATTTGGGCAGATGATAGAACCACTGATAAGAAACAACACAAACTGGTGCAGCATGTGTTACTGGTGGTGAGATTAGTATATGCAAAGTACTGGAAAAAATGGAAACCCCACCAACAGAAGAATAGTTTAACAGATCGATGGGAATAGCTGAAATGAACAACCTTACATACAGGTTAAAGGGTCGAACAAAGCATGACTTTTCTTCTGAATGGAGATGTTTCATTGATTATTTAATGAAAAATGAGAGTGAGCTGATTACAACAGGTTTTGAAGTTGCATATATTTTTAAGCTGTTATTCTTTTTTACGACTACATAAAAAGTGTTATACGAAAATACTTATTCTACTTTGTTGCTAATTTAGCACATTTATAATATTTACAATATATGGTTTTAGTAACAATGTTTAAGATTTATTAGCAATTTATAAGAATTAACCATACTCTTTTTACCATTGGTAATCACTGGTGCTTTTGGTTTAAATATTATGATGTTAATATTTAGGTCATAAAGGTATGATACCCATGTTTAGATAAAATTGTACTACTATTAGCATAGTATTAGTATAAATATTTACTAGGAGCTGTTTGCAACAAGGGCGGAAATCAATTTTCAGTTATTTGTAGTTCTGTAGTTGTTTCGTAATTTTTTGTATTTTTTTGTACTTTTGTCTACATTTGTTAGATAATGTATGTTGTTTAGTTTAAGTTTTGTCCTTCTCTTACTTTCTTGTACTGTTTCATAGTGTTTTAGTGTTACTGTATTTTAATTATTAAAAAAAAGAAAGAAAAAAGGTTTGTATCCTTTCTTCTGCTGAGAAGTCATTTTGCTCTGTTCAGAGGAAATCCTTCAGGAAAAGAACAGAAGACATTCCACAGAAGGTCTTCCTCCTCTGTGGGGCTTTTAGAATAGAGCCTTTCACGAAACTCTTAAATTTCTTGAGACTGCTGAGATTAGGGGTCTCTATGTCTTCTCATCTCACCTGGCTGTAAGGCTGGAAAAGGAGAGGACCATGGGGCCATGCTCATTTTGGATCTTTCTTCCAACACTGAAGAAGCTGTCTTGTGCAACTTTTTCCTCTTTTTCTTTTTCTTCTTCTTTTTCTGCAACTACACATCAAGACAAAGTAGCTTTATTTTAGAAGCAGTGTGACTGTAATGGTTAGAGTGTCAAAAAAAACAGACCAGAGGGACCCAAATCCAAACGTGCACCTAGCAATGAGACTGACTGGATGACTTTGTACAATTAACTGTCACTTCACCTAATCTAGCTCACAGGTTTTGATAATGGATAAAGGAGGGGGCACACATATTATGTACACTTCACCTTCAGTTTCTTGGAGGAAAGGCAAAATAAAAATTTAACAAACGAACGAGCAGCCATATGAAACCCAGAGTATGCAAATGCCATTAGCTGCAATTGCTAGCTATGAGATGAAATGTTAAAAATGCATGTAACATTTCCTCCACTTCTTAATGAAAAGACAATATAAAATGTCCTCTAACTGGGTGAGAGTGGATATGATTTTCCACTAAACACAGAATGCATAACAGCAAATCAAAACCTCAGATGGTTATTGTGACAAAGCCTGGAAGTGTGGTATGCCTGAGAAGCAAGCCAGCCTTAGCAACAGGTTGCCAAGGGACCCAAGGGGTTCTGGGTAAGAGAGGAACTCACCCCATTGTTGCATGGGAGGAGCTGAGCTTTCTGGGAAGGAGCTCTGTATAAGGGCATGACTTGCATTTTTGAGGCAAATTCCTTCTGGGAGAGGGAAGGAGGGAGGAATTTGGTGAACAGGAGTTTGTTTCCCTTAGAGGCCTAGTGAGAAGCAGAGAAAAGACCAAATTATTCCTGAATAGGTTAGAAAGTGAAATCCTGACTTAAGGATTAGGACTTTGAACTAGGGAAGGTCTGAGTGGGTATGAAAACCTTACACTTAAATACAGAGTAAAGGCGAGGAATCTGGTTGGACATTTTGGAAATTCTAGTTTGTCTGTATAAACCCCAATACCTTTTCCCTGCTTATTATTTTAATAAAGATATCATACTATTCTTATAATTTCTGACTCAGCAGAGTACTTTTCTTCAGTTCTAATGGTATAGAGATATGCTACCACAGATATTCAAATCCTTTTGAATAATACCAGAAGGGCTTTACTCTTTTTCTAGCAGGGTGGTGGATTTGGGGAGGAAAGCAAGATTGAATAAGAATGGTGGTGGGTGGCAGGGTGCTATAGAGAGACTGGGATGGCAGCTTCTAGTCTGTTGAGAGAAAAGCAGACCTGTTCCCCATCTCCTCCACAGTTATGAATTCAGACCTTGGTTCTTTGAAGTGTAACAATGCAAGAGGTTTGTAATTTTTCAACTAGAACATATATACACAAGTAAAGAACAGTTGCCACAGAAAGGGGAAAAAGAGGAATGAACACAACTTTCGCCATGAAAGACTTCAGCAGATTTGATACTTTCACCCACCTGTGGCTGGTCTCTGGTTTGTGCCTCAGACTGTTCAGGGGATGAGATCAGTTTGGACTCTGTGCCATCACTGCGGACGCAGAACTTGGGTAAGCTAAAAACAGAAGAGTGGATGTCAGTTGCTCACATATGAATCAGCCATGGACTGATTCTAATTACATGTCCAGCTAGCCTACCACTGTCAGTTTTGACCAGAAGGGGCTCTCTAGGGTCTCACACACAAAACACATACCCTATAATGGAAGTGGGTATTTGAACCATAGGGCTCCCAACTTTTCTGTAAGCTAGAGTAAGGAGCTGAAAGCCTATAAATGGATGTATGAAACTGGATGAATCCATTTAGCCTACAGCCAGGAAGATTAAGTTTTAAAGACAAAAAATTTACATCTAAAGAAGGTAACATAAGAAATGGGGGAATTACTTAGTAACCCTTTGTCTCTCCCTTTTCAAGAATTTTCTCTTGCCTTTAATGCATTTACCATGAGAATTTAATTTGTATATCATTCATTTCACTCTGTCTGACTCACATTATATTTCATTACATTTGGCTACCACATACTTTTATAAAAACAATAAAGTTAGCATTATACTGGATTAGTAATTACAACAATCTTTTGCTAGTATTTATATTTTGTATTTCACTAAGTGTCTCAGAAAAAAATATTTCTTATCACCTACAACTTGATTTTTTAAACTAGACATGTCAAAAGCGGAGCCCAGGTGCTTCCTCAAGCAAAGCCTATGCTCTACCACCGAGCTTCTGTTTACCTTGATATGGATAGTGAGAAACATTTTTCCATGTAAAATACTCCCAGAGCATGCTTTGGGTCTTTCAAAGTGTGCCATAACTCAATGGCAGAACATGAACTATGGCATTGTTTTGTAAGAATAAAAAAGGGTCCATTTTAATATTTTAATGGAAAAGTGGCAGAAGACAAACGCTTGGACGGTATTCGGTCTTGATGTCTTTTGTTTTGTTATGGCTTTTGGTCAAACAGAAGTCTAGTTACCTCGAAGCTTAAAGAAGTGGTGATCTAAGGTGCATAATGTTCCTTTTATCCCAAAGGGGCCTCCTTGTTCTCAGCTGACAAACAGAAGTGTTTTTTATGATTTTGCATGTATGAGAAAGATGGGGAATCAGTGCTTCATCAGACTCAAGAGGTCATCAGCCCTACTTATATTTACCATTTGTTGTTCTACAAATGAACAATGCAATGGCTAGCCGTTTCCATCCCTCCCACCCTGCAGTCCATTATGCACTCTTCAACCCCATCCCCCCATTTTGTAAAACATCATGTTCATCTTCTTTTTGTTATTTTCTTCAAAAAATGCCATTCACAAGGCAAACTACCATCAATAACTTTGCATATTCTGTCAATAACATGGCCTTGATTGGCTCTGGTATGCTTGCATCTTATCATATGGTTCAGCTGCTAACTATAAAAAAGAGAACATGTAACTTATCCACTTTTATATATCTGAATTCCAGTTTAACCAAAAGTCACAGAGTCACAATCGCAAAGGCCTCAGCTCCACAGCTGTAATTACAGTATAACATAATAGCATCACACCCTTAAGATGTGAACTGCTTCAAGAACCTAGAAAAAGTTATATAAATACAATAGAATGTTACTGATAAAAGCATATTTCCAGCATCGCCTTGCTACTGCAGTTCTAGTTGACTGTGACGTCAGACTGTCTTTCAAAAGACATTTAGTAACACTAACATACAGGAAACAGCACAGAAAAATATGATGTTCGAATAACTTCTGGATAAAGCTCGATTATAGGGTAAACCAATTTACCACTAGGTTTACTCACTCTTTTCCAGATGCTAATCCAGAAGAGTCCTCTAGCTGAATCTCAGGATTGGTATAGCCAAGGCTTCCTGTGTAAAACTGCATTTCCTGAAACAAAGAGTACTTTTAAATAAACAGATACGACATCCTGAGTTTTTCTGAAAATTACTGCAAAACCTTCTTCTGCAACTGCCTCCAATATCTCAGAACAACAGAGAAATATTGGACTATTTAGCACACATACTTAGTGATGTCAGCATTGTTATTTAAAACCCTGATCCTGTCTATACTTTACCCAGCAGTAGGTCCCATTGAGACTTGCTTCCTCATAAAGATGTACATATTACAATTCCAGCCAGGCATGACACCTTTAAAAAAAAGGTACTTGCACACAGACCAGACTTTTGCTGTTTATTTTAGTATATAAAAAAATGAAAGAGTTTGGTGGTAACAGTTTACAAATGTATGAAAATTCTGAATGTGTTTAGTTGGAAAAGGCTCATTACTACAACTCCTTCATTTAGTAAGTAACTATCACCTTACTTCCCACCATGTTACTATCTTTCCATGGTGGTAGGATTACAAGCTCCTATGAGGCAAGAACCTAAGCTGACAGCAGCCTAGGGTCTCCCATGTCAGATAGGCTTTTGCTGAAGAGTCTTTGTGTTATTTAAATGCATGGATATGGTATCCAGGTGATCAGACCATGTGACCCCAGACAGACCCTGGGGTCCTTAGCCTTACATAAAAGACCACACTTCTCAGACCTCTCCCTCTTTGCCTTTTTGCTACTGCTGCCTTCTCTCTGACCAAGTTTGCTCTCCACCAAGAAGATGTTAAGAATGAAGCTACTATCTTACCTAATCTTTTTGGTTAGTTGGTTAGGATCTAGACTCTACAGTGCATATGTAATTGCAAAATTTATTAGCAAGCTTCTACATGTTTGTGACCTGAAACTGCCTGCCTTGTTTTGCTTTCTAAGTCAGTCTCAGTCACTGGCGTAGCAAGGAGGCATGGTCCATACTGGGTGGCACTTTTTTGGGGGTGCCATCCAGCCCTACCGCTGCCTGTCCCGCTCATCCACTGTCTCCTCTCTCCACAGAGCCTCACCGCAGAGCTGCTGGCCTTCCTGGACAAACTGGAGCCACTGCCCGTATCGGACTGACCTTCACTCACCTGCCCTGTGACAACAGCTGGTCCAGCATCTGGATCGAGGGGAGTAGAGGGCAAGCAAACCCCTGCCCTGCAGCCCCCTCCTCGTGGTGGGGAGAGGAGAAGAAAGACCCCCACTCACCCTTCTGGCGCTCAGCAGCCTGGACAGATGGGCACTGGGAGAGGCAGGAACAACTGGCAGCAGCTGTCTCCGCTCCTCTCCCCCTGCCAGCCCCTGAGAAGGGTCTGCCAGGAGGAGGCGGGCAAAGAAGCCCCATCCCCATCCGGAAAAGAGTTGGAGTGCCTGTTGGGGCGGCAGGGGGGGAGGGAGAAGGAGGAAGAGGCCACCTCTACTCTCTGGGGGGGGTTGCCTCTCTGCCGATACCCTTGGAGGTGCTCAGAAGGCTCCGCACGGACAGAACGCCACAGGCTGGCTGCTGAAAGTGACACCCGCCACCACCTGGTCACTTTTGTCATTGGCTCGACTGCGGGCAGAGAGGAAATAGTAGTCTTGAGAGCCCCACTCACATGGTGCACCCTCTTTAGGGCCTTACCCTGTGAAGATTGGGGGGGCAGGGCTGGCCCTAGGGATTCCCAACTCCCTTCCCTCCTCTCCTCTGGAAAAGGTGGTGGTGGGGAAGCAGATAGGGGAGTGGGGAGAGATTTTAAGGGCAGTGTCATTCTGGCTCGTCTTTCCTTTTCCTCCTCCTTTAAAAATCTTGTTTACTGAGAGGGGCGGCAAATACAGGGACGGCAAAAGCTCTAGCTACACCACTGGTTTCAGTTCAGGGGAGCCACATACAGATTGGGACATGCTATTTCTGCTACTCTGCTAAAGAAAGGCTAATTCCTAACAGTTTTAGCTTTCACAGAATTTCCCCAAAGAGCTAACACTCTGGGAAACTCTAGCTCCCAACAAAATAAAGTTAAATAAATGTGAGATTTAATGGGAGGCAAACCAACCTCTGCTAAAACCAGAATCACAGAACTACTAGGTGGAAGTCATAATAGTTTCTTAAGAAATGTATTCTGGAGGGCTTCCAGTTTAACCAACTGAGAGCCATCTCATCTCCAGATAGCAGCACCATACAGAATCTGGGCAATGACTTTGCTCTGAAATATTTTCAGGGCTGGAACAACCAGGTGGCCCTCTGCAGTGTTGTAGAATCTAAGGGTTGCTCCAACAGATTTCAGAGCTGCTGCTCTAACAGCTTTGATATGGGACTTCCAGGAAAGATTTTCTGTAAAACGAATGCTGAGGTATTCAAATTCCTGGCATTGTTCAATCTGATAAGGATTGATAGACCATTGAAAATGAGTGTTTTTTCCAAATGCCATCACCTTTTAATACAATTAATGTTCAGAATTTCATTAGAACAAAATATGCTTAGCTTAGAAAGCAGCCTTTTCAAACCTATATGAGAAAGTGAAATTAAAACCATATCATCAGCAGAAAGGAGAATAGAAATATTCTTTGACCCAGTTGAAGGCAGAAAAAAATCTGGGCCAGACAATGCTAGAATTATGTCATTCAAATATAAAGTGAAAAGTACTGGTGCCAGCAAACATCCCTCTTTGACTCCCTTATTCACGGGGGTCAGATTAAGCAATAAGCGATTATCTATATTGGTGTTGGCCAGTTTATGCCACAACAGGTTTTTATCAATTGAATCAAAAGCTGCTGCTAGATCAACAAAGGCTATAAATAGGTGGTTGGTAGGATCTGGAATTCTTTGTTCGGCTAAAAAAATAAAGTCAAACAATGGTCAATAGTACTCTGCCCTTTCCTAAACCCAGCCTGTTCAGGGTGAATGATATGGTTAATCCAATTCTCCAATTTGTTTAACAGATCTTTACTATAGAACTTAGAATCTATATCCAAGAGACTAATAACCAGTCATTATTGGGATCTTGTTTATCACCTTTCTTGTAAATAGGGACAACTGCACTCTGTTTCCAGTCTGCTGGAATTATACCCGTGTTGTTAATTTCAGTGACTACTTTAGCTAATACTGGGGCCCACCACTCAGAGGAATATTTGAGTATTTCTAAAGGCATCATATTTTCTCCAGGGGCCTTACTCAAAGCAAGAGTAGCAGTCAACTTCTTTATCTCAGAAACTGATTATGGGAGACCAATAAGGTAAACCAGTAGCTCTGGAAACCACAGAAGGATGCTTCCCTAACTGTGTAGCTCCATAAAGCCTGCTGTAATGATTATAGCATTGATGTGATGGAATTTGTCCAACAATTACTGATCTCACTGTAGACATATCAGTAGAAATGACATCCCAAAACTGCTTCTTGATCTTTTCCATCACAGCTGGGGCTAACTGTTTCCATTGCGTTCTGATGTGTGCATCTTTTTTTTAAAGAGTACCTTATAAGATATCCTCATAGAAATAGAATTGTCAGGAGAAACAGTATCCTCATTTCTGAGTGTCTGCTGAGAGTACATAGAATCTTAGAGTCGGAAGAGATCACAGGGGCCATCCAGTCCAACCCTCTGCTATGCAGGAACACACATTCTTGCCCAATAGATGGCCATCCAGCCTCTGTTTAAAAACCGCCAAAAAAGGAGACTCCACCACACTCCGAGGCAGCATAGTCCACTGCCGGACAGTTCTGACCATCAGGAAGTTCTTCCTGAGGTTCAGGTGGAATCTCCTTTCCTGAAGCTTGAATCCATTGCTCCTTGTTCTAGTCTCTGGAGCACTGGAAAACAAGCCCACTCCCTCCTCATGCAGCCATAGAGCTCTGTGACAGAATGCACGCCACAGAGAGCAAAAACAGATACGTACAGGACGCGAGGCAAAAAGGAAAGAAGAAGAGAGAGACTACTTGGACAAGCCCCTTTTGAACACATACACAGCTGAACGCTATCAAGTAGGCATGTGGATTTGTACACACAGTAGTCTCAACAGTAGACCTATATCAAAACACTGAGGGACAGCTGGGTGACCTTGCCCAATACACAAATATGTCTCAAGCGTCTCAAGGAAACAGCGCAGCAACAATTCTGTTACCTCTATCCACACCATCCAACATGACATCCCTTCAAATACTTAAACATGGCTATCATCTCCCCTCTTAACCTTCTCTTCTGTAGACTACACATACCCAGCTCCCTAAGCCGCTCCTCATAGGGCATGGCTTCCAAACCCTTCACCATTTTGGTCGCCCTTCTCTGGACACGCTCCAGTTTGTTAATATCCTTCTTGAACTGAGGTGCCCAGAACTGGACACAGTATTCGAAATGAGGTCTAACCAATGCAGAATAGAGTAGTACCATTACCTCCCTTGATCTAGACACCATACTCTTATTGATGCAACCAAGAATCGCATTGGCTTTCTTGATTGCCGCATCACACTGGTGACCCATGTTCAGCTTGTGATCTACCAAGACTCCTAGATTCCTTTCACAGGTACTGTTAAACCAGCCACATGTCCCTCATCCTATATTTGTGCATTCCATTTTTTCTGCCTAAGTGTAGGACCTTACATTTCTCTCTGTTGAAATTCATTTTGTTAGCTTTGGCCCAGCTCTCCAATCTGTCAAGGTCATTTTGAATTTTAATTCTGTCCTCTGGGGTATTTGCAACCCCTCCCACTTTGGAGTCATCTGCAAATTTGATCAGCACACCCTCTACTCCTTCATCCAAGTCACTGATGAAGATGTTGAATAGCACTGGACCCCGGACAGAACCCTGTGGCACCCCACTAGTCCTTCTCTCCAGGATGAAAAGCAGCCATTGGTGAACACCCTTTGGGTTCAGTCAGTCAACCAATTACAAATCCACCTGACAGTAGCCCTGTCCAACCTGCACTTTCCTAGCTTCTTTGCAAGAATGTCATGGGGAACTTTGTCAAAGGCCTTACTGAAATCAATTACTTATTTCCACCCACATTCTTAAGGTCTATTATCAAAAGCCTCTAAAGTAAGCTGTCAATGGTCTGTGAAATCCCTAATCCTCACCTGTCCACATTTTAAGTCCTTCTGATATAATTGAGTCAAGAGCATTTATAAGTTCTTATCACCTCTCTCCCTTGCTAAAGGGAAATCCTCTCCAAAATTTTGAATCTTCCCCCCGCCCCCCAAGGAATAGAAACTAGATTTAATATAAATGCAAACTTTGTTTTCCCAGAAGCTACAAATCCTCCAATGAACAAGAGAGATTTTTTATTTTTAGATTGAGTCAATGGAGAGTAGTTAAACTAAGGGCTTGTGGCATAGCTGAATCACTTTGCACTCTATCACAGCAGTAAATTAATAAGCATTTACAGAAAATTCAGCAGAGACAGTGAATCTGTTGATGCACTGGACATACACAGTCCTGAAAGGAACCATTACCTGAATGGGCCTCACTTGGGGAGGACAGGATTCTAGCTGCTTGTCAGGATCTTTCATCTCCTGTGGGGGACGTTGTTGCACAATGTATTCATAGGTGGTCATTCGATGCCACACTAAAGAGGGAGAAAAGAAAAAGAACAGAAACTCTGCCATTTCATTTATCAGGTGAACAAAGCTGCTATGATGAAAGAACTTAACATCAGCGATATCTATAAGCTGCTCCTGGAGCTTTTTTAGCTTCAGCCTAAAACTACTGTATTTGCTGGCGTATAAGTATTTTTCCTGAAAAATACTATCTGAAAATGAGGTGCACTTATACACTCGTGTGTCTTTTACACTGGCAAATAATATTTTACAGTGTATAAATGGGGTATGTCTTACACATAGGTGTGTCTTATATGCCGGCAAATACGGTACTTTGAAATAGGCAAATTAAAATCCACTGATTCTAAAATAGGATTATACTCACAACATTAAATCAAAAAGTTGAAATTCTTGAGTAAATGCTGGCACTTAAAATCCTCCAGTCCATACAAGAGTCTTCAATGGCCTTTGGAGAAGAGTAACAAAAGAACTTCCAACTAGGTTTCATTGCCTATTCAAGCTCATCAAGACAATCACTGAACACTTGCCTCAGTCACACTTTAGCCTTCACTTGACAGCTATGTATAACATGCAATTCAAGGGCAAGAGAGTATGTTATTTAATCTAGGCATAATGCATGAGTGGACAGAGTTACAATGCTACTTCTTAATATCTCACTGTCTGAAAGTCAGAACAAATATGCATCCTATGACTGGACAAAGGAAACTCACAACTTTTAAAAAATACATTTACAAGCAATCTTTATGTAACCCGTATCTGAGGCAGAAGATGAAAGCCACCCATTGCCCAAATGGGAACAACTGCCACTTATCACCCAGAATTGCCTCTATCTCACTTACCTTTCCAACTGCTCACTATAAGATCAATCACATCATTTTAGAAATTAAAAATTAGCATTTTTTAATCTTCGCCCTCCTTCCTTTCCCTTTCTGAATTATATCTAACCAAATTACAAATCTATAGCTCATGATTTACTTATTCTCTAATTTCTCTACAGTAATGTCTTCTGGACCCTGCTCCTTCCACACAAATCAACAACGTCCCTCCCCACCTTCAGCCACTCATGCACCCTAAAAACCTGCTCTAGAAGACTGGAAAACTTTCTGTAGCAGGGTTTTGGGGCTACAATGGGCAGCAGCTAAAGAAGGAGGAAAATAATTCTAATATACTGCACAAATGCTTGTGCTTATTATTACTATTGCTCCACTACCATGACCATCACACTGAGGTTAGGTGGGAATAATGGAGAAAACCAGGAATTTCAGATGAGAGATAATATTTTCAGGTGCTTCTATATAGTGTGTGTGAGAAATCAGGAGTCCAATTAACTTGAAGAAGAGTACAAGCAACGATGTGGTACCTACTAAGATAAATGTGGAAGATCAACAAGTGGCCCAGTAAAAACAGAGTCAGCAACCCCAGGAGAATCAGCACTCCGGCCAAAGCCAAAATGGCAGGTGCCTGAGTTTCAATGGGAGCAGCAGGAAGGAACACAAACCATACATCTGTTTGGTTTTTCAAGCCTAGAAAATAGATAAAAAGAACAGCAATTTAAGCCATGTCTCTCCAATGGAACATCTGAATTAGGCAGTAGAAATGAGGATGTGGAAAATGTTTTCTCTGGTAAACAAGCACAAGCAGGTTCACAGATCATAGGATGTAACATCCAGGAAATGGATGTGCCTATTTAAGGCATTAACTCCCAAGGATTTACATCAAACCTGTCTTGAGTTTAGAGGGCATGTAACAGTGCAGGATTGTTAGAATACTTATTAAACAGAGGTGTCCCTTGGCTGCAAGGACCCAGGAAACAAAGGAGAAATTCTGTCATAGTTACACATATTGCCTGGCACACTGCAGACTAATACCTTCAAAGTGCTGGTCAGTGCGTAACCTCATAGGGTTAAGGAAGAACTCCACAAAGACGTAGAAAGCGATGAGCAGGATTAGGAGAAGGCCAAGGATGGCAGATATCACACTGTTCAGAAACAGCCTGCCAAGGAAGCAGAAGAACCTTTAGCACCTTTTTAGCAAAATGTTCAATGGAAAAAAGCTTGTAGCCATGGACATATATAGGAACACTGATATAGCTTAAAGATATAGGGCCCATATGACTGCCTAATGTAGCATGTCAGGCCTATATTCCTGCCTGACTTCAGCATTATATTGCCGGTTAGGCTGAGGAGAAAAGAAGAACTACCACAAAGCCTAGAAGGACATGTATGTGCTGCAGCACAGGAGTGTCGCTCATATTTTATATTTGACTTGTGACACTCAGGCCAAGATGAATCACAATATAATCTATTCTAATGATACTAAATAAACACAAAGCTTAGTTTTCACCAGCCAGATATAAAAGAGCAAGAAAATCAACTGCATATTTATTTGTCAGAGTCAGGGTTCAGGATGAAAGGTCCTAATTACTTAGCTTTTAAAATTCTAATCTGTGTTCCCCTTAACTGTAAATATAATTTTGTCTGGAATTTTAAATGTATTTCCTGCATGATGTAATAGTTTGCAGTTCATAAAAGGAAGATGCAGGAAATGGGTGTTTGTATTATAGCAGCTGAAATACACTGTAAACATTGCACAGGGATGCTTTTGTTCCACAGTAGCTTTGCCTGTGCTCGTCAATAATGGAATATCAATGGTCCATACCAGTAATTCCTCTCTCCCACACAGTTGTTGAGCCACATACAGTGATGGTCAAATCCACACACACACTTGTTGCAGGTCCCACAGTGCTTTGATCTGGAGCTCCTAACAATAAGAACAGAAGGTTCATATTAGTGCAGACTTTAAGAAAAATAACAAAGCAGAGCAAATTACAACCTACAGTGCCCCCATCCCCAGATGGAGACACTGAGCTTAGAACCATTATTTTATGGGTATAACTCCCATTTGGCCATTCTGGGGGTTGCAATTCAAAAAGTAACTTTCACAAATCCTGGCTATAGATGCCTAGAAAACAATGAAAAACAAAGTCATGTGGAGGGGGAGGTTAGTTAGCATAGCATGCTTTATTTGAAGACCAATTGCATAAATTTTCTTTCAATTACATCTATTCATATATTTGCCTATAATCCACATCCCATCATAATGCACAGGAGTGCACAAGACTACAGGTCTGCTCTTATCCCTGAAATGCCACTCTCAGAACTGTCAGTGCCCCCTGCCACCAGCACAACAGTGGAGCCACCATCACAGAGCCTGGGAAAGCTTTCTTTTCTGGAAGCGCCCAAACTGGCTGAAGGATTGTGGGAGATGTGGTATAAGCAAGTAGCTTTTTAAAGTTCTGCACTAGTATGCAATGAAGGAAAGAAGCAGCAGAATCACAGAATCCTTTTGACATGAGAAGAAGCACTGTCATGGCAATATTATTTGTGTAACTATAACTGAAGAAGTTAGAAAGGGATTGGACTTCTATGTGAGCTTTTAATAAATTGCAAGAGCTATTTAGTCAACATGTTTATGGCATACAGCTCAGGAAATTACTAGCTCTCCAACTGCTCAAAGTGCAAGTAAACAATGGCAAGGTCTTACTGCACAACTGTAATAGTTCTTGCATGCTTCACCTGATATTTTCAATACTTATTGTTCTTAAACTCACAGTACAAACAAGGAAAGGTAAGACTAAAAAATGCTTACACATCAACATCACATATGTGACAGTGACGGTTTTCAATGACATGAGCATGTTGGCTGCGATTGAACACAGCGAGTGGTCCCTTGTAATTTTTCTGTCGCACGCTGTCATCAGCTGGGTCAATGGAAACTGCTGTAAGATGAACAACTAGATGGCAGAGAAAAAACACTCCAGGACACTGATGCAGGCACAATTAAGGACTGTCTCTGTAAATTCAACGACCACTACCTTTCAAGGTTCTTTCTAAAAGAACAAAACATCAATGTAAAATCTTTTCACTTTAAAAAAACTCCATCCCTTTTGCCATCAACTGGATCTATTTTTATCTATAATTATTCATGCACAAGAGTAAAAGAAAAGTAGAATGGACATCAATATGGCATAGGCATCGTAAAAGCATAACAACAGGGCTGTTGTAGTCATTACAGTAAGGAATATTAACTATACTCTTATAAAAGCATAAACGATTGCTCAAATGCAACAATCCTACAAATCAGAGAAAACAACAGTCAGTAAATGATACACTCAATGACTTACGCAAGGTACTCAGTGCACTTGTACTTAACGTATATATGTATGATGTATGCATTTTAGCCGTAACTGTAACTGTGTACTGTTATTATTTTATAATAACTTTTTTACATACTTTATTTGGTCTATGACCATAAATAAAAAAACCGATTGACTGATACTCAGTGACTTTGCTTACTAGAAGTTCTCCATCACGCAGAAATGACTATAATGATCTCACCACTGAATAACATGTATGCAATACAACCCAGGGTGCAAGGATACAATATACCCAGCAGGGACCCAGTGAACAGGTAGGAGTGGCACGAGGATGCCAAAGCCAACAACAGCAAAGAAGACGTACAGCAGCCAGGCAAGGAACTGGAATGGATGTGGAGGCCAGCTCCAGCCATTTCTCCGGGCATGCTGGGGATGGACCTCAAGTACCACTTCATCACACTTCTCTGGTGCTGTCTTGTTAGGTGGCTTATTGCAGATGTTCATCTATCATAAGCAGAAAAGAACAGCCCTTGATTAAAATGAGTTACTGAAATTGTTTATTTGAAAGCATTCCAGAAGGCAAATTTACGGTGGCAATCATTTGCAGTCAAAGCATTCTCAGCAGAAGAAACATCTCAAAAGATCACACAGGTAGCAATGTTAACTGCATATTCTGCATATTCTTCTTTAAAGAGAAGCAACCCTGTTAGATATAGCAGCACAGTCTGTCTTTCACAGTATGGAGACTCAACGTAGGCTATGCCTAAATGTTATGCCTAAATGTTACAATTAGCACACATAGGAAATAAGGTGCAATGACACCATGTGTGTTATTATTCTAGATGAGTCTCATGGGATGTGTGGAATCTGCCCCCTCTCCACATAGCTGAATGTGATTGTTAATGTGTAGGGCTGTTTTACAAAAATTATTTATTGAATAACACTTCCTCTTCCTCTTATCCTCTTTCAGCCTGATAGGTCCTCAGAGGCAATACACAACTGATAAAAACACACTTTAAAAGCAAAGGAAAACAATTTTTGTGTATACATACACACAGTTAAAATTTCCAGAAATTTCACATCCCTAATCAGAAAACAGTTTGGCCACTGCATTTTGCAGAGCTGTAGCTTTCATATTTTTTAAGAAGAACTCGACATAAGACACATTAGAGGAAAGTAATCTTAAACTGCATTGTGGAAACATCGCATCAAGCATAACCAATCAAGAAAAGTTCTTGCCACAATGAAACGTTGCCTTCTGTATCCATAATGTTTGCCCTCAACTAACATGGCTGCAATGTCAGGCAGACTAAAGACTTTCTTCCTCTATGCATGAATTTTGACAAATAACCACGAAGAAGGAAAAAAGCACTGCAAAGTCTTCACAAGATTGTGGCCACTACCTAGTCCACTTCAGTAGACTAATAACTACTATACGAACTTAATGTAAGTACTTATCATGCAATATTACGGCCCATGAAACTATCAAAGAAATCCTGAAGTAAAACTGGAAGACTCAGCATGCCACCCACACATGAATGCATGTGGCAATAAGCAAAAATGCCACATAAAAATTTTAAAACATCATAAGGTGAATATAAGATTTAGATCTAGATTAACTCAAGCTAGCTGAAGACAAGAAAAGATCCAGAAATCATGGAGGCTTCCCTTACCCCAACATCAAGATGATAGCCTCAGTTTCACAGTTCAGGTGTCCTTTAATCCAATCATGCAGCTCTTAACCGTGCTCTCATAAGGTCCACAGTTCTCTTTTCTGTCCATAAAATGAAGTCAATAAATATTAGAAGAATTAAAACATACTGAAAATAACATTAAGAAGAATACTAGGGCTATTTTTTAAGCAATTCAAAGTTTAAATAAAGGAGTTTCAATAAAAGACTGTCATTTGCTTTACAATTTAAGTTACATGGTTTTGAAAGCAATTTTGCCCCTTGTGCTGGGCCCTTCAATTGTTTTTGTCTCTGCCTCACTAAGAACAAATATGATGGAAGCCTGCTTGCAGGCATTATGTATTACAGGAGGCAATGCATTAGCGTTATCTATTCCTAACACTGCTAACTGAAGACTGACTTATTTTCCAGCAGATGAAAGTATAAAAGCTAGGAAAGGCATGTTAAGGGTTTTGTTTGGCCAGTCAAGCTGGGGCACAGATACTTATTCAAGATACCTATGTTTCTTCTTCATGGTTGCTGTGACTCACACAAACGGGTTTATTACACTGCTTAGTGCATCATTCAGGAACTTCTAGAGCTGTTATGCTAGCCATTTTGACAGTAGCCCCTCTTCCACTGGTATGTATGACCAGCCACGTTCCTGGTCAAAACTTCAGTTACTTTTTGTCCACTGCAGCAGTATTAGCATCAAAAGGAATGTTTATCTGTGCATTCTGGTTTTTTGATCATTAGGTTTTGACTTGGACTGCTTACTCTTCTCGACTTTCTTCTGTAAGTTGCCTTGATAACTTTGATTGCTTGGTTTGACTTGAATTATTTTTCAGCTTCTCTCTCAATTCCTCTCTCACAGCTACCCTATCTCTGGTTCTGCAGTAGTCACGTCATCTGGATCTTTTCAAAAATGTTCCACTTGTGGAACAACGATCCTGAATACTAGTGGCCACTCTTGCTGCCTTTTGTGCCTAGGAGAATATCACAACAGCAGGTCCTGTTCGCACGGTAAGGCAATGACTCCACAGATCTGCTGAAACTGCTCTTCACACCTAAAGGCCTTCTTGTATGAGCATTCCTTGACTTGTCTGGATGTTCCTTCAACATCCAGCAGATCTTCAGTTCTGCGTGCTTTCTTGGTACTGACTCCTTCTTCCTCTGCCTCATGAGTTGTGTCCAAATGACCTTCTACTGAAGCTCCTGCAGCCAAAAGTACCAAGTGTCCCACATCCAATCCCACTGTTGGTACCAGTAAGTTAAAAGGTGATGCTTCCTGTACGAGGGTTCCTTCAACATGGGGACACTCTCTTAGTCTTGAGGCTGCTTCTCAGCATGATGAATGCAGGTGCCATAAAAAGAAAAAGAGGTCCAAAGATCTTTCCCAGCATCAACTGCTGTCCCTGGTGGTCTCTACAGTCATTTCTGGACCAGTATCGCCAGACCACTTGCTACCTGACTCTCCTCTGACTTTGACTCTTTAGCCTTCAACTCCATGCCACTGTCTGTGGGTTATCCAAGCACTGGCCATGTCAGATGGTGAGATAGCTCACTCTGCCTCTTGTGGGTCTCAGCATTCTCCAGGTCTTCCTGGTCAGTTTGAGCCATGGCCGTCTCTGGTTCCTGGAACTCACCCTGCCAGGGATGTCACACTCCCCTGCCTTCATTTCTTGCTTGGCATGGACCTATAAGACATGCTTGTCTTTAGGTTCATCCTGATCCTTTGTTTTGCTAGCTTCAAGGTTTCAGGATTGACCTTCTCCAGTCTGCCATAGATCCAGAAAAATCCACTGCCCCTCTCTTGAGACCACTGAATTAGGGCAGTTTGGCCATAGGCACTGTGCTATATTTCTGCAATGCCATCAGTATTATCCTTCCCCCTCTGAAGGAGATTCACTATCTGAGGAGGTCATGGAGTACTACAATCCTGATTACTACTACTCCAGCCAGTTTGGTGTGGTCCATCACCAATATGCTTATGTCTATCAGGATCAAAGTCCATCTTAACGTTATTACAGTCAAGATTTTTCCCCTTCCTACTAAACAACGATGCATGGAGAATCATTGAATCAGAGCAGGCCCCCTCGCTCTTCTAGGCACTGTCTACAGTCTTAATCTCCCAAAACATACCTGTCCTGCTTGCAAGATGGTATCATCTCCACTACCTACAGAAACACAGGCACATCCTGCAGCCACTTCAATCAGGCCTCAGGCATCCATTTCAGGCACCAATGTGCCTCTTGTCTCCACTGCTTCCACCAATGATCCTTGAATCACTGTTACCAGCAATGCTCCAATGGTTACTTCAGTTGTGGCACTGCCTCCACATTGTCTCTTCTGCAGCTACTGCTCCTCCTGCTGTGCCTTCATTGCCATCTCCACGTAGATTGTGCCACCATCATTTTGAGTCCATTGTATCATACGATACTAACTCTGATTGGACTTCATCCTCTTCCACTGTTGTCCAATATTGCTCACCTCTTAATATTCTTCATGAGCATGAATCCATTTTGCCCATAGACAATATCCTTTGCGGAGTTGGATTTTTTTATTCAAGCACTGATTGGCTCTTTTAAACCCAAACCCTAACTCTTTTGTTGAGGTTAAGTAGACCAAGGCAACTCAAAATAAGATGACCTATTGACAAAGGTCAGAACCTCGATACCCTTTCTAAAAAATTCTACCCCACCATTGTGTCATCCTTCCGCATCATTAACTACAAAGCATGTATGTCAGTGTACTAGCTACATCTGGGGGACTGCATAACACCACACTTGGCAAAACTTTCAGAGGACAACTAATGTTTAGCAGCTGCTCTCCAAACTGAGGCTTATAGTTTAGTGTCACAGCAACTTATGACAGCCTGCAATGCAAAAATCTCTTGTGTGGGCCATAGCCTTATACCACTATGCCTAGTGGTGCTCCTTGGGTTTGTCTCACCAGGCCAGAAGTACGCCTGAGGACATGATATTTCATGAGTCTGGGTTGTTCCACAAAGACGGTGATGACACCTTGGAACATACCCCCAAAATGCAGACCACTGCCCATATGTTTGGCCTGCCTTCTCAATCCTCTTGGTCCTCCAGGCTTAGATACTCTCGGTCAAGACACTCACGAAGCTCCAAAAAAGCCTACAGCACAGTTCCACTGAAGCACTCCAGAGCCTCTCTTCCTGCTCTGTCATCATCATGGAAGTCCTCCATATCATCCCATTTCAGGTCCCAGTCTTATAAAAAAACAAAACAAAAAATCCAAGAGCAAATGTCACCTTTGACTTCCTTCAGGGCCTCCTTCCTTCCACTCTCTCTGTTGGTGACAGACTCCATCCTTACCAACATGCTTGATCTACTATCACCACCGATTCTTGAATCCTTGACATCATCGATAGGGGCTAAGTGATTCAATTTGACAAATATTCATATACCAGTGTAGTTCACATGAGCACTCCTTCCATTCCTCTCCTGGAGGAGATAGATATTCCTTCTCCAGAAAGAAGCCACCGAACCTACGCCATCATCCTCCATCACATGGCTTTTTTTCCTCCTGTTACTTCATCATTTCAAAGAAGGATGGTGGACTTCACCCCATTCTGGACCTGAGTGACATGAATTTGTTTATCCATCCTAGGCATTTCCATATGGTCGCTTTGAACTCTATCTTGCCATTGCTGAAAAGAAGGAAACTGGTTTGTGACGTTAGACCTCATTTTCACATTGGCATCTAACCACCACATTGGTACTACCTTTGCTTGACCACAGGAAGGAAGGCCTACCAATTTTGCATCCTGCCTTTTGGATTTTCAACTACCCCATGTGTCTTTACAAAGTGCATAGCAATTGTGGCAGCTTGGTTACACCAGCAGGGCATCATAGTCTCTCCATACATAGACTACCTTCTCCTTGTCACATGTTCCAAGTCTCACCTCTTTTCAGATACAGATCTCACCTTCAGCTTCTGGACTACCTAGGTTTCTTGGTCAGCTTTGACAAGTCCCACCTGCAGCCATCCCGTACCATCCAGTTCAACAGAGCAGTGCTCAACTCTCTGAATGCCAGAGCATTCCTTCCCCAAGACGGGTTTCATACTCTGCATTGTGTTGTTCTTCACTGCCACCTTTCCAAACAGGTGCTTGCCAAGCTCGTTCAGGTTTTGCTTGACTTTATGGCTTCCATGACCTTTGTGATCCCAAATGCTTGACTCTGGCTGAGACATCTTCAAGCTGGTTCATCTCAGTATTTGGCATCCTTGTGGATTCATCTCAGATGCAGCTGACTACTCCAAGAATAGTTAATTGCTCTCTGGAGCAGTGCCTCCGTTTTGACAATCTGGTAGTTGGAATGCCCTTTCTTTCATGTCAGCCCATGAAGTCTCTGATGACAGATGCATCCATGATCAGTTAGGGCTCCCAAATAGACAGTCTCTCTGTCAGTGGTCACTGGACAGCTTCACATCAACATGCTCAAAAGTTGGCAATGGAGAAATTTCTCTGTGCTTTCAAGTCTCTGACAATACACCAAGCAGTTCAAGTAATATCAGACAAACACCACAGTCATCTATTACTTGAATAAGCAAGGGGGCACTCAGTTGAAGACTCTTCTGCACTTCACTCTTCGAATCTGGGACTGATGCCTGGCCAGAGACATCCTACTCTCATCTCCCAGGAGATGAGAACACCTTAGCAGATACTCTGAGCAGATCACCGGTGTCATGCCATGAATGGAAACTCCATTTTGATGTTTTCCAATCCATATTCTGCATTTGAGGGGGACACCAGAAGTCGATCTCTTCACATCATCTCAGAACATGCAGTGTACCATGTTCTGCTCAAGAGTTCAGAAGGGGAGAAAATTGCTAGGCAATGCTTTCCAGTATCATTGGGGAAGCACTGCCATGTACACTTTATTCTCATTCTCTCTCATCATGAGAGTCCTCTCTGAGCTGACTAGGGGCAGAGTGAAGTGCATTCTGGTGACTCCGTGGTGGCTGAGACAGCCGTAGTGCATGCATCTTCTCCACCTGTCTTGTGGAATTTATCCCAAGCTTCCATAAAGACCAGATCTCCTGACTGTCATGATGGTTGGATTCAACATCCTGACATAGACATCCTCAAGCTAATGGACTGAAGGATCTGTCCTTAGTTGACAGCCTGGATGATCCATTCCTAGCTGCTTTGTCGGCACCACTTTGTCAAATCCTAGCTAAGGCCTTCTACTCAAAGATCATACTCTTACAAGTGGAGCAAGTTCCTTTCATTCTTGTCTTTCCATTACATACCTTTGGACACAGCCCAGATTCGGCACATCTTGGACTTTCTCCTCTCTTTGTCTGAGAAAAGTATCTCCCTATCCTTCATTTATCCCATTGGTTCCAGCTCATGGATAAGCCTTCTTGGTTCCAATGACCTTTAGTTAAATGTTTCTTAAAAGGCTATAAGAACTTGTACCCTCTAGTCTGACCTCTCACAGCCCAATGGAGTCTGGAACTTGTTCTATCAGAGCTCTCCTAGAGACTGTTTGAACTGATGGCAACTTGTGACATCCACCTCCTAACATGGAAGACAGCCTTCCCGGTTGCAATAACATCAGCTAGGTGAGCTAGAGAACAATGTGCTCTCCATATTGATGCTCTTTATCTATGTTTCCACAAAAACAAAGTCGTCCTCAGACCAGACATTTCCTTTCTTCCCAAGATGGTCTCTGCTTTCCATCTGAATCAGGACATCACACTACCTGCATTCATACTGAACCCATCCTCTACATTTTAATGAATGCTTCACTGCTTGGATGTTAGAAGAACACTGGCCTTCTATGTTAACAGGACAGCTGGTGTTCAACAATCTCAAAGATTCTTTGTTTGTTACTCTAAACATAAGAAGAGATTACCAGTTTCTGCCCAGTATCTCTCTAAACAGGTCTCCTCCATGATTCACCTGGGTTATGAATTAGATCCTCCTGTCAGTGTGCGCAGCCATTCCATAAGGGCTGTAGCTGCCTCTTTGACCTTTCTAAAGGGTGTTCCCTTAGAAGATATTTGCAAAGCAGCTATCTGATCTCAGTCTCTGACCTTCATAACACACTACAGATTGGACTTGAGACTGAGGGCTGATGCTGCTTTTGGGAGAGCAGTGCTGTACTCCTGTGTTGCATGACTGACTCACCCACCACCTGGGTTAGCAGCCTACTAGTCTCCCATTTCTGTGAGTCACAGAGACCATGAAGAAGAAGAGGTTGCTCAACTGTAACTGTGGGTCTCCAAGCAATCACCTGTGAACTCACACAACACCTGCCCTTCTTCCCCATTTCTGTCATATTCAATATGCTTAGCTCCTGGGCTACTGCTTCAGCAGCCATAGAACTGAGGAGGAACATGGCTGGTCATATCTACCAGTGGAGGAGGAGCTATTGCCAAAATGCTTACATAAACTCTAGAAGCTTCTGAACAATGCACTATGCAGGTGCAGTAAACCCATTTGTGTGAGTTAACAGATGACCATTCAAAGAACCATAGTTACAAGTGAGCAATCCATTCTTCTCTTTTAGCACTACACAGTAAAATCTACCTGTAAGTACAGAGCTAGATTTATGGTATGTATGCATATGTATGTCATACAGTTCTTCATACAAAGCTTTCATCATACAACACGTGTGTCAGACCTAGATGCTACATAGATTTGTTGGATAGACACAAATATATAAGGTTTACATTAGTGTTCACAGCTATTACAATAAAACATCTATGAGAATAAAACAAGCAATGTTTCTTAGTCAAGGTTTCACATAAATAACTTCTGGCAAGTGTTTAATATCCAATGGAAACTAATGTAAATTTGTGAACAGGAATATGAGCTAATTGGATGATTGATCCTAGCTCAAACTTCATCTTGAGTATTTACTCACTGAATGGTCTGAGGCAAGCTGTTGTTACTGCCCTGGCTAGCCCGAGCTGTGGGGATATAAAAGATATCTTTTGATATCGATAATTCGGCTTCACATATCCCTTCCACGTGCTTGCGAGGCCCCGGACAAGCACGCATACAGGCTCGGCCGATAATCGCCGTAATATTCCTAGACAATACAGGCAGGCCAGAAGATAGCCAACTCGCCGCTTTAGGAGACCTCAAGGCAAGTACCTCCATTAGGTATGCGAGCAACTCTCAAAAGATCCTCTGCCCCGCGGTGGCAGCTTGATGATCGAGCTATGCAACGCTCAAGTATTCTGCATTTGCATACCAGCTACTCTACTGATAAATTCAGCTCTAATTCAATCATTCAAATTCTGACCTTTCAGAGGCTTTGTCTCCAGCTCCAAATCTATTGTTTTCCCAAAGTCCGACCTAGCCTGCGGTCACAATTCTCCTTATAAAAACCCCTGACTTTGAGCGCTCCCTTGGATCGCTCCCGAGTTCCAGACCGCCTTGGTGCCGCTTCACTTGGCGAGCTTCCCCTCAGCTCCATGTGCTGAGATACATCGAACCCCAGCTTCGGTCTCCATTTTCTTCTGGACTTCAGGACAGGTTTCGTATCACCCGAACCAACTATCCCTCTGAAAATCCCGCTATCTTACTCACATCTTTATTTTCCTTAGTTATCTGTGTGCTTGTGTTGCTTACATTGTGTGTCTGTATTTAATAAAGATCATTCATTATTTTCCAACCGGTCTGCTTCTTGACTTGGCCTGACCCCGTAGACACTGGGTTGCAAGATCCTGCTAAGTTACCCTGCCTCTCGTTTTGCCAACTTGTGCTCTGAACTAATTTCCCCATGTATAGCCATTTCGTGTCCCTCCCGGGACCCTCAGAAAACAGGGTAACACTGTTATTTTTACAGTTACTAACTTTCTCATTTGTAACATACAGATAGTAACATTGGCCTGCCTTACAAATTTCTGGTACATATTAGTGGAAAATGCTATTGAACTATTATGTTTTTATAACAATTAGAAGTGCACATAATGCCAATGGCACTACAATTTATAGATTGTTATTAAACAACACAGAATTCAATAGCTGAAACAAAATCATGAGATCAAAACTCTTGTTAAGATATTCTAAAAGAGAAGATTCACACCGTCTCAATATGAAAAAAGAAATATGAAAATACTTTGGATGTTTTTACGACAAGCAGAGAAACCACTGATGACCACTTGAAGAACCACGGTTACAGGTAAGCAAACTGTTCTAATTCTAGTTATTGAGGCTAAGGTCAGGGAGTTCTGTGTAAGAATGCAAACTTTCAAGACAAGTTCTCTCAAACATTCTGTCTCCACTGAGCAGTGGCTCCCAACAGATGGGTACCCAGATCTATCAGACTACAACTCCCAGAAGTCATCAAAACCATCCCTGGTTGCTGGAGCCTTTAGAAGTTAAAGTACAATAATACCTGGAGACCTAATGTCAGGAGATACTGTACTACTGAAAAAACAAACATTTTTAAAAAAATCTAAAACTAGAAGGGGAAAACATTTTCTGGCATCAACAAGCCCATCATTTGATAGAGTGCTTTCATTGTGTCCCACCTTTTGATGCAAGGGAACTGAAGCCCATCACAGAACAAATGTTTACAGCCTTCCAGTACAGCCTAGCTGTCAGTGAAGTGGAAAAATATGTCTGCGCTACACTACTTCAGAAGGTCAAGTAGGGACCTACATAAAACAGTGATTCCCTATAGAACAATAAAATAAAATAAAATCTACACACAGAATACAAATTAAGGAGAACAGTAGGCTGGAATCCTTCCCCCTAACGTGTAGTTTTCTGTGTGGAAATAATTTTTTTGTATGGAAGAACATTCAATCATTTGAGGAATCCCACAGTTTTGAATGCTATAGCTCAGATACAGGTTTAACCATAATCCAAGTCTGTGTGTTGATGACAAAGGCAGAAGAAGAAATTGAAGGGTTCTACTCCAGCATCCGGGAAGCAATTGACTAATATTAATAGAAGCCATGTTGATAATCATAAGTGACTGGAATGGAAAAAGAGGAAATGGAGTAGGACCAAACATTGTTGGAGAATTTAGCCTAGGGTCAAGAAATTAATCCAAAGAGCAACTTATTGAATTTTTTGAAGCTAACAGTTTGTACAAGCAATCAAATAGACAACTGCATATGTGAACATCATTAGATGGCCAATACAGAACTCAAACAGACTACATAATTAGAAACAGCAGAGGGAAAAGTTCAATTCTGGTTGCAGAAAAGACCAGTAGCAGTTTATGGCACAGATCATGAGCTGCTAATTAAAAAAAAATGGAGTAAAGCTAGAAAAAAACCACATTAAATCAATCACAGTGCCAAAATATAATCTAAAGAACATCCCTGAGGATTTTAAAGACCATGTGAAGAATACATTTGCACTACTAAGCTTAAATGATTACGGACTAGAAGAACTCTCAGCCAAAACCAGGGCCACTATCAAGGAAGAATACAAAAAGATGATGCCTATAGTGGCAGTGGGGGGAGGGGAGAAGAAGCTTCTGTGACTGATTTCACACTGCAAACGAGTTGGTTTTCCTTCTCTGTCAGCTTTCTTCACTTTCCACCTTTTAGTTTTATGTCTTATCTATCTTTAACTGGACATATGGTCAGCTTATATTAATGTTTTACGTTCCTTGCTCATTTGGTAAAGAGGCCCTGCATGCAAGTAACACTGTCCCACTAAATCAGAATCTTCCCAAGGAAAGGGAACTAAACAGTATCTACTAAATGGTTCACTCTTCAGCATTCCTTGACAGGCAAGCTTTGAAACTAGTTGTCTGTGTATTCCAAAAAGGTGTGAGAATCTAGACTTGTTCACTGGCTACTAGTATGGAGAAGTTAGAGTCAGTTTGTGACTCACAAGTGTCCAAAAGCCTCAAGTAGGATTCTGGAAAAAGCAAGTCGGTGGAAACAAAACTTGAGCTCTGGAATTGTTATATTTCCAGATCTCAGCACGCTGCACAGTCCTGCCACATCTATGAAGCTAGATTAAGCTCTAAGCCTTTTCCTCTTAACAGCCATTAACTTAAATGAAAAAAGGTATATGCTAATACAAGCTGATATGGCTGGAGCTTCCACAGAAGCACTGTAAGCAATATAGTTTTTTACACATAATAGAAGTCCAGGGCAGAAAAAACGGAATGCACAAATATAGGATGGGGGACACATGGCTGGATAACAGTACATGTGAAAGGGATCTAGGAGTCTTGGTAGATCACAAGCTGAACATGAGTCAGCAGTGTGATGTGGCAATCAAGAAAGCCAGCGTGAATCTTGGTTGCATCAATAGGAGTGTGGTGTCTAGATTAAGGGAAGTAATGGTACCACTCACATCTGCAATACTGTGTCCAGTTCTGGGCACCTCAGTTCTAGAAGGATATCAACAAGCTGGAGCATGTCCAGAGGAGGGCGACCAAAATGGTGAAGGGTCTGGAAGCCATGCCCTATGAGGAGCAGCTTAGGGAGCTGGGTATGTTTAGTCTGCAGAAGAGAAAGTTAAGAGGGGAGATGATAGTCATGTTTAAATATTTGAAGGAATGTCATGTCGAGGAGGGAGCAGGCTTGTTTTCCACTGCTCCAGAGACTAGAACAAGGAGTAATGGATTCAAGCTGTGGGAAAGGAGATTCCACCTGAACCTCAGGAAGAACTTCCTGATGGTCAGAGTTGTCTGGCAGTGGACTACGCTGCCTAGGAGTGTGGTGGAGTCTCCTTCTTTGGAAGTGTTTAAGCAGAGGCTGGATGGCCATCTGTCGGGAATGCTTTGATGTGTGTTCCTGCATAACAGGGGGTTGGATTGGATGGCCCCTGTGGTCTCTTCCAGCTCTATGATTCTATAATTCTTTTGGCTGAAGCTTTTACTGCACAAGTTCCAGAAGGACAAGACAAAAAAAATCCTTAAATGTACACAGAGATAGAAAACAAAAAGGGCACTTACCAAATATGACTAGCCTTGAAGGCAAGTTTTTATCCATACCTCTGAGAACAAACTGATAGGGGTTTAAGACACAAGAACAGCCTTGTTAGCTCAGACCAAAGGTCCACCAAGTCCTTGGACAGTCTGCTTAAAATTTCTCAGAAGATCAGCATACAGAGGAGATAGGCAGACAGAAAGAATCCATCCACAGTTTTGACACAACTGCTGTCCAGCTAGATGCTCTGCATGCTCACAAGGGTAAGATGGAGATATTACCAAACGTTAAGGATAAATCTGGGATCAGAGGTCAGTTGCCTCTGAACATAGTTTTATTTTAGAGGGATCTTCCATGTATTTGTCCTTTAAAAGTCATTCCAAGTTGGTGAGCATCACAGCATTCTGTGGCAATTCATTCTATAAGTTATTCATATATTATATGAAGTACTTATTTTAGTTTGTCCAGCACTGTTGCCAATTAGCTTCACTGGATTCCCTTGAATTCTAGAATCACTTTAAAAAACAAACAAACCCAAATCTCTGTCACTCACCTGCTATGGTTCAAGGACTAACAAAATAAGCACTCTACTACTGCCGCTGTAATCAGTGTCTCCACTATATTCACAAGTTTATGAAAATATATGTAGCTCAATCATGTACTTATTCACTACATATGCATACACAGGATGCAAGCTATTATTGTTAGTCCTTTTAAAGAAAGATAATACAAGAAGCTTCCTTCTACCTGGTTATACAATAATGAACACACTTTCATTTTACTTCAGAATCTAAGCAGGGTTGGGCATGGTTAGTACTTGGATGTGAGATGAAAAGGGAATACCAAATATTTCCAAGTAGGGCTAGAAAACAATCAAGCCTGAAACTCTGGAAGCCTACCACCAGTCAGAGGCAAGATGGATCAATGGTCTGAGCATCCTGTGCTCAGCAGTGGGCAATCTTGGCTATCTGGATGTTGCAGGAATCGACCACCCAGCAACTCTCACCATTTATTGTCCACGACAGAGCCACATGGAATTGTAGCCCTACAGTATCTGAAGATCTGCCACATTTGAGCAGTATCTGGCACAATAATGTGTTTTCTGACTGACAACTGTTTTCCAAGGATCTTGCCACCTGAGATACCATTTTCCAGTTGGAGTTGCAGGAATAAGAACAAGTTTCCACTGCACGAACATCACAAATTCCATCTTCTAATAAAAGTCACTGCATTCCTCAACTGAACTATTTCCAATCCCATATTTCTACAATGATCCTCCTGCAACTTCCAACCCTTGTCCTCTGTAAACACAGATCACAAGCCACCTTATATAGACAAAACTATTTCTAAGTTCTATAGACTCGACAGTCTATAGTAAAGGTAGACACATGTTAAGCTTGCAAGGCAAACTTTTTTTCTTGACCTCAATATCCATCAGATAGATTCAGGTGCCGCAGACAAGGAGGGGAGATCAAATACTCACAATGACAATTGATTTAGGTCCCTATCACACTACACTGTTACAGTGCTATTATTCCACTTTAACTGCCCTGGCTGTACTCTTTGGAATTCTGAGGCTTGTAGTTTGGTGAGGCACTGAAAATCTCTGGCTGAGAATTCTAAATGCCTCTCCCTAAACTGCAAATCCTACAACTTTGTGTGATAGTGCCATGGCAGTTAAAGCATTATAATAATGTAGTGTGATAAGACCCTTAGACTTAAGGAATAGAATATTGTTTTGTTTTCAGCATCAGAAAACCTACTCCTGGTTTTCTTCCCTTTAGCAGCCTAGTTTTTGGAGTGTTGGACAACTGATTGTTTTTATTACTAAAATAATAGGAAAACAGAAAACACTGCTGAGTTGTTGTAAAACACTCATATAGCTAATAATAACAATAATGTGTATTTATAATGCTTTTTACACCAAAGGGCAGGACGACACATACTACCAGCAGAACCCTGTTTATTTTCTTCCCATCAACAATGGTAGGATATCTAATTGTAGTACTAATGAAATATTAAAACAGAAGTAGTTTGAGCACTGTTTCCCCCCACTCAGTGATTTCAGTCGTAAAAGACAACATAGCCAGGGAAGAAGTCATCTGGATATGATCAATAAAATAAACCCTGCAGTGGCAGGAGGAAAGATAGAAATTGGAATAGACTGTGAAGCAGAGAAAAGTTCAGCTTGATCATCTAAAAACCAGGAACAGTTTGCCAACCTGACCTTCAGTGAGACTAAGCCAAGAAATAGGATTCGGAGTCCACCCTGCATCCTAATGGGCAGAATGTCAGAGGCAAACAGATGAGTGGCACCTTAGGAATTAACAAAATTAGTATACCATAAACATGTAAGCACTGAAGCCTATTTAAAATTACATTAGGTTGCCTTCAATTTGGGTCACCAGAATCCTCAGCTCCATACACTCTATTTTCTTTCTGAGCTGAAGCACAGCCCTAAACGTGCTCACTCATAACTGGTTCTCACTGAATTCAGTCCCTCCTAATAGCCAGCAAGTGTAGCACAATCCCACTATCTGCTTACTTCGAAGTAAGTTGTTCCGAATCCAGTGAGAGCTTTTTTTCCAACTTCCTCTGCATAGCGCTGCAATCCTGCAGTTCCATCTTGAGAAGCGTCTACTCGGAAACAAATCCCACGTCGCTGGCATCTTAAGCCATTTCCGCACTAGAGTGTTATAGCGCTATGGTTCCACTTTCAACGTCTTATGGAATCCTGGGGTTTGCAGTTTCGGGAGAGGCCGGCCGACCCCTCCCGAAACTGCAAACCCCAGGATTCCATAGGACGCTGAAAGTGGAATCATAGCGCTATAACACTCTAGCGCGGAAAGTCGGGAATACTGCTACGAAACCGCCCACTTACTTCCGAATAACACGCACCGGGACGGGTTACAAGCAACTTATGTAGGGCGCTTAACGTTTTACTAACACTCGTTAACCAGCACACATACATCACCATCGGACCCCATGACGAGAGGCTCAGCTCAGAGGCCGGCGACACCTCGCCTTCCACCGCCAGAGATTTGTAGAAAGCCACATAACACTCCAGTTTCAGACAACCACAACCCACAGGCACCCCGCACGCCCAAGGCTTATTAAGGCGATCGTCCCCCGCCCCAATGGGGTGGGGTCTTCTCCTCACCTTCCCCCCAGCTTATAGGTGTTTTCAGGCGGCCACGAACCGCCTCATGCCCACGAACGGGAGGGCGCTGAGGCAGCGCCCCTCCTCAGCTTGGGCCCGGCTGGACCAAAGGCTCCTCCGCACGGGTCAGGCCGCAGGGCCCGTCACCATGGTGACCGCAAGGCTATCAGCCGGCTCCTCCCTCATCTCTCCAAGCCACGCCCCTGGGGCTCCTCTTTCTCTCCTCCCCGTAGAGCGCTCAGTCGCCTCTGCGACAGCTGGAGTAGCAGTCTGCCCCCTCCTGGTGGACGGGCAGTATAGCACGTCTCTTCTCAAAATACAGTATAAGCCAGTGGTACTTAACTTTTTCTTTACCAGGGATCCCCCTGTAAATATAATTTGTTGCTGCCCCCCAAAATGTAAGATTTAAATATTTAGATTTAAATATTTGAATATTTATTTATTTATTAAAGGCTTCTGGAGAGTAGAATTCAAATTCTTACTCAGACTCTGGGTGACCTTGGGCAAATCATACTGTCTCAGCTTCAGAGGAAGGCAAAGGCAACGCCCCTCTGAACAGATCTTGTAAAAAAAAAAAAACGTGTGACAGGATCGCCTTAGGGTTGCCATAACTCTGAAGTGACTCGAAGCCAAACAACAACAACATGCCCCAATGAGAAGCTTCTTTCCAGCCATCACATCTCTCCCTTTTGAAAACGGATTTATGGCAACCCTAAGGCAAACCTATCATGGGGGTTTCTTTTCTGGACAAGATTTGTTGCCTTTGCTATTCTCTGAAGCCCAGAAAATGTGACTTCCTTGAGGTCACTCTGTGGATTTCCATGGCTGAGTGGGAATTCAAACTTGGTCCCCAGTCATAGTTTCGGCATGTGCATGTTGCTGTGTCCCTTTTGTCAGGGATGTGGCAGAAGGGAGGGTGCGGACACCAAAACTGATCCTTCATTTGCAAAAATAGGGGGCAGTTTGGGCACCTGCACCCCCTGTGCTGCTGTGTCCCAGTTGCTGCCACTGCTACTGGACATCAACGGTGTCCACAGACTCCAGGTTAAGAACCACTGGGAAAGGCAACTCCAGCAGCTTCCCCTCACCACTCCCATCACCTGAACCCCTCAAATTATAACCGTTTCCTTGTAATATATTACGGTATACCGCAAGATGCCCTCCATCACTCCTTACTTGTTTTAAGTACAGAGGACAGAACTCTTTTATGGAATTTCTGTTCCTCTTTTGCCTTTTTCAGTTCAATTTACCTTGCAGGCTTAATTTGACCCCTAAACTTCTGGGAGATCTTGGAGACCCTGGTGTTTGTGTATTGTTTTTTGGGGGGAGTGTTACTGCCCTGGCTAGTCTGAGCTTCGGGGATATTAAAGATATCCCTTGATACCACAATTCGGCTGCACTTCTCTATTCCTTTCCACGTGCTTGCGAGGCCACCGGACAAGCACGTATACAAGCCCGGCCGTTAATAGCCGTCATATTCAAACTACAATACAGGCAGGCCAGAAATAGCTGACTCACTGCTTTAGGAGACCTCCAGGCAAGTACTCTAATTAAGTACGCACACCACTTACAAAAGAGCCTCTGCCCCGCGATGGCGGCTTGATGGGTAACCTATACAATACCCAAGTACCCTGCGTCTGCATACCGGCTACTCTATTGAGGACCGCTATGATAGCTCAATCATTCAGATTCTGACCTTTCGGAGGCTTTGTCTCCAACTCCAAATCTATTGTTTTCCCCCAAGTACGGCATAGCCTGCAGTCACAATTCTCCTTATAAAAACCCTTGATTCCGAGACCTTCCTCGGATCGCTCCCGAGTTTCATCCCGCCTTGCTGCCGCTTTGCTTGGAGAGCCTCCCCTCAGCTCCACGTGCTGAGCTACATCGCACCCCACCTTCGCTCTCTATTTTCCCTGGGCTTCAGGACAGGTGAAGTATCACCCAAACCAGCAATTCCTCTAAAAATCCTTCTATACTACTCCAACCTTTATTTTCTTTAGTTATCTTGTATGAGTGTGTCGCATACGCTGTTTTGCTTGTATTTAATAAACATCCTTTATTATTTCAACTTCTGTGTTCTCCTTGACTCGACCTGACCCCGCAGACATAGGGTTTAAGATCTCGCTACGTTACCCTGCCTCTCGTAACGCTAAGCAGTGCTCTGAGCTAATTTTCCCCACCTTTAGTTGAGCACATTTTGGTGTCCCTCCCGGGACCCCCAGTTCACAGGGTAACAGGGGGTAACATCCAAGTTGTAGGGGGTGGTGTTGGTGAAGATAAAATTTGTCTCTGAACATATGTGTTTTGATTGCTACAACCACAGCCCTTCCATTTGAAAATAAAGGTTAGTTCTCCAAGTTGGGCCCAGAGTTTTAGCATATCTGATCTTACGAAGGATGACTGATTACAAATGTGGTAAAACTGGAAATACATATAGCCACCAGCACATGACAATGTATACTTTTATCAGTCTGTCTTCATTACCTATGTCTAATCCAAAGTGAAAATACACAATTTTGGGCAAATAAGTTCAAAAAATGCTACTTATAAGCACACTAGATTTAAAAATAAGTATAGAAATCTATTTTCCTAGGCAATGTAAGTGGATTTCAAAGTTCTATTTTCTTGCAACATTTTGATTGGATCGGGTCATACTTATACTACTCAAAAGCTTCTTCACTGCTCCAGCAACATTACACACATAGATGCGTTGTTTCTGCTGGAAGGCCATAACACTCTGTGAAACTAAAGCCTACATGTTTTTGGCAGCAAAAACTCCAAATGACAAAACCCTTCCTTTCCTTTACTATTGCACTTCTTTCACTTATAGGAGGCTTTACTCTGGCCTCTAAGGAACACAGAGGCAACTCTGTAAGTCCAGCCAAGCAGTGCTGGAGGAAACCAACTTCTTGGCAAACATGAACAAATCCCGAAACACAACTACTGGAGGTAATCCCAACTGCTGGCAGAAATCTAATGTGAAAAATATTTTAGAAACAAGTTGTCCACCACCCCATTTCTGGACTACAGCTTAGAAACTGGATGAGATCATACACTTTCAGGCCATAACAATGAACCATATGCTCAAGTTGAAATCCACACACACATTACGGAGTGTCTGACTTGGAGGACGGGAAGGGAGAGCTGAGCTTAATGAACGAAAAAGAAAAAACTAAAGTAGCTGATAGGTCTGAATCAGATGATTCCACATTCCACAGGCCACATTTCAAGAAAAAGATTTGGATTCCTTTCTTTTGTTCTAATCTCCATGGACTCTGTAAATTCCAATTTTCTGCTCCTTCTGAACGTTTTTTTTTGTGTGGGGGTGGTGCTGCAGATTTGTTAATGGAACATGAAACTGCTTTTTTCCTTTCACACCAACTCCCAACAAGCCTTTGTTTTAAAAGGGAAAATTTTCTCATTACTAAGGGATAGCTTTAATTTCCTCTGCTTCTCTATCAGATATTTCCAATGTGACTCTCAATACACAATGCTTCTCTCTAGCTTTCCTTCAAGCAGCCATACCAAGAGTCTACTTCAAAAGAAGAAAATGAGAGCTTCAACAGTTATTTGAAAGAGTGGGGTAGACAAGCTGGGAAATTTTACAGAATTGGCAGCGGTTTGAGTGCTTGGCTAAGGCTCTGAGAGACCAGGGTTAGAATCCTTACTCAGCCATGGAAACCTACTGGGTGATCCTGGGCAGGTCACACTCTAAGCCACAGAGGAAGGTAACAGCAAACCCCCTTTGAACAAATCTTGCTGAGAAAATCCTGTAATAGGTTCAATTTAGGCCTGCGAAGTTGGAAATAAGTTGAATGAATACAATAACAATGGCTTTATCTTTTTTTTTAAACATCCCATCTATATCACGTGCAGGTTCATTTAAACTCTGAGCTAATCCTCTCTTCTTTTTTTCTTTCTTTTTCTAATCCTGTAAATTTGCACTTTCATCTGAGTCCTGTTCTGACTTCTTTCTCTCCTCTCTCTTCAGTCTGGTAAAAGCAGTATTAAAGAACCTTTGCAGTTGCCTCTTGTAAACATCTAGAATTGGGAGAAATATCTGCATCATTGCTTCCCAAGTGTACTATCACACACTCTGTTTTGATACATTGAAATTAATTACCCATTAAAAGTATACACCATAAAGGATTTGGACAGGCCTGCCTCTGTCTTTCCAGGAAAGAGAAAGATCACAACAGCCAAAATGTTGCTGCAATATATATAAATAGTGGCTTAGAACAAGGATGAAACTTTCCTGGTGCTAATTTCTTCCCTTCAAAGACTTATTTAACCTTTTCTACATCGTTCAATATTAATCACGACTCCTTAATCACTAAGTTCAACCAACAAAGTATAGTGGTTGTGAGCATCGGTTACATTACTAGCAGTTGCCTTTCATTCATCTGCCTTCTGCTGCAGTCTTTTGGGGGCTGTGTAAAATACTCTATGGGTATTATACATTCCCATTCCACTAGAGTTCTGTCCTGCCCCCAAAGATCATCTAGGTTTTTCAACATCCTTGCTTTATTCTTTTTCCCTGACGTGCCTGTTCTTTTATGAATGCTGGCTTCATTACTGCTTTGGCTTACTGCTTCTTTTGTATTTTGGCTTTACGTATCGTCTCTGCCTAGAGTATGATTTGGCAAATATGCTATGAAGATAAAACAGCTAATATAAAATCAGTATTATCCACAAGCACTCTTACATAGATTGTACAGATTTGTTGTTTTTAATGTGTCATTTCTTCAACCCTCCAATACCACCATTCTCAGATTCACATTACATCATTACTTTATAAAGATATTTACACACCTTCAGTCTCACAGAGTCCCCACCCCTGTAGAAAGCAGATGAAAGTCTAGTATCCGCCTGATGATGCTGTCCCCAAAATAATGTGGTACTATAATGTGGTACTGTGTCATGGCTGGAGAGATATACAGGTGGGATCTGGAGACAGAAGAAGCCCCTGATGTTTTTTGACTAGTTCAAAAAAATTTCATCCCTGATAAACAGCCACATAGAGACAAAATATTGCATGATATCCACGCTCAGGAGCTTTGCTAAAAACGCTTCATCTGTCGGCGTTCTTGGCGGCGCTGCTTCTTTTCATTGGGCTCCTGGTTGGTGGCTGAAGAATCTGTGGTGAGCCACGGCCCCAAGATATTAACCCATAGGAGGTAGAGTGCCCGCCCTGGAGCCTGCAAGAGACAAACAAGAACTGAGAGACCGTTTACATATGGAGCAAATTTGTTACAGGAAAGTACAACTGAGCATCAGAAAAGGCTTGCATGATTTGGAGGAGGTCACTAAAGTTTATACTTATGAATATGTTATTATTGTTGTATGCCTTCAAGTTATTTCTGACGTATGGTGATCCATGGAGTTTTCTGGGACTGAGAGTGTATGACACACCCAAGGTTACCCAGTGGGTTTCCATGGCCAAGCTGGAATCGACCCTGTTCTCCAGGGTCATAGTCCGATACTCAAACTACTACACCATGCTGGCTCTCTCATGAATATGTAGATAGTCTAAATTTTATACTATTTTCTTTAGGCTTTAGTCCAATCTCAAAAAGTAAAGGCAACTTTTTTTTCTACAATTTTAAGATTTTTTAGTGGGGGATTCCTAGTTCCTTCAGTATGACAGAGAAGTCTTGCACAGATTCTCTTCATTTTTTCTAGTTACCAGTCTCATGTTCTCTATAGGAGAACACTGGAGGATCAGCTACTCCAACATTTTCCCTTCCTTTGGAATTTGGAAGAAGGCCATGACCTCACTTAAACAATTTTACAGCTGTCTCCCAATTTGCTACCTGCAAAGAAATGAAGAACAAAATGTTGATAGATTGAGCTTGTGTATAAATGGAGCAAAGGTTGCAGGATTTCCCCACAGACAGATATCAACATACAAAGACTATAAGCAACACAGGTTTGGGATTTGCAGACACACAAGGACAGGAAAGATAAATTAAGGCTTCATTACATGCTGGACAAATGAAGTAGGAAAAAGGACTTACCAAGAGCCAGAAGTACCACATATAGAGGGAAAAACAGCTGAGGACTTGGACTATGGCTGTGAGCAAGATCACATCCTTCAGATGCCTAAGGACACAAATGAAAAATATTTTATTGCTAGAAAATTCAGCAGAAAGCCTACACTTATATCTGAGGTTCTCAAACCTTCTCAGTCAAGGCAAATGAGCAGAAAGACTACTAAAGACCAGCCTGACCTGGATGTTAAGCTCTAACACGAAGAAGGAGGTGAGGAGGCTGTTTTACATGGTTACATGTCTTGGCTGCAAAATAATGCTGAGAAATCTGGAACTGTGGACAAGGGTCACTGATCTACATCACTGTGTCCAGGACTGGATGCCACATTTTAAGAAGTGCAATTACAAACCAGATCACATTCAAGAGAATAACCAAACTCATGAGGGGCCTGGAGACCAAGTTCTGTGAGTATGTTTAGCCTGGAGAAGAGAAGTTTAAGAGAAGGTATGATAGTGCTCTTCTAATATTTATGTAACTACATGGTTAGCTGCCCTATATGGTGTTAGACCATTGGTCAACAGAGCCTAGTAGTGTTGACGTTGACTGGCCATAGCTCTCCAAGGTTTCAGGAAGGAGTTTTCCCACTCCTAATAGCAGATGTTGCCTTTTGCATGCAAAGCCGTAGAAGATGGGGCAGACTTGTTCTCTGTTGCTCCAAAGGACAAAATTTCAATAAATGAATGGAAACTGCAGGGAAGCATATTTCAGCTAATGATTAGGAGAAAATTCCTAATGGTAAGAGCTTAACAGTGAAACAGACTGCCTTAGGAAGGAGTGGACCCTCATTCAAAACTTAGATTAAGGACTGGCTGGATGGCTGCCTACCACTTGCAGCTGCATGATTCCTATATTGATGAGAGAGTTAGATTGGATGACTTCCAAGATTCCTTCCAGCTCTAAATTCTGGGATTATATGAATGATAATTCCACAATCTTCTAGTTCTCTAAGGAGCACTCTGTAATGACATTTGCTTAGGGCTCTCTTTTCCAGTCTCTCTATACAATCCATAGATACCTGAAGCAAGATTAAGATAGGAAGAAAAATCTCTCCTCATACCAGCCCAAAAATGTCTAATCTTCAGCCTCAACAAGATCTAAACTCTGTTTTAATTCCATTCCAGAGATTCTAGTAACTGAGTACAGTTTTTTCCATTGCCAAAGCATCAGATGTCTACATTGTAGTGGCTCTGTTTGGACCAGCTAGGAAAACATACAGCAGAAAGAACAAGGTGTAAGAGAAATTGGTATGAATGCAAAAGGCACTAGGGCAAAATGAGAAATAAGGACAAAGTTACCCCACATTTCCTAGTTACTAGGACCTCTGAACAGCCCTTCTATCACTGAGAGCACAAGATGGAAGGGTATTATTCCCCTGAGGACAGCAGGTTGGGGAAGCAATAGATTCTCCCAAATGCTGCAACCTTCCTATGGTTTCCTGATCATGGGCAGCAGGGGGGGAGATCTGTGTGTGTGCTCAGGCAGCAGGCCCTGCTCACCTGGACTTGTGTGGGGTAGACACTCACTCTGCCATCCCCTGCTCCATATTCAGGTCAATTCCGCCATCAGCAAGGCTGCCATCATCCGCAAAAGAAGGCTTCGCCATGGAGCTCATGGAGTGGTAACTGGCCCCATAGATGATCAAGCTGAACACAAATGCAATCTACAATAAAAACATGGAGATCAGCGAGGAAAAGCAGCTGAACCTTCACCTAACTCAGAGAGCATTTAATCACAGAGCTTAGAAGAATTATTTTTGGACTGAAACTCCCAAAATCTCCCAGCTAACATGCTAGCAAGGGTTGATGGGAGACACTGTTCTAAAACTAACTTTCCCAGGCTTTGGGCTTAATTAATGCGAGGAAGTCACATGGCACACAAAACTCAGCAGTCTGTAACAATGGCCCTAATGTTTTTCCAGTGTATAAAATACTAAGAAACTTACAGCTCATGGGAAAGCAACTTGTACCCTTCCAGATGTTGTTGGAATCCAATTCCCATCAGCCTTAACTAGCACAACTAATGGTGAAGGATGACATGGCTGCAATCTCACATCTGGAGGGCCACTAGCTGTCTACTCCTGCTATAGATTTACAAAATGGACGGTGCTAGCTGTCAACAGATTAACATGTCACAGTTGCTATGGTAGGTACAACACTCTCCTTTGGCAAATATGATGAACAAATGCCCTCTGATCACGCTCAATGAAGGATTCCAGAAGTTGTAATCCAAAGTAGTAATATTTCTAAGTTCTGAACTGGGCAACCATCCCTCATTGGAAAGGATAAAACATTCGGATTTTTGGGGTTTTGGAAAATATGTGGGGGCAGTGGGGGAAGAAGGGCAACATGTAAAAGTTTACAAAATTATGTAAGCTGGAGAGAAAGTGGAGAGTTCCTCTCTTACTTACTGGGAATTAGGATTGCTGTAAATCAAATCAGCTTCAGCATATGGCAACCCTATAAATGAGACTGCCAAGAATCCTGCTAAGCCATCAAATGCCTTGCTAAGATTTCAAGATCTTAGCTCTGGACCATGATTTCATTAATTGAGTCTATCCAACCAGTAAAGCAATCTTTCTTTTTTCCTACTGCCTTCCACTTTACCAAGCAGTAGCATCTTTCTTTAACGAGCTGTGTCATCTCATGATATTTCCAAAGTACAATAGGCTCAGTTTAGTCATTCTGGCTTCTAGGGTCTGTGCATGAATCTTAGCAGTAAGCGAGAGATACTGTCTCCATTCCAACTGCCATTGCTCTGCCCTCTGTGGGAGAAGGAGAACAGCCATGAACTGCTGAACTTCATTCCTATCCACCCCCTTTCTTTGTGTGTTGTGTCTTATCTAGTTTGTAAGCCTGAAAGTAGGAACCTGTCAAACAAACTGTAAGCCATTCTGGGAAACTTTGCGGTTGAAGGTCAGGGCATAAATATTCTAAATAAATAAACAGGGACAGGTTAGGTTTGATTATCTCTCTGACTTATTTATTTGTCTTTTGGATAGTCTGTGGTATTTGCAGAACTCTCCACCAGTTGTTGTTGTGTGGCTTCAAGTCATTTTCAACCTATGGCAACGGTAAGCTGAACCTATCACAAGGGTTTCTGGGACTGAGAATGTGTGACGTGCCCAAGATCACCCAGTGCATTTCCATGGCTGACAGGGTAGGGTGGGGGAACTGAACCCTGCTATCCAGGGTTGTAGTCACACACCACTATAGCATACTGGCTCTCTTACCACCAGTGCCACATTTCAAACTAGTTGAATTTTTCCCCATGAGTTTTCTTCACTGTCCATGTTTCCTAAATATGCACAGAAATAGTGTGGCATGGAAAATCCAAATAGAATCACAGTGTACAGCAGAGGAGAGCAAAGGATTTTTTTCCAGGTCTTGACCTGCCAAGATTCACTGGACTTTCTTTTCTAGCTAAAAAGTGGCTAAACTGCCATTCCTGGAAAGCTCCAGGAGTGACAATTCACCTTTTGAATAGTCTGCACAATCACCATGCAGTCCTTGACATTAAAAAAGAGAGAGAGAGAGAGAGAATGAAACAGACTTCTGGCTACTTCTGGGATTTTTGTTTTTTGGCTTCTTCATTTTTGACAGCCCATGCAACCACTGGAGAAGTCTGGGGCTGATAACTGGACCCACAACTTAACAGAGTTGCCCACTCCTGATACACAGAAACAGGCACAGGCTCAATGGCTTGCAAAGGAGAGTAAGTCAAATCCATGTAGGAAGATGGATTGAGGGCTATATAGGACTTCCAGTTCTAGAAAGAGGAGGGCACAAAAACACATCTATCTTATGCAGACGAATGGGGGATATAAATGCAGAGTACAGCTCTTGGTTTTATATGCTGCCTCTAGGCTGTCAAATGAACTAAATGATTCTTTTGTCTGCTCCAGTAGAACTCTATTTATGCCCTAATGACCAAATTCTTTCAAAAAGTAATCAAAGAAATGTTTTAACCAGATCAGAAAAGATTCCTCCCTTTTCAGGGAGAAACAAATGAGTCCGGAAACACGATTTTACTTTTTTCCCCCACTTCAGGAGGTTATTATTTACATACTAGTACAGAGAGTAACTTACAGCATGAGCACATTAACAGGCCTTAAGGAGATTAAAATCTGGGCTATGCAGGACTCACCCAAGTCCAGACAGTGGCTGATACATAGAAAATCACAAGATTTACAATTCCATAAATGGCCTGAAACCAAAGAAAACAAAAGTCAAAAACCCAATAAAAAGGGAAGATGTGAACAGATATAAGTCAAGTAAAACAAAATAAGAAAAGGGACATGATCCCCCTGAGTCTCCTTTAATAACACAGCACTTCTCCTGAAAATCTAGTCCTAATCCAAATAAAAAAGCTATGCTGTAAAACCCAAAGCCATCTTCTCATCTTCAAACCCAGCACTTTATGAAGCGGCAACTTCATACCAAGTTTCCTCCTTCTTAGACACATGAGGACACAGGCTGTTCATGTTGCTATTGATAGCTAGTGGGTTTTAAAAAAAAAAAAGCAAGAAAGGCCAGCAAAGATCTATGGAGTGACTGCTTCAGAAAACCACAGTAGCTAGTTGGGATTTGATTTTTTGTTATCCTACCTTTTCTCCTAGAGTTGAGGGCAGTGCATGTTGATTACATTCTCTTTCCTGTTTTAATCCCACAACAACTCAGAGACACAGGCCAGTCACTATCTCTAAGCCTAATGTGATATTTGTGACAGAATATCAAAACACCTATGAGGTTACATACCTTAAATATTGCATACACTTAAAGCTTTTTATTAAAAAAAATTGCAGCCATGGGGCAGAGATGGGACTAAAATGTGCAGAAGGATTTGAGGTGTTTTTTTTTTTCACTCATGCTTCAGTACCCCCAAAGATCAGTGTCCCAAAGTTGCTATTTTCCCTGGAAAGGAAGCTCCCACTGACATCAGTGAGATCATTCCTCCACCGACAAATAACATAGGAGAAGCAAAAAAAAAAAAAAGCATCATGGAACAAATTCCATAGCCTTTCCCAGTAGCTTGATCCTGCCTGGGCTCCTGTGGGAATCTGATTTTTGAGTTTCCATGGCTGGTATTCTGTCAGTTATGTAATACTGACTCTGACAATCAGTTAGATTCACATTCCATTGGAGCAGCATCCACCACATACAAGCTTAACTAATGAAGCATTCAAAGCAAAAAATATTTTTGGACCCCAATGATATTTTTCATAATTTGCTAAAGGAACTAAGCAGTAACTAACTAATCAGTTAGTCAGGAAGAAAAGATGACTAGATTATGGACGCCCTTTCATGCCCTTCCGCTCCAAATCCAGACCTCTCCCATACAATATGTTTGTGTTTCATGTCCTCTCCTTACCTCCTTACTTTGTGTGGAGCACTCAGAGTCAGACAGAAACAAATACCCCACTTTCTGCTTGCAGCATAGGGGGTAATGGTTCCAATATCCTTGTATCTTGTAAAGAGTAAGGCAGACAAGGTTTGAAGGTTATTACTGACATTTTATGAAGAATGTGTTGCAAACCAGAAGCTGCACACAGCCTTCCAAAGACAAAAAATAAGGCCCCCATATTAAAAGCAGGATACTCTAAGCAGACCTTATCCAGTGTAGATAAGTTATTCAAGCAGAACATCACACACTCACATTAGCGCCCAAAATGATTCGAAGATAAAACTTGAGGGTATCCTTGTTTTCTTCAAATATCTGCTTTTTACCTTTGGTTCCCACCTTTCCTTTTGGCTGAAAAAAACAACAACAACAGAATATGTAGTCAAACAATGAGAGCCAGGTGGTATAGTGGTCTGAGTGTTAGACTGCAACCCTGGAGACCAGAGTTCAATTCCCCACATGGCCATGGAAACCCACTAGGTGAGCTTGTACATGTGACATACTCTCAGCCCCCCAAAATCCCATGATAGGTTTGCCTTAGGGTTACCATAAGTCAGTAGCGACTCGAACACACAAAACAACAGTCAAGCAACAACAAGATTAAAGTCTCACTGGCTCATACATTTGTGCACATCCCAGATCCATTGTTATGAAACTGCATTTTACATTAACTAAGCGGAACAGCAGGCTCAGTTTTATGAGAAAGCCAGTATCAGGCAAATTAGTTTTTAACAGAGATTTCTTTTCTGATTTCCTATATGAGCTCTATGGGTTATCACTACTCCCACCTCCATCTCACTGTTTGTACTGACATGCAGAGGACCTGAGCATGCACATAAGCCTCACGTCTTGAGCATTCCCATCTATTTAGCAAAGTACCCAGCACAGGGCTTCATAACTACATTTGCTTGGATGCAGATACAGAGCTCCTATGATCAGAAACTATGCCTATTCAGATTCCTGATCATAGAAGCTCTGTAACTTGATTCAGCCATACATGTTTAGAAAGCCCTCAGCAGACCTATGTACTCAACACACAAAGGTCTCTGACACTGCCAGGGGCATGGGAACGTCGGAGATTACTAGGCTTACAGTATACCTATATTTTCACCATTCATTTAGTCCTGCATGTGTTCAGGTGAATGCATGAAGAGATCTGCAGTTATCTGCTAGATTAAGTTGGGATGTGAACCTGGGTTACCCAGGCCTAAACATAATATTCCAATTGCACCACAGAGCAGAACGGACAGATAGACAAAACCAACATGACAGCCCATTTAAAATACCTGGAAACCAAGACAGCACTTGGAAAATAAAAATAAAGCTATGAAGATTTAATTGGAATTTCAGGTATATATACAGTACCCATACTGTACACATACCTAAAATTCTGGATAACACTACACGTGGCTCAGAAAATGAAACAAAGCTCATGTTACAATAAATATGACTGTTTTTAAGTTGCCATAGGGCTCTTTATTATTTTTGTGGCAATAGCCTAACGAAGTCATCCCCCTAACTCACCATAATCACACAAAGTCAGAATCAGAGTCCTTCCATTTTGTTCTGAACTGAATTACTACTTGAGCCTCCTAGGGAAACAAGACCAAGTGTTGCCTAGCTAGCCAGTTGGGCTTCTTTATTTAATCCCATTAAAACAAATATATAAATCAATCAATATTGATTGATATTATATCAATATTGATATAAATCAATACTAAACCAATACAGCAACATGAGCAGAGGAAAATACTATAAATGGTTGCTAATCATGATGGCCATATGCTGTCTCTAGGACTACAGCAGGGCAAGTTTTACATGAAATGGACAGGGAATTGTCCAATTAACAATTGGTAAGCTGCTCTGGGACCCTTTTTTGGCTGAAGAGTGGAGTATAAATATTGCAAATAAATAATAAATAAATGTCTATTGTCCTTCTCTATTGTCCTTCTTGTGGACTTCCCAGAGACATCTTCCTGGGTACTGTAGGAACAGAATATTGAACAGGAAGGACTCTGGTCAGATTCAGCAGAGCTCTTCTCATGATACTTTACCGAGTACTGAGGGGAAAAAACACTTTTGCCACAAATGCAGTTTAAAGACAGACACAATGTGGATAAAAGAAGAAGAGCTGGAAGATGAGAGTAAACAGGAAAAGAACATGCAGGTATTCCCATTATACATTCTTAGGTTTAGCTACATTTGTCAGGACCAGGAAAGCATGCCAACGCCTTCAGGAAAAGAAGGGTTACTGGAGAACCACTGCCTTTTAGGATTATCAACTTCTTGGCTTAGCCTTACTCTTACACCCTCCACCACAGTATCATATTGGCATCTGAGGAACTCCGCAGCACTACGTACATTGCAGGAAAAGCTCCACGTGCTATCTCCTGCATTTCAAGGCTGCTGTCTGGAGTAAATTCAATTAAGCAGGGAAAAGAGAGATCAAGTGTCAAGCTTTTCTAGTCTAGGTTCGAAAAAGTATGGGGATTTTATCAGCTCCCCTCCTCGTGGCATCTTTTAGACGTCTTGGACTCCAATTCCCATCATGTTCATGCTAGCTGTGGCTTATGAGAATTGTAGCCCAACACATCTGGAGGCCACCAGACTGGGTAAGCCTAGATTCCGCATTATACATTAAGACCCTTAATGGCACAGAGGAAAAGGAAAGGAAAAACCGCGCCTAGGAAGAAACTGATCCTGGCATGCAGCTCCATACCGATGCACAACCTCCCGATCCGCGCCAGGTACTTCCATCCACTCCGTCCCTTACACTCAAAATCCCCTCCTCGTGCCCCTTCACTCACCGCCATGTCCTCTCCCTATTTAGCAGCAAGCAAAAAAAAGACTCCACCAGCTCAGCACAGTAACAGTTCCGGCGCCTCGCCAATGACGTCATCAGATGTAGACAAGCGGGCCTTTTCCCTGGTGGACTACAATTCCCAACATGCTCCTCGCCGTCGTCATGGGGATCTCGGGGAGCTGCTGACGAAGAAGCCGAGATGGCGGTGAGGGCGTGGCCGCGCCGTTCAGGCGTTTGGGCGGGTGGTCGTTTCTTTACTTGGTTTCGGCTGCTCTGACACGTCTCTGGGCAGTGATGGAGACGTGGAGGTTCCCGGTAGAGGTATGGATGTCTGGTGGTGGAAAGAAAGGAATTCTTGCTGTTAGGGGTTCTCCCAGATTTAGGAGGAGCGCTGAAAGGGAATCTAGCTTGGTAGTCAACGTGGGTTGATGCATGTAGACGTGCCTACAAACACGTGTCAGCGCAGATTCTTCTCCTTCCCGTTTAGCTCGCGTTCAAATGTCATGCCTACTTTCCTCCGGATTATTCTTTTGTTTTCGTGTTTCCTTTCCGCATGCTTCAGTTGCGCTCCATCATAATCATTGCTAATGATGACAATAATTATTTCAAGTGGCCCACAAGCTTCTGTAATTTGAATTAAGACGTTGAAAAAGAAACATCATTGTTTCCTTAAAACTTGGGAGAAGGATTCTGGGGAAGTGACTGCACAATGGTCATGAGTTCCCTGCATAAAAGGGGGAGGGTGATACATCAGAACAGAAAGAGATGAGAGTTGTGGTGCCCGAATTATTGCCATCCCAGTTCATACATGCCAACTACCAGTATGTCCTCTATGCAAATATCAAAATGTGTGTGTGTGTGTGTGTCTGCGAGAGGGGAGCCAAGGCATGGCGATGAGAGCAAGCACCCAGAGTCCAAACCAGGTCAAGGAAAGGAGTGGGTTGGCATTTGGCCTTATACTTCCTTTCTCTTGCCCATCCCCTTCCTTGGGTGTGAGAGGGGGCACCGGGAGTGAGTTCATGGTGCTGAGAAACTGGATTGTGAGCTGTTCTTAGTTGGCAAGGTAGTGACTGGAGGAGGAGGAGAAGGACCAAGGTGGGTTTTTAAAGGGCTGCGTGGCCTGATCAGAGTTGCTGAGAGGGGAGGTTCCCCCAAAAAAGAAGCAGTTGAGATGGGGGGGCATGGGCTGGAAAAACGTGCAAATAATCATAAACTGCAAATGTGGAGGGATGACTGCACTTAAAGTACTTTGCAGCAGTGACGCTTTGGAACAGATATGAGGGCTCAGCTTCTCATAAGAACAGTCTCACACATGACTGTTCCCAATCCTTTGCTCATTGGTATGTCATGTATAAAAATGATACATTAATTCCACTCACTCTAAATTAGGAACCTTTGGATTGCCATTGGTGGCAAGAAGGAGACGCTTTGCTTATCCCTTTGGAATCAATTAGGCATGCTTCAGCAACAGATAAGCACAATGAATAGTTAGTTACTGAACTTACTGAAATGGTGTAGTTGGCGGGAGCAGGTGGCTTTTCAACAAAGGCTAGTTTTGCAGGAAACTGTGGCTTGAAGGAAACAAACTGAACTTAACTGAGCTAAGATAAAGGAAAATTTGTGGGACTTGCTAGCAGAAGGACAGACTCAAAAGTTAAGGGAAGGTGAACCCAGCCAAGAAAAGAGTCACACATTTGAAGAGGCCATTTAGATGTAGCTGCTTCTGCAAATGGGCTGATGTAGAGAAATGAGCATGAACTAGATTGGAGACAGACCCCAGTATCCAGTTAAAAATATCCATGATAAATAGTGGGTGGCTTTTACAGTTCAGAAAGGACTTTTGAGGTACTTTCAGCTAATAGACTTATTGTATCAAACGCTTTTGTAGACTAGACACTGCATCAGATGCTTGAGTGTGATCCTGAATTGACAGATATATACATATCTTGTGGTATATATGTGTGTGAATTGAATGTGCTTAAAGAGATTGGGCCACAGTGATTCTTTTAAGCACTTAATATGCTGCAAGGCTCTTTTCTCACTTTTTCTCTGACAGTAGTCATTTTTTCCAGCTGTTGTGGTCATTCAAATGTAATTGCTTCATGTTCTTGGTTTGTTCACACTGGTTCTCTGTCAGAGAGCTCATGTGGAACAAAGAGGTGGCCTGTTTGCATATGAGAATAGGCTTACATATTGTTTAAGCACCCTGGGAACAGATAATCATAACAAGATAATTAAAAAAATTAAAAAAACCCCAGGAAATAAAAATTGGCAGCAGTAACATCATGACAGTTTAATTATTAAAAGGCTGTGTGTGTGTGTGCGCGCGCGCGCGCATGCACACCTTCAAGTTGCCTATTGACTTCTGGAATTCTTTGTAGAGTTTTCTTAAGCAAGGAGCAGTCAGAGGTGGTTTGCCAATTCCTTCCTCTGAAATATAGCCTACAGCAATTATAAGACTAATAAAATGGTCTTCATCTGTGACTGAAAAGATAGCTACAGATGCTTTGTGAGTGTCTCCAAGGAAAGAATTATATACATGACACGCACCACCAACCAGTCTTTCTCCCCATTCAACACTGTCCTTCTTTCTTATGCTGGTGGCACTCAGAAGAGGCAGTCGTGTGATGATCTTGTGGGTGAGAAAAGTACCTGGTTCAGGCTTTACAGAGCTTTACATAATGGTGTGTGGGATAGGTTTTTTGCTTTGTTGTTTGCTGTCAAGTTAATTTGGAAGGTGATTGATGAAAAAGTTTAAGAATCAGAGAAACATGTTTCCAGATGTCAATCCCTGTTGAGTATCTGGCAGCTATAATGTGAAACAGTGGAAATTTCTGAAGAGTCTCCAAAGGCAATTCCATGGTACAACATACTAGTGAAACTTAACCTGAATCTTACTAGGCATGGGTAACTGACAGCACTTTCTATCTATGAAAGGTCACTCCTGGTATGCCAACCTTTAGTGAAAACCATTCTGTGTCACTCATGACACTTTGCCCTCCAGTAATAAAGCTGGATATCTGATCCTTCAGAAGAAGTTAGTTCTGACTGCCTTGAGCTAGGTAAACCATCTACCAACAGTACCCCCACTTTGTCTGGATTGAATTTCAGGGCCCTGGTCCTCCTTCAGAACATAGCCAATTCAGCATTTCCACCACTTCTTCTGATTAATATTCAGAAAAGAAACTGAGAAGGGTATCGCCATCCTATTAAAGACCACCTATTAAAGTGACCTCTTGCAGTGGATTTCATGTAGTGGACACATGGGAGTGAGAGGGAACCTGGAAGGACCTTACAGTGCTAATGCAAAATGGTTGAGCAAAAGTCTTGCAGCAGTAGCTTTAGGAAATATGCTGCCAGTTTGGAACAAGACCACTCTAACATAGATGTATCTAATCCATAACCTGCAGGGTCTGTTTAGAAGCAACACCATGATTGATGTTCCTGAAGACCACTGAGAGTTCCAAGAGGAATGACTAAGGCAGCAACTGCTCTTGCCTCTAGTCTCCTGTCATAGATCATCTGTCAGACTGCTCAAAGTAGTCTCTGTGCCAAACCAGGCTGCAAACTAGATTGAAATAGCACGAAATAACAGTTTTATCAAATAATGCCTTGTCTCCATGTTCAGGCGATACAACTAAGTTTATCAGACCATCTAGAGCTATGGACACCTTCCTGCTTTGTGTACAGTATTTCCATTGTTCTGCTCAAATGCAGAGTGACAGTCTGAAGAGGAGAGCTTCCTCTGTGTGTAGAGGTTCTCCATTGAATTCTGTACCGATTTTGCAGTGATTTTAATCAAGCTGGAGAACATCCATGTTATAGGAAGCTCCCCTCTTTAGAATGTAGCTCTCCATGTGACATAAATGGTGACAGAGAAGAATAGGATGAGCATACTCTCTCTCCTGACTCAAGTTTTTCGGCCATATTCAGAAAGCCCATTTAGGGCTGGCTTATTTATTTATCTACTATAGAAAAGTCAAAGTTTGTCTGTGCGTTTGTCTGTTTGTCTGCATTAGGCAGGCGAAGACCTCATACGATTGGCTTTGTGAAGCCAGACGACCTCCTAGGATTGGCTGCCTGTGAAGATTCTGTGGAATCCTGGGGTTGGCAGTTCAGGGAGGGACCTTTAGAATTCTCAGCCCAGAGCTCTTGGGCCTCAGGCCAGTTGCTATGGAAATGAGGCCTACCATCAATAAGGATGCCAGAAAATGTTTGGGAGGCATATGTGAGAAAAATTAAAGTGACATACACAACATAGTTACAAGGTTTTCTCGCCTAACACAGAAGATTGTATGGGTTCCATATGTGAGGAATCTTAAAGTTGAAATTCAAAACAAAAATGCTTCCGGAAAAATGTAAAGCCATTGCAGAAATTCAATTCAACAGAAAGCAAAAAAAGAAAAGAAAAGCCAATACATCAATGCCACCAGAGAACACAGATTGGATTGGGGACTATGGGGAAAAATTACAGGTACTGGAATAGGTCAGGTTGCTATGGAGGCAATGCCTAGCAGCAAGGAGGAGGACAGTCTATTCCCATTGGAGCCCAATCTCTGAATGTTAACAACTCTGAATAAAGATTGGATTTAGGAATATGGGTAAAATTTACAGGTACAGAAATAGGCCGTTCGCTATGGACACAAGGCCTGGCAGCAAGGAGGAGCACAGTGTACTCCCTCAGGAACCCAAACTGTGTATATAAATGACTCTGAATACAGATTGCATTGGGAAATATGGAGCAAAGTTACAAGAAATGATGAGTTCTTAAAAGTAAAATAAAATCCCGGGCAACGCCGAGTAAATATGCTAGTTTATCATATTTATACCCTACCTTTCTCGTTGAATGGAACTACGGATACATGTCTGGAGGGAGTGCTAGAGTACAAACTGGAAATATTCACCATCATAAATATCTGAGAGCATTTACTGTGTAATATGACATTAGATTGTTCTGGTGTGATGAAATTTCTGAACAGGGGGACTGTTAGTCTGGTTGTGTTAGGAACCATGAACACACAAACACATGTCCTTGTGGTGCACAGTTGTCTGTGCTCTCACCATGCTTCCTGATTAAGAATGTGGTTTTCTCCTGTTAAGGCTTAGAAAGATTTCAAGAGGGTAATTACACAACATAAAAAAAACCCCATAATTTTTGTACCCAAAGGTATATCAGCAATACAGTGTCTGGGAGGGAGCAGGTTTTTTAAAGACACAAAGACTATGACTTTATTTATTTGGTGTAAATTTATGTAGGACATCCTTCTGTCTTAAATATAAAGGTCATTCAGACCCAGGAGAGGGAATTACATCCCTCCCTGCCTGTTTTTTGTTGGACTGCAACTCCCAATGGCCTTAGGCAACTTAGCTAATGATGATGAATGCTGGGAGCTGCCGTTCACCATCTGGAGGGCTGCAAGATTCCCATACCCGCTGTAGGGAAAACATGCAGTTGAAGAAGAGGAATGTGAATGAGAAGGAAATGGGAGGGTCTAAGATATTTTCCTGTTTGAGGCAGAGCAGTGAAAGACACTTCCCCTACTCCAGGTCAAATGAGGTCGAGTGACCCGAGTGGTCAAGTAATTTTGGCATGAAATTTCACAAGCTGTTCTCTCCCTTGTTGCAATAAAAATATAAGAGCTGTTTTTAGCCACCAGCTATCCCAGTTTGGCAGGAATAGTCCTCATTAATCTGCTGTCATCTCACTTTTTCTGTCCTTTCTAAATGTCCTGATTTCTCTCTTCTCCTTCCACTTTCCCCTTTGTCCTCAGCTTACTTCAGTGACCAAAAAACTGAGTTCAAAGTGCAAAAGCAGTTTGCACTCAACTCAGCAGTGGCATAGAAGAGAGACAGAATATTACCCTTCCCAGTAGGCTCAGGCAAAAGCAAACTGCTGTACCCTCTTCTAGCTTCTTCTTCCATTCTTCCTTTTGCCATCGTGACCTCACTCCAATGTTTTGCCACACATCCCAGTTTTCATCTGTGAAATGTTGGACAGTGCCATTTTGTGACACCTCAAATCTCTATTTAATGGTATCGAATTGGCCATGAGGCTTTTAGAAACATGGATATAACAATTTGGTTGCTTTAACTCTCTCTTAAAAAGTAATATTTTTCCAAATATATGTTTGATTTTGTAACAAGATTTTATTTCCTAGACTGGGAATTGTTGCTCATAAAAAGAAGAGGAGAGCAGGATCAAAAATACCTAAGGGTGGGGGAGAAGATGTCCAACAGATGCCTGAGTGAGAGTGTATGGGTTGACATGAAATACCCAATGCATTTAGTCAAAATGACTTCCTCAAGGGTGACAATTAAAAAAAAAAAATTCCTTTTTCCAAGATGTGCTTCCTCAAAATTCTAGTTTGCATACAATGTTCGATTGTTTTCTATGATCATCTTCTAGTCAATCATTTACTAAAGCTGTTACAACTTGGCCTCTTAAAAACATCAGCAATATCTGGTTTGTATAGCAAAGCTGAGCTGAAAAAGCATATACTAGGTTCTCTTTGTATTTTCTCTGTATCACCTTATACAGCCCTTTGAAAATTTAGGACAAGGGTAAGGAATTGCAGCTTTCTGGATCTTACTACATTCCAGTCCATTCTGCAACTGTATAAATAATGCTTTATACCTGACGCCTTAATACCATCCAAAGAACTGGGCTTATATCCATGAAAGCTCATGCAAAAATAAAAACAAATTAGTCTTAAAGGTGCTGTTTCTTTTTTCCCCTTCTCTTCTCCTTCCTTCCTCCTCTTTAGATTCTCTCAGAAGACTTTATAAAAATAAATAAAATGTCCTTTTCTCTTAGAATAAATGAACTTCCCGCAGACATATCTCATTTTCCTTCTCACCCTAATTTACTTCAGTCAGTCTCTATGCCTTTAGCCAAGGATGGAGAACCTGTGGCCTTCCAGATGTTGGGCTGCAATTCCCACCAGCCCTTACCATTGGTCATATTGGCTGGATCTTATGGGACATGGCACCATGTGAAGAGCTGATGGTTTCATGTCCTGGCTTCAAGTCAACAACTGAATATAATGCTTTCCTTTCTAGTAGTAAATACACTGCTCATATACCCAATAAGTGGCTGCAACTGTCATCAACTTTTAATCACAAGCCACAGTTCTTGGATTCTTTTACCACCACCACCACCACCCCCACAAAAAAAGTGTTATGTCCATATGCACAGTCTAAATTGATCTGTCTGCCCAAACTCACACTGCTCACAGTTGTTAGATACTGAGGCTGCTACTGTATCCAGAATTTGGAACTGTGACTATAATTGAATTATCATTCCCAGAATCTCCTAGCTAGCACAACCATGCTAGTTGGGGGACTCTGGGAGCTGTGGCCCAAAAAGTAACTTTTCCAGTTTCTGCTACTGTCTACTATTTGGCAAGCACACTCTGGATCATGGAGTTAAGCTTTTTCTAGAAAAGATAAGAAAATGGAGGAAGCAGCAAGTAGATATTCTTCTTGTTGTCCTCATAATGGCTGCCCTTTCAAAAGCTACCTAGTAAGCAGGGTGATATTTAAAAAACAAACCAAGCAAATTTTAAATTATAATATATTCTGAACAATCTAGCTTAAAATGAAATTTGTGTTAAATGCAAATGACTGTTGAAATGTAAAACGGAATCCATGACTCTGTCCTCCTGTCGACTTGATGGCATGAGGGAAGCTGTGGTCTGTGAGACAACCACAGGAAAAATCATGATCTCAGAAGCCAGGTATAAATATGATGCAGTAGATCAGTATATCATTTATTATTGTAGCAAATTACCAGTTCTAATGACTATTAACTATGCCATGTGGAAACAGCATCGTTCAGCCCAGTATTTGTTAGCCATTGCTCAATTAATTTCACATTTCCACCTGCATTTCTTGGCTTTAAGGAGATATAATTGTATAGAGCAGAAAGGACAACATGGTCAAAAGGTTTTACATTATACATCCAGGGAAGAAAAGTCCTCTGGTTGAGCTGCAAACAGTATGTTTTAATTTATTCTGGAGCTAATAAGTATCCACACATGCTCTGGAAATAATATGGAAATCTTGATTTGAATCCATGGTTCTTAACTAAGTTTCTCTTGGTGCTTTAAGCCTCCTTACTTTACATCCAGGATAAAAAAAAAATCTGTTGAGAGTTGCATTTCCTCATGGCCAATCTGTTGGGGTTTTCAGCTTGAAAGCATATACACACATAATCTGTTGGGGGCTACATGCTGACCATAGTTGGGACTGAAGCCAAAAAGTGGGCAGAATTACTCTTTCTCCACACTTTGTTTTATTTGTCTGCCCAGTGAGCTGCTGACAGAGGGTCTAATGATCTTGCAGAGAATTTTCAAAGTAGGCCAATGGCCATAGGGTGATTATCCTTTATTTAAATCAGTGATTCCTGTTGCTGAGAAAGGGAGCACTCACAATTGAAACAAACCGTTTTTCTTTTCCTTCCTTTCTTCCTTCCTTTCTTTCTTTCTAGGTTATCACTTACATTTTGAGCTTTCTGCCCATCCCTGACAGGAAAGAGGCTTCTCTGGTAAACCACACTTGGTACTTGGCAGCCCAAGATTCTCTTCGTCAGGTAATAAATCTCTCGTTTTGGCAATTTACTTATGATTTCTATATTTCAGTGTGGGTGCTCTGCTGGAACGTTGTGATCTCTTTCAGACATAAAGTTAACCCATACTTTAGTTTATATGAATAAGAAGCAGAGAATCTTGGCCAGAGTATAGAAAAATTCTATTTTTTGGACTACAATTCCCAGAATCCTTTAGGGGCTATGGTGACTAAGGAATTCTGGGGTGCATAGTTGAAAAATGTAAATTTTCAGTCTCTGGCCTTCAGGGGGTTGTATATTTTACCTTCTTTTTAGAGATGGTTATGAGGAAATAGCAGGTATTTGTTTCCTGATTTAAAACAGCCAGAATTTATTTTTATGAACAAATGGAAGTTATTTAAACAGTGATTTGCTAACAAGCCAAGGTCTATCCTGGTTTAGTAACAAATCATAACTTAAGCTAACCAGAGTTTTTCCTATTAGGACATAAAAGCAAACTCTGATTATTTTAAAATAAGAAGTGAAACTTTCTGTGATCTTGCAGTGCTACCAGGGGGCCAAAAGGGGAATCCATAAAGGGCTCACTTTGACTCATGTAGAGAAATTTAATCTGTGCTTTGGCACTCGTTATGTAAGTTCTTCTTTGTGGTCTCTGTGCCTCACACAATGAGAATCTTTGTGCACGCACAGTAGCATTTCAGAAAGTTCCAGAGCTGAGCAGCTTGGTGGGAACCCCTCCCCCATATGGTACTGAGCATGCTCAGTCCCGCCAAGCTAACGGTCTCTCCTCAGTTTCTTTTCGTCTGCCGACCTGTTAACAGCTTGGAAGGCTTCCTCGCTGAGCACTTTTCTGTTTTTCGGTTCTCTTCCTTCTTTCAACTCGTTTTTGGTTTCCTTTACAACAAAAATTGTAAGAACTCTTCCTCCTTCTTATGTCGTCTTTGTTTAAGTTTTGCGTGTCTTGCGGCCGCAAGATTTCCCTTTCGGATGCCCACCCTGAGTGCTTGTTCTGCCTCGAGGAGGCCATAACGTTCAGGCCTGTTCCATCTGTAAGGATTTTACCTCCAAGACTCTGAAGAATAGAGCTTCCCACTTAAAATCCTACTGTTGGGAGCAAGCTCTTCACCTCAAGGAGCAGGCAGCTTTGAATACTGCCCTTTTTACCACTCTGGTGACACCGCGCCCTTCGTGAGGCCCTTCGAAGCTCTCCACAACGGCTTCCTTGTCGAACGCGACATCACCGGTAATTACCAGGTTCTCGGTAACGACCACTTTGGTACCAACACCGACGTTGACCTCACCGGCCTTACCACCAGTATCTTCTTTGCCGAGGATTCTGAAGCTCTCCAAGATGCCTACCGTCCCGTCCCCTCCTGGAGACGCTTTCTCTAGCTCGCAGCAGGCTCCAATTCAACAGTCTTGCAAGGTGTCTAACTTGGCAGAGCGTAAGCAAGCTTCATCGCACCACCCTTCTGTCTCTTCTAATAAGAAGGAGAAGGAGAAGCATCGCTCCCCTTCTCCTCCTGCCCGTTCGTCAGCCACTCAACCGTCTTCTTTGGGCCCTTTACCTACATCTCCTCCGACGCAGCCTGCTTCGACTACTGTGGAGGAGGATGAGGCTCCGGTCCTTTCATCGCTGCGAGATTCTACCCAGATCCTGGTACTGTCTGTCCCGGTTGCTGTTGATTTAACGTCCGACTTGGACCGTCGGTCTTCACCACCGGCTTCTCCGCCTCTTACGTCAGGCCAGCCCAGAGATGGATGCTCTCAAACACTTCCTCTGGCTCTCTCTTCTGGCCGTCCCCAGACAGACCGTCTGCTTGTTTCAGATGCTCCTCGGGCTCCTTCCCAAGACCGGCCTCGAGTTAGTGTGGCCCGCTCTCCGGGACACGGTGAACAGGGTAGATCCCCACGTTGTCGTGACTATGGCTACTGGGCAGCTCACGAGCCTTTGCTGGCAAGAGTTGATTCGCCCTTTTTGTCGGCCTCCTATATTGCTCGATATCGTCATGAACACCTTTGGAGGGAGCAGCCTGGCTCTTACCACTCGTACTCACCTGCCTTTCGTGACCGGTACCATCCCGACATCCAATGTTGGTCTCTGTAACAGCCTCGATGTTCACATTCCCCGTTGCGATCTCCTCCAGACTCTCGCTTCCAACACTCTGCTCGGTACCGATACTCGAGATCCCGTTCTTGGTCCCAATCAGCCTACTTCCGGTGTTTGCCATCTCGATCTCGCCGCCGGTCCCATGACCGATCGCCTCAACATCGAGCTGTTTCGCTGCCTCCTTAGGTGACAGCAATGGTGTCCCGGCCCCCACTGGATATTCATACTGCGTTGACTCTGCCAATGACTCTGTCGGTCCCATTATCGACACAGTCCATCATTGCACCAATCCTGACCATTCTACCCATTTCGTCGGCACCGACCCAGGTACTGGTACAGATTCTGACTTCGGTAACGACGCCTGCTGTTCTACTGGTCTCCGCCCTCGCTCCACCTGCTGTCTTTCCTGCACCGGGAGCTGTTCGACCTCATTGTCCTCAATCTCCTCGATCATCATCTCCTTCTTCCGGTACTTATGATTCCGACAGTGATTTCTCAGACTCCACGCCTCAGTTGCATACCTCTCCACCTCTAGCCTTTGGGGATCCGACTCCTGATTCAGCTCCTGAAGATGTTAAGCAGTTTTCTGACATCTTGGTCAGAATGGCCAATGCTTTAGGCCTTGACATTTCCGGTCCCATTCCTACGGTACAGGACCCGGTATTCCACTATGTCAATACTCGTCCTCCATCGACGGCTCCAATTCCGTTTCTCCTCATCCTGCAGGAGGTATTGAAACATCCTTGGGCCCAACCAGCTTTGCTCCAGCCAATCCCTCACCGCCTCGAGCACCTTTACCGTACTCAGAAAAAGGATGTCGATTTCTTGTTCAACCATCCAACTCCTAATTCAATTGTTGTTAAGTCTTCCCAAACAAAAGGGGGCAAAAGCGCCCACACAACTCCCCCAATCGAGAGGGTCATCGTTCAGATGTTTTCGGCCATCAGTTCTACTCCACCTCTTCGTTGATCACCAGGATCTCTAACACTCAAGCTTGCCTGGCGGCTTATCAACATAACATTTGGGATAGGTTTTTCCCCTTGCTTTCCCACCTGCCGGATGACCACAGAACTACGGCCGTTCAATTTTATAACGAGTCTGTGGCACTCTCTAATCAACAAATCTTATCTTCCCAACATGCTGTGGAGGGTGCAGCGCGGGTGATGGTGGGTGCGATTGCTCTTCGCCGGTTTGCGTGGCTTCGATCCGCTGGCTTGACCGAGGATAGCAGAAAAAGGATTGAGGACCAGCCCTTTGACAGCCAAGGACTCTTCCATGCTACTACAGATGATGCTATGGACCATCTCATGAAAGCTCAGCTGACAGCAAAAAAAATGGGCCTTCACCCAACAACTCAATCTAGAAGATCATCTTCATCCCGTTCTTCGTGGAGGCGCCCCTCCTACTCCTATAGGTCACACTCTCCTCGTCGCATATCTCACCAGTCCTCTCTGCTGGCTTCATCCCGCCGCTCTTTCAGGCGACACCAGCCATCATCCAAGAAGTCTTCTTCGATCACCAAGTCACGTTTTGACTCCCTTTGACTCCCGTTTTGACTCTCCTCAACAATCAATGTTGGGTTCTGTGGGGCCCTCATCCAGTCCAGGATCCCCTCCGCTGGTGGCTGTCCCCACACCATCTCTTGTTGGGAATGCCATTTACTGAGCACCGCCCGACACCATTACAACCGATGCGTCCCTCCTCGGTTGGGGAGCCCACTGCAGCAATCTAGCAGTCCAGAGCCACTAGGCCGGCCTGGAGACGCGTCTCCATATCAACGCGTTGGAGCTCTTGGCAATCCTCAAAGCTCTTCACGCCTTTCAGAACCTTGCTGTCAGATGTTCAGATTCTATCAGACAATACATCAGCTGTGTGCTACGTGAACCGACAAGGAGGCACTCACTCTTCCACTTTGTTTCATCTGGCTCTCCACATATGGGATTGGTGCATCTCACTGCGAATACATCCTGTTGCAGTTCACTTAGCAGGACAGGATAATGTGACAGCAGACACACTGAGCAGGGATGCAGTGTGCCACCATGAGTGGTCCCTCTCCGATGCCGCTTTCCAGCGGATAGTGTCCTGCTGGAGCACTCCTACTGTCGATTTCTTTGTGACTGACCGGAACAGGAAATGTCCCCATTATTGCTCGAGAGCCAGCCTAGGCCCTGGCTGTCTCAGGGACGTGTTCCAATTTCCTTGGAACAGGGAGTTTCTTTACATCTTCCCACCGTTTCCTCTCTTGGGCCAAGTGGTAGCCAAGATTGCAGCAGACAGGGCAGATGCCATCCTCGTTGCCCGTTATTGGCCAAGGCAATGTTGGTTTGGTCCCCTCTTCACCATCGCCCGGGTATGCAAGAGGCGACTTCACTGCACGCCGGACCTCCTCTCTCACTTGGACGGCCGCGTGCTTCACCCAGACCTCCATCTCCTCCGCCTGCACACGTGGAGGATAATGTTCTAGATTCTCCCACTATCCAAGCTGACTGTCAAGGTCAGAGATCTGGGCAGCGAACCAGCCCAGAGAAGGGAGTGTGAGAGCCAGCAAAGTCCAGCCGGGAGGAGACAAGCAAGCACTTTACATGAGGGAGTTCATTTACCAGAGCATCAAGCGAAAGCCGTAGTCAGAGTTCCAATAGCCAAGGGTCAAGAGTCCAGAGATCAATTCAAGGTAGCAGGAACCAGGTGCTGGGAGCAAGTAACAGGCAAGAGGAGGACTTGAAAGAAGTTTGCCACAAGCAAAGGAAAGCTTCCAGGCAGGCAGTTATATAGCCCAAGACACAGGTGTGGCTAGTCACTGCTTCTTGAACTTAATCAAGGAAGCCTCCCTTTGCTCAGCTCTCTTGAGTCTCCGCCTTGTTTGTGGGCTGATTGGCACAGGCTCCAAACCATCTTCAGAATCGGATCCCTGTTGCCCTAAAGGAGCAGGCGGAGGAACGTCCGAGCCTGCTTGGTCCATGGCAGCAGGGGGAGCTCTCGAGCTGCAGGACTCATCTCCAGCCAAGAGCCACAGGGACCAACAGCTGCTGCTTGTCATCTCCACCCTGAGCAACAGGTACCAACAGCTGCTGCTCATCAGCAGCAGCTCTGACAGGGGCTTCAGTTATCACACTGTCCTTACGGCCACGCGGAAGGAATCTACTCGTAGGTCCTACAACTATAAGTGGTGGAAGTTCGTGACTTTGGCAAACACCCAAAATGAGGTATCTTCTCTGACTTCCCTGTCAACTGTGCTTCACTTCCTCTTGACTCTGCGGGAGCAAGGCTTAGCCTTTTCCTCTCTTAAGGTTCATCTGTCTGCGATTGTAGCTTATCAGCCACGTGATTCTCCGTCCTTGGCTCTTTTCAGGAACGCTATGGTCAAGCAGTTCCTCAAAGGCCTACAGCATCTCTACCTTCCTGTCTCCCTGCCGCTGCCTCCATGGTTGCTGTCGCTTGTCCTCTCCCAGCTTATGCGCCATCCTTTTGAACCGATGGCAACATGTGATGACCATCTCCTTACCATGAAGATGGTGTTTTTGGTCACTGTCACTTCAACCAGACGGGCAGGAGAACTGACCACGCCACGTTCCGATGAACCATTCCTGGTGTTTCATCGGGACAAGGCAGTCCTGCGTCCAGACCTGTCTTTTCTTCCTAAAGTCATTTCTGATTTCCATCTGAATCAGGATTTGATTCTACCTACCTTCTATCCTGATCCTGCTTCAACTCTCAAGCTCTCGCTTCACTCGCTCAACATATGTCGTGCCCTAGCCTTTTACCTACAACAGACTTCAACCTTCTGCCAGACTCCCCACCTTTTTGCCTGCTGTGGTGGGCACCGGAAAGGTCACAAGGTATCCACTCAACGTTTTTCCAAATGGGCTGCCCAGACAATTCACCTTGCCTACGAACTTGCCAGGGAGCCGCCACCAGCCCCACTTCGTGCCCACTCCACTAGGGTGATGGCCTCTTCAGCGGCCCTTCTCAGGGGAGTTGATCTATAGGAGCTTTGTCGTGTCGCTACGTGGTCACAGCCTTCGACCTTCGTCCACCACTACCACCTTGACTGCAGGGCCCAGCGTGATGCTCGCTTTGGTCGTGCAGTGCTGTCTTCTGTCGTCTAGGACCTGACCTACCATCCAACGGTAAGCTACTCAGTCTCCCATTGTGTGAGGCACAGAGACCATGAAGAAAAAGAACAGGTTGCTTATCTGTAACTGTGGTTCTTTGAGTGGTCATCTGTGCCCTCACACACACCCGCCCAGCCTCCCCTCTTTCAGGTCCTTGCTTTGGCGGACTTCGAAACTAAGGAGAGACCGTTAGCTTGGTGGGACTGAGCATGCTCAATACCGTATGGGGGAGGGGTTCCCGCCAAGCTGCTCAGCTCTGGAACTTTCCAAAATGCTACTGCACATGTGTGAAGATTCCCATTGTGTGAGGGCACATATGACCACTCAAAGAACCACAGTTACAGGTAAGCAACCTGTTCGTACCATGATGGCCAACCTGCTTCTCTCCATTTCTCACTGAATGCAGTAGGGTGGATCCCTCTACAAAGCTCCCAACTGTTAAAAGTGGATTGTCATGGAAGGGCAGTGGGGATGGAATGTTCAATACACCCAAGTCCAAAGCACACACGATGCAGGAGATTTGCAATCATATTGATCAATCGGTTGATCAGTACTGTATTATGGTGCAGCAAGAAGTATGTCAAAACAATACATCAAAATACTGAGGCAAATTCACAAGAATATCATCAGCAGAAACGCAGGCATGACACAACTACCTGTTCTGCTCTTGTTTTCTTTTCCAGCAGCAGGTCTAATAGTGACTCCAAGGAGGTGAATTTAGAGCAGTGCTACTGAAAAAGGTAGTCCATGATCTGGTACTGGTCCATGGGCTATTGGCTCTCAATCCACAGTGCATTTCTAGGAAAAAAATGGATATTATCTATGGGTACAAATATGATGCCAGCCCCTGGCACTTTGGAAGGGCAAGAACTCTGTCGGTCCACTATAGCAGATACCTGAAGAAGCCCTGTTTTAGATCACAGAAATGATTGGTGGGGGGAGAGTTAACACTACTCTTACCTCATGTATCCTTCTCAGAACTGGCGCTCACTCCAGCTGCTTCTAACTATCAACCAACTTGTGATGTTTGTCTTCTGACTTACACCCACAAAGGAAGTGTTAAATATTACACGTGGGGGATGTGGGCAGTTTCCCATATTTATTATTTGTGCTAGTTGATGGGAATTGCAGTCCAAGTGCTTGAGGGTCACACGTTCCCCACCCTTGGTATACTGCATAAAGCCCCTACAATCTGACACTCCTGCTTATGAACCAATTAACCTTCATTACATTGAACTGGTCTGTTTGTCCATTTAGTCTATTTTGCCTGGCAGTGGCTGTCCAGCGTTGGAGCCAGAAATGGTTATTGTACTTGCTACTCAGACATTTTCGTGGGAGATGCTAGGTGCTGAACTTCTGTCTGCTTGCAAATATGTGCTCTGCCGTTGAGCTTTGTCCCTTTCCCAGAGTCTGGACTTGTATTTTTTTTTTTTTTTTGGAATGAGAACTCCCTGAATCAATAGGAAGCATTCTGGAATTTTTATTCCAAAAAGTAACTTTTCCAACTTTATCTCCTTTATCCCTTCTGAAAAGCCAGGCCATACCTTTACAAATTCTGCTGTGAACATTCTATATAACCCAGGCTACAATGCTTCATAAAGAAAAAGCAAACATATATTTATGGGTTTATCATACTTCATATGTACTTCCTCCAAGGAGCTCAGGGTAGGGCATCTTTTTGATCTTTCAGCTGAGAAAGGGCCTGCCTGGTCCAAAATTATTGATTTATTTTTTCCAGCTTGTAGCCTGCCTTTTCCCCAGGAAGGGGTTCAAGGCACCTTCAAATTAAATAAAACAAATACAATTAAAACATAAAATGAATGCAAGGCTTACAACACAGTTTAAATCCATTCAGCAAACTTCCCTGCTGACTGCAAATTTGAACTTGTATTTTTCTGGTCCAAATCCAATTGCTTCCTGCACTAGACTATCTGGATCTAAAGCAGCATTTCTGGAAGAGCACCAATTAACTGTGATGATGCCATAACCTTTTGATTCTGTGAGTGCATATCTTTACCATGAAGATGTTGGAACTCCTTCCCTAAGAAGAGTAGGATGCTCCCTCCATGCTCCCTTCCACCATCAAGTAAAAACTTTTCAGGCTTGTAGGATAGATGGGCTTTTAATGGTTTCTTGATTTTTTAATATTTCTTTTAATTAATTTAAATGGTTTTAACCCTATAGATTGTTTAATTGTTACACACACACAAACATGTGATGTTTTTGTATGGTTTTTGATCTGTACTGGTTTTAATAATTTGTATGCTACTTTGAGTCCCATTATTGGAGAAAGGGCAGGATATAAATGAATAATTACAATCCTACTCTTGTTCATTCCTAGGAGAACCTATTGTACAATATTCCTGCTAGCTCTGCCTCCCTTAGGACCATCAAAAGTTTGGCCCAAAGGCGCGTGTGTAATGTCAAGATGACAAATCTGGATGGCTCTACTATCTCACGGGATGTCATCAAATATGTTGCCAGCTACCTGGGACCACACCTGCGCAGCTTATGCCTCCATGGGAGTAGCCTGACAGAAACCAGCTTTGAGGACCTCCTCGTGGCCTGCCCATGCCTCACAGCATTGGATCTAAGTGGCTGCAATAGTCTTTTTATGTCAGGGGCCCTGCTCTCCAAAGAAGAGACTTGCCTGCAAGCCTGTGAGGCTCTGGTCAACTTGCAGGAGCTGAACTTGTCCAGTGTGAGATACTTGTCTGACCTAATCTTCAATCGCTTGACTAGCTGTTGTCCACACCTGGCCAAGCTCACCCTTGCTCGCTGCCACATTACATTCGAGTTTGATGCTTACTATGGCTCCAGCAACTACAACTCCTCAGTTCTGCTGTCCTTCCGCAACCTCCTGCAGTTCCTTCGGAAGCGAGCCAGCAGCATGAAAGCTTTGGACTTGAGTGGAACCAGCATCTCAAGCCAGGCAATGAAGTCCTTGGCCCAAGTGGAGAATCTGCGTCTGGAAGAGATGGTGCTACAGAGCTGCCAGGATCTGACCAATGAGACTGTGAGTTTTCTGTGTCAGCACCAACCTCACTTAACCACCTTGGACCTGAGTGGTTGCTCTGAGCTGTCTGACCAGGCTGTCTTGACCATCTGCTCCCGGCTCCCAGCCCTCCGGTGCCTGCGTCTGGGGAAGCTCCCACGTGTAACTGAAGCTGGGTTCCAAATGATTTCACAACTGCAGCATCTCCAAAGCTTGGATGTTTCTGAATGCAGCCTTGTGAGCTGTGGTGAATTGATGAAAGCTTTTAGTGCTGTCAAGGGACAGTCCAAACTGGTCTCCTTGAATGCTGCCTTCTGTTCTTTACTACGGGTAAGTTCTAGGGCTCTCCAGATGTTGTTGGACTCCAGTTCCCATCAGCCCCAACCAGCATGGCCAAGTGATCAGAGATGACAAAAGTTGTAGTCCAGAAACATTTAAAGCAGTGGTTCTTAACCTTTCCTTTACCAGGAACCCCCCTGTAAATATAATTTGTTGCTGGGGTCCCCAAGATTTAACTCAAGATTTAAATATTTCAATTTAGATTTAAATATTCAAATATTTATTAAAGGCTTCTGGAGACTAGGATTCAAATCCTTGTTTAGTCACTGGGAGACTTTGGGAAAATCACTTTCTCTCTGTCTCAGAGGAAGGCAAAGACCCTTTTAAAGAAATTTGGCCAAAAGAAAAACTTGTGCTAGGTTCACCTGAGGGATGCCATAAGGCTGAAGTGACTCAAAGGCACATAACAACAAAGTGCCACTGACAGTAGGAGGTTCTTTCTAGCTATCATGTCTCTTCCCTTTGAAAACTGGCATGGCAGTCCTGAGGTGAACCTGTGATGGAGGTTTTCTCAGCAAGATTTGTTGCCTTTGCCTTTCTCTGAGGCTGAGAGGGTGTGACTTACCTCAGGTCACACTGGTTTTGTGTGGCCAAATGGAGATTCAAACCCTGGTCTCCAGAGTCATAGTCCGAGTGTGCGCACATGCCTGCCACCATGTCCTTCTAGTAAGAGACAAGGTGGTAGGGAGTGTGTGTGGCAGCACGGGGTTGGGGCATGCGCACGTGCCTGCTGCAAGAGAGCAGTGTTGGCACCCACACACATGCGTGCTGCAGTGTCCCTGTTGCTGCTGCTGGTGTCCAGCATCAGGACTTTGCGGACCCCTGTGAAGGCTCTGTGGGCCCCCAGGGGTCCTCAGACCCCAGGTTAAGAACCACTGACTTAGAAGATTACAACTCTTCTGGCCCTGTTTTAAGTCTGATGGGGGAATGTATGACCATATCCTACTTTTTGACCAAAGAGCTCAAGGTAGTGTGCTTAGTTCTTTGCTCTCTCTCGTCTAATCCCCACACCAACCCTACAAGAAAGGTTAAGTAGAGAACTCAGGCCGCCTCATCCATTCTAGTCTGATTTCTAACCTGGGATGAGCAGCCTTCCAGATGCTCATAGACAGCAGCACCCATTATCTCTGATCACTGGTCCATTCCGGTTGGGGCTGGTGGAAGTTAAAGTCCAACACCATCTAGCGGGCCAAAGATTTCTCACCCCTGTCCTAACCACTGTGCTATCTTGACTGGCAATAATCCTTCCCTATTCTGCTTGCATAACAAATGGGGCAAGACTCCTGCCTTACACCCTAGAGAAGAGGTGGTAACTTGTGATTTTCCCATATGTTGTTTGACTGCAGCCCCCATTAAACTTAGCCAATGGTTATGGGATGATTGGAATTACACCCTAATGACACCTGGGGGCCCACAGATTGCTCTCCCTTTTTCTAGAAAGTTTCTGTCATTCCAGCTGTACAGTACCGCTCTTAGATGAGCCAACATTCTAACTCAATATAACACAAAGAGAAATTGGGTTTGAAGGTACTGACCCACCCCATGAGCCCTCAGAATCAATTAAACTAAACAGAGTAAATGAAATAGCCTGTCCTCCGCCTTCTCTTTCCACAGGAAAGTTCAGTCGTCTCACTGGCTGAAGCCCTGAGCAAGAGCCTTCGGGTACTGGATCTCTCATCCTGTGTGTCTCTTGGCAACAGAAGCATCCAAGCTATTACTTCCCATCTCTTGCTCTTGAAGGTCCTGCGTTTGGCCTGGTGCAAAGAACTGACTGACTGGGGCCTGCTGGGGGTTGCGGATCCCAAAGAGGAAAGTGAACATGTTGCAGAGGTAGGAAACACACACACGTGCTTTTGGGGAACTGTAAGATGGTGGGAAGAAGAAATGCTAAGCGGAGGTGGAAAGAATATTAAAAAATATTCAAAAAATGATCAAAAATGTTTTTCGGGTGTTGAGAAACCCTGACAAGAAGAATCCTAGACAGATTCTCCCAGTTCAAGACTTATCCTTGTTTTGCACAGAAAACAGCATTTTTTGCACAGAAAATAATATTTCTATTTCTACACAGAATTTTTGGTGGGAGCCCCATCTGACTGTGAATAGCCTTCATAAAGCTGTGTGGTTATCAAAGACTTTCTTGCCACAGGAAGAAAATTTCTAAATTTACCCATTCCTCATTTCAAAAAGAAATTTAGTGAGGAATTACACCCCTTCTCACAATATGGGTGTCGGTGTTAATGATAGATCATGGAGGTGCTAGGGAAAAGAAGTGTATTTCCCCTCCCATTTACTGAGGAGTCTGTAGTGAGTATCTGCTCTCTCCCAGTTCATTTTCCTCTCAGCCACGTTAAAGGCTTCTGCCAGCTTTCCCAACAGCTTTATGATGGGCTGAGAGTCTACCTAGGGAGGAAAATGTATAACAGTGACTCTCCCTGTGAGGCTTCTTTCTCATCAGTGGCAGTGAGTTCGGGGGGGGGGGCAACTTAGGCACCATGTAACCCACACATTCTTTAAAGTACAGCATTATTCCCCACCTCTCCTGCTTAGAACTTACCTTTCAAAAAGGGAATTTACTCAGTTATCATTACACTGGAGAAGTAGGGCCATGCTTTTTTTGCTCATTAAAAGGGAGAAAGAGGATTGATTCACTTTCTTGTTCAGTTACTCACATTACTCATTTAGAGGCTGGGGAAAAGGGTTTTCCAAATCCTCCTCAATGCATTCTCCTGCTGAAGATAGATCGTGGGTGTTCAGAAAATGAGGGGGACATTGCCTCTCTTAGATACCCCTAGTTCTGTATAGCCTTATTTAAGACACAAAAGTATGCAGCAATTTGTAAAACTGCAAGTGAAATTTTGTATTTTTGTTTTTTTAAAAAAAAGATAATTTTTTTTGGAGGACAGTGTGGCCTGAAGATGCACACTTCCGTAATTGCCCATCCTGGGCCAGCTACTCTTGTCCGTTGTGCCGTGGAGGCAGGATACAGCAAAAGACAAAGCATCATCAGGAACAGGACAAGTGCAAAAGGAGTACCTCCAAGCACCTGCCTCCCCAGAGTCCTCTGTGAAGAAGCACCTTTTGCCACGTCTCATGACAGCAACCTCCTCTTCCATTTGTGAAGCCACATCCCTAAACGACCAACAAGGCAATACCTTGTTAGTTTACAGTGCAGTAAGACTTAGTACGTCCCACATTGTAGTAGCATGTTACTCTGTCTCATTATGGCTAAAAATTACTCATTACCAAGCAGTTTGTTACTTTTAAATGTTACTTCCAAGCTCTGGCATAATTGCCCAAAGGAAGAGACAGGATGTTCAGGATGATCCCAGGTTCCATTAGCTCTCTCTCACTTCCAGCTTTCTGAATCTTCTCTCCCCATCTAGGCTGCCCTGGCCTTTACACTTGGAGAGGAAGACCTTGTTTAGTGTACCATGGCCTATAGATGCTCCTTTAGTAGTGTGGAAGAGGGCCTTTGCCAGTGGCACCAGCATACAGAATATCTTCCCCTGGGGTCAGAATGCTAGTGAGGACTCCTTCTACCAACTATTTTTAAGATACATTTATTTGTATTTTCTTGACCACAGGCTTTGCCAACTACTCATAGCTAGTTTAAACAATATTTTTGTTTTCCTTCAATGCTGTTTTTATTGGTTGGTTCTATTATATTTTACTGCAATTTTGCAGTATAAATTATGTTGGGCTTTATTTGTTTTTAAATGAATTGCAGTTATTATATGTATTTTCTAAAATAAATATGTAAAATATTCTGTTGCCTTGACAGAAGGATGCAGGCCCAAAGTTCAGCCGGAATTTTGGCAATATGGGCTTCTTCCAGCCACCTCCTCAAGATCTAGAGCAGGATGCTCAGATTCTCATTGACCTTGCCAAACAAGCTGTTCAAGAAAAGCGCAAAGCCTCTTTGAGTGCCCTGACCCATCTACAAGAGCTTGACCTGACAGCTTGTGGGAAGCTGACGGACATGAGCATAGCCAAGGTTTGCACACTGCATATTCTAAGCAGCAGTCATTCATGGAGAGCCAGCATGGCATAGTGGTTTGAGCATTTGACTGTGACTCTGGAAACCAGGATGTGAATCAGCCATGGAAACTCATTGGGTGACCTTAGGCAAGCCACACTCCCTCAACCACAGAGGAAGGCAAAGGCAAATGCCAAAGCACACAACAAGACATCACCCATGAAAGGATCCAAAGCTTGGGAAGAACAGGTTGCTTACCTGTAACTGTGGTTCCTTGAGTAGTCATCTGTGAACTCACACAAATGGATCATCTGAGCCTGTGCGGTGCACAGTTTGGAAACTTCAAGAGCTTGAAGACAAGCATTTGTTGGGGACCCCGCCTCTATCCCCAGAGGCTATAAAGCCACATTCCTGCCAAAGCCCTGAGTTCCATGGCTGCCAAAGGCAGCAGCCAAGAGACTGAAAGGACACAACAGGACACAAAGAGGGGAGGTCCGGCAGGGTTGTGTGAGTTTACAGATGACCACTCAAAGAACCACAGTTACAGGTAAGCAACGTATTCTTCTTTGTCATGGTCTCTTTGACTCACATAAATGGGAGACTAGTGAACTACTAACCCTAGGAGACGGGAGTGTCATGCCACCAAGGAAAACAGCACCACTCTCTGAAACACAGCAACATCTCTTGATCTGTTGCCAAGTCTGTAAAAAGAGATGGAAGTAGAAGGTTGTGACCATGTGGCACCCCTACAAATTTTGCATGAAGGAAGACTGTGGAAGCAGCCAGAGCTCTGGTGGAGTGGCTTCTTGGTTGTGCAGGAGGGCTGCTTGCCAGATAGTTTATAAGCAAGAAACTGGTGGATGCCACCCATTTGGAAGGCCTCCAGAAGGAGATAGGAATGTTTTTCTTAGCACAAGAAGAGTATCTGAGATTTCCTGAAGACAGCTGTGCACTGTACATAAAAGGGTAGGGCACAACAAACATCCAGGCAATGGAGGTTGTGTTCCAGATCTGAGTATGGATTTTGCATGAAGGCAGGAAGTATGATGTCCTGGTTGAGGTGAAATGCTGAGATGACCTTTGGGAGAAAAGAGATGTCTGGTCAGAGTACAACTTTCTCTTTGTGGAACCTGAGATAGGGCTGGTCTACTCAAAGAGCACACAATGCACCAGCTCCCCTAACAGAAGTCACTACTGCCAGAAAAACTGTTTTCCAGGACAGAAGCCAGATGTTGCAAGTAGCCATAGGCTCAAACAGTCTCTTTGAAAGCTATGAAAGGACCAATTGCAAGTTCCAGGTAGATGAGGGAACAGAAATTGGAGGATGGAGATTCTTGTAGCCTTTAAAGAATCTTTTAATCAGGCCATCCAAGAAACAAGATGGCCTTTCTTCCTTTTCCATATGCCAGGATACTGCTGACAGATAGTAGTTTATAGAGGATAATAACAGCCCTTTAGCTGATAACAATACCAAGAAATCCAAAACAAGGACTGTGTCAAAGGCCTCTGGATCCACTTGATGTTCAAGGAGAAAGCCTACAAACTTGGCCCACTTATATGAGTAAGAGCATCTAGTCGAAGGCTTGTGAGCTGCCTCACTGAATGGGACAGTGAGTTCAGTGGAGTAGGTTCCACACCGTAAGTCTGAGAGATTGAATATCTGGATGCTTCACCTTGCCTTTGTGTATGGTGAGCAGGTTTGGTCTGTATTGAGGCCTGTGATACTGTCCCTGCGAGAGGTGAATCAGTGGCACAAACCATGACTGCCTTGGCCACCACAGGGTGATCATTATGGCCCTGGCTTTGTCCTGTCAAATCTTCACAAGAACTTTGGTGATAAGAGAAAAGGGTGGAAAAACTTACATGATGGGTCTGTTTTAGTTGTACAGGAATGAATCTTGTTATTGAAGTAATACATGACCATGGTGTTGTCTGTAACCACCTGGACCACTTTGCCACGTAGAAGATCCTCAAATGCCTGAAACATTTTTATGATGGCCAAAAGTTCCAGGGCATTTATGTGGAAGAGTTTCTCTGACTGCAACCAGCAACCTCTGATTATCACTCCCTTGGAGTGTGCTCCCCATCCATCTAGAGAGGCACCTTTGGTTACTGTTACTGACAGAAGTCAAGGCATGAAGGGTATACTGGCTTGGACATTTTGAGTGCTCTGCCATCACTGGAGGGAACAAAGGATAATTCACAGTACCAAGAGAAATTTCGAACAGTGATCTTGAAGTGGGTCGAATTTCTTTAGGAACCATGATTGTAGAGGTCTCATTCGAAGCTTGGCAAATGGAATGACTGCTGTAGTGGAGGCCATAAGGCCAAGAAGAACTTGTACTACTCTTGCTCTGACTCGTCTGAGCTGAGGGAATCAAGAGACCGCCCAGTGGAGTTTCAACCAATTGCCCTATGGAAGGAAAGCTGAGAGTTTAGTAACACCCCTATGAATTTGATCTGTTGAGAAGGGACAAGATGGGACTTCTGATTGTTGATCATGAGTCCAAGTGGGCTGAGCAGAGCTATAGTGCCATTGATGTCTCGAAGAAGATGATCTTGAATGTGAGCAACTAGAAGCCAGTTGTCAATATAAGGTAAGAGGACACCTCATTGGTGTAACACTGCTGCTACCACTGCCATGCATTTGATGAATACATGTGGAGCTATACTGAGACCGAATCTCAGGACTTGAAAGCGTTATGCTCTTCTTCCCACTATGAAGCAGAGGAACCTCCTGTGCAATGGTCTGATGGAAGTGTGGAACTACATGTCTTTCAAGTCCAGCATGGTGAACCACTCTTTTCTCTGCAACAGGGGTAAGATGGTAGTGAGGGTCACCATCCTGAATCGCTTGGGATGACTATAGAAGTTCATCACCTGTAAATCCAGAATGGGGCACAGACCACCCCCATTTCTTTTGGAGATCACAAAGTATTGGGAAAAAAAGCTTTGATACAGAGATGAGATGGGAATGGGCTTTGTGGCTCATTCCTGAAGCGATCTATTGATTTCTTCCTTCAGTACAGGGGAGGATCAAGTAACATGGACCCAGCCTGTAGGAGGGGGTCTGCAAAACTCTGTGGCATATCCTCTGGCAAAAATGTCTAACGCCCAAGTGTCTGAGGTGAGAGAGGCTCAAGTTTGATGGAACCTCCTCAACCTGTCACTGAAGGCAAGTGTCAGAGCAGATAGGATGGTAGAGTCGATGGTATTGAGGTTGGATGACGTAAAAGCATTGATGGTGTCGAGGGGTGATGGTATCTAGAACAGGGGTATTTTTCCTGAAGCAGTGAAAGGCAGTGTTTTGAGACTTCAGGCTATCTTTTCTTATACTGGGAGATCTTATAATGTGATGTTGGTAGCCTATGATGGAGGACTGTTGCAAGGAAGTTTGAGTTGATCTCTGGTATTTAGTCAAGGAAGGGCTGGATGTACGTTACATATGCAGGAAGAACCTGCGGTATCTAAATCTGCACAACTGTTGAGGTGGTTGTAATCTGAATTTCTGGGCCGTAGTCCTCATCTTATGTGTGTGTTCTTGTTTCTCATCAGTGGTTGAATTGAACAGGCCGGCTTCATCACAGTCTTCTATGGTGGATCTAGCTAGCTGAGATAATCCCGAAGATCTGAGCCATGCATAATGACACAGTAACATTGCTCCTGCCAACACCTTTCCACTACAATCTGCTATGTGACGTGCAGTTGTTATCTGTTCGGAATGTTAAGCGATGGGCTTCTCTGTACAGGACTGACACCATCCTTTTGTCCTCCTCAAGAAGCTGATCAAAAAAGGGCTTCAACTTGTTCCATATAAACTGTTGGTAAGCTCCCATAAGACACTGTAATTAGAGATTCAAAAGAGCAGTGCTGCATTAGAGTAGAATTCGCAACCCATAGAATCTAACTTCTTCCCTTCTTTATCCACGGGGCTGGAGTGTAGCTTCTGTAAGAGATGAGAATGTGCTGCATCTGTGATAATCAGATTGGGCTTGGGATGCTGAGCCAGCCATTCTGCTCTCGACTCCACTCCAGTTTCTTAGAAGTGGAAGGAATGGAGGAAGGTGAGGCCCAAGATTTTTTGAAGACATGAAGAAGATAAGGCAGCAGGGGAAGGGAAGCTGGAGTTGGGGCCTGATCCCGAAGCTGCTGAAAGATCCTGAATATTTTCTCTATGCTACTCCACTTACAGATTCAGGGAGTGAGCCATACACAACATCTGATCAGCGAATGATCTGACATCATCAGTGGGAGAGATGAGGTCACAGTCTGCTACCAAATGCCCAGGAGAGGCCTGAGTGGGGTCCAGCACTGATTCTGCTCTGGAGGCTGAGGAGTCTTGGGATAAAGGCATTAGTAGTTGATGGTAGCAGTGAGTTATCTCTGTCAGAATTCCCTGAGCCGATTTGGTAGCACGCTGGATGGATGCTAACTGTGATGTCTGTGGCATGGTCAAGGTAGCAGCCAGCTCGCAGTGACACCTCTTCCTAGGCAGAGATCTCGAAGGCTTGAAGGCATGGGACCATCACCTAGAAGATACAGGTGAATAGTAAGTATGCCCCCTCTCCATAATAACGACATCGTCCACAATACCTATCCTTGTAGTATTCCTCTGATGGTGAGAAGTCAGTAGTATCATAAGAGGAGACCCTGGAATGCATATAGGATCAGTCTCTAACCCTAAGTTGAGAGACATGGTGTTGATTGGCAGTTGCCCTCGGGCTTTGGTAGCAAGAGCAGAACCATTGACTCCTCAACCTGGACCTCAGTGAGGAGGAAGACAATGATGTACAGTGCTGATAGCAAGGAGAAGTGTTGGCGGCATTCATGTCTAGGCCTCCACATGACCTCCCTTTGGTCTTCACGCTCCACCTGAAGCTACCTTGATGTCGGGGGGTGTTGAGGCAATACTGCGGCAGGCAGTGACATCAGGGCCAAAGGTGGATGGTCTCCTTGAGTCTTCCTTTCTCTGGACAGCTGTGAGGCCAGTCTTGCATCTGAAGATAAAGCAGATGGTGCCAAGGGTGCTCTTGGCATGATCTGTTGTTTCAGATGAGCTATAATTAGTGAAGCAGTATGCAGCAGCCTGTTCTGAGCAGCCATGTCAGAGGCACTAAGTACCTTCTCCCAGATCAGGGCCTTGAGTCTGACTGCTCTATTACGCCCCATTTGTGGGTTGAAGGGCTGAAGGCGAGAGCAAGATCTAATGTTGTTCCGTTCTCTCAAACAGAGGAGGCATTTGGTCTGTCCTTATCAGGGATATTGCCCCCGCAAGAAGAGCAGTGTTTAAAGATTGCTGCTGAGACCATAAAACAGGGAGATCTCAGCCATTCATCCATCAACCAAAAGCAGGTACATTATCCAGTCTGATCCAAGAAAATCACGAAGCCAAAACACAAAAATAAGCCATAACCCATGAGACAAAAGCCAAGGTGAGTGCAAGAACCATGAAAGACACTCTGAGAAGGCTCCTAATGGCACTGCTGCTGTGGTGAACAAAAAGGAACTGAGGGCTTTGGCGGGAAGGTGGGGCTGGGCTGGGGTTCCCACCAAAACACTTGTCATCAAGTTCTAGAAGGTTCCAAACTGCACAGTGTGCAGGTGCAGATGACCTATTTGTGTGAGTCACAGAGACCACAAAGAATGTTACTTTTCTGGAGGACGGTTTGCAGAATGCCCCAGTGACGGTGGCCATGCTAGGTGAGAAAATATCTGAGCAATCATTCAAACAGTAACTTCTTCAATCTCTGGCAGGACCATCTTAGTGGTAAAGCTCTGTTTTGTTAGCTGGCATCCTGTTGGGACTTTACAACATCATAAACAAACTTTCTACAGAATGCAGCTTAGAACTTGTGGCATTACATAACAGTCATATTCCCAGGAGGGGAGCTGTCAAGGTCAGGGACCCAGGAAGGGAGTGGGAGAGCTAGCAGAGTCCTCCCGGGAGGAGTCAAGCAAGCAGCTACTCAAAGGAAGTCCCTTTACCTAAGCCAGAGCGACAAGCAAAAGCCGGAGTCAGAGTTCCAAAAGCCAGGGGACTGGAGCCAAGAGATCAATCCAAGGTATCAGGAGCCGGGTGCTGGAAGCAAGGAACAGGCAAGGGGAGGGCTTGTAAGAAGTTTGCCACAAGCAAAGGAAGGCCAGGGCACAGGTGTGGCTAGTTACTGCTTCTTGAACTTAATCAAGGAAGCCTCTCTTTGCTCAGCTCTCTTGAATCTCCCCCTTGTTTGTGGGCTGATTGACACAGGCTCCAAACCATCTTCAGAATCGGATCCCTGTTGCCCTAAAGGAGCAGGCGGAGGAACGTCCGAGCCTGCTTGGTCCATGGCAGCAGGGGGAGCTCTCGAGCTGCAGGACTCATCTCCAGCCAGAGCCACAGGGACCAACAGCTGCTGCTTGTCTTCTCCACCCTGAGCAACAGGGACCAACAGCTGCTGCTCATCAGCAGCAGCTCTGACAGGGGCTTCAGTTATCACAGGAGCGTTGTCATAGCTGCGCTGTTGGGTTCATTGTGCAAGGGGAAACAAGCAGCATGGCTCTTGTGCAGCAGTTGCTGTGTGAAACACTTTGACACTTCACAACACAAGCTGCTCTTGCTCAATGACATCAGAAGGAGGAGATGCAATTGACCCCAACAGAGTCATGAGGTACTGGTAATCCAGAACAGTGGGCAATGAAGAGATACAGGGCCCTGTACCCAGGCAGAAAAAATGTCTCCACCTTTCACAGTACCATTATATGGTGGAAACTTCCACTGCTCAACAAAACTTCTTATGTGGTACCCAGCTGTACATTGTCACAATTCTCTAACCTAATAGTAGATCATATCTGCAATGTAGTGCCATTATGTAGCTCACGATGCAGGATCTTGGCCATTATTTTTTGTGCTTTGCTAGATAGGCAAACAGAAATCTAACCTCTATCAGATTAGCTAGTGTTGTTTTGGCAAAAGGAACTAATTGAATAGTGTGTTCATGATAGCTATTTTCTGAACTGCTTCCCCTTTTCTTCCCCACTTGATCAGTAAAGAACAGCAGCAGTAGCCCTTCCTGCAGCTTGACATCTGCAGTGGGGAGGCATTGCACAAAGGGCTATAGAACAGCACTTTGTGCTCCATCCAAAAAAAAAAAAAGGCATGCATAAGCCATGTTTACATGCACACATATCTCTAACAGAATTTTGGCCATAGTCTGCCTTCTCTTGTCACTGCTGCACATGCCTGGAAGAGGTGCAACTGCTAGCATACTGAACCAACAATATCCTAAGCATTCATGAAACATGGAAAGGACAAGATGAACAAGTAATACAGTACTACCATTTAACAAGAAAGATGAGTGTCCATGAGGGGGGAGATGCTTTAGTTTAGCAATGAGTCAAGGGGATGGCTGCAAGACATTGGAAAGTAAAACAGTGAGGAAGGTTAGCTTAACAGAGTTTAGCCTTTCTTAAGAAAGCAGGTCATAAAGACAGGGAAAACAGTTTGGGGCACAGAAAGAGGAAAGTTGGATATAGGCATTAAGAGGAAATAGTGGGAGGCTGAAAAGAGTTATTAGCTGGTTACCTTGTGCAAAAGATACAAAAAAGATGAATCAGGACAGGATATGCTGCTGGGTTGAGGAGTGGAAAGGCTTGAAACTTCATACTCATGGCCCAGTTCAAATGTTCTGAAACCTCAGTAATGAGAGATGACATGATCAAAATGAGATTTTTTTAAAAAATTGTGTTCTGATGTCTCGACTACATTTTCAGAATAATAGCACACTAGCATTTGTGCATACCATACCTACCACTTCACATGCTAGATGGAGAGACTGCAGGTGAAGAGCACCTGTAAGGCCCAAACTCCCTGTTTGTTAAAAGCTTGCTTACTACAGCAAATGAATCTGACCTTTTACTCTAACCAGCCTCTTTCTTGCTGTGTTTATTTTCTCCATAGGGGAGAAAATTTATTTTCACTTATGGATACTGTGATAATGGGGGTTCCCATTATCTACATTCACACACATGCACTCTCCCTCCAGCAGTCTGGCCTTGTATTGTCCAGAAAGCTAATACTTTGCTGTCATTCTGCTCCAAAGCATGCACTTTTGGCCCAACTATGCCTCGAAAGACATTTTCCTATGTTACAATTGCATTACCACCATCCTTGTATTAATTTACATGTTATAATTCTGAGCATGTCGTTTAGTTCTGAATGATCAGAGACATGGTCAGTTCAAAGCAAAAGTCTTTATCAGTCGGTAAGATGCTAAACAGTATCTTTGAAGATGCTAAGGGGTATCCTTCTTCACAGTGCCTGGGGGCCAACCATCAGCTTGTTTTCCCTGGCAGCATTGTTCTGTCTTTCCTTTCCAGGTGATCAGCTTCCCTGAGCTCCGCCACCTGTCCCTCAGCCTTGTGCCCAACATCACAGACAATAGTCTCCTAGCTATTGCTTGCAACTGCCGGAGCCTGGAACATCTGTCACTGAGTCATTGTGTGAACCTGACTGATAAGGGCTTTGTGGAAGCAGCTGGCTCTCTGCACAGACTTCAGCATCTCATTCTTTCTGGCTGTAATCAGTTAACACCCCGGTAAGAAGCACTGCAGAGTCTAAAGGTTATCAGTATAGGTGCTGTTAGCAGGTGGAGGAAGTGAAGTGAGTAGCAATCAGACTACTGGAGACTGCTGCAATGCCAGGTTTTTCTTGGCAGTGTGATGTTAGGGACAAAGGAACAATGAACAACAAATGACTGGATTTTCTCTTGCAGGACTCTGAAGGCTATTGGTCAAGAGTGCCAGCAACTAAAAAGCTTGGATGTCTCCATGTGCACCAAGATTAGCATGACAGATGTTGAACATTTCCAATCACACCTCCCACCACAGAGTCAGACTAGCATCCAGTCACGTTTTGTGGGTGGAGCAGACCTTTTTATTACACTCTGAGGCAGAGAGCATAGACCCAGAGTTACAGATAATCAACCTGGCTCTTCTCGCTTCTCCTGCCAGCTCCTGCTGAGAATGACAAAGCATCCTTGGGAAACAGGTCCTGCCTTTGTTGTCCCTTGACCAGTTGATGGGGTCTATAAATCAACCAGTCCTTTCCTCAAAGACTATGAGCCTCTCACAAGCCTGCCTTGCTAGAGTGGGCCACTGAGCAAGACAAATTCAGCCCAGTGTGGCAAAATCAATGGGGAATTTTATCTTGGGCCTGAAGGATGTTATCTGGAGCAAGGTAGAGTATAGTAGTGGCAGAAATCATCAGGAGTAAGGCAGGACTGTGGCTGCTATTAAAGATAGCTAGTATCAGTGTAAAATGTACACAGCTGGAAACTAGCACGTATGCTGAGGTCTGCTTTCATCATTTGAGACTTTTCTGTAGACATAAGGAATAGCCACATTCAACTGTCAGTCCACATCCATTGGCGCCTCATCTTCCAATGCTACCCCTCACTACCCTGCTGCCTGTTCTCTAGGCACCTCTGGCGGCGGCGGCAGCAGCAGCATGTTTGGAGGGCTGCTGGCTCCACTGATGCCAAAATGATCCTTGGCATGTTCAGGGAGCAATGAAGAGAAGAGCTGCTTCTATAATCAAAACAGCAAGGTTAACTCCTTCCTGCATACAAGTGAAAAGGCTACCACTCTTGTCATTCTTCACTCTTTACTCTTTCTATTACTTTGCTTGTGCACTGCTGTATTTTCACTAACACACACTGCCATTGCACTAAAAGAGGTCTCCAATACATGTTCTAAAAGGACTGGATTTTAAGATCAATGACCCTTTTGATCATTAAAACTGAAAACCAGATTTGAAATCCCAGGCTGCTCCATGTAAAATGTGTGCTAGTCTAGTACTGATCTTTGCAGAACACACTTATTGACTGGGAGTGGGCAAGCAGACAGGGTACAGTGATTCAGTAGAAAAAAAGCTCTGCGTATGCTCAGTAGCTCTAAAAAACTGTTCTGTTAAGAACAGAATTCCCCTTCCATTGATTCACCAGCTGATCTTTTTATCTGTCTTTTTATCTGTGTTGGTGCAGTGGCTTAGTGCTCTTTAACTGGAATTTATCATTCCTTTTAAGCCTTCAATGAGCAAGGCGTTTGAAGAATGAACGAAACGTCCACATAGGTGGAAGAACAGACAGATGGAGATGAGTGGCAAATTTAATTGAAAAGATTTTATGATGAGACCTCATGCCTCAGGACAGCATTTCATCACTTCACATTTCGCAGATATGCTGGAGTCCCACCATTCGTAGGCAACAGTCATATTGTGGACTGCAGTCCATGTAGGGGGAAAAAATTAGGTTTAAATAAGACTACTTTGTAAGGAATTGGTGAAAAAATGTGCATTTAAGCTCAAGACTGACAACCTGCATGGCGTCGTCGTGCAGTGTTCTCCAATGCAATCTCTTAAATACTGAGTTCACTAATGTAAATTTACTAATTAAATTATTTCAAATGTTAGTGCTGATGATAATGAACTAATTTCCCAATTTTAAAAATGTAACGTCCTCAGTTCATTTTGAAGCCTAATAGCTCTGACAATTTCAGTAATCTCATGGAATGCTGCTGTTAAAATTCAAATGTATTTCATAGAATCACAGAGTTGGAAGAGACCACAGGGGCCATCAAGTCCAACCCCTGCTATGCAGGAACATCCATAAAAGCATTCTCAACAGATGGCTATCCAGCCTCTGCTTAAAAACCTCTTTCTTTGGAGCTGCTATGGCTTGAAAAAATATTTCTAAAAGTCAAAGGAGGGGGGGCAAATTGCAGCCCTCCAGGTGTTGATGGACAGCAGCAGCTCTCACCTTTAGCTATTCTGATTTGGGCTGATGAGGACTGCAAACCAACAGCATCTGGAGGTCCATATGGTGTTGATCTCTGGGGAGACTCTTAGTGGGCTTTCTTGAGTCTACCTGTGACCTGCTAAACGTTATGTATCTGCTGGAACAGCATCTTTAAGTTACCAGAGCAAACAAATCTCCCTGAAGTATGAATGCAGTCATCCCAAAGATTTCACCATTCAAAGCAACACCAAAATCAAGCTTTTCCCATTTAGTTTCCTTTTTAATTATTAAGGCCTTCTTGCCAAAGGCAGTACCACAGTGAACAAGTTACAGTAGAAGCACCTGAGAGGAAGGAAGTCCCTTTACAGAAAAAAACTGAGGGAGGGAAAGTTTCCTTTTAAGTCAGTGAGCATTTACAGTGGTACAAGAGTAATTAATGTATAAGAGAGGAGTGAGAAAAATGGTCATTCCAGTGCAATGGACTCTACTTCTAAAGAGACAAATACTGTCATGAGTACAAAAAAAAATCCCCATAGAATTCACATGAAAAACAAGAGAAACAATCATGACTAATGAGGAACAAAGAAAATGACTCCCAATGAGAGTATCACCTGAATCCATTATAGCCCCCAAATGAATGCAGAAATGCTTCTGGAAGTCCATCTTGCAAGAAGCTGGTTGAAGTAATCACGCCTTGGTAGTGGCCCAAGTCGTCGTTACCTTGTGATATCACAGATTTGCAGGGGGCTGAGTAAACCATCTAGTCTGGTGTTCTGCTCATCTAATACACATCCCCCCATGTTTTTCATAAGATACTGAACATTACAGCTGCCACCACTCATTCCATGAGTTACTACACAGCAGTGCTACAGAAAGGCACTGTGTGCATGTCATAGACTCACAGAGTTGGAAGAGAACACAACAGCCACTGAGTCCAATCCCATGCCATTCAGGAACACACACTCAAAGCACCCCCAGCAAATGGCCATCCAGCCTCTGTTTAAAAACCTCCAAAGAAGGTGACTCCACCAGTCATGAATTGCTTAATCACTGGACGGGGAGACAGTATATGGAAATAGTCTCAGTTTTTGAAGTTTCTTGACTTTCATGTAAAAAAAACCTCCACATTTCTAGCTCTTCTGAGGGTGATAGTATGATTGAAAGAATGTGGGCAATGTCTGGTGAGATCTCAGCAGGCTGGGGGACACAACAAAGCAGCTAGTGTCCAGGCAAGGCCTATACAGTTCCCTGCTGTTCCTCTATGGCTGGCAAAAGCAGAACAAAAAGTATAATGGACAGTAAATAGGACAGCAAGAGAAATTATTTGGACAGTCAATTTAGAAAGTAGTTCAAAAGCAAAGAATAAACATAGCTCTAGCTACTAAATGCCAAGTAATGTACCCTAGAGAAAGGTTTCTAGAAAACTTTGGATTCATTTTCAGAGCTTTCCCCCAAGACAAAGGCTTCTAGAAGCCTCCTAAGAGAAGCATTCTTGGAAGAGGAACCATCAGAAACTTCTTCCCCAGACACTGCTTGTAGTGATCATGGAAAGAAAGGTCTCTGAAAGGTGGTGCTACAATTTTTGTACAAAGTGTTTTGCTCCCTAGCTCTCACCTGTTACTTATACAGATCAGAAATGTACCTATATGGCCCACTGTTCCCATACAGCAAGGGAGCCAGTTATGTAAAGTGCTAGCTTCTGCCTTGTGAAACAGAGCAAAAAGCAGAACAAGTATCAACAGCGTTTCAGGCTAAATAAAACCAAGGAAAGAGTTGAAAGCTGTGTGGATGCAGACAAAACAACTAGAGTGGAAAACCTATTAATTTTTTTCCTGGGAAAACCACAGGGACAACTCTGTTCCTCAAATCTGGTAGACTCTACAGTCAAAGGTTAACAACAACTGGGATTATGTCTTGTTTACAAGTGAATAGAGGCATCTAACTGGTTCATGTGAGGAAAAACATACAGGAGTAAGTGGAACATCAGTCTGAGCTAGCAGGACTCTTCTTGTGTTCCTATTAGGTTGTAAAACAGTGAAAGTCAACAGTGAGGTGCCAAGCTTTCACTGTCCCCCAGAGCAAAGCTTAGGCCAGTGAAAAATGCTGCCAACACAGGGTTTTCTACCTTTTTTCATCTCTTGTAACACTTCTGTTACCAATCTCACAAATGGCAGCAGGCAGAAATCTACCTATGTTTTCCAAGCTCACTTAATTAGCATTAAGTAGGTGAGCTGTATGATTGAAACAGCCTCTTTGAAGAACTAACAGTGAAATACAGACCACTGGTAAAAGCATTAGCTTTCCCTGCTGGCTTGAAGCATCGGTGCGATTGCCTATCACAGTGAAAATCCTGGAGTAAGGTCTCTAGAGCATAACCCAGGTTCTGTTGAAAGTGAGGGCTCTCTCCCTCTCTGTATCTTTTTAGTACTTGTCACAGATATGGCTTTATAGAGAGCCATGGATGGATGATAGCAATTAAATTCTGCTCCCCATCTCTTACTATGCTTCCAAGTGGCTGGAAAAAAAAACCCTCCAAGGAAATTGGTCAAAATCCTGAATGGTATAGCTAGAAGAAAAAATTTAAGCCTCTATGCAGATATGCAGTCCATTTAAAAAAAGAAACAGATTTTCTGATTTCAGAATTATGATTTGAAGCAATCCCTCTACTGAGGCTTAAACTGAAGGACTGAAAATATGCCATGGGTTAGCACACTTCTTCCTCTCCCCACTTTTTGATAAGTGTGATTTGCTGCAATTTCCTTTGCTATGATATCTGAATTAGGTAGTTTATATTCAAAATGAATCTCAAACCTTCCAAGTTAGTGTTTATCTCATTGGCTTGATTCTGATATCATGGCAAAAATGGTTAGAGGAAACCCTTGGTAAGCAAAAGGAGAGAGGAAACCCATGGGACATTCCTGATTTGGTTTGGAGAATTACCCAAACTGTGCCAGTGAATTTAAGAAGCAGTGTACACTGTTCAAGACTAAAGGCAGGACGTGCTAGGCAAAGGCAGCCTTTACTGTTCTACATGTGTAAAATCATAGCAGAAGTTTAGATTGCTGGGGGGCTTTGGGATGACAGGTGGGGCATCTGGGATGGGGATGTTCTCCAGATCCAGCAGTCGCAACTTGAGCTCCATAGACAGCAAGATATCCAGGTCACTCTGTGTCCGTTCACTCACCATGTCTCGACCCAGCAGAACATTCAAGCCATCAGTCCACAGGCAGAACTGAAGAACAAGGAAAAGGGCATTTGATCTTGTCAATAATTTCCCAAATTCCAGCCCATGTTCCACAGGAGCAATTTTTCACAGCAGATACTGAATGTTGACTCAAAAAGCAACCAACAAAAAACTGTTTTTGGCTAAACTGCTGGACAGTTCACATCCAAACTGGACATAAAGAAACAATTCACAGCAAAATGAAACATGGTGTTTAACCCTTCCCAATTTTGTTCTTTCAAAATTGAAAAAAAATGAAATATGTATCTGGCCCCAAGGGGGCGGCTTCACCAGAAAGCTTAACATGAATATGTTGGAGACACAATGATACAGTCATCACTCAAAAATTTTCTGATTTAAAAAAAAAACAGCTGTGGAAAACTTATATATAACACATCCTGGTCACAGAATATAACTGGTTTTTGCCATAAAACTCTGGGTTGATCTTGACCATGGAGTTTCCAGTTTCTCTACCGCATTCTCTTTTCATAGTTGCAGTCCAAGCGTACATCAAGGCCATGTGGAATTCCAGAACAGATTAATGAGAGTCAGTTTGGAACACAGGAGCTTACAAGAAATTGCCAAGTGTATTCCAGTATAGCCCATGAAAGACTGACATGCATAACAATTAAGATACTTTTTATTTGCACAATGCTATGAAAGGCAAAACAAGAATCACAGAACAACGGATACATTTTGCCCATCTTCAACAGCTTCAGGACAGCTTTGGGGCTGACTGTTGCAGCACTGTCACCCATAGTTTTAGTCATCCCTTTTAATGCAGTAAGAAGACCGTCAAAGCTTTTACGAGCAAGATAGATGCAAAGCCCACCCCAGCCCCAAATATGGACCAGAAGATTCACCTGTGTTTTATACTGTGTACTTACACAGTATAAGCAGCAAGCCCAACAAATGTCTGCCTCCCTTCTCTGGTACCAAACTAGAGGAGGGGCACTGCAGACTTGTCGCATTGTCTATGCCACCCTTGGGGAGTGGTTAGAACGCCAATATTCTGGCACAGCTTTCCCTGTCTTGGCACTCTCTGTGATGTACAGTTCCATCATCCCAGTCAAGAGTTATGCTGGCTACAGATGATGAGATGGGGGAAGGGAGACATATAAACAGTGCTAGCTAAAGCAAGCTGTTCTCAGATGAGCCAAAAAAAAAAAAAGCCTATGTACTTCCATTGTCTATAGCTGATTCTGAACAGTAAGGATAGAGGAGGCTTTTTTGCACTTGGGGACAGGGATGGGGGCAGTGAAGTGCCCAATAGGCCTAAAGGCAGAGAAAGCCCACGCATCTCCACTATCTCTAATTAGCTCTGAGCAGAAGGACAGTGAATGCATGAAGTGTGTGCTTGGGGAGGCAGCTCAGTGAATGTGGGTCATAAGCTCATATTGGTCAAGTACACACCGTCCATAAACTGGACAGTTTATGGAGATTCTTCAATTGGGCTCACAAAGGGCAGCCAAAGGCGTGGTGGCGTTCTAAGAAGATGGTCAAACTTGATTATCTAGAGGAAGTAGCCTAATAACCCTTTGCAACCCTCATAACTGAAAGGGGACACAAAAGGAGCTGATCTGTCCCTGACCCGACAATGCATTTTAAAGATGCAGCATGACAGGAACAAAAGTCCACCCCTTGGAACGAAGGCATGTCTTGGCATTGAACAGTTGTGGGTTGGCCGCCTGATTAACACGGTGTCGTGTTGACTGTTCAACTAAATAAGGATTTGAATCCCCACTCGGCCATGCAAACCCACTGGGTGACCTTTGGCAAGTCACACTCTCTCAGCCTCAAAGGAAGGCAATGGCACACCCCTTCTGAATACATCTTGTCAATAAAACCCCTTAATAGGTTTCCCCTTAGGTTCACTATAAGTTGAAATCAACTTGAAAATACACAACAAAAACAACAAAAACCTAGTCCTGTTCTTACCCTCTCTGTCCCAAATTCAGTTTTACTGAGCATGTGCATTTTTTCAGTTTAAAAAAAGCTTCTTTTTCGTGGTCTCTGTGCCTTGCACAATGGGAATCTCTGCACATGCACAGTAGCTTTTCAGAAATTCCAGAGCTGAGCAGCTTGGCGGGAACTCCTCCCCCATCCGGTACTGAGCATGCTCAGTCCCGCCAAGCTAACAGTCTCTCCTCAGTTTCTTTTCGTCCGCAGACCTGTTAGCAGCTCGGAAGGCTTCCTCGCTGAGCAGTTTGCTTTGCTTCATTCTTCGACTATCTTTGTGCTTTTTTCCAACAAAAAGACTGTAAGAACTCTTCCCCCTTTCTATGCCATCGTTGTTTAAGTTGTGTGTGCCTTGTGGTCACATGGTCTCCCTGACAGCCACTCCGAGTGCCTGTTCTACCTCGGAGAGGCCCATAACATCCAGGTGTGTTCTATCTGTAAAGACTTCACCTCTCAAACCCTGAAAAACAGAGCCTCGTGGTTGAAATCTTATTGTTGGGAGCAAGCCCTTCGGATAAAGGTGGCTTCGAACACCGCCCTTTTCACCTCCTCCATGGCTCAGTGTTCTCCTCGGGGCCTCTCCATTTCGAGGCCTTCATCGACGCCCTCTTTGACGCCGCCAATTTTGCCACTGGTATTGACCTCATCGGTACCGACCGCTTCGATACCGATATCGTCCTCAACAGTTTTGCCTCCAATCTCCTCGTTACCAAGGATTCTGAAAAAGAAGAAGAAAAAGGAAAAGCACCGCTCTCCTTCTCCTGTAGGCCGTCAGCCGGCTCCTTTACCGACGCCCCCTCCAACACAGCCTTCGATGGCTACTGTGGAAGAGGAGGACGCTCCCGACCCTTTGCCAGAGCATAATGATGTCCAGCTCCTGGTGCTCTCGGTCCCGGCGGCTGTCGACTTGCCTTTGGACTCGGAGCCTCGACCCTTGCCACATGTGTCTCCACCAGTCACATCGGCCCAGACCGGAGAAGCGGGTATACAAACCCCTTTCCCTCCAACTCTTACTCCTGCCAGCCCCGAGTTGGACTGTCCACCTCATCCGGATGCTCCTCGGGTTCCTTCCCGTGATCACCCTCCATCTAGCATGGCATGCTCTCTGGGACACGGCGATAGAGGTGGATCCCCGCGTCATCGGGATTATGGTTACCGTGGAGTCCATGACCCTTCGCGGCCGAGGCTCGACTCACCTTTCTCTTCAGCTTCTTACATCGCTCGAAACGGCCACGAGCACCTCTGGAGAGAACAACTTGGCTCCTATTATTCTTACTCACCGGCCTATCGTGATCGATACCATCTCGACATTCGTCATTGGTCTCTCTACCGTCCATGGCGTTCCCACTCTCCATCGCGTTCTTCTGCATCTCACTATCGACGCCTCTCCTGATACCGACACTCAAGGACCCGCTCTCAATCCCATTCTCCATATTACCAGTGCTCTCCAGCCCACCGCCTGTCCCATGACCAGTCACCTCGCCGAAGGCTGATCTCACCACCTCCTCGGGTGACGGCAATGGTGTCTTGGCCTCCGCCGGATACCCACGCTGCATCTACACTACCAACATCTCTAACGGTGTCAGTACTGACACAATTCATCATTGCCCCGATCCCAGCTGTTCTTCCAATGCCCTCGGCACCGATGTCAGTAACGGCGTTTATCTCGCCTCCAGTACCGGCTACGATACCGGCCCCAGTAGTGTTCCCGGCCTCCGCTACTGCTCCGCCAGCTATTCCCTCCGTGCTGGTACCAGATTGACCCTGATCACATCGGTCTCCGTCTCAGTTCTCTGCTTCTTATGATTCTGACAGTGATTTGGTGGATTCCACGCTTGACTCCCACACCTCTCCACCATTGGCCTTTGGGGACCCAACCCCTGATTCGACTCCTGAGGATGTCAAGCAGTTTTCAGACATCCTGGTCAGGATGGCCAACGCTTTCGGCCTGGACATTTCTGGACCCGCTCTGACAGTACAGGACCCAGTGTTCCATTATGTTGACACTCGGCCTCCTTCCATGGCTTCGATTCCATTCCTCCCTATGTTGCAGGCAGTGTTGAAACATCCTTGGGCCCAGCCAGCTTCACTCCAGCTGACCCCTCACCGCCTGGAGCATCTCTACCCGACCCAGAAAAAGGATGTCAAGTTTTTATTTAACCACCTCATGCCAAACCCGGCATGAGGCAAGAGGGCTTACACGAAATTGGAGCCTCATGAATTAGATGAAAGGAAAACTAAAAATGAAGATACTATATTGGTAGATATACATCAAGTATATTGTAATCCTTATCTACTAATAAATGGGTCAGTGGTAACTTCAGAGGAAACCAATGAAATCCAGGTTTTGACACAACAATGACAATCAATATATTCAACATCTGGACTTTCCTGTTTGTCCTGGAATCTAGCAGGCTGGAGGAACAAACTAGAGGATTGTGACTTTCTAGATTATATAAAGCAATTTCAAGTCCTGCTGTTCCAAGAAACCTGGCTTAAGCATGATATTTGGCTTCCTGGATATATGGCCTATTCAAATACCGCACACGCTTCTTCTAAAGGTGGTAGACCAAGTGGTGGCCTGGCTATGTTGATATCTATTTCTCTTTCAGCTTCAATTATTCCTCTTAAAGGATTAGCTCCATGCGCCATGGCTGTTTTTATTAAAAATGTACACCACTCTTATATTTTTGTTAATATCTATGTTCCTCCCCGCACCTCACCATATTATGATCCAGATTACTGATATAAGCTAGAAGAATATCTATGTGAGTTAGAATATGAATTTCCTTTAGTTCCATTGGTAATTGCCGGTGACTTTAATGCACGCATAGGTTCATCTAACCAAGATATTGCTAGGGCTTTAGGAGGCCCGACTGAGTTGTGGGAAGGCTTGGAAATTCGAAAGTCTAAAGATAAAAAGATTAATGATTTTGGCCTCATTTTTTTTTACTTTACTGACAAAACTAAACCTAGCTTTAATAAATGGTTCCCATCTTGTTCCAAGAAACCTGGCTTAAGCATGATATTTGGCTTCCTGGATATGTGGCCTATTCAAATACCGCACACGCTTCTTCTAAAGGTGGTAGAACTCTTCCAAGGGAGAGTTCACTTTTATAAATAACCTTAGAGCAAGTACAGTTGACTACGTGTTAATTTCACATGAGCATCGATCCTTGTTCCTTTCTTTTACAGTTAACCTTGTAGCTGGTAGTGATCACCAGCCACTTAGATTTTCCTTGCGGTGGTTTAACAGTACTTCTACAAATACTGCTCACCACCTTAATTCTGAACAAGCCCAATTAACCTCTGATAAAAGGATCAAATGGAATCCCCTGTTGCAATCAGAATTGCAACAGAGGCTTTACTCTGAGGAATTTCTGAAATTAAGAAAAGACCTGATTCAAGTATCCAGTGTCGAGTCTGCAAATCAGCTGTATACACAATTAACAAATTCCCTCAGACCCTTTTTTTAAAAAAAGGTACCCCACTCAGAAAATCAAACCAAAAGCGATAATGCTTGGTTTGATAAAGACTGCAGGAATCTAAAAAGGCAAATGGGAAAAGCCATCAAATTATACCGATCCACTAACTCCTCTGAAATTCCCTCACGCTTCTATGATCTTCGTAAAAAATATAAAAGATTAATTAGTGAGAAAAAAAAGATATACTACAAGGAACAGTGGAAGGAACTAAGCCTAGCACTCCTGCAAAAGAATCCATCGAAATTCTGGGATACAATTGCAAGGCTCGAAAAAAGGTGATCTCCAGTGTTAGAAGGGACTATTTCTAAAAACAACTGGGAAAGCTATTTTGGAAAGATATTTAATGATTCAGACCATCTTAAGATTATTCCCCAGGACTATACTGGATCTAGATGGGAACATAGTTGGGAAAATATTTCTATAGATAGGGCTAACTCATTAATACTAAGACTAAAGAAAGGTAAAGCACCTGGTGAAGATGGCCTCCCATCAGACTTTTATATTGCATTTTCTGACTGGTGGGCTCCAATTTTTGCTTCATTATTTTCTTTAATTAATAATGCAGGAGTTACACCACCTAATTGGTCATCTGCTATTGCAGTTCCAATCTACAAAAAGGGTCCTAGAAATGATCCAGGAAATTATAGGCCCATTAATCTCTTGGATGTTTCTGGGAAAATTTATGCCAGGTCTCTTCTAGATACATTGGAGGATTGGGTGGAAGAGCATGCATTGCTAGCCCCAGAACAGGCTGGCTTCCGTTTAGGCAGGTCAACTCTGGATAATTGGTTTATGTTGAAATATGTTATTGATAAATATTTGGCAGGAACTGTAAAGCATATTTTTGTGGCATTCATTGATTTGAAGGCTGCTTTCGACTCTATTTCGCAGGAACGTCTTTGGGTTAAATTACAAACTATGGGTATTGATAAGAATCGTCTAAAATGTATAATATCCCTTTACTCAAATACATCCTTGAAAGTCAGAGTTGATGGCACACACCTTTCAGACTCGATACGTGTCTCTAAAGAAGTAAGACAAGGGTGTCTGCTTGCTCCCCTTCTTTTCAACTTATTTATAAATGATGTAGTTGAGTTCTTAAAAGGTGACCAATTTTTCCCAGTTAAAATTGGAAATAGAAAATATTTAATCCTATTGTATGCAGATGATGCTATTCTGATTTCCTATGCTCAAGTAGGCCTGCGTAGATTGTTGAATCAGTTTAGTTTATACTATAAGAATGAAAAGCTTTCCACCAACTAACAAAAAACAAAAGGATGGTATTCAGTAAATCCAAAAAAATTTATAACTGGCTACTTGATGGGAATAAATTGGAACAGGTCCCCTCCTTTAAATATCTTAGTGTGGTCTTCCACTGGACTGGTAAATGTTCCTCACAGGTTCAATCAAGTACCTTGTTAGCTGAAAGAACATTAAATGGATTATTAAGATTCTATCGCAGAAAAGGGGGTAATATGATTCAACCAACTTTAGAACTCTATAGGCTCAGAGTCCTGCCAAAACTGCTGTTTGGAGCACCACTGTGGGCTCTGGCCAATTTAGATACATTAGAGAGAGCACAAAATAAATCTCTGCGCAGACTTGTGGCAGTTCCCACTTCCATAAAATTAGCATTGCTCCATGCAGAGTTAGGTATAATGCCAATTAAAACAGAGGCTCTTAGATTAGCCCTCCTTTTTTGGTTAAAAATTATTTTTAAGCAGGTATCTGAGCTCCTTCTGATGTCCTATGAAGAGCCTGGTCCAAATTCATGCATGCATAAAATGCAATTGGTTGTCATGAATTTGGGGTTCTCTGTTCCTTTTTTCCTGACTCAAGGGCATGACAAAGCAAAATTATCTATACTTCAAAGACTCAAGGATATAGCGATGCAATCCCAGATGACTGAGATTAAGTCCTGCCAATCTAATACATTTTTTGTCTCTTTCACACCGCTGAACTCATCCCTTCCTCATTATCTGGTTGATCTTCCAACTTTTAAAATGAAGTTAGCCTTTCTGCATGCTAGATTGAATGTTCTCCCACTGGCAATTCGGATGGGCAGGTACAAGAATGTGCCTATGAAGGACAGAGTATGTGTTTGCAACTCTGTTTCAATAGAAGATTTAATTCATGTTCTGCTTGAGTGCCCTATTTATAATGATCTCAGGGGCAAGTATATTTTTCCTTTATTGAAGTCTTTTAAGGAAAATTCCTCCTTTGTGAAGGTTTGTTTTCTGCTATCTGATACTGTGAAATATGTGTCTTTCAGAACATCTAAATGTCTTGTTAGGGCCTTACAATTACATGCTATAAAGAACAAAGAGGGGTATGGAAAGTGATTTATCTATTGTTGATTATATATTACATGTAAATTGGCTGGATTATCCTTTCTCATTTCATTTCATTTCATTTTTATTTTTGTGCAATGGCTGGCTGCTAAAATGCAATAAACTTGACTTGACTTGACTACACGACACCTCCAGACCGCGAGGGCTGCCGTTTGGACACCTTCGGTCATCGCTTCTACTCTGCTTCCTCGCTGATTGCCAGGATCTCGAACACTCAGGCTTGCCTGGCTGCCTATCAGAGGAACATCTGGGACAGGTTCTTTCCTCTGCTCTCTCATCTGCTGGACAACCATAGAACTAATGCCATCCAGTTCTACAATGAGTCAGTGGCTCTCTCCAACCAGCAGATCCTGTCCTCTCGACATGCTGTCGAAGGTGCAGCGTGGCTGATGGTGGGGGCTGTCGCCCTTCGCCATTTTGTGTGGCTTCACCCTGCTGGGCTTGCAGAGGACAGCAGGAAGAGGATAGAGGACCTGCCCTTTGATGACCAAGGGCTCTTCCATGCGACCACAGATGAGGCCATGGACCACCCCTAGTAAAGGCTCGCTTCATGGCTAAGAAGATAGGTCTCCATCCCACTCCTCAGTCCAGGAGACCATCTTCGTCACGCTCCTCATGGAGGCACTCTGCCTATTCTTATTGGTCACACTCCCCTCGCCATGCGTCTGTTCAGACTCCTCTTCCAGCTTCATCCTGACGCTCCTTCAGACGGCGCAAACCATCCTCCAAGAAGTCCTCCTCTACCACTAAGTCCTGCTTTTGACTTCCTTTGCAGGTTGCCACTTCTACCGTTGTTCCATCTGCTCCTCCATCTCTACAGAATCCCTGGTCTGGCTCGCCATTTTAACATCTGGCACAAGATCACTTCGGACTCCTGGATTCTTTCCATCATCCATCTTGGTTACGCCATCAAGTTTCAAAGTATTCCACCTCTAGGCGTCTTCTACTCCACCCCTGCCAGTCCAGCCCTCCTCGAGATCGAGTCCCTCTTCCTCAAAGGGGCCATAGAGCAGGTGCCGCCCTCGGTCAGTTCCACCAGCTTCTTCTCCCAGTACTTCACAGTGCCTAAGTCAGACGGCACCTCCAACCTATCCTGGACCTCGGGGGGTGAATTCCTACATGCTCCCCCAGAAATTCAAGATGGTCACTCTCTCTTCCATCCTGCCTTTCCTGCAGCGTTGGGACTGGTTTGCCTCTATCAACCTACAAGACGCCTAATTCCATATCGAAATTTGGTCCCAACACAGGAGGTACCTCCAGTTTGCAGTCAACGGCATCTGCTACCAATACAAGGTCCAGCCATATGGCCTGTCCACCGCCTCCAGGGTCTTCACCAAATGCCTAGCTCCTGTGGTATCCTACTCTGCATGAAACGTGTTATGGTGTTTCCCTATCTGGATGACTGGTTACTGGTGGCGCCCTGCAAGCAAAAGTTGTACGAGGACATCCACCTCGCCCTCTCCCTCCTCTCAGATCTTGGCCTCAGGGTGAATCCCAAGAAGTCCCACTTGGAGTCTTTATGCACCCTGGACTTCATCAGAGCCACCCTGGACTCTGCTTCCACCAGGGCTTTCCTGCCAGTGAAATGTGCTCAGACACTGCGCCAGGCCACCATCGCCATCCTGCACAGCCTGTCCATTTCTGCCCAAAGGATTCCACAGTTCTTGGGCTACATGGCAGTCACGACGGCAGTCACCTATTTGTCCCACCTCCGTGCTCGCTCTCTACAGCACTGGTTTCTCCGGACCGTCAACCCTCCTGTCGACAACCAACATCGCCTTCTGCGGGTTCCCCACCCCGTCAGAGATTCCCTCTGCTGGTGGCTGTCTCCACGCCATCTATTGGGAATGCCATTTGTCAAACCCTGCCTGACACTCACTATCACGACTGACGCCTCCCTACTCGGCTGGGGAGCCCACTGCGGCCGTTTTGCTGTGCAGGGACATTGGGTGGGTCTGGAGCCGCATCTTCACATCAACACGTTGGAGCTCCTAGCTATCCTGAAAGCCCAGCAGGCCTTCCGGAACCTGATCATGGGGCAGACAGTCCAGATCCTGTCAGACAATAGAACAGCTGTTACGTGAACACCTGTCCTCTGGGACTGGTGTGTCCCGCTGCATGTGCACCCCATGGCAGTTCACCTAGTGATGGCAGACACACATCCTCTCCGGCTTCGTTGTCAACAGTGCTGCATTTCCTGTTGCAGCTGAGGGAACAGGGCCTCGCCTTCTCCTCTCTGAAGGTCTACCTCTCGGCCATCATAGCCTACCAGCCACGTGGTACTCCTTCCGCAGCCCTCTTTCAGAACGCTACTGTCAAGCAATTCCTTAAAGGGCTTCAACACCTCTACCCTCCTGTCTCCCTGCCACTCCCACCTTGCTCGTTGTCACTGGTTCTCTCTCAGCTTATGCACCATCCTTTCGAACTGATGGCCACGTCTGATGACCGTCTCCTTACCATAAAGATGGCCTTTCTGGTCATTGTCACTTCGGCCAGGTGGGCAGGAGAATTGACCGTGCTATGGTCCGATGAACCCTTCCTGGTGTTCCATCGAGACAAAGTGGTTTTGCATCCAGATCTGTCCTTCCTTCCCAAGGTCGTCTCTGACTTCCATCTGAATCAAGACGTCATCTTACCTATCTTCTATCCTGATCCGGCTTCACCTCTCAAGCGCTCACTCCATTCGCTCGACATGCGTTGGGCTCTAGCCTTCTACCTACAATGGACCTCAGCCTTCCAACAGACTCCACACGTTTTCATCTGTTATGGTGGCTGCAGGAAGGGTCACAAGGTCTTCACTCAGCGGTTCTCTGAGTGGGTTGTCCAGACAATTCACCTAGCCTACGAACTTGCGGGACAACCCCCGCCAGCCCCTCCACTCTGCGCCCACTCCATGAGGGCCATGGCTTCGTCAGCAGATCTTCTCCCTGGGGTTGATCTGCAGGAGCTTTGTCATGTGGCTACCTGGTCACAGCCCTCGATCTTCATCTGCCACTACCGCCTTGACTGCCGGGCCCAGTGTGACGCTCGCTTTGGTCGTGTGGTGCTGTCTTCGATCCTGTAGGACCTGACCCACTGTCCAACGGTAAGCTACTCAATCTCCCATTGTGTGAGGCACAGAGACCACGAAGAAGAACAGGTTGCTTACCTATAACTGTGGTTCTTCGAGTGGTCATCTGTGCCCTCACACCCGCCCAGCCTCCCCTCTTTCAGGTCCTTGCCTCAGTGGACTTCGAAACTGAGGTGAAACTGTTAGCTTGGCGGGACTGAGCATGCTCAGTACCGTATGGGGAGGGGTTCCTAACAAGCTGCTCAGCTCTGGAACTTTCTGAAAAGCTACTGCACATGCGCGAAGATTCCCATTGTGTGAGGGCACAGATGACCATTTGAAGAACCACAGTTACAGGTAAGCAACCTGTTCTTCTATGACCTTCACATAAAAAGTTCCAGAGCAGCTACTCACCTCATACCGTGTAGGAGCAATGAAATTCAAATGCTCCCCGACATCGTAGCTTATGGAAAAGGCAAGGTCCAGGAGATCCTGGAGGGCAGGGAAAAAAATAGAGAAAAGATATTATCAGTACAATAGCACATGGAATTCACTAGCACAAGAGATGCGGTGATGGCTGCTAACAGCTTTTAAAGGATATTAATCATCTTATCGAGGATAAAACTGCCAGTCAGCAGTAACCACGACAGCTATTTATTGACAGCCAGCACAGTGTAGTAGTTGTTGTCTTAGGCTGGGACTTGGGAGATGCAGGTTCTAGTCCACATTGAGCTATGAAACTCCCCAGGTGAATCACACATTCTTATCTGATTCACTTCACTAGGCAATTGTGTGGACAGACAGCGAAGACCTATACAATTTGACACATGGAACTCTAATTTGACTTTTGTACAGAACTCTCAGGAAACAAAACCAAGGGACCATATCCAAGGCAGGGCATGCTGTCATTTTCTTGCATAACTTTGGTTCTTTATCTGGCATCCTCAGATTTTTTTCCTCATTGCTCAGCAAACGTCTTGGTTTCCTGCCACTTCTTAAGTGGAATCTTCCACATAGCCCACTGTGCTAGATATTCTTGGGCAGGCTACATGCTCTTCAGATGCTGCATGTCAATATCATAGCCTCAATGCCAACTTTTCAGAATGCTAATATGAAAGCGGTTCCTGTGCTATTTATTTATTTTTTAAATTTCAGATGCTTATATTTCATCCATGTAAAAAAAAAACACTCAGGACAGCTTACAATAAGCAGCAACAAAAACACATAATAAAAATAAAAAAAAGCGAAGAGTGTATGTATCTTGCACAGCTAGGAAAAACAGCAAGGCTTAGAATCAAAATCAAACAGCTGACATCAGATAAAACAAGATATGGTACTTTAGCCCAGTAGGCAAAATGCCAACAAAAGGGAGAAATGTCTTAGCTGGGACAATGGGAAATAAGAGTGTGGTAAACCAAAAGAAGCATTTGAAAGGTAGGATGTTCTGTATTCTGAATGATGCCACTAAAAAGACCCCTTTTCCATCCCAGCCAGGACAGGATATGAAAGAAAGCCTTCCCTGCAGGTGCCAATAGGCAGGTAGGTTCATATGGTTATAGAAAGCAGAGCTTGGAAATAATGAGTGAAAAATTACTTTGTTTCTCTTAATTTGTTAAATTTTATTTCATTTTAAAAATCATTATTTTAATTCTTAAATAATAACAATGCAATAATTAATATTTCACATTATTTATTTATTTGCTTTTTATGGGTAGTTATAGCTATTTTAGGCATTTTTAATTTAAAATTAATGTTTCTAATACGTTATCAACAATTAATGGATTAAACTTGATAAATTTCATTGAAATGACTAACATCAACGCATGAATGTTTTAATTAGCATGTTATTATGTTAGCATAAGCACAAACATTTCCCAATTCAACTAGAAACAACGAAGAACTTGCAAGGACATGTAACACCAAGAAGCAGGAGGACCGCATATAGATACATACACATACAGAAAGAGAGAAAGAGAAAGAGGGAACAAGCCTCTGTTTACAAGGGCTAGAGCAGCCCTCCTCCATCTGAAAACCTCCAGATGTGTTGGATGAGAACTTACATCATCTGCAGCCAGCATCATTCCTGGCTAGAGATAATGTGAGTCTGACACATCTAGAGGGTGCCCCTTGGGGTAGGGGTGGGCTGGAGAGAATGGGGGCTGGAACAGGGGCTGACCTTGTTCTGTTTTCCAGAGCTCTTCTCCTTTGTGTGCGGGCAATCCCGGCCAATGAGCAATGCTTTCATGTCTGCCACAGGCACTGTGGACAAAGATGTGCCCATGTTAATACCCCTCGGGATACAAAGAAGTACATACTGGCAAATATGCTCCTTCCTCCACTAAATCCTAAACAAAGACCCAAAGCAACCAGGCCTGTTTCACTAGGGGATATAAGCACCTGAACTAATTTATTTCTGGCTTGAGCCTCCACAAGAAGCCAAAACAGGATGTATGTGTGACAGAGAGAAGAATATATACTCCGGATATAATATAACATCTCCAAACTGGAAAACAAATTCTGCTAAAGCAAGGGGGCATACTTGTAGAATTCCATTTGGATGTGAATTGACATCACAAGACTTTAAAAGGACATTGAGGAAAAATATCTTCTATCTCTAAATGCTCTTTGGAAAGGTGACTTTTTGGACTACAGTTCCCAGAATCCCCCAGCAAACATGGTCGCTGGCCATGCTAGTTGGGGATTCTAGAAGCTGTAGTCAAAGAATAACGTTACCACAAGATGCCCATCTGAGGCTTTTATAATGTGAGGATTTAAAAATATAAGGAGACTTTATAGTATCAAAGTAACTCCAGCATTTCCTTAATCTTTTTTACTGAAACCAACTACCATGGCTATGACTTTGAATATTAGTATGATGGTGATGATTTATTTATTCATTCAAAATATTTCTATACCACCTTATATCCAAAGATCTCAGGGTGGAGAACAATCAATAAAACAACTTTAAAGCAGTTTTGTAAGAATTTATACAATTGTTAAACAATAAAAACAATTTTAAAAAAATATAAGTGAGGTCCCAAAAGCTTAGACTAATAGCCAAGTTTTGGCTTGGCACCAGAATATGCCCAGTATCAGCGCCAACTCAGCCCCCATGGAATGGCACTGTAGAACAATGTTACCGCCATTGCTAGCCCGAGCTTGTGGGATATTAAAAGATATCTTTTGATATCAATAATTTGGCCTTCTATAACCATTCCTCTCCACATGCTTGCGAGGCCCCCGGACAAGCACGCACACAGGCTCGGCCGATAATCGCTGTAATATTCCACACAAATACAGACAGGCCAGAAATAGCCAACTCGCAGCTTCAAGAGACGTCAAGACAAGTACCTCAATTATGTATGCACGCAACTTCCAAAAGATCCCCTGCCCCGCACTGGCAGCTTGATGAGCAGACCACACAACGCTCAAGCACTCCGCATTTGCATACTGGTTACTCTATTGACAATTTGGCTATAATTCAATCATTCAAATACTGAACTTTAGGAGGCTTTGTCTCCAGCCCCAAACTCATTGTTTTCCCCAAGTACGAGCTAGCCTGCGGCCACAATTTTCCCTATAAGAACCCCTGACTTTGAGCGCTTCCTCGGATCACTCTTGGCTTCCATCCCGCCTTGCTGTTGCTTTGTCCAGCGAGCCTTCCCCTCAGCTCCACGTGCTGAGATCCATGCTCCCCAGCTTCTCCGCTTCTAACTGGGCTTCAGGACAGGTATAGTATTTCCCATACCAAACCTCCTCTAAAAATCCCTCTATCCACTCCTACCTTTGTTTCTATAGCCTCTTGTGTGAGTGTGTTGCATACACTTGTGTGATTGTATTTTAATAAAACAATTATTATTAATTTCAACATCTGGCTCATCCTTGACTCGGCCTGACCCCGTAGACATAAGGTTCAAGATCTTGCCATGTTACCCTGCCTCTCGCATTGCCAACTTGTGCTCTGTGCTGATTCCCTCCCCACTGTTGTGAGCACATTTAGGTGTCCCTCCCGGGACCCCCAGAAATCAGGGTAACAACAACCACAGAACAGCCTAAGCAGGTACCCCTGCATTTCTAAAAAGTACACTACTCCCAAAGACGTGACACGGAGGAAACCTTAATATTTTGGCAGGTGTATCAGACAGATGTGCTCTCTCAAGTTTTGAATGTCACTGCAAGCCGAAGCCACAGAGGGTTCTGAATTTCACTCAGATAAGTTTACCAGCAGCAAGGGGCAAGACGTAATGATCTCCAAGATGTGCTAAATTATCATTTATTCAGCCCAACCTGTTTGGCTAAATATTTCATCAGGGACATTTTGTTGGGGGAACTGTAAAACCAAGCAACACTGTGTGCTCTATGTACAATTTGGACTAATTGAATAAAGATTTTAACTCTTTGTAAATTCTTCCTTTTCATTTCTGCATTGGTGCATCTTCCTCTTTTTTCTTTCCTCTGGTGATTGGAACCTCAGAAAACAAAAGCAGTCTTGCCAATTGGTGGTAAACCTCGCAAGACTGGCCCTGTCATAAGGCAGAATGAAATGCATGAGGCAGTGAATCGGGGGTGTAATAACAGGGCAGAAATCTTAGTTATTTAACTTATTACTACACTTTTACAATTCAAGATGGAAAGGCAAACATCTGCCAAAACAACTACACTCTAGACAGTATATAGCTTGACTTGGGCAGATCCTGGGAACATCTTTTGCTGCTCCATCTGAAACAGCTGTTCTTGAATACTGAAGAATACACAGGGAATTGGTTCATGTACCTTTCTCAGGCAGGCTCTCAATCGGAAGGCTTTCTATGCCTTCTTCAACATCTCCATAATGCAGAAATTTGTGGTTGGGAGAAAGACGGCAGTACCAAAGCTTATCTGCAAAGGACAAACAAGCATAGGGATTATGAACACAAGAGCAATTCTAGCAGGCAAGCCAGTAAGGATCCCTTGCCTCCAGCTTGTACTGCTGACAGTACAAAACTTTCTTCAGATTCTGCACTCCAAAAGCAAAGCATGAGGAACTGAAGACATTCAAGCTCTTGCTTCTCTGTCCTTTGAATTGTCAATCTGAGAAATACCTTTAGAATCTGAGTCCCAACTTCTTTGCCCCATGTATGAGAACCAAAAGTTTTTGAACATCTGAAGGAAACAGGAGAGGGTAGAAAATTTTCAAACTGAAAGGTGGATTTAATGACAAATGATATTATGAAAAATACACAGAACACAGAATAACCAAAAGCAATTAGATAGAACTATGACGAATCCGGGGGGGGGGCACGGCCAGCAGAGCCACCCTAGCAACAGAAGGGATTTGATTTGATTGATTCTCTGACTAAAGAACCCAGATTAGCCAGAGGGAGGGGCTAGGTGGGTGGGTCAGCAGAACAGAAAAATAATGAAAACAGAGTTCGAAAAGGAGTTTCTTCTGTGAGTTGGAAAGGAGAAAGAGTTCAGAGAGAGAGAGAGAGTTGGGGAAGTGTTTGCTTGTTAAGAGCTGGAAGTGCTTTTCTGTTTGCTAACATTTCATTGCCAAATACCTTTCCCTTGTTTAATAAAGATTTTACTATATATCTTTTTTCAAGAGCAGCCTCCATACAGTATGCCTTTAATTTGAGCTCAGTTACACATGCTACCACAAATGACACATTCAGTTGGGATAAACCTGAAAACACTTTGCTCTATATCCACAAGAGTTGTGGGCTTAGGGAAAGCAGAATGGGGATATAGTTGTGGAGAGGGAGCTAGGGGTGGAAATCAGATAAAAGGGTGCTGCTTCTCTTGGGAGGGAGAATAAAGGTAGGCCTGATCTGTCACAGCCCTGGATGGCCCAGATCTCCACACTTTGACAAGGACTACTAACCAAGCATGTTATACAATACAAAGTAACACAAATAAAATACAGAATAATACCAATTTTAATTTAAATACTACTTGTTTTGTCTGTGAGATACATCCCTGGGACCTGGACTACTACATCCAGGACCTTGGGATAATTACAGATAATGCTGTTTTCTGCTTACTACTGATGAATACTCATTGAAAGGGCTTCACACTTCTGGAAGTAGTCGTATGCATGGAACAGACTCCTTAGTTCATCATGGATTTCTATATTTAGGTTCAAACTATTGTTTACTATGCAGCTGCCCTTACTACATTGTATGAGATAACTTATATTTCATTTCCTATGGGCCTTAGTTGGTGTTCCTTGGGTTAGGTTCTTTGCACATGTACGTTTGTAGTGGTTAGTCAGTGCTTAGGTGTTATCTTGTACTGTATTTGTATTACTTTGTATCATACAATATATTTGGCTAGCAGTCGTATCTAACTGCCTTTAGTTATTCTGTGTTCTGTATATTTTTCATAACATTATTTATTAAAATTACCTTTTGGTTTGATTGTTTGAACCCCACCCCCCATAGTTGTTTCCTATTTGGTGTTTTACTTTGTATAGCTATAATCCACCAACCAGAGATGATGCAAAAGTAATATATACAGGATAATAAAAGGTAGTCTTGAGTATTATAACAAAATGGAACTGATAGCCCTTCCACACAAAATCCACTTTAGAGCACCCCATACTTTCTTTATTTCAGCAGTATAATGAAGAGGGAGAAGCTATTTTGTTGCTGCTATTGTTAAAAATTGGGAGGTAGAAATCCATTCCAATTTTCTGAAAAACAACCAATGACCTGCTAGTAGATCCTGATCTACTATCTGCCTATTCCTATGCTCAATTCCCACCTTGACGCTCGTTTTTTCTCCTTGTAAATGATTCAACTAGCTTTGAAATGAGAACCTTTCAGGGCTGGTTTTTTTTTTTTAAAAGAAAAATCCTAATATTCAGAAGCATAGATCTCCTTGCTACAACCCAGTGGGCCACTTGGCCTGCAGCCCTGCATGTTACCTTGTCTGCGCCGGCTGCTAATTTTACGAAAAAGTGTCCCTTCACAGAGGTGCAGGAGTCTCTGCTGTTGGATTAGCTTGAGAAGGTCAGGTTTCAGCCGCTCCCTCAGCTCCCTGCATTAAAAACACAATGGAAGAAGGAACAGTACGTTCTATGGTAGTGTACTAGTTAAAGAGTGTTGGACAATACTCCAGGTTAAAGTTCATATTTGGCATGAAATTTAATGATCTTTGGCCACTGAACTACTTCACAGAATTGTTGTGTTGATCAAGAGGACAGAAAGAGAACCATATATGCTGCTTTGAGTCACTGGATGCATGGCAGGATGTAAAGGAAGCTAATACATAAATAAAAATGAAAAGAAAACCACTTCCTAACATAAACCTAATGATACTTAAGAGGTGTCCAACCTGTTTTCACCTATATTTCTTCTTACTGACAAAAGACAGTATTTTATCAGCTCCAATATTTGTAAAGAACAGAACAAGGAATGGGTCCCCCACTTCTCCATCCTGTTCCAACAATGAATGGGAATATCCCTTTTTCCTGCCTTACCACCATTGTCTAGAAAAGATCGATGAAACAGCGCATTACATACAGAATAATCTATAGCATAAGAGTCTGGAGGCAAAGCTGACCCTTCTATTAGATAAAATGGGCACAGTTAAAATGCCAGCAAATTTTGATTTATTAATGTACGGTTCTAAAAACAGTAATAGTGTAAGGACAGGGCATATTTGGATTTCCCTTGTCCAGTGCTAAGTGCTAAGAAACATCTTGCTGAGTTCTTTTCAACTTTACCAGTATAGCACTAAGCATCATGTCAAGCATTTTTCTCTCACAATCTCAGAATGAGAGTTAATAGAATTAAAATTCATTTTACAGATTGATTTAATTAACCCATGAGACAGTAACTTGTCCGACTGGAAACAATAACTTATCAGACTGCCAAGAGCAGTTGAGCAGAAAGTAGAAAGGCATCCTAAATTCAACCAATATTTTCATCCACCAGAGTACTGTGGTTCTTGTCTATTTATTTTCAAATTTTATAAATTTTATATTTCTTCAGTAATAAACTTAAAGTTATTAGTAAAATCTTTAAAAATCCATGTTGTTGTTATTGTTGTGTCCTCAAATCATTTCTGACTTATGGCAATCCTAAGGTGAACCTATCATGGGATTTTCTTGGCAAGATTTGTTCAGAGGAGGTAAGCTATTCCCATCCTCTGAAGTTGAGAGAGAGTGACAGGTAGTGCAATGTTCCAGTGGATTTCCATGGCCAAGCAAGAATTCAAACCCTGGTCTCCCAGAATCCTAGTCCAACACTCAAACCACTATGCCCCACTGACTCTATAAAATCCATAGCAACAAAATAAATAGCAAAACTATATAAAAACCAGTATACAGTAGCAAACAACTATAAATAAATAATTTCTGTACATCTTTGGAGTGTTGTGACAACTGAAGTTTGGTGTTACTTTCTAAAAATGAAGTATGTTAGGCTTTGGAGGAACTTTTTTTAAACCAAGAAAATTCAATAGGAAAAGAATGACTATTAAGTAGAACCTTTTAGAGGGATAAGGTCCAAATCTTTCAAGGCCTTCATGTTCCTGAAATGGATGGAAAGGCTCACACAGAAAGCACACCAAAATGCATGTTCTGTCCCTTTAGGCTATTAGAATAATTAAATCATAGAGCTGTAAGCAGACTTTGGCACTGAGTCCAATCCTCCCAATCCAAAGATAGAGGATGTGAACAGGTTGCTTACCTGTAACTGTGTTTCTTCCAGTGGTCATCTGTGCCCTCACACACTAGGAGCTTTCACGCATGCGCGGTACTGTTCAGAAAATTCTAGAGCTTAGTAGCTTGGCGGGAACCCCTCCCTCCGCCTGTACTGAGCATGCTCAGCCCGCCGAGCAACAGTCTCCCTTCAGTTCTAGAGTCCGCCAATAAGGGACCTGAGAAAGAGGGGACGGCTGGGCGGGTGTGTGTGAGGGCACAGATGACCACTCGAAGAACCACAGTTACAGGTAAGCATCCTGTTCTTCTTCTTCGTGGTCTCTGTGCCTCACACACTAGGAGATTTTGTAGCTTACCAGCAGGACGGTGGGTCAGGTCCTAGAGTACGGAGGCCAGCACCGCTCGTCCGAAATGGGCATCTCTACGGGACCGGCAGTCCAGTCGATAGTGGCACACGAAGGTCGATGGTCTGGACCAGGTCGCCACCCGACAGAGTTCTTGCAGGTCCACACCTCGAAGGAGGGCTGCTGAGGATGCCATGGCTCTGGTGGAATGAGGCCGGAGCAAGGCTGGTGGAGGCTGCTTGGTGAGTTCATACGCCAGCAGGATGGTCTGGGCCACCCATTTAGGAAACCTCTGGGTGGACACCTTGTGGCCTCTGCGACGCTGACCATAGCACACGAACAAGTGCGGGGTCTGGCGAAAGGACGCAGTCCGGTTGGTATAGAAGGCCAAGGCCCGACGAACATCAAGAGAGTGGAGGGACCGCTCCAGCGGCGGCGTCGGGTTTGGATAAAAGGTTGGCAGAATGATGTCCTGGTTGAGGTGGAAGTGTGACACCACCTTGGGCAGGAAGGAGATGTGAGGTCGAAGGACTACCTTGTCTCTGTGGAAAACAAGGAAGGGCTCGTCGGCCCGCAACGCTGTCAGCTCACTGGCCCGCCTAGCTGAGGTGACAGCTACCAGGAAAGACGTCTTGATGGTCAGGAGCCTGTCATCCGCAGTGGCCATGGGCTCGAAGGGCGGTCACGTCAACTGCGATAGTACCAGGGACAGCAACCAGGGCGGTAGCGGCGGCGATACCGGTGGGTAAAGATGTTGTAAGCCGTTCATGAACTGCTTCATGGTAGCGTCTCGGAAGAGAGCTGCCGATGGAGAGTCCCGAGGTTGGTAGGCCATGATAGCGGCAAGGTAGACCTTCAGAGATGGAAACGCAAGTCCCTGCTGCCGAAGGTGGGGCAGGAAATGGAGCACGGTAGACAGGCCGACAGGCGATACCGGCTCACCCCGTGCCTCAGCAAAGGCGAAGAACTTCCGCCACTTGTAGTTACGGCGCGTCGACTCCTTCCTGGCCGCGGTCAGGATGTCCTGGATGGTCGGATTGTCTAAGGCGTTATCCGCCAGGCGTGGTGGGCCAGGAGTGGCTGGTCGGGATGGAGAACGAGACCGTCGGAGTGCGACAGAAGATCTGGCACTGCCCGGAACCTGAGGAGTCGACCTCGAGCGGCCTCCAACAGGGGCCCGAACCAGTGCTGTCTCGGCCAGTACAGGGCTACAAGGACGTCATCGGCTCAGTCCGCAAGGATCTTGCCGACCACGTGACCCAGGAGGGGAAATGGCGGGAATGCATAGAGGAGCCCGCCGCTCCACTCGAACTGGAAGGCGTCGCCGAGAGAGTCCAGGCCTCAGCCGGCTCTCAAGCAGTACTGGCGACACTTCGCGTTCGCTGCGGTGGCAAAGAGGTCTATCGTGGGCTCGCCCCAGCGGTCCCGTATCATCCGGAACACTTCCCTCGAAAGGGACCACTCATGGTGGGAGCAGGTGTCCCTGCTGAGGGCGTCTGCTGTAGTGTTCTCTTGGCCCGTTAGGTGCACGGCTATCGGGTGGACCTGAAGCGACACACACCAGTCCCACAGCTGAAGGGCGATGGTGAGGAGCGTAGTCAAATGGGTCCCCCCTTGTCTGTTGACATAACAGACGGCCGTCATGTTGTCTGTTAAGATCAGGACTGTGCGGCCAGCGACCAGGTTGCGAAATGCCCTCAGAGCCTTCCAGATGGCGAGCAGCTCGAGGGCGTTGATATGAAGGTCAGTCTCGTCATCGATCCAGCGTCCCCGGACTCTGAGATCGCCGCAGTGCGCTCCCCATCCGAACAGGGAGGCATCTGTCGTTACCGTGAGTCGAGGAGTCGGCTCCCAGAACGGCATCCCTGAGAGAAGGTGACGGTAGGAAAGCCACCATAGCAGGGAGCGGCGCACCTGTAGAGGAATCCGGAGGTGGCGTCTCTGGTCGTCTCGGAGCGGATTGAAGACCCTGACGAACCAGTGCTGGAGCGGGCACGCATGGAGTTGAGAGAGGTAGGTGACTGCTGTGGTGGAGGCCATGTACCTGAGAAGCTGCTGGATCTTCCTCGCTGATACCGTCGGTGCATCAAAAGTGGCAGATGCCGCCCGACAAAGGGTACATGCACACTCCATGGGCAGATAAGCCCTGGCAGAAACCGAGTCCAGGGTCGCTCCGATGAAGTCGAGCACCCTTGCCAGCTCGAGATGGGACTTCTTCGGATTGACCCAGAGGCCAAGACGAGTCAGGAGAGACAGAGTCCTGTGAATGTCCCTGTAGAGTTTCTGTCTGCAGGACGTGACCAACAGCCAGTCGTCGAGGTAAGGGTAGATGGAGACGCCCTTCGTCCGCAGGTGAGATACCACTGGGGCCATGCACTTGGTGAAGACCCTGGGAGCGGTGGACAGTCCAAACGGCAGCACCCTGTATTGGTAACAGGTGCCATCGATTGTGAACCAGAGGTATCGTCTGTGCTGCGGGCAAATGGCGATGTGAAAGTATGCATCCCAAAGATCGATGGAGGTGAACCAGTCCCCTCGTCGAAGGAAAGGTAGGATCGAAGACAGGGTGATCATCTTGAACCTTTTGGGGCGGATGTATTCGTTTACCCCTCTGAGGTCCAAGATGGGCCGTAGGGTACCGTCCAACTTCGGTACTGTGAAGTACCGGGAAAAGAAGCCAGTGGTAGGACGGAAGTTTTTCGATCGCTCCCTTTTGCAGGAGGGACTGGATCTCTTCCAGCAAAGCCGAGCTGGCCAGGGTGGAATAGTAGACGCCTCGCGGTGGAATACTTGCAAATTCGATGGCGTAACCAAGACGGACGATGGAGAGAACCCAAGAGTCCGTAGTGATATAGCGCCATTCGGCGAGATGCCTGGCCAGGCTGGGATGATCTTCTAGGGCTGCTGGCAGTTGGAAGAGTGGCTGTGGAGGCGACCTGCGCAACACATCAAAAACGGGACTTCGTCCCAGACGAAGACTTCTTCGAAGAAGGTTGGCATCTCCGAAGGGGTCTCCGTGAGGAAGACGAGGTCGACGGGCATGATGGTGCTGATCGAGGTGAGCGAGGTTGGAAGGTGGAAGACGACCTGCGCCAGGAGGGTCGCGAGCCAAAGCTGTGGCGTAACTGTGGAGGCTGGTGGATCCCCATCTTCTTGGCGGCCAATCGGGCCTTGACGATGTGGTCCATGGCCTCATCAGTTGTCGCACTGAAGAGTCCCTTGCCGTCGAAGGGGAGATCTTCGATCCTCCTCCTGGTGTCCTCTTGGAGACCTGATGAGCGCAACCATGCGTAGCAATGCAACGCTACGGAGCCCACCATTACCCACGCGGCCACCTCGACCGAATGCCTCAAGGAGATGATTTGTTGGTTGGCGAGTGCTACTGCTTCGTTGAAAAACTGGTTAGCACTCGCCCAGTTCTCCTCTGGGACGCTGGACAGGAGAGGGTGAAATCTGTCCAACAAGCTCCTCAGATAAGCCGCCAGGCAGGCCTGGGTGTTGGACACCCTGGCTATCAAGGATGAGGCCGAATAGAACCTCCTGCCAAAGGTGTCAAGCCTCCGGCCTTCCCTGTCCGGCGGGGTGATATGCGCTCTGGTCCCTCCCTTAGTTTGGGCAGATTCGACAACCACGGAGTTCGGCAGCGGATGTGTGAACAGGAACTCGGCCTCCTCTTTTTGGGTCCGGTACAAGTGTTCCAGCCGGTGTGGAATCAGCTAGGTGGAAGCCGGCTCGGCCCATGGATGTTTCAGGGCCTCCATCAGGGTGGGCAGGAACGGTAACGGGGCCGTCGATGGTGGGCGGGTATCCACATAATGGAAGACCGGATCCTGCACTGCCGGGGCCGGCTCTGCAACCTTCAGACCCAGGGCTGCTGACATCCAGAGGAGGATGTCCAAGAAATGTTTCACATCCTCCGGTGCCGACTCTAGTGTGGGATCTCCAAAGGCCAAGGGAGGAGACTCGTGCGACACTGGTGTAGACTCACTGGAGTCAGAGTTGGACTCATAGGTCTGGGAGGACAAGGATGAGGACTTGTCCGGTGATCTCTCCCTCGACGGCTGATGAGACGGTACCGTCAAAGTCACAGCAGGGACGGTAGCAGTGGTTGGCCTCGTGGACGGAAGAGTCGTGGCCGTTGGCTGGGGCTGAGTGGTCTTTGTGACCGGTACCGCTGCAGGCCGCGGACGCTGAATCGCCTGGGTGACAGTAGCAGCAGCAGTTGAGGGTTGCGCCGGGACAGACTCCGAGGATGGACCGTGGAGGTAACCCTCGGCAGAGGAGAAACTGCCCGATAGTGAGGCGAGAGCTCGTAGGACCGACGATGACCCAGCGATCTGGAGTACGAGCGCAGTGACCACCGATACCGTGGATGGTGAGCTCCACGCAATGGAGAGCGGGAGCGACGATATGGCGACCACTGTCTCATGTCGGGGTGATACCGGTCCCTATACGCCGTGGAATAGGAATGGTACGATCCCGGATACTCCCTCCAAGTGTACTCTCGACCGTACCTCGCGATATGGGACGCTGAGGAATACGGTGAGTCGAAGGCGGGTCGAGACCATTCCGGACAGGTCTCCCGGCGGCGTGGAGACCATTGTCGGACCCTCCGTTCCAGCGTGCGAGATGTACTCCTACCCGAGAACCCTCGGCAGCGAGGCAAGGCCTGGGGTGAGACTGGAGCACGCTCCGGGCGGGCCGCCATTTCAGGGTGTCTGGGCGGAGACCCCGCGGCAGTTAGCAGACACGGGCCCGAAGGCACCGTGAAGCCAGCGGTTTCCTCTCCATCAGAGACCTCCAGGACCTCCTGGGGTTCTTATTCCTCCTCTGGTTCCTGGAGGAGTTGAGTCGGAGGAGGCATGGGAGGAGCAGGCCTCTTGGACAGAGAACCACGCTTCTCCTTCCTGTTCTTTTTCTTCTTCTTCTTCTCCTTTTCCTTCGCAGACTCCGGAGGGGCGGGCCGCTTGCGCTGGGCGACAGTCAGCGGCTTGGATGGTTTAGCTGCCTGCGAGCCCGCAAGAGACTCCCTCGAAGTCGACGCCGAGAAGATCCTTGGGATCTTCGGCAGGACTATCGAAGCCCGAGGCGACGGTACCGAGCCCGGTACTGTCGACGTAGTCGGATCGGCAGCCGCCGACACCGACGATGGCATGGTCGCAGGTCGGCCCGACGTCGATGGTTTAGACATCGCTGGCGTAACGGTTGGTCTTGTGCCTGTAGAGACTGCTCCCAGCAATAAGACTTGAGGCGGGCCAAACGGTTCCGAAGAGTCTGGGAGGTGAAGTCTCGGCAAATTGGGCAGGCCCTGGTGTTATGGGCCTCACCCAAGCAAAAAAGGCACTCGCTATGACCATCAGTTAGTGCGACCTTGCGACCACACAATTTACAAGGCTTAAAGAGAGCCGACATAGAAGTCCAAAGAAAAGAAGAGCGAGGAAAAAAATGGTGGAGAAGGCAAGGCGAAGACGAAGCTGACGAAGACGAAGAGAGCGGGGGGGAGCTAGAAAGGGATTAGAAGTCCCGAAAACGGGTCCAAGAATCACCAAATCCAGTCCGATATCCAAGAAGCAAAGTCCAAAATCCGAAAACCGAGTCAAAGCCAGAAGAAACACACTTGAAGACAAGCCGATAACGCTACTAAACTCCGAACCGCCGTACGTGACGGCGGACGAGAAAGAACTGAAGGGAGACTGTTGCTCGGCGGGCTGAGCATGCTCAGTACAGGCGGGGGGAGGGGTTCCCGCCAAGCTACTAAGCTCTAGAATTTTCTGAACAGTACCGCACATGCGCGAAAGCTCCTAGTGTGTGAGGCACAGAGACTACGAAGAAGAACAGGTAGTTACTCTGCCTGACATTATAATGATCGGAGATGTAGTAGTAGCAGCTCACTAGCCATTAGATAAACACTGCCTGGTACTGAGCACAGGAATGCAGCTTCTAGAGATAAAGCCTGTTTCCCTTGTGAACTATGCAGGGGAGGGCACGCTGGATGCAGCCTTAAGCACTTTCACCTTTTCACCTCTCGTTGAAGTCTTGTACAAGTATCCAACTATCAATAAAGTATAGTTTTTGGACTATATTTTATGAGTGGATTCTGTTCCTGAGAGACACAGAATTGGTACATCATGGTTTATCCAGAAACTAAATGGTAACTGTACAGTAGATATGAAAAATAGCTATATTCAAGCATTTGGTATGAACCCATGAAGTGACATCGGTAAAGCGGCATGCATGAGTCTTTCCACAGAGTATATCTATATTAATTTACTGTTTTTTATTTAAAATATTACATAAACACCCTCACTGAAAGAATTCTAGAGCAGTACATAAAAGCGTGAACAGAATAGACGTAGATATGGCATTACAAAAGCCACAAATAACCACAACAGAACATAGCAAGCAACTAAGCAGATTCAAAACCAGATTAAAGCATAAAAAGTACTGAGGATGAATTTCAAATGGATATACCATATTTGCTGGCATATTAGATGCACCGGCATATAAGATACACCTCAACTTTCAACAGCTATTTTTCAGGGAAAAAAAAAATTAGTACCCTGGCAAGGCAAGACGCAGAGGAGAGGAGGGGAAGGAAAGGAGGGCTGCACCAGGCTTCCTCTGCACCCTCCCTTCCTGTTTTTCTTTGGCAGGGAGAACTGACAGAAGCAAAATGCAGAGGAGGGGAAGAAAAGAAGTGCTGCACCAAGAGCCCTCCACCCCCTCTCTTCCTGTTTTGCTTCTGGTAAGGAGAACTCATTTTGTTCCCCCTCCCTTCCCTATGCCTTTAGCCTTACCTGTATTTGCCTGTGTATAAGATGCACTCCATTTTCAGAGGATTTTTTTAGGAAAAAAAAGTGTGTCTTATATGCTGGCAAATACGGTACTTAGAAACTTTCTCATGACTGGAATACCCGCATATTCTCAATATGAGAAGATCTGCAGCTAGGTCAGGGTTTGTCTTTGCAAACCACTGCCTGATCACCTATCAGCAATGAATGCCTGACTAAAGCTACTACTGATTGCATACAGTTCAGTGCCTGGGTGGCCCATGCATACACAGAACGGCAAGGTTCTTTACTCACAGGACTGGTGCAGCAAGGATCTCCTCCTGGTGCATTCGTTCTGTCTGCCGGAGACGCAGAATCTCACTGTAGTTGAGGACATTCACTCGACTCTTGAAGAGCTCCAGTGAAGTGGGTCTTAAGGCCAGAGTTCTGGTGATCTGCTCACGAACCACTTGCATCACCTGCAAGAGTCACAGAGTCATTCCACAAGTAGACAACCTGGTAGTCTCCTCAGCCCACATCAAATTCTCCAAATGCCTTTCTTTTTACGACATCAAGACCTTGGATATGACTCTGGACTGTCTTTGTCCTTGACTGTATATGGTGATGTTCTGCCCTTTGGTGAAGAAGGTATTATAACTAAGCATTATTATGATTACTATTACTATTATTATTACTACTACAGATACAGAGGCTGAAAAACCAGCAATTGTGCTAACAAAGAGAAACCAGACTGAAGCTGGGCTATAGAATCAAAGCCCTCTAATCCCAAAAGTCTGTAGAGCTCCAAGGCAGACACTACTAAACATACTCCAATATTAGCAGCTTGAGCCTAGCTCCAGCACTGGAACAGCTCCAAAATGAATGGAACCTGATATGTCAACATCAGCAATAGACCCAGTGTGAGCTCTTGCAGAGAACTTGGAGAATTCTAGGTTCTCCAGTCCAGTCATTGAACAACTGAGATGGCAACCATATGTGACCAGCTTTACAGCCTTCCCAATACAAACCAAAGGGATCAAGTATATACTTTTTAAAATACACTGACATTCACAGCTAGGCCTCACCTTGTCAAAATCCTCTTGTGTAGCACGCATCTCCTTCCAGGTCTTGTTCAACAGCTGGATGCAGATACAGAAAAGTTCCTCAAAAAAATGTTCTTGTCCAAAGAACATGGGGTAGAAGGCCTGGGCTGTCTCAGAGCCTGTAGTAATGGAGCAACATGATGCCTGAGTGGTTATTCCCTGCTTTCTTTTTATTTCCTCTTCATTTCATTTCCAGGCATGAAAGTAAAGTAAGAAGTTCCAGAGGGATCTACTCTTCAACAAAACTCACAGCATTTAAAAGCTCAGTTTTGCAGAACAAGATGAATTTCAGACTATGACAACCAGAAAAATATTCTTTCTGTCTTTCCAGAGTGTTAAGATTTAAACACCCAGTTCTCTACAAAGAAACCATCTAGTCTTCTCAACTTCAACTGAACTTTGTTTTTCCTCATTCTGATTTTTTAGGGCTGGGATTGTAACCTAACCTATTCTACCTGAAAACACTAGCCTTCATATCCCAAGCTAGTCCAAGACAGTGTCCTCCTCCCATTCTATGTGCAGAATCTTACCAGATGAGCACCTGCATCTCAACTTTAACAGTGATCCCACTGATGAAACAATATATATATACTACATACAGCTTAGGAGGTACAGGGCAGGACCCATTGTACATACAGTTCTATCTTTCCCAATTTCTTGCTGTTGCTGTCTGCCTTACCTGAGCATATGCTGTCTGAAGTACTGACCTCATTTTGTTTAATGGTAGGACCAGCCCTGATGGTATCAGTTACCGTACATTACATGCCTTCCGGCTCATAAAACAAAGACTCAACAGTGCACTGTAAATGGCAATGGTGGGAATACAAAACTAAAGTATTGTGGATCACAGAGAGAAGAACAGATTGCTTATTTGTAACTGTGGTTCTTTGAGTGGTCATCTGTGCCCTCACACAATGAGTCTTGTGCCTGCGCAGAGACATCCACTGGAATGTTCTGGAGCTGACTAGCTTGGTGGAAGCCCTGCCTCTCCTGCATGTTGTGCATGCTGAAGCCCACCAAGCTACCTCTCCTCAGTTTTGAAATCTGCCTACAGCAGAGACCTGAAAGAGGAGAGGTACAGCAGGTGTGTGTGAGGGTACAGATGACCACTCAAAGAACCACAGATACAGGTAAGCAACCTGTTCTTCTTCTTCACGATCTCTGTGCCTCACACAATGGGTGATTTAAAAACTTACCAAAGGAAGGAGGGACAGGTCACTGTAGCATAGAAGTCAGGACAGCCCTCCCAAAGCGAGCATCCCTCCTAGCTCTGCAGTCCAGTCTATAATGGCAAACGAAAGTGGAAGGCTGCAACAAGGTTGCAGCTTTGCAGTGTTCTTGCAAGGAGACTCTTCAGAGAGCAGTGGCAAGGAGGAAACAGCCCTGGTAGACTGAGCACAGAGGGATACTGGTACTGGCTATTTCACTAACTCGTAGGAGAAACAAACAGTCTCTACAACCCATTTAGAAATCCTTTGAGCTGAGACCCTTTTGCCTTTCCATCTTCCACCGAAACAGATGAAGAGACTGTTGGAACACCAGAAAGATGTGGTTCTCTGTTTATAAAAGGCGAGGGTACAATGCATATCTAAAGAATGGAGAGACCTCTCGAGCAGAGTGGTAGGTTGTAGGGAAAAGGTAGGTAGCATAAGATGAAGCTCAGAGACAACATTTGGCAGAAAGGATATATCAGTATGAAGGATGGCCTTATCCCAGCGAAATACAAAGTATGGTTCATCACAGCACCTGAACAGCAAGCTGATGTGATCACAATCAAAAAGACAGTTTTCAGAATAAGAAGGCATTTGTCTATCATTGCCAAGGGTTTGAAGGAGTGTTAAAGCAGCCGTGAAAGAACTAAGGACAAAGGCCATGGCGTAGACAGCAATGGCACAGGTGGGTATAAGTGGGCCAAACATTTCAGGAACTTCTTCACTACTGGATCAGTGAATAGAGTTCTTGTGGAGCCATTCGATTGGCAACTATGGCAGTCAAGTAAACCTTCAGAGATGAAAGAGCAAGACTTTGCTCTTTCAAAGAAAGAAGGAAGTGGAGTATTGTACAGGTCACAGATGAAACTGCAGGTTCTGAGTACACACTCAAGAAGTCACAGAATTTTCACAACTTGTGAAAATTCTGGTGAAAATAGGACCTTTTTGTGGAGTCCTTAAGAGATGCTTGGAAAACAGCCTGAAGAGCCAGGGAGTCTAAAGAATTATCCTCCACGCATTGAGGTGGAGATGGGGGACATCTGGGTACAGAACCCTGCCTCTCAAGTGAGACGGGAGATTGGATGTGCATGGAAGAGACATGCAATGGCTGTGAGAGGTTGCTAGCAGGGAACTGAACCATGGTTGTCTGGGACAGAACAGAGCAAAAAGGATGGTGTCCAATCAGTTTCTGGCTAGTTTGGCTATGACTCTGCTGAGCAAGAGAAAAGGTGGAAAGAGGTAAAGGAGACATTCCATCCACCTGAAGAGGAAGGGGTCCCCTAGTGATCCTTTGGCAGAGCCTGCCCTAGAGCAGAAGCAGTGATACTTAAGTGCTGAGTGCCAAAGCAAAAAGATATATTGAGGGGTTCTCCACCATTTCATTATAGACCAGTAGACCGTCTGCAAAAGTGACCACTTGTGGTGGAAATTGCTGCTATGGCTCTGATCGTCCACCAGTGTGTTGTTGGACCCAGCAAGATGAATGGCCAGAGGGTAGATAGATCTTCTGATACACCAATTCCAAAGGTGTGTTACTAGGTCCAGAAGTGTGAACAAGCGAGTCCCCCCTTGGTGGTTTACATAGCAGACTGTTGTAATGTTGTTTGATATGATTTGGACCACCTTTCCAATTAGAAGTTTCTTGAAGGATCTCAGTGCCTTCTGAACTGCCAGGAACTCTAAGGTGTTGATATGTAGAGTCCTCTTGTGAGTTGTCCAATGGCCTTGTTCAGTGAGATCATTATAATGAGAACTCCATCCCATTAAAGAAGTGTCCATAGTTACCAAGATCGATGGTTGGGGAGCCTTGAAAAACAAACCCCAACGTAGATTGCGGAGTGATATCCACCAGGTCAGAGAACAGGTCCCATGGGGTGGGATGATGAGCTTCATAGACTGGCTGTCCCAGAAAGGACTGAAGTGTCTGATGAACCACGACTGGAGAGGGTGAAGTCAGAGATGAGTGCAGGGGGTCACTGTTGTGAGCCACCATGAGACCCAGCAACCACTGTATGTGCCAAGCCAAGAATCTATGGTGACATACGACCCGCTTGACTGCCTTGCATAGAGTGTGGGCTCTCTTCTTCAGGAGAAACACTCTGCCACAAGAAGAGTCTACAGTTGCCTCTATAAAGTTGATCTGCTGAGTAGGGCATAAGATCAATTTTTTTGGTGTTGGATCTTGAGTCCAAGGCAATAGAGAAGAGATAGGGTGAGATGTGAGTCCTGAAAGAATTTGTCCCTCCAGGATGCCACCAACAACCAGTCACTGAGATACAGATATATGATGACTCCTTGGATCCTGAGATGTGTGATCACCACTGCCATGCACTTCTTAAAGACTCTTGGTCCAGTGGGCAGTCCAAATGGTAATACTCCGTACAGCGAAACAGAGGTACTGTCGTGCCCTGCCTTGGAGACCCTAACAGTGAGGAGGAGGATTCTGAGTCCGAGGCAGAACTTTCCCCAGAGGCAGATGTTTCCCCAGAAGCTTGCTTAGGAGAAGATAACGAACAACAGCAGGGGCCTGAGCAGGGGGAACAAATACCTAGAGACGAGACAACATGGACTCTTACCGTAAAACAGAGATGACGTCAGAAAGGGGCTTTCCCGCTCAGCGCATTTAAGTAACAAACGAGCCCTGATGAGGGAACACCTTGTCAGAGGGATGGTGGATGATGGGAGCTATACAAAACCCCCGGTAGCACTTTCCTCCAGCACTGAGCTCTGGCAAAAAGACAGTTCACCAGAGTCAAGTGTTTAAAAATCACCATACAGCAGAGTTTACTCACACAGCTTGAAACGTCCCAGCAGAGTGTTTAACATTAGCAGCAAAGCCCTCAAGCCAGGAAAAATACTCCCATGCAAATGTTATCTTCCAACAGGAGACTTTACTCTTGAGTTACAATATATACAGTATATACAATTCTCCCACGGAGTATTCAGCATTCAACAGCATGCAGCACATAGCCTCCGGCCACTCTCCAGACAACACAAGGGCTTAGAGGGTTAGAACACACCCCCTTATATACAGCCAATGCTGATGCAACTCTAGCAGTCCTTGCTAGAGCCCATGTATGATGCAACCTTCTTCCCTGGTTACACACTCCAATGACTCATGCAGGTATTACATGGGATTGCATCATCCACTGTCACTCCCAGGTGCAAACTTTAATTTACATCATGTATATTTTCTTCGGACTTAGGTTCTGTCCAACCGTTCCTCACACACCTGTGACAACAGCATTAGTAAGATAAAAGGCTGGCGGCTGTCCCTTCTGTTCCAGGGCCAGCAACTGATCTTTCTGGTTGTTGAAGCCCTGCACCATGTTCTCTTGCATCCTGACTACCTTGAACTTCTGCCTGTTTGACTGCGACTTGGATTTGCCCTGTGGATTTGTTTACTCTGGAACCTCGGTTTTGATTTGGACAGCCCCCTGCTTTTGCCTTGTGAGTAAGCCCTGCTCCTGCTGACTAATTGCCAGGTCTGTCCTGGACACGACAGGTATTTCTGATGTTGAGGGTGAACCGAAATGTGGAAGTATGCGTTGCAGAGTCTATAGATGTGAACCAATCTCCCCTCCTCAGGGATGGGAGAATGGCAGGTAGACTCACATGCAGACTGAAGCAGTCAGGGCCAAAGATGGGGCAGTGACACAAGGTGGTAAGGGTGGTGACCTAGAGAGGGCTGGTCATGCGCAGCAGTGGCAAAACAGAACCAGACTGTAGCTGCAAAGATTTGGCTCGAGGACTCACAAGCAACAACTCCCAAGACTCACAAGCAACAACATTGGTCATGTCAAATATTCCCTGGAAACAAATTGGAGAGAATGATCATGACTCTATCGATGGAACTGGACACGATCACAAGGTAGGTCTAATGGACAAGACTGGCAAGAATTGTCTCTTGCGCTTGGCTGCTCAGCAGGTAGATGACCCAATACAGACCCTGAACCAAAGTCTGTGCAGGCGCTGACAAAGGCTCCAAAGAATGTGTGGACACTGTCGGAGCAGGTACCTCCTGTACTTGAGAAACATCAGGTGGTGAGGTAGAAGCCCATGCCAAAGTGGATGGTAGAACCGGTACCAATGCAGTCACTACCAATCAGTCCATGGCCAAGGTCGATGCCAGACCAGCATCCTGGATATCCAAATGTTCATATTTTTTTCCTTCTTAGCTTTCAGAAAGCTGTCAAGGCTTCATGTTTCGCTATGAAGCCTTTTCCTTCATTTTTGGAGCAGGTGCTGTGGCGACTGACAGAGGAGTTGTAGAAGCCGATGTCGAGACTAGGCTACCACTGGAAGCTGGACCAGAGGGCTGAACACAAGGGTGCAGTCTGCAAAGGTGCAGATCACAAGGTGATGCCAATTCCATTGGTATCAAAGTCAACACCGAGGTTGGTATGAAAGTTGGCATGCATGGCTGTGGAAGCCTGGCAATGGTGGTCAATGCCATCAACAATGTGGTATTCTCTGCTGCCTTCTCCAGGATCCGAAGCAACTGGTCCCAGCAGAAAGACCTTAAATGTGATGCCCAATTTTTCAAAGTTTGGGAGGTAAATTGGTGGCAGATTTTACACTTAGAGACATTACGTCTATCTTCCAAACCATAAAGACACTGTTCATGTGTGTCAGATAAGGAGACTTTCTTACTGGAAGAGGAGCACCTCTTAAAAAGTGAGGCGGAGGCCATAGAAAGATAGGGGCTGGGGAGAGGAGGGAATGAGGTAAAGAGAAAGATTGGGGAGAGAGAATGTGAGAGAGAAAGAAAGAAAGAATGCAGGAGGGAAGAACAGAGAGAACAAAACACTAGAAGAAAGGGGAAAGAAAACGCTACTGAATATCTGGAACACACAGGTAGGAGCGACTCATACGTTGGACAAAAAAGAACTGAGGAGAGGTAGCTTAGCAGGCTCAAGCATGTGTGGTACGCAGGAGAGGCAGGGCTGCCACTAAGCATTCCAATGAACATCTGTGCCTGTGCAAGACCCATTGTGTAAGGCAGAGACCACAAGAGGGAAGGAAAATACTTACAAGGCTCCCCAACGTGAAGGATTTCACAGAGCATGAAGGCAAGCTGGATGCTACTCCGGGCAAATGGGCACTCGTGCTTATCTTCTCGACTGCTGTTCTCAAGAATGAACTGAGAGGAGGGAAAAAAACAATGCCAGTATTTCATCAGGCCACCAAAAGCCTTAGAAAATGACCCAACCATGATGTGACACAAAGCAATTGCTTCATATAGCATATTCTAGAACAGGTTGTCATCTTCCAGTCTTGCCTCCTACATACTAGAAAAACTCAAACAAGTTTCATGCACTCCAACATTTCACAGATAAAAATGTGCCTGAAAGGTATCATTTTAAATACATAAGCATCTAAGCCTGGAGAACATATTCACTGGTATGCAGGATGACAGCAATCTTAGGGATACAATTTAAACAGAATAATCTGGAAGTCAAAATATACGTATGTTCCATTCTTCCTACAAATGGCAACCATAAATAAAGCTTCAGGAAAAGTTCAAAAGCAAGATGTGCTGTGAAAATCCAGTCCTATTCATTAACTGGAAGAACCTAGTTGATAAAGCAGAAACCCAGAATATGCTAAGTGATCAGAAAAAAGGGAACAGGTTAACAAGAAAAACAGGCTCTTAGGTTACCCTGCTGTAAGCACTTGGGAAGTGTCTGGAAAAATAAACCATGCTGTCTAGAGCAAGCAGCCCTGGAGGAATGCGGTGTAGATCCATTGCGGGGTTACTATTATTCTGAAAGAAAAAGATATAATACAACTTTAGGTCTTTTGAACTTTGAACAAACGAAACAGAACAACAGAAAAACCTACTCAAAATTAAAGTACACAATGCAAATGCAACATCTGGAGACATAAGATTAGCTGAACTTATTTATGGATAATATTTTTATGCATCTCTGTCTGCATAGCACTTTGCAGACTTTGACAAATGGCACAGACTCCTTTAAATAGCAGCTTTTACTTTAGGAGGAAATCCTTATGGCCCTTAAAGTTGCAGATACATATAAGAAATATAAATAGTGACCATTAGAGGCACTATAGCTCATGTATCCTGGTGTACCATAATCCATAAACAACTCACCACAAAGCCTAACTTGCGGAACTCCTTGGAGCAAAGGGAATGTCGACGTTCGGTATTTGAGCTGCTGGCAGAAGATTCATTCTCGGACACAAAGGCTGCATGGCGCAGCGACTGAAGCAGCTCCCTCTGTTCCTGTGCAAAAAATACAGCCAAAATTCATCTGGTCAGCTGGAGAAGCCAGGGACTGAACTCAGGACCTTCTGGATGCAAAGAACTCACCCTGATAGCCATAGCTGTCAAGGAACACCATACAGGTGAGTGGCTGAGCTGTCACAGGAGAGCTGGAATGCTCTATCCCTCCTTAGTACCAAGCGTGGAAATGAGAAGGGCTGCCAGAAAAGGGAAGCCTAATTCTCTGCACCCACCAAAGATATGCAGGAAGCTTCCGCAGGTGGAACCCTTTTTCTCCCTCTTTTTCTACTAGATATCAAGAGGTTTGCCCCTTTTGAGGGCAGCAGAAGGCAAGGCCCTTTTGTCTACCACTGGTACTGCCTTTCTGGGTGGTGGGATTGAGTGCTCTTGCCATGCAAGAGGATATGCTGATGGTCTCCTATGTCAGACAGACCTAGGAGCCAGACTAAATGTACCAAACAGCTACCAGACAGCAGCAGCAGGTGTGTGTGTGGGGGTGACATTGGCAGAGGATCTCTCAATGACAACAAAGCAGTGGCACCATAGCTAACACAGTACTGCACATAAGAAGGCATGAAACACCTCTTTTGAACATTTTTTACCATGAAAACCCTATGACAATCCAAAAATGAAAAAAGAGATAGTGCCATAAGATGAAATTCACAGGTCAGATGGCACTCAATGAGCTATTGGGGAAAAGAAGAGGACAATTACAAGTTGTGTTTGTGGCTAATGACATAACTAGACTCAAGCTGAAAGGATGTTCAGTTGCTGATGTGCTCAGAGGTGAAAGGAAGGTAGGATTTAATGAATTTGTACTATTGATCAAGAGCCAGAAGAACTTTGGATTGAAGCCAGGGACATTGTCAGAGAGGAACTCAAAAAGATGCTATCTGCAGCCAAAAAGAAAGAGGAATCTCAAGGGATGTCAGATGAAATTCTTCAAGCAGTGAAGGACAGATGAGAAACAGAGTAAGAGGTGGCAGAAATAGAGTCAGAACCCCGAATGCAACTGTTCAGTAACTTATGTGCAGGAACAAAGAGAACGACTATAATAGTCGATGCAAAGAAATAGAAGGTGATAACAAAAAAGGAAGAACAAGTAACTTCTTCCACAAGATCTGAGAAATCAAAAAGAATTTAAACCAAGAATAGGAATGCTCTAAGACCAGAAGGGGAACACATTACAAAACCAAGTAGCAATAAAAAGATAAAGGAAACAATATGGTGAAGAACTACACAGAAGAGATGAAAGGACAGATTCACTCAAAGAAGAACCTTTTGAAGATAAACATGAAGATGAATTTTAGAAAATGAAATGAAACTTGTACTCAGAGCACTTGAAAGAAATAAATCACTAGAAACAGATGATATACCAACAGAGCTGCTTCAGGCTACAAAGACAAAATACAGTTAGCTACAGTACTAACTAAAATCTGCCACAAATATGGAAGTAAGACTTATGGAGATCAGATAAACAGAAATTTTACAGTATATTTTTACTGAGGCCAGGCTACACAGGTTGTCATTTATCCTCCCAGTTAAAGGACACGGCTCAAGAAGGGAGAGAACGATAGTGGAGGTGAACAACTGGCTCCACAGATGGTGCTGCTGGGAATGATTTGGCTTCTCGGATCATAGTTTCATGAAGATGGACTACTGCCAAGTAACCTCACAGCAGTTGGCAGGAACATTCCTGCTAAGAGGCTCACAAACCTGATCAGGAGGGCTTTAAACTGAGTTATGTGGAGGAAGGTGATAGTATTCTTGAGGACAGGAGTTCATCAAGTGCTAAAGATAATAATACAAATGTTATTGAGGGAATTGAAGAAATAGGACAAGGGCCTGACCATTGGAGGGGAAAAACCTTAAGTAAGCAGCTAGGGGGAATGACCTGTGGTCTTAGTTGTCTCTACACTAATGCACAGAGCATGAGAAGTAAACAATAAACAACATGAACTTGAACTCTCAGATAGGATGTAATAGGCATCACTGAAACCTGGTGGGATGAGACTCATGATTGTAATGCAGCAATAGAGGAGTACAATCTATTTCAGAGAAATAGCCCAAGAGGAAGGGAGGAGGAGTAGCATTAGATGTCAAGGATGTTTCCACCTTTGAAGAAATCCATCGCTTAAATCCTGGAAGCCAGGCTGAGAGCATCTGGATAAAAATTGTTTACTACAGACACTCAAACCAGATTGAGGACTTAGATGAGGCCTTCCTAAAACAGATGACCACATATTCAGAAAAAAGTAATAGATTTCAACTATCTTGATCTTTGTTGGAAGTCAAATTCTGCCATAAATATCAGATCCAACAAGTTCCTCACTTGTCTTGCAGACAATTTCATTGTCTAGAAGGTGGAAGAAGCAACAAGGAGATCGGCTGTTTTGGATCTGATCCTAACCAACAGAAATTAAAAACAATAAAAAGGGCTTTTTTGGTTATGTCTGTAGTAAAAGTTAAAACAAGGTGATGATAGGGCTGCTGTGAGAAGAAGATGGAAAAGTGGTGACAGAGAAAAGGCAGAATTTCTCAACACCTTCTTTGTCTCAGTCTTCTCCCAAAAGAAAAACAGTGTTCAATCTGGAGAAAATGGAATAGATGACGTAATAGAGGAAATGCAGCACAGAATAGGTAAAGAGGTAGTACAGAAATACCAGGCTACTCTTAACGAATGCAAGTCACCAGGGCCAGATGAACTATATCCAAGGCTACTAGAAGAATGGGCAGAAGTAATTTCAGAACCATTGGCAATGATCCTTGAGAGTTTCTGGAGAGCAGGAGAAGTCCCGGCAAACTAGAGGAAGGCAAATGTTGTCTCAAGCTTCAAAAAGGGGGGGAAAAAGGATCCAAACAATTACCGCCCAGTCTGCCTGACATAAATACCAGGAAAGGTCCTAGAGCAGATCATTAAACAGATAGTCTGTAAGCACTTAGAAAGGAGTGCTGTGACTTCCGGTCTGACTATGGCGCTGTGACGAGAATCTTCTTGTCAGTCTGACAGCTTAACCAATATTTTTTAGCCCTTAGTTAATAGAAGAGTAAGATCTTTTCCTTCCGCTGCTTTTACTACATTTTTTTCACATATCTGCCAATGAACTTAGATGTGAATTTATAAAGGGCATAGAGATGAATTATATAGATTGAATTGATAAGGATCAATTAATTATCAAGTATAGAGTGATATAGATTTGCATTAAGTTATTCATATAGATTTTGATTTGAAATTTTATTGTGGGAAATAAAAAAATTGCTTTAATTTTAGACGATCAGTGACATATACATAAATATTTAATTGATTATAACAACTATTGGACTTAATTATTGTGCTGATAAAAATGCTGACTTTAGATCACAATTTAAAATCACATGGAGACAAAGAAAAGGACTGTAAAAATTACTACTTTTTCAGCTACACAGAGAAAATCATCTCTTGATCCATCAGCTAAATCGGATCAGATAAAACCTGAATATTTTTAATTGTTACAGGAAATTAGGAATAGCAAAGTGGAATTAACACAAGAAATGAAAGATCTCAGAACAGAAATTAAGCATGACTTCAAAGTAGAATTAAAAGGAATAAAAGCTGCTTTAGAAGGACTTCAGGTAGACTTGAAGTCTACAACTAATAGAGTAACCAACCTAGAGAATAAAATAGAGAGAACAAAAGGGAAAGTGGACGATCTAGTTCAACAACAGGAACATTATCTGGACGAAAAAGCCCTTGCAGATTTAAAATCAAGACAGAATTGTCTCAAGATAAGAGGCTTAACTGAGCGAAAAGAGGAAAACTTATATTAAAGATTAGTACCAGCATTAGCAGAGTACTTGAACATGTCTCCTGAAACAATGGAGTGGGAGACTGATAGAGTATTCAGAATTGAATCCAGAATAGCAAGGGAGAAGAATTTGCCTCATGATATTGTTGTATATTTCACTAGGAAGAAGACTAGAGAAGAAATATTTCGAAGAAATCCAGAAGCAAATTTGATAATTGATAAAGAGAAAGTGTTTATCTATAAGGATATTCCCCCACAAAAGAAAAGAATATCGATTCGTAACAACTGAACAACTGAACAACTGAAGCGTCACAACATAATTTATAGGTGAGTTAGACTTGAAGGTATTAGCTTCCGTTTTAAAGGAAGGAATGTTAGAATAGAGACAATACAAGAACCTAAAAATTTTATGAAGAAACATGGAAAGGAAGATCGGGAAAATATCGCTGGAATTGAAGAAGCTAGAGAGAATCTATACCCAGATGGGGTACAATCTGAAGCCCCAGATAAAGAGGAAGAAGGAGAAGCAGCAGCAGAAGGTGAGGCAGAAGAAGAAGGAGCAATCGGAGGTGGAGATACAGAAAGTAGTGTGGAAGAAGGCCAAGGAGAAAGAGATCATTACCTAGAGGAGCTGGAATTAAGAGGTGTAACAGTTGGGACACAAGACTCTAAAATTTGAAGAATTCTTGGCTGTAATATTATAGATTACAAAGGGATTTAAAGATTTTGTCTTGCATTTTGTCAAAGGAATTTCTACTCCGCAAAAATGCAGGAAATTTTTTCATTATCTTGGGGAAAAAAATACGGTATCTTTTGTCTTCAAGAAATTAGAGTAAAACATGAAAAAATCCATCTAATCCGGAACAAGAAATTGGGAACAGAATTTGTTTCTGCCCCTAATAAAAATAAAAGAGGATTGGTGTTTTATGTAAACCCAAAAATCCAACTAAAAGAGGTCTTTAATGATTCGGATGGGAGATACCTCACACTAGTAATATTATGGCAAGGCCAGAAAATATTAATTGATTTATATGGTCCTCATAGCAGACAAGTGAAATTTTATAAGGAATTAAACAGAAATATTACAGATTTGGACTATAGCAAGGTGATGATTTGCGGTGATTGGAATGGAGTCATCAACCCAAAACTTGACAGAAAGTCAGAGAAATTAATTAAAAAGAATGAGGGAAAACTCCCATATTTTTTTGACTCTATGGTGAATAACTTGGATCTGACAGATGCTTGGCAGCAACTCTACGGCTCATCAAAAGATTACACCTTTTATTCAGAACCTCATGCATGGTACCGGAATTGTACTTGTTAAATATGACAGATGTGCTAGAAGGTACTGCTATAGAGAAGATTGGAGAATAATACCTTACATGATAACAACAGCTCGTATTGAATATGCTCAGCAAATACCCACAACTCAGCAGAAAACTCAGCAAATACCCACAATAGAGCAATGGTGGGAAACATTTATTGATAATAGAAATGCTGATATGGTCTCTCAGAGATTAAAAGGGAAATCAGATGATGAGAGTTTAAAAGAATGGCAGATGGTACTGGGTAATTGCTGGGTACTGACAGATGAAAATGAGTGATTCATGATTATGATAATCAATGAGGGGGCAATTGGATATATATCATGAAGCTGGAATGTGGTGATGACAATGCAAGAACTGATGTGTATTATTATCAATATAATGTGGTACATTAATATAAACATCTTAAGAGATATAGAAAATGAGATCTAGATCAGTGTGGAAGATCAAAGATAATTCATGTAAACTACAGTCACAATTGTTTGTTTTTTTATATGTGAATTTGAATAAAATGATTTTAAAAAAAAAGAACCTCATGCATCACTTTTGAGAATCAATATGTTTCTGCTTTTGAAATCTCTGACTAATATTATATCCAAGTCTGAAATTCTCCCTAGAAGTCTCTTTGACCATAGTGCAATAACGTTATTTTTAACGTAAAGAAACAATCGTTCCTTTAATTGGAGATTAAATGAAAGACTTTTACAAGAAAATAGGATAATAAGTAAAGCTAATGAATGATCTGTTAAAACATTACTTCGAGGACAAACTGAATAAAGGAACTGAATTAGCAACAGTTTGGGACACTAGCAAAGCTGTTCTTAGAGGTTTCTTTATTCAACAGAATGTAGAGATTAACAAGAAAAAGAAAAGAGAATCTTCAGAAAATAAATGAAGAATTGAGGAACAAAGAAATGTTATTGAACCAAAACTCAACTGACAGAGCTTTACAGAAAGAAATAAAAGCATTACAGAAACAAGTAGAGACACAAATTAATACCGAACTTAATAATAAACTTCTTTATAATCGACAGAGAACTTTTCAATGGGCTAAGAAAGCTGGTAAGTGGTTAGCAGAAAGGCTGAAAAAAAAGAAGGAGAGAACCTTAATCACTAAAATCAAACATCAAGAAAGAATATATACAGATTTATCCAAGATAAAAAAAAACTTTTTTGAATTATTATTCAGAATTATACAAAGATCAAGAAGTTAATGAAGAAAAGTTAAAAAAACTACATATCTCAACAAAACATTAAGGTGGTTACTGATAAGCAAAAGAGACCCTGAATAAGCCAATAATAATGGCTGAGGTAATTGAAGCTATTCAGAGAGCTAAGAGTGGAAAGTCACCAGGTCCAGATGGTTTTCCAGCATCTTATTATGAAACATTTCTGTATCAACTATCTCCAGTGTTACAAGAGGTAATGAATAAAGCATTGGATGGAGATACTCCTAAACTGTGGAAAGAAGCAGACATAACACTGCTCCACAAAGAGGGAAAAGATCCTTTGAACGTAAAGAACTACAGACCGATCTCCTTACTAAATACCCATTATAAGCTTTTTTCGCAATATTAGCAAACAGATTAAAAAAGATCTTACAAGAAGTCATGCCGGAAGAACAAGCTGGTTTCATTCCAGGAAGACAACTCAGGGACAATATAAGAAATATAATTAATATAATTGAGATGTGTGAAAAACACCCTCAGAAGAAATTAGCTTTGTTTTTCTAGATATTGAAAAAGCCTTAGACACTGTTAATTGGATTTTTCTGATAAACATATGTGAGAAAATGAATTTAGGCAAACATCACCTAAAATGGGTTAAAACAATATATACAAGCCAACCAGCACAAATTATTATCAACAGAGAAAAAACAGAGAGATTATCCATCCAGAGAGGTACACGACAGGGGTGTCCACTATCCCCGCTTTTGTTTTTATTGGTAATTGAGGTCTTGCTTGAGAGCATGAGAAGCAACCCTAAGATTTGGAGGATAAAATTCAAAGGCCATAAATATAGAATAAGACCTTTCACTGATGATATAGTAGTGACATTAGAAGAGCAAAATGATAGCTTAACAGAATTAAAAGTCACTCTTGAAAACTTTGGAGAATACTTTGGGACTGAAAGTGAACTAAGATAAAACAAATATATTGACTAAAAACATCTCTATAGAAGAAGAAAAGCAACTATCACAAATACCGGGATACAACTATTGCCAAGGAAATCAATTACCTAGGCATTCAAATTACCAAGAAAAATAAAGATTTATTTAAAAATAATTATGAAATATTATGGAAAAGTATTCAAAAAGATCTAAAAAACTGGAGTAATCTAAAATTGTCCTTCTTGGGTAGAACTGCAACAATTAAAATGTCTGTTTTAGCCTAAGTTCCTCTTTTTATATCAAACAATCCCTATCATTCATAATGATAAAGTGATATATGCCTGGCAAAGCAAGATTTCTAAATTTGTTGAGGGGGGAGCCGAGAGTTAAATTAACAAGCCTACAAGACTCAAAGGAAAAGGGTGGGTTGGGACTGCCGAATTTAGTTTTATACCATCATGCATGCTGTTTGAATTGGTTAAGAGACTGGATTAAACTGGATAAGACAAAACTGTTAAATCTAGAAGGTGTGGATCTATGGTCAGGTTGGCACTTTTATTTATGGTTTAATAAAGCAAAGATTAACAAATAATTCAACAAATCATTACATAAGAAAGCCCTTTATGAATATATGGAGAAAATATTTTCCAAGATGTTGCTTGAAAACACCTTTATGGGTGTCTCCACATGAGGCTTATTATAAAAAAGAAAATGTATTTTTCGACAGATGGGTAAAATACGAAGACCTGGTTCAACTACAAGACGATCAAATTAAAACCAGAACACAAGAACTTAATGACAGTGGAATTAAATGTCATTGGCTCCTTCACAGACAACTTACAGAAAAATTAAAGACTGATATAAAATGAAACAAGTATCAGTCAAAGGAAGGGGAGTTGACAGCAATCTTAACAGAAAAATCTAAAACAATTTCACTAATCTATAAAATTTTATTAAAATGGGACACAGAGGACGAACCAATTAAGACTTCAATAATTAAATGGGCGCAGAATTTTTCTCATGTGATCCCTCTAGATCAATGGGAGAAAATCTGTAACAAAAGAATAAAATACACAGCATGTCAAGAGATGTTAGAGAAAATGTCTATAAGCTGTATTTTAGATGTCTATAAGCTGTATATTACACCCGAACGATTATCAAAAACGCATGTAAACTGTTCAAACAAATGTTGGAAATGTGAATCTGAAATCGGCACCTTCTTTCACCAGTGGTGGTCTTGTAAAAAGGTAAAAAAAAATTGGAATATAATTCATACCCAGATCGAAAAAAAATTAGGGTTTCATTATGAAATGTCTCCTGAGCTTTATCTTCTTTCAATAATGAGCGACGACTTTGAAAAAAAGGCGGGAAAGTTAATATTTTATATGACAGCGGCTACTAGAATGTTGATAGCCCAAAAATGGAAACAAAAAATTCTCCTTTCAATAGATGAATGGGAGACAAAACTGTTCGATATATTACAAATGGATAGGTTTATATACATAGTAAGAGAAGATAATTTTTAAAAATTTGCCAAAGAGTGGGAACCAGTGATATTATATTTCAGAAATGTATGGGGGGATATAAAGATTGTGAATATTGATTTTTGAATATGTGGCTGTAAAGTACAGGAACGTGGTACTTTGAGATATGATGGACAGACATCTATAACTTTATCTACTTGATTTATTATTACTTCTTATTCAGGGGGAGTCAAGAATGAATGTAGAATGTTATCTGCAAAATGGAATCAAAATAGGTTTGTATATATGTAGATATTTATATGCTATACCTTTGTTGAGTTAGTATGAATGTTATTGTCTTGTTTTATTGTTTGTAAATAATAATAAAAAATAAAAAAAAAGGAAAGGAGTGCTGTGATCACCAGAAGCCAACATAGGTTTCTCAAAAACAACTCGTGCCAGACTAATCTGATCTCTGTCTGTCTATCTGTCTCTCTCTCTCTCTCTTTTTTTTTTTTGACAGAGTTACAAGCTTGGTGGATGAAGGGAATGTTGTGGATGTAATGTGTCTTGATTTCAGTAAAGTTCTTGCAAACAGGATAGTAAAATGTGGGTTAGATAATGCTACTGTTAGGTGGATTTGTAATTGGCTGACAGGCCAAACACACCAACAGCTCCTTTTCATCCTGGAAAGAACTGACCAGTGTGGTGCCACAGGGTTCTGTGCTGGGCCCTGTGCTATTCAATATCTTTATCAATAACACTGATGATGGAATAGAGGGCATGCTCATAAAGTTTTCAGATGACACCAAATTATGAGGGAAAACTAATACTCCAGAGGATAGGATCACAATTCAAAATGACCTTGACAGATTAGAGAGCTGGGCCAAAACTAACAAAATGAATTTTAACAGGGAGAAATGTCAGGTACTACACTTAAAAAGAAAGAAGGAAATGTGCAGATATAGGATGGGTGACACCTGGCTTGAAAACAGTATGTGTGAAAGGGATCTAGGAGCCTTAGCGGACTACAAGCTAAACATGAATCAACAGTGTGATGTGGCAACTAAAAAAGCCAATGTGATTCTAGGCTGCATCAATAGGAGTATAGTGTCAAGATCAAGGGATGTAATAATACCACTTCATTCTGTTTTGGTTAGACCTCACCTGGAATACTGTTCTGGGCACCACAGTTCAAGAAGGATACCGATAAGCTGGAACATGTCCAGAGGAGGGCAACCAAAATGGTGAAGGGTCTGGAAGCCATGCTTTATGAGGAGAGGCTTATGGAGCTAGGTATGTTTAACCTGATGAAAAGAAGGTTACGAGGTGACATGATAGCCACGTTTAAATATCTGAAGAGATGTCACGTTGAAGATGGAGCAAGCTTGTTTTCTGCTGCTCCAGAGACTTTAGGAAATAGCATTCAAACTATAAGATTCAAATAGGATTCAAACTATAGGAGAAGAGATTTCACCAAAACATCAGGAAGAACTTCCTGATGGTAAGAGCCGTTCAACAGTGGAATATGCTGCCTTGGAGTATGGGGAGTCACCCTCTTTGGAGGTTTTAAAGCAGAGGCTAGATGGCTATTTGCTGGGGGTGCTTTAAGTGTCTGTTCCTGCATGGCAAGGGATTGGACTCAATGGCCTTTGTGGTCTTTTCCAACTATATGATTCTATGATTCTACTCTTGATGCAAAGGTGGAAAGACATGGAGATTCCAACATAAGAAGACTGGATGATAAAACTTCTTGATTTGGTTGAAATGGACAAATTAACTGCATTGTTGAAAGAAGTATCATGAACAACTTTTTAAAAGACTAGAATAGAATATAGAATATTTGAAGGGATGCCATGTAGAGGAGGGAGAGGGCTTGTTTTCTGCCGCTCCAGAGACCAGGACAAGGAGCAATGGATTCAAGCTGCAGGAAAGGAGATTCCACCTGAACCTCAGGAGGAACTTCCTGACAGTCAGGGCTGTCCGGCAGTGGAATATGCTGCCTCGGAGTGTGGTGGAGTCTCCTTCTTTGGAGGTTTTTAAGCAGAGGCTGGATGGCCATCTGTCGGGAGTGCTTTGAGAGTGTTCCTGCATGGCAGGGGGTTGGACTGGATGGCCCGTGTGGTCTCTTCCAACTCTACATTTCTATGATTCTATGATTCTATGATAGAGTTATGACATTTTTTACTTAGGGATTAGATACTGATAGTGAGTATTTTAGCAGAAGTATATTCCTTAGTTCTATTTCAACTCCATTAAATTTTTTAGTAGCTTTGAGGAAGTATATGAGCTATTTCTACACATCATCTGAGAGGCTGGAAGTGATCATTGTCTTACCCTTCTGTAGTTTTGCATAGTTATAGTGTGGTTTAGTTTAGATATAGTTTTGGATATGTGTTTTTTCTTTTGTGTTTGTGGTTTTTATATATCCTTGTGCATTTTTTAAAAAATGTCTTTTTTAAATTTCAAAATATAAATAATAAAAAATAAGAACCAAAGAAAAGAGGATATGTGTGTTATCAACAATTATAAACCATATATAGAGATACATATACCTTCCTTGCACTTCCATGATTATCAAGAAATTCTCATGTTTATATAATATTTAATATATTAACTGCAGAGGCAGATCTAGGGTGGGGCAACTGGGGCACATGCCCTGGGCACCAATGTTGGGGAGGGCGCAAAGAAGAGGAACCCCCCTTCTGCTGCCCCTCACCCCCCTCTTCCTCTGCCCACCGCTTGCCACCCCCTTGCCCTTGGTGCTGTTGAGTTTCAGGACGTCACTGATTAACTGTTACATATTCCCTTTGAACTTCCTCTTACCTATTTCTTGAGTATCTGTAAATGATGATTTTCAAAACTTCCACTAATGTCTTTTTGCATGTACAGGTCTGCAAGTCCACTGTCTAATTAAGACAGATTTTTTTTCTTTTCTACAAAATGGAACCCATTTATTAAATATTTAATGGAAAGATGAAAATCAAGACAACAGACAAGAAACAGACAATAATGCACGACAGACTGAGTGATAAAACACAACTAATAAATGAAGGCCTTCTATTTGCCAAGCAAAAGACAAGAGAATGGGAGAGGGGAACCCCAGGCATTGAGAAGGAAGACACACGTGTTCCTTCCCTCCCCAGGCTCTCCTCTGCTCATTCCTTTGCCTTTTGCCCAGGCACAGAGAAGGAAGGCACATGTGCCCAGGCAAAAGGTAAGGGAGTGGGGGGCAGGGGAATGGGAGGTGGAGCACAGGGAGGGAAGGTACGTGCCTGCATTGCCTTGCATGCTCATTCTGGGGCACTTATTCACAGTTTTTCAACTTTTACAAGGTTCCTGAACCCCAAACCCTTGCAAAAGTGGAGGGGCCACTGTAAATGGGTGCTAGAGTAAATCAAACCTGAACTCTCCTTAGAAGCTGAGAAGCTGAGAAGACTGAGATTGTTCTCTATTGGATATATCAAGACTTTACTCCCCAGAAAAAACACTAATGCTTTGTAATGTAGAAGGCAGTAGGGAAGGAGGAAGACTGTATTAGAGATGGATCGATTCAATCAAGGAAGCCACAGCCCTGGATCTGCAGGGATTGTTAATGAGAGCTTGACTTGGAGATCTCTTATTCAAAGGGTAGCTGTAAGGCCAAGCCAACTAATGAGAGTTAACAGCAACAAGTCTCTTTTTTGGGCTAAATATACACCCTACAGAGCTAAGCAGAGCTGGCCCAATACATAATGCTGCCTGAAACAAAGGACAAGATAGCACCTGCTTCTTAATCCATGTACAAAAAGTTATTCAACTGGTAGATGAATTTTCTTTCAACACTAACAATGGGATAGTGCAGAAAGCTAGTCTTCCCAGAAAGATTGTGCAGCAAGCATAGCTCTGTCCTCCATCTGAGGAAACAGCTCCAGAATTTACAGGGAATCACCAGGACTAATGGTAGGGCCAGTACTGGAACTATGGTTCTTCCTGTCCAACCATGATGAATACAAAGGAAAAGACAAAGATACTGGGGGAGAGGTTTGGAGTGCTGTCCCCATTCCTGGTGCTTCAGAAAGTCTCTGAAACATTTGGAAAGGGCCAGGAGATCAAAGCAAAGTAATTCCTTTTTTTTAAAATCAAGATTTCCATTCCCTCCCCCAAGTAAAAAATGGAACCAGGGTGACAAAACAGTTGAAAAGCAAAGAAAGGATAACAGACCTGTGAATAGGGATCCATCGGAGTCCTCATCCTGCGCTCTAGTAGGTTCAGTGTGAGGGACTGCAGCACATAGAGATAGTGAGCCATCTCATCTCCAATTGGCTCTGAGGCATGGACAATATTCTAGAGAAGGCGCCAAAGAGGCACAAATGATTCCAGAGCTTTTAAAAGCAGTAACACCCAGAATACCACTCCCCATTTCATGGCCAATTGCTATGTGACAGGGGATTCAGGAAATTTTAGTCCAAGAAAAAGTAATTTCTTCCCAGTTCTGCTTGATTCTATCAACGGTCCCCAGCACCGTCCCACTAATGTACCCTGATGAGATCTTCCAGTTTTACACAGCATAGTACAGCAAGGAAAATCTGTCCATCTGCCAAGGTAAAAGTGGGAGGGTAGCTGTAGGTCAAAGAGAGAGGCACAGAAGCAACAGGCAAAGCCAAAATGAAGGTCACACAAAAGCTCAATAAGTCACAACATTACAAGTGAGAACAAAGGGTTAGGGAACAAAGAGGCTGGGACAGAAACATGCAAGCCAAGGAAACCCCACATGCTACCTGCATGCCCACCTTGTGGATAAATTGCCTGAGGTTCTTCTCTCCCAGATACTCCATCATGTCCTAGAAATTGAAAGGAGACAATGAAATGGTCCCAACCCTTTTGCATCATATTCCTTTTATCTAAACTGAATCTCAGTGTGTCTGTTCCCACGTAAGCATTCAAGTATCAAATTCTGAACTCAACTGGCAACACTTCCCACCAAGACTGGTCCTTGAATTTCACATATTATTTGGCAACCTCATTTCTTTATTATTATTGGCAGGATTCAAACTTAGTTAGATGAACTTTGATCTCACTGAAATCAACAGAAAAAGTAAACCACATATTAAATTAAGATCCACTGGTTTTACTATGAACGAAATTCAATTAGCTTAGCTTGGACCTAAACCCTTTTTTTTCTCTCAACCTTCCCCTGAACAGCTCAAGTTTATCTTCACCTCTTTTCCATAGTATTGTTACAACAACCCTGTGAGGTTAAGTAAGTAGAACTGAAAAAGGAGTTACTGTTAAAATGTCACCCAGTGAACCAAGATCTCCCTATCCTGATGTGATACTCTAATGACTATCCCTCACTCTCTCTTACAGCAGAGGAGAGATTGGAAATGTGCCTTTTTGAACTGTTAACTCCCCTCAATGAACCAGCCAACATGACCACAGCCATGCTACCAGGGGAAAGTCCCCAAAAGTTGCACTCCCAACGATGGGAGGATCTAGTTGTTAATGTTTTTCCTAAACTGATTTTGTATACATATAAACTGACTTTATATATGCTTATACAAATGCATATATACATATTTAATCCAGAATCCACAAGCATATTCTAATTCTATTTTAACTCTGCATTCTAAATATACAAGACCCATGTGGAAGTAATTTCCCTCACTTGGTCACAGTTTGCCAAATTTCTAATACGCAAACTGCTATTTAATCACTATTTACCAACCCCTGTGCTTGCTAACTCTTCTTCTCATAAGAGAGATCTTAAAGTTTGTGACCGCTTAAAATCTTCCTAGTTAAGGACCACAGAACTGCATGCAATAGGAAAGCCTCTTTTGACCTTCCAGGTCACAACCCCTCAGTCCCAATTTCCCCTCTGTAAATACGGAACAAAAATGAAAACCCAGGAATACTCATAAGGGACAGAGACAAGATAAAAAGAAACTGTTCTTGTCAAGTTTAATGCTCAAAATGGAGGCTATGATTGTCTGTATATACAACAGATCTCAGTGTTCCTCACCACTGGTTATTCTGTCCAGGGCTGGTGGGAGTTCATAGAATCATAGAGTTGGAAGAGACCAGAGGGGCCATCCAGTCCAACCCCCTGCCATGCAGCAACCCACATCAAAGCACTCCGAGTTGTAATTCAACATCTGGAGGCCCATACAGTTCACAATCATGCCTTAAATAGGCTGCAGGGACTCACTTGGTGCCCACTCTCTCCCACCCAGCAAAATATCACCTGACTATGAACAATCTTGTATTTCCTATACACACAGCAGCAGCATAGCTGGAAGCTAAGCACTCCTCTTCTAGATACAGATGTTTGGGAGAGACTGCAGGAGGCAGAAGCGTAAAAGCTATTTGTTTCTTTTTCTTTCTCTCCCTCTCTCAAACGTGCACACGCATATGTCACTGCTAAAGATGCAGACAGCTCTACCCGTCTTGTGTAGAAAATCAGCCCCTTCCTTGTTACATCAGTCCGGGTCTCATACAGCCCTCCAGATGTTGCTGACTACAACTTCCAGCATTCCTCTCAACCACCTATGCTGATTAGGGCTTCTGGAGCTTGTAGTCCCTTTAGACAACTGCATGATTCCCACTCCTGTCCTATACCAAGACACTAGACAAGGATTCCAGCTCCTTCTGCCCTCCTGGTGATAGTCAAACACATGGGACAAAGGATCTCCCTTACCCTCCTCTCTGAATCGCTGGCATTAAGAAGTAGAGCAATAAGAAGAGCCATGGCTTTTAGCTGCAGCTGTTGATTCATTCTAGAAGGGAAAAAAAAAGCAAGCAAGCAAATGATGAGCAGAAATATCAGAAAGGCCTGTGGTATCTCACTTTAGCCCCTGTGCTCACCCAGGCCTCTCAGTGTCAATGCCAAATGGAATCTCAGTTTGCAAAGGTAATTACTGTTTCCTCAGTTTACAGTGTTCAGCCAGTGTTACTGTTGCTAAAGAGCCAAGGAGGTCACTATCAGCAGCCTTCTGGAAACTTCCAAGGTATGGATAAGTACCCTCAAAAAAATCTAGTGGGGGGAAAATCCTGAAAGGGATTCTGAAACAGCTCAGAGAAAATTGAGGCCATTTTCACACTACACTCTTATAGCACGATTACTTCATTTTCAACATCCTATGGAATCCCGGGGTTTGCAGTTTCGGGGGGGGGGGCTGGCCGGCCCCTCCCTAAACTGCAAACCCCAGGATTCCATAGGATGTCGAAAGTGGAATAATTGCGCTACAAGAGCGAAGTGCGGAAATGGCCTGAATGTGCCCTTCAATCAGCACAGAATGTTGAATGAACACAGGGAAATTGCAGAGGAAGAATAGAGTACTATGGCAGAGAAGAAGATAATGGAATGGGGTTAGTGGAATCCTAAAGAGAGGTCTCCACACTGTTTCAAGTGTAAAGGGCTCTCTTCGGTTACAAGTCTAGCCCTTGAAGAGAAGCAGTGGGCTTAAGAATCTGCTGGAGAAGAAAAGAAGAAGAAGAAGAAGAAGAAGAAGAAGAAGAGCAGCAAGGATAGACTATTGTACCCTGCTTGCAGCCTTCCCAAGGGTATGTTATTGGTCACTGGAAGAAACAGTAGAGCTTGGGAAAGTTACTCTTTTGGACTACAGCTCTCAGAACTGCAGCCCAAAATAACATCTTGTCCAAGTTGTAGGAAACAAGATACTGGACTAGATGAACACTTGGTATGATCTAACAGGACTCTCATACATTCCCAGGATAGGGGCAAGCAGATGTTCTCCAGATTTTGGACTATAATTGCCACGATTCCTATTAGCAATGGAAGTTGATGGGAATTACAGTATAAAGCATCTGGAGAGCACCAGCTTTTCTAGCCTGTTACAGGCCAACAACAACCTCAGTACCACAAATCCTTTACCTTTACCTTTACCTCAAGGACAAAAAACAGCAGGGAAGCAGAGTACCAAAAGATGAGAGAATACATAGCGGAGCACTGAACTTATGTGAGGCAACAGAGCAGATGAGATTATCATTGTTTTGATACATGATCAAACAAGATGAGATCCTTGAATGGGGCTGTCTGATCTATTATGTTAAGTTCATAATGCCTATTTATTTACCACATTTATTATCAGCTATATTTGCCCCCCACTTCTCCTCCAATTAGTTCAACATCACATACATGATGCTCCTTCCCTCTCATTTATCCTTACAACCATCCAGTGAGGCAGAAATGGCTGGCCACTGGTCACCCAGTGAACTTCATGATTCAGTAAAGACTAGATTTCCCAAGTACAAGTCCAACACCTAACTTCTACACCACAGTGCCTTTCAATAATTTCCTAAGGCATGGCTGTTGAATGTTGCTGTGTTTCATCTTCCATTAACCCTGACCATCAGCCATGCAAGGAGTGCTTGATGGGAATTGGGATCCAACAACACCTGGAGGGTCAAAAGTTTTCCATCTCTATAAAGGCACACACATATGTACAGCAGAGCCAGGCACTGTGACGGAATGTATGTTTATTTCTACTTTCCAGCAATTAAACTCAGACTTAGAGGCAAAAAATGGCAGCTGGAAACAGGACAGCTGATCTGTGCTTACACTTGCAAAAGGGAGATGAGTCGCTCAAGGGTCACTTGTTGCTTGACCAGTTCAAAGAGAGAACGGCTGGTTGGCACCATGTTCTCCAAAATGGCTAGTGAAATCTGCTGGATCGAAGCATCCATTGGGATTATGTTGACATAGCTGACAATCTGTAACAAGAAAAACAAATTCACAGACTAAGGGAGGGGGAAATCAAAACATTGCCCACAATGATTTCTTTTAATGTTTCTGTCTTATTACATGAAATCTTGGGAAGTACAAACTCCCCAAGGACAGAAATGCAGTTTCTAAGAAGAGTTGGTGGGAAGCCCTCACAGTGAAATTATAGCTTTGTTTGTACAGAAACATCTTTACAGAAATGTCTTTAGTGAGTCATGTGAACAGAAGGCTATGAAAAAGTACAGATGCTCTGCTTCAGGACTGCTCCAGATATTTTGCTGTCTGAGGCAAAGCACAAGATGGTTTTCTGTGAAACATCTCATGTATCCATGATATTCTCTCAAATATGCCCCCTTAACAAAGATGCAAAACTTTCCCTGTATATTTGAGTCCCCTTCTTCTTCCATACTCTGAATCAGCATAAACCCACCATATATGGCATTAGCTTATATTTTTAAAAACAGAGCTTAGAAAAGTTACTTTTTTGGACTGCAATTCCCAGAATTTTCCAGCCAACATGAGATTGCTCACTGGAAGGTTCTGGGAGCTGTAGTACAAGAAAATAAAATACAATAAAATAAAATCATTTCCCACACTCTACTCAAAGCACACATAGCTTGCCAACCTCCTAGCTACAGGTCTAGAGACTGTAAGATCGACTCAGAACCATATCCCCATATTCCAAGGTAGCTCTTACCTTTTTGATGAAAGTTGGACTGAGAGTTTCCCAGGAAACAAAATCGTGCTCCATCAGCTCCACGAAGGCCTTCAGAGCATATGCTAGAATCTCCCCTATACTGGACCAACAGACAGCAAACAGGGTAAGAGAGCCCCAGAAATTTCACCCTTGAGGGCCAAAATGCAGCTCAGACACAGACACCCAGAAATCACAGGAATGATGCATTAGATACACCTAAAAAGAGAGTGGGAAAGAAAGAAAGAAAGAAAGAAAGAAAGAAAGAAAGAAAGAAAGAAAGAAAGAAAGAAAGAAAGAAAGACAGAAAGAGAAAGAAAGAAAGAAAGAAAGAAAGAAAGAAAGAAAGAAAGAAAGAAAGAAGAAAGAAAGAACGGACGGATGGACGGAAAGAAAAGAAAAGAAAAGAAAAGAAAAGAAAAGAAAAGAAAAGAAAAGAAAAGAAAAGAAAAGAAAAGAAAAGAAAGAGAGGGAGGGAGGGAGAGAGAGAGAGCAGTGGAGAAAAGGAAGTTTCTGTATAAATTCAGATTTCCAGAAAAGGTGAAGAAAGATTTCAGAAAAACAGTAAATATAGAATTTTGCTCAGTAAAACATCAGCTTTTGCCACCAGAAATCTTACACTTGGCAAGTGGACACAGTAGGAAACTATCTGTATTTACACAGCATGCATGATTTATTCTGACTAGTAAAGGGAGCTCATATCTATTATTACTGTTTTCCAGTTCCAGCCTAGTCTACCAAACAGGGTTCTTTTGAAGTTAAATTGGAGAACAGAAGGAGGAATTACATACACTAACAAATCCTGGAATTGAATGCAAGGCTGGTTATAATTAATGACTCTCATAAATGCATCAGCCCTGCTACTTCCCTTAAAAACAGGTGACACTGTTGCAAGGCTAAAGTGGGGAGAAGAGAGAGATGCACATTGACCTGAGTTCACTTGAGGAAAGGTGGGATATAAAGGTTGATAACAACAACAATAAGAAGAACAATAAAGTACAGATGGGAAAGAACAGTGACTCCCCTCCAACTAGCTACAGGAAATGCAACATGTTATATATGTTATGTGGACAGTACTATGCCAGTTCAGCAGTAACATAGACAAGGAGACCCATGAGCCTATGAATCTGCTGTCCTAGAGCTTAAAAATTAGCAAAAGCTTTGTATACGCACTTCAAAAGGCCTCATGCTTCATAAACCCAGGATGCCAACACAGAAGCAAGCTCATAGAGGAAAAGTACAGTCCTAAGAGTCTTCCCCTTCCAGAGCTTCCACTTTTCAAGGTGAGGGAGATTCTGGATGTTGTAGCATAACAGGTTTAACTCAGATCCCCAAAAAGAGCAACTTGTTCAGAAGAAGCAACCCCTGGTGCTACTATGACAGGCCTACTTTGCTACCATGTATGGCAATAACTCATAGGCTCTGAACAGGACATACTAGGTAATCCTGTAGGAAGGCACATTGAAGAAAATATTCTCAGAGGAGGCAAGGAAGAAGAATCAGGCTTTGCCAAAGAGCACAGTCTGGCTCCTTCTACACAGAGACTGGTACCTTCGAAGCTTCCCTTCCCATTGATACTCACGTGTTATCCTCTTCCACAATGAGAAAAAGCTGGTTGAGACCATTCCTGCTAATGAACTCCTGAGCAAAAGCAACATCCTGAGAAAGACTCGCCAACTTCTTCAGAGAGTCAGATTTTACATCCAGGTTGTTGCTTTGAATCCCACCATGCAACTTTGCTGCCTCTTGATCCTATGAGGTAAGAATTTTAAATATGAATCTACACAAAAGTTTTGTGATTTGTGACCACATTTGTAGCAAATATGCATACAATTCTGGTCACCCCCATGTCAAAACCAATTTCAAAGAGCTGAAAAGGATATTTTTAAAACCTAATTGAAATTCTCAAAAGATTTAGAGTGATGCTATTCTGTAGTGGTCTAGTCCATGAGGTACCAGTTGCTGGTCCTCAGAAAGCTTCCAGGAAAGTATGTGAATACAGTGATAATGTGATACAGATATAATACCTGGCACATTGAGGAAAAAAACTTTTGAGTCTGCCACATCAGGTAGTTTGAGAAGCAATGATTCAGAGCATTTTTCCTTCAAGAAGAGGACTGAAGTATTTGTGACTTTTTTAGTATGAGAAAAAAATAGGAGGGGTGAACTATGTAATAAAGGTTTAAAAAATATGCATGGTATAAAAGAAGGGTAAGATGACATAGAGAAAATGTCATTCCTCTGTAACATCAGAATTCCTGCATTAAAAAAAGGAGGAAGGGGAGGGGAAGACAAATGCGACAGCACCTTTAAGACTAACTGGTTTCTATTTTTGCACGAGTTCTGTGGATATAAATACACTTCCTTAGATGCCCTATAGACTGGTAATAAATGCTCAGGTATAAAGCATATTGTGAGAGCTAAAAGCATAGGAGCAGCAAGCTAATCAGGCCAGACAGGTAAATAATGGTTGATAGGATGGAAAGGGAAAGATGGGAATGAAGCAAGAATGTAAGAGGAAGGATGAAGAAGGGTACCCTATGTTTCCATGGCAACGAGCCATGCTCGACTCTACTAATGGTAGGCCAGTCCCTGGCTGAAGGCAAAAGACATTCAGAATATTACCCTAGATACCTTTGGTCTTATCAAGCAGCTCTCATGTTAAGTTCTTAATTAAGGAATCACTATCCCCTCAGAGTTTCAAAGTGTACCGATTTACTGCTCCAAGAGTGAGAACAGGGGTTCAACTCAGGGGCTCAGGAGGACAAAGAGCTAGGCCTCTCCTGCAGCTATTACTGCAACACACACTTATAGAAATATATTCTGTAGTAGGGATGGGCAGTTTTGGCCGTCCAGATGTTTTGGACTCTCAGAGGCCCTCAACCAACATTAAGAATTATGGAAGCATAGTCCAAACTATCAAGACAATCAGAGCTACGTACTCTGTTCTATAGAGTAGTACAGTAGTAAATTTAATATTTACATCCTACATTTCTACAGGACAACTATAATACCTTATAACAAATAAAACAAGGCAAGGAAATACCTCAGACATTGAGGCAAAATAAGCAAATTTCTACAACAAATCAATAACAAAATGGCAAAAGTGAAAACAATGGAAGAGATCAAAGTATAAAATGAAAAGCTAACCAATGAAACTAGCAAAAAGTAGGCTTTCCTTAGTCCATATCTATTAAATGGGTGAGGCCACGCAGGGAAAAAGGATTGTGACACTGCGAGGCGCAGCTTTTACCACATCGCAAAGGACTACGAGCTTATGGGGACAAAGCTTAAGGACCTTGGTGCGCAGGTGGTCATTTCATCTCTCCTCCCTGTTCAAGGATATGGTGCACAAAGGGAAAGGGCAATAGCAGAGGTAAACAACTGGCTCTGCACATGGTGCCACCAGCAACGGTTTGGGTTTTTGGAACACGGCCTGAATTTCCATGAACGTGGGCTTCTGGCAAGGGATGGGCTGCACCTCACGAAACTTGGCAAGAATGTTTTTGCAAACAGTCTTGCACGGAGGATTAAGAGGTCTTTAAACTAAGTTCTGCTGGGGAGGGAGACAACATTATTCAGGGCAAAGACACGGCGAGTGCAGGGGGGAAAGGCCCAAATTATATTGACCAAGTAGTACAAGCGTCCAGTGGTGGGAGGAGTAGAAACTATAGTACAGGACTTGCAGGAAGGGCCCGGGGATTTAAGTGTCTCTACACTAACGCGCAGAGTATGGGAAACAAGCAAGATGAACTTGAACTCCTAGTACAACAAAATAAATACGATTTGATAGGCATCACTGAGACCTGGTGGGATGAGTCTCATGACTGGAATGTAGGAATAGAGGGGTATAGCCTATTTTGTAGAAATAGACCAAACAAGAAAGGAGGAGGAGTAGCCTTGTATGTCAAGGATGTTTTCACCTGTGAAGAGATCCATGACTTGAACCCAGAAAGCCAGGTCGAGAGCATCTGGGTAAGAATTAAGGGAACGAGAAACAATAGGGATATTCTGGTGGGGGTTTACTACAGACCTCCAGCCCAGACTGAGGACCTTGATGAAGCCTTCCTCAACCAAATGACCGCGCATTCAAAAAGGAAAGATACAGTAATAATAGGAGATTTCAATTACCCGGATATATGTTGGCAGTCAAACTCTGCCAAGACAGCAAGGTCCAGCAAGTTTCTTGCTTGTCTTGCAGACAATTTCATGGTCCAGAAGGTGGAAGAGGCCACAAGGGGATCAAATATTCTAGATCTGATCCTGACCAATAGGGATGACTTTGTTAATGAGGTAGAAGTGGTTGGATCTTTAGGGGGGAGTGACCATGCCCTATTGGAATTTGGCATTCAGTGGGAAGGAGAAGATAAGTGTAGCCAGACACTCATCTTAGATTTTAAGAAAGCGGACTTCTGTAAACTTAGGGAGCTGCTGGCTGAAATTCCGTGGTCAGGAATAGTGAAACAGAAAGGAGTTCAGGAGGCATGGGAGTTCCTTAAAAGGGAGATACTGAAGGCACAGTCTAAAACTGTGCCAATAAGGAGGAAAAATGGAAGGCATCTGAAGAAACCAGAATGGTTGACTAAAGAACTCTCAGTTGAGCTAAGCGTTAAGAGAAATGTGTACAGGAAATGGAAGAGGGGGGAAACCACCAAAGAAGAATTTAAGCAAGTAGCCAGGAAATGTAGGGAGGAAGTCAGAAAGGCTAAAGCACAGAACGAACTTAGGCTGGCCAGAGACATTAAACACAATAAAAAGGGCTTTTTTAAATATGTCCACAGCAAAAGGAAAAAGAAAGAGGCGATAGGGTCGCTGCGCAGAGAAGATGGCGAATTACTAACAGGGGGAAGAGAAAAGGCAGAACTACTTAACACCTTCTTTGCCTCAGTTTTTTCCCAGAAGGATACAAGCACTCAACCTGGTGGTTGGGGAGCAGGTGAGGAAGCAGGGGAAATGCGGCACATAATAGGTAGAGAGGTGGTACAAGAACACCTGGCCACACTGGATGAATTCAAGTCTCCGGGGCCAGATGAATTGCATCCTAGGATATTAAAAGAACTGGCAGAGGTCATTTCGGAACCGCTTGCTATAATCTTTGGGAAATCTTGGAGGACAGGAGAAGTTCCAGCAGACTGGAAGAGGGCAAATGTTGTCCTCATCTTCAAGAAGGGAAAAAAAGAGGATCCAAATAATTATCGCCCAGTCAGCCTGACGTCTGTACCCGGAAAGATCCTGGAGCAGATCATTAAGCAGTCAGTTTCTAATCACTTAGAAAGCAACGCGGTAATCACGAGAAGTCAACATGGGTTTCTCAAAAATAAGTCATGCCAGACTAATCTTATCTCTTTTTATGATAGAGTTACTAGCTTGATAGATGAAGGGAATGCTGTGGATGTAGCATATCTTTATTTCAGTAAGGCCTTTGACAAAGTTCCACATGACATTCTTGCAAAGAAGCTAGTAAAATGTGGGCTGGACAGAGCTACTGTCAGGTGGATCTGTAACTGGTTGACTGACCGTTCCCAGAGGGTGCTCACCAATGGCTGCTTTTCATCCTGGAGAGAAGTGACTAGCGGGGTGCCACAGGGTTCTGTCCTGGGCCCAGTGCTGTTCAATATTTTCATCAATGACTTGGATGAAGGAATAGAGGGCATGCTCATCAAATTTGCAGATGACACCAAATTGGGAGGGGTTGCTAATACGCCAGAGGACAGGATCAAAATTCAAAATGACCTGGACAGATTGGAGAGCTCGGCCAAGGCTAACAAAATGAAATTCAACAGAGAGAAGTGTAAGGTCTTACACTTAGGTAGAAAAAATGGAATGCAGAAATATAGGATGGGGGACACGTGGCTGGATGGCAGTACGTGTGAAAGGGATCTAGGAGTCTTAATAGACCACAAGCTGAACGTGAGTCAGCAATGTGATGCGGCAGCCAAGAAAGCCAATGCAATTCTCGGCTGCATCAATAGGAGTATGGTGTCTAGATCGAGGGAGGTACTGGTACCACTCTACTCTGCTTTGGTTAGACCTCATCTTGAATACTGTGTCCAGTTCTGGGCACCCCAATTCAAGAAGGACATGGTCAAGCTGGAGCAGGTCCAGAGGAGGGTGACCAAAATGGTGAAGGGCCTGGAAGCCAAGCCCTATGAGGACAGACTTAGAGAGTTGGGGATGTTCAGTCTGCAGAAGAGAAGGTTAAGAGGGGACATGATAGCTCTGTTTAAATATTTGAAGGGATGCTATGTAGAGGAGGGAGAGGGCTTGTTTTCTGCCACTCCAGAGACCAGGACAAGGAGCAATGGATTCAAGTTGCAGGAAAGGACATTCCACCTGAACCTCAGCAAGAACTTCCTGACAGTCAGGGCTGTCCGGCAGTGGAATATGCTGCCTCGGAGTGTGGTGGAGTCTCCTTCTTTGGAGGTTTTTAAGCAGAGGCTGGATGGCCATCTGTCGGGAGTGCTTTGAGAGTGTTCCTGCATGGCAGGGGGTTGGACTGGATGGCCCGTGTGGTCTCTTCCAACTCTACATTTCTATGATTCTATGATTGTGACACCAAGCTAGAATCATAAGCAGAAAAAGAAACCAGGAAGCAAAAAAGCATTAATAGAAAAGAGGAAATGGGAATTGAAGCCACACTACAGTATCACCCAACTGAAAGCCTGAGTTTGGAGGTTTCTAGTGGTAAATAACTAATTACTTACAATTAATTGTCTTTCCTGATATCTCAGGTAAAACTACATTAGTTACTTAATGTGGTGTAACTTTACTCCTCCTGCAGTAATATTGTAGCTGTTACTTACTTTTTAAAGGTTTTATTAGTTATGGGAGTGTGGCCTCACTAAACAGTAGGGGAAACATCTCATGTTTCAAGAATTTGGGTGTACTATGCTTCATGCTTTGTTTTAGTAGGGCAGACTAGCCAACCTGCTGTGCACTTTGTGATAGCAACATGAAATCTGGCATACAGAAAACTGTTTTGTTAAAAGATCTGAATATTGGGGCACAATTGATTTACCCTCTGAAACAAGGCCCGGATTCTCTTATCCTTGGTTAAAGAGGGAGGAGTATTAAGGGCACGTGCAGTGCCTTCCAAAAATGTTGTGTGTGCTTGTGTGTGTGCACATACATATTACTGGGTGTTGCTGGCCCTGTTGCAGACTACAGACTGGTTTGGAATGAATGCTATCCAGAGGTTCACTTGGTCTGCTTCTTCCCTCTCTCCTTCCCCTCTTGTATGCCACTAGGGACCATCCATAGGTCCCTGGTATGGATTCTGAAATTTCAGGACCTGAGACATTCCTGACCTCTCAGCCCTCCTATGCATAGCCATTTTTCAAAATAACCACCAAATGCAACTAATGACATTTATTTTTATAGCAATCCTATTGAGGAAGACAATACAGACCTCATTTATACTATGTCAAAGGAAATTATCACTTCTGAATCAGTTGAGGCTGTAAGGAAGGGAAATGTTACTGCAAGAAGCAAGTCAAAATCTCCACTAAAGAGAGCTTGATTGAAAGCCACTGATAATGCCGTTTATCACAACTAGCAGAAAATGTTCATTGAAAAATATTCAAAAAGTGAGGAACTGGATAGCCACTTTGATAAATGACTTTGGATTCTTTGGAAGCTTATACATTGGGTACCAGACATGAGATAGAAACTGTGACAAAAATTTTTGGCAAAAGCTCTCCAGCACCGTTGGATAATAGAACTCTTTATCTAAGTTCCCAAACTCTTGAATCTCCAAAAGAATTTTCTGTGGACCAGCCAAACTCTCCTTCTAATATTTACTTTGTTGCTCACACAGCAGCAATAATTAAAATGCTGAAACCAAAAACTGCAAAGATCTTTCACACGTGTGCTGTTAACATATTCATTCCACACCTGTCTATAAAGGACTTTCATTCTAAAGATTCTCTAAAGTAGACTACAAGGGAAAAAAGGCAAAGGCATACACAGATGACTAGCAGTATAACAGAGTTTCCTACCTGAGGACCACAACAAGGTCAAGTTGTTCAAGTTCCTATCAGACACTACCTTCAAATGTTGTAACAATAATGATCAATAAGTTGTCATTACTAATAAAAATAGAGTTCTGAGTACACAAACACTGGGGGATCTGGAATATCTTGCTCCATGCACTCACGAAGACACAGATAGTAACATGATTGATTCTGCATACACATAAGCACCATAACATCTTCAGATAGAAGATCTTCAGACGTTACGGTGCTATCTGCAGGTTTTGCAATGGGATTGCAACCTGGCAAAGATACTTTTGGTACTTAGCAGCCCATGAGCTAGCAAATGGTCTAGGACCACAGAAGGCTTGGGGTATTACTCTTGTTTCATGTTCTAATAAGATATAACAATGTGTCAAACTTTGTGGGATGTAGTAAGAAAAATTATTGGTCATGCTTCCAGAATTAACAGATGCATTACTGCAGGTATATTCAGCATCAAGCACTGCACCAGAAAGTATTTTCTCCTGCACTGAAATATCTGTGATCCTTTTCTATGAATAAACAAGAAAAAGACTACACTAATGGAGGTAAAGCATGAAAAACACTATCTGAGAATATGCAGTTAATTCCATCACTAAGGATAGCTTTTGAAGACAATTTTAAGAGGACCACCTATCAAGAATCACATGTTTGCTGACAGTTAACCCTGTCAAAATCAGAGATACCACCACCAACTAAACAGGATCCAACTAAAACTCCCACTGGCATTTATGAGTCACTTTGGACAACCCTGCTTGAAGCCACTACTATCTGGTATGAACTGACATCCTGCAATTGTAAGAAGCAATGCAACTGCAAAAAGGCTGAAACTCCATGTCCTATAATGTGTTTTTGCAAAGGAGAATGTTCTCATCAACAACACATGATACATTTTGCTGTCAATTATCAACTCAGACTTGGACAAGGACAGTGCTATTGTGTTTACGCTTAATTAGTACTTATTTAACTGACAAATATTTAAAGAAAAAAAGTTCCAAAGTTAATAAAACAGGACTATGACAAGAAGTCTCTGTCTTGTTCATTTAGTATTATGCTTTCAAATTTGTCTTTGATTCAAGGATTGACAGTATCTACAGTATAAATGTTCTTTATACTGTTGGAAAACTTACAGTGTGAAGCATACAAAGTAGTTATTACTTCATACAAATATAAAACAGTACCAAGAAGCAGATACAGAGGAGTAAAAGTGATAGTGAGGGAACTGAATCTTCATGTGTTTGTCATATATCTTTGACAGAACAATTGTAAAAATTGTTGTTAGCGTATGCTTGTTCTTATAAATTAACAAACAAGTTTGTTACACATCTTGCTGCATAAAATATCTTTGAACCAAGTGTTGATACCAGATGATACCACCCAATATAACATTTAAATATAACAAGTAATATATAACAAACAGGTTCATTTTCATTTTCTCTTGCGATCAACTTGTGCAAGGCCACCATTTTGAAAAATGGCTGCCACAGTCTTCAGGAGCCAAATGAATGACTCCCCACCATCAATATTCAAGTCTGTCAAAACTCAGTAGCATACTTTAGGCTCAATTTCATGTAGTTACCACAAAGGGCACAATTTTTGTATATTTTTCAGCTAACTACCCAACTATTTGAGGTGATGATGAGGTAGAAAGAGTGTTTTGCCGAACCTATGCTTGTTAACACTTAACATCAGGATATTTAAGGCTTGGCCTGAGTTTTGTGATTTAGGACAACATACATGATTTTGTGAAAGCCATATTTGCTTAGGACATTTGGTGCAAGGTAATGGAGGCCAAGCATGTTTTAAATTTAAATTTAAAATTCATCTGTACTTGATTTTCAAATGTTTTGATTCATTTTGTTTATAAAGATGATTGCTGCACTTTATGTAGTATAATTTGCTATGGGCACAAGACTATTAACATTCCATTTGCATTTATTTAGCATGTGTTTCTGCACAATGTTTGGTCTGCTTGTTAACCTTCTATATTTGTATGTCATACCCCAGGTAAGGCAGTAAGATTGTAAGTTACTTTAATAGTAGTATCTGGACATACAGCTCAAACTTAATGAGAAATACGTGAAGGATACAGCTTCTAGGCAGAAAGATGACAGACTGGAAAGTTTTCTAGTCTTACAATTCTACAATGGAACTTACTGGAGCAGTAGTCAGTTGCAGGATACTCCCATTCTTAATTTCACCACGATTCTAAAGAAGCAAACAAAATAATCATAGCACAATTAAATTTCTGCATCTAAAACAGCATGCAAAGAGTCACGGTATAGTAGATAGAATGTTGGACTTGATAGATCCAGGTTCTAGTCCCCAGTGAGCTATAGAATACACTGGGAAAACTGGATCTGTTATTCTTTCTTCACCTGATCCATCTCATAAGCCTGTTGTGAGGATGAATTGAGAACAGCAACATACACCACCTTAAATTAATTGGAAGGAAGATGGAATATAAATGTAACTAATAAATTAAAAAAGGAACTACTAAAAGAGTCTCTAGATCAAACTTGTAGATAAGCCCACCAAAGTTGGTAGCTTGCAAATAAATTGTATTAGCCTGATGGTGACTGGCAGAGAAGACATGGAATGCTGTATTTCTCAGTTGGGTGTATGGAACTCTGTATTTCTCATCTCCCATAACAATCAACTTGGTTTCAACACTGTCAAGGGAGGATGAACAGCACATACAATTTCTCCTCTGCCAGCCCACATTTGCCAACAGGGACCAAGTGACCAAGACTGTACTAGGCAATACACAAGACACACTCACCGATTCTGTGATGTATGCTTGCTGGCCATCCACATACTGAAGAGCATAACGCTCTGAATTATTCAGGTTCCACCTATATTAGAAATCAATTACCTATCAGAGTTTTGTGAGGCAAGGATCATAGAAAGCCAACATACTGGGAGCTTCTTAGGCAACATGTAACATCCTAAGAGTATATTTCCATCTTACAGGAAAAAGATTAGGTGAGCAAAGAAGCTCTTACATGTAATGGGAAGAAACTATGTACATAAAAAGCAACAGTGCAATTGTTCTTATTTTACTCCATTAAGATTTCAAACCTAAGCACACTAACCAAGGAGTAAGCCTCACTGAACTTCCTTATATTACTGAAAAACACATTACTGTTTTTATCTCACACTCATACCACATTTTATTAAACTGCCTTGTTTGTGAAGCTCTGGAGATTATGAAAGCTTGCAAATATTTTTGAGCCCTTTTGTTGTTGGCCTCATAGAGATGCAGGGCACAGACACGTGCACATACACATAAACACATGTATTCAATTCATGAAAAAAAATTCTCCGCAAGACCCCCAAAGCCATCCTCAGCATTATTACAACATAAAAACAGAAAAGAAATACAGCGTTTGTTAAAAATACAGTAAAACCAATGTTAAAAGATATAGCCCTTACAAAATAATAATGTTAACTGGCTGTCAGAATCTCAGTAAAGATGTGACTTCTTTTGGGTAAGACTTCTAGAACCGATATGCAGTTACAGACAAGGTCCTGGCTCATGCACTCACCAACCTATCCATTCAAGCCAGGAAAACATGCAACAGAACTCTTGCTAAAGATCTCAAATTCAAGGCAGGCTGATATGGACTTTGACATTTTCAAGAATATCCTTACAAATACCTGTAACCAAAGACAACTTGAAACGTTGTTACTCAAGAGTAAAATATGAATTCTGCACCTTATGAAATATAAGTAGTACAATTCTGTGCAAATATTGCTTTTTTAAAAAAAGAGTGCTTACAAAGAATTTTGATGTGCATGTATACATACAGCCCTAGAAATATTACAACAGAGATTAAGACATCAAGCACCCATCTAGACTAACTTAAAACTTTAGTGTGGAAAACTATGGTAGATTTGTGTAAATATTTCTATCTGGAAAGGATCTACAGAATGACCAGCAATTCATTCATTATTTTTTAACCCTGAAGATGAAGCAAAAAAGTAACAGTTACTCACGCATCACAAACCTCTTTCACAACTGCAGACAATGGCTTAGCCTGCAATTAAAAGCAAGCAGTATATGAATATTTCAATAATCAGCTGAACACCAGATTTGCACATGGGGAGCAGAAGTCTTACTTTACAGAGTACACAAAGCCATAGCCACGCTAGTCTGTTTCAGTATGCAAAGGGATTGTGTAGCACCTTTGAGACTACTTGAGAATACGAAGTTTATATCCTAAGCTTTCATTGACTAGTTCTGATGATGTAGACCCAATCTATGAAAGCTTATACTACAAAGTATACTTAACATATGACTTAAGCTGCTAAACCTTTTCCAGCACCAGGTACAGAATGGGAAAGGTGGAAGGCACTTACCTGATTAAGTTCTATGAGCTGAGGGATTGCCCCCATCATTTGGACTGCAATTTTCACAACATCTTTGGAAGGAGGCATGGTCCTGCCCCTCCTGCTTCCACCTGAAAGCAGCTCCTGAAAAGGAAAAAGCCTAAAAAGACCAACATGAAATAGCAATGGAAATGATCCTCTGTAGCTCCTCAAAGAATGACTGTCCTGTTTTAGCACTGCAATCTCACTAAAGCATTTAACCAAAATATTACTTACCTGGAGAACTACATCTATGGAAAACAGTCTCAGATTCCATCAAATACCAACCTGACAGTATACAGGAGAATAGAAGAAAGATAGAGTGATGTCTGCTGCACAGTTGGAGTTATCTTCCCTTTCATTCCCTGCTCACTTGATTGTCACATAATGTAGACTATAATCCTGAGCACAGAGACACTCATTATGTATCATGTAACTTGTTCTGACAGCCATTTTGACTAAAAGGTACAATATTTAAATAAATATTAGATAAATAAATAATGTGGGGTAATCATCTGTCAGGCAGGAACCACTGCAGTGCCTATTTCATGGGTTGGGAGAAAAGTTAACTATTAAATGGTTAACAACAGATGAAATAGGTTAGTTTAGAGCAGTGGCTATACTGTGAGGCTGGAATCTGGGTTCTAGTTCTCAATAAGCATAAAACTCCATGCAATCAATCAACAAATAAAATAAGACTCAGGGAACAAATTACTGTTTATGAAAGAGTGGCAGTCATGTGGTTGTGCAGTTGACATATTCTTAATTCCAAATGCATCTTTCCCAGCTATTCAATCACAAGGCATTATTTTTATTGCTATTGCAGATGCTCTGGGATTGAATTGCAACATTCAAAGCGAGCTCCAGGCTTAGAGCAATTAATGTGGTCTTACGGCCTCCCTCCGAATGCTAATTCCATCCCTTGATTCTACTCTAACATCAAGAGAGGGCAGAAGATGTTGCTGTTCTTATGTGCCATCACACTGACTTTGACTTTTGGTAACCCTACAAATGAAAGCCATGCAGAAGATCTTGTTATTAACAGTTCTGTTCAGGTCTTGTCAACTCAGCCCAGCCAATCCCTCAGGGCTGTGGAAAGAATAAAAGCCACGCGGGGGGAGCCAGCATGACAAATCGAAGCAGGATGGTCTAGCCATACACTTAATACAATTGATATTTAGTAGGTTAGCCCTAGAAAACCCGCCTCTGTTCCTGTTTCGTTTTTCAGTAATATGGAAGAATGCCTTGAGACCCATGTCTCCAGCACTGGGGAAACCAGTTGTCCATCTCCTTTACACTCCTTTAGAGTCTGGCCCTCCCTCCGAAATTTCGCGTGGAATAAAACACATCAGTATCTGGTCTGCTAACTAAACTGTACAAAACCCTATGGTTTTCTCTGCACTCAAGTCTTCGCCAATCCCCCATCCGTCGAGCCTTTCCCTCAAACCTGTCCCGCCTCTCACACCCGTCCCCAAAATCGAGAGGCAGAGAACAAACCGTCCTCGGCCGGCGAGGGAAGAAGCACCAGCTGAGGCGGCCCACTTAACCCCGCGGCCGCCCTTCCCGCGCAGGAAGGAAGGGGGCGCCTCAGCACGGGCAGGAGGAGCCCTCGGCGGGGCTCCGACCTCGGAACGAGGCACGCGTACCTCAGGGAGCGGGTGCCCTCGAGGGAGAGGGAAGGGCTCGGCCCTTGGGGCTCTGTCTCCTCTTCGCAGCTTCCTTGGAGAAACTCGCCGGCCCAAGCTCAACCCGCTCCTCCTCCTCCTCCTCCTCCTCCACCCTTGGTAGTTCCGGGGCGGTGGCGGGGCTCTCCTCCCCTTGGCCTCCCGCGAAGGGCGCAGGACAAGACGACCGTCCCGCCCCTCGGAAGGACTAGGAAGTCCGGATCCATCCGAGGCCGCCGGCCGGCCGGCCCTCTGTCTGCGCGTCCGGAACCGGCGGCGCACGGCCCGTTCCCGCGTCCTCAGGCCTGGCGCCTCTTCACCACTTCCTTCGGTTGGGGGAACGTCTAAGCCTCTCTGAGGGGGGAGTCTTCGGAAGAATAAATGAGAGGGCTTCGCAGCACGCAGCAGAGCGACATAATACATCCTAAAGGAAGGTTGGGGTTGGAACTTAAAGTCGTGTAGTCCGAAGCAGTCCCCCCGTTTTGGATTCCCATAGGATGTTAGACTACCCTCGAACTGTTCTGATCTGGAAGTGACAGTCCCTGTAATCCTCTGTCATCCTTTGTTCACCTGGCTTCAAAGTATCCTGGTTTCTCTCCTCCTCCCACTTTCCCCCTTTAGTTCTCAGCTTACTTCTGTTGCTGGAGACTGAACTAAAAGTGCAAAGCTGGAACTTAGTTAACCCAGCAGGGGGGAAAGGAAAGGAGAGCCCTGCTTTTCCTAGTAGGAGCAGGCAAAAAGGAAACCCTTGCAGCTTCTCCTGTCTTGTCTGTTCTTCCTGGTGAATTCTTCCTGACGAATAATTTTTGCCTTCTTGACCTCACTGATGTTGCTTGGCCAAATGTGTCAGGGCTTTCATCTGTGAAATGATGGGGGAAGTAGGAGGAAGAGAGAGACACTGGAACATTTTAAAAGCAGCTGTGAGAGTGGGACAATAAAGGATGAATTGGGACTGTCCCTGCCAAATTAGGACAGTTGGGAGTGTTCTGTGTTAGGCTACATACAATCCCAGCCCCTTTGACCACGCTGGCTGGGGATGAGGAGGATCATGGTCCAACACATGCTGCCTCAAGGCTGGAAAAGGATAAAAGGAAACATGTAATCCTTCATAGCATCCTGGACAACATCATTCCTCACCATTGTCAGGATTAGCCTGATGGGAGCTGCATTCTAACAGCAAACACTGGCCAACTTAATTGTACCACTGACTTCTCTCCAGCCCTACAAGTGGATTGTGAGAGGGCTGGTTCTGTGGCCCACCAACAGCCATTGCACAGCAGGTTAAGCGTTTCTCCCTGTTTCCAGCAAAGTGCTTCATTTAACTTAAATTGCTGGATGTTTAAACAAGTGAGATTTTTTGCTGAAAATAACAAGTGGAGCATATCTCAATACACCATACAACAATCATGGTCGTCAACCCACTTCGAGACAAGGAGTTTGGCTGCCCAGCTGTTACTGAATTTCCATCAGGCCCAATCAGTTTTCAATGTTCTGTTCCAATGTGCAAGGTACAGTATATCTGGAGTCCATACATGTATACAGAGTTGTGTCAGGAATTGCACAAGCTGCTCTTACTGGGCTGAGACATTCTTTTCACTAGCACAACTGCCTGTTTACTTGACTTCTCCCCCTGGGCCCAAGCCACACAATTACCTGACAGAATGCCAGGTAAGGAAAGACAGCTACAGTAACTGCTCATTTTCCTTTCTCATGCAGGAAGGTGCAAACCACCAACTAAGGAACCACCAGCTGGGAGCGCCACAGTGCCCCCAGTGGCATAGCTTGGCGCAAGCAGGGTAGGGGCAGAGGCACGGGCAGCGCAACGGCATGCAGGGACAGGGCAATAGCATGTGGGGGGCAGGTAAGGAGTGGCGGCACCCTCCAAAAAGCACCCCAGGGTGCACCCCCCTCACCCCCCCCATCCCTACACCACTGACTACCCCCCTGCAACAGTGTGTAGCTTGAAAATGCCCAGCAACGCCAACCCAACAGTTTGGCCTTTTTTTGTGTTGACCCCCGGGGATCTTACATAGTCTTCACTGCTGTAGGCATATTTACTCCCTAGAAACTGTCCATAAGTTTGGAGGAATAGATGCAGTGGAATTTAGGAAATTACTTTGTACTGGATAAGACTTTCTTACTCAGAATTGTCTACACCAGAGGTAGGGAACTGTGAAAGGCTAGGTCACATTAGCTCCGCAAAGACCTTGGAAGGCCTCATCTCCCTGCACACATCTCAAATTTTTTAGCCCCCAAATGTACTTAGGAGGTGCGGGGGCATTTTCATCATATTTTAGGCCCCTTCAGCCAGACCCAGAAGGGGCCTTTTTAGCAACAGGAAGTGAGAGGAAGTCACTTTCTGTTCATTCCATGCTTTTTTAAAAAGCCTCTCTTGAGCTTTTCTTTTCTTTTCTTTTTTTTTGGCCAGGGGAATGTGCCACAATCCCCCCTCCCCCCGCCATGGCATCTAGAGGGCATTTGAGGCAAAACAAATTTTGCAAAAACAAACAAAAAATAACATTTCACCCCTTTACTCTTAGTCTAGACCACAAGTGGGAAATGTGTGGCCCTCCTGATGCTGTCAGACTATAACTCCCATCAGATTGCACTACCACAGCCAATGTGAGGTGAACTGGACTCCAGCAATATCTGGAGGGCCACTTGTTGCCTCTCACTAGTATAGTGACTGGCAGTGGCTGTCAATGGTTTTTGAAAAACTTCTTTCCAAGCACTACATGGGGGTGCAAAGGACTAGAGTAGAGCAATATGCAAAGTATGAGCTCTCTCACTTCTACACATTCCTTCCTTATATTTGCAGGACAAAGTTACCCAAAGCATCTGACAATCTGAGAAAGTAAATCTATTGTGAATTCTACATATCACCCACAAAATTGATAAAAGAAAGGTCTTGCTGAGCTGACACTGAGCATATTTTCAATCAGCTTCAATAATTAAAAATATATAGTATTGAAGACAGTTAGCTTCTGGGATAGCTAGACTGAAAATGAAATAACTGTCCAGTGCTCAGTAACCTGTAGACTTCATAACTGAGGGTTAGTGAGCCTGGGTGCATGTGTGGAAATGCAATTTTCCTATCTGATTATAAATGAAATCTGGATTCTAAATATGCACATATTTACTCAATATACATATATACTCAATGCATATTTAAATGCGTAGTTAAAATACTGAAACAGGTAGTTTTTCAGAGGTGAGCAGACTTCAGGCATGTATGATCTAAATGTTTTATTAGAATGCTGTGATGCACCCAACGGAACCTTGTACAGAAGGCATACATTTACAACTGAAGAATTCTGAACCCATGTATTTGTTCTGAGTACCATAATTAAATGGAACTAACAGTATAGGGTTGCCTTAGGGTCACCACAAAGTGGAAACAACATGAAGGCACACAACAACAACAACAGTAACAACAACAGTCCTTCTGCACCAAATCCATACCTGGTTGCCCTAAGCGTTCTTCATTTCAGCAGTATAAGGGGATAGGTGTGATATTACCATTGTAACAGTAGTATGAGTTAGAAATCTTTGCTAACGAATGCCCATTCTAAATTGTATCGATATGAAACAAGTGCCTCAATGCAGCAGACTAAATCAGTCTAATCCAGCACTATTTCTAAGCATGAACATCCAGATAGCACAGGGAAAGCTCACAAATAAAAGTCTCCCGTACCCACCATTTAGTAATTAGGATCAACTGCAGCTGAAAGTTAAAACCACACCCCACCACTACTGATAAAAACAATCAAGCATGGCAGCAATGAGGTCTAACAGTGTTCACCATTATCTACCTACACTTGTGGGGAGAGCTTGATTTCTGGCACACCTGCCCTTCCTGTGATTAAGGTAGTGCACAGTCTGGTGTTACGAACCCAAAACTTTTACTTTCCGAATTTGAAAAACAGAATATTGAAAGTATGTATCTGTGAGTGCCACAAAATTACACATAAGTAGCACACATACACTTGCCTCTTAGGATGTCTAAACACTCCTCTTGCAATCACTAACCACCTTCAGCCTAGTCAGCAAAGCCTTCAGACCACTGTTAGGGAACCAAATGCCCCAATTAGTACTGTTTGCCAAAGTTAATTCTATGTCACCTACCCAATGCCCCTACAAATCAGGTAGAAAAAAATGAGGGGATGTACAAATTACAAAAGTAACTTTTTATCACATATGAATATGAATTCTGCAATGAGCCCTTGGTATCCACTAGGGTTTGGTTCCAGGACCTTCTGTGGATACCAAAATTCATGGATGTTCAAGTCCCCTTATATACAACGTACGTTAATTACAATGGTGTAGTAAAATGGCACATTGATTTTTGGATTTTTTAAAAATTATTTATTTTAGTATTTTCAATCCATGGTTGGTTGAATCCATGGATACAGAATCTGCAGGTATAGAGGGTCAACTGTAATGCCTAATAAAGTCCTTTTTGGTTCACTAAAAAGATGTCTTCACCTCTAAGCGCAGAACTGGCCCTAGAGCAAAGATATACAACCCTCCAAATGTAACACTGTGAGCCAGTCCTTACAAGCAAAGTCACTGGTTAGAGATGATGGGAGTTGCAGTTCACCTCCCACCTTTCAAGACAAAGGATATTAAAGTTTTAAGGGGGGCATGGCACCTTCCAAACGTTCGATGGCAACTTCCTTCAGCCCCAGCCACCTTAGCCAATGATGAGGGATTGTGGTAATTAGGATCTCACTACTTCAGGGCTGCACATTCTCCAGCGGTAAAGCAGGAGTTACCATTCCTAGATCAGCCTAAAATATATGTGTGTCGACCTCTACAGCTGCTACAAGCCTGGGAAAATGGAGCCTGTTCTCCTCCCTCCCACCAAGCAGCAGCACAGCTTTTACAAGGACAATTTCATGCTTGGGGACTGAATTCCACAGGCACATACAAAAAATGCAGGGCTTTTCCCCTTTTGTTTCAGCTTTAGCACTACCTAGATCATGCCATCAGGCCAACATTGGGGAACATGTGGCCTTCCAAATGTTGTTGGACTGCAACTCCCATCAGCCCACCTGATGAGCAATGATGGCAGTTGCAGTCCAACAAAACCTGGAGAGGTACACAATCATCAGTCCTGTAAAGTTGCTGGTTAAAAAGTGAAAGTTAATAACTTAGCAACACTTTTCATATTTGATCCAAAACCTTTAAAAAGAGAAATTTAGAATTCTCTAAAGGAGTATGCAATGAAGATTCTGAATTTACTTATCTGACATTTTCAAATAGGTACAGCCTAACCTTGGATGCAAAGAAGATACTTTAAAAAGGAAATAAACCAGAACAGCCACTCCAGGAAGTTCTACAATCAAAACTCTTCACTCAGCATTTCAAGAGGGCTGCCTCTCAGCATCAGCTGCGCCACAGAGGGCATGACACAGCTTGTTCCAATAGGCTGACAAGAGACAACTTTGAAAAGGTTCTTGTTTATTCACTCAGAAAAACTGTACAAATATTACAGTCAAGTCTCTGTTGCTGCAAAAAAGTATAAAAATAATCTTTATATATGAATCAAAATTCAATTTTCCCACATAGTACATTTTGTGTATGTGTCTTTTCTTGGGAAAAGACATCATCTAACAGAGGGCAAGACGCTGACAGGAAAAGAAGAGGGAAAGGTCAGCTGCTAACAGGAGTGCACCCAATCAAACGAAGAGAGAGAGAAATGTAGGAGAGCTGATGCAAAGGAGCAGGTGGGAAAGATTTCTGCGTTTCTAAAAGTATCCCACCATCCTGAACGGGATGAGAAAAAACTGAAGACATCATGTACCACCTGGAAGAACTAAAGAAGCAGGAGTGGGGACCCTTTGGCCCCCCAACTATTTGGGGTTATGACTCCCAGAGCCTCCTACCATTGGCCATGCAGGTTGAGAACAAAACACCAGGAGGGCCAAAGGTTATTGAAATCTTAAACTAAAGTCTACTTTCACTTAGATTGGCCATGTGCAGGAAGAAAGATGGCAGCCAGCTCCAACTGGTCCTCCTTGGCCATGTGCTAATTAGAAGACAAGAATTCCTTGCTTATGTGGCTGGCTTAGACCTGGCAGCTCATGCGAACTGTATTGCTAAGCACACTTATCACAATGTCCCATTGAAATTGGGCTTTCACCAAAGCAGCAAAGTTTAGAGTTGGAAGGGGACTTCCAATTTAGCCCCAGCCCACCCCAGCTCATCTTAGATTTAAGAGCTGTCTGCGGCATACAATGTGCAAAGGCAAGGGTCCACATAACATCTCAGCATCTGATAAAAACACAAATGCAGACCATGGAGCAGAATGAAACAGCTGTCAAGAATTTAAGAAGTGCAAAAGAGGTGCAGTGGTGGTGATGCACCCTTCCTCAGATCAAGGACCAGAAAAGAATGGCTGGGTGTTGGAGGAAGGATAAAATATGCTTGATATTGGAAAACAGAGAGGACGTGTCAGGGATGAACACTGAAGATACGTTGAGTTGCACAAACAGAACTGGCAATCCAGTGTAATCAGCAATTAAACAAAGGAAAGCCTGCAGTCCCTGTGCACTGAAAGAACCCCAGTGCCAGCATCTAGTTTCATAAGGACTACCTGCCTCCCAGCTTTCCAGCTCCATCTACAGATAGAAGTCCCATCCCTTCTTCAGAACAGTTTGGAGCCTCACAAGGCACAGCAGATCATTCCAGAGGGATCTTCCCTGGCTGATACAGTGACACAGCTGGTATTTGGGGCAATCCATTTCTCGATTCTGACTCTTGGGAGGAAAGTGACGGTGCAAAACTGGCACTTGTTTCATTAGTTTTTGTTTGTTTTAACTACACTGCTAGAAGAAAGCAGATGGAAAGCCTTTGGCCTGCAGGATCGTTATGCTTCAAGATACACAAAGAAGACTGAAACTTTAAATGCCATTTTCCTTTAGCACCTTTCAGGCATAAAACTGATCTGCTGAGTTGGCCCAGTACTTTTGCTTCCCCCTTCCCCAAAGCATCCAGCTGTGGTGTTACGAAGAGATACAAAGTGCCTCCAAGCAGTGCAGAGAAGCCCAAGCAGGCCTGAAGACCTGAGGAAGAGCTTTTACCATTCAGGAAGTTTCAACAGCAGGCCTCTGTGAAGGAGAGCCCAGGATCCAGTGATAGGACAGCTAGGATACAGCAATATAAAACCAGCAGATATGGCCTATGCAAGAATGAAAGGAGAGAGCTGGAGCTGGAGGCTGCTGGTTTGGAAGTCCATCCCTCTTCGTTTTGAAGTCTTGAGACCACAGCAGGTCAGCGTGTCACTTAAGCACAAGCAGAAAAGGAATCCAAAGAAATAAAGAGGCTTGTTTGTTTTCTCCAAGGACAAGGTGGCTTTTTTAAAGAAAAAACACAGTACTTCAAAGTATTCAGCCAAACTCCAGGAGTCAAAGATTGAGGATAGGCACATCAAAGAGGTCACACACCCCTTCACTCTCATCCAGGTTGTAGATGTAGTCATGGTCACCAGGAGGAGGGGAGAGACGTAGCAAGGGGGCAAACACTGTTGAACAAGAAAAGTTTGCCATTAGTGTACTCCTGAAATTAAACTAAAACAAAACCACTATAAAAATGTGTAGCAGAGGCATGGACTTCACTTGGGCTGTTAAAAAAAGGCAGAACAAGTTGAAAGCGGTGGCAGTCCTACTAACAGCACCTACCTTATGGCAGGTCTGTACCCACAGTGTGTGTGTTAATTATAGCTTAAATGGAGCAAATTTCATATTGATATTCCAGCCTCCTCTTTCACTCTGCTTGTCTCCACTCCAAAAGTGGCAAGAAAGTAGCCTTACCTTCAGAGGACATTAGTTCTTCCAGCAACTCAGAATTCATGCATTCTGTGAAAAGGAGAAACAACTGCATCACAAGTGTGTGCGCGCTCGAACACCCAGATTTTAGTTCTTGAGGTAGGATCCTCGTTTCCACTCCACAACACCACCCTGTCCCTCTTGCTCTGCTCCATGTCTCAATCTTCTCTTCAAGTAAATCAGTCTTCTCCAACATGGTTATCTCCAAATGAGTTTGGAATACAACTCCCACTATCCCTCGCCAGCTTGACCAGTGCAAGCCAGTAGTCCAAACTGCCTGGTGGGTGGCAGCCTGGAGATGGCTACTGTAAACCTAATTCATAACCAGAGGCCTTGACCACATACAAACAGCTGAGCAACGTTTGCGAGGATGGGCTTCTTATACAATCACCATTAAAAAGGAATAGTGGGTTTAGCCCAGGTCTGATCTACTGTTAGCAGCTGCTTCCTTTCCTGATTTTTTGCAGACTGAAATAATAGAAATGGACTCAACCACTTCAGCAATGGGGGCAGGGTGGAATTCACATTTCTAATGCTCCACTGATATTTGAAAATTCCCTGCAAAAATCCCAGCACAAAAAGAGTAAGCTTATGCTACTGTATCTTCTATGTTTCTGCATGTTGAGTGAGTGTGCGTGCGTGTGTGTTTGTGAGAGCGAGAGAGAGCACAAGAAGGCAAATACAGTAGGCCCTCCACACAGTACACAGAACCCCTGTGAAAGTAAAAAAAACAACGAGAATAACTCTCTCCAGTGAACACTCTCTCCTCTCTGGATGCCCTGCCCAGGACAGCACCAGGGACAAGACTGCCCTCCCCACTTCGCTCTGCCACCTGCCCCAGGTGCAACTGATCATGCCCACAGCCGTGGGGAGCAGGACGAGATCACCATCCCCACTTCCCTCTCCCACCCACCAGGGGCACAATCACGTCTGCAGCTGCATGGAAAGGGAGCTGGGAAGAGAAGATGGCCCCCTCATCTCACTCTCCCACCCGTAGTGGGCGTGGTCGCTCACGTGGGGGGGGAGCGCCGGGACAAGATCTCCCTGCAGTAGGGAATGGAAGGGGGAGAATGGGGGAAGGCAAGCCACACCACAAATAGCCAAACCCATGAGTGTCAAACCTGTGAATGTGAAGGGAGAACTGTATTCAAAAGTGGTGCCCTTTAACTGTAGTCTGAAGTCAATCTATCAGCTTACTCGCACCACTTCAAAAAGTACAGCTAGAACATATCACTTCGGAATGCTTGTGTATGTGACTTCACATTGCCTGTCCCCTTAAGGGGAACTCATGAATTTCAGAGGGTTTTCTTTGGCAAATTACTACTCAGAGACAGTTTTGCTAATTCATTCCTTTAAAATACAGCCTCAGCACCTGGTATTTGTTTTCCTAGGTATTCGTTTTCCAGTCACCACTAAATTCTAACAGTTGTCCACTGTGTGAAACAGAAATAAGCTAGACTGGTTGACTCCTCCAAACCAGTGCCCAGTGTTGTTGGCCTACAGCCACCATCATCCCCAGTAGCATGCCCACTGCTGGATTAAGGGACAGATCTGGCACAGGAAGGAATCTCTGTACTAGCCGATACAGAACTCTAAAAATGCTTGCCTACTCCCATGTTAGCATTAGTGGGGACAGGTTACAGCCTTATTCTGATGAGGGCTCAAAAAGAGATTACTGGAAAATGAATACCCAGGTCAACTGCTTATGAAGCAATTCCAGCCTCGACACAGCAAATAACATAGTGCAAGACAAACTGAGAGACAGACATCCCTGATTCCACCAAGCAGTGTCAACAGTACAATGTGAGGGTACTAGTTTTAATTATTATTCCACACACATCCATTAGGGGGCCACAACAGGACTGCTATCTCCAAACACAACATCAATTGCTTCTGCTTAATACCAGAGTTTTAGAATCCTGAACACATATGAGAGAATAGGAAGATCAAGCAGACACAGGACCCTCTGTGTACCCAAGGGGGAAAAAATGGCAAAACAAAGAGAATTCTGCTAACAGGCTTTAGTACATACCTCTGCCTGGTTCAAACATCTCTGAAAGTTCTTTAGGAAGTTCTAGTACTGTAAAAGAAAAAGAGAAACAATTCTGGTTTTCACGCTGACCCAAAACCTCATGCTCAATATACTTCACTCTCACCTGCTTGGATAATCTGCCTTTGTATTCAGTTTCCTGTGCTCCACCAAGCATCACAGCTAGCAAGAAACCATATTTTCTAGCTCATTGAACCACAAATGTTTCTGAGACCAAGTCAACCTTCTTCATCCTGATGCCTTCAAAAATGTGCTGGGCTGCACCTCCAACAGCCTCCCAACCACGATGGCTAACTGGGGATTCCGGGATACATAGCCTAACACATCTTCATGGGGGGAAAAAAAACAGACTGAGGAAAGCTGAACTAACTGCATACCTACACTATGGATTCAAGGTGGGTCCAGCTTAGCACCTGTGGCAATGAACCTATCTGAAGCTCTTTCATTTCTCCTGAAGCAGCCAAAGTAAATTCTCTTACAGCAGATTGGACTATTGTCCATCTAGCCCAGTTCTGTCCTTTGTCAACGGCTCTCCACGTCCTCAGGCAGTGGTCTCTTCCATCATTTGCCACCCCTTCTTTTTTAAACCAGAGATTTAAATTCTTTAAACCAAATAGCTGACATGCAAAGAATGCGTCCAGTGGCTGAACTAAAATCCTCTTCTCTCTCTATTATTTTTTAAAAAATATAACTCAGCTTATGGTAAATTTCTCACCAGAAACCCAGTGAACATTGCAACTACGCCAGAGCAAAGCCGCTCAGCTGTCTGGAAGAGGAGCATGGCATTATGCTTTGCTAGTTCGGGAACACCAGATACAGAGCCTGGGACAATTACTTTTTTGGACTACAACTTCCATAGTCTCCCAGCTAGTGCAGTCAAAAGTTGTGGGAGATGTAGTCCAACAAAAAGGAATTTTCCCAAAGCTTTGACTACAACTACCAACCTCAAAGCCAACAACATAAGAATACTCACTTTCTGTGGGGTCTGGTTTGATCGGCTCAAAGGAGGTAGAGGGACTAGGCAGGACAGAGCTACTGTCCAACAAAGCAGAAGACTGGAGGGGCTGTGTATCTAATCCAGGAGGGGAGCTGACTGGTGCCGTTGAGGGAGTTAGCGGGTCCAACTCCCTACTACTTTTGGATTCTGCTATCAAGATGCCACTTTCTGTGGAGGGAAGAATCACAGACACAGATGGCAACCACTTTTCAATGATTCCTAGATTCTACACCACATGATAGCCAAACAGCAAACAACATGCATATAGTACACAGTTGCATTAATGAACATCTGAACTCATATGGCCTTGTAAATAAATCCACTGTAGTTTCAAAAATATCTTTTCAAAGATCTAGATGAGATGCAAATGTACATAGGGAAAACTAAGCCAACATGTGTAAAATCATAAGGGGCTATTATAAAAACCCGCTTTTAAAATCTAAGCATATTTTTGTCAGAAAGTGTCCAAGATGACACAAAAATCAATTTGCAACTAGTGAAGCCAATATTCGTGGAAGGTATGGTATCAGAATTTATTTATTGGATTTACACCGCACCTTTTTTTCCATAGAATAACACCCAAGGCAGCCAGCAATGATAAAATCAAATAAAGTATCCAGTTAAACCACAAAATTTCCAGCAAAGCAAGCAATCCACTTCTTCATTGAAGACACAATCTAGGAATAAGGTATAGAAGGCCATGATTTAAGCCTCAAGAAGAAAAAATGTGCACTCATTCAAAATGTGTAATATGAAAAGTTAATATTGTCCCAGATAGGTCCTGCTGCAAGAAAGCAAATAACCCCGCCACTTTCTGGAGTACAGTGGCCCCTCAACTTTTGTGAGGGTTGGGGGTGCAGAACTCTTGCAAAAGTAAAGAAAACTGCAAATAACTCCCCCCAACCAAGTGGGCACTCCGCCTTCCATTCCCTTTGAAGGCTCTCCCCCCCATTCTCTTGTGTTTAGCCCAGGCGTGCTACCTTCCAGGCTCATAGGCGATAGGCAAGTGAATGGGAGGGGGCGGCAGCCATGCATGCAATTCCCCCCTACATTCATTTGTGTTTAGCCCAGGTGCACTGCCTTCCAGACTCATGAGCAATATGCAAGTGAAAGGGAGAGGGCACCGGCTACATGCGCTTCCCCTCACATTCACTTCTGTTTAGCTTGGGAGCACTGCCTTACAAGTTCACGGGTGATAGGCAAGTGAATGGGGGCCAGCAGCTGCACATGCACCCCACACACACACAACAATCACTTGCATTTAGCCTGGGCACACTGCCTTCCAGGCTCACAAGTGATAGGCAAGTGAATGGTAGGGACTGACAGCCATATGTGCTCCCCTCATATTCACTTGCATTTTGCCCAGATGCACTGTCTTCCAGGCGCCCAGGTGATAGGCAAGCAAATGAGAGGGGGCAATGTCACTTGCCATTCACTTGCCTTTTGTCCAGGTCTGTGAAAGGAAGACATGCACACTCAGGCAAAAGGTAGAGTAATGGGAGAGGGAGAAGAGGGGAGGAAAGTGAGCAGCTCACAAATAATCAAGTTTGTGAAAGTCAAGTCTGTGAATGCGGAGAGAAGATTGTATATGTGAAAGCAAAGCTTTACATATAACGCCGAAGAACAGCAAAAGAACAACCATCTGGAACACAAAGTAAGGCCAACAGTTGATGGGGGCGTGTGCATTTGGACACTCCCAATCAGCACAGAATATAGTGGTCAGAGTGATAACTGGTACAAACAGCTAGAAATCCAACTGGTTGTCAAAGCAGTCTGCAGTTCTCCGGCTGATTGATTTCATTAAACATCCATTTATACAGACTTCCCACAAGCTCAAAGAAACAAACCTCCACTTATCCATTACAATTAAATAATATGAAAACAGAACAACCTGAAAAATTTTGGAAGTAGCATTCCACAACCTGATACCTTCTAGAGGTTTTGTACTTTGGCTCCCACCCATTCCTTCCAACACGATCTACGGTCAAGAATTCTGGAAGTTGTAATCAAAAATACATGAAAGGACATCAGGTTGGAGAAGTCCAGCATAAATCTACCCCTTAAAGCAAGTGGCCAGATGTGGTACTCCAGGTGTTTTGGCCATACAACTCCCATCAACCTGAGCCACCATAGTTAACTGCAAAGGGCTAAGAGACCTGCAGTCCAAAAACATCTGGAAAGCCACAAGTATTCCACCTCTGCCTGAAAACCAAGAAATAACCTTTGGGCTTCCTTATTTTTATTTTTTTTGCACTACAACTCCCACAATCTTTTATCACTGCCCATGCTATGTGGGACTTATGACAGCTGTAAGCTGTAGCTCCAGGAAGATGAACACGTTGCTTACCTGTAACTGTGGTTCTTCGAGTGGTCATCTGTGCCCTCACACACTGGGAATTTTTGCGCATGTGCGATAGCGTTCGGAAGATTCTAGAGCTAAGAAGCTTGGCGGGAACCCCTCCCCCATGCCCGTACTGAGCATGCTCAGCCTGCCAAGCCAACGGTCTCTCCTCAGTTCTAAAGTCTGCCAGTGCAGGACCTGAAAGAGGGAACGGCTGGGCGGGTGTGTGTGAGGGCACAGATGACCACTCGAAGAACCACAGTTACAGGTAAACAACCTGTTCTTCTTCTTCATGGTCTGTGTGCCTCACACACTGGGAGATTTTGTAGCTTACCAGTGGACGGTGGGTCAGGTCCTAGAGAACGGAAGACAACACCGCACGTCCAAAACGGGCATCTCTCCTGGAATGGCAGTCCAGTCTGTAGTGCCGCACAAAGGTCGAAGGTTGAGATCAGGTCGCCACACGGCATAGTTCCTGCAGGTCCACCCCTCACAGGAGAGCTGCTGAGGAGGCCACAGCCCTGGTGGAGTGGGCACAGAGCAAAGCTGGCAGAGGTTGCTTGGCAAGTTCATATGCTAGTAGAATAGTCTGGGCCACCCATTTAGAGAATCTCTGGGTGGACACCTTGTGGCCCTTTCGACAACCACCGTAGCAGACGAACAGGTGAGGAGTCTGACGAAAGGAGGAAGTCCAATGGGTGTAAAAGGCCGACGAGCACCTAGGAAGTGAAGAGAGCGCTCCAGAGGCGTAGCCAGGTCTGGATAAAAGCTAGGCAGGATGATGTCTTGGTTGAGGTGGAAGTGGGAAACCACCTTGGGCAAGAAGGAGATGTCCGGCCGAAGGACCACCTTGTCTCGATGGAAGACCAAGAAGGGCTCATCTCACCGTCGTGCTGTCAGCTCGCTCGCCCGTCTCGCCAAGGTGACAGCTACTAGGAAAGGCAGTCTTCATGGTCAGGAGCCTGTCATCAGCAGTAGCCATGGGCTCTAAAGGCAGTCGCGTCAGCTGGGATAGTACCAAGGACAGCGACCAAGGTGGTAGCAGAGGCAACACCGGTGGATAAAGGTGTTGCAGGCCCTTCCTGAACTGCTGGAGGGTAGCGTCCCTGAAGAGGGCTGCCAAGGAGGACCCTCGTGGCTGGTAAGCCACGATAGCAGCAAGGTAGACCCTTCAACGATGGGAAAGCGAGCCTTTGTTCTCGAAGGCGAAGAAGGAAATGAAGCACGGTGGGCAAATTGACAGACAATACCGGCTCACAGCGTGCCTCCGCGAAGGCGGTGAATCTCTGCCATTTGTAGCAGTAGGAACGGCGCGTCGACTCCTTCTTGGCCACAGTGAGGACATCTTGAATGGCTGGAGCATCTAAGGGGTTATCCTCCACGCGTGGAGAGCCAGGAGTGGCAGGTCTGGGTGGAGTACAAGATCGGAGTGTGACAGGGGATCCGGTACCGTCTGAAGCTTGAGGAGTCGGCCGCGAGCAGCCTTGAAGAGGGGCCCGAACCAGTGCTGTCTCGGCCAGTATGGTGCCATGAGGATAACATCGGCTCGATGCGCGAGGATCTTGGCGACCACTTGGCCCAGGAGAGGAAACGGTGGAAACGCGTAGAGGAGACCGTCGGACCACTGGAATTGGAAAGCGTCGCCGAGAGAGCCCCGATCCATTCTGGCTCTCGAGCAGTATCTCTTCCTATTCTTCCTATTCACGTTGCTGGCAAAGAGGTCGATAGATGGTTTGCCCCACCGGGCTAGTATCGCCCAAAACGTGGTACTGGAGAGGGACCACTCGTGGTAGCACGAGGTGTCTCTGCTGAGGGTGTCTGCCGTGGTGTTCTCACGGCCCACCAGATGCACCGCAACCGGGTGGACTAGGAGCGGTACACACCAGTCCCAGAGCCGAACAGCTATAGCAAGGAGGTTGGTCGATCGGGTTCCTCCTTGCCTGTTCACGTAACAGATGGCTATCTTGTTGTCGGACAGGATCTGTACCGTGCGGCCCGCGACCTGGTTGTGGAAGGCCCTCAGAGCCTTCAGGATGGTGAGGAGTTCCAGGGCGTTGATGTGCAAGCGGGTCTCCTGGTCGATCCAGCATCCCTGAACCCTCAGATTGCCGCAATGCGCTCCCCATCCGTAAAGGGAGGCGTCCGTCGTTACTGTGACCCGAGGAGTCGGTGCTCGGAACGGCATTCCGGAGAGCAGGTGCTGGTAGGAGAGCCACCAGAGAACAGAACAGCACACCCGGTGAGGGATCCACAGCAAGCGACGCTGGTCGTCCAGGAGGAGATTGAAGGCCCTGATGAACCAGTGCTGGAGCAGCCGGGCGCGAAGTCGGGAGAGATAGGTGACCGACGTAGTCGCCGCCATGTAGCAGAGGAGCTGCTGGATCCGTCTAGCCAAGACCACCGGGGTGTCGAGAACAGTGGAAGCGGCCCGGCAAAGAGTCCGAGCCCGCTCTGTCGGAAGATAGGCCTTGGCTGTGACCGAGTCCAGCGTCGCCCCGATGAAGTCCAGGACCCTCGTCGGCTCGAGGTGCGATTTCTTCGGGTTCACCCTGAGGCCAAGGCAGGACAGAAGGGAAAGCATGAGGTGGATGTCCTTGTATAGCTTTTGCTTGCAGGACGCCACCAACAGCCAGTCATCCAGGCCCTTCGTCCGGAGGTACGATACCACAGAGGCCATGCATTTGGTGAAGACTCTGGGCGCGGTGGACAGCCCAAACGGTAGCACCTTGTATTGATAGCAGCTACCGTCGACCGCGAATCGTAGATATCTCCTGTGCTGTGGACGAATTGCGATATGAAAATAGGCGTCCCGTAGATCTATAGAGGCGAACCAGTCCCGTTGTCGAAGGAAGGGCAGGATGGAAGAAAGAGTGACCATCTTGAACTTCTTGGGAAGGATGTAGGAGTTCATCCCTCTGAGGTCCAGAATTGGTCAGAGGGTACCATCCGATTTCGGTACTGTGAAGTACCAAGAGAAGAAGCCGGTGGTACTGGCCGAGGACGGAAGTCGTTCTATGGCCCCTTTGTGCAGAAGGGACTGGATCTCCTCTAGCAGAGCTGAGCTGGCTGGGGTGGAATAGTAGACGCCTCGCAGTGGTATATCTTGAAACTCTATGGCGTAACCAAGACGGACGATGGACAGAACCCAAGAGTCCATCGTGATGTGACACCATTTGGCGAGATGTCGGGCCAGGCTCGGTTGATCTACGAAAGTGGTAGGCAGGCTGAAGACTGGCTGTGGTGGCGACCTGAGAAAGCGGTCAAAAACGAGACTTCGTCATGGATGAAGACTTCTTTGAAGATAGTTGGCGTCTTCGAGGAGGTCTTCGTGCAGAGGATGACGACGGCCGAGACGGAGCCGAGTGCAGTGAGCGGGGCTGCTACGTCGAGGACGAACAGCGCCAGGAGGAGCAGGAACCGAAGCTGCGGCGAGGCTGAGACGGCTGATGGGTCCCCATCCGCTTTGCCATAAAGCGCGCCTTCATGACATGGTCCATCGCCTCGTCAGTCGTAGCATGGAACAGGCCTTGACCGTCGAAAGGCAGGTCTTCAATTCTCTTCCGGCTGTCCTCCTGGAGGCCTGCCGACCTCAACCAGGCGGAACGCCTAAGAGCGACAGAGCCCACCATCACCCGGGCTTCCACTTCCACCGAGTGCCTCGAAGACAGGATCTGCTGGTTGGCGAGTGCTACCGATTCGTTAAATAATTGGATCGTACTCATCCGATGGTCCTCAGGAAGGTGCGCCAGCAGAGGATAAAACCTGTCGAGGAGATTCTGCTGGTACGCGGCTAGGCAGGCCTGTATATTGGATACCCTGGCGATGAGCGACGAGACGGAATAGAAACGCCTGCCAAAGTTATCCAAACGACGGCCCTCTCGGTCCGGCGGGGTGGTGTGTGCTCTCTTGCCACCCTTGGTCTGAGAGGACTCGACCACAATGGAGTTGGGCACCGGATGATTGAACAAGAACTTGACATCCTTCCTCTGAGTTCTGTACAGATGTTCCAGGCGATGCGATATCGGTTGCGCCGATGCAGGTTGGGTCCAAGGATGTTTCAGGACCTCCTGTAGCACAGGCAAGAATGGTAACAGTGCCATAGATGGAGGACAGGTGTCCACATAGTGGAACACCGGGTCTTGCACAGATGGAGCTGGGTCGGAAACATCCAGGCCGAGTGCATTCGCCATTCGAAGGAGGATGTCCGAGAATTGTTTCACGTCCTCTGGTGCCGAATCCGGTGCAGGGTCCCCGAAGGCCAAGGGCGGAGACTCATGGGAGCCTGGCGTTGAGTCTTCCGATTCAGACTCTGTCTCGTAGGTCCGAGAAGACTGAGACGGCGACTTCTCTGCCAAAGGCTGTTGGGCCGGCAATGATACGGTGACCGTAGGCGCGGTTAACATCATTGATGCCGATGACGGTACCGGTGGAGCGACCGGCGGCTGGGACAACGTGGTGGTCACGATCAGCAGCACCGCAGGCACCGGATGTTGAATGGCCTGGGTGGTCAGAACCGGAGCCGAGGTCTGCGCCGGAAGGGCCTCTGAGACTGGGTGTGACACGGTCGCGGTGACTCTAGGCGGAGGTGACACAGGCTGGTAGCGCGGCGAACAGTCACGGGACCTCTCGTAATACGACGACCTCGAGCGGGAATGTGAGGGCGAACGCCGGTACCGAGGGTGGTATCTGCCGCGAGATGGTGATCGAGACCGACGGTACAGAGACCAGTGCCTCACATCCAGGTGGTACCTATCCCTATAAGCTGGGGAATAGGACCGGTACGATCCTGGTTGTTCCCGACAGAGATGCTCACGGTCGTACCTTGCTATGTAGGAGGCTGATGAGAAAGGCAAGTCTATCGGAGGCCAAGACAAGGACCGTTGCGGATAGACCTCCCCCCGCCGCAGGGATCGATGCCTTTCCAGCCGGTCCGGGGAGCGGGTCTCACTCCTCCTAGTACGGTCACGCGAGCCAACCCGATGACAAGATGGGGCCCGAGGTGTGACCAATACAGGCTCCGAGTGGTCCATCCCCTCCGGGTGACCGAGCGGAACAACCGCGGCAGAGAGAACAGGTGGGCCTGAAGGCGCAGAAGAGCCAGCGGTCGGGTCCTCTTCATATACCTCGGATATCTCAGGCGGGCCAATCTCCTCAATGACATCCTCCAGGTGTTGAGTGGGAGGAGGTGTCAGAGGGCAGGTCCTCCTTGGAGAGGGTGAACCCCGCTTCTCCTTCTTCTCCTTCTTTTTCTTCTCCTTCTCTTTCGAAGTCTCATGAGACGGAGGCCGCTTATGTTGCACGGCGGTGAGAGGCTTCAAAGATGGTACTGCCTGCGAGCCCACAGGGGCCTCTTTTGATGCAGAAGCATCCAACGGGCGCTTCAGGATGTGAGGAAGGGCCGATATCGGAGGCCGTGAGGACGATACCGAGCCCGGTACCGTCATCGTCGGCACAGCAGCTGCCAATACCGACGACGGTGTGGTCGTTGGTCGCGCCGTTGAGGAGGGGCGCAAAGACATGGCCATTTCTTCACCCGCTTGTTCTTTGACCCTCAAAGACTGTTCCCAGCAATGGGATTTAAGTCTCGATGATCTGTTTCTTAACGTTTGGGCCGTAAACTCCCGGCAGATAGAGCAGGCCCTCACGTTATGGGTCTCCCCAAGGCAGAAGAGACACTTCTCATGCCCACCGGAAAGAGCGACCTTTCGACCACAGGAAACGCAACTCTTAAAAAGAGCAGCCATAGAAAGAAGCCCAGAAAAAGGAGACGAAAGTCCAAGAAGGGGAAGAAACTCACAGAAGAAGATCGAAGATCGAAGAAGAGAGGTTCGAGAATCCGAGAATACCGATATCCAAATCCAAAGCCCACAAGCCAAAAACCAAAGTCCAAATCCGAATGCAAAATCAACAAGCCGAAAGCTAAAAGGCAGCTGCAAAGCCAAGAACCTTCCGTTCGCTAAGGCAGACGAAAAAGAACTGAGGAGAGACCATTGGCTCGACGGGCTGAGCGTGCTCAGTACGGGCATGGGGGAGGGGTTCCCGCCAAACTGCTTAGCTCTAGAATCTTCCGAACGCTATTGCGCATGCGCGAAAATTCCCAGTGTGTGAGGCACAGAGACCACGAAGAAGAACTAATGTTCCCCACCAGACTTAAACATTTTTGCTTTTTAGAAATGATGACAGTGTTAGAGCTTTCTGAGGCTCAGCATCACTGTCCAAGTTCCAGTGCAGAAAGAACAGAAAGCAAGGTTGACCAGCTCTCCCCATAAGCAAGTTGGCCAAGATAGAAAGAGATTATTGAGAAGTAGGACCTCCTCTTGGGCTCACCTGTGCCACTGGCTGTTTTCGGAGCAGCACAGATGTCTTGTGTGCTGTTGGGTACAGGTGCAGAAGGTTGGGTACGGCTGGGAACAGATGCCTCATGGGAGTGGGCAACAGATGGCCTCTGAGGCTTAGAAGGGGTGACTGGCTGACATTGAATGAGGTCTTCAGGGGGAGGGACAGGAAGTACCACTGGAGGAGAACTCCAAGCATCTTTATTGACTAGCAGAACATCAATTGGACCATTTGTGCTTTTTAGATGGATTTGGTATTTCTTCTGGCCATTTAAGCCCTACAAATAGTCAAACAAGAGAGAGATTGCAGCAAAGAACATAAGAACCATGCTTTATCAAGCCAAAGACTTGCGAAGTCCACTATTCTGCTTACACAGTGGGCAACCGGACACCTACGGGATGCTTGCCAGCAGAACTTAAGCAACGCATTCCTGACAGTAAACTGTTTCCTCTGTGTTCACAGCTTCCTTCTTTTCAAAAGGTGAATGCCTGGTCCTCTCCTCTCTTCCCCAACTCAGCAACTTGTCAAAATTAACATCTAGCCAATGATTCTCAATTCATGTCCACTTTATGATTTAAGTGGACTGGACAATACTGTGAAATCATCTCCCCACACTTTCAGACAGAAATTTCCCTCAGCTTTAAGCAAAGACTAAAGGTGCTGGGTCGAGGTGTTGATTTGCAAAACATTCTCTTTCACTGAGCTATGATACTTCTTTATTTCCACAAACCAAAGCCTAGACAAGTTAATTGTAATTGAAACAATTCACAAAGGGGTAACTACTCCAAGCTCTGCATACACACACAACCTGAGGAATACAGCAGCCTACCATACACAAGTTTTGACTCTATCCATCTGCCTACTCCACTACTGTCTACTCCAGCTTCCCCTAATCTGATTATTTTTCCAAATATACTGCTGTGGTAGCTAGGGATTCTAGGAGTTGCAGCCCAATGCATCTGAAGGATACAAAATTAGAGGCGGCTGATCTATTGACTGCAATCTACAGAGTTTCAAACAGATGATCTTCTACTATCTGATCCTTTAAAAAAGGGCATGCAGGAATTGAACTTGGGACCTTCTACATGCAAAGCAGTTACAGCAGCACTGAGCTATGGTCTCCCCAGGACAGCGGAAATGTTCATGAACAATGTCTTGACCATGTCTTGTTAACAGAAAAGACAAAGATAAGGCAAATGCGTCAAAATACAAACAAAAATGTGACAAGATGTGGTAAAAAGCTGTAGAGAAGACTACTACCACAGTTGGCCTATTCTACTTGGAATTAGCAATTTAATATAGGTACTGAATGTTACGATACAAAACAATCTTCTCCCATCCATATCATCTTCTCAACACTCATAACAGAGCATAAGGTAACAGCAACTGCCAGTACTTCGAGAATATGCTATTCTTTTCTACTATTCTGTAAGGTCATATGCTGTAACTATAAAAGTAGCTACAAAGTTGCAGCAAAATCATCCCTTCCCAAGTTACAATTGTTATGTAACAATCTGTGTTACTTTTGTTACTAGAAAAAGGAATTAATTAAAAGTAACTAGGTATTTTGAACTTTCCTCTTCTAAGTTCTATGGAATTGCTGGCGACAGGTGGTGTCAGACAACCCAGCTGAGTTCAACCATGGAAAACTAACCCCAGAATGTTTAAAGTCATGATTGCATTGCTTAAGGTCAAGTCCAGAGGCTTAGAAGTTATGAGATTTATCACAGGTACAGAATGTATGGCACCCTAGACATTTCAGCCTACATCTCCCACTAGCTTCAACCAGCATGGTCTGGCACTGTGCTCTTTGTAGTCCAAAACATCTGAAGAGTCAAAGGTTGGTACACAGCTAGAAAGAAAAATATCTAGCACAGCCTCTTTCTCAAATGTTTAAGCGCGCCGCTTAGCTATGCTATTTCCATGTACTACCTACCTCAGGGACAGGAACTTCTAATTGGGTGCCTGATGGGGCTCGAATGGCTAGCAGTGTATCACCTGAAACAAGAGAACAAACACAGCATTTATTGTTCTGAACTGAGTTCAGAAAGAGTGTGTGTCAGCATCCATTCTCCTTTGTACCCCAACCTGATCAGTACACCTTCATTCTCTAATGGCCAATAAGATTCTTTTTTAGGACATCCTGCCTAACAGATCTCTCATACTTGCCTAAAGTATCCAGCCAGAGAAGGCACTCAATGCTATATTTAAAGGCTGTTTCACTCTTGTGAGGGTAGGCCATTTAGATCACAATAATTTATTTATATTCCACCTTTCTCTAAGTTTGTTGTTGCTGTGTGCCTTCAAGTCACTTCTGACTTATGGTAACCCTATCGCACTTTTTTTTTTTTTTTGCAAGATTTGTTCAGAGTAGATTTGCCATTGCCTTCCTCTGAGACTGAGCATGACTTCTCCAAGGTTACAATAAAGGGGGTCTTCATGGCTGGGTGGGGATCCAAACCCTGTTCCCACAGAGTCGTAGTCCAACACTCAAACCACTATACCACACTGGCACTCACTCGTGCTCTCTCTCTCTCTCTCTGTCTCAGTGTGAAACCCAAAGTGGCTTATAACAAATTTAAAAAATAATGGCTTCAAACTCCAAGAAAAGAGATTCCCTCTAAACATTAGGAAGAACTTCCTGACAGTAAAAGCAGTTCGACAGTGGAAGTCTTTAAACAGTGTGCATTGGGTAAAACATTAAAAATGGGAAGAGAGGTACTTGGAAAGCGCAACTGTTATACATCTTCTGTCTAAACGTACATACAGACTAGACCCTCCTTTACATGCAGCCCGCTTAGAAAAAAGGGGGATTATTCTGCAGATCCTGAATCATTCCCAGAAGAAGCTGCCAGGCAGACTGGGAAAAGGAACGTCAGCAAACAAGAACTAAAATAAGCCACTCCATTCTCACCTGGGAAGCACTTGCAGAGGTCCTCATCAGTTACATAGGCTAACGTTCCTGGAGTTAAGGAAAAAGCCAGCTGTATCCAAAAAGATCTAAGAAAGAACACTTCTAAGAAGCTAGGACAAACTGCAAGAAATGAAGATCAATACCTGATTTTCAGTCTTTACTACACAATGAGTTGGTCAGGACACACATTCCCTGTCCTCACAAGGTATATTCAAAAAAATAGTGACAAAGAGGCTGTTTCAGAACTCACGCATTTATTTTCAAAGCTGAAAGCTGAGCTAAAGAAAAATTAATTTTTTTAAAAGTAGGATTTTTTTTAAGAAAACAAGCGATAAGATGGAGTAAAGGAAGAGTACACCAAAAAGAAATTTGGGATGGGGAAAGCAGATCAGTAATGCACAGTGAGCAGAAAAATAATTTTTCTTCCCTCAGAATGCCAGAATGGGGACAAAACCAATCAGATACAAGACTACTGGTGTTGCTGTTGTTGTCGTCATATCCCCTAAGATCTTATCTCTTACACAAGCGCTCTCAAATGTGTTGGACTACAATTCCCATCATCCCCAGTCAGCACAGTCACTGGCCATGCTGACTGGGGATGGTGAGAGCTTCAGTCCATAACATCAGGAAAGCACCTAATTACGGGGAACTGCATTATCTGATACAGGGACAAACAGAAGGTAGCTGTCTCACCAACAAACCTGAATTGACTCTCCATGACAGGGAGGCTAGGGTATATAATCATCACCATCATCACCTACATTCCACCTTTTCCCCAAGACTGGGACTCAAGCCAGCTTGCACATTAAAAAGATTACAATTGAAAACATACAGTCAAAAACATACAAGAAGTCAACATTAAAATGAAATCAAACTATTAACCATATTAAAAACATACAGTCAAAAAAGATACTAAGAAATTATACATTAACATTTTAATGCAGCATTTACAGCCCTCTTATTAAAAGTCTTCCATTCTAAAAGTCTGCCTGAATAAAGACAACTTAGCCTCCTGACAAAAAGACTGTGAGGGGGCTGTTCCAGCCTCCCTTGGGAAGGAGTTAGACAGAGCACACCTAGATCTAATGATCTGGAGCGGATCATTAAGCAAACAGTCTATAAGCACTTAGAAAGAAATGCCATCACTAAAAGTCAATATGCATTTCTCAAAAACAAGTCATGCTAGACTAATTTGATCTCTTTTCTTGATATAGTCAGTTTCTAGATGAAGGGAATGCTGTGGACATACCATATCTTGACTTCAGTAAGGCCTTTGACAAGGCTACCCGCCCCTCCATGATATTCTAGCAAACAAGTTAATAAAATCTGGGCTAGGCAATGCTACTGTTAGGTGGATTTGTAACTGGTTGACTGACCAAACCAAAAAGGTGCTCACCAATGGCTTAACTTCATCTTGGAGAGAAATGACTAGTAAGGTGCCAGTGGGGTCTGTCCAGGGCCCAATGCTAGTCAACATCTTTATCAATGATTTGGATGAAGGAATGGAGGGCATTCTTATCAAATTTGCAGATGATACCAAATTGGGAGGCATAGCTAACAGCCAGAGGACAAGATCAGAATTCAAAATGACCTTAACAGATTACAGACCTGGGCCAAAACTAACAAAATGAATTTCAAGAGGGAGAAGTGTAAAGTATTACACCTGGGCAGAAAAAATGAAATGCACAGATATAAGATTGGTGACACTTGGATTGACCACAGTACATGTGAAAAGGGATCTAGGACTCTTGGTAGACCACAAGCTGAACGTGAATCAGCTGCAGCAGCCAAGAAAGCCAATGTGATTCTGGGTAGCCCATCAGTAGGAGTATAGTATCTAGGTCAAAGAAGTGATGGTACCACTCTATTGGGCTTTGATCAGACCCCTCCTGGAATAGTGTGTCTAGTTCTGGGCACCACAGTTAGGAAGGATATTGACAAGCTGGAATGTTTTCTGAAGAGGGCAACCAAGATGGTAGAAGGCCTGGAGACTATGTCCTATGAGGAGTAGCTTATGGAGTTGGATATGTTAGCTGGGAGAAGAGAAGGTTAAGAGGTGACATGATAGCTATGTATAAATATTTGAAGGGATGTCATACACAGGATAGAACAAGCCTGTTCTCTGCTGCTCCAATAACTAGGACAGAGAGCAACGGCTTCAAACTTCAGGAAAAGAGATTCCATCTAAACATTAGGATGAACTTTCCGACAGAAAAACAATTTGCCAGTGGAATATACTGCCTCAAAGTGGAGTAGAGTCTCCTTTTTTTGGAGGTTTTTAAAAAGAGGTTGGATGGCCATCTGTCAGGAATGGTTTTGATGGTGTATTCTTCTACGGTAGGGGGTTGGTATCAATGGCCTTTGTGATCTCTTCCAACTCTATGATTCTGTGATTCTGAAGTCTAGGGGCAACCACTGAGGAAACCCTCCTTCATGTTCTCACCAATCATGCCTGTGAAGGTGGTGGGACTGAAGCAAGGGCCTCTCCTGCAGATCTCAGGGTCCAGGCAGGTTCATATTTCTTAATACTGCACAGTCTGCTAATAGTGCAGGATCAGTATTAGCCCCAGTAGGAGATCAATGTTCCTCATGTCATTTTAAAAACTCAAAGAAAAACAGGACAGCGGTAGAGCATTACAACATACTCAAAGGATATCTGCTGTTCTGCACATCATCTGTAACATTTTTGATGCTTTGCTGCACCCACATCTTCTGCTGCTCTAGCTCCCGCTCTCGCTGCTCCAGATCCTCAATTTCTGCCTTCAGCTCAATCAGCTTATGGGCAATTTCGCGGGTGTTGCAGCCAGGGCCTACACCTCTGAAAGTAGGGAGAGAAAGAGGCATGGGAACCATGTATAGCCCTCTTCTACACACACCTTCCCTGACTCCCAGCAGTATTCAGTCACAAGGAAATCTAATAATCTGCCTTTAGCTTTCAGGTCCAAAACCTTCCATAGAAGAGTCAGTGGTATGTACATACGTATGCACACACTCATTAATATGCTGTGCTTCTCTCCAAACACTTCTTTGTTTTCTCCCAGGACTGCTACTTCCATTTTAACTCACCACTGGCTATGCTGGGCAAAGCTATATTAGCTAATAGGAGCTGAAGAGGAAAAGTCAGAAAGTGATCATAAGGTCCAAATGAGGTAGAATCAATGTTGAAGAAACTAGTTTACTTAGACATAGGAAATGTTCTAAATTCCTAGTGATTTTAAACCAAACCATCTTGACATGTTCTGCTGATAAAACAAACAAACAGCTAAAACGCTAAAACAAGATACAACGGACAAATGTGACATATACAGTTTGAAAACAGTTTTTGCTTCTTATTGGTCAGTTTGCATGCGTTATAGTCCTGTGTTGATCAAGTACTGACACTACATGTTTTCATACAAATTCTATACAAAGTTGAGTTAATTATTCATTTGGTTACCAAGCCAGAGTATACCCAGTGCTCTGTCATTAAATAAACTTCTGAGTACAATTTACTACAAGACAGCATAAATGAATCTTAAAGGGCTAAAAATTCACCCTTCAGAACTGATGTCCAACAAAATCTGGATGCTCTCCATCTCCAAATTATGTATGGCTCTGAGCACGGCCAATGAGGACCTTCACTCAAGGCTGGTAGATGTGAAGCAATTACAACACCAGCAATGGCTCAACGACAGGCTCCACCTCTGTTAAGGGCAGATGATGGATAAATGTGACAAAAGACAAAACTAGGTAGTTGCTACCAACTGCATAGTTAAGAATAGAGCCTCATTTCAGTGCCTCCACCCCTTTCTTAGAAGGACCAAACACTCACTTCCACTGAATACTGTTCTTGGACTTCTTCTCAATCAGTCCAATGCCTTCAAGCACATTTGTGATGTCATAAATGCGCCGCTTCTGCCGCACAGCCAGGGTATCTGCTGCCTGTGTAAAGAGCACAAATACACAAGTTTCACGTCTTTACAAAAGCAGGATTAGGCCAACCAATAAATACATCAGGTTTTTCACAAAAGCAAAAATGCTACCTGCAGCCAGTGATGTATTTAAGTCTTTTACTCCAAGTCTCAAATCTCTACCTTCAAGTCTCAAGTCCTTGAAGATACTTTCAAGTCAAGTCTCAAGTCTGGGAGTCAACTTTATACCCCACTCTATATTCCAGAATTTCTGGACAGAGTCGAATAAAGACAGTTTTAACAATTTAAGGAGAGTTGGCCCTCAACATTTGCAATTTTGCCATCTGCAGCTTTGGAAGTAGGGAATAGGATCCTTCTTGCTACCCCTTCCTGAAGCTGGAGGCTTTTGCACATAAGAGTCTGCACTTTTGGAAGTGGGGAATAGGATCCTTCTAACTTCCCATGAAGCTTCAAAAGCTTTAGAAGGAAGGACCCTTTCTCCTCAAGTATGTTGCCTAACACATTTGCTGTTCCTCCCTGAGAAATGCACCCTGTGCTCTAGGGGTGAGTCTTGTCTTCTGCTCTTAGAAAAAGTTTTAGAAGGCTATCCCAATATGCAGCAGGGAGAGGCTGCTGAGCAGACCTCAAGCCCACTACCTAACCTGTTTGCTGTTCCCCTCCAAGAGATTCACCCACACTTTGGACTTGAGTCAGATCATCACATGACCAGTAGGCAAAAAGAGATGGAAGTTTTAAGGTTTCTGAATGAATGTGTTATGTTACTGGACTAAGGGCAGCAAGTCAGTCACTAACACAAGTCTCAAGTTGAGTCGAGCCAGTGCATCATTTATTGCCAAGCTGAGTCTGAGTCAAGTCACTGAAGCAACTTAAGTCTGACTCGTATCCGAGTCTGTTGACTCAAGTCTACATCACTGCCTCCAGCTACTTTAATCACTACCTATAGCAGGAGTGGGAAAGAGGAGTCTCTCAAGATGCTGCCAGACTATAACTCCCAGGAGCTATAGTCAGCAGAGCCAACAACAGGGAATCATGGGAGATGCAGTCCAGCAGTAGCTGAGAACATACATTTCTCCTCTCCTGCATACAGGAACATGACAGTTTCATGGGTTTTTTTTAACTATTTTGGGATTGGGAGAGAAAGCACCATTTAAGCCTGTATGGCTACAGATGTTTCATTCTAGGAATGGTGATGCAAAATGTAATTTTTCCCACTAAATTGACAGGTTGAGATGGCCTCCATCACATGAGACATTCCATTTTGCACGGCATAGGAGGAAAGCAGAAGTGTGTAGCATTATTTTTTCTGCTTCTGCCAACAAACAAACTGCATAGAAATTCAGTGTAGTAAAGTAGTTAAAGTCTCCCTAGGGCTGGGAGACTTGGCTCCAGATTTCCATGGAGCCATGAAGCTCACCAAATTGCCTTGGGTCAGTTACTTACTCACAGACTTACTTTCTCTATTAACCAAACCTAATCTCACAAGGATAATGTAAGGATACATTAAAGGCAGGGCACAGTACAATGTCCTAAATTCCTCAGAGGAAGGACAAGACATAGCTGTATTTTTAACAAAGAAATGACATAGAGATCTCCAACACATAATGTTTCTCCCTGTCTTTTACACCAAAGGTCCACATCAATTCTTCATATTAGGTGGAAAAAATTACTCACTCTCAAAATTCAAGAGCTTGAAGTCATAAACTGAAAGTGAGAGGAAGCCAATTTCAAGAGAAAAAAGCTCTTGTAATGTCAGCCTATACCTAAAGTATTTAATGGTGGTCACAGCTACAGGATGGTGTGAGGGCAATCAGCACTAATGGAACAATCCTATCCTATGAGGATAGACTTAGAGAGCTGGGTATGTTCAGTCTGCAGAAGAGAAGGTTAAGAGGGGACATGATAGCTATGTTTAAATATTTGAAGGGGTGCCATGTAGAGGAAGGAGAGAGCTTGTTTTCTGCCGCTCCAGAGACCAGAACAAGGAGCAATGGATTCAAGCTGCGGGAAAGGAGATTCCACCTGAACCTCAGGAAGAACTTCCTGACGGTCAGGGCTGTCCGGCAGTGGAATATGCTGCCTCGGAGTGTGGTGGAATCTCCTTCTTTGGAGGTTTTTAAGCAGAGGCTGGATGGCCATCTGTCGGGAGTGCTTTGAGGGTGTTCCTGCATGGCAGGGGATTGGACTGGATGGCCCGTGTGGTCTCTTCCAACGCTACATTTCTGTGATTCTGTGATTCTGTGAAGAAAGTTGCCTTATACAACACTGGAGTGTTTGTCCATCTACCATAATACTGTCCACTCCAAATGACAGTATTTCTCCAGGAGCTCAGGCTGTAATATCTCCCATCCTGTTACCTGATCATTTTAACTGGAAATGCCAAGAACTGAACCCAAATTCCTGTGCACAAAGTTATGTGCTCTACGTTAAGCCAAAGCTATCTCTCTCACTGAAACACTTGGGTAACTGAGTCAGACACTGAATTTTCAAGGGCGTTCTCCAACAAAGATGATGAAAAGTACTGCTCTGACGTCATGTTGCATATTCAAAATAGCACACAACCTAAACAACTTGGAAACAGAGGGCTCACTGCAAACAGAACTCTCCTTCTTTTGGTGTTTACTGGTATTAAGTTAGATTTTCCTATGCCAAATCAGTATAAGTGGCTGCAAGTCAAAAATCTACAATTCTTCTGGAGTCTTATATTGCTGTAGTCTTCAAGGTCTGATATTATTATCAAAAGCTCTCCCTTTACTTGACATTTCAAAGAAATAGGTATTGGCACTCAGCATATGTATGTAGCAATGCTAGAGGTAGTCAAACAGTGGAATCCATATGTTCTCAGACTATAATTCCCATGATATCACACTAAAGGCAATAAGGGTGGAATGATGGAAGTTGCAGTCTATCACCATCTGAAGAGCCACAAATTGCCCGCCCCTTATATTTAGGTGACTCTTTTGTTCATCTGATGAAGCGTCCTGTGATGTGTCTTCTGCCACAGTATATTACTTTTGAACACAATCCTATGCAAGCCTATCAGATGTAAGCTCCAACAGATTTGATGGGGCAAGTGTGTACAGCAGTATGGGCAAACAGTGTCTTCCTTGTTTGGGATTTCAACTCCCAGGCACTCCAGCCAATGGTGAAGAATTATGCATGTTGTAAACCAAAACATCTGGAGGGCCAAACATTCCTCAATTCTGATGTTTAGGATGGCAGTTTGAGTCTTCAATGTGGTAAGGGCTGCTATTACTTCCAAAAAACGAATTCAAAGTCAACAAGATAACAGTTTCTTCAATGAAATTCTCAGGCTGCAATCCTCTGTATGCTTACCTGGAAATAAGCATCATTAAACAGAGCAGGACTTACTGCAAAACTTTTTTAGGTTAGTAAACACACCTAAGACTATGCTGTTAATCCACTTACAATCACCCAGAGCCATGAGACCAGCAGCAATTTCCAACCCACCCTGCCTGCTGTTGTTTCTTTCTGGAACAATATCCCTCCAGATGGCCATGAAAGCAACATGGTCATGGCAGTGGGAACTGTAATCCAGCACATCTGGAGGGTGGCAGGTTGAAGAATGCTGACATGCACAGCCACATGGGGATTCAGTATCACTTCAACAGTGTCTCGTTAAAAATCAACATGTGGTTCACAGTCTCAATAGCTTCTTCCTGCTCACTTTCCTGCTCTAGATTGCCTATGTTTGGTCCTGGGTAGAAAGCACAGCCTGTTGCACTGCAACAAACCATTACCAGCTGAAAAAGAGGGTTTTCTTTTCCCCTGCATTGCAACAGAACCAAGCAAAGATCAGTTGAGATTAAGTGTTCAAGGCAAGGTTAAGAACACCTGCAGTCTTTTCTATGCAGCAGTAAAGCCCCAACAACAGCTGTAGTTCTGTATTTTGTCTACAAATCTGTTGCACCTGCGGTTATGTTAATACCATATGAGACACCTCAGGATCCTTCCATACACCAGTGCATCTACACTCACCATGCAAATTGGCAGGCATGTATCCCAATATTATGCTTGATTTCCCCTTTCAGGAACTCATTTTGGTGAGATAAAAGGAGGACAGAGCCAGAAGCTGTTCCAACTATGTGGAGGGAAAGAATAGGGAAGGGAAAGGCAAGGGCTTGGGAGAAACCAAAGGCTTCGGGCAGATTTGTTGAGGGAGAAGAGGGGAAGGGAAGCTGATCATCTGCAGACACAAGGGCAGGAGACAGGGACCAAGTCTGGCATAACCTATTTCATCAACTGGGGCTCCCCCTGGCAGGAAAGGACATCAACAGACTTCCTCCACATGTAGACAAGAGAGTGGGAGATTCGACAACCAGCTAAAAGGTTAAAACACACGCCACAGAGGGCCTGGTCCTACCCCTCTTGGCCCCCCCCGCCTCGAGCCTGCTCTTGCCCACCTTCACTGGTCTGCGAGGGAAGGGCTCTCCCCACATGCCTAGCTCCTGCTTTGCCGAGACCGGTCATGGGTCCCATCCACCACCGCCGCAAGAAGACAGCGAGGACAGGATCTCTCTCCAAATCCTCCCAGCATCACCACCCTCCGGACCCGATCTCTTTTTCCCTGCCTGCCTCCCCCTGCCTGCCCGCCTCACCAACTTGAGGTCGAGCACGCCGTCCTTGGCCTCTTGCAGCAGCGATACGAACTTGGTGGTGAGCAGCCCGAGGCTCTTTTCGTGCCGGCTCGGGGCGCCCCCCGGTGGCTGCGGCCCGGACTCCGCCATCCGCCCGGCTCAGACGCCCCGCAGCCGGTGCAGATTGCAGGACTCCGGTGCGGCCCCCGCGCGCTGACCCCCTCCGCCGCTTCCGGCCACCGCAGGGCATGACGGGAGGAGGTGAGGAAGAAGGAGGGGGAAAGGCTCCATCTTGAGAGAGAAAGGGCGGAGCACCGCAGCTCTTCCTCCCGCCCTCCTCTGTTAGGCCCCGCCCACTTCTCCACCATCTTCTTCCGAAGGGAAGCTCGAGCTCAGCCGCGGACCCTGGAACGGTTTGAACTCCTGTGGGGTCTCGAGGAAGGACGCTGGGTTGAAATCCTCTCTGACCGAGCGGGAAACGAACTCCAGAGTTTGAGAAATACAGTCAGAGCTGATTCCAGATGGCGAAAAACCGCGTCAGCTTTTAAGTGTTTCAGAGCTCCCAGTTGTTCTAATGAAGAATTCTGGAGAACTGAAAAGATTGCACACTTTTGCAGCATCTTGTTTACACAGCTGTGGATTTTGTTTTCTCGCGGAACAGCATGACGGTCTTTTTTTATGTGGTGTTGTTTTCTTTTAATTTGGTCTGTTCCCTGTCCGTTCTTGTTTTTTTTTAATTAAAGAAGGGCCCAGTTTCTTCTTTCCTATTTGTGTTACCTTTTGTTATGCCCAGTCTTTCAGTTCCACAAACATGTTTCCCCCTTCGCGGTATCCTGAGTTAAACGTAATTAGAAGGATTGCTCATGTTGTGATCTCGATTTTTAATGGGGAGGGGCTGATCTTAGGAGCCAGTGTGGAGTAGTGGTTTGAGTGTTGGACCACGACCCTGGAGACCATGGTTCGATTCCCTGCTCGACCAGTGGGTGACCTTGGTTGTGTCACACACTCTCAGTCCCCAGAAACGACGTGAAGGCACACAGCAACAACAACTTGGGTTGTCAAATTGGCAAAAAACAAAAAACAGAACAGGCTCAGCGTGGCATTCTTGCCCTTTAACATCACCTTGGTGTTCAGGAGTCATTAAATTAAACTTTTCACAGCATAGAGACAAGGCCATTGTTTCCAAATATTTGCAAAAATTGCATTAAACGCACAGGACAGAAGAGAGGGGTGTGTGTGTTTAATTAGGATTCTTGGAGTTGGGAGCTGAAAGAATCTCTTTAGGTCAAACATGCCAGTTCAGGACCCCCAATTAGTATTTAAACAGACCAGATTCTGAATCCCAACTTTATGATGAAAAATACGTACACCTTACCAAAGGGAATCCTAATGGGTAGGATATTTAAATTTAGCATCTTAGAATAGGGTACAGATTCTTGTTCATCAGTTTACTGATTTTATGGTCTTGTAGCAACTCATTTGCTCACAGGATCAACTTCCTAGTTGCAAAGTGCAAATGGTGATGAACCACCTGACTGGATGGTTGGGAGGACAAGCAAACTAAAAATAATTAAGCATTTATACACAAGGTGTAGTAGACAATATGGCACAGTGGTTAAATTGTTGGCCTGGGATTTGGGGAATTCCAGGTTCTAGTCTCTGTTGAACCATGAAACTCACTGTGTTACCTTGTCCCAGTCGTGCTCTCAGTCTGGGTAAAGTGAAAAAACAGGCTCATCATCTTCAGCTCATTGAGGTAGGTATAGAAGATAAATAATTATCATTTATTATTATTATGATTATTTACAAAGCTATTTCCAAGGCACAGTAAAAATTTAAAAATCTAAGTCCTTATTATTGTTGTTGTTTTTGTGGTCCTTCAAGTTGGTTCTGAATTATGGTGACCCTAAGGCGAAGCTATCATGGGGTTTTCTGGGGCTGAGAGTGTGGTACACCTGAGGTCGCCCACTGAGTTTCTATGGTTGAGCAGGAAATTGAATCCTGATCTCCAGTGTTGTAGTCCAATGCTCAAATCTCTACACCACGCTGGCTTTCAAGACCTTATTACCAGTATGCATCTATAGCGCATAAGTTATATGCCATAGATTACTCCATCTAAAGTTTTGCTTTTTCACCTACCCTATATGTTATTTGTTTTCTTCTTTTTAAGACTTGTCACATCTTTCCATTATCACTGTACTCAGACACAAATTGCTTCCTGCTGATTTAAGAATCTAGTTGCAAATTTGTCTGGAGGTGGAGGTCAGTTTGGGTGGGACTGATTATCTTCCTAGATAGCCAAAGCAGTACCACATGGGTGTTCCAACCCACAGTGGAGATATCTTGTGTTGCAGTGCTGGGTGGGAACTGGACTTCTGCAGACTCTGAAATCCCTGGGAGTTGTCTCAACATATCCCTGCCATACATGTAGCACAGACAGTGACAAACACATAGTATTGGGCAGGTGAAACAAAACTGTCTGATCTGTGTGTGGCTCTCCCTCAGTGCTCCAGCTAATCAATGTAGGACATACTGTTTAAACTGAACTGAACTATGCTGGCTAGCAGTGATAGCTGAAGACATTTTACTGCTTCAGACAGAATACTTTCCATCCACGTAAGGAGAGGAACATAGTCCCCAAAGCCAACCAAGGCATTTTGATAAATGAGGCAGATAATCCCATAAAACATCCCTCCCCATCCTTGACAGTAAAAAAGGTAGCAATAACAATGTAAATAACCAACAATTTTCTGATACCCCAAATCTGCTGCCTAATGCAGATGTCTTACTTGTCTATTTAGTAATAAGCCAGACTCTGCTGACCAGCGTCTCTTTCATACTATATAGATACAGCACTTTGACCTCTCTTTAACAACCCTATGTCTTTCCTATGGAATCCTAGGATCTGCATTTTCGTCAGCGAATTACAAATCTACCTGACAGTAGCACTGTCTAACCCACATTTTACTACCTTATTTGCAAGAATATCATGGGGGACCTTGACAAAAGCCTTACTAAAATCAAGATACACTACATCCACAGCATTCCCTTCTGTTAGAAGTGCAACAACGCCTAGTACTGAAGAACCTAGAACGCCTCACAGTGGACAGTAGTAATAGAGGTAGCTAGTTTGAGTGACCCAAAGTCTCCTCCCTTCTTGGCTCTACCTATCTTGAGCCCTCTGTGATGTAAACTGATACTCTTAGGGATGTTTCTCTGCCTCATTGAGAGCTCTTCCTAGTCCTTCCCTAGAATGCAGATAGACTAAATAGCACCCAGTAACATTCCTATCTTAGAATAGAGTTCTTATAATAAAGCTTTCTTTACTTTAGCCATTGGCTTCTTTACTCCTTAATCAGTACAGTTGCTCCACTGCAGACACGCACTCTCTATCACCTTCATCCACCAAGCTTGTAACTATCAAAAACAGAGATCAGATTAATCTGGCATGACTTGTTTTTGAGAAATCCATGTTGACTTTTAGGGATCATAGCATTACTTTTTAAATGCTTACAGACTGTCTGTTTAATGATCTGCTCTAGGATCTTTCCTGGTATTGATATCAGGCTGACTGAGCAGTAATTATTTTGTGTCCTCTTTTTTCCCCTTTTTGAAGATGGGGACAACATTGGCCCTCATCCAGTCTGCTGAGACTTCTCCTGATCTCCAGGAACTCTCAAGGATTATTGCCAGTGGTTCTGAAATTACTTCTGCTAGTTCTTTTAATATCCTTGGATGTAGTTCATCTGGCCCTGGTGATTTGAATTCATTAAGAGTAGCCTGGTATTTTTGTACTACCTGCATTTCCCCTGTTACATCATCTGTTCCATTTTCTCCAGATTGAACACTGTTTTTCGTTTGAGAGAAGACTGAGGCAAAGAAGATGTTGAGTAGTTCTGCCTTTTCTCTGTCTTCTGTTACCACTTCATCATCTCCTCTCAGTGGCCCTTCCATCCCCTTGTTTTCCCTTTTGCTACAGTTATAACCAAAAAACCCTTTTTTGTTATTTTTAACATCTCTAGCAAACTCGAGCTCGTTATGTGCTTTAGTTTTTCTGACTTTTTCTCTACATGTGCTGCTTATTTGTTTGAATTCCACTTTGGGGGATTTCTCCCTTTTTCCATTTCTTGTACATGGCCCTTTTAAATGTTAGTTCGTTTAAAAGTTCTTTAGACATCCATCCTGGTTTCTTTGGATACCTCCCATTTTTCCTCCTCAGTGGAATTGTTTGAAACTGTGCCTTCAATATCTCACTTTTAAGAAACTCCCGTCCATCATACACTCTTTTCTCTTTTAGTATGCCTGACCACAGGATGACACCTAACATTTCCTTAAGTTTACTGAAATCATCTTTCTTAAAGTTGGGAATGTGAGTCTGACTATGTTTGGTTTCCCCTATTCACTGTATAACAAACTCCAGGAGAACACAGTCACTCCCACCTAAGAATCCCGCCACTTCCACCCCATTAACCAGGTCGTCACTGCTGGGTAGGATTAGGCCCAAAATAGATCATCCCCCTGTTTCCTCTTCCATCTTCTGGACAATGAAATTGTCTGCAAGGCAAGTGAGGAATTTGTTGGACCTTATGCTCTTGGCAGAATTTGACTTCCAACAAATATCAGGATACTTGAAATCCAGTGGCGGAGTTTGGAGTGTGGGGAGGGGGGCATGGCCACGGTGTGTGCTGCATGGCCACGGTGCACAGGGCGTGGCCATGGTGCACTGGTGTGGGGGCATGGCTGTGGTGCATGGGGGCATGGCTACAAGCTGGGATGCCCCAAAAACATTGCCACCGGGGGCAAACTGCCTTCATTGCCCCCCTGTCACTACACGACTGTTGAAATCTCCCATTACTACTATTTCTCCTTTTTTTTTCCTGAATGTGTGGCCATCTGTTTTAGGAATCATAGAATCATAGAATCATAGAAATGTAGAGTTGGAAGAGACCACACGGGCCATCCAGTCCAACCCCCTGCCATGCAGGAACACTCTCAAAGCACTCCCGACAGATGGCCATCCAGCCTCTGCTTAAAAACCTCCAAAGAAGGAGACTCCACCACACTCCGAGGCAGCAGATTCCACTGCCGGACAGCCCTGACTGTCAGGAAGTTCTTCCTGAGGTTCAGGTGGAATCTCCTTTCCTGCAGCTTGAATCCATTGCTCCTTGTCCTGGTCTCTGGGGCGGCAGAAAACAAGCCCTCTCCCTCCTCTACATGGCATCCCTTCAAATATTTAAACAGAGCTATCATGTCCCCTCTTAACCTTCTCTTCTGCAGACTGAACATACCCAGCTCTCTAAGTCTATCCTCATAGGGCTTGGCTTCCAGGCCCTTCACCATTTTGGTCGCCCTCCTCTGGACCTGCTCCAGCTTGACCATGTCCTTCTTGAATTGGGGTGCCCAGAACTGGACACAGTATTCAAGATGAGGTCTAACCAAAGCAGAGTAGAGTGGTACCAGTACCTCCCTCGATCTAGACACCATACTCCTATTGATGCAGCCGAGAATTGCATTGGCTTTCTTGGCTGCCGCATCACATTGCTGACTCACGTTCAGCCTGTGGTCTATTAAGACTCCTAGATCCCTTTCACACGTACTGCCATCCAGCCACGTGTCCCCCATCCTATATTTCTGCATTCCATTTTTTCTACCTAAGTGTAGGACCTTACACTTCTCTCTGTTGAATTTCATTTTGTTAGCCTTGGCCGAGCTCTCCAATCTGTCCAGGTCATTTTGAATTTTCATCCTGTCCTCTGGCGTATTAGCAACCCCTCCCAATTTGGTGTCATCTGCAAATTTGATGAGCATGCCCTCTACTCCTTCATCCAAGTCATTGATGAAAACATTGAACAGCACTGGGCCCAGGACAGAACCCTGTGGCACCCCGCTAGGAAGGTCTCATCTAAGTCCTCAGTCTTGTTTGGGGGTCCGTAATAGACCCCCAAAATTACATCCCTATTTGTTCTCTCCCCCTTAATTTTTACCCAGATGGTCTCAACCTGGCTTCCAGGATTTAAATCATGGATCTCTTCGCAGACGGAAATATCCTTGATATATAATTCCACTCTTCCTCCTTTCCTGTTTGGTCTATTTCTTTGAAATAGATTGCACCCCTCTATTTCCACATTCCAATCATGAGTCTCATTCTACCATGTTTCTGTGATGCCTATTATATCTTATCTGCTTTGCTGTGTTAAGAGCTCATGCTCAGCTTGTTTATTTCCCATGCTCTGTGCATTAGTGTAAAGACATCTAAGGCCATGGGTCATTCATGCTAGCTGCTTAAGGTTTTTCTTCTCCAACAGTCAGGCTCTTGTACTATTTGCTCAGTTCCCTCAATAACATTTGGATTATTATCTCTAACATGATAAACTCCTGCCCTCAATAATACTGTCACCCTCCTCCGCATAACTCAGTTTAAAGCCCTCCTGATCAGGTTTGTGAGCCTCTTAGCAAAAATGTTCCTACCAACTGCTTTGAGGTGCAACCCATCACTTGGTGCTGTGTGTGTGTATTAGAGTGAGTGAGTGAGTGAGTACTTGGATTTTTGACACACTTTGGATTTGGATGTGGATTCTGGACTTTTTTCCTTTCACCTTCAAAGGACTGACTTCCTTTTAGCTATTACTTTGTGTTTTTGGATGTGGATCATAGTACTGGACTTATATTAATTATTTAATGGAACTTTTTTTTACTACTAAGACAATTACATTAGATACTACAAAAAAGATGGAATTGTTAAAATTATTTGGTCAATCTGTCTCATGCAAAGTGTTGTACTATTTTTAACAGCTCTGGGAAAGCTTACAGCTTTCCTGTTATCAAGCGTTTTGAGTACACAGCCTTATTATGTTGGAATCTAGGACACATTGAATGGAATTAATTATGGCTTGTGTCTTGGATTGTGACATTCTTAGGTCATCCTTTGCTTGCCTAAACCAGGGTAGGGCAACTTTGGCCACAACCACTCACCGGTAGCTAAGCTGATCAGGGCTGCTAAGAGCTACAGGTAAAAATAAAATAAAGTAAAATAAAATCTGGAGAGTCACCAATGCCCAGCTGGTCTGAACATTTGTAAGTAAAGAGATTTTTAAAAAACACTATAATTTTCTTGTGGTACGATCCAGCATCCACTGGGCTAAACACAACAAAAGCAACATGTGTGGATAGATTCTGGCAACCACAACTCATCATACCTTCCAACTTTCCTTATTTGGCAGAGAGAGTTCCAATTAATCCTTTGCTGTCCCACTTTTTCTACCCTTAAAATGTCTCAAGTTCTCTCTCCTCCTTCCACTTTCCCTCTCAGCTTATGTCAATTGCTACAAAGTGAGTTCAAATAGCAAAAGTAGTTTGTACAGTGAAGAGAATCCTGCCGTTCTCAATAGACTCAGGCAAAAGCAAACTGCTGCAGCCTCTCCTAACTTGAGCATTCTTTCTCATTAATAACTTTTGCCATCTTCATCACATTCTAATGTTGCTTGGCCACACATCTCTGTTTTCATCTGTGAAATGTTGACTCATGTGTATGTATGGTATAGACATGCACCACCACATGCATATGTACAGAGCATTGTTCTGGACTGGCTTCATCTGCATTCCCAAAGAATAAAACTGTCCAGCACATTTCCTGTTTCCCCTGCCCTCCCATTTCTACATCCTGAGTATATCTGCAATGTTGCAGAATAAACCCCTGAGGAGCTGTGAGTAGTATCACTGACAGAAACTGCTATTGCTTGGCTCTGCTTCCTCTGCCGAGCCCAGCCCTAAGCTCTGGACCTGCACGCTGCAGCTGAAGCAGTGGGCATGTCTGCCGAGGAGGATGATCCCACGAGCCCCAAAGGTAATAAAAGGGATACAGGACCTCACTTGTTTAGTGGAGTGTTTGGCCCCTTCCTAGGTGGGCATTGGGCAAAGTGTGTCTCTCATCTAAGTAGACCTTCCCCTGTTGGGAAGAAGTAAATTCCTACTGTTCTCTGACAGCTTCCCAGGTAAGAAAAGCAGTTTTAAAAACATCTTTATCGCTACAATCTGTGTTGAGATTTCAGCTAATGTTCTGGATATTGCATTCTTGCAAATTAAAGGTGGAGAAAGCACGTAGTCTGAAAGAGGAGGTTTGCATGTGGTAGTAAGAATTGTCCTTTTTTTGGAAATAAACTAGTCCAGAAAACTAAGGGAGGAATAAAGAGACTTGGGGAAAACCAGCAGGTATTAGAACATGCCTAGTTATGACCATGGAAGTGCAAATGAGGGGCTCTATGGGATGGTGGGCACAAGAAGCTGGGTGGGTGAGTGAAATAACACTCTGGGGTGCCTTCATATTTTTTTAGAGTTCACTGGGCCTAATTTCAGCTTGAAACTTCAAGGAGCAGCAGGGAGAGCTTGATTTTATTTAACTTTCTAGTGCTGAACTCAAAGCAACAGAGGTCTGAGATTTAGCAGGCTTATGAAGGGGCTCTGCGAAAGAAAGTGCGTTCATTCATCCTAAACTCTTTGGGGATTAATTACCAGCGTCTTCTGTGAGAAACAGAAAACAAATCTGGCTGGGGGAATTCTGCGAAGCAATAGTTCATACTCTCTAACTATCCCCCTTTGGCAGGGACTATCCCAATTAATCTCACCCCAATTTTTCAGCTTTTTAAAATGTCCCAGTTTAAATCCCGTCCCCTCCCACTTTCTCCCCATGTCCTTAGTTTCCTTCAGTTGCTACAAACTGAGTTCAAAGTTGAAAAGTAGTTTATGTTCAGCTAGCAGGGGTGAAGGGAGAGGAGGAGGCAGATTCTTGCCCTTCCCAGCAGGCTGAGGCATGGACTATTTGCTGCCTATTTGAAATATCAAATCTGTTGCCTCAGTTATCTCACTTTGCCAAATGAGAGAGAGCCAGTGTGGTGTAGTCGTTTGAGATCAGGGTTTGATTTCTGCTCTGCCATGGAAAGCCACCTGGTGACCTTAAGTGTGTCACTTACGTTTCAGCCTCAGAAAACCCCATGACAAGTTTGCCTTAGGGTTGCCATAAGATGGAAATGGTTTGAAGGCACACAGTGACAACAACAAAGGGACAAAACTAGAAGAATAATATATTCTCCAATGGTCCTGATTTAGCAGGGACAGTCTCCATTAGTTCTCTGTCATCCTATTTTTTTCCAGTTGCTTTCAAAATGTCCCAGATTCTTCATTCTCCTTCCACTTTTTCACTTCATCTTTCATTTCAGTTGCTGCAAACTGAGTTCAATGTGCAAAAGCAGTTTGCACTACATTAATTCAGTGGTGGTGGGGGAGAAAAAAGAGTGGAATCTTGCCCTTCCCAGTAGGCTCAGACAAAAGCAAACCACGGTGCCATCTTAATCACACTCATGTTGCTTGGACACTCATGTCCCAGTTTTCATCTGTGAAATACTATTGAAAGGTATAGAGTAATACTTGCCTGTAGGCTTTTATTACAAGTTTAAACTTGACGTTGTTAGTTTATCATCACTTCTGGCTGCTGAGTGGTGGTAATATTTGGCTTATGTACATGGCAGGAGATTACAGTTGTCCGTTTAGTGCTCACACCAGACAATAATATTTTAAATAACGAAAATGTGCCTTTGCCTATCAGCCATCCAGATTCATGTTAGCCTGCTGCATGAAACAAAACAGCCACTGTTTATTTCCCATTGCCCTCCATCAGACACACATACTAAGACATACAGCTTCCTCTTTTACAGGTGAAGTCAGCCTGCCCGCCTGTGCTTGGCTATGCCTCCAAGCACCAAAAATTTTCCCTCCAGCAAAATGCTCTCTCCTTCTGCTTCCATCTTTTCCAGACTAATTCAGGCATAGGCGGCCACATCCTGTTTACTTCCTGCATACCACGAAAACAGCTGCAATGGAAGCCGTATTCCTGTCTGGTTAAAGACCTGCTGCTTGACTTTTCTTTTCTCTTAGATGGAGAATGGCCAGAAGTTGAAAAGGCTGAAAAATTAGCAAGAGGAGCTGCCTTAAAATGGGCATCTGGAGTGTTTTACAGAGCAGAGAAATTGGAGGGCCTTGAGCAGTATCGGGCCCGGGAGATACAGCGCAACAGTTGCATCCAGTCCCGCATAAAGGTGGGTGCCCATATCAGGGAAACCTTTCTCAAAAGATCTAGAGCTGACTCTGCCCGGGGCACTGATGTTTAAAACCACAAGCCTTCTCAGGATATTCTTATTCCCATACCATGGTCTTCTTCTGTCTATGTAGTTGTTTATCATTATTTTTATACAGTCATTCAATAAAAACTCCCAGCGTGATTTACATTAAAGGAAAGTACAAAAGCAATTAAAATAGGGGGGGGAAACCAAGACCCAAATAGTCATTGCAACAAAAAGGCAGCAATTTTTAAAAAATAAGGTCAGATCTTAAAAAGAAGAAGGTAAGACTAAAAGGTGTGAGAAAATAAAAGGTAGGTGCTTGGTGCCACAGGTACAATGACATAAATGCTAGATGGGTCTCTCTGGGGACAAGTTTCCACAGTTAGGCCATGACAACTGAGGAAGACTACACCGAAATCACTGCTGCCAGTGATTCCTTTACATAAGCTTTTAATGCTGTAGTGGGGACTATATGGCCTTCTAGATGTAATTGGACTGCAACCTCCATCATTCCTAACCAGCATACCCAGTGGGGAGTGTGGGAGTTGCAGTTTAACAGCATATGCAGGGCCACATGTTCTGCACTCTTCTCTTAACACAGGAACAGACATATATGGCAGTAGGCTATCTCTGAATTGCCCTACTCTTAAATTGTGAAGTACACTAAAATTCAAGGGCAGACTCTTTAAACTGAGGGTCAGAAATGGCTGAAATTAACAACAACAATAACAACCATAGAAGTTGTTCTGTTGTGGACACTTCTGTTGTGTTAAATAAACACATCTTGAAGGTACAGCAGCAAATATGAATGATACCGTCTTACATAAATATATTTATTCCTATAGAAATATTTGCAATATGATGACGTATGCACTTATGTGGGAGTAAGTCCTATTAACATAAGAGAACAGACCTCTGACTGAAAATACATAGGCTTGCATAAATTTTAATATATAAAAGTCAAGGTTTGTCTGTGTCAGGTGAAGACCTCATATGACTGGTTGTGTGAGGCGAAGACCTCATATGATTGGCTGCCTGACAAGATTCTATGGAATCCTGGGGTTTGCAGTTTGGGAAGGGGCCTTTAGAATTCTCATCCAGAGAACTCTGAATAGGTCAGTTACTATGGAGATGAGGCCTAGCAGCAAGGAGGAGGGCAGTGTATTTCCCTCGGGAACCCAACTTCTGTATGTTAATAACTCTGAATACAGATTGGATTGGGGAGTATGAGGAAAAGTTAGAGGTATTGGACAAGACAGTTTGGGGAATTAGAGACCACAAGATCTCAAATCTTTCTGACAAGTATTACCTATGAGAAAATAAAATCCTGGGCAATGCTGGGTATATATGCTAGTGAGCTATAATTTAGGAAGTCCAGTTCAAATACTGAGAGCCAGCACGGACTATGATTCTGGAGACAAAGAGTTCAAATCCTCGGTGGGAGATCCCCTGCTTGAGCTTGAGTAAGTCACACAATCTCTGCCTTGCAGGAAGGGAAAGGCAATCTTCCTCTGAACAAATCTTGCTGAAACCACCCCCCATGATTGGTTCCCTTTAGGGATACCATGAGTCAGAAACAACTTGAAGACACACAACTACAAAGTTCAAATATTGAGCATTAACTCATGTTTCCCCAAACTGGTGCTCTCCTATACTGTCTGAAGATGTTGGAAACTGTAATGAAATGGATTTGGATGGCACAAGGTTGGTGAATATGACATTAAATACTGAGCAGTCTTAAGACTCCTGTAATACATCTCTCCTCTATCCCACATGCTGGGACACAGATAATACTGGTCTACTTTTTTAGGCAGAAATGGGAATTATGTGGCCCTCCAAGTATCATTGGACTACAAATCCCAATAGCTCTGACAAGAACAGCCAATGGAATCTGGAGGACCATATGATTCCCTTCCATTATAGGGTTTTGTAGAGATGGCTAGGGCAATTTATGTGAAGAGTTTTTTAAAAAAATATATTTTTATTAGTTAAATATAAAATAAAAGGAAAGATATTAGCATTTATATCAGTACTGAGAGCAGAAACATACCAAATTTAAAAAAAAGTTGTTGCTTGTCATTTTTGCTATTTGGATTGGAAAATGAATTGGACTTCCCAGATCTTGCACCTAGTTGATCATGTGCTCCTTTACAACTTCTTTCTCTTGGTCAAGTTTTAGTAGTAATTTATAGATCATTCCAGTTTTATGATCTATACTATCTGGTAGTATTTTGTCAAATTCTGTGATTTTTTTAATATGCCATGAAGTTTTTTTTTATCTACTTTGTATCTCTCCGTTATGTCTGTGCAGTAGCCAGTGAGTTGGGAATCCTTCTTCTGTTAGTTGTCCTCCTGATTTGAGGTCAGTTAAATCTCCTTTTATTTTTAGTAAGTTACAATATGTTATTCATCTGTTCCATTTTGACATTTCTTTTCTATAGAACGCTTCATGAATGGATGTCCATAAAGGTATATGTGGGTAAAGTAGTATCTTATATTTCATCCAACCCTTAGTAGGGATCTTCTGATGAAATGGTTGGTAAACACCTTGTTAATTTTTGCTTTGTCATACATGATGTAGGCATGCCAACCAAAGGGCAGATCTGCCTCTTCTATCTACAATATCCTTTTGTTTTTTAATGTAATCCATTTGATTCCCCAATTAAGATAGTTGGCATGGTAGTACAATTTCAAATCAAGGAAGCTCAACCCACCTCTTTCTTTGGCATCTTTTAGTGTTTTAAATCTTATTCTGGGTTTCTTCCCTTCCCGGATAAATAGTCTCAAATCTTTGTTCCATTCTTTAAAAGGTTTGTCATTTGTTATGATGAGAAGATTTTGAAATTAGAAGTTCAGTTTAGGCAAGATGGTCATTTTTACAGAGACTATGCTGCCTAATATAGAAAGATCTAATTTTATCCATCTCTGAAGATCATTTTTATGTCTTGCCAGATTTTCTTGTAGCTGTTATTGAGCAAACTGGTATTGTTCCTTGTGATTTGGATGCCCAGATATCTTACTTTTTAAACAAGAGTAAAATTTGATGTTATCGAGAGTTCTTCATCTTCGAGTTTCAATAGATTTTTTTCATCATAAGTTGAGTTTTTTTCTTGGTTAACCTTAAAACTTGAAAGTTCTCCAAATTCTTTCAATATCTGTAGCAATCTTGAGACACTTGATATTGGGTTTTCTAAAAGGATCACTATGTCATTGGCAAAGGCCATCCGCTGTATGTTTCAAATTTTATCTGAACACCTTTTCTTAATTGATCTGATCTGATTTTTTTGTTCAATATCTCAATTACCATTAAAAATGGTAGAGGAGATAAAGGGCATCCCTGTCTTGTTCTTTTGTTTATTTTGATTGTATTAGTTTTTTCTCATTGACTATTATTTGTGCCTTTTGATATGTGTAGATTGCTTGGATCCAACTTAGGAATTGGTTTCCTAAGTCTATCTTAAGTAGTTCAAACATAAACGACCAGCTGACGTTGTCAAAGGCTTTCTCCACATCTAGAATATCACAGCTAGTTTTTTCTCATTGTGAATATGGAAATATTCTATGATATTAAGTAATGTACAGATATTATTCTTCAGATACCTTTTGGGGAGGAAGCCATTCTGGTCTTTGTGAATCCAAAATTTCAAGACTTTTTAAAAAATCTGTCAGCTAGTATAGAGGCAAATATTTTGTAGTCAATGTTCAGAAGCGAGATTGGTCTAGAGTTGTTCAGTTCAAGTGGATCTTTACCTTCTTTCAGGATTAATGTTATATTTGCTTCTCTCCATAGAATCATAGAGTTGGAAGAGACCACAGGGGCCATCCAGTCTAACCCCCTGCTATGCAGGAACACACATCAAAGCATTCCCAACAGATGGCCATCCAGTTTCTGCTTAAAAACCTCCAAAGAAGGAGATTCCACCACACTCCGAGGCAGCATATTCCACAGCAAGTTCTTCCTGAGGTTCAGGTGGAATCTCCTTTCCTGCAGCTTGAATCCATTACTCCTTGTCCTAATCTCTGGAGCAGTGGAAAACAAACCTGCTCTCTCCTTGACATGACAACCCTTCTTATATTTAAACATGGCTATCATGTCCCCTCTTAACCTTCTCTTCTTCAGACTAAATATCTCCAGCTTTCCTCATAGGGCGTGGCTACCAGACCCTTCACCATTTTTGACATGCTCCAGTTTGTTGATATCCTTCTTGAATTGAGGTGCCCAGAACTGGACACAGTATTCCAAATGAGCAACCAAGAATCACATTGGTTTTCTTGATTGCCTCATCACACTGCTGACTCATGTTCAGCTTGTGATCTACCAAGACTCCTAGATCCCTTTCACATGTACTGTTATCCAGCCATGTGTCCTCCATCCTATATTTGTGCATTCTATTGTTTCTGCCTAAGTGTAGGACCTTACATTTCTCTCTGTTGAAATTCATTTTGTTAGCTTTGGCCCAGCTCTCCAATCTGTCAAGGTCATTTTGAATTTTGATCCTATCTTCTGGTGTATTAGCATCTGCTCCCAATTTGGCATCATCTGCACATTTTATTAATTTAATCCCACATTTTCCTGTCTGTGTAAACAGGACAACTACAGCACAGAGATAATCCAGGTCAAAACTGGATTATCTTTGCATAGCTCCTTATGGCATCCTGGGGTTTCTAGTTTGATGATGCACCAGCACACTTTGGCGGAGAAGGCTGTGACACCTTGAAAAACTACAAAGCCCAGAATTGTGTATGAAAGAGGTTTGCAAGAGAGCTATGCAAAGGAATCTTTCAGCTGTCCTTGAAATCTCAAGCCTGTACCTTCCAGTAAAGTGCTGAACTTAAATATTAAATGTTCAATTTAAATATCTTAGAATACAACCCCAGATGTAATTTCTGAAATTGTTAGCAAATGCCATTATTACTCCAAGGGAAAAACTCACCTACTTGCCATCTCCCCTTGTGTGTCTGGTCTCCCAGGTTTTCAGGTGTCCTGGTCTCCAAGAAACTGTTTGGTTGGTGGATTTGAAAGATTCAGTTTGCCTATTTTGGCACAGGGATTCAGATTCATGAATCTCGAATCCTTGCCCAGGATTCAAGGATTTGGTTGGCCCATCCCTAGTTTTGATGGTATGTGACTGTAATTCCTTCTATTCTTCCCCAACTATATGTGATACCTTTCTTCTTTAGAATTCGGGTCAGGAATCCATAGTCCCTTCTCTTTTTCATATATGTGAGGGAACATCTTTAAAGATTCCAACTTCTTTACCTTCAGCTAAAAGGTTGTTCATGTAGCTTTGTTGTATGAACAAATCCTTCATTTTGTCTCTAACGAAATAGATAACAATGTCTCATGGAATGTTACTTTTCTTTGCGATAAAGGAGTTTATTCTAAAGGTATTATCAATTTCTAAATCTATTGAGTCTGTTGTCTATCCAATAAATTCTGCTAATGCTGGTATAAAGTACTGATATAATTTTTTTTCAGGAATCTCATTGAGACCTTTTATACATCTTTCTCTGTATTTTGCTCTGTTCAGGTGTTCCTGATTTGTTCTTGTTTAATTGAGTGTTCTACATCTGAAGATTTTTCTCACAAGCTTAGTTGTCCCTTCTTGGATATCATCCACTCTTTTGTTTAGTTGCTTCAGGTCTTCCATTATAGATTCTAGTTTTGAGCCAAAATCTTCAACCTCTTTTCTCACCTTTTTAAATTCTGTTGATAAGTCTCTCATGTCTGCTTTCATTTCTGCTCCTAATTTTTTAAATTTCTTCTATTAACAAAAGATTAGCATCAGAAGATTTTTGGAGTTCTAAAGAAGGCCTCCTTTGAGGCTGAAATTGTAGTTGCAGTTGTGATTGAGCAATAGCTTTCCTTGTTTGTCCCAACATTTTAAATATAGCTTTCTTTCTCTCTTCTTTCTCTTTTTCTTCTCTCCTTTCTTAGATCGTTACAATCTGTCTCTGAGTTATCAGTCTTTTTCTTTTCCATCTTTTGTCTTCTTAAATAAATTAATTCATAAACCTCTGCAATCTCAGTTCACAGATATTATAATTATTGTACTGTGTTTTCCATTGAAATAAGAGTTAAACTTATTAGGGAGTATGTCAAATATGAATTATGCTCTAGTAGAGAAAAAAGTATGTAAGTAGAAAGTAATCTAATAAGCAAGTATAATCACAAGCTCGTTTGCATATAGTTACAGGTAGTTAACCTGGTAAAGAAAGTAATCAATAAAATGCTATAACACATTCAATCAAACAAATTATCTTAAATAACATTAATCAAATTGTTCATAATTCATGAATTCCCATCAATCAAACCAGAACAGGATATATTATCAATTGTCACATCAGTTCATAATAATACCTCTTATAATCATGTTGCTTTGAATTAGATATATATACATGAATAATGTTCCTCTTATTTTAAGTAGTAAAGTAATTAATTGAGTAATTAATCTTAAATGTGTACCATTAATAATTTTATCAAATATTTTAGAAATAATAATCTTTTCTGGTAATTAATGAGATATTATATACAATCTATAATCCTGTTAATATTAGTTCATATAAATTAAACCTCAAAATTTAGTGTTATAAGAATTGTTCAAAATTATATATCAAATTTATATGTCAATATCAAATATAAGATAATTAATTTTCTGTAATGATTCACTTTTCCATGAATACAATGAAAAGGGAAAGGGAGAAGGAAACTAAAGATGTTTTTTATCAGTTCCTTATTATTATAAATACAGGTCACGAGTTGGATTTAAAGGTGGAATGTAATTTATATTTAAACCACTGGGGTGTAGCATTGAGCCAACAAATAGTTTAAGGATGACTTAGCTAATTATCTGGCACTCATCTTCCATTACACTCTAAGTGGGAGCAGTTCTGTCCTTGAATAACAGGTGTTCCTTCTTTGTAACCTTGGGAACAGTTTCAGCAATTAGCTTTAAAATTGAAGAAGAGAAGAAAAATGCCTTTGATGCAATCTGATTCTGATTTTAACAAGAGCTCTCTAACAGCGAATTCCAAGCAATGCCAAATGTGGAAGTCCGGTGTTGTGTTTATGAAAATAAGCATATATCTGTTTCACCCCTTTTCCTCAAAATTAACAAGGAAAGTCAAATGTCCATGTCTTATAGGATTTCAGCATTTATTAGTTTAGTCCTTCCTCCTGTAACTTGAAAAAGAAGTACTGGCATGTCAACAACCTGATGTTCCAAAAGTTGCTCCTCTAGTTAGGCAAAAGCAGAGAAAAACATTCAAGACATTTGATCGAGATGGACTCTAGAAATGATGGTGTGTGCTTCTTAACATATTATTTTAATATGATTTTTCACATTACATGTGGTGCTGACATCTGCATGAAAAACATTTAATTGAGCACTCTCTGTCATGGCACAAAAGACACTCCGGACTTAGTTTCGACCAAATCCCATCAGCATTGTTGCCCTTCTCTGAACCTGCTCCATCTTATCTGTATCCTTCTTAAAATAAGGTTCCTAGAATTCATTTTAAGAAGGATATAGATAAGTTGTATACACCATGACAAAATTCTCTGTGAACTAACTGTGCCCAGAAAACACCAGGATAGGGTGATCGTAAGTGGAGCCAACTTGAGAGCACATAACAACAACAACTCAAAATAAAGAATATTTTTAGAGCTTTAACAGTCCACCTTTTGGTCATCTACATAAATCCCTCTTCTGTCCTCCTGGAGTTTCCTCACCTTCCTCCCTTCTTCCCCTAAGGCAGAAGCAGATCAGCCAATGAGTCTCCTGAAGCCTTCTGTTGCTGGTAGAAACCCTTTTCCCACCATGTCATTGCCATTGGAGCCTTGCCTGCCACTGAAAGGTTGAGCACATTATCCAGAGGACTAGGGGCAGGGCTCAAGGATTGGAGACTTCAAGCAGGGCCTAAAGGCCTGTAACCTTAGGATCAGAGTCAGCATGCCTCTGATTATGAGTTGCTGGAGAACATCAGCAAGAGGGTTTTAGACTTCCTGTGGTGTCTCAGAATGCCAGACTAGATACACCTTTGATCTGATCCAGCAAGGCTGGATTTTGTAAAAATGACCAGAATTAGTTTTCAGAAGGCTTGCCATTTCTCAGCATAACCTCATCACAAATAAGAACAGGCACCTTTCTGGCCTATTCCTTCTTGTCATTATCTGTCCCTTTTTGCTCTCCACCTTCATGAAGCCTGCTGCTGAAGTCCCACCATTTTAAATATGTACACCTCATATCCAGGCTGCGTACTTGAACTTTTAATAAGATGTTGGAAGATCCAGTCTTTTTTATTGCCTATGAAGTGTCCATGACCTCTTCATAATGCTATAATTTTGTTCTCTCCATCCTAAGTCAACTGTCCAATCATACCTGGATGGAGTGAGCATGGGCTTGGAGCAGCTACATTCAGCCATCACAGATGCCCTACATGTGCAGAAAGAGCTGGGAAGTGTACAACAGGACTTGGCAATCAGTACCAATTCTTTTAAGAGTCTGCAGAGGATCCAGGAAGTGCTGGTGGAGCATGCCCAGCTGAGCTCAGTTGTCCAGACATTGCCCAAGCTATTCTCAGGTAAGGGCCTTCTGTTTGCACTTCTAGAGTCTCTGGAATTTTATGCCACATTTCAGTAGACTGGCCCCTTCTCTGTTGTTCTTCCACCAGCATATAAAGGCCTTTTACTCTTTGGTAGTTAAGCTACTGTGATGTAGTAGTTTGCATGTTGGCAGAGGACTTCAGAAGACCAGGGTTCAAATTCCCACTTAGCCTTGGAAACCCACCTGCAGAGCCTTAGGCAAGTCACGTTCTCTCAGCCTTGAGGAAGGGCAATGGCTAATCTCCTCTGAATAAATCCTAACAAGAAAACCCTATATTAGCATTGCCATCAGTTGGAATCAACTTGAAGGCACATAACAACAATAAATTCAAGCCAGGGTGCCACTGCAGGGTGCAGCTGGCTAATGATGGTAACACTGAAGCAAACTAACAAATGGAAATGCAATGAAAACACAACAAAGTAAAAGCACAAATAAACACAGAAACAAAAGAAAGAACAGCACTCAACTAATCAAAATCATTAATGATGATTTAATTGCATTTCCATTTGTTAGTTTGCTTCAGTGTTACCATCATTAGCTAGCTGCAGTGCCATATCTGACAGAATGGCAGGATAGAGATGTAGTAAGTAAAGCATTAATAGACTTGCATGTTTACCTTATCTAAGAGTTGATTGAGAAAATCATTTTTGCTGCCACTGCAAGCCAGGCATTCAGCACATCTTAAGTGCATATCGATTTCATGTTCCAAATGGGCAATCCAACTGGAATCCTGTTGATGTTGTATACTCACATGCCCTGGAGCTATGTGGGTGTATGTCCCTTCTCAGATTTTGTAGCAGAGATTATTAATTACCTCCTTGTGCAAGCCCCTGGCAGGGGCAGGCCTGCTTTTCTTTTCGTGGACTGGAGATAGTTGCTGCCTTCCCAGCCTCTCCACAGCACCCTGACCCTCCACCTCTTTATACAACCCTGCTTTCCCCTCTCAAATCCACCACCTTAGTGGGAAAGGAGTAAAGCCTCTATGCCCTTATTCAGAAAGATTTAATAATCTATGGTAGCCTGTGTCTGTAAAATTAAAACTAACGAAAAATTACTCTGCTAAGTCAGGAATTACAAAAATAGAATGTAGCCTTTATTCATAATAAAGGGTATTGGTATTATAAGTATATACCGACAAAATAGAACTTCCAATAATGTCTAACAATATTCCTCAGCTTAACTCATTATTCAGGTACAGAGTTTTCATACCTGACCAGACCTTTGGTTTCCCCTGCTCAAAGTCCTAATCTCTAAATCAGGGTCTCGTTTTCTAATCCACTCAGAAGTTATTTGGTCTCTCCTCTGCCTCTCTGTAGGCCTCTAAGAAAACCACACTCTCATTCATTAAAACCCTCCCTCCTCTCCCTGAAGGAATTTCTCTCAAAAGTGCAAGTCATTCCCTCATATAGGCTCCTTCCCAGAATGCTCAGCCCCACCCATGTGCCCATGGGCTGAGATCCTCTCTTACCCAGATTCCCTTGGGTCCCTTGGCAATCTGTCGCTAAGGCCGTCCTGCTTCTCAGGCTTCCCTACTCCCCAGGCTCTGTCACGCACACCCCACCACCAAAAACGGCATCCAAGCACCAGAATACCTTGTGATGACCATTTAATGACTGAGAAGGGTGGGAAATGCCAAGGGAGCCTCCAATTGCAATTCTCTCTGCTCTTGGGTGCAAATGTGTACCTGTGAGGGACTGGTATCCTGAGTGGTAGAAAAGCCACCCAGGGACAAGTTGCTAGGCAACTAGCAATGGCTACTCAAGAGGAAAGCCATCCGCTTTTAATGGGAAAGAGGGATGGAGGCCTGACTGTGAATGTATATATTGTATTTCCCCAAAAAATGTCTTCTGAAAATAGGGTGTGTCTTATACGCCGGCACATATGGGTAACTCCTGCCAGCTGGGGCAAAAAGGAAAGGAGAGGCACCTTTCTGTTCCCTTTTGCCTCTGTGGGGGGTTCTCCCCATCCAGGAAGAAAGGACAGGAATGGGGAGCAAAGAGCTCCTTTCACCCCGGCTTCCTGTTCTTTCTGCCTGAGCTGCACCCCTGCACCTGTTCACTGGCCCCCTGAATCACTCCGCACTCCCTTGCCACCACCCCGTGCCTCTCTGTGCTCACTCACCAACCCCCACGCATCTCTGCTCTCACTCACCCCCCCACCTCTCCACCTTCACTATACACCCCCCTCCACACCTCTCTACACTCACTTGCCACCCCGCGCGCCTCTCCGCACTCACGCACCACCACTTCATGCCTCTGCATGCTCACTTGCCATCCCTATGCACCTCCCCACACTCACTCACCACCACCACGCCCCTTCGCACTCATAGAATCATAGAGTCGGAATATGCTACGCAGAAACACACATCAAAGCGCTCCCGACAGATGGCCATCCAGCCCCTGTTTAAAAACCTCCAAAGAAGGAGTCTCCACCACACTCTGAGGCAGCACTCACTTGTCACCCTCCGTACATCTCCACATTCACTCCCCACCCTACCCACCTCTCCGCACTCACTAGCCACCCCCCCCACCGCTCTACAGACTCACTTGCCACCTCCGCACGCCTCTCCGCACTCATTTGCCACCTCTGTGTGCCTCTCCGCACTCACTCTCCATCCCCCCTCACCTTTCCGTGCTCACTCTCCACCACCCTCCCACATCCGCTCGCCATCCTCCCATCCCTCTGCGCCCAGTTGCCATTTTCTGTGGAGAAGATGCTGTTTATGGTGCCAGAAAGCAAAATTGCTGAACTAACTCATTGCTGCCTTGCAAAATGAAATTAGACATTTCCCCATGGAGGCAGAGATGACAGGAATGGGAGACAGGGTACTAAAAATTTTTTTCTGAAGGAATGCAGTCTGAAAATAGGGTGCATCTTATACACCAGTGCGTCTAATACACCAGCAGATATGGTATATAACAGGAACATTGGAGAGAGAGTTCCAGAAGAGGGACTGAGAGCCTATTATTTAGTAAAATAGTTTTGCAGTCAACCAAGAGGAGTGGGAAGAAAGGGGATGTTTTCTCAGGGAAGGTCTAGAGAAGGGACAGAAGAGAAACGACACTGTTAAATCTGGCCAGACAGAGAGAGGCCTAGATTTAGGAACAAAGCCTTTGGCAAAGAGGGAAGCTAGACCACTCTGTGTGTGCGCATGCACACGCGCGCGTGTGTGCACACACACGCAAGACCTGTGCCTTTATGCTGGTATTAAGAGACACAAAACTGTTTAAAAGTATTCCAAAGATCTGTTTGAACTTGGAGACATTTATAAAATCCATACTTTATTTTGTTTGTTGTTTTAATAAAGATTACATTATATTTTCTTATCAAGGTGGTCTCAACTGAATGATTCTCAGTGGTTATAACACCCAGAACCATGCTACTGTAAATCTCTAAGGGAGATTTGATTAATAAGTGAAAAGTTTTGCCCTGGTTACACAAGGGTGGTGTTTTGGGGAAAAGCCAGAGCTGTGTGTAGAGTGGCAATGTGCCTTGAGAGGTGGGGCGGGGGAAACTACCATCCCAGTCTGAGGGACGAAAATGCAAGTTCAGGCCTTGCTTGTCTGTCTGTGGTCTCCACAGTAGCCTCTTGCCACCCAGGTACTTCCCACCCTCTCCTGGCCATGAAATGGCTGTGGCAGGACACCCTGATGCATGGGAGCTGCACTGTGGGAATGGGGATGTAGAAATGTATAATGTTCTGCAAATTCCATATAGGATCATATTCTGTATCTATTGCAGATTTACATCTAAAATGACAATATCTATATCATCTGAACCATGAAATACATATCTTGCAGCAATTTTACTACCTGTAGCAGTTTTGCTACCTCACTACTGCAAATATTTTTTAAAAAAATCTGTGGGAAAAACATTATTTATTTATTATATCTGTATCTTGCCATCTTGACCTTTAAATCTGGGGAAAAAAAGAATGTGTAGGTGGTTATATTCCATATCAAATTTGATGTAATAATTCTTAGAACTCACATAATTAAAGAACTCAAATGTTACTCTCACTCTGGCAGGAATGGAACCAACTCATATAAGATATAGGTAAAATCTATACTTTATTGAAGTTAAGTACACATAATGACTTTAGTGACCAGATTAATGAGGAGCAGAATGAGGAGCACAGCCCGAAACCTCCCATGCAAGGTTCCCATGCAAGCAGGCACTTATCTTCTACAGCTGCATTCTATTCTACAATCCTGGACTTCGTGCCAGGCACTTTTCACCTGACAGCTAAGTAGCTACTGCAGCACCCATCATTATGTTAGCCAACCTGACTACCTGACACACTCCCTTTCCAAATGACAAATATATCATCAATATACCTTAACTAGATTGTAAGTTAGCATGGTGGAGGGTTTTTTTTAAAAATAATTTGTATTAAGACTAAAAAAAAAAGAGATTTCTGATTTCTGGCTTCAAGTATGGTCAACATGATTTAGTGGACTGCCACTGACGTTTTCATCCAATGGTGTGCCCTTTGACAAGGTGTGCACCTTCTGCCAGAGCAGTGGTTTTGTGATTTATGGAAGACCTGAAGATTCTTGGATATATAGCTACATTACAGCCTGCATGAGCAGCTGCTGAGGAATGGAGTGGCAGTCTGCAGCAGTGAAGCGATTCAAGACAACAGCCACCCATGGAAAGCCAGGGGTAGGGAGATTTTTCCACCCATTAATTTACATTTACATACTTAAAAGCCAGGATTTCTTACACTTAGAAAAATTGATTTAAAGAAGAAGTAAATAAGAAATAAGAAGCCGATATATACAGTAAGCTGACTCCCTTGTATGTACCTTCCTTTGTCCTGAGATTTAATGAGATAGAATGTAATTTCTTTCTCTGTTGGAATACTGACAGAATGAATTCTAACTTTTAAAAAAAAAAGGAAGTTGAAACGTTGTTAAAATGACATTCCTTTTCAGATGACTTTGATCTACTGTGGATTTTTACAATTTGAATTTAGACTATTAACTGAGTTTTAAAAGTACCTGATTGAGATATTAACTTAGGTAAAATAATTCCAGATGTCATCTACTGGAAACTGTTGCAATTGACTGTGGGAAAACTTTTTTTTTAAATCTAATTCTGCTTCAACAGATAAGCCCTCCAAGGGCCTTTCCGCACTACACTGTTATAGTGCTATTATTCCATTTTCAACATCCTATGCAATCCTGGGGTTTGCAGTTTAGGGAGGGGCATCTGTTACATCATGAACCCAGGGAGACAGCACACCTCACAATTCATCTTGTCAGGCTTGCAAATTGTTGCTTCTGTTCTTCTTACCAAGGAATCCCCAACTACCACAATTCGTCTGCTGAGTCTTGGCAGGGGTCACCCAACGCACAGATTCTTCCAGGGTTACCTGGATAGTCTCTTCAGGCTGACACTGTTGCTCTTGCTGCTGTACCATTTCCTATTAATAAGGGAGAGAGACTGGAATTGATTCTGTAGCTCCAAATTCTCTGTTTGGTTCCTGGCCCTTGTGCTTCTACATGTAACATTCCTCCAAGTGTCGTCTCCTGTGTTTAGGAACTGACTTCCTCCTCAGTGAAGTCTCCCATGTGTTCTATATCCAAGATGGTCTTCTTTGCTCTACCCAAGAAATCCTCATCCTCCCTAATAATCCAAAGATTAGGAACATGGGCCTTCAGCTGCTGGACCTTCTCTTCCAGCAGGGCCACCAACTTGCACTTGCTGCAGGTGTACCCAACCATGTCCTCCAGCAAGAAAACAAACATGCCATAGCTATTGCAGGTGACTGCAGCAGATCTCTCATTATCCATATTCAACAATTTAGACAATCAATTAAAAAAACCTGTGTAATCTGCTAGACACCCATGTAAACATCTGTTCATGCTTGGTCTGGGCTGGCAGCCAGGAGAAGCTGATAACACACAGGTCAAGAGGTTCAAGAAGCAATGTAATTAGTCAGTTTACTTTAGCATGAAACAGCCTTACAAATGAGAAGAAAATAATGGTCCCAGCAATGTCCATAAATCAGAGGCAGGCAATATAAACACATGTCAAAGGCAAGAACAACAGGCAAGGGAAGCAAATGGAAACACAGGAGAAATGGTCAGTTAATCACCGACAAAAGCTAGAGGGGAAAGGCTCCGTTCTTATAGGTTCTGAGATCAGTGCAACTGGTGCTTGATTAATTGGTGCTTGGCATAAATTTGTTGGGAGCAATGCAGGAGACCCTTTTGGTGTCTACACTGGGTGAAGGTAGGTATGGATAGGTCTTTCTCTGTGTCAGAATGAGCAGGGCTCCCCGCTGGGGCTGATACTTCTGTCTCTGGGGCGGGAGGTTGGTACTGTCTGCTCTGCAGGTTCTACTGTAACAGTGTTTGTGCCAGGGCTCAGAGCAGGTTCTGCCGTCTCAGACTCTTGAGTCCATGGAAGTCCATGACATCATCCCTGTTAGCCTTGCCTGATTGCCAAGCTCTCAGGACTAAGGCTGTAGTTATACAGTGGCTGCTAGCTCCTCCCCCAACCCAGCCTCCAACCCTCTTCCTGACACGTCTCAGCAGCTGTCCCACCCCCTGGGACCTTGTGCTCAGGCAGAGCAACTGAGCCTCACACAATGAATACAACAGAGTGCTAATGTGCCTTCAGGCTAGACTCCACTCAATTCACACACAACCAGTCACCCTTAGACCAACATCCACAAGCTCACCACAACACAATAGAACACTAACGAGCAACCAAGCCCTCACCTAGCTCACACAAACAAAGCAAGCAGCCAAACAAACAAACCAGCACTCCCTACCTATCAAGCAAGTAACCACACAAACAAACCAGCATGGAGACAAACTCACAAGTGACCAAGCAAACCTGCAAGCAATGAAGCAACCACACAAGCAACCAGTCAAACAAGCAAATAAATAGAGTGCCTTACCCCCAACAGATCCCACAATCCTTACCCAAGAAACTCTCCCAAAGATTCTCTAGGGTTGGGGAGGTTTACCCCAACAAGCACAGTTCACCTTATGGTGTTTCTTTCATCATAACCATGTAAACACTCCTGTTAGCCTCACCTGTTCATCAAGCTCTGATATTTGTATAACATCTTTGTTTTTACATTGTGATGACCTATGGTTATAATTAAAACTGAACTGAACTATTTAAAGAAACTGGGTACATAAGGAATATGCAAGTGAGAAGGGACTTCAACATCACAAAGAGACATCACACAGTATGGGTTCAACCGTGTCCATGAAACATCATTTATGTGGGTAATGTGTCTACTTTTAAAATTATAAAATTTGTAGATCATCTGAACCGTGAAAAAATGTCTTGCACCATTTCACTATTTCTTGCTGCAGTTTTGTAATCTTTTTCATCCAGTTCACATGTTAAAAAAATTATATGAGCAAAACAGCTAGGGGCTCATCCTGACTGGCAATTTGTGCAGAGGTATGCTGCAACATTTATTGTTCCACTTCCTTATGCTTCTTGTCACTGCTCCATCCAAAATTCACCTGATTTTAAAACAAACTTCCCTAGAAAGGAAACACATTTTGGTTCATTTCTGGACATCTTGTCTGTAGTGCTTTGAGTTCTGACTTTAAATGTGGGTATGTCCAACTCCTTCACACCTCTCCCCAGATGTGTTTCACAAATGTATTGCCATCCTTAGGTGGTCTCCTTGTGTTTTTCTTAGCCATTTTGTAAAGCAAAATCACTGTGCAACAGATTCTGGGCAATGGAAAATTGAAATACTAATGAAAAAGTCCTCCTGTGAGTATATTTTAATACTAACAATCTTGGCTACTTCAGGTCTTAATGAAGAAATCAGAGTTAAGCAGTGATTGTGAATACCGCCCATTAGTGAACTGTGATGTTCCACAACCAAATGTGCATGCACATCTATATGCACTAGGTACATCCATGCACAAAGCACAATGCACAGATACATGTAATGTGCATCCAAATGCATGGCCATTGCATGGACAATTCCACCCCTGCAGCTTTGAACTGAATACAGTTGTTCCACATTAGACAAAAATGCCCAATCTCTTTCCCAGAGGAACATATGCATGCATGAACTTCTTCCATTCTTGCAAAAACATCTAGAATTGTCTGACCTCCTCTTTTCTTTCAGCCCAGTCCTATCCACAGTGTCCTTGAATGATGTCAATTTACTTGTAACATCTAAAAAAAAATAAAGACTTCCACATATGTTTTTGGTCACTAGCAAATAATATTAGATTTTTTTTCCAATCAGAAATTCTTGCAAACTTTTCTTTAAGTATGTATAGCCTATGCAATGGGCATGAACTATAATGTTTTCCCATTTCATTATTTTTTAATTGTAATCTGTCCTGAAGCAGTTTTGCAATAAATGATCTGGAACATTTTTTTAAAAAGTGAAGCTGATAGCTGTCTGAGTTAGTGAGATTGAAGTAAGGATAGCATCACCAAAGGAAAATGGCTTTCTGAATAACCTCCTAGAGGTCAAGCTTGCCTGGTTTTCTAGATGTGGTTTTATAGTCACTGAAAGTGCTATCTTATGGCTTTATCACACCAGCCTGTTACCCCTTATCCAAGTTGCTGAGAAATAATACCTGGCACATACAGCTGAGTAGCTGAGTGGGAACTTAAATCTGGGTCTTCTTCCCAGTTGTAGTCCAACTCTGTAACCCCTGTACAACACTGTTTTTCTTTTCTCCTTCTCCTCTAGGTTACGACTTTGAAATCCTAAATGTCTTCTGCCTTTTTTTCTCAACCTCTCCCCTGAACCCCATAGTACATCGGCTCCTTTCTGAAACTCTAGATCTACTGCAGAATAAGCATCTCCTGGAGGCCCATGCAAGGATCATGGACCTGGAAAACTTACGGGATGACATCCTCTTCCAGCTGCATGATTGCAACCTGCTCAGCCCTTTACACCTGGCCAGTGTAGAGTCCTACTTTGGGGGCCTGTTGGAACTGAATGATGCCCTGGCACAGCACTTGTGGCACATTGTAGGCCACAGCACGAAGTTGGTGGCTGATGACCCTGCTCTCTTTGTATCTGCTCTGAGAATTATTGAGCGAGAAGAGGATATTGATGCTGCCCTGCAATTAAGAGCCCAGACTCCTGGTTTCCTTCCACCTGGGCGCCCAAAGTGCTGGAGACAGAAGTTCTTCCAGGTGATCCAGAACTCCACTGTGGCTGCACACTTCCAGACTGTGCCAAGCAGTGCCCAAGACCATCATCTCACTAAGCACTTGACATCCTTACAAAGCAGCATCCTGGCAGAACTGCACATTGTGAAAGATCTGATGATCCAGTGCTGCCCACCTCACTATAACATCCTTACAGCCTTTGCTACCATGTATCACCAAAGCCTTGCCAACCACCTAGATCACATCCTCACTCGGGATCTGGACAAGCATGAGATCTTTGCCCTTCTCCACTGGGCACTCCATGTGTACCCAAGGTCAGTATCACAGCTGGTGGTTGTAGGCCATAGGAGAAGAGCATCAGGGTAGCACCAGTCCTCACATCTGCTTAGCAGCCATAACTATGCCATGGGAGACCTGTCCTATATCCCCTCATTTGTGGAATAGCTGCAAGGAAAATGGCCTTATGTTTCTGGAGTTACAGTTATTTTTGATCTCTTTGAGGGTTCTAAATGTCTGCCCTGATGGTGAAATTAGATGTATTTCTATAATTCATCTTGGCAGAGCTAGAACAAAACATTTTTGTGCCTGAGGCAAAAAACAACATGCTGCTCCTGTCTCTTCCACCCACAGAAGCCAACTGGATTGGTTGCTGAATCTTTCTTGAACATTGGCGAACTTTCTCCATTGCATAGGAAGGCGACAGGCTGGTTTAGAGCCATACAACCCAAAATGGTGGCCCATGAATCAATGGTGGTTCATAAGCACTGGGTGCAAGTCTGTGATGAGTTTCCAGGAAAGAAAGATGAAATTACAGTCAATGGCTCATATGTAGATACTGGTGTTGGCACATTAGAAAAAAAGAGTTGCTAGTCCCCTACATGAGATAGCCTGATTAGAGGATACAGAGCACACTGCATGGCACATTGGCTTTCTTCCCACCTTTTGCCACTGCTCTGTACCTCTCAGTGCCCTCAATCCAACACTCCTTCAGCAGAGTAGAAATGGCTGTATGCAGACCTATACTAACCTGAGCATACACCCTCATCTCAACTTACTGTAAAGCCCTAGAGCCACCTCACATGATGATTCCATGCTTCACCATGAGCAGACAGGATTGGAGAAGCCTTTGGTTACCTCCCCATAGCCAGACACACAATATTTAGAGCAGCACTGAGACACCTGGAGGACCCCCGCAGATCTCAGTACTGATGTTGTTGTGTGTCTGGCTATGGAGATAGAGGCAGACCAGAGGCTTCTCTGACCCCACTTGTTAGCTGTGAAGCACAGAATCACTGTGCAAGGCAGCTTCAGGATTTTATTGTAAGTTGAGAGGGTGTCTTTGGGCAATGTAGAGGGAGAAGGGGGATACCAACTCTGGCAGCACCCAAAAAAGAATATCTGCAACTAAGGAACACTTAGTTGTGCAGACCTCCTTAACTAGCCATTATCTTTCACCCAAAGGAACTGCATCACACTGCTTAAGTATGACCATCCCTCCATCTTGGTTTGACTGATTTGGACACAAGGAATAGCAACTCACCTTGGCTACTCTTCTCCAGGTCCCTGCCTTCTGTGCATCTTAGCTGGCCTGCATTGTTCCTTATGCTTGAGTACAAGAAATACAGAGTTTCTATATACACATAAAATCTGCTGTTGGTGCAGCTGAACAAGCAAGCATCCTGTGGGGGCTTGGTGGAAACTTTTGTGTGTTTTTGCTGTCAACTCTTCTTGTTGTTCCACAGCTCAGAAATGATGGCTCACCCAAATCTTCTCCCTGAAGTGGACACCTCAGTATTAGGTCCTTTACTTCCAATGGATAAAATAAAATTTCTGGAGGAAACCTACTTGGAGAAAGTACAGGTGAGTGAGAGGACCACAGTTAAGATTCTGCAAATCAAATGACCATGGACATTGAAACACCCATGTTTTTAGATTTACTTGTTATGAATAGAGTAGCAGTTTGGATGCTTTGTGGGTGTGTTCATTTGAAACTCTCTGAAGTTTTGGGAAAAGACTTTTTCCGTGCTATTTGAGACTCTTTTAAGTGGAGTAGCCAGGGTCTGAACAAGTAGCATTCTACATGCAAGGCAATTGTGAGTGCATGCTCACTTTTTACATCTATCTATCCATCTACCCAACAACAACTGTTTTTTGTGCCAAGTGCCATTATATTGCAGAAATCTACTAGCAGAAAAAAGGAATCATAGAATCATAGAGTTGGAAGACATCACACGGGCCATCCAGCCCAACCCCCCCAGGACACACATCAAAGCATTCCCAACAGATGGCCATTCAGCCTCTGCTTAAAAACCTACAAAGAAGGAGATTCCACCACACTCCGAGGCAGCATATTCCCCTGCCAGACAGCTCTGACCATCAGGAAGTTCTTCCTGAGGTTCAGGTGGAATCTCCTTTCCTGCAGCTTGAATCCATTGCTCCTTGTCCTAGCGTCTGGAGCAGCAGAAAACAAGCCTGCTCCCTTCTCGACATGACATCCTTTCAAACATTTAAACATGGCTATCATGTCCCCTCTTAACATTCTCTTCTGCAGACTAAACATACCCAGCTCCTTAAGCTGTTCTTCATAGGGCATGGTTTCCAGACCTTTCACCATTTTGGTCACCCTCCTTTGGACACGTTCCAGTTTGTCGATATCCTTCTTGAATTGAGGTACCCAGAACTGGACACAGTATTCCAAATGAGGTCTAACCAATGCAGAATAGAGTAGTACCATTACCTCTCTTGATCTAAACACCATACTCCTATTGATGCAACCAAGAATCGCGTTGGATTTTTTGGCTGCCGCATCACACTGCTGAGTCATGTTCAGCTTGTGATCTACTAAGACTCCTAGATCCCTTTCACACATACTGCTATCCAGCCACGCGTCCCCTATCCTATATTTGTGCATTTGATTTTTTCTGCCTAAATGTAGGACCTTACATCTCTCTCTGTTGAAATTCATTTTGTTAGTTTTGGCCCAGCTCTCCAATCTCTCAAGGTCATTTTGAAATTTGATCCTGTCCTCTGGAGTATTAGCAACCCCTCCCAATTTGGTGTCATCTGCAAATTTGATCAGCATACCCTCTACTCCTTCATCCAAGTCATTGATGAAGATGTTGAATAGCACTGGGCCCAGGACAGAACCCTGTGGCACCCCACTAGTCACTTCTCTCCAGGATGAAAAGCAGCCATTGGTGAGCACCCTTTGGGTTCAGTTGGCCAACCAATTACAAATCCACCTAAGAGTAGCCCTGCCAAGCGCTCAGTTTATAAGGTTCTTTGCAAGAATGTCTTGGGCAACTTTGTCAAAGGCCTTACTGAAATCAAGATATGCTACATCTACAGCATTTCCTTCATCTATCAAGCTTGTAACCCTATCGTAAAAAGAGATAAGATTAGTCTGGCATGACTTATTTCTGAGAAATCCATGTTGACTTTGAATCGACTGCACATTATTTTACATAAATTAGTCCTTGCAGCCAAGTTAATTTGTTAAGTAGTTTGTGATCTATGTATAGTCCTTAGGCTTCACTTAAGAGGAGCAGCGTTACCCTGTAACATGGTGTTTTGTCCTTCCAGGGCAGTATTGCTGAATGGATGCAGAAAGCCCTGGAAATGGAATTTAAAGAGTGGTTCAGTGAAGAGGAACCAGAATTAGACTATCAAGACTGCTTCCAGACAAGTCTGCCAAATATTATCATGAAGGTCAGAATAAGTCCAGTAGGAGAGGAAGCTCCATTGCACAGTACAGAAGGGAGTTTATCTAATTTCTATGCAACATATCCTTTAAGCCACAGAAGCAAAGTATCAATTTGATTCCCTCACTCACACAATGCTTTTCTTTCTTTTCTGTGTCTACCCAGATGCTGGATGAAAACATCCAGGTAGCATCCCTCATCTCTGATACTCTCCAGGAGAAGGTCTGCAGCATGACTCTAGGCGAACTGGAGACCTTTCTGGGCAGGTCAGTTTTTCTATTGTACTCCTGTTTCGGAGTGAGGAGTCAGAGCCAGGATAGTAACTGGTTACAAATAACTACTTATTTATAATTTATTTGTTTCCCAGTGAATAAGGTATAATAAGTATAATAAAGTATAACAATATAACAATATTACATTACAATTATAACTCAATAAGGGAGAATAGCACTGTCTTTGCAGTGTAACTATAACTTTCAAGATGTCTTTTATAGCTACAGAGATGCAGAGCTTGGAATGTTGCTTTTAAAAAGGAAATAAATACTATAGTCCACCTGGTCATCTGCTAAGTTGCTTGTTACTGTTACAGTTCAGAAAGGTAATTCACTGACTTACTTGGTATTAACAAGTCACTATTAGTATTATACTTCTGGAAAAAAATGGTCTTTGATTTCCCCAAGTGGCCCATTAAGATACTGCACTTTAAAAACTCAGAAAACATGCAAAAATTGATTAGAGAGCAGAATGAGATGCCACTCATGCGACCTTTTCACTTCCAATATTCCATGATCTTCTTCAGCATCAGTAAAACCTCATTTATAAGATGTTACCCAGTGTCAATATCATGGTTTCCTGTAAGACCAGTTCTCTGCACATCAACACAGATGAGAAGCAGGAATTATTTTCCTGAGAGCTCATCCTTGAAACTGGAGAGCACAGCAGCATTAATTTCTATAAATATTTTTTCCAGGATTGACAATTCCCATAATTTGTCAAGTCACTGAGGACATTTCCATCACAAAGACAATCACCATCTGAATGTTATGCCTTTGTATGTTTCTTCATAACCTCTACTGCAGTGGCTATAATGTGTAAATCACCCTCCTTTTGGATATGATGACCGAATAGAATGAATGGAGTTGTATTTTCTGTGTATAATCTGAATCCATTGCATTGACACATTCCCTTCAGCAAGCTCTCAACTCACAACCTGATCCACATTTACCCTGGCACCTTTACAGCAATTTATTAAAGGGAGATCAGTTGCAAGCTGGGAGCATGGTGCAGATCTAACTATGCATAATCCCCCTGCCGTTCAGCATGGCTTCAGTCACAATACACCATAAAGCTGCTACACAAGCCTTGACAACTGTTGTACTTCCCTGCAGCCTGTATGAGGACCTGGTGGTGTTTGGCATGGAGCATCAACAAGAGCCCACCGCATCCAAATGCTATACACTATACTTGCTGTCTACCCTCAACAACTGTCTGGCTCTCAGGTACTTATAAACGTTCTGACTGGCACGTCATCCTTCACTCAGACTCTCCTTCCTAGCAGGTCTACTACAAGCCTGTTTCCTCACTGTTTTAATTCTCTTCACTGACAGCACCTCTATCCCAGCCCTGTATACAGATGGGGCGTCATCCCTGGAGCCTATCAAGATGCCACCATCCTTGAACATAGCCCTGGAGAAAGCCCAAAAGAAGGCTTGCCGGCTGCTACTGGAAGAGATACTGGCAGATCTTAAGGTACACAACCGCTGGTATAGCCTAGGGAAAATGGAGCAGAATTTCATTTCTCTATGATGTAAAGTATCCAGGGTAGAAAACCATCTTTAGCCTGAGGGATGTGTTAGCCCAAGGCTGGGATGTTAGGGGGCACATAACGTGTCTACAGTGGGAAAGACTTCCCTTCAACTCAGGACAACTGCCAGCAGGCCTTCCACCAATGAGGAAAGACCGTTCCATACCAGCAAGTGAGCCCATCTGCTATAGATGGGACTTCTGTCTGGAAGAGTGCTATGTTTTCATTTGAGTAATGTACTCTTAATTTAAAAAAAAAAAAAGATTGTATTTGTTTTGTTTTATTTGTACTATTTACCTGAAAGCTACTTTGAATCCCCTTTATGACAGAAAAGTAGAATATAAATTGAATGAATAAATAACAGTGTATAAAATGCCACTCATATATACATTCTCTCTCTCTCTCTCTCTCAATCATGCATGCATTGACATACACGTTCCTACACACACTCCTTCATACTCCACACAGACACACACATGTGCACACACAGACACACACGCACAGCACTTTCCCAGTTCCACCTCTTCAGCTAATCCATGTCCATCTGAGAAAGAAATGAAAAGGTGTCTTTTTCAGCACTGAGCCCAGGAAAGAGTTTATCTCTGCTCAGCTGCAGATTGAGTATGAATACTTTTCCTGTCTCTCAGTGATAGGACGAGTACTGAAAGTACTGCTGTTCAAATGCTGATGTGTATTTGTTAGGTCAACAGAACTCACAAATGTAACTTCTGAGCGGGGCTCTGCTTTTTTCATAAATGCAAGTGTGCACCATGCTTACCCCCTTTCCCTGTCACAACAACACAGGCCTTAATAATTTGGTCTTCTTTAAAGTATCATAAGACGCTTCATTGTTCTGTCAGAAGACACTACATTTTGAATAGGCCTTCTTGGGCTATGTATTTGCATATTGCTTTCTACGTATCCGGCATTTATTGCAGCTTTTAAACCACTAAAACCTTCTTGCTGGGAGAAAAAAGGAAGATATGAGATATAAGTTTTTTAAAATAAATTGCTGATTTTGTTGTCCCATCTCAGCCTCTGTTCATACAGCTACCATCCCGTCAGTGGTTGTCTGAGGAATCCCAGCTGATGAGCAGCATATGTGAGGTGATAGACAAGCATGCAAAATGCTTCTGCAGAACTCGAGAACCAATCAGCACAGTAAGACCTCCTCGCGGCTGGGGGCTGGGGAGAGGGGGCTTAACATTGGCAGGCAGGTTATTAGTTTTGCCTCGTTGCAGGTGCTTACAGGGGGAGGGCCAATTATTTTGGTCATTCATTATCATTCAGATATCCTTAATTATGAAGACTTTTACAAGCACAATGTCTACTTAGAAGTGTTCTCCATATGTTCAGTATAGCTTACTCTCAAGTGAGTACTCATGGGATAGAAGGCCAACAGCCTTTATTATTCCTGGGAGGGCTCAACATCAATTGACATCTTAATATTTCTTAGTGCTTGATCATTTAGTACACTTCAGATTAAACATGGAATGGGAATTCCTCAGTTTCCAAACAGGATTGAATCTGGAGTTCACAGCCCTCAAAAAACATGCACAGGAAGAATTTTTTTTTGTTCCCAGTACAAACACAAATGGCGAAGTTTTTGAAAACTCCACAGAAGTATGAGAAACTGCTTAGCTTTGCTGTAAAAAATGTATGCTCACAGTCTTTTCAGGTACTGCCTTTACTGTTTGAAAGTGAATGTTACATGGCAGGAAAAGAAATTCAGGTTGAATGAAGCTTCAGCCTTTGCCAGTTTGTTGCATAATTTCCTTTTTTAAGGAAGGCTGCACAGTTTTCTGTTTCTGTACTAAAAGCCGCATTTTGGGAAAGTGAAGCAGTTTTCTGAGCAAACTGTGCAACTTTTGTAGAAAAGCTGCAGGGTTTCCTAGCATGGGGGCAGGGGAAATTCCCAAGGATCATGAATCTACAGTATGAAAAACTGTTTTACTGTTCTTGACATCTGTCAGGAATTGGAAAAATAAAGATTTACCATCCCTGCTTCAGACTGAGAATTCTTGAGGAGGCTTATCTACTAAAGAGTTACAGTGGTCCAGTTTTGCCAGATCAGAAATCCTAGTTCAGTACTGGAGAGGACTCAAGCCCCCCTGCCACACCCATTCCAGGCTCCATGCCCATGACTGAGGCAATAGTTCTGGATGAGTGGGTGGATGGATTGGTTGATTGGTTAGAGAGGTATTATTTGTGTTTGCCAGCTCCCTGCTGGCTGGATAATTCTGTATTAAGTGTAGTAAATATATTTAGATGGTACTATGTTAGAAAACACTGCTTCAGAAGTTTAGAAGGCATAGGTATAGTTCTTGAACACTGGTCCACTTCCATCAGCGTGTGTGTGCACACATGTGCATTGTTACTTCCCTGGCTAGCCCGAGCTTGGGGGATATTAAAAAGATATCTTTTGATATCAGTAATTCGGCTTCACATACCCATTCCCCTCCATGTGCTTGCGAGGCCCCCGGACAAGCACGCATACAGGCTCGGCCGATAATCGCTGTAATATTACAACACAATACAGGCAGGCCAGAAATAGCCGACTTGCAGCTTTAGGAGACCTCAAAGGCAAGTGCTCAATTATGTATGCACGCAACTTTCAAAAGATCCTCTGCCCCACGCTGGCAGCTTGATGATCTGACTATACAACGTCCAAGCACTCTGCGTTTGCATACTGGCTACTCGTATTGACAATTTGGCAATAATTCAATCATTCAAATTATGACCTTTTGGAGGCTTTGTCTTCAGCCCCAAATCCATTGTTTTCCCCAAGTCCGACCTAGCCTGCGGTCACAATTCTTCTTATAAAAACCCCTGATTTTGAGCGCTTCTTCGGATCGCTCTTGGCTTCCATCCCGCCTTGCTGTCGTTTGTCCAAGCGAGCCTCCCCCTCAGCTCCACATGCTGAGATCCACGCTCCCCAACTTCTCCGTTTCCGACCGGGCTTCAGGACAGGTATAGTATTACCCAAACCAACAACTCCTCTAAAAATCCCTCTATACCACTCCAACCTTTATTTCTATAGTTTCTCTGTGTGTTTGTGTTGCATACACTGATTGATTGTATTTTTAATAAAATTCACATTTATTATCTAACTCCGGTTTGCTTCTTGACTCGGCCTGACCCCGTAGACATTGGGTTCGAGATCTCGCTACGTTACCCTGCCTCTCGCAGTGCTAACTTGTGCTCTTTGACTAATTTCCCCAACTCGTATAATTTTGAGAACAATTTGGTGTCCCTCCTGGGACCCCCAGAAATCAGGGTAACAGCATGCATGCTGCATTTCTTCCTGAGCATAGCTTCTGATTAGGAGTACCCAGAATGACCAAGCCTTGTGTTTGCTCCTTGGTGTCTAGTACCTTCTGTCAGAGACAGAGCATCTGGTCAGAAGACAGTACCTCAGGGCCCTCTTGCAGAAACGGATGGTGTGCAGGCATGCAGAGGAGAGGAGGCAGATGGCCAAGCGTATGTTGCAGGATGCCTCTCAGTTCAAGGACATCTTCTGCAGCCTGGTGAGAAGACAAAAGCTATAAGGTTTCTCAGGCATGTTCCAGTGGGGAAGGAGCTAACAGATGCTGGCTCTGGCAATCAGCGAGGAAAGTTCGACTGAGTTTACGCCAAGCAGCAAGTAAATGTTTCATATCTATGCAATGGAAGACATGCACAAGGATGTTCCCAGTCTAGTGCTGCATCATTAAATTACATTTCTTTTAAAGCAAGTTAACTATGTCATTGGAAACTTTTATACCAAGCTCATACATCAGGATATCCATAGTTGCTACTATCTTCAGCAAAGCTTTGACTGTGGTTATAAATCCTTTTTGGATTATAGTGACAGTGTTGACTGGGGGATTGGGAGAGTTGCAGTAAAGAAAACATAACTTTTCCAAGCTTTGATGTACAGTCCTAACAGCCAGAGGGCCTGAAGACTGCTTGTTTATTGCATTGTTTGACCTTCTTCCTGCTTCCTTTTCTCAGGGCATGGTGGAAAACAAGCAGACCTTCAAAGTGATTGCTGATCTTCAGGAGCTCATCAGTCTCAATGACTGCACCATCCTTAGCTTGGAAGTGCTGGGATTTGTATCAAAATATCCTGATGTCAGGTAAGACATCCAGGCATCACAGAAGCTAGCATTTCTCATCTGGCACTAGCATACTGCATACTTATTAGATCTGTTTTGCCACTCATAGGCTAGGATTCTACACAATTGTGAGTATCTAAGAGTTCTGCATATAGAACTTACCTACAGCTCCCCTGTCACCAGGCCCAGCACTCAAAGTGGTGCTTTGATAGCCACCACTTCAAGGGCCATTTTGTGGCTGGTGGAAGGTGAGGTGGGAAGGGGAATCAGAGAAACAACTAGCTACAGACTGCAGACATCCACTGGGGTCCTCTAGAGATCTCAGTGGATGATGTCATTGGTCTGTATCTGGTCCTGTCTCCATAGCCAGATACTTCTCCAATCCTTTCTGCTCTCCACTAGCAATGGAATGGCAGTTTGGGGAAGCTGTTGCAGTCCTGGGGGTGCTTTGGTCATTGGGGAGGGTTGAAAAGGAATACCTAACTCTGCAGTGATCAAAGAAATGTATGCACAAGCATAAAGTGGAAATATGCTTGTGAATATCACAAGCAGGATGCCAGCCAGTGTGAAGAACAGAAAGAAAGTAAAGTAAAAGAAAGAAAGTAAAAGCAAGTAATTTAAGGAAGCATTTTTCTCCAGTGATGCTCTGATAGCTGAAGTCCTTTTAATTGGGGATGTCAGAGAACGACTCTAGGATTACAGGCATACCAGGCAATTACCGTTCAATTACTGTCTCTTTTCCCAAATTCAAGGGAGAATATATTTTCCAGGAGTCCCACCCACCCAGAAGACAATGAGCAGGCTGTGGAGGACCCATAGCTGAGTGACCGAGCATCACTTTGTATGCCAAAGATCCCAAGCTCATTCCCCTTCAGTATAGAAATACTGAGGTAGATGGACCACTGGTCTGGCTTCCTAGAAGGAAGCTTCCTATGTTCCTGAGACTGTCATGCACTGGCAAGAAATAGGTGCAAAGACAATTCCTGTGTTGCCTGTGTACTGGGTTCAGGGGGTACAGGGTAGGCTCATGGCACACACAGCTCTATCTCTGACCCCCTTTTTTATTAGTGGTTTTAAACTTTTATGGAAACAAGCATAACCAAAGACCAGTGCATCTGAGATCGAGTACAATTAGGTATATCAAGTTTATGATTCATAACTTCCAGCTAATTCATAACTTTCCAGCTAGCGATAATAAATACATTCTCAATATTTGTTAACACTTACTCACTGCTCTGCCTGATCCATCACAAATACCTGTAGAGGATATTGGAGAAAGGATTGCATCTGTGTATGCCAGACTCCTCTATCTCCTTGGCAGTGGTTGGAACAGTCCAGTTTCCAGGTTCTTCCTTTCCCATCAGGATGGTGAAGAGACCATCCCAGGCAAAGATTGTTTTCCATTGATCTGCATGCTGTTTGGCAGAACTGACCTTTCTGAAAGGGGGCCAGCCCTATCATTGAGCATAGTGAGACAACTGCTTTTATTTGGCAGAGGCTTGGATGCTGCAATTACAGTCCCTTTACTTTTCATCCGAGCCATTCCACTCCGCTGGAGGATAGATCAGTGTGTGCCTGATGGCCTGTCTTATTCCCTTAAATTGGCCAGCTACCCTCTCATGTGGTGGCAGAGGGTGCTACTTTATTGACAGTCTCATGGGTGGAATGAGGGAAGAGGGATGTTGTCCTTCAACTCTGTAACAGCAAAATGTCTTGGGACAGCCCTGGAAACAAGAAACCAAGGGAGAGGTGTCAGGCGCTGAATCCACACACACAAATAGGACAGTGCATAAATACTATTTATTTGAGGTGAGATACATCGTACAGGACTTCAGTGAGTGGACTAAAGGCAATTAGTGAATTCAAAAGCATAAAATACCAAGACGTTTTCCCTCCTGCTTGCAAGAGACCTTGAAGCCATGGCAGCCTGGCAGTGCTTATCACTACATCTCTGGTTCCCATACCTTTGTTACAAGCAAGCAGCTAACTCAAAATCTACTACATATCCCATCATTATCATATGGAGCGCAACCCAGCAAGAGGTGTAATCAGTTTTTCTCCTGTCATTTCTCCAGCGATGATCACATTTCCATACTCCTAGATTTGCGTGGAGACATCTCTAAAGAAATCCGTAACAACGTGTTGGAGATCATGGTGCAGAATCCTCAAGTCCTGCCTGAGAACTATTTGCCTATTTTTAGCAACATCTTGGTTCATGATCCAGAGCCACCCTTCTGTTTTGGCAAGTCCAAATGTTCCTGACGTTGCTTAAGATGCTCCTCTCAGTCTCTACAGACACACTTCCATCCTAATCTTCCAGGATCGCAGCCACTGACCCTTGGCATGATGGAAGTGACAGTGTGCTCTGTTGAATTTTTTTTTGGTCTGGAAACCAGATAGAGTATCTTGCAGTGATTCAAAACACACTGTCCTTCTGTGTGTGTGTGTGTGTGTGTTTATGTTGGGAGGGCTTCTGTTTTTTGGATACTTTGCTCTCTGTAATTTGTGCGTTCACAAGTGCTTTATACTGTCTCAATATTCTATGAAAGATTATGCAAAGTGGTTGCCTACTGTTCAGGGTTGGGATTGGACTGGATTTCCTTCTATGTCTGTTTCATTGATATCAATGCATACAAAAATGTATTCCTCCTCCATTCCAGTGAATTCTATTATGTACTAGTGAATTCTGTATGTATGTATGCGCACATACAACCACCTTTGTGAAAGGAAAATTGTTTGGTGTAGCACGGACTTTTCTGTGGGTCTGTCATGTGTATTCAAGTTGACTCCAATTTATGGCAACCCTATCAGAGGGTTTTCTTGACATGATTTGTTCAAAGGATGTTTGTCCTTGCCTTCCTTTAAGGCTGAGAGAGTGTGATTTACTCAAGGGCACCCAGTGGGTTTCCATGGCTGAACAGGGATTCAGTCTCCGATCTCCCAGAGTCTTAGTCCAACATTCAAACCACAACACCATGTTGGCTCTATATCTTTAGTACCATGTAGCATTTGGGAAAAAAGGCAGCAGCAAAGCTCACTTGCTGCCTGTCTCTTCTGGAATGCCTCTTGTCTATTGCACTGATATTGTAAATAGGCAAGACAATGGGCTATTTTTGTTTAAAAAAATGATAACAACAAAAAAAATCCCTATCATGCAAACTATAAAGCATAAACAATATATTTCTCAGCTATAGAAGGTATCTATGTTATAAACCTATGTAGGTTTTACGGTGGTTTAGCTATTACGCTCCAGAATCCTGTATGACCTGTTATGTTACGTAATTTTATGTATATACCTACATATACTTAGCAGCAGTGCTATGTGGCTTAACCCAAGTGAACCCAAGTGACTATTGGGGTGCCACAGGGTTCTGTCCTGGGCCCAGTGCTATTCAACATCTTCATCAATGACTTGGATGAAGGAGTGGAGGGCAGGCTGATCAAATTTGCAGATGATACCAAATTGGGAGGGGTTGCTAATACACCGGAGGACAGGATCAAAATTCAAAATGACCTTGACAGATTGGAGAGCTGGGTCAAAGCTAACAAAATGAATTTCGACAGAGAGAAATGTAAGGTCCTGCACTTAGGGAGAAAAAATGGAATGCACAAATATAGGATGGGGGACGCGTGGCTGGATAGCAGCATGTGTGAAAGGGATCTAGGAGTCTTGATAGATCACAAGCTGAACATGACTCAGCAGTGTGATGCAGCAGCCAAGAAAGCCAACGCGATTCTTGGTTGCATCAACAGGAGTATGGTGTCTAGATCAAGGGAGGTAATTGTACCACTTTATTCTGCATTGGTTAGGCCTCATTTGGAATACTGTGTCCAGTTCTGGGCATCTCAATTCAAGAAGGATATCGACAAGATGGAACGTGTCCAAAGGAGGGCGACCAAAATGGTGAAGGGTCTGGAAGCCATGCCCTATGAAGAACAGCTTAGGGAGCTGGTTATGTTTAGTCTGCAGAAGAGAAGGTTAAGAGGGGACATGATAGCCATGTTTAAATATTTGAAGGGATGTCATGTTGAGGAGGGACCGGGCGTGTTCTCTGCCGCTCCAGAGACTAGGACAAGGAGCAATGGATTCAAGCTTCAGGAAAGGAGATTCCACTTGAATCTCAGGAAGAACTTCCTGATGGTCAGAGCTCTCTGGCAGGGGAATATGCTGCCTCAGAGTGTAGTGGAGTCTCCTTCTTTGGAGGTTTTTAAACAGAGGCTAGATGGCCATCTGTTGGGAATGCTTTGATGGGTGTTCCTGCATAGCAGGGGGTTGGACTCGATGGCCCCTGGGGTCTCTTCCAACTCTATGACTCTATGACACCCCGTTATTGAATTATGAAAATGTCTAACAGGACACTGGCAAGAACACTTGATGCACATTTTGAGTGACAGGCATTGGTATGCAATGCACATTGCACACTGATGTGCATCATGCACCAATGCACATTGGGCACTTTGCTGGCTCTGCTACTTAGCAATGTAATAGCAGCCCTCTACCAGATACAAACATTATGCAGCTGCATAATTTTAATTGCTGCAGACCTAAGTCCGGTTAGGAAGATGTGAGGCCTCAATAGGATTCCAGCAACCATTTCCCCCTCACGCATCCTGGACCCATTCACCGTACAGAATTATAGTGCAATTATTTCACTTCAACTGCCATGGTTTCATCCTATGGAATCTTGGGGTTTGTAGTTTGGTGAGGCACTGGAGAATTTCTGGCTGTGATTTCTAAATGCCCCTCTCCAATCTGCCAGTCTCAGGATTCCATAGGACAGAACTATGGCAGTTAAAGTGAAATTATAACACCATAATTCTGAAGTGTGAAAGGTCCTTGGATTTTATGAGAATGTGAAGGATCTTTTGGGGGGGGGGGTAAAAAAATTCCTATCCCCACTAGAGAAATCATGTTTTCCAGGCTTCCTTGAGGATAAGCAGGATCAGGAAGACTTTGTCTCCTGAGGGGCACATTCCCTCTGGGGCTATCCTTCAGAAACTGTGTGGCTACAGTAGGAGTGGACAAGGCCATAGCTACCCCTTCATGCTTCCTTTGGGATCGTCCTGTCTCAGACATACAGAAACCCACCCACAAACCTTCATTCCTGCCACTTTTCCACCTCCCTCTGCTGTCAAACTACAATCGTCACTGGTCCCAGCCTAGCCACTATAGCCAATAGTCAAGTATGATAGATGCTGCACTTAAAATAGTCTGTTTCTGCCTTACCTTCACAGCTGTTTCCATGTTAGGGAGTAATCATTCAAATAATTTTAAGTCCATAATGTAGTGTCTGCTCAACAGGCCTAAATGCTTGATCAAAGTTCTTGACACAACTAAGGTTTCTTTGATAACAACAGAATAAGAGTTGTGTTATGAGTAATTCATGTTTCTTTTTCTTTAATTGATCTTAATAGTCAGTAAAGGTAGCTAAATTGAGGCATCCTTCACCAAACCTGATGCTACCAAAAAAAAAACTTCCAGCTAGACAGAGGATGAGGAAGAAGAGGTGAGGCCTGAATGGCCATTAAAAAAATCTTTGTGAAAAGGAGCTTCACTGCCAGAGGCTTTGTTAACTGAAATACGCCTGTAACCTGTTTCCAGAAAGGAGCCACAAAATAACAACAAGCTGTTTGAAGAAGAGCTTTCCTTGGCTCTGGGGCTATGATGGAGAAGACTCTGCTTTTAGCAGATGAAAACTATGTCTCTTGAGAAAATGGAACCTCGAGCCATGGATGATTACAAGTCTAATCCAAGAGGAGCATGATCACTTTGGAAAAAGCATCCTTGAGAGTTTCAGAGTCCAGGTAAAGGTGGAAACCAACACCTTAGCAAAATAATTAATTTTTCTTCGGTCATGATAAGCAGTGCAAAATTGCCAGAACAGGTGTCAGGGCCAGTGTCCTTGGACAGCACCTGTTGGTGTCCCAGCAGTTTGACAACCTGATAAGATACACTGCTGCTGCCTAACTTTGATTCTATTTTTTTAAAAAAAAAGATCCAACCCATGCCTCTCGGTAGTGCTGGGTAAGCAAAACCATTCCAACACCCCACCCCCACCCCACTCGTTGTGATGCTATGTCAGGGCCACTGTGCAAAATTAAAGCAGTCGCTGCTTAGAGTCATTTGGCCACTAGTAAATCAAATGAGCCCAACTGGACACAGAAGTAGATAAAAAGGCCTACCAGAAGCCTCTTTGGACAGGAATCTGTCAGAGCTGGAACAAATTCAGAGCATAATACACTTTTACCAACTCAAACTCAGCAGAAAATACAGGGCAGGCAGGGTGTTTTGCCCGTTAATCTTTCCAAACTATATTCAGGGGTAGCCTTACATAAAGCACACTCCAGCAGCCCAGTGTGGACTTGCACAGGCATGAATAACAGTATCTAATTGTTGTTGTTGTGTGCCTTCAAGTTGTTTCTGACATACGGCAACCCTAAGGTGAACCTATCATGTGGTTTTCTGAGGTTGAGAATGTATGATGCACCCAAGGTCATGCAGGAGGTTTCCATATATCCCCAAACCCTGAGATTTTAAAGACAGAATAACACATTTAAAGATTCAATAACCCATCTTAAAAGCCATCTGAGGCAGAAATTGGTATAGGAGGTACACAGATGGGGAAAGAAAAAAACAGACCGATTTAAGCAAGTATTGCAGAGCTTTCCAAACTTTTCATGTTGGTGGCAGACTTTTTAAACATGCATCATTTCGCAAAACAGTAATTCAGTTTTACTAGCAAGCCAGAGGTTTAAACTAACTCCTTAATAGAGATACAGACACATACATAAATTGTAATAACAAAATGTATGGGGACACAACATATCTCATGAAAATCTTCCATATATTTTTTAAAATATGTGATTTATAAATAATAACATGCATTTCCAAGATTGTAGGTGACACATCTACATACTTCAGGCGACACCATTTGGAAGGCCCTGCAGTATTGTGTTAGAGGTCATGAACCAAAGCAACTTGAATTTACCCTGGCAGGTGTATTAGGCATACTGTTTCCAGTGCTATCACTTGAAGGCTGCAGGAGGCTGCATTTGTCAGCTGTTGTCAGCTGTAACTATCAAGGTTTTCTGTTGGAGTCAATGATGCAGAGAAGGAAGGTTAAAAACACATACAACCTATTAGTTCAGCCACAGCTGTGAGGTTATGATACCCTCCAGCACCCCATAGATGAAAACTGGCGTGTGTGTGGCTATGCAACATCAGAATATGACCAAGATGGCAAAAGTTATTAATAAGGAGGAACACACAAGCTAGAAGAAGCTGCAGCTGTTTCCTTTCACCTAAGCCACCTGGGAAGGACAAGATTTTGCCCCTTCTTCACATGTTCCACTTTTCATTTGTGAAATATTGGAGGGTAGGTGTTTTTACTTCCAAACTTGGATAAGTTTCTCTGCAGACCAAGTGTAACACTGCTCTGTTTGGACTCTTAAGATCCATATGATTAATTAGCAAAATAATTAATTCTTCTTCGGTCATGATGTGATAGATTATGGCAGGTGGGGAGGGGAGACTACCTTTATCAGTGGATTTGTCCCTTTTTGTAAGGAAACCTCCTCCCAAGAAGGCTGCTCTCAAATATCCAAATATCCAAATTGAATGCTTGCATATGGAAAAAAAAAGGGCCTTTGACAATGTACTGCTTACCACAGTCTCCTATGGGCTTCACACACTTAGAAGACTGCATTTGAACACACACTTGGTAGAATTTTCATTATGAAAAGTAATTGTTTAGACATGAATTTGTTCAGAGAAGGAAAAAGTTATCTTGCTGTTACCCTAATTTTCTGGGGGGCCTGGGGGGCCCGATCGCCAAATTAGTTATTTTAAGTTCTGGGAGGTCCCAGTCACCAGATACGTTGCTGGAGTTTCCAGGGGTCCCGGTCACCAGATAGGTTGCTGGAGTTTCCGGGGGTCCCGGTCACCAGATAGATTGCTGGAGTTTCCGGGGGTCCCGGTCACCAGATAGGTTGCCGGAGTTTCCGGGGGTCCCGGTCACCAGATAGGTTCCAAAAGATCCATATGGTACAACTTTTAGGCTATACCAACACATCACCTGGACTTCACCCTGACGTGCAAAATTGCTTAGAGGTAAAAGGGAGCTAGCCCTCTTTTGTACTGCACATTAGGCCTCTCTGTCTCTATACATATACACACTGATGCACACTCACTCACACACACACAAGCTCACATGCATACATTGTATATAGTTTAACATTGTTTAATGGTTAAGAGTTAATGTTCACTCAGACTTCAAAAATCAAGGACAGAACAGCTGGTAAGACTCACACTCTTAAGAGATGCATTATTCAATCTATATGAATATGTTATTTCCCTACGGTGTGGTTACATCCATCTTCACTGCTACCTTAGAGCAAGATGGTTGTCTGTGGCAACTGGCACACCTAAAGTGCTAAAGTCATTTGTTCACTTAAGTAAGCACATGGAGTCTACACTTTCTACAAGTTAGAAGTATCGACACCTAGATATTTCCAGCTTGGGAATATCTAGAACAATAGAATTCCCACTTTGAAGTATAGCTTATAGTTGAAAATATATGTGGACCACAAGCATGGGGATTTTTTTTTCTCCACATCTTCCAGTTTGCTGTCTTGTGGACCATTTGGCAAAAGTTATTCTTTGGACTACAAATTCCAGAATTCCGCGATGAGCTCTGCACAGGACAAATGTCCTATATCTGGATACGTCTCTACAAAAGGGCTCTGAGAAATATTGTGGACACATTTAGAAGGCAAGAAAAAAAATTAAGGTTTACATTTCTGTGACACTGAAAGTTCTATAATGTCTTAGTTCAGAGTCTGTTGTGCAAAGAAACAAAATAATTCATTTCAGTGAGTGATTCTGAATATTGTCAGAGCTGGAAGTAATTTTTGCCTCCTTCATAGATAATGGGGGAGCAGTATTTTTCTCAAGTAATATGTCTGAAAATACAAGTAATTTATTCTCTTTTTCTATTTCTACCGGCATATAACAGTAGTTTCCCAATAACACAAAAAACAATGACCATCTTCTCCAAAAAATGAATCTACTCATACTTTTAAATTATAAAGCATAATTTGCCTGGTCAGATGCAAAGGTAAGAAAATCAGGAACAAAAAAACCAGAACAAAATAATGCTAACATGTCAAGAAACCAAGTGTGAAACTGATGCCAGGTACTTCTTCTGGAATGTTTTCATCTTTTCCAAATACAATGGAGAAAGTCCCAAGTGTAGTTGATTTATTCTCCCATATTCCCTTAAGCTGAGTTACTCACTTAATTAGAAATTTTATTTGGTAGTTTTTTACTCTAAATATTGTTCACAGTATGTATCTAAATCTACATAAATATGGACCTATATCTATCTAAATAATTTAGATATCATACTGAGATTAAATAAATAGGATGTTTAGACTGAACACTCTATTTAGCAATCAAACAGTTTTTGAAAGCAAAAAATAAAAAAAAAATCTGAAGTAGTTTATAAAGCACAACATGGCTTATAAAAATGTTTGGACAAACAAGCTGGTATTCAAAAAAACAGTGTGTGAACTGAGCCAGTCTCAGAGAAACGGAATTCGTAGATGTAGTAAAATGGGCAAGAAAGCAGGTCCACTGATGGCCTCAGAATTTAAGCTGTCATTTCTTCTCAAGCACTGCCAAATGAGCAGTGCTCCATGTGGAGGCAGGTGCATCCAATTATTAGTTTTGGCAGAAGGAAAACTTTGGCAAAAGTCCTACTGAGGTGCCTTTCTGTTGTAAGTTATTCTATTCTATTCCAAGTGCCTAGTTGGAACCAAGTTAAGGAGGTTGCAGATCTCAGCTGTTAACATATGCATGTTCTGAGACATCATGAAAGAGCAGTGGAACATAAGCAGCTGCCTTGAACAGTCAGCCCTCCACATTTGTGAGTTTGACTTTCACAGGTCTGATTATTTCCAAGATTCTCCAACTCCTGTTCCCCCTACCTCAAAAGCCCTTTTTTTCCTGGGGGAAGTTTCCCTCTTGGCAGCTCCCGTCAGATTGTGCAGCCTTTTAAAAACCCACCTCTGATCCTCCTCCTCCTCCCCCAGTGGCTACCTGGCCAGTTATGGATGGTTTTGCCCTGATATTTCAGCACCATGAACCCTCTCCTGATGCTCACTTTGCAAACAAGGAAGGAGATGGGTGTGAGAGAAAGTAAAGGGCCACCATGCTGGTCCACCCCTTTCCCTCTCCTTTCCCTCTCCTTTCCCTGACCTGGTTTGCACCGTGGATGCTCACCTTTCCCCTCCATGCTTGGCCCTCTTCCTATAAACAGACTCACACATTTTGATATTTGCAGTTTTTCTAACTTGGGGGGACCTGTGCCCCTAACTCTAGCAAATGTGGAGGGCCAACTGTACTGAGTCAGATTGCTCAGCTAGACTGGTCCAGTTAGCTCAATAATTTCAATCCTGATCGGCAGCGGTTGTCCAGGGTTTCCAGTAGAATCCTTTCGTAAGCCCTGCCTGGTGGTCTTCTATCCAAGTACTGACCAGATATTCCTGGTCCAAAACCAAATGAGATCAGCAGGCTCAAGATGGAGTGGGGACAGAATTAATATTCCACAAACATGTAGAGTGTACACTTTGGAAATAAGGAGATTAAGAACAAATAGGATAACTCATGCACTGGAGCAGACAGAAGTGATTCTCCACATTAGATAATTGCTTTAAAAAACACAGCTGCAGCTCCCAGTCTGCCAGGAACAGGTTCATTTCAGAATCCCCAAGCGATTATTACTCTGCTCCAAGCTGTGATGGTGGCATACTACAAACCTTTGCAATCTTCCCCATGATTATTTATGTCAGGGAAGGAGTAAACATGGATCCACTTGTTACTGCTCTGGCTAGCCCGAGCTTTGGGGATATAAAAAGATATCTCTTGATATCAATAATTCGGCCTCACATACCCATTCCCTTCCACGTGCTTGCGAGGCCCCTGGACGAGCATGCATACAGGCTCGGCTGATAATCGCCATAATATTCCGAAACAATACAGGCAGGCCAGAAATAGCCGACTCGCCGCTTTAGGAGACCTCAAGGCAAGTACCTTCATTAGGTAGCTTTCAAAAGATCCTCTGCCCCACGCTGGCAGCTTGATGATCTGACTATACAACGCTCAAGTACTCCGCGTTTGCATACCAGCTATCCTATTGACAATTTGGCTCTAACACAATCATTCAAATTCTGACCTTTCGGAGGCTTTGTCTCCAGCCCCAAATCTATTGTTTTCCCCAAGTCCGACCTAGCCTGGGGTCACAATTCTCCTTATAAAAACCCCTGACTTTGAGCACTTCCTTGGATCGCTCGTGGTTTCCATCCCGCCTTGCTGTCGCTTTGTCCAGCGAGCCTTCCCCTCAGCCCCACGTGCTGAGATCCACACTCCCTAGCTTCTCTGCTTCCAACTGGGCTTCAGGACAGGTGAAGTATCACCCAAACCAGCAATTCCTCTAAAAACCCCTCTATCCCACTCCAACCTTTATTTCTTTAGTTATCTTGTATGAGTGTGCCGCATACACTGATTGATTGTGCTTTTAATAAAACCACGTTTATTATTTCAACTTCTGTGTGCTCCTTGACTCGGCCTGACCCCGTAGACATAGGGCTCAAGATCCTGCTAAGTTACCCTGCCTCTCGTAACGCTAAAGCAGTGCTCAGAGCTAATCTTCCCCACCTATTGTTGAGCACATTTTGGTGTCCCTCACGGGACCCCCAGTAAACAGGGTAACAAACCCATGGTTCACAGCTAAATATGCTATCATCCTGCTCTAACTGCAAATTACCTGCCTCATGTGACAAACTCCTTAGTCTAACACTCACACCACTATGGCAGGGTTACTGAAAGCAGTGATCCCCAGACTGAAGCTAGACCACAAACTATCAGTTGCTAGTCCCTGGGAAGTTTCCAGGAAAGAAATAAACAACTGCAGCCTACAGACACACATATGATACAGATTCCTGGTACACTGGGGGAAAATGCCGATCCCCAGTGTGAGGTAGCTTAAGCAATGGACTATACCACACTGACTTTATCACTGTATGAGGACTATATGGTGGTGAGTTAATGCTGTTTCACCAATCATCCTGGCTGAGCTAATGCTTGCCTCCTAGGGGACTCTTCCTTGCTGTAATATCCCACCTATAATCCCAGTGCCACCCAGCAAAAACCCAGGCATCTGTCCTCAGAAGACCAGCCTGTCTCATCTGCTTATCTGGGAGACTGCCTCCTTCTTTGTTCTCTTTCCCTTTCTATTAATGACATATAAAATGACTTTTAAGATGATAAACATCTGCATCACAAAAACCTTATGAAACGAACAACTGATTTGAACAATCCTGTGTAGGTGAAAAAATTGTGTGTCACTGAAATCCATTATTCCCAGAAAGACAGAACTGGATGGGGCCCTAAAGGTCAGTTAGTCTGACATGCTGTGTAAAGCAGGAAACCCACAACAAGAGTATTCCTAATGGTTGGTTGCCTCCCCCCCCAGCTTCAGTTTGGAAACCCCTGATGATGCTATTTCCCCTCAACAAGTTCCAATGGAACACTCTCTCTGTTTGAGGGCAGAAAGCAAGAACTGTTTTGAGCTCCAGAAAAATCCAGCAGGTTCTGCAGCAGGCCTCTTCTGTCTTGGGAACCCAAATCCTCCAACTGTCTCAATTTGGCAAGAACAGTCCCAATTAATCCTCTGTCATCCCACTTTTACACCTGCTTTAAAAATGTCTCTGTTTCTCTCTTCTCCTCCCATGTTCCCCTTTGTCCACAGCTTACTTCAGTTGTTACAGACTGAGTTGAAAGGACAAAAGCAGTTTGTACTCAGTTTAACAGATTCCCAGTAGACTGAGGTGAAAGTGAACTGTTGCAGCCTGTCTTAGCTTGTGTGATCTTCCTCATTAATAACTTTTGTCGTCTTGACCACACTCTGAAGTTACTGGGCCATACATCCTGGTTTTCATCTGTGAAATGTTGGCAGATATGGGAACCCAAGTACCTAGCTACTGGCAAGACATCTGAATACACCCAGGGGCCACAGTTCTTTCCCAAAGGCATGTTTTGACGCAGAGATTGGATAATTTATATTTTTGGACTATATGAAAAATGTTGCCTTTAATGCTACTTCTTTATCACAACCATATTTGAAATCCTCCCTTTGATTATTTGTATATACAGATGTCATTTCACTCAGAAAAGGAGGACCAATCTTCCGCATACTGCCCACTGGATTTACAAAGCCTGCCATGACATGGCATTGCCTCTGCTAGGTTCTGCCACTGCGTCACACCCTTCAACATTTCAGGTGCAAATTGGAACAGGTGTGGCCAGACATGATCAGAATGTGGTCAGTATGGCAGAAGTTATTAATGAGAAAAATCAGACAAACTGAGAGAGACTGAAGCAGTTTGTTTTTGCCTGAGCCTACTGGGAAGGGCAAGATTCCAAACCCTCCTCTCCTCTCTTCCCACAGAGTTGAGTGCTAACTTTTGCACTTTGAACTCAGTTTGCAGCAAGTATACTTGTTAAGTATATTTAACTTAGAATCATAGATTGGAAGAGACCACAACCCCCTGCCATGCAGGAACACACAATTAAAACACTCCCAAGAGATGGTCATCCAGTCTCTGCTTAAAAGCCTCTAAAGAGGAGGACTGCACCACAATCCGAAGCAGAACATTCCATTGTTGCTTTCACCAGCACTATATTTAATGAAGAAGCTGATGTAGAATACTGATCATTAATTTTTGGCCCTTAAATGCCTTCTAGGGGGTGAGGGGGGCATTTTCACCATATTTTTGAGGTTCCCAGGAGAGGATAACAAGAAATAATTTCATTTTTTCCCTTTTTTTAAAACCACCTGAAGGCCATGAAAACAGCTCTGTGGGCCCCATGCAGCCCAGACTTTCGCCACCCTGATGTGGACAGATTATTGCCTCATTTAGTCTTTGATCTTTTATTTAAATAGGCTGAGCCCTGAACATCAAAAAAAAAAATTCTGAATTTTGTGTCTCCCATTCAACCCCTAAAAACTATGCTGTTATGGGAAACAGGTGCACCTGCCCACAGCACAAGGCTAAATTTGGTTTGCTGCTATTATCAGTTCAAGGTTGGAGGGGAGGGGAGGCAAGTCCAGCTGCCACCATGCTCCTGGGCTTAGCTGTCAAGTCAGTATAAAGCAAGCAGCACTAGGTCCTGTGAAGCTCCCTGGGAGTACTAACTGAAATGGCTTTCCTGTGGGCAGCTGCTGCCTACCTAGTCCTCCTTGGTGGTATCTGCGGTGAGTAGCAAGGGCATACCCACAACCAACTCAGAGCTGTGCCACCCTGAGTTTTTGTTTCCACTTTTGCTTGCCTGCTTCCTTCCTCTCCTCGGTTCATGACTGATGGAGCGGTCTGGAGGCTGCCATTCCTTTCCCACAATACCCATGAGGCGCCATTTGTTTGGTTTTTTAAAAATTTTATTTTAACCATAATATTTTTACATATATTGACATAACACACATAATACATAATGCACAACAGATAATATGTTATATAACAGAATTCCTAAAAATATTTTTATCTTAAATAACAATATATTCATGTAGATTCTATTGCTATAACCTAAGTAGCTAATTCCATTTAATCATAAACTGACTAAACTAATTCCATTATACTTGTTTTCTTTTATTATGAATCGTGTACTTAATGTACATTAATATATACTATATTACAATGTTATTACAAGGATTTTTTTTAACAATTGTCCTTTCAACCTACCCAACCTCCCCACCCACCCCCAAATGGCTGACAGGGGATCAAGACCCTATTTGTATCAAGAAGCCTTTTCAGAGATATGGGATATAACCTTAAGCAAATTTATCACATCTTCATACCCCGATTTTCCTCAATCCAGTTATCACTCCATGACTATTTACTATACTGTCCACTATACTTTAACCTTCCTTCCCTGAGAAAATCAAACACAGTTTCTTTTATATATGTTAACAGATAAAACTCATTCCACTTTGATTTCTTTTTCCATCCTAAAGCAATAACAGCATGAGCAGCTTTTAAAGTTTTATAACTTGCATTCCTGTTTAAGGCTATTATCCTTAAGTTGTGGGTCAAATAATTTTCTTTACTTAATTGAACCCCTCTCCCTACTATTATATTTATTTGTTTCTTAACTTCTTTCCAAAATTCTTGAATAAATGGACACTCCCACCACATATGTACCTCAACGTCCTTACCTCCATATCCATGCAAACATTTTGGTGAGACATTACCATTTATATATGCCATTTGATGGGGTGTTCTGTTCTATTTATCAATCATTTTCATTTTTGTTATTCTTTTACATTTGTATTTTTAATTTCAGCAATTTCTTGTAACCAAATTTTAATATCTTTTCTATCTATCAATATATCTTTTCCCCAACTTATTGTGAACTCCTCTATCATTCTATATTGAGCCATTAACAATTTAAATTTATTTAATTTAATCCTTTTTCTTCTATTTTTCTTTTATTTCCTCTAAGAGCATATTCTGTTCTACTGTGTTCAGTTTTATTTCCTGTAAAGATTTAATAATCCTTTCTACCTGAATGCAATACTGACCTCCAATCATTGAAATCAATAATTCTTCCTTTATTGGTTTCCCTACCCTATCATATAAATCTCCAATAATTTTAACTCCATTTATCTTTAATTTTTTTCAATATTTTCCCAAACTCTTCATTATTACTCCTATTTAAGTATCTTTAATACTTTCCCATCTTTAATACCTACCCTTTTACTGCATTTATCCCATACTTTAAAATTCACCATCATAAGTCCAATTATTTTTTTCTTTATATTTCCTCTGGAACGTGTCCAGAAGAGGGCGACCAAAACGGTGAAGGGTCTGGAAGCCATGCCCTATGAGAAACGGCCTAGGGAGCTGGGCATGTTTAGTCTGCAGAAGAGAAGGTTAAGAGGGGACATGATAGCCATGTTTAAACATTTGAAGGGATGTCATGTTGAGGAGGCAGCGGGCTTGTCTTCCACTGCTCCAGAGACTAGAACAAGGAGCAAAGGATTCAAGTTACAGGAAAGGAGATTCCATCTGAACCTCAGAGCTGTCCAGCAGTGGACTATGCTGCCTCGTAGTGTGGTGGAGTCTCCTTCTTTGGAGGTTTTTAAGCAGAGGCTGGATGGCTATCTGTTGGGAATGCTTTGATGTGTGTTCCTGCATGGCAGGGGGTTGGACTCGATGGCCCCTGTGGTCTCTTCCAATTCTATGAGTCTACAATTCTTACTCATTAAGGGCAGGTCAGAGGGCTTGAAGCCTTTTCATTGGTCAGGTAGAAAGGGTGCCAGAAGATTGGTTTGCTGGGAATTCAATCACGGCAAGTGCCAACAGGCTTGGTGTAAGCTTGAGCACAGCTGTGAGAGCTGCTGGGCCCCCACCCCAGGGTATTTTGCACCCACTTGGGGGGTAGTCAGCAGACGTTTTTCGCCCCAGCCACCCTGGTGGCACCTCTTCAGGCAAAAGGAAGGGAGCATCTCCTTCTCCTCCATAAGCAGTGCAGTGGCTTCCTGGCAACAGCAGCTCCTTCACTCACACCCCTGTTCGCCTGGCCACCCTCTGTCCCCTCTTGTCATATTACCCCGACCAGGAGCCAGCCCTCTTCATTGAGCTTGGGTTTTCTAGAGGTTTCTGCATCCCTGCCTGCACCCCCAGGTAGCCTTTGAGGCAGGCATCCTCAAACCTGCCAGGGAGCTCCCTGAGGTAGTGGCCAAGAAAATCACCAAGGAACTTGAGGCATGGAGGGTTGCAGGCCCCTTCCCATCACCCGCTATGCCCAACATCAGGGTGGTCCCCAGAAAGGCCCCTGGTGAATTCAGGCTCATCCATCACTCGTCCTTGTCAATGATGCTATTCCGTCTGAGTTCTGTTCTGTCTGCTACACATCCTTCAACCAGGCAACCAGCTTGCTATGGTCTTGTGGCTGGGATGCACTCATGGCTGTGACATCCAGTCTGCATTCCATCTCCTCCAAGTTCACCTGGATGACCACTGTTTGCTTGGGTTTAGATCTGACAGCTATTGGAACTATGATGAGCCATGCCTATGGAATGTGCTGTCAGTTGTGCAGCCTTTGAGACCTTTAGCACCTTCCTGGAATGGGTAGTCAAGTGCCGGGTGCGGTCCACCCAGGTGACTCACTACCTGGATTATTTTCTTTTTGTTGGGAGGGCAGAGACAGGCAATTGCATAGAGTTGTTGCAGGCTTTCCAGTTACTAGCTGCTGACCTGGGCGTCCCCCTGGCTCAGGAGAAAACTGAGGGGCCTTTCACCTCTCTCCTATCTTGGCATCCTGTTTGATTCAGTTCAGGGGGTGTCCTGCCTGCTGGCAGACAAACTCACTAGCATCAGCGATCATATTGTTTGCATGCTGGAATGTAGGAAGGCCACCCTCAAGGAGGTCCAGACCTTGCTGGGGCACCTTAACTTTGCATGAAGTATTGTTTCCCCTGGGAGGGCATTCTGTGCTAGGTTAGCTGAGATCACATTAGGTGCCAGAACCCCTCACTATCTTATCTGCATCACCGAGGGTGTCAAGGAGGACCTTCGGTTTGATTAACCTTTTTGGAGAACTTCAATGGCATGTCTGTATGGCAGGACAAGTGTGAGCCTGGCCCGTGCTGCAAATTCATTCTGATGCAGCTGGAGCAGTTGGTTTGGGGGTTTTCTTTCAAGGGTACTGGTGCACTAGGAGGTGGCCTCAACACTGGCCGGGGAGTGAGGTGGTGTGGGATCTCACTTTTTTGGAATTTTTTCCTATCCTGGTTGTTATGTCCATTTGGTCTGAGGAGCTTAGCAACAAGAAGGTCTGTTTTTGGTGTGACAACCAGGCAGTGGTGGCTGTCATCAATCGCCAGTCGTCAAGATCCAGCAGGGTTATGAGGCTGGTCAGGAACTTCATTCTTGTCTGCTTGTCAGCTAATGTATCCTTTTCAGCTCAGTATGTTTCAGGCCTGGACAATGAGATCACAGACTCTTTATCTCGCTTCCAGGAGGACAGATTTTGACTCTTGGCACTGGAGGCCAACCATTTCTGGAGGAGCTATGGGATCTTGGGAAAGATGCATAATGCAGGGTGTATTCCATCCTATTGCTCCCAGAACCTTCTGTGCTTACTGCAGGGCATTCAACAGATTCCATGTTTTCTGTCGGAACCGGGGGTACTATTCAGTGGGCCTGCTCCCTGAGGGGCATGTGCTGAATTTTCTTGCCCAACTTTGGGAACAGGGCTTGTCTCTGCACTCCTTGTTTGTCCACCTTGCCAGCATCTCCTCTTTCTGCAAGGTGGCAGGGTTGGTGGACCCTTGTGTGTCTTTTCAGATCAAAAAAACATTGGAGAGGTGGAGGAGGCTGCGTCCAAGTCACAAGGACTCCAGATGGTCGATTTCCTCTCACTTGCTTGGTGACTTGCTTTGCTAGCTGTCTCTCATCGGCTGCTCCCATTTTGAGGTTGCATTGTTTGGAGTGGCTTTCACTATTGCCTTCTTTGGGGTTTTCAGGGTAGGGGAGCTGGTCTAACTCCAAGAGGGACATGTCCAGCAGGGCGCTGCAGGTTGCGGAGGTCACCTTTCATGGGGCCTCGCTCACCATGCATGTCAGGTGCTCAAAGAATGATCAATTGGGCCATGGGACCACTGCATGGCTCCACCCCCTACAGGGGCATGGCCCTTGCTCTGTTAAGGCACTGAGCAGGTTCTTGTGCAAAAGGCCACGGGGGCCGAGCCCCCTGTTTATCCATGAGGCCCACTCTGCCTTGTTCAGGTTCCAATTTGTGATCATCTTGTGGCTGGCTTTGGCTCACCTCGGCTTGTCCGCTTCTGAGTTTGGCAGTCACTTTTTCAGGATTGGAGCCGCAAAGGTGGCTGCGGAATATGGGCTATTGGAAGGGGACATTAAGAGGGTAGGGCGATAGAAATCCAGGGCTTATACTGGTTACGTTAGGCTGGAATTGGAGCTGTGTGCGTGACTTTTGTTCATGTTCCCTTTTAGTGTGGCCTTCGAGCATGGGATTGTGTGGGTGTTTTCCCTCTCATGGTGGCTGTGGGAGAATGAGACTATCAGGAGATGTGAAGGACACGATGGTGGATGTTGTGTGGAGTACGGAGGCCATGGGTGTGCTGCAAGAGAGTTGGTCTGCGCATATGGTAGCTTGTTCAGGCACATGGTGTTATCCCGTGGCACTGTACTTTGGGGGCCCGCAGCGGGTTTCAGCTTAAGGGTGGGAATTTTATTGGCTGCAGATACTTTGGGTTGGTGGTAGGCCGACTAGGTGTGGCCTGCCTTTGTGGGCGGTTGCATGGGTCTTGAATCTGTGTTGGTCAGGGCCATACGCCTTTTGGCATTGGTTTGTTGGTCCCTCACAGTACTCCGGGGGTGCAAGGCGGCAAACATGTCTGGCTCGGGGGACATGCCTTTCCTGCACCTCCTGGGTGGCATGGGGTCCCTGGCCAGTGGGCTCCCTCTGCCATTCCTCGAGGATTCCAGTCCAGGACTGGAAGCTTGGGCTCATCAGTCAACAGCAGGTTGATCAATGCTGGGATCCAGACCCATGCTTGGGCCAACCCATTTGTATACTTTAGCCAATAAAGTTGTGGTCTTTTGTCTCCAGTTTTGGTTGTCCTGTGTTTATTTCACAGTTCCTTAGGCCCTACCTAAGCAAAGGCAAACAATACATAACAACTACATATACCTAACAAGACTACAATAAACTAACAAAAAAACTAAATAACTAAAAATTGGTTTCCACACTTGTTGCAACAGCACATGTTAGTTAAATAGTTACACCTGATTATTAAATCCTTAAATTTATATGAAAAAAATAGTTCTTGCTAATCACACTTATAATCCCAATTATACACCTACAAATTAGTTAATTAGTAAAAAAACCTATAATCCATTATACTTACCTATCAATTTATTCTATATTAGTTTCAACTAGTAGTCAAACATAAAAACCCAAAATTAATAATAAAGACAGAAACTTAATTACCATAAAAAGAATCATATATATGATCAGTTAATTACTTATAATCACTTACTGATCACTTATAGTTGTTCATCACCTAAGTTCTTTAGTTAACTCACAAGTATGTATGTTCTGATTAACTTATTTTATATTCTATATTCTTCTCTCCTAAGTTAATCATATTCTATATTCTATATTAATTTAGTAATAACAATAGTCAGAGGAGAAATACAGTAATATTTCTTTTAAAAGAGCATTATTAATCCTCTGTGCAGGAAATAACATTTAGAAGCAACAAACAGAGTAAAGTATTAATACAATAGAAAAGAAAAATCAAAGTTAAAAATTAGGACTTAAAAAAACCTATCATCATTATCATGAAATCACCTTTAAAAAGATTTACTTATCATCGTGAAATCTTTTTAAGAAGTTTGTCCATCAAAAGAGTGTAATTTTCGCATCTCTTGGAATCTTTTAGAAGTACTATCAAATTGTCATAACATTTCCTTAATGTATTCTGACGAATCTCTGAGATTTGATCTTTCCTCTTCTCAACCGAAGACTGGGCTAGTGCATCACTTGAGACCTACATCCTTCATTCGTTGACTATATTTGCTCTCTCCAGTATAATTGTCTCAATTTAGTTATTCATGACCTCCAAATCAGATGTTATTTCAGACAAGATTCCTGTAGTTTCCTCCTTGTCAGAACCCTACGACACCCCACTAGCCATTTCTCTCCAGGATGAAAAGCATCCATTGGTGAGCACCCTTTGGGTTTTGTCAGTCAACCAATTACGAATCCACCTAACACTAGCCCTGTCTAACCCACATTTTACTAGCTTCTTTGCAAGAATATCGTGGGGAATTTTGTCAAAGGCCTTACTGAAAACAATATATGCTATATCCACAGCATTCCTTTCTATCATAAAAAGAGATAAGATTAGTCTGGTATGTGATCACAGCATTGCTTTCTAAGTAATTACAAATTGACTGTTTAATGATCTGCTCTAGAATCTTTCTGGGTATTGAAATCAGGCTGGCTGAGCAAAAATTATTTGGGTCCTCTTTTTTCCATTTTTGAAGATGGGGACAACATATTTGGTATCAGTGAAACCTGGTGGGATGAGTCCTATGATTGGAATATAGTAATTGGGGGTTATAACCTATTTCAGAGAAACAGATCAAACAAGAAAGGAGGAGGAGTAACTTTATATGTCAAGGATCTTTACACCTATGAAGAGATCCATGACTTAAATTCAGGAAGCCAGGTTCAGAGCATGTGGGTAAGAATCAAGGGGGTGAGAAACAATAGAGATACCATTGTGGGGGTCTACTACAGACCCCCCAGCTAGCCTGAGGATTTGGATGATGTTTTCCTGGAACAGATGACCACACATTCAAAAAGGAGAGGTGGAGTAGTAATGGGAGATTTCAATTATCCTGATATATGTTGGCAAATTCTGCCAAGAGCATAATGTCCAACAAATTCCTCACTTACCTTGCAGACAATTTCATTGTCCAAAAGGTGGAACAGGCAACAAGGGGATCAGCTATTTTAGATGTGATCCTAACCAACAGGGATGACCTTGTTAAAGGAGTGGAAGTGTTGGGATCCTTAGGGGGGAGTGACCATGCGCTATTGAAATTTGTTATTCAGTGGAAAGAGGAAGCCAAATGTAGCCAGACACACATTCTAGACTTTAAGAAGGCTGATTTCTGTAAACCTAGGGAATTACTGGCTGAAATTCTGTGGTCAAGAATACCGAAAGAGAAGGGAGGTCAGGCTGGATGGGAGTTTCTTAAAAGTGAGATACTGAAGGTACAATTTAAAACTGTTCCAACAAGGAGGAAAAATGGGAGGTGTTTAAAGAAACCAGAATGGTTGACTAAAGAACTTTCAAATGAGCTAAATGTTAAAAGAAACATGTACAAGAAATGGAAGAAAATGGAAATCACTAAAGAGGAATTCAATCAAATAGCCAGGATATATAGGGGGAAGGTCAGAAAAGCTAAAGCACAGAATGAACTCAGGCTTACCAAAGAGATTAAAAACAATAAAAAGGGCTTTTTAGATATGTCAGAAGCAAAAGGAAAAACAAGGAAATGATAGGGTTACTGTATGGAGAAGATGGCCAAGTACTTACATGGGGCAATGAAAAGGCAGAACTACTCAACAGTTTCTTTGCCTCAGTTTTTCTCTGAAAAGGAAAAAAGTTCTCAACCTGGCAGGTGGGAAGCAGGTGGTGAAGTGGTAGAAACTCAGCACAGAATAGGTAGAGAAGCAGTATAGGTATACCTATCTACTCTAAATGAATTCAAGTCCCCAGGGCCCAATAAACTGCATCCAAGGATATTAAAAGAACTGGTAGAAGTAATTTCAAAATCACTGACATCAATCTTTGACAGTTCTTGGAGAACAGGAGAAGTCTTGGCAGACTGGAGGAATGTCCTGGACTTGGCGGCCCGCCAAGGCTCCTCCGCTGCCTAACGAGCTAGATAACAGCAGCTCTGCAGAACAGCCTCAGGGGTGAAGTAAATTCTCTGAGAAACACAACAACAGTTCAAAAAGAGAATATTCCAAAAGCCAAACTGATAATCCAAGTGAAGTGTCGAGGTCCAAGGTTCAAAGCACTCAGGTAAAGGTAGCAAGACTCCCACAGCTGTAACCACCAATAGCATCAGTAGATTCCAGCAACCTTTTGTTGTTGAGGCCTCTGATTATATAGCCTAAGTCCCTCAGGCCAGCTGGGAATTAATTAACAAGGCCTACCCATATAAGCATTGCCAGAGGCCTGGACTTTCCCTTTGTTTCCTGCACTGGCTGCTGTAAGTACTGCCTTCTCAGGTTTCTGGGGTGTGGCTGCTGGGAAGGGACTTGTCTGGGTCCTGGGAGTCTGGGTCCTGGGGCAGAAGCCTGACAAGGAGGCCATCAGTACCCAGATAGTTTGTAATTACATAGAAAGAAATGCTGTGATTTCTAAAAGCCAACATGGGTTTCTCAAAAATAAGTCATGCCAGACTAATCTTATCTCTTTTTATGATAGAGTTACAAACTGGATAGATGAAGGGAATTCTGTGGATGTAGGATTTCTTGACTTCAATAAGGCCTTTGATAAGGTTCCCTATGATATTCTTGCAAAGAAGCTAGTAAAATGTGGGCTAGACAGGGCTACTGTCAGGTGGATTTGTAATTGGTTGACTAGCCAAACCCAAAGGGTGCTCACCAACGGCTTCTCTTCCTCCTGGAGAGAAGTGACTAGTGGGGTGCCACAGGGTTCTGTCCTGGGTCCAGTGCTATTTAACATCTTTATCAATGACTTGGATGATAGAAGAGAGGGCATGCTGATCAAATTTGCAGATGATACGAAATAGGGAGGGGTTGCTAATATCCCAGAGGACAAGATCAAAATTCAAAATGATCTTGACAGATTGGAGAGCTGCGCCAAAGCTAACAAAATGAATTTCAACAGAGAGAAATGTAAGGCAGAAAAAATGAAATATACAATTATAGGATGGGAGATACCTGGCTGGACAACATTACATGTGAAAGGGATCTAGGAGACTTAGTAGACCACAAGTTGAACATGAGTCAGCAGTGTGATGCAGCAGCCAAGAAAGTCAATGTGATTCTTGGTTGCATTAATAGGAATATGGTGTTCAGACTGGGGAAAGTAATGGTATCACTCTATTCTGCTTTGGTCAGATGTCATCTGGAATACTGTGTCTAGATCTGGGCAACTCATTTCAGGAAGGATATTGACAAGGTGAAATGTACCCAGAGGAGGGCGACCAAAATGGTGAAGGGTCTGGAAGCCGTGCCCTATGAGGAGTTGTTTGGGGATCTGTTACTGCAGTTTCTAGTCTGAACTTGAGGTATATTAGATATCATTTGATATCAAGAATTTGGCCTTCACTACCCATTCCTCTTGCAAGGCCCCTGGACAAGCACGCACACAGGCACGGCCGAAAATAGCTGAACTATTCAAATCACAATCCAGGCAGGCCAGTAATTGCCAGACTGCAGCTTTAGAAGATCTCCAGGCAAGTACCTTCTTAAGATCACATTATGGATGCACACAGTTTACAAAAGATCCCCTGCCCCGAGCAGGCAGCTTGGCAAGTGGACTATCCAACTCTCAAGCACTCCGCGTTTGCATACTGTTTACGCTATTGACAACGCTGTCATAATTCAATCATCTAAAGTACTGACTTTTCGGAGCCTTTGTCTCCAGCCCGAAACCCATTGTTTTCCCCAGGAACGGACTAGCCTACAGGCACATTTTCCCCTATAAGAACCCCTGATTTTGAGCGTCTCATCGGATCCCTCGTGACTTGCCTCCCGACTTGCTGCCACTCTGTTTGACAAGCCTCCCCTCAGCCTCCACGTGCTGAGAATCTACACTCCCAAGCTTCTTTCCTTTCACCGGGCTACAGGACCAGGTGTAATATTTCCCCTAAAACCCTCCTGAAAAATCCCCTATCTAGTTTCCTCTCTTTGTTTTCTTAGGACTGTGTGCGTGACTGCGCAATTGTGCAGTATAACTTAATTTCTAGTGAGTGAGTGCATACGTTTGCTGTGACTTTATAAATGAAAACAATTATTATTTACTTCTGTTTGATTATTGACTCTGCCTGACCCCGTAGACACTGGGTAAAAGATCTCACTATGTTGCCCTGCTTCTCGCATTGCTAACTGGTGCTCTAGCTAATTCCCATCCCCCATTACTTTGAGCACATTGAGGTGTCCCTCCCGGGACCCCCCAGAAATCAGGGTAACAGATCTATGTGTGTTTAGTGTGCAGAAGAGAAGGTTAAGAGGGGACATGATAGCCATGTTTAAATATTTGAAAGGATGTCATATCGAAGAGGTAGCAGGCACGTTTACCACTGCTCCAGAGGTTTGGACAAGGAGCAATGGATTCAAACTACAGGAAAAGAGATTCTACCTAAACCTCAGGAAGAGTTTCCTGATGGTCAGAGCTGTTCAGTAGTAGAATGTGCTGCCACAGAGTATGGCAGAGTCTCCTCCTCCTTTGGAGATTTTTAAACAGAGGCTGGATGGCCATCTGTTGGGAGTGCTTTGATGTATGTACCTGCATGGCAAGGAGTTGGACTGGATGGCCCCTGGGGTCTCTTCCAGCTCTATTATTTGATGATTCTATGATTCTAAAGTAACAAATTATCTTGATCCCAGTTTTCAATCATTCCTTTTCTCCTTTCTTACAGTTAGCACCAAAGACAGAAAATTAAATAACTGTAATATATTAATTCCAGTAGGATAGTCCAAATTCCACTAGGACATAACAATTTTTATATTAATTTTTGTGCTTAAAATATCCTTGTATTTAAATTGTCAAAATTACTAGCTTAGCCTACTTGGTATAACCTATATTTTATTGCTTCCCAAATAATGAATAGTTGTTTAATAACACAGAGAGTTTGTCAATCAGTTTTCAAATAAGAACGAAAGGAAGAAAGAGCTATGACACAGTAACTTATTAAATAATTAATTCTAAGTATAATAATTGATCCTATATCCTATAATTAATTAATACCATAACCGGAATTGATTTGAAGGCAGCTGTGGTAAGAAAAAATAAGAAAAGGAAAAAAAGGGGGGGGAACCCTTTATCTATTAAACCTTAATAACAAAGATACAAAAGGAAGTAGTATATCTTAATGAAGTAGTCTTTATAAATATCAGAATTATTATCAATAAAATTAATAAAAGATTACATCAGTTAGTGAAAAGAAAATAATAAATTCTATAACAGTAGATACTGATATTTTGAAATGTATTTAAATAAGATTTATATGGCTTTTTAAACAGTCAAGGTTTATTTATTATTTAAAGAAACTCTGAGCCACAATGGCCTTAATTTTCTCCCTTCAACTTTGAGTTCTTATTTGTTCTCACTTGTGTGACCTTGTCTGCTCACAGTCTGTTTCGAAAAACTCCTCTTTATATTTTGTGCCTGCCTGGGTCTCCTCAGCTTGAATTAATTAAAATTATTATGTTATTCAAAAAACAAAAGTGATGGTATTCAGTAAATCCAATAAAATTTATAACTGGCTACTTGACAGGAATAAATTGGAACAAGTCCCCTCTTTTCAATATCTTGGTGTGGTCTTCCATTGGACTGGTAAATGGTCCTCACAGGTTCAATCAAGTACCTTGTTAGCTGAAAGAACATTAAATGGATTATTAAGATTCTATCGCAGAAAAGGGGGTAATATGATTCAACCAACTTTAGAACTCTATAGGCTCAGAGTCCTGCCAAAACTGCTGTTTGGAGCACCACTGTGGGCTCTGGCCAATTTAGATGCATTAGAGAGAGCACAAAATAAATTTCTGCGCAGACTTGTGGCAGTTTCCACTTCTATAAAATTAGCATTGCTCCATGCAGAGTTAGGTATAATGCCAATTAAAACAGAGGCTCTTAGATTAGCCCTCCTTTTTTGGTTAAAAATTATTTTTAAGCAGGTATCTGAGCTCCTTCTGATGTCCTATGAAGAGCCTGGTCCAAATTCATGCATGCATAAAATGCAATTGGTTGTCATGAATTTGGGGTTCTCTGTTCCTTTTTTCCTGACTCAAGGGTATGACAAAGCAAAATTACCTATATTTCAAAGACTCAAGGATATAGCGATGCAATCCCAGATGACTGAGATTAAGTCCTGCCAATCTAATACATTTTTTATTTCTTTCACACCGCTGAACTCATCCCTTCCTCATTATCTGGTTGATCTTCCAACTTTTAAAATGAAGTTAGCCTTTCTGCATGCTAGATTGAATGTTCTCCCACTGGCAATTCGGATGGGCAGGTACAAGAATGTGCCTATGAAGGACAGAGTATGTGTTTGCAACTCTGTTTCAATAGAAGATTTAATTCATGTTCTGCTTGAGTGCCCTATTTATAATGATCTTAGGGGCAAGTATATTTTTCCTTTATTGAAGTCTTTTAAGGGAAATTCCTCCTTTGTGAAGGTTTGTTTTCTGCTATCTGATACTGTGAAATTTGTGTCTTTTAGAACATCTAAATTTCTTGTCAGGGCCTTACAATTATGTGCTATAAAGAACAAAGAGGGATATGGAAAGTGATTTATCTATTGTTGATTACATATTACATGTAAATTGGCTGGATTATCCTTTCTCATTTCATTTTATTTTATTTTTATTTTTGTGCAATGGCTGGCTGCTAAAATGCAATAAACTTGACTTGACTTGACTTATTATGTTATGTATAATTACTGTAAGATAACAATAAATTATGAACACTACTTCAAGAGACTTATGGTGACTGTTTACAATAAAGATGGACCGTAAGTCTGCTTTTTGACTTTTACCTCTATACAGATTATAAGCTCATTTAAGTCCTTTAATATGTCTTTCCTGCAGACTAGATCACACCCTAGATGATATTGGCATGGATGCCGTATTCCTACCTGTGGTTGTTTGGTGCTTCCTTAGGTTGTGGGGTCCCTTCAATTAAACCAAATGTGAGGAACAGAGAGAATTGTCAATGGGGAGAATGCAGTACCAGGTTCATGGCCCTGGCAAGTATCACTGCAGGTAAGGCTGTTGTGATTGCAGAATTTCTAATTTAAGTGATATCCTTTTAGCGTTAAAGAACTGGTAATACAAAGACTAGCCTATAGTCACATGGTAGGTGGTTACCAAAAGACCAATTAATTGTCCTAGAGGAAAGTATTGAAGGCTATTTAGTGTAATATTATTTTTGAAGCCACTCCTCATTCCTCTAGTCTGCTTTTGAACTTTAAAACACCACAGCTGCCATCCCTTTTGCGGGGGGCATAAAAATGCAGCTAAAATGACTCTGACTTAGGAACTTCTCCAGACAGTTCTGATATGTTTGTCACTCATTAAAATATACTGATGTTGAATAACCTAGGAATTAAAATTGCATACATTTTAAACAGGGCAGAGAATAAGAGGTGGGAAAAGCAGAGGGGGGAAGAGCTATTTTATCTATTAGGAAAATTTATAAACCACTTTTGCTTCTCAGCCAAAGGGACCTTACAACAATTGCAACAATTAGCAATAGGAAAAGATGTAGAAATTCCAACCGGCTTAAAGGAGGCAGTTCTGAGGGCTTTGTTGTGAAAGTCATCCCTGAATTCCTTTGTACTGGATAATTATCAGTCAGTGTCAAACATACGATTCTTGGGCAAGGTATTAGAACATGTTGTGGCATCCCAGATCCAGAGGTTCCTGGATGAAATGTATTATGAAACAGAGACAGATGCGGTCACCTTCATAAGTGACCTACACAGGGAATTGGATACTCTTTTCCACTCCAATCCAAAGAGGCTGTCTTGGTTTTAAACTGGTACTTGTCATCAGTAATGGACTGGATGAGGGTGAACAAATTGAAACTTAATCCAGACAAGCCATAGGTGCTCCTCATCAATCAGAAGGCAGACCAGAGAACAGGGATTCCACCTGTGTTAGATGAGGTTACATTACCCCTGAAGACACAGGTTCAAGTATGAGTGTACTCCTGGACTCAGTTTTGAACCTGAAGGCCTTGGTTTCTGTGGTGGCTAGGAGTGATTTTGCACATTTAAAGCTTGTGTGTCAACTGTACTTATTCCTTGAGATGCCAGAACTGGTCATGGTGGTACATGCCTTAGTTACATTTTGCTCTGACTACTGTAATGAAGTCTACATAGGGATGCCTTTGAAGACTGTTCAGAAACTTCAGCTAGTTGAAAGAGCTGCAGCCAGAGTGCTGCCTAGGGCAGGTTACAGGGACTATACTTCTCCCTTGTTCAAACAGCTTCACTGGCTCCCAGTTTGTTTCCTGGCAAAATTCGTCTACCTGGGAGAAAACCTGTTTGTCCTTCCTGTATTTTATCCTGGATTGTATATCTCAGTCGTTTTGCCAGTATCGTCGCCCAAATTTTATAATTTGCATTCAGGAGAGAGATTGGTCTATAATTTTTAACTTCTCTTTTATCTCTATCTTCTTTAGGTATCACCACTATATTTGCTTCTCCCCATGATTGTGGTTTCCCATATTTCTCTGTTTCTTGCAAAGTTGTCTGATATGGATAAATTATTTCTTTTACAAATCTTTTATAGTACAATGCAGTAAATCCATCTGGTCCTGGTGCCTTATCTGTTTTCAAATCTCTTATTGCCTCTTCTACTTCGGTTAGTGTTATTGGTTTATTTAACTGTTCCCGTTTCTCCGGTGATATTTTTGGAATCTTAATCTTGTTAACAAATTCCATCCATTTTCCTTCTATTCAATGTTGAAGATTTTTTTCCTGAAATAATTTTTCAAAATATTCTTTAAATTTTTGTTTTATTTTTCCATGTTGTGTGATTCTCTTCTTCCCATTTTTCAATTCAGCTATTATATTTCTTTCTCTCTTCTTCTTAAGCTTATACGCTAACCATTTCCCAATCTTGTTTGCCTGTTCAAATTGAGTTAATTTCTATTGTTTCAACTTCTTCTCTATTTCCTCTTGTGAATTCCACATTATCTCTTTTTGTATTTTCTTTATTTCCTCTTGTAATGATTTCTTCACTGGATTTTCTCTAAATTCTTTTTCTTTTTCTTGAAGTCTTATTATCAGTTCTTGACATTTCTCTCACTTTTTCTTGTTCTGAATTTGTCTTTTTTGAATAAAAAAAGCATCTCATTACTGCTTTTGATGCATACCAGACCATCTTCATCTTCATATCCTCTTTTACATTTTCTCTAAAATAATTTTCCAAATTTTCTTTTGCTTGTTGGACTATCTCCTCATCATTTAATAGGTTATCATTTAATTTCCATTGAAATTGCTTTATAGTTTCTTGTATTTGCATCATCATTGGATGGTGATCTGAGATGATCTTAGGCAGTATTTCTATCTTTATCTCTGTTAACAATTGTTTAGAAACCAGGATCATATCTATTTGTGACCAAGATTGATGTACTTCAGAGAAATATGTATAATCTCTTTCATTTGGATAACAAATTCTTCATGCGTCCATAACTGCTATTTCTTCACACATCTCAAAAAAGGTTCTTGGAAGTTTTCCTCTCTTTCCTGAATCTTGTTTGTTCAAAGAAGATTCTCTATCCATTTTTGCATCAATGACTCCATTCCAATCTCCTGCTAATATCTAATCTTCGTATTCATATTCTGATATTTTTTCTCTCAGTTCTTTATAAAATTTTCCTTTATTTTCATTTGAGGCATACACACCAATTAATAATGTTTTTTACCATTTTTTTCAAATTCTACTCCTAATATTCTTCCTTCTCATCTTCTAATTTTTTTTTGCTGGAATATTCTTATCAATATATATTACCACTCCCCGTTTTTTTTTTATATATAATGAAGTAAAACATTGACCTATATGAGTTTCCAATAATATTGTTATTTGAGGTCTTAATCTCTCTATATGATGACAAATCTGCCTTCTTTTAGCTTGTGAATTTATTCCTCGGACATTCCAGGTTATTATCTTCATGTTTGTTTTACTGTCTTTGCTTTCCTTTTCTCTTTTTCTCTTCTGGTTCTACCGGTTCTACCTCATCTTCAGATGTGGGGCTCAAATCTTCTGCCATTGCCATATCCTTTTTTGTTTTCTCTGATGTTGTATCTGGTTCCTTTGCTTCTGCAGTTGCCAATTTTAAATAATTCTCTTGAAATTCAGTTGTTTGTTGAACAGAGTTTATCCTTCTTCAAAAAAAAAGGAAATAACTTCTGGAATCTCCCATCTGTACCTTATTCCTCTTGCTTGTAATTCTCTTGCCAAAAATGCATATTCTCTTCTGCTTCTTATTACACTTGGTGGTACGTCCTTAAAAATTTTTATCTATCTCATCCACTATTAATTTTTCTTTATAGTTTTGTTCCAAAATCATATCCCGTGTTTTTTCTTTGGTAAAATATACCACTATGTCACATGGGAGACCTCGCCTTTTAGCCACTACCGATTCAATTCTATAGGCCTTATCTATCTTGTGTTCGAATCTTGCTCTTCTTAGGCCTATATATGGTGCAAAAATATCTGTTACTCTTTAAGTTTTCCTCTTTCTGTTCCTTGAGCCCTCTCAATTTCAAACTTCTGCTCCGTTGTCTTATTTCCAGTCGTATTATAGTTTCTTCGTATTTTTGCTGCCCCTTTTTCATCTGTTCTAACTGGTTTTCCAATTTTTGACTTTTTTCTTGTATGTCTTCAACCTTATGGTCAATTGTTAATAAGTCTGTTGTTAGTTTTTGCAAACTCTAATTCAGATTTTCAACTTTTTAAAAATCTTGTTTTATTTCTGTCCTAGTTGTTTTTATCTCTGTTCTGTTTGCTTATATTTCCTCCATCATTTCGCTTCCCATTTTTTGAAATTCTTCCAGCAATCTGTTCATCTCCATTGTCTTCGATCGGGTAGATCCTCTTCTTTCCAGAACTTGTGGTTGAATTTGTGTCTGTGTTGTCTTCTTCTGTCCTGTTGCCATATCTTCCCTCCTTTATTGTAAAGTGTTTTTATTTCCCCCTTCCAAACTTAATTTTGTAATAGAGATGCTATTATAACATATTAAATCACATATAAAATAATATATATAGTAAGATTCAAAATATACTTATCTTTCTTATCTTTTCTAAATTATTCATATTTCCAATAAAAAAACCCCACAATTAACCTGTTTGTTTTATATATAGCCTTATCAAAGCTAATGCTTCTACTTATCAAACTCTGCCAATACCATTAACATTTGTCTTATCTAAATTGTAAGAGGGAAAATAATAAAAAAAATTACAGTTATTACTATTATAACATTTATATTATAACCACCATTAATTCATTTTCAAATCTCAACATACACAGATAGAGATTTTTAATAAACCTGTATTGTCCTCCTTCCTATTTTTCCTGCCCTAGATTTCTAGGGCTCAAGTCTCTTCTTCTTATTCAGTCTTCCTCCAATCTTCTTCCAAATTAAGTTTATCAGTTTTATTTTCTTTAGTTTCACCTCTCTTCTTTAGAATAGTCTCTGTAACAATTCAGTTGTCAGCCTCTTTCAGTCTCTCTCTTTTCCAACTGGAAAAGTCTCTTATACTTTAACTTCTAGTTCCAACAACTCCCCAAAATCACAGTTCCTTCTTTGTTTACTTCACCTCTCTTCTTGAGGCTAATCTGTTTTCGATACCAAGGGTTCAATTACTTCACCTCACTTCCTGAGGCTAATCCAAATCAGGTTTTTAAAATAATTTTTCTTCGCCTCTCTTCTAGAGATTAATTCAGTTTTTAACAACGACATTTAAAGCCACAAAATTACACCATATATTCCTCTCAATTTCTGTTATGTCTCTCTTTCTAGCAATGTTCTCGGTCTTTCCTTCCTCTCCTCTACTGCTATTATTCAATTAGTCCTTATGTCCTTTTAATTCCTTCAGTATTAAAATCTTCCAAATTTCTTCTATCAGTTATTCACAAGTCATGCCAGTTAAAAAAGTAAAGGGATTTTTGTGCTGCTTACCAAAGTTCTGAGCCCTGCATGCTCTCCGTTCGCTCGTCCGGACCTTTGTTCTTTTGCTTCTCCGCACTTGCACACTTCTTTATTTTCCAAATTTCCCTCCTTCTAAATTTTCTTTTCTCTTAATCTTTATTTGAAGCCTCCTGAAGCCACTTCTATTATTCTCCCAGACTCAATTGGATCTTCCTTTCTTATATTCTTTTCCTTTAAAAAAGGACACTTGCCGGCGCTTCTCAGTTTCCCGGCTGCAAAACCGCGGCTTGGCTCCGTCCTCCCAGCCTGTTCACATCGATTCCTCCTCTCCTTCTCAATTGGCGCTGGGGCGATCTTGGATTCCGTGAGCAGCTCCGTTCCCCCCTGCCTGCTAAGGGGGTGCTTTTTTGGGGGGACTCTAGGTCCCCTGGGGGATGTTACCCCTGCAGATTTGCAGCGGTAGCCTGAGCCAGCTGTTCAGACTACCTACTGTGCCGACATCTTGCCAGAAGTCCTCTGTTTCCTGGCAAAATTCAAAGTTCTGGTTATGATCTATTAAGTCCTAGTTGGCTCAGATCCTATATGGCTATCTAGCAGACTGTATCTCCCTGTATGTACCTGCTCAGGCCCTGAGACCATCGAGAGAAGTCCTCCTCTCACCTTACAAGCTTGGTTGGTGGGGACACTAGAGGGTCTTCTTTGTGGTTGCCCGTAGACTCTCAGGACAGCCAGAATGGCCCCCTCTGTCCTGCTGTTGGCAGGCAAACCCTAGTTTTATTTTGACAAACTTTTAATACAGAAAAGTTTTAAAGAACAGGCTAGGGCATGCTGGAACAGGCTAGGGAGTGCTGTATTGTTTTAAACTATATTGTTTTTAATAGGTTTTTAATCTTTTTAATTGCATTTTGTTCTTTTAACTAGAGATTTGAAGTGTTTTAATATTGTGACTAATTTAATTCTATTTTAATCTTCATCTTATGTATGTTTTTAACTGTATTGCTCTTTTAAACTGTAAGCCAAGAAAGGCAGGATATTACTGCTACAACTACTACTACTACTAACCTAAAGTATTGGAAAGAAAATGTAAATTTTTGTTTCCTGAAGGTATATGTGAGTGATGAAAATGCTATCAACTGGAGGACAGAGTTTGTTTGTTTTGTTCTGGGCAGGCTGTAAAGTTGGTCAGATATGGTTGCCATCTGGTTGCCATTTTACTGGCCCACTCAGTTTTTCAACACCTGGACTGGTATAGCTGTCCAGGAAATTACAAAAACACTAGAAAATGTAACTCTGTGTGTGGGAGCAAGGGAGTGTGGGAGGAGAGGAGAGGAGAGGAAATACTGTGCAGGTGACTTGTGCACCTAACCTCAGTGAGCTCTCCAATTATTGCCAATTATTGATGGGTAACTTAATGGCCCTGCTGTTCTGTCTTCTTCTATGGTTCTTTCTGTTTAAACCAGACTTAGAACAAGATGTTCCTTTAAACAGAGGCCACTTTATTAATTTTTTTTAAAGTTTATTGAATTCCAATTTAAAACAATAACACACATAACACAGCACTAATACACAAATATTAACGACAACAAGAACAAGGACAAATATACAGTTATACAATAAATCCTTTACACGTATTAATACGAACCCCAAAGTACAAAATATACTGATACATAACCCAAAATTCCCTCCCTAAAATAGGTATCTAAAATATATCTAATATCTATTATCTGTATACCTAAGTATCTAATAATATCTATTCTCTCTATTATTTCTTTTTTTTAAATCATTTTATTCAAAATTCTCATTATAAAAAACATACATATTCAATTGTCAGCTTCATTAGAAATATATCTGATCTTCCACATTGATCTAGATTCCATTTTCCAGATTGCTACAAACTTAAGGTACTATACAACATTATACTGTTAGTTTATCTGATAGTTCTTACATTTCATTCTTCATATTTCCGCTTCATGATATATACCTGTCGCCCACTCGTAATATAACTTTAACCATGAATTACGTATTCCCAACTGTTGGAACCCAGCAATTACCTGTTACAATTTGCCATTCTTTCTGTATCTCATCATCTGATTTCCCCTTTAATCTCTGGGAGACCATATCCGCATTTTTATTTTCAATAAATGTAGCCCACCATTGTTCTATTGTAGGTATTTGCTGAGTTTTCCATAACTTTGCATATTCAATACGAGCTGTTGTTATCATATACAGTAATATTCTCCGATGCTTCTTTATACCAGCACCCTCTATTATATCAATCATATTTAGCAAATACAATTCAGGTGTCTTAGCAAACTGACCTTTCACTAATGTACAAATCACATTATGTACTCCATTCCAATATTTCTTAGCTTTTGAGCGTGTCCACCACATATGATATATCGTACCGACCTCCTTCTGACATTTCCAACACTGTCCAGTACCTGTATTATAAATCCTTCTCAGTTTATGTGGTGTCATATACCATCTGTGAAATAGTTTGTAATAGTTCTCTCTCAAATTCTGGGCTACTGTAAATTTCTGTGTTTTTTTCCAACTCTGCTCCCAAGACTCTAATTGAATTGAATGACCAATATTTTGAGCCCATAAAATCATTGTTTCCTTTATTGTTTCTTCTTGTCTCTCCTGCTGTAATATCTCTTGATGGATTTGAGCGAGAAGGTGAGGCGGATTTTCAAAAAGCCATTTAACTACTCCAACTTTCTCTTTTAGTTCAATTCCGTAAGTTTTTATGTCCATGTGAAACCTTTCGGTTAATTGTCTGTAAGGGAACCAACTCAGTCTTATTCCCTCCTGTTCTAGTTTTTCCCTTGTTTTCATCTTAAAATTATTAGACGCTGATCTCTCAATTATATCATCATACTGCAACCATTTATCTGTATCAGTCCATCTACCAAAAAAACCCTCTTGCGGTGAGACCCATGTGGGGAGCTGCCTCATGTTTTTGACTTTATAATCATCCCAGATTTTCAAAAGCGATTTTCTGATATAGTGATGAGAGAAATCTTTATCTAATCTTGCTTTATCATAAAACATATAGGCATGCCGCCCCATCCTCAAGTCTGCGCCTTCCAATGCCAGCGTTTTCATATCTTGAAGGTCTATCCAGTCTTTTAGCCACATAAAAGCCGCTGCTCTGTAATATAATTGCAAGTCTGGTAGTCCCATTCCTCCTCTACTTTTTATATCTGTCATAATGTTCCATTTTATCCTAGGCTTCTTCCCCTGCCATATAAATTTAGTTAACTCTCTCTTCCATTGTAAGAAAGGTTTCATATTTGTTATCATAGGCAGGTTTTGGAAAAGAAAGTTCATTTTTGGCAAAACATTCATCTTAACTGCTGCAATTCTCCCCATCAACGAGAGCCGCAAAGAACACCAATTTTGTAGATCTTTTGTTATTTCCTTCCATTTTTTCTCGTAATTATTTTGAAATAACTCATTATTTCTTTTAGCTATCCAAATTCCTAGATATTTTACCTTTAGTCCTGTTTTAAATCCTGTTTTTTGTACTAGTTCCCTCTTTTCTCTTTCAGACATGTTTTTGGTTAAAAGAACTGTTTTATCCTTATTAATTTTAAAACCAGAGAATTGTCCATATTCTTGCATTATAGAATTCAATTTTTCTATAGATTTGCATGGATCGTCCAAAAAGAGGACCAAGTCATCTGCGAAAGCTTTCAATTTATAATGATATTTCTTAATTTGAACTCCTCTCTATTATTTCTGTTATGTATCTACTAACGCAATTATCTAACACTTCATAAAATTAATTAATTATTATACCATTATAATTTCTATACTAGTCATCAGTGTCTGCATTTCGGTTTTCAGTACATCTAGATACACATATCAAAACATTTAACAATTGACAATAAATAATAAACAATACAACAATAACAACAACAACAACAGTTATCAATTCATACTTATATACATACTTACTCTCATACTAACCCATCTTCATCTTCTGACATCCTCTTCTCGTACATAATGACTTCTTTCATTTTCACCACTGGGTGCGGTACAAATTTTTTCCTTTATCATCCTGCTTTCTGAATATAATTTCTCACAATCTTTATAGCAATTCATATACTCTAATCTGTACATTTAACTTGTAATATCATCCCTCTTTTATCGTAAACCATTCTTAAACACCTATTATACTTCACTCCTTGTTACTTTACAGTTATCTCATCTCCTCCATGTAAATTAAAAATTACAGAGAAAAATATCACATCTTAATGAAATTAATCATACAGTCCTATCAGTGCATAGTCTCCCCAATTCCCTTCCCATAAAGGATTTAAAATTTCCCATTCTTTTCTAAAAGTACTATTACTTTTGTTTTCTAACATTAATGTCAGCTTATCCATTTCTGCCAATTTGTATAGTTTGAATATCCAATCTTCTAATAATGGTATATTCTCGCTTTTCCAATTTTTCGCGAATGTAATTCTTGCAGCATATGTCATATAACATAGAACTCTCTGATATTTCTTTCTTACAGTCACATCTATCCTTTCAAACATATTTAATAAATATAGTTCTGGTAGCATTGGAAACTTGATTTTTAAATATTTCATTTTTTGTTAATGTATTTGTGACCAGTAAATTCTTGCCTTGTTACATCTCCACCAACTATGATAAAATGATCCAATTTCTTGACATTTCCAACATTTGGCCACTTTCTTAATCTTCTTCATCTTAGAAATTTGTACCGGCGTTAAATACCATCTATAATATATTTTAAAAAAGTTTTCTTTCAGATTGTAACTTCTTGTGAATTCTTGATTTATTCTCCAGGTGTTCTCCCATTGTTTTAAAGTTATTGGGTGCCCTAGATCTTCGGCCCATTTTATCATCTTACCTTTTATTATCTCTTTTTCCAATTCTAAATTTAGTAGTAATCTCTAAATTTTACTTAGAAGACGTTTTACTCCTGCTTTCATCAGTTTATCCAACTCGATTTCTTCCAATGATATTCCCCTTATTTTGTTATCTATCTTGTACTTTTCCACTAACTGTCTATATAGAAGCCAGTGTGATTTGTATCCCTCTTTAATTAATTCTTCTCTATTTTTTAATTTTATGATAGTTCCTTCTTTTTTTAATATATCCTTATATGTCATCCATTCTTTCATTTGTACCTTTTCCAATTGATAAAAAGCTTCATGTGGTGAAACCCAGAAAGGTAATTTTAAATAAAGTTTATTTCTAACTTTAAACCAAATTTTTAAGATTGCCTTCCTAATATAGTGATCCATGAATTCTCTATTATTTTTACATTTGTCATACCAAAGCTATGCGTGCCATCCATAATATAGATTAAACCCCTCTAAGTTCAATAATTTTGAATTTTTCAAGATAATCCATTCTTTTAGCCATATTAATGCTGAAGCTTCATAATACAGTTTTAAATCTGGAAAATTTAATCCTCCTTGCTCTTTAATTTCTTTTAAATATTTTATTTTAATTCTTGGTTTCCTCCCATTCCAAATAAATCTGCTTAATTCCTGATCCCAATTCTTAAATGGTTTCTCGTCATGTATTATGGGTAGGTTCTGAAAGAGAAACATCATTTTTGGTAAAACATTCATTTTAATTGCGGAAATCCTACTTAAAAAGGAGAGATGTAACTTATTCCATTTTCTCATTTCTTTTATTATCTCATTCCATGTTTTTTTTATAATTGTTATCGAACAGTTCTGAGTTATTTTTTGTTATTGTTATCCCTAAAGAGGCCACTTTATTAACGAGGAAGAACACACAAGCTGAGAGAGGCTGAAACAGTTTATTTTTGCCTAAGTCTACTGAGAAAGGCAAGATTCTGCCCCTCCTCCTTTCCTGTCTACTGATTTGAGTGCAAGCTACTTTTGAATTTGGAACCCAGTTTGCAGCAGTTGAATCATAGAATCATAGAGTTGGAAGAGACCACAGGGGCCATCCAGTCCAACCTCCTGCTATGCAAGAACACACATCAAAGCATTCCCAACTGATGGCCACCCAGCATCTGCTTAAAAACCTACAAAGAAGGAGACTCCATCACACTCCAAGGAAGCATATTCCACTGCCGGACAGCTCTGAATGTCAGGAAGTTCTTCCTGAGGTTCAGGTGGAATCTCCTTTCCTGCAGCTTGAATCCATTGCTCCTTGTCTTAGTGTCTGGAGCAGCAGAAAACAAACCTGCTCCCTCCTTGACATGACATCCCTTCAAATAGTTAAATATGGCTATCATGTCCCCTCTTAACCTTCTTTTCTGCAGACGCAGCTCTCTAAGATGCTCCTCATAGGGCATAGCTTCCAGACCCTTTGCCATTTTGGTTGCCCCCCTCTGGATACATCCCAGCTTGTCAAAATCCTTCCTGAAATGAGATGCCCAGAACTAGACACAGTATTCCAGATGAGGTCTGACCAAAGCAGAATAGAGTAGTACCATTACTTTCTCCAATCTGAACACCATACTCCTATTGATGCAACCAAGAATCACATTGGCTTTCTTGGCTGCCACATCACACTGCTGACTCATGTTCAGTTTGTGATACCAAGACTCCTAGATCCCTTTCACATGTAATGTTGTCCAGCCAGGTATCTGCCATCCTGTATTTGTGTATTTCATTTTTTTCTGCCTTACATTTCTCTCTGTTGAAATTCATTTTGTTAGCTTTGGTGCAGCTCTCCAATCTGTCAAGGCCATTTTGAATTTTGATCTTGTCCTCTGGGGTATTAGCAACCCCACCCAATTTGGTATCATCCACAAATTTGAGTAGGATGCCCTCTACTCCTTCATCCAAGTCATTGATGAAGATGTTGAATAGCACTGGGCCCAGGACAGAACCCTGTGGCACCCCACTAGTCACTTGTCTCCAAGATGAAAAGCAGCCATGGGTGCTTTGGGTTTGTTCAGGCAACCAATTACAAATCCACCTGACAGTAGCCCTGTCTAGCCCACATTTTACTAGCTTCTTTGCAAGAATATCATAGGGAACCTTGTCAAAGGCCTTAATGAAGTCAAGAAATCCTACATCCACAGCATTCCCTTTATCTATCAAGCTTGTATCTCTATTACAAAAAGAGATAAGATTAGTCTGGCATGACTTATTTTTGAGAAACCCATGTTGACTTTTAGTAATCACAGCATTTCTTTCTGAGTAATTACAAATTGTCTGCTTAATGATCTGCCCTAGAATCTTTCCAGGTATTGATGTTAGGTTGACTGAGTGATAATTATTTGGGTCCTCTCCCCCCCCCTTTTTGAAGATGGGGATAATATTTGCCCTAATCCAGTCTGCTGGAACTTTTTCTGTTTTCCAAGAATTCTAAAAGATTAATGCCAGCAGTTCTGAAATTACTTCTGCCAGTTCTTTTATTATCCTTGGATGTAGTTCATATGGCCCTGGGGACTTGAATTCATTTAGAGTAGCCACGTATTCCTGTACCACTTCTCTACCTATTCTGTGCTGAGTTTCTACCACTTCAACCACTTGCTTCCCACCCCCCAGCTTGAAAACTTTTTTCCTTTTGAGAGAAAACTGAGGCAAAGAAATTGTTAAATAGTTCTGCCTTTTCTCTGCCCCCTGTAAGTACTTGGCCATCTTCTCCATGTGTGACCCTATCTTTTCCTTATTTTTCCTTTTGCTGCTGACATATCTAAAAAAAGCCGTTTTTATAGTTTTTAATCTCTCTGGCAAGCCTGAGTTCATTCTGTGCTTTAGCTTTTCTGACCTTCCCCCTACATATCCTGGCTATTTCTTTAAATTCCTCTTTAGTGATTTTTCCATTTCTCGTACATATTTCTTTTAACATGTATCTCCGTTGAGAATTCCTTATTCACCCATTCCGGTTTCTTTAGACATCTCCCTTTTTTCCTCCTTATTGGAACAGTTTTAAATTGTGCCTTCAGTATCTCACTTTTAAGAAACTCCCATCCAGCCTGACCTCCCTTCTCTTTCGGTATTCTTGACCACAGAATTTCAGCCAGTAATTCTGTTACCCCAAAACCATGGGGCCTTGTGAGGTCCTATATCAGAACCCTCAATTAAAATGTAAAAATGAGGAATTAACTCAAATTAAGAACTTTGCAAGAGGCGGTAACTTCAGGATCTCTCCACCTATGTTTATGAGGAACTACTAAAGAGACCAGTCAGAAAACTTATAGTACAATTTTAAATGTGTTTTATTGGGGAAAGCATACATACACATCCAAACACAAGCAATCACACAAGGCTAACTTGAAAGAAAGGGAGGAAAATTGATAGAAGGGAATAGGAAAAAGGATTTTGGGGGATATTTACCATCCAAAGAGAAATGGTGATGTAGCTCCAAAGGTCCTGTGGCACATTAAAAACTGCCAAGTTTATTATTGTATGAAATTTTTTAAGTACCAAGTTGAATTTCGAAACTATATTAGCTGTTAAAATTGCCATGGGACACTTGTCATTCTGTTCCTTTCAAACACATGAACAAGATGGAATACTCCCTTGTCTATAGCTGTCAACTGTCCCTGCTTGGCAAGGACAATCCCAATTAATGCTTTGTTCCACTTTTTCATCTGCTTTTAAAATGCCCCGTTTCTCTCTCTTCCCTCCACTTTCCCCCTTTCTCTTCAGCTTACTTCAAGCCCTATGAGGAACAACCCATGTGGTCTCTTCCAACTTCCAATTCTATGAAGAAGCACAAAAAAATGCACAGAACAATATTGTTGGATTGCAACTTGCACGTGTCCTAGCCAGGACAGAAACTGGTGAGACATGGTGTGAAAGGTAGTACAATAGCATATGGAAAACTACAAGTTGCCCACCTTGCATTTCAGTAATAAAGATATCCTTTTAAAGGCCAGCAGCATACCTACTCTGTAGGTTCAGGACAGTGAAAAGTGTTCTGTTTCAAAACTGTAGGTATTTAAGCAATGGTTGGACAGCCATCAACACTACTGTAGCTACAACCTATAAAGCCCCATACGGTCCAAATCCAGGTTATTTCAAGGACTGTACTCTTCCTTATGAACTTGTCCACGTTTTGAGATGTGCAGAGGAGGCCCTTCTCTCTGTCCCACCACCCATCCAGGGCCCTCTCAGTGGCTACTGCCAGGCTCTGCAACTTCTTTCTCTATACTAGAACCCTCCTTGCTCTCTTTCTGCAAGTAGGTAAAACTATTTTTATTCTAGTAGGCCTTTGAGAATCAATTATTCAGGGGAAACAGGCCTTGTACGATGTGCTGGAGTTTACTTCTTTTAATTTGTTTTAACTAGCTTCAAATTTTATGATGGCTTAATTGTTTTTTAACTTGTCTGTGTTAATATTTTTTAGCTGTTTTGTTTTAACTATTGTAAACTGCCCTGAGTTCCAAACTGAGAAAAAGATGGGATGATGATGATACATCCTGCACTACCTGGTTTTGATCCATTTTGCATAGAAAGGTTGGTGGCACTTGGTGTGAAAACAAAATGTAAGGACTGTACATGCTATCAGTAAAATGTTTGTTTCATTCAAATTATTTCATTACCATCTTAGCCTCCCTCATCAAGAAAGGCAGGTACCTGTTTATTTGCTGTTTTCATTTAGCGCTCTCTCATAATCCATGGCCCTACATTGTGGATTCCTTAGCTTGTATATAAATTTGGGTCTTAGTCTGGGCCTCTGCCTCAAAGTCATGTCCTGACAGCGCACTGCCATTAGATATGGAGCACTGAAACAGCACCTCTGTCTTCTCCACGCATGTGACTCAAATGGCACCTCAAATGTTCTCTCCTCTTTCTTTTTTTCCAGACTAGTACTGGCTTCCATTTTTGTGGCGGTTCCCTCATAAATGAGAACTGGGTTGTTACTGCTGCTCATTGTGAAGTGAGGTAAGAATAAAAGCTTGGGTTTTCTTGGTGGCATCTTGTGGATTATTAGGAAGGTTCTTCCTAACAGCTTGAGACAAAGCCATTGATGAATCCAAGCAGCAAATGAGACTGGTACTCTTAGCTACCACTTCATCTTTGATTTTCCAACTTACCCACTCCCCATAAGAAACTAAATGTATGACCCAAAGTCACGAACTGTCTTTCAACCTACTTCAGCTTTTGTAAGAAGGAAGTGGTGGCAGGAGCTAACCATGAACATTGTCCTGAGCTTACAGGAAGATTGAGATAATAATGGAATGAACAGATAACTTTAACACTGTCAACTGAACCAGTCCTTTTCAACTATTTTACTAGAAGCAGATTCTAATGTAATTTTTGTTTAAAGTAAGATTGTAAGCTCAATAAAAACCAAATAGTTCCTGTCTGCATGTTAAACAACATGACATAAAAGGAAAAGAGATGGGGAGGAAACAAACAAATGCAGGCACCAAGAGTTACAGTGCCTTGTTGTTGTGTGCCTTCAAGATATTTCCAATTTATAGTAACCCTAAAGCAACCCTATCATGGAGTTTTCTGGGGCTGAGAGTGTGTGATGTGCTGAAGCTCACCCAGTGGGTTTCTATGGCTGAGTGGAGAACTGATCCCAGATCTCCAGCATCCATAGTCCAACACTACATCACATTGGTTCTCTACACTGCCTTAGTAATTCTTAAATGCCCACCTGGAATAGAAGCAGCTACAGGAAGGCAGGAAACCAATAGAAGTGGCCTCACTGCTTCCCATCACTGCTTCCCCTCTGTTACTGATGGATTTAGTGGCAGCTGCCAATTGCCAGGGGAGGGTGGGAGACACTGAGTGGAACTTTTCTCAGGAAAGCTGATGGAGTGCAACTTGCTTTCCATGTCTTCCTCTGCTAAATCCATTTTCACTCCTGACTAGAAAACAACATACATGCAATGACTAACAAATCCCACTACTTTCATTGGGTCCACTCTCGTTGGGGCTATTTAAGGGTGCTGAGATGAGTTTAGGTGACCAGGGTTGTGAGAGAGAAAACTGGAGAGTTCTCCTGTCCTGTTAATGGTTGTGCAAAAGGAGGAATTTCAGCAGGTGTTGCTTGTTGAGCAACCCATTGAAATTCCCTCTTCTACACAGCCATTAAAGGGACAATAGATGTCTCTAGTGTTCACTCTGGTGATCCGCTTCTCCATCCTTTTGTAAATCCAATCACTCTCACCCTTCCTCCAGCTTCAGTCAAATTAAGCCAAAACATTTACAACTGAAGCTGCCCTTAGTCCTCCTCTGAGGAATAGGTGGCCATTCAGGTGCTGTTGGGCTCTGAATCCCACCAACTCTAGCCAGCATAGCCAGAAGTGAGGGATGATGACAGATGCATTCCAATAAAGGTGGAGGCTGACATGTTCCCCATCCGGGCTTTAGCTTTTCTTCTCTGTTTTTCTAGTCATAAGTGCTGAATTACAATTACAATTACAGTACAAATCTGTGTGCAGCTATTTGGGGCAAGGGGGACACAACAGCACCCTTACAGAGGGTGGGTACAATCAAATGAACGCTCCTGAGCAGTTCTCTTTCCTCCAGCCCAGGGTTACATTTTGTTGTTCTCAGAGAGCATGACAGGAACTCTGGAGCAGAGCCAATTCAGAAGCGGTCCATAATCAAGGTGAGCCGGTTACATCGTGCCATGCCACATAAAGCTCAGAAGGAGTAGCACACTGGGCACTGATAACATACTTAGCTGAATGCACTGGGTTTAAAACAATTGGCAGCCACAACCCAGTCCTGATAGGATTATCAAGCATGCATTATGGAAGAACTCCTGTTCTAAAATTATTGCTTTTTAGTGGAGTTCATCCCACAGACTAGCACAAAATAATGGATACTGTGTTTCTTTTTTCCTATCTCCACTCAAGAAAGTAACTCATTTTCATCTGGCACTATCATCTTCAACATTTGCACATCCTAAGAGAACCCAACTCTAGTCACATCTGCATTTCATGATCATTTTTTTACCTTTAACATTATCTTTTTCTTTGTCTCTTCCCTCTTTTCCCCTCTCCTTCTTCCATTTTTTTAAATTTTATTTTAAAGCAGGGGTGGAAATCATGTGCACCTCCAGACTGCTGGACTGCAACTTCAGTGTTCACCACTATTTATGCTGGCTAGGAATGCTTGGGACTTGCAGTCCATAAATATCTGGTGAACTGTATGATTGCCAGCCACTGTAAATAACCTTTAACAACAAATAAAAGAGGAAATAATGGTATCGCTATGGGTGTGATCTATTGTTGAGGCATGTGATCCGTTAGGCATTATGTGGATTGTCGATCCAGCTGGCTTCTCTATTATGCAGACCCAGGGCAAGAAAGATATTACCAAGTAACCATTAATTGGGCTGACGACAGATGATTACATATTTTTCTCCACCATAATGTAAACAACTGCCCATGTTTTTATTCTCCCACCGCGGTAACAAGTTGCATTTACTTACTACTTTTTAAAAATTACTCCTGGATGCTTAAAATGCTTTTGAGGGGAATTCTAGAGGGATTAAAAAAATTATGCCATTTTCTCATTTCTTAAAAATTACTGTACATCACCTTGAATCACATCCTGGGACAAAGAAAGGGTATAAATTCAATAAATATAAATACAAAATAAATTTTATATTATGAGACAGAACTTATTTCATAAAGCAAGAAAAGATGTAAAAAGAGTATGACAATGGGCCACCCCTGCATGTTCTTGAGAATGGTTTCAAGTGCACCCGTTGATAAAGATCTGAAAGACTTTCATTACCCAACAGGGCAGGCACAAAATAATTTTCTACTTGAAGCCAAGATGGCAACACTGCCCCAATTTCCCTGAACCCACCTGGGCTGGCGGACAGAAATCTACACCACCTGACTTGGCTTGCTTCTTTTGTCAAATGGTAGGGCCAGCCCAAATAGTAAGCTCCACAATCCCTGCAATGGTCCGTCCAAAGGGGAAGGAAACTTTCAGCTATGCCCATCCCAACTCCATTTCTTACAAAATTATGTTTTCCAGGCCATTACTCACCCATCTTGGGATGCCAGAAACCTGAACAATGACATCACCCTGTTGAAACTGTCTTCTCCTGCTCAGTTGAATGCCTGGGTATCTCCTGTCTGCCTGGCTTCTTCCACAGAGACTCTGCCCTCAGGTCTGAAGTGCATCACCACTGGCTGGGGCCGGACCAGCGGAACTGGTATGTGGGCTTCTATGGGGGCGATCAGGCTGAAGAAATGCAAAGCAGAAAGGAGAATATGCAAGCTACCCTGGGTGTAGTGCAAACATAGGGACAAAATAACAAGAGGCAGTTGCAGGTACAACTTGGTGGAAAAAGTAGCTATTTGGTTTTTCAGCCCATAGTGCTGATGAGCCCATGCTCATTCCCTGTTCCAAAGCAATGTAATAGTGAAATCAAGGCTCACAGGGTCAAAGCACCATGAGATTTTGATCACTCAGGACAATGGTGTCATGCCTGTTTTTCCTCTGAGCTCAACTGCAATTGTCACAGTAGCCAGAATGCCACGTTGGGTACTACCATGAAGGTGCATTCTGGATTGCTGAGAGGAAGAATCCGCACAATTTGAGGTTTCTGCCCAGGCAGGAAGAACAAAGGTCTTATGATAACTGATGAAAAAACTAAGTTGACTCCCCCTCCCCACTCTCACATCTTAGAAACCATTTCACTTACTAGCAAACCTCAAAACAAAGACTCAAGACTACGGGAAGGTTCCATGATGGAAAACAGAAACAAGTCCTTTCTGTAGGAAAGCCAAGAGGCCTGAAATCCTAACACATTTTTAGGGGATTTTGTTACCCTAATTTTCTGGGTAACACCTCAGAGGACACCTAGTCTGACCTTGATTTTAAGGGGATTTCCAAGTTGCACCAAGCATGCACCCAGCACACATGAGAGGTAGGGTAACCCTGTGAGACCTTGTACCCAACTTTTACGGGGTCAGGCCGAGTCAAGATGCAGACAAAATTAATTTATAATTATTTTCTTTATTTAAAACCTACATCACTGCACACTAACGCACCCGCTCATGCAGACCTAAGAAAAATAAAGAGAGGAAAATTGATAGGGGATTTGAAGAGGGGTATTGGGGGAATACTACACCTGATCCAGATGTCCGGGAAGCCGAAACGGAGCCAGAGAGTCAGGAGCGGTAAAGCTCAGCACGTGAAGGCTGAGGGGAAGGCTCGGCAAACGGAGCAGCAGCAAGGCGGGAAGGAAGCCGGCAACGATCCGAGGAAGCGCTCGAAAACCGGGGGTAGTTATAGGGGGAAATGTGCCTGGAGGGTAGACAGTTCCCAGGGAGAACAATAGGTTCTCAAGTGGAGACAAAGCCTCTGAAAGCTCAGTGCTTGACTTGATGGGTTTTGCTCAGGGTTGTCAATAGCCCTGACAGTATGCTAATAGGCCGTGCTTGACAGTTTGTGTAGTCAGGAGCACTAATCCTATCAAGCTGACAGTTCGGGGCTGAGAATCTTTTGTGTGCTTGGTGCATACTTTTGTGTGCTTGGTACATACTTGTGTTTTGATGGGTACTTGCCTGGAGGTCTCCTAAAGCGGCGTGATGGAAAGTTACTGGCCTGACCAGGATTTTTTTTGTATTTTTCAGCCGTTCAGCCGTGCCCGTGTATGTTCAGCCTCTCAAGCACATGGAGGGGTATATTTTTAATAGCCAATTTATATTAAATTGTAGACCCCAGGCTCAGGCTTATCCATTGCAGTAACAATTTGATTTATACTACATAGTGAAAGCCTTTCACATGGCCTCATAAATTTTTGCAGTAGATACCTACAGGAAGACAAAAGCATCAAAATAACAAAAACCACATCCCTGGACTCCTTTTGAAGCTCTCCATTCAACCTCCAGATGCCTAACTGGAGCAGATCACATCTGGATGTTGTAGTGAATCTTGAACCAACAAGTCATGCCACTGGGGAAGATGCCATGGAACTGTCAGAGATAGGTTCACGAAGTCTGAAAACCAAGGTCTCCTGGGCTAGTTCAGAGTGATGAACACTAGTTAGGTTTTCTTCTCCCTTACCTTCCTGATCACCTTGGTAATGAGGGGAAGGGAAGAGATAAAGGAGACCTGGGGGTTGCCAAGATTGCTGTGCATCCATGCCCTCTGCCTAGAGAGAAGGGAACTTGGTGTAAAACCTGGGGAGCATGTGATTTGTTGGAAACATGAACCTGTCTGCCACAAAGGTTCTGAGTATGTTCTCCAACTGGAGGAACATCACATGGTTCAGGCTCCATTTCCTGGGGAGTAAGATTTGTTTGTTCAGTAAGTCTGAGAAATTCCCTGGACATATGGGCTGAAATGGACAGGAGTAATCTCTCTGCCCACTGGAATAGCAGAATCGTCCCCCTGTAAAGGGAATGATATCTGGATCCCCCCCTCCTTTTTTTTTGCAATGTATGGGGTTGTGTCATCCATGTGGACTGGCATGTGCTTCCCTTTGAGCAACAGCGCAAAATGGAGCCAAGCTAGGCAGGCCATTCTCGACTCCAACTGATACTGTGCCCCTTCTCCCTGTGTCCACACATTCCTTGTGCCCCTATCCTTGACAATGACCCCCCCAACCCAAAAGACTGGCATCTGAGATTATAGTGATGCAACAGGAATTTTCAAATGGAGACTGAAGATTGTGCTGGCAGGAACCACGTGAGGGAGTGCTTGATCTGGAGTAGAAGTTGCAGTAATAGGTGTGTGCATCTTGCACTTAGAGAGTGATGTAGCTGTATGAACCACTAGAGGGACTGGGAATGGAATCTGAACCATGGCATGATTTGGATCACTGAAATCATGAGATTTAGGAGTCTGGCTAAGGGCATCAAAGATACTGAGCTCAAGGACTGGACCTCCTGCATTGCCGTCTTGACATTGCACTGCCTCTCCTCTGAGACGAAAATCATGGCCTTGGTCGTCTCAAATCAGGGAGCAAAGTGAGTGCTGGATTCTGATGGAGCAAGGTGGGTTTTTTGGTGTTTATCAAAAAGCCATGGAATCATAAACAATCTATGGTCACTTTTCAATCCGGCAGGACTTTCTGAATGGACATAGCTTCAAAAGTGAAAGAGCTTGTACAAAATGAAGGAGCTTGTGTGTTTCAGGTCCGAAATCAATCTGAAATCCCCTCCCCTTTTTGGAATCATGAAAAAGAAGGAGTAAACTCTGGAAAAATGTTCCAAAGGAGGACCTTGCTCCGTTGTCTTGATGTGGAGATGCCTGATGGCCTGAGGATGAATGCATTTTCTGACTGTCCTTTGGAACTGAAGAAAGTGGAAGCCTATGCCAGAGATCCTGGGTCAACTCAATTGCACAACCATGGGAAATCATGGACAAGTTCTACCTGTTTGTGATTGTTAGAGTCTAGGGCCATTTCAGCACAAGAAGGGAGGAGCGGTTCACCGCATGTCAAAAGCGGTGTTTTATACTTCGACTCAGAAACTGTGCTGTCTGCATTTGCATCAAACAACTCAGGAAAACAGCAGATACTCCACCCACAACAGCAAGTCCCTGGCCACTCCCATTCCCCTCCCTCACCCTGCCATCGCTGATTCATCTGTAAGCCGTCAAATTAAGTTGTCAATTAAAGCTGTCAGTTTTATTTTTCTCCGATCTCATCAAAACCTTCAATTTACAGTGTGATCCAATGAGTCTATGCTCAGTTCATAGCAGCGACATTATTAAGTCACCAACCCAGAATGTGGGAAAAAATATATATAACAAGAAAGTGGGCAAAGCTGTACAAAACAACTCCAAACTGATATTTCAAAGTAAGCTGTCAAATTTCAGTTGTCAATTAAAACTGTCAAATTAAACTGTAAAAATAGTTCCCTACTTCATCAAAGTGAAAGGAAGCCTTCAGGCTGCAGTGCGAAGCCAATTTACAAGTAACTTCAAAGAGAAACAAAATTGCCAGATCCACTCTCTCAGGCTGGAGCGCAAAGCTAATTTACAAGTAACTTCAAAGAGAAACAAAGTTGCCAGATCCACTCTTTTCCCACTGTCCGTATGATGGCAGCCTGTCTTTTGATGGGTGGAGAGAGATAGGGAAGGAAATGACAACCTGGGAACACCCCTAGCCGGCCACTTCTGCCCTATGAATCGATGTTACAGTTGTACAAGTAGGTGAAAATTAAGCAGAACCAGTGTGGGAGCTTTGCATCTGAGTTTTTCTGGTTTCACATACAGTGGTTTCTCATCGCAGTGAACCATGTTAGGAGCTGAAAACATGCAGAACCATGAGGAAAACTACAAAGCTAAAATGGTTCAATGTGTAGATGGGAAGGTAAGAAGAATTCAAGGTGACTATGATGTATTGATCTCATGTGGAAATGGCCTAGATGTCCCAAAACAGGAGGAGCCACCCTACTGGTAGAATAGTGACAGAACTGCTGACACTCCTTGGGGTTTGAAAACTTCTCCTGTGATTGTGGGGGATGAAGGAGCCAAAGACTGACGGAAGGGGTATCCAGATTTAGCCCAAGGTGGCCTGAAGGAATGAAAATCCCTTGATCTGCTAAAGACCCATGAGGAACAAAAGGAAAGCCATTGAAAGGGCATCTTAGTTCACTTCCTGTCCACTCCTGCTTTTTATCCCTAGTCTCTTCTAGGATATTTTTAAGGAATATTCATCAAATAGCTTAGTGCTTTAAAGGCTGCTGTGGAAAGATCTGTTCTAGAATGCACATCCACCTCCCAGCGTTTAAGCTAGGTGGAGCATCTGGCCATAGTTAATTGCCCTAATAGACCCTGCTGCAAAGCTAGTGTCTGCTACACACTGCAGTGCCCTGTAATGTTTAAGAAGGCATCTATACAAAGATCTGTAATTTAAGTCCTCCTTCAACAATATATCTTCTACCCACAAGAAGGAGGCACATATGAAAAGTGAGCCAGCAACAGAAGACTTGATCACCAAGGCAACCGCCTCATGGGCTTTCTTCCAAGGAGCTCTCAGCATGTTTTTCCTTGGGTCCTTGAAGAAACCCTCCTCTTCTTTCATGGCCAGAGCCCTTGACACCAAGGAAGCCACATGAGAATCCATCAAAGGAACTTTATGTTCCTCTAAAATTCGTTTACCTGGTGATTAAAACCTTTGAGCTAGCAGGTTTCCCTTCTTTCTTTGCAGAGGGATAGCTCATTCGTACCTTACCAGCTATAGAAAAAACAATGGGTAGGGTATTTCTCTCACTAAAGATTTTGGTTGGTGCAGAACAGAAACACCCCTTTCACTCAGTTCAGGAACCTCTTTATATTGGGCATTTGAATCAGACTTAGATGAAGAAAATCCCAACGCTGCAAGGACCCTGGACAAGAAGGAACAAAATGAAACAAGCAATCAGATGGCTCCTCCTTACTGACCACTCTGTTACCCCAAAACATGAGTGACTCAGGGGTCCACCTGCAATGCCTCCACAAGAAGGTGTGGAAGATTAGCTCAAAAAAGAGGCCGGGGGGGTAACCTTACGAGATCTTTTACACTTATGTCTATTGGTACTAGTGCAGATGAGAACCAGTTGGAGATCCAAGACGTAAGCTTATTTGTTTTATTGAGGCAACTGCAATCACACACAAAAGATCCAAGCAGCCATGCAATCACACACGGCTAACTGAAGGAATAGGGAAGAAAGTTTCGGATAGTAAGATTTTCAGGGCAAAGTGAGTAATATTTACCAATCCAGAAGAGTAGTGAACAGCGATGTGGCTTTGACTAGGAGTTCAAGGACAGTACACAAATGAGAATCAGAGCAGCAGAGTGACAACCAGCAGCAGGGTGATAACCAGCAACCAGTGTACTGAAAGTTGGCTTAAATACATTTTTTCTGCTTTGAGGGCGAAGGTGCTAATGGCTCTCTGATAGAGTAAACAATGGAGTCCAGAGAGTGGACAACGTGGTCCTGAATGAGCTAATGGTCTTAATATTAGGTAACAAACTGCTAATGGTAGCCTTGATAGTGTTTTAAATGCTGGACAGGTGTGAGGACAAAAAGGGAGTTTGCTGATCAGACAGAGAGGAGCTAGCAGTCAACTTTTGGGAACATCGCAGACACTGTTGACTCTTAAGAGTTGAGTTGTTGAAGGCTAACTGTAAGCTCACTGAAGTTTCCTGGTGATTTCCTGACTATGACCTGGCTATACCTTGAGGTCTTTCCTTTTTAAAAATTTTTATTTTTATTATTAAAAAAAGGGTCAGGCAGGGAAAAGGAAATGGGAAGGAATTGGTATTGGGTCAAGGAATATTTACAAGAAGACATACAACATACAACCATACAACAATAACATGAATAGAACTTACATTATATATTGAACAAAAATAGAAAAACTGTTACCGCATCGACATAGTTGATAAATATATAAATCAAAATAATGCATGTATACAAAGAGAACGGACAAAAGAGAAAAAAAAGGGGGAAAAGTGAAGAAGGAAAAAAGTAGAAGAAAAAAGAAAGAGAGGAAAAGAGAAAGAAGAAAGAAAAAAAGCAAAAAAAGCAAGCAAGCATGTGAGCTTTTCCATATGGTGAGGTCATAGGTTTAAAAGTGTTTAAATGAGTTATCAACCTTCTTGAAGTTAAGGAAGGGGAGAGGCTAAACACAGATGAAAAATAAACAACAAATGTTCATCCTCCCCTTTTTTTCACCCTGAATAAACTTTCTACAGCCAGAGTCATAATAAGTAGGGAGGTATCTTATCTTCCCTCTTCTTGAAATTGTTGAGGTTTAACAAGTATATTACAAATAAATAACTCCATACACACACACACACACACACGCGTGCACACACAGAGACAAGAAAAAGCTGTGTTTGGTATTGCTTCTATAAATTCACAAAAGTTATTTGCTTTTGCCTGAAAAAGAAAACACTTTATTTAGAATTGTTTTGTATCTAATTCAATTAATCATAAAGAACTAATCAACTGGTCAAATAGGAAATCCATTGACAGTTATGTCAATTTCTGATTGTAGGTGTTTTTGAAAAGGCACCCCATCATTACAAAATTTACTGTTGGCTTTATTGTCTAACATGTAGATAAGCTTCTCCATTTATGCAATTTCAGCTAACTTTTCTATCCATTCACGTTCAGTGGGGATGCGATTAGTTTGCCAATGTCTTGCATAAATCATTCTGGCTGCTGTAATCATGTGCCATAATAATCTTCCAATTTTTTTATTTTCTTTTTGATCCAATTTAAAGAGACTTAGTAAAAAGGGCTCTGGATCTAAGTCAATCTTCATCTGTAGAATTTTTTGGATTTTAGATCTAATCATGAACCAGTACCTCTTTGCTTTTCTGCAACCCCACCACATGTGGAAAAAGGTGCCATCAAGCCTACCACACTTCCAACAAAGGTTATTTGATCTCTGATACATCCTGATGATTCTGTCTGGCGAAAGGTACCACCTATAGATCATTTTCAAACAGTTCTCCTGTAGGTCACATGATCTGGTATAACGTTGGTTAAACAGCCATAGTTTTTCCCACTTTTCCAGAGGGATGTTGTGGTCAAGATCTTTTACCCATTTAACCATACAGTCTTTCACTGTCTCTTCTTCCAGTTTAAGTTTCAGGATTAGTCTACAAAGCCTGGACAATAGATGTTTTTCTCCTTTATGCAGACATTTCTCAAATTCTGTTGCTTGTAAATTCACACCATTTCTCTTGCTATCAGTTTTGAATCTTTCTTTTAATTGAAGGCATGGGAACCATTGACTATTAAGCTCTTCTTCCATTAACTGTTGTCTGTCTTTCAAATGATATGAGACTCCATGTTGGACCAAAACATCATTATATGTTAACCATGTACCTGGGTTCCTCAATTTTTTATAGAAAGTGCTTCTGAAGGGGAAAACCTTCCTGGTATTTTGCTATATAACAACAGTTTCTATTTATCCCAACAATCTGTATTTCTCATATCTTATACAATGTTTTGCGTGTCACCTTACTGGTAAATGATCTTTGAACTTTAACCTTACTGCCCTTCTAGTAAGAGAAGCTTAGGATTGTTCAGCGAAATCCAAGGTTTTAGCCAGAGAAAACCAGCAACTTCATAGTATGAACTTATATCTGGAACCCCAACCCCCTCCTCCTGTTCCTCATTTCTGTCATCAGTTTGTAATTTATTCTCTCCCCCCCCCCCTTCAAATGAAATTAGTGATACTTTTTCTACATTGATTGAACCAGGATTTACTTATCATTATTGGGATAGTCTGAAATAAGTGCAGAATTTTTGGCAAAACATTCATTTTGCCATAACAGAGAGAGGTTTAGAGACTGCTAGGTTTCCAATTTTTTTGTATTGATTTCCATACTTTCACATAGTTACTTTTGAACGTATAATTGTTATTAGCTGACAGTTCTGTACCTAAGTATTTAACTTTGTTAACACAAGATAGACCTGATTTCTTTTCAAGAACTTCTCTTTGTTTTGCTTTGATATTTTTAGTCAAAATCTGGGTTTTAAGTTTGTTAATTTTAAACCCAGCAACTAGTCCAAATTTGTTAAGGACTTCATTGAGGACCTCAATTTTAGAAGTGGAATCCTCCAGAAAGATAACTACATCATCAGCGAATGCTTTTGTCTCGTATTCTTCTTTTCCTATTTTCACTCCTTGTAATTGGTTTGTATTCCTGATGTTTCTTTACAGAAATTTCCAGTACTAGAATAAATAACAACGGTGATAAAGGCCAGTCTTACCTCGTTCATTTCTCAATTTTAAATCTATCTGTTTGCTTACAGTTAATGATTAAACAGGCGTATTGACCGCTATATATAGCTTTGATCCAAGTTTGGAAGTTTACTCCAAATTTCATATATTCTAGCACTTTTGTTAAGAATTTCCAGGTGACATTACCGAATATCTTTTTGGCATCAAGAAAAAATCAGTGCTGCCTTCTTTTCATTATGGTAGTCATAATTATGTTCATTAAAATTTATAAATTGTCACATATTAATCTTCCAGGAAGGAAGCCATTTTGGTCTTCATGGATGTAATTTATGAGGACCTTTTTAAGCTGACTGCCAAAATCGAAGCAAATATTTTATAATCCTTGTTGAGCAGAGAGTTTTTGCAAGTTTTTGCAAGTGAGGCAATCTGCTTCTTCTTTGGGGATAAGGGCCATATTTGGCTCCTTTTAGCTCTCAGGAATTCGTCCAGATTGTAAAATTAAGTTTAATATATTTTGCATTGGTTTTAATAATTGAACTTTGAAATACCTGTAATAGCTGGCAGTGAGGCCATCTGGGTCTGGAGCCTTTCTTAATTTAGATCTTTGTATAGCTTCATTCAATTCTGCTAAGAATATTGGTTTATTTAACAATTCTCTATGTTCTGACGAGATATTAAGAATTACTTGACACCTTAAGTAGTTGTTTATATCCTCAATCTGAGGGCCAGACTGTGTTTGATATAAGCTGGAAAAGTAATTGTATTTTTGAAACGCTTTCTTTTCTGTAATTACTTTATCCCTATCTTTGATTTTCAATATCAATCTTTTTTCCTTTTCTTTACATAGTCTATATGCCAACCATTGGCCAGGCTTATTTGCGTGCTCAAAATTGTTTTGTCTAATGTACTGGAGTTTTTTTCCCCACTTCACGGACCACCAGCACTGAAAGTTGTTTTTGCAATAATCTTATATTCTGTGTAATCTCTTTATCACTAGGATTCTACTTTAAGTGTGCTTCCCTTTCCTTAATTTTTCCCAGTAAAGCTTCCATCTTTTCTCTCTCAGACTCTCTCTGCTTCTTTTTCCATTTGCAAAATTTTTGAATTAAGAGGCCTCGCAGCACTGTCTTCATCGTATCCCATACAATTAAATTATCCACTTCCTTATCCCAATTAATCTTTAGAAATTCCTCCAATTCCAGGAAATGGAATCTTCAGAAAAATTGGAAGAGTTAGGAGTCAAGACAAAGAGAAAGAAGGAGATCTACAATCAGAGAGCGAAACAGAATATACTGAAGAAAACTAAAGATAAGTACGAGAAAAATCCAAAAAAACAAAACGAGAAATGGCAAATAAAGATTTAAAACTATTTTCTTGGAATACCAAAGGTATAAATTAACAGTACAAATGAAGACATATTTTTCATTACTTAGAAAAAACAAAATACGACATCATCTGCCTACAAGAAACATGTATCGCACAAAAGGATATTAAATATCTAAAAAACCCAAAGTTGGGACAATGTTTTGCAGCATCATATACGAAGAAAAAAAGAGGAGTGGTGATTTATGTAAACAATAGTTATGCGGTTAGAGAAATCTTTACTGACCCTGCTGGACACTACTTGATATTAGAAGTACAAATATATGATTTTATAATATTAATAGTAGGGGTCTATGCCCCAACAGAACATAAAGGAAAATTCTACTCAAAAATTAGCAAACAAATTGTAAACTACACAAATGAAAAGCCACAAGACAACATCTTAATTTTGGGTGATTTGAACAGTGTACTCAACCCAGTGGAAGATAGATCAAATATCAAAGATGTTAAAAAGACTCATGGGAAGCTTCCACAAAATTTCTTCCAGATGATGGATCAATTGTCATTAATAGATGCATGGACATTTAAACACGGGTCCGAAAAAGGATATACTTTTTACTCAGACAGATACAACACCATGTCGAGAATTGATCTTTTTTTAATCTCAAAAGTATTACATGCCAGTATCCGTGACATGGAAATTCTTCCGAAGATAACCTCGGACCATAATTCCATATTACTACGCCTTAAATTTAGACAATGTAAACAATACAACTGGAAGCTCAATGATAACCTTCTTAAAGATACTCGTGAAAAATGTGAAAGACATTCTCAAAAGCTATTTTGAGGAAAATATAAAATCAGACATGTCTATGAAAATGGTCTGGGATGCCGGAAAGGCCGTTGTCAGAGGACATCTGATAAAAATGGGAGCATATAAAAAAAGAATAGCAAATCAACAATTAGTAAACTTACTGGAATTATTAAAAACAAAAGAAATGGAGTTCCAAAATAATGTCTCAAACCATAAATTACGAATGGAAATAAAATCAATACAGGTTCAAATAGCAGCCAAAAATATGGAAGATATAGAGAAGAAAATGAGGTATTGCCGTCTGAACCAATTTGAGCATTCAAATAAACCAGGAAAATGGCTGTCTTATAAATTACGGAAAGAGAGAGAAAAGAGAAGAATCTTCAAAATGAAAATGGGACAAAAAGAAACTACTGATCAAGAGCAAATCAAAAAGATCTTCCAAAGATACTATACACATTTATATGAAAAAGACCTGGAATGGGAAGTAGAGGACAGTAAAGCAAAGAAATATTTGGATAAACATAAAATATGGACAATATCGGAAGATCAGAAGAATGTTTTAAATGCAGAGATCACAATGATGGAAGTTATGGAAGCAATTAAGAAGTTGAAAATTTCTAAAGCACCTGGACTTTAGACTTTAGCTTTTATAAAATTTTTAAAGCGGAAACTGTATCACCACTAACAACAACATTAAATGAAATAAGGCAAAAAGGTGTCCCAGATTCTTGGAAATATGCAAACATTGTATTGATTCCGAAGGAAGGGAAAGACCAAACAATACCAGAAAACTACAGGCCTATATCTTTGCTCAATACAGATTACAAAATATTCACAATGATATTAGCATCAAGGTTTAAAAAAGTCTTAAATGAAATGATCCATTCAGACCAAAATGGTTTCTTACCCAATCGTCATCTTAGAAATGATACAAGAATTCTATTAAATGCGATAGAATATTTTGATAAAAGAAATAAAAAACAATTGGCGGTACTGTTTCTGGATGCGGAAAAAGCATTCAACAAAGTCAGATGGACTTTTATGTTAGAATTATTAGAAAGAATGAACTGTGGCAACAACTTTGTCGGATGGATAGAGGCTATCTATAAAGACCAAAAAGCAAAATTGATTGCAAATGGTGAATTGACAGAGGAAATACAAATTACTAAAGGAACAACGCAAGGTTGCCCGATGTCTCCTCTGTTATTTATAGCAATATTGGAAATATTAAATATGAGTGTAAGAATAAATTCCACAATAAAAGGGATCAAAATAAAAGACCATGTCGGAACCAATGACACTGCGAGGAGCAGCTTTTACCACATTGCAAAGGACTACGAGCTTATGGGGACAAAGCTTAAGGACCTTGGTGCGCAGGTGGTTATTTTGTCTCTCCTCCCTGTTCAAGGATATGGCGCACGTAGGGAAAGGGCAATAGCAGAGGTCAACAACTGGCTCCGCACATGGTGCTGCTGGCAACGGTCTGGGTTTTTGGAACACGGCCTGAATTTCCATGAATGTGGGCTTCTGGCAAGGGATGGGCTGCACCTCAAGAAACTTGGCAGGAATGTTTTTGCAAACAGCCTCACAAGGAGGATTCAGAGGTCTTTAAACTAAGTTTCGCTGGGGAGGGAGACAATATTATTCAAGGTCAGGACTCAGCGAGCGCACGGGGAAAAGGCCCGAATGATATTGGACAAGTAGTACAAGCGGCCAGTGGCGGGAGGAATAGAAACTATAGTACAGGACTTGCAGGAAGGGCCCAGGGACTTAAGTGTCTCTACACTAATGCACGGAGTATGGGAAACAAGCAAGATGAACTTGAACTCCTAGTACAACAAAATAAATACGATTTGATAGGCATCACTGAGACCTGGTGGGATCAGTCTCATGATTGGAATGTAGGAATAGAGGGGTATAGCCTATTTTGTAAAAATAGACCAAACAAGAAAGGAGGAGGAGTAGCCTTGTATGTCAAGGATGTTTTCACCTGTGAAGAGATCCGTGACTTAAACCCAGAAAGCCAGGTCAAGAGCATCTGGGTAAGAATTAAGGGAGCAAGAAACAATAGGGATATTCTGGTGGGGGTTTACTACAGACCTCCAACCCAGACTGAGGACTTTGATGACACCTTCCTCAACCAAATGACTGCACATTCAAAAAGGAGAGATACAGTAATAATAGGAGATTTCAATTATTCGGATATATGTTGGCAGTCAAACTCTGCCAAGACAGCAAGGTCCAGCAAGTTTCTTGCTTGTCTTGCAGACAATTTCATGCTCCAGAAGGTGGAAGAGGCCACAAGAGGATCAAATATTCTAGATCTGATCCTGACCAACAGGGATGACCTTGTTAATGAGGTAGAAGTGGTTGGATCTTTAGGGGGGAGTGACCATGCCCTATTGGAATTTGGCATTCAGTGGGAAGGAGAAGATAAGTGTAGCCAGACACTCATCTTAGATTTTAAAAAAGCGGACTTCTGTAAACTTAGAGAGCTGCTGGCTGGAATTCAGTGGTCAAGAATAGTGAAAGGGAAAGGAGTTCAGGAAGCATGGGAGTTCCTTAAAAGGGAGATACTGAAGGCACAGTCTAAAACTGTGCCAATAAGGAGGAAAAATGGAAGGCATCTGAAGAAACCAGAATGGTTGACTAAAGAACTCTCAGTTGAGCTAAGTGTTAAGAGAAACATGTACAGGAAATGGAAGAAGAGGGAAACCACCAAAGAAGAATTTAAGCAAGTAGCTAGGAGATGTAGGGAGGAGGTCAGAAAGGCTAAAGCACAGAATGAACTTAGGCTGGCCAGAGACATCAAAAACAATAAAAAGGGCTTTTTTAAATATGTCCGTAGCAAAAGGAAAAAGAAGGAGATGATAGGGTCGCTGCACAGAGAAGATGGAGAATTACTAACAGGGGGAAGAGAAAAGGCAGAACTACTTAACACCTTCTTTGCCTCAGTTTTTTCCCAGAAGGATACAAGCACTCAACCTGGCAGCTGGGGAGCAGGTGAGGAAGCAGGGGAAATGAGTCACATAATAGGTAGAGAGGTGGTACAGGAATACCTGGCCACACTGGATGAATTCAAGTCTCCAGGGCCAGATGAACTGCATCCTAGGATATTAAAAGAACTGGCAGAGGTCATTTCAGAACCGCTTGCTATAATCTTTGAGAAATCTTGGAGGTCAGGAGAAGTTCCAGCAGACTGGAAGAGGGCAAATGGATGAAGGAATAGAGGGCATGCTCATCAAATTTGCAGATGACACCAAATTGGGAGGGGTTGCTAATACACCAGAGGACAGGATCAAAATTCAAAATGACCTGGTCAAATTGGAGAGCTGGGCCAAGACTAACAAAATGAAATTCAATAGAGAGAAGTGTAAGGTCCTACACTTAGGTAGAAAAAATGGAATGCAGAAATATAGGATGGGGGACACGTGGCTGGATGGCAGCACGTGTGAAAGGGATCTAGGAGTCTTAATAGACCACAAGCCGAACATGAGTCAGCAGTGTGATGCGGCAGCCAAGAAAGCCAACACAATTCTCGGCTGCATCAATAGGAGTATGGTGTCTAGATCGAGGGAGGTACTGGTACCACTCTACTCTGCTTTGGTTAGACCTCATCTTGAATACTGTGTCCAGTTCTGGGCACCCCAATTCAAGAAGGACATGGTCAAGCTGGAGCAGGTCCAGAGGAGGGCGACCAAAATGGTGAAGGGCCTGGAAGCCATGCCCTATGAGGATAGACTTAGAGAGCTGGGTATGTTCAGTCTGCAGAAGAGAAGGTTAAGAGGGGACATGACAGCTATGTTTAAATATTTGAAGGGATGCCATGTAGAGGAGGGAGAGGGCTTGTATTTTGCCGCTCCAGAGACCAGGACAAGGAGCAATGGATTCAAGCTGCAGGAAAGGAGATTCCACCTGAACCTCAGCAGGAACTTCCTGGCAGTCAGGACTGTCCGGCAGTGGAATATGCTGCCTCAGAGTGTAGCGGAGTCTCCTTCCTTGGAGGTTTTTAAGCAGAGGCTGGATGGCCATCTGTCGGGAGTGCTTTGAGGGTATTCCTGCATGGTAAGGGGTTGGACTGGATGGCCCGTGTGGTCTCTTCCAACTCTACATTTCTATGATTCTATGATTCTATGAAATGTTGTCCCCATCTTCAAGAAGGGAAAAAAGAGGACCCTAATAATTATCGCCCAGTCAGCCTGACATCAGTACCCGGAAAGATTCTGGAGCAGATCATTAAGCAGTCAGTTTCTAATCACTTAGAAAGCAACGTGGTAATCACGAGAAGTCAACATGGATTTCTCAAAAATAAGTCGTGCCAGACTAATCTTATCTCTTTTTATGATAGAGTTACTAGCTTGATAGACAAAGGGAATGCTGTGGATGTAGCATTTCTCGATTTCAGTAAGGCCTTTGACAAAGTTCCACATGATATTCTTGCAAAGAAGCTAGTAAAACGTGGGCTGGACAGGGCTACTGTTAGTTGGATTTGTAATTGGTTGACCGACCGAACCCAAAGGGCGATCACGAATGGCTGCTTTTCATCCTGGAGAGAAGTGACTAGCAGGGTGCCACAGGGTTCTGTCCTGGGCCCGGTGCTGTTCAATATCTTCATCAACAACTTGGATGAAGGAATAGAGGGCATGCTCATCAAATTTGCAGATGACACCAAATTGGGAGGGGTTGCTAATACACCAGAGGACAGGATCAAAATTCAAAATGACCTGGGTAGATTGGAGAGCTAGGCCAAAGCTAGCAAAATGAAATTCAACAAAGAGAAGTGTAAGGTCCTACACTTAGGTAGAAAAAACGGAATACAGAAATATAGGATGGGGGACACGTGGCTGGATAGCAGTACGTGTGAAAGGGATCTAGGAGTCTTAATAGACCACAGGCTGAACATTAGTCAGCAGTGTGATGCCGCAGCCAAGAAAACCAACGCAATTCTCGGCTGCATCAATAGGAGTATGGTGTCTAGATCGAGGGAGGTACAGGTACTCTGCTTTGGTTACACCTCATCTTGAATACTGTGTCCAGTTCTGGGCACCCCAATTCAGGAGGGACATGGTCAGGCTGGAGCAGGTCCAGAGGAGGGCAACCAAAATGGTGAGAGGCCTGGAAGACATGCCCTGTGAGGATAGACTTAGAGAGCTGGGTATGTTCAGTCTGCAGAAGAGAAGGTTAAGAGGGGACATGATAGCCATGTTTAAATATTTGAAGGGATGCCATGTAGAGGAAGGAAAGGGCTTGTTTTCTGCTGCTCCAGGGACCAGGACAAGGAGCAATGGATTCAAGCTGCAGGAAAGGAGATTCCACCTGAACCTCAGCAAGAACTTCCTGACAGTCAGGGCTGTCCGGCAATGGAATATGCTGCCTCGGAGTGTGGTGGAGTCTCCTTCTTTGGAGGTTTTTAAGCAGAGGCTAGATGGTCATCTGCCGGGAGTGCTTTGAGGGTGTTCCTGCATGGCAGGGGGTTGGACAGGATGGCCCGTGTGGTCTCTTCCAACTCTACATTTCTATGATTCTATGATTCTATGACCAAGAGTATAAACTGTGAGCATTCGAAGATGATCTTATTTTCTTTATTGAAGATCCTGTGACAGGAATTAAAGAATTGATAGCGGAAATAAAAAAATTTGGAGAAGCAGCCAGATTAAAGATAAATAAGAATAAATCATATATCATGGTTAAGAATATGAGGCAAAAAGAGAGAGGAAATTGTAAACTTAACTGGATTTAAAATCGAGAAGAAAATAAAATATCTAGGAATTTGGTTCATGGAATCCAACAAAGACTTATTTGAAAACAACTATAATAAAATGTGGAAAGAAATCGTCAAGGATTTAAAAAGATGGATGGACTTGAACTTGTCTCTGCTAGGAAGAATAGTCGTTATTAAAATGAAAGTTCTACCCAAGTTCAATTTTTTATTTCAAAATTTGCCAATTATAACTAATGATAAACCTTTTAAACTTTGGGAGAAAGAAATATCTAAATTGATATGGTCAGGCAAAAAACCAAGAATCAAGTGGAAGTTGATGACTGAGTTACCAAAGAAAGGAGGATGTGGTTTGCCTGATCTAAAATTATATTATTATGCGAATGCCATGATGTGGATACAAGATTGGATCAACCTAAAAGACGTAAGAACATTAACAACTGAAGGAGCTAACACGAGATTTGGTTTCCATGCGTATCTTTGGTACGGCAAAGAAAAGATAGACAGTGATTTTAGCAACCATTATATAAGAAAATCTTTAATTAGATTTTGGAAGAATATAAAAAAGAATACTTATACTAAAATAACTTTGTGGCTATCTCCCCAGGGAGCTTTCTATGGGAAATGGGCAGATAAAAACCAAGAATGGCTTAGATACAAAGACTTGACATCTTGTGATAGATTGGAGGAAATCAGAATACGAACACGAGAAGAATTAGAAGAAGTGGGCATCAAATTAAACTGGTTTCCATATCTACAACTGAAAGAGAGATTTAAAATGGATTTAAAACTAGAAGGAATTTCAACACAAAAATCATATAATGAACTAGAAACAATAATATTTCTGAAATCCAAACAAAAGATCTCTCTTTTTTACAAATATTTTATTACCCGTAAACTGGAAGACGAAACTGTGAAGGAAGTTATGACAAAGTGGGCAAGAAATGTTCAACATGAAATTTCGTTAGATCATTGGGAAATGACATGGAAAAATACATTAGAATTTACCAGCTCACAAGATCTAAAAGATAATTTCATTAAAATGATGTATAGGTATTATTTAACACCAGAAAGGATAGATAAAATGTATCATGTTGGAAACAATAAATGCTGGTAATATAAAGAGAATCTGGGTACATTCTACCACATGTAGTGGACACGTACAAGTGTGAAAAAATATTGGTTTAATATATATGAAATTATAAAAGAAATATTTAACATATCATTTCCCATGATGCCCGAATTAGTTTTGTTAAATATGATATTCATGTTTGATAAAACTTTTCAAGCGAGAAACAAAAGAGAAACAAAAACTTTATTTAATTACGGCAGCAAGGATGGTGTTTGCGAGAGCATGGAAACTACTGGTAGTTCCAGATATAGAGCAGTGGATTCAAAAAATAGCTGAATTAAAACAATTTGATTTATTCTCTTTACGGTTAAAAGGGAAACAAATAGATGAGAAAGACTGGCAACAAGTAACAGAGTTTATGAAGAAAAAAGGATACTGGTATTGATATTGAAATTGTACTGTACTGACATTGATATGGTATTCATATTGATATAATATAAGGTGATATAATAGTTAATATATGTTGGATAGAAACAGATGGAATGTAATTAAATGTGTGGAAGAATGATAAAAACGTAAATGAAAACGAGAAGATTGTACTAAAAAGTAAAGTCAAACTGGGAGCAGATAAGTAAGAAAAGAAAGATGCATAAGCATTTAAATGTTTATATATGATTTGGGAGTTTCGTGTGAAAATAACAGCGCTGAAAAGATTCTAGGATAGAGGCCAAGGAAGTCAAGGTAATGTAAAATATACATAAAGCTTAAAAAAAAAAATGATCTTAATGAGGAAGGTAAAAATGGTTTACATTACCAAGAAAGTATGTAAATATTTGTATATATGTGAAAAATAAGGACGACAAAAGTATAATTGTGTATGTAAAGATTTTATTAATACGTACGATTTAATAAAAATAAAATTTAAAAAAATTCCTCCAATTCCTTTTTACAGAAATTAATCCCTCTTGTTGAAGCAATAGATCATTTAATCTCCATTTTTTTTGTGTAGCATGGGATCTTATAGTTACACAAACTGGGTTATCATCTGAGAAGGATCTTGCTAATATTTCTGCTTTACTCACTTTACCAATAAGCCATTTAGAAATCCAGATCATAGCGATCCTGGATCATGACTGGTGACGGCTTGAGAAATAAGAGAAGTGTTGTGTATCAAGTTTTTTGAATCCCCAGATGTCAAGAATTTGTAGCTCCTCCACTACATGGAAGAATTCTTTTAGTAATTGTGATTTCTTTGGCAGATATGGAGTACTTCTATCAAGGTATGGATGCACCACACGATTGAAATCACTTAAAACACAGTAACTCTCATAATCAAGATCTTTAATTACATTATTTAAATCTTCATACAGTGTGGTACCTTCCTCACAGGGTACATAAACCCGGATGAAGAGTAATGCTCTTCCGTCGACATAAGATTCCACTCCAATAAATCTGCCTTTGTTATCAGTGAAGATTAACTTAGGAGATAATGAGGTTTTCACATACAGAACCACTCCTCTTCTTTTAGTAGTAGCTCCTGAGATGTAGGCTTTTTCCAAGATACATATTGATCAGATATTTACAGTCTTTCTTTAATATACAGTTCCTGAAGACAACACACCTTCGGATTAAGCTTCTTGAGATAATGATAGATCTTTTTTCATTTAACAACCAAATTCAGGCCATTTACATTCCAGGTTAGGACTGTATGTTTCATTTTCATTTAATTTTAATCAAGTTTAGTTCTTCAAGATCTAAATCAATAAGATTCGTTTCTAGACCATTAATACCTTTTAAATTACCATTTCCAAACTGGTCTGACTGTGACTCTGAATTGCTTGGTTTTTCTTCAGCAAGAAGAAAAACTTCTTCACTTTGTGGTACATCCTTATCCTTACCTTTGGAAGAAGTCTCAGTTCTCTCAAGATCCGTCTTGTGTCTTCACAAAAACTCTTGCACTTTCTCGGTGGAATTCAATCTGTACCTCTGTCCATTAAAGGTGAAAATAATTCCTTCAAGACAGTCCTATCTGAAAATTACCTGATTGGCCTTTAATTTGGAGACAATGAAATCCTAGTCCTTTCTTTTTCTCAGGATTCTTACCAGAATCTCACGTCATATCATCAGTTGTTTACCATGATCTTCCATTGGAGCTCTGTTATGTTCTTCTAATATCTTATTATGTGTTGATTTTTTTTGTGAATCGCACTACCACATCTCTTGGTAAATTTTTTCCCCTAGCTACAGCTGAGTTAACCCTAAATGTAGCGTCAATTTCACTATTGATATCTTCATCTGTAACATCCAAAAATTCAGCCAATAGATTCACAATCCTTTTCCTTAGTTCCTTATTAGATTTCTCTTCCAGGCCTTGAATATTCATCCAGGAGTCCATTTGTTTTTGCTCAAATAAAGCAAGGCAATCAAGTTGTTTATCAATATCCACAGCTGAAGATTTCCTTCTCTGTTTAATGCTATAAGTATCTTTTCTGTTAGCTTCTATATCCTTCCTATTACAAATGATATCTTGTTTTACTTGGTCAAGAGTGACTTGCATATCGGACATCTGAGTTTCCAGAACACCCAAATCTTTTCTAATTTCTAACATATGAGACCTCATTTCCTCCATGATTTTTTTATAGTCAGGGGGCTCATCGACTGAATCTCTTCTTCCTGCTTGAGGATCAGTATTTCTAACCTTGCCTAACCTCATTTTTGACATTCTATATACGCACTCCTCTGTGATTAAATAAGTCTGTTGCAGATTGATCATTGAATTAATCACAAAGGTGCCTTTGGGAATTATTGTTAATTACAGATAATAAATTAGACTATAAATATGAGTTGTACTATAGATTGAGTTAATTTGGTAGGTTAATATTAGATTAATATTTTGAGGTCACCAATAGACAGATGATAATTTAACATATATCAGTACTTAATCTTTAGGGTTAATCAGTAAGAGTAAATCAGTAAGTAATCAGTAAGTGTAAATCAATAAGAGTGAATTTCAATTAAATAATATATTAACTATCAAATATGAAATTAAATATATGATTATTGAATATAATTCATTAACTTCGAATATTGAATATCAGATCCAATATAATTCATTAACAAATATAATTCATTAACTTCAGCTGTTGAAAACAATGAATTCTCTAGCAATGAAGAGTTAGCCTGTTATGAATTATCGACTTCAATATATCAAATTCAACACCAATATAGGATATCTAATCAATACCATATTATCAATACAACAAACACAGTGGACATCAATACAAGCTTTGATGATCAATACAAGCTTTTAGCCTTTCAAAGGCTAAAGAACTATTTTTATATTATCACTATTGTAGAGAATGGTGGGTTCCATTTCCCTGTTGGTTGGAGGAGCCCCTCTTACCTTGTGAGTGAAGGAAAGACAATCTCCATTACAAGCCAGGAGGTAGTCACGTACACAGGAGTCCTAGCCCCTCCCGTCTGCTGACTCATGACTCTACCTCACCTGAAGCGCCTCCCTCTGGACATTTCCTTATATGGATGGAAGTTTCTGGACATTACCTAACATGGGGCGGGTGGTCTGTGGTTGGTGGAAAAATGCCGCAGTGGGTGTGTATGCTGTTTACCTGGGTAAAAAGGCCTTGCTCCGCCTCCGGCCTTTGTCCCGAACCTCCGGCACCCTGCTGCAGCAGATTTATATATTTTTATACTTTTATACTTTTGTACTCAATAAATCTGGCCTCTAGCCTTTGAACCAAGAAACGTCTGGTCATTTGCCTGTTTCTCAGAAGAAGCTGTCCTTCTTAAGGGCGTAGAAGCTGACAACCTGAGCATGTGGCTGAGAGACGATCCTGGCCCCCACAGTAGAAACACAGGCGTTCTCGACATCATTGCATTTTTTCCACCAAAGTCAACCGTGGAGTGATATCAACCAGCTTTTGGCCAAAGGCTGCAAAGTTGTCCAATAGAGGGCGCTGCTGCTGCACTATCACTGTTGCCGATTTGGCAGCACTGCCAGAAAGCAAGCTGATAACAAACTCCATTCTATGCCAGTCTGTTGTAAAGTCCTCTGCCCGCAGGCTCATAAATAGAGTACACTACCCCCAAAAAGCTGCAAAGTTTGCTAGAGTTCCAGCAAACTTCTCAGGGTAAGCTAGGGGGCACTTCTGGCAGGAGACTAGCAGGGCTGGAGCTTCAGTTGCTGCAGCTGTTGCAACCTGCAGCTTAGCAGTTAAGCCTGCAAATTGCTGAACCAGATGGTTTCTTTCAGCAAGCAGCCATTCATAGCCTGCAGCAGGCTCCACAGTAGCTGACTGTAATGTGGGCTGATTCCAGGCAAGTAGGGCTTGAAGTATGGCCAGAGACAAACTGTTGCAGACACCAGCTGTCCATGCCAGGCAACAGAGTGCAGGATCAGCAGGAGGCCATTCACAAGCAAACAGAGGCACTAACAGTCAGTACAGCTTGCCTGTTCATGGGAAGAAACATCATCCAGAAACAATTCAAAAGTGCAGGAATCTGGCAGGCAACACAGTCAGACAGCCCAGGCTCAGAAAATCAAGGCAGGCAATGAGCAAGGAATCCAGATAACATGAGACAAGGACTGGCAACACATAGTTATTTCTGGCATTGAGTTACTGCCCTGGTCTTTTGGTTCGAAATGGAGATTCATACCATTTAAAAGATTAATGGAAGAAGGACTTAACATTCAATGGTTCCCATATCTTCAATTAACAGAAAAATTTAAAGCTGACATTAAGACCAGTGGTGTGGATCTACAGATAACAGAATTTGAAAAATGTCTGTGTAATGGAGATAAACATCTACTGTCCAGACTTTATAGGTTGCTTTTGAAACTCAAATTAGAGGAAGAGATTGTATGGTCAAATGGGCAAAAGATCTCAACCACAATATCTCTCTGCAAAAATGGGAAAAATTATGGTTGTATAATCAACACTACAACAGGTCATATAGCTTACAGGAGAACAGCCTGAAAATGATATACAGATAGTATCTCTCACCAGACAGAATTGCCAGGATGTATAAAAGGTCAGAATTGCCAGGATGTATAAAGGTATAAAGGGTCAAACAATCTTTGCTGGAAATGTAGCAGTTTCTTTACTTAATTGATTAGTTTTCCATGGCTAAGGTATTTTAACCAGGCAAAATGAAACTCTAATCAGAGGGTCTCCTGATTTTTCTTAAATAGAAGCTATGTTCTAAGTAAGTCTACAGCAGTTATATTAAATAATTAACACCTCTCATAATTTATTTATGAATTCATATCTCTTTCTATTTCTATGGGTAATTACTTGTAATATAGTTGTTAAATCCAGATAATCATAATAAGGTGAGGAAAGAGAAGGTATCTCCCTACAGATTATGGTCTTTGTTGTAGAAAATCATTTAGAGGGGGGGAAAGTGGGGGAGATGACTATTTAGATTACTATCATGAAATTATTACCAAAATGAGTATTATAATTTTCCCTTTTTTCTTTTCCTACATTCCGTGCCTTCCCCCTCCTACTTAAAGAAGGTTGATACTCCATTTGAATTATTAAAAACTATGACTCTATCATATGGGGAAGTTCATGTCTTTTATTTTCCTTCTTTTTCCTAACTCTCTCTCTCTTTTTTCCCTTCTCTTTTCTCCTTTTCCCTCTTTTTTCCATTCTCTCTATTCTACATCTTTCCTAACTTACGATGTACTTTCATTAATCTGATCAATAAAGGTAATAGTTTTTTCTGCCTCTGTTCAACGTATAATGTATAATGTACAGACTTTATCATGTATTTACCCTATTTTCAATCATACTTTGGTAAATATTTTCTGAATGACTCTTAATAAAAATAAATTTAAAAACGTTTTACCCCCTGATGATAATGTCCAGGACCCAAGTGCCTGATGTGACAGAGGCCCAAGCAGCGCAGTATATCCTTAGTCTGTGCCCAAAGGGATGATTCAAAGGTGGTACCAAGGAGAGAATGATGGTAGCAAAGGTCAATGGTGGAGTCGACTATGGCATTGAAAGTGGTAAATGTTGGAGCAACAAACTCGTTGGAAACAGAAAGGGTGGCCACAGGCACAGTATCGTAAACAGAAGTATCATCCAAGGGACTATGAAATGTGGTGTTTGGAGTTCTTGGACTGTCTTTTCTTATATTGTGAAGGCCTATAGTGGGACATCAGAACCTGCAGGAAGACGACTGCTGAGGTAGCACCTGGGACACTCTTTGTTGTCTTTTTGGCATCAGACTGTAAATACGGTGAGCTGGTGGGAAGAAACTCCAGTATTTATACCTAGAGGAATGTCACTGGGGCTGCAGTCCAAACTGTCTGCCTGTGTTTCTCATTTTTGGGATATGTTCTAGCTTGTCGTCAGTGGACAAACTGAAAAAGCCGACATCACCAAACGGAATGTCTTCAACCGTGACTCTAGCTTGTTACAAGAGACCTGAGGAGCTGGTTGCTGAAGGGATACTGCCCCAGCAAAGGCCTTTCCGCTTTAATCCACAACGTGACAGGCTGCCATAATCTGCTGGAAGCAAGATGGTGGGCCTCACCATACAGCACTGTCACTATTCTCCTGTCCTCTTCTAGGCTTAATTTCATTCCAAATAAACTGTTGATATGCTCCCATGTACTCACTATAGTTAGTGATTCTCAGCAGAAATGCTGCACTGGAATAAAATTTCCAACTCAACAAGTCCAATATTTTTCCCTTCTTTTTCAGCAGGGGCAGTGTGTAGCCTGTGGGATGGCCTGGATTGAGCAGCATCTACAACAATGGAGTTGAGCTTAGGGTGCTGCACCAAGCACTCAGCTCCTGACTCAACAATCTTATAAAGGGAGTCGAGTTTCTTAGATGTCAAAGGAATGGAAGCGGGAAACCTCCAGGGCTTCATGAACATGTGTACAAGATAAGGCAGCAGAACGACCAAAGCCGGAGGAGGTGCCTGATCCTGCAGCTGCTGGTAAATGGGATCTCGGATGTTCTGCCTCTGCTGCTCTACCTGCAGGTTCAAGGATCTAGCCATATGGAGCATTTGGTCAGCAAACGATCTCACATAATCTGTGGAAGAGATGGAATCACACTCTGCCACCCAGCCCTCAGGAGGGGCTTGAGCTGGGTCTGATTCTGATTCCTGGCTAGAGGCAGACAAGCTCAAGTAGGACAGAGATTATGGTTGCCAGTAAGTAGCAGATGCAGTGGTGGTAACAGGCCTGATATCACAGGTCAACTCAGTAACAGGCTGAGTGGTCGCAGTTAGAGAACCCTGAGAAGTAGACAAAGTAGCAGAGGGGTCCCACTGACATCTCTTCCAGGAGACCTTGAAGGAGAGATGGATGGAGAGTGGTGTTGAGAAGGTGGTGGTGAGTATCTGAGATGGCACAGCAAACAATACACTCCGTCCTCATAACAGTACTGTCTGTGGTGATGATGGCAGCCCCTGTAGTATTCACCCGATGATGGGGAAAAATCAGCCAAATCATAAGGATAGTACTGCAAATATGTGTACGAGTCGTCTCCATGTCTGTGGCGATGGAAGTGGTACTGATGGGAGTCAGCTCTAAGACTCTGGCGTCACTGGTGCGGTTGTGCTGTGTGGGCATTCGAGACCAACCTCCACACTGAAGTACCACAAGGTGAGTTGTGCTGATGACAACTTTGAGGAGGAGGTGGAGGTTGAAGCCTATCCTGCACTTCTGGAGCCTACATCAAGCCCTCCTGTGGCAAAGTTTGGAAACGAGAGCATTCCAATGAAGATCTTGTAGGTCAATCCAGTGAGGAGTCACTATCTCACCATCTGAAGGTGCCCTGAGCTTGAGTAGGCCTGGAGAGTGAACAGGGCCTTGCAACACCAATGGTGAAGTTGCCAGTGGAATTGGAGCCAGAGTCTCCAGAGGCGAAGACTCTATGTTCAATGAGCTCTGAAGTCTCCTGTACTGGCAAGGACTGCTGCAGCTGTTTATCATGTGAATGATGCCAAGAAGGGATATCTTTGGTCTTCTTCTTATGCTTTTTAGTGACCATATGTGAGACAGCCTGGTATCAAGGGAACGCATCTTCTATCCTTAGATTAAGTCACCTTCAAGGAAGACCCTATTTGTTCTCTTTGGTCAACACAGGGCCCTCTTGACACAGACGGGTGTTGTGGTAGATCCGTGATCAGTGCAGAAGCTAAGACTGAAGAAGGACTACCCATTTGGGAATCCCTTGATCCCGACAGCTGAGAAGAAGACCTCACTGCTGATGAGGGGCCAGTTGTAGAAGGAGCTCTGGAGCCTGCTTGATTGCTCTGATTGTGCTGTTCTTACCAAGGCAGCGAAAGGAGGTCTACTTTGTGAAGCCACGTCAGAAGCACTTAGTGCCTTCTCCCAGAACAAAGCCTTAAGGCTGGCTGCTTTGCTACACCTCATTTGCAGAGTGCAGATTTGACAGTGCAAGCACTGGGTGAGGGCCAAGCACTTGGAATGGCTGTCTTTATCAAGGATCTCGCCTCTGTAAAATGAGAAATGTTTGAAAATGGTTGCCAAGGTCATAAATTGGAGAGACAAACTGTAATTTGATAACCAGAGTGTGAGGAGGCTCTGAGGATAATCTGAAAGCCAAAGAATAAAACCAAAATGCTAGATGAGCCAAAAACCATCAATACAAGCCAAGAAAATCATAGAATCATAGAGTTGGAAGAGACCACAAGGGCTATCGAGTCCTGATCAAAAAACTGTTAGACACAGACCATGAGAGAAACTCTGAAGAAGGCTCCTAATGGCACAGGTGCTGCAGCAGACAAAAAGGAACTGAGGGTTTTAGCGAGACGGGGCTCACATAGCCTCCGGAGACAGGGTGGGGTTCCCCCCAAAATACTAGTTTCCAAGTTCTGGAAGGTTCCAAATAGCACACTGTGCAGGTGCAGATGACCCATCTATTGCCTTTCTTCTTCGTGGTCTCTGTGACTCACACAGATAGGAGGAGTTAGGAGCATGAAAAATAGTAACAGAAAAACAAGAGCAACTGAAAGAGAGTTCAGCTTTGAGCACAGGCAGAAAGAAGGACTGGTCTCTAAGATGGCCAAGCAGGGAGGAGTCAATTTAGTTTTTTAATCAGTTATTGCAAGACCTTTGTTCTTCCTGCCTGTCTCCTGTGATGGGAGAAACCGTCAGTTGTGTGGATTTCTCCTCTCATCAATCCTGAGAAGAAACGGATTTGTATAGCAACCATGTACTGTGTGAACTATCTCTGCTGTAATGGCTTTTCAGGGTCACTTCAGGACAAAGAACAATTAAGAGCCACTAACTTTAGAAAAGACTTGCTCCCCAGGTAGATAAAAACTGGTAGCATTGGTTTACTGACATGGATGAACACAGTTGCTTGATTCTCCTTGTGGTCTGATTCTAAGGACTATTATAATAAGCATGGACAAAACATGAGGTACAGTTACACCTCTGGAAACATGGGGGAGTGAAACATAGAAAGTTGCTGACATAAAGCAGTCCCTGTTTTGAACCTGGGTTTGACCTTTCCCATCTTGGATCTTCTTTCTTTACCAGCAAGTGGCTCAGCAGTCAAGCTGCAACAAGTGGCTCTTCCTTTGGTGACAGTGAACCAGTGCCAGCAATACTGGGGTAGCAGTATCACCAGTTCCATGATATGTGCTGGTGGGGCTGGTGCCTCCTTCTGCCAGGTAAGAGAGCCACTGTAATAACATAGGGAGAGCAACTGGATGTTGGATAAAGATGGCAACACTATGCTTTTCTCCATACATGCACACAACCATGTGTTGCTGTGCACCTTCAAGTCATTTCTGATTTATGGCAACTCTAATGTGAACTTACCATGGGATTTTCTTGGCAATATTTATTCAGATGAGATCTGACATTGCCATCCTCTGAAGATGAGAGACTGCGGCTTCCCCAAGGTCACCCAGTCGGTTTCCATGTCCAAGTGGGGATTTGAACGCTTGTCTCCTGGAGTCTTAGTCCCAATGCTCAAACCACTACACCACACTGTCTTTATACAACCACAAAGTGTTTTTTTCCCCCTTTTGGGAAAGTATTCATCAGTGTACTTCAGTTTCTCAAGCCTCCAGTACTCCTGTAAATTCTGCTCGCATCCACACGATAGATGCAGAACACAACCTCATGACCAGCAGATGCAGAATGCCAATAGTATGTTGGATAAGAAAAATAATAAAATAAATGGATCAATGGAACAGAATACTGTCTGGACCTCTGAACAGGAGCATTCCACAATGCAATATTTTGTTCCACATCTCAGTGGGCATGTCCTACAGCCACCAATATTCCATGAATGTGTCCAGTCCTTTTGCAAAATCATCAAAGCTAGTGGCTACAATATCATCATCTTTATTTCTTTTATATATTAACTTATTTCCTGTCTTTTTTTTTCAGTTTGGGACTTGAGGTAGTGGTACCCTGTCTGCTGGGGTCCCTGGGGGACACCTGGATTTTACTAAAGTTGGGGAAATTAGCAGAGCACTACTTAGCAAAAAGGAGGGCAAGAAACACAGCAAGATCTTTTATCCCACGTCTACAGGGTTAAACTTCATGAGAAAGAAAGAAAAGTCAAGTGTCCTTTTAAATGGTCTTTTATTTGACAAAATTAGCAAAAATACTCATGCATACACACTAAGCATTCACTCACACAAGCACACAAGGGCTACCAAGGTTGAGAGTCTTAAGTAAGAGAGAAATTGAGAGAACACAGCAAATATCCTGTATCTGATCCTGAAGGCTGCTGTTTGGGGAAAACACAGGAACAGATTGGTAAAACAAAGAGAGAGAGATTGAGAGAGAGAGAGAGAGAGGGTGAGCTGACCAGCCAGCAAGAGAGAGAGAGAGAGAGAAAAGGATAGCTAAAGCCCCAAACAAGGAATATATAGGCATGCATGCCTGGGGGGTGGGGCAGACCCTGTTCCTGGGAAAAAAACAAATAATCAGGAAAAGGATAGGTGTGAGGATTTGTTTGAAAACTTCCTGTTTTCCTGACTCAGAGTTATCAATCAACCAAAAACTCTTTCTTTGAAGTTTCCACTGGTTGGGAGTCAAATTAAGTTGGTGGCCAGTTTTCCTGGCTTGGATTTCCAGAGGATATGCAAACCACAGCAGGTTCTACTCTTCTCTGGATGCCTTTTGTTCTATATTGCAAGGGCCATTAAGTTGAACTCAGCTATGCTCTGAGATCACCTCTGACCTGTTTTTCCAGTCAGTTCCTTTTCCACATGGCCTTACCCAGTCATTGAATGTGATTTTTATTTTATGTCAATTAAACATATCTGCCTATATATATATTATAAATACACATTGCTAATTAGACAGGAAAGTGGGGTTACAGTAGCTTACAACAGATTTTTAAAAAGTTAAAAATTCACAAAATACAAAAATTAAAACTAGTTAAAAACATGAACCGTTATTAAAACGAAGTGCAACAAAAATAACAAATAGGAAGTACATACTGTTTAGGCAGGATAGGCCTTGAACAATCAGTCCTCAAAGACTTGTCAAAACTGAAAGGTCTTCACCTGTCTGCAGAGAATACATCTGTTCAAGCTTGTGGTGGGAAATGGCCTGGCTGGCTCCCAGGTCAGATCTGTAAATATCTAAATATATGTATGGCAAAACACACTTCACTTCTTGCAACAGAGCAATAGACCAGGATCCATCTTCTTCATGCAGCTCTCTCCAAAATGCTTCAAACTCTGCTGGATCCCTATTGTTGAGTCCTACTGTTTACATACAGCTTTTCTTAAGCTCACGATGTATTCACACACATTAACCCATTGATCCTTATAGTACATGGATAACCAGAATTATTACCTCTGTGTTACAGATTAGGGGAAGGGTGAGGTAGCAGCTTGTCTACAGCCACTGGGTAAGATTCCTGGCTGACATAAATTGCAAAGTAATTACAACTCTACATGATACTCAGTTTCTTAAACAAATAGCTGAAGGTGTCAGAGCAAAAGCAGAAATGTACTCACCTAAGATTGGGAATGGTTTGTAAATACAGCTTCTTTTCTGGGGACGGTGCTGCAGATCGCTTTTTTTTTTTTTAAATTTGCCATCTCTTTTGCATGACTGAAACAAATCATTTGATTCGGTGATTACACTACAGTCATCCTTCTACATTCGCTAGGATTGGGGTATAGGACCCCCATGAAAGTGGAAAAGCCATGAATAACTCTAGGCCTCCCACGGCATATTTAATACACAACAAAGTATGATCATCATATTCAACCCACCATGGATTCCTTTGAGGCATCAGGGTTCCTTCACAAGGCAGAAGTGGGTGGCTGGTGGGCCTTACTACCAACCGCCACTGCAGCCCCACACCATTTTTAGTAGAAACTTACAAGCCTCATTTTCAGTTTCTCATGAGGCTTGCAGTCCCTATTAAAAATGGCACAGGGAAGCAACAGAGGTGACAGCAAATAATCCATGAATAATCAAATCTGCAAAAGTGAAACCTGCAAATGTAGTATTTTTTTTTAAAGGACGCTCCTTTATCCGGGTACTGCTCTACCAGTAAAACAGAGGCAAAGTATATATGTGTGAATATTTCTATCTTCCATTTCTTTGTTTTATGCACAGTTAAAATTCCTTAACCTCAATTTGTTTACAAGTTGTTGATTAGCAAGCATAAATAAAATGCTGCTTTACTGTCTTTTTTTAAAAAAATTAAAAGCCAGTTTAATCACCAAATCAAATAATTGGCATTTAGCAAATGGCTGGTGAATAAATTGAAACAGCTAGGGCACCCCCTGCTTTTCTCCCCTTTCAGGGTGATTCTGGTGGCCCTCTTGTGTGTCAGAAAGGATCAGCATGGACCTTGATTGGAATTGTTTCCTGGGGCACCACCAACTGTAACGTCCGGACGCCTGCTGTCTACACCTGCGTTTCAAAATTCCATAACTGGATTGAACAAGTGGTAGCATACAACTGATGAAAGCCTGTGGAGTGTGAGGCTACAAATCCTGTGCCCCACACTATTCCTATTCAAGGAAAAGTATGAAAAGAACACCTGGGCAACTGCAATCTATAGTAGCAGCTGTATCTTCCACTGTAAAGTAATAAAATAAATGCTCTTCCTGCAATCCTGGTTTGTAATGCTCATTAGTGCTCAGATGCCCACACTGTAGATCTGAAACTGACTGCAGAAGCCATAACCTTTGCAATCAACAAAGAAGTTAAGAAATTAATTCCCAGGCCAGGTGCCAATTAATCATAGTATAACCTTGAGAAAGGTACTGAAAAGCTGCCCTTTGTATGCTTAGGCAACTCTTTGCTTTCTTTCCTTGTCAGTTACAAATATATTTGGAACAAATTAATTTTATAAAAACTACTACACTACAGAGTTCTTTCAGACATGGAGCTCCTAACTCTATCAATCTAATTTGTATTGTGGAGCTATTCTGCCTTTCCTTTTTTTAATGGATTTTTTTCTGTAAGAAAAAAAGATGCAAGAAAAAAAAGATGCGAGTCCAGAGGAGAGTGACCAAAATGGTGAATGATCTGCAAGCCATGCCCTATGAGGAGCAGCTTAGGAAGCTGGGGATGTTTAGTCTGCAGAAGAGAAGGTTAAGAGGTGTTACCCTGATTTCTGGGGGTCCCGGGAGGGACACCTAAATGTGCTCAAACAATGGGGAGGGAATTAGCACAGAGCACAAGTTGGCAATGCGAGAGGCAGGGTAACGTAGCGAGATCTTGAGCCCTATGTCTACGGGGTTTGGCCGAGTCAAGGATGAGACAGATGTTGAAATTAATAATTGTTTTATTTAATCACAATCAAACAAATGTATGCAACACACTCACGCAAGAAACTATAGAAATAAAGGTAGGAGCGGATAGAGGGATTTCTGAGGAGGTTTGGTATGGGAAATGCTATACCTGTCCTGAAGCCCGGTTAGAAGTGGAGAAGCTGGGGAGCGTGGATCTCAGCACGTGGAGCTGAGGGGAAGGCTCGCTGGACAAAGCGACAGCAAAGCGGGATGGAAGCCAAGAGCGATCCGAGGAAGCGCTCAAAGTCAGGGGTTCTTATAGGGAAAATTGTGACCGCAGGCTAGTTCGTACTTGGGAAAAACAATGAGTTTGGGTCTGGACACAAAGTCTCCAAAAGGTCAGCATTTGAATGATTGAGTTATAGCCAAATTGTCAATAGAGTAGCCAGTATGCAAACGCGGAGTGCTTGAGCGTTGTATAGTCCGATCATCAAGCCGCCGGCGCGGGGCAGAGGATCTTTTGAAAGTTGCGTGCATACATAATCGAGGTACTTGCCTTGAGGTCTCCTGAAGCTGCGAGTCGGCTATTTCTGGCCTCCCTGTATTTGTTTGGAATATTACAGCGATTATCGGCCGAGCCTGTGTGCGTGCTTGTCCGGGGGCCTCGCAAGCACGTGGGGAGGAATGGGTATAGGAGGCCGAATTATTGATATCAAAAGATATCTTTTATATCCCACAAGTTCGGGCTAGCAATGGCGGTAACAGTGGTCCTGACTCAGAGTGGTGGAGTAACGCGGGCAATGCCTATACCCCCAATTTGAGTGGGAGTCGCGAAGGGACTTAGGGAACAGCCGGTCAAGCCTCTAGAGCTTTATTAGGAAGGAACACGTGTGCGTGAACTCTGTGTGCTTGAGCTCCAGGAGCTACTCTATCTGGGTTGGAAATCTGTCCCCCTTTCTTGCTTGGGTTTGTATGTCAGCCACCCCGGTGTGGTCACTGCTGGCCCTTGGGCAGTGAATCATTGTCCGATAGCAAGGGGTATGCACAAGCTGTCCTGGGAATCACATCCCTAAATTGGGGTCTATCATGGGCTGGGATCCAAAGCACTAGGGTGCTAGGAACAGTCCACATGCACGCAACACTGTAGGCAAGGCAAAAGCACTTAGGGAAGAAATCCCCCCCCCCCGAGTAGAACACGGGTGCGTCCCGTTTAGTGAATTAAAGTGCGAGTGTGTCCCATTGGTAGTTTTGAAAGCGCGGGTGCGTCCCGGCTGTTTAAATTTCGGGTGCGTCCCGACCACTAGCGAACTATGTGTGGGTGGTGATTCCCGACCTAGCATAGGGTTTTAGAAGGTTTAGCCCGAGGTAGAGAAAGGGCCCCCTCACCCAAAAAAACTGTTAGGGACGGTTCAGTCTAGGTTCCTTGCCCCTTTTTCCCCGCTGCTTGGCCAGGCGGCGCTGTAAGTTCCACTGGGTTCGTTTCCCCCTTCATTGACAGGCAGAGTACTCGTGAAGGTTTCCCCCGGAGTCTAGGTGACTCTCCCTGTCCCTGAACCGTTGCCTTGTCCTTGTGGCCCTAAGCTGTCAAGGTGGAAGGCCGGGCTTAGGTGTACACAAGTGACCCTTGTTAGGCAGGCTGGAGTTAGGTTCTGTTCCCTCTTCCCTCATGAAGTTCTGCAGCATTCGTTTCCCTAGAATCCCCCAGGGGTCTCGGTGATTCTACCCTTCCCTCCAGGTCCTGGTCCTTTGTGTAAAACAGGTAGAGATGGCTGAGAGCAGCAAAGTTGCAGTTAAGGACCTCATGTTAGAGAGGGAGGTCAGAGGAAAGTTGGAGAAATGGGTCCTCAGCAAGGGGAAATGTCCTTGGAAGGAGTCTAGCTTCCAAACAACAGATCCCTTTGCCATGCTAAGGGAGGCATACGCTCAGGCGCGCCAGTCAAGGAACCTGTTCAGGCCATCAAAGGATGCTTTGGCCACATGGGGACTTTGGCTGACAGACAGAGATGCCTCCAAAGCCCTGGTTGAGACCAGAGATAAGCTAGGAGAGGTAGAGAAGGAGAATGCACGGCTTCACGCCGAGATGGAGGCTCTGCGCGTGGACAAAGTAACATTCGCATCTGTCTCGCAGGCCACTGCACAAAAACTGAGTGCTGCCACCTTGCAGGCTCAGACTTGGGAGGAGAAGGCTCACGCCTTAGAGGATGAGCTTGCTCACGCCAGGTCTGCAGCCAAGTTTATGGTGAGCCAAGTGAAGGAACAGCATGAGGCTGTCAGTCACACGGCTTGCCATAAACAGACTGAGGCACTGGAGAGTCAGCCCCACACCCGCAAGGCCTTGATCTCTGCGGTGTGCTCTGAAATTCTCCCCTTGTTTGCACATGAGGAGCCGCTGCCAGAGGATGCTCTGGCCACCCTTCCTCACAACCCAGACTGGAGCGACCTCAGGGTCCCAGTCCAGCCGGTCGAGACTCGGTCCATGACCAGATGGACCACCCCCCTAGGAGAGGGAGGATCAAATAGACCCGAAGTACAGGAGACTCAGGTAACTGAGACACGAGTCCCCTGGAGAGCCACAGAGGCCAAAGCCATCGCGGACCAGTTTGGTCCTCTGAACCGACAGACAGGGATCATGTGGTTAAACGCAGTGATCCACTCTCACCCCACAGCCAACGGCCAGGATTTAACCCAGCTGGCGAGGCTGTGCACGTCACCATCCAAGCTCCCCACATTGGAGTCTGCCATGGCCGCCCGAGGGCTAGTCCGCTTGGAGGCCCACAAGTGGATGAGGGAAGTAATTAGAATCTTGTAGCCCGGACAAAGTGCGAGTGTGCTCTATGTCATGGAGCAGCAAGGCCCTAGAGAAAACCCAGAAGCATACATGGCCAGAAAACAGCTTTTGGCCATTTTAGCCGAAAAGGTTCCCCTAGCTCCTGGTGGCTACAACTTTAACCACGTGGAGTTCAAGACTCTATTGTATGGAGGCTTGAACCACGAGACAAAGATGGCCCTAGGGTTAGTGGATCCTGCCACCACAGGTTGGGAGGAATTCAGGAGCAACCTCCGGCGGGTCGCTGACCTGCTCCACGAGGCTGGTTCCATGAAACCTCCATCCAAGCCCCATAGACGTGACAGAGGGAACTGGGAGCCCATACAGGAGGTTACACACTCCAACTATGGACCCCATTCCCAGCATAGGAAGATGGCTCCGAATTCCGTTCCCAAGGGGAATTGGAACTCACGCCCTTCTCCCAGACAGGACAATAGGTAGTAGCAGGCTAGGGACTCCCGCGGTCCACCCAACAGGACCAGGAACTCCGCTCAGCCGCCCGTAACCCCAAAGCAAACCCCGGACAATGGTGCTCCTAGGGAGACGTCTGGTGGTTATGACCCGACAGCCCAGACGTACTCTTTGGATAGAGTTCGGATCTGGAACATGCTTAGACGGTTCGGGCTGGACATGAGCCAGTTCGACAAGAGGCCAGCATCCGAGCTTATTGAGGCCCTGGGGAAGCAGTTTCAGGCGGGAAGTAAGCAGCTGGTTAGTGCCGTGACCAACGGCCCTCCTCCAACTGTATACTATCCTAGCCTGGACCTGCAGGAATAGGGGTGCCCCCGGTCCAGGAAGCTTCCCCGCAATGTCGTGGCTTGGCTGAAGCCAGATAAGTGGGGAAGGTTCTGGGTGAAGGCAGGTATTGGGACCAAGAGGGACAAGACTCCTGCCACCCTTCTTGTGGATTTTGGTGCAGCGCTGAATGTGCTGCACCCCAAATTGGTGAGACACGGTGAGCCCACCCCCAGGACTGTCCAGTTGACTGGATATGGGGGGGGGGCACCAAGCTAAGGCATGGACTAATATCCCCATGGCCATTAACACGTTCAGTTTTAAACTGTGGGCTTGTGAGAACCACAGGGAAGACGAAGGCCTTTTGGGCATCGGATTCCTCTGGGGAAATAAGCTCACAGTTGACTACGCGAACGGGTTTTTGTGGCAATTAGACCAGGGACTCCCTGAGATCTCCGCAGTACACCGCTGTGCTGCTATTAAGGCCCCTGCCCCTGTGCAGTGTGTGGCTACTGACCCATGGGTACAAGCATTCCCTGAAGTTTGGTTTCGAGACAAAATTGAGTGTGGCAAGGTGAAGGGTACTTGCGTGTTAATCGAAGGCAAGGATCCCCCACCGCAAAAGCAGTACAAGTATCCGGCTGAGGCAGAGGAAGGCATAGGAAAGACAATTGAAGGACTCAAGTGGGACATAGTCACTCCTATGCAGTCCATCTGTAATGCACCCTTGTGGCCTGTGCTCAAGGCGGATGGTAAAACGTGGTGAATGATAGTGGATTTCAGAGCTTTGAACTCCGTCACTCCCCTCGTCGTGCCAGTTGTGGCCAAATACAATGAGATCTTGTCTGCCATTGCGGCTGGCGCCAAATATTATAGTGTATTGGATCTGGCTAACGCCTTCCATTCAATACCGCTACATGAAGCGTGCTGGTATAAGTTTACCTTCACATTCCGAGCGCAACAGTACGTATTTAAAAGAACATCTCAGGGTTTTCATTCAAGCCCCAGCATCTGCCATGCACACGCGGTCAAGATGTGTTCTAGGCTGCAGCCAGCCTCACGAGCCCACGTCTTGTCCTACATGGATGACATCCTCATCCATTCGGATTTGGAAGGCAAAACTAGGGACATTACCCATAAAGTACTGGCTATCTTTAGAGACACTGGATTCAAAGCCAGTAGGGAAAAGGCACAGTTGGTGACCATGGAGGTCAAGTACCTAGGTCTTTGTCTAGGAGCAGAAGGACGCACTCCTGATGCACAAAGGGTCGAGGTAATTGAGAAATTACCTGCACCCACGGACGTGCATTCCCTTCGCTCGCTCCTGGGAACTTTCCATTTCTCCAGGGACTTTATCGAGTCTTTTGCCGCCAAGGCAAAGCCTCTATATGCCCTGTTGAAAAAGAATGCCGAGTGGGAGTGGGGAGCTGCACAACAACAGGCTTTTGCACAGTTGAAGGAGGACCTTATGGAAGCACCAGCACTGGCACACCCTAACATGTCTAGACCGTTCCTCATACAACTAGCCACCTCGGATAGGAGTATAGGAGCAGTCCTATTGCAGCAACTGAATGGCACTCAGTGAGTAATAGCTTACGCCTCCCGCCATTTGAACTCCCATGAGTTCAAAACTTGCCTCGCACTAGTCTGGGCTCTAATGCACTGGGAATTTATGATTGGAGGCACCCGTGTGATTGTCCAGACCCCCCACACATCGCTTAAGTACATTTTATCGGGAAAGGTCCAGAACGGCCAAGTATCCAATGCTAGGATAGCCAAATGGACCGTTTCCCTGGTGTCACATGGAGTGGATTTCCAGAAACAACCACAAGATCCACCAGCTCCCTATGGTCTAGTTGTGACCGGAGCCACGCATGAGTGCCCTTTACCACCTATGCATATGACCAATTGGCCGGTTGAATGAGGAGCTTCTCTCGAAGAGGCTCAATTACAAGGCTTTACATGTTGGTTCTGTGATGGTTCCTCCATGCACGTGGACGGTAACCTACGGACAGGCTTTGGAGCGATCCGCATCACAGACTCCTTCACCCTACAGGGGAAAGCCAGGCCCCACTCTAGCCAAGTGGTGGAAGTAGAAGCTCTAAAGGCTATCGTAGAGCACGAACTGCTTGACTGCCCATTAGCCATCTACACTGACTCAGATTGGACTGCTAAAGCAGCCAGTGTGTGGCTTCCAATCTGGATCCAAAACGACTTGAAAACTGCAGATGGGAAACCCATAGCCCATCTGGACAAATGGGTTCGCATTGCTGCCCAAATTGAAGACAGAACTGTCCCTACATGGGTTGCTCATGTCCGAGGGCACCAAAAGAAGGGCACAGCTACTTGTGTGTGGAACAACTGGGCAGATGCCCTTGCCAGGGATGCGGTTTTGATGGATGATGGGGCCCCCATCGCGGCCATCAATGTCAATCCCAAGCAGCTGTTGCTTCCCCCTATGTTTGACTTGGGCACCCTTCAGAAGGGAGACCCAGAGATTGCAGAACTGGCCAGAAACGGCTCCGACAAGTCTGGCCGCTTTAAGATAGAACAGCTAGACCGAGTAGTTTGGGCTGTCAATGCCAGTGGCCAGCGCCATTGGATCATGCCCAAAGACCTCCGCGGGGACGTGATCCAATTCGTTCACGAACAGGGACACCGTGGATGAGGAGTCACGTTGGACAGGGTTACGGAAACTGGTTGGTGGCCCCAGATGTTAACCAGTGGGTTGACAATTGCTTATCTTCTGCCATGGTCAACACTGACCCCTCTGGTCCCAAAGCCCCCATTCAGCATCAACGGATTGAGGGTTCCTCGTCCCGAATCCAAATTGACTTTATAGGCCCTTTGACCACTACACCTAGAGGGAACAAGTACTGCTTGACGGTAATTGATCCCTTTAGCAAATGGGTAGAGGCATTCCCTTGCAGAGACAATACAGCTAGCACAGCTGCGCGGCTGCTGTTCAACAATGTCTGGGTTCGCTGGGGCATGTGACGTGACCTTAACTCAGATCTTGGAGTTCACTTCACTGGAGAGGTGACCCAGGAACTGTGCAAGGCTCTGGGAATACGACAGCAATTCCACATTCTGCATCACCCGCAAAGCTCTGGACAGATAGAACGTACCAACCGTTCTTTGAAGGAAGCACTCCGGAAGGTTGTGCGCTCCTCGGGGAAGGATTGGGATGTCAAACTGCCCATTATCTTGATGGCCTTCAGAGGCACCGTGGCATCACATGGTTTTACGCCACACATGGTTATGACAGGGCATAAAATGATGTTGCCAGAGGCCTTCTAGATCGACACTAGTTTGCCGTCCGATTTGGAACCTGTCGTTTTGAATAATGAGTGGGCGAAGAATCTGATTCAGCATATAGGACAAATACATAGGCAAGTAGCAGAACAACTAGGTAAGAACCTGCAAAAGATGGACAAGAGGCTGGGATGGATTCATCACCTGTGCCAGTGAGAAGAAGGGCAGCTGGTCCTTTATAGAAACTTCTATAGGGACAAGCACTCTCTTGCTGCTAAATGGGTGGGTCCCGTCCCCATTGTGAAAAGGATTTCCCCTGCAGTCTACCAGGTCCGCATACCAAGGAAGAAGGGAGACTGGCTTAAGTTCTTCCACGTCTCCCAAGTTAAAGAATGGAAAGGACAGCCTGTTGATCCCGTCTCAGTGGTAATTCCCGAGCCGGAAGATCCAGGCGCCCAAAAGCCTAACGTAAGCCCTGTGATTTGCCAAACTTCTGTCAATGGCAAGGAGGTGCCAGCCATTAATTTGTCTACGTTTGTCTCAATTTACGAGGCGTTTGATAATGGTTAAATTGGCATTGTCTGAATAGGACAGAGAGGAGTGGCGCCCTCTCTTGCCTTCCTGTTTCTGTAAATAGCTCTTGTACATAGTTTTAGTAGTGACAGATTCCCACATCTGTGTTCCCTACAGGGAGATGGAATGGGACCGTTCACTCGGATCACGGTGTTTTCACTATGTGAATGTATCCTCGGAGCCTCGCCAGAATATACCACCCAATTCATCACTGATGGGCAATATACTGTGCAGGCAGCCTGCCACTGGAATCCATACCCGGAGGCAGAAGCCTTGCTACACAAGTCTCAGCTGTTGCCATGGTTCCAAAAATGACACCCCTTTGAATTGTTCACTCAGATCCAGGTATGCCCTGGAAACAGACTTAGTTCAGGTGTGACAGTGGCCATCACGAACCACGACGCCAAACTCTATACAGAAACGGCAACAGCCACCGCTCCGCTGACTGTTAAAATGGTCCAGAGCACTCACCGCAATGCGTCAATGTTTGTAATTAGATTTACTTATCAAGATTGCCGCCCGGCATGGGAATGGAAGACTTTCCTATTCACTTGCCAAAACTTCACCCGAACTCCTGTGGGAAAATGTGGTGCCCAGATTCCCCTGCTTATACCCCTCCTTCCACTAGTTCCCCTGCCATGTACGTGGGGAGCACCGTAATACGTAGGGATATAGAGGTGGTCGCATACTTGAACTCCCAAACCATTGTCACCACCATGGTTCTAAATTTCACGGTAGTATTTCAAAAGTCATTCCTGCCTGCCAGCCTTATCTGAAGTTAGCATGGACACAGTGGGAGCACTGGGGAAAGCGGTGGCTGTCGTTTTCCCACCCACACACTCGCCCTAAGTGAAGCGTCCTAGGGACCGTCTTAGGAGGAATGGTCACTGGCGGCGCAATAATAAACGCTATGGACAATGAGGTATTGGCAAATAAATTAGGCATAATTGGCTCCAAGAGAAAAGAAATTGGTATATCCTCCGCTGCTGGTTTAACTAACCTGGCACAAGGAATGGATTTGATTAGTCAATTATTACCGCAATGGGTTGGTGCAGAGAGATATATAGTGTCTGACCTCAGTCGTGTCTTAAAAACCACGACACACGTCAGTTGCTATTCAGTGTACGCAACTGCAGAGCAACATAATCACCTTTGCCGCTCAGGTGATTCAGGCCAGCCTCATGGGATTAATACACCCAGAGATCCTGAGCCTACTAAGAGAGTGCTACCCAGAATCTTTGGAACACCCCGCCGCTTTGGTGCAGATACGGCATGCCACTTGGGAGAGCCTAACTCTCAAGATGGAAGTCGTACATGAGAGGATTCTGGACCCTGTAATTCTACATCCATTATCCCATCTAGGACTACCCTTAATAGCCATTAATGCCACCTTGCTGCCCCAACAAATGTACCATTGGTCCAACGGTACACACTCATTTGATTTATCGGGTTGTTTATTTCATCACCATTGGGTACAGTGTTTTCGTAACATTGATAGTTTTGGTTGTAGCAATATTTCTGAATATGTGATCATGCCGGTAAATTATACAGTCATGGCACAGATTAACAAAGAGCGCTTTTGTTTAAGAACCCCGTGTTCAAATGTAACAATATTGCCTAGTGGTGCGACAGTAAGCATCAACCGCACCGCTGGCAACCCTTGTTTTTGTTCTCAGTACGTCCAGGATTGCTTTGGAAACAACTTCTATCTCAGGTGGGAGATAAAAGACTATATCTTAGAGAATGGATACATGCCCACGGAGTCTGAATAAGTCGGATTCCACCTCGAGGATGAGATTCCTGTGTCTGCATGGCTACGGAATCTCACCCGCCTTACCAATAAGGTACTGGAGGTCTCGCACTCCCTCCATCAGATAACATTAACTGTCAATCACTCCGCTAAAGTAATTGTTGAATCATCAGAAGATTTAGAATCTGCCTCACAACAATCCTGGTGGGACACCTTCACCTGGTTGTCCACGGGGCAAGCAATCGCCCACTTCGCTTTGCACCCTTTAATAATTCTAGTTACCTTTCAAGTCATACTAGCCATATGCTTGATTGGCCTTGCACTGTGGGTCAAGAAACAGGTTTTCCAGCTACAAGCTGGCCGGTTTTACTGAGACCTCCGTGGCTCGTAGTTTGTAAATAGTTAATTGTTAATGTGAATTGTTTTGAATTGGAGATGTCCTATTTGGAAGGCGACCATCTTTCAGGCCTGCCCTGGAATCCAGCTTTCTTGAGGTAGGGAAGTTGTGCACTCAGAACCTACATCTAGCTACCAGCACCGTACCTACAGACCCTGAAGCCCTCAGTATACATCATCAGGCTTGGAGTCCGGCTCTAGGCTTGAGCGATGGGGGGGGGCCTCGGCGAACTGCCAAGTGAGATCTCATCCTGTCTGGGATGACTTTGGCTATTTGTCTGCCAACTGGAACCAGGCCGCATTCCTGAATGACATTGGATATCTCAATCCAAGATTGTTCTGGAATGACTTTGGCTAACCTAGCCGCGGGGCCGGCGGATTGAGGCGGGTTCTGAATTCACAACTTCGCTCCCTTCTCGGCATTCCTACAGCCAAAACAGCTTTATACTTGGGAGCTATTTAAATCCTCACAGCGAGCAAAAATTGTTTCAACTTGAACTCCCATCAGGCGCTGAGCTGGTAATTTGCGTTTTATCTATGTATCGGATAACCTTGTTGTCAGTTCTGTTGCCAAAATAGCTATAGGTTGACGGCTCCAGAGAACCGGGAAGATCCCCCAGACCTGACCATCTCCCCCAGGTATCGAGGGGGCGGCTGAAGAAGAAAATCGCAGCTCCAATTGGGAGTCGGTCCGAGGAGATGCCCGAGTCTTCTGCAGCAGCTGTGGGACCATGGGGGGGGGGGGTGACGCAAAACACCTCCCGACAGAAACAAAGGACTTTGGACTTAAAAACCCATTTTGAAAGACTTTTGCCTTCTTGATCTCCGAAGAAGCTTCATATGGACTATTCTTTTCTGCAAGACCTACAAGATGCAAGCAGCTAATAGTCAGCTTGCGATTGTTAGCTAGTTCTGCAAAATTGGATACATTGTAACTGCTACCACTTTCTCTTTGCTCAAGATTTGCAGTGCTTCACTGGAAGGCACACTTTGCTTCAAAGACCCAACTGTTTTGCAATCTGACATTGGCTTCAACTGCTCATTTACTGCCGCTTTTCAACTGTTGGGACGATTTATTGTTGTTTTATTGCTTATTATTGCTATGCATTTGTGTGAATGCGTTTAGGTTTTAGTTAGGAATGTTTTTATAAGATAGAAACCCTTTGTTTTTCCCCGACTTTCCCTTTCCCTACGGAGAAATACTACCTCTGAACCTGTAGACCCCTATTTGGCTCTAAAACGATTTTTGATTGGAAAATGATCGATATTGTCCCCAACATCGCCCATTTTCTGGGAGGGATTGTTACCGCCATTGCTAGCCCGAACTTGTGGGATATAAAAGATATCTTTTGATATCAATAATTCGGCCTCCTATACCCATTCCTCCCCACGTGCTTGCGAGGCCCCCGGACAAGCACGCACACAGGCTCGGCCGATAATCGCTGTAATATTCCAAACAAATACAGGGAGGCCAGAAATAGCCGACTCGCAGCTTCAGGAGACCTCAAGGCAAGTACCTCGATTATGTATGCACGCAACTTTCAAAAGATCCTCTGCCCCGCGCCGGCGGCTTGATGATCGGACTATACAACGCTCAAGCACTCCGCGTTTGCATACTGGCTACTCTATTGACAATTTGGCTATAACTCAATCATTCAAATGCTGACCTTTTGGAGGCTTTGTCTCCAGCCCCAAACTCATTGTCTTCCCCAAGTATGAAAGAGCCTGCGGTCACAATTTTCCCTATAAGAACCCCTGACTTTGAGTGCTTCCTCGGATCGCTCTTGGCTTCCATCCCGCTTTGCTGTCGCTTTGTTCAGCGAGCCTTCCCCTCAGCTCCACGTGCTGAGATCCACGCTCCCCAGCTTCTCCACTTCTAACCGGGCTTCAGGACAGGTATAGTATTTCCCATACCAAACCTCCTCAAAAATCCCTCTATCCGCTCCTACCTTTATTTCTATAGTTTCTTGCGTGAGTGTGTTGCATACATTTGTTTGATTGTGATTAAATAAAACAATTATTAATTTCAACATCTGTCTCATCCTTGACTTGGCCTGACCTCGTAGACATAGGGTTCAAGATCTCGCTACATTACCCTGCCTCTCGCATTGCCAACTTGTGCTCTGTGCTAATTCCCTCCCCACTGTTTGAGCACATTTAGGTGTCCCTCCCGGGACCCCCAGAAATCAGGGTAACACCACGACACAATAAAGTTATAATTATGTTCATTTGTAAAGTCACAGCACACTTGCGTACTCACACAGAACTAAGAAACACTGTGCACTTGCATGCTCACACACACAGACCTAAGAAAATAAAGGGAGGAAAGTAGATAGGGGATTTTAAGGATTTTTGGGGAAATACGACACCTGATCCTGTAGCCCAGGTAGTCTGAAGAAAGTCTGTTGGAGCGGAGGTTCTTAGCACATGGAAGCTGAGGGGAAGGCTCGGCGAACGGAGTGGCAGCAAGGCACTATGGAAGCCAAGAGCGATCCAAAGAAGCGCTCAAAACCAGGGGTTCTCATAGGGGAAAATGTGCCCATAGGGTAGTCTGTTGCCGGGGAAAACAATGGGTTTTGGGTTGGAGACAAAGCCTCCAAAATGTCAGTACTTTGAATGATTGGATTTTGACAGAGTTGTCAATAGCACAGACAGTATGCAAATGGAGAGTGCTTGACAGTTGAGTAGTCAGAAGCACTAATCTCGTCAAGTTGCCTATTCAGGGCAGAGAATCTTTTGTATGCTTGGTGCATACGTAATTTAGGTTTAAAGTGTACTTGCCTGGAGGTCTCCTGAAGCTGCATGCCGGAAAATTACTGGCCTGCCTGGATTTGATTTGTATTTTTCAGCTTGTTCGGTCGTGTCCGTGCTTGCCCGGGGGCCTCGCAAGCATGTGGAGGGGAGCAGTTTGGAATGGCCAATTCTTTGATATCAAATTATATTTAGTAGACCTCGGGCTCGGACTATGCACCACAGTAACAGAGGGACACGATAGCCATGTTTAACTGTTTGAAGGGATGTCATGTTGAGGAGGGAATGGGCTTGTTTTCCACTGCTCCAGAGACTAGGACAAGGAGCAATGGATTCAAGCTACAGAAAAGGAGATTCCACCTGAACCTCAGGAAGAACTTCCTGACAGTCAGAGCTGTCTAGCAGTGCTGCTTCAGAGTGTGGTAGAGTCTCCTTCTTTGGGGGTTTTTAAACAGAGGCTGGATGGCCATCTGCTGGGAGTGCTTTGATGTTTGTTCCAGCATAGCAGGGGGTTGGACTGGATGGCCCTGTAGTCTCTATGATTCTAAGAAGCAGTGGGGAAGCACAGAAAGGTTATAAATGGATGGTCACATGTGGGAAAATCCTGTGAATGAGGGAGGATGTCTTCACAATAAAAGCCTTGTCTGAGAAATTACTGTCAGTTTCCATTTTGGCAAAATGTAGACAATATTCCATCTTGCACTTTCTAAAGCAGCCATGGCAAGCTCATTTACCCAACCAAAACAAAAACAAAAAAAACACCAAACAGAAGCATCAACATTTTACTGAATAAACAAGATACATTTACAAATTTAAAAACAAACTGAATACACAAAATAAATAATTCTATACACTAATTTCAACTTTACAGGTTAAATCACACTCTAAAAAAGTGGAGATTCCATAGTGTAAAAAAAAAAGGCACCAAAGGCAAAAATCACAGATATGAGTATTTGAGACTAAAAGAAAAAAGAAAGCTCACTCTCCCCTTAGGAAGAGGGAAGGAGAGGCATGGAATAATCCCTTTGGGCAATCTGGATGTGGTAAGAAAAGACAAAAAAAAAAAAACCCTTCCAATGTAGAACTTTCAAAAGGCATTGTAATGTCAAAACTGAAATATTCACAGCCTGGGGAGAAGGTAAGGGCAGGAGGATACCAAGCGGTGGTGTTCCACAATCCACTACAGTGCAAAGCAGCCTGCTACCAGTTGCACAGTAACAGTGTGTCTTGTTTATTTAAAAGTGGTTTTCAGTCTGTATTCCAGAGAATATTGAGGAATACTGGATAAGCTTTCAAAGTTTTTAAACTCAGCAATGAGAAAATCACCCACACCAAGCAGGCTTCCTTAGAGGACAGCTTGCCCCTCATTACCAATCTTCCCCAGCAATACACAGACAGTAGTAGGTATGTTCTAGAGTGCTCTCATTTCTGTACAGGGTAAATGGCAATCAGGCTTGACCAGCAACCATGCCTTTCAACAGGCCCAAATCCTCCACAGACAAGTTGGTTCAGAAAGGGACTCCAAAAGTGGAAGGTTTGGAAGCCATTGATTTCATCCAGCCCATCAGCACACAGCATGTAGGCAGCAGAACAACGAGTCAGAAGGAAAAAAAAGAAGAGATAGAAAAGTAATGGATCTTGGATGTCTGCTCAAGTGGCAAGCAGGATGTCCTCAATGTTTCAACCTGGCCCCTTGGTAAATTAATACATTTCACATTCCTTGCAATGTCTCTTGCTCATGGCTGACTGATGCTAGAGACAGGTTCTAAAGAGCAGCTTCTGGGATGCTAGATGATAGATGTTCCATTCAATTATCCTCCCCTCCCCCAAACAGCAGGCCCTCATGCCATATGAAACATCTTTTGACACACTCCCCTGAGTTTGAAAAACAAAACAGTTTGTAGCACAGTAGGAGATGTGGAGAGAAGGGGCAGGCATATGTGTGAGAAAGAAACAAGCATAATAACATATTCAATATACATTGATAATTACTTCAGTACTTTGGATGTTAGCCTGGTGCTCGAACTTAACCCTGGATCTCCATGAGCACTGAGTGGTATAGATAACACACTGGTTAGCAAAAACAGAGTAAAATCTGTATAAAAACATGTGGCACAGGAAACATTCCACAAGGTATGGTAGAGCACATATGCAACTGAGCACAGTTCTTCCACATGTCACTAGTAGCACTAGTGAACAAACACTGTAAGTCCGCCCTCCATATCTACAGATTCTATATCCATGGACTCAACCAAACACAGCTTGAAAATACTTTTTTAAAAAATCCAAAAAGCAAACTTTGATTTTGCCATTTTATATAAGAGACACCATTCTGCTACACCATCATACATAAGGGGACTTGAGCATCCACAAATTTTGGTATCCACAGGGGGTCCTGGAACCAAACCCTAGTGGATACAGAGGGCCCACTGTAATGTGAAGTTTGTTCCTCAGCAAGAGGGGATGTGGGGTCTAAAAGAAGCTCTTTCCTTAGGATGGCAGAGAGTCAGAAGCATAAAGGACAGCTCATGCAGAGCCTGAGTTGCAGTCACAGTATATTTAAGCAGCAACAATATTTGCATTCTAAGAAAGGGGCCATAAAACAAGAACCGTTGAACACAGCTGTGCCTGAACAGCAACTTCTAACTCACCTTGAAGGAAGGAGAGCAAAAAAAAGGGAGGGGGTGATTTTAAATTTAGGAAAATGCCACTTCATGCTGTTCATGTTCTCTGTGGCAATCCCATTATACACATTTGCCTAAGCCAGGAATCAGCACTGGGGCAGCACATTTTCTATCGAGCTTGAGCGTTTCCATCCAAACACGCTCGACGGCTGTTCACAAACCCTTGCAGGTTCTCCCTTTTGACTGTATCATACAACATGTATCGTACAACATGTCAATCCCCCAAAGTCAGTGGAATCTTGGGCAAGGCCTTCAGTGCACTGCAAGAAGCTGAGTTCAGAGGAAAGAAAAGGAGATAAGGGGAGAAAAAAAATCTGGTGTGAATACAAAAATGATTTATGTTAGTATAAGAAACTTTGAGATCCCAGCCCAGGAATGTACTTGAGATGCAGGCAAGACCCTATGTGGAAATATACTGATGCACCCTTAAACAGGAGCACCTTGGTTTGCACGAACTATTGCCAAGTTTGTTCAGTGGCTGTAAAGCAGGATCAAGCAACCTGTTGCCTTTCAGATATTGAACTGAAACTCCCATCATCCTTCATCACTGCCTATGCTGGCAGCTAACAGGAGTTGCAATTCAGTAACATCTGACCACCGCTGGAATAAAAAAAAGAAAATCTCAATCTGTTTGGGAAAGTGGGTCTCAGAGAGGTAACAGAGAAAGTGAGATTCTGTGAACATAGTCACAGACTGAGGGAAGCGGAAATTTCAAAACACCAGAGATATCAAGGTCACAAATTACATTTCCTGGCATTACTGGTATGGGACAGAGAGGTGAGTGAGCTCCATCCTGCCCCACATTTAGTTACCTGAAAGTACCTTGCCCCAGAGGAGAAAAAAAAACTTCCTACTTCTGCTGTGTAGTATTAAGGCATAATGATACTCAAGACACTATCCAAGGATAGGGTGGGAGGGATCTCCTGTCCACAGCTTATAAATATTACTATTTGGGACAAATTTCAGAATCTGGTAGCCATGCTGGCTGAGAGATTCTGGATCTTATACTCTGAATCATAGTGTTTCCAAGTTCTGTATTCTGTCTGATAAGTGCTTTGGAAAGTATTTGGGCATGAAAGATCTGCTAATGCCCAATCCCAGAACAATAAAACAGATAATTCTAATGTTACAATCTGGGTAGAGACTGCCACTAGGCCCGCCCACCTACCAAATTCCAGTTATTTCTCTGCAGAACACCCTTATTATCAAGCTAGCACATAACCCAATGAAGGCCTTGCCTTCCTTCTGTTGCCAAAAGGGGAACAGGGGAATTTCACACCACCAGACCCAAGTTTTCGTTTTTGCTTTGAAAACACAGTATTGCTAAGTTCCAATATATTTACAACTTTAGTTTTCTAACAGGAAAGAAGGAGTGGTGCAACATCTAGAGAGGATTCAACACTCAAGTGTTGCTATTTTGCCACTTGTTTTAGTAAACTTGCACAATAGTTTAGATCAGCAGCTCCATATGGAGATGAAAATAGAGCAGGAGAGATTGTAAGAGACAAAATTTGGGATAAAAAAAAAGGAAAGGTTGTGATTTTTCTTGGCTAGAAATGTGTGTGTATTTTAAAAGATTCCAAGTTGAAACCAGTGCATCTTGGCTGTATAGCTGGTTGGCATGCAAAAACTGCCCACATAACAAACTCCTCACCCTGTCTGCTTAGGAAGAGGAATTTCTGCAGCATAGACAAAAGCAGTCACCCTCTTCCAAATTCTTCCAAGTAGTAGCACACACAGAGAACACAGACAGAGATACTTTTCACTCCTGTGGCACATATACTCTACAAAGGTCATAAAGAAGCCCAGGGCGTACATGTTGGTGTCATATAATTTAACATGTGCCAATCAAACCACAGTGAAATGATTATGCAGCAGAAAGCCAAGCACCAACAAAAGGCAGCAAGAGAGTCTTCTGAACCACTAGATGTCCCCCTGGCCTGCAAATTTGTTTCTGTACAATGTGGTTGTATAAGCAGGAAAACAAAGATGAATCAATCCCACTGTAACAGAATTAGATTAAATCTCTTAGACATACTAGCTTTGTACTACATGTATCTTTCCTATGTACAAGTGATGTCTCAACAAAATGAAGGCTGAATTAGATCCCGGTGAACAAACAGCTCCAAATCACAGCAAGTAGTACATCACAGAGACACATCTTGCTGCATAGCAGAGGAAAATGCAAAGTCAGGAGCAGGCAAGAGCTTACCCACTGTAAAAGAATCATTCATAAACACCTATTGCACCCCATTTTTAATGCCTCAACTGAGTCACTGTCCAGTGGAACAGGAAAAGCTTTTGTCAGTGCTAATAAACCTTAACAGCATTTAACTGTTGTAGCCACTTCCCTTCCATGGGCAACATGATAGCTTTAGGCCAATTTCTGATGACTGTTTAACCCGTACAGGGAACATTGTAATTTGAAATAGGCTGTGCTTCTGCAGGATGGAAGGTTTCAGTGCAACACAAAAGTCCTTGTAGGGGCCAATCAATAGCAGGACAAAGAAAGATCAATTTAAGGCCAGAAGCTCCACTTGGAGAATGAAAGGCCCAAGCATGTGGATTTTTTTCATTAATATCAAATAAAGTTTTAACACAGCCATGTGAAGGGCTGTAGAAAAGGTTTTGCTCACACTGGAGATCTACAGCCTCATCTACTCAAGCAGTAGAATGAGGTAAAATAATTCAGCATACGATTTTACACTGCAGATGGAGGTGCCATTTCTGAATCCACCACTGCAAGTCACACAAACCAAAACACAAATATATCAGAAAAGTCCATGATGCACTGGCCTTCTGTATATATGGAGATGATTTTCAACAAAGGAACAAACCAAACACAATCCCGTATCTGCTCTCTGATGTGATATAGCCAAAAACACCATTTTAAGACTATGGTATTTCATTTAGAACAGACTGGCTAGTGATTCTGGAGAACTGCTGTTGTAGTATGTGCCAGGTTTCTTCATTATAACCATGCTGATTGTTTCATATTACTTAGCTGAGAGGGAGCTCTAACATTTGACCCTTTGCTCACTGACTGACTGTTTATGGCGCAATAAAAACAGGAAAAAGTGAGTTAATCCACAGAGGGGGTGATTATCCTTGGGTCCCTTTAAACTAGGTCATTTTATAATTCTAAGATACACTGGTTGCACTCCACTGTACCAGCTGCAGAGGCAGAGCAGCTCTTTGAATCTACTGAGGCTTTCAACATTTACTGGATGACATCTGCCTTTGACGTAATCACCATGCTGGCAAATCATGTGGTGTGTGCATATGATATCAGAAAAGGGATGAAAGATGCCTTAGGCTCCCTCAGCCACATGGAACAGTATGATACTGAATCACATACACTGGAACTTCACCCAAGTCAGAATGGTGACTGGGTTGGCTATAATTTGTCCTGGTACTAAACAGAAAAGCACAATGGAAGACCCAAGACAATACTCCAACATAGATGGGAAGACAGAAAAAGGGACAAAGCCTAACACAAGCCATTCCCAACCAGACTAGTGTAGTTAAGGCCTATCTGTCTCTCTGGTCTAAGAGGCACAAAAGAGAGGGAGGAAAGGAGAGCAGGAAGGGGAGAGAGAAAGAAGAGGAAGAAAACTATTTCTGATCTTTAATTTCCCCCATCAAACCCAAAGAAAGATTTGGTCCCTATTTTACAGCTATGCAGACAGTAAAAAGCCGTTTAGTACAAGACCAAGTAAAAGCTCTAACTGTGACTTTTGAAGAAAACAGGTCAGGATGTAGAGAGCTGTGCATAGTATTCACCTAAACAATAGGGTTTTTAGGCCTTCCTGTTCCAGTGCCTGGTGTCCCCACAAAACTACTTCCAGTAGTGTTACCAGAAGTTTAGGAGTAATATTGGTTTGATACAGTGCAAGAGGCTGCAGCTGGAACAGCAAACTAGCCATCCCTCCATGCACCTCTGAAGTAATTTGGGCACACTCACAAAGTTCTTTAATCCTGCCTTAACAATCTAACAACCCTATTCTATAATGCTTACTTGAATATAAGTCTGACTGCGTAAAATTTGGCTCACTTTCCAGTAAGCAGACTGTATTTCTAAGTCACTCATCCATCAGGTTCAACAACAACAGATCGGCTTTCATCAGCTTGAAGTCAATAAATAGGTAAGAGTAGGTGAGACTTTTGGTTAGGTACAGATTCTTCTCCTCCATGTGGCTCCAGTATTCCAGGTAACTAACTATAAACGTTTCCCAGGGCTTAGCCAAGAAGCAGAGTTTTCATGTGTTGGGACAGACACTGTACTACCCAAGTGATGTGCCCCAAAAGCTCCATCACTTTCCAGACAGGAAAGTGGACATGAAATGGTTCTCTGAGGCAAGAAAGAGGGCAGCTGGACCCTGGACACCACTCACTTCAGAAGATGCAGTGCAGGACACATCACAATGACAAAAGAAAGAATGGAGTAACAGCTAGCCTCCCAGTAAGGTGTCAGCCATTGTACTGCTGCTGATAACGCAAGTTCAGCTCTCGTAATTCCCTCTCTCGCACCCGCCGGGATTTGTTGGATTTGGTAGAGCGGCTGGAGCGAGTGGACTGGGCTGATTTGGTGCTTTGGCAACGAGATGATGCCCTCTTAAGGAGGTTCTGAGAAATGGAACGGTGCAGGTTCTTCATGGAAGAAGAGGCTGCCATGGTGACCATCCAGGGGTGCTTTAAGGCTTGAAGTGCTGTCATCCGGTCACTAGGATCCACTGTGAGCAGACGATCAATGAAATCCTTAGCAAGATTTGAAACGCTGGGCCATGGCTGAAGGAAAAAAAAGGTGGGGGAAGGGGAGAAAAAAATACAATTTTGTTAACAAATATGCCTTCCATCACTGAATTAAGAGAGACAGTGAACAAGCTAATTCATTTTAAATACATAAATATTCCCATGGTACTTGTGCTGACAATGTGTACAAGAAAGGACCACCCTTTATCCTGCTCATGTCATTCCTTCATCCATACATTTTCAAAGCAGCACAGGAAAAGGCCACAGATGCTGACCCCATCTGTTTATGTATGTGGCTCAAGAATACTGGATTTCTCTATCTAAACTTTAATCACTATGCTGAGATAGGAATGGGGAGGATTGCAGCTGGGGAAGAAAGTGTTAAATTTCAATGCCCTATGTGCTGTACATCTAGGACTACTACATACACATTTAGGACTTGCTTTTTAAATCCTGACATACTACAAGCAACACAATTAACATAATGTATATTCAGGTCCTTAACTACTTCAAATACAGAATTCACCTGCTAACTACTCATGTGTGTCTGTACATGCCTTTAAGCTGCCTGCTGACTTATGGTGACCCTATAATTTCACAAGGTTTTCTTAGGAAAGGAATACTCAAGAGGTGGTTTTGCCAGTTCCTTTCTCTGAAATATAGCCTATATCACCTAGTATTTGCTGGCAGTCTCCCAGCTAAGTACTAACCAGGGCTGACCCTGTTTAGCCTCCAAAATCAGACAGGATCTGGTGCTTAATAAAGGCCCTGCTAACTACTCACAGACGCCTGCAAATAGGAACTGTGGGAATAAGGCGAACAGGTTCCTTCTAAAACAAACATAGATAGGAAGGGACTATACAAGTAACTCATTCATATGCAAAGTACACTACATGTCCTTTCCCCAGACTGCCTCAGGTGTGGAAATCATATATTCTTCTAGATGCTGCTGCACTGAAACTCCCAGCATTCCTCAATCTTCACTATGCTTCTGGGGTGGCAAGCATTTGCAGTCCAATAACATTTGGCTTGATGCAGCGTTTTGAGTGTTGGACTAGAACTCAGGTAGACCAGGGTCCAAATCCATTCTCAGCTATGGAAACCCACTTGGTGACCTTGGAGAAGTCACATTCTCTCAGCCTCACAGAAAGGCAAAGATTCCCTCTGAAAAAATCTTGTCAAGAAAATAACAATGTCCTCTTGGGGTCGCTCTAAATTGGAAACAAGAATGACAACATTTGACTGCATGATTCCCACTCTTGTATACAAATTCAGCCAAAACAAGTAGAAAAGCTTTATTTAAACTGTACCACTTTGGATTCTAAGTGGAAAACCACAAGCGTGGAAGCATTTAAAAAGGGATTGTGTTAACAAAACCATCACTTTTATGGTACGCAACTTTTCTATATGCATGGAATTCCCCACCTCCATTTGAGACCAATTCTCTCATGTAACAGCCCCAACTTCACCTGCAGTCTCTAGTAGTATAGTCCAGACAAGCTTTTACCATTTGATTCTGTTGAATTTATAAACCATATCTCAGTTAAACATCAGGACCTGGCTTGAAAATATGGATCTTCAAGGTTTAAAGTGCTGTTCTGTAGCCTCACATAATGGACTGATGTAAAGTCAAGCCCTCCACATTCACAGGTTTCACTTTTGTGGGTTTGATTAGTAACAGATTATTTGCTGCCGCCTCCACTGCTGCCCTACACTATTTTTAATAGGGAGTGGAAGCCTCATGAGACTGAGAGACTGTGAACAAGGCTTGTAAGTCCCTATTAAAAATGGAGTAGGGCAGCACTGGAGGTGGTGGCAAGCCCCACCAGCAACCCACTTCTGTTTTGCAATGGAACTCCAACTTTTTTGTGTGTTAAATATTAGTTTGCGGGGAGAGAAGCTAAAGTTATTGCAGATTTTCCACTTTCATAGGAGTCCTGTGTCCCTAACTCCAGTGACTATGGAGGGACAACTACATTAATACAGTAGATCCCTGATATCCATGGGGGTATGTTCCTGGACTTTCCATAGATAGGAAAAACCATGGATAATACCAAAGGCTATATTTTGACCACCAGGCCAGGCAAGGCGGTGAGGGAAGGAGGGAGGGAGGCAATGCCTGGCTACTCCTTCCTTTCTGCCTGCCTTCTCAGAGGGGAATGTGAGCAGCTCACTCTCTGGTGACCAATCTGGAGGGAGGCCCAGCTGCATGGAGTTGGGTCTGTCTCCTCCCTCAGCTGAGAGAAATGGACGGACCTGTGCAGCCAGGCTTCCTGCACCTCTCTCAGCTGAGGAAGGAGAGAGACTCTTTCCTCAGCCAAGAAAGGCATGTGGCTCCATGGATCATGGGTAAGTGAAACCATGGATCCCAGTCCAGCAAATATGGGGTACCTCCTGTAGTCTGTTTTTAAAAGCCTAAGAATTTGGCATCTATTTAAATGGCTGTGCAAACCATGTTGTGTACTATAAAGAATGTACTGCCAATCCGCTTGTGGAAATCAACTCTGCTATCTTGAATTACATATGGCAGATCAGCTCACTGGCAAAAAGGATTTGTATAATGGCTAGTGAAATCCCAAGGCAAACCATTCCTTTTCCCTTAATACTACTGGAGCTGAAAAACAGCTATTAAGTATAAGTAACCACCACAAATGCTTCCAGAAACAGGAACTTCAACTGCTAAAAAAGGTTTGCAAGCTCTTCTTTTACCTTGTTGTTGTTGTGTGCCTTCAAGTCATTTCTGACTTTTGGTGACCCTCAGCTGAACCCATCATAGGGTTTTCTTGGCAGAATTTGTTCAGAGGGGAGGTTGCTCTTGCCTTCCTCTGAGGCTCAGAGTGTGTAACTTGCCCAAGGTCACCCACTGGATTTCCACGGCTGAAGGGGGATTTGAAGCCTGGTCTCCTAGAGTTTTAGTCCAACACTCAAACTACTACACCACACAGGCTCTCCCTTTTCACCTGTGATGATCTCCTGCCCTTTTCTTCATCTCTATGTTAAGCTCTACATACAAAGTCATTTTTTTTCATTACTACCTGGCATTTGTAGAACTTTCCACTCTAATTCTAACAAAACTTCAGCAAGGTTCTCATTATGTAAGCTTTAAAAATCAATTGACCCTGGAGGGGAGAAGGAAGGAGTTGAAAGCACTACATGTGAGCCTCTTCCTCACATGTAAAAATCTTGTCAACTGTGCTTCACATCTACTATTTGATTCTCCATGCAATAATCCCGGACATTACAGATACATTTTTTTTTTCAGTAGTTGTTTACATTGCAAAGATCTGTTATTTCCCAAATCCACAAACTGGAGGACGATTTTCCATTTAAGACTGCTATTTCTGTATAGTACTGAATCTTGGGTAAATTTCCAAATATATGTTTTCAGAAAAAACAAGCATTAATTATGCTAGTTTACACCATGTTCAAGCAAACAAACAAAAAATCCTATCAAAAAATTTAAGCATATCTTGAATGAAGAACTAGGACAACTGGGAATAAATTACCACCTTCAGCCTCGACAGACAAGTCAGCGTTACAAGTCCAGTTAAGTGGAGCTAAAGAGAAACAAACTCCCAAAGAAGAGGGAATTGGATTTCTTATTCTTTCAATTACTCTAGTGCCATCAGAAATGGGGAATACAGAGCACTAGTAATTAGAAATCTCTTCTGGTCAGCAAACACAAATCAGTTTATTGATCTGTTTATGCTGCTGGAGGTTTCACCTGCTGTACTGTATGTATCTTTGGCTTGATTTAATTATGTCACCCTTCTGAAGAAAAGAAAAAAAATTATCCTTACTAAGCTTACAAGTGAGATGAATTTACCAATTTCTTTGTTTAGTTCCCAGCAAACTTGATCCACTGTATAGTACCATGATTTAGCCCCTATGCTGAACTAGGATGGGGAGTTGATAGCAATGTCAGTTGAATAGAAGTATAAAGAGTAGGAAGTGGGATTTCCTCAAGAGAATCTTGATCTTACTGTAGATATTAATTATTGGCTTTTAATAACCATTTTATTTTGATGGAGAAATTGGGCCCTGAATTAATTTGCCCATATTTGGGATTCTCCTCCACTTCAAAACAATGAAAAAAACCCTGCAGCAAATATTGGTGGCAGGGGTTTACTATTCAGCAGGAAACAGATCAGAGGAAGCACATTAAAAGATCTCAGCTCCCCACTCCATGGTCCCAATAAGGCTCCTCAGAACCACTACAAAGAGAATACCACACATATAATTTAAAGCAGTAGTTAATGTCATGTCTGATCTGAGACACAATTGATTTCTAGCAAAGAACTGGTTGAGAACCAGAATGGTGTAGTGGTTTGAGCAGTGGACTACTCTGGAGACAAGGGTCTGACTCTTGCTTGGCCATGGAAACCCACTGGGTGACCTTAGGCAGGTCATGCTCTCTCAGCCTCAGAGAGAAGCAATGGTAAATCCCCCTCAGAACAAATCTTGCCCCTTCCTCCCAAACAAATGTTATAGAGGTCATCGTAAATTGCAAACAACTTGAAAGCACAGAACAACAACAAACTAGGCATTCTGGCTAGCAGTCATGTAAGATGCAATTCCAACGCCTCTACAGGGAACCAGCTTGAGAAAGGCTGCCATAGGTTGGTGTTACCCGCTGTACAGCCCTACTTCATGATGTAATTGGCCATGAACATTATTTAATTGGCACAAAATATAAATCATACAATGTTATGGCTGAAAAGCAATTGCTGGCATTTCTCACTATTGGCTATGCTGATTAGGGCTGCTAGGATTTGTCATTCAACATCTAGAGGGTTGCACGAGTCCCACCCCTGGCTTAGCAACTCAGACTAGTGGGAGTTGAAAGCAAGAGCAAATCGACCACATGCATTACTACACAGTAGTACTGTCCAGAGTTCAAGCTTGCTTGTGAATACAGCCTGCAATCAGCCAGTAAACAAGGCCTACTACTTTGTTTTGATAATAGCATTATTGTGCAACAAGGCACTGAGAGAACAAAAAGAAGGTATATTAGCAGCTCCTAAAAGCTATTATTACTGCAAAATTGAGACCAGATCTTCCGTCTACCAATTAGGAGAGTTCCTCCCTTCAACACAGAAATCAAAACATGAGAAGAATCTGGTCAATGAGGGAGTCATTGTTGTAACTGGCTCGTAATGCGCACCAACCGATGAATCAAATGACACAGCTCTTCACTACTGCTGAGTGAGAAAGGGTATAAGAGAGTCATTGAATTCTACTAGGTCAGGAAGCAACAAGAGAATTGTAAACCATGCTCAACAGGAACAATGGATCAACTTTTTTTAGTATAAACATTCACATTTTCTCTCTAACACTGGAACACAAGCAACCCCAAATGAACATACAATGCTGAATACTGATATAAATAAATCATTCACAGCTTTCCCAGAAATAAAATAAAGTTCTCCCATTCACATGTACATATAATCCATTTAAGCCACATGAGCCAACTAAACCAGTTTTTACCTCTCTGGGATCATGGGGAGCTCTTCTGACCAACAATTCTAATGTTGCCTCATCAAGCAGTCTCACAGATCAAATTCTTGCAATACCTTTGCACGTGTGCCAGTCTCAACAAAATATATACAAATATATTGCAAGAATCTGTGGTGAAGATTGTAAGTTCTATCAGTACAAAAATCTACTCTTTACCATGACTAGACAAAGAAAAACAGGTTGCTTACCTGTAACTGTGGTTCTTCAAGTGGTTATCTGTGAACTCATACAAATGGGTTATTTGCGCCTGCACAATGCGATGTTTGGAACCTTCTTGAGCCTAGAGACAGGCATTTTGGTGGGAACCCTGCCTCAATTCCTGGGGTATATAAAGCCCTTCCTGCCTAAACTGTTAGTTCTTTGGACACCTCGGGCAGCAGCCATAGGACAAACAGGTGAGGCAAGACACAAAGAGGGGAGGATGGCCAGAATTGTGTGAGTTCACAGATGACCAATCAAAGAACCATAGTTACAGGTTAGCAACCTGTTCTCCTTCATGGTCTCTAACTCACACAAATGGAAGATTAGCAAGCTACTAACCTAGGAGGTGAGAATGTCATGCGACAGAAGAGACCAATCACATTTCCAAGAATACATCAATTAAGATATAGAGAATTGCAACACTGCTCTGCCAAAGATGGCATCTGTCTGTGTTCTACTGTCCAGTCTATAGGGGTGATGAATGTAGTGGGTTGTGAGCAGATGGCAGCTCTGTAGATCTTGTGAAAAGGCACACCATGCAGGAACGCTGTGGATACTGCAATGGCTCTAGCAGAATGACCTCAGTTGCTGGGGAGGTTGTTTCTCAGCGAATTCACAGGTGAGGCAGATGGTCGAAGCTACCCACTTTGACAGTCTTTGTGATTCGACTGGTTGTCCTTTCTTAGTAGAAGAGTAACAAACAAAGAGTCTGTTGGTGTCTCTGAAAAAGGAAGTACATTGCACATAGAAAGCCAGAGCACATCTGGCATCGAGGCAGTGGAAATTTTGCTCCAAGTCTGAGAGTGGGTTTGGAATGAAGGAGGGAAGGAGAATGTCTTGGTTGAAATGAAAAGAGGAGACCACCTTAGGCAGGAAAGTGATATCAGGCCTGAGAATGACCTTCTCTTTGTGGAATCGAAGGTAAGGCTGATCCACTCTGAGAGCACAGATCTCACCAGCTTTCCTTGCTGAGGTAATCACTACCAGGAAGGCTGTTTTCCAGGATAGCAGACGCAGGTCACAAGTAGCCATAGGTTCAAAAGGTCCTTTAGACAGTTGAGAGAGGACTAAAGTCAAGTTTCAAGTAGGTACTAGAGGGGTCAAAAGAGGGTGCAGGTTTTTAAACCCCGAGAGGAACTGTTTCACTAATGGAATGGACAAGCAGGAAGACTGAACTCAATGTGAAAGATGCCAAGACAAAGCAGAGAGGTAACACTTAATCAACTAATGAGAAAGTCCTCTGGACAACAAGGAACCAAGGAAATAAGAATGTCCATGGTACTGACGTTATCAAGATCAATGTGATTGCCATGGGCAAACTCGCAGAATGTGGACCACTTGTATCTGTAGGACCGCCTTGTGGAAAGTTGATGCGCAGAAGCAATGATATGCCTTACCTAAGGCGGTAATGTGTTCAAGGTAGCAGGTTCCATGCCGTCATCTTGAGAGAGTGAATGTCAGGATGACTGATGGTCCTGTCATGAATTCTAAGCAGGTTTGGTCTGTACCAAAGCCTCTGACACCAATCTCTGGAGCGTACCATCAGTGGAGTGAACCAGGTCTGCTTCAGTCATCATGGTGTTATTAGGATTGCCTTGGCCCTGTCATGATGAATTTTTGCGAGTACCTTCATTATCAAAGGGAATGGAGGAAAAGCATACACAATGGGACCGGATTAGTCAAACAGGAAGGCATCTCCTACTGACTTCAGCTCTTTTCTGTCCTGGAGCAATATAGGCTGCACTGATGGTTCAGGCTGGAGGTGAACAGGTCAGGGTGATCCAGCTCTAGAAGATGTCAAGCAGGGTCTCAGTGTGCAATCTCCACTCATGACATGAGAGGTGAGTGCAACTGACAGCGTCCACCAGAGAATTCTTGTCCCTGGGCAGATGGACAGCTGATGGCAGGATCTGCTTGTGGAAGCACCAATTCCAGAATCGTATAGAGAGGTCGAGTAGACCCCAGGGTTGTGTGTCCCCCTGCTTGTTGATATAGTACATTGTGGTGGTATTGTCCACGACTATCTGTACAGCTTGACTCCCCGGGTGCTATTCAAAGGCATGGAAGACCTTGATCATGGTCAGGAGTTCCAGGGAATTGATATGGAGCAGCTTCTCCAACACAGACCATCTGCCTTCCCAAGAGGCATCCGTTGTTACCAAGATCAATGGAGGTCGGTGTAGAAATGGCATTCCCGTTAACATATTCTCTCAATCCAGCCACAATCAAAGAGATCGAAGAATGTGATACAGCACTGTGATGAACTTCAACAGACAGTCCTGAAACAGATGGAAGGTCTGCAGAAACCAGGTTTGGAGTGGTCACATCCAAAGTTTGGTGCATGGTGTGACTGCTATGGTCAAGGCAGTAAAGCCCAGTAGGAACTGGATGTCTCTCACTCTGACCCATCAGCGTTTTGACATTCTGAGCACAGTTTTATCATGTCTTCGGCAGTGCAGGCAGTTACTCTCAAACAGCAAAACTAATATGCACAAGATGTGCAAACAGCTAGGCAGCCAAGAGCAAACAAATCCAAAGGAGAAAATCCAGACCGTAGTCCAAACAGGCAGAGTTCCAAGACAACCAGATCCAAGAGCACAGCACAGAGTTTCAGGGCCAGAGAGACCAGTTGCTGACCCTGGGAGAAAAGGCCAGTTGGAGCCCTCTTTTATTCATGGCTGCTGCCACCACAGGTGTTCCCTCATTAAGGCTCATTCACTATTTAAACGGGCCGAGCGATGCAAGCCCTCCCTTTCACGGCATCTCTGCTGCAAGGTAGGTGTGTCAGCTATGTGTTCCTCTATTTGTTCCCCTGGCTCAGGCCCTTGTTGTTGTGCATTAACTCCTCTGGACCAGCTTCTGGGGACACTTCAGCCTGTGGGGAAGCCTCTGTCTTGGAGTCAGAATCCTCCTCCTCGCTGCCACAGTCCCCAAGGTAGGGCATGACACCACTCCCCCCTCCATCATCTCCTCCCCTGGTCTCCCCTGGCGCAGGCTTGCCGGGATACTGGTGGTGGAACTCCTGGACCAGGGCAGGGGTCTGCACATCAGAGGCATCCACACAGGAGTGTTCCTCAGGCCCATAGCCCACCCAGTCAATGAGATACTGCAGACAGCCCCGACAGTGCTGAGAGTCCAGGATTTGTGCCACCTTGAATTCCTCCTCCCCATCGACCTGCACTGGGAGGGGGGGTGGAGGCACCGAACCAGAGTCAGGACGTTAAGTCAGCAGCCAAGATGAGCACAGAGCGATGGAAGACAGGATGGATCCGAAGAGACGCAGGGAGCTGAAGGCGGATTTACCTGTGCCACAATCTGGTAGGGGCCGATGAACCAGGCATCCAGCTTCCAACAGGGATGACAACGAGGCAGGTCCTTCGCAGAGAGCCACATGGAATCATCAACTTGCAAGGGAGGCCCCTGCCAACACTTCTCGTCTGCTCCTCATTTGTAGGCCTGCTTGGCTGAATCCAGGTGCTCTTGGAGAAGGGCCTGGGCAGCCTGCAGTTCCCTGAGCCACTCATCTGCCGCAAGGCACCACGGAAGCAGGACCAATCGCAGGAAAGAGCCAACAGTGGAAACCATAGTTCACAAAGAAGGGACTTTGCTGGGTGGAGGCACGGAGGGAATTATTACAGGCAAACTCAGCCAAGGGGAGCAACTTGACCCAGGTGTCCTGTTGATGGCTGATATAACAGCGAAGATATTGCTCCAGGACAGCATTGATCCATTCCGTCTGCCCATCAGACTGTGGGTGGTGAGTGGAGGAGAGGTGAGGCCGGATATCCAGTTGCTTCAGCAGACTTCGCCAGAAGCAAGCAGTGAACTGAGGACTTCTGCCAGACATGATCCCCTCGGGCAGGCCATGCAACCGGAAAACATGGTGGAGGAACAGCTGAGCAGTCTCCTTCACTGTGGGGAGACCAGGGTAGGGAATAAAGTGCACCATTTTAGTAAAGAGATCCACCACAACCAAGATGGACGTATTCCCTGCTGACGAGAGAAGGTCCATGATGAAATCTGCAGAAACCACTTTCCAGGGGCCCAGAGGCATGGGCAGTGGGTGCAGGAGACCCACAGGCTTCCCAGGCTGATCCTTGGCACGGTGGCACACATGGTAGAAATGCATATACCAAGCAACGTCAGCCTGAATGCGAGGCCACCCAAACTCCCGAGTCAAGAGGTGAAGTGTCTCACGGAAGACAAAGTGCCCAGCTGGGCAGCCATCATTGCACAACCGGAGAACGGCAAGACCTAGCGAGGACGTACAGACAGCCCCGATGGTACAGCAGGCCATCACGGACCGAGAAAGGGGAGTCCTCACCATCTTCCTTGTGAGCCTGCACCAAGGGATCCTGGTGTTGCTCTTCTCGTATCCAGTCCTGTAAAGAAGGCAGTGTCTGGGCAGTGGCAAAGTATTTTGGGCGCAGGATTGTGGAACAGACATCAGTGCCAGGTGCAGATGCATACTCACGTTTCCACAACAGAGCATCAGCCTGCTGGTTCCAGGAGTGAGGCACATATTGCAACTTGAAGTTGAAATGGGCAAAGAAGGTAGCCCACCGTTTCTGCCATTGGTTGAGCATTCGCGCTGTCTGGAGGTACTCCAGGTTGTGATGTTCAGTGTGGACCTCCACTGGGTGAGCCGCTCCCTCGAGGCAGTGGTGCCACCTCACCTTGATCGCCAGGAGCGACTTCTCCCAGATGGTGTGGTTGCATTCAGAGGGCATCAGCTGATGGGAGAAGTAGGCACAGGGCAGGAGGTCAGAGCCAACAGGCTGCAGGAGGACTGCTCCAATAGCTACATCAGACGCATCAGCTTCCACCACAAATGGAGTCTGGGGGTCTGGGTGCTGCAGGATAGATGCAGAGGTGAAGCAAGCCTTGAGAGTCTGGAAGGCCTGCTGGGCCTCGGAGGTCCACCAAAAAGGCACCTTGTCATGGAGAAACTGGGTAATGGGCCCTGCCAAGGAGGCAAAGTTGGCAATGAACTTCCGATAGAAGTTGGCAAACCCCAAAAACTGCTGCACCTCCTTCCGGTTATAAGGAGGCTGCCAGGAAGTCACCGCCTCCATTTTCGCAGGGTCCATCTTAATCTCCCTTCGATGAGATCCAATACCCCAGGAAGTCCACCTCTGTGAGGTCAAAGGCACACTTTTCTAGTTTGGCATACAGCCAGTGCTGCCGGAGGCGCTGGAGTATGGCACGGACATGGGCATCATGGGCTACCTGGTTGGAGGAGTAAATCAAAAAGTCATCCAGGTAGATGATGACAAAGTGGTCTAAACAGTCCCAGAAGGCATCATTGACAAAGTGTTGGAAGACTGCCGGAGCACTGCAAAGACCAAACGGCATGACAATATAGTCACAGTGGCCATACCATGTCTGAAAGGCAATCTTCCATTCATCACCAGCCCAAATTCTCACCAGATTGTAAGCCCCCCAGAGGTCCAGCTTGGTGAACACCTTGGCGTGCCGCAAGCGCTCCAACAGTTTGGGAATCACAGAAATGTAGAGTTGGAAGAGACCACACGGGCCATCCAGTCCAACCCCCTGCCATGCAGGAATACCCTCAAAGCACTCCCGACAGATGGCCATCCAGCCTCTGCTTAAAAACCTCCAAAGAAGGAGATTCCACCACACTCCGAGGCAGCATATTCCACTGCCGGACAGCCCTGACCGTCAGGAAGTTCTTCCTGAGGTTAAGGTGGAATCTCCTTTCCCGCAGCTTGAATCCATTGCTCCTTGTTCTGGTCTCTGGAGCAGCAGAAAACAAGCCCTCTCCTTCCTCTACATGGCACCCCTTCAAATATTTAAACATAGCTATCATGTCCCCTCTTAACCTTCTCTTCTGCAGACTGAACATACCCAGCTCTCTAAGTCTATCCTCATAGGGCTTGGCTTCCAGGCCCTTCACCATTTTGGTCACCCTCCTCTGGACCTGCTCCAGCTTGACCATGTCCTTCTTGAATTGGGGTGCCCAGAACTGGACACAGTATTCAAGATGAGGTCTAACCAAAGCAGAGTAGAGTGGTACCAGTACTTCCCTCGATCTAGACACCATACTCCTATTGATGCAGCCGAGAATTGTGTTGGCTTTCTTGGCTGCCGCATCACATTGCTGACTCATGTTCAGCTTGTGGTCTATTAAGACTCCTAGATCCCTTTCACACGTACTGCCATCCAGAATCGGGCGGAGCAGGTACCAGTTGCGGATTGTGATCCTGTTCAAAGCACGGTAGTCATTAGAAAGCCATAAAGAGCCGTCTCTCTTCTTGACAAACAGCAACGGGGCCTCCACTGATGAGGTGGAGGGCCTAAAAAGCCACGGCACAAGTTCTGCTCAAGGAAGTCCCGCAACGCTGTTGATTCTGGTTCCGACAAGGAGTACAAGCGACCAGCTGGAATCGGGGCCCCAGGGACCAGGTCAATGGCACAATCATAAGGGCCGACAGGGAGGCAACCGGTCCGCCTCCTTTTTGTCGAACACATCTGCGAAGTCATGATACTTTGCTGGTAATCCCACAAGGGGAGTTATTGGGCCCGGCTCTGAGGCAGAGTGCATGCATTCTGGCCAACAGTGTTCCTGGCAGTATTCGGAAGCAAAGAGTACCTCCCCTCGGGACCAGGAAATGTGAGGATCATGCTGGGCCAGTCAGGGCATCCCAAGAACCATGAGGAAGTGAGCCACAACTACCACATAGAACTGCAGTTGCTCTACATGGCCCTGGATCTCCAAAGTCAACAGGGCAGTCTGGTGAGTTACCGGCCCAGACCATAAAAGCCGGCCATCAATGGTCTCAACCAGCCGAGGCATCGGCAGAGGCTAGATTGGAATGTGATGCCGGGTGGCAAAGGCAAGGTCCATGAAGTTGTTGGAAGCCCCAGAGTCAATCATGGCCCCCACGTGGACTCCCTGGCCTTCACGGTCCCATAAGGTAGCTGGCACGAGCAAAGGATTCTGCTTGGGCTTGCTAGGGGTGCTAGGCTGACTCAAACCCCTCTCTCCCAGACTTGCGAGCCCATTCAGGCCTGCGTGTGCTCATTTCCCGGCGGGGAAGGCCACGTCTCTTTGCTGGGCAATTCCGAGCAAAGCATCCAAGACCACCACAGTACAGACAGGCCCCTGTCTGCCTATGCCACTCTTTCTCCTCTGGTGAAAGACGTGGCTGGGCTCTTCCCAGGTGCATGGGTTCCTCCACAGAAACTGGGCTTGGTGGGGCTGTTGGAGAAGCTACCAGCGCCAGACTGGGCAGGAGAGGTTGAGGCCGGGAGGCAGTGGCCCCATGGGCCTGTCGACGAGTTTCCAGACAGCCATCAATGCGCAGGCACAACTCAATCAGCTGTTGCAGGGTGTTGGGAGGTGCAGTCTGGGAAAGCTCCTCCAAAATTTCATCTGATAAGCTGGCCCGGTACTGATCCTGCAAAGCTGCATCATTCCAGGCTAAGTCCTGGGCTAAGAGGCGAAACTCAGTAGTATACTCCAACAGACTTCCTTTGCCTTGTTGCAGACCACGAATCTATTTGCAGTCTCAGCTCACACTGGGTCACTCCAGACACTCCTCAATTCATCCAGGAATGCAGAATAATTAGATAAGACAGGTCAGAACGTCTTAGCAGGGGCAGGACCCATTTCTGGGCGGAGCCAGTTAGGAGACTGCAGATAAAGGCAACTTTACTCTCATCATTGGGGAATTCAGCTGCCCGGATGGAGACATACAGTTGGCATTGAGCCAGGAAGCCTGCAACATCAGTAGCCTGGCCTGACAAGTGGCCTGAAAATTTCTGTGGCAAAGACAGAGGGGTTTTATGCCTTTCTGGAGGGAGGGGAGGCACTGCAGCCTGAGCACCTGGCTGATTTATGTTTGCCTGAAGCTCTGCTACAGCGGCAGCCAGCTGAGACACTTGCTGACGAAGTAAGCTATTTTCCTTCAATAGCTGCTGATACGCTAACGACGCTTTCTCCTCCATTATCTCCCTGCCAAGATTTATGTTTGGGAGGCTCAGCAATCTGTCGTGTCTGGACTTCCAGTGGAGGTCACACGGCGATCGGACAGAATTCACGGGGCTAGTGAATTCCGAAGTCCCAAAGAGGTCAGTATTTCCTCATTAAATTGATAATTCTGAGGAAATTGTCCCCTTGGTAAAGGGGGACACAGAGGAGGCTCGAAGGGGATCCGATTCCAGCTTAAAGTGCACAGGAGTTGGCGTGAAGAGAGGACCTGTACACGGAAAGAGCTGAAGGGATCGCAGAGCCGCCATCACCACACTGGGCTGCCCTGACAGGCTTAGCCGTTTTGCTAATCTTTTACTTCGGAGGTTCGTAAGAACTAAATTATTAAATTGCCATCTGGGGTAAGTTAAATCCGGCCAGATTCTTACTGGGAGATCTGAATAAATCTAAAAACTCCAATCTATCTAAAGCTATGTGTCTCTGGGTTTTTAGAAGCCCAGGCAAAACACGAAAAAAAAAAAAGGAACGAAGGCTCGCTGCTGTTGGACTTTTACATATAGTGGATATTGGATCCCTTATTTATTGGGGATGATGAAAGGTTTAAAGGACTGAAAGTAAATCTGACATTGTTAGCTTCATAAAATAATATAAAATAACAATAAGAATTTCGAGATATTGAGGAACATTCAGAAGTTATCAGACATTTATACATCCTACGCTGAAGTGAGACGCAGGAGAAGGCTTCAGACATCGGTTTGAGAGGAATAAATCTAATCATTATTCTCTTTATCCTACTAACTACGTTAAATTTACCAAGCTATACATTTCATTATAAAGACACTGGAGACACCGGACATTGGAGTTGAAGCTGAAAAGTGGCTATTTGTGACTGGAATTAAAGTAAAGGAGGAGCGGACACGTGCTGAGCGGAATGGTGGAGGAGATCAGTTGCTGCTGAGCGTGAGAGACGACTGTAATATTGGCTTGTTAAAGGAGGAGTGTCAGTAAGAGTATAAACAGAACTGACAAAGTTAAAAGAAAGAACTTTTTATACACAAAGTATCTGATTCATTACAAATCCATTATAAGTACATAGAAGCTGATTGGGAAGAAAGAAGGAAGAAGAAGGTTAGATCGGACAGAACTCAAAACTACAGTACTTCGGAAAAGCATTGTATAGAAAAGGACACCGAGATAAGAAAAAAAAGGGGGGGAGTAGAACAAAAGTAAAGCGCTGAACTGAAGGATTGTTAAGAAGGTTGTTTTGAAGAAGTAAAATACGGGAATACTGAAAAGGTACACAAATAGGAATTGAGCGGGAAAATAAAGACTGAATAGTAATATAAAGAGTATAATAAAGGTGATACTAAATGTAGATGGAATTTTGGGGAAACGTGGTGATACTGTTGGGTAATTAGAGCAACTAATATTAATTGATGTGTATTTGACATTATAAAGCTGTATATTGATTTTTTTAGTATAAGAGGCATTGGAAACTTGACCTGACTACATTACAGGTGAGTAAATGTCATATATAAAGACTGATAATTGGGCTCTGGAGAAATTACATTAGCCTGATAAGAGAAACAGAGTGACTGTGTTTCAACCAAGGGAACAGCTGCCAAAGGAAAATTCAAGGCTGTCTCCAAGGAAACAGCCTTAAGGATATCTTTGGAGGGAACAACATTAGAAGATAAGAGTTAGTAAACTAAAGAAAAGGGATAGAAAAAGGGAAGAAGAATATAATTAAGAGAAAATAAAAGTAAAATTATTTTGAGAATAGTTGAAGGAAAATAATTAAAGAAAGGGAAGAGATTGAATTAAAATAACATAATTAATAAAGGCTAAAACAAAATTAGAGTAAAACAGGCAAAATGATGGCAGCCGGAAAAAGGAAAGCAGGGGCTGGAGCACAAACACAGATACAAACATTGCTTCAAAGACGAGCCTCTACAGAAATCAAGATGCCAAGTACAGAAACAAAAACAGTAACAGTAGAAAACCAGAGTATGACACAAAGCGTTGGATTAGATATAACTGAAGAAATAAGAAAATTAACAATGACATTTAAAAATGAAATGAAGGAAACAAGAACAGAAATGAAGCATATGAGAACAGAAATAAAAACAGACCTTAAAAGGGAATTAGAGGCTTTCAGTACTAAACTGGATAATATTTCCAAAGAATTAAAACACGTGAATGAAAAGGTAAAGGAAGTAGAAGAAAGAACAACAAGGATGGAGGCACAGACATCGAAAATGGAAAAGAAGACAGAGCAGTTGGAAAGGACAACTTTATTAATAGACATAAAGAACATAAATAAATCAATTAAGATAAGAGGTCTGAAGGAATCCCCACAGGAAGATTTATACGAAAGACTGACTCGACCTCTGGCGCAATTCATAGGTTGGGCACCGGAACAGTTAGACCTGGAACCGAACAGGATCTTTAGAATTAATTCAGTGGTCGCAAAGCGGAGGAATATACCGCGGGACATTGTGGTATATTTCCTGAGGGAGAGAGTAAAGCACGTGGTCCTACAACATAGTTATACAAAGAAACTTGTGGTGGAAGGGAATGAATTGAAAATATACAAAGATGTGCATCCTGCCCTTTTGAAAAGAAGAAGAGACTACAGTTTTCTAACACAGATTTTGAGGAACCATGGAATAAGATATACATGGGAGAGGACAGAAGGGATTTCATTTGTCTGAAAGCAGAAGAGATTTGTATTAAATTCAATTATGAAAGCCAGAGAGTTTTGGAAAAAGTACAAGAATTAAAGAAAACAGATGATACAATGCAGAAACAGGAAGAGGAGAAAAGTAAAGAGATCATGCAACCTCCACAAGGTCCGGAAATAGAACAGAGAAAAGAAGAAACAAAGAGGAAACCTATAGAAGTAGAAAAGGAAGAAGAATCAGAAGCGGATCAAGAGGAAGAAGTAGAAGGGGAAGAAGAAGGAGGAGGAGGAGGAGCAGGACAGGAATCAAATTCGATACAAGACTTAGAATTGGAAGAATTGGAAGAAGAAACATAAGAGACTGAATAAGAAACATTACAATTAATTAAAACAAAATGAAATTAAGAATACTTTCTTGGAATGTTCGGGGCATGAACTCCCCCCATAAAAGAAAATGTATCTTCCATCAATTAGAGAAACTAAATCTAGATATAATTGCAATACAAGAAACGCACATTAAAAATAAGGATTTAAACTATATCAAGAATCCCAAATTAGGTCAAACTTTCTCATCATCAATTAATAAGAAGAAAAAAGGAGTAACTATCTATGTAAATAATAAGTACGAGGCAAAACAAATATATAACGATAACTCAGGACACTGTATAGCCGTTGAAGTAACAATTATGGATCTAAAATTATTAATTGTAGCAGTATACGGCCCATTAGTAAATAAAAGCAAGTTCTATCAAAATTTATTAGAAAAATTATTGGACTTAGACAATTATAAAATTATTTTAATGGGAGATTGGAATGGGGTTTTGAACCCAATAGTGGATAGATCCAATAAGAGTAAGGATAAGGTTAGTAAAAACAGTCAAGGGAAACTACCTAAAACTTTTTTTGATCTATTGGAATATATGTCCTTAGGGGAAGTTTGGAGAAATACAAACGGAGAGAAAGAAGAATATACATTTTACTCTGAATGTCATAAAACATGGTCCAGAATAGATATGTTTTTCACTTCATTGGATATGATAAAAAATATTGTGAAAATGGAAACCCTCCCAAGAACATTATCTGATCATTGTCCCATACTATTGACAATACAACATGGAGAAAAAGGGTTTAATTGGAGATTGAAGGATAATTTATTAAAAAATGAATTAGGAATTTCCTAATGAATTAGGAAAGGCAAAAGAGGAACTAAAAAACTTTTTGGAAATTAATTTAGGTAAAGGACAAACAGCACAAACAGTTTGGGAAACAAGCAAGGCAGTGATGAGGGGATTTTTTATAAATCAACAAGCTTGGATAACAAAATGTAGGAAAGAAAAAGAAGTACATTTACAAAAAAAACGTCAGGAGAAAGAATATGAACTAAAAAAGAAACCACAAGATTCCAAAATACAAAATGAAACAAAAATATTAAGAAATCAATTATCATTATTAATGACTAATGAGATAGATAAGAAAATGAAGTTCATAAAGCAAAGACAGTTTGAGCAGGCGAACAAACCAGGGAGATGGCTTTCATATAAATTAAAAAAGGAAAAGGAAAAACGTAATATTAAAAGTATAAGGGAAGGTCAGAATATATGCTACCAACAAACAAAGATTAAAAATATTTTTGTAAATTATTTTGAAGAGTTGTTCAAAAAAAGATCACAAACACAAGAACAAAAAAATAAAATGATAAAATATTTACAACAAACAGAAATTACTCGATTGACAGATAGTCAAAGAGAAGATTTGGATAAACCAATTACTGCACAGGAAATTATGGATGCAATTAAGAAATTAAAAATAGGGAAAGCCCCTGGTCCAGATGGATTTATGGTGCTATATTACAAAACCTTTCAAGAACTCTTAATACCCCTGCTGTCTCAAGTATTAAATTCTGTTAAACATCAAGAATTCCCAAACTCGTGGAAAGAATCAATTATTGCCTTGATTCCTAAAGAGGGGAAAGATAGATGGGACAAAAGAAACTACAGACCGATTTCTTTACTAAATATTGATTATAAAATCTTTGCTTTAATTTTAGCAGATAGATTAAAGAAAATATTGATAAATTGGGTTCATGAGGATCAGAATAGTTTTCTCCCCGGAAGACACTTGAAAAATAATATACGAATAATTCTGGATATAATAGAATATTACCAGAAATTTAATCAGAAAAAATTAGCACTAATCTTTTTAGACACTGAGAAAGCATTTGACAATGTAAGCTGGCCCTTTATGTTTGAAATAATGAATAGGATGGGAATTGGAGATAGATACAAGGATGGGATAAAAGCAATTTATAATGACCAAACAGCATGTCTAATAATAAATGGGGAGAAAACAAAACAATTTGAGATAAATAGAGGTACGAGGCAGTGATGTCCACTTTCGCCATTGCTTTTTATAATGTGTATGGAAATTTTGAACAATAATATAACGAATAACACAGAAATTAGAGGAACAAGAATAAGCAAATACGAATTCAAAATGCAAGCGTACACAGATGATTTGGTAATAATCCTACAAGATCCGCTAAATAATATTAAAACGCTTATGGAAACACTCAAACAATTTGGAGAAGTAGCAGGGTTTAAAATTAATAAAGAAAAATCGCTGATGATCACCAAAAATACCACACAAACACAAGAATCAGAATTAATAGAAAGTTCAGGTTTTAAAACATCAAAAAAGTTAGATATTTAGGTATAATAATAACGGAAAACAATTCAGAATTATTTGATAATAATTACAAGAAAACATGGAATGAGATAACAGAGGAATTGAGAAGACGGAAGAAATTACATTTATCATTATTAGGGAGAATTTCTGCTATAAAAATGAACGTTTAACCGAAAATGATGTTCCTTTTCCAAAATTTACCGATAATAGTGAACAAAAAACCATTTAAAAATTGGGAACAGGACCTAAGTAAATTCATTTGGAACGGGAGGAAACCGAGAATTAAAATAAAATATTTAAAAGAAACGAAAGAGAAAGGAGGATTAAACTTGCCGGACCTGAAACTTTTTTATGAAGCATCTACATTAATCTGGCTAAAAGAACGGATTACATTAAAGAATTCGAAATTATTAAATTTAGAAGGCTTCAATTTGTATTATGGCTGGCATGCATACCTGTGGTATGATAAACATAAAAACAATAAGGAGTTTATGGACCACTATATTAGGAAAGCAATTTTGATGATTTGGTTAAAAGTAAGAAAGAAGTTGTATTTAAAATTACCTTATTGGGTTTGCCCACATGAAGCGTTCTATCAGTTGGAAAAAATACAAACTAAAGATTGGATAACGTATAGAGACATACTTAAAAAAGAAGGGATAAATATAGAATTAAAAAAAAGAGAAGAATTAATTAGTGAAGGCTATACATCACACTGGCTCCTTCACAGACAATTAACGGAAAAATATAAATTAGATAAAAAATATAAGGGAATATCATTGGAAGAAACTGAATTCGACACAGTAATGAAACCAGGAGTAAAACGGCCATTCAGTAAAATTTACAAAATGCTCTTAAATTTAGAATTAGAAAAAGAGACGATAAAAGATAACATGATAAAATGGGCCCAAGATATAGGACGTTCAATAATTTTACAACAATGGGAGAATGCTTCGAAAATAAACCAAGAGTTCACAAGAAGTTACAATCTGAAGGGAAAAAAATTTAAGATACATTATAGATGGTATTTAACACCATTACAAATTTCTAGGATGAATAAAACTAAGAAGTCTCCTAAATGTTGGAAGTGTCAGAAGGTCGGATCTTTTTATCATAGTTGGTGGCGGTGTAAAAAGGCAAAAGAATATTGGATACAAATACGCGAACAAATATTAAAATACTTAAAGGTCAAGTTTTCAATGTCACCAGAGATATATTTACTGAATATTTTTGATGGGATAGATTTGATGGTAAGGAAAAAATACTCAAGAATATTATGTTATATAATTTATGCAGCGAGAATTAGTTATGCAAAAAATTGGAAGAACGCGAATACACCACTGTTGGAAGATTGGATGGTTAAACTGTATGAATTGGCAGAAATGGATAAATTGATTTTAATGTTAGAAAATAAAAACGGTGTTTTTAGACAGGAATGGGAAATTTTGGACCCTATGTGGAAAGAGAAATGGGGAGATCATGCACTGATAGGATGGTATGATTAATTTCATTAAGATAAGAATTTAGTAGGATGGGAATTTAATTAGGAATATATGGTTATTTAAAAACTTAGTAAATTAAATACTGCGATTAAATATTAAATATTAGATAACTTAATAATACTGAATAAGGTATAAGTGATATATTGATCTGATTAATTATTAACATGAGGAGGTAAGAGGAAATATAAGAGGAATATAAGTGGAAGATATTGGGGAAAGATTTATAATTAAGTAAGTAAGATTGCGAGATTTGAGTAGAATAGAGTGCGTTAATTGCAGTTAAGATTCTGGGATATTAAAACTACAAAGCAGGATTAATAGGAGAAGATGAATATTTACCCAGTGGTGTGAACAAAAGAAGTCACAAGTGTGTCTGGAGTATGCAAGGGATGTTTTAAAATATGTATTTATTGTTTATTGTCGACTGTAATGTTTAATGAATTCTAGTGTATTGTACTAAATTGTGTTGTTTTTGTTATGTTTTGTGTTATGTTATGTTTAGTTTAGGAATCATAATAAATGTAAGTAAGCTAGTAGATATAATAGTAGATATAATATATTGTGTTATTATGTCGCTGTACCAGTAGGAGATAATATTATAGGATATATATATAAAATATAAAATATATTTAGTTAATATGTCAACTTATGGAATATTAAGAATAATAAGAATAATAATTAGTATAAGTATTGGGATATATAAAGTACAGGGATATATAAATACAAATATAAGCCTAAATAGAGGTTTACACACAAAAAATGATGTATTATTAATCAAGTATTTGTATTATGTATTGTGTAGTGTGTAAGATGTAGGATGTATTAGGTCTTGTATAAGTTATAGATGATGTTTGTTAGTTTGTTTGGTTTGTTATTTATTTGTAACACAATAAAAACTATTTTTAATAATAAAATTTTTTTTAAAAAAAGCAATCTGTCGTGTCTATGGCAGTGCAGGCAGTTACTCAGAAACAGCACAGCTCCCACACACAAGGTGAGAGTCAGCGAATGTTCAAACAGAAAGGCAGCCGAGAGCAAACAAGTCCGAAAGGGCAAATCCAAATCATAGCCCAAACAGGCAGTGTTCCAAGACAACCAGATCCAAGAGCACAGCACAGAGTTTCAGGGCCAAAGAGACCAGTTGCTGACCCTGGGAGAAAAGGCCAGTTGGAGCCCTCTTTTATTTATGACTGCTGCCACCACAGGTGTTCCCTCATTAAGGCTCATTCACTATTTAAACGGGCCAAACGATGCAAGCCCTCCCTTTCATGGCATCTCTGCTGCAAGGTAGGTGTGTCAGCTATGTCTTCCTCTATTTGTTCCCCTGGCTCAGGCCCTCATTGTTGTTGTGCATTAAGTCCCTCTGGACCAGCTTCTGGGGACACTTCAGCCTGTGGGGAAGCCTCTTCCTTGGAGTCAAAATCCTCCTCCTCCTCGCTGCCACAGTCTCCAAGGCAGGGCATGACAAATTTGGTGAATGATGATCCACCTTTCATGTGGAAGAAACACTTGTTGGAATCGAGAATCCAGATGGACACTGATGTACTTGGTGTTCTGACAGGGATTCAGATGAGATTTCTTTAAGTTTATCAGGAGGCCTAAAGAGTGAAGAAGCTTGATGGTCACGTTGATGTTGACAAGAAGCTGGGCTCAGGATCAAGCAACCAGGACCCAATCATCGACATATGGGAACATGATGATACTAGGTTGACATAATGCAGCTGCCACCAATGACATTACCTTTGTAAAGACTCTTCATAGCTGTCGTGAGACCAAATGGCAGGATGCAAAAATTGTACACCTTCTGACCAACCATGAAAGCTAGGTACCGTCTGTGGGTCAGGCTGATCAGGATGTGGAAACAGGCGTCTTTCTGGTCCAAGGTGGCAAATAGGTCCTTTTCTTGGAGCAGCAGGAGGATGAATGCAAGCACGGCCATTCGAAAATGCTTTGATCGGATGTAACAATTGACTCTGTGAAGATCCAAACTGGGATGAAGACCACCGTCCTTCTTTGACACCAGAAGGTACTGTGAGAAGCTGTGATTGCGAGCTGACAGTGGAACGCACTCAACAGCTCTCTTCTCAAGCAGTATCGCAATCTCCTTGTTGAGAACTGAAGATAGTTGTGTGACTCAAAGACAACCTGTTGGATGGAGATAACAAAACTCTACCATGTACCCTCTGTACCCAAGAGTCTATTGTGATAGAGGCCCAAGCATGACGGTCTTTGCTTAGTCTGTGTCCAAAAGGGCACAAGGGAGTGCCGATAGAGGGTACCAAATCTAAGATGGAGTTGTCAAGATGGAAAGACAAAGGTACTGTGTCGGTATCTGTAATGTCAAAGGAGGTGTCAAAGGTAGAAGAAACCAAGGAATCTTCGGTATCAGTGGTTAAAGAGCAGATGGTGGAAGAGGCAGTACATCAGGCAATACTGTGGTGCGTTGCATCAAACACAATGCTTAGATGTTTCAGAATGGTGTTTCCTATACTGTGAAGTGTGAAACAAAGGGGAAAAAACCTTCCTAGAGGACTGCTATTGTGATGGTTGGCGTGTCCTCTGTTTTGAGTGGAGGTTAAGCTAGAGACATGCTTCGTTTGTGAGTAGTATCTACGGTACTGAAACCATAAAGTCAGGGCAAGTTGGAAACCAAAGTCCCTGGCCATCGATCTCATTTTTTGAGCATGTTCGAGTTTGTCATCTGTGGACGTGTTAAAGAGGCCAACATCATCAAATGGTAGGTCTTCAATCATGGACATCACTTGCTGAGATAATCCACAAGAACAGAACCAGGCATGGAGTTGAAGCACTAATGCCTTAGTGCTACAATCTGCAACATGCTTAAAGGTGGTAATTCGGAGAGATGCCAGGTGGTAAGCCTCCCCATAGAGAACAGTGACAATCCATTTGTCTTCATCAGCTAAATGGTCTACGTAGGGCTTCACCTTGCTCCATAAGAACCGCTGGTAGGCACTCATACAGGCTGCGTAGTTGGAAATTCCAAAGAGGAGGGCAGCATTCAAACAGAATTTTCTTACAATGCCATCCAGTTTTTTGCCTTCCTTGTTGGCTGGAGAAGTCTGAAGCCTCTCGGAAGTCTTGGGTTGGGCGGCATACACTATGATGGAATTCAGCTTGGGGTGGCTTACCAGCTGATCGAGATCTGAATCCAAAAGACAGGACAGAGACTCTAACTTTTTGGAGATAGCCGGTATGGATTGCCAGCCTCCATATCGTCTTATTCCAAAAAGTTAGAGTCTCTGTCCTGTCTTTTGGATTCAGATCTCAAGAGGCTGGCAATGTCCAAGACTTCTTGAGCAGATGAAGAAGATACGGAAAAGGCGAAATAGATATAGTCACTGGAGCCTGATCTTGTGGCTGTTGAAAAACAGGATCTTGTATATCCTCCTTGTGGCAATCAATCTGAAGGTTAAGTGAATGAGCCATCTTCAGTATTTGTTCACAAAGGATCAGACATCATCCGTTGGAGAGACCAGATCCTGTGAGAAGACCAGAAATGGTAGGGAGTGGTCAGGTAACTGCTTGTCAAATGATTATGAAGTTGAAGATGAGGTGGGGAATGATCAACAATGGTAAGTACAATGCTGAGGAGACACCGAGGCGGTGACCGGAGATGTTTCTGGAAACTGCTGACTGTAGGTAGTGAGGCAGTTTGAGGAATCTAAGTGGGGGTGTCATAGGTGTCACAGGTGTCACAGTTGGTGTCATAGGTGTCATAGTTGACTCTCTCGTAGACCATGCTGGGACCTCAAGATGATGATCTCAGTCGGTGCATTGCTGCTTAGTTGGACATAACAGGGTAGGAGTAGGAGATGGTGAGTAGCACCAACAGTAACGACGGTACCGAGGCTCCTTGAGGTAAGCTCAATGGTGCAGGCAATGATGATGGAAGTAACACTAGTCCTCTAGATAGGGAGAGAGGTCCACAGAATCATACAAGGACTTGTGTTGGTAAGAGTAAGAATGGTCCTATTGGTCCCTTTGAGAATGATGTCAAGACCTACAGTCTGGGGAACGAAGCCAAGACCAGTATGAGCAGCTGTCAGATGCTGGTGACAAGAGGCCAGTGGGGGTGATGGTACGCAGCAACGGTCCCAAGACAGTACCTGAGGAGGCACTTGGGCCTGTGTAAAGTCATGACGCTCTGGAAATGGAGAAGCTAGAGGACGAGACCATAGATGGCCAAATTCCATCTGAGTTGGCTAAGTAAGAATACTGACTGGAGAGTCCACAATCTCACCATCTGAGGTACCTTGGACTTCTGAGGTACTGTGATGTTCTCAAGGTGCCAGGGTAGAGGCCCTCTCCTGCTGCTGTAGGGAGGCCAAGCCTTGACACGCCAGCTGGACCGATTGCTGAGGTGATTGGTATGGGGCCAATCTTTCAGAGGATGCCCCTGTAGCCAGATAATGCTGTTACCATAAGAGAGGAGTAGAAAACAAGTGAGGCAGCTCCTTAGTTTGGCCAAGAAACACAAAAAGAACAATTTGTGTTTCTTGGCCAAGGGAGTGGCCAAAGACTTGTCAGGTGCTGGTATAAACCACTTGCAGTCCTTTCAGGCCACAAATGAAGCCTCCTTTGGAGTTGAGGAACATCGATCTTGACAGTTGGGAGAAGAAGAATGCTGAAGGCAAGACATGGAGGGACAGTCAGGTGTCATCCTCAACGCTGATGGAGTTTTCTTCCCACTACTGAGGGACAGTACCGAACCAAGGGCCAAGGCAAGGTTTGTGCGACAGTGGAATAGGAGGTCATGCAGCCATGTCTGAAGTGCTTAAAACCTTATCCCAAAGAAGATACGATAAAATGCCAGAAACTAAACCTGTCTTTATTGAGAAGAAATTCTACAGTTAAAATGAATATACTCCTCAATATAATGTTTCTTTTTCAAATGATGCCAATTTTAACAAAAGAAATGCCATTTAAAATATGGCAGAAAGATATTTCTAAATTTATATGGGAGGGAAGAAACCCAGAATGAGATTTAAGATCCTGCAAGATGCTAAAGAGAGAGGTGGTCTTGGACTACCTAACTTAAAAGTCTATTTTGCAGCGACATGCTTTACTTGGACTTAAAGAATGGCTAACCTTGGAAGATAATAAGCTATTGAACATAGAAGGATATGACTTAAGATTTGGATGGCACGTCCATCTATGATATGAAAAAGTTAAGGTTAATATTCCTTTTAATAATCACTGTATCCGGTGTGTCCTAATAAAAGTTTGGACTAAATATAAACCGAGATTATGTCCTAAAACGCCACTTTGAATTTCACCACAAGAAGCTTTTTATAGGACAGAAATGAGGACGCATCAGATATAGTTAACTTATTACAACTTGTTAATGAAGCAAGGCCAAAATTACAAGATGAAAACGCTACAACAACTTCAAGAAGAAGGATATCCTTTACAATGGTTATCACACAGACAATATGACTTAAGATTCTTAGAAGACAAAAAAAAGTAAAGGCTTTCAGAGAGCCAAATCAGATTTGGAACTTTTGCTATGTGATAGTGAAGAGCATTTCATTGCAAAAATGTATAAAATTTTACTGAAAATCGAGATGGAAGAAGAAAAAGTAAAGAAATATATGACTAACTACGCAAAGAATTTTGGTCACACAATAACTATGAACCAATGGGAAGTGTTACCGAGCTTGTTGGACATTAAGATATCATTTGATATCAATAATTCGGCCTTCTGTACCCATTTCTCTCCACGTGCTTGCGAGGCCCCCGGACAAGCACGCACACAGGCGCGGCCGACAATAGCCGAACCATTCAAATCCCGATATACACAGGCCAGTCATTGCCAAATGCAGCTTCAGGAGACCTCAAGGCAAGTACCACATTACGTATGCACGCTACTTACAAAAGATCCCCTGCCCCGCGCAGGCAGCGTGATGAGCGGACTATACAACGCTCAAGCACTCCGCGTTTGCATACTGGCTACTCTATTGACAATCTGGCTATAACTCAATCATCTAAAGCACTGACCTTTCGGAGGCTTTGTCTCCAGCCCCAAATCTATTGTTTTCCCCAAGTACGGACTAGCCTGCGGCCACAATTTTCCCTATAAGAACCCCTGACTTTGAGCGCTTCCTCGGATCGCTCTTGGCTTCCATCCCGCCTTGCTGTCACTTTGTCCAGCGAGCCTTCCCCTCAGCTCCACGTGCTGAGAATCCACGCTCCCCAGCTTCTTTGCTTTTACCCGGCTTCAGGACAGGTATAGTATTTCCCATACCAAACCTCCTCTAAAAATCCCTCTATCCCACTCCTACCTTTTATTTCTATAGTTCTCTGTGTGAGTGTGTTGCATACATGTGTTTGACTGTATTTCAATAAAACAATTATTATTATTTCAACTTCTGCCTTATCATTGACTCAGCCTGACCCCGTAGACATAGGGTTCAAGATCTCGCTACGTTACCCTGCCTCTCGCATTGCAAACTTGTGCTCTGTGCTAATTCCCTCCCCATTGTTGTGAGCACATTTAGGTGTCCCTCCCGGGACGCCCAGAAATCAGGGTAACAGAAGGATTATGGACAAAAGAAATTAAAAACATACTTTGTTATGATCTACAAGAAAATTATTATAAAATGATGTTTCACTGGGACTTTACTCCAGAAAGACTTTTTAAAATGCATAATGAAATGAAAAATATCTGTTGGAAGTGCCTGGGATGTGTTGGATCTTTGTAGCATATCTGGTGGACTTGTGATATGCTAAACAGTTTTGGAAGACAATACAGGATTCAATTCAAAAAATTTTGAAAATTCAGATCACAAAATACCCAGAATTGTTTTTATTGGGAATTTGGCAGGAAGATTCAAACTATGACAAGCAAAGGCAAAGAATGATTCAATACATGTTACTGGCAACATGACTGGTCTACGCAAAATACTGGAAGAATACTCAAATCCCAACCATAAATGAATTTTTTAGCAGGTTAATGACAACTGTAGAAATGGACAGACTGACAGAAAGACTAAAAAGTTAAAAAGAACATGAGTTTGTTGATAATTGGTACTTGCTTACCAAGTATTTAAGGGAAAATGAGGGTGAAATCATGATTTTGGGTTTCTGAACTTGCTGTTGTTATCTTGTTCTGTTTTGTTTAGATAAAGAGAATTTACAATTTATGCAACAGTGTACAAGAATATTATAGATGACTTCATTTTGTTGCTATATATTACTATCTCCTTTATATATGCATATATAACATATGAAGCAAGCTGAGGGGACGCATGGCTGGATAGCAGTGCATGTGAAAGGGATCTAGGAGTCTTGGTAGATCACAAGCTGAACATGAGTCAGCAGTGTGATGCGGCAGCCAAGAAAGCCAACGCGATTGTTGGTTGCATCAATAGGAGTATGGTGTCTAGATCGAGGGAGGTAATGGTACCACTTTATTCTGCATTGGTTAGACCTCATTTGGAATAATGTGTCCAGTTCTGGGCACCTCAATTCAAGAAGGATATCGACAAGCTGCAATATGTCCAGAGGAGGGCGACCAAAATGGCAAAGGGTCTGGAAGCCAGGCGCTATGAGGAACGACTTAGGGAGCTGGGGATGTTTAGTCTGCAGAAGGGAAGGTTAGGAGGGCACACAATGGTCATGTTTAAATATATGAAGGGATGTTATGTCGAGGAGGGAGCAGGCTTGTTCTCTGCTGCTCCGGAGACTAGGGCAAAGAGCAATGGATTCAAGCTGCAGGAAAGGAGATTCCACCTGAACCTCAGGAAGAACTTCCTGACGGTCAGAGCTGTCTGGCAGTGGAATACGCTGCCTCAGAGTGTGGTAGAGTCTCCTTCTTTGGTTTTTAAGCAGAGGTTGGACGGCCATCAGTTGGGAATGCTTTGATGGGTGTTCCTGCATAGCAGGGGGTTGGATTCGATGGCTCCTAGGGTCTCTTCCAACTCTATGATTCTATGAGGAAAATATTTTTAATCTTAGATTAAAAATTGTTAGTTAAGTATTGATATAAGTAAGGTTGTATATTCATATTAGAAACATTTTACATTACATAGAATTATTTTATTTTATATTATAGAATTAAGACTAAGAAACAAACAGTATTTTAGTATTTGGTATTTATTGTACTAAACTAGTATATATATAGAATACTTTGAGTAGTGGATACTTGGGGCAGGAGTCACTTTTTTCTTTTTTCCCCCTTCTTTATACTTAGTTAGTTAATCCATTAGTCTAGCTTAGATAAAAATATAGGTTGGTTTATTATGGTTGTGTATTCTTTTGTTTGATTATCGTTGGTTTTTTAAAAATTTCTTTTTAGTAGACATATTATGTTGTGTTCGGTGTTATATTGCTTTTACATCTAATATATAAAAGTCAAAGTTTGGGAGTCTATGAGTTTGTCTGTGTCAGGCACGCGAAGACCTCATAAGATTGGCTGTGTCAGGGAAGAAGACTTCATGATTGGCTGCCTATGAAGATCTATGGAATCCTGGTGCTAGCAGTTTCGGGAGGGGCCTTTAGAATTTTCAGCCAGAAAGCTCTTGGGCCTTCCTGGTTGCTATGGAGATGAAGCCTAGCAGCAAGGAGACAGCCAGTGTATTCCCTTAGAAACCCAACCTCTGTATGTTAACAACTCTGAATACAGATTGGACTGGGGAATATGGGGCAAAGTTACGGATACTGGACAAGGCAGTTTGCGGAATTACAGACAGAGGATCTCAAATCTGTGTATTTCAACTGCATCTAATTCCTAAGGTAAGGCAAAGTTATTCCTAAGGTATTTATCCATGAGAAAATAAAATCCTGGGCAATGCTGGGTAAATACATTAGTATTCAATAAAAAAAAAAAGTTTTTTTAAAAAACCCTCCTCCCAAAGGCGTGCTTTGAGGTGTGCAGCCCTAGTTTGTGGAGGGAATATTTGGCAATGGGTACAGTATTCACATTATGTCCCTCAAATAGGCAAAGGAGGCACTTAGATGTCCATCCTTGCCATGGATCTTTCTACCACATGCCTGGCAGCATTTAAACATTGCCACAGAGGCCATACAACAAAGAATGCTGACCAAGAAGGGTAGTCCGAAGGGAAGACAAAATATAGTCTAAGTCAAGAAACAAAAACCAGAAGCCAAATACCAAAATGAGTCGAAATATCATGAGGGAAACAGGGCTTGAGAACGATCCTACAATGCTGCTGCCATGGTGGAAGAAAAGGAACTAACAGTTTAGGTTCAGGATATGGAGGCGAGGTTCCCTAAAACACCTATCTCTAGCCTCTAGAAGGTTCTGAACACTGCACTGTGCAGGCACAGATGGCCCATTTCTGTGAGTCACAGAGACCATGAAGAAGAAACAAAGAGAGCTTGTTTCTTCTGAACAAGGTCTCCTAACCAAGTACAACATGCTTGCTTATATTCAACACATAGGTTCCTTCTACAGAAAGCACAAACCAGCACAAAGAAAAGAGTTTTAGCTCAATGGTATATGGCACATGCTTGGCATACAGAAGTTTCCAGGTTTAATTCCTGGCATTCTAGGTAGGTCTTGAAGAGACCTCCCTTTGAAATAAAGCAGAACTACTGTCAATCAGTGTAGATGTACAGGCAGTATTGAGTTCAGTCAAGGTGGGCCCAGGGCAGCCCATTGGCCACTAGTCACTTGTAGCCCCTGAAGCCTTCCACTAGTCCCTCAAGTCCCCCCTTCAAATCCCTGATTTATTCATATGATTTCGAGGCAATTTTGCCCTCAAACCATGCAGAAATCCTCAGAAATGCATGGAAAGATGCAAAACTATCATGTGCTCTCTCCTCCTTTCCAGAGGAGAGAGCGGAAGGTGAGCTGTGTCTGAAAAGACATCCTTGACAAGGTGTTTTTTACATGCTTGTGGGAATGTGTTTGTTTGTCTGTTTGCTCTGGCCATATGCTCTCCCAGAGCACACAGTCTGACTAGCTGGGGGAGGAGCTAGCAGCTGTCAGTTCTTTATATCTACTCCCAACAGTGATCGCCTTCAGCGCACATAGTTTGGCTGTACAAGTTTAGTAAGCGTTTATTGCTTCTTGGGTTGAAGCCCTCCTGAGGCAGTTTGCCTGACTGCAACGTCCAGGTGGGTTGGGCAGCCTGGGGAAGTAACTAGAACCACTACAGAATTGCACCCTCACTTCTGATAGTTTGACAGAAAGAGCTTGGCAAACAGGGGTGTTGATGTAGGTTTTACCAGGGGAGTTTGAAGATGAAGGCCAATTTCACTTTTTCTAATTTGACTGTCTAGATTATCAAGTATGGAGGGTGAGGGAAATGCTGCAGTCACCTGCGACAGCTGTGGCATGTTTCTTTTCTTCTGCAAGATGTCATTGGGTACACCTGCAGTAAATGCAAGCTGGTGGCCCTCTTAGAGGAGAAGGTTTGGCAGCTGGAGGCCTGGGTTTCTAGTCTTTGGATTATTAGGGAGAGTGAAGAGTTCTTCAATAGGGCAGAGAAGACTTTCTTGAAGACGAAATACATGGAGGAGCTAGCGGACGAGGAAGTTGGTTCACAAAACCAGGAGACAAGATGCTTGGAGGAATGTGACATGGAGGAGTAGAAGGGCCAAGAACCAAACAGAGACTCTCGAGCTACAGAATCGCTTCCAAGTTCTCGACCTTATTAATGACAAAGTGGAACAGGAGGAAAAGGTAATGGAACAGCAGGAGGCAATGGAACATCACCAAGAAGAAACTGAACATCAGCAACAGGAACTCGAACACCAGCAGGACGAAATCCAACAGCAGGAACAACAGTCTCAGCCTGAACAGAATGTCCAGGCAACCGTGGAAGAATCTGCTCACTGAGTAACCTGAGACAAGCCTCAGGGGAGATGAGTTCTGGTGGTTGGGGACTCCTTGCTGAGAGGAACAGAACCAACAATTTGCAACCTGGACAGGATGAATTGCAGTGTGTGCTGTCTCCCTGGGGCCAAAATCAATGATGTAACGGAGAGGCTAACAAGACTGGTCAAGCCCACTGACTGTAACCCCCTCCTTTTGGTTCATGTCAGAACCAATGACACTGCGAGGCACAGCTTTCAGCACATCACAAAGGATTACGAGGTTATGGGTAGGAAGTTGAAGGACCGTGGTGCGCAGATTGTCATTTCATCTCTCCTGCTTGTGGAAGGACATAGCCCACGACGAGAGAGAAAAATAGTGGAGGTGAACAACTGGTTCCGCAGATGGTGCCACCAGGAATGATTTGAGTTTATGGATCACAGTCTCCATTTCCACGAAGATGGTCTTCTGGCAATGGATGAGCTGCACCTCACAACTGTTGGCAGTAACATTTTTGCTACCAGTCTCGCAAAACAGATCAGGAGGTCTTTAAACTGAGTTCGGCTGGGGAGGGGGACAGTATTATTCAGGGCAAGGATTCAGCGAGTGCTGGGAAAAATAGCCCAAATGATATAGACAGAGCAGGTCAAGCAGTACCAGAGACCAATAGTGGGAGGAAAAGAAACTTTAGTACAGGACTTCCGGGAAGGACACATGATCTTCTGTGTTTCTACACTAATGCACAGAGAATGGGAAATACACAAGATGAACTTGAATTCTGAAAACAGTAAAATAAATATGATTTAATAGGCATCACTGAAACCTGGTGGGATGAGTCTCATGATTGGAATGTAGTGATAGGGGGCTATAATCTGTTTTGCAGAAACAGACCAAACAAGAAAGGAGGAGGAGTAGCCTTATAGGCCAAGGATGTTTTCACCTGTGAAGAGATCCCTGACTTAAATCCAGGAAGCCAGGTCAAGAGCATCTGGGTAAGAATTAAGGGAGCGAGAAAGAATAGGGATGTGACTGTTGGGGTTTGCTACAGGCCTCCAGGCCAGCCTGAGGACTTGGATGAGGTCTTCCTGGAGCAGATGACCACATATTCAAAAAGGAAAGATGCAGTAGTAATGGGAGATTTCAACTATCCTAATATATGTTGGAGGTCAAACTCTGCCAAGACCACAAGGTCCACCATGTTCCTTGCTTGCCTTGCAGACAAATTTACGGTCCAGAAGGTGGAAAAGGCGATAAGGGGATCGACTACTTTAGAGCTGATCCTGACCAACCGGGATGACTTTGTCAATGGGTTGGAAGTTGTGGGATCCTTAGGGGGGAGTGACTATGCTCTACTGGAATCTGCCATTCAGTGGGAAGGGGAAGACATTCTCTCTCTCGTTCTGGAGAGAAGTGACTAGTGGGGTGCCACAGAGTTCTGTCTTGGGCCCAATGCTGTTCAACATCTTCATCAATGACTTGGATGAAGGAGTAGAGGGTATGCTGATCAAATTTACAGACGACACCAAATTGGGAGGGGTTGCTAATACCCCAAAGGACAAGACCAAAATTCTACATGACCTTGACAGATTGGAGAGGTGGTCAAAGCTAACAAAATGAATTTCAACAGAGAGAAATGTAAAATCCTACACTTAGGCAGAAAAAAATGGAATGCACAAATATAGGATGGGGGACATGTGGCTGGATAACAGTACGTGTGAAAGGGATCTAGGAGTCTTGGTAGATCACAAGCTGAACATGAGTCAGCAGTGTGAAGCAGCAGCCAAGAAAGCCAACGCGATTCTTGGTTGCATCAATAGGAGTATGGTGTCTAGATCAAGGGAGGTAATGGTATCAGTCTATTCTGCTTTGGTCAGACCTCTTCTGGAATACTGGTCTAGTTCTGGGCGCCTTATTTCAAGAAGAATATTGACAAACTGGAGTGTATCCAGAGGAAGGCAACCAAAATGGTAACAGGTCTGAAGGCCAGGCCCTATGAGGAGCAGCTTAGGGAGCTGGATATGTTTAGACATGATAGCCATGTTTAAATATTTGAAAGGATGTCACGTCAAGGAGGGAGCGGGCTTGTTTTCTGCTGCTCCAGAAACTTGGACAAGGAGCAATGGATTCACACTGCAGGAAAAGAGATTCTACTTAAACCTCAGGAAGAACTTCCTGATGGTCAGAGCTGTCTGGCAGTGGAATATGCTTCCTCGGAGTGTGATGGAGTCTCCTTCTTTGGAGGTTTTTAAAGAGAGGCTGGATGGCCATCTGTTGAGAGTGCTCCTGACGTATGTTCCTGCAGAGCAGGGGTTTGGACTGGACGGCTTCTGTGATCTATTCCTACTCTACGATTTTGTGATTCTAGTTTGCTCATGTGAAAGTGATGAGTCTGGAGAGAACTCTTCTACCTACAATGGCTTTCCATAGGAACTGGAAGCCAGATTTCCCTGTATTTTTATTTGCTTGGAGAGTACATCATGTTAATGTGAGCAAAGTGTTGGTAGAGTGGGTGGGGTTAGATAGCATGATTTAGGATTGCCTGAATAGAGATGTAAGCAATGCAAGATAAGCACATGAGGGCATCCTGAGAATTTCATGCCCTTTGTTTTTGTGTGCCTTCAAGTCATTTCTGACATATGGTGGCCCTAAGATGAACCTATCGTGGAGTTTTGGGGACCTGAAAGTGTAATATGCCTAAGGTCATCTGGTTTGTTTCCATGGCTGAGTGGGGAACTGAACCTTGGTCTCCAGGGTCATTGTCTAATGCTCAAATCACTACAATATGCTGGCTTTCTTCATGCCCCTGAACCCACTGTAAATACCTGATATAGATTCAGAGTTTTCTAGTAGTGTTTAACAAATGTTTTGACCATTTGACTGGCTCTGTTTTTATGAAACCACTGCAATCTGTTCCTCAGTAATTAATTTTTTTCCCTCTGATGTATGGAAGGAAAAAAAATAATGCTTGCTTGAGCAGGTTGATACTTTTAGACCTATGCTTTCCCAGGGTTTGGCTTTAAATGTGGATGCTTATAATTGTATGCAGTGTGACATCATGCAACTCAAAGTAGGAAAGGTTTTATTGGTGTCTTCGTATCATAAACTAGGTGTGTTTGTGTGGGTAAGTAAGGGAGCAGTTGGAGTCCCTTTCTGGCAAGGTGTGAATGCAAGGGAAAACCATGTTGGCTATTTGTCTGAAAAGAAAAAAAAAGGTTATAAGAGGTGATGGCAGCAGATGGTCTTGTACTTTAGTACCGTGGATTAGTAAAGAGTTTGGTCTGCTTTTATTCTTTCATTCTTCTCCTCTACATTCTAAAGTGCCAGACAAGGCATAGGTCTGTTGTCTCCATTAAGAATCTGGGAACAATCCTGGGAAGGTAGAATAGTGTGTGTCTTAACTGAAAGCTGCTTGGTCATCAACAGCCAAGCCCGGTTCTAGCATGTGGTCTGTCCTTGCTCTTTTCCTCCCTTCCTTTCCTGTTGGCCTTTTGTGCACAAAATACTGTCGTGTTCACAGTTTTATGCACAACTTATTGCTATGTTCTTTGGTGTTGACCTTGTGAAGCCAGAAGTGCTGCAGAGTAATTACTTCTAGCCTGGCTGATTATTTCAAAAGCACTTGGCCAGAGCCAACAAACTGGTGACCCACAAGGATGTCTGGCCAGAGCCATACATTGAAACAAATTGATACTGAGGATGGAGACAGGTCACGGAAGGATGACTGAGGATCATGTTTTTTTCCCCTCATGAAAGAACAAAGCAGAGTATGTGGAACCAAAACGACTACCTTCAACCCTGTTTTTCTGCTTCTTCTTGAGATGGCTTCTGGAACAAGATTGCCCTGGTTGACAAGTGCCTGTGAACAAGGCTACAGGTTACTGAAGCAATAGCTAGGGATTCCAAGAGCTGCTACAGACACTTCTAGTGACCTCCTTCATTCACTTCATGGTTATTGTCCATTTGCTTCCTCTTCCTCTGGAAGCATTTTAGCGTTCATGAGCTTGGAAGAACAGAATTGGAGAAGGAAGTTATAGTGTTCTTCAGCTGCTGCAGCCCCGTTTTTAATAGATCCAGAGTGCACCACTTTTTTTTCTTTCACAACTTTAAAAGGAATAACAGGTGATTCATTTCTCTCCCTCTTCCAGGGAACTGTCACCCTTGGCCAAAGTGCATACGCCCCCTCTGGATGTCTGCATATGCTATGGCAAAGTTATTTTGAAGGGCTTACAACATACTTACTTTTTTGAATGCAGTACTGACTTGGTGCAAATAATTGATGTTATAGCCACAAAAGCACATGCAAAAATAAAAACTAGGTAGCCTTAAAGGAATGAACATATTTTCCCCTCCTCCTTCCTTCTGTTCTGCAAGAGATTAACATAGCTACTTCTTTGAGGACTTACAGGTGATCTAAAAAAAAAATAACATGGGGCATGGTCCAACCCTTCTGAATTGGACTAAAACATAAATCACAGCAGATTTCACAGTTTGGAATGTCCTTGTTCTACATTCTTTGAGAAGTTTACAGTGGAATGCCAGACTCTGATCTGTGTTTAAGACAAACGGTCCAGACAACTTGCTTACTGTCCAATTTGTTTTAAGCTGCCTATTACATGAAGAGTGATAGTTTGAAGAGGCATCTATGACAATAATGGGGTGGGAGGCAGTAAAACTGTTTGGTGCTGAAAGCTTCTTATGGACCAAGAACTTTTAGTCGGGTTTTAAAACTAGATGAGTGGTTCAGATTTTCTTTAATCTTCCATAATGTAAGATTAAAAGCAAGATTAGAAAGTTCTGGTGGCAAGACCAGCTCCTTGGGAGCTTATTGCAGGATTAAGAGTGTATTTTTTCTTGCTGACCAGAAATGTCCCTTGTGCTATAGCAGACATTAACTCATTGTTTTGCTGTGAAAGCTTATAATCCACTTTCTACCAAAGCAATCCTAGTGTTTCAGGCTTAGTGCTACACTGAGTTCCTGCACCAAGAAATCAGAGAATGTGCAGTTACAAAACTTCTTTCCCCATAAGGTTTCACTCTGTGGGCTGATACAGTTTTGCCTGTCTTCAGACTTGGACTTAAGTGGGCTATGCAAAAGAAAATGGCACCAAATACCAACAAAGTGTGTTTATTCTTGCTCCAAAAACAAACATTCAGATTTAAATGCTACAGTATTATTCAGAAAATGAACATATGAAAATGACATGGATTTGTTCTTCAATTTGTATCTATGCAAAATGTGTGGGTTAACTTCTGGGATGGGCAGCTGTGGTCCACCAGATGTCTTTGGACTGGAGTTCCATAATCTCTCATCATTGACAAGGTTAGCTGGGGCTTCTGGGAGTGATAGGCTAAAAACTATATGAAGAACCTCAGTGATCCACTCCTGATTTAAGCTTATATTGAGCTGATAGCACCTTTTAGCTGTCATATGAAGCTGCCTTATACCAAGCTAAACCTTTGGTCCACCTAGCTCAGGGGTAGGCAACTGCATGGGTGGCAAAGTCACCGCCGCTTAAATCCCAGCAAACCTGAGTTTTCCTCTGTAGTCCCTCTGAAAATCGTATCAGGAAGTGAATTGTGTGGCTTCCTGTTATCATTTTGAGAGGGACTGCACAGGAAAATGCAATATTTGCAGGTAGTAAGGGATTCTGGTGTGCTTGTAAGGATAGAATCATAGAGTTGAGAGAGACCGTAGGGGCCATCCAGTCAAACCCCATGCCGTGCAGAAACACACATCAAAGCACTCCCAACAGATGGCCATCCAGCCTCTGCTTAAAAACCTTCAAAGAAGGAAACTCCACCACACTCCGAGACAATATATTTAATTGCCAAACAGCTCTGACTGTCAGGAAGTTCTTCCTGACATTCAGGTGGAATGTCCTTTCCTGCAGTTTGAATCCATTGCTCCTTGTCTTAGTCGCTGGAGCAGTGGAAAACAAGCCCACTCCTCGACATGACATCCTTTCAAATATTTAAACATGGCTGTCATGTCCCCCTTTAACCTTCTCTTCTCCAGACTAAACATATCCAGCTCCCTAAGCCGCGCCTCATTGGAAGAGTTTTAAATTGCGCCTTCAGTATCTCACTTTTAAGAAACTCTCATCCAACATGAACTCCCTCTCTTTCAGTATTCTTGACCACGGAATTTCAGGCAGTAATTTCCTAAATTTACAGAAATTAGTTTTTTAAAGTCTTAGAATGTGTGTCTGGTTACACTTGGCTTCCCCTTCCCACTGGATGAAAAATTCAAATACAGCATGGTCACTCCCGCCTAAGTATCCCACAACCTCCACGTCATTGACAAAGTCATCCCTGTTGGTCAGGATCAGATCTAAAATAGTCGATCCCCTTATTGCCTTGTAACAGTAAAGCTAGCTTGCTCCCCTTTCCTGTCCATTTAAATAACATGTTTCAGGAATGCTTTCATAGGGCTCAGGTTAGTAGTTTTTGTTAACAAGATAGTGCAGAGATCAAGTGTCAACCCTACATAGGTCATATCATTCTCTCCTGCTGAAAGGTGAAATGGTCAGAAGTACATACGTACTTCAGCTAACAAAGCCTCTGACAAAAATGCTCCTTTTTACAGAGTCTTTTCATGCCCTCATCTCCGTTTCTGTCCTTACCCTCTATCTACCTGCAAGTTTTTTTTAAAGCAGCATCTGCTTAGAGAGGATGGTAGAGAAGGTCTGGAATAACACAGATTTTGAATATCAGGATTTAAAATGTTGTTTTTATATAGATGATTATTATTTTTAGAAGATTGATCATTAGTATAAGGTGATCTTGAATAAGTTAACAATTAATTATGAACTTGAGAAATTAAGTAAGTAAGTAAAATGATAAGTGATAAGCAATAATTAATAATTATGGTATAAAATGTATGACTTAATAGGTATAAATGTTTAAGTAATATGATCTATTTTCATCAAAGGCAGGAACCAATTTTAGTTATGTTTTGTTAATATTTGTCTTAGTTATGTGTAGATGTCTGTTAACATTTATATGTATGCATGTATGTATATATTTTTAGTTTTTGTTTTGTTGTTTTGTATGTTTGGATTGTGCTGTTTCTTTTTAATAATTTTTTTAAAAAAAATATTTAAAAAGCACAGCTCTGTAAGTCCAGCCACCAAAATGGAACCATAAGAAAGGCAGAAGCTGGTGAAACAATATTATCATCTCTGGTTGCATCTTGCAAGGCACTTTCTAGTAGTCTCTAGAAGGTTCACAATTTTCTGTTTTACTTAGGCAAGGTTTCCCAGGTACAGTTGTTTCATTTTGCATGTGCATTTTGCTAATTTTGGATAAAAAGATTGCTGAAATATGTTGAACTGTTCTCCTTTTTGTGGTATAGAAGCCTATCCCTAATCTTCTTGTGTTATTTCTGCCTCTGATACCAAATTTTCTGTTAAAGAACTAATGCCCAGGAACATATCTACTTCATCTACTGATGTATACTATTATGCTTCCAGCTTAAAAAAAAATTTTTGAAGTCTTTTATTTATCAAACAACGTGCATGGGGGCCAAGCATTTTTGTTTAAACAAGAATCATGCTTTTTGGAATGTATCTTATATGTTGTCCACACCAACTACAAAAACAGAGAACAGTCTGCTCTTTCCAGGGTCTGGTAACTTGGCAGTGATGAATCACAAAGGATGTAAGATGCATCCAATGGTCTTACCTGGGAAACAAAGGCTTGCCTTTTAGCAGTGCAACAGAAATGGTTATGCTAACACTAGCTTTGACACTAGATGAGTAAAAAGGAACATTCATTGGCAGTAGTGAAGCCACTAAAAGATCCAGGTTTTACCTACTATCCCATAAAGTTCAAAAGAGGCAGTGGTTTGATAAACCGTTTGGACTGGAATCCATCATAAAACCTTTCCAGATTGTAACTCTCTTTGGACATGAACAGCAAGCTGTAGGTTAGTTACCAAATAACTCTCTGAAATCAATCAACTGAAATACACTGAAATACATCAAAATAATGGCTCTCCAGGAAAGAATATCTTTGTGTATGCTGTAGGCAATAGTGTGTGAACTCTGTAGGCTACAAGCTATCAGGCATGAATCCACACTGCCAAGACTAGAAATATAACAACAGCAGGAAGCTTCCTCTCCAGGACCAACTGTCTGCACAATTTACCAGTCCACCAATCAACACTGATCATTGGCTCGAGCTGATTCTCAGGTTTCAGCAGAACCCTGCAATTCTTCCACAAAAGAATTTATGTGCTAACAAAGAACTAATTGGAAAACGTGTTTGGGAACTCCAGAATGGCAGTAGCCCGCAGCCACAGGAGGGGAAAAGGGAGGTAAGGGGGAGCAAAGCTATCTATTCCCATTAGTAAGAGACTGACATACGAAGGGCAGGGGGAGAGAATCAGAACTTGGTCAAAATGCTAGACACAAACTTGAACAAGTTGGGTGGAAACCCTGTTCTATTTTGTTTTACTAGTTCAATTCATGTTTCTGCTTCTACAATGGCTGCAACATGAAATTATTACATTTTAGGCTGTATAATATTGTCAACCTAGAGTGCTTATAGATATGAGGTATACTGAGGGTTTAATAAGGTTGTAACTATAAAATAAAAATAAATTGATTGTACCATCAGGCCTGAATTTGTAAATTCAGAAGACAAAGTGAAGATGAACAGATGTGTTGAAATTGGCGACGCTTTATTACTTTCTGAAACAAGCAAAGATATAAAGTCAGTAGATGTTAGATGAGCAGGTTGCTTACCTGTAACTGTGGTTCTTCGAGTTGTCATCTGTGCCTCACACAACGGGAATCTTCACACATGCGCAGTAGCTTTTTGGAAAGTTCCAGAGCTGAGCAGCTTGGCAGGAACCCCTCCCCCATCTGGTACTGAGCATGCTCAATCCCACCAAGCTAACGGTCTCTCCTCAGTTTCGAAGTCCACCAAAGCAAGACCTGAAAGAGGGGAGGCTGGGCGGGTGTGTGTGAGGGCACAGATAACCACTCGAAGAACCACAGTTACAGGTAAGCAACCTGTTCTTCTTCTTCGTGGTCTCTGTGCCTCACACAATGGGAGACTAAGTAACTTACCGTTGGACGGCGGGTCACGTCCTAGAGGATAGAAGACAGCACTGCACAACCAAAGAAAGCGTCACGCTGGGCCCCAGAGTCAAGGCGGTAGTGGTGGACGAAGATCGAAGGCCGCAACCATGTAGCCACACAGCAAAGCTCCTGTAGGTCAACTCCCCTGAGAAGGGCTGCTGAGAAGACCATTGCCCTGGTAGAATGGGCCCGAAGCAAAGCCAGGGGAGGCTGCCTGGCAAGTTCATAGGCAAGGTGAATTGTCTGGGCAACCCATTTGGAAAACCATTGAGAGGAGACTTTATGACCTTTCTCACACCCAACGTAGCACACAAAAAGGTGGGAAGTCTGATGGAAGGTGGAGGTCTGTTGAAGGTAAAAGGCAAGCGCATGGTGCATGTCAAGCGAGTGAAGAGGAGCTCGAGGGGCGATGCAGGGTCTGGATAGAAAGTAGGTAGAATCAAGTCTTGATTTATATGGCAATCAGAGACTACTTTAGGAAGAAAAGAAAGATCGGGACGGAGGACCACTTTGTCCCGGTGGAACACCAGGAACGGCTCATCACAACACAACGCAGTTAGCTCTCCTGCCCGCCTGGCTGAAGCGACAGCGACCAAGAAAGCCGTCTTCATAGTGAGGAGGCGGTCATCAGACGCAGCCATCGGTTCAAAGGGATGGTGCATGAGTTGGGACAGGACAAGCGACAGTGATCATGGAGGAAGTGGTGGAGTGACAGGAGGATACAGGTGTTGCAGACCCTTGAGGAATTACTTCACTGTAGTGTTCCGGAAAAGAGCAGAAGAAGGAGAACCCCGTGGCTGATAGGCCACAATTGCAGAGAGATAAACTTTCAGGGAGGAGAAGGTAAGCCCCTGATCCCATAGCGCCAGGAGGAACTGAAGCACTGTGGACAGCGAGGTAGCAGAAGCAGGCTCATCACAGGAGACGGCAAAGGCCACAAACTTCTTCCATTTGTACTTGTAGGACCTGCGAGCTGATTATTTCCTCACAGCTATGAGAACAGCTGGGATAGCAGGAGAGTCTAGAATGTTATCCTCCAAGCATGCAGGCAGAGAAGAGGGAGGTCCAGGTGCAATACTCAACCCCCCCCCAAATGAGAGAGGAGGTCCAGCACATTCTGGAGCCTCATGCTGTGGCCCGACGCCATGGTGAGGAGGGGCCGAACCAGTGCTGCCTCGGCCAGAAGAGAGCGACGAGGATGGCGTCTGCCTTGTCTGTCACGATCTTCGCCACCACTCGACCTAGGAGAGGAAACAGTGGAAAGATGTAAAGGAACTTTCTGTTCCAAGGAAACTGGAATGCATCGTCGAGAGAGCCAGGGCCCAGGCCAGCTCTTGAGCAATAATGGGAACATTTCCTGTTGCGACTGGTCACGAAGAGATTGGTGGTTGAAGTGCCCCATCGGGACACTATCCGCTGGAAGGCGGCATCGGACAGGGACCATCCGTTATGACACGCTGTGTCCCTGCTCGACGTGTCTGCTGTGACATTGTCCCGCTCCGTGAGGTGAACCGCAATGGGGTGTACCCGTAGTGGAATGCACCAGTCCCATATGCGTAGAGCCAGATGGAGCAGAGTGGAAGAGTGAGTGCCTCCCTGCCAATTCACGTAACAGACAGCTGTCATATTGTCTGACAGGATCTGGACGGTCCGTCCGACAACGAGGTTTTGAACAGCCCGAAGCACTCTGAAAATCGCCAGTAACTCCAACGCGTTGATATGAAGACACAACTCCAGGCTGGCCCAGTGGCCTTGGACTGCGCAACCATGACAGTGAGCTCCCCAGCCCAGGAGAGACGCATCAGTCGTGATAGTGAGAGTCGGATGGGGCTCCCAAAACAGCATCCCTGATAAGAGATGGCTTGGGGACAGCCACCAACGAAATGAGTCCCACACCGGACGAGGCACCCAAAGAACACGACGTTGATCATCGAGGAGAGGGTCGAAACATCAGAGAAACCAGTGCTGGAGAGGGTGAGCATGAAGGCGGGAAGAACAGGTGACCTCTGTCATTGCAGCCATGTAGCCTAGGAGATGTTGAATGCTGTGGGCAGAAACGGACGGATTGCGCAGGACGGCAGCCGCAGCCTGTCGCAGAGTCCGTGGACACCTCAGAGATAAGAAGGTCCTGGTTCGAGTGGAGTCGAGGGTGGCCCCGATGAAATCTAGGACATGCGAGGGCTCAAGGTGGGATTTCTTGGGGTTCACTCTGAGTCTGAGATCGGAAAGGAGAGGGAGGGCAATATGGATGTCCTCGTATAGCTTTAGTTTACAGGACGAGACCAGGAGCCAGTTGTCCAAATAGGGGTAGACCAGAACATTCTTCATGCAGAGGTAAGACACCACAGGGGCTAGACACTTCGTGAAGACCTGGGGGGGAGGTGGAGAGGCTGAAAGGAAGAACCTTGTATTGCTAGCAGACACCGTCGATCACAAAGCGGAGGTACCTCCTGTGCTGGGGGCGAATGGAAATGTCAAAGTAGGCATCCTGTAGATTGATGGACGCGAACCAGTTCCAGCACCTCAGGAAGGGTAGAATCAAGGACAGGGTGACCATCTTGAACTTCCAGGTGGCAATGAAGGAGTTGACCCCCCTGAGATCCAGAATGGGTCGGAGTGTGCCATTTGATTTGAGTACTGTGAAGTACCGGGAGAAGAAGCCTGTGGATTTTGCTGCGGGCGGAAGTTGCTCTATGGCCCCTTTGAGAAGGCAGGTCTCTACCTCTTCGAGGAGAGCCGGGCTGGCAGGGGTGGAATAGAAGACGTAGAGAGGAGGTGGAGTACTTCAAAACTTGATGGTGTAACCAAGACGAACTATGGTCAAAACCCATGAGTCCGAAGTGATGTTGTGCCAGATGTTGAGGTTGCGGGCCAGCCCTGTGGTTCTGGCGAAGCGGCCAGGCAAGTGGAAGAGGGGCAGAGGCAGCAACCTGCAAAGGGAGTCAAAAATGAGATTTGGCAGTCGAGGAGGATTTCTTGGAAGACAGTTGGCGACATCTAAAGGAACAGTGGGAAGAGGCCGGTAAGGAAGATTGCAGAGATGAGCGGCGAGGAGAGCGTGACCTGTAAGAGTAGGAGGGGTGCCTCCAGGAAGAACATGATGAAGGTGGTCTTCTAGGCTGGGTTGAGGGGTGAAGGCCCATCTTTTTAGCTGTCAGACGAGCTTTCATAAGTTGGTCCATCGCTTCATCTGTAGTGGCATGGAACGGCCCTTGGCCATCAAAGGGCAGGTCTTCAATACGCTTTTGGCTATCGTCGGTTAACCTAGCGGACCAGAGCCAAGCAAAACGGCGGAGAGCAATTGCACCGACCATCACGCGCGCCACGTCCTCAACAGCACGTCGAAAGGACAAAATCTGTTGATTCGAAAGGGCCACAGACTCATTAAAATATTGAATAGCAGTGGCCTTGTGATCATCCGGCAGGTGGGAGAAGAGGGGAAAGAATCTATCCCAGATGTTCCATTGATAGGCCACCAGGCAAGCTTGAGCACTGGAGATTCTGGTGATCAACAAAGAAGCAGAATAGAAGCGACGGCCAATGACATCTAAACAGTGGCCCTTGCAATCAGGTGGGGTCGTATGAGCCCTTTTGCCCCCTTTAGTTTGTGACGACTCAACAACAATCGAATTTGGAGTCGGATGATTGAAGAGGAAATCAACGTCTTTCTTCTGGGTGCGGTAGAGGTGCTCCAGGCGGTGAGGGATTGGTTCAAGCGAAGCCAGCTGGGCCCAAGGGTGCTTCAAAACCTCCTGCAGGACAGGGAAAAATGGAATCGGAGCCGTCGACGGGGGGCGAGTATCAACATAGTGGAAGACTGGGTCCTGTACAGTAGGAGCAGGTCCGGAGATGTCGGGGCCAAAGGCAGTGGCCATGCGGACTGAGATGTCTGAGAACTGCTTGATGTCCTCAGGAGCAGAATCAAAATGGGTCTCCAAACGCTAGAGGCGGTGAGGTGTGAGATTGCGGTGTGGAATCCGTAGAATTACCGTCAGAATCATAAGAACCAGAAGAAGGAGACGATGGACGAAGAGATTGAGACCAATGATGTCGGGGTGGTCCTGTCACAGAAAGAACAGCAGATGGAGCAGAAGCCAGTAGAACAGTTGGGGCCGGTAGTGAGACTGGAATTTGCACCGGCAATGAGGCTGGAGTGCTAATCGGTACTGAAGTCAATGCTGACGAAATGGGTAGTACGGTCAGGATCAGTGCAACGACAGACTGTGTCGACAATGAAGCTGACAGAGATGCTGGCAGAGTGGACGCAGGTTGAGTATCTGGTGGAGGCCGTGACACCATGGCTGTCACCCGCGAAGGAGGTGAAACAGCCCAACAATGAGGTGATGGGTCTCATGAACGGTGACAAGACCGAGAGGGGCAGCAGTAGTAGGCCGAACAGGACTGAGAACAGGATCTGGAGTGGCGATACCGAGGCGAACGTCGGTAACAAGATCCCAAAGGGGACCGTGATGGAGAGTGTGAACGCTGAGGGCAGTAAGGAGACTGATGATGAACCTCGGTTTGGTAGCAATCGCGGTAGGCCAGCGAGTAAGAGTGGTAGGAGCCAGGTTGCTCTCTCCAAAGATGTTCATGGCCATACCTGGCGATATAGGAGGCCGAGGAAAAGGGCAAATCCACCCTCGCCAGCAAAGGCTCATAAGCCTTGTGATGTCGGTAGTCCCGACGACATAGGGATCTGCCCCATTCATTAAGTCCCGGAGAATGAGCCACACTAAGCTGTGGTCGGTCTCGGGAAACAGCCCGAGGAGTGTCCGAAGCAGGCCGATGGTTGAACTCGGGATGGCCAGGAGAGAGAGTCGGAGCCATCAGAGTTCGCAGGCAGCCATCTCCGGATTGGCCAGAGGTCACAGGCAAGGAAGCCAACAGCGAGGATCAACCGTCCAAGTCGAAAACCAGAGCCACAGGAGGAGTTGGTAAGGGACTGAGAGAGGCAGCTCGAGTAGCTGACGGACGGGTAGCAGGAGAAGGAAAGCAGTGTTTCTCCTTTCTCCTCTTCTTTTTTTCCTTGTTGGAGGAAACAGAAGAGTGGTGTGACGAGGCGCGTTTACGCTCTGCCAAGGTAGAGACTTTGTGAACTTGTTGCGAGGTCGAAGTGGCATCTCCAGTGGCTTGGACAGTAGGCATCTTGGAGAGCTTCGGAATCTTAGGCAGAGATGAAATTGGCAGCAAGGTCGACATGGTTGTCGTCAGTACCGGTACCAAGGCTGTCGATACCAAAGGAGCGGACGCTACCGATAACTTCAGGGCCGACGTAGAGGACATAGTGGAAGGCGCCGATACTGACACAGTGGACAGAGCGGTATTCGAAGAAGCCTGCTCCTTAATGCAAAGGGCCTGTTCCCAACAATAGGATTTCAACCAAGAAGCTCTATTCTTCAGAGTCTGTGAGGTGAAGTCCTTACAAATAGAGCAAGCCCTAACGTTACGGCCCTCCCCAACGCAGAACAAGCACTCTGGGTGAGCGTCCGAAAGGGAGACCTTACGGCCGCAAGACACACATAACTTAAGCAAAGATGACATAAGAAAGGGGGAAGAGTTCTTACAGTTTTTGTTGAAAAAACAAGAAAAACGAACAAAAGACAAAGAAAAAAGCCAAGAATCAAGGAACTGCTCAACGAGGAAGCCTTCCAAGCTGCTAACAAGGTCAGTGGACAAAAAGAAACTGAAGAGAGACTGTTAGCTTGGCGGGACTGAGCATTCTCAGAACTGGATGGGGAAGGGGTTCCCGCCAAGCTGCTCAGCTCCGGAACTTTCCGAAAAGCTACTGCGCATAAACAAAGATTCCCATTGTGTGAGGCACAGAGACCACAAAGAAGAAATATATTTTACTTACTTTATTCTGTTTTCAAATACTGTTAGAAGTGGGCAGATTTTAGGCCTGTAGCCTCTACTTTCTATTTCTTAATTAGAATCCATTGATCCACAAACTGGAGCCTGACACAGAAGATATACGTCTAGAAATAACAACTTCTAAGCCTAATAATTTGGTTTGAATACTAAGATAGAAGTGAATTTATTGCCCCCATAAGGCAAAAGCCTGCTTTCATGCATTCACATTTGCCTTTGATATATTAAGCAGCATGGTCAGTTTTCCTCAGCCATGTTCAGAAAAGCTGTTTCGAGCTTCTCACTGTTAGCTCATTAGCTGTAGCAAGTTACTTTAGAAAGTTAGCCAAGCAAAATTATCTCCAAGTCTCTCATGTGAATTCCAGAAACAGAGGAAATGAAAGGGCTCTGTTGCATAGCCTACTTTGCAAGCTGAAAGCACTGTGTGATATGTTTTGTACTAACTAGCGCACTTTTGCTTAGTGGATAAGTACGGTACTTTCTACGAATGTTCTTGAGATCTTAACATTTCACTTATGTAATTATGTGTACAGTACAGCCAAAGAAATTAGCCTTCTTGCTTTGTCTGGTCTGCTTGTAATCTCTCTCTCCACACAGTTCTTGTATTCTAGCTATTCAACTTCCCGCTCTCATGAAAATATTTTTTTTTCCTTTCCTCTGGTACGGCAGTCTATTTATTCAAATTTTGAAAAGGTACTTAAATCCATTCTTAATCACTTGGTCACCTGCTATTGTTTTGACATTGTATCTAAGGGTGAAGTTTTAAAAGTTCCAGTGGGTAAAGTTTGGCCTTTGAAACACAGACTCTTAGAGCAGCCTGGAATAGGTCAGGATTTCGCCAATGAAGGCTGAATGGACACAGAGGAAGGCAAGTGAAGGACTACCACATCTGGGCTGGCTTAGGTCTCAGAGGCAATAAATTGACAGAAAACTCAGGGATGAGAAGTGGATCTGAAATCCCTAGTGTGCAATTGGCCCCGGTTTTCATAACACTTCCCGCACCAAACTCAATGCCTAGTTATGCCAAACCTGTTAAAAATTTCAGCAGTATAATTGGAAGGGAGGTTGCCACTGCTATTATTAACCAACTGGAAGTCAGAAATCTATACTGACCTACTTCAAATCATCCAGATTACTTACCATTAGGTTCCAGTTTAACTTCTGTCCCTTGCTTCTAGAGGAAGTCTCAACTACGACTCTATTTAATTTCTGACATTAGCTGCATGAAATTTAGAACAGCATATGCAAGGGTTAGCAACTTGTTGGTTAGTTCCAACTAGAGCAGATCTATTCAATCAGTTGCTGAAAGGTGAATGAGTCAACACGTAAGTAAATCCATTTACAGAGTCTACTCAAGCAAAGACTAACAACAGATTACAGTGTTGTACCTCCAATGCTCTTTCAAAAAAGTTATACCTGTATTTTGTTTTTAAAAACCTCAGCAGTTTGCATTTTTGTACCTTTAATTCTCCAACACCAGTTTGTTGTTGTTAACTGCCTCAAATCAACTTCAACTCTAAATCATCCTGTTATGAACTGTCCTGCTCAGATCTTGCAAACTCAGAACAGCCATGGTTTCCTTGATTGAGTTTCTCTACCTGTAGTGCAGTCTACATTGTCTTCTACATTGTCAAGCAACAGCCATTAACAGGATTTTGTGAGGCAGTGTAAGGGCAAAAGAAAAAATTAATTCTGTACATTATAACATTATGGCTCGATAAGCACTGCTATTGGCAACTCTGTCTACACACATCATCAAACAGCTAAACTCCTATATAGCTGGTCACATGGTATCACTATCCCAATATATCCCAATATATAAGAAATATATATATATATTTCATATACACACACACACACACACACACATATAAAAAGACACACACACACACACACACACACACACACACACACATATATTTCTGCAATATATAAGAATGATCCTCAAAACTACTGACCAATGAGTCTATTATCAGTAGCGGGGAAAAGTGTATGCATGATACCTAAATAATCGTCTCCAGGAGTGGACAGGGCAAGAAAAAAATCCTTGGGGAAGAACAAGCAGGTTTCAGAAGAGGGTAGTCAACTGTAGATAACTGTATAATCTTAAACCTTAAAAATATTTAAAATATTTAAGAACATACCCCCGTTGTGATTCTAACACCACTACACAGTTAGATGTGGCCCTCAAGGCACTCTTACCAATTCTATCCTATCAAAAGGGGAGTTTGTCAAGGATGTATTCTAGCTCCCACACTGCTTAGTCTGTATCTAAATGACCAAGGAGCAGCTGTTAACTCCCAGAACGATCATCCTCCAAAACTGGCCATAGTGAACATACCTGTCATTCCTTTATGCAGATGATGCTCTCCTTTGTCTCAAACAAAAGTGGACACTAAATGAACATTGAGAGCACTTGTGGCCTATTGCAGCAACAACCATTTAAACATGAACTATAACAATATAAAATTATAGCATTTTCAAGAAAACGATCAACAGTAACTGGTGTATTGCAAACCATAAAATTGAACGAGTTAATTCTTTCAAATATCTAGGAGTCACTTTCCACTCTTCAGGACTCTCTTGGACTCTCCAGCATAAACTAGCTGTTAGGCAGGCGTCAAACACTAGGAAAGCAATTACCCGTTTTTTTCTATACAAAAAGAGGTCAGTTTATTCCGTCAGCTGTTAAGATATTTAAGGCTAAGGTCCTCCCACAATTATTGTATGCAATCCCAGTTTGGATTTTGGGTTTTTCACCCCTAGTGGAACAAGTATTATCAACTTTCTTAAGGAAACTATTTGCAGTACCAAACTGTGTGCCTTCAGCAGGGTTAAGACTTGAGGCTAGAATAACATTGATTGAATGTGCTGCCTGAAAATGGGCCTTGGGGTACTGGCTAAAGTGCGCTTTTGCAGGGCAGGAAGTGAGGTACATTTACTTGTTACAAAAAGTCACATATACCTCCAATCTGATAAATAAAATTAAAGAAAGACTCCACAGATTGGGATTATCAGAAAACTTCCTCACTACAATGGGTCTGAATAGTGCAAAGCAGATTCTGAACCAATCAATAAAAGATACAGACAACCAATATTCAACAGCTGCATCATGCTGTCCTTGTTCCCCTATTAGTTTGGGCCTGACGTTTAGCATAAATGCAGAAGCTAAATATCTTAAAAATTTAACTCTTCCCAAATATCATCTGGCCTTCAGCAATGCTAGCTTGTCATTCCATAGGTTGTCTCAGAGCAGAAGTTCTCAACCTTTGGTTCTCCATATGTTTTGGACTTCAACTCCCAGAAGCCTCAGCTAGCATGGCCAATGGCCAAGAATTCTGGGAAATGAAGCCCAAAATATCTGGTGGGCCAAAGGTTGAGAACCACTGTCTTAGAGAGTTGTTACCAAAGAAAGGTACATAATGAGCGTGTTTGCCCTCATGGAGAGAGAAAAGTGGAATCTATACAACATGTCCTCTTTGAATGCTTCTTCTACAAAGATGATCCACTCAGACTGATAAGTCCCATTTTAATAAAGTACCCAGGAATACACTGGAACTGATTTTAAAAATACTTAGTGGATGATTCTGATAAAAGGGTAACCAAAGAAGTAGCAAAATTCTTTGGATCAGGGGCTAACTCTCATAGAAAAATTCTACAAATGTTACAGTAACCAAGGCTCTCTTTGTTATGAAGTGATGGTTACTTAATTACAAGTGATTGACTATGATGAGTATGACTGATACAATTTACACAATTATAATGATTTGAATTTAATTTAACTTCCTCTTAGATAATATTTATTCTTTAGATCTCTAAGAAATACATATTAATCGAAATCTTGTAAATTATTAAGGATTCCAATTTGGGTTTTAGTGCATTTAAATAAATAAATGTATTTTAATGACACAAATGTTTAACAATGCAAATGTATTTTAAAGGTAAATATATTTCAACAATAGTATTTTAATGGTAATGATGTGCTTCATGGTTTGTGAACTGCAATAAAGGTTGTTGATGATGAATTTCATGAGGAGCTTGCAGCAAAAACAAGAATTTTGTAATATCTTCAGGACTAACAAATTGATAAAATAAGCAAAGACTTGTTAGTCTTTTAACATTTTTTGTTCAGTATATTCAAACCTAGAACAAGGTATTAAGCACACTGCAATATATGTCCACAAAAAGTTATGAAACCAGATATCCTCTCACACTATATTTGATTACCTGGCACCAACTTTCACTCACCACAGGAAAACAATCATGCAGCTATTTCCAAGTCTGAACTTGTGTATGAACAGGATGTTGACTCAGTTGGCTGACTCTGCAAGAAGGCTGTAGACACAGTATGGCTAATCAAGCTAGCACAAAAGCTACTGAAGCGCATCTGTACTAGCCTTTAGTTGAATACTTGCATTAAAAGGAAGGAGAGAAGAATAAGAAGCAAAGCAAGAGAAGCTTCAGAGTCTCACTAAAGAGCATGCATTTGTCAGGCTGACCTCAGTGTTCCACCTCAGGCATGGAGGCAGCCTATTTCAGGCTCCATTCAGTGTTCCCTTCCAAAAAAGAAAGGAAAAAAAAAGAAAATGAAAGAAAGAGCCCAGAACACTCTGCCTCTTCAAGAAAGCCCCTCAGGTCACATGTAGCCTCACCTACACCCATTCAATGTGCTCTTCACATCTAGCAAGCAAGAGCACATTCCTCTCTAAATGGATTACTCTTTTTCCAGGAGACGGAAAGTAACTCTCAGGTACACTTAAAAGCTGACTATTCTATTTGCTATTTATTCCAGTTAGAATTTTCATGGATTTACTTGTTCATTCGTGCACACAGTTCCAATTCTAGCCTGCAGTGCAAGGTACCCATAACATTTAATGCATCTCATACGGGAAAAATCTAAAGACCTCCAGGCCGATAACTGAAAGAACTGAAGAGTACCTTCTGATGCAATAGATCTTTACATCCAGCAAAAACCCGTATATTGAGAGGTTAGCAGTGACCTCTTTCAAAGGGACCTTAAATTGGCACAACCTTGTAGCACATTCTATTTCCTGTGTCATTTTAGAAGCAACCAACTCGACCCAGTATGGATAATAAAAATGTGTACCCCAACTTGCCCTCAAACACTCTTTCTATAGGTAAGTGGCGGTGTGGAATAATAATTTAAACTATCCTATTTACTGACATATAAGACTCACATTTTTCCTGAAAAATACTGTTTGAAAATGGGGTGCATCTTATATGGTAGTGTATCTTATACGCTGGCAAACAGTATTTGCTGGCATATAAATGAGGTGTGTATGCTGGTGTGTCTTATACACTGGCAAATACAGTATGCAACCTGCACATTACCACTTTCAAACTATAAAATCAGACACATGTCTTAACAGCAGACAAAAAGAAGCACGCTTCCATGCTCTGTTAGTGAACAGTGACATTTTGCCTTCTATAAACAATGGACCATAATTAAGGAGAAAAACCTGTTTCTAGTTAGGAGCTCCATGGGAATGGCATAACCATCATCCCCTAGGGGGTTTTGAGGGATAATTTCACTACTTTTTTTGCCCTGCTCTGCGCCATTTTAGGACCCTGATAGGATTTTCTTCCAACAGAAAGTGATCCAGAAGTTTACTGGTCCAGGAGGAGGATGCTATCTTCTTCCTATGGATGGCTGGTGCGATACAACCAGTCACTGTCAGCCTGTCCCTCCACTCCATCTTTCCCCAGTCACTAAATGACCGAGGGGGTGTGCCCTGGCACTTGATTGGTAAGTTAAGAGTAAAAGGGGTTGTTGCAGACAAAGGTGTTGAGTACCTCTTTCTGCAACAACTATTAAATGACATATGCAGTCATAATTTTACATTACGCCAGCATGTCTCACCAACAGGTCTCCAGCTGTATTGTTTTCCTTGATTTTCAAATATCCTTGATCACTTATAAAATGAAGAGACAACTGTTTCCACTAATTCAAACAGTTTTGCTTTTACACTGTAATCTTACACACATGTGTACTTTATGCCTTCAAGACATTTCCAACTTATAGTAACCCTAAGGTGAAACTATCACGGGGTTTTCTTAGCAAGATTTGTTCAGAGGGTGTTTGCCTCTGTCCTCCTCTGGGCTGAGAGAATGTGATTTGCGCAAGGTTACCCTATGGGTTTCCACAGCTAAGCAGTCTCAGATCCTTGTCTTCAGAGTTGTAGCCCATCACACTGGTTCTCAAGTTGCACATACCTACTTATAAGTAAGTCCCACCAAGTCCAATGGGGCTTACTCCCAGGCAAATAAGGTACAAGATTGGAGCCTTAGAATGAATGGTGTTGCTGCTGAGACATTTTATTATAATAGGAGGTTGGCTGGCTATGGATTATTAAACAAAGTCACTCTGGAAATTATGAACTGAAAGGGGAGATACTGTGTTTTATAAAAGTGAAAACTGCAAGCTGCCAGCAAATTTGCTGCTAAAATAGAAATATTTTAGCACGATAGCATACTCCTTTTAATGTAAGTGCACATCTCTCTTCTTATATAAGAAATCCCAGAAGAGGCATGCTCCCATGTCCTCAGGGACCATAATGAGATAAATACATTCAAGTATTGAAGCCCTATTTTGTTTTAAATGAGAATCGGTCTCATTCAGATTTTTTTTTTATGAATGTGCTCAATGTGGGTCATTACTTTTTTTATTCATATTTTTTATAGAGACATACAGTTAACATTGTACTTATTCAAGTATTACTTTAGTAAACATATAGGATATATAATCCAAAAATACAAAATTAATGATCAATCAGTACATATTTAACAGTAGAAAAAATGCAAAACCACTATTTTATTCTTTTCTTCCTCACCCCCCCCCCCCAAATCAGAACACTTTATATTATAGCAGCATCAGCCCTCCATAACCACTGGGTTCACTCTCACAGATTTGATTATCTGCAAGGTTCTCCAACCCCGGCCTCCTCCATCTCAAGTGCTTCTTTTCCAGAGAACTTTCCATCTTGGCAGCTCTGACACACAGCCCTTCAAAAAATCACCTCTGATCCTTTCCTCCTCCACCAGCCACAGCCTGGCCAGCTAAGGATGGCTCACAGCCCAGTTTCACAGTACCAGAAACCCTCTCTCAGTGCTCCCCACACACCCACAGAAGGAGATGGGCGAGAGGAAGTACAGTACAGTTCTCCCTCCACATTTGCAGGTTTGACCCTCACGCCTCTCACCTCCATTCTCCCAGTCCCTTGCACTTTGCCATTGTGGAGAAAAGAAGGCAAGCGTTCCAAGATAAAAGGTAAGGCACTGGGGGAGGGAGACATGCTGCCCACTTTCCTTCTGCCCTTCAGAGTTCCCCCTCCCACCCCCTCTCCTCTGGCTCCAGCACTGAGAACTCTGCACCAAAGCAAAAGGTAAGGGGACTGGTGGGAGGAAGAAGGCGGCATGCAGTTTTCCACTGCCCTCTGGAGCTCCCCTCCCCCACTGCTTTGCCTGTTCTCAGCACCATGCCTCAGCCCCTTTCCCACAAACACATACTCACATTCATTTTTATATTTGTGGGGTTTTTTTTCACTTTTACAGCAGTCCTGCTCCCCTAACCTCAGTGAATGTGGAGGGGTAGCTGTAATATCATATACTGGATACTACCATTCAAGATCCATAATCCACAACAGTAAACATGGAGTTTTTGCCTCAGGAGATATTTATAATTTCTCGATTTTCCTTCAAATTGGGTCAAAGAAACCGGGGCCAGGAGGTTATGTTTATGATAGGAACAATACAGATTCTAAGGCTCTTAGGAGGAGGAGCATAAATGAAAAGATACCCTTTGCATTGACTTCACATTCTTTTTCAAATCTTTTACAACAGGCCACACCTCCATTTTACACTACCTCAAGCTTATGTAAAGCAGCACACGATGATGCACAATACTGTGTGCCAGGACAACATCTTCACCAAGACCCACATTGTGCGTCAAGGTGTTCTAAGTCTCATACCATCTGGAGGTGGTATTCATCAGAGAATAAAAGCCAGTGTGAGTCACAAAGCCATAAGAAGGGAGGGGGTGACGTTGGTGGACCATTCTCCCTGACGAGCCAAGAAATATAAATGACAATATATTGCAGCCACCCATTAAGACAGATGATGCAACCGGTTTTTAAATTATGCTGCTGAAAAGTTTATGATGTACTTTTGCCTGCTTATATTGTTTCCAGTTTATGCCATCCCTACCCTGAGAAACATTTCTCACTTTTCATGCTTATGTAAAACAAAGATTTTGAATTTTAAAAGGCAAAACAATACCAAACCCATTACATTTTTACCTAGCCTTTTTCAGATCCCTCAGTGGCCTATGTGGCCCTTGCTCCCTGCAACTCTCTTCACAACAATGTTAAGAAGCAGGCATGGCTTAAGAGAAATAATGACTGTTAAGCCTGTCCAGGAAGCTTCAATGCTTAGTGGGGATGTGAGCCCAAGGACCCTCTAATCCTAGTTTGACCCTCTAATCTCAAACCCATTCTGGATCCAGGAACACAATGACAGGGACAGAAACGACTGGGGGAAGGCATGACATAATACCTTTCTTATACCCACCAGTCTAAAGGGGACAGTGACAGTGCTTAAAGAGAAAACATGGCAATACTCCACTACCACAAGAAATAGATCATAGACTCAGCACTGCTGTGACCAAAGAATGTTTTGCTCTCTATTCACTGAGAACACTGGAAGAAGCAGGATCACTAAGGGGTAACTTGTGACTATCAAAAGAAGAGGAGAAAATACATATAACAGAAGCAAGCAAAGTGATTCAAAATAAAGAGAAAAGAAGATAAATAGGATTGCAGAGGTGTTTTCTACAGCAGACTGCAGTCAACTTCCCACAGGCTCTAGTAAAAATAGGGAACACGACAGAGTAACTGGAAAGAGCCAGTGCTCTCAACTCAGATAGCTAGAATGAGGCCTAATCTGCACAAGCACAGAACGTGGTAGTAGAATGTGGTGACAGAATGTGGACATGGCAGAGAGGTCTATTATACTGCAAGCTGTACACAGAAGGACACTCTTTTTAAAACAGATTGCTCCTTCATGTACAAACCCCCTTTCAAAAAAAGAAGGGGAAAAAAAAGAATCAGGTATGTCAAGAGAAAACATTCCAGCTGATCGTTGCTGTACTAGTTTTCTACTTACAATGAGGTCTCTTGCTTTACATTTAGGTGAGCATCCAATACTGTGATCTCCCTGTCCCATAGCCTCACATATTACACTATCCCATCTCCGCTAGCACACCCTATTTTCATTCTGCGGCTTATGTAGATCAGGCCTCAGACACAAAGAGGAAAAGTCATAAGCCAGACATATGATCTTGTAACTTGTGAGATACAAATTTACAGTCGTTAATGACCCAAATGTGACCCCCCCAACCCACCTCTTAAACAGGCAACACTCCAGTTGAAGAGTCTCCAAAGCTACAGACCAAGGTGCTAAGAAATGACAACTACAATGTTCTCCCAGTTTCAGAGCACATTGAGACAAGCTGTTGTGGTAGGATTCCAAGCGATCCTCCAGTTGCCTGTCTCAATGCACTCCACAATCAGAAGAACACTGCAGTCATCACTCCTCATCTCTCCAAACTGGGGCTTTTAGAAAACCCTTCAATTGTCGTTCTACCTGGCTTAAGGTTTTTTTTTGGGGGGGGGTAGCTACAAGTATAGGATCTTGACCAACGATAATAATAAGAATCCATATTAGTGTGTGGCTGTAAGCACAAGATTCTAGTTGCACTTTAACCTTTATTCAAGCAGTTGGGCCATTTTAGTCCTAAAGACACATGTTTTGTTGCAGAATGCAAATATAACTACAATATAACTACAAACAGGGTTAAAACAATTATCATCTGAAAAATTGTAAATTATTTTGCTGTGTTGTAGATACCTGCCATATATAATTTACCTTTTTCATACAGAAATGGCTAGAACAATCATTCTTCCTACCTATCCAATGCAATATGTGTGGTTATCTTATTTTGCAAACAAGGAGAGAAGGTAATTATTCAAAACAAATATTCTGCTTCATATAAAGGTGTGTCTTCCGGCTCTGAATATTTGTGTGTTGTGGAATACCCTTCATTCTTCATCCAAAAACATTGCTGTAGACATGGGGCAAATATCCACACATTGGAATTTTCAGCAAATAAACCAATCAGAAAATACTCTAGAATTCTATAGAAGGGCTTTCTTTTAAGGGGCCTGGATGAGAGATACAGACTAACAGATTTGTTATGGTATAACCTTCTATGGACCAGAGTCTACAACACAATGAAATATACTCCCATTTATGAACCAATATGACATAACAAATGTTTTCACCTTTAAGATGACATAGCTATTACCCTAAAACATGGGCAGCTCAGGGGTCCACTCACGATGCCAGTACCTCCACATAACAGAGGGGAATTAATTAGTTCAAAATTAGGAGGCCTGCAAGAGGGGGGTAACTGAACAAGATCTTTCCACCAATGCTTATGAGGTTGTACAGGAAACAATCAGCCAGAGAACCCAAAATGTAAACTAAAAATATGTTTTGTTTAAAGATTGACACATGCACAGGAAAGGATCCACACACTCACACAAGGATTAACCAAAGGATAAAGGGAGAAAAGTTGTGGATAGAGGACTTTTTAGGGTTCAGGTGATAATTACCGGTCTGGAGAGACGCGAGGGGAAGTGGCGGTGTGACTTAGGTAGGCACCTAAGGACAGTTCTCATTCAGGAATCCAGGCAACAGCACAGTGTTCAGCAAGGCTGGAGACTGTGCTGAACCACTCAAAACTGAGGGGTTTTATACCCGAAAACTCCCGAAAACAAGGGGTGGAACCAACAAAATCAGCCTAATGAAACCTTTGCAAGTTTAGTAGCCATGAAATACAGTGGAAAACAGGAGTAGAGTGAAAAGAGTACCTTGGGGCAATGATATAATTTACTAGAACCTTGAAAGAGAACACTGAACCTGAGGATATCTTTCAACAATTTGTTGCAAGTCCTACTTGTATTCTGCAATACTCAATATCTGTACAGCACTTAAAAATATTCATACTTTCCTGAGTTTGAATGCATTTTTTGTTGTTGTTGCATGCCTTCAAATTGTTTCTGACTTATGGTAACCAATCCTGGGATTTTCTTGGAAAGATTTGTTCAGTGGGGAGTTGCCTTTACCCTCCTGAGGCTGAGAGAGTGTGACCTGCTCAAGGTCACCCAGTGGGTTTTCATGGCTTAGTGGAGGGGGGATGCGAACCTTTGTCTGCAGGGTTGTAGTCCAATGCTCAAACAATTACACCACACTGGCTCTCACACCACAGCAGCTCTCAAATGCATTAACTGGTTATAATCCTTACAACTGAGGTGGAAACCATGTGGAACTGCAACTATCAGCAGATCTACTAAGCGTAGCCAGTGCTAACCAACACTAGTATCAGACAAAGGGCCACGTGATTCTAACCACTGCCTTACAAAAACCCTGTAAGGCAGAGCTTTCCAAACTTTTCATGTTGTGACACACTTTTTAGACATGCATCATTCTGTGACACAGTAATTCAGTTTTACTAGCAAACTGGAGGTTAAACTAACCCCTTATAAGAGAGTCAGACACATACATAGGTTGCAATAACAAATGTATGGGGACACAACATATCTCATGAAAACCTTTCATATATTTTTAAAAATATATGATTTATAAATAATAACACACATTCCCAAGTTTGTAGGCAGTCACATAGCGACCGAGGGGGGAGCGATTTGCCCCAGGTGGCAATGTTTTCGGGGCATCCCGGCCCATAGCAACGCTCCCACGTGCCCTAGCCATGCCCTCATGTGCCCTGGCCACGCCCCCACGCCCCACGGCCACACACACACACACACACACCACAGCCACATCCCTCACACCATAGCCCCACCCCCTCACACACACCCTCCACACACTCCAAGCTCTGCCACTGTTTGTAGGTGACACACCTACACACTTCAGGCGACACACTAATGTGTCATGGCACAGCATTTGAAAAGCCCTGCTGTAAGGGATACCAGACTGGTTTTTTTGTGTATTCGGAGCTTGAAAAAGTTAACCTTCCAACTTCTAAAACTTCTACTACAACTACAGCTTCTAAAATTACCCAGCCACCATGGCCATGCCATGCTAGCTAGAAGCTCTAATCCAAAAATGGATTTTTTTCCAAATTCTGTCCTATTGCAGACAACCTAATCATAGAAATGTAGAGTTGGAAGAGACCACACGGGCCATCCAGTCCAACCCCCTACCATGTAGGAATACCCTCAAAGCACTGCCGACAGATGGTCATCCAGCCTCTGCTTAAAAATCTCCAAGGAAGGAGACTCCACTACACTCCGAGGCAGCATATTCCACTGCCGGACAGCCCTGACCATCAGGAAGTTCTTCCTGAGGTTCAGGTGGAATCTCCTTTCCTGCAGCTTGAATCCATTGCTCCTTGTCCTGGTCTCTGGAGTGGCAGAAAACAAGCCCTCTCCTTCCTCTACATGGCATCCCTTCAAATATTTAAACAGAGCTATCATGTCCCCTCTTAACCTTCTCTTCTGCAGACTGAACATACCCAGCTCTCTAAGTCTATCCTCATAGGGCTTGGCTTCCAGGCCCTTCATCATTTTGGTCACCCTCCTCTGGACTTGCTCCAGCTTGACTATGTCCTTCTTGAATTGGGGTGCCCAGAACCGGACACAGTATTCAAGATGAGGTCTAACCAAAGCAGAGTAGAGTGGTACCAGAACCTTCCTCGATCTAGACACCATACTCCTATTGATGCAACCGAGAATTGCATTGGCTTTCTTGGCTGCCGCATCACACTGTTGACTCATGTTCAGCTTGTGGTCTATTAAGACTCCTAGATCCCTTTCACACGTACTGCCATCCAGCCACGTGTCCCCCATCCTATATTTCTGTATTCCATTTTTTCTACGTAAATGTAGGACCTTACACTTCTCTCTGTTGAATTTCATTTTGTTAGCCTTGGCCCAGCTCTACAATCTGTCCAGGTCATTTTGAATTTTGATCCAGTCCTCTGGTGTACTAGCAACCCCTCCCAATTTGGTGTCATCTGCAAATTTGATGAGCATGCCCTCTATTCCTTCATCCAAGTCATTGATGAAAATATTGAACAGCACTGGGCCCAGGACAGAACCCTGTGGCACCCCGCTAGTCACTTCTCTCCAGGATGAAAAGCAGCCATTGGTGAGCACCCTCTGGGAACGGTCAGTCAACCAGTTACAGATCCACCTGACAGTAGCTCTGTCCAGCCCACATTTTACTAGCTTCTTTGCAAGAATGTCATGTGGAACTTTGTCAAAGGCCTTACTGAAATCAAGAAATGCTACATCCACAGCATTCCCTTCATCTATCAAGCTAGTAACTCTATCACAAAAAGAGATAAGATTAGTCTGGCATGACTTATTTTTGAGAAATCCATGTTGACTTCTCGTGATTACCGCATTGCTTTCTAAGTGATTAGAAACTGACTGCTTAATGATCTGCTCCAGGATCTTTCCGGGTACTGACGTCAGGCTGACTGGGCGATAATTATTTGGGTCCTCTTTTTTTCCCTTCTTGAAGATGGGGACAACATTTGCCCTCTTCCAGTCTGCTGGAACTTCTCCTGTCCTCCAAGATTTCCCAAAGATTATAGCAGGCGGTTCCGAAATGACCTCTGCCAGTTCTTTTAATATCCTAGGATGCAATTCATCTGGCCCTGGAGACTTGAATTCATCCAGTGTGGCCAGGTATTCTTGTACCACCTCTCTACCTATTATGTGCCGCATTTCCCCTACTTCCTCACCTGCTCCCCAACCGCCAGGCCTGCCTAAAGCCACCTAGTGGGTAAGACAGAAGTGAGATCCAAAACAGAATATTCCTGATTCATACTATTGTCTCCTTATCACTATACTACTCTAGCCGAAGTATTCAGTATTTATATTGATCAAAAGTTGTCAGAAATGCCTGTCTGTCACAAATGCCACACTACAGATAAGTCCTTCTCCATTTGAGTTCTAGTATTTTAAGAAGTTCCAAGCCTTCCTGTAAGTCAAAAATTCACAATAACAAGGTTTATTTTTGCAAAGTATTTGAGTCCTCTTATAATTCAGGTGTCACCAAAAAACAGCAGAAAGATTTCCACCGTGTAACTTGTAGGACGATTCACAGTAAAATTTAGCTATTCAGCTTATTTAGCAAAGCCCTGATCAAGCAAAAAGAGTTGCAGGAAGCCATGTGGAAGGGGAGGAAACACAATTAGTTCCTGATGGATAGGCTGCACTGATCCAGCTTTGATAAGCAGTGTAACCCTTATCCACGGAGCTAATATCATCAGAACTGCTTGCCAAGTCACTTCTCCCTAGGCTGTCTTAAACTTCACGCCTTTGTCATCAACTCAATACCATGCAGGAGCCAAAGAATGATAATTAGAGTGGTTAAGGTCAGCAAGACCTAAATGAGCTGGCCCATCGATCGCTTAATAGCCTCTTGAAAATAGACTCTGTGCTCCAGGAATAGAACCCCAACAGTAAGCTCTCTCAGATAGCCAATGCATTAGTTGTGTGTCAGCTCATTTCTTGTAAAGAAAATGGGAATACTTCACCAGTCAGCCTGAATTTCAGTTTTCATTTCTCTTGCCATTGTTGCTCAGCTGCTTCTGGGGAAGTATACCTGGAGAAGTTGGGAGAAAGAAAGCCTCTACTTTTGCGGATTCTTCTGTGATGCATGTTCAGTGCCTATCTGTGAAATTATATGACAGCCTATGTTAAAATTTGACACTCACATCCCTGGTTCAAAAGCAACTCTTTTATGCCACTGCACAGAGGGTCACTGCTGCTGAGCCCATTTCTCTACGATCAATGCTCCACAGAGCTGTCCTGAGGAAGTATCTCAGGGGAAATGGTATCATCATTTCAAATGCTGGAGCAAAACATCTAGCGAGTTCCACCACCTCTTTCTTTTACTTCTTCCTGCACTCTCTACCCTACACTTAAGTTTATCAGAGGCAACTGAATACTGAGATAGTATGAATTTAGAATATTATGTGGGAAGGTCATACCTATTTCAGTAAGCCATCACGATCACTCTTTCCATTAAAACCGAAAATGAAAGAAGCAAAAGGCAGTTCTCCAAGAATAATCAGGAAAACCAAACCAGCATCCCTTTGAGAGGTCCATGGTTTTCAGGAAACTGCCGTGCAAGCTTTGAAGCTCATGTCTCCACAGCTTATCACTCATTTCAAATACTGTGCAGCATATTGTCTAAATGAGTGCTAGGACAGGGAAACTGACAGATTGAGAGATGTCATTCACAATTCAGAAAAAGCTAGTCAGATCATATAAAGAAGATCTAGACTCTAAATGCATGGACTGTATACTAAAAGAAGAAATGGAAATTAAATAAAAATAAAACCTACACGAAAATTTGGAATGCCTACTTATTATTTCAAACAGAAAGATAGTTGTAAGAAGCATTATCATCTAAGAATGCATGTCTGTACAATGGACTGAGATCACAACATATAGAGAAGGATATAAATATTTAAATAAATAATTTTAATATAATGAGGGTTTTTTTCATAGAGCTTTGCTCAGGCTCACTAAATTTCATGCATACAATATCAGAGTAGTCAGAATTTTATTTATATCTTATTAGGAAACATAAAAAGAGCTTCAAAACTGACTTGTTCAATTAGCATGCCTAACACACACTGGAAAATGGAAGTCACCTACTTAGTTGTGAAAGCTGTTCAGAGCTTGAACAAATTACTTTTTCAGGCTACAACTCTTAGAATCTGGAAGTTGCACTCTTACTGAATTTCTGAATCAGACTGCAAGACAGAGCTCAGGTACAAGAATATGGAAGCCACTTGACAAAAACACAGAACAGAAAGATAAATAGTATATTATCTGGAAAATATTTCAAGCCTTCCATAGGCACAAACTCTCTTAACTTACAGTTTTAAAGAAGGACAACTTATTTTTCTGTTTCACTTCATCCTGATTTAGCATCAGAAATGTTGCAATTTAATCACCACATAAAGACTCTTCATCCATTACTGAAATGCCATCAAAGCCTCATATTTCTAAAATGCCAAAAATATTAAGTATCCTGTTTGTTTTTCTGAAAGTTATTTTACTGTCATTTCTCATCCCCCTGACTGAAAAATTGCTCGCTTAGTCATATATAATATTTGGCTCAAGTCTCACTAGAATACACTTACGGCAAGAGCTGAAACTAGTTACATTTCTGAGAGCAAGTTCCTGAATGAGATAGACTGTAGGACTATTTCCATATTGGGAAACCATTTCTCCTAGAGCAGGAGTGGGGAACCTTTGGTTCTTCAAGGTGTTTTTGGCTTCAGGTCTCTAAAGACCCAACTAGCACAGCCAATGGAAAGGGGCTAGGACAGTTGAAATTCAAAGCTTCTGGGAGGTAAAAGTTCCTTGTCCCTGTGTTATAACAACACTGTAAAGAATGAACAGATCAAATGTGCAAAATGGCTGACTGAAATTATACACGCTAAAGTTTCATAGAAGGCATCTTCATGGTACCACCTAGAGAAATGACACCCTTCCTTTGGCTTCCTAAATGGGGCCAACATGGGATCAGAAGGCAAACTCTTAGAGACACTAGATCAGTCCTGACTATTCAACAAGCAGCCATCCTCACTGTGGCTGCTGTAAAGACTGAAAAGTCTCCTTATATGATCTTGCAGGAGAACTAATAAAAGAAGGCTTTCCAAATTGCTGAAAATGGTAACAATTATGCTATGATATGCATATTCTATATTATCTGAATGGTTCCTCAACAGTATTCTTTATGTAAATCTTTTTTTTTTCTTAGCTGAAAAGAGACATAAGTTCTTCACACAGAATAAATAAAAGTCAATCATGACATGTGTTGGGGACCTCCAATACCTATTCCGAAAAAGCCTTGTCCCACTTCCCAGGAGCAAAGAAAGAGGTTCATACTGCTCAGAAATCATTTGTCATCTCTGATTAAACAAAGATGGCACCCACCATTTCTTTAAAAAAGTTAAACCTTTTTACAGAGGGTATCTATCTTCTGAAACAAAAGTCATACTACATTTTAGTAATAGTAACGTTTCAGAATCTGGGTTCCAAGAGGGATTAAGATTTAAGGGTGCTGAGAGGCCTCCCATAAAAAACAGAAATTTAAGGCCAGCGCATAATATTCTAGCACAATACACACTTCCTTACTGAACCTGTGGCACACTTACCTCCCCTGAGTAACTGTATTTTCCTTTCAGAATTTGCCGGTATAATCGGGTGCGGTTGTCATCCTCAAAAGGCATTGTCCCACTTAATAGGATGTATGAGATCACACCGAGGGCCCACATGTCCACAGAGTTAGTGTAAGGCTTTCTGACCAAGATTTCTGGGGCAATATATTCAGGCGTCCCACAGGTTGTCTTCATCAAACAGTCATCTCCCTTCTTCCGAGCACTTGCCAGCCCAAAGTCTGTGATCATTATTTTGGAATCCATGCCTGGGTGGTAGTAGAGCAAATTCTCTGGCTTTAAGTCCCTGTGAGTTATGCCCAATGTATGTAAATATTTAACCCCATCCAATACCATCTGCAGCACCCGAGTGGCATCTCTTTCTGTGAAGGAGCCTTTTGCAATGATACGGTCAAACAATTCTCCTCCAGTTGCTAATTCCATCACCATGTAGACACGCTCCTGAGTTTCAAATACTTCAATGAGTTGGATGATGTTGGTGTGCCGTACACGGCGCAGCACACACAGCTCTGACTCACACACTTCTCTCCCCTCACGGTACTTGGTCTCTATCAGCTTGATTGCATATGGCTGCTTGGTGGCTTTGTGCTCCACCCGAACCACTCTGCTAAAGCTACCTCGCCCAATCAGGGCTTTGATGTCATATTTGGCTGTCACTCTAGGATCAAATTTTGCACGATACTTTGCCACTCTGTTCTTGCGGGGCTCTGGCTGTTCCAAATGTGGGTTGGTGTGACAGGGAGGAGAAGGAATAGTAGATTTGATTGGATCTCCATCTCCTTTGATGAAGTGCTTATATATGTCAGTTTTATAACCAGTGTATGGCTCAACCTTTTTAACAAGATCCAAATGAACATCCTTGGGAGGCTCAGGGAGTACTTTGCTAGTCCCACAGCCCATCACTGAATGGTACTAATCATTCATCAAGGTGCTCTCCCAGAGCAACACCACAGCAACCATGTCTGGAACAATTCCAACCTTTGCAACATCCCGAGAAGCTGGGGAGGAGGAGAAAAGAGAGTATGCTCAGTGTTTTATACTTATTCAAATAAATGCTACTTATTCTGAATATATGCCTAATTAAGACATCATACCACCTTATGCTCATGCTCTGTCATTGATACATTCAGTTCTAAGTCCAATTTACATATGTCTGTTGTTGTTATTATTAAGCAAGTTGGGATTCTCTTCCCTCTTCATGCAATAAACAAAACCCCCTGACATCCCATCTCCTCCTCTTTCACCCTGCTGCCACACAGCAGACAGCAGAGTGGGAGCTTCTGTCTATTTGACTATATCCAGATACACAATGAAGACGTCTTTTACTTTGTAGAACCAAGTCTTCACAAAGCAACACAGAGAAATAATTAGACACATGAGATATGTGTACAGTTATTAATACAAAAACTGCTGTGAATAACACACTGTTTATATCCCATACACACACACAAAGGTGCAGTGAAGATACATTTTCAGTCTTCTTAAAGGCATGTCTATAAGTAGGAATCAACTGGAATGTAGATCCACAAATACTGGACAGGTACCAAGCATACTTCTGAGGTAGATTGGATTATACAAGCAGGGTCATATGTGTGAAGGCAGTCTTTAAGATAAATCTGTCCCAAGCTACTTAAAATTTTAAAAGTTAAAATTCATACTTTTAGTTCAGCCCAGAAATACCCAGAGGTAGCCAATATAATTGGTAAGAAAATAGTGTAAGATGTTCAGCCTTTTTAAACTATCTGCATCCAGGTGACCAAATTTTGCACCCAGAGGAGAACAAAGATATTGATATTCACAAGCTGGAACATATCCAGAGGAGGGCCATCAAAATGGTAAAAGGCCTGGAAACCATGCCCTATGAAGAGATGCTTAGGGAACTGGGTATGTTTACCCTGGAAAAGAGAAGATTAAGAGGGTATATGATAGCTATGTTTAAACATTTAAAGAGATGTTATATGGAGGATGGATCAAGCCTGTTTTCTGCTGCTCCAGAGACTAGGACACAGAGCAATGGTTTCAAACTTCAAGAAAAGAGATTCAATCTAAACATTAGGAAGAGCTTCCTGACAGTAAGAACTGATCAACAATGGAATGCACTGCCTCAGAGTGTGGTGGAGTCTCCTTCTTTGGAGGCTGTTAAACAGAGGCTACATGGCCATCTGTCAGGAATGCTTTGGTATATTCCTACATGGCAGGGAACTGGACTCAATGGCCCTTGTGGTCTCTTCCAACTCTATAATTCTATGAAAAGCTAGGTAAGAGTTTGAACAATATAAATGTTATGGCACTTTGTCAGCCAGACATAAGTTTTCACATATTTGGCTTATGTAACAAGAACCAGCTCTTGCACTCAAGCAATAGTGAGCTCTAATGTGCTTTCAAACATCTATTGTCATTCTATTTTACTTTTTCTCATAAGTACATGGAACCTGAGCAACTGTGTGAGAATACCATTTATTCAGAACAACTGAACAAGCAGGGGGTTTTTTTAAGAGGCACGGCAGAAAGAAACGCAACATTCAGGCTTCCATACAAACAAAAAGCTTAGGAGATCAGTATTCAAAGGTTAAGATTTAATCCTAAAAATCTCTTTAAATCCAAAACTCCTTGCACAGGACTGGAATGATCCTAAAGCTCAAGACCGAGAAAAAGAAGCCAAGTGCAAAGGCAAAGACTGTCTCATTCCACTGTACTAATGCTTTATCGCAACTTAAAACACCTGCAATGCACATGATTCATAAACATTCAAAATATCAGGAGAATAGTGGAAACTGTGGCATTATTAAGACTGAGCAAGTGTGATCTTTAGCTAGAACTTAACTTTGACTTTGTTAGAAGCAAGACTGATAAAACATTTATGAAGCCATTCTCCAAAAAGACTACCTTCCCATGCTCATGTATGATGTTCACCCCATCACAGTACCCCATGTACTGTAAATACTTATACACACACCTTTCACCCAAAAAAGAACACACACAAGCACACCCTTTCTCCCATAAGAGAAAATTCAATACCTTGAGCATTCCTGTTTTCACTTGGCTGGCATCTGTTGCCATATCCAAACTGCACTCCTCTCTGGAATGCCTTTTAATCTTTTTTATCATGTCAGCATTTCTTAACTTTTCCTTTACCATGGACCCCATTTTAAATAACTTTTGTTGCCGCAGACCACCAGGACTAAGCTCAAGATTTAAAACTCTAAAGTGCATCAAATATTTACTTAAAGTGGCTTATCAGGGGTCTTCAAATTTGGAGACAAGGAAGAAATAAGTAAATGCACACACTCCTATTATAATACTTTAGAATGATTCCATACAAATTTTTCTTTCTTAACTGTAAAGCTCATAACATTTCTTCAAGCCTTTCCAGACCCCCCCGAGGACGGTGCAGCCCCCCAAAGGTCCATGGACCACTCGTTAAGAACCAAACTTTTCTTAAACTGCAATCTGTCCAAAGAATCTGCTTTTAATACAGCATTTCAGAACAGCCCACAAATGCCTCCTTCTAACCTACACAAATCTCAAGACAGGAGATGGAAAATATCAACACAATGAGATGTTTTCCTAAAACATGGCAAGAGTGTAAAATGCTTCTTTGGTTTTGACTCTAAAGGTAGTTATAAATTTGAAACTGGAAGCTAAGCAGAAGATGGTACCCCTCTCTTGGTAACATTCAATCACTGAGAAAAGGCACAACTGCTGCACCACTAGTCCTTTTGGACATTCCTTTTTGCTGACAATTCTACTTGCTACTGCAAGCAGAAGAGAACAGTAAATAATAGCTTTTAAAGTAGCAATGCTATCTTCTCTCAGTTTTGCAGAACTTTTTTTTTAGAAAAAGCTGACAATGCTATAAATATTAGTGAAGGTAGAAAAAAGCTTCCTTTTCCCTATTCAAGGCTCCTTTGCCTTAAATCTATGACACTGTTCATCAATGACTTAATGACAGCAATAAATAAATAAATAAAAATAAAATAAATTCCTAGAATGTGAACATATGAAATTAATGCCAAGTTCTTTCCCAGTATGAAATCTAATTTGAGTTTTGGAAAACCTATTATTCTTTGTACTGAACAAATCTATCACATCTTATTTCATGACACTTTCTTAAACGCTTTCTTAATGCTTCCATCTAAGACTCAGAGAACTGAATGTGCAGGAAGAAATTTTTCAAGGCAAAAAAGTCCCAATCTCCTTTATTCCTATTTCATACAACCATTATTTTCTTGGTATGCTGAGGAAAAGAACCATGCGCCCACATTTGTCTGAAATCCACACTCATTTTTACATCCAATCAGATGGTATTTTTAAACAAGAACAACATGGGCAGCAGCATACAATAAATCCAAAACGGACTCTTTTGGTCAAAACCATTAAACAAGAGTCTACTATTCCGCCCCCGGAGGGTTTTCAGACCACAGTCAACCCAAGATTATGTTCTACTAGCATCAGAGTATGTAATGCTGCTTCATAAATGCTTGCTGCCCAGTCGTCAAGTTCAATGATTTTGCAAGCGCCCCAATCCTTAACACCTTTAACTAAAAGAATTAGGTGGCAGGACCACGAACTGTCAACAGCCACTGTCCCCACTTTAACAATATTCTCGTTGTATTTATTCAAGCTCGAAAGACTAAGCTGCTGGAGTGCAACAGCTCTGATGCCCCGATATAGAACGACTCTGAGTGCTGAAACGAGACAGCCTGAGATGCTGTTTGAAGACAAAAGAACTTGAAAGGTGTCCTGCGAAGCCCGCCTGGATTAGACTAAGGCTGAGGCATCTGCAGGGCGGTCCTCGTACGAGGAACGGGTAGGTGGGAAGTACAGGCCCCTCTGTGTTCAACGGCACCACGTCCCCCATCCCAGGCCTGCGGAGGCTACGCGACGCAGGGGGTGGCCAGGGGAAGGAGAACGCCACGTCGAGCTCAATGCCTTCTGGGGCAGAGCTGCCCCACACTGACTCACCTCAGCCCGCAGCAAGGTGGTCGCCGGGTCCACCCAAGCCCAAACGGGGGTTACGGCCTGGCGCTCGCGTCCCGCGTCATCAGTGCGCGCTCAGGAACACAACGCTTGGTGCGAGGCCATTTTCGCCAGCTCTCATTGGCGGAAACTAATCATGGGCGGGCTTATCGTGGGACATAAAGTAAGGGGAGGGAGCGAGGAAAGTAGAAAGAGACTTTTGCGGTTACTATAGAAACGGAGGCCGGGCAAAGCAGATACTGGAAGCCAAGGGCAGTGGGGGCTCGACAGCGACCACGCGGCTTGTGCCTTGGCGAGAGCAAGGTGGCGAGTGGCGCACGCGACCTCTTCGTCCACCTTCTTTTACGGTTTCAGTTCTTTCGGATTTGTATACTGGCCCTATTTTATTACAGTTGACCTTCCGCATTCACTAGAGTTGGGGCACAGAGCCCCCACAAAAATGGAAAAACGCGAATACCAAAGTGTGTGTGTGTCTGTGGGAGGTGGGCTGAAACATGGGGATGAGAGCAGGCACCCAAGGTCCAAACCAGGTCAGGGAAAGGGAGTGAGTTGGCATGGAGGCCTCATATTTCCGCTCCCCATCTCCTTCCTTAGGTGTCTGAGGGGCATCAGGAGAGGGTTTGGAGCCATCCTTAGCTTCCAGGCAGTGGCTGGTGAAGGAGGAAGAGAACCAGAGGTCGGTTTTTAAAGAGCTGTGTGGCCTGATCAGAGCCACCAGGAACGAAGTTTCCCCCAGGAAAGAAGTGCCTGAAGTGGTGGGGGAACAGAAGTTGGAGAAACTCACAAATAATCAAATCCATAAGTGAAACCCACAAATGTGGAGGGCAGACTGTATATTAGTCAGCTGGATTGCTTTTTTCTTCAGAAAGTGTGTGTGTGCGTGTATAATTGTGACCCTCAGACCCATGGATCATTTAGCCTAGCATCATCTGACAGGCACAGGTTCTGCAAGACCTTTTCGCATCACTTGTGGCTGCTACCTGATTCTTTTAAGTTGCAGATGCCAGGGGTGGAAACTGGCAGCCTTCTTCACAAACAGCCTGAGCTCTGGATCCTCAAAAACAAACTGTGCTCCTAAAACAGACCACAACACACTTTCAAAGCAGAATGGGAACCTGTGATTCCCACAGGTTGTCAGACTATGGAATATCCATCACTTCTGACTGTTTGTCAAAGATGGGACTTGGAATTTAACAACCTTTCCAAGGCAATAGGTTCCCTATCCTTTCTTCAAAGAATACATAAAGCTTCGTGTCTTTAGAAACATGTGTTCATTTCATTAGACCAGGAGCTAGTATAAACGGTGTGGTTGGCAAAGATGTTTGAGCTGTAGTTCTCAGCTTGTACTTTGCCACAGTCGTATACACCTGGTGGACTGAGGCAGGATACTCATTTCTCCGCCTCTCACCTGCAATGTGGGAAGTGTTCAGTAAATGCTACCAACACTTCGAACGTCCAGAAGAGAAAAATGTATAGCTACAGCCCCCTTTACCCAGCAGTATTTCATAGAATCATAGAGTTGGAAGAGACCACAGGGGTCATCCACTCCAGACCCCTGCTATGCAGGAGCACACATCAAAGTACTCCCAACAGATGGCCATCTAGCCCCTGTTTAAAAACTTCCAAAGAAGGAGACTCTACCACACTCCGAGGCAGCATATTCCACTGCAGAACAGCTCTGACTGTCAGTTCTTCCTGAGGTTCAGATGGAATCTCTTTTCCTGTAGTTTGAATTCATTGCTCCTTGTCCTAGTGTCTGGAGCAATGGAAAACAAACCCATTCCCTCTTTGATATGACATTGTTTCAAAGATTTAAACATGGTTATCATGTCCTCTCTTAACCTTCTCTTCTGCAGACTAAACTAGACCAAACAAAATTTCTTCCACATCACAGTATAAGGAGAATGTATCTGCATTCAGCACCAGCAGTACTGTGCAGATTCCAGCAACTGAGGGCCCTTAACTGTTTGCTCTAATTTCACCACTGATAACCCAACTAGGGGGTGGGAGTAGACTATCACGCAAAGACAATCTTTCCTTGAAGCACTTACCTCAGGGAGTGCAACTACAGGGAGGGGGGCAAAATGAGAGCATTGCCCGCAATAAGAACTCTGTCCTCTAAAATGAAATTTCTTTCAGTCCCCAAATGTATAGCATTGTAGCAACTTAAAACTTCAGGAGAATATTTGGAAATGCAGGCTAGGCATGCAGAGAAAAGAGGCAAATAAAGTTACCAACAGAGCAAGGATGGTGTAGTGGTGTTACCAACAGAGCAAGGGTGGTGTAACTGCTGGACTACAGCTCTAGAGACCAGTTTTCAAATTCCCATCAGCCATCAAAACTCACTAAATGACCTTTGGCAAATCACATTCTCTCAACCTCAGAGGAAAGTAAAAGCAATCCCCTCTCTCAACAAATCTTGCCAAGAAAACCCAGTGACAGGTCTATCTTAGGGCTGCCAGAAGTCAAAGAGGACTTGAAGGCACACAACAAAGTTACCAAAGGAATGCAAACACCACAAATATAAGAGTTCTAGGTATGAACAATTTTCAGTGTCTTACCACCTGTAGTGCCAGCAGTTGGGTGTGTGAGAGATGAGGGGATGCCTTCAAATCACCTGTTGACTTATGGCAACCCCATGAATTTCACAAGTTTTTCTTAAGCAAGGAATATTCAGACATGGTTTTGCTAGTTCCTTCCTCTAAAATGCAACCTACAGCACCTGGTATTTGTTGGCAGTCTCTCAACCAAATACTGACCAGAACTGACCCTGCTTAATAGCCTCAAGTATTTCCAGCAAAACATCCTAGAGTATTGTCAGAGAAAAGGATTGTCAGACAGATCTCCAGGAGAGTGAGCAGTGTCTAACTGTATACATGGATACATTTGGAATTTATAGGTGATGAGTGTAATTGGAGCACCATGCAGATCTGATAATCACACATTCTATTAGTTTTATCTCTATAGTGCAGGGGGAGGGGCTATGATGCTCTGATTTAAGCAAACAAAAAGTAGCTAGTTTGAGAAGTTATTTTAGAGAAATGTCTTTTTGAAGGGAAGATATCTGTGTACGTGCCTTCAAATTGCCTGTTGATTTATGGTGACCTCTGGAATGTCATAGGGTTTTCTTAGACAATGAATACTCAAAGAGGTGGTTTTGCCAGTTCCTTCCTCTAAAATAAAACCTACAGCACCTAGTAGTCATTGATGATCTCCCATCCAAGTACTAACCAAGACTGACCCTGCATAGCTTCCAACATCAAATGGGATCTGGTGCCTGCAGGGTATTTAGGCTCGCAGAAATTTGGAGACCGAATGAAAATTTAATTGAGATAGAAATCTTACTGGTGGGCAATGTCCTCATTATGCCCCCTACCCATATCTATACCTCAATTTACCTTGGTGAGACTACATTATTACTGTCTTCCAACTTTCTTCAGCCTGAAACAATATGGCACAGGGAGGGTCAACTCATTTTAAAATATTCAACAAACCTCTTGTATTTGTCAAGCCCAAATGTAAAAAACAATTATAATGGAACTTATAGGTGTCCAATCATAACATCTACCAGTAATTCTTCTGCGTCCCCAGTGTCCTGAGAGCAAAGATTTTTCTGTTGCTTAGTACAGTTAGCTATCAACAGCCAGAGAAACCGAAGTAAACTAATTACAGGAAGTCCAAGCCCTTGGAGAACAAATTACCTAGTCACACTTAGCAGGACAAAAGAGAATCTTGTTGGTTCAGAGTACTGTTACAGTGCTGTAGAGGCCATTCTAAGAGCACTTGCATTATTAGCACAAACTAAGGGGAAGCAAGCAACTTAATCTGGGAGCCTATAAGGACACAATACTTGGCCTGTAAATCAAACTCTTAACAGCGCCTCCCACAAAACAAGCAAACAACAGAAAGAGCACAAACCAAAGTCCCAGTAACCAAGGATCTTGAAATCAAGTTACCCTGAAAGACAGCATTCATTTGTTTTGAGCTCCGCTCTTCCAACTGAGAAAACTAACATAAAATGAAATGCATTGTCCCAATTTGGCAGGGCCAATCCCTGATCCAACTTTCTCAGCTGCTTTTAAATGTCCCAGTTTCTGTCTCTTCCCACTTTCCCCTTTGTCCTCAGCTTATTTCTCTTGCTATAGACTGAGTTCAAAGTGCGAAAGTCATTTGCACATAATTAGCTCAACATGGTGAGAAGAGTGGAGGAAGTGGCTGGATATCACTCTTCCCAGTAGGCTCAGGCAAAAGCAAATTGCTGCAGCCTCTCCTAGTTTGTTTATTCTGCCTCATTTATAACTTCTGCCATCTTGTCTGCATTCTGCGTTGCTTGGGCACATGTGTCCCATTTTTCATATATGAGACATTGGTGTGTATTATAAGATATTTTCTCAGTTAATATAATAAGAATAGCGATTGATATAATAAGTTGGGCTATGACAGGGAAAGAAAGTATTGGAACAGCATCTCCAAGTCACTGAGACAATAAGTGTCTCCACTTCAGCATCTTGCAACTTCAAAGAATGCATAAAGCTTCGTGTCTTTAGAAACTGGATGCTCAGAAATCTTAAGGATAAATGGTAGCACACACTGCTGTAGATAGCATACTATGGCCCATACCTTCTCATGTTGTCCTCTGGTTGTGTTCCTGGCAGCACCTCTGCCAGCAAGGGAGCGTGACAAGAATGCTCTCCTCCGCACTGGACCAGCTCCCTGAGGAAGGGAGCACAATGGACACACCTCTTCCTTCAGGCATTTTTCCATGCTGCGCTGGAGCGGGAAGTGCTTCCATCACACTTCCAGGCATTCCACAGGGCAGGTAAGTGCGGGACAGTCACAGGATTGGGGGTCATTGACAGGGAAAACCTGTCAATTATTTACTCTGTGATTGCACTGGTTGGTGACGGGAGAAGGATGGGACCAGATGACATCTTCTGGAAGTGTTCTCATGGTCCCGATCCTCTCCCATCCCCATGCCAGGACAAGAGCCTCCTGCAAAAAGGGCCTACATGTCTGAGCAGAAAGTAGATGGGGTCTAGAGAAAAATGCTCAGTAATTTATATTGTCCAACTGTCCCAATTTGGCAGAGATAGTTCCAATTAATCCTCTGTCATTCCACTTTTTCAGCTACTTTTAAAATATCCCAGTTTCTCAGTCTCTACTTTTCTCCTCAGCTTGCTTCAATTGCTGCATTCAAAGTGCAAAAGTAATTTGTACTCAGTTAACTCAGTAAGAGGGAAAGGAGAGGAAAAGCATGGGCTCTTGTCCTTCCCAATAAACTCAGGCAAAAAGCAAACTGCTGCAGCCTTCCCTTGCTTGTGTGTCTTCCTCATTAATAACTTTTGCCATCTTGACCACACTCTGGGCCTTTCCACTCTACACTGTTATAGTGTTATTATTCTACTTTCAACATCCTATTGAATCCTGGGGTTTGCAGTTTAGGGAGGGGCATTTAGAGTTCTCAGCCAGAGAGCTCTTGGACCTCAGTAAACTACAAAACCCAGAATTTCACAGGATGGCCATTTCTGCACTAGGCTGTTATAGTGCTATTATTCCACTTTCAACATCCTATGGAATCCTGGATTTTCAGTTCAAGGAGGGGCTGCAAAGGCTCTCTGGCTGAGAATTACTCCATCTATTCTTTCTTAAAAGATGTTCTGTAGTAGAAAGATGGAAGTAGAAGAAGGAAGAAGCAGTAGGGGGAAAAAAGATAACTTATGAGTAGAGCTCAACATTGTTTGAAGCTCCATACCAGAAAATTAAATGAACGTCTCATGGGAATGGTATGATAAAACCTCATCTGAAATTGTTCCCTCAAATTTTTAAAAATATTTTATTAAACATTAAATTAAATCATAAACATAAATAAACAGATAACAATACCAAACACCATAAATAATCATACAGTGGCATACCAAGGCTCAACAGCACCTAGGGCAAGGAGGCAGGGCAAGCCATGGCAGGTGGGGATGGGGCGGGTATGCACGGTAGGGGCAAGTGTTGGTGGTGGGAGCACGCAGAGGAGGGGTGAGCAGTGGGCAGGGGGCACGTGGCAGTGGGGGGAGGGCGAACAAGTGGGGGAGGGGTGAGTGGGAGTGGAAGGGGAGTCCGTGGGGAAGGGTGAGTGGCAGTGGGGGGAGGGGGGAGCATGCAAGGGAGAGGCGAGTGGTAGCAGGGGAGGAGTCAAAGCACGGGGAGGGGCACGGGGCAGACGGGGGGCGAGCGGCAGTGTGTGACGGGGGGTGAGCGGCGGCAGAGGGGGTCAGGCAAGGAGGACCTCTTTTTTGCGCTTCCCTGACATTGGGACCTGGGGCACAAGCCCCGGTTGCCCCACCCTATCTCCACTTCTGCAATCATACAGAGAACCATGCATGCAGCTAAATAAAAAAGAGAACAATATTATTACAACCTATTACTAAACTGCAACTAAACAAACAAATTTTTAAAAATTGGTTCCTGCCCTTATTGTAAACAGCTCCTACTAAATAATTGTACTTAACTTTCTTTTAAAATCAATACCTAAATTCTAAATTATTTATTGTTGCTCATAGTATTTGTACCTTAAGCAATAGAAATATCAAATATAACAACAAAAATCATAACAAGAAAAGCTAATAACTATCGTTAATAATATTAAAATAGTATTATTAAAATGATAATATGTATCTAAAGTACTAATAAATCTACCATTATAAAGTATTATAAAGCAGGTTATACAATTTAATCTATATATCAATCTCTTAATTGTGTTTATAAAATAACTAACAAATCCTTATTATCTAAGACAAAAAATTATTCTGATCAAACTATATTACACAATCCTCATTAAAATAATAGTTGATTTTTAAAAGTTATTAGCAAATTTTAAAATAGTATTCATTTAACTAAATAATAGAAATTATATTAATGTTCTGAAAGGAGCAGGTAAAATAGGAATTTAAAAAAAAAAATTCCCACAAGTGCTTACTTTACTTTCAACCTCAGCTTTATTTTCTTCGCCATAAAATATCAGTATTAAGATTGTTGCCTTCGACCAGGTTTTTCTGTAGCTCTGTTGTCCAATGTTGGGTATTTGTATTATAGTCTCAGAGAGCCAGGGTCGTGTAGTGGTTTGAGTGTTAGACTAGGGCCATTTCTGTATTAGACTATTATAGTGCTATTGTTCCACTTTCAACATCCTATGGAATCTTGGGGTTTGCAGTTTAGGATTCCACAGAATGTTGAAAGTGGAATAATAGCACTATAACAGCCTAGTGCAGAAATGACCCCGGACTCTAAGGAACCATGGGTCTGGATCCCTTCTTAGTCACAGAAACCCACTACGTGATCTTTGGCAAGTCACACTCTGTTGGCCTCAGAGGAAAGCAAAGGCACACACCTCTGAACAAATCTTGCCAAGAAAACTCTGATAAGTCTGTCTTAGGGTTGCCGTAAGTCAGAAACAGTTTGAAAGTAAACAGCAGCAGCAGCAGCAGCAATTACAGTCCTTAATCTGTAAGCAAGCAGATGCATATATTTGTTTGCACATGCAAGCTATTCAATCATATGGCTCATGATGTGCACTGGATAATAATTGTGAATGCAGTGACTTCCAACAGCCCTGGGGATGAGAGATGATGTCAGCCTAAAGGCTGTAGTGAGCTGCTACAGACTCAGATTCACCAGGACAGGCATAGAAGTGTGGGGATTCTAACCAGAAGGTCAAAGACATCAGACATAGAGTTACAGGAGCTCCTGTACCTTTAGTGATTATACAGAAGAGGGAATTCTCAGGCAGTGTCATGAAAAGGCAGACCATGATTGTTGAATTCAAAGTGGCATATATGGTCTTCCTGTCCATTTTTATCCTCACAGCAATCCTGGGAGGTAGATAAGGCTTAGAAGCAATTGGTCCAAGATAATCCAGTGATCTTCATGGCATAATGGGTATTTGAACCTGAGCCATCCCAGTCCAAAGTCCAACACATTAAACAATGTGCCACACTGATTTTAGGGCTTAAGATATTTCTTCACTACAGTTATATCAGATTCATACTATTTGATTGTCATTGCTCCATCCTAAATAATCCTGGGATTTGTAGTTTGTTGAAGTACTTTGAAGGTACTAAGGTACACTGAGAAAAGATGGCTTGATGATTAATTTAATTCAATTCTCTATACAGATGCTCAGGGTACTTGGAAACTATAGTTCAGAGCAGTAGGCTCAAGCAAAGAATTCCAATTACTTCGCTAAACTGCAAATCTCAGGATTCCTTAAGATAGAAGTTAATGATGACATAATGACATAATTAAATCTGGACCCAACTTTTTTTTTTCAGCTGTCAGAGCTAGGAAGGGGTATAGTATAAATAACCTGAAGGCACCAAATCCTGTCTGATCTTGGAAGCTAAGCAGGGTTAGGCCTGATTAGGAGTTAGATGAGGACCTGTTACCCCACTGGTGTACCCTATCCCGGGGACTATAAATTTGATATTAAATATGCCCGCCATGTCAGAGAGGTTGCCCGAATGGGTACGTAGACAAAGAGGTCAAACGACCAAAAATAGGTCAGGCCAGAAAAATCCCCAGTCACGTTCCCCTAGGAGACCTCAGGCTAAACACATCCGCACAAACAAAAGGTTTTCAGCCAACCTGAGTGGATTATTGGGCTTTCCCCAGGTTGAACAACTCTGACATTAGTAAACCCTGCACGTCATCTGTATAAGCCAATCATGCAAACTGCCAAGTTGCTATTGCGCGGTATTTCTCCCTTTGTTTTGGCCATTATTCTTCCCGGGAGAGGGCCTGCCCTTGAGATACGTTCTGCCCTATAAGTAGTCCCAGTTTTTGAGGGTCTCTTCAGAGAATTCCCTGTCACACTAGCAGACTGGCACTCTGTTAGATGAGTGATCCCCTCAGCCTCTTCTCTTTGCTGAGCTCCATTCTTCTCACAGCTTCCTGGACTGAAGACTTCAGGAAAGGTGCAGTATTACCACCTTTACACTCTCTCCCTATCAATTTTCATCTCTTTCCTTTCTCAATAGGCCTTGTGTGCGTGAGTGAGTGAGTGCGTTGGTGCGTGAGAACACATTTGTTAATAAAATCCAGTTATTGATACATTTGTTTGACTTTTCGCTTGGTTGGACCCTGTAAAAATTGGGTAAAAGATTCTGCTGAGTTACTCTGCCCCTTGTTTGGCTACAGCCAGTGCTCCGCCAATTTCTCCAATTTTTGCATTTTTGGAACGAATCAAGGTGTCCCCCAAGGGACCCCAGAAGTCAGGGTAACAGAACTCCCAAGGCATACCAGGTGCTGTAGGCTATATTTCAGATGAAAGTAATGGCAAACCACTTCTGAGTATTCCTTGCCAAACAAACAAACAAACAAAAACTATGAAATTTAGGGTTTTCCCCCAAGTCAACAGGTAACTTGAAAGAGTGCATGCATGCACGTGCACGCACATGCACACACACACACAAGAGGTGCTTCTGGAATTATCTACTTCTGGTGTTTTTCTATCTGACCTTTCTTTCATTAGAAATAGTATTTCTCAGAGGATATGTTGTTGAGACTGTGCTGCCACAGTCTCAGCTGTCTTTATGCTTTGTCATTTTTCCTTTTATCTTTTGCCTGCTCCTAGTGGTTCTCAGCAAAGGCAAGCTTCTGTAAACTCCACTTCATAGTTAATAGGATGCTGCAGATACCAGCAGAGTTTGGTTGGCTTTGACAACTATGCACCTTGACAGGGGACAGCAAGCCCTTTGCTGGTCTGCCTCAGTCAGCAATATATTTTAGAACAGCTGCAATCCCAGGCCAGGGCCTTTCTGGGCTCTCACTCCAGCAATCTTTCTCAGACCCTACCATGTAGGCCCTGTAAGTATGATCACCATTCTGACGTAATATTCAGTGCTCACTGCTGCAGGAGCAGCTTTGGCCCTCACATCTCTACTACATGTGCATCTACTGCTGTCAAACAGCTGCCCAGAATAGGCTCACCATCTGGTGCTCAGCAACAATGGCTCCAGTGCAGCCTCTCCCTCCCTCCTTCCCCCACGATTACAAAGAGTGAATTTAAAACATCATCTCCTTTTAACTCTCTCTTCTTTTATCCTTTCTCCCTCCCATCCTTTCCCCTCCAGAGTCAGGGAGGCTTGTCCCTTTGGAAAGGGAGAGTGGCGGTGCGGAGGGTGGGGAAGGAGGGATAATGTCTGCAAAGCATTTAATCTTCTGTCCGAAAAGCAGCAGAGAGCAAATTAGGATTGACTCCAATTAATTTGCCTTGATGGGCAAAATCTGGAGTGGAGCCATTTCTAGGAATTAAGAACAAAGACAGGGAACCTAAAGTAGGTCACTGGAGAGTTTCATAATGGGCAAGGGGATGCTCACTAGAGTGTCTGCAGGATGTTCTGAAGGTGCCAAACTTTCCTTATGAAGAAGTTAGTTGACCATCAACAACACACTGTCAAGGAAACAGTGGTAGACCAAGTCTTACATAACTGGAAGCCAGATGGAACCACCAACTCATTTCAAGGTGGCTTCAATGGAGACTTGTGTAGGCAAGTAAATGATTAGAATGAAATTTATGCCTGCACAGTACTTCAGAAATGTTATCCTTTTGCCTTTTTGGACTAAGATTCCCAGAATCCTCCATCCAGTATGGCCAATAGCCAGTCTGTTTAAGGGATTCGGGGAGATGTGGTCCGAAAAACTAGGGGATTCTGGGAACTAATGTTCAAAAAGTAGATTTTCTGAGGTCTAGGTTGATCTAGTCTAGGGCTGATCAAAGATATTTTGTTGCTTGAGGCAGAGTAATAAATACATGCAAATTCAGGTGCACTGTTTTGGACAGCCATGTTATCTTGGTAAAGGATGCAGAAAATCTCTCAAGTGTTATCTCCCCATCCCAGTAAAATGAATCAATAATAACTAACAATTTGTCTCTTTTTCATGCTATACTGATTTGTGGAACAGAACAGATAGTTCCAGACAGAGGATATTGAGATTGCCAGTCAGGCATGATGAGTTGGTATGTCTGAACCCCAAAAGCCACAAGATGGCTGCTACAGATTTCTGGTAGTCCAAATGGTCAACTAGAATGTATGAGGACTTGTGTAAATGGCTCAGCTCCAAATCAAAGAGCTAGACCATCAAATCTTATTTCAGGAGTTCTGCTCATCAGCCTAGGTAATGGTGGAATATAGGTGTGATTTGTGAGGATATGGCGAGCGTTGATGCACTACCAATAAAGAAGAAACACATCACCAGAAAGAAGACAAGAGAATTAGTATAAAAGATGCATGTGCTGATTTATATATAAATGCAAATGTAGGTTTGATTAATATAATTTCATTAGAAATAGACCATATCTCACTGTAGTGGGGAAGATTATGACCAGTGCTCATAAGCTCCCTTCTGTTGGGCAGTTTGGGCTTGCTGCCCCTCTGAACTGATCTTGAAACGAATAGCCCTTCAGGTATAAGAAAACTTTGCTCTTTCAAATAGAGGACTGGCTTCTGAAGTAGGATGAATGGTCACCTTTTGGTAAGCAGGGGAGAACTGTGAGGTCTGCCAAAGTTCTCCTGAGCTGAAGTTTGGACCAGGAACCAAACTCCTTAGCTTAGGTACCTGGTTACGACACTTCCTCATAGCCAAAACAGTAGTCTAAAACAGTGTTACTGAAAATGGTGGTCTGTGGTCTGGTGCTGATCTTACTAATACGAAGCATTATCTTCTGCTCTATGGCAGCTTTTGAAGAAGGAAAGAAACATTTGTAGCCAATGGTCATAAATATGGTGCTAGTTTCTGGCATGCTGAGAAAAATAACCTGCTGGTGTGCCATGTCAGATAACTTATAAAGTAGTGGGCTACAATACAAGGTAAGGAAGCTCCCAAATCTTAGGCTGAAAACATCGAACATTTGCAAATCAAAGTATATCAGACAAATCCAAACATGTGTTCAAATGTCTTTTGTTTTCTTTATTGCTTTACTTTCTTTCTTTAAACATTCTGAGGTTTGGAAGATTATCTTTTCAGGGATTCAAAAATAAAAGGGAGGCTTGCTCAGATTTCATGCCCTCCAACATTTCACAAATGAAAAGTGGGAGACATGTGGCCAAGCAACATCAGAGTGCGGTCAAGATTTTTTTTTATGTATTAGGAGATAAATGAAAAACAGCATGAAATAGAAGACTAATAAACACTCACAGAGAGAGGCACACAAAATGCAACATAAAGATAGGAAAAAAACTACACACAAAATCATGATAAACAAAATCGGGATAATGTGGTCAAGATGACAAAAGTTATTAATGAGTAAGAACACATAAGCTAGGAGGCTGCCACAATTTACTTTTGCTTGAGCCAACTGGGAACAGCAGGACTTAGCCCCTTCCTGTCCTCTCCTCTCTGTTGAATTAGTTGAGAGCGAATGACTTCTATACTTTAAAATCAGTTTGTAGAAACTGAAGTAACTCAGGGACAAAGGGGAAGAGTGAGAGATGAAGAGAGAAACTGGGACGTTTAAGGATTGCTGAAAAATGGGATGTTAGAGGATTAATTGGGACTATCCCTGCCACATTGAGATAGTTGGGAAGTATGAGTTTTGAGGCTCCAAGCAAATATCTCTTCTATGCAATTTCAAGCTTATTTCCATCTTGGAATCTCAAGTGCTAGAAACTTGTGGCACACTCTTTTATAAACAACTTGTATTGAGCTAGACATATGTTACCCCAAAACATAGGTGACTCAGGGGTCCACCTGGGATGCCAGTACCTCCATGCAAAGATGGAGAATTATTAGGAGGCCCGGAAGGGAGGGATAACCTGGTGAGACACCAATGTTTACCAGTACTTCTGCAGGGAAGAACCAGCCAGAGATCCAAAAATAAACTAAATTCTGTTTTATTGGGGGAATGAATCACACACACGAGATCCAAACAGTCAAGCAAACACAAAAGGCTAACTGAAGGAAGAAGGGAGGAAAGTTTGTGATAGCGAGATATCAGGCATAGTGAGTGATATTTACCAGTCTTGAAGAACACCAAAGAAGCAGTGATGTGGCTTAGACTTGCATCTAAGGACAGTACACAATCAGGAATCAGAGTGACAGAGTGGCAACCAACAATCAGTGTACTGTGAGTTAGCTGACCAAAACTAAGGCTTTTTATACACAATTTCTGGAGAGCATGTATGTGAATGGTTTTCTGGCTGAGTAAACAACGGAGTTCACAGAGTGGGCAATGAGGACCAGGATGTCTAATGGTTTTAGTGTTAGGTGAGAAAGGGCTAACAGTTGCCTGATACCTCAGAGCTTGTCAGGCAGGTTTTGGGACAAAAGTAAGGTTGTTTGCTCAGAGGAAAGGGAGATAAGACAATCAGCAGTTTGGTGGGAATCTCCCAGTTGCTATTGTCCCAAAAGGCAAAGACATTAAGGTTAGCTACAAGCCTATTACTGGAGTTACCTGGTGATTTTCTGACTATGACCTGGCTAAGCCTAGAGGGGGTTTCTGACCTAGTTCACAGCACACATTTTTCTTTTGTCCAGCTTGGCCATGCAGCCACAGCAGGGCACATTTTATATCAAAGCCAATTGATATGTCTTGCCAATGAAATCAATTAAACCATATCAAAGTGCAGGAGTGTACAGCCTGGTAACACATAGGGGTGTGTCTTCACACACTGGACAGGGCTACTGTTGGGTAGGCTGGACAGGGCTACTGTTAGGTGGATTCGTAATTGGTTGACCAACTGCACCCAAAGGGTGATCACCAATGGCTGCTTTTCATTCTGGAGAGAGGTGATTAGTGGGGTGCCTCAGGGTTCTGTCCTGGGCCCAGTGCTATTCAACATCTTCATCAGTGATTTGGATGAAGGAGTGGAGGGCATGCTGATCAAATTTGCAGATGATACCAAACTGGGAGGGGTTGCTAACACACCAGAGGATAGGATCAAATTTCAATACAACCTTGACAGATTGGAGAGCTGGGCCAAAGCTGAAAAAATAAATTTCAACAGAGAAAAATGTAGGGTCCTGCACTTGGGCAGAAAAAAAGAAAGTCACAAGTATAGGATGGGGGGCGTGTGGCTGGATAGCAGTACATGTGAAAAGGATCTAGGAGTCTTGGTAGATCACGAGCTGAACGTTAGTCAGCAGTGTGACGCGGCAGCCAAGAAAGCCAACACAATTCTTGGTTGCATCAATAGGAGTATGGTGTCTAGATCGAGGGAGGTAATGGTACCACTCTATTCTGCATTGGTTAGGCCTCATTTGGAATACTGTGTCCAGTTCTGGGCACCTCAATTCAAGAAGGAAGTCAACAAGTTGGAACGTGTCCAGAGGAGGGCGACCAAAATGGTGAAGGGTCTGGAAGCCATGCCCTATGAAGAACAGCTTAGGGAGCTGGTATGTTTAGTCTGCAGAAGAGAAGGTTAAAAGGGGACATGATAGCCATGTTTAAATATTTGAAGGGATCTCATGTTGAGGAGGAAGCAAGCTTGTTCTCTACCGCTCCAGAGACTAGGACAAGGAGCAATGGATTCAAGCCGCAGGAAAGGAGATTCCACTTGAACCTCAGGAAGAACTTCCTGACGGTCAGAGCTGTCCGGCAGTGGAATATGCTGCCTCGGAGTGTGGTAGAGTCTCCTTCTTTGGAGGTTTTTAAGCAGAGGCTAGATGGCCATCTGTTGGGAATGCTTTGATGGGTGTTCCTGCATAGCAGGGGTTGGACTTGATGGCCCCTGGGGTCTCTTCCAATTCTATGATTCTATAATTCTCCAAAAGATGCCATTATAATTGATACTGGACTAGCACATGCACAGACACTAAATGATTGAAGAGTTTAATACTGCAGTCCTATGCACAGCTGGGAGTAAGACCCACTGAATGAAGAACAACTTGATTCAGTGTAAACATACATAGGACTGATTGTCTTTCTCTCCTATATCCATGCTGCCCCTTCTCCAGAAGTTTCTCTTTTTTTCAGTGAAAGTTTGTTTTCCTGATTGCTTTCTTGCTAACGATCTGAATTTCAGAGCAAAATTACGTCTTAACCACAGGACACTCTTGAATGTATTTCCAGCTTCTTTAGACACTAAAGTGGATGTTCATTACCCTTGGCATATATTTGTTCTCATATTGTTTTAATGAAGCACCATCCAGCGACAATGCATGATCTCTGTACCCAGCAGCAGTCTCTTTCTAACAGGGTTTCTCTTACCTCCTACGCAGCTCATTTTGCACATGTCAATATAAAATTAAACCCAAATGAAACACAACAAGGACAGTTAATGCAAGGGAGCCATTGGGTCACCAATGAATAGCACTTGATGGGGATGTGAAGTACCCAACCAAACAGGTCGATTGATGAGCAACAAATAGTGCATCGCACAAGGGTTGCTGTGGTGCCAGAGAAGTTGTTGTTTGCTTAGGCCAGAAGAGGTTCACTAATTAGTCTCTTGCCATGGTCTAGCTTCTGGCATGTAGATTCTCCTCCTACTCTTTTCGTAGTACATTTCTCTTTACAGATGCAAAATGTCCACCCATAGACTCAGAAAGATTGTTATGATCAAATTCAGACAGTCCAGAAGACATCTTTGTGGGATTTTCTACCTTGTGTAGAAAATTAACCTGTCTGGCTTCAGTTACTGTGCGTATTGACTTGGGGCGCATCCAGGTAGACTGGAAAACCCAGAAAGTCCCTGATTTTGTTCCTGCCTGTCCTGTGTTTGGTTTTTTTCTTGGGGGGTGGGGGGCTAGAGACCAACATGACATTTTCCCCAATCTGAAGTACTCCCAGGGAACTTCCAGAACTTATAAAGATCTTTTATTCCCACTTTCCAAGTTAGTTTAAGGGCTTATCCAGACAGGAAAAAAGTCTGGAAGTAAGGGAGGGGGGAGTGAGGAAAACCTGGGATATTTAAAGAAAGAGTTTGCATACTAAACCATAAATATACAGGTAAAATCAAAATAAAGAGAAATGGAAAGTCTTGATACTTCTTAGGACTTTTTTTCTGTGGTGATAGGTGCTTGGGTGAAGTGGGATGCCGTGGAGGGGAGTGAGTGTCGTTTGCTACTTTGCTTCAGGTAGCAAAGTATCTTTGCAGCTTAGATACAGGAAGAATATTCTGGTGACTTTGTTGTTGTTCATTAGCATTGTAACTATGTATCTGTGATATCTGTATACCAGCCAGCATGGTGTAGTGGTTTGAGCATTGGACTATGGGCCCTGGAGATCAGGCTTCGATTCCCCGCTTAGTCATGGAAACCCTCCGAGTGACCTTGGGCACGTCAGACACACACAGCCCCAGAAAACCCCATGATAGGGTGGCTTTAGGGTCATCGAAAGTTGGAAATGACTTAAAGCTACAACAACAAATAGGACTTGGAAGAGCTAATTTCCAGAGAGATAGCCACGTCATTCTATTGCAGTTAAAACTTGTTATGTGCCTTCAAGTCAGTTCCAACCCATGGTGACCCTAAGGTGAACCTAGCTCAGGGTTTTCTTGGCAAGATTTGTTCAGAGAGGGCTAGCCAACTACAAAGAGACATTTTGCATTATTAATTGTTGTCAAATTGGCTTTTTTATGAATGAGAGATTATAACACACTGGCCATTTCCACATGACTTCCCTATAACACTATAGCAGCAGGTTGTTACCAGTCCAGGAGCTGTGCTTCCAAATGATGTCATCACTATCCAGCTGCTATCCCATCCCCAAGCATCGCCAAATCACTATATTCTATTTCCAGAAAAAATCTGTTAGGAGCCTCCTATAGTACTTTGATCCTGTCAGCCAGCTCAGTGTAATATAACTTGATAGTGCTTCAAGTTATGCCAGATCCAGCAGTGAGCAGGCTGTGGGCATGCCCAGCTCGTCCCTCCGTCCCCGAGTGGCTCCCAGGACAATCCCTGTCCAACCACAGACAGGCCACCATCGTGCTCCAGGGGTGAAAATGGCAGGAGAAGCAGAGAGAGGAGCACATCTCATGGTAAGTGTTAATCTGAGCATTGCTCCATGGGCATTCCAATGTCTCCCATGAGTGAGAAGTTTTATTTTTTAAAAAATGGTTCTTTCTGTTATAGCGTGATGTCACTATACTGTTCCCACTCAGGAACAGACACAAAGGGGGCATCGCTAGAAAGGAAAAATGGCACCGATCCACCCTCAGGTCATCTGAAGGACTTCCCTTCTTTATTCTCCTATCCATTGCTGTTCCAGGGGTACTTGACCGGGGGTAGGGGGATAGGGAATCCAGCATTGATATCTGTTCAGGAAGCAACCAGATCCTTGCACTGCAGGGCTTCAAGCATCCTGTCAGTTTTTCCTGAGCCAGAACTGTGAGTCCCAAAGGCTTGCATGGACATTGCTGATCATTTGTGCTGAGGTTTCCTGCCTCAGCCTCTTCGCCCAACACTTCCACACTCACGCATGTGCTTGTGTCACTCCCCCAGTGCATCCTTTTCCTTCCTTGGCATGTTTTTCCCTCCATTTGCCTTGATCCAAAGTATGCTGGTGCTAGACAACTTTGTCCCATGCCCCCACAGCTTTCCCGGGACCTCACACATGATGTGGTGGGCTGCCCATGGACTGAGCTTGCCTAGGCTGTTCTTCTGGTAGTCTCCCACACAGATCCACACAAACCCCAATCCGAACCTCACACTTTCCTGCGTGCCAGCCCTCAACAACTGTGTCCATTGTGATGACCTTTCATTCCCACTGACCACCAGGACATGTGTGTAAGGGGATGCATTCATCCATGTTCCATGAGGTGCTCCAGCAAGATCCACATTCCAGCCAGGTATGCCAGGAGGCTGGGCAGGCCTCTTCCTTGCTCTCCTTTTGCCAGCAGGCAAAAACATTTCTTTTTAAACAAGCTTTTATGTAAGCCAGGGGAGCTTTATTTATTTAACTTTATTTATTATTATATGTTGTAATTATTTTTAATGATTTTATATGTTTTTAATGTTTTTAATTGTTTTTAAATGTTTTGATGTTTTAATTTGTTGTTGGAAACCACCTTGGGTCCCATACTGGGAGAAAAATAGCCTACAAATATAATAAACAAATAAAAATAAATAATAAACATCTTCTTCGCTGCTCTATCATGCCACAGCATCTGGCACGGTCAAAGGCAGCAAGGACCACTCGACGCCCTGGTGTCCCACCCAGCACCACACCTATACAGGGCTCTCAATGCATGCACACCAACTACTCCTGTTGGTTTGCTATGTGCATGTGCTCATTCTGTGTTTCTCCCTTTCCTTCCTGCACAGGATGCACATACCATGACTCACCATGCTGCATGCACAGGACACATAGAAGAGGGAAGCAGAGGAGGACGCATGGCCAGATCCCCTGTGGGCACCGTGGGGTTGCCCATTCACTGCACAACAGTACCATCTGGGTTTTGGGTGCATGACAGAAGTGAACTGCACTTGTGTCGGTCAGTCCATCTGGGCCACTCTACCACCTTCCATGGGAGATACATAGTACCAAAGAACTTTGGCCAGAGCTTCCTAGGCGGTGGGGCATCACTGGCCTCCATGGCATCAAACAAGTGGCACTTCAGGATTTTAAATTTGGCATTGACCTGGACTGCAGTTCTGGGGAAGCCCTTTGCAGACAGATGTGACACCACTCTCTTGAAGTATACCCTATTGGGCAGAGGCTGCTCTTCATTACACCTCCAGGCCTGGGCTTTCACCACCAGAGATAGCATCGCTTGCACTTCTGTGCTCTGCAAGCTGCCCTCCCTAGGCATCCTTACATGCTGACAGCCCCACACAGACACTGTCAGGCAGGCACACACACAGATGCACACACAGGCGCGCGCACACACACACACACACAGACACACACACACACACTGACAGGCAAGCACATACATACACTGACAGGCAAGCACACACACAGATCACACTCCCCTAACACACATAGACAAACCTCAGTTGCGAACACCTGTGCACATTTCCAACTGCTTTCGCCAGATCTCTCCCAGAAAAAACATTTGTTTGCCCTCTAGGCACAGTGGCTGGCAGCTGGCCAATCAGCAACTGACACACATGACACTGAGCATCGCATCGTATTGGTGGCTGACAGTTTCTGAAGCTGCCAACAGGGGCAGCCGCCATGTTGTTGCCAGCCACCTTACAGTTATAGTGTTTGAATGCTATACTGTAGCAGCATCTGCCGCCTTGCTGTCCAACTCTTGACTGCTCAGCAGGCCCTTTCCTTTTAGGGGACAGAGAAGTATGGATGTGGAAACCTCCACTGGCAGGACCCAAGGGAAGAGAACAGCTTGGCGGGACTCGGATCTCTTAGACATCTAGCGGGAGGCCAGGGTGCAGCAAATGTTGTGCGTCAACCACAGGAATAGTGATGTGTTTGGTAGCCAGGGAGACGCAGAGAAGGGGCCACAATTGGACAGCCCTGGAATGCCACTCCAAAACCAAAACAATGTGCATGGAGTACAGGCAGGTCATAGCTGAGAACAGCATGGCAGGGAGAGGCAGAGTAACCTGCCTCTACTACAACAAGCTTCACAGGATACTCCATGGGGACGCCAGCGTCACACCCAAATGGGTGTGCCACAGCCAAAGGGCAAACAGCAGGGGACAGGCACAGCACACCAGGAGACCATGGATGTCTCCCAGAACCAGGGAGAGAGCTCAGCCATGAGATATTAGCTCATGAGCAGAAGTGCACATGATGTTGGCTTCACTGTAGCATGCAGGAGGTGTGCTCCAGTGTTTCTCATCCCTCCCTAGAGGTACCCTGGTAGCCACAGCAGCAATGGTGTCGTTTAATCCCCCTGCGTGACTTGTAAAGGATTTCCTGGATCACCCAGTGGGAGGCCACTCTCCTTCCCTGCCTCACAAGTCAGTGGGCATTTCTCTGTTCCCTGACAGGGTCACAGGCAGAGACACAAATGCATGACCCAAAGGACTAGGCCATGGAGGGATCCAGTTACCCTCCATCTGGTGGGTGATGCAGCACTGAAAATGGTGAGAGCCCAGGGACATGTGAGATTGACATGGGTGTACCACCGCCTGCTGTGGGTGTGCTTGACCACTGTGTTTCTCCCTCCACCCCATACAGGGTATGAGGACTTTGGGGAGAGATCTCCTGATGTGAGCACCGTCACCCCCACATCACTGTCTCCCCTGTCAAGGCTGAGACTGGTGATGGCAAGGGTCAGGTTGGGTCGCAGAGGTGAGGCAATTACCCTTGCCATAATGGAATAGGCCCGGGAGGAGAATGCAGCAAACAGAGCAATGCACCAGGAGGACCTCCAGGGACTGATGGGAGAGCTGCATGAGGGGAACCAGATATTTTGGGAACTTGTGGACACCTATAAGAGGGAGATGGCTGCCAGTGTAGAGGAGCGGCACAAGATGTTGGCGTTTCTCTACATAAACACTAGGCTTCTGACATCTATGGTGGACTCCCTGGAGAGGTGTCATGTCTCAGACAGGCCAGGCCACAATTAGCAGACTGGAGAAGGAGAGTTATTATTCACAGCAGGATTGAGAGAGAGAGAATAGTCCAAAACAAATCCAAATCAAGCCAATAGTCCAAAGTTCCAAAGTATCCAAGTCCACAGTGCCAAACCAGAAGCATAGTCACTGCATATAAAGGTCCAAGGAGAGTCAGAGTTCAGGAAGCAAGGTACCAGTGCAGGGCTTTGACCACCAGGAAGATCAGTTGTCGACCCTGGGAAGATAGGCCAGCTGTTTGTCTTTTATAGGTTAAAGATGTTGACGCAGGTTTTCCCTCATTAGGGCTCATTTGTTATATAAATGAACTGAATGCCTGAGCCCTTCCTTTTCTTGCCATCTTTCTGCCAAGGTAGGTTCCTGTGCTGCTTCTTCCTCTGACTCTTCTTGCTGCTGGCCCTTCGGTTCCCCTTGCTCTGGCCCCAGCTGCTGGTTGTTGTCTTCTTCTGGGCTGTCTTCTGCCTCTGAATTGGAACTCTCCTCCTCTTTGTCAGGGTCTACCAGGCAGGGCATGACACCATGTTGGGAAGCCCACACAGACTATACTGGACCTGCAATCCTTCAGTGTCCTTTTCTGTTTCTGTTGATGTGCTCGGGTTGAGCTTACCAGTTTCTTTAAATCATTCTGTGTATGGCAAGAACTGTTTTGTATAAGCTATGTGTGGAGGCTGCCTGTGGCCAACTGGCAAGGCAATGCATTAAAGCCGAGGTTGAGGCATCAACCCTGTGTTGTCTCTCAAGCAGCTAGGGGTGGGCATTCTCGGGGAAGAGCAATCCACAGTAACCATAAACACACACAACCAGAACATCTCTACCTGGGTTGCTGGCATGTACAGTAACACAATTCCGAGGCAGCATAGATGCTGTTACCCTGATTTCTGGGGTCCCGTGAGAGACACCTCAATGTGCTCAAAATACTGGGGAATGGGAATTGGCAAGAGCACAAGCTAAGCAATGCAAGAGGCAGGGCAACCTAGCGAGATCTTGAACCCAATGTCTACGGGGTCAGGCCGAGTCAATAATCAAACAGAAGTAAATAATAATTGTTTTCCTTTATTTTGAAACACAGTCAATACGTATGTATGCAACCACTCACACAGACCTAATGAAAGAAGGGCAGGAGTTGGATAGAGGAGTCTAAGTGGGATTTTTCAGGGGAAATACTGCACCTGATCCTGAAGCCCAGTTTATCAGAAGAAAAGTCCGTGGTATCGGAGATTCTCAGCACGTGGGAGCTGAGGGGAAGGCTCGTCGAACAGAGCGACAGCAAGACAGGATGGAAGTCAGAGCGATCTGATGAGGCGCTCAAAATCAGGGGGTCTTATAGGGGAAAATGTGCCTGTAGGCTAGTCCGTTCCCAGGGAAAACAATGGGTTTCGGTCTGGAGACAAAGCCTCCAAAAGATCAGTACTTTAGATGATTGAATTATGACAGTGTTGTCAATAGCGTAGACGGTATGCAAACGCGGAGCGCTTGAGAGTTGGATATTCCACTCGTCAAGCTGCCTGCTCGGGGCAGGGGATCTTTTGTAAACTGCGTGCATACATAATGTGATATTAGGAAGGTACTTGCCTGGAGGTCTCCTAAACCTACAGTCTGGCAATTACTGGCCTGCCTGGATTTGTTTTTGAATATTCAGCTATTTCGGCCGTGCCTGTGTGCGTGCTTGTCCAGGGGCCTCGCAAGCACATGGGGAGGAATGGGTAGTGAAGGCCAAATTCTTCATATCAAATGATATCTAATATACCTCAAGTTCGGACTAGAAACTACAGTAACAATGCTAGCTGGATCAGGAAACCTAGTACAGTCTAGTGCACCTCTTTCCAAAAGCAGCCATACTGGGGAGCACACCAGGCAAACCATGCAAAGCCACAGTCAGCCTGCAATTTTCTTGCTATTGCTGCTCTAACCCTTCCTGACCCTCCTGCCACCGTACAGTCTGTAAGGATGGTTGGTAGGATGAATGGTTGCAGGTTTGGGCAGCCGAAGGTTTGAGTGCAGAACATGGCCCTTTGTTTCACATATGTGGGTTCATATGATGTGGGTTCCTGCATGGCAGGGGGTTGGACTGGATGGCCCCTGTGGTCTCTTCTAACTCTATGATTCTATAATTCTGTGTTGTGGAGTACCACACAAGCAGAGAACACCAGCAGAAAATTTTCCTCCACCACAATTAATGGAGCTCTGAAGCAGTCCTGTCTGGTCTTCAGCCTACCACGTTCCAGCAGCAATTGAACATCCTATTGAAGGCCATTTTTCGCTCATCCAAATGGCCTCCATAGGGTTTCCTGAGCCAACAATACAGAGGGTATGCTTCATCCACAAGGATGAGTGGCCCGACCCACACTCCATGAATGGTGACAGTGGAGTTCCCTTGAACAAATTGGCCTGCCTCCATAGCCTACCACAGAGATGACTGAGGGAACACATGGGCATCGTGGGTTTTCCCAGTATACCCAGTTCTGTGTCAATGAAATGCACAATGTGGTCAGTTGTGCCATGGAGCAGGTTGGAGCAGGTATCTTTCCTGTTGAAGAATTCTTCCCCTTTAGGGGGCCGCATGAGGATATGAGTTATGTCAATGGCACCAACACACTGTGGGAATCTCATTCCTCAAAGCCATCTATGATCTGTGGGTGAGAAGGGAATGCACAGTTATTGGATATGTCAGTGCAATCAATAGAGCAATGACACACATGACGTACTGAGTGCTATGTGTTCATTGTCACCTGTTTTCCACCTACACATCTCTCATACTGACTGGTGCTCTCCACATATTCCAACAATTCCTCTCCTCACCATTGGTGTATCCAGGATCACGTTTTCCATAGTCATATCTGAGTATTGCTGAACCCATGTTGCACATGACACATGTTCAGCATTGCACATATGTGGGGGAAGGGGGAACTCACCCTGTGGTAGTCATCCAAGCAAATGGTAGATGGCAGTAGGACATGCTCTATGGGGAGGCAGATCTCTATTGCGATCTCTGTCACTGTGGCGATGCTGAGCGCAAAGATATTCACAGTCTTTCTGTAGATCAAGGAGGTGGTTAGTCACCAGACTGCGATAGCAACTTGTTCCTCCACAGGTATGGGATCTCTCATGATGGTGCTGCTCCACTGCAAGTGGGGACACAGATGGTCTGCAATTTCAAATAGGGTGGCTCATGCCATCTTGAAGTGGTACAGTCACATGTCATCATCCCATGTTGCCAACACCTCTCTGGTCCACCAGGTCCAATGCATACAGTCCCTCACCCACCATCTCCTGGGGTGGGGCAGGCTCCCCAACCAGACTGTGTACCAGTTATTGGATGGGGCAGCCACCTTGTTGACGACATGCACAGCAGCATCAAGGTGGTTGGCTAATTGAATATGGTAGCTGGCCACCACCAAGGTGTCACTTGTCTGGTCCAGTTGCCATTGTCTTTCTAACAGGACCACAGCAGAAGTCAGGATGTTGATGGACACCTGCAGTGCTGTAATGCAAATACACGTCACACCCTCCAGATCCATGGCAGCATGGGTGACGGGGACAGCAGGGAAGAAGAGATGTGCAGTGGTACATGTGCCGCAATGGCTGGTATGGAAATGGTGGTCATTGTCCATCAGCTGTCACCATTTGTGGGGAAGGGCTCTGCTGATACTTTTCCTGTGGGACTAGATGTCTGCATAATGTCAGCAATAGAATGGCATCCATAAAAAAACACTTTAAAAAAACCAAAAAAACATTTTTTTTAATCACCGTCCAATCGGGGCGGTGGGGAAGGGTGAAGGCGGGGCCAGGGAGTAACTACAGAGACTATAATGTAGAACGAACACCCATGGCAATACCACTACCCATCCACTGAAGGCAAAAGGGTGAGGAAAAGAGCGTTCCTAACCCAACATCATCACATCAATGGCAATGCTGCCATTGTAGCAGCATAATGCACTATTGGCCTCTAGTGCGGAAATGGCCACAGTCCACACAAATGGCCACCCTTAATGCAGCCTTCCCCCTTTCCTACTATTTTCTACTTTGCCAAGCATCATCTTTTCTAGTGAGTCATGCCATCTCATTACATGTCCAAAGAATAATAGCCTCAGTTTAGTGAAGAGATATACAGTTACTGAAAACTAATACACTTATTGTGGCATAAAGTTTTGTGTACTCTTGTTCCCAAAATCTTATATCATAATTTGTTAGTCTTTAAACATTTCTCTTTATCACAATATTTAGGATATACAGCTAAATATATATAAGTTAAATGATGTATGGTCTTCATAGATCATTCAGAGGATGAGCAGCATGACAAAGATTAGAAATAGTAGTAAACAACAGAAAGGAAAAATGCTGCCCACTGCAATTAGAAGAAAAACTCAGGCATTGCTGTTCCACAAACCTCTTTCACCTGACACAATTATAGGACTTCAATACTGCTTTAAGTGCCAGGACTCCAACTGACACAGTTTTGGGATTTATAGTTTAGTGGAACACTAGAGCTCTTCACCTAAGAATTCTAAGTGCCTCATGAAATGGAACCTTAGGATTCCATATTTTGGAGCAATGTCAGTTAAAGGGGTATCAAATTGCTATTATTGTGTAGAGTGAAAGAGACCAGAGGCTGTTTTATATTAAAAACACACTTGCCTAGAATATAAATTGATCGTTGGAAGGCTTGCATGGAAAGAAATTTGCATCTGAACATAGAAGATAAAAGCTTTCTATGAATACATTTTAGTCCCACATGCCTCATAAATACCCTATGTTACAGGTAACTTCCTGACAGGGCCACTCTTCAGATTCTATCAAATCACTTGCAATTTTTGAACATTTCAAATACTTATTTTCTTTCTTTAGTGTATATGTGAAAAAATTAAGGGACTAATTCTAGATAGATGTAGTGCAAGCTGCTAAAAAAGATGAATTTGTGAGAAGTGGTCAACTTGTAGCTCCATCAGATATTGTTGAATGCCAACTCCCGTCAGCCCTAACGGGCATAGCTAACGGTGTAGGATGACAGAAGCTGCACACCTGGAAAAACACCAGTTTCTCAGTCCAGCTTTACAAACAAAGAAGCTTCTGATATGTATTGCTGGCACTCGTTACCCTTCATGGACAGATACAGTCTACCAGTACGTGCAAAAACTGTTTTTGCGCTTGTGCAGTTTCATGAACTATGACTAACATCTTATTCAGTAGTAGTGTATTTATCTGGCATTGCCTGGGATTTTATTTTCATCTTAAGAACTCACCCAACTGTCTTCTCCAGTACCAGTAACTTTTCCCCATATTTCCCAATCTAACCTGTATTCAGAGTTATTTACGTACACAGTTTGGGTTCCTGAAGGAATATACTATTCTCCTCCTTGCTGCTAGGCCTCATCTTCATAGCAACCAGCCTTTTCCAGTATGATAGAAACATAGAATGATAGAGTCTAAGAGTTGGAGGAGACCACAAAGGCCATCAAATCCAACCGCCTGCTATGCAGGAACATACACCAGAGCACTCCCAACAGATGGCCATCTAGCCTCTTCTTAAAAACATCCAAAGAAGGAGACTCCACCACACTCTGAGGCAGCATATTCCACTGCTGGACAGCTCTGACCATCAGGAAGTTCTTCCTGAGGTTCAGATGGAATCTCCTTTCCTGCAGCTTGAATTCATTGCTCCATGTCTTAGTCTCTGGAGCAGGGAAAACAAGCCCACTCCCTCCTCAACATGACATCCCTTCAAATATTTAAACATGGTTATCATGTCTCCTCTTAACCTTCTCATCTGCAGACTAAACATACCTAGCTCCCTAAGTCGCTCCTCACAGGGCATGGCTTCCAGAACTTTACCATTTTGGTTGCCCTCCTCTGTGTTACCCTGACTTCTGGGGTCCCATGGGGGACACCTCAATATGCTCCAAATAATGGGGAATGGGAATTAGCCAGAGCACAAGCTGTAGCACTACGAGAGGCAGGGTAACCTAGCAAGATCTTTAAACCCAATTTTTATGGGGTCAAGCCAAGCCAAAAACCAAGCGAAATGGTCTAATAAATGATTTTATTGAGGGGAATTCACTCATGCATGCACACAAGATACATACAATCACACATTCACACAAGAGCTAGCTGAAAGAGAAAGGAAGGAAAAATTATAGAGAGGCTGAGGGATTTGGGGGGATTTATAATTACCAGTCCAGAAGAGTAGTGAAGAGCAGAAATGTATTTTGGCTTAGGTAGGACCTAAGGATAGTTCTCATTCAGGAGCCAGACGTACAGAATGACGGGTAGACCTTCAAGAGGCTGCACTGGGCATCCTCAAATCAGGGGTATTTGTACCCTGAAAATGGCTTGTGCCTGTGAAGTTTCCAGATGCAAGACAAATGGAACCTGTTGTGGACAATGAGTCTTTCGCTTGTTGATGGGCTTAGTGCTTTGATTGACAAAGACATGATGAATATTGTAATAGCTGTCTATTGTGGGTGCTGTGAGGACAGAGGAAAGAATCCAAGTGTACAAGGGATGGATTTCTTTCAATCAGTGTCCTGGTGGGCTCCTCACAGTTGGATTCCCTGGAAAATCCCAGCTTCTATTTAAGCCTATTATCCACAGGAATGGTGTGTATTTGCCTGACAGATGACTCAGTCTTACCTGGAGGAATTTTGGAGTTGACCTTTGCTTTCTTTCCCTCGCTCAGTTTGACCTCTCCATCACCTCTCAGGCTTGAATTTGATATCAGAGCCAATAAAATGTGTTGCCAATTACATACGATGCCAATTAGGTATGGTGCCCATCCAAACCATACTGATATTGGGAACCCCCAAAGCGGGGCCTTACACTGGACACATTCCAGCTTGTCAATATCCTTCTTGAATTGAGGTGCCCAGAACTGGACACAGTATTCAAGATGAGGTCTAACCAAAGCAGAATAGAGTGGTACCATTACCTCCCTTGATCTAGACACCATATTCCTATTGATGCAATCATGAATTGCGTTGGCTTTCTTGGCTGCTGCATCACACTGCTGACTCATGCTCAGCTTGTGATCTACGAAGACTTCTAGATCCCTTTCACATGCACTGTTATCCAGCCACATGTCCCCCATCCTATATTTGTGCATTCCATTTTTTCTGCCTAACTGTAGGACCTTACATTTCTTTCTGTTGAAATTCATTTTGTTAGCTTTGGCCCGCCTCTCCAATCTGTCAAGCTCATTTTGAATTTTGATCCTGTCCTCTGGCATATTAGCAACCCCTCTCAATTTGGTGTCATCTGCAAATTTGATCAGCATGCCTGTCATGTCTACAGCACAGCAGACAGCAATTCACAAGCAGCACAGCTCCTACTCATGAGGTGAGAGTCAAAGAATGTCCAAACAGAAAGGCAGCCGAGAGCAAATAAATCCGAAGGGCAAATCCAAACCATAGTCCAAACAGGCAGAGTTCCAAGACAACCAGATCCAAGAGCACAGCACAGGGTTTCAGGGCCAAAGAGATCAGTTGCTGACCCTGAGAGGAAAGGCCAGCTGGAGCCCTCTTTTATCTATGGCTGCTGTTGCCATAGGTTTTCCCTCATTAGGGCTTGCTTACTACTTAAACGGGCTGAGAAACACAAGCCCTCCCTTTCTCGGTGTCTCTGCAGCAAGGTAGGTCTGTCAGCTGTGTCTTCCTCTATTTGTTCCCCTGGCTCAGGCCCTTGTTGTTGTTGTGTATTAGCTTCCTCTGGACCAGCTTCTGGGGACACTTCAGTCTGTGGGGAAGCCTTTGCCTTGGAGTCAGAATCCTCCTCCTTGCTGCCACAGTCTCCAAGGCAGGGCATGACAATGCCCTCTACTCTTTCATCCAAGTCATTGATGAACATGTTGAATAGCACTGACCCCAGGACGGAACCCTGTGGCACCCCCCTAGTCACTTCTTTCCAGGATGAAAAGCAGCCATTGGTGAGCACCCTTTGGGTTTGCTTGGTTAACCAATTACAAATCCAACTAACAGTAGCCCTGTCCAGCCTGCACTTTACTAACTTCTTTGCAAGAATGTCATGGGGAACTTTGTCAAAGGCCTTACTGACATCAAGATATGCTACATCCACAGCATTCCCTTCATCTATCAAGCTTGTAACTCTAGCATAAAAAGAGATAAGATTAGTCTGGCATGACTTATTTTTGAGAAATCCATGTTGACTTTTAGTGATTACAGCATTGCTTTCTAAGTAATTTCATTTTAATGATCTGCTCTAGGATCTTTCCTGGTATTGATGTCAGGCTGACTGGGTGATAATTATTTGGGTCATCTTTTTTTCCCTTCTTGAAGATGGGGACAACAATTGCCGTCCTCCATTCTGCTGGGACCTCTCCTGTTCTCCAAGAGTTCTCAAAGATTACTGTGAGTGGTTCTGAAATGACTTCTGCCAGTTCTTTTCATATCCTTGAATGTAATTCTTTTTTAAAAAAAATATTTTTATTAAATCTTGTAGGTTAAAATCTAAAAAAATAGCAGACTATATTTCAAAAATTGACATATCACAATACAATATAAATCCAATATAACAAAAATAGTGGAAAATATAAAATATAAATCCTGTGTCCGTAACTTAATCTTCAATTGATTCCTTACTCACAAAAGTTATGGGCGTATCCTTATTTCTTATTTAGCTTCTATGTAATAGCTAAATCATATTGTAACTTAATTCTCTACTTTTGTCCTTAGTATTTCCTTTATTTTTAACCTTATAAATAGCTATATTAATATATATTACATAATAATTCTTGCATCTCACATGACAATATTACACATCAGAAATGCTTAGATGCTAGTCCAAAGTTTCTTATAATATTACTTTTCAATAAAGATCGAGGAAAATCTTAACGTTTTGTCATATCCAATATACTTAACATCTTAAAATTCCCACCGTAGCTAAATTCCCCCATTTCTTCTCCCATAAGGGGGCCGCTATATACCATATATCACGAAATTGTTTATCTTTATCATTTGATAACATCATTGTCAATGTATCTAATTTGGCCAGATCATATAATTTAAACAACCAATCCTCTATATCTGGCATACTAGTAGATTTCCAGTACTGGGCAATTGTTAAGTGAGCTGCTGTTGTCATATAAAGTAAAACTTTTTTTATATGCTTATCTACTTTCTTAATTTGTGATATATCTTCAATCATGTTTAGTAAATAAAATTGTGGTTGCATTGGGTATTTAATTTGTAAAACCATTGTGATTGAATCATAAATATTATTCCAGAATTTCTTTATATGTTTGCATCTCCACCACATGTGGAAGAAAGACCCTTTTTCATCACATCTCCAGCATTTGCTCTGGTTGTTATTTCTCATTTTAGCAATTTGAGTAGGGGAAAGATACCATCTCTGAAGCATTTTAAAATAATTCTTCCTCAAAGATAAACATCCTTGGATGTAATTCATCTGGCTCTGGAGACTTGAATTCATCTAGTTTAGCCAGATATTCCTGTAGTACTTCTCTACCTATTCGGCGCCACATTTCCCCCCTTCCTCACCTGCTCTCCACCTCCCAGATTGAGTACTTCTATCCTTTTGGGAGAAAACTGAGGCAAAGAAAGTATTGAGTAGTTCTGCCCTTTCTCTGCCGCCTGTTAGTAATTGGCCATCTTCTCCACACAGCAACCCTATCATTTCCTTGTTTTTCCTTTTGCTGTGGACATATCTAAAAAAAGCCCCTTTTATTGCTTTTAATCTCTCTGTCAAGCCTGAGTTCATTCTGTGCTTTAGCTTTTCTGACCTGCTCCCTACATATTCTGGTTATTTGTTGAATTCCTCTTTGGTGGTTTCACCATTCTTCCATTTCCTATACATGTTTGTTTCAACACTTAGCTCAGCTGAGAGTTATTTTGTCGATCGTTCTGGTTTCTTTAGACATCTGCCATTTTTCCTCCTTATTGGCACAGTTTTCGATTGTGCCTTCAGTATCTCATTTTTAAGAAACTCCCAGCCATCATGCACTCACTTCTCTTTCAGTATTCCTGACCACAGAATTTTAGCAAGTAACTCCCTAAGTTTACAGAAATCAGCTTTTTTAAAGTCTAGAATGCGTGTCTGGCTACACTTGGCTTCTTCTTCCGACTGAATCACAAATTGCAATACGGGAAGGTCACTCCCGCCTAAGGATCCCACCATTTCCACTTCATCAACAAGGTCATCCCTGTTGGTCAGGATCAGATCTAAAATAGTCAATCCCCTTATCGCCTTTCCACCTTCTGGACCATGAAATTGTCTGCAAGGCAAGTGAAGTGCCTGTTGGACCTTGTGGTCTTGCCAGAGTTTGACTGCCAACATATATCAAGATAGATGAAATCTCCCATTACTATTGCATCTCTCCTTTTTGAATGTGTGGTCATCTGGTCTAGGAAGGCATCATCCAAGTCCTCAGGTTGGCCCAGAGGCCTGTAGCAAACCCCTACAATCACATCCCTATTGTTTCTCACTCCTTTAATTCGTATCTAGATCCTCTTGACCTGGCTTCCTGGATTTAAGTCATGGATCTCTTTACAGGTGAAAACTTCCTTGACATATAAGGCTACTCCTTCTCCTTGTTGTTTGGTCTGTTTCTGCGAAATAATTTATACCCTCCTATTGTTACATTCCAATCATGAGACTCATCCCATCAGGTTTCAGTGATGCCTATTAAATCATATTTATTTTGTTGTAGTAAGAGTGCGAGCTCATCTTGCTTATTTCCCATGATCTGTGTATTAGTGTAGAGACACTTAGGACCATGTGCCCTTCCTGGAAGTCCTGTACTAAAGTTGCTTTTCCTCCCACTGTTGGTCTCTAGTACTACTTGGCCTGCTCTATCTATATCATTTGGGCTATTTTCCCTAGCACTCACTGAATCCTTGTCCTGAATAATACTGCCTCCTGTCATGGGCTTCCAGGATGTAGACTCAGACTCAGAGTCTGAGGCAGACTCTGAGGCAGCAGAACCTGCTCTGAGCCCTGGCACAGAGACTGCTACATCAGAATCTGCAGACTGCCTGTTAGTAATTGGCCATCTTCTCCACACAGCAACCCTATCATTTCCTTGTTTTTCCTTTTGCTGTTGACATATCTAAAAAAAGCCCTTTTTATTGCATTTAGTCTCTCTGTCAAGCCTGAGTTCATTCAGTACCACCACAAGGGAGCAGGGAGCCCTCCTCATTCTGACACAGAGAATGATCTATCCATACCTACTTTCACCCAGCATCGACGCCAAAAAGGTCTCCTGCATTGCTTCCAGCAAAGTTATGCCAAGCATCAATTAATCAGGCACCAGCTGCACTGACCTTGGAACCTATAAGAACTGAGCCTTTCCCCTCTAGCCTTTGTTAGCAATCAACTGACCATTTCTCCCCTGCATGTTTCTGTTTGCTTCCCTTGCCTGTTATTCTGCTGTTTGACCAGTGTTTATTGCCTGTCATTGATTTATGGACATTACTGGGATCATTATTTGCTTCTCATTTGTAAGGTTGTTTTCTTCCTGAAGTAAACTGATTAATTGCTTAACTACCTGAGCTTCTTAACCTGTATTATCAGGTTCTCCTGGATGCCAGCCCAGACTAGGCATGGACATCTCCCTCTCCAGCCAAATTCAGTTTAAAGATCTGCTTGGGGAGACTTTTAGCAAAAACATTCCTACTAACGGTTGTGAGGTGCAGCCCATCCATTGCCAGAAGACCATCTTCGTAGAAATGGAGACCATGATCCAAAAACCCAAATCATTCCCAGCAGCACAATCTGTGGAGCCAGATGTTCAGTTCCACTATTCTTCTCTCCTTTTATGGGCCATGTCCTTCCACAGAGGGGAGAGATGAAATGACAACCTGCACAGCAAGGTCCTTTGGCTTTCTACCCATAACCTCGTAATCTTTTGTGATGCGCTGATAGCTGCACCTCATAGTGTCATTGGTTCCCACATGAACCAAAAGGATGGAGTTACGGTCAATGGGCTTGACCAGTCTCATTAGTCTCTCCATTATGTCTTTGGCCCCAGGGAGACAGCACACCTCACGATTCATCCTGTCTGGGTTGCAAATTATTGGTTTTGTTCCTCTCAGCAAGGAGTCCCCAATCACCAGAACTCTGTGTGCTCTGAGGTTTCTCTGGGATTACTCGATGAGCAGATTCTTCCATGGATGCCTAGACATTCTGTTCAGGCTGAGATTGTTGGTCCTGCTGTTGGATTTCGTTCCAGCTAGCAGCAAGTCTTCTACTTCCCATTGCTGGTGTTCAAGTTCCTGTTGCTCGATTTCGTCTTAGTGCCATTCCTTTACCTCCTCCTGCTGTTCCCTTACCTCTTCCTGCTGTTCCACTTCGTCATTACCTGTAACTTATCCCTATATTCCCCAATCTAATCTGTATTTGTAGTTGTTTACATACAGAGGTTGGGTTCCTGTGGGAATACACTTTCCTCCTCCTTGCTGCTAGGCATCGTCTTCATAGCTACCAGCCTATTCCAGTACCAGTAAGTTTTCCCCATAGTCCCCAATCCAATCTGTGTTCTTGTTACTGCCCTAGCTAGCCCGAGCTTTGGGGAAATAAAAGATATCTTTTGATATCACTAATTCGGCTTCACATATCCCTTCCACGTGCTTGTGAGGCCCCCGGACAAGCATGCATACAGGCTCGGCCGATTATCGCCGTAATATTCCTAGACAATACAGGCAGGCCAGAAAACAGCTGACTCGCCGCTTTAGGAGACCTCCAGGCAAGTACCTCCATTAGGTATGCGAGCAACTCTCAAAAGATCCTCTGCCTCGCTCTGTCAACTTGATGATCGAGCTATACAAAGCTCAAGAACTCCGCGTTTGCATACCGGCTACTCTATTGATAAATTCGGCTCTAATTCAATCATTCAAATTCTGACCTTTCGGAGGCTTTGTCTCCAACTCCAAATCTATTGTTTTCCCCTAAGTCCGACCTAGCATGCAGTCACAATTCTCCTTATAAAAACCCCTGATTTTGAGCGCTTCCTTGGATCGCTCCCGAGTTCCAGACCGCCTTGCTGCCGCTTTGCTTGGCGAGCTTCCCCTCAGCTCCACGTGCTGAGATACATCGAACCCCAGCTTCGGTCTCCATTTTCTTCTGGACTTCAGGACAGGTTTCGTATCACCCAAACCAACTATCCCTCTGAAAATCCCGCTATCTTACTCACACCTCTATTTTCCTTAGTTATCTGTGTGCTTGTGTTGCTTACATTGTGTGCCTGTATTTAATAAAGATTATTCATTATTTTCCAACGGTTTGCTTCTTGACTTGGCCTGACCCCGTAGACACTGGGTTGCAAGGTCCTGCTAAGTTACCCTGCCTCTCGTTTTGCCAACGTGTGCTCTGAAATAATTTCCCCAACTCAAGTAATTTGGTGTCCCTCCCGGGACCCCCAGAAAACAGGGTAACATTCTCTGGTGACATTAATGTACTGGCTTTTGATTTTTTTGCTTTCTGTTGCTTTCTGATGTTGACATTTGCAGTTCTAGAACTGTGTCCTGTGCAGATTGTAGATGGATTCTGTACAGCTTTCTATGGTATGAAGAAGTCACGAATCTGCTAAAGACATAGTATTGGCTTTCCTTATATGCACCTTTTTGGGAAACATCACAGAGGCCTTTGCTTGCTCCAGATTCTGCACTTCTAACTGACTAAATATTTTTAATATTTCCGCAGTGAGACCTAATGATGGACGATATGTAACAGAGATAGTGTTTAGAATGCTGAAACCATCTCCTCCCACTGCTAACTCAACTGAAGAGGAGAGAAAAAATAAAGCCTGTCTGGAGAAGGAAAATAGCAGAGAGGATGAGAGCTGGGTATAGAACGAGCACGGAATTTAAAACATCTTGGAGTGTGGAGCAAGCCCCAGGAAAGTTACCTTTTGGACTTTGACTCCCAGATTCCCCCAACCAGCCAGAGGATTTGGGAAGCTGTACTCTACAAAAGGGACCATGTGTATAGAATGTGGTTTTGGAGATCCAATGCAGTGATGTCATCAAGGTGAACTTCAGCGTAGAGATCCAAGGTCCCACTCAGTGGAAGAAAACAGGAGTATCCTCAGATACTGAAGGACTCACTAATTATATTTTGAAGGATGGGAAGTAATGCATATTATGATTTAAAGAAGAGGAGCTGCTTTAAAGGCCATGTAAAGCCATGAAGTCTAAAATTACCTGATCGAATGGGAAGTAGAAGACTTGCTGCTAGCTGGAATGTTTATGCTATTTGCCTTTATCTCTACACTGCATGTGTACGTACTATATAAATAAAACAAGCAGTGCAAAAGCCCAATTAGTCTCCACACCATGCTGTAATCTGCTTGTGGCTGCCTTTGGAAACTGGAAACTTCAATGGCTCTGAAGTGCTGCAGCAAGAATTCTGACTGGTGCCAGTTACAGGAAACATATAACTCTCTTGTTGAAACAGCTCCACTGGCTACTGATTTGTTTCTGGACACAGTGAAAGATTGTATCTTCCTGTACGAACCTGCCAGGGTCTTAAGATTCTCAGAGGAGAGAATTTTCTCAGTCTTGCCACGATCACAGGGCCACCTGGTGAGGGCATGCGACAGTGCCTTCTCAGATGCTGCCTTCGCCCTCTGGACTGCCCTTCCATGGGAGGCTGGGCTGGCTCGCTTCTCGTTCTCCTCTTCCTAGCAGACAAAGACCTTTTTATTCAAACAGACTTTCATTGGTTAATTGGTTCTAAGTGTGTGTGAGGGTACTGTATTTTTAACTGCATTGTCATATTTTTAAAATATACTTTTATACTTTCAAAATTTCATAGTATTGTAAAATGTAATTTATTTTATTAATTTAACATGTAATATTAATTTAAATTAATTATAATCAATTAATATTTTATTATTACTTATTTTATTTAATAATTAATTATAATATAAATTATAATTAATATTAATTTAAAATTTAATAGTATTGTAATTTAATAGTAATTAATAGTAGTAAATTTACTAGTATTTTGATGTGATGATTGTTTAATTGCATTTTAACTTATTTATTATCAGGTTTTTAGTTCATCTTGTTTTTAGCCTTTGTAAGCCACTTGGATTCCCATGCTAGAACAAATAAATACATACATAAATGGCCAGTGATCTCTCTTCTGCAGAAAAAATAAACTATGAGTAGCACATACCCCAGAAAACCCCATGATAGGGTCACTTCAGGGCCACAATAAGTTGGAAACTACTTGAAGGCACACAACAACAGCAAGCATATACCATAAAGGCACCAGATCCCCTCTGATCTTGGAAGCTAAGCAGGTTCTGCTCTGGTTAGTACTTGGATGGGAAACTGCCAGTGAATACCAGGTGCTGCAGACTGCATTTGAGAGGAAGGAACTGGAAAAACCACCTCTGAGTACTCATTGCGTAAGAAAGCTCTATGAAATTCATGGAGTTCCTAGGAGTTGACAGATGACTTGAAGACACATATGCACACACACATGCACACACACATACAATGCTATTGCCCCCAAATTTCTCACCTCTGCCACCTTAGAGATATCCCAGCTACCACAATTTCAACTTTTCTTTAAAAAGAGTTATCCTTTTTAAAAACAAAATCTCTACATGTTTTTAGCAACTGGATCAGTAACAGCTGGAAGAGACTTGTCTTTCTATCGAGACGCTGGTTGCAATTTAGCAGCCTAATAAAATAGTAGTATCAGAAATAATAATAATAATAATCAGCTTTTAACTTGTATAATTGCTGGCTTTTTGCCGTAATAATAAACTTGTACTTGTTAACTTGTATAAATGTAAGCAAAAAATAAGGTTAAGTAAACTTACTGTGGTCTTCCAGTGCAGAGGCACCTGTTCTTAACTATTATAAAATTAAATGTGTAATTCTACATATATCCATCAGAATTAAGTCTTGATTGATTTGTGTAAGACTTACACCCAGATATGTTGCACAATTCCAAGAGTACTTAATAGTGAACAAGCCCCACTAAAAGTGCCTAAATATCCTAAAGGCACCAGATCCCATCTGATCTTGAAAGCTAAGCAGGGCCAGCCCTGGTTAGTACTTAGATGGGAGATTGCCAACAATTCCGGGTGCTACAAGCTATATTTCAAAGGAGATAAGTGGCAAAATTGCCTTAGTATGCCTTGCCTAAGAAAACCGTACAAAATTCATGGGGTTGCCCAGAAGTCAACAGGTGACTGGGAACCACCACCACCCCTCCGTACACAGACCCCACTGAACACAAATCTGGTAACACTTAAAAATAATGAGGCATAAGACTGTTCCATACATTTCATTTTAGTAACATGCAACAGAATGGTCAGATAATGTTTCCAGATAAGGAAACAAATCAAACAGGAAAGGGAAGAGAGACTGTGTTGAGATCAGCAGATCAGAAAGTTAGGGAGGGGAAAGCTGGATAGGAAATCAGGGCAATTCTCAGGCCGGAGTACTTTCCCAATTCCAGAGTATTTTAGAAGAACAGGAATTCTTTGGATTAAGAGATCTGAAGACTCTCTGGAATACTCCACTCCTCTTTTGCTCTTAGCATTATCAGAGTACGCATGGACATGGCAGCAAAGGGAGACCAGAGCATTATGCAGCCACAAAAAGGAAATTTTTGGGGGTAAATTTCCCCCTCCGTGGGCAGATAGGCAGACTCACTCCATACTGTTAGTGTGGTGTAGTTTTTTGAACATTACTGCATTCTTAGAAACCAGGGTTTGATTCCCCGCTTGGCAACGGGAACGCACTAGGTGATCTTGGGTGTTGTCACACACTCTCAGGCCCAGAAAACCCCGTAATAAGTTTGCCTTAGGGTCACCATAGTTGTAAACAACTTGAAAAAACACAACAACAACAAAAGGCCCTGAGTTTCCCTCTCACTACCACAGAATCACATAAGCCTCAGAACTGACTAGTTACAAACAATGCGTTAAGCGTAATTAATTTATTTTTCCTTGCATTTAAAAAGATATAATAAATATACTACTTTACAACTGTGACTTTGTAATTTCATTTCTTTTGCAGTGTGACTGGCACTGTTTAGTTACTTAAGGTTAATGGTAAGTGATCTTCAAAGTGTGCATAAATTATGCATCCAGTAACCCCTCAATCTGAGCTGCATATCCTCTGTTATTCACACATAGCTTGCAGGCTGGCTTATCCTCTTAGCTGAATCCTGCAGAGATCCAGCACTAATTCACTCTTAAACACAGGATTGTCAAAATTGTTAAGTGAAGAATAGGCAGCTTATCTTCCCTGCTGGCTGCTTTTAAATGTTGAGGGACCTTGCAGTAATCGCCAGGCATGGATATTTACGAAGGGCATCTCCTGTTCCAAACTGTTAACCTGTTCATCTACAGGTCATGATGACATTTGTCGTAATCACAGTGAGAGAGCCGGTGACTTACATGTGAAACATGCCATCTGTATAGTATGTGGAGAAACAGTACATTGCATTCATGCACCAAGCTAAATGTAAACTTAATTGTACAGTAGCAACCAGATTGTATTTTTCTTCTTTTTCCTTGAATTAAGAGAAAGTCTTCTGCAGACCTGTGTTGGGATCCCTCTCAGGAAGCTGTATATAATCATTTCAGTAAAATTCTTATTTTGCCAATGCCTATGTGGAGTCCCAATTAATCCTCTGTCATACCATTTTTTCAGCTGCTTTTCAAATGTCCCAGTTTCTCTCTCCTTCTTCCACTTTCCCCCTTTGTCCTCAGCTTACTTCAGTTGCTGCAAAATGAATTCAAGATGCAAAAATAGTTTGCACTCAATAAATTCAGTGGGAAGAGAACAGGGGATTCAGAATCTTGACCTTCCCGGTAGACTCAGATAAAAACATACTGCTTAAGCTTCTTCTAGGTTGTTTGTTTTTCCTTGTTTTTGCTACCTTGACTGATATTTCTGGGCCATACCTGCCATTCTATTTATTCATTTATTTATTCTATTAATACGTTTTCCTCCACTGTGCAAATAACACCTGAGGTGGATTTACACTGTGATTTACAGATAGATAGATAGATAGATAGATAGATAGATAGATAGATAGATAGATAGATAGTCTGGCTTTCTACACAAAGTCCTCTTGAAGCCGTGAACAATGCCATATCACAATAAAATTACAGTCACATTACTTTGAACTGAATTGGAAACCCTTAAAAAAAAGACAAAGACAAGTTCAATACTTTCAAATATCATTTACCCAATGGGGGAAAAAACAGCCATGGGCTGTGAGGAACAGGTTCACATTCTCTGTCCCTTCAGAATTACCATTTGGAGGGGTGTGACAGGTTTCCATCTCTGGCTGGCTCTGCAATTCCTAGCCTTGTTAACCGATCACTGTCACCTTGCCCTCTGGTCCCCTTTTAAAATCTTTCCTTGGATCTGGAATCCTAGGTCTTCAGGTGACCTCACTATGGATTAGTGTGCATGTTAGATTTTGTTTCTTTATGGTACGCATGACTCAGTCTTATTTCAGGGTAAATGGTGCTGTCCAGAGTCAGTTTTATAAAATAACAAATAGTTTAACTTTAATAACAGAGAGAAGAATTCATCTCAGGTTCCGGTTTTTATTTCCAAACAATTAAAACTATTCAAATTCAGTTAGTTATGTCAGACCCTTCTCCCTAAATCTACTCAGACAGCCAGAACTGATACGCTCCACTCAGATTCTCACAACTGACTCCTTTAACAGTCTGTTCCCAACTGTCACCGATGGATTCTATTCTTTTTTTAAAAAAAAAGTCCTCCTCCTTCTCACTGGAGCCCTTCCCTCTCTTCACAGAGTTCTCTGTGCTCTCAGTTAGTTTGCCTTCTTCACAAGAGGGCATAGCTTTTACTTTCGCTATTGTAAGAAATTAGATATTCAGTCACATTTCAACGGTGTCCTCTTTGGAGAGCGGTGATGGGTTTGGAGCACACTGTTGATATGATAAAGTTTCTGCTTCAATTACTGGGCATCTCCAGTTTTACAAAGCAACAGGGAGCAGGTGGCAGGGAAAGGCCATTGGCTATACTGGCGCAGGATGATAAGAATTACAGTTCAATTCAACAGGAGAGAATCACATTGGGGAAGGCCCACAGCCATGCTAGCTCAAGGATTCTGGGAGGTATAGGTCAAAAAAGAATTCCAGGCTCTGCTTAAAACAACCTGGATGGCCATCTACCAGGAGTGCTTTGATCGTGTATTCCTGCATGGCAGGGGGCTGGACTGGATGGCCCTTGTAGTCGTTTCCATCTCTATAATTCTACAAGCCTAACTGCACCTAACATGCAGTATGTGGCTAGAATGTGCTTCCTGCACATCTCATCCACCTGCTCCTATATTAGGATTTAACAAGGAAGAGACTAGACTGTTTTTCCCCAAAGCATGACAGGACAGAGCACGAGATGAAAATAAGTGCCTGAGGTGGAGATGGGCCTTTGGGGCTAAGGCTCTCAAGAGGCTTCTGGTTCTTGTTTGTGTCGTTCAGAAAATGCTGAGCTAATTGCCCCAGAGAGAGAGAGAGAGTGCAACTTGCTTGTAAAGTCAGATTGCTGTTACATTCAGATCCACAAACAACAGACTGACAGCCAAAAATTCAAGGTTAGTTCACTTGTACAAACAACCTCCTCTATAATAAGCTGCCCTTCTGGTCATTCTCGGATACAAGAACAGCTTCTGTGCGCTCCCAGAATAGCTCTGTGACCACTGTGCATTTTATAATCTTCAGTCTGAAGTGAAACCAACCAACCAACCAACCAATCATTTCACTGATACTCCACCTTTCCCTCCAAGACTGGGACTCAAAATAGATAATAGCTTTGATGGCTGTTGCTGGGGCCTTTCACATTTCACAATTATAACACTATATTTCACTTGAATAGCCATGACATGGAATGCTGGGGTTTGTTGTTTGGTAAGGCACTAGAATTCTCTGGTACAGGATTTGAAATATCCCTCTCTAATTGCAAATGCTGAGAGCCAGCTTAGCACAGTGATTTGAGCGTTGGACTACAACTTTGGAGACCAAGGTTCAAATACCCATTCAGCCATGGAAGCCCACTGGATGACCTTGGGCAAGTCACATTCTGGCAGTCTGAGAGGAAGGCAGAGGCAAACCTCCTTTGAACAAAATTCCACCAAGAAAACCCTGCAATAGGTTTGCCTTAGGGTCACTATAAGTCAGAAATGACTTGAAGGCACATAACAAGAACAAACTGCACATGTCAAGATTCCACGGGATGTTCCCATGGCAGTTAAAGTGAAATAAAAATCTGTAGTGCAAAGGAGCCTTTTGACAACTCATTGCTTCAGAGGACAGAACAGGGCTTGGAATGATGATGATGATGATGATGACGATGATATGATGGAATTATTGCTTTTTTGGACTACAGCTGCTGTGGCCAAGCTGGCTGGAAGATCTAGGAGTTGCAGACCAAAAAAGTAATTTTCCCAGGATCTGGAAATCTACATTCCAGCAGTCTGGAATGAGGCCTCCTTCCTTCTAAATATGTCCTAATAGTTTTTGAACAAGAACAAAATGGGACCGGGGGATAAAAGAAAGTGATGTGCATTTTTCAGACAGGATCTTTGGCTCAAATGGTTGAAGAGGTTGCCTGGAAGTTCTTAATCCCTATAAAACCAGCCCTTCAAAGGATATTTTTTATTTTCAATCAAAAATAAAAAAAATCCTTGTTTCAATTTTTTAAAAATTTTCTGCACGCAGTCTATGACAGGTTGCAAACTACAGTGGACTCTCTGTATCTGTGGGGGTTCCGTTCTGTTCCAGGAACACCTAAGAGTGGGAAAAAGTATGAAGGCTCACCTCCCATATTATTAAATGGTGGTGATGTGCACTCAGACACTTCAGCACATCCACACTGCTGCCATTTTAGTTATAATTTTAGTAATCTGACACCGCACATTAGCTAGAAGTCACAGATAAAAAGTCGTTTACACAGAGAGGCAATGACCAATCCCTTCTGAATAAAGTTTTAATAAGTCTGCCTTAGGATCTTCATAAGTCAGAAATGACTTTAAGGCACACAACCAAGATAGATGGAAGTGTGTTCTGTGATGATAAATTGTGGGAACACACTACAGACAAGAACAAATGCAGCTGTGCTTTCTGTGGATGAATTGTCCCTGTGAGGATTTCAACATAGGAGGCAATATAGAGTTCAAGGGAAGAAGACAGAGCAAATGCAAGCCAAGCAGGTAACTGAGATGGCAGGTGACCTCAGTTCCTTGCAAAGTATTAGCATGCAGATTATGCATTAGCAATTTTCTGGGGGACTCTGCACACTACACAAACATAGCACTATCATTCCACTTTAACTTCCCATGACTTCATCCTACAGAATGCTTGGGTTTATGTGGTTTGGTGAGGAACTAGAAGTCTCTGACCAAGAGTTCTAAATGCCCCTCTGTAAACTTCAAATCCCAGGGTTCCGTCAGATATAACCATGGCAGTTAAAGTAGAATCTGGAAAATTAGCACTGGAAAATTAAGTTTATGGGGAATGACTGCAGTTAGTCTTATGCAGAGAGCCAGTGTGGTGTAGTGCTTTGAGTGCTGGATTATGTCCCTGGAGACCAGAGTTCGATTCCTTGCTTGACCATGGAAACCAACTGGGTGATCTTGGGTGTGTCACACACACTCAGCCCTAGAAAACCCGATGACAGGTTCACCTTAGGGTTGCCATAAGTCAGAAACACATTAACAAACTACAAATTATGAAGAGTAAACTCCTAGTCAGTTGTGTTGGCTTCCGACTGCATAAGTTCATCTTATAAAACACACTGAATTTAACAAACAAAGCTACAGCTCTTATATTTTAAATTAAAATTGCAAAGAGTCTAAAAAAGAAGCGTTGCTGTTTAAGCTTCCAGGATGAAATAGGAATTCTGTCATGGCTTGCTTGGTCATTCCTGTGATTTCTTCTGGGTCAGGGCTGGGCAGTTGGCAAGGGTCAGGGGACTGCACTGGTTCCTTCACAGAACACTAGAAGGTTCCACACAGCCCTCCCCCATTTTCACTTCTCCACCCCCACATTTTGGAGTGATTTGTTTTTACTCTAATGGCCCACAACACCCCCCAAAACCACAGATATGGTCTCCTAGGTATTTCACCAAAAGTCCTCCTCTTAGCTTCACCGTTTTTTTCTTCTACAAGCCTTTTTCAAATGAGTGACTGGACGTCCTGTTCCTCTCTCAAGTTAGGTACCCTCTAAGGGTGCGTGGGGTGTTTTCACCATGTTTTGGTGTCTTCCTGGGCCATTTTTTAACAACAGGAAGTGAGTGGAAATCACTTCCTGTTTGCTTCCTGTTTCAAAAAAGGCCTCTCTTGGACTTTGGATTGGCCCAGAGCAGGCCCAAAACATGCTGGAAATGCCCCATGCATCTCTAGAGGGCACTTAACATGAAACAAACGTACCTGTTTCTCCCAATTCTATGTTGAAGGGTCCTAAAACAGTTGGATCAGTTTCCATCTCATACATGAATAACTAGTCTGATCTGGCTTTGATTTGGCCCACTGAAGAAACCAAATGAAGGAAGAGCTATTCCTGTGCCACAGTAGAAGTTTTACCAGCCTTGGGAGACTGATGCCGTACTTTGTGTGAAAACCATAAGTGGAAAACATAGAGCAGGTGCCAGGAGATGCACAGCACAGCCACAGAACTGATGCAAGGGCTTAATTGGGCTGAAGTGGAGGTGGTGTTGAGCACTCAGTGCAGGCTTTAAGCAAAAAGGCAGATTAATTACATTATGGGCAAGCAGCACTGGGAACACTGAGCTGAAATCCAAGCAAAGCCGTTAATACCCTTAAGGAAGGAACATGTGCCAGTTAACACACCCTCTCTCCTCTCTCCCATTCCTCCCCACAAGTCACTGCTGGAATGCATCTCTCATTGTCTTCTACCCTGTGTTCCAGTTTGTGTGGTGTGGAAGGAAGACATTCAAAAGAATGGGGAACCTGTGGCTTTGCCAGTGTTGCTGGCTCTCCCTACTCCTATTATTCGCAGTTATTGTCCATGCTGGCAGTGGCTGATGGGAGTTGGAGTTCAACTACTCCTGGAGAGCAAAAGTTCCCCATTGGTATAATACACAAAGACCAACTCATTCTCCAGTGATCCTAGAAATCACCCATGAGTCCCTTCTTCATATTCCAAGTTTGAGACAGATCAGTCAGAGTGCCACAATGAACAGAGCTTTTCCCCTCATGGTGGCCTTGAAATTTGGCCATATTCTTCAAAGGATATTGATAGCCACTGTGGGCTGATATCATAGAAGTATGTTCAAAAGTAATCTTAGCATTTTTCTTTGATTTTTTTTTTTTTTTTTTTTTTGGGTATGTCTACAATGGAAATAAGCAGGGAGAGAGGCAAGCCTAGACTTTCAAAGTAAAAAAAAAATATAGCAACTGGGACTTGCAACAAAACAGTGCACTGTAGAACACTGTTAAGGGTTTCAGTCAAGATTCCATACCCATCTCCTAGTCTAATTTTCCATTCCTAACTTTTCCAACCACAACTATTTTGTGACCTCTCTGTACATTCAGTCCTCACTAGGTTGTTTTTTGGGATTCCTCTTTGTGAGAAGCTGAACAAGCCCGGTTAGAGCCAACAAATCACAGTTCATGGACTGATGTGACAGTAGGTCTCTGGGACAAAAGAATATAAGGCTCTCTGTTAAAGATGCTGTTAAAGAATTAGATAGGAGCAGGATGAAACAGTGCTGTGTGTGTGCATATATGTGTGTGTGTGGGTGGGTCGGTGCACGTGTCTTCAAGTCATCTGTCAATTTATGGCAATGACATTGATTTTATAGGGCTTTCTTAGACAAGGAATACTCAAAGAGGTGGTTGTGCCAGCTCCTTTGTCTGAAATACCACCTACAGTACCTCGTATTAATTGGCAGTCTCCCATCCAAGTGCCAACCAGAGCTTCTGAAATCAGCTGGGATCTGGTGCCTTTAAGGTATTTAGGCTGAAACAGTTAGGGGATCAGAAATAGCGTGCAGGGTAGTTAGAAGGAGGGGGACAGAGAAGATCTGAACTAGGTTTTGGGGACCAGAGAGTGTGGAGAGCGTTGGGGGAGAAGTGTTACTTTGAGCCAGAAGGATTACCATGCACTGTGTGTGTGAAGCCATCATAAAGCTAGATATTTGTTTTGTACTATAATGAACCTTTACTGTTTTTATTTTCTACCTCTCTTGCCTGGATTTTTTATTAATTGTTAAGGAAAACTGGTCACAGTTTACCAAATCAACCACTTCTCTGGGACAACCACCACCTTGAAGCCCAAGTACCAGACCCAGGGAGAGATCCTGAGGGTAAACAACCAAGGTGAATGACTGGAGCCCAAGGGTTGAAACAACAAGGTCAACATGGAGAGGAGTGGGCTCTCGTCACAATCTTCCTAGGGTTTTTCCTCCCTAAAAGTTGATCATACTTTTGTAAGCTTGTTTCCCCCAACCTGTTGATTTTCTTTTTTTGGCTATGTAAAAAACAACACACATAACCTTTACATAAGAAAGAGAAAGAATGATGTGCTTGTAATTCCAGACTTGTGCATGTTTGGCATCTTGGTATCTCACCTTTTAAGAAAAACCCCAAGAAAGTTAAGTTCTCACTTGTTGAGTCATGGAACAACTTACAGTGTTGTTTTCTGAACATGTTTAAATTAATGATACTGATTTCCAGGCAAATGTGATTAGGAACACATGACAGGCAAGAGGTCATGGTGATGAGAAACTATGACAGACAACACCAGGTGTGACCTGTGATACGTAACACAGGACAAGGCAAGAGAAATGTAAAAGTGCTTTTTAATAGAAATATAGAGATACATTTGAACAGCTGACACCAATAATCAGGCAGCTTCCACCTGCCCAATTACTCCTCATTCCAACAGGTACCTGTGTGGCATGAACACAACTGCTTTCTGCAAGAAGAGCAGCCCACCCCAGCAAAGCATTCTTGAACACCAATTGCGTGTTTTCCAGCTCAAGACCTCCCACGCTTCCTTCCACTACCACCCCATCTCCACTAGGAAAAGGGTGGTGCAGAAGTAGACAAAGACAGGGAGCAGAAGATGCCAGTTGAGATGATGGAGGAGTTTTCATTCATCATCTTCAGTACAAGTCCATTCTCCTGTCTGTTGAATCTAGTGGGTAGAAAGCATTTGTGTTTTTTAGTTTTTTTCTTTCTTTTGCAGGGAGAGGGGTTTCAAGATAGGAAGGGCTCCTTTTTCCATCTATAGTAGACTTGCAAGAGGCAAAAAGTTATTGGTCTCGAGAATTACATGTTAATCCAAAAAAATTTAAAGGTGGATTTTGTAATGTCACCAGGAATGTTTTTTGCTGGGTATTATGGAAAAACAGTTGGATTACTTCTATGATATACAGCAGTGGCAAGAATGGTGTTTGCCTGAACCTAGAAACGGACTGAAGCACCGATGATGAAAGAACGGATTGTTAAGGTTGCTGAGTTAGCCCAATTTACCAGATTGTCATAGGTTTTAAAGGATAAGCCAACTGAAGTTGTTGGGTGGTTTTTAGGTTTTGTTTTTGAAAACTTGGAAAGCATTTATGGATTTTTGAGCAAAAAGAAATCTACCAAGCAATAATCTGTGGTTATAGTTACTAGTAAATCTAGAGGATCTGTAACGGCAGAATAATAAAATTTTCTTTTTTATTTTTTTTTCTTTCATTGTAGTTTGACCTGGGGGATCAGAGCCCTTTTGTGTTTCAGGTAGTTAGTGTTTAGTATTTTAGTTAGCATTCAGTGTTTTGGTTTAGTGTTTTAGTATTGTGTTTTACATTTAGTTGAATTTTAGGGGTTTTTGTGAATTAGATTCTTTGTGTTTGTGTTAAAATTAATAAATAAATAGATTAAAAAGAAAAGAGAAAAAATTACTTTTGGAGGATGACAATTCCCAAATTCACCCCACAGATTTTGAGAGTCGTGATCCAAATGCAGTAACATCTCTAAGCTCTGGGGAGCATGCCTCCAAAGGGCACAGGATATAAGAAGCACACAGAAAGTGTACCTACCACTGCAGAAATTCGGGCCTTCAAAGCTGTAAGGTACTCTCCAAATGGGAGAACCCTACAGACAGCAGAGAAGCCAAGTAAGTAAATGAAAAGGAAAGGAATGCTATCCAACACAAAAGACAACTTGCACTTCCAAGAAATCTCAAATGATGGCTGAACGCCAGAGAAATACACAGGAGGACACTCCTGCAGAAGTGGCTGCACACTGTTCATGCTGGTCCCTAAGTGCAGATGTTCATTGGGGACATCTGGGTTTCGATCTGGTCACAAACAGAAGAGTCTTGTAGGATGGGAACAGCCGAAGTCACTCCTTCTGTCCAACAGACTGTTAATAAACAGTCACACTCAGCTTCCTTTCTGTGACACTACTGTTTGGAGAAGTTGTTGGAGCTTTTTTTTTTTTTTGGACTGCAGTTCCCAGAATTTAACCACCATCCTGCCTTGAACACATATGACCTTATTTGATTTCAAAAGCTAAGCAGGTTCAGGCCTGGTTAGTCCTTGAATGGGAAACCACCAAGGAATACCAGGGATGTCTCGGTAGAACTAGGAAAGAATCCTGCCTGAAATCCTGGACAGCCATTGCTGCCAGTCAGAACTGACATTATTGGGCTCAATGAATCAACGGACAGACCCAGTATAAGGTCACTTCCTATATCCGTATGTATAATTCTGGATTCTGAATAGGATTCCAGCCAATGGGAATCTGGGAGTTGGAATAAAAAAAAGGTAACTCTTCTAATAGCACAGAGAAGGACCTTTGACCCTAGATTCCTGGGGCAGTCCTCCTGGTGGGAGGGGGTACAGCATGACAGAGGAGGGATGCTGGAAACTGATGTAGCTAATGGAGGCCTAAGATATTTTGTTGTGTGAAGCAGAACAGTTCAGATGCATAGTACTGAAGGCCAACCCAAATTATTTTGGCACTTGAGGCAGAAAACTCCACAAGCATCTCTTCTCTACCCTGGCAGTTAAAAAATCCATTTTTCACTTAGATATTGAAACTGCTGTGATTTATGTCAATCAGTATCCAACTCAATCACAGTAATTCATAGCTTAAAAAACTGCTGCCTTTTCATGACACCAAAAATCTGCTGCCTGAAGTGGCCACTTCACTCTAACTGACAGTAGGGCTGGCTCTGATAGGGATGAGGAAGGATGGGTAGAGGAGGGCAGGGCGTTTGAATTGTCGGAGGTGCCAGCTGGTCAGACAAAGTGCATAGGGACAGGAGAAGCACCTTTCACACAACCTGGCTTCTCCTAGCAGGGCAGGTACAAGACAGACAAGCCTACAGCCTCTAGGTTCTTCCACCCAGTGGGCCATTGTCCCACCATCAGAATGCACTAAGCACCACTGCCACCCTCATCCAATTCCCTGGAAGGAGGTAGTGCCAGACCACCAGTCTGTACTACAGTGGATAAGAGGGGAGTAAGGAAGGCCTCCCCTCTGCTCCCAGGTTAGGCAAAGGGCACTAAAGCCACAAGAGCCGTAAGAGTCAGGGTGCCCATAAGGATGGGCTGAAGGAGCCAAGCTTCTCCCCGCAAGGTCTCCTTGTTGGTTTCATCCACATCTGAAGCTCTCCCATTGCCTGCTGGCTGGGCCCGGGAGCTACACAGGTCATGCAGATTCCCCTGGAACTGGATCTTCCTGGACTCCTGCCGAAGGGACTCCCAGATGTTGGCTGCTTCCTCAGGGCAGCTGGACAAGACCTGGGTAGCACAGATGTGGAAGTCATCCCACGATCTGAAAGAAAGAGAATCAAGAGTGAACACTAAGCCAGGCTCTGATATCTCCAGCAGGGAAGGATCTTTTTTTAGGGTCTGCCCCTGCTTACTGTTTTGAGAAGCCCCAGAAGTCCCAGCTGGAATAGGCACTGTAGGAGTTGCAACCCAAAATATCTGGAGGGCCAGAGGTTTCCATCCATGATTAAGCCTCTCCCCAATTAAAACAATGAAGAGGGAGAAATGAGATGGGGTGGCTCTATTTGCATGGGGCAGCACTTGCCTGAAGGAGTCAAGAAGAAGGCCGCAATTAAATACAGCTCCTCCTCTGTTAAAAGAAGATTTTTCAAGCAGTGGAGAAATCCAGCAACACTGAACCTGGGCCCCTGGCCAGAGTCTTCAGATGTTCACCTCCCCACAAGTTTGCAGTCATATTTGAAAAACCAGCGACTAGTGCCAGTATTGATGTTAGACTGGTGGCAGTTTCCATGCCAGTGAGGCAGTCAGTCTGTTAAAGGAGTTGTCTAAGGCCCTTTTCGCACAGCGTTTTTGAAGCGAAAGGGCCCCTTGAGTGTCACGTAAATGTGAGGAGCAGTCTGCATGACGTACTCACATTTATGCAATGCTCAAGAGCCTGATGCGGACCGCGCATGCATCTTTTCGCTCTGGGGCCTCGCACGCACTCACCTGCCATGCAAAGCCTCCTGAGCTGCACTGGTTGCGCTTCCTGCCCCAGCGCAGCCTCTAACTCCCAGGCTGCACTGCGGAAGGAAGGGGCGGGGCATTCATGTGACGAGGAAGGAGCTGCAGAGCCAAAGCAGGAGGGATGCAACAGCGTTCCTCCCAAGCCTTCTCGTGTGAGAACCCCAACCCAGCATCGGTAAAAGGTAAGGTGCGAAAAGACTCTAAGACACTAACACTTATTCTCCAAACTAGAATAGCACCTTGGATAGTTCCTTTAAAGTGCAGATTGAAACTTGGAAAGTATTCAGCACCTTGGTAGTGCAGAAGCCATTAGTCACTACTGGATTAGAGAGGGGCTAGGACCAGAGCAATCCAAATTCAAATCCTCATTCAGCATGGAAACTGCCAGGCAAACCTGGGCCAGTCATACTCCCTCAGCTCAACCTAGCTCACAGGAATGTTGGGAAATAAAAGGGTGGTGTGTCAGAGAAGAAAAGAAGGAATTTGACTAAATGTACTTTGGCAGAAGGGCAAACTAAAGATGTTCATACATAAGAAGAGCCCTGCTGGATCAGACCAAAGATCTATTCAGTCTTGCTTCCTGTTACCTCACAAACCCTAACTCAGTGCCTTTGGGAAGCTCACAAGCAGCTCATTAGAGCAATAAAACAAGCTCACTTGTGTTCCTCAGTGACTGATCCAGAAGTATGCTAGTTCTGGCCCTGTAGATTCCACAGAGACCTTAAAAGCAGTTGCTTAACTATAATGTCATATCTGATGAAGCCGGGTGCTATCTTAGAAAAGCAAATAAAATGCATTAGCCTTGATGGTACTACTAGCCTCTGTTGCTTTTGATGCTGAGTGACACCCAGATGACTGAATCTATGGCTATTTCTGTACTAGACTGTTATAGTGCTATTACTCCACTTTCAACATCCTATGGAATCCTGAGGTTTACAGTTTATGGAAACTCCAGGATTCTGTAGCAGTCTAGTGTGGAAATGGCCTATATCAGATCATATTTCAATTTCTTACTTTCCTTCCCACTCAGTTGCTTTTGCAAGGTCTTACCTGCTTTTGGCTCCATTCATTTCTTCTTCTTACCCCTAGCTTTCTTACATTACATGCCTGAATCCTGATGTGACACATCTCTCCTTCATTAGATTCCTCTTTCTACTTGCACTCCAGTTTTACTTGTCCTCTCCCACTCTCTTTTATGTACTGTTCAAAATGTTGGACTGAGGCTGTGATGATCCAGCTACAAGTCTCTACCAAGCTATGAATCTGAAAACCTTAAACCAGTTACTCTCTCTCAGCCTGATTTATCTCACAATTTTTTTCAAAGAATAAAGTTGACAGAAGATATATGTTGCCTTGATCTTATTGGGGAAAAGGCAAGACATAAATGTAGCTTTTTAAAAGGTGATCAGTTTTCAGCTCGCGACCTCAGTCCCTATCCCCCATCTCTTTCGTGCCCTATCCAGACCAACAAAGGGTATTGTGGCACCTGAAAGCTAACAAATTTATGATGAACCCTTAAGTTATAATAAATGTATTTCTCAGATCTCAAAGAACCACAGTATCATAGCTTCTTTTCAAAGCATTTTATTTTAGAACTGTAGTACATGAAGATGGCTTCAGAGCTCAGACTGGCAATGTAGAGAAGATCCCAAGCCCTCCCCTGCATTCCTTTCTAGCAGTGTCTCATTATCTGTCTGCAGCTGCAGCTGGTACTAGCCGAGCATCTACTCCAAGGCCACTAATCTGCTAGTCTAATTCCTATTCTAATGATGAGCACCACTGAGTGCCTGATAGTATTAATGTTTAAGGTGCCAGAGGACTCATGGGGCTACCCCTCTAGAAACTGTCCATGCAAGTATGTCTAACATTAAATACTTTTAGAAGGAAGCATATTCATTTAGCAGTTCTAAAAATTTGTGGCAGACCTAAAACCAATGGACTCCCCCATTAGTGAGGCTGGGGCTCTGAATGCATCTACACATTCTACATTGTTAACTTCTTTGTGCTCAGAGACCACTGCTAGGAACTGAGATGCATGCATCTCAGAAAAGGCTTTTTTTATTCCAGAAATCTTTGAGGAAATAAATCTTTATAAAAGAAGTGTTTTAACAACATGCTATATTGTTTTAATTTTTTGCCCTTCTAATGTATATGTTTAAATTCTTCTTAATTCTATAGATAGTTTAATTATATTTTAACTATAACTTTTCCTATGTTTTTCCCTATATGTTTTTACTTTATCTAAATTTATTTCCCTCTATGGGGACAAGGTGGGATGATACAGATGTTGATGGTATCAACAACAACAAGTTGTTCGTGCTCACTCTTGGCACTAGATTGCGATGGGCAACAGGAAGTCCTTCAAGCCGTATTTGTGTGGTCCCCACCATCATGCTTCATCCCTGCTGCTTCCAGGTGCAGCTGTTACCAAATGTTGTGAAATATCACAACAAAGCACCTCAGGGCTCTGGAACCCCTGTGAGACACTCTGTGCCACAGTCTTTTGGGTCTGTGATGCAGCAAGGCATTCTAGCAGTCTCCTACACCATTGGGAACTGTTGCTGATGCATTTCAGCAGCAGTGGTGGTGGCAAATGTAGTGGGTGGCCTTCAAATTTTGGCAATGGCACCAGCAGATTGAACTTCAATGTGGTTCTGGAGTTCTAGTGTACCCTCCCTACCAATCATGGAAAGTTTCCCATCACTGTATAGTTAATGCTGAATAGAAAATACCAGAGCCCTCCCAGTGTTTGCCTCCATGCTGCCAGCCCCAGCTCTTCCTTTCATGAGTTTTGACTCTCTGAGTGGGCTGGAAACTTCAGAAAGGGTACATGCAGGTAGACTCCCCAGGTTCAGTCTTAGGGCATCTCCAATTAAAAGAACTAGGAGATAGAGGATACTGGAGAAAGACTGCTGGTCAGAGTACACAATCCTGGACCAGTTAGACAACCAGGCCTTGCTTTTTTGAATTACAACTTCCAGAATCCTCCAATTGAAAATTCTATGAGTTCCAGCCTGAAGATGGAACTTCTATGGTCCCCTGAGGTGCTGTAGTCTGAACATTCCTACCAGACCTTGGGAAGGTTTTTTGTTTTTTAATTTTTGTTTTGACTAGCACACTTTGTACAGGCATCCCCCATTTATCTGATGGGTTAGGGACAAGAGCACTGTTAGAAAGCAGAATTGGTTGAAAAGCAGAATCTAGTCTTTCGTCAGTTCTCTTCTTGCCTTCTTCCTGGAAGGGAATCTGGGGGAATTATGGAGGCTTGTTTGCTCCAGACTGCATGTGCACAGTCCCAAATGAGCCTCCATAATTTCCTCATGTTCCTTTCAGGAAGAAAGCAAGAGGAGAAGAACTGACAAAAGAGCAGACCCTATGTTGAAAGAACAGTACATGTCTATAATTTACAGAAAAGTGGAAAGCCAAAAAATTAAGCATCGAAAAGCAGGGCATGCCTGTATGCTACACGATCAGCATGCTCTCTGGCTGTGCTATGCTGGGGGATTTTAGGAGTTGTGGTCCATAAAAGAAACTTTTCCCCAAGCTCAGTTCTTACTTACAGATAACCTAGGAGGAAGAATCTTGCACTCACTTGCAGATGGTGTCCAACTCCTGCTGTTCATGGTTGCTGTTGTCACTTGGCTGTTGCTGAACACTTTGAGCCATGCTGTCTCCCAGGCTGATCAGGCATTCAGCAAACCCTTTGTAAATGGTGTTGCACTTCTGGCTAGCTGCACTCAAGGGCTCCTCCGACAGCACTGCAAGCAGATGAAAATGGCAACACTCAGCTTCATATCATCTTCAGCATCAAAAAAGCAGTCTAGTGTACTAGTGCCAGGGAATTGCAGAGTCAAATTCATTCTCAGTTATACCTAAGCTTTTGGCCCTTGGCCCATTCTTCCTGAGTCTAATCTACCTTGCAGGGCTGTTCTGAGGATAAAAAGGCCACATATGCCATTTCCACAAGGAGAGGGCAAGATATATGTGTAATAAACATACAACACAAGGGAGACTGATTCTCAGGATGTATGAAAAAGATTTTATGCTACCAAGTAGCTCAACATATTTTGGTTAAGAAAGATTTGTGTGGTTCTTCAAGGACCAGTAAAAGGAAAAGATGGGGAACTGTTTGTTGCTCTTGTGTGCCTTCAAGTCACTGCTGACTTATGGTGACCCTAAAGCAAATGTGGTTTTCTTGGCAAAATTTGTTCCGGGGGGTTGCTTTTGCCTTTCTCTGAGGCTGAGAGAGTATGACTTATACATATGCATTAACAATTACAAGCAAAGGCTCAGACTTAAGAAGTACAAATGCTATGTTCCCATGTGCCTCATGTTAAACTGCATATAAATAAATTGCAAAAGTATGATGATCTGCTTCCCATTCTGAAAACACTTTGTAAGTATACGAAGAGTAACCTTTTGTGTATGTACAAGCAGTTCTATCTGGTTCAAAGTATTATTTATTAATGATTGCATTCTGTATGAAGAAGGCCACTCCACTTCTGGAATTAAACCTTTTACATACATCCTGACACTCAGCCTCTCTTTCACATCTCATTCATTGGATGCTTCATTTGTTTTTATGTGCTTATGTGAGTATACATCAGGTGCAGCCTGCAACCCACAGCCCATCACTTAGGGTTGCCAGGGGTCCCTTAGTATAAGGGATGGTCCAGATTTGAGGGCTGGAAAGCTTGTCTGTTCCAGGGCCCACAGAAGTTCCTTATTATAAAGGGTGTTCCCTATTTGAGGGTTGGAAAGCTTTTCCTTTTATGTAGACTGGACAAGATGCCAACAAATTCCATATTTTAGGGTGTGGGCCCTTCAGAATGACAGAAATGTATGTATCAGTGTGGACAATGTCTTAATTTCACAGAGAAATAAATGGCTAAGCTAACTGAAATCAATACAGTCAGCCCACTAAATTTGTGCGTTTCACTTTCGCTGAGCTAATTATTTACAAATTTCTCGAACCCCTACACGTCACCTCAGGTGCTTCTTTCCTGGGGAACTTTCCCTTGTGGCAGCTCCAATCAGGCTGCACAGACCTTTAAAAACCTGCTTCTGATCTTCCTCCACTGGCCACTGCTGGCCAGTTAAGGACAGCTTGCAGCCCAAATTATCAGCACCACAAACTGTCTCCTGTTGCCCCACACACATTCAAGGAAGGAGATAGGCTAGAGAGAGGAATGGCCACCATACCCACCCACCTCCTTTCCCTGACCTGGTTTGGACCCTCGGTCCCCTTCCCACAGACACATACATGCACATTTTAATATTTGTGATTTTTCCACTTTTGCAAGTCTCTTGCACTCTTAGCCCTAGTGAATATGGAAGACAGACTGTACTTTCATTTATTACTTTGGTAGAACACAAACCTGTTCATAGGTACTTCCTGACAGTCAACTCTGCATGTTCAAACTCATATTGTCCCTTATTGCTATTTTGAAAACCTAGCAGCAGTTCCAGTATTACATGTGACCCATGGGGACCAAAGGTCTACCCACCATTGAGTTAATCTGCTGATGCAGCTTAACACTCATGGGTTGGTATGTTACTTTTGCAATGTGACTTTGTTATGTCCTTATCCCCACACACACACACACACATACACACACAACCTGTATTACTTGCTACTTTCAAGATCTGAACCCAGTAATTTTGATATTAACTACTGGTAGGACCTCAGCACATGCACCCATGCCATTAAAGCTGAGCTGTTCTAGCCTTGTCTGGGACGCAGTGCTCACCTATGCAAGGCCAACACAGAAAACCACCAGAAGGTATTTTAATGTCAGCAAAGGAGAAAAATGATTAGTATTTTAATGGCATTGGTCTAGTTCAGTCTGATCAAACACATCCCTGGATGGCCCAGCTCCCCTGAACAACCCAGCAGGAAGCGGAAAAGCCAGATGTCAAGTGCCAAGATGGGGATGCTCAGAATCAGCAGGGATGCCAAAAGCTGATTAGCATACCCAAGAACAACTTCCATCTCTGTCCTGGATACCAACTAGCCCAGGACAGTTGCATTGTCAGTAGAGCAAGTTTCCCAAATCTGGTGTGCCAAAGATGCCCACTTCACCCATCTGTCAAGGCAGCAGAGCAATAATTTACTGGAATCTTCTGAAACGTTTCCTCAGAAGTCTTGTGTGGGAGCTCCCCGCTTCCCAGCTCAGAACACAGAGTGTCTTAGCCAGCCATTAAACTCCCAGTGGGAACCCAGCTCCTAATCCTTGTGTTGGCTCAAACAGAAGGACGGGTTGCTGTTAGACGCAAGGCCCATTACCCGAGAGCTGATGCAGGAGCCTTTTATCATCTCTAGGGGACCTCTCTAGTCAGGTGACCACTTACAAATTGCCAAAAAGAGAGGACACAAAAGAGGGCAGAGATTTGCATAAAATCTCCATCTGCTCATTCATATTCCAGCTTCAAATTTAGAAACAGTTGCTATAATTTCCGCTTTAAAATTACCCATCTCACCATAGTAGAGAAGACTGTGACCAGGGGGCCATTCACACTGCACAAATATACACACAAATATATATCATTCTACTTTAATATAGCAGTATTATTCCACAGTATTATTCCACAGTTCCATCCCAGGGCATCCTGAGTTTTATACTTTGGTGTGGCACTGAAGCACTCTAGCTGAAAATTCTAAATGCCCTTCCCTAATCTGTAACTCCCAGGATTTCATACAATGGAGCCACAGCAGTTACAGTGGAATAATATCACTATAGTTGTACAGTATGAACGAGCCCCAGGTGACCTGTGTACCAGCCCATTCAGACTGCAGACCAAGCACTTGTGGGAAACCTGAAGGCACAGGCTGGACAGCCCTTGAACAGAGATATTGCTTTGAGGCAGGAGGAGGATTATAAAGAAGCAGAAAGATCACTCTGTCACTGCAGCTGTTGCCCCAAGAAGCTGCCCACTCTTCCCCCGTCCCCATGAGTGGGTATTCCTCAGGGCTACCTCTCCCAAATTCATGCATGCAGACACACTTCTGCACCGCCAAGCCATGGGAGGAGGAGGCAAGAAAGACAACAACAGCATTGCTAATTATGCTTGTATTAGAAGGCAGGATTTCTTTTCTCTTTGCAAGCAAAAGCCAGTACAGTTCTCTTCTCTTCCTCCTCCTATGGCAGAGACTGGGGTGAAAAGGGGTCCCTCTCTGGCTTGTGGCCCAGGAGCCTTGTCCCGCACTGTCCAATTTAAAAGATATTTACCTATCTTTCAAGCAAGAGACTTCCTTTTGTAAAGTAGGATGCATGGCCACACTATGGACTCATTGTTGTCCCTTCCTCACAAGATTCACCTATGGTATACAAAGTTGAGGTGTACTATCTTGTTCAAGATTATGTGTTTTCCTCACAGATGTACACAAGCTATTGTGCAAAAGAAATACAAACCTCTTACATTTTTGCAAGCACTAAAGTGAAAAGCATGATAGTAAATTTAATGACAGGAGTGCCCCGCCCTAGTGTTCTTCAGTCCTACTGAGCAGAGTACAACAATCAGTACGAGGCACAGATTTCAGCATCTTGGGGACCTCTGCTTCAATTTTTACAAAATCTAAGGTCATCTTCCCTTAGTCTATCATCTCCGCATAGCTGTTATGTTTTCTTCGGATGAAGAGACCATTTGATTAAACCTACCAACTTGCTTTTTTCTGATGACTTATGTGGAAAACAGGTTGAAGATCATTATGCCATTTTGCTTGTTTTGATTTTATCTGTAAATTGAATTTATCATCTCAATTGCTGGATTTTATTTTATGTCTGTTTCATCAGTTCAGGGTATATTCTGTGACAGTATGCTTGACAAGCAAGTTGTTTATATCTGAGATGGGGGGAGAGACTGAATAAACTGAGCTTTGAAAAGACACAAAATGTCATTTTTAAAGCAAATTGTACATGAAAGGCTGGAGCAGTAGCTTTCGAAGTATAATTCTCTTTGGAATTAACTGAAAATCATCCAAGATCAGCAACAGCAGATGGAATTCCCATGAAAGCAGTGGTGGGAAACTTTTGGTCTTCCAGATGGTCTACAACTACCTCCATCTAGGATGCCAATAGATTTTTGGGTGTCTTAGTACAGAATACCTAGAGGCCCATAAAAATCCCATCCCTGCTGAACAGACAAATTGATCCCAAGAACTCTTCTTCTCCAGTAATCTACAGAGCAGGAGTGGACAATTCTCAGAGCCTAAGAGGCTGGACAGGACCCCCTGGAAATCATGGAGGACTGCTGCATATCTGCCATGTTTTGGGGTCCCTCTGGGCCATTTTAGGCTCAAAAGAGGCCTTTTGTACTACAGGACCAGAACTCATATCCTGTTCTCTTTCCATTTTAAAGGAGGCCTCCTCTTCTGGGCCTAAAATGCCACCCCCCAAAAAACATGATGAAAATGCTCTCCACCCTTCCTATCGGGTGCTTGGGGGAAGTTTTGTGTAAACATTATTTTGATTTTTTTAAAAATTTACCGCAGTAGGCATGCACTTTGCCCACTCAAGTAAAAATGTGAGAGGTTGTTGGGTATGTTCCAGAGAGCTCATACAATGGAAAAATCTAAATCTCATAGACTTAATACTAGCTCATTAGGCTCACATTTCTAAAGCAACCAAACAACCTAATTCATATTACTCGGACTACTGTATAGATCAGGACAGAAGCCCTTTTCACACGCCAGTCCTGTCACGAAATGGCCTCGGGAGCGCTGCAGGATTGCAAGGACCATTCCACATGACATCCTCGTAATTGCGTGACACTCCCAAGGCCATTCCACAGCGATCGTGCAGTATATCATTTTCGGCTGGTTGCTGAAAATGATGCGCGATCACACGTCCCTCCCACGCCCCACCCGTACTTACCTTGTGTGCAGAGCCTCGACACACAGCCACTGCACTTCCTCCCCCAGCGCAGCCTGGGAAAGTACCCAGCTGCACTGCAGAAGGAAGGGGCGGAGCCCTCATGCTTCCTGCCACCCACCATGGAGCTGGTACAGAGGGGAAGCAGAGGGGACACAAGTGCCTCTCTCAAGAGGCTTCTCGCGTGATCCCCTGGTGACAACACTGGAGCGAGATAAGGTGCAAAAAGGGCCAGAGTTATCCTTTTGACTGCATACTTCTCCAAATTCTACAGCACACTTCACAACTCAAAAATTGTACACAAAATGCATATATTAGGACAAAATGTATATGAAAATAAATGAAAAAGAAACCCACTGATTTGGAAAAAGAGTCAGATGTATGACTGAACAGAAGCAAAACTGACATGAACCAGAAATTTCTAATGTCCAAGAATCTCACAGAAGATGTGCAGGGTTCCCCTCAGCAACCACATCAGTGGGGAAAGAACTTTCTCAAAGGAAGAGAGCTTTAAAACTCCAAATCACATTTTTACTCAGCAACAACACTAAAAAAATAGCCAAAATACATGTGGCAAGTATTCTACTTGCAACCAGAGTGATGTTAATTTGCCATACGGGCAGATTGCTTTGGTTGACTCCTTGGTGAAAAACTAAAGACCACATGGGAAATGCCAAGTGAATCTCTGGAATACAATTTATAAATTTTAGTTCTGTATCACTAGCCCATGGTATCATTTCTGATGCTTTCAAAGTTTTTCCACTGCATCTTTATTTCCACAATAATGAGAACTAGTAATCTGCAGGATTTTTTTTAAAATTAAACACAAAGATGCTTGTGATTCTAACACATGGTATTAAGTCACACCAACCTACCACAAAGTACACCTGTGGCTGATGACCACTTATCATTCACATTTCAAGTAGCTCTTCAGAAACTCTGCAGAACAACCTCTGCAGGGTCACATCCTGGTCACCCAGGGCAATTTGCCAACCTAGGATGTGAAGTCTGTAGCACCCGCAGGTGGTAAGCCATATGTTATCCCAAGCCCATACGCTCACCATCAGATTAGAATTAATCAGACAAATGAAAGTCACACTCAAGGACTCTACATTTTAACACATCTGTATTGAAGTATCCACAAACTGGGATAGAGTTCCTAGCAGTGTTGTTCCAGATTCTGAAATGTCCTTGGGCAACTTGCTTTTCAGTAAGGCTCCCTTGGTAAATGAGTCAACCTCTTTGCCACTACTTGACTCTTTTCCTTTTGAGCTCAATTTGCATTTTTGTCCAGAACAGAAAAGTTGAGGCAGCTGCTTCAGGAGCTTCCTTGCTGCTTCCTTGCTTTTTGTACTGTGAAACATGTGCTCTACTGATCCTTTCTGGTCCTCTCCTCTGGATTCCTTAGATCAGAACAGAGGTTAGGAGACAGCAGTGAAGTGAGTAATTCCAGAAGGATCTGTCCTAGTAGCTTCCCTCACAGACCAACTGGGTCACCAAAAAGATCAAATATGATGCCTCCATAGAAGATAGTTTTATAGGCACCTCCCCACACCATTCTTCTGTTTAAACTCTGTTTAATTCAAAAAGCCTGTATATTCCAGTCTGCATAAGATGACATAGTAAAACACTTATTTGGAATCCAGAGGTGCGGCACTGTCCCTCCAAAAGTTGAAATATCTCTCTTGGGAGGCAGAATTTGGGTGTCACCATAGGACAGATATACATATTTGACACATTACGTGGTCCATTGTAACATTTTCTGGAGTAAAACACCTTTAAATAAATAAAAAAAAAGGAATTGCTCAAAGGCACAGCAGTGTTCATAGGTACCTCCTATTCATGGCAGAGAGGTTAACGGAATGTTGCCATGGTACTTTCCATCTCTAGTATCAAAAAACCCAGGAGCAGCTCTGCTGGGATCTCCTACCTTGGAAAGCTCAAGTGTAATGCCAACTGTCAACATCAAATTGCTAGTGAAATTATATTTTATTTTTTTGTTTGTTTCTTTAAATTATTTCTGTATTACCTCCCAGCCCACAAGGGCTCCTGAAACAATACACAAATGAAAAACAAGTAAAACAATACAGTACAAAAATAAAAACATTTGAAAGACAGATTAAAATACTCCTTAAAAGTGCCTAAATGTAGTCTAAAAATGCCTAAATGTAGTCTAAAAATAATCCTAGAAACCAGTGTTGAAACAGTTAACAGCACTGAATGCCATGCAGAACAGCACTGTTTTGGCTGTCTACCAGAAGCTTAAAACCTAACCTAACCTAACTCCCTTGGATAAGGGGTTCCACAGTGGAGGCACTGCTACAGACAAAGCTCTGTTACATGTACCCATCAAACATGAGGTGTTGGGGCACACAACAGAGCCTCTTCTGACAATCTCAAATTTCTGGCAGGCTCAAATGGGAGGAAGCAGTCTTTTAGATATCTTGGCCCCAAGTCTTTTAGAGCTTTATAGGTCAACACCAGCACCTATAAGTGAGTTCAGAAGCAAATTGGAAGCCAGTGTAGTTCTTGAGGGTTGGTGTTATACGGTCTCTAAGATGCAGTCTGGCTGCTGCATTTTGCACTAGCTGCAGCTTCCAAAAGCTTTTCAAAGGCAGCCTCACATAGAGTGTATTGAAAGATCTGGGAGGACCAACAGAGAGTCACTCCCCTGTCCAACTCCTAGTGTAGATAATCCACCAAGATGATCAAGGTAACCAAGGAAGGCAGTTTCTATCACAGGCGATCTGTTTCATCCAAGAAAGCCTGGAGTTGTGTAGTCACACTTCCCTCTAGGACCTCCCTAGGGCATTTACCTAGGAAGGTGGGGACCAATGAAATTTCTTTCAACGAAGTCTTGTCATTGCTTCTTTTAGAGCAGTTAGAACACTCTTTCAAAGAAGCATTTACAACTTCCACCACTCAGCTGGCCAGTCCTTCTCTGGCAGTTTTAATTAGCCAGGATGGACTAATAGGCAAATGGCTGACCTCACGTCTCCAATCAATTTGTCCACATCACCAGGTTGAACACCCGAAACTCATCCATCAAAACTGGACAAGTTCATGCCTCAGTTATCTCTCCAGACCTTCAATGTGGAGTGCAAGTCTGAACAAATCCAAGAAATGTTCTCTGCAAAGTATTTAGTGAGTAAGTCACAGCGCTTTTCTGAGGGCTCCTCCTCAGCTATCTGATGTCCAGGATGTAATAGCCCTTTAACTATTTAGAACAGCTGCACTGGACAAGACTGAACTAATGTAGCAGAGGTGGCAAAAATAATTTCTTTGCGCCCTTGCTGTTGTAAAGTAGAAAGCAATGCGGTAATCATGAGAAGTCAACATGGATTTCTCAAAAATAAGTCATGCCAGACTAATCTTATCTCTTTTTATGATAGAGTTACTAGCTTGATAGATGAAGGGAATGCTGTGGATGTAGCATATCTCGATTTCAGTAAGGCCTTTGACAAAGTTCCCCACGACATTCTTGCAAAGAAGCTAGTAAAATGTGGGCTGGACAGGGCTACTGTCAGGTGGATCTGTAACTGGTTGACTGACCGTTCCCAAAGGGTGCTCACCAATGGCTGCTTTTCATCCTGGAGAGAAGTGACTAGCAGGGTGATACAGGGTTCTGTCCTGGGCCCAGTGCTGTTCAATATCTTCATCAGTGACTTGGATGAAGGAATAGAGGGCATGCTCATCAAATTTGCAGATGACACCAAATTGGGAGGGATTGCTAATATGCCAGAGGACAGGATCAAAATTCAAAATGACCTGGACAGATTGTAGAGCTGGGCCAAGGCTAACAAAATGAAATTCAACAGAGAGAAACGTAAGGTCCTACACTTAGGTAGAAAAAATGGAATACAGACCTATAGGATGGGGGACACGTGGCTGGATAGCAGTACGTGTGAAAGGGATCTAGGAGTCTTAATAGACCACAAGCTGAACATGAGTCAGCAGTGTGATGCGCTAGCCAAGAAAGCCAATGCAGTTCTCGGTTGCATCAATAGGAGTATGGTGTCTAGATCGAGGGAGGTACTGGTACCACTCTACTCTGCTTTGGTTAGACCTCATCTTGAATACTGTGTCCAGTTCTGGGCACCCCAATTCAAGAAGGACACAGTCAAGCTGGAGCAAGTCCAGAGGAGGGCGACCAAAATGGTGAGGGGCCTGGAAGCCATGCCCTATGAGGATAGACTTAGAGAGCTGGGGATGTTTAGTCTGCAGAAGAGAAGGTTAAGAGGGGATATGATAGCCATGTTTAAATATATGAAGGGATGCCAGGTAGAGGAGGGAGTGGGCTTGTTTTCTGCTGCTTCAGAGACCAAGACAAGGAGCAATGGATTCAAGCTGCAGGAAAGGAGATTCCACCTAAACCTCAGCAAGAACTTCCTGATGGTCAGGGCTGTCCGGCAGTGGAATATGCTGCCTCGGAGTGTAGCGGAGTTTCCTTCTTTGGAGGTTTTTAAGCAGAGGCTGGATGGCCATCTGTCAGGAGTGCTTTGAGGGTGTTCCTGCATGGCAGGGGGTTGGACTCGATGGCCCCTGGGGTCTCTTCCAACTCTACATTTCTATGATTCTATGAAAGTAGGCTCTAAAATGAGCCTTCATCCTTTCTCCACCATCATTCTAGTTTACTACCCAAGCACTTCATTGCCCTGAGCTCTTCAGAAAACCAAGAAGTCCATGTCTGCTCCCAAGTAAAGGATGCTTGAGAGCAATTATGTCAACCGCCTGGGTCATCTCCCTATTCCACAGATCAAGCAGGGCAATCAACAGAATCACCAACTCTAGTACCTGAAAAATCCCACAGAGCATTCAGGAATCCTTTGGGATCCATTAGTCTCTGGGAGCAGACCATTTTAATTGGTCCATCACCCCTGCAGAGGTAAAGAGTCCCAGCAAATCTAAACTTAGGTAGTGATCTGTCCATGACAACAGGGTTCTTTCAAAGTCCCCTATCCCCAGATCACCTAACCAGCAAAAATCAGATCAGGAGTGTGACCTTCTACATGTGAATGACCAGATATCAACTGAGACATGCCCACGGTTGCCATGGAATCCATGAAATACTAAACTGTCCTGATGATAGTGCCTCAGCATGGATGTTAAAATCTCCCAACACAGTAAGTTTCCAAGATCACTTCCAGGGAAAAAGACAGTTGGGCAGCGGGGTGGACAGTGTGCCAACAAGATCTCTATCCTGCCTCATTGTCCTGTTGCTAGGTATATAGACTCAAACTTTGGAGACTGTCAGACAGGACACCTCAACAGAGAAACGGACTCATTATGGATCACTGTAACCCTTCCTCCCCACCCATCAGATCTTGCCTGCTGCTACACCCGGAAAACTGTGGACATAATTGCATCAAGCTGACACCCTCCTCTCCAGTTAACCAGGTTTCAGTTATACATGCAAGGTCAGCTTGCTTGTCCAGGATCAAGTTCTGGACCATACAGCTCTTCCCAGTCACTGACATGGTGTTAAGCAGTAGTACTTTGTAGTCTGATGGGGTCCTAGCAGAGTAGCCAGGAATCCGCTGGTTGGATGATGAACCAAAAGAAGAAACGATCACAACGTGTCTCCCCCAACCTTCTCCTCAATCGGCTTGTTCCTCCTCCACTGCCATGCCTCCTGCTGCCCGTTATGACTGAAATGACAGTGCTCCTTGTATTATCTGAATACATACTTGGTTGACCGGAAACACAGAACAAGAAAACTATCATAACACACAGGTCAGTTTAGCCCGAAGAACTCCCAATATTTAGGCCCTTTCCCCCGCACAGGGACATGAGAGGAGCAGAACTGCAACAACACTTCTGCATGATGTCATTGTGATCTCATCCTTCTCCCGTCGCCAGACAGCACAATTGTGGATTAAATCATTGATGGATTTTCCCCATCAATGATACACGATTGCACCACCATCCCGCACTTACCTGGACTGCGGAAGCCCTGGAAGCACAACGGAGGTGCTTCCTGCCCCAGTGCAGCCTAAGAAAGTGCCCAGCTGCACTGCAGAAGGAAGAGGCGTGTCTATCGTGCTTCCTTCGGCAGGGAGCCAGCTGGTGTGGACGGGAGTGCTCCCATCACGCTCCCTTCCCAACAGAGCTGCTGCCAGGATCGCCACAAGAGCATGACGGAAAAAGGTAGGGTTTGGAAAGGGCCTTAGTCAAAGCTCGCCTCATGGGTTACTATTCAATAGGTGCTCCGTATTCTTATTTAAAGAGCAAATGTGCTGTTCTGGAAAAGGCATTTCAAGGACAATGAACAATAGCTTGTCTTGTTCTTCTGTCTACTTCTTCTGGAGTCAGCAGACAAAACAGGAATCAGTTACGTTCCAGGCTATGGCCCAAGCTAAGAGCCACAGGGCAAAAAGCTCACACCTCTGGCAAGTTGCCTGCCTTAACAATGTCTGCAGAGGAGACGAGTCCAACACAGTCTCAACAACTCAGATGTCCTCAAGTTTCACCTGTCCTCCACAGCAAGCAAGCCTCTTCAGTTCCTCTGGCAAGATCCCTGCATTTTATATATGTGCTTTAGCATTTGCTGCATTCTTAGAAAACAAAAGGAGGAACAACTTGGGGGTTCAGGTAGCCAAGAAAGTTATAGCTGTTATTAATAGCTCATTTAGTCCAATCCTAGATTGAAAGTCTACACCAAAAAGTTACAAGCGAAAGCTAGATTCAACCCTCGCCCCATCCCATAAAAAAGTAGTATCAGAATAAGGTGTAACAAGTTTTCTTTAAACCAACAGAAATATATAGTTTAATTTATTTGTTACATTTTATCCTGCCTTTCCCCTAGTGAGCTCAAGGTGACACACGTGGCTCTCTGTGTCTCCACTTTATCCTCACATTAAACCTACGAAGTAGACAAGGCTGAAAAAGAGTAACTAACCTCAAGTCATCCGAAGCTCCATATCCAGGATCTCCTGAGTCCTCATCCAAAATTTCAACCACTATACCAGACTGTCTTTCATAACACCAATGCACTTAAATGCATAATAGATTCATTCCAGTGGCAGAACATGGAAAATTGGTTGGAATTTTGCATTGAATGTTTGATCGGTCAAGCATTTGGAAGTCATGGGTTGGGAGGAATATACCTTAAAACCTTTAAACAGCGTCTGAAAGCCATGTTACAAACTGGCAGTAACTCACAGCCAATCATTTCAGGTGTTTTATCCCAAAACAAGAAAAAAAAAAGATTTGCTCTATATAACAAAGATCTGAACTTGGAATAATGGGAGCACTATTTTTTACCAAAAGAGAAAAGACTTCATGGAATTTTGAAAACATTGCTCAAACCACTGGATGCACAATGTTAAGGAAGCAGTGGGGGTAAAGAAAATTACCCTCATCCCTTCTACACACTTACACATAAATAAAAAATCATACAGTTAGAAAAGACCACAAGGACTACTGAGTCAAACCCTTTGCCATACAAGAATACACAATCAAAGCATTCCTGACAGATGGCCATCCAGCCTCTGTTTAAAAACCCCCAAAGAACAAGATTCCACTACAATCTGAGGCAGAGTATTCCACTGTGTAACTGTTATTATCATAAAGAAGTTCTTCCTAATGTTTTAATGTAATCTTTCTTCCTGTAGTTTGAAGCCATTGTTCTGTGTCCTAGGTCCTTTCCACTCCACCCTCCCAACCCACCATAGGGACGGGAGAAGGACAGGACTGCAACAATGCTTATGCACAACATCGTCGTGGCCCTGTCCTTCTCCCATCCCCAGACCATCCCACTGTGTGCCTGCAATTACCTTCCCTGCAGAGGCCCTGGAAGTGCAATGCCTGCACTTCCTTCCCCAGTGCAACCTGGCACAGTACCTGGCTGCACTGCAGCAAGAAGAAGTGTGGCCATTGCACTTTCTGGATCCCAGAGGCAGCTGGTATGGATGCGAGTGCTCTTGTTGTGCTCTCCTCCCAGCAGGGCCAACACTGGGACCCACACCAGATGTCTCCGTAACCAGGTAAGGTGTGAAAAGGGCCCTAGTCTCTGGAGGAACAGAAAACAAGCTTGTTCCATCTTCCATATGACATCCCTTCAAATATTTAAACATAGCTACCATGTCACATCTTAACCTCTTCCCCAGACTAAACACACCCAGCTCTCTAAGCCACTCCTCATAGGGCCCAGTTTCCAAGCCTTTTATCATATTAGTCACCCTCCTCTGGACATGTTCCAGCTTGTCAATACCCTTCCTGAACTGTAGTACTCAGAACTGGACATAATATTCAAGATGAGGTCTAACCAAAGCAGAATAGAGTGGTACTATCACTTCCCTTAACCTAGACACTATACTCCTATTGACGCAATGCAGAATTGCATTGGCTTTTTTCACGGCCACATCACACTGCCGACTCATGTTCAGCTTGTGGTCTACTAAGACTCCTAGATCCTTTTCACATGTACTGTGGTCAAGCCAGATGTCACCCATTTTATATCTGTGCCTTTCATTTTTTTCCTGTTTAGGTGTAGTACCTTACATTTTCCCTATTGAAATTCATTTTGTTACTTTTTGCCCAGCTCTCTAATCTGTTAAGGTCATTTTGAATTTTGATCTTGTCCTCTGGAGTGTTAGCTACCCGTCCTAATGTGGTGTCATCTGCAAATTTGGTAAGAATGCCCTCTATTCCCTCATCCGAGTCATTGATAAAGATATTGAATACCACTGGAACCAGGAATAGATTCTTGCAGCATCCCACCACTCACTTCTCTCCAGGATGAAGAGGGACTATTGGTGAGCACCCTTTGGGCTCAGCCAACCAGTTACAAATCCACCTAACAGTAGCACTGTTTAGCCCACATTTTACTAGCTTGTTTGCAAGAATATCATGGAGGACCTTGTCAAAAGCCTTACTGAATATGAATCATAGCTGCCGAAATAATGAGGAAGATGCTCAGCAGCTGAGAGGGGAGTGAATTCATAGGAAGATCCTTGCACATAAGGCAAATTTTGGAATATTCAGGAGGAGACAAACATTCTCAGAAGAAAATAGGAATTCTGAAGCAGAAATGAGATCCCTATTGTGGAATTGTCCTGCTCATTTGGAGCTCAAGCTATTCCAGTGAATAAAGGATGACAATGGAGGGAATCTTTTACCTTTCACCTTCTCAGCAGTCTTCTACCTCCCCCCCACTCCCAGAAAATTCCTCCTTCCTATCTGCTACTTTATCTCCAGCCTTTCTACTTTCCTTAGACTGGAACTAAAAACAGCTAGATGCTCAATTCTGATAGCAAGGAGGAAATGCCTCCACACTACCAAGGATGAAAGCCTCTGTGAAGTGGATGATGTCTCTTTTCTCTTTGCTACGGGCCACAAACTGGCTAGTACAGATCTTTTACAGGTGAGGCCACCCTCTTTTAAATCCACACAAATGTGAATAAAGACTAGCAAGGCAAAAATATAATGTCCAATAGTTAGCAGGCATCATATACATTGTTCTACCAATGATCAGAACCAGAATAACATGGTCACTACTATTACAACCAGCATGGTGTAGTGGCTTGAACATTGGCCTACAACCCTGAAGACCACAGTTTGATTCCCTGCTTGGCCATGGAAACCCACTGGGTGGCATTGGGCGCTTCTCACACTCTCCATTCCAGAAAACCCCATGATAGGTTCACCTTAAGGTTGCCATAATCTGTAAATGACATGAGGACACACAACAACCACTATTAGAAACAAATCCCATAAAGGGATTCTTAAAGTCACACAGACTATCTACCAGTACAAGCAAGGTCATTTTTTGCAACCTGTTGGCCTTGGAATGTGTGATCAGCTTATCCTTTTATTTAGGTTTAGCATCTATGAACAAGGATGCTGATAGCACAGTAGCTTTCTACCATATCTGGCAAATATCTGCTGCAGTTTTTGTTGTGTGCCTTCAAGTTGTTCCCAACTTCTGGCAACTCTAAGGTGACTCTATCAGAGAGTTTTCTCAGCAAGATTTCTTCAGAGGTTTGTCATTTCCTTCCTCTGAGGCTGAGAGTGTGTGACTTGATCAAGGTGTGTTTCCATGGCTGAGAGGGGATTCAAACCCTGGTCTCACGGACTCCTAGCCCCACACAAACCACTACACCACATGGGCTCTCTTATCTGCACGTCCTCTTAAATATCTGAAAGTAGTTGCTTGTGGCTTAAGATCTTTGGGGATGGTCTTATCCAAGTACTTCAGACATACTACCTGTCAATAAGAGAGAAAACCTTTTTATTTGTGATGCCCAGCTATACAATTCTCTCCCTGCTACTTATGCCAACCCCACAAGTGTTTCAGGATCTTTCAAGGTATCTTAATTGGCTGAGCCTGTCTGTTTGACTGCATCTGTGGCCGTTTTGTTTTGTTTTTTGTTTTTTATGATGGGAACATGTCTGGTTGTTTTTATAGTTTTAACTATATTTGTATGTTGTCTGCTACTCATGAGGATTAAGAGCAATTTAAATATGGTTAAATTAATAATTAAAAACAAAATGCACTGGACCTTTCTGCACTACACTGTTACAGTGCTATTATTCCACTTCCAACTTCCTATGGAATCCCAGGGTTTGCAGTTTAGGGAGAGGCATTTAGAATTCTCAGCCTGAGAGCTCTTTGGCCTCAATAAAATACAAACCCCAGAATTCTATAGGATGTTGAAAGTAGAATAATAGCACTATTAACAGTATAGTGTGGAAAGGCTCACTGTCCAAAAGAAGAGGCAAGGAAAGCTTGATCTGGGTGTAATAAGAGCTGGTCTGGGATCTTTTACTGCCTGAGGTAGACAACTTCCTTCATCTGCTGCAGGTATTGAGAGTTGAAGCTTAAATTAATACTGGTGATAGAACAACATCTTCCAAAAGCAAGAAATTAGCTTTAGTGGCCCAAGGCAGACCACAAGGCACATACACACACCTCCGTCCTCCAGAACTTTGCCAGTATTTTCATCCTTCCTTGCCTCCTGAGGCAGCTGTCTCACTATGTCTAATGGTAGGGCTGGCTCTGTGTGTTACTTTTAAGGCCAAAACCACACACATTAGTATATGGATAAGAAAGAGAGAGAGAAGGAGGAAAAATAGAAAAGTCTCCTTGATTTTAATTTATCCTGTATCCACTGTTAAAAGAAACAATACTACTGATATGTAACTGTTACAAATACAAGTCAAGGAGACTTGGGAGGAAACCCTCATTCAATCATCACGTTCATAAGCTTCTCACTTTCTCCCAGAACAGCAGAGCTTGAAAAAGTTGTTTTCTTTGGATTATAATTCCCAGAATCTCCCAGAAAACACAGCAACTGGTGGTTCATTTAGTACCAGGGCACTGGAAGCTAAGCAGGGGCAGCCCTGGTTAGCATGTGGATGGGAGATCACCAGTGAATACCAGGTACAGTAGGCTGTATTTCAGAGGAAGGAACTGGTAAAACCACCTCTGCATATTCCTTGTCAAAGAAAGTCCTACAAAATTCATGAAGCTGCCATAAATTGATGGGCAACTTGAGGGCATGTGCACACACGCACACACACGCACACACACAGTACAAAAAGGTCTACTGCAAGCTCTGGAAACAGCTATGAGGGCAACCATTAGAGGAACAGCAAGACAGAAATGTAGAAAACAATATGGAGCTAGATCAGGGTAGAAGATTTTCTGCCACTGGGAACCCTCCAGGGATTGCATGGACTGCAAAAATAAAATAAAATGTAATAAAAGCCGGAAAAAAAATTCAAAAAGCAAAACTGGAAGTGGCTGAAAGTCCAAGTCTGATTATTTAAAATTTAAAATAAATTTAAATAAATTTAAAATAAAATTGTTTAAAATATTTAAAATAGGGATTTTAAAATATAAAACCATGCAGGGGAGATTCACTCTATTTAAAACCATGCAGGGGAGATACACTCCTGGCAATTTACTCTTTTTTGCCAAAAAAAAGGGGGGCAGGCTGTCTGGTGAAGTCATGGGGCCCGAAAATAGCCTTGAGGGCATGCCCCTTGGCCATCTCTGGAGTTCTGTGCTTTAAAAGACAACAGTCTCTATGATGCTGTGATCCTTGCTCCGAATCTTTCCAGATTCCACGGAAGCATCATCCCAACTAAGGATAGGGTCTCCCTTGCCCTTTTTCCAACATCAGGAAACATTCCCGTGCCCACTGCAAGCAAGTCCTAATAAACATCTGAGCAGGAAGAAGACCCTCTTCCTCCATGCCTCAAACTGCTAATAACACCTCAGCCACCTAAACAGGGACTACGGCAGTCCCAAAGTACACGACAAGAAAAAAGAGGGACCCGTCCTTTGGGGAAGGCAGCGTTGCATACTCCCTTGTTCCGGATTAATACCAACCACAACACCACGATCACGTTAAACCTGATGCTACGATCTGCCTTCTTTTCTTTAAAAACGCCACAAACAGGTACTTTTTCAGGGCATCTTTTTTTTTTGTCCGTCACACGTCTACCTCCTGCAACAGATTCAAACTGCCACACCAGCTAAAGAGACAGTTTGATCGGGGGCGGAGAGAGGAGAGAAAATCAACAACTAAGGACCAGGAGACCGAGATTCAAGCCCCGCTCCCTCCCTAGGGCTTGCCCGGGACCCTGAGTCGGGCGATCTCTTTCGGCCAGCCGACCATACAGGAGGGTTACGAGGACAGAACGAGGGGGAGAGCAGGCGCGCCGCGAAAGCTCACAGGTAAACGCGTCTACGCCTTTCGCCTTCCCTTCGCTCTCGAGATCTTCGTGTTACAACTCCCCTCAAAACGAGCCCGCCTCCCTCGCTTCGAAAACGCGCCTCCGCGGGGAAGGGACACGGGACACGAGACGTGCGCGCCGAGGCTGCCTTCCACGCGCTTCCAGCCCTTCCGCCCCGCCGGGCTCAGAGGCGCGCTCCGCCGGCGGGGCCCGACGGACGAGCGCCGCTCGCCGGCTCTCCCTCGCTCCCGCCCTCGTGGCCTCGCGGGGCACCCCGAGCCGAGCCGAGGCCGGCTACCTGCCTACGAGTCCCGCCGCGGCCGCTCGACCGCCTGCCGGAGGACTCCCCGACGTGCAGAGGATTCCACGGAGGACTCACCGACGTGCAGCTCGAACAGCAGCGCGAAGGAGCCCAGCAGCGCTCGACGGCCCATGGCGCTCCACCACCCCCGGCAGCAGCTCGGTACCGAGCCCGGCGGGGCGCAGGGGAGCCGCAAAAAAGCCGAGCGCGGCCAGGCGCCGCCCTCGCCCGGCCAGGCGCCGCCCCGCCCGCACCCCGCCCGCCGGCTCCCGGCTCCGGACGGCCGCGGGCGGAGGCGGGGCGACGCGCGGCGGTCTGCGTTTTCCGCGTCCGGGAAACGGGAGCGAGCTGTAGGTCCGCGGCAGGGGGCGGCGGCGCGTTGTCCTCCCTCGCGTTCAGTATAGTGCTCCTTTTCTGTACTTCTTTCCCGGCCCCGGTAGATACCTTGTAGGTTTTTATTTTATTTTTATTAATTATAGAAGAAAAAGAACAAAACAAAACAAAACACCATGTGATTACCCTAAAAGTGAGAAAAAAAACGTGACAACGAAAAAGCTTATATCCTTTATCATCATAGACTTATTCCACGATATATATCATATTGCCTATATGTTTTTGTTACATTCTTAATTCTATGTTTTTCAACTATGTTTAACCTATTGCTGTTACTAAATACGATCCTATTACTAAACATGTTAATGCTAACTCAAACCTTAAATGTAACCTTAATTGTAAACCCATTCCCTGAGCCAAATATCTTTCAGCTTACTCTCCTTTCCAAAACTGCAGTTCTTCTTGTGGAGGTGTGACACTTCTCTCTTTTATTAGGATTTTTTCCACAAATATCTTCCATATTTCTTCAAAAATCATTCCCTTTTACTATTCCTTTTTTGACCTTAATTCGACATGTTAGCTTATCATTAATGGCTATTTTCCACACTTCTTTATACCAATCCTTTGTTTTAAAATCTTCTTGCATTTTCCATTTTCTTGATATAATTAACCTTGCTGCAGTTAATAAATTTGTAATTAAATCCTTCATTGCCTGGGTGCAATTAACTTTATCAAATATAGATAATAATGCTATACTCAGACATATTTGTAAGTCAGTTCCTGTTATCTCTTTTATCTCTTTAAACACACTTTGCCAACATTTCTGTACACCTTCAGAATTCCACCACTTATGCATATATGTGCCAATCCCTTGGCAGCCCCTCCAACATAATCTTGAGTATTTCTTATCTATATGGTTTAACCTTACTGGCGTTACTGCCCTGGCTAGTCCGAGCTTTGGGGATATTAAGGATATCCTCTTGATATCATAATTCGGCTGCACTTCTCTATTCCTCTCCACGTGCTTGCGAGGCCACCAGACAAGCACGTAAACAAGCTCGGCCGTTAATTGCCGCAATATTCCTGGATAATACAGGCAGGCCAGAAATAGCTGACACACTGCTTTAGGAGACCTCCAGGCAAGTACTCTAATTAAGTATGCACGCAACCTACAAAAGAGCCTCTGCTCCGCGATGGCAGCTTGATGGGTAACCTATACAATACCCAAGTACTCTGTGTTTGCATACTGGCTACTCTATTGAGAACCGCTACAATAACTCAATCATTGAGATTCTGACCTTTCAGAGGCTTTGTCTCCAACTCCAAATCTATTGTTTTCCCCCAAGTACGGCATAGCCTGCAGTCACAATTCTTCTGATAAAAGCCCTTGATTCCGAGACCTTCCTCGGAACACTCCTGAGTTTCATCCCGCCTTGCTGCTGCTCTGCTTGGCGAGCCTCCCCTCAGCTCCACATGCTGAGCTACATCGCACCCCAGCCTCACTCTCTATTTTTCTGGGCTTCAGGACAGGTGAAGTATTACCCAAACCAACAATCCCTCTAAAAATCCCTCTATACCACTCCAACCTTTATCTTTAGTTATCTTCTATGAGTGTGTCGCATACACTGTTTTGCTTGTGTTTAATAAACATCATTTATTGTCTCAACTTTTGTGTACTACTTGACTTGACCCGACCCCGTAGACATAGGGTTCAAGATCTCGCTACATTACCCTGCCTCTCGTAACGCTAAGCAGTGCTCTGAGCTAATTTTCCCCACCTTTAGTTCAGCACATTTTGGTGTCCCTCCCGGGACCCCCAGTTCACAGGATAGCACTGGTGTTAGGTACCATCTCCAGACCAATTTATAATAATTCTCTGTTATCCTTACAGATAAATTTTTTAAATGGTGCTAATTCCACCCAGTAGATACCTTGGCGGATCCACTGTGCAGCGGCTGTCCAGGTTATAGGAATACTGTCTGTTGTTGTGTGCCTTTGAGTCATTTCCAACTTATGGTGACTCTAAGGCTGGGTTCCATCACGGGATTTTCTGGGACTGAGAGTGTGTGACATGCCGAAGGTCAGCCAGTGAAATTCCATGAGCAAGGGGGGAATTGAACTCTGGTCTCCAGAGTCACAGTCCAAGGCTCAAACCACTACACCAGCTGGCTGTCTTGTAAAATTATAACTCCCTTTAAAAAACATTTTAAAAACACTTCCCATATATGGACTCTGAGGGACAGAGGTGGCTGAGAAATTGTAAGGATGAAGCACTTCCAGTTTCAAAGATTGTAGGTACATGAAATGGATTTAAGAGAGTCATCAGAAGAAAAGAGTCGATGTGGTATACTAGTCTGAGTGTTGGATTAAGACTCTGGAAGACAAGGATTCAGATCCCTACTTGGCCATGAAAACCTACTTGGGCAAGTCACACTCTGTCAGCCTTAGAGAAAGGCAGTGGTATTGGCAAACCACCTCTGAATAAATCTTGCCAAGAAGACTCCAGCATAGGGTTTCCACAAAACAGAGTCAACCTGAAGGCACATAAGAAAAAGATAAAAAGTGACTCAAAACCACTCAGGTTCCCAAATTTGTCACTTTTTACATTTACAAACTAGAATTACAGGTTAATATTAAAATGACACCAACCATTTAAAAAATTCTTCAATGAGACTCCTATGTTGATTTGGTCTTCTTTTTTCTGACTTTTTATTTTATTTGCTTGACTTCAACAGTGGTAGACCCATCATCCACAGCCAAGTTTGTCTCAGTCCTTTGCTTTTATTACAACTATCACAGGCAATCCTAGTTCCAATAAGTATGATTTGCAACTCTTTCCTGATAAATTCAGGATATAACAGCCATATTATTCTGTGGCAACAAATTCAAAATATTTGTGGCATCTCAGAAATCTCACAGTGCCAATGTCCACATGCAGGTGAGAACACATTATGGAAGTAGTGATGGTAGTGATATAATCATTTTTCTCTACCACCACTGTGTTAGATATCCAAAACAAGTTTTCCAGATGGTCAAATAAGGTCTAGATGAAGAATAGCAAATATGCCACCCTCTGCATATTGTGAGACTCCTGTTACCATGCTGTACACACCCACTCCATGATATGATATAATTGGCAAATATCATTTAATTGACATGAAATGTAAATTAGATGCTACTATGGCTAAAAAGCCAGACTGACAAAGAGGACTAACTGAACATGTGCGAAAGTAGGTCAGATGGGACCTCAGGACATGCCCAGGTCATAGTCATGGAAGCTCCAGTGTTAATGAGCTTGCAAATGTTCCCTCAGTGACTGAATCTTCAGAACCAATAGTACCCAAAACTGCCTCAACAGAGCAACTGATTGTCTTCAACCTGCTTCCCCTTCCTGCTGAAATTCTCCTTTGTTTCCTCACCTGCCCAGCCATTAAGGAACTATGACAATTCCCATCAATGCTTTGTCACCTAATGCTAAAGCCACTGTCTGCTGTGTCAGAAAGCCATTAACACCTTCCCCCTCAGGGCAGAAACAGGGTATTGAAACCCTGGCTCTAAGCCAGACAACTCATAGTACTCTGGACATAGGCTATCACTCTGCTGCTCTGATTCCCATTCTTGTACTACCCTCAGACCCTCAGTCTGAGCCACAACACTTTGCCTCTTTTCTGCAGGATAGGTAAGTATCACCTATTTCACTATAACTTCTCACTATCCAGTTTTTCTCTCCTTTCATTCGATTAGCCTTGTGTGGTTGTGAGACTGCTTGGATCTTGCATGTGTTTGTGATTTCCCCCAATAAAACATTCTTTGAATCTCCAACTGGTGTGCCTGCATTAGTACTGGTATACATAGGTATAAAAGATCCTGTTAGGTTACACTCCTCTCACAGGACTCCCCTTTGAGCTGATATTCCCCACTGTTTCACAAAAGCACTGGCATCAGAGGTGGACTTCCTGGTCAACCATTTTTTGGGGTAACACTCCTGCTTCATCAGCTATAAGAACTGTAGCTCAGAGGTTCTGATATTGGCTGGAAGATTGTGGGAGTTGTAAGCCAAAAACCCCAACTTTTCTAAGCTCTGTCACTGCTAATGGTGAGGCATGATGAGAGCTGCAGTTCTGGAGGGCCACACAATTCCCATCCCTGCTCTATAGGCCAGTGGTTTTCAACCTGGCATTATGAGATGTTGTTAGACTTCAATACCTAGAAACTTCAAGCGAGCTGAACCATGTGATTCTGGGTAGTGTAAGTTCTCAGGATCCAAGTCTGGGGACTATGGAGGCCAGTGTCTTCCATGTCAGTGGGGCTGGGAATCCCTCTTTGAGTTTTTGTTCAAACTTTACAGCAGCTATCCCAGGTCCGATGTTAGGGGTAGAGTTCAAGACCACAGATACCTTCTTTAGTTTGAACTAAAACCCAGAGCAGATTACCACTCCACTGATATGGAAGCTACCAGCTGCAGGGACAGAGAATCACTGCTATAGACCATGGAAAACACTACAGTAGAACCCAAGAAAGTCAATTAACACAAGCTCACAGTGTGCTTGGAGAATAAAGTTATTCATATTCACTCTGGACATGATACTGTCATTACTAGACTTCCAGCAGGGGTGTCCAGAAGATTTTCAAGTCGGCTAGAGCATTCTTAATTCAGGTAGGCTGAATCCTTAGCAGGTTTAACAGGGAGGATTCTAGGACTATATTGTACAATCCAGCCAATAGAAACAAGAAGAAGCAGATGAGAAATTATGTGATACAATATGGCAAATGCAACTTCTTGCAAATCTTTTGCCATCGGTGAGGAAGATGAGCATGTGTAGAAGTAAATCTGCTTTCTGCTTCCCCCACTGTTAATGTTGCTAAAAAAGCAGCACAAACAGCCCAGCCTCTAAGAGAAGGGAGTTATCAACCCCCCACCTTGGCGCAAGAGCCAGCTGGGAAGGAACTATTTCAATTCACAATACTTTAATCTCTAAAGCCCTTTTTGGTATTGAGTCACAACTGGAGCAACAGCTCAACGGGTAGAATTGGAATAAGATGTGTGCAACCCATTTGTGCACAGACCTTGTTTGCAACAGCTGGCTGCCTTGACCTCTCCTTGGAATAAAAGGAGGAAAGATAACCCAACCTCCTTCCCTTCCAGAGAGATTGGGCCTCCCCCCACAAACACTTTAATTTAATGGTTTTACAGAAATTCATTGTGATTCCTTCCCAGGAAGGGTCTTAATCAAACACCGATAATGGTGTAGTCTCTATAGCCATTGTTTTAGTGTACAGATATACAGGGAGGATTTGGGAGTGTGTAAGGATGTTTTCTTTTGCTAATTTGTAAATAATTACATCTTATTTCAATAATCATATAATCCAGCAAAATATCAGCAATGATTCCTCCCTCCTTCTCCGCTGCAACCATCTTAACTACAGTTGGTCTGTAATGTTCTCAAGAACTATTCCAGGATATGACCATATGGTCATCCTGTTGTTGAGGAGAGGTGTTTGGCTATTGTAAATCTCACTAAAGAAGCAGTAGTGGTGGACCTATACTTCCAATTTTTCCTTGTGCATATATAACAAACTGATACCAAACTACCTTAAATTTGTCAGTGTTTAATTCTTCCTTTACATCGTTCATTTTATACAGGAAGTCCCTGGCTTTCAATGCCCCATTATCTGACTACTCTTTCAATGCTTTGAAATTAAGGGCAAGTTCTATTAATTCAACATGGGGGCAACTCTTTTGTCATTTCATCTTGCCTACAAAGGCTTGCTTGGAACCACTTGTACACACATGTGGTCCCAAGTCTTTCCTGTAGAAGGAGTAGATCCCTGGCTGAATTAATTAAACTTTTCTGTATTGCAAGCACTGAACAGCAGGCTTCCACCAGTTCTTCTTGCCTATGGAGGCTTGCTTGGTACCACTCGTGTGCTGCTTGTAAGTGAGCTCAGAGGGGGGAAAAGGTGCCAAACTGGCTGAGAGACTTTACAAGTAACACACACATGATCAGTCTCAAGTGAACCTCTGCAAGTTCTTCATGTTCCATAGAGTAGATGGGTTCTACTTTTTGATCATTCCCACCTTCTGACAGTGCTCCAGTCCCTAACCTGTCAAGTGGGGGAAGACTGATGTAAGTGTGACAAAGTTCTGAGGGTGTGGCTATCTGAAGTGCCAGTGCAGTCTGGGAGCAGAAACCCAGACCAATAGTGTTTGGGAAGGGCTGATGGCTGAGAGAAAAAGTTATATAAAGCCAAATACCTGAGGGTATTTATTCCTTCAATGAGATCCTAGCAAGGAGCTAGGGTCCCTTAGCCTGAGTCCCTTAGCCTGTCAAAGAGTGTGACTGTCAAAGAGTGTGAATTCTCAATGGAAGCCTACTGAGAGGCAGAAGAGTAACTGAACTTTAGTAGAATGTGGTCAGAGAGTGTGCCTTAGATAGGGGGTTGGGTGACAGGTTATCTGACAGGTTAGGGACTGAAGCACTGGTGGGAGCATAGCCAAAGGACTGTTATGAACAAAGGCACTTTGAATATGCAAATAAATCTGGCAAATGGCTGGCATATGAGATAAGAAAGAGAAGGGAGAAGAAGCAAATTATAGAAGTAAAAGAAGAAAAAGTAATATATACAGAACAAAAGAAAAATTTTAAAAGTGTTTAAAGAAAACCATTCTAAGTTATTAAAGGAACATAAAGATGTAGAGAACTTCACAGCAAATATATGAGACACAAGATATCCAGCAAATAATGGAAGAACAAAGGAAATTACTAAATTACCCTGTAATTATAGAAGAAATAACAGAAGTGAAAAGAAAAGTTAAACTAGGTAAATATTATATTATAAAAAATTAGAAAAAATAATTAATTTGTCCACCACATGTTGCTATGAATGAACTGGCACAAAAAGGAAAACCATCAACGTGGGGGTAACTCTTTGATGTTAATCCCTAAAGAAAACAAAATTTGAAAGACCCCCCCCCCCCAATTGTATATAACTGCTGATTTTGGATTACAAAATTTTCACTTCAGTTTTAGCAGAGAGATTAAAGAAGATCCTACAAGAGTAGATACCTTAAGATCAGACTGGTTTTTTTACCTGGAAGAAATATGAAATATAAGAACTATATTGAATTGCATTGAATATTATGAAAAAAAATCCTGGGGAAAAAACTAGCAACGACCTTCATAGACAAGAGAAAAGGCCTTTGACAATGTAAATTGGCAATTCATGTTTACATTACTGGAGAAGATTGATGCTGGAGAAGAATTTACTGGATGGATTAAAATTATCAATCACTAAACAAAGTTCCCAAATATTGGTTAACAGTGAAAAGACAAAACCATGTGAAGTATCAAAAAAGAACTCGACAAGGCTGCCCACTATTACCATTATTTTTCATTACAGTATTAGAAGTTGTAACTAAGGCCATTTCTGCCCTACACTGTTATACTGCTATTATTCCACTTTCAACATCCTCTGGAATCCTGGGGTTTGCAGTTTGGGGGGGGGGCCTTTAGGATTCTCAGCCAAAGAGCTCTTTGGCCTCAGTAAACTACAAACCCCAGAATTCCACAAGATGGTGAAAGTGGAATAATAGCACTATAACAATGTAGTGCAATAATGGCCTGAGATTAGACAAGAAGATCAGATTAAAGGGATTAACATTAGAGGAAACAAATACAAACTACAGGCATTCACAAACAATACAGTAATCTTCTTAGAAGAGCCCCAAAATTCTGTTATGAGATTATTGGAAATCTTTAATGAATACAGGTAAGTCTCAGGCTTTAAAAGAAAAAAAGAAAAAAGCATCAATTTTAACTATGAATATATGAAAAAAAGGAACAAAGTCACTTAAGAGAAATTTCAGGTTTTCAAAGTGAAAAGAAAAGAAAATATCTAGGAGTGAATATAATGAAAAAGAATTCAGAACTATTTGATAATAATTACCAAAAATGTGGAAACAAATAAGCACTGATCTCAAAAGACGGAATAAACTAAACTTGTCATTGATGGGAAGGACTGTAACAATTACAATGAGTATTCTGCCAAAGATGCTATTTCTCATCCAAGTTATACCCATAATAACAAATACCAAACTGTTCAACAAATGGAAGAAAGAAATTTTAAAATTTATCTGAGCAGGCAAGAAACCAAGAATAAGGTGGAAAATGATGCTAGATGAAAAAGAAAGAAGTTTACTGAGCCTCCTAGATTTTAAATTATGTTATGCTGCATGTTTGGATTGTGTAAAAGAATGGATAAATTTATAAGCAAAAGACTTTTACAATTAGAAGGATTTGACCTAAGATTTTACTACCACACATATCTATGGTACAACAAAATTGAAGTAAACAAAGACTTTTATAATCATTTTATAAGGAAATCACTAATCAAAGTTTGGAATATATACAAGCAAAAGTTTTACAATAAAATACCTGAATGGACATCTTGTCAAGAAGCCTTTTTGATGGGAGGGAATTGCTGCATGTAAAATATAAAGATTTAATTATCTGGGAGGAAGATTGTCCAAGACATAAATTGAGAGAGCAGCTAAAGAAGCAAGGAACTGAGATTCAGTGGTTCCTTTATAGAGGAATTCAGGAGAGATTTGAAATAGACATTCAATTACAACTGGATGAAATCTTAATGAAGGAGCTGCCAAAAGCAGTATGTAAATTATGTAAGACTTTATTAGAGAAATGGGGGGAAAAATGTAAAAGAGACCTCAATCAAATGGACTCAAAATATTCACCACACAATAGACTTGGAGAGTTGGCAGCAATCATGGGACAAAGATTTAAAATTTACATTAAATATGAGTCTGAAGGAAAACTATTATAAAATGTTATACTGCTGCTGTTTAGCTTCAGTTAAATTACCTCAAATATATAAAAAAGGAGAAGGAATCTGCTGGAAATGTAAAAAAAAAAAAAAGAAGAGGAATCTGCTGGAAATGTAAAAAAAAAAAAAAGAGGGACTTTTTCACACGTCCTGAGGCAGAACACTGGAAGCAGATACACATGATAATATCTAATGTTGATACAAGAGAAATCAATACAAGATTTTGAGTGGGAGCTGATTTTGGACACTATTAAAAAGGAGGAGAAAAATGAAGCTACAGAAAGATGAATTCATTCAAAAGATACCAAAATTATTGTAAAACTTTAGTAATACATTTACTAAGTGATTGAAAACCGGTGAGAGTAACATAAGGAGAACAATTATGTAAAAATAAATATTTGAATAAATATTCAATATGAGCTATAAGTTCAAGTGAAAAGCAATAAAATGGAAGCTAGGTGGGGGATGTAAATGTTGGGGGGGGAGGGAGAGGGAAACTATGTATTTTAAATCGAGAATGTTTGTAAAAACATGAAACTGATATATTTTGATGTATACTTGGCTATATTTTAATAGTAAAAATAAATTACAAAAAATAAAAAGTGCACTAAGGAAATCTATCAACCTTGACCTGCATTTGAAATCTGAAACATTATTTTATTCTGATAGTTATCTTAACAAATGTTATAGTTTATTTTTTGTAAATACTGACTCAGCAGAGTTGTATACAGTATGCAGTTCTCCTTCCATATTCACAGGTTCGACTCTTGCAAATTTGGTTATTTGCGAGCCCCCATGCCTCCCCTCTGTTCTTCTCCTCTCATTGACTTGCATTTTGCTGGCGTGGAGAAAGAAATCAAGCATGCCAAAGCAAAAGATAAGGCAATGGGGGGCCAGGGCAAGGAGACACAGGTGCATGTACTTTCCTTGTGTCCTCTAGAGCTCTCTCCTCCCATTCCCTTGCCTCTGGCCCACCACTGAGAACTCCCGCCAAGGCAAAAGGTAAGACAACGGGGGGGGGGGGGAGATGTGCACATGCCTTTCTTAACCCCTCCCATTGCTTTGCTTCTGCCCTGGTGCCTCAGTGCCAAGGCAAAATGTAAGGCAATGGCAGGGAGACACGTGTGTGTGCTTTCCTGGTGCCCTTGGAGCTCTCCCCTCTCATTGCGTTGCCTCTGCCCTGGCACTGAGAACTTACGCCAAGACAAAGTTAAAGTAATGGGGTGGGGAAAGAAGTGTGAGCATGTCTTCCTTGTGCCCACCTTTTTCCAGCAAAGTGGAGACATTTCTGAATTAAAGCTAATAATACATTATAGATTATGATACTACCTATAAGTAACATTTAACACACTCTCTTTAGACTGTGTGGAGATAGTTTTATTTAGGTGTAATGATCCATGCCAGGAAAGAGTTGCCAAAAGCTGGAGGGAAGCACAGTAACAGTAAATATAGGTACGCCTCAGTTAGAGAAGGAGATGTGTTCCTGGTGTTACCCCGATTTCTGGGGGTCCTGGGAGGGACACCTAAACGTACTCACAACAATGGGGAGGGAATTAGCACAGAGCACAAGTTTGCAATGCGAGAGGCAGGGTAACGTAGCGAGATCTTGAGCCCTATGTCTACGGGGTCAGGCCGAGTCAATGATAAGGTAGAAGTTGAAATAATAATAATTGTTTATTGAAATACAATCAGACACGTGTATGCAACACACTCACACAAGGAACTATAGAAATAAAGGTAGGAGTTGGATAGAGGGATTTTGAGAGGAGGTTTGGTATGGGAAATACTATACCTGTCCTGAAACCGGGTAAAAGCAAAGAAGCTGGGGAGCGTGGATTCTCAGCACGTGGGGCTGAGGGAAGGCTCGTCAAACGGAGCGGCAGCAAGTTGGGAGGCAAGTCACGAGCGATCCAACAAGACGCTCAAAGTCAGGGGTTCTTATAGGGAAAATTGTGGCCGCAGGCTAGTCCGTACTTGGGGAAAACAATGAGTTTGGGGCTGGAGACAAAGCCTCCGAAAGGTCAGTACTTTAGATGATGGAATTATGACCAGATTGTCAATAGAGTAGCCAGTATGCAAACGCGGAGTGCTTGAGAGTTGTATAGTCAGCTCATCAAGCTGCCTGCGCGAGGCAGGGGATCTTTCGTAAATAGCGTGCGTACATAACGTGGTACTTGCCTTGAGGTCTCCTGAAGCTGCATTTGGCAATGACTGGCCTGTCTATATCGGGATTTGAATGGTTCGGCTATTGTCGGCCGCACCTGTGTGCGTGCTTGTCCGGGGGCCTCGCAAGCACGTGGAGAGGAATGGGTGAAGAAGGCCAAATTATTGATATCAAATGATATCTTAATATCCCACAAGCTCGGGCTAGAAACAGCGGTAACACTGGACATTATTCTTTAACAGAAAATTTGGTACCAGAGTCAGGAATAACATGGAAGAACAGGGAGACGTTCCTACTCCACCAAAAGAGAAAAGAAAAGAAAAGAAAAGAAAAGAAAAGATGAACATCTTTCAGTGAAGTTTTCATTCAAAACTAACGTTTTGCACATGTGAAATGAAACAATCAAGTCAGGTAAGCCTTGCACGAGTAAACAAAAACATTTTGACCCTTCTAGAGGCCACCTGAAGGCTTCTTTAAAAATGTATATGGGGACGACTTTTTCTGTCAGTAGTCTCCACTTTGTTTTGAATTTCCATTTTCCCAGCCAAACATATAGATCTAAGGGTTTTTTTTTTAACTAAACACTGCCTATGGCAGTTCCGATTTTGCTGTTCATGCATGCTCAGTAACGGATTCTGAAGACAGCTGGTGTAGGCAGGCACACATGGCTACAGTAAGATTGACTAGAGCTGAATCTTGCTCTCTCTTAGCTCAAGGTTTATTGCATTGTTAACTCTAAACACACTGCGGCAACCTGACACTTGAAAGTCTTCATTGTGCTATCCCTCCTTCACCGTCCCTCCAATGCCAAAGCTGCTAAAGAAACTTCCAGGTAGAGAAAGATGAGGAAGAAAAGGGGCCTGGGCAGGTGTAAAAATACTTTCTGAAAAGGAACTTCTTCGTCAGAGACTTTGTTAACTGAGGTGTGGCAGTACAGGAAATCTCCCCCATAATTTAGTATATTGCTCATTCACTTCACTTAAGTGGATCTTAAACATGGGAAAAACCAGAAACCATCTTTCCAAATAATGAAACATAAGTTTGGTTTTATTTATGCAAACACAGACCATATCAAGTGTTGCTCCTCTCATAAACAGACTTTGGCCATTTCCATACCGGGCTTCTGAAATGGTGCAGAGCAACCTCTCACGGAGGTCTTCAACACCATAGAGTGGACTGGGGTGGACTACTTTTTGTAGTTCCACACCAGAATCCACTCAGGAGCGGCCAGAACTAGCCGCGCTGTGTGTTTTTTAAAAACCTCTTTTTCGAGGTTTTTAAAAAGCACAGAGCGAGCAGCCCCGCGCCGCTCCGTCGCCCGACTCCGAAGCGGATTTGCAGGCACGCGCAAGTGTGTGCCTGCAGATCTGCTGGGGGCGGGCTTCCAGCTGGCGAGCTTCTCCAGTTGGTGGTGAGCCTCCACCAACCGGAAGCTGCCATTTGGGACGCTGGAGGACTGCGAAGCAGCGAGCTTGCACTGCTCCACGTGGCGACGGACTTACCCGGTTTCAGGTAAGCTCCGTTTTTGGGCATTTTCGCCCGTCCCCCCCCCCCCAAATGTGAAAACGGCCTATTTTGTCTCTGTTACACCTACTGGAGACTGATTCATTCATAATTCTGCACTTTCAAGTGGGATCTAAACTACAGGCCTTATAGGCACAGCATCTGGCCTAACTTGGGAGCTATTTTTCCTTCCCCCATCTCCTTCTGTGTACCACACGTATGATGGGGGGGGGAGCCCTCAAAAGCTGGCATTTTTATGGCATTTTGTCTGGGTGCTAATCAGCAACTGTCCATTTTGCCCAACTGTCCATTTTGGATTGCAGCCATTTTAAGATTTGTATTTGCACATTGTTCCTGGTACTAAATATCACAGCAGCATGATCCTGTGGGTACAAACTATCTTTTAATTGTAGTCCATAAGGAATCTTGATGAACCAAAAAAATGCAGTTACTGAAGCCTCATGCACTGTTCATTTTAACTCCCTATTATCACTCACTCCGCTGCTGGAATAAATAACTTCTTAAATGCAGAAGATGACACCACCAATCTCTTTGTTCCCAAACATTGGAAGGGAGAAGGGCTGTTGCTGTTGCCCTTTTATAGGATTATAGGGACATAATGGTACAACCGCTGAATTTTGAAGTAGAAATGCTCATGATGACATAGTCCTGCCCTCATGGAATAATAATTTAAAAAAAAAAACTCACAAGGCAGCTTTGGGCCCCTCTAGAAGGGAAAAAGGTGTTTGGAAGTATCAAGAGTTTCTGATTCTTTTGGTTTTTATTTTACCTGCATATTCCCATTCCTTTTCTCCCTCCTTCATGCTCTTCATGCTCTTCCTCCTGATTTTCACCCATTTCCAGTGAGCCTTCTTCTTCTTCTTCTTCTTCTTCGAGTTAATGGAAGTGGCAAAGCAATATTAGATTAGTTGAACATTCGGATCAGTTTGTTTGATGCAAACCTTCTTCTTTCCTTCACATGAGCTCTGTTGAATCTGTGTCCTGCAAACAATTGCTGTGCTTACTGGCAGTGACCATCTTAGCTAATTCCAGGATAATACAGACAGCCAAGCAGAGATCCATTGCACTGCATAGTGTAAACTGTTCCGGGAAGTAGGAATGAAAAATCTTTGGTAATACTAGGAGTTCCTGGGAAATATTTTGGGATGAATAAAATGTCAGGTGGACTTCAAAAATAAAATTAGTTTGTGCAGAAACAAAACCTGGAACTTCTGGAGTATTTTTTTTCTTGTCTAGAAGGGCTCAGTGTTCAATAATTTCTCTCTCTCTAGATATGCGTATATACTGTATTTCACATTACCACATGAATTACTCCCAATAGGTATTGAAAATCCAGGACAACTACTCTGCGAGCGTGAAGATGGCAGCTGCACTCTTGAGAAACAAGAGTTTGAGGCGACTGGCAGATGACATCATTGTTCCAGTTAATAAAAAACTCCAGAACGTCAACCCAGAAAGCCCTGACTCCACTACAAAACTGTAGGGATAGGATGAATGCTTAGGGTGCTCAGATAGTGGTAGGTAACTTCAAAGTAATTGGATGTCCTAGGGTCCATACTTCAATATGGGCAGGGTTCAAAACATTTTGCCACAGGAGCTGGGCTGCAATCTGAATTTGTGCGTTCCAGCCTGAGAGGCATAAAATTCCTTACATCAGAGTACACTGCATGTGTCCAGGAAGGGGGAAGAGTTGTATTATGCAAATTTAAGAACAGTTGGGAAAAAAGGGCAGGGGAAGACATAGCCCGGTATTGAGATTGCATGAGCCACAAAACAGATTTCACTCCAGAAGCTTTCTTGTTCACTTATGACGATAACGCAGCCTAGACATATGAGATGCTGCTACATCTGCCTCTGTGCACAAAAGGCTTCAGGCCTTGGCAAGACGATTAATCTCATTGGGTTGTCAGAGCTGTAAAGCCTGCTAAATAGCTTTCTTACTGTTTGGTTGGGAGCAAACAGGAGCAAAGTCTAGAGGGTCACAGAAAATGGGACTTGGATTTAATTGATTTAATTTTCAATTCTCATCAAGACTGATGTTCCAGTGTCTACATGGGTGTGTAAGATTCCATTTATCTGCTTCATCAGTTGTGGTCTGTTAAGAACATGACTGGCAAGGGTATTGGGCAGTTTGAAAAGGAAGAACAGGTTAAGAACACAGTGGAGAATTTAGTCTGGGAATATACAGGGCACAGCAGAGATCACAGATACATCATAAGCTGGGATTCATGACTAGGTAAGGAAGGTAGCCATTAGAAAGCACAGTGGGGCTGTAACTAAACATGGCGTGATGAAGCATTGCTTACAATAATGATCATGTTCTACACCAGAGAATGGATTTTTTTCGAGGACTATATGCTTCTAATGGTTAGGACTAAAGCCAAAAGTGAGGAGGCTTAGACTAAAAGTGAGTGGGACTACCGGCTCCCTTCTGCCACCCTTCCTTCCCCTCTCCACCTGGCACGCGTCTAGAGGATGAAGGGAGAACTCAAAGAACTGAACTGATTGCTCACAAAACACTTCTGAAATTAGGCTGAGGGTGGCATGGGGATCCAGCCTAAAATTTGTAAAAAGTTATCTTTTTGGACTAAAACTCCCGGAATCCTTACCAGCATGGCTGCTGGCTGGCTGATTTTGGGAGCTGTAATGAGCCAGCATGGTGTATTGGTTTGAGTGTTGGACTATAACCATGGAGACCAGGGTTTGATTCCTTACTTGGCCACGGAAACCCACTGGGTGACTTTTGGTTCGTGATGGTCTCAGCCCCACAAAACCCTGTAATAGGGTTGCCTTAGGGCCACCACCAAGTCATTTTTCTGACTTGAAGGCACACAATAAAACAACAAACAAAGGAAAATTAACTTGCCCAAGTTAAACTTTGAATCCAGAACTTGGGCAAGTTATTTTTTCACTGTTGTTGTTGTGTTGCCTTCAAGGGCTGCAGGTTTCCGTCTCTTCTATGTTCATAAAGAAGCAGGGAGCTGGGTCTTCTAATCAGGGCAACTGTATATGGGGGGAAGGTCAGTTTCCCTTCAGCAAGCAGTCTTAATAAAAGAGATTTTTTTTTTGGTAATACTCCTATTTGGTAACACCAGACATATTCAAGTCTGATGCAAGAAAATCTCATTTTGTGAAAAACGTGTGTCTTCCTCTTGCTTGCTGACTGTGAACACAGCCAGCACTGACTGAGAGAGTGAGCTGGGTAGTCCCAACCAGACGCCATCAAGGAACAGCACTACCGTTTTTTCCTCCAAAAAGTCATTTATTTAACTTTTTTTAAACATTATTCAAAAATGAAAGGTTAAGATTCTAGGTAAAAAGAGAAGAGAAAACAATAACAACATGGTGTAAAAAGCAAAAAAAACCCAACAACAAAACCAAACCTAAAGACTTATCTGAGCCACGAACATGCTCCCCCACGCAAAGAACCAATGCTGCTTTCCAAGATGGGTGAGTTTCATGAACTAATCACACTTCCTCAATTCCAAAAGCCGTGCAGTGGAAACAAAGCTTCACCATGGCTCTTTTTAAGTCTCCAAATTGTCCTTACGTTGGACAGTAAGTACATTTAACTTTTTTAATTTAGTTGGGCATACACAGCCCCCTTTCCCATGATGTGAGAGGGCATATTTGCAGAACATATTCTTCCCAATCCTCTAAATTCTTAAGAGGGCTTCCACACTATAAAATAGGAGGAGGATGGGATTTCTCTTTCTCTTCCCATATTAAATTGTACAAAGAACGATAGATGTATGGTGAGTGGGTGGGTCTGCTTGCACAGAAAAATTAGTGTATTTTGGATTATACAAGTAGCACAGCTGGGCTTGGATGGCTCCTTATATCCATTCACACATGTTGTGTGGATGCACTTTTCTCCTTACATGAACTTTTAGAAAATGAAAAAGAAAAAGCAGCCACATTTGGTTATTAATGGCAGGTGCCACTGCACAAGACTGGTCAAAGTCTTGTTAGGAAATGTTGGGAGTGACCAGGCCTTGAAGCATGATCATAAGCCGACGTGCAGGCTTGCTTAGGCTGTTGTGAGGCTCTGCCTGCAGGAACTGGAAGAGCTTCTGTCGCACTTGATTCATAACCGAGCCCATGTGGTCACGGGTGATGGGGTCACTGTGGTCTAGATGCATCACCGCCTCCTCCAGGTAACTGTAAACAAGAGAGCGTAAAGCACATTTTAGTGTGTGTCTGCCTGGGCATGAAAGCCATATAAAGACCTCGGGGCTACAGATATACAACAGGGATACAGAGCCTGGTGCCATTCAGAAGCCATAACTCTCATCAACCCCAGCTAGAATGGCCAAAGTCAGGGTTTATGGAGAGCTCTAACGCAAAACATTTGGAAGCACTGAATCATTCACTATCAGTTTATGGAATACAGGAAAAAGACAGTCTCCACAGCATTTCTGAGTCTTTTTTTAAGGAAAAAAAGGTTTCTGATTTTTATGAATGCAAAGCTATACTTGACAGTGAAATGTGGGCAGTGCCTGTTAACCTCTGAAACCAAAGAGATAATTGAATAAGATCTCCACTGGGGCTTCAGCATCCATTACAGCTTTCTTGCATGTCCACAACTAGGAAAACCAGAATCACACTAAGTTAAAGAAATGTGCTACTGTATTTTACCTCCAGAGAAGCAGTTCTCACCATTTTGCCATACTCACTTCAGTTTAAGTTCTGTCCGTGCTCCTAAGTCTGAAGAAAGCTGCTGAATGAGAGACAGGAGGACAGGCTGGGACAATGGACAAGGATGCTGCCCAAACACTTGCTGAGGATCAACTGTCTCACAAACATAGAGGACCAAGTTCAAATCTGCTGCAGTGAGAGCCTTTAAGAGAGAAGGGAACCACATGATCTAATGGCATGATGGGAAATCTGCATCTCTTGACTAGCTTTACTAGTTTAACAAGGCTTTGGCCACAGTAACAGACTGGGCTCTTGAACTACTTGCCCATCCACCCCCGATAAAGCATACATTATGCTTCTTAATCTCTTCTTCTAAATAATTGTAGCCATCCCCTGCCATGGGCAGACATGAGCATCAGGCTCTTATTGGGACACGGAAGATTAGAGCAGTGGAATAAAGGATCCTAAAACCAAAGGGAAGAGAAAAAATTCAAATCTTGGAAAACTTACTTTTTTGGACAACAGCTCCCAAAATCTCCTAGCTATCATGGTCAGAGGTCATACTACCTGCAAGTTTCGGGAAGTTGTAAACCAAAAACAACATTTCTAAACTCTGAGCAGGTGCATAAAAGAGACCATATCCATATGTTATGGCTCAGGGAGCACTTGCTATATCCACATTCAGAATCTCCAGCATAGATATGAAATCTCTTCCCCTAAAGATATAAGAGCCATCAGATACTTCTAGGAAATCTGCCAAGTGGGCTGTGAAGCTAACAGTGCAGAGAACAATATGAAAGGGTATGCGTTTCTATTCACCTTGCCCACAACTCTGGGGGTTGATAAAATCTCGTACCTTAATAATCGGTTAGAAAGGGTACCGGTTAAAGAGAAACTGAGTCAGAACAAAGCTGTGAAGTAATGTGGAGGCTTTTAAGGAGGAGTGCCAATCATTATCTTCCCAAGAGAGGGATGGGGAAGAGAATAAAGCGGAGAGCTCACCAGAAGGCTGCCACAGGTGAGAAGTGTGTGGCAAGCCACATGGGCTAAGACTCCACATAACCTTTTGTGAAATGGAGATGTACTTGGCTTTGTAAGTGCATGGTGTATTTTGATTTCTGCATCAGACTTCAGTCTCTCTTCTATTTAGATTTAAATCCTTCTAAGAATTAAGCTACTGGATTAGGTCAGTGTACTTCCAAAGTTTTATACTGAGGTGGTATAAATGAGTCAGTATTTTTAATTATTTACTCATTGACACTACAGTAATTTGTTATTGTTGCTTGTGTTGTTATATGTTATCAACTGTTCATTTGTAAACATTGTGAGTTGCTCGGGGCAGTCTTGTGAAAAGTGACATACAAATTAATGGATGCTGGATGTTTACCAGGTTACAGATAGTCATAACAGCTAACAGCCCCTGACAGGCCCAACTCTCAGTCTTCTTCATTTTGTTTTAAAATTAAGTCACTGACTATGATCAAATCTTGTGGTAGCAGATTTCATAAATTAATGAAGCATTATGTAAAGCAGTACTCTCTTTGAGGCATTTTGAATCTACCATCTATCAATTTGTTGGATGATCTGAGTAATTTTATCATGGTAGATACTAAAACCTTCCCCATTCATGTTCTCCAGATCATACATAATTTTACAAACCTGTCATACTTAAAACATTGGGTAGAGATTACCTTTTCCCAATCCTGTATTCAAATAAAAAAGACTGAGCAAACTAACCTATTTGTTTCCTTGAACACACAGCATACAAGTTGGTGAGGTGGATACATACGCATTAGCCTGGTTTTGTGGTCCTGCTTAAATTTTAAGACTGTGAAATATAAAACTGGTGCTCTGGGTACCCCCTATTGGTTCAAGTTGACTCTCAAAAGAGAACTCTCAGAAAGCTACAACCAATCAAGAGACAAAACTGAGTGCATTTAAAGCATATTAAATTCTTTATGAGACTCTCACTCAACACCATTATTTCTTTGCTGGGTTCTGCAAAAGATCTCCTGAAGACCTGAAAAGCCACTCAAGTCTTTCAGTGGGCAGCCGAACAGACAACCTTGCCTCCCCTGTTGGAAAGATGAATACCTGCTGGAAGGCTTGATTCAGGTGTCCCTGCTGTAACAGTTGCAGCACATGTGTCTGCTGGGATTGAAAGTCTAGGTGAGTGGCAGGGATGGGCGTGCCTGCAGCTGAGCGCATTGCCTGCATGATGCTGGAAGTGACAGCTGCCTGCTGCTCCTTCATGGCCATGCTCACTTCTCCTTTGATCACTCGCTGCACCTGGGCCAAGATAGACTCTTGCATGCTAAAGAAAAGAAATGGGAAATTAGAATACTTGTGTGGATCTTACACCACTCTGTGTGTGTGTGTAAGTAATACACAAGCAGGAAAGAAATATACTGTGCATCCATTCAAGGGTGGCGCCTCTTAATTTGCACACAACACATCAAGGCCAAAATCTTACATCAAGCATGCAAGCATAAAGCTCTGCCTGTGCAGTCCTATGTCCTCACCCTACCCCTGGCAACTGTCAAACCCCCGGATAGTTTCCACCAGTGCAGAGGAGGAAAAAGAGCAAAGGTAAGTTCACGGATAGGACTGCACCCTCTTTTCTCTTCCTCTCAGACCCAGATCTGCGGCATCTTCATTGTCTGAACTGTTTCCTTTTTCCTCCTCAATCCACCAACAAGCATCAACAACAGGCACTCCTAGGGCTTGACAGGTAGTGCTGGAGGGTTGGGATGAAGTACAAGGTGCTAGACAATAGCACCCTGAACCTAATCCCAAAGAGTACATAAACCATATTTACATGCAAATATTCTCTATCACTACCAAAATGATGTCACAGGTAGGTAAACAAATACAATCCTTCTCCCTGTTCACCCTATCAATTCCTTACGCCAAAGCGTCTAATGCACTGATTAATTTTATGGATTTATTTTCTTCTTTGTGATGAATAGATCTATCCATATAGGCAAAAGTATTAACTGACACTAAGTATTCTAAAAAGCAGCATTACAGCTTTTAATGCATTATTATTACTGTTTAATTGTTTTTAACTGTTTATTTTCCATTGTTTTAATATTGTGGGCCACCTCTGATAAGATATACTGGGAGAAGGGCAGGTTATAAATTTTAAAAAAGTGTTGAGGGCCTGTGGAAGATGCAATCCAAACACGAGGGCCACAGTTACCCATATCTGCTTTACACCATTTATAATTTACAAACTTATTACATTAAAATGGGCACGGTTGGATGTACCAACTCTCAGATGGTGAAGAGATTCTAAGAAGTGTAAAGATTCTAAGAAGCCAATGTTACACTGGTGAAGAGCATTGTGGCTGACCAACAAGTTACAAATGGCATGTACACAAAAGGTTGCGTTGGCTCAGTCAGCTTGTATGATCCTGAGCATGACAGGACCCCATGACTTTTAATGTACCTTTGGGTAGGCACAGTACCAATGTAATGAGGATGCCTTCTGCATATCACCCCCCTCTCCAAACTCACTTGCCCACGACCACATGGAGCTGATGCTGCACCTCAGCATGCACACTGGCTGCAATGGTGGATGCCATTTGGTCAGTGGTGCTCTGAAATGTGGTGACCAGCTGTCGGAGCTGGCTCAGCTGCGAGTCCCGGGCATCCTGGTCTCGTGCTTTCTTAGTCTTCATATGAGTCTCCAACTGCTGAATATCTATGAGAGGATTCACAAACACTCAATCCATGGATGGGCACAAAAAACAGGGCAGGTATACAAGAACTTAATCTAATGTATTTCATTTTATTTCTATAACACTGATCTGGGTGAACAAGCAGTACCCATCTAGAAAGCTTTGCAACAATGACCAAAGTACAAGCCCGGCAGTGAGTTCCCTCTTACATTACCTATGAAGTGCTTTATTAGACATTTATATGCCCTGCTCTATTTCCTGAGATTCGGGGCAGTAAGAAACAAGAAAGCATCACTTCACCAGGACGTCACTCAAGGCCTTTAAAAGGTATTAGGTGTTCTGAACCACCAGCTTAATTGTGAACCTTAAAAGCCAACCCAAACAGAAAGGTCTTTCAAAAATTTCTAAAACTGCTCAGGCAAATTCCGAAAGGGAGAAAATCCCACAGTTGTGAAGCAATTGTCGAGAATGCCCCAAACAGTTCATAAATGGTGTAACTATGAAGACTACTCTATTCTCACAACTGATCACCCGGTGCAACAGGTCAGGCTGACTGTGTGAACAACATACATTCTTGTGTGCCTTGCTTGAAGGTGTCATTGATTTGTTGAAACATGGATTGACAGCTCTTCTCAAAGGCAGGCAGCACCACACTTTGAAACGCCTCCCGGTATGCTGACTGCATGGGCCCCTGCAAGGTGTCAGCAGCTGTCCGGGCAATAGCATCTGTTAGGTTCTGAAATTAAAGCACAGGCACAGCCTGGAAGTTCAAGATGGTTTACTCATGTACCTCCCCTCTCCAGAAAGGCAGCCAAAACTATAAAATATTTGTGGTGGTACTTGACCTCTCTTCATGAAGTACAGTGTGATTTCACCATGATGGACAACTGTGGAGCCAATTTTTGCCTCCGTGTATTTGTAAACACCCACCTCTTCAATTCTGACAGAAAATTGCAATCAGAATTCATTTCTCAGCATACAGAGATTTTTGGAAGGTGGTGGTTCGGTTTTTGAGGACTGGGGTTTTTTCATGCAAATTTGTCAGTCCTGAAGGACTGCAGGAGTGGTAATTAAGGTTTTGGGGCTGTTTTTGCACCTGAGAAAATTGGTGCACCTCTGTAAGGCATCAAGAGGCATAAAAAGGGTACTGAAGGGTCATATGTGGCCCCTGGGCTACAATTTCCCTACCCCCGTTTTCTGGAATTGCAGATCTTTAAAGAGTGGGAAGAGGCTGAAAGGGCCATCTAGTCCAACTCCCTGCCATGCAGGAATACAAAACCACAGCACACCTGAAAGATGCCCATCCAACCTCTGTTTAAAGATCTCTAAAGAAGGAGAGTCTGCCCTCCACCACCACCATCAAAGCAGTGTATTCCACTGCTGAATAGATCTTACAGCACAGAGGTTCCTCCTGATGTTTAGGTGGAATCTATCCTCTTGTAATTTGAATCCACTGGTTTACATTCTAGTCTCCACAGCAGCAGAAAACAAGGTCACTCCATATTCTACAATGATTTCCCTTCAGATATTTATTCATGACTATCATTTCATTGCTCAGGCTTCTCTTCCCCAGACTAAACAATCCCAGTTCCCTAAGCTGTTCCTCATAAGGCTTGGTTTCCAGATCATCCTGGTTGCCCTTCTCTAAACATGTTCCAGTTTGTCAATATCTTTGTCAATCGTACGGTGACAAAGAGGCAATAGAAACAGTGCCATTACAGCTGGATGGGCTGACAATGTAGATTTGAAGGCCCCGTAGTATTGCTTGAACACTACACCAAACCATATACCAGTTCCATCTTATCCTCAAGCTGACAGAGAAAAGGAACTTGCTCCCAGCAACTCAGCTCCATTTATTACCTTTGATTTCACCAGCTTGGTGACATTCTCCTTCAGTATTCCCTCAATGGCTGTAAGCTTGTTTGCAATGGTGTTACTCAGCTGCCCGGTGACAGGATCCAAAGTCTTGGAAATGCCTGGTTAGCAGAAGATGGCAAGATAAAGTGATCAGCACCCCCTAGTCTTCTCCCCACAAATGGAAAGCTCCAGGATGATGGGCACAGAAACAGATGGCCCATTCTTGTAAATTAAAAGGAAGGGAACATGTAGTTTTCCCCGTACTGATGGACTGCAACTCTCATCATCCTTCACTCCAGCTATGTTGGGTAGGGCTGGTGAGAGCTATAGTACAACTTCCACATGAAAATGAGTAGACACATACGTTTGCTGCCCCTATTGTAAACTCTGCAGTTTATCCTTGCTGTCTTGTTAAACATTTCAAGAAGTACCATCTGTTGGTACAATTTCTATCGTTCCTGCTTACTAGGGAAAGAGGGAGAAGCAACCCATCTCATCTCAGGATGTTCACCTTTTTACCACTGGACAACTATGGCATTTATCCTTCCTGTCTGGTTAACCTTCTCAAGAAGAGAGAGAAACTGAGAAGGGTAGCTAGTGTTGCAGAGGAGAATCAAAGACTCTTCTCTGAGCAAAACCTGGTAAGCAGGAATTGGCTGAGATGGCTCCATCTTCTTTGCAACCTCTTCACTCTGAAGCCAGACGGTTCTGGGCATTCCATTCCACTTTCAAAACAACCTCCAAAGAGGACTGCTAGCTAAATCTGCAGTGTGCAACTTACAGGGAGGCATCGTTTTCTTCATCTCTTCACGGATAGTCCTTTCCAGCCGACTACAAGCAGCTGTGGAGAGGGATTGGGAAAGCTGTTGGGACAGATGTTCCTGTAGTTGCCCACTGCGCTGTTGTCCCTCAGCTATGGCCTGATCTAGTCTTCGCTCTGAAACCAAGAGAATTAAGGAACACAAAGAAACTGGCAAGGACTCAGAGGATACGACACATCATACAGAAAAAAGGTCCCAAGTTCAAACCCTGGCTACCGTCTCCAGAGAAAAGAATCAGGTAGAAAAATGATGGAAGCACCCACTGCTTGACACTCTGGAGAGCTATTGCCAAAAAGAGCAGAGAGTAGTGGGCTAGATATAAATTAGGTTCCTTTCCAAGAAGCACTGCAACCCAAATCAGCAATAAAAGTGTATGTTTATCTGTCAACATCACATTCAAGTGCTTTAGAAACTACTTCATGCTGTGAGAATAAGACAGGGTAATAACACCAATTATGCCCCCGAGTTTCTCGGAAGAAGAATGGAAAATCAATGCAATCAACATATACTCTTAGAATGCAGTTAAACTTTATGCAGTTAGGTTGTTGTGGGTTTTCCGGGCTTTGAGGCCATGTTCTATTAACATTTTCTCCTGAAGTTTCGCCTGCATCTGTGGCTGGCACAACCACAGATGCAGGCGAAACGTGAGGAGAAAATACTAATAGGACACGGCCTCAAAGCCCGGAAAACCCACAACAACTTATGGATTCTGGCCGTGAAAGCCTTCGACTTTACATTTATGTAGTTAATTTTGCTTTAATTATGCACTTTGTTTTAAGGCTGAAACTTGGCTGAAGAGGACCAAACAATATGTTATTTGCTTAGCTCTTGACCAGATTGCAAATGGGATGAGCAACCTATTGCTGTAGAAACCTCTGCCAGCAAAACAGGAAAATGCTGAATAGGCATATGGCCAATGAAACAAAAGGACATATTAGTGAGCATGTGTGAGTATATATATATGTAATACACTAACTATAACACATTATATGTTTAACATTATCTTGTGTTTACTACTGTAAAATATTAGGAACATTTCCCACTGTCATTGTTAGATTTTATTAATTGTATGTTTCTTCACTTATTGTTATGACAGGTGTTTCTCATACTGTGCCCTCCACTTCTGTGTTTCTGTGTATCTTTTCTTAAAACATTGACGATTTTGTTTCATTACATGTGTCTCTCCATTAATTTAGGGACAAAGTCCCCACACCCCTTGTTTTGGTTTTAAATAGGGTTAACTGGGGATGGAATTTGAACTAGAAGTGGAAGTGCCGTGAACTAGCGGGGAGGTAAACCTTCCCAAGCTGTCTACCTGTTTTATAGTGTAGCTATGACCATATTACACAAGAGTTCTGCCGTATGTGACAGCTTCCAGCTTGTCTCCTAGATTAACTCAAAGTGCTGTTTTAAGTCCTTTAAGGACTGAAACTGCATGAAAGGATATCCTCCTTCTGTACTTAACCAGATTTTAGAACAATCTTCAGAGGTCCCCACTAAATGAGAAGAGGTGGGGACCTACTAGACAGAAAATTTTTGCAGTGATGGCACCTTGCTGTCAAATGTCCTGCCCAAAGGAACCTGTCCACCTGTGGCTTGTACGACACCAGCTGACATCAAAGGGACCAACAACCACCAGACTTTTCAACATCACGTATCTTTTATTGCTTTTTCAGATCTAGCATAAATATGAATGGCTGTTTGGTTTCATTCTGGTTTTAGATCGTTTGTTTTAATCTGGTTTTAAAGACCTGTTGGCATTTTACTTCTTCCTATGGTCTGATGAACCACTCAGAGGAACTTTGTTTACTGTGTGGTATATGAACATTGCAAAAAATACATAACGAACAAACAAACAAGACATAGTAAAATCGAACTGAGAACCAGTGCACCATAGGGGGTATAGTGTTGAACCAGGACGTGGACAATCCACATTCCAGTCCCATGGAATCATGAAATTCACTGGGTGATCAAGGTTTCTCTTTTTTTCATTCTGATCTATGTCACAAGGCTGTTGCGAAGATCAAAGAAGAAACACACCATCCTGAGTTCACCAGAGAAAGGTGGAGTACGAATATAACTATTAATAATCTGTTATTTCCTCCTAATAAGGCAACCAGAAACATTTAATCACAGTAACTTAAAAAGGAAGGTTGCTAGGTTCATGGCCAACAAATGCACACCACAGCCCCAAAGCTCTCAACTAAATGGGACAAACTGCAGACACAGGAGATGCCAGAAAGCATTTTCCTAGGAAGGATACGCTCCTGCTCTTGCTGAGAATCTGCCACTCGCTCTATGTGGCCCATAAGGGAGCTCTGCACAGCGTCCAAGTGATCACTTAACCTCTGCATTAGCTCCATCTGGTTTTGTTTCAGTTCAGCAATTTCCCTCTGTTGGGTCCTCAGCAGTGATATCAGCTCATCCTGGTACTCTGGAGCAACCTAATTGAAGAAGAGACAGGAAAAACAGCAGCACTTTGACACATCCTGCTATGTTGTGTAGAACAAAAGAATACATACAGGATTCAAACTCATCCCGAGGAACTGACAAAGTCCAAGGCAAAGATACAGCAATGTTTAAAACCAAGGTGCTAACGCCCGGCTCGTATGAGTTTATCCTAAATGAGTTCTACAGCACACAAAGTGCAATCCAGATTAATAAAAGTGGCATCCAAAGATGCATTTGAGAAGGAACATTGATCTCAGTCAATGTACTGTACCTCAATACCGAGTAAGTCTAAAGCCAGGGAAAAACAGCACAAAATGTTCAAGTTAAGAGATCAATTTCTTTCATGTGGATTTCAATATTTTGATATCTATTTTACTAAGCAGGACACCAGCTTGGTACCTTCAGGTTTGTGTTGGTCAGGTGGAGATGGTAAGGCAAAGGTTAAAATTCAAGTCATGTGAGGTGTCTGTGTGATATCACTGCAGTTTCAGACAGGCAAGCAAATGCAGGCTTGTACGTTCCTCTAATGCAGAAAACGCTTTTTGATTATATGAAATGATCTTTTTTAACATAACCTCTGCATTTCTTGATTCTCAAAACAAAATTTAAAGAATGAGCTAGAGCCATCTATCAAAATCTAGCGGCCATAACCTTAATGAATCATAACACATCACAACTTATTAAGATACAAAAAAGTACGAAGCAGGACATCCTTCATCGCTCTCCCCACTTTTTTTTCATTTTTGAGCCCTGAACCTGTGCAATTCTAGAAGAACAGAAGTGCATCCTTTATTGAGATGATAACTCAAAAATCTTGTCACACATGGAAGCTCAAGGAAGAAAGACACTAACCTGCTGATCAAAGGATCTTGGGGACTGCATTACATCCCTGGAACTGAAGAGAAGATATTTTTAATCATCATCATTGTCATCATCATCATGATGACCAAAATGGCAAAACACAAAATATTCCAACTCTTACAAAAAAATCCTCACAAAAAAGAAATAAAACACATAAACCTGAATACTACTGGCAATGTCAACTAGAGCCGATCTGCTGAATCACTGGGACTGACACAATTGTTGATTCATAATTCAGTAATGAGTATTTTAGTTGTTCCTACCAATAAGCTTCAGATTGAGATCACATTCATAAATGTTCAAGTAATTCTAAGCAACCATCAATAACAAAGCATTCTAGGTACTAATTTTCTTTTCCTAATAAACAAGATATTAATAACAACTCAGTGTCCAGTCAGATATGTACAACAGTAACACAAAGACTCTATGTTTGTTACTCTTACTAATATTATTTCATATTTAAACACAGGATTCAGAGCTATTTAAGTTATTATTTTTGCTATCTACAACAAAGAGAAGGGGTGGATCTGTGGCTTGTTCAAAACTATGTAGCAAGTTCACAACAGAAGTAAAATGTCAAACTATGGCCTTGCGGATTTGCAAATCCATCTGTCAATCACTATCCTAACACAGGTAATGTGGTGAGGCAGCAAGTTCTGCAAATAAAAGAGAAAAAACATAACAAAGGCATTCCTATTCTTTTTACTATAAAGCTAAGAAATAAAAAATTGGGTTTCTAAAGAGTCGGATTTCTTCCCAACCTTAAAGGGCATATGTTTACCTATCATCTTTCTTCCCCTTCCTCTTAAGCTTTGGGGAGGCTCGAGGAGACATCTTGGCTTTCCAGTCTTTCACAGGCAGTCGCTGGGCAGCCACTTTGGCACTAAATCCACCTGATGTAGAAGCCAAGCTTGCAACTTCATCATCATGATCACTGCAGAGGGAAGAGAGTAAAAGGCAAGATGCCAGCACTGCTCAAGAACACTTTCCCCCACCATTACTTTCAGGCAAATCCTATGCACAGCAACAGAAAAAAGGAGTAGTCATTTACATGGAACTGTGGCAACATGTTAATTTATCCTGCCACTTCTTCCCAGTAGGGAAATAGCACACAGATATTGCAATATATTGCAGAGATGGCTCCTTTCTTAGAAGGAAGCTGACTTGAATTTCATGCCACAAGGGCTACACTCAGAATAAATGCACACTAATGCGCTGTTATTTTGCATTAGGAAACAAAAATTATCTAGTTTCCATAATATGTCTTCAGTGAGCAAAAATGGACTTTACACCAATGACAGTAATACAGCTGGTCGCAATATTCCTGGCACATGACAGATGAATATGCTTATGGTCTTTAATATAGAAGACACCCACCTTTACAGGAAGAACTTAAATGCTTGTAAGTTACATTACAAACTAAAATCCAAGTTCTTAATCCTCGTGATTCTGGAGAGAAAACTGAACCCTCCACTTTTGCAGAGGTTAGGGAAACAAGACCTTCAACTTCCAGCAGAAGTGGGCCACAGAGTCACTCTGGAAGACATAGTAATGCCTAGAGAAGTGCTCTCTCTAGGAATTTCTACGTTCTCCAGCAAAACTCTTTGGTCCAAGTCTGCCTAGAAAGAACATATCTTTTCTGTTGCAGAGGCAAATAGTGTAAGATTTTTTAAAATAAACAAATAAAATAAATAAAATAACCTGCTACTAATCAAATCCACACATGAACCTGTGAAAGTGGAGGGCCCACTGTATGTGCAAGCAAATGTATTCAATGCTGCTGCTGGTTTGCTGTAGCCAAAAGCTTCAGCTGCATTCAGAATATTGCTACAAAGAGGGAAGATGGAGACAGGGTAGGGAGAGAGAGAGATGTACATATTCATACCTTTGCTCAGCACTAGCATCCTGACTGTCATGCTGCAGTAGGTGGTAACTATGCCTGTGATAAGAGCTCTTGTGTTTTTCTTCAACTTCATTTCTAGGGCTAAGGAAAAAGAAGGGACCATTCCATCAGACTAAATTTATTCAGCCTCCTTCATGCAAATGACCAGAGCTAATCACTCAGATATAAAACCGCCTGTGAGATTTACTCTTTTGTGTAAAGCACTTGATATAAATTAGGTCTTATTTCAAATGGACTTTCACCAAACATACGTCCTTCAAGCCTAATCTAGACATAGCCTACAAATGGCGATCTGGGGAAGCACTGATGTTAGGAAGAGAGGCAGGAGCAATTGTTCCACTAGGAATATGGTTTGATGTACACAGGAAAAAGAGAAGTGTCACAGCTCAGGAGGACCTACTTTGTAAGCAAAATGTCTCAGATTCAATCCCTGGCATTTCCAGTTTGAGAAAAAAAAAAGAAAAGAAGAATCTAGCACGACAGAAAAAGATTTGAAATCCTGGAGAGGTGCCAGCATTCCCTGTTCTGAATACTGGGCTAGAAGGGCAAACCACCTGATCTTGGATAAAGCAGAAAAAAGGGGTTCATTTCCAAACATTATTACCTCTGGAGGACCAAGAGACAATCATGGTTTTTGGCTTTTAATATGATGTGAGACTGCGCCTTTAACGAGGGGTGGGTGGTTTTTTAATTACTTTTTGTACATAATTTAAAAACTGCTTTTAATCTGCTTTTTAAACTAGTGTTTTTTAAATAGAAATTTTATTTTCATTTTAACCGATGTTAATTGCGTTTTAACTATTGTACTAAAAGCTTTTCAGTTGTACTGTGTTTTTAAAAACTTGTACACCACCCTGGATCCCATGCTAGGAGAAAGATAAGAAACTAATACGTACGTACACACACACACACACGCACACACACCCCTATGTACATAAATAGCCAGCCAGCCAAGCAAGGAAAGGTTAAGATGATTCCTCCTCCTACTCTGCCCTGCCCTGCCCAACAAAGGAGGAGAGAGAACAGAGTACCTGTCTGCCATGCTGTTCCTGGTTTCTCTGGTGATGTCAGGAGCAGCTGGCCATGGCTGGCTGGCAGTAGTGTCAGAAGCCACAGTTTCCTGAGGTAAGGCTGTCTCCAGCAGGGAGGGTGCAGTCAACATGTCGACCTCACTGGGAGCCATGTCTAAGGAATGATGGCTGTGCTCAGAGCTGTGCCGGTTCCGGGGAGACAGCAAGTGTAAGGCTGATGCTGCAGAAGCCATGCTGTCTGTGTGATGGTTGGAATCCAGAACCTCTGTGGGGATTCCTGAAGGGGCTGCACCAAAGCTGCGCTGCAGAGTCTCCGAGGCAATCTCAGGGATGTCCTGAGACATGGCAGTGGAAGCTGAGGAAATGACATCTGGAGAGCGTTCACGGGTAGGGGAAGACTGAGGTACCACCAGAGGCTCCACTTCTTGCTGCTCCAGTGCATGTTGGACATTTTCTGGGGAAATCTTCAACAGAGAAAGAAAAGCTTTTTGTAATGATCTATTTCTCTAAGCACCTAGGAATTAAGACACCCAACATTCCGCCTGTCCTCTTTGCTAATCCCTTCCTCTTTCCCCAATGTTTGTATTTATTTTAAAACCTAATAGGCTTTTTTCGCAGATGTCTCCAAAGCAACATACAATTAAAACGCAATTTAAAAAAAGATTTGACAGATTTATACAGTTTAACCACATGGTGGAGTTTTGCAGTTTTTATTCTGCTTTCCTGAGCTGGATCTCAGAGTAGTGTGTATACCTGTCTGATACTATCTTTAGAGCAAAATTGTTCAGGCTAAAAGACATTGGCTGACCAAATTTCACCCAGTGAGATTCACAGATATGCAAAGATTTAAACTCAGGGGCTCACCTGCCTAGTACTATACTCTGACCACCACACTACACCACACTGGATGTGTTGTACAGGGAACATTTACGTGCTTATTTTTAACAAACAGATGAAGGAACTAGTAGCTAGTGAAGCACAGAAGAACATGTGCACTGAGTGACAGTATAGGCACAGAGAACTGAGGGACTGATGGGATAACATGAAACCAAGGGCTATGTTACTTTTCTTATAGCTTGGTGTTGCTGTGAGCAAAGGGACAGCTGAAACATCTATGTATTTTGTTTTTATAGGCAGTGACCAAATGCTTTAAAATACTCCATTATGGAGACAACATCAACAGGCCTGGAGGACTGATGGGCTGGAAATCAGCAGGTAAAATGAAGCACAGCACACTCAACAGCCAAATGTAGGAGCAGATGTTTCTCAGAGTCACAGTCGGAATAGTAGCAAAGGCGGGAAAAAAGCTCAAATCTTTAGAAAAAGAAGCCACTCTACCGAAATGGGGGCCTTTGGGGTCAACCTGTCAGGAATACCAGGGAGGAGAACTGAATGACTTCGTGGGTTTGTTTGCAGATTCCCACTGCTGCTGCTCAGTCCAAAGCTGGCATCCAAGTGCATCTTTAGGCTTGAAGAAACTTCTTCAGCTGGCCTGCAGTAGAAACAAAGCCAGAGAAATTACAGAGATTAGGTTTGCCTGTTGTTGTTATTGTTGTTGTGTACCTTCATGTTGTTTCTGACTTATAATGACATGTGATGCACCCAAGGTCACCCAGTGGGTTTCCATGGCCAAGCAGGGAATCCAACCCTGGCCTCCAAGGTCACAGTCGAGTGCCCAAACCACATCATGCTACTTTACCTACCCTCATTCAAAGGAACTGAGTAGCAAGGGATCCTACCATAGCATAGCAAAGAGTTCAGTTTGCATCACTGAATTATAGCAGGAGTGGGCAGAAAAGAGATTGGGTCCGTTGGTAGGTCTCTGGGTGATTTATGCAGACCAATAGATATCTGACTACCAAAAGTTTAACAAGAGTAAGTAAAAATCAAACTAAGGAGATTTCTGTACCATGGTTGGTTTCATGTTAATAATTTGCCTCCTTGCCTCATGTTCCTTGCTGGCCAAATAGTTTCATACAAACAGGTCTTTGTGAAGCCTGCCAGCCCATTTTAAAACTCTGCTAGAACTCCTGGTCTATAATAATGTAGGTGTAGATTTCTTCACAAAGATCATCTGGAACTATAGTTCATGTTTGGAAGTACATAATAAGCTCCATTCTCTTAATTAGCATTTTGGATCTCATTTCTCCATTTCCCCACCCTAGCTATTATTTTGCTCCTGGCTCTGGGTGATGGACCTTGAGGTTCTTTAAAAAAACAAACAAACAAGTATGACCAACCAATTTCAACAATTTCAGTCTTGGTGGGATGAGTCTCATGACTGGAGTGTAGCAACAGAGGGGTATAATATATTTCAGAGGAATAGACAAAAAAGGAAAGGAGGGGTAGAAGTATATGATAGGGACATTTACACCTATGAAGAGATCCATGACTCAAGTCCTGGAAGACAGGTTGAAAGCATCTGGGTAAAAATTAAGGGGGAGAAAAACAACATCTATCCTTCTGGGCATCTACTACAGGCCTCCAAGCCAGACTGAGAGCTTGGCAAAACATGACAAAACATTCAGGAAGTAAAGATTTAGTACTAATGAAAGATTTCAACTATCCCAATATCTGTTGGAAGTCAAACTCTGCCAAGAGTATCACGTCCAATACATTTCTCATTTGCCTAGCAGACACAGTCCAGAGGAGAAGGGAACAAGGGAGACAGCTATATTACATCTGATCTTAACCAACAGTGATGACCTGGTTAACAGGGTGGAGGTGGCAGGATCCTTAGGTGGAAGTGATCATATTCTCCCGGAGTTTATCATACAGCAGAAAGGGGAAGCCAAGTGTAGTCAGACACACATTCTAGACTTTAAGAAAAGGGAGTTTGTGATGGATGGGAGTTTCTTCAAAGTGATATTCTGAAGGCACAATTTCTAATTCCAATGAGTGTGCAATGGCTGGCTGCTAAAATGCAATAAACTTGAACTTGAATTCCAATGAGGAGGAAAAATGGGAAGTGTCTAAAGAGTCTAGGAGGGTTGAGTAAAGAATTTTCAGTGTAGCTAAGATTTAAAAGAGACACATACAAGAAATGGAAAAAGGGGGAAATCACCAAAGAGCAATTCAAAGAAATAGCCTGCAAATGCAGGGAGAAAATCAGAAAAGCTAAAGTGCAGAATGAGCTAAGGCTTGCTAGAAAGGTTGAAAATAATCAGAAAAGCTTTTTTGGTTATATGCATTACAAAAGGAAGAACAAAGAAATGGTAGGGCATCTGTGTAGAGAGGATGGTGAAACGCTAACAGAGAAAAGCAGAACTACTCAACACCTTTTGTGCCTCGGTCTTCTCCCAAAAGGAAAACAGTGCTCTTCCTGGGGAAAATGGTGTAGATGATATGGTAGGGGAAATACAGCACAGCATAGACAAAGAGGTAGTATAGGCGGTACAGTCTTCTGGGACTGGAGGAGGGCAAATATTGTCCCCATCTTCAAAAAGGGGAAAAAAAGAGGATCCAAACAATGACCACCCAGTCAGACTGTCATCACGTACAGGGAAAGATTCTAAAGCAGATCATTAAACAGACAGTCTGTAAGCAATTAAAAAGGAACGCCATGCTCACTAAAAGTCAACATGGATTTCTAAAACACAAGTTACACCAGACTAATCTGACCTCTTTTTTTGATAGAGTTACTAGCTTGGTAGATGAAGGGAATGCTGTGTTCACATCTTGCAAACAAGCTAGTAAAATCTGGGCTAGACAATGCTACTGTTAGGTGGATTTATAACTGGTTGATCAACCAACCAAAAGGGTGCTTCCCACTGGCTCCTTTTCATCATGGAGAGTGCCACAAGGGTGCCACAAGGTTCTGTTCTGGGCCCAGTGCTATTCAATATCTTTATCAATGATTTGGATGAGGAAATAGAGGACATTCTTTTCAAATTTGCAGATGACACCAAATTAGGAGAGGGAGCTTACACCTCAGAGAACAGGATCAGAATTCAAAATGATCTTAACAGGTTAGAAGGCTGGGCCAAAACTAACAAAATGAATTTTGACAAGGAGAAGTATAAGGCACTACGCTTGGACATTAAAAATGAAATGGGGTTTGGAGGAGAAAAGATGACGACATGATAGAACGTCCTGCGAGCGAGCTGCTGCAGGACTATCAGCTTAGCGAGGCTCAGAAAGGACCATCGCTCCGATTCTTCTGATCCAGGAAGAATCGAGGGGACTCGGCTCCTTTTCCCACCTTTAGATCCCAGTGTCGAAGCTATTTGGAAGCAACAAAGAAGCTATGTGAGACTGAAACATGGAAGGGACCTAGAGGGATTCGAGTGAAGTCCAGCCTCGCTAAACGCTGCCAGCGATCGGCAACAAGCATTGCCAAACGAAAATCTGAGAGCCGCAGCTCATTACCAACTTTAAGTGTTTGTAAGTGCCTTTTTACTCTGACAGAACTACTTAAAGATGTCCCCTTTCGTTTTTGTTTTCTTCCTTCTTTTTTTTTTTTCTCCTTTATCGCAAGTGGAAAAAGACCTGGCCTTATCGCCAAGAGACTGGAATAGACCATCGATGACAAGACCTTTGTATAAATACGAGATGTCAAGTGGTTTTTCTATTGTGGAACATTAATTTTGAGCTCCAGACGTAACGTGGAAGAGTATCAACACCAGTGAGAGAGGGGACTTTCGTATGCAATCGTGCCTATAGAATCGAACTTGAGGCTAATTAGCAAAGACGGACTGCAACCATCCTAGTTAACCATCGTTTGCCTCCTGTTTGTTTGTTTGTTTGTTTCTCTCTGAGAATCAACTTAAAGTATATACTTTTCATGAACTACCATTTCTATTTGTGACTACCAGAGTCAAAGACATTGAGGTGTGACCTGAAACAAGGGGACTAGACAGAAAGACTGACAAACAGATCTAAAGAGATTTAACATTTGGCATCGTTCTCAGACTCTTTTTCTTTCTTTTATTTTGGGGGATGGGCATTGTCGCTTCAATTTGACATAACATAGAATCCTTTAAAGTGTTTTATATGTGGGTCATAATTCTAAGTGTTAATAATTGTTTAAGCTACTTTTTTTTCTTTTTTTTCTCTTCTTTTCCTCTCTTCTAACCTCTCTTAGCTCACTAAGTTTTAAATGACCTTGGGCAATTTTAGATATAGATCTTCGTCTCCTCTCTGTATGGGTTATTTAGTCTCTGTGTCTGCTCTCAAGGACATTTGAATTGGTAATGTGTATTCTGTTATAAGAAGAGCAGGCAAAATAACTGCGTTTAGAGAGGGTTCCAAAGAGAGTTAAATGTGCCCTCTTTTGGTATAGACGATGTGAACTTTTATAAAGAGATTTTTGGATATAAAATTTAAGCTGACTTAACACTGATAGTTTGATAAGTAAGATAAGCAGACAGAAATTTAAGGGTATTAATTTAAGGACACTAATTCATTAGAAAAATATACAGATATATAAGATTTTATTATTTCCAAGAAATTCACTCTTTGTGATACTGTTACAGACTGAATTTCATAAACTGATAAAAGACGGAAATATATTTGCTACAGTCTATTGTAGTATATTATACACATATACAGTTTATATACACACACACACACACTGTTTGTACTGATTATACACATATATAGTTGACTGTATACATAAAATGAATAAAGATATAGAGGGATAAGATATAACTTATAGGATTGTGCCTTTAAAGTTGAGTATTTACAGGATATTGAATTAATTAAGTTAATTAAGTTACTAAGCAATCAAGTAACTGACTAGATACTTAAACAATTGATTGTATTGAATAATTGGTTATAAAATAACTGACTGAATGAATAACTGACTGAAAAAGCCTGAGGGCATTTAGTTAAGAGTACTATTTGTTTTACATATACCTCACTTTATTTAACTACTAAAATACAATATAAATACATAACAGGAAGACTAATAACTATTAAGTGATAGTATATAGCTCCATAATTACTAACCATAAATAGAATTTCAAGAGATAACTACTTATTTTTAATTGACTGATATATACAAGGGGCAAATTGTAAAAACTGGTATGTGACAGTCGAAATAACTTAATAGCATGTTTTTCCAAAAGACAGAAGAAACACCAATTGGAACTATCAACAGGGCATTAAACAAATAGGGATAGTTTCCTTAAGAAAATATGGCAGCAAGAACAAGGAAGGCAACAGCATTAACCAAAAGAAGCAGTTTGTTAGACCTTCATCAAGAAGTTGTGCAGGAAGTGGTTCAGTCAAACTCCGTGGTTGTGGGGGAAATCAAGAAACTAGGAACACAAATGGGAGACTTGATGAAAGACCTAGGAGCAGAGATTCATACAGATCTAAGAGAAGAATTAAAAGATACACGAGAGAAAGTCCAGACAATCACCAAGGATATAACAGAGATTAATGAAAGAACTGAGGAACTACAAGATAGAGTACAGAAGACAGAAAAACAAACTAATCATATAGAAGAAACAGTAAAAGAAGAGACAAGTAAAGTGAGAACAGACATAGATGTCAGATTTAGCAGCAAATGGCTTAAAATTTGTGGACTGAGAGAACGGTCAAGGGAGAATCTAGTTGAAACTATAATTCCTATTCTGGCTGAATTCATAGGCTGGGAAACTGGCCAGTTAGATTTGGAGACAGATAAACTTTACAAGATCAATTCAGTGGTGACCACCCAAAAGTGTCTTCCAAAGGACATAGTAGTATATTTTATTCATGAAAGAGATAAGGATTTAATCCTTCAACATAGTTACAACAACAAATTGACGGTGGATGGAAAGGACTTACAAATACTCAAAAGATATACTGCTGGAAATATTGAATAAGAGGAAGGAATATCTTGAACTGACCCAATTCCTTAAGACTCAAGCAAATAAGGTATAAGTGGGGAAAAGATCAAGACGTCACCTTCTCGTATTATCACAGAAGATTTCTCATCAATATACCACATAAAGCAGAGGAGTTCCTGAGGAAGTATAAGTATAAGGATCTAAAACATTCTACAGGATCAGAAAAAGATACTTTACAGAAATAAAAGAACCCAGAACGAGAAGGCGAATTTCAATCTAAAACCACCCATCAGAAGGAAGAGGGAGAGTTAGAAGAAATCGTGGAATCAGAACAAGAAGGTAAAGATCAGAGTGAAGGTACAAAGATTTGTCTTAAGAAAAATATCAAGGAAACCTATCAAATAGTAGTATTAATGAACCAATAACTATGTAAGATTAAGATCAATCCTGTGAAATAGAGTAAAAGGGTTGAGAACTTGGATAAGACGAGCACCAAATTACTTAGCTGGAATGTAAATGATCTGAACTCCCCGATAAAAAGGAAGAGAGTATTTCATTATCTAGAAAAACAGAAGGCTGACATTGTATGTATTCAGGAGACCCATTGGTTACAAAAGAATAATAGATATTTTACAAATAGGAAATTAGATAATTGTTATGCATCATCAAATGAGAAAAAAAAAAACAAAGTGTAGCTATATATATTAATAGTAAATACCAGAGTAAGGTAATAAAGCAAGACTTAAAAGGCGAATTTATAATAGCGGAGATACAAATAGAACAGGAGAAAATCTTACTAATCGGAGTCTACACTCTGTTAGAAAATAAGCAATCTTTTTTAAAGAAAATTTGGGATCTCACAATCGGGTTAGATTACCTAAACATGATATGGTTGGGCGACTGGAATGGAGTGATAGATCCGGAACTAGATAGGAACACGCCATCAAATTTAAAGAGGAAAGGAAACCAAGGAAAATTACCCAAAATATTTAATGAGCTAACACAATCACTGACCTTGTTAGATGTTTGGCAGTATAAACATCGTAATATAAAAGATTTTACTTTTTTTTGGCAAGACACCAAAGTTGGTCGAGAATCGATACGATTTGGGTATCTAAAAATACAGTGAATTTAATTCAAGATGTAGAAACATTGCCGAGAGCTATTTCAGACCATAGCCCTTTATGTTTGAAACTGAAAAGCAACAGAAGAGTTCAGGTATGGAGGTTGAATGATCATTTATTTAAAAATGAAAAGATAGTTAGTGAAGCCAAAATTGAATTAAAGACCTTTTTTGTTAATAATCTAGGCAAAGGGACACCAGTACACATAGTTTGGGACTCAGCAAAGGGTCTTTTATATGAGGGGCTCTTTTATTAAAAAAAGTATTATATTAAGGAAAAATAGGAGGCAACAGGAGGCAAAACTATTAATGGAGTTGAAGGAGAAAGAAGAGAGTTTGAAGAAAGAGCCACAAGATAAAAGAATTCAAAATGATATTAAAGTTCTACAGAAACAATTAGATATCTTATCATCTAAGGAAACTGAAATGAAATTAAAATATGCCAAACAATGGGACTTTGAACATGCAAATAAACCAAGTAAGTGGTTGGGATATAAATTAAGAAAACGGCAAGAAAAAAATACTATAGCCCAAATAAGAAATGAAGGACAGATAATAACAGATCAGAAGCAAATTATTCAAAATTTTCAGAAATACTATACGGAATTATATAAAGAAAACTCCAACCCGAGACAAGAAAATGGGACGATACAGCAATATTTGGAGAAGGAGATGATATTCAGAATATCGGAAATCAAGAAGCAAGAATTAGATCAGAAAATTTCACCATATGAATTAAATCAAGCAATTTCGAAGTTAAAGATAAATAAAGCATCCCGGCCTGATGGTTTTACTGCTTTATTCTATAAAATATTTGAAGATGAGTTATCAATCCCTTTACTGAATATCATGAATCAACAAGAGAATTTGACCTTACCAGGATCATGGAGAGAAGCGAACATTACTCTAATACCGAAGATGAAAAATTACAGGCCAATTTCGCTCTTAAACATTGATTATAAAATATTTGCGCTAATTCTAGCAGAGAGTCTAAAAAAGATTTTACAGGAGTGGATCCATCCAGACCAAGCAGGTTTTTTGCCTAAAAGATATATGAGGGACAATATCAGAACAATATTAGATATTATTGAGCATTATGAATTTGTTCCCAAGAAATTGGCTTTAATATTCATAGATGCTAAAAAGGCATTTGACAATTTGAACTGGAACTTTATGCTTGAGGTCTCGGCCAAAATGAATCTAGGGATAAATTATCTAAATTGGATAGAATCAATATATAAAAATCAAGTAGCAAATATTATTATAAATGGAGAGAAATCAGACAGGATTAAAATAGAAAAAGGTACCCGTCAAGGCCGCCCTTTATCCCCATTGCTCTTTATAACAGCACTTGAAATTTTAAATAATAAAATTAGACATAACCCGGCAATTACGGGAACACAAATTAGAGATGAACATTACAAATTAAAAGCCTTTGCAGATGACCTGGTTATAATTCTGGAAGACTCCGAGAGAAGTATAAAGCAATTATTAAATGTATTGTATGAACATGGAGATCTTGCTGGATTTAAAATTAATAAGGAAAAAAACAGTATATTGACCAAAAATCTACTAAAGGAAGATGAGAAAAAATTAGAACAAATATCCAACTTTCAAATAGGGAAAAAAATTAAATACTTGGGAATTATAATCACAATTAAAAATTTGGATTTGTTTCAAAATAACTATAAATTAACTTGGAAAAAAATTGAAGAAGACCTACAAAAATGGGCAAAGTTAAATTTGTCGTTATCAGGAAGAATCGCCACTATTAAAACGAATGTTTTGCCGAAGTTGTTCTTTTCCAAAATCTACCAATTATAAAAAATAATGAACCCTTTAAACAATGGTTTAAGGGGATAAAAAAGTTTATATGGCAAGGAAAAAGGCCCAGAGTCAGATGGAACATCTTGATAGATACCAAGGAAAGAGGGGGCTTAGGCCTCCCAAACTTTAAAATGTATTACCATGCATGTGCCTTAATTTGGATTATGGATTGGATAAATTTAAAAAATAAAAGAATGCTTCAGCTTGAAGGAGCTAACAATAAATACGGCTGGCACGGTTCTATTTGGTATAATAAGGCCAGTGTAGACAAAGAATTCAATAAGCACATTATGCGTAGATCCTTACTTAGAGTATGGAATATATTTAAGAAGAAAGTCTTTATAAAGATTCCACGGTGGGTATCAATCCATGAAGTTTTTTTTAAACATGCAGAACCCTATAAAACCAACAAATGGCTAACCTATGATAATCTCTTGATAACTAACTCTGTTGGAGATACCTTCAAGACCCTGGAGGACCTAAAGCTAGAAGGTTTCAAAGGAAATTGGTTTCTTTATAGGCAGTTATAAGAAAGGTATAAATTAGATGTAAAAACAGAAGGAATTGAGGATAAAGCTAACAAGGGACCCAATATGGATATAAAAGTACTAGAAGGGAAGGACCATATAATTTCGGCAATTTAGTTAGTGAATTTGGAAATGGAACACGATACTATTAAAGATAATATGCTCAAGTGGATGCAGAATACTGGTCACACGATTGAATTGGGTGATTGGGAAAAGACCTGGTCCAGTAATTTGAAGTTCACAAAATGTATGGCACTGAAAGAAAATTTTTATAAAATGTTATTCAGATGGTATTTAATCCCACAGAAATTAGTTAAGATATATAAAAACGGCTCGGACAAATGTTGGAAGTGTGCTGAAGAATTCAGAACATTTTATCATACCTGGTGGACCTGCAAAAAAGCTAAATTATTTTGGAAAAGTATACATAACTCGATTAGGGAAATTATAGGGATCGATGTTCCTATGTAGCCAGAACTTTATTTACTAAATATGTATAAGGGACTCAATGGTCCACAATAGAAGAAACATGGCTGCTTATTATTGTATATGGTTTCTGCAGCAAGGGTTTTATATGCCTCTAGATGGAAGGATAAAGAGATCCCACCAATTGAAGATTGGCAGCTTAAGCTATCTGATATGTATCAAATGGATATTCTTACTGTACATTTAAGTGATAACCGAAGTATAGATAAGACAAATAAGGAATGGGAACCGATCAGGAACATATGGAAAGATGGAAAGATGCTTTCTTATTTGATACACAGTTGTAGACATGTATATAGGTTAAGTTCACAAAAAAAAAATCATAGAATAGTAAGGAATAATATTATTATGGAGCTAATTGGCAATGGTATAGCCGTTAGAGGCTGAGGCATTCTGTTCTTAGGATAACACATTGCTATTTTAAATAATAGTGGTTGCAAACATAATAAATTAAATGGTTACACTCAATAGATTAATAATTATATAGTTTAATGGCATTAGGTATAGATATTGTCATTTTTGCTATTGTATTATTATCATTACTGTGTAAGACAATACTATATCTTAGCTAAAATTCGCTATTAGATTGATTATTAGCTTGATAAGGAAAGAAGGAATGAAGAAAAGGGCGAAGAGGAAAGAAAGAGTAGAGAATTATACTAGACAAGCATATGGATACTTTAAATGTATACTTATTTATCGGTGAACTTGTTTAAGTTGCAAGTGAATTTATTGTATCTTGATTCTGTACATATTGTAGTTTCAGTTCTTATGATAGTTAATAAAGTTTCTTTAAAAAAAAATGAAATGGGCAGATATAAGATGACACCTAGCCTGATCACAACATAAGGAAAAAAGATCTAGGAGACCACAAGCTGAACACTGAGTCAGCAGTGCAATGCAGCAGCTAAGAAAGCTAATGTGATTCTGGGCTGGATCAACAGGAGTATAGTGTCTAGGTCAAGGGAAGTGATAGTATCACTGTATTCTGCTTTGGTCAGACCCCACCAGGAATATTGTGTTCTAGTTCTAGCACCACAGTTCAGGAAGGATATTGACAAGCTGGAATGTGTCCCAAGGAGGGTGACCAGAATGGTAGCTGGCCTGGAAACCATGCCCTATGCAGAGTGGCTTAGGTTGCTGGGTATGTTTAGCATGGAGAAGAGAAAATTAAGAGGCAACGTGATAGCTATGTTTAAGTATTTGAAGGTGTCAGGATCAGACTCATACACGATTCAATAAATTTGCAAACAGATTTATTGAAAGTAGAGCATTATGACTTACAGACGTTAGAAGAGACAAGTGGTGAGATTTCCCATGCCCTGCATTATTAAGCTTCACAGGTTCACACAGAGATAAGGGGGAGTCTTCTTTCAACTTGCAGTTCAAGACGACCTCTAGGTGTTGCTATAGTAACTATCTCCTCTACTGGGGAATGTTATGAGAAAGGAGAGAATGGAATGTAAAACACAGCTGCACTATAACTGCAAACTAATGGCAAGGCGAAGTCCTAGTGCTACAACTAATTGTTACAGTAATTATACTATCTTCCCTGACATATGGAAGGCAAATGCAGGGCAACCCCGACAGAAGGGGCGTCATATGGAGGACTGAGTAAACCTGTTTTCTGCTCCTCCAGACTAGGACATGGAGTAATGGCTTCAAACTTCAGGAAAAAAGATTCCATCTAAACATTACGAAGAACCTCCTGACAGTCAGAGCAGTTTGACAATGGCATATGCAGCATCTGAGGGTGTTGGAATCTTTGGAGGTTTTTAAACAGAGGTTGGTTGGCCATCTGCTGGGAATGCTTTAATGATGTATTCTTGCATGGCAGAGGGTTGGATTTGTGGTCTCTTCCAACTCTATGATTCTATGACTTTAATTTTACCTTAATTTGTCCTACAGGACATATCACTCAAACAGCATTCTCAATATATTTTTTATCGATTTTTATATATCAAACAATCAGTGTTACATTAACATTCAGACTCTCACAATTTTTTTCCACAGAATGTAAAATAGCTGTGTTTCTTTCATGTTCACATTTCTGTATGTTCCATATTTTATAATCCCTCCCTTCTCCCCCGCAACTGACTTGTAATCCTGTTAAATATTCAGTTTTTATATTCCCATAATTCTTTTCCCTCTCCACTCCCCACCTGCCCTCCTTTCCCCCCATCTCTACTCACCCTACTATCCTTGTTTTGTGTTTTCCACAAGTCCAAAACAAATATTAGATATATTTAAACTAAACCTCCATTTTATGGATTATCTTTTGGTTGTCGTATTCTTACATCAATATTTAACTTACCAATACCCACATGTACATTTGCCTGTTATCTCTTATTTCTATGTTCCCACTCTTCATATAAAAGTTACTGTTACAAAACCTAACTTCTTACCTAAATTACTTTGTGGTATCTAATTTCTTTTCACCCATTCTATGATTGGTCTCCATTCTCTTTCGAACTGTTGAGTTGAATTTCCTTTCAGCAAGCTTGGTTACTTTTCCATTTCTATAATATCTATGATTTTAATCTTCCAATTATTCAAAGCTGGCTCTGTTCCTTCTTTCCAGTGTTGGCACAGCACAATCTTGCTGCTGTAATTAGATATAACATTATCTTCCTCTTTGTTTTCAGCTGCTTATTTCTTCCAATCATATTTAATAAATACATTTCTGGAGTCATCTCGCATTTTATATCTAAGATCCTTGTGATATTATCATGGATATTTCCCAATATTTCTTGGCTGTTTGGCACGACCACCATATATGAAAATATGCTCCTGTTGTATTTCTACATTTCCAGCACTGACCATTTCCCTGATGGGCTATCTTCATTAATTTCTGGGGGGTCATATTCCACTGATGTATCATCATGTAAAAATTTTCTCTTAGGTTCAGGCTTTAAAGTCAATTTTATATCTTCACTCCATGCCCCTTCCCATTTTACTAATTCTATGGTATGTCCAATGTGCCTGTTTAATCATGTGATCCATGATCTGTTCCTGTTCTCATTCTAATAAAATGTTATAAAAATTTGAAATTAATTTTGTCTGAGTCATCAAAATTTCATCCATTTTGTTATTTGTTATGTTACTTGTTGATTCATCCATTTTGTTTTCGAAACCAGTGAGTTTGCTATCCATTTTAAATCTTTCTCTTATTTGTCTATATGGAAACCAATTCAACTTGAAATTTTGATCTCTCAATTCCTCTCTAGTCTTTAACACTGGGTTTCCACCATCCCATTTTATTAAATCTTCATATCTTAGCAATTCTACCGATTTTGTTTCAATTATTTTGAAAGCTTCTTGAGGTGAGGTCCAAATTGGCAAGTTGTTGTAGAATTTTGTACTGATGGTCTGCCAAACTTTTACTAAAAATCTCCTTAAAAAATGATCTTTAAAATCTCTATTAATTTCTGGGTTTTTGTAGCAAAGGTAGCCATCGAAACCTTCCAAATCTAATAATTTATTGTTTTTTAGTTGTATCCAATCTTTAAATCCACTCTAGGCAGCACACTTGATAATATACTTTCAAATGAGGTAATCCAAATCCTCCTCCATCTTTACTGTCCTGTAATATTTTCAGTTTGATTCTTGGTTTTCTTCCTGCCCATATAAATTTTGATAGCCGTTTGTTCCAACTTACGAATGGTTTCTCATTGGCTATTATAGGGAGGTTTTGAAACAAAAACATGCATTTGGTAGCACAGTCATGTTTACCGTGTTTATTCGTCCTAATAATGGATGGTTAAATTTATTCCATTTTTCTAGATCAGTCTTTATTTGATTCCAGACTTTTTGATAATTTTTGTCATATAATTGTGAGTTCTTCTTAGTGATATAAATCCCTAAATATTTAACCTTCTTGTCTATGTGAAAGCCTGAAATCTCCTTCCAATCTTCTTCCTCTTTTTTTTAACATGTTCATTGTTAATCATGATGATTTATCTTTGTTGATTTTAAAGCTGGCTACCTGGCCATAATCTTTCAATTCTTCCAGAAGTTTAGGAGGGAGACTTTTGGCTCTTCCAAAAATAAAGCCATGTCATCTGTGAACACTTTTAGTTTTTGTTTATTCTTCTTTATTTTAATTCCTTTTATCCGATCTTCCTCTCTGATTTTTTTTCTTTTTTTCTTTGGCTTAAGATTACTGTTTAGTCTCCAACTGAACTGTTCCTCGACTTCCTTAAAAATCAGTTACTGGTTTGTGATCTTACAATAATTTTGGAAGTATTTCTGCTTTTTTGATTTCCTTCAATAAATTCTTGGATACTAATATCATATCTATTCTTGTTAATGACTGGTGAGCATCCCAGAAAAAGATAAAATCTTTATCTATTGGATGTCAATGTCTCCAGAAGTGTGCTAGTAGTAAATCTTCCATCATCTCAAAAAATGCTCTTGGAAATTTCTCTTGGGATTTCTTCCTATTCTTCCTAATTCTTTGTTTGTCTTTTTCTGTATCTAAAACTCCATTCCAATCTCCAGCAAGGATCAAGTTCTCATATTCGTATTCTTGAATCATGCCATTTAATTTTTTATAGGACTCATCTTTGTTATCAGTGGGGGCATATATTCCCACAAACAGTACTTTCTGGCCATTAATCTGTATTTCTATCCCACTGATCCTTTCCTCTTCATCTTTAAAGATTTGTTTTGCAGGAATCTTCTTCTGAACATATATTGCTACCTCTCTCTTTTTCTTCTCATAAAGTGCTGTAAACATTCTCCTATTTTCTATTCTTCAAATACCTTTCATTCTTAGAGTTTATGTGGGTTTCTTGAAGACAAATGATTTCTGCTTTTGGTTTTTCTAAATGGTAAAACACTTGTCTCCTTTTAAACTGTGAGTTTATCCCATGTATATTCCAAAAGATTATTTTCATCTTGATCTTTCCTTTTCTTTATTCCTTCTTTACTCCAAGATATCTATTAACAACTCTTCTTTTTCCCTCTGCAGCTCCTCATCTTAGTCTAACAAATTTATAGTATCCTATTTTCTTTCTTGTTCTTTTTCTTCTTCTCGGTTGCTGGCTTCCTTTTTAAACTTAGTATTCCTTATCACTCTATCTTTCTTCCTCTCTTCTCCTCTATCCATTTTATCTTCTTGTATATATTTATTGAAAAATTCTTTTGCTTGTTCTATTGATGTAACTTTTGGTGGTTTGTCCCTGAAATAGAAGAATGCCCCCTCAGGAATTTCCCACCTATATCTTATGTTCAGACTTTGTAGCTGCCTTGTTAAGAAGGAATATTTTCTTTTTTGTCTTAATACTGGTCCTGGGATATCCTTATATATCTTTAGCTCAGAGTCCTTTATCATAAATTTTTTCTTCGCAATTCTGTTTCAGTATTAAGTCTTTTGTCTTCTCTCTGGTAAAGTAGTCCACTATATCCTGTGGCAATTGCTTCTTTTTGACAATTGGTCAATTTACATGAAACAATTTATCTATTTCTGATTCAAATTTTCCTATTCTTTGTCCTTAAAATGTAGCCAACATTTCCATTACTTTCTCATACAATTTTTCTTTAGATTGTTCTGATAAGCCTCTTATTTTCAAACATTTGTTTCTGTATTTTAGTTCCAATTTCATTAATGTCTCTTTTATCTTTTTGTTGATCTCTTCTTAAATTCTTTGTTTCTAGATTTATTTCTTGTGTCTTCTTCTGAAGTGTCTCCACCTTTCTATCTATAATTGTCATGTCTTGTGTCAATTTTTTAAAATTCTGGTTACATTTTCCATTTCTCTTTTAAAGTCTTGTTTCATTTCTATTCACATATCTTTAAGTTCTTCCTTTAAGTAATTTCTTAATTTTTGATTTTCTTCCACAAATATTCTGATATAAGGGTCCATTATTTTACCTTCAAATGATGGTCTTCATGGCTGTGGCTGTGTTTGTAAAAGAAACTGAACCCTCTTCTTCTGTCTAGACACCATTTCCTCACTTTCATTCTCTTTATTCACCTTATGCTCTTTATTTTCCTCCTCGCTCTTACTGAATTTATCTTTTAGTCATCCTTAATCAGGTTTCAAAGGGGAAGGTCCCTCTAAATACTTCAACCCACTTCCCAATATCCTACTTTCTACTGAGTACTATAATATCTAGTCCCTTACCTCCTTTCTAATTTTCCTACCTTGAACTTTCTTCCTCCTGGGTTCTATTTAATTTCAATACATACAGCCTAATTCAACATTAATAAAATGAGGAATTTCCAGTCAATTAATTACTTTAAGTATTGCTTATTACTCTAGATATTACTCTGCTGTACAATCCCTTTAAATATTAAATCAGAAAATCAGAAATCTGAGCAAATAAATAGTTAGTCCCTCTGGTATCCTCTATGAATAATATAAAGGGGAAAACAAGCAACATCTCTGTTGAATTAATAAAACAATCAATTCCTAAACATATTAATTCAATTATAACAGAATATACTTTCTCTTTCACATAGTTATGTTGCTTTCATATTCCTATGAAAATTTTCTAATGTCAGAGACTTATACTATTTTCTACCTTTCTCTTACAATAAAATCAACTTAACCAATTAATTCTGATTGTCTTTAGGTTTAACATACATCAAATAAAGTTTATATCTAAATTAGATATATATAAACAACCTCTTGCTAATTTCCTATATTTACCTATATTTATCAGAAACTTGCAATACTTTTACCAATTAATTCCAATTTTTTAAAATACTGCATACAAAAGATATAGTTAAATTTATTACATAAAATCTCTATTGAATCTACTTGCATATGACTATATATTTTTAAATTTAGGTATGTATATGCATATGTGTATATGTATATATGCGGGTGTATATATGAGTACATTTATATATATCTATGTAGAACTAAGTTTATGTATGCATGTGTACATTAATGTGTACGAGTGACTGTGTGTATGTGCATATATATATGTGACTGTAAATTTAAGTGTTTACATACAGATATATGAAAGTATGTGTATAGGCATATACGTGTGTATGTATGTAGACAGATAGATACAGATATGTGTATACGTGTATAAAAAAAAAATCAAACCCTTTCTTTCCCTATTGACTTCACAAAACTCTTCCACTCCCCTTCTGTCCTTCCTTATCACTATAGTCTTCTACCTTAAATTCCAGTATCTGTAGTCGCCCATCCTTAGATATTTCCTTCAAGATCTCTTAACTCCACTCCTCCAAATCTCTTAAAACACTGAATCACTCTTTCCTCCCATGTCACTGATATCTCACTTGTGTCTAGTTGCTGTTAATCATTTCTCTGTCCATGTCCAATAGGTCAATCGATCACACTGTATTCCTTACAGTCAGTCTTTTTCCTCTTAGTGGTTAATACTACAATCGATACAGTCAAAACAGTTATTTTCAATGTCTTTCTCCCTTTCACTCTTTTTTATTTTTTTAACAAACTTCAGTCACTGTCCCAATCTTGTCCCTTAACAAAGTTTAGTTTCTCTCCCAATCTCGTCTTTTAATATATTTCACTGCTATTACTCTGACTCTCAACTCATACCCATCACTCTGCACTTTGGGGTCTTTTTAGTCTGCTCTCCTTGTCCATTCATAATTGCCCCTTCTCTTTCTTGTCCACCATTACTTCCATCTTCTTCCCCATCATAATACCTTCACTCAACACATATGCAAGTCTCCTCTTCCTTATTTTAGTCTAGTTTTATGATCAATACTATGAAATTATCTGTGCTCTTCTGGATCTTATACTGACACATCAACAGTTTAAAAGCCTTATTCCATTTACTGGTACTTTTGCTTGCACCTGTCTATTCTTTTCTACAAGACATATGCTTGTCCTCTCATTCTGTAAATCTGCAAGTCCATAAGTCTGTCATTTACTTACTTTCTTATTTTCAACCTTTTGTTTAGTATTTTACAAATATTGGTGGTATGGGTGGGCTAAAGTTAGGTTCAAATGAGGAACTGGCTTGGGTACTTATTTGTAAGTTTAAACGCAAAGTTGTCACCAGCCCTTGGCAGCTTTCTCCTGGCCTAAGACCAATGGCATCCTGCTCTGCTAACTTGATCCTGTCTGCTGACAACTCTCCTTCCCCTCTCGTTTTCGCTGGGTCAATCACTGACTCCGTGAACTGCTCTGGATCCCTTTCACCAGCAGGACCTTTTCCTATCTGTTTTTGATCTCTAGATGTTAGGTTCTTAAGTCAGGTTCAGTGACAGCCTGGGACTGTCCAACTCAGGCTGCTATCTGCAGCATCATGCACCAACATGACAACCGGAAGTCAAACAGCATTCTCAATATAGAGCCTTTCTTGAGAAAACTGGGGCAACAAGCAAAGATCCTACATTGAGCAAATGGAGTAATGGTCTGCCCAAACAGTTCAATGTCCACTCCCAGTGTATGTCTTTTTCTGGATGGGGTGTCAGGCTCTATCCTCCAGCCCAGTGCACTCTATCCAAAGCCTTCCTTCCAAACACACCCAATTGGGAGGAACCATTACTACTACTGTTGCTACTTACAGATGGGGAAGGGATGGTAAAAGCAGGGAGGCAAGTCAGATGATGAAGAACTGGCTTGAAGAACTAGCTTGGAGTGAGGTGGGATGGGAATGTGCTCAGTGATAAGAGTGTACCCTCCTGTCCCTTCGCTTTGGAACTACATTGTCTGAACTGCCTTGCTCTTAACAGATGCAAGAAAGGTTTTGGACAATAAAAAAAGGGCTATAAAATAGCATCTTGCCCTCTGTCTAAAAAGAGACATACATATAATATTAGCAGAGAGGCTCAAGAAAGTCTTATCAGAGATAACTGATGAAGATCAGAATGGCTTCCTACCAAAAAGATCTTTGAGAAATAATATTAGAACAGTTCTAAACATAATTGAATATTATGAAAAACATAATGAACGGAAATTGGCCATGGTTTTTGTTGATGCGGAGAAAGCTTTCGATATGATTAGTTGGCCATTTATGAAGACAGTGGTGAAACAGATGCAGGCAGGAGAGAAATTTATTGCATGGATTGAAGAAATATATAGACAACAACAAGCTCGACTGGTTATCAATGGCGAAAGAACACAAAAGATAGAACTCCATAGAGGGACGAGACAAGGATGCCCCTTGTCACCTTTGCTGTTTATCTTGACAATGGAAATACTTAACAATGCTACAAGAAAAGACAAAGAAATAATAGGAGTTCAAATTAAGAAATATCATTATAAATTGAAAGCTTTTGCAGATGACTTGGTCCTCTTTTTGGACGATCCATGCAAATCTATAGAAAAATTGAATTCTATAATGCAAGAATATGGACAATTATCTGGTTTTAAAATTAATAAGGATAAAACAGTTCTTTTAACCAAAAACATGTCTGAAAGAGAAGAGAGGGAACTAGTACAAAAAACAGGATTTAAAACAGGACTAAAGGTAAAATATCTAGGAATTTGGATAGCTAAAAGAAATAATGAGTTATTTCAAAATAATTACGAGAAAAAATGGAAGGAAATAACAAAAGATCTACAAAATTGGTGTTCTTTGCGGCTCTCGCTGATGGGGAGAATTGCAGCAGTTAAGATGAATGTTTTGCCAAAAATGAACTTTCTGTTCCGAAACCTGCCTATGATAACAAATATGAAACCTTTCTTACAATGGAAGAGAGAGTTAACTAAATTTATATGGCAGAGGAAGAAGCCTAGGATAAAATGGAACATTATGACAGATATAAAAAGTAGAGGAGAAATGGGACTACCAGACTTGCAATTATATTACAGAGCAGCGGCTTTTATGTGGCTAAAAGACTGGATAGACCTTCAAGATATGAAAACGCTGGCATTGGAAGGCGCAGACTTGAGGATGGGGTGGCATGCCTATATGTTTTATGATAAAGCAAGATTAGATAAAGATTTCTCTCATCACTATATCAGAAAATCGCTTTTGAAAATCTGGGATGATTATAAAGTCAAAAACATGAGGCAGCTCCCCACATGGGTCTCACCGCAAGAGGCTTTTTTTGGTAGATGGACTGATACAGATAAATGGTTGCGGTATGATGATATAATTGAGAGATCAGCGTCTAATAATTTTAAGATGAAAACAAGGGAAAAACTAGAACAGGAGGGAATAAGACTGAGTTGGTTCCCTTACAGACAATTAACCGAAAGGTTTCATATGGACATAAAAACTTACGGAATTGAACTAAAAGAGAAAGTTGGAGTAGTTAAATGGCTTTTTGAAAATCCGCCTCACCTTCTCGCTCAAATCCATCAAGAGATATTACAGCAGGAGAGACAAGAAGAAACAATAAAGGAAACAATGATTTTATGGGCTCAAAATATTGGTCATTCAATTCAACTAGAGTCTTGGGAGCAGAGTTGGAAAAAAACACAGAAATTTACAGTAGCCCAGAATTTGAGAGAGAACTATTACAAACTATTTCACAGATGGTATATGACACCAGATAAACTGAGAAGGATTTATAATACAGGTACTGGACAGTGTTGGAAATGTCAGGAGGAGGTCGGTACAATATATCATATGTGGTGGACACGCTCAAAAGCTAAGAAATATTGGAATGGAGTACATAATGTGATTTGTACATTAGTGAAAGGTCAGTTTGCTAGGACACCTGAATTGTATTTGCTAAATATGATTGATATAATAGAGGGTGCTGGTATAAAGAAGCATCGGAGAATATTACTGTATATGATAACAACAGCTCGTATTGAGTATGTAAAGTTATGGAAAACTCAGCAAATACCTACAATAGAACAATGGTGGGCTACATTTATTGAAAATAAAAATGCGGACATGGTCTCCCAGAGATTAAAGGGGAAATCAGATGATGAGATATAGAAAGAATGGCAAATTGTAATGGGTAATTGCTGGGTTCCAACAGTTGGGAATACGTAATTCATGGTTAAAGTTATATTACGAGTGGGCGACAGGTATATATCGTGAAGCGGAAATATGAAGAATGAAATGTAAGAACTATCAGATAAACTAACAGTATAATGTTGTACAGTACCTTAAGTTTGTAGAAATCTGGAAAATGGAATCTAGATCAATGTGGAAGATCAGATATATTTCTAATGAAGCTGACAATTGAATATGTATGTTTTTTTTATAATGAGAATTTTGAATAAAATGATTTAAAAAAAAATAAAAAGAGACATACATATGTGCACGTCCGTAACAAGATTGATTGACTGATTGATTTTGAGTATTTATACCTTGCTCTTCAGTCACAAAAAGCTCTCACAGACACTTACAAATTTTTTATTTGATAATTCCCTGCCCTCAGGCTTACAATCAGACATGACACACAAGGGAAAAGGGATGACTTGGGGGGCAGATTAAGTCCAATAGATACTGCTAATTCCTCTCTCCCTCCAAGCAGTGGCAGCTAGGATGGAGGGAGGGTCTTTCATCTGCCTCTGGGTTCAGGCACGATGGAGCCGTGCCTCCCTCTAGGAAGGTCGTTCAGAAGGTGGCAATCCATTCCCCCAAGCAATCCACAACTGACCAAGAACAGTTTAGCAGTGTAGCAACTGTATAATTTACTGAAGTTGTTTATTGTCTTAACCACGGACTTGTCTCACTCTCTGTTTGTATGTAAGAAATCATAAAGTATTGCCCACAAAGTCCTTGTCTGATAAATAAATGGTGAACTGGCGTTGTTTTCTTCTATATGACAGGTGGGCAACTAAGAACTGTATCAGGGTGCTTCTGAGTAGACTGGTCTTCAACTTCTATAACTCTTCACTATTGACTCTGCTGGCTAGGGCTGATGGGAGTTGTAGTTCAACAAACAGCCCAAATGTGATCATGCTCCCTTCATCACATTACAGCTGCCTTCCAAACAAGATTCCCTCCCCCTCTTTAAAGTCCACTTCCCCCTCTCATATTAGGAAAATTTTGAGAACAAGGCTGGAAAGGTAAGATATCCTGACAGGAAGGCTACTACACCCTGGGAACAGGGTAGTATATTTGACAATTTAATTCTTGACTAAGACAAACAACCTGCATCAAACAGCTTCCTGGAGCAGCCTCTGAGTGAAGTCTATTCACCCCTGGAAAGCAGAAAACTGTGTGAGACTAGGAAGGAGTCTTTATTTGGGACTTACCTAGAACTGGAGGCCTCGCTGACTGAAGAACTGCTCATGGTGGTGACAGCTGTTAGGGAACTGATGTTGCTTCCAGGTGACACTGTGATCTGGCACAAAGAATGCACTAGGTTAGGAAAAAAATTGCTAGATATAATTTTACTTACAAAAACACATTTTTATCCACTATTAAGGCCACCACTAGCTTCTACAATTGTATTACACACACTATTAGCACCATATTAGGATAATGAAAGACTTATGTTCTGCCTAAAGATAATCTCTGATTTTGAGAATCTAAGGCTTTCCTTAAATTCTTATTTCTGCTTTCACTTTACAGCAAGATTGGGAATTGTACAGCCATGCAGATGTTACTGAATGTCAACCTCACCACTGGCTATGCTAGTTAGGCCTGCTGGGAGTTTCAGTCCAAATATAACCAGATGGATGCACAAACCACCCCAACTTTACAGAGTAGCTGGGAAGGAAGAAACAGATCTGCAGGGGAAGGCTTTCTCTCAGTCTCACCACTGTCCCAGGCTTGCTGGCTGAGGACATGGGAGAAAGCCTTCTCAGTGGCTTTTCCCACCCTGTGGAACGCTCTTCACAGGAGATTAGGCTGGCCCTCTCCCTGCTCTCCTTTCACTGACAAAAACATTTTTTTTAAGTAGACTATTATGTGATAGGGGGAGCTTTTCCTACATTTATTAACCTGTTTTTAAAATTTTACATTGCTACAGGTTTTTATAATTTTATATATTTTTAATGTTTTTAACTTATTTTTGGAGACCACCTTGGGTCCCATTCTGGGAGAAAGGCGGTATACAAGATACAATAAATAAATAAATATCCTTGACTGAAAAAATAAAAAGGGAGAGTGGCCATTGATTCTCTGTCCCTGTGGGCTTTAAATGCAACCTGCTGCTCTGGGTATAAATAATCTCCCTTAGTCTGCAGAAGAGAATATTAAGAGGGGACATGATAGCTATGGGTGAGAGCTTGTTTTCTGCTGCTCCAGAGACCAGGACAAGGAGCAATGGATTCAAGCTGCAGGAAAGGAGATTCCACCTGAACCTCAGGAAGAACTTCCTCACAGTCAGGGCTGTCCGGTAGTGGAATATGCTGCCTCGGAGTGTAGTGGAGTATCCTTCCTTGGAGGTTTTTAAGCAGAGGCTGGATAGCCATCTGTCGGGAGTGCTTTGAGGGTATTCCTGCATGGTAGGGGGTTGGACTGGATGGCCCATGTGGTCTCTTCCAACTCTACATTTCTATGATTCTATGAATCAAATCAGTCTGAAAAGCGGTTTCCAGATCACTATCTTGATGAGTATTCCACATAAATTTTCTCCCAAAGGGAGAATTTTGAGAAACATGAAATTTGGCTCACTAGCACTGTAATTAGTGCAGAACATTTTTGGAACAATTCTTCCAGGGTTTTTTTAGTTTTAAAAATGTGTTCGTGCTTCTTAGGTCTTTGCACTGTTTCACTTCTGCTATTAGTTTTACTTTGTGCCTCCTTAAATCTTAGATTTAACAGTTTTATTATATGGCTATTATATGTTTACAAACTTTATTCTGTGAACTGCCAAGAGAATTTTGGAAAGCATAAAATGCAATAAATGAAAATCTGAAATTATGACATTGCTCCTGTTTAGATAAATTCATAACTATCTCTTCTAGAAAACCACAGATCTAACTACACTACTACAATCTGATTTGTAACAAAGTTATGACTTTGTTGTTTTTATTTTTATACAAACAATAACAAATATTTCCTCAAACACATTTTGCTGGGTAAATCCTACTCATAAATTCCATCTGAACTCTGCTTCACTGCAAGCACACGTTCTTTCTTCTGTATATGCACCAAAAACTACTAAAGCAGCTTGAGCAATATCCAAACAAGCTGAAATTACTAATTTCCTCAAAGAAACTACTGAGTCCTTTAAAGGCTTTACTCAAGCAAGTACAGGTTCTTGAGGTCGGAATTCTGTCTCCACCACTGATAGGTAAATAAAAGGAGTTCGATGTAGCAAATGCTTTCAAGCCCTCTACATTATACTCTCTTAAGTAAAGCTGCAAGGGAAATACGCAGGAAGTCACAATGAGATTTCCCCTCTGACCCTGCTAATCCAAGACAGCTACCTGTTGCAGAGATACACTGGGAGTCATGAATGCATCTGGAGTCATGAGCTTCGGTTTCGTATCGTTGGATGGGGAGAGGAAGTCCACAGGCACAGATAGCTCTGAAATGTGGTCTAAGTCTGGCTGTGAGCCATGCACAGATCCTTTCTCTGATCCCAGTCCTTCTGTACCTAGGTCAGCCAGGTGGTCTGGGAATGCTTCAAAACACACCGTACAGATTAAGAGCAACTCAAACTAAGAGCAAAGAGAGAAATTACAGCCACACAATCACACTTCTCCGCAGGCATGTAACTAAAATCATGTTAACCATATGTGATGCAAGAGAAGCCAAAGTCTCCTAGCTGTTACCAGATGCTCAGTAGCTGAAGTAAGCTGAAGTAAGGTCAAGTAAGTGAAATATTGAACACAGGAAGATGTCTTATGCCAGGTCAGGTGACCTCCCCTCCCAGCCCAGAGAGGGTCTCAGCCAGAGTGCAGTCTTTCCCACCACCCACTACATGATTGTTTTAACTGGTGACTCCATTTGGGAGGTTCTGCATGCAGCACAGGTTCTGTCATTGAGTTTATGATCCCTCTTCTAGAAACAAAGTTCTACAATTAAGAAAGTCACAGCTAAGAGTCTGGAAATCATCCAGCAACTACAACAATGACCAAAAGAAGCCACAAGGCTTGAGATCTAAAGTCTTCAAATACAGTACTAGCTACAGTCCCCAATGTCATTTTTAAGAGACAGTTATCCAGCTGAGTGCTAACATTTGCCACTATCTGTGATACTGAAATTAATGCCACCACCACCACAATAAATAAATAAATAAATTAACAAAAAGAACAGGCTCTCAGGACTTCAATGACTGTAACTTACAAAATGAGAACTTCAAACTACAAGCCTGTATATGTCTATTTAAGGAGTAAGCCACAGTAAATTACACATCCCCCTACACACACACACACACACACACACACACACACTTGGATAACTGTGTACTGCAGTCTTGCCCAACCCATTCCCTTCACATGTTTTGTTTACAGTTCCCACCAGTTCTAGCAAATTTAGCCACTGATCATGCATCACAGGAATTATAGCCCATGACATCTGGAGGATACCACACAGGAGGAACTTGATGCATAGAAATGCAATGTTGGGAAATTTCACAAGTTATCTAACCAGAAGAAAGATTTGGAATACAAAAGTGACCAGCTTTCCAGTTACAGAATTTAATATAACATAAGGTCAAGGGAAGACACCAAGGCCAGATATACCTTACAAGGTTCTGCCCAGAGTTTGATAGCTGAAAGAAAAATACTTACCAAAATCTTCATGGGAGCCATGGGAAGGTACTGGAGCAGCTGTGTCTGGACTGTGAAGAGGCTGGAATCTGATTTGTACATCCTGAAGGGCCCTGTAAGACATCAGGGACATATCTTCAGTTTACAAACCTTTCCTCAATCTGTTGAGGCAAACACTATGCTAAATTTGTAATGTTGTTTCATGCAAGGACAGATTAACAGCACATTCAGTTTAAATGCACATTTGAATATTTCTAGCACATGTGCCCCATAGAATATTTGTACTATACTGCCTCATAAGGCAGTGTTGAAAGGAGAACTGCTGTCTGGTACAATTACAGCCAGAGGCCCTAGGCCTCAAATTAATTTTATAATAAAATAAACACTTTAAGTTTATTCACAAGCCAGAATCCTCTTGGTGACTTACAACTTACATTGGTGCATTTTGTTAGACTACCACAATGGAGCAAAGCAGCAGCGGCAGGAGGACAGCTTTCTCGCCCATCTTCATCCTCAGGAAAGCAGCACTGCTAGGAAACTTTCTCTCTTGATAGAGACATATTCCTATGCCAACTCTCCCCACTGCCCCAGCCATTTCATCCCTGCTGCTGCACTGCCACTAATGCCACCACAGTTACACCAGCAAACATGACTGTGACCATTTGAGGCCATGCCTCTTAGCCAGGAAATTCTACCAAATCTTTACTGTAACAGATTCAAGAATTTATTATGCACTTGATGCAAGTAGCAAAATGATACACAGAAATGTAAAGTAACACGAAAAAGTGAAGGCAGCGGTGGGGAGATTAATTTTTAAAAATATACATACCGGAGAAGAGGTAAAGAAATTTTGTGAAATCTGGAAAACTATGACAGAATATATGTTTGATGTGTATAAGAAATAAAGCAAACTCCTTGAGTTGCTTGAATTTCACATATAAAGAAAAAGCTTAAAGTACAATTCAAAGAACAAAAATGATCTAAAATCTTCATCTGACTAAAAATGCAAATATTTTGCTTTTATTTTATTTTTCTTGAACTAGTTATGCATCCTGATTCCTTCAGCAGATATATTCACTTGAATGACAGTGAATGTTGTTCCATAGCACCATGTGCAATTCAGTGGTTTGCTATTTGGAAACATTTTTCTTAGAATTTGAGGTGCAGTCTTTTCATCTTCCTGGCCGCCAAATGTCAAGTAAGACACACACATCTAATAAAAGAGACCAGAAGCTAGTATTGAACACTCACTTAGTGTGGACACAGAAGAGTTTGATCAGCACTCCTGCTGCTGATTCCACAGCTCCCATACCTTGAGTGCCTTCTGGAAAAGAAATGGAGAACAGGTTGCTTACCTGTAACTGTGGTTCTTTGGCTAGTCATCTGTGCCCTCACAAAGAATCACAGAAACATTAGAGTTGGAAGAGACCACAATGGCCATCGAGTCCAACCCCCCGCCATGCAGGAACCCCCAGCAAATGGCCATCCAGCCTCTGCTTAGAAACCTCGAAAGAAAGTGACTCCACCAAACTCTGAGACAGCATATTCCACTGTGGAACAGCTCTGTCAGGAAGTTCTTCCTGATGTTTAGGTGAAATCTCTTTTCCTGTAGTTTGAATCCATTGCTCCATGTCCTAGTTTCTGGAGCAGCAGAAAACAAGCTTGCTCCCTCTTCAACATAACATCTCTCCAAATATTTAAACATGGTTATCACGTCTCCTCTTAACCTTCTTTTTTTCAGGCTAAACACACCCAGCTCCTAGCCTCTCCTCATAGGGCACGGTTTCCAGACCCTTCACCATTTTGGTCACCCTCCTCTGGACATGTTCCAGCTTGTCAATATCCTTCTTGAACTGTGGTACCCAGAACTGGACACAGTATTCCAAGTGAGGTCTAACTAAAGCACAATAAAGTGGTATTATTACTTCCCTTGATCTCAACACTATACTCCTGTTGATGCAACCCAGAATTGCACTGGGTTTCGCGCCTCCACCAGCATGTTCTGGAGTTGAGTAGCTTGATGGGAACCCCGCCCTCTCCTGCGTACTGCACATGATCCAGTCCACCAAGCTACCATCTCCTGTTTCAAAGTCCGGCAAAGAGCAGGGACCTGAAAGAGGAGAGGTACAATGCATTTGTGTGAGGACACAAGTGACCACTCAAAGAACCACAGTTAAAAGAACCAACCTGTTCTTCTTTGTGGTCTTTGTGCCTCAGACAATGGGTGATTGAAAAGCTTACCCAAGGAAGAAAGGATAGGTCACTGCAGAATTGAAGACAGAACAGCCCTCCCAAAGGGAGCACCCCTTCTAGCTCTACAATCTAATTTGTCATGATAGACAAAAGTGAATGGCTGAGACCAAGCTTTGCAAATATCTTGCAGAGGGAACTCCTCATACAACAGCCAACAAGGATGACACAGTCCTGGTTGAGTGTTCCTGTAAGGAGACACGTATAGGTTGCTTAGTCAGTTCATAACAAACGTGTATAGTCTCTATAACCCATTTTGAAGTCTTTGGGCCAATACTTTCTCATAACAGATTAAAAGGCTGTTACATCAACGGAAATCTGCAGTTTTCTGAGTGTAGAAGGCCAGAGCCCAACAGACATCCAAAGAGTGAAGAGACTTCTTCAGTGGCCTACAAGCTGAGGACAGAAGGTAGGTAAAATAATGTCTTCAGAAAGATGAAACTTGAAGACTACCTTAGGAAAGAAAGAGACATCTGGATGAATGACCACTTTAGCTCAATGAAAGACCAAGAAGGGTTCATCACAGTGTAACACTGCCAGTTCACCAGAACACCGGGCCAGTATAACTGCCACCAGGAAGATTGTCTTAAGAGTAAGGAGGCGCTCATTCACCGTTGCCAGTGGTTCAAAAGAGTGACACAGCAATTGTAATAGGACCAAAGACAAGGACCATGACAATGGGGGTGTGGAAAAAGGCAGATACAAGTGAGCCAGCTCTTTCAGAATTTTTTTCACCACTGGATCAGCAGAGTCCTTGTGGATCCATCCAGTGGTTGATAGGCAACTATTGCAGCTAAGTAGACTTTCAAAGATGAGAGAGACAGGGCTCGTTCTTTCAAAAAGAGAAGGGAGTGAAGTATCAAGGTCACAGCCAGAACTGTGGGCTCCGAATGCATGTCTGCAAACTGACAGAATTTTCTCCATTTACAGAGGTAGGACCTTTTTGTGGAGTCCTTACAGTCACCTGAAATACTGCTTGGAGACTAGGAAAGTTTTAGGGTTATCCTCGACATGGAAAGGTGGAGAAGGGGCACGTCTGGGTGGAGAACATGATGGCTGGAGTGAGACAGTAGATTCACTGTGCAAGAAGGAGGTATGTATCAACCACAGGATACTGCCAGTAGTGGACCAAACCATGGTTGCCTTGGCCAGAAGGGGGTGATGAGAATTGTGTCCAACTGGTCTCTAGAGAGTTTGGCCATCACTCTGTTGAGCAATGGGAAGGGTGGGAATAGATAAAGGAGGCAGCCTGTCCACCTGAAGAGGAAGGCATCCTTTAGTGAACCTCTGGTATTTCCTGCTCTGGAGCAAAAACGGTGGCATTTGCAGTTGGTTCTTAATGCAAATAGGTCTATCTGAGGGATCCCCCAGAGTGCTGTGATTGATTGATATACTTGTTGCGACAGAGACCACTCGTGTTGGAGATTCCTGCTGCAGCTGAGATCACCTGCAAGAGTGTTGTCAGATCCAGCAAGATGAATGGTTAGTGGATAAATCGATCTCCGAGTACATCAATTCTATAGGCATGTTGCCAGGTCCAAGAGAGTGGAAGAGCAAGTGCCTCCTTGGTGGTTTATGTAGCAGACCACTGTTGTGTTGTCCAACACAACCTGTACCACTCTTCCTATGAGAAGTCTCTTAAAGGATTTCAGAGCTTTCAATACTGCCAGGAGCTCCACAGCGTTGATATGGAGGTTTCTCTCATGGCCTGACCCAGCATCCATTAACAGTTAGACCCTTGCAATGTGTGCCCTAGTCCATCAGTGACACGTCTGCGGTTACCATGACTGTAGGTTGCAGTCGCCTGACAGAACACTGTTGCACAAGTTGTGAAGGGATGTCCACCATAGTAGGGAGGCTGTCATCCAACAAGAAACAGTTAGACTCATGGACTGGTCATCCCAAAGAGAGTCAAAGTTATTGATAAACCAGTGTTGGAGAGGTTGGAGCTTCAGGTGCGAGAGAGGGGTGACTGTTGTAGTGGCAGCTATGAGGCCAACTAATCGCTGAATGCTTCAAGTAGAACAAACAGGATAGCAGAGGATGTGTGTCACTGCTTCGCGTAAGGTGTGGGCTCTCTTCCTCGGGAGCAATGCCTTGCCTAGAAGAGAATCCAGTGAGGTTCCTATGAAGTCAACGTAACGAGTAGGTTGCAGAATTGACTTCTTCGGATTGATCTTGAGACCTAAGTAAGGCAAGAGTGACAGAGTAAAATGTAGGTCTTCATATAGTTTGTCTCCGCAGGACACCACCAACAGCCAGTCACTGAAGTAAGTGTAGGCTGTCATGGGCTTCCAGGACAGACAGAGTCTGAAACAGCAGAACCTGCTCTGAGCCCTAGCACAGAGACTGTTACAGCAGAACCTGCAGAGCAGACAGTACCAGCACCCACCCCAGGGACAGAAGTGCCAGCCCCAGCGGGGAGCCCTGCTCATTCCAACATGGAGAATGACCTATCCATACCTACCTTTGCCCAGCGTAGACATCAAAAGGGTCTCCTGTGTCACTCCCAGTGAATTTATGCTAAATATCAAGCACCAGCTGCGCTGATCATGGAACCTATAAGAACTGAGCCTTTCCTCTCTAGTTTTGGTTGATGATTAACTGACTGTTTCTCCCATGCTTCCACTGGTTTCCCCTGCCTGTTGTCGCCTCTGACTTGTGTTTATATTGCATGCCTCTGATTTATGGACGTTGTTGGGACCGTTATTTGCTTCTTGTAAGGCTGTTTCTTTGCTAAAGTAAACTGACTAATTACGTTGCTTCTTGAACTTCTTGACTTGTATGTTATCAGCTTCTCCTGGCTGCCAGCCCAGACCAAATGTGGACAGATTAGGACATAGGCAATGACACTTTGGGTTCTAAGGTAAGCAGCCACCACTGCCATGCATTTTGTGACAACTCTCAGTGCAGCAGAAAGCCTGAAAGGCAGCACCCTGTACTGATAGATTTCCTCCCAATCACCAAGTGTAGATACCTCTTGTATTATGGACAGATGGAAATGTGGAAGTATGCGTCTGATAGGTCTACTGAGGCAGACCAGTCTTCTTTTCTTAGGAACGGGAGAATGGATCCCAATGTGACCATCTGGAACTTGTGAGGGTGGATGTACTTGTTCACTCCTCGAATGTCCAGGATGGGATGCAGACCACAATCTCTCCTTGGAATGGTGAAGGACTGGCAGAGATATCCAATCTTCACACATCTGTGTTGGAGGGAGGTTATCAATAGCAACTTTGAGTAGCAGGGTATCAGTCTCCCCCAGTAAGGTGGGATATGGAGGAGTAGTTCGAAACATGTCAATGGGAGGAATACTTGAAAACTCAATGGTGTAACCCATGCAGGCTATGGTGAGAATTCAGGTGTCTGTCATGACGTTCTACCAGGTGGTATAGTGGGTGGATAATTCAGGAACATCAATGACCTTGGTCATCAGGCTGAAAGATGGTAGTGGCAGCATCCCGCAGGGCTAGTTAAAACCATGACTTCAATGATGAAGAGGATTTGACAACTGTTGGCAGTGCTGTTTGAAGGATTTCTGTGTAGAGGATGACTGCAGAGATCCTGTATGGAAAGATCTAGATCATGACTTAGAGCGATAGGAGGAAAAGGATGGCCTGTGCCAAGATGAATAGGGAGGACAGTTGCAGTGCTGGGAGATGGATATCCATCTTCTTCACTGTCACCCTGGTCTTTGAAAGGCGTTCCATCAAATCATCCATAGTGTAATGAAAAAGGCCCTGGTCATCAAAGGGAAGTTCCTCAATTCTCTTCCTCATATTTTCTGTGAAGCCTGCAGATTTCAGCCATGCAAAGTGCCTGAGTGCAATGGTCCCTGCCATCACCTTGGCTGTGCATTCTACTGAGTGGCGTGATGATTGGATCTGTTGAGATGCCAACACCTGTGTCTCCTGGTGAAACTGTAGGGAAGCCACCTTCTGTTCTTCCGGTAGGTGTGGAATAAGGGAGAACATTTTATCCCACAAATACTTTTGATAATGCAGCCATTCATGCCTCCGTGTTTGACACCTGAGTGCAGCAGCAGAATAGAAACGTCTGCTGAATATATCTACACGCTTGCCTTCTTTATCTGGTGGTGCAGGGTGCACCTTCTTGTCACCCTTCGTCTGAGATGCCTTGACAACAACAGAATTTGGAGTGGGATGAGAAAAGAGATAAGAAACATCTGTTCGGTGAATCTTATATAGCTGCTTCAAGAGTCTCGGTGTCAGTGACAGAGAAGCTGGCTGTAGCCAGGCCTGTTTTATAACTTCTTGCTATGTTGGCAGGAATAGAATTATGGTGTACAGGACTGGTTGTCAATGATCTGGAAGACTGGGTCAGCAAGAGGCACCAGAGGAGAAGAAACATCCATCTCAATAGTTCTCACCACTTGCAGAATGATGTCTGCAAATTGTTTTGACGTCCTCTGACGGGGCTTCAGCTGTTGTCTCTAGCACAGCTCTCAGAGGAGAAGGTGTGGATGGGCATACCAAGTCCTGAGAGACTGAGTCATACTCAGAGGAACCAGGAGATGAGGCAGGAGGCAGTGGAACCTATTGTGCAGATGGCTGTGTGTGGGAAGCTGGCACAGGAGGACTTGACGGGATGCCTGACTGGAACAGAGTAGCAGATGCAGTGGTGGTAACAAGAGTTGGCGATGGAGGAGGCCGAGAGTGTCACAGTAGTGCATGGAGGCAGAGAGATCGGGCCTGACCTAGATACCAATGATCATGCCTGTAAAGAGTCAGACCAAGGCAGAACTGGTGGTAGAGATGGTGAGGTATGGGCTACTGATTGCTGTTCCCGTCTATCTGAAGACAAGGACCATGACTGATGAAATGTCTGAGGAGGAGATCAAGAAGCAGGGGACCAAGCTCAAGAGGGTATCTGTGACCAGGACCAGTGATGGGACTGAGACTCACACCAATGCACTGATTGACAATAATGGCCTCTGGAGGATGGTGACACTAAGGGTGATCAGGATTGAGAACGGTGCCGAACAGCAGATCTTTGAGGGGAACTGTACGGATACGCACAGAAATGGTATCTGTCCTGATGAGAAATAAGATCTGTACAACAGGGGAGGTTCCCTCCAAAGATGTTCATGTCAATACCAACTGATGTAAGATACTGACATGAATGACAAATCTTCATGTAGGCCATACTCTCTATATGGCTGTTTAGATAGAGATAGGAGGGTGACTTTTCGCAACTTCATTGAATGTATCGGTCCTGACCATGTAGGGGAACTGGCAGGCATGTGGATCTAAGAGACGTGACCCTGAATATCGAGCACACAGTCTATGCCTGGCTCAGAACAAGTCCCAACACCAATGCTTGTGTTGGGACAGATGATACAGGTGGCTCTTCCACCTCTGGGACTGAGGGTAAGGATGGTAGGCCAAGGTCAAAGTTGTGGATGAAGCAGCCACTGTTAGTATCAATCTATCTGTCGTTGATACCAGTTTTTGCCCAGGGGTTGAGGCCTGAGTATGCTTGGCTTTTTCTTTCTTGCCTTTAGATGGGTCTTCGTGGCCAAAGAGTCCTCAGCTGTGTGCTGCTTCTTGAACATCTTGTCCTTGTCTATCATTGTCAAAGGTGCAGACATTTCTGCTATCTGCTACCAAAGGCAGTGTAATCACCAAAGGCTGTGGCAGAGGTGTAGGCTGAGCTGGTATCAATTCCATTGGTATTAAGGTCAGTACCTACATCTCAGGCAGTTTAGACACAGTCGTGGATGTGATAAACAGGGCAATATAATCCACAACTTTTTCCGGCACCTTCAAGGACTGTTCCCAACAACAGGACTTAAGTAATAATGTCTGAGCTGTAAACTGGCAGCAAATCCTGCACTTACTCTCATTGTGCCCCTCCTCAAGGCAATACAGACACTGCTATGAGCATCTGAAAGGGGCATTTTTCCTACTGTAGGAAGAGCAACATTTAAAAAGAGGCCATTAGAGAACAAACGACCCAGGAAGGGGTAAGAAAGAAGGGTGAGGGGAGGGGGAAAAGGTAAAAGAAGAAGACCCAAAGTAAATAGATGGACGGACAGACAGACAGACAGACAGACAGACGAAACACAGAATACATGAGCAAGGAGGGAAATAGAGAGAAAGTGAAAAAAAAGCTACTCAACAGTCCAGAACAAGGCAAACTGACTCTGAAACTGAGGAGATGGTAGCTTGGCAGGCTTGTATTGTGCACAGTACACAGGAGAGGGCAGGGTTCCTGCCAAGCTACTCAGCTCTGGAACATCCCGGTGGAGGTCTGTGGGTAGGCATGAAACCCATTGTGTGAGGCACAGAGACCATGAAGAAGTGTAGTTTGCCTCCTCGACTAGCCTGCTGTCAGCAGCAGAATGTGGATCACCCAAGACTGCAGGTGATGACAGGACCCATAGGTTCTCAAACAATGATAATTCCTTAAAAATATATGTAACCTTTTGCATACAACCTTATCACAGTAAGAGCAATTAGGATAATATTTAAAGGAACTCAGCTTCTTCTCTCAAGTGCATAACTTTCTCCAAGCTCTTTAGCAAATCAAGCCTATCTGCTCTTCCCTGAGCACGGTAGGAAATTGCTGCATATAATGCAAGAAAACATCCAGATTGTTTTTTTCTGGGAGTACAGTATAAGCCTATTCACCTCCTCAGATAACAGAAGGCAGCCTGATCTGTGCCATTCCAGTATTTGAAAAAGAATATGAGCTAAATCTAACCTTAGTTCTACCTAGAGCAGTAACATCAGGCTCTACGGTAGGGGAGGGCAAGGTGTGGTTCACATGTAGCCCTTCACGGTCAAGTTTGTTTGTTTGCCCTAAATGTCCCTAAATGACCTCCAGGGGGTGCGGAGGGTATTTCCACCATATCTGTAACCTCCCCTTGACCCAACAGAAGTCAAATGTTTGCAAAATTTTCAAAACAGGGGCTTTTTGGCCTCAAAATGACCCAAAATGCTTTCTAGTGGCCAAAGAAGTTCCCAAAGGTGAGAATGCCCCCACATCCCCTAGAGGGCGTTTGGGGTCAAAAATATTGACTTTTTTTTGTTTTTGTTTTTTGAGGAACAGATATGGTTCAGGCTACGGCCCTTCAAGTTCTCCTGAGGGGCTAATACCTGCTCCAGATCTATGATATCAAGCTAGTTGTGACTGAATAGAAGCTCACTGAATAAGTTTGTTCTATACATGACTAACATTAGATTTGCCCCGTGATTGGACTGAATTTAACACCCAACCATGAATTGTGCACTTTAGAAACAAACCATAGTGTGTTCCAAACAGATACTGAAGTTGTTGTTTATAGCAGGGATGGGAATCATGTGGTCCTACACATGTTGTTAAACAGAAGTTCCCAGCATTCCTAACTAACTGGCTGTGCTGGCTAGGGCTGTTGGGACTTGCAGTTTAACATCACCTGGAAGGCTGGACAATTCCCACCTCAGTTTTAAGCCAATATTGGGGGATCTTTATGCTTTGCAAACCAGCATCAAATAATGGTTTAACAAGCAGACAGCACCCCCCAATTTGCCAATTTGGACATCACAACAGACCCACGTTAAGTCTGCAAAGAATTTTGAATTAAATATGAGTTGAGGGTATTTTACAATGGTTGAGCCAAGAAGTACTGACCAGAGAGTTAATAGTTACATAGTATTTGGGGAATCTGGCTAACTACTACATAGTCAGAAACAGGCTAAGAGTAGTGGGCCATCAAGCACAGTACTGTTGATTCTGACTAGCAACAGTTCTCCAAGGATTCAAGCAGACAGACTCTGGATATGCTAGAGACTGAATCTGGATCCTTCTGCATACAAAACATGTGCTCTACCCCTGAGTGATGGCCTCTTTCTTGTTTCATACTTCACCTCACTTATCTTAGGAATGGGACCTTCTTTGCCACTCACCTGCACTCAGGCCATCACTCTCCTCTTCTGCTGGCAAGACTTCTGTGTGTCTCAGCCGACAGCGGCTGACCACCTGGATACCAAAGCTCAACACTGGATGGGTCAGCAGGAACTCTGAGATGGAACTGAAAAATGCTTTGCCCTCCTCTTGGTTCTGGACAAGTTCCATCACATACAACACCTAGGAGGAAGGTATCAGAAAGGCATCTTGTAGACATGTAAACTGCAAAGATTCCTGTAACAGAAGTACATGCACATATGCCCTCCACCTTGGGCCAAGAAACATGTTAAGCAATATAGAGAAAAAAGAACAGCTTCACCTCCCAATACCAGCAGGACAGACACCAGGTAATCTGAACGAATTCTGGATTCTCAGATTCCTTTCTTTAAAATCAAAACTTCTGTAAGTTTACACTGTGATTAAAATTTGCCCCTTAAAACATACGCAGTGTAAAAACACAATACAAGTATCTACATTTACAAAGCAGCTGCTACTTTTTAACTTTTAATGCAGCTGCTACCAACCACAGGCATGCTCCGGTAAGTTAACAGATGTTAATGTCTACCTTTCGCTGTACATCGCTCAAAATCAAATACTCAGCAGAAAGATCCAGGCAGGCCTTCAGGCTAGGGAGGACACTCATAGAGCTGAATATATCTGGAGAAAATCTGAAATTGACACAACATACACAAATCGTTTCTGGGTTGTCTGCAATCACTTTTCACTTAAGCAATTACACCCACTGTCAAAATGTCCACATATATGCCCCTTTTCAGACTTTGTAAACATTCAGAAGAGGTGAAAATTATCTCCCATCCCTTTCTCAACCTCCAGTTTTCAGCCAAAGACTGAATAGAACGTACATATATTCACATATTCTACATTTTTCCCATGTCTTAATACAGAGTCTGGACATGTACAGTGTTTATGAAGTGAAATTGCATTCTTATCAAAGTGTGAATGTCTGGAGCAAAGATCAAAGAAGTTACCACCTCTAAATCTCCAAATTCTAGGCTTACAGTGCAAATCAATTTTCTCTTTTTTTCAGTTTTTAAGCATTATGCAATTGCTAACTTTTTGTGTGTGCATGGCCATCGTATGTGCCCTAAGCAAAGACATGTTCCAGTCTAAAAATCTAACACAGAAAGAGGGAGATCCTGAAACCCCATTCTTTTGTTCAGAAACAAAACAAATACACATCCCAGTACATCTGAAAGCAAACAGTTATAAATAGGCATACTAAGTGGTGTTTAAACAGCACTTCTTAAATACTCAAACTACATCCTAATCAACAATCAGTAAGGTAAATGCTAACAGTGTCACACTTCAGACACACTTTGGGATATCAACATATTATGGAGAAGGAGGAAAAAGATTAGCTTTGAACTAGACTGTAGCTCATAGCCTTAGCCACTATACTACATTTTCTCTTATATAAAGCAAGGCTAAAAAAGCTAGAGAAGAACTCTACTTATCCAGGAACACATATTTTTAGATGTACTAAAAACAGCCCAGAGCATCTTCATATTATGAAAGAAGCAGCTAAGTGGGGCTGACTGTGTCCAATAGAAAAAAGATATTGAAAGAATTTGCACAGATCGACATTCACTCTGGCCAAAGCTACTACTGAGCATAAAAGAGGGAAAGGGCACTGAAGGAGGAGATGCCAACAAAGGCTTTGCTCACTGAAACCTCCTCCCTCAAAGTAATGCCATCTATAATATCTTGCCTGATGACCATGGCAAATCTTACCGGACAGTCTGCAGACAAGTCCAAGACACTGTACACCACATTTTCAGCTCTCGGTTCTGATCTGCTCCTGTAATGAGAAACCTCCAAAATGGAACTCTGTAGAAAATGAATGAATATATGGGAAGGAATGAGGCAGACTGGCAAAGACATCTGTGTTTACTTCAGCTCTCTCTTGTCTTTCTCAGAATTCTAACTTGCAGATTTCCTAGGACAAACTTTGTGATCCTCTATAGGGCCTAAACACTCTAAATGCAACAGAACCTATCTGATCTTGGATGCTAAGCAGGGCCAGCCCTGGTTACTATTTGGATGGGAAACCACCAACCAATACAAGGTACTATGGGCTACATTTCGGAGAAAGGAAATGGCAAAATCACCTCTGAGTATTCTTCACCTAAGAAAATCCTATGAAATTCATGGGGTAACTGTAAGTTGACAGGAGACAGGCACACACATACACCTTCCCCTGACAAAGACATTCTCTAAAATAACTTCTCTATCCAACTTTTTTTGTTTGTTTGCTTGCTTAAAGCATAGCCCTGTAAGCTTCTCTGCTCTACAGAGACAGAACTAACACAATATGTGCATGGTATGAGACCTGCACGGTGCTCCAGTTACACACATCACCTGTAAATTCCAAATGCATCTATGTATACAGTTAGATACTGCTCATTCTCCTATAGGAGGAACAAAAGAAAAACACTACTCCCCAGTCCTGGTGCAAACACAGTCAGGCTTGGTTGTCTCCCATTTGATGCTTTACTGGGGAAGGATGGGTAAGTAGGTATAGTGAAGCTCATGGCACAGAAGCAATTAGGTCATGTTGAGCCACACTGTAGCCTTATCACAAACACAAGCCAGTTCTCTTTTCAGTGACTTGTTCCCAGAGTCAAATAGTGGTAAGAAGACGACAGCCAGTCAGCCAACTTAAGGAATTAGAATAATGCTTACTGGCCAGGATGGACAACCTGAGACTCTTGGTCACAGCCCTTTGCAAGTGATCAGTTCAGACCTCAGACAAAAGTAATTAGTTCATCCACTGGCAATTAGTACAGAAGGGAAAGAAAAAAGGGTGATCCTACCCATTACTGGTTTCAGCCCACTAAAAGACTAATCTCCAGGAAATATATCATGTAACAGAAAAAGTTCCACACCTCTGTTGTAAGATCCAGAACTGAAGCTAAATTCCGAGAAGGGGACTAGAAATACAGAAAGAAATCACCCACTTGGGGATCATGAACAGTCTAGGAAGACAGGCGGTTTGATAGGTGAAGATATGGGTATAGGTGAGACTATCCAGGAAGAAAGGGCTCCCATTCCTTCAACTTCAGATTTTTTTCCCCATCTCACTTTTTTTTTAAATCCTTAAGTTTCCTAGCGTTAAATTAACTGTAAACACAAGGAGTCTTCTCTGACAACCACCCACCTAGAGGCCAAACAAATAGGGTAAAGGTGGGGCTACAGAGTTGGCAATACCATAGCAAAACCCACTTCTTACTGTTCTGTTCTTTTGCTACAAACAATGAACTCCTGGAGAATACACAAGACGCATGCAGGTATTTTCCCATACATGCCAGTCTCACTTTTCACTGAAAATGGAACAAAAAGCCAGGATGACTTCTTACTCTGGGTCCTGTTTTTTATGGTTGTCACAGAAGAGCAAGCAAGAAAGGGGTCTGCCCTCATGGGGTTTCCATTCATGGAGACACCTAGGACAGAAGCAAAAGAAATAATGACTGACAAAATGGCTTCTTCTTGGCTACAGAGCTGAAAGCATCCCGCATTCCCAGGAAAGCCAGAGGCATATTGACCAGATGCCCACTCTGTCCTCTCTGCTTCTGAAGTTACCTTGGTTCATCCTGCCCTTCGATGTAAATCTGCCAGAATTTGACAAAGCCATCATGGCTTGCTGTGGCCAAGACAGTGCCATCGGGAGAAAGGGCTCCTTCGCTCAGGCACTAAACAGAAAAAATTAAAAATTAGATTTTACCTTTCATCTAGAAATGCCACTTCACTGAAGTAGGAAGAAACTGGTTACAGTGGAGAAAGCAGCCTGAGGATCCATAATGAATGAAAAGCTAAGTCATACTGGTTTAACCACACAATTTTTCTAAGAATAACAGTCTGATTTTACTTTAGCAATGGTACACAATGCTAATGTAGCCCAAAGGGCAAGCTTTCAATATCTTGGATGTCCAAATGTGCAGGGTAATCAAAAATAAAACAAAAAATTTGGGGGCATCAGCCCTTTTCCTATTCTGGATTAATTCTGGCCTCATCTTGTATGTTGCCTAACTCAGACTTTTACATGGACATTTTGACATCCAGAATTACAGCACCTTTGAATCGATGAAGTGGGAAACTTCATTCTGTACCAATATAACTTTGAATCTTCCAACAGGCCATGTTTGTCATTGCAGTATGCTGCTGGCTGACTTTCTATTTTGAAAAGCTGTTATTTTATATACTATTAATACAGTTAAACCAAGATATAAGCCTTACAAGGAGACACCAGAAAGCCTAGTTTGCTACCCATACAATTAACAGAACACTAACAGGAAAAACATCAGTGTCACCACATCAAATTGCATTCCAACACATGGAAAGATGAAAATGATGCCACTTGTACTTCTCTCTGCTAGTCTGGTCATAGTGGTCTGTCCCTTGATAGTACCTTTTCTTGGGAATATTAAAACTCAACAACAAAACAACTACTGTGTTTACACATAATGATGTCTTCGTAAACTCACTGTGAATAAACTTTACTATGTGAATAAACTATATTGTGTGCCACTGCACATAGACTGTCTGGCTCCTACTTTCATGTGGAACGGTAAGCAAACTAGGGAATAACAACTTGGTATGACATCCAAATACAAATGAGCACTGATTCATTCCAGCAACAAATGATGGTATAAAACTTAGTTATTCGGGCATGGGCACACTTAACCAGAACTCCAGGTTCAGAATTCAAAATTCTCCTTTCCCTGGGTTATTTTTCTTCACATACAGGAAGAAAACAAACAGGCCGTGTGTATCAGCATACAGTTAATTCCCACTGCAGTTTATTAAGCCAAGATTCTTGGCTTATTGTTATATGTGATAACAATTAGCTGACTAGCACTCAGTCCAAGTAAGCCACTAGTTCATAAAGAACCTCTTGTCACTGGCTTCAGCAACCAAATGGACAGAGCAACCTGTATCTTCAGAGCACTGGAAACCATTAAGTTAAGGAATTAAAACATACATAAGCCAATACTTAGGGCCTTAATATGTCTCTGAAATGATAATGAAGCACCTGCCCTTCCACCAGCCAAGCAGCACAATTCTTACCGTGCTGTGACCTTTCACCACAATAAAGCCTTCCTTGATGTTAGTCACTTCCACTGGCCAGGAATTGTGGTTGGCTCGGATTATATCAAGGTCCCAGACTTCTGCCTACAGAACAAAGAGCAGTATATATACAAAGCACATGATGCAGTTCTATCAGGTGTTAAGTCACTTGCCATCTCAGTTAGCAGCCTGCACTGCAATTACTATCCTTTTTCCATGAACCTGACACCAACTCTTGGGTGTTTTGTAACTCACAAGTCTGCCAAACAAGAGTTCTGGGGTTGTTCATTACCATATTATTATGGTGGGTTTTTTTTAAATCTTGGCATGCACTTATAAATAATGAAGTAAACTAGACACAGAGGTTCACTTCTTAAATAAATAAAGGCCTCTCTTGGCCTAAAACAGCCTATAAACCTCCCCTGCACCGTAAAATTGCCTCCTGTGTCCTTGAGAAGATGTGGGGTAGCATTTTGAGTAACAAAAATGTTGATTCTTAAAAACAAAAGGTTCTGCAGGGACCCCATGTCCCCCATAAAACACAGACAGGCAAAGAACAAATTAACTGCTAATATGCTCTCGCAACTGTGTTTACAGAGCACAACTGTAATCTGATGCACTGTTATCTACATGTAAGTGCCCTGAATGAATGAGACTTGCTTCTCTGAAACACACAGGTTCTACTTCTAACACACTGAGCTCTAACCAATGTTCAGCCTACTGCAATACCACTCTTAGCTTTAATTGAAATATACTAAGCATTGATTAAAAGATAAAAATTGATTAGACCTATACTCATCAGTATTCCAGTAAGAAGTACTACCTCAGGGGAAACGGAAATTAGAGCCCCTTACCCGATCCTCATGTAATAGAGCCAGAGTCTGACTGCCTTCCTCACAGTTGTCCTCATTCTCATCAGGGATGAAAGGACACCATATGATCCTCCTGAAGCTATTCAGAGGAGTTCCATCAGGTCTCTTGATGTTCACTAAAATCTCTTCTCTGAGCAATATGTTAACGAAAAGCTACAGACTGTTCTTTTTTAAAAGCCTCCACTCTTTGGAGAGTGCGATTGAGGGGTGGTGGGGAATTCTGAGAGGGCATGAGTCGGCAGCACCAAAGAGCAGTTGCCGCTGCCTCGTTTTTGACCAGCCTTTCTAGGCTGGCTGGGCAAGGTGGTGGGAAAGATCTCAGGGATTAAGTGTCTCCCTTCCAGGGGGCTCTCTGGAAAGTTAGGGGCTGAGAGGAGCAGCACTCCTCTGCCCTCCCACGGGCTACGAGTCGGCTGGCTTAAGACAGTGGGGAGGCAGCTCTCTCACACCCTGACCCATGTCCCCATCCCTCAGGGGTCCTCTGTCCTTGTGCCTCCTCCTGCAGAGCTGCTCCCCAACCGTCTCCTTGCAGGAAGCCCAGCTTTATCACTCGTCCACGAGTGCTGTGACTGCAGGTCTCATGTATATTTGGCTTGTTCTTCCTCAGCTCTCTGGTAAGAGGGGTGGGGGACTGGTAGAATAATAATACTTCTTTAACCTGCAGGAATGGGCAAAGTACAGACAGAGAGCTATATCCAGCCCGAAATGTAGCTCCTGAAGCCCTCCAAACCCTCCAGATGCATTTTTTTTTAAAAAAAGCTGGCAGTTTTTTAGTGTATGGGGGGGTTGGAAACCATTCCAAAGCTACCCAAAACACCTACAAATGTGGCAGATTGCTTCCCCAATGCCTTCCAAACTTTGTTAATAAATGAATAAATAAATCTGAAAATCAGCCAAAATGACCGCTGAACTAACATCGCCTCACTTCAGGCATGCCAAAACACTCCTGTGCAGCTCCCTAAGTGACTATGGTGGAGAAAAATGGCCCCTTTTCCCAACATAGTTCTCTACCTCTGTTCTAGTGATTCACATGTTGAACTGGGACTCCGGGAGGCCAGAGTTCAAATCCCTGCTAAGCCATGGAAACCCACTGGGCAACCATGGGCAAATCATACTCTCTCAGCCTCAGAGGCAGACACTGGCAAACTCCCTCTGAAGAAATCTTGCCAAGAAAACTCAGTCAGTTTGAACATTCAAACTTACCAACGTAATATTTTGTTTCTTCAGTAATAAGTGTAATAATTGAAATTTCCCTTTTTTTATAATATGGTTTATTTTATTTGCAAAATAGTGCAACATTAATTAATCATTCATTAATTCATCATTAATTAATAATTATAGCATAATGATTAAACTATTTTGCAAATTAAAAACATTATTATACCATTATTATAACTTTATTTGGAAAATAAGGCACTAAAAACCTATCTGCGGCCCAAAGAAGTTTAGCATATTTAATTTCAGCCCTTATCTACTGCCAAGTTGTGTAGGTCTGCACTAGATGGTCCATTCATTTTAGTATTTAAAAAAAACTCCAAAAATTAAGGTCCTACGTGGAATGCACCTGGCATCTCCTTTCTGCTAGTTCCCAGCTTATCAAGTGCACCAGCCAACTATCCAACTATTGGTGCACATTGCAGCATTGGAAATTTAGTAGTTGTTCACCTTGTTTGTTTGCTTGTTTAAAATATTTCTGTATCACCTCCCAGAGCAAAATAAAAAACCACAACTACCTCCAACTAAACATAAACTACAACACAGAAACAGGTAAACAAATAAATTTGCTGAAACAAAATTTAACTGTGTCCATTTCTGCTATTATTCTACTTTCAACATCCTATGGAATCCTGGGGTTTGCCTGAGGCCCCTCCCTAAACTGCAAACTCCAGGATTCCATAGGATCTTGAAAGTGGAATAATGGCACTATAACAGTCTAGTGCGGAAATGGTCTGTGTATATATAAAAGTACAGTCAATAGTATACAATATACAGATTTTGACCTTCCAGATATTTTGGATTTCAGCTTCCAGAATTCCTGACCATGCTGGCTGAGGCTTCTGGGACATAAAACTACAAACAATCTGGAGGATCAAAGGCTGATAACCACTGATTTAGTCTTGCCTGTTGAGTAGGTGATGTGTATTGCTCAGATCCTGGCTGACAGAAGTAGCTAAAACCTTGGTACATTGCTGTGTTGCTTAAAACTGGTTCTTGTGATTATAATGTTACCTCTTATAAACAGAACAAACTGATTAGGGCAGGAGCAAGACATCTGAGGAGAATGATAGCATCTTTCTCTCCATTCCATTTATAGAAGCCGACCAGACTGAAGTAGTGAAAGAACAATGTCATCTCTACACCTAAGGGGGCAGGCAAGCTAAGGGGGTCTAAGGCAACTTGCATGGCACATATAGCTCTGCCCTCCAATGCTTTGCTGGAACTTCCCACTACTGAGAATCTGCTGGTCCTAGCTAACTAAACAGCTGGCCCTGCTCTTGACCCACGCATCTACCAACAGCAGAGCATTTTCCTAGGAAGTATAATCTTGAGTGACAGGATACTGAATTTTTCCATTTTCCATGGCCATGCGCCAGACAAAAAGGTTGCCAGCTTCATCCAGGCAGGCCAGCTGATTGGAGTTGAGGTGAGCAAAAGCCAGGTCTGCAACACCACCAGTGAAGCCTTTCAACAGGGTCCGTTCAGCTGTGCTGACACTCAGGACTCGCACCATGGCAGAGCCATTACTGGCACCTATTGTGGAGGAACAGGAAATACGTTGGTCAAGTTGAGGAAGGCAACGTCAACGTCCTCAGCCCAACAAAAGACCGTTACAAAGAAATGCAATGCAAAGGTAGATGAGTGCAAAGCACTCATGTTGCATAGTAAGCAGTGGGGGAGTTGGCTCACCTCTAATGGCATATGCTAGGTAAGCATTTGACACAGCTATTAGATTCCCATAGTAATATTTCTGCTCCCAATCATATCTGGCCACTGGCTGGATTTTTACCTAGATGGAGAAAAGGAACACAAAATCCCCTTTAGTGTAAAAATAAACCCAACATTTACCAAAATAGAACACCCACTGGTTGTTGTGGGTTTTCCGGGCTTTGAGGGGTTCTATTACTATTTTCTCCTGATGTTTCTCTTGCATTTGTGGCTGGTATCTTCAGAGATCATCTGAAGATGCCAGCCACAGATGCAGGCAAAATGTCAGGAGAAAATACTAACAGAACATGGCCTCAAAGCCCGGAAAACCCACAACAACCTATGGATTCTGGCCGTGAAAGCCTTCGACTTTACACAGAACACCCAGTGTATGGCAGAAGGCTTTATGACAGGAGAGGGAATATGTGACTCTCTAGAAGCTGTTGAACTTCAGCTCCCACCATTCCTCACCATTGGCTACAGCTGATGGGAATTACTGTGTAACAGCATTATGGAGAGTCACATTTTCTAGATCCTAAGATCTACAACAAGTGCTCCAAAACAGCATACAGAACAAGAGAATAAAGGAGAGAGGAAATGGCTAATGCTTAATTTCAGCTATGAAATGAGGAAAGCTCCAAACAGTACAACATAGACTTGGGCAAATGTACACCAGCTAAACAATATTATTGGAACTAAATATGTTGACAGGCTGGGGAAAGCCACTTATACATATACTTATACATATACATATATATATACTTATACAATATACGTATTGATGAGAATTATGTTCCTATTTTTACCTTGTTGCTCCCTCTAGCTTTACTGGTGATGCTGGAGTCACTGCTGGCAACTATCTCAACATCTTTAGCAGTGATAACCATACAGGTTGAGCTATCATCTCCAGAGAGGCAGCTAAATGGGGGGACAGAGGAAAAGGAAGACAAAGTCAAATCAAAACAAGTTAAGGATGAAAAAAATTCTGTTATGTACAGTTTGCTATGCTCCAGCTGCCCCTAGTTTTTGATGCATGTTAAAAACATGTTTATTCGAGCAAGCCTTCCTGATTTAGTCCAACCCAACATCTGTTTCTTGGATCTCAAAAAGAATGTGCTTTGTGTGCTGTGTAGTGTGTATTTTTTTTAACATTTCATTGATATACTTTAAAATTTGTGGATGTAAGAATTATATAAGTATTTGCAAATCAATATAATAAATAACTGAACAGTTAAAAAACCAGGGTTGTACTCACTAAAAACTCAAAATGGAACAGACTTGCTTGCTACTATGTTGCAACCATTTTACCATCTGCCCTTCCTGTGATAGACAATCTACCTGTAAAATATCAGCCCACCCAGGAAAGCAATGAAAGTCCCACATCCCAAACAGCTGACAGTCAAACATCGCCTAGTCAGACATGAAATAGCTGGACACTTTTGAGACCACATGGCATCTGTTTATAACACATATGCCACATGTAAATTCTAGACATGGCCCATTGTTGAACCATACGACATTTTGGAAGCTTTTTGGATATTGAAGTATGGTCTGCTGCTATCATTTATCTTTGATAGTAATTTTGTGATTACAATTTGCATCTGTCTGTAGTGAGGGAGGGTGGGTAGGAGTATTATATTATGTAAAATGTTAATAAAAATATTTTTCAAAAAATCAACAAAAATTTGAACCTGGAATTCTAAACACTAAGGTCATTTCCACGCTATGCTGTTATAGTGCTATTATTTTACTTTCAACATCCTGTGGAATCCTGCGGTTTGCAGTTTAGGAGGGGTATTTAGTCAGAGAGCTCTTTGGTCTCAGTAAGTTACAAACCCCAGAATTCCACAGGATGTTGAAAGTGGCATAAAATAGCACTATAACAGTGTAGTGCAGAAATGACCTAAGTCTCTATGACTATACAGATTTACCCCACTACACCAATTGTCAAAGCACCCTTGCTTATTTGTGGGGGTGGCAAAATAACTGAAACCTGAGTTTCCCCAGAGAAGCTGCATATACTGTTAAAGAATCTTTTAAGCAATGACCTAGGATACTGCTGGAAATGAAATATTTGCAGAAGAAGTGGCTCCCAACCAAGCTCATTTCAGCACAACCATGTTAAATATACACTTTGCTCTCAGCTTTGCCTAACCTCCATCAACCATGATACCTACATGACTTGTTTCTCCTGCAGTGCTCCCAGGGGAACTGTTGGGGGCACAGGCTTGGCCAAGGAAATTCCATCTCCACTTGCTATGGGATCTGGCACCAACAAACCATTTAGGTCTCCATTGAACGAACTGGATGGTCTTTGGTTTTCATTCACAGAACCTGAATGGAAAAAAAAAAACCAGAACAAAGCTTCAGCACTGAAGGCAGGATTAAAATGTGAATTCTCAGGTCTTTCACTGCCTTTTTAATTGAATTTTTGAAGTTACTTGCAAGGCTACCACTAGTGAAATGAAATGCAAGATCATGGCTAACATACAGCATGGACGTGAGGTATTTATTTATTTAAGCTGTGTCTGTTTTAAGTTTTGTAAGCTTCAGAAAATGATGGGATGTAAATAAATAATGTCTGTGAGCACAGATTGGTCCCACTGGGCTGTTTTAGAGCTAGGGGACAGCTTCTTTGAGCCAAGAAGTAAAGCAGAACAGAAGCTGTTTTAAAAATGTGTTTCCTTGGCCTAAAAAAGTCAGAGTCAGGGTTCAAAAACATGGCTCTGCCTTCTAGTGGGGTACATGACAGAAAATGGAAGCTTGAGCCAATCCCACAGTTTCTGTCCAAATACTGACACTGGACCCTGGGATGGACAGGCCCATGTTCCACAGAATGAAGACATGTTAAAGGAGTGGGCCTTTCTTTTGAGTAAAGGGCACACCTCCACTCAATGTCCTAACAGGCCTTTGCTATATGAAGGCAAAAACTGCAAGACCGGAAGGGCCAGTTAAGATCTAACTAGCATCCCCAAGAGCACTAGGTCTACAGCAGTGCGAATTAAAGCAAAACTAAATTGTCAGAGGGAACAGAAAGTGGAACAGACAGGACTGCCATGGCCAGATCTGTGGAGGTTCTGCCTTTTTAATAGTCAGCAGGCAGTCTGGAAGAGAGAAATATGCTCCTTGCTCTACATACAGCAGGGGTGGGGATTGATTCTCCAGATAGTGTGGGACCTCAGCTTCTAGCAGGCCTACCCAGCACAAACTCTTTTCCCCTAAACTGCAGTCTGGTTGGCTGCATGGTAGAGGAGACTGGACATTTCAACATAAAGAAGAGTCAGTAGCCAATGGTCAACTCCCTTGAGCACACCATTTCTCGTGAATCATTCCAACAAGGAGGACAAGGACAGCCTTCGATAAAACTCAGGGACTGAGTCCTTTATGTGCAGAATCTTGTATGGTTATGGGAGCCATAACCCAAACGAGCAGAAAAAAATTCTAAATAGAAAGAAAGCTAAGAAATAAATTTTGCTTTCATCTCATTTCCATTCATACTGAAATTGAAAGGCAATGTCTGGAAAAGGGGAGATGGAATCAGAACCAGTAAATGGAAAGCAAAATCTGTACTCCTTTTTCACAGGAACAAAGTATTTAAATTAGTTTTTTAAAACTGTAAATGAAGTTTCTCTTTAATTATATTAAGTTTTAGCAAACCACGTAAAACATTTCATTAAGTCTTTGAAATCAATTTTTATCACAGGTTTATAAACAGTAAATGAAAGTAAAGGCAATTGCATTTCCCATTTTCCAGCAGAGTGAAGAACTTTCCTAACTGTAAATGGATTAATACTCATGCCATTCCCCCACTATCACCCACCCACAGAAAACTGTTCACTAAATATTGCTCTCCCAGCTGCAGACAGATGGCGAGACAGCACTTCAGCAAGATCCATTGTGTCTGGCAAAGGATGCTCACTAGAACAAGGGTACAATATGCCCCAAGACTCCCACAGGATAGGGAAGGAAGGAGGAAAGAAGAAACAAATGGACTGGGTCCACAAAAAAGATATGCAATATTCAATTTGCTAGTCTTTAAGATTTCATGGGATCTTTTATTACTTTTGCTATAATAGATTGATAGAGCAACCCTGATGGAAATTGCTTTAAGAAATTGAATTTAATGCTGGAAGAACCAGGGATAATCTTTTAAAGTAACCTTCATTGCTCCCTCTAGTATATGTATCACCTCCTCACTGTGTATCTGTTTCAATCACTTAGATCTCACCCTTGTTTTCCCCTCAACTTTTCAAGGGCTTCAGAAATCTCCTGCTTTACCTACAGATCAGGAATTTGAAGATATCTGTAGATAATTTTGCCTAACTCAAAACTTTTTACTTAAAAACTCATTAAACACAACCCTTAAAGTATAAAAACATACCACTTAACAATTCAGCTTCAATAGAACTCCACAAAATGATTTTCAGCCTATCAGAAAAAAACTATATTAGAGTGGGAATCATGTAACCCTCCAGATGCTGCATTTCACTTTCCAGCTTTCTTCCAAAACCAATATGCTAACTATAACTTCTGGAGACTGCAGTCCAACAACATTTGGAGAACCACATGGCTCCCATCCTTGAAGTGCTACAGGCCACAATGAAGTTGTGAACTCTTGAGACATGGAAATGTAAAGAGTTTGTTTATAGGTATGTTTAGAAGGCATAAAATATAAAGCAGAAAGCTCTGTGTATTTTGTGAGGGTTACTAAGAGCATGGACATAGGTCAGTTCGGGACAGAAAGCCAATGTAACTATAAACAAAATATGAACAATGAATTCGCCAATAATGAACCAAAGACAAATGCAGCACTAAAGACAATGACTGATGCAATCAGACAACTGATGCAATCTGATGGCAATAAAGAATACCCAGTGTGTTACATTACCTCTAAGCACCTAACTAGAAGAGACAGAAATGTTTATATAAACTGGCCATAGTAGTCTCTATGTTTTTTGGATATGTCAGCTGATTAAGCGAGGAAAGATACAGAACAACCCAAGAAGAGATAGAAGTCAGGCAATCAGCATCTGTCTCATACACTGTTGGCTTGGACTACTAATATGCAGTCCAAGCCAAGAGTGTGGATCCTAGTGTTACCCTGATTTCTGGGGTCCCGTGAGGGACACCTCAATGTGCTCAAATACTGGGGAATGGGAATTAGCAAGAGCACAAGCTAAGCACTGCAAGAGGCAGGGCAACCTAGCGAGATCTTGAACCCAATGTCTACGGGGTCAGGCCGAGTCAATAATCAAACAGAAATAAATAATAATTGTTTTCCTTTATTTTGAGATACAGTCAAAACGTATGTATGCAACCACTCACACAGACCTAATGAAAGAAAGGTAGGAGTTGGATAGAGGATCTTAAGAAGGATTTTTCAGGGGAAATACTACACCTGATTCTGAAGCCCAGTTTATCAGAAGAAAAGTCTGTTGTATCGGAGATTCTCAGCACGTGGGAGCTGAGGGGAAGGCTCGTCGAACGGAGCGACAGCAAGGTGGGATGGAAGTCAGAGCGATCCGAAGAGACACTCAAAATCAGGGGGTCTTATAGTGGAAAATGTGCCTGTAGGCTAGTCCGTTCCCGGGGAAAACAATGGGTTTCGGTCTGGAAACAAAGCCTCCGAAAGGTCAGTACTTTAGATGATTGAATTATGACAGCGTTGTCAATAGCGTAGACAGTATGCAAACGTGGAGTGCTTGACAGTTGGATATTCGTCTCATCAAGCTGCCTGCTCGGGGCAGGGGATCTTTTGTAAACGGCGTGCATACATAATGTGATCTTAAGAGGGTACTTGCCTGGAGGTCTCCTGAAGCTGCAGTCCGGCAATTACTGGCCTGCCTGGATTTGTTTTGAATAGTTCAGCTATTTTCGGCCGTGCCCGTGTGCGTGCTTGTCTGGGGGCCTCGCAAGCACATGGGGAGGAATGGGTAGTGAAGGCCAAATTCTTGATATCAAATGGTATCTAATATACCACAAGTCCGGACTAGAAACTACAGTAACACTAGCTAATCAAACCAATCATGCTGATAAGAGAAGAGAGAGTCTCTGCTCTCAACCAAGCTATGCTAAAGAGATACATTTCCCATTCTGCTAGGTGCAGTAACGGATGCTGCTATATATCTATATCTATATAAATGTCCAGGGATATTAACCCATGGATGCCTGTGTGTTCACAGATGCCTGCTTAGAGATGCATAGTTCTTTAACAGAAGAGAATATATTCCTTAGTGGAATACCAGTATAAGATAGGAAGTTTCCTCTGTCTGTGAAATATTGAGAAGCCTGCTAAAGAGATGCAAATGTTATGCTCAGTCTTTATGAAGGTGTAATATCTTATCTCCCATATACCGTAATCTAATGGAATGCATGATGCCTTCTATACCATGTAAATGCAATGAAAGCAATGTACCCAGACATTGACATGTCTACGTTTCTCATTAAGAGGATTGTGTATGTTTGTATATCTGTGGATGCCTCTAATAAATTGCCTAAAAAATTAACAGAGAACCTGCATTCTTCCACAGAAATATCCCAACATTCCAATACTTAAGAATGTTTAAGAGGTATATTGATGTTAACTCTGTTTGTCTGGATTTTATTCTCTGGTCAAGAGTTGGATGGCCAAGCAGCCAGAAGGTGATAAAAGGGACCTTAGACAGATATGGATTAGCTGACAAATGACAAAGAACCTTCAAAACTCTCAGTCTAAAGAAATATGGGTCTGAAACCATATTTCAAACTCCTGAAATGTAATACCTAACAGAAGAATGTTGCAATCCTTCCAGAATGCTAACCAGGTATTTGTAAACCGCTCTCTGGAAGGCTACTTTGGGAGAGACATTTCCAGACCACAAAGGTCTTTGGAGGTAAGAACTTGCAACTAGAACTGGGTCCAGAAGTTCACAGCCAGACAGTGACCTGCTACTTAAAATGAGTTGGTAAATCCTTCCCTCCTATCCTATACAACAAGAAGCCAGCCACTGAGTTCTGTATGAGCTTCAGCTTCCAAATAATTTCCAAGGGCACCCTCTGGAAAAAAAAAATGATCCCATAAATAAATAATTCCATCTGACCCAATTATCAGATTAAAAAAAAAATCAAATCCATCTGACCCAATCATAGGTATTCTTTGTTAGAAAGATCCTGTATGGGAACGTTTTAAAAACATTTCTCTTTACATGTAAAAAAGGGACATGATAAATCTGAACATATGAATTGTAGAGTTATATGAATGAAACAAAAATGCAGATAATAATTTAGTTGCAAATTAAGATAGTAAACTGGTCAAATATACACCATTGTTCAGAAAATATATGAAGAATATCACTGGGAATGTGACTTAAAATGACCTTTCATTAGCTTGCTGACTTAAATTACTAAGTTATACCATAATGATGTAAATCAAACCAGCCTGTCAGCTACACGTTTGACCTAAGAGAATGTCATGGTTAAAGACCACACAGAGAACCAACAGACTCAGTAGAGGGATGCAATGAAGTTTGGGATATGTGGCTATTCCGAGTGCTAGAGCAGCCTAGCAACAGACTGCCAGGTAACCAAAATAACTCCTCAGAAGAGAAACCCAGCTCACAGTGTGAGGGAGGGCTGGTGGCTGAGAGGGAAAGATATAAGAAGGCAAATACTGATTGTCATTTTTTAGTCCTTCAGCCAGAGAGAGCTATGGAATAAAGTCCCTTGGTCAGTCAAGTTGTTGTCTGTGTGGGAAGGGGTTTAATTCTCAGGGAAGCCTTGAGAGAGGCAGAAGAGTAATCAAACCATTACAGAATCTAGTCAAAAAGTGTGACCTAGACTGGTGGTTGAACCTTTGGTGAGAGTGTAGCCAAAGGGCTGTTTATGCTACTTACGCTTATAGGAGAGTTTAAGGATATAAGGAAAGTGTCTAAAAGTACTCTGAAGAGCAGTATTTTGATCTGCATATGAACTCCAATACTTCATTCTGTATGTTATTTTCCTAAACATTACAGTTTATTTTTCTATATAAATACTGACTTGCTTAGTGGTATACAGTATTTAAAGACACACAGAAAACATGCTACCATAGAACTGTAAAGGAGTTTTAAATAATCGTTGAAAGGCCTCACCCATGGACTTCACTACAAGAAGCATATAAAATTGCCCCAACAAAACAAGGAAATTTATTAACATATCAAGAAATATTGAAATGGGAGGGGGATAAACCAAGGATGTGCACAGCAGAAGAATTAAAGGCTGATGGACATGAGTTAAACTGGTTCCCATGGCGACAATTTAAAGAAAGATTTAAAATGGATCAAAAACTGTATGGATTTGAGAGAAAAGAGAATGAATTGGATTTATTGATGAAAGGGAATCAAAAGAAGAGAATCTCCAAATTTTATAAGCTATTGCTGAAAAGAGAAATGGAACCAGATGTAGTTAAAGATACAATGGTCAGATGGGCCCAGAATGTAGGACATCCAATTGAAGTAGACGCTTGAGAGAAAGCATGGAAAACTGACATAAAATTTACACCAAATTTAAATTTAAGAGAAAACTTTTATAAAATGTTTCATAGATGGTATACAACCCCAGAAAGACTACAAAAAATAACCAAAAATGGGAATATAAAGTGTTGGAAATGTGATGAAAAGATTGGGTCCTTTTCTCATGTGGTGGACTTGCAGGAGGGCAAGAAAATTCTGGAAGGGGATACATGATGAAATTCAAAGAATATGTAACTTGAATTTTGAAATGAAACCAGAATTTTACTTGTTAAATATGTTAGGGCAACAAAGGGAGATAAGAAGGCACCAGAAGATATTGTTAAATTTGATAACAGCTGCAAGGTTGATATATGCGCAATACTGGAAAGAAAAGATAGATATTGACTTAGGAGAGTGGAAATTAAAAGTTCTGGATATGGTAGAGACAGAAAAATTAGCATTCTCTTTGAAAAACAAACCTATCCAGAACTTTGAAAGGGAATGGAAAGGAGTTTTGAATTGGATAAAAATATAAATGCAGAAGAAATGAAAAGTGAAACTGTTTTTCTCTTTTGTCAGTGGAAATGTAACTGTTCTTCTCTTTGTAAATGGAAGCAAAGCAAATTCAACTGGGGAAATATAAGCATGGAAGTGGGGGGGGAGTGGGGTACATCTGTCAACAGTGTATATCCACTCTTTTTTTTTATGTTATTAAATCTTTAATAAAAATATTTAAAAAAAAAGACCTCACCCTTTTATACCAAGGTGGTGTTATAAAGAGGAAGGCAGAATTATATGTCAAGTGACAGGGCGCCTTATCAGACTGGGGACCTGCCATACCCATCTGGGAGAGAAAATAGGCCCTGACAAGCGGTATTCTTCCATCAACCTCCAGATATAGCTCAGGTCTACCAAAGCCTGTGTCACCATCTCAGTCCCACAGCAAAGCCAAAATGCATTCTGAAACAGGTGAGAAAGGATGTCCAGACAAAAATTACTGCAACTGCTACCACCTGACCTGTTACAAGACAACTCTGCAAATATGTACTCAGAATTAAGTTTCACTGTGCTAAGTGGGACTAACTGTGTAGCAGGTTGTAGAATTAACTTGCCTAACAAAGAGAGAGTGGATACTTGTATGTGGAAACTCTCATTTTTTCAAGCACCCTGCTCAAAATCAAGGGTGAATCACTCAAAGCAACCATGAAAAGTATCTGCTTTTAAGCATCTCCCTTCCACAGATACTATATTAACTGTGGTGCCAAAGACAGGCTGGATCTAAGATTTATCACAGTGTGGTGCCGCTGACCCCTACTCTAGTGGATGTGAGAATCCAAAAGCCCTCTTAATGTCAGGAACGAATAAACTTACTGGACTTGATTCCACAGCAATTGGAGGCAGAGAAAAAGCAATTTCTATACAATGTCATGTAAAAAGGGTCCAATAATAATAAAAGAATGAGAGTGTGCCACTTCCAAAAAGGCGTCAAACACTTATGTTTTGGAGGTGGCTGTCTGCCCCACACGCATAGCTCTTCTGTAGATCTCTTTCCCCTAGCAGCAAAGTATACAAGAAATATCTTCGCTTAGCCACTGTAGAAGTTAAAAAGCATCATCAAGTATAAAGGCTACTGAGAACTAAGATTAGCCTTTGATGAAACACAGGAAACAATCATGTTCAAGTAACTGAGGTGAAGAATCACTTTTTAGTTGGGCAGAAGACTGTGTTTACTTGAAGAACACGGAAGGCAAAGAGTGGATATTTACTGTGGACAGTGAACTGAGGCGAAGATTTAAAAAACATGGTTCATCAAGTCTGACTGTGCAGTGCCAGCATGCTGTTGTGGGGTGAGCACTGGTCTAGAGCTCTGGAGAACAGGATTCAAATCGCAGCTCAGCTGTGGAAACCCACTGGGTGACCTTGGGCAAAGTGAGCCTCAGAGGAAAGCAATCACAAACCTCCCTCTGAACAAATCTTGCCAAGAAAGCCCCAGGACAGGTTCATGTTAGGGTTGTCATAAGCAGAAATAACTTGAAGGCACTCAGTAACAACAATATCAAGAACCATGGCTGGTTTGTTGAGACATAGGACTAAAAAAAACCAGAGGAACAAATACGTGTGTGTGTACACATATATTAAGGGAAAACATAGTCACTATTTGGTTATTAAGCCTAGAAGAGTGAGCTGAACACTACATGTGCAATCTCTGCACCAGCATCAGCAGCATGGCCAAACAGCTCTTGCTTGGAGTTGCAGGGACTTCCCCGTAGCTTTACATGAATATTCTCTAACCTGCAGGCTTTAGAAAGTGCAGGGTGGAAAAGTCCTAAAAAAATTAAACCAACGTCAAACCAATTGCCTGCCAGTGACAGGACAACCGAAATTCGGTAATACAAAAACAGAAAATAAAAGCGATGGTGAAGAGCGATGACTATAACTGCCCAACAAAATACAGGTAGAGCGCCAAGGGCCGATCCAGGAACCAAACCTTCCAAAAGGCTTTAAATTTAAGCGGAGTTTTCTGACAGCAAATTCAAAGCTCCGTCCTTGTCTTCACTCCAAATTAAGACCCACTGCGCAGAACGGGGCTTCCTCCCTGCACAGGTTTTGCAGCCTAAGAACACGATTCACTCGGCACAGGCCTCACTCGGAAGCGAGTTCCGTGCCTGCAGGACTACACTCACGGAGAAATACTTTTTATCTCTTCTACCTGCGGCTCCAGTCAAGGCCAAGGCTGTAAGCCTAATCTCAGGCGCACGCCCCTGGCTCCCGAAACGAGCAACGCGGAGACCCCCGCCCGCGAGTCCGAGCCCGCCGTCGACCCTCACCTGCTGGCCGGTCCAGCTTGAGGATGTCTCGCAGGTGCTGAGTCGCGCCCTCTATGTCAATGCTGGCGGAGGCCATTGCGCGCCCCCCTGCCGGTGCGAGTTTTCCTCCAACACACCGCCCTCCTCCACCCAGATAGGCCAAACGCCGACTCACCTTCCGCTTCCGGCCCGTACTTCCCGCCCTCTCCCCGTTAAACGCCGGTCCGTTGAACGAGTTCCGCTTTCAGAAAGAGCACCGTTTTTTCCAAGAAACGCTTCAAAAACAGAGGCTTAAAGGACGACGCCGTAAAGGAGAAGATCGTCTGTCTTTTCTCTCTTATGCCTGTATGTTAGGACCTTGGAATGCCTCTGAGTGGTAATATAAAACATCGGAAACAGAAATTTGTCTACTGGGAAACAAGGCCCATTGGACACAAAGAAATCTACTTCTGTAGCGTAATTAGGATTATGCTATCAAGTTATCTGCGAAATTCTCTCCGAAGACTCGGGGAGACATCCTAAATCAGGGCTAATCCTCCAGTTTTCGTTAGACCGGAACTCCCACTGTTGTAACGCGCCTTCAAGTCTTCTCCGACTTACGGGCACCCTAAGGAAATTCTTTCATGGGATTTTCTTGGCAAGATTTGTTCTGAGGCTGAGCGTGTGCGACTTGCTCAAGGTCACCCAGTGAATTTCCATGGCCCAAGAGGGATTCGAACCTTGACCTTCCAGTTTTAGTCCAACACTCAAGACAACTATACCACACTGGCAGCTACCATCATCCTTCACCCTTGGCTATAGTAGTTAGGTCGCGTGGAAGGCAACGTTGCCCACTATTGTGCAAACGGACCAAGCCCCGATTAATATGAACACGAGAGGCCCATAGACGAAGAAGAATGACTTTTTCATAATTGCAGGTGACTATCTTTTAAAGAATTAGATGCTCTACTTTTGAAAAGCGCATCATGAACAAACAAGATTCTCTCCCCAACATCTTGCTCACTGCCTTGCTATGGTTTGGGGCTGTTGCACAGAGCCTTTGTTCTTAATGGGAGAACTAATGGTTCAGCTTCCCAAATCATCAATATCTGTCTCGGTTTCTTGGTATCCATCTGTTGGGTAACACAGTTCTATTAAAACAAAAGCTAAAACCCAGTGAGGCAAGGTCTAGGCAAAGCAGTGGAAACAGATACTTAGGGTTCTTCATTAAGCCTTCTTGGAACAGTAAAACTCATGCTTTCCGTGCACATGGCTCTTTGTATTTTCATATTATATTGCATTACTTATATACTACTTGATATAATATCTAAGCTCACATTAAGAAAACAAGCTTTTAGGTAATAAAACTGGAAGTCTACCCAAGACTTGCTGCTAGAGTAGACCATATTGAACTGGACGAATTAATGAACACAAGCTTCACACCCACAATGCATTCAGAATCTCTTGAGCTAGACCTCTGACTGGAAGCAGACAAGATATGTTTGCTACAGGGTAGATTACAGTATTAGTAGTTTCTTAAACATGAAAGCTCTTCCCAATGTACCCAAGCCTAGAAGAAAAGACTACTGCTATTCCAAAACCCACAAAAAAGATTAAGCTTGTAACATTCCTTAGGGCCCCTTCCTCCAACTATCTCCCATTTGTTCTGCGAAGCCCCTGCATAGAATTTCAACACAGCATTTCTAAAACAAATAATCCCATCCAACATAACATGCATAAAGGGGCTGTAGAACACTATGCAGTCTGCTATTATCTCAGTATTATACACTGCAACAGGTGTAACACAGAGATCAGCATGAACAAACTATGAAGATAAGTATAGAAAGCATGAATTGCTGTTGTGTGCCTTCATTTCCAACCTATGGCAACCCTAAGGTGACCCTATTGCAGGGTTTTCATGACAAAATTATTTCAGAGTTTTGCTTCTGCCTACCTCTGAGGCTGAGAAGTGTGACTTGTCAAAAGTCATACTATGGTTTCCACAGACAAGCAGGGATTCAAACTCTGTTCTCCAGGGCTCAAAACACTATATCACCCTGGCTCTCTAAAGGATGAATATAGTGAGGAAAAAATAACTTTATTTCAAGTTTACATACATCAACGGCAAAACAGGAAATTTCTATAGGTTAAGCAACACTCCACTTGCTTTCCGGAATTCACTAAGATGTGAAAATAATCAGAATTAACACTTCTATTGACGCTGAACATCTCTTATCCAGCACCAGTTTCTCTCCAAGATGTAAGCTCACAGGAGAGGGAAAAAGGCCACCCCTGTAAACAATGTTGATACTATGACAGTTTAAAGCAGTGTCTTATTCCTTTTATCACTACAAACAGCCAGAAGATTGTGGTCCCAGAGACAAAAAAAATTCCTTATCACTCAGACAGTGATAAATGTGCTTGGTTACCTATTCCTATCTATTGCTTCTCTGAAGCAAGCACAATCCCAATCTCACCTTCCTTACTTTAATTTTCACTATTATCTAGGTTCTTAAGCTTAGCTTTAAAGCAACACCATTAAAGATTCTTTATTTATACATTTGCTACAGGTACAATCTTAACAAGCCAGAATTATACAGTTAACAGGTAGTCTCACTCCACTTAACTTCAGCTTATTTATTGGCAAAGCCAGTGTTGTTCTGCAATATTATATAAAAAGTTTGCATTCGACTCCATGTTCAAGTCCCTGCAATTATGCAGTGCATTAGGTAATGTATTTACTTGAATGTAATATTTTTATGTAATGTAATATTTTTACAATTCACGGCTGCCACACTGAATAGTCCATAAGCAAAGTTTTTGATGTATTTTTGTATAGGCAAAAAGGGGGCGGGCAGTAGGGTATATAAATGGCTCCTATAAACCAATGAATTACACAGTTTGTTATCCTACCAAGCCTGATATAGTCCTACAAGGGGCAAAAGAATACTGTTTTGGCTGCTTGCCAAGAACTACAAAAATTGGCAAATTGTGACAAGTCAATATATATGGCTGACAGACTATTTCACACAAGCCAGGTTACAAACTGCACAGGTCTGCTCTAATATGATTCCATTTAGTATTTTTATGAAAAAAAGAAAGAATTTGTACTATTTTAACTAGCAGTTTCACAGCCATAATCCATTTATACATCATTTATATATTCTCAGACCAGACTTTCTATAATCCCTTCTGGAAGCAGTTTCTCCCCCTATAGATTACAAAGTGATGGTTTCCATTAAGCAGAGCAGCCTGGATCAACCTCTCTCCAACTGGAATGGATGAATGTAACTTTTTACTCGTTCTCAGTTCTCTGAACTGCCTCTTCACCCTTAGTATTTCTGTTAATGGGAAAATTATTTTTACGATCATGGCACATACTAACATTAGGAAGCTGAAGACCACATGAATCAGAGTGTATAGGACAGTCACTCCCCTCTGATGGATGACAAAAAAAACACTCACCTGATTTGCTTAATCAGAGAAAATGTCTTCACTGTGAAATTTACATTTAAGTGATTTTTGTAAGGCATTTTATTTTTATATAGCTATTAAACATTGCTCCTATTGAGGCCTATACAACACTCAGTTCCAAAAACGTGACAATCTGACACTTTCTTTCCTCCAACGTTCTTACAAGGTATGCTGGGTAACGTCAAGTCATCTGAGGGTCATGCTTCATATGAAGGCGACACCTGTTCATATTAGTGACTTTGCAAGGAGGAAATGCTCTTCTTTCTGTCACCTGCTTTGAAGGCCAAATGCTGTAATCCTTAGCAAGCTTGGAAATAAATTCCACTGACAGGATTGGGACTATCTCAAAAGAAATCTGTACACACATTAAGACACAGATACCAGCCTAAGCCTCACTGCTCAAATAAGTTAAGTTTCTACAACTGGCCAAATCCTTGCACCAAAGCAGGAACACCACTGGTAAGCACGGCTTGTGGTACGAGTTACAGTTGTTTGCAAATACTGGCCTGCTGGGAAAAGTAGCAATCATCTGGATCTTTACTAAATAAGGAAAGAACATGATGAAAATATAAGGAGGTAGAAGAATCAGTGCAAAGAATCTTCATGACACACACAAGAGTAAAGCCAAAAGTGATTCCTTGAAAGTTGGGTCATTCAGGGGCTTTAGCAATGAACTTTTGTATTTAGATAAACTTCAAAATGTTGGTTTCCCTTGTTTGTTTGTTGCTGTGGAGGTCTAGACAACAGCTGCCCTTAATCAGGCATAGCAGTCAATTACCAGAGATTTCTTTCCACAGCTGAGAACCAAAACATCTGAGAACTGCACATTTGTTCTGGCTACTGATCAGCATTTGGAGTGAAAGACTGCGCCAGCCCAAGTCTCCGGTGTATGCTGGAAATTGCTCTGTTAAGTGTAGAAAATATCTGAAATGTCATAAGGCCTGGGAATACAAGATTGCTCATCCCACATTAATAAACACTTGAATAAGCAACCTTTCAAGATCTGGCCATTTTGGGGGGGAAAAAATCTCTAGTCCTTCTAAGCTTTCCACAGCAATAATACATATTTTTCTAGAGAGTGTATTGAGCAGTTTTTATGAACTGAGACTATTAAACTAATAAAGACACTGGGATTGGTGCATGCAGCTACTGCATAACGGCAACAAGATTTCAGATTGACAATTCAGGATGTTAACCAGAGTAAGACATAGGCAAGCATAAAAAGTGAGGTTACCAATGTCTTGAGGGACCAAGTTATACTTTACTTTGAAAACAGGACTGCTAGAAGGGCAAAATGCTAAACAATTCAAAACCCAGTTCTTGAATAAAGAAGCAAATATGCTAGTCAGGAAAGCTCAGTGCAGAAAAAAACAATCCTGTCCATAGAATATGCCGCATTTTCCCTTTTTATGCATCACGTTCAATCTATTTTGTACTAAAAACAGAAGAATATATCAAAGGGTCAGTGTAACGCTCTCATCTGCATACAAATAATCAATGTAAATTCATGTTCTGATTTTCATAGGGAGGCAATTTCTTGTTCAGTACTTGGACAATCCATCAACTAATGCATTTAAACCTTTGACAATTACCAAAAAAGAAGTACAAAACAGCTATGGACAGTTTTCACAACATCAAATTTATGTCCAGCCATGTGTTCCCAAATCAAGTATTCAGACACACAGTTGGAGATGCAGGACTCTCCAGTTATAGACTGAACAGTCAACAATTTAAACTGTTAGGAAAATTGCATGGTTTTATTGTATAACGTAGCACTGAAACATCTGAAAAAAAATCAATATCTGAGCTGGATTCAGGCTGCTGTTCTTTTCTTTCCTTTTGTTTCTTTGGGTTATTAGAAAACTTGTCAGTACAGAAACACAACCTTTTGTGTTATGGATTCTTCCCAAGGCATGCTGGTAAAACACACATTTCTCTTGTCAAATGCAGCTAAGTCTAACTTCCAAACATCATGCACAAGGAACTCTTCTAGCGATAAAACAAAAACTCTTCGGAAGGGCATGTCACAGGTCTTGCTGGCTTGCCGCAGTGTTGCAGGTTTGTGTATGATATTTGGAATGTTCCATGAGTGTGATTAATATCTGTAAAGAGGAGAGGAAAAAAGAAAAGGACAGATGCCTCAGGGATGTTGTTTCAACCAAAGTTGTGCAACGCTAGCCTGAACATGTCATTGGTGCAAACCCAAGCATCATTGATGTTCTTTAATAGAAATATCTGGTGGAATCCCATAATAGGATCTTCATCAGCCTGTGAAAACAAAATGAAAATACATTTTAGAAGCTCTGCACTGCAGCAAATATATTCTAGCAAGCCGGAAGATTCATATTTGGTGACAGATTTGTCATGCATACTTCTCCTTGAAGCAAAACAATACAAAATACCACCACTACCCCAGCTTTAATACAGTCTAGGATTCGTCCCTGTGCTACTTAACAATTAAGGTTTGGACATGCATTTTTCAGTTGAAATGGTGCAGAATTATGATGTCATGGACAATAATCACACTACTAAAAATCAGAGGGGATCCATTCTCACAATATCAATTACTACTGCACTACAAAGATTATCTATGCTTATGGAAATTTGAAAGTTGTGTTCTTTTTGGAATATAAACACACACTTTAGAACAACGTTTCTCAGCCAGACTGCCCTGGAACACTAGGGTTCTGCAAGAGGTTGTTACAGGTTCCATAAGAAATTGTGATTGATTGATTGAAATAAATAAAGAAATAACACACATACACACACATCTCCTGTCCAAGCACATTTGCTCACACAAAAAGCATGACGTTTAGGACATACAAGAGGAGATGTTATATCAGAGGAGATGTTATAAAAGATATAGGAAGATGCTATCAAGTATTTATTTTTATCACTTTATGTAATGAAATGGAGCTTCTATCATGGTCACAATAAAATTAAATAGCTACAATGCTTCTGTTTTCAAGAAAAGGCAGAAGGACATATGAAACCACTTTTGGGTCCCATAGTATATTTTCATAGCATAATTGCAAAGGGTGGATAACAGTTTAGTACATCTGCTATTTGAACACTAAGTATCAAATATACTTTGGAAAATATAAGAAGGAACTATAGCTATGACCTATATTTCACGTGGTGCTTGATTGTCATGATGTCCCAAGTTAACAGTGGGTTCCCCCCTGCACTGAAATGGAAGCTTCTATACTATATCTGTAAAGTCTATTTTTAAAAAAAATACTGTTACAAAAAGAAAAATGACATGAATGTAAATATAAAACAAGATCTGAATTTTGTGACAATTCTTAGTCTTTACATGCCCATCATGGCCCCTTTCTGCCCCCACCTTGAGTATATGTGCACTACTTCCTCTAAGGCTGAAATGAAAAAAATACTTTACAGATGCATCTTGACAGATACAAATGCATCTTGACAGAGCTGTGGGGAGATAAATAAAACTGTTTCCTAAGATGCAAGTCCTTCTATAAGCAAGCATTTCACACAGTGGTAACATTTGGTTCTTCCCTTGCATATTAAAAACCAAATCAGATGAATGTAGCAGAGCCACATATTCATGCTGTATATTTCAAGAACATTTTTAGAGTTGCAATTTGAAAACACTAGGCCAAAATCCTTCTTTAAAGCCCAACTTTTTCTGTGAAGCCTTTGGCTTAATCCTTTAATCCATATCTTTAACTGAAACAAAGCCTACATATTTGCAACTCTGCCACTCTTGCTTGTCCTCTGCTTGCTGCCCATCTCCCATGCACTCTTGTAATTGACTATATCTACTACATCATCACCATCACCATCATCATTCATGAACCATATGGTGCTTCAAAAAGTAACCTGTTTTTGGTTGTAGAGTGTCAACTTGCTCTGAGAGAAAAACTGCACAAATAAACCTACAGGCTTTAGTTGAGACAGACAGTTTCAGACATAATGAGGCAAGCATTCACTGCATGCCACACATAATGTCCCAGGTTTCTAAGGTCTGGGATAAATTAAGCAGGCAACTCAATGGCATAAAAAAATATAGTTATGCTTAATTAATTCTGCAGCATTTGCTACCTAGTACAGAACCCATATCCTGCTTATTTTGGGAGCCACAATTCTGAGACAAGCAGAGTTCTCATTCTGCAAATCCCGCTTTGATAACACACAAGCAATGGCCATGCTGTTCAGACTTCAAGGTCAACTAGGACACAGGAGCAAGCGGAATGCTTCTTACTCAGTGAGGACTGCGGAGTTGAGAGGTAGGAGGAGGCCAGAAGCTAAACATTGTGGAGTGCTAGCCTGAAGACTTCATTGGTGCACACCCAGGCACCTTGTAAGCTTTTCAACAAAAAGGTCTGATGGAAACCTAGAACTTGGTCATCATCTGCCTAAGCAGAAGAGGAGAAAAATCATTAAAGGGGCAGGATCTGAAAATATAGAATGCCAGTGTCACTTGGAATTCTGTTATGAGTTCATTTACTGTGCTTACACAGAGTGTTCCAAGCCTAGGTCTGTTAACAAACATAGATACCTGAACCCTTGATGAATATGTAGACAAGAAGCAATGCAATAGGCATTAAGAAGAAACTAGAAAGGGCAGATTGCTTACCTGTAACTGGAGTTCTTCAAGTGGTCATCTGTGAACTCACACAAACGGAGTTGTCTGCACCTGCTCAGAGCAACCTTCAGAACCTTCTAGAACTCTAGGCTTAGCTTTTTGGTGGAAACCCCTTTCCCTTCCCCTGAGGCTATATAAGGCCCCTGGCACCATCTCCACTTGTTCTTTGGACTGCTGCAGCATCCTTGGAACAAGGGACATGACATGACATGAAGAGGGGAGGTAGGGTGGTGTTGTGTGAGTTCACAGATGACCGCTCGAAGAACTCCAGTTACGCAACCTGTCCTTCTTCTTTGTGGTCTCTGTGACTCACACAAATGACAGACTAGCAAGCTGTGCATAAGGAGGTGGGAATGTCATGCACATTGTACCAAGATCTATCATATAAATCATACAGTACTCCGAAAACACAAGCTAGGTAAAAGTGCAAGAAAGAAACAGTTGTTTACTGTACAAAGTCAACTGATCATACAGTATGCAAATTCACTGAATCACAGAAAAGAGTACAGCTCTCCCAAACTTTGTATTATTAGAAAAACTCTGAACAACTCTGTAATGAGAGATAAATGTAGTGGGCTGTACCCAGGTGGTAGCCCTACAAATGTCCTGAAGAGGTACTCCTCTAAGGAATGCTGCTGAAGCTGACAAGTGCTCTAGTGGCGTGGCTTCTCAGCCAGACTGGAGACCTTTCTAGCAAGTTCGTAACACAGTCTTATTGTGGAAGTCACCCACTTAGAAAGTCTTTGGGAGGAAATAGGAAGTCCTTTCTTTGTAGAGAAACAACATAAGAACAGTCTCTGAGAGTTTCTGTATTCAGTAGTGCACATGCCTCACATCCAGAGCACGCAAAGTCTGTTCCAAGTCCAAGGTAGGATTTTGGAAGAAGGCAGGGAGAACAAAGTCCTGGTTAAGATGAAAAACTGACACAACCTTCAGTAAGAAGGATATGTCAGGGCAAAGTACAACTCCATCTCGATGAAAACGCAGGTAAGGTAGTCAGCTTGAAGTGTGTAGAGCTCGGAAGCCCTTCTGGCTGACGTTATGCCAACCAAAAAGGCCATTTTCCACAAAAACAGTCTCAAATCGCAGTCAGCTGTGGGTTCAAAGGGACACTTGGATAACTGTGAGAAGATAAGAGGTAAGTGCCATCCTGGACCAGATGGGTGTACAGAAGGGTGGATATATTTATACCCCTGCAGGAACTTGCAGTTGAGTGAATCTGCAAATCAGGATGGCCTACCCTTCCGCTGAAGTTGTGAAGAAATGGCAGTCAGGTAGCCTCAGATCAAGGCCAACGTCGAAGAGAGAGGAAACTCGAGGAGGTGGACGGTATCGAAACTGTTGATGTTGAGACTTTGATGTCAGATAAAGTCCAAAATCTGTAATATATTTGTATTCCTATATTTGTAATTGTAAGATTGAACTGTTGGCGGTTTGTAGGCAGCATCGATCACTTGTTGAACAGCAGGCGGCAAGGATGTTAGTGAAGCAGATTCCATGCGGTCAGTCTGAGATTGTTGATGCCTGGGTGACGAACCCTGCCCCCATCCAGGGTCAGTAGGTTCGGTCTGTGTGGCAATCTCAGATACTGCCACCTGGATAGGAGTAACAACGAGGAGAACCATGGTTGTTGAGACCACCATGGTGTGATCATGATTGCAGAAATCCTGTCCTGTTGAATCTTCTCGAGGACGCTGGTGATCATCAGAAACTGTGGGAACAGGTAAAGCACAGGTCCTGTCGTGTCTGCAGCAGTGCAGGCAGTTACTTACAAACCGCACAGCTCCTACACACAAGGTGAGAGTCAGAGAAGGTCCAAACAGAAAGGCAGCCTAGAGCAAACAAATCCGAAGCGGCAAATCCAAACCGTAGTCCAAACAGGCAGAGTTCCAAGACAACCAGATCCAAGAGCACAGCACAGGGTTTCAGAGCCAAAGAAACCAGTTGCTGACCCTGGGAGGACAACTCTTTTATCTGGAGCCCTCTTTTATCTATGGCTGCTGTTGCCACAGATGTTCCCTCATTAGGGCTCACTTACTACTTAAACAGGCCGAGCGACACAAGTCCTCCCTTTCACGGCGTCTCTGCAGCAAGGTAGGTGTGTCAGCTATGTCTTCCTCTATTTATTCCCCTGGCTCAGGCCCTTGTTGTTGTTGTGTATTAACTCCCTCTGGACCAGCTTCTGGAGACACTTCAGCCTCTGGGGAAGCCTTTGCCTCGGAGTCAGAATCCTCCTCCTTGCTGCCACAGTCCCCAAGTCAGGGCATGACAGGTCCTGCCCAAGTGAAAGTGAACTCATCTCCAAGTGAGTGTTTCTCGGTTGGATCTCTTGAGCAGAACAGAGAAGACTGTTTGTTCGACGCCGACGCAAACATGTCTATCGACAGTGTCATCCACGTCTCGAACAGAATCAGGAAGACTTGTCCAACTGCCAGTCATGGCACAACAACAGAGTCCTGCTTAGAGTATCTGCTATGATATTCTGTTTTCCTGGTAAGTGAAGGGCAACTGGAAGAATGCCACAAGAGAGGTACCAATTCTACAGCTGCAGTCAGGTCTAGCAGAGCTCTAGACTTTGTGCCACCTTGCTTGTTGATGTAATAAGTAATGGTGGTACTGTCCATGAGGATCTAGACCACATGACCCTTCAGGACATCTTCGAAGGCTTGAAGGGTTTTGATGACAGCTTAGCAACTCTACTGCAGTTATGTGGAGCTGTCTCTCTTTCTTCGACCAAATGCCCCTGACTGTGAAGCGATGCGTCTGCGCTCTCCAGCCATCGAGGGAAGCATCCGTTGTTACCGATATTGAAGGAGCAGGCTGGTGAAAGGGTAAACCTGCCAGTAGGTGCTGATCTTCCATCCATCAAGACAAAGTTTGAAGTATCTGTCTCGGTATTGAAAGTCAACATTGAGGACTGTCGACAAAGGGGTTGAAAAAACTGAGGAACCAGTGTTGTAGTGGTCTCATTTGCAGTTTGGCGAAGGGAACTATCAAGATTGTCAAAGGCACCAGTCCCAACAAAACCTGGATCGATCGAGCGGTAGCCCTACGGTTCCTCTGCAGTAATCTTATCTTCCTTCAAATGCAAAGCTCCCTATCCTCGGGCAAGAAAGCCTTTTGGTGAATGGAGTCCAGAACCACTCTAATGAACTTTATTCATTGAACTGGCAGAAGATGGGACTTGTTGAAGATCACTGTAAGTCCCAAATCATGAAGAAGATTCAACACAACACTGACATTGTGAAGGAGTCGACATTGGGATCGAGCAACAATTAGCCAATCGTCGATGTAGGGGAAGAGGATGATTCCACATTGCCGAAGAGCCACTGCTACAACTGCCATACATTTGGTGAAGACTTGAGGGGCAGTACTCAGGCCAAAAGGAAAAACTTGAAACTGGTAATCACGCTTCCCAACAGCGAAGGTAAGAAAGCGCTTGTGGTCTGGGTGGATCGCTATGTGGAAATATTCATCTTTCAGGTCGATGGTTGCAAACCAGTTTCCTCTCTTCAGAAGTGGGAGAATCCACTTCAGAGTGACCATATGAAATTGATATGGTCGGATATAGTGATTAACATGCTGAAGATCTAGGATGGGTTGAACACCTCCATCCTTCTTGGATACTAGAAAGTATTGGGAGCAAAACCTGTTTTGTAGAGCATGGAATGAGATGTGCTCTATCGCTCCCTTCTCGAGAAGGACATGTATTTCTTCGCAGAGGGAACTCAATGGATGGGTCAGTTGTACCCAGCCTAGCAATGGAGGCTTGCTGAACTCAATCGCGTAGCCCTTCGCCACAATGTCAAGCACCCAGGAATCCGTCATGATCAAAGTCCAACTACTCATGTGGTCTCTGAGTTTGGAGCCAAAAAACGGAGTGCTGGTGTTTGCTCTGATATCATCAGCACCAAAGCCAAAGTGGGTGTCGATGTTGATACCAAGGTCGTAGCAGTGTCGATGTCAATGGTTTCGGCGTCCACTGTATTGAGTGGATGTAATACAGACAATCTTGTAGCAGTGTTGAATGATGTAACAGAACCATCCTCAGAGTAGTCAACCCCGTTGTTTGGTGGATTCAGACTTCTTCTTAAACTGAGTTTTGGCCTGACATGCTGGAAGTCTTCGAGACTGCTGACTGGAAGAGGAAGCCTGGGAAGAACATTGGGAGGTATAAGGACTATAATGCCTCCGTGGAGGTAAGCGGTACCAGCGGTACTTACACGACAACTGTTGAGGTTGCATCCCATATTTCTTCATGCTGGATCGCATCTTATGTGTGTGCTCCAGCTTATTGTCTGCAGAGGCGTTAAATAGTCCATCTGAATCAAATGGAAGGTCCTCAACCAACGACTGAGAGGACTGTGATAGGCCTGATGAACGTAACCATGAGCACCATCGAAGAGCCACAGCAAATGTGAAGGCCTTCAGTGCAGTCAACAATAGGCCTTGCTGTTGTAACCTGCTGGTTCGTTAAGCATTTGGCCTCTTGAAGAAAGACCTCAGCTATTCTATTCTGATCCTCTGGCAACCTCCCAATGAAGACCGTCATCTTGTCCCACAAGAACTGGTCGTATGCTGTCATCCAAGCCACATAATTTGCAATCTTGAATATGAATGCAGCATTTGAATAGTTCTTTCTACAATGAATAAAAAGAATCATAATAATAAAAAAAGAATAGTACTTTTTGCCAACGGAATCAAGTTTCTTCCCTTCTTTATCTGGCAGATTAATGTGGAGACCTTGTGAAGTTTTAGACAGAGCAGTGTCCACTATCACAGAATTAGGCTTTGGACGACTCTGAAGCCATTTCTCCTTGGCATCGATGACCTTATAAAGTGAGACAAGTCTCTTAATGGTAGCTGATGCTGAAGATGGTGAAGGCCAGGTCTTTTTGAAGACATGTAGAAGGTACGGAAGAAGTGGGATAGCATAAATTGACGGCTCTTGTGGTTGGTGGTAAACCAGGTCATCAATTGACTCCTTCAATACCTGAGTGGTGAAGTTTACGTTTTTGGACATGCGAGAGATCAAGTCCGAAAAGTCTCAAACATATCGGAGGGAGATACAGGTTCTCCCAAAGGGTCAGGAGGCTTCTCAGTGCTACGGACAGTGGACTTGTTCAAGCTTGATGAGGAAGTTGGAGACCATCGAGCTGGTATCTCAGATGATCAGTGTCTGGGAATATCAGACTGCATCTCTCCCATTGGTCTAGACGTCAACATGGAAGGTTGGTCAGTTACAACCTCTGAATGTTGACCAGATTGACTGTGCTTAGGTGAAGGAGACTGACCAAGTTCCCAGCAGGAACACACCAAGGGGCTACAACGATGGCGAGAAAATGGATCATATCGATGACATCTTCTCTGCCTATGGTGTGGAATATAATGTTCCTCTGACAAATACAATATCGAAGAACTTGAGGGCAAATAGTAGCAGTAGGTTCTTCATCGGCGAGTATGTCTGGATCTCCACAAATGTCAGGAATAGTATGACAAATGCTATCGGGATCATGAATAAGACCTCATACAATGATGGCTTCGATGTTGAGAGCCTCAACGTTGACTATGATCAGACTTCGAATGTGATTTGGATCAACACCGTGATCGACGCGATCTTGATCTTGTATTACCCCTCTGAGTGGATCATGGTTGGAGGAGCCTGGACCGTTTTCTTCCAAGATCTAGGAGATGGTGAAGGGTGGACATCTGGGGAAGTCTATTGTTCTGTGGTAACCTGCACAGTTGATTCACCAGACCTAGAATGTCTCACTCTCGCAAGTTCTTTCTCTATAAAGTGGCCCAGTGTAGAGGGCGCTGGCTCAGAGGTCAACATTGGTGGCCTAGCTTGTACTGAGGCCTGGTCTTTTGCCAGAAGCGTTGAAGCTCTCCGGTCCCAATGTTTATCTTTAGATGAGGTCTTTGACATCAGTTTTTTCATCGAAGTCTCCATCGAACGTTTGAGGGACCTTTTCGACAAGACCTCTGAAGCAGCTGGGTCAGGCAGCGAAGTTCCTTTTGATGTTGAAGGTGAGGTTGAGGGTTGAAGGGCCTTTTCACACAGGAGGCACCAAAATCTAGCCTCCCGATTTCATCTCATCTGAGGGGTGAATGCCTGACAGCAGACACAGACTGAAACATTATCACCCTCATCCAGACAAACTAGGCACCTGGAATGACCATTGCAGTTGGAAATCTTCACATCACAAGTTCGACAGCACCTGAAGAAGGCTGTCAATGCCATAAAATCAGGGGCAAGTCCGTAAGACAAAGTAAAGTAACCATAACCAAGTCAAGAACCAAAATTTCAGTACTGAACACTCTGAAAGGCTCTGAAAAGCACACTGACGCAGCAGAAAGGAAGGGATCAAGTGGCGATGGCACCAGAGGCCTTATATAGCCTCAGGGGAAGGAGCATGGTTCCCACCAAAAAGCTAGGCCTAGAGCTTTAGAAAGTTCTGAAGGCTGCTCTGCGCAGGTGCAGACAATCCCATTTGTATGAGTCACAGAGACCATGAAGAAGAAGCTAGTTTATTCAGTTCATTATTACCCCTAGAAGCTACAAGGTATATCTTTTTACTTTTATTGTTTTACTGGAGCTTCTCCTATAATAGGCAACTCATGTTATTTCAAATAATTACTTCGTAAATCATGCAAAAGAATTTAACAAGCCTCTTGGTCCACTAATAACTAACAACTAAAACCTTGCAAAAACTAGTTGCTTCCATATGGGAAACTCTGAAAATATGAAGCTGCATTATAGAGGAACAAACTGTTGGTCATTCCTGCCCAGTGATATCTACTTCACTTGGCAGATATTCTCCAACAGCCTTCATAGCTCCTTACATATGAGAACTTTTAAGACAAAAAATGCCATTGAGGGAAACTGGGTCCTATAGCATATAAAGCAGATGCTTCATCATGGAGCTACTAGCCCTTCTGATTTTATTAAACTGAAGCTAAAAAAATACAATTTGGAATTTGTGGACCACAATAAATTGATCTTTGAGGTGTTATAAGGCTCTTTCTTGCTTTCTTCACAGTCCACTCCTTGAAACAGGATGACATATGGAGTGCAAGGATGTGACCACAAGCACCATACATCCTTTTAAACTAAAGCTCCCAACGGCTATTGTCTACAGTCTGTGTCATGGGTCCACAATTTGTCACATGACACCTTCTTACTAAAGTCCTTACAATATCCATTCAGAGGTTTCTGCCAGAAGGCAACAGCAGCATATAAAAGCACTAGCCCCTCCTTCAGTTAGTTGCAATACATGGATGGTACCTATTCAACAGCTACTACTGAGGCATGGGGGCTTTTGCACCAAAATCAATCAAACTATATTCCAACTTTATTTTAATCCTTGCAAAGACAATGCAACACACCAGAGGGAAAGGGAGTAGCAAGCCTTTTTGTTTCCATAACCTAGTCAAAAGTAGACATTCTAATTTGTGGTACTGGAGGCAGATATTTGACCCTAGATTTATCAAAGATTTAAATGTAAAACAATGGTTTACCTTCAGATTTTTACTCATATTTCTCTCTGGGCACTCATTCTTTCCCGAAATAGACTGAGAAACCCACAAAACAAGGAAAGGTGGGGATTTATGCCCATGGCCCATTTCTGGCACCCAAGCTATGGTTTATACTTGGACTGAGTGCCTTTACAAGGGTTCTAAAACACCATTTCATAGAGTATAAGGTTGAGAACAGCACATACCTTAAGCTGCCCAACTACCATACTGAGTATACAACTGTCAGGTGTGGGCTGATGGTCTTGCGCTGTGATACTGTGCTGTATTTTCTGAAAGGGAAGGCTCTGAAACAGAAACAAGAAACTCTTATTCATTTTCTTACAATTTCATTTCTGTATTTAAAAAAAAATTATTTACTTGACACACAAAGGTTAAGATAAAGAGACACGATAGTCCACAATGCAAAGGTTCGATTAAAACCTCAGTATTAAGGTTTCAAAATAAAAATACCCTGTCTGCAACTGGAGCACAGGTAAGATAAGAACACTATCTTCACATCTTTTGGATATATGGCTGCCAAACAGAGGCTAGAATCCAATACAATGCTTAATTGCTCTTAAAACTACAAAAATCAAGCAGTTCAATGGCGCTTATCTTACACTTGACTGGCAGATTGTGGTATCAAGCTAGGTTCTCAGAAGGAAAACCGGTTCAGAAGTCATGTTGCGATGAACATTAAAATTCCAACCCCTCAGGAGGACTTAAATTCAATTGGTAAACCACTTCTTGTGAGGTGTATAACCTGTGGCCATCCAGATGTTGTTTCAACTCAACTCAAATATTCAACTTCAACTCTCATAATCTCTGGCCACTGGCCATGCTAGCCAGAGCAAATGGAAGCCAGTTCAACAACATCTGAAGCATATCAGGTTTTCCACCTCAGTTAAAAAAAATGTAAAAGGCACGCAGGAAAACTATGTTCATACAACTTTCACACTGTTGTTCATCAGGGCATGTATGCTGTCACTTTCCAGTGAGGAACTGCAGAGGTTTGGGATTTTCCTAGCAGTTAAACAGCCTGTTTGCCAGCTCCAAACTGGAATGGAAACTGGAAGATGTTGGACTGCTGCATTGCTGAAGCTCCCAGGGTACCTTGGCTGCATAGCCAGCAAGCTCTCCACTACCACCACTTCCAACAGAAAATGGGGTGCTGGGAAGGGAAGCTCTGTTCAGGACCCTTCAGAGAAGAACAGCACAAGGTCAAGAACAAGTCCTGGTGACTACAATTTTTGACTGACTGCCAAAGTTATGAAAAGTTGTGGACGTGGTGGTATCAGTCTTAAAATCGCAATTCTGCCCTCTAAGACATAGGCCAAAATGCACTTCTCAGCTCCATAAGCAGTGGATACACTAATAACTTACAGCCTGTATGGGCCTCTACTTGAAGCTACTGCCAGCATGGACACCACTGTGCCTGACCTTATCAACAAACTAATTCCATAGACTGAGCCCAAAAGGCATGAGTTTATAAACACATTTATTTTTTTAACAGAAGATAATGAAACCATTCACAATTACTTGTTGTTCAAGTACATGCGTTTCAGAACAGTTCTTACTGTCATCTATATAGTTATCCTAATTATCTTCTCTCAAACACACCTCACCCAACTACTGTCCCTGATCTAACACTTCTCCAATCCACTCTGATTGTCACTCACACATCAGCCTTTTAAAAATCCCATTCAAATCTCCATCCAATCACCTATCACCTACAACATTCCATGCTTTCACCCCCCTCCCAACTGACTACAGTGAGCCTTCCACATTTGTGGATTTCACTTTTGCAGATCTGATTATCCACAAATTATTTGCTGTCACCTCTGCTGCCTCTTTATGCCATTTTTAATAGGGACTGCAATCCTTGTGAGACTGAAAAACTGTGAACAAGGCTTGTAAGTCCCTATTAAAAATGGTGTGGGGAAGCAGTGGAGGTGGCAGTAAGCCCAACTAGCCACCCACTTCTGCCTTGTGAAGGAACCCTGACGCCTCAAAGGAATCCATGGTGGGTTGAATATGGTTATCATACTTTTTTGTGTGTTAAATATGGTTTGGGAGGGCCTAGAGTTATTCATGGTTTTTTCACTTTCAAGGAGGTGCTGTGGCCCTAACCCTAGCGAATGTGGAGGGACGACTGTACTTACATTAACATCTCTAATACATACAATAACAATACTTTACCTTGTTTCATATAAAATTCACAATACAAAATCATATATAATAATACTTTACCTGACACAGCTGTTTCCAATTCTCTTCTCATACCAGGCAAAATATGTTGTAAAGTCTTCCATTTTTTAATGCATGTTTAGCATTCCATTAACAGTGCCTCTCAAAAGGCTAAGTATTGCTTACATGAGATGCTACAGAAATTTTTAAAAAAACCATGCAGGCAAAAACCAATATGGAAACCACTATGGAGGAAGTGACAGCTGTACCATACATGCAATGATACTATAGCAGATGTAAGGCTAGAACACAGCCTGCCCAGATAAGCCAAAGTTCAAGCCTGAATAAAAATGCATCAGACATTAATTACTAGTGCAAATACTTACTGAGAGTTTTTCAACAATAGCTGCTTTGCCCTGAAATTGTTGTCCTTCCCATGTAAGGCATGAGGCATCTATCTGAAATAATAACATTAGGAAAAGACAGTCACAGTCTGATTGGAAGATTTCATTTTTGTGCAAACTATTACTAAACTCTCACACCAAATGTAATGGTTCGGTACAGGCCATTCATAAACAGGAACCACTGAGTAAGAACAAGCTCAGGTAAGTTAACTCAGGTAGATACCCAAAAGAGTTGGCTAGCTGGATTCTAAGAAATATATCTCAACAGACACCCCAACAACTCAGACTGGCCACTAGTTACTCCTGTTCTATCTCCAACTTTTGCTCCCCAGGCCTTTTTTGTACACTGTGACATGACCTCTCATGTAGCAAACAGAAGCTCCTGGACAAAATTTAATTATTTTGTTAAAATATTTACATCCCTTGTGGTGCAGGAATCAGTTTTCTTTATAACAATTGCACTGGCTTTAGTGGGCATCCACAGTGAAGCCTATACCATAATCAGTAAAAGTGGCAGCCATTCCTGGGGTTTTAACAACACTGAATGATGAAAACTATCATTCCACACTCACAGAAAGAGGAAATACCAACTGTTCACAACAGCTTCAATTCGTTCCTTTGTCCAGGAACATTTTGAGATTTTTATTGTATCTGCAATCCCCACCACCTGCTATTTTTCAATGGAACTTCCAAAAGTGCAAAACTAGCTTGCTTAACATAGCACCAGATTCTCTGCTTTGAATGGAATGTAGTAAAAAGCACCTACCATTCTCAACTTACATAGCTGCTCTGGAGATACACATTTTGGGAAGTCTTTCATCTTTAGACATATTGTCCAATAAGCGTAACCATCTTCCATGCATTTCAGTCATGCTGGAAGTCAAATTCTAAAACAAAGAGTGCCATTTTTTAATTCCCTCCCTAATCCATCATTGTCTGATAAAGGCAGATTTACTCCACTCTGTTCCCTGACTTTTGTTACTTCCAGACAATGAACCATGTCTGTCAGTTTATTTTATGAAGAGTGATATGGCTACTGATGGCTTTAGGTCAAGTGCATTTTTCTTTCCCAAGCAAATTTGCAGTCCTCTACACTGACATCTAAATACTGATAGACATGTGTAACCTTTAACTGCACTTCATTGCTTTTATACACCACTTTCAAAAGGCGTCCAGCAAATGGTTAACTTGAAAATCAGACACTGCCATTAACTATAGAATTACTGATATTCAATACAGTGGAGAAAATTAATGGCAGCATTACTGAGCCTCACATGTCCATGAGGGGTGTAGGCATCAGGGTCACTGCTGGACCCTAGATACTAGATTCAGAGATAAAAAAACAACAAATTTCTTCTCTTCCTTTTCTACGATTATATAGTATGAAACGGAAGGGAAGGAGAAAATCAAAACCTTCTTTTTTTTTTTTTAAAGGATCTCAGGTAAAAGAGGAAAAAAACAAGAAGAAAAAGTCATGGACAAAAAGCAAAAGTTTGCCTTCTGTCAGAAGGTAGATTCAAAGACTGAATTCAAGTGAGCTTCAATGGTAGTGGGTAGTTCTTTCTCGCACACAGGATGAAGGAGAAATGCAGATCTGCTTAATTCATCTAATACTTAGACACATTCTCATGGCTCAATTTTTAAATTTAAAACTTACAAAACCAGGCTTCTGTAATCTGGTTCCCTCCTCCTCTGCTGGATGATAATTTCCATCCTCCCCAATTAGTATGTCCACTGCCATGGAAGGAAGGTTTTTCATGTCCTCTGCATCCATCTGTGCTCCCTTAAAAATTTACTGCAGAGTTGTGGGCCTCATATCAAAAACTTGGGAAGATACTGATAAATGGAACTTACATCATTTGTTTAATCTGTGGTACGGTCTAAGTACAGATAAGTATAGGAGAGACCAAGAAATTTTTCTTTCATGTATTTCCTTAAATTAATTTACATTAGTATCAACCCAGTTTGGGGAAGATTTTGTTTTCCCTCCCCAACCTACTTGATCAACCCCTCTTTCTTAAGAGGGGAAACTATTTAGAAACTTCCGCAGGTCCAAAATGCTGCATCCAGGCTGTTGACTGAGCCTGGTTACAGTGATCATGTGACTCCTCTTGTAAAATAGCTTCACTGGCTACCAGTCCATTTCCAAGTGGAATTCAGAGTGCTAGTTTTGACCTTTAAAGCTCTACATGGCTTGGATCCAGACTGAAAGACCTATTCTCCCTATACACGCCAGTATCAGTTTTAAGATATGTACGGGAGGGCTTTCTTTAAGTCTCACCACCTTTGCAGATGCATTTGGTGAGGACAAGAGAGAAAGCCTTTCCCACGGTAGCTCCCAGACTATGGAAATCCCTTCCACAGGAGGTCCGGTTGGTCCCCTCCCTGCTCTCTTTCTGCTAGCAGGTGAAGATTTTTTTATTCTGGTAGGACTCTGAAATTTAATTATGCAGCAGTAGTGTGTATGTGAAGTTGCCTTTTTTTTAAAAAAAATGGTAATTATGTTTTAAATGTGTTTTTAACCATAATTTGTTAACAATACCATTATTTAATTCTTTTGTAAACTAAGATTTTAACTTAATCTTATTTTAAATTACTGTAAGCTACCTTGAATCCTATTTTGAGACAAAGGTGGGGCATAAATTCAAATTCAATTAATAACTTTTCATCTGACCAGAAGAGCTTTTCATGATTTAGAACTGTCATTCTAATCAATAAATTGACTAAACATTCCAGCCTTATTCATTACTGCCTTTCTCAACCTGGTGCTCTTCAAACTGGTGAAGACTACCGGACTTCATTTGACAAGCCATTATCTCCCTGTTTCAGCTATATCTTTGTAAAATAAAAACAGTTGCTTCACACAATTTGTCATCAGAGACTAGATTTTGTATACCACTTGTATACCATTAATATGAATTGTAAAAGCTTCAGTGACATAAGTATGAATATCATTCTGGCTGGTTCAGTGTGAATATTATTCTGCTTCTGGAAATTACAATAACTGCTAGGCATTGCCAAATAGTGTGTGATGGACAGTCAATGATTTTAAGGAAATCGATAGGATAGGATGGGAAAGGTAAGCAAGCAATAGCTAAAAATAATAAAAGCATCTTGTTCCAGTAGCAACTTACATATATTGCTCCTAACTGAGTCCTGTCTGTATCAAATAATTGGTAATAATGCTGTACAAAGCTGGAGCCAATCTGTTCCCAAATAGGCTTGTCTCCCATTCTGAATCCTCAGCTGGAGCCTGCAACTGAAAGTACAAGAGAGGGCAGTGAAACATGACAAGTCCACAACAATGCAAGCACATAAGATTGGTCTTTCACCAAGATCTTCCACATTTTTCACTTAGCCAACTTTTTCTCCCCTGGGATCTAACCATCACCACTTGTCTCCAGATGTGACATTAGAAGCACTAATATATCTTTGTTATGGTTAACATAATCAGTAAATGGGAACCAAGCTGTTAAAGAAATGTTTTTATAGTAGTCATTTTTTATTTTCTATGTCCCTAAAAATAAAATAAAATAAAAGCATCTAATTTTACCAGGAAGTTTCTCCATAAGGGCAAATGATCACTTTTCTCTTTGCAAAGATCCCATGACAAGTTATGTACAGATTTCCATGGCTGTGCAATCTTTAGCCTTGCTGCTAAATAAAAGAATACTAGTATTTTTTTTAATGTGAAATATCTTTGTTATCCTTTACAAACAGTGACAGTAAACCCAATGATGATATAACCATTACATTCTGATTACAGTGAACCCTCCACTTTTGTGGGGGTTAGTAGCACAAGACCCCCATGAAAGTGGAAAAACACAAATAAAAATAAAAATCACAATGCAATTTTTTAAACCTGAGAACACCTTCCAGGTCTTTGCTATTTTCTGTAGTAATGTAGTATCATATGTGTATCTTAATTACTGATGCTTCTTCCTCCAATTTTCAGACCTGTAATCTTGCCTTCCATACATGTTCTGCATAGAAATTAAACAGATACAATAATAAAATACACCCTTGTCTGACCCTCTTGCCAATCAGAAACCATTCTGCTTTGCTTTATTCTATCATGATAGCGCCCTCTTCTCCAGAACATAGGTATGTATATAGTATATCAGGACAATCAAATGTTATGGCGCACAAATTTTAGAGAAGATCCATAATTTATCAAGATTTACACAGTGAAAGGGTTTCTTACAATCTGTTTTAGCTCTGAAATTCTTTGCCATGCTTCATTAGCCAATCTATGTTGACATATGATCTCTAATGCGTCTTCCTTATCTCAACCCAGTTTGGACATATAAGCAGCTCTCACCCTATGCATGAAGAATGCCTTTTTTTTTAATGAAATCTTAAGCATCACTTTGCTTGCATGGAAAATTAGTGCAATAGTGTGATGGTTACTATAGTCCCTGGTAACCTCTTTCTTGGGCACTAGAATGCATGTTGAACATTTTCAGACTGTGGGCTGTTATATTCCCTATTTGTTGGGGGGATTGTTAAAATTTGGATGGATTCTGTCACCATAGTTTGAAACAACTCTATTGGTATGCCTTAGGTTCCTACAAGTTACTTCTCCTGAAAGCTTTGAAGGCACTTTCTAAAATAGTAGGCTCAAGGTTCTACTTTGAAGGAATTGGTAATTCTTTCTTTTTTATATATAGGTCTTCTGTGTATTACTTCAATCGTCTTTTTACTTTGCCCTGACCAACTGTGTTCCCTTATTGATCATTCAGTATCGCTACTCATTTTATATTCCCTCTTATGTCTCAGATCTTGTGGAAAAGATTCCCCCCCCCTTGTTTTTGCCATCTTCTATTTCTACGCTCTAATTATTTAAAGAGATTGCATTCCTCCTGTTTGTCACCTTTACTTTTGCTTCCAGTCTGTACCTAACCTTTAGAAAACTTTCATCAATCATCCATTGAGGCTTTTCTTTCCTTTTAACTATAGATAGAACCCTACTGAATTCTCCCCTGTGTCCTTGGTTTTAGACAATTCTTTTGGTTTATGACTGCTACATGCTCTTTAAATTTAACAGGGTAACTTTTAGACTACACTTTGTTATTAGGATTAATATTCTTTAGCTTTATTCTAATTTTGATATCAGCAGTTCATACTCTAATACAACTGGCTCTTGGTCTCTCGAATAAAGCTTCTCTGTCTTTTTCTTCAAATTATGTAGTTTACACAATTAATGAAGTCAATGTGGCCAGGCATTAGCTCTTAAATTGTGCAGAAAATTTGGTACCAGTAGGGGAAATAATATGAAAACAACAAGGATAGGTTCCTACACCACAAAAAAAGTACAGTTTAACATATTTCAACAAATTTTTTATTGAATACTAAAAGTACGCACATGTGAAATGAAATAAAATTAGGTAAGTCTTGTCTAAGTAAACAAAAACATTTACAGTTTTCTAGAAACTCTTGAAAGCATCTTCCAAAATATATCCAGGGATGACTTTTTCTTCTACCAACCTCCACTTTTCTTGATTTCTGTTTTGGTGGCCAGAGTTATAAAACTATGTTTCATTAAAATACTGGGGGTAGCTAGTGAGCTTTTCTTTCCGTTACTGTTCATGCACGCTCAAGTAAGGGCTTCCAGAGGCAACTGCTACTTATCTTGCCTGTTTTAGGCAGGAACTCACACAGTAGGATCAGCTACAGTAAAATGACATTCTTTACCAGCTCAAGTTTTATTGCATTGTTTATTGGAGACATGCTATTGGAACCCCATACCAAAAATTTGTGTCCCTCCAACCTTCCTTCACAATCTTCCCAATGCTGATACTGCTAAAATAAATTCAACTAAACAGAGAACGAATGGAAAGGTGGAATGGAGAATGGATAAAACTTTGTAAAAATAAATCAGACTTTGTAAAAAGAAGCTTCTTTATCCAAGGCTTTGTTAACTGGGGTATGTCTTTTATTTCTCTAATGGCCATGCAGTGACATCCACATATACCGTCATCTGTTCAGCTGCCTGAAGAATGTGTTTTCTATGAGCAAACTGTTGACCTTGGCGTAACAATTTTCCCTCTGGCATTATTTCTTGATCCTAGGCCAAATTCTCCAACACTGCTTGGTTCTTCTCTGCTTCCTAGCTTTGAATTCTAGTCATGTATTACATGTATTACAATGGTCATGTACAATCTAGTCATGTATTACATGTATTACAATACACGTATATCATGTATTATCTCTGTATCCACAGGTTCTGTATCCATGGATTCAACCAACCACAGCTTGAAAATATGCCAAAAAAAAATCATGGGATTTTATATAAGGGACACAACTGTACTGCAACATCATTTATAATGGGCCTGAGCATCCACACATTTCGTTATCCACAGGAGATCGAGGAATCAGACCCGAGTGGATACTGACGGCCCACTGTATTAACATGCCTTATTCAGCATGTGGTTAATTTCTTCCTGGTCCTTACACAGAATGTTTTGGGTTCTTTTTCTCCCTCTGCAGTTTGTGCATAAACTTGGAATACTGTTAAACTGATAAGTGTTCTGTGCTTTCCACGCACTCTCACAGATATTAATCAGTCAGACTTTGCATTATGTCCCTTGACTGCTTTTGCTATAGCATACCTCAGAATGAACACTATCTCATTTCTTCTTAGACTTTCACTGACAAATAAAATATTTTATAATTATCTGATTCAAATGACCTACTCCTGTCCACTTTAGCTCGCTCATCCATGTATTGCAATCTTTATGCCTTCCATTTTTTTATACTATAATTTCTAGCTTATCATGATTTAGGTTGCTAACATTCCATGCAGCTATCATATGTGTTGTTAAGCTTCAGAGTTTCCTTTCGCATCTGAACCTATCAGTAGCTTAATGTGTTTTTGGCTTGAGTCCAGTTGTTTCACTAGACAAAGAATTATTTGTACTTGTCCTCTGTTCTTCCTCAATAGATATAACTCTGGGGAGGGGGCTCACCTTCCAGGACTCTTCAATCATTTAGGGTTGTCTCATCATAAGGTTTACAAGATAAAAGATTACTCCCTAGTTAGCTGCAATCAGAACTTGACACCTAGCACTAATTCAGTTAGAGCTCAGCATACATCTCAAACAAGCTTTGGAGTTTTTTTTTAAGTGTTCATCAGAACAAAAAAAACTACTTGAATCGCCAAACACTTTGACATTTATGTCAACTCTAAAAAGGTTTATTTTGCTTTTACTGTGATACAGTGGAATCCGTTTTTGGAACATATTTAAACCTGAGTTTTATTTTCTTGGTAAAAACTTTTACAGGTTAGAAAACAAATCACAAAGGAGGAAGGATTTTCCACACTTTCTGTAAGGCGCGATGGATTAATGGGAGATTTGGACCAGTGAGTTTGGCAGCTAATGACCATTGGGTACCACTTTAACCAACACACTTGCTGCTTGAGTAGTTGTGAACCATATAAATATTAGCAACCTCCCTAATAAAAATTATCAGACAAAGCTCCTAAGGAGTGGAACTATGTCTTTGTGTGACAGAGAACAGAAATCTACCTTACTGTGGAATACACAGATCACTAGAACAGCTAGCTATATCTCCTAAAGATCACAGTAAATCTCCCAAGAATAACCTCCTAAGAAGGCACGCCTAATCACAAGAACAGTGTGTGTGCGTGTTAACATACCTTCATCTGTCGACCTATGGAGCCCCCATGAGTTTCATAGGGTTTTCTTAGGTAAAGAATACTTACAGGTGGTTTTGCCAGGTCCTTCTTTTGAAATATGGCCTACACCACTGATATTTTTTTATGATCTCCCATCCAAACACTAACCAGAGCTGACCCTGTTCAGTAGCCTCAGATATTTCCAACAAAACATTCCAGTAGTATTATCAGAGAAAAGGATTAGTGGTCAATTGTTCTAGAAACACATGGAGGAATTACTGGATAGTTCTTAATAGTCATATATGTTTGAGGCATAAAGGAACAGAGAGCTAAAAGATGATGATGAGACAAAGCTCAGAGCAGATAGATCATCATTCTCATATTTTGCAAGTACACACAGCTTGACTTGCGTGTTTATTTTAATCAGGGATTAACGTGTCCATGGAAATGTAGTCGGTCAGTCACTTCAAAGAAGTTTATGGATTCTGAACAGGGCTATTACTTGAAAACTTACAGAAAGTAGAATTCAATTTCAAAATACAGTGTTTAGGAAACCGATATGAATTTTTTAGGGGCTATACAAACAGACACCTGAATTTTTCCTCACTCTGTGTATATGCATGCATTGAAGTTTCCTGTCAACCCAGGAATTTCACAAGGTTTTCTTAGGCATGGAATACTTAGAGGTAGCTTGCCAGTTCCTTCTTCTGAAAAATAGCCTACAGTATCTGGGATTTGTGCCTTAGCTGATATTTCTAACTTTAATAACATCTGCATTTAACAACAGTTACAATTGCGATAGGAAGCCAGGACCCATCCACAAGGTTAACAGAGTAGCAGGATGTGACAGGTCTTTACCTCACTCAGATTGGTATGGCTACTCCCAATCTGATCAGGCACCTGTCTTTACCACACAGCTCTGCCTCCCCATCTTATAACACCACCTTTGTGTAAAAAGATGAGGGTTTTCAATTCTTATTTAGAATCACTTAATAATTTTATGGTAGTGTGTTTTCTGTGTTATTTTATGTACTCAAGCCAAATCAGCATTTGCAAAAATAAACTGTAAAATGTATTAACAATAAGGTATTTGAGTTCATATGCAGATCAAAGTTGATACATTTCCTCAGTGCACTTTTTAAAGCAGGTAACTCCCTGCTCAAAACAGTTCAATTGTATCTTCAGACTTTCATATAAGGCAACAAAACTTTGGCTAAACTCCCGCCAAAGACTTAACCCGCAATCTAGGTCATACTCTCTGACCAAATCCTACCAAGGTTCAATTACTCTTCTGCCTCTCACTAGGCTTCCACTGAGAACTAAACCTCCCAAAACAGCCAATCTCTGGCTGACTAAGTGACTCTACTCTCTAGCTTCTTGCTAGGTTCTCACTGAAGGAATAACAATACTCTCAGGTAATTGGCTTTATATAACTTTTTCTCTTAGCCACAAGCCTCTCCCACACACTACTGGGCTGGGTTTCTCTCCTGAGGTTGCCTGCAAAACTGCTTCCAGGCTGCACTGGCACTTCAGATAGCCACAGCTACAGAACTTCATTGCACAAGGTTAGATGCAAACCTTTCTCGGTGGACCATAAAAGCAAAGGTGTATATGTGTATGTTTCTCCAAGTTGCCTGTCAACTTACAATGACCTCATTAATTTCATAGGGTTTTCTTAAGTAAAGAATACTCAGAGGTGGTTCTGCCAATTCCTTGCTCTAAAATACAGTCTATAGCACCAGATATTTCATTGGTGATCTCCTGTCCAAGCACTAACTAGGGCTGACACTGCTTAGTTTCCAAAATCAAACAGGATCTGGGGTCTTCAGAGTATTTAGGTCTCTCAAAGGCCGAGTATCATAGCCTTTTTATGTCATTCACCAATCAACATTTTTTCATCGTATTCCATTAACATTTGCCAAATGCTTTGAAATTTAGTAAATCAAATTTCAAATGAATTTAGTTATTGCTAAACATCGTTGTATTTATGCAAAGCTTATAAAATAGCAACAAGATCAGCTCATACTTATTGCACATAAAACTATTTGATGCTTTAACAATAATATTGCATGCAGTTTTATCAAAATACTCTATGAATACAGAATCAGTACATATGTCTTACAATGTAAAACCAGCATTTTTACATATAAAATTACACAGAGTATTTTCTACTAAACTAAATATCGTACCTAGTTTGATTACAAATATTCTATGTAGCTTCACAAGAAATAATCATTATACATTCTGTCTGTAGGGGTGGTGCAACAAACAGGATGGGAGGGGATGGAGTTACTCAAACTACAAAGTTTGACTGCCATGGGGAGAGGAGCCTTCAAACTCAGTTGTCATTGTAACTCTTAACGTCTAAATCCCAAATGATCAAAAGATATCCAACTGCATTTGTAATGTGACCTATGCAAAAATTCTCTCAGTAGGTTGAAAAGAAGAATCTGTATATTAAAGTTAAAATAAGAAAAATAAGTCCTGTAGAACACAGGTAAAGACTGAATTGCTCACCCGATGTGCTGGAATGTAATGCTCATCAGCCCTGCCCTGTATAACTAATAGTGAAGAATGACAGTAGCTAAAGTCCAGTATAACCAGAGGGCCACATATTCCCCATCCTTGCTCTAGATAGCAAGCTGCAGTCCACAAAGCATATGCCTTTTAAAGACACTGTGCTTTCTTTCCAGTTATTATTTCCTTCTTGGACTACCCAATGAAAGCATACATACAAGTATTCTTTCCTGCATCAAATCTGTTAATTCCCTATTACAGGGATGCCAAACAATTCTAAAGTCTTTCAGCTATTAAAAAAACAGTATCTTGCAGAGTATATTACTTTCTATGTTAGATTCCTTACATGTTCCCAAAAGATTCTTCATAAGAAAAGGATTTTAAGTAAACCAAACTATAAAAACTTATAATTCAATTGCTGCCTCCTTCTTTGACTCTGGCTTTTAAATGGCCATTTGTCGAGCCACCAAATTTAGGTCAAAAACTAACTCACTAACACCATTCCCCAGAAGCAAAGCTCTCCAATGCAGATGCTTTTTATTCTCGAGTTAAGCCCTTTACCGTTACTAGTAGGTGATCCTAATGTGCCAAGACCAAGGAACATAATAAGCTCTGTTTCCCACTTCTCAAACAATATTTCTGCAGTTTTATTTTATATCTGAGTTTTAATAAGATTTGACATTTCCTTGTCTGTACAGAAATACACACAAAAACACACTGCATTATACTTCAAGTATAATGAAATGTTAGGCTAATGTGTGTTCTTTTGCTCTCCAGAAAGAACTGCCCAGATTATGTGCCTTTATGCCTCCATGGACCAAACAAGAGCCCCTTCTCTTTTCAGTTCTTCATATGTGTTCCACAATGTCTGGCACTCCAGCCATGTTTAATTTTATGCACACATTAGCAGTCAAGGTTAATATACTGTATCTGCTGGCGTATAAGATGCACTTTTTTTCCTTAAAAATACCCGCTGAAAATGGGGTGCGTCTTATACACCAGCAAATACAGTAACACTAAAAACATAGGGAAGGGAAGGGGAGTGAAAGATGTTCTCCCCACCTAGGCAAAACAAGAAGGGAGAGGGTAGTGGAAGCTTTCATCTATAGCAACATAGATAGATGTTTCTATAGTTTCTTCTTACCTTCCTCTTCTCTCCTGTGCATTTTGACTCTGCCAGGAGTTTCTGCTCAAGCAAACAGGAAGAGAGGGGTGGTGGTGCAGCACGCTTTTCCTTCTTTTCCTCTCCTGGTGCAGCATGCTTTTCCTTCCCCTCCTTTCCTGTGTATTTTGCTCACCACAGAATTAAAAAAAAAAAATTCCTGAAAAATACTCTTGAAAAGCAGGGTGCGTCTTATATGCCGGTGCATCTAACATGCCAGCAAATATGGTATACTTGAACCAATATGCTAAGAGCAAGCTTCCACATCATAGATCTGTACTGTTAAGGTATGTTTTAGAATTTGGTTCTAGATCTAGGCTTTGACACAAGTCGCCTTTTGTTGCCACAAAACCAGTCCATAATCATTGGTGGAAATGGGATTGTGGCACCTGAAGGCGAGACACCCCCTTTTGTATAAGCTTGCTCAAGTCTTGAAATCTTCCAGAGAGGCCTTTTTCACCAACTCTACCCAAGCTTTGAAATTCCCTTCCCAAGAAGAACCACTTAATTCTCTGCATTATGCCCTCTTCTTTTGGGAAAATGTTTACATACCAGATTTTGCTCTATCAAGCTGATTTTTTAAAATCATGTTGTTTAGTATCTAGAGTTTTGACTGGAGTCTTTTTATTACTGCTGTATTGGATAACTAAAGACAAAAGCTAAGACAAGATATCAATTTAAAAGAACAGAGGAATAAAAATCAAGCTTCAGAATACTTCAGTACCTGTTCTGCAGGGAATTTGTGTTTACCACAGATAAGTGGCTATTCTTTTTAAAATAACAATAGTCTTAGGAGAAAATCTCAATCCTTCCCATTTTTTTCCAAAAGCAGGCAAAAACAACCTCTTTCCATACTGAAATCAAGCCATGAAGGCAAGTTCGGATTGTTTATCTAAGAGGTTATAGGAGACATTCTTTTTTGGGACGTTTTTTCTGAAATTTTCCAACAGATTACATTACAGTATTCAACACTATTAAAAAGACTATTGCAGTTGATAAGGAGTCACAAAAACATTAAACAAGGCAGGATCTTTAAAAGTTCCTTCCACAATCAATTATTGTACAGATATCACATCATCATCCCAGAATATTTATCCACACAAGTAAAACAGAACACACAAGATCCGCATAATTAAGACAAACGAAGAGCGTTGAAGACATGTATGTTACTGTCACAGCATTGTGCACACACCAACTGAGGGCCTTTCTGCACTACACTGTTATAGTGGTGGTATTCCACTTTCAACATCCTGTAGAATTCTGGGGTTTGTAGTTTACTGAGGCCAAAAAGCTCTCTGGCTGAGAATTCTAAATAACCCTCCCTAAACTGAGAACAACTTCCCATCTCAGTAATACTTTTAAGAATTCATTAGTTGAGTTTAAGACAAGATATACACAACTATCCCCAATTTATATCTCCTCTCTGTGGGAAAATTTAATAACCCAGACACTATTTATAATTTGTTTTGACATGAGATCAAATGGAGGGAAAAGCTTCAAAAAACATTACCAAGGCTGTTGCTTAATTCCCACTCACCTGCAAAAAGCATGAAAAGAAAATATTTCTGGACTTTTTGAAACAGTCTTCGTAGTTTTTTGGAAGTGACAGTCAAAATACTCTAATTGTGCAGTATGTAACTCTCACTAAACTTCACACGAAGCGTGCTGAGAAAGCGTAGGCAAACACATTTTAAAAATAGACTTTTGCGACCACTTTTAGAGTCCCCTTCTGAACTCTCACAAACAGATTTATATATTAGCCACTGCTCTTACAGCCAAACAAAATAGCACAAAGAAAGGAAAGCTTTTTCGCCCAAGGCCAGAAATTTTCAAAGATGAACCCTTCGCGCGCTGGCAAGATGAGTCAACGAGCACGTGGATGAGCACAACCTACACAAATGCAGTCGAAAGAGGATCACGCATTCACACACGTACACTTGCATGGAATTACTGCTGCTCCCAATGGCAGGAAGGCAGGCTTGCAGACAGGGAAGGCTATTCTATTAACCCCTGGCGAAGAGGAAGAACGACGCCACACTATTGTAGCTCGCTGACACACCCCCACTCTCGCCCTTCCCCACTCTGTGGAAAGCGAGGGGGAGAAAGCCAGCGCCCAGGCGCCCCCCTCCCCCGCCAGCAGGCCCAGCCCCAGCGCTCCAGTTGCCACAGAGGAAGCTCCGCCGCTTCGCCTTCTTTGCGCTCCTGACGGCTCCAATCCCACACGCGCGGCAACACTCACCTCGCTGCTCCAACTTGTCTAATGGCGGCAGCGGTGGCACAGAGCGCGGCCCAAGCCCACTGACCGCTCCCTCTCTCCTCGCTTCGCCCGCCCTGCCCGCCTCTTCCGGTCACGCCCCATGGTTGGCGCACATGCGCGTAGACCACTTCTGATGGGAAGGCGAGATTCATCTACTTCGGCATCCGCAGGGAAAAGTGGGCGCACTACAGCTCCCAGCAAGCATCTCTGCGCGAGGGTCTCCGCCTCGAGGTACGAGCCAGCCGCAAAGCATTGTGGGAGTTTTTGGTACCTTGCCCATCCAAAGAAAGAGGGCGTTGGCCTTTAGGGTACCAAAATCAGTTCCGTAATGGCTGTTGCGGAACGGAAACAATTCGAGAGGTTTACACACAGACCCTTCTGGGATTCTGCTATCTCCAGGCTAGCTAGAGACTAACAGTAAAGCACACGATTTGTATGCAGAAGGTCCCAGCAGCAATAGCCCATCTTTAAAAGGACCAGATAGCTAGCAAATGATGGGAGGAGCTCCGTCTGAGATTCTGAAGAGCTTGAAGAATAGGCAATAGCAGGCTGGTGCTACATAATATAAGGTAGCTGAACATGTTAAGGCCCTTAGAGTGGACTTACTCCTTTGCTTAAAAATAATAGCAATAGAGAGCTACTACAAATTCTTCCCTTTGTTGTCTCAAAATAGTATTTAATTTTTTTAAAAAAAATAGAGCTTCACAGGAGTACAGAAAAAGCAAGTTATCAGAATTCGTCCTCTGTGTATATATAGAATGTGTGTGTGTGTGTGTGTAAATACACACACACACACACACAGAGATAAGGTGAGTTATCAGAATCTGCCTCTATATCTATCTGTCTATCTATCTATCTGACTGAAGATCCATCAGCTGCGATTATACGCACACACAATGCACATGTATATTTGACATGTGGCTATAGTGGGATCATAGGATTCCTGAAATAGCAAAGATGCTGGCACCATACTCTTTTATCTCATTACTTCAGAAGTGATGATGGATTTCAAATCAGTATCTGAAATAGTTATCTGTAGATAATAACAAAGGTTAAGATGGACAGATGCTTTTCTATAAAATTCATGTGCAACCAGCTCTGATGCATGTTTACAAACAAGCAGAGCCACTGAATTTAATTACATTTTCTTCCAAATATTGATACCTAGGCTTGCAGTCTTAGTTGCTGGCCTATGGGCTTTGTGAGTTCTTTTAGTAAATGAACGGAGGATTCTGTTAAGTCTACTAGACTTACATTCCAATTTTGCTACACTGTGGAATTCAAGGAAATATATATATAGTTTCAAGTGGTCTCCACTTCAACCACCAAGTGACCAGATCCACAACTGCTTAGATTCAAAAAGGTCTATTTGATTCTTCACGCCAAAGACCTATGACCCTTGTTACTAGCAGTGCCTAAATAGGACAAATACCTATCCAAGAACAGGCTGCACAATCTGCATAGCTATGTTATACGAGGATGGAAGCCTTATAGAATATTGTTGTGTGCCTTTGAGTCATTTCTGACTTATAGTGACCGTATCATGGGGTTTTCTTAGCAAGATTTGTTCAGAAGGGGCGGGGTTCCATGGCTGAGTGGAGATTCACATCCTGGTTTCCAGAGTTGCAGTCCAAAGCTCAAACCACACCACACACTGGCTCTCTTACAGAATATTTGTTGTTGTGTGCCTTCAAATCTTTTCCAACTTATGGCAGCACTAAGGTAAAACTATCAAAGGGTTTTCTAGGGATCAGCATGTGTGATGCACCCAAGGTCACCCAATGAATTTCCATGGTGGAGCAGGGAATCAAATCTTGGTCTCCAAGGTCGCTGTCCAACACTCAAACCACTACACCGCAGTGGCTCTCTCTAAAGAATACGCATTCATCAAAACAGTACAGAAGTACAATTCACAGAAAATTATGTGCACTCTCAAGACAAATGTCAAAAAGATAACTATAGCTGGTACCTCGTTAGAAGAAACAACTAAGGTAAGAAGATTTATGTTTACTTTGTACTTAGAAAAAAAACATTCACTAGCTACTGGAAGTCAGATTCATATTAGAAAGGTGACAATGAATTGACACTAAGAATTTTGTGATGGACAAAAGACTACTGTAAAACATTCTCCATTGGAGATCAAAAAGATCAAGGCATCCATTGTAATCATACATCTTCTTGGGAAGTACATTTTACATACAAAGATCTCTTACCCAGGAGAGCTAGGGGAAAAAAAGCACGAAATATATTTTGTTCAAGGTACAAATAGACTGTAAGAAGGAAAAGAAAATATATGAAGGTGTGTTACTCATCATGGATGAACTACACACTAGAGCATAACAAAACAAAATAGACTTTATTCAAATTAAGCACGTTTGTTAGCACCTCAGGATAACCAAGAAAATAGAACAGTCCAACAGATAACGAGTCCTGCAATCCAACCAACTGAACATACTTTAGTGCATAATGATGGTAGAAAAGTACCACAACTGTCACAACACACTTGAAACACTTTCATCCAGGTAGAATGCAGTCTTATTTACAAAGATAGAAAGCCAGTGTGCCTCTCATGTTTCAACAGATGCACACAGAGCAAAATGAAAAATGTGTAACCTAAGGGCACACTCTGTAGCAAATGTGCCTGCATTTTAGTCCCCTATTTAAGAAGCACAAGACAAAAAACAGAAAAGAAGTTACAAATTAATTCCAAAAACAAAAGTATATAATGCTCAATATTCTCGCAAATTCTACTCAAATAACTGGATACAGTCTACTATCTTATTCAAAGAATAGGTCAATTCCCAATACCTAATGAAGGGCATCCACAAAATCCAACAAGATTAAGGTTTACATTCTGCTGCTATATTTCCCAATAAACTGCACCATCAATTACACAAGCTCTGGAGTATGGAAAGACATTTACAGTTCTTCTCATCTATACACATTAAAGAAGAACACGGGCCATGTAAGACGTACATTTTCTATATGGTGTATTTCTAGTTTTTTAATTTAGATAATCACTCACCCTTTTTCCTTCTTCTTTCTCTTCTTCATTTTCATTGCTCTATTATATATGTAAGCAACATGCTTGTGTTTTTGTTTCAGATTACATAAAATATAAAAATGCTGTAACCAAAATAATAAAGAACTGGACAGATTACCATTCCAACACGAGCCAATCCCTGCAAGTCACAACAGTTCCAACTAAAGGTACACTTAGAAATGCAAGTCCATCAAAACAGATGAGCCAATCTTCCTTTATACAAGTCTGATTTTCAGTTAAAGCAGAAAGACCTGAGAAATTGTTCTAATTTACCCTTTCTCTTAGTCAAGGGAGTCTTGAGATTCTATAAAAAGTGGTGCAGAGCACACACTGTGGTGGGCTCTTGTGTGAATGAACTCTTATCAAATGCCCTAAAAGTATTAAACAGAAGCATCTGTTTAGGTCTACACATGTAGTAACAACCATCAATTTCTGACTAAAGTGATTCAGACTGTAGGACCGGCTCCTTTCATTTTCATCCATGCAAGTTGAACATATATCTGTTGGAATCTGAAGAGTACTACTATCTCTTGCAAACTCTGTCGTCAGCTCACACTTGTGCCATTAAAGTTTTCCAAACATCAAACAGAGACTGCTAGCTGTGCTATCTTACTCAGAATTATAGAAGATCCACACAGTCACTGGAAGCTAATCTCATTCCTCTCACATTAGCCACAGAGTACACTGCAACTTATGTTGAACTGAAATATGCTGCACAGCATTGGTATAAATCAAGCAAAATGCAGTATTATCAAAAGTCACACAAGAAGCAACTGTTGAAGGGCAGGAGCCATCCAACTATGGCACAGCCACAATAATCCTTATCAATCTGGAAAAGAAAGGCAAAACAGTAACTACAACCGCAGTATAGGGATGCAGGCTGCATGTGCCTGTTGTCTAACTGTTAATAATTAATCTGGACATCAAAAATGGTAGAGTAATTTTGGAGTAATCTCCATCAGTAATTTTTGTGTGGTTTGGGCAAGACAGAAGAAAAAAGCCACAATTTCCATTTTTCCCCTTGTCTTTTATAAGGAAGGATGAAGAAAATGAACTGACTACATTTTCTAAGGTGCTATCACCAAGACATTGACTGCAAAATAATCCTTGTACAATGCTGTGGATACAATTAGGATTCAAACTACTCCAGAGTAAATGCTTCAGAGCCCAAGTGTGCTTTTCTAAAAAGTAACCCATTTTTTCTCAAAATTTGCTTTGTAATTTAACTGCTGATGGCAGTAGCTGATAATCCTACATGCACTTAGGGGAAATATCCAGCTTTACAAGAATCATTTCTTCAGTGATACTAAAGATGGATCAGTTTCAATAGCATCAGCCTCACTGAGAATACCACAGCAGCTGCTATCTGCCACCACACTTTTAATAGTACATAATAGAAGGAGTACAGAGTCAGCTGGCAAACAATAACTCAGACTGTCTATCTAAAAATATTTTAGCCAAGTCTTGGTGGCTTGTTTTCACAAGCATACATGTAAAAGATGAGTATTTAAATCCAGGTATGTGTCTGTTGGCTAACACAACTGCCTGGGCTTCCTGACATGAGAGGAAGAAGTCAGCCAGTAGTTATAAACTGGCATTCTGCTTGTCGAAGCGTAGAGTTGACCTCAAGGGATCAGAATTTCAGGTTGGGCAACAATGCTACACCCAGTTCTAGAGCACCAGTTATTTCTACAACAGTCTACTACCCCAACCCCCAAGTCGTCTTCTTGTTTGGGTTTTCACTGATGCCAGGGTAAGTAAGCAGTTTCCAATGGGGTCCATATGCCCTTGGTCCCCTGCCCGGCACAAGAGAAGCAACCAAAAGGGCAGGACTCTAACTACAGGGGGTGGGTGAGCTGGTTTCAGAGGCCATGACGCTTGCGAGTGGCCCCGGCCATACTGGCAGCATGGAGCAGGCGGTCTTTCTCTCGGATCTCCTCACGGAGCTGGGCTTCAGCCAGGCGGAGGCGGCGGATGCTGCCTTTCATCTCCTTCATCTTCACCTCCAGGAGGGCGATGATGTCCCGCTGCTCATTCAGCTTGCGCAGCAGCTCCTCAGAAGTAGTGCCAGAGGACAAGGAGTATGAGTGGTCTGGTGGACTATCCACCATTGGCCCATTCTGTGCCAAGAATGCCAAGCTGACTGGGCCCCCAACCATGGCCGCGGCTGCAGCTGCAGCAGCCGGGCCCCCCAGCTCCAACTGCACCGTCAGGTCAATAGGCTTGACATCCTCCCCAGGGGCACCCCCTCCAATTCCTCCTGTTCCAATGCCAATTCCTCCTCCTCCTCCTCCTCCTCCAATTCCAGCTCTGAGGGCCTGTGCTGCCTCGGCCGCCCCTCCTTCCTGCAAAGTGAGCAAAACCGCGGCTTGAGCCGCCGCAGCTGCGGCCGCCGCCGGAGTCGTTGCGGGGGTGTGGCGGGCGCGCCTGCCCCCGCGGGACCCCTTGCGTTCATTGACGCCCCGCAAAGGGAAGATGGTGGGCACTCGCACCAGATAGGATTTGCGGCCGCCGGGGAAGTGCTCGGAGCAGACGCGGTGGCCCGTTGTGGGTTGGAAAGTGCTGAAGCAACCGCTAACGCCGGCCCGGGACACATTCTTCAGCCAGAGACGGCGCAGCTCCGCGTCCTTCGGGAAGGTGTAGAAGTGGAGCGCCTTGTCCCGGTGAGAGTTGTTGTAGCAGCCTGGCACGCAACACGTGAACCCGGGCATGGTGTGTGTGCGGTGTGCCGCCTGCGTTCTCCTCCTCCTCCGCCTTCCTCCCCGCGGGCCCACGGCAGTCGGGACTACAGATCCCACAAGGCCTCCCGATGCCTAGTCCAAGAACGAGGCGAGTCCTCTACCGCCGCCGCAGGAAACTTGCCCTCCGCAACAGCGCCACAGGAAACGGAACTACCCGCCCCACAAAGCACCGCGGCGACGCTCTGGAACTGTGCTTCCCACAAGGCACTGCGCCTCGGCCGGCAGAGCAACGTGGGCGTCTGACGTATAATTTGAACAACGAAGCCCACAGGCTATTGGGCCGGCTTTGCTTCCTATAATCTTCCGGGAGTGCAATCAATCAATCAATCAATTCTTTATTACTTAATTGCAAATTCATTCGTCTGAACTCAGGATTTCTGCCATGTGTCTTGGTTATCCTGGATGCAATGGCCCCCAATTTATTTATATTTTACAAAGCCCATAATGATTTTTTTTATTTTATTTTTTTTATATGGAAAACAATCATATAGTTAAAAGAAAACAAAAACAAAACAAAGCTTGCAATATATATGACTAATATCAATTCACAATGATTTCCACATATTTCAATGTACCTAGATTTGTTTAACTTGAAATTATCAATATTGAACAATAATAAATAAATTTAGACATTTTGACTTCCTTTGCCAAAAACCCAGAATAATGTCTACCTGCTGCTACCTCTTTACATAAGAAATTCCCTTATTCCCCTTTGTTTAAAAAATGTTGAGAGCGCCATTTTCTTGTTACTTCTTTACATACAAAAGAAAGAAATGGAAAGAAAAAGGATTAACTACTGCAAAAATATTACCATATATGTAAAGAAGACCTATGCTTGTCTAAGTTTATAAAATTCACCATATTCCATAATTTCGTTACGTGTCCGTCCCTATTTACTGTCTTTTAAGATGGCAAAGTCTTCTAATTTCCCAATGTGCTTGTACCTATTGAATTGTATATACCGTAGGTATGTTCATGTGGTAACCGTATTCTTTACATAATTCATAACTGGCTCCCATACTTTTTCTAAACACTCAGTTCTCTTCCCTTTTAAGTGGTGTGAAAATATATCAAACTGCTTCATTTCAGTTATTTTTAACTTCCATTGTTCAATATTTGGAACATACGGTAATTTCCAGGATTTTGCAAATAATATTCTTGCTGCTGTTATTAAGTATATCAGTACTCATTTATTTTGCTGTGAAAAATCTTTATCGAACATGTACATCATGTTCAGTAGAAAAAATTCTGGTCGCATTGGAAATGGCACCTTGAACATTTCTTTTAAAGCTTCATATATCTGTATCCAATATTTCTTTGTTGTAGGGCAGGTCCACCACATGTGGTAAAACGTACCAACATTATCTTTACATTTCCAGCACTTGTTACTGCCTGAATGATACATTTTACTGATTTTTACTGGTGTAAGGTGGTACCTATACATCATTTTTATAAAATTTTCTTTTAAATCTTGAGAACTAGTAAATTCATTAGTGTTTTTCCATGCCATTTCCCAGTGCTCTAAGGGGATTTCATGCTGAATGTTTTGTGCCCATTCCATCATTGGATATTTTACTGTCTCATCTTCCAATTTACGTGTTAGGAAATATTTGTAAAATTGTGAAATCTTCTGTTTAGTTTTCTAAAACATTATAGACTCCAATTCATTATATGTCCTTTTGGTTGTAATACCTTCTAGTTTTAAGTCTATCTTAAATCTCTCCTATAATTGAAGATATGGAAACCAATTAAGTTCTATGCCTTGTTGACTAAGTTCTTCACACGTTCGAATTCTAATTCCTTCTTGCTTGTCTTGGATCACAAGGTCTTTGTATCGTGACCAGCTTTGATTTGGATCGCTCCATTTCCCGTATAAGGCTTCTTGAGGTGAAGCCCGTAATGGTATTTTATTATAAGTAGTCTTCTTCACGTTCTTCCAAATCTTTATCAAAGCTCTTCTCACATAATGATTATTAAAATCTTTATCTATTCTTTCTTTCCTGTACCATAAATAGGCATGGAATCCGAATCTCATGTTCGACCCTTCCAAAGTTAGTAGTCTTTTGTCTTTTAAAGTGATCCAGTCCTGCAGCCAAACCATTGCACTGGCATAGTAATATAATTTTAGATCAGGAAAATCGCAACCCCCTTTCGTCTTTTGGTCCATCAAGAGTCTCCATCTGATTCTTGGTTTTCTTCCAGACCGTACAAATTTTGATAATTCTTTTTCCCATTGCCTTATAGGCTTGTCATTTGTGATAACTGGAATGTTTTGGAATAAAAAGTTTAATTTAGGAAGAACATTCATTTTTATCGTTGCAATTCTACCCAATAATGACAAATTTAGATTGGACTATCTTTTTAAATAATCTTTTGATATTTTTTTCCATATTTTAGCGTAGTTTTTATCAAATAAATCTTTATTGTTTTCTGTAAGCCATATTCCCAGATATTTTATTTTCTTCTCAATTTTAAATCCTGTCATTTTTGTAATTTCTTCTCTTTCCTGTTGCCTCAGATTCTTCACCATGAGATAAGATTTGTTTTTATTTATTTTCAGACCTGCCGCTTCACCAAATCTTTTTAGTTCCTGGTACATTTTTTCAATTCCCGAGACCGGATCTTCTGTAAGAAAGACAAGATCATCTGCAAATGCCTTGATTTTATACTGTTGATCTTTTATGTTGATCCTTTTAATATCTGACCTCGATCGAATATTGTTATTCAAAATTTCTAATATGGAAATAAATAAGAGTGGTGACAGCGGACAGCCTTGTCTTGTTCCTTTGTTAATATTTATCTCTTTTGTTAGTTCGCCATTGATTATTAGTTTTGCTTTTTGATCTGTGAAAATGTGCTCTATCCATCCCACAAAGTTGTCTCCACAGTTCATTCTTTTTAGTACTTCTATCAAAAATGGCCATCTTACTTTATTAAACGCTTTCTCAGCATCTAAAAACAGTATGGCCAGTTTTTTTTCATTCCTCTTGTCAAAGTATTCTATAACATTTAGAAGAGTCCTTATATTGTTTTTCAACTGTCGGTTAGGCAGAAAGCTGTTTTGGTGCGGATGAATTATATCTTGTAGAATTTTTTTGAATCTTTCTGCTAAAATACTAGTGAAGATCTTATCATCTATGTTCAGAAGAGATATTGGTCTGTAATTCTCTGGTCGAGTCTGGTCTTTTCCCTCTTTTGGCAATAAAGTAATGTTTGCGTTCCTCCATGTAGCTGGGAGACCTTTTTGTCTTATTTTGTTTAGAGTATCTGTTAGTGGTTTTAGTATTTCTGATTCAAAAGTTTTATAAAAGCTCCCTGTATATCCATCTAGTTCAGGGGCTTTTGATGTTTTCAATCTTTTTATCGCCAGTGCAACTTCTGTTGTTGTAAAGTCTGCATTTAGAGCCTTTTTCTGTTCTTCTGTTATTTTAGGAATTACTTGTTTATCCAAATATTTCTTTGTCTTTTTACTTTTTATTTCTTGCGGCAAGTCTTTCTGATAAAAGGTTGGATAGTAATTTTGAAAGATCTTTTTGATTTCTTCTTGATCTGTAGTCTCCTTTTGATCTTTCTTAATTTTGAATATTCGTCTTGTTTCTCCTTCTCTTCTAAGTTCGTAGGCTAACCATTTGCCTGGTTTATTCGAATATTCAAAGTGATTCAAGCGGCATTACTTTATTTTTCTTTCCACTTCCACCGCCGCCGCCGCAGGAAACTTGCCCACTGCAACAGCACCACAGGAAACGGAACTACCCGCCCCACAAAGCACCACAGCGACACTCTGGAACTCTGCTTCCCACAAGGCACTGCACCTCGACCGGGAAAGCAATGTGGGCGTCTGACGTATAATCTTCCGGGACTGCAATCAATCAATCAATCAATCCTTTATTACTTAATTGCAAATTCATTCGTCTGAACTCGGGATTTCTGCCATGTGTCTTGGTTATCCTGGATGCAATGGCCCCCAATTTATTTATATTTTACAAAGCCCATAATGATTTTTCGACTTTAACGGTCTGTGTGAAAGAGCGAGAACATGACCGAAAAGCGGCCTACAAATGATCTCATAAAGAGAAATGAAATAGACTGATTTCTGCAGCGTAATGGGTTCATGATTTTTCCCTTCCACCCTCGAACTTCTGCCGTGCAATTTTTTGAGCTAGCAGCATTTCTGCTCTTGAAGAGAGACAACAGCCTCTGTACATCCCAGCCCCTGGGATGCATTTCATTGCTACTGCTTTGAATTACCTCAAGTGCTGTAAAACTCAATTTAAAGAGCAAAGAAGGACAGTGGGCTGCATTTCTGTCAGAGACATTAGAAATAAAAGATCAGATTTGCACCACGTGTTGTGGAGCTGTGATCTGGGCCTTTAAATCGAGGGTTAATAGTATGCAGCTCTGTGAGGTCAGATTACCATTTCAAGTTTCCCTATATTTTGCTAGATGAATATAACACTTTCACCAGGAAATGCTGTAGGTGAGTAAATGCAGTGCATTCAGGGACCTTTAGGATCCATATGGTCTGCCAAAAATGCCTCCAAAAGAAAAAACTGAAGTGGTTATTCCTAGTTTGAAAAAACAGGGGTTGTTTTTGTTTTGTTTTTTGGTGGTAAATAGTGCAGGTGCCAAATACTGCAACCTATTTAAAAAGTGATTTCCCACTCTCACAGGCTGTTTAATTCATCCTTTGTGGATCCAGAAGTAAGTCTAAGAAGCCAAGTGATGCTGAAAAGCCATCTTGGAGGGCCACATGAGATCTCAAGGCAACCTTTGTTCACCCATGCCATATATTGACACAGGCTCAAATACTAAACCTAGCATGAATTATTCTGAGTAAAATATTGTCTTAAGTTGATAACATATGTTCTGCACTGAATTTCTGAGTCTCTATTTTAAATACATCCACTCTGAAATATAAACTAAGAGTAATATAAGTTAAGTATAAGAGCACTCCCAGGTATAGCTGAAGACAGTGTTACCCTGATTTCTGGGAGTCCCGGGAGGGACACCTCAATGTGCTCAAAATAATGAGGAATGGGAATTAGCTAGAGCACTAGTTAGCAATGCGAGAAGCAGGGCAACGTAGCGAGATCTTGAACCCAATGTCTACAGGGTCAGGCCGAGTCAATAATCAAACAGAAGTAAATAATAATTGTTTTTCTTTATTTATGAAATCACAACAAACATATGCACTCACTCACTTAGAAAATTAAGAAATACTGCAAAATTGCGCAGCCATGCACAGAGTCCTAAAGAAATAAAGACAGGAAAATAGATAGGGGATTTTCAGGAGGATTTTGGGGGAAATACTACACCTGGTACTATAGCCTGGTAAAAGGAAAGAAGCTGGGGAGCGTAGGTTCTCAGCACGTGGAGGCTGAGGGGAGGCTCGTCAAATGGAGAGTTAGCAAGTCGGAAGGCAAGTCACGAGCGATCCGATGAGACGCTCAAACTCAGGGGTTCTTATAAGAGAAAATGTGCCCGCAGGCTAGTCCGTTCCCGGGGAAAACAATGGATTTTGGGCTGGAGGCAAAGCCTCCGAAAGGTCAGTACTTTAGATGATTGAATTATGACAGCGTTGTCAATAACGTAGACAGTATGCAAACGCGGAGTGCTTGAGAGTTGTATAGTCCGCTCATCAAGCTGCCTGCTCGGGGCAGGGGATCTTTTGTAAACAGCGTGCATACATCTTAAAAGGGTACTTGGCTGGAGGTCTCCTAAAGCTGCAATCGGCAATTACTGGCCTGCCTGGAGTTGTTTTTGAATGGTTCAGCTATTTTCGGCCGCGCCTGTGTGCGTGCTTGTCCGGGGGCCTCGCAAGCACATGGAGAGGACAGATCAACAAACAAAAAACATAAAAAGAAATCAGGTAAGCTACCAAGGACTTTCTTCAGATTAATGGAAGACCTGTTGCTGATAGATATATGGAGATACAAAAATGGAAATGAAAGTAGCTTCCGGTACTATTCAGACAGTCATCAAACAATGTCCAGAATTGATATGTTCCTAATTTCTAAAATGTTACATTCAAAAGTGATAAATATGGAAACACTTCCCAGGATAATATCTGATCATAATCCAATTCAAATTAAAATAGGAATAAAAAAGAGAAATAATTACTCAAATTGGCGAATTAATGATATGATATTGAGAAATGAAGAGTACTTGAAAAAGGCAAAAGAAGAATTGAAGAATTACTTCAAAAACAACACCACAGAAGAAATTTCATCAAGAATAATCTGGGATGCTGGGAAAGCGGTAATGAGAGGGCTCTTTATAAAATGGAACACAGAAATGAGAAAGCAAAGATTAGAAAAGATAGAAAATCTAGAAACAGAAATCAAAAGAAAAGAGGAAGAGCTAAGGAAAGACCCTGCAAATAAAAGAATAAGAAAGGAGATTAAAAGGCTGCAAGAAGAAATAAGGGCCGAAAATGTACAAGAAATTGAAAAGAAATTAAGAATAATGAAACAGAAACAGTTTGAAAACGCAGATAAACCTGGGAAGTGGCTTGCATATAGATTAAGAAAGAAAAGAGAGAGAAATTTAATATTGCAAGTTAAGAAGGGAAATAAAGAGTTTTCAGATCAAGAAACAATAAAGAATACCTTTAGAAAATATTATAAAGATCTATACAAAACGGGGGCGAATACAAAATTGAAGAAAAAAATAGAGGAATATCTCAGAAGACAAAATATTCCTGTGTTGACAGAAGATCAAAAAAACAGTCTGAATGTGAATGTATCAATAATGGAAATTACCAAGGCGATCAGGAAATTAAAAATAGCAAAGTTTCCAGGTCCAGACAGGTTCTCGGCATTATATTATTAAGAACTTCAGGAAGAATTAAGCACACCAATGCAACAAATGTTCAATGAAAGTGTGCTAAATGGGAAACCAGATTCATGGAACGAAGTGAACATAACACTGACATTAAAAGAAGGGAAAGATCTGAGAGAACCAAATAATTATCAACCAATCGCATTATTAAATATTGATTATAAAATATTTACAAATATAATTGCTGAAAGAATGAAGAAAATACTACAAAAAATAATCCACGAGGACCAAAGCAGTTTTTTGTTGAGAAGATATAATAGAGATAATACACGAACTGTGACAAACATGATTGAACACTATGAGAATCACAACAAGAAAAAATGCGTGATGGTCTTCGTGGACGCAGAAAAAGCGTTTGACAACCTGCAGCATGAGTTCATGATCGCATTAATGGACAGGATGAGTTGTGGAAATAAATTTATTACATGGATAAGACAAATATATAAAAATTGTAAGGCGCAAGTCATAATAAATGGAGAGAAGACATCACCTATAGAAATAAAAAAGGGTACCCAACAGGGTTGCCCATTGTCATCTTTACTCTTCATAATGACTCTGGAAATCTTATTAAGAGCAATAAGATCAGAAAATGAAATTAAAGGAACCAAAATAAGAGGACAGGAATATAAATTAAAAGCTTACGCAGACGACTTAGTAATCTTTCTGGAAGAACCCAAACAATGTGTGAAGAAATTGATGGAAATATGGAAGTTTGGTGAATTGGCTGGCTTTAAAATTAATAAAGAGAAAACAAAGATATTAACTAAAAATATGAGAAAAGAAGAAATTGAAGAATTGACCCAGATGACAGGATTTAAAGAAGAGAAGAAGATTAAATACTTGGGAATAGTAATTACCAAACAGAACAATTAATTGTTCGAGAACAATTATGGGACAAAATGGAGGGAGATTAAAAGAGATATGCAGAATTGGACAAAACTGAAATTATCCTTATTGGGAAGGATGTCAGTTATAAAAATGATGGTGTCACCGAAGATGAACTATCTATTCCAGAATTTACTAGTAATAACAAACGAAAGATATTTCAGAGAATGGCAGAAAGACCTTTCAAAATATATTTGGGGAGGAAAAAAAGCCTAGAATAAAATGGAAAAATTTGACTGATAAAAAAGAAAGAGGAGGCTACGGATTACCTGAATTGAAATTATACTTTTACGCGAATGGAATGACTTGGATAAGAGATTGGATAATGTTGAAAAATGAAAGAACATTGAATTTAGAAGGTGCAGACCTCAGATTTGGATGGCACGGGTATCTTTGGTACAATAAGCGAAAATAGATAAAGATTTTTCAAACTATTACATTAGAAGACCATTACTAGAAATCTGGAAGAAATGGAAAAGGAAACTGTATTCTAGAATCCCACTTTGGGTCTCACCTCATGAAGCTTTATACAGAAAATGGAAAGACCCTAAAGAAAGCTGGATTACCTGCAGAGATATAATAGTAAATGATGGAAAAGACGACTTACGAATAAAAACAACAGAAGACTTGGCAAATGAATGTTGGAACTGTCAATGGTTTTTGCATATGCAATTGAAAGAAAGGTTAAAAATGGATCAGAAACTTGAAGGTTTTGAAAAAAAACACGCAACTAAATGAATTTGAAAAAATATTTGAGAAAAAAACATCAAACATCATACTTTTATAAGTTTATGTTGGAGAATTAGAGACTGAAGTAATAAAAGACACAATGATCACGTGGGCTTGAAATATAGGTCATGAAATAAAGCTGGAATATTGGGGAAAAAGTTGGAGAGACACCCAAAAATTTACTTTGGTGCAGAACTTGAAAGAGAATCATTTTAAAATGCTGTACAGATGGTATTTGGATCCAGATAAGTTGAGTAAAATATACAAGATGAATGAGAAAAAATGTTGGAAGTGCAAAGAAGAAAATGGTACGTTTTATCATATGTGGTGGCAATGCTCAGAAGCAAGAAAATATTGGAAAAAAATTCATAAAAATATGATGGAAATCTTACAGATAAACATACCAATATGACACATCAAGTTGATAAAGACTATATTAAACACAAAAACACAATCTTATATATGGTGACAGCAGCCAGAATAATACACGCAAAACATTGGAAAAGGAACAATATACCAGAGATGGAAGAATGGTTGAATAAACTGTTAGAATTAGTAACATACGATGCTCTAACCCGCACACTGAAAGGAGAGGAGAAACGGAAGAAAGAAAGAGAAATGGTAGCTGTGAAGAAATATATCGAAACTAACTGGACTCGACTAAGTCAAGGAAACAAGGAATAATGAAAGGAAAGAGAAGTAAAGACTGACAGTAAGCAAAACAGGTCAAATAAATCTTAATAATGTTAATACCCAGGCAAGTCAACAATAATAGTAATAGAGTGGAGGTATCAGATAGAATGAAGGTTTAACATCCAAACAAGGGAAAGTAGGAAGTGGTAATGAAAGAGAAAATGGATTAGGATCTAATTATGAAATTTTTTATGTAAAAAGGCTGAAAAATAATGATTGAATTTTGCTTGAATAAGAAAATAATTTAAAGTAAGAGAATATATGTAATGCATGACTTGATTCAGGAAAATATATATCAAACTAGAAGATCCTAACTTACCACAATAAGGAAAAGGAAACAAATGCAAAATTTAAGATTGTATTTATGTATTTACGCAATAAGTATTTTATACAATCAAAAATATGAACATGACTAGCTGATCATTGTATATAAGGGTGAAGTTTTATAAAAAAATAAAGAAAAAAAAGGAAAAAAGAAAAACCTAAAAGAGGTGGATTTCACTTAATTGTCTGCCTTTTTTCATACCTGCTTGCAATAGAACATCCATCACATCTGTAAGTGTGGTAAGGGAGTCCAGACTTTTACACTCTTTGACTCTACTAAGGATTGTGTTAATGACAACATATCTGGAACTTCTTATTAGATAATTTTTTAGACAAGACCATGGTTTTGTTAATTGGTTAATCCTCTCCTGATTTTTCTACTATCTGATACTAATATAAATTTGATATGCATTCTCCTCAATTACGATTGATGACTGAAAATAGACTATAGTGAGGGACTGCACATAAAGAAATTAAGTTGGCACAGACATGGGGGAAAGGAAGGTTCTCATGGCTATGGTTTTTGAGCACGTGGAGGACTGAAGTGATGGGCGAAACTGATTTAAGAGACAGATTCAGATTCGCTTCTTGCCTGAATTCAACTTTCTACTGTGAGATTTTCTCTTTTTTGAACTATTTTTGCTTCTTTCCATGTTCTAGCCATCTATTTAGGAGTGATTCTGTTATTCTTCGCCAAGTCCAGAGATTTAAATAGACTGACATTCACACAGTTTCTTTTTTCTGCTTTTCTTCACACCATGCACTTTGAAATACCTGGAAGAGTCAGTATGGTTGATTTAAGAATGTGGTGTTAAATGGCAAGGTGAAGCTGATGTTGAGGCAGTGATAATGAAAGAGAGATCTTTGTTTCAGAGACTATGAACACTGGCTGCAATTACTAACTTGGAAACGACAAGGAATGACAGGAGGAACATATCAAATTTGAATGATGTGTAATGTTTTCTATAGGGAGTCTTTTGAGAAATTGTCATTTCATGCTTGAAATATTTCATACTTCACATTTAATTTAATTTATATTAATTAATATTTCATTGATTAGAGTTTATAGAAGATATAAATTTTCTGCTTGATCTTTTTTTAAGAGTTTTTTTCCTTCTTTATCTCACCCTTTGGAAAACAAGATTGCAAATCTTTATAAGACCATTTGATTATCAATTATTAATACAGTCAGCCCTCCACATTTGCGGGTTTGACATTCACAGATTTGATTATTTGTGAGTTTCTCCAACACTTGCCCTCCCACCTCAGGTGCTTCTTTTTGGGGAGAATCTTTCCTCTTGGTGGCTTCAATCAGGCCGCATAGCCCTTTAAAAACTCACCTCTGGTCCTCCTCTTCCTCTACCAGTCTCTGCCTGGCCAGCTAAGGGTGGCTGTCTGCCCAAATTCTCAGCACCACAAACCCTGTACCCATGCCCCACACACACCCAAGGAAGGAGATGGGCAAGAGAGAGGAAGTACCGGGCCATGCCAATCATCTCGTTTCCTTGGATGTCCACTTTCCCCACCCTCAGACCCCTTCCCACAGACACATACATTTTGTTTTTTGCACATTTTTCACTTTTGCGAGGGTCCTGTGTCCCTAACCCTAGTGAATGTGGAGGCCCAAGAGTATCTCAATTTCAGTTTGGTTAACTGTCTCTATACATATGTCTAATTCATAGATAATGAACTAAATTGATTGCTTTGATAATTATAGGTATAATTATATCAGTTGATTACTATTTTAAGAGATATATTTAAAGTAACTTTGTACTTAAGGGCATTTGTTTGAAGGACCTGGTTCATTTATATAGCTTTCATCTGATATGTATTGACGTGTGTATATATTGATCAATTTAATTTGAATTAATCGTTTCTGACATCAACTTTTAAATAATATATTAATATACTATATTAATAATTGGAGGAAACTGCCAATGTCAGCAGAAAACGGAGGCAGGAACCGAAGTGTATGGCTTTTAGTAATAAGTAGTAAAATAAACAGGAGGTTACATCACCCAAACGAAAAGAGACAGCAAACTCAACAGCTAGGGCTGGCCTGGAACGAAAAATACAGGATGCAGATTCCCCAGATGGAAGACCGTTGTTGCCCCATGCCCAACTGCCCCCAGCGTCTGACTTAAATACCTAGTCCTTAACCCAGCTGGGCTGATCAAGTGTCCATTGGCCCAGCTCACAGCTGAAGGCCCTCAGACTTCAGACGCTTCTCTTGCAAGCGTTTTGATCTGCGAACCGCCTACTTCTCTCGCTGCCTCTGGAGGAACGTGGGGGGAGGGTCTGCAGCAAACTCCGGGCTGGAGTCAGGAACAGCAGCTTCTGTCGAGCCCGAGGCACTGGTCTCATCAGCTGCAGGTACTGGCTCGGGGACCGCTGTGGGGTCGCTGGCAGGCCCCTCCCTTGCCTCTGCAGGAGCCCCCTCTCCCTCCCAGGGATCCACCCCCGGCTGGGGTTCCCCGTCTAACTCAGAGTCCCCGTCTGAGTCGGCAGTCTGCTCAGCCGGGCTCATGACAGAAACCTGACTACACTTACTAAGTAATTTTGAATTCCTAGACATTCATAGCTGTATATATTTATACGAATTTGTAAAAAGAAGTTGATTTAAGAAATCTTTGAAATCTTATCAACTTTTGAAACTATATGGAGATGAACTATTGCCAAACCAACAAAGTCGGCCACTTTCTCTTCATCTCAAAGAAAATCATCTTTAGAATCAATATATAGACCAGATCAATTCTCTCTGCTAGAGGAGATTAGAAAAATAAAAATGGAGATGACGCAGGAAAGGAAGGAGCTTAGAACTGAAATTAAACAAGACTTTAAAACAGAATTGAATGGAATTAAAACTACTTTGGAAGGGTTGCAAGAAGATTTGAAGACTACAACAAACTGAGTAACAGCTTTAGAGACTAAAATAGAGAATATGGAAGAAAGAGTTGATGACTTAAGTCAGCAACAAGAAAAATATCTTGTTGAAAGAGCTTTATCAGATTTAAAACTAAAAGAAAACTGTTTGAAAATAAGAGGCCTAATGGAGAGTAAGGAAGAAAATTTATATGAATGATTAATCCCAGCTTTAGCCAATTTTTTAAACTTAGCACAGGAAAGAATGGAATTGGAGATTGACAAAGCTTTTAAAATAGAATTGAGGGTTGCAAGAGAAAAGAATCAAGATATTGTGGTGTACTTCACAAGAAAGAAGACCAAGGAAGATTTAATTCAGAAAAAGCTAGAGGTAAATTTTTTAATTGATAATGAGAAACTTTACATCTACAAAGACATACCTCTGAGAATATTGTGCAAGAGAAAAGATTACAGATACCTAACAACCGACCTAAAGCATCATAATATACCATATAGATGAGGGAAACTTGAAGGTCTTAGCTTTTGAATTAGAGAAAAATATCTTAGAACTGACACAATACAAGATGCAGAAAATTAAAAGAAGATTAAAAGAACTTAAAACTATTCTTAAAGACTCCAAGAGACAATCGGGACTAAAAGTTAACAAAAATAAAAACTAATATCTTATTAAAAAAATCTCTTCAGATGAGGAATCATTATTGTTGCATCTAACTGGATATAATATAGCAAAGAAAGTAAAATATCTAGGTATTCTACTTACTAAGGAAAACTCCAATCTTTTTAAAAATAATTATGAAAAAACATGGAAAGATATCTTCAAAGATCTTTGAAACTGGAACAACTTGAAGTTATCCTTTATGGGAAGAATCACAGCAGTGAAAATGGCTTTTACCCAAGACCCTCTTTCTATTCTTTATATTCCAAATAATCCCAGTCATTCATAATGATAAAATCGTTCATTGTTGGCAAAAAGAAATTTCAAATTTTATCTAGGGAGAGAAGAAACTGAGAGTAAAATTGAAGATTCTCCAGGATGTGTGGGAAAGAGGTGGATTAGGTTTGCCTAAATTTTTGCTGTACTATCACACCTGCTGCTTAAATTGGATGTAAGATTGGATCAGCCTAGACAATACGAAATTACTAAATTTAGAAGTAGTGGATTTGTGGTCAGGATGGCACTTTTACATATGGTTTAACAAGGCTAAAACAAATAAACAATTTAATAATCATTATATAAGAAAAACCTTATTAAATGTGTGGAGAAAATACTTTTCAAGATGTTGGAAAAAGCCCCTCTGGGTCTCTCCTCATGAGGCTTATTATAAAAAAAGAGAACATATTATTTGATAGTTGGATAAAATATAAATATTTGATTGAGTTGCAACATGAACAAATAAGAATTAGGTCTCAACAAGAACTTAATGAAAGCGGAATTAAGTATCAATGGTTACTTTTAGGCAACTTCGAGAAAAATTAAAAGCAGATATTATATTAAATGGATTTCAAGCAATAGAAGAAAACATGACCACAATTCTATGTTCAGGAAAACCTAAAACTATTTCTTCAATTTACAAAATGTTATTAAAATGGGCAACAGAAGATGAGCCAGTTAAAATTTCAATGATTAAGTGTGCACAAACTGTGTTGCATCCAATCCCTTTTGAACAATGGGGGGAAAAAACTGGTCTAAGAGATCAAGATATACAGTGTGCCAGGATATCAGAGAAAATGTTTATAAGATGTACCTCAGAGGGTATCTTACTCCTGAAAAGATATCAAAAATGCATCAAAACTGTTCAAGTGCAAACATGAAATTGGTACTTTTTATTGTCTATGGTGGTCATGTAAAAAAGTGAAGAAATTTTGGAACATTGTACATAGTCAAATAGAAAGAATTCTAGGTATCCAATATGAAATGACCCCTGAATTGTATTTGTTATATACAATGAAAGATGACTTGGAGAAAAAGGCTGGAAAGTTGTTGTTTTATGTGGCAGCTGCCTCTAGAATGGTAATAGCCCAAATATGGAAGCAGAAAACTCTCCCCTCAATAACAGACTGGGATATGAAACTGTTTGACATGATATAGATGGACAGATTTATGTATAGAGGGGACAAATTTGAAAAGTTTGTCAAAGATTGAGACAATGTTATATTATATTTCAAGAACGTTTGGGGAGATATCAAGATAGTGAATATTGATTTTTGAGTTTAAGCATAAAATATGCAGGTACAAGAATCATATTGGTTTAAATGACAGGCAAAAGATTTATAGATTATATAAATTACCTCTCTCAGGGGTAAGTCTTGTGTGAATGATTCAAGTGAATGTTCATAAAGAAAAGAAGTTGATGAAATGAATGATTAAGTATATATAAACTTTACTTTTGGAATATCTTTTTCTTCTTTTTTTTTAGTATGCTATGGATATAACAATGTATAACTTTTCTTTAGATTGAAGAAGTGATATATATATGTATTAACTATCTAAATACTTTTAATAAAAAAGAAGCAAATCTCACTTAATTCAATAAAATTAACTCCTAACATTAGTATTTATATGGTATTTAGGATTGCAACCTTAATCTAAATACCTTTAGACCATGACTTGAGATTTGGATGGCATGGTTATCTATGGTACGAAAAAGCTAAGGTTAATGTTGCTTTTAATAATCATTGCACTAGGCGTGCCTTATTGAAAATTTGGAATAAATATAAGTGGAGAGTATGTCTAAAAATTCCTTTGTGGATTTCTTCACAAGAGGCTTTGTACAGAACTGAGACGAGAGCCAATCAACAATAGTTGACATATTATCACTTACTAGATTCCAAGATTATAAGATGAAAATGTTAGAACAATTATAGGAGGATGGTCTTAGTGTACAATAGCTCTCATATAGACAATTTTAAGATTCCAAGATCAGAAGGCCAAACAGTTTGAAGAAACTAAATCTGAGTTTGAATTTTTGTTATGCTCAAATGAGGACATAACTTTTGTTATGTTCAAATGTATAAGTTCTTGTTGAAATTTGAGATAGAAGAAGAATAAATAAAGGAAAATATGATTAGTTGAGCAAGGAATTTTAAACACAATATACATATGAATCAATGGGAAAAGTTATGGACAAAGGATCTTAAGAATATACTATTACCTTAAATAAAGTCATTACAAAATGATGTATTGTTGGTATACAAAACAGAGACTAGCAAAGATGTATAAAGAGATGAAATATAAGTGTTGGAAATGTCAAGATCATGTTCGAACTTTCTGTAACATATGGTGGACATGTGATACAGCCAAACAGTTTTGAATGATGATACAAAACATGATGCCAAAGATTCTGAAGTTTAAAATATCTAAAAGACCTGAATGATGTTTGCTAGACATCTGGAAACAGGATGCAACATATGTAGTTAGCAGCAAGACTTGTATATGCAAGGTACTGAAAAAAATGAACTTACCAACAGTAGAGGAGTGGCTAAATTGACTGATGGGAATAACTGAAATGGACAATCTTACATATAGGTTGAAAGGAAGAACAAAAAGTTATTTTATGTCTAAATGGAGGTGTTGCAAGCACCAGCTGTCCATGCTGACCAACAGAGTGCAGAGGATATTCACAGTTAAACAGAGACACTAACAGTCAGTACAGCTTGCTTGTTCATAGTGGGAAGAAACATCATTCAGAGACAATACAAAGGTCTAGGAATCCAGCAGGAAACACGGTCAGATAGTCTGGGGTCAGAAAATCCGGGGTCAGAAAATCCAGGCAAGCAATGAGCAGGGAATCCAGAGAACACAAGACAAGGGCCAGCAACAGGTGAGTTACCATATTTGCTAGCATATAAAATGCATTTTCCCCTTAAAAATACCCTCTGAAAATGGGGTGCATCTGTCAGGGATTCCAGGCAGGGAACCCTGGGAAAATGATCAGCCCACTGCAAAGATTTTGCATCATGCCCCAGCTGTGGGTAATTGCAAAGTTGCATAAGAAACTGGGGTCGTGTGCAGATGGTAGAGGGAGGTGTGCAAACCTCTACCTGATTGGTTGTAGATATGTATATAACAAAGCAACGCCAGTATGTATTTGTCTGTTGACCAAACCTGGTGCAAGCTTTTGTCCGTCTGTCCTATGTTTTGTATATAATGGAACTTTGCTGCAAGATAAAGTGCCTCCTGTTTTGGAAGAAACTCCTCTGTGTGTGAGTATCCTTACTGGGGAACAAGGCTGCTGCTGTTGGCTCGCTGAACTCTGGTTTTTTCCGCTGTGTTTCCGTGGGACTGAAACTCCTATCATCCCCAACAGTGGTTATGGGCCCAGGCCCAGAGTGCACAGCATCCACAGTGCACCTGTAGTTGTTTTTCTCCTGGATTCTGGGACTGTTTTTGACTGTTTGCCTGGCTCTCCGGTGCTTCGGGAGTCTCTGTTTTGGCAGAGGGACAGTTAATCTTCAGTCCGGAGCTTATCAAGGTCACTGCGGCTAGCTGCTTTGTTTGTTGAATTTTCCTTACAAAGGCAGCAGAATAGCTGAGGGAGGTTATCTGCGTTTTGAAAAGTTGACCGATGCTAATTATCAAAGCTGGCAAATTTATGTGAGAGCCACTTTGAGGAAGGAAAACTCATGGCACGTTTTGGAAAATGAGGGACAACCCCCAGAAGGAGCAACTGCTGCTCAAATAGCACCGTTCAGGGTTGCTGACGAAAAAGCCAAAGCAGTTATTTTGCTTACTTTAAGTCCTTCCCTGTTGATTCACGCTGCTGCTGCAGCCACAGCATATCAGCTCTGGGAGGCTCTGAAGCGTGTGCATCAATCTTCCTCATGTTTGTCCAAAATGCTATGGACGAAAAGACTGTATAACACAAAGTTATGTCCCGGAAGCTGTGTAAGAGAGCATCTCATGCTGATGAAACAGTTATTTCAAGAGTCAGCCGACAGGGGGGTAAACATCCCAGAAATGCAGAAAAGTTTTATTCTGCTGGGAAGCCTCACTAAGGAGTGGGACTTTTTGATGTACAGCCTCCAGGGTGTGCGTGAGGAAGAGCTGACTGTAGACTTGGTAGCCGGGAGGATTTTGGAGGAAGTCCAACGTAAGCAGTTCAATTCCAGACTGCAGTCGGAGGGGAGAAAAGCCAGTCACCAGGAGGGAGAGGCAGCTCCGGAGGTGGCATCTGACCGGGAAGAAGGAGTGTGCAGCTATCCCAGACGCTGCTACAGATGTAAGAGAGTCGGCCATCTCCAGAAGGACTGCTGAATGCCAGCGCTGAGCAGAGGGAAGAAGACAGCCCAGAAGCGGAGGGGTGTATCATCACAGGCTGAAGGCCATGTGTTTGTGGCAAAAGAACAGTCTGAGAGTGGTTTGTGGTTGCTAGACAGTGGTGCAACTTACTACATGGTGAACAATTTAAAGCTGTTGAGTAATGTTACAAATGCAAATATAACAGCAATTTCCCTTGCAGATGGAGCACCCAGCAAAGTGCAGAAGATGGGTACTGCACATGTGTCATGTTTTGGGAAATCGTTTAATAATGTATTGTGCGTGACAAATTTGCAGAACTGTATTTTGAGTGTCTCCCAACTGGCCAGTGAGGGTTATAAAGTGGTGTTTGAAGGGGAGAAATGTATCATTACTGCAAATGGTGTTTTTTGTGCAAAAGGGGTGAAAAAGCAGGGGTTGTACCACATGTTGCCCAAAGGAAAAGTGGCAAATGTTAACCCTTTGTATAACAAACCTCTACATGAAAAGTGTGTACATGATCTCCACAGAGTGATGGGACATGCCAGCTACAAAGGTTTGCAAGAGTTGGCAAAGGTATGCCCTGGGTTACAGGTCAGAAATTGCCCTAAGTTCCTAGAGTGCTCTGTGTGCAAAAAGGTTAAGGTAAAGGCTTACCCCATTGCCAAGAAAAGCAAGTGTGTCACCCAACGGCCTTTTGAGGTTGTACATGCAGATTTGGCTGGGCCATTCAAGCCAACTGAAGGGCAAAATAGGTATGTCCTGGTAATTGTAGACAGACACACTACCACTTAAACAGGATGTGGTGTTCAAGTGTGAAGCAAACTCCGTATCACCTATTGTATGGTAGAGCGCCAAACCTGCAGCATCTATGTGTTTGGGGTCAGTTTGCTAGTGTGTATGTTCCCCCAAGTTTCAGAAAGTCTGGAGAGGAGAAATCTAGATGGTTACGCTTTGTGGGATATGAAGGTAACAAACATAGATTTCTACGCCATGCTGGCAAAATAGTGTATTCTAGGAGTGCAAACTTTGAAGTCCATTCAGGTTGGGATAGACTGCACTGTAACCAAGAGGTCTTGATTCCCCTGGGTAAAAGTGTGAAAAGACTGCACTGTAATCAAGAGGTTTTGATTCTCCTGGGTAAAAGTGACAAAAGTGTTCCTGAAAATGGAGGGGCAGTGATGTCTGATGAGGAAAAGGACAGTGTCCCGGATACACTTGAAAGCTCTGAAGATGGAGGGGCAGTGATGGCTGATGATGAAGAAGGAAGTACTGAGCAAAGTAATGAGGAGGAGAAGCCAAAAGTCTCACTCAACGTCACACCAAAGAGTTCAACACCGCCACCTAGTGCTGAACCTGCATTTACGGTCAAGAGAGAGCCTCGCACTGGGGTCAGCACTAGTTCCAGCAGTGGTTCCAGTGAAAGTGGGTCAGGAAGTACCCAACTTGCTGAGTCAGGAAGTAAAGTTATGCTTATCCCTAAAAGGTCAGGAGGAGGGTATTTTGTTGTCCTGTGTGACTGAGGCAGAAATTTGAGTGTAGGACTACATCAGGGTATGGTATCAAAATGTGAGGAAAATGGTCCAAGATGGGATTTTGTGCTTGCGGTATTGTCCATCTGTGGATCTGCTCACAAAGGCACTTCCAGTAGTAGGCCCTGAGAAGTTGGCAAGTAAACTGGGCCTTGCCACCAGAGTGTAAGGTGGAAGATGAATTGTACCCTTGAATGTATGTACTGTAGGTATTATGTAACATGTATTGTATGACATGTATGGATTGTGAAAATGTCCTACACAGTGGCCTGACCATTTTGGAGGGGATTGTCAGGGATTCCAGGCAGGGAACCCTGGGAAAATGATCAGCCCATTGCAAAGAGGTTGCATCATGCCCCAGCTGTGGGTAATTGCAAAGTTGCATAAGAAACTAGGGTCGTGTGCAGATGGTAGAGGGAGGTGTGCAAACCTCTACCTGATTGGTTGTAGATATGTATATAACAAAGCAACGCCAGTATGTATTTGTCTGTTAACCAAACCTGGTGCAAGCTTTTGTCCGTCTGTCCTATGTTTTGTATATAACGGAACTTTGCTGCAAGATAAAGTGCCTCCTGTTTTGGAAGAAACTCCTCCGTGTGTGAGTATCCTTACTGGGGAACAAGGCTGCTGTTGTTGGCTCACTGAACTCTGGTTTTTCCGCTGCGTTTCCGTGGGGCTGAAACTCCTATCATCCCCAACAGCATCTTATACGCTGGTGCACCTTATACACTGGCAAATACGGTAATGCTAAATGCATAGGGAAGGGAGGGGGAATGAAAGGAGTTCTCCCTACCCAGGCAAAATAGGAAGAGAGGGGGTCGGGAAAACCTGGTGCAGCACTCTTTTCATCCCCCTCCTTTCCTGTGCATTTTGACTCCGCTGAGAGTTCTCCCTGTCGAAGTAAAACAGGAAGGGGAGGAAGCCTGGTGCAACAGTCCTTTCATTCCCCTCCTTTCATGTGCATTTTGCCTCGCCAGGGTACTAAAAAAATTTTTCCTGAAAAATACCCCTTGAAAAGTGGGGTGTGTCTTATACGCTGGGGTGTCTAATATGCAAGCAAAAAGGGTATTTCTGGCACAGAGTTACTGCCCTGTGCCTTCCTTGAGAAGGTTGGAGTGAGCTGGCTCTCATCCCAGCCTGATTAGCCCCTGGTGCACTTGCTTCTACGTGTCCTCATTTGAGGCTGCTGTTCACATGGAGAAGCTGAGTCCTGATCCATGACAGGACAGGTCTGATTATTTTAAAAAGAACAAAGGTGAACTGATGACAATAGGTTGTTAAAATTTAAATTTTGACTTTATTTTGCTACATGAGAAGTGTAAAATTTGAACTAAAAATATAATTTGTTTGTTACAGTTAAAGATTATTATTTACATAGAGGACTATTACTCATGCTTGGGTGTTATTATTACTATTGATTGATTTCAATGATTTTTTTTCAAGATTAATACTATATTTGCTGGTGTATGAGATTCACTTTTTTTCCTGAAAAATACTATTTCAAAATGGGGTGCGTCTTACAGGCTGGTGTGTCTTTTACACCAGCAAATAGTATTTGTCAGTGTATAAATAGGGTGCGTCGTATACACTGGTTGCGTCTGTTAGTTTAAACTAATATTGAATATAGAAGTAGATGACAGGTGATTATAATAGATTATAACTGATCCTATTAGTTGTAAGAATATAGAACTATTTGATAAGTGATATAGAATATAGACTACTTGATAAGTCATTATATTTCTTTTAAGATTTGTGATTAATTATTTAATCTTGTAGGTATATATCTATGATAAGAGTGAGTTGCAAAAAGTATAAATTTTAGGTATAGATTTAAGACTAATAGGTATAATTATTTGATTACAATGAGCTGTTTCCAACAAGGGTAGCAACCAACTTTTAGTTATTTGTAGGTTTTTAAAATTTGTCATAGTTTTGTTAGATACTTGTAGTTGTGTTTTGTATTTTTTGTCTTTTTATTTGCATTGTATTATGTATTATAACATATTTCTAGTTTTACATATGCAAAGTTTTGTTCTTTTTTGCTTTTTTCTGTCTAATAAAATGTTTTAAAAATGTAAATACCTTTGTCACAGAATGATGCTTATAATATACGAAATTTTGTACATTTTTGTATTTTTGAGAAGAATAGCTTCAACAAGACACTTAATTTTTTTAGTTGTGAGAGGAGAGCTCCCCACCCACCATAGCATCCTTTATCCAATCTGAAATACTCCAAAATCCAACACTGTTCATGTGGATGGCTGAGATAGTGAAATCTCTGCTTTCTGAAGTTTCAATGTACACAAACTTTGTTTCATGCACAAAATTATTAAAAAATACCATATAAAACTACCTTCAGGCTATGCGTAAAAGGTGTATATGAAACATAAATGAATTTTGTATTTAGACTTGGGTCTCCTCTCCAAGGTACCTCATATATGTATATGCTAACACAGGTAAAGTATTCCAATATCAAAGATAAAATAAAATTTGTAATCCAAAATACTTCTGGTCCCAAGATTTCAGATAAGGGATACGTAATTCGTCATACAGTTTTCTTCAGACATTCATTCCAGACACTTTCCATAAAGGTTGATATGCAATAGCACACATTATGTGCCTGACAGATAGTTTGAGTGAATTCATGGGCCTAACAATTTACTCAATAGTGTTCTACCTTTCTTAGAATCATACAATCACAGAATCGTAGAGTTGGAAGAGACCACAGGGGCCATCCAGTCCAACCTCCTGGTATGCAGGAATACACATCAAAGCACTCCCAACAGATGTTCATCCAGGCTCTGTTTAAAAACCTCCAAAGAAGGAGACTCCACCACACTCCAAGGCACAGCTCTGACCGTCAGGAAGTTCTTCCTGAAGTTCAGATGGAATCTCCTCTCCTGTAGCTTGAATCCATTGCTTCTTGACCTAGTCTTTGGAGCAGCAGAAAACAAGCCCGCTCCTTCTTCAACATGACATCCCTTGAAATATTTAAACACGGCTCTCATGTCTCCTCTTAACCTTCTCTTCTGCAGACTAAACATACCCAGCTCCCTAAGCTGCTCCTCATAGGGGCCCAGCTTCCAGACCCTTCACCATTTTGGTCGTCCTCCTCTGGACATGCTCTAGCTTGTCAATATCCTTCTTGAATTGAGGAGCCCAAAATGGGTCAAGGTATCCCAGATGAGGTCTAACCAATGCAGCATAGAGTGGTACCATTACCTCCCTTGATCTAGACACTGTACTCCTACTGATGCAAGCAAAAATCGCATTGGTTTTCTTGACTGCTGCATCACACTGCTGACTCATGTTCAGCTCATGGTTTACCAAGACTCCTAGATCCCCTTCACATGTACTGTTATCCAGCTACGTGTCCCCCATCCTATATTTGCGCATTCCAATTTTTCTGCCTAAGTGTAAGACCTTACATTTCTCTCTGTTGAAATTCATTTTGTTAGCTTTGGCCCAGCTCTCCAATCTCTTAAGGTAATTTTGAATTTTGATCCTGTCCTCTGGCATATTAGCAATCCCTCCCAATTTGGTGTCATCTGCAAATTTGATCAGCATGCCCTCTATTACATCATTCAAGTCATTGATGAAGATGTTGAATAGCACTGGGCCCAGGACAGAACCCTGTGGCACCCTACTAGTCACTTCTCTCCAGGATGGAAAGCAGTCATTGGTGAGCACCCTTTGGGTTCAGTCAGTCAACCAATTACAAATGCACCTAATAGTAGCCCTGTCCAGCCTGCATTTTATTAGCTTCTTTGCAAGAATGTCATGGGAAACTTTGTCAAAGGCCTTACTGAAGTCAAGATATGCCACGTCCACAGCATTTCCTCCATCTATCAAGCTTGTAACTTTATTGTAAAAAGATATAAGATTAGTCCAGCATCACTTATTTTTGAGAAATCCATATTGGCTCTTAGTGATTAAGGCTTTCTAAGTAATAACAAACTGACTGTTTAATGATCTGCTCTAGGATCTTTCCTGGTATTGATGTCAGGCTGACTCGGTGATAATAGTTGAGTCCTCTTTTTTCCCCTTTTTGAAGGTGAGGACATTTGTCCTCCTCCAGTCTGCTGGGACATCTACTGTTCTCCAAGAGTTCTCAAAGATTATTGCAAGTGATTCAGAAATGACTTCTGCCAGTTCTTTTAATATCCTTGGATGTAATTCATCTGGCCCTGGAGACTTCAATTCATTTAGTTTAGCCAGGTATTCCTGTACTACCTCTCCACCTAGTCTGTGCCGCATTTCCCCCCTCCTTCCCCAGCTGTCCCCCCCCCCCCCAGGTTGAGTACTTCTATCTTTTAGGGAGAAAACTGAGGCAAAGAAGGTGTTGAGCAGTTCTGCCTTTTCTCTTTCCCGTTAGTAATTGGCCATCTTCTGCGTGCAGCATCCCTACCATTTCCTTGTTTTAACTTTTGCTGCAAACATAAAAAGCCCTTTTTATTGTTTTTAATGTCTCTGGTGAACCTGAATTTTCTGTGCTTTAGCTTTTCTGACCTTCTTCCTACATATCCTGGCTATTTGTTTGAATTCCTCTTTGGTGATTTCCCCATTCTTCCATTTGCTGTACATGTTTCTTTTAACACTTAGTCAGCTGAGAGTTCTTTTGTCAACCATTCTAGTTTCTTTAGACACCTGCCATTTTTCCTTCTTATTGGCACTGTTTTCAATTGTGCCTTCAGTATCTCATTTTTTAAGAAACTCCCAGCTTCACCATTTCTCTTTCAGTATTCTTGACCACAGAATTTCAGCCAGTAACTCCCTAAGTTTACAGAAATCAACTTTTTTAAAGTCTAGAATGCATGTCTGGCTACACTTGGCATCTCTTTCCCACAAATTCCAATAGAGCATGGTCACTCCCCTCAAGGATCCCACCACTGCCACCTCATTAACAAGATCATCCCTGTTGGTCAGGATCAGATCTAAAACAGTGGATCCCCTTGTTGATTCTTTCATCTTCTGGACCATGAAATTGTCAGCAAAGCAAGTGAGGAACTCGTTGGACCTTGTGGTCTTGGCAGAATTTGACTGCCATCATATATCAGGATAATTTAAGTCTCCCATTACTACTGCATCTCTTGTTTTTGAATGTGTGGTCATCTGCACCAGGAAGGCATCATCCAAGTCCTCAGGCTCGCTTAAGAGATCCGTAGTAAACCCCCACAATAACATCCCTATTGATTCTTGCTCCCTTAATTCTTACCCAGATGCTCTCGGCCTGGTTTCCTGGGTTTAAGTCATAGATCTCTTCACAGGTGAAAACATCCTTGACATATAAAGCTACTCCTCCTCCTTTCTTGTTCGACCTATTTCTGTGAAATAGCTTATACTTCCCTATTACTCCATTCCATCATGAGACTCATCCCACAGGTTTCAGTGACGTCTATTAAATCATATTTATTTTGTTTTACCTAGAGTTTGAGGTCATCTTATTTCTCATGCTCTGTGCATTAGTGTGGAGACACTTAAGATCATGTGTCCTTCCCACAAGTCCTTTACTAAAGTTATTTTTCCTCCCACTGTTGGCCTCTAGAACTACTTGACCTGGCCTATCTATATCATTTAGGCTTCTCTGCTCAACACTCGCTGCTCCTTGCCCTGAATAATAGTTTCCCTTCCCGGCCGAACTCAGTTTAAAGATCTCCTGATCTGCTTTGTGAGACTGTTAGCAAAAACATTCTTGCCAACTGGTGTGAAGTGTAGCCCATCAGTTGCCAGAAGATCATCTTTGTGGAAATGCAGACTGTAGTCAAAAAACCCAAACCGTTCCCGGTGGCACCATCTGCAGAGCCAGTTGTTCACCTCCACTATTCTTCTCCCCCTTCGTGGGCCATGTCCTTCAAATGAGAGGAGAGATGAAATGACAACCTGTACACCAAGGTCCTTCAGCTTCCTACCCATGACCTCGTAATCCTTTGTGATACTCTGAAAGCTGCGCCTTGTAGTGTTGTTGGTTCCCACATGAACCAAAAAGAGGGGGTTACAGTCAGTGGGCTTGACCAGTCTTGTTAGCCTCTCTTTTACATCTTCTTCCTCTTACCTTTCTCTTTGTCTCTTAATTCTGTCCTTTCTTGTGTTTATTAATTTTACAACTAATTTCCTCTTAGTTGTGATAGTGTTATTTCATCATTAGCTTCCTGTTGGTTTCTCTGGAGGTGCTTATCTTGACAAATACTAACTTTTATTCTTCGAATCACTTCTTTACTATTTACATGTGGTTCAGAACATTTTAGACTGTCCTAATTCCGGATGAGAATTTTCCTCTAGCCATATGCTTCCAGTTTTAATACTTCTGTAACTCCCAATCTTTCTTGTCATTGGCTTTGCTGGCTACAGCGGATGGCAGCTGAGGTCGAAAACTTCTAAGGCAGGGGCAGCCAATAGGTATCTAATGTACTCTGGATTTTGGTCCCCTTGCAGCTATAAGAGTGGATGGATTAGACATCTGGTATTTTTTGAGACAGTTTTTTCATGTTCTCCACTGGAAACTGCACAAAGGTTCCTCACTTGTTCCAGGGGACTAACTTTCAGAGCTTTTAACTGTGGAATGTTTGCTGGTATTCACATGAGAATCAGTAAACTAAAGAAATAATATGTAAAATGAGATTACAAGGCAGAGAGAAAGGGAAAGTGTTTTCAAGGAGACTGGTGAGAAATGAGCTGTTAAAAAATTAATGCAGGCGTTTTCTTCTCAACAAAACTCAAAGCGGAGGGGCAAATCTTGGAAAAGATTTCTTACTTTCATTGCGGTAAAGCTTTAATGTAGTAACGTCATGTTATTATCAATGCCAATTTAAAAATACACCCTTTAAATGTAAATATAATTGCAATGAGATTCTGAGGATATTAACAATTAAATGAGCCTGCTAATCCTTTTCTACTAACCTTCCATTAATTATTTTTCCCCCATAACTACATTACAGGAGATCTGGAACTTAACGAAGGATAACTTCTCTTCTCTTGCAGCACAGTCCAAATTTTAGTTACAGCTACACCGCTATCTCACTAAATGCACTGGAAGAGTATCACTAATAATTCGAGTGCGGTAGAATCTCAGCTACAACTGCTTTCCCCTTTGTCTCGGAAATATAATGGAAAAGACGTATTTCCAAAACTAACACGATGAGTGCTACGCCTGAGGATACTGTCCCCTTCCTATGCAACTATCAAAGGTGCAGAAACCTGTCGCGCTTCTACTACGTCGCTACTCTTATTCGCCTCTGCACACCGGCTCTCTCAAGCGGCTTCTTCTTCTCTTCAGCAATGGAACTACGTTATCGGACTGGGCGCTCCGGGAAAAGCACCTCCCGGCAACCCCTGCGCGAGAAAGAACGAGGCTGCGTAGGTCGATCGAAGAAGTACCGCGAGAGCCGCGCAGCTGCTGCTTGAATATCTGAGCGGGAGAGAAACCGTCTGGCAGTTGGATATTTGGAGTCGCCTAATTGTTGTGCGCGGGGTTTTTTTTTGGCTGTGGGAGGCTCGTTCCTTGCCTGCCTGTGGACGGGGACAGAAGGGGAAGGAGCCATGAGCGCTCGCGGGAGCGTGCGGCACAAGGCGGTGCCCCGGCGGCGCTCTTTGCGGCTGGAAAACAGAAAGGTACGGCGGCCGGCAGTAAGGGCTGTCTTGTTCATCTGCTGAAGGAAATGGCCTAATACTGTACAGGCATACTTTAGTTAGCAAAACTTCCGACAAAGACGTTCCTTTCTGTAAAGTTTTTTTTTTTAATGTTCTGGTCACTTTTCTTCCTTGTTCTCTCAGAGGTCATTATCCTTGGGGGAGTGGTGAAGGAGGGTTGGAAAAACAGACTTTTAGTGTTAGGATGCATCAGTGTGTCTGCAGTAAACAATACAATAAAAACTTGAGCTGGGTAATAATAGGTTTCTACTTTAGTGGATCGTGCTGTAGCTGTGTGGCCCGGCCTACAACAGGCAGGGTAAACAGCAGCTGCCTCTGGAATTTTTTATGGAATATGTTAACACCAAAAAGAAAAGAAATAGCTGGGAATCGATGGCATACCATCAAGCACCATATTAACATACAAAGTATTGAAGTGTTTATTTGCCAGAGGTAATTTAAGTTAATGTATTAGCGTTTTTAATATGTATATATGCCCTAAGAATTCTGTGTTAATCTGGAATGTATAGCTCCTACCTACCTTCAATATCTGTGATTTGTTATTTCAACAGAACCTACCCTTCAGTTACCAAAGACCTACCTCTACTGTGGCTATGGATAGCACAACACCTCGAACTCTGTTCAAGAAAGTCCTGCAGTCTCGTAAGTTGGCAAAAGGGTGCTGGTGGGTAAAGAGAAGGGATGGAGTTTTAAGAGAAAAAGAGAGAAAATATGTTTATGTTGTATGTAGAAGATCACACTACCAAGCTCAAAAGAGTTACTTGTTCTAAAACATAGGACACCTAAAAATATTGTAAACATTTGAGCCTCTTGGTTGCATGTAAAACAAAGGAAAACTGAGAAATAAAGAGGGCTGGACAACAGCATTTTTAGTCTTGGGATCATATTCAAGCCATACATGGTCTTTTCCCTTCTTCATAGATTATGTATAATCTGAGTCTGTGTAAATGGATGGGACAAGCTCAGGGTAAGGAGGTCTTTAGCAGCACTAGCAGCCAACAACTAGCCACCTAGTAGTCAACAAATAGCCAATTGTATTCAATAGTATTGTTTAGTTTTTTTGACTTTTTTTTTTAAAGTCTGTTTCATGTTTACAATGTCACTGATTTTATTCCTCCTTTTTTCTTTTATTTTTTTAAAATTCTCTTACAAAATTTGCTGTAAGGTACTCTGGTTCATTGGCTAGAATGAAACATAAATAGCTAAAATTTTCCTTTAAAGTAGAACAAAAGTATTTGAAAATATAAACAAACATACATTTTTTTAAACTACCACATCGCACCACTGTCTTATTAATCAGAAAGAAAATTGTTTTCTGCTTTCTCCCTATTAATTAGTGTGCAGACTTATTCATCTTTGCTCAAATGTAAGTCCCATCAAGTTGAGTGAATTTGGTCTCAATACTCACTTAAGCATGTGTGGAATTACAGCCTAGTGGACCTAACTGCACTCATACAAGTAATGAAAAATTTCACACATTTACGTTCTTTAACAACTCTGGGTACAGTAACGTAGTCAAACAAGTATTGTGGAATACAGAATCTATTTTAAATTATCTCAAGCATCTCTCTTAATATTCCATTCTCTATACTTAGATAAATCCTTGCTTAGTAGAAATTGTATGAATTTCTCTTAGGACCCATGCTTTTGGATTGCTTGAATTATCAGGTCCTCTGGCGATATGGGTGCAGATAGGATTTGCTGACATCTAGTGTTTGTTATCTTATTGTTGCTATAGTTTTGCTTGGCTGTGGTTCCTCTGAAATGTGTATGCATTCTTACCAGTTTCTTCAATATCACTTCCACCCGCTGATATTTGGAGATCACTGGCATGAAGCTGTCTACATAGCCGGCCAACCAACTATCTACAGTATGTGGTTATCATAGAACCATAGGGTTGGAAGAGACAACAAGGGCCATTGAGTCCAACCTCCTACCATGCTGGAATCACTGCCCCCTCTCCCTCTCCTCTGCATGCTAGAGAATGTAGAAGGAGAGGGTCTTTTTTTATTACGATGGGGTTTGGAAGAAAAGCTTTAACATCACCCAGACCTAGGGTAGTAGGAAAAATCTAATCTCCAGAGCTGTGGAAATGGAGAGGGCTCAGTTTGTGGTAAGCAAGGCCTGCAGGTGGTACTTCCCCTTGGCATGTGGCTTAAGGAGGTCTGCACAAAACTAAAGGATAAAGGACTTCCATGGAAAAAAATAATGTTCAGTCTTGGAATATGGCTTGCCTTTTAGGATGTGATGGATTCGCAGTACCCATTGGCTTTGGTCAGCATTGCCAGTGGTCAGGAATGCTGGGACTAGCGATGAAACAAAATTTGTAGGGCTACATTTTACCTTCTCCTACTTTAGATCATAAAGAAAAACTTGGGAAAATTGGCAGTGTAGTTTCTACTAACAGTCGCCATCTTATAAGCTGGGTATTCTCCCTCCCTAAAGGGTCATATCCTAGGGGAAGGATCTCTTCCTACATCTGTGAGGAATAAATACCTGCTCCACCTGTGTCTACCTGTTCATACCTGTTGTGAGGCAAGAGTGCTTGTGAGGAACTGTTGCTCCATATTCAACTTCATTTGATTTTTTTCTTGCAACAAACTTTTTGGTCAGAGGGAGAGTAGTGCAAGGCAGCAAAGCGTTAATTCCTCTCTCCATGGGAAGGGAAGGCCAGATGGAAAGCTGAGTCCTGCCCAAAGAGAAGAAATAGCTCAGTCTTTGGCTCTGCTTTGTATTATCAGGCCTTAAGCCTGTGAAAAGAAGAGGTTGAAAGGGCAGGCAGGTTTTTGCCAAGGAGCTCTCTGCTCCTCATTCTGGTCACGGAAATTCTGGTATGCCTGCGTATTTAGCATTATCTAATTATCCAGTATCTGCTACAGAGGGGAAGCAGCCTTTTAACTGGTCAGTGCTCCACTCCTGTATCCTGATGTGCCTCAGCACTTGACATTCCCTGTTTATCCAAAGCTTAAAGAGGAAGCAGCTAAGCACGGCGCAAAGAAGAATGGCAACACACAGCTTGTATCCAGAGGCCTCAACGGACGTTCTCAAAGAAAGATCCGGCACACCTTGGAGTATCACCTTGTCTTTCTTGGTGAAGTGCAAAATAGACTTTGTATAGGAAAGTCAGCTACTCAGTAAAGCGATATATGGCATAGCAACAGATCCCAACAGCAGATCCCACCGATCACATGATGCTGATCCCTCTTTACTTTCTGGAAAATAGTCAGTTCATTCCCTCTCAGCCAGGAATTGGTCAAAAGTATGCCAGTTTCCATTATCCTATCCAGTTGGAGAACTTAAAAGTTGGATTCAGTTCATCCCTCTACTGTTGTTCTTGTTTCCTTCTTATCACTTGTTGTCTTGCCATAAACAGAACAGATCTGAATTCCACACTAATCAAAGAGAAAGACAGAAAGAGAGCCATTATTTTGAACATGGCAATTCTCCAACTGGTCACTCATATCAACTGGTCACTCCTCTAGCCTAACGGAGTCTGGAAAAGGGGATGAAGAAGGAGTGTACCCACTTTTCTGAAGAATTTCTGCAGAGCTAGCAGAGTGGCCACTTTGAGGCAGCACTAATTTAGTCACGTTATGGAAGTGCAAAATGGGAGGTAAAGATAAGCAGGAGGTAAATGGGAAGATTACTTCTATGGACAAATCTGTTCTTGTTTGCTCTGATCATGGATCTTTAGCTTTTTCAGCCAGAGTGTTTTCTGTCTGATAAATGGATGCTCAAGTGAGTGGTGTACAAATTGTTTAATTATCCCAGAAGTGAAGTATAAAAAAAAAATCACAGATGGCAATAAGTATTTTTTTCAGATTTCCCTGCAATCTCAAGGGATAAGAGGAAGGAGCAGGGCTGTTAAGTTCTCCGCTGGACAGTGACTAGCTAATGTAGAATAGGCAAAATCCACAGATTGTAGTGGAATGAGACTGTGGTTATCACATTCTGATAACGCAAGTGTGCCCTGTAAATTCTTGAGTTACAGTAATACAGTGAGATACTGAGGCAGTGTATTGTGTGACATTCACTGTAACGTCCCTATGGGCATCTACTACAGACCTCCAAGCCGGAGTGAGGACTTAGATGATGTCTTCCTGGAGCAGATGGCAAAACATTCAGAAGGGAGAGTTATAGTAGTAATGGGAGATTCAACTATGCTGATATTTGTTGGAAATCAAACTATGCAAAGAGTATCAGGTCCACTAAATTTCTCACTTGCTTTGCAGACAATTCCATTGTCCAGAAAGTAGAGGAGGGAACAATGGGAACAGCTATTTTAGATCTGATCCTAACCAACAGTGATGACCTGATTAATAGAGTGGAGGTAGCAGGATCCTTAGGTGGAAATTCTTTTAGAATTTATTATACAGCAGAAAAGGGAAGCCAAATGTAGTCAGACACACATTCTAGACTTTAAGAAAGCTGATTATACTAAACTTAAGGAAATTGTGAGAGTGATCCTATGGTCAGGAATATTAAAAGAGAAGGGACTTCATGATGGATGGGAGTTTCTTAAAAGTCAGACTTTGAAGGCACAGTTTCTAACAATTCTGGTGAGGAGGAAAGATGGGAGGGGTGTAAAGAATCCTGGATCAATGTCTAAAGAACTTTCAATGGAGCTAAGTTTTAAAAGGGACGTGTACAAGAAACAGAAAAAGGAAGAAATCACTAAAGAGCAATTCAAACAAATAGTCTGCAAGTGTAGGGAGAAAGTCAGAAAAGGTAAAATGCAGAATAAGCTCAGGCTTGCCAGAGAAGTTAAAAGCAATCAGAAGGGCTTTTTTGGTTAGGTCTATAGCAAAAATGAGAACAAGGAAACGACAGGGCCACTGTGTGGAAAGGATGGCGAAATGCTAACAGGCACAGTGAAAAGGCAGAACTACTCAACACCTTCTTTGTGTCAGTCTTTTCCCAAAAGAAAAATAATGCTTTACCTGGGGAAAATGGAGCGGATGGTGTGGTAGGAGAAATGCAACACAGCATAGGTAAAGAGGTAGTACAGGAATACCTGTACTGAATTCAAGTCCCCAGGATCAAATGAACAACATCCAAGGGTGTTAAAAGAATTAGCAGATGTAATCTTAGAAGTCATGGAAATAATCTTTGAGAAAACTGGAGAAGAGCAAATACTGTCCCTATCTTCATAAAGGGAAAAAAAGAGGACCCAAACAATTACCACCCAGTCAGCCTGACATCAATACTGGGAAAGATTCTAGAGCAGATCATTAAACAGTCTGTAAACACTGAAAAAAGAATGCCATCCTCACTAAAAGTCAACATGGGTTTCTCAAAAACAAGTCATACCAGACTAATCTGATCTCTCTCCCTCTCCCTCTCTCTGATACAGTTACTAGCTTGGTAGATGAAGGCGATGCTGTGGACATGGTGTATCTTGACTTTAGTAAGGCCTTTGACAAGGTCCACCATGATATTCTTTCAAACAAGCTAGTAAAATCTGGACCAGAACAATGCTACTGTTAGGCGGATTTGTAATTGGTTGACCAACCAAACACAAATGGTGCTCACCAATGGCTCCTCTTCATCCTGGAGAGAAGTGACTAGTGGGGTGCCACAGGGTTCTGTCCTGGACCTAGTGCTATTCAGTATCTTTATCAATGATTTGGATGAGGGAACAGAGGACATTCTTATCAAATTTGCAGATGACACCAAATTAGGAGGGGCAGCTAACACCACAGAAGACAGGGTTCTTATCCTGTCTTCTGGGGTGTTAGCTGCCCCTCCTAATTCAACATGATCTTAACAGGTTAGCGAGCAGGGTCAAAACTGACAAAATGAATGAATTTCAGCAGAGGGAAGCGTATACTTGGCCAGAAAAAATTAAACGCACAGACATAAGATGAGTGACACCTGACTTGACCGGAGTACATGTGAAAAGAATCTAGGAGTCTTAGTAGACCACAAACTGAGCATGAGTCAACAGCTAAAAAAGGCCAGTGTGATTCTGGACTACATCAGTAGGAGTATAGTGTCTAGGTCACAGGTGTCAAACACAAGGCCCGCGGACCAAATCTGGCCCACCAGGCCGTTTCATGTGGCCCTTGCACCTTTGCTGCAGCAGTGGCACTCCCCCCGCCTGGCGAGCCTGGGGGGCAGAACGAGGCACACTTTGGATATACTGACCAATTCTACGTTACTTTACAGAGGTACAGGGACCATAAACTATGATGAAATAGTCCCCAAATGTCCAAGACAAATAAAGTTTACGCAGAGGGAAGACAGTTTAAAAACCAGTAATAATCGGATGCAGAGGCAATTATTTAATATGATAAAAGAGTAGATACATTTATATAGTCTTACAGATACGACTGGCCCTTTGAGGGCAGCCATAATGCTGATGCGGCCCAAGATGAAATTGAGTTTGACATCCCTGGTCTAGGTCAAGGGAAGTGATAGTATCAGTCTATTCTGCTTTGGTCAGACCCCATCTGGAATACTGCGTCCAGTTCTAGGCACCACAGTTCAGGAAGGATATTGACAAGCTGGAACGTGTCCAAAGGAGGGAGAGCAAAATGGTAGCTGACCTGGAAACCATGTCCTATGCAGAGTAGCTTAGAGAGCTGAGTATGTTTAACCTGGAGAAGAGTCAGTCCCTAAATGTCTCCGTATTGACAAAAAGGAAGTACCAATGGGGGGAAGACCTCTACTCTTCAGAGATCTGTGGACACAGATTATACCAAATCAGTGGGTGATCAAGGTTATAGTGTTTGTTTCCACAAAAAACGAAGGAGCAGATTTTTTTACTCTCACTAGTGTCCAAAGACAGAGCCAAACAGGAGATTGTTTTGGCAGAGATTCACCACTTGATGCACATTGGAGCTATAGATGAACATGCCTAGGGAGCAGGGATTTTTCAGGACTATTACTACTGTTCCCAAGAACAACAGGAAGTACAGACTAGTTCTAAATCTAAGATACCTCAGTGGGTTTGTGAGATACCAGAAATTCAAAATGAAATGTGGCAGATAATAAAGGAGAACTTGTCTGCAGGGTGTTTCATGGTGTCCATAGTTCTCAGGGAAGACATATCTTCATGTTCCAATGTTGTTCTAGGACAGGAAATATATACAATTCCACTATTAGGGTGAGCACTTCCAGTTTAAGTCACTACCTTTCAGTCTGGCATGGGCTCCCAGCCTTTTCATGAAGGTTTTGATTCCTCTGGTGGCTATCTCAGCATGAAGGGAGTGCAATTGTACAGTCATTTCTATGACAGTTTAGCAAAGGCCAAGACTCTGGACAGGATAAACAGGGATTTATCCTTGACCATTCAAACTTAGAGACCTGTGGTTTTTTACTAAATTACAAAAGGAGCCATCTGAAACCAATGACTGTATTGACTCAAGTGCAACAGCGGCCACATTAGTGGGGACATTATCTTTCTTGAAGGAGAGTGTGGAGAAATTGAAACAAGAAGTACAGAATATACTGTCTTTGCATCTTAGAGAGGGGTATTTAGAATTCTCAGCCAGAGGGCTCTTTGGCCTCAGTAAACTACAAACCCCAGAATTCCACAGGATGTTGAAAGTAGAATAATAGCACTATAACAATGTAGTGCAGAAATGACCAAACATTACAGAAGGTATTCCATTGAAAGTGCACCACAGGATTTGAGTAACAACTGATGTAAATTCATCTAGATGGGGGGTGCATTGCAAGGGTTACTAGAACCTAGGCCATTGGACTCCAGACAAGAAGTTCAATATAAATTACTTGGAACTCAATGCAGTGCAATTGGTGCTACTCACATTTTCAAAATTGTAAAAAATCAGTATGTGCTAGTTTGCACAGGCAACATGACTGTACAAACAAGTAAGTCTGTCCTTCAATCCATTAGTGGCAGAGTCCAGCAAGCCATTCAGATGAGCAAAGAAGAATTTACAGTAAATTTTGGCAGTATACCTCAAAGGGATCTTGAACTCAGAGGAGACTACCTCAGCAAGAATTTGATACATCCAGAGGAATGGTCCTTCAACATGGAGGTGTTTTCTTAGTTAACAGAATGGTGTGGATCCTTGCAAATAGATTTATTTCTGTCTGGCACAAATGCCAAATTAAAGCGATTCTGTTCAATAGAGGGAGACAGAAATGCAGAAGCACATGACACATTATCGGTCTCATGGCCAGAGGGGATGCATTATCTTCTCCCCCATTTCAAATTGTACACAGAGCACTTCTGAAAGTACAACAGGAGAAGGCTTCTGTGTTGATGACTGTACTATACTGGCCAAGATGGTCATGGTTTCTGTTTTTAATGCAGATGGCTCAAGGCCCACCACTGCTTCTACCAGTGCCCATAGATCTGCTCAAGACCCAAGTGCTTCATTCCAATACAGGCTGGTTTCATTTGGCTTGTGGAAGTTGAATGGAGACTTCTAAGGTAGCAGGGCTGCTCAAGTGAAGTGATGGAAACCATTTTAGCACATTTTATGCTGTGCTTAGCACTTGAGTCATTTAGAGTTGACTTAGAAGATAAATATGGAGGATATATATGAAGATATATATGCAAGTCTATTTTGAAATGCTGCAGTGTTCATTCCATACCTATAAAGGTAGTGAAAGTTTTACATATTCTGCAGTTCTTGCAGGATGGCATCTGTTAAGGGCTAAGACTGAACACTTTGCAAAGACAAGTGGTGGCTTTCTCAGCAGGGGAAATCTTTATCTGTGCACCCACATATTAAATTACAGGGGTGTCAAACTCAATTTCATCTTGGGCCACGTCAGCATTATGGTTGCCCTCAAAGGGCTGGTTGTATCTGTAAGACTATATAAATGTGTCTGCTCTTTTGTCATATTAAATAATTGCCTCTGTGCCTCTTTTTCTTTCTCTGTGCCTCTTTCCCTTGCTCCTCTGTGGCTCTTTCTGCCCCCGCCGTACCTGTTGAGTCCAATCCCCACATTGCGGGCCCCGACTGCCAGTAGAAGGGCCCAGCAGCCAGCACTCGTGATCTACTTCTACCTGCTTCTCTGTCCAACTCTCATGAGCCGCACAGAGCGTTGCCATGGTAACCCACGGCAGTGCTCTGACAGTGAGATTTGGACAGAGGAGCAGTAAGAAGTAGATCATGAATGCTGGTTGCCGGGTCTCTCTTCAGAATACCGGCAGCCTGGGCCTGCAATGTGGGGATTGGGCTCACCAGGCAGGGGAAGTGCCGCAGCTGCAGGAGAGGTGCAAGGGCCACATGAAATGGCATGGAGTGCTGAATTTGGCCCACAGGTCTTGTGTTTAACATGTGTATTAAAAGGTTTTTGAAGGGTGCACTCTTATGTCATTTCCCAGGGTTCACAGATTTCCTCCTTGGGATTTAAATTTGATGCTGACTGCCTCTGTGTTTGAGCCTCTGAAAGAAGCATTGTTAAGGCTGAAGTCATTTAAATTGGTATTCCCTTTGGCCATAATATCAGCTCACAGAATATCAGAGCTGGCAGCTTTGTCTGTAAATGTTAACCTCTGTGAATTTGAACAGTACAGATTGACTGATTTTAGATTCATCTTTTCTGCCAAAATGCACGCCTACAAGTGATTTAAATGAAGCAATATATTTACCAACTTTTTGCACTATACCAAGTCATCCATTGGAGTGCAGGTAGCACACTTTGAATGCTAGGAGAGTGGTGAAGATTTAAATCAAACAGCTAAGCACATGAGGCATAAGAAGGCATTATTGGTATCATATTGTTGAAGATCTTTAGATCATAAAGGTAGTAAAACATATTAAGATCCTACACTTAGGTAGAAAAAATGGAATACAGAAATATAGGATGGGGACACATGGCTGGATAGCAGTGCATGTGAAAGGGATCTAGGAGTCTTAATAGACCACAAGCTGAACATGAGTCAGCAGTGTGATGCGGCAGCCAAGAAAGCCAGTGCAATTCTCGGCTGCATCAATAGGAGTATGGTGTCTAGATCGAGGGAGGTACTGGTACCACTCTACTCTGCTTTGGTTAGACCTCATCTTGAATACTGTGTCCAGTTCTGGGCACCCCAATTCAAGAAGGACATGGTCAAGCTAGAGCAAGTCCAGAGGAAGGCGACCAAAATGGTGAGGGGCCTGGAAGCCATGCCCTATGAGGATAGACTTAGAGAGCTGGGGATGTTTAGTCTACAGAAGAGAAGGTTAAGAGGGGACATGATAGCTATGTTTAAGTATTTGAAGGGATGCCATGTAGAGGAGGGAGAGGGCTTGTTGTCTGCTGCTCCAGAGACCAGGACAAGGAGCGATGGATTCAAGCTGCAGGAAAGGAGATTCCACCTGAACCTCAGGAAGAACTTCCTGATGGTCAGGGCTGTCCGGCAGTGGAACATGCTGCCTCGGAGTGTAGTGAAGTCTCCTTCTTTGGAGGTTTTTAAGCAGAGGCTGGATGGCCATCTGTCGGGAGTGCTTTGAAAGGTGTTCCTGCATGGCAGGGGGTTGGACTCAATGGCCCGTGTGGTCTCTTCCAAATCTACATTTCTATGATTCTATGATTCTATGATAGCAAGAGGGATTAAGACTTGCATTTATGTTATTTATATTATGATTATGCACAGAAGCTGAGACCACAGAAGTCTGGCTACATTCCACTGTGTCAGTGCCAACTAGTGTAGCTTATACAGTGACAACATTGTTGGAAGAGCTATATAATGTGGCCAGATGGAAAGAACCAACAGCATTCATTAGAGATTATAAAATTGATAAATATAGGTCTGCACAGGCAGTGTTTGGCCACACAGTGTTGCAGGCAGTGGTTGTGAGTGCTGGGGTTTTTTTTGCGAGGGGGCATGCATCAGGTTTGGGAAGATCCCATTAGTACAATAGATTGATCCTCTGCCATCCTGAAAATGAGAAGTTGGTTCTTATGTGAATGTTCATTCCAGGGTGAAAGGAGGAACAATCCCCACCCACCCAAAAAGGAGAGAGAAGAGAGAAACCAAAGGTAATAAAATATATATTAATAAAAGTCAGTAGGGAACAGGTTAGGCTAGGGAACGTAACTGGTTGGATAGGAAAAGGAGTCGCAACAGATCAACTGAAAAGAACTTTGGGAGCTCCTGAATTGGCTGGCACGAAGGGAATGAAACTTATTAGTATGTGGATTGCTCCTCCTGTCATCCCAGAATGAATATTCATGTAAGTACCAACTTCTCAATTCGGGTGAGCTGTTTCTTAGAGCAACCCACTGCAGCATGCCATCTACCCACTGATTTCCTATACAGTAAATCAAGTGTTCTTCATCACTTGTAAGACCAATATAAATCTATCATGAATATTTTTTTCAGTAACTGAAATATTTAAAAAATAGAATGTTTGCTCAGCTCTTTGGACATGATGAAAGAGACATGGCCTTTGTTTAGGAGCACAGTTCAATTAAATTCTTCATTTTCTAAGACAGTAATGTAATAAATATTCTTTGCTTTAGAAGTATAGCTAGCAATAGTGGTTAGCTCAGCTTTATTGTTAGGAATTCAGTTTGTCTGGAGATTATGTAGAAATAGAACTTCTTGTATTCTTTTCACAGAGCCAATAGTTTCCCCTCTTGTTCCTGAAAAACACAGATCCCCCGAGCACGTAGAACCAGTCTTCCAATTAACTTTGGGGCATATACCCTGCAGGTAGGTGACTTCCTTCTATTTAAATGAAATATGATTAAGATGGTAATACTAAAGCTGTTTACTTGGGGTAAATCCTTCTGAAATTAATGAAATGTATGGATCTTAGTACCATGTTGTAAAAATGCTGTTCTTTGTAATGGAATAATGAAGGATCTAATTTCCTTTAAGAATTGGCTGGAGAATTTTTAAAAAAATCTTTTCAAGACCAGAGTTAAGTTTTAATTACCTTTTTTCTATTTAACTTGATGTGTAACATTACATATTTGCTGAAACAGGCTTGTGAGCAATTAGTTAACCATTCTGAATTTTTTTCTGTTCCTTATAAATTACTATTGAAATAGAACAGTTTCCTTGAAATTGTATGCCAGTATAAAGTGGAATCATGTGATCATGAGTATAAACATCAGAGCTATTGGGAAGACCCTACATCTTTAAATTACTTTGTGTTAAATGTAAAAGCCTTTTACTCATTTGAAGGATGGCTCCTGATATGTAATAAAGGCTGAACAAAACTGCTCAACTGTTCTGTTGATACTGTGTGCAGGAACAGGAAGGTTGGATTGTTTTGTTATTTCCGAAGAAGGATGAACCCAATTTACAAGACATTTCCATTAATGGAAGTTTTAGGGGGAAACAGAAAAGGCAGAAGGCAATTCTAGCAGAAACATAGTGGCAAGTTTACTACTTGCTATTCTGAGGAGCTTCCATAGTGAGTGGGTGAAGTGGGGCTTCTTTGCTGGAAGATAAGCAAGTCAGTAATGGTAATACAGCATAAGCTCTGCTTTTTTGGGAGAGGGCAATAACTGAGGCACCACATGGCTTTAAATTAGCACCTCTGTTTTCTCAAACATTGTGAAGACAAGTTCCTATTTCAGTAGGGGCAAGGGAAAGTTAGCATGCTCCCAAGAAAAGTATATTCTGTTGTTACTTTGTACTGAAGATTTGTCTTGTCATTCTTCTAGCAACTTAGAAATCAGTTTGCCTGACTGTGCTCCCAAAGAGAAGCCTCATATTTCACGACTCAAACCTAGGTTGAAAAAGGTTCGTCTATCTGAGTTTGAGAGAGGTATGAATAACCAGCTGGACTCAAATACTGGTGAGTGAGAGCTTTGAAAGCCAGACTAAACCAAAAAATCCTAAAGTTTTATGAATTTTATCGGGGTGGGTGGGAGCTGTTCCTCTAAAGGTCCTTGTGGGGGATGGGCATGGCCCCTCAACTCCTGGCACCCTAATCGTAACATAACAGGGGGAGGAAACTGATTATAATCTATTTATATCCTGCTTTTTTCCAAGTTTGGGATGCAAGGTGGCTTACAATGGTTAAAAGAGACATTGTTTGAAAAGTATACCAAATACAAATGTAGTCGATCTTCAGTAGTCTGCTGAAAAAAAGTCTTCACTGTTCCTACAGAAAGATAGCTGGGAGGGGTGCCAGTCTAATCTCTCTTGGAAGGGAATTCCAGAGTGTGGGGCGGCCACCAAGAAAGCCATATCTCCTGTGTTCCCCCAAAGTGATGGGACAGAGAGAAGGACTTTCCCAGCAGATATCAGAAGGTGAGGTTGTTCATAAGTGAGAGAGTCAAGTCCGCATAAAAGTTGGCACACACATTTCAGTGCACAGTGGTCCTGAAGCATGCCATTTTGAATATGCATTTTGTTGGGTGAACATTTTTTTTAACTGTCCCTATCTTAATAGATGTATCTTGGGGTTGCCTTTTATGACATGTGAACCGAATAGCAAAACTCTGGAGAAAATGCAGATTTTGCTGCATACGTGTTTTCTAGTTTGCGTCTGGGTTCAGCAGGTCGAAATTTATTAAGTCAATTGAAACATTTGGACCCCACAAATTCTCCTAAGACAGGCTTTCAGCAACTAACTGGCTAGAGAAGACACTTTTAATGATAATTCTGTGGCATTAAAAAAAGTGTTTCAAATTTTTTCAAATTCCACAGTAATAATATAATTGTTGCTGAACATGATAACCTCTTTAATGTTTTTACCTGTACTTGAATCACCTGTTAACTGCTACATGATTTAATTTGGTTGTGAGATGATCTGGCTCTTCATTTTGGGAGAAAGGAAGAATATAAATCAACAACAGACATATAAATATAATGGGAGGGCAAAATGAGGACACTGCCCCCAAGATAACAGTGCTGTCCCTAGAAATTTTCTCTCAGTCCACAAATTTTCAACCTTAGAAAGAATGAGACACTGAAATCATCCACACCTGGAGCTATTTGTTGTGCTCATATTCCCTTGGTAACTCTGCCTGCCCCTTTTCTTTCAATGCCTAAACTGTATTTCTAAAACTTCAACCAAAGTTTTGAGTTACTAGAAATCTGGGGACCAAAGGGCAATGTCATGGAGCAACAGAATTCCCATCTGTGGTGAAGGGCAGTGCCTCTTTTTGTTCTGCCTATAGCTACACCTCCTACAATAAATTAATCAATTCCAAACTAGACCTATATCCTCTACATCAAGGATGAACTAAGCCGCAGTCTTCCAGATATGTTGGTTTGTAAACTCCATCAGAGATATAAACCTTCACTTGTTTTATTCATCCATTCAGTCATGAATTATTTCCCAGGTTTTCTCTGTCTGCATGGCATGGACAGAGTTGTGCCTTTTTGAATGATTCTTCACATTTCAGGATTTTTCTTCCCTGAAAAAAATCATTGTTGGATAAAAATGGGTTTAGGAGAGTGAAATTGGTTTTTGTGCTAAAGCTTTCTTTTTACAGACAAAAAGTGAATTTTGACTGCTTTCTGTGCAAAAATACCAATTTTGTGCAAAATCCATCTTTTTTGACCAAATTAATTTTTCATCAAAATGTCCCAAACTGTGAAAATGTCTCAGAGTACTTAATCATTTAATCAATGTGGTGAGGGCATTGTCCCACCCATGAGAATTCTCTCTGCTGTGAAATCACCTCCAGCCTCCAAATTTTTAGCATTGTGAAGAGTATGACATTGAAAATCATTCACACCTAGAATTCATATTTGCTATGTTCCCTTGGTCACTATCTCTTCTCCTTCTTTGCATGCTTAAACTCTATTTTCATGCTCAACTGAAATTTTAAATTACTAAAATTCTAGAAATTTGAAAACTGTAGGAAAATTTCAGTGTGGAGGCAGACTTGATACTCAGAAGGGCAGTGCCCTTATTTTGTAGCTACATCTCTGGTGGTGGAACATGCTTTCTTACAGACCATGAAACAGCTAGCAAGGATTTTTTTTACATCTTTAACTTCTGCCATTCCCAGTCAGCATACCCTATAATGAGAAGTACTGAGAGCTGCAGGCCAACAACATCTTTGCCCACTGTGTGTGTGATGTACCCACTGAAAGTGGAACAGAAAGAATGACAGCTTTGGTAATAACAAGCCTTGATAATGCTTACCCTGGCTTTCTTTTTCTCTTCCTGATATCATATCTCCAGCAGTCCTGATTCAGCAGAGATAGTCTCAGTTAATCTTCTGTGATACTGGTTTTGTGTACTTCCCTCTCCTTTGGGACCTATTATAGCTTTAAAAAGACAAATAAGATAATTCTAACTCTGGACCCATAATTCTAGCCAAATTAATTTTTAAAGCTATTTAAAAATACAGGATCAGACCAAGATGAGTTGAACATCATTTGAGAAAGATGTTGAAACTTTCAAAGGAAGCTTCGTAAGCAGGCTAGACTGTCCTTGCTGTACTTCTGCTGAAAAGTGAAGATGTTTTTGTTTTGATAAGCTTTAAGGAACTGACTTTTGATAATAAAGGGTCTTTTAGTACTGTGCTGTATTGCAAGAACCAATATGATATAGAGGTTTGAGTCCTGAACTATGATTCTGGAAATGAGGGTTCAAATACCTGGACAAGTCACACTCTCTCAGCCTCAAAGGAAGGCAAAGGCAAATTCACTCCTGTTGCTGCTCCTAAGGGCAAGGCATCATTTGACCTGAAACAAAGCAGTCTTAACTGTCCAGATCCCTGGTTCTTCTCTCAGTTCTTCCCTTTGCTTTTAGCTCAGGTTAGTTCATTCTGTTGCTCTTCCAGTGTGCATAAGTTGTCTATTGTGGTAGCCATGGTTTTTTTCTTTTTTAGGTTTTGTGGATCTCCTTTTCCATAATTTCAACATCTGGTGCCGAATTGACATGTTATTAAGACAATGTCAAAGCAAATGTGCATGTGAACAGGTAGAGGGCTCATGCTCATGATCTTTGCACAAACAGTTAGTCATTTTTTTCACTTGGGTGGAGAAAAATATTCTTTGTCTGCACAGCACATTCAGAAACATCTGAATAAAGAAGCAGAATTTCTCAGGAAGACTCTGGATCTGGACATCTATTAGTTACAGATCTCCTTCAGAATTAGATCTGTACGGTAGATCAGTGTGCATCCAAGGAAAATGCAGAGCTGAGCAGGTTTTTCAGGAGGCTTGGATCCAGGCTTATCAATCTCAGAATGCCCTGGAGTCACTGCGATTTCCAGGAATCCACTATCCTGTTACCTTGGGTTTTATGGAAAATTCACCAGAGGAAAATTCTTCATTAGTTCTCTTTGCTCCTCATAGGTCCTAGACACAATTTTTTTGGTCCATGGTTCTTCCTTGCAGTCCTTACTTACTAGTGCTACATCTAGCCACCTTGTTTCCGGGAGATCCTATTTACATTTAGGATACTCAGAAAAAATGATTAGTACAGTGATTGCTTCTAGGTGTCATGCCCCTGTCCCAGGACCCAGACAGCACCTTTCCCAACAGTCACATGCAAGAGACGTGAGAAGAACAATATTTACAGCAGCCAGTGTAGGTGGAAAAGGAGAGCCCAGGAGTCTTGGAGCATTTATATAATAAGGACTCATTAACCAGGCTAATAGCTGGGTAAGTTTCTGAACCTATATAAAGAGAGACCAGAATGAGAAGAGGCTGTTGTAGCCCACCGATCCGATTGGTGGGAGCAGCCCAGCTTCCACTTTGATTCCTTGCTTGTGCCCCTTGCCAACAGATTTTGTCATCAGACTTTCTCTCTGGATTTACTGAGAACTTGGACTGCAAAATAACTAAGACAAACTGCTGCCTAGCTCCTGATAACAGGTTAATTAGGCAGCTGTAAGCCTTAGGTGGCTGCCCGCACAGGACACTAGGTGTTCCTCTATACTTAAAATTTATGAGACAACAGGGAAGGGATTTTTGAGATGGTGAGAAATTAACTGGTTATAATAAGTAAGATGTTAAGGGTGGGGATTGGAGGTATTTTTTGGCTTGGTACTTGTTATGGGTCTTAAGACAGACACTTTTAGGAATGTAAGGGTATTTTCTTTTTTGTCTAACTTTTACAAGGCTTTCTGTGTTCTTGTGTGCAAACTGAGAGGTTCCTTAGAGGGGCTTTACTTCTGCGTCTTCCTGTTCAACTTAGTTTTCCTACATGGAGTCTTATTAAGGTGTTAGAAGCTCTTGAATGGTACGCTACAGGAATGGTTTCTCTTAGGTACCTACCCTTGAAAAGCATATTTTGATAGGTAGGTTTGCAGCAATTGGTAACTCTCTTTTGCCTTACTCTTTGCTTACAATTTTTCTGGTTTACCTTGGCCGTATCCCACTCTTAGATGACTCCTTCACTATAGATAGGTGCATTGAATACTTGCCATGAAGTTGTAGTATTTTCTGTGGACAAGGTGATATCTAGCAGTGGCATTATTTTTTTTCTCTTTTTTTTCATTGATGTATGGTAGCTTGGCTACATAAAGAACTAAGGAATGATCCAGGTATGATGAGGCTATCTGAAGTGCTCAGGCAACCTGAAAGTAGGTCGCTAGGCAATCAGAATAGCTCCTCAGGAGAGAAACCCAGCCCAGTAGTGTGTGGGAGGGGTTTGGTGGCTGAGAGAAAAAGTCAAATAAAGCCAAGTACCTGAGGGTTTGGATTCTTTTCACTGAGAGCCTAGCAAGGAGCTAGGGAGTAGAGTCCCTAAGTCAGTCAAAGAGTGTGGCTGTGTTGGGAGGCATAGTTTTCAGTGGAAACCTAGTGAGAGGCAGAAGAGTAATTAAGCCCTAGTAGGATCTGGTGGGAGAATATGACCTAGATTGGGTGTTAAGTCTTTGGTAGGAGTTTAGCTAAAGGGCTGTTATATGATATGAAAGTCTGTAGATATAATTGAACTGTTTCTGAGCAACAAGTTACCTGTTATCTTACCTAAAAAGTGCACCGAGGAAATGTATAAACTTTGAACTGCATTTGAAATCTAACATGCTTCTTTTTTTTTATTGTTACCTTAATAAATGTTACGGTTTATCTTTGTAAACACGGACTTGGCTGAACTGTATACGCTGTATAGAGTAACACAGAAAACACAGTACCATAAAATTATTAAGTGGTTCTCACTAAACATTGAAAGCCTCACCCTTTTACACAAGGGTGGTGTTAATAAGTGGGGAGGCAGAAGTGTGTGGGTGCCTTATCAGATTGGGAACTGCCACACCAGTCTGGGAGAAGTGAGGGCCTGTCACACCAGGGTTCCAGATAGTTAAGCTTACTTAAGTCATGTGATGTCTTGTCTTCTGTCTTGTCTTCCTGAGCAGTGACAGGAGTTAATCAATCCCTTGACGCTTTTTCTTCACAAACAAAAGCGTACCTTTCTATTCATAATTTAAATATATTGTAACTTTTTGTACATTTTTATTTGTATTTGTTAAATCAATTTCATTAATGTCTCTTCTATATATTTCATAATTATTGTTATCTTCATCATCTGTCTACTTTTCCCCCGGTGCTGGGAATCAGGGTGACTTACAAGTATTAAAACAATTTGGAAGTAATTATGAAGCAATGGACATTCTGAAAACTTTACATGAATTTTATTCTGGGAGAATGTGGGTATAATTTTTGTTTCAGATTTTGTTTGCCAACTTGCATCAAACAGTCATACATCATGGGAAGAAAAAAATGAGGATCAGAGGGACCATTACAATGCAATAAGAATCAACATGTTCTCTGTTTACTTAGTCAGGGGCTCAAATAGAATAGAATAGAATAGAATAGAATAGAATAGAATAGAATAGAATAGAATAGAATAGATACACAGGACCCCTTTCCTTCTCCATACCAGAGGGAAAAGAGCACCAGAGCCTTGAACAACAAGCACCTCTCTGTCTAGAAACCTGGAAACGGTTGGCAGCAATAAGAGGAAATGCCATGGTTTCTTGTTGCCTTTGCCTGGGAAGGTATTGAAATAAACAGAATGTGCATAATCTCGGGAAAATGCTGCTATGGAAAGATTTGTTATATTCTCCTGAAATCATCTAATGTGTATAACTTGGGTCAACCTTTGAGATAATTCCCATATTAAATATTTCTGCAATGCCCAGACAACACAGATCTGCTGCTGAAGTAAAATTAAATGAACTGAAAGTAGGTTAGCTCTGGGAATCCTATAGAATTCACTCTGAGTTCTGTAAGGAAGGGCAAATAGAAGCAGATTGAACAAAGAATTATTCAGTACACAGTAATAAAATAGGTTTCTCTCTTGCCTTGGATTGTAAGGGATAGTTTGTTACTTCATTTTAAATATGCTACAGACGTGGGACATTCTTTGACATCCCTATCTAATAAGTGTTTTAACCTCCTTTTCAGCTCAGTCATCGTTGGATAACATATCCCTGACAAAGTAAGCTATAATGTAGAAACTGCTTTGCTCTGTGGTTATGATGAATTTTTTTTTTCTCTAGTGAACACCATAAATCAAAGTTTACATCCAATCTAAAGTGGGCAGGGATGAATTTAACAAATGATGGCAGAAGCTTTGGAAATAACTTAGATGCTCTGTGTGCTACTCAGTTCAGTTTAACTGTTTTGGAGGTCCAGAAATGAGCTTCAGTGAAACGTGGGCTTGGACACTTTCTTGAGATGGCAGGAAGATCAATCTACATACTAATGGGTTTGATCCCCTCACACCAGCCAATGCAGGAGCCATCAACATTCTCTTTTTTTCCCCCATTAGACTCTCTCCCTTAACCAACCAGTTTTAATTCTCCTGATAACCAGCCACATGCTTTTCCCCTTCATAAACAGATTAGTTATAAATTAGTTGTTAATTAGGAGGCTGGAATAAGGAAATGAGTGCTGAGCAGGAAAGGAGTGCAACGGACAAGAAGAAAAAGTAAGCAATCTTATATCAAGAGAAGGAACTGCTGATCCAGATGGTGGAAAAGCCCGTTGGGTGGAGACATGGCAAGACATGATTCTGTCCAGAAGACCACTACCCAGGATGTCTTGGATAATGAAAGAAAATCTGATTTACGAAAAATATTTCTGAGCTCTAGTGAAAGCGAGCCAGATGAAGTAAAGCTGATAAAAGGGCAGAAACAGCAAACAGAAAGGGACAAAAGATAAATAACAGATAACACTAAAATGGACAAAAACAAAAGCAAAGAGGAGGAATTAGAGGGTACTTGCCCTAAAAAACTGGAGAGAGAAGCCACAGGAGCAGTGAAAAACCCAGAGGCAGCTTCTGGGTGCCATCTTGAAAATCTAGGTTCCAAGATGGCAGCGATGTCTTTGGGACACCATTTTGAGGTGCCAGTGATGAGCAAAAGATGGGATGGAAGACATCTGGCTGGACAACGGTACGTGTGAAAGCGATCTTGGAGTCTTAGTAGACCAGAAGCTGAACATGAGTCAGCGGTGTGATGTGACAGTCAAGAAAGGCAACGCAACTCTTGGTTGAATCAGTAGGAGTATGGTGTCCAGATAAAGTAATAGTACCACTGTATTCTGCTTTCATCAGACTTCGTCTGGAGTACTGTGTCCAGTTTTGGACACCTCATTTCAAGAAGGATATTGACAAGCTGAAACATGTCCAGAGGAGGGTGATCAAAATGGTGGAGGGTCTGGAAGCCATGCCCTATGAGGAGTGGCTGAGGGAGCTGGGGATGTTTAGTCTGCAGAAGAGAAGATTAAGAGGGGACATGATTGCCATGTTCAAATATCTGAATGGATGTCATATTGGGGAGGGAAAGTGCTTGTTTTCCACTGCTCCAGAAACCAAGATAAGGAGCAATGGATTCAAGCTACAGGAAAAGAGATTCCACCTCAACCTCAGGAAGAACTTTCTGACGGTCAGAGCTGTCCTGCAAGTGGAATATGCTGCCTCAAAGTGTGGTGGAGTCTCTTTCTTTGGAGGTTTTTAAACAGAGGCTGGATGGGAGTGCTTTGATGTGTGTTCCTGCATAGCAAGGGGTTGGACTGGATGGGCCCTGTGTTTTCTTCCAGCTCTATGATTCTATGTAAACTAACAGTTCAACTATACTAAACTAAACAAAATAGACCACATTTAAAGAAAATTGGTTCTTACCTCCTACCTTTGTTGCAAACAGCTCCAAGTTATATAAATGTACTTAAACTCTTTACTAATAATTGCTTCTTAAATTTGTTACTTCTTATATTTATCTATTTTCGTTTCCACATTTCTTTAAATTCTTAAATTTCCATTTCTAAAATCAATATTGTTAACCAATTCAGAGTATTGTTATTTAATTCCACTATATTGTTTCATAACTTACTTCTGTTAATGAAATCCATATTAAAACATATTAATAGCAACAACTCATATTTAGTTTTTCTCAGGATTACAATATACTATAAAATTAAAATGGCACAAGATTATTCAAGTTCAAAACCCATCACAAAACTCATTTACCCTTAAAAATTCCATTGGACATTTCCATTCTGAAATAAATTCTTCAGGAATTCCCTTCAATTCAGTAGACAATTTATGCATCTCTACAGTGAACATCAATTAATTAAACAATCTGGTCATTGATGGAATCTCTATTTTCTTCAAATACTTTGCATAAACAATTCTTGCTGCCAGTAACGTACGTTGAAGTAATTTCTGATTCTGTTGTCAATTTTGATCTCAGCATTCTAATTTCCTAGTAAGAATAATTTAGGTTTCTTCATTATATGTCATTTCAAAATTCTTCAAATCATATTCTGTACTTCCATGCAAAACTATTTAGCCCTTTCACAGGCCCACCACATATAAAACAAAGTTCCTGCATGTTCTTGACATTTCCAGCATCTATCTACCATATCTTTAGGCATTTTTGACAATCTCTCCAGTTGCAGATATCAGCGTAGCACCATCTTATAAAATTTTTCTTGAAGATCGTAGCAAAGTATGCTTTTAATTTCTTTCCAAGGTCTTTCCCATTGATTCATAGATATATTGTATCCAAAATTCTTGGCCCAGTTAATCATATACTCCTTAACTTGTTCTTCTTCCATATCTATTTTCAACAAAAACTTACATAATTTGGCAGTCACATTGTCATTATTAGTAAAAAGTAGCAATTCAAATTCTGATTCATTCTTTTTTAAATCTTTACTCTTTTGATCATCCATAAATCTTAGATAGTACTGTGTGTATGAAAACCATTGTTGATTAAAGCTTCCTTTTCGTAAAGATTTCATTTCATAGCCTCGCTCCATCTTCTTCAATAAATCTTCATATATCAACCAACATTGATCTGCTTTCATTTCTGTTCTATAAAAGGCTTCTTATGAGGAAATTCGAAGAGGTGTTTTTGTACACAGTCTAGATTTGTATCTATTCCAAAGTCTTAGCATATCACAACTAATACAATTATTGTTAAACGCCAGATTGACCATAACCTTATTGTATCATAGATATGTGTGTCATCCAAATCTTAAATCATGACCTTCTATATTCAATAACTTGTTTTCTTTCAATGTTGTCCATTTTTTAAATCCAGGTCAAAGCTGTTGGAAGCCAAATTCTGCAAAGAGCAGAGAATGATTAACAAGGTCATCCCTGTTGGTTAGGATCAGATCTAAAATAGTTGATCCCCTTGTTGCCTCTTCCACCTTCTGGACAGTGAAATTGTTTGCAAGGCAAGAATTTGGTAAGGAATTTGTTGGACCTTATGCTCTGACCAAAGTTTGGCTTCCAACATACAGAGAGAAATGTAATGTCCTGCGCTTAGGCAGAAGAAATGGAATGCACAAATATAGGATGGGGGACACGTGGCTGGATAACAGTACGAGTGAAAGGGATCTAGGAGTCTTGGTAGATCACAAGCTGAACATGAATCAGCAGTGTGATGCAACAGCCAAGAAAGCCAACACTATTCTTGGTTGCATCAATAGGAGTATGGTGTCTAGACCGAGGGAGGTAATGGTATTACTCTATTCTGCGTTGGTTTGACCCCATTTGGAATACCGTGTCTAGTTCTGGGCACCTTAATTCTTCAAGAAGGATATTGACAGGCTGGAGCATGTCCAGAGGAGGGCGACCAAAATGGTGAAGAGTCTGGAAGCCATGCCCTGTGAGGAGCGTCTTAGGGAGCTGGGTATGTTCAGTCTGCAGAAGAGAAGGTTGAGAGGGGACACGATAGCCATATTTAAATATTTGAAGGGATGTCACATCGAGGAGGGAGCGGACTTGTTTTCCACTGCTTCAGAGACTAGGACAAAGAGCAATGGATTCAAGCTGCAGGAAAGGAGATTCCACCTGAACCTCAGGAGGAACTTCCTGACAGTCAGAGCTGTCCGGCAGTATAATATGCTGCCATGGAGTGTGGTGGAGTCTCCTTCTTTGGAAGTTTTTAAACAGAGGCTACATGGCCATCTGTTGGGAATGCTTTGATGGGTGTTCCTGCATAGCTCGGGGTTGGACTCAATGGTCCCTGTGGTCTATTCCAACTCTATGATTCTATGAAGCTACAAAGTAGATCTGGCAATTTGGGAATCTAAGACCACCCCATTCTTTTGAATCCTATAGCACTTAAACCTTGTTCTAGGTTTCTTGCCTCCCAATACAAATCTTGATAGATCTTTTTGCCAAATTTTGACTGGTGCTTCTTTAGTTATAGTTGGAATCATTCAGAAAAGAAACAGCATCTTTGGAAGAACATTCATCTTTATTGCCAAGATTCTTCTAAGTAATAACAAATTCAGTTTTTGCCCCTTCTCCAAGTCAATCCTAATATCTTTCCATGTTTTCATATAATTATTTTCATATAATTGATTAGTACTTCCAGTTAAGTAGATTCCCAGATATTTCTTTTTAATAATAAATCCAGTTTTCCTCTGAAATTCTTCTTTGTCATGGGTATTCATGTTTTTAACCAATACTTCTCCTGATCTCCTTAGTCACCCATTCTGGTTTCTTTAGACACCTCCCATTTTTCCTCCTTAGTGGAACAGCTTTAAGTTATGAGTTACCTCACTTTTAAGAAACTCCCATCCATCATGGACTCCCTTCTCTTTCAGTATTCTTGACCATGGAATTTCAGCCAGTAATTCACTAAGTTTACAGAAATCAGCTTTCTTAAAGTCTAGAATGTGTCTGTGGCTACACTTGGCCTCCCCGTCCCACTGAACAACAAATTCCAATAGAGCATGGTCACTCCCACCTAAGGATCCCACCACTTCCTCCCCATTAACAAGATCATACCTGTTGATTAGGATCAGATCTAAAATAGTTGATCCACCTGTTGCATCTTCCACCTTCTGGACAATGAAATTGTTGGACCTTATGCTCTTGGCAGTGTTTGGCTTCCAACGTACATCAGGATAGTTGAAATCTCCCATTACTACTCCATCTCTCCTTTTTGAATGTGTGGTCATCTGTTCCAAGAAAACATCATCCAAATCCACAGTCTGGCTGGGGGGGGGGTCTATAATAGACCCCCACAATGACATTCCTATTATTTCTAACCCCCTTGATTCTTACCCAAATGGCCTCAACCTGGCTTCCTGGATTTAAGTCATTGATTTCTTCACAGGCGTAAACACCCTTGACATATAAGGCTGCTACTCCTCCTTTCTTGTTTACTCTATTTCTCCGAAATAGGTGATATCTGCCCCCCCCCCCCGCAATTACTGCATTCCAATCGTGAGACTCATCCCACCAGGTTTCAGTGATACCAATTATATCATATTTATTTTGTTGTACTAACAGTTCATCTTGTTTGTTTCCCATGCTCTGTGCATTGGTGTAGAGACATTTAAGACCATGTGCCCTTCCCACAAGCCCTTTACTAAAGTTGCTTTTTGTATCACTGTTGATCTCTAGTACTACTTGGGCTGTTCTTCCCAGCACATGCCCTGAATACTACTGTCTCCCTCCCCACCAGAACTCAGTGTAAAGCCCTTCTAATAAGATTTGCGAGACTCTTAGCAAAAACATTCCTCCCAATAACTGTGAGGTGTGCCCCCTCCCCTCCCCTCCGTTCCCCTCCTAGAAGACCATCTTTGTCAAAATGCAGATCATGGCCAAATTGTTCCCGGCAGCACTATCTGAGGAACCAGTTGTTCACCTCCACTACTGTTCTCTTCTTTCATCGGCCATGTCCTTCAACAAGGAGGACAGATGAAATTACAACCTGTGCACCAAGGTCCTTCAGCTTCCTACCCATAACCTCATAATCGTTTGTGATATCCTAAAAGTTGCACCTTATACCCAAAATTAAGGTGTAACTGTCAGCGGGTTTGACCAGTTTTGTCAGCCTCTCTGTTACATCATGAATTTTGGCCCCAGGGAAACAGCACACCTCATGATTCATCCTTTCAGGTTTGCAAATTTTTGCTTCTGTTCCTCTCAGCAATGGGTACCCAACCACCACAACTCGTTTCCTATGAGTGTCAGGCAAGTTAAAGCATTGATAGATGGAGACAGAAATGGAGAGGCACAGGATGCATTGTGAATCCCCTGGCTGGAGAAATCGCTTCAATTCAAATTGTACAGAAGGCACTTCTCAAGATACAACAGGAGGAGACCTCTGTGTTGCTGGTTGTACCATATTGGCCAAGGAGGCCATGGTTTCTATTATTAGTACAAATGGTGCAAGGGCCACCACTGCATTTGTCAGTATACAAAAATGTACTCAGGGAGAGACCAGTGTCCATTAGGATGTGGATTGATCTTCCTGCCATCCCAAGAATGAGAAGTTGGTGCTTACATGGATGTTCATTCTTGGATGACAGGAGGAGCAATCCACACCCACCAACAATGCCTCCCCTCCCCCAAAAAAAAAAGCTTCTAAAGATAATGCTTAAGGATAGAAGGAAGTGTAGGTTATGCTAGGGAATATAACTGGCCAGATAGAGAAGGAGTCTAACCGAAAAAAACAGAATATTGACAGTTTCTGCATTGGCTGGTGCGAGGGGATCAAGCCCATTAGTACATGGATTGCTCCTCCTGTCATCCCAGAATGAACTTTCACATAAGTACCAACTTCTCATTCCCTCCTCTTGCTGGTGAAGGAACCAGATAAGAAGCAAGCACTTCTAAATTCCTTTTGGTCTTGCGGATGGAAAAGGTGGAGGGGACACACAAGAGAAGACTGTGACTTCTTGTTCCTGAAGCTTCAGGCTCCAGTTTGGAGAATTTTCTAAATGGGGCTTATGTGTGAATAAAGTATGTCAATCACATCAGAGTGACTTTTAACACCTGGTTTTAGATATTTCGGCCTACCGCCTGCATAGACAGGAAATACTTTCCTGTTCAAGTCAGGTTTGACACATCAGGATTTTATAGGTATTTTGCTTTAGAGCCCTGAACATCCAAATGTGGTGGTGGTGGTGGTGGTGGTGGTGGTGGTGGTGGTGGTGGTAGTGATGATGATTTATTTAAAATGACATTATGCTCTGGAACCACAAGTAGTTTGTACTTGTGGTAAATTCATGGCTAGCATACTTTTTTTTTTCTCTTATTGTTACAGTGCTAAATGTTTTGAGGGGGAAAAAACAGTTAAATTGTTAGAAAGGACTTCTATGCTCAATTTTTTTTAGTCAAGCTCGCTTCTTTAGTGTTTTTTAAAGTTCTGGTTAATTGTGCAACGCTAGGTTCTGTGCCTTGCTTTTTGTTTAATTTATTTGTGTCGATGGGAGGAATCTTGCATCATCTGTGCTGTAAGATCCCTGCATTCTCTGGGCTTGGTTTGAGTAGGAACTGTACTGCTACAGCAATTTGGGAACTGCCTGATCCGTAAATGTTCAGTGTGGGAGAACCATAGTGGAAGAACAAAGTTGATACAAGTGCCACTCTAAGAGATTTAATCTTTAGTACTAGATATTAAAAATTTCCTCAATGCAGGCTGTTCTTATGCTCTCAGGTCTCTTCAGGTATCTTTTAGAACCCCAGCACCACTGCACTCTGCTGGAAGAAAGGGTTTGATCCGTCGGCCAAAGAATTACAAAGGCATTAATGTGGAGGAGTTTGAAGGAGTCATTGAGCAAAACTTGATGCATGTAAAAGAATGTGAGTTTGTTTTTTCCTAGCTTTTCATGCCTGTGTCTGAGTAGCAATATCTGAGTAGAGATATTCCTAAGCTTCTAAAGACAGGAACAAGGGCTTGGATGTTCTTACATTTAGATGTGTGGAGTGGTGCAGGTACATGGGGCTGAATTTGGGTTAATATCACCATTTGAAGCAGTAATCTCTTGAAATGTTTCCAACAGCACAAAGCTGCCTCGTGGACTCTCAGACTGCAACTCTTTTAAGTGATGCAGAGGTGCACACTGCTTCTACAGAGCTCTTTGCTCAGCCTCAGCTCAGTGGGCAGAATGGACAGGAGGTTTCTGTTGCTCATTGTCAGCATGCCTTGATACAGCAGTCTTTAATGGGAGAGAGCATGTTGTCCTCTAATCACACACCCAGGCTGCTTGCAAAGTCTAACAGAGTGGTTGAAGAGATGGAGAATGCTCAAAAAGAGACCTTGAAATCCAAGTCTGAGTCTATGGATGGGGCAGATGTTGTGCTGAAGAGAAAGGCTGATAGTCCAGCAGAAGAGCAGCAAGAGAACTTGCAGGATGCTGCTGGAGAATTGTTACACGGTATCCAGATGGAGATGCTAACACAAGGTTCTGATGATGCTGGCAGGATGGAGGCTATTCTCCAAGAAAGGCCTGTTACTCCTGAGAATGTGCAAGAGAATTTGATTGGAAACAGTTGTATGGTACAATTATTAAGTCGCAAAAAGCATCTGAGTACTGGTAAGTAATTTGCAACAGAACTGAAAAAGGGATATCTTTGAAATCTTTCATGTCTTTCAGTTGTTTCAGTATCTTTCTTCTGTACTGGCAGGTTATTTGGAAGACTCTTTGCTTCCAATATCATTATTTTCTCAGCATGAAAAACCTGCTGTGGCTTCTGAGCTACATCTGGGAAGCACTAGTAGGGAAATTGTTTTCTTCATCCCTTCTTGCACAAAGGAGAGATATTCAGGGCACTGTATAACATGATCTTAGGATGCTTTTTCCTGCCTATATATTCTACTGTTTGTAGCTTCTATGTAACTTAATTCTGCCAATCTAGAGATGGACCCTGTAAGATCATCCACACCAGTTGATTCCAAAGTCCAAGAAGTACAACAAGGCCATCTATCCATTTTGCTCCATGAGAAACCTGCTAGACGTTCAATAAAAGAAATGGTGGCACACTTAATTGAGGAGCTGGATGAGAGTGTGGTTCCAACTGTTGTGGGTCAGAGTGAGTCAGAAGCCAGCAGGGAGAGAGAGATTTTCCCCATTGAAGGGGGTAAGTGCATACAGCCGGTATAGTGAGAATCATTATTGGGAGGGGACCCAGTGCCAACTTTCCACAGACCATTTATCTGAAAGGTTCCATCATTTGAACTACGTCTTTGCAAGGATTATTGAATATGTTAAGTTTTCCGTCAGTAGAGTTATTTTTTCACGTACATCTGTGATGTTCTTATAATAATTGCTTGAACCAAGTTCTCTCCATCAATACCACTTAGCAGTTACACATACACATAGAACTAATACAAAGGTGCCAGATTAGAATTGGGACTATTCTGAATTAATCAGTGTCTCTAATAATTTATTGGTTTACTGAAGAAGTTTGAATTGGAATCATATTAATAGGTGTATCTCAGAGTTTGATAAAGCTGGAAGAAGGCTGACTGAGCTGTGCACCTGGGGTCCCCCACCCTGGTTTGAAAAATACAGGGTTATGTATAGTTCATATATTTGTAGTAGTGCTTCATAATTAGTCTATCCTATGAATCCCATATTACCTGAAAATCTTGGGGAGAACATGTGTGAACCATATTTGGTATAAGCTCAGTAGCCAAAATGGAATGAAACAAGGTCCAGGTCTAGGACCTTTTTCTTGTGGAGACTGAGTTCAGAGGTAAATTTTGTAATATACCTGTTTCATGCAAATCTAACATGCTTCTACATAGGGGTATTTGAAAAATGTGTGACATTTCAGAATTATGTAACTGTAGCAGTAGACCTAAGAGTGGTGTGCAAATGTGTGTCTAAATGGTCTTGAATTAGTCTGTGGTTATTTGCTGTTGGCCTGTAGGTACTCAGATCTCCCAAAGAATCAGAGCTGAAACTCCAGGCAGTTGCATAAGCAGAAGGAATACTAAGGAGTTGGAGAGGCCACCTGTGAAGGAAATGGTAGATGAAACAACTCAACAAACTGGTGAAGGTGGTGAACCGCAAGAAATTTTGGACATGGAAAGTGAACACAATGCAATATCAGAACCTGAAATGGATCATGAGTCTGAGGAGATCTCAGATGCTGAAACAGACTTTGAGAATACTGGTGAGGAGACTTGTTGGGGCTGAAAAGTGGGACTGTAGATGTTTGTGGCAGCAGAGCCAATTACAGTTTATACCTGGCCTGTGCAGCATATTTCCTCAGCTGTTCAGAACAGAGAGAGAAATGCTTTCTACTTTTGAAAGTCTCTGAGATTTTCAGAATACATAGCTCTAACCTAGAGCATTGCATGTTTCATATTATTTCCTATACATTTATATGCCAAGCTGTTGCCTGGATTTCTCAGCTAGCTTTGTTTCCTGTCCTGAGGATCCAGTTGCTGGTAAATTAATTCAGAATCCAGTCTTTCACTAACTTGCTGGATGGTATTGGGTCAGGTACAGAAAGCGATCCAAATAACTTTTGCTGTGACTCACTATGATTTGCTAGCCTACATTTAATTCTTACTGAAGATGACACACCCAAGACTTATATTTCTTTTTCCTGCTAGATCCAACTGGGAAGACACCAGCTTTTGTGCATGCTAGAGCCTTCCAGTGTACCTCATTGTTGGCCACCCCACACACTTTGAATGTGGCTGCATCCAGGTATATACATGGTTGCAATAAGATAAGATAAGTGTAGTCCATAATAGCTGAGTATGGCAAGATTACTGCTGTTTCATCTTGTACTGCCTGCAACAGTCAAAAGAGACACACACACTTGGGTGGTTGGCCTTCTGAAGTAGTGTGGCTTCCTTCAGTCCTTTGGAACGGTCAGCTTCCCAGTATAAGGAGCGCCAGAGTTCAGTGTCTCTCCTGGAAGTCATCCCATTGACCCAAATGTCTTTTCCTCAAATTATACTTAGGTGGCAACTGGCTGGGGTTAATCATTGAAGGACAAGACTTTTTCACATGCTAAACTTGTCTTCAAACTTCTCTAAAACTATTGTGATTCTCTGGCCTTACTGTCACAGGAGCCCTGAGATTTCAGCTGGTAATGCTAAAATGGGTCCAGGAATTCAGAGCTGCTAAATACTTGTCAGACTGACCAAACCATAGTAACCAAAGAAGAACTCTGGCCCTTTAGAAACATTTTTTGCCAGGCTGTTGTCTAAGCTGAGTTGTTTCAGAGTTCTCAGATTACTTGAAAGTCCAAATAAATCAGAACAGTGGGCTAGTATTTTTAGAAAAGGCAGAATGCAGGTTTTCTAGTGTTATCAAGATTACCATATTTGCCGGCGTATAAGATGCACCAATGTATAAGAAGCACTCCATTTATACACCAGCAAATACTATTAGCTGGTGTATAAGACACACCAGCATATAAGACGCACCCCATTTTCAAACAGTATTTTTCAGGAAAAAAAAGTGAGTCTTATATGCCAGCAAATGCAGTAAACTCTCCAGTGATGACAAAGACTACATGTCTGGCTTATCAGGAGCTCTGCTGAAGAATGTCTTAGAGTCATTTTACCTTTATGCAGGTATATCTGCTGGGTAGCCAGACAAGGTGTAGCTGATATGAATGATATGTGAGACTATCCATTTTTCTCAACAGTGCAAAAAGTAATAAAACCATCTCTGAGGGACATAATTATTCAGCTTGGGTGTTACAGGTGTTATGAAATACATCTGCTGTTCCTGTATATGGTGGGGATAGGGAACCTATGACTCTTCAGCTTTTGGTGGACTCCAGCTCCCATAATCTCTTACTATCGGCCATGCAGGCTAGGGCTGATGAGAGATGGAGTCTAATAACATCTAGAGGGCCACAGGTTCCTCACTGCTATTCCAAAGTTCTCTGTTTAGATATATTTAGCACTTTTTATATTTCTTTTGGAGGTCTCCTCCCAAACAGCATTCTGTTAAATGCACTCCAAAGCCATCTGAGAGAGTACACAAAACAAAACGTGAGCCAGCACTCCCCAGCAGCTTGATAAAAAAGTTATTTAGCCATTATGTGAGGATGCCAGTTGCTAAGGATGCTTTCAAGGCTGTTGAGAGGTGGTGAGTATTGACAAATACCTTTCGTATGAATTAATGGTGTGGGGGAAGAGGTTACCCATTTATAGTGCTCAACCAACAGAACCAAGTACTACACAATATGAAGGATGTTGTGCTGTCAGTTTCCTTCATCATAACTTGATTCTGGATTCTCACCCACAAATATTTTTCCTCTTGAGTACCTGAGAAAATAGGTATTTCTGCAACTCTTGATTTTGTTGAGGCCATGCAGTACATCCCATCTTGTGGTAGAGGGGCTATAACCTGCTCAACTGACATTGGGCATTATTTTTCCAGTGTGAATCTGTACTTCAAGCATCTGAGTGATGACTTGGAAGCCTATACAAATCATGCTAGACGGAAGACTATAGAGCCTGCTGATATGGAGCTTCTCATGAAGCGGTAAGGGATGTTTTATTATTTCCAGGGGGACTACATAAAACAGAAGGCATATTCAAGCTGCAAGAACGTAATGGCATGTTTTAAGGATTTCACAGCTGTTTTTTAACATTCAGCTAAGTAACAAGGAGGAAGCAGCTCATTGCTGGGGAGACAGGTGTATTCTCAGGATGGCATGGAGGAGTAATCCACAATGATTGGTTTATTCCCATGTGCCAGCCAGACCAAGCAGGATTCTATGTTCTTTTTCAGTTGAGTCTGTTAACTCTTTCTCCCTTCTCTGTCAATTTTTTTTCCTGCCAACAAAACAGGTCAGGATTTTACCTTTCTCTGTTGAGTAGTGAAATAAAAGAGTTAGAGAATAGAGGCTCTGAAAATTTGGTGATGTCGAAGGAGAGTATTACTCAGATGCTCACCATTCAGCGTGGCACTGAGGATATAAAGAAAAATGGGCAAAAAGTTTGCCTTCTCAGAGGCTTGCCACCCCACAAGGCTCTGAGCTTGAAAATAAAGATGAGATGAAAAGCAGACCTTCTCAGAGGGCAGCCAACCTACGAGCCTCTGAGGAAAGGAGGAAAGAAGATTTAAGGAATGTTTTTCTTTCCTCAGGCGAAAGTGATTTAGAGGAGATAGCGACAACTGTAGGTAAGAATCCTGAGAAACAAGTCAGTAAGGCGGAGAAGACAATTGGGGGTTTGCAAAAGTCAACAAACAAAAAGCTGATACTGTGTTAAAAGTCAGGTCAGAGAGCTGTTTCTAAAACAGCAAAAGCGGCAGCAGCAGCAGTTAGTTTCCAAGGTTAATTCAGGCCACCATCTTGAGTTGAAGGATTCCAGGGAGTTGGGGAGGGGCTGCTTTGGAGCAGACATCCCTCTCTGGAGCATGCGCAGACAAGAATATGCAGTGCCTAGAGGCGAAGGGAGGGGCTGCTTTGGAGTGTTTGCCTAGAGCACAAACTGGCACTTTGGGATTAGAATTAGAAGAGGAGAAAGGGCTAAATAAGGAAGGCAAAGAAAAAGAGGTTAAGGTAGCAGCAGTGATTAAAAAAAGAGTCACATGGAACAGATATGCTTTTGCCAGAGATATTCAAGGATGTGATTCAATCTGAGTGGGAGACTTCCCTGAATACACGTAGATTGTTAGGATATATCATAGAATCATAGAAATGTAGAGTTGGAAGAGACCACACGGGCCATCCAGTCCAACCCCCTGCCATGCAGGAACAACCTCAAAGCACTCCCGACAGATGGCCATCCAGCCTCTGCTTAAAAACTTCCAAAGAAGGAGACTCCACCACACTCTGAGGTAGCATATTCCACTGCCGGACAGCCTATAAATAAGCTTTACTCCTTTGAAAAAAAGTTATTGGGATTTTTGTAGATCCCTTTGGTGTATGGTCCAATAGCAGTACTTATGTTTGGAGCCTTAATCCCTCAGGAAGGAGCCACTGTTTTAAAGGAGGCAGATGAAAGAAGGGTGGATTCAGTGTTGAAGAAGTCTCATGAGAATTCAGCGATAGCCATAAAAGTGTCTCTAGCAACATCTGTGTTTCCTTGGGCAGCAGTAATTTGGATGGAAGAAATTATGGAGTGTGAAGACATGAGGTCTTGTTCTTTGTCTAGAGCTTTGACAAGAGTTAAAAAAAAATGTTGGAGTACATAGCTGATATGTTATGATACGTTGGCCTTTATGGCCGGGAATATAAGGGCAGTTACTGTAGCAAGAAGGTCACTATGGTTGCGTCGGTGGGATGCAGATCAGAAATTAAGAAACATTTTTTTTCATAACAAGCTTTTGTGCCATTCAAAGGAGAGCTACTATTTGGAAGTCCAGCGTTAGAGAAAGTGTTAATGGAGAGTAGAGAGAAAAAGCAGATAATGCCAACTCTGCAGAAGAAGAAAGTAGAAAGAAAGCCATTTTGTCCTACATATTCCTTTTGAGAGAATAGAGGAGGTAATAAACAATCAGAGGATAAATATAAGTGACAATAGTGGTTTAGATCAAGGGGACAGTTTAGTAGAATTGGATCCTTTGGTAGAACAGGACAAAGTCAAAAGAAGATAGGGAGTTCTATCCAGAGAAAGGGTATAGCCCAATTGTGACAAAAAAGAAACTTGTGTAGAGTGGAGACTTCTACACAGTATTCTGTGGAATTAAATAACAATAGATCAGTGAGTAATTCACGTAGTAACTAAGGGGTACAAAATATTGTTAAACAGAATACCAAAAAGCAGGTTTGTCTCTTCACCAGTGGTGAGAGAAGTGGAAAAGAGGATGATTGTTCTGCAGGAAATACAACATCTTTTGGATATAGGAGCTGTGGAGGAAGTTCTGAAAGATCAATGGTTCTCGGGAGTATACTCTACATTCTTTATAGTGCCAAAAAGCAATGGAACTTTCCGTCTCATTCTGAATCTCAGATATCTCAATGGTTTTGTGGGGTACCTGAGGTTCAAAATAGAGATGCTTCAGACAGTAAAGGAGAATCTTCAACTGGGAGACTGGATGGCTTTGATAGATTTAAGAGAAGCTTACCTGCATCTTCCCATGATAGAATCAGACAGAAGATTCCTAAGATTTCAATATATGAACAACCACTTCCAATTCAAAGCCCTTCCTTTCAGTTTGGCATCGGCTCCAAGGGTATTTACAAAAGTTTTGGGACCTTTGATTGCATTTCTAAGGCAGAGATGGGTACATCTCTATCCGTATCTTGACAATATTCTAGTGAAGGTAGATTCTCGGGGGAAGTTGTTGAAGAATGTACAAATGACAGTCCATGTTCTGCAGAAATTTGAATTTCTAGTCCATTTCGAGAAAAGTCAGAGCCAACAACTTTGATTACACATTTGGGTGTGCAGACAGACACCAAGAAGGGACGTATGTATCTCTCAGCAGAGAAGAGTGAAGATAAAAAGCAGTGTGCAGTTGTTAACTTCAGTGACTTCTGTGGATGTGATGTGGTTGGCTCAGGAGATGGCACTGTTAGTGTCGATAATCCAGTTAGTGCCTTGGGGCATGTATCATTCAAGAAGTCTGCAGAGATTATTGGTTCCTCATCAACGAAATATTGGCAAGAAATAGCATTATGTGGTTCTGTTACCTCCCAATCTGAGAAGGGAGTTGAGATGGTGGATGACAGATTCCAATTTGAACGAGGGAGTGTCTTAGTGGAGCATTATGTAAGAGCAACAACAGATGCCAGTTTTACTGGGTGGGGAGCACACTGTCAAGGTGTGGTAGTGCAAGGCAAGTGGAAGGGAATAGATGCAAGGCGAAATATAAATTATTTGGAGTTGAAGGCAGTGCGCCTTGCATTTTTATAATTTACAGAGATGGTAAAGGGACAGCATGTCTGGGTATGGACAAACAATATAACAGTCAGAGCCTACATTGTGAATCAAGGAGGTTTGCACTTGAAAGGTCTAATAAACAAGTCAGTCAGATTGTTTTGCCTGGTGGAAAAGAATTTGTTGACCATAACAGCTGTCTACTTGAAAGGGATGTTAAACATCAGAGTGGATTAGTTGAGTTGACACACTTTGGGGGAATAGACACTGAATTATATGGTGTTCCAGAGTTTGAACAAACTATTCAGGCTTTTTCAAATAGACTTATTTGCCTCAGCGAAGAATACCAGATTAAAAAGATTTTTTTCTATTGATGGAAGCAGGCTTACAGAAGCAACAGATGTGCTTACAGTACCATGGCCGAGGGGGCAGCATTATGCTTTTCCAACAGTACAAAGATTCAAAGAGAGCAGGCAGAAGTGGTGTTGATAGCGCCACATTGGCCCAGGATGCCATGGTTTTTGTTGCTGAAACAACTGTTGGTGGGGAGACCAAGGAAGCTACCAATTTGGAAAGACTTTCTCGGTCAAGGACCAGTGCATCATCCAAATCCACAGTGGTTAAATTTGATGACTTGGGTCTTGAAAGGAAGGCGTTAGAATTACAAGATTCCTCATCAAGAGTTATTGATACTATATTGGCATCTAGAAAACAGTCAATGCAAAATATATACAACATGACATGAAAAGCATTTGAGAAGTGGTGCAATGCAAATCAGTTACAGTTGTGAGATATTGAGATAAAACTTGTTTTGCAGTTCTTGCAAGATGGCCTACAAAAAGGATTGAGGCCTAACACATTAAAGCACCAGGTGGCAGCTTTAGCAGTGGCGCTAAAATTTGGAGATGTGCCACTGTCCATTCATCCGTATGTGGTGAGATTTCTGAGGGGAGCTACTATCTCATTTTTTCCAACGAGATATAGATTCCCATTAGGATCTGAATCTGGTCCTAAATGGTTTTTAAAAGTTGCCATTTGAGCCGATTAAGGAGGCCTCCCTAAGAATGATAACTTTTAAAACAGCTTTTCTAGTGGCAATTACATCAGCAAGAAGAGTTTCAGAGTTGGCGGCTTTATTGATTAATCCAAATTTGAACAGAATAGGTTGGCATTAACCTTAGATCCTACGTTCCTTCCTAAATGTGCTTAGAACAAAAGAATTCCAGGTGTGATTTATTTAACCTAATTTCTCTCCTCATCTGAAACATCCAGAGAAGAGGTGGCACACTCTTGATGTAAAAAGGGCTGTCAAGCATTATATCAAAACAATAGCACATCTGAGATGAACAGAAGCTTTGTTTGTGTCATACAATACTAGGACTTTGGGTCAAAGAACTTCAAAGTCAATGATTGGAAGTTGGGTGAAGTCATGTATATTCTACTGTTATGTTTATGCAAATAAGCCAAGGTCAAAGAATGTATGGCCCCATTCAACTAGATCTATGGCTACTAGTACTGCTTATAGTGTGACCTTGTCATTGCAAGATGTATGTAGTGTAGCTGGTTGGTCGGAACTTTCAACATTTTTGAAGCATTATAAGATAGATAAATTTAAGTCATTTCAGGCAGCATTTGGAAGAATAGTGCTGCAATCAGTTTTTAAAAGTTAGTAAAGAGGCTCACCCAGGGTGTGACTTTGGTAGATCCCAATCGTTGTGGATTATTCCTCTGTGCCATCCTGAGAATGCGAAGTTGGACTTACCATGAATGATCATTCTAGGATGGCCAGAAGAGGAATCCACACTCACCCTGGAAAGAAAGAAAAAAGAGTTAAACAAAAAAAGGTTAGAGACACATGGAAAAGTGAAATTGAAAAAGAGAGAGGTATACAGAAGGTGGTTACGTATGGCTAGTGAACGAAACTGACAGAGAAGGGAGAGAGAATTAACAGACTCAACTGAAATAGAACGTAGAATCCTGGCTTGTCTGGTTGGCACGTGAGAATAACCCAATCATTGTGGATTCCTCCTCTTTCCATCCCAGAATGATCATTTACAATAAGTCCAACCTCTCAATTGCTTAGCTCTCTTTTCAGTGCTGTTGTGTCAGGGGGATAAAACCTCACCTTCCTTGGGCTTGCACTGCTCCGCTGTTCATAAGGGAGAAAAAAATCTCATTGGTGAATAGAAATGGAGTGCACCACAAAAAGCAAATGTCAACAGTTTGAAGTTAAAGGACTGATAAATAGCTAGCAAGCTGGTTCTCATTTTACATTTTAAATGGCTTTGCTACTCATTGGCCACGTATGTATGGAAGGATAGCTAGAATTCTGTAGAATTCTGGCTTTTCCCTTCTGATCCTTTGACTTACAGATAGATATGGGTTGCACACAGCTTCTTGGAAACTTCAAGAGCTGAGCAAAGCAATTATGTGGGAACCCCATCATCCCTTAAATGTACATGTATAGGCAGGAATTTTTTTTCCCTCTATACCCTTTCATCTGCTACAGCAACATGTTCAGAATTTCTTCACTTTTTTGGCTTCAATCTGTGAGAAAGATTAGCTCTTTCCTTCTCCTTTTTCTTCTCTTTGGGCTATTTCCTCTTGAGACCCTAACTTTTTCAGTGCTTTGTACTTCTTGTGTCTGTGGACCCTAAAGCTGATAGCACTGGGTCTTTCTTCAAAAATTATGTAGAGTTTAGCAGCAAAATCTTCCACTCCATGGCCAGTTTGACTGCCTTTTCTAAGGGAAAAGGTCATTGTTAAAAAATGATATAACAGCCAGCATTTCACCAAATTCTTTGCCTCTATTGACCTATGGAGTCAATAGAAGCTGTTATGAAGCTCTCAGATATGGAGACTTCTCTCAGGGCTTTGCTGTTGGTGGATATCTGCACTCATCCAGTGATTATGTGTTTCAGTTCCAAGCACTTCATTCATAGATATTTTTGGATGTATTCCCCCTGATTCTGACAGCTTCAATACTGCCTGCATTGGTGCTCAGAAATACCACCAGTACACCAGGCCACAGTCTAGAGGCCACATGTAACTGTGATAAATAAATAGAACTATAATAAATAGAACTATAATAAGTAGAACAAGCAAATGAATTTCAGAAGAAAAATCTAAAAGATATCACAAAAGAACTAAATACAGGAAGAAGGAAAAGTATGGGATTCAGGAAAAGAGAGGGAGTCATGAAAGAAGAAACAAAAGAAACCCCTGAAGAAGAAATAACTATTGTAGATTCAGATGGAAAAGAAGGAAACATATAGATTGACAAAGTCGAAACGAGGGGTGAGAAATTAAAGAAATCCTCAATATGAAAATAGTTTCATAGAACACACATGGAATAAATTCACAAGTGAAAAGACGACAAATTTTTCATCATCTTGAAAGACTGAAAGCTCAAATTATTTGTCTCCAAGAAACATATATAAAAATAAATCAGGAAAAATACCTAAGGAATCAAAAACTAGGAGAATGCTCTACCTCGTCTTATGAAAAGAAAAAAAGAGGCATGGCAATGTATATTGACAGGAAGATCTCTGCTAAAGAAACATTCAAGGATAAAGAAGGGAGAATCTTGGGGGTGGAGATATGGATCGAGGGAAGAGAAATATTGATAGTTCGAGTATATGCACAAACGACAAAAAAGAAGAATTTTATAAGGAACTGTTAAAAAAACTAACATACGAATATGAAAATTGGATACTGGTCAGAGACTGGAATGGAGTGCAAGATACAAAGTTAGACAAATCATCAAAACAAAGAAAGAGATCAACACAAGCTAGATTACCCAAAACATTTTTGAGTTGTGTGATCACCTATCAATATGTGATGTTTGGAGATACACTTACCCAAATGATAGAGACTATACTTTCTTTTCGGAAGCTTATCAAATATGGACTAAAGTTGACGTAATCTTCACTTCCAAACACATGCTAAAAAATATAAAGCAAGTAGATAGCCTGCCAAAAGTTATGTCAGATCATCACCCAGTTCTGTTGAATTTGAAAGAAAAGAGAAAGCAATATAATTGGCGACTTAACGACAGTTTGTTAAACGATGAAGAAATAGTGAAAAGAGCCAAAGAAACATTGAATTTTTTCTTCCAAGAAAATATAAATGAAGAGACAAAGATGAGCATAATTTGGGATACCTCCAAATCAGTTATGTAGGGTTTCTTTATGCAACAACAACAACGACTGAACAAAAAAAGAGAACATCATTAAAAATCTGTGCTTGAACTTCAGGAAAAGGAGGGAGAATTGAAAAAGAACCCCCCAAAAACTGAAGAATTAGTGAAACCATTATACGTAACAATTAAAGAAATAAAGAATCAAAGAAGATCCAAAACATGGGGAGAATCCAATATTACATTGATCCCAAAAGAAGGTCAAGATAAAAAAGAAGTTCATAATTATGGACCCATATCATTATTAAATATAGACTACATAATTTTTGCATCAATCTTAGCTAAAAGACTGAAAAAAAATCTACAAGAAATGATTCAAGAAGATCAAACAGGATTTTTACCGGACAGATATTTGAAACACAACATAAGAACAACCTTAGATGTCATCAAATATTACGAAAAGAATCCAGGGAAAAAGCTATGATTTTTTTAGATGTGGAGAAAGCTTTCGACAACATTTCATAGAAATTCTTTAAAAAAGAAAAGCAAATTTGGGGAAAAATTTCAGTGAATGAATTGAAACAATTTATCAAGACCAAACCGCAAAGCTGATAATTAATGGAAAGAGCTCAAACAACTTTGCAATTTCTAAAGGAGTATGACAAAGATGTCCATTATCACCTCTCATGTTCATCACTGCATTACAAGTTTTGATTAGAAAGATAAAGGAAGATCAGCAACTAAGAGGGGGGGAAATCAAAAAGAGAGAACTGAAATTAAAAGCTTTTGTCGATGATGTAGTTATTTTTCTAGAAGAACCCAAGGAATCGATACAGAAATTATTGGAAATATTGAAAGATTTTGGACAAATAGCGGGATACAAAGTGAATAAGGACAAAACTGTGATGTCAACAATGAATGCAAAAAGAAGAAGAAGAAGAAAAATTGAGAGAAATATTTGGATTCTGAACAACGAGAAAAGTGAAATATTTGGGTATTATTATTATTTGGGTATTATTTGGGTATCATTACAAAGAAAAATCAGGAATTGTTTGTGAATAATTATCAAAAGGTATGGACCCAGATTAAAAATAATTTGATAAAATGGAACAAACTCAACTGATCCTTATTAGGAAGAATCAATGCAATTAAAATGTCGATACTACCAAAGTTTCTGTTCCTATTTCAGAATCTACCAATAATTGGAAATGAAAAACTTTTCCAAGAATGAGAAAAAGAAATCTCTAAATTTGGGCAGGGAAAAAAACCTAGAATAAGGATGAAGATGTTACAAGACACTGAAGAGAGAGGTTTACTGGATTTGCCTTCCCTAAAGCTTTATTACTATGCGTGCTGTCTGGACTGGATGAAGGATTAGATCTCCCTAGAGAAATCTGTATTAACTGAGTTGGAAGAATATGAAAATAGATTTGGCTGGCATGGATATCTGTGCTACAACAAAATAACAGTAAATAGAGACTTTAAAAGTCATTGCATTTGGAAGCCATTGTTGAAGGTCTGGCAGTCAATGAAACAAAAATTCTACAGGAAACTTCCAGTCTAGACATCACCTCAGGAGGCTTTTAAAATAAGTGGGACCAAAGAAGGCCAACTGCTTACCTATAAAGATATAATCAACTGGGAGGATGATACTCCAAAGTTAAAGTCAATAGAAGAATTAAAACAGATAGGCCATGAGTTGAATTGCTTCCTGATGAGACAAATAAAAGAAAGGTTCAAAATGGACAAAAATGTAATAGGATTTGAAAAAGACAAGAATCAATTGGATTGGTTACTGAAAGGGAATCAGGAAAAAGTAATATCTGAAATTTATAAGTTGCTATTGCAAAGAGAAACGGAATAGGATGTAATAAAAGAAGCAACTGTGAAGTGGGCCCAAAATATAGGACACCAAATTGAACTAGAAAAATGGACAAAAATATGGAAAGAAGACATAAAATTCACCCCAAACTTAAACCTCAGAGAAAATTACTACAAGATGTTACAGAGGTGATACATGACTCCTGAGAAGCTGAAAAAGATAACAAAAAAGGGGAAATGGCCTGTGTTGGAAATGTGAAGAAACTTCTGGTACTTATTATCACATGTGGTGGACTTGCCAATATGCAAGGAAGTCCTGGAGAAAAGTTCATGACTCAATTCAAATGATAATTAACTTAAAATTTGAGATGATTCCAGTACTGTATCTGTTAAATATACTGGGCCAAAAAACAGAGATGAAAGAAATAAAAAGATACTTTTATATCTTATAACAGCTGCCAGATTAACTATGCACAGCATTGAAAAGAGAAGATAGAATTTACTACAGTTCAAGAATATGGAGAATTCTCTGGTTTTAAAGTTAATAAGGAAAAAACAGTCTTCTTAACCAAAAATATGACTGAAAGAGAAGAGATGGAATTAGTACAAAAAACAGGATTTAAAACAGGACAAAAGGTAAAATATCTAGGTATTTGAATAGCCAAAAGAAACAATGAGTTATTTCAAAATAATTATGAAAAAAAATGGAAAGAAATAACAAAAGACTTGGAAAGTTGGACCTCCATGCGTTTGTCAATGATGGGGAGGATAGGTGCAATAAAGATGAATGTTTTGCCAAAAATGAACTTTTTGTTCCAAAATCTTCCTATAATAACGAACATGAAACCTTTCATACAATGGAAGAGAGAATTAACTAAGTTTATATGGCAAGGGAAAAAACCTAGGATAAAATGGAATACTATGACAGACTTAAAAAGTAGAGGAAGAATGGGACTACCAGACTTTCAAATATACTATAAGGCCGCGACTTTTATGTGGATAAAAGACTGGGTAGACCTACAAGACACAAGAATGTTGGCACTGGAGGGAGCAGACCTGAGGATGGGGTGGCATGCCTACATGTTTTATGATAAAGCAAAAATAGATAAAGACTTCACACATCACTTTATCGGAAAATCGCTTCTGAAAATTTGGGAGGATTATAAAACTAAAAACATACGGCAGTTCCCCACCTGGGTCTCACCGCAAGAGGCTTTTTTTGGCAGATGGACGGACACAGATAAATGGTTGCGATATGATGATATAATTGAGAGATCAACGTCCAACAACTCTAAGATTAAAACAAGAGAAAAACTAGAACAAGAGGGAATAATATTAAGTTGGTTTCCTTACAGACAGTTAGCAGAAAGGTTTCAGATGGATATAAAAACATATGGAATTGAACTTAAAGAGAAAACTGGAGTAATTAAATGGCTGTTCGAAAATCCGCCTCATTTACTTGCCCAAATATATCAAGAAATACTACATCAGGAGAGGCAAGAAGAAACAGTAAAGGCAACAATGATTTCATGGGCACAAAATATCGGACATTCAATACAATTAGAGTCTTGAAATATGACTGATGTATTAGAAGATACTGGTATAAAGAAGTACTGGAGAATATTACTGTACATGATAACAACAGCTCGTGTTGAATATGCAAAGATGTGGAAAACTCAGCAAATACCCACATTAGAACAATGGTGGGGTACACTGATTGAAAACAAAAATGCTGATATGGTCTCTCAGAGATTAAAAGGGAAATCAGACAAAGAGATACAAAAAGAATGGCAAATTGTAATGGGTAATTGCTGGGTACCATCAGATGGAAATCTGTGATTCATGATTTAAGATAAATTATGAGGGGGCTACAGGATATATATCATGAAGCGGGAATATGGAGATGGAAATGCAAGAATCAACAAGTAATAATAGCACTAAAATGTAGTACAGTATTTTAAGCACGTTAAGAAGTATTGATAATGAAATCTAGATCAATGTGGAAGATCAGAAATATTTCAAATAAGTTGACAGTTATAACTGTTTGTTTTATATCTGAATTTGAATAAAATGATTTTAAAAAAGAAGAAGATAGAATTGAATTTAAAGGAATGAAAATTATGAATTATGGAGATGAGAGCGACAGAAGAACTCTCCAACTCATTAAAAAATATTTCCACTCAAAAATTTGAGCAAGAATGGAAATGTGTGATGGATTGGTTAAAATGTAAGAAGAAATAAGATTTTAAATAACATTGTAGAAATGAAAATGGAAACAGGTTAGTGGTGATAAGTTTGTATGTTTATGTTCATGTAATAAGTGAAAAGTAAAGTAATATTTACAACATTAGTAACATCTGACATTTGTGAACACTGAAGTGTATCATGAACATAACAAGTTAAGAAAAAGAGATGATGTGTAAAGAGGTGTTGGTAAAAATAGAGCAAAAATGGGCATAAATTGGGGAAAGCGCAAAAAATGGAAATGAGGATAAGGGGGTAAGGTAGTAATAATAAGGAATATTATGATTTATGTATGGAATAATGAAACTGTGTTATTTTAATATTATTGCAGATTTATCTTAATAAAAAAATATATTTTTTAAAAAAAGATAAAGAATTTTGTCCCAAGCAGAACAGACAGAGACCCAAACAACCCCACGGATGTGGTCACTGATTCAGAGCTGAGGAAAGTTCAATCTCCTTGGTACTGACTGTGTGTGCACTCACTAGATATCGCTGCTTCTTCCCACTGAGTCACAGTCAAGCTAAAACATGACAAAGGTTGTTCCACAGTCACTGTCCCATTGGCATATATCTGCTTCAAAGAATCCATTGCTGGAATCTACCTACTGCAGGCTATGTTCCTGAAAACTGTATGGCCCATCCTACCAGCAGAATCTTTATACAATTCTGACTCTGCGTTCCTGAACACTACCTATATATGGAGAGCTCATAAACTGCCGTCTGGGACCTGTACCGATGACCATACTTCATGTCAGAAGACTGTTACCATCAATACCAGCCAGAATGGGATATATCATCCTACACTGAGACCAGAGTTCCATCATGACACACTAACCATAAGCAATGCCAAGTCATCTGTAATGTACTAAAAGTGATAGAATATTCTCTTTCTTTAACTCAGTGGTCCTTAGACCTGATTGTGGCTTCAGGTTTAATTCAGCCTGTCCTGTCAACATTTGTGTCATTAGCCCTTTCTCTGTTAGCCAAGAGACTGCTGCAAACTGAGAAACCTCTTGATGTGTCAGCATTGTTACCCTTGATAATCACCTTACAGTGTGCATTTGTTCCTATATATTCTGCCATATGTCTGTGACTTTAGCAACAGCAACACATTCTAGAAATTTCAGGGTAAGTCGGCTTCTCTGGTTGCCATGTCAGTGCTACTATCACTCTAAGATCATAAATCTATCTAAAGTTATAGAGGAAGATTATACCTTCTTGTCCAATTGTTAAGTACATAAGTCCATTATTGTAGAGTTTGCCCAAGGAAAACACAGTAAAACATTGTACAGCCCCTGCAAATTGAACTCCATGGGATGAAATTCTGCTCCACTACTTCCCTCTGTTTGAGGAACACAAATTACTAGACTTTTATGGGGCATACCAACAGTTTCTCTGGAGAGAAACTAATCATTGTCCTGAACAAGCTTCCAGAGCATGATCAATACCTCGCATTCATCTTTCAACTAGGGGTGTACACACTAGCAGGTCTGCAGATAACCAGTATCCATCACCATACTATATGTGAGATGAACGAATTGGTAGAAGCAATTATCTTGTGCCACCATGCTCAGTGCTGATTTTCCAGCCTCAGATCTAAAACCTGATCCATGGTGGAGGATATTCTGTTCAATGAAAAAGACTTTAAGTCCAATACTAAGGCAAACTGGACCAAAATCAGAAAATATGTGCTATGATCATGAAAATGGGTATCATTATTTTAACCTTAATTGTTTAGGGAAAATGGCATCTGTCATGTTTCTTCAATTTTTCTCAGTCTTTTTTTCAACTAGCCTTCCCAAGCTTCACCACCATTTAAAGAATAGTTCCAACAAAAGAAATACTCTGGGTCTTGTAAGCAGCAGCAGGGCAACTCAGCTTAACACTGCCTTTGACTTACAGGGGTCCACTGTATCAGATACTTTTTATTTATTTCATCAGCAGTGCCAGCCCATATTTGGTGACAGTCTTGATCATTTCTTCCAAAAGAAGGCCTCCATCACTGCAAACTCTTGAGTATGCAAACAGGTTTTTAGATTATCTGTAATAGTATGGTTCTACTTGATTGTACCTTTGATTGAATTTGAGAAAGAGATCATCATATTACTGGAGGAAGAAATGACTCATTTGACTCAGAACTTTTTTTTTTACCCCTGTTACTTCACAGTGTTGAAAGGATAAGATCTGATACTTATCTCCAAGTTATAGATACTTTTGTTAGCCCGAAGTAGTTTACGATAGTCACCATTAACACAGTCCTTCCATGACTGAGAGAGTTGTTCATATTTAGTCTTACAAAGGGTTCATTCAGTTTGCACTGGGCAACTTGATGTACCAGTTCCAGGATCAAAGCTTTGGACTTTTGATACCACCATGAACTGTATAGCAATGGTTACAGTCTACCTCAGGCTGCTTGTTACCATGGTGTATCAACTATTGGTGGCCCATGAGAAGATGATTATTCAAGCTTACATTGTGCTATCATTCTGTTACTGTATCTTGGACTACCAAAAAAAAAAAAAGTTAAACCTCTAACTCTTACAACGGGTTCAGTTTGTCAACTTCCATCTTGATTCAGTATGTGGAAGATTTTTCAGGCTCACAGCAGTTGCTCCTTGACCCACCATTTCATCTCCGTCTGTCAGACCAGGGCACAAGTAACTCAGATCCTCTTGGGGCCTGCACCATTTCAGTGATTCTGTTCATTCGTCTCAATGTGATGGTGGTGCTCAACTAGGCCCACTTCATTTCATCAGCCATTTCAACCCAGACTTTTTAAGACCAATTAGGTGTGCCAGGCTATGAAAGTAAAGGTGGCTTGCTGTTAGTAGCTTCTTTACAGGGACTGTATTCCAGCCATTTTCAACTTTTTTTTCTTTTTGGTCAAAGCCCCCCTGCCCCGCTTACGAGTTTTCCTCGGTTCCAGAGCCCCCTGTCATACAGGGATACAAGAAGAGCAGAAAGACAGAAAATAATTTGTTATCAAACAGCACGAACAATTGAACATTCTGAGGTACAGGACAAAGCTTTTTAAAAAAATAGACCATATGAAATTAAACATCTATCAGGCCTAATGCAATCCTTGAGCTTGGTGCTTTCCCGCAAGTTTCATGATATCAGAGATCACCTATTGTTGCCATACCAATTTTGTTCTTGTATTTCATCAAGGAAACAGTCAAATAGTATATCAGAAAAATATTATAAATAGGAAAACTACTGACTCCAAGTAAGGTTCCTGCTTGGGTATTTCATCAGTTCAGCTACCAAGGTCTCCCTAAACTCGTGGGATTCCCCTTTTCACAGTTGTCTATCTGTGACCCCCTTCAAATGTGCCAGGACCCCCTTAGAGGTCATATGGCCCCCACTGAGAATGGCTGCAGTGTTCTGTCCCACCCTCCCATCCTTGATCAACATGGTCTGTCAAATAGATGCATCGTTTATGGGCTGCTGGGAGGGATGCATGCCCAGAAAAGTTCATGGTCAGTGGTTCCTACTCCCAGGAGAAGGCAATGAACATTATTGCACTCAAAATGCTCAGAATGATCAAGTTGTTTGGGGAATCTGAGAGACAGGGGGAAATTGATTGTCAAAAGACAATATGACAGCAATGTTTTATGTACAGAAGAAGGGATCACACAGTCAAGATCTCCTACTACATTTGTAAGACTGGTACAGACAAATTTTCTTGGTTAGAGTTCACCTGCTATGGCAACTGGATGGCTTATGCTCTCTGTCAAATGAAGGTCTTCTCTCATGAGCTTGAACCATAGATTGATTTCTTTGCATTCCTGACTTCTTTGAATTCCACCAGAACTATCTGCCTGCTAATCACTCATGTGCATGAGTCACAGAAATAATGGAGAACCAATTAGTTAGTTGTTAGTGTGGTTCTTCGAGTGGTCACCTATGAACTCAAAAACCCACTCTCTTCCCTTCTTGTGTAGTCAGCCTTCACTTCCTTCCTCTGGATTCAGGAGCTGTGGTATACATGGAACTGATGGGGAATAATGAGAACCTTGCTTAGGCTTGTGAACAGAGGTGTTGGAAACCTACTTGCTTTGCTCAGCCATAGAAGTTTCTGAGAGGCTCTGTGTAGGTGCAAAACTAGCCATATGTGTGAGGTCACAGATGACCACTCAAAGAATCAGTTATGGGTAAGCATCCTACATGTAAACACTGTACGTAATACTGCGTACAGTATGTTTGCATCCACTCTGTTCCACCCTGTTAGTGATACTATTCTATACAACTCAGAAAAGCATTTCTTTAGTATGTTACCTAAATGGGAGAGCCTGGCTTGTTGCTCTTGTAACTCAGGATTCAGAAACCAAGAACAAACCCTGGTTCTGGAGTTTAAGAGTCACTAGCAGGGAGGAATAGAGTAGAATGAACAGGTTGCATGTATGGGCTTATAACTTGTCATACCTTTCTGAACAAATATGGTCAATAGGTGCAAATGTCTTTTTTGTAGGCTAATGTCTTGTGATGTGAGATTCAGAGCTGCAGTTTCCGCCTAATCTTGAAGAACTTGGTATATTGAATTATCTTGTTACTTAAAAAAGGAATTTAGCTCACATTTCCATTGTGGCGATCTACACATTATTGATAATGTGCGGAATGGATAAATTTAGCCAGGAACTGCTTTTCTGCTTGATAGCTGTTATTTCTCAGTACAGTAATCCCTCCACATTCACTACGGTTAGGGGCGCAGGACCCCTGTGGAAGTGAAAAAAATATTAATAACTTTAGGCCCTCCAAAACCATATTTAATACACAGAAAAGTATGATCACCATATTCAACCCACTGTGGATTCTTTGAGGCATCAGGGTTCCTTCACGAGGCAGAACTGGGCGGCTGATGGAGCTTACTGCCACCTCCACTGCTGCCCCACACCATTTTTAATAGGGACTTACAAGCCTCATCACAGTTTCTCAGTCTCATGAGGCTTGCAGTCCCTATTAAAAATGGCATAGGGAGGCAGCAGAGGTGACAGCAAATAATCCATGAATAATCAAATCTGCAAAAATGAAACCCACAAATGTGGAGGGCTGACTGTATACTAGAAGTGCTTTGATTTATAGATGTAATTACCATTACTTGCAAACTAACAAATATGTATTGAAGACAAGCATACTCTTTGTCTTTTCATATTTTTCCCTCCCAAATTTCCTTTTTTTATCTAGGCAAGGATTGATAACAGACAAAATGCCTTTAAATGTGTTGATTGAACATCATTTGCCTCTGGAGTATAGAAAGCTGTTGATTCCTGTTGCCATTAGTGGAAACAAAGTGGTCCCTCCCAAACTATAAATGAGGTATTGGTGAAATGTTCTGGTGCAGAAGACAGACTGTCTCCATTTTGGGGGAATGAGCTTGGGTCCAGAAATAGCTAAGACTCTAGTCCACGACCCCCTGCCACTTATTATGAGAAAATTGGGGTTGGGGTGGGGTGCCTTAGAAATGCTAGATTGCTGAAGTCCCTGCCTCAGTTTGTCATGTGGAAACTATTTAATTCCTGTACCTGTACTTTGGTTACAAATTATATAGAGCTCAAGTTCTCTACCTTTTTTTTTTAAAGTATGGTTGAGAAAACATAGTGTTATCCTTCTCTCTCCTTCTTTAGTCTTCTAGCAGGCAAAAGCTGAGAGTCTTATGTGTGCAGTATCTAGCTTTACAGATATAATTTTGAGCTACTAAAAGCTCATGGAATAGATTTCCCTCTAACTCATTTGACTTGGAAAACACTTTAATTGGAGCAGTTTTGCAAAATAACTTACTGAACAGGAAGAATTACCATCCCTTTCTCATATTAACAAAGATTAAATTTTCTAACCAAAATATTCATAACAAAATTCTATGTGAAGTATTTCACTAACAGTGTTCCTGAAACAAAAATATTGGTTTGGCCTGTTCCCATCCTGCTCAACATATACTCAGTGTCCATACATTAGGGCAAAGACAATAAGAGCTTACATTTTTAATTGCCTACATGTAATTCAGTTAATTTTTTAAAAAAATTAAACATAATCAATGAATTGGTTGGTTTCAAACACTCGTTGGGCTACCCTTAGTCTATTAAACTAATCTAGGTTTATGCTTAGCAGGAGAAATAGGCTAAATAAGCTTTATGTGAAAATCTTAGCAAGGAATGCCTTGGCATTTTACATAGTTATGTTGTCTGTTTGGTTGTTTCTAATTTTGCTGACTCTCACTTTGTGTGGCCAATTATAAAAGTTGATTTCTTTTAACTTTCCCTTGTAACTATTGTGTCCTTTCTGAATAACTCTTTATTTTGTACACAACCTGACATCTGTTTAGATTTAAAAGTGGTTATGGAATTAAAAAAAAAACCCAAACAACCAAATAAATTGTACATTTTAAAAATGTTACAGCTCTAAAGTTTCATCATCCAGGTGGGTAAGCCAGCAGCTGGCTAAGGTTTCAGTTGGGGGCATACAGCAGACTCAGTAGTGGTGTGGAAAAAAGTAGTTTAGTATGTGTGAACCTCATCCATTCTTAAACAGACATTCTTCCTTTATTAATCTAATACGCTATTTCTGAAACATTACAATCTGACTTGGAAATCTAAAATTTTAAGCCTCTCTAAAGCCAGTGGATTTTTTGATAACAGTTTTATCTTTAAGTTGCAAATTTTTCATTCTTTTGGGTTCAGAAAGAAAGTTAGATGCACTGTTCTAGCAGTAATTTGGTTTGGGGAGGTACTTTTTCAATTGACTTCATGCAGAGCAATCTTATTCTAGACCACTACTCAGTAAAATTTAATTGTTCCAGTAACTTCAGAAGGGGAAAACAGCAGAGAAAGAGGATATTGGCTATTCAGGTGTTTATGGGACTCTCCATTTCTTCTGTTGGAAGAGACGGGGGCAAGTACTTTGCATCTCCTGAAATAGCTCTTTGGCATCTAATATCTCCACCCATAAGCCTTTGCATCAATAGATCTATAGGCATGGTGACAGCAGGATCCAGTTGCTCCTTTGGAAGTTGGAATGCCCAGCAGATGTAAGAGTCGAGCATCTGCTCAGCCAGACCGTGGTCAATTGCACAGAAAGCTGCCCTTAGGTCATCTGGCCTCACTTCCCTGTGTGCAACAAGGGCAAAATAATCAGTAAGAAATCCTCTGTTTGACTGTACAAAGAATCAAAAATGTCATACTTATTTCTGATCATCTGTAAGCTCAAAAGGAAAATATCTCTTAATTTCTCCTCCATGATGGTATGTCTCCTCATCTTAGTCTACAACATCCACAGTGGAAAGCAGTCAAAGTTAATACCGTGCAGTATAGATCACTTACCAATGGAATTGGATTTCAACTCCTAGCAGCCCTAGCACACATAAAACAGCAAGGAATCCTGAAACTTGCAGTGTAATACTTGCACAAGCATGAATCCCCATTCCTCACTTACAGCATCTTACCTTAAGGAGTTCCACTACTGCCCTGCTTTCTATATTTTTCTTTAACTCTGGATAACTATATCTGAAATCATATGTGTTTTGACACAGAAATATAAGGGGCTGGATCCAGACTAACAGTGCACTCCTGTACCCATGTAGCCGTATATACAACTGAGTTTACTTCTCAGACATGCAGAGATTGCACTGTATAATAATTGAGCTTTGATACAATGCTACATGATAGTGTAACACTCTATGACCATACTTACACTGGGTTTTTCTCCACATGCATATGCCCCACATCTATTTAGTGTCTCCTAATACCCCCTTCCTGGTCATTAAATGATTGCAGGTATTCATGCTGGTACTGTGAAGCTGCCTAACCTGGTGTGTGTGTGTGTGTGTGTGTGTGTGTGTGTGTGTACACATACAAGGAGATGTTGAATACCTCCTTGCTCAACAAACTTAAAAGCTTATATGCTCAAGTAACCCCAGATTGTTTATCACCAGCAGGGAATGTCTGGCTGTTAGATCTTTTTGAAATAAATGGGATGCATTAGCCATGATTTAACTCCCATTGATAGGAATTGGTTCATTTTAGCCAAGCTCTAACCTTAGTAATTTGCATCTTTCATGGCTTCGATACTTACAACAAGGGTCCTAATTCATTCCGTAGCTCACGTAGATAAACTTGCTTCTCGCTCACATATTGATTTCTGATCTTTGTAACCAGGAGTTCTGTTTTCCCCTCCTCATCCTGCAAAATCACAAAAGCATTTTAAGACTGCTTGCTGGATGCAACTAGTCCATTTTGAACTAAATTTCAGATATCCAGGAATGCCTCCAGATAGATTCTTAGCACTTAAGATATGGTGCAGCTATTCTGTCTTAACAAATTTTCTGTGGTTAAGAAAAAATGCAAGCAGCTCTGTGAAAACATAGGAGGTTTACAAGAGGACAGTCTAATAATGTAGGTGCTCCAGAGATGTCTGTAAATGAGGCAGAGCTATTGGATGATAACAACCTGATCTGGAATATCCTTTGTGTCTGCTATGGCAATTGTTAATTATTACTAGAATATCTGTCTCTTAATAGTTCTAGCCTTTGTCATGTTTTCTGCATCAGCCTACTGGTCTATTATTTCAGCTAGAAGAGCCTCTATGTGTTGTGGTGCTTGTAGAATATTATCAGAAGGCAAACATGTTACTGAGTCATTTAGTATTTTTTGGAATAAGCATGACTAACTGCATAGGCTTTCAAACAGAGTTTCTAGGCTACTACCCTATAATAATTAAAACAGCTCAAGCCTGCAGAACTTGAGTCTTTTTCAAAATATAATCAATAAACTTAACTTGTCCCATTAATAAGTTACAAAAGACTGGCTTATCAAAATTCACTGTTTTGGAGATTTTCCAGGATGGTTTTCATTAACCACTGTGTTGAAATAACTGTGATGGAATACAGGCTCTTTGAGCTGTATTTTAAAAAGTAACTTTTCTAAGCTCTGTTCCTACCTATGGGAACTTGATGGATAAACCTCTTTTTGTGCTTGGTAATGAACAAGCAAAAGGACATCTAAAGCAAATACGTTTCTCCTAAGTAACTACTGTGATGTTAAATTCTGTCAATCTGGTATTGACAGAAAAAGCCTTGAAAGAAGATGAATGGAACAAAGGCAAGAGCAGGTATTTAGGAAGTACCAGTTCAAGGCAGTCCAAGTATACACAAGTAGAGAGAATAAAAACAGGGGGATGAGACACACCAATGGTATTAGAACAAACAAAATAACTCCCTCACAAGTAATTGGAAGCAAGATTACCTACTTACTAGTTTCTTAATTTGGGTTTCCATGCCTAGTGGCATTGGGGGCTTCTTGTTTAAAGGCAACTCCCAGGAGTCCCCTGAATTTTTTGCTGTGTGCATTGAATGCCCCCCTCCCCCGCTACCTTAAGATGTGTTGTGGGGAAAGAAGGAGCAAGATTTTCAGTTGTGGATTTTTCTTGAGGATTTGTAGCACCTTTACCTGCTCTGTGCCTTTTTGTTTATTACCTACTGCAGCTGTGCTTCCCAAGGAGAAAACAGCATAGGCAAAGTGCTCTTCACCTTTAACCATGCAGAAAGTACAGGAGAGACTGAATACATATCAGAACAGAAATAGCCAGGGCCTGTGTGTTTGCTACTGCTACGGCATTTATAATTGAATTTCATTTTATGCTGCTAGATTTTGATTTGAGTGATAGGAGAGAGGTACAACCAAGCCACTGCCCCATCTGCTCTACATGATAGCTCACCTTTATATTTGTCTTTATAATGGTTCTCTAATATTTGGAACATCTGTTTTTCCTATCAAGCACATATAATATCATATGGTGTGAAATGTGGACAGAAAGACACAGCCTTCTGTCCCATCCTTCAGTATCCTTTGTCATGGGCTTAGAATACAGATAGAATAAATAAGAGGCTGTACTCTTTCTTGTAATGAACAAATGAAGCCACTTCATTGCCACTCCTTGCCCTTCTCTGTAGAATTTGTCAGCAACACCACTAAATATTGCTAAACAGAATTATGTGCATGACATTGCAACTGACAGCAGACAGACAAAAGGTAACAGTAAACACTGGCTAGTGAGAATTACCTGAAAGCCTTGTTTCTGTGCAAAGGATATGACAAGGCCAAGATTAGAACTGAAATAATTTAGTTCCCCCAAGTTCTCTAAATTTTGGTGTCAAATGTTTCTTGAATATTTTGTATCTACAGTCAATCTCCAAAATATTTTATCTGCGCCTGCAATTAATCCTGCAACATGTGAAAGATAGGATGTGATGATATTTAGTATGCAAAACTGATGATTTAGAAACTGAAATCTGGACATAACCCCTGCTATGCAGGAATACACCATCACAGCTGTTCCAGCCTCTGTTTTAAAAATCTCCAAAGGAGGAGACTGCACCACATACTGGGAGTATTCCACAGTTGAATTGCTCCCACCATCAGTAAGTTCTTCCTGATATTTAGGTGGAATCTCTTTGCCTGCAGCTTGAAGTCATTGCTCCATGTTCTAGTCTCTGGAGCAGAAGAAAACAGACTTGCTCCATCCTCCATATGACCTCCCTTCCAATATTTAAACCTGGCTACCATGTCGCCTCTTAGACTTGACCAAAGTCAGGTTTTCAAGGCTAAGCAGGAATTCCAGCCATGCTCTCCAGGGTCATAGACTCATGCTCAGAAACCCTACACCATGGTGGCTCTCAGGCTTCCTTTAGTGAGGATTTAACCTATATGTAAGCTTGTGTTCAACGACATGGGATCAGAATTGCTAAGAAACCAACAGAATAACCTAGGGCAGTCACCATCTCTCAGCCTGATCAGCTTCATAAGCTTGTTGCAGAGGTGAGGCTGATGACTGTAAATGCCACACTGTTTATGGTGTATAGAAGAAGGAACATATGACACATGAAAACAAACTTTGACAAAATCATAGACAAGTTTGCAGCAATGAAGACAAGAAAAATAATATTGTAATTTGTACATGGAAAAAATAAAATATTTTGAATAATGAAGTTTTGTTTTGTTTTTCTTCAGAACAAAGAAGTAGAACAAGAAAAGATAGAACTGAAATGATATGCATGCAGGGATGGAGGGGGTTGGTGTAGGGGTGCAACTTCCATGCTTGCCCTTGGCATTGTTTATGCTCGATATGCCACCGGCTGCATCAGATCAAAATGTTGTTTTAGGCTAGCATATCTCTTACCCAGGAGCCAGCTAAGTACAGTATGTTTAAGTCAACAAACATGTATGTGTTTTTCAGACTCTGCTATTCAGAGAATAGATCTGAACATGGAGGTTCTATTTGGCAAGCATGGCTATTAGAAAGCCACCTTCTATTAATTCATCTAATTTTTCAAACCTAAGGTTTTACCATACCTAGTGGCAGTAAACTGTCTGAAAGAGTACTTTCTTATAATATCTCCTACATTTATGGCCTCTCAATTTTACTGTGTAAATCTAAATCCTATAGTTGTGGAAGAGGGAGAATACATGGAATATTCTCTCCAAGGAGGTTTGGCAGGCCCTTCTTCAATGTCTACTTTTAATCTAGCACTGAGGAGCAAATTATTTTACCAGGAATTTTTAAGTTTTATCCCCCTTTACATGCCCATTTGAAAAAGGAACATTGCTCTTCTCATTCCACTGTCTTCTCATACTCTTTTCTTGTGTGTTCTGTGTTTTTTTATCTTAAGATATTAAGAAACACCATAAGTAGAGATTGCTTAGTAAGGTGGGATATATTTTAAAACAAGTGTTTTCTTAATTCCATGTTCTTATTACCATATTCTTTTCCATTTCTTATTCTGTGCCATCAGCAACCAACCTCTAAGAACAGATGCTTGTACATAACACTGTCATGCTCTGGTTTGTAGCCTGCTGCCTCAAGTAATTCCTGAACCTCTTCTTCAGTTTTTAAAGGGAAAGCAGTCTTGAGGGCAAGGCTGTAAGAAGAGAAAGAAAATAACTCAGCTGGTGTATCTGTCTCCTGTACCATTTTTAAAAGTTAGCATTGTATAGATCAGCTGTTCTAAAAGGGGGCAGCTGTGACTAAACTCACACAGAAACACACAATTTGTGTGAAACACCCACTCTTCTTTCTTTGCTTCGCTAGATACTCTAATAATAAATACAAAGCCATACGTGTATACAACCCAAAACAATTTAGTTGTGCTTAAATTTGTTAAAATCAGTGTATATTTCTAGTCCTTCAGTTCCGCTTCTTTGGTCCATTCTTCTGCACATGGGTATAAATTAACACCTCCCTGCTTCAAGCTCTTACGCAAATTGTTCACTTGTTAGCTGGCCAGTATTCGCAGTGTCAGCAGTAGTCAGTTCCTTTAACAGTGTGCTAAGTTGATGGACGTGACTGTGATATACTCCTTCATCCAGCTGCAAAAGCGAGGGTGGTAGAATTAGGTTAAAGCATACATGGGCCCCTGTGGCTCTCCCACTGTTTTTGGCCTACATCTCTCCAACAGATACAGCCAGCATAGTGAATGGTGAGAAATGACAAGCTTTTCAGTCCAAAAACATCTGGAAGACCATTGTTGCCCATATCTGAGTTAAAGCATCATTCATGAAATCTCCTAGTTTCATACATAAGAAACAGATCCTCAGTAAAGAGGCTCTTTGATGTTACAGTGTGTTCAGTTAAACTACACTATTGTGTTTGAGACAGTACATATTCTGACTCCTGTAATAAAAAGGGACAGGAGCTGTAGCTAGTCTTAGCAACTCAACACTCCAACTAGCAGAAAGTGTTAAAAGACAGCCTTGTGCACAAACCACTAAAACAATTGTCCTAACCTGCTTTTTAAAACATTACTAGCCAGCAGAAGGGGTATGGAGGGCTGAAATTTCATTTTAGGCATGAGAAAAGGAATTTCCCTTTGGCAACCTGCTATGCTAAGGCCATTTGCTCATTCACGTGGCTGAATACAATGTATAGCCCACTGTGGTGACCAGACTAGGACTTAAATACAAGGCTGTATTAAGATGGCCCTTCAATGTTAAATTTACCCCAACATTCACCTGCGTAGGAACTGCCCAAAATAATAGTCTTTTGACAACACTTGTAATACCTGTTAATCTTAAACAGTTTCTTCCTTTGCCCCTCCACAACTTAGGAAGACTGACAAAGTTTTAACACATCTGTTCTAAAACAACTATCTGGTCAAAAATAGCCAAGAATCAACAGAAAAGGGACCCCTTCCATGACTTGGCAACGTCCCATATGCTTTGGCTTATAACTCCGACCAACAGCACGTGGAGGCTGGGGCTGATGTACAAGGTGCTGGTTGGTGGAAACTGCTGAATTGTGTCCTATGTGTTCAACACTTATTTTCTTGCCTCACTTTGTGGAAAATGACTGAGTTTCCTGATCCTAAAGTACTTGATCCTATTCTGCCCACCTAAAGAAATAGAAAATGAGAAGATAAAACTGCTCACAGTTCCAATCAGAATGTTGTGAAACATGGTCATAGTTTCATTGGATCGATAAAGTTTGATGGTTTCATAGATGCTGTATGTCCATTCAAAAGCAAGGATGTCACCATACTTTCTCTGGAAGAAGCTCAGAAAGAACTCTGCAAGGTTGGATCGCTTTCCTTTCTGTAAAAGAGACCATGGTTTCAGGGACAATAGCTGTTCTGAGTAAAGGCCAAATTAGATGTTACTGTTAGTCCTGGGTTCTTGTTTCATAAATTACTATCCAGGTATGGGGGAAAGGATTTTCAGTGGGACTGCTACAAATGAGTGTGGGTTTAACACTGTGTCCTTTGTCTGTAATCCTAAAGAACCCTCCTCCAGCTGCACACCACAAATGGTCTCAGAGGAAAAAAGCCACCTCCCACTGGAAATGCGTGCTTTTTCTTACTACTTATCCTAGTGCAAGGAGTTAAACTTCCTTGTGTGCTTCCTTGTATGTTCAGACTGTCCTCATTTGGCAAGGTCAGTCTCAATTCATCCTCTGTCATCTCACTTTTTAAGCTGTTTGTAAAATGTCCCAGTTTCTCTCTTCTCCCACTTTGCCCCTTTGTCCTCAGCTTCAGTTTTCATCTGTGAAAAGTTGGAAGGTATGCATGGCTCATCACCTGTGAAAACTGTGATGCTCTGCTCTCCCATGCCTGTTGTGGTTGTGTCCTTCAAGTCATTTACAATTTATGGCAAGCCTAAGATCATGGGGTTTTCTTGGCAAGATTTTTTCAGGGGAAGTTGCCTTTGCCTCCCTCTGAGGCTGAAAGAGTATGACTTGCCTAAGGTGATCTAGTGGGTTTCCATGGCCAAGCAGGGATTTGAATTTTGTTCTCCAGACTCATAATCCAGTACTCAAACCACTACACCACACTAGGTCTCCACTCTCAGAGAACCTACTGCAAACACCACCACAACAACACAATTGACAAAATTGTGGTCATTTTTTAAAACCAATCTTTGAGGAAGTCATAGACTGCCAAGATAATCTCAAACACAAGGCATATGTAGGAAAGAGACTATCTGTGGAGGTTTCATAGGCTGTGCGGTTTTCATCAGGACCTTGCAGCCCCCCCGCCCAAAAAAAAGTTAACTCCCTACACATCACAGTTCTGAGCCTGATTGCTTTCAGTTCTGCAAGCTAATCTATACATGTTATTTGGTCCTAAACTGAAGGATTAATGGTCAAGAAGGCTACCGACAAGGCTGAACTAGGTCATGCTAGCTACAGAGATATCAAATCAAGTCTCTGATGGACTTCATTAATAAGCAAAGTTGCCCTGTGTTTCCTAACAACAGTGGCTGCTCCCTCATTGCAAGACTGAAAAAGATTAGGGGATATATTTCCACAGCAGGAAAACTCAATGTGGGCACCACAGATAGGAATATATACTCTAGTGCAGTGTTCCCATCTATTGGTTCCCCAGTTGTTTTAGACTTCATGAAAATCATGGAGTGGGGAAAGTGTCTAAAGGCCACTTAGTCCAATCTCCTTCCAGTGCAGGAATCCACAGCTCTAGTGATAGGAATTGAACAGAGTGTGGTGAATGTGAATAATGGAGGCTCTAGATGCATCTGTTTTGTCTGTGTAACTATTTGTGGGTGCTAGCAGAGGGAACAGTTTAGTATGTTCTCCTGTCCTTCCAAGTGCCTCTGATACATCCATATTAGGAAGGGAAACAACAAAACCAGAACACCTGTTGATCGAATGTGTTTTTCTCTCGCCATATTTCCCTTAGAATGGCCACAACCTCCTTTTTGGTCATTTTCTTGTTTCTAACCAGGCCATCATACCTCAGGAACACAGGAACCTTCTCGTTTTTCCCCTAAGAAGAGAAAGAGTATCAGATCCTGTCTAGAGTTGCTGCTAATATTAAATCTTTATAAAGTATCTACACTATGTAGGCACAAGGGTGACATAGCTGGAGAACTTTTGGTTTAAGTACTGGTTTGCTTTCAGAGCAATTTCTGTAGGCAGATGGACAGAGGAGGAAAATATCACATAGCAGAGAAACTTTTAGCTAAACAGAATGTAACAAAATAAGGTTGTGTTAATCTCAGTTATAGTTAATTTGGCCCTTCTCAGAGATGTGTGTGTGTGTGTGTGTGTGTGTGTGTGTGTATTTTGTATTTGTATATCACTTTTCATCTGGATAGTTCAGGATAGTTACATAGTAGACTTCTTCATAGTGTCTTTGACACACACCAATGAGTTATCTGTGCCTGCACAGTAGACCCCTTCGGAACCTTCTAGAGCTTAGGCCTAGCATTTTGGCGGAAACCCCTCCCCCTCCCCTGAGCTACATAAGGTCCTTTCCTGCCATCATCCCCAGCTCCTTTTTGTTCACTGTGTTAGCTGCATTCTTAAGAGTCTTCTAGTCAACTGCTTTCATGGACTTCTGACCTACTTGAATTTATCGTTCTCAGCCTTGATTTGCGTTTTGGCATTTGAAGTGCCTCACCTGTCATGTCCAGGGCAGAGCAGACAGTCACCAAATGGCAGAGCAGGGTTTATTCACAAGGCAAGAGCAGTAAAATGTCCAAACAATTTAGGTTCCAAAGCAAACAAATCCAAAGGGCAAATCCAAGTCATTGTCAAACAGGCAGAGGTTCAAGGTAGTTTAGATACAAGAGAACACGGCACAGGGCTTCCATGACTGTAAAGATCATTTGCTGACCCTGAAAGCAAAGGGACAGCTGAAAGCGTTTTATCTGCTGATGCTGTCACCACAGGTGTTCCTTCATTAGGGTACATTTGTTACTTAAAAGCACTGAGCGGCGTAGCCCCTCTCACGTCATCTCTCTTGCACAGTAAGCATCTGTGTTGTCTCATCCTCTGATATTTGTTCCCCTTGCTCAGGCCCCTACTATTGCTTGTTATCTTCTCCTGAACAAGCTTCTGGGGAAACTCCTGCCTCTGGGAAAACTTCTGCCTTAGATTCAGAATCCTCCTCACTGCCAGGGTCTCCAAGGCAGGGCATGACACCACCTGTCTAAGGTGACAACGTCTCCACCTATAAGTACTGCCAGGCCTTTACACTTCAGACCAGGCATAACAGGGAGGCCAGACTAAGTCCATCCTGTGGGAGAACATCCTCCAACCCTTGGACTCATCCAGAAGTTCAGGCATGGCACCTAAATCTCCCAGTCGGGCTTCAATCTCAGCCCGTAGGACTTCGACTAAGAAAGTGCCCACGCCTTCATGCATGGAGACAACCTCTAAAAAGATGTCTCACCGCTCGCCTTTGAAGGACGCAAGCCATCATTGACCCCCCCTTGACACCTGCTAGTAGCAGGGACCATCCTTTGGCACAGAAGCAAGCACCAGCCTCAACCTCAACGTTGGCCTTGTGCCCTCGCTCTCCTGACGCAGTTCCAGACACTTCTGCCTGCTCTCTCGAGAAAAAACTGACAGTCCAAGAGGAGAAAAGTCGAAGAATGCCCCTGCTTCTTCTGAAGGGATGGTCTGGCTTCAATGTTTGTCTATGGCGATGGTATCTCAAGGTCCCTCAACATCCACTCCACCTGCTCCTGTCCAACAGCAGCTGCCTCTTCAGGCCTCCTTGCTGCTGCAGGGCCTGGCTTACTTTCCATCACCATTGCTATCAACAGGAGTTCCTGATGGTGAGATTGTCGAAGGCACACCTGCCTGAAAACGGCCCATGGAGGAGACTGAGGAGCATGTAGACTCTGACTCTGAACAACTTGTTGAGATAGTGACCACAAGAGAGACATTTCAGGGAAAATGCCTGCCTCCTCCACCTTGAATTCAGCCAAGATTGTGTTGTCCATCTTGTCATCGAAGGTCGCATTCTCAATCTCATTTGGTGTCACTCTGCAGATCCTGTCATCTACGTCTAAGTTCTCAGTCGAGCTATGCAAAACGCTCGCACTCCCACAGATGCAGTACCTACGTCTACTACTAACCATCTGGTTTGGAATACGTATATTCATTGGAAGAATATTATATTTCTCGTTGCAGGCACCATGGACATGTTATGAGGATGTCTATGTTCCTTGGCATCGACACTGTTCGTTGTCACCGAGGTGATAGGACTCACATTGTTCGGTTCCGCCTCCTGAAAACAGCATGCAGAAGCCACTGCTTCTGTCAAGTGCACTCGATCTCCGCCCTCAACTGCTAGTCAAGCGGCAGAGGTACTGACCCAAGCCACACAAAGAGGTACACCTGAAGCCCCTCCTCATCATTCTCAATCTGTCTCACCATCTGCCACCTCCATATCGGAGGAAGCAACAAACAGACTCTATGAGAAAGCCCCAGAGTCTTCTGTTTCTCAGGGTGAACCCATTTCCCCAGCTGATAATGTCCAAGTGTTCTCTGATCTATTGCTTAGGATGGCCAAGTCTCTCAACCTCATGACTGAACATCACAGAGAATTCGTGGAGGAAGCCATCTACCACCAGTCCCAAGAACAAGCGCCAACTCCAGTTTCAATACTGCTTCTTCCTTATCTTCTTCATGTCTTTAAGAAATCTTGGCCTTCCTCTTCTTCCACACCAGTCACTAAGAAGAAGCTTGACTCCCTGTATAGAGTCATCAATACTGTCAAAAAGTGGCTCCAGCAACATCCCAAGCCCAACTCTATCATAGTTGATGCTGCACAGTCCAAGACATCAGAGGCCCTTCACTCCACTCCTGATAAGGAAGGAAAGAGGCTCAATTCCCTGGGTCATAAGAACTACTCCAATGCTATCCTACTTTTCAGGCTTGCAAACTACAGTCCCTGCATTGCAGCTTACAACCAGTTTCTCTGGGACAAAACTAAGGTTTTCATAGACAGATTGCCTGAGGATGAAAAGAAGATGGCTTCAGTTTTCCCTTCAGAAGCCCAGCATCTAACCACACAACAAATCACCATCACCCATAACACTGCTGACTGTACTTCTAAAGCCCTGGCCTCGGCTGTCACCCTTCAATGGCATTCATGGCTAACATCATCAGTCTGTCTCAGTCTGTAAGGTCCATGGTCAAGAACTTGGCTTTCTACAACACCAGTCTCTTCAACACATCTGTTGATAACCAGCTAGAGCATACCTGTAAGGTGAGGTCCACTGTTAAGAAGTATGGTATCCAGCCACAGGATCAGTCTTACCACTATTGATACCATCGGTACCATCAGCTCCCGAGAATAGCTTACAGTCCTGTGACCTCACATCGTGCACCCCAGACATCTCAGCAGACGTCTAGGAGATTGTCTTCATGTTCCCAGAAGCCCCAGTACAAAAAGAAATCAGACTCATCGAAATGTCCTGTTTGACTCTTACAAGGATGACTCCACTGCTATCCATACTGCCTCTGTTACTCCTACAGACTCATCATCTGTTTCCAACTTCGATACCAACTCAGACACTGTGCTGTCTCTGTCTTCTATCACTACCTCCATGTCAACACCAATCACTCCAAGCCCATTGTTCGGAAACAAACTGAAAAAACATCTGCATGCCTAGGCGTCGATCACCAATGACACGTGGATGCTTGATATCATAGCCAGAGGTTAAGCAATAGAGTTTTGCAGACTACCTCTTGTAGGCCAGATAAGAATCACTCGACTATCACGTCCTCCCAATGAGGAAATAGATGCCCTCCTAGGAAAGGGAGCCATTGAATCAATTCCTGTCTCTGCTCTGAGGTGCAGCTTTTCCTCCTGGTACTTTCTGGGAGGAGGGAGGAGGCATTCACCCCACCCTCTATCTCAGAGGCGTCAGTTACTACATCAAACCTCGGCAATTCCGAATGGTCACTCTGAGTTCCATCCTGCCGCTTCTTCAGAAAGGGGACTGGTTCGCAACTCTTGACTTCCAGGATGCCTATTTCCACACTGCAATCAGGCCAGATCACAAGAGATTCCTAAGTTTTGTTATTGGAAGATGAGCCTACAGGTTTTGAGTCCTCACATTCAGACTCAGCACGGCACCATGAGACTTCACAAAATGCATGGCAGTAGTAGCAGCAGCTCTTTGACAGCTGCAAATCATCCTCTTTCCATATATTGGCTGCTCATAGCTCCAGCCCAATCTCAGTTTCGTCAAGATTTCAATGACACAATCAACCTTCTCAACAACCTCGGCTTGACAATCAACTATAAGAAGTTGCAGCTCATCCCATCTTAAAGGACTCAACTCACTGGAGCCACTCTTGACTGTCCAACAGTCAGCATCCCTTCCACCTGAATGTGACAGTTGTCTCCTCACTGCACTATTGACTTTCCAACAAAACCAATGTGCCAAGGTGAAGTTTGTACAAGTTCTTCTAGGCCTCAAGGTATCGACAACGGCAGTAACACCATTAGTCAGACTGCAAATGAGGCCTCTCCAGAACTGGTTTCTTGATGTCTTTGACTCTTTTTGACACCAACCAACTTGATGGCTCTCGATACTGCACCTGGTACTTTGATCACCCTCCTGGTAGAGGAACTACAACATCCTCACCAGAATACCATTCCAGCAGCCATCCCCGACAGTCTCAGTAACAACAGATGTGTCACTAGATGGTTGGGGAGCCCACACTGGAGAACTAATTGTAAGGAGCAGGTAGTCAGCGTTGACAAAGACTCTGCACATCAACACCCTGGAGCTACTAGTTGTCATAAAAGCCTTTGTTGCCTTTGAAGACAGACTGAAGGAGAAAGTAGTCCAGGTATTAATGGAAACTTTACTGTCACACACTACATCAACAAGCAGGGCAGCATGAAGTTACCAACCCTGCTCCGTCTGACTCTTTGTCTGTAGCATTGGTGTCTAGCTCGACACATCTTCCCCATAGCACTCCATCTTCCAGGAGATCAAAATACCATTGTGGAAATGCTGAGTCAAACCCCCTTAGTGTGCCATGAGTGGAAGCTTGATGAAGAAGTCCTCAAAGACCTTTTCACGAAGTAGCAGACACTGATCATCGATCACTTCATGTCCCCTTTCAACAATCAGTGCCTGAGTTATTGCTGGAGGTACAAAGGTCATAGAGGATCCCTTGGTGATGCGTTTCTTTTCACTGGAGAGGTCCAGTAGTTTACATCTTCCCTCCCTTCCCACTGATAACCAGAGTTATCGTGAAGGTGTGCTAGCATGGTGCCTCAGCGAAACTGATCACCCTCTGGTGCCCTCAGCAATCGTGGTTTGCTCCACCACTCCTCCTCTCGAACCATCGGTATGTGAAGCTTCTACCCAAACCAAATCTTCTAACAATGAACAACAGTACTGTCTGCCATCCAGATGTTGTGAACCTCAAGTTGACAGCTTGGAATCTACTCTGATAGCTTCCTTACCGAGGTCAGTTCAATGTGTCATAGAAGCAGCACACAAGCCATCTACTGTGCACTCCTATTCTTACAAATTGACTAGGGATGGGATGAATCCAGAATTTTCTGAATCCAAATCCGGATCTGAATCCCTGGAAGGTTCTGGGAATCCACGAATCTCACGAATCTTGAATCTTTCGAATCCTTTTTTTAAAAAGGATTTAAAAAGCAAGGGAAAGGATGATCTTGGGCAAGACACACTCTCTCAGCCTTAGCAAAAGCCTAGACAAAGGCAAACCTCCCTCTGAAGAAATCTGGCCAGGACAATTGTCATAGTTTTGCCTCAGGATCTCCCCAAATTGAAAATGACATGAAGGCCCTTTCTACACAGGCAGGAAAATGTGGATTAATCCCACATTTTCCTGCCTGTGTAAACAGGGCACCATATCACAGTACAGAGATAATCCAGGTCAAAACTAGCTTTTCTTTGCATAGCTCCTTCTGGCATCCTGGGGTTTGTAGTTTGATGATGCGCCAGCACACTTTGTCAGAGAAGGCTGTGACCCCTTGTAAAACTACAAACCCCAGAATTGTGTCTGAAAGAGCTTTTCAAGGGAGCGATGCAAAGCTGTCCTTGAAATCTCAAGAAGACTGTACCTTTCAGTCAAGTCTCAAGTCCTGCAACAAGAAAGGCACTTAAAACTCACAAACAAACAAACAGCCTCTAGTCCAATCTCAATTCTGCACCCCGCAATCTCAAGAGACAAGTCTCAAGTCCTGCAACAAAGAAAGCACTTAAACACACACACACACACACACACACACACACGCGCCTCTAGTCCAGTCAATTCTCTACCCTCAAGTCCTGCAAGGGATACTCAAGTCAAATCTCTAGGCCTGTCTCAACAGTTCCCAATCCCTACCCTCCAGTCTCAAATCAAAAAATAATTCAGATTAATGCATGCTCAATAAACGATTCTGGAGGCAGTTACTGTTCATCTTGTTTGTTGTAGGCAACACACACTCCTCCTATAGAATCAACTAAAGTAGAATCCCATTTTTTCCCAGCTCAATTTTTTTGGCATTCATTGTTTACCACAGACATGCTGCTGCAACACAAGACCAAAAGTCTGTGTTTCTCCAGCTTTCCTTTGCAACCTTTCCAATGGCAATGCTGCTTATAAACTTGCAGCCAGATGGAGGAAAAAGAGGAAAAGGGGTTGAGAAGCATAAAAAGACTTTCTAAAAGGGAGCTTCAAAATGGATTAACTGAAGTATTCATGTATGCAAGACACAGAAACTAAGAGAGGAAGTGGCATCATGACACTTAGTCCCAGAATTGACCAAAGAAAGCTGGTGAAGGGGAAAGTATGGCTTGCATGGAACCCCTGAACCCCTTTTTGCAGTCTTTGGAACCCCTTGGGACATTCCCACAAGCTCCTAGACCCCCACACAAACTCAGTTTTGCTCCTCTGTCCCTCACCTCCCAATCCCTATCCCAAAATTACCTTGCAGGGAGAGGCAGCAGCAGGGAGAGGCAAGCAGTAGGAGCACAGGCAGCAGGAGGGAGAAATGGCGGCCTCCAGGGCGTGCGAGGCTTTATGCCGGTCTGCTGGCCAATCACCCGTGCCCATGTTGGGTGGGGAAACATATGAGGAGTGGGATCTTGTCCTGGTCTCCCAAGTTTTCAGGTGTCCCGGTCACCTAGGGTTTCAGGCGTCCCGGTCTCCAACAAACTGTTTGCATGGCGGATTTGAAAGATTCCGTTTGCCTATTTTGGCACAGGGATTCGGATTCCGAAATTTTGAATCCCTGCCAAAGATTCGAAGATTCAAGGATTCAGTTGGCCCATCTCTAAAATTGAACAAATTCCTTCACTTCCTTCAACATAAAAAACTTGATGTCAACACTTTCAGTACTGTAGACCTGCTTGAATTCCTTTCCTCCTTGTCTAATAAAGGACTATCTCTTTCTTCTGTCCACTGCTACCTGTTAGCAGTATCTTCTCACATTCAGCATCGGGGCAGACCCTCCTGTTTCTTGGACCTTTTGGTCAAGAGTTACCTCAAAGGGTACAAGCATCTACACCCTCCTGTACTGCCTCCCACTCCAGGCTGGAACCCTCGTTCTCTCTCAACTGTCTAAGCAACCATTTGAGCCAATGGCCACATGCGACTTGCGATTCCTCTCCTGGAAAACTGCCTTCCTTGTTGCCATCACCTCTGCCAGGAGGGCAGGTGAACTGTGTGTTCTTTGTGTAGATTGCCCATACCTGCGATTCGACAAGGAAAAGGTTGTCTTGAGACCAGATATAACTTTCCTCCCAAAAATCGTCTCTGTGTCCCATCTTAACCAGGACATAATTCTGCCAGCCCTTATGCCTAATCTCTCTTCTGACTTGGAATGCAATCTGCATTCCTCAGACATTAGACATGCACTTGCATTCTACATGCAGCGCATGGCTGACTATAGGAAAACTCAGAGACTATTTCTTTACTATTCTTCAAAAGAAAAAGGACTCCCTGTGTCAGCACAGAGACGCTCTTAAGTGGGTGGCCTCCTCCATTAGACTGTCATATGAACTGTCTGGTCAACAGCCTCCAACTCAGTTTAGAAGCCATACCAAGAGAGCTATGGCTGCATCAGCTGCTTTCCTGAGAGGAGTTCCTCTGCATGAAATCTGTAGGACTGCCACATGGTCTCGGCCCATTACCTTTATTTCACATTATAGAGTTGATAACGGAGCTACTAATGATCCTATGTTTGGGAGGGCTGTCTTGTTTTCCTCTATTCAGTGACTTATCCCATGAATAAAGTTCTTCTGCCTTGAAGTGTCATATTCTGTAACGATAAAGCTTTTCCTTTTGCTGAAGATTTAACTTCTTGTGTGAAGTGATATATTCTGTTATAATAAAGTTTTTCCCTTGGTGGAGATTGATGGGCTTGCTTGCTTGCATGACACTCCCACCTCTTACATCAGTAGCTCACCAGTCTCCCATTTGTGTGAGTCACAGAGACCATGAAGAAGAAGGACAGGTTGCTTTCCTGTAACTGGAGTTCTTCGAGTGGTCATCTGTGAACTCACACAACCCTGCCCTACCTCCCCTCCATGTGTCCTACTATGTCCTATGCTCTTGGGCTGCTGCAGTGGCCAAGGAACAGAGGATGACAGTAGGAAGGGACCTTATATAGCCTCAGGAGAGTGGATAGGGTTCCCACCAAAATGTTAGACCTAAGCTCTAGAAGGTTCCAAAGAAGCCTACTGTGCAGGTGCAGATAACCCATTTGTGTGAGTTCACAGTTAACCACTCAAAGAACTCCAATTACAGGTAAGTAATCTGTCCATCTCCTTGCCCATTTATCCTCACACCAGCCCTGTTAGTTAGGTTGGATTACTAGCACTAAGTCAAATGCAGCTGAGTCAAAATTTTAAATCCAAAACTTTCAAATTAAATTTGAGGAAGTGCAAGAGAAAAAGGGCTTTGATCAGGAGTGGGCAAAGTGTGGCCTTCTAGATGTTGTTGAACTGCAACTCCCAGCAGCCCTTGCCAGCATAGACAATGAAGAATTATTCTGGACATCTGGAGAGACACACAATACTCAACCTGACATATGCAATCAGAATGGGAGAAGGGGGTGGATATGAATGTTCCGAATAACAATAGATTGTTGTGAGCTAATGATGAAAAGCACTTTGTGGTAGCTTGGTTTCAAATGTACAATTTAATCGTGTTACAAAAGACCTGCTCCTAGTGCAGATGAAAACTGCTACAACTGGTTTGTGCATTAGATCAACACAGGAGACTGCATTTGCAGACTCTTGCTAAGGGGATTGGTATGTTGAGTATCTGTACTTCCACTATACTTTTGAATGCAACTGTTAAGAATAAGGGAAAATAAGATGGACATTTTCATCAATGCAACAACCATTGTTGGGCATACCCTTCCCATGAAGGTGTCTCTTTCTCTCAACAATCCTGTGCCAAGATCTTCCAAAAGTATATCTACTAACTGGTCACTAGTTTTGCCCTCTGACAAAGCATTCCAGCGTTCAGGCCCACCAGCAATCACATCTATAACAACAGAAAGATGCAAAGCATTACGGTAGAGCAGTCCCAACTCTATTTAATTTAAATTAATTTTTATTTTGGGGTAATTAACACCAATTACAGTTTAACACTGATATACATATTAACACTAATATACATACAAAAATTATTCCATTGATTAATACAAAATGACCAGTGCTCAACCCACAACCAACAAATTAATTTTCCCAATAAATATGTTGCTGCTTTTGCCCTGCTGTCCCTCCCATCCCCACCCCACCCCCAGGGAACAAAGTCAATTTTATTTAAAAGCCTTTTCCTTTGATGTGGAAAATCATATTACTTGTATCTTTTATAATTTTGTACCCCTTTCTTTCTTCGTTTCTATTAATTTGTTTCACTTCCGTACCCAATCACCTTCATTCAACTGACCCATCTACCCCATTCTTCTGTCTAATATAAAATCAAACGTTACATATTCTGAAATATAAGGGTGCCATCTTTCCACCTTCCATCTTTCTTCATCATTCCAACCATATTCTATAACCTCATTAGCTGCCATCAACATTTGTTTCAGCAATTACTCGTCATTTCTATCCAGTCCCAAATCCTTTACATTTAGAGACATGCTGTCAGGTAGCCCTCCATATTTCAGTTATGGGACATGTAGTAGGAGTTAATTAGCAGCTTGCTTGTAACAAGGTATGAGAACCAGAGACCGTTAGATAAACAAAGCTAGGAATGTAGTGATAAGCGCTGCCAGGCTGAAACAAGAACTCCAAAGTCTCTTGTGGGCGGGATGAGAAACTCTTTGCTTTTAATGTTTTGGATTTTGCTAACTGCCTCCAGTTCGCTCACTGAAGTCCTGTACTATGTATCATACTCCTAATAAATAGTGTATTTGCACTGTGACATTTGTGTGTGTGAATTCTGTTCCTGACACATGCATTTTTTTATTCCAACTTAATAGACCACAAACTGAACATGAGTCAGCAGTGTGATGTGGCAGCCAAGAAAGCCAGTGCAATTCTCGGCTGCATCAGTAGGAGTATGGTGTCTAGATCGAGGGAGGTACTGGTACCACTCTACTCTACTCTGCTTTGGTTAGACCTCGTCTTGAATACTGTGTCCAGTTCTGGGCACCCCAATTCAAGAAGGACATGGTCAAGCTGGAGCAGGTCCAGAGGAGGGCAGCCAAAATGGTGAGGGGCCTGGAAGCCATGCCCTATGAGGATAGACTTAGAGAGCTGGGGATGTTTAGTTTCCAGAAGAGAAAGTTAAGAGGGGACATGATAGCTACGTTTAAATATTTGAAGGGATGCCGTGTAGAGGAGGGAGAGGGCTTGTTTTCTGCTGCTCCACAGACCAGGACAAGGAGCAATGGATTCAAGCTGCAGGAAAGGAGATTCCACCTGAACCTCAGGAAGAACTTCCTGATGGTCAGGGCTGTCCGGCAGTGGAATATGCTGCCTCGGAGTGTAGTGGAGTCTCCTTCCTTGGAGGTTTTTAAGCAGAGGCTGGATGGCCATCTGTCGGGAGTGATTTGAGGGTATTTCTGCATGGCAGGGGGTTGGACCGGATGGCCCGTGTGGTCTCTTGCAACTCTACATTTCTATGATTCTATGATTCTATAACTTTTTCTCTATTATTGCATTTATCTCCTTAATTATTTCCTACTAAAATCTCTGTACCTTACAACATTCCCACCACATATGTATATGTGCCTTTACTTCCACTTCCACATCCATGCCAACAAATAGATGGCATATTTTTATATTATATATGATAACTGATGTGGCGTTAATCTTCCAATTAATTTTAATTGTTATTTCCTTATTTTAGTATTTTTAATCCTAATGACTTCATTTTGCCAGTCTTGAATTTGTTTACTATTTATTTTAATGTCTCTTTCAGCTCCAACTTTATCTCTCCTCTCCATCCAGTTCCAAGGAAACTGTCTCAGTACCAAACCAATGTCTGCTGTCGATAATGGACTGGATGAGGGCAAGCAAACTGAAACTTAATCCAGACAAGAGAGAGGTACTCCTGTTCAGGAAATAAGGAAATAGGGAGATCAGGGAATAGGAATTCAGCTTGTGTTGGATGCAGTTACACTCCTGCTGAAATCTCAGGTTTGCAGATTAGGTGTGCTCCTAGACTCAGATGTGACCTGGATGCCCAAGTTTTGGCAGTGGCCAGGAGTGCATTTGCACAGCTAAAATTAGTGTGCCAGCTGCACCCATTCTTGAGACGTCAGATTTGGCTACAGTGACATGTGCCATGATTACATCCCATTTGGATTACTGTAATGCACTCTACATGGGGCTGCCTTGTAAACTGGTCAGAAACTCCAGCAGGTCCAAAATGCTGTGGTGAGGATGCTGACTGGGACATGTTATAGCGATCTTATAAATCCCTTGTTAAAATTCCATTGGCTACCAATCCATTTTGGGGCATAAGGCAAAGTCCTGGCTATGACCTTTAAAGCCATACATGGTTCGGGTCTAGCCTATTTAAAAAAACATATCTTTGTATAAGAGCCTGCCCATGCTCTGAGATGTGCAGAGGAAGACTTTCAGTCCTATTATTGTCCCAGGCACATCTGATGAGGAAACGGGAGACAGCTTTCTGAGTGGCTGCTCCCAAGTTATGGAATTGCCTTCCCAAGGAGGTCCAGTTGGCACCCTCCCTGCTGTCTTTCTCCTGCCAGTTAAAGAACTTAAAGAAAGAAAGCTTTTGGTTTTTACTGTATACAGCAGATAAAGCTTTTAATTGAGCTGTTTTCATTTTATTATGTTTTTAAGTATCTTTTAATGATGTTTTTGACTTGTGTTTCTTAATCAGATATTTAGTTTAACTGTGTTTTAACTTCTATATTAACAGTTTTTAAAACAGTTTTGTTTTAAAATATTGCACACCACCTTGGATTCTGTGTCAGAAGAAAGGTGAGGTATAAATTAAATAATCAATAAATAGGCTTGCAACTGAAAAAGATGGTACTCATAAACCTGTTACCAGACAGTACACCCCCACACTTTGATATGGTTTAATAGGTGAAATATGATTTAATTGGCAAAATATATTAATTGGCTTTAATATAAAATGTACCCTGATATGACTGAATGGCCATGCTGGGCAAGAGGAAGAGGCTGGCTGAAAACATGCACAGCAGATTAGGTCAGGTCATAGACAGGAAGTCACCAGGTAATTCCAGAGATAGGCTTAAGATAGCCTTGGCAACAACAACTTTTGGGACAATAGCAACAGTGAGATTTCCCTCAAACCGCTCACTGTTTTATCTCCTTTTCCTTCAAATTGTCCTTTTCCTGCAAACTTCCCTATTATCCTCAAACCTGTCCAACAAGCACCAAGCTACCAAACCTGTCCAATAAGCACCAAGCTACTAGCCCTTTGTCACCTAACACTAAGACCATTATCCCTTCCAGACTGCACTGTCTACTCTGCGAACTCCGTTGTTTACTCAGCCGGAGAGCTGTTTATACCCATGCCTTCCAGGCAGAAATTGTGTATCAAAACCCTCAATTTTGAACAGCTAACTTGCAGTACGCTGATTGCTGGTCGCCACTCTGCTACTCTGATTCCTGATTTCTGTACTGTCTTTAGACATGAGTCTAAACCACATTGCTGCTTCCTCACTGCTCTTTGAGATTGGTAAATATCATCTACTATACCATGAACTCTCAATATCTGAAAACCTGTCTCCTTTTTCCTTCGGTTAGCCTTATGTGATTGTGTGACTGTTTGGATCTTGTGTGTGTGATTAATTCACCTAATAAAACACAATTAAGTTTACTGTTGGATCTCTGGCTGACTTGTCCCTGCTCGAGACTCTGTAAATATAGGTGGAAGATCTCACTAGGTTACTCCATTTTCAGACATTTCGCATGGCATTTCTGATGCAAAAGGGCCCCTCAAGCTTCGCGCACGTGTGAGGAGTGGTCCATACGATGCACTCACATTTGTGCAATGCTCCAGGACCTGGCAGGGACTGCTCACGCATTTGTTCATTTTCGGCTTGAAGCCGAAAATGGTGCGTGGTTGCGCATCACTCTGGGGCCCCATGCACACTTACCTTGTGCGTGGAGCCTCGGGAGCCAGGCCAGTCGCGCTTCCTGTCCAGTGCAGCCTAGGAAGGTCCCAGGCTGCACTGCGAAAGGAAGTGGCAGGGCTCTCGCATGAGCAGGAAGCTCGTGTGGAGCCGAAGGACCCCGGACGTGAGAGCCTCTCTCTGGAGGCTGCTCGCGCGAACACCGCACCCCAGCACCGAGAAAAGGAGAGTTGTGGAAAGGGCCTCTCTCAGGCCTCCAAATATTGAGCTAATAATTCCCCACTTTTGCACAGAGCTACTGGCATCACAGGTGGACCCCTGAATCACTCACATTTTGGGGTAACCAACCCTTCAGGCAAACAATGAACACAGCAGACAAAGCCAATCTACTTCAGCCCCCTTCCCCTGATTTCCAGCCCAGGTCAATCTTTGCCTCAGAGCAGAAGTCAGTATTGCTTTCTCATGCACAAAGAGCAACCACTTTTCTACCTTTATGGAGAAGAAGGGTGGGCAAGTAGACTATAAATGTGTCATGAACCACAAACAGTTTGAGATGCCTGATTTACATTTACATTTTTAACATTCAGTTATTAACAAAAAAACCTAGCTCTCATGATTTTGGAAAGACATTAGAATACGGTCTTCCTGCTATGTCCCATTGATAAAAAAAAAAACTTTATAGCAGAGGTAAGCACTAAACTTAATTTCGATGGCTCTGAAGGCTACTGTCCCACACACACACACACACACACACACACACAGAGGAAAAAAACACTGAACACATGATTAAAAATGTGAACGGTGAACCATGAGAATAAGCTCATATAAGGTTGCATAAACGTGCTTATAAGTTGCTGCATTACACTGAACATCTGGAAAATGTGTTGGGTACAACTTTTGTGCTGTTCATGACTGAGTATTCTCCCTTAATTATCTCAGGCCATACTGTTTCTATATCTTTTGCTTGATCATCTCTCTCCTGCTTCAAATGTCTCAAAAGTTTTCAAATACTTGAAAATCAAATATTAATGTATGCAGGGCTGGCACTAGACCCTGGTGTGAAACCCGTGCGCATTCCATATATACTTGTAGAATCCAACTGGAATGGAAGATGGATCTTACTGCACTACACCTGCTGTCAACAAGTTAACTTAGGGAGAACAGGGCAGGCTAGCCTAGAACAACTTTTTTCAATAGGGGCCATATGGCCCCCAATAGGGCCCTGGAACAGTTGAAGGGGATCACAGACTGAAAACTATGATAAGGGGAGCCCCAAGAGTTAGAATCATAGAATCATAGAAATGTAGAGTTGGAAGAGACCACACGGGCCATCCAGTCCAACCCCCTGCTATGCAGGAACACCCTCAAAGCACTCCCGACAGATGGCCATCCAGCCTCTGCTTAAAAACCTCCAAAGAAGGAGACTCCACTACACTCCGAGGCAGCATATTCCACTGCCGGACAGCTCTGACCATCAGGAAGTTCTTCCTGAGGTTCAGGTGGAATCTCCTTTCCTGCAGCTTGAATCCATTGCTCCTTGTCCTGGTCTGTGGAGCAGCAGAAAACAAGCCCTCTCCCTCCTCTACATGGCATCCCTTCAAATATTTTAACATAGCTATCATGTCCCCTCTTAACTTTCTCTTCTGCAGACTGAACATACCCAGAGTTTATGGGGGCCCTGGTCACTGAACTGATAAAAATACCCAAGCAACAACCTTAATTAGATTCAGTAGTTTCCCATCTATTTATAATACCTTTCTGGCGCATTGTTTGAACTCAGTGCCTGGTAAATTCATTGCTTGAGCTCCTTCCACATCGCAGTTTAGGAGTTAAAACCCACCAGAACTGAGTCTTTTGTTACTGATACCATGACAAGAGGTGACCTCCAACCGTCATTGTTTAATTTGGAGCCTGATATCATGAAACTTGCAGAAAAGCACTAAACTCAAGAATTTCATACAGTCTTTTTTAAAGTTTTGTCCAGTGTGGTGGGGTCAGTCTAGATGACCTCTGGGTGTGAGGGAAAAGCACTTAATTTTCTCTGCATTTGAAGTCCCTCTGTGTTTGAAAGGAATACAATAGAACTCTGTAAGATAAAATGCTAGGGAGGATGGAATGTGGCACACTACGCTTATGCTTCCTTTACTTTGCAATATTTGTAAGATTACACTAGAGACAGTGGGAACCTTTGTATGCATCTGTTTCCTTTCTTGAACATGTGATGACTGTACTGGAGAACGTATAAAATACTGTGAACATGAAGAGGCGGGGCTCAGACTTTTGGGAACGATCCCACTGAGACATTGTGCTGGCTACAATAAACGATTTTCCTTAATCCGTGGGTCTCTATCTCTGACTTCTGTAACATATTTTGGGGGCTCTGGTCCAGGATAGATGGGCCTTTCGCCCTCTTAAGCGGCAACTGCTTCCTCTGGCATCTGTGCCCCCATTGATAGAGACCTTGGGCGCCCCCGACTTTAGTCGGACGGTCTTCCTCGTGGGGGTGCTGAACCAGGGGATTGGTTCGCCAGCTGAGAACCCAGGACGGTTTTGGAAACTCGACACAGAACACGGCCCTTAGGTAAGTGTGTAAAGTGCCTCCCCCTAAAGTGTGGGACACTGGGGAGAAGAGGGGCCTGATCACCCCCTTGGAACCTGCCCGAGTATAGTGGCTCCAAACGGGAGGGGGCACTGAAACCGCAGGATTCCTTAGACACACAGGGAAGGAGGGACGGCTGTGCTGTTGAACGAAAGTACGCGTGTGAGTGAGTGAATGACACCGCAGTTCTCAGAGCATGCCGTTGGAACGTCCGGGTGCCTGAGTCGGTCTAAAGAGAAAGGAGTCTACCTCATTGTGTTGGCCTGTTGGGACCCCTAACCCACGGACCAAACCCTCCCCTACTGTGTGTTGTCATTTTGGGGAGGAATCTGGGTGGAGGGCGGCAGTTGACAGACACTGCTTCAATCAGACTCTGCTTCAATGTATGTTGAAAAACTCCAAGAAAGGGTTAACTAGAGACGCACTTTTCAGCAGTTTCTCACCTGGTTTGAGGTAACAGACAAACACTGCTTTAATGTTTCAATGTATGTAGGAAAAATTCCAAGGTTTGTGTGTAAGCAAAGAGGCATTTCGCCTGGTTTCTGGTTTCTCTCTGCTTTCTTTTTTTTTCCTGTTCCTCTCCTTTGCTCAGAGTCACTTCATCCCCCCCACAGCCCCTCCTCCTCCTCAGGCTCTGAGATTCAGATTTAACCCTAGAAGGACCAACTCCCTAGCATTCAGTTCAATATTCAATAGGGGCTGATGCTGGAGAAAAACTGGGGACGGGGTTCTACCCAGGGAGAAAGTAAAGATGAAAATTGCTGTTTTCAATGGACTAGCAAGCCCATTTAAGCCACGAGGCTTGGCTATAACAGGAATTAAGTCAGTATGTTAATGAGAAAACAAACCTTTCGACCGGCGGGGGGGAGAAGGAGGATTGATCTTGAATAATAGGAGGCATGCCTAAGGAACTGGAAAAGTTATACTGGATGTCTGGATTGTGCAAAAAGCAGCCCTTCAAAGAGTGCTAAGGCATTGAAAAGGCACATCAGAGGCAGCATTAAATTATTAAAAAAAGCAGAAAATGCAAGATTAGGATCTTCCTACCTGGACACACACATGTCTCCTCAAAAGCAAGTTTGATTTATTTGGCACATGTGCCTCCAAGTAAACCCCTCCCTGCTGGAGGGAGAAATAGAAAGAAAGAAAGAAAGAAAGAAAGAAAGAAAGAAAGAAAGAATCTTGAAAGCCCGTTTAGACAAACAATGCCATTTCCCCCCCTCTTCCTTGCTTGAGACGGAGGGAGTGAGAAGCCTGCCTTCTGTAATTTATCCCTTGACTCTCCAACTGGGATGATTGCAGTGAATTACGCCTGGGACAAGCTATGATAGCAGATGGAAGCTTGAATCCAAGAAACTTCAGTCATCCCTTAAGTCCAGAGAACTATTACTATGTCAACAGGTTGTTAAAAACAGCACCACTAATTGCATTAATCAACTAGAAAGTAGCACCCAGTTCCATGCTGAAGGCTTCTTTTAAAATCAAGTAACACCTGAAAGATTCATTTTAGCATAGAGGGAGCAACTCATTTCAGCCTTCCTTGGTTGTCTTGCTGCCCCTAAGAGTAAGGGGGATCATGGCATCTGGCAGCCCTCTCCTGCCTCCCTATTCTGCCTGCCTCCACCCATTTCTCTGCTTGGGAGGGTGCATTTTATAAGAAGAACATGGATAACCTGAAGAAACAGCCCTTATGGGATTCTGGCCAGTTCATACTGAGTAGAGAAGAGAAGGTACCTCTGGCCCCCCTTGTGTGTAAAGAGACATAATACAACCACAGAAGGATATTGTGTAACATCTGGAAAAGGGGGGAATCAGAGATACCCCATTCTGAGAAGCAGCCAGCAGCAGGAGCAGCGGAGACTGCCAGAGACAGCGGCAGGAGAGCAGCTGACAAGATGGGGCTATGGATGGGTGAGGCAAAGGGGGGGGACAGGCAGCAGGGCTCCCCCCCCTTTTTGACGATAGCAGCAGCTCGAAACCACGCAAAGCCTCGGGCTCCAGCATGAGGGAGCTGCTAACCATGATGGCAGGGACAGGTGTGGCAGGGAAGAAGCAAGAAGGAGGCTGCAAGTGGATGCATAGGAAAGTAGAGTTGTTAGCAGCTACATTAAGCATACAGAATAAAGTGCAGCAGCTGGGGGAAAGAATCCATGATCCCATAGTTCAGAAGCTTCAGCTTCAAAGTTGTCCCCTGTTGCCAGAAGGAAGACAGGCGAATGGGAGAAGCTGGAAGAGAAAGTACAAGCCCCAAGCACGGATCGGGAGCAGCTCCAGCAGAAACTGCAGGCTGAGCAAGTGAAGGAGGCTTCCTAACACCAAAAAGCTCTGGCTGAGCTTCAGGCAAGTTAGGGGAGGCTACGCAGCAGCAGAATCAGGGGCTAGCTCTGTGTGAAGCAAAGCGGCTGGCAGGGAAGGAGAAGCGAGCCAGGGCGACTAGCCACAGAAAAGGCTGGCAAGGCAGCGCTGGATATCCAGCTGCAAAGACCCCACCAATGAGCCCCGCGTGGAGGTCTCTGGTCTCCAAGAAGAGGCAGCCAGAGTCCAGGAGCTGGTAGGGGAAAGAGGGAGATGGAGGAATTCCGCTTGAAGAACGACTCTCGCAGCAAAGAGCTGAGAGACCTGCAGAAGACTGTCAGCAAGCTGAAAGGGGAACTGGCTACTGTGAAGGCACTGAAGGAGAGGGAAGCCAAAACAGGGCGTCCTGGAGGTGGCCAAGACCCAGGAAGCAGAGCTGAGAGGATTGGTTCAGCCGTGACTTCACTGCAGACCAGTTTGGTTGGGAAACCTGACTGTATTGGCTCTGCAAACCAAGGTGCCTGTGGCTGGCTGTCAGGTGCAGACTGAGGAGAAGGTTTTGTCCATCTTCCCACAGACAGAGACGGGCAGGGGCTTGGAGCTGTGACATCCTGGAAGGAGAAGTTGGCAGCAGGAGCATGGAGAACACAAGGAAAGGCAGAGTCCTAGGTGCAAGGCAGTCCAGATTTCAAAGGGCCCACCAGTTCCCGATAGAACGGCAACTGGTAAGAGTCTCTGGCCCAGCTACAGGAGAAGCTGGCCCAGCCCCAGCAGCTCAAGGGGAGTGATAGAGCACCTCTTCGATCTGGGAAGGGGAGGCGAAAGAGCGCCTCTCCAGGCTGGATCTGGAAGTGGAGCTGCGGCTGAAGGACTCTCTGACTGAGAAGGCGGAGAAGAAGGAGCGACAGAGCTGAAGGCCGTGGGACAGCCAGGAGAAGCAGCCCCAAAAGCCCACACCATATAGGCTCAAACAACAGACCTGCATTTGTTCACAAGATCATCAAAGACTGAACCACTGCTCTAGGAATCATCTGGAAATCACATTGCACCTACAGACCTCAGAACTTAGGAAAAGTGGAAAGGATGAATCGGATCCTGAAGACACAGTAGTTCAAAAGTGTGCCAAGAAACAAGGCTGAAGTGGCCGGATGTTCTTTCCATTGCCCCTTTAGGATAAGACATAGGATAAGGTGCATACCTCATTGAACCATAGGGTTGTCCCCTTTTTGGCCGAAGTATGAAGCCATTTTGGGAGGATTAAGGGGAGACACAAAGGAATTAGGAAACATAACTTTACAGAAGGAAGTTAGTGCATTAGGAAAAGCTATGAGTAAAATAAGGAAGTAAATGTTAGAACAGCATCTCCCCTTCTTACAGACCCAGGCACACCCCCTTCCAACCAGGAGATGAGGTATGGGTGAAGGATTGGAAAGGGGAGCCTTTTGGGTCTGGGTGGAGGAACCCTATCAGGTAGTAGTGACAACTCCCACTGTAGTGAAGGTGGCCAGGATGAAGCCTTAGGATAAAAAGGCTCACTCTGACTGGACTGTTGCCCCAAACACAGGACAACCTTTGGAGCTGAAAGTTATCAGAAAGCAGTAAGAAGACTGAGACTCGGCCCTGCTGTGTTCACAATATCGGGAAGCTGAACACCCAGTGCATGGCCAGATCTTCATCTGGGGAGGAAAGAAGATAGGACTAGGCTCTACTGCAGTGCTACCAGGGATCCACCACTCAATGTACGGCCAGATCCTGAATATGGGAGACAATATTATGGGTTGTGGTAGGCATAGGAGGGGCTGGAAGCCTGGCCTACATATTTTACCACTTCAGATGGTGGTTCTGTGGGGTTGGAAGATAATGTGTTTATGAGGATTGTTGGTGCTGAAGAGGATGATGCTGAGCAAGGGAGGCTGGGAAGTGAATCGGTTCCAGATCTTGAGCACCTTGGATGTCAGTAATTGCTGGGTATGTTCTCATGGGCCAAGCTCAGGAGACTATCCCAATTGCAATGTAACGTTTGAAATCCCTGAATCTCCACAGGCATGCCCAGGAAAGTATCTCAATGTCGATATCTTCTTTAGTTGTAGCAATAGTTTCATTGAGTTATATGGGAATAAGGGGGGCTGGTCCTCCTTAAATAAGTTCCAGGAAGAAACCAGCTTTCATAATGGTAAATGGATAGATGGTCTACCTTCAGGGATTAATTGGTTGTGTGGAAACTGGGGAGGGAAAGTATTTCCCTAGGTGTGAAATAGCACCTGTGCCCTTGGGAGTTTGGCCACTGTGGGTGTCACCTTTCACCCAGTGCGCCAACCAATGCAGGCATGGGATAGACAGTTTGGCTGGGCAAGAATGAAAAGAGCTTATGATGAAAGCTATGGGTATGATCCTGACAACACGTATTTGAGAGGTTGGGAGTCATCATGTTCCCCATGGTGGGAGTTGCTCTTAATTTAAGACAGATATGCCGCCTGTCAGCTCAGTTGGAATTGTTAGCAAATTCAACAGCAAAAGGGCTCAGTGCCTTACAACAAGAGGTAGATTCATTGGCCTCTGTTGTAGCTCAGCATAAAATAGCTTTAGATTACCTCCTCAGCCGTGAAGGGGGTTTATGTATTTGACTAAATACCACATGTTGACATTATGTAAATAAGACTGAAATAATAGAGACTAATGTGGAACGTATACATTCTGTAGTTTCAACTATTAGAAAATCATTCTTGTGGTCTGCAGATATGCAGACATGATTATCTGGTTCCCTAATTTAGCATGGTTAAAGACATTGTTTGTAGGGTTGTGTCGTGTATTGATAATGGGCATTCTGATTTGCATAACAGTACCTTGCATGTTACAGTGTTTTCAATCTGCAATGAATGATTAGAGTAATGGATGGAAAAACTGCTGTATATGCTCTGATGGCACAAACCGAATAATTATGCTTGAATTGCTAAAGAATTCAGCATAAAAGGGGGGAAATATGGTGGGGTCAGTCTAGATGTCCTCTGGGTGTGAGGGGAAAGCAGTTAATTTTCTCTGCAGTTGAAGTCCCTCTGTGTTTGAAAGGAATACAATAGAACTCTAAGATAAAATGCTAGGGAGGATGGAATGTGGCACACTACGCTTATGCTTCCTTTACTTTGCAACATTTGTAAGATTACGCTAGAGACGGTGGGAACCTTTGTATGCATCTGTTTCCTTTCTTGAACATGTGATGACTGTACTGGAGAATGTATAAAATACTGTGAACATGAAGAGGTGGGGCTCAGACTTTTGGGAACAATCCCACTGAGACATTGTGCCGGCTACAATAAACAATTTTCCTTAATCCGTGGGTCTATCTCTGACTTCTGTAACACCAGTATGTTGGAATGTTCAAATTTTCTTGGTATTGAATAATAAATGATTTTCTGTGTATCTGTTCGTGTTGTACTCCTATTTGACAGTGGGCCTTGGAACTTGAGAAGAGCTCCTAAGCGGGGTGTGCCCAAAAAAAAAGATTGAGAGTGCCTGGCCTAGGAGACTCAAAGGAAATGGTAGAAAGTTGCCAACCTGTCCTCAGCATCTGCTGCCTCACGGAGCCACTTCATTCTGCCTAGGGGAAGGGCTGGCCCAGAATAAGTATAAAATAAATTATATGTGCAGAACATCTTGACTGCAGTTGTTAAGAATTTTCATTGTGCAAAGTCCCAGCACTTCCCTTTACACGCAGCAACAATAAACTGAATGGATACCTGCACATTTGTCCCATTGGGGCCGGGGTGTGGAGGCACGCTGGACATTGATTAGATCATTATAGAACTGGTCTCGCTCCTCAGAAACCTGCTTGTGTATGTCTAGCATTGTGTCATATTCATTTTGGAGATCATCAAAGTCTTTCTGAAGAGTTGCCATCTGAAAAGACAAGAGAGAGGATTAAGCATAGGGTTTAGAGGTGGGTGAGCATAACCCCACAGGGTCGTCTCAGGACATTTTTCTTCATGCAGCAAAGATGACTAGAGTAGCACTTGAGCCTTACTTCAGCATAATGAGATAGGGTTCACCAGTACAGTTTAGGACTGGTTGTGTGACATATACTGCTCCATCTTCCAGGAAAGAATGAGCAAGGAGCTCAAAAAGAACAGCTAGTGACCTGCCACTGCAGCTCCCTAGCATTTGCTGCCTGAAGAACTTCCCTCACTCTGCCAAATGATAATACCAACCCTGGCCCAACATATCTCTGTGATCACCACAATTTTGAGGGTGGGGGGGGTGGGGATTTGCAGTTGAAGCATCCAGCTCTCATGTTAGATATACTAGCTTGAAGTTAAAATCTGAGAGAAGCTTCAAAAAGTATAATACTGGAGCTGGTTACTACTTCCCTCATTCAGATCTTTATTTGCACAAAACATTGAAATGGGTCAGTCAATAAACTTAGTGTGGACCTAACATTTATATGTCCCCAAATAGGTTTTTGACTCTTCCATATCACATACTTTTCTGATCCAGGCACTCAGCCCTTCAAGGTAATTTTCTCAATTGAAATAGACCATTTTGTGCAATGCTCATTAATGTGTGAAAACCCATGGTGGCAATTCCAAAGAAGAAACTAGAGCTTTGAACCCCACAACAATCTTGAACTGCCTTCAGATGTGAGAGTGGGCAAAGTGTGGCCTTTGGGTAGCCTGAGGCCTCCAAGGCCCCTCAGGTGTCATTTTTTTTTCCAGAAAAACTTTATTTGGATCCAAAATGCCCTGTAAAGCTGTGGAGGGTACTTCCATCATGTGTGAAGGCCCCTGGGCCTTCCAATTTAGACCCAGGAGAGGACTTCATTGAAACAGGAAGCAACTTGCACTAACTTCCTGTTAGAAAAGGCCAAGAAGGCCCCAAAACATGGTGAAATGCCTTTCTTGTGCCCTAGAGAGTATTTGGGGGCAGAACATTTATTTATTTTTATTTATTATTTATTATTTATTTATTTTATTTTTATTTATTATAATTTTATCTATCTATTTTATTTATGGTGGGAGTGGATGTAGTGTAGGATGCAGTCCTCCAAGATGGCTAATGCAGCCCTCTACCCTTCGACAGTTATCCACTCTGACCAAATAGTTTGCCTATAGTTTCCCTGTGACATGGAATTAAAACATCCTGGGCCCAATTCTTTCTTCACTCCTGTCTAAAAAGAGTAGGGAATAGACAATACACCCTAGATCTCCTTTTCTACCAACAAATATTCTGCCAACCTGGGAAGCATCTAAAGAGCACAGTGTACTAAAGTACCTTGTCAGCCAACTCATTGTATTTTTGTTCCTGCAATTCAAACTCTCTCCTGGGCACAACATCTCCATAGTTGGCTCTCATGGTGTTCAGATCTACTTGAGCTTTGGTGAGGTCCTGGCGTGCCATCTTTAATGCAAGTGTTAGCTTAACTACATCTTCACCTTTGTTATCTGTAAGAGAAAATAGCTTAATCACACCTAAATGCACCATTGGAACAGTGGCTGAGCTCATGGGTCTCTAAGGGGGATGAGATTCTCCACCAGAATGAGTGTGTCCCCTGATTATTTTGTACATAGGCTATCTCAACTCAGGCTAGTAAAGTTTTTCCAGTACCTAATGAGCTTTGGGGCTGAAGTGGATCTGAAACCAGGTCTTCACAGTCCTAGTCTAGCACTTTAACCCTTGCAGCACACAAAGGGGGAAACATAACTGGTCATTTTTCAATGTATGAGGAAAAAAGACTTGATTGCAGATCACTGTGGTCAGCCTTCTATATATCCTTCATTTCCTTTGCCAGTTTGGTGGTTTCCATCTCTTTAATGCCCCCCTACACCTGGCTGGCTCCTTGCTAGCTTGCAGGAGGAGGCATATGAAGTTTAAAAAAAAAAACAACCTTTAAAATTCATGAATGGAGTCCGAGAATAGATCAAACTCAGTAGATTATTTAACAAAGCAGTCCCAGGCAGACTCTGGCTTGGTAGCCAAGGATTCCAACCTGAGCAATTAAACCAATCATATGCAGAATTTTTTTTAAAAAAAACATGCTGTGGTAGCAACTGATCAAGAAAAAGCTATGCAATACATGCAAATTCTCTAATAAGGAGCAAGCACTATTTGCAAACTATGTATGTCACACTTGGTTTTTGTTAATTCATTTCAGTGTCCTTGCTGTTATCATATCAACAGAACATTGTGAAGATGTTCCAGATCTTGGCTGAAAATGTTTTGTGCATGTTTATCATTACTTGAAATCACTAGGAATGCAAAGACTTTCTATATCTAAGTAAGCTGGTTTTTTTTCAACACAGTTCTACTCAATTGAACCTTATGGTCACTTTCTGACTGTCCTTCCAAGAGAATGTAGGTGCTGCTGGAAACCATTTCTCAGGGCAATGACCTGAGGGCAAGTCATGCAGCCACCTTGTTGAAGCTAGGCAAGGCTGGGACTGTCAATGTGTAGACAGAAGACATGCCACCTGGAAGTCTTTTGAATGAATGCTCCTTTTAGTTCCATGGCAGAAGAAAAATTGGCTGTAAATGTACAAAATGAACAAACTTACATATACAATAATATGTGTGCTTGACAGGACTTTGGAGGGGCTTTCCTCCTGCTGCTACTAGAAGCTTCCCAAATCCCTCAGCCAGCATGGCCTTAATGGGGGAAAAAATCTCTTACCTTGGACCTTGGTGAGCTTTAGTTCTTCTTTTAGACGGTACATTTCATTGAGATCTATGAGCAGCAGCTTGCGGGCATCACACTCATTAAGATAACGGAGGTATTCTTCTGCCACTGCCTTCCGCATTTTAGCCACCTGCATCATTTAAGAGAGGACACTACAGATGTGACAAGCTCACACTACCAGTGGCTGCAACTTCTATGGTGAAATCAAGTACTATAACTTTACTGAATCCCCAAAGTAAGCACTTTTTGATGGGCCCAGGAAACTCAACAAAGGTTGACGCTTTCTGACACAGTAATAATTTATGCTGCCATACTGTTTACTGCATATGGAATATAGAGATTATGAAGAACTGTGCCCTCACACCATCTCATGAAAAGATGGCAAAGGCATAAAATCAAGTTCTTTGAGACCAGCTATATAAGAAGCAGACAGGCAGAGCTGCATGTCACCTGCAGCTCTAGAGAACACTTCTCCTCCTTCATTTTGTCAATAAGTTTCAGCAAGTACAGTCTCTCGTTCTTCAATTTTGTTATTTCAATTTTCTCTTGCTTCTGAAGAGCCAGTATTTGTCGGGTACATTGATCAGAGGCTGTGACCAGAATAGTATTCACTGCTTCCAAGGAGTGGAGCTTTTCCTGCAGATGTGCTACAGGTAGTAAAAGGAAAGTTCTCAAATTATTAAAGACATATTAACACAGCCTTAGAAAGTGACAAATGGTATGTTAATCTTTCAAAATGCCTTCATTTCTGGGCACTGTTGCTGTGATGCATTCCCTTGGGAAACTCACTTATATAAAAGTGTGTTGACTGGCAAGGATTAACAGTGGGATCGCAGCTTCCAGAATCTAGAAAAATTCCTTCCTGCACTGTAACTCCAAGAATTCCCCAGGCAACAGGACCAATGGTTCTTTACTGGCTGGGTGGGCAGGGAGATTCTGGGCACTATGATCCAAAAAAATAACACTGCAAACTTTGGTTTATAATCTTGGAGTTAAATAAGACTTGGACCTTAGAAAGTGATACTTTGAATGCCCATGTAGGTTTCACTGATAGTTTTGGAAGAAAGCTTAGGTGATTTATTATATTAAGTAATTATTATACCAACTCATAATGGGAAAAGCCTGTCTGTCTGTCTGTCTGTCTCCCTCCCTCTTTCTCCCTCTCTCTCTCTCTCTCTCTCTCAGACACACTATGCATCTTTACTTGAATGATCTGGAGCTCTGATGTGATGCATGTATCCTTTGCTTCTGCATTAGTATATGCCAGAATCTTATAGCTCTGTCTGTGCTAGGGAAGAAGAAGAAAGAAAAGAGTGTCCTGACATATAATGGGTATTGTTTTATGAGAGCATACATAAGATGAAAACTTACTTAGAGGATATGCTAGCTTCATGCAAATATATGTCTTACATGTATAGTGCTCTCTGTCTTCTAAGCTCCTGGGAAGAATTGGATCAGTTTTATTCATTGCAGATAAATTAGGCTTTTAGTCCCAATGCTGCTATCACTTAGGAAAGCTAATGCTATAAGACTAATTTTCCATGACAGAATTACTGCTAGCATTATTTTTTGTGGGATTTAAATCAGGAATGGAGACTCTTTGGCTTTCCAGTTCTTTTTGGCTACAACTCTCACAATGTCTTCCCACTCTCCTTGCTGAGATGGGCTTTTGGGTATTTAAATCCAAAATATCTGGAAGGCCAACATACATCCAGATTTAAAGGGACCATTTGCCTTTTCTTAACTTTGCCAGAATCATGAGAGTGTTAATCAGCCCTTCACCAAATAATGTTTACTGGTGGACACTGTTTGACATCTGAGGATTAACTGTGCAGATTTGCTCCATTCAGAATTATTGTTATATTTGGTATGGGAGCATCTCTTACCTATAGTCAGGTCATACTCATTCTTGATGGAAGCCAACAAAGGCTTGTATGTTTTGAACTCTTCCATGAAGAATTCAAAAACTTCTCTATAAGGCTGAGGTGGTGGGAGAAAAGAATAAGAGAACAAATTCAGTACTGCTCCACTCTGCTGCCTATGTGCTTGATGTGTGATTACTAATGCTACTGTTACCCATTGTCACAAGTAAGGAGATACAGTCCATCCCCACCACCCAGAAAGGATGTATATCACGTTATATTGGGCTGTTCTAGATTGATATAAAGAAGTGTCAGTTCTTGCAATATAGCTCCTTGCATTTTCCTGGGTTTTGCCAGGTGACACTGTTTCTGAATCTACTTGCTCAATATTCTTTTGGGAGCTGTTCATATCATTTTGGAACTTCACTAGGGCTCTTCCAATCAGTCAATCAATCAATCAATTTTACTTATATCCCAACTTTTACCCAAAAGTGGGATTCAAGGTGACTTGAAGAATAAATAAAAGACATATGTAAAATCATATATGGCTAAAATATACAAAAAGTTAAGATTAAAATAATAATATATTGTCTATGAAATGAAATTGATATAAAACAATTTAAAAGCATGGACTAAGATAGCTTAAAAACAGTACAGCATTGAAATCAATTCCTACACACCTAGTGGAAAGTTCCAAAGTCTTTTTCTTTCTTTAAAGAGACCAGTGCATGATTTGCTGAGGTGGTGCTGTGTTCTAAAGGGCAAATTTTGCCCTCGCTGATTTTAAAAAATGATTATTAATGTTATACAATTCCAAACTGTCATATTACTGATGCACCACTGCACTGTAACCCTAAAAAAAATATTCAAACAAGAGAAATGAGAAGAACAAGAGGATTTTTGTTTGTTTCTTTGTTCAATATGATGTTACCCCAAAGTACTCAGGGGTCCACCCGCGATGCCAGTGCCTCCATTGTTTAATGGGGAATATTAGCTCAAAGAGGAGGCCTGCAAGAGTGGGGTAACCTTACGAGATCCTTTACTCCTATGTCTAACTGGTACTAGCGCAGGGAAGAACCAGCTGGAGATCCAAAAGTAAGCTTATTTGTTTTTTGGGGGGAATTACAATCACACACACAAGATCCAAGCAGTCATGCAATCACACAAGGCTAACTGAAGGGAAGAAGAGGAAAGTTTTGGACAGCAAGATTTTCAAGGCAAAGTGGGTGATATTTACCAATTTGTAGGGCAGCAAAGAAGTGATGTGGCTAAGATGCACAGTCTAAGAATGTTACACAAATGAGAATCAGAGTGGTGACCAGCAACCAGCACACTGCAAGTTGGCTAGCCCAAAACTGGGCTTTAAATACTCTTTTTTCTGCCTAGAGGGCGAAGATGTTAATAGCTCTCTGGCAGAGTAAACAATGGAGTCCAGAGAGTAGATAATAGGGTCTGGAATGAGTTAATGGTCTTAGCATTAGGTGACAAAAGGCTAATAGTAGTCTTGATAGCTCCTTAATTGCTGGACAGGTGTGGAGACAAAAGGAAAATTCGTTGGTCAGAGGAAGAAGGCCTAAGACAATCAGCCATTCTGTGGGAACATCGCAGATACTATTGTCTCTGACAGCTGAGTTTTTGAAGGCTAGCTGTAAACTTATTATCACTAGAATTTCCTGCTGATTTCCTGACTATGACCTGGCTATGCCACAAGGTCTTTCCTGCCCTGATGTTGCAATGCACGTGTCCTGCCAACTTTTCCTCTTAGCCAGCATGGCCATGCAGCCATAGAAGAATATAATTTATATTTTATGCCAATTAATATTTGCCAATTAACCCAAGGGGTATGGCCTATTAACAATGTCTAAGAATTAAAAAGAAACCCACTTGAGGGTATAAATAAATTTCAGCAGGGACCAGGAATTGTCAGAAAATAGACTGGGACTCATATGTGGTGGATTGGAAAGACATTCTGGACGATGAGACACTGATTGATGGAGAATATTTTGAAGATCAAGATTCAACTTGAGAACAGAATTGTTCTTGTTGGGACTGGCTGACGATCAGACAATTAACCGTGTAAGAGTCTTACGGTATACAATACGGTGGTGAGAACATTGTATGCTCAGAAGTGGAAAGATTCTGCAAATCCATCTCAAGAAGATTGGCTTATGAAATTACTGGACATGGTGGAGATGGATAAATTGATGACACTATTGAGAGATTGTTCCTTTATTGAATATAAACATAAATATAACACTGGGAAAGGGTTATACCATTTCTAACGGCAACTGGCAGGAGACAAGCAGTAAGAGGTTTTGATTAACTGATAAGGTTGAGTATATTACAGTAGAACATTATTAGCATTAAGATACTAAGATATTTTATTTTAGTTGAGAACTAATCATGTTATATCTTTATCAGAGGATAAATTTTGGTAAATATTATAAATATAGGTATGGAATATACAGGAACTATAACGAAAAACAATAACCATTTTCTGAGGATGTGGAAGTCAAATGCGTATTTATTGTTTTTCCCTTTTTAGTTAAGTTTTAGTAGTTGTAGTTGGTTGTTTAGATAGTTGATTTGTGGATTAGCTTAGTTTAATTTGGTTAGTTTAGTCTTATATGTTATTGTATTTTTTCCTTATATATAATTTTGTGCTATCTGAAATGTGCTAATAAAAATATTAAAAGGAGAAAATAGACTGGGACAACAAAAATGTTTTTAGGATTTTTTTTTAAAAAAAAGAGAACCACAGCAACAAATACTGCAACTTTTCAACTCATTTGCCTCATCTTGAGAAGCCCTACTATTGCTGCCAGATTACTTGCACAAGATTTTGAAGGAGCTTTTCATTCATATGGTTAATACGATGCAGCGCAACTCCACACCATTGTGGGAAATTAACATGCTAAAGGTAATTTGCTAGGAACCCCCTCAGTAAAGCTGGAGAACAACATAACCTGGAAATGAGACATGAACTTTTCCCAGAACTTGGTAATGTTACTTTTCTAGATCACAGTTTCCAAAACCCCTCCCCTCTACCAGCAAGGCAGGTGGTGCAAGATGAGGAGAGAAGAGTTCAACAAACTCATAAGGGTCACATATTCCTCATCCCTGATTTATAGTCACAAGTATCCATTTTAGAGGTGATCAGTCCTCAGACCTGGAGCTTCAGTTCCCGAACTTTCCCTTTAGTAAGATCCAGAGCTTGCAGCTCTTTCCGCAAATAAGATTCCAGTTCTTCAAGATACCGTGGCTTTGCAATAGAAACCGGAATGGGATCTTTGGTGGTGCTGAAAGATAGATAATTAAATAATATGCTACTTATTTCATAGTCTGGTACCATATTTTTTAGCACCTTCATCAAGATGTCAATGTTTCAGCACAAAAATTTAGTTGTAACACTCATCAAGTGCTGAACCATGATATGTACACAACAGGAAAAGTTGTTTAACATACATTCCCTCTTTCTATGGAGTTTTTCTTCCAAATGAGTTAAACTAAAATTCCCATAATTCTAACCAACATGGCACTTGGCTCTTCTGGGGATGGCAGAAGTTACAATTCTATATAAGTGAAGAGTACTGCATGGGGTGCAGTTGCCCAAGGAATCTTGGGAATTGTACTGTGGCAACTCATAAGTTCTGAGAGGGTGGTTAGGGGCATCTAACTGATCTCAGCATTTTAACAAACTACAGTTTTCAGGATTCCCTGCTGTGCAGTTTGCATCAGAACATTCAGATTTCTCTCAGAAATGCTGCCTAAAAGCGGAAGAGGAGAAGAGTTCCAGAGGGGAAAAAAAAACATGCTTCTGAATAGGCCAAGGCTGAAGTGGTATTCAAATAGAGTTTCTTCCACATTTAAAAAAAAAAAAAAAGCTTGTGCATAATTTAGCCCTCCTTCTAGGACAAGATAAAAACCCATTTTGGATTGTGTCCTCTAGTTAAGAAAGTCTTAGCATCTTAACAAATTACAGTTTCTAGGTTGCTTTGAGGAAAATCATTTGATATAAACCTAGTTTGTAGTGTGGGTATGCACGTGGTATAATTCAGTACACCTAAGTTATTTTTATGCATTCTGACAGAGCAATGGACACTTTACCAGTATAACAGTATGATTGGAGTAGAGGTTAACGGGAATAGTTCAAAGAGAAACAAATTGCACTTTCTTCTGGCACTGACAGAGTCCTGTAACTTTAAAGCCTCTCCTTGAAAGGGTAGGACATATTCCAAACAACTTTTTAAAACAACACTTTCGAACACCTCACAACAAAACTCTAGCACTTGAAACTTTAGCCATACACTCCAGCCATATGTCCAGCTTGATTAATCATTGTAGAAATGAAAAACAACACTACTTTCTGTCTCTGGGAAGAAGATGAGTCCTGATCACCACCACACAAAAAGAGAAAGTATCATTCGTCCACTGTGGAAGGCTGGGATAGGGAACATATGATGAAAATCCCAGGTTCGGTCTCAGATTTTCTAAATAGAAGGCTCAGATAAACAGAACATGAAAAACCTTACTTGTTTGAGAACCTACACATTTGCTGCCACAGTAGACAATATCTTCAAGATCAGCCATTTTCAACTGTTTTTGGCAACAGCCCCCTTATGAGCTCTTCTCAGGTTCCACATACACACACCCCACCCCACCCCTGTCAAACAGGGATACACCAGAAACAGAGAGACAGAAAAGTTCGGGGTGGGAGGAGAGAGACAGTAGTATTCAGAGCAGGAGTTCAGCAAGTGCTGGGGAGAACAGCCCAAATGTTATAGACAGAGCAGACCAAGTAGTACTTAGAGACCAACAGTGGTAGGAAAACCAACTTTAGTAAAGGGCTTATGGGAAGAGCACATGGTCTTAAATGTCGCTACACCAATGCACACACCATGGGAAATACAAAAGATAAACTTGAACTCTTAATATCACAAAATAAATATAAATGGTATCCCTGAAACCTGGTAGGATGAGTCTCATGATTGGAATGTAATAACTGGGGGGTATCACCTATTTAGGAGAAATAGACCAAAGAAGAAAGCAGGAGATGTAGCATTATATGTCAAGGCTGTGTAAACCTGGGAAGAGATCCATGACTTAAATCCAGGAAGCCAGGTTGAGAGCATCTGGGTAAGAATCAAGGGGGTGAGAAACAATAGAGATGCCACTGTGGGGGTCTACTATAGCCAGACTGAGGATCTGGATAATGTTTTCCTGGAGCAGATGACTACACATTCAAAAAGAAGAGATGTAGTAGTAATAGATTTCAACTATCCTGATATGTGTTGGAAGTCAAACTCTGCCAAGAGCATAAGGCCCAACAAATTCCTCACTTGCCTTGCAAACAATTTCATTGCCCAGAAGGTTGGAGAGGCAACAAGGGGATCAACTATTTTAGATCTGATCCTAACCAACAGGGATGACCTTGTTAATGGGATGGAACTAGTGGGATTCTCAAGTGGGAGTGACCATGCTCTATTGGAATTTATCACACAGTGGGAAAGGGAACCCCAGTGTAACCAGAGATGCATTCTAGACTTTAAGAAAGCCAATTTCTATAAACTTAGGGAATTACTGGCTGAAATTCCATGGTCAACAATACTGAACGAGAAGGAAGTTCATGATGGATAGGAGTTTCTTAAAAGTGAGATAACTGAAGGCACAATTTAAAGCTGTTCCATTAAGGAGAAAAAAAAAGGAGGTGTCGAGAGAAACCAGAATGGGTGACTAAGGAACTCTCAACTGAGCTAAATGTTAAAAGAAACATGTACAAGAGATGGAAAAATGGGGAAATCACCAAAGAGGAATTTAAACAAATAGCCAGGATATGCAGGTCAGAAAAGCTAAAGCATAGAATGAACTTAGGTTTGCCAAAGAGATTAAAAACAATAAAAAGAAAAACAAGGAAATGATAGGGTCACTGCATAAAGAAGATGGCCAAGTACTAACAGGGGGCACCTCTGGGGGGTGGGGTGCAGGTGGGAAAGTGGCAGAAACTCAGTACAGTATAGGGAGAGAAGTAGCATAGGAATACCTGTCTACTCTAAATGAATTCAAGTCACCAGGGCCAAATGAACTATATCTGAGTCTATTAAAACAACTGTCAGAAGTAATTTCAGAACCACTGGCATTAATATTTGAGAAGTCTTGGAGAAAAGGAGAAATCCCAGCAGATTAGCATGTTACTGCCCTGGCTAGTCCAAGCTTTGGGGATATTAAAGATATCCTCTTGATATCATAATTCGGCTGCACTTCTCTATTCCTTTCCACGTGCTTGCGAGGCCACCGGACAAGCACATAAACAAGCTCGGCCATTAATAGCCATAAGATTCCTGGACAATACAGGCAGGCCAGAAAATAGCTGACTCACTGCTTTAGGAGACCTCCAGGCAAGTACTCTAATTAAGTATGCACGCCACTTACGAAAGAGCCTCTGCCCCACAATGGCAGCTTGATGGGTAAACTATACAATACCCAAGTACTCTGTGTCTGCATATTGGCTACTCTATTGTGAATCGCTACGATAACTCAATCATTCAGATTCTGACCTTTCGGAGGCTGTATCTCCAACTCCAAATCTATTGTTTTCCCCCAAGTACGGCATAGCCTGCAGTCACAATTCTCCTTATAAAAACCCTTGATTCCGAGACCTTCCTCGGATCGCTCCCCAGCTTCATCCCACCTTGCTGCTGCTGTGCTTGGCAAGCCTCCCCTCAGCTCCACGTGCTGACTTACATCGCACCCCAGCCTCGTTCTCTATTTTTCTGGGCTTCAGGACAGGTGAAGTATCACCCAAACCAGCAATCCCTCTAAAAATCTCTCTATACCACTCCAACCTTTATTTTCTTTAGTTATCTTGTATGAGTGTGTCACATACACTGTTTTGCTTATATTTAATAAACATCATTTATTATTTCAACTTCTGTGTTCTCCTTGAGTCGACCCGACCCCGTAGACATAGGGTTCAAGATCTCGCTACGTTACCCTGCCTCTCGTAACGCTAAGCAGTGCTCCAAGTTAATTTTCTCCACCTTTAGTTGAGCACATTTTGGTGTCCCTCCCGGGACCCCCAGTACACAGGGTAACAAGCAGATTGGAGGAAGACAAATGTCCCCATCTTCAAAAAGGGGAAAAAAGAAGACCCAAAGAATTATCTCCCAGTCAGCCTGATGTCAATACCGAGAAAGATTCTAGAGCAAATCATTAAGCGGACAGTTTGTAATTTCTTAGAAAGCAATGCTATGATGACTAAAAGTCAATATGGGTTTCTCAAAAGCAAGTCATGCCGGACTAATCTCATCTCTTTCTGTGATAGAGTTACAAGCTGGATAGACAAAGGGAATGTGGATTTAGCATTTCTTGACTTCAGTAAAGCCTTTGACAAAGGCCCTTTCTGCAAGGCATTTGCCGTGCGAAAGGGCGCCTAGAGTGTCGTGCGATCGTGAGGAGCGATCTGCATGACACACTCACAATTGTGCGATGCTCCGGGGCTGGCAGGCGCCAATCATGCACCTTTTCATTTTCGGCTGGAAACTGAAAATGGTGTGTGATCGTGCATTGCTCCTGGGCGCTGTGCGCACTTACCTGGTGTGCAGAGCCTCCGGAGCTGCGCTGGTCGTGCTTCCTGCCCCAGCACAGCCTGGAAACTCTCAGGTTACACTGTGGAAAGAAGAGGCAGGGCTCTCGCGTGAGCAGGCAGCTCGTGTGGAACTGAAGCAGCAGGGATGTGAGAGCCTCTCGCCAGAGGCTGCTCGCGCTATCCCCGCACCCCAGCGCCAGAAAAAGGTAAGGTGTGGAAAGGGCCAAAGTTCCCCATAATATTCCTGCAAAGAAGCTAGTAAAATGTGGACTAGACAGTGCTACTGTCAGGTGGATTTGTAATTGGTTGATTGACCGAATCCAAAGGGTGCTCACCAATGGCTTCTCTTGATCCTGGAGAGAAGTGACTAGTGGGGTGCCACAGAGTTCTGTCCTGGGCCCAGTGTTATTCAACATATTTATAAATGACTTGGATGAAGGAATGGAGAGCATGCTGATCAAATTTGCAGATGATTCGAAACTGGGAGGAGCTGTCAATACCCCGGAGGAGAAGATCAAAATTCAAAACGACCTTGACAGATTACAGAGCAGGGCCAAGGCTAACAAAATGAATTTCAACAGACAGAAAAGAAAGATCCTATACCTAAGGCAGAAAAAATGAAATGCACAAAGGGATGGAAGACATCTGGCTGGACAACAGTACGTATGAAAGGGATTTAGGAGTCTTAGTAGACCACAAAGTGAACATGAGCCAGCAGTGTGATGCAGCAGCCAAGAAAGCCAATGCAATTCTTGGTTGCATCAATAGGAGTATGGTGTCCAGATCAATTAAAGTAATAGTACCACTCTATTCTGCTTTGGTCAGACTCATCTGGAATACTGTGTCCAGTTCTAGGCATCTCATTTCAAGAAGGATATTAACAAGCTGGAATGTGTCCAGAGGAGGGCGACCAAAATGGTGGAGGGTCTGGAAGCCATGCCCTACGAAGAGCAGCTCAGGGAGCTGGGGATGTTTAGTCTGCAGAAGAGAAAGTTAAGAGGGAGCATGACAGCCCTGTACAAATATTTGAAAGGATGTCATATCAAAGAGGGAACAGGCTTGTTTTCTATTGCTCCAGAAACTAGGACAAGGAGCAATATACTCAAACTACAGGAAAAGAGATTCCACCTGAACCTCAAGAAGAACTTCCTAACAGTCAGAGCTGTCCAGCAGTGGAATATGCTGCCTTGGAGTGTGGTGAAGTCTCCTTCTTTGGAGGTTTTTAAGCAGAGTCTGGATGGCCATCTGTTGAGAGTGCTTTGATGTGTTTTCCTGCATAGCAGGGGGTTGGACTGGATGGCCCTTGTGGTCACTTCCAACTCTATTATTCTATGATTCTATGAAAATCATAATGGCTGCAAGAACACTTAATTGAATATGTTGACTCAGTGCAGTCTGATTCATGACTGACTCTTGTTACCGCTGTTTCTAGCCCGAGCTTGTGGGATATTAAGATATCATTTGATATCAATAATTTGGCCTTCTGTACCCATTCCTCTCCACGTGCTTGCGAGGCCCCTGGACAAGCACGCACACAGGCGAGGCCGACAATAGCCAAACCATTCACATCCCGATCTAGGCAGGCCAGTCATTGCCGAATGCAGCTTCAAGAGACCTCAAGGCAAGTACCACATCATGCATGCACGCTACTTACAAAAAGATCCCCTGCCCTACACAGGCAGCTTGATGAGCAGACTATACAACGCTCAAGCACTCTGCGTTTGCATACTGGCTACTCTATTGACAATCTGGCTATAACTCAATCATCTAAAGTACTGACCTTTCGGAGGCTTTGTCTCCAGCCCCAAACTCATTGTTTTCCCCAAGTACAGACTAGCCTGCGGCCACAATTTTCCCTATAAGAACGCCTGACTTTGAGCGCTTCCTCGGATCACTCTCGGCTTCCATCCCACCTTGCTGTCGCTTTGTCCAGCAAGCCTTCCCCTCAGCTCCACGTGCTGAGAATCCATGCTCCCCAGCTTCTTTGCTTTTATTGGGCTTCAGGACAGGTATGGTATTTCCCATACCAAACCTCCCCTCAAAATCCCTCTATCCGCTCCTACCTTTATTTCCAAAGTTCCTTGTGTGAGTGTGTTGCATACACTCGTTTGATTGTGCTTCAATAAAACAATTATTATTTTCAACCTCTGCCTTATCATTGACTCGGCCTGACCCCGTAGACATAGGGTTCAAGATCTCGCTAAGTTACCCTGCCTCTCACATTGCAAACTTGTGCTCTGTGCTAATTCCCTCCCCATTGTTTGAGCAAATTTAGGTGTCCCTCCTGGGACTCCCAGAAATCAGGGTAACACTCTGAAGTGAGGCTGTGTGAGACACCCCTACAGGTATGAAATATATCACAAAAACCTCAACTTTTTTGGACTTTAGTTCTTGAATTAAGAATCAGATAGATTGACTTATAAGGGAAGGAAACCGCAGCCCTGAGCTTGCAAACTTTAACAGAGTTGTTAAAATCTTGTTTCCACACGTACCTTTTCCATTCAGGAAGAATACACGGTTTTCGGTTCTGGAGGATCACTTGTCCTGGAGCATATGCAGGCCATGAGGATAACTGGCTGCTAGAATGAGCCTAAGAAGTTAAAAAGAACTTCTACTTTTTTTTTTTTTTGGCTTTTGTGTATAATCCCCTTAGAAAACTACCTGTAATCAGCAGCATCCCACCTGAGAGAAGAGCTCCTTTCTGCACTCAGAGAAACCTGGGAGCCTTGAAAACACTGGGGAAGAGGTTTTTCTTTTTTACTCTCCTCACCATTCCTTCTCTGTCCCCCCCACCAGAACCAGAGTTGAGCACACCGCTCAAAATAAACCCTGTCTTATCTGATTCTGGAACCTAAGCAGAGTTGGGCTTGGATGGATGGATGACAACCAGAATACCAGGAACATCCTGGTAGTGCTAGGAAAGAACCCTGCCTGAAAGGATGTCAGTCTGATTTGACAATGTGAGGCAAGATAAAGGTCTGACACAGTAAAAGGTTTATATTCTTACGTGTTCCCCACCATAAATTTTGTGACCCCAAATTTCCCCAAGAACCTGCTCAACTGTCCCTATTAAAAACAATGTAGTCAGAAGAGAATTTCTGCTCATGGAAGCAGAAGCAGCAATTACCCTCTAAGGCAAGGCATAAGATAGTATGTGTATGTCTAAGCACACATACATACACATGGAGGCTTTTTCTTCAAATAAGATCAACTTTCAGTGTGGCCTATGGCAGATCCTGAGAGGTAAAAACTGGATCCTGGATCCACCAACATGTCAGGAGAGATTGGGCTTTGTGTCCTATCAGCATGAGAATATCATTGATAAATTTGTGCAAGAGGCATCCTCTCCTGGCTGGCTTCCTTGCTATTGGTGTACAGGTATGAAGTAAAGAGTGCTTTGTTCAGGTGTGCCTATGTCCTGTTTCATTCCTCATTTCATATTCATACTGTAGTGACACCAAGCTCACAGAACTGAACTTTTGTATCAGTCTTCTCTGTTTCCTTTGAGCATAGCTGAAGGCCTTATGAGATAGGTACAGGGCAGCTTCTCAGCAAGAGTATATTGTCGTGAGCTATAGTTGTCATAATGACAAGTATTTGGGGATGCTCTGCTTCTGAATGGGCACTTAAGACTTGTTGGGCACCTTCAAGTTGTTTCCAAGTTACAGTGACCCTAAGGTGAACCTATCACAGGGTTTTCTGGGGTTGAGACTGTCTGATACGCAGTGGATTTCAATGGCTGAGCAGGAAATCAAACCCTGGTCTCCAGGGTTGCAGTCCAATGATCAAACCACTACACCATGCTGCTTCTCTAAGACTTATTAACTGTACAGAAGATCTGGTCCTTGTGCAGATGACAACTGCTACTACTAGTTTGCTGACTAGTAGTGTGTTTCAAGTGTTTCTTCCTGATACTGGAAAAAGGAACTCTTGGAAAATATAAAGCTGATATGTACATGTTTCTATGTACACACAGATTCTCTCTTCCTCTCTGTCCCCCACCCCACACATACACAGATTAATCTGGGTTGTGGACTCCCCTTGGGACATGGCTATGGAGCATTGAGTGCCTCAGTTTCAAAATATCTCACAACGCTACTGATTTGTCTCTTTTCCCTTTCCCTCAGCTGAAGTATTATCTGCATTTATCTGCATTTTAACCACTATTTTAATTTGTTGCTGCTAGTCACCTTGGGCATTTTGGTGTTGGAATGGAAAACATAAATATTTAAAATAAAAAAATGAGGCAAACCATTATAATCATAATGACGTGTGAGCAACAAAGGAAGCAATTGCACCAGTCCCAGAAATGGGGAGCGGGGGCAACATGGTGTAGTGATTTGACCAGCTCACTACTACTCTGAGTGTCCAGGTTTCAAATCTCTGCTCAGCCATGGCAGCCCACTGGGTGACCTTGGCAAAATCACACTCTCTTGGCTTCAGAGGAAGGTAAAGGCTAACCACCTCTGAACAAATCTTGCTGAGAATACCTCATGACAGGTTCACCTAAGGGTTGCTTTAAGTCAGTGGCAACATATGGAACATACCTTGCTTTGTTATAAGAGCATCTCTTATTTTTATTTATCTATTTATTTACATATTTATTGCCTCTCAGCCTCAGGTGATGTACAGCACATGAAAACAGGTAAAATCATTATTTAAAAACAAATCAAAACAATGTTGAAAAACATTCTTTAAAATACACACTCACAATTAAAACAACCCGAAATAGCACCTTCTTGCCTAGACCTTCAACCAATGGAGGCTGCCCAACACACGGATGGATACCAATCAAATGGGCCTGCCTCTGGCAGGGCACAAGCATCTCTTTGCTGGCACTACCCCACTCACCAGAGCCTTCTGTTTCTTCTGAGATGGTGTCTTCTGAGATGATGTGTTCAGGGTTGGAAAGCTTAGTTGGCTTTCTAAATTCTGGAAGGATTCTCGAAATGAAACCCTGAATAATGGCAAAAATGGAGTACTGGCAATGCTACTCAGGAGCAGATTCCCCACCGGAGGGAGTTAACATCACTGCAGCAAACAGCCTGTGGCCCTTGCAACCCATCTCACAGCAGCACTACCACAGACAGTCAGTAACAAGGAATGCTAACTGTGACAGCGCAACAACTTCCCAAGGTACACATGCTTCCTACTCCTATTTTGAAGACACAAGCTCTCTAAAAGGCCTTCTGTAAGCAAAGTTCTCCTTTAAGATACTTGTGAATTGGCTTCATTTTGCTACTCCTATCACAAATTTGGCAGCAGCAGAGGGTGGGTGGCAAGAAATTTGGTCAGTTCAGAAGGGATTGGCCTTTGAATCTAATCAAGTTGTCCTCTTCTGACCCAAATGGTCCAATAACCAGGAGCAGGTATCTTATTTCAGCTTTCCTCAGCTTGATGGCCTCAATTCATGTGGGAGTATAAATCCCATACCCTCAGCTAGCATACCGCAATCCAGATTAGAGGGAAAGTATCTATCTTGCTATGCCAATGATAGTTTCACATTGCCAAATTCTTTAAGCTAAATAACAGACTTTACATGGGTTTGGAAATAACACTGCCAGATTTTTTTAAGAAACCAGGACTGAGCATCAAGTGGATGCCCTCTTTCATCTCTCACCTCTTCATTCTCATGCTAACACTGACACATAGATCCTGGTTTGTAAAAAACAGAGTTTCTCATTGTCAGGAAATCAATGACTGCATTTTATTGCTAGTTTACCAACCAGAATATTAGCAGCGCAGTCCTATACTGAACACAGAATAGCAAAAAGGGCAATAGGATTTAGTAGAAGCCCCATTCCACTGGCAGAATATCAATCTGCCATACCAGATCCATCAATAGAATGGTCAAATATATGCCTGGAACATTGCACTAGTGAAACACTGAGCTGATGCAGCTGATCTGTCGGCCAAGACTAAGGGCCTTTTCGCACTACACTGCTATAGAGCTATTATTCCACTTTCAACATCCTATGGAATCCTGATAAAAATGAGTTACACTTAAAAAATGGTTTCAAGATTAAAAAAAAAAGGTTAAATACTTAGGCATCAGTTTGACTAGAAATACAAGCCAATTATTATGAAAATAATTATCTTAAGACTTGGAAAGAGATTAAAGTTGATATGGAAAAATAGCAGAAATTGAATCTGTCTTTGTTGGGAAGAATTTCCACAGTAAAAATGAATATACTTCTGAAGATAATGTTTCTTTTTCAAATCATTCCAATTTTAACTAAAGAAACACCATTTAAAATACAGCAAAAGGATATCTCCAAATTTATATGGGGAGGTAAGAAACCTAGAATAAGACTCAAGGTTTTACAAGATGCCAAAGAACGAGATGGTCTTGGACTACCCAACCTTAAAGTTTACTGCATTGCTACATGTCTTACCTGGATCAAAAAAATGGATAAATTTGAAAGACAATAAACTTTTGAATTTAGAAGGACATGATCTAAAGTTTGTATGGCATGCATACTTATGATCTGGAAAATTTAAGGTTAATGTAGCCTTTAATAACCATTGTATAAGGCATGCCCTATTAAAAATATTGATTAAATATAAGCAGAGACTATGTCCAAAGACTCCACTATGGATCTCACCACAAGAAGCCTTCTACAGAACAGAAATGAAAACAGATCAAACATTGATAACTTATTATGATGTTGCTAAGAAAACAAGAGTAAGACTATGAGATGAAAACAATATCACAGCTTCAAGAAGAAGGTCACTCAGTACAATGACTTTCACACAGACAATGTTACTTAAAATTCCTTGAAGATAAAAAGAATAATGACTTTGAAAAGACCAAATCGGAGTTGGAAATTTTGTTATGTGATAATGAGGAACATGTGATTGCCAAATTGTATACATTTCTGTTAAAAATGGAGATGGAAGAAGAGCAGATGAAGGAATCTTTGATCAATTGGGCAAAGAATTTTAATTATTCAGTAGCTAAGAATCAATGAAAAAGGCTATGGACAAAAGAAATTAAAAATGTACTCCACTATGAATTACAAGAAAATTATTATAAAATGATGTTATGCTGGTTATCTTACTCCAGAAAGACTTTCTAAGATGCATAAAGAGATGCATAATAATTAGAATCTTAGAATCACAGAGTTGGAAGAGACCACAGAGGCCATCCAATCCAACCCCCTGCTATGCAGGAACACACATCAAAGCATTCCCAACAGATGGCCATCCAGCCTCTGTTGAAAAACCTCCAAAAAAGGAGACTCCACCACACTCCCAGGCAGCATTTTCCACTATCAGACAGCTCTGACCATCACAAAATTCTTCCTGAGGTTCAGGTGGAATCTCCTTTCCTGCAGCTTGAGTCCGTTGCTCCTTGTCCTAGTCTCTGGAGCAGTGGAAAACGCTCCCTCCTCAACATGACATCCCTTCAAATATTTAAACACGGCTATCATGTCCCCTCTTAACCTTCTCTTCTGCAGGCTAATTGTTGGAAGTGCTTGGAACATGTTGGCGCTTTATATCATATGTGGTGGACTTGTGAGAAGGCTAAGCAGTTCTGGAAAATGATACAGAATATAATGCAAAAAAATTTGAAATGCCAGATCACTAAGTCCCCAGAACTATTTTTACTGGGAATCTGGCAGGAAGACACCAACTATGATAAACAACAGCAGAGGATGATACAATGTATGTTATTAGCAGCAAGATTTTACTTTATGCAAAATATTGGAAGAAAACAGAAATTCCATCAATTAATGAATGGCACAGTAGATTAATGACAATGGATAAGCTGGCTGATAAATTAAAACATTTGTCAGAAAAGGATTTTAAAAAGAATTGGCAATTACGTTACTCTGATTTCTGGGGTCCCTTGGGGGACACCTCAATGTGCTCCACATGATGCGGAATGGAAACTACCCAGAGCACAAGCAATAGCAATGCGAGAGGCAGGGTAACCTAGTGGGGTCTTTTACCCAGTTTTTACGGGGTCAGGCCAAGCCAAAAACCAAACAAGAATGTCCAATAAATGATTTTATTGAATGAAAGTCTCATGCAGCAACGCAATCACTCACACACTCACTCAAGACCTATTAAGAAGTAAAAGAGGAAACTAGATAGGGGAATATTGAAGGGGTTGTAGCTGGGGTAATACTGCACCTTTTCCTGAAGTCCTTGGTCCAGGAAAAACAGCGGGAAAGTGGGGCTCAGCACAGACAGGTCTGAGGGGATTACTCAACGGACAGAGAAACGGTCAGCTGGGATGGCCGGGAGTGATCCAAAGAACCGCTCAAAAACTGGGTCTATTTGTAGGGGAAAAAGTACCTGGAGGGCTAATCCTTTCCGGGGGAGAACAATGGGTGTTGCAGCAAGAATGAAGCTCCACAATGGTAACTTCCTTTGCATGGTGGGATTACAAGGTGTTGCCAAAGTCTCTGGATCTTCGGCTACATTTGGTTGTGGTGTGACTTCATGTAAATGGTCCTCACCTGATGGGATATTTGCTCAACTTGGGGCAAACATGCTAATACCCTCAAGTCGGCTTCTCAGGGGCTGAGGACCCTTTGTTTATTGTGGGCTTACACATCTTGAGGTCTCCTGGGGCTACGTGACTGGGGATTTTACTGGCCTGACCTGGTTTTCGATTGTTTGACTATTGCTGCCTACGTGCCCATCTGGGTGACTGCTGTTACTATTTTGAATAGTAGAATATATAATCTGATGTCATGCAAAAGAGCTTAAGAAAATTATAGATGACTTTACTTTGTTGTTATATTTTAATACTCTTCTAATATTCCTTTATATGTCATATATATATTAGATATTCAAATACTGTAACACAATTTTTTTACTAGTGCAGTAAAGATATTAATTAGTGAAGAAAATTTTGTATACTTATACTTTTGTATTAATTCAAATATTTGTTTAAAATACTTTTTAAATATTTGATCTTATAACATTATAGACTAAAGTATAAGCATCAAGGTTAACTCTAGTTATTTGGGGAAGATTTCTGATGTTAGGGTTTAAACAAAAGATTATGAGTAACTAACAGATGGGGTGGGAGCCACATTTTATTATATGTCCTAAATGTTTATTCTATTAGTCATTAGTAATTGTTAGTTTAGATTTATTGTAGGTATTATCAATTCTTTACTTTTTTAATTAATTCTGTTATTTTACTAATTTGCTAACTGTCTAATTAATTAAGATAGTTTAATAACATATGTGAGTATGCTCCCTTTAATTATTTGTTGATGTGTATTGTGTATTGTGTATATTGTGTATTTTATGTTGTTTATGTTGTTTTTCTTATTTTATTCAATAAAAAAAATTAAAAAGTCCTATGGAATCTTGGGGTTTGCAGTTTAGGGAGGGGCATTTAGAATTCTCAGCCGGAAATCTCTTTGGCCTCAGTAAGCTACAAACCCTCAGAATTCCACAGGATGTTGAAAGTGGAGTAATAGCACTACAACAGTGTAGTGTGAAAAGGCCCAAAGTGTTGTTGTATCTTACAATCTGAGAACTATATTCTCCAAGGGTGGGGACTCTGTGACCCTCCAAAATTGGTAGGACTATAATTTTCATCAGATCCAGCAGCATAGCTCACAAATCAGTCATCATTCCAACAACATCCAAATCTGAATATAATATAATTGATTAACATCTGCTTTTAATACCGTCCTAATTTTAGCCACTCTCAACTCACATGAAGAAGAATAGAGTATAAACAGAATAAAAATAGTACCTTTTCTCAGGTTCCTGACTGTTTATTCCTGACCTAAAATAAAAGGAGAGAGAGGAAAAAATGTTTTATGACCACAAGACAGTATTGAACTCCAGAAATATATATTTATTTAAATAATCAAGAGTTGCTACTGCTTTCCAGACACAATAGCAGATAATAACGGAACAACCGACCATATCTTGCACATCAGGGTGGGAAAAGCGGAGCAACCCCCCTGCTCCGTTTGGCTTTTGTGACTCTCATCTCCCACCATGCCCCTGAACTGTCAAAAAGAATGTGAATTCCCATACAAGACAGATAATTGGCTCTTTGGCACACCAAAGTTGTCCACTTACTGTTATAGAGGAATGGCTCAAATGCCTAAAATACAGGAGGACACACTGAATCACAGAGTTGGAAGAGACCACAAGGGCTATGCAGTCCAATCCCCTGCTATGCAGGAACATATATCAATGCATTCTCAACAGTTGGCCATCCAGCCTCTGCTTAAAAAACTCCAAAGAAGGAGACTCCACCAGGTCTGACCAAATGAGAATAGAGTGGTACTATTATTTTCCTTGATCTAGACACCATAGTCCTATTGATGCAGCCATGAATTGTGTTGGTTTTCTTGACTGCTGCATCACACTGCTGACACATGTTCAGCTTATGGTCTACTAAGACTCCCAGATCCCTTTCACACGTACTGTTAGCTTTGACCCAGCTCTCCAATCTGTCAAGGTCATTTTGAATTTTGATCCTGTCCTCCGGGGTATTGGCAGTTGGAAATACTAAGGGTCATGGTGGGAGTAATATAAGCCTAAATCCAAATTTAGTCTCTGCTGTTGTTGTGTGCCTTCAAGTCATTTTCAACTTATGGAGATCCTAAGATGACCCTATCATGGGGTTTTCTGGGGCTGAGAGTATGTGATGCACCCAAGCTCACCCAGTGGATTTCTTTTTTATTATTATTGTTATTAATTTATTGAAATGTATAAAAGAACACAATGAGTGGAGTGATTACAATAATAAAATTATACATCTGCAATTTTGACAAATATTCTTGTAGTATTTACTTATATGTATTCTAATAACACTTAATACATCCCTCCTTTCTCACTCCCCCCTTCCTCCTACCCCCTTCCCACCCCACCTCAAGAAGTGAGTGATTAGATATCTGTTCCTTACCCTCTAAAACTGTCTATATCTGATATGTCCGAATGTCCCTTATTTTCCCTAACTTCTTTTGTTATCCGTACAAGTCTACTATATCTTAAAGAGTACTTGTTAGTTGCTAAAAAAAGATATTAACAGAGTAATTAATTATAAAACATGAAATTTTAAATTACCAATTTCTAATACATATCCATGCTTATTTTCGTAACCATGTCTGTCTCATTCCAGTGATTATCAAGAGACTAACAATTTAATTGATTAACTTCTATACTTTTCTATAATGAAAATATAAATTATCATCCCATTTTCACTTAATTTAATAGTTATATTTATTTTTCTAACTAATTCTAACTAATTAGCTTAAATTTCCTATATCTAGGATTGCCTTCCTGCCTCATATGTGTTCCCATATGGGTATTACCATTTCTGATCTGCATTGTAGGTTTTTCTGACGTCAATATCCGGATTTTGTCATATTCTATCATTTCGTATAATTTCAGTGCCCAATCTTCTATACTTGGAGGCTCCTGTTGTTTCCATCGTTGTGCAAAGCATAACCTTGTTGCTGTGACCATATATAATAAGATCCTTTTCTGTGTTTTATCCAGTTTATCAAGTTTAGGGAGGCAATTGATCATATTTAGTAAATATAGCTCTGAAGTTAAGGAGAATTTGGTTTTATAAGTTGTGGAAATTACTGTGTGGATCTCTTTCCAGAATTTTTTTGCTTTCAGGCAAGTCTACCATATGTGATAAAAGGTACCTTTGCACTCACACTTCCAGCACACGTCCTTTCTGCTTTTTCTCATTTTAGCTAACCTATTTGGTGCTAAGTACCATCTATGGATCATTTTATAAAAGTTTTCTCTCAGACTGACTGATTGCACTAGAGGCCATGTCTGAGTCCATGACCCTACCCATTGTTCCAGTGTAATAGGATGACCAATGTTCCTTGCCCATTTTATCATATTATCTGTTATTGTTTCTTGTTCCACATCTATATCTAATAAGATCCTGTATATTTCCCCCGCTTTATGGCTTATTTCTAAGTTTAAAAGTTTATCTATCTCTTTTTCCTTAATTTCAAATCCCTCTGACTTGTTATCTTTCTTGAACCTTTCTTTTAGTTGTTTTAATAATAGCCAGTGGGTAGTGAAACCTTGCATCTTTAATTCTCTTTCTGATTTAAATTGTACATTACCCTCTTGATAATTTAAGAGGTCTCTGTATATGATCCATTTACCTCGTCTTGGCATTTCCCTCTTATAGAATACCTCGTGGACTGAAATCCATGAGGGAATTTTTAAATATAATTTCCTTTTATATTTTACCCATACTCTTAAGAGGCCCTTTCTTATACAATGATTGGTAAATTCTTTGTCTACTTTGGCTTTCTCATACCACAGATAGGCATGCCAACGAAAGTGGATGCCTTCTCCTTCAAGTTGTAACAGTCTTTGGTCCTTTAGGTGATCCACTCTGTTATCCAATCTAGACAATTGGTGTCATAATACAATTTTAAATTTGGTAAGCCGAATCCTGCTCTTTCCTTGGTCTCCGTTAAATTTTTTTGTTTTATTCTTCATCTTTTCTTTTGCCAAACGAATTTTAATAAGTCTTGGTTCCATTCTTTAAATTATGTTTCTTTTGTTAATATGGGTACGTTTTGAAACAAAAAATTCATCTTAGGTAATATATTCATTTTTGTGGCTGCTATTCTGCCCAGTAATGATAAATCCAATCCACCCCATTTTTCCATCTCTGCCCTTATTTCTTTCCAAACTCTTCTGTAATTATTATCAAATAGTTCTGAGTTGTTTTTTGAAATTACAGTTCCCAAATATTTGGCCTTCTTCACTACTGTAAAATTAGTCCTCTGTTCTAGCTCAATTTCCTCATTTTTTAACATATTTTTTGTAATTATATGAGTTTTCTCTTTATTTATCTTAAAACCTGAGACATCCCCAAATTCCTGCAAGGTATTTAATAATGTACTTATACTTTGTAGAGGATCTTCTAGCAATATGGCCAAATCATATGCAAATGCCCTAATTTTATAATTTCGAGTTTTAATTTTAATACCTCGAATTTGTTCTTCTTGACGAATTTTTCTATTGAGTACTTCTAGTATTGTAATAAATAATAGAGGAGACAAAGGGCATCCTTGCCTAGTCCCTTTTCCGATTGTAATAAATTGCATCTTTTCGCCATTTATTATTACCTGGGCTTTCTGATTTTTATATATAGATTGAATCCATCTATTAAAATTACTTCCCAAATTGATCTTATTAAATACTTCCTTCATAAATGGCCTACTAACATTGTCAAATGCCTTTTCAGTGTCTAACAATATCAGGGCTAGTTTCTTCTCATTATGTTTATGATAGAATTCTAATATATTAATTATGTATCTGATGTTATGTTTAAGTTGTCTTTTGGGGAGAAAACCATTTTCGTCTCTCTGTATCTAATCCTGAAGGATTCTTTTAAATCTTTCCGCTAACACTGAGGCAAAGATTTTGTAATCAACATTTAGTAAGGAGAGAGGCCTATAGTTTTTCATTTCTAATTGGTCTTTCCCTTCTTTAGGTATCAAGGCAATATTTGCTTCCCTCCATGACGAAGGGATGTCTTCTTTTTCTAATTCTTGAATTACTCTTTGTAATGGGCTAAGTAATTGGTCCTGAAATGTTTTATAATAAAGGGCGGTGGATCCATCTGGGCCTGGTGCTTTACCAGGTTTATTTTTTTATTGAATCCATAATTTCGTTCTTCGTAATAGGTTCTTTCCTTTGGGGTTCTGTAATCTCCGGTATATTGTTCTCTGTCAGATAATGTTTTATCCTGTCTTCCTTCCCTTGGTCTATATCTTCTTTGGAGAAGAGTCACTCACAATAATTTGTAAATGCTTTTTTAATTTTTTCTTGGTTAGTATGTATCTCTCGCCCTTCTTTTATCTCCTGAATCAATCTCTTTTCTTTTTCTTTTCTCAGTTTATATGCTAACCATTTATTTGGCTCATTAGTGTTGAAAAAGTATCTTTGTTCTATAAACTTCAGCTTTTTCTCTACTTCCTCAATCATTTCTATATCTAATTGTTTCTGTAGTATTTTTATTTCATTGTTCAATCTTCTTTTTTGTGGATTCTTTTTTAATTCCTCCTCTAACTTCTTTATTTCCCTCATAATCTTGTTTTCTTTCTCTCTTTTTTCTTTCCTCCATTGACCTTCTTGTTGTAGGAAGAAGCTTCGCATGTATGCTTTCCCTGCCTCCCATACCATTACTGTCGATGTTCTCTCATCCAGATTATCTTTAAAAAAGTTTTCTAATTCTCTTTTGGCCTTCTGTACTATTTTTTCATTTTTTAATAATAAATCTTTCATTTTCCAGGTATACGCGCATCTTTTCTCCTCTAACATTAACCTAATGGGTGCATGATCAGATATTGTTCTTGGTGAAACTTCCATCTTCTGTGCTTTCCTATCTATTGTTTTAGACATAAACACCATGTCTAATCTAGACCATGATTTATGGTAGTCTGAGTAATATGTGTTTCATTCATTCAAATTCATTATTATATAGTCTTCTCCACACATTGGTTAACCCTAGAATGTCAGTCATCTGGAAGAATGATGTGGGGAGTTTACCTTTTCTTGTCTTGTCTCTTGAATTCCCTATCCTATCCTTTTCAGGGTCAATCACCCCATTGAAATCCCCCATCATTATTATTTCTTGACAGTCAAAACCCATTACTTTTGGGAACAATTTTCTGTAAAACTCATTTTTATTCTCTAGGGAACTATATATGCCAAGAATTAGGGTTTTACTATTAAATATATTTAATTCAATTCCAATATATCTTCCTTTTGTGTCTCTCAAAATTTCTTTGGCTTTAAATTTTTTGTGCACGTAAATTACAACTCCTCTCTCTCTTTTTTCCAGTAGTTGTAGCAAAAGCTTCTCCTAATTTGGGGCTATCTAATAATGATATGTCTGAATTCCTTGTGTGTATTTCTTGGAGACATATAATTTCACATTTTTGTTTTTCTAGAAAATGAAAGATTTTTTTCCTTTTTGGTAGTGAGTTCATCCCTCTGATATTCCAGGAAAGAATTTTGATTTTCATCTTATCGTATTCCAAGGGTGTATCTCTCAAGTGTTACTGGGCTCTTCTATATTTTCCTCTTCTGACACTAAATTAGTTCCTTCCTCCTGTTGTAGTGACTCTTCCGAATTGCTAATCATACCTGTTGCTAACTCTTTTGGAGGTGAGTGTTCTCTTCCTCTTTCCTCTTTATCTGACTTTTCTTGTCTTTCCTATCTCTCTGGATTGGTTGCTTGCGTTTTTTCCAAGTCTTCCTTATGTCTCTTCAAAAATTCTTTTGCCTTCATAACAGAGTTTAATACATATCTTTTTTGTTTGTACATAAAAATGATTCCTTCAATTTTACCCCATCTGTATGAGATTCCTTTTTTCTTTAGAATCTGAGTCAAAAAACTGTAGTCCTTTCTTTTTTTTTAAACTTGAGATGGTACATCTTTAAAAATTTTGAGCTCCACACTGTCCAGTATCAGATTATTGGTATAGCTTATTATCTCTTTCACTCGTTCCCTTACAAAATAAATTACAATGTCTCATGGGACCTTTCTCGTCTTCGTGATTAGTGAATTAATTCTAAAGATCCAATCCACTTCAAGATCTAATTGTTCCGTTGGCCAATTTATAAATTGGGCTATTGCTGGAATTAATTTAATATATAAATCTTCTCCTTGTTTCTCTTCCAGGCCTCTTATTTTTAAACATTTCTCATGGTATTTAATTTCTGTTAGCGTGCATCTCACTTCATTCTGTTCAGTAATTGATTCAATTTCTGTTCTGTGCTTCTCCAATTTTTTTGTCTTTTCTTGTACTTCAACCAGTCTACTGTTCATATTTCTTAAATCTTTTGTCACTGATTCAAGTTTCTGGCCAAATCTTTCCACTTCTTTTCTTACTTCTCTGACCTCTTTCTTTACTTCAATAATCAGATCTTTCATTTCCATGCTCACTTTATTCCTTATTTTCTTCACCTCTTCTAGCAGTTTGGTAAGGATCTGGGATATTTTGCTGTGTCTCCAGTGAAGGTCTTCTTTGGGTCAAAGTCTCTATCTGTGTCTATGTCATACATTTTCTCTTCCCAGCAGCTGCTGTCATCACTGAGCTCAATTTAAATCCTGTTTTGTCAATTTCCTTGTTGTTAATATTAATTCAGTGCTGTATCTTAAGTCTTTGGAAGTCTCTTATTGTTATTAAATTATTGAATTATCTACCTCTTGTAATTGGTTCCTAATAATTATCTGAATCCTGTGCACTCTTTTTAACTAATTACTTCTTAAATAATTTTAACTAATTACTTCTTAACTAGTTACTTTTTAACTAATTACAATTACTATTAACAAATTAATAAAAAATTATTTATCCATGCTTATTTAAACTACCTTTCTTTTTCATATTTTTTCCTCTTTTCCTCTTGTCCCCTCCCTTTCCTCTTCTTCTTCCCTCTTTTCTGTTATTTTTCCTTCCTTATTTATATATACATATTTTAAATATTATTATTATTATTTTATTTCATTTTTTACTATTCTTTATTATTAGTCTTGTTTTGTTTATTTATTTATTTGTTTATTTCTACTGTATTCTATTTCTACTGTACTCTATCTAAATTAACAGATCTGCTCAAAGTTTTTAGCTCTCAAATTCACCTCTGTGTCTTAAGTATAAAAATTAATTCTACAGTTCCTTGCTATTAAGTTTTTAGACCACTAGAGGACTCTCTTACAGCACTTTATCTATATACACTTTTGTTATTCAGTTCAGCTTTTATTCTATGATACGATACATTGTGTGTGTGTGTGTGTGTGTGTGTTTCTTGCTTTCTATCTCTCCTTGGCACATATCCCAGTTAATGTTTATGTTAGTTTTAGTAACTTATTTTATCTGCCACCTTGGAGTGTACTCAATAATTGCAGAGCTGTTTTGGCTATCTGTAGTCAGCCTCAGTCCAGCCTCTTGCAATGTGTTTTACCTTCTAATCCACTTCTGTAGTCTGTTTTATCACTCTGAGGCAGCCAGTGTTTTCACAAAATGTTTTAGGCAGAGTCAGTCAGTAAAAGTACAAAAAGAAAGAAAGAACAAGGGATTTTTAGATTAACCACTCTATAGTTCTAAACAGAAAGAAGGAAAAAGAGAAGAAAAATTATCTGTACCTCTAAACAAAAAAGCGTTTTAACAAAGAGAATATTAGCTGCTAATTCCTAGGTTCAATTGACCCAGTTATATGTTAATTTCTCAGTTTTTCAATTTAACTTATCTTATATAACTGTATGTAAATCAAACCATCAAACTCCCCCAACCACTCTTTTGGTTTTCACCAATCAGCTGCTTTTAGCCAATCTCAAGATAAATAAGTTATGCTTATATATCAATTTGCTTATACGCTTACATATCCATTATATATCAATTTCCGTAATACCCTGTAACCTCAGAGCCAAATGTTTTACAATTATTTACAGTTATTTCTTGTTCTATCAGATAGTAGTGACACCTTTCGAGCAGCTTCGTCTCAGATCTTAAGCTCTTCTTTTTCTCTCTTCCGCTGGTCTGATGTTTCCCTGTTTTCTGTTATATCTCTGTCAATGTCCTTCTGTCTTAGATCCTTCAGCTTCCAACTGTTTTTCTCTATCGTGGGTCTTTCTGAAGACTACTCCAGTCTAATCAAATTATAATTTATAATTATAAAGTCCAACTCAGTTTATTCAAATGATGAATTTTCTCCTCTTTTAATCTGACTCCAAAAATCAAAAGTCCCCTTTATGATGGATTTTCAATTGGTTTGCCGTCAGTGATCAGTCACTTTGATATTATTTTCCAATCTCAAGTCCGCTATTTTCAGTCCAGAAATATTCTAATTGCTTTAACAGTACAGTCTAAGGATTCTTTTTTCGGGTACGTACAGTGCTCTTTGTATTTCTGTAATTTATGAAAGTTTATGAAAGTTTCTCAGTTACAGTTCTGTAGGTAGAAGGCATCTCTTTCTTTTCTGTCCTTTCTTTTCTCTGGGGTGGTTATCTCGAAAGATGATGTCTACAGAAATTGTAAGCTTTATTTGTAGTAATCTGCAAAGTAATAGTTTGTACTTTCCTCTGTTAACTTAAATCTCGTAGCTCTATTTGGCAGCATGGATCTCCCCCACTGCCTCTTCATACTTGTTAAAGTTTTTAAGACTTGATCATCTCTTGAGGGATTAGTTGAGTATTTTCTTTAAATCTTAACGACTGGAACAATCCTAGTGAAGAGGTAATCAACTCAACTCAACTTCTTGAGGACAGACTTTTCATTAATTATCACCCATATCCCATTAATTGTCAAATTTGGAACAATGATGAAGCTTTACCCATTTGCAGGAGCTGATCGGGGGAATGGTGGTTCTCTGTCTGCTCTTAGTGGCTTTCATACCTGAAGCTCTTCCCTGTGATCGATCCTCTACTTTTCTCCTTCTGTCACCTTCTTTTTTGGTCACTGTCCACGAAGAGTTGCCCCTGTGAGAACCCCTGTAAATCTCCTTTACCAAAGGGGTTTTTCAAGCCCATTTCTGGTTACTTACACGGGCTATTCACCTCGACTGCCAGCTATCTCTCTGCAGCTGTGCAAAAAGCAGCCACTCGCTACGCCATTTTCCCTGCCAGTCCGTCACCCAGTGGATTTCTATGGCTGAGTGGGAAATCGAACCCTGGTCTCCAGCATCATACTTCAACACTCAAATCACTACACCACTCTGGCTCTCTCCGCTACGTTACAGTAAACACTGAAATGAATGGAACTTGTTAGTCAACATCTATCTAAGTCCTATTAATTCCAACAGATCTACTTATTTGGATTTAGCTCCAAAACTAGAAGCTTGTAGTTAACTACGTATGGAATTGTAGAACATATAATTAATATAAATAACATTTAATGTTCATAAACATAGCAAAGGCAAAATTATAAAAGGTTGAATGTGTTGCACTTATTCTACCCATTTTTACTCCTAAAAATTGCTATCTATCTGTGCACATGCTCCCACTGTGAATGACATCATGTATATCTGATGAGGGGGCTGTAAGCAATGAAAGTTTATGTCACAATCAGTCTTTGAGAGGTTGCAAGATATTTTGTTATTTTTGTTGATACAAGATAATGCAGTTCAGTTCTCTGGAAATTCCTCTGAAAGCACAGGTGTCACAATTTATGTCAGTGGTGATCAACTGTGCTCCATTATTTCCAAATTGGTAATTTTGTTAGTTTCTTGCTGCAAAGAAATAATCAAGATTCTGTGACAACTTAAGGACTAAAAAACTGATTACAAGCATCATATGAACTAAATGTTAGCCAGCAGTTTGAGCACTGGACTATAACTCTGGACACCAGGGTTTGAATCTGCAGTTGGCGACTGAAACCAGTTAGTGACCTTGGAGATATCATATTCTCTAAATCTCAGAGGAAGGGAAGAAATCTCTTTGAAGAGATTTCTTTGAAGAAATCTTGCCAAGAAAATTCTATGAGAAGGCTCACCTTAGGGTCACCATAAGTTGGAAATGTTGGGAGTGGCAACCTTTGCATGCTTAATTAACTGGCTAGTTAGTTTGCATGTCTATTGTAGGCATAGAGGGGACTGCCTAGAGTAAATTTCCTGTTGTTTGGTCAACACCCACTTCCCCTTGCATGTTCTCTTCCTCTTCCCTTTTTGTTCTTCAGCTTCCCTGCAAGCATGTGCTCTCCGATTCTTTCGCAAGCATGGTTCCCTGTAAGCATGTTAGTGCTTATTTTCTTCCTACTTTCTTCAAGAATTGAACCTGTGTAGACTATGCACAAGATTTTGTTAGTAAACTTTTACATATTTGTAACCAAACTGTTTGTGTTTATTTTGAGCTAGATTAAGTGTGTCTGGGGTGGAGATGATAAAGTGTGACTGGTAATTTGTTCAACTTCTGCCTGTGCATTTACAAAATACTCTGCTGATTGGGAGACTTATTACTAAAATCTCTCAATTCCCCAACAGGAAACAACTTGAAGGCACACAACAACAACAAAGAAATATACATGACTGGGGCAGGACTGTAATAGATGTCAGTTATACTATTAACATAGGTTGTTCACCAAGCTATTGCTGATAAAACAATCATCCCAGCACTAAATAAGCCAATTAATACATACTGATTGGAGTTCAGTTGGGAATTAGTCCCAACTGAAGTAGACCCACTGAATCAACTACAGAGTTGTAAGTCAACACATAGGTAAATTGCAATTCCCCAATGGTTATGGTCCTTGGAATACAGTATGTCTCCTGAGACTGTATTCCAAGAGGGATGACTGGATGTCTGGGGAGTATGGTCTTTGCTGTGACAGTAGCAATGAAAAGCTGATGTTGATTCCATTGAGGAATTAAAGTGGCATTTACAAGCTTCCACCAAGCTTCCAGTTGTACCTCCTCTTTTGTCAATTTTGGCCTCATTAATTCTCTAATTTCTTTTGGAATGTGTCCATTGTGGGCATGCCAAATTTAATCCCTAATTGTCATTAAATTGATTGTATGAATTTGTGTGCATGCAAGAGGTATCAAAACATTCTTTTCTACAAAATGCATCTCATATGCTAGTGTTAGAGCATTTCTTTCTGGGGCCAATTCCCAATCCACAAGTAGAGTCATTAGGGAGTGCTGAACATCAGACATGCTTTGGGCCAACTGCTTCATGGGCTAGCCCATATTTGCCATCTCTGTAGTCACATATGATAATTTATTGGCTAATACCTCCACGTTGGCTATATCTAACAACAACATGCCTGCCCCTACAGGCACTATCCAGTCTGACCATGTCCATTTCATTCTAGAGTGCCTTGCCAGTTCAGGTCACAATTTAACCATTCTTCCCAGCCAACTTCACTGGCAAGTAAATGGGATGCACATTCCAGCCATTGTGTTGAGGTATTACGCCTTTGCAGTCCTACCTGGATCTCTTTCAATGAGATCATGGACTGGATTAATTCATGCACATCTGTCTTCAAGACATAAGAACCCACAAGTGGGGATTCTGCCTGGATTAACATGTCAGCATCCTTGATCAGTAATTTAGCCATAACTGGGTGTTGATGACTGAACTGGAGGGTGTATTTGCCTTGCTTGTGGTTGAAGTTCAGGATTAGGATACCTCGCAATTTAAATAAAAATGTTTCCCACCTTGTCTCACATGCAATTTGGTTGAGAGGCATAAATCAGCTTGGTGGACCTTGTTTTAGAAGGCTCAATTGCCATATAAGTCTACGGTTGAGCTTTCCAATCTGCAACCTGGATGTTTTGATGTCTGCCCTGATAGAGTTACCAGATTAATCTCAGTGGGGAATGTGTGCCCTTCAGTGGTACTGAGGAGAATAGACAGCACAAAAGGGTCACCAGTGTTCAGTGCTGTGGCTGTAACTACAGCCACATCGCAGGATAGAAGGGGGTCTGCAGGTGATGGGCAGTCTTGTTCTTACTGAGGCTGAACTGGGTGACAAAATCTGGTGATTCAGCTTCTGAGCTGTCCTGGCAGAAAATCTCTTCCCCATTTTTGGCATATACACATCTAGTAGCTGATGGCTGTACGTGTGGTTTCAAACCTATGTAGGGTGAACCAATTTGGATAAAACTTGATGAGTAAACAAACATGGCAAGGATTGCTACTATCTACAGCTGGGGTGATCTTACAAAACAAATATTCACCAGGAAGGTGCCTTCATTCTATGATGGTACAATTCCAGCGGTGTTCTTCAGTGGGGGTACACCCCTGAAGGGGCCAAGGGAAAACTATCAAGAGAAGGAGGAAGGGGCGCTACGTACCCTTCTCTCTGCTTCTAATGCCATGTCACCTTTGTTGCTATAAGGGGGAAATTCAAAACTACCTCTGCTAGCCTATCTATGAAACTATTTACAAGTGGGGAGTTTTTCAAAGCTTTGTCTCTTGTAGGGGACTTCCAACCCATGAAGGCGTCTGACAGATCCACCATTGGCAGAATCATGTGGCTCAGTGAGATCTGCTAGATGGGCACTGCAGTTACTGGGCCAGGACGATCCTCCACCCTTCAGTTTGCACTTCAGTTTATGTGAGCAGTGTGCCGTTCCATTCTTTCAGTTATGTAATATGAAAATATTTCAACTGCCATTCCTTTTTATGTGGTATCTCTACTGGGTAGATAGTGGGTGAGACTCATTTGGTATTCTTGATAGGACCCATCCATTTGACGGATAAGGCATAGTTGTCCTGGGAGAACTTTCAGTACCTGACCAGTTCCCCTTTGTCCCATTGGCAGTGATTATGAACTCAGCCAAGCCTTTTGTTCATGGCCTGCATGTTCATACCCAATTGCAAGGCCACTTCATAATGAATTTTAGAAATTTCTTGGATGAGCATTTGCACCCACTCATTATTTATGAACATGGTTTCCAAATCAGGGGGATACTTAGTGGTCAGTAAAGCTTGCCTGTTCAGAGTGGAGCAGAAGCATAGTCAAGAGTCTGTCCAAATGTTCAGGAATCCAGCAGGCAGGAGACTGTTTGCAGTCAAACAGAGACAATTAGCAGTCCAGTGAACAATAAGGTCAGACAGTCCAGGGTCTGAGAAGCCAGGCAGACAGCAATCAAAGAGTCTGTTGCACACAAGGCAAAGGTCAGCAAACACACAGGTTAATTTGGGTGTTGGGCCATGGTCCTCTGCCTTCCTTAAAAAGGCTGGAGCTAGCTGGCTTTCATCTCAGCTTGATTAGCACTCAGTGCACTTACATCTGCTTGTCCTCCTTTGAGACTGCTGATCATCTGGAGAAGCTGACTCCTGGCCTATCACCAGGAGAAAAATGTATTGCTAGCCATGGAGTGTGAATGTGACCTGGCACCAGGATAGCTTGTGGAGCTCTGCAGAAGTGAAGACAGTAGCCAAGTCCATCTCACAGTACTGTTTGGTACCTGCAGCTATGACTGTCAGGATTCTCCCTGATGGGGTACCTTTGAAGGGAGTGTGTATAGTCATGTCTGGTTGTGCCAGGGCAGGTCCTTTTGCCAGAACAACAACAGAAAAGCATTCTGTTGTTCAGATCCCCAGCTCCATGAGATGTTCCTCTTAAAGAGGGCATGGAGAGAGCAGACTCTCTTTGTCAAGAGGTCAAGGAAGTCCCTGGAGAAACTGAAGGTGCCTAGGAGGGCTCTCTGAGAGGAAACAAGCGTGAGCACTGGAAGCTTGGAAATAGCTTCCACTTGTGGCATGTCCTCCTCTCCCTGGTTCTTATATGCACTGGTGTTGTTCTGTCTCTTGTCTATACTCAAAGGGATTTCTTCCTGGACCTTCACCTGGTGCGAACCTCCTCCATGCCTAGAAAGTGCCATGGTCTCAGAGGTTCACTTCCCACTTGTGGCTAGGTCAGGATGGTGGACATTTTGGGTTGCTCCGCTGTTCACCAGGAGTGTAACAGGGGATTTTGCCCATGAGGTCCGGATGCCTGCTTTGACCATCAGCCTTCCCCAGGTGTTGGGCTCCAAATGAGCTACAACACTGTAGGGGAGCGCAGTAGACTGAGTGCACCTCAAATATGTTGTGTCAATTTTGGGGTATTGCTTGGTAGCAACACTGCTGTGTGTCTCTGACGCCCCCCTCCCCCGCAGCTTGAGGACTGTGTTGATCAACTCCGTGGTCAGCCTCATATGGAACTATGACATGTCTGTTGCTGTTCATTTCAACAGTTCCCAAACATGTGTTCATTCCTCACTATAGGCCAATCTCTAAGGATTGTAACCTTCTGCTTGCTGGATCAGGTTTCCTGGAACATGCTGTCGCACAGGGGCAGAAGGGATCTCAACTTGGCTGCAGCCCTTGTCAGGAATGGAGTTACTCTCTGGTCTCTCCACTTCCAACTAGCTGTACTGTTGTCTGAATGCTCCTTTCCCCCCCACACCTACTGCAGGGTACTCGGTTTCCTGGTCCACCTGCCCTGTTGTACTGTGTGTGGGGGCCATGGTTGCTGTAGGTCACTGGCTAGATGGGCTCCCACCACTTGGGATCCATACCTTTCTGGAGGACCTTGGTGTTCTTAATGGCTCCCGTCTATCATCGTAGATCTGCCACTCTCCTGAGACAGTCTGAAAAATGTTCCCATGTGTTGGCAGTTATGTCTAAGGAACCCAGAGCCATTTTAGTCTGAGAATTCAAGCCTTTGTATAGAAGCATCTTGAATTCATTAGTGTTGAAGTCAAAGATTCCAAGGGATACACCAAGCTGCCCCTTCCTCATGAGGATGACAAACAGCTTCTTGTCAGCCACAAATGCCTCTGGGTTCTCACCTGGAGCCTGGTGCTCCATAACACAAAGGGTGTTAGACATCTGCCCTGGCCACAGAAGCTGGATTACTTCCCTCATCCAAGAGTACATATCCAGTGTGGCCAGATTTTCAGGAGGCTACCACTGACTCAAGGGCTGGCAGAGCCACTTGAGAAATGCATAGCCAAACTAACTGTATGAAGTTCTGTCCATTGGTGGTGGGATGATTTTTTTTTGGAAAGGCCAAAAAGCGACCTCTCCTTACACTGTGCATGAAAAGCATCACACAGGATGTCCAATGGATCTGTGGTTTTGAAAGATTCCAATGGTTGTTCACTTTGCGAACCCCACTTTTCTAGTTTGTCCAACAATTTGTTTTGTTCTTTAAACATTCTGGCTGAACTCAAGCTTTTAGCCTTTTCAATCAAGAAAACACAAAGGTGTCTCTGTGACACGCTTGCATAACATTAAGCTTTTGCGGCTTTCCAAAAGTGAGAAGACATCTTCTCTTAAACATCCCCACCATCAGCGGTCTTCACCGGCCAGGACAGCACGTTGAAACCAGGGAAAAGTGGGCCAGGTACTCAGAGATGGGGAGACCACTAGAGTCCTTTGGGGAGAATCTCTAGCATCTGCACTGAGCAGAGCTGCCGGGAGGAAAACAAACTCTGAGGAACTTACCACTGCTTGGACTAGCAGTGGTGGAATGAAGGATTTGGGTCCTGTCTGAGTCCTGCCTAATTAGTGCTGTGTTTTTGGACTAAGGAGCACCTCCGCTGAGTCCAGGCAAAGAACTTAAGCCTACAGCCAGCTATCACCACCACCGATGCACAAAACTGCTTAAAAACGGGTTGTCACCACCTCCAGTGTGTGCAAACTGTTCTAACAATTGGTTTTTGCCACCACCAATGCACATACTATTTGTGTCCAGGGAGCTACACTGCAGGGAAGCTACAAAAGAAGGTCTGGGGTTCCTACCCACCCTACCGATTTTCTCCATCAGGAAAAAGGTACACTGACCAACTCAAAGAAGAAGCACATAGCCCCTACAAAGTGAGGTTATGAGGTTCTGCTTCTTACACCCTCCGTAACCTTGTGTTTTGTGGTGTGTGCGTGTTCTCCTATCTGTCATCCCCTAACTCTTTGGATCCCGCACCACAAAAGACCGAGAGATAGGGAATGATTCCCACGCAGTCATGTGCCAAGCCCTTGCAGTCTACAGAAGCTCATGGATGGTGAACCAAGCTCGTGGCTATATAGGGGAGCAGATCCCAACCCACAGTAGCCCTTATGATTTAACTCACAGATTTTCATTCACACATGTCCCAACTGGAATACCTACAGATTTCCCTATGTCTGCCTTCCTGAACTCTGTGTGCCAACTCATAAGTTGGGTGCAGGGTGTTGCCTGGCATTACTTCACCAATCTTGTTACTTTAAGAGGTGGTGACTCAGAAGTCCATCCACAATGCCTATGTGGAACAGTGGAGAATTATTAGCTCAAAGGGAGGCCTGTGAGGGGGAGCGTCTTATCTTATAGGATCTTCCACCTATATAAACCAGTACTAATCAGTTGATGATTAAAAGAATGTTTTATTAGGTAAAATCACAAACGCACACACAAGATTCAAGCAACCTCAAAATCACACAAGGCTAACCAAAGGAAATGAAGAGAAAATTGGATAGCAAGAAATAAAGATGAAGTGGGTGACATTTACCTAACCTGCAGAGAAGAGACAAAGCAATGTGGCTCAGACAAAGGTTCTGAGGGTAGTACAGGAATGGAAATCTGAGCAGCAGAGTGATGGCCTATATCCAGAGTACTATGAGTTGTCTGGCTTAGAGCCAGAGTTTAAATACCCTGTTTCTGCCTGAGAGGGAAGGTGTTAATGGCTCTCTGGCAGACCAAACAATGGGGTCTGGAACAGACTAATGGCTTTAGCATTATGTGACAAACCACTGATGGTAATTGTGATAGCTTCTTAATGGCTGAGTAGGTGAGAAAACAAAGAAGAATTTGGGCAGGAAGAGGAAACAAATTGAAGACAATCAGTTGCTCTGTTGAGGCAGTTTCAGGTGCTACTGTTTTGAAGGTAGAGTGGTTGAGAGGATTATCAAAGCTCATTAACACTAGAGCTTCCCGACTAATCCCTTGACTTTTACCTGGCCATGCCCTGAGATCCCATCTAACTCACATTCCCACAAGTTCAGACAGTCTTTTTTGCCAGCATGGTTTTTCAGCCATAACAGTGTATAATTTATATTTTATGCCAATTAAATAAAGTCCATTGCCAATCATATCTTGTAGTGGGGGTGTATGGCATGGTAATAGTGGGAGATATTTTACCATTCTCCTAACTATATTTAGATATAATGAAATCATAAAGGACAATGTGATAGAAGTTATTTTTTTCTTAAATAAAATCTTTTACTAAATTCCAGGAAGTGGGAAGTTCCCCCTCACTGTTTTTTCCTCTTTCTTACTCTAGTTTTTTTTTTTTAAATTTAGTTATGTTAAGTTTTGTAATTACTGTTGTATTCTTTTTTGTTTGTAATATGTTAAATATAATACACCTTTTGCTATTGTTGTTGTCTTTTTGTGTTTTCTCGTGAAATTTTTGTGTTATTTTATGGCATCTAAATTTGTGCATATGTGTATGTGTTAAATAAAAATATTTTTTTAAAAATAGCAAATGATACTGAAAGTTCATGTACAGTAAGCTGGAGTTCGCGTTAAAAAACAAAAAGTAAAAGGAGGAAAACGCTTGAACTCGCTTCTGAAAAGTTATAGAGGTTTGAGCTTGCTGAGAATTTGCCTGAGCTCACCCTGCATTGCACAAGACACGGACTTTGAAAAAGAAGGAAACAGAGGTTTGGATTGGAAAGATAAAGAACACGGGAGGGACATAACATAAAGAAGGCGGCAGTGGTTGGAGTTCGCAGAGAGACTGCTTGAGCTCGCCCTGCATTGAACAAGACACGGACTTTGAAGTTAAAGATAAATCATAAGGGAGATGGTAGTGGCTGGAGTTCGCAGTGAAACTGCTTGAGCTCGCCCTGCATTGAACAAGACACGGACTTTGAAGTTAAGGAGAAAACATAAGGAAGGAGGTAGTGGCTTGAGCTCGCAGAGAAATTGCTTGAGCTCACCCTGCATTAAACAAGACAAGGACTCTGAAAAGAAGGAAACAGAGGTTTAGACTGGAAAGATAAAGAACGTGGGAGAGTAATAGAAGACAGAATAGATTTGAAGTTTGAAGAGTTTGCAGAGACACTGCTAGAGCTCGACCTGCATTGAACAAGACACGAACTCTGGAGTTAAAGATAAAACAGAAGGAAGGTGGTAGTGGCTGGAGTTCGCAGAGAAACTGCTTGAGCTCGCCCTGCATCGAATAAGACACGGACTTTGAAGTTAAGGGTAAAATACAAGGAAGGAGGTTGTGGCTGGAGCTTGCAGGGAAACTGTTTGAGCTCGTCCTGCATTGAATAAGAAACTTACAATATAGATCACGAAAAGAAGTAAACAGAAACCTGGACTGGGATGAGAAGGACAGATAAGGGGCACTTTTTTTTGAAAATAATGGTGGTGGTTGCAATGGAGAAGTGAGGTGGTGAAGGCAGGGGAGGTTTACTAATGAAAATGTAGGAATGTGATTCGAATCAAGTTATTAATTAATTCAATAGAATTTAATAGAACTGTGATTTGAATTAAGTTATTAATTAACTTAACAGAACTTAGGAATTTAGGAACTTAAGAATTTTTATATTTCTTGTTGTGACTTAAGGGACTGTAAGAATTTTAATTTAATGAACTGAATTAGAAAATGAAATTTATGGATTGACTGTATGGAATTTGATTGTTAAAGATTTACATGTATGTTATAATGAATTAACAGAATTGACAACTATTAATACCGGGCTAGTGGAGAGACGTTTCATAACTAAATTATTAACAAAGATTTATAAATTCAAAGTAGCCCATTTTTATTTAAGTTGATATTGAGAAGAGGGGAAAAAAATGGCGACGGGAACAAGGAAAGGAGCAAAGACACAGACACAATTACAACTACAACCAACAGAACTAGGTAGAAGACAATCTATGGATATGGGCCAGCAGTTAGCTGAAATTTTAAGAGAAGTAAAAGGACTTAAACAAGAAATGAGACAGGAACTGAAAGAGACAAGGTCTGAAATTAAAGCAGACTTAAAGAAAGAGATAGAAACAATTGAGAAAAGAATGGAATTGATGCGTAAAGATATTAAAATCATGAAAGGAGACATCCATGATCTTCAGGTTAAAACAAATTTACTAGAAACAGAAAAAGATACATTGATAAGAAAACAAAAGCAAGAAGAACTCGCGATATCTCAACAAGAGTTACGTTATTGTGATAGATGTGTGAAGCTAAGGGGGATAGAGGAGTCATCTGGAGAAAATTTATATGAAAAGATAACGCCAATTTTAGCAAGATTTATTGATATGGACATAGAAAGAATGGAACAAGAAATTGACAGGATTTTCAGGGCAAACTCGAATCTTGCAAGAGAAAAAGGATGGCCTAGAGACATAGTGGTTTGCTTTGTTAGAACAAAGATAAGAGACCAAATAATTCAGAATAATTACGACAAACAATTAAAAATGGGAGATAAAATCATTAAAATATTTAAAGACATTCCTTATGATATTTTGAAAAGAAGACAGGATTATAAACCCCTAACAACATTTCTGCAAAGGCACAAAATTATGTACAAATGGGAGAGGATAGAAGGGATATCTTTTACATATAAACAAAGAAGACATAAAATAACCAATATAATACGTGCTAAAGAACTACTTGATAAACTTAAAAGAGAGCTAGAATCAAGGAATGGGAGAAATAGTGATCGAAGAGAATACGACGATGATGGAAAAAAACAAGAACAATATCAAGAACAAAGAAATCAAGATAATAACTATAAAGAGGACGTGGAAGAACAAGAAGCAGAATTTGGTAGTGAAGACTCAGACTCAAAATCAGAAGGAAAGGAACCAAAAGAATCAGAATTAGAATTAGAAGATCTTTACGCGGAAGAAGAGGAGGTATAGAAAAGAAGCAAAGTTTTCTAATAAGGGAAAAATGACCATCAAAATCTTATCTTGGAATATAAAAGGAATTAATTCGAATTACAAAAGAAGACAAATTTTTCATTATGTGGAAAAGGCAAAAGCGGATGTAATTTGCTTACAGGAGACTAAAATTAGAGATAAGGACACTAAATTTTTACGAAACCCGAAGCTTGGAACTTGCTATATATCTGCCTCGCAAAAGAAGAAAAAGGGAGTTGTACTCTATGTTAACCGTAACCTTCCATCAGAATTGAAATTTCAAGATACATTGGGACATTTCATTGGAGTGGAGGTGCAACTCCAAGAGACCAAGGTTTTGATAGTAGGAGTATACTCCCCAACAGAAGACAAGAGTAACTTTTATCAAAAACTATTACAACAACTTTTAAGCTACTCTGAAGAAACAAATCAAGCTAATTTTTTACTTTGTGGAGACTTTAACGGAGTATTAGACCCTAAAGAAGATAGAACAAGTGGTAAATTGGAACATAAACAACAAGGGAAACTTCCTAAATCCTTTTTCAAATTGATGGAATTTATGGCGTTACAAGATGTATGGAGATTGAAATATGGTCATTCTAAAGGATTTACCTTTTACTCTGAAACTTATAAATCAATGTCGAGAATCGATATGTTTTTAATCTCAAAAGTTATACAAAAGCAAGTAGATAAAATGGAAATTTTTCCTAGAATATATTCCGATCATAATCCAATTCAATTAGAGCTTAAAACACAAAAAAGAATCAGAAGATGGAGATTAAATGATTATATTTTTCAAAATTCGAGCTACTTGGAAAGGATTAGAGAAACTTTGAGGAATTACTTTAAAGAAAATGTTTCTGGAGATATAAAATTGAAAACTACTTGGGACGCCAGTAAGGCAGTTATGCGGGGTTATTTTATTCAGTGGGGAACTGAGATGAAGAAAAAAAGACAAGCAAAACAACAAGAATTAATGGTTAAAATAAAACAACAGGAAGAACAGTTGAAGTTACACCCCACGGACATTAAAACAAGAACAGAGTTGAAGGTGTTTCAAGAACAGCTGAAATCAGAACACCAATGGGAAATTAATAAGAACTTAAAAAGAATGAAACAAAGATTCTTCGAACAGGCTAATAAGCCAGGCAAATGGCTGGCGTATAAATTGAGGAAGGAAAGAGAAAAAAGATTGATTACAGAAATAAATGTAGGGGGAAAGACGACAACAGATCAAGAAATTATTAAACGAACTTTCCTTAGATATTACAGTGACTTATATAATGCAAAAGACAGAAAGATACAGACGGAGATATTGGACTTTTTGGAGAAACAAAGAATACCAGAATTAACAGAGGATCAGCAGAGAATACTTAATACTAAAATAACAACAATAGAGATAACGCAAGCAATCAAGAAACTTAACTCGGCAAAGGCACCGGGCCCGGATGGGTTTTCGGCAATGTATTACAAAACATTGCAGGAAGAACTGGTGCCGTATATGCTGGATTTATTCAACGAAATTATGGAAGAAGGACGACCAAATTCCTGGGGTGAGGCCTGTATCACGTTAATACCGAAGGAAGGGAAAGATTTAAAAGAACCTGGTAATTACAGGCCAATTTCGTTGTTGAATATTGATTACAAGATCTTTATGAGCATCTTGGCGGAAAGAACAAAAAAAGTATTACAAGAAATTATAGAGGAAGAACAAAATGGATTTCTGCCAAATAGACAATTAAGAAATAACATAAGAACAATTTTAAATGTCATCGAGTATTACGAGAAGCATAATGAGAGAAAGCTTGCCTTGATTTTTATCGATGCCGAGAAGGCATTTGATAACTTGAAATGGGACTTCATGTTTATGGTATTGACTAAAATGAATTTTGGAAATACTTATATAAAATGGATCAAGGAAATATATAAAGATCAAGTTGCTGCTTTGATTATAAATGGGGAAAAAACGGATAATTTTAAAATTAAGAAGGGCACAAGACAAGGATGTCCTCTATCACCTTTACTCTTTATATTAACATTTGAAATATTAATAAGGATGATAAAAGAAGACTCTGCTTTGAAAGGATGCAAAGTGAAGAACCATGAATATAAGTTAAAGGCATATGCCGATGACTTAGTGATCATATTAGAAGACCCAAATTCAGGAATAGATAATCTTCTGGTAAAGCTGAATCAATCTGGTGAATTGGCAGGATTTAGAGTCAATAAGGAAAAAACAAAAATCCTGACTAAAAATTTGCGAGTGGAAGAAGAAAACATATTGGCTCAAAGAACAGGTTTCAAATTAGAAAAGAAAGTTAAATATTTGGGAATTTGGATCACAAAAAGAAACAATGAACTATATGATAATAATTATAAAGATACATGGAAAGAAATTAAGGAATCATTAAATAATTGGAATAGACTTCAACTTTCGTTGCTTGGAAGGATAGCTACGATTAAAATGAATGTGCTACCAAAATTAAATTTTCTTTTTCAAAATTTACCTGTTATTACAAACGAAAAACCATTTAAAGAATGGCATAGAGAAATTTCTAAATACATCTGGGATAAAAAAAGGCCAAGAATAAAATGGAAGTATTTGACGGAGAAGAAGGAAAAAGGAGGTTTTGGGCTTCCCGATTTGAAATTGTATTATCAAGCAAACTCCTTGACTTGGATAAAAGAATGGTTAACATTACAAAACAAAAAAATACTAAATTTGGAAGGAAGTGGATTAAGAATGGGGTGGCACGCGTATGTATGGTATAATAAATACAAAATTGATAAAGAATTTCAGAATCATTATCTAAGGAAGGCTCTTTTAATAAACTGGCAAAAGTTTAAGAAAAAATATTATAGAAAAATACCATTATGGATCTCCCCACACGAGGCCGTTTACAGTAGATGGCGGGAACCACAGGAAAAATTGATAAAATATCAGGATATGATAATTGTCGAAAATCAAGAAACAAGACTAAAAATTAGAGAAGAATTGGAACATGAAGGGTTCAAGTGCTCATGGTTTCTCTATAGACAACTTAAAGAAAGATATAACATGGATAAGAAATTAGAAGGTTTTCAAATAGACAAAAATAATAAACAGTTCGAAGATATATTATTTAAATCACAGAACCAAGTGACTTCTAAATTGTACGAATTCCAAATTGAGAGAGAATTAGAGGTAGAACAAATAAAACCTTCGATGATTCTATGGGCACAGAACATGGGCCATGAGATTCAATTAGAGTACTGGGAGAAGTCGTGGCTAGAAACACAAAAATTTACAGCAGCCCAAAGTTTGAAGGAGAATTATTTAAAGATGCTGTATAGATGGCACCTCGATCCAGTGAAAATTAATAAGATATATAAAACAAGGGAGAATAAGTGCTGGAAATGCGGTCGAGAAAATGGGACCTACTATCATGTATGGTGGACCTGCGACAAAGCTAAAATATACTGGAAAAGAATACAAGAAATAATTTCAGACATATTACAGTTTAATATCCCTTTGATACCTGAACTATTTCTATTAAATATGACTGAGAAAATACAAAAAGAGTACAGGAAGAAATTTTGGAGAATAATTCTCTGTATGATTACAGCCGCAAGAATAGAATATGCGCGAAAGTGGAAAAATGATCAGGTTCCACAAATAGAAGACTGGAAAATAAAGGTTTTGGAATACAGGGAAATGGACAAATTAACCTGGATGATACAAGGGAAAAATCAAGAACTAAATGATATAGAATGGAGACAAGTAGAGAAGTTTTTCTTCTCAACATAAGAAATACGTAAGAAAACAATGTTTTAAGGTTCAGACATTAAAGGGTAAACATAGATTTGGAATGACAGAATTGTGAGAAGGCACGCAAAGTTGGGATAGGGGTATTGAAAGAGTAACAAATACAGGACTATTAAGAATTAACTCTAGGGAAGTTAGGAAATGGAATGTAAAGCATACATAATATGAAATAAGGTATGAAAATAGACAGATATGAGTTGATTTTTCTTTAAAAGTACAATGTTTATATAGATATAAATATTACAAAAAAATATATTGTATATATAAATACTATTATATAGTACTTTGTATCTTATTTGTATAATGTTTATTGTTGTATATATAGAGATATTTCTGTATACTTATGCATCTTTATTATTAATAAAAAAAAGTAAAAAAAATAGCAAATGATACTAGCTGGAATTAGGGTTGCCAAATTAAAAATTAGAACATGCTTCTCTACTTTTAATGGTTGCATAGAAGAAGGCATTTCTTGCCATGTAGCTTTGGATCCCATTTGGGAGAAACATGGGATAAAAATGCAATTCAATCAGTCAATAATATCTGCTGAAATACTCCCTTCTGCATTATCACTGAAGATACAGGACCCCTCACCAATCTTCATTTGTCAATCCTAGGCTAGAGGGACAAACGAACCACCCAAGACTTGGCTTTACCATTATGCAGAATGAAGTAGGTGCCTCAGGCAACAGATTCTGGTGCCATGAAAAGATAGCAAATGGTTATTGTATTTTTACTACCAGGATAGGTACTTGGACTTCATTTTGCCAAAATGACTTGCTAGATGGGTGAGCCTCACACAAATATTTGGCTGGCTCTGAGATAATAGGTGTTCCTATTATCCAGGTAACAGAGCTGAAGGGAAATAGTTCTCCTCCAGGCATACAAAGGGTTAATGAGTGCCGGGTTAGTTACATTTTATTGCAGGTCAACATCACAGGTCACAAGAGATGGTTGCCCAATCAGGGGGAGAAAGGCGAGAAGCTTCGAGATGTTTTGGTCAAGAACTTTTAAAAAGCCTCAGAGGACTACAAGGCAGAAGAAAAACAACAGCATCAACCAGAGGAGGCATATCTCTGGCTGCAGGTAGGCCCAGCTAGGCCTCACATCCTGGCTCTGCCTCTGCGCACCATCTCAGCACCATCAACGATGTGAATAGCTAGGATGTTTCTTAGACAGTCACGCTAGGATTTATGTTCTTTTGAAAGCTCTGGCTGATATGATGTAACTATCTGTAACTTGTAAGTTCTAAGCAAGACCTGGGGGAAGGAGCTCACATGTATGGTGATATTTTCTGTTATTTACATTGCCTGTTCTTAGAATAAACGCTTTCCTTTAAAGAATTCCCTGCTCTCTATTCCGTATGCTTGTCAGCTTCATGGGTAGATGGGATTCCTCTCTCCCAGTTGTGGGGGGTGGGGGAAGAAAGGGATCTCTAGGCTTAGGGATTGTTGGTTCCCTTGTGGCATCCCACTACGCTACTGAGGCAGGGATTTCAATTCAGTGGGTGGTGGCAGCGTCTAATTAATGGAACAGGGAGAGTTTCCATCTCCTATTCAAGGGCAGAAGTCAGCACTGAGTCAGGAGAAGTGTCCCGGGTCCATGACAGGCTCTCCGTGTACAGCAATTTCCTGTGTTCCTTAGAAAAGCATGATGAAGAAAAGCATGCACTGGAATATGTGAAAAATCCCACTAAACAAGCACAGTTTCCTTCCACAAATCCAGGATTAAAAGTGTCACTTAAGGTAATCCCAGCAGCCAGGTGCTTGTCTACTTCTCTCCCCTTGTCTTCCCGCTCCCCTTGGCAAACTCACCCAGAAATTGTCGAAGCGTGACTCTCCATGGCCGGGAAGAGCAAAGAGAAGCAGCGCCTCTCTACCCTGTTTACACCGGGTCGTCATAGCAACAAACAACACCGTCTCTCCAGCGAAGCCACTGCGCCCTCTAGAGGCGTTCAAGGTAACAAAGTAAAGTAACACTGAGCGACGCCAATGGGCTTTTGCCGGTGGGCTTCCATGTCAGCGCTCCGACATAGTGGAGGCAGGTTTCGCGGTCCGGGAAACAGTGAGTAGGTGGGTGGGACTGATTGGCGCAGCAGGGAGTTCGTGTGGGGAATGACTGACTACAGAAGACTGATGCGAAGGATATGGCCTGGGGATTTGCTTAAAGGAAGCAACGCCCGTTATCGTGAGCTGTTCTTTTTGCCCCCGAGATTCCACAGGTTATACACAGTACATCTTAATCAAAGCTCCTGTCTTGGTATACAGATGCCTTTTTCTTTCTTCTTTTCCTGCAAATGCTAGTTTGTAGTGGATGAAAGACTCGTTTTTGCGTTTATAACCAGCCCCTTATAGCAGAGATGTGAGTGGCGAGGAGCAGACACAGTCTCCACGATGCTTCGTGTTTTTGGGTACGAAGGTGACTGCTGCCCCAGATCACACTGGGTAGAAATACTGATATCGGCGCTCTTAACGCACCGATTTATAGTCATCTAATGCGATGTAAGTTTACTCAGAAATAAAACCCAGTCTGTCTCCTGAAGCTTGCTTTTCCTATAAGCATGCATACAGTTATAGCCAAGCTGCCTACCTCCAGCCACAGAGTTGGAAGAGACCTCAAGGGCCATCCATCCCAGTCGCTAGCAATGCTTATTCCACCGATCGCACTCCCCAACAAACAGGCTTTGGCATACAGTCTTTACGCGTGAGAACTCAAAGGCTACCTTTTCTATGCAGCAATGTCTTAAGGGACTTTTTGTTCCGGCGTGCTGTGGGACATAGTGGGAGGGTCCTCTTTTCCTGGTGTTCTTCGGGACTTGTTGTCAACCATGTCTTGAATTACTTTGGTTCTAAGGAAGCAGTTGAACTCGCTTTCCCATAGTGCCCTTCGGCTCCATTGTGGTCGAGCCCGCCTCCCATTGGACAGCCAGGGAAACGGAATTCCGTCCCCTCCCGCTGACACAATAGTGGATCCAAGATGGCGGACGCGGGTGCTGCGAGTTTACCTGGGGGAGACTCGGTGTTGCCCCCACCTCCGCCTCCTCCCCCTCCAGAGGAGCAGGAGCTGAGCCAGCGGCTCCGACGCCTCTATCCTGCCGTCAACTTGGCCGAGACGCCGTTGCCGCGTGCCTGGAGCCCCAAGGACAAGTATAACTATATCGGCCTCTCCCAGGGCAACCTACGCGTCCATTACAAAGGTAGAGGTGAGGGTGGGCGGTGGCGTGGAGGGAGGGAGAGAAGGCTTGAGGCGAGGGTCGTTTGGGGCAAAATTTCACTTATAGGGTATCGTCAGTGTTGGTGAAGATGAGGAAAAGAATGAAGAATTTCGGCTGCGGAGGAGCAGGCGAAGCGATGGGTGTGGGAAGGATGGCTAGTGACAGGGACCAGCGCCGCAGGAAGAAGAGGAGAAGCGAGGTGGTGGTGGTGGTGGTGACGACGACAGAGAAATAGATTCGGAGGGGAGCCGGATGTAGGAAGAAGAGGGGCTGTCGAGTGGGGCGTTGTCAAGCCGTATTAACAGGGGGGTCTTGTTAATCCCTCTTTACTATGTGGAGGGGAGTTGATTCCTGTGAAAAAGGAATCTTCTTGGGTAGTATTTGCGAATTAGGGCGAAGGAAGGTGAGAAGGGGACTTGGTTTGGCTTGACTTGCTTGTTGCTGTGACAGAGATGATGGGGTCTTCTCAGGAAATCTGAATCAAGCAGAAAGGGCTTTATCCTATTTGTTGAACTATGAGGCCTTGTTCTGTTCTGAGAGCTGTGAGGAACTAGTGTTAGTTCTGTACAAGAGCTGGGAAACTGATTTTGTTTATACAGTGGAGGCAAACCATTCCTTTTTTTTTTTCCTCCCCTTGGGAATTGTGATAGCTTGCCGGTTGGTCATCACATCACGGTCAGTGTGCTTGTCTTTCTTGACAAAGAAAGAGACAGAGGGCCTTTCCACACTACACTGTTACAGCGCTGTTATTTCACTTTCAACATCCTATGGAATCCTGGGGTTTGCAGTTCAGAGAGGGCCATTTAGAATTCTCAGTCAGAGAGATCTTTAGCCTCAGTAAGCTACAAACCCCAGAATTCCACAGGAGGTTGAAAGTGGAATAATAGCACCATAACAGTGTAGTGCAGAAAGGCCCACGGTCATGCATGTTGTCTTCGTGTTCTTTCCTCCATGATACAGTGCAGGGGCCCACAATTTTATTAGTGAGGCATCCTCTTCTGGGTTCCTATTGAAAATGATTTGGTTGCTTACACAGTTCCTGTTCTGTTTTGATCACTGTCATTGAGAAATAAAAGAGTTTGTGATCTCATATACGCCCTTTCTTTTTTTCAGGGCATGGGAAAAATCACAAGGATGCTGCTTCAGTAAGGGCTACCCATCCTATTCCTGCGGCCTGTGGTATTTATTATTTTGAAGTGAAGATAGTCAGTAAAGGTAGAGATGGGTAAGTATGTGCTTCTGATCCACCTGGACAATTTGTCTGTTTTTTTTAGGAGACTTGGCTTCAATGCTTATGTTTAAACTAGACGGGGACATCGTGAAGGTTCAATCTAAGGTGAAGTGTTGTGTGCCCAGCCTATTGCTCCAATTTAATTAAAAATAAGGGGCTGCCAGTTTAAATTTAAAATAAGGACATGAAATGGTTCTCTGGGTTTGGATTTAGCTTCAGTTGGGGTAATACAACAGCGCTGGTTCAAGTTAAAAAAACCAGTTCGACTTCCTGTCATCAAATGCCAAGCCAGTAATCTACACTGGGATGAAGCATCCTTATAATATTGCTCTCTTTGCTGGCTGTTATGTGTAATTATACCAAGTTTACATCTTAACATTCCAGAGTGACTTGTTTAGTGTGCCAAGATGGAAATCTAACATGGCAGTGGCTATAGAAGATATGGAGAGAAAAATCATCCACATTAGCTGAGCAAAGTGAGCTAATTCTTATTTTTTGATGGAGAACAGTATGAGGATTTACTGCTAGTAGTCTGCCAAGAAAAATGGTACGGGTAGCTTATGCTAGCCCCTTCTGTAGATTTGAAGGTATAGATGATCAGTAAAATGTATAAGACAGTGGGAACTGGAGATCAGTGCTCCTCAATCAGTAGGAAAAGGATTGCAGTTTGATCTATTAACTCATCATTATGAAAAGGTCTTGATTTCAAAATGTTTTTGGTTAATCTCTTTGTCTCTAGATTTCTTGTTTTCGGGTGAGTAACCTGTTTGTTATAGTGGCTTGAGAGCTGGACTGTGACCCTGGAGACCAGGGTTCAATTCCCTGCTTTGCCATGGAAAACCATTGGATGACCTTGGGTGTGTCACACATATTCATCCCCAGAATGTTCACCTTAGAGTTGCCATAAGTCCAAAACAACTTGAAGACACATAGCAACAACTATTTTAATAGTGACTAGAAATTTGACATTTATGCTGTTCTGATGAAGCAAAAGGTGTTTTTTTTTTCCAGAGAGGCGAGGAAAAACTCCTTGAGTGCTAGGAATAGGCCAGATGTAGAATCCCTTGACATCCATACAGTAAAAAACAGTTGATAGCTTTGAAATCGAAGTTGGAAGATGTTAGCCATGAGACATTAATTTGGTTGGTTTCTGTTTTGACATGGTTAGATTGCGCTATAATATTAATGATGAAATCACAAAAGTAGACACTAGGTTATTATCAATCCAGTATTTCTGCAAAAGTGTGGAGACCACCTTTTAATTCTGTTTGTTCATTCTAGCATGATAGCAATATTTTTCTGTATTTTTGTCCCTGTTGAGCCAATGGAAATTTTATTTATTTATTTATTTGTTTATTTAACGTTTTTATATAGCCACATGCGTTTATGCAGGACAGAAATCAGGCATCAGCTGCTCTTGAATTATCCAGTTACCCTCTGTACTGCTAAATTATAGTAGAGTCTGTACAAAACCTGCATAGTTCCTTTTTGGGTGTTTTACTTAGGCAAACAACGATAAGGAGTGCTACAAAAAGTTTGGATTTGGTTTTTTTGTTTTTAATAACAGGTGTGGATAACTCATGGACCACAGGTGGTTCACAACCTCCCCAGCTGCTGCCAACATTTTGCAACCTCTTTCAGTGGTAGATTGGGAATTCCACTTGTTTTAGAGAGTGTCTTGTGAAATGCCAGGAAAATTCAGCAGTACATGGTAAAATAACTTCTAAAGCAAGTACTTTGTGCTCATTTTAAAACGTTTGAAAGCCATATTTCTAATCTGGCACTCAAATTTGGCAACACAGTGGTAGCGATACAGGCTATGGTGGGATCTGTGAGTGGGAATAGGTAGCAGTGGCCCTGGATCCACTAAGATTGCCCATGCGGTCTTAGTGGATCAAAGACCGTAAAGTGGATTTTATATCTTCTTTATTACAAATGAAAGCTATTGGGTGTTTTGTATTGTGCTTTAGAGAAGCTACTCTTCATCTTAGCATTTTAATCATAGAACTTTTAGAGCTCGCAAACTAACAGATAGCTTTCTTGTAGTGTTGCTCCAACTATTGAAAGATTCATGAGCAAAATGCTCTTAGTGGGCCTTCCCACTTCTTGCCAGTGTCTCCTCTACTTATTAAGTTGCCTGCTTCTCTGGGCCAGCTCACCTCAGCTGTGTGGAGAAAGAATGAAACTCAGGTGAATTGTGCTGTCATACTCCTTGCTATTCTTGTTATGTAACTGCTTTAAGAAAGCAGATGAGTAGAACTCATGAGTAGCAAGATAGAAAAAGACCAGACCACAAGATTTTAGGAACAGGCACTGAATTCCTTGCACAGTTGCAGACACTAGGAAGTGACCAGCGGTGCTGATTCCCAACACTGGCTCTTGGTTCTTGCATTAGGCTGGTTTTGACAAAACAGTTGTAAATATGTGGTGGTGTTCTGTTTGTTTCCTGTAGACAAACAACAGATGTAAAATTCCTAGGTAACTACAGTTGAGAGGTTTGTTGATCATTTGGGGAAGAGCACAGAGTACTGTTCAGGAACTGGGAAGCTTGGTCTTGGAACATCTAGGGTGCTCTTACAGGTTCAAGAAAATTATGTTGCCTCCAACTAATTCCAGTCTTGTGGTATAAACTGGATGCATTCATTAATCTTCACTGTGCAAGTAAAATACGGAACACAGATGCATGCGTCCCATGTCAAAGTTTACTTAATGCCATCATTCCACAAGATCATGGAAAATATCTAATAAAAGAAGAACTCTTGTGATGTATAGTCTATTTTTGTTCAGAATTCACTTGTTTGGTTGTATATACTCATGCTTGTTTATCCTTCAAACTGGGCAACTAAAATAAGAAGCCATTGTATTTTTGTGTAAAATGTAGGCTCCAGACCTTCAGAAAGTTTGGTTCTTAGCATTAATCTTGATTATATTAGGTGTCTGTGAGAGAGACACCCTTTCTATTTTTAGATTTGGGACAGTTCTTGCCTGTTTTGTGAAAACTAAAGCTGCATTGCCAAGCAGCTAAGTAATTTCACTTTGAAAAGTACAGAAGTAATATAGAGGGAGACAATGAAATCTGAACACCTTTTACCCTTGAGTGGACTTACGTGCTTTTACATACAGGGAGAAATCTCTGTAAGGATGTCCAAATAGTTAGCAACAGAAAATTCTCATAAAAGTGGTTAAATAGTAGTGGAATATGCTTCTGAAGTATTTTTTTAGGTGCTTCAGTTAACTAGAAGACCGCAATGGCACCAAGGATCGGAGTTTACTGGTATCCCTAGCTTTTCTGAAGATGTTGAACATCTATGTCTGTTCTACACACTATTTATAGGACACATCTATGTGTCATGAGAAACCATGGTTTGTGTTTATTGCTTAAGCCAGAAATTGCAAGGCAAAGGACTTGCCATCTTCCTCATTTCTAGTTTGTTTGTTTCTACTTCCTTTGTTAGCTCCTTTTTCAGGGCAGGCAGGTGAGAAAACAAGCCATGGACAGCCCACAGTCACACAACACAAATTGTGATTTAAACAAGTCAGGGCTTTTAATATGGCTGAGTGAGTAAAACAGCTTTTCTTTGAGATATAATAGCAAAATGTATCAAGGAGATTGCAAAATATTATGAAGAACTTCCTGATGGTAAAGTGAAAGCTGTTCAACTACTGCAGAAGATGGTGTTGTATAAATACAACAAAATCCAAAATCCTGCATGGCTAATAATGGTTGCCCCTGAATGTTTTCTTTATTGAAGGTTTTTATACATTGGTTAGATGACCACCTGTTGGGATGCTCTAGCTGTGGATTTCTGCACTGGCAGGGGGTTGGGCTAAATGCCCTTGGTGTCTCTTCCAACTCTCTGATTCTATGATCTTGAACAAACTGAATTAAAATACTAGTTTTATGTGGCAAATACTACTGAGCGGGCAAATTAAATTCATTATGCAATTCCTTAGATGGTTGCCAAAGGGCTTTTATTGGATATTAACTGGGTTAATAACAACTTTACCTTGGGTACCCATGATTGTTAAGAAACTATTTTGTGGCATTTAAAATGTCAGGATTACACTCTCCAGTAGCACTAGATTAAGATCTTGACCAAAAATTTATGGCAAATGTCTTTGCATAAATCTCGTGAGTGAAGGTTTTATTTTAACTTCTGTTCAAAAAACGGGTCACTACTCTGATACAAGAGATGAGAATATTTTAATCTGTTGTCAGTGTGGTCTGATAGGCATAATAGGGAAATATGCAATAGATGCTTGTGTAATAAATGTCGACAGCTTAAATAATGCACGTGTATGTAAATATTCCTTTTATCTTCCAATTATCTAAATAATCACTCTTAGCAATATCAAAATAATATTTGCATTGTTGTAAGAAAGGAGAGACACTCGGGTTATTGTCAGCATGGGAACACAAATAATGGTTGATATTTGTAGTGCAAGAATAGTCAACTGCCATGGGTGGACAATTGTATTGTGAGACCATCAAAGCCTGCATCCCTCATTGTCCTCCCCACTCAGGAATTGGGAGAAATTATTTTCTCCCAAATGGCCAGCTCCCGCAAACCTTTCAGATCATTAGGCTATTTGCTGCTATTTTGCCATGTTTGGGGGGTATTTTTGACACCCATCTACCTAACATACCATGCTTGGGGGGGCATTTTTGGCCATTAGGGAGAAAAACTATTTCTTTCCGATGTTGGGGTGATTAGGAAGCATGGGGAACTTTGTGGGGCTGCCAGGCAGCCTTGTGCTGTAGTACTCTGAGGAATGAGGGGCTAAAAATGGGAGATTTGCAAGATGTCTTTGAATGAAAGGTAACAGTTTTTGAAAACACTGAAAAATGAGATGCTACTGCCATGTCAAGTGGATTTTCAGGAATTATATTCATCACTGCCATTAGTATTTGATTATTTTAGCATATACTGGTAGTTGTTCTTCAAGATGACCTAAGGATCTGAAATAGTTTTTCATTGGGTTTAATGTATAATACCAAGGGCCAACGTAGAAAAGAATGTCAGGTACTAGTGTTCTGTAGATTAAATTGTTAAACAAGAAGAGTCTCTAAGGATCTTGGTCTTTTGATAGCTGAACATCTGTCTTCTGAATTTCAAGATAGCAGATGGTTATACACAGAATAAGCCTTAAAGAGTGATAGGTTCGTGCCAGTACAAGTGCCCACTAGCCATAATGACAAGCAAAAGCTGATGTACATTGACATCAAGCAGTAGCTGTAAAGACATGAACAAGTAGCTGAAGAGTCTAGGACAGCTCAGTACAAAGACAGTTCCCAGGGAGGGAGACAGATCTTCTCATGCTGTGTCTCTGTGAGCATCCAAAAGGCTAAATTTCTGCAGTGTGTCTTGCTAGAGGCAAGCTGTTATATGTGTCCATGCTTTCCCATTTGAGGATGCTAACACAAGTCAATATATAATACAGTGCTCTTTTTCCAATTTAATTACAGGAGACAGTGGATTTGATAATAACTAACTTATTTTTAAAAAGCAATGTATTGTTTCTTGAACAATAACTGTAGATTGTAGAACTGATAGCTATGTTTCTTTGCTAGGTTGGAAACAGTGCTTGTTTTTGATGTAAGAACACATATAAGAATACTGTTATGTTCTGGTACTGTCATGTAAGTAGGTATTTGTTATTGTAGAACCATGCAGAAATTGCCTTCTAATTCTGATTAAGTGCTTTACTTTAACCAAAGCTTTAGTACTGCAACTTGGCAGTGTTAGTATTGTAGCACTGTCACATTTGGACATTGTTTTTATCCACAGTCAGTCATAGGGAAAATCAAACTTTCTGTCTCTAAAATGGAAGCAATAGTAACTCTGTCTCACCATATTCTTGTGAGTGATATAGTTTGATAAGGCTTATATATAAGGTTGTGTGGCACAGCTTGACTGGATACTTTTCTTGATTTGGTGTCTGGAAGCCTAGTTGTACCCAGAAATAGCCTTCTGCTAAAAGTGTTTATGCCAGACTGTGAGAGCTGCTGTTCTTAAGAAATAGGATGAGCTATTAATACAATGAATGACATGAACTGTATGACTGTCACAACTAGTACTTCACCTCTGGCATGCAGTAATTATAAAGTACTCGGCTTTTGTCATTTAGAATCATGGAATAATAGAGTTGGAAGAGACCACAACAGCCATCAAGTCCACCTCCCTGCCATGCAGGCACACACATTCAGAGTACACCCAGCAAATAGCTATTCAGTCTCTGTTTAAGAAACTCCAAAGAAAGTGACACTACCACACTCTGAGGCAGCATTTTCCAGTGTCAGACGGTTCTTACCATCAGGAGGTTCTTCCTGATGTTTAGATGAAGTAATATGAATTACTCATATTTATAAAATGTCTTGCACCAGCTATTGTTTAAAATAGTGGCTGGAATGTGTGTCATCTTCCCATAGGGAAGGGATTGGTAGGGGTAGGGAATAGGGATTGGTGCCAAGTGACCGACCACTGGACAGCATTTTAATTTTTCTCACATAGAGTGAGAACAACAGTTACTGTTGCCAGATCTTTGGCAACCTGTCTGTGTGAGTTGCTAACATGTAAAGAAAAGATTTCCACTTCTGGATAGAAACCATTTCATTTTGGCTTCTACAATGTTCATAAGAACTCATGGCCTAAATCTAATTGCTAGTCCCTAATGGAATAGATCTGTTGAAACCAGAGTTTACACAAGTGTTGACTTACCATTCAGCAAGTAATAGGTTGACTCTAACTGGGTCTAGTTGGTGGATTTAGGCCTATAATTCTGGTATGCCAGAATTGTTTTCATTAAAACACAGTAATGAGACAGGTACAGTAACAAGAATTGATGTCTTCTACATTTTCCTCTTTCTAGGTTGGAATATTTATTCCTGTAGGTCATTAATAAGCTTAATATGAACTGTTAGGCTTTTGACACAATGTGCACACAAAAAATAATAAAAATAAAAATCCTTTGCTGTGTCTAGCACAAGTACAGAATCACTGTTCTGTTCCCTGACAAACAACTTGTCAGATGTTTTTGACTATACAGTTGGCCCTCCACACTTGCGGGTTAAGAATTTGTGGAATGTGTCACTGGGAGGAAATCAAACTGGCAGGGTGGCTGTGCCCACCTGTGTGTGTTCCCTCACTCACCTGTGTAGGTGGGAGGGGGGAAGGGAAAGAGGATGGGATGGGAGGAAGGCATGTGTATGTGTTTGCTCACTCCCCATCCTACCCCCCCACCTCTTGAGTGAGGGAGCAAGCAAGGGAAAGCATGCATGTCTGGCCTTTGCCATACCATTACAGGTACTTTTTTGTGTTAAATACAGTTTGGGAGGCTTATAATATTTGCATTTTTTCACTTTCATGGGGATCCTGTGCCCCAATCCCTGTGAAAGTGGGGGAGGCAACTTATTTAATAAACCTTACAGTACTTGACAAGAGTATCCTATTTAAAAAGATTAACTGTTAGTGCACTAACATACATGTGTGCCCCTCTTTATTGATTAACGTAAGAGTTTCTGAAGATGTATTCTTATTTTAAAAGGAGAGAACAAGAGAAAGAAATAATACTTGGACTTCACAATACTAATCAGCCCTGCTGATGGCAAGTAGAGCAGGCATCTCTTATAGTAATACAATGGAAAATACATGCTACCTCCAAACTGTCAAGAGCAAATGACATGAAGATGAATTTGTTGGCAAAATGGAAGGAAAAGCAGTGTTAAGAAAAAGTGGCTTTTTAAGAATTTCACATAAAATTTGGACTAGTACCTTCACAGTCTTTGAGCTTCAGGCCTTGCGACCGACTGCTGGGATTCCTTTCAGTTTAAAAACCCTAAAGCAGTTGGCTTATATTACTACTGTTCTGACTAAAAATGTTGCCAGTTCTAAATTTATCACTGTTAGCTTATTGTGTTGTGTTGTGTTGATTCCATTACAGTGAGATGTGCGTATGTTTTGAGTGAGCTGTGCATCTCCATCTATGTGCTGAATTACTGAGCATTGCAGGTTTTTCTTTTATAGGACTCAGTGTCTCTGTCTTTTAAAGCATGTAGGATTTGGTGTTCAAAACAAGTAGCTTTTGTTGTATGTTGAAATAGTTTGCCCTGAAAACAAAGATAAAAAATACAATGTATTAAAGCAATCACTTGGGCCTTGTGCGAGTAAATGGCTTCTTGTATAAGCAGTTCACCTAAGAAACTAACAGGATATGAATATATATTTCAACTCAAAACTCAATCTTGAGCACACTTAGTATTGTACACAGTGAGACTGATATCTGAGTAAACATGCACAGGACTATACTGTTTGTGTCTTTGCAGCATTTTATGCTGGTTATTGTAGCTTAGCCAGAGTCATATGGTAAATCTAGACCAGTCTTTCTCTACTTTGTTACTCTGGAGGAATCCTTTAAATAATGTTCCTGACCATGATTTCTTGTAGAAACCCTTAGTGGCCTCTCTCAGAACCCTGCAGTCCCAGAGGATCCCAGTTTAAAAACCCTAGTCTAGAATGAGCAGGGATTAAATGTAAGATTAAAATTTAAAATATAGGTCCACCTTTGAAAAACTTTTTGAGCAAGGACTTAAATGCAAAACTGCAAAACACTATTAGCAATAGCAGTTGAATGCTACCCATTTGAAAAATATATTTCTTTTACTAGGCATGAACTACCAGCAGAGCTCTACAGTCAAGCATTGCAAAATAAAAATGCTAACAACTATTTGAACCTTGGATAGCAGTGACAGGAAATTGCTCCTGCTAGCTGGAGATAATTCAGATGAGTTATCTGTGGCAGGCAATGTACCCTGCTTAGTCACTGAAGAAGGAAGTATCTTGTCTGCAATTTAAGATGAAGCACCCATGCAGAGCTTCTGTAAAGGTGCTTGCTCCAGATTGCAATGTGATGATTCTGACTTGGAGGTGTAACAGAGCTGTCTTAGAACATGCAGCCAAGTTTAAGATGTATTCAGCTTCTCCCTGGACAGAATTCTTAGCCAGTTAACTAAAATAATAGCTTTGTATTGTCTGAGACTACATCTTCATGACACATAGCTTTTTATACATGCTTCCCCCATTTGTCTGACAGGTTAGGGAGGGGAGCACTGTCAGGAAATGGAATTGGTTGAAAAGTGGAACCCATGTACTGTACTGTAGGGAGCATGAAGTACTTATGAAGGCTCACTTGGGACTGACTGTACATGCTGCTTTCAGCATCTCTCAGCCAGCTTGGTGCCTTTTTTTCCCTCCTCTCAGCTTACTTTGCAAGCAAGACATGCATGCGAGTGGTCCCAAGCAAACCTCTGTAGGCAAGAAGAAGTGATGAAAGAGTGGAACCCCTGCTGAATTAATGGAACCTGTCCTTAACTTGGAAGCATTGAAAGAGGGAATCGTCAGATAATGGGGTGTCAAAAGGTGGGAGCTTCCTCTATCTGAATGCTTATAAGCAGCTAAGAAAGTTAGAAATTGTTTCCATACCCAAAAATCCAAAGATTTTTTTAAAAGAAGAAGAATAAGAGCAAGAAGAAGAAAGCAGCAGCTATGGTTTTAGCCAACTGAGCAAGGCATTTTTATGCTTGCCTCTGACGGGGATCTGACAACAGCCTCCACTTACTGATAACTTTGATTTCCTCCTGTTCAAACTTTGATTCCAATATGGAAGAGCAACACTGAATGATGCTACTTGGCTGATTTTCTGTTTGCTAAACTAACAGACTTCTGTTTATTTGAAGGTACATGGGGATAGGACTTTCAGCTCAAGGTGTCAACATGAACAGACTTCCTGGTGAGTCACTATTAAGAATTGTTGGAGTTCTTCCCATGCTGTGCTAATTATCACTACATTGATACCGTGCAGTTCTCTAGGCAGGGGGAAGAAAATCTGCTCTGGGGGTTCTGGGGACTGAGTATTGGTTGGAGGAACCTTTGCTGAGTTAAGACTTTTGTTTCCATAACTAGATCTGATCTTCCGTTACTAGATCTGGTCTTTCTGTTCTGTTGCAGTAAATCCATTGCTTTTGAGCTTAAAGGACTTGTGAAAATGTGCTCCAAAAATAGTACTGAATGTGATGATAAGCCTTAGCCCTTTTCTTTGTTGACACCTGCTCTGGAAACTTCTGTTTCCTTACTGTTATTCTTGTAAACCAGGAGTGGGAATTATGCAGCCAATTAGATATTTTGGACTACATCTGGTAGAGGTACCAGGATTTGCAGTTCAACAGCAGTTGCAGTGCTGCATAATTCTCACCCCTATTGTAAACCATTTACTTGTTTATTCTGAAACTTGTGATGTGTCTTTAATTATAGTCTGGTTTTGTTCAACTGCAGACTGTTACCTGATCTGGCAAAGCTGAATGTGGTATTCAGCAGAGATGCATATACTAATATCCTTCCTGTTTCCTTCTAATTGATTTGAAGATTGATTCCTTCTATAATTCTAAATATGTTTTAAGTCTAGGCAGCCAGCCTCTTCTTAACCTAGGGTTCACCAGATGTTATGGCCTATAATTCCCAGCAGCCCAAGCCAGTATAGTGAGGGATTATGGAAGGTGTATTCCAAAACACTTTTAAGGCACCAGACTGGGGAAGGCTGCTGTCAGTTTTATTCTACTCCTGTGGCTATCTTGTTACGTTAAGAGAAGGAGTCAGCAAGTAGTTGTCCCCAAGCAAAATTCTGCTGTCCCGGAGATGTTCTTTACGACACTTCTGTTGTCCAGTTTCTCTCCCAGATGTGGTATATCTGTTCTTTGATCCTCTTCAGTTAAGATGTTGTGAGTCAATGTAGTCTTGAATATTTGTGCTAAACTGGCTATATGTTCTCAAATTTTGTTCCAGTAGAATTTAGTAGTAATACTTTTAAACTGAGTATTTCCAAACCTTAGCCTCATTTAAAGGTGGATATTTCCGATAACTCCTTTGTAAAACCTGTGAGGATACTTGTGGAACGTTAAAGACTAATGAGTTTTATTTGGCATAAATTTTTGTGAATTGTAGCTCACTATACTGGGTATATCTGATGAAGCTGACAGCAGTGGGTTGTAGTTCATGAGAGCTTGTGCCAAATCAAACTATTAAAGACTGTTATGGTGCCACAAAACTCTCTACTTTACGCTACAGGAGACTAGGAAGTCTACACCCATTGAAATTCTTTATTTATCTATATATCTGAAGTATTTTTACTCTTCTCTTTACTCAAAAATCTCCCAAAGCAGGTTTTTTTCAGGCTTTCAGTCTAAAAGACACAAAAGAACAGGAATGGAAGAGCAAAACACATGAGTTGAGACATCAGTTCTTCCTACAGTGGCTTGTTGTTGTTGTTATTATTATCATCTATTTATGTCATGTCATCACTTTGTGTGATGTTTTATAAGTGAAAGAACAACAAAACAGTTCCCTACACTCAGGTTTACAGTCTCATTAAGACATGACACAAAAAGGAAAAAGGGAGGGCATTTCATTTGCTTCTGGGCCTAGGCATGGTGGAAATGTGCCTGCTTCTGAAGGCACACCAGTGGCAGTTGGGATGGAGGGTGGGTCTTTTATTTGCTTCTGGGCCTAAGCACGATGGAGCTGTGCCTGCTTCTTCTTCTCTTCCTCTGAGGCCAGGGCAGTGGCAGTTGGCATAGAGGGGGAGCCTTTTATCTTCTTCTGGGCCTAGGCATGATGGAGTTGTACCTGACTCTTTTTCTCTCCCTTTGTGGCCAGGGCAGTGGCAGTTGGGATGGAGGGAAGGTGGTCTGTCAGCACAGGGGTGGAATAGCTTTGCTTCTCTTCTTGCCTTCTGGAATGGCTGCTGTGTGATGATAATGGGACTAGACACTAGACTTTGTATGAAAATGGTGTTGTGGGACAGTGATTCTATTTTAATAGGATTTTAAGACCATCATAATGATCCCAACATGCCTAAATAAGTTTTGAGGACTCTTGGGGACCTTTATTTTTAAAAAATTAGCACAGAACTATATCAACAGAGCACACTCCCATTTAAAGTAATGCACATTGAAGAACCAGTGTGATATTGTGGGTTATTACATTGGGGGTCTTTGTCCACTGAGCTGTGAAACCAATTGGGTGAACTTGGATTAGTCACGTAAATCTGATTTACCTGCCTGTCAGAGTTTGTATGCAGATACAGTGGAAAGAAGGAAGGCCGTAGTTCATTACCTTGAGCGTATTGAAGGAAAGACGGGATATAAATGTAATTAACTGATAATAGTATTTGGATGCATATCATAATTGAAGGGTGCATTATAGTTGCCTTGGTAAGTCGAAACACATTTCCTCTCGGACCATGACACCTGCTCCCTATGATGCTCTCTTGCAAAAGATATGCAAACACTGCAAAAGAGATGTCTTTTGCTTATGAGGAAGGAGTTCACAACATATGCTGCCATTTCAGCTCAGCACTAAGGCCTCTGTGCAGAATGAAGGAAAATCTCCATTATACTTTTTATGTTACCACAGAACCATGGAATAATAGAGTTGGAAGAGACAACAGGGGCCATCCAGTCCAACCCTCTGCTATGCAGGAACACACATCAAAGCACTCCCAACAGATGGCCATCCAGCCTGGTATAAAACCTCCAAAGAAGGAGACTCCACCACACTCCAAGGCAGCATATTCCACTGCAGAATGGCTCTGACGGTCAGGAGATTATTCTTGACATTCAGGTGGAATCTCTTTTCCTGTACTTTGAATCATTACTCCTTGTCCTAGTCTCTAGAGCAGCCGAAAACAAGCTTGTTCCCTCTTTGATATGACATTCTTTCAGATATTTAAACATGGCTATCATGTCCTCTCTTAACCTTCTCTTTTGCAGACTAAACATACCCTTCTCCCTAAGCTCTCCTTCATAGAGCATGGCTTCCAGACCCTCCACCATTTTGGTCACCCTCCTCTGGACATGTTCTGATTTGTCAATATCCTTCTTGAAATGAGATGCCCAGAACTAGACACAGTATTCTAGATGAGGTCTGACTAAAGCAGAATAGATTGGTACCATTTCTTTCCTTGATCTGGACACCATACTCCTATTGATGCAACCCAGAATCGCATTGGCTTTCTTGGCTGCTGCATCACATTGTGGACTCATATTCAGCTTGTGGTCTACTAAGACTGCAAGATCCTTTTCACACGTACTGTTGTCCATTCAGGTGTCTCGCATCCTATATTTCTGTATTTCATTCTTTGTGCTCAAGCATAGGACCTTACATTTCTCTCTGTTGTTAGCTTTGGCCCAGCTCTCCAATCTGTCAAGATCATTTTTAATTTTGATCCTATCCTCTGGGGTATTAGCAACCCCTCCCAATTCGGTATTATTTACAAATTGGATCAGCATGCCCTCTACTCCTCATCCAAGTCATTGATGAAGGTGTTGAATAGCACTGGGCCCAGGACAGAACCCTGTGGCACCCCACTAATCACTTCTTTCCAGGATGAAGAGAAACCATTAGTGAGCACCCTTTGGGTTCATTCAGTCAACCAATTATGAATCCACCTAACAATAGCACTGTCTAGCCCACATTTTACTAGCTTCTTTGCAATAATATCATAGGGAACTTTGTCAAAGGCCTTACTGAAGTAGGGAAATGCTATATCCACAGCATTCCCTTCATCCATCAAACTCGTAACTCTATCATAGAAAGAGATAAGATTAGTCTGGCATGACTTGTTTTTGAGAAAACCATATTGACTTTTAGTGATCACAGCATTGCTTTTTAAGTAATTACAAACTGTCTGTTTGACAATCTGCTCTAGAATGTTTCTCGGTATTGACATCAAGTTGGCTGGGCATAGTTATTTGCCCCCTCCTTTTAGAAAATGGGGACAATATTTGCCCTCCTCCAGTCTGCTGGGACTTCTCTTGTTCTCCAAGACTTCTCAAAGATTATCGCCAGCAGTTCTGAAATTACTTCTGCCAGTCCTTTTGATATCCTTAGATGTAGTTCATCTGGCCCTGGAGACTTGAACTTGTTTAGAGTAGATAGGCATTCCTGTACTACATCTCTACCTATACTGTGCTGAGTTTCTGCCACTTCCCCAGCTGTTCCCCACCCTCCCAGGTTGAGTACTTTTTTCCATTTGGGAGAAAACAGAGGCAAAAAAAGTGTTGAGTAATTCTGTTTTTTCTCTGCCCCTTGTTAGTACTTGGCCATTTTCTTTATGCAGTGACCCTATCATTTCCTTGTTTTTCCTTTTGCTGCTGACATATCTAAAAGAAAACCTTTTATTGTTTTTAATCTCTTTAATCTCTTTAATCTCTAAAAAATCATTTTAATGAACCTGAGTTCATTCTATGCTTTAGCTTTTCTGACCTGCATATCCTGGCTATTTGTTTAAATTCCTCTTTGGTGATTTCCCCATTTTTCCGTCTCTTGTGCATGTTTCTTTTAATATTTAGCTCAGTTGAGAGTTCCTTAGTCACCCATTCTGATTTCTTTAGACACCTCCTGTTTTTCCTCCATAATGGAACAGCTTTAAATTATGCCTTCAATTATCTCACTTTTAAGAAACTCCCATCCATCGTGAACCTCCTTCTCTTTCAGTATTGTTGACCATGGAAGTTCAGCCAGTAATTCCCTAAGTTTACAGAAATTGGCTTTCTTAAGGTCTAGAATGAATCTCTGGTTACACTGGGGTTCCCTTTCCAACTGCATGATAAATTCCAATAGAGCATGGTCACTCCCACTTGAGAATCCCACCAGTTCCATCCCATTAACAAGGTCATCCCTGTTGGTTAGGGTCAGATCTAAAATATTTGATCCCCTTGTTGCCTCTCCAACCTTCTGGGCAATGAAATTGTTTGCAAGGCAAGTGAGGAATTTGTTGGACCTTATGCTCTTGGCAGAGTTTGACTTCCAACACATATCAGGATAGTTGAAATCTGCTCTAGGGAGACATCATCCAGATCCTCAGTCTGGCTGGGGGTCTGTAGTAGACCCCCACAGTGGCACGAAGGGCGTTTCCATTTACCCTTACCTCGATGATTGGCTGTTGGTCGCGTCCTGCAAAGACAAACTGTACAGGGACATCCACAGGACACTGTCCCTTTTGACTCGCCTTGGTCTCCGGGTCAACCCGAAGAAGTCGCACCTCGAGCCGGCGAGGGTGCTCGATTTCATCGGCGCGACCCTGGACTCGGTTTCTGCCAGGGCCTACTTACCGCTGGAGCGCGCACGTACCCTTCGCCGGGCGGCAGCCACCACCTTCGACGCGCCTACGGTGTCGGCGAGGAGGATCCAGCAGCTCCTCGGGTACATGGCCTCCACCACAGCGGTTACCTACCTCTCCCAGCTGCACGCGCGCCCGCTCCAACACTGGTTCGTCCGGGTCTTCAATCCGCTCCGGGACGACCAGAGGTGTCATCTACGACCTCCTATGCACGTGCGCCGCTCCCTGCTTTGGTGGCTGTCTTACCGCCACCTGCTCTCCGGGATGCCGTTCCGAGAGCCGACTCCTCGACTGACGGTAACGACCGACGCTTCCCTGTTCGGCTGGGGAGCGCACTGCCGTGGACTCAGGGTACGAGGACATTGGGCCGACGACGAGACCGGTCTCCACATCAACGCTCTCGAGCTTCTAGCCATCTGGAAAGCTCTGAGAGCGTTTCGCAATTTGGTCACTGGACACACGGTCCTGGTTCTGACGGACAACACGACGGCAGTCTGTTACGTCAACAGACAAGGGGGGACCCACTCGACCACGCTCCTGACCATCGCGCTCCAACTGGGGGACTGGTGCGTGTCGCTCTGGGTCCACCCGATAGCCGTGCACCTGGCGGGCCAGGACAACACCACAGCGGACGCCCTCAGCAGGGACACTTCCTGCCACCACGAGTGGTCCCTGTCGAGGGAAGCGTTCCAGCTGATTCGGGACCGATGGGGCAAGCCCACGATCGACCTCTTTGCCACCGAGGAGAACACGAAGTGCCGTCGGTACTGCTCGAGAGCCGGTCGGGGCCCGGGCTCTCTCGGCGACGCCTTCCAGTTCCGATGGAGCGACGGCCTTCTGTATGCGTTCCCTCCATTTCCCCTTCTCGGTCGGGTGGTCGCCAAGATCCTGGCGGACCGAGCAGACGTGGTTCTCATGGCTCCATACTGGCCGAGGCAACATTGTTTCGGCCCCCTGTTCGAGGCGGCTCGGGGTCGGCTCCTGCGGTTCCACTCGACTCCGGACCTTCTGTCACACTCGGGCGGTCTCGTTCTCCATCCCGACCTGCCCCTCCTGGCCCTCCACGCATGGCGGATAACGCCTTAGACGACCCAGTCATCCGGAACGTCCTGACCGCGACCAGGAAGGAGTCGACGCGCCGTAACTATGCCTACAAATGGCAAAAATTTGTTGCCTTTGCTGAGACATGGGGAGAGCCGGTATCGCCTGTCGGCCAAGGTACCGTCCTCCACTTCTTACTCCATCTTCGGCAGCAGGGACTGGCATTCTCCTCCTTAAAGGTCTACCTTGCCGCCATCGTGGCGTATCAACCTCGCGGCTCTCCATCGGCGGCGCTCTTTCGTGACGCCACCATGAAGCAGTTCATGAAGGGCCTACAGCATCTATACCCACCGGTATCGCCACCGTTACAGCCTTGGTCGCTCTCTCTGGTGCTGTCGCAGCTGACTCGACCACCGTTCGAGCCCATGGCCATGGCGGATGACAGGCTCTTGACTATTAAGACTGCTTTCCTGGTGGCTGTCACCTCAGCCAGGCGAGCCAGCGAGCTGACAGCGTTGCGAGCTGACGAGCCCTTCCTTGTTTTCCACAGGGACAAGGTAGTTCTCAGACCTGACATCTCCTTCCTGCCCAAGGTGGTGTCACACTTCCACCTTAATCAGGACATTATTCTGCCAACGTTCCATCCGAATCCGACGACACCCTTGGAGCGGTCCCTACACTCCCTCGATGTTCGCCGGGCCCTGGCGTTCTACACCAGCCGGACTGCGTCTTTCAGACAGACCCCACACTTGTTCGTGTGCTACGGTCAGCGCCGTAGAGGCCACAAGGTTTCCACCCAGCGTTTTTCTAAGTGGGTGGCCCAGACTATACTACTGGCCTACGAGCTGGCAAAACAGCCCCCGCCAGACTTGCTCCGGGCTCATTCCACCAGAGCCGTGGCATCCTCGGCAGCTCTCCTGCGAGGTGTGGACCTACAAGAACTGTGTCGGGTGGCGACCTGGTCCAGGCCATCGACCTTCGTGTGCCACTACCGACTGGACTGCCGGTCCCGGAGGGATGCCCGGTTTGGACGAGCAGTGCTGACCTCCGTACTCTAGGACCTGACCCACCATCCTTCTGGTAAGCTACAAAGTCTCCTAGTGTGTGAGGCACAGAGACCACGAAGAAGAAGAACAGGTTGCTTACCTGTAACTGTGGTTCTTCGAGTGGTCATCTGTGCCCTCACACACACCCACCCAGCCGTCCCCTCTTTCTCAGGTCCCTTTTTTCGGTGGACTTTAGAACTGAGGAGAGACCATTGCTCGGCGGGCTGAACATGCTCAGTGCAGGCAGAGGGGGAGGGGTTCCCGCCAAGCTACTAAGCTCTAGAAATTTCCGAACGGTACCGCGCATGCGCGAAAGCTCCTAGTGTGTGAGGGCACAGATGACCACTCGAAGAACCACAGTTACAGGTAAGCAACCTGTTCTTCTCACTCCCTTGATTCTTACCCAGATACTCTCAACCTGGCTTCCTGGATTTAAGTCATAGATCTCTTCCCAGGTGTAAACAGCCTTGACATATAATGCTACATCTCTTGCTTTATTGTTTGGTCTATTTCTCCTAAATAGGTGATACCCCCCAATTATTACATTCCAATCATGAGACTCATCCTACCAGGTTTCAGGGATACTATTTATATTTATTTTGTTATATTAAGAGGTCATCTTGTTTATTTCCCATGGTGTGTGCATTGGTGTAGCGACATTTAAGACCATGTGCTCTTCCCATAAGCCCTTTACTAAAGTTGGTTTTCCTACCACTGTTGATCTGTAGTACTACTTGGCCTGCTCTTTCTATAACATTTGGGCTGTTCTCCCCAGCACTTGCTGAACTCCTGCCCTGAATACTACTGTCTCCCTCCCTACCACAACTTGGTTTAAAGCCCTCCTGATGAAATTTTGTGAGACTCCTAGCAAAAGCATTCCTGCCAATAGCTGTGAGGTGCACCCTATCCTCTGCCAGAAGACTATCCTCGTGAAAATGTAATCCATGGTCTAAGAAGCCAAATCGTTCCTGGTGGCATCATCTGCGGAGCCAGTTGTCCACCTCCACTACTCTTCTGTCCCTTCAAGGGCCATGTATTTCAACAGGGAAGAGAGATGAAATTACAACCTTTCCAGCAAAGTCTTTCAGCTTCCTACCCATAACCTCATAATCCTTTGTGATATCTTGAAAGCTGCACCTTACAGTTTTATTGGTTCCCACATGAAGCAAAAGTAAGGTGTTAATGGTCAGTGGGCTTGACCAGTCTTGTCAGCCTCTCTGTTAAATCACAAATTTTGGCCCCAGAGAGACAGCACACCTCCCGATTTATCCTGTTGGGTTTGCAAATTGTTGCTTCTGTTCCTCTCAGCAAGGAGTCCCCAACCACCACAACTTGTCTCCTCTGAGGCTTGGCAGGGGTTACTAGATGTGCAGATTCTTCCCAGGTCACTTCCACATCCACATCCACTTCAAGCTGACTCTGTTGCTCTTGCTGCTGTTCCATTTCCTCATTAACCTTCTCTTCAAGCTGCTACTGTTTTCTTTTTGCTATTCTATTTCCTCACTAATAAAGGAGAGAGCTTGGAATCAATACTGTAGCTCCAAACTCTTTGTTTGGTTCCTGGCCCTTATACATGTAACATTCCTCCAAGTGTCTGCATCCTGTGATTGGGAACTGGCTTCCTCCTCAGTGATGTTTCCTGTGTGTTCTGTATTCAAGATGGTCCTCTCTGCCCCATCCAAAAATCCTCATCCTCCCTAATAATCCAAAGATTGGAAACATGGGTCTCCAGCTGCTGGACCTTCTCTTCCAACAGGGCCACCAACTGGCACTTACTGCAAGTGTACCCAACCATATCCTCTGGCAAGAAAACAAACATGCCACAGCTGCTGCAGGTGACTGCAGCTGGTCCCTGACTATCCATATTTGACAATTTAGGACAGTCAATTAAAAAAAAACCTGGACCACCCACTCAACACCCACATAAACCCCCCTGTTAGCCTCACCTATCCACAAAGCTCTGACTGCCAAGCTCCCAGGATTGAGGCTGCAGTTACATAGTTACATAGTGGCCACTAGCTCCTCCTTCAACTCTCAGCCCCTGGGACCTTGTGCTCAGGCAGAGCACCTGGGCCTCCACACAATGGATACAACAGAGTGCTAATGCATCCTCCACTCAGCTCACACACAGCCAATCACTTTTAGACCAACACCCATAAGCTGACCACAGCACAGTAGAACAACCAAGCCTTCACCTGGCTCACACAAGCAAGCAAGCAAGCAAGCAAGCAAGCAGCCAAACAAACCAGCAAGGAGATAAACTGTCTACCAAGCAAACAAGCAACCAAACAAACCAACAAGAAGACAAACTCCCTACCAAGCCAGCAAGCAATCAACCAGACTAACAAACCAGCAAGGAGACAAACTCCCTACCAAGCAAGCAAAGAAACAAATTCAACAGCAACCCAGCAAACAAGCAAGCAAGGAAACAGAGTCACAAGCCATCCAGCAAACACCAAACAAGGAAACAGACTCACAAGCAACCCAGCAAACCTTCAAGCAACAAAGTAACCACACAAGCAACCAATCAAACAAGCAGGCAAACAGAGTGTCTTACCCCCAACAGTGATCTCTTGGCACAGCTCTCCAACAAACACAAACTCTCCAAAGGCTCACTAGGGCTGGGGAGGTTTACCCTAAGAAGCACAAGCTCACCTTATGATGTTTCTTCTAGCACACCCACATAAATACCCCTGTTAGCCTTGCCTGTTCGCCAAGTTCTGATTTCGTGTTTCGGTTAATTTTTGCATTTGGTCTTGGCGTGGGGGGGGGGCGTAGTTGTGGTTTGAATTGTTTTTTGAAAAACCAAAATCTGCACTGTGATACTAATTTAATGATTAGTCCACAATAGCAACCTCTTACTTAGCTGAAATTTGCACATGCTTAACATTTGATGAACTTGATTGGAAGATCACATGAAAATGACAGTGTCAGGCAAGATCTCTGAACATTATTAGAGAGTGCTAATGTGACCTGTATTTAGGCTGTGTTTTTCATTTACTTCTTTTGTAGTTAGCTGCTAAAAATGCATCCTGCTGCAGCTTCTAAGAGGATGCTCATTCATCTTACCAGAGGATTGGGTTGCAGCCATTTTTTTTCAGCAAAAGTATGTTAACAATGGGTCTTTAGTAATAGCAGGTGTTGAAGGCTGTTTGCAAAATCTGTATGAGATAAATACTTATCCTCGTGTATACTTAGTCTAGCATTTGGTGCTGAAGTATAATGATCAGAAAGAAATGCAGAAATTGTATTTGTCAGGGTATTTGATTGATCACAGTAAAGATTCAGATCTAGAACTGGCTCCAGTTTGAAAGATTGAACTTAAAATAGTTTGGAGCATCTGCTAACAATTTTGTGGCCAATCAAGTTGAACACCATGTGCTAGCTGTGTGTTGTGGTCTGTGTCACAATTCCTGCTTGGCTCACCCTCTTGATTGCTCATTATCCAATATGAAGCAGAAGTAGGTTTACTGAGTCTCAGTGGGTTGTCATCAGTAACAGAAATCAGTAATATCACCCCACTGTTCTGCAAGCAGAGTGGAACAACATTTCATTTCCATTTTATCCTTCCACTAACTCTGTGCAACAGGTTAGGCTACACCTGGAAATAAAATTTAGCAATCCTTTATCCAGGCTAGTTGCTCACTACTTTACACTGATTGTGTGAGTGAAGGAAGACAATCTCCATTACAAGCCAGGAGGTAGTCACGTACACAGGAGTCCTAGCCCCTCCCGTCTGCTGACTCATGACTCTACCTCACCTGAAGCGCCTCCCTCTGGACATTTCCTTATATGGATGGAAGTTTCTGGACATTACCTAATATGAGGCGGGTGGTCTGTGGTTGGTGGAAAAATGCCGCAGTGGGTGTGTATGCTGTTTACCTGGGTAAAAAGGCCTTGCCCCGCCTCCGGCCTTTGTCCCGAACCTCCGGCACCCTGCTGCAGCAGATTTATATATTTTTGTACTTTTATACTTTTGTACTCAATAAATCTGGCCTCTAGCCTTTGAACCAAGAAACGTCTGGTCATTTGCCTGTTTCTCAGAAGAAGCTGTCCTTCTTAAGGGCGTAGAAGGTGACAATTATCTTATGACAGTTGAAATGCAGCCATGCTGGTGTTAACTAAAATAGCTGGCGTAGGGTGTGCTTACTGCATCTTGCAGTATTCATCCTTCTTTGATTTCTCCACATTTTGTTGTGTTGCAACTTGGAATTGGAATGGAATTAATTGGCGTTGTTACCACTTGATATTCAAAACTTACTGTGAAGATATAACATTTTTATTCTGGCCCAAATTTAAGTCAAGTGGTAATACTGCTAATTAAATCCTTTCCAATTCCAGTTCATAACACAATAAAGTGGAAAAATCAAGGTGGGTATCTCTTCAAGATATTGTGTTGGTCCCCAAATTAACAAAGTGAAATCACGTCAGATTTCTGAAGTTCATTACCAGCAAATGGGAAAAGATGCTTGTCTTATTTTGTGCTACCTCTTTTTGCTGTGTAACTAATTAGACTGCTAAATGTTGATGTTTACTAAAAACTCTGAAACATGACCTTAAATGAATCCAGTCATCTTATATAGGTAAGTGTTTTTCTTTTTAATCCTTGGCTCAAGAAGGAGTGTGTTGGGTTTTGGCTTGATATTTTGTAAAGTTTGTGTTGCTTCTGCTTCTAATTCCAAAGATTGTTCTCTCTCCCTGGTTTGAAGTGGGGTGATCAGAAGGATCATTTTGTACAGATTTGTAGAGATGAATGAATGTTGTTGTTTTTATCTTTTAATTTATATCCTGCCTTTTTTGGCTTGCATATTAAAATGATTACAATGTAATTAAAAAATATAAAAAGTCATCATGAAAACAAAATTAAACTATTAACAATATTAAAATAGTTTAAATCTTACACTACTTTCTTTGAAAGCATAATATTCTAAAAGTCAGACTGATTTTTTTTAAAAAAAAAGTCTTTGCCTGCTGCTGGAAAAACCAAAGTACAATTCTAGCTTCCCTAGACAGGGATTTTCAGGGTCTGGGGGAGCCACTGAGAAGACCCACTCTTGTGTTCCCAACAACCATACCTCTGAAAGAAGAGCCTCTCTTACAGAGGTCGGAGTCCAGATGGGCTCATATGCAGGGGCAAAATCTGTCAGCCTGGGCCTAAGCCATATAGGGCTTTAGGGGTCATAAATCCAAACTCTTAAGCTTGTTTTCTGGGATGAAAAATCCCACTGGTATTAATAAACAGGGTTCTCCAGTTTCTGTGTAGAATTACTAGCAAGCAAGTTCCTGATTTTCCCTGATTCTTCCCCTCATTGCCCCTTATCAGACACAAAAGTCCCCTTTCAAACTCCTTGTAGGGAGAACTTGGAAAAACAGGAAGTCTTGGATCATGAAATAATTGCCAGGAAGACAGTTGCAGTCCCCAGTAGCAGTTGAAATGGTTGATGGGACTTCCATTCAGTATAATTATGATTACAGCTAAAATGTATAAGCAGTGCTCTTCTCCTGTTTGTCTGTAAATACAGCTTGTTCTTTTTGGATTACTGTAGATATCCCTACCATCATATTTGGAAACTTACTTCAAGAATTGCCAGTTTCAGTAACTGAGAAATACAGTAAGAATCTAATGTTGGGTATCAAAGGTTTCTCAATATACACTGTTTTTTAAAAGAAGTTGTCTGATGTAATTAAAAATTATACTCAAAGTACACCACCATTCCACCATCAGAATAATGCGTAGTTGCAACACCTTGGCCAACCATCAGATAGCTTGAGTGTTGTAAGGCAAAATATCTGGAGAGCACTTGGATGAAGAAGGGTGTTTTACTCTCTCTGTACAGCCATTTTCTTTCCTACCAAAACAGAAATTTCCTTGTCAGAGAATTTCTTCCTAATCACTTTTGATACTGATAGAAAGCAACAAGAGTGCCCATTGTGAATGGGGCTTTGAAGGTGGCTGACTCCGTATTTTATATTTAAACATTTACTGCAAATTCATTTATTAAATCCTGGTTCCTGTTTTCCTGGTACTTAATCTGACTTGAAAAATGGGAGCAGTTCAAGACCCAGAGGGCCTATAGGTGGTTCAAGAGCACTTCCAAAAGGGTGTGGTGGTCAAACAGTCCTGGAAAATATTGGAGATTCCACTGCTGAGTTGTCATATGGGTGTTCACTCTACAAACTATTGTTGCAAATGTCAGATGTTGTTCATCTTTTTTAAATTGGATGATTGCAGGTTTGTGGCGTTCAGAATGAAGTAGGTCACTCTGTTCTTTCTAACTCTGAATTAAGAAGGAAGCAGTCATTTTTAGGTGGAGATGTTTGGTGTACGTGCCCTGAGTCACTGTAGATAGGAGTGTTGATAGTTCTTGGGAGTACTGTGATAGATCACAAATAAATGCTCGTATTGTCATGTGCTTAAGCATGTTTTTAAAAAGCTGTCTGTGGACTCCATGAGATTTTGGACTGGTGTTTTTATTAATTTTTGTTGAAACAGGATGGGAAGCCTTTTTCTGCAGTGAGCATCTCCAACATGACACAGCTATAGGGCTGCTCTGAAAACTGCTGCTTGTAAAAGAGAAATAGCATCACTTGAGCTAGTCTGTTGTATGCCAAATTCCATTTTATATGACATAGATTTAACCGCAAATAAACCATCTTCAGCCTAAGCAGCTGGAGTTTAATTTTTCAGAGGAAATCTACAAGGCAAGTTGTTGCCCAGGGAACATAGGTCAATTTTCTCACGGTTTTGGCTCTGTGTTGCAGGGACTTTTTGTCCTGAACATGTCACGTGGTGTTATTTTGGTAGCTTTCTTCTGGAGTGGGGTCTGGTTCTTTTGCTAGCCTGTGAGATCCAGCAGAGTATATTTAGTCCATGGAGACCTGACTGTGGTTAGTGCAATATGATGCTTCAGTGCCTCTTTGACTGGAATCTGTGGTTTATATTAAAAGAGAGAGATGGAAAAAATGTCTGCTGCATGAGGCCAAACATAAATCTGCTGGAAGCTAAACAAGAGGTAGTTTGTGACTAGGCTCCTCCATGGCTGCTGAAAGATGGCCTTTCAGGATCTCTCAGCCTTCTTGTGGGATGCAGGTGCTTATACTGGACTTGATTCTTGGAAAGCAACAGGAATCAAATAGTACTACAGGCACTAGAGGTGGCTGGCAGTTTGACCTTTTCTTTCTTTTTTTAAACATACATACTTGCTCACGCTTCTGTGCACTTTCTCTCTCACGTACACACATACACTCCATAGATGCAGAATGAGAGAGAAAGACTGAGATCTTGTGGTATGTTAGCACTTTAGCTACTAGGAAATTTATTTTCTTAAGCAACAACTCCCAGAATCTCCCTACCAGTGGCCATGCTGTCTGGAGTATTGTAATCCTTTTTGGGAATTGCAGCCTACCCCCACCCATACAAAAACAAAGCCCTTACATAAGCTCTGTTATTTCTTGTGCTTCTTTTTCCCATTCCAGGTTTCTTTTTAGCAACAATTGAAATCTGCATATAACACTAAGTCAAAAAGAAACGAGTGGGTTAAACATATGCTGAAAAGGGCTAGGAAACAGGCATGTAGTCCTGTAGCTTGCTCTCATTATCTCTTAACCATGTTTTTGGAAAATTACATGTGAACACCTAGATCTTGAGCTTCTGGCTGCTTTGTCTTGAAAGCTAAAAGTTGTTGACACTTAGCATGAAGCACTCTGACCCACTCTGGATGCTATGTCTCACCACTAGCAAAATGTTCAGATTCTGTTTTGAACCTCACCTACTGGAGAAAACTATGTCACTCTTGGTGCTGCTTTAAATTGATGATACTATTCATTTTGCTGTTGCCATCTCTTCCCTTTATTTATACCTGGACCATGAAGAATTTAGTGGACCACCATAAGTTAAGGTTTCTTGTCATGTCTAGACCTTCTGCTCTTTCCATCTGTAGTCATGACTAAGAGATCATGCTCGTACTGCTCCATTGCTGGATAACTTTTTACTTCAGTGGATCATTCCAAGTATAAATTGGTAGCTTGAAGATTAATTCTTGTAGGGTACAGATGTAGAGAGCCCCACCCCTTGCCTTTATATGATTTAAACTGGGGGGTTTTTTGGATATGTGGCAGTCAGTAAACCTCGCGTGATGCAGAATATCTTGTGTGTACGTGTGTGTGTGTGTGCGCGTGCGCACGCGCATGCTTTCAAGTTGCCTGTGGTGACCCCATGAATTTCGTAGGATTTTCTTAGGCAACGAGTACTCAGAGGTAGTTTTGGCAGTTTCTTTCTCTGAAGTACAGTCTGTAGGGCCTGGTATTTGTAGCTGATCTCTCAACCGAGTACTGGCTAGGACTGAACCTGCTTAGCTTTCAAGATCAAATGGGATCTGGTGCCTTTCGGATATTAAATCTCTCACAGAATAACTTGTTCCTCAAAGTAGCAAGTTGTGTAAGTAGACTTGTAGAGGCATCCCTGATCTGTAGCTCACAAATTGTTCTTCTTTTCTTTTCTCCATATTTTGGTTCTGACCCTGGAAAAGTATGTCAAAAGACATAAAGTGTTAATAGTAACAAAGTAATATAGTAAATATTACTTTACAATAGTAAAAAAGACAGTAAATTTTGCTTGTTTTATCTGTCATACTTTGTGTTGTCTTCATAAGATAAACAAATTTGTTCTCTGAGTGTGGGATTTCTCAGGTGACTTTCTCACCTGAACTTCATCTGTCACATGTCACAATTGTACACTGATTCTTCATCTTATTCTTAGAAATCCAACCATCATGCTTCTTTTTGGGAGATTATTTCATCTATTGGTAGTGTACTGAGTGAATCGTTTTCATATGCTTTGGACCATAGATGAGAGAAACTGTGTGAAGTTCTTGAATTAAAACAATGACAGTACAGTTGTCCCTCCATATCCATGGATTCTGTATCCACAGATTCAAACAATCACAGCTGGAAAATGTTTTTTAAAAAATTCTCAAAAAGCAAATCTTTGAGTTGTTCACCATTTTATATAAGGCATGCTGTTTTACTACCACATTGTATGTAATGGGACATGAATATCCATGGATTTTGATATCTGTGGGTCATCCTGGAACCAAACTCCAGCGGATACTGAAGGGCCACTTTATAGAAAAGTAGCAGCTACAATGTATAATGCTCATCTGTATCTACAGTTCCTCCCCAGAGCCAGACCATTCAGCAGAAGATCCTTTGAGCTCTAATATGATCATTCTCTCAGCTGTTCTAGCTGTAAGCAGAATTGGGCACACTTAGCTAACTACCTAAGACTGAGTCATTTGAGGACATTTTATGATACAGCCAGGATGCTCTTATCTTGCAGGCACAGTATGCACTTCTACTCTGTTCTACTATTTAACATCCTTTGATGAAAGGAAGAAAAATGGTCTCAAAGGACATGTGGAAGGGAAATGTATGAAAGCAAAGAGAAAGAAAGAAAGAGGAAAGACAGGGGACGAAAGAAAGGGGAAAGGGCATGGGAAGAGACTAGAGGTATTACAGAGAATGGAGGAAATTTGTTGTACAAAAAAAGTAAATTTAACAATAATACGTATTATCCATGTAATACAAAGAAGTGAGGTGATAACTGAACAAAAGGTAATCCATTCAATGTCAGGGACTGCTGAATAGTACTCCAGCATTCATCTACTTTTTCAGTTTCAGTCAGAACAGCCTATTTGAAAGTCATTGTCTTAAAGTAAAGTGGGCAAAACCCAAAATGCTGCTCATTCAAAACAAGGGAGTACTCTCATTTATCAAATGATCTGTATATTGTTGCTGAATCAGTTAAAATAAGGAAGTATGAATAATTCCCTTTTTATTTATTAATCCCCTCAGTAGATTTTGAGTTGAATGGGAAAGTGCATGAATAAAGAAAGGACCAAAGCCAATGAGACTGCCATAGGAATTAACACTGAGGATTAGTACAGGCCCCAGATACCATCGCTATATAGTTGTGATCTTTTACCAGAAACAGTTTGCATATATTTCCCTGGTTTTGCATTCAGATGTGTTTTTGTATGAATACAGTTTGAATATACATCTTAAACATTGTAATCAAGTATTTGATGAAACAATTTCCAGCAGAAATGAATTTCTTCCAAAATTTTAAAAACTAGAACGTTTTCCCACATATATCTCAAAGTGTCTATACTTTTTACCCTGTGCTTCAGAGTTTGCTTGAGTCTAAGGGAGCTTGTAAGATGTAACCACCCTGTATTCCAGCAGTCCTCTGTCTTCCAATAATACTCTTAGAAATGTTAACTACAGCTGTATATACCCTTGTCCTGTATGAGCATATCCTGCCAGATTATACTAGTATGGGCTTACTGATGTGCATTTCTTGTTTTTACCTTTCATGATTCTTGTTTCCCTCCTGTTAAACTTGCCCTTGATGTTCTGTTTTCTTTAGGTTGGGATAAGCATTCCTATGGCTATCATGGTGATGATGGACACTCCTTCTGCTCTTCAGGGACAGGGCAACCCTATGGCCCCACATTCACTACTGGTGATGTGATTGGCTGCTGTGTGAACCTCATCAATAACACCTGCTTCTACACAAAAAATGGTCACAGCTTAGGTAGGCAAGCAGTTGGCTCATCTTACTTTTCTTTTCAGATTTCAAACCAAACAACTGTCCACCCTCTTAGTTCAAGCACTAACTTGCAGACATGACCAAAATTTCTGGGATGAAACAAAAACTAGGAAGAATAACTTGGCATAATTAATTGTGTTAATGTTAGTATGTGTGGATAACCTATGTATCTTGAATTGCTGGGAGGTCCAATAGACATACACCCTTTGGACCAGTTCCCAGGGTAGTTTCACCAGAACATTATCCTAAAGTCAAGCCTGAAGTCAGATTGAAACAGATACACGATCCATAGTATTCAGAAACCCCTAGAACTGAAATGCTACCACACAAGATTGTGCCTTACCAGAACGTGGAATATTATTGGTAGATTGGAAATTGCCCGTTATGTTGGGCAAATGGGTGTGGTTCAAGGAGGGATTTTGCAGTAAAGTCTCACAACAGTCTTCTTCAGGCTAGATGGAATCACGCTTTGGCATAAACCATCCTTTACCCATTTGGCCAGTTCATCCATGCCCCAAGTAGCTTTTGTAAGCCAGGAAGGGCAAGGCTCCACTGCATATGTGGAAGGTCTCATCTGTCCATAGCACCTCTCCATATCCCAGACACAGAAAAACTGAATAATATCCATTATGATTATTAAAACAGGGGATCAGTTATATCCATTGAGCCTGTTTATTAGCCATGACAGGAAGTCTGCACAGATACAGTTTTATCTGCCAGGGTTGTGCACAGATTACAACAGGTTACAGGTTTCTTAATACTCTTGATTTTCTTCTTGAGATGAGAATGTAATAGACTTTTTTAAAAAGCCAACTGTACAAAACAAAACAAACCTCAGTTAGTGATGCAAAACTGTTTCTTCTCCACTGTTATCACAAGTAGGCTTTCAGATTCCAGACATTTTTTTACCCCATGTTCTGTTTTGTGCCTGATAAATTTAGAAGGGGATTGAAAAAATCAGCAACTCACACTGATGCAAGTTATTTACTGACACATACATATGGTGAATGATTTTTCTGTTGTGCCAGAACATGTTGGGATCAGAAGAGAGAACCCCAGCTACTCGGATTGTTTCAGAGATGCTTTGTAAATATCTGACACTTTAAAATATGAGTCCTTTACCCAGCAAGTAAATTCTATCATGCCTCTGTTAATATTATTTTTTTGCACTGATAAAGGTTAGGCAAAATCTATGACCCAGAAGCAAAGCTAGTCTTGTTATGAAGCAGGGTTAAATGTTCTGCTTCAAGCTGCATCATGAGGGAAGGACAGATGAAGGCAAGAACTGGTGTGTCAGTGGGCAAAATATGTTCAGCCAGCACTACCCGGAAGTTCAAATGATGTTACAAAGAAATTGGAATTCTGTGTGCGGATACTATGAAATAGTTATATTTACTTAAATTTTATCTGCTTTCTGGTTTGTAGCTAACCTGTAGAGACAATGGCCAGAGACTAGAGTAGATCTTGATAGCTGTGCTTCTGTCCGCCAAAAATCTTCGGTTTGTTTTGTTCTTTGGCATTCAGAAGATAATACTCAGGTTTGTTTCTTGTGGTCCTTGTGGTATAGATGATGAATCTTCACTAAGTTCTATATCATATACATTTTGAATAAAATAAAATAACTTATGGCCAGGGTCTTGCATAGACCTATTCTGTTCTTAGAACTACATCAGATTTTAGTCAGATTTTTGTGCACTCCATTTGTTACATGGATGATGGTCGTATGTCCATTCCTGGGAGAGTATATTGTGATCAGTTAATTCACAATTTGGGGTTAAAGGTACAGCATTCTGGAAATTTGGAAATCATGGAGGAAGGATTTTTTTCTGTTTTTTTTTAAATCTTCGGAAAAAGTGAAAAAAAGTTATATTAACAGCTTTTAAAGACTGAAAGTCATTTGTTGTTGTGTGCCTTCAAGTTATTTCTGACTTTAGCAGTGCTAAAGTGAATGTATCCCAGGGTTTTCTTAGGAAGATTTGTTCAGAGGGGGTTTGCCTTTACCTTCAGCTTCAGAGAGAATGTGATTTGCCCAAGGTGACCCAGTGGATTTCCATGGCTGAGTGGGCATTCAAACCTTGGTTGTACTTCAACACCCAAACTATTATGCCATGCTGGCTTAGAAAGTCACGTAAGGAATATAAAATGTATTATGTATAATTTTGTTGGCACAAAATTATTATATTTGGTATTTATTTATGTAATAATTGCAAATTGAATTTCCTATTTTAAGAAAAAATATATGTTGTTACAAATGGAGCTGTAGGATCCTGAACTGTAAGTAATCACTTTGCACAGCCAGGCTTCACATCCCTCTATCCACCAAGGAAGGAATCTAGGAGTCCCCCTCCTTCCTTGGTGAGAGAGGCATGGGGGGCCTGGCTGCACAGAACAAGGACCTTGGCTGGCAGTGGCAAACATGGCCCTGGAACAGATCATGGGTAAGTGAAACCATGGATGCTGGTCTGGCAGATACTGGGGACCAGGTATTGTGGGAGTAAATATGTGAACTCCTTGTTTTAAACATTGATCATTGTTGGGGGGATCCATAATCCATTTTTTGAAAACTCTCAGTCCTTCCCCCCATAATTTTTTGGTTTTTGTTCTGAGCTTCACATCTCTGTTGGGGCACAATTCTAAATGGCAGCTGTGCTGTGTTGGACAGAGCTCCCATTGTACCATACAGCTACAAACAATGAGAATTGTAATCCAACACAGCTAGAGGGCACCACATTTGGGAAGGCTGGACTAAACATTTTGGCTTCCCTGCAGAAAATGACCAGGGAAGCCTAAGCTGGTCCAACTAAAGTAGGATAGATTGATAGACTTATGCATCATGTGGATAATATATAGACTATTTTTTTCTCTCTCAGTACTGGCATTTGTAATAAGAGGTGAAATAAATTGCCAGGAGAGACAATGTGGTGTAGTGGCTTGAATGTTGAACTGCTATGCTGGAGACGAGGGTTTGATTCCCCTCTTGGCCATGGAAACCCGTTCAGTGACCTTGGAGTGCATCACACACACTAAGCCCCAGAAAACCTTGTGATAGGTTCACCTTTGGGTCACCAGAAGTTGGAAATGACTTGAAGGCACACAACAACAACAAAATTTGGGCAGACCAGCAAAAATACTTCCTTGCATTTCATCTAATTGTCTTTTGAAATTCACTAGCACAACATGTGTTGGAGATCACTGAGTTAGACAGCTGTGAAAGGAAGGTAGACAAATTTCTGTGGGGTAAATCAGCCTCTGACTTTAGATGTGATCCTCTCACAAGAACCACCATGTTCAGATGCAGAACAGCAAGAATATCAGTTGCCAGGGAAGAATGCAAAAGACCTCTTGCCATCACATCGTACTGGTGGGCTCTAGTAAGCATCTGCTGCAAACCAATATACTGAACTAGATTGTAGTGGGCCAGTGAAGAGGAAGTATGGGGGCCAAATTTTGCTCTTGCATTCCACCATGATGTGCACCCGGCCGCAAATCGGCTACTGAACCATTCTGCACACAACAAAACCAAAACTGGGAGTCACTTTTTGTTTGGGGTTTTGGCAGCTTTCAGCCATTCTCCTTTGTATGGGGTGGCAGTCAGAAGTTCAGGAGCTTTTCTTATGTTTATACTATTGCTGGAGACAGAGGTGTTTTGCTGTTTGCAGTTTTTACCCTACGTATTTGGGGAGCCAGGGCAGGTTCTGTAGAGGTCGTGGGCTGCAAAAAGCCCCACCTGCAAGGGCTGCCCAAAGCTTATCCACTCCCTGGATTAAGTCAAGACCAGCTTCCAGATAGTGGGAGGCTTTATGGTTACTTCTTTTTCTCCCCAGGGTGGAAGAGGTCGCCTGATTTCCTACCGTAGACCAGATGGATGTTTGGCTTTTAATGCTCTAGAGCTGTACTTAAATTCAAATACCTTGCTACCAAATTTTATAACCTTTCTTCTTCTAGAAGAAAGAGAACACTCAGTGACCTTGGGGAAACCTTGTTCTTCACAGAACAAAGGAAGTTGTGATGGCAAACTATTCCTGAAAGAGCTTGCTGTTAATCTTGAGAGGAATAATTCTGTGCCTCTGGAGCATCTAATTGATTTATTTTAACAATCAAATGCTTAGTTGCCATCACACTAGCATTCATGTTTTTAGTACACCACTCCTCTCTGTATGATATGTTTTTTGTCTTCTCTACCCTGCAGCATTGCTTATCTGTATGTGTTAAAGCTGCTTGGCTAAAATGAGAAACAGTCTGTCCTGAGATGCTCTTATTTTGGTGACAACATTCTACATGCCTGTAGAGCAACTGTGTCGCCTCTCATGCAAGCCCCAGTTAGGTCTAAGTGCGTAGGGAGTTGTTCTGGAAGGAAGGGAGAGGCAAGATGAACTCTTTCTGTAAATGTAAACATCTTTAGCATATTCTTGGCCTGCTGCAGATTGTGGTAGATGTATGGAAATTCTACTAATAAGGTAATACACTATAGTTTGGACAGACTGCCATTTGTGTGAGTTCCTGACTTCTGGATCTGTGCTTCAGTGTCTTTAAAAAAGACTTGTCTGAAAGCTAATCTTGCCTGAGGAGGTGTGAACAAATGATATCTTGTATCAGTTAACTTAAGCAGTTGGTCAGATGCACAGTTCTTGGATTTGTCTTTTGCACTTAGTCACTGAGACAAATGGTTTACCTTCTTAAGCATCCTGTGTAGGAGAGTTGTATTCCTAGAGCGAGAGAGCAGTGGCTTCTCTAAAATCACTTGGGCAATGCAGAAATCTTCAAATGGTTACAACCAAAGAGGAAAGGACAAAGATAATTTGCATTGAATCAGTTCTGTACTGAGGGAACTATGTGGTCTGATTATCTTCCAGCTTGAGATGCTATAGTGAGATCTCTAAATGACAAGTGGTCTTCCCATGCAGATTCATTACCATGATGTGGTTCTACAAAATAAGTTTCAAATGTAACTAGGGCCTATAACCTTTGGTTGCTCATGGTTGCTCTCTAAGCTTAAGAAAGAAGAGTGTATGTTTTACAGAGCTCGCTGTTTGGATCCATTTGCAGTTTCAAAGAATTCACAATAAAAATGGAGAATGAAATACTTTTGTAGACGTGTCTGTAAATTTTAGGACCAAAGCTTTCTTTTAAGTTTTATGGGACTAGCCTATCTGGGATGTTGTGATGCATACCTTAGTTCCATTGAGGCTGATAACTAACAAGTCCCTGTTTAGTAGCAGTTGGGAAAAATTACTTCTTTGTTATGGTCTCTGTGCCTCACACAGTGCCTGTGCAGACCCATCTTGGAAACCTTTAGAGCTGATCAGGTTTGTGGAGACTCTTTCCCTCTTGCGTACCATACCTTTTCCAGCCCGTCATGCTGCTTCTCAGTTTCTTTCCATCCACTATTTGAGCAGCACATCTCAATCATTCTTCCTAGCGCCTCTCATTCCTTTCCTTCTCTATGCACCTTCTTGCTTCGTTCCACTCCTAAATTTGTTGTTCTACCTTTTCTTGTCTCTCTTTTGGCTCACCATCCAAAAAACAAGCAAAAAAAAGCCTTTCCCTCATGCTTCCCGTGTCTCCCTTCTTTCTTACCTCATGCTGGCTTCTGTGGCCTCCACCTCCCTTTTCAAAATCTGCTCCTTGTGCACTAGAAAGGGTATGCTTTCCAGTGGCCACTCCCAGTGCCTTTACTGCCTGAGTGAGATTCACATCATCTCCAAATATAGCATGTGCTGGGGATTTATACGACAAACCTTCAAAAACAGCCAACTGCTTAAAGAGTTACTGCTGAGAGCAGTCCCTCCAAGTAGCCACTCAAGCAGGCTCCAACATTCTACTCCATTTGGTGTCTGTTTCCCTCACCAAACATCCACTACCACATTAGTGTTGACCTCCTCAGTGGCTCCCTCAAAGCCTTCTGTCTCTGTACCAACCCTGCCACCTACCACGGAGCCAGCCAAGCCAACCACCTCTACCTCAGTGTCAAATACTCAGGCCCATGGAGTGCATGTGCTGAAGGCCAAGTACAGGGACGAGATGGGCCACTTGAAGGGAGCTCAGAAGTGACATACATCAGCCAATAGCTTGGCCCCAACTAATCAGGACAAGCCAAAGCCAGAAAAAAGGGTTGAAGCATAAACATCACCCTACAGCCGTTGCTGAGATCTCACTAACTCATCCAACATCAGACTCTTGATCCACTTCCTACTGTGCCAACAGCTCGCAGCCTTCTTCTGCCAAGGAAATGGCTCCCACGGCCTGTCAGATAACCTCGGCTGTCTCACCTCAACCTTGAGAATTGCCAAAGAGATGCCACCACTCCCAGGATCAGGAGGGAATGGTTCCTATTTGCTTGGGAGACCTCTCAAGTGTCCTAAGAGGGTGACTGCTGATACTACGAGGACTCCACATTTACTTCAGTGTCCTACATTGACTGATATCTGGGGTAATACCACTTATACTCCCCATCCTACTGAGATTGTTACCATCAACACTACAACACCCTCTCCAGTACTGGTATTCTCCGTTTCGCCACTACTGATCTCCTTCCCACCCCCTTCACTGACTGTCATTGGTTTCTCTGCAATGTGGAGCCTTATGCCATGCTGTTTCCTAGAGGCCTGGGTCCTTACTGTTGTTTGCCTTGACTGCATCATAGAATTTCCAACTACTCCAGTTGGAATATTCTGCAGTATATCACCATCACAAGTGCTCTTGGAAGAGGTTTCCACCCTCTTTGAGAAGAGAGCCATGGAAAGGATCCCAAACTCATGTGCACAAGATGGTAATTTCTCTCACTAAAAGAACCAAAGAGACATTGCAGCCTTCGCCAGATCTTGGAGCTCTGGGGGGTGAACAAGTACATCAAACTGAGGAAGTTCAAAATCATGACCCTCCAAATCATCCTTCCCTTCCTGTGACAAGGGACTGGTTCACATTGGTGGACCTGCGAGATGCTTTCACACTGCAGTCCAACCCCAGCACTGCAAATTCCTTGGGTTCGCTGCAGGGGCATCCTTTTATTAGTGTCATGTGTTTCCATTTGGCCTCTCCATGGTTGAGGGTCTTCAGCAGATGTATGGCTGCAGTGTTCTCCTTCTTAAGAATGCAGGGCATTAACATCATCTTGTACTTGGTGACTGGCTTCTGGTGTCATCATCCTGCACTGCCTTGTACTGGGACATCAACCTTACCCTTACCCTACTCCACAGTCTTGACCTCAATGTGAACCTGAAGAAATTGATCCTTGAATCCATCAGGGTGATCAGCTTCATCAGAGCTACTCTGGACTCCTGATCGGCCTTGACATATCTCCTGACATACCTCCAGAAGGCCCTCACCCTACATACCAGTGCAAGAGATCTCATGCAATTTTGGTGCATGGCCCATTGCATGCAGAATCTCGTCAGCCTCATGGCAGCAACTACTGTGGTGACCTACCTGGCCTGCCTCTGATCCAGAGACTTACAGTGCTGGTTCATCCAGCAGTTCAACCTTTGGAAGTATCGCCAGGGCCTCTGGATGATACTTTCGCCCAACATCTGGCATTCCTTCCTCTGGTGGACCAAAAGATGCAACCTCCTCACAGGCATGCCCTTTCACCTCCTGGATCCACATTGCATGGTGGCTACTGATGCCTCCACGATCAGCTTGGGAGTCCACTCTAGTGACATAATAGTGCATGACCATTGGTCCACTGGACACCTCCCTGCACATCAGTGCTCTGGAACTTTCTTAGCAGTCATCAAAGCTTTTGACAGGCAGAGTAGTCCAGGTGACACTGGATAATGCCATGGTAGTCTGCTACATCAACAGGCAAGCAGGCACACACTGTGCTACCTTATTCTACCTGGCAACCTCCTTCTGGAACTGGGGCCTGCAGAAATACACCCTGTAGTGATGCACATAGCTGGGATGGACAACACACTGACAGACTCCCTGTGCTGCCCCTGGGTCCTCCAACATGAATGGGCTGTCTCTGAGGAGGCATACCATCTCATCACATCACAATGGGACCATCCAACTGTTGACCCCTTTGCCTCCCCACCCAGCACCAAATGCTGATGCTTCTGTTCTTGGGCTGGCAGAGCTTGCAGCTTGTTGGGTGACACGTTCCTCAGAGTGTGGATTGATGAACTGAGGTACATCTTCCCACCCTTCCTGCTACTCCTGAGGGGTGTGGTCACACTCTTGAGGGATGGATCCAGTGCCATTCTCATCACATGCTACTGGCTGAGACAACCTTGGTTCACATATCTCCTTCATGTGTCCTGAGGGAGGTTCCTCAGACTCCTACACATAGCAGACATCCTTTCATGTTCAAATGGACAAGTCTTCCATCCTGACATTGAGATGCTTTACCTCAAGGCCTGGAGGATAACCCCCTGAATTTACCATGACTTGCCAGAGCGCTCACAGCCTCCAGGAAGGAATCCACCAGAAACTCCTACACCTACAAGTGGAATAAATTCAACACCGTCTCCACCTGCAGAAGCAGATGCACCTCTCCAGCGAACCGCACTTCCTCCTTCATCTGAGAGAGAGTGAACTGTCTTCCTCTTCCCTGAAAGTCTTCCTCAGCATGATAATGACTTACCAACCCAAGATGCCTTCTTCAGTCTCACTGTTCTCAGACCCCTTGTCAAGAGATTCCTCAAGGGCCTGGTCCACCTGTACCCTCCAGTGACACTACCAACTTTTTCCTGGTTGCTGTTGTTAGTCCTCTCCCTGCTCACCAGGAAATCCTTAGAACCCATGGAGACCAACAGTGGCTGCCTTGTCTCTTGGAAAACAACATTCCTGTTTGCTGTCACCGCAGCCAGGAGAGCCATCAAACTCATAGCCCTCCATTTGACTCCCCAATATCTGCCACAGAGACAAGATCGTCCTCAAACCAGAGAACTGGAGCAATCTCTACACTCTCTCAATGTCAGACAAGCAGTAGCCTACTACCCTTAGTGGGCAACCTCCTTCTGCCAGACCAATAGGCTTTTTGTGGCAGGCAAGTGATGTCCAGTTTGAGGAGCTTTTTGTTTGTTACAGTGATCCAAGGAAAGAGAAACAGATCTCCTCCCAGTGCTTCTCCAAATGGGTCTACACATTCAGCTTAGCTTACAACTTGGTGGAGCAACCAGTGCCCCAGATCTTCAGGCCACATTCTACCAGAGCAGTGGCTGCCTCCACGACATTCCCCTGCCAGAACTCTGAGGGCAGCCACTTGATCACATCTGTTCACCTTCATACTCTATCACAGGTTGGACTGCAGATCTAGAGAGGATGTGAACTTCAGCCATACTGTCTTGTCATCTGTCCTTCAGTGACCTGCCCAGCATCCTATGGTAAGCTCTTCAAGTCACCAATATGTGTGAGGCACAGACACCATGACAAAGAAGAACAGGTTGCTTACTTATAATGTGGGTCTTCAAGTGGTCATCTGTGCCCTCACACAATCCCACCCTCTGTCCCCTCTTGTCAGGCCCTGGATTGTCATTGGTGGACTTTGAAACTTAGGAGCAGCATGGCAGGCTGGGACATGCATGGTATGTGAAAGAGGAAGAGAAGTCCCCACCAAGCTGCTCAGCTTTAGAACTTTTTTTTTAATAAAATTTATTTACATTAAGTATAGTTAGGAAAGGAAAGGGAAAATATATCGAAAAGTAATAGGTACTGTGAGTCCAAAATCCCTTAGTAACAACAAAGCCAATTACATAAGGAAGAAGAAAAACTGACAATATAAATTATTCAAGCAGAGAAGAAAGTATGGAAAGAGAAGTGTATTTAGATATATAGATATATATATATATTATGAAAGTATGTAAATTATACATTATTAATATTACTTAGTCCTACGTATTTAATGACCCATAAAAGAGGGGAAAAATTGGAGGAATATTGAAGAAGAAGGGAAGCTGAAGGAAAAAGAAAAAAGGGAGAAAAAAGACAAGAAGGAAGAGGACATATAGAAGAAACAACTACTACAACTACAGCTACAACAGAAGAAACAAACAAACAAACAAAAAACCCAAAGAAAAAACCCCAAAGATTGACTTCCCCATGCAAAGGGGTCACAGGTTGAAACAAAACAAAATTTCATATCAACCTTACTTAGACACAAAAAAAGGGAACGATAAAGAAGGAGTATAATATAAGAGCAATTCTTATATTCCCAAAATTAATACTGATCTTAATGCTAAAGCTCTATTGTTTCATTCCTTTTTACCCACAAGTTGTTTCCCATGGTGAAAATTTAAGTAAAGGAGGCATGTTCTCTTCCTTACCTCTATCATCAGTGGTATTGCTGAGGTTAGCTTAAAAAAAAAGAGAATAATCTTACTGTCATAATTATATTATAAATATTTGCATCTACACTTTGCTACTATCTGAAAATAGGGGAACCACTGAATATTAAATCCTTCTTCCAATAGTTGCTGTCTATCTTCTAGCTGATATACATCTCCTTGTCACATCAAAAGGTCATGGTATGTTAACCACGTCCATAACTCTGCAATTCTTTAATAGAGAGTGCTTCTAATGGAGAGAACCAAGAATGCATTTTGTTACATAACAACAATCTGTATTTTTTTTCTCACATCCTGTATAAAGCCTTCCGAATTACATGATTTCTAAATGATTTCTAAACCTTAGCCTTATTATAGCGTAGAAAGGCATGCCATCAAAAATGCAGGTCATACCCTTCTAATAATAATAATTTAGAATTGTTTAATAGAATCCATGGTTTCAGCCAGATAAGACAGGCCGCATTGTAAATCCAGGATACCGAATCCCCCTCTATTCCTAGTATCTGTCATGGGTCTGAAACTTATTCTTGGTTTCTTCCCTCTCCAAATAAAGTTGGATATATCTCTTCTACATTGGGCAAACCAAGATTTTGTTATCACAACTGGAATTGTCTGAAATGGATATAAGATCTTTGCTAAGCTCTATAACTTTTTGAGACATGTCTCTAGGCAGATGCAAAACCCATATGTGTAGGGGCACGTCTTCTTCAAGATGACCACTTGAAGTACCACAGTTACGCTTGGTTTGTATATAGTCCCAAATTCTAAGGTTTATTTTGCAGTGTGTAAAATTTATGAGGTTTTTAATATGTTTAAGTTAGTGCCAACCTTCTCTCTTTAAAGTCTACTACTATTGTATGTGATTTCATCCTCCATTTTTATTTTGAAATTCTTCTTATAACTAGAAACTGCAATTGGTAGAAGTAAAAAGAAAAATGTTGTGTGCCTTGTGTTCTTGAGAAGGAAAGAGGACAGAGAAGTATCTTGTTCAGAAATAGGGAACCTGGTACTTTCCAGGTTTTGGAGTACGAATCTCATAAGCCATTGTCCATGCTTCATGGAGTTTATGAGAGTTGCATCTGGAGAGTACCAGGCTGCTAATTCATCAGGAATTTTAATGTATTCTAATCTGTTAGAAATTCTAACAGTGTAACTAAGCAATTATCATTGCTAACTATAGTGATTCTGCTAGAAATTCAGGGCTCTCTGAGTTCTGTGCACTCCTTTCAGCATCTGTGTTATCTGGTCTTACCTGGATGGAGCAAAATGGCCTCACATAGAGCTGTTATGCACTGTCAAATGACATTGCATAAGACAGAAATGGCCCATGAGTGTTCCATCAGTAAGAACCCAAAAAGTCTTTTTCTAGGTGTGCTTTGAAGCATTTTTAAGGATGGCAAATGCAATTTTCAAGTGAGTCTGTGGTTTCCTTTGAATATGGGAATCCACAGAACAGGGGAAGGGATCGTGTAGCATTTTAGATGTTGCTGGATTCCAAGTCCCAGCAACCCTAACCAGTGTACACTATGGAGAAGACTGCTGGTAGTTGAGTCCAACAACAAGCAAAGGGTCCCATGCTCCTCTCTTTGCTCTAGAGTAAAGCCCAGTAGGATTGCACTGTAATATTTCTTGTTGGGCACAATATCAAAGAAGGTAGAAACGAATGGAAGATTCTACTAATTCACATCCACTTGTGTCTGTTGGAGCCCAACTTAGAATTTGTTGATATGTTGTAGTATGTGTAAAGTTGTAGTTATAGGCAAATGAGTAAGTTTTTGTTATCTTAATTCTAATATTTTTTCTCCACAGGTATAGCCTTTACAGACCTTCCTGTAAGTACAACTATTTTCAGTATTCTAATAAGATATACAAATTGAAGTGGGGGGTGACTGGGATGTACTTATGTCTTGTCTTTACCATACCATCTGGAAGAGGTTAGTATTAGACTGTGCTTGATATGCTTCAGTTGCAGTCAAGCCTGATGTCCCTTAGAGAAGCAGTTTCAGAAAGGTGCTGGCAGTTATTAAACTTTTTCTGGAATTTGCTGAGAGTCGACAAAAAACTAAAGTGTTAAGATAACAAAAGTATTGGAAGATTCTTTTCCCGCTTAATACTTCTGCAGGGATATGGCTTCTTTTTCAAAATAAACAAAACAAGACTTCAACCTTAAAGAAATAAAAAAATAGACTGTTTCATTTTTGCCTTGGCTACCTTTAGCAAACTAAAAATAACTTGTTAGTGAATTATTCAGCAATGCAAGTTTAGCAAGGAAACAAAAGGGAATCCCAGTTTCTGAAATGTTTTGTTCTATTTTGTAACATAAGTACCTTGAAATCAGGACAATCCCTTTCTTTTTGACTCACAGACTGGAATGCAAAGCCAGTTGCTGGCCTTCAGTGCACATGGTGAAATAAGTCAGACTTCCTTTTCAGCATGAGCAGCTGGACTACTCAAGCCCAGTTTAGAGCCATTTTGAATATCTGTGAGTAAGATAGGCCAGGAGGCAGTTTTCTTCCCCTAGACTCACTCTGGGCCACAGCACACCTGAAAATGTTGAGAAGAAAAAGTTAAGTCTGTTATCTGTTTCAGTTCCTTCTGGGGGCTTGGAGGGCAAAGGAAAACACCAAAGTGCCCCCAAGAGTAGAAACTGACCTCTGTTTACCAAAACAGTTTTTGCAGTGGACATCATGGAGTCCAGGATATCTAGGGGAGGCACATGAATCGTACATTGCCATCCTCTATTGTAGACGTTAATCTGATGGCTGCTTGTTCTCTGCTGTTTTTGTACTCAAACACCAATATACCAGAGCCTGGATGTATTAAGTTACAATACAGCTACATGTGACTCATTAAGTGGGGTGTGCTATGAGGGTATAAATAACTTAACATTTCTAAAGTAACAAGTGAGAAAGAGTTCAGGGACCAGTGGAGGAACAGGGTCCCTGTAAATATCAGATGAGATCAATACGGTGTTCGTTCTCACTTGAGGATCAGTAAACAATTTAAGGAGTATTTCTTCGTGGTCTCTGTGCCGCAAACAATAGGTTTTGCATTTGCACGGATACCTCCACCAGAATGTTCCAGAGCTGAGTAGCTTGATGGGAACTCTATCCCCTCCTGTGTACTGTGCATGGTCCTTCCTACGAAGCTACTATCCCCTTAGTTTCTTTCCATCTACCATTCGAGTCATTCCTCCTGGCTTGTTCCACTGTTGAGTAGCTTCTTACTATACACGCACACACAAGCATGCACACACACACACACACATTCTATGATTCGAATCCTGTGGAATTCTTGGGTTTGTACTTTACTGAAGCCAAAGAGCTCTCTGGCTGAGAATTCTAAATATCCCCCCCTAAACTGCAAACCCCAGGATTCCATAGGCTGTTGGAAGTCGAATAATAGCACTATAATAGTGTTGTGCGGAAAGGCTCATAATCTTGAAAGAGACCACAACAGCCATTGAGTCCAACCTCTTGCCATTCAGGAACACACACTCAGAGCACCCCCAGCAAATGGCCACCCAGACTCTGTTTAGAAACTTCCAAAGAAGGTGACTCCACCACACTCTGAGGCAGCATATTCCATAGATAAAACTCTATACTTCTCTTTTGTCCTCCTCCTCTTCCTTCTTTCTTGTGTTCTCTTTCCCCTCTTCTCATGGCCTCTATGTCTCTGTATAAATACTGCACTCCTGTAATAGAAAGGTTTCCTTGTTGGATGCTCACAATGAGTGTCTGTACTGCCTGGGATGGAGCATAATGTCAGCAAGTGCAAGATCTGTAGGCAGTTTACCTCTCAGACAACAAAAAATTGAGCTTCCCATCTCAAATTGTTCAATTGGGAGAGATCATTGAAGGTACCAGAGAAGGCTGCCAAAAGCGCACCTCTGTTTACTGCCTCAACTACAGTGTCTCCAAGAACCTCTCTGGAGGTTTTTAAACAGAGGTTGGATGGCCATCCGTTGGGAGTGGTCTGATGTGTGTTCCTGCTTAGCAGGGGGTTGGACTGGATGGCCCCTGTGGTCTCTTCCAACTCTGTGATTCTATAAAACATGTCAAGAAAATCATTGGTACAGACCACAAAACCAGTGGAATCAGTACTGACTCAGTCTCCTTTGGTATCACAGCCTACTGCACCACCTTCAGTACCGACGGCTGAACCTGCTGCATTGGAGACATTTTCAGTTTCAATCTCTAAGGAGAAGTTGACAAAGAAGAGGGCTGTATGTATAACAGAGGCCCAGCTGAATTCTACAAAGAAAACGAAGCATACTGATATCCTGGTTGCTTCTGTGACATCACCTGTGAGTCGATCAGTACTGTCTATCAATCACCCAGTACCATCTTCAACTCTGACTCCAGTTTTGGCCTCCTTATCACTCGTTTCTGAGGTGGAGGAAGTGCTTGAACCATCATTACTGAAGACTGTTTCGAGCTGAAACCAAACTTCTTCTTCAGCATTGAGAGAAGCTTCACCCTGGACTTCACATTTGCCAGTTCTACCTCTTGCTCAGGATTGATACTCTCATCACAACCATGACAGATCCCCTTCTTATCAAGGGCCTTCTTACTTCTCTTCCAAGCTGCGTTACACAGAGTATAGCTTACATGAGGATTTGCCATTAGCTTCCTTCTTGTACATGGATCAGTATCAGCGGGAGCATCTTTAGAAAGAGCTGCTAAGATCTTCTTGGTTCTACTATCCCTCATATTGGGATCAGTGCCATGCCTAAACCTATCAGTACCTATCTCCTTGCAGGCCTCTGAGCTGACTCTGTTCCAGGTCACAATCTCATTCAGTCTTGCTATCATTGAGGGGTTATCCTCATAGATCTCCTTCCCAACCTTGATCCCATTCTTTGGATCGACAGCAGGTACCAATTGCTCAGCCCTCACCACCTACTTTACTGGTTCCTCTGTGTTGGGAGTCACTGCAATCTACAATCTGACTGTAGGCTCCCCATCACCACTTCCCCGCATTACAACAATCCTCTCCTGGCTGCCTCCATCTCCACCTCATCTCACAGGCTCACTTATTACCACCACTGCTGCTATATCTGCTCTTCCGCTGTTGGTACCATTGGTTTTTCCTCCAGCTCTGACCTATCAAGTACAACCTACTGCTGCACAAGTTCAAGTGCCATTAGCATCATCTTCAGACTCTTCTATAACTCAGGTTTCTCTTCTTCAGACTGTCAACATTCTTCCACGTCTTCCCCTCCAACAGCTGATGTCACTCCTGAGGCACCTCCAGAGGACATTAAACAGCTTGCCAACATATTGTTATGTAAGGCAAAGGCAATTGGTTTAGATGTTTCCACTCCACCTGCTCCAGTCGCTGATCCAGTTTTTCAGATTGTCAACAATTAAGCACCCTCATCTGCCACTATTCTCTTCCTGCTGGCTTTGCAGGAGATCATAAAACAGACAGCCTGTTTCCCTGCCACCAATGCCAAGGTGCCTGGAACAATTGTATAAGATCCTTCAGACAGATGTTTCCTATATATTCATTCACCCCACCCCAAATTCCATTGTGGTGGAAGCATCCCAAATGAAGGACTGAAAAAAGGTACATTCCAGACTGCCATGGAGGGAGAGCAAACACCTAGACATCTTTGGCAGAAGATTCTATTCTGCAGCTGCACTTTCTACTTGAGTGGTAAATACAGAGACCTGTATCGAAAATTCTTATGGGACATGCCTACCTGATTAGCAGATAGTGGCAGCTCTCTAGTTCCATCAGGAAGTCCAGTCTCTTGTGTCTCAACAAATCCAGTCATCTCGTCACTCTGTTGAGTGTGCAGCACAGGTTATAGTGGTGGCGGTGGCACTCAGACAATACGCTTGGCTGCAATTGGCAGGCCTTACAGAAGGTACAAAGGAAGAGACCAGAAGACCTCTCCTTTGATAGTCAAGGGTTGTTCCACTTGTCCACAGATGACTTGATGGAGCATCCCTCCAAGGCCAGGGGCTTACAGAGAAAAAGATGGGGTTTCAGCAACAACATTTTCATCAACAAAGCCATTCCTCTCACTCATCCTGATGAAAAACATCATCTGCCTCTTACCACACCAAATCTCCATCCAGGCCATCCTGTTTCTTTGCCATCCTCCTCCACTTTCAGTTCCTTCAGACAACTTTGTCAGCAGTCTTCTAAGAGGTCCTTGTCTTCCACGAAGTCTCACTTTTGATTCATTTTGCTACCTCTGCTGAATTTCCATAGCTAATATTGATGTCAGCAAAGTTCCAAAACTATCCCACCATTACACTACCTGGTGGAATATCAGCACAGACACCTGGGTTCTTAATATAGTCCATTTGAATTACACCATCAAGTTTCAAGTATTCCTGCCATTGGCATATTCTGTGCTACTCCCTGCACCCAACTCTGCTGGAGGAGATTGATACCATACTACTCAAGGTCACTGTTGAGAAACTTCCACTCTGCTGCACATGGAATGGATACTTCTGCCATGTCACAGTTCCAAAAAGAGATGGTAACCTGCATCCCATCTTAGACCTCTGTGGAATGAACCAATACCTCCATCCTCACAGGTTCAACATGGTAACACTGGTATCCATCCTTCCATTCCTGAGGAAGGGAGACTGGTTTGCCTATGGGACATGTATTTGCACATTGCCATTCAAACAAATCACAGTAAATACCTACACTTCGCAATTGGGGAGGATCTGTATCAGTACAAATTGGCGCCCTTCAGACTGGCTATTGCACCAAGGGTCTTCACCAAATGGCTGTAGTAATCTCCTTTCTCAGGACTCAAGAGGTCATACCGTACCTTCACCTCAGTGACTGGCTACTAGTGGCATCCTGCAAAAAAAAAAAAAAGCTATACCAAGACCTACACCTCACTCTTGTTATGTCTGGACCTCAGCATAAATCCGAAGAAGTTGGTTTTACAACTCATTCACCTCATCAACTTCTTGGGGGCTACCTTGGATTCTAGTTTGATAAGTGCTACTCCTAGTATGAGAGCTCTTACCTTGTGCAACAAACACTGCAGATCCTCTCCCATCCTGTATGTTCAGCCCTCCACATTCAGCATTTGCTGGACCTCATTGTTGCCACTAGGGCTGTAAAACTTCTTTCCTGCATAAAGCTCCATTCACTTCAACGTTGGTTCATCAGATACATTTTATGATGATCAGTGCAACAGCTTGGTTGCTCTTTAATTAGTAAGAGCATCTTTTGCTTTGCTGGATCTGCTTTTTAAACTTTTTGTGTGGTCATTCCCTTCAAGCCACCCCAGCCTTTGATCATGCTGATCATGTATGCATCAGTGACAGGTTGAGGTGCACATTGTTAATACTTGACCATTTGGGGACACTGTACATACCACTAGAAGGACCGTCACATCAATGCCCTAGAATTTCTAGCAGTTCTCAAGGCCTTCAGATCGTTCCAGAGACTTCTATTGGGGAAAGTAGTGCAAATTTTCCCAGACAACACAACCATAGTCTACTACGTCAACCATCAAGGTGGCACTCTATTCTCCTGGATCTAGCAACTTACTTCTGGGACTGGTGCCCACAGAGTTCAATATACCCATTAGCCATTCACCTTGCTAGTTTGGACAACACTCTTGCAGATGGCGTCAGCCACAGCGGGCTCTCCAACATGAGTAGCTGCTGTCTCAACAGACTTATCTGTGAATCTCAGCACTCTGAGGAACTCCTCAGATACACCTCTTCGTGACAGAAGCCAAATGCTAGTGTCAACAGTTCTGTTCCAGGTAAATTTCCAGAGGTTCACTGGGAGATACATTCCTTTTTTGGTGGATGGAGTGCCTCCTGTATCTGTTTCCACTGTTTCCACTGCTCAGCAGAGTGATAGCCAAGCTTGCCAGGAATCACTCAAAACACCATTCTGAGTACTCCTTTTAGGCCCAGACAGCCTTGGTTTGGTCCATTTCTAGTGATATCCCATGGTTGTCACGTCACTTTTTCTTGCACAGTGAGCCTCTTGTCTCACTCAAGTGGCTGTGTTCTTCAACCAGATGTCTCCCTGCTTCACCTCTTGACATGGAGGATAACACCATAGACTCTTTAGGCTACAGACAGTGTTTCAAGCTTTGCATAATGACTCCACTAAGAGATCTTAGTATGGAGAAAAAAATGTGAATTTTCAGAGGCCTGGTCAGAGCCCTCAGTAGTGGCTATAACTTTGACAGTGTTTCACTTTATTATGTCTCCGAAGGAGTGAGGTCTATTGTTTCCTCCTTTAAAGTCTACTTAGCAGCACTGGTTGCCTACCAGTCATTTGCCAGATCGGCACACACCTTGTTCTCTGATGCAGTGGTAAATTTTTGAGAGGATTAGCTCATTTTTGCCCTCCAATCTCCTCTCTGTCACCTCCATGGTCACTATCCTTGGTGTTGTCCCAGTCAGTATGCTATCCCCTTGAATGTTTGGCAACTATAGATGAGCATCTCCTCACTTTCAAGACTGTCTCTCCAGTGGTGGTGATTTTGGCTCGTCGATCCAGGGAACTAGTTTCATTACATTATTATGAATGCTTTTTAGTCTTTCATTGAGATAAAGTAGTCCTTCACCCTGATATCTCCTTTCTTCCTAAGGTGATCTCAGAGTTTATCACAAGTCATTGTACTACCTACTTTTCATCCTCAATCTACTACACTGTTAGAGAGGTCACTGCACTCACTAGATGTACATCATGCTTTGGCCTTTTGTATACAAAGAACTGTGTCATTTGGCCAGTCTAATAATTTGTCTGCTATGATGGAAGTCATAAGGGTGGTGACATGTCAACCAAGAGACTTTCGAAATGGGTTGTGGAGACTACACCTCTCCTGCAAACTTGTAAGCGGCTGTTACCTGCTTCTTTGAAAGCACACTCTATGAGAGCGGTTTCATCATCATCAGCTGCTCTATGGGGGATCTTGTGCAAGGCTGCTACCTGGTCTCAACCCTCTACCTTTATTAGTCATTACAGCCTGGACTGCAGAACTAGAAAGGATGCTCATTTTGGGAAGGCTGTTTTGTCTTCAGTTGTACAGTGATCTGACCCTCCTTCCTTTGATAAGGTTTTTAGTCACCCATTGAGTGAGGCATGGAGACCATGAAGAAGAACAGGTTGCTTATCTGTAACTGGTTCTTCAACTGGTCATCTGTGCCCTCCCAAAGCCTCCCCTCTTTCAGGTCCCTGATGTTCAGCAGATGTTGAAGCTAAGGAGATGGTAGCTTGGTGGGCGGGATCATGTGCAGAATACAAGAGGGGGCAGAATTTCCACCAGGCTACTCTGCTCTGGAACATTCCAGTGGAGGTCTCCGCGCAGGCACAAAACCCATTGAGTAAGGGCACAGATGATCACTTGAAGATCCACAGTTACTGTTCTTTCTCTGTTTTCTAGCATGTAGCTGCCTTGACTAGTTTTCACCCTGATTTACTACCCTGTCTTCTACCATACGTAAGAACTTGGTAGTTAACCTGTATGTAAAATGTCAGATCTAATCTGTTTATATTCATCTTGACCAGTTCTTTCTCTGTGAGAATTCAGGACAAAAAAATTAAGAGTTTTTCATTATCCAGAATATCACGGAGTTGTTCAGTATATATGTTCTTTTACATGTTCAAGACTGTAGTATGTTGTCTTCTTCAGTGAAAGTAGAATGAAAGTTAAGTTGTCAACATAGTCATGAGTGATCTCTGTTCTTGGGAGAAAAGCATTCTGAACACCTGTTACAGTTAGTCTGCGATCTGTAGCGTACCTGTTTATATTAAACTTGTTGTGCCCTAATGGGCAGCTGCCTAGGGACAAGAGATAGTATCTCACTTCTAAATTGTTTGCCTTGCTGGTTAGTACTAAGGAAGAGTCCTTGATCTCCATTCTCCTATAAACTGTTCTTTATCCAGTCCTTCCCACTGTTTTGATTTTCTCCTTACTATCATACTTTTGCTTCAAAGAGTTTTGCACAAGTCTTTTTCATTTAGTTCTTTGGCTTTCTTCTGTGCCTTCTGGTTGTGCACTGAAGAGTACCAGTATTCACTGGTATGACTCCGTTGGCAAGGGCATGTAAAAGTGGGAGAATAGCATCTTGTAAACTACTTAAAACCTTATCTTGCAGCTCTCGTATACTTTAAAGTTTAAACTAACCTTCCCAAGCCTGTGTTCTTCCAGATTGTACACTCTTATCCCCACATAACCTTGCCAGTGGTAAGAGATGATTGGAGTTGTAGGCCATAACATCAGAAGGAATGCACATTGGAGAAAGCTGCTTTTGGCCATCTAACTGTAAACAAAGCTGCTCCTTTGTTTTGCTAGAATGTTTTTCTTCTGCCAACCAAAGGTGTTTGATTCCGTATGGTATTTGAAAGTTCACTTATGACTGTGAATTTCCATTCGGATTAGACTTCAAAATTTTGGGAACTGTTTTCTTCTGCTTGTGATTACCAGCTATGCTTTCTAAGCAGTCCTCTTGTTTTTCCAAAATGGATGTGCGTGAAGTCTGGCTCTACACAGTGCTTTTTTCTTTTGCAAAGATGTATGGGAGTGTGCATTAGCCACAGGTAACTACAGTTGTTTATAAAGGAAATAGATATTTAAAGGCTTTGAAGTGAAATAAGGAAAAACTGACATCCTTGACAAATTATGAAATGCATTCTGTAACTATCAGTGGAAAGAATTTATTAAGTTTTATTTATTTTATTATATCCTGCCTTTCTCAGAATATGCATGATACTGTTTGCCTGTTATACTGTTTTGTGTTGCATTTCTCCTGTCTGATTCTAGAAGATAATCATTTGATCCTAAACTGCTGCTGGAAGTCACAGAAGATCCAATAAAGTCTGGTTTCTGTATTAAAAATGTTTGTAGCCAGTTGGTTGCTTATAAATGGGTTTCACTGATATACTTTTTGACCAATATCCATCACAGCTGTCTGGCCTGGTGATTTCATTCATGCTTCCCCAATGAAGATTAACTCCTCTGCCCTTAGAAAAACATTTTGTCTTTGTTTTGTTTCTCCCTTCCCTAAAGGGCTTGGGATTTTAATGTGGGTTTCTTCTTTTGGCAGGCCAATCTGTATCCCACTGTGGGGCTCCAGACACCTGGAGAGATAGTGGATGCCAACTTTGGTCAGCAGCCATTTGTTTTTGACATTGAAGATTATATGAGAGAGTGGCGAGCAAAGATTCAGGGCACCATAAAGAGATTTCCCATAGGTGACCGACTAGGTGAATGGCAAGCCATGCTGCAGAAGTGAGTGGGTGGTTTGGTTTCTTTTGACTAAAAACTTGAATTTAAACTGGTTGTTGCTGCAGCGTTGTTTGTGTTAAAAGTACATTCACCACCTCCTTTCCTGATATTTATCTCTTTTATACCAATGATTAAGCTGGTGTTTGAGAGGTATTAGAATGGTAATGAGTGAAAAATGAACTGGCTGCTTGCCCTGCACCTGTTTTGTTACTATGTTATTTTCTAAGACCATAAATGCCTCATCTTCAGTAGCAATGTCAGAGTGATATGCTGCTTTCAGAAACCTGCATGACTTGATCCCTTTTTTAGGTTCTCTGGAGACAAGTTACTAACAACCAAGGGAACCAGACATTGAAGGGAAGATGATAATTTAGAGAAAATGAACAACTTCTCTTTATGTCCCTAAAGCAGTAGGGAAAACAAACCATTAAATATATATAGCTGTACAACAGAATCTTAGGAGTTATGAAAATCTTGCTTCCCATAAAACAAAATCTCAGTGAAGCCTGGCAAAGTCAATAAGCAATATATTTTAACACATATTCTCTTTGGAATCTATTGCCTTGGGATATTAATAAAATATGTATTTTTTAAAGATTTTTATACAGCCTATTAATTTGTTTTGGGTTATTTATAACACTGATTAATCTTATGTGAGATCTGGCTTGCAGAAAGGATTGAGACAGAATAATAGAACAGCTGCAGACCTCAGTAAGGCAGGTGGTATATTTAATGGTTTATTGCAGGTTTTCCTAATCTGTTGGTCTTATATTTATATTCTTATATTGAAAAAAAATCTTTTGGGTGTTCCCATGCTGGGATGTTGATCTTTTTTCTGTATGTGTGTGTAGAATCAGGCCCATAGTATTTTTAAATTTACCACTCAGTAGTTAAAGTAAAGAAGGAACACATCTGTTCTTCCTTAGTAGTTGAAATTCTATGTGGTTCATTTATGTGAATATCATGTAAGTGAGGCCTGTCATTCCCTTTCCAGAATGTCTTTGTTTACCACAAAAAGTATGGCATATTTTCAGTGTGGGAAGCAGTGTCCAGAATATCTCTGGGACACATCCAGCTGACCTCACATTAATTTTACCCTTGAGATATTTTTTTCAGCTTTGCTGTGGATCTACATTGACTGTGATGCTCATTGTCTGCTTATTTTTTAATGTTTTCCAGTATGGTCTCTTCCTATCTGGTCCATCATGGCTACTGTGCCACAGCAACTGCCTTTGCCAGGGTGACTGAAAGTACAATCCAGGAAGAACAGATTTCCATAAAGAACAGGCAAAGTAAGTTGTTTTTTAATTTATGTTACTTTCCCTAAAGTCTTCTGCAGACAGCTCGTCTTGCCTGCAGTGTGACTTTGGTCCAGTGTCTGCAGGATTACTTGCCAAATAGAAGTGGTCAGTGGTCAGAAGTCAGAACATCAGTGTCCTACCTGGCCTCCTCCTGTCCTTTTCTCAGCTGCTGTTGTCTGACTGTTCCCCAGGACCTCAGCATTCCTTTCTGTATCTTGCCACTCCCAAACTAAATTCCGTGAGAAATTAAGAAACATACCAGCCTATTCTTTAAAAATTCTTTTTTAATTCTTAAAATGAAAAGAATTTGAAATCATTGCTTTTAGTGTATAGATGTACAGTCTTTCCTTAAATATTTTAATGCAGCATATCTAACTCTGGTTGAACAAATCCGTGCAATTATTGACCAGTCGATTATTCTCCCTGAGTTACTGATCACTGAATTATTGATTAATATTTTGACTATTTTTACAGATCATCATTTTGCCACAGTGGCTCCCAAGTTTTGGTTAGAGAAAGAAACTAAATTATAGTGTTATATCATCAGATAAGCCCATAGTATGCAATTAAAAACTTGTATGCTTATACCTGACATCAACGTTTGCACTAGATGAACTTCTCCAAAAACAGGAATTTTACAAATGGGGGTGATATCACAGAGGAATTCCTATCTGTAGTTACCACCCTTCTACCCTCTGAAGGCAGGAGCAGAGAAGGACCTCTAAAGATTATCTTAATCAGACAGGCTTGTATACTCAGGCTTCAAGTCGTAAAAGCATCTCAGAAGGCAAAAAAGCATACTTTCAGCTATGCCCATCAGAAGCTATTTGATTATATAAAACACTGAGAAGTTCCATATAATTAATGTTAGTCAATCTTGCAACAATATTTCACAGCATTATTAGTCTAAGTAGACTTCATATTTAAATCGATTTATAACGTTTTCAAAGATTGAGGAATGTTTCAGTATAAAAAGGAGAGGGGTGGGGAAGGGAATCTGCTGTTACTTTTAATTAACTGAACTTTTAAGGCTAAGTTAAAATTACATAAATCAGTCTTAAAAGTGCTGCTGGATTCTCACCTGTTTCCTTCTTATAATGTATGGTGTGTGTGCAACCTAAATTTGATATTACTGGAGCACAGTCCTAGAGCTTTTCTATGCAGGAGATTGCTGTTTGTTCACCAGTCTAAGATGACGGAACACACTTCATGCCATAGTTACTACCTGAAGTAAGATCTGATATAACAGCGTCTGCGAACTTCTCTTTAAGCAAGAGTATAACTCTTTTGATTAAGATGACTACTTAACTTTGCAAGCCAGAAGAGTATTCTGTCCCTTCACTGAGGCAGATGAAGAAATAGCATATCTCTGTTACCTCTCCATAGTCTTTGAATAGTTTCTGTAGCAGTTAAATAGCATGTAAGATAGAAGACTGTAGAACTCTATAGCTGAAGTGCTATAGCCTAGCACCAACTGTAATGTTTAAATTATGTACTTTTTAAAAAACACAAACCACTGGCAGATAAGGTTGCAGGAGTGGACATTTTCTATCACGCCCTCCCATGAAAACATATGTGGGGAAACTTTTGGCTTTCCATATGATGTTCAACTATAATTGCCATTGTTCCCAGCCACTGGCCATGATTGGGGCTGATGGGAGTTGGAATTCAACAATATTGGATGTTGTTAGACTCCTCAGGTTCCTCATCTCTGACTCACAGCCTTCAAGAGTCCCCTGTGTAGTGGTAGTCCATCTTTCCAGGGATGCAGACGTCTAGTACTTTGGTTCCTATATAACATACATCACGAGTTGGGGACTATGTTCCCTGATCATTTCAACAAGCGCACCCTTAGAAACATCTAAGGCCTGAAGAGGGAGAATTGAAGAGTAGAAGCCATCATAGGAAAAGCCCTGTTCTTTGATTGCCACAGCCTCTCATAAATTGTAGCAGGGGCAGGATCTAATGCCATATGTTGATGCTTGTGGGGTGGAGAACCTTATAAAGGACTTGGCTTCATGTCCATTATTGCTCGTCCATGCAACCTCTCTAGTTTTCCATAAATGTGATTTTTTATTGGGAAAAATGCCTGCCTAGGTGAGCTGTCTGGTAGAGAAACTAAGTTTTGATTCTTTGTCTGTGTATGGGATTATGGATTGGAATAGTAGGACAGCTTGCATCTCAGTGATTCTTCTCTCATCTGTAGGAATACAAAAGCTGGTTTTAGCAGGAAGAGTTGGGGAAGCCATTGAAGCCACACAGCAGCTATACCCAGGACTTCTAGAGCACAATCCTAACCTTCTCTTCATGCTAAAGTGAGTATGTTCAAACCTATTAAGGCAGACTAAAGATATACAACATGCAGAATAGCTGAAGACTGAAACCAGATCAGAGCTTATGATATATTCTTCACAACTTGCAGTTCTGAAAATGTGCCCCTTGTGAGCACAGAGTAGGGTGGCAGACTGGAACCCTCTTTGAACCAAGTTCCAGTCTGCCACAGAAAAGATGAAGACAGCTAATTTCCCAGCAAAAGGTTTCTTTACCTTTTTGCAGTCCTAGAAACATTGGGATGACCAGAGCTGTAGGAGCCAATAACCCGTAACTGGAGAACAAAAGGTGTTAACCTACCAAAGTAATTGATGTAAGATGGCTGCCTGTCTCAGAATCATAATGGGCCTTTGAAGTCAGGCTTGAGTAGATTGCTTCATTCCACTCTTCCAGCACTCTACAAAATGCAAACATGGTGCAAAGGCCATAGGCCTTGCTGAAGAAAATTATGGCTGCAAGGTATGAGACCATGGTTTTGGAGACAAGCTGTTGCATCTCAAGTTGGACCAAATATTGTATGACTAGTGCCTCTGAAACTGACCATTCTCCTGTTATCGCAGAGAAGGCCAAGAGGTTCACTACCCTCATTTAAACATCAGGGCCAAATGAGCTGAATACTTCCAGGATTATTTTTCTCAAGAAATCATAAGTCTACTGGGAAAGAGTCAGGCAGGAAGCTTGTTTTGGGAGTGAAAGTTCAAAATCTCTCCTCCTGAAAGGCATCTGCAGTGGTTTTTCAAACTTGGAACATAGCATGCTGAGCAGGTGATATTAGTCTGCAAGCAAACCAGCACAAAGTGGAGCATGAGCAGAAATATTCTGTCTGATGGGACAGTTTGCCAGTCAACCGTTCTGATCACTGCTTTGTTATCACACCAAAACTAGCCCTCCTTAATGATAAATATATCTCTCCATATGGTGATAACTACTAGGATGGGAAATAGCTTAAGGAAAATCAGTTCCCTACAGATTCCAGTTTTCTATTGCCCCTTGCAATAGACTCCAAAATCAAGGCTGCCTGCTGCATCCAGTTGCACCCAAAAGTCTGGGCCTCCTTCTGGAAGCAAAACCCTGCCAGAACTCCTTCCAGATCCACAAGTCTTCTTTCATGGCTTTTGAAATATGCTATGGCAGTATGGCCCCTGCAAGAGAACTACAGAATACCCTCTACAAGCCCAGGGGGCAAAGTTAAGGTGCCCCAGGAAAATCTGTAGCTCCCTGACAATGTGCTTACTTCTTTAACATTAAGGCTTTCTGTGACAGGACATAAATCTCTGACTGAATCCCCAGAATGCCAAAGTAAAGCACTTTAGTACTAAGGCCCTTGTCCATGTCCTGTGTTAATGGGATGTCCAGTAGTGGAAATCCTGAAGAATATCCACAGAAACATGAAGAAATGAATAAAAAGTCACCTAGATAGTGAATGACCAGTGGTGGCCCCACACAGCCCTTCATGACCCATTTCAGAAACATGTTAAATGTCTCAGGTGCCATGCAGGCAACCAAGCACACACTATGGACATGGCCTTGTCTATGCACTATGCTCAGTGATACAGGTTTTCCAGGAAAAGCACTGTAAATAATGTTATTTAATTTAGCACATTTGGTTAAAATATTAATCTTCACATAGATTGAAGGCTTTATGTTGAGATTATTTTATTGGGATATATATAATAATATACACAGAAAAGCATATACATTTTAGAAAAAAAATGATACACTGTTTTTAGGAGAGATTAGAAAAGAGCTATATGCATACCTCAAGAGAGTTGCACCTTATATATCTTAAATCAACAGTTTGCATTTCTTTTGCTGAGATAAAGATAATACCTTTAGCTTCACTCACTGGTCTACTCATCAGTTCCATTTCAAGTTGAGAAAAAACTGATTCAATACAGTTGATCGTTTTATTTCACTAAGGAGTTTCTGTGAGTCTGTGGGCACAGGTAACTTACCACATTTTGATTTGAGTACTTGAGACTGAGAAGAAGGAGATGTTGTGAAATAGAAACAAGCTCAGCCATGCATTCATTTGTTAGTTTGTTCCTCTGAGTGCTAGGGTTTGTCAGTGTTTGTCTCCTTAGAAGAATAACCGGAACTTCATATCCTATATTTAGCACATCTAGCACAATTGAATGCTGTTGCACTACAGCAGCTCAGACAAACGTAGCTCTGTCGCTCTGTCTGTCTATTTATCTGAAGTTAAAATTTTTCTAGAGAAAAATATGGCCACATCTCTTGCCATGCTACATCAGTTTAAAGCCCAGTGAGCAGAAATCCTATGGATGTACTAAGCAGGAGTCTGAAACCTGACTAGATGTCACATTTGACCATAAGTGCCTCTGTGCCATTGTTTGAGTAATGCTTTAAGCAGAGGAGAAGATACAGCTAAGGATACACAGGGATAAGGAGCAAGGGCACTCTGAACTGCCCGTACAGCTTGTACCTAATTTCTTGCCACAGGAGTTTGAATTGGACAGTCACATAATGTTTAATCCTGTGAGTTTCAACTATTTATTAGTCTTCACTTGTTCAGAGGCTTGCTTTCTAGGCTAATCTCTTCAAAGTGGTTTTTCAGGGGAACCTTTTCAGTTCCAAAATATTGCTGCCATGGGTGCTAAAGTGCTTCCATACTTTGTACAAAAAGTTGTATTGCTTGTTCCTTGTTCTGCCACTTTGGTCTTAACTGTGCTGTATCTTTTCCCCTTGTGCAAAGGTGCCGACAGTTTGTGGAGATGGTGAATGGAACTGACAGTGAAGTACGTTGTTTTAATGCCCGCAGCCCCAAATCCCAGGACAGCTATCCCAACTCCCCCAGCCTAAGTCCCAGACATGGCTCTAATAACTTGCACATTCACAGTACTGGTATGTGTTTCCTTCTTTGGTATGTTGGTCAGTTACTTGGCATTGTTCTCATTATTCTGTCCTCGTTCTGTAAGCTAGTATTAGGACATCTTCCCTAAATTCTGGGCAGTGTTGTTTGGAGAATAAAAGTTGAGTGGTACACCATACTTTGCCTGGAATATGCTTGTCAGACAGGTTCCCTCCCTCCCTCCCTCCCTCCCTCCCTCCCTCTCTCTCTCTCTCTCTCTCTCTTTCTTTCTTTCTTTCTTTTTCCCCTCTTTTCATTTTCTGGCATGATCTGAGCTCTTTATGGAGTCTGAACATCTTTCTTTCTCCACTCCCTTCACATCCCCTCAGTATTTTAAAAGCAGCTTCCAAATCAGTTTCTGTTTGTGGCACTGGAAACTATGGTATTGTGCCAAAGTCTTTGTGCCTGAAGTTTTCTGTCCTTTTAATATCCATACAGCACTATGGGAGACTGGTTAAGAAGTTGCTGAGCCTTAGAGCATATGCTGAATTTGGCAGAAGTAGATAGCAGGAACCTTTAGTGTTTTTAAAGCTCCTTGTCCACAAGAACTACTTGTGTACTGCACATCCATAAAGAAGCACAGTTTTGCTGAAGAATTAGTGTTGAAGAAGAATTCTGTGTTTCTGCACTTAGGTTTGCATGCTAAAAAGTCTCTACAGTGGTATTGTGCCATGCGAGAAAAGCCAGGACAGAACAGGAATTACGTTATGAGATACGGGGTAGCTAGTGTTGTTGTCCCACACGTGCCTCTATATTCAATAGCATGTCTTGACTATAGATTCACAGTGAGGGGCAAGCTAAGCACAACGTTGACCTATAATTAAATCTCCTCTCTCTTTTTAAGTGCTTATTTTACAAAGAAGGGACAGTAAAGGTTACTGGACAGAACACACAACAAAAACTAAGCAAGATTTTGCCCTCCTGTTATTTGAGTGGTATAAATCCTTCTCTTCCTGAATTGAACCTGAAACAGCAAATGACTTAGATGAAGGAATCAACACAGGAGAAAAGGATAGCCCTCCTTCTAGTGACATTTTTCTTTTTTGCAGCTATATTTAACAAACAATGATAGAAATTAAAGACATAGATCTTCAGCATTTTGTTGGTATTAGCTCCACGCATGTCAACTATCTGGCTGCCAAATTGACAGAATGCTAGAACAGATAGGTCTTTGCTCTCAGTCTGATTGAGCATGTCTTTCATAATCTTAGCATCTCCCCGTATCTCTCTCTCTCTCTCTCTCTCTCTGTCTGTCTCTGTGTGTATAAAAAATAGAGGGTTATTAGCCATGTTAGACTATTGCAGCAAAACCAATAGTGTCTTGTGGCATAAAAGCTAACAGATTAAATGTAAGTTGAGTTTTGTCAGCTGTAGGCCATTTGATGCATGAAGTGCGTTGTAATTCATAAAAAATCATGCCATAATGCATTAATATAATAACATATAATTAATTAATGTAATAAAATGCATTTAATGAATAAGCATTCAGGTGTTAGGAGCCTCCTTTTTTAAATAAGCCTTTGCCAGTAAAAGCCAATGAGCTTTTTCTTGTCAGCACATTTTTTTCTAAAACGAGGGTGGACAACACAACAGTGAGACTGGAAGCCACTTTCTCAGTTGCTCAAGGACTGCATTTCTTTTGTTTATTTATTGTATTTTATTTATTTCATGTATATGCTTCCTTTCTCTCGGAGTGGGAACCTAGGCAGTTCACATAAACAATCAATTAAAAACCTAACAATACAGTTTTAAAAAACAATTAAAATCATCGCATTAGTACAGTATAAAAACACAAAAAAGGTGTCAGCATTCTGTGTTCACTGCGCATACTCAGTCCTCATTGGGCTATGTCTGGGGCTTCTCTTAGACGTACTCTTCCCCTCATAAACCTTTTAAAGACTCTTGTAACAGTGGAAGAGAGGAGGGCCCTCTAGCCTTAACTTTTCATGTTCTATTTTCAGGAGCAGACAGCCCAAGTTGTAGTAATGGAGTCACTTCCATTAAAAACAAACAGAGCCACAGCAAATATCCTGCACTGAGTTCGTCGTCATCATCCTCTTCCTCATCATCTCCTTCATCAGTGAACTACTCAGAGTCCAATTCCACAGATTCCACCAAGTCCCAACAGCACAGCAGCACCAGCAACCAAGAAACCAGGTAGCATAGAAGGGACCAGGAATCAGAGTACCTCCTTTTCTAGGGAAAACTGTGTAACAGCCACTGTTTAGTGACAGTTTTTGAAACTTTACTGGGTTATGCCTTATATCCAAGCTGTGTGTTTATGAGCACCCTTTATCAACAGGGTATACTCCAGATGTGTTGGACTACAAACCATCTGGAATACACCAGGTTAGAGAAGCTGCTGAAGTAAATTTGCAGTGTGAAAGCAGCAAACACTCCCGCATTAGCACCCCAGCCAATTTAATTCCACTCAGTATAAATGGAACTTTTAACTACCAAAGCAGTGCAACTAATTTCATTTTGAATGTCTAGCCAGAACCTTTCTTTCATTGTGCTTCAGCCATTGACTGAAGCTGTCTTTCTAGTTCAAATAGTACTCCCTGGAATATTTCAGTCATTTTTAATATGTTTTCTCTTTCCTGAATGCAGTGACAGTGAAATGGAGATGGAGGCAGAGCACTACCCCAATGGAGTCCTGGAAAATTCTACTACAAGGATCATGAATGGCACTTATAAACATGAAGAGATCCTTCAGACAGATGATTCCAGCATGGGTAGGGTGCATGGTAGAAGGCATGCTCTCTGTCCCTTTTCTAGAAAACTGTAATATGTGTGTATGTTGAATGAGAAAATGATGATTCCTTGTTTTTTGTGGCGTGTGTGACTCACATGTAAGTTCTGCACCTGTGTAGAACATCGCACAGAACATTCTGGAGCTGAGCTGCATTTGGAGGGAACCATGCTTCCAGACATCAGTGCATATGCTTAGGCAGACATGCTAACCCGTTTCCTCAGTTCCTTTTCCTCTGCCGCCCAGCTTTAGCACAGGGATGGTTTTCTGTTGACAAATCCTGATCCAGCTATGTTGCTGAGTAGATTATTCTTTCCCATTTTTTTTCCTGGTGTTTTTCTTTAATTATTTTCAGTCTGATTTCTATCTTTTCTTTCCTCTTTGGGAATTGGTTGGTTTTATCAGGAGTGAGCAACTGCCAGGGGTTTAATGGCATATATGCATATACTTAATGGCATATTGACCTACATGCTCTTGATATACTCCCCCCTTAGAGATTTTTTTTAAATTTTAAGAACTTTTTAAAAGTTCTTTTTAAAAGTTCTTTTTAAAAGTTCTTTTTAAAAGTTCTTTTTAACTAAAAATAGACAGTTCTCTGGGCCCTAGGTCATGTTAGTGGGCTTTTATTTAACCAGGAAGTTTATTTCCTGAGCAGTGTAAATGGCTAAAACATTTAAAACAGAATTTTTTAATTTAATTTTTTAATTTAAATTTAATTTTTTAAAATTTAAATTTTTTAATTTAATTTTTTTTAAATCAAATGTTTTCTGTTGCTTTAAAACAGTTGCATCTGTACATATAAACAGTATGGCCAAATTCTTCCTCTACGGTTGTGGGAGGGCTTTTTAATCTTTTCTAAAGAAAAAAGTAAAAAATTGGGGAGGGGGCCTGGTACTTCAGAAATAGCCCTGCTTGTCATGTATGGCCGACTGCAGTTTCCCACCCTGAGGTACAGATTCTAAAATCTTCTTCAAAAGATCTATCTCCTATGAAGGAAAGATCATACTGACTAACAGTCACACTGAATACCACCTTCTCCTTGGAAAACAACACAGAGTTCATTGTTGCACAGTCTTTTGGAAGGTCCTGAAAAAGGTCTTTGTAATAGGATTCATCATCTCCACATTGAGTTCTGGAGACTTCAGTACAAAGTGCAGATCAAGAGAGGTTCAACCAACCACTACATATTGTCTCAGTTTCCAGCTGATCTGTACATACTGTTTCAGTCTCTAATATACCCCGTTTGAAAAATTTTTTGGCATGCCAGTCTTTGAAAATGCCAGGCTCCACACCATCAAGATTAAAAAAAAAAAAAAAAAGATTATCAGCCTCTTCTGTCCTGACTGGTCCCTTGACATCAAAGCTGGTGTCCATCTCAGTTGTGATAGGTTGTCTATTGTACCACTGTTGTATCATGCTAGAGTTTATCTGTCAGGGGATTCACCACCTCCTCAGACACCAAGCAAGTCTCCATAAGAGTAAAGATAGGAAGTCAGCTTTGAGGAAATATTTGTAAAATGCTGCAGATTAATTAATACTTTTCAAAGTAGGGGGAAAGGAAGACATGAAAGCTGAAAATCCCTCTATGTCACATCAAGAGAAAAAAATCTCAGCACATTGGAAGGAGGAGTCCTAGTTCCACTTCAGGCTCTTTCAGATGTGTTCTTCATGCAACCTGTGCTAGACCAAGAATCCCCAGCTAGCTTCAGTAGACTTCAGGTGGCTTCAGTAGACTTCAAGGATGCATATCCATTTTGCACTTTGACTAAATCATCGCAGATACCTTAGATTCACAGTGAATTCCTAATAAATTTGCCGTACCAGTTCAAAGTACATCCTTTCAGCTTCTCTGCAGCCTCTTAGCTCTTCATGAAATGTATTCTTGCCATTGTGTTTCTACACAGCAAGGTTATTAAGCATTTTCCTGTGTATAGATTATTGGTTCCTCGTACCTTCATCTCAAGACCAACTTGATAGACCTCAGTCTTTGGCACTGTTGATAGATGTGGAGACCTACAATAACCTAGAGAAATCCTCACCAGACTGTGAACACCAAGACCAGACTCTGTCGTATCTCATGATTTCCTTCCTCAGATTCAAGCAAAGAGAATCATGGGTGTGGTGTAGCAGCTGTCCATGTCTGCTTTCTCCAGAGCACATGTCATATAGCAGGCCCTTGGTCCCCTGGCAACAGTCATTGTGTTTGTGCATGTAGTAGATGTTCCAGATGTTGGGAACACATACAGTATTTGCCCCTCTCCATAACACAAAGTGCAATATGTGCTGCACTAGAGTGGGGATTGGGAGAAGTCTCTCTGCACAATAGGAGCAGCCCTTTTTGGTACATCACTCCACCCCCAAATTCACTTGATTACCAAGGTAGTCATGAAGAGTAGGGATGAAGAGGCCAACTGCTTCCTAATCACTAAGATGGTGACTTGGGCAGCCATGGTTCACAGTTCACCCCTTGTCTCACATTACTTTCTCAAGCTTGCATGCTATCTGTATTTTCTTGTACAGATCGATGATAGGCTATGCAATCTAGATCTCCACATTGTTTGCTTGATGATATGGAGACTGAGACCACTGCTTTCTCAGACTTAGAATCATAGAGTCATAGAAATGTAGAGTTGGAAGAGACCACACGGGCCATCCAGTCCAACCCCCTGCCATGCAGGAACACCCTCAAAGCACTCCTGACAGATGGCCATCCAACCTCTGCTTAAAAACCTCCAAAGAAGGAGACTCCACTACACTCCGAGGCAGCATATTCCACTGCCGGACAGCCCTGACCATCAGGAAGTTCTTCCTGAGGTTCAGGTGGAATCTCCTTTCCTGCAGCTTGAATCCATTGCTCCTTGTCCTGGTCTCTGGAGCAGCAGGAAACAAGCCCACTCCCTCCCCTACATGGCATCCCTTCAAATATTTAAACATGGCTATCATGTCCCCACTTAACCTTCTCTTCTGCAGACTAAGTCTATCCTCATAGGGCATGGCTTCCAGGCCTCTCACCATTTTGGTCACCCTCTTCCGGACTTGCTCCAGCTTGACCATGTCCTTCTTGAATTGGGGTGCCCAGAACTGGACACAGGATTCAAGACGAGGTCTAACCAAAGCAGAGTAGAGTGGTACCAGTACCTCCCTCGATCTAGACACCATACTCCTATTGATGCAGCCGAGAATTGCATTGGCTTTCTTGGCTGCCACATCACACTGCTGACTCATGTTCAGCTTGTGGTCTATTAAGACTCCTAGATCCCTTTCACACGTACTGCTATCCAAGACTTGAATGTTCAGAGAGTCTAAGAAGCAACTTGAAAGCCCTTAACTGAGCATTTCTATACAGTTAAGTCATGTTATTTCTAGTCTTTTGTTCAGTGTGCAGATGGACCTAATTCACCGTGTTCCATCTCTTTTGTTTGCTGCTTCTCACTACCTCTAAAATAAGAAATATTGGCCTTTTCATCTTAAAAAATTTGCTTTGTTGTGATTTTGGCTTCTCAAAATATTAGTACCTTCACATTCATTGTTCTTCTTCGTGGTCTCTGTGCCTCACACACTAGGAACTTTCGCGCATGCGCGGTAGTGTTCGGAAAATTCTAGAGCTTAGTAGCTTGGTGTGAACCCCTCCCCCATGCTGGTACTGAGCATGCTCAGCCCGCCAAGCAACGGTCTCGCCTCAGTTCTTTCTCGTCCGCCGTCGCATATGGAAGGTTCTTTTGCTTAAGGTATCTTTGGCTTTTTTGGATCGTTTCTTTCTGGTTTTGACTTGGATTTGACTATTGGACTTCGTTTTTGGATTTCGGACTTGGTTTTGGTGACTTCCGGATCTTTTCGACCCCTCCTTTAGCTTCTCCTCTCGTCTTCCGTCTTCTTCGACCTCGTCTTCTCTGCCACCCCTTGTGAGTCTTTCATTCCTTGGACTTCTGTGTCTTCTCTCTTTAAGCCTCGCAACATTTGTGGTCGCAAGGTTGCGCTGACAGACGGACATAGCGAGTGCCTCTTCTCCTTGGGAGAGACTCACAACGTTAAGGCTTGTCTTACCTGCCGCGACTTCACTGCCTAGACTCTGCGGAACCACTTGGCCTGCTTAAAATCTCACGGCTAAGAGTCTCTACGGGCAAGGGATCAGCCGTCTGTTCAGCCCACGACGTCTAAACCATCGACATCGAGCCGACCTGTGACCACACCCTCGTCGGTACCGGCGGCTGCCGCTCCGACAACATCAACGGTTCCGGGATCAGTACCGTCATCTCGGCTCCCGATACTGGCCTTGCCGAAAATTCCTAAGATCTCTTCGGTGGCGTCGACTTCAAGGGAGGCTCCTGCGGGCTCACAGGCAGCTAAGTCATCTAGGCCACCTACTGCTGCTCAGCGTAAGTGTCCTGCCCCTCAAGAAGCCATTAAAGAGAAGGAAAAGGAGAAAAAGAAGAACAGGAAGGAGAAGCGGCGCTCTCCTCCCAAGAGGCCTTCCCCTCCAGTGCCTCCTCCAACCCAGCAACCTGAAGACCCAGGCGAAGACTCGGAACCCCAGGAAATTCTGGAGGTCTCCGATGAGGAGGTGACCGCTGGCTCGGCTGTGCCTTCCGGCCCGCTGCTACCTACTGCCACGGTGTCTCCGCCCAGTCACCCTGAAGTGGTGGACTGCCCGGAGGATGTTCTGGCCTCGCCCCGCCGTCGGGAGTCTTCTGGCAGGAGCGAGTCATGCTCCCCAGAATGGTGAGACAGTCCCCACACCGTTGGGAGACCTATCCGGAGTGGGCCCTGTCTCGGCCCCCATTTGATTCACTGTATTCCTCCGCATCCCATATCGCGAGGTACGGCCGAGAACACACCTGGCAGGAGTATCCAGGATCGTACCGGTCCTATTCCCCAGCGTATAGGGACCAGTACCACCCTGACGTGAGGCAGTGATCGCCTTATCACCGCTCGGACTCTCCATCGCACACCGCATACCATCCATGATATCGGCGATCACCTTCCCGCTCCTTTTCGAGATCACTGCGCCATCAGAGATCCCGTGAGCACTCGCCCCGTTATCAGGCTGTCTCCCCACCACCAAGGATCACCTCGACAGTGTCGCACCCAACTTTGGAGTCTGCTCCTGTACAACCTTTGGCTCCCGCCACTACAGTCACCCAGACGATCCAGCGCCCGCGGCCTGTGGTGGTGCCGATTACTACGACTCCGCAACTGCAGCCAGTTGCTCCACCGACCATGACGACTGCGCCCACAGTTACCCTGGCGCTGCCATTTCAGCAGCCGTCGAGAGAGAGGTCTCCTGAGAAATCTCCTTCTGAGTCTTCCCAGACCTACGAATCCGACTCGGAGTCCGAGTCGATACCCGCGTCCCACGAGTTGCCTCCCTTGGTTTTTGGAGATCCCGCACCAGAGTCGGCACCGGAGGACGTGAAGCAGTTCTCTGATCTCCTCCTCCAGATGGCAACGGCATTGGGATTGAAGGTCGCGGACCCGGCTCTGGCCATGCAGGATCTGGTTTTCCACTACATGGATACCCATCCACCATCGACGGCACCACTACCGTTCCTGCCGGCCTTGATGGAGGCCCTCAAACATGCATGGGCCCAGCCGACGTCCACCCAGCGGATCCCTCACTGGTTGGAACATCTATACCGGACCCAGAAGGAGGAGGCCGAGTTCTTGTTCGCACACCCGGTACCGAACTGTTGTGGTTCAATCCGCCCAGACTAAGGGCGGTGGGAGAGTGCACACCACCCCGCCGGACCGAGAGGGTCCGAAAGGCTGGACACCTTTGGCAGGAGATTTTATTCAGCTTCGTCTCTGATTGCCAGGGTGTCCAACACCCAAGCCTGCCTCGCGGCCTACCTGAGGGACCTGCTGGACAGATTCTGTCCTCTCCTGTCCAACCTCCCTGAGGAGAATCGGGCGAGTGCTACGCAGTTCTTTAACGAGGCAGTAGCACTCGCCAACCAGCAGATCATCTCATCCAGGCACTCCGTGAAGGTTGCGGCGCAGGTGATGGTGGGCTCCGTAGCATTACGTCTCTGCGCGTGGTTGCGCTCGTCGGGTCTGCAGGAGGACACCAGAAGGAGAATCGAAGACCTCCCTTTCGACGGCCAGGGCTTGTTCAATGCGATGACCGATGAGGCGATGGACCACATCGTCAAAGCCCACCTGACAGCTAAGAAGATGGGCATACACCAGCCCCCACAGTCTCGCCGTAGCTTCGCTTCACGGTCCTCATGACGCAGGTCATCGTCAACATTCCAGCTGCGATCGCCTCATTCGGTCCCGTCCCGCCCGTCGACTTCATCCTTGGCACGGAGGCCTCTTCGGAGATGCCCGGCTTCCTCTTCGAAGAAGTCTTTGTCCGGGATGAAGTCTCAGTTTTGACCGTCTTCGCAGGACGCCACCACAACCACTCTTCCACCTGCCAGCAGCCCTAGAAGACCATCCGAGCCTGGCCAGACATCTCGCCGAATGGCACCACATCACCACGGACTCTTGGGTTCTCTCCATCATCCGTCTTGGTTACGCCATCGAGTTTGCAAGTATACCTCCGCGAGGCGTCTACTATTCCACCCCGGCCAACTCAGCTTTGCTGGAAGAGATCCAGTCCGTTGGAAAAAGGAGCGATCGAAGAACTCCCGTCCTCGGCCAGTACCACCAGCTTCTTCTCCCGGTACTTCACGGTACCGAAATCAGACAGTACCCTGCGGCCAATCTTGGACCTCAGAGGGGTGAACATCTACCCCAAAAGTTTCAAGGTGGTAACCTTGTCTTCGATCCTCTCCTTCCTTCGACGAGGGGACTGGTTCACGTCCATCGATCTTCGGCATGCCTACTTCCACATCTCCATTCGCCTGCAGCACAGACGGTACCTTTGATTCGTGGTCGACGGCACCTGTTACCAATACAGGGTGCTGTCATTCGGACTCTTCACTGCCCCCAGGGTCTTTACGAAGTGCATGGCCCCTGTGGTATCCTACCTGCGGACGAAGGGCGTCTCCATCTACCCTTACCTCGACGACTGGCTGTTGGTGGCTTCCTGCAGACAGAAACTCCACAAGGACATCCGCAGGCTCTTTCCCTTCTGACCCGTCTTGGCCTCCAGGTCAATCCGAAGAAGTTGCATCTTGAGCAGGCGAGAGTCCTTGACTTCATTGGAGTGACCCTGGACTCGGTGTCTGCCAGGTCATGCCTGCCCATGGAGCATGCACGTACCCTTCGTCAGGCTCCATCCGCCACTTTCGATGCCCCGACGGTATCAGTGAGGACGATTCAGCAGCTTCTTGGGTACATGGCCTCGGCCACATCAGTCACCAACCTATCTCAACTCCGTGCGCGCCCACTCCAGCACTGGTTCATCAGGATCTTCAACCCGCTCCTAGACGACCAGAGGCTCCGCCTGCGGATTCCTCGACAGGTGCATCGCTTTCTGCTATGGTGGCTGTCCTACCGTCACCTGCTGTCAGGGATGCCGTTCCGAGAGCCGACCCCCTGGCTCACGGTAACGACAGACGCCTCCCTGTTCGGGTGCGGAGCACACTGCGGTGATCTCAGAGTGCGGGGACGCTGGATCGACGATGAGATCGGCCTTCACATCAACACCCTGCAGCTGCTCACCGTCTGCAAGGCTCTGAGGGCATTTCGCACCCTGGTCGCTGGCCGCACAATTCTGATCTTAACAGACAACTCGACGGCCGTCTGTTATGTCAACAGACAAGGGACCCATTCGACCACCCTTCTCACCATCACCCTTCAGCTGTGGGACTGGTGCGTGTTGCTTCGGGTCCACCCGATCGCCGTACACCTAGTGGGCCAAGAGAACACCACGGCAGACGCCCTCAGCAGGGACACCTCCTGCCACCACGAGTGGTCCCTTTCGAGGGCAGGGTTCCAGATGATACGAGACCAGTGGGGCGAGCCGACGACCGACCTCTTTGCCACCAGCCGGAACAGGAAGTGTCGCTGGTACTGCTCGAGAGCTGGCCGGGGTCAGGGCTCTCTCGGTGACGCTTTCCAGTTCGAGTGGAGTGACGGGCTCCTCTACGCGTTCCCGCCGTTTCCGCTCCTGGGTCTAGTGGTCGCCAAGATCCTCGCAGACCGAGCCGACGTTGTCCTTGTAGCCCCGTACTGGCCAAGACAGCACTGGTTCAGGCCCCTGTTCAAGGCCGTTTGCGGTCAAATCCTCAGGTTCCTGATGGCGCCAGATCTCCTGTCGCACTCCAACGGTCTCGTTCTCCATCCGGACCTGCCCCTCCTGGCCCTCCACATGTGGAGGATAACACCTTAGAGGATCCGACCATCCAGGACGTCCTGACCGTGGCCAGGAAGGAATCGACGCACCGTAACTACCATTACAAGTGGCAGAAGTTTGTTGCCTTTGCTGAGGCGCAAGGCGAGCCGGTATTGCCTGTTGGCCTGCGTACCGTGCTCCATTTCCTTCTCCACCTTCGGCAGCAAGGACTTGCGTTCCCATCCCTGAAGGTCTGTCTTGCGGCTATTGTGGCCTACCAACCTCGAGGCTCTCCATCGGCAGCTCTCTTCCGGGACACTACCATGAAGCAGTTCATGAAGGGCTTACAACATCGCTATCCACCGGTATTGCCGCCGCTACCGCCCTGGTCGCTGTCCCTGGTGCTATCGCAGCTGACACGACCGCCCTTCGAGCCCATGGCTACTGCGGATGATAGACTCCTGACCATCAAAACTGCTTTCCTGGTAGCTGTCACCTCAGCCAGGTGAGCGAGTGAGCTGACAGCGTTGTGGGCTGATGAGCCTTTCCTTGTCTTCCATAGGGACAAGGTAGTCCTTCGCCCTGATATTTCCTTCCTGCCCAAGGTGGTCTCACGCTTCCACCTCAGTCAGGACATCATTTTACCGACCTTTTACCCGGACCCGACGACTCCCCTGGAGTGGTCCCTCCACTCCCTTGATGTTCGTCGGGCCTTGGCCTTTTACACAAACCGGACTGCGTCTTTTCGCCAGACTCCGCACCTCTTCTTGTGTTACGGCCGGCGTCGGAGAGGCCACAAGGTGTCCACCCAGAGGTTCTCCAAATGGGTGGCCCAGACCATCCTGCTGGCATATGAACTCGCCAAGCAGCCTCCGCCAGCCTTGCTCCGGGCTCATTCCACCAGAGCCGTGGCGTCTTCAGCAGCTCTCCTGCGAGGTGCGGACCTGCAGGAACTCTGCCATGTGGCGACCTGGTCCCGACCATCGACCTTCGTGTGCCACTACAGACTGGACTGCCGGTCCCATAGAGATGCCCGTTTCGGACAAGCAGTGTTGGCTTTCATACTCTAGGACCTGACCCACCGTCCTACTGGTAAGCTACAAAATCTCCTAGTGTGTGAGGCACAGAGACCACGAAGAAGAAGAACAGGTTACTTACCTGTAACTGCGGTTCTTCGAGTGGTCATCTGTGCCCTCACACACACCCGCCCAGCTGTCCCCTCTTTCTCAGGTCCCTTATCGGCGGACTCTAGAACTGAGAAGAGACTGTTGCTTGACGGGCTGAGCATGCTCAGTACCGGCATGGGGGAGGAGTTCCCGCCAAGCTACTAAGCTCCAGAATTTTCTGAACGCTACTGCGCATGCGCGAAAGTTCCTAGTGTGTGAGGGCACAGATGACCACTCGAAGACCCACAGTTACAGGTAAGTAACCCGTTCTTCACTGATCAGTGAACAATGATGAAGCAATCCCTGAGAATTCTAGTGAACTTTCACTCACCTCTTTTTCCCCCAGTTCCAGTTTCCTCCAGTTCCTATGGTTTCTGTCAGTGGTCTTCACACAAGTTTACTAAGGCATTATTTGAGCTAGTTGCTGAATGTTTAGAGAACTCTGTCCTTCTGTTTAGATCCTACTGCCATCTTCTGCAAGTCTCTCAAGATGACAGTAGCAAACAAAAATCCCAGCTCCTAGGTCTTTACACAGCAGTTTTCCAAATTTATAATAGAACTCATATATCTAGCTTACCACATTGCAGAGTTGCAACATCTTCTGGACTCACTCCATATGTGCAATGATGACGTTGGCTGCCATGGTATGTAGCTTTTTTGTTCACAGATATCTGCAGGCTTGTTACTTGGTCACAACGAGTCACCTGAGGACTATACCTGAAAACCCTGCACCTAAGGGAATAGGTTGGCAGAATCTTACCAATGAGAAGTGAGGAGTTGGAGGGTACGGCAGGATTATCACCACCAGCCTGTAAGAGTGCTGACAGCTGAAAGAATAGGCAAGGCTTCCTGATGGGCAAAGGTCTCTTCATAAAGAATGCTGGTAGCGTGCTTGCAGCTGAGAAAAGAGTGTAGCTTAATAAGAAGGTTTCTGAAATTAATGTCTCTGGCGTTTTTCAACTCTTTCTTGGTCTCCTTGAAGCCTGTGACAGACCGCATTTGTGCCTGAAACTGAACTGAGTTTTACTTTGCCTCTGATTTAAACTTGCCTGACTTACATGCTCTCTTGTTGTGATCTGTAAGTTTGAACCCAGGACTACCCTTTCACCTATCCTTTGTAACACCTTGACATACTGTCTACTGGAAGATGCTTGTTTGAGCCTTCTGTAGCCTTTTGATCCTACTTTTGACATGTTTTGCCTAAACTGCCACTCTGCTATTAAACCCTTCTGGCTTAGATCTTGTACTTGGAGCCTGCCCACCCTGAAATAGGAGATAATGTTGGGAAACAAGCAGAGAGAAGGGCTGAACAAGCACCACTGTGGACAAAGAGACCAAGAAGAAGAGAAGGAATTTGGGGAAGGGAGAAAAGAGAGAACAGAGGGAAAGAAGGCAATGGGGTGTGGACTAAAGTGTCTCTAGCCTAGGTCAGACTGGGTACTTTTGCTGCCTATAACAATAAAAGAGAATGTACATATAGCTCCTTCTCTTTGTCATAGTTTCACAATCAGAAATCACAGGCACCTGAAGCTTGTCATGGATTCTGTGAGGGGAATGAGGATCTCATGTTTATTGGAGATGAGCATTTCAAGTTTAATTGGTTTTTAAAACTCATTAACTTTTGAACACTTTAAGTGCACCTATGTCCTATGGCCCTGATTCTCAACCTTTGGACTGCTTTTAGTCCAGTCTTTTGGACCAGCTCCTAGAAGACACAACTATTGCAGTCAGTGTTCAGGCTGAAGTGTTGGAAGTCCAAAACATCTCAAGGACCAGAGACCACTAACTGGCCTACAGTACTATCCAGTCACTAGGTAACAATCTTAGGCCATTTCCACCCTGCACTATTATAGTGCTATCATTCCACTTTCAACATCCTGTGGAATTCTGGGGTTTGCAGTTTAGGGAAGGTCATTTAGAATTCTCAGCCAGAGAGCTCTTTGGCCTCAGTAAACTACAAACCCCAGAATGCCACAGAATGTTGAAAGTGGAATAATAACACTATAACAAGAGTAATGCAGAAGTGGCCTTACTTAACCATCAGATGACTGCTCTTCAGGACATAGTTCCTATGAAGGGATTCTATAAGGAACCACCTTGCAAAAGTGTGATCAGCAGTGAAGACAACTGAGACTACAGAGCAGAAGACAGAATGGTAAATACTGCATCCAGAACACTTGAAAGGAGCAGCTTGCAAGACAAGAAGTAAACAGATCAGTAACGGTTGGAGCCAAGGGAGAAAACTCTGCATTCACCTCTGAATTCTGCAACTTTGCAGCCTCTTTGCTCCATTACTTTCAGTTGGCTCATTGTCATTCTAAACCAAATACATGTACACTCTTAAAAGAAATAATAAAAAACCAGGTTTTAGCTTAGCCCCTAAAAAAAGACATTGTTGGTGCCAAACAGGCTTCAAGGGGAGAGCATTCCATAAATGGGGCACTACAGCAGAGAATGTCCTGTCCCATGTCCCTGTGTGATGTATTGTTCTCACTAGTGGGACATGGAGCATGGTCCTACCAGCAGATCTAAATTCTCTGGCAGGTATGTACAGGGAGAGATGCTTCTTCAGATATCAGAGTCCAAGGTGTTAAGGGCTTTGAATGACACTTTTTAAATGATATTACCTTGCTTGTTACCTTTTGTTTTTTCTATTACTACTTTTAAAAAGCATCAAATGAGAACTCTTAGTTAATAGACTTTGTAGGGAAAAACTGATGAATTGGATTCTTTTCCAACCCTTCTATGGAAAAAAAATGTTTCTCTTAATCCTAAACCAGGCGAAGATCATGCTAGATGTGGAACTACAGACTAATATCTCTGTGAAATGTTAATGTTGAAACATTATGTACAGTACTGACTAATAGGCTTCACAGTGTATTACCCATAATTCCAGTAATTCATCTTCGCAGATAGGTTTTATTCATTGTAGGCAGGGAGCTAATTTAAAAGGAGCTACTGATTTCATTAAAAGACCTAACACTGCTGCCATTATTTCACGTAATACTGAAAAAAGTTATTAATAAAATTAACAGTTTTGATTAAATTGGGCTCACTATTGGAATTTTCGAAATGAATTCAGATTTTTTAACCTTTTTTCCTAGATTGAGAATGATTACAAATAAGATTCTTTCCAGGACCTTTTTTTATCTATAGTGAGATACACGACAGAGGTGCCTTCTCTGTCCTTGTGATCTAGTAGGATTATGCTGTAGTGTTTAATTGGGGTGGCAATTAAGGTTCAAGAGGGGCCTTGTGTCTTAAAGTAAAATAAGTTAACTCCTGAGAATTTTTCATCAAGGATGCTTAGGCTGAATATTTGCATAGGTATAGCTATGGATGTAAACTCAGAAATCAAAAAGAGCTTTGGATTGTGGTTTTAGTGATTGGGCTGTTAAGAGGCTGCCATAATTTTTTTGTCTTTTTGGTCCCACTGGAATTGGACTAACAGCTTTTACGAAAAGGAGGGGATGGAAAACAGCCTTGCTGTTGCATGAGCACACATTGGTTCACCTACACGTCCTTTCTCTTTTTTCTCCTCTAGAAGATGGCTGTCCTCAGAGGCAGCTTTGTGGAGGAAACCATGCTGCCACTGAGCGGATGATCCAGTTTGGGCGAGAGCTGCAGAGCTTGAGTGAACAGCTATGTAGAGAATATGGGAAGAATACAACACATAAAAAAATGTTACAGGTATGTTTTTAAAGAACTGCTATTGTTTATTTATTCATCTAAAACATTTCTGTTTGGCCTTTTGATACACAATTTCCAAGGCTGCTTACAGCATTTAGAGCAACATACGATGAAAATAAACAACAGTAAAAATACAGCAAAAATGAAGTGCAGTAACAATAGAAAAAACAATAGAAGTATCACAACACAGTCAAGAGTTCCATGATTCTATTAGCTACTGTGAAGCTGTGTTTTGACTAGCATCTAAAAATCATCAGATTTTGTTTTTGGTGGTCTGCCATTTTTCGTCCAAAGGTGGTAGGATTGAAAAGGGCTGTGCAAAAAAGGAAATCCTGGGATTGCCTTGCTTGCATATGAAAAGGGCTGCACAAAAAAGGAAATCCTGGGGATTGCCTTGCTTACATATGAATAACTTGACAATGTTACTTTCCCTGTATACGGTTGGAAAAGGTACATTGACTATAGTGTGTTGAATTGGAAGTATGGACAGCTTAATAGGTCATTCCACTAGTCTTTCATTCTTGTTTGCCCCATGCCACTGCATTCAGTATAGTGGGTTTAAAGCAGGTGTGGCTAACTGTAGAGAGTGTAGGGTCCATTCCCCCCCTCCATGGTCATCTGGTGGGTCTCACTGGTATGTTTCAGGCACACTGGAAGTGATAGAAGAGCACTTCCAGACACCATTTTTGCTAATTTTGAACAGATTTTTAAAGTTATTTTTATGAATTTTAGGAGATGTTGGGAGGCTTTGAGGGCAGTGGGCAGTTTTGCAGGCTTCTGGTTGGTTTTTGGTTGAAAAATTGCTCAGAAAACAGCTCAGAAAAAAACAGGTTTTGCTTCCAGCAGAGATGAGGAAGATGAGATTAGATATGAAACCAGAAATGAAAGAACTAAGAGTGGAATTAAAACAAGACTTCAAGACAGAGCTGAAAGATGTTAGAAGATCAATAGATAAACTCTCAGAAGATTTGAAAGGTACAGTGAAGAGAGTTGATAATATAGAAAAGAAAGTTAGAAAGTCAGAAAGTACTGTGCCTCAGAGAAAGTCTCAGAGACTTGGATGAAAAAGCACTACTAGAGTTTAAAATATGTCTGAAAATATGGGGCCTGAAGGAACAAAAGAATGAGAATCTGTATGATATACAGTCAGCTGTCCACATTTGCGGGTTTCACTTTTGCAGATTTGATCATTCACGGATTATTTGCTGCTGCTTCTGCTGCTGCCCTGTGCCATTTTTAATAGGGACTGCAAGCCTCGTGAAACTGAGAAACTATGAACGAGGCTTCTAGTTCCTAAAGTTATTCACGGTTTTTCTACTTTCATGGGGGTCCTATGCCACTAATACTAGCGAATGTGGAGGGATGACTGTACCTGCCTTTACTGACTATCAGGAAGTATTACGGCAACAACTGGAGGGTGAGAGTGATAGAATCTTTAGAATTTGACCCTCTATGGTGAAAAGGAGAAATTTGCCCAGTGATATGGTGATGGAATTTTTGAGAAGAAGAACGAGAGACAGTATAATTCAATGAAATATGGAAAAGAATTTCAAATTGAATGATGAGAAAATTTGGCTATTCAAAGAGATTCCAGTAAGAATACTCCAAAAAAGAAGAGAATATAATTTTTTGGCTATCTGTTTAAGAAGAAAAGGAATCCTGTATAGGGGGGGGGAGTTAGAAGGGCTCTCCTTTCATTTTAGGAGCAAATTAATTTTCATCAACTCCATACAGAAAGCAAAAGATTTTCTGAAAAGATACGAAGGGAATTTCAAAGGAGAATATAGAGTTCAAAGGAAGAAAATGAGAAGAGATAGCAGATCTGATGTGGCAGAAGGTATCTGTGGAGATGTGTCAGCAGAAGAAGAGAAAGGAGAAGAGGAGCTGACAGAGAAAGAATCAGAAAAAGAGGAGTCAACAAGGATGGAGAGAAAGATGGAGAGAAAAAGATCACAGGATGAGTAACCAGATTTGGAATTGGACAAGGATCAAGACAGCAGCTCAAGAGCAAAGGAAGAAAAGTGAAAAAATGGTTATAAAAATCTTATCATGGAATATTAAAGAGATAAGTACACCTGCAAAAAGGAAAAGGATTTTTCATACTTTGAAAAGAAGAAACTTGATATAATTTGTCAACAAGAAATAAGAATTAAAAGTGAAAGATTAAAACTGTTACGAAATAAAAAATTTGAGGAAAGGATTTGCAGCCACACCTGAAAAGAAGAAGAAGAGAGTTGTGATTTATGTTAATAGTCGAATTGAGGCACAAGAAACTTTGAAAGATAAAGAAGGTTACTATATAGGGGTCAAAATTAAGTGGAAAGTCCAAAGAATTTTGTTGGTCAGAGTTTATGGCCCTCATAATGGAGAAGATAAATTTTATAAAAATTTAGAAGCTAAGATTTCAAATGTTGACTGTGATGCAATAATTCTCCTTGGAGAAACCCATTGGTTGATCATAAATCCAGTAAGATAATTACAGAAGAACCAGGGGAAGCTCCCTAGATTGTTCAAGGAGATGATGGAAAATTTACAAATGATAGATGTCTGGTGGCATCTATATGGCAGTGCAGAAGAGTTCACATTTTACTCTGATACACACCCTTCATTATCAAAACTTGACATGATTTTGCTTTCTAAGACTTCATGTAAGGATATAAAAGAAATGGAAATCTTTCCAAGAAACCTGTCTGATCACAACGCCATACTAATATATTTAAAGTCTGGAAAATGAGATTACAGTTGGAGACAGAATGAAAGTTTACTGCAAGATGAAAGTATACTTGATAAAGCCAAAGTGACTCTACAAAGATACTTTGCTGAAAACCAAAATAAAGAAATTGATATTGGAACCTTGGGGGATGGCAACAAAGTCATAATCCAGGGCTTTCATACAACAAAGTGCTATATTGAATGAGAAAAGAAATGAAAAAATTCAGAAATTAAATGGTCAAATAAAAATTAAGGAAATGAAGTTAAAGGCCTACAAGCAAAATTTTACAAAAGGAAATAATGGCTGTACAGCAACCATTGGAATTAGACTTGACTACAGAAATCAGCAAAAAAAAAAAAGTATTTGAAGCAAACAAACTTTGAATGGGCCAATAAACCAGGGAAATGGTTAGCTTATAGACTAAAGAAAAAAAAAAGAAAAGGATGTGATTACAAAAATTAAGATTGGTGACAATGTTTATACAGAAATTGGGAAGATCAAGACATTATTTGCCAACTACTTCTCTAATCTGTATAGGGGTAAAAGGATCAAGAGTGAAAATATCCAGGAATGTATAAGATATTTTGAAATTAAAGAATTAAGAGCAAAGAATAAATCTAAATTGGCCAATAACAATTATGGAAATAGTAGACGCTATTGGTTTTACAAAAAAAGGAAAGGCCCCTGGACTGGATGGTCTACCTGCAATACAAAATGTTACACGATCAGCTACTTTTACCCCTACAAGCAATGATGAATGCAATCTTCAGAGGGGAACTACCAAAATCTTGGAACAAAGCCTACATAAATTTGATCCCGAAAGAAGATTACAATCCCCCTCTAGTCAAGAATTATACACCAATTCTTTTGCCAAACATGGACTATAAAATATATATGTCAATTTTGACCAAGGTTGAAAAAAAATCCTGAAGAAAGATCTGTGACGAACAATTGAGCCTCTTACCTAATAGACATCTTAAGGAAAACATGAGAGATATTCTAAATATTATTGAACACTTTGAGAGGCAACCTGGGAAGAAGCTTGCTGGACATTCCTGGACATTGAAAAGGCTTTCAACAGTCTAAGCTGAGATTTCATGTTTGAAGTCCTAGCAAGGATGAAAGTTGGATGCCACTTCATGAGAAGTATAAAAACCATTTATCAGAAGCAAACAGCACAAATTTTGGTAAATTGGGAGAGGACTGAAAGAATAGGAAGCACCAGAGGAACTAAACAAGGGCGCCCACTTTCCCCATTACCATTCTTAACTGCAACTAAAGTGCTGATCACAAATATCGTCAAATAATAAAATTAAAGGAATCAAGTTGTAAGGTGAAGAATAAGATCAGAGCCTTTGCAGATGATATCACCATAATGTTAGGAGATCCTATAGAGGGTATTGAAAAACTAAAAATAGTCTTAAAAAATCGGGCGTGTGTCTGGTTTGAGAGTCAATGAAGAAAAAGCTAACATCTTGAAGAATATGAATAAATTAAATCATCAATGAGGATTTATGACAACAAAAGTGAAATATTTGGGAATTTGTCAAAGAAGAATTCAGATTTATTTAAAAACAACTATGAAAAGAAATGGAAGGAAATTAAAAGCAATCTTCAGAATTGGAAAAAACTAAAACTGTCCTTCTCGGGTAGAATTTCTACTATCAAAATGTCAGTTCTTCCAAAATTGTTGTTTTTGTTCCAGACCATTCCTGTGATAGTCAATGAAAATGTGTTTAAAAATTGGCAAAAAGAAATTTCTGTGTTCATCTGTGAGGGGAAAGACCTTAGAATTAAATACAAAATTATATATGACATAAGAGAAAGGGGAGGCTTAGGATTTCTAAATCTACAGTTATATTTCCATTCTTGTTGTTTGGAATGGCTTAAAGAATTGATTAAATTGGACAATAATAAATTGCTGAAGTTGGAGGGAGATGGCTTGGTATTTGGATGGCATGCCTATCTTGGTTATAACTAAGACAGAATCCATAGTAATTTTAATAATCGTTTTATAAGGAAGCCACTATTGAAGATTTTGACCAAGAATAAATTGAGAATGTATCCCAGAACACCACTATGGCCTTTACCACATGAAGCTTTTTATGAAAAAGAAAACATATTATATGGAAGACGGATACAATATAAAGACTTGATAAAGATTCAAGAAAATGAACTGAACATTAAGACCCAGGATGAACTTAATGAAGACAGAATACAGTGTCATCGGCTGTTTTACAAACAATTAAAAGAGAAATGGAAAGCAGAGAAGATATTGGATATTGGAAGATATTGGAAACAGAATTGAGTGAGATCTTACTTGATGACAAACCCAAAGTTATATCGAAAGGGGATACAGAGGATACAGGATACAGATCATGAAAGAATCAATGACCTAGTGGGCACGTAATATAGGTGATACAATAGACTTAGGAAAATGGGGAAAAATCTGGAATAAAAGCTTAAAATATAAGGCCAATCAGAATATAAAAGAAAATGTATATAAAATGTATTTAAGATGATACTTATCCCCTGATCAATTGGTAAAAATGTATAAAGACTCTGACGATAAATGTTGGAAATGTAAGAAAGAGAAGAGAACATTCTACTGTATGTGGCAGAATTGTTCCAAGGTGAAAAGATATTGGAAAATGATACATTTGTTAATAGAGAAAATCCTGGGTCTAAGACTTCAATTGAAGCCAGAATTTTACTTTCTGGGCATGATAGGTGAAAATGTTAAAAAGAAGTATGGGAAGATATTACAATTAGAATTGTACATTCCAAAAATTGGAAACAATGAGATATTCTGGAAGAAGATGACTGGTTAATTAAACTTCTTGATATAGCTTTAATGAACAAACTGACTATTTTAATAAGAGTGACAACACTGAGTAATTATGTTAAAACTTGGGACCCACTTATGTACTTAAGAGGCAGATGGAGAGACCTACCAGTAGCTCTGGTAGATTAGATTAGATCTGATCCTGAAGCTAGAGCTGATAATCCAGAATAGGTTCTAAACCCAGTGTTATCACTCTTATTATTGTTGTTACTCTTTCTGGAGTATAGATGTAACAGATAGAGTGTATTGTAAGTTCAGTGCTCAGATAATTGGGAATGAAATCAAGAAAATTATTAATACATAAGATAAAGATCTGATTAATCTACAGACTGAATTATAATAAAATGGAAACCTGTTGTAGAAGATAACTTAAGTATGAAGTGTATGAGGTATGAACTGAATGTATGAATGTATAATTAATTGATGTGTTTATGTATTACATAACGGAAAATGTATTACATAAGGAAAGTGTGTTGGCTTTTTTTTGATCCCTGAGTTTCCTGGAGCCCCTAATCTTTTTTTTTTTTTTCTCCTGGCAAAAAACCTGCCCCCCCCCAAAATTGTCTCAGATACCTCTAAACTTCATTCAAATGTTTACCATTATCATGCCTCACAACCCCTAAACCCATCCAGAATACCAAAAAGATCTGAAAGTTAGCAGAAATATGCAGAAATATGCAAGATGTTAAAACTAGTAGTACCTTTCAGTCACACCCAGTTGCATTTTCTGCCAAAAAGGTAGCAATATGCTCCACTTTGGGGGTAAAAATTAACCCTCACCCCACCGCAGTTGGTTACTAGCAGTTGGAGTTACTAGCCTGCTTCTATTTCTGTACTCTTAGCTTCTTCATTGTTTCATTGTCATACTGTGTTGTGAAAGTAACTTGGAAAATAGTTCTGTGTTGCAAATATAACTCTGGTTGTCAAACTAGAGTTAAGCTTTCCTAACTGCTATTTCCTAACTGATGATTTATTTTAGTTGGGCTAATAATCAAGAACGAGAGGCGACATGGTGTAGTGCAAGGCTTTCCAAACTGTGTGTCGCGACATGTTAGTGTGTCACCTGAAGTGCGTAGATGTGTTGCCTAAAATCTTGGAAATGTATGTTATTACTTATAAATCATATATTTTTAAAAATATATGAAAGATTTTCATGAGATATGTTGTCTCCCCATACATTTTGTTATTACAATTTATGTATGTGTCTATCTCTTATAAGGGGTTAGTTTAACCTCCAGCTGCTAGTAAAAATTACTGTGTCGCGATATGATGCATGTCTAAAAAGTGTGAAAAGTTTGGAAAGCTCTGGTGTAGTGGTTTGAGTGTTGGACTACAGTTCTGGAGAATAGGGTTTGAATCCCCGCACAGCCATGGAAGCCCACTGGGTGACCTAGGGCAAGTATTCTCTCAGCCTCAGAAGAAGGCAAAAACAAACCCCTTCTTGAACAAATCTTGTCAAGAAAACTCCATGATAGATTTGCCTTAGGGTCACCATAAGTCATCTAATGATAGTGTTGAACATGTTACCAGTGGGACAAAGCATCTTGTGTTATCTCAGGATTAAATTTTTTTAATGCAGTCTTTAAAGACATATTATGGATTGATGTAACACTTTTGTCCTGATATTTCTTCCAGTCTAATTGTTCCTCCACAGAGGAAAAAGTTCCTATTGCAAACAAAATTCCTTGGTTGTGTACTGCAATCAGGAATGCCCTCTGTGGTCGTTCAAGAATCTCTGTGTGTTGTACTGCTGTTCAAACCTCTCTCCTCTCACTCAGGATGCATTCAGCTTGCTTGCCTACTCTGATCCATGGAACTGTCCTGTTGGTCAGCAGCTGGATCCAATCCAGAGGGAACCTGTGTGTGCTGCACTCAATAGTGCTATATTGGGTAAGTGGATGCATGGTGAGCTAGCTCAGACTTAGCCTTTCCATCCATGTGCACCTGTACTGCACTGAAGTAATTAATGCTGGAGGACACTTGGCAAAACTTTTGTTAACTTTTGATCTCTGTCAGGAAAGGTGAGTGTGGATGTGAGATGGAAGTTCAACTGTGCAGTATTCTTTAATTCTCCAACTGAGGGTCGGGGGACATTAAGGCAAAAAGAAGTGTTACTAGCTAATGCTTTGTGCTATATATTCAGAGTATTTGCTGTTTACTTTGTGAGAGGTCATTTTGAAAGGCTCCTTTATAGTAGTTATTGCTTGTGATTGCCATGATGAAAGATTTCCTTTTAATGTGGTCCATGAAGACCTCATAAAAATGTACCAATAGCCACTGCCACAGCTTTTAAAAACTACTGACCTAAGCCACAGTTACTTTATTGGCACATAAAGTAGTCACACATAGATGGGAGTTGACTAAGAATATAAGTTGTGGATGTCATGTGCTAGCTACTCTTGTACTATCAAAAAAAACACACAGGGTTTTTAATGAAATATATGAGGCTTAACATATAACGGTTGCTAAAGCTAACATTCTACAATACATACTTGGTTATATAGGGATACACACTTTTACGCACACACAATTCCCATTAGTGGATTCTCAGGGTCTTCCCCTTTTGCAAACTCCCAGTGGTTCCCATGGGATCTTGTTTATTCTCATACTTTGATCTTGCCAGTCCCCCAAACTTTCTCAGATTTCCTTATCAGCACCCAAGTTATTTCCTAACGCATCTGTGGTGTTTTCTTTATCTCCGTTATTGTTTTTTTTATATATATTTTCTTAAGCATTAAAGTAAAAACACAAACAATAAAAACGTATAATACCAAAGTCTTACATACAACCAAAAAAATTAAAAAGACAAGACAACAATACAACAACCATTCATTACTAAACTACACTAAACTAAAATGATAAAGATTAACACACACATAATTTCTCTCAGTCCTTTGTATGTCCATCTAAACACTGACCAGATGCCTTATGATCAGCGTCTCTCAAGCTACCCTCTTTGATCCCTCTCTACTAGAGTGAGATGCTGTGACATTTTCCTTTGATTTATAATACATTATTACACGTAGTCCCAGCATAGGCTCTATTACTGTATTAAGTATCCTAAAGCTCATACACAGTAAATCACTTGTCAGTTGCTATCATGTTGAAGTAAACATACCCATGCCTTCACAGCATGGCTGACCACATACTTATTCAGATTTTTCTTGAGGTTTAACATATATATAGTGGCCTGTCACACATGGTGGTAATCCAAGCCTTTTGCTACACCAAGATGCTTACTCACTACAACAATGTTTTATACCAGTGTACAGTATTGGGGAGCATAGCATAATCAACAGGCATTCATTATCTTGGATGAGTCATGTTATTAATCATGGCATGGAGCACAGCTGACATGACAGTGGAGGTCCTTGACTGAAAATTTTTCTTGTCCATGAACTCAGATGGTAGCCTTTGACAAACTATAGTCCCTCAGCATCACTTTTCTTACCTGCTTTATGGACATATTAATATTGTTAGTCCCATATATAGGACTATGATAAAGGTTTGTGAAATCATATGTATGTGCAGTTTGGGTAGTCCAATAAAGCCAAGGACATAGCTGAGCTAAAATTAAGAATGAGGTTGTAATGGGAGACAGCTGAAACATATGTTCAATTTTTGTATTGAAATCAATGGCCCAAAAAGTCTTCAGCTTTGGGAAGATCCATGCCTCAATAATGTATTTATAAAAGCTTCAAAGCAATTTTTCCTTCAGTAGGGCCTGTGTGTGTTCCCAGAATATAGAAGTATGGTCCCATCTCTGTTGCCGGCAGTCTCATAACTTGGAAAATAAAAACAGGAGTCCAGTGGGAGTGGGCTCACCACTGTTGGGGGCAACACCAATGGGGGCCACCCCTTTAGGGGGGAGCCACTTTGGAGGATCACAAGGGCAAGGGCCGGTTTTGCTGCTTGGAAGAAGAGGGAGAGTTGCATTCTGTTATTTTGCACTTTATTACTACTACTGTCATTGCATTATCTGTAAGTGCGTAGCCAGTCTACTATATGAAAGATGTGTTCTGAAAAGAAGAGGAGAGATATCAAACCTGAGGGGACAGCCATTACAGTTTTACTGGGCGGGGGGAGAGACAAAAAGAGGAGACAGTTGCACATTAAACACTGTTAAACAACAGGACAGGAATAGGGTATTAGTTATCCCTAAAATGTCACCCAACTCAAATAACCTGGATAGTCCTGGCAACACTGCCCCAGATTGAAAATGTTTCTGGTAGATGCCAGGTTGGTTAATAGGAAGACAGCTGCCATTTAGGACTTGATCCTGGATGAGCATGCCAACCTGACATGCATCACAGAGACCTGGTTGGATGAGGCTGGAAGAGTTACTCTCTTGCAGTTTTGTCCACCCAGGGTTCCCTGTTCAGCAACAGGTGAGACCTGGGGGTCAGGGAGCTGGAGTCACAGTAGTCTACCAAAATTCCATCCCCTAGTACAGGTGCCCTATCCCACAATTTTCTGGGTTTAAGTGTGTTTACCTGAAGCTGGGAACTGGGACAGATTAGGGATTCTGTTGGTGTTCCACCCACTCCGCTGCACAACAATCTCTCTCTCTCTCTCTCTGAGCCAGCCAACGTCATTTTGGTGTTGGAATCTTCCTGGCTTGTAGTACAGGGAGACTTCAACATCCACACTGAGACTGCACTGTTGGGAGGAGCTCAGGACTTCATGCCTGCCATGACAACCATGAGTCTGTCCCAAGTGGTATCTGGCCCTACTCACACTGCTGGGCACACTCTGGACCTTGTTTTTTGTGGTGGATGGGGTGCATGTGAGTAGAATCTGGGAGCGGAAGAACTGTCTATAGTTCCGTGTCATGGACAGGTCAGATCACCACCTGGTGGGGTTAAGACTTGCAGGGACTAGAGTATCTAGAGTAAGACAGCTACACCAGTGCTGGGTGTGTATGTGCAAAAAAGTGGGAAGAAATAGTGTTTGTGGAAACAAACTTGGTGGGAGCCAGGCTCTCTCTGCTCCTTACCTGGGCTCCAGTAAAGCTGCACTCCTGGCCTTTCCACACACAGCTCTGGCAGAAGCCGGGGCTGGGATGAAGGCCAAGTGGCCTGGCAAATGAGGGGTGGGCAGGTATGTGTTGGCTGCGGGGCAGAGTGCAGTGGCAGTGGTGTTTCCTGCAACTGGAGCCGCCCCCAGTAGCAGCATGTCACTGAGCAGGAGGAGAACCAGAGTGGTGGTGGCAGGTGGCTCGGTTGCCATGGCTGGCAGCAGCCAAGCAGTGGCAGAAAGGGAGCTATCAGTGGGCACTTCACCTACAAGCAGGCGGTGCTGCTGCGTGGCTCAGAGTGGCTGAGTGCATCACAGCACCTTCTCTACAGCCAGCTCTGCTGTGTTGGTAGGTGGAATGGAGGGCAGGAGGAGGATGCAGCTGAACACTGCCACTTGGCTGGCCGGCTGGTTCCTGCTTGGCCCTGAAGGGAGCGTTGCAAGGGACCCTCTCTTCAATGTTGTTGCTTTAAAAAAAAAAAAGTTCTGCTGCCATACGTATGTGCACATGAATGTGCAGGTGTTCTTGGGGTGTTTTTTAAAAAAGAAATAAATAAGAGGGGATATTCTAGAGCAATGTATTAGTTGACAGGAAGTAAATTTCCTGGATACCCATCCAAAACAGCACCTTGCAATGGGAAAAGCTACTCCTGGTGGGAGAGAGGGGTGTGTGGGTAGGTGGGTGTGATTCAGCCTTGGAGGAAAAAGGCCCTGTGTCGTGCAAAGGGGGCAGGAAGCAAGGAGTGCTTGGAGTTTAGGGCAGGTGGAATTAGGCATGCATGTTGCTCTGGCACAATCGGGTTATTAGTTAGTGCTGGGAAGGTTAAGCATCTTAAACACAGGGCTCTGTGGAGACAGATGCTCTGACTGTGGCTTCTGATGGCTTAACTAGATTCCTTTGCTGAGCTAAGGGGCGGCAAATTCATGCCCTGAGCAGATTGAAGTAAAAGATTAAGGATGCCACACTAGGGGTGAAATATTTATTTGCGTCTTAGCAATTAATCTATAAGGGAATCTGTTTTTATTGGGACCCCTGACCAAAGGGCATATTTGAAAGGAATTATTTTTTGCTGCAGGGAGGTGAGGGTTAAAGGGGCGGGGCAGGTTCCATCTCTGTCACCATGGCAACTGTGCTTCTGTTGTTGCCCCTGCCAAAAGGCAGTGATGTATTTAAGTCTTTTGCTCCAAATCTTGTCAAGTCCCAAGTCCCAACCAGAATTTCTGGACAGAGTCAAATAAAGTCAGTTTTAACAATTTAAGTAGAGTTAGCCCTCTACTTTTGTGATTTTTGCCATCTGCAGCTTTGGAAGTGGGGAATAGGATCCTTCTTCTTCCCATTTACAAAGCTGGAGGCTTTTTCAGAAGTGGGGAATAGGATCCTTCTTATTTCCCATTACTGAAGCTTCACCAGCTTTAGAAGGAAGGATCCCTCCTCCTCAAGCCCATTGCCTAACCCATTTTCTGTTCCCCTCTACATTCTGGGCACAAGTCTTGCCTTCTGCTCTTAGGAAAAGTTTTAGAAAACTCCTCCTATATGTAGCAGGGACAGGCTGCTGAGCAGACCTCAACCCCACCTCAAGCCTGTTGCCTGCCCCATTTGCTGTTCCTCTGAGAAATGTCTCCACACTTTGAGCTTGAGACAGATCGTCATGTGACCAGTAAGTTGTAAGGTTTCTGGATGAATGTATTACGTTACTGAACCAAGTGCATCAAATCAGTCACTAAAAATATGCAAATCTCAAGTCGAGTTGAGTCAGTGTGTAATTTTTGCCAAGTAAAGTCCAAGTTGAGTCACTGAAGTGACTTAAATCTGACTTGAATCCAAGTCAATCGACCCAAGTCTACATCACTGCTGAAAGGTTTGACTGACATGTATGCATGTATGTTTGATAGGGGGCTCCAGGCTCCTCCCGCCCCCTACCTGCTGTTGGTCCTGGGCCAAGGATGCAGCTCCAGGGGTGGGAGGCATCGCTTAGGGCCCCAATGCTTGGTGTGGGGTAGGCAGAGGAGGGCCTCTGTGCCCCTAATAACCTCTCCTTGTGGAGCTAGACCTTCCAGAATGCTCTAGTTCTGCTGGAATAAATATGGAGGGAGCTGTGAAGCCAAGATGGAGGCCCCCCCCAGCTCATGTCAGGAATCCCAGACCTTTGGCTATGAGCCCCTGGTGGAGATGCCCCCTGCTCCTGAGGCTGTCCAGAGAGACTGTAGAGTCCAGACCCCTTCCAGCTGCACGTGGGTTGCTCTACCCGGCCAAGGCCTCATATGATCCACCACCACCTCCTTGCCTCTGGGGAGGAGGGAAGTTGTTTATGCTCAGATTCTGGCAACCCTCCAGGAGGGGAGTTTCTGCAGGTGTGGGCAGGAGCATGGCACATGTCATAGGAGTGCAACTTCCACACTTGCCCTAGGTGCTATATAGGCTAGGTACGCCTCTGACTGGGACCCAGAACCTTTGCAGGCATGGGGGCTCATTAAGATGGTCTGGACCAGTAAACTATCTTTTCAGTACAGGGATAAGATTATAAGGACTATTAGCGACAAATTTTTAGTTATTTGTAGTCTTTTTTATTTATTGTAGTTTTGTTAGATGCTTCTAGTTAGGCATTTTTTGTTTTCTCATTTGTATTTTTTTATTATGTGTTTGTAGTTTTGTATATTGTTAAGTAGTTTTGTTGTTTGTTTTTAATAATAATTAAAAAAAGGTGGTCCACCCCAGGAGGCTTATGGATCCAGATGGATTCCTGATGGCTCTTGAGCTCCTGCTGCCTTGACATGTGGCCCTGTCAAAGTCCTGACTGATCTCCGGAATACAAAAATGACCAGTGCTGTGGACATGATCACCCCCGAGCATCCCCTGTCACAAAGTGGAGCCAAACCAGCCCCTTGATTTTCCAGCGAGCTGGTGGCAGTTAAATATGAAAAAGCAACTAGAGCAATGTTGGCAGAAAACTCAGAGCATATTCAGTCAAACACAGGCTAGAACTTATCTGAGAGCCTGCTGTGTGGCAATAGAGGCAGCAAAGGCAAAATTCTTTTGTGCCTTTGTTTCATCTGCAGGGAGCTGGCCAGCAGAGCAGTTTCGAGTGGTCAGGGGTCTTTTACACACAGGCCCAAGAGAGGAAAATCCAGATCGCATGACAGCTCACTGTGAACATTGCCCAGTGCTCTGCAGATAAAATGGCTTGGATCCACTCTGACTTGGATGCTATGATTGATACAGAGCCTGTGGTGAAACTCTGGCTTCTGCTTGTCTAGTGATAATGGATATTTTTCAGTGTATACAGCCTGAGGATGTAGACAGGATTCTTGGAGATATGAGAGCCACCACATGTGTTCTAGATACTTGTTCTTCCTGGCTTATTAAAAAAGCTAGAGGGGGCCTGGCTGAGTGGGTAGAGGGAGTAGTTAATGCCTCTTTAAAACAAGGTAGAGTTCCAGCTTACCTCAAAGAGGCTGTTATAAAACCATTACTAAACAAGCCGTATCTGGATCCCACCATTTTTAGGATAATTATCAGCCAGTCTCTAACATTCCATTTCTGGGCAAGAATATGTTGTAGCCTCCCAGCTCCAGGGGTTTCTGGATGAAACAGATTATCTAGATCCATTTCAATCCAGTTTCAGGCCTGGCTACGGAACAGAGACTGCTTTGGTCATCTTGGTGGATGACCTGTACTGGGAACTAGACAAGGGGAGTGTTTCCTACTGGTTCTGCTGAACCTCTCAACAGCTTTCAGTACCATGGCTATGATACCTTTCAGGGTCACCTTGCGAGCATGGGACTTGGGGGTACTGTTTTACAGTGACTTTGTTCCTTCCCGGAAGGCTGAACCCAGAAGGTGGTGCTGGGAGATTCCTGTTCAACCCCTTGTCCTTTGGCCTGTGAGGTCCACCATGAACTCACTGGGAGGAGTTGTCCAGAGTTTTGGGGTTCAGTGACATTCGTATGCAGATGACACCCAACTTTATTCTTCCTTTCCACCAGAAGCCAGGGCAACTGTTTTGGCTCTAAACCAGTGCCTGCCATCAGTAATGGATTGCATGAGGGCAAACAAATTGAAACTTAATCCAGACAAGACACGGGTACTCCTGATCAGTCAAAAGGCAGTTCAGGAAATAGGAATACAGCCTGTGTTAGTTGGGGTAGCATTCCCTCTGAAGATGCAGGTTCACAGCCTGGGGGTGCTCCTGAATTCAATGCTAAATCTGGAATCCCGGGTTTCAGCAGTAACCAGGAGTGCATTTGCACAGTTAAGGCTGTGCACCACCTGTACCCATTCCTTGAAACGTAAGATCTGACCATAGTGACACATGCCTTGGTCACATCCCAGTTGGATTACTGTAACACATCTATGTGGGGCTGCTTTTGAAGACTGTTCAGAAACTTCAGTTGATCCAAAGAGCTGCAGCCAGATTGGTTTTTTTAATTTTTTTTATTGTAAGGGAAAAAAAACATATGTATATATATATATGAAATAAAAAATGTGACAAACATAAAAAGGAAAGGAAAGGAAAAAAATGCTTACATTTCTATTTGTCTCCAGGTTTCTTATACATAGTATTACTTATACAATGTATTATAAATCATACTGATTATATATATTTTTATTATATATATCTAAATCTCATTCTCATTACACCAGTTGTTATTAGCTATACTCATAATTAACTTTTTCAAAATATACTATTCATAATTTCATTCTTATTTCTATCCTTTTCAAAATATAATATTCATAATTTCATATTCCTTCCTAAACCATAATTATCCTTACCTAATTACTCTTATTATCCTACATACCAATATACTATATATATTTTTTCTACCTATTCTACGCTAAATTGAACCTATCACTATTACTAAGTGTACTCCGTCCCCAGAGCCTATTATATCTCAAATTATTCTACCTTCTAAAATTGTAACTCTTCTTGTGGAGTTGTAACATCTTCCTCACCTTTCCCACAAATATCATTCCCTTTTTGACCTTAATTCCACATGTTAGCTTATCATTAATCATAATTTGTATACTTCTTTATACCAGTACTCTATTTGAAAATCTCCTTGAATTTTCTTGGTATAATTACCTTTGCTGTAGTTAGTAAATTTGTAATTAAATCCTTCATTGCCTGGGTGCAATTAACCTTATCATATATAGATAACAATGCTATACTAGGGTTTATTTCTAAATCAAGTTCTGTAATCTCTTTTACCTCTTTAAACACCATTTGCCAAAATTTCTGTACACATCTACAACTCCACCACATATGAATATAAGTACCAATTTCTTGGCAGCCCCTCCAACACAACCTCGAATAATTCTTATCTATGTGATTTAACCTTACTGGTGTTAGGTACAATCTCCAAACCAATTTATAATAATTCTCTTTTATCCCTACGCATACATTTTTTAAGTTACACTGTTTCCAATTTTTTCCCCAATATCTATTTGTTGTGCTAATTCTTCCTCCTATATTTTTCTAAGATACTCCTGTTGATCTTTATGTTTTGACAACATTTTATATATTGCAGCCAGATTGTTAACTGGGGCTGGCTACAGGGATCACACAACCTCCCTGTTGCAACAGCTCTACTGGCTGATGGTCTGTTTCCAAGCACAATTCAAAGTGCTGGTGATGATCTTTAAAACCCTACACAGCTCAGATCCAGGTTATTTGAAGGTCTGTATTTTACCTTCCGAACCAACCCGGGCTTTGAGATCTGCTGGGGAGGCCCTTCTCTCTGTCCCTCTACCTTCATTGGTGCATCTGGTGGGAAAACAGGAGAGGACCTTCTCATTGACTGCTCCCAGGCTTTGGAACTCCCTTTGCAGAGAAGTCAGACTGGCACCCTCCCTACTATCTTTCCATGGTCAAGCAAAGGCATTTTTATTCCTACAGGTGTTTGATGGGTGATTAAGGCCTATCTGATAAAAGGTGCTGGCTATTGCTAACTGCAGAATTTATGAAATTCTGAGTTTTAATTATGTATTTTAACTTTGTTTTAGTTATTATTTGTTTGTTTAGTTTTTTAACTTTTCTATTCTGTGATTTTTAACTGTGTTTTTCTTTTGTTAAAATAAAAATTATTGTAAGCCACCTTGAGTCCTTATCAGGAAAAAAGTGAGGTATAAATAAAAATAATAGTAGTAGTAATTTTGTAAAGCACTTTGAGTCCTATTTGGGAGAGAGTGATATAAATCAAATAAATTCACTTTCCCAGCTGTGTGTCAAGGCATCTTCTAAAAGAACAAGATTGCTTGTCCTTTTTCATTGGCTGGGGTGGTGGTGGTTAGGTCTCTTTAGTAGAGAGCTTCAGTAGTCCTTCGAGTGAGAGGCATGGGAAGAAAAGAAGTATCAGTGGCACTTTCTTTATGTCCCACCAGATGTTGTAATGTGTTCTTCTTTCTTTTTTTTTCCTCAGAGTCTCAGAACCTACCAAAGCAGCCCCCACTGCTGCTTGCCCTGGGCCAGGCCTCAGAGTGTTTGCGGCTCATGGCTCGTGTGGGCTTGGGCTCCTGCTCTTTTGCCAGAGTGGATGACTATTTGCACTAGCCACTGGGTGAAACAGAGTGACCCTTCCAGTGCTGCCGCCGTCACTTCCTCTGCCTCACATTTTCCCCCTGCTCCCTCAGCCTTCCCACATTGCCCAGCAGAAGGACAACATTGCTGACTGAAGGGAGGCATCTTTGTTGCGCCTTCATTTCTCACCTTGGAAAATGCTTGGCAGGGCCCACCATCATCATCACAGCCTGCTCTGCCTTGCAGCTGCTGCAGCACTCAGTATTTTCACTGGTCATTCTGATGTGTAGCGCCTTCTGACTTTAGGATTTTATCTTTATTTTATTTTATTTCTCTGACTGAGCCACCAGTATTTATATCTGGAGAGTTTGTGCTGAGCTGGTTTCTACTAATTTAGAGATAAAAGTGTATCTGAGTTGGTGATGGCCTGTTTTTTTTTCTTAATTTTCATTTCGTTAGAGGAAATTGTCAGTCAACCTGCACAGTATTGTTGTTCTCTAGCACTAGTCCTCTTAAAGAGCAAGAGGTCTTACTGTATTCATTGAAGTCTGATTCATGCAACCAAAATTCTACTGCTCCAGGAGAATGGTCCACCTTATTTTTTTCTATGATGTTTACTACAAAAGTGTATCTGTGTATCTGCTCAACAGAAGGATAATTAGAATCTCCATCCTAGGGAAGAGGTTGAGAAATAGAATAAAAGGTGCTTAACACCTTGGTCTAGCCCTTCAGTGAAATGTCCCCTAAAATCATTACTGGAATCCAATCCCAAATACTGTAGGGAGCAATTAGAACCTTACTGAGTTGAACACGGCAGCAGTCAAACGTTAGACCAAGGGATTGCAGATTCATTATGGTTGATAAGCACTTCTGATATAACATGGTAATTTAGGTAGCTGGTGGTGTGTAACAAACAAGGTTTCCCCATAGTGAGATGTAGCAGAGTAAATTTCAAAGCAGCAGCCATGTTTATAGTACAGATGGTCCTTTTTCTATTGGCTGTATGGTGCTGACACCGAAGAGGTGTTTTTAAATTGAATGGAAAGCAGAAGTTGGGTAACATCAGTCTTGTCTTTGCCTCTTTGGGCTAGAGGCCCTTTCCTAGGGGCTTTAACATTGGACTGACATCTGCCTCTTCATATGTTGTTCATTATCCTCTGATTGCCATAGCTAGTCTTAAGCCTGAGGTAGACACATGCAAAGCAGCTTGTACCTCCTTCATTGCCTGCGGAGCTGGAATTTTACATTGAACCTAAGACTGTCAAGTGTTTCTGTAACAACAGAATGTATAACTAACTTCATTTAATTAGCTATGAACTAAAATATGACTTGGAGGATATAGGCCAATGTTTCTCTCTATTTTTTAAATGGACAGGTTTTATTCCAAGGAATAGCCTTTATCTATTATTGTTAGGCTGTCCGTTTCCAAAAGGGAATTGTAGAAATTCCCTGTGAAGTATTAGCAGGCATTGTGGCTGGAAAACTCACACATCAACTGAATTTATGTGAGGATGTGCATATGTAAATGTGCATTCTAGAGAAGCATACTATACTAAAAACTGTTTTAGCAAGAATCTGAATACATAAATGAAACTTCATCATCTTTGGGTTGCTGGTGCATTTCAACATCTTGGTCTGATTTTTTAAATGCATTTCCCAGGGGGAAAATGAAATTCCTTTAAATTCCACAAGTTAAGGTATTTACATAAAGCATTCTTTCAAATTACACAATAGTTTTCATGTGATAAATAGAAAGTGACATAGAGAGAAATTGACATACTTGATGGAAAATGGGCCCTTGGCTTGGAGATTGCAAATATAATGGGAGCGATACACAGACACAAGTGAAATACAATAGTGATGGGGACTGCAGATGTTTCAGACTCCAGCCAACAGCAGTGGACAACCAGCAACAGGTCTCAGAGCAAGGATGAAAAATGGCTCTTGGACCTTTCGGTTTTCCACCTCTGAAATACAAGCCTCATTGGTAGGAATAGGATGTATTCTTGCGCAGTCCTCATTAACTTAACAGTGGAGAAGTGCAAAGAAGATCTCTAGGGATTGCACCCTGTATCAGGTGGACCATTGGTTTCCAGTGAGGCATATAAAGCCAGCTCATGCAGGCTGGAAGAAAGTGCATTTTTTCATTCTCTGCAGAGCTGGATTGAATGTTACCAAGAGATTCTCAAATCAATCAATCAATCCCAATGCAAATCAAGGAGATATCTGTAGAAGGTACAGTTCCGGATTCGTCTCATCTTTCTCTTTCTTGCTAACTGGTCAGTAGGATGGCATAATGAACTGCAATTGCTTTCTTGTGCTGTTTAAACTGAAGAACATTTTTAGGTGCACTCACACAAGGAAAAACCCACCCATCTTCATTATCCCATTTGCTAGGTGCCAGCAGATTACCTGGCCAAAAATCATTCAGTCTTATCTCATTTTGATGCTTCTGTCCTGTCTTGTCTCTTTTAGAGTGCTTTCAAGGTTAGCTTATACAGTGTAAAACCAAGCAATAAAATTTCAGTACCATAAAATGAATAAATCAAAGCCAGTTTGAAAACATTATTAAAATCTATCCTTGGCAGAATCTTAAGTAGGACATCTTGACAGCAAATGCCTGTAGCAACATAGCCATGATTTTGTCCCTGTTCACTTTCACTATGCCAGCTGGGTTTGTCTTTTTTTTTTTCCCTACTGCTGCATCATGTAACCATTTAGAACTTCATGTTTAATGTTTTACTTCTGGATAAGATTTCTGCAGTTTGGGTGCAGATGTCTCTCCACCTTTACCCATATTTCCATTCTCCAGCCTGTGGCTTACTTTGTCATGAGAGTCCCTTCTTAACCCCCCCCCCCCCCGGAGGACAGTCTTGGAACTCAGAATATTTTCACAGGCAAGAAACAAGTAATTTAACTTTATTGTAGTCTGTGTTGGTTTTGCCAAATATATTTTTTTTCCAAAAAGAACAAGGATTGCCATATTTCTTGATCTAACATGATCTGATTGGGTTGTGATTTCATGATCCCAGAGATATTGCAGTTACAATTTAAGGAAACATTCAGTTTCAGTCGGGTCGGTGCATGATTCAAGTTTCTTTATTGTGGTGCACCTGATGTTTAGGCTCAGAAACTCTTGATGCTTCCACTACAAGATTTGGTTGTTTGTGTCAGGGCTCATAATTCACAGACAGAGAATATGTAGCTCTTCAAAAGTGATCAGAATGTAGTTCCCGTCACCCCTTGCTATATACTTAACACTGGCTGGAGTTATACTGGCTAGAGCAGATGAGATTTTCATCTACTCACAAGCTGAAGATTTTTCACTCCTATTATAACAATTCCTCTAAAAAGATCACACTACAGAATTCAGAAAGAAAATTAGTTCATTAAATCTATGACATTTGTGTAACAATATCCTCCATTATGTATTTGTATACCCCTCTTGACAGCATCTGTGAAACCTTCCCTTCATTTATACCATTTGAGTGCAATAGATCTGGCTCTAGATTTGAATTTTACAAAGATTTTACATTCAAGTACAGAAGGCAGTATTTCTGTCAGGCTTGTAGGGGTAAAATTGCAGAATTCGTAATATCCTCCCCTTCGTGGATATTTACGATATAGATGGAAAGTCACTTATTACGGTGCCTGTAGAATTTACATTAGGAATTCTCAGCTCCCAACTTAACAGTGTCATGGTTGCTCTCTAATCTAGCTGTTGGATGCTGTGTATGATACAACAGCATTAAATTGCCTGTGTTTTGAAGTCCTGAGGAATAATCCTAAATCAAAAGGTGAACTAGTACATCTCTCAACCCTGCCTCCAGCCCATAAACATGATACAATAACAACAACAATAAAAACCCACAGAGGAAGTTATAGGAACAGGGGAATTGTAACAGAAGTGGAGAGAGTTATGTAGAGTGAAAGGCCCAGTCTTGCTGAGGTAACAAAATCTCTATTAAGATCTTGGGACTTCACTCTGCCCCAAACTAGTTCTTTTTGTAGAGCGCTCAGCTTTCAAAGGAACATCTCATTTTCAACCAGTCCATATGTCCTGCAAGATGAGACATAACCAGATTGAGATTAATTATTTAAGAGTTTTACTAATTCTTGAATCAGAAGATGGGAAGTGTCAATCCTGTCACAAAGCACTCTGCTCTCATTTGTCTTCCATATATCTATTTCAGCAAAATTCAGTAGAATTTCATTTAAAATATTAGGACTTTATCCCAAATCAGTTGAGTCCAAACTGGTTATCTGGGATGCTAGTTGCCAACTCTGAATTTTTTTTAAAAATTGGGAGCAATAAGTGTGGCAGTGAGATAGCCCAAGTTGACATCAAGGTTTTGTCTGTCATGCTTCTCAGTCAACACTCAGCCAGTTGCTAATTAGAACTCTGCCACGCCAAGTTTGGGGAGGGGGCATGAGTACTGTAAAGCGAATTGGAAAGCAAGTATTACGAATATTTAGGCTTAAGATAATTTGGTTGAGATATTTCATTGAATCTACTTGGGTGGGATGCATTTGCTCATCTTGAACATATTGATAGCAACACATTTGGTGGCTTACAGTGTGATAACAATTTAATATTGGATTTCGAGCTAGACAAAAAAAGGAAACAATGAATTATCATTTAATTCTCTGATTTCTTTTTTTCTTTTGTTCAAAACTCAGGTACCAGCTCTAGCAGGGAATGCCAGGACGTACGTGTGTGTGTGTGTGTGTGTGTGTGTGTGTTGGGTAGTATCTTCAACTGTACAAAAATAAATACCCCAACAACCAGACAGGTTGAACAGTACCTCAGCTCCACAAGACTTCTGTTATCACTTGGAAATTGTGTTCACTGAGGATGATGACTTGATGGACATCCTGCCAAGCTGTGCACACATTGGTTCAGTCTCTGCTTAGTATTTGTGAGTTCAGTTATCCAATGCTAGCATGAAACCTTCCAAGGGGAGGAAATTTTAACTGAAGGAAAAAAAATCCAAAAAAATGTACTGAGAATATGGTAAAGAAACCCACATTCTGTTGTATTTTGACAGAATTATTTTTATTAAAATATACATCCATGTGCAGCTCCCAGTGTCCTGCATCACTCCTGTATTCCATTTTAGTGCTTTGTGTGTGTGGGAGGGGTGTTGTTGCTATTGCTGCTGTTAAGATGGGAGACAAATTTTCCGGTTTGCATTTTTATTCAGTACTTGTACATGATTTAGAAGACCATTATTTTTGCATATCAAAAATGTACAAAAATGCATAGGATACAGAGATGTGTTTATGTATATTTAAATGGATAAGAATATTTCATCTCATGTGCAAAAACTGCATATAATTTGAAATATGCATACACAGTTGTATACAAAAAGCATGCATTTTGAGGAATGTATAGAGAAGTACATCAAAGTACATTTAAAATCACAAGTTGCTCTGGAAACAGGACACAATGAATTTAACTTTGGAAAAATTCATGAATTTGAATTTTAACAGATTCATCCGCCCACATGAGATTCACCCCCATGTTTTGTCTGCATGGGAACAGGTGTAGCTAACAGAGCACATGCCCTGTAGACAGAATGTCCCAGGTTCAAGTTGTCTCATTGCCAGGTGGGGCTGGGAAATTCTTATTTGAAACCCTTGAGTTCCACTGGGAGTCAATGTAGGCAGTACTGAACTATAGGGGCTAGTAATTAGGCTTCTGTACTTCTGTGTGGACATGTATCTGTGTCTGTGTTTGTATGCCTATGAGTCAGAACATCACTTTGCATGTGCCTTTGCAACACTCTATTTGCATGTGTATTTTGTGGAGGATTCCTCACCACTACCTTATGTATATTTGTGGTGTCATTAGTTAGGTGGTGTAAATTAATCCAAAATTTCACTGATTTCATATAAATTTGTGCCTTCTTCAAATAAGCCAATGAAACAATTCCAAGGGATTAAGGAATATTTGTAATTCACGTGCAGTGAATGTCAAGAGTTCCACTGTTTGGATGAAGTGTTGATTTTTACCAGTAATTCATAAAAAAAGAACAAACTTTACCAGAAGATCTCAGAGGCAGCATATGCCTTCGGGAAATACCCAAATGTCTTCATTTTCATCATTCACTGGAGAAGGAGTTTTGCCATTTTATAGCTGATCATGTCAAAAACACAGACATCTATTGAGATTTCCTATGTGGTCTCTGAAAACCTAAGGGTGACCAGTAACTCAACATTTACCAAGTTTCTGAATTTTCTATAATACTCTCATTTCACTCAGATGTTTGTTAATGAATAAATGTAGCCCAAGAGGTTTTCTTAGCCATGACTATTAGCTGACTTGTCAGTTTCCCAGACTACATAAAGTGTTCAAATTAGATCAGCCAAGGCTTTTTAGTCTGTCTAATTCTTAGGTTGCCTACATCCCTCATATTCATTTGATACCCATACTTAAGCAATTAATCATAGAATCATAGAGTTGGAAGAGACCACAGGTGCCATTGAGTCTAACTCCCTGCTATGCAGGAACACCCATCAAAGCATTCCCAACAGATGGCCATCCAGCTTCTGCTTAAAAACCTCCAAAGGAGACTCTATCACACTCCGAGGCAGCATATTCCACTGCCGGACAGCTCTGACCATCAGGAAGTTCTTCCTGAGGTTCAAGTGGAATCTCTTTTCCTGCAGCTTGAACCCATTGCTCCTTGTCCTAGGCCCTTTCCGCACCTTACCGTCTTCCAGCACTGGGGTGTGGGGATTGCGCGAGCAGCCTCTGGCGAGAGGCTCCTGATTCCAAGGTCCTTTGGCTCCACACAAGCTGCCTGCTCGTGCGAGAGCCCCGCCTCTTCCTTCCACAGCGCAGCCTGGGAGTTTCCCAGGCTGCACTGGGGCAGGAAGTGCAACCGGCGCAGCTCTGGAGGCTCCGCACTGGGACCAAATCCAGAACCAAATAGCTGCAGATGGCAGGGAAGTGGATTGCATCACTTGCATTTCAGACAAAAATATATTTTAAAAAAACTCTTTACATTTTCAAGGTAGCATCCTCTCGTTAGTTTCAGGGATGAAGTCCAGGAAGTGACAACAGTTCATGTCCCCCGGAGAGCCACTGTGGGCAAGGCCATTGCTGACCAGCTAGGTTCCCTTAACAAAGACACGGGCATCATGTGGCTAAATGCCGTTGCCCGTTCCTACCCTCCGGATGACGGTCAGGATCTGACCCGGTTGGCCCGGTTATGTATGTACTCCACAGACCTGCCCACACTAGAGTCAGCAGTATGGTTTGGATGGGCACCATATCCAACTGGCATCACATTTAATTGGCAAAGCATTAATTGGCACTGATATCAAAATCAAACCTGAAGGTGACTGGGAGGTCAAACCAACAGAGGTAAGACTCTGACTGTGAACGTGAGGAGGAAAACTACGATGGAAAACCAAACTCTTCAGGCAAAATTGAGCACCCTGGAGAGTGATCTCACAAAGGCACAGAATACAGCCCAATCAGGCAAAAATGAACCAGGAAAAAGTTAGCTACAAGTCTTGCAAACGCAAGCTCACTGAGGTCACCCAGGGCTAGCCTCCTGGGAAGCCATGATTTCCACAGTCTGTCCCAAGGCAGCTCTTGTTTTCCAGCGTATTCCCTGGAAGACCTCCTTCCGGAGGATGCTTACCCCCAGACTCCCTTCAACCCCAACTAGGAAGAGCCAGCACTGCTTTGCCCAGTCAAGACATGATAAGGCTGAAGCATCCGATGCTGATGTACAGGAAGTGACAACCGTTCATGTCCCACAGAGAGCTACTGAGGCCAAGGCCATTGCTGAACAGCTAGGTCCCCTTAGCAAAGACATGGGCATCATGTGGCTAAATACTGTTGCCCATTCCTATCGTATGGCTAATGGTCAGGACCTGACCCAGTTGGCTTGGTTATGTATGTCCCCCACAGACCTGCCCACAATAAGAGTCAGCAGTAGCGGCATGAGATTTGTTTGTCTTAGACAACCTCAAATGAATGAAAGAAGTCATCCAGATCTCGTGGCCAGGACAAGTGAGCGGTTTGTTGAGCGGCAAGCCCCAGGAGAGAATCCCGAAACAAACATTGCCAGGAAGAAGATTTTGACTATCTTGGCTGACAATGTCCAACCCTTTCTTAGATTAGGCACATTTGATTTTGAAACAGAGGAGTTTAAAGCTCTCCTCTGTGGAGGCTTTAACTCCCAGACCAAGATGGCCTTAGGCCTAGTGAATGCCAATGAGTGCACATGGGCAGCATTGGCAAGGGAGATTAGGAAGGTATCTGATCTCCTCAGGGAGACTTGCGCCATCAAAAACATTAAGGTCATACATAAAGACATGGATCCCAAGTCATGGGAACGTGTCCAAACGGTGACCTATAGCAATCATAGGCTGCATACTCAGTACAATTCAGCAGGCAGTCCTGGTAATCAGGCCCTCGTAGTAATGGGGGGGGTGAATGCGGTGGCGGCGGCCGTGGGTACTGGAGAGACCAACGTGGTGGCTCCTTTGCCAGCAGCAGCTGTGGCCATGGTGGCAGCTATTCTGCTCCCCCAGGACAATCAAGGAACTTGGGCAACCAGTAAGCAGCTAGTTGGTCTCACCAGCAGCTGGGATCACCCAAGGTTGGGAACAGGTGAGGAGAGGAAGTGTGTATGAGAGTTGCTTAAGCAAGCAGGAACTAACATGTCGCAGCTCCACCTGAAGCCCACCATTGAGTTGATTGACGCTCTTGCCAGGGGTGGGCCAGCTACCTCCTTGCAGCCTGTGAACATCATACATCCACTGTACACATGCATGAACATGACAAGTTAGGGACGCCCAAGGTCCAAGGTGCTTCCCCAAAGAGTTGTGGCTCACAGAAAGCTCAACAGCCAGGGAAGGCAGATGGCCAGAGTGGGCATCTAGACCTCATGGGCAGAACCTCCCACTAGGCTCCTGGTGGACACTGGAGTCACCCAGATTGTCTCTCACCCCGACCTAGCCACGAGTGTGGAGCCAACCATTGTGCTTTTAGAGCAGACAGGAGACTCACCAGGCTAAGGTCTAGGAAAAAACAACCATGGAGACAGACTACGTGTGAGAGCTAGGAAGAGGAGAACATGCAGTGAGTGGAAGCTAACCCCAAGCTTCCAGCACTCATGGTGGTTCCTTCTCTGAGACCTCTGTTAGACACCTTCAGTTTCTCTCATGACTAACTTGAGTCCTTGGCAGAAAGAGTCCAACTTCTCTATGCCCTCTTCAAAAGGAATTTCCCATGAGAATGGAGATTCAAGCAGCAGGACACTCCTGCACAACCAGAGCACAGTCTACTGGCACACACACACACACACATACACATACACACACACAGAGAGAGCACTTGCACTGGCACACACTGACATGATCATACACACTCCTACAAGCACAAAATGCCACAAGTTGGACTTGGCTACTGCCTTCCCACTGCAGAGCTGTGCTGGTGCCAGATAGCATTCACATTCCATGGATGTTGATACATTTTTACATTGGTGATCTCGAGAGAAGCCAAGATAGCCCATGGCTTTGTCTCAGTCACTATCATGGCAAGAGAAAAGACACTTCCGGAGGGATTTGGGTCAGACATTAGCCTCTCTTTTGATTTGGCCAAAAGGGGCTCAAGCTATGAGTGGGCACCACCCCTCTTACAAGTGATTTCAGAGACCCATGGACAAGTCCATTCAAAGGATTGGAAGGGAAAGCTCCCAGACTGGGCAGCCCCCCCCTTTTGTGGAAAAGCCAAGGAGCAAAGCAACCACTCTAATCGCTTCATGGGCTGGCAGCCACCTTGAAGAAACACACTCCAATAAAGCTTCCTCCTTTTTTGTATACATAGATTGTGTTAGTTGTAGTTGTAGTTTTCACTTTCTTTTCCCCCTTTTGCAACAAAGGCAATGGGAGTCTTTAACATAATGCAACATCCAATTGCCGTGATTTTGGCTGTTCAAACTATGTTATTGTTATGTCTTGTCAGTATGGTGTATTGGACTTGTCGTCAGCTTGTGAAATTAAGAGTCCTTGGTGAATTGGGTCAGGCATCCATGGCTCAATCTTTCCTTTAACTTTATTGGGAGGGGGCTTAAGAGCCCTCTGGGGTCTCCAGATGGGAACTCCCTAGGTGAGGTAGAATCAGTATCACCAGAGCTGAGAGCAGTGGAGAATGCCAGTGTAAGAGCTGTCTTAGCTGCAGTCCTGACTCTGGATTGCCGAGGCCATCTCAGCTTGCCTCATCAGCTCATGCCAGCATGAGTAATTTGAATTAGATTTTCCCCCAAGTTCTCATTATTTCTGTTGCCATTCAGAGTTATAGCCAGTGTGCATGACTCCCCACACTCTGACTCACTGACGGTTGGAAATGTTACCATCTTTTGTCTAAATTCCATGTCTCTATCACTTAAAATTGGCTTTTTGTTCCAAAATATGACCCACAAGGCTTCATTGTGCAAAAATCTCCAGAACTTCCTACCCCCCTGCATGGTTGGGCCCTCCAGCCTGGCTAAAGGAGCCCAATGGTTAACCTCTCTGTCAGTCTAATTCCAAAAATACAGGGAAATTCTAACGCTCTGCCCTGGAGTTCCCAAGATACCACTCCTAAGCTGGATGAAGGTTCCTGGTCTACCAATTGCAAATGGCTGGAGATTGTGGTCTACCCGTTTGAAGCTAGAGCACACACTTTCAACATGCCTAGTGCCACCACAACCTGAAGCCTGCAACAGCCTGGAAAATGTTGCCCTGTTTACCCTATGACATCACTGCTCCACCCCCTGGATACCAGGGGGTGGAGAACTGCCATCTTCTTCTCTGAAGTTTCACCCCACAAACTCTTTTCAGACCCAAGGGGAGGTGGAACTAGCAGTCTGCTCCTCCAATCCAACCAAAGAAGTGACTGCTGTGAACTTTGCAAACGCGAACCCCTCTCGCTCTTCTCCCCCATGCACCAGTTTTGCTGAGCTCAATGAACTGTGCCATGAGTTGCCATGCTGGTCTTTTCCTAGATTGCTCAGATCAAAAAAGCATGGAACGTTGCTGCTTGTTTGCATTATGGCATTTGAATTGAGACGTGTATCTCTTGTGCATGTGTGTTTAGAAAACTCTATCTTTTGTTCTCCACCTTTCTCTTTATTATGAAAACATAATTTGCAACATTTTTCTAAATTAACCACCCCAACCAGTGCTGGGCTAATGAGCACAAGAGAGGTGAAGTAGTTCACCCTAACCCTCTGATCCTACCCCAACTTTTCTACTCACTCCTCCTAAATTTACTAAATTCTTCGAAGCATAGTGGGACATAGATCCTTTCTCTGAAAAATGAAACCTTGTGTTTCCCATGGAAGTTCCATTTTTGGGGGGAGGGCCTGTCAGGGCCCATGTCTGACCGCCAGTATTGATGTGGTTTGGATGGGTATCATATCCCATTGGCATCATACTTAATTGGCAAAGCATTAATTGTCACTGATGTCAAAATCAAACCTGAAGGTGATCTGAAGGAGATCAAACCAACAGAGGGAAAACTCTGACTGTGAATACAAGAAGGAAAGGCTGGTTAGCCTAAGACACCCTCCAGGTATGATTAGGTCATTTTTCAGGCAAATAGATGCTGTTCCTGTGGATAATAAGCTCAAGTAGAAGCTGGAGTTTTCTCAGAGAACATAATAGCTAGAAGCCCACCAGGGAGCTTCTGTCTGATCTTAACTACAATTGTCATAGCAGCTAGAGGAAGTAGATTTTCCCACGACCAATACCAGAGTGTCCCCTTTGTCAACTGAGATACATTTTCATGGTGTAGTTAGTTCATCAGTTGCTCCAAAAGAGTTAGAGCTGTTTGGTGATGTGGATCAGCATAATTTTTCCCCCTGGCTTTCCTTGGATTGTTATGGGGACTATCAGGATGAGCAGCTACAGTTAAAAATTTACCACTACACTACTACTGCTAAGAATATTTGCCTCAGCTGGCTTACAGTATGTTCTTAGTCATACCTTCCAATGTTTTACTGATTAAAAAATGTAATTAAGGAGGAAAAACACACATCCTAAGGGAGGCTGCAGCAGTTTGCTTCCGCCTGAGACTGCTGATAAGAAAGGCAAGATTTCACCTTCTTTACTGGGAAAGACAAAATTCTTCCCTCTTCTCTCCTCTTCATCCTGCTGAGATAATTGTGTGCAAACTACTTTTGCACCTTGAACTCAGTTTGCAGTAGCTGAAGAAACTGTGGAAAAAGGGAGAGAGTGGGAGGAGAAAAGAGAAACTAAGACATTTGAAAAACAGCTGAGAAACTGGGATGACAGAAGATTAATTGTGACCGTTTCTGCCAAATTAGAACAGTTGGAGCGCATGGGCTTTTTACCAGTGCAGATATGCTGGAAATAGGGCTAGTTAGTAGTAGAGAAACTACCAGGGTACCATTCCTATTAGGTACTACTTCTCTGACTAGTAGATTGTCAGGTATTGTTGGGTAGTTACTCTGCCCCAACATAATGCTGATGGGATATGCAGTAGTATTGTTAGCTGTGAGATAAACAGTGACTGGTACTGAACACAGGAATCTTGAGACAAGGTCTCGTTCCCTTGTGAACCATGTGTGGGAGATAGAGCTTGAGGCTCCTTTAAGCACTTTCACATTCTCTTTGCTTCAGTTCAGTCACTAAAGTCATTACATGTATCCAACTATCGATAAACTATAGCTTTAGACTGTATCTTATGGGAGTGGATTCTGTTCCTGACAGGTATTGTTCTGTGTCCTGCAGTGCAAATTGACCAAGTGCAGCTGTAACCAGAGTAGTACAAAGAGAAAGATTTAGGGGGTGGGGATAATGATGTATGACTGAAGCAAAGGTATACGTCACTACAAGTCACATGCAAAATTAAGACATTTACAGGTAGGCAGCGGCAGGCATTAGGAAATGCATGTGCACCTATGTCACTTTCTCTCCTTGATGGATTTTTCTGGGGTAGAGGGAAAAAAATGGCAAAGCTGTAAACAAATCATAGGAAACCTACAAAGACATGACAACAACTAGATATCCTGCAACATTTTGTAAAGGAGGCAGGTCAGTTGCATAAGAGGAAGTTTGCCTGGGAGCACCTCTAATGGCATAGCATTAGAGAGGGAAAAGGGATTCCAGATTCTTTACCAGTTTCCCTTGGCCAAAGTTTTCTGTCATTTCTAATACTGTATTTACCTCCTTAGTACTCTTATGTGAGAACTTTGTAGCTAGAGACGGTCCCTGTATATGATTCCTTAGTACAAATTGTTATCCACTTATTTTGGGATCATGTTCCATTTTTAGCACAGTTTAATTAAGCAAAAATGTGTCTTTTTTTCCGGGAGATAAGGGGGTTTGCATACTAACACCCAAATCTGGTAGTGCTGCTGTTAAGTAGGTATCAAGTTTTATGTGTTCTCAGCTTTCCTCGGCAGTTCTTGAGAAATGTGTAGAAGTGCTTCTAAATATGGGAGGAGTAGCCACAACTGGTGCAACATAGCTATTTACCTTGTCACCACACTATACATCATGACTTAAAATGGCTACTTTTGAGTTCAGTCATTAGCAGAGTGAATATTGTTGTTTATTTTAAAACACTTGCAGTTTCCAGGCAACATCTCTGTTTTGACCTGTATGCACTTTCACTGGCCCTTGTTCTTCATCACCAGCTATCATCTTCAGGTGTGTTACCTGCCACACTGGCGAACTAGTGGGTTCAGAGGCTAAGCAGATTCACAAATAACCACCTCTCTTCTTTTAGGAATCCTTCCTGAGCAGTTTAAAATAGGTCTTTCTTCTCTGAAGCCCTTCTATGAAAGTTTTGTCCCAGCTTGTAAGTATTGGAAAATAATGTCTTTCTACAGATCTTATTGACTTCAAGAGCATTAAGGTAGCTGTCGAGGAAGTACAAAGGCACATTGGAGAATGTGGTTTGACTGTTCTGATAAACAATGCTGGAATTAGATTTATGAGTACCCTAGAGACAGAAAATGCAAAGGATATGGCAGCTGAAGGTGCCACCAATACTAATGGGCCACTACAGGTGAGCCAGGTAACTTATCACTTCTTATGAGGTTGGAGAACTTTTATCTACCACCAGCTCCTCTTATAAGAGCTACTGTGACTTGTCCCCTGGACTGAGTGCCAAGAAATAATGTTCACAGGAAGGAACAGAATATTCTGCTCAGCAACTCTTTCCTTCCTTCCTTCCTTCTTTCCTTCCTTCCTTCCTTCCTTCTTCCTTCCTTCCGTGCCACTATTACTCTTTCTTTTATTCTTCAGTGTGATAAAATAATAACGAAACCCTCACTCTCAAAGCTAGAAATTCCCTTTTTCAAATCTGTACTCAAAAGTCTTGAGACGCCCATTCCCTAGAAGCAAGAGGGTCATGTAGGCTAGATTAAGAGCCTTGGCTCCATCCTGTGTTTTAATGCGTAGGTGAGAAAAGGGAGCTTCCTCCTTGATTTGCAGCTGTTAATTACATTCCTGGTTTAAGGTAAGAGACTCTCTGAAGTAAGCAAGCACCCAAGTTTCTCTGAAGTAAGCAAACACCTAAGTGATAAAAGTATTGGGGCAGTTTGGAAGTGTTGATACATGCCAGACAGAGAGGATGTGCTTTGAACTAAGTGTTTGTTACTGCCCTGGCTAGCCCGAGCTTGGGGGATATTAAAAAGATATCTTTTGATATCAGTAATTTGGCCTTCTAGCCCCTCCATGTGCTTGCGAGGCCCCCGGACAAGCACGCATACAGGCTCAGCCGATAATCGCTGTAATATTCCAACACAATACAGGCAGGCCAGAAATAGCCGACTCGCAGCTTCAGGAGACCTCAAGGCAAGTACTCAATTATGTATGCACGCAACTTTCAAAAGATCCTCTGCCCCGAGCCAGAAGCTTGATGATCTGACTATACAATGCTCAAGTACTCCGTGTTTGCATACTGGCTGTCGTATTGACAATTTGGCTATATTTCAAACATTCAAATTATGACCTTTTGGAGGCTTTGTCTCCAGCCCCAAATCCATTGTTTTCCCCAAGTCCGACCTAGTCTGCGGTCACAATTCTCCTTATAAAAACCCCTGATTTTGAGTGCTTCTTTGGATCGCTCTTGGCTTCCATCCTTGCTGTCACTTTGTCCAGCGAGATTTCCCCTCAGCTCCACGTGCTGAGATCCACGCTCCCCAGCTTCTCTGTTTCCGACCGGGCTTCAGGACAGGTGTAGTATTACCCAAACCAACAACTCCTCTAAAAATCCCTCTATCCCACTGCAACCTTTATTTCTATAGTTTCTCTGTGTGTTTGTGTTGCATATACTGATTGATTGTATTTTTAATAAAATTCACATTTGTTATTTCACTCCGGTGTGCTCCTTGACTCAGCCTGACCCTGTAGACATTGTGTTCAAGATCTCGCTACGTTACCCTGCCTCTCGCAGTGCTAACTTGTGCTCTTTGACTAATTTCCCCAACTTGTATAATTTTGAGAGCAATTTGGTGTCCCTCCCAGGACCCCCAGAAATCAGGGTAACATGTTGTTTCTGAATGTTTACCCAAGGTAACCCACCTGTTTAGTGTATACAAGGTGGGTGCTGAGAAATGTGTTTTGTCTCACTTTGGACTTTCACAAGGTGATGACCTATTTCTGCTGCAGAAATAAACTTTGCCTTAATTTCTTGCTCATGTTGCTTTGCTAATTTGGACTCTCTGCTGGACAACAAATCTCACTTTTACGACACTCAGAACTAAGCTTATTTCTTAGGAATCATGTGCCAAGCATCAAGATGACATTGGATAACATCATACCCTCCAACTGTCCTAATTTGGCAGAGACAGTCCCAGTTAATGTTCTGTTGTCCAACTTTTTCAGCTGTTATTTAAATGTCCTGGTTTCTCTCTCCTCCTCTTTCTTCCCTCTTTTGGAAGATTACCCGAATTGCTACAAATGGAGTTCAAACTGCAAAAGTAGTTTGCATTCAATTAATTCAGCAGTAGAGGGAGAGGGTGGAGTCTTGCCCTTCCCAATAGGCTCAGGCAAAAGGAACGATTATGGGTTATCCTCATTAATAACTTTTGCCATCTTGACTATTGTCATCTTGACCTCTTGATATTGCTTGGCCACATGTGTTCTAGTTTTCATCAAACGCAAGTAGCTCTTATTCATAAATTGTAATTTATAAACAAGTTTGCAAGTCATATTTTCCCAATTTTAAGCTGTGTTGTGTTTCAGTCACTAGAGGGGGTATATATACTTTGTAGACCTGTCTTTTTCTGCTGATTTAGGGGGGAAAAAAGGCTTGATGAGAAAGTCCACAGTCATTTGAAAAGCAGAAGAACCCACAGTCAAGGGTTTGCCTTGGATTTTCTCTGAGGGTGAAAGAATGTGATTTGTCCAAGGTCTCCCAGTGGGTTTCCATGACCAAATGGGGATTCTTCAGTCTTAGTCCAGTACTGAAACCACATCACACCAGCATGGAAGTGATATCCAGGATAATTCAATGATATTTTGGTGCTTGAGGCAAAAACCAAAATTACGCTTCTTCCTATTTCATGTACCAAATGTTTCCTAAAGCTGGCAATTGCATCTTGCGTTAGCAGAGGAGTGCCACTGGGGAGGCATTTTGTTGTTGCTATGTGTCTTCAAATCAACCCCCACTAATGGTGGCCCTAATAGAAATCCACCATTCTTGCCAAGATTTATTCAGAGGAAGTTTTGCTTTCCTCTTAGGATGGGAGAACATTACTTCCTCAAGATCAACCAATGGGTTTCCATAGACAAACAGCAATTTAAACCCAGGTCTCCTGGAGTCCTAATCCAACACTCAAACCACTACATCACACTGATTCTCTGTGGGAGGGGATACTGACTTCTCAATACAAATGAGGGCCTTTCCTCCCCATTAAATTTTCCTTCACTCCCCCAGTTTCAAGCATTGCAGTAACATAAAACTTCAATTGAACATTTAGAAATAATAGAGTTTGGGCAAAGAAAAGGGGTATGCAATGTTACCAAGGGAATGTGAATACAGCAAAAGTAAGAATGTGATATGAACAATGATGTGAACAGTTTTCACTCTCTGCAATGCTAGGAAGTTGGGGACTGAAGGAAAATTTAATGGACACATATGAGGGACACACTTCTTATTTGGAGGAGCAATAACTCCTTTTGAACGTCATCCTATAGCTACCCCCATGTGCATTGGCAATGGCACAGTATCCTTCTCTACTGTACCTGAATGCAGCAGGTTAGTTTAGGGAGTGAAGAGCAGAATTCCTGTATCTGTATATTTTAACAGTTGTATGGATGAGGGACATTAAGCTTGTCATGCAAATTTCATCTGCTGGAGCGCCTTTAGCCACTCAAATATTAAAGGTATATGAGCCCTGTCCTTTCTTTTATGTGGCCACCCTCTGTGACACACAGCTCTTTCTTTGCACTCACTTCTCAGAACTTGCCACCTGAGGTAACTGTCTCCATCTGCCTAATGGCTGAGCCAGCTCTGGTGGTGCCCATCACAAGGACATCCACCAGCTTCTCCTTCCCACTCACCATACTGCCATGGAGTCCCAAAAAGTGTATTTTCCAAGCTCTACAACATCTATAACAAAACAAAACAAAACAAAGCCCTGATTTTCAAACAAGGGATACATGACACAGAAGAGCCATGAAGAAGGTCTCCTGAGAAGAGCAACAAATGGCATTCTTCCACTCATCCAGGTCAAGATACGAAGTTATTCTGTCACATTCCCGAATCTCGAATCCCTGCCAAGGATTCGAGGATTCGGTTGGCCCATCCCTATCAAGAACTAACACAGTTTCAGTTTCCAAGCAAGACAAATTATTTTCTCTGTGAACTCTCAACATATGGAAAGAAACTGAAGCAATGTTGGACAAAAAACTTTCAGCATCTACAACTAATGAAACATAACTTGGTGTTTATTAACTACCCAAAGCCAATGGGTATGCTATTGCAGCTGGAGCAAAAAGCATATTTCTTGCAGCTTTTAGTATCTCTTGGTATAGCACCAGTAGAAACTGGAATCTATACAAAAGGTAGAGTACTCTTTTTTTCAGTTATATCACTGCAAGAGTTGTTATCACTTTTGTCTCATTTGATATTGCTGCTAGAATTTATAAAGCTAAGCAGAGATTTTACAGGCTGGGCATGCTTATTGGCAAGCATTTTAAGGATATCTCAGCATTCCCCTTGGGTATCACAGGGAGACAGAAGACATATCCCTTAGGTACTCTTAGGTACCCACCAACTGGTGACTTGATAGATCTTAGTATCCCTAGTGATTGTGTTACCACTGCTCCTCATTTTTTATAGAAAATAAAATAAAATAAAGAACTCCTTAGCTTTACTAAGCCCTAGTACTACTAATTGTGTCATCTGTCTCCAGACTGATGGTAGAAATGACACACATGGGGAATTTTTATGAGAGGAATTGATGTTAATAAATAGATTTGATGCTTTCCCGAAGCAGGACCAGCAACAGGCTCTACTAAGGTTAGATTCCTTGGCTGAGTTCTTAAAGGATAAGTATCATCAGAACTTCAGGATTCCGTCAACCAAAATTTGTTTCTGTACCCCTCAAATTGAAGAGGAGATAGTGCTGGATGAGAAATGTAACGCCAATGTAGGGGTATCGCACTCTGCATATAACCGGTATTCTTCCAACTTTAAGGACAGAGTGCCAATAAGTTCCAAGGCTGTTACAGTGCAACCAAATAAACCATGTCAGAACACTGCTTTTTTAAACTCTGGAGAGTATGGTCAAATCACAGATCCTTCCAATGTGTCTAAATGTGATTCGAAACTATCAAACGCTTGTTAAGCACAAAGCCCCAAATCCTAAAAGTCATGATAAAATTGCCCTGCACCAACTGGATTTATATAACATTATTTTAAAAATAAATAAATAAAAAAAATAATGTGGGTAAGCCCTGGGCTCAAATATCAAACTGTTGTGTTTTTAGGAAACCTCAGGGCAGTCTGGATGTAATATCAGAATCCAATATCCCTGACAACACTCAGGGAATGTCACCTCCTGCTTAAAGAGCCTTTCCTGGAATATAGCTGGCTGGATTTCTAAATGCAAAGACCACGGAAGATGTGTTGGGTGTGTGTTTTTAGGTTATGTGGGGAATGGGTACAAAAGGAAAGGCAGGATTGGGCTAGCCTAGATGAACCGCACGTGCTTTCTATTTTCCCCTCACTGGAATACCAGCACCCTGTTAATCTTATTATCACATTCTGACTCCCTTCCCATTCTTAATGACACCTCTGCTTTTCCTAAAACCCACAATGGGGATAAAAGGTAAAGCTTTTTAATGGTTCTTCCAACAAGGAACAGATAATCTATGGTACTGTGTTCTTCCAATAAAACAGAAGGAAATACTCTATGAAGGCTGTACTTATAGAAAAATAAAACGAAACCTTTATTAAAAGAACCAACAAGGGAAAAGGTCCTGAAGATTCAGAAAGATTCAAACAAAATAACACTTTTGCACAGACATCTATTTTCTTCAAAACACCTCAGTGTTTCCTTTAACAGAGCTTTCACTCACACACCACTTTGGCTCTCCCAGCACAAAGGTCTTTTCTCCCCTCAAGGTTCCACTCACCGACCCTTTCAGAGGTGGCTTCCTTATACTTAGGCCTCTAAGAAACTAACCCTCTCCTAGAAAACTCTTTTGGTTTATAGGACACTGACCCTATGAAACTCACTGAAGGAAGGCCACAGAATGTGATGGTGTTCTGCCAGAGCTGTTGAAATATATTAGTTGGTGGGAACCCATGCTGGCCTCTCTCTTTTTCTCTAATCAACAAAACTGGTATAATCCCTGCAGCCTGGCTAAAAGCTGTTGTGACTCTTATTTACAAGAAGGGTCCTAAAGATGATTGTTATAATGATCGACCCAGTAAGGTGTATGCCTGTTATCTAGGACTTAAATTAAAAACATTGATCAACACTAACAACATTTGGGGGGAAGAGCAGATTGGTTTTAAAGCAGGCCATTCTACTGTTGACCACTGTTTGGTTTTGGCCCATCTTGTACTCAAATATACTACACCAGAAGGAGGCAATCTATTTTATGCATTTATTGATTTAAAATCAGCATTTGATTCTATGCCCTGTTACCATCTGTGGAACAAATTGGAACAGAACTCCATTAATAGTCAACTTTTAGTCCCTGAACAGTTCAGGTTCTCTGTACTAGTCAAGGGCATCTGTCAAAGGAGACTATCTCCGCACAAAGTGTAAGACAGGGATGTGTTCTCACTTCCACTTTATTTAATTTATATTTGACTGACCCACCCCAAATCCTGACACTATTACCATGCCATCCGTCAAGGATACACTCAATTAAAGTTTCAATTCTTCTTTATGCTGATGATGCCGCATTGATTTCCCAGACTCAATTGGGTCTTAGAAGACTATTGAGGGCCTTCTGTGACTACAGCATCAGTCATCTCTTAATAATCAACTACTCTAAAGCAAAAGTTCTGGTCTTTGCTAAGAGAAAGACCAGGATCTCATGGTTCATAGAGGAAAACAGACTTGAACAGATGGATTTGTATAAATATCTGAGTATATGGTTTCATGAATCTTTAAGATGGAGAATCCAGGATAATTAAGTCAAAAGTAGAACAAAATGTGAGAGCAGTAGTTCACTTTTTTTCAGTAGGGGTGGTAAATTTCTTCCAGCAGCTATCTGGGTCTTCAATGTCCAAATTGTTCCACAGATACTTTTTGGTGCCCCTGTTGGTTTCCTCTTATTAATGGTTTCTTTGAAGGAAATTCAGTCTTTTTTTCTTAGGTTAATATTTGGTATCTCCAGATGTGTTGCTGGATCTGTTCTTAACCTGAAGTCTGGTTTAAATTCCCCAGAATGTTTGGCATAGATTTAATCTATTCATTTTGCTTCTGCTGTTGCCTTACGCTTAATCTAAGACAATGTTTGACTTTTTCAGATCACCCTGGAAGAAGGCAGTTGAGTGTAAAATCCTCTTGGAAGGCCTACTTCCTCCTATCTTTTATCCATGGACTTAAATGGGGCCAACGCAACTGTCAAACAAAGGTTAATGTAACCTTTAATTAATAGTATCTATATGAAGATATTTCCACTATTAATTTGTAATTATAGATTAAATTATTCTAATGATTTAGCATGCAATTTTAATAACTTATTTAGCTAGAAGTGTCACATTTATTAAAATTGCCTTAGTATCATTAAACAGCTTATAAAAATCCCCTTTCTTATTTGTAATTACTTCTCTTGCAATAATGAAATACATAATGTAGAACAGGTAAAAAGAGCACCTTATTTCCTTTTTTTTCCTTTTCTTCGGGTTCCAGGGAAGATAATTTTGTTTCACTTGTAAATTTTCCTTTAAAATTACACGTGTTCGTAAATCATAAGTCTTAAAAGATCAACATATCACTTTCTAAAATCATAAATCATTACTTTTAAATTTCAGGGTATATACCTAAGCCAAAATAACAACCATTTTGTCTGGTAAGACACATATTAATCCTACCAAACTTCCTGAATTCCTTTTACAATAGCAAAATCTTGTGTAGACAAACTCAAAAAATCGCTTGTAACCAACCCAACATTAAGCAATGCCTTGGGTTCTTATAGTCAAGAAACTCAATTTGGAAAAACAACCTGTAAATACATTCCTTAACAACAAACCACCTACCTAAAAATAAAATCCTTCTAGACTTAATTTCATTTTTCCCACCTGGAAAATCTTCCCATAAAAAAAAGTTTCTTGCTTTGTAGTACAGTTGTCTAAAATTTCCTCAGACATTGTCTTCATTCCTGTTAGAGACTGGGCTTGCAACTTGCAGATCATGCAAGGGAACATGCTCTAATCCATCCTCAAATAATCCAGATCTAGTGTAGTCACATCCTGTCACATCTAATCTTTTTCCATCTTTGTTATGAAAAGACCAGAGATAGGCTCCTGAACTGTCTCTCCATCCTTTTATTCTTGAAAAACTGCCAAATATTCCAGCTGCTGCTGCTGTTTTTTGCCATCTTCCCTGTCATCCAATTTCCATAAAGGCAGCTTTTCTGCTACCATCTAACATTTTTGTTCGATAACTGATATAATTTGTCTGAACTCCACCCAAAAATATAAGTAGTCTGATATTTCCTCTAAATTGTCCAGTTCTAAATTGTCCAGAACTCCCAGCAAATTGGAGGATGGCAAATGTTGTCCCCATCTTCAAAAAGGGGAAAAAAGGACTCAAAAAATTACAGCCCACTCAGCCTCACATCAATACCAGGAAAGATCCTATAGCAGATCATTAAACAGACAGTCTGTAAGCACCTAAGAATGCCGTGATCACTAAAAGTCTACATGGGTTTCTCAAAAACAAGTAATGCCAGACTAATCTAATCTCTTTTCTTGTTACAAGCTTGGTGGATGAAGGGAATGCTGTGGATGTAGTGTATCTCAGTTTCAATAAGGTCTTTGACAAGGTCCCCTATGATATTCTTGCAAACAAGGTAATAAAATATGAGTTAGACAAAGCTCCTGTTAGGTGGATGTGTAAATGGTTGACCAGCCAAACACCAATGGCTCCTCTTCATCCTGGAAAGAAGTGACTGGTGGGGTGCCACAAGGTTCTGTCTTCTTCAGCATCTTTATCAATGACTTGGTTGAGGGAATAGAGGGCATGCTGATCAAATTTGCAGATGATACCAAATTGGGAAGGGTTGCTAATATTCCAGAGGACAAGATCAAAATTCAAAATGACCTTAACAGATTGGAGAGCTGGGCCAAAGCTAACAAAATGAACTTCAACAGAGAGAAATGTAAGGTCCTACACCTAGGCAGAAAAAATGGAATACACAAATATAGGAAGGGGGACACGTGGCTGGATAACAGTATGTGTGAAAAGGATCTAGGAGTCTTTGTGGACCAGAAGCTGAACATGAGTCAACAGTGTGATGCAGCAGCTAAAAAAAGCCAATGTGATTCTGGGCTGCATCAACAGGAGTATAGTGTCAAGATCAAGGGATATAATAATACCACTTTATTCTGCTTTGGTTAGACCTCACCTGGAATACTGTGTCCAGTTCTGGGCACCACAGTTCAAGAAGGATATTGACAAGATGGAGCGTGTTCAGAGGAGGTCGACCAAAATGGTGAAGAGTCAAGAAGCCATGCCCTATGAGGAGAGGCTTAAGGAACTATGTATGTTTAGCCTGACAAAAGGAAGATTAAGAGGAGACATGTTTAAATATTTGAAGGGATGTCAAGTTGAAGATGGAACAAGCTTGTTTTCCGCTGCTCCAGAAACTAGGAAAAAAAATAAGAAAAAGAAAGCAAAATCCAAATGTAGTAAAAATCCAGATTTCTAACCTTAATATCCAATAATGTCCGATACTTAACCATCACAAACATGACTTTTTTAAATCAAATCAAAATGAATTTTAAAAAACAGACAGAAAAAGAGAAAAAATTGCTTTAAGAATAAACAATAGAATTTTAGAGCTAGTTAGGCAAGAGCTCCAACAAATCAGGAGCTCCTTTTGTCTTCTGTAAAATCAAATTTTAAATTGCAAATTGCTACCTGCAAGAGACTCAGTTGGTCCATGATGTAGTGTCTATTAAGGAGATTGCTTCTTCCTTGAGGCTTGCATCTTCTCCTGAGTCTCGGAGCCTGCTTCAGCCATTTCCGTTCCTGAATGGGTGAGTCACAGGCTCTGATCCTGGCTCTACAGAATCGTCAGACCCCCCCCCCAACCGTGAATTGGGGAATCCACTTGTTTGACAGGAGGAAGCCCTCCTGTCAAGCACAATGACTACGGAGCTCTCGACTTAACAGAGCTCGTTAAGTCATGACAACCGTTACTGCTGGTGATGCTGGAACCCAAGTTCATCCTGTTTCTTTCCCATGCTCTGTGCTTGTATACTGCTTTAAACATACTCACCAGGTGCCAATCACTCACATATCCTGAGTATGGACTCTGTGTATTTGTATCCATCCAGACTGGGTAAAAATTCACTAGAGGGTAACTACTTTAACACAACAATTGAGTAGAAAAGATAGAAATGCGTGCGTACATGCACATATGGAGAAATGAACATTGGGTCCCTTAAACATTGAACATTGCTAATATATGGATGATTACTAAAAAGATGAGAAGAGGATTCTTGAGGACGCAAGCTCAGTTACGTTAAATACAATACTTGATTTCCATTCCCCTTCGGGAGGCAAAGTCTCTTCTCCTTTTGCTTTCTCTGTCAATCTGAATTTCCATTTACAGAAAGCTGTTTTTACAGGGCAAGTATTTGGTTGTATGTTTCTGCCTGAAGCCTCGGAGAGCTGCTTATCATAATGTCAAGGAGAGAGTTGCCGGATCAGCAACCTCCCATTCATATTTAATATTCCAAGGTCAAAATCTGAGATTGGGGGGAGGTGGGGGTGGGGGTTGTGATAGTGTAACAGTGTCCCTTCATGTAACAATTGTCATACTAAGATTAGCACTTCCAGAGGAGAGAGCAGAAGGTGAGCTGTGTCTGAGAAGACATCCTTGACTGGGTGTTTTTTACAGGCTTTTGGGGCTGTGTTTGTATATTTGCTCTGGCCATATGCTCTCCCTGAGCGCACAGTCTGACCAGCTAGGGGGAGGAGCTAGCACCTCTTGATACCCAGAGGGGTGCAGAGTTTGCCTGTCAAAGCTTAACAAGAACCTTTGCTAAGTTGATTGCTTCTTGTCTTGAAGCCCTCCTGAGCCTCTCTGCCTGTCCACAGTGTCCAGGTGGGTTTTGTTACCCTGTTTACTGGGGGTCCTGTGAGGGACACCAAAATGTGCTCAACGATACGTGGGGAAGATTAGCTCTGAGCACTGCTTTAGCGATACGAGAGGTAGGGTAGCTTAGCAGGATCTTGAACCCTACGTCTACGGGGTCAGGCCGAGTCAAGGAGCGCACAGAAGTTGAAATAATAAATGTGGTTTTATTAAAAACACAATCAAACAGTGTATGCAGCACACTCACACAAAATAAAGAAATAAAGGTTGGAATAGAGAGGTTTTTAGAGGAATTGCTGGTTTGGGTGATACTTCTACTGTCCTGAAGCCCAGTTTGAAGCGGAGAAGATGGGGAGCGTGGATCTCAGCACGTGGAACTGAGAGGAAGGCTCACTGGACAAAGCGACAGCAAGGCAGGATGGAAGCCAAAAGCGGTCCAAGGAAGCGCTCAAAGTCAGGGGTTTTTATAAGGAGAATTGTGACCGCAGGCTAGGTCAGACTTGGGGAAAACAATAGATTTGGGGCTGGAGACAAAGCCTCCGAAAGGTCAGAATTTGAATTATTGAGTTATAGCCAAATTGTCAATAGGATAGCCGGTATGCAAACGCGGAGTACTTGAGCATTGTATAGTCAGATCCTCAAGCTGCCAGCGCGGGGCAGAGGATCTCTTGAAAGTTGCGTGCATACCTAATGAAGGTACTTACCTTGAGGTCTCCTAAAGCTGCAAGTCGGCTATTTCTGGCCTGCCTGTACTGTTTTGTAATATTACGGCGATTGTCGGCCAAGCCTGTATGCGTGCTTGTCCGGGGGTCTCGCAAGCACATGGAGGGGAATGGGTATGAAAAGCCGAATTATTCATACCAATAGATATCTTTTTATATCTCCCAAAGCTCGGGCTAGCCAGGGCAGTAACAGTTTGGTGCTTGGTCTTGATTTTAACAATAAGAACTTGGCAAACAGGGGTGTTGACATAAGTTTTCCCAGGGGACTTTGCAGGCAAAGCCAGTTTTCCAATTCGACTGTCTAGATTATCAACTATGGAGCGGGAGGGAGCTGCTGAGGTCACCTGCCACGGCTGTGGCATGTTTCTTTACTTGCCACAAGACATCATTGGATACACCTGCAGCAAATGCAAGCTGGTGGCCCTCTTGGAGGAGAAGGTTCTGTTACTCTGATTTCTGGGGTCCCTTGGGGGACACCTCAATACGCTCCACACGATGGGGAATGGAAACTAGCCAGAGCACAAGCAATAGCAAGGCAAGAGGCAGGGTAACCTAGCAGGATCTTTTTTCCCAGTTTTTACGGGGTCAGACCAAGCCAAAAACAAAACAAAAATGTCCAATAAATGATTTTATTGAAGGAAAGTCTCAGCAACTCAATCACTCACACACGCACTCAAGACCTATTAAGAAGCAAAAGAGAGGAAACTGCATAGGGGAACATTGAAGGAGTGTAGCTGGGGTGATATTGCATCTTTGTCCTGAAGTCCTTGGTCCAGGAAAAAAGGCAGAGAAGTGGGGCTCAGCATGGAGAGGGCTGAGGGGATCACTCAACGGTCTGCTGGGATGACTGGGGGTGATCCAAAGAACTGCTCAAAAACTGGGACTATTTTTAGGGGAAATGGTACCTGGATGGCTAATCCTTTCCCAAGGAGAACAATGAGTGTTGCAGCGGGCACGAAGCTCCGCACTGGTAATTTCCTTTGTGTTAATGGGATTGCAAGGGGTTGCCAAAGTCTCAGGATCTTCGGCTGTGTTTTGTGGTGTGACTTCTGGTCCTCGCCTGATGGGTTATTTACTTGGGGCAAACACGCTAATCCCCTCAAGTCAGCATCTCGGAGCTGAGGACCCTTTGTTTATTGTAGGTTTACACATCTTGAGGTCTCCTGGGGCTACGTGACTGGGGATTTTACTGGCCTGACCTGGTTTTTGATCTTTGACCATCCAGGTGACCTCTCAGGCACATTGAATCATATTTTAATATCAAAGTTGTAGACCCCAGGACAGGTGTTACTGCAGTTATAGTCCAAACTTGTGGGATATTAGGTATCATTTTATATCAAGAATTTGGCCTTCACTACCCATTCCTCTCCATGTGCTTACGAGGCCCCCGGACAAGCACGCACACAGGCGTGGCTGAAAATAGCTGTGTCATTCTTTAGGACTGTGTGTGGGGCTGCGCAATTGTGCAGTATATATTAATTTTCTGAGTGAGTGCGTACGTTTGCTGTGATTTATAACTAAAGACAAACAATTATTCTTAACTTCTGTTTGATTATTGACTTGGCCTGACCCCGTAGACATTGGGTTCAAGATCTCGCTACGTTGTCCTGCCTCTCGCATTGCTAACTGGTGCTTTAAGCTAATTCCCATTCCCCATTATTTTGATCACATTAAAGTGTCCCTCCCAGGACCCCCAGAAATCAGGGTAACAGAGACGTGGAGTAATGCCGGTATCCCCTGTACTAATTTGAGTGGGAGTCACGAACCTACTCAAATCAGGCTGGTACAGAAGTAGGCAACGGCCGTAGTCATCTTAAAGTGATAGGAACACATGTCAGTGGACTCTGTGTGCTTGAGCTCCAGGTGTTATTCTATCTGGGTGGGAAATGTGCACCCCTTTCTCACTTGGCTTTTGTGTGGCAGCCGCCCCGGCTTGGTCACTAGCTTTCGGGCAGTGAGTCATAGTCCAATAGCAAGGGTTATGCACAAACTGTCCTGGGAATCACATCCCTAACTTGGGTACTATCGTGGGCTGGGATCCAAAGTGCTAGGGCGTTAGGAACAGTCCATACACACAATACACACACGGCAAGGCAAAAAGCACTTAGGGAAGACTTCCCTCCCCCAGAAAGTTAGAATACGGGTGCGTCCCATTTAGAGTAAAATTAAGGGTGTGTCCCGTGTAGAGTATAGAGTACGGGTACTTCCCGTCTGAATTGGAACTTGGGCGCATCCCGATTTATAATGAATTAGGTGCGGGTGGTGAGTCCCGACCTAGATAAGGGTTTTAAAAGGTTTGCCCGAAGTAGAGGAAGGGCCCCCTCACCCAAAAAAACTGTTAGGGATGGTTCAGATTGGTTCCTTTCCCTATGCCCCTGTTGCTTGGCCAGGCAACATAGTAAGTTCCTACGTGTTTGTTTTTCCCCTTCATTGTTTGGCGGAGTCCCAGTGAAGGTTTCCCCTGAAATCTAGGTGATTCCCCCTGTCCCTGAAATGTGCCCTCGTCCTTTTGCCCCTAAGCTGTTGAGGTGGAAGGCCGGGCTCAGACAGGCAAAAGTGACCTTTTCTAGGCAGGCTGAAGTTAGGTTCCCAAACCTCTTCCCTAGTTAAGTTCCACTGAGTTTGTCTCCCTGATACCCCCAAAGGGATCTACGTGATTCTTCCCATCCCTCCACGTCCTGGTCCTGTTTCTGAGGTTAGAATGAGTGAAATGGAAGTCAAGGACTTCATGCTAGAAAAGGAGTCCAAGGGAAAACTAGAGAAGTGGGTACTGAGTAAAGGACAATGCCCCAGGAAGGAAACGAGCTTCCAGACAGCAGATCCCTTTGCCACCCTCCATGAGGTATGTGCAAAGGCGCGTAAGTCCAAGAACCTGTTCGGGCCATCCAAGGATGTGTTGGCTGCCTGGGGACTTTGACTTACGGACAGAGATGCGTCTCATGCCCTGGTAAAGACCAGAGATAAACTAGCTGAAGTAGAAAACGAAAATGCCCAGCTTCATGCTGAGATGGAGGTCCTGTGGGCAGACAAAGTAACATTCGCGTCCGTTGCGCAGGCCACCTCGCAGAAACTGAGTGCTGCCACTCTTCAGGCCCAGACTTGGGAGGAGAAGGCTCACGCTTTAGAAGCTGAGCTAGCCCATGCCAGGTCTGCAGCCAGATTCATGGTTGGGCAAGTCAAAGAACAGCAGGAGGCTGTTAGCCACGTGGCTTGCCAGAAACACATAGAGGCTCTGGAGAACCAGCTCCACACACGCAGGGCTTTAATTTCAGCCGTCTGCCCAGAGCTTCTCCCCTCGTTTCCCCTTGATGCCCCAGGGGAGCCGTTGCCAGAAGACGCTCTGGCCACCCTTCCACAACCCGGACTGGAGCGACCATGGGGTCCCCATCCAACCTGTAGAGACAAGATCTATGACAAAGAAGTCCTGGAGGGTATAACTCCCTTTGTAAGAAGGAAGTGTAGACACGGCAGAGGTGCAGGAGACCCAAGAAATAGAGATCCGGGTCCCCTGGAGAGCCACCGAAGCCAAAGCCATTGCAAACCAGCTTGGTCCTCTGAATAAGTCCACAGGGATCATGTGGCTTAATGCCGTGATCCATTCCCACCCTACAGCCAATGGCCAAGATTTGACTCAGCTGGCCCAGTTGTGTATGTCCCCTACAGAACTCCCCACTTTGGAATCTGCCGTTGGCGGCTTGAGGCTTAGTGAGACTCGAGGCCCACGACTGGATGAGGGAAGATATTAGGATTCCGTGGCCAGGGCAGAGCGCTAGCGTTCTGTATGTGATGGAGCAACAGGGTCCTAAGGAAAACTGAGAGGCATACGTGGCCCAGAAGCAGCCTCTGGCCATTTTGGCAGAAAAGGTCCCCTTAATTCCTGGAGGGTATAACTTCAATCATGTTGAGTTTAAGACTCTCCTTTACGGAGGTCTTAACCATGAGACAAAGATGGCCCTGGGATTGGTGGACCCTGCAACCACAGGCTGGGAGGAATTCGGGAACAACCTCCGGTGAGTCGCTGACCTACTCCGTGAGGCAGAATCCCTGAAGCGCCCTCCTAAGCAGCACAGACGAGACACAGGGAATTGGGAGCCCATACAGGAGGTCACATACTCCAACTATGGACCCCATTCCCAGCATAGAAAGACGGCTCCAAATTTGGTCCCAAAGGGGAACTGGAATTCGCGTCCCCCTCCCAGACAGAGACAGGAGCATTGGCAGGGTAGGAACTCCCGCAATCAGCCTGGCAAGGCAGGGAATTCTGCTCCCCTGCCTTCCGCTCCAAAACCGGCCACGGACAATGGTGCTCCTAGGGAGATGTCCGGTTGCTATGATCCAACTGCCCAGACCTACTTGGCAGACCGAGTGAGACTCTGGGGCATGCTAAGAAGGCTCGGACTGGACATGAGCCAGTTCGAGAAGAGGCCCACTTCAGAGCTTTTGGAGGCTTTAGACAAGCAACTTCAGGCGGGAAGTAAACAGCCGGTCAATGCCGTGACCAGTGGCCCTCCTCCAGCTGGATACTATCTGAACCTGGATTTGCAAGAATAGAGGTGTCCCCGGTCCAGGAAGCTTCCTTGCAATGTCGTGGCTAGGCTGAAGCAAAACAAGTGGGGAAGATTCTGGGTGAAGGCAGGCATTGGGACCGAGAGGGACAAAACTCCTGCGACCCTTCTTGTGTATTCTGGTGCAGCACTGAATGTGCTGCATCCCAAATTGGTGAGACACGGTGAGCCTACCCCCGAGACTGTCCAATTGACTGGATATGGTGTGGGGGGGACACCAAGCTAAGGCGTGGACCGATATCCCTATGTCAATTAACACGTTCCATTTTAAACTGTGGGCTTGTGAGAACCGTGGGGAGGACGAAGGCCTTTGGTCATCAGATTTCTCCGGGGAAATAAGCTTACAGTGGACTATGTGAACGGGTTTTTGTGGCAGTTAGACCAGGGACCCCCCCCCCGAGATCTCCACGGTACACCTCTGTGCTGCTATTAAGGCCCCTGCCCCCATGCAGTGTGTTGCTAGTGATCTGTGGGTACAAGCATTCCCTGAAGTTTGGATTAGAGACAAAACTAAGTGTGGCAAGGTAAAGGGCGCTTGCGTGCTAATCGAGGGCAAGGATCCCCCACCACAGAAGCAGTACAAATATCCTGCAGAGGCAGAGGAAGGCATAGGAAAGACAATAGAAGGACCTGTCCAGTGGGACGTAGTCACTCCTATGCAGGCCATCTGTAACGCGCCCTTGTGACCTGTGCTCAAGGCCGACGGTAAAATGTGGTGAACGACGGTGGATTTCAGAGCTTTGAACTCCGTCACTCGCCCCATGGCACCAGTTGTGGCCAAATACTATGAGATCTTGTCTGTTATTGCTGCAGGAGCCAAATACTACAGTGTATTGGATTTGGCTAATACCTTCATTCAATACCGCTGCACGAAGCATGCTGCTACAAGTTCGCCTTCACGTTCGGAGGGCAACAGTACGTCTTGAAAAGAACGCCTCAAGGTTTCCATTCAAGCCCTAGCATCTGCCATGCCCATGTGGTCAAGATGTGGTCTAGGCTGCAGCCAGCCTCACGAGCCCACATCTTGTCCTACGTGAATGACATTCTCATCCACTCAGATTTGGAAGACGAAACTAGGGAAACCTACGAAGTACTGGCTATCCTTAGAGACACCGGATTTAAAGCCAGTAGGGAAAAATCACATTTGGTGACCACGGAGGTCCTATATATCTAAGACTTTGTTTAGGAGCAGAAGGACGCACTCCCGATGCACAAAGGGTCAAGGTAATTGCCAAATTACCTGCCCCTACAGACGTGCACTCTCTCCGCTCGCTCCTGGGAACTTTCGATTTCTCCAGGGATTTTATTGAGTCTTTCGCTGCCAAGGTAAAGCCTCTATCTGCCCTGTTGAAAAAGAATGCCCAGTGGGAGTGGGGACCTGCACAGCAACAGGCATTTGCACAGCTAAAAGATCTTATGAAAGCACCAGCGCTTGCTCATCCGAACATGTCCAAACCATTCCTCATACAACTAGCCACCTTGGATAGGAGTATAAGAGCAGTTCTATCACAGCAATTGCATGGAACTCAGCGTGTTATAGCATACGCCTCCCGCAATTTGAACTCCCATGAGACTAAATTCACCCCTTGCGAGAAAACATGCCTCGCACTCGTCTGGGTCTTAACGCACTGGGAATTTATGATTGGAGGCACCCGTGTGGTAGTCCAGACCCCCACACACACCGCTTAAGTATATTTTGTCTGGAAAAGTCCAGAACGGCCAGGTATCCAACGCAAGGATAGCCAATTGGACTGTTTCCCTGGTGTCATGTGGGGTGGATTTTCAAAAACAACCTCAAGATCCCCCGGCTCCCTATGGTCTAGTTGCGACCGGAGCCGCGAATGAGTGCCCTTTACCACCTATGTCTAAGACTAATTGGCCAGTTGAGTGGGGATCTTCTCTTGAAGAGGCTGAATTGCAGGGCTTTACATGGTTGTTCTGTGGTGGCTCCTCCATGCACGTGGAAGGTAGCCCTAGGACAGGATTTGGAGCCATCCGAGTCACAGATTCCTTCACTCTTCAAGGGAAAGCCAGGCCCCACTCTAGCCAAGCAGCGGGAGTAGAAGCTCTAAAGGCTATCTTAGCGCACGAACCACTTGACTGTCCCCTAGCCATTTACACTGACTTGGATTGGACTGCTAAAGCAGCCAGTGTATGGCTGCCAATTTGACCTGAAAATGATCGAAAAACTGCTGATGGGAAACCCATAGCCCATCTGCATAAATGGGTTAATATCACCGCCCAAATTGAAGAGAGGACTGCCCCTACATGTGTTGCTTATGTCTGAGGGCATCAAAAGAAGGGCACAGCTGCTTGTATTTGGAAAACTGGGTGGATGCGCTTGCTAAGGACGCTGCCTTCCAGGACAATGGGGCACCCATCGCCACCATTAACGTCAACCCCAGACAGCTGATGCTTCCCCTTATGTTTGACTTGGGCACCCTTCAGAAGTTCGTTCACGAGCAGGGACATTGTGGGCGAGGGGTCACGTTGGATAGAGTTAGGGAAACCGGTTGGTGGCCCCAGATGAAGCAAGATGTTAACCAGTGGGTTGACACTTGCTTATCTTGCGCCATGATCAATGCTGACCCCTTCGGACCCAAAGCTCCCATTCAGCACCAACGGATTGAGGGTCCCTGGACCTGAATCCAAATTGATTTTATAGGCCCTTTGTCCACCATGCCAAGAGGGATCAAGTACTGTTTGACAGTGATTGATCCCTTTAGCAAATGGATTGAGGCTCTTTCCTGCAGAGACAATACAGCCAGCACAGCTGGGCGGCTGCTGTTTAATAATGTCTGGGCTCACTGGGGTGTGTCATGTGACCTTGACTCAGGTCTTGGAGTTCACTTCACTGGAGACGTGACCCAAGAGTTGTGCAAGGCACTGGGCATATGCCAACGATTCCACATATCGCATCACTCACAAAGTTCAGGACAGATAGAACGTACCAACCGTTCTTTGAAGGAGGCACTCCGGAAGGTTGTGTGCTCCTCAGGGAAGGATTGGGACACTGAACTGCCTATCATCTTGATGGCCTTCAGAGGCACTGTGGCATCACATGGTTTTACGCCACACATGGTTATGACCGGGCATAAAATGATGTTGCCAGAAGCCTTTTGGGTCCACATCAGCATCCGTTCAGACTTGGTACCCGTTGTTTTGAACAATGAGTTGGTGAAGAGTCTGATACAACACGTAGGTCAGATACACCGGTAGGTAGCGATGCAATTAGGCAAGAACCTACAAAGGATGGACAAGATTGGGATGGGTACATCACCCCTGCCAGTGGGCAGAGGGACAGCTAGTCCTGTATAGGAACTTCAGTAAGGACAAGCACTTCCTTGCTGCCAAATGGGTGTGTCCCATCCCCACTGTGAAAAGAATTTTCCCTGTAGACTACCAGGTCCACATTCCTAATAAAAAGGGAGACTGGCTCAAGTTTTTCCACGTTTCCCAACTCAAGGAGTTGAAGGGTCAGCCTATTGATCCCAGATCCCCAAGCCTACTGTATGCCCAATAGTTACTCAGACTTCGCTGAGTAATAAGGAAATGCCAGCCGTTAATTCGTCCGAGACTTTTGTCTCAATATACGAAACATTTGACAACGGGTAAATGATAATTGTTGGAATGGGACAGAGAACAGTGGCGACCCCTCTGACTTCCCCGCCTCTGTAGATAGCCCCTGTGTATATACATAGGTTAGCGTGAGATAGTGACAGACTCTCATGTCTGTGTTCCCCACAGGGGGACGGAATGGGACCATTGGCGTGAATTTTGGTGTTTGAATTGTTTGAATTTACCCTCGAATCTTTCCCAAATACACGACCAATTGGCAATACAACGTGCAGGCGATCTGCCATTGGAATAATTACCAGGAGCAGAGGCCCTGCTACTAAATATGTATCTGTTACCATGGTTTCAAAAGCGTTATCCTTTTGAGCTATTCTCCCAGATACAGGTACTCCCTAAAGGTAGACTTAGCTCAGAGTTAAAAATGTCTGTGGCTGGCAGCAAAGCCAAGGTCTATACCAAAATGGCGATAGCACTGTTTCCATTGACTGTCAAAATGGTCCAGAGTCAGCACCACAATGCCTCCCTGATTGTGATTAGGTTCACTTATGATAATTGTTACCGGGCATGGGAGTGGAAAACCTTTCTGTTCATGTGCCGTAACCTTACCCATACCCCGACAGGTTGCAAATTCTCATGTGGCAAGATTTGGTGCCTGGATTTCCCAGTTTATACCCTTCCGTCCAATAGTTTCCCAGCCATGTATGTGGGGAGCACCGTAATACGTAAGGATATAGAGGTAGTCACGTACTCGAACTCACAACCCATTGTGACCACCATGATTCTAAATGTTACACTTGTAAATATTTCTAAATTCATCCCTGCCTGTCAACCTTATTTGATACTAGCATGGACACAGTTGGAGCACTGGGGAAAGCGGTGGCTATCGTTTTCCCACCCACATGTTCACCCTTAGCGAAACGTCCTAGGGACAGTCTTAGGAGGAATAGGAACTGGCGGTGCAATAATTAATGCAATGGATAACGAAGTATTGGGGAATAAATTAGGAATGATTGGTTCTAAGACAAAAGAAATTGGAGTATCCTCCGCTATGGGTTTAACTATGGCAAGAGGAATGGATTTGATCAGTCAATTGTTACCGCAATGGGTTGGCGCAGAGAGAAATATAGTCGCTGACCTTGGTCATTCTTTAAAAACCACGACCCACAATCCGTCAGTTGCCATTGAGTGCACACAATTGCAGAGCAATATAATTACATTTGCAGCTCAAGTGATCCAGGCAAGCCTCATGGGTTTAATGCACCTGGAGAACCTAAGCCTGCTGAGAGAAAGGTATCCAGAATCGCTAGAACACCCCACTGCTTTGGCACAGATACGGCATGCCACTTGGGAAAACTTAACTCTCAAGGTGCAAGTCGTACACGAAAGAATTCTGGACCCAGTAGTTTTACATCCATTGTCCCACCTTGGAGTACCCCGATAGCTGCCAATGCCACCTTACTACCCCAACAGATGACCCACTGGTCTAATGATTCCCATTCATTTGATTCATCTGGTTGTTTATTCCACCAGCATTGCGTACAGTGCTTTCGAAACATAGACGGTTTCCATAACGAGAACAACTCTGAATGTACTGTAATTCCCGTTAATAATACAGTAATGGCTCAGATTAACAATGAGTGCTTTTGTTTAAGGACTCCTTGTCCGCATGTTACAGTATTTCCTAGTGTTGCAACAGTAGTAATTAACCGCATCGCTGGCAACCCTTGCTTCTGTGCACAGCATGTTCAGGATTGTTTTGGGCAGAACTTTTATCTCAAGCGGGAGATAAAAGATTATGTCTTAGAGACTGGATATGTGCCCACAGAGTCCGAACTAGTTGGATTCCACATGAAGGATGAGATTCCCGTGTCTACATGACTACGGAATCTCACCCGCCTTGAAAATAGAATACAGGAGGTATCGCACTCCCTCCATCAGATTGCATTGACAGTTAACCACTCCACCAAGGTAATTGTTGAATCCTCCGAAGATTTAGAATCAGCCTCCCAACAGTCATGGTGGGGCACCTTAACTTGGTCCTCCACCGGACAAGCGATAGCCCACTTTGCCCTGCACCCTTTAATAATACTGGTTGTCTTTCAGGTCATACTGGCTGTATGCTTAATTGGCCTCGCACTGTGGGTCAAGAAACAAATTTTCCAGCTACAAGCTGGCCGGTTTTACTGAGATCCGAGGCTCCTATTTGTACTTAGTTTATTGACAGTGTTGATTGTGATGTTTTGTCCGTTTGCAAAAGCCTATCCGGGCCTGCTCCGGAGTCCAGCTTTCTTGAGGTAGGGAAGTTGTGCACTCAGAACCTACACCTAGCCACCAGCACCGTGCCTGCAGACCATGAGGCCCTCAGTATACATCATCGGGCTTGGAGTCAAACTCTGGGTCTGAGCGATGGGGGGGGCCTCAGCGAGACATCTGCAAAGTGGAATCCCATCCTGTTATGGGATGACTTTGGCTATTTGTCTGCTAACTGGAGCCCAGCCTTGTTCTGGAATGGATATCTGAATTCAGCCTCATTCCGGATTGGCATGGCTTAGGGCTGCCTCAGGGCTGGCGGATTGATTGTTCTGAATCCACAACCTCGCTGCCTGGATGGCCTTGGGAAGGCCAATACTGCTCTATACTTGGGAGCTATTTAAATCCTCACTCCTCCACAAACTTTTAGATGACAGTAAGTGAAATCTCTTTCCACTTGAACTCCCATAAGGCGCTGAGCTGACAATTTGCATTTTATCTATGCATTGGATAACCTTGTTGTCAGTTTTGTTGCAAAAATAGCTATAGATCGACAGCTCCGGAGAACCAGGAGGATTCCCCTGGACCTGACTATCTCCCCTGGGTAGCATGGGGGGTGGGCGGAGAAGAAAATTGCAGCTCCAATCGGGAGCTGGTCCAAGGAGATGCCCGATTCCTCTTCAGTAGCTTGGGTGACAAAGGACTTTGGACTCAAAAACCCATCCTAAAGGCTTTTGCTATCTTGATCACGGAAGAAGCTTCATATGGACCATTCCTTTCTCCAAGATCTGCAAGGTGCAAGCGGCTAATAGTCAGCTCATGGTTGTTAGCTAGTTTTGCAACTTCAATACATTGTAACAACTGTCACTTTCTCCTTGCTCAAGATTTGCAGTGCCTCATTGGAAGGCGTGCTTTTCCTCTTACTCCATCTATTGATGCATTTATGTCAATTGCCGCTGTTGCCAGATTCTCTTATTGCTTATTACTAATGTACATTTTGTGTGAATGTCTTTAGGTATAGTTAGGAATGTATTTTGGAGTTAGAAAATCCTTTGTTTTTCCCCAAGGTTCCCGCTTCCCTATGGAGAAATACTACCACTGTACCTTAAGACCCCTATTTGGCTCTAAAACTATTTTTAGAGGCAGAACTAGTCAACACCTTCTTTGCCTCCATTTTCTCCCAAAAGGAAAGAAATACTCAACCTGGGGGGGGGGGACAAGTGGGGAAGTGGGGGAAATGCAGCATAGAAAAGGGGAGCAGTAGTACAGGAATAGCTGTCTACTCTAAATGAATTCAGGTCTCCAGGGCCAGATGAACTACATCCAAGGATATTAAAAGAACTGGCAGAAGTCATTTCAGAACTGCTGGTGATAATCTTTGAGAATTCTTGGAGAACAGGAGAAGACCTAGCAGACTGGAGAAGGGCAAGTGTTGCCCTCATTTTCAAAAAGGGGAAAAAAAGAAGACCCAAATAATCAGCCAGATATCAATACCCAGAAAGATTTTAGAGCAGATAATCAAACAGGCAATTTGTAATTACTTCGGAAGCAATGCTGTGATGACTAAAACTCAACATAAGGTTTCTCAAAAAAAGTCATTCCAGACTAATCTTATCTCTTTTTATGATAGAGTTACAAGCTTGATAGATGAAGGGAATGCTGTGAATGTAGGGTTTCTTGGCTGCAGTAAGGCCTGTGACAGAGTTCCTCATGAAATTCTTGCAAAGAAGCTAGTAAAATGTGGGCTAGACAGTGTTACTATCAGGTGGATTTGTAATTGGTTGACTGACTAAACCCAAAGGGTGCTCATCAGTGGCTGCTTTTCATCCTGGAGAGAAGTGACTAGTGGTGTCAGAAACAGAATGCACACACAAATAGTACAAAGCATAAAGTTCTATTTGTTTGGAGTGAAGTACATGTAATGATTTTAGTGTGAAGACTGAAGGAAAGCAAAAGTGATTGAGCTTAAGATTCTCCTGAGACCCTCCCTTATTTGGAGTCTGACCGCTGTTATCAGTGCATTCCATTCTAGTGCCAGGCACTGTTTATCTAACGGTTCTCAGCTATATCAACGACTTGGATGAAGGAATAGAGGGCATAATGATCAAATTTACATATGATACCAAATAGGGGGTGGTTTTCTAATACCCTAGAGGACAAGTTCAAAATTCGAAATGACCTTAACAGATTGGAGAGCTGGGCCAAAGATAACAAAATGAATTTCTACAGAGAGAAATGTAAGGTCCTACATTTGGCAGGAAAAAAAATGGAATTCATAAATAGAAGATGGGGAACACGTGGCTAGGTAACAGTACATGTGAAAGAGATCTAGGAGTCTCGGTGGACCACAAGCTGAACATGTCAGCAGTGTGATGTGGTAGTCAAAAAAGCCAACATGATTCTTGGTTGCATGAATAGGAGTATGGTGTCTAGATCAAGGGAGGTAATGGTGCCACTCTATTATGCATTGGTTAGACCTCATTTGGAATACTGTGTCCAGCTCTGGACAACTCATTTCAAGAAGGATATTGACAAACTGGAACATGTCCAGAGGAGGGTGACCAAAATGGTGAATAGTCTGGAAACCATGCCCTATGAGCAGCAGCTTTAGGGGCTTTGCTGCCTGTACACTGGGTCAAGCCGAGTTAATTAGTGTGGGTATGAAGTTACGAAAACGCCAACACTCCAAGGCAAATGCTGACTCGGGTAGCAAACCCTCTAAGCAGACCAAAATAGACTCTCTTTTTGCTAACAAGGAAGCTGCTTCTGCTCTGCAGGCTGATTTGGAGCTAAATAATAGATATGTAGCATTGGAATCCCTGCATGAGGAACAATTAATGACAGGTGATGCGGTACGGTATGCAGAATGTGGAGAATGTGGGAGTCTTGGCTTCTCCTTTAAGTAATGGCGGTTGCTCTGAGGGACAGCCAGCCAAATGTCCTTGGAAAGAGCTTCTGGGAAGAGAGGCGTTATTAATCTCCAGGACTTTTAAACTACTTTTAACAAACTGCACCCTTAATAGAATACAGGCACTTGTTGAACAATCCTCTGAGAGAAAAGCCTCTATTCACTCTAAACATTTTAAAAATGTGACAGACAGGCAGGCTGCCTTCCAATATGTCTATCCTAATGTTACTATGTGTACTGGGGTTCCTGGGAGGGACACCAAAATGTGCTCAACTGAAGGTGGGGAAAATTAGCTCAGAGCACTGCTTAGCGTTACGAGAGGCAGGGTAACGTAGCGAGATCTACGGGGTCAGGTCGAGTCAAGGAGCACACAGAAGTTAAAACACAAGCAAAACAGTGCATGCGACACACTCACACAAGATAACTAAAGAAAATAAAGGTTCGAGTGGTATAGAGGGATTTTTAGAGGGGTTGCTGGTTTGGGTGATACTTCAGCTGTCCTGAAGCCCGGAAAAATGGAGAGCGAGGCTGGGGTGCGATGTAGCTCAGCACGTGGAGCTGAGGGGAGGCTCTCCAAGCAAAGCGGCAGCAGGGCGGGATGAAACTCGGGAGCGATCCGAGGAAGGTCTCGGAATCAAGGGTTTTTTATAAGGAGAATGTGACTGCAGGCTATGCCCTACTTGGGGGAAAACAATAGATTTGGAATTGGAGACAAAGCCTCCGAAAGATCAGAATCTGAATGATTGAGTTATCGCAGAGGTTCTCAATAGAGTAGCCAGTATGCAAACGCAGAGTACTTGGGTATTGTATAGTTCACCCATCAAGCTGCCATCGCGGGGCAGAGGCTCTTTTGTAAGTAGCATGCATACCTAATTGGAGTACTTGCCTGGAGGTCTCCTAAAGCTGCGAGTCAGCTATTTTCTTATTGTCTTAGGAATATTACGGTGATTAACTGCCGAGCTTGTTTATGTGCTTGTCCGGTGGCCTCGCTAGCATGTGGAGGGGAATAGAGAAGTGAAGCCGAATTGTTATATCAAAAGGATATCTTTTAATATCCTCAAAGCTCGGACTAGCCAGGGCAGTAACACTAAACCCACTGAAAATACATTGCCTCTAATATTACAAACATCACAAGTGGTGATTGCTATTGGGAATACTATTAAATGGTAATGGGGAAATTTTTATAATATCAAAGTTTCCCTAAGTAGATTGCTGAGGCGTGAGCCTAGAAAGATCATGCTAAACTCCTTCCAGTTTCTTCCTGATCTGTGACATTATCAAAGAGTGATATTGGTCTTTGATTCACCTTCAGGCCCTGCATCGTTATTTGCTATAAGGAATATTCTGGCAAAAAACTACGACATCCACTGTTCTAGAGTATTTAAGAACAATATGATTAACACGTTGGTGGCCTGTAGGGAAGGAAACCGGGAGGAGCAGGCTGAGATCACCATCTATCCTCAATGCGGAGTTGGCCCAATATTGCAGATGAATTTAACCAGCTTAAAGAAGAATGGAATAGCTTAAAGCAAGCATTGGAATATATCTATAACAATCAATACCTAATGGCGGCCACCTTCGAGTCTGAGTCATTTAGACAACTGCTGGATGATACGGAGGGCTTTTAGAATTAGCCTCCTCTAAAGGGAAACAACCTCTGGAAAATCTAGTCCAGTCCGTTGGACTAATGAGGGATGGGGGGGAGAAGGTAGATCATCACTTTCGGCTAACCTCGCTCAGCCTTGTACAGCCTACCAGCCATCCAATGCTTCGCCAAGGGCGAAACCTATAACTGATGACCTCCTACTCCTATAGGACTATGAGAGCAAGGTCAGATCAAGAATTGGGGAAGGGACGGTTGATCGGGTACAGGGGAAATCCTGGGCCAGGGAACTGGCAGAACTAACCATAGAGAATTTGTATCCTGCTGACACCTCACCAGAGGAGTTACCGATGATGGACCCTTCGTTAGACCCCGGTGTGGTACTGGCGTTCGAGTCCGTGGAGGAGAATACTCTGTGGGGGCTTCAGGACGTCTCAATTGCTAACCAAATATTGGTACCTGCTCAGCTGGAGGATACAATTAGTAAATTCTGGAGGATAATTCAATCCCAGATGACAACGAATCCACCCTTTTCTTCTCTGACTGCTGGCCCCCGTAGCTCTATTATAAACGGATGAATTCAGACTGAAGAAACCCCCTTCTCTGCAATCATATCCGGAGCAGTGATTAGAAGGGGGTAATACAGAATTGTCATTCCTCTCATGGAACATAGCTGGTTGGCTGAGGAAAAGTTCAGATATGGACTTAATTGACTATATTGGACAGTTCCATGTTTTATGTTTCCAAGAAATATGGCATCTGTATGATATCCAATTGTCTGGCTATGTTTCCTTTTGTGTACCTGCTTCTAGATCTTCTAAGGAGGGTAGAAATAGGGAGGGACTGGCTATACTCCTGAAGCCATCGAGTTGTTTTAAATATACAGTGTTCCTGCCTTGTGTACCAATAGCGCAGGCTATTTCCCTGCAATTAGGCAATGACAAGCTAGCTTTGCTTAACATTTACATGAAATGACCCTAACCTGTCCACCTATTGGGACCAATTGTCTAGTTATGTTGATGATGTTGCCATCAGAAATGGTTCTCCAAGGATCATTCTTATGGGGGATTTTAATGCAATTGCGCCTTCTAATGATTTTCTTTGTGATCACCTTATGATTGAGCTGGACTCGATAACTTTAAACCTTCCCCGAGTCGGCATCGATGCGAAAGTTAATGAGAATGGGTCAATGCTGGCTAATTTTTGTATTAGTAACTCTTTTTAAATATTAAACGGTTCTGAGGGGTTCCCAAATACCGATGGTTCCACTTATATCTCACCAATTGGGAGAAGTACCATTGACTATCAGTCCCGAGTTGTTGAGCTTAATTGCCCATTTTGATATCTGCTGTAGGACTGAAAGCGATCACCTACTGTTACTTGTCTCCCTAAATTTATCTGTGTCAGCTTCGCTACCTTTTCAAAATGATATGGCTGGCTATAGCTATGAGATAGTGAAGTGCATCCGCTGGTACCCCAGAATGGAAGAATTTATTGGTAATCGTCTTAAGGATACGTCAGTTTCATATTGTTTTAACGCCCTAGCTACCAGATCTAAAGTAGATGATGCTCTGTTGGCATACTTAAACGTTGAGTATCTTTCAAAATAAGGCTTCTTATCTTCCTAACCGCATAAAAGGTAGAGGAACTTGGTTTGATAAGAGTTGTCTCAGCTGGAAACGGAACTTAAGACAAATATTTCATCAGGCTTCGGCCAGTCCAGGGGCTAATTTGGAGCTCTATTATGAAGCCCGTAAAGAATACTCTAAATAGGTTTGAGGATAAAAGGAAGCTATTTTTTTCAACGCAAGTGGTTGTCTCTGGATAAAGCTCTGAAATCCAAAGACGTGAAATCCTTCTGGGTGGCTGTTAGGAATCATATATATAAGGAGAACTCTCTGGTTCCATCTATGATATTGCCCTCGACTTGGGTTTCCTATTTTTCTGAGAAAATGAGTGCCCAAACACCAGAGGTTGATCTTATTAAAAACCCTCCTAACTTATGGAGTACAGTTTCGACTGTGGAGATACACCAGTTGATTCTTAAACTAAAATCTGGTAAATCTCCGGGGTATGATGGCTTCCCAGCAGAGATTTTGAAATTTTGCCCTGAGCAATGGACAAATGCATTAGCTAATCTATTTACTCTAGTTAGCAACTCTGGCGAGATCCCAGCCGCCTGGAAAGACTATCATAATCCCTATCTTTAAAAAAGGGGATAGGAAGGACCCTGGTAATTATCATCCAATAAGCCTCCTTTCAGTGGTAGGTAAATTATATGCTAGCTATTTGGACATGAAGTTACTGAGTTGGCTGAACTCCCAAGCCCTGATTGGTCCAGAGCAGATGGGTTTCAGAAGGCATATGTCCACTGTGGATCATATAACAGTGCTTTCTTTCTTGGTGAAGAAATAACTGTCACGCCCGAAGGGCAAATTGTATGTGGCATTCATTGACTTGAAGGCTGCTTTTGATTCAATTCATCGGCTGCTGCTATGGGATAAGGTTGGTAAGCTTAATGTGGATCCTAGTTTGTTGTATCTACTACGCCAACTTCACTCAAATAACCAGAGTGAAATTCTCTGAAACTGGTCTATTAACAGACCCTATTCGCTCCGATGTAGGGGTCAGACAGGGATGTGTGTTGGCTCCCCATCTGTTTATTTGTGGCGGACTTACCTGCTTTTATGACTTCAATATACTCTCACTCACCTTCGTTGGGTAATCGGCCACTTTTTGTCCTACAATATGCTGATGACACATTGTTACTTTCATTATCCCAGGTGGGCTTGACAAGAGCATTGAAAAGATTTTTTGAATACTGTGACAAATACCATCTGAGCATAAACTATGATAAATCTAAAATACTGGTATTTTGCAAGCGATTTGCCCCAAGGATGTGGAAGTTTGGCAACCAGACAATTGAGCAGGTCAAGAGTTACATATACCTTGGTGTACCTTTCCACTTTAATGTACATTGGCATAAACAGAGGGATAAGGTAATACAGGCAGGGAAAAGATCCGTGGCTGCTATACAATCTTTTTATTATAAAAATGGGAACCAGGATATTTTGGCAGCCTTAAAAATCTATAAAGCCAAATTAAGACTTTTACTACCTTATAGTATACCTACCTGGATTCCAGTCTTTAATAAAGAGATTGAAAGAGTGCAGGCACATTTTTTTAGGAGACGACTATCTGTTCCCCTATGTGTTTACCATCTGACACTTCATGCTGAATTGGGCCTGAACTCTCTTGAAATTAGTGCCTGGCTGATGACCTTTAAATTTTGGTTTAAGATCCATTTTAGGCCTAATAGATCTGGCCTCCTATGCTTTCTACTATCCGATGCCTACTATACTAGATGGGGTTCACTGTATGAAAATAAAGCAATGTCCTTGGCCCTAAGATTAGATTCTCTCCTTTTACTAAGTGAAACGGAGTGCTTCAAAACTGTTAGGGCCTATCTCTTGGAGAGGGAATATCACCTTTCATATCCATCACCCCCTAAGGGTCTGTTCCCCGCTGATGCTTGGTGTGTCTCCCCAGCCGGGTAGAATCCCAGATTATTTTCAAACTCTTACATTGCTGGTGGCAAGAAAGGCCTTTCTACTTGCAAGGCTGAATGTACATCCTTCGAATGTGATCAAGGGCAGATATTTACAGATTCTTTTCTTAAAGCATACATGCCATTGTGCACAAGCCCCTGATGATCTCTCTCATATTATATTGAGCTGTCCATTGTATTCAAAACCAAGGGAAAAGCTGTTAAGGAGACTATTGGAAATGAATATCTACCTAGATAGGCTATCTGTAGAACACTTATTGGATGACTAGATTAATGGCTAATTTCCTGGTTGAGGTGGCAAATTTATGGTTTGTCAAGCAAGGATCCTTGATGTTCTATTGATTGGTATATGTTTATGTTATAATATGCCTAATAAAGGTCAATTGAAATTGAAATTGAGCAGCTTTAGGGAGCTGGGTATGTTTAGTCTGCAGAAGAGAAGGTTAGGAGAGGAAATGATAGCCATGTTTCAATATTTGAAAAGATGGCATATCAATGAGGGAAGAGGCTTGTTTTTCACTGCTCCAGAGACTAGGACAAGGAGCAATGGATTCAAACAACAGGAAAAGATATTCCACCTAAACCTCAGGAAGAATTACCTAATGGTCAGAGCTGTTCAGCAGTGGAATACACTGCCTTGGAATGTGGTGGAGTCTCCTTCTTTGGAGGTTTTAAGCAGAGGCTGGATGGCCATCTGTTGGGAATGCTTTGATGTGTGTTCCTGCATGGCAGGGAGTTGGACTACGTGGCCCCTGTGGTCTTCTTCAACTCTATGATTCTAAGATTCTACAAAGGTATTCCAATTCAGATTTTGAAACAAAGACAGGGATACAAATACCTTATTAATTTTTTATTTAAAAATCAAAATAACTGTAAATAGAATAGAATTGAAAGTCACTCTTTCAGCTACCACCAGAGAAGGTGTAACATAACTACATTGGAAAAAATGAGAGATATTTGAGAAAAATTAAAGAAGGAATTAGAAAAATCTAATGAGATGGAAAAATAAAGACCACATGAAAAGAGGACAAAGATGAGAATATTTAACTTTAAGATAAAAAACAAATAAAAGACTGGAAGAAGAGATGGAAAAGAACAAGGAGGATCAAGGACAAGAGACAGAAGAAGGAATTGAAAAAGTTTCTGATTAACTGAAATTAAGATTAAGACTTGACCTTAAAGATCTTTTCATGGAATGTCAATAGACTGAATTCTATATTCAAAAAAACACAAGTATTTCATTATCTAGAAACTTGATTTAATCTGCCTAGAAGAAATTAATATTTGAGATAGAGATTTAAAGTATTTCAAGAATCCCAAATTAGGAAATTGTTTCACAGTAGTTATGAAAAGAAGAAGCAGAGAGTTGCAATATATGTAAATCCCAAATGCAAGACAGAGAAGATATTTTGCAACCCAGAAGGGGATTACTGAGGTCTTGAAATAAGTTTCTTGGACTTTAAACTGCTTGTTGGTTTGAAGAAAAAGAAAGATAAATTATTCCAGAAGATTACAAAAGAAATAGCGAATTACTGCAATGACAGAAATCAAGATAACCTGCTAATTTTATGAGATATGCATGGAGTGGTCAATCTCCTAGAAGACAGAGCATCTATAAAGAATATCAAGAAAAATCAATGAAAGCTACCTAAAAAATGTTTTCCTTAATGGAAACTCTGTCCTTTCTGGATGTATGGTAGCATAAATATGGGAATACAAGAGGATACACATTCCACTTCGATAGCTCAATGTCCAAAATAGACATGTTTTTGCTATCTAAAACAATGCATACAAAACTCAAAGAGATGGAAATATCATCTATGATAACATCAGATCATAATCCAACAAAATTAGAACTAATCACAAGAAAATCTGACATGAATTAGAAATTGAATGACAACTTACTAAGAGATGAAGAATATATTAAAAAACAAAAGAAGCATTGAAGTTATACTTTAGAGAAAATATATCTGATGAAATACCAATGAGAATCATCTGAGATGCGAGCAAAGCTGTGATTAGGGGATACATTATCAAATGGGGGCACAGTGTGTAAAAGAAAGAGGTTTGAACACATTAAAAAAATCAATGAGAAATTAAAGAGAAAAGACCTGGACTTGAGAGAAATTCCCAGTGACAAAAACTTGATTTGAAGAGATTAAAATATTTCAAAACAACTAAAAGCAGAAAATTTATGTGAGGTCGAGAAGAAAATGAAAGCCTGTCAACTGAACCAATTTGAATGTGCCAATAAGGCGTTGCTTCTTCCATTTTAAAATTTAAATCAGACATTGAAGGAAGGAATTTCCAACTCACAGACTAACATGAATATTATATTGATTCCAAAAGAAGGAAAAAATGCAACACTTCCAAGTAATTATAGACCTATTTCCCTGTTAGACACAGATTATAAATTTTTTACAAACATCTTAGTGGAAAGATTAATGGCTTTTTCCCAAGAAGACTGCTGAGGAATAACACCAGGACAGTTATGATGGAATATTTAAAAAAACCACAGTGAAAAGAAACTAGCTATGTTGTTTCTTGATGTGGAAAAAGTCTTTGATAAATTGGTCCTTTATGCTGGAATTACTAAAAAAAATGAATTTCAGAGAAAACTTTGTTAACTGGGTTGGAAAAAGTTATTCACTTCAAATGGAGCAGCTAATCATAAATGGGGAGAAAACAAAGTATCTGGATATAAGGAAACAAGGATTCCTCTCTCCCCACATTATTTATTACAGTATTGGAAGTGTTAGATCAGATCCAGAAATGTGAGGTGTGAAGATAGAAGATCATATTATACACACACACACACACACACACACATATGCTTAAAGCATCCACTGATTATTTGATCTTCGTAGAGAATCCACTGGGAAGTATAGACAAATTCTTGAGAAAACCGTAAGAATTCAGTGATGTAGCAAGATTATTTATTTATTATATTTATAGACCACTTTTCTCCCAGATTTGGGAACGAAGGTGGTTTCCAACAATAAATACACATTAAACACATTAAAAACAGTTAAAACAGTTAAAAACTTTAAAAGGATATAAAAAAAAAAAAACTAAAAACATTAATTTTATTTATTTATTTTTCTTTACAGTAATATTTTTATTGGATTTCACGTAGAGTGTACTTAACCAGATATATGCACATGTAACATGTACCAGACTTCCCCCTCCCACAAACAAGAGATATCCATTCTTTAAACCATAAGCCATACTCATACAAAGAGAAGCCCCTATATGTATTCCCTAAGATAATTATAAGGACAAAGTTACTAAGTGAAACTGAAGGCAGATAAGAAAAAGAAAGAAAGTAAGAAAAAAGAATGAGTTATATTGAAAGGAAAGAGAAAGAAGCAGCAATTTATCTTCCCACCTACCCTCTATTCCTCCCTCCCTATACTTCCTGCATTTCCTGACTTCAGGAAATGACTTCAGGACCATTTTAATCTGATCCAAATAAATCCCTTCACTTTGAAAAAAAAAAAGAAATTTCCTCTCTCTCTCTCTCTAGCATACACATACACACATACATACAATACTCTAAGAGTTTTAAGTTACCTAAATTTCAAATCTTAATTCATCACCCACTCTGTTCTTCATATAAGATACATAACATCTCCAAGTCTTTAGATACATTTGTGTAGATTTACCCTTCGTCTAACACAACAATTTATCTATCTTTGCCAATTTTCCTAACCATTCTTGTATTAGGGGGATAGATTGCTGTTGCCAATATCTTGCAACTATTATTCTTGCTGCTGTTATCATATAATTTAATAATATCTTATTTTCCCTTTCCCTTTTATCTTTAGGATCTAATATATTCAGTATGTATAGCGCTGGCCTATTTGTTGTATTTCCCCATTAATATGTAGCCAATATCTTCTCGTTTTTCTGCAGGTCCACCATAAATGCCAAAAAGTCCACTCTTGTTGTTTATACTTCCAGCAGTTATTACTAATATCCTTACATATTTTCACTAATTTAACTGATGTCAAATACCATCTATACATCACTTTAAAGAAGTTTTCCTTATAATTATAGCAGCTTTTAAATTTTAATCTCGTTTTCCAGACTCTTTCTCATTGTTCTAATTGTATAGGGTGACCCACATTTTTGCCCATTTTATCATACAGTGTTTAACTAACTCATCTTCATTTCTATAATGTAATATTAATTTATGTATCTTTGCTGTTAAATTATCTTCCTCTCTATATATTATTTTCTCTATATCTGATTATTTCCTTTCAAAATCATTTTATTTTTATCTTCCTTAAATCTTTTTCTTAATTGAAAATATGATAACCATTGGATTTTCTTCCTCTAATTTATGAAATTCTTTTATATTCCAATTTCCCTGATTATTTTCCAATAAATCTCTATAGCTGAACCATTTTTTTGAATAGCTTAATTCCCTCCTATAGAAAGCTTCCTGTGGGGATAACTAACCTGGAATCTTAAACCCAAAAATATTCTTATATTTCCTCCAAATTCTAAATAATGCCCTCCTTATTATATGATTTTTTAAATTGTGTGTTTACTTTTATCTTCCCATACCATAGATATCCATGCCAGCTGAATCTTAATTCACGTCCCTCTAATTCCAGTAACCTTTTATTATTCAATAAAATCCAATCTTTTATCCATACTAAACTTGCAGCTTCAAAATATAATTGCAAATTCAGTAGACTCCATCCTCCTTTTTCTCGCACCTCCACCATTGATTTCCCATTTATTCTAGATTTTCTACCCATCCAAATGAAGTTTGACAAATCTTTTTTCCAATCTTTAAATGACTTGCCTGACAACATAATTGGAATAGTTTGAAATAGGTACTTATTCTGGGTAGCACATTCATTTTTATTATTGAAATTCTCACCAGTAGGGATAAGGACAAATTCTTCCATTTTATTAAATGTTTCTTTATCCCTTCCCACATCTTTACATAATTATTTTCAAACAGCTGTTAATTATTAGTTGTTAAGTTTATACTCGGATATTACTTTCTTTACTATCTCAAAGTCTGTTTTTATTTCAAGATCCTTTTGTTCTTGTAGTATCATATTTTTTTATCAAAATTTTAGATTTATCTGCATTTACCTTGAAGCTTGCATATTTACCATATTCTCTTATCATCTTTAGTAGATTTATCACATTTTATTGAGGATCCTCTAACAAAAAAACCACATCGTCTGTGAAGGTTTGAACTTTAAATTCTTCCTTCGTTACCCTTATTCCCCTAATCTTTGTTTCTGATCTAATCTCCCTACATAATATCTCTAAAACCAAAATAAACAACAAAGGGAAGAGCAGACATCCCTGCCTTGTACTCTTTTCTATGTTAATATACCCCAATTCACTATCGTTTATTCTCAGTTTAGCTCTTTGATTCCCATATATCATTCTAATCCAAGTATAATAATTTTCTCCAATCCCTACTTCTTGTAGTACTTTAAAACGAAATGACCAGTTTAGATGATCAAAGGCCTTTTCTGCATCTATAAAAAATAAAGCTCCGTTAACTTCATTATGGTAATTTAAGTATTCCAATACATTCATCACAATTTTAATATTATCTCTAATATATCTACTTTGAAGGAAACCATTTTGGTCTTCATGAATAAATTCTTGAAGGCATATTTTCAATCTATTCACTAATATTCCTGCAAAAATTTTATAATCTTCATTTAACAAAGATATGGGTCTATAATTTTTTATTAATTTGGGATTTCGATCTTCTTTAGGAATTAAAATAATAGCTGCCTCCTGCCATGTCTCTGGAATTTTTTTACTTTGTAGAACTTAATTCATCACTCTTTGTAGAGGTTGTGCTGCCTCATCAGTAAAGATTTTATAATAGAAGGACGTTAAACCATCCATCCCAGGAGCCTTCCCTCTTTTTAATCTTTTAATATCTTCTTTAACCTGTTCTAGTGAAATCCTTTCATTTAACTTATTTTTAATTTTCCCTGAAATTTTCGGGATCTTCTTTTCTTGTAAATACTTCTCAATATTATCTTCTAATACTATCTGTTTTCTATATAGTGTACTAAAGTAATTTTGAAACAAATCATTAATCTCTTTTTCTTTTGTTACAATTCTGTCACCCATCCTCAATTCTACTATTCTTCTCTTAGCCTTTTCTTTCCTCACTTTATATGCTAACCACTTCCCTGGTTTGTTAGCATATTCAAAATATCAAAATTCAGGTTTTCCCTTAATCTCCCCTAATAACAACATATTGACCTATTCTTGTAGTATATCCAATTGTTTCTTAATTTTTTTTGAAGGAGATTTCTGTATTTCTATTTCTTTTAATTTTATTTTCTCCAAGGTTGTTTCCAATTTCTTTTTTCTCCTTTTTCCATTCTATATTTTTCTGTATCAAGAACCATCTGCTAAATGCCTTATTTGCATCTCATACTATTCTCATATCTGTCTCCCCGTTCAAATCAAAATATTCTCTCCTTACCTTCTTTCACCACATCTTCATTTTGTAATAATAATTCATTCACTGGCCAATATTTTTTCCCCTCGTTCTTTCAGTACCATTTGTAGTAGGTTATGATCCAACAATGTTCTATTTAAAATATCTACCCTTTCCACTTTACTTACCCATAATTTTGAAATCCATATAATATTGCTTTTTGAAAAAGAGTGGTGTGTATCCGAGAAAAAGGTATAGCATTTTCTATCACCTTCCTTTATTCTACATTTTCACAATCAAATTCTAAGATCTTTTTCAATTCTCTAAAAAATGTATATCTTTCTTGTTACCGGAGCATAAATTCCAAGTATCAATAATTTATCATCACTTATCATAATTTCTACTGCCACATACCTCCCTCTATCATCTGAATGAATTAATTTGGCATTAGGTCTTCCTTTATATACATTACCACCCCATTTTTCTTTTTTGAGCCCAAAGAAAAAAAATCTATACCAAATTTTCTTTGTTTTATTAGATTACAGTATTCTTTTTTAATTCTAATTTCTTGTAGACAAACAGTATTTGCACTTAGTTTGTTCAAATAATGAAATACTAGATTCCTTTTTTTCAAAGGAATCTTTGGTGTTTTTTTTTTTTGTTGATTCCCTTTACATTCCAGGTGATAAATTTACAATTAATTCTTTATTCCCCCCCCCCCAACAAATAAAGACACTTCTTCTTCTTCTTTTGGGAGTTTACATCTTCCTTTGTAATCTTCTTTTTTCCCTTTCCCTCATTCTTCTTCACATCTTGAGAAGCTCCATTCTACTGGGGCTGGATGTCATCATCTTCTGAAGCTTCATCCTCTGAGGCATTCTTTACATCTTCTGGTTCTTTTTTCAATTTCTTCAAAAACTCTTTCGCCTTTATTATTTTTTTTTAAACCTTCCTCGATTCACCCCTTCTAGCTTATCCCAGCTGAAGGAGATTCCACATTTCTTTAATTTCTCCACCAGGAGAGTACAGTCCTTTCTTTTCTTTTTCTTTTTCTTTTGGATCACCAACTTGCTGTCTATAATAATTCCTTTATGATGGTGCACATCAAGGATGTAGTCTCTCACAGTCTTTTTTACACACTGGACAATTATATCACAGGGTAGGTTTTTCCTCCTTGCAAAGGCCGAGTTCACTCTATACACCTGGTCAATCTCCCTCTCTGTTTCCTCTAGGTCCCATTCCAAACTCTTCACCAAGTCTCTGACTATTCTTATTCTGATATTTTCCGTACATCTCTTTAGAACACCTCTAAAGCGCAACTAGGATTCCTTCTCCTTCTGCTCCAACAAGGCCAGGTGGTCCAGTTGTTTCTCCAGCTCTGCATTTAAGTTTTTGAAGTCCTTTTTGAGCCCTTGGACGTCTTCTTTATTTTCTTTTACTTCCTTTTTTACTTTTTCCATAAATCCATGCAGAGCATTGAACTTAACACTCATTTCCTCCAAACAGGTGCCAGTTTCTTTTCTAAATTCTTGCATCTCCTCCATAAACTTTACAATGTATTGTCGGATCCCTTCTTCTGTTGATGTAGATCCTCTTCTATTTTGTGTTGTACGTAAATCAGTGAACTTATCTTTCCTGTTTCTTAGACCAGATGCCATTTTCCTCTGTTTCTTTCTAACTCTTTATCGTCTTCTCTCCTCCTTTCCTTTCTCCTTCTTCAATCACACTTCCACATACTCTCTTCCACTTACTCTGCCTTTCTACTTCTTCTTTGATCTTTCTTCTTAACAAACATTCATTGTACTTTCTTCATTTCCTCCTTTCAGACCTTCCCGTCTTCTCCTTCAGCTTCTCCTCTTCACATTCTCTCTTATCCTTGCACCCTCTCTCTAGTCTCTTCCTCTCACTTCCTTTTAACACTTATGGTCTTCTTTCTCTCTTCTCCTTCTTTAACTTTTTCTGTACTCTTTCCTTCTGCTTTCTTCTTCTGCTCTTCTTCACTCTTATACATGTCCTTGTCAGTTCTCTGTTTTGGAAACAAACCTCCAACAACCTGGCAGGTGTTTTCAGGGGCACTTCAGAGCTTACAGCTGTGGCAAGCCTTGCTCTGCCTCCATTCACACTCCATCTAATGAGTTATATTTTCATTAATACTTCTTGTGAAAAAAGGAAAAAAGATATACACTGTATCACCACAGTCCTCAATACTTCCACCCTGATCTTCCACATCAATCACCCCCCTACAAAAAGGAAAAAAAAATAAAGAGGAGACAGAGCAGCTGAAAAATTTAGCTGGTATCTTTCTACAAAATCAACAACATTGGGATCTTCTACTGAAGTCAGAAAAGCTTTTCTCCATGCAGTCACCTTCTTACTTCCCTTGCTTTTAGAGGTTTGGTGGCTGTGAGTTATATGAGTAGGAAGATGTCTCCACTGCCTGAATACAGCAACGGCAGTTAGCCCCCACTCACTGGCAATCGCAGCTGTCACTTCACTGTCTTCTGTGAAAATCTCAGCTGCAAAAGTCTCTGATGACACCTGTGGAGCAAAACCAGGACTCCTCTTTCCAGAGTCCCTTTGGGGAGCTTCTGTTCTCAACTGCCCCCCCACAAAAGCCACCACCTCGAGGCTCGATCGAGATCTTGAGGGGACCTTCCTCACTCTGTTCCAAACCAGAAGTCGGAATGGAATTATTTCAAAACAATATTCATTTTAAACAAGTTAATAAATACAGCTCCCCAGCTTACATAAACGCCTGTTTAAACAAATGTTTTCGCCTATCAGCGAAAGGAAAGCAGGGAGGGGGCCCGCCTAGCCTCTTGTAGAGGAGCATTCCACAGGGTGAGAGCAGCCTCAGAAAATGTTCTCTTCCATGTCCTCACTGGGCAAGCCTGGGATGGTGGTGAGACAGAGAGAAAGCTTTCTCCAGCAGATCTTAAGGCCATAGCTGGTTTGTACAGGGAGATATGGCCTTTCAGATAGCCTGAACCTAAGCTGTTGAGGGCTTTATAGGTCATAACCAGCACTTTGAATTATGCCCAGAAACAAACAGGTAGCCAGCGGAGCTGTTTTAGCAATGGAGTTATATGTTCCCTGTAACTGGCCCTGGTCATCATTCTGGCTGCTGCATTTTGAACCCACCAAAGTTTCCAGTTTCCAAAGGCAGCCCCACATAGAGCGCATTACAGTAGTCCAAATGAGATGTAATCAGGGCATGTGTCACTGAAGCCAGATCTGACATCTCAAGGAATGGGTGCAGCTGGTGCACAAGTTTTAACTGTGCAAATGCACTTGTGGTCACTGCTGAGACCTGGGCATCCAGGCTGAGAGTTGAGTCCAGGAGAACACCAAGGCTGCAAACCTGAGATTTCAAGGGGAGTGTAACTCCATCCAGCACAGGCAAAGTCCTTATTCCATGATCGGCCTTTCGACTGACCAGCAGCACCTCTGTCTTGTCTGGATTAAGCTTTGTTTGACCTCATCCAGTCCATTACTGATAACAGATATTGGTTCAGGACTGAGACAGCTTCCTTGGAATCAGAGGGAAAGGAGACATAGAGTTGGGTGTCAACAGCATATTGGTAACATTGAATCCCAAAACTCCAGATGATCTCTCTCAGCAGCTTCACAAAACAGAACCCTGAGGAATCCCACAGGCCAATGGCCACGGAGTGGCAAGAGTGCCCCAGCACCACCTTCTGAGTTCTCCCCTCCAGGAATGACCAGAACCACTGCATAACAGTGCCCCAAAATCCCATCCCAGAGAGTCAGCCCAGGAGGATACCATGGTCGATGGTATCAAAAGCCACTGAGAGGTCCAGCAGAACCAACAGAGACACACACACCCTGTCTAGTTCCCAGTGTAGGTCATCCACCAAAGAGACCAAAGCTGTCTTCATCCCATAACCAGGCCCGAAGCCAGATTGAAATGAATCTAGATAATCCGTTTCATCCAGAAACCCTTGGAGTTGGGAGGCTATTACCCTAGTGGCAGATCCCATCCTGGGGGGATATAAAATTGATCTCAAATATGGTCGCCATGCCAGAGAAGTTGCCTGGATGGTGCTTAGACTAATAGGTCGAATGACCGAAATTAGGTCAAGGCCAGGAAAATCCCCAGTCACGTTTCCCCAAGAAGACCTCAGGCTAGACATGTCCACATGAGCAAAGGGTCCTCAGCCACGAATAGCCAACTTGAAGGGATTACAGGTTTTTTCCACAGGTTGAGCCATTCTGACTTTGGAAAATCGTACGAGGGCAAGGTCCATTTGCATGAACCAAACATGCAAACTGTCAAGTTGCTACTGTGCAGCATTTTTCCTTCTATTTTGGCCATTGTTCTTCCTGAGAGAGGGCCTGCACTCGAGGTACATTCTGCCCTATAAGTAGTCCCCGTTTTTGAGAGTCTCTTCGGAGAACTTCCTGCAATGCTAGCAGACCGGCACTCTGTTAGTCGAGTGATCCCCTCAGCTGCCTCTCTTTGCTGAGCTCCATCCTTTTTGTCACTTCCCGGACTGAAGATTTCAAGATAGGTGCAGTATCACTGTCTCTACTCCCTCTCCGCTATATCCCCTATCAATGTTCATCTCTTTCCCTTCTCAATAGGCCTTGTGTGTGTGAGTGAGTGAGTTGGTGCGTGAGAACACATTTATTAATAAATTCCATTGATTGGTACAATTGTCTGGCCTTTTGCTTGGCCTGACCCCGTAAAAAATGGATAAAAGATTCTGCTGGGTTACCTTGCCCTTCGTTTTGCTATTGCTAGTGGTCTGCTAATTTCCCCAGTCTTTCCATTTTTGGAGTGAATCAAGGTGTCCCCCAGGGGACCCCCAGAAACCAGGCCACCACACACTTCAGAACCTTTGGAGACTGATATTGGATATTGGAGACTGGCCAATAATTATTCAGGATGGTGGGATCCAGGAAAGGCCCTTTTAGTAGTGGCCTCAGCACAGCCTCTTTTAGACATGCTGGGAACTTTCCTTGCTGCAGTGAGGCATTCATCACTCCCCACTTTCAGAAGCCAGGAGGGGCAAGGGTCCAGTATACATGTGGTGGCTCTCACCTCTCCAAGGATCCTGTCCACATCCTCAGGCTGCACAAACTGAAATGAATCCATTAATACAGGACAAACAGGTGCCAAGATTACATCTACTGGACCTGTCTCAATTACAACATCCAAGTCAGAGAGAATCTGAGTGATTTTGTCAGCAAAGTGTCTTGCAAATTAATCACAGCAGGCTGTAGAGTGCTCATTGTTTCCTTCTTGTGGACCAGAATGTAAAAGGCCCCTGACCGCTTGAAACAACGCCACTGGATGGCACTGTGCAGACACAATGGTGGCAGAGAAACATGATTTCTTTGCTGCCATGAGTGCCACAGCATAAGCCTTCCAATGAGATCTAGCCCAATTTGGATCAGACTCGTTCCGAGTCTTCCACCAACATTGCTCTAATCTCCATCCCATTTGTTTCATCACCATCAGCTGCCCACTTCATGGGAGCAGACACTTAGGAGAAATTGTGTCCACCACTCTGGCAATTTCTCTGTTCCAGAGATCAGCCAGCCTTTCAACAGGGCCACCTGCCAAGGCAACAGGAAACTCCCCAAGAGCCATCAGGAATCCATCCAGATCCATAAGCCTCCTGATGCAGACCATCTTAATTGGCCTTCCACCCCGGTAGAGGTTCTGAGTCCCAGTGAGTCTAAGCCTCAGCAGGTAGTGATCAATCCATGACAACGGAACTATAGAAAATTCCTCCACCATTATCCTCCCTGGAACAGAAAACCAGATCCAAAGTGTGTCCCACAGCACGGGTGGCACCAGCTATTACTTGGGACAGGCCCATAGTTGTCATGGTGGACATGAAGTCCTGAGCTGCTCCAGATACAGTAATCTTCATGTGGATGTTGAAATCCTCCAGTACAACAAGACCAGGGGCTCCAGCACCACTACCAAGACCAGCTCAGGAAGGGGGACTGTTGAGCAGTCAGAATCCCTACTCTGTCCTGGCCACCCACCTTCAGAAACACTCAAACCCAGCAGACAGTGGGATGGGGCACTTGATGAGGGAGATGCAATCCTGATAGACCACTGCAACTCCACCTCCTCACTCCCCAGGCCTTGACTGCTGCTGTACAGAGAACCCAGGTGGACAGAGCTGGGAGAGATTAACCCCGCCAGCTTCATCCAACCAGGTGTCTGTAATATGGGCCAGGTCAGCATGTTCATCCAGGATCAGGACCTGGATCAGAGATGTTTTTCCATTCACTGACCTGGCATTGAGCAGCAGCATTTTCAACCCAAGGGTCTGTTGCCAAGGCCATCCAGGCTATTTGAAGTAGGGGACAACTTGAGGGTAACCAACACTCTGTGGTTCTCCCTTCTATGATTGTGATAAGATTGTCTCCCCATACCATATCTCCCTCTACACATCACTGTTGTAATGGCTGCTCCCTGGGCTACTTCCCTCCCTTGCTCTCCAGATATCATTTCCCTTTGGAGGCAGCTTCATTAAAATTAGAGAATAAACTCAATCCATTTCACCCTCTCTTGGCCAGAAGGACTGGTCCTTGACCTTGCTCTCCTACCAAAGTGATTCCCTCAAAAGAATCCCCCCCCCTTTGGTGGCGACCTCACCCATGGCAACCCAGCCACAGCAGGCTCCCAGCTTTTATCCCCTTCCAGAAAGGGACAGGTGGTCCTCCTGCTCATTGGCAGCCTTTTAACTGGGTTCCGGGGACCTGGTTCTGACAGGAGTGCAGTCCTTAATGCAGGCAGCAGTCTCCTGGGAAGGTTCTTAGCCAGCAGCAAGGAGACAAGCAAACTTTCCTCCTGAAGTGATGGGGATGCTGGTGGTCTTCTCCCTTTCCAATTTAAAGTCAATAAAGAAAAGACAGCAAACCTAATTAAAAATTTGAGACATAATGAAGAAACAGACTTAATAGAGAAATCTGGATTTAAATTGGAAAAGAAGTTAAGATATTTGGGAATCTGGATCTCCAAACAAAATACAGACTTCTTTGAAAATAATTATAAAAATACATGAAAAGAAATAAAGCAAGACTTGGAAAGATGGTCCAAACTTCATTTATCATTTCTTAGAATAGTGGTGGTGAAGATGAATGTACTTCCAAAAATGAACTTCTTATATCAGAACCTGCCAATCATAACAAATGACAAGCCTTTTTATGAATGGAAAAAGGAACTTTCAAAATCTATATGGGCAGGCAAAAAGCCAAGAATAAGATGGAAGTACTTGACTGATAAAAAAAAATTATGGGGGCTGCAATTTATTAGATTTGAAGCTATACTATTTTGCCAGTGTGTTTACATAGGCCTCTGAATGGCTGACTTTATAGAACTCAAGAATTCTGACTTTTAAAGGCACAGATTTATGATTCGGTTGGCACGCTTATATTTGGTATAATAAACCTAAAATTGATAAGGAATTTCAAAATCATTATATAAGAAAATACCTCCTCAGAATCTGGAGAAACTTTAAAAATAAAGCATATAAAAAAATTCCTCTATGGATATCTCATAGAATCATAGAATCATAGAAACATAGAAATGTAGAGTTGGAAGAGACCACATGGGCCATCCAGTCCAACCCCCTGCTATGCAGGAACACCCTCAAAGCACTCCTGACAGATGGCCATCCAGCCTCTGCTTAAAAACCTCCAAAGAAGGAGACTCCACCACACTCTGAGGCAGCATATTCCACTGCCAGACAGCCCTGACCGTCAGGAAGTTCTTCCTGAGGTTCAGGTGGAATCTCCTTTCCTGCAGCTTGAATCCATTGCTCCTTGTCCTGGTCTGTGGAGCAGCAGAAAACAAGCCCTCTCCCTCCTCTACATGGCATCCCTTCAAATATTTAAACATGGCTATCATGTCCCCTCTTAACCTTCTCTTCTGCAGACTAAACATACCCAGCTCTCTAAGTCTATCCTCATAGGGCATGGCTTCCAGGCCCCTCACCATTTTGGTTGCCCTCCTCTGGACCTGCTCCAGCTTGACCATGTCCTTCTTGAATTGGGGTGCCCAGAACTGGACACAGTATTCCAAATGAGGTCTAACCAAAGCAGAATAGAGTGGTACCAGTACCTCCCTTGATCTAGACACCATACTCCTATTGATGCAGCCAAGAATTGCATTGGCTTTCTTGGCTGCCGCATTGCACTGTTGACTCATGTTCAGCTTGTGTAAAGACTCCTAGATCCCTTTCACACGTACTGCTATCCAGCCACGTGTCCCCCATCCTATATTTCATTTTTTCTACCTAAGTGTAGGACCTTACACTTCTCTCTGTTGAATTTCATTTTGTTAAGCTTTGGCCCAGCTCTCCACTCTATCCAGGTCATTTTGAATTTTGATCCTGTCCTCTGGCGTATTAGCAACCCCTCCCAATTTGGTGTCATCTGCAAATTTGATGAGCATGCCCTCTATTCCCTCATCCAAGTCGTTGATGAAGATATTGAACAGCACTGGGCCCAGGACAGAACCCTGTGGCACCCCGCTAGTCACTTCTCTCCAGGATGAAAAGCAGCCATTCGTGATCACCCTTTGGGTTTGGTCGGTCAACCAATTACAAATCCAACTAACAGTAGCCCTGTCCAGCCCGCATTTTACTAGCTTCTTTGCAAGAATGTCATGGAGAACTTTGGCAAAGGCCTTACTGAAATCGAGAAATGCTACATCCACAGCATTCCCTTCGTCTATCAAGCTAGTAACTCTATCATAAAAAGAGATAAGATAAGTCTGGCATGACTTATTTTTGAGAAATTCATGTTGACTTCTCGTGACTACCATGTTGCTTTCTAAGTGATTAGAAACTGACTGCTTAATGATCTGCTCCAGAATCTTTCCGAGTACTGATGTCAGGCTGACAGGGCGATAATTATTTGGGTCCTCTTTTTTTCCCTTCTTGAAGATGGGGACAACATTTGCCCTCTTCCAGTCTGCTGGAACTTCTCCTGTCCTCCAAGATTTCTCCTCAGGAAGCCTTTCTGGGAAGGAAAATAGAGGAAAGTAAGGATTAGTTAACATACAAAAATCTCTTGATTTCAGAACAGCAAAACAAAATTCATATAAAATCCAGAGAAGAACCCTTCCAAATTGGGATATAAATATCACTGATTCCCATATATGCAATTAACTGACAGATTTAAAATGGACCAAAAATTAGAAGGATTTGAATTAGCTAACATCCAAATGAATTTGAAAAAATTATATTTGGAGATACCAGACATAGCGCATCTAAGATATATTAATTATTGCTTCAAGAATGTGATTTTCATAAATTGGACTTATTAATGACTGGAGAACACAATCGGAGGTCACGCCTGTCAGAAAACATGTTTGGGGTTATTCTGGCTGGAGATGCGTTCAGGGTCATGAAAGGTTCATAGCATTATGAAGAAAACCTGATGCTGATGGGTTTGTGCTAACTCTTTCACCGCTTCAGGCTCTTGGCATTTTTGAATACAATGAAAGATGAACTGCCCACATTGATGAGCAATCAGAGACCATCCCTCAATCTTATCTTATAGAGATCCTTTGTATACATCCTACCTGACTGAACATTAAGAGGTCATCATGAGTCCCATCAATGTTTTGTCACTCCAGGGTTAAACAATCAGTCCATTCCAGACCTGTTTGTCAGTCCCAAGGGGAAACCATCACAGCTTTGTCAAAGCATCCCTTCAGAGTGTGAAATTGGGTATAAAAACCATAGTTTCAACTCCAGCCAATTGTAGTACATAGTATCTAGTGCCCTGGACTGCTGTTGCTCCGTGCTACCCTCAGACACTTTCTGAATCCCTCTGCTATGACCTCTTCTTCAGGACTGGTAACTATAACCCTCTTCACCCCAATCTCTCTCTATCTAACCTTTCTCAACTCACTTTCCATTAGCCTTACATGGTTCTTGAAAGTGTCTGATTCCCTGTATGTTTGTCAAGTCAAATAAAATACTTTTTGTTTAACTTTAACTGGAGTCCTCTCTACTTTTCACTCTATAGGTGAAAAGATCCCAATGTTACTCTCCTCTCACAAGCCTCCTTTGAACTATAATTCCCCCAAATTCTAAGGAGAAGCTGGAATTGCAAGGGAGTTCATGAGTTGATGCACAAAGTTCTGAAAGGGCAGAGGGAGGGAAACCTGTAGAGATTCCAGTAGGCTTTTGCATGTGTGTGTTTGATTGCAGACCTGTGTGATTGGAGCCATAAAGGCTGCTCTGGGGTTGGAATCTGCTCCCCTTTCTTTCTTGGTCTGTACCAGGCAGCAACCCCAATATGGCCACGAACTTGGCAAGAGCCATCTGTGAGTCGTAGTAGAATGCAAGTGCTTGGTACATGCCTACCCCCAGGAAGTCCTCCCTACCTCTGGGTCTATCATAATGTGTGATCTGAGAATTAAGGACTTGGTGTAAGAAAACACACACACACCACATGTTAGAGACAAGTGCTTCCTTGTTACTGTTATGGAAGATGTAAGAAGCAGAACCTTGCAACTTCATTTTGTGCAGGTTGCCTGCTGCCATTTCAGAATGTTGTACCTTTTGAATTCCCAGCTAGGAAAAGTCAGCAGAGTGGGAGGAATCCTATGCCTATTTATAGTCCCTTTAGGGTAGCGCCCTGAAGAAGAGCCATTTGTGCATTGGAGGTGGTGACAAACCTGTTGTTGGGTTTAACACTTTGCCCAGATTTGGGGGTGGTACCCCTCACTTCTGAAAAAGTGGCTTGTAATTAGCAGGACTCAGACAAGATCGAGAACCCTCTTTCCTCTACCACTCAGCCAAGCCGTAGTAAGCTCCACAGAGCTTATTGCCCCCCTTGCAGCTCTGCTTGGCGCAGATGCAGGGATTTTTCCCAAAGGACCCTGGTCGTCTCTCCATCACTGAGCGCATGGTCCACTGTCCCAGTTAATGAGGCTTTGACCTGACTGGAAGCCACATAGGAATTGTTGAGATGGTTAGAGAGGCATCTTCACGCTCAGAACCTCAGGAGCATTGCAGAGTGTTTTGGAGAAACACTTTTTGCACTTTGAAGAGTTGGTTTTAATCTAAAGAGGCAACATGTTTAAGGACAACCAGAAAAGTGAAAAGCTCAGGAAATGGGTTGCCAGTAAGGCTACGAACCCATGGAAGGAAGGGTCTTTTAAGAAAGCAGACTTGTTTGAAACCCTGTGTTATGCCTCTCACACACAATGCATGAAGAGGTCACTTTTTCGCTCCTCCTCCAAAGAATCTATAGTAGCCTGGGGATTTTAGATGGCACTAAGTGATACTTCAAGAACCATCCAGGAACTCAGCAGTAAGACTGAAAAGCAAGCCAAAGAACTGGAGCAATTATCAGCACAGAACAGTGCCTTGTTGGCAGACAAATTGGCCTTTTCATCCACTGCACAAGAAACCATGCCAAATTCAAAGAAGCCTCAGTGCAGGTCCAGGCACTACAGTATAGGCTAGCTACATTAGAGGAGGAACAATACAAGGCACAACAAGCTGCCCAGTATCTGGCCAGCCAAGCAAAAATACAGCATGCTAGCACAAGCACAAGCCACAAGGCCTGCAACAAAAAGACTGCCAAGCTAGTACAGTGATTGGAAACAAAGAAGGCAATTAGCTCCACTGTCTGCCTGGAGACACTTCCCCTGCTCCCCACATATACTCTGAGTCCCTACCTGAGGAAGCTGTCCCTCACATCCCATACAACCCTGACTGGGAAGAGCTTGCTCCGCTCTGCCCCATTCAGAGTAAATCTGTTGCCTGGCACTCAGCCAAAGGACTGAGCAACAGAAAACTGAAGAAAGAGTGCAACTGGATTACCACAGAGGCTAATACCACTGCAGACCAGCTAGATCCAACTGAATAAAGAAACAGGTTTTGTATGGCTGAATGCCATGGTTCACACACATCGTACTCTAAATGGCCAGAACTTAACCCAGCTTGCCCAGTTGTGCATTTCTGCTGCAGACTTGCCAGGCCTAGAGTCAGCACTGGCTGTCCAAGACCTTGCAACCCTCAAAATGTCCCCTGGATGACAAAGCTCATCTGGCTTCCGTGGCCAGGACAGACCACAAGGGTCCTTTATGTAATGAAGCACCAGGCTCCAGTTGAGAATCCTGAGGCTTTCATAGCCTGGAAAAAACGGTTGGCCATTCTAGCACAGAGGGTAGATGTCAACTAAATGCTAAGGATGTATGATGTTGAGGACAATGAGTTCAAGGTACTCCTTTATGGAAGCTTGAACTCCCAAGCTAAGATGGCATTTGGCTCCATGGACACAGATAGAATAACCTGGGATGTATTCTCCAATAGGCTGACAGGTGGCAGATCTTCTGAGGGAGTCAGAAGCCCTCAGAAGCACCAAAGTCTCATGGAAGAATGTGGAATCAAAGCCTTGGTAACCCATCCAGCCAGTCACTTACAGCAACCATGGTCCACACACACAGTACCGCAAGACAGGGGGACATGGGAAGTCAAGCACCTTGCATTAACTGGAGGAAGAGACAAATGCACCAGCAATGGCATGGGCAACCAGAATTGGATAGGCCAGCATGACAACTCCCTTCCTGGTCCTGGTTGTGGCCAAGGCAAAACTCCTTCTGTACATTGGCAGAATTCTGGTAATCAGAGTAGGGCCCCTGTAGGAAGATCACAGTTGGGAGGGCACAGTCCCCATATAGCCGTCTATAATGAAGAGACACGGCACATTTGGGAGTTGTTAAGACACATGGGTGCAGACATGACCCAATTTGGTCAGCATCTCACAACCAAGCTCATAGACGCTCTCATAAAAATGAGGGTGACCAGAACAGAGGCACCCAGCTTCTAGACGCAGTTGTACCTGTGCAGACCCTGGACACTTGCAGCCTGAGCCCAGGTTCCTCATGCTAGGGGTGCCCTCAGTCCATTGGACTCCCTCAAAGAGTCATGGCACATCTGGAACTCAATGTCTAGGAAAGGCTGATAGTTAAAGTGAGTGTTGGGACCTCACAGATGAAATCTCCTGCTAAGCTCCTGGTGGACACTGGAGCAGCTCAAAATGTCCTCCACCTTGACTTAGCAGCGAGTGGAGACCTGACCTCCAAGACATGGCACATATTGGATACAGAAGAGGCTCACACCCGGCTAGGATATGGAGCAAAGTCCCCTTGAGAGTAGGTAAAGTCCAAACTAAGATCAGTGTGTGTGAGAACCAGGGAGAAGAAGATACTATTCTATGTATGCTCTTCCTCTATGTCTACAACTTAACAGTACATCTAGCCAATGGCCTCCTATGGCAAATAGAAGATGCCTCCCCGCAAGTCTCCTCATTTACATGTACGCAGCCCTTTCTTAAGTGTCCGCTTCATTCCATTGTAAACGATCCCTGGGCATCAGAATTCCCAGAGGTCTGGATAAAGGACAAAGCTGAGTGTGGCCTTGTGAAAAACACCTGTGTCTTAACAGAAGGAAAAATCCCCCTCAACAGTGATAATATAAATATCCCATGGAAGCTAAGAAAGGTAAAAGGAGAATCATAAAGGGTCTGTTAAAATGAGATGTTATCACTCCTATGCTGTCCATCTGCAATGCATCCTTATGGCCCATTATTAAGGTGGATGGCAAGACATGGTGAATGACTGTAGATTTTTGTGCCCTCAATGCCACAACCCCTCCCGTTGCCCCTGTAGTGGCCCAATACAATGGGATCCTAACAGCCATAGCTGCAGGCAGCAAATATTATAGTGTGGTAGATTTGGGTAATGCCTTCCACTCCATAAAACTCCACGAGGCATGCTGGTATAAGTTTGCACTTACATTCCATGACCAAAAGGACCCTATAAGGTTTTCACTCCAGTCCGTGCTATGCACAAGTGGTCAAGATGTGGGACAAGCTAAAACCAGAGTACAGAGCACATGTTCTCTCATTTGTAAATGTCTCATTTTAGTCCCTTCTGCATCAGAAGAAAAGACCCAAGAGATAACTATGGAAGTCCTTGGTCTAATTAGGGACAACAGATTCAAGGCAAGCTGGGAAAAGGCCCAATTAGTCAAAATCGAGGTAAAGTATCTACAACTCTCATTAGGAACCAAAGGCAGGACCACAGCCAGTGGAAGTTATTTCCAAACTTCCAGCACCCACTCACATTTTCTTTCTGCCAGGAAACTTCAATTTTTCTAGAGACTTTATTAAGTCCTTTGCAGAGAAAGCCCATCCTCTCTATGCCCTCCTTAAAATGACCATCATGAGAAGATGAAAAATGTTACTCCCAAAGGCTTTCTGGATAGATAGGAGCCTCCCGTCTGATTTAGAGACAGTTCTGATAAACAATGAATGGATATGATCACTCATCTAGGAAAATACACCAGCAAGTAGCTATGCAACTGGGAAAGAATATGCAAAGCCACAGATAAAAGGCCTGTGTTGGTTTACCATCCATAATACATTAATGGGCTATGTAGTATGTAGTAGATGTAACTGAGAACCACTAGGTAGACACTGCCTGGTAGTGGAATGGAATGCACTGATAACAGCAGTCAGATTCCCAGGGACTTCAGATGAGGGAGGATCGGGGGCTCTTAGGCTCAATCGCTTTCGCTTTTCTTCAGTCTTCACACTAAAGTCATTACATGTACTTCACTCCAAATAAATTGTACTTTATACATCGTACCATTTGTGTGTGGATTCTGTTTCTGACAGCTTGGCTGGATTCGTAACTCCCATCAATGGGAAGAAGGACAATGGTAATATACAGGAAGTTTTCACAGGATAAACATGCTTAGTCTGCCAAATGACTGGAACTTGTAAAGGTCACCAAGAGGATCAGCTGGCTGCTAGCACACACTGCTAGCGTACTCTGTCCTGATGCATGGGAATACCTCAGAAACTAAAGATTGTTACTCAACTTGTGGGAACCCTTGGATTATTTCAGACACTGGAGGGATCTCTTAGCCAGTTTTATATATGTATTAGCTTAGTTACTCATGTCCTGATACGATCTACCTGTATAGTACTTTCCCTTTATTACTGTTCCAGTTACTGGAGCATTGTTGGGACATTTGATGTTGTACACATTTTTCTTTTCTCTCTCTCTCTTTCTTTCTCAATTTATGCCTATACTTCTTTGCATATCCCATAGTAATGAGCCATCCTTTTCCAGGATTATGGAGCTGTGACAATCTCACACCCAAAACCTCCTTCCTGATATATCTTCCCTTTATAATCCCATGTCTTTAGTCTCTCAGTCTAAAAATGAAAATGAAACCATATGTCTCTACCATATGTGTTCCATTTGGTGGGGATTGATACCATACCCTACTATCGCACCTACGAAATATGCAATTTTCATAAATTGGCCTGATTAATGACTGGAGAACATGATCAGGGTCATGTTGGCCAGAGAACATGTTTGGAGTTACGCTGGCCAGAGTTGTGGTCAGGGTCATAAAAGGTCCGATAGCATTATGCGGAAAACCCGACGCCCATGGGTTTGTGCTAATCCCTTCACCACTTCAGGCTCTTGGCATTTTTGAACACAATGAAAGATAAGCTGTCCAAATTGGTGAGCAATCAGAGACCATCCATCAATCTCATCCTATGGAGATCCTCTGTATTTTGTATATATCTGTTGGGAATACTTTGATGTGTGTCCCCGCACAGCAGGGGTTCAACTGGATGGCCCCTGTGGTCTCTTCCAACTCTATGATTCTATACCCTGCCTGACTTAAGAGATTAAGAGATCGTTATGAGTCCCATCAATGTTTTGTCACTCAGGAGTTAAGCAGTCAGCCCATTATGGATTCCTTTTCATTGGAAAGCCATTCTGGCTTTGTCAACACACCCCTTCAGTATGTGAAATTGGGTATAAAAACCCTAGTTTTGACTCTAGCCAATTGTAGTACGTAGTACATAGTGCCCCAGACTGCCATTTCTCCATGCTACTCTCAGATGCTGTCTGAGTCCCTCTGCTGTGACCCCTTCTTCAGGACTGGTAAATATCACCCTCTTCATCCCTAATCTTTCTCTACTTTTCTTGCCTCACTTTCTGATAGCCTTGTACAGTTAGTTCTCAAGAGTGCCTGACTCCTTGTATGTTTGTCAATTCAAGTAAAATATTTTGTTTAACTTCAACTGGAGTCTTCTCTACATTTAGTATTGGTATATATAGACAAAAAGATCCTGCCATTACCCTCTTTTCATAGGCCTTCTTTGAGCTATAATTCCTCCAGACTCTAAGGAGATGCTGGCATTGGGGGTGGACCCCAACATCCCCCATCTCTTAGGGTAACACTCCCACCCAAGAACTAACCAGGGCTGCCCTGCTTAGCTTCCAAGAGCAGAGAAGATCTGATGCCTGTTAGATATTTAGGCTCCAGCACTGCTTATCTAGAGATTTATCTCCTCAACTAGAGACCAAAAGAAGTATAGCAACTCCTCAGACTTCAGACAGTGTCTTGAGGCCCGGCAGGTGCACAGCTACAGGGGAGTGGGGTGCAGGGGATGAAGGCATAACCCCTATAAGAGGTCTGCCCCTTCAAATTATTTTTTTTCTTCAGTTTCCAAATTTCTAGCATTGCAGTAACTTAAAGTTTCAGTTAAGCATTTAGAAATACAGTTTAGACAACCAAAGGGACTGGCAAAGTGGCTAAGGAAAGCAAACACAACAAATGTAAGAGTTCTAGGTATAAATGATTTTCTGTGTCTCTTTCTGCAACATTTGAAGAATAAAGGAAACGTTTATTCGGGTTTCAAGTGTGTTGCTACACAGGGGCAAAATGTTTGTGCATACTGTACATATTGTATACAAAACTGTCTCCTTTGCAGTTGTCATAGTCCAGAATCTAACTGCATCTGATCTCCTACAATCAGCAAAAATGGGCTCCCTTTCAGAGATTAGCATACTTCTACATCTCCAAAGTCCCAGGTTTCACCCCATAAGTAACTCAATACAATAATAAAATCTGTAAGCAGCAAGTGGGGTTTCAGCAGCAGCTTTAAAAGTTGCCTTTTGAGTTTGCTTAGTCTTACCAAGATTCACTTAAAGCTCTATAAAGGCCTTCAACTAATTTCAAACTCTTCTTTTTTCAAAAATACTAGCAGGGAACATCTACTTCTTAAATTAGATACACTTCAGTGTATGTATGCAAATCATACCTTAAGCATTTCCTGTATTTTGAGAGCTAATAAAACAAGCTCAGTGACTGTGGCCAGAATACTCTTGTTGCACTACACTAGTGGTTGCCCTTTTTCCAGAGTTGTGCCATGGTATCAAGGGAAGGAGAGCCAGCATGCTGTAGTTGTTTGAGCATTTGACCAGGTTTTGAATCCCCACTCAGACATGGAAATACACTGGGTTACCTGGGGCAAGTCACATTCTCTCAGCCTCATAGGAAGGCAAAAATCAGACTTCCTCTGAATAAATCTTGCCAAGAAAACCTCTTGATAGTGTTCTCATAAATCAGAAATGACTTGAAGGCAAACAACAACAACAAGCAAAGGAAGACAAAAATCTTCCAGCTTCATGCAGCCTATTTGTTCAATACCTTCTTTCATTCATCTCTGTCTTGCCTGGTGACTTCTTCATTCTGCTGCTATGGGATATGCTTCAGAATTCTGGCCAGTGGCTATAGAACAATATAATCCAAGCAACACAGTGACCTTTCATCTTTACTTATGAGCAAGCCATCTGGATTCCAGTAGAATTTACTTCTAAGCATAACAGCAACGTTAAACACTAGCAGTCAGCAACAGGAATTTTGGTAGCTCCTGCTGACTTTGATTGTGGAACAATGACAGAATAGAAAGGGAGAACCTGTGTCCCTCTAGATCAGTACTATTCAAAATGGTGGTGCATTGATTGCATACCCTCCAACTGTCCTGATTTGGCAGGCACTTTCCCACTTCTGTCATCCCACTTTCTCGGCTGCTTTTAAAATGTCCCAGTTTTTCTCTTATCCTCCCACTTTACCCGTTACTTCAGCTTCCTTCAGTTGCTGCAAATTGATTTCAAAGACCAAGCACACTTTACAGTCAGTTAACTCAGCAGAGGAGACGAGGGGACAAAGGCCATTTCCACACTATACAGTTATTCCACTTTCAACATCCTATGGAAATCTGGGGTTTGCAGTTTAGGGAGGGGTATTTAGAATTCTCAGCCAGGGAGCTCTTTGGCCTCAGTAAACTACAAACCCCAGAATGCCACAGCATGTTGAAAGTGGAATAATAGCACTCTAACAGTGTAGTGCAGAAATGGCCAAAGTCTTGCCCTTCCCAGTTGGGTCAGGCAAAAGCAAACTGCTGCAGCCTCTCCTAGCTTGTGTTCTTCCACATTAATTACTCTTGCCATTGTGATCAGACTCTGATGTTGTTTGGCCACGTGTCCCAGTTTTCATCTGTGAAATGTGGAAGGATAGGTTACTGATACTGGTTCACAAGTGTAAGGCCCTGCTTTGGGGGTCCCCAATATCAGTATGGTTTGGATGGGCACCATACCTAATTGGCATCATATGTAATTGGCAACACATTTTATTGCCTCTGATATCAAATTCAAGCCTGAAAGGTGACAGAGAGGTCAAACCAAGCGAGGGAAAGAATTCGACTGTAAATGTGAGAAGCATAGTACAACTCCAAAATTCCTCCAGGTAAGACTGAGTCATTTGTCAGGCAAATGCACACCATTCCTGTGGATAATAGGCTTAAATAGAAGTTGGAATTTTCCAGGGAATCCAACTGTGAGGAGCCCACAGATATCTATCCCTTGTACACCTCGATTCTTTCCTCTGTCCTCACAGCACCCACAATAGACAGCTATTACAACATTCATCATGTCTTTGTCAATCAAAGCACTAAGCCCATCAACAGGCGAAAGACTCATTGTCCACAACAGATTCCCTTTGTCTTGCATCTGGAACCTTCACAGGCACAAGCCATTTTCAGGGTACAAATACCCCTGATTTGAGGAGGCCCAGAGCAGTCTCTTGAAGATCTACCCGTCACTCTGTCCGTCTGGCTCCTGAATGAGAACTGTCCTTAGGCCCTGCCTAAGCCAAAATACATTTTTACTCTTCACTACTCTTCCGGACTGGTTATTATAAATCCCCTCAAATCCCTCAGCCTCTCTATACTTTTTCCTCCCTTTCTCTTTCAGCTAGCTCTTGTGTGAATGTGTGATTGTGTGTATCTGGTGTGTATGCATGAGTGAATTCCCCTCAATAAAATCATTTTATTAGACAATTTTGCTTGGTTTTTGGCTTGGCCTGACGCTGTAAAAATTGGGTTTAAAGCTCTCGCTAGGTTACCCTGCCTCTTGTAGTGCTACAGCTTGTGCTCAGGCTAATTCCCATTCCCAAGGAACTCCAGAAATCAGGGTAACACAAGTCATTGGCTCCTGGGCAACAGTGAGATTTGAGGAAAGAAAGGAAGGGTTTTAGTCAGTGGGCACAATAATGATACTAATGCCTGGCACATTTGGAGGAAAGGCTTGTTGGTCGCACGCACCACCTAGAGCAGGAAGCGGTTGCAGGAGGTCGGGGTCCGAGAGGGGAGTTCGGCCCCAGTGGCAACGTTTTTTGGGGAGTCCCTGCCCATAGCCCCACCCCTTGCAATACAGCCCCGCCCCTCACACAGTGGACCCGCCCCTTGTGCTGTAGCCCCACCCCTCCTCACACTCTGAGCTCCGCCACCCAGGAAGCGCTGTTCTGAATATGGGTAGACTCAAATTTTCTTCAGTTCCTGTAAATCTACACAGGCGAGATCTAATAGGAATAGCGGTTTATGAACACTTGGTCTGCCTGGGGGAAAAGTAACCTAAGCAGAGCCTAAATAGATTAATGCCTCACAATGGGGGAAAACGCATCTGGAAGGAGTGAGAGTTTCCAATTCCTTCTGTTATACTGATTTCTGGGGGTCCCGGGTGGGACACCTAAATGTGCTCAAACAATGGGGAGGGAATTAGTACAGAGCACAAGTTTGCAATGCGAGAGGCAGGGTAACATAGCGAGATCTTGAACCCTATGTCTATGGGGTCAGGCCGAGTCAATGATAAGGCAGATGTTGGAATAATATAATAATTGGTTTATTGAAATACAATCAAACACGTGTATGCAACACATTCACACAAGGAACTATAGAAATAAAGGTAGGAGTGGGATAGAGGGATTTTTAGAGGAGGTTTGGTATGGGAAATACTGTACCTGTCCTGAAGCCCGGTTGAAAGCAAAGCAGCTGGGGAGCGTGGATTCTCAGCATGTGGGGCTGAGGGGAAGGCTCGCTGGATAAAGCAACAGCAAGGCAGGATGGAAGCCAAGAGCGATCCGAGGAAGCGCTCAGTCAGGGGTTCTTATAGGGAAAATTGTGGCCTCAGGCTAGTCTGTACTTGGGGAAAACAATGAGTTTGGGCTGGAGACAAAGCCTCCCAAAGGTCAGTACTTTAGATGATTGAGTTATAGCCAGATTGTCAATAGAGTAGCCAGTATGCAAACGCGGAGTGCTTGAGAGTTGTATAGTCCGTTCATCAAGCTGCCTGCACGGGGCAGGGGATCTTTTTGTAAGTTGCGTGCATACATAATGTGGTACTTGCCTTGAGGTCTCCTGAAGCTGCATTCGGCAATGACTGGCTTGCCTAGACTGGGATGCGAATAGTTCGGCTATTGTCGGCCTCGCCTGTGTGGTGCTTGTCCGGGGGCCTCGCAAGCACATGGAGAGGAATGGGTACAAAAGGTCAAATTGTTGATATCAAAATGGTATCTTAATATCCCACAAGCTCGGGCTAGAAACAATGGTAACACTTCTCTGTTTTGATCGAACCAGCTTATTCAATTGAGTAATCATAACTAATTATTTTCTATAGCAAGTGTGAAGAACCTTTGGACCTCTAGTTTTCACATTACAGTTCCTCTAATCTCTCACCAAGTTTAGTGAGACAGACGGGACTCGTAGGCTATAGCAAAGTTTCCCATCCCTCTTCTGCATCGAGGTACGAAAGTCAGCAATTGCTGGACCCACAAGCTACAAACAATCCCCAACCAAACTTATAATTATTTCAAGCGCTCCAGTAGCTGGTCAGTCGTCAATCCTTAGCCTGAACGGACGATTACGACGACTCTCCCAATTAATTGGTGGAGCAGCGGGCAACACATCAGCCTCAGCATTCTTATGTACATAAGTACGTATGTATTCGTGACGAACCAACTGTTTTTCAACCCGCAGGAGTTAAAAAGCGCCTGCGGTACCTTTAAGAGGAAACCAACAACTTCCTATGCGCTTGCGCAGACCGAAAGCAAAAAAAAAAGAATCCCTCAGCCAAGACGCGCATTCTAAGAGTGTGGAGAGAGAAAGGAGGTGCTGTGGCTGAGATTGCCGGTATGTCGTGTCGTTCGCGAGAGGGTGGTGCGCGCGCTCACGCGTGATGAGCGCGCGAGGGGGCGGGGAGAGGCGCGCTCTGGTTCTCAGGTGAGCGGTCGTCCGCTCCCCCCCCCATTCTCCTTCCATCCCTGACGGGGGCAGCGGGGACCGGGATTCGAGGAAGAAGGATTCTGGGGAGAAAATGAACGCGAGATGTGTGAAGGCAAAAAGGGGCGGGGCAGAGCAGAAGTAGGACGAGAAGAGAGGAAAATGGAGGGGGGGGAGTGTTCGCGAAGGGGAACGGAGGAGGGGATTCCAGGTAGTATTTTATTGGGGAATGGGGGGGCGGGGTTGATGATGGCCGTGTTGCAGTTTTTCTGTTGCAGCAAACACGCCCAAGACTGTCCTTTTTGACGAATTAGGCAGCCTATGTTCGCTTTTAGAAAGAAAAGCCTGTTGTTCCTGATCCAACAAAGAGACTGAGAGTCTTTAACAACAGATTAATTATAGCAGAACGTTTCGTAGAAAGACTTTTTCCGATGGGTGAAGGTTATTGTGTGCGTGTGTGTATACACACATACGCGACATGGATGTAGACAGAAACGTTGTGAAATTGAATTTTTTGTTTCTTTCTATACCATTGGTTATTCCATGGCGCAAATTTTCGTGGAATAAGAATCCAAAGGCTCTTGTGACATTTTAAAGCCTGAAACATTTTATTTGGCCCGGTCTTTTGTGGACTAAACGTCCAATTGTCAGTTGTGAAATATTATACTAGCTAAGATATGGCGGTGAGTAGGATGCCAGAAGATTCTTTTTGCCTGTTGTTGCGATAGACTAACAATTGTCTGCTTGCAGATTGTTTCATTGGAAGTGTGAAGGGTTAGCTTTCTAAGGATGTCTGCCTGAGCATCTACGATCTGTGATACCATTATTGGGTCAGCAGCAGCTATCTCTGTATTCCTGTGCATGTGTGCGTGCACGTGCACATGCATCTGTAGAGACAAAAACTTTTAAATTGATTGATTTGTATGGGCTAAGAGAACACTTTATCACTTGTGGCATCAGTGAGCAGAGAGGTGATGAAATGGACCCAAATCAATTATTTTTTGAGTCTTTTAAGTCACTACAAAACTTTTTGTTGGTCCTTATTAATCGCTGTCTGACCTTTTTAAAAATAATAATAATCCTTCCAATTTTTGCTTTTTCCATTTCAGCCTTCTCCCATGCCAGGTAGATAAAATGGATCATGGAAGGTCTTGTAGCATGTAAATATTTAACAGATCTGTTGTAGCCCAAGCTTTTGCATATTACAGCTCATTTCATCAACTGTTAAATGTTGCAAAAGTGTGTTTTGAATTTTTATAGCACAATCATACCTTTTGTAGGGTTAAATATTGTTTTGTTTTAATGAAAGCTGTTATGGCTCATTCACTAAAGTATATATGAGAAAATAAGTGTGTGTGTGTGCATGTGTGCACCAGAAATGCTCAGGCTGTATGTGTACGTATATAAATGAGAGAGAATCAGTACAGTTGTTTAATCCCATAGGTCAAACCTTCAGTGAAATCAGTGGGGCTTTGCTCATGATTTCCTATAAGCTCCATTGTTTTCACTTACTGTGACCTAAGTCTGTATTCAGCCCAGATAAAATATCTCTGCTTTATCTCTGAAACAGGATGTAGAAAAGAATCTTGTTACAGGTTAGAAGCTAATATTTTTTTTTCTGTGCAGAACCTATTTTGTCAAATAGTTAGGCCACGTGTTTCTTCGTTTGTATAAATGTATGTACCAAAGTGGGGTTTAGAGAGGGGAAATAATAAATGCTAGAATCCAAGGACTATAAAATGCAAGGAGCAGTCTATTATTTCTTTGCAAAGCTTCAGTGTATGTAGCAACCATTAATAGTAGTAGTAATAATGACAGTGAGATGAGAAAGAAAAGGGCAGATGCAAGACTTGAGTGAAATGACTGGCAGGGCTCATCTGAAGAAAAAGTTATATAGTATTTTGCTATTTTTATGAATTGAACCCAAGGCAACATATAGTAAAAACATATATTTACCAATAGCTGCTTTCTCAAGTTTCGAAAAGGTTTTTTTCTAAGTACAGTCAGTCCTCCATAGTTGCAGGTTTCACTTTTGCAGATTTGATTATTCACAGATTATTTGCTGTCACCTCTGCTGTCTCCTTTTGCCATTTTTAATAGGGACTGTAAGCCTCATGAGACAGAAACTGTGAACAAGGCTTGCAAGTGTCTATTAAAAATGCTGTGAGGCAGCATTGCAGCCAGTCACTTCTGCCTTGTGAATGAACCCTGATGCCTCAAAGGAGTCCATGGTGGATTTACTGTGGTGATCATACTTTTTTTTGTATTAAATATGGTTTGGAGGAGCCTAGAGTTATTCCCAGTTTTTTCACTTTCACAGGGGTCCTGTGCCCCTAACCCTAGTGAATGTGGAGGGATGATTGTACAATAATGTGGAGGATGGCAGTGTCTGGGCAGGAGCTGTGAGAACTGGAAATGAGTATTAGAATGCAAGGTACCAGGATGTAGGCATAAAATGGTGTGTATATGAAGTCTAAACACTAAGATACGGATAAGTTTGTAGGAATGAGTGTACTCGATAGGTGTTTGAGGAATGTAGATAAAGAAGAATGTAGAAGGCAAGGTGGACTGAGGAGAACTGAGAAAAGGGTGCCCCATTAGACTGTGGGGTCCTGTAGAGTTCAGGGCAGGTGTGGTGTTGTCTGCAGTGCTGCTAAGTACAGTGAATACTTAATGATTTTGATCACATTTCCTGAGGCTTCAGAAAAGTCTGGCATTTGTTGAACTATCACTTTAATTACTGCTTTTAAGTTCTCCCACTGTGAATTGGCTTTCAGTCCCATTTGTGGTTATCAACAAAAAGCCTCTCCTAGAATCTTTTGTTTGCTATGTGTTCTGCTCATGATAATCTTATCTGCTTGCATGTTTGTGGTATGTCATATAGGATGTTAAAAGTTTTTTTTATTCCTTTTGAACCTTCTGTAGACTGGTAAGAAGTTTCATGGTGAGGATTTTTGAGAATTTTGTGGAGTAATTTAGTATTTGCTTCATCTATCAACATTTGCTTATTAGCTTTATTTCATTTAATCTCTCAAGGAGAACCTAAATCTGAGGGTCAGAAAGATTTAATTATGTTGCAAGAGCTAAGGACCATAGCAGCATGTACAAATACAGATAATGCCTAACAAGACCATTAAACAGAATGCTACAAAAGTATTGTACATTGTCCTAATGACAAAAATAAAATGCAGATCCTCAAACTGCTTGCATTCCTAATGCTTAAAAATTATCATTAGATATCAATGAAGATACTTGAATATATTCCAGCAACTTAAATACAGTCCCCAAGAAGCAGAAATGCAAATGACTGGAAAGCTTGTACAGCCGTACTTCAGTTAACAAAGCCTCTGACAAACACCTTTTTACAAAGTCTTTTTACAGGAGCAGGAGCTCTTTTGTCTTCTTTCTAGCTGGGAGGTTGTGTTTGTTTGCTTGCTTTCCAGCACTGGCATTGGGAAGATAGTGAAGAAAGGCTAACGAAAGACAAATTGTCAGCATTGGATTGCAGCAGCATGTCTACAATGAGCAGTGCAATAAAACTTGATCTGGGAAAGAATAGGATTTCTCCTCTGGGTGATCTTACTGTAGCTGTATGAAACAGGCAGGGCGAACAGTTGCCTTCCGAATCTATTACTGAGTGTGTGAGAAGAGCAAATTGGAAAGAAAGGGGGAAAGCAGATTTGCCTACCTCACCAGCTATCCTGGCATGTTGAAAAAGCATAGATCTGTAAGTTCTGTCACCAAAATCTAAGACAAGTGGACTATTGAAAGAGAAAAAAAATTCCTGGATGCATTTTGGAAGAAGCTTTCAAGTGATCTGTAGAAGATTCAGAATGCTTTTGTTTATTTGTGCAAGGCTTACGTGACTTGGTTGTTTGCGATAAGAGCTGGCGAACAGGTGAGGCTAACAGGGGTTTACATGGATGTTGAGCAGGGTTGTTTGAGGGGATGCCCCAGGTTTTTTTTAAATTGACTTAATTATTGAATATGGATAATGAGGTACCTGCTGCAGTCACCTGCAACAGCTGTGGCATGTTTGTTTTCTTGCTGGAGGATGTGATAGGGTGCACCTGCAGCAAGTGCAAGTTGGTGGCCCTGTTGGAAGAGGTCCAGCAGCTGAAGTCCAGCAGCTGGAGGTCCGTGTTTCCAATCTTTGGATTATTAGGTAGGATGAAGATTTCTTGGATAGGGCAGAGAGGACATTTCTTGAATACAGTACACATGGGGGACACTGCTGAGAAGGAGCACATGGGGAGCATTGCTGGGGAGAAAGCCGGTTCCCAAACACAGAAAGCAGACACTTGGAGGAATGTTACATGTCGAAGTAGAAAGGCCAGGAACCAAACAGAGTTTGGAACTACAAAATTGATTCCAAGCTCTCTCCCTTATTAGTGAGGAAACGGAACAGCAAGAAGAACAACAGTGTCGGCTTGAAGACAGTGTTAATAAGGAAATGGAACAGGAGCAAGGGCAACAGTGTCAGCCTGAAGAGGATGTCCAGGTGAGACTTGAAGAATCTGCACATCAAGTAACCTCTGCCAAGCTTCAGAGGAGACAAGTTGTGGTGGTTGGGGACTCCTTGCTGAAAGGAACAGAAGCAACAATCTGCAAACCTGACAGGATGAAGTGAGATGTGCTGTCTCCCTGGGGCCAAAATTCATGATGTAACCGAGAGGCTGACAAGACTTGTCAAGCCCACTGACCATTACTCCTTCCTTTTGGTTCACGTGGGAACCAGTGCCACTGTAAGGTGCAGCTCTCATAATCTGAAAGGATTATGAGGTTATGGTAGGAAGCTGAAGGACCTTGGTGCACAGGTTGTCATTTCAGCTCTCCTCCCTGTTGAACGACATGGCCCACAAAGGGACAGAAGAGTAGTGGAGGTGAACAACATGCTCTGCAGATGGTGCTGCTGGGAACGATTTGGCTTCTTGGACCATGGTTTGCATTTTCACAAAGATGGTCTTCTGGCAGAGGAGGGGGTGCACCTCACAGCTATTGACAAGAATGTTTTTGCTAAGAGTCTCGCAAATCTCATCAGGAGGACTTTAAACTGAGTTGTGGCGGGGATGGAGACAGTAGTATTCAGGGCAGGAGTTCAGCAAGTGCTAGGAAGAAGAGCCCAAATGTTATAGAAAGAACAGGCCAAATAGAACTAGGAACTAATAGTGGTAAAAAAAAGCAACTCTAGTAAAGGTTTTGTGGGAAGGGCACATGGTCTTAAATGTCTGTACACCAGTGTACAGAGCATGAGAAATAAGCAAGACAAACGGAAACTTTTATTATAACAAAATAAATATGATGTAATTGGTATCACTGAAACCTGGTGCGATGAGTCTCATGATTGGAATGTAGTAATTGGGGGGGGGGGGTCACCTGTTTTGGAGAAATAGACCAAATAAGAAAGGAGGAGATGTAGCTTTATATGTCAAGGCTGTGTACATCTGGGAAGAGATCTATGACTTAAATCCAGGAAGCCAGGTTGAGAGCATCTGGGTAAGAATCAAGGGGGTGAGAAACAATAGAGATGTCATTTTGGGGGTCTACTACAGATCCACAAGCCGGACTGAAGATTTGGATGATGTTTTCCTGGAGCAGCTGACCACACATTCGGAAAGCAGAGCAGTAGTAATGGGAGATTTCAATTATGCTGATATATGTTGGAAGTCAAACTCTGCCAAGAGCGTAAGGTCCAACAGATTCCTCACTTGCCTTGCAAAAAATTTCATTGCCCAGAAGGTTGGAGAAGCAACAAGGGGATCAACTCTTTTAGATCTGATTCTAACCAACAGAAGGATGATCTTGTTAATGGGTTGGAAGTGGCGGAAGTGGCATGGTCAGTCCTTAGGTGAGACTGATCATGCTCTATTGGAATTTTTTATTCTTCTTTGTGGTCTCTGTGACTCACACAAATGGGTTTTGCACCTGTGCAGAAACAGCTTTCAGAACCTTCTAGAGCCTACCGTTGGTGTTTTGGCAGTTGACCCATCCCCCATCCCCTTAGGGTATATAAGCCCCCGCCCTCTGTAACAGTCAATTCCTTGTTATCCACCACATAAGCGGCGTACAGGAGCTTTTCGCTATTTGTGGATGGGGTCTGGCAAGCTGTGTGGCAACGGCTGTATTTAAGCGTTGCGTGACCTGTGGAGGAAGGATACCTGATAAGGACAGACACTCAAAGTGCCTCCTTTGTTTAGGTGAGGGCCACAACATAGGAGCTTGTTGTCATTGTCAGCTGTTTACTCCCCAAACTTGTCGCAATAGGGCTGCTCGGCTGAAAGCCCTATTGTGGGAGAACGTACTGACTACTTCATAACCGTCTAAGTGGACTGAATCTACTCATTTACCATCTAGAATGGCCCATTCTACTTCTTCCTCCACTTCTCGACAGAATGTGTCGGTACCGCTGTTGAGACCGAGATCTCGCTTGATGTCGAGATCTCGAGATCAGTCACCTCCAGTGTCATCGAGTCATACTGATGATCATTGAGACCATCCTTCTCCTCCACCTAGTACCAAACTGCCTAGGAAGGAGAAGGAGCAGAAGTGGAAAAGTAAGGAGGTTGGTTCGACAGAATTGTCTAAGAAGCATAGGAGGAAGGATAAGCCTAAGACACATCCTTTGCCTCTGACAAAGAAGATGACTCCTCAGGGTTCTCCCTCAGAGGACATACGACCCCCTCAATGTCAGGGAACCCAAGATGTTATACCTGCTGAGGAGATTGAGGAAGTATGTATTGGTTCAGAGGGAGAGAAACTGGAAACCTCCCCTCAGATCTCTGTTGAGTTAGCTTCATGTCACTGAATGCTGTCCCCTACAGTAAGACCTTCTGGGCACAGAAGATCTTTGACCGAACAGACCAGGGTGCATCCGCATACTCTACCTTCGCCGCCAAGGTCTGGATACCGCGACTGTCAGTCGGTCAGCACTTCCTCATATCGGTATCGACATTATAGAGAAAGATCTCCGTGCCAATACCATGATGATGTTTCATATGATTCGAGGGATATGTCTCCTTATATGGATGACCTGGAGTGGTATGAATGACACTGTCGGTATTGAGATGATCCCGATGACTGATACCGTCATGTCACTCATCGTTCTCGCTCTCTGTCGAAGACCCCTCTGTGTCGGCGGTTTTCTGGCCGGACATCTAAATCCTCCAGGCGGGATTGAATCATGCATGGTAGGCACCAAGAACACCTCCCCAAGAGTCTGTTGTTATGTCCCCTCAAGGCCGTCGGATCCGATCGTCATTGGTACCATCCTCAGTATGCTTGGTAATGTCTCACGGACTAGACAACATCGAGTCCAACTTTGTTTCCACTGTCGAGAGAATATCACCTACTGATGATGTTCAGTCTTTTTTGGATCTTGTTCTCTGAATGGCTAGGTCATTTAATTTGCAGACTGAAGATCACAAAGAAGATCTGAAAGACCTGATTTTCCAAGATTTGCAAGACCGTGCTCCGGTACCGTCTATAATTGTGCTGCTTCCATATCTATTTCAAACAGTGAAGAAGTCATGGTCGACACCATCTTCGGTACTGTCTACGTCTAAGAAACTAGAGTCTCTGTATTGTCTTGTTGAGACTGAGGATGACTGGTGGGTTCAACACCCTAAACCAAATTCCATCGTGGAAGGCTGCGTGCTGTTCCTGCTGATCTAGAAGGGAAGAAATCGGACAACGTTGGTAAGAAATCCTATTCAACTGAAGCCTTGCTGTTTAGGATTTCAAATTATGCTGCTTATATGGGTGCATACCAGCGATTTCTATGCAGCAGAATCAAACTCTATCTGGAATTTGCTTCCTGATACTGAGAAGAAGGCTGTGACTGCTTTATATGGTGAGGCTTACCATTTGTCATTTCAGCAGATCACTACAGCTAAACACACCACTGATTGCAGTAGTAAGGCTGTAGCAGGTGCCATAGCGATTCAGCGACATGCGTGGCTTTGCTCATCTGGATTGCCTCAGCAAGCTAAAATGGGGATTGAGGATTTGCCTTTTGATTCCCTAGGACTGGTCAATGCTGGTACTGACGAAGAACTGGAATATACCCAGAAGATGTGATTGACGGCCAAAAAGTATGATTTTCCGGCGTTGACATACCAGCAGAGATATTGGTATCGACGGTACCACCTGTTTCCGAGGAGAACATTGAGTCCAACCATGCCTCAACATAGACACAGCACACCTCAACAACTTTCAACAAGAAAGTTTCTGTCTTCAAAATACAAGCAGCCTCAATGAAAGCGACAGTCAGACCAGAACAAATGTAGAGTTTGACAACCAACATTATGAGACCTTTCTGACAGATACCGGCCATCTTTTCTGTTGTAGACTTGCATACAGACAAGGAACCAAATCTTCTTTCCAGACCACCATTTGGAGAAAGACTAAGCCTATCGTGCCAATGTTTGGTCGATGTTCACCTCGGATTCTTGGGTCCTAAACATCGTAAGGTTTGGTTACGCCATCGAGTTTTGCCGCTTACCACCGACAGGTTGAATTTAGAGAACTATGTCCTCTCCAGAGCTCCAAGAAGAGATTTCAACACTGCTCCAAAAAGGGTCAATAGAAAGAATCACTACAATTCAATTGAAAAGAAGCTTTTCTTGGAGATATTTTCTGGTGAAGAAAAAAGATGGAGACCTTCTACCAATATTGGACCTGAGAGGGTCAACCACTGTATCTGACCAAAAAGATTCAGAATGGTGACCTTGACTGCCATTCTTCCACTCTTAAAAAAGGATGATTGGTTTGCAACCTTACATCTAAAAGATGCATACTTCCATATAGCCATAAGACCAGAGCACAAACGGTTTCTTGCCTTCACAGTCGGAAGGCATGCCTATCATTTTTGTGTTCTTCTTTTCAGCATAAGTACAGCTCCGAGAGTCTTCACGAAATGCATGTCCATTGTTGCGGCTTTTCTTCATCAGAAAGATATCGTGGTGTTCGCGTATATAGATGACTGGTTAATAGTGGCACGCTGTTGAAACCAACTATCCATGCATCTAAAGACCACCATTTGTCTTCTACGGAAGTTAGGTATAATGATAAATTACAAAAAGACAACTTTGGTACTGCCAGGGAAGATCAAACACATTGGAGTGGTATTGGATTCAAGACTGCAAAGAGCCTTTCTTCCACAGGACAGATGGGAAAAGATTCTGGGCTGTCTGACAAAGATGCAACGACTTCGGAGAATCTGAGCGAAGTCGATACAGGTTGCGCTAGGACTGATAGTGTCAATTACGCTTGTCACACCATGTGCAAAACTAAGAGTGAGACCGTTGCAGCAGTGGTTTATACGCCGATTCAATCCTTTTCGAGACCATCATCTCAAGTACCTCACGGTACCGAGGAATATTCTCGCGTCTCTGGATTGGTGGACAAAGCCGGAGAACGTGCTGAAGAGAATGTCATTCCTTCCTTGGCTGCCATCGCTTTCAGTGACAACAGATGTGTCAATGAAAGGCTGGGGTGCCCACCTTGCAACACTCACGATACAAGGTCTATGGACAACTCAGGAGAGCAATCTCCACATCAATATTTCGGAATTCATGGCAGTACTGAAGGCGCTCTGAGCATTTCAGCACTACCTGTATGGAAAGTCAATTCAAATTGTGACAGACAACACAACAGTAATGTATTACATAAACAAACAAGGAGGGACTCGGTCGCGTGTGTTGTTGGACCTATCAGTGCAACTATGGGAGTGGTGTCTAGCATGACGGATTCTTCGATCAGCCATCCATCTGACAGAGAAGCAGAATGTCCTGGCAGACATACTGAGCAGAACACCATGGTCATGCCATGAGTGGCTAATCAACAAGGAAGTGATTCACGACATGTTTGTAAAGTGGGGGTTTCCTCACATAGACTTCTTTGCATCGAGACTGAACAACCAATGCAGACTGTACTGTTCCTGACACTTGAAGGGGCTTCGGACTGTGGGAGATGGCCTTCTCTTCAGTTGGACGAGACCGAGGGTCTATGTGTTTTCACCATTTCCTCGATAACGAGGGTTATTGCCAAAGTTTGCCAGGACAGAGCAAAGGCAGTAGTGGTGACACCTTGGTGGCCAAGGCAACCATGGTTTGCCACTCTCCTTCAGCTGTCTCAAGGACAATACCAGGTGTTGCCGTGCAGGCAAGATCTGCTCAGCATTCACAATGGTACCGTTTTCCACCTCAGTGTTCATATGTTGCATTTGACTGCATGGAACCTACTGTAGCGGAAAACTTACCTGATGCTGTGAGAAAGATTGTACTGGCTGCGCATAAGCCCTCAACACTGAACTCTTATGTGTACAAATGAGGTAAATTTTGTGATTATTTAAAACAGGAGGGTGTTTCTCCTATATCTTGCAACAATGTACATGTACTGTCTTTTCTCACAGAGCTATCAGCTCAGGGTTTGTCTTTATCTTCAGTGAAATGTTATTTAGCTGCAATTTCCTGTAATTTTCAAAGACAGGGTAAACCATCTTGTTTTTTGAATCCTTTGATTAAGAGGTTTATCCAAGGTTATAAAAACATATTCTCCAATTCAGCCAGCTCTTCCAGGATGGAATTTGAATTTGGTGCTGAAACAACTGGCTGTTAGGCCCTTTGAGCCTATGGTCACTTGTGACATGTGCTTACTCTCATGGAAAACTGCCTTTTTGGTTGCGATAACATCGGCAAGGAAAGCTAGGAGCTATGTGCTCTTAGGGTTGATCCTCCTTATTGGAGATTTCACAAAGATAAGGAAGTGTTAAGACCTGACATAACGTTTTTGCTGAAAGTGGTGTCATACTTCCATCTGAATCAGGATATAGTGTTACCGGCTCTCATGCAGAATCCTGGTTCAGACTTGGAGAGAACTCTGCATTATTTGGATGTTAGAAGAACATTGGCGTAAAACGTTCAACGTACTTCTTCAATTAGGAAGTCAAATAAGTTGTTTCTTTCTTACTCAGTATCCAAACAGGGCAACCCAGTTTTGCCTCAGAGGCTATCTAAATGGGTGGTATCCACTACTAAGCTGTCCTATGAATTAGCAAAAAAGCAACTCCCTGATTCTATACGAGCTCATTCCACAAGATCTATGGCAGCTTCTGCAGCGTTCTTGCATGGGGTATCTCTCCATGAGGTTTGCAAAGCAGCTACCTGGTCTCAGCCTCTTACATTTATTAGTCATTATAGAGTTGATAACCGGTGTAGGAATGATGCATGTTTTGGGAAAGCTGTATTGTTTTCGTCTGTTGGATAAAGGACACAATATTGTCTGTTTGCTAATAAATGTTATTTATTATCTTATTATTTCACGTGTTGGTGATGACTGGAAAATAAAAAGAAAAAGGGGAAGAGAAAGGGGAAAGGGAAAAGAAAATGGGACAACTGGAAGTTGACGTAAGTGCTTTTTCCAGCAGTATGACATACCCACCTCATTTCTCATCAGCTTGCTAGTCTCCCATTTGTGTGAGTCACAGAGACCACAAAGAAGAAGAAGAGGTTGCTTACCTGTAACTGTGGTTCTTTGAGTGGTCATCTGTGAACTCACACAACCCCTTCCTCCTCCCCACATATGTCCTGCTTGCACGGGGGCTCTGTTGCTGCTACATGTGCGGTGACAGAACTGACCATTACAGAGGGTGGGGGCTTATATACCCTAAGGGGATGGGGGATGGGTCAACCACCAAAACGCCAATGGTAGGCTCTAGAAGGTTCCAAAAGCTGTTTCTGTGCCGGCGTGAAACCCATTTGTGTGTTTGCAGATGACCACTGGAAGAACCACAGTTACAGGTAAGCAATCTGTTCTTCAGTGAGAAAGGGAAGCCAAATGTAGTCAGACACACATTCTAAAGCTTTAAGAAATCCGTTTTCAGCTACTGGCTGAAATTCTGTGGCCAAGAATACTGAGAGAGAAGGGAGTTCAGGGTGGATGGGAATTTCTTAAAAATGAAATACTGAAAGTACAATTTAAAACAGTTCCAGTAAGGAATCAAAATGGGAGGTATCTATAGAAACTGGAATGGGCGACTGAGGAGCTCTCAACTGAGCTATATGTTAAAAGAAACATGTACAAGAAATGGAAAAATGGGGAAATCACCAAAGAAGAATTTAAAGATATAGCCAAGATATGTAGGTGGAAGGTCAGAAAAGCTAAAGCACAGAATGAAAACAGGCTTGCCAGAGAGAATAATACAATAAAAGGGGATTTTTTTAGATATGTCTGAGGCAAAAGGCTAAATGCTAACGGGGCAGAGAAAAAGCAGAACTACTCAACACCTTCTTTGCCTCAGTTTTCTCCCAGAAGGAAAGAAGTACTCAACCTGGGGACTGGGGAGCAGGTGGGGAAGTAGCAGAAACTCAGCACAGTATAGGTAGAGACATAGTACAGGAATACCTGTCTACTCTAAATGAATTCGAGTCTCCGGGGCAGATGAACTACATCCAAGGATGTTAAAAGAACTGGGAGAAGTAATTTGGAACTGCTGGCAATAATCTTTGAGAATTCTTGGAGAACAGGAGAAGTCCCAGCAGACTGGAGGATGGCAAATGTTGTCCCCATCTTCAAAAAGGGGGGAAAATGACCCAAATAATTATTGCTCAGTCAGCCTGACGTCAATACCTGGAAAGATTCTGGAGCAGATCATTAAGCAGGCAGCTTGTAATTTCTTAGAAAGTAATGCTGTGATGACTAAAAGTCAACATGAGTTTCTCAAAAACAAGTCATACCAGATTAATCTTAATCTTATGATGTAAAACTTACAAGCTTGGTAGATGAAGGAAATGCTGTGGATGTAACATTTCCTGACTTCAGTAAGGCCTTTGACAAAGTTCCCTATGACAGAGCTTTCCAAACTGTGTGTCGTGACACATTAGTGTGTCGCTGCCACCCCAGGCAGCGAAGGTGGCCATTAGTTAGTTTAATCTCTGGTTTGTTAGTAACTACAAAGACACACATAGATTATAATAATGAAATGTATAGAGACACAATATATTTCATGAAAACCTTTCATTTCTATTTTTAAAGATATGTGATTTGTGATTGACTAATTTATAATACATAAAACTAAATTACTGTGTCGCAAAATGATGCATGTCTAAAAAGTGTGTCACCAACAATGAAAAGTTTGGAAAGCTCGGCCTTATGATATTTTTGCAAAGAAGCTGGTAAAATGTAGGCTAGAAAGTGCTACTGTCAGTAGTTGGTTGACTGATTGAACCTAAAGAGTGCTCACCAATGGCTGCTTTTCATGGTAGAGAGAAGTAACTAGTGGTGTGCCACAGGGTTCTGTCCTGGACTCAGTGCTATTCAACATCTTTATCAATGACTTGGATGAAGGAATAGAGAGCATGCTGATCAAATTTGCGGATGATACCAAATTGGGAGGGATTGCTAATACTCCAGAGGACAGGATCAAAATTCAAATTTACCTTGACAGATTGGAAAGCTGGGCCAAGTCTAACGAAATGAATTTCAGCAGAGAGGGATGTAAGGTCCTTCACCTAGGTAGAAAAAATGGAATGCACAAATATGGGATGGGAGACACCTGGCTGGATAACAGTATGTGTGAAAGGGATCTAGGAATCTTAGTAGACCACAAACTGAACATGAGTCAGCAGTGTGATATGGCAGTCAAGAAAGTCAATGCAATTCTTGGTTGCATGAGTAGGAATATGGTGTCCAGATCAATGAGAGTAATACTACCACGCTATTCTGCTTTGATCAGACCTCATCTGGAATACTCTGTCCAATTCCGGGCATCTCATTTCAAGAAGGATGTTGACAAGCTGGAATGTGTCCAGAGCAGGGCAACCAAAATAGTGAAGGGTCTGGAAGCCATACCCTATGAGGAGTGTCGTAGGGAGCTGAGTATGTTTAGTCTGCGGAAGAGAAGGTTAAGAGAGGACATGATAGCCATGTTTAAATATTTGAAAGAATGTCGTATTGAAGAGGAAATGAGCTTGTTTTCCACTGCTCCAGAAACTAGGGCAAGGAGCAATGGATTCAAACTACAGGAAAAGAGATTCCACCTGAACCTCAGAAAGAACTTCCTGACAGTCGGAGCTGTCTGGCAGTAGAATATGCTGCCTTGGAGTGTGGTGAAGTCTCCTTGTTTGGAGGTTTTTAAACAGAGCCTGGATGGCCGTCTGTTGGGAGTGCTTTGATATATATTCCTGCATGTCAGGAGGTTGGACTGGATGGCCCTTGTGGTCTCCTCTAACTCTATTATTCTATGAGTCTATGATTTCACATGTGCATAATGTTATTTTTGAATAAAAGTTTGCTGAAATATGTTGAACTGCGTGTTTTTGGAAAGAATACAGCATTCTCTCTTCACCACCTCTTTAGGAGTTAGCATAGCTAGGATAGCTTTAGCTAGGATAGCCTCTCTACAGTTAGTCTGTGTATACTTTTAAAATTACAGGCTGTAGCATCCAGACCTTACTCTCTGGAGTCTGTTATTGGCTTAGCTTAGAAGGCCATGCCTCTCACTCTTTAAGAACACTTTGTTCTCCTGTGACTGCACACACACACAACACACTAAGCTAACTGCATTTCTAACTGTCAACTGTTCTCTACTGTAACTTCTCTAATATGCTAAACATACCTCTCAACTAATTAGTTGGTGAATTAAAAGGAGGACGTTATTTATCTCAAATACTTTTCTTCAATAGGATCAAGTTTCTTTGATGGATGTAACATATTTTTTTTAGTAATTTTTTTTAAAATTTGAAATCTGCTCTCTGCCTTATCTACTTCAAGTCAGCCATCATTTTAAGAAGCCACACTGAAACTGGAAATACCTTTTCTCTGCAACTCTGCTGATATAAAACTAATTCTTAACAGTTTCAGTTTATAGAGTTACCACAGGACTGATAGCTTGCGTAGCTCCTAACTCCCAACAGTTTTTTGTTTTGTTTTTTTTTGTTTTGTTTTGGTGGTATAGGAACCTATTCTTTCCATGTTATTTCTCCATCTGGTACCAAAGCTTCTGTTAAAGAAGTAAAGCCCACGAACATGTCTACTTCATTAACTGAAGTATATTTCTGTTTATCCTTATGTTCAACCTCAAATCTCATTTTAGATTCCTTGGTGTTGAACCCTCCAGTGCTACTTTGGGATGTTATAATTTTTGTGCAGCCAAAATGGTGTAGTGGTTTGAGGATTGGACTGTGACCCTAGAGGCCAGGGTTTAATTCCCCACTCAGCCATGAAAACCTACTAGGTGACCTTGGGCACATTATACATTCTTAGCCCCAGAAAAATAAGTTCGCCTTGGAGTCACCATAAGTTGAGAATGACTTGAAGGCACACAACAACAAGAAGTAATTATCAGTGAGGAAACCCAGATACTATTTAAATGTCTAACATTTGAAAGGAGAGATTTACTTGCAGAGACTAGAAAGATTGTGACAAATTTCATACTACCAAGATTCAGGGCCTTTCTGCACTGTACTGTTATATTCTATTATTCCACTTTCAACATCCAGTCGAATCCTGGGGTTTGCAGTTTAGGGAAGGGCATTTAGAATTCTCAGCCAGAGAGCTCTTTGACCTCAGTAAACTACAAACCCCAGAATTCCACAAGATGTTGAAAGTGGAATAATAGCACTATAATAGTGTACTGTGGAAAGGCCCATAGTTTGATTTCTTTTAAAGGCAGTGATAGATGTTTATAGTAAATCAAATTATTCTATTGAATATGTGCAGGCTTAATATTAAGAAACAGAAATATAAAGATGCATTCCAAACCTGAGATTTTATTTATATTTGAAGTTAAACAGCCAGCCTTTGACTTTCTTTTGTGTTAAATTTGACTTATGCAGGATATTTGAAAAGTGCCTTTTCTTAGTGTTTTTTTTTTTTTTTTTTACTTATTTTAGGAACCAGATGGAACAAGATGCTGAAGAGTCTGGGTTTTATGCTTGAGTCTTGCCCTCAGGAAGTGAATTGTGGAAAAAAACCAAAATGAAAATGCTTCCTGGTGTGGGGGTGTTTGGAACAGGGAGCTCTGCTCGGCTGTTGGTACCTCTGCTGAGAGCAGAAGGCTTCTCAATTGAGGCTCTCTGGGGGAAAACTGAAGAGGAAGCAAAGCAGCTAGCTGAGGAAATGAACATTTCCTTCTACACAAGTCGGACAGATGATGTTTTGCTGCATCAGGATGTAGATCTGGTTTGCATCAACATCCCCCCCCCTCTGACTCGACAAATCGCAGTGAAAGCTCTAGGTACTGTGTTCACGTTGAAAGTTTTTCTGGCTGTTATTTACAGTTCACTTCCTCTCTACTAGATTCCCAGCTGAGAGGTGGTGGCTGTAGCTTAAATAATTGATACCATGAAATTGAATGCTTCCTTTTGGAGCATTATATTGCTTTATAGAACTGTGGAATTCTAAAATATTGAAAGACATACATTCTGTTAACATAAATTGGGATAATATTTCTTCCCTTTTGTAGACTACTGCTGGTATGTTGCTTGCATCCATAGTTTTTAAAATGGCTTCTGTTCTCCTGTTGCAAGTTAATTTTTTTTTATAACTTTGTTTTAATGAGAGTCAATTTGCTTAGCAATGCAAAATGTGGCCAGAAATTTTGGGAGAAAGAAAAGAGGGTAAAAATTATTCCTTCACTTTTGTCAGCCAGAGATAAAATTAGCATTGTATTTTAACTGATCCCCAAAAGGGACTGATGGAAAGAGAAAGCTCCTTTTTTTAGATGTTGAAGGATAGTTTTCGATTAACACTGAGGTGATGTGTGTTGCTGATTAACCCATGGAAATTAGGAAAAGAAATTATAGTTGGGTACTTGTTGAAGTAGCATGCAGTCTGATTTTTAAGCTGTGCGATACTTTTCCTTTTTTATTACCAAATATGGCATGGATTTGAATGTTTTTACGATACTGGTAAACAGGAAACAAGGAGGTGAAAGTATCTCTTGGGGAAGAGCTTACATTCCTCCTTAAGGAAAGCTGACACAAGATGGCAGATATCCAAACAAGAACAATTTTTACAGGGACTTGAAGGTGAATCTTACTGTATTTATAATTAAGTTTTTATTTCACTGGATAGAGTAAAATACAGCAGTGTGTTTCTGATGGTTCACTGACCACTGAATGTCTGCAAAGACCACATCATGGTATTTAATCCTTGGGCAGTGGCGAAGGAGAGTTCTGGACAATCTATGGAAATGAAGGTTTGCTGCCTGCCTGTGGTATTGGCAGTCCTCATTATACATTACAAAAGCAGAGAGACAAGTAGAGGTACCACTGAAGAATTGCTAGAAAGGGTTGGTCTCTTACCTTCTTGCTGATTTATTACTGCTATTATACTAATGAAATCCAAGGTTTAACAAGCATCTGATAACCCAAAGTCTCTTCCAAATGCTGCCAAGACTGATAGAGAAAGATCAAGACATGAAATCGAGTAACATTTAATTTGTATTTTGGGGAGTGTTCAGATTAAACGAAAGCAACAATGGAGGAAGAGGAGGGAGCCATAATCATCTATTAGTGTACAGGAAAAGTAAGGGAGGTGGTAGAATTCAAGACAGAAACAGGAAGGTTAGGTGGCAATCCTATACATAATCATATGGGAATAAGTCCCATTAAACTGAATGAAGGTTATTTCTGCATTGATGTGTATGGGATTGTACTGTTAAGAAAGGAACTGGAGAAAAACATTAATAGAGCACTAAAGAAAGCCAGTGGGACAAAAAAGAAAAAAACTTGAATCAGTGCAGAATCAATGAAAAGGAAAGGATTAATTTTAACCATGGAACAATTCTGGGTTGAGTGATTTGACAGCAGTTCTTCCTAAAAACATCTGCCTGAAGATACAGGATTTGTTAGCTGCACAGATAAACAAATATGATTTGGTTTGCCTTTTGGCAATTAACAGATCGTTGCAGAAAGATGATTTAGCAAGTGGCTGTGTGCATGCTGTATTTTTATTCTCATTGTTACATTTTAAATGCTTTTAAATTAGTTTAAATCAGTGCTATTTCTAAGAGAACAGTTTATTTAATTGTTTTAAACCTTGTTATTATAATAATGGTTATTTGATCTGTGGTTTCTTTTAATCTAAGCTGTGAACTACTTTGGGTCCCATGCTTGCAGAAAGGGAGGGCATAAAGTAAGTAGTATGAGCCAAGGTTTTTCTGACCTTGGAACTAGTACAGTGAAAATAAGAGCACATATATGTGTCTCGGCACAGTTCTGCTAAGGCCATTCTCCTGCAAATCTCGTTTTCGACTTTTTAAAAATTAATATCGTTTGTGATATAAAAGTGAATATACAAACATTTTCAGTCTGTTAAGGGTTTTGTGGGAAAGGAAGCAAGTTTAAGCAGTTCCATATAGTAGCTATTCAAGATGTGCCTTCTCCATAATTAGTATTTTCAGATAGAGGAGGTTATTCTGATCTTGGGCCTAGCAGTGTGAGAGTTAAGGGTGTAGTTTTTAGTAAACTAACTTCATTCACTCATTTCTTACCTTTTCCAAGAACCGAAAATCAAAATAGTTCACACAGGTTGAACAGATACAGATTAAAAACGCACACATAAAAATATACAGAAGGTTAAAAAGTAATTTAACATCTCTGAAACTGAGTTGATTTATTGGTAGAAATCTACTAATTTGTCTTCTGCACTATTGTAGTTTTCTGAAAGTCCACCTAAATCTTGGTTTATTTAAACCAAAATTGCTCTGGAACCTAAGGTATTTCTCCCTCCTTTGTTCTTATATGAGTGAGATAAGAACAGGTCTGCTTGAAAGGACACAATAAAGGGTTTTTTTTTTGTCTTTGTTTTCTTCATAAAGGTTCATGTACAGTAATGCTGCTGTGTAGGTTTTATGATTGCTTGAACTCTCTGACCTCCTCATGGAATCTGAACTAAAATACTCTTCTTTTGCAGGTATTGGAAAGAATGTTATCTGTGAGAAGGCTGCTACCACCGTGGACGCTTTCAGGATGGTCACAGCTGCCAGATATTATCCCAGACTCATGAGCCTTGTAGGCAACGTCCTGAGATTTCTACCAGCTTTTGTCAAAATGAAGCAATTAATAGAAGAGCACTATGTGGGCAATGTTCTTGTCTGTGATGTGCGAGTATACTGGGGAAGCCTTCTGAGCCACAAATACAACTGGATCTGTGATGAATTAATGGGTGGGGGCGGCCTGCATACAATGGGGACTTACATCATAGACCTCCTCACTCATCTGACAAACCAAAAGGCGGAGAAAGTCCATGGCTTGCTGAAAACCTTTGTGAAACAAAACTCCACCATCAATGGCATCCGCCACATCACCAGTGATGACTTTTGTTTTTTCCAGATGCTGATGACAGGAGGTGTTTGTAGCACAGTGACTTTGAACTTCAACATGCCTGGATCATTTGTCCATGAGGTCATGATTGTTGGGTCAACTGGACGCCTTATAGTGCGTGGGACAGATTTGTATGGCCAGAAGAACACTGCTTCCCATGAGGAGCTTCTGCTTGCAGATTCTCTGAATGTTCATGCAGGGCTTTTAGATAAAGGATTCAGAGACATCCCCCTGTTGTATCTCAAAGGAATGGTATACCTAGTGCAAGCACTTCGTCACTCCTTCCAGGAACAGGAGGACCAGCGAACCTGGGATCCCAAGCCAGTTGCAATGGCAGCTTCTTTTGAAGATGGCCTCTATATGCAAAGTGTAGTAGACGCTATTAAAAAGTCCAGCCGGTCTGGAGATTGGGAAATGGTAGAGGTCATGACTGAGGAGCCAGATGCCAATCAAAACCTATGTGAGGCATTACAGCGAAATAACCTGTAACAGAAAGATTTCTGGAGAGCAGAACTTATTGGAAGTGTGGAGAAGTCATTAGGATGGATACATTTCATTAGCTATGATGGATATAGGAGAGGAGGAAGAATGGTCAGTTTTAAATGTTGTGGATTTGTGTGTCACTGCTTATCTTTAAGCCAAACTTCCCGAATTGTTTATCATTAGGAAAACTTGAATTGCCCTTTGCACACAACAGTAGCTAAAACAAAAGAGCAGACTCTGCCGTTGTGGGCAAGTCTGTTTCCTTTCTGTGTATGCAGCTAATGTATTCTTGCAGGTTGCACATGATGGCATAAAGTGCTAGACAAGCATCTCTTTTTAGTAGGAACACAAGATGTATCTTCTGACATTTCTTGATGGACACCCCTTCCAAAGAATTGAAATGAGGCTAACATTAAATTTGTTTGTTAAGGGGATTAGAAGGGACAGGTAGCAGTTTCTGTAGCTTAGGGCCAGGTTAGGTAGCACACACATTTCTTTTCATACATTCTTCTATTTGCACACAAAGGTAGAGGTTAGTGGCCTTACTATAACACTAAAAGAAATATGGGAGAGGAAGACTGAAATCTCCCATGACTTAGGTTATACAGTCATGTGCTCTAGCAGTTCTTCCTGTTCTTCATACTGTTGCTGGAAATAGGCTGGGAGTAGATAAAGCTATCTAGGATCAATTGGTTGAGGGGAAGGGGAAGTATGGTAGGGAGAGGAGTCAGCATCACTTTAGCAGGACTCCTACTACTAAAATCTCCCATCACACACAGTATCTCTTGCGTTACATGTGAACAGGATAGAGATATGAATGACAGCCCCATCCTTCTCATTTGGACTTTGGTATTAAATGTTTTAAATTCAAATGCTGCTCTTTGAGACTAGCAGGTTTTGGCCTACTTCTAGAAAGTAGACTGGAGTGCTCTGTGGAGTTCATGTGCTCTCAGTGCAAACAGTGAGTTAAGCAGGTTTAATCAAGCCAGAACTTGAAAAAGTCACTTTTTGGAGAGAAACTCCCAGAATCACCCAGCTGTTGCTCTGAATCAAGCATTGGATGGTGTTCCCTATCCCTTTCACAACTTGTATCCTCTGGAAGAATGGCACTGTTTGCAGAGCAGCTCTTAGTGTGCAACGAACACATCTCAGACCTGTTTTTTGCTTGGGCTGAAATTGAGAAGGGTGGCTAACTTTTATATGAAATACATTGTTTACTTGAATATTTTTAATGTTTTCCTACTAAGTTTTAATTCTGTGTATTAATAAGCAACCGTCTGTATCTTCTTGTAAATGGTGACTTACTGTGGAAGAGGGAAACCAAGTACACATAAGAATTTTAGAAAAGCCTGCTCAGCTGTTTTCTTCTCACATTTTTTTTCTCTTCTGAGAAGAGAAAATTGAGGATACAACTTACCAGTTGTATCCTTAATTCCAGTTACAGGTCTTGTACAACTAGATTTTAAAATAGTATAGGGCAGAGCCTGCTGGTGTGCACAAGAAAAATCTCAGTTCAAAGAAGATTTCCAACTTTTCTTCACAGCATGTTGAATTTAAGAATGCAAAATACCTACTTTGACAAGGAATGTGAAGATTAGGAGGGCTGCATCAAATGAAACAACAGAAATCTAGGATTGGATTTTTTAAAAAAATAGCCAGTGTGGAATTACACTGAAGGTTCTCAGATGTATATCAATGCACAGACATTGTATTCCACACCTAAAGTATCCCCATCAAGCTGGTATTTGCCTCAAAATACAGAGAAAAAGGCCTTTTAAAACCTCCCATATTGCCATAGTTCTGATCCAATCTCCCTTCTTACCCTTCATTTGTTTGTAAAGGAAATTGAGATGGAACATCTTATTCACAGCCTTAAATCCAAGCTGAAGAAGATGCTGAGTTTGACAACTGTCAGAGAATGAGAATGGGAACTTGGAGAGGTGCATCGTTTTCCCTAATTTTTTTAGAAAATGTTTTAGATGGGGAGGGCTGAACATGGTTCCCTCACTTAGGTATGACTTCTGTTTTATTTCCTGGTTAAGAAGAAAGTTTCTAATGGTATGAGTTGAATGGCTAAATTGCCCCACAAGATCCCTAGTTAGGGGACATTTTGGTGAAAAAAGGAATAATTTGGTGGGTATTAGCATGATTTGGAGAGTCAGCATGGGATAGTGAATTGAGCATTGGACTACAACCCTGTAGACCAATGTTCGATTCCCTGCTTGGCTGTGGAACCCACTGAATGACCATGGGTGTGTTGCACAATAGCCCAAGAAAACCCCATGAGAGTTGCCATAAGTCAGAAATGACTTGAAGGTGCACAACAACAACAGAACATGATTGAGGGCAGCAAAAACTGCCTTTGGGGCCATATGTGCCTCAGAGGCTGAATTTTCCCAATCTTTGTCCTAAATTAGAAACTTTAGGGTATGGGATTAGAAACTGTAGATGCAGAGCACAAAAAGTTTGACATTTGCACACTGAAAATTCCTGCTTCTAGTTTTTTTGATTTCGAAGCCTATAGCAGAATGTATACTTGCACAATAATATTAAGGCTAAGAATTTGTTCTCAACACTGAGATTGTTTGAATTTCTTTTTCAGATTATGAAGTAAAAATTCAAACAGAATAAATCAGCTGTTGATGGTGACTTTTGCTTATGGTTTGCTTTGGTTAAAAAGACTGATCTGTTCAGTTAATTTTGCTCTTGTATGAACAATCTGTTCTGTTTAGAGTTTGGTAATTCTTGTGTACTTCAGTATGCATTATGGTTACTGTGATCTTGTTGATCTTGGAAAGTGAGTTGATAAGTTGTGCTTCTTTAAAAATATTAATCCATGGAAAGAAAGAAGCATTATTTCACTGAGCCTCTTGTTTGATTCCGTATTTGTACGATTCTTTTTAATGTCAAAAAGTAGTAGGCTTCCTGCCACCACTTTCCTTATATTTTAGAAGCCTTTCATTTTCTTTTTAAAATTATGAGGTTGACCACTTCTTTCTGTGCCAAAGGTGTAATTGTCAAGGTTTAAGAAGACAGTACTACTGTCCCCTAGCTTCTTTGCCTCAGTCCCCTGGAGCAGATAGAATATTCCATTGTTGCTGATATGGGTGTATGTTGTAAAGGGTAAAATACAAATAGGTGACAGTACCATAACAGAAGTTAGAAGAAAATAGTCTTTTTAGGATCACACCAAAACCTCTTGGCAGTCCACAATCCTGTGTAAGTAGCTCAGCTGCTTCAGGAAAAAGCTGAGGCATGAAGGCAATAGCATCCTGCTGCTGTTTCCCGCTCCAGCCCCTCACCCCAGTATTCAAGAGACATAGTACTTCTCTTCCTGGAGACTCCATTTAGTTATGGATGAGATGAGCATATTGCCAACTTCCATGGAGAGGTTTCATAACTCCATCACCTAATATGTACACTGTACACTGAATTAATTCATGCTCATATAGAATCTATGATAATAGTGTGTTGAGTTACTAGACAGTTTCCTTTCTAGTTGATTATGGAATGTGGTAAATTCAGCCTGCCTAACCTGTCACTCCTCAGTTATATTATGACCCAAATACCCATTGTTCTCTGCTAGCCTGGTCAGCAAAAGGATGAGTGTTATCATCAACACGTTTGGAGAGTGCCAGAGCAGGTCTGCTTGGTATGGGTCATACTGTCCTTATTTTTTGTGTTGCTCAAGAAATGGCTGAACTGGCATTAAAATTCCCTTTCTTTTACAAATGAGACAAATACACTGGCTTGACACACTTGAATATAATGAGGAATCCTTGGAGAAATAGATTCAGTAATGATAGAAGGCATGTCTAGTAAAATAATGCAAGCATTGTAAAAATTTGAGAAACTAAACCAGCTCTATGCCCTTAGGCTTATCTCATTGAGTAGTTCCGTATCCAACTAGATGTTGCTATTTGTACTGTGGTGACAACGGTGGGACAAGATGAGCTGCACAGACACTGAGCATCTTATCAATGTCTACTTGCGTGGACTTGTCTACTTCTGTTTTTGCTGCAGCTCCTGAAGTGGCACTTACTGGACTTCTCTGTTCTTTGCCTTTGTCATCTGCAACTACAATAGAAAACAAAAACTCAGTATGAATCTGTCTGTCTCATGAATTGATACAGAAAGGCAAAACTAGCTATTGTGTGCCCTGAAGTCATTTCTGACTTAGAGCTACCCTAAGGTGAACCTATTATGGGCTTGGCAAGATTTACTCAACGTGGGTTTGCTGTTGCCTTCCTCTGAGGCTGAGAGAATGTGACTTGCTGGTTCTGGCTTCCGGTTGCATCAGCGGAGGACATGATCTAGCGAGCTCTGCTAAACTGCAAACCCCCAAAGCATGCCTGACAGGAGCTCCCCCGTCAAGCTAGTTGACTCCCTGATACACAGGGAGTCTGAAGACTCCTATCCAGCTGGGATCAGGACCGGCTAAGTGTCTGCTTGGGGATGGAGTGGCCACAGCAGGAACCAAGGCTGAGGAGAATCATGTGCTTCAGTAAAGCCGGAGTGAGGGCTTCCTCCACGATGGACGTTACATTTACTGTGTCTGGATCTCTCATATGTATATAATTTGATTTTTCCCCCCAGTAACATTGTTTATTGAAGACAAGAAACCTTTGTTCACAGCAGCTGAAATTACTTCCTAATGCTTAAGAATCTTCCTGTGCTACAGAACATTTAAAGTGACAGTACCTCTTTTTGATCATTATTGGGACAATAAATTAAGTTAAAGAACTCAACTCCTCTCTTTCTTTCTCTCAATCTCTCTTGCACTTTGGAATTTATTTTAGAACCTTTAAAAGGACATGATTATTAGTTTATGTTTTCTTTAATTGTTTTGTTTTTGGTATATCTGGGCTTTCATTTGGATTTTGAAATCTCGAAAAATTGACTTTCTTTTATTTTTCTCTTTGACTGAACAGTTTTTTTTTTATTGGACTATCTGATTTGGATCATGCCTATATTTGGCCTACGTAAACAACTGAATAAGATTTTGTTTTTATTCCTAAGATTGTCACGCTTGATATTATGAAGATGGGCTCTTTTTAAAAATAACTTTGTCAGTGTGCTTGCTGGTTGGTATTGCGCTAATTTTTACATCTCTGAGAACGTTTAAGTAAGACTTGCCTTTCTTTGATGTTTGGGAACACAAGCTGCCCTGTTTGACGATACACTGAATACTGGATGGAAGTAATCATGGTTTCAATTTTGGAATATGACAATCAATTTAGAAAAGACCCAGTGGAAGAGGAGGATGTACTTGAGTACTTTGTGAGTTTTTTGGCTGAATTCATGCATGTAATTATAAGTTTCCATTGAGAATAAGTCCGATGTATTCATAGAACATCTATCAAGAGAGTCTAAAGATGGGTCAGGCAGAGATGAAGGCAGCAAAATTCAGCAGGTGTCTGAAATGATATCTCTGCAATCACAAGGGAAAGAGGATGCAGTAAGAACCCTGCAAGATCTGACTCAAGACTCGGAAATTAGGATTATACAAATTGAGATAAAATGTGCAGCAAGATTTGGAGAGAGCCAATACAGCTGATATAAGAAGGATGAAGGTTTTAAGCTATAATTCAGCCTTCAACTAAAAAGTGGAAAGACCAAACTTAAGAGTCTGATCAGAAATTATTATGGAGAATGACTTGTCTGTACTTTTAGAATATTTTTTTTTTCAGGAAATAGGAGAACTATAACTTCTTGGGGGACAAACTTACCAGAAAAACTTTCCAAGTGGGACTGACCTGAAGAGTTGATTTTCACTTACAAGAATAAAAGGCATTGTCATGCCCTGCTTCCAGAGCATGGACTCTGACTCAGAGTCTGAAGCAGAGGGCACGCCAGAGGCTGAAACAGAAGGCATGCCAGGGCCTGCTGTAGAGAGAGAGAGAGGTTACAGTGCCGGAAACAGAACAGGGGATGGTGTAGCTCCAACAGAGTCCTGCCTCTCCAGATATAGAGGGACACTTACCTAGACCCAGCTTCACACAGCACAGGCAGCAAAGAGAAACTCAGCGTTGCTCTTTCAAAATTTATAACCGGCAACAATCAAGGCACAGCTGCACTGGGCTTTGTGTTGGGTAGGCCTCCATATTTAGTATGGGATAGTAGTTAGTATGGGATATATAGTAGTATATAGCTGCTTGCTTGTAACCGAGAATGTGAACCAGAGACCGTTAGATAAACAACACCTGGAATTCAGCACTGATAAGAAATACCAGCCTGAGCTAGTTCCTCCAAGGTCTTTTTGCTGTCTGATTACTGTGGGAAGAGTTTCTTTTGCTTATTATGTTTGGTCTCTGCAAATTGCTTCCAGTTTGATCACTGAAGTCTTGTACGCACATCATGCTCCTAATCAACCATGTATTAGCAGTGGTACATTTGTGTGTGTGATCTCGGTTCCTGACAGAGTGATCAAACTGGATTAAAACTAACAACATGCATCAAATAAGCGAAGAAGACCAGGAAGCTGTTGAAGTTCCAGGCAAGGAAACTGCTGAAGGAGACAAAACAGCTCCTAGCCAGGCTATTGATGTAAGACCCAAAACACGGCCTTCGCCCCCTGCAACAACCCTGACTGGAGGTCAGACTTGGGCCTGGGGAGAGAGACCAGAAAGTGCACGGCACCACAGACGTCGAGCTACAAGATGGGACACATCAATTGGTGAGATCAACCTAATGGAACAACTTCAGGCCCGGGAAGAAGAAGAAGTAGAAAAGCAGAGAGAAGAAGTTTTCCAATTGAGGGCTCAGCTGCATGACTGGAGGCTTCTGGTGCCTCAAATTGGATGAGCACCTGCCCAAGCTCCAGCAGCTGCTGCCACCCCTGTAGCACCGGCACCTGCACCTCCTGGAATGCTGGCACCGGCCGTTGGGGCCCGACCTTTCCAGGAGATGAAGACCACCTATGATGGCAATGGCGCCAAGTTGTCCTATTTCCTCAACATGGCCTCTAATTACATGATTGACTACAGGAACAGTTTCACTGACAACGCTGCCAGAATTAGATACCTGAGCCAGCATCTCCAAGGAGAAGCAGCGGAGTGGGTTGCTGGCTTGTTCGACTCACGAGCTGAAGAAACAGCTGACCTGGAGCTGTTCATGCACCAACTCAGAGAAAGATTTGAGCATCCATTCTTTCAAGAAAATGCCAGGTACCAACTAAAAAAATTACGTCAAGGGAAAGGACCCATAGGAGAATATTCACAAGAATTCAGGAGGTTAGCCGTGAAGGTGCCTGAATGGAGAGATGACATTCTAAAGCAATTTTATTGAGATGGATCGAACCCTATCATCCTTGATCGCTGCCTGACCCAAGGGGATCCTGCCAGCTTCTTGGGATGGATGAGACTAGTGGGGGAAGTGGAAAGCATCATGGAAAGTGTTCAACTCACCTGGCAGAGACAAGCTCAAGAATTCGGCCACAGGAGAAAACCACCTTCCTGAGCAGTGAGGAGAAGAAAAATGGCTCAAAGAAGGAACCTGCTTTCAGTGTGGAAAGAAAGGCCACATTGCTAGTGAATGTCAGGGATCGAAGAAACTCACTGAAGGAAAACCAAGCACTTCCTCCACCAGACCTCCATCTCGCAAAGCTGACACCCTGAAGCCAGCAGCCAAACGCCCTGCTGGAGGCACCACTGGGGGAACTTGCGATGGTGAGGACAGCTCTCTCACTGCATCTGATTCAGAAAGTGATGATTGGGACACCGCTGCGTATGCTAATGTAAGTACCACCAAAACCAAACATGTTTATGTGACAGTAACTCTCCAGGGAAATGATGGCAAATTACAGATATGCAGGGCCTTGGTTGACTCTGGCTGCACATGCAGCCTATTAAATCCTGCATTGGCAAAAGAACTTGATGTGAAGTTTGAACCCCTAAAATGAGCCATAAAGTTGTCTCGGATGGTTCACTGATGGCAGGGAGCTCAGTAAGGGAAAGAACTAAACCCATTCCTGTTCAACTGGAAAAATATCAGGGGAAAATACGTTTCCTAGTGCCCAGAACAATTGGATTTCAGGTAGTCCTTGGGTATGATTGGCTAAGAAAACACAACCCCCAAATTGACTGGACACATGGCTTGCTCAAGCATACCCATGACATAAACCAGACACCTGAAGAATTCGCCCCCTTCTCTGCACTCACTTTAACCTTTGAAGAGTTGCAGAAAATCCCTGCAGAGTACCGAGATTTACAAAAAGCTTTTGAAGACCATGAAGCAGACAAATTGCCCCCTCATAGAGACTTTGACTGCAAACTCAGGCTAATAGATGGGGCCAAAATTCCCAAACCAAAAATATATCCAATGAACAAACAAGAACTCGTTGCCTTAGAAAAGTTCCTGAACAATACAACGTGGATTTATAAAACCTTCATCCGCTCCGACCGCTAGTCCCATATTTTTCTGCAATAAAAAAAATGGAGATGAACCTAGGCTTATCGTAAACTATGATTTAATTAATCAGGCAGTGCTGCCAAACATTTACCTGATTCCTTTGACTGAGGACTAATTGATAAAAGGCAAATGCTTTACAAACCTAGACCTCAAAGAGGCTTTCCACAGAATTTGCATGGATCCCAAAAGTGAGTGGTTGACTACTTTTTCAACCCCACTGGGAAATTACCAATGGACTGTTCTGCCTTTTGGATTACAAGCTGGCCCTGCTGCTTTCCAGATGTTTCTCAATTCTGTGCTACAAGATCTGCTCTAGGAGGGTGTTGTTGCTTATCTAGATGACATTTTAATATATTCAGAAACACTAGAATAACACACCCAACTTGTACGTACTGTACTACAAAGACTCATAGACAACTTGTTGTTAAGCTCTCCAAATGCGAGTTTCACACCCAAACTTTTGATTATCTAGGGTACCGCATTTGCCACAATACCCTAAACATGGACCCTGCCAAACTTGAGACAATACTTAAATGGCCAGTCCCTAAAATTAGAAAGCAGCTCCAACAATTCCTTGGCTTTGCAAACTTCTATTGTAACTTCATAAAAGGCTTTGCAACGATTGCCCTCCCCCTCACTGACCTCTTGAAAAAGCAACAGACACCAAAGCTAACAGAAGCAACTGCATCGGTTGATCTGATAAATGCCAGACTGCATTCAATGCTCTCAAGAAAAAATTTACCTCTGAGCCCCTTCTCTTGTTCCCTGATTCTTCCAAAGAATTCATAATTCAAACCGATGCATCTGATTTCGCTATGGGTGCTGTGCTTCTACAAAAAGACACTGACAACCATCTAAAACTGTGGCCCTTTATTTCAAAAAAGTTCTCAGAACAACAACGCAACTGGCCTATGTGGGAAAAAGAGGCAATGGCCATCCATTTTGCCCTTTTCTCCTGGAGGCACCTACTTGAAGGCACCAATGTTCCTTTTCAAGTCTGGACTGACCATCATAATCTTGAAACACTAAGAAATGGCAAAAAATTAACCCCAAAACAAGCACGCTGGGCTGAATTTTTCCAGTGCTTCAGATTCAAAATTGTTTTTAAACCTGGCAAAAGCAACACTCTAGCAGATCCTCTTTCGAGGCTTCCCTGCTACGAGTCTCACTCCTCTGCTTCTATATCTTCTGATAAACCTTTATTTTCTCCAGACACTTTTGGATTACAAGTAACTACACGTGCACAACAAAATGCACATACAAATGCTTTTACCCTCCTTGATTCTGCTTTTCAACAATCTCTCAAATCTGCTTACCAAACTGACGACTGGCTTAAATCTCACAAAGACTCCATCACCTGGTTTAATGACCTAGCTTTCATCAGGACCATTTGTGTGCTAGCCCCATGTTGTCCCGAAATTCTTCAAAGATACCATGATTCCAAACCTGCTGGCCATTTCAGATTTCTAAAAACTCTGCACTCCATCAGAAAACTATTCCGCTGGCCGGGTCTCACAAAACAAGTTCAAGATTATATAAAAAACTGTTCCATTTGCAACACTTGCAAATCCAATTCTTCCAAGCTGCATGGTCTACTATAGCTGCTTCCTGTTCCCTCCTCCCCTTGGGATATAATTTCTTGGGACTTTATTGTTGGTCTCCCAACCTCACGCGGCTTCCACACTATTTGGGTAGTCACTGATCACTTTGCCAAACATTCTCACTTTATTCCCCTGAAAAAGATTCCAACCGCTGAGAAATTGGCTGACCTTTTCATCACAAACATTTGGAAACTACATGGTCTTCCAACCACAATCATTTCTGACAGGGAACCTATCTTCACTTCCAAATTTTGGACTTCACTACTAAAAACCCTTGGTATTTCCTCAAAACTTAGCAGTGCCTATCATCCACAAACTGATGGCCAAACTGAATGCACCAATCAAACCCTCGAACAATATTTATGCTGTTTGATAAAGTCCAACCAAAATAATTGGGCACTTCTACTCACATTTGCTGAATTTGCCTACAACTCTGCCTTCCATTCCTCTACTGGAAAATCTCCTTTTAAAATTGTCTCAGGGACCACCCCAAAACCCTTTCCTTCACTGCCTGCCTCCCTCCCTTACCTCTTGGATTACAAAAATTTGTTCCACTTGGAACTCTGTTGGAGACTCCCTGCAAGCCTCTAAGGCTTCCCACAAATATTTTGCTGACTGAAAGAGACAACCCAACCCTTCTTACAAGCCTGGGGACCTTGTTTACCTTTCCTCCAAAAACATTTCCACTAGTGGACCCTCCAAAAAACTTTCTCCTAAATACGTTGGTCCTTTCCCAATCAAACGTGCCATTAATAATGTCACCTTTGAACTTGATTTACCTGACTCTTACAAGCTTCTTCACCTTGTTTTTCATTGCAGCTTACTGAAGCCAGCTCTTTCGAATTCCTCTTCACAAATTAATCATCCTACCTGACCTGCTGTTCCTGGTTCCCAAATTTCTACGATTCCTTGCTGCCAATGTCTATTTCCATTGTTTGCTATGTCCCTGATTTTCCCTTTTCTTTCCCACTTTCCTCTACCTTTCCCTTTTTCCTCTTTCCATCGTCTTCCTTGTGTTTAGTTTTTTTTTTCTCGGGATGGGCAGGATGTCGGGTAGCCCTCCATATTTAGTATGGGATAGCAGTTAGTATGGGATATATAGTAGTAGTATTTAGCTGCTTGCTTGTAACCAAGAATGTGAACCAGAAACCGTTAGATAAACAACACCTGGAATTCAGCACTGGTAAGAAATACCAGCCTGAGCTAGTTCCTCCAAGGTCTTTTTGCTGTCTGATTACTGTGGGAAGAGTTTCTTTTGCTTATTATGTTTGGTCTCTGCAAATTGCTTCCAGTTTGATCACTGAAGTCTTGTACATGCATAACGCTCCTAATAAATCATGTATTAGTATTGGTACATTTGTGTGTGTGATCTCGGTTCCTGATACTTTGAGTCTATTTAGCTGGTGTCCTTCCCCTCCAGGAGTTATCAGAGCTTATCTGACCTGCTACCTTGCTGGATGCCTTGACAAATGCTCGGATTGACCTTGGACACTTCCTTGCTGTGCAATCCTGCTGAACTTTGTTTATGTTAGTTTATTTATGAATCTTTGCTTACTGCTTGGAAGTAAGTAACAAGCTGGGAGATAATCAGTTTGTTTGATTTACCAGCTGTGCAGGACTGAGATACAACAGGCATAGACAGCATGGCTGAGTTGACAGGCCTTTCAGGAATACTTAAATACAATCCTGTCATTGGAACAGAAAGGAAGAGAAAGAATGACTCTGATGAAGAAAGAGGACTATAAAAACAGGAGAAGAGTTTGGAAGGAAATGATGGTGAATTGATGATGATGATGATGATGATAGGTTTTTTATTTTTTTAAACTTTAATCTTAAACTTGGTATTTTTACTATCACAAGAGAAGTGCAATTCGAATTGATAGTCTTACTGTGTTTGTTGCTTTTAGAAGTTAGTTCCTACATAGAGGACTATTAAATTTAAGAGTACGTTAGGGATGTTTAATATATAGATAACATAGAATACAGAATAGGTTAAGAAGGATTTATGTTGGTGTTAAGTCAGTAAGTAAAGAGTTAAGTTAATAAGTATTTTGCTGATAAATGATTCTAAACGATTAATAAGTGATTATAAGTGAGTACTATTAAGTGGTTAAAAGTGATCTTTAATAATTAAGCTATAATTACTTAGAATGATTAGTATCTTTTGATAATTGTTATTATTTTTTGGTGGTTGGAGATTAGTTAATATTAGTATAAAATATAGAATAAGTTGATAAATGATTACAGTTATTGCTCCACATTTGCTAGGGTTCAGGGCACAGGACCCCGTGAAAGTAGAAAAATGGTGAATAACTCTAGGCTTTCGAAATACAAACACACAAAAAAGTATGATCACCATATTGAACCCACCATGGATTCTTTTGAGGCATCAGGGTTCCTTCTCAAGGCAGAAGTGGATGGCTGGTGGGGCCTACTGCCACCTCCCCTGCCGCTGGACACCATTTTTAATATGAACTTCCAAGCCCTGTTCGCAGTTTCTCTGTCTAACGAGGCTTGCAGTCCCTATTAAAAATGGCATAGGGAGGCAGCAGAAGTGACAGCAAATAATCTGTGAACAATCAAATCCACAAAAAGGAAACCAGCAAATATGGAGGGCTGACTATATATTCGATAATAAGAGATTTCTATTCATTAATTAATATTATAGGCATATAATTAACCTTGATATAAATTTAAGGATTTAATAGTTTGTTGTAACTGTTTAACTAATATTCACTGTTTGTATTAAGGGTGGGAACCAATTTTTAGTTATTTGTAGTCTTTTTAGTGAGTTGTAGTTTAATATCTGTAATTTTGTTATGTATTTGTTATGTATTGTTTGTTTTCCCTTTTCTAGTATTTCATTGTGTATTCTTTGTGTTTGTATTGTTTTGTAGTGCTGTTTGTTTTTATCCAATAAAACTTTATTATTAAAAAAAATGTGACTTGCCCAGTGTCCCAATTGGTTTCCTTGTCGATGTGAGGATTCAAACCCTGATCTCCCAGAATTTTGATCCAACACTCAAACCAGAGCTTTCCAAACAGTGTGTTGTGACATATTAGTGTGTTGCCTGAAGTATGTAGGTATGTTACCTCCCCAGGCTGAGAAAGACCCTCCTCCACCTTAGCTTCTCCCGCTGCCTCGCTGGGGTCTTTCCTTGGCAAGGGTAGCGAGCCAGGTTGGGGGGGTGCATTTCCTGCTGTTTAACCTCTGGTTTGTTAGTAAAACTGCATTACTCTGTCGTGAAGTGATGCATGTCTAAAAAGTGTGTCACCAACATGAAAAGTTTGGAAAGCTCTGCACTACACTGTGCTGGCTCAATGTTAGCTGACCAGTTGCTTTTTCTACTCTACCCCACCACTCTCATGTGTACTCAATACCTTCTAACTGAAAAGTAAAGGAGTCTTTGCCCCACCACACAGTACAGGTTTCATTTGTCTTCTATTTCTTGCCGTTCCTTCAAAGGCCAACCCATTATGCCATTCCCATCCTCCTTGTGTATTCCCAGCTTGTTACCTATGTTTGGAGTGATTTTCAGTTCTAAGGGGCCTGTCTTGTCCTCTAAGGTGAGAGGAACCTCCATTTGGGGTAGATCACTTTCCTTGTCTGATGGGCTGTTCAACTCTGGGTTGTCATAGTTGATGTATTGATATAAAGGGCGCAGACGCTGAGACTTTCCTAGAAATAAGAAGATGAAGTGAACTTTGGAAGGCAAGGTAGTCTCTGAGGTGTACTTGGCTGTTGGGATAAGAACTGTCATGCTTATTTGCAAGGGGAAAATGCCTTTGCCCTTGTTACTCACCTAACCCACCTAAAAACAATGTCCTGAAGGTCGTAATTATTTTATATCAAACATAGTGAGCCATAGAGATCTACTGGAAGGACACGTAGGCAGTGAAGCTATGGGGATAGATCAAAAGAGTAGTCTGTTTTCTGTCACGCATCCTAGGTGAATCCTGCAAATGGCTCACAGGCCATTGGAATGGATTTTCAGCCTTGACAACACTAACAGGAGACAATAAGTCTCTGGGATCAAATTAACATGTCAAACAGCCAGGGATATGACACCTTGAGATATGCATCCCCAGATGAGAAACTCATCTTGCGGGAAACTACAAGGATGTTTGGCTGTATTTTCTTTGAACTACAAAGCTGAAATCCATCTTCATAAAACTGCAGCCATCTGTTCCCCAGGACATTTTTTTCAGCTCTGTTTACCACTATAACTAGCCCCCTTTTTCTCCTTTTTTTTTTTTGGAGTTCTCCCAGACCCGCAAACAATGCTGCTGGTAAGCTCCCCTCAGCCTCAAAAGGCGTGGCTGAGATCGACTTTTCACTTGTTTTCTCTCAGCTGAAGACTTCTGGATTGGTACAGTATTACCCCAAAACCCTTACGTCTCTCTCTCTCTCTTAATTTTCACCTCCTTCTAAATTTCTATAGTCTTGTATGCTTGTTAGAGTGAGTGCAGCTGAGTGATTGTATGGATTTTAACATCTATGTCAATAAAATACTTAAATTTGAAAAGTTAGCCCGATTCTCTGTGATCCAACTCTGTAAACATTGGGCAAAAGATCCTTAATTACCCTGCCCTCTTTGCATTGCTAAAGTGGTGTACATAGCTAATTTTCCCCACAAGTGATAATTTTGACATGTGTTGGGAATCCCCCTAAGGGGCCCCTAGCAAGCAGGGTAACACCCTTCCTTTTTTTTCCAGCATGCAAGGTGCTCGAGACAAGAAGGGTCTCCACCACTGCCCCAGTCTGGTTTCTCAACAGCTACCCCAACAACCAGTTTTCCAAGGCCACATGGTAATGGAGTAGGAATGGTTTGCAAGGGTCATGTCTTTTGATGAGAGAACCATTCCCTATCTGCAGCACAAGGATTCTGGAACCTGAATTCTCATGCTGAAATGTGTGGGAGAAAATGTTATTGGTAGACCAGGGAAATACAACCACCTAATTTTGGGATGCTTCACGAATGAATTAGAAATTAGAGGCATTTTTGGTAGTCACTCTTAACTGGTCATGTTGTCTGAGAATTATGGAAATTGTAGTCCAAAGATCTAGAGAATGCCATATTGGGGAAGCTGCATTTTGGTGATGGGATTGAGGGCAGAAGCAATCTCCATTGCATCTGATAAATTTGGTAAGAAGGTCTAGTATTTAAGCAGTTGACGGTAATTATCTCTGTTTTTATGTTAACATATACAGCTCAAAAGAGCCTGCTATCTTTTCTTCATCATTGCTTTATAGGAACTGGTAGAATCTTCTCATTTTCTACAGGTTGGTTATTCCCACCTCAGATAGAATATACAGAAATATTGCCCCCCTATCTCTCTCAGCCCAGGGAGACCTAGCTTGTATGTTCCCATGTTTCTGTGCACTCACTCTCTACAGCCGCGGACTCTGGAGGCAGTACATTCCCAGTGCTGGCAGACAGAGCCACTGGGATATCCAGTGTGCTTTTCCTCTTCTTGGATTTCTTGGGCTGCTTTGGTAAGAGTGGAACTTCAACTTCAGGGCCCACTGCCTCCACTGACTTTATAGGGAGTTTCTTGAAGTCTGGATGTTGGAAGATGAGCATGTCAGAGTCAGTTCTATGAGGCAGAAACAAGATATGACAGGCAAATGAGAAGGCTGAGGAACAAAAAGGGAGAGAAGTGGTTCCAGCAAAACTGTCATGGTTCATTATGGACTCTGGGGCACCATTTGCTAGATCAACTGCCCTGTACCCAGTGTCCTCCAGATGTGTTGAATTGCAGTGCATACTTTCAAACCAGACCAAGCTAGTTGAGGATAATAGAAGTTGTAGTCCAACTATCTGGTAGGGAAACAATGCTAAGTATCAGCTCCATCAGAGCTGAACCGGCATACCTGCTCTTTCCTGCTTTTCCTTTCAATTATTTTTCAGCAGGAAAAAGAACAAGGCAGTTGCAGTGGAAACAACCTATTTGTATTCAAACTGCATAATCTGCAGACTTGGAGCTCTTGTATTCTTCTTTGTGGTCTTTGTGACTCACACAAATGGGTCATCTGTGCCTGCACTGTGCAAATATTCAGAACATTCTAGAGCCTGAAGCCTGTACTGGCAGGACCTCGCCCCCATTCCCTGAGGAGATATAGCCCCTCTGCAGCCTAAACTGTTAGTTTCTTTTCTTCTCCCACGGCAGAAGCATTTAAGGAACCTTCTTTCAGAGCTTTCATTTCCTGGTCTTGACTTTGGTTTCTTCTCAACTCATGGTTCATCTTTGTCATTTTGGTTTGTTCTTCTTCAGTCGTCAGTTTGGTTGTCTCAGTCTGTCTTTGGCTTCCCTTCAGTTCTGACTCTCCTTTGTTAATGGTCTCTTTCTTCTATTGTGCATTGGCTTACTGCTGTATGGTCTCCGTAGCTGTGTTCAAGTGCTGCTCTTCCTGTGGCAGTAAAATACCCAACAAGGATGGACATTCTAAGTGCCTCCTTTGCTTAGGAGAGGAGCATAATGTTGGGTCCTGTGCCCATTGCCAGCTGTTCACACCACAAATCAGGCATAATCAGGTGACAAGGCTCAAGGTTCTCCTCTGGGAAAAAGTCTTAAGTGCTATTGACCTGATCTTCCTGGCCAGATCTTTGTACTCTACCTCCAACCCATAGGAGGGATCAAGGAGAACTTGACTGTATAACTGTTGGCAACGATGTTCGTGGATGAAGGGCGCATCATTCGTCTTGGCTCGTTCTTCATCCACGAACACCTATGAACACGAACCATCTGTACTGCTCTCCTACCATCTTCCAGATCCATATTTTGGGTCCACTTTCAGGAAGCACTTTCACGCCTGGTCCTCCATCACCACAGACTCTTGGGTTCTTTCCTTTGCAATATAAATTGTTACATCAAATCCTGCAAGTTCAAGATGGTGTCCCCGAAATTAATCTTTCCCCTTCTCCAACAAAGGGATTGGTTCTCCACCCTGGACCTCAAGGATGCCTACTTTCATATAGCCATTCGTTGGGACTACAGGAGGTTCCTCACCTTCATGATCAGCCATCGAGCCTTCAGGTTCTGAGTGCTTCCCTTCAGCCTCAGTACAGCCCCCGGAGTGTTCACCAAATGCATGGTGGTGATAGCAGCAGCCCTCAGGCAACACAGGGTTGTCCTCTTCCCCTATATGGCTGATCATCTCCCACTTCCGTACCAGCTTGCAGAGGGACCTTGAAGTAACTTGTCAACTCCTCCACAACCTAGATCTTACCATCAACATCACCAAATCTCATCTCCACCAGATCCACTGCATAAAGTTCATTGGAGCAATCTAGACTCCACATCCCAGCTGGCCTTCCCTCCACAGGAGCACTACATCGGATTTCCACAGCGGTGTTGCTCTTACAACGGAATTGCTGTACAGCTGCCCATGCCATACAGGTCCTGTTAGGACTGATGGCTTCAACCACATCTGTGATTCCCCTTGCCAGACTCCACATGAGGCCTTTACAGAGTTGGTTCCTCGGCACCTTCGACGCCCTCACTGACGATACCCATCAACACCTCTCGATATTCAGACATCTCCTTCACTCCCTTTTGTGGTGAAAAGACCCTCGCAATGTTTGGGCAGCATGCCCTTCCACCTCCCAGAACCCTCAGTATCCATCACAACTGATGCCTCCCTCGATAGCTGGGGAGCCCACTGTCGTCACTTCTCGGTGTGAGACCGATGGTCGAAATCCTTCAAAACCCTCCACATCAATGCCCTCGAGATGCTAGCTGTCCTCAAAGCCCTCAAGGCCTTTGAAGTTGTAGTCTTGGGTCACATGGTAAAGATCCTAACAGACAACACCACAGTAACATACTGTATAAAAAAGCAAGGAGGAACTCAATCACGAACGCTCCTCTCCCTAACTCTCTGACTCTGGTGGTGGTGTCTCCCTTGACAAGTCCTTCTGAGAGCTGTCAACCTTCCTGGTACCAAAAACACTGTAGCAGATCACCTCAGTCGGATACCACTGGTCTCCCACGAGTGGAAGCTTGACGAGTTGGTACTCCAAGACATATTTGCCTCATGGAGAACACTCCTCATCAACCTCTTCATGTCTCCAACAAAGAAACAGTGTCCCCTCTTCTGCTCAAGGACCGCAGGAGACGGGAATCCTTGGGCAACGCCTCCCTCTACCATTGGGCAGGAACAACAGTATACATCTTTCCCCCGTTCCCTCTGATCACCTGAGTCATCAAGAAGATCCATCACAACAGAGCCTCAGCAATCATGATCACTCCTTGGTGGCCTCGCCAGCCCTAGTTCGCCCCACTTCTCCTCCTCTCAGGGTCTCGGTATTGGAGGTTGCCACCCAAACCATACCTGTTGACCATCGACAATGGCAGAATCCGTCACCCAGAGATCGACAATCTCAGACTCATGGTGTGGAACCTCCTTCAGTAGCGACCCTCCCCGAACTCCATCCGTCACGTCCTCAGTGCAGCATTAAAACCCTCCACACTATGTGGAGTTACAAGTTTTCAAAGTTCACCGTCTTCCTCAGACGTCGAGGCCTCGGTATTGACTCCTTTGATACTGTACACCTCCTAGAGTTCCACTCTTGTCCGGCAGACAAAGGACTTTCCCTTTCCTCAATCCACTGCTACCTCTCTGCCATTTCCTCTCGCCTTCAGCGCCTCAGGAAACCCTCCTGTTTCCAGGAACCCTTAGTTTGTGATTATCTTAGGGGGCACAAACATCTCCATCCTCCGGTTGTACCACCTATTCCAGCCTGGAACTTGCCTTTGGTTCTTTCACAACTTTCCAAACAACCTTTTGAACCCATGGCCACTTGCAACCTCAGATTCCTTTCCTGGAAGACAGCCTTCCTGGTTGCTATTGCCTCAGCCAGAAGGACCTCTGAACTCTGTGCTCTTAGAGTCGATCAATCTCTTCAGTGATGGAAAGATCCTTGAAACATACTAGCAGGCATGCCCTTCCTCCCTCTCGGTAGCAGACACAATGTTTGCCTTGCTAGAGGACTGGGAGCCCACTTTTAAGATCTGAGGATCAGGGGTCAGTGATTGAGATCTGAGAAGCTTCTCTGTATCAACACTCTTGAGTTCTTGGCCAACATCAAAGCCTTTTGCATATTTGAGTACAATCTTTGGGGAACAGCAGTTCAGATCATGACTGACAACACCACAGTCATGTATTATATCAACAAGCAAGGAGGAACTTGGTCTCTCACTCTTCTCAAGTGAACCATTCATCTTTGGGATTGGTGTCTACACAGGAAAATCTTGCCGTCTGCAGTCTACTTGCCCAGTGAGGAGAACTTCCTGGTGGACACTCTCAGTCCCGCTTCACTGTCCTGCCAGGAATGGAAGCGACACTTGGGTCTCCTGAAAGATGTCTTCCAAGCTTGGGGCACCACCTGACAGATCTGTTTGCATCCCCACTCAACAACCAATGTGATCTCTACTGCTCCAGGGAACAAGAAGGATGAGGGATCACTAGGGGACGCCTTTCTGTACACTTGGACAGGACCTGTTGTGTGCGTTTTTCCCATTGATCACAAAGATGCTAGCCAAGATTCGACAGGACAGGGCCAGGGAATCTTGGTGACACTGCATTGGTCGAGGCAGCCGTGGTTTGCTCCTCTGACAATCTCTCAAGGTTGGTATTGGAGGTCTCCGTACAGACCGAACTTCCTCACCATCCATGACAGTACCATCAATCATCCCAACATTCAGTCCCTCAGGTTGACGGTGTGGAAACTACTGCATTAACAGCTCTTCCCTACTCTGTCAGACTGATCATCCAGGCTGCCCATAAGCTCTCCACTAGACAATCTTACACATACAAATGGTTGAAATTCTGTAAATTTCTCCAGGAGAGTCATCTCCTGGCACCAAAACCTTCAGTATAGTGGAGGTCCTTAGCCTCCTCGGGTCTCTATCTGCAAAAGGCCTGTCGTTCTCTTCCATGAATTGCTACCTTTCGGCAATCTCTCTTTTTTAAAAATTGTATATCAATATCCCATACCAAACACAAAACAATACATAGTAATACTACCTAACACTAATCTATCACTAATCAAACACAAGAACAACACTAAAAATACACCTAATTAAAAAAAAATCAGTCCCCGCACTTATTGCAAACAGCTAATCAAATACTGATCATACTTAACCTTCCTTTAAATAATTACATTTCATCAAAGTAGTATGTTTTACCCTTATATTGTATCTTCAACACTTTGATAATGTTTTGTAATTTCTACAAGTGTCATCTCTTAACTACTAAAATAAAATAATTAAATCTATAATACTATCAAATCCTTACCTAAATAATGCTTACTTAACAATATTACAAATTCTTAGATCTTCTAACATTAATCTTCTATTATATATTCTAACTCTAAAATTAATTGAACATCATTTAATCATAAGCAGCTTGAATCTCTAATGAAACCATGCCATAAGACTTTAACCAAAAATAGTAACAATCAAAAATAATCTAATATTAAATAATGTCTTACTTATGCTATATGGAACTAAATCATATTATTATTTTAATATCTTACACCTATTATCATCAATTCACTTTCTTTTTTGTTTAAATAGTCAGTCAAAGGTTTCCATTCAAATAAGAAATTCTCATTCATTTGACCATTTAATCTAGTTGTTAATTTATCCATTTCTGCTATTTCAGCCAATCTAATAAGCCATTCATATGTTGATGGAATTTCCAACTTTTTCCAATATTTTGTGTACAATAATCTAGCTGCAAGCAACATATATTGTATAATCTTCTGGTGATTCTTCATCAGTGTCTTCATCCCAAATGCCTAAACAAAAATAATTCTGTTTTCTTAAGAATTGGGCTTTTCAAAATTTTTTGCATCAAATTCTGAATATTACTTCAGAATTGTTCAGCCTTGTCACAAGTCCACCACATATGAAAAAAGGATCCAATATGATCTTGACATTTCCAACAAGTATTTCCCATATTTTTATACGTCTTAGTTAATTTTTCTGGTGTCATATACCAACGGAACACCATTTTATAGTAATTTTCTTTAAGATCATAACAGAAGACAATTTTGATTTATTTCGTCCATTACTTTTCCCATTGATTCATATGAATGTAATATCCAAATTTTTTGCCCAGTTAATCATATAGTCTTTAACTTGCTCGTCCTCCATTTCAAATTGTAATAATAATTCATATGTCTTTGCCATTAAATAACTCTCCTTTGCAGATAGCAATAATTCAAAATCTGATATATTTCTTTCAAAGTCTTTGTTCTTCTTATCTTCCTTAAATCTTAAGTAAAATTGTCTGTATGTAAGACATACATACCATACCAAACACAAGTAAAATTGTCTGTCTGTATGTATGTAAGAATATTTAGGCCTACTTCTTGTAATTGTTGTAACAATTTCATTATGTAATCTGCCTCAGTCTTTATCAACAAATCAGAATAAGTTATCCAACGCTGATCTGTTCTCATTTCTGTTCTATAAAAAGCTTCTTGTGGAGATATCCAAAGCAGTGTTTTTGAATATATTCTTGACTCATATTTATTCCAAATTCTCAATAAGGCACATCTTATACAATGGTTATTAAAGGCCACATTGACCTTGACTTTATCATACCATAGATAAGCATGCCACCTAATTCTTTAGCCATGTCCTTCCAGATTTAAAAGTTTATTGTTTTCCAACATAATCCATTTTTTTTATCCATATCATAGCTGTTGCTGCAAAATAAATCTTTAGATTTGGTAATCCAAGACCTCCTGGCTCTTTAAAATCTTGTAGAACTTTAAACCTTATTCTAGGTTTTTTTCCTCCCTGAAGAAATTTTGACAGATCTCTTTGCCATTGAGTAAATGGTGTTTCCGTAGTCAGTACAGGAATCATTTTGGAAAAGAAGTAACATTTTTGGCAAAACATTCATTTTTATTGCTGAGATTCTTCCTAGTAGTGATAAGTTCAGTTTTTATCTTTTTCCCATGTCGTTCTTAATTTCCTTCCATGTTTTAACATAATTGTTTTCATATAATTAGCTGGAATTATCTGTTATATAAACACCTAAATATTTAACTTTCTTCTCAATTTTAAAATCAGTTCTTAGTTGTAATTCATCTTTTTCTCTCTTTTTCATATTCTTGGTTAGAATTTTAGTCTTTTGCCTATTTATTTTAAAACCAGTTAATTGAACAAATTCTTTCAATTTTTCTTGTAATTTAATAATCAATTCCAGTGGGTTTTGGAGCATAATCACTACGTCATCTGCAAAAGCTCTTAATTTAAATTCTTCTTTTCTAATTCTTACTCCTCTTATATCAGTATTTTGCCTGATGGCTTGATTCAAAACCTCCATTGCCAAGATAAGCAAAAGAGGAGATAAAGGACAACCTTGTATTGTCCCGTTTTGAATGGAAATAGGCTTAGTCAGTGTTCCATTTATTTTTGCCCGTTGTTCTGAGTATATGGCTTTAATCCACATCAACATATTGGTTCCAAAATCCATTTCTTCCAGGACTTTCAATAAAAACTGCCAGTTCAAATTATCAAACACTTTTTCTGCATCCAGAAATATCAATGCTCCTTGTTTTTCATTTTGACATTCAAGGTATTCTAGAACTATTTGCAAATTGTCCTTCATTTGTCTTCCAGGTAAAAATCCACTTTGATCTTCATTAATATATTTATTCAAGAAGTTTTTAATTCTTTCTGCTAAGACCAAAGTAAATATCTTGTAATCATTATTCAATAATGAGATTGGCCTGTAATTCTTTGGTAATGTCAGGTCTTGTCCTTCTTCAGGGATTAAAGTCACATTTGCTTCTTTCCATGAGTCTAGAATTAGACCAGTTTTCTAGAACAACATTCATTACTAGCTGAAGTGGGAACAGTAGTTCCTCTTTTAATATTTTATAATAAGAGGCACTCAATCCGTCTGGTCCAGGAGACTTACCCAATTTCATTCTCTGAATGGTTTGACTCAGTTTCTATTGTAGTAATCTTACCATTAATCCACTCTTTCTCTTCTATTAATTGAGGTAAGTGTCGTCTCCTGAAGTATTCTTCTATCTTGGAATTTTCCAAGTCTTTTTAAATGTACAGTTTTGAAAAAGATTCATAGAAAATTCTTTGTAGAACCTTCTCTTTAGTAAATTGTTGATCCCCTTCTTTTAATTTTTAAATTATTCTTTTTTGTTGTTCCTTTGTTAATCTATACGCAAGCCATTTCCCCGGTTTGTTTGCATGTTCAAAATTTCTTAGTTTCAAAAACTTTATATACCTTTCAGTAATCTCATGGCACCTGCGACAACTAGGTTGAGCCTCGTGTTTCTTGGATCTGCTAAGTCAAGCAGTTTATACAGGGTTATAAGGATGTCCACCGCCCAACCCTTCCTTCAGTCCCTGCATGGAACTTACCTTTGGTTCTCTCTCATCTTTCCAAGAGGCCCTTTGAGCCCATGGCCACATGCAACCTCTGCCTCCTCTGGAAGGTGGCTTTCCTACTCGCCATCATCTCAGCCAGAATTGCTGGTGAACTCTGCACTCTTTGAGTGGACCTACCTTACCTCCGCTTCCATAAAGAGAAGGTGGTCCTCCACTCAGAAATCTCGTTTCTCCCAAAGGTGATGTTTTCCTTTCAACTCAGTCAGGACATTGTCTTACCTACCATCCTACAGAATCCTACATTGGAGCTTGAGCATAATCTCCACTGCCTCAGTGTCAGATGCACTTTGGCCTTCCATTTCCAGCATACAGCACCATTCAGAGACTCCAACAGACTTTTTGTAAGCTATTCTACAACCAAGAAAGGTCAACCAGTGTCTTCAGGGAGGCTAAGTAGGTGGCTTCAACTATTCATCTTGCCTATGAACTGGCTGGCAAGCAGCCTCGTCATCAACTAAGAAGCCATTCTACTAGAGCTATGGCAGCCTCCACAGCTTTTCTGCATGGTGCACCTCTACATGAAATATGCAGGGCTGCCACCTGGTCACAGCCCCTCGCATTTATTGCACACTACAGACTGGACAATAGAGCAAGGACTGATACAGAGTTTGTCAGGGCAGTGTTGTTTTCCTGTGTAGCATAACACTCCCACCTCCTACAGTTAGTAGCTTGCTAGTCTCCCATTTGTGTGTGTCACAGAGACCACGAAGAAGAAGAACAGGCTTCTTACCTGTAACTGTGGTTCTTTGAGTGGGCATCTGTGAACTCACATAACCCTGCCCTATCTCCCCTCTTGTGTCCTGCTCTACCTGTTGGTCCTGGGTCTGCTGTCTTAGGTGGCCAAGGAACTAATGGTTTAGGCAGGAAAGAAACTATATACCCTCGGGATGGGGATGGGTTTCCATCAAAACACTTGGTTTCAGGCCCTAGGATATTGTACTACACAGGTGCAGATGACCCATTTGTGTGAGTTCACAGATGACCACTCAAAGAACCACAGTTACAGGTAAACAGCCTGTTCTTCTCAGTCCACTGATAGGCGCAAGGCCTGTGATGGAAGGCAAGATGGTACCCTCCTAGATGTTGGGAACAGTATCTCAGTGTCTCCTACTCAGTGTGGCTAGTTTTGGAATTCTGTGAATTATAGTCCAGAAAAGTAACTTTTCCAAGTTCTGTGCTCTTCCTATCTATATATAGAGATTACCTGGACTGAGAGTTGAATCAGATTGGTTGATGGGACAGCATCCTCAATTAAAGTTAAGAAACTAGCTTAGGGAGCATGGGGCAGGCTGTATATCACTCACTGCCTACCAATAGAAGAAATAGCTGGAGGGATGATTTTAAGGGCTGCTGATTCCTTTCTCCCAAACCCCAGATCCTTTTGCTTTCCTTGAACAATCAGGATGCTTTATCAGCTCTACAGTTGCTCAAGGTGCCACATTCTGGACACATAATTATGAATCTGATCATTAGTCCATCTTGCCCATTTCTGGCTACTTAGTTGTGCAGAGGTTTCTCCCAGTATTGCTAACTGATGTCCTTAAACTTGTAAGATGCCAAGAACTCAGTTCATTTTCCCATGTGTCCTACCTCCACACTGCAGTAAACATACAGAAATCTCTCATTACCTACTTTGTTATTCTTGCTTTAAAGCCGTAAGTTGCCAGCCAGGCCTGGAGCACAGAAACAGATTTCAGATTCTTGACTTCTGGAAAGAGTTCTTGGTGCTGCTTGATCTCTTCCTCATACAGTTTAGTGTGCAGGAGAATGCTCCTCCCATCTTCATACCACTGTGGGATGAGACATACAGTTATCTAGTGAAGGAGGCCATTCGGACAGCAAGGTTGTACTCAAAGTGTCTTGGATACTACAGAAAGGGAAGCTTCAAGAATCGTGCTTGAGTTTATATCAAGATAGCAGCAACCTGTCAGCTTTTGCAACTTCATGGAAGTTTTACAGGGAGAAAGAAACACTTGCACATCATTGCTGTCTGAGGGTTGGTGCTACAGTGGAGTCAGACTTTGAAATGAAGTCATGGGATTATCCTTTCTCCTCAGCTTAGGTTCAGTCTTTGTGATGTGTGTGTGTGTGTGTGTGTGTGTGTATGGGGTGGGTGATGCATTTTCACAGCAGCAATATCCTGCTGTACTTGATTTCCATTGTGTTAAAAAGTATTTGAGGTGAATTGTTCTTGGGCAAAATGAAACAAACCACCTGCTCCTATGGAGATAAAAACTACTAGAACTGGCTTGTTGATATGGAGCAATTGCCTGGATTTTTTTACTCTCTTTGGCAGCATGATTGTGAGGATTGTCATAATAAGCATGTGAACATCCTAATTCACTACTACGCCCCTGTTGTTGTGTGCCTTCAATTTGTTTCCAACTTACAATGATCCTAAAGCAACCCTATAATGGGGTTTTCTTGGCAACATTTGTTCAATAGGATTTTGCCACTGAGGCTGAGAAAGTGTGACTTGCTCAAGATGTGTTTCTGTGTCTGAGTGAGAATTTGAACCCAGTCTCTCAGAGTCCTAGTCCAACACACAAACCTCATGCTGGCTCTCCCAACTGAAAATCATGGAGTTAGAAGTAAACCCAAGGGCTATCTGGTCTAACCTCTGCCAGTGCGGGTATCTGTTGATAAAGCACTCCTGAGAAGTTGTAGTCTAGCCCCTGTCTAATAGGAAACTTGAAATAAATCTACCTGTAACCTCAAAGCCAGTGTTGGAGAAGCTCAGGAAGATGGTTTTGCAAGAGAGCTTCAGACCTGCAGTCAGAAGGGCTTCCCTGTAATCTATATCATAACTGACTTTAAAAAAAAAATTAAACGGAAACATGTTAATTTCAGCCACACATTCAAAATAAATTGTTGTTTGGCCTGAGACAATCCAGCCCTGCCTTGATCTAATGTTCTTCAGATTCATCTGTACTACATTCTGTAGCAGAGGCAAGATCCTTGATGACATGACAGAAAGAAATGCAAAAGGAAAGAGAAGGGGGGAGTCAATTTAAATACCACTTTATACTAAAGTGGAAAAATACAGAAAGAACTTGTTTAAGCTGACCTATAGGGCCTGTGGAATAAGGCAGGCCTCCACACTGCAGCTAAAAGGTTACATTAGGGGATCAATCACAGTCAAGAGAAATTGCTAGAAGTTTTGCTGAAAAATTATAAAAGAGCTATATGAGTTGTTTTGTGTGTGGAACCTGTTTCGTGAACTATCACCAGCTTGCACCTGACTGTGCAGACAAAAGATATGGCTGTTCCTGTTGTGATCCCTACCTCAGAGTGGTGACTGGCTTATTCAGCCAGGCAAGTGAACTCTGCATTTTAGCAGCATTTTCTGGCACCCCAGATGTGACCAAGCCTAGCCCAGTCCTGATTGGCATTTGGGAGTGTCACCACAGTATCAAGGACTAGGCGCCACCGACTGATTTTAGCGGAGTCTGACATTTGCCAGGGTGGATGACAACAGGCCTAAGGCAACACATTTGGGATCACATAGACGGTTTCGGGGATAGCACTGGGAAGGGCAGAGACTGGCTAAGTATTAATCACACTGCAAAACAGGGGTGGCAGAACCTGGTTCAAGTCCCATGAACCACCTTGGCCCTGTGAGGCTAGGCAGTTGCTGAATAAAGTGGGAGGGAGGGATGGCTCCCAGTCTAAAGGTCTTAGGTGCACCCCTTTGGGTTGTATTTTGAAAAACGAGGGATAGTTTGGGGGAGATCTGATGACTAAGAAAAAGATGAAACAACCTTGTCGGCAGGCCTGGTCAATGTACAAGTGAGAGGGAGGTTATGAATGGCCATCAGAGAGTATTCTTGATTATGATACCATCTGACAGTTGCAACTTTATTGCCACTGGCTAGGGAAGTGGGATGAGCTAAGAGAGCTGAGAGAGACGATTGTCCAGTACTCTCACTTGGATTCTCAGGCGAAGGAAAATTGCACTCTGATTAATTCATGGTTTGTAGCTGGGGCAGCTCCTGATATACAGAAGAAAATCCAAAAACTGCCTAGGTTGGGTGGAATGAATACAGAACAGAAGTGGCTTTCAAAGTATATGTGAAGAGAGCAGAGGTTGAGAAGAAAGACAAATAAAGGACAAAGCAGCAAAGATGGCAATGTTGGCATCAACCATTACCGAGAATAGGTCAAGGATGTGGCCAAAGGGAGTCACAAGCAGGGGGAGGGGAAGAGGGAGGAGCCAACTTCCCGCTTCATGCCTGGGACCCAATGAGTGCACAATCTGCAAGAAGGAGGAGCATTGGAAATGGGAATGTCCAGACAGGAGAGGCAGAAAGAGGAGTCCAGGGAAGGTCAGGTGCTCCTCTTAGATGGAGAACAATCAGACGGATGGGACTGGGGAAAGCAGAATTTGTTCTTGTCCCTCCCACTAATCCCCTGGTTCAAGTAGAAGTGGGAGACAGGCTTATAGACTTTTTACTTGATAGCAGAGCAACCATTCTGTAGTAACAAATTTCAAGGGACCCTTGCCAAAAACCAAGACTCTAGTAGTAGGGATCACTGGTAGAAGAATATATCATCCCTTCCTAGCCCCTATGGAGTGTTCACTGGGTAAATCTCAGTCACCAGCTTCTTTACATGCTGGAATGCCCCCTGCTGTTATTGGGACAAGACCTCCTGTGCAAGCTTAGAGCATAAGTCTCTTTCTCATCAGATCAGATTACACTTACAGTGTCAAAAAAGAATGGATGGGCAAAGCAGATGGCATTGTTGATAGATGGGGCAACTTCTCTGATTCAGCCAGAGTTGGATGACATCAGGGATCAGATCTGCCCCCTTGTGTGGGCTGGACAAATCCCAGGGAGGGCTTGTTTTGTTGCTCCAGTGCAAACTAAGTTGGTCCCAAATCACAAGTTCGTTTCAGTTCCTCAATATCCCATTTGCCAAGAAGCAAGACAAGCATTACAGCCAGTCTTTGGCCAATTTCTAAAATATGGGCTGTTGGTTCAAGGTTCCTCAGTTTATAACACACCTATCTTACCACTTAAGAAGCTGAACGGACAATAGAGATTTGCTCAGGATTTTAGGATGATCAACAAGATTGTAGAGGATATCCACCCACTGGTACCAAAACCTTACATGTTGATCACTCTGAGGTGGGCTGAAAATGAATGGTTTTCAGTTATAGATCTCAAAGATGCCCTTTTCTGTATACCCTTACAGCCAGAAGGTCTTTGCATTTGAATGAATTTTTCTAAATAGACAGCAGACTTAGCTCCAGTGGGCAGTTCTCCTTCAAGGTTTTAAGAACAGTCCAGGAATTTTCAGTGTGGCCTTAAGTGAAGATCTCTAGAGATGGAAAAGGTCTGAGGGAGTTAATACACTCCTCCAATACATGGCTGACCTGTTGGTAGAGGCATCAACTCAGGAAGATTGTAAGGCAGTGATGGTGAGCTTGTTGAACTTCTTGGGCCACTCTGGATGTAAGGTTTTAGAAAGGAAGTTCCAGGTAGCCCAAAGGGGAGTGAAATGCCTGCGTTTCTTCCTGACAAAGGGACAACAGGCCCCAAGTACAGACTGAAAGGAGGCTATATGTTGGTTAGCCCTCCTAAAACTAAGAGACAACTGCAAGACCTGCTAGGAATGGTGGGTTTTTATCACTTGTGGATCCCAGGGTCTTCTGTAATGACCAGGCCTCTCTATGAAGCAACTAAGAGGCCAGAGACATATCTGGAGTGGACAGCAGATTGCAGGAAGGGATTCAACTATTTGAAACAGACTTTGATGACAGTTCCTGCACTAGGAATTCCAAATCCTATGAAGCCCTTCCAGCTCTATAACAGTAAACATATAAGAGGGTGGCAGTTGGGATGCTCACACAAAGGCCTGGAAGTGATTGACGACCTGTGGCCTATCTGTCAAAGCAGCTGGATCCAACAGCAAAAGGCTGGCCAGAATGCATTAGGGTAATAATAGCTTGTTCAATGATGGTGAAAGGAGCTCAAAAGTTGACAATGGACCAGAAGATAGAAGTGTACATTGGACACAAGTTTACCACCTTGCTAGACACTGAAAGTGCATTATGGATGTCCCCTAGCCAGATTGCCCAGTGTACAGTTATCTTGGAATCTGATGATGTGGAGTTTCAGCTTTTAGTTACCATAAATCCAGCCAGTTTGCTTCCAGTAGAAAGCCTGGAAGAGAGACTTGATGACTGCATACAGGTTCTGGAGGTGGTACATTCTCTGAGGGAAGATTAGATGGATGAACTGATTCAAAAGCAGACATAGGGATGTTCACTGATGGAAGTAGTTTCATTGAAAACAGAATCAGAAAACTTGGATATGGCATTGTAACTTGGTGGGACACATTGGAGGCAAAGTTGCTGCCCTCATATATGTCAGCACAGGAGGCAGAACTAATAGCCATGCACACAGCCCTGGAAATAGGACAATGAAAGATTATAAATATTTACACTGATCTGAAATATATTTTCACCACCATGCACACTTATGGAGTGCTTTGAAAAGAATCAGGCTTGTGCACAGCTGGAGGAATGAAAGTAAAACACGGGGAAGAAATCAGAAGCTCATAGAGGCCATTAAGCTCTCAAAGGAGGTAGCCATTATGCATTGCAGAGCCCATCAGAAGGGAGATAGTGAAATTATTAAAGGAAATTGAATGGCAGATCGAATAGCAAAGCAGGCAACTAGAAAACGTATTCAAGTGGCTTCAGACCTTCAGATGCTTTCCTGCTTCTTCACACCTCCCTCCACCAAAATACACAATGAGAGAAAAGCATCTTGCAAGACATCTAAAGTCTGGAAAAGAGGGAGACTGGTGGATGCTACTAGATAAGCATCTTTTAGTACCAGAAAAAGGGGCTTGGACCATTATAAAGAATGTACATGAGAGCACTCATTGGGGATGAGACACGATGAAGGGATATGTAAGTAGATACTTTTATGTCCCACAGTTAGGAGCCTATTGTAATGCATCTGTGAAAAAATGTGTTATCTGTATTAAAAACAAACCCTAAGATTCAAAGGAGGCCACCGAGCTACCACGAGCAGTGGGTTATTGATGTCTGCTTGTATTCTGTGATACCATGAGTGGATGGCTAGAAGTCTTTCCCACAAAGACAAATGAAGCCAAGGAAATCACTAAGATGTTACTGAAAGACATTTGTCTGAGATTCGGATTACCTTGCACCTTATCATCAGATCAAGGAAAATATTTTGTTGATAAAATTTGCCAACAAACTGCAAAATTCCTGGGAATCCAATGGGATTTGCCTGCAATCGGGAGGCAGCAGTCTAGTGGAAAAGTTGAAAGAGCTAATCAGACATTAAAGTGACAGTTGTCAAAGTTGTGCTGAGAGACTCATCTCAAATGGCCAGTCATGCTCCCAGTGGCTTTGTTGAGAATTAGGGCAGCCCCTATGGGAAAGACAGGGTTGAGTTTGTTTGAAATAATGTATGGGCATCCCTTTCCTTTGGTGGGCAAAGAGATAACACGTGGAGACCAAATGAATGTGTGGGGATGAATGTGGGAAAAAGAATATGTTCTAAATTTGTCTAGAATGCTGTCTTCTCCCCACAGATTTAGTCTAGAACAAAAGCCACTTCCTCTAATAGAACTTGTACATCGTATTGATCCAGTAGACCAGGTGTGGCTAAAAACATGGAAAGATGAACCCATTACAGCGAAAGGTCTATACACCATGCTACTAACAAGACTGACAGCAATAAAGCAGGAGGGAATGCGACCTTGGATTCATTATACCAGAATAAAACCAGCAATTACAGATGATAACACACCCACTCCAGAGGCTGGGTGTGACACTCCCACAGGATTGGTGAGAGACCTGAGAGTCAAGATTAAGGTTTCTGTGTGGCTGTTTGGACTGAGTCTGTTTGGCCTGAGTAAAGGAATGTTTTTGTTCAGTCTGTTGGAGAAATATCAGAGGTTAAACCAGCCTCATAGCTTGGAGTTTGGGTTGGGGGGGGTGGGGTCAGGGGGGGCGGAGCGGCAGGGGCGTGGCTGTGTTGCATGGGGCAACACCCAAAAATTGCTGCCCGGAGCGGACTGCCCTTATTGCCCCCCCATCCATACACCTTTGGATTAAACCAAACAAATTGTTAGATTTGTGCTCATGTTCATTCATTCACAAAGGTGGAGGGTTCCCATGATTCCTGTCCCACTAAATAGGACTGGAATGAATACAAGTACTTGGTAGAAAAAGGTAAAGGAAAATAATTCCACTTGGAAATCAGAGGGCATCAGTGATAGGTCCTTTGTGAGGGTGGCTTGGAGTGTTAAGGAAAATTATTGTTACAAATGTAATGGAATGGAACGAACGGTTGGGCTTAGCAGTTGTGACACAGAAATCAGAATAAATGGAGTGTATTTAAATAACAGTTGGATACCAGATTACACCCTTTGTAACGCCAGTATAGGAAGATACTATGTCCAATGGATAACATCATAGAATCATAGAGTTGGAAGAGACCACAGGGGCCATCCAGTCCAAACCCCTGCTATGCAAGAACAGCCATCAAAGCATTCCCAACAGATGGCTATCCAGCCTCTGCTTAAAAACTTCCAAAGAATGAGACTCCACCACACTCCCAGGCAGCATATTCCACTGACGAACAGCTCTGACTGTCAGGAAGTTCTTCCTGCGGTTCAGGTGGAATCTCTTTTCCTGCAGCTTGAATGCATTGCTCCTTGTCCTAGTCTCTGGAGCAGTGGAAAACAAGCCTGCTCCCTCCTTGACATGACTTCTCTTCAAATATTTAAACATGGCTATCGTGTCCCCTCTTAACCTCTTCTGCAGACTGAACATCCCCAGCTCCCTAAGCCACTCCTCATATGGCATGGCTTCCAGACTCTTCACCATTTTGGTCGTGCTCCTCTGGACACGCTCCAGCTTGTCAATATCTTTCTTGAATTGAGGTGCCCAGGACTGGACACAGTACTCCAAATGAGGTCTAACCAATGCAGAATAGAGTGGTACCATTATCTCCCTTGATCTAGACACCATACTCCTATTGATGCAACCAAGAATGTAGGAATAGAGGGGTATAGCCTATTTTGTAGAAATAGACCAAACAAGAAAGGAGGAGGAGTAGTCTTGTATATCAAGGATGTTTTCACCTGTGAAGAGATCCATGACTTAAACCCAGAAAGCCAGGTCGAGAGCATCTGGGTAAGAATTAAGGGAGCGAGAAACAATAGGGATATTCTGGTGGGGGTTTACTACAGACCTGCAACCCAGACTGAGGACCTTGATGACGCCTTCCTCAACCAAATGACCGTGCATTCAAAAAGGAGAGATACAGTAATAATAGGAGATTTCAATTACCCGGATATATGTTGGCAGTCAAACTCTGCCAAGACAGCAAGGTCCAGCAAGTTTCTTGCTTGTCTTGCAGACAATTTCATGGTCCAGAAGGTGGAAGAGGCGACAAGGGGATCAAATATTCTAGATCTGATCCTGACCAATAGGGATGATCTTGTTAATGAGGTAGGAATGGTTGGATCTTTAGGGGGGAGTGACCATGCCCTATTGGAATTTGGCATTCAGTAGGAAGGAGAAGATAAGTGTAGCCAGACACTCATCTTAGATTTTAAAAAAGCGGACTTCTGTAAACTTAAGGAGCTGCTGGCTGAAATTCTGTGGCCAAGAATAGTGAAAGGGAAAGGAGTTCAGGAGGCATGGGAGTTCCTTAAAAGGGAGATACTGAAGGCACAGTCTAAAACTGTGCCAATAAGGAGGAAAAATGGAAGGCATCTGAAGAAACCAGAATGGTTGACTAAAGAACTCTCAGCTGAGCTAAGTGTTAAGAGAAATATGTACAGGAAATGGAAGAAGGGGGAAGCCACCAAACAAGAATTTAAGCAAGTAGCCAGGAGAGGTAGGGAGAAGGTCAGAAAGGTTAAAGCACAGAACGAACTTAGGCTGGCCAGAGACATTAAAAACAATAAAAATGGCTTTTTAAAATATGTCTGCAGCAAAAGGAAAAAGAAGGAGGCGATAAGGTCGCTGCACAGAGAAGATGGATAATTACTAACAGGGGGAAGAGAAAAGGCAGAACTACTTAACACCTTCTTTGCCTCAGTTTTTTCCCAGAAGGATACAAGCACTCAACCTGGTGGTTGGGGAGCAGGGGACTAAGCAAGGGAAATGCGGCACATAATATGTAGAGAGGTGGTATGGGAATACCTGACCACACTGGATGAATTCAAGTCTCCAGGGCCAGATGAATTGCATCCTAGGATATTAAAAGAACTGGCAGAGGTCATTTCGGAACCGCTTGCTATAACCTTTGAGAAATCTTGGAGGACAGGAGAAGTTCCAGCGGACTGGAGGAGGGCAAATGTTGTCCCCATCTTCAAGAAGGGAAAAAAAGAGGACCCAAATAATTATCGCCCTGTCAACCTGATGTCAGTACCTGGAAAGATCCTGGAACAGATCATTAAGCGGTCAGTTTCTAATCACTTAGAAAGCAATGTGGTAATCATGAGACGTCAACATGGATTTCTCAAAAATAAATCATGCCAGACTAATCTTATCTCTTTTTATGATAGAGTTACTAGCTTGATAGATGAAGGGAATGCTGTGGATGTAGCATATCTCGATTTCAGTAAGGCCTTTGCCAAAGTTCTCCATGACATTCTTGCAAAGAAGCTAGAAAAATGTGGGCTGGACAGGGCTATTGTCAGGTGGATCTGTAACTGGTTGACTGACCATTCCCAAAGAGTGCTCACCAATGGCTGCTTTTCATCCTGGAGAGAAGTGACTAGCGGGGTGCCACAGGGTTCTGTCCTGGGCCCAGTGCTGTTCAATATCTTCATCAACGACTTGGATGAAGGAATAGAGGGCTTGTTCATCAAATTTGCAGATGACAGCAAATTGGGAGGGGTTGCTAATATGCCAGAGGACAGGATCAAAATTCAAAATGACTTGGACAGATTGGAGAGCTGGGCCAAAGCTAACAAAATGAAATTCAACAGAGAGAAGTGTAAGGTCCTACACTCAGGTAGAAAAAATGGAATACAGAAATATAGGATGGGGGACATGTGGCTGGAAAGCAGTATGTGTGAAAGGGATCTAGGAGTCTTAATAGATCACAAGCTGAACATGAGTCAGCAGTGTGATGCGGCAGCCAAGAAAGCCAATGCAATTCTCGGCTGCATCAATAGGAGTATGGTGTCCACATCGAGGGAGGTACTGGTACCACTCTACTCTGCTTTGGTTAGACCTCATCTTGAATACTGTGTCCAGTTCTGGGCACCCCAATTCAAGAAGGACATGGTCAAGCTGGAGCAGATCCAGAGGAGGGCGACCAAAATGGTGAAGGGCCTTGAAGCCATGCGCTATGAGGATAGACTTAGAGAGCTGGGTATGTTTAGTCTGCAGAAGAGAAGGTTAAGAGGGGACATGATAGCTATGTTTAAATATTTGAAGGGATGCCATGTAGAGGAGGGAGTGGGCTTGTTTTCTGCTGCTCCAGAGACCAGGACAAGGAGCAATGGATTCAAGCTGCAGGAAAGGAGATTCCACCTGAACCTCAGGAAGAACTTCCTGACAGTCAAGGCTGTCTGACTGTGGAATATGCTGCCTCGGAGTGTAGTGGAGTCTCCTTCCTTGGAGGTTTTTAAGCAGAGGCTGGATGGCCATCTGTCCGAAGTGCTTTGAGGGTGTTTCTGCATGGCAGGGGGTTGGACTGGATGGCCCGTGTGGTCTCTTCCAGCTCTACATTTCTATGATTCTATGATTCTATGATTCTATAAGAATCGCGTTAGGTTTCTTGACTGCCGCCGCATCACACTGCTGACTCATGTTCAGCTTGTGATCTACCAAGAGTCCTAGATCCCTTTCACGAGTACTGTTATCCAGCCACATGTCCCCCATCCTATATTTGCGCATTCAATTTTTTCTCCCTAAGTGTAGGACCTTACATTTCTCTTTGTTGAAATTCATTTTGTTAGCTTCGGCCCAGCTCTCATTTTGAATTTTGATCCCATCCTGTGGCATATTAGCAACTCCATCCAATTTGGTGTCATCTGCAGATTTGATCAGCATGCCCTCTATTCCCTCAACCAAGTTATTGATGAAGATGTTGAATAGCACTGGACCCAGGACAGAACCCTGTAGCATCCCACCAGTGACTTCTGTCCAGGATGAAAAGCAGCCATTGGTGAGCACCCTTCGGGTTCAGTCGGTCAACCAGTTACAAATCCACCTAACAGTAGCCCTGTCCAGCCCACACTTTATTAGTTTCTTTGCAAGAATGTCATGAGGAACTTTGGCAAAGGCCTTACTGAAGTCAAGATATGCTACATCCACAGCACTCCCTTCATCTATCAAGCTTGTAACTCTATCATAACAAGAGAGAAGATTAGTCTGGCCTGACTTATTTCTGAAAAATCCGCATTGACTTTTAGTGATTACAGCATTGCTTTCTAAGTAATTACAAACTGACTGTTTAAGTATCTGCTCTAGGATCTTTCCCGGTATTGATGTCAGGCTGACTGAGCAATAATTATTTGGGTCCTCTTTTTTCCCCTTCTTGAAGTTGGGGATGACATTTGCTCTCCTCCAGTCTGCCGGGAGATCTCCTGTTCTCCAAGAATTCTCAAAGATTATTGTGAGTGGTTCCGAAACGACTTCTGCCAGTTCTTTTAATATCCTTGGATGTAATTCATCTGGCCCTGGAGACTAGAATTCATCTAGTTTAGCCAGGTATTCTTGTACTACTTCTCTACCTATTCTGTGCTGTATTTCCTCCCCTTCCTCACCTGCTCCCCACCCCTCAGGTTGAGTACTTCTATCCTTTGGGGAGAAAACCGAGGCAAAGAAGGTGTTGAATAGTTCTGCCTTCTCTCTTCTCCCTGTTAGTAATTGGCCATCTTCTCTGCGCAGTGACCCTATCATTTCCTCGTTTTTCCTTTTGCTGAGGACATATCTAAAAAGCCCTTTTTATTGTTTTCAATGTCTCAGGCAAGCCTGAGTTCATTCTGTGCTTTAGCTTTTCTGATCTTCTCCTTACATATCCTGGCTATTTGCTTGAATTCCTCTTTGGTGGTTTCACCATTCTTCCATTTCCTGTACATGTTTGTTTTAACACTTAGCTCAGCTGAGAGTTCTTTTGTCAACCATTCTGGTTTCTTTAGACACTTGCCATTTTTCCTCCTTATTGGCACAGTTTTCAATTGTGCCTTCAGTATCTCACTTTTAAGAAATTCCCATCCATCATGAAATCCTTTCTCCTTCAGCATTCTTGACCACAGAATTTCAGCAAGTAACTCCCTAAGTTTACAGAAATCAGCTTTTTTAAAGTCTAGGATGCGTGTCTGGCTACACTTGGCTTCTCCTTCCCACTGAATCACAAATTCCGATAGAGCATGGTCACTCTCTGCTAAGGATCCCACCACCTCCACCTCATCAAGGTCATCTCTGTTGGTCAGGATCAGATCTAAAATAGTGGACCCTCTTGTCACCTCTTCCACCTTCTGCACCGTGAAATTGTCTGCAAGGCAAGTGAACAGCCTGTCAGACCTTGTTGTCTTGGCAGAGTTTGACTGTCAACATACATCAGGATAGTTGAAATCTCCCATTATTAATGCGTCTCTCCTTTTTGAATGTGTGGTCATCTGCTCTAGGAAGGCATCATCTAAGTTCTCAGGCTTGCATGGAGGCCCATAGCAAACCCCCACAATCACATCCCTATTGTTTCTCACTCCCTCAATTCTTATCCAGATGCTCTTGACTTGGCTTCCTGGATTTAAGTTATAGATCTCTTTACAGGTGAAAACTTCCTTGACATATAAGGCTATTCCTTCTCCTTTCTTGTTTGGTCTATTTCTGCGAAATAGATTATAGCTCCCTATTCTTACCTTCCAATCATGAGACTCATCCCACCAGGTTTCAGTGATCTATTAAATCATATTTATTTTGTTGTATTAAGAGTTCGAGTTCATCTTGCTTGTGACCTGTGCTCTGTGCATTAGTGTAGAGACACTCAAGACCATGTGCCCTTCCCAGAAGTCCTGTACTAAAGTTGCTTTTCCTCCCACTGTTGGTCTCTGTTACTACTTGGCTTGTTCTATCAATATCATTTGGGCTATTTTTCCCAGCAGTCACTGAATCCTTGCCCTGAATAATACTGTCTCCCTCCCAAGCTGAACTCAGTTTAAAGACCTCCTGATCCGCTTTGCGAGACTGTTAGCAAAAATGTCTTCAAGGTGCAGTAAAAATCAAAGTGCCTTAATAGGCAGGCCATTACTTTATGTGTGGGTGAAGGCGTACAAATTCTTACCAGCTAATTGGAATGGTCAGTGTTATGTAGTGAATTTGTTTCCAAGCATTAAGGTCCTCAACAGTCTACCCACTGTCACAAAGATTCAAAATTATAGATCAATCCTTAATGATTGGGATGTATCAGAAGGAACAAGGTTTGGGATGATTCTACTCCCTGCATACGGAGTAGACAGAACAGTAAAGATGGTTAGGAAACTGGCTGGAATAATGGAAGAGATGGCCAATGTCACAGGAGAAGCCATAGGGAAGTAAAACCAGGAACTCAGTTCAGTAAGACAAATGACACTTCAAAACAGAATGGCATTAGATTATACATTAGCAACACAAGGGAGTGTTTGTGCACTTACAGGAAAGGAATGTTGTACTTTTATCCCTGATTACTGACGTGACATTGAACATGATGTGTATGCATTAGAAGCAGCAGCATATAGTCTTCATAAACAAGAATCAAATAGATGGTGGGATTAGTTGACAAATTGGTTATCAGGGATGTTTTGGTTAAAAGTTATTCCTGATTACAGTTGGAATTATAGTTCTATGTTTCATATCATGCTGTATGTTACATTGCTTGATTACTGTTTGTAAAAGGTTTGTACCAACTTTCAATCAAATGATTATGATGACATATGATGAGATGCTAGAGAATGGTAGATTTTAGAAAGGATATTGGATGGCCGAGAAAGGTTGAGACATTTGGAAGGTGGAACTTCTCATGTTTCAAAGAGGGGAAACTGATGACATGACAGAAAGAAATGCAAAAGGAAAGAGAAGTGGGGAGTCAATTTAAATATCACTTAATACTAGAGTGGAAAAATACAGAAAGAACTTGTTTAAGCTGACCTATAGGGCCTGTATAATGAGGCAGGATTGCACACGGTAGCAAATAGGCTACATTAGATAGGATACCAATCAGAATCAAGAGAAGTTGCTAGAAATTTTACTGAAAAGTTATAAAAGACCTATATGAGTTGTTTTGTGTGTGGAACATTCTTTGTGAACTATCATCTGTGCAAACAAAAAATAAAGCTGTTCCTGTTGTGATCCCTACCTCAGGGTGATGATTGGCTTATTGCGCTGGGCAAGCGAACTCCACATTTTAGCAGCGACATGCAGGCATACTGAAGAAATGTTTAGTAGTACAGAGTGACTCTGGGACAGGGCTCAGAAAAGTTAATTTCTAGGTTATAATTCCCAGAGACCCCCAGTTAGCATAATGGTTAGACTGTTGGTTTGGGACTGGAGAGGTCTAACCTGAAATCATCCCTGAGCCATAAAACTCACAGAGTGACCTTCCCCCTCATCCTCTGTCTGTCTGACTTATCTCACAGGGTCATTGTGAGGATAAATTGAGGATGAGTTCTGTGTGTGCTGCCTTTAAGGTTCCTGGTGGAAATGCAAACTAGAAATGTAGCTAAAAACATGGAGCAGGAACGATGATCAGGACTGGGTCCACTAGTAGATCAAAGGAGCCCCCCAAGTATGAAATGTCAGCAAACTGGTAGTTATTTAAGTTGCAGTTGTGTTTTTATTGTCAGGGGATGGGAGAAATGCTTGTGGGAATTTCTGCCAGCTGGATTGGCTTTGGGTACTACATAACTTGGATGAATGATCTGAGTACTAAATAATTTGTTTGACACTCTCAAGACAATAAACATTATTAATGCGGAAGAACACACAAGCTGGGTGAAGCTGCTGCAGTTTGTTTTTGCCTGAGCTTATTGGCAAGGAAAAGATTCTCTTCTCCACGCTGCTGAGTTAACTGAGTGCAAACCGCTTTTGCACTTTGAATTCAGTTTGCAGCAATAGAAGTAAGCTGAGGACAAAGGGGGGAAGTGGAAGGAGAAAAAAAAAAACCTGGGACATTTGAAAAGTAGCTAAAAAAATTAGGATGACAGACAATTAATTGTGACTTTCCCTGACAAATCAGGACAGTTGAGAATATGATATGCTGCCCACTATTCCTTCACTCTTTGTCTCATAAATAGTGTTCATCCTTTACCTCCAAGGACTTGACAGCGGAATTATCCAAAGCTGCAGTCAGTTGGAACAGGAACTGAGGAGGTGCTGCCTTCCCTCCAGATTTTTTCTCAGTGGGACTCTTTCCAGGGGTAGCCATTGTCTGTGAAGAAGAGAAGATCAGAAATGGTAGAAGGTAAGTAGTTCTTGGATTTTGTGTGTGCTGTGTTACTGCCCTGGCTGGCCCGAGCTTTGGGGATATAAAAGATATCATTTGATATCACTAATTCGGCTTCACATATCCCTTCCACGTGCTTGCGAGGCCCCCGGACAAGCATGCATACAGGCTCGGCCGATTATCGCCGTAATATTCCTAGACAATATAGGCAGGCCAGAAAATAGCCGACTCGCCGCTTTAGGAGACCTCAAGGCAAGTACCTCCATTAGATATGCAAGCAACTCTCAAAAGATCCTCTGCCCCGTGCTGACAGCTTGATGATCGAGCTATACAACACTCAAGTATTCCGCATTTGCATACCAGCTACTCTATTGATAAATTCGGCTCTAATTCAATCATTCAAATTCTGACCTTTCGGAGGTTTTGTCTCCAACTCCAAATCTATTGTTTTCCCCTAAGTCCGACCTAGCCTGCGGTCACAATTCTCCTTATAAAAACCCCTGACTTTGAGCGCTTCCTTGGATCGCCCCCGAGTTCCAGACCACCTTGCTGCCGCTTCGCTTGGCGAGCTTCCCCTCAGCTCCACGTGCTGAGATACATCGAACCCCAGCTTCGCTCTCCATTTTCCTCCGGACTTCAGGACAGGTTTCGTATCACCCGAACCAACTATCCTTCTAAAAATCCCGCTATCTTAAACCTTTATTTTCCTTAGTTATCTGTGTGTTTGTGTCACATACATTGTGTGCCTGTATTTAATAAAGACTATTCATTAGTTTCCAACTGGTTTGCTTCTTGACTTGGCCTGATCCCATAGACACTGGGTTGCAAGATCCTGCTAAGTTGCCTTGCCTCTCGTTTTGCCAACTTGTGCTCTGAACTAATTTTCCCAACTTATAGCTATTTGGTGTCTCTCCCCGGACCCCCAGAAAACAGGGTGACAGCTGGATAGGCTAGGTGACCAGTGCCAGCCCAGCACTCACTCTGGGCACTGTGCCGAGCTTTACATTTGTTGTGTATACTGTCAGTCAGCAGTTTGTTAAGATGAAAAACACAGGAGATCAGCTCTGGTTAACTGTTACTGCTTATAGTCAAGGCCTTGTGAAGATCCAAGCATGCTCAGAAAAAAAGTGATACAAGTAATGGCAACTGCAAATATAATTAATAGAAATACTATATAAAACTTTAAAAAATCAAATACGTTAGCATTAAATCAGATTATTGTCAAAGGAATTTAAAGCTAGGTCTGATGGCATTTTTGCATAGATCTTTGTACCAGCCTATGCAAAGAGAGAGCAAGTGTCTTCAGTCTCTCTTCTTCCTTCCAATAAGTTTGATTTCTTTCGACTACTGCCTGCAAAAATTAGTTTCTACAACTTAGTTTAACTGCCATGTTTCATTTTCAGGAGCCTGACTGAAGTTGTCCATTTAGAGTATATGATAGAGAGAGACTGAAAAGGGATGTAGAGGAATGGAGTTGAGTATCCTGGAAAGAAAGAAAGGATGGCTGCTGGTTGCAACCCTGCACCAGGATGAAAAGGAATGGAACTCTTGCATAGGAGACTACTGCAGCGTTTTGTTGCAGGAAGTACATATTGCACAGATGCCTAGGCTAACATGCTGCATCTTGACTAAGGCTACCTAATGAATTAATGGAACATTTGAGATCTGAGCACTAAGCTTCCAGATTTCAAATGCTGGCTGTTAGACAACGGTACTGTGTTAGTGTGCCCAGTTGGATGTGCTCTCTCTTTCTGTGCTACTCTGGTACCATTCTTTCCTGTACTCATTGTGTATACAGAAAGGTTGGCTAAGGAGTAGCCAACATATAATCAAAGACTGGGATGATATGCCTTCTGTACTGTGTCAGGATAAGTAAAGCGGAGCCCTGAAAGTTCCCAAATTTCTGATGTACAGTACTGGCTTAGCCTTTCTGAGAAACTGATTAATCTCCTGGGGATCTGTAGAAGCTGTCACTGATAAAAAACATTCTTGCAGTGGACCTTGAGGTCAGTGGATCACTGTAGCACGGATAGCATTGCCAGACTGAAAACTGGTGGGGGCTCCTGTCCCTTTGTAATAGAAGAGAGAATTTCAGTTAAGAGTTGTTAGTTGATTGTATGAAAAGCAATAGCTGCTGAAATTCTTTCTTCTGCATAACCTTTAAAGGACAAATGTCTGCTCCTGTTTTGATCTGGCAACCATAGGGATGGAAGGCTTACCATTCTTGATCTGTCCGGGCTGAATAGTTTCTCCCTTGTACAAAACTGCCCTAAACAGATGCCCCTCCTCCCTTTCAACTAAACTGCTCTTGGTGGGAGTTTTATTCAGTTTTAAGGCAGCCAATAAGGTCACTTGCTTGTCTTATCTCATTCTGCTGTTGAATAATGAATTTCAAGCAGTTTGACAAGATGGTGAAATCTGATATTGGTCTTGAAAAATAAGATTTTTCTCCTCATCATTTCAACATATATAGATAGATTTGCAACAGTTGTAAGTTAGGCATGGAGGTGGTAGGAGGGATGAAGGTAGGCAACAGTACATAAAGTATAGGAACCTGTCACATTAACACTGTTTTCTTTCCCTGATGCTGTCTGACAGACCTCACCAGTGGCAACATAACACGCACAGGGAATATCTCTCTTTCCCAACCACAAAGAGACAAGAGAGATGGAGGGGGGAGTCTAATTCTGTGACCATAAATACACAGACATGGCTTAAAATATCTAGAAGCATCAATAACTAAACTGAGGCTGTTGTATGTTGGACGTATATCATGCGATGATGTGACTCATTAGGAAAAAAAACCTAAATCTTGGTAAGGTGAAAGGCAATAGGAAAAGATGGAGACCATGCTATAGGTGGATTGGTTCAATCAAGGAAGCCACGGCCCTGAGTCTGCAAGACCTGAGCAGGGCGACAGATGATCAGGGATTTTGGACGTCTCTCATTCATAGGGTTGTCATCAGTCAAAGTCAACCTGGTGGCAAATAACAAGAACAATTTTAGAATATGTGAATGGGATTAAAAACAACAACAACCATACAGTAATCTCCAAAAACCTGCAGTTCCTCCTAACAACAACCTGGCATTGCCATTCATATCAAAGACTTGACCTGGATGAATCTGATTAAGAGAAGGATGAAATTCCCACCAAGGCTGTGACAGTCTGGACTGAAGCAGAGGTGACTTCTAACAGGGAAGAGACTAGTCTGCCGGGTGACTGGGATTGGTAGGCCCTACAGCTATTGCTCTGCCTTCTCTTACTATCAGTTGCTAGGCTACACAAGGACTGCAGCATTCTCTCCACTCCGTCGGTGACTGGTAGCTAGACAGAAATGATGGTACAGCATTGTTTCAGTGTATCCTGTACCAAATGGAGTAACATCTTCAGTAATTTAACTTCTAGGTATAGCATAGCAGCAAAGGAATATCATGCCCCAAATAAAAATTTTACCCTCCTGTTAAATTTTCTCATAATCCCCACATTACTAGCACTGCAGTTGCATGTTTAGAAATAAAGTCTAGGCATCCAAGAACAGTATTTGGTGGAATCTTCCAAAACCCCAACATTACATCAACTTACTAAAACATCCTACGTGAAGAGGGAACAGAGGGCCTAAATATCCTAAAGGCACTGGATCCCATCTGATCTTGGAAGCTAAGCATGGTCACCTCTGGTTAGTACTTGGACGGAAGACTGCCAAGAGATACAGGTGCTGTAGGCTATATTTCAGAGAAGAAACTGGCAAAACCACCTCTAAATATTCCTTGCCTAAGAAAACCCTATGAAACTCTCCATAAATCAACACACAGAATTCTTTCCATGCACATACATTTTGTTTATTGCAGGATGTAACTTTTGGTTCATTTATGTGAACATTCATTCTCAACTTATTTATTTATTTACTAAACCTATACCCTGCCTTTCTCCAAAATGGGATCCACAACAGCTTATAATGATGTAAAAAGATACTGCTAAAATGTTTAGTTTACAGAAGTTAGAAAGAAATTAAACATTCCAGTTATTAAAATATGCTTAAAACAGCTAAAACACTTAAAATATATTTAAAATATTATACCAAAAAAAGATTTAAAAAATACAAATAAAAAATATCAACAAGCAGTACTTCCTCAGAGAAAAGTGGATTTAACAGTCTTGTGTTTTGAAAGTAACATGTTTGAAGGTATTTCAAGTAGACAGCCTGCAAGAGAAAGCATGGTGCTTTAGACTCATAAACAGTTCAGATCATGATAGTAGGATTATGCATGACTTGCATAACTTGCATTTACTTACTAGTCACTGTTACTTAGTTTCGAAAACTGTTTTGCATGTGGAAAATATTTTTTCATTCATTAAAATTTTTACTGCTTTTTTTGGAAGCTTCGCAACATACTTTCTAATTCATATGCAGTAAGCTGGGCTTATTTTTGTCATTACCTATGAAAACCTATGAAAAACTCCCCAATCCATAATACTAGTCTGTACGCCTCCTCTGACAATGTGGTGGGCATTTTGCAGGAGCAGGGTGGGGAAGGGAGTGGGGAGGAGAGACTTGGAGAGGCGGTGGTCACAATGGCTGTTAGGGAAACCTTTAGTGCAGGTCTGAGTTTGCTTGCTCTTACAATCTGCGACTAGCAGAGTTGTAGCGTAGGGGCCTTTCTGCACTATACTGCTGTAGTGGTATTATTCCACTTTCAACATTCTATGGAATCCTGGAGTATGCAGTTTAGGGAGAGACATTTAGAATTGTCAGGCAGAGAGCTCTTTGGCGTCAGGAAACTACAAACCCCAGAATTCCACAGGATGTTGAAAGTGGAATAATAGAACTATAACAGTATAGTGTGGAAAGACCCTAAGTGAAGTGGGCTGCATGACTTTTTAGAGGAAGGGAGGTGGGAGGCGCAGAGGAACTGGGAAGATAGGAAAGGAAAGGCAGTTGATAGCGGTGGGTGCTGCCAGCGTCACATGACTTTGAGTTTGTCTCCTCTGAAATCTGGGAGATGTGTGAGTTTGCCCAGGTGTGCAAGTGAAGTTGGCATGGGTGCCTTTTTGGAAGACGGGAGATAAGGGAGGAAGGGGAGGAGGGATTGTGGGGCGCTGGACTAGGTACTGGTGCAGCCAGTGGCAGCTTGTAAAATCAGCCTCATTTTCCAGGTGCAGTATTTGTGATTCGTTGACTTTCACATTAGTCCTGTGCCCTTCACTCTCACGAATGTTGAGGGGCAGGTGTACTTTGAAATGAAGGGCAAGACAATGTGTCATGTATAGCAGCTGATAAGACTGGCCGTGTCATCTTTCAGTTTAATATTTAGCTAGCCACTTTTAATGTGTTCTATATAAAGAGGATTACTAATAGTACCAACAAAGCATAAAGCAAAATTTTAACAACAGCAAGTCACAGAAACAATAAATTAAGAGTGGCACCAGAGAAAAGATAACACCAGTAATACAACAGAAATTCTAATATTAGAGTCCACTCTGAGAAAACATCTTGCAGCAGAATTCTAGGCATATTTATTATAAAGTGAGAACCACTCAGCTCTGTATAGTTAGCACCAGGCTTTGCTGCCTTTCCTAAACTGATAAAACACTGCTGGATCAAACTTGCATGAGTATTATGCAACCAAGACGACCATTTCCCTAGTCAGGGATGGGCAACCTATGCGTAAACCTAAAGGGCTCTGGGGTTCATCAGTCTCTAGGGGAGCCACGGGTGCAGTGTTTAAGGGACACATTCTCTGGCCCTCAAATAAGGCCCATCGCTTTTAATAAAGGACACCCAGCAACGCTAGTTGTAAAAAAGGCTCCTATCCCTCTTTTGTTCGCCAGAAGTGCGTGGCGCTCTTGCTACGCTCTTCGGGAGAGAGCGCTAAAACTACAATTCCCAGCAGGCTTTGTTCCTCTTCCAACTTGCCAGAGGGAGTAACGGTTGCTTGGAGACAGGAGGCGGGGAAAGCAAAACTGCTTGAAAGTCGACTGTTGTACTCATTTTCTCCTCAAACCTGCGGAGAGCTGCTGGACGAAGGACTCCAAAAATGTGAGAGGGAAGGGAGAAATGGCCAGAGGTGGGGGTGACAGCGGGAGAGAGCTGGTTGCCCTCTGTAGCTTTAGAAGCAATTTGCTGGCTTCACGTGAGCCTTTGGGAGGTTTTGCTTGCAAGGGTGGGCATATAGCAGGGATGAAGGGCCTGTGACACTACCGCTTTTGTCAGCAGTCTCCCTTGGCTGTACTGCTACAGCTGATAGGGCGTGCAGTCCAACGCCTTCTGAAGGCCTGTATGTTCTCCAGCTCTGTTTCAGAGTCTGGATTTAACGGTCTCAATGAAAGGCGGCTTTTTAAACAGTGAAGTGTATTATTTAAAACAATTTGTTGTTGTTGTGTGCCTTCAAGTTGTTTCAGACTTAGGGAGATCCTAAGGCGAATCTATCATGGGGTTTTCTAGGGCTGAGAGTGTGTGACATCTCCAAGGTCACCCAGTAGGTTTCCATGGCCAAGCAGGAAATGGAACCCTGGTCTCCTGGGTTGTAGTCCAACGCTCAAACCACTACAATACAATACTGTTATTTAATGCCTCAAAAAGTATTAGGTAGGCCTGCTGTATTAGAACCCTTTAGCATTCTGTTGCCTTCAGCTTCTGCCTTGGTGGCTGCGTACCCTCTTTTTCCAAGAACCGACCTCTGTTTGAAGGACTCCAAGAGGACAGTCTTCTCTTTGAAGATATCCTCTATTTGATGGGTTATCCAGTCCACATCCAGTTTAAAGATAATGAATTGTGTATGAAGAGAGGGTGTCCCTCTTTCTGGGTTCTGTGGTGCCAAACATGAATGAATATTGCAAACTAGTCACAATTTAAACCCAATTTGTAAAACAGCACCAACAATCCAACAAATTATCTATTAAATTGAACACATATCCAGTGTCCTAGAAGTTCCAGGCATCCAATGAGGCCCCAGTGTGAGGCTTAATTGTAGAATTGTTCTGTATTTGCTGCTCAGTAGTAGTATAACAACCTTGGAGGCAAGCTTAAATAAAAGATATAGAATATATGGAAATACATAACAGAAATTCCACTATACGGACTTTACCTTTTTTGTCCTCTCTTTAATACATTAATGAAAATCCTGCTACCTTAAGCAAAGTGATTGCAGCTCATCTACTCTCTAGCTCTCCTACTCTTTCTGAACTGAACTAGTAAACAGCCTCCTTTTTTACTGCATTCACTAGACCAGGGCTTTCCAAGCGTGTTCCGTGGCATGTTAGTGTGTCACCCGAAGTGTGTAGGTGTGTTGCCTACAATCTTGGAAATGTAGGTTATTTATAAATCATATATTTTTAAAAATATATGAAAGCTTTTTGTGAGATATGGTGTGTCCCCATACATTTTGTTATTACAATTTATGTATGTGACAGTATCTCTTATATGGGGTTAGTTTAACCTCTGGTTTGCTAGTAAAACTGAATTACTGTGTTGTGAAATGTTGCATGTCTAAAAAGTGTGTCACCAGCATGAAAACTTTGGAAAGCTCTGCACTAGACTAAACCATAATACATCAGAATTAGAGATTCTTGACAGGATCTCTCCACATTTAGCTCCTGGACAGCAGGGTGAACACCAGGCACACAGGTCACCTAATCATAGTCTACCCTTCTAATATGAAATGGGTTGTAATTCTGTTTAAATTATTTAAAAAAATGTTTCTAATTTTGCAGCTATACATATAAATCAACACATGCAATTTTATTCAGATTGGTGACATAATTGATGATGTGTCCACTGTTCCTACTCCCAAGTCCTGTGCTGCTGTTGGTGCTGGGTGGCTTAGTTAGCTTTGTGCTGAATTTTATAGTATCTTGAAGGGAGAGAGAGTTATGCTTTGAGCAGGTATCAAGATAATTTTATGAATGTTTTGTATTGTTTTTGATTTTTATTGTTTTAAATATGTTGTTAGTTGCCTTGAGTCTCATTATCAGGAGAAAGGCAGGAAAGAAATGAAATAAATAAGTGAATGAATGTCAGGAGGGTTGGACACTGTTAGGTGATGAGGTTTGGCTGCCTTATGCTGCCCTTTTCCTGGCATGAAACCCAAGGCAGCTCACATTAGTTAACTGTAGAAGTAGAATATAGAAAGATTAACATAGGTCACCCAAAGGTGAAATAAAACCAGTCCTGCCTTAGAAAGTCATATCAAGTGTGTATGAGATAATGCATCATGATGGAGTTTGTTACCTTTGGGAAGAAATAGAAGTCTAACTGCTTGCATCTTTTTAGTGCCATCAGGCCTTGTTAGTATACTGCTTCAGTTTTGGGCTCCATGCTTTCTTTTTCTCTCCTGGATTAAGTTATATTTGTGGCACTTGGTTTGCCTGAATTGTTTTCCATGCTGACAAATGGCTCTTTTTGTGAATGACTGCATAGTTTCCAAACATGTGTAAAGAACTGATGAGGAAAACAAATATTTGCCCTCAGGGCAAAAAGGTGTGAGTGACTCTGCATACTACAAATATGCCCACATGTTGGCAGAAGATATTGTTGGCAGAAGAACAACAGAGTTGTGTGTCCAAAGGAATTGTGGTCATTATGCAGGCTGAAAAATACAGTGCAGATCCTTAGACACTTAAGGGGTCATTAATTCACTCCAAGCTCTTTGCGCAAGTTAACTGATTCCATTCTAGTCTATTTCATTCTTACTGGAGTGCTCAATTAGCCTGAGAACCAGTGTGATGTAGTGTTTTGGGTGCTGGACTACAACTCTGAAGACCAGGGTTCAGTTCCCCACTTGCCCATGGAAACCTGCTGGGTGATCTTGGGGTGTCACACACTCTTGGCCTCAGAAAACCCTGTGATAGGTTTGCCTTACAATATCAGGAACAACAGTATCCCCCCTTGCAACTGGCATCTCCTTGGAAATTCTGTCAAAATAACCTTTTTTCTGGTGGCCTTAGGCTTTCCAGATATGTCCTAGAGCTTAAGCCACCAGCCCCTTGATTGCACTGCAACGGCTCATCTCAAAATTCTTCTTTTCTTCACTTTCAGATCTTTGCTATTACCCTGATTTTAAGGCAAGCAGTCTTCCTGCAGCTTGTTTTGTACTTGGCTTTTAACAGCCGTTTACCCTCCAAGCTGACAGAATAAACAATTGTGTACTGCCCCTGGAATGAGGCCAAGAGTGCCCTGCTAAATTCTTTTGCTTGTTCTCCTTTTAAACAGAGGTGAGAGAATGGCATTTGACCTCCTATTGATCTGACAAACTTGGCTCTAGTTTACCATTTACAGTAAACAGTTTTGGTTTAGCTCTGTCCCTCCTCCTCTGAAAAATCAGTAACTGTCTACCTGTGTGTTTGAACCTGAGGCAGTAATGCTTAAAATGCGCTTTAAGAGCATCTTGATAAGAAAGCCTGAGGAAATACGAAGGAGGTAGTTTTTCTCGCTGCCTTTCTGCCTGCTTGGTTGTGCTGGCAGATTTTACGATGGCTGACATGGCATTGGAGTCATGGCAGCTGCACCTGTTTGTTGGAGGCAGAATTCCAGGGGTTTGTGTACAGTTTTGCCATGTGGTGAACTGAGGGGCACTGCTGCATTTTTGAATATACCCAGAAAATGGCTGAGAAGTTGTCACCTCAGTTGGGAGATAACAGTCCACCGAGTTTCCCTTACTACCTGATTAGTTAAGCAGAAACAGAGGGAGAGATGGGAAACAGATCTTTCTCCGTCTGCTGAGAGACAAGCTTCATTGGATCTCTCCCTCACTGGTCACTTGGAATACCTATTTCAGCAGGCTGTATCAGTGAGACTAATGTGCAACAGGTCCTACTCTACTGGTTCTGCTGAGAGGCCTGTTTGCCTCCTAAATGGCATCTAGGAAAAGCAATCTTGTCAGTGTACACTACAGCAGTGCTTCTCAGGCTGTCTGATGTGAAGGGCTGGCAGTTTTTCCCCCCCAAAAAAGTGCCAGGGACCATCACTAAATTTATGCACACTGGGTATAATTGTTTCTTTCTTTCCTGGAAACTAGTCAGGGATTGGCACCGGTTCAAATACCACCTCTCGCAGTATTGATTGCAGCACCGCAACTAGAGAGAAGGGAAGCAGAGCCTACTCTGTCAGAGAGCCACTTCTGTTAGGCTCTTTTCTTCAACTGCCAAAACATTGTGTGGACTTTAAGAACTGGTACTTGAGGTTGCTTAGTTTCCTCCTCCCTCTGCATCCTCCTTTCCTCTTTGTGTCATGACCTTTTTATCAGAGCTGAGCAGAAGGGAGAACTGAATCTGCTGTGAGAGCTCTGGCTGATTTGTAGCAGATCCAATTTCTTAACAATAACAGTGACAAAATGTCTGCTTTTTAGCATCCCAATCCTAAATTGTATTGCTGCAATAAAATAAGGCTTGGAGTGGCAGCATTGACATGGATTTATGTGTGGATGGACTGGTAGCTCAGTTAAATTCTGATATTCAAAATAAATTTCTGGACTTAGAATTCTCTTAAGTCTTAGTGTATATCTATGGTATCAGGTTTCAGTTAGTGGGTGTCAGAGTTCTAGTAGAAAGAGCAAATCCTGGTAGCCTGTAATCTTCCCATTCCTGTTTTGTGTAGTCATCCTATCTTGTATAAATCAAGGAGCAAGGTCTGTCTTGTTCTCATCAAAGTAACTCCAGAGCCACGGTGCCACTGGGTGCTCTTAGACCAGTCACTCTGTCACCCTGACCTGCTCATAGGGTTGTTATGAGGATAAACTCAGGAAGAGAAGAACCATATATTCCACTTTGACATCACTAAAAGAAAGGTGGGCTGTAAATGCAACCACAAAAATAAATAAATAAGAAAGAAAGAAAGAAAGAAAGAAAGAAAGAAAGAAAGAAAGAAGTGGATACAGGTGCTTAAAATGAATGTTTTTTCTTTGTAGCAGCTTCCTAGCAGCTCTCTGCTCCTTTCGAGATAGCTGGCTATATGCTGTCCAGTGATATAGAAAGGGGAATTGTTGTTGATGTACAAGACCTGAAAAAGAGTTCCCTGCAGTTTTTGGTTGCTGAGGCTGAGATGTCAGAGGGGCCCTCCAGGATCACGGGGCCCATTCCCCCAGACCCCACCCTGTGTCCAGAGTACTATAGACACCCTCTGTCAGGTGAGTGTGCTGTGTGTTTGCAGAGTTATTGTGTGTCATAGGAGGTGAGACACAGGGGATCGCATGCAGTGTTACCTGGTAGTGGGGAGCCAAAACTGGGCAAGGCCAGCCCTTTGCCTCCCCCTGATCCCCACCCCCACATTCTGCTCAGTGGGCTGCTGGGAGGGAAACAGCCTACTTTTGCAAAAAATCTAAACTTGCTTTCAGAGGGTTTTTGAAATCACGTAGGAGAGACCTCTGTCCCACTATGGTCTGGAACTATTCTTGATAGGAATAGGAAAGGAACCTTCTCAGTAGACAGTCCCAGGCTTTGGATCTCCTTCCTTGGCAAGTCATATTTTTATGATTTTGCTGGAAGGCAAAAAAGTTTTTGTTCAGGCGGTGTTTGGGCTATCAATCTGTCTCATTGCTGAGCTCTGTTTTACCCAGTGGAGGGTGTTAAAAAAATGATATTTTAAAATGTGTTTCAATTTTGTTTTATTTTAATTAAGTTACAGATTTTTTTTTATTATTATTATTTTTAGCCACCTTAACCTTTTTTTCTTTTCTTTTCTTTTTTGGTGGAAAAGCAAGATTTAAGTAACATTAAAAATAGGTCCAAGGGCTGCAACATGCCTACTACGCACTTGCTTGGTATTGTGGGGTTAGCTGAAAGAGATTAGAAATCAAAATCTTTCTTGACACTAATGAAACATATCTGTTCTGGGAAAACAGATTTCATGGTGCTTGTGGGGTGACCAAGTTCTGTTCCATTTCTTAAGAACAAGTGGCCCATAGCATGTTGTTTTCTATAGCAGAAGTGGGGGCTTCCTAACCTCCTGGAGTTCCAATCTAGACATCTTGGGTTCCCCAGGAGACTTTGTTTCCTTCCTCCATGATACCAACATCTTTTAGTTTCCCAGATTCTGTACATTTTTACTCCCATTATAAAGGGCTGGAATGATTAAGACTTAGTTACTGGAGTAAGAGTTTTAAGCTAAAATATGCTGTTATTTTTGATCCTGCCTACTGTGGGAATGTCGCCCCTGAGAATTTTTCTCAAACTGAATTTGGCATTTAGGTTCAAAGAACTCCATCCTTTCCAAACAATCTTCTTGGTCACACTATTTCTCCTTTAGGCTAATATTATCTACTTCAGGGCTGGGGAATACATGGCCTTGCACTGTTGGTTAGAACCTACTGTCATTCCTCACTGTTGGCTGTGCTGGCTGGAGTTGATAGGAGTTGCAGTTTAGCAACTCCTAAAAGGCCATATATTCCCCAGTCTTTGTTTATTGTGACTGGTAGTGGCTCTTCAGTGTCTTGGTCTGAGTCCTTTCCCCAGTGTAGCTGATCTTTTTCACTGAAGATGTAAGGCATTGAACTTTCGATTTTTGCATACAAAGCAATAACTTGACACAGAGCTATGATCCTTTTCTTGAATCTCTTTTTGTTGTTTAGCCCGAGGGAGGCTGGAAGGGAACTCTCTGAAGCTGGACCTGCTTCCTGGCCCTATTCCTCCAGATTGCAGCCTTTACCCTGCATATTACAGTGCTCATCCCCCTCACCCTGCTCCACAAATTAAACCTAATGTCAAGGAAATTCTGGAGACGGGTCAGAAGGGCACAGTGAGTGCTTTGTTGCAGCTAGATGGCATCTCCTTCTGCCAAGAGTGGACACCTAGACGTAAGTTTGAGGTGGCTCTTTGGGGAGTGGCTGCCAGCAGATTAGAGTTGCATGTAAACTGCTATGCTTTATTTCTCTCCCTGCACAGGCAGATATCACAAAGACCATGAGAAGGAGAATGTGAAGCGCATGAGGGAGATCCAGAGGAGGTGTCAAGAGAAGGAACAGGCTCGAGAACTCAACCAGCCCAAGCCTGTGAAAGCCCTCTGGAAGTCCCAGAAGTATGAGAATGTGGAGTCCAAAGTGAAGGCCAAGTTGCAGGTAGGGCTGAACCCAATATGCCCCTTTGTTACCCTGTATTCTGGGGGTCCCGGGAGGGACACCTAAATAACCTTGCAATTACACAAATTGGGGAAATTAGTTCAGAGCACAAGTTGGCAAAATGAGAGGCAGGGCAACTTAGCAGGATCTTGCAACCCAGTGTCTACGGGGTCAGGCCAAGTCAAGAAGCAAACCGGTTGGAAAATAATGAATAGTGTTTATTAAATACAGGCGCACAATGTATGTGACACAAACACACAGATAACTAAGGAAAATAAAGGTGTGAGTAAGATAGTGGGAGTTTTAGAGGGATAGTTGGTTCGGGTGATTCGAAACCTGTCCTGAAGTCCGGAGGAAAATGGAGAGCGAAGCTGGGGTTTGATGTATCTCAGCACGTGGAACTGAGGGGAAGCTCACCAAGTGATGCGGCAGCAAGGCGGTCTGGAACTCGGGAGCGATCCAAGGAAGTGCTCAAAGTCAGGGGTTTTTATAAGGAGAATTGTGACCGCAGGCTAGGTCGGACTTGGGGAAAACAATAGATTTTGGGCTGGAGACAAAGCCTCCGAAAGGTCAGAATTTGAATGATTGAGTTAGAGCCAAATTGTCAGTAGGATAGCCGGTACGCGAACGCGGAGTACTTGAGCGTTGTATAGTCCGATCATCAAGCTGCCAGCGCTAGGCAGAGGGTCTTTTGAGAGTTGCGTGCATACCTAATGAAGGTGCTTGCCTTGAGGTCTCCTAAAGCTGCGAGTCGGCTATTTCTGGCCTGCCTGTATTGTTTCGGAATGTTACGGCGATTATCGGCCAAGCCTGTATGCGTGCTTGTCCGGGGGCCTCGCAAGCACGTGGAAGGGAATGGGTATGTGAGGCCAAATTATTGATATCAAAAGATATCTTTTTATATCCCCAAAGTTCAGGCTAGCCACGGCAGTAACACCTTGATTGTTCCCTCACCCGACTTAGTTGCACTTGGATGAAGCATGCAAATGTACGACAGGGAACATACCTTACTGAGGAGTAATGTTGGGGGGAGCTTGTGACAGCACACATTTGCACACAGAACAGGGCAAAACAGCCTGAGAGAGTCTGAGGTCAGTGTGGCTTCCACTAACCAGCATCCACCATGGGCTGCAGCACCCCTGACAAAATTTGTAGTAGTCAAAAGTCCATGTCCAGTTTCCAACTGCCCCCGCCCCCAATTCTCAGTCAGAAAAAAAAGTGTCAGGGGCTGTGTGACTGTGAGTAGCTTTTCATGTGAGTCTTCAAGTTGTTTTTGATACACAGCAACACAAAGGGGAACTTGTCACAAGGTTTTCTTGGCAAGATTTATTGAGAGGAATAAATGCAGTTGCCTTCCTATGGGGCTGAGAGAGTGTGGTCTGTTCTATGAGTTCTATGGGAAAAAAAAGAGGAAGTGAATGAAGAAGCCACACAAGCAAACTTTTAGAGCCACATGTGGCTTGCAAAAGACAGGTGCTGGGGCTGCATATGGCCTGTGACCACCTGTGGACATCCCCTAATATAAAAAGTTCTAAATTTATGTCCTTTCCACATGATAATAGCATCCAAGCATGGGGATGCGAGAGGAGTGGGACAATGACGACGCTTCCACATGACGTTGTCGCAGTCCCCGCCTTTCTTGTTTTGCCAGCCAGCATGATCGCAGACTGTATCATGGATGGAAAAACTCCATCAATGACCCTCGATTGCACAAGCCTTCCATTGTAGCCAGCCATGCAGAAGGGCCGGAAGCACAAACTACATGCTTCCTCCCATACTACAGCATGGAAAGAAGGCTGGCTGCATGCTTCCTTCCACAAGTAGCAGCTTGTCCTAGCAGAGGTGCTACTGGGATTACGATGGGACAATGCGGGAGAGTGTTGTTATGTGGAAAAGGCCTTAGTCACATGCAAAACAATAAAGAGAAGGTTCAGAATCCACTCTAGTCTCTGCCTGCCTCTTTCTTTCTCTTGATTAGACCCGCTCTGCCTTGCATATGAGAGGTTTCTCTCTTCTCTGACTTATGATGCTCATGTTTGAGGGAAAAAGGGGGGGTATTCTCCCACTCACTGCTGGCTATTGCTCTACAGTAGGAGATAGGAACTCCCCCTTGCCCTTGGAAATCTTGCTGCCACTGTCTACTGATTTTAACTTCCCTTTCTTGTGACTCATTAGGAAGCCACTGGGGAAGACTCTCTGAACTCAAAGGCTGAATCTGTCTACAAGTGCAACCGATAGGCATATGGAGAAGAGAGTGTGGACAGAAAGGTCTTTAAGGAAAGCTTTTGTTCTAAACAGGCAATATAATGACACAAAGTATCTTATACATGAAGGCTCCTTCCTTCATGCATTACTTAGCAGTTACAAAGTTACAGACAAGCCTAAGTCATTTCAGCCAGAGTTTTAAAAGAACAAAATCCCCCAATGTGACTAGCTAAGGACATTCCTTATTAACTCATGTTGTCATTCAGATACTCGGATGGTGTGGGGGGGATAGGAAACCAGTAGACTGTCTCTGGTTGATATACCTTTATCTCTCAATCTCTCTCTCTCTCTCTTCCCCCCCTCCCCCTCCCTTCCCCCTCCTTCCCTCCCCCTCTCCCCCCTCTCTCTATCTGCCTCGTAGTCTCTGAGGTCTTTTTAAAACTTCTTGACCAAAGCATCTTGAGGCTTCTCACCTTTTCCCCCATTTGGTCTTTGATTGGACAGTTGTCTCTTGTGATCCCTGATGTCCTCTGTGATGCTGAACCCCAATAAATGTAACCTAAACCCAATACCTCATTAACCCCTTGTTTTCCCAGAGCAAGAACTATCCCCCTTCAACTATATTGCCTAGATAATGGGAAAAGCCCGTTATCACACCATGGCTGACAGTATTTCATTAAAGTAGTTGGGTAGGTGCTTACCTAGAGGGAGGCAGAGCCTAGAGTATAAAAGCCTAAATACTCAAAGCTCATCTTTGAATCTCCTGGTCAGATGGCTTGATAGTGCTCAGTATTTGACTGGCTCTTCAACTTATCAGGGTCACTCAGTGATCCAGTTTAAAAAAATGTAAGTGTGATGATCAAGCATTCAGGAGTAAATTGAGTTGAGCTTAATTCACTGAGGACATTGGTAGTGATGTTGCCTTGGTGCCTCAGTTTACATCTTTTCCTAGTCATGTGGTAGTTTTGTCTCATAGCCACTTTTCTCTTTTTGGATTCTTCAGGAGGGTCCTATTCCTCCAAACCCAGAGGCACAAAAGTACCTGAGAGCATATTCTCGTTGTGGCACAGGAATTCACCCACGTAGGTCAATGTCTGCAAACCATACCCAGTCAAGAGTAACAGTGGATACAGCCAGTTCAACCGAAGCACAAAAAAACAGTGCCAAGGTTTGTGAAGTTGGGTGGTTGAGGTGCTGCACGTACTCATCAGTGCTAGTGCCATTTGCTTTATACTTCTTGTTCCTCATAGATGTTGGTGCGTCAACAAATCTTGGCCTCTTTTCTAGGGGTGCAAAACCAGTTGATTTCTGTGTAGGGTTGAGCAGGTCTTGAGGCTCATGAGGTCTCCTTTTGGTTTATACTATAACACCAAGGCTCAAACATATGGTGTCAAGAACGAAACAACGGCTCAGTAAGAATTGTAGAACAAGGTGCCTAAAGCACATGCTCACATAGGAGTCCGCCCCTCCATACCAGCACTGGAGCTTGCCTTTAAATTGTTTCATGTACATATTTATTCCTGTTTCTCTCCCCACCCCCAAGTTTTCTGGATTTCTGGGGCATAATGTAGGGAGAAGAAAGTAAGACTTGTTTTTGTTGCAAATAAATGCGTTTATCAAATCAGAAACATTTTCCAATCTTCTGCAAGTCGGCCAGAGGGTGTTAGCTTGTTTGTTCATTTATTTAGTTACACTTATATCTCATCTTTCTTCCAAGGACCTCAGGGTCATATACTTGGTCATCTTCTCCATTTTTATTTTCATGACAACCTTGTGCAGTAGTTAAGATTAATAACTAGTTCAAGATTATCCAGTGAGGTTCATGGCCAAGTGGAGAACTCAAGTCTTCTGAGTCCTAGTTCAGTGGTCTATCTTCTGAGCCATTCCAGATTTTTGGAAAAGCATTGTCTCTGATTCCCAACATCAGAATCTTACTTCCTTCTGACTCTGCACTCTTCTCTTATTTCAGGTCCAGAGGGGCAGCAAAGAGGTGGACTTTGTCAGCTACAATGCCCAAAATGCCAAACAAGCTCAGCTGCGGCGCTCACGTTCTTTGCAGTCACTGACAGAAGTGCTGGAGCAGAAGCGCAAGGAGCAGGAAGAATATAATACCAAGCAGAAGGGCCACGTCCCCCACTAGTATGCATTAAACTTCCCTCCTAGTGAGGAAGTAGGTGGAAAGAGGGAACTAGTCCTCCCATTAGGTGACAGGTGCTGGGAGAGAAGGGAGAGGAGAGAGCTGTGTTTTGTGTGACCTGCCTTTTGCCCCCTAAGCTAACCATTGGCATTCAGTGGTGGTGGTGGATGCTGTCCCATCACCAGTAGAAAAGAAAGATTCAACTGCCAGCCCATTTAGCTTTTGTACTCAAATTTTGTTCTTCAACTCAGTCAACAACATGTCTTGGGTTAGTCCTGATCTGCAAATATAAATGGCCTATGCTGACACACATCATATGTAATAGTTTAGTCCAGCAAAAGGACAGATGGATGCTATATCCAGGACTGGGAACAAGCAGCCCATGTGCAGAGCTACCTTTTGAGCAATTCCATGGGTTTAGTGTCAGCAGGGTCAGAAGCCTATAGGAGTAGGGGAGGGTTCCAGCATCAGATGTAGAATATAAGGTCTCACAAGTGCTGGTTAGTTTGATTTCTTGAAACTGTTAGCTTTCTTTTGCTTTTCTGATGACATTTCTTATCTTTTCTCCCCATGACTGAAAACAAAGTATGATGTCCTGGGTGGAGTTGCTATTAATGTGAAGGACCACATTCATAACTTGGAGGTGCTCTTGGACTCAGCAAAACATCTGGAGAGTATAGTGATAAGGAAGTCTGGCTTACAGAAGTTTGGAAAAGTTACTTTTTTGAACCACAATACTCAAGACCCTCCAGGTAGCTTGGCTATGCTGGCTTCAGAGTTCTGGGCATTGTAGTCCACACAAAAAAAAGCTCTTTTCCAAATTCAAATATTGTCAAGGACATGTAAGGGGATTCGACCTGTTACAGCTTCTGTGTGGTTTCAACATTCCCTCTGAGAGGTTAAGGAACTGCCACAAACACAGTATCATAGTATTGGTTGCCACCCTATAGCCAGCTCCCCTTCTAGCAGCCTTGTGGCTGCTGTATCTGCCCCTGCTGATGTTCTCTTTTCTTCGATGATTAGCCTGATTGAGAGGAAAGAACACTGGCGGAAAGAAGCAGAAGAGCGCCAGCGCAACATGCCTGACCCCACCATGCCTCCTGGCCATGCCATGATGCCAGAGAGCCAGCGACTGGACACACTGAACAACTTGAAACAAAGTAAGATGGGCAAGAAGTGGAACATATCAAGCTGTTTCTGTGTCTCTGTGAAGTAGGCTCCAGATGGGTATCCGCTCCAGGGTCTTGGACAGAGGTCTTCTCCAACCTTGAGCGGCCTCTAACTGAAGATAGCAGGGACAGAAATGTTCTCACCGTTGCGACCATTTGTGGCTTCTTCAGGATCCCCCAAGAACTAGCTAACAAAGGCTAGAATCCTGTATGATTCAGCATAGTGTAGGAGTTCTCTCCCTGTGTGTATCAGTTCTATAGCTGGCCATTTACCATTCCCTAGAGCATCTGCTTCTTCCCCACACAGTCGTTCTGTGACTGGTGGAAAATGGGGAAGAGGATCAAGGAAGCATCTGGTTATGTCTCTGTAGCCAGACATGAAATGATTATGTTGTCTGCTGGGGTCCCTTTGGAGAGCTCAGTGGATGATATAATCATTGCATGTCTGGCTACAGAGACATAGGCCAGGCACTTCTTCGGTCCCCCCACATTCTTTCCATCAGCGATTGAATGGTTGTGGGAGAGACTGCAGTGGCTCTGTGGGAGGGGTGGGTTTTGCTTGCTGTGGAGTGAGGAAGGAAGTATTAAGCGCCATTAGAATCTTTCCAAGGATATTTGTCAAAATTGCGGTTGTATAATTTCATTATTGTAATCTCTCCACTCACTGTGTTCTTTTATATATTTCAATAAATTGATATAAAAAAAAAAGTGGAATCATGGTGCTATAACAGTCTAGTGCAGAAAGGCCTCAATCAAGAGAGACTCTTGCTTTTGTTCTGTATTGATGTGTTACTCAGTTACTCCAGTGTCCTTAATCTGGAGCAAGAGCTACCTTGCAACTAAGTACAATGGGACCACTCGTAACTTTGGTAGAGATTGTAGTGAATGCTTGTGATGTTCAATTGATTGATTGCTTAGTCATTTTAGTGATTAAATCCGGGTCTCTAGTTAATTGAGCAACAGATTTTTTAATCTTTTAAAACTCCAAGGGCATACAAATCATGAATGGCAGATGTTGCCTTGGAAAGAGGCATTTCCCATTTTCTTTTACACAGGGGGTGAGGGATGCTTTCCCATTCAGAACTCTTGTTATATTTATAAGCACAGTTAATCAGTTCCAAGACTGAGATGATGGTACAGTTGCATGAACTGGTAAGCCAAAGAGCTAGAGAATTCTGCAGGATTCTGCCTTATAAATGAAGCTTCTTTGGCTACTCCCACTGCAGCAGGGTGAGAATCATCTGGTCCTCCAGTATTCTTGGACTGAAGCTCCCGTCAGACACAGCACAGTTAACGATGGGGAATGCTGGGAGTTATAGTCCAACAATATCTAGAAGTGCCATGATTTCCTTTCCTGTACTAGAACAACTGGCTAAATTAACCAGATGAAAGAAGACATAATTTTGGCTTATTGGATTATCTAGGATTGCAAATCATGTTTGTTCTTGGCTTGTTTTGTGAGTTTGAGTTTGATAAACCAGGGATTCTGCAACTTGGCTTTACTATTTGTGTGAATGCAGCCGATGAACCAACATAGAATCAACACTGTCTGAACTGTAACCTGCTTCTTGCTTCTTTATTCCTCTCTGCCATAGGCCAAGAGCAACTCCTGAAAGACCTCTTGCTGCTTCCAGTGAGAGTTGACACTCTGAGCGTCCAAAACCGACGGATTGCTCTGGAGAAGAAGCTGTCACAGATAGAGGAGGCACTCAAGATATTCTCCCGGCCCAAAGTCTTCATCAAGCTGGATTCCTAGAAGGGGGCAGAAGATGCTCCTTTTCCCAATGTCCTTTTCTGGACTGTAAGAGAGAGGAAGGGGTAATTTTTTCTTTCTTGCTTCTGCATGAAGCTTCATTCACTCTTCCACCTGAACTCCCACCAGACTATCCCAGGGATTGAAGCTTCTAGTGGCCAGCTTCTGTCTTATGCATTGCTCTTAGCAGCCAGCCTTTCGGGAGCAAGGAAGCAAAAGAGGGCTATCTGTATTGGGGTGGAGAACCGCCTCTCCATCAATATGATGTTGACCTCTCATCAGCAGCAACCAGCATGGCCAAAGTCAGGAATGACAGGAAGTTTAGCAAAACAATATCTGGGAAGTTGCAGGTTCCACAAACCTGAACCCATAAGCTGAACCACAAACCCTGCTTCTCTCACTTTACAAACAAATGGGCTGGATTGTCAAAAAAATGCAGAGGAGTGGGTTGAGGAAGGGAGAGAGAAGACTTCCATTTTCCCAGTTGTGTGACTGGAGGTTGTAAACCTTGGTAGGCACAGCTTGAATATCTAGCAGTGGCAGTTTCATTTAGCATTAGGACAGATCAGAACCAGTGCCTGGGGAAGCAATCAGCTGCATCATAGGAGCTCTCAGCCTTTCTATGAAGTAGTGCAGGAAAGGCTGCAGGCAGCAGCTGGACAAACAGAGGAGAGTGTGCAATTGTAACTTGAGTGATTGGATGGTTTTAAATAAAGCAGGTTTTTTTTAATAAACATTTGTCACAGGATAGGACCCAAAATCCTGTGTGCTTTCACAAGCATTAGTGTGGTGTAGTTTTAATATATGCTTAGTGCAAGGAGTTTGATTGTAAGTGCTACACATGTTAACACAAATGGCATGCCTTACATCTCTGAGCAGAAGTTAGAGCAGGGACACAGTTCAGTGGTACAGCATATGGTTTGCATGCAAGGGAATTCAGTCCATTGCACCCTGTGGTGCAGGTGAGTTATTTGACGCTGAACTTAATATCTTGTGTGTGACTCTTTAGAAAATTATGTGGTAAGGAAGCCCTGTTGCATTTGAGAGTCCTTCTATTCATTCTGCTATGTGTGGCCTCCCAGATAGGTGGCTCAAAGTCTTGTCTTAAAAGCAGTCATGTGGGGAAAAGATCTTGTTACCTTAAGAGGTGGGGGACGTTGAGGTCCACCAGCAATACCAGTATCTCCTTAGAATTTGAGGGACTTAACAGCTCAAAGGAGTCCCATGAGAGGAGAGCAATGGCAGGATCTTTTCATCTATGTATACCAGTACTAATTGTATAGAGGACTCCAATTCAAAAGTAAACAAAGTATTTATTTATATTTATTATTGACAAACACACAAGAAATCAGACACTTCCAAGAACCATACAAGTCTATCAGAAGGTGAGTTGTGAAAGGTTGGATAGACAGAGAATGGATGGAAAGGGTAATAGTTACCAGTCCTGAAAAAGGGCTTACAGCAGAGTGGCTGAGACAGCATCTGAGGTTGGCACAAAGGAACAGAAGAAGAGGTCACCACATGCAGCATAATACTCGCAATGTACTACAGCTTGCTGGGGCCAAAGCTAGGGTTTATTTTCCTATTTCCTACCCTAAAGACGGTGTATGGACAATGCGGTGATAGGTTTCTCACAGGGTTGACAAAGGAGTCTGGAATGGGCTGATTGCCTTAAATCTAGGTGACAAAACGTTGTTGAGAATCATGACAATCTCTTAATGTCTTGGGGGTATAGGGTATAGGGAAGATTTCTGTAGGGAGAGATCAAGGGATGGATGATTGCTTCAACTGGGCAGTTTCGCCTTTTTGGATGTGCACAGAGCCTGAGGTGTTGAAAGGATTAGCATAAACTTCTCTGAATTGTGACCTGACTGAGTCTAAGGTCAGCCTGACTTGATGCTCTTTTGGCTGGTGATGCTCTTTTGGCTGGTGGTGATCATGAAAATAGCACATCCCACAGAATGGAGATGTAGAGTATGGTAATGATCTGTTGCTTAAGGTTTTGGAGAGCCACTGTCTGGCAAGAGTAAGGAATACAGATGGACAAAGACTTTTAATATGCACAACTTCTCATGTTTTTCCTTGGAGAAAACTAGTGTTCAGATTTTCCTTAAGGTAATGACTTCTCCAGCACTAGAAGCTGTTGGGGTACAGAAGAATGTTGATATTTGGACATGTATAACATGAGATGGTGTCATACCACAGCACTGATGCTTGAAAAGTGTTGTGTGCGGCCTTGTGCAAGCTGCATTTTTCCACCATCATGAGATGGAGCAGAGGCAGGTCTTATCTATTAACTTGCCTTGGAGTATCTTTTCATTCTGCAGTGCTCAGACAATCATTCTGCAGTGCTCAGACAATTATAAGGTCCATTCCTTTCTCATTTCTCATGGTGTAATTACTCTTAACTGCCCTTAAAACATATTCCTCTTCTATAACAAGATCATGCAAGATCAGGGTCAGCCCTGGTTGGTACGTGGATGGGAGGCCACCAATGAATACCAAAGACCCTGTGAAATACCAAAGAAAACCCTGTGAAATTCATGAGGTTGCTATAAGTCAACAGGAAATTTGAAGAGATAACACACACAATGAAATGACTGTTTTGGAAGATTGTTGGTTTTTCATCCTTCAATGAAAAGCTGTACTTCATTCTGCGGCTCTCTCTTTCATGCAGAAAGCAATTATGGAGAAGATAGGGCTAACCTGTTATACTGCTTGGCACACTCCAAGTTTCAGTTTGCTGCGGACTCCCAAAGGACTCTGAAGCCGAGTGCTGGGAAAGTGATACCCAGTGCAAAATTCATCCCCTTCTCCAGGAAGAGGCAGGAGCAAACAGCATGGTTGGCTTGGAATGGGTTAACAGTATGCTGACAATCAGTTCCCTCTCTTATTTACAAAGGGCTCTAATCGGCAAAAAGAGGCCAGAAGCCCTCCCCCTCCCCAAAGACTGTACAGGGTCACAAGGCTGGATAATAGACTGCACTGCAGGATTAAAAACCTCACTGTGGTACAATCTAACTGCATAAGCATTTGTCAAATGCCAGGGTTAGTGAAGCTTCTGTTTCTTATGACCCAGATGCCTGTGACTGTCAGCTATACAAGCAGATAAGCCAAGTTGAAGTCTATCTGCTGCCTCAGTTCTAGCTAGTATTTTATTGGTGGCTTGAGGTGTATTTTGGTATGCTCCATCAACTGCTCTTTATTGCTTTAGAAATGTGCCTTTTGCATGTAAAGTTTGTGGGTTAGGAAGTGGGAAGAAGGGTTTGTTAGGGCTATAGAGCAGAGATAAGTATGCAGCTGGTCTCCATATGTGCAGGAATTCTGTTCCAGGAACCCCCACAAATAAGGAAAAACACAAATCCTTGTGTCCCATTATATTAATTAACATGGATGCTTCAGTGTGTCTGTGTGCATGTTGCTGCCATTTTAGGTATAGAGACATGATCCTTCACATGAGCTGGAAATTATGCACATGGAGGTCACGGTAAAGGAGGTCCCAGTGTATAATCATCTGATTCAAAATATCCTATTCCCATCCACTTTATCTTGCTCACCCCAAGTATTGCAATGTTTATTCATTCCATTTGTTGTTTAGCTTCCACTGGTTCATTCTTCTCACATTCCATGTTCCTATACTATATTTGTGTATCTTTGGACTTTCCTTATACCTCTGAACAAATCAACAGCTAAACATCCTTTCAGCTTGAGTCACTAGCTATAGCATTACTTGTAATCGTCCTCTGCTCTTCTTCAGTAGCTTGTTCAATGCCATCTGATCTGGGAGTGTCATCTTCTAGTACTATCTCTTGTTTCTTTTTAGATTGTTTCATCATAGGATTTTAATGGTAAAAGATATTAAAAACGGCTTTACCATGCTTCCTTCTGAACAGTACTAACAGACGTTAGATCTTCCAACAGTGTCATCCTCCACAACTACTGCTGCCCAGTAGCTCTTTAGCACATCTAGTCTGGCTTCTCAGCAAAAGACATGGGAGATCGTGCTAGCAGCACTGCTGCTGTCAACATAGCCTCTGGCCTCACAGGAGTACACAATCCCACCACTGCAGAAAGGTAGAGCCGTTAGTGGGGATGAATTATAGGGGCAGACAAGTAGAATGACAAGAAACGTTAACCCTTACCTGGTTCCAGCTTCACTCTGCCTTCTCAAAATTTATGACCAAAGCAAACCTTTATAAAACTTCAGACTTTCCCTATATAACTCCTAGCTACTTTCCTAAGCTCTGCTTTCAAAGAATGTCATCTGAATAAGGGAATAGCTGAATCCCTTTTTCCCTGAGGTGAGAAATCACTGGGATTAATATTGTAGTGAAAACCCTTGAAACGGATGCAAGGCCAAACAAAAGTGCCTTAAATTGGTAATAGCTACCCTTAAATTGAAAATATAAGTACTTTTTCTAACTGTTTGCCATTGGGACATGTAAATACGTCAATTTCCTTTAATTGATTACAGGGCTTCCATTTTAAATTCCTCATATGTACATAACTATTTAAATACTTTTAATGCAGGGCAAACTGAACCTTAAAGAACAATGAATCAACAGCCCTATATTTTTTGTTGTTGAGACACCATCTCCACTGCCCACATTTGCAGAAGAGGAATGACATCTCCTTTAATTATATCCTGTTTCTCCTTCTGTGTTGGTACAGATGAGAGAAAAATATCTGCTAATTGGTCTTCTAGCACTGCTTGCCCTCTGAAACTTGCAAACTTTCAGCCATGGGGGAGCTTAATGCTGGCAAGTCTCTTTCAGATTGTGCTGCTCTCCAGTAGCGACTCCACTCCACACTTGGAGACCTTTCGCTCACTTGCCACAATGTCTTTGCTGCTGCTTAGATTGCACTGCTCACCCTTTACAAACTGCAGCCTTGCAGTCTGGGGAAAGCTTACTATTGGCAAGTTTCTTTCCATATCAGTTGTGCTCTATACATGGAAATCTGTCACTCACTTGCCAGGATGTCTTTCATGATAATTAAATCATACTGCTTGCCCTCTGAAACCTCCAGGCACGCAGTCATGGGGAAGCTTAATATATGACAGTTTCTGACATTTCAAGTGATCTAAAGGGCAGTGTTTCTCAACACTGAAGCTACTGAATTGTCTTTTAAGTCTTTTAATTATGCTGCATTCCTAAACTCAATAGCACTTTCTTAAGCATTCCTCTAACTTAGCTGCATCAAACAATCTAACTTGTTTGTTTCTTCTGTTTCATCCTGTTCCAAAGAATTATCAGTTTCAGATTGGGTATCATCACTCTCCTTGAGAAACTGATACTCACTCTAGAATTTCTGTTGTAGTAACAATTTTTAAACTGATGCCTCTGGCACATCTTACACCTACTTTGTCTGCCTTTCCTGCAATTGACCTGCATTACCACTCTCACTCCTTTGTTCCTTCCTGTCACCTCTTTCCTCTTGTATGATTAATAATTTTATTAAGTTAAGACAATCTGGACCTGATATGCTGCACTTGAGCAAGTTTGTTGTTTTGTGCCTTCAAGTTATTTCAGAGTTGTGGTGACCCTGAGGTGAATCTGTTACAGGATTTTCTTGGCAAGATTTGCTCAGAGGAGATTGGCCATTGCCTTCCTCTGAGGCTGAGAAAGTATGACTTGTTCAAGGTCACCCAGTGGGTTTCCCTGCCTGAGTGGGGATTTGAACATTGGTCTCCCAGAGTCCTAGCACTACCAACCAAATCACTAAACCATGCTCACTCTCCCTCTAGTGGTAGGCCTTGACAATTGCACAAGAAGATTCCCAGCGTAGCAATGGTTTAGGTAATAAAGGGCAGTTTAGGGACGGGCATTTAGAATTTTCAGCCAGAGAGCTCTTGAGTCTCAGTAAACTACAAACCACAGAATTCCATAGGATATTTAAAGTGTAATAATAGCACTCATAAAAGGGTAGTGCAGAAAGGCCCAAAGTCTCAGTCTAGAGATTGTAGCAGCTGATGCTGCTGGCTTGTCTGACAGGATTTTAAGTTTACAGCTATAAGCAGAAGGACTTTTGATTTTTTCCCAGCTCAGTTTTGGAATTAGATACCCCTGTATGTGGTCTGTGGATTCAGTAGCATCACCTTTTGGGAAATAATGGAATAGTTAACAGCCAAATGCATTGCACTCAGCTTTTTGCTACAGTATCACAATCTCCTCTCAGCGATAAGGTGTATACATCTGCTTGATCATTTGTTCCACAATCCCCAGTGAGATTGCTCTCATCACATCACCAGCATTAAAGCAGGTACTCAAAGCAGAAATTAGGAAATGTACATTGTTAGACTACAGCTCCCAGACTTCACAGCTGGAGGATTCTGAAAGCTGTGGGGTGGGCATTATTCCAGCTAGCTGGTGGATTGTGAGAGCTGCAGTTCAAAAAAAATGAATGTTCTAAACTGTGATCCAAAGATAGCAGATTCCAAGTTCCTAACAAGGTTAGGTTCTTCTTCGTGGTCTCTGTGCCTCACACACTAGGAGCTTTCGCGCATGCGCGGTACCGTTCGGAAATTTCTAGAGCTTAGTAGCTTGGCGGGAACCCCTCCCCCTCTGCCTGCACTGAGCATGCTCAGCCCGCCGAGCAACGGTCTCTCCTCAGTTCTTTCTCGTCCGCCGTCTCGTACGGAGGTTCTGAGTTTGGTTCTTGCTTGGCTTTTCTCTTCGTGTATTTGTTTGACTGGCTTTGACCTCGGAATTGGATTTTGGACTACCCCTCGGATTGCGGACTTGGTTTTTGGTGATTTCGGCTCCCGTTTACGGGATTTTCACCTCCCTTTTTCCCCCCTTTCGTCTTCGTCTCCTTCGTCGTTTCTCTTCGTCGCCGCCATCTTGTCTTCTCCACGCTCCTTCCCCGACGTCTTCTCCCTTCTTCTATGTCGGCGCTGTTTAAGCCGTGCAGAGTGTGTGGTCGTAAGGTCGCCTTAACCGACGGTCACAGCGAGTGTCTTTTCTGTTTGGGTGAGGCCCATAACACCAGGGCCTGCCCAATCTGTAGAGAATTCACCTCCCAGACTTTGAGAAATCGTCTGGCTCGCCTGAAATCGCATTGCTGGGAGCAGTCTCTGCAGGCTCAGGAAGGACCTTCGCGACCGTCAGTGGCTACGATGTCCAAACCATCGGCATCGGGGCGTTCTTCGACCACGCCCGTGTCGGTGTCGGCGGCTGCTGACCCGACCTCGTCGGCGGTACCGGGCTCGGTACCGCCACCACGGACCCCGATCGCTGCTCTGCCGAGGATACCGAAGATTTCTGCTTCGACCTCGGGGGAGTCTTCGGTGCCGGCTTCAAAACCTACGAGGCCGCTGACCTTGGCCCAGCGAAAAAGGCCTGCTCTTCCGGAGAAGGGGAAGGACAAGGACAAGGACAAGAAAAAGAGAAAGAAGGAGAAGGGAAAGCGTGCCTCTCCATCAAAGAGACCTGCTCCTCCCACACCTCCTCCGACCCAGCAGGCACCCGAGGAGGATTCGGAACACCAGGAGATCCTGGAGGTCTCCGACGTGGAGGAGTCCGCTGCCTTCGAGGCGCCCCCCGGCCCGCCTCTCTTGACTGCAGCGGTGTCTCCGCCCGGACGCCCTGAAATGGCGGCCCGCCCGGAGCATGCTCTCGCCTCACCTCAGACCTCACCTCGTCCGCGTGGATCCTCCGGACGGAGTCGATCCCGGACACCGGAGCGGCACATCCGACAATGCTCTCCGCACCGGAGGGAGGCCCACCCCGGCTGGTCTAGACCGCCGATGGACTCTCCGTACTCTTCGGCCTCTTACATGGCCAGATACGGCAGAGAGCATACCTGGAGGGAGTACCCGGGGTCCTATCGATCCTGCTCCCCGGCGTACCGCGACAGGTACCATCCTGACGCACGACGCTGGTCGCCGTATCGTCGGTCCCGCTCTCCATCACGCGGAGACTACCGCTCTCGGTACCACGACTCGCCGCGTTCCACCTCCAGGTCACCTGCTCCTCGACGCTCGCGCAACCGCTCGCCTCGTTACCGTGCGGTCTCACCTCCGCCACGGGTTACCTCCACAGCGACCCGCCCGTCGTCGGAGGCCACTCAGGCGCCGCCGCCCCCGGCTTCGGTGACTGTGACTCAGACTGCTGAGCGTCCGAGACCTGCGCTACCTCCGGCCGCCCGGGTTCCTCAGGCACCGGTCACAGCTGCTTCTCCTCCAGTGAGGCCTCCCACTGTCGCCGCTCCGACTGTGACCCTCGCCGTGTCCTCGCGTCAACCGTCACGGGAGGGGTCGCCCGACAAGCCGTCCTCCGACTCCTCTCAGTCCTACGAGTCGGACTCAGACTCCAGTGAGTCAACACCAGCGTCCCACGAATCCCCCCCCCTTGGCGTTTGGAGACCCTGCCCCGGAATCGGCCCCGGAGGACGTTCGGAGTTTCTCGGCGATCCTCCTTCGTATGTCTGCAGCCTTGGGCCTGAAGATTGCACAATCGGCCCCGGCTGTTCAGGATCCGGTGTTCCAATACGTCGACACCCGCGCTCCATCAACGGCTCCCCTGCCATTCTTGCCGGCCTTGATGGAAGCCCTGAAGCAGCCGTGGGCCCAACCGGCCTCTGCTCAGCCTATTCCGCACAGGCTTGAGCACCTCTACCGGACCCAGAGGGAGGACGCCGAGTTCCTCTTCAGCCATCCTCAGCCGAACTCCGTGGTGGTCGAGTCTGCCCAGACCAAGGGAGCCACGAGGGCGCATACCACGCCGCCGGATAGAGAGGGTCGGAGGCTCGACACGTTTGGCCGGCGTTTCTACTCCGCCTCCTCACTGATAGCACGGGTCTCGAACACTCAGGCCTGCCTCGCGGCCTACCTGAGGAACCTGCTGGACAGGTTCCACCCGGTTCTGGCGAGCCTCCCGGAGGAAAACCGAGCGGGCGCTACCGACTTCTTCAACGAGGCGGTAGCGCTCGCGAACCAGCAGATCATTTCCTCTAGGCACTCCGTCGAGGTGGCTGCACGAGTGCTAGTGGGATCGGTTTCGCTGCGGAGGTACGCGTGGCTTCGATCATCCGGGTTGCAGGAGGACACCAGAAGGCGCATCGAGGACCTTCCATTCGATGGCACCGGACTGTTTAGTGCTACTACTGACGAGGCGATGGACCACATCGTCAAGGCACGCCTAACGGCCAAGAAGATGGGGATCCATCAGCCTTCGCAGTCACGCCGCGCCTTTGGCTCCCGACCTTCATGGCGCAGGTCCTCCTCCTCCACGCTCCCATCGCGCTCCCCGCGCTCGGGACTGTCGCGGCCGACGGCTTCGTCTTCTTCCAGGAGGTCTCCTCGGAGACGCCAGCCCTCTTCGAGGAAGTCGTCCTCAGGGACGAAGTCCCGTTTTTGATGGGACTTGCAGGTCGCGTCAACAGCCTCTCTTCCACCTGCCCGCATCCCTAGAAGATCATCCCGGACTGGCCAGACACTTCGCCGACTGGTGCTACATCACTTCGGACTCTTGGGTTCTCTCCATCGTCCGTCTTGGTTACGCCATCGAGTTTGCAAGTATTCCACCGCGAGGCGTCTACTATTCCACCCCCGCCAGTCCGGTCTTGCTGGAAGAGATCCAGTCTCTCTTGCAGAAGGGAGCGATCGAAAGGTTACCGCCCTCGGCCACTACCACCGGCTTCTTCTCCCGGTACTTCACGGTACCGAAGTCGGACGGTACCCTGCGACCGATCTTGGACCTCAGAGGGGTGAACGAGTACATCCGCCCCAGACGGTTCAAGATGGTCACTCTACCTTCGATCCTGCCTTTCCTTCGTCGAGGGGATTGGTTCGCTTCCATCGATCTTCGGGATGCGTACTTCCACATCGCCATTCGTCCGCAGCACAGACGGTACCTTCGGTTCGCGATCGACGGCACCTGTTACCAATACAGGGTGCTGCCTTTCGGACTGTCTACCGCCCCGAGGGTCTTCACCAAATGCATGGCCCCGGTGGTATCCTACCTGCGGACGAAGGGCGTTTCCATTTACCCTTACCTCGACGATTGGCTGTTGGTCGCGTCCTGCAAAGACAAGCTGTACAGGGACATCCACAGAACACTGTCCCTTTTGACTCGCCTTGGTCTCCGGGTCAACCCGAAGAAGTCGCACCTCGAGCCGGCGAGGGTGCTCGATTTCATCGGCGCGACCCTGGACTCGGTGTCTGCCAGGGCCTACTTACAGCTGGAGCGCGCACGTACCCTTCGCCGGGCGGCAGCCACCACCTTCGACGCGCCTACGGTGTCGGCGAGGAGGATCCAGCAGCTCCTCGGGTACATGGCCTCCACCACAGCGGTTACCTACCTCTCCCGGCTGCACGCGCGCCCGCTCCAACACTGGTTCGTCCGGGTCTTCAATCCGCTCCGGGACGACCAGAGGTGTCATCTACGACCTCCTCTGCACGTGCGCTGCTCCCTGCGTTGGTGGCTGTCTTACCGTCACCTGCTCTCCGGGATGCCGTTCCGAGAGCCGACTCCTCGACTGACGGTAACGACCGACGCCTCCCTGTTCGGCTGGGGAGCGCACTGCCGTGGACTCAGGGTACGAGGACATTGGGCCGACGACGAGACCGGTCTCCACATCAACGCTCTCGAGCTTCTAGCTATCTGGAAAGCCCTGAGAGCGTTTCGCAACTTGGTCGCTGGGCACACGGTCCTGGTTCTGACGGACAACACGACGGCAGTCTGTTACGTCAACAGACAAGGGGGGACCCACTCGACCACGCTCCTGACCATCGCGCTCCAACTGTGGGACTGGTGCGTGTCGCTCCGGGTCCACCCAATAGCCGTACACCTGGCGGGCCAGGACAACACCACAGCGGACGCCCTCATCAGGGACACTTCCTGCCACCACGAGTGGTCCCTGTCGAGGGAAGCGTTCCGGCTGATTCGGGACCGATGGGGCGAGCCCACGATCGACCTCTTTGCCACCGAGGAGAACGCGATGTGCCGTCGGTACTGCTCGAGAGCCGGTCGGGGCCCGGGCTCTCTCGGCGACGCCTTCCAGTTCCGATGGAGCGACGGCCTTCTATATGCGTTCCCTCCATTTCCCCTCCTCGGTCGGGTGGTCGCCAAGATCCTGGCGGACCGAGCGGACGTGGTTCTCGTGGCTCCGTACTGGCCGAGGCAACATTGGTTCGGCCCCCTGTTCGAGGCGGCTCGGGGTCGGCTCCTCCGGTTCCGCTCGACTCCGGACCTTCTGTCACACTCGGGCGGTCTCGTTCTCCATCCCGACCTGCCCCTCCTGGCCCTCCACGCATGGCGGATAACGCCTTAGACGACCCGGTCATCCGGAACGTCCTGACCGCGGCCAGGAAGGAGTCGACGCGCCGTAACTACGCCTACAAATGGCAAAAATTTGTGGCTTTTGCTGAGACACGGGGGGAGCCGGTATCGCCTGTCGGCCAAGGTACCGTCCTCCATTTCTTACTCCATCTTCGACAGCAGGGACTGGCTTTCTCCTCCTTAAAGGTCTACCTTGCCGCCATCGTGGCGTATCAACCTCGCGGCTCTCCGTCGGCGGCGCTCTTTCGTGATGCCACCATGAAGCAGTTCATGAAGGGCCTACAGCATCTATACCCGCCGGTATCGCCACCGTTACCGCCCTGGTCGCTCTCTCTGGTGCTGTCGCAGCTGACTCGACCACCGTTCGAGCCCATGGCCACGGCGGATGACAGGCTCTTGACTATTAAGACTGCCTTTTTGGTGGCTGTCACCTCAGCCAGGCGAGCCAGCGAGCTGACTGCGTTGCGAGCCGACGAGCCCTTCCTTGTTTTCCACAGGGACAAGGTAGTTCTCAGACCTGACATCTCCTTCCTGCCCAAGGTGGTGTCACACTTCCACCTTAATCAGGACATTATTCTGCCGACGTTCCATCCGAATCCGACGACGCCCTTGGAACGGTCCCTACACTCCCTCGATGTTCGCCGCGCCCTGGCGTTCTACACCAGCCGGACTGCGTCTTTCAGGCAGACCCCACACTTGTTCGTGTGCTACGGTCGGCGCCGTAGAGGCCACAAGGTTTCCACCCAGCGTTTTTCTAAGTGGGTGGCCCAGACTATACTACTGGCCTACGAGCTGGCAAAACAGCCCCCGCCAGACTTGCTCCGGGCTCATTCCACCAGAGCCGTGGCATCCTCGGCAGCTCTCCTGCGAGGTGTGGACCTACAAGAACTATGTCGGGTGGCGACCTGGTCCAGGCCATCGACCTTCGTGTGCCACTACCGACTGGACTGCCGGTCCCGGAGGGATGCCCGGTTTGGACGAGCGGTGCTGGCCTCCGTACTCTAGGACCTGACCCACCGTCCTTCTGGTAAGCTACAAAGTCTCCTAGTGTGTGAGGCACAGAGACCACGAAGAAGAAGAACAGGTTACTTACCTGTAACTGTGGTTCTTCGAGTGGTCATCTGTGCCCTCACACACACCCGCCCAACCGTCCCCTCTTTCTCAGGTCCCTTTTTTCGGCGGACTTTAGAACTGAGGAGAGACCGTTGCTCGGCGGGCTGAGCATGCTCAGTGCAGGCAGAGGGGGAGGGGTTCCCGCCAAGCTACTAAGCTCTAGAAATTTCCGAACGGTACCGCGCATGCGCGAAAGCTCCTAGTGTGTGAGGGCACAGATGACCACTCGAAGAACCACAGTTACAGGTAAGCAACCTGTTCTTCCGAGAGAAGTCAATGTTGATTTCAGGGCAGATCAGCAAGAACCCATAGCCTTCAGCAGGCTGAATATTTTATCTAGCCAGACTTTTAAGTGGGCAAAATAGAGAGGAATATTTGTTTCTTGGATTTCAAATGGTAATTTAAACATATTCCCTAAAACTCATTTGGGTGCAAATGAGCCTGAGGGCTGCGATGCAGGGAAGCAATTGCTCTATTATTAGGGATCATCATTTTCCATTCTTCTTCGGCTGCACAAAGAGATCAGTGCATCTGCAGAAGATTATTTTAATGTGTGAAACTTTATGCTAAAATTAACAGATTGATTAGTTCTACTAGACAAGACATCTCTGCTTCTACCCCTATTATTTAGTATTTTATGCTCATAGCTGTTGCTTAGTTAGGAACAGAAAGACATGTGGAAAGACCCTGAGCAAGAATGGGGAGGGGGAGGAGCCACCTTGCAAGGCGATATTGACGCAAGACTAATTAAATCTTGTGGTTCCTTGAGGAACAATTTATTCCTTGAGGAATGGACAACATTAATTTGTTAGTCTTTAAGGTTCCAGCAGACCCATATGACTCCTCCTCTAGAAGAGGAAAGTAAAGGCAAAGGAGCCTGCTGTCTTAACCCATGATGAAATGCTTCATTCCCATCATTTATGCACACAAACATCTCCTGTACATCCTGTCAGCAGAAACCACCACCCTGGGAGAATTGAAATTAGCATAACATTTGCATAAGCTACATACTTTGCATCATCTTTCAGATTTGTGTTCACTGTCATTATAAGTGAAATAGCCACTCTCAGTACCCTTCCCTTTGCTAATGAATGACATTTTGAGACACAACAGCAAGGAACATTTTGAGACACAAGCAAGGAGCCACCTAAGTAATCTCATTGCCAACTAAAAGACTAGCTCAACAGATCTGTGTTTTCATCTCTAGGTCTATAATCCCAGCGTGCTGCACAAAACAAGGTTTTCATTATTCTATGTTTCTGAACATTTTGATTCGCACCTTATGTCCCCCTTCTCCCCCTTTCGGCCCCCCCCGCAGTCTTTCTTCATCTTAAGAGACAAAGGAAGTGGCAGTAATGTCTCAGGTACAATCCGCCTTTCATCTGTAACCAGCAGTTTATTTTTTTAAAACTATTTTTAAATTATTTCTATCTTGCTCTGTGTTGTGAGATTTCACAGCAGTGCATATAGATCATTAAACACCAGTGGACTAAGCCATGATGGGAGAACATATGGTTCCACAGATGTTGTTGCACTTGAACTTCCACCAGACCTAGCCAGCATAGCCAACTGTGAGAGATAATGGGAGTTGCAGTCCTCTAGAGGGTCGCACATTCCCTATCCTTGGACTATACTGTGCACTGGCTTGCTGGCTAGCAACACATCCACTCAATTATTTCAGACCCCCAGCAAGCCAAGGTATTCCAGTTACATCCCTTCTTGCTGTTTAATTTTTTTTTTAAAAAGTTACATTCTCAGAGACAGAAGCTTTCAATGCAAATTAATGGTGGGGTGGTGATAGTTTCTCATTCCACCAAGGCTTTTGCTAAGAGCAGTTTTGCTGTTGCACTATGTAACCATGTGGGTAAAAGTCTGAACTGAGAATCATAGGTTACACAGGGACAGTTTCAGATGGGTTGTGGTCCTTAGATCACTTTGAGGGAGAGAAGGTAGTATGTCCACAAATAATGTGCATCCAGGCCTTGTTTGTGGATATCTGTGGGGTAGGACCATATCTTGGAAAAGTTAATTTTTAGATTATAACTAAATCAAATTTGGGCCTTAATGTGTGAGGAAATAGAATCAAGCAGTTTTGCAATGTCCATATTTACTTAGGGGCTTACTGTATACCGGCATCACTTGCACAATGGTGGCATGACAGATGCACTATGCACAGTGGGCACCAATTTGCATTGAAGTTTTCCCCAGTGCATGTCTAAACACGGGCCAGTAAATGCCAAAGCACATCAGAAGAACCTAATGTGCATTACAAGTGCCCAATGTGCATTAGAACACTCTTGCTAGTGCCCTGTTATGCATTTTCATAATTCACTAGCAGGGTTTTGTTGTTCCTCTGTGACAAAGCTAAGGATTGGTAAAGTTGTGCAATGTGGAATAAAAGTTGCGTGATGTAGAATCTCAGGCTACATCTTCCAGAATCTCCAGTCAACATAAAAGTTGTAGTCCATTGAAGTAGCTTTTGCAAGCTGTGATGGATACACCTGCTAAATAAATCATATCTAAAGGTTACTGCATTGATCAAGTGATTAGTCAAATATTATCAAAATTCTGGTAAGCCATATTGCCACGGATGCTCAGTATCTTACTATCTTACTTGGTATCTTACTTAGTGCAACTTGAAAAAAAATGTTTTCCACAGAATGATAGAGCTGGTGCTCATCTATTCCAGAGTGGGCAAAATTGCAGCCCTCTCAATGTAGGACTGCAACTTGTATATGCTTTAGGCAGCATAGCTCATGGTGAGGTTTGCTAGAAGTTGCAGCCCAACAATATCTAGAGGACTGCACTTTACTTACTCCAATCTAGTGCCAACATCCTCCTCACTGCAGGCTGCAACTACAAACCATCCAGCCTCTTCTTAAATACTTCCAAGCAAAGTAGAGCCCAAACCCTGAGAGGCAATATGTTCTGCTGTCAAAACGGCAATTACCATTAGGATGTTGTTGTTGTTGTTGTTATTACTACTATATTTCTACCCTGCTTTTCTTCTTGAGAGAACTCAATGTTTATAGAAAGCTTACTGTAACTTTTAAAAGCCTATAATATATTATGATGGGTGTGTGTGTGAAATGAGTTTAGAAGTTTCACCTGCACCATGTTCTCTGTGGCAAGGTGTCCTATATTCCTCCTGTGAGTGTGGTAAGTCTGAAGTCTTTCTCCAGCTGGTCTGAAATGGCAGATTCAGATTCTCACAGTGCTTCCAAGGTGTAACATGACAAATACAAACCACACCCCCAGCCTCTCTCTCAAAGTCAGATCTAGAAAGGAAGATGAGCACTTGGCCTATTGCATGCTGCATCAGAGGTGCTTTGTAGGCCAGGGCTGAGGAATCTTTCTGGCCCCCCAGATGTTACAGTCTTCAACTGCTAGAAGACACACCCAACATAGTCAATGGTAAGGGATTATGTGAGTTGTAATCTACAATAATTGGATACCAAAAGGTTCCACACCCACTATAGTCCACATCTTTGTCCTCAAGCAGTTCCTCCCCTAATTTGCATGCAAAAAATCCCAGATTCAACCACTAGTAGGACCTGGCAAGAACTCTCTAGCTGAGAACCTATGCAGTCAAGTGTAATGTTACTGTTCCACGTATGGAACTCTACTACAGCTCCCATTAGCACTCTCAGGACTCACCATTGCACTGCAATAGCTGCCCCCCCAATAGCCATTTCATTGTCGCTGGACAGCAGGAGCAGAGAAGTACTTGGCCATGCCCCCATAGCCAGATGCAGACCAAGGCCATCTTCCACCAAGATCTCCTGGGGTCTTCCAGAGATCTCAGCACACAATGTCATTGGTTTCCATATAGCTATGGGAGCATGCGAGATGTTTCTCTGATTCTCGTCTACACTCTGATCTCCCCAACAATGAAATGGTCACAGGCAGGGGGTTATTGCAGCACAATAGTGAGTCCTGGTGGGAGGACTTTGGGTGTTGAAGGGGTAGGAGGAGAAAGGGAAGACGCAGGAAGAAGATATCAACCTATGAGATGATTCAAAAAATACATGCACAAGTGTAAGGTGAATTTAAGCTTGCATATGTCACTCACAGGATGCTAGACTCTTTATTAAATTCTGGAAAGCTGCTCCTCTTTGCTCTCCTTCAGTTGGTAGGTGAAGACTATTTTATTTAACCAAGTATTTGGTGATTAACCGGTTCTGCAGAAAGGCCTTTAAAGGGTTGTATGTGCTTTGCTGTGTTGTTTTTGAACATGCTTTTATGCTGTTTTAATTAAATTATGTAATGCATTGTTACGCATTTAAAAATACTTTTATGCCCTGTTTTAACAGGGTAGCTTATTTGTTTTTATCTTTGTTTTTATCTATGCCTTGGATATTATGTTGGGAAATTGGTAGGATATAAATTAAATAAAAGGAAATAAAATCAATGCAGATGATGCTGAACTAGATGGACCAATTTTCTGACTCAGAGGGAGTTCCCTGTTACCTTATGCTGTGTTTCAGAGGCCAGGGCAAAGTATTGCCTCTTTTGTAGCCAAATTTTCTCTAATTAATTAAATAGGTTTCGATGTTAAATATCACTGGGCTGGATGCTTGCTTAGATTATTTTCTTACTAGAGAAGCAGCAAGGAGAGGGGGAGGATCAATCAATCAATCAATCAGGAAGGGGGTACAATGAAACACTTGAGAGGAACAGTCAGTAGGGTGCTTGGGGGGGAATTGGAGAAAGCAAAAAACAGTCTGTGGGTCTGTGAGAGATCTAAGATTAACTAGGAACAAGAGTAGATAAAACAGAGTTTATAAATTAGAACTGTAAATAATATATTATGTAAAGAACGGGAATATTGGTATACTATTATGTTGTTGTTGTGTGCCTTCAAATTGTTTCATTAGTTATGGAGACTCTATAGCAAACCCATCACAGGATTTTCTGGGCTGAGAGTGTGTGATTCCACACTCAGTGGTCACCCAGTAGGTTTCCATGGCTGAGCAGGTAATTGAACCCTGGCCTCCAGGGTCATGGGCCAACACTTAAACCACTACACCGTGCTGTGTAGTTGCACTATACACTGCAAATAATATTTGTGTCCTGCAGGAGTGGGTAACTGGTGGGGCTGCAAGTCACATTTAGGCATCTGGAACAACTACTACTATTGTTGTTGTTGTTGTTGTTACTGCTACTACTACTACATGGGGGTGTGCACTTCTTGATTTTTTTAATTTTTATTTTTTAAAAATAAATCTAGCCTTTAATAGAGTAATTAATTTTAAGCTGGGGTGGGTGAGGAGGATGGAGGGAGGGGTGAGGGAGTCTGCAGACAAAAGATGAGATTTTAAGCTGGGACTGGCATGAGGAAAATGAAAGGAGCATTGAGAGTCTCTTCCTTTTGCAGGAGAAGCTCCAGGGGTTGGGGAGGCCACATTTTTGGTCTGACAGGCTGCATGCAGCACACTTTGCCCAGCCATGGTGTACTGGAAGGTTCAAGAGAAGATACATATTTATGAATAACATTAGTTTTTAGTATAACAAAATACCACCATGCCTACTGCTCTTTCATCACCCTTAGCATATTGGTGTCATTTAAAAACGCATAAACTCATTCAGTATTTCTTGAGTTTAAGTTTGAGGGAAGAGGTGGGTATAAAGAAGTCATAAGTGATGATGATGCTCATGGATCCAAGGAAAAGTCCTAGTTGGAAGCTGGTTATTCACAGTAATGAATGAGACCAGGAGCTATTCCTGAAGGGACTGAATAAGGCCTGAGGTTAGGAACCACAAGATTAAGAGTGAGGGCTGCTACAACAGCTAGGCTCCTCTCCATCTCACTTGCATTTCAGGACCTTTACTTTTGTATAATCTTTTTCTCCTCTCTACCCCTACAGTACACTCCTAAAAACCACATGAGAATACATCCTTTAAAAAAAAACCCACCATGTTTAATAGTCTGTTGCAATATATTAATCTGTAATGCATGTTTTCATAAAAACAAACAACAAAAAACAAAACACTTTTATGAGATCTGACAGTGGAGGCAAGGACAACAGGCTGTGAGTGGAGCACACTCCCTTTCTACTTGAACGCAGCTCGGGCACTGAAGAGAGGGAACAGCAAATGCAATAAAACTCCCATCATGTTGGGTCAACAAGGACAGAAAGGGGCCTTTTTTTCAAGTGGTAATGGTCTCAGGGAAGGTGGGCCAGCCCCTACTGCTCATGATCTATCTGCCATCTTGGCTACAGACAGCACTGTTGGGCTTGACAGGCAGTGTGCAACGGAGGATCTGTGACAGCACATCTGTGTAGAGTCTCGGGTTCCGGATGGGCTCCATATTCCAGCTCTTATTATCTGGCCAGGGAGGAGGCCACTGCCAAACTGATGTTGGAGATGTGATTTCAAATATGAGAGGGAAGGCTGTTTCCCACAGCTATAGCATGAAGACGGTGCCATCCTCACGGAGGCTCCCTGCTCGACTGCCCCGAATGGGGCTGCCACTGCCACTGTGACTGTTCAGTGAAGGCAGTGAGCCCTGAGAGCTATATAGAGAAAGGCTGTGCTGCAGGCTCTCAAGGAGACCACCATTGGGGCAACTGGTGGGCAAATCGCTCTCAATCACCAGGTCACCCTCTTCATCACTTTCCCCCTCCGCTGTGCTGCAGTTACTCAGGTACTGGGAAGCCGGGCTGGGTGTCTGCTGGCTAGGGGTGCTGTCCGTGGACACACCAGAGCTGCCGGAAGCTTTGCTGCTGCGGATTATGTTGTTGCGCTGGTTGGCTGGCTTGACAGTGATGATGAGATTGTGGCTGTTTGCCACCATCATGTCCGTGACCTGGTCCAGGGACTTGCCTGCCACATCAATGCCATTAACTTCGAGAATCTCATCGTTCACAGCCAGAAGCCCAGTGCTCTCTGCCAGCCCCCCTTTGACCAAGCGGGAAATGAAGATGCCAGGCACCTTCTCAACCCCATGAGGGGCCACCCGCACACTGACCCCATCCCGGATGTAGAAGCCCAATGGTTTGTTTGACCCATGCTTATGAAGCCTCACACGCCGATGGGTCTCAGGCAGAATGTCCACATCAATGATGGAAGAGATCTGGCGGAAGTCCTGGGGCATTCCAATTAGCAAGTGGGGCTTGGCCCGCTGGTGTACTGGACGGAGGAGCCCCTTTTTCTTCCGCTGCAGGGAGTTAGAGGCAAAAACGCTGGTGTCAGCTTCTGCTGCAAGGGAGAAGAGAACAGAACATGGGTCAGATGTACAGCTACGTGCTCCTCAGACTCAACCATTCATCCAGACTGGCAACAGCCTTTACTTCTTCATAGGTTGGAAATGTTACTTTTGGGTGCTAGAATCCTTTTGGTGACATACACAGTTGTAACTCCTAGTTATGCCTATATTTTTTGAGGTCATTGTAGAATGCAATATTCTGCACCTGCTTGAGTAATGCTCCTTGCCCTGAGTGTGAAAAAACATCTGGGATGTTCCCATCTTCTTGGTCACTGAGTAGTTACAGGGATGTACCTGGCTGCATATTGGTGACTCTTATGCACCCTGGGAAGTAGGAGCTCCAAGATGCACCACCACAATCCATCAGTGGCCAAGAGGATAGAATTGCCTCTATAAGCACCCCAGCTACTGTTGCACAACTAGAGAGAAAGTAGGAAAAAGGAAGCATCCTCTAGCCCAGAAGATGGCATATATAGATTGGCAGAAGCTTCTGTAGGCTTGTTGGATCTCTATCTTGGAATCCCTCAGAATTCCCTAGCTAGGCTGTCACTGTTTGTGCTAGCTGTTAGATTCTGGGAGCTGAAGTTCAATAGGTAACATTCCAATCTCTCTTCTTTACCTTCTTGTTGATCCACCTGTTTGCTACACACAGATCCATAGCTTCCCCTAATATTCCTCATAGACTTAGGCCATTTCCACACAATGTTGCTATAGCACAACAGCAGCATGTTGTGTCTGGTTCTGGAGCATGACATCATCACTATCCAGCTGCTATCCCATCCCCAAGCATTGCAAAACCATTGTATTCTATTTCTAGAAAAAAATCCATTAAGAGCTTCCACTAGCGCTTAAATTTCATCAGCTGTCTTAGTGCATAACCACAATAGCGCTTGATAGTGCTTCCTGTTATCACAGATCCAGCAATGGGCAGGCTGCGGATGTGCCCAGCTTGCTCCTCCCTCTGTGACTCCTATGGTATGGTAACTTCAAAATCTATTACCTCTCCATGTTTATTTTAAATTTCTCCTTTGAGTTAAAGCTTTTTATTTTCTTTAATACATTTTAAAGCATCATAGCGTGAAAATACAATATATACTGGTGTATCCTGTCCTTACAACATTGCTTTGCTAGCATGGCTTCCAAAACAAAAACAAAAATGACCAATCGGGGTGGTGGGGCAGGGTGACGGCAGGGACAGGGAGTGGCCAAGGACACTGTAGTGTGGAGAGAACACCAGTGGCAATACCACTACTAATCCGCTTAAGGTGGAAGGGTGCAGAAAAGCGCATTCCTAACCCAATGGCATCACCTAAATGGCAATGCCAGGATTATAATGCTACAACTTGCTAGTCAAGTCAAGTGCAGAAATGGCGTTAGACTCTGCTCTTGAGTGCCAAAGGACACTGTGGTTCTGTCCAGCAACTGAATTGCCCACGGTAGATTTGCCTGGTGTACCTTCCTCCCACAGCGCCTCAAAATGCTGCATAGAAGGTTAAAGCTATCTGTCAAAAAGGGAGAGCTGGGGAGGGAGAAGACAGACTGTGGAAACCCCAGAAATGGAGTAAAGGCACCTCACAGAAACAAAGCTTTTCCACCCATAGATACTGATCTGTCCCATTATTTGTTTGCAAAAAGGTTTTTGTCCTGCCTCCCATTTTACCCTGCCTTTCTACCCATAGGTTCCCCCAATGTGGCACCAGTTTTGAGCTACTGTTTTCTAATTACTTGTTTGTTAGGTGCTAAGATTTCCAGCTTGTTCCAAAGCAGGCCTTTCAGTTTTATCTATCTGCATTTTGCCAGCTGATCTTTCTGCCATGAGATAGTTCCTCTCCTTTCACAAGCTTGGGATTTGGAAACACTTCAGTATGTTAGAATTTTGGTTGTCATACAGTAAAAAAAATGTTTGTAGTTTAGATTTTCTGATTATGAATGTGTCTTGCTGATTGGGTAGAGGGGCAAAGTCAGATAACGGAAGCCAGCTAAATGTGGCACTTTATCAATCCTGCAAGCAAAAAAGAACCACACAAAAAATGGCTTAGTCATTACCCTTGGACACACCCTTGTCTGTGTTTTACAAAAAATGACTTTCCTCAGTTAATGTGGAAGAGAGGAGAGCCTTTTGTAGGACTCTCTCTTGTTGGAAGGTGGGTGAAGGAGACATGGGGGAACAGCAAGGAGAAATAGTGGTCATATAGGGCTGGTCTAACCAATGAGTAAAGCAGTACATGTAGCACTACTTCTCCAGTCCAGTCCAGCCCAGTCATTCACTTTGATTGGTAAACAGAGTCTCTCTTTTACCACCTGAACTTGCTGGGTGCCCAGGGACAGTGGAATATATTATCCTGTCACTAGTGCCAGTCCAGTCGACTTCTGTCCGTGAAATAGGGAGGGCATGTCATCTTGCCTTTTGCCAACCTTGCAGTAACATTTGCAAGTCATTAGCATGTCACTGACAGATGGTAACTGCTTGTGGTGTAAAAGAGGCTAGGACTCAATTTCACAGGGCCTCAGAAAGGACAGCCAGTTCAAAACCCTGTGCTGTGCAGGCTTCATTCTGTACTGACTCCCTCCTCCCTCTCTTCTCTACCCAAATAAGATTCTGCTCCAGGCCTGGACGTATGGTACCTGCCAGTGCTGGAGAACCCAGCTTCCTCTTCTGGGATTACACACTTCATGCCAGGCTAGGATCAAAAGGAATATGAATAATTCAGTTTTGAGCTATGGCCTTCAGACTTAACTCTATAAGCTGCCAGTTCAGAGCACAAAAGGGCAGACTCTAGTCTTCTCAGTTGACTGCAGGAAGAAAGAGGCATCATCCTGGACTCCTGGGTCCTCTGAAGATCCTGGAAAATTGTGATGTCTTTCTGTGGCCAGCTGCTGAAAACACAGACAGCTACTGCCTGGCCACCTCCTGTCTTCCCCCAGCAACAAAATGGCCATGGGGCAGCATCCCAGCAGCAGATCAGTAGGGAGCAGAGGAAGCAGAGTTACATCTGGTGGAGCTTGATGTTCCACCACTGCAACCTAGGATCTTGGCTTAATATGAATTTTTAGGTTGGCATCCTTTAGTGACATAAGCCAGTGTTATATTTTTATTTTTTTGGTCATTGTGGAAGCAGGAATCAACACCTCCCTCATATAATTAACCTGAGCCTCCTCAAAACTCACCTGTCTCTTGTATTCCTGTCAACAGTGGCTAGTTGGGAGCATGTGATTGCTGTGTTTCAAAGTCATGCTGGGCCAATTCAGTGAACACAAAATAACTACTATTCAATTTGTATTGCTACAAAAAAGGCCTCTCCTAGCCCTAAAATGGCCTGAGGGTCCTAAAAACATGTGGAAAATGCCCCTATCCGCCTAAGCATCTGGGAGCATTTTATTTTTATTTATTTTTGCAGGGAAATGATGGGAGAGTGGCTTTGTAAAGTCTCCTGGAGGCTAATGTGGCCCCTTAGCCTTCCACAGTTGTCCACTCCTGTTTAGATGGAGGATCCCACCTGCTACAGTACTGTTGAAGAATCTGGGCGTGTAGGATTGAAGTACTCAGACTTTTCATTAGCAAGAATCAGGACCATCATCTCCGTCTCACAGGCTCCCCTGTTCTCTTGGAGCTACGATTCTCAGAGAAGGTGGAGTGAGGGTGGAGATTTCTCCACACAAACATATTGTTGTGAGCTGTCATTTTTGTGAGAGGTAGTGTGGTTGTGTTTTGAGCATTGGACTACAACCTTGAAGACTAGGGTTCAGGTCTCTGCTCGGCCATGGAAAACCACTGAATGACCTAGGGCGCATCACACTCTCTCATCCCCCGAAAACCCTGTGATAGGTTCGCTTTAGGATTGCCATAAGTCAGAAACAACTTGAAGGCACACAACAACAACAATTTTTACAATGCAAAGTATTTGGGGATGATACTGGTCTTAAGTGGGGAATTGAGATTAATTAACTTTACAAAAGTTTTGCTTCTGCTGGAGATGAAAGTTACCAAAACTAGTTCTTTAAAAATATGAATCATATTTTTATGAATATGAATCATCCTCTAGATGTGTTGGACTACAACTCCCATAACTCCAGTCACATCTGAAGGGCATAAGGTTGAAGGATGACTTATATGGACTAACACTCTATCTTTGGGGACATATGCTTGTCACAATGGACACTTCAGCTTACAATGAAAACATGCACAGTCCAGAGCAAGAAGGAGCTATAAAAATGATTTGGGATTACATTAAGAATAGACAACCCCAAATGGTAAAACTAGAAAAATGTGTATTCGTCAGAGGGAGGAATGGAGAAATCTATTTTTTGATCACCTGAAACTGATTAGGCTCCTCTCTCATACAGTGAAGGAAATGTCTTGGTGTGATATGGAAGGAAAGGCTAGAGAGCTAGTGAGGAAGCCTGTGCTATTATGAAATACTAACTGCAGAGCAAGGCCAGCTCTACCACAAGGCAAAAATGAGGCAGCTGCTGGATTGACAACAATCCCCTAGATGTACATGTTAAGTTTCCCATCTGTTCCGCTCTGTTGGGTGATAGAGCTGTGCATGTCACACAGTCTGTCCTGAGCCTTAACTGGTCTGCTCCCCTTAGTGTGGTGGAGGATGTTCCTGTTCTATTATTGTTACCAGTACTAAAATATGATTTCAGTAGCAATCCAGTCAGCTTCTCTGTATGGAATAAGATAGGGGAGCCATCTTGGGCTTTGTTTCAGGTAGCAAAATGCCCTGGATCAGCTTTGCTGGAAAAAAACCCAAAGAAACCCTCTGGGTTCTGTAGAAATAGTACTCAGTAATCAGCTCAGTAGGAGATGCTCTTATCAATTTTCCCTACCACCAAAGAATGCTTAAGAGCACTTGCTCTTCTGCAAACAATGTACCATATGCTGATGCTGCAAAAGGAGCTGGATATATACACATCACCAAGGACTTGGTAGACTTGAAAGGCTGCCAGACTGCAAAGTAGCTGTTCATAAAGAAGGATGCGGGTCATGTCCCTCCACTCTTTTTGCTGCACCAAGGAGAAATCAGCTCCCTTGTCTACAGCTGGCAAACTGCAACTCCCACTATTACTAGATGGTCAGAACTGTAGTCCACAACCTCCATATGGCACCAGGCTGGACAAAGTAAGCCACAACTACAAGCCAATGTTGGTATAGGGAGGAGGAAGACAGGGGAAGGAGATAAACCTCATCTCATTTCCTACAGCCCTCTGGAGTTCCTTGCCACTGAGTTTGGGGTTTTGTCCAATTAAAGAAATCTGAACCAGAACATTTCAGGCTCTTCTTGTGAGTATGATAATCTATGGGGGCTATCAAACATGTCTGCTTTATCTGATTAAATCAAACAGTTGATTTTGCAGTTCTGATTCTGCATATGAGTAAATGCAATGGGCAAAATCCAAAACAAATTGTAGTTCCAATTAAGAACAGACCCATTGAAATGTTAGTGCCAAATTAAGACAGTCACCTCTTTTTTTCTGAAAGGCTCCTCACCTTTAATATCAAGGCCTAAAGCCAGTTGTTAGTCCCAACTACAGTAGACCCAGTATATCAGTGGGAACTTGATAAGTCACTACTTTTATCAGTCCCCTTGATTTCAGTCAGCGTTTTGTTGACACAAAAATTGGGTTTAGCCCAAATAGTTATGGAAGAGAGGGCAGGTTAAAAATCAAAATGTAGAGTTTGGTGCAGTGGTTTGAGTGTTACATTAGGATGGGAGAGAAATGGCTCCAAAGTAATTTTGAAGAGATACTTTCTTTTAAAAAAAAACTCTCACTGTGTACAGTCCAAATAAAACAGTTTAGTCAATGGGAGCATGTTTCAAAAGTGTACACTCCAAAAAGACATGCACATTTCTATGCTGGGGGAACCTCATATTTAACCTCCCATAGTGGGAGAAAAGGAGACCTTTGGTGAGACTGAGGTGATAGATTCATCTGTCTCTCCTTAGAACAGAAATATTTATACTACTTTGCTGGTAACACACTCTTCTCACAGTGTACCTAGCAGGAAGGATGATTCATCCAGTCCTCTAAAGTTGCTGCAGACATGGCAAGCTGCAGGATGATCATCTAGACTTGCTGCTGAGCTGGAACAAGTTAGTGCTTTAATACTGGCACCTCAGCTGTAATAAAAGATAGAAACAACCAGATGCTGAGGACCTAAAACTGTCTGTCTATCTGCATATGTGGCTTATGAATCTGAGAATGCAATTCTGAGATTGTCTTGAAATCTCCTACACAACACACTCAAGGGAGTGTGACCCATTTCACTATCTAGTCCATCCATATTTTGCAAGTGTGAGTCCACAGAAGTAGTCAGTCCTGGCCCTCGAAAAATTTTACAAGGCCACTTGTTTTCTCAGTCATTTTTGGCACAGATTCAGCTTGGATGTCAGGAATGAACAGTGCTGACCCTGTTTATGGTTGTGCCCTGCCTGGTTGCCTGGGGGAAATGTTTGGTTGCCACAAGCACTGAGTATGTGTAGTTTACAAGCACACTAAATGACCTTTGCTGATTCATCCGAGTCTGTAGTACTACCAATTATTAGAAATCTCCCAAAGAGGAAGGCATAAAGGCTTTTATCAGGTCACTGTGCATAACCAATACATCTCTCATTTTACAGGGCTTCTCAGACAGAGCTCTTAAGTTATAAATATCACAATGTGGTTTTGGTGCAGAAACTTATTTTTAACACAGGGAGATTTTGCTGGGTGAAGGAAGTCTTCTTGCTAACTCCTCCAGCACTAACTAATTAAGGTTGTGCCACATTCCAAATCAGAGTCCTGATTCGCAGAGTCCTCCTTGAGTAACCTCTCCCCACTTTGGCCTATCACTGCTTGCTCCCTCTTGGCCCTCTCCACACAGGCTAGGTTTGCAAGCCATGGAAGGTTGTGCTGGCATATACCACTGTCCCATACATTCTCCTCTCCTCAGGCCTGGTGGTCCAAGCACTACCAGGGAGCTAAGTTCTGCTGCTATTTTAATCTCCCACAATGTCTTACACTGGGGCACTTTGGAAATTAAAATAATGGTTAGATCCAGCAACCTGGTACTGCTTGGGGCTCTTTTGACCTTTGCCACCGAGAAGCCTCTCAGGATCTGTGATTTATTATTTACATTTATTTTACATTTATATCTCACCTGTCCTCCAATGAGGTCAAAGAAGCTCCCCATTTTATATTCATAACACGCCTGTGAAGTGGATCAGGCTGAAAGAGAGTGACTCCTAATAAAGGAGGGCACTTATGGGTGGAGGAAGGGGCAGGCATTTTGCTCAAGGCCTCCACAGAACTGAAGCGGAAGTTGCTAGGCTCTGGCCAAGAATGCTGAAACTGTTTCTTAGGTTGTGGCGGGGCAAGACTGGCAGGGTGGTCATTATGAATTTTGCATACTTGCATGTGTGCATTGTTACAAAACAGTAAAAACACAGCACAGTAGAAACACAATAATATACTGCTATCAACTAAAGCTGTTAACCATGTGACTACCATGAAGATAATGGCTAAATAATAAATGAAATACTGCAAAATTGTTTAAAGCATAATGTTAATATACATATCAAGGAAAGTGTGAAATATATAAGACCCTATTAGGGAAATGCACAAATGGCTATAAAGACATTTTTAATTTGTAGCTACTCAGCAGGCTCAATGACACAGGAGTCGTGGTGGTCTGATCCTTGGTGCTTGATCATTTCGGGTGTTTAGCCCCCTTAGCATAACTAAGGGGGGGTTGCTCAAGCCACCTCCCCCTTATTTTAGGGTCCATGGCTTTGTCTTATAAATCAGCTGGCAAGCAGAAAGATTCAAGCAAGGTGCCTAAAAAATCCCTTCCCAATACTATTTTTAGGACAGGAATTTCAAATATCAACAGTAGGCAAAAGACTTTACTAGATATTTGGTCAGACACGATTGGCATTGTTCCCAATGTTTCATTCATCTCCTCCCTCCTGCCTGCAATCTAATCCTCATGAGAAAAGCTTCCAGTGTGCAAAGGGTAAGATTTAGCAACTCTAGTCAAATAGGTTTGATGTGTATCCCCTGATTTCCGTAGCTAATTTCAACAACGGATTTTTGAGAAGTCCTGATTTCAGTTTGCAAGGAGTTCCATTTCGGTTTGTTTGCAAGATTTTTTTGGTGTTTTGACAGAGAGAAACAGTAAATCTTTATGGAAAGCACTATTATATCAAGGATACAGAGAATTAGATCTTTAGGACAGCTATGGGTTGCAGTTCCCAGTAATCCTAACCAACAGTGGCCAACACAGCTGGAGGACATCAATTTGAGGAAGGCTCTGTCTTTTTGGATTTTCAAATCTACTCCGCTCCCAACAAAGAGAGAAAAACAATATGACTTAGTGAAATTATTAAAAGAGCCATCCCCTACAACTGTTTATTGCCTCATCAAGCCCAGAGATAAACTGGTCTAGAGTTTCCTGTGGATTGCCTGGTGGAAGCAGTGCTCAAACGAGCAAGCATCTTTCCTGTTTAGAATAAAAATCTCCTCCTAAGGACAATCCTAGTTAGCTAAGAAAAGCAAAATGCATTAATTTTGCATAGGCTTTTAGTTTTCAGAAGGCACCTTGCCAATTGTATTGTTGTGAGCCATCAAGTCATTTCTGATTTACAGCAATCCTAAAACAAACATGGAGTCTTCTTTGCAAGGTTTGTTTAGAGGGACTTGCCTTTTCCCTCCTCTGAGGCTGATAAAGTGTGACTTCCATGGTCACCGAAGTGGGTTTCCATGGTTGAGCGGGGATTTGAACCTTGGTCTCCAGAATCATAGCCCAACAGACAAACCACTATGCCATCCTGGCTCACTCTAGCAATACTGTTGAATAAAACTAAATGCCTATTCTGGTGTTCTTCCTCTGGGCAGATCAGGTATGAGGAACCTCTCCCACCCTCTAAATGTTTTGGACTTAAGTTTATAGAAGCTCTGACCAACATGGCTGATGGTAAGCAATGTCTGGAGCTTTTGTCCCAAAAGTATGAATTTTTTCCCTTAACACCCTTAACACAGTGAAGTGGAGAGCATGCTAGATCCGCTATCCCCTGTTACTGTCCTGTTCAAGTTGGAAAGTGTTCCTCTGACCCAGGAAGATCCTGCTTGACTTGTGGGAGTTCCCTGCCGAATTTGGGATCCTGGAAAATCAGGCTGAGGTATTTGACTCCATCTCATGGGGAAATACAAGGACAGAGAATGTGGAAGTGAAGTGAAACTAGCATGTTCATCGCTGATCCCCACCCCATGTGTTGTTTTATTTACAGAGAAGGAGAGTTACTTAGACCTTATGAAAGATCCAAATGCTAACAAACAAGCATCATCAAACACTGGAAAAAATTTCTGTTGAACACTCTTCCTTTAAAAACAGACATATTTCCCTTGCCTAACAATATTTTCTATCATCCTAAGCCAGAGTGGGAAACAGTAGAGGAGGGTGAAACCATCTCCTCTCCATGTCCCCATCTGGAAGTCTGCACCAGCATGTTTCAGCTGTTATTTTGCTTGATTTTCAGCAATTTCTTTTTAGGGAGAATTTGGGGAAACAAACTGTCATATTGGGGGGCAGTTTTGGGGACTCTGGGACAGTTCTCAAGTGAAAAATCCCCCCCATTAAAAAAATTGGGTAATCTAAGGGCTTAGGAGTTCCAAGGGCAACACTATGCCAAGTCCTTCCAACCAGAAGTAATAGTGGTACTGTTACAACAAGCGCAAATTCTATGGTGTACTACAGAGAATTTCTCATGCTAGACTAAGGACTAAGCAAGATGTGATGTTTGTTGCCTTGCTCTTGTTGTGTAGATTAAACTGTTGCCATGGTAGGTAGGCAGATGAAACAGAGAGGGGCTTTAACCTTCTCCTGCCACAGTACCAATTGGATTTACTCTCTCCACTGTCTATTCTTTGCACTGGGACTAAAACTCCAACTGATGAAGGAACAAGGGATGAGCTTATGGCACAGTAAATTTGTTTTATCTTTAAGATGTCACAGTAATCTTTGTTGCTTTTGCTGCAACAGACTAGCAGAGCTACCCCTCTGGAAAAAAGTTCACTGGACAATCTATCACTGTCTCAAATCAGCCAGCTAGACACTACACCTCAGGCTTGTGGCCAGGATATGCAAACTGCCACCTTCCCCATATAAGCCTTCCTGAAATCTAAAATCCTCAGCAGAGGCTCTGCTTTGTGTCCCAAGATTCTGTGAGATGAGGCTGATGGGTACTCACGGCAGGCCTTTCTCTGTAGCAGCATCCTGACTGTGGAACTGTCTGGCTTCATCCCTTCTAAATTTCTGTAAATCAGCTAACACTCTGCCATTAAAAGTCAGGGGTGCTGCTCTGGTTGTTTTTTTAAAATTATCTCTAATTTTAAAACTATTTTTAAAAGAGGCCTCTTTTAAAATGTTGTATGTATGTATTTACTGTTTTAAATGTGTAACTCCTTGTATATCACCTTGGAGGCCCTAGTGAGTTAGGTAGTAGTGAACAAATGCCTTGTGCACTTTATAGTAGAAATATGCAGACTTCAGTCTTGTGGGATCTAGTTTGTTTTTTTCCTACTTGATTCCTCTTTCCCAAAGATCTGTTAATTACAGCTAGGTATCAAACAGTAGCAGAGTCTAGAAGGAACTGGATTCAAAATGCTGGTTAAGAAAGTGGAGTCAACTGTCTGCTACAGGGATGGGAAACCTCAGGTCCACATACTGGAAGTTGCCTTGTCTGGTCTGTAGCTTCTTTTGGTGTCATTCTGGTTGGCTGGGGGATTCTGGATTTATTGTCCGAAAAAGAGATAGTTTTTTCAAACTCCAGATATGAGGTTATTTAAAGCTGAGCTCTGGGAACTGAGAGTTGCTTTAACCTTTCTCCTGAAATAAGCTGTATGGAACTGAGCTCTGGTTTGTCGCCCAGAATCTGCTGCAGCAGAGCATGCTCTGAGTAGATATTCACCAAAGTGAGTTGTACGGGGTATGGTTGGTGAAGTAAATGTCCAAGCTGATAAGAATTATATCTGGTCTGCCACTTTTCTTTGGTTCTGTCTTGCGCAGCCTCAGCCCTGCCCATGCTGGTATGCATCCAAATTCAGCCTCTGAGCAAGAAGTACTCCTGTTTACTGCAACACATAACTGGGATGATCTGCACATGCAAGTCTACAACTGAATAACAATGAGTCACATGGCATCTTGAGGGCAGGAGATCTATTCTAGCATTATAATAATACTGTTAGCATAGCTTGAGTAGATCCACAGCTCCCTTACTGAGAATGCAGTTTTGGGACATCTTAGGAAGCGGGCTGTGTATTCACGAAAGCTCACAGAATCATAGAATTGGAAGAGACCACTGGGGCCATCCAGTCCAACTGCCTGCCATGCAGAAACCCACATCAAAGCACTCCAGCTCATGCTACAATAAATCTGTTAGTCTCAAAGATGCCACACAATTCTTTCCTGTTTTGGTGCAACAGTCTAACATGGCTACTGTTGGGGGTAAAACCTAATCCTGTGTCACTTTAGAGTTAAGATTTTAAACACAGATCTAAAACTGTGTTTAAAACATAGGCCTGTCAAAAGTAACTGGCTTAAAAGGGATGAACGTGGAGTCAAGGAGATAAGTGACTGAGACAAAGACTGTCATGGATAGAGATGGAGAGGTCTGTCTTTCTTACTTTCTGACACTTCTAAAATTCTGCAGCATATGCTCGTTCCATCCTGTTTACACTCCAGGTCACATTTGAGGGGTGGGGTGAGTCAATATAAAAAATTCTGCACTTTTTTTGAGTGTTGCTCACAAAAGTATGCATTTTGGTGTGCCTTTCTGCCTAGCATGTCCATTTTTATGGGCTATTTTTGGCTTGGAGACTTGCATTACAAAATTCAGAGAAGTGCAAAAACTGTAGAAGATAATTGCATTCTGGTTCATTCATTTATTCAGGAAGAATAGTTTCCTGCTGCTATGTGGATTCATGCTATAATGTGAACCAAATGCATTTCACCATCATCTCAAGTCATGGCAGATGATTCTTCTTAGTTTTTTGCTTTCATTTTTAGTTGCTATTATTAAACTACAGAGACAAGAAATCCTTGTCATCTTACTGAAAATCACTTGGCGATCTACCAGTAGATACTTCTGTCTGCCCTGAATTCCTTGGATGAAGGACAGGAAACAAACAATAATTTAAGCAGAGTTCAGATTGCTGTGTAAAGAGAAGAGTGAACAGAAGTCCTTAGCCACCTCCTTACCTCGCTTCTGGATGATGATCCGAAGCAGAGGATTGGCTGATGACAGCGCCTTGTGGTAATTGTCATCATTGTTGATGGGCAGCAGGTCACCATGGATGTCTGTATATCCAAGCAGGACATCCACACTGGGGATTTGGTGGACTCTCTGGATCAGCTGGTAGAATTCCTGGAAACCACCCACAGCCGAGCGCTTTATGGCAAAGCGACGGAACTCAGCGTCAAACTATGTAAGGTGAAAAGAGAAAACAAGGAAGAGTTTGTGGCTTTGCAAAGACTAACATGTTTTATTTAGCTTTGGTCAAGAGGAGAAAAGAATGTTGTTGTTGTGATGGTGGTGGTGTACCTTCAAATAGTTCCCGATTTATGCTGTCCCTAAGGCAAGCCTATAATTGGCAAGATTTGTTCAGAGGGGATATGCCTTTGCCTTACCCTAAGAGGGTGTGACTTGCCCAAGGGTTTCCATGGCTGAGTGGGGATTCAAACCTTGGTCTCCAGAGTTGTAGTCCAATGCTCAAACCATACAGCACACTGGCTCCCTAAAAAAGAGCATATTTTCCAACATTTCATAAATGAAAATCAGGACACTTGTGGCCAAGCTTTGTTAGAATGTGGTTAAGATGGCCATAGTTATTGGTGAGGAAGAACAGACCAGCTAAGAGAGGCTGCAGTGGTTTGCTTTTGCCCAGATCTACTGGGAAGGGTAAGATTCTGCCCCTTCCTTTCCTCTCCCTCTTGCTGAGTTAACGGAGTGAAAAACTACTTCTGCCCTTTGAATTCAGTTTGCAGCAATTGAAATAAGCTGAGGACAAAGGGAAGGAAGAAAGAAAGGACGAAAGAGAAATTTGGACATTTTAAAGATGGGATGACAGGGCTGCAAAAGAAGGACAGTTGGAGGGTATGAAAGAGTCAGGTATAAAGTAGCATTGCCCAACGTATTCAGCAAAGTTTTGCTAGATGGCAACCACTCATTGTCAGATTTTTCAGTTCTTTTCTCAATCAAAATATTTGGGGGGGGCCTGTGTTCTCTTACTGGGTATGCCTACAAGTTAAATATCCAGACTTTTTGTGCTTTTAGATAGAAAGCTCTGAATGCTACCAATTAAAGCACATTGTCCAAAATCTAAGTGGCTAGTTACCACTAGAGCAGACACATTAAATCAATTGTTGAACAAGGAATTAACATATAGATATTGATCCAATAGTCAATAGTCTACTCTAGTCATGACTTGCAACAGGATTTTAGATTATAGAGCAATTATTTGGTCTTTTCTTCCTTAGCAGATTTTTTCCTGTAAGAAAAAAAGAGAAGCGGTTGGGAAATATGGGAGACAATGAAGTTGGCATCACCACTCCTGTAAAATTCTGAGATGAGGAAGGCCAATCACAAATACCCATCTGGAAGTATCTCTTATTGTAGATGGACAAAGCATTCAGTAAAATCCTAAGGTTCCAGGGCGCTGCTAAGTAGGCTACCAAAGAAAACACTTGACAAAAGTAAACCATAATAGGCAACCTCTGTCTGTCTTCACTGAAGGCAGTAAAAACTGTTTGCAGTAATAAACAGTATACATAATGAAGAATTGTGTGATCAAATAGCTTACATACAAAGTATTAGCACCTGGCCTAACACAAGATAATTTGGTGTTTCTGTTTTATAATTGTTGTTCTTTTTTTATGGAATCATTATTTTAAAAGTGGGAACCTTACTAGACACTGCTTTGCACTGAAGCAGTGTACAAGCATGGGTCCCCAGCAACACGTTTGAAACTCACAGTGTACATGTTACCCCAAACTGTGGGTGCCATGAGGCCCACCTGCGATGCCAGTACCTCCATGCAAAAAGTGGGGAATAATTAGCTCAACATAGGAGGCTTGCAAGAGGAGGGCAACTTAGCGAGACCTTGCCTACCAATGTTTATGGGCTCACACAGGAAAAGAATCAGCCAAAGAGTAAAGGGATAACTAAAAATGTGTTTTATTGAGATACATTCACTCATGCACACAACTATTCAAGCACTCACTCACTCACACAAGGCTAACCAAAGGAAAAGGAGGAAAGTGAAATAGAAGATATTGAGGGAGTTGCGCAATATTTACCAGTCTGGAGGGAAGCAAGAGGAAGCAGTGATGTGGCTTAGGTAGGAACCGAAGGACAGTTCTTATTCAGGAATCGGACAGACAGAGTGGTGTTTGGATCAGCAAGAGACTGCACCGAGCAGCCTGAAATCAGGGATATTTGTACCCAAAAAATGTCCCAAGAGTATGATTGTGACTCGCACTCCCAGCTAAGTGGACAGTGGGAGCTGCAACACAAACAATAAAGTCCGGACAGAGTTAATAGCTTTTGTGTTTGAATGACAAGGAGATAATGGCTGTCATAATAGTTAGATTTTGTGGAGAGGTGGAGAAACAATATGAAAATGTTAGGGACCAGGGTTAAGTCAATCATAATTTGTGGGAAACTTCCCTATTTCAGCTTTAAGAGTACAGCTGGATATTACATACCTATTGTATTCAGAGCAGCTGCACTATTGTCCTGAACTGACTGGGTCTTCTGCCTAGAGGTGGGTGAGGCTGACCTTCCTTGCCATGTCACATTTATAGTCAGGAATTTCCCTTTTCCAGTGTGACCTTGCTGTCACCTCAGGTATCATTTATACCAAAACCAATTAATATCATGCCAATTAATATCATGCCAATTGAATATTATTTGCCAGTTAAACCATGCCAAGCCTAGAGGGTATCATACATGCCCAGGGATTATTGTTATACAGAATCAGCAGGCTTAAGTAAGGCAGGAAGAAAAAGTGCAAAAGTGTTCACATAGAGAGACAACATATGTCTCTTTCCTGCTTGCACAGTGTACATGAACCGATCATGGTCATTTTTAAATGGCCAATTATATAAACATGATAATTGAGGCAGAAAAAAATAAAACCCAGATTTATCTAAGTCCTCTTTCCTTCTTGTATGACCTACTTCATCTATAAATATACGCCTTGCTAATACTTGAGGAGAAACAATAACATATTTGGTTTTTTAACAGAGCCCATGCCTGCACTACACTGTTATAGTGTGATTACTCCCACTTTCAACATCCTGTGGAATTCTGGGGCTTGTAGCTTACTGAGGTCAAAGAGCTCTCTGGCTGAGAATTCTAAATGCCCCTCCCTAAGCTGCAAACCCCAGGATTCCATAGGATGTTGAAAGTATAGTGTGAAAGTAGCCAGTGTCATTTACTCATTGTTCTTAGGCAGAATATAGATATTCTAAACTTCAACAATTAAAAATATAGCTGAGTCCTTGTATGAGATGGTTACCTGTTCATGGAACGGTTTATTCATAACTGGGTACTTTCTGCTTCTCAAAAGGCAAAGGTAAAAATAAAGAGCAACGTCTGGTCTAATGCTAGAATAACTGGTAGACTACGTGTATGCCACACAAAAGGTTGAATCCCTAGTATCCCCAGGTGAGTCGTAGGAAAGACTTCTGCCTGAAACCTGGACAGTTGGATTCAGTAGAGTAAATAATACTGAGCTAGATGGCCAGATGGTTTGATTCAGTATAAGGTACCTTCATATGGTTTATCTGTGGCTCAAAGGCATTATTTTTAATTAATGCAGAGGCACAAAGAAACACAAACTTAGGGGTATCAAGGAGTTTGTTGCACATATATAAGATGTGGCAGAGTAAAAGCTAACCAAAGTGTGAACAGACATTCTTGGAATATGAAGAGATGTTCTTGGGAATGTGCCTGATTCGGTCACCATCTCCAAGCCAGACTTGAAACAAAAAGTTCCAAAGGACTACAAACCACTCAGCAGTTTATCCCTTCTCTGACCCAATTCTCCAATTCCCTCCCCAATTCCCAAATCCATCCTGCATGAGATCCGGCCCTCCTAGCCATTCTGGGAGCACTTGCCCCTTCCTCTGTATTTGCTGGACTATGGCTTCTATAATCACTAAGAGACAGGCATGGCCAACGGACATGGGGAAGGGCACCCTAGAACCCCTTTTCCATTGTTTTTGTTCTGTTCTGCTTGTGCACTCAAAAATAAGGGTCTGTTGCAATTTACTGCAAACTCCTCTCCACCACAGTGGGTTAAAATAGATGTTGTTTTATCCCTCATAAGACTATCTACCACCTTCAGCCCTGATGAGTTTTTATGTTTTCATATTGCCTTGTTTTGAGCTAGTTGCTCTACTTTGATTTCGGCTTCTGAGATGCCTTAGATGGGATTGCATCCTTAAAAGGAAGAATATAAATATAGAAACTAAAGGCGGAAAAAATAAAGAGACGGTTCAAGCCAGTCCTCAGCTGAAGAATGTAGAAAACTGCCTTACTGTCAGTCAGATTATTTGTCCACAGAGGTCATATAGCAATGCTGTCTGAGGATGATGGGAGTTGTAGATGTCAGGGAGATGTCAGGTTGGATAAGGTTATTCTTCAGAGTGTGCCTGCATTTCCTGCCTTACGAGATGCTGTACAGATTCAGAAGTGGGGAGAAGGGGGCTTGTAAATCCTACCTAGCTAGAGGAGAACTGTGATCCTATAGAGAGGCCACTTTAAACTCAAGAGAGAGTTGTAGTACTTTAGTGGTGGAACTCCAAGAGGATTTGCATTTTCAGATGATAAAGAAACCCACCAGCCCTGGTTTCTCACTCTTTTTTGCGGGTGCCTAATAAAGGATCATATACACCATTGTGCTTCCAAAGGAAAGGCAATTAGTCTCATGAAGACACCACTGCGTCCCTCTTGGCCACACACGCCTCCCTCCCTCACGCTTTCCAAACAGGCTTTACATGCTCGTTGGCCAGTCACACTGAGTCCTTGGGGCCCATTCCCCCCTCCCCATTCAGAGATCAGATCGGAGCCCCATCGGAGGCCTTGCCGCTAAACAGCCAGTCCACCACCACACTCGGAAGCCTAGATCTAGCGGTGCATCATTGCATAACCCCGCGGGGGACGCCGATTGCTCCTCTGTTCCCTTTGGCCGGAGAAGACCTGGCGACACGGAGTCAAAAAGCCTCCCTGAAGGGTAGAAATCCGTCCCGCTGGATCGGAGCTCTAATCCTCCCCTGGCAGTCGCCCGGCACTGCTGAGGAGGGGGCCAAAACAATCGCCTCGGTCCGCCATCCGCTAGGCCGGGCAAGACGTCTCGTGCAGCAAACAGACGCCCGGGACAGGCAGCGCGAGCGAGGCGGCGGGGGCGAGAGGGGGACGCCTCGAGCGAGGAGGGAGCGTGTGAAGTTGGAGGACCCCTGCGTTGCAGACAGGAAAAGCTCGGCTGGAGGAGAAAGGGCCGAAAGCGGGGGGGCGGGCCGGCGGCAGGCGGCGGCGGCGGCAGCAGCTCCGTCGTGCACCTGCTGCACGGCTGCTCCCGAGAGGGCGACCGCCGCTGACGTGACCGCAGACCGAGAGAATCCGGGCCAGGCGGACCTTCGCCACCCGCGCCGAGTTTGGGAAGGATGCGCCTCCGCCGCGACGCAATTTCACCGACCTCGCGGCAACCGCCTGCTCCTCCTGCTCCAGCAACGACAGCACAGAGCCTGCCTTTTCGCTCCCAAACCTTGCCCCCTGGGGCGGCCGGACTCACCTTGCTCTTGACCTCGATGACGGGCTCCGAGGTGCGCGCTGGAGTGCGGTGGTGCTTGGCCATGCTGAGCCGGGCGGGCGGGCGGGCGGGCGAGCGGGCAGGGCCGCCTTGCTCCACCCGCCCTGCACTGCCTCCCGCGGCGGCGGCTCCTCCACCAGCGGGGACAGTAAAGAGGCGGCGGCGGCAAGGAGCGAGGAGGAAGAACTCACCGTCCGTGACGTCACCGCCCCAGCAGGTTGTGCGGATGGCGTGCGATTGGCGTAGCCGGCCGAAAGGGGCGGGCGCAGAACGTCCGCGGCGCTAGGATGGAAGGTTGCTGACAACGTCGCCTAGGTAACCCGGGGTCCGGGCGTTCCAAGGTGTATCCAGCGGCGGGGGATCGAGACGAGCGCGAGCTAGCCGGGGCTCTCCGGCGGAGACGCGCCTCTTTTCCTGCCGGGTTAGGTCCTCTGCCGCGCTTCCCGCCTCCTTTCACAAGCTGCGAGAGCCTATGTAGGAACGGTACTTTGTCAACAGCAGGACAGGCTGTTACCTGCTTTCAGGAGCCATCGTTACCTTTCAGAACGAACAACTATAGAGGAAGCTGCTGCTCGCTGTTTCTGCCGCAAACGGGCCGCTCCTTCGGATGGGTTGCGGACTCAGAGCGCGAGGCAAGCAGGCGTCGGCGTCTGCTTTGCATCCTCCCAGACCCGTTAGCGAGGCAAGGCGGCGGCGGGGCGACCCTTCTGGTTCCCTTCCAAGTTCCAGTCCCCGCAGCGGAGAAGAGAAGGCGTGGGGAAGATGACAGTCCGACCCGCGAGGCAGGAGGCCGGGGAGGTTTGCCGGGGGAAGGAGAGAAATGGCTCGAATCGTCTTTAAAGTCTGTCGTTTTTGTGGGCTTAAGACACACAGTGCCTTCTGGCTGTGGAGAAATGACCGGCCGGCGAGCAAGTAAAACACGACCGATTGAGTGATGTACCCTATGGTGTGTGCGCATCATGCACACAACAGTCTGTTTATAACTGGAGTTGCAATTATAATTGATAAAAATTCAGAGCCAAGAATACAAGCTTAAGGCTTAGGCCAATGATTCGGTTATTTTTCTAGCAGATCTGAGACAAAGTATTGAAAAATTAATGGAAACATTTAAAATATTTGGAGATGCCGCCGAATTTAAAATGAACAAGGATAAAACTAAAATCTTATTTAAAAATATCAGGAAATAGGAGCTAGATGATTTACTTAAAATCACTGGATTTATATGGGAGAAGAAAATAAAGTATCTTGGTATTCTGATCACAAAGCAAAACACAGAACTTTTTGAAAATAACTATAAAAAATGGTCTGATATTAAAAATGATCTACAAAATTGGATAAAGTTAATGGGTAGAATTGCAGCAATCAAAATGAACATACTCCCTTAAATGAATGATCTGTTTCAGAACTTGCCCATAATTACAAATGAAAAGTATTTTCAGAATTGGCAGAAAGATCTATCAAATTTTGTTTGGGAAGGGGAAAAGCCAAGAATTAAAGCCAAGATCTTTACAGAAAGGAAAGAAAGAGGCAGCTGTGGACGCCCTGATATAAAACTGTATTATTATGCAAATTGTCTGGGCTGGGTGACAGATTGGGTCACACTGCAAAATAAAAGACTACTGTAGGTATAAACTTCAGATTTGTGTTTTGGGTGGCACATGTACCTTTGGTGTGACAAAGCAAAGATTGATAAGGACTTTTCACATCATTTTATAAGATGTTCACTACTTGCAATCTGGACAAAATTCAATTCAAAACTTATAGAAGAATTCCACAATGGCTATCTCCACATGAGGCTTTATTTAGAAGATGGAAGGACTCAAATGAAAAATGAATTCATTATATTGATACTTTAATAGAAAAAGATAAAACTCATTTCAGACTAAAGACAAGAGAGGAATTGGAAATTAACAGTTTCAACTGTCAGTGGTTTCTCTATTTACAATTAAAAGAAAAGTTCAAAATGGACCTGAAAGCTTGAAGGTTTTGAATGAAGTAAACAATTAAATGAGTTCAAAAAAGCCATTTTTGAGAAATCAGACCATCTGTCTTCCCAAATTTACCAAATCCTCTTAAATCATGAACTGGAAACAAGTGGTCAAAGATGTTATGATAAAATGGGCCTAAAATATGGGTTATGCATTACATTTAGAAAATTGGGAAAGAACCTGGAAAAAATACTCAAAAATTCACATCTACACAAGGTTTGGAATAAAATTACTTCAAGATGATGTTTAGATGGTATTTGTATCCAGCTAAACTTAATAAAATTTTCAAAACGAAGAAAAATAATTGTAGGAAATGTGAAGGGGAAAATGTTTCATTCTTCCATATGTGATGGTCTGGCTCTAAAACAAAGCAAAGGCAAAAAAGAACTCTGAAAGAATGTACATAAAAATATGACTGAAATGTTACAGATACACATTCTATTATCCCCAGAATTTTTTTTCTGAATATGCTTCATGAGTTAAATTATGCACAGAATATGAAGTATTGGAGGATAATACTATATATCAGACCTGCACAACATATGGCCTGGGGGCCGCATGTGGCCTGCCAAAGGATTTTGTGCAGCCCGCATCGCTTGTGAGCACGAGAGCTGGAAAAAGTTGCAGCGGTTAGGTTGCTGATGGTTTTAAATGAATCCAACTGGGCCATTCCCTCCTCCTTCCCTCCAGGGGACAGCAGAGAGCCAAGCTGATGCTACCTTTTGCTCTTGTGCAAGATGGCGGCAGTTGCTTCTTCTCTTTCTGTTTCCCTTGGATGGGCAGTGAGGGCAGAAGTGTCCAGGAAAAGGAGAAGACCAGCTGGGGCTGGAGGGGGCATGAAAGGAGGTGGTCTCCTCCTCCCTGAGCAAGCCAACATGGACTGTTACATGGTGAACTAGGACCCTCTGGGGGAAGCAGCTTATTACAGGTCAATGTCCTCATTAACTCCCATCCCTCCTAAACTGCATTGGAAAAAATTAAACTGCATTTAAAGATTGCATTTTAAAATGCAAATTAGATCTATTCTGGCATGCACCCTCATACATTTCACCCCCCCAACACCATCTGAAATTCTCCTTGTTTATCCTCCAAATCCATTTCCTTTCCCGTTCCTCATAAATGATACTTTTTTTTCTGCCACCCCAAGTTGTTGCCCTCCCCTTTGATCTTTTGCAAATCTTTTGCAAATTACACACTGCTACATTTCTTAAGGCATAACTTTCTTGTCTTTCCAATAATCCTATTTACTGGTTTTGTGTAATCACAACTCGCCATTTATGCATTATCTCAGTCATCCTAACAACAGGTCAAGAGGGTATGACAGTGGCCATATCTCCCCTATACTGTTACAATGCTCTTATTCCACTTTCAATATGCAATGGAATCTTGGGGTTTGCAGTTTAGGGAGAGGCCTTTAGAATTCTCAGCCAGAGAGCTCTTTGGCCTCAGAAAACGACAAACTCCAGAATTCTACAGGATGCTGAAAGCAGAGTAATAGCACAGTGTAGGGCAGAAATGGCCAGTGTTGTCATTTCCCATGTTGTATATTGGTGGTGATAGGTGAAATTTAAGGAAGGAGGTTTCCCTAAGATTGCTGGATGAGTTTGTAGCAGAGGCAAGATTTGAACTTTTCAGCCATGGAAAGCGACTGGGTGACCTTGGGTGGATCACACACTCTCAGCCCCAGAAAATCCAGTGATAGGTTTGTCTTAGGGTCCCCATAAGTTGGAAATGACTCAAAGGCACACAACAGCAATAATTCACCAAGTCTACTCTGATGAAATAAAAGCTTACCCAGAGTTAGAAAGCATTGTTTTTTAAGATTATAACTCCCAGAATTCCCTAGTCAGTAATCATGCTACCTGGGGTTTTGCGAGGTTGTAGTTCACCAAAAGGAACTTTTGGGAAACTCTTATTTGAGAAGATATCATATAGAAGATGGAGCAAGCTTGTTTTCTGCTGCTTAAGAGATTAGGGCCCTTTCCACACTATGTTGTTGTAGCGCTATTATTCCACTTCCATCATCTTGTGGAATCCTGGGATTTGCAGTTTAGAGAGGGGTATTTAGAACACTTAGCCAAAGAGCTCTTTGGTCTCAGGAAACTACAAACCCCAGAATTCCATGGGATGTTGAAAGTGGAATAATAACACTATAACAGTGTAGTGTAGAAAGGCCCTAGGACACAGAGGAGGCTTCAAACTGCAGAAAAAGAAGTTCCACCTGAACATTTGGAAAAACTTCCCTAATTTCCCTTTTTTATCATATGGTTTATTTTATTTCCAAAATCGTTTAATTATACTATTAATTAGACTATAATTATACTATAATTTTAATTAATTATACTACAATTTATTTTGCAAATAAAAAACATTATTATACCATTATTATAACTTTACTTGGAAAGTGAGGCACTAGAAACCTATCTGTGGCTCAAAGAAGTTTAGCCTATTTAATTTTGGCCCTTACCTACTGCCAAGTTGTGCAGGTCTGCTATATATGGTCATGGCAGCTAGAACTGTTTTTGCTAGATACTGGAAGAACAGACATATCCCAGAGGTAGAAGAATGGTTAATTAAACTCTATGAATTTAATGGATTAGAACATTTAACCCTAGCAATGAAATGAAAGAGAATGGCATCCTTTAAAGAATACTTGAAGCAAAAGCTGGGTACTATGTCACTATACAGTTGAATGAAACTATGTGTAGAGTTGGGAATGGATTAATGAATAATGTGACTAGAATAATAATTTTATATATATATGTATGTATATATATATGTATATGTATATGTATTTGTTAACCACCTCTCCTGAAGGCTTGAAGCGGAGTACAGAATAGAGTTAAAAATCATAGTTAAAATACACATAGAACAATTAATACAAATATACTATAATTAAAATGTAATAGTTAAAAGTACAATTAAAAGTACAATTAAAAGCACAATTGAAAGCACAATTAAAACTAGACTGGGTAGGCTTGCCGGAAGAGATAAGTCTTTAGTACTTTTTAAAAATTCAGCCTGCATATTTTGCTGTCGAATCTCTTCTGGCAGGTCATTCCACAGTCTAGGGGTGGCCGCCCAGAAGGTCCTCTGAGTGACTGTTGCCAGTCTAGTCCTAATGAAAATGGTAATTGTAAAATTAGTGTCAATGACATTATAAGTTTATTTGTATGTTTGTAGGCAAACCATCTGTGTTTTGTTGAAACATCTTGGGACAATAAGAATGATTACTAATTGGTATTGGGAAGCTAGAGGAAGCATTTAAAGTCAAGGTTATAAACCAAACAAGGGAAAGTAGGAAGTAGATAAATGTACTCTAAGAATATAGATAGAGGGTCTTAGAAGGTAAATTATTTATTATTTATTAATTACTAATTATTATTAATTACATAGGATAGTAATATTGTAATTAACATGAAAGGAATGTGGAAAAAAATAAGAAATGAGAGATAGGAGCAGTATATTGGTAATTAGGTCATGTATTATAAATGTATCATGAACAGGTACTCATTTATATTGTACCAATTATTGAAACTAATAATTTCAATTCAGAATTTTGTATTTTTAAACTTAGTGCAATGGATTTATGGATATTACTTGTTAGTGATTCTAGTCTATTTGTTTTAACAAAAAGCTATTTAAAAAAATAGATATATGTTACTCCACTGGAAAAACCCTATCCCGGGGTCTACAATTTTGATATTAAAATATGATTCAATGTGCCTGAGAGGTCACCCGAATGGGCACGTAGGCAGCAATGGTCAAACAATCGAAAACCAGGTCAGGCCAGTCACGTAGCCCCAGGAGACCTCAAGCTGTGCAAACCCACAATAAATAAAGGGTCCTTCTCAGCCCCTGAGAAGCCGACTTGAGGGGATTAGCGTATTTGTCCCAAGTTGAGCAAATATCCTATCAGGCGAGGACCATTTACATGAAGTCACACCACAACCAAATGCAGTGAAAAACCTGAGACTTGGGCAACACCTTGTAATCTCATCACGCAAAGGAAGTTACTATTTTGGAGCTTCTTTCTCTTTGCAACACCCATTGTTCTCCCTGGGAAAGGGTTAGCCTTCCAGGTACCTTTTCCCCTACAAATAGTCCCAGTTTTTGAGCAGTTCTTTGGATCACTCCCGGACATCCCAGCTGACCGTTTCTCTGTCCGTTGAGTAATCCCCTCAGCCCTCTCTGTGCTGAGCCCCACTTCTCCAGTGTTTTTCCCGGATCAAGGACTTCAGGAAAAGGTGCAGTATTACCCCAGCTACAACCCCTTCAATATTTCCCTATCCAGTTTCCTCTCTTTTACTTCTTAATAGGTCTTGAGTGAGTGTGTGAGTGATTGCGTTGCTGCATGAGACTTTCATTCAATAAAATCATTTATTAGACATTCTTGTTTGGTTTTTGGCTTGGCCTGACCCAGTAAAAACTGGGTAAAAGACCCTGCTAGGTTACCCTGCCTCTCGCATTGCTATTGCTTGTGCTCTGGCTAGTTTCCATTCCCCATCACGTGGAGCACATTGAGGTGTCCCCCAAGGGACTGCAGAAATCAGGGTAACAGATAATTTCATTTTTTATAATATCATCCAGTCAGCACCTTAGCTTACTTGTAGTAGGCTAGGCAAGCAGTAGTGCACCTATGGCATTTTAATTAAAGAAAGTAACACACTGGATTGGTGGGTACAGGAAATAAAATGTGTTGATGCATTTAAAGCAGGAGTGGAGACATGGTGCAGTGGTTTGAGCTTTGGACTATGACCATGGAGACCAGGGTTCGATTCCCCACTTGACCATGGAAACCCACTAGATGACTTTGTGTGCATCACACGCAGAGCTCCCAGAAAACCTCGTGATAGCTTCACCTTAGGATTGCCATATTGGAAATGACTTGAAGGCAAGCAACATGAGGACTCTTTAGCCTTCCACTCTCATCCCTCACAGTTGGCCAGGCTGGTCAGGGTCAATGGGAATTGGAGTTTGACACTGGGAAGGCCACAACTCCAACCGTCTGTTAGAAGGTGTGTTCTTATGAGTCGTCAAATTATATTTGACTTATGGCTGCTCCAAGGCACACCTATCACAGGGTTTTCTTGGCAAAATTCTGAAAGGATGTGACATTGCCTTCCTCTGACACTGAGAGAATGTGACTTGCAGCAAAATTGATCCTTTCTCTTGTTGACTTTATCCCCAGCATTTTATGTCTGACACTGGGAGATGGGAAATAAGAGAGGAGAATGACTAGCTGGAGGGAAGAACTTCTGCTTCAGAGTATGCATAACATATTATTAATCTGAAGTTCTTTTTCAGGACAGAAGATGTACCATTTTTCGTCCAGAATCCTTATAAAGGAGGCAATGGAGGGGAGAGGAACTTTGTCCTTAGATTCACCGTGCAGCTCCCCGTGTTCCAAGACCATTCATGCCATTTGTAGTATTATGATTCCATTTTAGCTGCCATGGCAACATCTTATGGAGTCTTGGAAGTTACGGTTTAGGGAGGGATATTTAGAATTCTCAGCCGGAGTGCTCTGATGCCTCACAAAACTACAAACCCAGGTTCCCACAAGATAACAGCTATAAAAGTTAAAGCAGAATCATAGTGCTAAAACTGGGCAGTGCGAAAGGGCCAACAATCTTAGAATGTCAGCTTTCCTTCATGTGTGACCTAAAATGGAATAGAGATTCCAATTTTTGTGATGTTTCTTCCCTAAAAACAAAAATACCTGCTTTCTCCCTCTGTCCAAAAGGAATGATTCAAATTATCTTAGAATATAAGAAATACCAAAATGAAACTGTTACTGCCCTGGCTGGCCCGAGCTTGGGGGATATAAAAAGATATCTCTTGATATCCATGATTCGGCCTCACATACCCATTCCCCTCCACGTGCTTGCGAGGCCCCTGGACAAGCACACCTACAGGCTTGGCCGATAATCGCCATAATATTCCAAAACAATACAGGCAGGCCAGAAATAGCCGACTCGCAGCTTCAGGAAACCTCAAAGGCAAGTACCTTCATTAAGTATGCACGCAACTTTCAAAAGATCCTCTCCCCCGTGCTGGCAGCTTGATGATCTGACTATACAATGCTCAAGTACTCCGCGTTTGCATACTGGCTATCCTATTGACATTTGGCTATAATTCAATTGTTCAAATTCTGACCTTTCGGAGGCTTTGTCTCCAGCCCCAAATCTATTGTTTTCCCCAAGTCTGACCTAGCCTGCGGTCACAATTCTCCTTATAAAAACCCCTGACTTTGAGCGCTTCCTTGGATCGCTCTTGGCTTCCATCCTGCCTTGCTGTCGCTTTGTCCAATGAGCCTTCCTCTCAGCTCCACGTGCTGAGATCCACGCTCCCCAGCTTCTCTGCTTCCAACTGGGCTTCAGGACAGGTGAAGTATCACCCAAACCAGCAACTCCTCTAAAAATCCCTCTATCCCACTCCAACCTTTATTTCTTTAGTTATCTGTGTGAGTGTGCTGCATACACTGTTTGATTGTGTTTTAATAAAACAACATGTATTGTTTCAACCTCTGTGTGCTCCTTGACTCGGCCTGACCCTGTAAACATAGGGTTCAAGATCTCGCTACGTTACCCTGCCTCTCGTATTGCTAGGCTGTGCTCTTGGCTAATTTCCCCAACTTATATAATTGAGAACACATTTTAGGTGTTCCTCCCGGGACCCCCAGGAATCAGGGTAGCAAAACACCTTTATAGCAACCTAAATATGGCACCAAAGACAAAAAAAATAAAAAATAAAAAATGCAGAGTTAAAGCTAATAGTTAGTAAAACTAGCAGGCAGTAAATAAAGGTCAGAAACACCACAGTCAAATGATTGTTTAATGAGAATACCTTTGCTTGTTAGCAGAACACTCATAAATATAAAGATGGCCTAAAGATGACTTGAGACATAGACTTCTGCTTAGGGAGGCCACCACCAAGAAGGCTGTCAATCATGTCAATCATGCCTCTGAAGGCAATGGCAGATAGAAGATGGAAGCAACCTATACTCTTAGAGTGTGCTAACTGAATTGTCATTCCTTTGCTCTCTTGCCAGTATTTGTTTGTTTTAAACATAATTAGCAGAGAGAATCTGCAAATGAAAATTGAAAAAAAATTGGAGAAGAAACACAAAGGATGAAGGGATGTCAAGATATGTAAAGATTTAATTCAAAAATGTAATGATTGGAAAGTCTAGAAACAAAGGCATCAACAATGTTACAACAATGTTACAAAAACAAGAATGTTACAACAAACTAAATATGAACCAATAATGTGATGCAGCAGCCAAAATGCTCCATCAACAGGAACATAATGTCTAGATCAAGGGAAGCAGTAGTACAACTCTATTCTGCTTTATTCTCACCTCATTTTGCTCTATTCTCTCCTGTGTCCAGTTCTGGGCACCAAGTTCATGAAGGATATTGACAAATTGGAATGTGTCCAGAGGAGGGTGACCAAGATGATCAAAGATGTGGAAACTAAGCCTTATGAACAACGATTTAGGAACTGGGTATATATATTATGGAAGAGAGAAAATTAAGAGGTGAGGTGATCGTCATCTTTACATTTCTGAAGATACGTCATGTAGAGAGAGCTGGTGTGGTGTAGTGGTTTGAACATTGGACTATGACCCTGGAGACCAAGATTCAATTCCCTGCTTGGCCATGGAAACCCACTAGGTGGTCTTAGGCACATCACACACTCTCAGCCCCTGAAAACCCTGGGTTAGGTTAGCCATAGGGTTGCCATAAATTGGAAACAAGTTGGAAGCACACAACAAAACAATGTCACATGAAAGTGAGCTTGTTTTCTGCTGTTTCAGAGATTAGAACACAAACCATAAACATTCGGAAGAATATTTTTACTGTAAGAACTGTTTGACAGTGAAATAGACTGCTTTGGAGGGTATTGAACTCTCCTTTGAGCTTTGATCGGTATCTTTCAGGAATGCTTTAGTTGTGTATTCCTGCATGGCAGGGGATTGGTGTAGATGGCCCTTGTGGTCCTTTCCAGCTCTAACATTCTATGAATTTGGAAAGAAAAACTAAAAATTTAAGACTACTACCTGATAAAGTTGTCTGTAGTCGAAAAATGTATATAATACAGGTGTTAGTATTTAAGATGCCACATGATATTTCATGTTTAAGAATCAGTTCAATTCTTCCTTGTCTTCCCATGGCTCCAAATATAAGACCCGGAGTTGGTTTATGCTTCATTCTTCACAGTTCTTAAAAATATGAGTGAAATAAAGTTGCTGATGGCAAGTCTTCACAAGTGTGAGTCAATATACCCTAGCAGTACGAGTTTGTTTTAATGCCATGAATATTAACTTGAAATAAAAATTGAGGGGAAAAGCACAATGATGCTCTTCCTTATTTATTTTTGGATCAAAACCTTCAGATCTTTTTGCTGTCACATTAACATTTGCCAAGTTTTCCTTCCACCACAGGGTTTTGAAATGGACTTTTTAGACATGAAAGAGATTTTTCTCACAGTTTTATTACATGTTTTTTTGTTTGTTTGTTTGATTTTACCCTTTAAAAGAATCTCCAGGCTTGGCTAGGCTTGGAATAAAATTTGCAAGAGTTGGGAACAGCAGTCCTGCTAGTATTTTTTCCTGCTCCCTGTTTACATATCATTTTTGTAACAGTGCGCCATGTGATTTGCCATATCTTACCTCCTTGATCCTGAAAAGTAAGAAATGTAAGATGGTTTCTTCTGATGCAGCTTGGGGGACTCTGAGTTTTAGCGTTATGTAGAAAGGGAAAATCCAGTTTCTCTACACTAAACCTGTTATTAACCTGGATGATGTCCTTCCCTAGCAATCTTTTATTCCATCTGTTGTGCAACAGTGACTTTTTGGCCCTGCATGTATATTGTGACTTATGCATGTGTAAGGTCTTAATTGGATGCCAGCCAATGTCTCAGGTGGCAAAATAACTTGTGTAGTGTGCACGGCAAGGATGATGTTTGCTGAATGGGAGACTGTTCTTCAAATCTCATTGTGATGAAGTTCTAGGGGTGTGGCTGTGTGACGTGCCAAGGCAGCCTGGAAAAGAAACCCAGCCCAGCAGTGTGTGGGAGGGGCTTGTGGCTGAGAGAAGAAGCATATAGAACCAAGTACCTGGGAGTATTGTTATTCCTTCTGTTCCCTCTGTTACCCACAATGCCAGCTTCTCCTTGAACTTGTGCTTCATCTGAAAATCTAAAGAGATAATTGAACTCTCTAAAAAGTGCACTGAGGAAATGTATCAAACTTGACTTACACTGTAAGTCTAAAATGCTACTTTATTTTTATTGTTATCTTAATAAATGTTACAGTTCATTTTTGTAAACACTGACTCAGCTTGAGTTGTCTGCAGTATACAAAGTAACATCGAAAACACACTACCATAAAATTATTAAGTGTTTCTAAAGAAACATTGAAAAGCCTCACCCTTTTACACAAAGGTGGTGTTATAAAGGGGGAAGACAATGCTATGTGGTAAAGACAGGGCACCTTATCAAATTGGGAACTTCCACATCAATCTGAGAGAAATAAACGCCTGTCATAATTATGTACTCTGCCTGAAATAAGTAAATGTAAGTAAATTGGCACTTTCTGTTCACAGTAACTAAATTATGCAAATTCTTTGCCATGACCAAAGAGCCACCAGGGGCAAAGGAGGAATGATGAATGCAGTTTGCATAGTAGAATGCATTGGCTCCAGTATGCTAGCAAGAAGATTCTAGATGATGTAACAGGTAAGATGCATCGGCCATTATTTTGAGGGATTATGTAATCTCTGCACATGTAGTTCTGCATTAATGGTGCTATGCCTTGTGCTGAATGGCAACCTTGCACAACTAAACCTGTCATGAACTGAATTCACACACACAAATAGAACAGTGCTTAAACACTATTTATTAGGAGCATGATACTTCGTACAGGACTTCAGTGAGTGAGCTGGAGGCAATTAGCAGGATTCAAAACATAAAATACAAAGAGTACATCTTCCTGCCCGCAAGAGACCTTGAAGTCTTGGTGCAGCCTGCTTAAGCTTGTCAGTGCATTCCTAGCTTTTGTTTATCTAATGGTCTCTGGTTCTCATACCTTGTTACAAGCAAGCTGCTACTTAACTCCTACTACATATCCCATTACTAAAATATGAAGGGCTACCCGACATCCTGCCCGTCCCGAGAAAAAAAGGAAACAACAAGTGAAACAGGACTTAGGAAAATGAATCGGTACAGCAGACAATGAATAGGGAAAACGGGGAAGGTTGGGTATTTTGGAAGAGAAAGGGAAAGGGGGGAGGCACTAACTGAAACGGACTTATGAAAAGCATTAGCTAAACAGGGAATGGTGAAAATGTTGATGAAGGAACAGTGGCGTGTGTAGTCGGGTCACTCTCTGAAGAAGAATTAGAAGGAGCTGGTTTCAGTAAGCTGGAATGAAAAACAGGGTGAAGAAGTTTGTAAGTGTCAGGTAAAGAAAGTTCAAAAGTGACATCATTAATGGCATGTTTGACTGGGAAAGGACCAAGGTACTTGGGGGAGAGTTTTTTGGAGGGGCCATCAGTGGCAATGTTCTTGGAGGAGAGGTAGAAGAGATCACCAGGCTTGTAAGTAGGATTGGGGTGGTGTTTTCTGTCTGCAAAGTGTTTGTGAGAAGCTTTGGAAGACTCAAGAGCAGAGCGTACAGAAGTCCAAGTAGATGTTTTTTTTTAATCCAAGAGGCAGGAGAGGGAGGTTGAGTTGTAGAGATGGCATCGGGGAGTGCTGGAAATGGCTTCGGATAGGTGCTGAAGACAACCTTAGATGGAGTTTTGCCAGTGAAGGAGTATGGAGCTGAATTGTAAGCAAATTCGGCAAAAGGCAGAAGGGAGGCACAGTTGTTTTGGTTGGAATTGACGAAGCAGCGTAGGTATTGTTCAAGGTTTTTTTTAAATTTTAAAAAGACTTTATTCTTTAAAATTACACAACAAACACAGAAAAAGAAAAAAACAGACAAACAAAAACACAACATACAATTATACTATACAAAAACATACTAAAACATACAAAGGATTTATGTCGTTTTCTCATTGATTTTCCATAATATTTCATCTCTTCACAGTTTAATTTCTTTATATACAAGTACTGGAAACGCTTTCACATTGTACCTCCAACTTCAGCATTAGAGTCTATTATAAATTATTCTACTTCTATCTTGGCCTTTTTCTTCTAATGTAACCTCAATCCTTAAGTATTTTTTCAGTAATCTATATTTACCATTTCACGGTCATACTATGAATTCTTGAAATATGTAATGTTTTCCCCCATTTTTCCCATTGTTTTGTGAAATTTTCTTTACTCTCCCCTTTCAGTATACATGTTAATTTATCCATTTGAATTATATGAAGTAATTTCATTTCCCATTCTTCTATTGAAGGTATCATATTCCCTTTCCATCTATATGCTAGGACCATCCTTGCTGCAGCTGTCATATAAAACAATTGTTTACCTGCTTTTTTTTCAAGATCATTTTCCATCATCGATAGCATATATATTTCCGGAGGTATGCTAAATCTTATATCTAATATTTTTTCTATTCGCCTATGAATCTGCTTCCAGAACTCTTTCACTACTTTGCATGTCCACCAAGTATGATAGAAGGAACCTATCTCTTGCCCGCACTTCCAACACTTATTTGTCATTTTCGTCAATTTTGGGGGGGGTTAAATACCAACGAAGATACATTTTATACAAATTTTCTCTAATAGCTTGACATGTTGTATATTTCATAGTTTTTAACCAGAGTTTCTCCCATTGCTCCATCGAAATTGAATGGGAGAAATTCTGGGCCCATTTCAACATTGGTACTTTAACTGTTTCTTCCTCTGTGTACCATTTTAACAAAACCTTATAAATAGAGGAGATGGCTTTGGGTTTTCCTGAGGCTAATATCACATTTAATTCTTCTTCTTTTGTTTGATAATCGTTGAGTTTAATGTCATTCTTTAATTCTTCTCTAATCTGCCTGTATAAAAGCCAGTGGCATTTTATACCCGAGTCATTCATTTCTAATTGAGACTTGATTTTTATTTGTTTTTGTTGTATTTCCACAATATCTTCATATTTTATCCACTTATCAAATAAAATGTTTTCTTTCTTATAAAAGGCCTCATGAGGGGATACCCATTTTGGGGTTTTTACACAGGCTGTTATAATGTATTTTTTCCAAATCTTTAATAAAGCATTTCTTAAGTAATGACGATTAAACTCTTTATTGCTTTTCCGTTTGTTATACCACAAATAGTAATGCCAGCCTGACCCTAGCCCATCTCCTTCTATATTTAATAGTTTTGTATTTTCTAATTTAATCCATTCTTGTATCCAATTTAACCCACAGGCATGGTAATATAAAGTTAAATTTGGTAATGTTAAACCACCTCTTTCTTTAGCGTCTTCCAATATTTTCATCTTAACCCTTGGTTTCTTCCCCCCCATATACATTTACAGATTTCTTTTTGCCAATCCTTGATAACCTCTTCATTTTGGATAATAGGAATAGTTTGAAATAAATACAACATTATCGGAAGTATTGCCATCTTAATTGCTGCGATTTTCCCCAACCAAGATATTTTTAAATTGATCCAGTTCTTCAGATCCTTTGAAATAGATTTCCATACTTCCAGGTAATTGTTCTTAAAGAGGTCGGAAGTCTTATTTGTGATTGTGATTCCCAAATATTTGACCTTTGATGCCAATGTGTAGTCTGTCATTTGTGCTATTCGATTTCTTTCCAATTCTGTTATATTTTTCGTCATTACCATAGTTTTTTCTTTACTAATTTTCAGACCCGAATGTTTGCCAAAATTATTAAAAATATTTCTCAAGACATTTAATTCCTCACCGGAATATTCCAAAGTTATCACTAGGTCATCTGCAAATGCCTTTATCTTATTCTTCCTTATCTTGTGTCTTAACTCCTTTAATTTTATTATTACCTTTTATCTTTAATATCAAAACTTCAATTACTAATAAGAATAACAATGGGGATAACAGATAACCCTGGCGTATACCTCTTTGTATTTTAAATTTGTCTGCTTTATGGCCATTAACAATTATTTGCGCATATTGCGTTGAATAAATAGTTTTTAACCGGTTAATAAAGTTAGTTCCCAGACCCATTTTTTGACACACACTAATTAAGAATTTCCAATTAACCATGTCAAAAGCCTTTTCAATATCTAAAAAAAAAGCAATCAATTTTTTCTGAGGATGGTTCTCACAGAGTTCTAAAATATTAATTACATTTCTTATATTGTCTTTTATTTGTCTTCCGGGAAGGAATCCTGCTTGTTCCTCTGAAATTAATTCTTTTAACACTTCTTTCAATCTATTAGCTAATATTGCTGTAAATGGTTTATAATCTGAATTCAATAATGAAATTGGATGATAGATTTTAATATCCATCGGGTCTCTTCCTTCTTTGTGAATTAAGGTTATATTGGCCTCCTTCCAGGTATCTGGGATGGTTTCTTTTAGTGCCTCATTCATAATTATTTGAAATATGTGTTACTGCCCTGGCTAGTCTGACCTCATGTTCAGCTTGTGGTCTATTAAAACTCCTAGATCCCTTTCACACGTACTGCTATCCAGCCACATGTCCCCCATCCTATATTTCTGTATTCCATTTTTTCTACCTAAGTGTAGGACCTTACACTTCTCTCTGTTGAATTTCATTTTGTTAGCTTTGGCCCAGCTCTCCAATCTATCCATCTATCATTTTGAATTTTGATCCTGTCCTCTGGCATATTAGCAACCCCTCCCAATTTGGTGTCATCTGCAAATTTGATGAGCGTACCCTCTATTCCCTCATCCAAGTCGTTGATGAAGATATTGAACAGCATTGGGCCCAGAACAGAACCCTGTGGCACCCTGCTAGTCACTTCTCTCCAGGATGAAAAGCAGCCATTCATGATCACCCTTTGGGTTCGGTCAGTCAACCAATTACAAATCCAACTAACAGTAGCCCTGTCCAGCCCGCATTTTACTAGCTTCTTTGCAAGAATGTCATGGGGAACTTTGGCAAAGGCCTTACTGAAATCGAGAAATGCTACATCCACAGCATTCCCTTCATCTATCACGCTAGTAACTCTATCATAAAAAGAGATAAGATTAGTCTGGTATGACTTATTTTTGAGAAATCCATGTTGACTTCTCGTGATTACCGCGTTGCTTTCTAAGTGATTAGAAACTGACTGCTTAATGATCTGCTCCAGAATCTTTCCAGGTACTGATGTCACGCTGACTGGGTGATAATTATTTGGGTCCTCTTTTTTTCCCTTCTTGAAGATGGGGACAACATTTGCCCTCTTCCAGTCTGCTGGAACTTCTCCTGTCCTCCAAGATTTCTCAAGGATTATAGCAAGCGGTTCTGAAATGACCTCTGCCAGTTCTTTTAATATCCTAGGATGCAATTCATCTGGCCCTGGAGAGTTGAATTCATCCAGTGTGGCCAGGTATTCCTGTACCACCTCTCTACCTATTCTGTGCCTCATTTCCCCTGCTTCCTCACCTGCTCCCCAACCACCAGGTTGAGTGTATCCTTCTGAGGCAAAAAAGGTGTTAAGTAGTTCTGCCTTTTCTCTTTGCCTTGTGAGTAATTCTCCATCTTCTCCACGCAGCGACCCTATCGTCTCCTTCTTTTTCCTTTTCCTACGGACATATTTAAAAAAGCCCTTTTTATTGTTTTTGATGTCTCTGGCCAGCCTAAGTTCGTTCTGTGCTTTAGCCTTTCTGACCTCCTCCCTACATCTCCTAGCTACTTGCTTAACTGCTTCTTTGGTGGTTTCCCCCTTCTTCCATTTCCTGTACATTTCCTGTAATACCCAAGTACTCTGCGTTTGCATACTGGCTACTCTATTGAGAACTGCTACGATAACTCAATCATTCAGATTCTGACCTTTCGGAGGCTTTGTCTCCAACTCCAAATCTATTGTTTTTCCCCATAGCCTGCAGTCACAATTCTCCTTATAAAAACCCTTGATTCCGAGACCTTCCTCGGATTGCTCCCGAGTTTCATGCCACCTTGCTGCTGCTTTGCTTGGTGAGCCTCCCCTCAGCTCCACGTGCTGAGCTACATCGCACCCCAGCTTCGCTCTCTATTTTTCTGGGCTTCAGGACAGGTGAAGTATCACTCAAACCAGCAATCCCTCTAAAAATCCCTCTATACCACTCCAACATTTATTTTCTTTAGTTATCTTGTATGAGTGTGTTGCATACACTGTTTTGCTTGTATTTAATAAACATCATTTATTATTTCAACTTCTGTGTTCTCCTTGACTCGACCCGACCCCGTAGACATAGGGTTCAAGATCTCGCTACGTTACCCTGCCTCTCGTAACGCTAAGAAGTACTCTGAGCTAATTTTCCCCACCTTTAGTTGAGCACGTTTTGGTGTCCCTCCCGGGACCCCCAGTACACAGGGTAACACACTACTTTCATCCTACTTCACCATTAGCTAGATTAGAGTTAGAGTTCAACACTGTGCTCCCCTGCATTGAAACAGAAGATAGCTGGGAAAAAGTAATTTTGCAGAACTGGGAATGTGAGCCTTTCTGACAGAATACAGATCCACCATACTGGCTCCTTGCTTTATAATTGCACTGCAGTTTGAAAGCATGTACAAGACTGCTACATTCTGTTTTCACGGTGGAGAAATATGTAGAGAATTTTTCTCCTGTTATCCACACAGCTTCATCCTCCTAACTTCCTTCCCCAACCAGGAATAGTGATACAGTGGACTGTGTCCTTTCAATGAGATGAATGAAATCTGAATGCTGCCACCTCATCAATGCCAGTCAAATTATTTTGGCACAAAAAAGCACTTCTTTCTGGCAGTAAAACTAAAATCTTAGAAATATTCAGCAATCCTCCTCTTTTAGAGCATCCACAATCAGCTGCCTGAGCCAGCAGTCATATTCTGTCTAGTGTTAGGACCAGTCCTAGCTAGCTACTGTCTTTTGAGAGGAGCTGATTAATAGAGGCAGGGATGTAAACTCGAGTCAATTGACTCAGACTCAAGCTGGCCTAAGCAACTCCAATTGGCAATAAATGACGCACTGACTCGACTCAACTTATGACTTCTATATTTTTAGTGACTGACTTGCTGCCCTTGGTTCAATCACATAACACATTCATCCAGAAGCCTTACAACTTTGAACAGCGCTTCCATTCCTTTTTGCCTACTGGTCACATGATGATCTGTCTGAAGCCCAAAGTGTGGGTGAATTTCTTGGAAGGAAACAGCAAATGGGTTAGGCAACAGGCTTGAGGCAGGATTGAGGTCTGATCAGCAGCATGCCCCCACTGCATATCAGAAGAGCCTTCTAAAACTTTTCCTGAGAGCAGAAGACACGACTTGCCCCAGAGTGCAAAGCATGTTTCTCAGAGGGGAACAGCAAATGTGTTGGACAGTGGGCTTCAGGAGGAAGAATTCTTCATTCTAAAGCCTTTGAAGCTTCATTAATGGGGAGTAAGAAGGATTCTATTCCCCACTTTTGAAAAGGCCTCCTGCTTCAGAAATGGGAGATAAGAAGGATCCTTTTCCCTACTTCTAAAGCCACAAACTCTTTTATGTCCATTGAAAGAAAAGCCTCCAGCTTCAGGAAGGGGGATAGATAAGGATCGTATTCCCCACTTCTGAAGGTGCAGATGGGAAAGTTGCAAATGTGGAGGGCCAACTCTACTTAAATTGTTAAAAAATGACTTTATTTGACTCTGTCCAGAAATTCTGAAAAATAGGTTGGAGTATGAAGTTGGCTTCCAGACTTGAGACTTTACTTGAAAGTAATCTTGCAAGGATTTAAGACTCAACTTGAGACTTTGTTACCCTGATTTCTGGGGGTCCCGGGAGGGACACCTAAATGTGCTCAAACAATGGGGAGGGAACTAGCACAGAACACTAGTTTGCAATGCGAGAGGCAGGGTAACGTATGAAGATCTTGAACCCTATGTCTACGGGGTCAGGTTGAGTCAATGATAAGGCAGATGATGAAATAATAATAATTGTTTTATTGAAACACAATCAAACAGCGTATGCAACACACTCACACAAGGAACTATAGAAATAAAGGTAGGAGTGGGATAGAGGGATTTTTAGAGGAGCTTTGGTATGGGAAATACTATACCTGTCCTGAAGCCTGCTTAAAAGCAAAGAAGCTGGGGAGTGTGGATTCTCAGCACGTGGAGGCTGAGGGGAAAGCTCACTGGACAAAGTGACAGCAAGGCGGGAGGGTAGCCAAGAGCGATCCGAGGAAGCGCTCGAAGTTAGGGGTTCTTATAGGGAAAATTGTGGCCGCAGGCTAGTCCATACTTGGGGAAAACAATGAGTTTGGGGCTGGAGACAAAGCCTCCAAAAGGTCAGTACTTTAGATGACTGAGTTATAGCCAGATTGTCAATAGAGTAGCCAGTATGCAAATGCGGAGTGCTTGAGCGTTGTATAGTCCACTCATCAAGCTGCCTGCGCGGGGCAGGGGATCTTTTGTAAGTAGCGTGCATACATAATGTGGTACTTGCCTTGAGGTCTCCTGAAGCTGCATTCGGCAATGACTGGCCTGCCTGGATCGGGATGTGAATGGTTCTGCTATTGTCGGCCATACCTGCGTGTGTGCTTGTCCAGGGGCCTCGCAAGCACGTGGAGAGGAATGGATACAGAAGGCCAAATTATTGATATCAAATGATATCTTAATATCCCACAAGCTCGGGCTAGAAACAGCAGTAACAACCCTACCCCCCGAAAATTTGCAATGTTGAGGACAATATCGATCATTTTCCAACTAAAAATCAAAAATAGTTTTAGAGCCAAATAGGGGTCTACAGGTTCAGAGGTAGTATTTCTCCATAGGGAAAGGGAATTTTGGGGAAAAGCGAAGGGTTTCTATCTTATAAAAACATTCCTAACTAAAACCTAAACACATTCACACCAATGCATAGCAACAATAAGCAATAAACAACAATAAGTCGTCCTGACAATTGGGAAATGGCAGTAAATGAGCAGTTAAGGCAAATGGCAAAGTGCAAAACAGTTGAGCCTTTGAAGCAAAGCGTGCCTTCCAATAAAGCACTGCAAGTCTTGAGCAAAGAGAAAGTGGTAGCAGTTACAATGTATCCAATTTTGCAAAACTAGCTAACAATCATGAGCTGACTATTAGCTGCTTGTATCTTGCAGATCTTGGAGAAAGGAATAGTCCATGAAGAGCTTCTTCGGTGAGCTAGAAGCAAACATCTTTCAAAATGGGTTTTTAAGTCCAAAGTCCTTTGTCTCTCTCAGGAGGTGTTTGGGTCACCCCCCCATGGTCCCACAGCTGCTGCAGAGGGCTTGGGCATCTCCTTGGACCGACTCCCGATTGGAGCTGCGATTTTCTTCTTCACCCCCCCTCGATAGCTGAGGGAGGTGGTCAGGTCCGGGTGGTCTTCCTGGCTCTCCGGAGCTGTCGACCTATAGCTATTTTGGCAACAGAACTGACAGCAAGGTTATCCAATGCATAGATAAAATGCAAATTACCAGCTCAGTGCCTGATGGGAGTTCAAGTCGAAACAACTTTTGCTCGCTATGATTTGAAAGTGTCTGTGGGAGCGAGGATTTAAATAGCTCCCAAGTATAGGAGTGTTTTGGCCGTCGCAGGGCCATCCAGGTAGCAAGGCTGTGAATTCAGGACCCACATCCATCCACCGGTCCCTAGGTTGGGTTAGCCAACGTCATCCTGGAATGAGAATGGATTGAGATATCCAAAGCCATTGCAGAACAAGGTCTGGTTCCAGTTAGCAGACAAATAGCCAAAGTCATCCCAGAACAGGATGAGATCTCACTTGGCAGTTGGTTTGCTGAGGTCCCCCCATCGCTCAAGGCTAGGACTCCGGCTCTAGGACTCCAAGCCTGATGATGTATCCCGAGGGCTTCGGGGTCTCCAGGTACGGTGCTGGTAGCTAGATGTAGGTTCTGAGTGCACAACTTCCCTACCTCAAGAAAGCTGGATTCCGAGGCAGGCCTGAGAGACGGTACCCTTCGGATAGGCTTTTGAAACCAGATGGGACATTCTATTCAAAACAATTCACACTAACAATAAACTATGTACAAACTACAAGCCTCAGAGCTCTCAATAAAACTGGCCTGCTTGTAGCTGGAAAATTTGTGTCTTGACCCACAGTGCGAGGCCAATCAAGCATATGGCTAGTATAACTTGAAAGACAACCAGAATTATTAAAGGGTGCAAAGCGAAGTTGGCGATCGCTTGCCCCGTGGACGACCAACTGAAAGTGTCCCACCATGACTGATGTGAGGCTTACTCCAAATCTTCTGAGGATTCAACGATTACTTTGGCAGAGTGATTGACGGTTAATGCAATCTGATGGAGGGAGTGCAATACCTCCTTTATTCTATTGGCTAGGCAAGTGAGATTCCGTAGCCATGTAGACACAGGAATCTCATCCTCGATGTGGAATCCGACTAGTTCGGACTCTGTGGGCATGTATCCAGTCTCTAAGACATAATCTTTTATCTCCTGCCTGAGATGGAAGTTTTTTGCCAAAACAATCCTGTACATGCTGCGAGCAAAAGCAAGGGTTGCCAGCAGTGCGGTTGATGCTTACTGTCGCACCACTAGGCAATACTGTCACATGTGAACACGGGGTTCTTAAACAAAAGCACTCTTCGTTAATCTGTGCCATGACTGTATAGTTTACCAGTACTACCACATATTCAGGGACATTGCTATACCCAAAACTATCAATATTGTGAAAACACTGTGCCCAGTGGTGGTGAAATAAACAACCGGATAAATCAAATGAGTGCGTACCATTGGACCAATGGTACATTTGTTGGGGTACGGGTGAGGTTCTGGCACGTGAATAGAATGGTTTTCCACTCCCATGCCGGGTGACAATTATCATAGGTGAACCTAATCACAAACAGGGAGGCATTGCAGTGCCGGCTCCGGACCATTTTGACAGTCAAAGGAGATGGGGCAATGGCCATTTCAGTGTAGACTTTAGCTTCTCTACCAGCCACAGACATGCATAGCTCTGAGCTAAGCCTCCCTCGGGGGCGTACCTGTATCTGTGAAAATAATTAAAACGGGTACCTCTTCTGAAACCAAGGTAACAGCTGCGAATTTCGTAGCAGGGCTTCTGCCTCCTGGTAAGGATTCCAATGGCAGATCGCCTGCACATTGAATTGCCAATTGGTGAATTGGGTGGTGTATTCGGGAGAGGCTCTGAGGACACATTTAAATAACAAAAACAGTACTGCAATCCACGTGAACGGTCCCGTTCCGTGTCCCTGTAGGGAACACAGATATGAGAGTCCGTCACTACTATAACTATGTACAAGAGCTATTTACAGAAACGGGAAAGCCAGAGGGGGCGCCACTCCTGTCTGTCTGATTCAGACAATGTTCCTCTACCCATTGTCAAAAGCCTCGTAGATTGAGACAAACGTCTCGGACAAGTTAACGGCTGACACTTCCTTGTGACTTAATCACTGGACTCACATTGGGTCTTTGAGCGCCTGGATCTTCCGACTCGGGAATTGCCACGGAGGCGGGATCAACAGGCTGACCCTTCCAGTCCTTTGAATGTGTTTGTTTGTGGGTCTCTGAAATTACTTGCAAGAGTGGCAGAGCCCACTTGTGGCTTGAGACCCTTTTCGCCAAATCAAAGTGGCCGCTGGTATCTGACCCAAGTGCCTCCTAAAGTATTGTCTTTCGTGCCAGGATGGTGATTGAGACAGAACCATGGACTGTCTTGGCCCCTCTCAAGATCACCAGAGTAATAAGGTATTGGGTGCCACTGAATATGAAAGTAAGCTGGCACCAGTATAGCTCTGTGGAGGGGAAGGTAGTAGCCACATCCACCTCCGTGTGGTATTTGGGACTCGCTGTTATAGTTGTTGAAGTCTAACCTAATAGAATGCAGTGAAGGGAGTATGTGAGGTCAAGTCAGGGCGTGCCAGGGTGAATGCCTTTGCTAACCTGTGCTCTGGCTGGGCAGGAGCATTTTGCTGCTTGACTCCCCAGTCCCACAGGAAATTCTCTTGAAAGAGGGCATGGAGAGGGAGGACTCTCTCTGCCATGGTTTCAAGAAAATCTCGGGGGAAACTGCAGGTCTCTAACAGGGGACTCAGTCAGAAAGATTTCAGATGGACGTGAAAATTCAAGGAATAGAACAGAAAGAACAAGAGAATCTGTTGAAGCTTTTACGAGAAAATCCACCTCATTTACTTTCACATTTATATCAAGAGATATTACAACAGCAATGTGAGGAGGAGATAATTAAAATAGCAATGATACAATGGGCACAGAACATTGGACATCCAATTCAGTTGGAACGGTGGGAACAAAGTTGGCAACAAACAAAGAGGTTCACGGTAGCTCAGAACCCTACAGAAAACTACCATAAGTTATTTCATAGATGGTACATGACACCCGAAAAATTAAAGACAATTTATAAGACGGGTACAGGTCAATGTTGGAAGTGTCAAAAGACTGCAGGCATACTATTTCATATGTGGTGAACATGTTCTAAAGCAAAAATGTATTGGAATGAAATTCATAAGATAATATGTGGTGTATTGCAGGTTCAAATTGATAAGACTCCTGAAATGTACTTGTTAAATATGACACATATGTTAGCGGGAACTGCGGTAAAGAAATATTGGAGAATAATACTGTATATGGTCTCGACTGCCTGTATTGAATTTGCAAGGCTTTGGAAAAGTGATATAATACCAACGACAGAACAATGGTGAGCAACTGTTGACACCATACTGTTGATATAGAAATATCCACTCCACAAAACTTCAAGGAGTTTAGCGCAATTTTAACTTGCATTATCAATCCAAACAACACTCAGTGGAAGAGATAAGAACTTAAAAATCTTCAAGGTCTCAGTTTCAAAATATAAAGTATCCAGCTCCTGTCTAGTCAAACAGCCTATGGCTAGTTTCCAAAACTTTCCAATTCTAAAATCCGACTCTCAGGTTCTTATCTTTTAAGGCTTAATTTTTGAAGAGTCGAAACAAACACTCCTTACTTTGCTGTCGCCATCTTCCCTCCTTCCAAAAGAGCATCTGTGTCTTGTACTCTTGTGTATTGAAACAGATTTAGTTTTTTCTCCATTAACTATTATTTTCACAACTTGATTTGTATATATTGCTTTAATCCAGGTCAGTACATTAATACCAAAGTTTGTAAATTCAAGAACTTTAAACATGAACTGCCAATTCAAGTTATTAAATGCTTTTTCCACATCCAAGAAAATCAGAATTCCTTGTTTCTTATTATGACTTTCAAAGTATTCAGTCACATCCAAGTCAATTCTCATCTTATCTTTCATTTGTCTTTCTGGTAAAAATCCACTTAAGTGTTCATTAATATATTTACTCAGTATTTTCTTAAATCTTTCTGCCAAGATCAAAGCAAATATCTTATAATCATTGTTTAGCAATCATATTGGTCTATAATTCTTTGATATTGCTGAGTCTTGTCCTTCCTTCAGTATCAATACAATATTTGCTTCTTTTCAAGTATCTGGAATTAATCCAGTTTCCAGAAAATCATTCATTACTATCTGCAGTGGAAGCAATATCCCCTCCTTTAACGTTTTGTAGTATGATGGTCCCAGTCCTGGTCCTGGTGTCTTTCCCAATTTTAATTTCTGACTAGCTTGATCAATTTCTGACATAGTAGTCTTAGAATTTATATGATCCTTTTCTTCCTTCGACAATCTAAATAAACTTTGTTTCTTAAAATATTCTTCAATTTCTTTCTCATTAACTTTCTTTCTTAAATATAGATTTGAAAATTATTGATTTTTTTTTTTGCAAATCTTTGCCTTTGGAAAATTCTTTGCCTTTGTCTCTCTCAATTTCAAAATCACTTTCTTTTCTTAGTTTATAGGCAAGCCATTTTTCTGGTTTTATTTGCATATTGAAAATTTTTCCGTTTCAAAAACTTCAACTTCCTTTTCATTTCTTCCATCATCATCATCAACATTGACAACTGATTTCTTAGTAGTTTTACCTTCTTTTGAAGGTCTATATTCTCTGGACAATTCTTCAATTCATTTTCTTCCTTTATATCTCATCTAAATTTTTTTTGCGTTTTCTCTGTTTCGTTTGAAATTCTTGGTTTACTCTAACAAAATAATCTTTTGCTTTATGCTTTACTTGCCTCCCATACAGGTCTGATGTTTGTTCCTTTATTCAAATTTCTTTCAAAGAATTCTTTAATCTCCTTTTTCACATTTAATACTACTTCTGTCTTTGTCATCAAAGATTCATTTAATCTCCAAACAAATTCTTTACTTTTTTCTCTGATATACATTATCACAGGATTGTGGTCTGACACAATCTTGGGGAGAATTTCCACCTAATAAATCTTATTTCTCAAAGTCTTTGATAGCCGTATGATAACTAATCTTGAATGAGATTTTTGTCTATCTGAAAAAAAGTAAGATTTTTCTCATTGGGGTGTTTAAGTCTCCATATATCTGTAGTCTGCAAATTTTCCATCAGTTCAAAAAAATGCATTGAGTATTCGACCGTGGGTTTTCTTTATCTCTTTAGATGAAGATCAATCCATAAATGGTGCCAATACTCCATTACAATCCCCATTAAACACTATTTTTCATAAAACATTTCAGATAAAATAGTATTCAATTTCAGAATTAACATTGACCGCTATAAAATTGGAATATATACTGCCAATACCAACATTTTTCACCATGAATTCAACTCCCATAAACCTCCTCTCAGAGAGTTGTATTTCACTTTTCATCAGCCCTAACTGGCATAGCCAATGGTAAGAGATTGCAGTTCCAGAACATGTGGAGCACCACAGTCCCTCTCTGTTTTCAAGTTTCAGGTCCAGCATGGGTGATGGTGGCAGTACTGTTGTTCTGTTTCAGGCACTAACATGATTTACAGTGAGTTTGGAAAAGCTCCTTTTTTGGGTGGCAACTCCCAAAATGCCCCTGCCAGCATGAGATTCGGGGAGCTCTGGTCTTAGGTCCAATGTTACCGTACCTTACCACCCCTTCTGCAAGATATCCAATTTTCATAAATTGGATTTATTAATGACTATAGAACATGTTCAAAGTCACGCTGACTGGAGACATGTTTCAGGGTCAAGCTGACCTGAGATGTGTTCAGGGTCATAAGTCCAGAGAGGATCAGATGGGAAAACCAGATGCTGATGGGTTTGTGCTAATCTTTCTAACACTCCAGGCTCTGTGCATTTTCAAATACAATGAAAGACAAACTGCCCAGAGCAATCACAGACCTTACCCTATGGAGATCTTCCCTATGCCTCTTTCCTGACCAAACATTAAGAGAGCATCATGAGTCTCATCAATGTTTTGTCACTCTGGAGTTAAGCAATCAGCCATTCCAGACCCCTTTGTCAATCCCACTGGAAAACCATCATGGCTTTGTCAACACACCCCATCAGGGTGTGAAATAGGGTATAAAAATCCTAGCTTAGACCCCAGCTATTCATAGTACATTGGACTTGTGCCCCAGACTGCTGCTCCTCCATGCTACCCTCAAACACTGTCTGAGCCATTCCCTTCTTTAGGACTGGTAACTAGCATCCTTTCCACCCAATCTATGTTACTATCATGATTTCCTTCAGTGCTTTGTCACCTGCCACAGAGACAATCAGAACCTTACAGACCTCTTTATTGGCTGTGCCAGAGAGCAGTTGATACACTCCCCTCAGGAGAGAAAAAGGGTATTTTAACCCTGGCTCACTTAATGGACAAAGCGAAAGCAAGGTGGGATGGAAGCCAAGAGCAATCCGAGGAAGTGCTCAAAATCAGGGGTTCTTATAGGGAAAATTGTGGCCGCAGGCTAGTCCGTACTTGGGTAAAACAATGAGTTTTGGGCTGGAGACAAAGCCTCCAAAAGGTCAGTACTTTAGATGATTGAGTTATAGCCAGACTGTCAATAGAGTAGCCAGTATGCAAACGCGGAGTGCTTGAGAGTTGTATAGTCCGCTCATCAAGCTGCCTGCGTGGGGCAGGGGATCTTTTCGTAAGTTGCGTGCATACATAATTGTGGTATTTGCCTTGAGGTCTCCTGAAGCTGCATTCGGCAATGACTGGCCTGCCTGGATTGGGATGTGAATGGTTTGACTATTGTCGGCTGCGCCTTTATACGTGCTTGTCCGGGGGCCTCGCAAGCACGTGGAGAGGAATGGGTACAGAAGGCCAAATTATTGATATCAAATGATATCTTAATATCCCACAAGCTCCCCATTCAACCGGCCAATTGGTCTTATACATAGGTGGCAAAGGACACTCATGCGTGGCTCCAGTCACAACTAGACCATAGGGAGCCGGTGGATCTTGTGGGTTTTTTTGGAAATCCACCCCAGGGAAACGGTCTATTTGGCTATCCGTGTGTTGGGTACTTGGCTGTTCTGGACCTTTCCAGACAAGATGTACTTAGGTGGTGTGTGGGGGGTCTGGACAATCACACGGGCACCTCCAATCATAAATTCCCCGTGCGTTAGAGCCCAGACTAGTGCGAGGCATGTTTTCTCGCAGGGGGTGAATTTAGCCTCATGGGAGTTCAAATTACCGGAGGCATAAGCTATCACTCGCTGAGTGCCACTCAGTTGCTGTAATAGGACTACTCCCATACTATCCGAGGTGGCTAGTTGCATGAGAAATGGTACCAGACATGTTCGAGTGTGCCAATGCTAGTGCTTTCACAAGGTCCTCTTTTCACTGTGCAAAAGCCTGTTGTTGCGCAGTTCCCAACTCCCACTGGGCATTCTTTTTCAACAGGGCATATATAGGCTTTGCCTTGGTGGTGAAAGACTTGATAAAATCCCTGGAGAAATGGAAGGTTCCCAGGAGCGAGCAGAGAGAGTGAACGTCTGTGGGGGCAGGTAATTTTGCAATTACCTCGACCCCTTGTGCATCAGGAGTGCGTCCTTCTGCTCCTAAACAAAGTTCTAGGTATTTGACCTCCGTGGTCACCAACTGTGCCTTTTCCCTACTGGTTCTGAATCCGGTGTCTCTAAGGATAGCCAGTACTTCATGGGTAATGTCCCCAGTTTTGTCTTTCAAATCTGAATGGATGAGAATGTCATCCACGTAGGACAAGATGTGGGCTCATGAGGCTGGCTGCAGCCTAGACCACATCTTGACCTCGTGCGCGTGGCAGATGCTGGGGCTCGAGTGAAAACCCTGAGGCATTGTTTTAAATACGTACTGTTGCTCTCGGAATGTGAAGGCGAACCTATACTAGCACGCTTTGTGTAGCGGTATTGAATGGAAGGTGTTAGCCAGATCCAATACGCTATAATATTTGGCTCCAGCCATAATAGCAGACAAGATCTCATTGTACTTCGCCAAGACTGGCGCTACGGGGGGGAGTGATGGAGTTCAAAGCTCTAAAATCCACCGTCATTCGCCACGTTTTACCGTCGGCCTTGAGCACAGGCCACAAGAGCACGTTACAGATGGACTGCATAGGAGTGACTATGTCCCACTGGACAAGTCCTTCAATCATCTTTCCTATGCCTTCCTCTGCCTCAGCAGGATACTTGTACTGCTTCTGTGGTGGGGGATCCTTGCCTTCGATTAACACGGAAGCACCCTTCACCTTGCCACACTCAATTTTGTCTCTAATCCAAACTTCAGGGAACGCTTGTACCCATGGATCACTAGCCACACACTGCACGGGGGCAGGGGCCTTAATAGCAGCACAGCGGTGTACCGCAGAGATCTCAGGGGGTCCCTGGTCTAATTGCCACAAAAACCAGTTCGCGTAGTCCACTGTAAGCTTATTTCCCCGGAGGAATCGGATGCCCAAAAGGCCTTCATCTTCCCCGTGGTTCTCATAAGCCCACAGTTTAAAACGGAATGTGTTGATGGACATAGGGATATCAGTCCCTACTTGTGTGTGGAAAAACTGGGCAGCTTGATGTCCCCCCCACCATATCCAGTCAACTGGACAGTCTTGGGGGTGGGCTCACCGTGTCTTACTAATTTGGGGTGCAGCACATTCAGCGCTGCACCAGAATCCACAAGAAGGGTGGTCTTGTCCCTCTCAGTCCCAATGCCTGCCTTCACCCAGAACCTTCCCCACTTGTCAGGCTTCAGCCAAGCCACGACGTTGCGGGGAAGCTTCCTGGACCAGGGACACCCCTATTCCTGCAGGTCCAGGCTAGGATAGTATCCAGTTGGAGGGGGGCCGTTGGTCACAGTGCTGACCAGCTGCTTACTTCCCGCCTGAAGCTGCTTCTCCAGGGCCTCTATAAGCTCCAATGTTGGCCTCTTGTCGAACTGGCTCATGTCCAGTCCGAATCTTCTAAGCATGGCCTAGATCCTTACTCTGTCTGAAGAGTACGTCTGAGCTGTGGGGTCATAACCACTGGATGTCTCCTTAGGGGCACCAAGGTCCAGGATCTGTTTTGGGGCTACGGGCGGCTGAGCGGAGTTCCCAGTCCTATTGGCTGACTGTGGGAATCCCTAGCCTGCCACTGCCTGTTGTCCTGTCTGGGAGGAGCGCGTGAGTTCCAGTTCCCCTTGGGAACAGAATTCGGAGCCGTCTTCCTATGCTGGGAATGGGGTCCATAATTGGCGTAGGTAACCTCCTGTATGGGCTCCCAGTTCCCTGTGTCACGTCTATGAGGTTTGGGAGGGGGCTTCAGAGAACCAGCCTCGCAAAGCAGGTCAGCAACCCACCCGAGGTTGTTCCCGAATTCCTCCCATCCAGTTGTTGCGGGGTCCACCAAGCCCAGGGCCATTTTGGTTTCGTGGTTAAGACCTCCGTAAAGGAGAGTCTTAAACTCTACCTGGTTGAAATTATACCCTCCTTGGGCCAGGGGGACCTTATCAGCTAGGATGGCCAGAAGCTGCTTCCGTGCCACGTAAGCTTCTGGATTCTCTTGGGGACCCTGTTGCTCCATGATGTACAGAATGCTAGCACCCTGCCCAGGCCACAAAGTCCTGATTATCTCCCTCATCCACTCGTGGGCCTCGAGTCTTACCAAGCCTCAAGCCGCCACAGCAGATTCCAAGGTGGGGAGCTCTGCAGGGGATGTACACAGCCGAGCCAGCTGGGTTAGGTCCTGGCCGTTGGCTGTGGGGTGGGAATGGATCACGGCATTAAGCCACATGATCCCTGTGGACTTATTCAGAGGACCAAGCTGGTCTGCAATGGCTTTCACTTCGGTGGCTCTCCAGGGGACCCGGGTATGAATTTCTTGGGTCTCCCGCACCTCTGCCCTATCTAAACCTCCTTCTCCCGAAGGGGCAATTCTCTTTGTCATGGAACAGGTCTCAACAGGCTGGACTGGGACCCCATGGTCGCTCCAGTCTGGGTTGTGGGGAAGAGCGGCCAGAGCGTCTTCTGGCAGTGGCTCTTCATGGGAGAACGATGGGAGCAGTTCAGAGCAGACCGCAGAGATCAATGCCCTTTGGGTGTTAAGCTGGCTCTCCAACACCTCTATCTGTTTCTGGCAGGCCGCATGACTAACTTGCTGCTCTTTGACTTGTCCTACCATAATCTTGGCTGCAGACCTGGTGTGAGCTAGCTCAGTTGCTAAAGTACGAGCTCTCTCTTCCCAGGTCTGAGCCTGAAGAGTGGCGGCACTCAATTTTTGGGAGGTGGCCTGCGCAACAGAAGCAAACACCACCTTGTCTGCACGCAGGACCTCCATCTTGGCATGAAGCCGGGCATTCTCTTTCTCGGTTGCTGCTAACTTCTCTCTGGTCTCTACCAGGGCACGTGATGCATCTCTGGCTGTAAGCCAAAGTCCCCATGCGGCCAACACATCCTTGGATGGTCCGAACGGGTTCTTGGACTTATGCACTTTTGCGTATACTTCACAGAGGGTAGCAAAGGGGTCTGCTGTCTGGAAGCTCATGTCTTTCCAGGGGCATTGTCCTTTACTGAGCACCCACTTTTCTAATTTTCCTTTGGACTCCTTCTCAATCATGAAGTCCTTAACTTCCATGTTGCTGCTCTCAGCCATACTAACACTAACACATGGGACCAGGAGCTGGAGGGACGGGTAGGATCACCAAAACCCCTGGGGGATTTTAGGGAAGCGAACTCTGCTGAACTTAGCGAGGGAAGAGGTTTGGGAACCTAACTCCAGCCTACCCAAAGAAAAGTCACTTTTGTCTGACTAAGCCTGGCCTTCCACCTCGACAGCTTAGGGACAAAAGGATGAGAAAATGGTTCAGGGACAGGGAGAGTCACCTAGACTCTGGGGAAACCTTCACGAGTACTCTGCCTGCTAATGAAGGGGGAAGACGAACCCAGTGGAACTTACAGAGCCGCCTGGCCAAGCAGTGGGGAAAAAGGGGTGAGGAACCAAAACTGAACCATCCCTAACAGTTTTTTGGGTGAGGGGCGCCTTCCTCTACCTCGGGCTAAACTTTCAGAAACCCTATTCTAGGTCAGGATTCACCACCCGCACCTACTCGCTAGCGGTCGGGATGCACCTGAATTCAAATTCAGCTGGGATGCACCCGCGTTTTCTAACCTACAAATGGGACGCTCCCGCGTTTAACACTAATTTTTTTTAAAGTAATTTTATTACAGTTCCAACATATAAAACAAACAGTTATCATTGTATTCTTGATCGTCGTATTACAACTGTCTTCCTTCCTCTCTGGATTACAATTTTTATCATTCCATTGAACTGCTATCAATGCATCACAATAAATTGTTAGTATTATCTACTTAATTCATTAGTTCCTGTTTTTCTACTCAACTTTACTTGTTCCATGATATTTCTCTAAATTTTATCTTGTAAGAATCTTTAATACCATGAATTATGTATTATTCCCTGTCAAGACCCCTCTCGCTTCCGAAATCATCTGCCATTCTTTATAGATATCATCATCTGATTTCCCTTTTAATCTCTGTGAAACAATATCTGCATTTCTATTTTCAATAAAAGTTGCCCACCATTGTTCTGTCGTTGGTATTATATCACTTTTCCAAAGCCTTGCAAATTCAATACGGGCAGTCGAGATCATATACAGTATTATTCTCCAATATTTCTTTACCGCAGTTCCCGCTAACATATGTGTCATATTTAACATTTCAGGAGTCTTATCAATTTGAACCTGCAATACACCACATATTATCTTATGAATTTCATTCCAATACATTTTTGCTTTAGAACATGTCCACCACATATGAAATAGTGTGCCTGTAATCTTTTGACACTTCCAACATTGACCTGTACCCGTCTTATAAATTGTCTTTAATTTTTCGGGTGTCATGTACCATCTATGAAATAGCTTATAGTAGTTTTCTTTAAGGTTCTGAGCTACCGTGAGCCTCTTTGTTTGTTGCCAACTTTGTTCCCACCGTTCCAACTGAATTGGATGTCCAGTGTTCTGTGCCCATTGTATCATTGCTATTTTAATTATCTCATCCTCAGATTGTTGTTGTAATATCTCTTGATATAAATGTGAAAGTAAATGAGGTGGATTTTCTCGTAAAAGCTTCAACAGATTCTCTTGTTCTTTCTGTTCTATTCCTTGAGTTTTCACGTCCATCTGAAATCTTTCTGATAGTTGTCTGTAGGGAAACCAGCTTAACTTTATACCTTCAATTTCCAATTTCTCTCTTGATTTCATCTTAAAAATATTTGTATTTGTGTTCATATTTGTTTTCTCCAATAGATCTTCATATCACAGCCATTTTTCTGTATCTGACCATCTTCCAAAAAAAGCTTCTTGAGGGGAGACCCAAGTGGTAGCTGCCTAATGTTCTTATTCTTATAATCATTCCATATTTTATATAATGATTTCCCTATGAAATGATGCATAAATTCTTTATCAATTGTCATTTTTCTATAGAACATGTAGGCATGCCACCCCATCCTTAAATCTGCTCCCTCTAAAGGCAGCATTCTCATATTTTGTAAATCCATCCAGTCCGTTATCCAAGTGAATGCCGCAGCCTTAAAGTATACTTGTAAGTCTGGTAATCCGAAGCCTCCTCTTCTTGGTATGTCAGTCAAGACTTTCCATTTTATTCTTGTTTTTTTGCCTTGCCATATGAAATTAGTTATATCTCTCTTCCATTGTAAGAAAGGCTTAGCATTTGTGATTGTAGGAATATTTTGAAAAAGATAATTCATCTTTGGTAGTACATTGATTTTTATAACAAACATTCTTCCCAGCATAGATAATCGCATTTGAGTCCATTTCTCTAAGTCTTTAGATATCTCTTTCCATTTTTTCTCATAGTTGTTTTGAAAAAGCTCATTGTTTCTCTTGGAAATCCAAACTCCCAAGTATTTTGCTTTCTGTCCTTTATTAAATTCTGTTATCTGTTTGAACTCCATATCTTCTTTCTCTCTCATGTTTTTTGTTATAAACACTGTCTTATCCTTGTTTATCTTAAATCCTGAGTATTCTCCGTATTCTTGAATAATATTCATAAATCCTTGTATACTGCTGAGAGGATCCTCTAGAAACAAAACCAGGTCGTCCGCAAATGCTTTAAGCTTATACTGATATTTCTTTATCTGAACTCCTCTTACTGTAATTTCTTCCCGTATGATATTATTAAGAATTTCCAATGTCATTATAAATAACAAAGGCAACAACGGACAGCCCTGTCTTGTTCCTCTATGAAGTTCAATCTGTTTTGTTCTCTCTCCATTAATAATCAGTCTCGCCGTTTGCTGACTATAAATTGCTTCAATCCAAGAAATGAATTTTTCTCCTGCTTGTGCCTGTTTAATAACCGTCTTCATAAATGCCCAATTGACCATATCAAAAGCCTTTTCCAAGTCGACAAACACCATAGTTAATTTCTTTCATTATGTCTTTCATAGTATTCGATTATATTTAATACTGTCCTGATGTTATCTCCCATTGTTCTCTTTGGTAGAAATCCATTCTGGTCTACATGTATGTTATCTTGAAGAACCTTTTTAAGTCTCTCAGCTAAAATAGCAGCAAATATCTTGTAGACAGTATTTAAAAGTGAGATAGGTCTGTAATTCCTGACATCGGTTAAATCTCTTCCTTCTTTAGGTATTAAAACTATGTTAGCTTCCTTCCATGTATTTGGTACATCTTCTTTTCTTATCTCATTCATTGTCTTTTGTAATGGAATTGAGAGTTCATGTTCCAAAGTTTTGTAGTATTCTGCTGTAAAGCCGTCAGGTCCAGGAGATTTACCATTTTTCATGTTTCTGATAGCTTCTACTATCTCCATCATCGATATTGGTTTATTTAATGCCGTTTTTTGTTTTTCTGTAAATCTCATTTTATTATTTTTTTCTAAGTAATCTTCAATTTCCCTCTGATTTTTAATTGAGGAGATATTACTCAACAACTTTACATAGAATTTAAAAAAAGTCCGTTTTATCTCCTCTTGCTTTGTAGTTTTTCTTTCCCCAATTCTAATTTCCCTTATTGTATTTCTTAGTCTTCTTTTACGAAGTAAGTTTGCCAAGAGTTTAGATGGTTTGTTAGCCTGTTCAAAGTAGGTATGTTTCACTCTGCGCATTTGGTGTTCTATTTCACCCAAACTTAGTTGGTTAAGTTCAGCTTGACAAACCTTCAACCTCTGTCTTATATTAGTATCCGTTGGGTTTTCCCTCTACTGTTTCTCCAGCTTTCTCATCTTTTCCAATGTCGTTTCCTCAACTCGTTTCCTTCCTTTTCTTATTTCAGCTGATCACCTTATTAGGTTTCCTCTCATCACGGCTTTACTTGCGTCCCAAATTGTCTTCATTGGTAATTCCGGTGTTACATTTTCCATGAAATAGTTACTTATCTCTATTTTTGCTAGTTTAATATATTTTTCCTTCTTGAATATGTCTTCATTAAACTTCCATGTTCTCTCTCTAGTCATAACTCTGAGTATCACTTGTATAGGATTATGATCTGAACATAGGTTGGGGAGAATGTCCATTTCCGATGTCTTCGGTAACAGGTCTTTTGATATCAATATCATATCAATTCTAGACATAGTTTTGTGTCTATCCGAGTAGAATGTGTAGCCATCCAATTGTCCATTCTTATATCTCCATTCATCATAAAGATCTAGATCTTCCATCATCTGGAAAAAACTTTTAGGTAATTGTCCATTGTTTCTGGGCACCAACTTCTGTACTGATCTGTCCAATGTAGGATTTATGACTCCGTGAAAGTCCCCAAGAACTATCACATTAGCATTTCCAGTTTCCTGTAAATATTTCTGTATTTTCATATTAATTTTGGGGAAGAATTCTCCTTTAGCACTGTTTGGTGCATATATTCCCACTATTAACATCTTATCTTGCAATGTATCAACTTCCACCGCCAAATATCTTCCATTTTTATCACAGAATTTTTGCTGTGCACCCTATTTTGCATTAACATATATCAATACTCCCCTTTTTTTCTGATCGGTTGTTGCAGCAAAACAGCTACCTAATTTCAGATTCCGAACATACTTCATGTCTTGGGTTCTAATCCGTACTTCTTGTAAACAAATTATATCCAATTTTTGTTTCTCCAGATGATGAAATATCTGTCTTCTCTTATATTCCGAGTTAAATCCTTTTATATTCCAAGTTAAATCCTTTTATATTTTGAGCCCCATTTTGCTGTTTTATTTATTAATTTATGTAATCTGATTCAATTAATCTTGTATGCCTTCTCCCAGAAGTTCTCCTTCCTCTTCTATTTCTTGCTCTGGGTCCTGAATCTGTCCTACTGCACCTTCATTCTCCTCTGCCTGGATCTGTATCCTTTCCTCGTTTCCTTCCTCTTGTAATTGCTGCTCTTCTTCCCTTCCTTCTGCTGATGTTTTCTGAAGATCTTTCTTCAATCTTTCCATCATTTCTTTAGCTTTATGCACTGTATTTATTCTGTAACACTGTTGTTTGTAGGAAAAAGAAATGCCCTCAATCTTCTCCCATCTGTAGTTTATCTGAAGCTTCATCAAAAGGTTTGCCAAAGGTTTATAATCTTGTCTCTTCTTGAGTATTTGAAATGGTATGTCTTTAAAAATTCTGACGTCTTTTTCTTCAATCTTGAATGTTCCTTCGTAGCTCCGTTGTAAGATTTTGTCTCTTGTGGCAGTCCTAGTGAAAGTTATTATAATATTTCTTGGAAGCTTTCTCTCGCTGTCCTTGAGGATACTCTAAACATCCTATCGATGCACATTTCCATTCTGTCTTCTTCAATGTCTAGAAATTCAGCCAAAGCCGGTAGCATTTTCTCCTATAAGTTTCAGGGACTAGCTTCAGGGACGCCCCGAAAACGAAGACATCTTTCTCGATATCGTAACTCTTGTTACATAATTTGAATATCTTCTTCCTGCTGTTTTCCTTTTACTTCAGCCATTTCAGTTTGTACTTGTATGACCTGTTCCTTTATTTCTTTTGTCTCTACCTTTATCTTTGAAACATCCTTTGTTAAAGTTTCCAGCTTCATTCCCAACTTATCAATTTCATGTTTCATATCTGTTGTCCTCTCTTTTCTTGTTTCTTTTAAATCTTGTCTTATGTCTGTCTCTGTCTTCCTGATATCTTCTCTAATATTCCTCGATTCTTCCATCATTTGTAACATTAGGTCTTGTGGATTCTGGGATGTATCCGTGGATGTCCTTCTTGCTGGCTGGGTAATCATTGTTGCTGCTGCAGCCCCTGTGGCCTTCCTTGTTCTTGTATCCATTAACTTTCTTAAAGAATAAAATTTTCTCTTCTACTTGTTATTCTTTCTGCTCCTCTCTGTTATCTTAATTAATTCAATGATCTTGGCACCAATTATCTTGAGACCTGTTATTTCGTAGTCCAATGAATTGTCTTAATATGCTCTAAACATCATAAACTTATACAAACAAATGAAATCTTAATTGCAGTATAATGAAGAGTGTATAAATGAAATCCTAATTATGTTATAATAATGTTCAATAATGTGTCTTAATAATAGAAAATGTAATAATACAGAATATAATTCTCCACTTTTTTTAAATCATTTTATTCAAAATTCTCATTATTAAAAAAAACATACATATTCAATTGTCAGCTTCAATAGAAATATATCTGATCTTCCACATTGATCTAGATTCCATTTTCCAGATTTCTAAAGACTTAAGATAGTGTACAACATTCTACTGTTAATTTATCTGATAGTTCTTACATTTCATTCATCATATTTCTGCTTCATGATATATACCTGTCGCCCACGTGTATTATAACTTTAATCATGAATTACGTATTTCCAGCTGTTAAAACCCAGCAATTACCCGTTACAATTTGCCATTCTTTCTGTATCACATTGTCTGATTTCCCCTTTAATCTCTGGGAGACCATATCTGCATTTTTATTTTCGATAAGTGTAGCCCACCATTGTTCTATTGTAGGTATTTGCTGAGTTTTCCATAGCTTTGCATATTCAATATGAGCTGTTGTTATCGTATACAGTAATATTCTCCAATGCTTCTTTATACCAACATCCTCTATAATATCAGTCATATTTAACAAATACAATTCAGGTGTCTTAGGAAACTGACCTTTCAATAATGTACAAATCACATTATGTACTTCATTCCAATATTTCTTAGCTTTTAGGCATGTCCACCACATATGATATATCGTACCAACCTCCCTTTGACATTTCCAACACTGTCCAGTACCTGTATTATAAATCCTTCTCAGTTTATCTGGTGTCATATACCATCTGTGAAATAGTTTGTAATAGTTCTCTCTCAAATTCTGGGCTACTGTAAACTTCTGCGTTTTTTTCCAACTCTGCTCCCAAGACTCTAATTGAATTGAATGACCAATATTTTGAGCCCATAAAATCATTGTTTCCTTTATTGTTTCTTCTTGTCTCTCCTGCTGTAATATCTCTTGATGGATTTGAGCAAGAAGGTGAGGCGGATTCTCAAAAATCCATTTAACTACTCCAACTTTTTCTTTTAGTTCAATTCCGTAAGTTTTTATGTCCATATGAAACCTTTTGGTTAATTGTCTGTAAGGGAACCAACTCAATCTTATTCCCTCCTGTTCTAGTTTTTCCCTTGTTTTCATCTTAAAATTATTAGACGCTGATCTCTCAATTATATCATCATAGCGCAGCCATTTATCTGTATCAGTCCATCTACCAAAAAAAGCAATTCTCCACTTTTTAGGTGAATTCACACAATGTTATTTACATAGTAAACCATTAAAAATCTTAGTTCTACTTTAACCACTGAGGCTTCAACCGCTCCAGATTCCCCCTCCCAACTGTGTTTATCCAATCCTCTTCAGTTCACTCTTTTTCCAGCTCTGCAGCTACGACCTTGGATAAGGAATGCAGCTCTCTGTCGCTGTCTGCGTGGGTGGGGAGTTTTCAGTTCTCACTGTTTTTCAAAGTGAAGAAGTCTTCGTTTTTAAGAGTCAAATCAACAGGGTCTAATACCAAGTACACTATATGAAGTAAATAAATGAAAATAGATGTCCTTTTAAAACAAAGTCCAATAAAATAATTTTAGAAGCTCATAAAGTTCCCAAAATCAGTTCGTTGAAATAAAGTTCCTTAACGTTCAAACACTTAAAGAGTTACAATCAGAGTCCTTAATTTCTGCTTTTATTTCATTTAACTTCTTTATCCATTTAAAAGTTCCAAATCAAAGTCTCAGTGCCAAGTTCATAAATCCATTTGCAAAAGTTTATAAAAATTCCAAAGAGTGTTCAGTGGGAGCAAATGGGAGCAAAAGGAAAAAAAGAAAGAAGGACTCACTTTGTCCTGCGGCTTGCCAAGTCCCACAAAAAAAAATAAAAATAATAATAAAAAAAAACAAAATAAAAAAAATCCCCAGCACCAAAAAAGAGTCCACTCCACTCCAAACAGTTAGGAAGAAAAGAAATTCCAAAATATGTATGTAAAATGCAGATGAGAGAGAAAAAAAGCCCAGAAAAGAGCAGCACTGTTAAATCCCCTTCGTCTCCATTCAGCAATTTATAAGCTCAGTGTCTTCAGTCACTTTAAAACCAATAACAAGTTCTTGCCAATTGGATCCAACTCCAGTTTACTTCAAGTCTAAATCCAAGTCCGGTCTAGTTAAATCTCAATAATCCACCAAGAGAAATACAGGAAAATTGAAGTTTATTCAAACTCACCACTCTGGTCTCTGTAGCTTTAAGAAATCCACCATTACGTTTCTGCTTCCTGCCACCAGGGTCTCCTCCAAGCTGCAGTTTATATTCGCTGAAACAGGTACATACCTCTTGTGTTTTAAGTTAAACTGTAATCCAAATTGGGCTGTTACTTGCTATCTTGCCTTGCACTCTTGGATAAAAGTCGTCGTCGGCGCTTGTGCCACTAAAACGGCGATCCAGAAGATCCTGTTGTGGTCCTGCGATCCTGCACAGCTCCTCCACTCTCCCCCTTTGGGGAGGGCTTGGTGCTGGAATTTGGATCCCCTTCGGACCTCTTCCGCATCCCCCTTACTGAGGGGATAGCTAGCTGGAATTTGATGGCCTCAATCCAGCTGGAAACCTTCGGGTGGCAGTTTGGAGTTGCACAGCGCTACTCTGGACAGCCTCTCACGTGCGCCGTGTGGCTGGAAGTCTGCGTTTTGCACTAATGACGGGACGCACCCGTGCTACTCTGGGGAGGGGGAATCTCTTCCCTAAGTGCTTTTGCCTTGCCTTAAGTGTTGTGTGCATGTGGACTGTTCCTAAAGCCCTAGCGCTTCGGATCCCAGCCCGCGACAGTACCCAAGTTAGGGATGTGATTCCCAGGGCAGCTTGTGCACACCCCTTGCTATCGGTGTTGATTCACTGCCCGAGAGCTAGTGACCAAGCCGGGGCAGCTGACATACACAAACCAAGCAAGAAAGGGTGACAGATTTCCAGCCCAGATAGAGTAGCTCCTGGAGCTCAAGCACACAGATTTCACGCACACGTGTTCCTTCCTCACAGAGCTCTAGAGACTTAACCGGATGTCACCTAAGTCTATACCAGCCTGATTTGAAAAGGTTCGCGACTCCCACTCAAATTAGGGGTACAGGGGCTGCCCGCGTTACTCCACCACTCTGTTATCCTGATTTCTGGGGGTCCCAGGAAGGACACCTAAATGTACTCAAACAATGGGGAGGGAATTAGCACAGAGCACACATTTGCAATGCGAGAGGCAGGGTAACGTATGAAGATCTTGAACCCTATGTCTACGGGGTCAGACTGAGTCAATGATAAGGCAGATGTTGAAATAATGATAATTGTTTTATTGAAGCACAATCAAACGTGTATGCAACACACTCACACAAGGAAATATAGAAATAAAGGTAGGAGTGGGATAGAGGGATTTTAGAGGAGGTCTGCTATGGGAAATACTATACCTGTCCTGAAGCCCAGTTAAAAGCAAAGAAGCTGGGGAGCGTGGATTCTCAGCACGTGGAGGCTGAGGGGAAGGCTCGCTGGACAAAGCAACAGCAAGGCGGGATGGAAGCCAAGAGCGATCCGAGGAAGCGCTCAAAGTCAGGGGTTCTTATAGGGAAAATTGTGGCCGCAGGCTAGTCCGTACTTGGAGAAAATAATGAGTTTGGGGCTGGAGACAAAGCCTCCAAAAGGTCAGTACTTTGGATGATTGAGTTATAGCCAGATTGTCAATAGAGTAGCCAGTATGCAAACGCGGAGTGCTTGAGAGTTGTACAGTCCGTTCATCAAGCTGCCTGCACGGGGCAGGGGATCTTTTTGTAAGTTGCGTGCATACATAATGTGGTACTTGCCTTGAGGTCTCCTGAAGCTGCATTCGGCAATGACTGGCCTGCCTAGATCGGGATGTGAATGGTTCGGCTATTGTGGCCGCGCCTGTGTGCGTGCTTGTCCAGTGGCCTCGCAAGCACATGGAGAGGAATGGGTACAGAAGGCCAAATTATTGATATCAAATGGTATCTTAATATCCCACAAGCTCGAGCTAGAAACAGCAGTAAAATCTCACTATCCAACCTTTCTCCTCTTTCCTTCTATTAGTCTTGTATGGTTCATGAGACTGTTTAATTACTTGTGTGTTTGTAATTCCCCCAATAAAAACATTCTTTTTGATTGCAAATTGGTGGCCTACAGTTGGCACTGGTATACAAGGGTGAAAAGATGCCATAAGGTTACCCCATCTCTCACAGGCCTCCCTTTTGAACTATAATTCCCCACTTTTTCACAGAGGCACAGGTACTGTGGGAGGACCTCAAGGTCTCCTATCTTGCAGTAATATTTCTCCCTAGATGACTTTTCTTGCCTCAGTTTCCAATAGTCTTGTATGGTTCTTGTAAGTGTATGATTTCTTGTGTTTGTCAGTTCAGATTTGTTAACTTTAAGTGGAGTCATTGCTACATTTAGTACTGGTATACATAAGTGAAAAGATCCTGCCATTACTCTCATCTTGCAGGCCTCTTTTGAGATATAATTCTGCCAAATTCTAAGGAGAGGTTGGCAATGCAGGTGGACCCCAACACCAGCTCCCCCTCTATGCATGCTACACTGCTAGTCCCAAGTGCTACTAATAATGTTTTCACATAAGTATTGAATGAAAATCATAACCTCTTTTATATTGATACCATGATAAGACTAACAATGAATCAGGGTTGAGTAAACAGGAAAGAAGAGAACTTGAAATTCATATGGTGCCACAGATTTTTCTGTCCTGGAGAGCATTCGGGGTGATGTGCTGAAAACAATTCAGTCATGTTGTCTAGCAGCTCCTGAAACATATCTTGTTTCTGTTTCAGCTCTTTTGCAAATACACTTGTGCTTTGCTTCAAACAATGTGCCTCTGTCAGAACCAATCATACATATCAGTTCACAGTACCCTGGCAGGCAGCTTAGTGTGCATCTCCTTTTGGCAGCTTAGTGTGGTGGCTGCTGCTCCATTGATGGACTTGGCCCTGAGTGACTGATTACATTTCTATGCTACTTTATCCAGAATGGTCCAGAGAGGCTTAAGAGTTAAAAAAAAACAAAAAACTATATTGTCTCAATAAAACTAAATACTAGTGTACTGTATTTTTTTGTAACACTTCCATCATTTTTCTGAATTGTTCTTTTCCTTATAAGGTTAATGTTGAACAATATATAACATTTTTTTCCAAAACAATGTAAATATGAATTACTGTATAAAAAGCACAGGTAGTTGTGCTGGCTGTAAGAAAAAAAAAGTTTAAATCTATATTATGTTAGCACCTTTATTAAGCCAATGAAAAAGATACAAAAACAAATTATTGTTATTTTATTTTGATACAATATCATTGATAAGTGGCTATTACTTGATGGGCCTATCTATGCAGCAGAGTCTGCCGGGTAGGCTCACTCACTTGGGCACAGCTAAAGAAAGTTGAACTAAAACTTCAATCTTGTACACCCTTAGAATCATAGAAATGTAGAGTTGGAAGAGACCAGACGGGCCATCCAGTCCAACCCCCTGCCATGCAGGAACACCCTCAAAGCACTCCCGACAGATGGCCATCCAGCCTCTGCTTAAAAACCTCCAAAGAAGGAGACTCCACCACACTCCGAGGCAGCATATTCCACTGCCGGACAGCCCTGACTGTCAGGAAGTTCTTCCTGAGGTTCAGGTGGAATCTCCTTTCCTGCAGCTTGAATCCATTGCTCCTTGTTCTGGTCTCTGGAGCAGCAGAAAACAAGCCCTCTCCTTCCTCTACATGGCATCCCTTCAAATATTTAAACATGGCTATCATGTCCCCTCTTAACCTTCTCTTCTGCAGATTAAACATACGCAGTTCTCTAAGTCTATCCTCATAGGGCATGGCTTCCAGGCCTCTCACCATTTTGGTTGCCCTCCTCTGGACCTGCTCCAGCCTGACCATATCCTTCTTGAATTGGGGTGCCCAGAACTGGACACAGTATTCAAGATGAGGTCTAACCAAAGCAGAGTAGAGTGGTACCAGTACCTCCCTCGATCTAGACACCATACTCCTATTGATGCAGCCTAGAATTGCATTGGCTTTCTTGGCTGCCGCATCACACTGCTGACTCATGTTCAGCTTGTGGTCTATTAAAACTCCTAGATCCCTTTCACACGTACTGCTATCCAGCCACGTGTCCCCCATCCTATATTTCTGTATTCCATTTTTTCTACTTAAGTGTAGGACCTTACACTTCTCTCTGTCTTCAACACCAGGGTTCTTCCTTCCCATTTTATTAAATCCTTATACCTTAATATTCCTCTCAATTTGGTTTTAGTTATTTTGAAAATTTCTTGGGGCAATGTCCAGGTTGGTAACTTGTTGTAAAATTTTGTATTAATGGTCTGCCAGACTTTGATTAGTGCTCTTCTCACGAAATGGTCATTGAAATTTCTATTTACTTCTGTTTTCCTATAGCAAAGATATCTGTGCCAGCCAAATCTGGCATCAAAACCCTCTAGTTCAAGTAGTTTTTTATCTTTCAACTGAATCCAATCTTTAGTCCAATCTAATTGAAATTGAATTGAATCTAATTGAAATTCAATATATATACACCTACTTGAGGTGGGTAAATCCTTGTTTGATGTGAATTTGTATAGCCCCAGTTTCCAGCCAGGCACTGAGTAATTTAATTTTTTTTTCTTTTTTCCCCCTCTAATACTAGAATGTAATTTGCTAAAATTATTGTGGAGGATGTAAATATATAGTAATTTGATTGAATTTAGGGGAGTTGAATTGATTGATTGATTGAATTTAGGTTATATTGTACACGCTATATACATTTGAAGAATCAGATGAATTATATTATACAAATTATACTATATGATTTATTAATTATTATATGAATTATATGAATCATATTGAAAAATAGGTCTACGTAGATAAGCTGACAATTTTATAATTAATTAAGGACAGCGGGATCTCAGAGTGTAAATGAATTGATGAATAGAAGATTGGATGTTAAGTAACTGTTGATTTGATAGTTTATGTATAGTTGTTGGGGAAGGTAAGGTGCTACCAATATTACTTTTTATACAAAACAGGTGAATACTGAAGAATAAAATTAGAGACAAGTTACAGAGAAAGGAAAGTGACAGTACAAGTCAAGAAGGAAGAGGGGAAAAAAGGAGAAGAAAAGTTTCCAGGGTGCGAAAAGACATATTAGAGAAATATTATGGCGAGGTGAGAGTGAACTAAAGTTGACACAAATGTTATCATTCATTAGTGAAAGTCATCATGGATGGAAGAACTAAAAGGTCAGTAAGAACACCATCAATAGATTTACCCCCAAAGGGGTTCGCGGAACAAACATCAAAAACCGTAGAAATGACTCAACATCTTCAACTAATACTAGAAGAATTTAGGAACTTTAAGATAGAAATCAGACAGGAATTGAAAAATAGTTGTGTGGAATTGAGAACTGACATGAAAAATGAGCTGGCTGTTCTAGGATGTAAATTGGACTCACTTTCTAAAGACATTTCTAACCTAAAAGATGAAGTAAAAGAATTGCGAGTTCAAAATCAAAAATTGGAAAAATCAACTGAGACGTTGGCTCGACAACAAAGTGAAGAAAAAACGCAGATTGACCTCCAAGAATTACATTATAGAGATAAATGTATAAAGCTTCAAGGTCAACCAGAAATGCCTGATGAAAATTTGTATGAGAAATTAATTCCTATTTTAGCAGACTATATGGAGATCCCAGTGGAGAGACTTGAACTGAGTATCAACAAGATCCTTAGGCTTAACTCATGTATCGCAAGAGAACAAAGTCTCCCACGGGATATTGTTATCAGTTTAAACAGGACAATAATGAAAGAGAGGATCTTGTGGATTAAGAGATCAGTTCTCCACCACTATAAGAGATGTTCACCATAGATGTTTGGAGATTTAAAGAAGGTGATTCAAAGGGCTTCACCTTTTACTCTGATCGGCATCGTTCTATGTCTAGAATTGAGTACTTTTTAACATCAAAATCTCTCCACTTAAATATCAACAAGATAGACATTATTCCCAAATAAATATCTGATCATAATCCAATTTGACTAGAATTAAGAGTCAGGAGGCCCGTTGGAAGTTGGAAAATGAACGACACTATCCTCCAACATCATGGATATGTACAAAGGGCTAAAGAAACAATAAAAACTCACTTTAAAGAGAACATTAATGGAGACGTTCCAATGAAAATATTTGGGATGCATTTAAAGCAGTCCTAAGAGGTCACTTTATAAAATGGTGCTCAAAAGCTAAGAAGAAAAAAGAAGAAAAATCACATAGAATTCTAGAAGAGACGATCAAAATAGAAAAAGAAATAAGATACAATCCTTTAAATAAAGAATTGATAAGGAAGTTCAAGTCTCTTCAGAACCAGATAAATGATGAAAATCTTGTAGAGATGGGGAAAAAAAATAAAACGAGTACAACAGAGACATTTTGAATTTGCGAATAAACCAGGAAGGTGGTTAGCATTTAGGCTATGAAAGGAAAAGGAAAAGAGACAAATTATTGAAATTAAATCAGGTTTCAAAAGACTCACCAGACAAGAAGATATAATAAAAGCTTTTTTCCATTACTGTAATGATTTTTATGACATGAACCCAATTTCAGAGGAAGGGAAAATTGCATTTGTATTTTGACAAACAGGATATTCAGAAGTTTACAGAAGAACAAAAATCAATACCAAACCACCCCGTTGCATATGTTGAAATATTTGAAGCAATGAGGAGATTAAAAATAGCAGAAGCCCCAGGTCTGGATGGCTTCATACCTAAATTCTATAAAATCTTTGTTGAAGATATTATCTAGGGATGGGACGAACCCAGAATTTTCTGAATCCGGATCCGGATTCAGATCCCTGGAAGGTTCTGGGAATCCACGAATCTCACGAATCTCAAATCTTTTGAATCCTTTTTTAAAAAAGAGTTTAAAAAGCAAGGGAAAGAAGGATAATCTTGGGCAAGACACACTCTCTCAGCCTTAGCAAAAGCTGAGGCAAAAGCAAACCTCCCTCTGAAGAAATCTGGCCAAGACAATTGTCAAAGTTTTGTCTCAGGATCTCCCCAGATTGAAAATGACATGAAGGCCCTTTAATCTCACATTTTCTTGCCTGTGTAAACAGGGCCACATACTACAGTAGAGAGATAATCCAGGTCAAAACTGGCTTTCCTTTTGCATAGCTCCTTCTGGCATCCTGGGGTTTGCAGTTTGATGATGCACCAGTACACTTTGGCAGAGAAGGCTGTGACACCTTGTAAAACTCCAAACCCCAGAATTGTATCTGAAAGAGGTTTGCAAGGGAGCTCTGCAAAGGAATGTTTCAGCTGTCCTTGAAATTTCAAGCCTGTAGCTTCCAGTCAAGTACTGAACTTATATCTTAAATGTTCAATTAAATATCTTAGAATACAAGCCCAGATGTATTTTGTGAAATTGTTAGCAAAGGACATTATTACTCCAAGCGAAAAACTCACTATCCTCCCTTGTATCAACCAGGTCAACCAGGTTTTCAGGCGTCCCAGTCTCCCAGGTTTTCAGGAGTCCAGGTCTCCCAGATTTTCAGATGTCCTGGTCTCCCTGGTTTTCAGGCGTCCCGGTCTGCAACAATCTATTTGGTTGGCAGATTCGAAAGATTTGGTTTGCCTATTTTGGCACAGGGATTCGGGTTCAGGAATCTCAAATCCTTACCCAGGATTCGAGGATTCAAGGATTCAGTTGGCCCATCCCTAATATTATTCTTCCATTCCAAAAAACCTGTTAGGAAATACCTCTAAATGGCATACCTGAAATGTGGAGGAATGCAAATATAACTCTGATCCTGAAAGAAGGCAAGGATCATGCAGATGTTAAAAACTATAGACCGATATTGCTTCTGAATATAGACTATAAAATATTTGCAAACATCCCGGCAGAAAGACTGAAAAAATTACTTCCCTCATTAATACATGAAGATCAAAATGGATTTCTGCTGAGAAGATGTCTAAGAAACAATATTAGAACTGTTCTAAATATAATAGAATACTATGAAAAACATAATGAAAAACAGATAGCGTTGGTGTTTACAGATGCTGAGAAAGCTTTCAATTCAGTTAGATGGCCCTTTTTGAAAGAAACATCTGGAAGAATGGACGTGGGAAGAAACTTTTTGACTTGATTAAATGCCAACATATAGGACCCAACAGGCTCAAATTTTGATAAATGGAAGAAATCCGACATGCTTGAACTAAGGAAAGGCTGCCCATTATCTCCACTTCTCTTTATCACAATTCTGGAATTACTAAATAGATCTGTCCAAAATGATTCTGATATAAAAGGCTTACGTTTAAAAGGATATAATTTCAAACTGAAAGCCTTCGCGGATGATTTGGTCTTTTTAGAGGACCCAACTATGAGTTTGTCTAAGTTGATCTATAAATGAATTTGGCAAACTTTCTGGGATAAAGGTCAACAAAGACAATACATCAATTCTAACTAAAAGTATCAGAAAATGTGAAGAAGAATTAGTAAAGATTTCTGGTTTCAACAATGAAAAGAGAATTAAATATCTAGGTGTTACTGCCCTGGCTAGCCCGAGCTTTGGGAGATATAAAAGATATCTTTTGATGTCACTAATTCGGTTTCACCTATCCCTTCCACGTGCTTGCGAGGCCCCGGACAAGCACACATACAGGCTCGGCCGATAATCGCCCTAATATTCCTAGACAATACAGGCAGGCCAGAAAACAGCTGACTCGCCGCTTTAGGAGACCTCAAGGCAAGTACCTCCATTAGGTATGCAAGCAACTCTCAAAAGATCTTCTATCTGGCGATGGCAGCTTGATGATCTGACTATACAACGCTCAAGTACTCCGCATTTGCATACCAGCTACTCTATTGATAAATTCAGCTCTAATTCAATCATTCAAATTCTGACCTTTCGGAGGCTTTGTCTCCAACTCCAAATCTATTGTTTTCCCCTAAGTCCAACCTAGCCTGCGGTCACAATTCTCCTTATAAAAACCCCTGACTTTGAGTGCTTCCTTGGATCGCTCCCGAGTTCCAGACCGCCTTGCTGCCGCTTCGCTTGGCGACCTTCCCCTCAGCTCCATGTGCTGAGATACATTGAACCCCAGCTTCGCTCTCCATTTTCTTCCGGACTTAAGGAACAGGTTTTGTATCACCCGAACCAACTATCCCTCTGCAAATCCCGCTATCTTACTCACACCTTTATTTTCCTTAGTTATCTGTGTGCGTGTGTTGCTTACATTATATGCCTGTCTTTAATAAAGGTCATTCATTATTTTCCAACTGGTCTGCTTCGTGACTTTGCCTGACCCCGTAAACACTGGATTACAAGATTCCACTGCATTACCCTGCCTCTCATTTTGCCAACCAGTGCTCATGACTAACTTCCCAATTTGTGTAATTGCAAGGTTATTTAGGTGTCCCTCCCGGGACCCCCAGAATACAGGGTAACAGAGTGGTGGAGAATGCGGGCAACCCCCGGTACCCCTAATTTGAGAAGGAGTCACGAACCTCCTCAAATCAGGCTGGTACTGACTTAGGGAACGGCCAGTCAGGTCGCAAGAGATTCAGTCAGGCAGGAACGTGTATGTGTGTGTGTGTGAGAATTCTGTGTGTGTGAGCTCTAGGAGCTACTCTATCGGGGTTGGAATCTATCCCCCTTTCTTGCTTGGTTTGTGTATGTCAGCTGTGATCCATATACTGAAGCACTTGATTTTCTTGTTGAAATAGAAACCAGAAAGTTTAAGTAAATCCTGGGTCTCATTATCTCACATATTTTTATTAAGTATTTTGGTTTTGTCCTTATTGATCTTAAGCCTGGCGACCTCTCCAAAGTTATTCAACTTGTGAATCAGACTCTCAATCCTATGTTTAGGATCTTCTAGGGAGATCACCAGGTCATCTGTGCATGCTTTAAGTTTATGTTCATGACCTTTTATCATAATGCCTTTTATTTGAGGGTTGTGTCTGATGTCGGAGGCCAAAACTTCAAGAATCGTTATGAATAATAAAGGAGAGATAGGGCAGCCTTGTCACATTCCCTTTTCTATATTGAAAGGTTTTATCATTTTGCCGTTAATAATAAGTTAAGCAGTTTGATCTTTGTAAATCTTGCAAATTCAGTTGAGAAAGTTTTGGCCACAATCCATTCTTAACAATAGTTCTGACATAAAGTCCCAGCAAACATTGTCAAAAGCTTTTTCAAAATCAACAAAGATCAGAGCTAGTTTCCGTCATTTTTTTCAAAATGTTCAATCATATTTACAACAGATCTGATATTATTTCTTAGCAATCTGTTGGCGTTGATCATCTGTTTTTAACTGATTTCTCCACTCACATTCCCAGATTATTCTGACCTCATACCCCAGGCTTTCAGTTCAGAAGCCTTTTTCTGGACAAAAATGTAAAGAAACTTGTATGTTTTACCCACCAAAGGGTTCCAGTCCTCTGGAGGATAACACAGGATACAACTATACCAGTGACATCTATTAAATTCAAAAGCTGTTTACTATTTATGACAGCATGGCCATCACAACATATTTGTGAACTTTGACCTCCCCACCCTACAAGGAATGCTGAATCTGAATGTTTTCTTTATGTTCAAGGTATGAAAGCCATTGGATTGCAGGAGAAGTGTTTACACTGATTATGGTACCTGTGTGAATGCAATTTTACCCTCTTTGAGAAACATAAACCTGTACATTTGAAAACACACACTTGCCAGTGTAGGGTACTGTAAGAGTCTGTGGCACCTGCACAACTTGGCAGTAGGTAAGCCTGAAATTAAATAGGCTAAACTTCTTCGGATCACAGATAGGTTTTTAGCACCTCACTTTCCAAGTAAAGTTATAATAATGGTATAATAATTTTTTTTTATTTGCAAAATAAATTATAGTATAATTAATAATTAAACTATTTTGCAAATAAAATAAAGCATATTATAAAAAAGGGAAATTAGGGAAGTTTTTCCTAATGTTTAGGTGGAACTTCTTTTCCTGTAGTTTGAAGCCTCCTCTGTGTCCTAAGGCCTTTCCATACTACATCCTCCATACTACACTGTTATAGTGCTATTATTCCACTTTCAACATCAGATCAAATCAAATTTTATTTTACAATCCAACATAGCGAACCATCCAATTGTACAGTACAGAGAAAATATACTTACTGAAAATAGGATATTAATATATAAATAGGATAGACTATAAACAAGATCTAAAAGCATAAAATATGATATAAATGCATAAAATAGTATAAAAATACATGAAGTAAATTAAAATCATAGACAATATGGATTATTAGATAAAATATAAATAGGAATTCATTGATTCCATTTCATTAAAACAATAGAATTGGATTGATCTTAAAGTGCCTTGCCAGTATCCCGAAATAGTTTTGATACTTCTCTCCCTCTGATCTTAATAGCTGATGACAGAAATTTAGCAACTGATAGGGTTATGTTTGGACATATGTCCTCCAACAGGATTTTTACATAAAATTGGCCCGGCATGCAGTTCAATAAGGGAGAGATCAAATGATGGCGACTCTGACTATAGAAAGTACAAGATAGCAAAATATGTAACATTGATTCAACATCTTGTAACCCACAAGGACAAAGCCTTGAGGAAGAGGGCAACCCTGCAAATCTGCCAAAAAGTAATTCTGAAGGAAAAGCATTGCCTTAGTGAATAATATGTGATAGTTTGGCACAGTCAAATTATTTAAATATGTAGCCTGATGGAAGGATCCCACGTACTGAATATTTAAAGCACTGAGTGAGCAGGATGAGATTGAACTTGCCTGAAGATTGCAGAAAGCGATATCCCGTAGTCTTTGCTTAATAGATTTTAGTGCTGTCTCACGATCCAAGTTAAGGAGCAAAGATGAAGCCAATAGTGACTGCTTTTTGGGCTATGTTCTTAGACCACCTGCTGACATAGTTATTCAATGGAAGGTGGCCTACTAGACCTTTGCCACACTTAAACACTTTAAGCCATTGTTTGAACGCTAGCATCCAGGCCCTTGTAGAGAGAGGGCTTTCTCCTGTTTCCAGTAATAGAACTGAGTTGGGGACACATCTAGGAGTGTAGAGGAGTTCCCTGAGGAATTTTGCTTTAAAGTTATATAATTCAGATTTAAGAGCTTCAATCCAGATGGCTGCTGCATAGAGCAATTTGGATGAAGTCTTTATGTTAAATACCTTTACAGTGAAAGGAACAAATTGATTCCCTTTCGTATGGAAAAACTTCAGAATAGCTGTTTTACAGCCTAAAGTGTTGGGGATGATAGGAGTTTCAGCCCCACGGAAACACAGCGGAAAAACCAGAGTTCAGCGAGCCAACAGCAGCAGCCTTGTTCCCCAGTAAGGATACTCACACACAGAGGAGTTTCTTCCAAAACAGGAGGCACTTTATCTCGCAGCAAAGTTCTGTTATATACAAAACATAGGACAGACGGACAAAAGCTTGCACCAGGCACCAGGTTTGGTCAACAGACAAATACATACTGGCGTTGCTTTGTTATATACATATCTACAACCAATCAGGTAGAGGTTTGCACACCTCCCTCTACCATCTGCACACGACCCCAGTTTCTTATGCAACCTTGCAATTACCCACAGCTGGGGCATGATGCAACATCTTTGCAGTGGGCTGATCATTTCCCCAGGGTTCCCTGCCTGGAATCCCTGACAATCCCCTCCAAAATGGTCAGGCCACTGTGTAGAACATTTTCACAATCCATACATGTCATACAATACATGTTACATAATACATACAGTACATACATTCAAGGGTACAATTCATCTTCCACCTTACACTCTGGTGGCAAGGCCCAGTTCATCTGCCAACTTCTCATGGCCTACTACTGGAAGGGCCTTTATGAGCAAATCCGCAATATTGTTTTTCAGATACCATACCCCAATGTAGTCCTACACTCAAAATTTCTACCTCAGTCACACGGGACAGCAAAATACCCTCCTCCTGACCTTTTAGGGATAAGCATAACTTTACGTCCTGACTCAGCAAGTTGGGTACTTCCTGACCCACTTTCACTGGAACCACTGCTGGAAGGAGTGCTGACCTCAGTGCGAGGCTCTCTCTTGACCGTAAATGCAGGTTCAGCACTAGGTGGCGGTGTTGAACTCTTTGGTGTGACGTTGAGTGAGATTTTTGGCTTCTCCTCCTCAGTACTTTCCTCAGTACTTTCTTCTTCATCATCAGCCATCACCGCTCCTCCATCTTCAGAGCTTTCAAGTGTATCCGGGACACTGTCCTTTTCCTCATCAGACATCACTGCCCCTCCATTCTCAGGAACACTTTTGTCACTTTTACCCAGGAGAATCAAAACCTCTTGATTACAGTGCAGTCTTTTCACACTTTTACCCAGGGGAATCAAGACCTCTTGGTTACAGTGCAGTCTATCCCAACCTGAATGGACTTCAAAGTTTGCACTCCTAGAATACACTATTTTGCCAGCATGGTGTAGAAATCTATATTTGTTACCTTCATATCCCACAAAGCGTAACCGTCTAGATTTCTCCTCTCCAGACTTTCTGAAACTTGGGGGAACATACACACTAGCAAACTGACCCCAAACACGTAGATGGTGCAGGTTTGGCGCTCTACCATACAATAGGTAATATGGAGTTTGCTTCACACTTGAACACCACATCCTGCTTAAGTGGTAGTTTGCTATCACTATTGCTTCTCCCCAAAGTCCTGCTGGGGCTTGGGCATCCTCCATCATACAGTCCTTCATTTGTTTTAACAGCCCAATTCGTCTTTCTGCAAGACCATCCTCCCTGGGAGATGCGGGGTTGGTGGTTTTATGGCTTATGCCTTTCTTACACATCCAGGCTTGCAGCCTATTAGACAGGAATTCTCCCCCTTGATCTGACACAAGACTGGCCACTTTATAAGGAAATTGCCTCTCAACAGCATTCACCCACTCTTGGAACTTTTCAGCTGCTTGACTTTTCTCTTTCAGCAGATAGACATAGGAGTACCTGGTGTGTCTGTCTACAATTACCAGGAAAAACCTATTTTGCCCTTCAGTTGGCTTGAATGGCCCAGCCAAATCTGCATGTACAACCTCAAAAGGCCGTTGGGTGACACACTTGCTTTTCTTGGCAATGGGGTAAGCCTTTACCTTAACCTTTTTGCACACAGAGCACTCTAGGAACTTACGACAATTTCTGACCTGTAACCCAGGGCATACCTTTGCCAACTCTTGCAAACTTTGTAGCTGGCGTGACTCATCACTCTGTGGAGGTAATGTACACGCTTTTCATGTAGAGGTTTGTTACACAGAGGGTTAACGTTTGTCACTTTTCCTTTGGGCAACATGTGGTACAACCCCTGCTTTTTCACCCCTTTTGCACAAAAAACACCATTTGCAGTAATTATACATTTCTCCCCTTCAAACACCACTTTGTAACCCTCACTGGCCAGTTCGGAGACACTCAAAATACAGTTCTGCAAATCTGTCACGCACAATACATTATTGAACGATTTCCCAAAACATGGCACATACACAGTACCCATCTTCTGCACCTTGCTTGGTGCCCCATCTGCAAGGCAAATTGCTGTTATATTTGCATTTGTAACATCATTCAACAGCTTTAAATTGTTCACCATGTGGTAAGTTGCACCACTGTCTAGCAACCACACACCACTCTCAGACTGTTCTTTTGCCACAAACACATGGCCTTCAGCCTGTGACGACACGCCCCTCCACTTCTGGACTGTCTTCTTCCCTCTGCTCGGTGCTGGTATTCTGCAATCCTTCTGGAGATGGCCGACTCTCTTACATCTGTAGCAGCATCTGGCAAAGCTGCACACTGCTCCTTCTTCCAGGTCAGATGCCTCCTTGGGAGCTGCCTCTCCCTCCTGGAGACTGGCTGTTCTCCCCTCCGACTGCAGTCTGGAATCGAACTGCTTACGTTGGACTTCCTCCAAAATCCTCCCGGCTACCAAGTCTACAGTCAGCTCTTCCTCACGCACACCCTGGAGGCTGTACATCAAAAAGTCCCACTCCTTAGCGAGGCTTCCCAGCAGAATAAAACTTTTCTGCATTTCTGGGATATTTACCCGTCTGTCAGCTACCTCTTGAAATAACTGTTTCATCAGCATGAGGTGCTCTCTTGCACAGCTTCCGGGACATAACTTTGTGTTATACAGTCTTTTTGTCCATAGCATTTTGGACAAACATGAGGAAGATTGATGCACATGCTTCAGAGCCTCCCAGAGCTGAGATGCTGTATCCGCAGCAGCAGCGTGAATCAACTGGGAAGGACTTAAAGTAAGCAAAATAACTGCTTTGACTTTTTCATCAGCAACCCTGAATGCTGCTATTTGAGCAGCAGTTGCTCCTTCTGGGGGCTGTCCCTCATTTTCCAAAACGTGCCACAAGTTTTCCTTCGTCAAAGCAGCTCTCACATAAATTTGCCAGCTTGGATAATTAGTGTCGGTCAACTTTTCAAAACACAGATAACCTCCCTCAGCCATGCTGCTGCCTTTGTAAGGAAAATTCAACAAACAAAGCAGCTGGCCGCAGTGACCTTGATGAGCTCCGGACTGAAGATTAACTGTCTCTCTGCCAAAACACAGACTCCCGAAGCACCGGAGAGCCAGGCAAACAGTCAAAAACAGTCCCAGTATCCAGGGGAAAAACAACTACAGGTGCGCTGTGGATGCTGTGCACTCTGGGCTTAATTTGGGAGAAAGAAAGTGAGCATAGAGTTTGCCCACTATGGACAGCAAACTTATTGGTCTATAGTTCGCAGGATCTTTAACTTGGCCTTTTTTATAAATAGGAACTATAATTGCTTGATTCCAGCCATTTGGGATCGTTCCAGAGTTGTTTATTTGTGTAAATAAGTCCGCTAACAAAGGTGCCCAACAGTGGTTGTTGCTTTTAATAAGTTCAGCTGGGATATTATCCATTTAGAGAGCCTTTCCATTTTTGAATTGGGAAATTAATTCAATAACTTCATCAATAGGTATGGGTTACCAGCGTGGGGTCATTTGTAGCTGTTTATCAATAGTCTTATCAGAAGTAGTTGCAGAGTTGGTGGCCTTAGCAAAAATCCCTTTGAAGTGGTTTTCCTGCACCACACCTGAAATGTCACATCTGGGGGCTTGAGCTCGGGAGCATAAAGCTCCAGATACAAGCTCCCACAATGATTTTGAGTTGTTGTTAAGAGATGAATTTAGCAATAGAAACCAAGAACTATGATTAAATTGCTTCTTTTTATGGGATATAAGGGACTTATACTCCTTTTTTAGTTGAGAGTATGTCAGTTAAAGGAGGGCAAATGTTGTCCCCATCTTCAAGAAGGGAAAAAAGAGGACTCAAATAATTATCATCTGGTCAGCCTGACATCAATACCAGGAAAGATCCTAAAGCAGAACTTTAAACAGTCAATTTGTAATTATTTAGAAAGCAATGCCATAATCACTAAAAGTTAACATGGTTTCTCAAAAACAAGTCATGCCAGACTAAACTTATCTCTTTTTATAATAGAGTTACAAGCTTGATAGATGAAGGGAATGCTATGGACGTAGCATATCTTGATTTCAGTAAGGCCTTTGACAAAATTTCCCATGATATTCTTGCAAAGAAGCTAGTAAAATGTGGGCTGGACCGTGCTACTGTTAGGTGGATTTGTAATTGGGTGACCGACCAAACCCAAAGGGTGTTCACCAATGGCTGCTCTTCATCCTGGAGAGAAGTGACTAGTGGGGTGCCACAGGGCTCTGTCCTGGGCCCAGTGCTATTCAACATCTTCATCAATGACTTGGATGAAGGAGTAGAGGGCATGCTGATCAAGTTTGCAGATGACACCAAAGTTAAAAACAGAATCTAAGGAGATGAAAGAACACATAAAACAAGTTGAAAAGGAGATGCATGAGGTAAAAGGGAAGCAACAAGAGGATGAACTTCAAATTACTCATCAGGAGCTAAGATATCGGGAAAGATGTCTGCGGTTGAGAGGTGTTCCAGAGACTTCAGTTGAGAATCTTTATGGGAAAATAATACCGGCTTTGGCGGAATTTATAGACATTGAAGAAGAAAGGATGGAGACATATATTGACAGGATGTTCAGAGTTTCTTCCAGAGCTGCGAGAGAGAGGAAATTACCAAGAGACATTATTATTACTTTTACAAGAACTATGATCAGAGACAAAATACTGCAGCGAAGTTATGATGGACTATTGAAGATTGAAGATAAGGATGTCAGAATTTTTAAAGATATACCTTATCAAGTTTTAAAGAAGAGACAAGAATGCAAACCGTTGGCTAACCTTCTGTTAAAGTATCAGATTAATTACCATTGGGAAAAGGTTGAGGGTTTATCTTTCAATTATAAACAACAGAGATACAGGATTAATTCAGTTCACAAAGCAAGAGAAATGATTGATAGATTGAAGAAAGATTTTCAAAAAGATGTCCATGAAGGATTGAGTCCTCACCTCCAGGGGAAGATAGACAACAATCACAAGAGGAAGAAGAGGAAGCAGAGAAAGAGGAATTAATCAAACCTGAATATGGAGCTCACGAACAAGAAGAAGGTGAGGTGGATGGTAATATATTGAAGGATTAGGATAAGATCAAATATAAATTTAATATAAAGTCATCAAAATGGATCTGAAGATTTACTCTTGGAACATTAAGGGGTTTAACTCTGAATACAAAAGAAGACAAATTTTTCATTTTATAGAGAAACAAAATTTGGACATAATATGTTTACAAGAAGTTCGAATTAGAATGCAAGATTTGAGATATGTCAGGAATTTGAAATTAGGCAGTTGCTATGCAGCTACAATAGATAAGAAGAAAAGGGGAGTTTTGATATATGTAAATACAAAATTGGGTGCGCAGCAAATATTTCAAGATTCTAATGGACGATATATAGGGGAAGAAGTTACTTTGAAACAGGAGAAAATATTGATAGTCGGGGTATATGCACCAAATGGAGCCAAAGGAGAATTCTTCCCTACAATACATAAAAAGATAGTGAGATACATTGATGAAACAGGCAATTCTAACATTATTGTTTTGGGGGATTTTAATGGTGTAATTAGTCCTTCAGTTGATAGGACTAAGCAAAAGTTGACTCCCCGGAATAATGGTAAACTCCCCAAAAGTTTCTTCAATATGATGGACAGTTTAAATCTATATGACACTTGGAGATACAAGAACGGACAACTCGATGGACATACTTATTACTCGGACAGACATAGGTCGATGTCAAGAATAGATATGATTCTTGTGAACAAACAGCTGTTGATGAAAACTACAGAAATGGATATTCTCCCTAATTTATGCTCTGATCATAATCCGCTTCAATTAAAGATGAAAATTCCAGGCAGAGAAAGAACATGGAGAATGAATGATGAGATCTGGAAAAAGGAGAAGTATATAGCAAAAGCAAAAATAGAGATAACTAATTATTTTAAAGAGAACATGATGTCGGAGCTGTCGATGAAAACCATTTGGGATGCAAGTAAGGCTGTTATGCGGGGTAATTTTATCAGATGGAATGCAGAGATTCAAAAAGAGAAGAGGAAATCGGAGCAACGAATTTTGGAAAAGATGAAAGAAATTGAACAACAGATGAGACATAATCCGTTGGATAAACAATTGAGATTACAAATGAAGGTCAAGCAAGAGGAATTAAATCAACTTAATTTGGAAGAAATAGAGTTACAAATAAGGAGAACAAGATATAACTTTTTTGAACAAGCTAATAAACCTTCTAAGCTTTTGGCAAGTATGCTGCGGAAAAGAAGGTCCAGAAATATAACAACGGAGATAAAAACAGGAGAAAAAAGAATTACAAAACGGGAAGGAATAAAACAAGCTTTTTATAATTACTATGTGGATTTGATGGGTAAGATTCCAAAAGGGGACAGATGTAAAGAAGTGGAGGAATATCTGGATAAAGTGAATACAATGAGATTCAGTGAAGAGCAAAGAACAATTCTGAATCAAACTATAACTATGATGGAAGTGATGGAAGCCATACGTAATTTGAAGAATGATAAAGCCCCAGGCCTCGATGGATTTACAGCAAGTTATTACAAAAATATGGACCATGAGATTTCAATACCGCTCCAAAGTACTTTAAATGAAATAATAAAGGATGGAATTCCAGATACATGGAAGGAGGCTAATATAGTGTTGATTCCGAAAGAAGGAAGAGACTTGAAAGAGGTCAAGAATTACAGGCCAATTTCACTTTTGAATATTGACTATAAGATTTTTGCTTCAATTCTAGCAGCAAGATTAAAAAAAGTGCTGGCTGAGGTGATAGATGAGGACCAGAACGGCTTTCTTCCTAAAAGATCTTTGAGAAATAACATCAGAACGGTCCTAAATGTAATAGAATATTATGAAAAGCACAACGAGAGGAAAATGGCCATGATATTTGTGGATGCAGAGAAAGCTTTTGATATGATAAGTTGGCCTTTTTTAAAGACTGTTGTCAAGCAGATGCAAGCAGGGGATAAATTTGCTGCATGGATTGAAGCTATATATAGCCAACAACAAGCAAGATTGGTTATTAATGGGGAAAGAACACAAATGATAGAACTATATAGAGGAACGAGACAAGGATGTCCACTCTCCCCATTGCTGTTTATTATGACACTGGAAATACTCAATAATGCCATAAGAAAAGATAAAGAAATAAGAGGAGTACAGATAAAGAAATATCAATATAAGTTAAAAGCCTTCGCTGATGATTTGGTTTTTTTGCTGGAAGATCCAGTGAAATCTATTGAGAAATTGATGGACACAGTGCAAGAATATGGAGATTTATCAGGCTTCAAAGTTAACAAGGAAAAAACAGTTTTTTTAACTAAAAATATGAATGAAAGAGAAGAAAGGGAACTGGCGCAAAAAACAGGATTTAACAAAGGGAAAAAGATTAAATATTTGGGTATTTGGATAGCAAAAAGAAATAATGAATTATTTACAAATAATTATGAAAAAAAATGGTTAGAAATAAAAAAAGATTTGGAAACTTGGACTTTGATGCGACTTTCAATGTTGGGGAGGATAGCTGTAATAAAGATGAATGTTTTGCCAAAAATGATGTTTTTGTTCCAAAATCTTCCTATAATACTGAATATGAAGCCTTTCATACAATGGAAGAGAGAGTTAACCAAGTTTATACGGCAAGGGAAAAAACCCAGGATAAAATGGAACAACCTGACTGACTTAAAAAATAGAGGAGGAATGGGACTACCAGACTTTCAATTATATTACAAGGCTGCGGCATTTACGTGGATAAAAGACTGGGTAGACCTACAGGATAAGAGAACGCTGGCATTGGAGGGAGCAGACCTGAGAATGGGCTGGCATGCCTATATGTTTTATGATAAAGCAAAAATAGACAAAGACTTTTCACATCATTATATCAGGAAAGCGCTTTTAAAAATTTGGGAAGATTATAAAATTAAAAACATACGGCAGCTGCCCACTTGGGTTTCACCTCAAGAGGCTTTTTTCGGACGATGGACAGATTCTGATAAATGGCTGCGATATGAAGACATAACGGAGAGATCAGCGTCTAATAATTTAAAGGTAAAAACAACAGAAAAATTAGAACAAGAGGGAATAGTTCTGAGTTGGTTTCCTTACAGACAATTAGTTGAAAGGTTTCAGATGGACATTAAAACATATGGAATAGAATACAAGGAGAAAACTGGAATAGTTAAATGGCTGTTTGAAAATCCTCCTCACTTATTAGCTCAAGTGTATCAAGAAATATTACAACAAGAGAGGCAGGAAGAAACAGTGAAGACAACAATGATTTTATGGGCTCAGAATATTGGACATACAATACAATTAGAGTCTTGGGAAAGGAGCTGGCAAAAAACACAGAAATATACAATAGCTCAAAATTTGAAAGAGAACTATTATAAGCTTTTTTATAGATGGTACATGACACCAGATAAATTGAAAAAGATTTACAAAACAGGTAATGGACATTGTTGGAAGTGTCAGAAAGAAGCTGGTACGATCTACCACATGTGGTGGACATGCCCAAAAGCTAAGAAGTATTGGAATGTAATACATAATAAAATTTGTGCATTATTGAAAATCCAATTTGTTAAGACACCAGAACTGTATTTGTTAAATATGACTGATACATCAGAAGATGCTGATGTTAAGAAACAATGGAGAATACTGCTTTATATGATAACAACTGCTAGGATTGAATATGCTAGGTTGTGGAAAACTCAGCAAATACCTACAGTGGAACAATGGTGGGGTACACTTATAGAAAATAAAAATGCTGATATGGTCTCTCAGACACTAAAAGGGAAATCAGATGAGGAGAAATCAGATGAGGAGAGAATGGCAAATAGTAAATGGAAGTGGGTAATTGCTGGGTATACAGATGGAGATTGATTATTCATGATGTAAGATAAGATATGAGTTGGCAGCAGGGTATATATCATGATGCGGGAATATGGGAGGGAAAGACAAGAATCAATGAGTAAAAAATAGCTGTAAAATGTAGTACGGTATTATATATCTGAAAAATAGTTTGTAAAACTAGATCTCTGTGGAACTATCAGAAATATGTCAAGTATATTGTCAGTTGTTATGTATGTTTTTTTTATAATGTGAAATGGAATAAAATGATTAAAAAAAAAATTTGCAGATGACACCAAATTCAGAAGGATTCAGAGGACAGAATCAAATTTCAAAATGACCTTGACAGATTGGAGTGCTGGGCCAAAGCTAACAGAATGAACTTCAACAGAGAGAAATGTAAGGTCTTGAACTGAGGCAGAAAAAATGGAATGCATAAATATAGGATGGGGGACATGTGGCTGGATAACAGTACGTGTGAAAAGGATCTACGAGTCTTGGTAGATCAGAAACTGAACATGAGTCAGCAGTGTGACGCGGCAGCCAAGAAAGCCAACGCGATTCTTGGTTGCATCAATAGGAGTATGGTGTCTAGATCGAGAAAGGTAATGGTACCACTCTATTCTGCATTGGTTAGGCCTCATTTGGACTACTGTGTCCAGTTCTGGGATCTTCAATTCAAGAAGGATATTGACAAGCTGGAGCACGTCCAGAGGAGGGTGACCAAAATGGTGAAGGGTCTGGAAGTCATGCCCTATGAGGAGCATCTTAGGGAGCTGGGTATGTTTAGTCTGCAGAAGAGAAGGTTAAGAAGGGACATGATAGCCATGTTTAAATATTTGAAGGGATATCATGTTGAGCAGAGAGTGGGCTCGTTTACTACTGCTCCAGAAACTAGGACAAGGAGCAATGGATTCAAGCTGCAGGAAAGGAGATTCCACCTGAATCTCAGGAAGAACTTGCCAGACTTGTCTGGCAGTGGAATATGCTGCCATGGAGTGTGGTAGAGTCCCCTTCTTTGGATGTTTTTAAGCAGAGGCTGGATGGCCATCTGTTGGGAGCGCTTTGATGTGTGTTCCTACATAGCAGAGCGTTGGACTGGATGGGTCCTGTGGTCTCTTCCAACTGCTACTGCAGTTTTCTAGTCCGAACTTGTGGGATATTAGATATCATTTGATATCAAGAATTTGGCCTTCACTACCCATTGCTCTCCATGTGCTTGCGAGGCCCCCGGACAAGCACACACAAAGGCGTGGCCAAAAATAGCTGAACCATTCAAATCACAATCCAGGCAGGCCAGTCATTGCTGAATGCAGCTTTAGGAGACCTCAAGGCAAGTACCTTTTAAGATCACATTATGTATGCATGCTGTTTACAAAAGATCCCCTGCCCTGAGCAGGCAGCTTGATGAGCGGACTATACAACTCTCAAGCATTCCGCGTTTGCATACTGTCTACTGTATTGACAACACTGTCATAATTCAATCATCTGAAGTACTGACCTTTCGGAGGCTTTGTCTCCAGCCCCAAATCCATTGTTTTCCCCGGGAACGGACTAGCCTACAGGCACATTTTCCCCTATGAGAACCCCTGATTTTGAGCGTCTCATCGGATCGCTCGTGACTTGCCTCCCGACTTGCTGCCGCTCCGTTTGACGAGCCTCCCCTCAGCCTCCACATGCTGAGAACCTACGCTCCCCAGCTTCTTTCCTTTTAAAGGGCTACAGGACCAGGTGTAGTATTTTCCCCCAAACTCCTTCTGAAAATCCGCTATCCATTTTTTCCTCTTTATTTCTTTAGGACTGTGTGTGGGGCTGCGCAACTGTGCAGTATATCTTAATTTTCTGAGTGAGTGGTTACGTTTGCTGTGATTTATCAATAAAGAAACACAATTATTCTTAACTTCTGTTTGATTATTGACTCGGCCTGACCCCGTAGACATTGGGTTCAAGATCTCGCTACGTTGCCCTGCCTCCCGCATTGCTAACTGGTGCTCTAAGCTAATTCCCATTCCCCATTATGTTGAGCACATTGAGGTGTCCCTCACGGGACCCCCAGAAATTAGGGTAACAGAGTGGTGGAGTAACGTGGGCAGCCCCTGAACCCCTAATTTGAGTGGGAGTCGTGAACCTACTCAAATCAGGCTGGTATAGATGTAGCCAACGGCCGTAGTCATCTTAAAGTGATAGGAACACGTGTGAGTGAACTCTGTGTGTTTGAGCTCCAGGAGCTATTCTATCTGGCTGGGAAATCTGCACCCCTTTCTCGCTTAGTTTGTGTGTGGCAGCCGCCCCGGCTTGGTCACTAGCTTTCGGGCAGTGAATCATAGTCCGATAGCAAGGGTTATGCACAAACTGTCCTGGGAATCACATCCCTTACTTAGGTACTATTGTGGGCTGGGATCCAAAGCGCTAGGGCATTAGGAACAGTCCATGCACACCATACACACATGGCAAGGCAAAAAGCACTTAGGGTGAAGACTTCCCTCCCCCAGAGAGTTAGAATATGGGTGCATCCCGTTTAGAATAAAAATACAGGTGCTGAACTTAATTCAGAGAATTAAGGCATGGGTGCATCCCGTTTAGAGTATGGAGTACGGGTGTGTCCTGTCAGAATTGGAACTCGGGTGCGTCCCGATTTATAGTGAATTAGGTGCGGGTGGTGAGTCCCGACCTAGATAAGGGTTTTAGAAGGTTTGCCCGAGGTAGAGGAAGGTGACTCTCACCCAAAAAACTGTTGGGGATGGTTCAGTTTGGTTCCTTTCCCTATGCCCCTGTTGCTTGGCCAGGCAACATACTAAGTTCCTACGTGTTCGTTCTCCCCCTTCATTGTTTGGTGGAGTCCCAGTGAAGGTTTCCCCTGGAATCTAGGTGACTCTCCCTGTCCCTGAACCGTTTCCTCGTCCTTTTGCCCCTAAGCTGTTGAGGTGTAAGGCTGGGCTTAGACAGACAAAAGTGACCTTTTCTGGGAAGGCTGGAGCTAGGTTCCCAAACTTCTTCCCTAGTTAAGTTCCACCGAGTTCGTCTCCCTGATACCCCCAAAGGGATCTAGGTGATCCTTCCTGTCCCTCCACGTCCTGGCCCCGTTTAGCGCTTAGAATGAGCAAAACGGAAGTCAAGGACTTCATGTTAGAAAAGGAGTCCAGGGGAAAATTAGAGAAGTGGGTGTTAAGTAAAGGACAATGCCCCTGGAAGGACACAAGCTTCCAGACAGCAGACCCCTTTGCCACCCTCCGTGAGGTATATGTGAAGGTGCGTAAGTCTAAGAACCCGTTCGGGCCATCCAAGGATGTGTTGGCCGCACGGGGACTTTCGCTTACAGTCCCGTGCCCTGGTAGAGACCAGAGATAAGTTAGCTGAGACTGAAAAGGAAAATGCCCTGCTTCATGCCGAGATGGAGGTCCTGCGGGTGGACAAAGTAACATTCGCGTCCGTCGCGCAGGCCACCTCACAAAAACTTAGTGCTGCCACCCTTCAGGTCCAGACTTGGGAGGAAAAGGCTCACGCTTTAGAAGCTGAGCTAGCCCATGCCAGGTCTGCAGCCAGATTCATGGTAGGGCGAGTCAAGGAACAGCAGGAGGCTGTTAGCCATGCAGCTTGCCATAAACAGATGGAGGCTCTGGAGAACCAGCTCCATACACGCAGGGTTTTAATTTCAGCCGTCTGCCCAGAACTTCTCCCCTCGTTTCCCCTTGATGCCCCCGGGGAGCCGTTGCCAGAAGACGCTCTGGCCACCCTTCCCCACAACCCGGACTGGAGCGACCACAGGGTCCCAGTCCAACCTCTAGAGACAAGGTCAATGACTAAGAGGATTGCCCCTTCGGGAGAAGGAGGTGTAGACAGGGCAGAAGTGCGGGAGACCCAAGAAATAGAGACCCGGGTCCCCTGGAGAGCCACTGAAGTCAAAGCCATTGTGGACCAGCTTCGTTCTCTGAATAAGTCCACAGGGATCATGTGGCTTAATGCTGTGATCCACTCCCACCCTACAGCCAACGGGCCAAGACCTAACACAGCTGGCCCAGTTATGTATGTCCCCTGCAGAACTCTCCACTTTGGAATCTGCCGTGGCGGCTTGAGGCTTAGTGAGACTCGAGGCCCATGACTGGATGAGGGAGGTTATTAGGATTCTGTGGCCAGGGCAGAGCGCTAGCGTTCTGTATGTAATGGAGCAACAGGGTCCTAAGGAAAACCCAGAGGCATACGTGGCCCGGAAGCAGCTTCTGGCCATTTTAGCAGAGAAGGTCCCCTTCACTCCTGGAGAGTACAACTTTAATCATGTGGAGTTTAAGACTCTCTTTTACAAAGGTCTGAACCATGAGACAAAGATGGCCTTAGGATTGGTGGACCCCACAACTACAGCCTGGAAGGAATTTGGGAACAAACTTCGGCGGGTTGCTGACCTGTGCCGCAAGGCTGGATCCCTGAAGCCCCCTCCTAAGCAGCACAGATGAGATGCAGGGAATTGGGAGCCCATACAGGAGGTGACATACTTCAATTATGGACCCCATTCCCAGCATAGGAAGACGGCTCCGAATTTGGTCCCGAAGGGGAACTGGAATTCGTGTCCCCCTCCCAGACAGAGACAGGAGCATTGGCAGGGTAGGGACTCCTGCAGTCAGCCTAGCAAAGCAGGGAATTCCGCTCTTCCGCCTTCAGCTCCAAAACAGGCCATGGACAATGGTGCTCCTAGGGAGACGTCCGGTGACTGCCCAGACCTACTTGGCAGATCGAGTGAGACTCTGGGGCATGTTAAGAAGGCTTGTACTGGACATAAACCAGTTCGACAAGAGGCCCACCTCAGAGCTTTTGGAGGCTTTAGACAAGCAACTTCAGGCGGGAAGTAAACAGCCGGTCAATGCCATGACCAACGGCTCTCCTCCGGCTGGATACTATCCCAACCTGGATTTGCAAGAATAGGGGTGCCCCCGGTCCAGGAAGCTTCCTCGCAATGTTGTGGCTCAGCTGAAGCCAGACAAGTGGGGAAGATTCTGGGTGAAGGCAGGTATTGGGACCGAGAGGGACAAAACTCCTGCCACCCTTCTTGTGGATTCTGGTGCAGCACTGAATGTGCTGCACCCCAAACTGGTGAGGCATGGTGAGCCTATCCCCGAGACTGTCGAATTGACTGGATATGGTAGGGGGGGACACCAAGCTAAGGCATGGACAAACATCTCCATGTCCATAAACACGTTCCATTTTAAACTGTGGGCTTGTGAGAACGCGGGGAGGATGAAGGCCTTTGGGTATCGGATTCCTCCAGGGAAATAAGCTTACAGTCGACTAAGCGAACAGGTTTTTGTGGCAGTTTGATCAAGGACTCCTTGAGATCTCCGCGGTACACCACTGTGCTGCTATTAAAGCCCCTGCCCCCATGCAGTGTGTTGCTAGTGATCTGTGGGTACAAGCATTCCCTGAAGTTGGATTAGAGACAAAACTGAGTGTGGCAAGGTGAAGGGTGCTTGCGTGCTAATCGAAGGCAAGGATCCCCCGCCACAGAAGCAGTACAGGTATCCTGCAGAGGCAGAGGAAGGCATAGGAAAGATGACCGAAGGACTTGTCCAGTGGGACGTAGTCACTCCTATGGAGTCCATCTGTAATGCGCCCTTGTGGCCCGTGCTCAAGGCCGACGGTAAAACGTGGTGAATGATGGTGGATTTTCGAGCTTTGAACTCTGTCACTCCCCCCGTGGCACCAGTCGTGGCCAAATACAACGAGATCTTGTCTGCTATTGCTGCGGGAGCCAAGTATTACAGCGTATCAGATTTGGCTAATGCCTTTCATTCAATACTGCTGCACAAAGCGTGCTGGTACAAGTTCTCCTTCACATTCCGAGGGCAACAGTACGTCTTCAAAAGAACGCCTCAAGGTTTCCACTCAAGCCCTAGCATCTGCCATGCCCATGTGGTCAAGATGTGGTCTAGGCTGCAGCCAGCCTCACGAGCCCACGTCTTGTCCTACGTGGATGACATTCTCATCCACTCAGATTCAGAAGACAAAACTAGGGACATTACCCATGAAGTACTGGCTATCCTTAGAGACACCGGATTTAAAGCCAGTAGGGAAAAGGCACAGTTGGTGACCACGGAGGTCAAATACCTAGGACTTTGTTTAGGCACAGAAGGATGCACTCCTGATGCGCAAAGGCTCGAGGTAACTGCACAATTACCTGCCCCCACAGACGTGCACTCTCTCCACTCACTCCTGGGAACTTCAATTTCTCCAGGGATTTTATTGAGTCTTTCGCCGCCAAGGCAAAGCCTCTATATGCCCTGTTGAAAAAGAATGCCCAGTGGGAATGGGGACCTGCACAGCAACAGGCATTTGCCCAGCTAAAAGAGCACCTTATGAAAGCGCCAGCGCTTGCCCATCCAAACATGTCCAAACCGTTCCTTATACAACTAGCCACCTTGGATAAGAGTATAGGAGCAGTTCTATCGCAGCAATTGCATGGCACTCAGCGAGTTATAGCCTACGCCTCCCCTAATTTGAACTCCCATGAGACTAAATTTACCCCCTGCGAGAAAACATGCCTCGCGCTGGTCTGGGCCTTAACGCACTGGGAATTTATGATTGGAGGTGCCCGTGTGGTAGTCCAGACCCCCCCCACACTGCTTAAGTATATTCTGTCTGGAAATGTCTAGAACAGCCAGGTATCCAACACAAGGACAGCCAAATGGACTGTTTCCCTGGTGTCACGTGGGGTGGATTTCCAAAAGCAGCCTCAAGATCCCCTGGCTCCCTATGGTCTAGTTGTGACCGGAGCCACGCATAAGTGCCCTTTACTCCCTATGTCTAAGACCAATTGGCCGGTTAAATGGGGAGCTTCTCTGGAAGAGGCTCAGTTGCAGGGCTTTACTTGCTGGTTCTGTGATGCACGTGGAAGGTAGCCCTAGGACAGGCTTTGGAGCGATCCGAGTCACAGATTCCTTCACCCTTCAGGGGAAAGCCAGGCCCCACTCTAGCCAAGCGGTGGAAGTAGAAGCTCTAAAGGCTATCTTAGAGCACGAACCACTTGACTGTCCCCTAGCCATTTACACTGACTCCGATTGGACTGCTAAAGCAGCCAGTGTATGGCTCCCAATTTAGCTTGAAAATGATCTAAAAACTGCCGATGGGAAACCCATAGCCCATCTGCATAAATGGGTTAATATCGCTGCCCAAATTGAAGAGAGGACTGCTCCTACATGGGTTGCTCATGTCCAAGGGCATCAAAGGAAAGGCACGGCTGCTTGTATTTGGAACAACCAGGCAGATGCGCTTGTTAAGGACACTGTCTTGCAGGACGATGGGGTACCCATTGCCACCATTAACGTCAACCCCAAACAGCTGATGTTTGGGGTTGTTTGACCTGGGCACCCTTCAGAAGGTAGACCCAGAGACTTCTGAGCTGGCCAGGAATAGTACTGACGAGTCTGGCCACTTTAAAATAGAACAGATGGGCAGTGTGTTCTGGGCAGTAGATGCCAGTGGCCAGTGCCATTGGATAGTGCCCAGAGATCTTAAGAGGCAACGTGATTCAGTTCGTTCATGAACAGGGACATTGTGGACGAGGGGTCACGTTGGATAGAGTTAGGGAAACCGGTTGGTAGCCCCAGATGAAGCAAGATGTGAACCAGTGGGTTGACAATTGCTTGTCTTGTGCCATGGTCAATGCTGACTCCTCCAGACCCAAGGCTACCATTCAGCACCAATGGATTGAGGGTCCCTGGACCTGAATCCAAATTGATTTTATAGGTCCTTTGCCTACCACACCTAGAGGGAACAAGTACTGTTTGACAGTGATTGATCCCTTTAGCAAATGGGTGGAGGCTTTTCCCTGCAGAGACAATACAGCCAGCACAGTTGCACAGCTGCTGTTTAATAATGTGTGGGCTCGCTGGGGTGTGTCACGTGACCTTGACTCGGATCTTGGAGTTCACTTCACTGGAGAGGTGACCCAAGAATTGTACAAGGCGTTGGGCATACGCCAACGATTCCATATAGCACATCGCCCGCAAAGCTCAGGACAGATAGAACGTACCAACTGTTCTTTGAAGGAGGCACTCCGAAAGGTTGTGCGCTCCTCAGGGAAGGATTGGGACACCAAACTGCCTATCATCTTGATGTCCTTCAGAGGCACAGTGGCATCACATGGTTTTACGCCGCACATGGTCATGACCGGGCATAAAATGATGTTGCCTGAAGCCTTTTGGATTGACGCTAGTTTGCCTTCAGATTTGGAACCCGTTGTCTTGAACAACGAGTGGGTGAACAGTCTGATACAGCACATAGGTCAGATACACCGGCAGGTAGTGACGCAATTAGGCAAGAACCTACAAAGGATGGACAAGAAATTAAGATACGTACATCACCCTTGCCAGTGGGAAGAGGGACAGCTGGTCCTGTATAGAAACTTCTATAAGGACAAGCACTCTCTTGCTGCCAAATGGGTGGGTCCCGTTCCCCATTGTGAAAAGGATTTGCCCTGTGGTCTACCAAGTCTGCATTCCTAAGAAAAAGGGAGACTGGCTTAAGTTCTTCCACGTTTCCCAACTAAAGGAGTGGAAGGGTCAGCCTGTTGATCCCGCCTCTGTGGTGATCCCAGACTCTGAGGATCCAGGCGCCCACAAGCCTACTGTATGCCCAATAGTTACTCAGACTTCTCTGAGTAAAAGGGAAATGCCAGCCATCAATTTGTCCGAGACGTTTGTCTCTATATACGAAGCATTTGACAACGGGTAAATGATCATTGTTGGAATAGGACAGAGAGCAGTGGCGACCCCTCTGATTCCCCTGCTTCTGTAGATAGCCCCTGTATGTATGTATATATATATATATAGAGAGAGAGAGACAGAGAGAGAGAAGTTAGTATAAGGTAGTGACGGACTCAAGTGTCTATGTTCCCTACAGGGAGACGGAATGGGACCATTCGCGTGGATTTTCATGTTGTTTGAATTGTTTAAATTTACCCTCGGAATCTCTCCCGAATACACGACCCAGTTCACAACCAATTGGCAATACAACGTGCAAGCGATCTGCCATTGGAATCCTTACCAGGAGGCAGAGGCCATGCTACGAAATATGCATCTGTTACCATGGTTTCAAAAGCGTTATCCTTTCGAGCTATTCTCCCAGATACAGGTATGCCCTAAAGGTAGACTTAGCTCAGAGTTAAGAATGTCTGTGGCTGGCAGCGAAGCTAAGGTATATACCGAAATGGCGATAGCACCGTCTCCATTGACCATCAAAATGGTCCGGAGTTGGCACCATAATGCTTCCTTGTTTGTGATTAGGTTCATTTATGACGATTGTTACCCAGCATGGGAGTGGAAAACCTTTCTGTTCATGTGCCGTAACGTCACCCATACCCCGACAGGTTGCAAATTCTCATGTGGCAAGATGTGGTGCCCAGATTCCCGTTTTTACCCCTCCTTCCACTAGTTCCCCAGCCATGTATGTGTGGAGTACCGTAATACGTAAGGATATAGAGGTAGTCACGTACTCGAACTTGCAACCCATTGTGACCACCATGATTCTAAATTTTACAGTTGTAAATATTTCAAAGGTCATCCCTGCCTGCCAACCTTATTTGATACTAGCCTGGACACAGTGGGAGCACTGGGGAAAGCGGTGGCATCGTTTTCCCACCCACATGTTCACCCTAAGCGAAGTGTCCTAGGGACAGTCTTAGGAGGAATAGGAACTGGCGGCGCAATAATTAATGCAATGGATAACGAAGTATTGGTGAATAAATTAGGAATGATTGGCTCTAAGACAAAAGAAATTGGAGTATCCTAAGCCATGGGGTTAACTAACCTGGCAAGAGGAATGGATTTGATCAGTCGATTCTTACCGCAGTGGGTTGGCACACAGAGAGATATAGTGTCTGACCGTGGTCACTCTTTAAAATCACAACTCACAATCTGTCAGTTGCCATCCAGTGCACGCAACTGCAGAGCAATATAATCACATTTGCAGCTCAAGTGATCCAGGCTAGTCTCATGGGTTTAATGCACCCAGAGATCCTAAGCCTGCTGAGAGAACGGTATCCGGAATCGCTAGAACACCCCGCCGCTTTGGCACAAATATGGCATGCCACTTGGGAAAACTTAACTCTCAAGGTGGAAGTCGTGCATGAAAGGATTCTGGACCCAGTATTTTTACATCCATTGTCCCACCTGGGACTACCCCTGATAGCCGCTAATGCCACCTTACTACCCCAACAGATGACCCACTGGTCTAATGACTCTCATTCATTTGATTTATCTGGTTGTTTGTTCCACCAGCATTGTGTACAGTGCTTTCGAAATATAGACAGTTTCCGGTATGAGAACACCTCTGAATATATTGTAGTTCCAGTCAATAGTACAGTAATGGTTCAGATTAATAATGAGTGCTTTTGTTTAAGGACTCCGTGTCCACATGTTACAGTATTTCCTAGTGGGGCGACAGCAGTAATTAACCGCACCACTGGCAACCCTTGCTTCTGTGCGCAGCATGTTCAGGATTGTTTTGGGCAGAACTTTTATCTCAGGCGGGAGATAAAAGATTATGTCCTAGGGACTGGATACGTGCCCGCGGAATCCGAGCTAGTCAGGTTCCACATTGAGGATGAGATCCCCGTGTCTATATGGCTACGGAATCTCACCCACCTAGCAAATAGAATACAGGAGGTATCGCACTCCCTCCATCAGATTGCATTGACAGTCAACCATTCCGCCAAGGTAATTGTTGAATCCTCCGAAGATTTGGAATCCACCTCCCAACAGTCATGGTGGGATACCTTCAGTTGGTCCTCCACCGGGGAAGCGATAGCTCACTTCACCTTGCACCCTTGAATAATACTGGTTGTTTTTCAGGTCATACTGGCCATATGCTTGATTGGCCTCGCACTGTGGGTCAAGAAACAAATTTTCCAGCTACAAGCTGGCCGGTTTTACTGAGATCCGAGGCTTGTGATTTGTACATAGTTTATTGATAGTTTAAATAGTTTTGATTGTAATGTTTTGACCATTTGCAAAAACCTATCCGGGCGACCATCTTTCAGGCCTGCTCCGGACTCCAGCTTTCTTGAGGTAGTGAAGCTGTGCACTCAGAACCTACATCTAGCCACCAGCAGAACCTGCAGAACCCGAAGCCCTCGGCATACATCATCAGGCTTGGAGTCAAACTCTGGGTCTGAGCGATGGGGGGGGGCCTCGGCGAGACACCTGCCAAGTGGAATCCCATCCTGTTATGGGATGAATTTGGCTATTTGTCTGCTAACTGGAACCCAGCCTTGTTCTGGGATGACTTTAGCAGACTCGGTCTCAGGGCCGGCGGATTGATGCGGGTTCTGAATCCACAACCTCACTGCTTGGATGGGCCCTGGGAAGGCCAATACTGCTCTATCCTTGGGAGCTATTTAAATCCTCTCTCGCCCACAAACTTTCAGATCACAGCGAGCGAAAGCTCTTTCCACTTGAACTCCCATCAGGCGCTGAGCTGATAATTTGCGTTTTATCTATGCATTGGATAACCTTGTTGTCAGTTCTGTTGCCAAAATAGCTATAGGTTGACAACTCCAGAGAACCAGGAGGATTCCCCTGGACCTGACCATCTCCCCCGGGTATCATGGGGGGGGTGAAGAAGAAAATCGCAGCTCCAATTTGGAGCCGGTCCAAGGAGATGCCCGATTTCTCTGCAGTAGCTGTGGGACCATGTGGGGGGGGGTGACCCCATCACCTCCCAACCGAGACAGAAGACTTTTGAACTGAAAACCCATTTTAAAAGACTATTGCTATCTTGATCACCGAAGAAGCTTCATATGGACTATTCCCTGCTCCAAGATCTGCAAGATGCAAGCAGCTAATAGTCAACTCGCGATTGTTAGCTAGTTTGCAAACTTCGATACATTGTAACAACTGTCACTTTCTCCTTGCTCAAGATTTGCAGTGCCTCATTGGAAGGCGCGCTTTTACTTTTACTCCATCTGTTCATGCATTATGTCAATTGCCGCAGTTGCCAGATTTCCTCATTTCTTATTGCTAATGTACATTTTATGTAAATGTGTTTAGGTATAGTTAGGAATGTATTTTGAAGTTAGAATATCCCTTGTTTTTCCCCAAAGTTCCCCCTTCCATATGGAGAAATACTACCACTGTGCCTTAAGACCCCTATTAGGCTTTAAAACTATTTTTGTTCTTAAGTGGACAATTTTTGATATTGTCCCAAAATCGCTCATTTTCGGGGGGGGGGATTGTTACTGCAGTTTTCTAGTCCGAACTTGTGGGATATTAGATATCATTTGATATCAAGAATTTGGCCTTCACTACCCATTCCTCTCCACGTGCTTGCGAGGCCCCTGGACAAGCACGCACAAAGGCGCAGCCGAAAATAGCTGAACCATTCAAATCACAATCCAGGCAGGCCAGTCATTGCTGAATGCAGCTTTAGGAGACCTCAAGGCAAGTACCTTTTAAGATCACATTATGTATGCACGCTGTTTACAAAAGATCCCCTGCCCCGAGCAGGCAGCTTGATGAGCGGACTATACAACTCTCAAGCACTCCGTGTTTACATACTGTCTACGGTATTGACAACGCTGTCATAATTCAATCGTCTGAAGTACTGACCTTTCGGAGGCTTTGTCTCCAGCCCAAAATCCATTGTTTTCCCAGAGAACGGACTAGCCTACAGGCACATTTTCCCCTATAAGAACCCCTGATTTTGAGCGTCTCATCGGATCGCTCGTGACTTGCCTCCCGACTTGCTGACGCTCTGTTTGACGAGCCTCTCCTCAGCCTCCATGTGCTGAGAACCTACGCTCCCCAGCTTCTTTCCTTTTACCGGGCTACAGGACCAGGTGTAGTATTTTCCCACAAACTCCTTCTGAAAATCCCCTATCCATTTTCCTCTCTTTATTTCTTTAGGACTGTGTGTGGGGTGCACAATTGTGCAGTATCTCTTACTTTTCTGAGTGCGTACATTTGCTGTGATTTATAAATAAAGAAACACAATTATTCTTAACTTCTGTTTGATTATTGACTTGGCCTGACCCTGTAGACATTGGGTTCAAGATCTCGCTACATTGCCCTGCCTCCCGCATTGCTAACTGGTGCTCTAAGCTAATTTCCATTCCCCATTATGTTGAGCACATTGAGATGTCCCTCATGGGACCCCCAGAAATCAGGGTAACACAACTCTATGATTCTATGATTCAATAAGGCACTGTTTGAGTTTGCCTTCCTATAATTGACAAGGGCAGATCGAAGAAAGTTTTTCTTGTGCAAGCATTCCTTATCAAACCAGGATTTGCCCAAATAATCAAGAGGTTTTATTTGGCCCTCCCAAGAATTGGGTTTATGTGTTAAGCCAGCTTGAATCAAGTGGATCAGATCATTGTAGGTCTCTATCAATGTAGATGAAGAGTCATTCATCAGTATTTTAGATCTGAGTGAAGCTACTGTATCAGAGGACAACTCTTCCTTCATTAAATGATCCAGATCTGAAGACCATTTGATTCTTGTCGTTGTTCTTCTTGGTTTAATTGTATTTACTTTTAAAGATGGTTGCTGAATCACTCGGCTTTTAGTCATTTTTGTAAGGACTAATGGAAGGTGGTCACTTTCTGTTGGTGTCAACCCCAAAATGTAGGATTGTATGAAATGCATTCCTTGAAATTAAGCAATAATCAATCATACTGGATCCGCATTGGTTGACAAACGTATATTCACCAGGAATATCACCCTGCACAGCACCATTTAATAGAAATAAATCTAGCCTATATGCAAATTCTGCTAAGCAAAAACCTGAGAAATTTGAAATCTTATAGTTAGAAAACCTGGATAGGAAATACCTATCACCTTTTAACTTAGTAACAGTTGGGAATTTTGTTTCCCATTTAGTATCACTATGGCCAGCATTTAAGTCCCTAAGAATATAAAGGTAAACCGTAGGATATTTATCTATCAAAGAAAAAATAAAATTTTCAATTTTAACCCAGATACTCTCTATTGAAACTTTGGAACTGAGTGGAGGGATATAAATTGTTATTAAAATAAAATTAAAAGATGGTAAATGGAAAAGTATCTCCAATGCTAAGTGCTTACACCTCTCTATGGAGATGATCTTTCTTTCTTAAGGAATAGCTCTCTTGTCTTTCCAATAATCCTATTTACTGGTTTTGTGTAATCATAACTTGCCACATCTGCATTATCTCATTTGTCCTAACAACAGGTCCAGAGGGTAGGACAGTGGTCATTTATGCCCTATACTGTTAAACTGCTATTATTCTGCTTTCAGCATCCCTTGGAATTCTGGGGTTTGTAGTTTCCTGAGGCCAAAGAGCTCCTGAGAATTCTAAAGGCCCCTCCCTAAACTGCAAACCCCAGGATTCCGTAGCATGTTGAAAGTGGAAAGTGACCTGGCTTGTAATCTCACGTTTACAGTCAGTAATTTGCCTCTTCCAGCTTGACTTCTCCATCACCTCAGGTATCATTTATATCAACACCAATTAATATAGTGCCAATTAAACAATATTTGCCAATTAAACCATGCCAACTGTGGGAGGTGTGCAGTGCCGTAACATTGAAGTCACTCCTGTAAAGTCGATCCATTGAGTTGGATGCAAAATTAACTTCTTGGGGTTGATCTTGAGTCCCAGGCAGTGGAGGAGGGAGAGGGTGATGTGTAGGTCTTGATACAGTTTGTATCTGCAGGATGCCACCAACAGCCAGTTGTCAAGGTATGAGTAGGCGATGATGCCCTTGGTTTCGGGCAACTACCACTGCCAGACACTTCATAAAGACTATCAGTGCAGTGGCTAGTCTGAACATTAGCACCCTGTACTGGTAGATCTCATCACCGACAGCAAAGTGCAGGAGCTTCGTATGTTCTGGATGGATTGAAATATGGATGCATCCCAGAGATCTATTGATGTAAACCAATCTCCCCTCCATAGAAATGGGAGGATGGAGGCTAGTGTGACCTTTTTGAATTTGCAAGGACAGATTCCCTTGAAGATCCAAGATGGGATGGAGATTGTCATCTCTCTTCAGAACCATGAGGTAATGGGAGAAATACCCAGTCTTCACACATATGGGAGGCAGCATCTTGACACCACCTTTGGCGAGCAGGATGTCGAACTCTTCCAGTAGGGTGGGATGAGGAGGGGTGGATCAAAATAGGCCAATGGGTGAAATATTTGAAAACTCAATGGCATATCCTAAGCGGACTATGGTGCAGACCCTGGTGTCTGTGGTGATGTTCCACCAAGTGGTATAATGGGCAGATAGATGGGGAACATCAGAGACCTCAATAGCAGTGAGACAGAATGATGGTAGCAGTGGCGTCCTGCAGGGCGAGTCAAAAATTACGATTTCATCAAGGAGGAGGACTTCTTCAATTACTGCTGGCAGTGCTGTCTGAAAGATTTCCATGTGGAAGATGACTACAGAGCCTGTACAGAAGGACCTGGATGGTGATTTGGAGTGGTAGGAGAGCAGACTGTCTGCTCCGGGAGGAAAAAGTGGGTTGTGGGTGAGGGATGGGCATCTTTTTTGGCAGTCACTCTTGTCAGGGATTCAGAGCAGGGAAGCCTGCGAAAATGTTCAGCCCACTGCAAGACATTGCATCATGCTCCAGGTGTATGTGATTGCTAGACATTGCATCAGAAAATGGAGTGGAGTGCAAAAGGTACAGGGTGGTGTGCAGACCCTCTACTCGATTGGTTGTAAATATGTACATAAGGAAGCAATCCTCAGTCTGTAATTGTCTGTTGACCAAACCCGGTGTCTGGCGCAAGCTTTTGTCCGTCTGTTCTATGTTTTGTACATAACGGAACTTTGATGCAAGATAAAGTGCCTCCTGTTTGGAAGAAACTCCTCTGTGTGTGAGTATTCATATTGGGGAACAAGGTTGCTGCTGTTAGCTGGCTGTGAAACCTAGTTTTTTTTGCTGCGTCTCTGTGGGATTGAAACTCCTATCATCCCCCAACAACTCTTGCCTTCAACAAGTGTTCCATCAACTCGTTGGTCATGGTGTGGAATAAGCCCTGGTTGTCAAAAGGGAGATTTTCAATCCATTTATACATATCTTCTGTCAGGCCCGCAGATCTTAGCCAAGTAGAATATCACAGTGCCATAATTTCAGCCATCACTCTAGCCACGCATTATACTGAGTAGTGTGATAATTGAATCTGTTGTGCTACGATTTCCTGTACCTCCTGATGGAAGCAGAGGTCTGCTGACCTCTGCTCCTCTAACAAGCGCAGAATAAAGAACTCATACCAGAGGTACTTCTGGTAGGTTGCTATACATCCCTCCCTGTTGGAAATTTTTGCAGGGAGAGGTGCAGCTGAATAGAAGCATTGCCAAACATTTTTAAAAAAGTTTTTATTGTAAAAAAAACCCCAAAACATAACATAACATAATGAAAGTGAAAGGAAATTTAAAAAATGCTTACATTTCTATTTCTCTCCAAATTTCTTATACCTAGTATTACTTATACAACGTTATAAATCATACTGTTTATATATTTTTGGTTTTTATATATATATATATATATATATATATATATATATATATATGTATATGTATATGTATATGTATATGTATATGTATATATGTATATGTGTGTGTGTGTGTGTCTGTGTCTCATTCTTATTATACGAGCTGTTACTAACTATACCCATAACTAACATTTTCAAATTATAATATTAGTAACTTCATTCTTGTTTCTATCCTTTCAATATATAATATTTATAATTTCATTCTTATTTCCATCCTAAACCATAACTCCCTAATTACCTATCACTCTTATTACTCTACATACCAATATATTAATTCTTTTTTATCACCAACTTAATTAACCCTAAATTAAACCTATCACTATAACTAAGGGTACCTCATCACCAGAGCAATGCTATTCCACCTTCCAAAATTGTAACTCTTCTTGTGGAGGTGTAACACCTTCCTCTTTTGCTAACACCTTTTCCACAAATATCTTCCATATTACAGCAAAATCACTCCCTTTCATTGTTCCTTTTTTAATCTTAATTCCAAATGTTAATTTATCATTAATTGCAGTTTGCCATACTTCTTTATACGAATCCTCTATTTGAAGATCTCTTTGAATTTTCCATTTTCTTGATATAATTAACTTTGCTGCAGTTAGTAAATTTCTAATTAAATCCTTCATAGCCTGAGTGCAACTAACTTTATCATATATAGACAACAATGCTATACTTGGGCATATTTCTAGATCAATTTCTCTCATCTCTTCAAATACTACCTGCCAAAATTTCTGTGTACATCTACAACTTCACCACATATGAATATAAATACCAATTTTTTGACAGCCCCTCCAACACAACCTTGAATAATTCTTATCTATGTGATTTAACCTTACTGGTGTTAGATACCATCTCCAAATCAGTTTATAATAATTCTCTTTTATTCGTACAGATAAATTTTTTAAATGATGCTGATTCCAACTTTTTTCCAATCCTGAATATCTATGTTTTGTGCTAAATCTTCCGTATTTTTCTAAGATAACCCTCTTGCTCTTTATGTTTTGACAACATTTTATATATAAATTTCACTTGTGGTACCCTCCAAAATTTCATTTTCGTCCATACTTTCTCCTTGACTAATCATTTGTTCAAATTTAGTACATTCTCTAAAATCTTTATTATTCTTTTTCCAGTCCACTGCTCTAACTGAATGAAATTAAGCCATGATATCTTTGTATCCCACAATCTCTCCTTTATTTTATCTTTATTCCTCATTATATCCATCTAGTCTTTTAACTTATGTATTTTCTGCTCCCTTAATTCTTTCTCTAATTCACCCCTCAATTCACTGGAAATTTTTCCACCATCACTAGTGGAGTTAATGGTGAAGTAGCAGGCATTAACTTTTCCTTATATTTCTTCCAAATCTCTAATATATTTTTCAAAAGGGGTTTTTCTATTTTTTCCTCTTTCCTCTTGGTGGGACTCCCCTCAAAATATTCTCCAATTTCTTCTCTAATTCTATTGCATCCATCTCTAACCAATCTAATCCCTCTTTTCCCGTTACCCCATCTATAATATATCTCAACTGATCTGCATTATAATATCATTTTAAATTTGGAAGACCCAGTCCTCCTTCTTTTTAGAATTTATACCACTATATTTTATTAATCCTCACTTTTCTATGCAAAAATTATTCAATAATAACTGCCAATTTTTCAGTTCTACTTCTGCTATCTGTATTGGTAACATCCTAAACAAAAAGTTAATCTTAGGCAATATTTTCATTTTTACTAATGCAATTCTACCAAACCAAGATAACTTAATATTTTTATATTCCTCTAATTTCTGCTTTACTTCTTGTTTTAATTTATTATATTTTTTCCTCCAGTCTTTATAAATTTTTTGTAATATTTATTCCTAAATATCTAATTATAATATCTATTTTTTTTTATCCTTTAAAAATCTTGTTCTTCTGTCAGCATTGCCAAACATATCCAGGTGCTTCCCCTCCCTGTCTGGTGGTGTGGAGTGAGGCTTCTTGCCACCTTTTGTCTGGGAGGCTTCCATGATAATGGAGTTTGGCGTAGGGTGGGTGAACAAGCAGGCTAAATCAATCTGATGGATCTTGTAGACTTGCTCTAAATGGCATGATGTTGGTGGGAGGGAGACAGGCTGCACCCAAGCTTGCTTAATAACCTCTTGTAGAGTAGGCAAAAATGGAATCATTGCTGGTGTTAGACTGATTGTTGATGATCTGGAACCTGGGACGCAGAAACATCTAGACCCATGGCTTTCACCATGCGCAAGAGGATATCCACAAACTGCTTGATATCTTCTGCGGAGGCCTCAGCCACCGCCTCTAGGACACTTGTTGGAGAAGAGGGCATAGCTGGGCAGCCTGGTTCCTCCAACAATGAGTCAGAATTGTCACCCTCCAAGCCAGATGACAACTCTTGAGGAGAGGAAGCCTAATGTGTGGTGGAACTGGAGGAGGAAGAGAAGGAACGGTAGATTGAAGCACCACAATCATGGCTGATGTAGTAGTGATGGCTGTAACTGTAACAGGAGTCAGTGATGGTGGAGTGAGAGACACAGTAGCAGTGGTCTGGAATGGTGGCAAGACAAGGCGCTGCATCAAAATTGAAGGCTGTAAAAGCAAAGAGTCCAACCAAGGAGGAATTGGTGGGGTGGAGAAGCTTCCACAATCTGCTGTTGTTCCCAGGTGGTAGAAAATTCAGAAGGTGTGCAGTTGGGTGTCAGCAAACATAAGGCAGGCAATGCACATCAAGATGGAATCCATGCACAAGATCAGTAAGGTGGCAAACATGGCCAGGACCAATGGTGAGGTCACGACTGGGACTGGCAAAGAGACCTGGAATGGGACTAGTAGTGATGGCTGCGGTCTTGTGGGTGATGACTAAGACCTGTCCTGGTAAGATGGACAGTAAGAACGGTAAGAGCTCCCTCCACAGGTGTTTGTGTTGGTATCAATCGATATACGATACAAACATAAATGGCAAGTCCTCTTGATAATGAAAAGGTATATGAAGGCGATCACTCCCTGCTATGTTGTCAGTAACAATCACGAGAATGTGACTGAACAGGTTGTCATGTTGAGGGTAAGCTCAGTGTGGCCAGATGAGCTTGGCTCACGAGAATCTCCAAATCTGAGGCTTGGGATGTGGCACGTGGGTCAAGAGGACCTTCGACCTTTGGAGCCACTGGTACAGAGGACAGTTCCAAGGGAGGTGCAGTTGGCAGTGGTAAGGCCCAGGTGTCGGTACCAAGGAATCAGTAGAGCCCAATGGCTTCCTCAACGAGGAAGAATGCTCTGCACGCTTGTCCTTCTTCTTCTTGAGAAGGACTTCGGAAGTGCCTGGATCTTCAATAGCTCATCTCTTCTTTGAAGGCTTGTCCTTAGCCATCGGTACCGAAGGCACTCAGTGTTCAATCAATCAAAGGATCAATGTTGCTGTTGGTACTGCCATCAATACCATGGTCAGTGTCGATGACGCTGTTTTGTTGGTACTGATGTTGATGGTGCTTCCAATGCTGTAGTCGATACTAATGTAGAAATCAAAGCTGAAGTTGATACTGGCATCAGTATCAAGAATGGTGTTTGGGTCAGAACCAATGGTGTGACCAGTATCCTTGCCACAGTTGTAGAAGCTATGAATAGTGCTGTGTTCTGAGCCACCTTTTCTGGTACTTTTAGGGATTGTTCCCAATAGAAGAACTTCAGTCTGGAAGCCTGATTCTTCAAAGTCTGGGATATAAATTGATGGCAAATCTTACAATGTCTCATGTTGTGTTCCTCCCCAAGGCAAAAAAGGCACTGTTTGCATGCATCTGAGAGGGACATTTTCCTATTACAAGAGGAACAGTGTTGAAGAGGGACGTAGAGGCCATGAGAAGAAGAAAAGGGGGGCAAAGACAGAAATATAAAGATGTTTTTGTGTCTTTGAAAAAAGATACAACAAAGAAGAATAATGTGAAGAAAGAGAAAAACAAGTTCAGAAAAAACAATAAAAATAGTACTCAAGCACTGAACAGACAGAGAAGAGTGACTCAAATGGTGGAAAGAAACTGAGAAGATGGTAGCTTGGCAGGCTCAAGCATGTGCAGTAGGCTGAAGACGGCGGGGGTTTCCTGCCAAGCTACTCAGCTGTGGAACATTCCAGGGGAGTCTATGCACAGATGGCAAACCCCACTGTGTGAGACACAGAGACCAGGAAGAAGAAAGCCCGTTACACATACCCACCACCACCATTTCAGGAGGTGTTGGGGCATCTCAAATTCTGGCAGACCCACATGGGAGGAGGCAGTCTTTCAGACATCTTGGCCCCAAGTAGGTTAGGACTTTGTAGGTCAACACCAGTACTTTGAATTGAGCTTGGAAGCAAATTGGAAGGCAGCGTAATTCTTGCACAACTGGTTTTATATGGTCTGTAAAATGCACATTTGGCTGCTACATTTTGCATTAGCTGCAGCTTTCAAACGCAGCTCCACATACAGTGCATTACAGTAGTCTAACTGAGAAGTAACTAAGGCATGAAGTACTGTGGCCAGATCTGTCCTTTCCCATGAAAAGGTGCAGCTGGCACATCAGTTGAAGCTGGACAAAAGCACTCTTGGTCACTACAGCCACCTGACTTTCCAGGAGTAGTGCTGGGTCCAAGAGCACCCTCCAACTACCAGCCTGATCTTTCAGAGGGAAAGTAACTCCATCCAGAAAAGGCTGTGTGATCCCAATCCCAGGCTCGATTTCCTACTGACCAGCAGCACTTCTGTCTCATCTAGATTAAGTCTCAGTCTGTTCACCACATCCATTCATTTACCATAACCAGACAAGGATGCAGTACTTTCACACACTCCTTGGCATCAGTCATAAAGAAGAGAAAGAGCTGGGTATCATCAACATACCGATAACACCCAACCCCAAAGCTTCAGAGCATTGGATTGTTACCCTGATTACCGGGGTCCTGGGAGAGACACCTAAATGTGCTCACAACAATGGGGAGGGAATTAGCAAAGAGCACTAGTTAGCAATGCAAGAGGCAGATCTTGAACCCTATGTCTACAGGGTCAGGCTGAGTCAATGATTAAGCAGAAGTTAATAATAATAATTGTTTTATTGAAATACAGTCAAACACATGTATGCAACACACTCACACGAAGAACCATAGAAATAAAAGTAGGAGGTGATTTTGAGAGGAGGTTTGGTATGGGAAATACTACATCTGTCCTGAAGCCCGGTAGTAGCAAAGAAGCTGGAGAGCGTAGGTTCTCAGCACACGGGGCTGAGGGGAGGCTTGTCAAATGGAGAAGTGACAAGTCAGGAGGCAAGTCACGAGCGATCCAACGAGACTCTCAAAGTCAGGGGTTCTTACAGGGAAAATTGTGGCCGCAGGCTAGTCCGTACTTGGGGATAACAATGAGTTTCGGGCTGAAGACAAAGCCTCCAAAAGGTCAGTACTTTAGATGATTGAATTATGACCAGATTGCCAATAGAGTAGCCAGTATGCAAACGCAGAGTGCTTGAGAGTTGTATAGTCCGCTCATCAAGCTGCCTGCGCGGGGCAGGGGATCTTTTGTAAATAGCGTGCATACATAATGTGGTACTTGCCTTGAGGTCTCCTGAAGCGGTATTCGGCAATGACTGGCCTGCCTGGATTGGGATTTGAATGGTTTGGCTATTGTCGGCTGCACCTGTGTGCATGTTTGTCCAGGGGCCTCGCAAGCACATGGAGAAGAATGGGTACAGAAGGCCAAATTATTGATATCAAATGATATCTTAATATCTCACAAGCTCGGGCTAGAAACAGTGGTAACAATCCCCCCCCAAAAATGGGCGATGTTGGGGACAATATTGATCATTTTCCAATTAAAATCAAAAATAGTTTTAGAGCCAAATCGCGGTCTAAAGGTTCAGAGGTAGTATTTCTCCATAAGGAAAGGGAATTTTGGGGAAAAGCAAAGGGTTTCCATCTCATAAAAACATTCCTAACTAAACCTAAACACATACACACAAATGCATAGCAACAATAAGCAATAAACAACAATAAATCGTCCCGCCAACTGAGAAACGGCAGTATATGAGCAAAGTGCAAAACAGTTGAGTCTTTGAAGCAAAGTGTGCCTTCCAATGAAGCACTGCAAGTCTTGAGCAAGGAGAAAGTGATAGCAGTTACAATGTATCCACTTTTGCAAAACTAGCTAACAATCGCAAGCTGACTATTAGCTGCTTGCATCTTGCAGATCTTGGAGAAAGGAATAGTCCATGAAGAGCTTCTTCAGTGAGCAAGAAAGTAAAAGGCTTTCAAAATGGGTTTTTAAGTTCAAAGTCCTTTGTCTCAGTCGGGAGGTGTTTGGGTCACCCCCCCCATGGTCCCACAGCTGCTGCAGAGGGCTTGGGCATCTCCTTGGACCGACTCCCGATTGGAGCTGCGATTTTATTCTTCACCCCCCCTCGATACCAGGGGGAGATGGTCAGGTCCGGGTGGGCTTCCCGGCTTTCCAGAGTTGTCAACCTAGAGCTATTTTGGCAACAGAACTGAGAACAAGGTTATCCAATACACAGATAAAACACAAATTACCAGCTCAGCACCTGATAGGAGTTCAAGTTGAAACAATTTTTGCTTGCTGTGATCTGAAAGTGTATGTGGGAGCCAGGATTTAAATAGCTCCCAAGTATAAAGCTGTTTTGGCTGTAAGAAGGCCGATATGGGTAGCAAGGCTGTGAACTCAGAACCCACATTCATCCATCGGTCCCGGGAAGGCGAGCGCACACGAAGGCACACTCAATACACTCTGCCTTCCACATAACAGGATGGAATTCTACTTGGCAGAAGCTCGCCGAGGTCCCCCCCATCGCTCAAGCCTAGAGCCTGACTCCAAGCCCGATGATGTATCCCGACGGCTTCGGGGTCTGCTGGTACGGTGCTGGTGGCTAGATGTAGATTCTGAGTGCACAACTTCCCTACCTCAAGAAAGCTGGATTCCGAAGCAGGCCTGAGAGACTGTCGCCTTCGGATAGGCTTTTGAAACCAGATGGGACATTCTGATCAAAACAATTCACACTAACAATGAACTATTTACAAATTACGAGCCTCAGAGCTCTCAATAAAACCGGCCAGCTTGTAGCTGGAAAATTTGTTTCTTGATCCACAGTGTGAGGCCAATCAGGCATAGGGCTAGTATGACCTGAAAGGCAACCAGAATTATTAAAGGGTGCAAAGCGAAGTGGGCGATCGCTTGCCCCGTGGACGACCAACTGAAGGTGTCCCACCATGACTGTTGGGAGGTGGATTTCAAATCTTCGGAGGACTCAACAATTACTTTGGCGGAGTGATTAACTGTCAATGCAATCTGATGGAGGGAGTGCGATACCTCCAGTACTCTATTGGCTAAGCGGGTGAGATTCCATAGCCATGTAGACATCGGAATCTCATCCTCGATGTGGAATCCGACTAGTTCGGACTCCGTGGGCATGTATCCAGTCTCTAAGACATAATCTTTTATCTCCCGCCTGAGATAGAAGTCGTTCCCAAAACAATCCTGTACGTGCTGTGAGCAAAAGCACGGGTTGCCAGCGGTGCGGTTGACGCTTACTGTCACACCACTAGGCAATACTGTCATATTTGAACACGGGGTTCTTAAACAAAAGCACTCCTTAGTAATCTGTGCCATGACTGTAGTTTACCGGTACTACAACATATTCAGAGACATTGCTATAACCAAAACTATCAATATTATGAAAACACTGTACCCAGTGGTGGTGAAATAAACAGCCGGATAAATCAAACGAGTGTGTACCATTGGACCAATGGTACATTTGTAGAGGGAGTAGGGTGGCATTAGCGGCTATTAAGAGTAGTCCTAGATGGGAGAATGGATGTAAAATTACTGGGTCCAGAATCCTCTCGTGTACGACTTCCACCTTGAGAGTTAGGCTCTCCCAAGTGGCATGCTGTATCTGCGCCAAAGCGGCGGGGTGTTCTAGGGGCTCCGGGTAGCGCTCTCTCAGCAGGATCAGGATCTCCGGGTGTATTAATCCCATGAGGCTGGCCTGAATCACCTGAGCGGCAAAGGTGATTATGTTGCTTTGCAGTTGCGTACACTGGATAGCAACTGACATATTGTGTGTCGTGGTTTCTAAGACACGACCGAGGTCAGATACTGTATCTCTCTCTGTGCCAACCCACTGCAGTAACAATTGACTGATCAAATCCATTCCTTGCGCCAGGTTAGTTAAACCAGCGGCGGAGGACACACCAATTTCTTCAGTTTTAGAGCCAATCATGCCTAACTTATTTGCGAATACCTCGTTATCCATTGCATTAATTACTGCGCCGCCAGTTCCTATTCCTTCTAAGATGGTCCCTAGGACGCTTCACTCAGAGTGAGTGTGTGGGTGGGAAAATGACAGTCAGTACTTTTCCCAGTGCTCCCACTGTGTCCATGTTAATTTTAGATAAGGTTGGCAGGCAGTAATGACCTTCGAAATGTTGACTACCATGAAATTTAAAACCATGGTGGTGACAATGGGTTGGGAGTTCAAGTGCGCTGTTACCCTGTTTACTGGGGGTCCTGTGAGGGACACCAAAATGTGCTCAACAATAGGTGGGGAAGATTAGCTCTGAGCACCGCTTTAGCGTTACCAGAGGTAGGGTAACTTAGCAGGATCTTGAACCCTATGTCTATGGGGTCAGGCCGAGTCAAGGAGCACACAGAAGTTGAAATAATAACTGTGGTTTTATTAAAACACAATCAAACAGTGTATGCGGCACACTCACACAAGATAACTAAAGAAATAAAGGTTGGAGTGGGATAAAGGGGTTTTTAGAGGAGTTGTTGGTTTGGGTGATACTTCACCTGTCCTGAAGCCTGGTTGGAAGCGGAGAAGCTGGGGAGCGTGGATCTCAGCACGTGGGGCTGAGGGGAAGGCTCACTGGACAAAGTGACAGCAAGGCGGGATGGAAGCCAAGAGCGATCCAAGGAAGCGCTCAAAGTCAGGGGTTTTTATAAGGGGAATTGTGACCGCAGGCTAGGTCGGACTTGGGGAAAACAATAGATTTGGGGCTGGAGACAAAGCCTCCGAAAGGTCAGAATTTGAATGATTCAGTTATAGCCAAATTGTCAATAGGATAGCCGTTATGCAAACGTGTACTTGAGCGTTGTATAGTCAGATCATCAAGCTGCCAGCGTGGGGCAGAGGATCTTTTGAAAGCTGCGTGCATACCTAATGAAAGTACTTGCCCTGAGGTCTCCTAAAGCTGCGAGTCGGCTATTTCTGGCCTGCCTGTATTGTTTTGGAATATTATGGCGATTATCGGCCGAGCCTGTATGCGTGCTTGTCCAGGGGCTTCGCAAGCACGTGGAAGGGAATGGGTATGTGAGGCCGAATTATTGATATCAAAAGATATCTTTTCATATCCCCCAAAGCTCGGGCTAGCCAGGGCAGTGACAACGCAACTATCTCTATATCCTTACGTATTACGGTGCTCCCCACATACATGGCTGGGGAACTAATGGAAGGAGGTGTATAAACAGGGGAATCTGGGCACCACATTTTGCCACATGCGAATTTGCAACTGGTCGGGGTATGGGTGAGGTTACGGCACGCGAATAGAAAAGTTTTCCACTCCCATGCCGGGTGACAATCATCGTAGGTGAACCTAATCACAAACAGGGAGGGATCGTGGTGCCGACTCCGGACCATCTTGACGGTCAACGGAGATGGGGCAATGGCTATTTCAGTGTAGACCTTAGCTTCGCTACCAGCCACAGACATGCGTAACTCTGAGCTAAGCCTCCCTTTAGGGCGTACCTGTATCTGTGAGAATAGTTCAAATGGGTACCTCTTTTGAAACCAAGGTAACAGATGTGAATTTCGTAGCAGGGCTTCTGCCTCCTGGTAAGGATTCCAATGGCAGATCGCCTGCACGTTGAATTTCCAATTGATGGTGAATTGGGTTGTGTATTCAGGAGAGGCTCTGAGGACATATTTAATCAAAGAAAACAGTATCGCAATGAACGGTCCCATTCCGTCTCCCTGTAGGGAACACAGATACGGGAGTCCGTCACTATCTTACACTAACCTATAACTATATACAGGGGCTATTTACAAAAGCAGGAAAGTCAGAGGGGTGGCCACTCTTCTCTGTCCCATTCAGACAACGTTCGTTTACCCATTGTCAAAGGTCTCGTAAATTGAGACAAATGTCTCGGACAAGTTAACGGCTGGCACTTCCTTGGGATTTAAGGAAGTTTTACAAATCACTGGACTTACATTGGGCTTTTGGGTGCCTGGATCTTCCGACTCGGGAATTGCCACAGAGGCGGGATCGACAGGCTGACTTTTCCATTCTTTCAGCTGGGAGACGTGGAAGAATTTAAGCCAGTTTCCCTTCTTCCTAGGTATGCGGACCTGATAGACTGAGATAGAAATCCTTTTCACAACGGGGACGGGACCCACCCATTTAGCAGCAAGAGAGTGCCAGTCCTTATAGAAGTTCCTATACAGGACCAGCTGCCCTTCTTCCCACTGGCATGGGTGATGAACCCATCCCAGCCTCTTATTCATCTTTTGCAGGTTCTTGCCTAGTTGTTCTGCTACCTGCCTGTGTATTTGACTTATATGTTGGATCAGATTTTTCACCCACTCGTTCTTCAAGACAACGGGTTCCAAATCTGAAGGCAAACTAGTGTCAATCCAAAAGGCTTCAGGCAACATCATTTTACGCCCTGTCATAACCATGTGTGGCGTAAAACCATGTGATGCCACTGTGCCTCGGAATGCCATCAAGATAATGGGCAGTTTGACGTCCCAATCCTTCCCCGAGGAGTGCACAACTTTCCGGAGTGCCTCCTTTAAAGAACGGTTGGTACGTTCTATCTGTCCGGAGCTTTGCAGGTGATGCGCAATGTGGAATCGCTGGCGTATGCCCAGCACCTTGCACAACTCTTCGGTCACCTCTCCAGTGAAGAGAACTCCAAGATCTGAGTCAAGGTCACGTGACACACCCCAGTGAGCCCAAACATTGTTCAATAGCAGCCGCGCAGCTGTGCTGGCTGTTTTGTCTCTGCAAGGGAAGGCCTCTACCCATTTGCTAAAGGGATCAATTACAGTCAAACAGTACTTGTTCCCTCTAGGTGTGGTGGGCAAAGGACCTATGAAGTCAATTTGGATTTGGGTCCAGGGACCCTTAATCTGTTGGTGCTGAATGGGAGCTTTGGGCCCGGAGGGGTCAGCATTGACCATGGTGCAAGACAAGCAATTGTCAACCCGCTGGTTAACATCTTGCTTCATCTGGGGCCACCAACTGGTTTCCCTAACTCTGTCCAACGTGACTCCTCGTCCACGGTGTCCCTGCTCGTGAATGAACTGGATCACGTCTCCACGGAGGTCCTCAGGCACTATCCAATGGCACTGTCCACTGGCATCGACGGCCCAGAACACTCTGTCTGCTCTATTTGAAAGCAGCCAGACTCGTCAGAGCCATTTCTGGCCAGTTTGGAAATCTCTGGGTCTCCCTTCTGAAGGGTACCTAAATCAAACATAGGGGGAAGCAACAGCTGTTTGAGATTGACATTGATGGCAGCAATGGGAGCCCCATCGTCCATCAAAGCCGTGTCCCTGGCAAGGGCATCTGCCCGGTTGTTCCAAATGCAAGTAGCCGTGCCCTCTTTTGGTGCCTTCGGACATGAGCAACCCAAGTAGGGGTAGTCCTTTCTTCAATTTGGACAGCAATGCGAACTCATTTGTCCAGATGGGTTATGGGTTTCCCATCTGCAGTTTTCAAGTCATTTTGGATCCAGATTGGAAGCCACACACTGGCTGCTTTAGCAGTCCAATCTGAGTCAGTGTAGATGGCTAATGGGCGGTCAAGCGGTTCGTGCTCTAAGATAGCCTTTAGAGCTTCTACTTCCGCCGCTTGGCTAGAGTGGGGCTGGGCTTTTCCCTGTAGGGTGAAGGAATCTGCGACATGGATCGCTCCAAAGCCTGTCCGTGGGCTACCGTCCACGTGCATGGAAGAACCATCACAGAACCAACATGTAAAACCCTGTAATTGAGCCTCTTTGAGAGAAGCTCCCCATTCAACCGGCCAATTAGGTTGGAACATCAGTGACAAAGGACATTCGCATGCCTCTGGTCGCAACTAGACCATAGGGAGTGGGTGGGTCTTGTGGCTGTTCTTGGAAATCCACCCCACGTGACACCAGGGAAATGGTCCATTTGGCTATCCGTGCATTGGATACCTGGCCGTTCTGGAGCTTTCCAGAGAGAATATACTTAAGCGGTATGTGTGGGGGTCTGGACAATTACACGGGTGCCTCCAATCATAAATTCCCAGTGCGTTAGAGCCCAGACGAGTGCGAGGCATGGTTTCTCGCAAGGGGTGAATTTGGTCTCATGGGAGTTTAAATTACGGGGGCATATGCTATAACACGCTGAGTGCCGTTCAGTTGCTGCTACAGAACTGCTTCTATACTCCTATCTGAGTTGGCTAGTTGTATAAGGAACGGTTTGGACATGTTCAGGTGTGCCAGTGCTGGTGCTTTCATAAGGACCTGTTTTAGCTGTGCAAAGGCCTGCTGCTGTGCAGGTCCCCACTCCCACTGGGCATTCTTTTTCAACAGGGCATATAGAGGCTTTGCTTTGGCGGCAAAAGACTCAATAAAATCCCTGGAGAAATTGAAAGTTCCCAAGAGTGAGTGAAGAGAGTGCACATCTATGGGGCAGGTAATTTTGCAATTACCTCGAGCCTTTGCGCATCAGGAGTGCATCCTTCTGTGCCTAAACAAAGTCCTAGGTATTTGATCTCCGTGGTCACCAACTGTGTTTTTTCTCTACTGGCCATAAATCTGGTGTCTCTAAGTACAGCCAGTACTTCATGGGTAATGTCCCTAGTTTTGTCCTCTGAATCAGAATGGATGAGGATGTCATCCACGTAGGACAAGACGTGGGCTCGTGAGACTGGCTGCAGCCAAGTCCACATCTTGACCATGTGCGCGTGGCAGATGCTGGGGCTTGAGTGAAAACCCTGAGGCGTTCTTTGAAGACGTACTGTTGCCGTCGGAACGTGAAGGAGAACTTGTACCAGCATGCTTTGTGTAGCGGTATTGAATGAAAGGCGTTAGCCAAATCCAATACGCTGTAATACTTGGCTCCAGCCGCAATAGCAGACAAGATCTCGTTGTATTTGGCCACGACTGGTGCCACGGGGGGAGTGACGGAGTTCAAAGCTCTGAAATCCACCGTCATTCACCACATTTTACCGTCGGCCCTGAGCACAGGCCACAAGGGTGCATTACAGATGGACTGCATAGGAGTGATTACGTCCCACTGGACAAGTCCTTCAATTGTCTTTCCTATGCCTTCCTTGCCTCTGCAGGATACCTATACTGCTTTTGTGGTGGGGATCCTTGCTTTCGATTAACACGCAAGCACCCTTCACCTTGCCACACTTAATTTTGTCTCTAATCCAAACTTCAGGGAATGCTTGTACCCATGGATCACTATCCACATACTGCACGGGGGCAGGGGCCTTAATAGCAGCACAGTGGTGTACCGCGGAGATCTCAGGGGGTCCCTGGTCTAACTGCCACAAAAACCCGTTTGCGTAGTCCACTATAAGCTTATTTCCCCGGAGGAATCCAATGCCCAAGAGGCCTTCGTCTTCCCCGCGGTTCTCACAAGCCCACAGTTTAAAACAGAACGTGTTAACGGGCATAGGGATATTGGTCCATGCCGTAGCTTGGTGTCCCCCCCCACCATATCCAGTCAACTGGACAGTCTTGGGGGTGGGCTCACTGTGTCTCACCAATTTGGGGTGCAGCACATTCAGCTCTGCACCAGAATCCACAAGAAGGGTGGCAGGAGTCTTGTCCCTCTCAGTCCCAATGCCTGCCTTCACCCAGAACCTTCCCTACTTATCTGGCTTCAGCCGAGCCACGACGTTGCGGGGAAGCTTCCTGGACTGGGGGCACCCCTATTCTTGCAAGTCCAGGTTGGGATAGTATCCAGCTGGGGGAGGGCCATTGGTCATGGTGCTGACCGGCTGTTTACTCCCCGCCTGAAGCTGCTTCTCCAGAGCATCTAAGAGTTCGGACGCTGGCCTCTTGTCGAACTGGCTCGTGTCCAGTCTGAACTTTCTAAGCATGCCCCAGATCTTTACACTATCTGAAGAGTAAGTCTGGGTTGTGGGCTCGTAACCGCCGGACATCTCCTTAGGGGCACCAAGGTCCGGGATCTGCTTCAGGGCTGCGGGCGGCTGAGCGGAGTTCCCTGTCCTATTGGGCTGACTGCGGGAATCCCTAGCCTGCCACTGTCTGTTGTCCTGTCTGGGAGGAGGGCGCGAGTTCCAATTCCCCTTGGGAATGGAATTCGGAGCCGTCTTCCTGTGCTGGGAATGGGGTCCATAGTTGGAGTATGTTACCTCCTGTATGGGCTCCTAATTCCTGGCATAACCCTTATGGGACTTAGGAGGGCGCTTCAGAGAACCGGCCTCGCGAAGCAGGCTAGCGACCCGCCTCAGGTTGTCTCCGAACTCCTCCCAGCCAGTTGTGTCGGGGTCTACCAAGCCCAGGGCCAGTTTTGTTTCGTGGTTAAAGACCTCCGTAAAGGAGAGTCTTAAATTCTACCTGGTTGAAATTGTACCCTCCTGCGGTCAAGGGGACCTTCTCAGCTAAAATGGCCAGAAGCTGCTTCCGAGCCACGTAAGCTTCAGGGTTCTCTCTGGGATCCTGTTGCTCTATGCCATACAGAACGCTAGCGCTCTGCCCAGGCCACAAAATCCTTATCATCTCCCTCATCTACTCGTGGGCCTCGAGTCTCATTAAGCCTCGAGCTGCCACTGCAGACTCCAACGTGGGGAGCTCTGAAGGGGACATGCACAACCGAGCCAGCTGGGTTAATTCCTGGCCGTTGGCTGTGGGCTGTGAGTGGATCACGGCATTAAGCCACATGATCCCTGTATGTTTGTTTAGAGGGCCAAGTTGATCTGCAATCGCCTTGGCCTCTGTGGCTCTCCAGGGGACCCAGGTCTCTATTTCTTGGGTCTCCTGCACCTCTGCTCTATCTAAACCTCCTTCTCCCACAGGGGCAATCCTCGTCGTCATGGAACGGGTCTCTACTGGCTGGACTGGGACCCTATGATCACTCTAGTCCGGGTTGTGGGGAAGGGTAGGGTAGCCAGAGCATCCTCTGGCAGTGGCAATTCAAGGGAGAACGATGCCCTTCTGGTGTTAAGTTGGTTGTCCAGTGCCCCAATTTGCTTATAGCAAGCCACGTGACTAACAGCCTCCTACTGTCCTTTGACTTGCCCTACCATAAATCTGGCTGCAGACCTGGTGTGGGCTAGTTCAGCTTCTAAAGCGTGAGCCTTCTCCTCCAAAGTCTGAGCCTGAAGATTGGCTGCACTCAGTTTTTGGGAGGTGGCCTGCGCAATGGAAGCGAACGCTACCTTGTCCGCCCGCAGGACCTCCATCTCAGCATGAAGCCGGGCATTCTATTTCTCGGTTGCTGCTAACTTTTCTCTGGTCTCTACCAGGGAATGTGACGCATCTTTGGCCGTAAGCCAAAGTACCCATGCGGCCAACACATCCTTGGATGGTCTGAACGGGTTCTTGGACTTTTCGTATACTTCACGGAGGGTGGCAAAGGGGTCGGCCATCTGGAAGCTCGTGTCCTTCCAGGGGCATTGTCCTTTACTGAGTACCCACTTTTCGAGCTTTCCTTTGGACTCCTTCTCTATCGTGAAGTCCTTAACTTCCATGTTCCTCTCAGCCATTCCAACCTAACACATGGGACCAGGACTTGGAGGGACAGGAAGGATCACCAAGACCCCTGGGGGATTCTAGGGAAACGAACGCTACGGAACTCAATTGGGAAAAAGGTGTGGCAACCTAACTCCAGCCTGCCCAAAGAAAAGTCACTTTTGTCTGTCTAAGCCCGGCCTTCCACCTCGACAGCTTAGGGACAAAAGGATGAGGAAACGGTTCAGGGACGGGGAGAGTCACCTAGACTCCAGAGAAACCTTCATGAGTACTCTGCCTGCCAATGAAGGGGGGAAATGAACCCAGTGGAACTTACAGTGCTGCCTGGCCAAGCAGCAGGGAAAAAGCGGTGAGGAGCCAAAACTGAACCATCCCTAACAGTTTTTCGGGTGAGGGGGCCCTTCCTCCACCTCGGGCAAAACCTTCAGAAACCCTATTCTAAGTCAGGACTCACCACCCGCACCTACTTTGCTAGTAATTGGGACGCACCCGTGTTACTCTGGGGGAGGCGGAATTCTTCCCTAAGTGCTTTTGCTGCCTTGCCTTGTGAACGTGTCTGGTGCTCTGGATCCCAGCTCACGATAGTACCCAAGTTAGGGATGTGATTCCCAGGTCAGTTTGTGCACACCCCTTGCTATCGGTCTTGATTCACTGCCCGGGAGCTAGTGACCAAGCTGGGGTGGCTGACACACACAAACCAAGAGAGAAAGGGGTGCAGAGTTCCCAGCCAGATAGTATAGCTCCTGGAGCTCAAACACACAGAGTTCATGCACACGTGTTCCCAAAATCAGCTTAAGATGACTATGGCCGTTGCCTAAGTCTGTACCAGCCTGACTTGCGTAGGTTCGCGACTCCCACTCAAATTAGGGGTACAGGGGCTGCCCGCATTCTCCACCACTCTGTTACCCTGATTTCTGGGGGTCCCAGGAGGGACACCTAAATCTGCTCACAACAATGGGGAGGGAATTAGCAAAGAGCACTAGTTAGCAATACGAGAGGCAGGGTAACGTAGCAAGATCTTGAGCCCTATGTCTACGGCGTCAGGCTGAGTCAATGATCAAGCAGAAGTTAATAATAATAATTGCTTTACTGAAATACAGTCAAATACGTGTATGCAACACACTCACACGAAGAACTATAGCACTAAAAGGTAGGAGTTGGATAGAGGAATTTTAAGAGGAGGGTTGATATGGGAAATACTATACCTGTCCTGAAGCCCGGTAGTAGCAAAGAAGCTGGAGAGCGTAGGTTCTCAGCACCTGGGGCTGAGGGGAAGGCTCGTCAAACGGAGAAGCCGTCAGTCGGGAGGCAAGTCACGAGCGACCCAACGAGACGCTCAAAGTCAGGGGTTCTTATAGGGAAAATTGTGCCTGCAGGCTAGTCCGTACTTGGAGATAATAATGAGACAAAGCCTCCAAACGGTGAGTACTTCAGATGATTGAATTATGACCAGATTGTCAGTAGAGTAGCCAGTATGCAAATGCAGAATGCTTGAGAGTTGTATAGTCCGCTCATCAAGCTGCCTGCTCAGGGCAGGGAATCTTTTGTAAGTAGCGTGCATACATAACGTGGTACTTGCCTTGAGGTCTCCTGAAGCGGCATTCGGCAATGGCTGGCCTGCCTGGATTGGGATTTGAATGGTTTGGCTATTGTCGGCCGCGCCTGTGTGCATGCTTGTCCGGGGCCTCGCAAGCACGTGGAGAGGAATGGGTGAAGAAGGCCAAATTATTGATATCAAATGATATCTTAATATTCCACAAGCTCAGGCTAGAAACAGCCGTAACAGCATGTCACCTCCCTTTCCTCAGAAGGCTCTTGTTTTTGGGTTCCATGTGAAGAGAAAGGCAAGTTATTAAACCAAGAAACAAATATATAAATATATACATAAATAGACAGGATTGGGATAGATTTCTAACCCCTCCGAAGTTTGGACTTCAACTCCCAGAAGTCCTAGCCAGCATACCCAACACTAAGAATTATGGGAATTGCAGTTTAAAAATTCTGGCAGCTCAAAGGTTTGTTTATTTATTTATTTAAGCACGCCCATGGCAGGCAAAAATAAAACAAGAACACTCGCCCCCTCTCAGATGAAGAAAACCGCTCACGGATCGAGTTTCATCCTTCTGTAACTGTTTTTAAAAAGTCATTTTGCTACGGGGGGGGAACAATGACAACATTCTTTATGAACGGTGTTATTCCAGACGTGAAAGGAGTCTAGAAGTCTTCCCAAGGAACTTAAGAGCGGAAGCGACCGTTCAGACGCCCCCCCCCCCGTCCTCCTAACTCGTGTCAGCGGGAACCTGACTCAGCTTGCTTACTGGGAAATGAGGCAGCTTACTTTCCAACTGACGCAGAGAGTTACAACTTGCTTTAGCGTCAGCTCCTTCTGAAATGTTGCGACCAAACATGGGGGAGGGAGTATGAATCTCACCGATTTCCGCCCGACATTTTGAGTAGGCCGGGCTTTTAGATTCACGAACGGAGCACCCGCCGCCTTTGTCGTCGTTTCCTCTTTTTACTCCAGAGCCACCGGAGGAGTGGCAGAGTTAGTTCCCCACCCCCAGCTCTGCCAGCACCTTTTCCGCCAGGCCGCTTCGACGGGGTTGCTCTTAACGAACACTGGGACAAAGGCGGAGCTCCAAAGAGGACACGGGAATGAGGCCGCCTCCTCCTTTTCCTTTCCTCCCAGCTCCAGAGAAAGGGATCGATCCGCTTGACGCAGGACTTCAGGTGCACCTATGAATCAAGAGCAGCTGCGGTCCCGCTTGCGGGATCGGAGGTCGCCACCGAACTTGCAATGCGAGAGGTGAGCTTCCGAAACGCTGCCGGGTGCAACTGAATAGTATAGCAAGGGAAGCAGAACTAACTAATAGGCAAGCAGGGAGCGTTTTGTAAATCGATCGATCAAAGTTTCATTTCGTGTTTACGGTCCCTCCTTTCTGAAGACTACCTCTCGTCTCGTGTTGAGCCGCTTTTCTCCTGAACGAGGGTTGTTGATTTCAGTGAGCTTTATCTTCATGTGTTCATGTAACATACTGATATCTCCGTTCACTTAAGCTTGAATTTCGCCGAGGCTTCTTTCTTTGCAAGGCACAAGAAAACTGGATGAGCATGTTTTATCTCCCCCATGTCCCTTTCTTTCATCTTCCCCACCAAATATGCCCAGAGTGTATCGTGTAGGATAATTTTAAGATTATCAGAATCATCTTGGTTCGATTTTGTCCTAGGATCAGAGAAATTATTCTGTCTATGATAGCTTTATATTGTCTGTTTTTATCGGTACTGGCAGTTCTAGCATCAGAGGCTTTGCAGGAGCATCAAGAAAGTGTAGGTTCTCCTTAGTATGCAAGTCGAATGACCCATTTTCTCAAACTAGGGTGGAGTTGTAATGCTTGTGGGGGAGATACAGAACTACTGTGAGCAAGAAAAGACATGTATTCCTATGTGTTGAAATTGAGCTGCTGTTTGCTAGCATGATAAAATCTGTGAGACCCTTTCAAGCATGCCCATACAAGTTTTCTATTCAGGTTGGGAAAGAACTTGATCCTTTTGTCTGGTCCCATGATGGGTGAACTGTGATAAAAAAGCAGGCCTAGATTTGAGAAAGAAATAATATTAACAGTATGAAATTTTGTATCATAATGGAATAGTGTCTGTTCTCAGGGCCTGTTTCCTGTATTGCTGTTTTTCTTCAATCTAGATTCTGACACAGAAAGAAACTTCCTGGGAATCTTTCATTCAAATCTATTAAACCTTCATGAGAGTTACTGGTAGATCCCTCTGGGTGAGGGGAGTTATATGGCCCTCCAAATGTTGATTGACTTTAAGTTCCAGTCCTGGCTCACATTGCAATGGCATAGAATGCTGGGAGCTGCAGTGCAATAACATCTGGAGGGCTGAATGAATCTCACCCCTAATTAGAGATGTTGGCAACCAGGCAAGTGTAGTATTTTACAGTCTTCTGCTGTGTTTCAGTTCTGTCTTTAGAGCAATCATTTGATGTCACTGAAACTTTGTTTCCAGTTTAGATAGTAGGGACAGACAGACAGAGAGGGTTAGACCAAAGTACCTGGAACCTTGGATTATGAATCTTCTGCTAGAGTACAAAGAGCCTGAAGCCAAAGAAGATGGGCAGTTTGGACATGTCCTGAAGGTGGGTTAATGTAATTTTTCTCAGTAGGGATGAATAGGGACCCCCCCCCCCCATATATATATTCCTCCCTGTCCAAGGAGGCTGGGATAATACATGAACAATGTGTTTTTATATGCTGAAATTGGGCTACTGTTTACCAGCATGATAAACGCTCATACTTTGTATTTCTTACGTTCATTGTTTTTCTTCACAAAAGTCCTGTGGTCTAAGTTAAATGGAGAAAGAGACTGTTGATCTTGGGATCACCCATTGTGCTATTATGTTTGAATGACGATTTGAACATGGTTCTCTCCACTCCTAGTCAAGCAGTTTAACCATATATCACATTTGCAAAGTAATCCTCTAATATGGATATACTTGTTTCTGCTAATCTTTGGGAAGGAAGATGAGGAGCTGTGCTGTACTTCTCAGCTCTGGTTTGTGGCGCGGGATGTCTGCTTTGAGTATGAAGCTTGTTGACTGTGTGCCATATAAGCAGGGATGATTTATTTCTGTTAATGAATCAGTTAAATTCATTGATTCAAAACATTTGCTTGACTAAAAAGATGCCCCTGCTTCACAGGAAAGTAGATTTTAGAATCATTTATCTTTTAACCCAAGTGCTGACAAGAACTGTAGGTAGTGTGCTCTGTCCTACACAAGGCATTTTCTCCTATGTGTGTCAGCAGAGAGGACATATCTTCTGAGAAGATCTATATCGCAATACATGTATATACAATCTAAAAACTTGGTAGGTATGAATCTTTTCTTAAAACAATTGTTTTTTTCTCATATATCAGTATACAGAGGTATAGTTGATTGGCTTCCTGATTAATCATATCAGGCAAGGTTTCTTTAATTAGCTGATAACCTTACATTATTAAGGAGTGCTGGATCTTCTGAACACTGCTTTTTTCCTGATCCTTCTGTAGAATGGTGACCACTTTTCCCAGGGCCAGATTTGTGGTTTTCTGTTCATGCTCAGATGAAGTCTGGCATTTCTGCAGACATGGGCTATTATCTTGTTTGCTAACATATTTGTGTGGTGTAGATGGCAGCAATGATATAGGCAGCAACGGGGGTACAGCGTCCTTGACAGTGGTAGGAATGGCTTAGGAATGAATCTGTGTCGAGAGAGAGTACCTTTCTGGCTCCTTAGTGCTTGGAAGCTTGCAGCACAGTTTCCTCTGGTGATGAAGACTTTTTCTGCTTCTATTGATTCCCCTATTGGGCCAGTAGAAAAAAAATTAAAAGTTACACTGAGGAAGTACATTTATTAGAACCATCTAAAATGTTTCAGAATAGCAAGCAAGCTTTCAAGTTCTCTTAAAATATTCATCTAAATAATACAGGAACTTGAACCTGATGAAATATTCCTTTATGTCTGCAACTGTCACCACTTGTTTATTGAGTTTGTATCCTGCCTTTTTTTTTTAAAAAAAGTTAAAACACAAAACAAGATCAGGTATTAAACAGCACAATTGAAAACAATTTATTCACCTGTCTCTAAGAAAAATACAGCGTTCCAGCTGGTAATAAATTCCATCCTTAGCAGCTAAACAATTGTCAGATTCTTTTATATGGTCCTTATAACCATATTGTCTTACTGTGGCTTGCAAATTTGCCAGTCTCTTTCTTTCTTTCTTTCTTTCTTTCTTTCTTTCTTTCTTTCTTTTTTATTTGTGCATACTAAAGAAAAGAAACAAAAGATTCTGGAGTAGTTTTGGCCTGTGTTTCTTCACTTGGTTCAAAATGTCTGATGGAATTGTTTACCTTTCCTTTTCAAACTCCCCACTAGGTTCTGAATGATGCAAAGGCTCTACATCATAATGAAGAATGCCCAGCAGTTCTGCGCATTGCAGATGGACGCCACTATATCCGAGTAGTTGTTGCAGCCAGAGCTCTTCAGGTGACAACCTGGTACGTTTTAAACTTTGTTATGTCTTCTTAGATGAGATAGATCTAATTCTTGCACTTCTGTGTACCTGGGAAGTTGCATGAATTTAGCATGTGGCTAAACAAATCTTCATAAGCAGTACTACATGTGAATGGGACATTAGATTATTGTTGATCATGCACTGACCATAAGCCAGCAGTGTGATGCTGCAGCAAAGATAGTAATGTTTTTTAGCCTGCATTAACGTAAGTATAGTTTGCAAGTCAAGGGCAGTAATAATCCCACTATATTCTTTGCTGGTCAGGCCCCATCTGGAGCATTCAGTTCTGAGTGCCTCATTTTAAGAAGAAATAGGGACTAGTTGGAGTGGGTACTGAGAAGGGCAACAAGGGTGATGAGAAGTATGGAGAACGAAACATGAGGAAATGTTGAAGGAGCTGGGCATATTCAATTTGGTGAAGAGAAGACCGAGGGGTGACATGACTGCACTCTTTAACTACCTCAATGGCTGTCACAGAGAGGAGGGGGCAGGCCTGTTCTCTGATGCCCCAGAGGGTAGGACCAGGTCTAATGGGTTGTAAGTTACAAGATGATAGATTTCTAATGAACATTAGTAGGAACTTTTGACAGTAAGAACAGTAAGAGCCTAGGAAAGTGGTGAGTGTCTCCTTCTCTGGACATCTCCAAAAAGAGGCTGGACAGCTACCTGCTGGGGATGCTTTAGCTGGAAATCCTGCTCTGAGCAGGGGGTTGGACTTGAAGGCCTATGAGGCCCCTCTTAACTCTGTGATTGTAGGAGAATTTACATGGAGAAACTGTCAGATTAGCGATGCTGTCTTAAATTCTAGAGGACTCTAATCTGTCATATTTGGTTGGAGTACAATGAAATTAGCCAGGTATGCTAGCATACAATACACATACTGTTTGAAGGTTAAATGCAATATGCAACAAGAATAAACGCAGAAGGAAGAAGAGATAAGAAACTTGAAGGTGAAATCCAATACCTTGAAAATGACAGAAAGAAATCAATACAGAAGACTAAACAATTGGTCAGAAATTAAGGGACCTGAAAAAGAAAAAAAAATTAATAGCTGTGTATCTTTATAATAATTTTTAAAGAATATTTGCACACTAGTCTCTACTTTTATTGTATTTTTTATAATTTAAAATCTTGTCTCATGCCTTTGTAGTTATAGAAAAGTGCTGTTTCATTTGTCATTGCTTAGAGAAAATGTGCACAGATGTTTCCACTTCAATGTAATTGCTACTGAGTTTTCAAAACAGATGTGTTCCTTCACTTGTCAGTGAAAATTTCAGAAACTCCATAGTGGAAATCTTCACAAAAAATGTATTTTGGTAGTTGTGCAATTTTATATCATTTAGTAAACATATTAATTAATGTAATTTAATCTATACATTTTAAAACATGGCGTTTTAATGGATGCTTGGAAAATTGACAAAAATTGGTCGGAGAAAGTCAGAGAAATGGAAACTAAAATTTCAGTGACAGCTGTGGTGCCTTATCTTCGAAATCATGTGTTGGAGATGCTGGAAGGTATGTTAGTATGACTATAATGCAGAAGGAGGGAGAAAAGAAGAGGCAGGCACAGCTCCCTACCCAGGTTCAGAAACAGATGAAAAGCCCTCCCTCCATCCCGACTACCCACTACTGTGGCCTCAGAGGAAGAGGAGAAGGAGTATCTGCTGGCTTTAATCCCCTTCCACACTGCCATTTCCTTTTTTGTGTGTCTTGTCCTATTTAGATGGTAAGCCTGAGGGCAGGGAACTGTCAAATTAATTTGCAAGCTGCTTTGAGAACCTATGTACTCTAAATAAATAAAATAAACAAGGACTAAAAATGCCTTGGAAACTTAGCTCAGGAAGTTAAGTTATATGAACAGCCTTCTGAAAGACAGGTTAGTAGATTGTCCCTCTTTGTGCTGTTGATGACTTATACTTGAAGTACCATTCATTTTTCTCTCTGATTCTTAGCTTGCTACCACAGAACGGATTTTCCAGTATTGTTGGCCAATTCATCATCCTGAAGAATTATAGTGTGTGTTTTAAAGCGGGAGCTAAAGTGGTAAGGCATACTTTTATTATATTTATGTTGCTTTTGAGGACAAGTGTGTGTTCTCTTACTTTAGTATTGTTTCTTGATGATCTTACATTGTTGATCTTATAGATACCTGCTGTGGGATTGTGCAGACATAAAAGGAAGTTAGCCTTTTGGGATAGTTTGGAGACTGAAAAGGCTGGTTGACTGGATGGTACTGGAACTGTGGAAGAATAATTACTGATGTATGTCTTGGATGTGCTGAGATGGAGGGAACATGGAATTTTCTGGCAAGACAAATTCAGCTAGTTATTAATTTCCTGACTCTCACACAGTCTCTCCTTTTAAAACCATACATGCAGTTTATATTCAACTGTTTTCTTGATGTTGTTCTTGGGATTAGTTGCACTAGTTTGGGTAAAAGAGGAATTCAGAGATATATTTCACTGGTTCCTATCAGAATGGATGCAAGTTATGTCTACTATCTGCATTACATTTTCCCTTGTTTGTCATTTGCTTCAAAAACATATTTTTATAGGCATTCCTTTAAAATAAGATGCAAGTACATATTGGCAATCCAACAACCCTCAGCATAGTGTAAATATCCATATGCAGACGACGCTGAGCTATATACTGTCCTCCAACTTACTGTAAAGCCCTTGGAGCCATCCTGTGTGACCATTCTGTGCTTCATGGCAAGCAGGCAGGATCAGAGAAGCATCTGGCCACCTCCTTATAGCAAGACGTGAATAATGTCATCATGTCTATGGGGGAAATAGCCAGCTGCTTCTGCAATCTTTTTTTTTCAATTTTTATTAGATAAAGTTTATTATTAAAACTAAGCAAAAGAAAAAAACATCAAATATTCATTCGAAAAAGAAATATACAAAGCATACATAAAGTAATATAACAAGACATAAAACAAATTAACACACTTAGACATTTAAAACCTTAACACATACATTTCTTCACTCTTCACCCTTTCACCAACTTCCTCCTGAGCTGGCCTGGTAATATCTTATTTATATAGCTAATTATCTAATCTGTCTACGTAATACATATGCAAAATCTACTTAATTCCTGATTATACTATATATAATACCACTGCATGTTAATCTCATTACCCTCAACATTCAAAATTTGCCAGTTGTAGATTTTCCCAAGTGTTTTTCAAATATACAATAATATTATCCCAATCCTTTACAAATTTGTCACATTTCTTTCTTCTCAATAAAAGAGTAAGTCTGTCCATATGAATAATATCTAATAATTTCAATATCCAATCATTTAAAGTAGGGAGAGTATTTTATTTCTATTTTTGGGCTTTTTGGGTATTCTTGCAGGTGCTGTCATATAAAACAGTATTTACCTGCCTTTTTTCCTAAGTCATCCTCAATAATACCCAGTAAATATAATTCAGGTATCCTCTCAAACTGGAAGCCTAAAATTTTTTCAGTTTGAATATGAATTAATTTCCAAAACTAATTAACATTTTTACAAAACCACCAGAGGTGAAAAATGCTTCTGCAATCATGGCTGCTTTCTGCTACGCATGGAATGCTCATGCAAAGCAGTTTCAGGGGGTTTTGTGGTAAGTTGTGGGGGGGGAGTTTTGAGTACTGCAAAAGGCCAAAGGGAATGCCCGCACCTGCAGAAAGGACATCTGAACTTGTAAGGGACACTTATGTGTACATGCATCCCTAAATGAATTCTGTTTAGGATTAACTATATAACTATAGCAATATATTAATATTGTCCTGTCTTTATTATCTTTAACTTAAATTTCATTTTTTTAACAGTTGGTAAAGAAATCTATTATTATATGAGTCCTGAAAACATTGGAAATGTTAAAAGAAATACAAAGTCCAAGGGCCCTTTTACGTTACATTACAGAATTATAGGCTATGATTCCACTTGAACTGCCATTACAACATCCTGTGGAATCCTGGCATTTCCATTTGTGGGAGAGCATTTAGAACTCTCAGCCAGAAAGTGGTGAGCATAATCTTGGGCATAATCGTATTTCATGGAAGCTAAGATTATCTTGGTCTTAAAATTATGCAAGCTTTATGGGGATAGCTTCAAAAATGGACCAATATTTTTTATCACTGCCATTGGAAAGATGGCATCTATCCAGTTATGGGTAATGAAAATGACTAGGTTGGTATTTTGGTACTCTTTGGGGAATAATTGAAGGTTTAATAGGAGAATATGGTCTGGAAATGACAAATTGAAATATCATAAAAATCAAAATTGGTTTGAAAGAATGTCTGAAGTCTGTTATACTGTTTTTTTATACTTTTTTTTTATACTTATTTTTTTAAAAAAATTTGGAATATTCCAGAATTATAAAAAACAGGTCTGATTATACTTTGGAAAGGAAGACAACTAAGGACTTATTTGTTATATTTGTATGCCAGTCCAAAACACAAATTTAGATTTTTACTTTTTTCAGTTTTTCAAATGGACATGTTCAACATAATAGTTTGGCTTTAAAGGGCTCAAGTAAAACTATTTGAACTCTTTTTTTTTTTTAAAGAGAATACTCTCTCTCTCTCTCTCTCTCTCTCTCTCTGTGTGTGTCTCTCTCTCTCTCTCTCTCTCTCTCTCTATACACTCAATATATGTAGGCAACGTGGAAGTTTCAAGACAGAGCAAGAATACTTCTAGATTGTAGAGGTTCCTAATTGGACAAGTGAAACAGAAAAAGATTAATTGGGGCCAGTCAGCTATTTTCACAATCTATCTAGGTTGTGATATAAGGAATTTTTTCTCTTGTATTGTCAGCTCTATTAACGTATACCGTGATTTGAACGCTTATTAATAAATAGGGTCAGGATTAGTTATTACATGGCATAAACAGTTCTCAGGACTATGAGCTAGGGAAGCCAAAGGTCTGGGTGGGTATGAAAACCTTATACCTGAGTACTGAGTTGAGCGGAGGAATTTGGTAAGACATTTTGGAAATTCTAGTTTGCCTGTATATACTTATACCAATACTTTTTCCCTGCTTGTTATTTTAATAAAGATAGCATTCTATTTTTATAATTTCTGACTCAGCAGAGTACTTTTCTTCAGGTCAAAGGGTATAGAAAAACACTATCACAAATCATCAAATCCTTGTGAATAGGACCAGAAAGACTTTACTCCTTTTCTACAAGGGTGGTGGATTTGGGGAGGAAAGCAGGTTTGAGTAAGAATGGTGGAGGGTGGCAGGGCGTTATAGAGAGACTGGAAGGCAGCTACCACTTCCAGTCTATAAAAGAAAAGTAGGCCTGCCCCCCTCCCCCTCCAGAAGTGGTGGCAGTGGTGGGATTCGAAAAGTGTAGTATTGAAGTGTTAAATCCAGTGGGGATCTTGGAAAATTCAGTGGGGATTTAGAGTTCTAATCTGGAGTTCTCTGATTGAGGGAAGGAACTCGGAAATTTATATAAGTGTGTGGTGTTTGAGTCATCTAAAAGATTCCCTGGGGTCAATGTTTTAAGGGCAGTTTGTAAGGGAATCTTTGGAACGCTGGAAGAGTTTCAGTATAAAACTGAAGTGGTTTTAAACCAGTCGGTAAGGTAATAGTTTGCTGGTATATGGTAGGGAGCTGAAAGGAAATCTCTAAGCTCTGATAACAGCAAATACTGTTTAAAACTCCCTTCTCAGAGTAAGAACCAACAGGCTTTGAAATACAAGTAAAACTTGGTGATTTTTGAGGTAATCAGCCTTGGGTAGTTGTATGGAAATCACCTCTTAACACAAAAGGTGTCTAGTAATTAAGACCTAGTATTTCCTGGTGTAAAAGTAGTGGGTATTTTGTAGGGAAATGCTAATTTGGATGCCACATAAGAAGGTCAAGGCCAAAATGGAGAATCCTGAAGGAAAACAACCCTTTCTTGAATCGGCCACATCTTGAGTCTTCAGAGACAATGGAAATATGGATAATGAGATTAGCCTTAAAAGAATTAGAATTACAAGAAAAGGAGATTGAAAAAGAAAAGTCCTTAAAAGAACAGAGGGCCCAAAGAAAGAGGGCTCATGAAGTACAGATTTATGAGTTAAAATTTAAAGAAATAGAACTGAGAGCAAACTCCTCAAGAAATATGGAATTAGCTTGATCATTCAAATTGATATGAAGAGATTTCCCAAAGGAAATGAGGGGCATGATGTGGAATCCTTTCATTCTAGCTTTGAGAAGGGTTGTGAGGAGTTAGGTGTTAACTCTGAGTCTCAAATAAGTGGCAGTATGGTAGAGATAGCGGGACAAATGGTAGATGGGGAAGCTCAAAATTATTATTTTATAAAAAGAGTCAAACAAAGATTTCGGCTAACTGCTGAGCACCACAGAAAAGAATTTCGCAGTGTTACCGCTGTTTCTAGCCCCAGCTTGTGGGATATTAAGATATCATTTGATATCAATAATCTGGCCTTCTTTACCCATTCCTCTCCACGTGCTTGCGAGGCCTCCGGACAAGCACGCACACAGGCGCGGCTGACAATAGCCGAACCATTCAAATCCCAATCCAGGCAGGCCAGTCATTGCCGAATGCCGCTTCAGGAGACCTCAAGGCAAGTACCACATTATGTATGCACGCTACTTACAAAAGATCCCCTGCCCTGAGCAGGCAGCTTGATGAGCGGACTATACAACTCTCAAGCACTCCGCGTTTGCATACTGGCTACTCTATTGACAATCTGGTCATAATTCAATTATCTAGAGTGCTGAACTTTCGGAGGCTTTGTCTCCAGCCCGAAACTCATTGTTATCCCCAAATACGGACTAGCCTGCGGCCACAATTTTCCCTGTAAGAACCCCTGACTTTGAGCGTCTCGTTGGATCGCTCGTGACTTGCCTCCCGACTTGCCGTCTCTCCGTTTGACGAGCCTCCCCTCAGCCCCATGTGCTGAGAGTCCACGCTCCCCAGCTTCTTTGCTTTTACTGGGCTTCAGGACAGGTGTAGTATTTCCCATACCAAACCTCCTCTCAAAATCCCTCTATCTAACTCCTACCTTTTATTTCTGTAGTTCCTTGTGTGAGTGTGTTGCATACATGTGTTTGACTGTGCTTCAATAAAACAATTATTATTATTAACTTCTGCCTTATCATTGACTCGGCCTGACCCCGTAGACATAGGGCTCAAGATCTCGCTACGTTACCCTGCCTCTCGCAGTGCTAACTAGTGCTCTTTGCTAATTCCCTCCCCATTGTTGTGAGCACATTTAGGTATCCCTCCCGGGACCCCCAGAAATCAGGGTAACAGCAGTTTGAGGAAAAAACCTGAGGAAACTTATGCTCAGTTGAGATGTAGATTAGTTTGAGCACTCAGTGGATGGATCAGTGGCTGTAATATAAAAGCTGTGGAGCAGTTACAAGACTTGATAGGCCTTGAATAATTTTATAATGTTTTACCCTCTGAATATAGATCGTTAGTACAGGATAAAAGTCCTGTGTCAGTCCAAATTGCTGCTGGGATCCTGGATCATTTAGTGACAATAAGAAGGGATCCAAAACCTCAGAATTATGAAAAGAGAAATCACAGAGGATGGCAACCATCTCAGGAGAGTGGGCCTGATAAAATAAAAGAGCAGCCCCACAGTCCTGAGAAAAATGGTGGATGGGCAAAGAAATTTCCCTCGCCAAAAGAAAAGGTGGGGAATAAAGCTTGTTTTAAATGTGGGAAAGTGGGACATTTCCAGTTTGATTGCCAAAAAACTGAAGACCCTAAGCAGACTTATAGCATAACAGAAGTTCTGCTCTCACAGCTAAGTTTTCCTTACGGTCTGAAATTAGTAGGCCAACTGCCACGGAAACAGTATCTAGTGGAAGAGATGAGAGAAGTTTAGTTCCTCAGAAAACCAACCACTGTATGTTGGTAACTGAATACAGATTGGGTTGGAGATTGTGGGGAAAAATTACAAGTCCTGGACAAGACTATTTGGAGATTGAGAGATACAGGTTCTCAAATCTGTTTGTTTCAGCCTCATCTAGTCCCACCAGAGAACCTTGTACCCAAGACAAAGTGCTTCTGAAAGGTTTGGGAGCTCCAGCTTTTTGCACACCAACAGCAGTTTTGCCTCTTTTATAAAAACATTGGACAGGGAACTGGAAAATAGCTGTGTGCTGTGATATCCCAGCCCCATGCTTAAGTGGAAATGATTTGGGAAAGCATGTGGAGCAGGTCTGTGTAACAATCTACCACAAGGCACAGCAGCAACAACTTACTCAGCCTGAGATAATAAGGGAGGAGGAGCCTAGTGGGGAAACTTCTGCCCTAGGGGACAGTCCTAGTGAGCCTAATGCACAAAAAGTGGAAGGGGATTTGATGCAGTTGTGTACTTTCAGTGAACAACCTCATCAAAGTTTCCAAAAGAACCAAGGCTGAAGGAGAGCCTACAGCCTTTGTTAGCAGTGGCAAATTCAAGTCCCCCTGAGTTGTCAAAACAATATCCAGACAGATTCATACTGGTGCAGGATAAGTCAAATCAAGAGTCCCTAAAGCAATATCATACCAGGCCTGGAAAAAAGCAGAGACAGATGGTTAAGTTGACAAAGAATAGAGCAAAGCTGTTGGAAAAGGCACATGCCAGTTCATTTGGATGGCATTTAGGAACCAAAAGAACTGCGCGGTATATAAACCTAAACTTTTACTGGCCAGACATGGGTCAGCAAATAAGGCAGAATTGTGAACCTTATAACACCAGGTAAGAAATAGGTCTCTACAGAGGCAAGACCAAAGCCAAGCTTTGCCCAATGCCCATGTTTGATGAATTAGTCAGACATGTAGATATGGATGTTGCAGGTCTCTTCCCAAGAGGCCAGAAAAAGCAACAGTCTGGTACAAAGAAATATACAAATTATTATGGAGTCCTTGGGAGCTCAGTTATCAATGAAGGAGACTTGAAGAAAGCTTGCTCTAAAGTTACATCCTGACAAAAGCTTGAGCTAAAGTTCCATCCCGACAAAAATCATGCACCTGGAGCAACAGAAGTCTTCACAGAGATCGGACATACTTACGCTATTTTGAGCAATCCAGACAAAAGAAAACTGTATAACCTCACAGGTGATTCGGAGCCATACAATTGTGCTGACAGTGGCAGTTTTAGCTTCAACCAGCACTGTGGAGCAGACATCACTCCAGAAAAGCTTCCCAACCGGTTCTTTGGAGGAGCATGGTACATGTACATGCCATCAAGGAGGGTGCATCTATTTTCCAAGGGACAGTCTGGATGCTGCAAGCAGCGTTACCTTCAGTACAGGGCGTATAACAGAAGAGTACAGGGCATATAACAGTATAGGGCATATAACAGAAGATGAATGCTAATAGGTGCTCTAACCCAGTGCCAGTTCTTATGCCATTTCGTGTTGCTTCATTGATATGTCAGCTGCAAGTGTCTAATTATTCCTGTTCCTTACGTATGGGGTTAAGTTTGAGAGAGATCAGTGAGGAGAAAATAGACCACATGTGCATTCCCTACTGTGTTAACAAAGACTTTAAAGATGAAGGTCAAGATAGTGAGCTAAAGGAGGAAAAGGGTGTGGAAGAGGACTGTGTTTCAACCATCCAGAGTACATCCTGGGGAGAGAAACCCCAGAGACCCTATTGGCTGCATGCTGCAAAAGTGTTCTGGGAAGGACAGTTTCATGGATCACTGCAGAGGAATAGAACAATGGACCAGTCTCTATCAGGGAGGATGAACTAGACTTTGGTCAATACGAAACTATAGTACATCGTCTTTGCTTGTGTAAAAAGGACAATTTAACACAAATGTGTAATTGTTTTGTTTTTTCTTAATCTGAAGTTCTAAACTGATAATTCTTTGTAAAGTTGAAGGCCTTCACAGCTGGAATCCATAGATAGTTGTGGGTTTTCAGGGCTTTGAGGCTGTGTTCTATTAGTATTTTCTCCTGACGTTTCGCCTGCATCTGCGGCTGGCATCTTCAGAGGATCTGGTGGCATGGAAGTGAGACAAAGTATATATACTTACATAGTCCCCAGGTGGGAGGGAGCAATTTGCGTGTGTTACTGTTGGCCTGTGTGATGGCCTATTGTTAAATGGGATATCCGCCAGGGTCGTATTGTTAGTCAGGGGATATGCATAACAGTGCATTAATTACATTAGCCATCCATTGTATTGTTTCTTGTGGAGGGACCTCCAGAGTCTGGGTGGTGTTCATTGGCATATTTCTGAGTCTTGATTTTAGTGTTCTTCAGTACTGGTAGCCAAATCCTGTTTGCTACAAATCTTGTAGCCAAATCTCAACAGGAAAGAAGAAACTCAGAAAGTAAACAAGAACACAGCCTCAAAGCTTGGAAAACCCACAACAACCTATGATAATTCTTTGCTTAGTATAAGGCATAAGATAAGGTTTGTATGAATCACTAAATTGTTGTTTAAGAGGTTACTCCCAAGGTTTCTGTGCATTCTTCTACAAGAATGAAGCTATTTAGACTAGCTGTCTACCCTTGTAAAAATGTGGACCCTAGTGGTAGATACCTTGCTGGAGCAGCTGATTAATATGCAGTATGTTTCTGTTGATGTTAAAATATCCAATTACCCCAAAACACAGGTGACACAAGGGCCACCCTGTGATGCCAACACCTCTGTCCAAAAGTGCGGTATTCATTAGCTCAAAGTTCAGAAGCTTACAAGAGGGGGGTAACTTAGCAAGACCTTGTCTACCCATGTTTATGGGCTCACACAGGAAAAGAATCAGCCAAAGAGTAAAAATTTAACTAAAAATGTATTTTATTGAAACAGATTCACTCACACAAGCAATGGTTCAAGCATGCACTCACTCATGCAAGGCTGACTGAAAGTAAGGAAGGAAAGTGGGGTAGAGGACATTGAGGGATTTGGGCAGTATTCACCAGTTGGGAGAGAAGTGGAGAAAGCAGTGATGTGGCTTAGATAAGGACCTTAGGACAGTTCTCGCTCAAGAATCGGACAGAGTAACATTTGGATCAGCAAGAGACTGCACTGAACAGCCTAAAATCAAGGTTACGATTGTGACTATACCTTCCGGCTAAGCAGACAATGGGAGTCGCAACACAAACAATGAAGTCTGGATGGAGTTAATGGGTTTTGTGTTTGAGTGACAAGGCGATAATGGTTGTCATAATATCTAGATTTTGTGGAGAGATGGGGAAACAATAGGAGAATATCCAGGTGCAAAGGGACCAGAGTTAAAACAATCACAATTTGGTGGGAAAGTTCCCTATTTCAGCTCTGAGAGTCCAGCTAGATAATTTACGCCTACTGTATTCAGAGTAGCTGCGCTATTGTCCTGAATTGACTGGGTCTTCTGCCTAGAGGTGAGTGAGGCTGACCTTCCTTGCCATGTCATGTTTACAATCAGGAATTTCCCTCTTCCAGCGTGACCTTGCTGTCACCTCAGGTATCATTTATATCAAGGCCAATTAATATGGTGCCAATTGAATATTACTTGCCAATTAAACCATGCAAATCCTGGGCGGTAAGCAGATCCATAATAGTCCCCCCTCCCCAAACTGTAATCTTCGGGGTGAAGCCCTGAAGTTGCATTTTTCCTTTTAGAACCGGGTGCCACACACCTTAATTTGGAGAATTTTGGAGGAGGGGTTAGGAAAGATGGGGGAAGGAAAGAAAGGGTTAAAGTGAGCTATTTTACCTCCATTAAGCTTGCCAATCAAACACTTCATAGTTAGACAATTTAGAAGAAAAATGTTTGCCAATTGGGTTTACATACAAGGAGAAACAGAGGAAAACAAGGATAGAGCATCTAACAACAATCACACACAAGAAATGTACAAGTGCAATTCAAAACCTAGCAATAATCCATTCAAAGCAATAACAAAGTTCACTAAGGCAATGCTCCTTCAGTAGAAGCAAATGGGAAAATTCAAGGCTGACAATTCATTTTTTAACAGTCTTTTGGAGCGGCCAGTTCAGTGGATGGGGAGGAGAGGGCTCCACCCGCCCCCAGTCCACAAAGGTACACAGCAATCAGTCCTTTGGGTAGGTTGGAGGAACAGATTACGACTTCCACCCCCCGCCATGGGTCCAGAATGAGTTCACAGGATCAGACTGTTGAGAGAACTTTGGAGGAGTGGCTGGCAGTTTCCACCCTGCTTGCGTCCAGAAAAAGCAGGTGTGTCATCAAGGTGATGTCATGCAGGCTTGGCACTGCGGTGGTGCTAGCACTTTGGAACTGTACAGGCTTAGCAGCTGGTAATTGCAGTTGGGTAGACCAGGTCCCTCGTATGTCTTTAAGATAGACCAGGGATATTATTGCTTCTTAAAGTGGACCATGGACTTGATCTGTCTTGGGGGTGCTAATCTGGGAACTCAGAGTGGAGCTTGAATTTTTTCCTGTATTTTTTTGAATAACTGACAGAAAGGTTAGCCATTGGGCTACTCCAGCCAGATCTGGGGGCTGGACCACACCGGGGCACTGGAGTTTTATGGAAATTTGTACAGCAAAGACTTGTGGGAGGAGTGTGGAAGCAGGGGCAGATCTACTTTTTTCTTTACAGACTGGAAGTGGTAGCCGTCTTCCCAGTCTCTCTATAACACCCTGCCATCCTCCACCATTCTTATTCAATCCTGCTTTCCTCCCCAAATCCACCACCCTTGTAGAAAAGGAATAAAGCCTTTCTGGTCTTATTCACAAGGATTTGATAATTTGTGGTAGCGTTTCTCTGTACCCTTGGACCTGAAGAAAAGTACTCTTTTGAGTCAGAAATTACAGAAACAGAATGCTATGTTTATTAAAATAACAAGCAGGGAAAAGGTATTGGAGTTTATATACATGCAAACTAGAATTTCCAAAATGTCTTACCAAATTCTTCCGCTCAACTCAGTATTCAGGTATAAGGTTTTCATACTGACTCAGATCTTTGGTCCCTAGTTCAAAGTCCTAATCCTTACATCAGGGTTTCACTTTCTAACCCATTCAGGAATCATTTGGTCTTTCCTCTGCCTCTGCCTCTCCCTAGGCCTCTAAAGAAAACAAACTCTCATTCACCAAATCCCTCTCCCAGAAGGAATCTTCCTCAAAAATGCAAGCCATGCCCTTATATAGAGTTCCTTCCCAGAAAACTCGGCTCTTCCCATGTACCAGTGGCTTGAGTTCCTCTCTTACCCAGAACCCCTTGGGTCCCTCAGCAACCTGTTGTGAGGCTTGCTTCTGAGGCCTACCACACTCCCAGGCTTCGTCACAACTTGCCCCTTAATTTCTTACTGCTCTGTTTGAGGCCCCCAAATGGGTCACATTAAAGAGCAATGAGGATCAGTGCAATCCACAGTTTGCAACACATTATATATATCATTCCTCCTCGATGAACACTGGGATATTTTAACAACAATCAACAGAAACATATTGCACATTAATACTTACACCGTACCTGTCCTCAGGCTGCTCCAGCAAGGTATCTAGCACTAGGGTCCACAGTTCTACAAGGGCTAGTCTAAATAGCTTCATCCCTGTAGGTGAATGCACAGAAACCCTGGGGTAACCTCTTACACTACAATTTAGTGATGCCTACAAACCTTATCTTATGCTTCATACCAAACAACTATCAGTTTAGAACTTCAGATTAAGGTAGAGCAAAGATTAATATTAGTGTTACATTTTCCTTTTACACGTACAGAGATGATGCACTGTAGCGTCGTATGGGCCAAAATATAGTTCTTCCTGCTCGATAGAGACTAGTCCATTGTCTTAGTCCTTTGCAGTGATCTATGAAGATGATTTCTGCTTTCCTTTGAAGTTGCTCTTCCCAGGACACTTTGAAGTTGCTCTTCTCCAGTAGTGAAGGGAGTTCATTGGGTAGCAGGAGTAGGAGGCTGCTATTGTGTCCATGTCTTCTTCATGGGAATCTCGTAGGCATTTGGCTGAGAATTGGGAACCGAATGCTAGTCTAGGTAAATTATGGTCTTATCCACCACAGCACTACTTATATTCTGTTACGAGCGAACAAGGTATTATATTATTATTTTCTTAAAAGCATGCTTAAACTAGTCACCTTTATTTTCAGGATAACTATGAGTCCACAGTTTGTTTTCTGCTCCTGCAACAGCTTTGTTCAGAATAACCATCCCTTTTGTTGTTTCCCCATGAAGGTTCTGTTTAAAAACACCTTTCAGAATAAATAAAAGTATGAAGTGGTGAGTGGTAATGCAATAGGATCATGGCAAGGGGATGAAACAAAGTGATCTGGTTTCCTGAAACCTAGCTTGGTGTAGGCCTGTGAATCAAAGGAAAAAATTCTTTAGGTATTTTGTCACAAAGCTGCAACTGTTATTTTTATTTATTAGATTTATTCCTTTCTACACAAAAAAGAACTCAGGACTAACAATAAAAAACATTGTAATGAAAATTATAATTAAAGCACAAAACAGATATTTTGTTTTGGATAAACCATTGAAAATTTAAATATTAAAAACAAATAGGAGCTAGTGACTAAAACCTACTTCAGTAAAGCAGATCAGCTTAAAAACCAAAAGGCTGTTGGAACAAAAATGTCTTTATCTGCTAGCAGAACAGTGTCAAAGAGGAAGCTGGCTTGGCCTTCCTTGGCAGAGCTTGAGTAATTCATTCAGTTAGAAAAAAATGTTGACTGCGATAGTGCTCTGGATAAAATTAACAGCAAATCCTTTTTAAAGGTTATTTTCAGTTGTTGTGTGGCTTCAAGTCATTTCTGACTTATGATGATCCTAAGGCAAATCTATCACTGGCTTTTCTGAGGCTGAGTGTGTGTGATGTGATGCCCAAGGTCACTGGGTGGGTTCTGTGGCCAAGTGGCTGGTCATAGTCCAATGCTGAAAATGCCATGCTGGCTCTCAGTACTTATTATAAAAATGGAAGTTGACAGGTGCCATCTTAAAAAGGTGTGCTTCCTTTTGTTACGTGCAGAAGGCTTGTAACATCATACATTTGTATCATCTAAAAGCAAAGAAAATAAGTGGCTTCTTTCAGAAGTATTTTTTGGATTGCATGCAGATTCATGCATATTTAATAGACAAATTAAAACATGTGCTTTATAAATGTTAAAATTAATTGCCTTGTAGCACTAGTGTCTTCTTTATTTCCAGAAGTTATCTTTGTTTCCATGTTAATATAGACTAAGGCCATTCAGAGTTTCCTCCAGAGTAGCGAGAGAGAGGAAATTACCAAGAGACATTATTATAACGTTCACAAGGACTATGGTTAGAGACAAAATATTACAGCGAAGCTACGATGGACTACTGAAGATTGAAGACAAAGATGTCAGAATTTTTAAAGATATACCTTATCAAATCCTAAAGAAAAGACAAGAATATAAACAGTTGGCCAACCTTCTGCAAAAGCGTCAGATTAATTATCGATGGGAAAAGGTTGAAGGTTTGTCTTTTACTTATAAACAGCAGAGATATAGGATTAATTCAATACAGAAAGCAAAAGAAATGATGGATAGATTGAAGAAAGATTTACAAAAGGACACCTCTGAAGGAGAGAAAGATCATGCACAGTTACCTCAAGAGGAGGAAAGAGAACAACTACAAGGAGAAGAAGAAGACGGAGAACAAGAGGAAATAAGGAACTGCAAGGAACTGTGGAACAAGAAGAAGGGGAGGTAGACGAAGATATACTGAAGGAATAAGCTAAATTTCAGTAATAAAATACTAATATAACCTGCAAAATGGATTTGAAGATTTATTCTTGGAACATTAAGGGGTTTAACTCTGAATACAAAAGAAGACAAATTTTTGACCATCTAGAGAAACAGAATATAGATATACTATGTCTGCAAGAAGCTCAAATTAGAACTCAAGATTTGAGATATGTCAGGAATTTGAAATTAGATAGCTGTTTCGCAGCTACGATTGATAAAAAGAAGAGGGGAGTTTTGATATATGTAAACTCAAAATTTGGTGCAAAGCAAATCTTTCAGGATAGCAATGGTCGTTATATAGGAGTTGAAGTTACTTTGAAACAGGACAAAATATTAATAGTTGGAATATATGCACCAAACGGAGCTAAAAGTGAATTCTTTCCTACAATACAGGAAGAGGTATTGAGATATCTTAATGAAACAGGAAATTCTAACACGATTGTTCTGGGGGATTTTAATGGAGTAATCAATCCCCAGGTTGACAGGACAATGCAAAAGTTAACTCCCCGAAACAACGGCAAGCTTCCTAAGAGCTTCTTTAATATGATGGATAATTTAAATTTATATGACACTTGGAGATACAAGAACGGGCAACTGGATGGACATACATTCTATTCGGATCGACATAGGTCAATGTCAAGGATAGATATGATGTTGGTATCTAAACAACTTTTGTTGAAAACTGCAGATATGGACATAGTTCCCAACTTATGCTCTGATCATAATCCAATACAATTAAAGATAAGGATTAAAGACAGAGAAAGAACATGGAGATTGAATGAGGAGCTTTGGGATAAGGAGAAATATATAACAAAAGCAGAAACAGAGATAATTAATTATTTTAATGAGAATTTGACGTCGGCGCTCTTGATGAAAACCATTTGGGATGTAAGTAAAGCTGTGATGCGTGGTAACTGTATCAGATGGATTGCAGAGATCAAAAAAGAAAAGAGAAACACTGAGCAGCGAATTTTGGAAAAGATGAAAGAAACTGAACGACAGATGAGACAAAATCCATCGGATAAACAGATTAGACTACAGATGAAGGTACAGCAAGCTGAATTAAATCAACTTAATTTGGAAGAAATAGAGCAACAGATAAGGAGAATGAAATATAATTTCTTTGAACAAGCTAATAAACCTTCTAAACTTTTGGCAGGTTTGCTGCGTAAAAGAAGGGCCAGAAATATCATAACTGAGATTAGAACAGGAGAAGAAAGAATAACAAAACAAGAGGGAATAAAACAAGCTTTTTATAATTATTATGTGAAACTGTTGAGCAAGATCTCAAAGGAGAAAAAACAACAAGAAGTGGAAGAATATTTGGAGAAAATGAATAAAATGAGATTTAATGAAGACCAAAGATCAATCTTGAACAATTCTATTACTATGATGGAAGTAGTTGAGGCTATTAGGAATTTGAAGAATGACAAAGCTCCAGGACCCGACGGCTTTACTGCAAGATATTATAAGATTATGGAACATGAGATTTCAATACCTTTGCAAAGTACTATAAATGAAATGATAAAGGAAGGAATACCAGATACTTGGAAAGAAGCTAATGTTGTGCTGATCCCGAAAGAAGGAAGAGATCTGAGAGATGTAAAGAATTATAGACCAATATCACTTTTGAATACAGACTATAAGATTTTTGCTTCAATTTTAGCAGCGAGGCTTAAAAAAGTGCTGTTAAGAGGTAATTGATGAGGACCAGAATGGCTTTCTACCCAAAACATCTTTGAGAAATAACATCAGAACGGTCTTAAATGTAATTGAATATTATGAAAAGCATAATGACCGGAAAATGGCCATGGTATTTGTAGATGCGGAGAAAGGTTTTGACATGATCAGCTGGCCATTCATGAAGATGGCGGTTAAACAGGTGCTGGCAGGAGAAAAATTTGTTGCATGGATTGAAGCAATTTACAGCCAACAACAAGCTTGACCGGTTATAAACGGTGAAAGAACACAAATGATAGAACTGCACAGAGGGACGAGACAAGGGTGTCCCTTGTCTCCTCTGTTGTTTATCTTGACAGTGGTCAAAAATCTTAACAATGCTGTAAGAGAAGATAAAGAAATAAGGGAGTTCAGATCAAGAAATATCAATATAAGTTAAAAGCTTTCGCTGACGATTTGGTCTTATTATTGGATGACCCAGGGAAATGTATTGAAAAATTGACTACTACAGTGCAAGAATATGGAGAATTCTCTGGTTTTAAAGTTAATAAGGAAAAAACAGTCTTCTTAACCAAAAATATGACTGAAAGAGAAGAGATGGAATTAGTACAAAAAACAGGATTTAAAACAGGACAAAAGGTAAAATATCTAGGTATTTGGATAGCCAAAAGAAACAATGAGTTATTTCAAAAGAATTATGAAAAAAAATGGAAAGAAATAACAAAAGATTTGGAAAACTGGACTTCCATGTATTTGTCAATGATGGGGAGGATGGCTGCAATAAAGATGAATGTTTTGCCAAAAATGAACTTTTTGTTCCAAAATCTTCCTATAATAACGAACGTGAAACCTTTCATACAATGGAAGAGAGAACTAACCAAGTTTATATGGCAAGGGAAAAAACCTAGGGTAAAATGCAATACCATGACAGATCTAAAAAGTAGAGGAGGAATGGGACTACCAGACTTTCAAATATACTGTAAGGCAGTGGCTTTTACGTGGATAAAAGACTGGATAGACCTTCAAGATACGAGAACGTTGGCATTGGAAGGTGCTGACTTGAGGATGGGGTGGCATGCCTATATGTTTTATGGTAAAGCAAAAATAGATAAAGACTTTACACATCACTATATCAGAAAATCGCTTTTGAATATCGGGGACGATTATAAAACTAAAAACATAAGGAAGCTCCCCACCTGGGTCTCACTGCAAGAGGCTTTTTTTGGCAGATGGACTGATACAGATAGATGGTTGCGATATGATGATATAATTGAGAGATCAACGTCTAACAATCTTAAGATTAAAACAAGGGAAAAATTAGAACAAGAGGGAACAACACTAAGTTGGTTCCCTTACAGACAATTAGTAGAAAGGTTTCAGATGGATATAAAAACATATGGAATTGAACTAAAAGAGAAAACTGGAGTAATTAAATGGATGTTCAAAAATCCGCCTCATTTACTAGCCCAAATGCATCAAGAAATATTACATCAGGAGAGGCAAGAAGAAACAGTAAAGGCAACAATGATTTCATGGGCTCAAAACATCAGACATTCAATTCAATTAGAGTCTTGGGAGCAGAGTTGGAAAGAAACACAGAAATTTACAGTAGCTCGGAATTTGAAAGAGAACTATTATAAGCTATTTCATAGATGGTACATGACACCAGACAAATTAAAAAAGATTTATAATACAGGTACCGGACACTGTTGGAAATGTCAGAATGAGGTCGGTAGGATATATCACATGTGATGGACATGTCCAAAAACTAAGAAATATTGGACTGGAATACATAATAAAATTTGTGCATTAATGAAAGTTCAGTTTGCCAAGACACCAGAATTGTATTTGTTAAATATGACTGATGTATTAGAAGGTACTGATATAAAGAAGCATTGGAGAATATTACTGTATATGATAACAACAGCTCGTATTGAATATGCAAAGTTGTGGAAAACTCAGCAAATACCCACAGTAGAACAATGGTGGGGTACACTGATTGAAAACAAAAATGCTGACATGGTCTCTCAGAGACTAAAAGGGAAATCAGACGATGAGATACAAAAAGAATGGCAAATTGTAACGGGTAATTGCTGGGTTCTATCAGATGGAAATCTGTAATTCATGATTTAAGATAAATTATGAGGGGGCTACAGGATATATATCATGAAGCGGGAATATGGAGATTGAAATGCAAGAATCAACAAGTAATATTAGCAGTAAAATGTTGTACAGTATTTTAAGCATTAAGAAATCTTGATAATGAAATCTAGATCAGTGTGGAAGATCAGAAATATTTCAATTAAGCTGACAGTTATAATTGTTTGTTTTATATGTGAATTTTGAATAAAATGATTATAGAAAAAAGACTAAGGGCATGATGGTAAAGAGGAAGCCTTTGGCTAGGTACAGGCCCAGAATGTAGGTGCTTGGAAGCATCTGTGGCTACAGTTCCTCATACAAATTGGTGGGAAATCATTTGAAGGCTTCAGTCAGCCTCTGTGGGTGTGTTTATGATCTGTGGTATCTGGGTTCATTTCCTTATAAAGACTTGTACTAGGACTATGGGCAGTTTGGGGACCTTTTGTTTGTTCGTTGTCCAAGATAGAGTATTTGCTTGTACAGAGACAATGTGGGAGCTGAGGAGTTTGCTAGAATACTGAATGTCTGTCATCTTTAATAAAAAAGGATCAATACAAGGTCCTGCTCTCTCTTTTTTTAAGTGACATGTGACAGAATTTTCTTGCCAAAGTATACTCCCTCTGGGTAAAGTTGGAAAGCTTTGATAGCTTTGGATCTGTGAAACTGAGATTCATATCGGCCATGAAGTTCATTAGATAGTCTTGGGTGAGTCATTTTCTCTCACCCAGTCTACTCACAGGCTTGTTTAAAAGTTTAGCTGAGATGATCTTCGTGCCTTTTTGATGAATTTAATAATACAAAATAAATTTCCCAGCATCGTTTTTAAAATCATTTTGTGATGAAATCACTTTCCAATTTGGGTTTCATATTTATTCTATGAATTGGGGGTGGGAGATAATTTGAAATGGCCTTTGCATCCCAGAAATGGACACATGAAGTAACCCTTATTGGTGGAGAGCATGACATTGTGGTGTTTTGCTGACAGGGTTTATATGAGACCCCTGTTGGTCTTTAGCAGAGAATAGCAGCTGCTATACAGTTGAGACAAGCCTATGTCAGTCAGGAAGAGTGAGAAGCTGTTTGGGTGTATATTTTCCCAAAGTGTATTGTTTAATCCCTCCCCCTTCCAGCACATTTTACTTTAAGAAGGTTAATAGGTTGAAGGTTGCCTCTCTTTCCTCGTTATATCTGCTTTTTCTGAGAAGTGTTCTTAAGATTCTTGAGAGTAAAGACAGGTAAGGACTTGGGTTTGGTTCATTTTTTTTAGTAAGAGTTAACCAAAATTTGTCAAGTTATGTCTGGGGGTGGAAAGAACTAGAGATACATTTGAGCAAGGAAGAACCCAAAACTGACACATTTATCCATCTGAGCTTAGAGTTTTGAGTGCTTAATTCTTGTTTAGATTTGAATCCCTGTGAATTCAATCATACTGGTGCAAAATTAGAGTTACTACCTCTTTTGTTAATTTGTGTTTCTGAGAGGCTCCTTGCCATCACACCAGTATGGCAGGGAAGGTACCACATAGTTCTTTCCATACTGGGAATAGCTGTATCAATTGAATTTGGCCAGTTAAAATGGGGGAGAATTTCGTTTGGGGTTGCTTGTGAGGAATTTACTAACATTCACAAGGTTATTTTCTTACTATTTGGAGTAGAAGAAACTTGAGATTTAAACATTCTAAATGTGGGGAAAAGTGAGAATTTTAAATCCCCATGTAAATAGTGTGAAGCAGCTGATTGTGGCTGTCATAAAAGGGCAATAAATTGCTTGTTATTGCGTTTTTACTGTTGGGGAGAAGTAATTAAGGGGTTTGCTGCTGCCGGTTACAGCCTTTGGTGCTATACTCTTTGAAAGTGGGGAGCCAATGTGTCATTTTGCCACTGTCTTTGGGGAGGCAATTTGTCTTAGGACAACCTGGATTAATTCTTGTTTTGATTTTAGAAGCTCTTAAAAGTTCTCATTTTTGACTTAAGAAGCACACAAGTGTTCTAATGCAGTCCTATACAGTGTGGTGGTCCATGGACTGGTGCTGGACCTTGAGACATTGGGGACCAGTCCCTGGTGACTTTCCAGAAAAGAAAAAAAAATCTGGCTATTGGGCGCAAATATTTTCCCTTGGATATTTGGGAAAAATTGTTGGTCACTCACATTGGATATCTTGGGATGCACTGCTCTAATGGAAGAGGGGTTGAAGGGGGTCAACTCCCTTGTCATTGGTACTGGTCCCTTAGATTCATATTATGGGGGACATAGTATGCTTAAAATACAGAATGTCAGGGATGGTGCTTGTGGAGTTCATCAAAAGCTGAGACGTGCTCCTTTTCCAAAATAATTTCAGTGCTTGAGGAGAACGTGATTTGTCTTACTTCGGACCAAAGTCTTACCGAGGCACAGTATCTCTAACTGTGCCTTTATTTCATTTCTAGGAGGATTGTGAATTCTACCTCGCACTCAATTGTTTCCAGGTGACACCCATGAAGAGGCAGGAAATGAAGCAGCAGGACTGGTGAGACCTTTTCTGATCTTTGTTATGCATACTTGCTCTTTCTCTGTCTCACATGGACAGCAGGCAGGCAGGCAGGCGGACAAAAAACACATATACAGGTAGTTCAGGAAAAAAAACCCACAAGGACTTTCAAATGAATTTACATGAATCTACATCACATTTTACTGAAATTAGAAATCTGTATCATAGAGTCAGGTCTGTGTAGTTCTTATACCATCAATGAGATGAGATTTAGAAAAAGTAATGATCAAAGGCAAGGTAGTCTGCCCTGAAAAGAAAAGTTTTATAAAAAAACTAGCGTATATACCCGGTGTTGCCTGGAATTTTATTTTCTCATAGGTAATACTTGTGAGAAAGTTTTGAGATCCTATGACTCTAATTCCTGAAACTGTCTTGTCCAGTATCTGTAAATTTCCCCCATGTTCCCCAATCCAATCTATATTCAGCGTTATTAACATACGGAGGTTGGATTCCTGAGGGAATACACTGCTCTCCTCCTTGCTGCTAGGCCTCATCTCCATAGCAACCAGCCTATTCAAGAGCTCTCCAGCTGAGAATTCTAAAGGCCTCTCCCTAAACTGCAAACCCCAGGATTCCGCTGGGATTTTATTTTCTCATAGGTAATGCTTGTTAGAAATACTTTAGGAATTAGATGTGGTTGAAAAACACAGATTTGAGATCCTGTGTCTGTAATTTCCCAAACTGCCTTGTCCAGTACCTTTAAATTTTCCCCATAGTCCCCAGTCCAATCTTTATTTGAAGTTATTAACATACAGAGGTTGCTTTCGTGAGGGAATACACTGGGTTTCTCCTTGCTGGTAGGCCTTGTATCCATAGCAACCCACCTGAGCTCTCTGGCTGAGAATTCTAAAGGCTCCTCCCTGAACTGCGAATCCCAGGATTCCATAGAATCTCCACAGCCAGCCATTCATATGAGATCTTAGCCTGCCTGACACAGACAAACAGACAAACTCACTAACAAACTTTGACTTTTATATAGTAGATCTACTTTATTGTATTTTGGTTCATCCCAAAAAAGTATTCTCCACTGTGGGATTTTTTGTTTTGTTTGTTTGTTTCTATATCTAGTTTGAGAAGAGTACCACTTTATCAGTGTAGATCATTTAAAATATAAAATTCTGCCCTCAGTTCTGTTCAGACATATTTGGCAAGGCTTTGAAAAACACTGTTGTTTAATGATAAAATCGGGATGTCATGCATGCACACTGTTTTTCAAATTGGCTGGAAAACAACACCCACATAGTTGAGCCAGATTATACCTAACTCACCATTGCATCATAGAATCATAGAATCATAGAAATGTAGAGTTGGAAGAGACCAGATGGGCCATCCAGTCCAACTCCCTGCCATGCAGGAATACCCTCAAAGCACTCCCGACAGATGGCCATCCAGCCTCTGCTTAAAAACCTCCAAGGAAGGAGACTCCACTACACTCCAAGGCAGCATATTCCACTACCGGACAGCCCTGACTGTCAGGAAGTTCTTCCTGAGGTTCAGGTGGAATCTCCTTTCCTGCAGCTTGAATCCATTGTTCCTTGTCCTGGTCTCTGGAGCAGCAGAAAACAAGCCCTCTCCCTCCTCTACATGGCATCCCTTCAAATATTTAAACATGGCTATCATGTCCCCTCTTAACCTTCTCTTCTGCAGACTGAACATACCCAGCTCTCTAAGTCTATCCTCATAGGGCTTGGCTTCCAGGCCCCTCACCATTTTGGTCACCCTCCTCTGGACCTGCTCCAGCTTGACCATGTCCTTCTTGAATTGGGTTGCCCAAAACTGGACACAGTATTCAAGATGAGGTCTAACCAAAGCAGAGTAGAGTGGTACCAGTACCTCCCTCGATCTAGACACCATACTCCTATTGATGCAGCCGAGAATTGCATTGGCTTTCTTGGCTGCCACATCACACTGCTGACTCATGTTCAGCTTGTGGTCTATTAAGACTCCTAGATCCCTTTCACACGTACTGCTATCCAGCCACGTGTGAAAGCCACATCATGCAGAAGAAAGTCCTAAACCTGGAATTCCCCAAATCAGTATAAACCATCCTTTGTACCAGCCATTCTCAGCTATGTTTTGGCCATGGTGCCTTAGGAGCTCTTCTCAGGTTCCAGGCCCATGCTGTCAACACGAAAATCATTTATTATTGAACACCAGGAAAACTTAAACATTCTGACATATTTGACTAAACTTTTTGAAAAAGACTGTATGAAATTAAACATCTATCGGGCCTGATGGGATCCTTAAGCTTCATACTTTCTGCAAGCTTCATGATATTGGGCTCCAAATTAGATAATAACAGTCAGAGGTCATGTCTTGTCAGGATGGCAATTCAGTTCTTGGATTATGTCAAGGAAACTGTCAAATAGTGTGTTGGAAAGATATCATAAACAGGAAGCAAACTGTTGATTCCAGTTTAGGTTGCAGCTTAGGTGTTTAATCATTTCAGTTACCAGGGCACCCTGGTGCTCCCCTTCTCACAGTTTTCAGTCTGTGACCCACTTCAAATGTGCCAGGGTCCCCTTGAGGGCCATATGACCCTTGTTGAGAATGGCTGCTTTAATACGCTCCATTTGGTGATGAGAGTCTTGAGATTTATTTGTGTTCTCTGTGTTCAAATGGAAGGTCAAACTGTGTTGCCATAGGATGGCTCTGTCTTGAATTTTTTACTCCATATATTCAAAGAATGCAACAAGAAATATAAATGAATGTGTGACTGGGGAGATGGAATGTAATTGGCCTTTTTGGGGGGTAGGGTTTGAGCATTTCTGAGGAGTTAAAGGAATTTAGCTCCCCCCTCTTCTTTTTTTCTTTTAAATATTGGGAGTGTGAAATACTGGCTATCAAAGGAGTGGAGAGGAATTATTTTCTGCTACCAATAGCGTAGTTTCTAATTGTTCTGAAAACTGTTTACATGATTTCCATTCCCCCTCTCCCCAGTACAAACTGGTTTGTGACTTTTTAAAATGCCATAGTGACATAGACATAATGACATAGAATTCAGTTGCTTCCAAATGTGAGAATAATCTGTAATTTCAGGATAGATATCTAGATTCCTACTTTACCACTTTTTTCATATTTGAAAAGTTTCTCTGACAAAATACTGTGTGATCTTATATGGCACATGTTTTGTTATCTGAGATTTTATTCTTATGAAAAGCTGAGAATGTTAAGACATCATCTCTTTCTAGCAATCAGGAACCATCTGTGTTGCAGAAGATAAAGGAATTATGGCAGTAAGTGTGTGGTCCAGTAATGGGCTTTTTAATGCTTGACATGTGGATTAAAATTAGCAATAACTATACTTTTTTTGAATACCAGTATACATCCCATCTTCCAATTAGTTGATTTTAAAAGCTTTTAAGAGCCCTTATTCAGAGTACACAATATTCTAAGTTCTCACTACATACGACATACGTGCATACAAGGAGAGTTGGAGGGAGAGTTGGGGTCTTCTTTCACTTCCTCAAAGGCTTGGGGGGTTATGGAAACAATTGGATAAATCCTTGTTGCTTATTCACATGTCTGCTCTGCCACAAGTCTCATCAGGAGGACAAAGGATACTTGATTCTGGTGAACCAGCAAATAGCATAAAAACCAACAAAATGGAAAATGGGATATATCGATGCCTGGGCAGCGATGGCATCCTAAAAAACCCTTGTTGGATAGTTCAGGCTGGGGATGAATCAACTCAAGGGGGAGGGGAAGTGTTTTTTTGGAAGTGAATATGCTTATGGTATTGAAATATTATTGTATTCTCCCCCATCTGAGCTTCTAGGTGACCAAAAATGTGACTCTTGAACCTCCCAGGAATCAAAAAAAAAGTTGAATTTTTAAGGGGGGGATCCAGAATGCTTTCAGATGCACTCCAGGGGGAGTGTAGGGCCTTTCCACCATCTTTGGAGGTCCCCTGGCCCCCAAGGGTAAAAAAAAATTGCAAAAAAATGTAGAAATGCCCCAAAGTGTCCACTGGGGGGGGGGGACTCATTTCCACTACATTTTGTGACCTTCCCGTGCCAGTTTGACACAGGGACCATCTTTTTTGAAACAAGAACACAAAATTCTGCTCACTTCTTGTTGTCAAAAAGCCTGCTCCTGGGCCTAAAATTGCTCAGGAAGGCCCCAGAACATTGGGAAAATCCCCTATACTCCCTACAAAGTGTTTGGGGCAAAACATTTTTTAAAAACTTTTTTCTAGGAGCAGGTACAGTGGAAAGGTGCGGCCCTCCAAGATCTCTTACGGGGCTAATGTGACCCTCTAACCTTCCACAGTTGCCCATTCCTATTCTAGAGAGATGATCTTTGGAGTTCTTGATCCTGCTTCAATATTAAGTGAATATATATGAAAAACAATTTGCAGAACACGAGAATGAGAGACTTTTTTACTGATAGGTATTGCTTGATTTTCACCAGTTTTCATCATATATAAGTACAGCAGGTCCTTCGCATTCGCAAGGGTTAGGGGCCCAGAACCCTCATGAAAGTAAAAAAATGGCAAATAACTCCCTCCCCAGTAAGCATTTCCTCTTCCCTCATTCTTTCTGCTGCTGCAGGCCCTGGGGAAAAGCAGAAGAGTACAGAGGGAAAAACCTTCCTCTTCTCCAGTTTCCTGCCTGTTGCCCCCATGCCCTGCCTTGTTTTTGTGCTCCTGCCTGGGCAACGAGCAAAAGAGTGAAGGAGAAGGATGGTTTTTCCCCCTGCACTCTCCTGTCCCCCACTAGTGCGCCTTTCCGTTATTTCTGCATGGGTGATGGGCAGGAGAGTGCAGGGGAGTGAAGATCTTATCCCCTGCACTCTCCTGCCTGCCACTCACACACCCACCCCTTCTTTGTGCACACCTGCACAGTCGATGGGTAGGAGAGTGCAGAGGAGTGAAGGTCTTTCCTCCTGCACTTTCCTGCTCGCCGCTGCTGCACCTGCACAGACGATGGGTGGGAGAGTGCAGGGGAGTGAAGATCTTTCTTCCTGCACTGTCCTGCCTGCTGCTACCAGTGCTCCTGCATGGGCAACAGGCAGAGCAGTTCAGGGAAGTGAAGATCTTCCCAGTGCACTCTCCTGGCCGTTGCTGCCAGTGAGCCCGTGCAGGCGACAGGTGGGAGAGTTTAGTGGAGTGAAGACCTTTCTTCCTGTACTATCCTGCCTGCCACTGCCAGCGCACTTGCAAGGGCATCGGGTGGGAGAGTACAGGGGAGCAAAGATCTTTTCTCCTCCCTGCGCCTGGGCAGAAAGTCAGAGAATGTGGGGAGGCTAGCAGATACTTCACAGAAAGTCAAATTTGTGAAAGTCATACCTGCAAATATGGAAGGAGGACTGTAGCTTCCTCTCATTCTTTTATTAATTCTTTTTTAACTGGCATTCACTGATAGATTTTTTTTCAGTTTTCTTGTACTCATATTTTATGTATATTTCTCTAATTTTTAAAGGGAAAAGGAAAATTAAATTGAGATGTGTAGGAAAGATTTAAGGATTAGGACAAAGGTGAGAATGAGATGGTTCTCCAGATACTGTTGGACTACAAGTTCCATTATTGACTAGCAAAGCCAGTGGTGAGGAATGCTGGGAGCTGCAGTCTACCAACATGTGGAGGGCTACATGCTTTGCATTCCAGAACTTAGGAAATAGTAAGAAGCAGTTTTGAATGTTTTACAAAACTACTGCAGTGTTTAATTCTGATTTCTCTTTTGTTTGCATATTTCAGGAAAAGCTTTGCCTTTCAGCCCTGGCATAATCCTGGTATGGTGTAGTGAGTGCCTGAAGGATTTTGATAAAATAGTTTTGGCAATTGAGGGAGGGGATGAGGCTCATTGATATGTGACTCTGCATTATTCAATAAATGCCCATTTTCTCTCTTTTAATGTTTTAGTATTTTAGTATTTTTTAAATTCCTTTTTTCCCCGCTGCTTTAAAAGATAATTGATTTGTTCATGTAAAGGAGCACTCCTTTTCTGTTCCATAGTTTTATATCCTTTTGATTTAGGCTTTGAACCATTTACATTGGAGGGTAAAGACTTTTCATCTCACTCGTTTATATAAAGATTTCTTCTTGATTGTCTTTTACCTCACAAAGCTACTTTCTACCTCATTAGCTATTTTCAAAAGCTGTATACCTTTACCTCAGACCAGCTACAAAAAGCTGCTTTTTAGTTTTTAAGTTGGTTTATTTTGATGGCCTCTAGCCCTATGGAATTCTTGTCCATAAGGTATTTGTGAACTGTTTACTTTGTGCTTTTACTTTGTGCTTTGTGCTATATCCTTTTTCTATTTAAGCACCATCATCTATTTCTGAAGCATTACAAGAGATAAAGGTGGATAAACTCAACACTTTGAAACAAAATGTCAAGGATTGCCTTGGTTTATTGGATTCCACCAATCAGCTGAATTCTGAGCAGTCGAATATACATCCTGAAACCAAATGGCAAGTGGAACTCAGACAAGATAAGGTCTGTCTTAATTGACTTCTGTATCGTGACTTTGACATGTTAACACTATAATTATAGATATGGGGTGGAGTCAGTGACCCTCTGGAAGTGGCTAGATGATGGTGGACTAAGAAGCTTAAGTATCAAAACTAGTAAAGCTTCTGTGCTTGAAAATGAAGGATGCCGTATCTGTCTGGCTCATATCAATAGATCTGATGGAATTTTTGCTGCCAGTAGTTAGGTCACACTTGCTCTTCAGGGTTCATTTCATTTCTAGTTTACTGGAGAGTTGAGAAAGTTGTAAAGGTCTTGTTAAGCATTGACTAGGAGAGTGTTAATCTAATGTACTATGTTGTGTAAAGCAAAAACCAATTAAAAATTTTCATTTCAGGTGCACCAGGATATCTTTATGGTACCAGCGAAGCTCCTGGTAATCAGTGCAGAAAATGAGGAAATACTTTGCAAGTCTTATCCACAAAGTGAGTAACTGTGAAGGAGATTATTCTGCTTCAAAGGTGGGGAACCAGTGACCATGCAGATGTTGATGGCTTTGATCTCACATAAGCCCCAGCCAGGAATGCTCATACACATGAACTACGGGAATTGTGTGACAACATCTAGAGGGCCATAGCTTCTTCTTCCCTGTTCTAGTACATGAATGAAGATGGTTTGGCAGTGATCTTTAATCAAAGGCAATGCGGTTTTTGTTGGAATATCAAGAATCCATAGAACTTCATGCCATAGTTTTCATGGTAAGCCATAAAGCCATGTGTGTTTGAGTCCATGAAATGGAGATTTTGTGGTTACCAGAAGCAGCTATGTTTGATCTCTGGGCTTTACAAAGATGTACATTTGATATTCCAGCATTAGATCCTGCTAGATTTATGTGGAACCTGTGAATTCTAACATCTTGCTGTCATTAAAATGATTACAGATCCCTATGCTATTAGGTATTGTGCATAGTTATGATGCTAGCTGATGGGGGAGTGAGGTAGAATACCTTTACGCCAGTCTTGGCTTATGAGTAGTGTTATGCTGATCACCAGTGCCTTGTTACAAATTCATGACAAAGCAAGGCATTTCAAAAACCATGCTTAGATTAATCTAAGCCTTTGGCATTTCCAAAACCGCACTCAGATGAATTAAGCTATAATATTTAATTGCAGATTCTTTTTCTTTTCTGAATTTTGAATCTCCATGTGAGTTAGTGTTGATAAAATTGGACTTTATGCATTGCTAGGCATCCTGAGCTCCCATCCTGGCTGTTAGAGAACTGTAGATTAAGCCAATAGGGTTGTTGAAATGGATGGCCCTGGAGCATGTTGTTTTGGATGAGTTAGTATGGAAACTCCAGTCATCTTTTCTATTTTCAGAGACCTATCAAGTTGTTCCTGATACTAGTAGCACTCAAGATGATGACCGCAGTACTGTATCCTTTTTCAGTGGTAAGTAGAAGTAGTTGTTTTTTGTGCTGTCATAAGCAGAGTAGCTGTTCTGTTGGCACAATTGGAAATTTCTCTATAAGGGAAGGGTTCAGAAGTTTGTTTAGTTCTGCATTGCTATTTGCTGTTGAGCTTTTGCTGAAGTCAGAGAAAACAAAATGATTAGCCTTCTGCATCAACAGTTAAAGGACTGTTGCCTTCCAGATGTTGCTGAACTTCAGTTGTCATCAGCTGCAGTGAACCTGGCCGTTGATGAGGTAGGGCTGGGTATAGTTCGTTAGCTCAAGAATTTCCCACTCCTGTTCTAGATATGGGGTACTTTTCTCATAGTATCTACAGAGGTCAGCATCTTTGTAATAATACTAAGAAGAACTGCATTTGGTGGCCAACCATGCCAGCTTATGCATTGTAAACAAAATGGTCTTTTTAGCCAATAATAGGGCACTAGTCTTAACACTGACTTTACTGAACTGATCATTATTAATTTGAAAAGTTGCAACTACCTATGTTTCTTAATGTATCTGTTGAGAAACCTGCTTAAGTTAATGCTCCGTAAATAATTTCAAAATCAGCTGATTTTCATGCAAATGTGATGCATTCTGGAGCTCAATTGCTTGTGGGTGTAGGGATGACTGGTTGACTGACCGTTCCCAAAGGGTGCTCACCAATGGCTGCTTTTCATCCTGGAGAGAAGTGACTAGCGGGGTGCCACAGGGTTCTGTCCTGGGCCCAGTGCTGTTCAATATTTTCATCAATGACTTGGATGAAGGAATAGAGGGCATGCTCATCAAATTTGCAGATGACACCAAATTGGGAGGGGTTGCTAATACGCCAGAGGACAGGATCAAAATTCAAAATGACCTTGACAGATTGGAGAGCTGGGCCAAGGCTAACAAAATGAAATTCAACAGAGAGAAGTGTAAGGTCCTACACTTAGGTAGAAAAAATGGAATGCAGAAATATAGGATGGGGGACACGTGGCTGGATGGCAGTACGTGTGAAAGGGATCTAGGAGTCTTAATAGACCACAAGCTGAACATGAGTCAGCAATGTGACGCGGCAGCCAAGAAAGCCAATGCAATTCTCGGCTGCATCAATAGGAGTATGGTGTCTAGATCGAGGGAGGTACTGGTACCACTCTACTCTGCTTTGGTTAGACCTCATCTTGAATACTGTGTCCAGTTCTGGGCACCCCAATTCAAGAAGGACATGGTCAAGCTGGAGCAGGTCCAGAGGAGGGCGACCAAAATGGTGAAGGGCCTGGAAGCCAAGCCCTATGAAGATAGACTTAGAGAGCTGGGTATGTTTAGTCTGCAGAAGAGAAGGTTAAGAGGGGACATGATAGCTCTGTTTAAATATTTGAAGGGATGCCATGTAGAGGAGGGAGAGGGCTTGTTTTCTGCCGCTCCAGAGACCAGGACAAGGAGCAATGGATTCAAGCTGCAGGAAAGGAGATTCCACCTGAACCTCAGGAAGAACTTCCTGACAGTCAGGGCTGTCCGGCAGTGGAATATGCTGCCTCGGAGTGTGGTGGAGTCTCCTTCTTTGGAGGTTTTTAAGCAGAGGCTGGATGGCCATCTGTCGGGAGTGCTTTGAGAGTGTTCCTGCATGGCAGGGGGTTGGACTGGATGGCCCGTGTGGTCTCTTCCAACTCTACATTTCTATGATTCTATGATTCTATGAACCCTTATGTGATGAAGGCTTTGATGAGCACTTTGAGAACTACAGTTATTTAGCATTCTAGAACAGCATGAGATTTGGTCATAGGTAGACAGTGGCAAACCATTAGTTAACATGTATAGATGTCTTTGACCTCATATAGGTTCTGGAGAGAGTGTGTGTGCAGGGTATCAGTCACGTAAAAGCAACTGTGCTATTGCTTGTCATCTCAAGGAATTCACTGGCTAGAATTCTTTTGGTGACATACGTACCTGTAACTTGGGGTTATGTAATTGCAAGTCTATTTGAGTGGGTATGTTGTGTAAGGAGGTGTTCACTGCCTCCTTGTGCAGTGTTGAAATACTCCCTCCAACATAGCTTTGGAGCACTGCTATGGAGCACTGCTTTGTCAACTTACTGTCCAGAGGGGAAGTGAAAGGGAAATGCATTCAGCCATACCCATTCCAGCTACAGTTCTGAAGCCAGAGAAGAATACTGAGGGTTAGTCTTCTGGATCTCTAGTGAGCTGATGGTTGTCCAGGAGGGCAAGAAAAGTTATCTTTGTTCGAGAACACACACACTGCCTCCCACCTGGGTTAGTAAATGGCCATGTCAGCACATCTGCCTTTAAAGAGCAGGAGCAGCACAGAACTGGGCCTGTGAAGTGTTACTCTCAGTGCAGCATTATGGTCATTATTAGTCCAGAATCCAGCACTGTTCTTGCTTTTCAACTTTTTTGAAACTCATTTCCAGAAACACATTTTGAAGACCTCCTTGCCAGATCAGATTTCAGGTGATCTTAGCAAAATTAGTCTTTTAATTTTGAAAGGCTTTCCATGATATACTATAATGAAGTTTAGGTGGGATAGTGGTTCTGTCCTACTTTGACAACAAAAGTTCTCTCTGTGCAAGAGGCGGCTTGCCGGATCTTTTCAATGGCTGAATGTCCCTTGCTGATCTCAATAAGAATGTTGACTTCAGGGCCTGTTCCTCTTCTTGGGGCCTGTTTGTGCAGAGAGAGTTAACTGTAATACTCTTTTTGCTAGCAGAATCTGAAAATCTGAATGGCTCCTTAGAAAATCCTTGGGACGTATTTCCAGCTATGACTTTGACCTCTTCCAGTGGTGAGTAACAGCACAAGTTGACCATGAGCAAGATGATGCAAGTAGTAAGAGCAACGGTAGTATTAGTCGCAATAGCAGGCTGTATTAATAGAAATATAGCAGCAAGATCATCAAAAGTAGTATTTCAGATCTCTTCTGGACTAGAGAAGGCTAGAGATGGGCGAAAATAGTTGGACTCTCATTTTCTTATGGAAATACCCAGGGCATTTCTAAAGACATTATTAGTAAGTGTCCATTTTCTTATTCAAATGGTTTATGAGTGGAAACTTTTCTACCACATTCAGTCCTGACATTTGGAATGAAGGGGGAATGGTTTCTTTTAAGTGAATCTGTTGCTATTTGTTGTCAAGTCAGCTTTGACTTATGGATATCCTTATGAACCAAAATCCTTTGTCATCGACTGCTCTGCTTAGGTCTTGCACAGTTAGAACCATGGCTTCCTTGATTGAATCAAAATACCTGTAGTGTGGTTTCACTCTTTTTCTTGCTGCAAGCACTCCTGTCTTTTCCAGTCAATCATTTCATCTCATTATATGGTCAAAATACAACAGCCTCAGTTTAGTTAGATTGTGCTCCAGGAAGAGTTCAAAATTCAGTAAGTTGCTCTACTGTTTCATTTCTTGATCCTAGGCCAAATTTCCCTACAGTGGTTGGTTCTATTCTGTTTCCAACTTTTTTGCATTCCAGTCACCTATGACTATCAACATGTCCCGTTGTGGTGTATGATCAGTTTCCTCCTGGATGCCATCTAGAATCTTTTGATTTCTTCCTTATCTACCTCTGTGGTGGGAGCATAAACTTGCATCCCAGTTATATTGATGGGTTTTCCCTTGAGTCTTACTAATAATATTCAGTCAAGACTTTACATTATATGTATCAAAGGCATTATCTGTAGTACAGAGCATACTTCTTAAGATTTTGTTCAATATTTTAACTGGTTGTATAATCTCATTTTGTTTCTGCCATGCTTACTGAAAACGTAGTGAGTCTTAATGAATGGTTTCTGCATCCTCGCTGGAAGACACAATCTAAATTAGGGATTCCGTTTGACTCAATTGCTACAATACCCCGATAAAAACTGTTCATTTCAGCACTTTCTCATTTAAGAACATAAGCAGAATCCTGTTGAATCACACCAAAGGCCTATCTAGTTCAGTGTTCTGGTTATATGAGTGGGCGAATAGATGTCTTTATTAGAAGCCCATAAGCAGGACATGATCACAACAGCACACTTCTTCTTTTATGACGTCCAAATTTCCCACCATTCACCTTTGTTGGTTTACCCCAGTCAGTTTTAGTATTAAAAGGGGAAAACTCTTTCTTTGCAGTTTCTTCACATCATGGATACTTTTATGTGTACCATAAACAAAGACTTTTCACCCATTCTCCCTCAATGTGAAAAATGATTTGCAGGGGTCCCCCCTTATTGTGCATGTCACCTGTCAGTCTTGTTCATGAGCAAGAGATGCACAGTAAGGAGAGGGCATTGACAAAGGTCCTGATAATATTGTCATTTGTCTGTGTCTCAGGGTGAAAACAGAAGTGATGAGGAAATTCATGGTGCACTCTGATTTTTGTTCAGAACAAAAGTACTGGAAGAATAGGTGTTTCATCTTTCCCCCAGTCACATTTCCTTATCAAAGTCTCCCCTTAAAATTAAAATACTGGTAGTTTCATCTTTTGTTCCCTAGCAGAACATACATCAACTTTGAGGAGGGAACATTTTAGACTAGAGAAAACTACCATGAGTGGTAAAAATTAAGCATTCTTCCCTGCAATGCTGCTACTCCAATAAAAATTGGAAGATCCCCCTCAGTAGAATCTTTAAACTAAATCTCACTCAAGGAAGTCTGGTGATAAATGATCTGAATCACATTTGTTTAAAACTTGAATGGGAGGGAGACAGTGGGTACAGTCAATGTTACTTGCTCTTTGATTTGAGCAAAATGTTGGTCAAAAGCAATTAGCTGTTGACCAGAAGTCTGAATCCATCTGTGGAGCTGAGCTCACAAATTGTTTATGTTATGTTTGTTTGTTTTTCAAGTAAGTCGTATGCCACATTCACAACATCTTATGTTATGAATAATGCTCACCTGCTTAATATCTCACCCTTGGAGGAAATACCCCAGTTACCTGATGGAATAGACTTGAGGACAGGATACTAATCTTGCTTGTTTCTACAAGTATGTTGTTGTTGTGTGCCTTCAAGTTATATCTGACTTATGGCAACTGTAAGGCAACCTATCACAAGGTTTTCTCAGCAAGATTTATTTAGAGGTTTATTCAGATTTTCCCTTCCCTTCATCTGAGGCTGACAGAGTGTGATTTGCCCAAGGTCATCCAGTGGATTTCTGTGGCTGAATGGAGATTCAGACCCTGGTCTCCAGAGTTGTAGTCCAGCACTAAAGCTATTGTACCACGCTGGCTGGTTTCTACAAGTACACTTACGTAGTTTTGACTTTGTGCCACAAATATTTTTACATTTTGTTTGCTAAGGATAGCCTGCTTCTGGTTTGTTTTAGTGTCTTGCATTCATGGGTGCCTCAAAAATATTTTTTTTTCTTCTTTTTGTGCTTTGGAAGATACATCTGGCACCCCACCTGGCCTTCTACACACGCAGGAGGTGCTGCTGGCCAGAACTGCTGAGGAAGAGACTCCATGTTCCAGCAGCTGCACCCCCGACTTCCTGGAGACTTGTGCTCATACATTCAGTTGTAATTCTGAGCCAGCAGAGGCAGTGTCCTATACACTGTTTCCCTGTCACAAGAAGTCATCATTCAAGGAATCTGTTGCTCAGGATTCCACTCCTCTTGAGATGAACCCTGCTAATAACACCAGCAAAGTGCCAGATACTGATGAAAATATTCCCTGTGGCCAGCCACTAAAGAATTCACATTCCCATGCCATTATGTGCCCTCTGTCTCCTGTCAATCTTCCCACAATGAATGATCCCTCTCATGGGCCGTTGCCTGAAAATACACTGGAAAATAATATGCATTGTTTACAGGAGAATAAAGTGGTGGTGACAGGGACTGTGGAAGGAGCTCTGGATACAGGTAGGAAAGGTGTGGCAGTGAAACGGAAACAGATGATTCCAGATGAGGGTAAATGTGATACTTTTACCACTTTAACTCATATCACACAAAAAGCTGTAGGGCAGCCTTCTACCAGAGCATTTCCAAGATCTAACAAGTTAGATAAAAAGCTGGTTTTGAAACCTCATTTAAAATTTGCAAGCACCCCCAAGAAGAGCCGGAGTGAGGAGAGTCAAGTCCAACGTCATCCAACCATGGAGTTCAACAGGATCCAACATCTCTGCAGATATGCAGAGAGACTCCAAGAAAAAGAGAAGAAGCTGAGGAGAGTAGAAGGTACCACTGGAAGTCCAGAACAACAAATTGGAGTTGAAGAGCAGGTAAATCTCTGATCTAAATGAAGGAGAGTGATACCCATTTGTAGCTTTTTACTTTGTGTGGCTTTATAGTGAGAGTTGGGGCTTCCAAGAGTTTCTTGAGAAAGCTCAATCTTTTCTAACTCCCTCCTCAGTTTTACATGTTTTATTTTGCCAGCAATGACTTTTTTTTCATCAGTTATGTTGACTAAAAGAGAGTTGATCATGTCAGCTCTGTATCTCAGTTTCAGCTCTCATCATCCCTCACCATTGGCTGAGTTACAATCCAATAACATCTTGGGCTATGCAGTCCCTACTCCTCCTTGTAAACTTTGAAAAGTATAACAAGTTAGCAAACTTGATCAGTTTCGCCTCCTTGCTTGCAGGAATGTATGAGAAGACCCCCCTTTCATGTTACATATGAGCCACCAACACCTGAAGTCTGCTCTCAAGTGCGCTCTGCAAGGTTGGTGCCTTACCCAGGTGGTTGAAGTGCAGTAAGGGACAAGTTGTAATTTAATGATGTCCAAAAGTGCTTCTTTGACTAGTGTCCAAAGAAATTATGTCAACTGCTGTCAGAGCAGGAGAACTTTGTACTTTTAACCATGCTGTTAATTGTTTTTTTAACTTTTGTACAAATAATTTTTAAGCTGTACCCAGATTTTAATTGCTTGTAAGTTGTCTTGGATCCTGTGTAAGAGTGAATGAGAGCAGAGGAACTGCAAGGGAAATGGAGGTGCAGAGATGTCTAACCAACTTTTTCTGAACAGAAGAATATTCATAGGCAGGAATGTTTAGCTTCTTCCCAGCTGCTGCACTCCCGTTTTCATATGATCTCCTGTTTTTGTTTTACAGGATATCAAGAGCATTGCTGGGATGGGCACACTGGGTTTTCAGCAATGTGCAGGCCCAGTAGTCTTTACTGATGAACCTTGTCCATTTCAGATGTCATTTGGCTAGACACTTTTGCCATGTTATGTTTCTATAATTAAAGCAGAAAATTAATTTTTGAACTTGAATTTGCTCTTTGTTTAACAGCACATGTGTAAAGAAAAGGGGTGCACTTCCATCTTATCTATGGTGGCCCAGCTACATAAAGGAGTGGCTGCTATACTTTCGATGCAAAAGGATATGTCAGTGGCTTTTATAGTGAATAGCAAACATAGTATTCCAGGTTGGGCAATGTGTAGGCTTCATATGACTTCACAGTGTTTAGGGCCCCTAAACACTTCCATAAAAAAATAATAAAAATGCCCCAACATCCTCTAAGGGATATAGAGCTTAATATTGCTATTTGTATGCCCTGTCATGTCCCAGGGATTGTTCTAGGCCCAGAAAGATGCCTTTTCAAATCTGAAAAGTAAATCAAAATGACTTCCAGTTTAGCTCCTGGTTTTAAAAAGAAAACAACCTGAGGGATCCCCGAAGCCCTGATGAGTTCTGCCTTATGCCCTCCAGAGGGCATGAGAACATTTTGATTTTTTTTTTAAATGGGGGTAGGGGGTCCTCTAAGATCTCACAGCACAGGCAGCAATGCAGTCCTCCAACCAGTGGCAGTTCCCAGTCCCTGTAATATATATAGCACTGCAGCAGAAGCAGTTTCTGAACCAATGATCAATGATCATAATGTGAGCTGTGGATGCACTTAATTTTGTTCTCTCTGATTTTCAAAATTAGAGAAACAAGTAACTGATGGAAATCCATTTTGTTTAACGTATCTGTATCATAGAGAACAGAATCAGCAAATGATTTAGTTGACTGTAAGCCTGAATGTCCAGATAGTCATTGAAACATGGTATACCTATGACCGTCTTACGTTGCTTGAGGTACTGCATCTTTCTTGCTTTGGTAAATTTATCTGTAAGATTAAAGGAAATACAACAAAAAGACAGGTATTGGTGTGGACTCACAATAGAGAAAACAGCAGAGGTGCCAAAAACCATACACTGTACAAGTCTTCCTCATGAGAGGAGTGAGCAAGTAGAATTAACTCTGGGTTCTGTCTTTATGTATTGGTCAGTATTGCTGTTCCTGTTTGCATTATTTGTATAAGTGAAGCATACTTTTCATGTTTGGTTCTTTTTTTAACCCCTTTTTATTTTGCAGGTGCTTTCTTATTATTCAGATATTGTGCTACATATTTGTATTTTTGTTATTCTGTCACTGTATTAGTTAGGCAATGGCCTTGCTTGGCAGAAGATTGCTCCTGTTAAATGATATGGGGAAGTTTATATATTAGTAAGGTAAATGTTTGCTCTCAGAAGTAGTTACTGTAAATATTCTTTATATTTTGAAGAGGACTCTGGGTCGAAATGGATATTTTCTGGAAATCCGTTGTATTGTATATGTGTTTGTAGTATTCTGTATGTTGTTTCTGTTTTGTATATATGTTTTAATTATAGCATTCTCTATGTTGTATATTCATTTAATACATTATTCAATTTAAAAACATTATTCTATTTATACAATCCCTCTTGGTTTTTGTTTTGGCATTATAGTGTTTTGTCTGTTAAGATTGGACAGAACACCATCTCAGCCCCCTAATGTGTGAGTACCACATCCTATGCAACTTTACTTGTTCTTAAGCATTGTTTTGTCTGTACGCTGCAACTGATGATGGTTGGGGATATATTCAGTAGAAGATAAAAAACCACAGTCTGTCTGTTGTTGCACCAGGATAGTGATAGTTAGTGCGATAAAGAGTACAGGAGGAATAAGGAGAAGTCCTTTTTCTGTCTGCACTCTTTTTACCATTCAGTTTCATTGGATTATTTCCAAGTTTTGCTATGGGAGAAGTCATTCTTCCTATATTAATTTTTTCCATGCCCTGTTCTGGTTACTTAATGGCTGAGGGAGCACGCACCTGGTGGCTGTAATTGGAATCATGACCATAATCTGTATACTATTCAACATTTTCTAAAGTGTTACACAAATTTAACAATTCCTTATTCTAGCTGTAAGTGGTCATAGATTGTATCTGCTGTTGAGCATTTGTCAGAATACCAGGAAGTCAAGAATACTTTGTGGCAAAATCATCAATTCTGAATTGGATAGCTTGTATCTTTAATTGTTTTGATCATTTCTCTGTTGTAATTAATTATAAAATACTTCATATAGATTGCATGCTTGATAAAATGCTTTGGAGACAAAATAAATTAGAAAAACAATAACATAGCCCTCATAGAAAATATACATTTGTGCTCTTTCCACAGTTGAGCACAGGAAATCAAACAGGGCTCAGAAAATGAATGAAGAAAACATTTCTATGATCCTTTGCTTTAAAAAAAATGTAATGACTTAATGTAAAGAAAATGAGCAGTTTGTGCTAGGATATTTGTTAAATATACATGCAGTGACCACCTGGTAACAGATGGCAGATACCAAGGAACAATACATAGAGCTGGGTTCCCTCTGGGTCTCAGTGTTTATGAAGATCAATAGGAGTTTGAGTCTGACAGTTGTATTTTTATGCCAGATTATTCTCCACCTGTGCAGACATAAATTTGAGTGTGTCTGTGGAGCTCCACTACTGGTAGTATAAGAGGGTGCTACTCAGGCTGTAGCTGTATTCCCATCTGGGGAGGGGGGAGGGGAGCTGTGATCTTTGTTCCCTGAATTGAAGTAACTGCAGTTTATTGATGCCACTTTTATTATGAATTTCCCATAGCCAAACACTTTGGTGTAGGGAAACAGAATTAAAAGAACATGTAGATCATCTTGTGTGATGTCTGCATCTCTTTTTGGAGTGCACACACACAATAGAGCTGCAATCAGTGGCCTTGAGCAGCTGTAGATGCTCAGTGCAGCAAAATGTGTATACACTGCTTCTTGTACACATGTAGGAAATCTAACATTTTAAGTGACCTATATTGTGAAACCCTAATGATCTCCTACAGCCTCCTTAAAGCAAACGCATTAGGACAAATTGTGAATTTAAGATTATGTTCAAAAGTCTGACTAGTCATCTGTGGATCCATGATTAATAATCTTACAGTAGATTTGACCAGAAGCACCAAACTTAGCAGGATAGCTCCAGCTCATTCCTTTTACAAGCATTTGAGTATCTCCTCTTTCTCCCATCCCTGTATAACAGCAAGGCACTGCTGGAGCATATAAATATTAGGGGAGCAAAGATAACAGTCCTAAAACCACAGCAAATGAGAAGAGAACAATTCTGCTGATTTGAATTACTCTCATTTAATTCTGGGATGAAGGGGCTAGGGCTTCATTATTCGTTTTTAGCTCACTGAAAGGAGCAAAACATACACTCTTCTCCTGCCTCACTCATGCCAAATAGCTCACTAAGATCAGTAGGTATTTGCCTAGAATGTCGACTTTTTTTTCCTAGGCAATACCTGAGCTATGAATGGATGTCGCCGAATGAAGTAGGACCCTAGGAACAGATAACGATGTACACTGAAAAGAGTAAGATTGTCGATGTGAGACAGACCACTTGGCTTTGTGGCTTAGCTGCATCCCTGCATTTTAGCTTTTTCAACACCACTGACCAAGTACCACCACTCTCAAATGTATAATGCAAGGCAGGCAAGTTTAGTGTATGTAAATTACTCTCCCCTGGGTAGTTCTCAGTTTCTGGCACTATGCATTTTCAGTCTATACCAGTTGCCAGCTGTACAACTGCATCTGGAAATAGATAGGATCCTACATACTCAGTTTTTGGCTTCTCTCACCTGAACCATTAGAACATTGGGCACTTACATGGGAGTATACAGGGGTGAAAAGTGAAAAAGGGACAACCCAGAACACCAGATGTCACCAATCCTCACTGGAAACACCAGTTTTACCAACCAAAGAGCCATGTTAGGGGCCTGGCATTTGCTTGGCCCTGTGCTGCATTGCTTGCTCTCTTTACTCTTACTCTTGGTCTCAAATGATAAGCCTTCATTCTGCACTTGTCTGAGCTGCCATCATGTTGAAGCACCAGCTACTGACTCAGTGCTCATGTGTTGGTGACTTAGAGAGCGGCACAGCAGTTCTTTGGTCTAGAGCTGTATTTTGTGCATTCTCCATAGTCTGTTCCAGAGCTTGTTCCAACTCTTCTTCCATTTCTTCTCTTGGCTTTGAGTCTGTAGCTACCATGTTCCCTTCTTGGGATGGAGTGCCTATAAGAAAACCCACAAACATTGTGTCAGGACTGTATCAACATTGGCCTTGTCTGCATACCTTACATTACATCAGAGTCCTGGAAATGAGTCAGTTGTGGGAAATCTGCAGAATATTTTCTATTTAATCTAGCACCAGTAGTCTGAAATATCCTTAAAACAAATGCATTTATAGCGGCAAAGATACTGTTGAATTATTGATTATACTAGTTCTGCCTCAACCAGAACAGTAGCGAGAATAGTAAACTTTATGTTTTTCTAGAATAGTAGTTTAGTATATATGTAAGGAAAGACATATTTGCCATGCCTACCTGGGGAATTAGGTGGTGCAGATGTTTCAGGCTCTAATAGGGACTTGGGCTTGATCTTCCACTTCAGGATAGGTGAGCGCTGCAAACAAAGAGGGATTTTTGCATCTGCAGAGATTGAAGATAGGTCAACATGTTAACACTGGAAGGACATAGGCTTCAGCTGAGACAGAAAAAGAGTCTGACAATTCTGTATATATCATTGTTTCAATGTAATATTTAAAAAATATACAGTGGGCTTCAGCAGACACTGACTGTACGGATCTTGACAACAGGCTGTCCCACTCCTGAGCATAAGAAGGCTGGACTAAAGCTCTGGGGGGAGGGGGGCTGTTGACTTGTAGATTTTATAGAGGCTTCACAGGCAAGGAATACTCAGAGATAATTTTGCTAGTTGCTTGCTCTGAATTATACCCTGCAGCACCTGGTATTTGAGAGGAAGTGTGGTATGGTAGTTGAAGCATTGCAGTACAACTCTAGAGACCAGGGTTTGAATCCCCTTTTGGTCAGGGACTCCCCCGCTGGGTGACCTTGGGTAAGTCATGCTCTCAACCTCCAAGGAAGGCAAAGGCAAAACCTCCTCTGAACAAATCTTGCCAAGAAAATCCTACAGTAGGTTTGCCTTAGGGGCATCATAAATCAGAAATAATTGAAGGCACATATCAATAACAATAACCTTGTATTCACTGGTGGTCTCCCATCCAATTATTAACCAGGGCTGGCCCTGCTTAGCTCCCAAGATCAGATGGGATCTGGTGCCTTTAGAGTATTTAGGCTACATTAAGGCTGTGGGGAAACATAATAGCATTTTACGGATTGGCAGACAAGCATAGCCATCCATAGTGTTTTTCAGAGTGCTGTGCATTTTACAGCTTGAAAAATATTTTTGTTGCATATGTCTTATTGATTTCAACTTGTAACAAAACAATGAATAACATTTGAGTGAATTTTGGTTCTTTAGGGTGTGTATTACAGAGAAGTAAGGAGCAGAAATGCCATACAAAGACAAATTTGGCTTTATGCTTTATGTGTTCACCTACTGGCTGTTATGACTAGTGTACAGATAGATAAGAACTCCTGTGTTAGTAGCCCACTAATGATGCCAGACCTCTTTTCTTATTATATTTTCATGTTTTTTTAAGATTCAGTTTGCATCCCAAGATTAATCTTTTTATTCTGGTATTGGCCAGTATCAGGATATGAAACTAATGGCACTGACTTGCCAAATATTTCTTCCCAAAGCTGATGATTTTCAAATTTTATACAGTGGTGCAATGGCTTCTGTGCAATGAAACAGCCTCCTGCCTTGCTAGTAGGAGTATCTTTTAAATGCTGAAACTTTTAATCAGCCATTTTGATTTATTTATTTCAGAAGGCAGTCTTGTGGGACTGTTTAATCTGTCTTTGAGTATACTGTGGAGTGGCATTTCCTTTTTCTTTCTTTTTGTCTTTTATGGCAGCACTGTCTTTTTTTCTTTTTATCAACATTTAGCTTTTAGTGATTTCTTGTTTCCTTCTCAACTTATCTATTACCTGGGTGCCTTAGCTCCTTCATACCACCTACATATTGAGTCATTCTCCATCCCTTTGAACCTGCAGTGCATGAAGGGATACCAGCTGAAAGTTAATGGCCAGCTTGGATTCAAGCTGCAGGAAAGGAGATTCCACTTGAACCTCAGGAAGAACTTCCTGACGGTCAGAGCTGTCCAGCAGTGGAATATGCTGCCTCGGAGTGTGATAGACTCTCCTTCTTTGGAGGTTTTTAAGCAGAGGTTGGATGGCCATCTGTTGGGAATGCTTTTGATGGGTGTTCCTGCATAGCTGGGGGTTGGACCCGATGGCCCCTGGGGTCTCTTCCAACTGTATGATTTTATGATTCTATGATTCTGTGATCCTAGTAATACTCTGCTTCACCATAACAGCTAGTAGAAAGGATGGAAAGCTGGATCAGACCAGTGGTCCAGACAGAAATAAATATTGTTAGTTTTGCTTCTGTAGTCCCAACTCGTTCAGTTGTAGCCACCCATATTTAGCAGGATAGTTTCCCATCTTTCTTTGTACCCTATTTTTAAACAGGAAGCACAATCAACATACAATGTAGGGCCTGTACATAAGACCCCTGATTACATGTGTAAACTGTCCTTTCTTCAGCAGTAAGCAACAATTGCCTGCCTCATGTCCTTGCATTTGAGTAGAGCAGGGATCTAACAAACCTAAGGCCCCAGTATCTCACACCTGAAACCTTTCTGAGAACATAACCTTCTTTTCTTAAACTTTTAAAGTGTGTGCTTTCAGTAGCCCCCTTGATTAATAGGCCGCCGTGATGTCAGTTTCACTGAGAGTGGGCACCTACTGCAGGATAAGGCAATCCTGTTGTAAAATACTGATAAGAGTGTAACAAAATTTAGGATGACTGCTGGGGAAGGAGAGTTATCTAAAGAGTTAGCCAAATCACTGGTTTTCCAATGTGCTTCATGCAAAATCCACGTAGACAGGAGTTCCTTCATTTAGACTTAGAGTGGCTGCCAATTTCCACTGAAAAGAACTAAGAATTTGGTTCTTTTAAAGAATAAATTTGGCCCATCCATAAGCACGTGGAGCATAATGTCCTTTTTATCCTCTCCTGATTCATTATACATGCTTTCCGGTACTTATTCCTGCTGCCAGTTTCCACCCCAGCAGACCACACAGGGATTTTGCTGGTGATCCAGAAGTGACATCATATCTCTTCTAGTTCTCAGTTAAACCAAGTGTTTTGTTTTGTTTTCTGAGATCATTGGGGGTTAGGGATAGTCTTGCGGCTTTCAAAAAGGCAAATCACAGAGTTTAAGGGCAGTTTTGAGAGGAAAAAATATATCCTGGAATATTTTTTTTTTAATGTTGGGCATTCATTTGTGTCCTGGGATTTGCCAGAAAGGAGTTAAGAAGTTGAAATTGACACTCAGTTTGATGACTCTCACTGTCCAGATATTGTCAATCTCAGTTTCCCATTGGGTCTGGTCAAGTTTGCCAGTGGTAAGGGATGACGGAAACTAGTTCTGAAGGGCCACATGTTGACCTATCCTGATTTAGACCATGATGTTCTCTTTGGTCTTTTCTCTCAACCTTTACTTACGGTGCAGCTCTGCCACACAGGCCTGATCCCTGAGCTGTTCTTCATGAACAGACATGGCTCTCCGGTTTGCCACAGGCTTCAGACGAGGTTTGGGTTTAAGTTGATTGTCTGAAAGGAAATGAATAGGATTGCATGGTATTGAAGCAGGCCTTGGCAAACTGAGAGCAGTTCTGGGGGCAGTAATGCAAATAACTGGGTTTGTCAATTAGTTAGGATCAAAGAGAGAATTTGTCCTTTGTTGATATGAGGAAGGTTGGTGGAGAAGCAAGCAGCAATATTTTGGGGAGCAGAATTTCAGTACTGGAGCCCTAGCTATGTACATACCTCCACCAATCATGTTTACATCAGCATATGAATGCTGTAGTTCAGCAAGTGAGTGTCCTTCTCCAGCATTGCTTGTCCTTCTACGTGGAAGGGGGCCTGCTGTGCTTCTCCCAATCCTGGGCAAACTGCTGCTCCATCTCTCTCTGCCCTTCTGCTCTCTGGGGCTCGCTGGCTCCTGAATGGCATACGTTCTTCTTGGGGAAGAGCTGAGTTCTGAACACTTGCCCTTTAGCTCTGCATTCAGTTGCCTACCAAGAGCTCTCCAGGAAAGCCTTCCCTCATAGGATCCACTACTTGGCTCTGTTCCTGTTCTAGCAACAACATCCAGGGGACCAATTCGCACAGATGGATCTGCAACAGGGTGTCATGTATTATTGGCTCATATCAAGAGACAGGTCATCATTCTGTCTCCCTCCCACGATTCATGTTTGACCCACTTTTCTAGGATGACTGTATCCTCAAAGCAACATTTCCCTAAACTGAATTCTGTAGATTCCCTTTCCGCCATCTATCCTGGAATTGTTATATTATATTCATGTTCATTTTTTTCCTTCCTCCAAGAAACTGGAAGTTCTCCTAGCCTGTGAGGTGGATTAGGTTAAGAGACCGTGTGGTCCCAAATGAAAGAGGTGTTCTGGGAATGCTGAATATTACATTGTATTATAAGGTCTGTTGTTTTGTATGGTTGAAGGAATGGATATTACTTAGAGATGAGAGGCTTTTAGAACTTGAACATCATGGCTTAAGATCTGGGTGGCATGGTTATCTCATATGTTAAAGTCAAGGCACATGCTGATTTTAAAAATCATTGTATTAGAAAAGCTCTTCTGCAAGTGTGGAATAAATATAAACAGTGACTTTTTTTCTAAGACAATACTTGCACTTCACTGCAGGAACCTGTTTTCAGGAAATAATGGGTTAAAAATTGGAGATGGCTGCTTTATGAAGGTCTCTTATATTTTGAACAAAATAACTAGGAGTTTAAAACAAGATAAATGGTTCTTAAGGAAGGCAAAGATCTTGGCTGGTTTGCTCATATGCAACTTAAAGATAGATTTAATCATGATAAGAGGAATCTTGCTATACAATTTGAAGAAAATGAGTTTTACCTATAATTTTATAAGGATGATGACCATGTAATTAAAAAAATTGTAAGTGTCTTTTGAAATAGAGACAGGATGAGCCTATCAATCAGTACGTGATAAGGTGTGCAATGTACAGTTGGAGGAATGGTGAAAAAATGTGGTCTACGGATATAGAATTTACTTTGAATACTAATCTAAAGGAACATAAGTATAAGATGATGTATTTGACGCCAAACAAATTGTCAAAAATGTCTAATAACGTTTCAAATCATTGCTGGGGATGTCAAGACAAGTCGGGCTCCTTTTTCATACGTGGTGGACTTGTAAAAAGACAAAAAGTTATTGGTCTAAGAATTATATATTAATGCAAAAAATCTTAAAGGTAGATTCTGTAATGTCTCTAGAAATGTTTTTATTGTGGATTGTGGATAAGATCTAGACCATAAATACGGACTCCTTCTTCATTAAATGATAATAGATGCAAGAATATTGTTTGTACAAACTTGGAAGAAGAACTGGTAACAGAGGACTGGTTTGTTAAGGTTGCTGCATTATCCCAAATGGCCAAACTAATGTGGATCTTAAACGGTAACCACCTGAAGATTTTTTGAAAGATGGGAACTATTTATAGACTTTTTGAGAAATAAGAAAGGTGCAACAATTTGGAGGTATTAGTGGTCTGTTTAGCTGGATCTGTAACAGAAGAATATCATAATATCCTGCATGTTTTCTATTTTTTCTTTTTCACTACAGTTTGAAAGATGGGAAACTGTTTATAGACTTTTTGATCAATAAGAATGATGCAACAATTTGGGTATTAGTATCAGAGTCCTGTTGTGTATTAGTATGTTAGTGTTTAGTTGCTTGTTTTAGTTAGTAAGCTAGTATTCTAGTGAGCTAATGTTTAGTGGGGTTTTTTTTTAGTTTATTGTCCTGTATTTTATTTAATGTTTTAATTTTAGTTTACTTAGGTTAGAAATGTTAGTTGGAGTTTATGTTATTTTGTGTAAAATTGGATGGACACACACACATATGTACACATACTGAGACAGTGAGTGAGTGCCTGGCCCAAGGTTAACCAGTAAGCTTTATAGCCAGTAAGTGAGGATCTGATATTCTAACCTAGCAGTGAGCAAACAACTTTGTGGGGCTCATGCAGTCCCCAGGGTCCTGCGCAGCACCCCTAAAATTGTTCTGGCAGGGAATTTTTAAAAAGCTAAATGTCTTCCCATGCTCTAATAAAATGGGATGACATTTTATCAAGTTTTTCGTCCCCTCTGGGCTCTTTTAAGCAGAAGGCTGTTGCACTTTTGCTCAGTCTGTGGAGCACAAATGTAGCACCTAGCCTATTGTGGTATGTTAGTCCCATGACTCAGAGATCATAGGAAACTAACTAAGCATTACTTTAAATGCTAGTCATTATTGGGAACACAGCAGATGGAGAGTGAAGGAGAGAGAAAAAAAATAGCTTTACTTTTTCTTGCCCTGGTATGGTCTGAAATGAAATTCCATATTTGATACTGATTTTTGTATTGGGAAGAACTCTCCTTATTGACCCACTAGTCTGGGCTTAGGTTCTGAGTAGATTGCAGTGCCAGACCTGTAAACAACTAATGGCTCTGATAAGTGGCAAGAATGGGAGGAAACTAGTATTTAAAACAACCAGGTACAGAAACTCCCCCAGTCTGAAAAACACTCCTACCTGTGGACATTGAGTGTGTGCGAGATTTCAAGGAGCAAGGAGGAGACTCCACAGAACTATCCACAATGTCCCCTAGAAATCAAACAGCCACAGTTAAGGAGCAGGCCAAATACAGCACGGGGTGATTATTGGACATAGATTATTTTTGAAGGAAATTCAAATAATACAGCTGCACCATTCAAAGGACTTTAGAGTCAGTCCTAATTATCAGATGGTTGTACTAATGCCGAACTCAAGTAGAGGGTTCACATAACTGAATCCTCCAGACCATATACATTCATTCCTTACACATGGAAAACTAGCCCTCCTTTGATGTTCACCGGGTGCTTGCATTCTACACACAGCATACTGCTTCTTTTCTACAGTCTCCTCACCTTTTCCTTTTACAGTGGCAGAAGAAAGGGTCAGAAAGTGTTAGCGCATTGCTTCTCAAAATGGATTGTGGAGACCATCCGGATTGCCTATGAACCTGCACACAATCCAGTGCCTCTTTGTCTCCAAGCACACTTCATAAGGGCATTTCTTCATCTCCAGTGCTGCTCCATAGAATCAAGCTCCCAGAATTCTGTAGAGCAGCGAGAATTGACACTACAGAGCAGCGAGAATCTACACTGTAGAGCTAGAAGAGATAGTTGCTTTGGCCATGCTGTTTTGTCTTCTATCTTATGGGTCCTGACCCACTGTCCTTTGTGTAAGCTTTTTAATCACCTATTGTGTGAAGCACAGAGACCACAAAGAAGGACAGGTTGTTTACCTGTAACTGTAGTTCTTTGAGTGGTCATTTGTGCCCTCACAGAATCCCTCCCTACCTCCCTTCTTGCAGGTCCCATATGTTTGGCAGACATCAAAACTGAGGAGATAGTAGCTTGGCTGGATTGAGCATGCTCAGTATGCAGGACGGGGAGGGGTTCCCACCAAGCTAATCAGCTCTACAGTTCTCCAACAGGGTTTCTTCTTCTTCTATTATTATTGTTGTTGTTGTACTTTTACAAAGAAAAAGTCAATGTAAAGCATAGTTGTCTATATAAAATGCATAAATAAGGATAAAGACCTTATAAAAGTTTATATTAGTACATCAACTTAAAAGATCTTCTATGACTTTCCATTTACAACTAAAAAATGCTGTTTACTGCCTGACAAAACGATGTGCCTAAGATAAGTAAACTGTGTAAAAAAGAGAAAAAGGAGCAAAAAAAAGGGGGGGAGGAGGGGAAAACGTCTTTTTGACAAATCAGAATACTTATGTACATAATTTCTCTTGAAGGATCTATTCTTTACATTATAATTGCAAGATTATAACTATTAATGAAAGGTTATCTATCTGATTCTTATACATGTTTGAATATATTATAACACTTAGTTATTAATTTATTTACTTCAATCTATTTTAATCCAATATTTTTCACTCATCAATCTAAAAAGTTGGCTATCGCTAACTCTCCCCAGTTGCTCTTCAAGTACTCAATAATAGGAGACCAGTCCTTAACATAGGATTCTATGGCATTTTGTCTTAATAGGTTTGTAAGTTTATCCATAGTGGCCATTTCCATCAGTTTATCTATCCACCATCTTTTGGAAAGTCAGTTGATTTCCAATATTAAGTAAAGATGAGGCATGCTGCTGCAATCATATAAAACATCATCTTCCCATATTTTTTTTTGATTTTCTCCTCTGCCATCCCCAGGAGGTATGTTTCATGTGTCATCTTAAATTGTATGCCTAGTATTTTTTCAATTTTTAAGGTATCTTTTTCCAAATTCTTTTAGTTTTATGGCATGTCCACCACATGTGGAATAGTATGCCTCTCTCCTTGTTACATTTCCAGCATTTGACATCATAGTTTTTAAACATCTTGGAGAGTCTATCCAGGGTGAGGTACCATCTGTAGTGTATTTTGTATATGTTTTCTTTTATATTTTCGTAGCTGTATATTTCAAACTTGTGTTCCATGTTTTCTCCCATTGCTCTAATTCTATCAAGCGGCCTATATTTTGACCCAGTTTATCATAGAATTTTTTATAATTTCATAGAATCATAGAATCATAGAAATGTAGAGTTGGAAGAGACCACAGGGGCCATCCAGTCCAACCCCTGCCATGCAGGAACACCCTCAAAGCACTCCCGACAGATGGCCATCCAACCTCTGTTTAAAAACCTCCAAAGAAGGAGACTCCACTACACTCCAAGGCAGCATATTCCACTGCCGGACAGCCCTGGCCGTCAGGAAGTTCTTCCTGAGGTTCAGGTGGAATCTCCTTTCCTGCAGCTTGAATCCATTGCTCCTTGTCCTGGTCTCTGGAGCAGCAGAAAACAAGCCCACTCCCTCCTCTACATGGCATCCCTTCAAATATTTAAACATGGCTATCATGTCCCCTCTTAACCTTCTCTTCTGTAGACTAAACATGCCCAGCTCTCTAAGCCACTCCTAATAGGGCATGGCTTCCAGGCCCCTCACCATTTTGGTCGCCCTCCTCTGGACTTGCTCCGGCTTGACCATGTCCTTCTTGAATTGGGTTGCCCAGAACTGGACACAGTGTTCAAGATGAGGTCTAACCAAAGCAGAGTAGAGTGGTACCAGTACCTCCCTCGATCTAGACACCATACTCCTATTGATGCAACTGAGAATTGCATTGGCTTTCTCGGTTGCCGCATCGCACTGCTGACTCATGTTCAGCTTGTGGTCTATTAAGACTCCTAGATCCCTTTCACACGTACTGCTATCCAGCCACGTGTCCCCCATCCTATATTTCTGTATTCCATTTTTTTCTACCTAAGTGTAGGACCTTACATTTATCTCTGTTGAATTTCATTTCGTTAGCCTCGGCCCAGCTCTCCAATCTGTCAAGGTCATTTTGAATTTTGATCCTGTCCTCTGGTGTATTAGCAACCCCTCCCAATTTGGTGTCATCTGCAAATTTGATGAGCGTGCCCTCTATTCCTTCATCCAAGTCATTGATGAAGATATTGAACAGCACTGGGCCCAGGACAGAACCCTGTGGCACCCCCCTAGTCACTTCTCTCCAGGATGAAAAGCAGCCATTGGTGAGCACGCTTTGGGAACGGTCAGTCAACCAGTTACAGATCCACCTGACAGTAGCCCTGTCCAGCCCACATTTTACGAGCTTCTTTGCAAGAATGTTGTGGTGAACTTTGTCAAAGGCCTTACTGAAATCGAGATATTCTACATCCACAACATTCCCTTCATCTATCAAGCTAGTAACTCTATCATAAAAAGAGATAAGATTAGTCTGGCATGACTTATTTTTGAGAAATCCATGTTGACTTCTCGTGATTACCGCATTGCTTTCTAACTGATTAGAAACTTCTTATATATTTTTGCTATCATCTTTGGATATTTGTTTGTAAGTATTGAACTCAATTCTGTTTCTTCTTTTAGGAATCCATTTATTTTTTGCTCTATTTCCATTTCTCTTATAGTTGCCTATATAGCAACCAGTGGCAATTGATACCATCTTCTTTTAATTCTTCCTGAGTCTTTATAATTTCATTTTCAATTTTAGATAAATTTTTGAAGGTAATCCATCTGCCATGCAGTATGTTCTCTTTTTTGTAAAACGGCTCATGGGATGATAGCCATAATGGTGTATGTGAGAAGAATCTAGGTTTCAATCTTTTCCAAACTTTTAGCAAAGAGCTTCGTATATAATGATTATGGAAATGCTTGTGGGCTTTCTCTGTGTTGAACCAGAGATAAGCATGCCATCCTAATGGAAGATCTTCACCCTCTAGTGTCAACAGATTATCATTTGTAAGTTGTACTCATTCTTTGATCCAGTCAAGGCATGAGGGGTAATAATATCTTTTCAGGTTGGGAAGGCCAAAAGCCCCTCTTTCTTTAATGTCATGTAAGATTTTTAATTTTATTCTTGTTTTTTTGCCTTCCCATATAAATCTAGAGATATCTTTTTGCCAAGATTTGAAGACAGATTCATTATTAACGACTGGTATTGTTTGAAACAGAAAGAGTAATTTTGCTAGAACGTTCATCTTAACAGATGATATTCTGCCTAAAAAAGATAATTTCATATTGCTCCAGTTTCTCAAATCTGTCTGAATATCCTTCCATATTTTACCATAATTGTTTTTAAACAAAACTGAGTTCTTTTTGGTTAACTGGATACCTAAATCTTTTACTTTATTGGTGACATTATATCTGAATATTAGATGCAGTTGCTTCTCCTCCTCCTTATTCATATTTTTAAGTAATTCTTTTTTTCCTCATTAATTTTTAGACCACTATTCCTTCCAAATTCTCTTCATTGGTATTTTAGTTCTTCTATATTTTCTTTTGGATCTTCCAACACCAACACTACATCATCCGCAAAGGCCCTGATTTTAAATTCTTTTTTCAGTATTTTTTGATACCTTGGATTTTGCTATTTGTTTTTATATTTGTTATCAACAATTCTATTGCCAATAAAAATAGTAAGGGAGATAAAGGTCATCCCTGTCTTGTTCCTTGTTGGATATTAATTTTCTTTGTTTTCCTTGTTTTCTCTCCATTTATTATGATTTGAGCTGTCTGGTTATTGTAGATGGTTTTAATTCGATTCAAGAATTTGTCCCCAGTCTTCATTTGTAATAGTATCCCAAACATGAAGTTCCAACTTATAAAATCAAAAGCCTTTTCTGTGCCAAGAAAGATAAAAGCCAGTTTTCTCCCAAAGTGTTTTCAAAATATTTTAAAATATTTGTGATTATCCTCAAATTGTCCTTCAGATATCTATTTGGCAGAAAACCTGCTTGCTCTTCTTGAATTAGATCTTTTAGGATCTTTTTCAGTTGGTTGGCAAAAATCAAAGTGAAGATTTTATAGTCGATGTTCAATAGGGATGTCCGTCTATAATTTTTTGGTAACGATGGGTCTCTATCTTCTTTATGGATTAACAAGATATTTGCTTCTCTCCAGGTTCTGGGGATCTTTCCTTCAAAGATTGCATTTATTATGGTTTGAAGTGGCAGAAGCAATTCATCTTGGAATATTTTATAGTATAAGATAGGGAAGCCATCTGGGCCTGGGGATTTACCTTTTTTACTGTTATGGATTGTTTCTATTATCTCTGTGGCTGTGATTGGCTGATTTAACAAAGTCTTTGTTCTTCATTTATCTCTTTTATTTTCAGTTCTTTTAAATATTTTTCTATATCTTCATCATTAATCTTTTTTGCTTTATACCGATTTGAGTAATAATGGAAAAAAGTTTTTTTAAATTTTTTTTTCTACATATGTGGCAATTTCTTCCCCAGATTTTATTTTGGTAATCAGAGATCTATCTTTTTTTTCCCCCTTCAGTTTTGTAGCCAACCATTTTCCTGGCTTGTTTGCTCATTCAAAATAGTTTTGTTTCAGATACAACATTTTTTAATAATTTCTGTTGTTAGATCCATATCTAATTGTGCTTGCAGAGCTTTTATCTCTTTCTGAAGGGTCCTATTTGTGGGTTTTCTTGCTAGTTCTTTCTCTTCTGTTTTGAATTTCTGCGGTTTTTATTTTCTTCTTGTTTTCAACTCAGCATTTTGTTGCATGAAAAACCCATGCATGACTGCTTTGCTTGCATCCCAAATAACCTCTATGCTAGTGTCTGTCTGACGGTTTTCAAGGAAGTATAATTTTAAGTTCTTTTTGGCTTTTACAATTATCTTTTCATCCTCTAGGAGTCTTTCATTCAGTCACCATCTATATTCTTGCCTATCTGTCTTTAATGATATAGTAATTGCATTGTGGTCTGATAACGTTCTAGGAAGGACATCCATTTTAACTACATTCTTACAGTGTTGATGAAATCAGAAACATGTTTATTCTTGAAAGAGATAAGGGTCTGTCTGAAAAAAATGTGAATTCTACTGAAGTGCCATATAAGTATCTCTGAGCATCTAAGAAAGTAAGGTTTTTCAACATTTTATCAAAGGATTTAGGAGGTTTTCCTTGCCTCTTTTTTTATCAACTTTTCCGATTTCCAATCTATGGATGGATCAATAACTCAATTCCAGTCCCCTAACATAACTATATCTTCATATTCATATTCATAAATTTTTAACTCCAATTTCTCATAAAATTTATCTTTGTTATTGTGGGGCCCATATATTCCCATCAGTAGGATCTTTTTATTTTGCCACAGAATTTACACCCCTAAATAACCATCGTTGTCATCACTGAAAACTTCTTTTGCTTCAATATTACGGTTTATATAAATAACAATGCCTTTCTTTTTCTTCTCTGTTGTTGATACAAATTCCCTCCCTAATATTTTATTTTTGATTAGTTTTATCTTTTCATTTTTTGTTCTAATTTCTTGTAGTCAAACAATATAGATTTTTTTTCTCAAAGTAATGAAATATTTTCCGCCTTTTTTGACATGTATTTATTCCTTCTATATTCCATGATAATATTTTGAAATCCATTATTTCTTTTAATCAAATTCTTCAAATTCTTCTTCAAATTCTTATTTTCCTGTTTCAAATCCTATTTTGATGGTTTCTTTTAATTTTATTATCTCAGCTTCTACTTCTTATTCCTCTTTTCCTTCTTCTTCTTGTTCTTGTCTTTCTGTGTCTTCCTCTAATAACTGATCGTCTTCTAGTTCAATATCTATGATTTCTCCTTCTATCTTATGGTCTGAACCTGTCTCCCCATGTGCTTCATTTTCTTTTTGAGGTTTTTCTTTGAATCTTCCAGTTTTATATTCTTTGTAATATCCTTCAAAATCTCTTCTGAATTTCCTCCAGAATTCTTGAGCTTCTGATGGCAAGTTTAATCTGTAAGTTTTTTTTCCTAAAACGGAAAACCAAACCATCTATCTTCCCCCATCTATATGGAATTCAATTTTTCTTAGTTGGACTGTTAGAAAAGTTATACTCTCTTCTCTTGTGTAGAATTCTTACCAGAATATCCATATATAACAAAATCTTGTCTTCTCCTAGTTTAAAGAGATTTTCAAAGTTTTGTTGAATTATAATGTCCCTTTATTTTTTTTCTCACAAAATAAATCACTATATATCTCTCAGAAAATTCTTTCCCTTAGCAACTGATGATCTTATTCTAAAAATCTTGTATATCTCCTTTTCAAATTGCTCCTGAGGTTGATTTAAAAAGTTGGCAGATGCGGGGATAAGTAATTCATAGAGATTTCCTTGGCTCTGTTCTTTTAACCCCCTTAATTTCAGGCAATGGTCATGCCATTTCAAATCCATCAGTGCTTTTTCATCTAGTTCTTTTTCTTGGTCTATAGTAATAGTTTCTATTTTATCTTCAACTTTTTTCACTTTTTCCTCTAAATTAGTAACTATTTGCAATTACCTTTAAATCTTCTGATCACTTCTCTATGGATTTCTTTTATTTCATTTTTAAAGTCTTGTTTCATTTCTGTTCTCAACTCCTTCATTTCTTGTTTCATCTCTTTTTCATTCTTCTAATTTCTTCTAAAATTGTTAGTTGTTCAATCTGTTTTGTGGTTATTTCTGTTGATAACTGTCTTTGAGTTTGAGAAGCTGCTAGAGCTGTTTTTTTCTCTCGTATCCATTTTCTTTAGAGGTTAGAATAACTTGAAAATATATTTCTAACTAATGTATTTTATCTTTATTTTATACAAATCTCCCTTATCTCCCACCCTATCCTATCTTCTCTTCTCCCTTTTATTCTTCTTCCTTTTGCAAATATCCAATTTTTATAAATATAGTGAAATTTTATAAATATAGTGAAATGCCAATATAGTGAAATTTCTTTGATTTCTTTAAATTCTCATAGTCTTTAAATTCTTATAAATTCATTCAATTCTTTTATTACTTATTTTTTTCCTTGTACTATTTAGTACTTCCACTTATATATTTATTGTCTATAACACTCAACTTAAAATGTTTATAGAAGAGAAGATGAGAGGGAAGCAAGAGAAAGAGAGAAAAGAAAAGAAGAAAAAAGAAAAGAAAGGGCTGTATTAAATTTTCTCCTTTTTGTTATATATTAATCAAATCATATATCAATTAATGTCACAATTATTATATAACAGCTAATATTGCAAGTATTTCATTTATATATTACAGAAAACTCAGAAATGGAATTAATTATTATATAACAATATCTCCACTGTTTCCTTTATATATCACAAAAAACTTAAAAGTGCAATTAATTAAGCATCTGAAATACTGTTATTATATTCAACTAAATACTATATTTTACCTTAATTTACTGCCAATATCTATCCAACTTAATTTAATTTAATTATCTTAATTATGCAATATCAAATTAATTAGTAAATTTATCAAAATAATATTTTCCTTATTCTTGCTGAATCATTAAGATACCTTCATAATGAGGTGATCACCTGATCTGAATTCAAATTCTGTTTCTAGAAGTTGTTCAGGATAAATTAATCTAGGAGCCACATAGCCATTTATATCTTTCCAGAAATCAAATCAAAATATTGACAAGCCTGTCATCCAGTGTTCTGAACAAAAGGATTTAATATAATAAACGCTCTAATTATAATAGATATATTGTATTACATATACATGTGGCTCCAGCTATGAATTAATTGCTACAGTATTTTAATATAGAAATAGAGCAATCTTAACAACTTATTGTCTGTGTCCAGATATCTGAATGTTGCTATCAAAAGCCTTTAACTAAGATTGGGAGCCATCTTCTTTCTCTTTTTGCAGTAAAAAAGGACTCTCCTTGCTAGTTCGTCATTCAATCGGCAAGTCTCCAAGAGTTCACCTCCTCTCGCTCTCCTCTCTCTCTCTCTCTCTGCTGCGTCCTCCAATACTCTCTTGTCTTCTTGTCTTCTATTTATATTAGCTAACTGAGCCTGGTCTTTTGACAAGGTGTTTGTTTCTTCCGTTCTTCAAGTAGAGATTTGATGTTTTAAGAGTCAGCTTATAAAGACGTGAAAAGTTGATATGATTACGCTTATTTTCTGTCTTACTACTCAGTCGCACATCAAAGTGGTTAGTGATCAACTTTACCATCTCAAGAATTTAATTAATGTCTTAACTTCTTAGTGTCTTGCTTTTTAGCTTCTCACAGCCACATCTGAGTCCACAGGTGTTTCTTAATTACGGGCTTGGTCTTTGCATTTTAAATTATAATGAGAAGAGATAGCTGATCTTACTGTGGAAGGCTGTTTATACAACAGTCGATAGACCTCGTATCTCTGTAGAATCTGTTTATTAGATGATCCTCGATAAATGAATTGTCAACATTTAAAAATTTTTGGCGCCAGAGCTTAATCCTAGGGCAAAAAAACTGGGAAATGCCCAAGTGGTAACAGCTGCTCCAGTCTTCTCCTCTTCTCCCACTTTGGTCACTGCTCCAGGAAGACAGCCAAAATCTGAAGCTCAAAGAAGGCAACAGACCTCTGGAGCCTCCAAAGACTCCTCTATATCAAGAGGAATATGAATAGTCAGCCTCGTTGGCCTTGACCCACCTTGCTGCCTGTTGTGAGATCTCCCCCAGTAGTGCAACAGAGAGAGAGCTCCTCACTCTGCCATCGCCCAAACCGGAAGTCCGCCAACAGAGCTTCTGAATATGTATAAAGAACCCGTTGTGTGAGGGCACAGATGACCACTTGAAGTACTACAGTTACAGACAAGCAACCTGTCCTTCTTGCTGAACGAGAGAGAGACCTTCAGCCACTTATATGAGCTGGTATGTGAAAAGATAGGAAGGTCTGCTTATAGAATACATCAAAAAGTAAACAGACCTTAGCAGGCAGGCAAACAATTTGTCATTATGCGTAATACCATTCACATTTACAATATGATTGCAACTTGTTATTATATCGCTAAAACTAGCATGTTATCATCAAATGTAGTTAGATTTCCTCACATTTTCTAAGGTCTACAGAAAGCAGAAGGAGCAAAGCAAAAAAACAAAACAAAAATGGCTGTATTGGTAGTTTTCCCTTAACAAGAAAAATTAACAGATGAGTAGGTAGGTAGTCTCCACCAGCATGAGCTGTGTCTTAGATTATATTGAATAAGATTTTCTCTCCAGGCCCAGCAGATGTCACCTGTGCACAGACATTTATTGAACAAGGGATGGTAGTTTTCTCCCAGCATATTTAAATGTTCCCTGTCAAGCTGGTACATTCCAAGAGCCCTCTTTTCCTGTTTCAGAATTACAGATACTGAATGTTACTCAGTTGTACATTTCCAAAGAGGGCTACAAATCTGTGTTGCTTAGATGCTTGCTTATAAAACCAAGGAGAGCTTCCAAGCAAGTATTTTTATGTAACACAATTTGAGAGGTTAGTATTTAGTGTTTGCAATGGATTACAGGTTAATGCTTGCAGTTTTATTCAGGAACCTGGACATTTGATGTAATTTGAACTATCTTGATACAGGCAAAGAATCTGAAGGCACCACAGGCTCTTTGCAGTGTACAAACAGCTCAAACACCATAATATAGTGCAGGGGTGGGACAAGTGTGGCCTGTGGGCTGCATGTGCCCCCAGGATTGTTTTTGTTACACCCAAGGGTCAAAATTATTTTGTTTTCTGCAGAAAAACTTTTTTTTTCTTTTTTGGCTACAGGATGCCCTAGATATACTTTAGGTGGTGTGCAGGGCATTTCTACCATGTTTGGTGCCCAGCACCCCCAGATCAAAAACCATTTCTTTTGTCCCCCAATACTCTAAAATGTTCACTAGGAGATATGGTGTCCTTTTCTTGTTTGAAACTCAAAACTTGGTGAAAATGCTTCATACTGTCTAGAGGCATTTGGGAGAATATAGGAGCAAGTGTAGCCCTCTTAGGTGTCCTGGGGGCTAGTTGCCTATACCTGTTATGATGATTAATACTAAGGAAGAATATATTTCCCCATGATATCCTCGCAAAGAAGCTACTAAAATGTGGGTACTGTTAGGTGGATTTGCAATTAATGAACCAACCAAAGCCAAAGGGTTAGGGTTCTGTCTTGGGTCCAGTGCTATTCCACATCTTTATCAATTATTTGGATGAGGGAATAGAGGTAATCTTTATTGTACCACATTAGGAGGGGTAGCTAACACCTCAGAGGACAGGACCAGAATTCAAAATGACCTTAACAGATTAGACAGCTGGGACAAAACTAACAAAATTAATTTCAACAGGGAGACATGTAAGGGTAGGAAAAAAAAATGAAATGCACAGATATAAGATGGGTGACACAGTACATGTGAAAGGGCTCTAGGAATCTTAGTAGGTAGCTGAACATGAGTCAGCAGTGTGATGCAGCAACTAAAAAAAGCCAATGCGATTCTGGACTGCATCGCTAGGAGTATAGGTCAGTAGACTCTATCAGGGAATAGTACCACTTTATTCAGACCCCACCTGGAATACTGTGTCCAGTTCTGGCACCACAGTTCAGGAAGGATATTGACAAGCTGGAATGTTTTGAGAGGAGGGCAACCAAAATGGTAAAAGGCCTGGAAACCATGCCCTCTGAGGATCAGCTTAGGGAGCTGGGTATGTTTAGCCTGAAGAAGAGAAGCTTGATAGCTATATTTATATTATATTGACATGATAGCTATATTATATTGTATACTGACATGATAGCTATATTTAAATATTTGAAGGGATGTCATATGGATGATGGAGCAAGCCTGTTTTTGCTGCTTCAGAGACAAGGATGCAGAGATTAGGCTTCAAACTTCAGGAGAAGAAATTCCATCCAAACATTTGGAAGAACTTCCTCATGGTAAGAGGCTGGATGGCCATCTGGTGGGGATATTTTTATGGTGTATTCCTGCATGGAAGGTGGTTGGACTCAATGGCCCTTGTGGTCTCTTAAAGCTCTATGATTCTAAGAAGGGGAAGGAATAGGATTAACAACTTCTACTTACCATCAGAACCAGCCTTCTTGATCTCTCCATCTTTGCTCTGCAAAAAAAGTACAAAGAAGGTCAAAAATCCTTTCTGCAAAACACTCTGAGTGTGTTACATGAAGAAGTTAGGAAAAAAAGGAAATCTCATGACCAGGCATGAAATGGAAAGGTATATCAAGTAAACCAAGAATTGGGATGCTCTGTGGATAGGGAACTGTAGATACATGAAGGAAGGTATTGTACTATTGGTCAGCTTTTTCTAGAGATTTCTGCACTCTAGGATAATGCTTCAACATTACACTTCAGTCTCTCTTCTGAGATTAGGGACTAAATCATATCTTGCAATTGGAATGGGCCTAATAGCCCACACTACCTGGCTTCTGCCAAAAGAAAGGATGTTCTACAACAGATATACATGACCAAAATCATCAAAGCAAATGATAGCATATCACTTCGAATCCACACTTACAACAAAGGTTCAAGTCTGTACTTTACACAGTATTCCCATTTAACTGCACAGTCCCATACATATTTATGGAATTGACACACAAGTAAATGTATATTAGTTGCTTTCCCACTTAAGGCAAATAAGGCTGACGATTACAGCTGGTACTATGGTTCATTTCAAAAGCAAACTAATTGGGGCAAACAAGAAAAGACCAATAAGCATGAGAGTCTAGCTGTCAAATCTTAGCACAACTCTGCTTTCTGCTTCCATGGGGATCCCTGTGAGAGAGTGTCTAGGCACAGCATCGGCTTGCTCTGCACTACCAGAGATACATCACAAAAGTTGCTCACCTGCTTCTTTTTGTCTTCAGAGGATAACACCTTGGTGACACCAATCCGCTGCAGCATGACGTGGACACGCTGCTCAAAGGAGCTCGGCAGCTCACCATCACTTCTCTCAAAAGGTCTCTTCTGTAGAACAAAGTACATGGCAAATCTGGGCACCACCTCACTCAGTCATTAATCTCTGGGATTGACAGCCTTGCTTAGTTATGACAAACCTCCAGGTATTGCTCTCTTGCTTACCATTTCTGTCAGTGCTGGCCCAAGACATTGTGGTGCCTTCTTTCAAAGTGGGTGATGGAGCACTATACAGTAAGGCAGCAGGCTAGCCTACAGAGTACAAGGCATGCTGTACGCTACAAAATTATCTGCTCATAAACCTTGCTGCTGGCTCTCAGCAACTACAATTGAGATCCTGACCTAATGGCAGGGCTGGTCCTGGTTTTCACTTACACTTGTGTGCAGGCTTTCCAGCATGTTTGGAACATAGTCAGGTCTTCTTTTATAAATTGCCATCTGGTCTTCACTCTCACCCAGGCAGTGCAACAACTGTACACCTAGGCAATGTTCTGTCCCATTTCATCAGTACCCCTTGCAGCTCAGATGTTATTGACATTTCATCCAGCTCCACAGCAATCATTGATAAGTAGACACAGATATGATAACTGCTATTTCTGGCATTTCACTGGGTTTGAAAAGGCAGGGGAAAGAAGATGCACAAAGTTTGTATATTCCTGTCATTATGCAGTGGCAACTTCAGGGTATTTGCCTTACTTCATATACAAACACAGCTACCCATAAAAAAACATCTTTCACACAGTCTGGAAGCAGAATCTCCAAAATCCACAGACCCAGCTTGTCCAACTGTACTGAGTAGGAACCTATTTGATATCTGACACTGAAAGAAGGCCTGACCAGTCACCTGTATGTAAGGAGTCATCATTTTTATCCACCTTAAGATAAAACTGCAGTGTGTCATCATAGCCCAAAGGTGAATAATATAGTAACATTCGCTTAAGCCAAGCAGATGGAAGACTCTCTGGGAATCCCATGTGTACCACCCTAAGGTTCCATGAAGGAATTAAAACAGGATATAAATGACATATAGTCATGTATGAGGGACAAACTTACCTTTTCATGTCTCACACTAAGTCCTTCTTCGTCCTCCCCTGACAGGAGTATCAAAGACTGGGACTTTCCTTCCCTGGAGTATTTTGGCCTAGGCCTACGAGCACTATCTGGAGTCTGGCTTTGTTCCAAGTAGCCTCTGCTTTCCAGAGTCAGTCCTCCTTCCTCAGACTTGCTTAGTGCTTTAGTTGACTCGCCAGTTTTGCTGGGGGTCCTTAAAATGTCACTGAGCATCAGTTTCCTGCCCCTTGCCACCAAGGGGCTGCCCTCAGGCTCTTTATCTAGCCTGGCACCCCAGCTTGACTTTGGCCTCTTGAAGGCAAAGAAGTGTCCTATTTTCTTTTTGAAGGTCTGAGACCCAGATGGTGTTGGTGTAGCTGCTGCCTGGAAAGTTTCCAGTGAAATGGGGCTGCAATAAAGAGAGAAGAACAGAATGGCTTTTAGGAGTTTTTTGAGGCTTAAACCTGGAGTGACAAGTCAGGATCTTAGCAAATCTGTGTAGGCCCACAATGTTGTCAGTGAAGTACATGAAGGAAGAATCCTGTGGGTTGCCAGCAAGATCAACCTGTCTAATAGAAATCCAGCAAGGGTACGGGGTATACCAGTTGTGAATGCACCTCAACATAAAAACTTGAAAGCTACATGATCTTAACTGCCAATATGACAGTCAAAAAGGCACCATCCAGGAAAGCTACTCTGCTTGGAAGATTGTTGACCCCTTAGATTGTCTTTGCATTGTCACTTAAGATTGTCAAAGCGCTTTTGTGTTCATCTCAGAATTGACTATGGAAAGCAAAATGATCCAAGCAGTGTCTTCTATCCAATAGACATGTCTTCTGTGAAATGGCTAGCCAAAGTTGATTAAACTTCAGTTATTATCAGTTTTAAAAGGCTTTTGCCCTTATTCTTCGCTGAAGCCTTAACTGACAACCCATATTCTGAGAAACAGACAAGGTCCATCTTCACTAGCCGATTGTTCAGTGGAAGCTCCCAGATTGCAAGACAAAGCCTTTACTTACAATAAGGGTTCGTGAATCACCTTCTTTGTGAAGAACTCATCTAGCCCTTCATCCAGCCTAGCAATACTTCTGTTTTCATCATTCTCACGCACAGACGGCTGCACCTACAATCACCACAGTGAGAGAAACAAGCAGACAAAAACAAAAAAATTGGAAGATGAAATTGGAAAAAGATTCACCATGTAGGCTCCTCTCCCCTGTTCTCATTGCAGAGTGTTGGCAGACTCAGAAGGCGGGAATAAGTTATTTGACTAGGTGGCCATTCAAGTATTAAAAGATAAAAATCCTTTAGAGCATAGAGAAGTGAAACCTCAGAGAAACCATGTTCCATGTGACCAGGATATAGGAGTCTTACCACTGTTCTTTTAATAGCTAAACTCTTTGAAATTCACCACCAATTGAAACAGTTCTGATTAACAGACAGCAAAATAATTTTACTCCAACCATACCAATATAGAGACAAGTCAAAGCCGAGAAAATTATATTGGCAAGGCATTGTAATGCTGCTTTATTCTTTTGTTGATGTCTAGGTTCAAGTTGTTTCTGACTCAAAGGAGAACCTATCAAAGGGTTTTCTTGGATAGATCTTTCTCTTAAGGCTGAGAGAATATGAATTGCCCAGGGTCACCTATGGGTTTCTGTGGCTGAGTGGGATTTGAACCATGGGCTTTTGGAGCCTTAGCACAGCACTCAAACCACTACACCATTTTTAGGAATGGGAAAATCAGTTTACTTCTGAGGCATGTCATTTTTGCATGTTATTCAGTCAAAGGTTTATTCTATCCAATGTCCATATCAGTCTGCAAACTTCTATTCTTTAAAAAAAAAAAGCTTATGAAAATTTGTGTTTGTTTTTGGATGTACTTGTTGGCAACATATACATGCTTGAACGCAACTATCCTTAGTCTATACATTTCCCAACAATTTTCTGAGTCTAGAATTGCATTGCAACATTCAGAGGAGTGTGCAGCCAGAAGGATAACTGTACTGGTCCATGTATTGTTATTATTTATTTATTTTATTCATTTATAATCCATCGTTCTCTCAGCTATGAGAGTCCTAGTGACTAGCAATATATTTAAAAACAGTACAGATTAAAACTGTAGAAAAGCTTCGATACAGCTTATATATTTAAAAATTTGTATATAAATATATTTTTTTGCAAAAATAAACGATTGATAAAATTAAAAACATTAAACATAAAAAGCATTAATAACATACACACCTTAAAAACAGCACTGCACAGTATTAAAAGCCCACCCCAGTCAGTTTCCAAAAGCCTGATGGTATAAAAATGCTGATGGAAGGAGAACAAAGAGGGAGCCATTCTGGCCTCCCTAGGGAAGGAGTTCCAAAGTTTGGGAGCAGCCACAGAGAGGACCTCTCTATTTTTCCAACCAAATGAGCCTGGGAAAGTGATGGGACAGAGGGCCTCTCCAGATTATTTTAAAGCTGTTATAGGCTTATGATGGAAAATAAAGTCCAGGAAATGCAAACTAGGTCTCTTTAAAAAGGCAAACTGAATTAAAATCTTGCAACAGGCCCTGATATGCAACCAATCCTCACTGGAGTTGACATCACCAGAAACGAATTTGGCAGTGGCACACTAAATCATATGGTTGAGTGGTGCATTGGAGTTTTGCTAAACTAATGAGTCTCATTCACCTGAATGGATTCACACAATAAACCTTCAGAGCCAGTGATTCCCACATGAAATGGTTTGTAGAGTGGGAAGGTGATTGTGGAAGCTGCACATGTGCTTTGTAAATCTGATAGCAATTACTGGAGGGGACAGTTTCTGAAACACAAGATAAAATCCATGTGAAAGGATGGGACTGGTAGGCAGGTGCCAGAGAAGATGATTTTCTTTGATCTCTTTTGTCATAAAGTAAAAATCTATTTGTTTAAAACTGGAAACTATTCAGTTAATTAAACAGTGATTCAAAATACAGGGCAAATCGGAAAACAGATAGCATATATAAAAACAAAAAAATGTAACTAAGCCTCAGGGATATGTATATGGGCTCAAATCCAGAGAAGGTTGGTCATGCTGAAGTTCCATTCATTCAAATTAATGGAACAGGTTAGTCATAATGGATTCAGTATAATAGCATTCCGTGGCGATTCAGGGTGATTAATACCTGGAGAAAGTTACATTAATGTCCCACTGAAATCAGTAAAACACAAATTAATTGCATTGAGCATGTTCCATTGATTTAAATGGGACTCCAGTGTGACATTGTCTGAATATGGGCCAGAGATATAATCAAAAACTGAACAGAACATGATCAAAACAGACATTGTGGAGTGTTCTCAGAAGTACATAGATTGACACAAGTATTACAAAATGTTCATAATAAAGTCATGGGACACTATTTCCGAATTTGAGTAGTGCTGTGCAGAACTGGTATGAGAATTGGTAGTTAAATGGAACTGGCAACTAGCAAGTCAATTTCTGTTCATAGGACCAAGTCTCTTCCTTCATCAAATCTGAAAGCAACATCTGTCTTGCAGAGCAGGTAATTGGAAAGCAAAAGGAATAATGCAATATATTCTCAATCTCATGAATTTGCATACAGAAAATCATAGTTATATGACATATTTTGGAATATGCTAACAATCACATGTAGCATTGAAATTTAAGAAGTACAAATGCTTCCCTCAAGAGAAACATAATTACATAAAGGTGTGGCTTATAGAATCAATCATTGAAGAATGAGGAATAATTTTTTCTGAATTAAAATTATGACAACTCCTTTTGATATAAACACAGTCTCCTTACAAATTCTGTTTTTGCTGTCCTGCTGCAGGATTCCTCTAGCAAGAAATTTAGAAGGTCCTTGCTTAGTCTGTGGTAAGTTAAAATCAAGCCTCCATCTGTCATCTGCACAAGAGACAACAAAGGATGGGTATATTCATGTTAAAAGAGGCTTCCCCCCAGATTGACTCTACATATTGGGAGTTTCAGTGATGAGCAGCATCTTTGATCCTGCACTTTGTGGAAGGTGCCCAGCATGAAGCCCCAAGAGGCAAAGTCAAGATTTAAGTGCTTAAGGAAACCTATTTAGGACAGTTGCGTCCATCTCATAACAGAAAGGAGGCATAAAAATTGGAAAGTAAGAAAGTGCTAAGGCGGTGTTGCAGTTTAATATTAAGTAAACAAAAATAATGACCACAGTTGATTTACCTAATGTTGAAGACATTGAAATAGTTAACAATTTTCCATACCTTGACTTGGTCATTAATCAAAATGGAGCCAGTAATCAAGAAATCCAAGGAAGACTAAAACTTAGAAGAGCAACGATAACGGAACTACATAAAATCCTGATGTACTGATAATTCATTAAATACCAAAGTCAGAACCATCCATGCCATAGTAGTTCCAGTTTCTATGTGTGAGTATGAAAGCTGTACAGCGAAGGAAATAAACTCATTTCAAGTCACTAGAAGTGAAGATGACCAAGGTGAGGCTATTGTATTTTGGACATATCATGAGATGAAGTGACTCACTGGAAAAGATAATGCTCAGTAAAGTGGAAGGCAGTAGCAAAAGAGGAAGACCATAATACAGGTAGACTGATGCAAAAAAGGAAGCTATGGCCCTGAGTTTGCAAGACTTAAGTTTGGCATTTGATGACCAGGGTCATCATAAGTGGAAATAAACTTGACAACGTGTAACAACGCAGGCCACTAACATCATTTTGCTTTTCACAAGTCCCTCCAAGGCAAGTACTTCTGCTGTAGGACTGGATATCTGCAGTGATTTAAATACAATATATTGTCTTATTTCAAATTCTAATCAGTCTATACTGGCAGAGTGAGAGACAGAAAATGCATAGCATCTGATAAATGGGCAATAAGATAGATGCCTCTGTGTTTGCACAGAAGTAGGCCTTCAGTGGATAAGGGTACTTGAAGAGTGTTGCACTATGGCATCAGCAACCCTATTTTCATGGACAGTGGCTCAGTCAGATGGCTGGTTCAGGAGTCAGATAGGAGAACCAAGAAAATGAAGGAGAAAAGTCGATCACTGGCACCACCACACACAAGCATCATGCTTTCTCTGTCTGGAGTAGGGAGAGTGTTTACAATTCAAATTCAGCATAAGCAACCCTCACATTGACTCTAATGGCACAGTTAATGGTTACATTAGGAAAGTTAAGGAGCAAAGTACCAACAAAATTCGGGATCTCTGTTATGATGTCATTATTAATGGGTTGGTAATAGCTATACAGAAGGCTAAAATACAAGTTCAGCACAGAGAATGTACCTCTCTAGCTCCTTGAAAAGTCTTTGTATCTCAGATCATAGCATTTCTCATTTTAAGAGAACATTATAAGAGACTAAGATTGTATTGTAGTGGTAAAAATGGCCTTCAGACATGACTCTTGAAAGACCATGTTTTCTGAGAAAAATAGATTATCTCTGTAGGGATACAAAACTTAAGCTTCCACCCAAAATCTTCTGAGGCATTATATTTTTATTTGCACAATCTGGGTACATATTGCTCATGAAAGAGATATCCCCTGCACGCACCCTCCATGCTGGAAATAAACGCTGATTTCCATCTAATCCTTAAATATACAGCCTGGTTGAACCACAAAGTTGTTTTTAATTTCCTTACTTCACAACATGGTAATAATGTTCAATTATAATTCTAGAAATGGACTGTTTTCTGGTGAAAGACCATCCGCTGGAGCTAATCCTATCTTCCCTCAGCCACCTCCACCTGGGAAACAAATTAAGTCAGTACCCAAAATGTCCAAAGATCAAAGGCTTTACTTAGTACGGATTATGCCACAAGGTCCTTAGGATAAATAAGCAGCTCATAGTGATAACGAAACAAATGACACAAGAAAGTATGTGCCTGCCTGTAGATGGGTTGACACAGTATCTTCCCAGACTGTAAGGACTTTTTTCCAGATTAGACACCCCTAGGAATTCCCTCCCCTTCCCCAATAATCACAAAATAAACACAAGGAGCCCAGATCTGCTTCCAACCCTTCTAAATGCTGCATCTAGTCATACATAAACAACTTCATCTTCTACATAGTGGTGGCCAGCTAACAAGTGCAGCTGCCCTGTTCGGTTCATTTTTGAGGGCTACAATAAACATCCAGTAAGATATTTGTCCACACATGCACACACACAACGTCAAGCCTTGTGCATCTCCAGAAACGACTCACACAAAAGGAAAGGAACGTCTTACCCTGGGCTTGCTGGGGGGCTGCCTGTTCCTGCGGTTGGGCCTGGGCCTGTCTCGGGTGTAATGTTCCAATTTCTCTCCTGCAGTCGGCAGGTCCATAAGGGATTTCGCAGATGCAGGCACTGTGCAAGGAAGCAGTCTGCTCCCAGCCTCAGCATCCTTTGTGGAGGCAGGGCGTGACTTTGCAGAGGAGGCAAAGCTGAGTGACAGCTCAGCCTGGGGAGCCCCAATCTTGTTATCTTCTGCCTCTGCCTCAACCTCGAGTTCCAAAAGACCTGGAAGGGAAAAGTGAAAGGAAGGGGCAGTAGGGGTGGGCGGGGTTGGGGGAGGAAGAGAAGGACGTGGAGGATGCAAGAGAGAGAAAATCCTTTGCCAAGTTGCCAGGCGGCCAGCAAGCTACCACTATGCAGCACAGCAGCGTCTCCTGTCACACAGGCAGATTGCTTACATACCAGGCACCTCAATTTAGAAGGCGGACTTACTCCTGATAATGGGCTGGGGGCTTTCAGTCCACCAATGGGAAAAGCCCTACTCGCCTCAGGAAGGAAGAATAGGAGCAGCACGTAGTACATCTACTGGCAGGGACTGATTGGGCTGTTCTTGCACAGAATTCTTACTCTGAAGACACATTCACCTAGGTGAGGAGTTGCTGGAGTATTATTTACTGGTGCTTAGGTACCCTTTGAGAATCACTATTATTAACCAATCAGTGAGTTTAGTTTAGGGTGTCCAAAACATCCTGATGCTATTATCAGTGTACAGATAAACATTGTAGGAAATCAGGCTTCCAAGGGGACATTGCAATCAATCATTCAATCAATGAATCAGGTACTCAGAAGGGTGTGTACAAGAATTAACTGGCCCAATGTACAGACAGAATCAGTCAGCTCACATCCCACAAAACGTTAGTCACAACTAATTCATGACTCCCTAAATTCAGTGGGATTTTTGAATTCCTAAATTCCTCTGGATTTGGTTCAAATCATTCACACAAGACACAGTACCAAATGTACACAGCAGGCAGGCCCAGTCCTAGCTCTCATGCTTGTCCATGAAGGATGATATGTGTTTTAAGACATGTTTGTCATAATATTCTGACTTATTTCTGCTAAAAAGCTTCCAAGCCTTGGGCATTATAGAGAGGTTTGAAATATATGTAGGAAAATCTTACTATTTTGTTCAGGTGCCGACAGAATTCTCATAGAGTTGCTGGGTTTCCACTGTACAGCCATCTTGTACTGTGGAGAGAGTAAAAATAATTCAAACTTCAATGGAGCTCAAAGATAACTATAAGATGGGGGCAGCTGTTATGTACAGGACAATTGCTCCACAGAACACACTGCCTTTAACAGTAGTTTCTTCAAAGGATTGTCTTGAGTAACAACCATACACTTTCACAGACGTTGCCAAAACTGATTTGTACAGCCATCAGACATTTTTATAAGCAGTCAGTATATTTGTATATCGTAGGTGAGACCTCTTTCTACCCATGACAAATAAGCCTTATGACCCAGCAGCCCTATCCAAAAAGGCCAGGCTGGTAATACCACAAAGTAGGTTTTTCTATATGAAAAGAGCCTCCAGCTGCTGTGTTAGATCTTTCACACCAGGGATCTATATTTTATCCAAATATGCATTTGGAGACCTATTTTTCACATTTATTGAGTATATATCTATATGAAAATAGTGCACTGAAGCAGCCTATCACTGGGATGAAAATTATACTGTCCTGGTATAGTTGGAATACAGCTCCCAGCACTCCTTACAAGTGGCTATGCTGACTAGGACTGCTATGTTGGTAATCCAACAACATCTTGAGTCCCTCACAATTTCCCACACCTACTTCACAATCTTATTTTGCCAGAGCTTTTCCCAAAGATGCCCCCAAATTAGAGTTTGGTAAGAAACTGTATATAATCACTACTTGCCCTCAAAAAAACTACAGCTCCCAACATTTCCTGGAGGGAATGACTGTTTTAAATTTGTAGGCAATATAGGTCCTTGCTATTTTTCTGTTCCAACTTCTGGCAACTGTAAGGCAACCCTATCACTGGGTTTTCTTGGCAAGATTTCTTCGGGGAGGGTTGCCTTTGCCTTCCTCAGAGTCAGAGTATGTGACTTGCCCAAGATCAGATACTACACTTGATCTTAGCCAAAAGGCCAAGAAGGGTGATGTTCTATTACCTAAAAATGTAGGCCAGTGTTCCACCCGTGCTTCTGCATATACAGATGAATTGAATTGAGTTTGCCCAAGATCACCCACTGAGTTTCCATGCTTGAATGAGGATTTGAACCCTGGTCATAGGCCCTTTCCGCACCTTACCTTCTTCTGGTGCTGGGGTGCGGGGATTGCGTGAGCAGCCTCTGGAGAGAGGCTCTCACATCTGGGGTCCTTTGGCTCTGCACGAGCTGCCTGCTTGTGCGGGAGCCCCGCCTCTTCCTTCCGCAGTGCAGCCTGGGACCTTCCCAGGCTGCGCTGGGGCAGGAAGCGCGACTGGCACAGCTCCGGAGGCTCTGCACACCAAGTAAGTGCGCGTGGGGCCCGGGAGTAATGTGCGATCACGCACCATTTTTGGCTTCTAGCTGAAAATGAAAAGGTGTGCGATTGGCACCTGCTGGCCCCTGGAGCATCGCACAATTGTGAATGGGTCGTGCAGATCACTCCTCACAATCGCGTGATGCTCCAGGTGCTCTTTTGCATGGAAAATGCTGTGCGAAGAGGGCCATAGTCTAATGCTCAAACCAAGCTGGCTACTCTACACTATGCCTTTAAGAAACTTCAAAAACAGAGGTAGACATCTATATAGAATTGAACAGTATAGGTTAATTTGATTAAGCAGAGTATACTTCTAATATTCCTGAAGGAAAGCATACATAGCAAGAGCTAATAATTCTGTTTAGCAAGAATTTTTAGGTGTGAAGAATTTTTAGGTGTGAAGAAGCAATTGCCACTGCTGCTCTTGTCAGATGAAGGCACTGTCACAGCAAGAATGTCACTATGCCTAACAGTCTAACGCAGCACTCAGATTTTCAAAAATTATATTAAATATAATTAAATTAAATAAAATATAATTAAATCAAGTTATTCCCTCTAAAGGTAATTTCTCCATCCTGGGTCTCTTCCATGTTTGGCCTACAACTGACTACAATTGACACCGTGAAGAATAGTCAATGCACAGATGTTAGGAATTTTCAGTCACAGCCTCCCCATATGTGGTTTCCTCTGAGTGTTGTGGCCTACTGGCTACAGAAAACTTTTGTCTGGGTTGATGGATTTCCAGAAATCTCTGAGTAGCAGTTGCAGTGGAGTAACAATAGAAGTTGGTCTGTTTCTGTTTCTGTTATGGAACATTAGTTTTTAGTACATGCATAGAAACAGAACTCTTTGGATCAGGCTTGTCTTTGCACACTAATCAACTTTCTTCCTGGCACTCACCAGCTTGTCTTCAATTGCACTTAACTCCTCCAAAGCCTTGTCAATTATACCAGGGGCCATGGCCTCAGTGACTGACAGCTGAACCTCCCTATAAGAGGGACAGAATAGGACTATTACCACAAAGAAATGAAAATTAGCAATCGCTGCAGAGCTCCAACTGTCAGTGGAGACTTGTAAAGAAAAATGGCTAATAGAGTGGGGAACAGAAGCTTGACCACCAGATACAAAGTAATTGTCAGAAAGGAGCATGGTGAGAAGACATGACAAGAATCACTTTGCTGTATTATTATCTAGTCCAGCCTCTGGTTTCTCAGAGTGGCCAGACAGATTTCCTGGGAAGCCTGCCCACATGGGGGAAGACTCCTTCCTCCTTTGTCAACCTTGGAAATGAGACAATCTGCAAATTCCAAAAAGATATCATGTTTTGTTATTGTTGTATTAATTTGCCTGATCCTATTTTAAAATCATTTAGGCCTGTGGCCATCACCACATCTCACCACAGCAAAATCCACTACATGCTTACTATGTGAATATTTACTTCCTCTTGTTTGCCCCTAATGAACCACAAATCAATTTCACTGGGTGACACTTTTACTATTATGGGGAGAAGAACTCTTCTTTGCACCATTCACAATTTTGTAAAGGTCTGCAATGGGGGCAGAGTGTAAAGCAGTTGGTGTCTACATACTGATAAAGAATGTGTTCAACACCCAAACTAGATGTGGCCAACACATTTTTATGATATGTTTAATGAAAACTTGAAGATTAGAGTTAGGTAAAATGCTAGCAATATGAAGAAACAACATGAAGACAATTTCAGAGAATGCTGAGAATTCTCATTTGGTGACACTGAGATTTCCATGAAGAGATTCCTTCTCAAACTGTGGTTCCCAGAGTTCTTTGGGAACAGAGAATGCCTGTTATCTTAGATTAAGTCTGTGATGTGGATATGCCCTAGGAGCACAGACAGTTGCCAAGAGCCTTATCTGCAGAGGGGACTCTGACAAGTGGGCAGCAGGAGGTGAGGACTTCTCTGCCACAGCCATGGAGACAATTTGATTAGTCCAGACATCAGACAAAATGAGAGTCTGTCAAAGATGACAATAACAGAGTTTTGCAGATAAGGGATTTAAACTGCTGAAGAACGGTAGTCACAGCCAAAAATGACAGTATAAGGCAGCCCCTCTCTCCTCTCCATGTCTCTCTGCTGAGACACTGTACACCAGACAAGCTGAAAACTCAAGAAGAAAAACTGCCTGCGGGAAGTGTTCTCCTTTGGAGTTAACACTGAGCAGTGACTAACCTGACTGTAGCAGCGGCTGCTTCCAACCCAAACAAGCATTCATCTAGTGTGAAGACACAGATTAAACTTGTCACTCACTCACATGAGCCTGCCATTGATGTCTGTCAGTAACTGGTCCAGGACAGCCTTCTCTGGCAGGTTGCAGATAAGCTGATCCCCCAAACCAGTTTTCTGCAAGATTTGGGGGTTGAGGCTCCATGTGGCATCTAATCCGGTTTGCATGATGGCCTGCAAACAAAACATAAGTGGTGTTGACCTCAGAGAGACACTCTCCATGTTACCCTGATTTCTGGGGTCCCTTGGGGGACACCTCAATGTGCTCCACGTGATGGGGAATGGAAACTAGCCAGAGCACGAGCAATAGCAATGCGAGAGGCAGGGTAACCTAGAAGGGTCTTTTCACCCAGTTTTTATGGGATCAGGCCAAGCCAAAAACCAAACAAAGATATCCAATAAATGATTTTATTGAATGCAAGTCTCACACACCAACGCAATCACGCACACACGCACCCACGAGCTATTAAGAAACAGAGGAAATTGGATAGGGGAGTATTGGAGGGGTACAGCTGGGGCAATACTGCACCTTTTCCTGAAGTCCTGGGTCCAGGAAAACAGTGGAGAAGTGGGGCTCAGCACGGAGAGGCTGAGGGGATTACTCAACGGATGGAGCAATGGTCTGCTGGGATGACCAGGAGTGATCCGAAAAAACGCTCAAAGACCGGGACTGTTTGTAGGGGAAAAAGTACCTGGAGGACTAATCCTTTCCTGGGGAGAACAATGGGTGTTGGAGCGATAACAAAGCTCCACCATGGTAATTTCCTTTGTGTGATGGGATTGCAAGGTGTTGCCAAAGTCTCAGGATCTTCGGCTGTGTTAGTTTGTGGTGTGACTTCATGTGAATGGTCCTTGCCTGATGGAATATTTGCTCAACTTGGGGCAGACATGCTAGTCCCCTCAAGTCGGCATCTCGGGGCTGAGGACCCTTTGTTTACTGTGGGTTTACACATCTTGAAGTCTCCTGGGGCTACATGACTGGGGATTTTACTGGCCTGATCTGGTTTTCGGCTGTTCGACCATGCCTGCCTACGTGCTCATCTGGGTGACCTCTCAGGCACACAGAATCATATTTAATATCAAATTGTGAACCCTGGGATAGGGTTTTTCCATCAGAGTAACATCTGAGTAGTCTTACCTCCTCCTCACTGTAGCACCTCCTCCTCACTTGCTCTGTAAATGGATACTTGCCCTATAAACACCAACTTGGCTTCAGTTTCATACGGTAAGTAACACAGAAAACAATTAACCATAAGATTATTATGTGATTCTAAAGAAAAATTGCAAAACCCTTACCCTTTTAAACAAAGGTGTGAGGGGGAGGCAGAGCTGTATGGTAAAGACTGGCAACTGCTACACCAATCTGGGAGAAGTAAGCATTTGTCACACCAGTTTTCTCACCTGCTTGGGAGAGTTGGATGTAGAGTTTGGCTGTAGGTGACATCTCTCATTGAGCAGAGACTCTTTAATCTGATTCCTTGCAAGGTAAGACTGCATCTGGAAACATCCAAAAGAGTCACAATTTTATAAAACTCCCACTCACACTACTACCACCAAGGGAAGGGGTTTCATTTACTTGGCTGGGGCCAAATTAATACATATCTGGACATGTGTTCCGTGTTTCCACTCACAGCTTTGTTGGCCAAACCCCAATGTTCAGAGCAGATTCCATAGTCCAATTAGAGCGCTCTCGTTCACAAGGAGCTGACCCTCCCCACCTCATATTTATCTTACCTTGTGCACAACTTCCTCCATTTTCTCTGGGTGGCTTCGGCAAGCCTGAGACACATCACTCATCGGCAATGGCATCATCTTAAGAGTAAAATTCCTGGGAAACAGGCATTACTTCAATTAAAAATTCCTCAGCTACAGTGGTCTCTTCAGGCCAATCCACTTGAAAGAAGCAGGTATCATCTCAGAGACAATATCTAGGCTTAGTTATTGGGCCATTTTTTTCCTTCCTGAAAGTGGTATGCTATTTGTTGTATACGTTATTACATATAACACACAGCTTTGAAAGTGTAGGCACTATGCAGGGTGCTTTCAGGGGGAACAATTTCCCAGTGTCAGATGTGCAGCAAAACAAGCCTGAACTCTCCCTAGAGGCCAAGGACTAAACTGAAGCTGTCATACCTTGGCCATCCCATGAGAAGACATTGTTTACTAGAAAAGATAATGGTTGATAAGGTAGAAGGTAGTAGGAAAAGAGGAAGACCACATTACAGATATATAGATTTAATCAAAGAGGACATATTACTACACCACAAAAAGGGGCAGTTCAACATGTTTCAACAAACTTTTTATTCAAAACTAACATGATGTACTTGTGAAATAAAGCAACAAGGTCAGGAAAGTGTTCCATAGATAAAAACATTTTGTCTCTTCCACAAACAGCTTAGAAGCTTCTTTCAAAATGCATTCTGGGATTACTTTTTCTTTCAACAGCCTCCACCTTTCTCATGATTTCCATTTTTGTGGAAAAACATATAGACTAATGCTCTTTCAATGCTCAGGGTAGCTAGTAAGGTAGTATCCTTTCCCCCTTTTCCTAATTCTACATGCTCAGAAAGTGATTCTGGAGGCACCTGTTGTTTACATTGCCACTTGTGGCACACACAGCTACAACACCTAGAGAAGAATCATTCAGGTCAAGGTTGAGTGCATTCTTTACTGCAGGCACACCACTGCAACCCCACATTGAAAGTCTTTTGCTAGTTCTCCTTCACCATCCTCATACTGCCAGTGCTGCCAAAAAAAAAATCAAGATAGCCAAAAGAAAAAAAAAAGCAGGGAGGAGGACTAGGTTGGGCTGGGTTCTCATATAAAGGCTTTGTAAAAAGGAGCTTCTTTCTCTGAGGGTTTGATAACTGTATTACAAAAGTAATGAGGCACCCACCTTTCCAAAGCACGAGTAAAATCAAGGAATCCATACAATGTCGTGTTGTTCCTGTCCCAAACTAGAGTCCTGAGAACATGTGAAAAGGGAGAATTGCAAAGATAAAAGTTAAATAAGTTTAGTCAGCCCTCCACATTTGTGCATTTGACTTTAATAGATTTATTTGGGCGATTCTTCAAACCTTGCCCCCCCACCACCACCTGACACTTCTTTCCAGGGAACCTTCCCTCTTTGCAGCTCAGGCCACATGCACCCCTTTATAAACTCACTTCTGGTCTTTCTCCTCCATCAACCACTGCCTGGGCAGCTAAGAATGGCTCGCACCTCAATTTCTCAGCACCAGATGCCATCTCCCAATGCCAACTCACACCCAAGAAAGAAGATGGGCGGCAGGAGACATAAGGCCACTTCTCCCTGTCCTTTTGCCCTCGTTTTCCTGGTTTGTACCCTGGGAGCCAGTTCCCACACCCTCAGCCCCCTTCCCACAGACTGACACACATACATTTTGATAGTTGTATGTTTTCCATCCTTGAGGGGATCCTGAGATCCTCCTACTGCAGTGAATGTGGAGTGGCTAGCAAAATGCGCCCCACTCAGGTCAACAGTTTATCCCCAAATGCCCTCAAGGGGTCGGGGAGGCATTTTTGCCATATTTTTGGCCACTCTGTACTATTGTAGGCCCAGAACACACCTTTTCCTAAATCAGGAAAAGCTAAATTAGTTGCTCAAATTTCCCATGGGGGTGCAAAAACGTTCTCCACATTATCATAGACTGCATTTTGGGGTTTATGGCTGTCCAATGTCTCCTGATGGGCCTGCACCAGTGTAAGGAATTTTTTTAAATCAAAATTTTACCACAAATGCAAAGTTTAAAAAAAAATTAGAAAAATATGTACTGGTATTAATCTGTGAAATGTTTGAGGGCATGGGAGTCCTTTTGAGCAGAAGGAGTAATACTGTACCACTCCCGAATTTTAAACCCACTGCTACCCACACACCACATCCCCAGCTAGCTTCATTTCAAGTTGAAGAGCCCAGCTGCGATTGCAGGTGTGAAATTCGCAGGTGCGAAATGGCAGAAAGGAGAAGGTAATTTAATGTAATCATTGCATGTAATGTTAAGGTTCAGTACTCCTCCTAACAAAAACCAATTAAGGAGAACTAAATTAGGCATACACACCTTAGTGTTGTGTTCACTGACAAAGCCTTTGCTAGTATCTTGGCACCAAAGTCTCCCATAGAATTACCACTGATATCCAGGACAGCAAGCCAACTGCTCCTGCTTCCCAAGCCATCTAGAAGGATTCCAGCTCCCAGTTTCAGGCGAGAATCTGCCACTGATATGGATTCAACAGACTGAAATAAAATGAGGGGAATGTGTTGAGGATTCCCACTTGTCTGAATCTCATTTGTATGGAGTACACACATGCGCATGCACACAGCCAAGACTGAGAGACTGGGGAGATATCAGGACTATTACTGTCAACTGACAAGTATTTTCCAGTTGGCAGCGATATTTCATGCTATACAGTTATATCACGATGGTGCCACTTTAGCTGCTGTCTCTCCATCTTATAGAACCTAGAGACTTGATCCTTTTGAGTTATTTAGAATTCTCTGCCAGAAAACTCTAGTAGCAGGACAGATTACAAATCTCAGGATTCTGCTAGATGCCACCATCGCAATTTACCTCGTGTCTGTATGCTATAGTTGTGTACTGTGAAAGTGACCTGGGAAGCCAAATAGGTGCTGTTGTGGAAGTTGATACCTACACAGTCATCATCCTGAATAAGCTGAACAATCCGGTGCAGCGTATCAGCCAGAGTGGCCCTAGAAGAGAGAGAGGCAGAAAGTACAAAGGTCAGTGAATTCCTGGTTGCTGCCTCACACTAGCTCAATTGGGTTAAATCAAAAATTTAACATGCAAAACACTACTCTCATTGGTGATTGGACCAAATTAGTTTCACTGCAGTCTTATGCAGTATTCTAGTAGCCAGTTTCTGACTCCAAATTGCCATATGCTATTATCACAACGTATCATGCCATATGCTGTTATCATGCCATAGCACTCCATATTATTCCATATAATGCCATACGCTGTTATCATGCCACATCATGCCATATCACACCATATGCTGTTATATCATGCCATATCAGGCCATATCACGCCATATGCTGTTATATCATGCCATATGCTGTTATCACGTCATATCATGCCATATGCTGTTATATCAGGCCATATCATGCCATATGCTGTTATCATGCCATATCACGCCATATCATGTCATATGCTGCTATCACATCATATCGTGCCATATCATGCCATATCATGCCATGTGCTGTTATAACGCCGTATCGCGCCATCTCATGCAGTATGCTGTAATCATACCATATCACGCCATATGCTGTTATCACGCCATATCAAGCCATATGCTGTTATCACGTCATATCAGGCCATATCACGCCATATGCTGTTATCACACCATATCACACAATATGCTGTTATCACACCATATCATGCAATATCATGCCATATCACGCTGTGTCATGCCATATGCTCCTTATATCAAGCCATATCACACCATATGCTGTTATAACATCATATGATACCATATGCTGTTATAACACAATATCATGTGCTTTTATGCCTTATCACGCCACATCACGCCATATGCTTTTATCATGCCATATTATGCCATATCACGCCATATGTCGTTATCAAACCATATCACGCCATATCATGCCATATGTTGTTATAAATCTGTATCACAACATATCATGCCATATCCTGTTATCATGCCATATCATGTCATATAACACCATATCATGCCATATCACACCATATCACTAGTTACAGTTATTTTACCACATTTTTGTACATTCTATAACTCATATATGCCTTATATGCCATATATTTTTTTAATACCAGTTTTATTATTGACTTTAGCTTTTTGGAGCTTTTATCTGTGTATACAGAAAGTGGGATAGGAATTAGGAAGTACACAGTCCAATCATGTCAAAGACTGACAAAAAAAATCATTTTATGTAATTTTTTTTATTTTGTGAGGTTTTTTTTAAAAATGCCAGTTTTGTGTTTTCAAAAAATGCTTACCTGGACCGGATATTAAAGTTCCTTCCTAGAGCAACATGCCTGATAGATCTGCTTCTACTGATAGCCAACACCAAGGTCACCATATCAGAATCAAACCCTGCAAAAAACAATAGTTTATGGAGGAAACACAGTGCACAGTAGTGTTTATCTAGTGTGGGAGAGCTCATTTTTCTCCCATTGCTATTATCTGTGCCTATTGACTAGAGCTGTTCCTTTCCCAGAACTAGCATATGGTTTACAGATTGGGACTTTGAACAGCATAAATGTAGTACAGCTTACATTTTCAAAAACAGAACTGGGGAAAACTGTGTTTGTTGTACCACTGCCAGATTTTGAAAGTCCTAATTTTTAAGCCTTTTAAATGTTTACAATGAGATGTATTATGCATCAGACACGAGTTGTCTCATGTACTTACTTACATCTCAAGGACTTTACTTACAAAGCAAAGAATATAAGGCCCAGCCTCTGGCCAGCCAAAGTATTAATTAGCTCTCATCAATTTGCATACAGCTCAATAGACTGGTAACAGGTATGGAATGTATGGCTTTCCTTATTCCCAAAATCCAAGGCAGGTTGACCTGTTAATACATAGGAACTACAAAGACTTACCATTATCAGACAAATTCAAGTCACTGATTGAACTTGCATCTGACACAAGATCCTGGATCACCTGGGCACCTGTTGATCTCAGCTTTGCAGTGAAGACAAGAGAGATGTTTTAAAGTGTAAAATGATTTTAGAGCACATTGTCTATAATCATATGCTTTGGCTATGGCAGCATGGATGGGTGGGAATTCCAGTCCACCAGCAGCTGAATGGCCACACATTCTACAACTTTGTTTCAGGATGCCACAAGAAGAAGATGAAGGCAATAGCATTCCCATTGTTACTCTCATCAGCTGATAATCAATGGTAAACTGCAACTAATCCAACTAATTGCACAGATCTTCAAGAACTTCCATCTGAAAGTTTCCACCTGCGTCACCTCTAGCAACCAATTCTGTAACGTAATTCAACTTCCCTCTCTCCTCACTACACATAATTTATCAATAGTGATTCTTTCTCTGCATGAAGTTTTGTAGCCTTAGATTAACATTTTTTAATTTTTGCTATTTTTTACATTCATAAGCTTAAATATACTGCTTGTGTTACGTTTTCCAAAAATGTTGCCTACAAATCTCATGTCTCCACTCTTCACACAAACATTAACAGTTATTGTTTTCTAGATTTCTAATCACTAGACAATTTCATCTGTTCTCAACTAGCCAATAGTTGTCAAAAAATTTCTGAGCAATTATTTCATGTCAGACACAACATCTGTTCCTTTTCCTTTATGTTCATGAAACCTCTCTTGTAACAAGGCACAATAGGTTCTCTTCCACTTCTTACCTCACAGCTGCTGAGGTCCAAGTTCAAGCCACTCAACTGGACATTATATGCCAAACCCTGAAACAAGGCTCTGTTAAGAAAACAAAAAGAAAAAGGATGCAGAATCAGTGGAGAAGAATGTTCTGCAGCCCCCTGGAAATTCTGGAACCTCTTAACATGTTTTTTTAGCATTGTTTAAGCTTGCCACTTTTGAAAATCATAAGCACAGTCTTTCTGCATTGGGCAGAACATTTATCAAGTAGAACATCAACTTCCAATACTTGACAACCAGTAACCTCTTGGAAAGGCTACAAATCAGGTCTGAAGGCCCTCAACCCATTGTTAGTCTTCATTAAAGTGTCCCTTCTCAGACATAAATGGCAAAAAGACAAACTGTCGAAATCTGTATTCTCTGAGGCCCCCATGCTTTATGGCTGGGACTTCTGGGAGGTCAAGTCCAAAATATTTTTCTTATTAAATCTGAATATTAGGCCCCTATTCTGCCCCATACACACACATGTCTCATGGAAGACTTTTCCAATCCTTACCTCAAAGCCTCTGGTGGTAATTTGGTTCCAGACAGTGAAACATATTGGAGGACAGAAGTCTTGCTGAAGAATTTGCTGATTGCAAGTGGAACATCTCTGTTCTTTCTGAAAAGAGAGATAGGCTCTTCCACTTAGCAAGCAGCTATGCAAACCTGATCATTCTTGGAACTGGACCAGATGAAAGATTTCTTTATCAGAGAGTGACTCCACCATGGACCACAGCACAAATTAGGACCAGGAAGAGACAGGCCACCCAGAAGAAACCCTCAGACCAAGCAATATACCACTCAGGGTACCAGCAAAATTTGGAGACCTATCTCTCCCACTCCATTGGACTAATCCCCCATTTCTCAACCCTCCACAACTTGGTGGCCCTCAAAAAGGATGAAGACAGGGAGACCAATACTGCACAGTCCTTACTTTGAAACGATAGCAAGTACAATGAAAATCAGCTCCCACTACCACAATCAAGAAAGATGAATGTAACCAGGCTGCCTTGTAACACTCTTTACTTACCTGTTCCTAGCCTGGAAACTTCTTGGACAGCTCCTTTGCTGGATAAGCCCTAAGCTGTCTGAATATTGATGATTGATCATTATGTATTAAGCTCCCGGCGTAACTCAAAAGGCTAGATTGGAACACTAGTTAAATTCCAGGCTTTCCTTTCATGGGGAAAGTGATCAGAAGACTCTCATATAGCAAAAATGTCTTGATACCCCAGGACAGTAAGACAGCTATTGTGGTGCACTGGACTACAACTCTTGACCAAAGTTGAATTCCCCACTCACCCACTCACCTCAGAGAAGTAATACTCTCAGCACTAGAGGAAGGCCATGGCAAACTCTCTCTGAATATCACAAAACAAACAAACAAACAAACAAACAAAAACCCACTCTGATAGGTTCACCTTAGGGTTGCCATAAGTTGGATTTCTATTCTATTCTATTTCTGTTCTAGAAATCATTGGCTCCAAGAGCTGCATATAAATCTTAACTGTATATTGGTACCCACTGACATTCTTCATACTCACAGAGTTTCACAGTGTCACCAATGCAGTAATATCTTTACCGGAGAAAATTAATTCTAAAATGTTCTTAGTCCACGTTAGGTAATTGGATTGCAGAAATCATACTTTGTGGACACAAAAGATACCTTCAGTGCTGACTTGGGTGTCCCCGGAGTCAAAAGGAATTTTTAAATACATTTTTTTTTTACTCTAGATTCCCTGTGAGAGGCATTTCTTTTGCCCCCCCCCCCATCATTTTAGGCCCAGGAGAAAACCTTTTCTTTAAAAAAAAAAAGAACTTTTCTGTCACTATAGGCTACTTGGGACATTTGAAGATTGATTGATTGATTGCAGGAAGGGGGTGTGATGTGGTGTGATATGGTGAGGACTTCCAAGATCCACCAGCCCTCCCATAGTTGCCCTCCCCTGTCGTGCACACTTGTTTTATCTGTAGGATAAACCTCACACAGATTTCTTAAAAAAAACACAGCTTGTCTGAGACAATGTTGACCAAACTCTTTTCTCCAGTAAATATACTCACTAGATAGTGCCTAATGATTCCCAAGAGTTTTCCAGAAAAAGCAATAGATTAAGGACTAGAAAATTCATGCTGCTTGGATTTGATTAATTAATATTATTTATATCTTGACTTTTGCCAAATGACCTTTAGGTGCTGTAATGTCTCTCCTTCTGCTCAGCTTTTCCTCACAACTGAGGTAGGTAAGACTGAGATAGAGAGATTGGCCCAAGACTAACCAGGGAAATTCTTGACTGTGTGAACTAGAATCTGGGCCAATCAAATCCCTACCCAATATCCTCACCACTCTGGCACACAACCCTTCTGATGACCCTTGCTCTTGTTTCTTGTAGCCCATATAGCCACATTCAATTAGCAATGTGTGTTGGAACATCATATTTTTTGAGCAGTTATCATCAAACAATTACTAAGGAAAAAAATTAACATATTGAGGCACATTGATAGCAGGACAATAGGAGATCATGATCAAAATCTTCTTGTTTCTCCTCACTAGAGTGGACCCATTGGATCCATGGGTTTTAGCTATTATACATGCAACTCAACAAATTGAGTGATAGGTATTCCTGTTAGGACTAACCAGTTTTAATGCTTTTGTTCAAAATCACAGATGGTTTTGGGAGAAAAAGAAAATAAGAACTAGCTCAAGGCCTCAGTTCCTTTCCATCTTCCAAATGCTTTGTCAGGCTGCACAGTACAACATCGTGCCCTCATCCTCTTAGCAGGCTGCTAGAAGTGGGCAGGGAAACCACTCTAAGTTCTTACTTGTGAGAGTAAACATTCTTGGATAGGTTGAGATAGACAAGATTTTCACAGCATCCACTAGCCAAGGCATCAAAGAACTGGGGAAGAAGAGAAAAATAAAATAAAATAAAATGATAAAAGTAGTGAAAGAAATAGGCAAACTCAGTTCTGTAAAAGAAGCAGATAATCCCAAACATGTAATAGCAAACTATCAAACAAGAAGGCAGACAACATGTGGAACTACTGTATTATCATCAAGCGCTTACTTTTTCTGCATTAGAAGCCTCCAGCCAGTATAGTCACAGGAAGGAGATTTCGCTGGGCCTGTCCTCTTTTGCATTTGCAAAGGAATCTGTATCTGTGCTAGAAACACACTTTCTTAAATATCCAGCCCTGTTCCCAGAAGTGATGTGGTGAGGCAAAAGGATCCCCCGCAGAACATCTGGCTGATAAATTTGTTGTTGTTATAGCTTTTGTCAGCTTATTTCAACCCTATCATGGGGCTTTCTTTGCAAGATTTGTGAAGACTTGTTTTAAACAGTTTTAATATAGTTAATAGTTTGATCCTGTGTTCACTTTTTTATATGTTTTAGCTGTATTTTTTTTTAAAGCGGTTGTGCAATTATTTGCTATTGGACTATAATCCAGGAAGGTCCTATTCACCTTCTCAGCAACTGGAAGACATTCGTCACATAATGTGTTCTCAGCACCAGGAACTCTGTGATAGGTTTGCTTTAGGGTCACCATAAATCAGAAATGACTTCAAGACACACAAGAACAAACCCTCTTGTCCTGATTAATAATAGTAATAATAATGAGAATGAGAAAAAGAACAGGTTCATTTTCTTGAGTTCTTCTGGCCTGACTGGATCTGGTGCTTTCAAGTACATTTAATGTAAATTAAAACCTTGTATTCATCGCTTACTCTGAAGACATTGGCTAGAACAAAGGAAAGGGCAACTTTATTTCTTTCATGTGCAGTTTGGCAGAATACTGCTTTAATGGTCTTCTCACACGCCTACAAAAACAAGTCTAAAAACCAATTATATCTTTGCCAAAATCTGAAAATAATGTTAGATATTAAGAATGTATCTGGGGTCAGCCCCCAAAACCCATACTGTTATTGCAGCCTTACAATCATGTCTTCCCATCTGTCTGCTGTCTTTCAGTCTTGCACACTGTATCGCATCAACATATCCTATTCCCATCTTCCCACTCTTCTGTTCTGTGAACTACACAAATCCATCCTAGACATAGAAAACAACCTGTATAACTGCAGAGTGCACCCAAAAAAATCTCATAGCTCAAGAGCAGAACGCCTGCTTTGCATTTGAAAGAGGTTGACTCTTCCAAATTAGGTTGACTCGGCCTCTCCACTTCAAGGTGTTCAGGCCATGTCCACGGACTGCCAGTGAGAGCTGACAGCTTAATAGTTTGTCTTAGCATAAGACAGCTTTGTGTTTGTGTGTTTTGTTTCTTTCCTGCATCTTCTTTGCATGCATGACTGCCTATCTCAGTAATGCTCAAAAAGATGCTCACCACATCCAATGCACAGTCTGTCCCAGAAAGATCAAGGTGACCTAGGGCATTTGGCTGAGTCAGGAAAGAAAACAAGCCCTGTAAAAGAGACAGTAGGTTTACATTTATGGTAAAGATTACGGAAATGCACCCTACCCATAAGTTCCATCAAGCTTCATAATACGATCAAAACCCATATGAATAATAATTGACTAACAAATGTATATGTAATTTCTTAGCTTAGCATTTGGCAAAAAATACAACACGGTAAGAAATATAGAAAAATTATTATCCATGAATCTTAGACTGCATTTTCCCCTTTTTTCCTAATATACCTGCCATTCAACACATCATGCTTCATCTTCCTTCACAATCTGAGATTGAGGTGACCTTCCAGTTTCAATGCCAACAGCCCTATCTAGAACATGAGCATGCTATTCAATGCCTTCTTACAGCTGATGAAGTAACGTTTCTACAGAAGTATTTGGATGTCTATAATATTTTCTTGGTATTGGTATGAAAGATAAGGACATGTTATTTGACTATTTTTTCATTTTTAAAATGTTATCTTTTTAAGATTTTTTTAATATATATTTACACCTTTCCTGAATTCCTAGTGGAAGAAAAATGAATACAAATTTAGGTTTGTAGGACTGGTTTAATCAGCAGCACAATCTCATGGCTGGGGAAAACCCTAAAGAAGTATTGCCAAGCAAATAGAAATTGTAAAGTCAAAGGCTTTCACGGCTGGAATCCATAGGTTGTCGTGGGTTTTCTGGGCTTTGATGCCATGTTCTATTGGTATTTTCTCCTGATGTTTCGCCTGCATCTGTGGCTGGCATCTTCAGATGATCCTCTGAAGCCCCTGTCATAAATGGAATTGCTAGATGTGTATTGATGAATGCTAGTCAGTTCCTCAATGCCAGAGTGCTACAAAGTATCAAGTGGATTGCAACAAAGTATCTGTTTGAAGCTTATTTATATATTTCAACAGATCAAATGGTTAATTGCTTTATTGCCCCTTGCTACAGTGTATCCAGTAAGAGGGAATAGATCATAGCAGATCAAAATGAAAGTATAAAAAGATGTTTTGGGAACAAGAAGTGTCAAAATATAAGGAAATATATTCTTCTCCAAATATGAAAGAAAGGTGAACAAGTTGGGAAATTTCTAAAAGTGCAGGTGATGATCCTCTCTTATCACAGCTTCGCACACCAAAAATTTGTGTGTGCATGTATAAAATCTGTGAGCTCCATGAAGTCTCAGCAAGTTTGGACAAAGTGTGCTGTGTTGCTTATAAATACTATTGTCTACCTCAGAGTGGAGTTTGTGGATTGCAAGTTATCCATAGCATGATATCAAGCTGTTCATGCAACTGTTCACTCCTTCAATACTGGGCATCAAGTGTGCCTCTGCAGGTATAGTTTTAGCTTATACATTATCATAGAAACAGAGAACCTTAAAGTTCAAATTTTGAATTCAGAAATTTAAAGCAGATATGAGAATACTCATCTAATCTATGTTTCAAATCTTCCAAAGATGGAGAGTATACTACTCTATGAGTATCAACCAGCTTTTACAATTAAGCAGTTATTCCTGATGTTTTGGTGGAATAGTGGGATATATGAATGCTATCTAGAAGCGTTTCCAACTAGTGATTATCAGATCTATCTTGTTAACTCTGAATAGCTCATCGGAAGCCAATTGGACATCCTCAATATCCCAGGTATCTCTTGGGTAGTCACATGAGCCACCAAGTAAAGTATCATCATGAGCTCACATTGGAAGTACAGTCCTCCTTCCACATTTGCAGGTTTCACAAATTTGATGATTCTCATCCCTCTCAATTCTCCCATTCCTTTATGAGCTGTGCCTGGGCAAAAGGAGGGAAGGAGGGCGGGCGGGCGGGCGAATGCTCACTTGAGAGTTTTGCACTACAAATCCTCATTAAAGTTGAGGGGGCCACTGTAAATTGTTTTGCCTTGACCTGTTTGTTACCAACACCAGGCCACCATTACAAGATTTTAATGGCACGTATCTAAGGTCAGTTCTGCAAAGTAGAGAATGGCACTGTCGAGTAGTATACTGCTGAAAGTGTGAACTTCTTATTCATACTCACTCCTGTGCCCTCAGTTGCCAGGCTACCTGGATTCCCAGAGAGGTCCAAGTGGCACAGAGAGGTTCTGAACATCTCATTGGTAACCAAAGAAAGGCCAAGGACATTCATTCCTAGAAAGAGAAATCATGAATACAAATTAAGAAGGAGTTGGAGATGCAAATGCTCAGGACACGGAACAGTGCCAGCCTCCTTCATTTCAGGGTTGCTGCTGCATTCTGTATTCTGGCTCAGTATGTGACAGAGAAGTAACACTTGACTTAATACAAGAAATCAGGCATACTTCCAAACAGATGGGCACAGACAAACACAGAGATCAACCAAATATCAGTAATTTGCAGTAATTGTGCCAGCAAGGACTTCCCCCTAATGTCCCTAATATGGAAATAACTAAGTTTCTCTGTCACAAAAAAAAAAAAAGAAAAAAAGAAAAGAAAAGAAAAAGAAAGAAAGAATGGTAGTTCAAAATGTTTCAACAACATTTTTATTTAAAACTAACATGTACATGCAAAATGAAGCAACAAAATCAGGTAAACCATGCATATTGAATTTTTCATTGACTTCTTGCAAGCTTCTTTCAAAATGTATCCCAGGATAATTTTTTTTCTTTCAATAGCCTCTATCTTTCAAACCATAATATGTTGTTCACACAACACTAGAGATAGTTGGTGACTCTCATGCCACTAAGGTAGCGAATTTTCAAAGAAAACTTCAGGGGAAGATCCAGCAAGATTCTGCCTTGATCTCATGGAATGGAAAACCCTGTAAGCAATTATTTCTCCTTGACTAAAGCATTATTGAAAGTGCATTATTGAAAGTGCTCGTGGGGGATGCAATCTCTGCGAATAAAAGTTCAAGAAAAAGAAAAAAAGAAAGAAAAGAAATCCTGTTTTACTTTTCATCCCAAACTTTAAAGACTATCCAATGTGGTGAACCCGATTCCCCCAAATAGATTTCTTCAATATTTCCTTTAAAATCCAACTTACCACCCCACTGACATGGGACCCACCTGACATTTCTAGTGTTCTTATTGTTGTGTACCTTCAAGTAATTTCTGACCTAAGGTGACATGGAATTTTCTGGGGGCTGACAGTATGTTGCATGCCCATGATCTCTCTGTTGGTTTCCAAGACTGAGCAGAGAATCAAACTCTGGTTGTAATTCAACACTCAAACCTCTAGCTCTCAATTGTTGGGTAATTCCAGTCAAAGAACAATTCTCTGGACTGTTGGCTTTGCACAACAGACAGTCAATTTGTGACTTCACGTCACTTTTGCTCTTTGCCTCAAAACCGACATCATCCCAGGCTTTATGTGAAATAAAGCAGCCATTTCCTGTGTACCTTTCTGAGTCAAGGAGGTCTTGGCAAGATTCAGACTTTGGAGGCTCTGCTGCTCAAACATGTGGCTCAAAGCAATTATGCCTAAGAAAAGAACAGAACAACCAAGGTCATCAAATCTGACTAGATGTGGGATGCAATCAAATCATGATACATCCACACTCAGTTGTGGTATTCCATAATCCTCCTGTTTCATATGCATTAGTGGGTGTAACATTGTCTTATGGATATGGAAATGTGACCTCATTTCCTCTTCCCATAATTTAATTTGCAGTGCTTGCCTGTTTGTTGTCATTGATATGACCTGTGAGTGTCATTCCTCTGAGAGGAGAATGCAGTACTAGCACCCCAGAGGCTGAGCCACCCACTGCCACCAGCAATATTTTCTGGCCCAGGCATTCAAAAAGACTTTTCACCACTATCAAGAGGAGGAGATGGTTCTTTTCTTATTCAAGATGCCCAGAAGCACTGCTTTTAAGTTCTCCAGGGACAGAGTAAACTCTCATCTTTTGCCTCTCATAGGAGATTGTTCCTTTTAAAATAAGAATTAAGGTACAGGTATAGACATTGACCCGTGGATAAGTCAAACCAGGTTTTTTTAGGGTTTTTTTTGTTAATTTTTTTTACTATATGTAAGTATAAACAATGTTAACAGTTATGTATTATCCATGAAATTTAATAGTGAAGTTATTTTTATATGCATTTTAGTCAATTTATGGTGACCCTATCATAGGGTTTTCTTGCATAGATATGCTCAGAAATGGCCTTTCCCTTCTTCTGAGGCTAAAAGAGTGTGATTTGTTCTAGGTCACACAGTGGCCATCCATGGCTGAGCTGACTGGCTTGATTTAAAGCATGCTCTGATTTAAAGCCTGGTCTGAAATCATAATCCCTCAAACCATGTTGGTTTTCAGTGCCAAGTGGTTAAAAAAAAAGCTAAACTGGTCTGCAAACACTTCCTTTTTGGAAAGATGGAAGAGTATCTCTCTCTCAAGAGACTGTACTGCTCTTTCACTTTTCTCCTGAATAGTCACTCTTGCTTCAAGACAGATGGATTCCAGCACTACTAGGAAGCTTATCACAATAGCTGGACCCCCTTAAAAGCAAAGTGAATGTACACTTTATCGATGCATCCTTTGAAATGGATGGATGTGGTGGAATGATCACTCTAGAGAGGAGAATAGCAAATGAAAATGCTGCACGAGGACTAACAGACAAAAGACTCATACTAATTGCACACTTGGAAAGCTCACTAAAAACACAAAACAGCTTTAGCAACTGCAAATTTTAAAGAGAGAAAAATGGTGGTCGCATTTGGCCCTTCATTGTGTGATTCTAGTTAAGAGTGGGTTGAATGCAGTAACAAGTCTAATGGAACAATTGTTATGGAGAATCTATTTGTATGAAATATTGCACTACCTCGGTCCTCTAGCAGATTTCTAGAGAGGTTAATTGCATTTAAGGCAGAATCTGGATGATCATGGAGTGCTTGGGCCATCGCTTGAGGAAACTCACTGCAGGGGGGGGAAAAATCCACAGAATAAGTTGTACCCAATCTCTGGAAACACGACAGGGGTCTGGAAAGTGGCTAAACAAAATTTTGTATTTAATAGAAACCAGTTCCTCCCATGCACTATATCTCTAAAACATTATATCTCTAAAATCCAATCTCATGTTCTCTTCCAATCTCATGTTCTCTTCCAAGCTTTATGGCTAAGAATGCCATCCAAATTACAGCAGATAAAAGCTGGAACCCATTGTACTGGGATTTGCTTTCTCTTCTGTGTTGCCAGGACATTCTGGAACCAGACCAACCCAGCATCAAAGAACATTACAAGTATCTGACCCCAGCCTGGAACCTAGGATGGGATGGTGAAAAACTCTGTGCTGAGTGGGGTACACTTATTGAAAACAAAAATGCTGATATGGTCTCTCAGAGATTAAAAGGGGAAATCAGACGATGAGATACAAAAAGAATGGCAAATTGTAACGGGTAATTGCTGGGTTCTATCAGATGGAAATCTGTAATTCATGATTTAAGATAAAATATGAGGGGGCTACAGGATATATATCATGAAGCGGGAATATGGAGATCGAAATGCAAGAATCAACAAGTAATATTAGCAGTAAAATGTTGTACAATATTCTAAGCATTAAGAAATCTTGATAATGAAATCTAGATCAGTGTGGAAGATCAGAAATATTTCAATTAAGCTGACAGTTATAATTGTTTGTTTTATATGTGAATTTTGAATAAAATGATTATAAAAAAACCAAAAAACTCTGTGCTGAGTACATTCGAAGTACAGCACAACTATGACAACTTGCTATACCCATGCCTTTTCCAACTCCAAGATTGGGGGGAAGCCTGTGGGTTGTCACACTCATGCAGAAGGTTGGAAAGCACTTCCCATTTGGACATAGTGAGCAAAAGTATGGACCCCAGATGGGATCCCATATGGCATATCACTGACTAGTGAGCAGATCTCAACCAGCAGCCCCATATTTTGAAGTTTTGGCTATTCCGTTTTCTTGTTAATAACCTCATCCTTGCCCCAGTGAATTAAATGTCCATTAATTCTAGGGCTACAACATTCTAATTAATGAATTAGTTATACCAGGGCTGAAGATTGTGGGTCTGGATCTGCCAGATAACATGCAGTAGTTTTGCAAGGACTTCTGATTCCAAACTGCTAATAAGCAGCAATAAAATTTCTCTTCTACTTCTATAAACTGTACAGCTGAAAAGTTTAAGGCTTAGAGTAGCCAAGTGTAGATTCTCATCTGCAGTGACCCACTATTAGTATTTTACATATGAGTACATTAAAGTATAATCAATTGATTAAAACTATGATTTTGCAGGTAGGATCAGCTCACTAGGTGACATCATTAATTCTTTTGCAAGATATTTCATTCAGCCCACCATGACTGGCCTGCATACCTCTAGGCTAGAGCACATTCAATTTTTCTATTTCAAAATAATTACTATACTAAATTCGCAAGGAGAGCATCAGTGTAGCATAATGGTTAAGGTGTTGAAATGGGGACTGAGACAGCCCAGTTGAAATCCAAAAGAGTCATGAACTCCCAGGGTGATTGTGCACCACTCATTCTTTATCACACAACTGCTTCATAAGAGTAAAGTGGCAAACTGAGCAATGACCACTAAGGGGCAGAATATTAATGTCCTTTATAAACAGATCAGACACTAGGGCCATTTGCTTACAACTTCAAACCGCAGTTTTCCAAGACCAGCTCTTCCAAAGTCACTGATCTACTGAGTACTTGAAGGATCTGCTCTAGAACATCATGATTCTGTAACAGGGAAAAATATATTGTCAAGCATTGAAAAAGTGGGTTCAAGTAGGAACATTACTTTAGAGACTGAAAAGAGTTGTCAAATAGCTCATAGATAATTATTGAACTAAGTATAGACCTCATTAATCTGTAACTTCTGTAAAATGCTAATAACCTACAATAAACACCAGGGTAATAAACCAGTTTTCTTTGTTTCTCTCTCATCTTCATTTAAGCAATCCTCCCTAATCAATTCTGACCGCATTACAGCAAGAGCATAGGAAAGTGCAAGTATCCCAGATCATGCTATGTCTATCTAATAATGTTTTCTCTTTAGGCATGGCGGGCAGATGCTTGTTTACTGATAGGTTATTTCTGACATCTTTAATCTGTTCTATTGGCCAGTTTTATAGTGCCATTCACCTGAATTCTACTGTGTGGCTCCGTATAGACACACACACAATTTGCATATATCAGTGTATGCATCAGTCATAAATAATAATACATATCTGACTCCATATTCTCAGCAATCATTTTGGGTTCAGCCAACAAGCTGTTAAACCTCAATCTTGTAAAACATAATAAACCACACACAGGCCTGCTTTCTGGGACTTAGGCCACAATCTTCCATACTGTTGGCTACCAAGGACCCATTCACACAAGAAAATTATTGTGCTATTCCACTTTAATTGCCATGGTTCCATACTATGGAATCCTGGGGTCTGAGGATTTGTGGCCAAGAGTTCTAAATGCCTCTCTCAATCCCAGCAGTTGTCTGAAGTGTGAATGGGCTCTAGATTTTTAAATTAGTGGTAGCAAGGATGAAAATTCATTGAGAGCATACACTGCCACAGGACTCTGGCCTCTCACCAATACTCCTCTCCTTCACAAGTAGCTCTTTATCATTTGAACACATTTGTCAAAACTTGGAACAAACAATACTGTAGCATTTTTGTTCTCTTTTACTAACTTTGTTGCACTTACCAGTTTGCAGTCCTTACAACTAAGTCGTGTGAACCACCGATTAGAAGACAAGGCAGCCACACTAAGAGCCACATCCCTGTAGCAGGTCAAAATAACAATGCAGTTATAATCAGTATCAAGAACACTATATTTTTATTTGTGATACTTTAATATTTATCTACCCTGACTGGTCTATCATGCTAAAGGAATGTTTGTTATGCTTCTGACAAAGCTCCTTTGGCAGGGGAGAAATAAGGAGGGGTTTGGACGGGTATAAAAAAACTTTACAACTTTTTTCCACCTATCCAGGCCCCCTTTTCTTCATTATAATACATATTTTTAGCAGTTGTTGCATTGGAAGGATAGTGAGAGGGCCTGGAGAAATACAAGCCAGCATGTAATTAGTAAACAAGGTAATAAAGTTTGTGTTAGGGAAGAATAGGATTGTATTACTGTATGGTATTGTATAGTGCTACTGTCAAATCTACTTTAGCTATCTATCCTTGCCTACAACAAAGTTAAAGCAGCAACTTCCTTATTCCTTATAGGCATGTGTATGTAGCAACACAGGGAGAAAAGGAGAGATCAGGTAAGCCTGTCTTACCAGTTATAGCATGTTAAATACATACCTAAAAAATGGAAATCATAAGAAAATAAGTATCTGTTTAAATAAAAATTTAATCATCCCTGGATGTATTTTGGAAGAAGCTTCAGTAACTGCATCTCTGTTAAATAACTCTACACGAGCCCTCCTGACAGGCCATTGTCCTAAAGACCTCCTACTTCTCCAGCAACCATTTGTTCCTTGTGGCCAAGAGACATGGAATGAGAATATGGGCCATTCCACCAGTTCTGTTGAAAGACTACACTGTTTTCCTATTTCTTTCCTATTCCCTTTTCCTTCTTTCCTTCTTTCTTGTGCCTTTCCAGGTTGTTAAACGTCAGACAAGAATTATCTCCTTTTTACTCAGTATGTAAACAATTCCTGGAACCTATGTCCCCCCTAGAGGAGGAAGGTGAAAAGACTTTATATTTTATTTAGGCCCAAAATATTTCACAGTAACATTAACAAAAGAAAACAGAAAACATGAAAATACAGACCTCAAAACAGGCAAAAAGCAATTCAATATTTCACAGTTATCAGGCATTGTTGACTAGAATTTTGGTTCATAAGTGATACAGAGTCTATTCAAGAACTTAAGAACTTGCAAGGTGTTAGTAAAGTATGTGGGCTATTTTATTGGTGCCATTCTGATTCCATCTATGGTGATTTAACGCAAAGATCATACTAGTTGTCTGGAACTGCTCCCAGAAGACCTATCCCTACAGATCCCTAGTTCTCTTTTCTCCAGAAACTCTGACTCTGTGATTTCTCCCTTGTGCTGACTTTTGTGTGCTTGCTACACCAGTACAGTGCAGACTCACTGGCTTGGCAGGTGGTTGAAATCCAGTAAGTTGAACTCCTTGCATTCCTGGTTGTGATAAATATTATCCACATCCTGCAAATGAAACAGATTGGCATATTGTTGGGTGGAGAGACATCATCTGACATTAATAAAGAAGTCAACCAGAATGCAGCATTCTCTAGCCTTTCTAAGGACTCCTTTGGTGTTTCTCTATTAAAAAAACCCCCACTGTTTACAGAGAAGATCAGCCATCCTGGTTATCACAATGAATTTTGCTGGCATTGTCCTATTACCATTTTTGAAAAACTTTTTTTTTCAAAACAGCAAGAAAAAAAATATAAAGACTAATTGAAAATACCTTTACATTACAAAAGAATATCAATAATAAACATTGTTGGAGGTCAACTGCTGTTGGCCAATTTGGAACAGAGTATTTGAGTACCCCAGACCTGTCTCTGTGGGCTTAATCTGAACTAGAAATTTGCCAATGGCAGCTACCACATGTCTTTCGTTTGCTTCCAGGGAGCTTTCCCATGTGCTGAACTTATTTAGGGGCTGGGTTCAGTAACCTGTATAATTCTTTTAAGGTTTGGATGAACACTGAAGCAGTTTCACCATCCCAGTGACCTGGGAGACACTGATCTCCACCAGAATTGAAAACCAAACATAACGCTTCCTGAGTAAAACTCACATTTCTCAAAAAGAAAAAGAAAAAAAGCACTCCACATATTCACAAGTTTCTTTATGCTTCTTCTTCATCTGTGAATGACTAATCTGTGAATGACCCTTCTGTCCTGCCTTACCCACTGGATATCCTCTTCAAACGGGAGGCCACTGTAATCACAGAGGGCGGCATATGTCTCTGAAAACCCATCTATAAACAAAAGAAATTAGTGAATAAAAACAGAAGGGGATGGGGAAAGTCATGAGATGAAAGTAGCATTTACAGATAGAACACAAATCTCCAAAAAAATCAGTATACAGTTTAAACCAGGAAAGTAGATTAAATCCTCATTTCATCCTCACGAGTTAATGCATAAGAAGCACTTTTGAGCTCCTGCTCTTCTTTTCATTTGTAAACTAGGAATCATAGAAGCCTGCTTCATACTGCTAACCATTATTCCTTAAAAAGCACCACTACTGAAACCATTCTGATGAAATGGTGATGGTCATTAGGTCACTAGTTTTTAGGTCAATAGTTGATCAATATCTGTTAGAGTATAATGCACAACGAGCCTCTTGTGAGGATAGAGAAAATGAAAATTTAGCCTCCGAGTGGTAATACTCACCTATCTGAGTCTCTTAGTGAGACTCAAGAAGATGCTCTGAACTACAAAACATGATAGAAACGCTCCACATAATAATTCAATGAAGTTCATATTGCTGATATTGCTTCAAGTCATTTCCAAAGGGGAACCTATCACAGGGTTTTCTGGGGCTGAGAGCGTGTGACACACCCAAGGTCATCCAGTTGGTTTCCATGACCAAGTGGGGAATTTAACACTGTTCTCTACGGTCATAGTCAAACCACATGCTGGTTCCAATGTATCAGAAATTACATAAAAAGATAGAGTAATGATACAACAAATAACAATAGAAAACAAATAGTAACACAATAACAACATTTCAAAAAACTTCCCAACTTCTTACACTGGTCTAACTAACTATACTCCTTAGATTATTAACTATGCATATATTGCTCTAAATATAAACACTTGTAATTGCCGTATCTCCTATTTTGTTTAATGCATTGTAAAAGGTTTCCAATTCTTCAAAAATAGTCAATAGATTTGGCGATTTATTGTATTAGTATTTCTTTGCATACAGCATTCTTCAATTTGAACAAATTAAAATTCTGTATTCTCTCTCATTTTTATCTTCCATATCTTAAAAATTCAGAATTGGTAGTACCTTTTTTCACCCAATTGCCTTGGACAATGGGTTAATCAAAAGCAGTTAAATATCAGCTTAAACCATTGCTCAAGGATGTATTCTTTCATCTATTTCAGAGTACTTTAATTGCTCTGCCCTGCTGATCCCGGTACAATTTGGCTCAAGTTTGTTTCCACTACCACCTGCACCATTAATACGTAGGAACGGAATAATGGGATCAGAAGAAAGGGAAAATAAGAAAAAGATAATAAGAGAAAGAGAGATTACCACATGGGCCTTGGTTTTCCATCAGTAGTTTTTCCATATAATAAATTATCTCTTGAATTTTCTCAAGGAAGCTGGGGGATGCATTTCGGAGTATATTTCTTTAATATAAAGAAAAACAGCAGAACTGTCACGTTTAAAAAGACAACAGCAAAATTTTGAAGAGAGCAGTATTTATTAAATCTTATGAAGAAAGCTTTCACCTTATAGTTTCTTCCTTAACTATCTGGGAGAAGACTGTAGATGGAAGAATTCTGTAAGGTGTTGCAGAGTGAGGCCCTGGTGGGTTATTGCCCTGCAGGGTACATTCCTGGTTTTGCCACATATCCATTAAATCAGTGATTCATAAACTTTCTGATGTGACGGAACAACAGTTTTAACTGCAGGCTGCCAGGAAATGGTACCATATAGGTAATCACTGACTGCAACTGTTTCTTTCTTTTTTGACAACTCTACAGGGTCCAGCAGTAGATGGCGCATGGATTCACACTGGCCCATGGACTACCATTTTGAGCAGCACTGTTTTATGGTGGGGAAGGAATGATGCAGACCTTCATTTCTTGTTGGATTGCAAGTGGTAGCATTTCTCACCATTGGCTATAATTGCTACAGTTCAAAGGGATTTGCAGTTAGACAAAATCTGGGGCTGTATGTTTTCTACTCCAATTTACTTTTCCTCTGTACTTTGAATGACGTCAGAAAAAAGCCAGTAAAAATAATCAGCCTGCATGTCTAGATGTCTAGAGCAACATTATCCTGAATCATGTTTGTATCAAGCATGGACAGAGCTGGTCTTCTATATGTCTTTGGACTGCAACTCATATACCTTCACCACTTAATATATCAGCTAGGGATGATGGAAGCTGCAGTTCTAAAATATCTGGAGACACATATTTGCCAACCCCTTCTTTATCGGAAATTTACCTGTGGTGCATTGTTTCATGGAGGCGTAATGAGTGGAAAACATAACACAGCAAATATTGATTAACTGCAGTCTCATGAGCTCTAGCCAATATAGAGAGAGGTGAGGGATCATGGGGAGCTGCAATCCAATGACAATCCAATAAGAGCTGATCACAATATATCATCCCTGATCTATATGACAAGGCAAAATACCTTTTTTTTTCTGCAACAGACTAACATTCCTATTTACTATCTTATTTAACATGAGCTTAATTTTTACTTATGTCAACCCCCTATGAATTAAAGACCCACAGTTATCAACCACAGAGCCACAGTCATCAACAGCCCTGCTAAGGTACTCCAGGGACCTGTGGCTGCCATAACTGAATCATAGAATCATAAAATCATAGAGTTGGAAGAGACCCCTTGCTATGCAGGAACACCCATCAAAGCATTCCCAACAGATGGCTATCCAGACTCTGCTTAAAAACCTCCAAAGCAGGAGACTCTACCACACTTCAATGTTACCCCAGTGGTATAACCTATCCTGGGGACTATACATTTGATATCAGATATGCCCACCATGCCAGAGAGGTTGCCCAGATGGGCAAATAGGCAAAGAGGTCGAACAACCGAGAACTAGATCAGGCCAGAAAAATCCCCAGTCATGTAGCCTAAGGAGATTTCAAGCTGTGCAAATCCACAAAGACAAAGGGTCCTCAGCCAAGAGGAGCCAGCTTGAGAGGATTAGCATGTTTTCCCCAGGTTGAGGAACTGTGACTCCGGAAAAATCCCACAAGGTGAGGTCCACCTACATAAATTTACACTGCAACCCTTTGCAACCGAAATCCTGAAACATTTGCAACACAGCATAGACCCATCATGCAAACCAAGTGGCCATTGTTTGGCATTATTTCCTTTGCTGTGACCATTGTTCTCCCTGGGAGAGGGTCTGCCCTCGAGGTATGTTCTGCCCTACAAGTAGTTTTTGAGGGTCTCTTCGGAGAACTCCCCGCCATGCTAGCAGACCGGCACTCTGTTAGTTGAGTGATCCCCTCAGCTGTCTCTCTGCTGAGCTCCATTTGTCTCACTGCTTCCTAGACCGAAGACATAAGTGCAGTATCACTGCCTCTGCGATCTCTTGCTATATCCTCTATCCAGTTTTCACCTCTTTTCTTTCTCAATAGGCCTTGTGTGCATGAGTGAGTGAGTGTGTTGGTGCATGAGAACATTTTCATTCAATAAAATCCATTTACTCAAGATGTTTGTCTGGTTTTTTGGCTTGGCCTGACCCTGTAAAAGTTGGGTAAAAGATCCTACCATGCCCCTCATTTTGCTATTGTCAGTGCTCCGCTAATTTCCCCAACCTTTATAACTTGGAGCAAATCAAGGTGTCCCCCACAGGACCCCCAGCAGTCAGGGAAACACTGAGGCAGCATATTCCATTGCTGAACAGCTCTGACCATCAGGAAGTTCTTCCTGAGGTTCAAGTGGAATCTCTTTTCCTGCAGCTTGAATCCATTGTTCCTTGTCCTAGTCTCTGGAGTAGCGGAAAACAAGCCCACTCCCTCCTCGACATGACATCCCTTCAAATATTTAAACATGGCTATCATGTCCCCTCTTAACCTTCTCTTCTGCAGACTAAAGATACCCAGCTCCCTAAGCTGTTCCTCACAGGGCACGGCTTCCAGACCCTTCATCATTTTGGTTGCCCTCCTCTGGACACGTTCCAGCTTGTCGATATCCATTTTGAATTGAAGTGCCCAGAACGGGACACAGTATTCCAAATGAGGCCTAACCAATGCAGAATAGACTGGTACCATTACCTCCCTCAATCTAGACATCATACTCATATTGATGCAACCAAGAATCATGTTGGCTTTCTTGGCTGCCGCATCACACTGCTGACTCATGTTCAGCTTGTGATTTACCAAGACTCCTGGATTCCTTTCACACGTACTGCTATCCAGCCACACATCCCCCATCCTATATTTGTGCATTCCATTTTTTCTGCCTAAGTGTAGGACTTACATTTCTCTCTGTTGAAATTCATTTTGGTAGCTTTGGCCCAGCTCTCCAATCTGTCAAGGTCATTTTGAATTTTGATCCTGTCCTCTGGGGTATTAGCAACCCCCCTCAATTTGGTGTCATCTGCAAATTTGATCAGCATGCCCTCCACTCCTTCATTCAAGTCACTGATGAAGATGTTGGGTAGCACTGGGCCCAGGACAGAATCCTGTGGAATCAATCCACCTACAGTATAGTCTTCTCTTTTGAAATTATAGCAAAAGTATCGTTAAGCTTATGCCTTCCTGAAAAACTGTCATGTCTTCATTTTCAGGCTCAAATCTATTCTACAAAGCTAGCTACTGCAATATGCCTCTTAAGTATATGGTGTGGGTCTCAAGTTTTGACATAATTGCCCAATTTCATGACTATCAAAGTAGTCAGTCTGAAAAATTAAGTCAGATAATGTGGAGTAGGTTCTAACAATATCATCCGTTGCTATTGATTTTCCCATATTGAATATAGATAAACTATACATAAGTTAATGTTTTAATGTCTAAATATGGAAATAATGAAAACTAGATATAATAAAGATAAGACCTGGTGAATGTGTAAAGAGAAACATAATAGAACAAAACCTGACAAAGAAATTACTTTGAATTATGGATTGCATGATGTTGGATGTATTGAGTGGATGGACAAATGAGTATTTATGTATTATTATTTTTCTTTTTTATTGTATGAAACTGAATAAAAAATAAAAATGTCTTCTGTACCAGTAAAAAAGAAAAACCACAGCAGTCTCAATTATTTGTCACAAGGAGATATTTTTGAATGGTTTGTTGGCTCTTTTTTTTTTAAATTCTGGACTTTAGGATAGGGGTGGGACTAATGGAGCACTCCAAATGTAGATGGACTCCAAGTCCCTGCATTTTAGTTGACACAGCCAAAGGCAAGGAATGCTGAAAGTTATAATTGTAATTTAACATCTGCAGGACAGTACAATTCCCATCCCTTTGCTAAAGCCAAGTATGCACTTCAGTGTATTATAAAGTGTATAAACTGTATAAACATACCCAGGTGAAGAGTCTGGAAAGACCTTCTTAAGGGATGCAACCATGTGGATGACCGCATGCTCCAAATCATCCAGGGAGAAGAACTTGAATTCAAAAAGAGACGTATCTGTTTCTATAACAAACTTGAGAAATGGAGGAAGGTGGAGAAATATTTGAAATATGCTAAAATTCTTGTGAGTTTTAATAAGGAAAACTAATTTAGAAAGTTGTTTCAAAACATGCTTACAAGTCTACACACCCACAAGATTCTGCAAGAAGGAAAATACTTTAACTGCCATAGCTCCATCTTATGGAATCTTGGAGTTTGCAGTATAATGTGAAATATCTATATTTTCTTTCAGAAGCTCTACAGCAGTGCTTCTCAACCTTTGGTCTTTCACTTTGGACTTGGTTAGGAATACTGAGTTAAAGCACAAAACATCTTGAGATTGAAGAAACGTGCTTTAGAGTCTCACCCAAACTACAACTCCCAGGATATAGCCATGGCAATTAGTGGTATGAAGTATTATAAATGCATTGTGTGAAAGACAGAATAATCTAAACTATTTAGATTGTGCCACTCTACATTTTAAAAGGATTCAGTTCCAAGTAAGCAATGCACTTCTTTTGAAAATACAAGATTAACATCTCATCACTTCTATTAATGCTGTTCAAATTGAAATACCTTATACAATCCATTTCACTTACAGAAAAACACCATTTTGTGGAGTGAAATTTTTGAAAATGGTTGCTATTTGGTTTGACTAGCAATTTAAAAAAAGAAGGTAGGAAGCTGAGAAGGAAATCTAACAGCTCTGTTAAAAAAAGGAAGGCAGTCGTTGTGTGCCTTCAAGTTGTTTTTGATATAGTGGCACTATGGCAAGCCTCTCACAGGGTTTTCTTGGCAAGATTTTTTTAGAGGGGGTTTGCCATTGCCTTCCTTTGAGACTGAGAGAGTCTCACTTGCTCTTAGTCATCCAGTTGGTTTCTACGGCTGAGGAGGTACTGAAATCCTGATCCCAGGATACATCATACTAGTTCTCATAGGAAACAAGTTGTTTTGTGCCTTTAAATAGTTTCCAATTGATGAACCTATAGTGGGGTTTTCTTGGCAAGATTTGTTCCAAGCGGGGGAGTTGCCGTTGTATTTCTCTCAGCCTTTCAGAGTGCGACTTGCCAACAGTCACCCAGTTGGTTTCTATGGCTGAGTAGGGATTCAAACCCTGGTCTCCAAAGTCACAGTATGATGCTTAAAGCATTTCATTACATCGGCTCTCAGGAAGCGAACGCAAGCTGTATACTGAACTGTGGATATTGTATTTCATTAAAAAAATTATTCAGGAAAATGACTGAAATGCTGGGTCAACCTCTGGCAGAACTTAGAGCCACCTCATCTGGTATGTCTTCCACATATGAATATTTTTATTTAAGAAATTTATTTCCTACTCTAACATTGTGATCGCAATCTTAGGTATCTAAAAGAAATAAATACATTGCACGTTTCATAAATATTTAGAAATCTAACTCTCTTAGGCTTTAACTGGTTTGGGTATGCTGGGAGTTGTAATAAACTTTTTTAATACCTGCAGTAATTAGGAATGGATCCGAACAATGTTAAGAACCTTCCCATAAGCATACCAGATCAGACAACCGTACAAGGAAAACATTCTTCTGAATTTAAAAACCAACAACAGCAAAGGAGTAAGAGACCAGCATAATGCAAATCATGCTTCAGGTAGCCTCTCCGCTTTTCAGGTTTCATGCTGTGTTCTTCAAAAAACTTTAATTTGATTAGCAAAATGTCAGACGTACAACGCTAACCATCCAAATAAAGGCTAAATTCAAATTCAATTACTCAGGAAAAAACAGACCAATGGTAGCTTCAGCCTAAATAAATATTTTAATTGTTAAATTTTGCACAGGGAGGTGTAGTAGTTTGAGCATTGGACTTTGATTCTGGAGACCAGGGTCACTCTCCCATGGAAACCCTTGTGAAGTCACTGGCACAGAAGAAGGCAATGCCAAACCTTTGTGAATAAATCTTGTCAAGAAAATCCTATGATATGTTTGCTTTAGTGTAGCCATAAGCTGGAAATGACTAGAAGGCATACAACAAATGTTGGTATAGGGAACGCTCTAACTAAGATGATTTGAGGTAGCTCAGTGAATGGATATTTGGGTTTCTCCAGATCAATGGCAAAGTATGGAGGCCAGAAGCTGAGAGTGCCACACAGCCAGTTCCCACTTCCTATTGGATATTAGGGAGGATGCTATCCCATCACCAGGCTTGGATGAAGATTCAGCAGGACAGTTAGCTTGTGTATGAAGAAGATAGTGGATAGGTGCCAACTTTGCCTCAAGAGGCCTTGACGGATATGCAATTAGTATACAGATGTGCAAATGTGTGTGCACATGCACTATACGTAAATATATAAAATTCTGCTTAAATAGTGCTATTGAAAATGGTGGTCCTTGGACTGGAACCTGGCACATCGGAAAGAGTTACTGGTCCTTCACAGACATACTGAGAAGCAATGCCTTAGAAGACTGAAAAGGTTTTCAAGAGTCATCTAGTCAATCCAAGACAAAAGAAGACTCAAGCACTTCACCTCCTGCACTTCAGAGACATTGGACACCTGATTCTAACAAGGGTAGCTACTCACACTACTATAGCTACACATTCCTAAAGGTTCTACTGACTTAATTAACTTTGGTAGATTGTAGCCAATCTCTCATCTTCCATTGTTCAGTTCAAAGAGAATGTTTAGCAAGAGCAAAGATAAAATTTAATTGTCGTACAACACACAAAGGATCTTGAAGCACCTGTGATACTGAAAGATAGAAGTTGGTAGCATAAGCTTTTGTAGACAAAATCTACTTCATCAGATCACCTACTTTTTTATTGGAGAAATACACACAAAACTAAAAAAAAAACTCACTCCACAATACTCACTTGTACAACCTCAAAGATTAACACATTTCTTGTGGTAGTAAGCTTCTGTGAATGGGAGTGAAATCTACCAGATACCAGAGATATTCTTTATGTTTCATGTAGATGGAAAATATGAACTCAAGTTTGAGGTGAATGGAACGCAGAAAAAATATAGACTACAAGAATAATTACACACCTAGAAGGGTTCACAAATTGATACTTTCTCTCTCTATGCACTTGTGCATAATACTCAAGATAACATTCCAATGTTATCCATGCCATTGTTTTCAACAGGAATACTCAAAGTGTGATTTCTGAACCGTTCTATGATATTCTTGTTGTTTAAAAAAATGCAAATTTATTTGAAGTTACTAATTTCATATTTTATTTATGGCTTGGTTGAGTGATAAGGATATATTATGGACATATATTGGTCCCACTCATTTTACAGCAGTCTGATGCAGGCCAGATTTTTTTTTGTCTTATATAGTGCACAGGAATAATTAAAAAATAAGAACAAAAAGATAAACACTTAACATGATATCTTAGTTTTAAGATATGGATGAATGAGTGGCTCTGCAGCAGAGATTGTTGAACTGCAGCTCCCATCAGTCCCAGCCAGTATAGCAAATGCTAAGAAAGAATGGCACAGGAAGTACAGCAAGAACTAGAGGACTACACCTTCCCAATTCTGCTTAAGGACTTCATTGACCTTCCATGTGTACAAGGGTGATTGATGGCAGGCCCTGAACATGTATGGAAGGGTAGAAAGGAGAGTGCAGTACCTATGTAGAGAAGGAGGGACATCTTAATTCCTGATTCCAACCTGTTATGTGCTCACCTGGTTTACTTCTCCCATTCTGATAGCCTGTACAGCCAGAAAGCTGAAACTCACTTGTATCTGCAGATAGAAACAAATATGATAAATCTCTTTTAGCTGCACAGAAGTCAGGAAATCAGGAATCTAGGTATTTATCTAGGTATTTTATGATCCTATAGTAACAAAGTGACATTCAATTTATAATAGGTACTGCTAATGAAGCAATTTTTTTCCCAAAAATGTCAATTTTCTTCCTATTAAAAAAAATTTAAAAAGTAGGGGGCACTGTGGCCCCAGTAAGTAATTGAAATATGAATCCAACATAATCCACCCTATACGTACTTCAGCAGATCTTCTTTTGCCCACACAGTGCTCTTTTTGGAATTTTTTACATGTGAGAGCATGATGTAGTGGTTTGCGTTTTGGACTAAGAGACAAGGGTTTGAAAAACTGCTCAGCTGTGAAACATCAGACTCTCTCAGCCTCAGAGGAAGGCAATGGCAAACTGTGAACAAATCTTCTCAAGAAAACCCAATGGTTCTTCTCAAGGTCATAATATGTAAAAATGACTAAAAACGAAGTCACATAACACAACAAGGAGATTTCCAGCACTGTTTGACAAGGCACACTAAGGAAAAAATAGGGTTGTTGGAGTGAAGGAGAAGGCTCCTTTAGTGGCATAAAAGTGGGAGTTTCCACTGGTGTCCCTTGTTACCTTGGTGTATGACCAGTCACTCTGCTGAAATTTCTTCTTTTACAGAACCATATAAGTTACAGGAGCCATCGCCAGTTTTCACTCTGGCAACCCTAATAAAAAGACACTTTTATGCATTTATGTGTTCACAAATGTGGTTCTTCTCCCATCACTTTCATTTGCATCTTTTTTCACTCATCGCTTTTAAAGCAGTATTTTCCACAAGCATATAAATAAATCTCAATAATTTCAAGGGCAGCAGATTCTTCCCGAGCACCTCAGTATTTAATTGAGGAAAGGCAGTCCAACACTATGAGGATGCTGCACCTTCAGAATTTATTGGAATCTGTGGATTTAATCACATCTCTATTCTAAATTGTCCTGCCACTTTGTTGTCCTTCATTACTAACGCAGTGCTTCAGCACTTCCATAGCTTGCCAAGATTTCCAGACCTGTTTCTAAAGTTTACACGGTCCATGGACAGGACTTACCTTGACTGGAAGCTTTGCCAATATCACAAAGGCTCGCCAAGGCATCAAAATCTGCAGAGACAAACAGAAGAAACACTTGGAACATCCAAGTTGGCTTCAAGAAGCTAATACTTAATTGTGTTTCATTGCCTTGAGACTTAAATAAGACTTAAATAAATTAATAGTAAAATATGTTTATTCCCACAGATGCTTGCAGTTAATGATAGTCAGTACATATATGGAAACGCTGGACCCCAAGCACACTACAAATTATAGCACTTAGCTATGGTTTTCTCCTAGCGAATCCTGGGATTGGCAGTTTACAGAGAGGCATTTAGAATTTTCAACCAGAGATCACTAGAACCTCACCAAACTTTGAATCAAATCAAATCAAACTTTATCTTATGGTCCATAGATCCAACATGGCTGACCATCCAATTATACGATAGAGAAAATACACCTACTACAAATAAAAATATATAAATAGCTTAAGACTATGAACAGCATATAAAAACATAAAATAGAATACCAATGCATCAATAGTATATAAATACATGAAGTAAATTAAAATCATAGACAATATAATTAGGTAAAATATAAGTAGACATTCATTAACTCCATCTCATTAATATGTTGGGTTGCCCACTTCCACAAGGCTTTATCCTTGTGGGTTTCAAGATGTCAGCAATATAGCAACAGTAGCTACATTTCTATACCACTTATCAGTGCTAAGCACTTCCGAAGTGGTTTACTATGTGTTTAGCTAATTGCCCCCAACAAGCTGGGTACTCATTTTACCAACCCACAGAAGGATGGAAGGCTGAGTCAACCTGGGGCAGTGCAGGATCAAACTCCCAACGTTGTGGCTGCAGTAACAGCATTTAACCACTGCACCACCAGGGCTCATTGATGTTGAATCAATGTCACATATTTTGCTATCTTGTATAGTAAGAGTTGCCATCATTTGATCTCTCCTTTCTTAAGCTGTATGCTGGGCCATTTGGAAAATTCCTTGTAAAAATCCTGTTGAAAGACATATGTGTGAACATAACCCTATAGTTGCTAAATTTCTCTCATCAGCTATTAAGATCAGAGAGAGAGAAACATCAAAACTATGTTGGGGTACTGGCAATGTACTTTAAGATCAACACCAAAAGTCAGGTCTCAGAATTATATAGGCTGGAACTATGGCACTTAAAGTGGAATAATAATGCTATAATCCTATAGACTGAATTAGCCCATGGTCCTTCCTTAACTGAGCCTGAATGTGACTAATTCTGCTACTTTGAGAATAGCCTCAGTCAAAGTTATTACCTAGGGAATTCAAGGGGGTCACCATAAGTCGACAGGCAACTTGAAAGCACGCATACACAAGCACAAGAAAGCCATTGCATCTAGTTTGGTCCTTACTTTATTAAACATTCTCTTCCATTCTGTGCAAACCTATCACAAGCTCAGACAGCATTAAATTAAATTGCAGGACTGTTGTGAACATAAAATGGGAGAGAGAGAGGGAAGATCATATCTATTACCTGAACTCATTGAATGCTAGTAGGATAACATGTAAAATACAAATATTACAATTTAAACCTTGTGATATATTACACTCTGTCAAAACGGTGGTTGCAGCTGCATGTTTATATTATAATATCAATTATTTGTTCCTTGTCAGTTTTCTACGGGATTTCTATGGGATGACTGCCTTAATTTGCCCTGTTTATACTGTGGTGTAGTTAGTGCAGGATAAGCTAGGTCTGAATTTTCACCATATTCAAATGAGGGGTACCTACCTCACATGGTAAAATGTTTTAATGATAAAAAGAACCTCAGGACTCTCTGGCTCAGTGAGAGAAGCAGAACCGTTTCAGAGATTATTTTGCTTTATCACTTGGTGATTGCTACCTAGTTACTACTTAGCTTTAGCGAATGTTCTGAGCATGCTCCATAGCACAATAAGGGGAAAATCATAAGCCAGACAGCCAGTACTGTCAAACTGAAGAAAGGAATGAGCATGCTATGTGTGTGTCCCTCTGTGTCTATTTTTATCAAGAGGGTGGGAAGGGAATTGCTTCATATTTCCTCAGCTATCCTTTTTTTCAAGATATCCTTTTGAGGGTCACTTTCCCTATAGAGGAAAGAGCACAGAAAACTTATGATAACATAATGATGTGTTTAGTTGCAAATATGCAGGATAAACAGATTATTACAGAGGTGCAGAAACATACAGCATTATATTAGTCTGATGTAAAAATGCTGCTTAAATTAATCATTTCTGCCCATGTGTGTGCATGTAATTGCTATAAATCAGTGATTCCCAAACTTAGGTCCTCAAGGAATTTTTTTCTTCAGCTCCCAGAATCCCTATTGACCAAACTGGCTTAGGCTTCTGGGAGCTGAAGTCCAAAACATCTGGAGGACCAATTTTTTGGGAGATACCACTGCTATAAATCAAGGAAGATCTATGCAAACACTGCAACATGTTCGTTTATATGTGACCTAGGAAAATGTAAGGGACAGCTTTGGCTGATCTGCAAGACATCAGGAAAATATCATGACCACCATAGGCAAAAATATCAAAGTGGTGGCAAAAATATCAAAGTGGTAGAACACCATTTATACATACCAAGACAATGTCTTCAACTTTAGATTTGATGTAGAGTTGAGCATCCAGCAAGACACACTCCTGTGTCCCTAGGAAATCTGTGATGGTTTCTGAAAATGTAGCAACACTGAGTAAGTGGACTAAGTGGGTGTTAAATGGCAGCAGATGTTAACTTGAGAATGGAACACATGTTCATTTGAGAGGAGAGGTCTTGCAGCCTTCAAAACCTACAGGATCTACAAGATCATTATAAACAATAAAGCTTTACTATGTGCTTGAATAACATTAAGCCGTCACGAAATTAAACAAATATGCTGTCATTTACCTGCTAACTTGCTTTCCCAAAGAAACACTCAGTAGCATTTATTTTGGAACCAGCTAGCAACTTTCTAAAGCTGCTAAAACTGGCATAAAGCCTGGTAACAGGTTTTATATCTCTTTCACATACACAAATTGCAACGATTGGTGAAAGTCGTGAATATCACCTCCCCACACCATACCCCTAAGTTCCTCAGACATACAGCTTGAGAACTCAGACAGTTCCTGTGTTTGTATCTTGTCTGTCCTGGCTAGTCTCAGAACACCTTCCTGTTGATTTCACAGGCTGAAACACAGGTCGTATTTGTTTTGTAGTTTTTGGGAATATCCAGTTTTGGGGTGACGTCATTGATCAAAGATGTATTTAGGACCCACCTTAGTGGACAAGTGGAAACTGCCCTTTATGGGCAGAATGTCTTTTATACATTTCCCTGGCACAGTCCAGGGAGCTCACAATGGTGGGCCAGGCAGTTTTGACCTTTATTGCTTATTCTGTCATGGACGTGGGGTCAGTCTGGATGACCTCCAGTGATGGCAAATTTTCAAGGTTTGGTCGTATACAATTTCAAAATGGGCGTGTCCTGTGCTTTGATCTATTGTGTTGTTGTATGCCATCTCACCAAAAGGTAACAGTCCCAATCATTCTGTTGACAGTTAACATAACAACGCAAGCACCCGATTCACCCTTTCTGTCTATCCATCTGTTCAGTCCTTGCTCCACCCCTAGCAATCTCATGAAAGTCTTCCAAAATTGGGATGTGAATTGGCTGCCCTCATCTATTAGCACCTTTAAGGGGCCCCATGTAGTTTGTACACATTGTGTGTCTTACCCAGGTGGGTGGCTGTGGGCAAGGTTTTGTAGGGTACCAAATGCACTTGTTAGAAAAGAGATCAGTGATTACCTAGATTACAGTCTCTTGATTGCTGGCAAATAGGTTACTAAGTCCATGATGTGCACCCAGCATTGGAAAGGCATACGTAAGAGCTTTAACAGTCCTCATGGTTTCCCCCCCATCTGTTTATTTTGCGGACAGATTTGGGCACACTTGCATATAAGCTTCTACATCCTCATACACCCTGGGCAACCAATGGTCTCTGAGCACCAGGTGCAATGTTTTAACAAAACCAAAAAGCTATGCTGATTTGGCACCAGTGTTGCATCCCTTGAGCTTGCATGGTTTCAGGCACACACCACCACTCTCCTTTGCACCAAACCCCTTTTCACATCCAGCTCTTTCTCAGTTCCCATCTCCAGCTAATTTTACAGCCTCCAGGAACTCTTCCAATAAATGATTAGGGGTCTCTCTGCTCTTTGCTTTGCCTTTACCCTACATGTGGTTACTGCCAGTCCTGGTTGTTATAGAATAAACATTCTATTGATCACCTCAGGTTTCTGACACAGGTTGTGGCCATTTTGGCTGGGCTTCAGCTAGGAAATTATTTTTACCTGGCAGATGTTTAATTAAGGCTTGAACTACAGCTTGGGACAGCCTGAAAGAGGTTACGTGTGGTGGGCAAACACGTTCCTGTGATCAGTCCAGATTTCAAATTGGGGGCTCCCTCCATAGAAGTCACTGAGGCTCAAATGCTGGTGGTTGCTTCTTTTTCCTTCTCCTTTTTTAAAAGTATATTTATTTGAATAAAAAGAGAAAAACAAACAAACAAACAAAAACGCACAAAAACACTACAGGAACACAAGCTATAAACTAACCTAAGCTACTGAACAATATAATATTAAAGAAAAAAGAAGCAAAAACTTGAGAACTAAGAAAACTAACAAATATTAAACTACACTACTACACATAACTAAAAATTGGTTCCTACTCCTATTACCAACAGTGAGTAATATCAAGGCAGTAACAAACTAACTATTCAATCCTAAAATAATTTTAGTTAGCAGTTGCCTATTCATTTTCATAGTAGAGCTAAGCTTACAAAACTGCTTAATAATTAAATTCTAAATAGGTTGATAGCAATTCTTGCTTATTAGATTTTTTTTAAAAAAACAAACAATTACTACTTAGCAATCTTAAATCATAAATCATATATCATTCTTATTCTATTCTATATTAAAATTAACAATTCTTAAAATAAACAATTTCTAGATAAGTACCAAAAGAACAGTGGCATATCTAGCACAAACAGAGCCTAGGGCCAGCATGGAAATTGCGTCCCCTACCTTCTTACCCCTGCCCCACCCTCCATCCCTGCATGCATATCATTCCAATTCCGTCTTTTTTTCCTCTTTCTTTGTTAAACATTAATATGACTCTGGAAAAAAACAAAACGTCATTATTCAAAAATATTTTATTTTTTCCATGTACAAACAATTTTCAATATTAATATTATTTTTCTTGTCTTCATTGCTGCAAACTTGTCTATGATGTCCTCAAAATTCATTTTCATGTGCCATGTGTTCCTCCTTCTATACATCATAAATGCTCAGTGTGGCATTTCTGGTCATCAGCCTCACCTCTGCAACAACAAGCTTATGAGGCTGATCAGGCTGAGAGATGGTGACTGCCCTAGGTTATTCTGTTGGTTTCTTAGCAGATCTGAACCAATGTTGTTGAACTCAAGCTTTATATATATATTAAATTCAGACTAAAGAAAGTCTGAGAGCCACCATGGTGTAGGGGTTTGAACATCAGACTACGACCCTGGAGACTACGGCTGTAATTCCTGCTCAACCTTGAAAACCTGACCTTTGTTACTGCTGTTTCTAGCCCGAGCTTGTGGGATATTAAGATATCATTTGATATCAATAATTTGGCCTTCTCTACCCATTCCTCTCCACGTGCTTGCGAGGTCCCCGGACAAGCACGCACACAGGCGCGGCCGACAATAGCTGAACCATTCAAATCCCAATCCAGGCAGGCCAGTCATTGCCGAATGCCACTTCAGGAGACCTCAGGGCAAGTACCACATTATGTATGCACGCTACTTACAAAAGATCCTCTGCCCCAAGCAGACAGCTTGATGAGCGGACTATACAACTCTCAAGCACTCCGCGTTTGCATACTGGCTACTCTATTGACAATCTGGTCATAATTCGATCATCTAAAGTACTGACCTTTTCGAGGCTTTGTCTCCAGCCCCAAACTGACTGTTATCCGCAAGTACGGACTAGCCTGCAGCCACAATTTTCCCTATAAGAACCCCTGACTTTGAGCGTCTCGTTGGATCGCTCGTGACTTACCTCTAAACTTGCTGCCACTCTGTTTGACGAGCCTCCCCTCACCCCCAGGTGCTGAGAATCCACGCTCCCCAGCTTCTTTGCTTTTACTGGGCTTCAGGACAGGTATAGTATTTCCCATACCAAACCTCCTTTCAAAATTCCTTTATCCCACTCCTACCTTTTATTTCTATAGTTCTTCGTGTGAGTGTGTTGTATACACGTGTTTGATTGCATTTCAATAAACAATTATTATTTTCAAATTCTGCCTTATCATTGACTCAGTCTGACCCCGTAGACATAGGGCTCAAGATCTCGCTACGTTACCTTGCCTCTTGCATTGCAAACTAGTGCTCTATGCTAATTCCCTCCCCATTGTTTGAGCACATTTAGGTGTCCCTCCCGGGACCCCCCAGAAATCAGGGTAACACCTTGGTCAAGTCTAAGAGGTGACATGGTAGTCATGTTTAAATATTGGAAGGGATGTCATATGGAAGATGGAGCAAGCCTGTTTTCCGCTATTCCAGGGACTAGGATATGGAGCAATGGCTTCAAGCTACAGGAAAAGAGATTCCACCTAAATATTAGGAAGAACTTACGGATGGTAGGAGCAATTCAACAGTGGAATACTCTGCCTGGGAGTGCGGTGGAGTCTCCTTCTTTGAAGATTTTAAAACAGAGGCTGGATGGTCATCTGTCAGAAGAGCTTTGATGGTGTGTTCCTGCATGGCAGGTAGGACTTGATGGCCATTGTAGTCTCTTCCAGCTCTATGATACTATAAACAACTCCCATCCTTCCTCTCCCCATTCCACCCTCCTATTTCTCTTCCATCTCAAAAATTTAAAAAGTTTTATTGCATGCTTCGGGTACCAGTTCCTGCCTTCATTTATCCACTTTTCACTGTGCAGCCTGAAGCAATTTGCTTCACTCTGTTAAGTGAAACAACCTGTCCTGAGCAGGGAGAGAGGAAGAGACTGACTTCTACCAGCATAAATGGAAATAAAGGCACCAGAAAACAAATGACCAAAGTGGCTTGGAGTTATTCTAAAATGATTCATGTGTCTGTGTTCCCCTCTTCGCATAACAAATCTTCTTTATAAGAATGAGAAAAAAAAATTAAATATTCCTGCTTCAGGAAAGGAAATAATGATTGTTTAAATAGCATTCTGTATACAATCAGGTTTTTTATTTGTTTATTTTGCAATTAATTAAATTCGATAGTGTTGTTGTTATACTTTAAACAGCAGGGGAAGCCACAAGCATGGCTAGAAGTAGGAATTAACTTTTTACATCCTAGTCATCCACATAACAATCCAGTGTAAAAGGAGACCAGCACTCCCATTTTTGGAGCCAGTGTGGTGTAGTGGTTTGAGTGCTAGACTACTATTCTGAAGTCCAAAGTTCTAATCCCTGCTCAGCCATGGAAACAGTCTCTCAGCCTTTGGAAGAAAGCACTGGCAAACCCCCTCTGAACAAATCTTGCCAAGAAAACCACATGATACGTTCACCTCAGGGTCATTATAAGTTGGAGATGACTTGAAAGCACACAACAACAAAATTCTCACCACATTACAACCCAGTTTGCTTCAAAGGCAGCATGAAGCAGTCTCGCAAAGTCAGAAAAGTTCCAGTGGCCAGGTAGCAGGGCCAGGACCCATAGAGCAGTGATAAATAATGCTGAATCACCTAGCTGCAATAATTCAGTCTCTCTTCCTCACCAGGGAAAATATACTAGTAGCTATGGAAGAGATGCTAGTTTCTAGCACCAATTCAGATCACCAAGCACATTAAGGGGGATTTATTAGGGACATGTCACTCAGCTGACTGAAGTTTTTTAATCCATGTTTCTTCCTGTGGGAAGATTAGCATAGGAATGCAAAGGTGTTATTTATGTGTTATTTATGTATTATTTATGCGGTGCCAGTGTTACACTACACAAAGGATAAGCAAGGATAAACACTTTCCTTTAAATCCATGAAAGAAGGTGAGATAGCTGCCTGGAAATAACTTGCTCATTGTTGATCCTTGTCAATAATTTGATTCTGCTTTAAAAAGAAAAGTTGCTAACAACCACTAGTTCGTAAATTGCGCTAACAGCAAACTAAATTCAAAAATTAGAAAATGTTGATAAGTCTTACATTTTTCTTTTTCTTTAAATAACCTCCCTTCCCTCTGTAACTACAAGGGGTAAGAACTATGCAGCCTTTCAGATGTTGCTGAGGCTCTTTCACACTATAGTGCTTTGATTCTGCTTTAACTGCTATGGCTCCCTCCTAAAGAATCCTGAGGTTTGTAGTTAGGGAGGGGCATTTAGAATTCTCAGTCAGAGAGCTCTAGCACCTTCCCAAACTACAAACCCACGGACTGCATAGGATGCAGTCATGGCAGTTTGAAGTGGAATCTCAGAACTGTAATTGTGTCAACTTCCTGCAGCATAGCGATCTGTTAGGATGCACTTAGCACAGCTGCAAAAAAGCGCGTGCATCGATCAGGGTCGCATTCCTGTCTCTAACTCCAAGAAGATGGGACAAAGTTGCTTCTTTGAAAAAAGAAGACCAGAGGGACTTGCTAGATCCGTTTTCCAGCGATTAATGTCCAGCGAAAGGGAGAAGATTGTCAGACTCTGTCCAAACTGGTCATGGACATCGCTGAGGGGATCGAGTCACCATTACCCCGTGATGGCCCCTGGTTTAGGGTAAAGGCTCGTGGCTGCTTTTTAAAGACTTTGAAGATTTAAGATCTGTAAGCTGTAAATACCAAACTCCAAGAAGTAAGGATAAGCTAACCTCCAATGGCATAAATCCTATCCGAATGGTAAGCACCCTTCAACTATATAATCGTCTTTGACCAACTAAAAATAAATTAAAAATAAACTAAATAGAAGAGAATCAGACAACCGGACACTCCACAATAACCAAATTTGTAACTCAAAATATAATCCACTAATAATAAACTCGCAGTACCAGCATCTATATAAATATAAATACGCTTTCTCATTACACAAACCTACTAAAAAATAACCAACAACACCAGAATTGACCGAACAGACAGTCTGTCTAGTTCTGATTAAGCTGATTCGCATATGTGTGTTAATGGATCTCAGAGAGACTGAAGAAGCTGCCCTTTTGGGAGGAGAAATCTAAAGAGTCTTATTAGAGACTTCTTAGACCCAACTGAAACTGCTCCCAGCAAGCGGTGCCCAGGAAATAAGAAAGATTGCCGGATCTCTGTTCGAGCTGGCCACAGACATTGTTGGGGAGGCTGAATTGTCATTGTCCTGTTGCAGCTTCTATGTCGGGTAGTTACGGGATTGTACGGGACTACAACCACTTTAGACTATGTATTTCTGGATTTCCGACTGCTAGCTGAAATTTGAGAAACTTGGGAGACTATCGGAGACCTTATTGGATGTGGTTTAAAGAAGAGAGAACATTGTCGGGGAAATTTGTTTCTATATAAACACTATTTGTCCTATTTTGCTTTGACTTGGACTGGGCTGTTTACTTTAAGACTCTCTTTTGCTTTCTCTTTATTGGCATATGTTATAACATCCCAACTAGTAACAAGACATAAAGTGAACACACCTGTACTTCAAGGTCAAAGATAAGCCGCACCTGAGTGTACTCAGAGAGGAAATAAACAAAACATAGAAGGAGCCTAACATGTAAATGCGAGCCTATACTGCCTTCTTGTGTCCAAATGTGGTAAAAAACTGTTAAAATAGCAATTGATTTATGTAGTGAGAAATATATAGTATAATAGTGTTTGTTGATTTGAATGCTAATAGTATAATGTATTGAAACTTTAATAATGTGAAATCAACTTACTACAATTAATTGTTCATAGAAAGTGACAGAAATCAAGAACTTGCTTATTTAATTTGATTTGTATAGTATTGATCACATAGCAATTGATCATATGGTAACAGATATCTGAATATTAGAGAATGATTAGTGATTAATCTTAAACTACTTATTAGCATCTCAATTCATTATTTATATGCTTGAACTGATTGATGTGTTGATATATATTAAGTGTTGACTTATCTACTGCTACCTAACCTTACTTTTCCTAACTTATTAACCCACCTAACTGACTACATATTCACTAATAAAAAAAAACATGATATATGAATTGTGTCTGTGAATGATAATAATCCTCTACTGAGTTAATTGAACTTACATTATTACTATATGAACTGATTTACTAAGTTCTCTGCTTAGAACAAGCCAGTGTAACAATACAGTTTAAGTTAATAACTCTAATATCATTACTATATCATTACTATAATCTAGACTGTCCAACTGGAAAGATTAATTTGACAACTTATAAGTGATATAACATACACATAAATTTCTGACACCGGATATTTGACATCTGAAATATTAGTAATAGGATTTGATTAAGAGAAAACACTTCTCAACTACACCATGTCTTGAAGGACGAGGAAAGCTTTGGCACAATCACAACTCCAATTTAAATCACACAGAAGAAGCTCCCTGGATAGTGCTAAACTACTAGAACCCCCTAAATTGCCAGAAACCTTAAAAGATCCAGAACAGACAGACCTCACTATGACTTAAATAGATGAAATGAGAAAAATTGGGCTAGAAATGAGATCAGAGATGAAAGACTTACCATCAGAATTCAAGGAAGTCAAGAAAGAAGTAGAAAACTTCGGAGCTAATTGGAGTCTATAACCAAAGACTTGAAAAAATTAAACAAGAGAGTAGACGACATACAAGAGAAAACTATCTATTTGGAGAAGAAATCCAAAGACATGGAACAATCAATACAACAAGAACAAATAAAAAACACCCACATGGAACTGAAATATCGAGACAAATGTATAAAAATCAGAGGAATCTAAGAAACTCTGGAAGAAATTTATATCTACGCCTAATATCAGCCCCGGCAGAATTTATTGGATGGTCAACTGATCAAATTGACTCGGAGATTGACAAGATTTTCAGAGTGAACTCCCTGATAGCTAAAAAAAGGAATGTCCCACACAATTCCATGGTTTATTTTGTTAGAGACCGAGTAAAGGATTTATTGATTCATCAGAGCTACTCCAACACTTTAAAAATAGAAGGAAAAGATGCAAAGATTTTCAAGGATGTACCCTCACAGATACTAAAGAAATGAAAAGATTATGAATTTATAACACAGCTCCCACAAAAAAAAAGGTGTGCCATATAGTTGGGGAAGATACGAAGGTATAACAGTTACATTCCATCAAAAAAGATATGTGCTAAACTCAATAATGAAAGCTACAGACTTTCTCAAAACACATAGAGAAGATCTAGGCAGCACAGAAGAGAATAAACCAACATCCCAAACAAATCTCCAAGAGCCAGGGAAGGCAACTTCTGGTGGACAAGAAATAGATTTGCGAAGGACAGAACTAGGAGAGACCAGACAAAGACTACAGCAAGAAGGAAATACTGGGTTGTGACAACAATACCGAACAGGAAGAAGAAGAAGAAGAATCGGAGACAGAACAAGGTCAAGAACAAGAATCACAAGAAACAGAAGATAGTTAAACAAACACACGAACATCAGGGGACTGAAAATTGTTTCTTGGAACATCGAAGGGATAAACTTGATAATCAAAAGGAAAAAGTCTTCCACTACCTCAAGAAACATAAACCAAATATCACTTGTATACAAGAGACAAGAATACGAACCAGAGACATCAAACACATACAAAACCCTAGACTAGAGCAAAACTTCTCATCAACTACCAATAAGAAGAAAAAAGGTGTTACATTATACGTCCAGAGAAAATATAATCCAAAAGAAGTATTTAAAGACACAAAGGGACACTTTTTGGCAGTGGAGATTGAACTTCAACAATCCAACATACTATTGATGGGTATATACGGCCCCCTAAAGAATAAGACTGATTTTTACGAAAAACTTCAACTGAAAATCTTAGATTGTGATTACCAACAATTAATTCTGATGGGTGACTGGAATGGTGTAATTAATCCCACCACTGATCGTTCAGAAGAGAAAACAACAAAAAGAAATTGAGGTAAACTACCCAAATCATTTCAAGAGATGATGCACAATCTATCAATTGATGATACCTGGAGACAGGTATATGGAAAAGCGAAAGAATACACCTTCTACTCTGATGTTCATCACTCATGGTCTCAGACAGACATGTTCCTCGCATCCAAAACTCTAAATAAAAACATAAACAAAATAGAAGTACTCCCAAAGTCAATTTCTGATCACAACGCTATTGTACTAACATTGGAAACAAAAAAACAAACAAACCAAAAACAGAGTATATCTGGAGACTAAAAGATTATCTCCTGCACAATGACAAAATAATATCCAACGCAAAACAAGAACTACAGAACTTCTTCAACACCAAAATGAGAGAAGAGACTGCAAATCATATAGTATGGGACACCATCAAAGCGGTAATGAGAGGTTTCTTCATCCAGCAGGAGATACAAATAAAAAGACAAAGAGAAAGAACTCTTAGAAGAGATTAAGAAGAAAGAAGAACAACTCCAAATAGACCCAAAGAATGCCAAAATACATACAGAGATAAAAGCATTACAAAAACAGTTAGACATGCAAACAACATATGAAATGGAAAGGAAGCTTAAATTCTTGAAACAATGACATTTTGAGAATGCTAATAAACCAGGCAAATGGCTCTCACAAAGACTGAAAAAAGAAAGAGAAAAATAATTGATCCTAGGAATCAAGGAAGGTGAAATCATCCATCGACAACAGAATAAGATCAAAGAGATATTTTCTCAATACTACACTAAACTATTCAAGGAGACACCTGTGACAGACAAGCAAATCAAGGACTATCTAGACAAGATAAACCTACAAAAACTGATGGAACAACAAAGGATCGACCTGAACAAACCAGTTTCGAACATGGAGATTATAAATGTGATAAAGAAATTGAAAGATGGCAAAGCACCTGGCCCAGATGGTTTCACATCATACTTCTATAAAATCTTAATGGAACAACTGACTACGCCACTACAAAAAACAATTAATGAGATAACACATAAGAATTTACCATATACCTGGTGCCAAGCAAATATCACCCTAACACCTGAAGAAGATAAATATATACTTGAACCAAAACATTTCAGACCGATCTCATTACTAAATGTAGATTACAAAATACTCATGGCTGTCCTATTGGAAAGACTTAAGAAAGTGCTGCAATCCTGGACTCATGATGACCAAAATGGCTTCCTAGCCAAAAGACACATGAGGAACAACATTTGCCTCTTACTGAACATTACTGAACAGTTTCATACACATGATGAGAAGAAATTGATAATGAGATTTCGGAATGTGGAAAAAGCCTTTGACAATGTAAATTGGTTATACATGTTTAACGTTCTAAAGAAGCTAGAAATGGGTGAAAACTTTATAAGAGGGATACAAGCTATCTGCCCTAAACGAGAGGAACAAATATTAGTTACTGGAGAAAAAACAAAGACAATAAAAGTAAATAAAGGAACAAGACAGGGTTGCCCCCTCTCCCCATTACAATTCCTAATAGTGACAGAAACTCTATTAATAAAAGTGCGGGGAGACCCAAACATCAAGGGGGTTAAGCTAAAGACAGAAACCTACAAAACTCTGGCCTTTGCTGATGATATTGTGATTATATCCAAAAACCCCAAACCCAGCATGGGCAGATTACTTGAAATATTGAAAGAGTTTGGAGATGCTTCAGGATTTAAAGTGAACAAAGAAAAAACACAACGGTTAACAAAAAATTTAACAAGAACAGAAGAAAGTGAGATTGAACAAACACTAATTTCACCATAACAAAAAAAGTGAAATACTTAGGTATACATATTACGAAGAACAACACAGACTTATTTGACAACAGCTACAAGACAGTATGGAAAGAAATTTCTAAGGAACTACAAAGATGGGAAAAATTGGATCTCTCACTACTGGGTACAGTAGCTGCCATAAAGATGAACATTCTACCTAAAATGAACTTCCAAAACCTCCCAATTATTACAAATGATAAACCGTTTCAAGAATGGGACAAAAAATTAAGAAAATTTATCTGGAAAAGCAAAAACTCGAGAACAAAACTACAATCCTTAAAAGACGCCAAAGAGAGATCTGGCCTTACCAGATCTGAAGTTATACTACCACTCAGTTTAAACTGGCTCACAGAATGGATCTTGTTGAAAAAGAAAAGATTATTACAAGCAGAAGAATCAAACTTACCTTTTGGATGGCATGCTTATATTATATATGACAAGGCTAAGATTAACAAAGATTTTTCAAATCACTTTTTAAGGAGATCCCTACCAAGAGTCTGGTTGAAATACAAATCTTTCTTCTACTCCAAAATTCCACTATGGACATCAGCACACGAAGCCTTTTATAGACAAGAAATGCCGAGCTGGAACAGATGGATAACCTACCAGGATCTTCTAAAGATAAAAGGTGACTCAGTTGAACCTAAAACCAAAGAGGAACTGATAAAAGAAGGATACAACACACACTGGCTTCTCCATAGACAACTATTAGAAAAATTCAAGATAGATAAAAAACTATATGGCATTGAATATAAAAATCCCAAATATGACAAAATCTTGCCAGATAATGTCAATAACAAAACAGAGAAAATCTACAAATTGCCATTAAGATTCAACCAAGAAAAAGACTTAACAAAAAACAATATGATTAAATGGGCAAAAGACTTGAAATCTCCTATAGACTTAGGTGAATGGGAAAATTCTGGAACAACACTTTGAAATTTGTGAAACCAGCCAAACTAAGGGAGAACTATTACAAACTATTATACAGATTGCATCTATCCCCGCTGCAGATAGCAAAAATGACAAAGAATAAAAATCCTAATTGTTGGAAATGCAACGAAACAGGAACTCTATATCACACTTGGTGGAGATGCTCTTTGATAAAGAGATTCTGGAAGCAAATTCACGGGAAGATAACAGAAGTCTTAAATATGCAATTCCCATCATGCCCAAAAATATACCTGTTGAACATGATAGATAGTTCCCCCCAACTGAAACCATTGAAGAAAACAAAACAAAACAAACCATTATTATATATGATAACTACAGTCAGAATCACACTAGCACAGAGATGGAAGGATGCAACGACACCATCAATCGAGGACTGACTAATGAAATTATATGAAACCACAGAATTAGATAGATTGACAGAAATTCTATCTCACAACTCAACTAACCAAAGCAAAGAGATCTGGAACCTAATCGCACCCTTATGGGAAAAAACATGGGGTAAACTATCCATAACAGGTTTCACTATGTAGTGTACACACTATAGATGACCCAATGAGTGTGTGGTAAAAATACCCAGAAAAAATTAGTTCCAAATTAAAACCCAACTTGTGAAAGATAAATAACAAACATACATGATCTAGAACACTTATTATGAGACTAAAATGTATACATTTTTACACAGTAGGATTCTGTTAATAAATTAATAAGTATACCAAGATAAACATGTTATTACATAGACGAATATCAAAGAATTTAAACAATACTGGAGAACTCTGGGACAGACATTTTATCCTCCTGATTCTTGGAAAAGGAAGTTTAAAAATGTTATCAGGACCTAAAATATGATTAACAACGATGTGACACTTAAAAGACATTAAAAAATATGTAATTGCAAAAACACATACACATTAAAAAATATGATTGTAAATATGTATAATTTAAATGTACAATGTTTTGGGAGTAATCTGTTGTTGATGTTGAAAGAACAATATCTGGGAAAATCCTATTTGTATTTTATTTATATAAGTTTAATAAATATAATTTGAAAAACAAACAAACTGTAATTGTGTAATGTGAAAGGGTCCCTGAACTGCCACCTCCCCACAACCCTGGCCAGCACAGCCGGTGATGAGGAATGCTGGGAACCAATTCACTAATCTTCACCAATATTAGACGGCCACGTAATTCCCACTTCTCGTCTTGTCCTTTTCAGAACTTTATTTCCTTTTCTATCAACATGTGAGGAGCGAAGAATAGGAAGGTACAAAACTGGATTTGGAAAGAGTGCTGCTTGGAAGTGGAACAGGAGGAAGATAAAAACATTTCTATCTGTTTCTAAAACAGAAAAGGGTTTTTTTTGGACTACATTTCCCAGATTTCCCCAGCCAGTATGGCCCAGGATTCTGGGAACTGTAGTCCTAAAAAATCTTCCCAGCTCTGCGAAAAAAGATCTATAAAGGAGACAGAACTAATCGAAGGTGGGTAGTTACGACTGCCACAGTAACTGCAGTCTCTCCACGGCACCTTCATTTGAAATGAATGGGTTCAAGAGGTTAGAGCAAAAGAAGCTCCAACCGGGGAGGGGGGATACTGAGAAAGCTACCTGGCTGGCTACGCGAAGAACACAAAGAAGGCTAAAAGTAGGCAATCCTGTGATCTTTTCCACTGTGGAATGCGAATCAAGGGGCGCCGGAGTCCAAGAGGCAGTGCCGACATGATTTATAGTTGCACCTGCGTCACAGCAGTAACCAGCTCCAAGGTGAGGAAGGGGAGGGAAATCGGCTTCCCAAGACTGCTTCCGGAATAAGACCTCAGGCAGAAGCAGTCCCTGGGAAACTGAGTTGCGGTTTAGATTGCTAGTAAGCGCTTCAGCGGAGCGATAGCGTGATTTTAGGAATGCTTTTCTGTCTTTGTGGGAGACTTACAACAAAGGAAGCCTCATTAAACCCAGAGGACTGATTTCTGAATAAACTTCTAAGTTAGAGATAACATTGTAGTCTACAAATTTACCAGACTGAAGTCAGCGGGGTTCTCTGATAAACTATATGGAGAAGATCAGGCTGCAAAAATATTTATTATTAGAGTATTTATACCGCTGTGGGATTGGCCCTGCCTGAGCATCCTCCCTGCTGCCTGCCTGCTGCCCCTGCCAAGAGTGCAGCGGAGTCGGCAAGGAGAGCTGAAGCGTGGCCGTAACTCTACCGATGAGCTGCAAAGTCAGTTGAGACGGGCTAGTCAGGCAGGCAGCAGCAGCAGCGAAAGGAAAAAGGGCGCCGCTCTGAAAGGGGAGATCCAGGAGAGCTCGAGGAAGAGGAGGAGGAGAAGGAGGCGGCGGCGGCGGCGGGGAGAGCCGACCGGGAGGGGGGCCAGACTGAGGCGTGGTGTCCGCTGCGCGGCGCTTCTGTCAAACTGCAGCAGCGCTTTTCCTCCTTCCTTACCTGCGCCATTGCCCTCGCCTCCTCCTCCTCCTCCGCAGGGCTGCTTCGCGCCCCCCTGCCCCACCCTAGATCCGCCTCTGCAAAAGAAACAAATAAAACCATTTTCCGTTTATCGTTCTTGCAGTAGTAGAAATATCAGATTTAAGGAATAAACGAGCCAGGAGATCACTCTTGTGGTTAGAACCTATCTCCCACAAACCAATATATTCCTCTGAGAGTTCGCCGGATGCCATCTGTCAGCCCAAGTGTTTGCAGTTCATTTTTGGCATTAAGTTTCCTCCCAAATGTAGGCCCTCTCACCTTTTAACAATTGTTTTGGCACTTTCATTCAAGGAAGCACACAGTTCCATTCCTCCATTGGATATCTGGGGCCAGTAAAAATTGGATGGATTCCAAGTGGCTTCTCAACCCCAACAATACTGGTCGGCTCTGGTGCTTCACCAGCCCCACTGCATTTCCCAACCATCCATCCCACCCTGGTTGCAATGGCCATGTTCATTAAGCAGTGAATACAGCTAGAGTCTTCTAGGGCCGTCAGTTCCATGCTTTCCCCATGTGACTTAACCTAATGGACACAAGAGTCATGCTGCCACGCACCATGGTTTCTGGGCATCTGCTGGATTCAGCCTATCCGGTGCTTAAGACAGGCTGGACTAATTTCCCACTGCCTCAGTGTCACTGCCTCCTGAGGTGTCAGTGCTGTCATCTGCCAAAACCAATGAAAGTAGGCTGCTTTCATCCAGGAATAGCACAGACATGCATGGGTAGTGATGCTGGGGCCTTCCTGGCTGGCTTCTTTGCTTTGTCCACACCACTCTTGGATGCCCCTCCCATTTGTAGTGTAGACAGAGCCCCAGGTATATTCTTTCCTTCTTTGCATTCGGCTCCTGCTGACCACTGCTGCCGCCATTGTCCTTGGTTGCTGGCTTGGCAGGTTGGCCTTGTTTCTGGCATGGGTCTCCACCTCCCCTGCCAGCAGCATCAGGATGTCTGGGTTCTCATGCCACTCATCCCACTCCGAGATCTCAGGCTTCAATCTCTCCTCAAAGTAGCAGATCTTGGTTGCCTCTGACCAATCAAGCACCTGCAGGGCCAGGCACCAGAACTCTTCAGTGTATCCAGCCACTGAATCATTGTTCTGCTTGAGTGACATCAGGAGAAAATGGGTTTTCCAACTAGGTTTGGAGATGGTTCATAAACAGCGTAAGTTTTCCAAGCTTGGGTGCCCCTCTGTTGTACAGCCCGAACAGCCAATCATAAGCTCTTCCCGCCAGTTGCGCTGCCATACACAGCACCTTTAACTCTTCAGAGGGGAAGTTATGTTTCCATTTGGCCATGAATCTGGCACTTGCATCAGGAAGTCGTGTAGCCATTTCTCTTGCCCATCGAAGGTGGCCTTAAGCCATCTGCCTCCTAGCACCTGAGAGGTCCTTCTCTCTGTCTCCAGGCTGGGATGTTTGATTCCCTGCCCTAAGGTGTGCCTGATCTGCACATCCCATTCTGAAAATCTTTTGGCACACCAGTGATAGCATTTCATGTTCCCTGCTGGGAACCAGGGACTTCCCACAATCCCCAGTATTGTCTGGAGAATCCACGAGGTCAAAGGGGCTGTGAGAGGGTTTCCTGTGTTAGTGGGTCTGCGCCCTTCTCTTAAACATTGCTCCCATTCTTCTCATCCCCTCCTTAAGTTCTCCAGGTCTGGAACCTGTTGCATAGGCTGCAAGGCACAGCCGTTCGGGATCCAGATCCATGGTAAGAAAATACAAAGGAATGAATCTTAGGAATCTGTCATGTGCAGCTACCTTGCTTTCCCAAGGACTTGCTTTCCCAAAGACACTCAGACTTTTGGCAGCAGTGTTTATATTTTGGAACTTTCTAAAGCTGCTAAGAATGGCATATGCTGTATGGTAACAGGTTTTATAAGTGACATACAAATGCAGGCATGAATGGCAATGGCTGGTAAAAGTCATGAATGTCACCTCAGCCCACCAGAACCCTAAGTTTCCCAGATATCCCAATTGTTTACATACATCTTGAGAACTCAGTTCCTGTGTTCTTATAATTTCTTTCCTAGTTGTTCTCACAACACCTTCCTCTTGGTTTCACATTCCCCATCTCTGATCCTCCCCACTAATGCCAGAAGCCCCTGGGCATCAATAATTGACAGATCATCTCCACAGGCCCTGAGGCCTTTGAACCTGTACCCAGTACAAGCTGCAAACAGCAATTGATAATTGATACATTGTTGTGAATAGACCAATGGATACATGGAGCACTAGCATCTCTAATCCCTTTCGTTTACTGCCTGAACTAAACATATTCTTCCTGTTAACATGACAAGAGATGAGGCTCCGATGCAGAAATTTATATAGATTAATACTAAGCTTGACTGCTAAACTGGGCATTTTAAAGCCATTTATTGATAGACACATGAGAAAGGAAACCATCAGATGTGAAAAAGGAAACAAAAGAGAAATAGACCAGGGGCTTTGGCAAGTGCCTAAAAACGGCTGAAGAAAGTTAATTTTCTAGCAAGAAGTAAACCCTTCACAAAACCAAAATAGCATTATGTTAAATGCATTTCTGTATATAATATACACATTTTTAGGAATACAAACAGCATCCTCTTGGGGGTGCTATGAATTGCTGGGCTCGCAGTAGGCATGGAAGAGGGAATAAGTATGGTGGGATTGCTGGTGGGATTTCTTCCCAATTGAAATTTCAACTTCAGATGAAGGACTGTGACATTCTTTGCCTCAGCAAACCCAGTTGACACACTTCCAGTGTTTCACTATATGCAAAAACTGTTTATTGAGGCATTTGTTTTATGAAATGGAAAAGATTTTCTCTACTGCATCTATCTAATAAGATTTTCCTTTGTATCACAGCCAGGGAAGAAAGTGTTAAATTCTTCCTTCACTCCTATTTCTGTCCCGATAATTATCCATCTCTCCACAAGTTGTTGCTATTTAATTTTTTTTTAAATGGGCATCTTAAATGAGAAAACATTTAACATCATATCTCATATGGCCCACAGATCCAATCTAATTACTACTGTATCTTTGTAATAAAATCTCTTCCTTTGTTTTGAGTACCCAGTTTCCCCTTCTACTTGTGCAAATAACAGGAAAGGTGACCAAAGAAGCAAGACTGATCTACTTATTCTTCTAGTCAACTACAATTTCTCCATCATCAAGAAATTCTCAAGTTCCTACAGCCACCACTGGTGATATGTGCCGTAATAAAATAGATAATCTGAGGCCAAAGAGCATTCTGGCTGAGAATTCTAAATGCACCTCCCTAAACTGCAAACCCCAGGATTCCACAGAATGTTTAAAGTGGAATAAGAGCACTATAACAGTGTAGTGCAGAAATGGCCTGAAAATTAGTTTGAAGTAACTCACCTAGATTATTTTATCTCTCCCTCCTCACTATGGGTAACTTCTTAAAACTTGGAGGAAAAAAATGGGATAATTCCTTAGAGATCTTTCCAGAACCTACAGTACAGAGGCATTAAAGAAATAGGGGCAAGTTTTCTACAGAACCATCTTATTATCAAAACTGATATCCAGAACAGAGGTGACCAAAAGGGTCTTCTTCTCTAATCTTGCTAGTACCAAGTGTCTTTGCTTACCATGTAGTGCTGCTCGACTCTCTTTGAAGGAAGCAGCCATTTTCTGAATCTTGCTTGGGCAGAAGCCTGGAGCTTTCTGCAAACCCTGCTAGAAGAAAAGCGTGGTTTCCGTCAAATTTAAGCACTTAACCAAAGTGGTGGTTGCTTGTGTTTCCTATCTCTTCTTCATCTCAAGATGCCTCTTCCTGTCTCCCACCCACTCAGAAGAAATATTGACTGAGTAAGCAAGAGGCGGGAAACAAAAAACAAAAAGACTTGGCTGCCCACGCAGCCAAGAACGCTGTTCAAGACTTGCATTGAGCAGTTGCTTGTTCTTCTTGGACCAAACAACATTGAATGAAATTGACCCAGCAGATGACAGTAGCCCAGAAAAGCAAATTGAGCTGTAAAAACTGGAACTTCTGAAACCAATGGTATCCACCAGAAGGCTAAGTCTGTTATTGCTAGTGCCTTGAATGAATTGGCTGAAGTCCACAGAAGTGTAGGCCATATTAAAAGTAGTAATCTTTTATGGTGGCACAAATTTTGTTTCTGCTGCAACAACCTAACATGAGTGCACACTTAGAAAATACTTGTTACTGTAGCTATTATTCCTATCAGACCAGCAGAAAAAATAGCTCGCCAAATCTTGAAGACAAATTTCATGAAGCCTAAGTCTTATCAGGGGTTAGTGGTCATGAAAAACTATTTTAGTATATCTTCATCACCAAAGAGGCCTCCTGTTTAGGGTTCCAGGTCATGTCCTTCTCCAGGTATCACAAACTATAAGCTCAGCCAGGGCATTTCTCTCCCACTCTCTTCAGTCTTCTTTGTGTGTGCCTTTGAGTTGTAGAATTGTAGAGTTGGAAGAGATCACAAGCACCATCGAGTCCAACCCTCTGCTGTACAGGAATTACACCATCAAAGCACCACTCCTCAAACAAACATGTTCAAACTTCCTGCAAACCTAGTTCCTCCAAACACAATGAGAACTTGTTTTCCAGTTGTCTCATTTTTTTGTTCATACCGTTTGATGCTCTGAAGGCACCAGATCTTATCTGATCTTGGAAGCTAAGCAGGGTCAGCCCTTGTTAGTACATGGATGGGAGATTGCCAAAGAATGTCAGGTGCTTTAAGTTCAAACTAGCTTGGAATATTCCTTGCCTAAGTCATGGGGTTGCTATAAGTTGACAGGTGACTTGGACACACACAAACACACAAATGTAGTAGCTAGGTTATACTATGAAATTTGGCATACTTTCACTAAGCACCTGCTGGAAAGCCACCCCAGGAAAGGGCTGTTTCCTTTGTCTCTTGCTTCTAACAGGCATCGAGTTTATTTAAAATATTTGCATCTCACCTTTTCCTGTGCAGTCTAAGGTGGTTAACTCAGGAATCACAAAAATAAAGACCAACGACCAGTGACTAGTCACTATGCAAAACTGGAACTGAATACAGCACAACAGGTGTGTAGTTTCTGAAGTCCAGGCAGAAAACAAAGCACAGTTTCTTGAACTTATTTAGTCATTGAATTTATATGCTGTCTTTTCTCCCAAAGTGGGACCCAAAGCGGCTTCTAAAAGGTTAAAAAAAGCATATGAAAGATTAAAATATTAAAAGATATATAAATTATAAAACAACAAATTTAAAAACTGCTAATAAAAAAGTAAAAGGTCTCCACCTCACCCATTAAAGGTCTGCTTAAAAAGAAATGTCTTTGCTTGCCTACCAAAGGAAAGCAGGGAGGGGGCCAGCCTAGCCCTGCATGGAAGAGTTCCACAGGGTGGGAGCAGCCACTGAGAAGACTTCAGCTGGGAACGGTCCTCAGCACTGATGACTCCACTGGCTGTAATGACTCAAGTCTTTCTTTCATCTCCATGACTAATGGGAAAAAAGCTAAAGTCAGAATAGGTATGGAAGATGGTACCAAGTATTCAGTGGATAGTAATTATCTACTTGCCACTGAGATTTCAGGCCCAACCAAAGTATCAATCTTCTTAGCCTTCTTCTTCTTAGGTTTCAGCTGGGCTTTGGAAGACACAGGGCCCTTGGTTGTATGCTGCTTGTTCACCAACTTCTTGTTGGAAATGGGGACTGAAGACATCTCTACAGCGGAGGGTCCAGAAGCTGGTGGTGTGGTAGGCTGCAATACTGATGAAGACTGAGTTGCTACCAAATCCATCAGTATGGTGGTTGGTACCAAAGAGAATCTAGACACACTCTGAAGCTTTGATAGAGTAGATGAGGTGGTAAACAGAGTTATGTTTTTAGCAGTCTTCTCAGGAAGCCTCAACCATCTCTCTCAACAAAAAGACTTAAATCAGGAAGATCAATTCTTCAATGTCCGTGAGGTGAACTGCCTACAGAGTTTGAACTTGCTCATGTTATACTTCTCCCCTAGACAGTATAGGCAGTTGCCGTGAGCATCTGACAGAGAAACTTTTCTATTGCAGGAGGAGCAGTGCTTAAACAGAGATGTAGAGGGCATTAGAATGCAGAAGAAAAGGAAGGAACCCGGGGGGGGGGGAGGAAAAGGAGTATAGAGAAGAACATGTTGCTTATTTGTAACTGTGGTTCTTCAAGTGGTCACCTGTGAACTCACACAAATGGGTCATCTGTGCATGGGCAGTGCACTGTTCGGAACCTTCAAGAGCTCTGGAACAAGTATTTTGGCAGGAACCTCATCCTGTCCCCGAGGGTATATACATAAGGCACCTTCCCATCAAGCCCCCCAGTTCCATGACCACCTAAGGCAGCAGCCAAAGAACTGAAGGATATGGGAGGACACAAAGAGGGGAGATAGGGCTGGGTTGGGTGCATTCACAGATGATCACTTGAAGAATCACAGTTACAGGTGATTAATCTCTTCTTCTTCATGGTCTCTGTGATTCACACAAATGAGAGACTAGCGAGCTACTAACTATAGGTGGTGGGAGTGGGAGTGGGAGTAGGAGGTGGGAGTGTTATGCAACAGAAAAAAACAACACTGCTCTCCGAAATATAGCATTATTTCTTGATCTATTGTCCAGTCTATAATGAGAAATGAAGGTTGAAAGCTGTGACCAAGTAGCAGCTCTGCAGATCTCATGTAGTGGCACCCCTTGCAAAAAAGCTGTTGAAGCAGCCAGGGCACTGGTGGCATGGCTTTTCAGTTGTGCAGGAGGTTGCTTGCCTGCCAATTCATAGGTCAGTCTAATGGTGGACGCCACTCATTTGGACAATCTTTGCAATGAAACCAGTTGTCTTCTCTTGAGAAGAATCAAAGGAAAAGTCTTAGAGAATTTCTAAACGCTGCAGCACAACAAAAGTCCAGACAGTGCATTGCAGGTCTGAAGACGGGTTCTGCATGAAAGCAGTAAGTATGATACCTTAGTTGAGGTGGAATGCTGAGACAACTTTGGTCAGGAAGGAGATGTACCACCTTTTCTTTGTGAAATCTAAGATAGGGCTGATCTACTCTAAGAGCACAAAGCTCACTTTCTCTCCTTGAAAAGGTAACCGCCATAATAAAGTCTGTTTTCCAAGAAAGCATCCTGATGTCACAGGTGGCCATGGGTTTGAAGGGCCTTTGACAACTGTGACAGAACCAGCTGCAAATTGCAGGCAGGTACCACAGGTGACAGCAGCAGATGGAGGCTCTTGTAGCCCTTCAGGAATGTCTTGATGAGAGGGTCCAAGAAGTACAACAGTCTTACCTGTCTCTGCATGTGCCACAATACTGCTGGAAGATAAAATTTGATGGAAGAGAGAGCCCTTTGTCTGCTAGTGATGTCATAATCTATCAGGTTGATGGTATGGAAAGAACCTGGATCAGCTTGCCTTTCAAGAAGGAAGTGCACAAATTTGGCCATCTATAGGAGTACAAGCATCTTCTGGAAGATTTGTGGGTGGCCTCAATGATTGGGACAGAGAGGTCAGTGGAGGAGGTTCCATGCTGTGAGCTTGAGGGCTGAGATGTCTGGATGCTGCATAGTACTGTCGTGGGTGGTGAGGAGGTTCGGTTTGGATGGAAACCTCTCATACTGACCTTGTGACAGCATTAGCAGGGGAGTGAACCATGGTTGACTGCGTCACCATGGAGTGATCAGAATGTCCTTGGCACCATCCTGCCAAATCTTCACCAGCACCCTAGTGAGGAGAGGGAACTGTGGAAAAGTGTACACAACAGGTTCTTTCCCGTAGAACAGGGATGCATCCCTCAGTGATCCGTTTTCTCCCTTGGTCCTGGAGCACAAGATGTAGTAGCACTGCTTGTTGAGGGTAGATGTGAAGATGTTCACCAGGGGAGTTGTTCAGGTACTGAAGACATTTTTTAAGGCGCCTGTGTGAAGCTTCCATTCATGACAGGACAGAGGAGAGTGGCTGAGCATGTCCATTAAGACATTCTGGTCACCTGGCAGGTGAACTACTATGGGAAATATTTGTCTGATTATGCACCAGTCCCAAAGGTATATTGTTAGGTTGAGGAGGGTGGTTGATCAGGTGCCCCCTTGCTTGTTCAGGTAGTACATGACAGTGATGTTATCTGTCAACACTTGTACTATCATGCTGTGGAGATCATTTTTGAATGCTTTGACTACCACGAGGAATTCCAATGTGTTTATATGAAGTGCTTTGTCCAACATTGACCTCTGACTACAAGACCGTCGATGTGTGCTCCGCACCCGTCTAGGTAGGCATCTGTTGTTACTGATGCTGATGGAGGAGAAGGCAGGAAAGGCCTCTGATAATTCTGCCATCACATCAGGGAATGAGAGACTAGCCTCAGTACCGTGAGCCACTTGGATGGGTGCTGTAGAAGTGGATTAAAGATCCTGAGGGACGAAACTTGTAGAGTTCTCATTTGTAGCTTGGCGAAAGGAGTCACCGCTGTTGTGGAAGCCATGAGTCTGAGGAAGATCTGAACCAACCTCGCTCTGACATGTCTGGAGCAGCAAAAACAGGAGGTCACTTTGAGTAACTGCTTCCACCTGTTGGTTGGGAGAAAGGTGGTCTTGGATTGGTAGTCCAGAACTACTACTGTGAATTTGATCTGCTGGCAGGGGACAAGGTGAGACTTCTGGTAATTGATCACCAGACTAAGATGATGGAGGAGATTTATGGTAGAGTAGATGTCTTGAAGAAGGTGATCTCGAGAGGGAGCAACTATGAGCCAATCTTCAATGTAAGGGACAAGGATGATGCCTCATTGGAATAACACAGCTTCTACCACCACCATATATTTGGTAAGCATCCTGGGAGCTGTGCTGAGACCAAAGGGAAGAACTTGAAATGTTCTTATCCACAATGGAGAGAAACCTCCTGTGTTGGGGCCTGATGGAAATGTGGAAGTACGTGTCCTTCAAGTCCAGTGTAGCAAACCAATCTCCTCTCTGTATGATGGTGAGAATCACCATTCTGAACTGCCTGTGCCTGATGTAATAGTTCAATCCCTAGACTTTGAGGATGGGGTGTAGGTGCCCCTCCTTCTTGGATACCAGAAAGTACTGGGAAGAGAAACAATAGTGTAGAGAAGAGAGTGGAGTGGGATCTATGAATCTTTTTTGAAGTAAAGTGTCAATCTCTTACTTCAGTGCCAGTAATGGATGAGCTACAGGGACACATCCCATGGGGGAAAGACTTCAAAATTCTATGGTGTACCCCCTGGTGATGATGTCAAGAATCTATATGTCTGATGTGATAGAGGTCCAAGCACGGTAGAATTTGCTCTGTCTGTCCCCAAAGGGACAATTGTGAAGTAGTGTTGAAGGTGAATTGACAACTTGGGGATTTGGTGGAGCGGTTTCAATGACAGTATCAAAGATGGTGGAAGTTGTTGATGAGATGGAATCAGTAGCAGATGCAGTGTCCATAACCATCAAACATAGGGACTGTCAAACACAGTGTTTTGAACTGTCAGACTGCCTTTTCTTGTATTGCAAAGGCCTGTATCTAGCTGTTGGGAGCCTGCAAGAAGACGGCTGTTGTGATGTTGTCTTGTTGGTGTAGGGCTAAACGTGCAGCAAAAAGGCTGTGAGAAATGATGGTATCTATATCTAGAGGAATACTGCTGTGGCTGAATTCCAAACTTTTTTGCTGTGATCCTCATCTTTTGCATGTTCTGACTTCAGATCACTAGATGAGTTGAACAGGCCCTGCCTTATCGAATGGAAGATCTTCAACTGTAGCTTTAGCCTGCTGAGAAAGACCAGAAGAAAGGAGCCAAGCATGGCCATGAAGGGAGACAACTCCAGCTAAAGCCTTACCATTGCAGTCAGCAATCACTATAATCTACCAGGGGCAAGGTGGTGGACCTCTCCATACAATACAGTCACTTTCCTCCTATCTTCTTCTGGGAGGCGATGTAGGTAGGGTTTCACCTTATTCTGAATGAACTACTAGTATGCATATCTTGTAATTCAAAGTTTGAAACAAGAGAGCTGTGTTAGAATAAAACTTCCTATCTGGAGAATCCAGTTTCTTCCCTTCTTTATCAGCAAGAGTGGACTGTAGCCTCTGAGACATTCTGGAGTGGGCTGCATCAACAATTATGGAATTTGGTTTGGGGTGCTGCACCAACCATTCTGCTCCCATCTCAACTAGTTTATAAAGAGATTCTAACTTCTTAGCTGTTGATAGGACCAAAGAAGGAGACACCCAGGATTTCTTTAAGATGTGGACTAGGTAAGGCAAGAAAGGCAATGAGACTGGCATAGGTGGCTGGTCTGGAAATTGCTGAAAAATAGGGTCCTGAATGTTTTCCCTTTGGTGCTCCACTTGGAGATTTAAGGATCTGGCCATCCATAACATTTGGTTGGCAAAGGACCGTACATCGTCAGGTTGGAGAGATGGGGTCACAATCAGTGACCCAGCCCTCAGGAAGAGGCTGTATAAGATCAGATATTGACTCTTGAGAAGAAGAAACTGAAGGAGATTGTGATGGTTGCTGATAATTATCAGGTGTTATGGCAACATGCTTGGCTTCTAGGACTGGCTCAGCCGAAGGCTATGCAGTGTCAGTACAAGAGATCTGTGGGTGACAGAGGTAGCAGAAGTATCCCGTCTATGCCTCCTCCTGGCAGGAGACCTTGATAGGGAGGTGGACACAGAGCAACACTAAGGTGGTGGTGAGTACCTTTGATTGGCATGACACCTGGTAGATCTTGTCCTCGTATCGATACTGACCATGATGGTGATGACGACCTCTATAACAGTCCTCAGATGAAAGGGAAAGACCTTGTGAGTATGCATATGAATGATTCCTGTGTCTATGAGAATGGCACCAATGGCGATCATCTCTACGACTTCAGTGCTTGTTGGGATGGCCTCCATATTATAATAATGGGATATGTAGTCCAATGTAAGGTAGCAGCTTGCTTGCAACGAAAGTCTAGGACCCAGAGACCATTAGATAAACAAAAGCTAGGAAGGCACTGATAAGCCCTGCCAGGCTCTCACCGCTTCAAGGTCTCTCACACAAAGGAGGGGGAAGGATGGGAATTTTATGTACTTGCTATTGCTTTTGAACTTTAGTCCTCTCACTGAAGTCTTGTACAGTGTATCGCACTCGAAATAAATAGTGTTTATGCACTGTACTATTTGTGTGTGTGAATTCAGTTCCTGACAGAGTGAGAGGACTCAAGTTCAAATTCTAAAACATGTATCAAAAATCTGAAGAAAAAACACTGAAAGATGGAGCGGTCGGAGGAGCTGCTGAAAATCCAGGTGATGAAAAAGCCGAAAGAGATGAACCGGACCCCAGCCGGGCCTCAGATGCATGAGCCAAAGTGCGACCCTCAGTTCCTGTGACCACCCACATAACAGGCCAGACTTGGGCTTGGGGAGAGCAACCTGACATGGCTCACCGACAATGCCGCCGAGCTACGAGATGGGATGCTTCAACCAATGAAACAAACCTGATGGAGCAGCTTTTAGCCAGAGAGGAAGAAGTGGAAAGACAACAAGAAGAGATATCCAGATTGTGAGCCCAATTGGCTGACTGGAAAATCTTGATGCCTCAGCTTGGGCATGTCCCAAAGACAATGCCCACAGCAGCAGCCCCTGTAGCAACAGCCCCAACACCTCCTGGGATACCAGCACCTCAAGCAGGGCCTAGACCCTTTCGAGAGATGAAGGCTACATACGATGGAGATGGGGCAACCCTGACTTATTTCCTCAACATGGCTTCCAACTATATGGCTGACTATGGAAACAGCTTCAATGACGATACCACCAGAGTAAGATACCTGAACCAACACCTCAAAGGCGAAGCAGCGGAGTGGGTCACCAGTTTGTTTAACTCACGAGCTGAGGAAACAGACGATCTCCAGCTTTTCATGCACTGCCTCAGAGAGAGGTTTGAAGATCCCTTCATTCAAGAACAAGCTAGACACCAGCTCAGGAAACTACACCAAGGAAACAGGGAATACACCCATGAATTCAGAAAACTAGCTACCAAGGTTCCGGAATGGAGAGATGACATACCCAAGCAATTTTTCTGAGATGGGTTAAACCCCACTATTCTGGATCGTTGCCTTTCGCAAGGAAACCCAGCCAGTCTGTTGGGATGGATGAAACTGGCTGGGGAAGTAGAAAGCATACTGGAAAGTGTCCAACTCTCCAGACAAAGACAAGCCCAAGAAAGTGATCGCCGAACCCCGGGACCCAGAAAGTCCACCTTCCTAAGTAGCGAAGAAAGGAAAAAATATCTACGTGAAGGAACCTGCTTCTTGTGTGGGAAAAGGGGCCACATCACCAGTGATTGTCAAAGCCAAAAGAAAGCCACAGAAGAAAAGCCCACAACCTCTCCCACCAAGCCAGCATCCCGCAAAACTGACAACCCGAAGCCGCAGAACAAATGCCTGGCCGGCGGAACCTCCGCTCAAGCTTGCAATGGTGAGGAAAGTCCCTTGTCTACTTCTGGCTCGGGCAGTGACGAGTGGGACCCAGACCAATCTGTGAATGTAAGTACAACTAAAATCTGTCATGTATATGTTACAGTGACTTTACAAGGAACAGATGGGAAGTTAAGAATGTACCGGGCCCTGGCTGATTCAGGCTGTGCTACTAGCTTACTGAGCCCCATAGTGGCCAAAGAACTTGCGGTAACATTTTAACCTCTTAAGGCCGTCAGATTATCACAAATGGACGGCTCACCTATGGCGGGGGGCCCCATTTGGCAAAGGACCAGACCCATACTTGTTCAGGCGGGTAACATACGAGGGCAATTGAAATTCCTAGTACCAAATAAAATTGGATTCCAAGTAGTTCTTGGGTATGATTGGCTAAAAAGACACAGTCCCCAAATTAACTGGACCTGAGGCTTACTTAAACATACTAATGACACCAATCAAATGCCAGAACTGTCGGCACCCAAAATGGCACTTAAACTGAGCCCCGAAGACCTGCAGAAAATCCCGCAAGAATACTGGGACTTGCAGAAAGCATTTGAGGATCATGAAGCAGACAAACTCCTGCCACATAGAGACTTTGACTGTGAATTAAGACTAATAGATGGCACCAAGAGTCCCAAGCCAAAAATTTACCCCATGAACAGACAAGAGCTAGAAGCTCTAAAGAAATTCCTGAACAAAAATTTACAACATGGATTTATCAAGCCTTCCTCTGCCCCAACAGCTAGCCCAATATTTTTCTGACGAAAGAAGGATGGAGGAGACCTGACTCACTGTGACTTACAACTTAATAAATCAGGCAGTGTTGCCTAATGCGTACCCAATCCCATTAACTGTTGACATCATGACTCAATTGATTAAGGATAAATTCTTTATCAAACTAGACCTCAGAGAAGCTTTCCACCGAATAAGAATGGACCCTGACAGTGAGTGGCTAACTACCTTCTTGACCCTGCTGGGGAATTACCAATGGACGGTCCTTCCTTTTCGATTACAAGCTGACCCCACCGCTTTCCAAAGGTTCCTTAACTCGGTTTCACAGGAATTCCTCTACAATGGTGTTGTTGTTTATCTAGATGACATTTTGATCTACTCAGAAACACTAACAGAACACATCAAACTTGTTCGCGCTGTTTTACAAAGACTTATAGACAATGAACTTGTTGTGAAACTCTCTAAATGTGAGTTTCACAACAAACTTTTGACTATCTAGGGTATCGCATTTGCAACAATACCCTAAACATAGACCCCTCCAAAATCAATACAATTTTGAACTGACCAGCCCCTAGAACCAAAAAACAACTAGAACAATTCCTTGCCTTTGTCAACTTCTATCACAACTTCATCAAAGGCTTTGCCACAATTGCCCTCCCACTAACTGATCTTTTGAAGAAGGTTCCCGATACCAATGGCAAACCTTCCAAACAGATTGCTTGGTCAAAGAAATGCCAAGCTGCTTTTGATGCTCTCAAGCACAGGTTCACCCCAGAACTGCTTCTATTGTTCCCCGATACTGAAAAGGAATGTATCAATCAATCAACTTTATTATGGTCACAGACCAGTATACGAGAACAAACAAGATACAAGATGCATATAAATAGTCAATTGGTTAGAAAGAGATACATAACCATACAACATCATCCTCATAAAACATATAAAATCAATCAGTAAAAAACAATTTGGTACATATAGTCAATTGGTTAAAAAAGACTATAAGACCATGCAACATTTTCCTCATAAAACATAAAATCAGTCAATAAAAGACAAAGACAAATTAGTACATATAGATAGTCAGTTGGTTAAAACTAATTATAAAACATACAACAGCATCCTCATAAAATTCTCCTTTATCTATCCTTTGTCTAATCTACATCACTGACCATCTTGCGCCGGATTCTAATGGCAATTGCACAAAACTTAGCTACTTTGTAGGATATCTCTGAGTTATGATCTGAAAGTAGTAGTAAGACATAAAACTGTTCTGAGTGGCCTAAAAATCTATTAAGAATGGGGGAGATAAGATTTAATCGTAAATCCCTGTAATATGGGTATTGTAAAAGTACGTGTTCCACAGTTTCCACTTGTTCGTTATTACATGGACATTTTCTCTCTAGGAAGGGTATCTTCCGATATCTGCCTTCCAATAGTGCTGATGGCAAAGCATTACACTGTGCCAAGGTAAAGGCTCTTCGATATTCAGGGATTTCTAATTTATTTAAATACTTTATAGATATGGCATCATATCTGTTGGAATCACTAATAATGAAAGTAGGAGTCATACTGTTACCCTGATTTCTGGGGTCCTGTGGGGGACACCTCAATGTGCTCCAAATAATGGGGAATGGGAATTAGCCAGAGCACAAGCTGTAGCACCACAAGAGGCAGGGTAACCTAGCAAGATCTTTTACCCAATGTTTACGGGGTTAGGCCGAGTCAAGATCACAACACAATAAAGTTCTAATTTTGCTCTTTTATTTGTAAAGTCACAGCGCACTTGCGTGCTCACTCACATGGAACTAAGAAATACTGCGTACTTGCATACTCACACACACAGACCTAAGAAAATTAAGGGAGGAAAGTAGATAGGGGATTTTAAGAGGGAGTTTTCGGGGAAATACGACACCTGATCCTGTAGCCCTGGGTGGTCTGAAGAAAGTTTGTAGGAGCGGAGGTTCTCAGCACGTGGAAGCTGAGGGGTAGGCTCGGTGAACGGAGTGGCAGCAAGGCGGTATGGAAGCCAAGAGCGATCTGAAGAAGCGCTCAAAAGCAGGGGTTCTTATAGGGGAAAATGTGCCTGTAGGGTAATCCGTTCCCGGGGAAAACAATGAGTTTTCAAGTTGGAGACAAAGCCTCCAAAAGGTCAGTTTTTAGCATAATTGGATTTTGACGGTGCTGTCAGTAGCGCAGACAGTATGCAAATGGAGAGTGCTTGACAGTTGAGTAGTCAGAAGAGCTAATCTCATCAAGCTGCCTGTTCGGGGCAGAGAATCCTTTGTATGCCTTGTGCATACTTAATATAGTTTTAAAGTGTACTTGCCTGGAGGTCTCCTGAAGCTGTGTGCCGGAAAATTACTGGCCTGCCTAGTTTTGTTTTGTATTTTTCAGCTTGTACAGCCATGTCCATGTGCGTGCTTGTCCGGGGGCCTCACAAGCACGTGGCGGGGAGCAGTTTGGAATGGCCAATTATTTGATATAAAATTATATTTAGTAGACCTCGGGCTCGAACTATGCACCACAGTAACAATCCCCCCCCCCCGAAAATGAGCGATTTGGGGACAATGTCAAACATTTTCCAATCAAAAGCAAAAATAGTTTTAGAGCCGAATAGGGGCTTTAAGGCACAGCGGTAGTATTTCTCCATAGGAGAAGAGGGAACCTTAGGGGGAAAGGAAGGATTCCTATCCTAGAAATACAATGCTAACTTAACTAAGCACATTCATACAAAATATACATGAACAATAAGAAAGTCTTCCCATCAACTGAGAAGTGGCAGCAACCTATCAACAACAGATAAACATTTGAAGTTGGAGTGAAGTGTGCCTTCCAATGAGGCACAGCAAATAGGAGCAGTGAAAACTGATAAAGGTTACAAAGTATCAATCTTTGCAAGCTAGCTAACAATTTCTTGCTGACTATTAGCTGCTTGCATCTTGCAGATCTTGTTATGAGGAATAGTCCATTTGGGGCTTCTTGGTAGCCAGAATAGCAATAGTCCTTTGAATTGTGTCATTTGTGGAAACAGTCCTTTCTCTTCGTCGGGAGCTCGTTGAAGTCACCCCTCCCATGAGTCCACGGTCACTACAGGGGAAGCAGGCATCTCCCTGGACCGGCTCCCGAAAGGAGTAGCGATTTTCTTCTTCAGCCCCCCCTCACGATAACTGGGGGTGATGGTCAGGTCTGGGGAATCTTCCTGGTTCTCCACGGCTGTTAACCTATAACTTTTTTTGGCAACAGAACTGACAACAAGGTTATCCAATGCATAGATAAAACGCAAATTACCAGCTCAGCACCTGATGGGAGTTCAAGTGGAACTATAAAACCCTTGTTTTCACCATAACCTGAAAGTTTATGGGTTAGAGAGGATATAAATAGCGATCAGGACTAGAGCTATAGTGGCCTTAGCAGGACCTGTTCAGGTAGTGAGGCTGTGAATTCAGAACCCTCATCGAACAGCAGTCCCTGAGGCAGGGATAGCCAAAGTCATCCCAGAACGAGGCTGTGTTCCAGTTAGCAGACAAATAGCCAAAGTCAGCCAAGACTGAGGGTTTGGCCTCCAGCCTGATGATCTACCCAAGGGCTGGGGGTGCTGCTGAGGAGATGATGGTGGTCCGATGTAGTTTCTGAGTGCACAACTTCCTTACCTCAAGAAAGCTGGACTCCATGGCCAGTCAAAAGCTTGGTTGCCCGGACAGGCTTTTGCAAAAGTAAAGACATCACAATCATAAATTATTTATACTAACAATAAACTATATACAAATTAGGAACCTTTAGTCTCCCAATTCTTAATAAAATTGGCTGGCTTGCAACTGGAAGATTTGTTTCTTGACCCACAGTGTGAGGCCAATTAAACATATAGCTAATATGAGTTAGAAGGCTACTAGTATTATCAGAGGTTGCAAGGCGAAGTGGGCTATAGCTTGCGCTGTAGAAGACCAACTGAAGATGTCCTATTACGACTGTTGGGAGTCCAAGTCCAAGTCCTCGGATGATTCTATAATCACCTTGGTGGAATGATTAACTGTTAAGGCAATTTGACGGAGGGAAAGAGATACCTCCAGTACTCTGTGAGCTAGGCAGGTGAGATTCCGTAGCCACGTAGACACAGGGATCTCATCCTTGAGGTGGAATTCGACTAGTTCGGACTCTGTGGGTGCGTACCCGGTTTCCAGAATATAATCTTTTATCTTCCGCCTGAGATAAAAGTTCTGGCCAAAACAATCTTGGACGTGCTGTGCTCAAAAGCAAGGGTTGCCGGCGGTGCAGTTGATAATTACGGTTGCACCTCTGGGCAATGCAGTTACTTGCTGACAGGGGGTTCATAAACAAAAGCAGTCATTGGTGATCTGAGCCATAACTGAGTAATTAACTGGGATTGCAATATATTCAGAAGTGTTACCATGACAGAAGCTTTCCATGTTCTGAAAGCACTGCACCCAATGTTGGTGGAACAGGCAACCAGATAAATCAAAGGAGTGTGAACCATTGTACCAGTGGTACATTCGTCGGGGCAGTAAGGTGGCATTAGCGGCTATCAGTGGCAGTCTGAGGTGGGACATGGGGTGTAATATTACCGGATCTAAAATCTTTTCATGCACGACTTCCACCTTTAGAGTTAAGCTCTCCCAAGTGGCATGCTGTACTTGTGCTAAAGCAGCAGGGTGTTCCAGAGATTCTCGGTAGCGTTCCCTAAGGAGGCTTAGAATCTCTGGATGCATTAAACCCATGAGGCTAGTTTGGATGTCTTGGGTGGCGAATGTGATCATATTGCTTTGCAGCTGGGTGCATTGGACTGCTACCGACATATTATGAGTCGTGGTTTTTAAGGAACGGCCAAGGTCAGACACTATGTCTCTCTCAGCACCAACCCATTGCAGTAATAACTGACTGATTAAATCCATTCCTCTCCCCAGGTTGGTTAAACCCGTGGCTGAGGATACTCCAATTTTCTTTGTCTTAGACCCAATCATTCCCAATTTATTTGCTAACACTTTATTGTCCATTGCATTAATTATCGCGCCACCAGTTCCTATTCCTCCTAACACAGTTCCTAGAATGCTTCGCTTAGGGCGAACATGTGGGTGGGAAAACGACAACCACCACTTTTCCCAGTGTTCCAACTGTGTCCAAGCCAAATTTAAATGGGGTTGACAAGCAGGTATGACCTTAGAAATATTTACAATGGTGAAGTTCAGGATCATGGTGGTTACAATGGGTTGAGAGTTTGAATAAGCAACTACCTCTATGTCTTTACGAGCTACGGTGCTCCCCACATACGTAGCCAGGGAACTATCGGAAGGAGGGGTATAAACAGGGGTGTTTGGACAGCACATCTTGCCACAGGAGAATTTGCAACTGATCGGGGTATGGGTGAGGTTATGGCATGTGAACAGAAAAGTTTTCCATTCCCACGCCAGATAGCAGTTGTCATAAGTAAACCTGATTATAAACCGGGAAGCATCACGGTGCTGACTCCGGACCATCTTGACGGTCAATGGAAACGGTGCTGTCGCCATTTCGGTATATACTTTAGCTTCACTGTCAGCCACAGACATTTTTAACTCTGAGCTAAGTCTACCTTTAGGGCGTACCTGTATCTGGAAGAATAGCTCAAAAGGATAGCACTTATGGAACCATGGTAACATACGAGTATTGTGTAGCAGGCCTTCTGCCTCCTTATAAGGATTCCAATGGCAGATCACCTGTATTGCCAATCTGTTGTGAACTGGATTGTGTATTCGGGAGAGGTTCTGACTGTACATCCAAACAATCCAAACCATAACCGAATCCACGTAAACGGTCCCATTCTGTCTCCTTGTGGGGAATACAGAAATGGGATTCCGTCACTACCTTATACTAACCTACCTATAGGGGCTATTTACAGAAGCGGGGGTAAGCAGAGCAGACCGCTGTCCCGGTCCAACAACATTCCTTTACCTGTTGTCGAATGCTTCATAAATGGAAACAAACGTTTTTGACAGATTAATGGCGGGTACTTGCTTGTAATTCAATGAAGTCTGTGGATTTATTGGGCATATGTTAGGCTTTTGGATGCCTGGATCCTCCGACTCCGGGATTACTACGGAGGCGGGATCAACAGGCTGGCCTTTCCACTCCTTCAATTGAGAGACATGGAAGAATTTAAGCCAGTCTCCCTTTTTCCTAGGAATTCTGACCTAATAAACCACAGGGGAAATCCTTTTTACAATTGGGATGGGACCCACCCATTTGGTCGCAAGAGAGTGCTTGTCCTTATAGAAATTTCTATACAAGACCAGCTTTCCTTCTTCCCACTGGCAAGGGTGATGTACCCATCCTAGTCTTTTGTCCATTTTTTTTAAGCGGGTATCTGAGCTCCTTTTGATGTCCTTTGAAGAACCTGGTCCAAATTCATGGATGCATAAAATACAATTGGCTGTCATGAAGTTGGGGTTCTCTGTTCCTTTTTTTCTGACTCAAGGGTATGATAAAGCAAAATTACTTATTCTCCAAAGACTTAAGGATATAGCAATGCAATCCCAGATGGCAGAGATTAAGTCCTGCCAATCTAATACATTTTTTGTTTCTTACGTTCCACTGAATTCACCCCTTCCTCATTATCTGGTTGATTTTCCAACTTATAAAATGAAGTTAGCCTTTCTGCATGCTAGATTGAATGTTCTCCCACTGGCAATTCGGATGGGCAGGTACAATAATGTTCCTATGAAGGACAGAGTATGTGCTTGCAGCTCTGTTTTAATAGAAGATTTAATTCATGTTCTACTTGAGTGCCCTACTTATAATGATCTTAGGAGCAAGTATATTTTTCCTTTATTGAAGTCTTTTAAGGGAAAATCCTCCTTCGCGGAAGTTTGTTTTCTGCTATCTGATACTGTGAAATATGTGTCTTTCAGAACATCTAAATTTCTTGTTAGGACCTTACAATTACGTGCTATAAAGAACAAGGAGGGGTATGGAAAGTGATTCATTTATTGCTGGTTATGTGTTACATGTAAATTGGCTGGATTATCCTTTCTCATTTTATCTTATTTTATTTTTTCGTTTTTGTACAATGGCTGGCTGCTAAAATACAATAAACTTGACTTGATAATCTTTTGTCCATTTTCTGCAAATTCTTCCCTAGAGTCGCTACCTATCTATGTATCTGGCCTATGCGTTGTATCAGATTCCTCACCCACTTGTTGTTCAAGACAACAGGCTCTAAATTAGAGAGGAGGCTTGTATCTATGCAGAAGGCTTCTGGCAGCATCGTTTTACACCCAGTCATAACCATGTGTGGAGTAAAACCATGTGATGCCACTGTGCCTCTAAAGGCCATTAGGATGATGGGTAGCTTACTGTCCCAATCCTTCCCTGAAGAGCGCACTACCTTCCGGAGTGCCTCCTTCAAGGATCGGTTTGTTCTTTCTATTTGCCCTGAGCTTTGCAGGTGATGTGCTTTATGGAATCTTTGGCGTATGCCTAGTGCCTTGCACAGTTCTTGTGTCACCTCGCCGGTGAAGTGAACTCCGAGGTCAGACTCAAGGTCACGTGACACACCCCAGCGAGCCCACACATTGTTAAACAGCAAGCATGCAGCTGTGCTTGCTGTGTTGTCACGGCAGGGAAAAGCCTCGATCCATTTACTAAAGGGATCAATCACGGCTAGGCAATACTTGTTTCCTCTAGGTGTGGTGGGTAGGGGACCTATAAAATTGATCTGGATTCGTGTCCAGGGACCCTCAATCTGCTGGTGCTGAATGGGCGCTTTACGTCCGGAGGTGTCAGCATTGACCATGGCACAAGACAAGCAATTGTCTACCCACTAGTTTACATCTTGCTTGATCTGGGGCCACCATCCGGTTTCCCTGACTCTATCTAATGTGATCCCTCGTCCACGATGTCCCTGTTCGTGTACGAATTGAATCACGTCCCCTCAGAGATCTTTGGGCACTATCCAGTGGCGCTGACCACTGGCATCTATTGCCCAGAACACGCCATCAGCCTGTTCTGTTTTAAACTGTCCTGATTCATCCGTCCCTGCTTTAGCTAGCTCTGCTATTTCAGGGTCTCCATTCTGCAGCGTTCCTAAGTCGAGAATAGGGGGTATGAGGAGCTCTTTAGGGTTAACATTGATGAGGGCGATGAGAGCCCCATCGTCCTGTAAGGCCACATCCTTGGCAATGGCATCTGCCCTGTTGTTCCATATACAAGAAGCCGTGCCTTTCCTTTGATGCCCTCGGACGTGAGCAACCCATGTAGGGGCTGTCCTTTCTTCAATTTGGGCAGCAATACTGACCCACTTATCCAGATGGGCTATGGGCTTCCCATCTGCAGTCTTTAAGTCATTTTGGAGCCAGATTAGGAGCCATACACTGGCAGCCTTAGCTGTCCAATCTGAGTCCATGTAAATGGCAAGGGGGCAGTCAAACGGTTCGTGCTCTAAAATAGCCTTTAGAGCTTCTACTTCAGCCTCTTGGCTGGAGTGGGGTCTGGCTTCACCTGGAGGGTGAAGGAATCTGTGACTCGGATCGCTCCAAAGCCTGTCCTGGGGCTGCCATCCACATGCATGGAGGAATCATCACAGAACCAACAAACAAAGCCTTGCAGTTGAGCTTCTCCAAGAGAGGCTCCCCATTCGACTGGCCAATTATTCTCAATCAGAGGTGGCAATGGGCACTCATGTGTGGCTCTGGTCATAACTAGACCATAGGGAGCCGGTGGGTCTTGTGGCTGTTTTTGGAAATCCACTCCATGTGACACCAGGGAAACAGTCCATTTGGCAATCCTTGCATTGGATACCTGGCCATTCTGGACTTTTCCAGACAGGATATATTTAAGCGGTGTGTGGAGGTCTGGACAATCACACGGGAGCCTCCTATCATAAATTCCCAGTGTGTTAGAGCCCAAACTAACGCGAGGCATGTCTTTTCGCAGTGGGTGAATTTGGTTTCATATGGGTTCAAATTGCGGGAGGCATAAGCTATAACATGCTGCATGCCATTTAATTGCTGGGACAGAACTGCTCCTATACTCCTATCTGAGGTGGCTAATTGTATAAGGAATGGTTTGGCCATGGGCAAGCACTGGTGCTTTCATGAGGTCCTCTTTCAGTTGAGCAAATGCCTCCTGCTGTGCAGGTCCCCATTCCCACTGGGAATTCTTTTTCAAAAGGGCATACAGAGGCTTTGCCTTGGTGGCAAAAGACTCTATGAAGTCCCTTGAGAAATTGAAGGTTCCCAGGAGCGAGTGCATGTCAGTAGGGGCGGGTAATTTGACTATTACCTTGACCTGCTGCACATCAGGCGTGCGCCCTTCAGTTTCTAAGAAAGCCCTAAGTATTTGACCTCTGTGGTAAACAGCTGTGCTTTTTCTCTACTGGCTTTAAATCCAGTGTCTCTAAGGATGGCCAGTACTTCGTGGGTAATGTCGCTGGTCTTTGTTTCCGAATCAGAGTGGATTAGAATGTCATCCATGTATGACAAGACGTGGGCTTGGAAGGCTGGCTGCAGCCTAGACCACATCTTGAGCTCGTGGGCATGGCAGATGCTAGGGCTTGAATGGAAACCTTGAGGCGTTCTTTTGAAGACGTACTGTTGCCCTCTGAACGTGAAGGCGAACTTGTACCAGCACGCTTCCTGCAGCGGTATTGAATGAAAGGCATTAGCCAAATCCAATACACTGTAGTACTTGTGTTACCCTGTGTACTGGGGGTCCTGGGAGGGACACCAAAACGTGCTCAACTAAAGATGGGGAAAATTAGCTCAGAGCACTGCTTAGCGTTACGAGGGGCAGGGTAATGTAGCGAGATCTTGAACCCTATGTCTACGGGATCAGACCGAGTCAAGGAGCACACAGAAGTTGAAACAGTAAGTGATATTTTATTAAATACAGGCAAACAGTGTATGTGGCACATTCACACAAGATAACTAAGGAAATAAAGGTTGGAGTGGTATAGAGGGATTTTTAGGGGAGTTGCTGGTTTGAGTGATACTTTACCTGTCCTGAAGCCTGGAAAAATAGAGAGCGAACCTGGGGTGCGATGTAGCTCAGCACGTGGAGCTGAGGGGAGGCTCGCCAAGCAAAGTGACAGCAAGGTGGGATGAAACTTGGGAGCCATCCGAGGAAGGTCTCAGAATCAAGGGTTTTTATAAGGAGAATGTGACTGCAGGCTATGCCGTACTTGGGGGAAAACAATAGATTTGGAGTTGGAGACAAAGCCTCCGAAAGGTCAGAATCTGAATGATTGAGTTATGGCAGAGGTTCTCAATAGAATAGCCAGTATACAAACGCAGAGTACTTGGGTATTGTATAGTTCACCCATCAAGCTGCCATTGCGGAGCAGAGGATATTTTGTAAGTTGCGTGCATACCTAATCAGAGTACTTGCCTGGAGGTCTCCTAAAGCAGCAAGTCAGCTATTCCTGGCCTGCCTGTATTGTTGTTTGAATATTATGGCAGTTAACGGCTGAACTTGTTTGCAGTGCTTGTCCGGTGGCCTCGCAAGCACGTGGAAGGGAATAGAGAAGTGAAGCCGAATTATGATATCAAAAGGATATCTTTTAATATCCCCAAAGCTCGGACTAGCCAGGGCAGTAACACTTGGCTCTCGCAGCAATAGCAGACAAGATCTCATTTTATTTGACCACAACTGGTGCCACGGGGGGAGTGACGGAGTTCAGAGCGCTGAAGTCCACTGTCGTTCTCCACGTTTTACCGTCAGCCTTTAGCACGGGCCACAGGGGTGCATTGCAGATGGATTGCATAGGAGTGACTACGTCCCATTGGACAAGCCCTTCAATAGTCTTTCCCATGCCTTCCTCTGCTTCGGCTGGATACTTGTATTGCTTCTGTGGCGGGGGGTCCTTGCCTTCAATTAACACACAAGCACCCTTCACCTTGCCACACTCAATTTTGTCTGTGATCCAAACCTCAGGGAAAGCTTGTACCCACGGATCACTGGCAACGCATTGCACAGGGGCAGGGGCTTTAATAGCAGCAAAGCGGTGTATCGCGGAGATCTCAAGGGGCCCCTTATCTAGTTGCCACAAAAACCCATTCGCATAGTTCACCATGAGCTTATTTCCTGGAAGGAATCCGATGCCCTCGTCCTCCCCTCGGTTTTCACAAGCCCACAGTTTAAAATGGAACGTATTTATGGACATGGGGATGTTTGTCCACACTTTAGCTTGGTGTCCCCCCCATAACCAGTCAATTGGACCGTTTCAGTGGTAGGCTCACCGTGTCTGACTAGCCTAGAGTGCAGCACGTTCAGTGCTGCACCCGAGTCAACAAGAAGGGCGGCAGGAGTTTTATCCCTCTCGGTCCCTATGCCTGCCATCACCCAGAATCTTCCCCACTTGTCTGGCTTCAGTCAAGACACGACATTGCGAAGGAGCTTCCTGGACCGGAGACACCCCTATTCAGACATCTCCAAGGTGGGATAGTATCCAGCTGGAGGGGGGCCGTTGGTCACAGTATTTACCGTCTGTTTACTTCCTGTCAGGAGATGCTACTCTAGGACTTCTAGGAGCTCTGCTGTGGGCCTTTTGTCGAACTGGCTCATGTCCAGTCCGAGTCTCCTTAACATTCCCCAGATCTTCACTCGGTCAGCCAAGTAGGTCTGGGCAGTAGGGTCGTAGCCGCTGGACGTCTCCCTGGGAGCACTACTGTCCGTGGCCTGTTTTGGAGCTGGAGGCTGAGGAGCGAAATTCCCTTCCTTGCTGAGCTGACTGCGGGAGTTCCTGGCCTGCCAATGCTCCTGCCTAGGTCAGAGATCCTGTCTTGGAGGGGGACGTGAATTCCAGTTCCCCTTTGGGACAGAATTTGGGGCTGTCTTCCTGTGCTGGGAGTGGGGACCATAATTAGAGTATGTTACCTCCTGTATGGGCTCCCAATTCCCTGCTTCCTTCCTGTGAGACTTGGGAGGGTGTTTCAGGGAGCCAGCCTCACGGAGCAGGTCAGCAACCCTCTGGAGGTTGTTGCTGAATTCCTCCCAGCCTGTAGTCTCAGCGTCTACTAATCCCAGGGCCATCTTCATCTCGTGGTTCAGACCTCCGTAAAGGAGAGTCTTGAACTCCACATGATTAAAATTGTACCCTCCTGGAACCAAGGGGACCTTTTCTGCGAGTATAGCCAGGAGCTGTTTCCTAGCCACATAGGCTTCAGGGTTCTCCCTGGGACCCCATTGCTCCATGACATATAAAATGCTAGCGCTCTGTCCTGGCCACAAGATCCTGATGACTTCCCTCATCCATTCATGGGCCTCGAGTCTCACTAAACGTCGGGCTGCCATGGCTGATTCTAAAGTGGGGAGCTCAGCCGGGGACATACACGACCTAGCCAGCTGAGTTAGGTCTTGGCCATTGGCAGTGGGATGAGAATGGATCACGGCATTAAGCCACATGATCCAGGTTGACTTATTTAAAGGACCTAGTTGGTCTGCTATAGCCTTAGCATCTGTGGCTCTCCAGGGGACTCAGGTCTCTATCTCCTGAGTCTCCTGCACCTCTACTCTGATCCTCCCTGTCCTGAAAGGGCAATTCTTTTGGTCATCGACCTGGTTTCTACAGGCTGGACTGGGACCCTGTGGTCACTCCAGTCTGGGTTGTGGGGGAGTGTGGCCAGTGCGTCTTCTGGCAGCAGCTCCCCCGGGGCATCGGGGGAAATGAGGGGAGAATCTCCGGGCAGACAGCTGAAATTAATGCCCGGTGAGTGTGGAGCTGGTTCTCCAATGCCTCAATTCGTTAAAGGCAAGCCGCATGGCTGACAGCCTCCTGCTGCTCCTTGATCTGGCCAACCATAAATTTAGCAGCAGATCGTGCGTGGGCTAATTCTGCTTCTAATGAATTAGCCCTTTCCTCCCAAGTTTGAGCTTGGAGGGTGACATTATTCAATTTCTGGGCAGTAGCCTGCACTATGGACGCGAACATTACCTTGTCTGCGCGCAGAGCTTCCATCTCGGCGTGAAGCCGGGCAATCTCTTTCTCTGACTCTATGAGTTTGGCTCTGGCCTCAACCAGGGTGCAGGATGCATCTCTTGCCATAAGCCAAAGTCCCCATGCGGCCAACACATCTTTGGATGGCCCGAATAGGTTCTTGGACCTATGTGCTTGGGCATATGCTTCTCTTAAGGTAGCGAAGGGATCTGCCGTCTGGAAGCTCGTGTCCTTCCAGAGGCATTTTCCTTTGCTCAGAACCCACTATTCCCATTTTCCCTTGACCTCTTTTTCCAACATGAGGTCCTTCACTTCCATTCTTCCTATCTGTTCCTACTATTCTCACTTTCAAATGGGACCAGGACCTGGAGGGACTGGAAGGATCACCGAGACCCCTGGGGGATTCTAGGGAAACAGACTCAGCGGAACTTAACTAGGGAAGAGGGTTGGGAGCCTATCTCCAGCCTGCCTGGAAAATGTCACTTTTGCCTGTCTAAACCCGGCCTTTCACCTCGACAGCTTAGGGGCAAAAGGACGAGGACACGGTTCAGGGACAGGGAGAATCACCTAGATTCTGGGGAAACCTTCCCTGGGACTCCGCCTGACAATGAAGGGGGAAAACGAACTCTCAGGAACTAACAATGCTGCCTGGCCAAGCAGCAGGGGAAAAGGGAGAGGAACCTAACTGAACCATCCCTAATAGTTTTTTGGGTGAGGGGCGCCTTTCCTCTACCTTGGGAAAACTTCTCTTAAAAACCCTTGCTTAGGTCGGGACTCACCACCCACACCTATTTTCTCCAAATCGGGACGCACCCGAAATCTAACTCAGACGGGATGCACCTGTGCTCTGTACTTCTGAACGGGATGCACCCGTGCCTTAACTCTCTGAATGGGATGCACCCGTATTTCCTCGGGGGGGGGGAATTCTTCCCTAAGTGCTGTGTGCCTTGCCGTGTATGTATGGACTGTACCTAACGAGGTTCTCAGCACGTGGAAGCTGAGGGGAAGGCTCAGTGAATGGAGCGGCAGCAAGGCGGTATGGAAGCCAAGAGCGATCCGAAGAAGCGCTCAAAACCAGGGGTTCTTATAGGGGAAAATGTGCCTGTAAGGTAGTCCATTCCTGGGGAAAACAATGGGTTTCAAGTTGGAGACAAAGCCTCTGGAAGGTCAGTTTTTAGCATGATTGGATTTTGACGGCGCTGTCAGTAGCGCAGACAGTATGCAAATGGAGAGTGCTTGACAGTTGAGTAGTCAGAAGAGCTAATCTCATCAAGCTGCCTGTTCGGTTCCTTTGTATGCCTTGTGCATACTTAATATAGTTTTAAAGTGTACCTGCCTGGAGGTCTCCTGGAGCTGTGTGCCAGAAAATTACTGGCCTGCCTAGTTTTGTTTTGCATTTTTCAACTTGAATAGCCGTGTCCGTGTGCGTGTTTGTCCGGGGGCCTCACAAGCACGTGGTGGGGAGCAGTTTGGAATGGCCAATTATTTGATATAAAATTATATTTAGTAGACCTCAGGTTCGGACTATGCACCACAGTAACAATACCAAGGTCCATTTGACGCTCTATGTCCACTATCCTTTGTTTAATAGCCGTTTTGGCTCTATCGTAGCCCAAATTACATAAGGATTCTAGAGGATTCTTTGTATTTTAGTAACCACTGTTTGATTCCATCTAGAATGGAGTCCATCTTTCAGCACCAAAGAGATAAAGCCAATAGAAGAAAAAACTAATCTAAGCCAATGGTTTATTATAATCACCCACACCCTAGACTCTATTTTCATACAGCCTGACTCTAATCTTAGGGTAGCATTTGAAACACACTTGGGAGTCTGAAAGATCGCTCTTAGAAATCTTGTTTATACAACCTCTAATGGTGCATAGTTTTCAAAGGGACCCAGCAGAGCACCATAAAGGAGTTGCGCAATCACTTTTGCCTCAAACAATTTGAGGGCTGCTGGTATAAATTGTCCTTTTGACCTAAAAAATTTTTGAGTAGCCAATGAGCTTCTTTGAGCATTATCTGCAGCATATTTCTCATGCATTTTCAAACTACCATTTGCTTGTAAAACTACACCCAGATATTTAAAGCAAGAAACCTGCTCAATTTTATGGCCATCAATATTCCACAATTGTTTTTTAGACCTTTTGGTAAAGGCAATAATTTTAGTTTTTTGATAATTGAGTTCTAATTGATTTGCCCTGCAGTACTGAACCAAGGTTCTCAGTGATCTTTTAAGGCCAATGGGTGTTCTTGAGAGTATGGCTGTATCGTCTGCATAGAGCAGGATTGAAATATTCCTATCAACTATCTTTGGGGGGATGAAAGTTAGTTTTCTCGAACTGAGCCACCATAGAGTTGATATAAAAATTAAATAGGAGTGGGGCTAGTATACAGCCTTGCTTCACACCTTTCTGTATTTCTATGGTTTTGGTAAGGTGCCCAAGAGGATTACCTCTTACTTTCATAGATGTCTCTTGATACAGCATATGAATCAAGTGGAGCAGACGCTTATCAATTGAGGAGGCCTCCAGCTTCTCCCACAGTAGAACCTGTGAAACAGAATCAAAAGCTGCCTTAAAATCAATAAAGGCAGCATACAATGAAGTTAGGCTACTGGAAGCGTATTTTCTAACCACGTGATGTAATATCAAACATTGATCAATGGTAGAGCGGCCTTCTCTGAATCCAGCTTGCTCATCTGTGAGTATCTGTTCCCCTTCCATCCATTCAAGCAGCCTCACTTGCAGATGTCTTGTATACATCTTGCTGATTGTATTTAAAAGGCTGATGGGTCTATAGTTTGCTGGATCCTCTTTTCTCCCTTTCTTAAAGATAGGAACAATAATTGCAAGACCCCATGCCTTGGGGACTATTCCATAGGTGTCAATAAAAGTGAAAAGTGTAGCCAGGAGCAGAATCCAGAAGTTCTGATTATTCTTGAATACTTCTGATGGTATAAGATCTTCTCCTGGTGCTTTTCCTGATCTTGACTGAATTATTAAGCTTTTAACCTTAGCTTCCGATACTGGGGTCCACAGGGGGAGATTTTCCATTTTATGGGTAATTTGGTCTCTTACAGCATTCATATCTGAGTAGAATTCCTTAAAGTAGGCTTCCCATGTAGTTAAAGGGATATGGCAGTTTATCCTGTCATGATCGTTGCTTTGCGATCTTGCAATAATATGCCAGAAGAGAGCGGAGTCCTTGGATCTAGCTGCAGCAATAAGTTGCACCCAGTTGTTTTTCATAAATTCTTTTTTCTTATATGCTATTAGTTGCTCGTATTGTCTTTTTGTTTTAAGAGATAAGAGGCATCTATCAATGATGTATTTGTTGTATATAACCTATATTTACTAACAAGAGTTTTTTTGGTTTCTATGCATTCTTTGTCAAACCATGGCTTGGAATGGTATAACTGTTGATTGGAGCAGATTCTACTCTCAGAAGTTAAATATTGCCGCAGTTCTTGAATAAGAGTTTCGTATCTTTCAATAACTAGACCTGGTTCTGCTGTTATCAGGGCAGATCTCATACTCTGGAAGCGGTCTGAGCTCAGTAGGTCAGTTATCCTCTGGTTTAAATATGGGGACCATTTAGGTCTGCAATAATTTTCCCCTAATGGGTTGAAAGACAATTGATGACAATCTTTGGATCGAGTCTCAAGAGTAAAATTATTTAACTGAAGCATGATTGGGAAATGGTCACTATCAATCTTAGGCATAACTTTAAGATGTTTGTCATATGGTAAAAGGTTTCCAGAAACAATTACATAATCGATTGCACTCATTCATAGCCTAGAGAAGTATGTAAATTCTGCTGGCTTATCATTCTCCAATATACCATTCAATATATAAAGATCTAGCCGGTGAGTTACTTGAGCCAAACAAAGACCTGAATAATTTGTTTTGGTATCCTTTGAGCTACAAGTGGGGAGACTATAATCATTTTCTGGTTTCAGATGGGGACATTTGTATGGTGAATAAAGGGTATAATCATCTGGTCCCATTCTAGCATTCATGTCTCCCCCCATAATCAACGGTGTGTCAGGGTATTCCAAAATAAGTTCAGCCACATAATTTTCTAATCTAGACCACATGGCTTTAGTTTGGGATCTTTGTCTTATAGGAAGCATATATATAGGAAGACGTTAACTATCACCAAAGACTGAATTTTAAACTGGATGAGCACTACCATAGCATATGGATTGAATGTGGGGAGAGTCCTCAACGTAGCATGTAAGGTAGTAGAAATAAAGATCCTCAGTCCTCCTTTTGCTCTTCCATACTTTAGTCCGGGTTCTGCTCTTATGGATGATGATTGAAATCCATTCAAGGTTAATTCTTCATTGCCCCATGATTCCTGTATTAATATAATATCATATTGGGAGAGGAACTCACTGAAGCAGGGGTCCTTAGCTGATGCCCGTGTTACCCTGTATTCTGGGGGTCCCAGGAGGGACATCTAAATAACCTTGCAATTACACAAATTGGGGAAATTAGTCAAGAGCACTGGTTGGCAAAATGAGAGGCAGGGTAACGCAGAGGAATCTTGTAACCCAGTGTTTACGGGGTCAGGCCAAGTCAAGAAGCAGACCGGTTTGAAAGTAATGAATGATCTTTATTAAAGACAGGCACACAATGTAAGCAACACACACACACACAGATAACTAAGGAAAATAAAGGTGTGAGTAAGATAGTGGGATTTTCAGAGGGATCGTTGATTCGGGTGATACGAAACCTGTTCCTGAAGCCCGGAAGAAGACGGAGAGCGAGGCTGGGGTTCAATGTACCTCAGCACGTGGCGCTGAGGGGAAGCTCGCCAAGCGATGCGGTAGCAAGGCGGTCTGGAACTCGGGAGCGATCCAAAAAAGCACTCAAAGTCAGGGGTTTTTATAAGGAGAATTGTAACCGCAGGCTAGGTCGGACTTGAGGAAAACAATAGATTTGGAGCTGGAGACAAAGCCTCCGAAAGGTCAGAATTTGAATGATTGAGTTACAGCCAAATTGTCAATAGGATAGCCGGTATGCAAACAAGGAGTACTTGAGCATTGTATAGCCTGATCATCAAGCTGCCAGAGCTGGGCAGAGGATCTTTTGAAAGTTGCGTGCATACCTAATGGAGGTACTTGCCTTGAGATCTCTTAAAGCTGCCAGTTGGCTGTTTCTGGCCTGCCTGTATTGTTTCGGAATATTACGGCGACTATCGGACGAGCCTGTCCGGGGGCCTCGCAAGCAAGTGGAGGGTAATGGGTATGTGAAGCCGAATTATCGATATCAAAGGTATCTTTTTATATCCCCCAAAGCTTGGGCTAGCCAGGGCAGTAACACCTGCCATCCCACAACATTACAGGTAATCAAGGTGAGCTTACTCTGGTCTGCCATATGTCATGCAGTTATGTTTTCATTTGGACATATTATGTCATCAGTAATTAAACCATGCTTCCTTATCATTTGGTTTGTACATGAGTCTGAATTAATCAAGGCTACATGGGCATCAAAATGCAGATCTCCAGTGAGCAGGGAGCCTAAATCATTAGCTCGGAAGTCATCCTTCGGGTTATTTGTTATCTGTATGTTTGGAGAAATAAGCTTCCTTGTCATAATAGAGGGGCTCAAACAATGCACCTGTCTCATGTTGTCAAAATCGATCAGTGGTATAGACGTATCTGTCATACGCTCTTTAGGGAGGGCATTGGAGTGAGCATTTATAGTTACTGCCTCAGCTGACTCTGGCTCCCTAAAGGTATGAGAGTTCTGAGTACACTCTGTACCCCCCAGTATTATCTCTGCCTTCAACGTCACAAGTCTCCCAATTAAAGACATTCAAAGTTTTTATCCCTACTTGCACTTCCTCTAGCCTATTATTTTTTCCCTGTTAGCCTTCTATAGTTGCCATGATCTCACATAATGATTTAGTAATATGTTCGGCTGATAACCCCAAATCCTTTATCTTTGTTATTTGTTGAAGAAGATCTGTTTGGGCGTCATCAGGTTCACCATACAGTCTGTTAAAGTCATCTTTTCTTCTTAAGTGACCAGTTTGATCTTCAAGGGGGTTTACAACATCTTTATCATCCCTATGATCACGTGTGGACCTTTCCGAGGATTGTGGGGTCCCAGTCGTATTCCAGCCAGGATCATAATTGGAATTGATATCCCGATTCCTGTTCTTTTTATTTCTCTTAAATAAAGGGTGAATCACTGGGTCACAGAACACTCTAGCTGGGGCGATTTGTAACGAAGACAAAAAGTTATTCATTTTGAAGAGCATAGTTGGAATGGAGGCTACTTCAAGTGACAGTAGAATTCTGTTATTCCGTCCTACTCGAGGGAGACTATAAACTTCAGTTAAATCAATAGCGTATAGATTTGCTCTCAACATTTTACTCAGAGATGGTCTAGCTGCCTCCAGAGAGTTCCACTGGCCTCGATTAATTCTATTGTCAAGAATATGTAGTAGAACTTTATTTAGCACCAATGTACGCAGCATCTTTGGATTACTTAGATCTTGTGGAGCTCTTACGTACTGCTGTGAAATTTGGGCCGGATTAGGTTGTGCCAATTTATTTCCTAAAGCTTACTCTCTTGGCTATGCTTCTTGATATATTCCTCAAGCAATTCTTCAACTTTATGAATATTTTTTATTTATTTTCATCAGTTGTTCAAATATTGAAATTACCGTGTGGGCTGTTAGCAAGCATTGTGATGCAATAAAATCTAATGAGGGCTCTTGCCTCTGATGAAAATTCTCAGAAAAGTTATCACCCTTCCTTGAGGGGGTAGATAGATCACAATCCTCTAATCCAGACAGGTGTGCAGACCTCTCCCCATGGTCATCCTTGTCGATTATCACCCCAACCTGTACCCACTCTTCTGTGGATGGAATGAAAGATTCATTTATGCCCATTGCAAGGTTAGAATTTGAATTTCTATTCAACTCCTTTGAAGTAAAGTATTGTTCAGTCTTTAGCTGTTTTGAGTCTCTACTCGATTGTGAAGATCCAGAGTAAACTCTTCCTCTTTTCTTATTTCCCATTATCAGTCAGCAGGCTTTTAATTAAAATCTCAAGGATAATAAGTCAAGGACTTCTTGCAGATGGCAATTAAATGCAACTTAAAAGGTTTGTAGCTTTCACTATATCACTCCCACATTCTGTGCTGGCGGATTTGAATTTAACCAAACTTAAACAAACTTAATATACTTACTAGCCAGCAGTATAAAGTTCTTTCCTCTGCCTTCCTGTTTTCAGGCGATAAAAATAATTAGGATGACAGATAGAACTTAGGGTTATTTAGAGTTATTTGTGAGTGTTTTGAGAAAGTTTATCAGCAAGAGTTACTATGTTGTTGCCTCCAGCGCCATCTTTTCCCCTCGGTCTCGCCTTCCAAAAAAAAAAAAAGGGAATTTATAATTCAAACTGATGCCTCTGACTTCACTATGGGAGCAGTGCTCCTCCAATATGACAAAGTAGGACACCTGAAGCCATATGCTTTCATCTCAGAAAAATTCTCTGAACCTCAACACAACTGGCCGGTACGGCAAAAAGAAGCCATGGCTATCCACTTTGCCGTCACCACTTGGAGACATTTCCTGGAAGGCACATGGCTACCCTTCCAAGTTTCGACTGATCATCGCAACATAGAAACTCTGAAAATGGCCAGGAAATTAACTCCTTAACAAGCACAATGGGCTGTTTTTTTTCTACACTTTAGATTCCAGATTATTTTTAAGCCAGGTAAGACAAACACTTTAGCTGACCCTCTGGTCAGACTACCTTGCCACGAATCATCTACCAACGCATCGCCCCCCCCAAGAACAAAGTCTTTTTACCCCTGAAACCCTTGGACTACAAGTCACAACATGTGTGCAAGAATGCACGCGCAACTCTGTCTCCTCTATGCTCGATTCTACCTTCCAGCAAGCCATAAAAACGCTTATACATCTGACAACTGGCTGCAAAGCCACCCCAATGCAGTTGCATGGACTAAAGACTTAGCCTTCATTGGATCTAAACTTTATGTACCTCCAAGTTGCAAAACAGAAATTTTGAAAAGATATCGCGACTCCAAACCTGATGGACATTTTGGTTTTCTTAAAAAACTCCATGCCATCAGAAAACTTTTTCACTGGCCAGGACTCACCAAATCCGTTCAAGACTACATTAAAAACTGTCCTGTCTGCAACACCTGCAAAACCTCTACTTCAAAATCACACGGACTTCTACAACTGCTTCCTGTACCTTCGTCCCCTTAGGATGTTATTTCTAGGGACTTTATCATGGGTCTCCCCAACTCCTGAGGCAGCCATGCCATTTGGGTTGTGACAGACTGCTTCTCCAAGCCATCTCACTTCATTCCTCTCAAAAAAGTCCCCACAGCTGAAAAACTGGCAGACCTCTTCATCAACAACATCTAGAAACTAAACGGCCTGCCCTCCACCATCATCTCCAACAGAGAACCTATCTTCACATCCAAATTCTGGACTGCACAACTTAAATCCATCGGTATTACCCAGAAACTCAGCAGCAGCCATCATCCTCAGACGGATGGACAAACCAAACGTGTCAATCAAACCCTGGAACAATACCTTCGTTGATTTGTCAATTCCAACCAAAACACCTGGGTGTCCCTCCTACCATTCGCTGAATTTCCCTACAGTTCTGCACTCCACTCTTCAACTAACAAATCTCCCTTTGAAGTAGTCTACAGCACAGCACCAAAGTCTTTTCCCCCTCTTGCTGACACAGCCCCACAAAACACTCCAGCTTCTGTTGTCACCTGGGCTCACAGTGGTCAGAAAACTGGAAAGCAGTCGGTTCTCCCCTTAAGACTTCTAAAGCCTCCCATAAACACCTTGCTGATTGGAAAAGGCAATCCAACCCTGCTGCAAACCAGGGGACCTAGTCTACCCCTCCACAAAGCACCTAACCTCTGATGGACCCTCCAAAAAACTCTTCCCTACATACATTGGTCCTTTCCCAGTCAAATGGGCCATTAATGATGTCAGTTTTGAACTTTCTTTGTCTGCAACTTATAAACTTATCCACCTTATTTTTCATTGCATCTTGCTCAAGCCAGCCCCTTTGCAGACTTCTTCACCAAATGACTCCAATCTCCACGACACGTCCACGCCGCTGCATAATTCTTCTTCCTCACTTTTACCTGCATAACTGCTTATATTGTCTTATAATTCTTGAAATTTGCTGTTGATTATACTCAATACTAACCCTCTTTTCTTCCTGCACTTCATGCACTGTGTATTAATGTGTTACATTTTTTTTCTTTGGGATGGGCAGGATGTCAGGATGCCCTCCATATTATAGTAATGGGATATGTAGTCTAATGTAAGGTAGCAGCTTGCTTGCAACAAAAGTCTAGGACCCAGAGACCATTAGATAAACAAAAGCTAGGAATGCACTGATAAGCCCTGCCAGGCTCTCACTGCTTCAAGGTCTCTCACACAAGGGAGGTAGAAGGATGGGAATTTTATGTACTTGCTGTTGCTTTTGAACTTTAGTCCTCTCACTGAAGTCTTGTACAATGTATCGCACTCGAAATAAATAGTGTTTATGCACTGTACTATTTGTGTGTGTGAATCCAGTTCCTGACAGTGCTGGTGGTAGGTATAAGCAGAGCAAGCTGTCGATGCAGATTGAGATCATACAGAAAGCAAAGGACGATGATGATAATGTCAAGGAGGCAGCAGAGGATGAGCCCTGGGCAAGAGGGAGAACATTCCCAAATGTACGTAGCGGGATGTTCTGGGGAAGTCAATCATTTAATCATCCGAGGGTGCTTGGTACCCAACAACACTTGGAGAATGCATGGGACCTTGCAATTTCAATGATGAAGCACCCACCGGAGTGGAGACTATGGTCTTCCAAGGTAACAAGTGAGGTTCAGTAGAGACCCCCTGCACTGGCAATGATTGCTGCAGGTGTCTCTCATGAGAATGACACCTAGGAAGAATATTCTTATTTTCTTCTTTTTCTGTTTCTTGGAAATTGCTTCTAGATGGATTTTCCCAGTGTCGAAGGCTCTCTCCTCTTATCCTTAGACAAAGTCATCCTGAGGGAGGAATACTGGCCTTCCTCTTCATTGGTATGGGTATCTCTTGATACTGAAGAATGCTGAGATAGAACCATTGTCCATACCAAATTGGGAGTTGAAGAAGGATGGACTGGTCAAGAACCTCCTGATTCTGTGCACTGGGAAGGCCATAAATGCAGAGACAAAACCCTAAGTCATTAACAAGACCGTGAGTGAAGACCTAAGACCAAGAACCAGATACTGAAGCCAAAATGGAGAACGAGCCAAAAACTGTAAATCCATACACTGGGAATTTGGAAACAATTAATTGTAGACAATGAGGGAAAGCTCTGAAGGCTTCTAATGGTGCTGCTGCTGCAGCAGACAAAAAGGAACTGGGGGTTTTGGTGGAAAGGTGCCTTATATAGGCTCAGGGGATGGGGTGGGGTTCCAGTGCTCTAGAAGATTCCGAACAGCGCACTATGCAGGCACAGCTGCCCTATTTGTGTGAGTCACAGAGACCACAAAGAAGAAACAGTTTTTATTTTGTTTTATAAGAAATACTAAGTGAAGAAATGCAAACCAAGAGCGAAAAATACAAAAAAAGAATATGCTAAATAGCAGAATAAGGCAGCAAAACCAACTCGAATGGTGGATGGAAAGAAACTGAGGAGACAGTAGTGCAGTGGCCTCAATCATGCACCATACACAGGAGGAGGTGGGATTCTGTTACCCTGATTTCTGGGGTCCTTTGGGGGACACCTCAGTGTGCTCCAATTAATGGGGAATGAAAACTAGCCGGAGCACAAACAATACCAATATGAGAGGCAGGGGAACCTAGTGAGATCTTTTAACCCAATTTTTACAGGATCAGGCTGAGCCAAAAACCAAGCAGAATTGTCTAATAAATTGATTTTATTTAAAAATAAGTCCTTGCGCACGTTCGCACTTACGCACTCACTCACTCAAGACCTAGCGAGAAATAAAAGAGAGGAAATTTCGTAGGGGTTTTTGGAGGGTTATTGTTGGGGTATGCTGCACCTGGTCCTGAAGTCCGGAGTCAGAGACAGCAGTGGAGTGAGAGAAGAGACTCAGCATGTGGAGAGTTGAGGGGAGAGCTGGACGGAGTGACTTGGAGCCGAGAGCGATCTGGAGCGATCCGAGTGATCCAAGGAACTGCTCAAAAACCGGGTCTTTTTATAGGGGAAGGCTAATCCTTTCCCAGGGAGAACAATAGGTTGAGGAGCTAAAACAAAGCTCCAAAACGTTCATGTCCTTTGCATGATTGGGAGAACAAATCTCCAAAATCTCAAAGTTCCTGGTGTGATTGGTTTTTGCTGGGGTTGTCAAAAGCTGTGGCGGTATGCAAATTGTCCTCACTTGACAGGCTGTTTGTCAGGAGTGCTAATCCTGTCAAGCTGGCTTCTTGGGGCAGAGGACCCTTTGTATAATTTAAAGTGTGCTTGTCTGGAGGGCTCCTGGGGCTACGTGACAAATTATTTACTGGCCTGACTGGGTTTTTCCTGATTTTGGGCATAAGGCTGTGCTTGCCTGCGAGCTCGTCCAGGTGACCTTCTCAGGCACGTGGAAGTATTTTTGATATTAGATATTAAATTGTAGACCCCGGGAGAGGGCTAACTACTGCAGTAACAGTTCTCACCAAACTAGTCAGCTCTGGAGCATTCCAGTGCAGGTCTCTGAACAGGTGCAAAACTGAAGCACAGAGACCACAAAAAAAAAAACAGCAGCTGCCTCCAAAATCCCTAACTATGCATGCATAAACAACATGACAAAAAGAAAAGGGAACAACAGGCAAGTCTGTCTCATGAACTCTCCCCAGGATGTTAAAGCAGCACAGATCTGCAAGGTTGGTATCCAAAAGAAAAATAAGAAAAGTGGAAGGAAAAATAATATCTGAATGCATTTTTAAATAAGCCTTCAACTGGCCTCCAGAAGGTTGAAAATGCTTTTGTTTACTTACCTGTTTTTATTTCAGATGTGCATATTGTTAGTTTTGAATAAAAAATCTACTGAAATCTATTGAATTGCTGTGTGTGTGTGTGTGTGTGTGGTATAGGAATCTATATCCCTATTCTTTCCATGTTATTTCTTCTTCCGATACAAAATTTTGTTATCAAAATAATGTCTAGGAACATAGCTACTTTGTTAAATGAGGTATGCCTGTACTGATTTGCTTTGAACAGGGGAAGCATAAAGGATTCCCACTTACCATCCAAATTGGCACAATCCAGAACAAGCTGTTGATGGTATAGTTTGGCTCTGACACTGGACTAACATTACCAGGCTGTTTACTGAGAAAGCTCATGAAACACCCAAAGCACTTGAGAATACCCAGAGGTGCGAAATAGCAAGTAGGCTATCACTACTTGCAACCAAGTGGCAGCGCCCTGCCATTTCATGAAACATTCTCCATGTTTTCCCCCTTTAGTTCTTTTGGAGTGCAGCATCCTCAGTTGTCCTTCGCTGCACCTTTTTAAAGGGCCAAGATTTTGTGGTTATCAGTTCCCTAGAATAACACCCAGGGAAGTATTTCAGAAGAAAACAAACCAATATTAGCAGTGAAACAAATTACCTAGTAGCAATCTACCTGGTTCAAGCCCAGTGTGGATTTCCAAGAACAATACGAGGAAATGCAAACCTGAGGTAGACAAAGGTCAGAATAACTAGCATGTAACATGACATAACTAGTATGTAACAAGACTTCCATCTGATCTTTTCAAAAGTTCTATGTTTCTAACCCCACATTCTTCCACTTTCTTCTTTGGTTACATGAATGAATGTGGGCATAAACTAAGATGACTGCAATAAAAGATCCCAAAAAGGACTGGCAAGGAACCCATTATAAGCAAGGCAGGAAAACAGAAGATTGAACTCTCATGCGGTTCTGGCTCTGGCATGTATAACATTCAATGAGACCACTCCTGTATATTAGGCATCTTGGCATCCCTTGTACAACACATGAACAAGTTCTGCCTAACGATGCAATTAATGGTAGATGATGTCCTAAGATGAACCCATCTTAAGACTTCTCTACACTGATGTTTGTTCAAGTTGCATGAGGTTTTGAGCAGTCAGAAAAACAACACACACGAAATAATCATCATTATTTATTAGCTATATAGTAATATATTCTCCTTTCCAGAGTCCAAACCCATTGTGTATTTTGTGACATTTTATCTAATGGTTTCCTAAAGTAATGGGAAATATCACACAGTACAGCTAAGTACAAAAATGCATCAACCTAGAACTGGATAGCCAACCTGATAGTGTTACCCTGAAAATTGGGGGTATCTCGGGGACACCCAAATAGACTTCAAATTAAAGGAATTAACAGAGAAACTCGAAGCTTGTGAGAGGTCAGGGCAAGGGATCTTTACCCTATGTCTACGGGGTCAGAACCACGCAAAAGTCAGAGGAACAGTCTAAAGTAACTTTATTAAAACTTACAGAGAAGGTCGCAACACACGTTAACAAATAATCCTACAATTACACAAGGGCTACAGGAATGAAGTTGGAAATAAGAGACAGTTGGGAGAGAGGGCATACAGACCTTAGTCTAGGCATCCTGGAGAAGGAGAAGATTAGCGAAGGCTCGGTGTAAAGCACCAAGGGGAGGCTGGATCCCAGGGCTGGAAGGCTGGAAGCAGCGGGGTTTCGTGGCAGGTCAGATACGAGAGTCGCGTTTAGCTCTCAGCAGTGTCTGAGAGGCTCGAGTGGGAAACCTCGGTAGCAGCGAAACGGGTCCTTGTCCGGTCTGGGAGGTTCTCCAAAGAGGCTCAGAAAGAGAGGATTTCTATAGCCAATTTCTGTCCTCAGGCTGTGTATAGGCTAGCAAAGTGGCATTAATGGGCGATGGTTGAGGAATATAATGTTAGGCGAATATCACGACCTCTCCTCGGTATTGTTTCTCCCAGGAAAGTCCAGGTACGTGATAGGTTTAAAATTCCAAATTGATAGACTTTGATTGTCTATCCTCCCAAAGTTCATCAGCGTGGCTTGGGGTTGAGACAACCTTTTTATTAATCAAGGAGACAGTCTATTGTGGCTGCCTACAGATACATGACTTGGAACAATAGGTCATTATCTTTTAGCCTAAAGGACGTTGTTTATGTTCCCATACAGCAGAAAAGGGTGTTGTTGATCTTAAGAATCTAATTCAAAACCAATTTTTACTTGCAACCGACCTTTGCTAGCCAATATCCAATATGGAGGAAGTCATGCCAATTTTAGGGGCCCTTTCTTGTTACAATCTGGGATGTAACAATAGGTCTCTTAAAAGCAATACGTAGAAGAAAGTTCTTTTGAAATCAGCAAGACTGAGCCTCTATAAAAAGCTTACATAGTTTTAACATGTGATGGTTCATATATAAGCATCATTTTTTGAACTTCACATTATTATTATTTTTTTAATTAAAGATCCCAAATCTTTAAACCTAGTAAAACCTAGTAAAATTTCCTGTCCTAGGTTTCCAGGGCTGGGAAGCCCTATTACAAATTAATACCTCAGCTTTCAACACAGAATTAATAAAACACAAAAAATGAGAGCAAAGAAAAGCAGAACTGTGAAAACGTGAAACTCAAGAAGGGGCTTTAAGTGACACATTTCAAGATCATGTCCATGCAGTTAGAAACTGATTTGGGGTGTGGATTTCCTAACACTTGGGTAGCATTCTTCAACTGCAGTTGAACTGCAGAGAAAAGCAGTTTAAAATTTTAAGCAAATGCATAAAGGAATTATGCAGGAATTGGTACTGATGAAATATTGGAAACTTATCATTTCCAATATTTCATCAGTACCAATTCCTGCATAATTCCTTTATGCATTTGCTTAAAATTTTAAACTGCATTTCTCCTCACCTTCAAACCTCTTAATCAAAATGGAAGACAGATTAAAATATATTAAAAAAAGTTATTTACAAGCTTGATCATTACACAGACGCCCTCCAGAAAGCAAATCACCTGGTAGGAAAGACAACAGGTGGAGCATGCTGAACCTACAGTCCTGACAGGGAGTCAGTCAGTAGTGGGATGAAGAGGGAAAAAAGCAAAACCAAAATGCAATAAAACTTTTACAACTCTCCTGACTCTGCATTTACAATTAAAAACTTTTATAAAGAGGAACGAGATCCAAGGGCTTCAAGGAATGTGCAAGCAGGTCCAGAGCAGTGTTACCCTGTTTTCTGAGGGTCCCGGGAGGGACACCTTAATGTGCTCAAAACAATGGGGAATGGGAATGAGCTGAGAGCACTAGTTAGCAATGCGAGAGGCAGGGCAACGTAGCGAGATCTTGAACCCAATGTCTGCCGGGTCAGGCCGAGTCAATGAGCACACAGAAGTAAATAATTGTTTTATTGAGATACAGTCAAACACCTGTATGCAACACACTCACATGAAGAACTATAGAAATAAAGGTAGGAGGTGGATAAAGGGATTTTGAGAGGAGGTTTGGTATGGGAAATACTACACCTGTCCTGAAGCCCGGGTAGTCTGAAGACGAAGTCCGTGGAAGTAAGGATTCTCAGCACGAGGAGCTGAGGGAAAGGCTCACTGGATGAAGCGACAGCAAGGCGGGATGGAAGCCAAGAGCCATCCAACGAGACGCTCAAAGTCAGGGGTTCTTATAGGGAAAATTGTGGCCGCAGGCTAGTCTGTTCTTGGGGATAACAATGAGTTTCAGGCTGGAGACAAAGCCTCTGAAAGGTCAATACTTTGCATAATTGAATTATGACATGGTTGTCAATAGAGTAGCCAGTATGCAAACACGGAGTGCTTGAGAGTTGTATAGTCCGCTCATCAAGCTGCCTGCTTGGGGCAGGGGATCTTTTTGTAAGTAGCGTGCATACATAATGTGGTATTTGCCTTGAGGTCTCCTAAAGCTGCATTCGGCAATGACTGGCCTGCCTGGATTGGGATTTGAATGGTTCGGTTATTGTCGTCTGTGCCTGTGTGTGTGCTTGTCCGGGGGCCTCGCAAGCACATGCAGAGGAATGGGTAAAGAAGGCCAAATTATTGATATCAAAAGATATCTTAATATCCCACAAGCTCGGGCTAGAAACAGCTGTAACAGCAGTAGGTGGAGACTTGAGTCTGGGCTTCTGTTTCCCTTGACATTATGTGTGTGAAAGCTGTCCATGACCTGTCACTACAAGACCGTTCAGAGCTAACTGGATCAAGTGACTTGTAGGCAGTCTCTGGAGACTTAAAATTTGCCCATGTTCCATGATCCTGTTAGGCTAACATTAAGCAGAGAGACTTCTAGATAAATCACTTTCTGACATCATTTGAAGTTTTGTTTCCTGGGTTGTTTTGTAAAATGGTGTAAAAAAATGATGCATTTCCCAAAGCCAAAAATAAAGTAAAAAGAACAAAAATGGGATTGAGCCACTTCCAAAGAGGCCAGGTCAGGTCAGTCACAGCACAACTATTTCTCCATCATGCTCAAAATCATCTCTGGGATCACATCTCCACTGGGCACTTCCACTGCAGCTGGCTTGGTTCCTGCTGCAGCTCCTACATTCTCTACTTCAGGCTCCTTCTTGACTTCCACTATAATGTTTTCAATTGCACCAGTGTTCTGGTCTTACACTTGAAAGATTGCTGTTCTTATGAATGAGAATGGGGAAAAGTCACAACTTTGTGGAGTTAACATTTCCAAGAAACTCACCCACTTACAGAAAACCACACATAAAACTACATAAAGGTTTCTCAGATTGCTGTTATCACGCCATATCATGCAATATTATGCCATATCACTCTATACCATGCCATATGCAGTTATCAGACCATACCAGGCCATATAAGTCCACAGAGGCCATATCACGCCATATCATGCCATATGCTGCCAAAATCCCATATCACACCATATCACGCCATAGGCAGTTATAAATCAGTATCATGAGATATCACACCATATCATGTCATATCGTGCCATACGCTGTTATCATGCTACTTTGTCATATCACACATTATGCTGTTCTACTATATCACACCATATCATGCCGTGTCATGCCATATGCTGCTCTCATGCCATATCATGCCATTCATATTGTATCATGCCATAAAAGACATATGCTGTTATCATGCCATATCAAGCCATACACTGTTATCACATCATGTCACTCAATATGCTGTTATCACTCCATGTCACATCACGTCATGCCATAAAAGGACATCATGCCATATAAGGTGATATCACGACATATAAAGCCGTATCATGACATATCATGCTATCACACCATATTCTGTTGTCATGCCATTTCACACTATATCATGCCATATACTGTTATAACACCATATCACGCCATATCATGCCATAACACGGCATACCAGGCCATATGCTGTTATTATGCAATATGACACAATATCACAACATAAAGTTCCATATGATTTTCTCGTGCCATGTCATTCCATATCATGCCATTTCATGCCATATTATGCAATATCATGCCAAATCAAGGCATATAAAGCCATATCACACAATATACTGTTATCCTGCCATATCCTGCCATATGCTGTTATCACACCATGTCATATCATTTTCTGTTATCACGCCACATCATGCCATGTAATGTCTATGCTGTTATCATGCCATATCATGCCACATAAGGCCAAACAGGCCATATCAAGCCATATCATAACATAAAAAGCCATATCACATCATATTATGCCATATGCAGTTATCACACTGTATCACGCTGTATCCAGTTATAATGTCATATTGTGCCATATCATGCCATACACTGTAATGACATATCTCAGACTAATGTGCCATATGCTATTACACCATATCATGCCATATCATGCTATATTCTGTTATCACAACATATCATGCCATGTGACAACATATCATGCCATATGCTGTTATGTTGCCATATCATGCTGTATCACGCCATCTGCTATCATACCGTATCATGGAATATGCTGTTATCACACCATATCACACCGTATCACATGATATGATGTTATAACACCTTATTGAGCCATCTCATGCCATATGCTTTCATCACGCCGTATCATGCCATATCGTGCCATATGCTGATATAATGCTGTAATAAAGCCATATCATGTGATATCATGCCATATCATGCTTTTATTATGCCACACCATAGCACAACATATCATGCCATATGCTCTTAGCACACCATATCAAACCATATCATATCATATGCTGTATTCACACTATATCATGCCACATCACACCATAAACTGTTACCATACCATATCATGCCATATTACACCATATCAAGCCATATCATGCTGTATGTAGTTATGTGATATGATGCCATATCACGTCATATCACGCCATATCATGCCACATAACGTTTTATGTTGTTATCAGGCGGTATCAGGCCATATCACACTATATCACACTATATACTATATCACACTATATACTATATAGACACCACATCACACTATACACTTTTATCACACCATATCACACCATTTGATGCCATATCATGAAATATGACACAACATGCTGTTATAACTCCATATCAGGGCGTATCATGCCATATGAAGTTATTCCCTCATCATGCCATATCACGACATATGCTCTAATCATGCCATATCATGCCATATCACGCTATATGTTGTTATCATGCCACACCATGCCACACCATGCTATTTGCTTTTATCACATAATATCATGCCATCTGACGCCATATCATGCCATATCATGCCATATGCTGTTATCATGCCATGTCATGCGATATGCTATCGTGACACATCATGCCATATCATACCATATGCTTTTATCACTCCATATCTTGCCATATCATGCCACATTTCTCCATATGCTGTTATCATGCCATATCATGCAGTATCTTGTCATATGCTGTTATAATGCCATTACACCATATTATGCCACATCACGTCATATGCTGTTATAATGCCATATTGTGATATCATGCCACATCACACTATATAAAGCAGTATCACGCCATACCACAACATATGCTGTTTTCATGCTATCTCATGCCATATGATGCCATATACTGTTACTACACCATATCATACCATATAAAGCCATATCATGCCATATCAAGCCATATGCTGTTATCATGCCATATCATGCAATATCACATGGTATCACACCATATCATGCCATATGCTTTTATCACACCGTATCACTGTGTATAAAAATTTTGCAATAAATAAATAAATAAATAAACAAATAAACATTATATATATATAATTATATATATCATGAAACTTACTAATGTATCATATAGAATAATTAAATCAATGAAACATTACATAAAATATATAATATAGAAAATACAATAATATAATATAAAGTCCTGAAGTCCTGTGGGGAGACGTCCAGTCTCCTGAAAAGTAATCACACCGTATAAGGCCATATCACACCATATGATGTTATATCATCATATCATGTCTATATCACACCACATCATTCCATATACTGTTATAATACCATATTGCCGCATATCATGCCATATCACCCCATATCACCCCATATGCTGTTACCATGCAACATCACTCCATATCATGCTATATACTATTATCACATGATATAAGGCCATATGACTCCATATCACACCATATGTAGTTATCACGACATATCACACAATATGCTGTTATCATTGCCTATCATGCCCTATCAAACTATATTTTGTTATAACGTCATATCATGCCATATAATGTCATCTCATGTCATATCACGCCATATCACGCTATATGGGCTTATCATGCAATATCATATGATATCACACCATATCATGCCATATCCTGTTCTCATGCCATATCATGCCATATCACGCCATTCCATGCCATATCAAGCCATATCACACCATATGCTGTTATAACTCTATGTGAAGCCATATGCTGTTATCATGCCCTATCACACCATAAGCAGTAATCACGTCATATCATTGCCATATCATGCCATATGCTGTTATCAAACCATATCATTCAATATGCAGTTATCATGCCATAACAAGCCATATCATGACATATCAAGCTGTATCATGCCATATGCTGTTATAACGTCTTATCACGTCATATCACACCATATCATGCCATATACTGTTATCACGCAATATCACGCCATAAGAAGCCATATCACACCATATGATCTTATCCCTCCACATCATACCTTATCACGCGATATCATGCCATATCACACCACATCACACCATATGCTGTTATCATGCCATGTCATCCCATATGCTGTTATCCCGCGATATCATACCATATCATGCCATATGCTGTTATCACACCATCACACTATGTCATGCCATGTCACATCATATCACACCATTTCACTCCATATGCTGTAATCATGTCATCTCATGCTGTATATATGCTGTCATCAAACCATATCACACCATAAAAGGTCATATAATTCCATATCACACTATATGCTTTTCTCATGACACATCATGCCATGTCATGCCATATACTGTTATCATGCTGATATTATGCTGTTATCATGCCATATCATATCATACCAGGCCATAACATGACATATAATTCCATATTACGCCTTATCATGTTATTATGCCATATACGGTTATCATCCCATATCATGCCATATGCTTTTAATCATAATACACCATATTCTGTTATAATGCCATATTATGCTATATCACGCCATATCACAGCATATCACGCCATACGCTTTTATCATGTCATATTACACGATATCATGCCATATCACACCATTGCTATATCATGCCATATAAAACCAAATCACACCATATCACACCATATGCTGTTTTCATGTTATGTCATGCCATATCACACCATATGCACTTAGCAAGCCATATCATGCCATATAATGCCATATCACACCATATGCTGATATTATGCCATATTACATCATGTCACACTATATTATGCCATATGCTTTTATGATTCCATATCATGTCACATTACAGCACATCATGTTTAAGCTGTTATCACACTATATAATGCCATTTGATGCCATATCATGCCATATGCTGTTATCACGCTATATCATACCATAACACATCATATGCTGTTATGCCATGACAGCATATCATGATATATGGCATGATGTGGCATAATAACATATTATATGGCATAATATGGTGATATGGTGTAATATGGGATGATATAGAATGATAAAAGCATATGGTGTGATATGGCGAGATATGGCATAATATAATGTGATATCACGATACAGCATGATATGGCATGTTACATCATTATAACAGGATATAGCATGAGATGGAATAAGGCATGATGTGTGACAATATGGCATCTTAACAATATGTGTCGTGTTATGGCATGATAACAGAATATGGCATGATAGTGCCTTATTTGGGGTGATATGTTGTGATATGGAGTGATAACAGCATATGGGCTGATGTGGCATGATATGGCGTGATATGGCATGGCAACAGCATATGGTTTGATATGGTATGATATGGCATTACAACAGCATATGGTATGATGTGGTGTCATATGGCATGATATTTTGTGATAATAGGATATGGCATAATATGCATGATTGGTGTGATAGCACGTTATAACAGCATATAGCATGATATGGCGTGATATCAGTAAATTGCATGATATGATGTAATAATAGCATATGGTGTGAAATGGTGTCATATGGTGTTATAAGGTGTGATATGGCGTGATGTGGTGTGATAACAGCATATGGCAAGGTATGGTGTAGTATCAGCATATTGCATGATATGGTGTGATAATGGCATATGGTGTGATATGATGTGATGTGGCATGATAACAGCATATGGCATTACATGGCGTGATATCAGCATATGGCATGATGTGATATGATATTGCATAATATGTTGTGATATGTCATTATAACAGAACATGGAGTGATGTGATGTGATATGGCGTTATAAATTCATATGTTGTTTTATGGTCTGATACAGCATGATAACAGTTTATGGCATGATATGGCCTTATATGACATGATGCTGTGATATGGCATGATATGGTGGATAATAGCATATGGCATGATACTGCATGATATTGTGTGATAGTGACATATGGAGTGAAATTGCATGATATGGCCTTATATGGTGTGATCTGGCATGATAACAGCACATGGCGTGATAAGGCATGATATGGAGTGATAAAATCATATCTCTTGATATGAGGTGATATGGTTTTGTAACAGCATATGGAGTGATATGGCATGATATGGCTTTACATGGTGTGATAACATTATATGGCATGATATGGTGTGACATGGCATATGGAGTGATATGGCCTATTGAGTGATCAAATCATATGGTGTTATAACAGCATATGGCATGATATGGCATGATATGGCATGATACGGCTTTAAAGAAGCATATGGTATAATACAGCATGATATAGTGTAATGACACCATATGGTGTGATATGGCATGATATGGTGTAATAACAGCACCTGGTGACATGATATGACGTGATATGTCATGAAATAGCATGATGTGGTGTGATATGGCTTCTTAGCAAAATATGTTGTGATAACAGAAAATGGTATGATAGGACTGTTGTGATACATCGTGATGTGGCCTGATAACAGCATATGGCATGATATGGCATTTTGTGGCCTTATATGACTTGATATGTTGAGATATGTCATGATATGCCATAATAATAGCATTTGCTGTGATAATGTGTGATATCTCATGATATGGCATGATAAGAGTGTATGGCAGGATAAGGCTTGACATGGCGTGATATGTTGTTATAACAGCGTATACTTGATAGGGCAGGACCTGATGTGATATGGACTTACAAGGCTTGATAGGGCGTGACATGGCATGATAACAGCATATGACATCAAATACCTTGATATGGCGTAATGTGGAGTGATAACAGCATATGGCATGATGTGGAGTGATAATAGCATATGGCGTGATATGGCATGATATGCTGTAATATGGCCTGATATGGTGTGATATGGCATGATAACAGAATATGGTGTGATAAGACGTGATGCGTCGTGATAATAACGTATGGCGTGATATGGACTGATATGGACTGATAAAATCATATGGCATCTGGTGTGATAAGGTATTATAACAGCATATGATGTGATCTGATGTGATATTGAGTGGTAATATCATATGCTGTGATATGGCTTTATTACAGCATATGGCATGATATTACGTGATAACTACATGGAGCGTGATATGGCATGATAACAGCAGATGGTGTGATATGGCATGACATGGAGTGATAATATCATATGGTATGATATGGTGTCATATGGTGTTATAACAATATATTAAGTGATATGGTATGATTTGGAGTGATAAAATCATATGGCGTGATGTGGCGTGGTATGGTGCGATAACAGCATATGGAGTGATATAACATGAGATAGAGTGATAAAATCGTATGGCATGATATGGCATGATAGCAGCATATGGCATGATATGGCTTTATATGGTGTGATATTTGCCATGATATGGTGGACAAGCACATATGACATGATATGGCATGATATTGCATGATAACAACATATGCCGTGAAATTGCGTGATATGGCCTTGTGTGGCATATGATGTGATGTGCAGTGATATCATGTGATATGGCGTGGTATGGTGTGATATTGCGTGATAACAGCATACAGCATCATGTGGTGTGATATGGCATGGTAAAAGCATATGGCATGATAAGACATTATACGATGTGATATGGCATGATATGGCATGATATGGAGTGATAAAATCATATGGCATGATATGTCATTATAACAGCGTATGCTGTGATATGGTGTGATACAGAGTGATAAAAACATATGGAGTGATATGATGTGATATGGTGTTATAACAGCACATGAAGGGATCTGGTTTGTTATGGAGTAATAAAATCATATGGCATTATATGGTGCGATATGCCACGATAACAGCATATGGAGTGATATGACATGATATGGCATTATAAAAGTATATTGCATCATATGGAGTGATATGGAGTGATAAAATTGTATGGTGTGATAACAGCATTTGGCATGATATGGCATTATATGGAGTGATAAAATCATATCTTGTGATATGCCGTAATACAGCGTTATAACAGCATATGGTGTGATAACAACAAATAACCTGATATGACGTGATAATAGTATATGGTGTGATATGGCATGGTATGGCCTTATGTGATATGGCCTTCTATGGCGTGATATGGCATTTTAACAGCATATGGGGTTATGTTCCATGATATTGCATGATGGCGTTAAATGGCATTATATGGTGTTCTGAAAGCACATGGCGTGATACAGCATGACATGGCTTGATATGGTGTGATAACAACATATAGCATGATATGGTGTGACATGGTGTGATATGGTGTCATAGCAGCCTATGGTGTGATATGGCCTGATATTGAGTGATCAAATTGTATGGCACAATGTGGCATCATATGGCGCTATAACATCATATGGCATGATATGGCCTCATATGGCGTGATATGGCTTGAAAGAACATAGGGCGTTACAGCATGATACAGTGCAATAATTCAATATGGTGTGATTTGGCATGATATGGTGTGATAACAGCACCTGGCATGATGTGGCGTGATATGTCATGAAATGGCATGATGTGATGTGATATGACATCCTAACAAAACATGGTGTGTTATGGCGTGATAACAGCACATGATGTAGTAGGACTGATATGTTGTCATAGTGTTGTGATATGGCATGATAACAGCATATGGTGTGATATAGCATAATATGGCCTTATATGACTTGATATGTTGAGATATGTTGTGGTATGCCATAATAATAGCGTATGTTGTGATATTGTGTGATATCCCATGATATAGCATGCTAAGAGCATACGGCGTGATATGGCTTGACATGTTATAACAGCATATGCTTGACAGGGCATTTCATGGCGCGATATGGACTTATATGACTCGATATGGCATGAAACAGAATGATAACAGCGTATGGCATTATATGCCTTGATATGGCATAATGTGGCATGATAATGGTATATGATGTGCTATGGCATGATATGGCATGATATGCTGTGATATGGAGCTGTAGCTGCATATGGTGTGATGCATATGGTGTGATGGTGCGATGGCATGATAATTGCATACAGCATGATATTGCATTGTATGGCATAATATGATGTGATATGGAGTGATATGGCATCATATCAAAATATGGCTTGATATGGCATGATGAAATCATATAGCGTGATATGGCTTTATATGACTTGATATGTTGTGATATGTCATGATATGTGGTGGTAATAGCATATGCTGTGATATTGTATGATATGTCATGACATTGTGTGATAACAGCGTATTGCATTGACGCGGCTTGACATGGCGGGATATGGTGTTATAACAGAGTATTCATGGTATGGCATAATATGCGGCATCAGGACAGTGTATGGCATCACATGGCATGGTATCCCCTGATATGTTTTGATAACAGCATACGGATTTGGTGTGATATGTTGTGATATGTCGTGATATGGCATGATATGGGATGATATGGGATGATAAGGCATGATAACTGCATGATAAGAGAATATGGTGTGATATAGCATGATTTGGCATGAAAATAGCATATGGCATCATATGGTGTGATATTGAGTGATATCACATGATAACTGCATATGATGTGATGTGGCGCAATATGACCTGATATCACGTGATATAGTGAAATAACAGCATATAGTGTGATATGATGTGATATGGCGTGCTATGGCGTTATAAAACCGTATGGTGTGATATAGTGTGATATGGCATTATAATAGCATATGATGTGATTTCAGGTGATTTGCCATGATATGGTGTGCTATGGCATGATTTGGCATTACAAGAGCATATGGCATGATATGGCGTGATTTGGCATGATACGGTGTTATAACAGGATATGACATGATATTGCCTGATATGGTCTGGTATGACATAACAGCATATGATGTGACATAGCCCAATATGGTGTAATATGGTGTGAAGATAGCATATGGCATGCTATGGTGTGATAAGAGTATATGGAGTGGTATGGCGTGATATTGTCTTATATGGCATGATATGGTGTTATAACAGCATACGGCTTGATATCACATGATATAGAATGATATGGCATGATATGGTGTGATAAAAGCACATGGCGTGATATGTTCTCATATGGTGTGATGTGAGATCAACACAGTATATGGCTTTCTATAGCATGATATCACGTTATAAGTTTTGATAACAGCATATGGCTTTCTATGGCATGATATGGCATGATATGGCACGACAACACCATGTGGTATGATATGACGAGATATGAACTTATAAAATCATATGGCATGATATGGTGTGAGATGCGTGATATGACATTATATTTTGTTTTATGGCATTTTAAGAGCGTATAGCATTATATTCCTTGATACGCATGATATGGTATAATAGTATATGGAGTGATATCGGGTCATATTGCCTTATATGGCATGATATGACATTATAACAGCATACGGCATGATATCACATGATATAGAGTGATATGGTGTGATATGGTGTGATAAAAGCACATGGCATGATATGGCATGTTATGTCTTTATATGGTGTGATATGGCATCAAGACAGCATATGGCATAATATGGCATGATATCGTGTTACAAGTTGTGATAACACATATGGCTTTCTATTGCATGATATGGCATGATATGGTGTGATATGGCATAACAACATCATATGGCATGATATGATGAGATATGGACTTATAAAAGCATATGGCATGATATGGCATTATATTGTGTTATATGGTGTTTTAACAGCATATAGCATTATATTCATTGATATTGTGTGATATGGCATTATATGGTGTTATATGGCATTATAACAGCTTATGGTGTGATATGGCATGATCATACCTGATATGATGTGATATAGCTTCATATTGTGTTATAACACCATATGGCGACATAAGGCCATGATATGATATCATGTGATACGTTGTGATATGTCTTTATATTGTGATGTAACAGCATATGATGTGATATGATATTATGTGGTGTGAATGGCATCATAACAGTATATGGCATGATATATTATATTATATTATATTATATTTTATATATATATATATATATATATATATATATAATATATATATATATTATAATATATTATATTATGATATGAAGTAATATGGCGTGGTATGGCGTGGTATTGCATGATAACAGAATATGCCATCATATGGTGTGATATGGCAGGAAAAGAACATATGGTGCGATATGGCATAATATGACGTGCTATCACATGATATGGCATCATAACAGCATCTAGCATGATATCGCATGATATGGCATGTTAACAGCACATGGCATGATATCACATAATATCACGTGATATCGCATCATAACCACATATGAGGTGATATGGTGCTATAACAGCATAAAGGGTGATACGGCATGATATGATATGATATGGCGTCATAACAGCATATGGTGTCATATGGCATGTTATAGCATGCTATAAAATGATATGTCATGATATGGTGTGAGAAGAGTACATGACATTATATGGTGTGGCATATGGCGTGATACGGCATGATAACAGCATTTGGGTTGATATGGCATGAAATGGCATGCTATGGCATGATATTTCGTGATAACAGCATATGGAGTCATGAGGCAAGCTATGGCATCATGAAAGGATATGGCGTGATATGGCATGTTATGGCATGTTATGGCATTATAACAGTATATGATGTGATATGGCACATTATAGTGTTAAAATATCATATCACGTGGTACTGCGTGATATGGCATCATAACATCATATGGAGTGAAATGGCATGTTAAGGCATGACATAGGATGAGAAGAAGAAGTGCAATGGTGGTGTATTACCACATGATATCGTGTAAGAACGCATATAGTGATATGGCGTGATAAGGTGTGATAACAGCATATGGTGTGATACTACGTGATGTGGTGTGATATGGTGTGTTAGGGTGTGATAATGCGAGATGTGGCATGATATGGTGTGAGAACGGCAAATGGCCTAATATCGCATCTAAATCGCGTGATATTACATGATAACCACATATGGTGTGATATGGCATGAAATGGCATGATATGTCATCATGTGGCATTTTAAAAGCATGTGGCATGATATCACATGATATGGCGTGATGTGGTGTAATCACAGCATATGGCAGGACATGACATGATAACAGCATATGTTGTGGTAAGACGTGATATGGCATGATATGCCATATGTTGTTACAACAGTATCTGGCATGCTAGTGTGTGATATGGTGTTCTAATAGCATATGCCGTGATGTTTCCAAATATGGCACGATATGGCATGATAACAGCATATGGCATGATATGGTGAGATATGGCATGATCTTTCGTCATAAGAGCTTATCGCATGATATGGCTTGTTATGGCGTGCTATGACATGATATGGCATGAAATAGCAAATTGCAGATTGATATTGCAGATATGAGCGCATCAAATAGCATTGATGGCATGATATTGCTTGATATAGCATGATACATCATGGTAAGGCATTAAAACAGCATATTGCATGATAATGTGTGATATTGCATGTTATCGTTTGATAACCACATATGGCATGATGTGGAGATATAACAGCATATGCCATGATATGTCATGATATGTCATGATAACAGTATGTGGCGTTCTATGGCATGATATGGCATGATATTTCATCATAAGAGCTTATGGTATGATAGGGCTTGTTATGGTGTGCTATGAAATGATAAGGCATGAAATGGCATGAGAAGAACATATGGCGTGTTATCGCGTGATAACACATGATAATCATATACTCATATAGCCTGATATGGTGTGGTATGGTGTGATAACAGCATGTGGGGTGATATGGCATGATATGGTGTGGTATTGCATGATATTGTGTGATAACTGCATATGGTATCATGTGGTGTGATATGGAGTAATAAAATCATATGGCAGGATACGACATGATGTGGCATGATAGGGAATGATATAGCCTGAGAAGACCATATGGTGTGTTAGCTAATGATAACATATGATAAAGGCATATGGCCTGATATAGCATGGTATGACCTGATATGGTGTATTCTGGCACTGTAATAACATATGGCATGCTATGGGATGATATGGCATGATAATAGTATTTGGGTGATATGGCGTGTTATGGTGTGGTATGGCATGATATTGCATGATAACAGCATCTGGCATCATGTGGTGTAATATGGTGTTATAAAAGAATATGATGCAATATGGCGTGATATGACATGATATGACACCATATTGTGCCCTATCATGTCATATCACGCCATATCACACCATTTTACACCACATGATGCCAGATGCTGTTATCATGCAATATCATGCCATACCAGATCATATCACCTGAAACAGCATATGGCGTGATATTGCGTGGTATGGCATGATATGATGTGATAACAGCATATGGAGTGATATGGCATGATATGCTGCTGTAACACCACATGTTGTGTTATGACGTGATATGACATGATAAAAGCATTTGGCATGATTTGACGTGATATTGTGTGATATCATGTGATAACAGTGTATGATGTGATGTGGTTTGATATGGCATGTTATGACATGATATGGCATGATATGATGTGAGAAGAGCATATGGCATGATAAGAAGCGATAATGCATGATAAACCATATGGCATGATATAGCATGGTATGGTGTTATATTGCGTTATAATAGCATGTGGTGAGATACGGCATCATAAGGCGTGATAGCGGCATGTGGAGTTATATGGCGTCATATAGCAGAATATGGCATGATATGACCTGATATGGCATGATTACTGTCAGGGACAGGAATCCACACACGAAGAATAGTAACAATTTGAATGTTTTATTTTCGTGGTTTAATACACTGTAAAGACTTTAGTGCAGGAAACTAAAGAGAATCAAAACTGAGCACTCTTATATCTAGAGAATTCCCCCTCAAATCCCCTCCCTCTCCTGGAGCCAAAAGAACCAGGCAGTCTTATCTCTACATTCCAATATTAGTGCCAGTCAAGGTTGTTTACCTAATGGTTTTCAGTAGCATCTTACAGTAGCATGCACAGCGCCTACTACAGACTACATATCCCATTAATATATTTATGGAGGCTATCCCGACGACAATAACAGCATATGGCCTGTTATGGTGTGATATGGTGTGATGTGGCGTGATATAGCATGTTAACAGCTTATGGCACAGTATGGCACGATAGCGCGTGAGAACAGCAAATGATGTGATACCTCTTCAAATTGCATGACATCAAGTGATAACACCATATCATGTAATATGGCATGAGGTGGTATGATATGCCATGGCATATCATGATATGGCGTTATAACAGTATGTGGCGTGATATGGCATGATATGGCATTATAAAAACATATGGAGTGAAATTGCATGATATGACCTTATATGGTGTGATATGGCCTGATAACAGGATGTGGGATGATACCGCATGATATCATGAGGTATGGCGTGATATCACGTGATAACAGAATATGGCATCATGTGGTGAGATATGATGTTATAACAGCATATGGCGCAATACAGTATAATTTGACCTGATATCACATGATATGGCATTATATAGCATGTTAACAGTGCATGGCATGAAATGGCGTTATATTGCATGATATCATGTGATAACCACATATATCATGATATAGCATGATATGGCATCATAACAGCAGATGCCATGATGTGGAACAATATGGAGTCATAACAGCATACGGCATGATATCACGTGATAAGGTGTGAATGATATGGCATAATGTGGCAATATAACACCACATGTCATGATATGGCATGATATGACATGATAAGAGTGTATGGCATGATATGCTGGGATACGGTGTGATATAGCATTATATGGATTGATAACATATGGTGTAATATGGCATAGTGTGATATTGTGCGATATGGCATGATATGTCATGAACACAGCAGATGGTATGATGGGGCATGTTATCGCATGACAATGTGTGATAAATGCTTATGGTGTGATATGGCCTGCTATGGCATAATACGACATGATCACAGTATCTGGTGTGATACAGCATTTTGTGGAGTTATAATAGGATATGGTGTGAAATGGCATACTATGGCATTATAATAGGACACGGTGTGATACCACGTGATATGGTGTGATATGGTGTGACATGGCGTGTTAACAGCTTATGGCATGATATGGCATAATAGGACATGATATGGCATGATATGGCACGATATGGCATTAGAACAGCATATGTGTGATAACAGCATAGGATGCGTTATGGAGTGAGATGGCATATGGCATGATATATGCAATGGTGGTGTGTTATCATGTGATATTGCATGTCATAGAATCATAGAATCATAGAATCATAGAAATGTAGAGTTGGAAGAGACCACACGGGCCATCCAGTCCAACCCCCTGCCATGCAGGAACACCCTCAAAGCACTCCCGACAGATGGCCATCCAGCCTCTGCTTAAAAACCTCCAAAGAAGGAGACTCCACCACACTCCGAGGCAGCATATTCCACTGCCAGACAGCCGTGACTGTCAGGAAGTTCTTCCTGAGGTTCAGGTGGAATCTCCTTTCCTGCAGCTTGAATCCATTGCTCCTTGTCCTGGTCTCTGGAGCGGCAGAAAACAAGCCCTCTCCCTCCTCTACATGGCATCCCTTCAAATATTTAAACATGGCTATCATGTCCCCTCTTAACCTTCTCTTCTGCAGATTAAACATACCCAGCTCTCTAAGTCTATCCTCATAGGGCTTGGCTTCCAGGCCCTTCACCATTTTGGTCGCCCTCCTCTGGATCTGCTCCAGCTTGACCATGTCCTTCTTGAATTGGGGTGCCCAGAACTGGACACAGTATTCAAGATGAGGTCTAACCAAAGCAGAGTAGAGTGGTACCAGTACCTCCCTCGATCTAGACACCATACTCCTATTGATGCAGCCGAGAATTGCATTGGCTTTCTTGGCTGCCGCATCACACTGCTGACTCATGTTCAGCTTGTGGTCTATTAGGACTCCTAGATCCCTTTCACACGTACTGCCATCCAGTCATTTCCATATAGCATGATGTGGCATGATAACAGCAAATTTGTTGTGGCATGAGGTGTTGTGATAAAAGTTTACGGCACAATACTCCATGATGTGGCATGATATAGTGTGATATGGCATAATAAAAGCATATGGCATAATATGGCATGCTATGATGTTATAATAGCATACAGCGCAATGCGGCGTGATATGGCGTGATATAGCATGATATGGCATTATAACAGCATATGGTGTGATATGGCGTGATGTGATGTGTCATAATAAGAGCATATGGCATGATATGGAATGAAATGGTGTGATATGGCATGATAACACCATATGGCCTGTTATGGCATGATATGACATAATGCTGCATGCTAACAGTAGATAGCCTGATGTGGAGTGTTATGGAGTGATGTGGCATAATAAAAGCATATGGCATGACATAGCATGATAAAACCATATGGCATGATAAGGCGTGATATGGCATGATGTTCCAGGATATGTCATCATAACAGAACATGGTGTGATATGTTGTGATATTGCATTATATGGTGGTATAACAACATATGGAGTGATTTTCCATGATATGGCTTGATATGGTGTGATATGGCATGATATGGCATGATATTGAGTGATATAGCATGATATAATGTGATATGGCATCATGACAGCATATGGCGTGATATGGCGTGTTATGACATTACAATAGTATACTGCCTGATATCACGTGATACAGCATAGTATGGTGTTATAACAGCATATGGTGTGTTAACGGCATATGGCATTATAGCATACTAGGGCGTGATATTGCGTGATATGGCATGATATGGCATAAGAACAGCATATACATGATAACATATTGAAATGCTATAGTATGCATTATCATGCCCTTTGCCCTTATCATGCCATATCATGCCATAGCACACCATATAACACTTTATCATCCCATATGCTGTTATCATGCCATATCATACCATATCACACCATATGAGGCCATATGCTATTATCATCACATATCATGCAATGTCACCATATCATGCCACATCAAGCCATTTGCTGTTATTATGCAATATCATGCTATATCACGCCATATTGTGCCATATGTTGTTGTCACGTGATATTATTCCATATTACTTCATATCATGCCATATCATGTGCTATAATGCCATATGCTGTTATAATGCCATATCTTGTCATAGCATGCCATAGCATGCCATATCACACCCTGTCATGTCATATCATGCCATAGGCTGTGAAGATGCCATCATGCCATACCACTCCATATCATGTGGTATAATGAATAATGGAATAATGAAGGGGAATGATTTTGAAGCAATATGGAAGATATTTGTGGAAAAGGCTTTAATAAAAGAGGAAGGTTTCATACCTCCACAAGAAGAATTACAATTCTGGAAGGTGGAGTAAGTTGAAACATAATTGGCTCTGGGGAGTGGGTTTACTTTTAGAAATAGTTAGATACGTTTAATAATAAGATCATATTTAGTAATAGTAATAGATTAAATGTAATGGAAAAGTATAGAGTTAAGAATGAAATTATTATAATAATAATGAATATAATGAGAATGAGATGTAGATATAGGTAACAAAAGTATATAAGCAGTATGATATAGAATATGCTGAATAAGTATGTGATTGTAATAGCATTGGAGAGAAATAACAATGAAAGTTTGGTTTGTTGAAATTTTCTTTTTTCACTTATGTTTATCACATGGTATTTTTCTTTTTTGTTCTGTTTTTTTCCTTATAATCAATAAAAATTTTTTTAAAAAGATATACTGTTATCATGCAAAGTCATGCCATATCATGCAATATCACACAATATCACGCCATATTGTGTTATCACGTGATATTATGCCATATAATGTGATATCATGCAATATTCTGTTATGACGTTATACAGCGCCATATCACACCGTATCATGCCATACGCTACTATCACACCATGTCACAACGTATCATACAATATAACGGCATATCACGCCATATCACGCAATATAACATCATATGTGTTCTCAAGTCATTTCAAGCCATATCACACAATATCATACAATATACTCTTATGACATTATAAAACAACATATCAAGCTGAATCACACCATACACTCTTATCATGCTGTGTCACGCCATATCATACAATTTCATACCATATCACGCCACATGCGGTTGAAGCACAATATAATGCATATCACGCCATATGCTGTTCTCAAGTCACATCATGCCATATCACACAATATCACACATTATGCTGTCATAACATTATACCATGCCATATGACACAGTAGAATACCATATGCTGTTATCATGCCATGTTATCATGTCATGCAATATCATGCAATATCACCCAATATGCTGTTATCAGGCAGTATCATGCAATATCATGCCACATGCTGTTCTCAAGTCATATCATGAAATATTATGAAATATCACATGATATGCTGTCATGATGTTATACCACATCATACAACACCATATCACACTGTATGCTGTTACATGCCATGTAATGGCATATCAAGCAATATCATGCAATCTCACATTGTATGGTCTCATCATGCGATATCACGCTATATCATACGATATCGCGCCATATGCTGTTTTCAAGTCGTATTATGCCGTATCATGCGATATCACACAAAACACTGTTATGATGTTGTACCACGACATATCACGCCATAGCATGCCATGCACTACTATCATGCCATGTCGCACTATATCATACAATATCACAACATATCACTCCATACGCGTTTGAAGAACAATATCACACCATATGTTGTTCTCATGTCATAACATGCCATATCACTGTTATGATGTTATAAAAAGCCATATCATGCTGAATCACATCTTACACTGTTATCATGCCATGTCAAGCCATATCATGCAATATCACGCAATATCATGTCATATGCTGTTAGCACATGATATCACATTATACCATGCCATATGGTGTTCTAAAGTCATATCATGCCATATCATGCAATATCACACCATACGCAGTTGAATCATGATATCATGCCATATCACGCATATATTGCACCGTATCACGTGATATCACACTATATGCTATTCTCAAATCATATCATCCCATATCACACGATAGCACGTCTTATCCTGTTTTCAAGTCATATCGTGCCATATCCAGCATTATCAAGCAATATGCTGCCATGATCTTATATTGCAGCATATCATGCCGTATCAAGCTGTATGCTATTATCATGTCATGTCACGAGATACCACGCAATATCACTCCATATGCTGTTATCATGCGATATCATGCCATATGCTGTTCTCAAGTCAAATCATGCCATATCATGCAATATCACACAATATGCTGTTATTACACTGTACCACAAGATATCACGATATCACGCCGTATCATGCCATACGTTATTATCACAGCATGTCATGCCATATCATACAATATCATGTCATAACACGCCATACACCATTGAAGCACAATATCATGCCATATCACGTGATACCATGCAAAGTCACTCCATATGCTGTTCTGAAGTCATATCATGCCATATAACGTGATATCACACCATATGGTTTTCTTGTTAGGTCAAACTATATCATAAAATATAACACCATATCACGTCACATGCAGTTCAAGAACGATATCATCCCATATCACACCATATGCTCTTCTAAAGTCATATCACATGATATCACACAATATGCTGTCATGGCGTTATTAAACTCCATATCATGCCGAATCAAGTCATAAGCTGTTATCATGCCATGTCACACCATATCATGCAATATAATGCAATATCACATCAAATGCTGTTATCACATGATATCACACCATATCATGCAATATCGCACCATATGCTGTTCTCAAGTCAGATAATGCCATATCATGTCAAACGTGGTTGAAGCATGATATCACGCCATATTGTGCCATATCAAGCTATATCATGCAATATCATGCCATATGCTGTTCTCAAATCGTATCATGCCATATTATGCAATATCACGCAATATGCTGTCATGACATTATACCACGGCATAACATACCATATCAAGGCATATGCTATTATCATGCCATGTCACTCCTTGTCATGCAATATCAAGCAATATCACACCATATGATGTTATCATGCGATATCTCGCCATATTATGCGATATCACGCCATATGCTGTTCTCAAGTCATATCATGAAATATGACGCAATATCACACAATATGTTGTCATGACATTATACCACGCCGTATCATGCTGTATGCTGTTATCATGCCATGTCACACCATATCATGCAATATCATGCAATATCTCACCGTATGGACTTATTAAGCGATATCACACTATATCATGTGATATCACGCCTTATGCTGTTCTCAGGTCATAACATGCCATATCACACAATATCATGCAATATGCTATTATACCATTATGAAATGCCACATCACGCCGAATCACGCTGTATGCTCTTACCATGCCATGTCACACTATATAATGCAACTTCAAGCAATATCATGTCCTATGCTGTTATCACGTGAGATCACACCATATCATGCGATATCACGCCGTATGCTCTTCAAAAGTCATATCATGTCATATCGCACCATAAGCAATTGAAGCACAATATCATGCCATATCACACTGTATCATGCGATATCACTCCATATGCTGTTCTCAAATGATATCATGCCATATCACATGATATCATGCAATATGCTGTCATGACGTTATACTACACCATATTACGCTGTATCACCCAATATGCTGTTATCATGTGATATCACGACATATCACGCCATATCGCACCATATGCTTTTCTCAAGTCATATCATGCCATATCATGCCATATGTGGTTGAAGAACTATATCATGCCATATCACACCATACCATGCCATATCATGCGACATCACACGATACCCTTTTATCACGCTATGTTACGCCACATGCGGTTAAAGCACAATATCATGCCATATCACACCATATGCTGTTCTCAAGTCATATATATCACACAATATCACGCCATATGGTCTGATTCAGCGATATCACGGTATATCATGGACTTCATATATATCATGGTATATATGGACGCCATATGTTTTTTCAAGTCATATTATGCCATATCATGTGATGTCATGCAATATTCAGTTATGACATTACAACAAGCAATATCACACCACATCACGCCATATCCTATTATCATGCCATGTCACACTATTTCATACAATATCATGACATATCACGCCATACGCGGTTGAAACACAATATCACACCTTATCACGCTGTATCACACTATATCACGCGATATGTTGTTATGGAGTTATAAAACGCCATATCACGCTGAATCACGAATATGCTCTTACCATGCTATGTCACGACATATAATGCAATGTCACACAATATCATGTCATACACAGTTAGCATATCACAGCATACACGTTGTATACTGTTATCACGCGAAGTAACGTCACATCATGCGATACCGCACCATATGCTGTTCCCAAGTCATATCATGCCATATCACACCATACACGGTTGAAGCATGATATCACACCATATCACACTGTATCATGCACTATCACAACATATGGCGTTCTCCAATGATATCATTCATATTATGCAATATCACATCTTACGCTGTTTTCAAGTCATATCGTGCCATATCACATGATATCACACAATATGCTGTCATGATGTTATACCACAGCTCATGATGCCGTATCAAGCCATATGCTATTATCGTGCCATGCCACACCATATCATAAAATATCATGCTCTATCGCACCACATGTGGTTCAAGCACAATATCACACCATATCACGCCATATGCTGTTCTCAAGTCATATCATGCTATATCATGCGCTATCATGCAATATGCTGTTATGACATTATACCATGCCATGTCAAGCTTATATAAAACCATACATTACTATCACACCATGTTATGCCACATCATACAATATCACACCATATCAAGCCATATCACACAATATCACGCTAAATACTGTTCTCAAGTAATATCATGTGATATAATGCAATATTTCACAATATGCCATCATGACGTTATACCAAGCCATGTGACACCGTATCACGCCATATCCTGTTATCATGCCATGTCATGCCATATCATGCAATACCATGCAATGTCAGACCAAATTGTGTAATCATGTGATATCATGCCATGTGATGCCATATCACACGATATGGTGTTATCATGTGAGATCACGCCATATTGTGTGATATAGAACCATATGCTGTTCTCAGGTAATATCATGCCATATTACGTGATATCACGACTGAGGAGGATGATCACGAGCAGCCGCTGCTTGAGCCACTCTTCGCCTGCCAGGTGCACACAGGGGTCTGCGTGGGTTTGCATGGCTTGGGGAATGCCAGACTCCCCTAAGCCTCTGATTGGGCAAAACTGCCTGAGGTGGGGGGTCCGGAGGGACTTCACTTTGGGGAAGGTGGTGGGGCACATGGTGCCTTTGGAGCACCCTTGGGCTGTGCATGCCTTACCTGCCTTTGGTAACCCCCCACCCAGCCACCCCCTCCTGCAGGTTCTGAGCCCAGAGGCAAGGGAAGGCTCCTGTGACAATGGAGGGTGGTGAGTACGTTCTGGGTTTTATTCAGAACTTTGAAGGAAGCCAGCCGTGGTGCCTAGAATCAATTTTTAAGGGGTTAGCCCTGATGTTGGGGAGAAAAGAAGAATGATGCATAAAGGTCTTAGTGATGATGATGATGATGATGATGATGATAATAATAACAACAACAACAACAACAACAACAACAACAACAACAGGCATGATTTTAAAAAGAGACACTGCCTGGATCCCGCTTTGCTACTGCCTGGCAGTACCTCCCTGAGGCCTAAATGCTTGAATAGGATTCAGATGACCTCTGGTCTAAAACTCCATGTGGAAGAGCTGGCAGACTGTGAAATGGAGATGGTGGAGATGATAAGGATGATGGCAAAGAGAGCAACATATAGGAGTTAGAGTTCAGTATGTTGGAAAGCTTCTGTAAAAGTCTTTTGGGCATATATGGTCAGCTTTGTATGAAAGTGTATGCCAAATCCAGGCTCATAGCCTATGGATTCCCACCACCGCTTTCTTTGACTGCATTCATCTCCTTGCCCCCTCCTGCTCTAAAACAAGGGTTGCCACCTTCAGCTCCCCCTATTACTGATCCAGTTCCTGTGTTTTTTAGCAGCAAGTTGGCACTACAGATGCACCAGGGCATTCCCACCTCTTAACCTCATAATTAACACACATGTGTCTCTCCAGAAGGAGCAACGTGTATGATAGTGCTGGGAGAAGAATAATAGCAACCCTAGTGAAGAAGTGGCTACTTCTGGAAAGAAAATGTTTAAAAGGAGCAATTTTTAATTCTAACATGTTGGCCTAAATAACCTAAAGTACCAGATCCCATCTGCTCTTGGAAGCTAAGCAGGGTCAGTCTGGTTACTATGTGGATGGGAGTCTGCCAATGAACACAAAGTACTCAAGGCAATATTACAGAGGAAGGAACCAGCAAAACCAACCTTGCCTAAGAAAAGCTAAGGAAATTCATAGGGTCACATAAGTCAACAGACAACTTGAAGGCACATATGCATACATCCTCTTACCCTTCCACTATGTTAGTTTTTAGAACTGTGCTATTTAATATTTAGAATATAGTTCCCTCACTGTTCTCTGTGTAAAATAACTCCTTTTGAAAATAAATGTGGTGCTCCTATGCAGATTTATTTGTGCTAAATGGAAGTTATTTCTGAGTAACACAGACATGGGATTTGGATAGCATTAGGGTCTCAGGAAGATTAATAATCTTTAAAAAATTAGCACACACCTCTCTTTATCTTTCTACAGTAAGACTAAAGTCTGGTTTGCCAGTGTTCTTATGACTCGGTGCTCCAGTGTCTTGGGGCCTAGAGATGCTACTGGGTCATTAGATGAGTGTTGAAAACTTTTACAAATTACTTTGATGTGAGAAGTTGGTTTTGCTCTGAGCAATGAATAGACAGATCTGTAGGGATGATATTAAGTTGTTGCATTTATAAAATGTTTGATGTTTGCTTTCTGGTTGTTTTCTTGTTAGCTTGTTCCCAGGTTGTGAGCCATATGGGGTAAGAGGTTTACATTTTTGAAGGGAAAGGTGGGTTAAAAATGACCTCCATAAATTAATAAAGAATCAGATAAAATGAATGATGCTTATACTGTGGAAAGTATGACTCCATTCATTGCTAGAACTGTGTTACCCTGATTTCTGGGGGTCCTGGGAGGGACACTTAAATGTGCTCAAACAATGGGGAGGGAATTAGCACAGAGCACAAGTTTGCAATGCGAGAGGCAGGGTAATGTAGCGAGATCTTGAACCCTATGTCTACGGGGTCAGGCCGAGTCAATGATAAGGCAGATGTTGATATAACAATTGTTTTATTGAAATACAATCACACAAGTGTATGCAGCACACTCACACAAGAAACTATAGAAATAAAGGTAGGAGTGGGATAGAGGGATTTTTAGAGGAGGTTTGGTATGGGAAATACTATACCTGTCCTGAAGCCCGGTTAGAAGCAAAGAAGCTGGGGAGCGTGGATTCTCAGCACGTGGAGCTGAGGGGAAGGCTTGCTGGATAAAGCGACAGCAAGGCGGGATGGAAGCCAAGAGCGATCCGAGGAAGCGCTCAAAGTCAGGGGTTCTTATAGGGAAAATTGTGGCCGCAGGCTAGTCCATACTTGGGGAAAACAATGAGTTTGGGGCTGGAAACAAAGTCTCCTAAAGGTCAGTACTTTAGATGATTGAGTTATACCCAGATTGTCAATAGACTAGCCAGTATGCAAATACAGAGGGCTTGAGAGTTGTATAGTCCACTCATCAAGCTGCCTGCGCGGGGCAGGGGATCTTTTGTAAGTTGCGTGCATACTAATGTGGTACTTGCCTTGAGGTCTCCTAAAGCGGCAGTCTGGCTATTTCTGGCCTGCCTGGATTTGTTTGGAATGTTTCGGCTATTATCGGCTGTGCCTGTATGCGTGCTCGTCCAGGGGCCTCGCAAGCACGTGGAGAGGAATGGGTAAAGAAGGCCAAATTATTGATATCAAATGATATCTAATATACCACAAGCTCGGGCTAGAAACTGCAGTAACACTGTTATCCACAGGAATGGTGTGTATTTGCCTGACAAATGACTCAGTCTTACCTGGAGGAATTTTGGAGTTGACCTATGCTTCTCACATTTACGGGTGTTGTGGTCTCTTCCAACTCTAAGATCCTATGATTCTAAGATATGATTCCCCTTATCTGCAACTTGCTTCTCTTCTAAAATGTAGTTGCTTTGTCCCATAGGAAGGACCAGCCTGTACGCTTTCTCTCCGCCTCTTCCCAAGCTTCACTTTTGTTTGTAGTAAGCACAATCTCTGCTGGGGTTTGCTTTAGGTTTTCTCCTGGAGGGAAGATTAAGTCCTGTTGTTGATGAGGTTGCCTTGCTCTAAGGACACTCTGGCTCTTTGCTTCCCAAGATCAGCTGCTGTTTTTTGCAAGAGACAGCAAAATGCTGCAAAAGAAGCAAAAAGTAGAGGTCAGCAGCAGATTCAGGATCTATCCCTGTGAGTGGTGTGGCACTACAGCTTGATCTATCCAGTGGCCTAGCCCAGGACACAGGAGTTTAATGGGCGTGGTAGAGTCACAGTTTTTGCAGATCCTTGAGGTCACAGCACTTAGTATAGAATTAGATCCCTTGGACTTTCAACTCAGTATCTGGGAGGGAAAGAAAATCCCTTTTTTTGGATCACAACTGCTAGAGCATCCTGCCAGCATGGCCAACAGCCATTCTGGCTTGGAATTCTGGCAGCCGTCATCCTCAAAAAAGGAACTTTTCCAAGTTGTGCTCCACTTTGACTTTGATGTGATGGTTATCCTTCAAAGAATTTACTTCTGACAAGACTTCACTTCTCTAAATTTCTGTTTTTAAAAAATGAGTAAAAAGTTGGCTGGGGGAACCTTCACCTACCTAGACCTTTCTAACTATGCTAGACTACAACTCTCATCATTTTTATAGCACTGATAGGAGTTGTAACCCAACCTATGTGGAGGGGCTCAGGTAGAGGAAGGCTGGGGTAGTGAGGTGGAGCTCCTCAAGGTATGTTCTTGCTGGGAGCTGCATATGTTTAGCCTGAAGAAGAGAAGGTTAAGAGGTGACACAACAGCCAGGCTTAAATATTTGAGGGGATGTCACGTTGAAGATGGAGCAAGCTTGATTCCTGCTGCTCCAGAGACTAGGACATGAAGCGATTGATTCAAACTATAGGAAAAGAGATTAGAAAGAACATTAGAAAGAACATCCTGACAGTAAGAGCAGTTTGACAGTGGAACAAGCAGCCTTAGAGTATGATGGAATCTCCTTCTTTGGAGTTTTTTAAACAGAGGCTGGTTGGCTATCTGTCACAGGGAATGCTTTGATTGTGCCTTCCTGCATTGGCAGAATGGGGGTTGGACTCAATGGCCCTTGTAGTCTTTTCTAGTTCTATGATTCTATAATCTGTATTGCTTTCCCTTGAAAACTGTGGGACACACTGTCCTCTCTCCTGGCTGAATGTGGGGTTCAGTCCACCCACATGACCTGTGCAATTTAACCAAGTAACAATTTCAAGCGTACTGGGTTTTTGGCCTAGACACACCTTGAAAAGGCCCCTGTTTTGGGGGGAAGGATTCAGAACCTTGGATAGCTCTTCTGAAATTTAGACTAAAACTCATAGCAGACTCACTGTCCCATGGATTTGGAAGCCCCCGGCCATCACTGGCCTTGGCCCTTCCAGACATGCCCATCTGTGCCTTGCAAAGCAATGAGCTAAGAACCTTGGGGTCAGAAATGTCTCCCTTTTGTTTCCTTTGATATGTCAATCTTTCCAACTGTCTGGATTTGGCAGAGACAGTCCAGATCAATCCTGCATCCTCCCACTTTCTGAGCTGCTTTTAAAATGTCCCAGTGTTCCTCTCCTCTTCTCACTTCCACTGTTGCAAATTGAGTTCAAAGCCTAAAAGTAGTTTGCACTCCATTGGCTCAGTTAACCTCGTCCTTCCCAGCAGTCTCAGTCAAAGCAAACTGCTGCAGCCTCTCCTAGCTTATATGTTCTTCCTCATTATATGTTCTTTCTCATTCCTCATTTGCCCCCTTGATCGCTCTTGGCCACACGTACCTTGGTTTTCATCAGTGAAATGTTGGAGAATATGAAGTAATGTGACACTCCTGTTTTATGTGTGCACCTCGTCAACAGATTACCAGGTAGGCGGCAGACTGGTGGGTATACATGCAGCTTGTGGCTGAAGAGACCTCCCTGCAATGTCATCAATAGGCATCGCATCCTCTGTCACTTCCACTTGGGAGACATTTTTGCAGCCTTTTGGATCTGATTACTTTTTGATCTAGGTGGCAACTTCCATTAATCTCAGCTACTTTGTGATCTGGTCTTGTTTTATGACTCCAGTGATGGGAAGTGTCATAGCTTGCCTCAAAGAATTCTGGGAACTGTAGTTTGGCATGAGTATGAGAACAAACAAGAAAGAACAGAATCTTGTTGGTGTCCCACACTTGGGATTGCAAATACAGCAATCAGTTCATGGTTGTGTAAATCAGAGGTGTACCTCTGGGAATTGTGTTGCCAGGTTTAACAAAATAGCAAAAAGAGACAGTTGAAATTCATGTCATGCAGAGTTTACAATCAGACAGTAGCTATGAACAAGTTTGCATTCCACCTAAGTACCAAATGAAAATATTGATTTCAGTTAAGCTAGAATACAATCGCCTTTACTCCCTATCAGAGCATAAAAATCAATATAGTTGTGTTCTGTATAGAGACTTCTACTCCAAGATATTGACCTAAGTTATCTTTGAAAACTTCCTGAGTGATATTTTGAGTTAATGTAGACAAGCACTCCTTTCTTCTTCTTTTTGTTATTTGATGCAAAACAGTATCCTAACTTTGGATTCCTCATGAATTTTAAATCTTGTGCTTTTAAGTGAACTTCTTCTAGACTTATTATATCCAAGTGGGCTTTTTCCAAAATGCCAAATATCTGTCTACGTTTATATTCTGAGTTGATACCTTTCACGTTCCTTGATTGAATTTTAATATTCATGATTCCTTTAATAATAAATTTCTAAATTAATACTAAATTATTTGTATTTAATTCACTCCTGAGCCAGATGTCATAGGATCTATTGTTTCTTCATCAACTTCTTCTTCTGAGCTTTCTTGTCGTTCTCTGTCAAAATCCAATTCTTCCATTCCTATTCCTTCAAAGAGTCCTTCTTCATCATCAATATTTTCCTCTTCTTCAATTTCTACAGTTCCTTCCTTGGCATGATCAGGAGTGGGCAATTCTGAAGAACTGGATTTTGACTCACTACCAAAACTTAAAGGTATTATGGTCAAACTCAAGAAGGACTTTGAAAAGGCTAGATCAAATGAGAAAACCGATGAAAACAGAAACAAAACTGCGGGGCCAAGTGATCGTCAAGCCTCATTGAAGGAAGCTAAAACCAAAATTAGAAAGGCAGATTTGAGTCAATTTTGTATCTTCTTTGTTTATACGAGAAGGATAATCCTTCCGCTCTTTCCCATCTATAACTAATATGATTCTTCAACAGAAGCTGAGCTAGAGGTTTATAATCGTATCTTCTTTTAAGAATTTGGAATGAAATATCCTTAAAGATTTTTATCTCCTTCTTGTTAATCAGTAGTTGCTTATTATAACTAGTTTGTAGGATCCTTTCTTTCACTATTGACCTATTTAAACTGATAACTATGTCTCTAGAGAGACCTCATTCTCATGCAACACAAGAATCAAGTCTGAAGATTTTGTTGATGCTCAGTTCAAATCTTTCTGTAGCAGTCACTATATAGTCCGCTAATATTGGGACTAGCAGTTCATAGAGGTTCTCATCCATTTTTTCAAGAAGACCTCTACGTTTAACACATTTATCCATGTAGCGAAGTTCCTGCAGGTCAATCTGAGTCCTCTCTTCACTTTGTTGTTGCACTAAGATGTCCATTGTTTTTTCTAATTTTTTTGTTTTGTGTCTGTAGCTCCTTTACTTCTTCTTTCAATCTCAAGATGTCTTTAGAGAATGAGAATATCAGATCCTATCTCAGCACAATTACTTTTCAGCTCTTGTCTTATTTCTGATTTAAAGCTCTTGAACTCTAGTATTGTAATGTAACTTCTAGTATCTAAGACTGAGCGGAAAGGAAAGCATCTATCAGAACTGAATTGCTTTGGACTATAGCCAGGTGTATAAAGAAAAAGTAAGATTGTGACTAAAATGGAAGTAAAAACAGTCATAACAATCATCCTAAACATAAAGCCAAATAAGTTAAATGAAACTGTAAAACAGACTTAACTAGAGTTAAATGTGGGGAAAAAATACAAAATAGTAGAAAAGTACAGCCTAAAGTGAAAGAAACTTAGTAACAGGAAGACTGTTACTGTGACAAGGTGACAAGATGGCGATTTACCTATGTAGATATAGAGAAATCAGCAGCATGAGGAGAGAAGAGAGTCCTTTGCTGAGTGCAGAAGCCTAGAGGGAGAAAGTCACAGCAAGGCAATTTGAACTGTGACTTCACTGTTTAGTAGTAATCTGCATTTGCCTCCTCTGAGGGTCTGATTGCCTTTCTGCAAGAGGAGAAACGTGGGTGGGGGTGAATCCCGATGGCTGTTATGGAAACTTTACTGCAGGAGTGAAGTCAGCTTCATGACTTTTCTGGTGAGTGGGGAGAAGTACGGAAAAGTGCTGGATTGCAATCGCTGCTGCCGGCATTTTTAATACTGATCCGCATTTGCCTCCTCTGACAATCTGGGAGAGGTGAAATCAGGCCGGGTGGTGGTGGCCAGGAGCTAGAAAGTTATAAATAATGAAATTTGCAAAAGTTTAAACCTGCGAATGTGGCTGGTGAGCTCTACTTTATTATAAAACTGATTTATCAACCAAAGACTGTCGGGTGAAGTTAATGTTTGTACTAATTGATGAAAAAAATGCATTTGAGTGCTGCCTTTTTTAAAAAAAGTCTTGTTTGTTTGTTGTTAATACAATATGGAAAATAAAAAGTAAAATAAAAGAAAAAAACCAGACAGATTCTAAGTGGGAGCTGAAATGCCCCCCTTTAGCTCTAGCTGGCAAAACACTAAAAAATGGGATGGTATAGAATGGGGCTCCTTGAACACAGGACGGGCATGGCCACACATGTTATATACTCTTTATGTTTTGTGAATGACAATGTTTGGGTAGTCTGTCACCCTCAGAAGGTGCTCACGCTATTTGGTTTGAGGTGGATAATGACAAATGGGTAAAGAAATCTTCTGTCGTGGAGATACATTGCACTAAAAGATAAGAAAGCCAAGGTTTGTGTTAATCCTAACCAGGTTACATGCTATACACTCCCAGATCATGTGTAGCTACCACAACACTGCACATGACTTTCGGGGCTGGAATCAAGTGGGTTATCAATAGAGATGTCCTTCATTTTATTGCAGCCAAGAACTAGAGGATCAGAGAATGACAACATGGCAAAGTCTGGATCCTGTATGGTAAAACAACTTGGAAAGCATTACTCAGAGGATAGAAAGGTATCTATACAATTGCATACCTAGTCCCTAGGTGCTCAGTTTAGAGAATTTTGAATGCTGCCAAGACAGTGTAACACGCAATCCCTTGAAAAATAAAAATAAATAACACTGGGTTCACTCCACAGTGAGGTGGAGGAAACTGAAGAGAGCCAGTGTGGTTGTTACCCTGGTTTCTGGGGGTCCCTAGGGGGACACCTTGATGTGCTTCATGTCAGGAAGAGTGGGGAAATAAATGGAGCACATGCAGTAGCGAAACGAGAGGCAGGGTAAGCTAGTGGGATCTTTTACCCAGTTTTTACGGGGTCAGGCCAAGCCAAAAACCAGACAAATGTATCAAATAAATGGTTTTTATTGAATGAAAATGTTCTCACGCACCAATGCACTCACTTATTCACTCACACAAGAACTATAAAGAAGCAAAAGAATGGAAAATGGATAGGGTATATAGTAAAGGAATTGTAGATGGGGTGATACTGCACCTATCCTGAAGTCCTTGGTCCGGGAAGCAGCAAGTAAAATGGAACTCAGCAAAGAAGTGGCTGAGGGGATTACTCAACTAACAGAGTGATGGGCTGCTAGCGTGGCAGGGAGTTCTCCAGAGAAATCTCAAAAACTAGGACTACTTGTAGGGCAACACGTACCTTGAGGGTAAATCCTCTCCTGGGAAGAACAATAGGCACCGCAAAGGAAAGGATGCTCAATAATGGCAACTCATTTTGCGTGATGGTTTTATGATGCGTTGCCAATGTCTCAGGATCTTTGGTTGTAATAGGTTGTAGTGTAAATTTATGCAGATGGTTCTTGCCTAGTATGATTTTTCCGGAATTACAAGTGCTCAGCTTGGGGAAAACACACTAATCCCCTCAAGTTGGCTCCTCTTTGGCTGAGGACCCTTTGTTTTTCATGGGTTTGCACAGCTTGAGGACTCCTTGGGCTATGTGACTGGTGATTTTACTGGCCTGATCTAGTTCTTGGCCGTTCAACCGTTTTGCCTACATGCTCATCCAGGCAACCTCTCTGGCACAGCAGATCACATTTGATATTAAAAATTGTAGTCCCCGGGATAGGGTGTGCCAGTGGGGTAACATGGTGCAATGGTTTGAGCACACTGGGGGACCAGGGTTCAAGTCCTTGCTCAACCATGAAACCAACTGGGTGACTTCAGACAAGTCACATTCTGTCAGCTTCACAGGAAGGCAAAAGGGAAACCTCCTCTGAACAATATGATGAGGGATCTGTTAAGCCTGCAGTGTGTTACAGTTTGCTGGTGAACATGATGGATTCTACAGTATGTAAAGCCACGCTAAATATAGCTTGATAGTTTCCGTCCTTAAAAGCCATAATGACTTCTCTGTTGTCTAGTCTGGGAACTTTGCCATTCAGTTCCTTCAAATGCGATTACTAAAAACTTGCACTGATAAGTCACTGATTCTGAAACTTGTTGAAAAACAACAGGTGTTTGTATAGGAATAGCAAAAGGATACTATTACAGAAAGATGTGAAAATCTTTGAAATTAAGAGATCTGTTTATAGCCTGCTTGTTTTAATGTCTACATTCCAAAGTGCAAACCTTCCTGATTACAACTCCATAAGGAGAAACCTCAATTTCAGTTTTGTCTTAATGCTTTATAGAAGGATGCCTACAGGATACATTTGAACAAACAAATGGGTTTGGTGGTGGAGCAGAACTCACTCATGCACACATGGGTTTGTTAGCTCCAATTGGGGGAAATTGTTGGCAGTAAAAGAGTACAGACTAAATGGACACAGGCCCTCCCTTTGGTCCTTACTATCATCTGTGTAACACCCCCGGGGTTCTCTGAAGTTATTCCCCTTTAAGCATGTGGCCATTAGGCACTCATCCAGGATTCCAGAGGGGGAACATAGAGACTGGGAACAAGGTGTTAAAACAGTATGTATTGTTGCTGCTGCACTGTTTGTCTTCTCTCCATTCTGCAGCTCTCTGGGAGTGTCCTTTCAGCCTTGATGGCTCTGTTCACTCCATCCAACCAGGAGACTGGGCCATAGTTCGTGTATGGGACTAATTTCTGGGGCCCTTTCTGCACCTTACCTTCTTCTGGCGCTGGGGTGTGAGGATCGCACGAGCAGCCTCTGGCAAGAGGCTCTTGCGTCCAGGGTCCTTTGGCTCCGCACGGGCTGCCTGCTCCCGCAAGAGCCCTGCCTCTTCCTTCTGCAGTGCAGCCTGGGACCTTCCCAGGCTGGACTAAAGCAGGAAGCGCAACCAGTGTGGCTTCAGAGGCTTGGCACACCGGGTAAGTGTGCGCGGGGCCCAGGAGCAATGTGTGATCGCACACCATTTTCGGCTTCCAGTCAAAAATGAAAAGGTGTGCAATCAGCGCCTGCCAGCCCCTGGAGCATCACACAACTGTGAGTGCATCATGCAGATCGCTCCTCACAATTGTGCGATGCTCCAGGTGCCCTTTTGCATGGAAAACGCCCTGCGGAAAGGGCTTGGAACTTATGGGACTGGTAGATGAGATGGTTGCCTAACTTCAGATGGCTCAAAAGTCTGTTTATGACTATGATTGCTATTGCCTTAACAGTTATAATCACTTGCTTTTTATTATATTGTTTACTATATTGCTGTAGATGTAGTCAGGCTGCTATACCAAGTTACTCTTATAAGCCTGAAATAAACTATGATGCTGTTACCCCACCTATATACTATGTCCTGAGGATCATAATTATTTTTATATCAAATACAGTGAGCCATAGAGATCTACTGGAAGGACACATAGGCAGTAGAGCTATGGATACAGATCAAAGGGTAGCACTGTTTTCTGTCACACATCATAGGTGAATCTCAAAATGGTTCTTACAGACCATTTGAATGGATTTTCAACAATAATAGCACCAACAGAAGACAAGAGGTCTCTGGGAACAAACAAATATTCCAAACAGCCAGGAATGTGACACCTTGGAGGCATGCATCCCCAGATGAGAAAGTCATCTTGCAGGAAACTACAAGGTTGCCTGGCTGTATTCTTTGAACTACAAAGCTGAGATCCATCTTCATTAAAATGCAGCCATCTGGTCCCCAGGACATATTCAGCACTATAACCAGAACCCCTTTTTCTCCTCCATTTTGGGGTTCTCCCAGAATTGCAAGCAGTTTCCTTTGCCAGTGGAAAGCTCCCCTCAGCCCCTCCCTTAGGCTGAGTTGGGCTCTTTGCTTGTCTTTTCCCAGCTGAAGACTTCTAGATTGGTACAGTTTTACCCAAACCCCTATGTCTCTCTCTCTCTTAATTTTCACCTCTTTCTAATTTCTATAGCATCTTGTATGATTGTGTGAGTAAGTGCAGCAGAGTGACTGTATGGATTTTAACATCTATTTCAATAAAATACTTAAATTTGAACAGTTAGCCTGATTCTCTGTGATCCAACTTCGTAAAGATGGTTCGAGATCCTTAATTACCCTGCCCTCTTTGCATTGCTAAATCAGTGTTCATAGCTAATTTTCCCCACAAGTGATAATTTTGACAGGCATTGGGAATCCCCCTAAGGGACCCCTAGCAAGCAGGGTAACAATGCTCGTGCATGGAGTTAGACCTAACCTGGAACAAAGGGGGTGTAGCTTCAATGATCATCCAGAGGGGGGGAACTGAGAGCAAGAGTCACAAAATGGGTGATTCCTGCCATTTCATGAAGACAGGCAGATCACGTACTCATGGATGCCTGCTTAATCTCCTGTTACCTCACTGGCATTGGAAAATCCCCAGTCACGTAGCCCAAGGAGACCTCAGGCCAAGAATACCAACTTGAGGGGATTAGCGTGTTTTCCCCAGGTTGGGCAACTTTGACTCTGGAAAAGTCCTAAACCTTGACTGCAACCCTACTTGAAACAATACTGCAACCCACCTGCTATTGTATGGCATTCCTTTCTTTGTTTTGGCCATTGTTCTTCCCGGGAGAGGGCCTGCCCTTGAGGTACATTCTGCACTATAAGTAGTCCTAGTTTTTGAGAGTCTCTTCAGAGAACAATCTGCCACGCTAGCAGACTGGCACTCTGTTAGTTGAGTGATCCCCTCAGCTGTCTCTTCGCTGAGCTCTGTTCTTCTCGCCGCTTCCTGGATTGAAGACTTCAGGATAGGTGCAGTATCACCACCTCTACATTCACTTTGCTATATCCCCTTGTTAAGTTTCTAGGCCTTTCGGTCCTCTGTCTAAGAGCTGTATGTGTTTATCTTGTCTCTCCATTGCCTGGCAACATCGGAATGTGCTGGGCAGCTTGACCCAGACATTCGTGATAAGGAACACCTGGCACGTCTCTCAGCTGTGAGAAAGCTGCAATGTTTGGGTTTAAGCGGACACACACAAGTGTATAATTGCAGGAGAGATTCTCTCGCTGTCTCTCTGCTTTCACTCCCCCTTCTCTTTTGCACAGTCTGTATTTTTACAGCCTCTCTCTGTGTGAGCCATGCCTGAACACACAGAGAGAAGCGTAATGGATTTTTTCCTGCCTTTCTGATACCAGTATACTACCTAAGCTGTTTGCAATAAAATTAGTAGAATAGTTTTTGCAACTATGTTTTTTGGCCTGGGACTCTATTCATTTGACTCTGCTGGTTTTTTGTGTCTGCCTGGCCTGAAGCCCTAAAATTATGTGCCTGCCCTTTTTGTGTGGGTCATGCTTCTTCCTTCATGCACCTGGAGTACAGCGTGATCCCTGGACATTCCAACACCCCTATCCATTTTTCACCTCTTTTCCTTCTCAATAGGCCTTGTGTGTGAGAGTGAGTGAGTGCATTGGTGCGTGATAATATATTCATTTAATAAAATTCATTTATTTAACATATTTGTCTGGCTTTTTGGCTTGGCCTGACCCCTTAAAGTTGGTCCTGCTGGATTACCCTGCCCCTCGTTTTGCTGATGCCAGTGCTCCTTTAATTTCCCCAACCTTTATAACTGGGATCAAATCAAGGTGTCCCCCATGGGACCCCCAGAAGTCAGGGTAACATCCCTCTCTCCTAGCTGATTCAGCATTCCATTCTCCATATTAGGTGACATTTGGGTCCTGACCTAGGATTGGCTTGTTGTTCTCCTATAAGTATATACAAGACAAAGGGATGCTTGTCCCTCCATTTTGAAGGCACCCGTGCACACGTTTCTGTTACTTTGTTTTCTGCAATAAATTCCAAAACTCCTTGTCAAGAAACGCTGGCCTCTTTGTCTGTCTCTCTAGCCTTAAACTGTAGCTTTTTGAGAGTGTGAGCTAACAAAGCATAAAACCATTCAAATACAAATATATCATAATTAAACTCATAATTAAAAGGACATCAAAACGTATGCATGGATTGTGTGCATGGGTTGTTCCAGGTCCAGGTTGGTGTGATTGTGAGTGTTGTACGATTTCTGTTGGGAGTGAGCTAACTGCCCTGTTGTCACCCATAGCTCCTGGCTGAGACCTGGCCAATGCGGCATCAAGGACTCCAACTGGTTCCAGAGAAGGATCCTGCCCTCTCTGCCAGGGTGGGTTCGAGACCACTGGCTGGTCATAAGCCTTAAGGCTCCAATGGTGAACCCAGGAGGAGTGTAGCACTTGGCCTCTGAACCCCTGGGGTACCCTAGGGGTCCTTGGGAGGTTGCTGTGCTCTGTGCTCAGAGGAAGGGAGCTGCTGGTCCCTCAGACATGTGTTACTGTGGTAGTTAACCCTCTCCCGGGCTCTACAATTTATTAATATCAAAAATATGAAATCATCTCCACATGTCTGAAAGGGTCGCCCGGAAGAGCACGCAGGCAGGCACAGCTGAACGGCCACAATTAAGAAAAACCTGGTCTGGCCAGTAACTTAATCTGTCATGTAGCCCCAGGAGCCCTCCAGACATGCACCCATTAAAACCTACAAAGAGTTCTCTGCCCCCAGAAGCCAGCTTGACAGGATTAGCACTCCTGACAAACAGTCTGTCAAGTGAGGGCTATTTGCATACTGCCACGGCTTTTGACAAGCCCGGCTAAATCTAATTGACATTTTGGAGCTTTGTGCTCCAAATTGGGCACATCATGGAGCTTTGTCTTAGCTCCCCCACCTATTGTTCTCCCCGGGAAAGGATTAACCCCCAGGTACATTTTCCCCTATAAAAAGACCCAATTTTCAAGCAGTTCCTCGGATCGCTCCGGTTTCCACTCTACCCCACGCCTCTCCATCTGGCAATCCCCTCATCCCTCCACGTGCTGAATTTCTGCACTCGCTCCGCTGCCATCTCTGTCTTCAATCTTCCGGACCAGGTGCAGTATACCCCAGAAACCCCTCTCCAAAATCCCCTATCAATTTTCCGCTCTTTTATTTCTTTTAGCTCTTGGGTGAGTGAGTGTGTAAGTGCGAACGTGTACAGTGACTGATTTTTAATAAAAATAAAAATAAAAATCATTTCTTTAACAATTTGGTGTGGTCTTTGGTTTGGCTTGACCCCGTAAAAATTGGACTTTAAGATCTCGCTAGTTTACCCTGCCTCTCGTGTGCTATAGCTTGTGCTCTGGCTAATTCCCATTCCTCCATTATATTCAGCACAGTTAAGGGCTCTCCATGGGACCCCCAGAAATCAGGGTAACACATGGCTCCCTGTCTCAGGTGAGCTCCCTACTGGGCCTGAGGGGTCTTCTGAACCATTTTGCACCCAATAATAGTGCCCCCCAACTCCATTTGTAGATGTGGCTGGGGCATTCTTTTTGGGGAGTAGGAGGATAAGCAGCCATTACGGCCCACTGGAAGGGTCCTCCTGCTTATATACATGGTCAAAGGGCAGCATGTAACACAGGGTGCAGTATTCCAGATGGGGTCCGTACAGAGCTTAGGCTCAAATCCTGAGATGTTTCTTGTCTTCTGCCCCCAGGCGAGGAATTCCTCCTCTCATGTCTGTGTCTCTGGTGGTTTTGCTATTGTAACAGTGCTTAGGTCTATTTTGATTGTTTCAGGCAGATTTTGCAACTGCTTAATATTATTGTAAACGTGTTACATTCTTCTTATATTTGTCACTGATTGTGTGAATGGAAATGAATGCTTTTGGGGTGTTGCCTTTCCTCCCAGGGGTTCCATTGTAGTTGCACTGGGGTACAAGCACATCTATAGCTAGGAATGAGATCTCCATCTATTAATTCAGGAGAAAAAATCCATGGGATACAGACCCCCGCATTAGCTAGGATTTAAAAAGGCTTCAAGCCTCCTGAAGAGAATTAGGTCCATTAATAGAGGGGATTAAATTTTGGGGGTACAGCTCACCTGTAACTAGGACTGATACAGGCTTCAGGCCTTCCATAGAGATGTCTGTCCATTATTTGAGGGGATTAAATTCTTGGGGTATAGCCCCACTTGTAGCTAGGAGTGACAGAGGCTTCAGGCCCCCCATAGAAATCTTTGTCCATTAATAGGGGGATAAAGTTCTGGGGGTGTAGCCCCAATTGTAGCTACGGATGATAGAGGCTTCAGGCCCCCCATAGAAATCTCTGTCCATTAATATATTTCTCTCAGTGGATTGTGAAGATCAACTTTTAATCTTAAACTGGACATATTTTTTATGAGACTCTTTCATGTGCAACCGAAGAAGACCCTCAAAAGATTATTTATTACTATTCTTGTGTGACTTTTGCCTGCGTAGTGACAGAGGAATCCAGAATTACCTGCGATGAAGGAACGATTTCTGAAATGGACCGAACTGGCAGAAATGGGCAGAACCAACCTTTTTGATTAGAGGATGGACTTTAGTGGCTTTTCTTGAAGAATTGGAGAACCTTACTGACTTTTTGAGGAGGAAAATGTTAATGTTGGGTTTGATTATAAGCCAGGATTGAACATGGAGAGAAGGGAATCCATTTTAGACTTGCTGAGTGAGGATCCTGCTGTGTAACAAGGGGGACCATTAGCCTTTCTGACCCACTTTTCTCTCTCTTACTTTCTGTGCCCGAAACACCGGAGAGGCTCCTGCCAACGTCTTCTCTGCCTGCCGAGAAGGAACCCTTTGCCTGGAGGGGCCGGGAAATGAGTGCGGTTCCCCCTGTGTGCAGACTGCTGCTTCAGCCATATTCAGGTATTTGGGGCTTGAAAAGCAGAAGAGAAAACATTTCTCGCCAGACATTCATTCATTTTCAGGGAAATGTTTTACGCTGAACTATGTGGTAAACTGAGGCCACTTTAATTGAGACTTTCCTCTGTTTTACAGTAGAGAGATTGGTTCTGATTTAAGAAGCGTCTTTGCGTTTTCAGAGTTGCATCAGTGGCGTTGTTACCCTGATTTCTGGGGGTCCCGGGAGGGACACCTAAATGTGCTCAAACAATGGGGAGGGAGTTAGCACAGAGCACAAGTTTGCAATGCGAGAGGCAGGGTAACGTAGCGAGATCTTGAACCCTATGTCTACGGGGTCAGGCTGAGTCAATGATAAGGCAGAAGTTGAAAATAACAATAATTGTTTTATTGAAATACAATCAAACACGTGTATGCAACACACTCACACAAGGAACTATAGAAATAAAGGTAGGAGTGGGATAGAGGGATTTTTAGAGGAGGTTTGGTATGGGAAATACTATACCTGTCCTGAAGCCCGGTTAAAAACAAAGAAGCTGGGGAGCATGGATTCTCACCACATGGGGCTGAGGGGAGGCTCGTCAAACGGAGCGGCAGCAAGTTGGGAGGCAAGTCACGAGCGATCCGAGCGTTCCGAGGAAGCACTCAAAATCAGGGGTTCTTATAGGGAAAATTGTGGCCGCAGGCTAGTCCGTACTTGGGGAAAACAATGAGTTTTGGGCTGGAGACAAAGCCTCCAAAAGGTCAGTACTTTAGATGATTGAGTTATAGCCAGATTGTCAATAGAGTAGCCAGTATGCAAATGCGGAGTGCTTGAGAGCTGTATAGTCTGCTCATCAAGCTGCCTGCGTGGGGCAGGGGATCTTTTGTAAGATCAAAGATTTGTAGATTTGTAACAACCCCCCCCCTGAAAATGGGCGATGTTGGGGACAATATCAATCATTTTCCAATTAAAAATCAAAAATAGTTTTAGAGCCAAATAGGGGTCTACAGGTTCAGAGGTAGTATTTCTCCATAGGGAAAGGGAATTTCCAGGAAAAGCAAAGAGTTTCCATCTTATAAAAACATTCCTAACTAAAACCTAAACACATTCACACAAATGCATATCAACAATAAGCAATAAACAATAATAAATCGTCCCAACAATTGAGAAGTGGCAGTAAATGAGCAGTTAAAGCAAACATCAAATAGCAAAACAGTTGAGTCTTTGAAGCTAAGCGTGCCTTCCAATGAAGCACTGCAAGTCTTGAGCAAGGAGAAAGTGGTAGCAGTTACAATGTATCCAATTTTGCAAAACTAGCTAACAATCGCGAGCTAACTATTAGCTGCTTGCATCTTGCAGATCTTGTAGAAAGGAATAGTCCATGCAGAGTTCCTTCGGTGATCAAGAAGCAAAAGTCTTTCAAAATGGGTTTTTGAGTCCAAAGTCCTTTGTCTTTGTCGGGAGGTGTTTGGATCACCCCCCCATGGTCCCACAGCTGCTGCAGAGGGCTCGGGCATCTCCTTGGACTGACTCCTGATTGGAGCTGCGATTTTCTTCTTCACCCCCCTCTCGATCCCCGGGGGAGATGGTCAGGTCCAGGTGGGCTTCCCGGCTCTCCCGAGCTGTCGACCTATAGCTATTTTGGCAACAGAACTGACAACAAGATTATCCAATGCATAGATAAAACGCAAATTACCAGCTCAGCGCCTGATGGGAGTTCACGTGGAAACAATTTTTGCTCACTGTGATCGGAAAGTGTATGTGGGAGTGAGGATTTAAATAGCTCCCAAGTATAGAGCTGTTTTGGCCGTAGGAAGGCCAAGATGATAGCAAAGCTGTGGATTCAGAACCCACATCAATCCGCAGGCCCTGAGGCTGGGGTTGCCAAAGTCATCCCGGAATGAGAATGGATTCAGATATCCAAAGCCATTCCAGAACAAGATTGGGTTCCAGTTAGCAGACAAATAGCCAAAATCATCCCATAACAGGATGGGATCTCACTTGGCAGTTGTTTCGCTGAGGTCCCCCCATCGCTCAAGCCTAGAGCCGGACTCCAAGACTGATGCTGTATCCCGAGGGCTTTGGGGTCTGCAGGTACGGTGCTGGTAGCTAGATGTACGTTCTGAGCGCACAATTTCCCTACCTCAAGAAAGCTGGATTCCGAGGCAGACCTGAGAGACGGTCACCTTCGGATAGGCTTTTGAAACCAGATGGGAAATTCTATTCAAAACAATTCACACTAACAATTAACTATTTACAAACTATGCGTCTCAGAGTGCTCAGTAAAACCAGCCAGCTTCTAGCTGGAAAAGTTGTTTCTTCACCCACAGTGTGAGGCCGATCAAGCATATGGCTAGTATAACCTGAAAGGCAACCAGAATTATCAAAGGGTGCAAAGCGAAGTGGGCGATAGCTTGCCCCATGGATGACCAATTGAAGGTTTCCTGCCATGACTGTTGTGAGGCAGACTCCAAATCTTCTGATGATTCAGCAATTACTTTGGTGGAGTGATTGACTGTTAATGCAATCTGATGGAGGGACTGCGATACCTCCTTTATTCTATTGGCTAGGCGGGTGAGATTCCGTAGCCATGTAGACACAGGGATCTCATCCTTGATGTGGAATCCGACTAGTTTGTCTGAGACGTTTGTCTCAATCTACGAGGCCTTTGACAATGGGTAAATGAACATTGTCTGAATGGGACACAGAGGAGTGGAACCTCCTCTGGCTTTCCCGTTTCTGTAAATAGTTTTAATAGTGACAGACTCCAGTATCTGTGTTCCCTACAGGGAGATGGAATGGGACAGTTCACGTGGATTGCAGTACTGTTTTTGTTAGTTAAATGTGTCCTCCAGCCTCTCCCGAATATACCACTCAATTCACCACCAACTGTCAATTCAACGTGCAGGCGGTGTGCCATTGGAATCCTTACCAGGAGGGAGATGCCCTGCTACGAAATTCACTTGGTTTCATCTTGGTTTCAGAAGAGATACCCATTTGAATTATTTTCACAGATACAGGTACGCCCCCGAGGGAGGCTTAGCTCTGAGTTACAAATGTCTGTGGCTGGTAGAGAAGCTAAGGTCTACACGGAAATGACCATTGCCCCGTCTCCACTGACTGTCAAAATGGTCCGGAGCTGGTACCACAATGGCCCCCTGTTTGTAATTAGGTTCACCTATGACGATTGTCACCCGGCATGGGAGTGGAAAACCTTTCTATTCACGTGCGCAACCTCACTCGTACCCCGACTGGTTGCAAATTCTCATGTGGCAAAATGTGGTGCCCAGATTCCCCTGCTTATACTCCTCCTTCCGCTAATTCCCCTGCCATGTATGCGGGAAGCACTGTAATACGTAGGGATATAGGGGTAGTTGCATACTCGAACTCCCAGCCTGTTGTCCTCACCATGGTTCTAAATTTCACTGTAGTCAATATTTTGAAATTCATTCCTGCCTGCCAGCCTTATCTAAAATTAGCATGGACACAGTGGGAGCACTGGGAAAAGCGGTGGCTGTCATTTTCCCACCCACACACTCGCCCTAAGCGAAGCGTCTTAGGGACCGTCTTAGGAGGAATAGGCACTGGCGGCGCAAGAATCAACTCAATGGATAATGAGGTATTGGCAAATAAATTGGGCATGATTGGCTCCAAGACTAAAGAAATTGGTATATCCTTTGCTGCTGGTCTAACTAACCTGGCGCGAAGAATGGATTTGATCAGTCAATTGTTACAGCAATGGGTTGGCGCAGAGAGAGATATAGTGTCTGACCTCAGTCGTGTCTTAAAAACCATGACGCACAATTATGTCAGTTGCTATCCAGTGCACGCAACTGCAAAGCAACATAATCACCTTTGTCGCTCAGGTGATTCAGGCCAGCCTCATGGGATTAATTCACCCAGAGATCCTGAGCCTGCTGAGAGAGCGCTACCCAGAGTCCCTAGAACACCCCACCGCTTTGGTGCAGATACGGCATGCCACTTGGGAGAACCTAACTCTCAAGGTGGAAGTCGTACACGAACGGATTCTGGACCCAGTAATTTTACATCCATTATCCCATCTAGGACTACCCTTAATAGCCGCTAATGCCACCTTACTCCCCCGACACATGTACCATAGGTCCAACGGTACGCACTCATTTGATTTATCCGGTTGTTTATTTCACCACCATTGGGTACAGTGTTTTCGCAATATTGATAGTTTTGGTCATAGCTATGTCTCTGAATATGAAGTAATGCCAGTAAATTATACACTCATGGCACAGATTAATAAGGAGTGCTTTTGTTTAAGTACCCCGTGCTCAAATGTGACAGTGTTGCCTAGTGGTGCAATCGTAAGCATCAACCGCACCGCTGGCAACCCTTGCTTTTGCTCGCAGCATGTACAGGATTGTTTTGGGAACAACTTCTATCTCAGGTGGGAGATAAAAGTTTATATATTAGAGAATGGATACGTGCCCATGGAGTCCGAACTAGTCGGATTCCACATTGAGGACGAGATTCCCATGGCTACTTCGCTACGGAATCTCACCTGCCTGGCCAATAGAATAAAGGCGGTATCGCACTCCCTCCATCAGATTGCATTAACAGTCAATCACTCCGCCAAAGTAATTGTTGAATCATCACACAATTTGGAGTCAACCTCACAACAGTCATGGTGGGACACCTTCAGTTGGTCGTCCACGGGGCAAGCGATTGCCCACTTCGCTTTGCACCCTTTAATAATTTTCGTTGCCTTTCAGGTCATACTAGCCATATGCTTGATTGGCCTCGCACTGTGGGTCAAGAAACAGATTTTCCAGCTACAAGCTGGTCGGTTTTATTGACAGCTCCGAGGCTCGTAGTTTGTAAATAGTTAATTGTTAGTGTGAATTGTTTTGAATGGAATGTCCCATTTGGTTTGAAAAGCCTATCCAAAGGCGACCGTCTTTCAGGCCTGCCTCGGAATCCAGCTTTCTTGAGGTGGGGAGGTTGTGCACTCAGAACGTACATCTAGCTACCAGCACCGTACCTGCAGACCCCGAAGCCCTCGGGATACATCATCGGGCTTGGAGTCAGGCTCTAGGCTTGAGCGATGGGAGGACCTCGGCAAACTGCCAAGTGTGATCTCATCCTGTCTGGGATGACTTTGGCTATTTGTCTGTTAACTGGAACCGGACTGTGTTCCTGAATGACTTCGGATATCTCAATCCAACCTTGTTCTGGAATGGCTTTGGCTAACCCAGCCGCGCGGCCGGCAGATTGATGCGGGTTCTGAATTCACAACTTCGCTCCCTTCTTGGCCTTCCTATGGCCAAAACAGCTTTATACTTGGGAGCTATTTAAATCCTTGCTCCCACATACACTTCAGGAGACCTTAAGGCAAGTATCACATTATGTATGCACGCTACTTACAAAAGATCCCCTGCCCCACGCAGGCAGCTTGATGAGTGAACTATACAACTCTCAAGCACTCCGCGTTTGCATACTGGCTACTCTATTGACAATCTGGTCATAACTCAATCATCTAAAGTACCGACCCTTTGGAGACTTTGTCTCCAGCCCAAAACTCATTGTTATCCCCAAGTACAGACTAGCCTGCGGCCACAATTTTCCCTATAAGAACCTCTGACTTTGAGCGCTTCCTCAGATCGCTCTTGGCTTCCATCCCGCCTTGCTGTCGCTTTGTCCAGCGAGCCTTCCCCTCAGCTCCACGTGCTGAGAATCCACGCTCCCCAGCTTCTTTGCTTCTAACCGGGCTTCAGGACAGGTATAGTATTTCTCATACCAAGCCTCCTCTAAAAATCCTTCTATCCCACTCCTACCTTTATTTCTATAGCTTCTTGTGTGTGTTGCATACACTTGTGTGAGTGTATTTCAATAAAACAATTATAATTATTTTAACATCTGCCTTATCATTGACTCGGCCTGACCCCGTAGACATAGGGTTCAAGATCTCGCTATGTTACCCTGCCTCTTGCAATGCAAACTTGTGCTCTGTGCTAATTCCCTCCCCATTGTTTGAGCACATTTAGGTGTCCCTCAGGGGACCCCCAGAAATCAGGGTAACAATGGCACAAGGGCAAGGCTCCCTCTGACCAAATTTTGCAATGAGGTGGGCTGTGGGCATCTCTGGGTGACACTTGACCTGTAGGTTTCGTAAACATGGCTGAGTGTGGTTGGACTGGATGACCTCTGGGTTGCCTTTCAAACTTTACAGGATTCCAATTCTCCTTGCAAAGAAAGGGCATTTTTAATATTCCATTTCCAGGATATTTTTATTCTATTTATTCAGCCCAAGAGACCTCCTCTGCAAGGAAGGCGTATTTCTATTTCTTTTACAATGTATTTTTGTTCCCCTTTTTCCCTCAGAGTGCCTACACTGCAGGGGGTGTTTTTTGTGTTTTTTGGCGGGTGACGCTGGGGCCAACCTTGTGAGGTTCAAAGGAGGAGCAGGACAAGGGTGGGGGGATTCCCAGGCGACCCCTTCAAGTGGGGCGAGGAGGAGGAAGAGGGACCCCAGGAAACCCCCTCTGGGACCCCAAAGGTCCGACGGCGACGCCAACAAAATTGCGGGCGGGCGCTAATGCCACTCTTTAGCGGAACTTTTTTCTTCCTGGCACCGGTTTCCGGAGGAGGAAGAGCTACGGATAGACATGAGGAACTCTATTGCGCTGGGGACGCCCAGAGCGACCAAGGAAGTCCGCCTCTGCCTACGCGTGGAGTGCCGGGAGTGGGCGTGGTTCTGCTCATCCGGGGCCTTGTGGACGGTAGTTCCTTCCCTCGCGCAAGCGCACTCGCTCCCCACCTCCGCCCGGGACGTCTCTGGTGTTCATTTTCTTCTCTGCTGCCGCCGCCCCCTCCCCCTCTTTCGGGTACCCGCTCCGCCCGCCCGCCCGCCCGCCCGGCCTCCCGCCGTGCGATGATGATGATGGCGGCGCTGAGCAAGACCTTCGGGCAGAAGCCTGTCAAGTTCCAGCTGGAGGAGGACGGCGAATTCTACATGATCGGCTCTGAGGTCTGGCGCGGGGGGCTGAGCACGGGGGGCGAGAGGGAGAAATGGCGGGCCCCGGGAAGAATTGGGGGGGCCGGGAGGGAGAGAAGAAAATGGAGGCCGAGGGAGGAGATGGGGCCTGGCAGCGAGGGAGAGGAGGACGAAGGGGGGAAGGGAGGGAAGGGGTGCTGGAGGGAGAGGGGAATGAATGAGGGACTCAGGGAGGGGATAGTATGGAGATGGGGAGCCGGTGGGAGGGGGTGGGGCCTGGCAGCGAGGGGGAGGAGGACAAAGGAGGGGGAGATGGAAGGGAATAGGGTGCTGGAGGGAGGGAGGAAAACTGAGGAGCTAGGGAGGAATTGGGGACCCCAGGGATGGAGGGGGGAGGGAGCGAGGGATGGAGGGGGGAAGGGGACGAGGAGAAGGGAATGGACGCCGGGGGGGGGAGGAGGAGGTGGGGCCTGCCAACAAGAGGGAGGAGGACAAAGGAGAGGGGGAGGGAAAGGGGAGGCGGCGGAGGAGGGAAAGGGGGGGAAGAAGTGAAGGGAGAGCAGGAAGTGGGGGGAGAGGGATGAGAAAGGGAGAGAGAGAAATAGGGCCTGGCGGGGAGAGGAATGGGGTGCTGGAGGGAGGGGGGAAGAATTGGGAGGGAGGGAGGGAGGGGGGATTGAAGAGTGGCCGGCACGGAGGATGAAGAGGAGGACAAAAGGGGGCTGGAGGGACGGAAAATGGGGGCTGGCTGAGGGGAAAGGGCGGGCAGGAGAGAGGGGGAGAGAGAGAGGGGGACTGGCAGGGCATGGGGAATGGGGATGAGGTGGGGGGAAAGGGGGCTGGTGGAGCAGGGGAAGGAGGGAGGGTCTCTCCTAGGTCCGGGGGGGCAGAGGGGGGGTCTTTATTGGCTTCCTGGAGGACAGGAATGAAGGCTGGGGGGCCACAAGAGGCTGGGGAGGGGGATGAGGGCAGGGTATAAAGAGAAGGGCTCTCTTCTTCCCCCTCCCTGAGCTGTTTCTTCCTCCCTCTCTCTTCTCCCCCCTCTGCCACTTCAGGTGGGCAACTACCTGCGAATGTTCCGGGGGTCTCTCTACAAGCGCTACCCCTCCCTCTGGAGGCGCCTGGCCACTGTGGAGGAGCGCAAGAAGATTGTGGCCTCTTCCCATGGTGGGTGGTGCTGGAGGGGTGTGCAAGGGGAGAGTGAAGAGGCTGTGGGGGGGCAGTTGGGGGTCTTCCTCGGGGGGGCTCTGATCTGTCTCTCCTTCTCTCCCTCCCCTGCAGAGTCCCAGCGGAGCCACAGTCCCCGGAGATGTAAGTCCACACCCAGCCAGCTCTCCGCTGTTGCCTCCCCCTCCTCTGCCCTGGGGGGCAGCTGGCCTTTCCCCAGGAATGCCCCACATGCATCGGGGTGCCTTCTGCCTTCCCTGTGTGTCTCTGCAGAGGGCCCACCCCCGGCTCTGGCCCACTAGGGTGGGCAACTTGGCTTTGTAGCTCCATCCATGCTGCTTGGAAGTGAACAGGGAGCAGCCATGGGTCTCAGGAACTGCCCCTTTTTCTCGGAGGGGGGCCACCCCATCCCCTTTTGCGTACCCTAGGGCATTTTCTCCCCCCTCTCTCCCTCCAGACCACGGCTACACCACCCTGGCCACGAGCGTCACCCTCCTGAAGGCCTCCGAGGTGGAGGAGATTTTAGACGGGAACGACGAGAAGTACAAGGCCGTCTCCATCAGCACAGAGCCCCCCACCTACCTCAGGTGAGGCCGGGGGGGGGTAGAAGGCGGGACCCCCCTTTGGAGCCCAGAGAGGAGGAAGGGGGTCCTGAGGGAAGAAGGGACTTCGGCGGGGGGGGGGGCTGAGAAGTCAGAGAGTGCATACGATTTTTTTTTTTTTCTGGTGTGTGTATGTGCCTTAAAGTCACCTGTGAACTTATGGATTTTGTAGGGTTTTCTTAGGTAAAGAAGTCTTAGACGTGGAGGGTTTGTTTAATTATGGCACTTTAACTGATTATAACAACCATTTGGCAACCCAAAACACCCAGGGGAGGTCCAGCAAAAAAATAAAGCCAAGCAATTTAAGATTTCAAAAACTCAAGAAATGGGATTGGTGCCATAACGTGTAATCTGGGAGTCCTAAATATACGCTGCATGGATTGAATTGTCCATAGTAAAGTAATTAACATGTTTTCTCTCAAAATCTATTGTGATTTTCTAGGGTTTAAAATGATGTTGCTTTGAGATTTATGTATATAACAAATAAACAAAATTTATTTTTTCCTCCTTCTCTTTCTGATGCTTTTAATTACTAAGTTGTTTTCTCCACAATTCATGGCACATGATATTTTGGCTGTCCTATTTCTGCTGCAAGGGCAAATGGATGCTCAAAATCAGGAAATTATTCTTAACGAGCTGTCTTTTCTCTCTCTCTTCGTCCTTCCATAGGGAGCAGAAGGCAAAGCGGAACAGCCAGTGGGTGCCAACTCTCCCAAACAGCTCCCACCACCTGGACGCTGTTCCCTGCTCCACCACCATCAACCGCAACCGGATGGGCCGGGACAAGAAGCGGACCTTCCCCCTCTGGTTAGTGGGGCATTTCCCTTCCCCAGGCGGGGCGAGCAGAGAGGGCGGCAGGGGGATGACAAGGATGCAGTGTTCTTTCTTTTTATTTATAATTTTTGTAGTGCAATAGTAAATTATCCCTTACGCTCACTCTCTCACACCAGCCAGTGTTCCTTAAAATGTAATTGGATGGTGGCCGCCAAAGATTACAGACCATAATTGATATCCAAAAAGCGTTCATTGTGTTACTTTCCAAAATATCATTTCACTCAACGGGGGGCCATAACTAGGATTTGGAGGTGTCATACATGTCATAAACAAATGCCAAGGAGTCTCAAAAACGCCTCTGGTGCTTTCTCCTCTGGGAAGTAGGGGTTTGTGTATGTTTTGGGGTGCGAATTCAGCCAGCACCAAAGGACAAGCCTTGTCAAATTCTCCAGTGTCCTTGATATCTTATCCTTGCACAGAGTTTTTTTGTTAAATTATCAAAAATTGATAATGATTAAAAATACTTTACTGGTTTTATTTTGTTCATACAGTCAATAATCGCCAGCCATTTTAGGGCAACGAATGTGCATATGTTCCAGTGTGCCAACATTATAGCAGCCTTTCCAACATCTGGAGAGATTAACCATTCTTGCTTTTTTTCTAGCCTTAATGGGCACAGATGTCAATGACGTGTGCCTCTAATAGTCGCCTCCTGTTCCGTTGGCAGGCAGCAACTTATGGGGCAGAGATCTCCATGTCCTGCCTCATTTATTTTTGCCGATAAATTCAGTCCCAGCTGGAAGGAATGTTCTGTAAAACAGATCCATGAGTCAAGGTTTCCCCATGAGGTTGTAACGGGGTCCGCTCACAGGTTCCTCCAAGGCTTGGAGGGTCTCCCTGAAATCCCACCAGTCTGCAAATTATATTTTCGGAAAGGCCTTTGGGTTTTCTTTCTGCCCAGCAGTCCTTCCCTCTTTACTGTGACAGGCACTCTGTACATGCTCAGAGCCGGGCCTAGAAGTTTTATGCTTTCTCTCGTGTCGAACAAAGGAGGGGGGCATTGTGCTTTGAATTCCTGCATTTCCCTCGCCCACCTTCTCCACCTGCTGAGTGAAATCCCCACCTGATTTCCCCCGCCTCTCTTCCTTGTTACAGCTTTGATGACCACGACCCAGCGGTGATCCACGAGAATGCCTCTCAGCCGGAGGTGCTGGTCCCGATCCGCCTGGACATGGAAATAGATGGGCAGAAGCTGAGGGACGCCTTCACGTGGAACATGAATGGTGGGTAATGAGCTGGGCGGGACGGGGAGGGTGAGATTCAGCAGCAACGCTGCTCATGTGGAGTTGCCAGACAGAAACGCTTTGTGGTGCCATATTTCTGCTGTTTCATTTTATTCCAAAAATGCAGGTTGCAGCATTAGGCAGCCATTTTATGGCGCTCTTTCTGAATCTGAGGGCGAGGCACTTTGCTTTTAAGGGCAGCAGACGAGAGGAGAACTGACTGTCGTCACTGACTGAGGTCACTGTGGGGCTGGCGTTTCCCTCTCCCCAGTTTTTCCTTCCAGCTGCCTGCATCTCACAAGGGCATTTCTACAACTCTCAATTTTCTTTCCTTTGAATGCAGCTGTGAATTTGGTCAGCCATGCTTCCGCCTCCTGCTTGTATTCAGGGCAATATAAGAATTGTTTCTTTATTTTATTAAAACACTTCCATCCCGCTCTTTACGATCGTATCTCAGAGCCTTGCAAAGCGTAACCAACATAAAATGTTTTCCAGTTAAAAGCATTAAGTTTCAACAAGATAAAAAAAGTCGAATATATTAGAAGTTCAGTTTTGTTTTGTTCAGATTTTTAATGCTTTTGACTTGGAAATGTCTTGCAAAGAATTGACAAAACACAGCTGAGTATTCCTAATAATCTCAGCTAGGTTTGTGGGGTTTTTTTCTTTAAAATTGCTTTTGCTCTCCTGCAGAAAAGCTGATGACCCCGGAGATGTTTTCAGAGATTCTCTGTGACGACCTGGACCTGAACCCCCTGACCTTCGTCCCTGCCATTGCCTCCGCCATCCGACAGCAGATTGAGTCCTACCCCACAGACAGCATCCTGGAGGACCAGTCGGACCAGCGGGTCATCATTAAGGTGAGGAGGGGGCACCCTGGGGTGTCTCCCCACTCCTAGGGACCTTCACAGCCCCTGCCTCATAAGCTGCAGAACACGCCGGAAGGCCCAGATAATTGGATTTTGATATCTTTTTTATTGCTGCAACTTCTGTTGATCAATTTCTATTGACACCCCTTCGTTTTCCCCTTTCTGTGGGGCTGGGACCAGACCCATTGGGCCTCTTTTAAGCAGAGAAAAAGGCAGGATTTTGAAAGGTTGGGGGACAGAGGGGGGGATTTAGATCTCAGTTCTTTTCCAAATGCACTGTCTCCCGTCCTGGGGCAGGAGAGGAGGGTCTCTGGGGCTCTGAGTGGTAAAAAACTATTTCATTCTGGGCGTAGGTCATTAAGGAAGTTATAGGACTAGGGATGAATTACCCAGAAACTTGAAGCTCTTCCGCTCCCATTTTAGGATTTTAATCCTAAAAGCACATCACATAGTCAGAAAGCAGGGCTTCACAGCTGCCTGAGTTTCCCAATTTCCTCGAGTCCGTTGTTACCCTGATTTCTGCGGGTCCCGGGAGGGACACCTCAATGTGCTCAAAATAATGGGGAATGGGAATTAGCTAGAGCACTAGTTAGCAATGTAAGAGGCAGGGCAACGTAGCGAGATCCTTTATCCAGTGTCTACGGGGTCAGGCCGAGTCGATAATCAAACAGAACTTAAAAATAATTGTTTCTCTTTATTTATAAATCACAGCAAACGTACGCATTCACTCAGAAAATTAAGAAATACTGCACAATTGCGCAGCCATGCACACAGTTCTAAAGAAATACAGAGAGGAAAATAGGGGATTTTTGGAGGAGGTTTTGGGGAAATACTACACCTGATCCTGTAGCCCGGTAATAGCAAAGAAGCTGGGGAGCGTGGGTTCTTAGCCCGTGGAGGCTGAGGGGAGGCTCGTCAAACGGAGAGGCAGCAAGTCGGGAGGCAAGTCATGAGCGATCCGTTCAGACACTCAAACTCAGGGGTTCTTATAGGGGAAAATGTGCCTGTAGACTAGTCCGTTCCTGGGGAAAACAGTGGATTTTGGGCTGGAGACAAAGCCTCCGAAAGGTCAGTACTTTAGGTGATTGAATTATGACAGCGTTGTCAATACTGTAGACAGTATGCAAACGTGGAGTGCTTGAGAGTTGTATAGTCTGCTCATCAAGCTGCCTGCTCGGGGCAGGGGATCTTTTGTAAACAGCATGCATACATAATATGATCTTAAAAGGTACTTGCCTTGAGGTCTCCTAAAGCTGCAGTCAGCAATTACTGGCCTGCCTGGATTGTGATTTGAATGGTTCAGCTATTTTCGGCCGCGCCTGTGTACGTGCTTGTCCGGGGGCCTCGCAAGCACACGGAGAGGAATGGGTAGTGAAGGCCAAATTCTTAATATCAAATGATACCTAATATCCCACAAGTTCCGACTAGAAAACTGCAGTAACACCGTTTCCTTTTTCCTCTAATGCCCTATTGGCTGATGTAAGTGGACGCTGTTGCGGGTGTCCCCTTACACATCTTCACAGGTTTCGTAGCTTCTCCGTTGCGTAGCTAAGTTGAGCTAGAGCTACACAGTGTAGAGAATCGTGGTCTAGAGTTTGAGCATCGTACAGGATTTGGGGTTTTAAGGAAATGCTGTCCTGTGCTGAGTTTCTTTGGGCTGCTTTGGTTGGAAGACTGGGCTTCCTTTTCTTCTGCAAGACCCTTGTGGCCGTCTCCCAGGGGTAGTGAGGAAGGGTCTCTGGGCCGGGGAGCGAGGACTCAGCCTCCACCACCTCTCCCTTCCATTTCAGCTCAACATCCATGTGGGTAACATCTCCCTGGTGGACCAGTTCGAGTGGGACATGTCAGAGAAGGAGAACTCCCCAGAGAAGTTCGCCCTCAAGCTCTGCTCCGAGCTGGGCCTGGGGGGCGAGTTCGTCACCACCATCGCCTACAGCATCCGGGGGCAGCTCAGCTGGCACCAGAAGACCTACGCTTTCAGGTGGGTACCCCTCAGGTGGTGCTCCGGGCTTTTGGGCTCAGGGCCTTTCCAGAAGACCCCAAGACATGGGCAGGCTCGTTGCAGAGAGGGGAGATGGACTAAATAACCCCTCTCCCCCCCCGTGGCTGCCCTTCCTCTTCCAGTGAGAACCCTCTGCCCACGGTGGAGATCGCCATCCGCAACACGGGGGACGCTGACCAATGGTGCCCGCTCCTGGAGACCCTCACAGACGCTGAGATGGAGAAGAAGATCCGAGACCAAGACAGGAACACCAGGTGACGACCCCCCCCCACACACACATGCCCAGAGGGGCTCAGCTTCCCTTTTGCCTTAAAAGGCAACTCAGAAATGCCCTCCAATGTGTTGCTGATGGAGAAGGTTTTCAGAATTTCTGATAGGTGTAGGGATTCCATGAACCACAAATTCACAATTTTGGTGGGAGGAGACACCTTGCGAACTCATGAATCTCCACCAGGTGGTGGCAGTTCAGAAGATTTTGAGCGTTTGGGGGGTGCTCCCTAACCCCTTCGAATCACTGGACACATCCCCTCCCCTAGCCTTTATTAAAACCTTCTCTGGAGGCAAATCCATTTTGTTGTGCCTGCAGACCTGGGATTATTTATTTAGGAGAAGCCAGTGAATGATTTTGAGATTTTGCATGCCAAAAACAGGGAAGGGGCGCCTTCACCTTCTGGGTGGACTCTTGAGCTAATCTGCTGTCCCGTTCCAAACAGAAACAAGCTTCCCTCACAGGGTTGTTGTGCAGCTACTCATCGCAGCCATTCCCCCCCCCCCCCCCCCGCAGGCGCATGAGGCGTTTGGCCAACACAGCTCCAGCCTGGTAACCTTCCGGAAGCCACAGTGCTCTTCGGCGTCCACCCTGCCTCCCCGGAGGACCAAAGGAGGCAGCGGCGGCAATGAGTAGGGATTGTGGGGGGTGGAGGGAGCATTTCTCTGTGTGTTATTTGCCCCCCCCCAGACCTCGGGCAGCGCCTACCTCGGCTGGCCAGAGATCCCCAACATTGGTCTCTGTCCCCCTTGCGGGGTCCAGAAAAGACTGCCAGCCTCCTCTGTCTTTTTTCCTCCCTCAGGACAAACTTTTTAAATAAACGTGTTAATATTTTGATTTCCGACAAGTGCTATTCCCTTCTCTCTATTAGTTGTGCATTGTCCCCAAATTTCCTTTCCTCTCCTCTCATCTCCTCCCCTCCCCTCTTTCATAATCAGTTACCAACACAGGCAAAATTAAGAAAAAATTGCACCATTTATCGAATACGCTCTCCTGTTTTGTGAGGGAAATCTCGCCCCTTCTTACAAAAGAACAGCCACACAGGCCCTTCAATCCACTCTGCGCCCCTTTCTGGGGGGCATGCGTCGGGGGGGGGTTGGACTAGGTGGCGTGGGTCTCCACTCAAAATATTTGGAACTTGTGTGGTCCCTTAAAGGGGGCAATCAGCCCCCTTCTTCTGCCTGAGCAGGAGAAAAACGGGAGTGTATTTTCTGCCCCAGGGAGTCCGGCCAGTGAACATTTTGGGATACAAATTCATGGGGGGTGTTTGCCCCACCTGGGGTGTGTGTGGAAGAACAGGGATGAGGGGATGGAAACATGCCTTTTGGTCCTTTGCAATACTGTGCATCCCAGAGGAATGGAGGCTTTTCTCTCCTTCCCTTCTTGGACTTTCCTCTGCCATCCTGGGAAAACTGGGACTTAGAGGACTCCATCCGCATTACAGTTCCATGTCCATCGAGCACTGAGGCCAGGGGAAGTGAGGAAGAGCAAAGGTCCTGTCCCCTTCTTTTGGGGCTGATCTTGGTCTCCCGCGGCAGCTGGGGGGTCTTCGCGGAGCAGCTGATAGTTGGGGTCTTCATCCGGGGGGGTCGAGTACAAGCTTCCTGTAAGAAAGGAGGAACGGATCCAAAAGGGAGACCCTCACAAAGGCCTAAAGGAGTCTTGAGGGGCTGGAAGTGTTCACCCAATGATGCCCCCCACTTTGCAGGGGAATGGGTGGGGCCACTCACAGGAATCCAGGTGTCAAAAGCAGCTTCTTCCCCCGTGCTGGCTGGGGAAAACGTCCTCCAGGTAGTAGTAGAGCTGGCCCATGGCAATGCCTGCAGGGGTTGGAGAGGAATGGAATTGGATCCTGAAAGAGCCCAGCGAAACCCCAGAAAGGCTAAGTGGGGCAGAAGCTATCCCAGTGCCACCTAATCCTCCCCCTCTCAACCAGCCAATCCCCTGTATTCCATGCTCTGTCCCACCGGCCACCCACTGAGGAGGTCGATGAGGATGGAGTTTCCGAGGAGGAGGGAGAAGCCCATGAGAACCCACGGCAGGAAGGGGGCCTGGAAGTTGAGGAGCACGAAGAAGTTCATCTGGACTTGCAGCGGCTCCAGACGTAGACCAGCATGAGGGTGAAGGCCTGGCTGAGGAAGAAGAGGCCGGCCAGGAAGCCACTGAGCTGGTGGCGATGGGGGTCGGGGTCAGGGCAGGCAGGTGGGGAGGAAGGGCCCCCAAAGAAAAACCAGAGGGTCTTCTTTCATTCCCCCCACCCGCTGCCCAATGCAGAGGGGACCAACGGGATACTGTCATGAGGGTGCCCCCAAAGAGGAACATGAAGATGAAGTCTGCCGTCTGCTCCCAGAAAGAGCCCTCCTCCAGCATCTGGCAGTAGCAGTAGCAGTACCTGGGCATAGGGGGCACAGGAAGCAAAAACAGGGAAGCAGAAAGAGAGAGGAAAAATGGGAGGCCAAGGGGCAAAAAGCCCCACCACCCTCTTGCACTGTCCAGTCCGGGTGAGGGGGGGGCGGCTTTTTAAAAAATGCTCACCTACTGAGGGGTGAAGCAGGGCTCCCTCCCCAGTTTGGGCACTCCAAGGTCAGTCCTGTTGAGGGGAGAATGGAGAAAGGGGGGCTTCCAAATTCCTTGCACTTGGGGCACGGACTGGAACAGGCTTCCAAAATTATGTGTCCCCTCCCCTGCACCCTGAGATGAATATTCTGCCCTCCTGTAAGTGCAAATAAATTAAATATTCCTCTTTCTAGCAATGCAGCGCAAGAAAATTATTCTGCTCTTTTTAAGTGCAACAAAATAAAATTATTCTTCCCTCTACTAATGCAATAAAATAAAATCTGTTCCCTATAAATGCAACACAATAATAATAAAATAAAATATTGTGCTCTCTGTCAATGCAAAAAAATTAAACTACCATCTCAATGCAATGATAAAATATTCTGGTCTCTAAATTTAATAAATTATTTTGCTCTTTACCAAGGCACTAAGATAATATACAAACAAACCTACTGTCTCTGTTAATGCAATAAAGTAAATTATCTTGCTCTTTATAAATGCAATAAAATGATTTTGTTCTTTATAGAAAGCAATAAGATAATATACAAATTAACCTACTGTCTTTCAGAGCAGTAAAATAAATTATTCTGCTCTTTATAAATGCAATAAAATAAAAATCATTCTGCTCTCCATTAACTGCAAAGCAACAGTCGGTGCTGCAGGGGGCAGGAGACCAGGGAGATGGGAGTCACACTCTCTCAGCCTCAGCAGGAAGCAACAAAAGTCCTCTGGATAATAAATCTGAGCAAGAACTTTTGTGACAGAGATGCCATCACTACAATTTAAAAACCCCACAACAAAGCAAGGGCTGCCGTTGCAAATCCCAGGAGGAGGAGAGTGGGACACTCAGGTCTAGCACAGTTGGAAGGCCATACACATTTCTTGCAAAGCAACAGGTGTCCGCGATGGGCTGTGAATCTGTGTCCAGGCTGAGACTTGGCAAGAAAGTTTGGACATCTGAAGGAAAAAAATGGGGGTTCCCTTGATTTTCTATTTTTTTCTCAAATCTGCCACAAAAGTTCCTCTGAGCATGCACAGAGTGGCTGGGGTTCGTAAGGCCACGGAGCAGGATGGAGGGAAAGGACCCCCCCCAGGTGCAAAGGATACAGAAATATGTTGAAGAAGAAGCTGAACTCCAGGGGGCCAAAGAAGAGGAAGTTGGTCACCAGCCTCCAGATCTAGAAAACAGAGAAGAAAAACCGCTCTGGGTATTAGTCCAAACTTCAAAGAAGCTCGCAAAGAAGACGGACTCTTTCTTTCTTTCCTTCCTTTTGGGAACCCCAAAATTCATCCGGAACTACCCAGATGGCAGAGAAACTCCAAAACGGGGGAATGGGATCCCCAAAGGGCATCCAGTCCAAACCCCAAAATGATACAGGAAATAAATCCATGCGAAAAGAGGGGTGGAGGGTCCCCCTTTCTTGGGTCTGGGTCTGAAAGACCCCCACGGAGAGATAAAGACCCCTGAGAGGAAGGAAGAGTCAAGACGGATGAGAAAAAGGGTCCCAAGTGGTCATCCAGACCCAAACGGGGGCCCCCAATCCTGCCACAAAGGGGGGGGTGAGAGGAAGGCCCCATCTTCTCTTTTTCTGCACTGGAAAGAGACGGAGAGGAAGTTGGGGTGCTCACCTGGAACTTCCTGAAGACCAGACCGGGATTCAAACACAGCTGGAAGGGGGTGGCGAGTTCGAGTTGCTACCAGGAAGGAAAAATGGGGGGAAGGGGGGAGCCATTATTACCCCGGAGAAAGGAAAACACTGCAAAGAGAGAAGAGGGAAAGAAAATTGGAGTTCTTTTGGGGGTCACCCCAATATTTTCCTCCCCCTGCCGACCTCCAATCCAGGACGGGCTGCTTCCTTTAACAGGCTCCCCATGCCAAGGGGAAGGGGGAAAGAAAGGAGAGGGAGGGGGAAGTGGTGCATCCGAAAACGCAGCCTGCACCCCAGAAGAGTGCTGAAGGAGGAGAGGGAGGGTCCCTAGATTCTGAGGGTCCCCTTTGAAAAAGGCGAGAGGCCCCTACCTCCTTTGGGGGAGAAGGAGAGAGGGGAGAGACAGAGGGACCCCCAACCCCCTTCCAGAGGAAAATGGGGGTACCAGAGGGTGTACCCCAAACTCTTCATCCCCACGTTCTCCATTGGAGAGGGCGGGGGGGATCGGGACCCACAGGGAAGGAGGGGGGAGGAGGGGCTGCACCCCAAACCCCATCACCCCCTCCGCAAAATCCCCCCTCCCACGTCCGCGGGTGAGGAAGTGGGGAGCTGGCGGGGGCCTGGTTACCACGGCAGCGGTGGTGTAGGCGCGGGTGACGGCCGGGACGCCCCAGTACTCGGTTGCCAAGCCCAGCTAGGCCATGGCCAAAGGGGAGGACCAGGCGGAAGACGCGAGAGAAAACCCACAGCGAGGACGGCCAGCGGCGGCCTGGAAGTGAAGATCGGCTCCCTGGCCTTATAAGGCCTCTGCGCCACGCCTCTCCTGGCTCTATAGCCAATCGAGAGAAGAGAGGGCGGGACGAGTGGAGAGATGGACCAATGGTGTCGCGATACCGCCTCCGTACCGACGTGGAAAAAGGAAGGGAGGGGCCGGAATGGCAGCGTCTTCGGCCAATGGGAAGCCTCCAAGGTCCCCATCCTTCTCCCCGCCGCTGTTGGATTGGAGGTGGAAGGAGCCACGTGCAGCAAAGCCGGAGGCAGACCAACCAATCAGCGCGGGCCGTTATTTGCAAGCGGCGTCGCCGTGGAAACCCGTCTGAGCGAACGTAGAGCTATGAGTATGATGGAGAGGGTGCATCCGGGAGTTTTACAGGCAGTTTCCGGGTTCACTGTGCGGCCCAAAACTGGGGTTCTGGATTCAACCCCCAAAAATTCCCACGGGGAAGGGAGGGAGAAACTATGGAGGCTAAAAAGGGAGAAAGACTCAGATTCCCCCCTCAAAGAGCTGGGGAAGCACTAAGACTAAATTATTATCATCATCATCATCATCATCATCATCATCATTATTTGTAATAACAAGAAGAATGGGCTGGATCCTAAAATTTGGGGCCTTCTCAAAGAAAAACTGAGGAAAAGAAGACACTCTTCCATGGGACAACGACCCTTCAGGCCCCGCTAATAGGAGTCCCTGGTGCGAATCCTGAAATGGCCACCACTTGGGCACGCTCATTGGCTGGTTTGATGGCTGGGGATTATGGGGCATGTAGTCCCAGAAAAGAGGGGCCTTTTAACACCCCCCCAAGCCAGGCCTGCCCTTTGGGGGTAGGCCTCACATCCTTCGACGCCTCTGCGAAGGAGGACAGAATGGCTGGTTTATTCTGCAAGGGAAAAAATACCATAAAGTGCAATAAACACAATAGAAAATACAATAAAATATTGTGCTCTCTGTAGATGCCACAAAATAAGGCAAAGTAAATTATACTATTGTCTGTAAATGCAATAAAGCAAAATTATTTGCCTCCCTATAAACCCTATAAAATGAAATAAATTAAATTATTCTGGTCTGCAAGAATGCAATAGAGTAAAATAAAATATTCTGCTCTCTATAAATGCAAGGGAATGCGAGACACAATACGATAAAGTACCATAAGGACAAAAAAATACAAAATGCAATACAAAAAACAATAAAATACTGTGCTCCCTATATGTGCCACAAAATAAGGCGAAGTAAATTATACTATTGCTTGTAAATGTAATTAAAATAAAATAATTCACCACTGTATAAACCCAATAAAATGAAATAGAACAAATTATTCTGGTCTCTACGAGTGCAATAGAAAAAAATAGATAATTCTGCTCTCTACAAATGAAATTAGAATGGGATACAGTATTCTGCTCTCGTACAGTGAAATTAAACAAAATATTGTTTTCTCCATAGATGCAATGAAATTTGGGAAATAAATTATTTTAAATTTGTGTAAAAATAAATTATTCTGCTCCCTGTGAATGCAATGCAATATTTAATATTGCAATTCTTTGTTGCTTCCCTTGGCTGCCCCTCCACAGGCCGTGGGAATGTTACCCTGACTTCTGGGGGTCCCGGGAGGGACACCTTAATGTGTTCAAAATAATGGGGAATGGGAATTAGCTTAGAGCACCAGTTAGCAATGCGAGAGGCAGGGCAACGTAGCGAGATCTTGAACCCAATGTCTAAGGGGTCAGGCCAAGTCAATAATCAAACAGAAGTTAAGAATAATTGTGTTTCTTTATTTATAAATCACAGCAAACGTATGCACACACTCAGAAAAGCAAGAGATACTGCACAATGGTGCAGCCACACACACAGTCCTAAAGAAATAAAGGGAGGAAAATAGGCGATTTTCAGAGGAGGTTTTGTAGGGAAATACTACACCTGGTCTTGTAGCCCGGTAATAGCAAAGAAGCTGGGGAGCGTGGGTTCTTAGCCCGTGGAGACTGAGGGGAGGCTCGTCAAACGGAGAGGCAGCAAGTCGGGAGGCAAGTCACGAGCGATCCGACGAGACGCTCAAACTCAAGGGTTCTTATAGGGGAAAATGGCCCTGCAGGCTAGTCCGTTCTTGGGGAAAACAATAGATTTTGGGCTGGAGACAAAGCCTCCGAAAGGACAGTAGTGTAGATGATTGAATTATGACAGCGTTGTCAATACCGTAGGCAGTATGCAAACGCGGAGTGCTTGAGAGTTGTATAGTCCGCTCATCAAGCTGCCTGCTCGGGGCAGGGGATCTTTTGTAAACAGCATGCATACATAATGTGATCTTAAAAGGTTCTTGCCTTGAGGTCTCCTAAAGCTGCAGTCGGCAATTACTGGCCTGCCTGGATTGTGATTTGAATGGTTCAGCTATTTTCGGCCGCGTCTGTGTACGTGCTTGTCCGGGGGCCTCGCAAGCACGTGGAGAGGAATGGGTAGTGAAGGCCAAATTCTTGATATCAAATGATATCTAATATCCCACAAGTTCGGACTAGAAAACTGCAGTAACAGGAACTTTTTCTGGGCTCTGTGTGTGCGTACATGCGTGAGAGCACATTTTGCAGCAGGAAAACTAATTAATGGGTGACCAATTAGACCTGACAATCGAGGTTCAAACTCCCTTCTGAGGTCAGGTCACAAAAACCCGATGAAGAACCAAGAGACAGAGAGAGAGAAAGCGGGTGGGCTGGTGGCCTGGTGATAGCTCCCCTTCTGTAGTGGGCAGTAAAATTTCCACTTCTGTGGTTTCTTCCTTTTTAAAAAGAAATATATGTATGTGTTTGTATGTATGTATGTATGTATATGTGTATATATATATATATATACACACACACACATACATACATACACACACACCACACACACACACACATATAAATACACACACACACACATATGTACGTAGATAGATGGACAGATATATATATGGGGAACTATGGGATATATATGGGAGAGATTGGGTGTTCCACCTGGCAGGGAGGGTTTTATGGGCCCCGGGACCTCTAGCACCCAGGACTGGATTTGGACTAGATGTCCCCTGGGTACACCTCCAATCCTCTGGGAATTCCCACAGGAATCTCCTATGGGATTTGGAGGAATGGGTCAGCAGAGGGGGGGAAATGGAGAGAGAGAGAAAGAAATTTTGGGATTAAGCATTTAATGTGGGCATTTATGTCATTTTGTGTTGCATTGCATGATTATGGAAAAACATCCGGTATGTATATATGCACGTGTGTGTGTGTGTGTGTGTGTGTGTGTCCTATTTCCTGGCATATAAGGCTCAATTTTTTCCCTGAAAAAATACTGTTTGAAAATGGGGTGCATCCTATATGCTGGCCAATAGAGTATTTAAAATATCTGATATGTATATATCTGTTTGCACGTCTCTCTCTCTCTCTCTCTCTCTCTCTCTCTCTATGAAATATACACACACCTACACACACAGCAGGTATCTATTTACATATATATATATATATATATATATATGAATATAAATGAAAATATAAAATTATATATATATATATATATATATATATAGCATAATAGTGTACTACATAGCATACAGCACTGCATAATAATGTTAAAACACCAATTATATTACCTATTTCATAACAATTCATAGAATATTTTAGTAAGATTACATTCTGCTCACTGTACATGCAATAAATTAAACTAATATTAACACTAAGAAGAAGAACTGGCTTATTCTGCTGTCTTTACATGTGAAGCAATTCAAGTAATAAAAGCAGAATAAAAAAAATTATCCCATGTATAAGTGCCATGCATTTCAATAGTAAAAATATATGCATACACTATATATATATATACATATACATACATACATACATACATACATACATATATATATATATTAAATAAACAAACATGTGCATATGTTAATGCATATAAAAATATATGTGGCTATATTAATAAACGCCAAATGCAACGCAGTAATACAGGCCAAATAAGGCAAAGAGCTTCTCGCAGCGGCCCCTCCTTCTGTCCCTCGCTCCCTCCCATCCGGACCTCTGCACAGGATCCGCACCCGCGCCCCCACATGAGGAGGAAGGGAGGGAAGGAGGGGCTCCCCTGGGCTGCCCGAGATTGGCCGGCTCCCTCCTCGGGGGTGGGGCCTCTCCCCTTCCCTCTCTCCCCATTACCACTCCTCCTCCCCCTCCTCTGTCCAGCCCCCGCTTTCAATCCGCATCCTCCCCAACTCTTCCTGGGGAACTTTAGGCGGGGCCTTCTGCACGCGCTCAGGAGCCACTACTTTCCCCCACCTCTCCTGATAAAGGAAAACCCCAAAGTTTGGGGAACAGCAGGGCCCCCTTTTCTCTCCCTCTGGGGCGTTCCAGGCTGCCCCAGAGGGAGAGAAAAGGGGGCCCTGCTGTTCCCCAAACTTTGGGGTTTTCCTTTATCAGGAGAGGCCTCACAAACTCAATCAATGAGTCCCAATTAAAAGGGAGGGGAGGGTGAGAGAGAGAGAGGGATGCACCCACCCTGCAGGGGTGACATTTCCCCCCTTCCAGTAGCAAGAGGGGCTGTGATGGTGTGACTCCCTTTCCTCCTCCCTTAATTTATTTTTCTGGCTTTTCCTCCTCCACAGGTCCGGTCCCAGGTTCTGATCCTGACAATCTGTGCGGCCAGCATTGGGAGGGCTCCTTCCAGTATGGCTACAACCTCACCATCATCAACGCCCTCACGGTGGTGAAAGAAAATGGGATCTGAGTTTGGAGTAGGGGCCGCCACGGACAAGGCCCCGCTCACTCCCTCTGAGGTTATTTAAATTCCTTTTTCTTTCTCGGTTGCAGCCCATTCAGGCCTTTGTGAACCGGACGTGGGCAGATTGGATGGGGTCCCCCCTGGGCGGATTCAGGGTGACCCTTGCCTGGTCCATGGTGGTCTCCCTCTTCCCCCTCGGGGAGCTGGCTGGGGCAGGTGAGCAAGCCCCAGCAGCCGGACCTCCGCCTGCACATTTCGGCCCCCTGAAAAAAATCAGTTTATTGGGGACAAAAACACCCAGGAATGAGCAATTACTGTATTTAAATTGCTCGTTTCTGTATGTTTTTCCCCAATAAATTTCTGCAGATTTGGATCAGATTTTGGGAAAGGGGTACCCAGCAGTCATCTACTTCGACCCACATTTATGCTTAGTGGGGCAGAAACCTTAAAAGCCTGGTTTTGCAACCTTTCCTCCCTGTTTAATCACTTTTTTAGTATTTTATTCCCCCGCTTCTTAAAATAAAATAAAGAAAGAAATCTCTGCTTTTCAGCAACGTCTTCATGCTTCTGTCAGCATTGCTGGTCGGGAGCAGCCGGTTAGCCAAGTCCTACGAGATGATCCTGGTGGGCCAGTTTTAGTGGGAATTAATGCAGGTTTGTATTTTTTTGGGGGGGGACCCCCCAGAAATGGGGGAGCAGATTGCATTGCATTGCATGCACAATTATCATGCAATAAGAAAAAAGGGTGCAAAGTCCAGGTATATAAAATTATTCATTGTTATTATTGCAGTATAGAGAATTATTACAAAAAATATATAATATAATGATATAATATTATGTAACACACACACACACACACACATATATATGTGTGTGTGTGTGTGTGTATGTATATATGTATATATGTATATAATGATTTTATATCTGTAAATGTGTGTGTGTGTGTGTGTGTGTGTATAATATAATAATATATTGACTTACAAGAATGAGTTATTGCAAGCAATTTTGGACTCCCAGTGATGCAAATTCAGATTTTAATTGCTTTTAACTACAATGCAAAAACAAATAGGAAACTAGAAAGTTAAAATATATATAAAATGTAACCTAGAACTTCCAGCAATGTTTCTAACGCTACTGATGTTACTAGTGAGAATTAAAAGGTCTAAAATGAAGCCATTAGGGGCAGTCAAAGTCTAAATTTAAGAAAAAGATAAGATATATATAATATGTACAATATAATAATATACGTATAGAGAGAGAGAATTATGGGAATGAGTTATTGCAAGCAATTTTGGACTCCCAGTGATGCAAATTCAGATTTAAATTGCTTTTAACCACAGTGCAAAAACAGGCTATACAAATAGGAAACTAGAAAGTTAAAATATATATAAAATGTAGCCTAGAACTTCCAGCAATGCTTCTAATGCTACTAAAGTTACCAAGAAGAATTAAAAGAAACAAAGTGAAGGTATTAGGGGCAGGAAAACTCTAAACATTTTGGAATAATTTATAATAATAATCTTGCAATATAATTTTTATTTTTTAATTTTAATATTTCATATTTAAATTTTGCAATTTAATTTAATTTAGTAATAGCTTGCATGGGCTTTTGCTGATGCTGTTAATTGAGTTGCGGCTCTTTTAGGGATACTAGCATGATTCGAATTCGGCCCAAGGTGCTAGGCCTCAATGAAGTGCCATCCAATAACAGGCCACATCCTAAGGAGGCTCCATTTTTTGCAATCACAATCCTATTTATAGGTGATTTTGTTCAATTCACATATAGCCCTAATGGAACAGTGGCCATTTTGTTTCCATCAGAGCCCCAAAGCACTCTGCGCATGCTCAGGGCCACCTTCATAATTATTATTCCTCCCAGTTTTATAGATGTTTCCAACCAGAGTTTTAGAAAATTGGTGATACGGATTCTCTCTAAGCATCAGGGATATATCCTGGGATAATTAGCATTTTATTATAATAAATTAATTTCCTTTCCCCCCTCTCCTCAGCCCCCCGTCCCTCTGTGCAGGGGTGGGGATGAATGTCCAGCCCATGTATTTGGGGGAGAGCATCCCCAGGGACCTCCGCGGCACCATGGCCCTCACCTCCGCCTCCTTCACGGTGCTGGGGCTCATCCTGGGGCAGGTGGTGGGGCTCAGATAAGGAAATGGGGAGGGATACCCTACAAAGGCTGGGTTTGGGGTGCAAAGAAGGCAGAACTGGGACAGGGCTCTCTCCGTGGTGGTCCTTTAGAAATTGCAAAAGCTGACATTATAATGAAGCACGGCAACTCTTGAACTAGGAACTCGGTTTGCAGCAACTGAGGACAAAGGAGGGAGGAGAGGGGAATGAGTTTTGAGGGGCCAGAGAGAGAGTTTGGCTGCCAGCGTCCCTCCGGGTTTCGTGTCTCTTCCCTGCAGGGAAGTCCTGGGTGCAGATGACACCTGGCTGCTCCTCCTCGCCAGCAACACCGTGCCAGCCCTGATCCAGCTGGTGCTGCTCCCCTGGGCCCCTGAGAGCACCTGGTTCCTCCTGATCGACTGGAGGGACCAGGGTGCCTGCCTCACTGGTGAGTGCCCCCGTCGCCCCTCTGGGGGACCCCTCATTCTCCCCTTCTTCCTCCTCATCCTCATCCTTGACCTCTCCAGCCTTGCGGGCACTGAGGAGCGGGAGCGACCTGGTGACTGAGATGAAGGAGCTCTTGGCGGAGAAGGCCGCCGTCCAAGGCAAGGCCGCCCTGGCCCCCTGGGACCTCTTCCGTGACCAGGCTGTCCGGCAGCAGCTCCTCTCTGTCATGGTGCTTGGCAGGAACAACTTGGTGAGCGCTGGAGGGACGGATCATCATTTTCATCATCCACAACTGGTTTGTAACAGCATGCCTCAGTTAACAAAGCCCCTGAGAAGAAATCTCACCTTGTACAAGGCGTTTTTATGCTTTCTTCCTCATCCTCTATTCAGCAGGAAGGCTTTTCAGCAGCAGCAGCATTAGAATAACAGAGATGGAGGGAAATACTTTCATCTCCATCTTCCTCAGTTGACTTATATAGGCACGTCTCGGTTAACAAAGACCCTGAGAAGGAATCTCCTCTCAGCAAAGGCCTTTTTAGGCTTTTCTCCTCATCCTCTGAGTTGCAGGAAGGTTTTTTTTTAGCAGCATCAGCTTTGGAAGGACAGGGATGGAGGGAAATACTTTCATCCCCATTATCTTGAATTGGTTTATATGAACATGCCTCAGTTAACAAAGTACCTGAGAAGGAATCTCCCCTTTTCAAAGCCTTTTTATACTTTCTTCCTGATCCTTTGAGTAGCAGTAAGGCTCTTTAGCAGCATTAGCATTAAGGGGACAGGGAAGGAGGGATGGAGGAGAAATACTTTCATCCCCCTCATCCTCAATTGATGTATACTGGCATGCCTCAGTTAACAAAGCCCATGAGAAGGAATCTCCCCTTGCATAAGGCCATTTTAGGCATTCCTCCTCATCCTCTGAGTAGCAGAAAGGCTTTTCAGCAGCAGCAGCATTAGAATAACAGGGATGGGGAGGGAGGAGGAGCCACGGAGATGGCATAAGAGGCTGGAACTGTATCTCCTACAAGCCAACAATTAAAAGAATTAAATAATCCCACCGGAATGGAGAGAAGACAGTGACTAATTATTGTTGAGGAATTCCAGGGGGCATGCTGAGGGCTAGCATGACCCACAGTCCACCAGTGCGTTGAAAGTAGATCGAAACAGCATACATCCAAAAAGACCAGAGAGAGAAGCCAAAAAAATATACTAAACTTTGTGTTTATTGCAAAGCTGGAATACATGAGAAAGCAAAGCTAGGTAAAATCCATTTTCCAGTCTGGCTGACAGCACAGCAAGGCTGACAAGCAGACAGTGTAAAGACAGTGAACAACAAGAAGCGAATGAGAACAGAATTCTTTGTCAAAACATCTGCAGTTGTTTTGGGAAAGTTTCAGTAGCTTATCTTGTTCTCTACTAGCAGCTGGGAAAATTCCTTAGCCGTTACCATGACTACGAGGCTAGCGAAGGAACAAGAAGCTTAACTCTTTAGACAGGGAACTGGGCAGTTACAGTTAACACTCCTCCTCTTGTTCCACAGCTAAGTCACGGGGAGGAACTTGTTACTGCCCTGGCTAGTCCGAGCTTTGGGGATATTAAAAGATATCCTTTTGATATCACAATTCAGCTTCACTTCTCTATTCCTCTCCACGTGCTTGCGGGGCCACCGGACAAGCACGTAAACAAGCTCGGCCGTTAATTACCATAATATTCAAACAACAATACAGGCAGGCCAGGAATAGCTGACTCACTGCTTTAGGAGACCTCCAGGCAAATACTCTGATCAGGCATGCACGCAACTTACAAAAGAGCCTCTGCCCCGCGCTGGCAACTTGATGGGTAAACTATACAATACCCAAGTACTCTGTGTTTGTATACTGGCTACTCTACTGAGAACCGCTGCGATAACTCAATCATTCAGATTCTGACCTTTCGGAGGCTTTGTCTCCAACTCCAAATCCCTTTTTTCCCCCCAAGCATGGCATAGCCTGCAGTCACATTCTCCTTAAAAAAACCCTCGATTCTGAGATCTTCCTCGGATCGCTCCCGAGTTTCATCCCGCCTTGCTACCGCTTTGCTTGGCAAGCCTCCCCTCAGCTCCATGTGCTGAGATACATCGCACCCCAGCTTCGCTCTCTATTTTTTCTGGGCTTCAGGACAGGTGAAGTATCACCCAAACCAGCAACTCCTCTAAAAATTCCTCTATATCACTCCAACCTTTATTTCTTTAGTTATCTTGTGTGAATGTGTGGCATACACTGTTTTGCTTGTGCTTAATAAAACATCATTTATTGTTTCCACTTCTGTGTGCTCCTTGACTCAGCCTGACCCCGTAGACATAGGGTTCAAGATCTTGCTACGTTACCCTGCCTCTCGTAACACTAAGCAGTGCTCTGAGCTAATTTTCCCCACCTTTAGTTGAGCACATTTTGGTGTCCCTCCCGGGACCCCCAGTACACAGGGTAACAAACTGTAGGACCCATCATCCCCATATGGCTAAGCATTTGAGTGTGTTTGACAGCAGAAAGAGCTTTTGTAAACACATCAGCCAAATTTTCTTCAGAAGCACAATACGTCAATTGGATAACATTGTTTTGAATGGACTGTTTCACATTTTGATACTTGATGTCCACATGCTTGGTTCTGGACTTGACTCTGTCACTGACAGCCATTTGAATACAAGCTTGAGAGTCACAGAAGATGTTCACAGGCAAATTAATGGGTATGTTCAAATCTTTTACAAGCTATGTGAACCAAACCAACTCATTACACAAGGAAGACAAACTTGCAAGTTCTGCTTCAGCAGTGGAAGTGGCCAGGATACTCTGCTTTTTAACTTTCCAGTAAACCAGAGCACCACTGTACTTCACAACGTAGCCAGATGTGCTTTTCCGATCTGACAAATCCTCTGCATAGTAACTATCAGAATAGCAGACAATTTCTGGCGTTTGAGCAGGAGTGATACACAAAGAGTGATCTATGGTACCTTTTAAGTATCTCAACACCCTTTTCACACCTTCCCAGTGATATTGAGTAGGCTGAGAGCTGGCGCTTCCCAATATGTTTACACTTAGAGCAATGTCTGGATGACAGGACTCAGCTAGATAGAGCAGAGACCCAATCACAGATTGATACAACTTGACGTCTGGAAACAACACATCTCTACTGTTTCTATTAAATCCTTGGGCCATTGGCATTTTTACACTTTTACAATCAGTCATATTACATTTCTCCAACAGTTTCACAATTTTCTGTTTCTGGTTCAGTAGGAAACCACCCTTGGTTTTCTGTATTTCAATCCCAAGGTAATTTTGAACTGGCCCCAGGTTTCTGATCTGGAATTTCTTGCCTAGTTCACTGGCAAAATCCTGCACTTGTTTTTGCGTGTCACAAATCAAACACAAATCATCAACATACGCCAAGAGGATCTCTTGTTTTTTCCCTGTCCCTCTGAGATACACACAGGGATCAGTTTTGCTTTGTTTGAACCCACATTCTTACAAAGCTTTGTCTAAACACATATTCCAACAATGAGCCTGTTTTAGACCATACAGAGATTTGTTAAGTTTCCACACCAGGTTCTTCTTTCCCTGGTGAAAACCATTGGGCTGTGTTAGGTAGATGTCCTCTGGCAAATCAGCATTGAGATAGGCAGTTGTGATATCAAAGTGTGTGACCAAAGCATTTCTCTGAGCTGCAATGGCGAACACCAACCGAATGGACTGCATCTTAACTGTGGGCGCAAAAACCCCATCATAGGACTGCTCATCTTCGGCAAACCCTCGTGCTACCAGACGAGCCTTGTGTTTAACTTGCCCATCAGCAGTGGTTTTTAATTTGTAGATCCACCAGCAATCAACAGGACTGACACCCTTTGGGAGTTCACACAACATGTAGACTTTGTGCTGGGTGATGGAATCAATTTCATCCTGCATTGCCTGCCACCAGGGTGCAGCCTGGTTTTTTGACATTTTTGACATTTGACAGCTGGCTGGCTCACAATTTACTAGACAGGCACGCACTGCAAGTGAAGTGGGCGTGTAGCGTTTTGGAGCCTTTCCCTTCGTTTTTCTCTCTGACCTCCTGGGAATTTGTGCCGGCTGAACTATCTGACTGGCGTCATCATCAAGGCTGCATGACCGCTTTGCAGCTCTCTTTTTCCTCACTTCTGTGCTTGGAGCCACTTCACCCCCTGCAGCCCCCTCCTCCTGCGCTGGGTCTGGCTCAGGATCAGACTCAGCCTTAACCCTTGAGGGACCAGGAACTGAGGAGGCAGGCTGCTTTGGACGAACGCTAGGCTCACGAAAGACAGGAAGGAGGACTTCAGAAGCAGCTTGAACACACTTCCAGTTTGCATGTTCCTCAAAAGTTGCATTCCTAGACACCACGCTGAACCCATTTCCTGCGTAAAATCTATAACTTTTACAATTGGGTTGATATCCTAAGAATCTCAGGCGTTGAGCTTTTGGCTCTCCCTTCCTCCTTCGACTCTTAGGAATATGAACCTAGGCAAAACTGCCAAAGACCTTCATGTGAGCAATGGAAGGCTGCTTGCCAAACAGACGCTCATACGGAGTGGTCTGAAAAACAGAACTCCAAAGCCTGTTGTGTATGTAACTGGCAGTCAGAATTGCCTGTTCTCAGAAATTCAGAGGCAAATCTGCATCATTGAACAAGGAACGCATGAGAGTTTGCAGCACACCAGCAGTTCTTTCTGCTACGCCATTTTGAAAACTGGCATAGGAGGCAGTTGTCCTGTGCACAATGCCCTTGCTTTTGAACCACTGTTGCAGACTCGCAGCCAGAAATTCTCCTCCACGATCTGATTGGAACACTTTGACCTTGCATTCAAATTGTCTCTCAACATACGCACACTAGTTCTTAATTATTTGACACACTTTGGACTTTTGCTTCAACAAATAACAGAACGTGTATCTGCTGAAGTCATGTACTAACAAAAGGAAAAATCTGGCTCCCCCCAAACTGCACTGAGAAATGGGTCCAACTACATCAGCATGAACAAGTTGGAAAGGAGTATCAGGAACCTGTGAACTGGTTCTGGGCGCAGGAAGCTGCATGGATTTAGACTGTTTGCAAATGGCACAGTCAAGAAAAGTAGCACAGGATTTCAAACATCCCTTGCAGCTGTCTGCTAACTTTTTCAACACAGGAAAGCTAGCATGTCCCATCCTTCTATGCAACAAATGAATACATTCATCATGTTGTGGTTTGTTATCATATACAGTGCAAGCATTGAATCTGGGCTTGAGTTTGTACAGTTTCTCACTCAACTCTGCCACAGCACAAACAGCCCCACCTTTCAGTACCTTGCCCTCACGCTTTGTGAACAAAACCTCAAACCCACTTTGAGTTAACTCTGAAACAGAAAGTAGACAGAAATCAAGTGAAGGCACATACAACACATTATCAAGATACATATCTAGAGCAGGTATATAGGCAGACCCCACTCCCTTGACTTTTGCTTTAGTCCCATCAGCCAGGGCAACAGTAGCAACACTGGCTGGATTCAAACACTTGAACAAAGCTTCACAGTTTACCAGATACTGAGAGCAACCACTGTCCAGCAGCCAAAAAGCCTCATCAGTGTCCCGGCAGCTCTCAGAAACCACACAGTCTGTTGCAACGGCAACTCATGGACGACTCCCATGACCTCTGAAGCCTCTGCCTCGAGCACCTCTCCCACCTTGCTTCTCCAGTGGACAGTCCTTCCTTAGATGGGAGGTAGATCCACAGCGATAACACCTTCTCACAGCATTGGCTCTCACCAGCCCCTCCAACTTGGACTCACAAGCCTGAGTAGATCTCCATCCAGATCCTGGCTCTGCAGCAGCAGGCAGCTGGGGAGGTTGCTGGGCACTCCTTTGGGCATGTCCTTCTTCTTCTTCCAGCAGGCGAGAAGTTACATAAGACACAGTCAGGTTCTGCTCAGGAACAGCCTCCAAGGCTGCCACTATAAAGTCCCAACTGGGATCCAGAGAACACAGGATGCAGTAAGCCTTGTCAATCTCAGACAGAACCTTCCCTCTCTCATGCAGGGCAACAAAGATTTAGGCCAGCATTTGCAAATGCTGCTTGATTGACATGCCTGGCCTCAATTTTGTCTCATAAAGTCTTTTTGTGAGCGACAGTTTACTGCCTGCAGTTGTGCGAATGTAGACATCACGGAGAGCCACCCAACAGTCTCTTGGATTTGCCAAATCACAGATGTAAAACAGTTGGTCGTCTTCCACAGCCAGAAAAATAAGTGACATGGCCTTCTGCCTCACCTTTTCGGCTTCAGCGGCATCTCTAGGGAGGTCTAGGAGAACAGAAACAGTTCCCCAGACACCTTCCCCATGAAGATACATTTCCATCTTCACAGCCCAAGTGAGATAATTACTGCCATTTAGCCTGGTCAAAGGCAAACTGCTCACAGGCTTGGACTCCATAATTGCTCAGCCCCAGCTCCAGGCACTCACCACCAGCTTCGGGGATCACCAACAGAAGAAACACAGCTGCAGACATCCATCCATCAAACTTGGCCTCAAAAGCACTGGTACAACAAGGACGTGCAGCGGAAGCGTGCTGGGCCCATAACCTGTTGAGGAATTCCAGGGGGCATGCTGTGGGCTAGCATGACCCACAGTCCACCAGTGCATTGAAAGTAGATCAAAACAGCATACATCCAAAAAGACCAGAGAGAGAGGCCAAAAAAATATACTAAACTTTGTGTTTACTGCAAAGCTAGAATACATGAGAAAGCAAAGCTAGGTAAAATCCATTTTCCAGTCTGTGTCTGCACAGCAAGGCTGACAGGCAGACAGTGTAAAGACAGTGAACAACAAGAAGCGAATGAGAACAGAATTCTTAGTCAAAACACCTGCAGTTGTTTTGGGAAAGTTTCAGTAGCTTATCTCGTTCTCTACTAGCGGCTGGGAAAATTCCTTAGCCGTTACCATGACTACGAGGCTAGCAAAGGAACAAGAAGCTTAACCCTTTAGGCAGGGAACTGGGCAGTTACACTTAACAATTATAAATATTTACAGTGAAAAGACTAGGGTATGAATCAGAGTGGTTCACTTGGAGTCTAAACTGAGAGAAAGATAGATAGACTTTCTTTCAATTTGTAATGGTCTGTTATCAGACAAAGCTGGCTGAATTCCAAAAGTCTCGGAACATTAAAACTTTAAAATGTGAACTTATTTGTTGAAAGGTTTTGGGAAGGGATAAAAAATGACAAACTGAAGCTTAATAGAAGTTTGGATTTGAAAAAAGGAAAATAGGCTGTATTTTATTTTGGCAGCCAGCTCGCAGCTTGGCAAGTTGGCGGGTGTCCAAAATGCAAAGGACTCATAAAATAAAACCTAAACAGCCTGTTGTAGTTTGGGAGAGACAAAACCCCCAAAAACCAACAGACAAGACCTACCAAAGACTAACCTGAACCACATCAAATGATAGTTTCATGTCTAACAATAAAAAAGAAGAATCCACCAAAGCAGTAGAAATGACTGCGAGATCCAAAACAAGCAAAGAGTCAGAAAAGAAAGAGAGAGAGAGAGACAAAATGGAGACATGAAACAATGGTTTCTACAGGCTTTGAGTCAGAATAATGAAGAAATTAAGAAAGTGGATAAGAAAATTGATACCCTGGAAGAAAAACAAAATTCCCAACAAAAGGCAATATTGGAACTTACAACTACATTGGATCAGCAGGAATGGAGAATTATCGATCTACAAGATCGGAACCACAGAAAGAACATTTGTGTAGGCGGTTTTTCCAGACATTTCGAATGAAACTGCAAGAAGTTTGAAGGAAGAAGTCCTGAAATAGCTGCAAAGTATTGTTCCTCAGATTACTTGGGATGAACAGGATATGGAGCTCATAGAGCAACTTTGGACGAACAGGATATGTTGCTCATAGAGTAACAATAATAAAGAGAGGCCTCAGTCCCAGAGATGTAATCATGAGAATATCAAGCTTTAATAAAAAGGATATTTTGAAGAAGACAATTAGAAAACTTTCAGGACCACTAAAATATGGTGACACTACAATTGAAATCTTTAATGATCTCTGCTGGGAGACAATTGATTGGAGAAGAGGAATCAAACCCTGTACCACAGTTCTGCAAAGAGCTGGAATAAAATACAGTTGGGGTTACCCTATTTTTTTGAAATTCCAGAGGGCAGTCAAGCAATACAGGATATATTCCCTTAAGCAGGGAATAGAGCTTCTGAAAGATCTGAGTTTAATGTGGCAAAAAGAAAAGGACAAAGCAAGTGTAGCTGAAGGCTGTATGCAGATTGGTGTGGCTGGAGATTGGCTGGCTGGAGATCGGCAGACTGGCACAGCTGGAGGATCCATGGAGATGTAGAAAAGACAAATGAACAATAATATTGACAAGAAATGTGTGTATGTGTGTGCGTGCACACATATCTGTGTGTGTGTACACACATATATAAGGGGGAAAAATAACAACAAAAATAATGGGGAAAAAAGGGTTACATCAGAAGGGATACGTATAATAAACAAGTGGGAGGAGGAACCTGCCTCTGTGCCGGAGAGCGTGGCTATCTCTTGTCCCTCTCCCCCCCTGCCCACTTGTTAAAGCTGAGAGAGGTTTGGGTACCGATACCTTGGGGAAGGAAGGGGGAAATGCTGTTTATGGGGAGATGGGGGGGTTGAGAGAAGAGGGGAGGGGGGAGGGGAAGGGAGGGGGGATTTGGGAACACTACACAAAAGAACCAATAAATATTTAGGGAAAAACTTTCGAAATATGTATTATGGCTAAAAAGGTGAGGATAACAACATTGAATGTCAAAGGTTTGGGATCTGTGATAAAAAGGAAACAGACAGAATCATTGTTGAAAAAAGATAAAGCAGATATAATTTTTTTTACAAGAAACACATGAAACACGAGAACGATCAAATGAACTTAAACTGAACTGGGCTGCTACTTATGAAAAAGCATATGGTACTGTTACCCTGATTTCTGGGGTCCCGTGGGGGACACCTCAATGTGCTCCAAATACTGGGGAATAGGAATTAGCCAGAGCACAAGCTGTAGCACTACAAGAGGCAGGGCAACCTAGCGAGATCTTTAAACCCAATTTTTACGGGGTCAGGTCAAGCCAAAAACCAAGCAAAATTGTCTAATAAAATGATTTTATTGAGGGGAATTCACTCATGCATGCACACGTTACACACAACCACACATTCACACAAGAGCTAGCTGAAAGAGAAAGAGAGGAAAAATTATAGAGAGGCTGAGGGATTTGGGGGGATTTATATTACCAGTCCAGAAGAGTAGTGAAGAGTAGAAATGTATTTTGGCTTAGGTAGGACCTGAAGGCAGTTCTCATTCAGGAGCCAGACGGACAGAGTGACGGGTAGATCTTCAAGAGACTGCACTGGGTCTCCTCAAATCAGGGGTATTTATACCCTGAAAATGGCTTGTGGCTGTGAAGGTTCCAGATGCAAGACAAAAGGGAACCGGTTGTGGACAATGAGTCTTTTGCCTGTTGATGGGCTTAGTGCTTTGATTGACAAAGACATGATGGATGTTGTAATAGCTGTCTATTGTGGGTGCTGTGAGGACAGACAAAAGAATCCAGTGTACAAGGGATGGATATCTGTCAATCAGTGTCCTGGTGGGCTCCTCACAGTTGGATTCCTTGGAAAAATCCAGCTTCTATTTAAGCCTATTATCCACAGGAATGATGTGTATTTGCCTGACAAATGATTCAGTCTTACCTGGAGGAATTTTGGAGTTGACCTATGCTTCTCACATTTACAGTCAAATTCTTTCCCTCGCTCAGTTTGACCTCTCTGTCACCTTTCAGGCTTGAATTTGATATCAGAGCCAATAAAATGTGTTGCCAATTACATATGATGCCAATTAGGTATGGTGCCCATCCAAACCATACTGATATTGGGGACCCCCAAAGCAGGGCCTCACAGATCCCCCCCCAAAAATGGAACCTTCGCGGAGCTTGCGAGGTTTCATTTTTCTAGATGGGACCCGCTTTGCATAATTTGAAATTTTGGTGAATTTTGGAAGAGGGAGGTGGAAAGTTGGGGTAGGAGAAGAGGGTTAGGGTGTGCTATTTAACTTCCATCATGTTTGTCAGTCAAACACTTGGTTGGGTGGCCAATTTAGTAAAAATGTTGCTAATTAAGTTTACAAAAACAGGGGAAAGAGAGAAAATAAAGAAAAGAGCATCTAATAACACACATATGATAAAGATATAATATACAAAACTCATTAGCAATTAGAACTTCAAATTCAAATATAGTACATACACATCAATATACAAATAACTCAGAGAAGAAGGAATGTCCAGGTGGAAACAGAAGTTCAATTTAGCAAAGCCTGTTGGCTCTGAGTTCAAATTCTGCCACATTTTCCCAAATCCTGTAAAGTTGGTATTAAACTACACATTTGGACAATAATGAAAGAGGGAAGAGAGAGAGAAAGAAGGAGAACAGAGCATCTTTTAAATACATGCATATATTGCACACACACGGAGATTACACTTCAGCAATTGAAGCAGAAATTACTAAAATTACATATCACATACATATAGCAACAATTAAAGGCAAATACATCCACAATTAAAGGCAGTGATGGCTGACATGGTTTCAATGAAGGTGTTACCCTGATTTCTGTGGGTCCCGGGAGGGACACCTAAATGTGCTCACAACAATGGGGAGGGAATTAGCACAGAGCACAAGTTGGCAATGCAAGAGGCAGGGTAACGTAGCGAGATCTTGAACCCTATGTCTATGGGGTCAGGCCGAGTCAAGGATGAGACAGATGTTGAAATTAATAATTGTTTTATTTAAGCACAATCAAACAAATGCATGCAACACACTTACGCAAGAAACTATAGAAATAAAGGTAGGAGCGGATAGAGGGATTTTTGAGGAGGTTTGGTATGGGAAATACTATACCTGTGCTGAAGCCCGGTTAGAAGCGGAGAAGCTGGGGAGCGTGGATCTCAGCACGTGGGGCTGAGGGGAAGGCTCGCTGGACAAAGCGACGGCAAGGCGGGATGGAAGCCAAGAGCAATCCGAGGAAGCGCTCAAAGTCAGGGGTTCTTATAGGGAAAATTGTGGCCGCAGGCTAGTCCGTACTTGGGGAAAACAATGAGTTTGGGGCTGGAGACAAAGCCTCTGAAAGGTCAGTATTTTGAATGATTGAGTTATAGCCAAATTGTCAATAGAGTAGCCAGTATGCAAACGCAGAGTGCTTGAGAGTTGTATAGTCCGCTCATCAAGCTGCCTGCGCGGGGCAGGGGATCTTTTGTAAGTAGCGTGCATACATAATTGTGGTACTTGCCTTGAGGTCTGCTGAAGCTGCATTAGGCAATGACTGGCCTGCCTAGATCAGGATATGAATGGTTCGGCTATTATCGGCAGTGCCTGTGTGGTGCTTGTCCAGGGGCCTCTCAAGCACGTGGAGAGGAATGGGTATAGAAGGTCGAATTATTGATATCAAAATGATATCTTAATATCCCACAAGCTCGGGCTAGCAATGGCAGTAACAAAGGTAAAAGTCCATTTGGTAAGTTGCTAAAATTGAATGGCAGCAGCTGCAAAATGAGAGTCCAGTTCATCAGGTATAGAGAGGAAATTCATTTCTACAGTCCAAAACAGTTCACAGGCCTTGTGTATGTTCGGAGTTGGAGGGCGTGCTTAGGTTTCATGAAGAGTAGTCTTCTGCATATATGGAGAGGTGGAGTGAGGGTTCCACCCCCCCTTGTATCTGGAGAAACTGGGGTACAGTAGGAGTGAGCAGCATTCTTTGGCTTTCGAGGCCTTCCTGGATCAGCGGTCATCTTGCATGTTGAATCAGCTTATGCTTGTGGCTGTCAGTCTCAGCATAGTTGGTAGAGTGGGCCAACACCTTTTGGGTTGATCAGGGTACAGGATGAAGTCAACAGAGTTCCTGTATTTTCAGGGATGAAGCTGAGAGAGAGGTTAGTAGTAGGGCCCCTCCAGCCTAAGGCTGGGGGCCATCATGCACAGCATGTGCTGACGTTTCAAGGAGATTGGTGTTGCCTTGCCTTATGGGTATGCAACACTGAAAGAGAAAAACCAGTTTTGCAGACTAAAGAAAAGGTTGAGCCTTGGCTGCATTGGCCAATTCACCAAGAGCTCACAATTTTAGGACCCGGCAGCTCATCCAATGTGCTAAATCAGCAAGACAGAAAACTAACAAAATTTGAAATGCCAGAATGACACTGTGTTGTTCAAGTTTGGAGCCATGTTGCCTTTGTTGCAAAAGGGGACAAAGGTTAAAATCTACAACTACAACTACCACAAACTATATATACAAAGAAAGGGAAATTTTGCTTGAGTGTGTCTCTTCAAGGTGGCTGCCAGCCCATGAAGGGAAGTGGAGCTGTTGCTTCGCTCCTTGGCTGCTGTGCAAAAGAGGGGGTTGCCCAGTCTGGGGGCTTTCCCTTCCAGTCCTTTGAATGTGTTTGTGGGACTCTGAAATTACCTGTAAGAGTGGCAGTGTCCACTCATGGCTTGAGACCCTTTTGGCCAAATCAAAGTGAAGGTTAGTATCTGACCCAAGTGCCTCCTGAAGTATTGTCTTTTCTCTTGGTATCATGGTGACTGAGACAAAGCCATGGACTGCCTTGGCCCCTCTCAAGATCACCAGAGCAAAAAGGTATGGGGTGCCACTGAATATGAATGTAAGCTGGCACCAGTATAACTCTGTGGAGGGGAAGGCAGTAGCCACATCCACCTCCGTGTGGTATTTGGGACTCACAGTTATTGAAATCCCCCCGATGGAATACAGTCAAAGGGAATGCGTAGTGTCGATACAGAGTGTGCCAGGGTGAGTGCCTTTACTAAACTGTGCTCTGGTTAGACAGGAGTATCTTGCTGCTTGGACTCCCACTCTGACAGGAAATTCTCTTGAAAGAAGGCATGGAGAGGGTGGACTCTCTCTGCCAAGGATTCAAGGAAATTCCAGGAGAAACTGCAGGTTTCTAATAGGGGCTTAGAGAGGGAACAATGGCAAGTTTTGGAAGCTTGGGGTTACCTTTCACTTGCTGCGTATTGTTACTGAAGTTTCTAGTCCGAACTTGAGGGATATTAGATATCGTTTGATATCAAGAATTTGGCCTTCACTACCCATTCCTCTCCATGTGCTTGCGAGGCCCCTGGACAAGCACGCACACAGGCGTGGCCGAAAATAGCTGAACCATTCAAATCACAATCCAGGCAGGTCAGTAATTGCTGATTGCAGCTTTAGGAGACCTCAAGGCAAGTACCTTTTAAGATCACATTATTTATGCACGCTGTTTACAAAAGATCCCCTGCTCAAAGCAGGCAGCTTGATGAGCGGACTATCCAACTCTCAAGCACTCCACGTTTGCATACTGTCTATGGTATTGACAACGCTGTCATAATTCAATCATCTAAAGTACTGACCTTTCGGAGGCTTTGTCTCCAGCCCAAAATCCATTGTTTTCCCTGGGAACGGACTAACCTGCGGGCATATTTTCCCCTATAAGAACGCCAGAGTTTGAGCATCGCATCGGATCGCTCGTGACTTGCCTCCCGACTTGCTGCCACTCCGTTTGACGAGCCTCCCCTCAGCCTCCACGTACTGATAACCTACGCTCCCCAGCTTCTTTCCTTTCACCGGGCTACAGGATCAGGTGTAGTATTTCCCCAAAAACTCCTCCTGGAAAATCCCCTATCTATATTCCTCTCTTTATTTCTTTAGGGCTGTGTGCGGGGCTGCACAGTTCTGCAGTATTTCTTAATTTTCTGAGTGAGTGCATACGTTTGCTGTGATTTTATAAAGAAAAACAATTATTATTAACTTCTGTTTGATTATTGACTCGGCCTGACCCCGTAGACATTGGGTTCAAGATCTCGCTACGTTGCCCTGCCTCTCGCATTGCTAACGGGTGGTCTAGCTAATTCTCATTCCCCATTATTTTGAGCACATTAAGGTGTCCCTCCCAGGACCCCCAGAAATCAGGGTAACAGTGTTCTCCTCTAATTTTATGTTTTAAGAGTTAAAAAAGATGAAAAGGGTAGATTTATAATTATCCAAGGGGAAATGGAAGAAGAAATGTATTTATTGGTTAATGTATATTCTCCAAATGAGAAACAAAAAGAATTTTACGATAAAATATTTAAAGAGTTGGAGGATATGCAGGGAGACCTCATAATTATGGCAGGAGATTTTGATATGGTTATGGATAAGTGGAAAGATACATCTGATCCGACAATAAGAGATAGAGTGAATAATATTACAGCTTTGAATAAAGTGATGAACAAATATGGGTTAAAAGATGTTTGGAGGTTGATAAAGGGAGATGAAAAGAAGTACACTGATTACTCATCTGTTCATAAAAACTATTCTAGGATAGATTTTATTTTTGTTTCAAAAAATATAGTCTTGAGGTTATTAAACACAAAGATAGGAGTCATGAAAGATAGGAGTGATAAAAGTTACAGACCATGCCTTGGTAAACATGGATATGGCAATTAAGAAGGATTACAAAGAAGCAAAAAGATGGAGGCTAGACACTAGAATACTTAATTGTAAAGATATAGTGAGTAAGATTGAGAAGGAATGGCAAAAGATTTGGGATATTTAGGGAGGTTTCTCAAGTGATGCTATGGGATATGATGAAAGCAGTTGCAAGAGGGCTCTGTATCAAGGTATCATATAATTTAAAAAGACGACTAGGAGAGAAAAAATTAAAATTAGAAATGGAAATAAAAGACTTAGAGAATAAATATATAACAGATAGAAATTCTGGTAAATGTTATTAGAAATGACAAAAATTTGGAAGGAATTGGGACTAAGGAAAAAAATTAAGTGGGTTTATTTGCTGATGATACCTTATTGACAATCCAAGATCCAATAAAGAAAATGGACAGAGTAAATGAGCATTTAAAAGAATTTGGGGAAATGACAGCGTTACACATAAACTGGGCAAAATCGGAGCTAATGTTGTTTAATTATACTAAGACAGAAGAGCAAGACTTTTTAAAGGAAAGAAAAATAGATATTAAAAAAATAATTAAATATTTAGGAATAAACATTACAAAAGATTTACAAAGATTAGAGGAAAAAATTATAATAAATTGAGAAAGGAAGTGAAATGGAAATTAGAGGAATATAAAAATATTAAGTTATTATGGTTTGGAAGAATTGCATTAGTAAAAATAAAAATATTACCGAAGATTAATTTTTTATTTAGGATGTTACCAATAAAAGTATCAGAAATAGAATTGAAAAATTGGCAATTATTATTGAACAATTTTTGTAATGGGGATAAGAAAGCGAGGATTAATAAGAAATTTTGGTAAAGATCCCAAAAAGAAAGTGGACTGGGTCTCCCAAATTTAAAATGGTATTATAATGCAAATCAAATGAGATATATTATAGATGAAGTCTTAGGAAAAGGGGATTTAGAATGGTTAGAGATGGAAACAATAGAAATTGAGAGGAAATTAGAGAATATATTTTTTTGGAATCCGGTCAAGAGAGAAAATTATTAAAAATTATTAAAAAAAACTATTAAAAATAGAAAATCCCCTATTAAAGAATGTATTAGAAATATGAAAGAAAAAGAAGGAAAAACTAATGCCGGCTATCTCACCATTAACTCCAGTAGTGATGATGGAAAAATTCCCGATAAATTTGAGGGATGAATTAGAGAAGGAATTAAAAAAGCAGGGAACATATAAGTTAAAAGAGTGGATGAATATAATGACTAATAAAGATAGATTAAAGGAGAGATTGCAGGGTACTAAGATGTCATGGCTTAATTATATTCAGCTGGAGCAGTGGACAAGGAATTGGAAAAGTAATAACAAAGATTTTAGAGAATATACTAGAATATACTAGGTATGAACAAATGATTAAGCAAAGAGATAATATGGAAGAAAATGAAACATTGAAGGGTATCACAAGAGAAATGTTACCCCGATTTCTAGGGTCCCTTGGGGGACACCTCAATGTGCTCCACTTGATGGGGAATGGAAACTAGCCAGAGCACAGGCAATAGCAATGCAAAGGCAGGGTAACCTAGCGGGGTCTTTTCACTCAGTGTTTATGGGGTCAGGCCAAGCCAAAAACCAAACAAAGATGTCCAATAACTGATTTTATTGAATGCAAGTCTCATGCACCAATGCAATCATGCACACACACACCCACGAGCTATTAAGAAACAAAAGAGAGGAAATTGGACAGGGAGTATTGAAGGGGTGTAGTTGGGGTAATACTGCACCTTGTCCTGAAGTCCTGGGTCCAAGAAGGCAGTGGAGAAGAGGGGCTCAGCATGGAGGGGCTGAGGGGATTACTCGACAAGCGGAGCTACGGTCTGTTGGGGTGACCAGGAGCGATCCGAAGAAACACTCAAAAGCTGGGACTATTTGTAGGAGAAAAAGTACCTGGAGGACTAATCCTTTCCCAGTGTTGGAGTTGGGTGTTGGAGCAATAACAACGCTCCACCATGGCAATTTTCTTTGCATGATGAGATTGCAAAGTGTTGCCAAAGTCTCAGGATCTTCGGCTGTGTTTTGTGGTGTGACTTCTGGTCCTCACCTGATGGGATATTTGCTCAACTTGGGGCAGATATGCTAATCCCTTCAAGTTGGCATCTCGGGGCTGAGAACCCTTTGTTTATTGTGGGTTTACCCATCTTGAGGTCTCCTGGGGCTATGTGACTGGGGATTTTACTGGCCTGACCTGGTTTTCGGTCGTTCGACCGTGCCTGCCTATGTCCTCATTCGGGGGACCTCTCAGGCACACAGAATCATATTTTAATATCAAAATTATAGACCCCGGGATAGGGTTTTTCCATCCCTTCCATCTCTGTTTCTTTCCTTTTCTTATATTTTAAGTGCAACTTTACAAGATTTGTAGGAATGTGGTAGACATATAGACTGAATGTGGTAGGATTTGAACCCAGAACTCATAGATTTGTTAGGCTTGCCTAAGTTGAACTTTTCCTATTCTTGTATTGATTTCCAACTGATGACTGTTGTTTTCCTGAATTGTTTGCATATTGCTGTGTTTTTGTGCTGTGAATTTGAACACCACCCCGGCTCTTTTCGTATCTGGGGGGGGGTGATGTGTTTTGTTATTTTCTCCTATCTACAGCTATCATTATTAAAGAAGACATCATACAATAGAATATAAATTTATGCTAGATGGATCAAAGAGGATTTTGAATATGCATTTCTTATGCTCCAATTGTTGGAGATTACTGCTATAATCAATTGCTGCTTTCATTTATATACTGATGTACTTGTGTCTAAGTGTGAGGATGCCTAGTGTTACTCCAGTAGTTAGCCCTCTCCTGGGGCCGACAATTTATTAATATCAAATATTAAATAGATCTCCACGTGCTTGAGAGGGTCCCCCAGAAGGGCACGCAGGCAGGCATGGCCAAATGGCTGCGATCTGGAAAAAACTGGTCTGGCCAGTATACGATCTGTCACGTAGCCCCAGGAGCCCTCCAGACATGCACACATCAAAATTTACAAAGAGTTCTGTGCCCCAAGAAGCCAGCTTGACAGGATTAGCGATCCTGACAAACAGTCCATCAAGGGACAGCCATTTGCATACTGCCACGGCTTTTGACAAGCCCAGCTAAAACTAATCAAACTAAGAACTCTTGACATTTTGGGGCTTTGTCCTCTTAATCATGCACATTTCAGAGCTTTGTTTTAGCTCCTCCACCTATTGTTCTCCCCGGGAAAGGATTAGCCCTCCAGGTACATTTTCCCCTATAAAAAGACCCAATTTTTGAACTGTCTCTTGGATCGCTCCAGTTTCTTCTTGGCTTCACGCCACTCCGTCCAGCTATCCCATCAGCCATCCATGTGCTGAGCTGCTTCTCACGCTCCGCTGCTGTTTCTTCCATCTTCATAAAAATGCAGCCATGTGTTCCCAGGACACGTTTCAGCTCTATAACTAGCTCCCTTTTCTCCTCCATTTTGGAGTTCTCCCGGACTTGCAACAATGCCTCTGCCACCGGAGTGCTCCCCTCAGCCCCGCACCCTGAGGCTGAGTTGGGCTTTTCGCTTGTCTTTTCCCAGCTGAAGACTTCTGCACTGGTACAGTATTACCCCCAAATCCTTATGTCTCTCTCTCTCTCTTAATTTTCACTTCTTTCTCTAAACTTCTATAGTCTTGTATGCTTGTGGGAGTGAATGCAGCTGAGTGATTGTATGGATTTTAACATCTACTTCAATAAAATATTTAAATTTGAAAAGTTAGCCTGATTCTCTGTGATCCAACTCTGTAAATCTGGGCTCAAGATCCTTAATTACCCTGCCCTCTTTGCATTGCTAAAGCAGTGTTCATAGCTACTTTTCCCCACAAGTGATAATTTTGACAGGCATTAGGAATCCCCCTAAGGGACCCCCAGCAAGCAGGGTAACAGTACCCAGACAATGAAGGAGTTAATTACAAATTTATTAACTGCAGCAAAGCTAATTATACGGAGAAAATGGAAAATTCAATGAGATTTTCAAATAAGGGATTGGTATAAAGAAGTGTGGAAAATTGCAATTAATTATAAGTTAACATGTCAAATTAAGGTTAAAAAAGGGATAATGAAAAGGAATGACTTTGAAGCAATATGGAAATCATAGAATCATAGAATCATAGAAATGTAGAGTTGGAAGAGACCACACGGGCCATCCAGTCCAACCCCCTACCATACAGGAATACCCTCAAAGCACTCCCGACAGATGGCCATCCAGCCTCTGCTTAAAAACCTCCAAGGAAGAAGACTCCACTGCACTCCAAGGCAGCATATTCCACTGCCGGACAGCCCTGACTGTCAGGAAGTTCTTCCTGAGGTTCAGGTGGAATCTCCTTTCCTGCAGCTTGAATCCATTGCTCCTTGTCCTGGTCTCTGGAGCGGCAGAAAACAAGCCCTCTCCCTCCTCTACATGGCATCCCTTCAAATATTTAAACATAGCTATCATGTCCCCTCTTAACCTTCTCTTTTGCAGACTGAACATACCCAGCTCTCTAAGTCTATCCTCATAGGGCTTGGCTTCCAGGCCCTTCACCATTTTGGTCGCCCTCCTCTGGACCTGCTCCAGCTTGACCATGTCCTTCTTGAATTGGGGTGCCCAGAACTGGACACAGTATTCAAGATGAGGTCTAACCAAAGCAGAGTAGAGTGGTACCAGTACCTCCCTCGATCTAGACACCATACTCCTATTGATGCAGCCGAGAATTGCATTGGCTTTCTTGGCTGCCGCATCACACTGCTGACTCATGTTCAGCTTGTGGTCTATTAAGATTCCTAGATCACACATACTGCTGTCCAGCCACGTGTCCCCCATCCTATATTTCTGCATTCCATTTTTTCTACCTAAGTGTAGGACCTTACACTTCTCTCTGTTGAATTTCATTTTGTTAGCCTTGGCCCAGCTCTCCAATCTGACCAGGTCATTTTGAATTTTGATCCTGTCCTCTGGCATATTAGCAACCCCTTCCAGTTTGGTGTCATCTGCGAATTTGATGAGCATGCCCTCTATTCCTTCATCCAAGTCGTTGATGAAGATACTGAACAGCACTGGGCCCAGGGCAGAACCCTGTGGCACCCCACTAGTCACTTCTCTCCAGGATGAAAAGCAGGCATTGGTGAGCACCCTTTGGGAACGGTCAGTCAACCAAAATTATTTGTGGAGAAGGCTTTAAGAAAAGAGAGAAGTGTCACACCTCCACAAGAAGAATTACAATTTTGAAAAGCAGAATAAGTTAAAATATAATTGGCTCTGGAAATGGGTTCACATTTAGGATTAGAGTTTATGGTTAATAACAGGATCATATATAGTATTAGCAATAGGTTAAATATAGTTGAAAAGAATAGATTTAAGAATGAAATTATTATAGCAATAATGAGCATAAGAGAATGAGACTTAGATATATGAAATGAAAATATATAATTAATATGATATATAACATGTAGAATAAATATATGATGATAAAGGAGCTGGAGAGAAATAGTAATGTAAGCTATTTGTGTTGTATTTTTTTCTTTTTCACATTTATGTTTTTCATGTGGTGTTTTTGTTTTATTCTGTTATGTATTGTTTTTCTTTCTTTATTAAAAAAAAAGAATAACAGGGATGGAAGGAAGTACTTTAATCCCCATCATCCTTAATTGATTTACACCAACAAATCTCAATTAACAAAGCCCCTGAGAAGGAATCTCCTTATTGGCAGAGACTTTTTATGCTTTCCTTCTCATCCTCTGAAGAGCAGTAAGGTTTTTTAGCAGCATCAGCATTAGACAGACAGGAAAGGAGTGAAATAAACCAGTGGCTTTAGTTCCTTCCTCCTCATTTCCCCCCGTTTTTCCCCCCCAACTCAGATGTACTCCTACGCCTCCTATGTCTTTTGAGAGGCTGGCATCCCCAAGGAGAAGATCCAGTACTACATGTTGGCAGTGGTGGCTGCAAACATCTCACGGCCATCATTTGTGTGAGCAGAACTCTGCACGTGCCCAGAGGCCATTCTACTGGGAAAGGGCGGCAGGGGAGGCCTCCCATTCTGTCCTTGAGATAAGGGATGATGGGCTGTGGAGTCCTCTTTCTCCCTTCTCTGGGTAATAACACTTCTTGCCCCCCAAAATTTCTGGGCAAGAGGTTCTTCCTTGCAGACGCTGGTCATCGAATGGGCCAGGTGGGGGGCGCTGGTGGCTGGTGGCTACCTCTTGATGGCCATCTGGGCTGTGGTCTTCATGGTCGTCCTCGCTTTGCAGGTAGGGGGGTTTTTTGGGGGGCAAAGGGGGGATCATGGTTGAGGAGACCCCCAGGAAACTATAAATCTCCCCCTTCCTCCTCCCAAGACTACCTGGCCTGGGCACCGTACCTCAGCATGGCCTGCATCTTTGCCTATATCCTCACCTTTGGCATTGGGCCGGGTGAGGAAACTGGATTTTAATGGCCTCCATTTGCTTCTATTGAATATTCATTAACCTATTTTGCATAGCCTTGGATACCCCAGTTGGCTGGGAGATGTAGTATTTCATCCATTGGATTAAAAAGAAAAAAAACAACTTTTTTGGCTAGATTACTGCAATGGAGTCTATCTGGGGCCACCCTTGGAGACTATTCAGAATCTAAATTGCTTAAATTGTATCAGAAAAAACAATCTATCTTTTATATATATAAAACAAAGTCAATTAATGAATATTCATTAGATAGATAGATAGATAGATAGATAGATAGATGTGTGTGTGTGTATAAATTTATATATTTATATTTATACTTATATTTATATTATATATATTTATGTTTATGTGTGTGTGTGTGTGTGTGTATTTATATTTATATATATATTGCTCCATTCGTATATCTCTCCCTTACCCAAATGAGAGAAATCTCCGAAATTACGAGTAACTAATATAGAGGAATATTGCAAATTAAAAATAACCCCCCTCCAAAGATGAATGATGCTAAGGAAGGAATACTGCAAAATAATTCAAAGTGGGATAAAAGCAGAAAGAGCAAGAGTTTGCCACCCGTATTTCTTTGGTGTCTGAGGCTGCTGGAAGTTGCAGACATTAGAGGGAGATTTCTGAATTTTGATCAATTTTTTGGGAGATTTTTTTGGGGTGTGTGTGATAATGGGGGTTTTCCCCATTATGTAAACACTGAAGCTTTAGAAAGCTAGCTCTCCCTACTGCCACAAGCACTGATTGGAGATCACATGATGTGGTTGGCCTATTGGAAGGACAGATGGAAGCTTCCAGAAGCTTGAAGAAGAGATCTGAGGGAAACATGAGGGAAACCATTAGAGGCAGAGAAGTCCGCCTCTTGGCTCTTCCCAAGAATGCCAACTTAAAAGAGAATTTGGGGAAAATCCTTAGCTCCTTTGTCAAGGTTGTAGGCAGCATTGAGAAGGAGAAAGGCCCCTTCTTCCCCCAAATCTCCATATGGTGGCAGTGGCCTACGAACTGGAGAGTAAGGGGTTAACATGCAGAAAAGAGTTTTCTTTTCTGACTCTGTCTGCCTCACTGTGTTCTGCCAAGACTCAGGCAAGAGGGAGAGCAGAGTAACAAATGGTGAGGGAGCAGTTTTTTGTCCAGGGGACATTTATTTTTAAAGCTGCAGAATTTTTGCCATTGTTCTTCTGGGCAAATAGCTCCCAAATATGAGTGCAATTCTGTGGAAGGCATTTCTTTTTCTTTGCCTTCAGTCAGCTCTGAGCTGAGTGGAATTTGTTAAGTACTTCCTCCTTGAAGTGAATGGAAGTTCTTGGTTAGCAGCAAGGCATCCTACTGACTTTCACTGAGGCAGTTTTTTTTTCTCTCAGCCTAAGCACAAAGGGGGGGTGAAGTGTGGGAGAAAGTCTGTAAGATTTCTCTACACTTTTCCTTTTTTTTTCTTTCTCTTTGGGAGGTTTTTGTTTTGGGATCTGGCAATAGGTGTTTTGTCAGATCAGCCAAACAGTCTATATGACAGTTCTTGTGTCAGGATTACCCTCCGTTGTAGGGGTGGGGAGGCATACGGGATGGGCTTTGTAGTACTAGAGGCCTTAAGTTCATGTAGCTGGCCTGCCTGCTGTAGATGTTAATTGCTCTTGCATTCCTTTGCTATCATTCCCAAAACATCCCAGCTTCAAAAAGATAGTAACTTGGCAACCACCTCAAGACAGGAGCTACAAGGTCAACCTTACTGAATTCTGTGGGAGGGAGTGACTTGTTATATTTTGCTGCCTGTGAACATTTATTCAGTCTGAATCTCTGAAGTCTGTTGTGCTGTTCAAGCTCTGAAATAAATCTTGCTTTCCACATGTTTGTTTTGTGTGTTTGAATTGGTCCCTGACATCTTGTGTGGCACATAGGTAGTGTAATCAGCCTGGAACTCAGACCTGGAACAGTGTTAGTATACAAAATAGATGCTGAAGCAACAGCAAACCCTAGTGGCAGCAATGCTACATGGCAGGCAGTTGCAGAGGAAGGCTCATCCGCAGCAGAAGCAGCAATCCCTAGTGGAGGCAATGCACAACTGCAAGGTGATGCAGAGCCAAGGCCTGTTGCGCATTCAGCGACCTCTGGTAGCAGCCACAGTGCCACTTTCTTCTTTCTGGAAATCTATTCCTTTTATACAATGTGTTTCATCAGCAGACGTCACTGCATGGATGAACGTGGCCTTGGAATTGCAACGAATGCAGTTACATCAGAACCCCAATGGAGGGGTGTCATCCACTTCAAGTGGGACAATGAATTCTATGAGCAGAGATGGGGTCGCCATGGGAAGCCTGCTTAGCCCCGTGATAGCAAATTTTTACATGGAACACTTTGAAAAGCAAGCCTTGGAAACCACATCAAAAAAGCCCACTATATGGTTCCGTTATGTGAATGACACTTTCACCATTTGGAGCCACGGAGAAGAAGAACTGACCGTGTTTCTGGACCATCTGAACAACATCCACTTGAGCATCCAATTTACCATGGAAAAAGAAAATGAAGGAAGACTACTATTTCTGGATGTTCTGGTCATCCGCAAACCTAATTGATGATTGGGCCACACAGTTTACAGAAAACGTACACACACTGACAGATATCTACACAAGAACTCCAATCATCTCCCAAGACAAAAGAGGAGCACAATAAAAACTCTGGTAGACCATGTAAAAAGAATCTGTGAACCCCACCTCCTGAAAAACGAACTGAACCATCTAAACTGGGCTCTACAGGCCAATGGTTACTCCGGTTCAGACATCAGAAGAGCCTCAAGACCCGGAAAAAAACACAGCAGTGAAGATAAGCAGCCAACCAAAAGGAATGTGTTTTTACCATCCATCAAAGGGGTCAATGACCATATAGAGAAACTGATGAAGAAACATGACCTCGAAACAATCTACAGACCAACTAAGAAAATTCAGCAAATGCTACATACAGCAAAGGACAAGAGGGATCCTCTAACTTCTGCTGGAGTTTACCGCATACCTTGCAGCTATGGGCAGGTCTACATAGCGACTACAAAATGCAGTGTCCAAACACGAATCAAAGAACACGAAAGACACTGCAGACTGATCCACCCAGAAAAATCAGCAGTAGCAGAACATGTTATAAACCAACCTGGACACAGAATGCTTTTTGAAAGCACAGAAATTCTGGACCATTCTGACAACTACTATGTCAGAGTGCACAGAGAGGCCATCAAAATCCATAAACACATGGACAATTTCAACAGGAAAGAAGAAACCTGGAAAGTAAACAAAATTTGGCTACCAGTACTGAAGAACACCAAAATCAAGACTCAAAAACATGCCAATGAATATTACCCAGACCCTGGAGGTCCCTCTACAGGGAAACAACACAATGGGCTGCTAATGTACTTAATGCACTGTGATGCATATCCCCTGAATAACAATACAACCCTGGGGGATGTCCCATTCAACAATAGGCCAGCTGTAACACATGCAAATTGCTCCCTCCCACCCAGGGGGCTACACAAGTATATATACTCTGCCTCACTTCCATACCACCAGATCCTCTGAAGATGCCAGCCACAGATGCAGGTGAAATGTCAGGAGAAAATACTAATAGAACATGGCCTCAAAACCCGGAAAACCCACCACAACCTAAGGATTCTGGCCGTGAAAGCCTTCAACTTTACATCAAGTCTGATGCAAGCTTTCCACTCCAGGACGACCAGCTTGTTCCAGAAGAGCAACAGTGGTTTCAGAAGGAGCAGGAAGCAGACCAAAGCCTTCAAGCTGCATGGATCAAGGCAAAGGAAGAAGTCCAGTCTCCTTTAGCAGCAACGGGGCCCAGATTCGTGATAATTAGGAGCCTATTATACCTTGAACTTGGTCAGAAGGACAATAAGGAGGACTGGCAGGCTCGGAGGCAGCTGCTAGTTTCATCTAAGTACAGAGCCAAACTCCTGAGCCTGGCTCATGATCATCCCAGTGGACATGCTGGGGTGAATCGCACCAAGGACAGATTGGGGAAGTCCTTCTTTTGGGAGGGGATGGGCAAGGATGTTACTGACTATGATCCTGTGAGGTTTGCCAGAGAGTAGGGAACATCAAGGATCAGGCTAAGGCCCCTCTCCAACCACTTCTCATCATAGATGTTCTATTCCAGAGAGTAGCTATGGACATTTTGGAACCTTTCCCTAGGAAAACTGCTAAGGGAAAACAGTATATGCTTACCTTTGTGAACTTTTGTACTCATTGGCCAGAAGCCACTCCACTGGGTGGGACTTCATCTAAGGCAGTAGCTCAAACTCTGACAGACATCTTCAGAAGGGTAGGGGGCCCACAGAACTTCTGACAGATGCAGGGTTGAGCTTCAAGTCCAAAGCCACGAAGCACCTATTAGAAGCACATAGGGTGCATCACTTGACGTCAGTTCCCTACCATCACCAAACAAATGGGTTGGTGGAGCGATTTAATGCCATCCTGGGGGTTATGATACATAAGTTTGTGAATGAACATTCTAATGACTGGGACCTGGCCATACAGCAGTTCTTGTTTGCCTATAGGTCTGTTCCACACCCAAGCCTGGGGTATTCATCCTTCGAGCTGGTCTGTGGCCATGATGTGAAAAGGCCATTGCAGCTTGTGCAAAGGCAGTGGGAGGGAGACATACCTGCTTCAGGAACTAAAGTGGTTGACTTTGTGACCAAATTGCAGAATACTCTCAGAGAGGCATGGGCAGATGCTCATGAGAAGTTGCAACAGGCACAACAGAACCAGAAGGCCTGGTACGACCAGTGGACCAGAGAACACTCTTTTGCGAGAGGAGATCAAGTGATGGTCCTGAAGATTATCCAGTATAACAAGATGGAAACTTCTTGGGAAGAGCCTGCCACAGTGCTGGAATGCATTGGGACAGTGAACTACCTCATACAGTTTCCAGACTCTAAGGTTAGGCTGAAAGTATATCATGTGAATTCACTGAAACCCTTCTACCATAGGCCCAGTCATCTTCTCACTCTTTCAGTCCAAGTGGATGAGGAGGAAGAGTGGTCTGAAGGTGCTTTTTATGGTAGAGAATGGGGTAGCCTGGAAGATATCAAAACCCCTCTAAGACTCAACGCTAAACAGCGCAAACAGTTTTCTCAACTGATAGCCAGGTTTGCTTCTCTGTTTTCACCTATCCCAGGGCACACAACTGACCCTCAACATGCGGTAGATGTGGATGACAGCAGGCCATCTGCAGAGCAGCCACGATGAGTATTCCCTGCGGGGAGAGAAGCTATAGAGAGGGAGGTGAAAGAGATGTTGGACATGGGGATCATTTGCCCATCACACAGTTCGTGGGCATCATTCTTGTACCCAAGAAAGGGGGAATTGATATTCGTTTCTGTGTAGATTACAGAAAACTGAATTCAATGACATGCCCTGAACGTTATCCCATGCCCAGAGTGGATGAACTGTTGGAGAAATTGGGGCATGCTCAGTATTTATCCAGCCTCAATCTGACTAAGGGCTATTGGCAAATCGCTCTGGCAGAAGGGTCTAAGCATCAAACAGTGTTCATCACCCACAAGGGCCTGTTTGAGTTCAGTGTACTTCCTTTTGGGCTATGCAATGCACCTGCAACTTTCCAGAGATTGGTTGACTCTCTGTTAAGAGGATGTGGAGATTTCGTGGTTGCCTATTTAGATGATATTGCAGTCTTCTCAGACTCCTGGGAAGACCATCTGAAATATCTGGATATTGTTTTCCAATGCATCTGTGATGCTGGACTGACAGTCAAAGCTGAAAAATGCCAATTTGCACTTGACAAAGTGACGTACCTTAGCCATGAAGTGGGCCAGGGGACTATTACTCCACTGCAACTCAAAGTGGAAGCTATTAATAGCTGGCCTATTCCCCTTTCCAGGAAACAAATGCAGTTCTTCCTTGGCCTAGCTGGGTACTACGGGAGATTTGTGCCCAATTATAGCCAAATGGTGGCACCTCTAACGGATCTGACAGGTTCCAAGAAGCCTAAGACAGTGAAATGGTCAGCAGAATGCCAAAAAGCCTTTAAGGCCTTGAAACAGGTCTTCATGGCAGAGCCTGTGCTCATGGTGCCAGACCTGTAGGAGCCATTCATCATGGCTACAGATGCTTCTGACAGAGGCATTGGAGCAGTCTTACTGCAAGAGGGTCTGGATGGTGTCTTTCATCCAATTCTGTTCCTCAGCAACAAGCTTTCTGTGAGGGAGTCCAACTGGGCCATACTGGAGAAGGACTGCTACACCATTATGTATGCGCTAGAGAAGCTGAGACCATATGTATGGGGACACCACTTCACTCTCCGGACTGATCATGCTGCCCTTCAATGGCTTCATACAGTCTGGGGAGCTAACAGGAAGCTACTCCGGTGCAGTCTGTTCCTCCAAGACTTTGACTTTAACATTCAGCATGTGGCTGGGAGTTCCAATGCTGTAGCAGACTCCTTGTCCCGCAAAGAACTGGCGGGGGGTTAGAGGTTGAAATCCCAGCCGGTGTGGCTTCAGCCTTCAGCTGTGGTCAGACTGCCTGAGATTTGGGGGGCATATGATAATGGGGTTTTTCCCCATTATCTAAACATTGAAGCTTTAGAAAGCTAGCTCTCCCTACTGCCCACAAGGGGTTAGGTTGCACTGATTGGAGATCACTTGATATGGTTGGCCAATTGGGGAAAGGACAGACAGAAGTTTCCAGAAGCTAGAATAAGAGATCTGAGGAAACATGAGAGAAACCATTAGAGGCAGAGAAGGCTGCCTCTCCGCTCTCCCCAAAAATACCAACTTAAAAGAGTAATTGTGGTGAATGGTATAAAAGGTACTGAGTGAGCTGCTCTAGAAATCTTCTGTTCTGGATAGTTTGGCTGATTTGAGAATACATTTATGTTTATACTGTTTGTAACTAAGAATTGTACCTGAGGGGGAAAAAAGCCCTTTCATGATTTTTATTTCCTAGTTTACTTTGCTGTTTGAATAAATTCTTTCCTGTGAGGACTCTGTTACTTCTCCATTACCACACCTTCTTCCTCAGTGCACGCTTGGTTAGGATTCCTAGTACCTCAGAAGGGGGAGGTGAGAAAAAAGTGGGATTGTGGAAGGCAGAGATTATAAACTCCCAGGCAATGTCCCACTGCACTGAGGTAGAGTGGGTTCAAATCAGTGGGTGGTGGCAGCTAAAAACTAAGAGAATTTGGGGAAAATCCTTAGCTCCTTTGTCAAGGCTGTAGGCAGTATTGAAAATGAGAAAGGCCCCTTCTTCGCCCGAATCTCCACACCGACACAGCTGTAAGGCAACGCCGTAGAGCTATATGTTGGGATACCACAGTGAGTGAGGTCTCACTCATGGAATAATTGTTTGCCAAGGAGGACGAAGTTGAGCAGCTACGTACCAAGGCAGCTAGACTTCATGCTCAAAGGTCTGACTGGTGGACACTAGGACCTCAACTAGGAAGACAGCAGCCGGGAGCAGCCACCGGGGGAACCCATCCCCCAACCAGGCCCCAGACCTTTCCGAGAGATGAAAGCAACTTAGGATGGGGATGGAGCAACACCCAATTACTTTCTCAATGTGGCCTCTAACTTTATGGCTGATTATGGCAGCACTTTTCCTGATGATGTTGCCCAAGTGAGATATTTGAGTCAAATATTGAGAGGAGAAGTGTCAGAATTGGTGGCCACCCTATTTGACACGTGGGCAGAAGAAATGGCGGATTTGCAGCTGTTCATGAACTGTCTCCACAAGAGATTCGAGGATAATTTCATCCAGGAACAAGCCTGACTGAGAAAGCTATATCAGGGAAAAGGAACTGTTGCTGAGTACGCCCTTGAGTTCAGATGACTTGCAGCTAAATGGAATGATGGAATTTTATTTTTTAAATTTTTTTTTATTAATTATAAAAGAAAATGAACAGAACAAAACACCATGTGATTAACGTAAAAGTGAAAAAGGAAAAATTACAATGAAAAAGGCTTACATTACTATTTCTTTCCAGGTCTTTTATCACCATATACTTATTCAACATATATTGCTTATATAATTTTGTTACTTAAATCTAAATCTCATTATCATTATAATCATTATTGTTATAATAATTTCATTCTTAGCTCTATTCTTTTCAACTATATTTAACCTATTGCTATTACTGAATATGATTCTATAACTAAACATGTTAATACTAAGCTAATTATTAAGCTAAGTTTATACTAATGTTAAATGTAAACCGTAACACTAAGTGTGAGCCCATCCCCCAAGCCAATTATATATCACCTTACTCTACCTTCCAAAAGTGTAGTTCTTCTTGTGGAGGTATGACACTTTCCTCTTTTATTAGAACTTTTTCCACAAATATCTTCCATATTGCTTCAAAGTCATTCCCTTTCACTATTCCTTTGTTACCACTGTTTCTAGCCCGAGCTTGTGGGATATTAAGATATCATTTCATATCAATAATTTGGCCTTCTCTACCCATTCCTCTCCATGTGTTTGCGAGGCCCCTGGACGAGCACACACACAGGCGCGGCCGACAATAGCTGAACCATTCAAATCCCAATCCAGGCAGGCCAGTCAGTGCTGAATGCAGCTTCAGGAGACCTCAAGGCAAGTACCACATTATGTATGCACGCTACTTACAAAAAGATCCCCTGCCCCGCGCAGGCAGCTTGATGAGCAGACTATACAACTCTCAAGCACTCTGCGTTTGCATACTGGCTACTCTATTGACAATCTGGCTATAACTCAATCATCTAAAGTACTGACCTTTCACAGGCTTTGTCTCCAGCCCCAAACTCATTGTTATCCCCAAATACGGACTAGCCTGCGGCCACAATTTTCCCTATGAGAACCCCTGACTTTGAGCACTTCCTCGGATCGCTCTTGGCTTCCATCCAGCCTTGTTGTCGCTTTGTCCGGCAAGCCTTCCCTTCAGCCCCACATGCTGAGAATCCACGCTCCCCAGCTTCTTTGCTTTTACTGGGCTTCAGGACAGGTATAGTATTTCCCATACCAAACCTCCTCTCAAAATCCCGCCATCCGCTCCTACCTTTATTTCTATAGTTCTCTGTGTGAGTGTGGTGGATACATGTGTTTAGATTGTATTTCAATAAACCAATTATTATTATTTCAACTTATGCCTTATCATTGACTCGGTCTGACCCCATAGACATAGGGTTCAAGATCTCGCTACGTTACTCTGCCTCTTGCATTGCAAACTTGTGCTCTGTGCTAATTCCCTCCCCATTGTTTGAGCACATTTAGGTGTCCCTCCTGGGACCCCCAGAAATCAGGGTAACACCTTTTTTAACTTTAATTCGACATATTAGCTTATCATTAATAGCTGTTTTCCACACTTCTTTATACTAATCCTGTATTTGAAAATCTTCTTGAGCTTTCCATTTTCTTGATATGAATTTGTAATGAAATCCTCCACTGCCTGGGTACAACTGACCTTATCAAATGTAGATAATAATGCTATGCTTGGACATATTTGTAAATCAATTTCTTCTTCATGGTCTCTGTGCCTCACACACTGGGAGTTTTCGCGCACGCGCGATAGCATTCAGAAGATTCTAGAGCTAAGCAGCTTGGCGGGAACCCCTCCCCCATGCCCATACTGAGCACGATCAGCTCACCAAGCCAACGGTCTCTCCTCAGTTCTTTTTCGTCCGCCTTAGCGAAAGGAAGGTTCTTGCCTTTGCAGCTACTTTGGCTTTTGGATTTCGACTACAGATTCTTCAAATCCCTCTTTCTTCGATGTTTTCCTGTGAGTTTCTTCCCCTTCTTGGACTTTCGTTTCTTTTTCGGCTTCCTTCCTATGTCTGCTCTCTTTAAAAGTTGTGTCTCGTGTGGTCGAAAGGTCGCTCTTTCCGACGGCCACACGGACTGTCTCTTCTGCCTTGGGGAGACCCATAACATGAGGGCCTGCCCTATCTGCTGAGAGTTTATGGCCCAAACGTTATGGAATAAGTCGTTGAAACTTAAGTCCCATTGCTGGGAAGAGTCTTTGGGGTGAAAGAACAAGCGGCTGCAGAGACGACTATGTCTTCACACCCATCCTCAACGGCACGACCAATGACCACACCCTCGTTGGTATCGGCAGCTGCCATGCCGACAGCTACGGTACCGGGCTTGGTACCATCCTCATGGCCTCCAATATCGGCCTTGCCTTGCATCCCGATGCATTCATCAGGTGCTTCGGTATTGAGAGATGCTCCTGCGGGCTCGCAGGCAGCAAAATCTTCAAAGACTCTTACCGCTGCCCAACGTAAGTGGGCTCCTTCTCTTGAACCATTGAAGGAGAAGGAGAAGAAAAAGAAGAAGGAGAAGAGGGGTTCGCCTTCTCCAAGGAGGATTTGCCCTCCAACACCTCCTCCTACTCAACACCTGGAGGATGTCATTGAGGGGGTCGGCCCGCCACGGTTTCAGCCACAGTTGTTCTGCTCGGTCACCCGGAGGGGATGGACCACCCGGAGCCTGTCTTGGTCACACCTCGGAACCCGTCTCGTCATCGGGCTGCCTCGTGTGACCATGCTAGGAGGAGTGAGACCCGCTCCCCGGACTGACTTGAAAGGCGGGAGGTCTATCCAGAACAGGCCTTGTCTCAGCCTCCAATAGACTTGCCTTTTTCATCAGCCTCCTATATAGTGAGGTACAGCTGAGAACATCTCTGGCGGGAGCAGCCGGGATCGTACCGGTCCTATTCCCTGGCTTACAGGGATAGGTACCACCCAGATGTGAGGCAATGTTCTCCGTACCATTGGTCTCGATCACCATCTCGCGGCAGATACCACCCTTGGTACCGGCATTCACCCTCACACTCTCGCTTGAGGTCGCCGTACTAAAAGAGATCCCAGGACCACTCGCCGCGCTACCCGCCTGTGTCACCACCGCCTAGTGTCACCGCGACCATCTCACGCCTGGTCTCAGAGGCCCTTCTGGTGCAGACCTCGGTTCCGGCTCTGACCTCCACCCAGGCTATCTGGCAACTGGTTCCTGCAGTGCTGCCGATTGTGACCACCATGGTGTACCAGCCACCGACTGCTCCACCGGTACCGTCCTCGGTACCAAAGATGGTAACCACTCCTACGGTCACCATATCGTTACCGGCCCAAGAGCCTTTGGCAGAGAGGTCGCCGTCTCAGTTGTCTCAGTCTTATGAGACAGACTCGGAATCGGATGACTCGACACCAGGCTCCTGTGAGTCTCCGCCCTTTTGGCCTTCGGGGACCCTGAACCAGATTCGGCACCGGAGGATGTGAAACAATTCTCGGACATCCTCCTTTGAATGGCGAATGCGCTCGGACTGGATGTCTTGGACCCAGCTCCATCTGTGCAAGACCCAGTGTTCCATTATGTGGACACCCGTCTTCCATCTACGGTACCGTTACCATTCTTGCCTGCGCTACAGGAGGTCCTGAAACATGCCTGGACCCAACCTGCATCGGTGCAACTGATTCCGCATCGCCTGGAGCATCTGTACAGAATTCAGAGGAAGGATGTCGAGTTCTTCTTCAATCATCTGGTGCCCAACTCCATTGTGGTCGAGTCCTCCCAGACCAAGGGTGGCAAGAGGGCACACGCCACCCCACCGGACCGAGAAGGCCGTTGTTTGGATACCTTCGGCAGGCGTTTTTACTCTGCCTCATCGCTCATCGCCAGGGTACCCAATACACAAGCCTGCCTTGCCGCGTACCAGCGGAACCTCCTCGACAGGTTTTATCCTCTGCTGGTGCACCTTTCTGAGGATCATCGGACAAGTGCTATCCAATTCTTCAGTGAATCGGTAGCACTCGCCAACCAGCAGATCCTGTCTTCGAGGCACTCGGTTGAGGTGGAGGCCCGAGTGATGGTGGACTCCGTCACTCTTAGGCGCTTCGCCTGGTTGAGATCTGCGGGCCTCCAGGAGGACAGTCGGAAGAGAATCGAAGACCTGCCCTTCGACGGTCAAGGCCTCTTTCACGCTATGGCCGATGAGGCAATGGACCATCTAGTAAAGGCACGCCTCACAGCAAAGCGAATGGGGATCCATCAGCCACCTCAGTCTCGATGCAGTTTCGATTCCTGCTCCTCCTGGCACCGCTCGTCATCCTCGGCATACCAGCCCTGCTCGCCGCGCTCGGCTCTGTCTCAACCGTCAACATCGTCATCCTTCGCACGAAGACCTCTTCGAAGATGCCAATCATCTGCGAAGAAGTCTTCGTCTGGGACAAAGTCCCATTTTTGACCGCCTTTGCAGGTTGCCACCACAGCCACTCTTCAACCTGCCTGCCGCATTCATAGATCAACCGAACTTGGCCCGACACCTTGCTGAATGGCGTCACATCACGACGGACTCTTGGGTTCTCTCCATCGTCTGTCTTGGTTACGCCATAGAGTTTCAAGATATACCACCGCGAGGTGTCTACTACTCCACCCTGGCCAGCTCGGCTCTGCTAGAGGAGATCCAGTCCCTACTACACAAAGGGGCCATAGAACAACTTCCGTCCTCGGCCAGTACCACCGGCTTCTTCTCCTGGTACTTCACGGTACCAAAATCGGGCGGTACCCTTCTACCAATCCTGGACCTCAGAGGGGTGAACTCCTACATCCTCCCCAAGAGGTTCAAGATGGTCACTCTTTGTTCCATCCTGCCCTTCCTTCGACGATGGGGCTGGTTCGCCTCTATCGATCTACGGGACGCCCACTTTCATATCGCAATTCGTCCACAGCACAGGAGATACCTGCGATTCGCAGTCGATGGTACCTGCTATCAATACAAGGTGCTACCGTTTGGACTCTGCACTGCGCCCAGGGTCTTCACCAAATGCATGGCCCCTGTGGTATCGTACCTCAGGACAAAAGGCGTTATGATATACCCCTACCTAGACGACTGGCTGTTGGTGGCATCCTGCAAGCAAAAGCTATACGAGGACATCCACCTCACGCTTTCCCTTCTGTTCCGCCTTGGCCTCAGGGTGAACCCGAAGAAATTGCACCTCGAGCCGACGAGGGTCCTGGACTTCATCGGAGCAACCCTGGACTCGATCTCGGCTAAGGCCTATCTTCCAACAAAGTGGGCTCGCACTCTTCGCTCAGCCGCTTCCACAGTTCTTGACGCCCCTGTTGTTTCGGCAAGACGGATCCAGCAGCTCCTAGGCTACATGGTGGTGACTACGTCAGTCACCTATCTCTCCCAACTTCGTGCCCAGCCACTTCAGCACTGGTTCATCAGGGCCTTCGATCCCCTCCTGGACAACCAGTGCTGCTTGCTGTGGATCCCTCAATAGGTGCGCCATTCCCTTCTCTGGTGGCACCTGCTCTCTGGAATGCCATTCCGAGAACTGTCTCCTCGGGTCACAGTAACGACAGACGCCTCCCTCTACGGATGGGGGGCGCATTGCGGCGATCTCAGGGTGCAAGGACACTGGATCGGCCCGGAGACCCACCTGCACATCAATGCCCTGGAACTCCTCGCCATCCTGAAGGCTCTGAGGGCCTTCCGCAACCAGGTCACCGGCCGCACGGTGCAGATCCTGTCCGACAACACGACGGCCGTCTGTTATGTGAACAGGCAAGGGGGAACCTGATTGACCACCCTCCTCACCATAGCTCTTCAGCTATGGGACTGGTATGTACCGCTCAGAGTCCACCCGGCCATGGTGCCTCTCGCGGGCCTTGAGAAAACCACGGCAGATGCCCTCAGCAGAGACACCTCGTGCTACCACAAGTGGTCCCTCTCCGATACCGCGTTTCAGGTGATATTAGCACAGTGGGGCAAACCATCCATCGACCTCTTCGCCAGCAATGTGAACAGGAAGTGTCTCCGATACTGCTCGAGAGGCGGACTGGGTTGGGGCTCTCTCGGCGATGCTTTCCAATTCCAGTGGTCCGACGGTCTCCTCTACGCGTTTCCGCCATTTCCTCTCCTGGACCAAGTGGTCGCCAAGATCCTCGCAGATCGAGCTGATGTCATTCTTGTAGCCCCATACTGGCCGAGACAGCACTGGTTTGGGCCCCTCTTCGAGGCTGCTTGTGGCCGATTCCTCAAGCTTCAGAAGGTACCAGATCTCCTTTCACACTCCGATGGTCTCGGGCTCCACCCAGACCTGCCACTCCTGGCTCTCCATGCTTGGAGGATAACCCTTTAGATGCTCCAGCCTTTCGGGATGTCCTCACCACGGCCAGGAAGGAGTCGACGCGCCGTTCCTACTGCTACAAATGGCAGAGATTCACCGCCTTCGCAGAGGTACACCGTGAGCCGGAATCGCCCGTCGCTCTGCCTACCGTGTTTCATTTCCTTCTTCACCTTCAGGAACAAGGGCTTGCCTTCCCATTGTTGAAGGTCTACCTTGCTGTTATTGTGGCTTACCAGCCACGGGGGTCCTCCTCGGCAGCTCTCTTCAGGGACACTACCCTCAAGCGGTTCATGAAAGGCCTGCAACACCTTTATCCACCGGTGTCCCCTCTGCTACCGCCTTGGTCGCTGTCCTTGGTACTATCCCAGCTGATGCGACTGCCTTTCGAGACCATGGCTACTGCTGATGATAGGCTCATGATCATGAAGACTGCCTTCCTAGTGGCTGTCACCCCGGCAAGACGGACGAGCAAGCTGACAGCACTACAGTCAGATGAGCCCTTCTTGGTCTTCCATCGAGACAAGGTGGTTCTTCAGCCAGACATCTCCTTCTTGCCCAAGGTGGTTTCCCACTTCCACCTCAACCAAGACATCATCCTGCCTAGCTTTTATCCGGACCCGACTACACCTCTGGAGCGCTCTCTTCACTCCCTCGATGCTCGTCGGGCTTTGGCCTTTTACACCCATCGGACTTCATCCTTTCATCAGACTCCTCACCTGTTTGTCTGCTACGGTGGTCATCGAAAGGACCGCAAGGTGTCCACCCAGAGATTCTCCAAATGGGTGGCCCAGACCATTCTACTGGCGTATGAACTTGCCAAGCAACCTCTGCCAGCTTTGCTCCATGCCCACTCCATCAGGGCTGTGGCCTCTTCAGCAGCTCTCCCGTGAGGGGTGGACCTGCAGGAACTGTGCCGTGTGGCGACCTGGTCTCAACCTTCGACCTTTGTGCGCCACTACAGACTGGACTGCCATTCCAGGAGAATGCCCGTTTTGGACATGCGGTGTTGTCTTCCGTTCTCTAGGACCTGACCCACCGTCTACTGGTAAGCCACAAAATCTCCCAGTGTGTGAGGCACAGAGACCACGAAGAAGAAGAACAGGTTGCTTACCTGTAACTGTGGTTCTTCGAGTGGTCACCTGTGCCCTCACACACACCCGCCCAGCCGTCCCCTCTTTCAGGTCCTGCACTGGCAGACTCTAGAGCTGAGGAGAGACCGTTGGTTTGGCAGGCTGAGCATGCTCAGTACGGGCATGGGGGAGGGGTTCCTGCCAAGCTGCTTAGCTGTAGAATCTTCCAAACACTATCACTCATGCGTGAAAACTCCCAGTGTGTGAGGGCACAGATGACCACTCGAAGAACCACAGTTACAGATAAGCAACCTGTTCTTCAGTTTTCTCTTTTATCTCTTTAAACACCATTTGCCAAAATTTCTGTACACCTTCACAATTCCACCACATATGAATATCTCTTAGCTACCTCTCCAGCATAACCTTGAGTAATTCTTATTTATATGGTTTAACTTTACTGGTGTTAGGTACCATCTCCAAACCAATTTATAATAATTCTCTTTTATCTTTACTGATAAATTTTTTAAACGGTGTTTGTGCTAGTTCTTCCTTCCATTTTCTAAGATATTTATCTCCATCTTCATATATTGACAACATTTTATATATTTCACTTGTGGTACCCTTCAATATTTCATTTTCCTCCATACCTTCTCTTTGCTTAATCATTTGTCCAAATCAAGTGTGTTCTCTAAAATCTTTATTATTGTTTTTCCAGCTCCTTGTCCACTGCTCTAACTGAATATAATTAAACCATGACATCTTAGTACCCTGCAATCTTTCTTTTATTTTATCTTTATTCATCATTATATTTATCCAATGTTTTAACTTATATATTCTGTGCTTCTTTAATTCCTTCTCTATTTCACCTCCCAAATTCATTGGAAATTTTTACATCATCACTATTGGAGTTAATGGTGAAATAGCCAGCATTAATTTTTCCTTATTTTTCTTCCAAATTTCTGACATATTCTTCAAAAGGGATTTTTCTATCTTTTCTATTTCTCTCTTACTAAGATTCCAAAGAAGATATTTCCTAATCTCCTCCCAATTTCTGTTGTTTCCATCTCTAACCATTCTAAATCCCATTTTCCTGAGAGTCCATCTATAATATATCTCAATTGATTTGCATTATAATACCTTTTTAGGTTTGGGAGGCCCAATTCACCTTCTTTTTGGGATTTGTACCAAAATTTCTTATTAATCCTCGCTTTCTTATTCCCTTTACAAAAATTATTCACTAATAGCTGCCAATTTTTCGGTTCTATTTCTGATACTTTTATTGGTAACATCCTAAATAAAAAATTAAGCTTAGGTAATAGTTTCATTTTTACTAATGCAATTCTTCCAAACCATGATAACTTAATATTATTATATTCCTCTAATTTCTGATTCTTGTCTTAATTTGTTATATTTTTTTTCCTCTAATCTTTGTTGATTTTTTTGTAATGTTTATTCCTAAATATTTAATTGTTCCCTTTAGTTTAATATCTATTTTTCCTTCCTTTAGAAAATACTGGTCTTCTATCTTAGTAAACATCATTAACTCTGATTTAGCCCATTTTATCTGTAACTCTGTCATTTCCCCAAATTCTTTTGAATGTTCATTTACTTCATCCATTTTCTTTATTGGATCTTTAATTGTCAACAAGGTATCATCAGCAAACAAGCTTACTTTGTTCTTTTCCTTAATCCCAATTCCATTCAAATTTTCATCATTTCTGATAATATTTGCCAAGATTTCAATAACAACTGCAAATAAAATCAGAGACAGAGGACAACCTTGTCTTGTACCTCTAGATATTTGAATTTGCTCTGTTAATCTGTCATTCACTATTACTACAGCTGTGTTATGTGAATATAGCTGATTTATCAGTCCTCTAAATTTTTCACCCAGTCCCCATATTTTTAATGTTATTTTTAATGCTGCCATTCCACACAGTCAAAGGCCTTGTATATATCCAATGCCGTTATTCCAACTTTTTGTTTGTTCCTCTCAATTACATTTATTTTATTTAGTACTCTACCAATTAAATTTGACATCTGTCTTCCTTGCACAAAACTACATTGATCTTTTTCAAATACTTATAGACAAACTTATTCATCTTTTTTGCCATTATTGCTGTCAGTATCTTACCATCTTGATTTATTAAGGATATAGGTCTATATGATCCTGGATCTGTCAAATCTTTATCCAGTTTTGGGATCAATATTATTAAAGACTGTTGCCATGATGGTGGGATCCTATCTCCATTTATTTTTTTATTATATAATACTTTCAATTTGGATGTTATGTTCTTTTTAAATGTTTTATAATATTCTGGTCCCAAGGAATGATGAAATTTTAAAGCAATTTTTTCAAGATGGTTTGCACCCTTCTTTACTGGACCGTTGTCTGTCACAAGGGAACCCAGCCTCTCCCAGCCTCTGGGTTGGATCCATCTTGCAGGTGAAGCTGAGAGTTTACAAGAGAGTGTCAACCTGGCATGGACACGTCAAGCCCAAGAAACGGGGCACAGGACCCCTGGGGGAAAGAAACCCGGAGGTCTGGACAGTGAAGAAAGGAAACGGTGAATGTGTGAAGGAGCTTGCTTCAACTGCTGAAAAAGAGGTTACATGGCTGCTGAATGTAAAGCCAAGACCACTATTACTGAAGAAAAATACTCTGCCTGGCTTCAAACCACCTCCCCGAAAGACGGAGGTCCCAAAGCAACAAGCCAAAAGATCTAGTGATGGATCTTTCATGTGCGCCTGCATCGAAGCTGAGGATTCTCCCTCTTCCTCTGAACCTGACATTGATGAATGGGAGCAGGACTCACCTGTAAATCTTGCTGAAACCGGCCCCTGCTTGTACTTCTTTACTGACTGACTCTGGACTCACTGAAGTCTCCTAGATCCTCAACTCGAGAATCCATAAGGGGCACCTTCAACACTTAGTATCTGAAAAGAATCCTCTGGATTCCACAATGCCTGTCGAACTGATTCAACAAGGTCCTCCCATTCTCCATGTTCCTGTTTTGCTCATGGGAAAGTGAAGGCGGGGGGGGGGCAATGGATCCTTTGGTGCCTACATTCAGACCTCTCGGTTGGTTGTCTGGTGATTCCTATGGATTCTGATTTGGGGAATCTTTCCTTGATTTAATTCATTTTGTCACATAAAAACAAAAATCAAGTCAGGAAATGAATGAAACTTGACAGTAACACAAAAAATCCAAGCATGATTTCTCAGGGTGCTTAGGTACTGGCACAAGAGCATGTGCAGAGTGTGAAAGCAAGAAAACTGTGCTGGATCATTGCCGGTTGCCCCAGGCTGAAACACAGCCACACAAAGTGCGTCTAGGCGAAGTTAAAGTTTATTTGAAGCATTGCAGCGTTACGTACTGCTTCAGAAGTGTTCGCCATGAAGCATAAAAAAATCCAGTAACTTGAGCAAAAGCAACAAAGCAAAGAGAGAACAAAGAGAAGAGCTTTTGCATGATGTAAGCTTTTTTTTTCATTCTTTATTTATCGAAAAAGAATAAAATATAATAAAAAATAGTATAATATTCTAATGACATTTTTCCATTGCAAACTGTATACATTCCTCTTGACAGTTTTATATTAATTCTTCCCAATTTCAGATATATTTACAATGCGAATTACATATACAGTGCAATAATTACTAACTTTTCAGTACCTAACTTTTACCGCTTTACCCTTTCTCTGACCTTTCTTTACACGCTCTATATTTACACCTTTACTCTAGAAATTTCTTACATATTTACTTCTCCAAGTTGGTACACTTTTCCCTTAATATTTAATTGTCTGTCCATTTATATATTTTTTTTCTACTTTAGCTTCTCCATTCTTAGATTCGCAAAATTAATGTGATTACAACTTCTGGATTTTCCCTAATACTCTCTCTTCAATTTGATATACATATTTTATACCTTATTTTCAAATTTTACTTTCCATCTGCCCGAAATGAACTTAGTTACTGGTTCCCAATCCTTCTCTATTTCTTTGATTGATTTACCTTTTACATAATGAGAAAATATATCAAAATCTTTGTATTCTAAAACTTTCAAATACCATTGATCTAAATCCGGTATTTCTGGACTCTTCCACATTTTTGCAAAAATTATCCTTGCGGCTGTTACCAAGTTCAACAGTACTCTGCTATTTTTCTTGGTAAAATTTTTTTCAAATGAAAATGTCATGTTTAAAAGAAAAAACTCCGGTATCATTGGGAATGTTACACCAAACATTTCTCTTATACTTTCATATATTTTCTTCCAATATGCTTTGACTTTTCCACAAGTCCACCATAAATGATAATAGGATCCCACTTTCTCCTTACACTTCCAACACTTGTTATTACCTGAATGGTAAATTTTGTCTATACGTTCCGGAGATAAGTGGTACCTATACATCATCTTTATATAGTTTTCTTTCAAATCCTGTGCGCTTGTGAATTCATTTGTCTCCTTCCATGCTACTTCCCAATGATCTAACGGAATCTCGTGTTGGACATTTTTTGCCCATTTTATCATTGTTTCTTTTATTGTCTCATCCGCCAATTGCCTCTGTACAAAGTATTTATAGTACAAAGATATCTTTTGCTTAGTTTTAGTAAAGACTATAGTCTCTAATTCGTTGTATTTTCTTTGAGTAGCAAATCCTTCTAATTTCAAATCTATTTTAAATCTTTCCTTTAATTGCAAGTAAGGGAACCAATTTAGTACAATTCCTTGTTGGGCAAGTTCTTCTCTCGTTTTAAATGTTATTTCATTCTTTCCCAGGTCTATTAAATTTTCATATCTTATCCAGTTGTCTTTGTGGTCTGCCCATCTTCCAGATAAGGCTTCCTGTGGTGAAATCCATAATGGTATTTTATTGTATGTATTTCTCTTAATAGTAAGCCAAACTTTCAACAATGCTTTCCTTAAATAATGGTTGTTGAATTCTTTATCTATTTTTTCTTTTCCATACCAAAGGTATGCATGAAAGCCGAATCTCAAATCTGCCCCTTCGATCTCTAGTATTCTGGTATCTTTTAACGTTATCCAGTCCTGAAGCCACACCATTACGTTTGCTTGATAATAACTTTTTATGTCCGGTAGATCACATCCTCCTCTCGTCTTCTGGTCTGTTAGCAATTTCCATCTGATCCTTGGCTTCTTACCTCTCCAAATAAATTTAGTTAAATCTTTCTTCCATCGTTGAAAAGGCTTATCATTTGTTATTATGGGTAAATTCTGAAATATGAAGATCAATTTTGGAAGAATATTCATTTTAACTACAGCTATTCGTCCCATCAAAGACAGGTTTAAGTTTGACCATTTCTTCAGATCTCCCACAATTTCTTTCCAAGTTTTATTGTAATTGTTGTCAAAGAGTTCCTTATTACTGTCAGAAAACCAAATTCCCAGATATTTAACTTTTTTCTCCACTTTAACTCCAGTTATTTTTATTAACTCTTCTTTTTCAAAGTGTCTCATATTTTTAATTAACATGCTTGATTTATCATAATTTATTTTTAACCCAGCCGCTTCTCCAAATTTCTGAAGTTCTTTTATTAAATGTTCTGCGCCTTCCAATGGATCTTCTAAGAAAAGCACTATGTCATCGGCAAAGGCACGTAACTTATATTCATGTTTCTTAATTTTGACTCCTTTTATCTTGGAATCCTCCCGAACTTTGTTATTTAATACTTCTAAAATTACTATAAATAAAAGTGGCGATAATGGGCAGCCTTGTCTGGTTCCTTTATTGATATTAATAAAATTTGTCAGTTCCCCATTTATTAATAACTTGGCTTTTTGGTCCTTATATATTTCCTCTATCCATTTTAAAAAATTTTGACCACAGTTCATTTTTTTTAAAGTTTCCGTAATAAAGGACCATCGGACTTTATCAAAAGCTTTTTCTAGATCTGTAAATAGTATGGCTAATTTCTTGTCGCTTCTTTTTTCAAAATATTCTATGATGTTTAATAAAATCCTTGTATTATTTCTCAATTGTCGGTTGGGCAAGAATCCATTTTGGTCTACATGGATCATTTGATGTAGTATCTTCTTAAGTCTTTCGGCCAAAATTGACGCAAAAATTTTGTAATCTGTATTCAACAATGAAATAGGTCTATAATTTTCCGGTTGTGTTTGATCTTTCCCTTCCTTCGGCAACAGTGTTATGTTGGCATGTCTCCATGTTTCTGGTGATCCATTTTGTCCAATTTGATTCATTGTCTTTGCCAGAGGTTCAGCCAATTCTGCAACAAAGGTTTTGTAATACTTGGCGGTATATCTGTCTGGTCCCGGTGCTTTGCCAATCTTTAATTTCCTAATAGCCTCTGTAACTTCTACGACCGTAACTGTTGCATTTAACATTTCTTCCTGCTCTTCCGATAAGCTCACAATTTTTTGCTCATCCAAATACTCTCTGGCTTTCTTTCTCTCCACTTCTTCTATTGTATCTCTTCCATACAGATGTTTGTAATATTTAGCGAAAAATTTTTTGATTTGTTGTTGGTCTGTTATTTCTGTTTGACCTTTCCTAATTTTTAATATTCTTCTTTTCTCTCTTTCTTTCCTAAATTTATATGCCAACCACTTTCCCGGCTTATTTGAATGTTCAAAATACTTCAACCGGCAATATTTCATCTTCCTTTCGACCTGTTCCATGTCGGTAGCTGCCACTTGGTCTTGCAACAATTTTATTTCCATCTTCAACTTTACATTCTCCATATCGTCCCTAAACTCTTTTTCCTTTTCTTTTAATCTCTCCAATAGATTCTGTAGATGTTGCTCTCTTTTCTTCTTCTTTATCGCTCCAATTTTAATCAACTGTCCTCTTATTACAGCCTTTCCCGCATCCCAAACTGTTTTCACTTGGACATCGTTGTTCATATTTTCTTCGAAGTATCTTTGAATATTTTCTTTTATCTCTTTAATATCTGATTCATCCGTCAACAAATTGTCATTAAGTCTCCAACTATATTCTTTTTTCTTTCCTTGACTATATTGCAAAAGAATTGGGTTATGATCTGATGCTATTTTTGGTAATATCTCCATGTCCCGGATATATTTATGAAGTGTCTTCGATATCAAAAACATATCTATCCTGGACATGGAGTTGTGACGATCAGAATAAAATGTATACCCTTTTTCAGCTCCATGTTTGAAGGTCCAGACGTCAATCAAAGCAAGTTCATCCATCATTTTAAAGAAAACTTGTGGAAGTTTTCCCTGGTTTTTCTTTATTTGTTTGGATGATTGTCTATCTTCCAATGGATTCAATACGCCGTTCATGTCCCCTAAAATTAATATATTTTCTTGATGTCTTTCATTAGTATATTCCGTTACTAATTTATTAATTTTTGCATAGAATCTATCTTTGTTTTCTATTGGAGAGTATATCCCCACACATAACATTGTAGCTCCCACCATAGTAACTTCTACTCCCAAGTAATGACCAGCCGGATCTGCGAATATTTCTCGTGCTTCTAACTTATTACTGATATACATCACGACCCCTCTCTTCTTTTTCTCCCATGACTCTGTAAAGCACTGCCCCAACTTGGGATTTTTCAAATACTTTATATCTTTATCCGTTATGTGGGTTTCTTGTAGACATATAATGTCCAGTTTAGCTCTCTCCAAATAATGAAATATGTGTCGACGTTTATGTTGGGAGTTTAGTCCTTTCGTATTCCATGATAAAATTTTTAGATCCATTTTTCAGTTTTTATAAATATTCTTCGTCTCTTTATTGTAGTTGTCTTCTTGGATCTCTATTTCACTTTCCTGATATTCATCTTCTTCTTTTTCTATGCTTTTTTCAAATTCCTCCTCTTCTGCCGACCTTTCCTCCTCTTCTGATTGTTGTTCTCCTCCTATCGCTCCTAGAGCCTCGTCTTGTTTTTCCATTTCATCCTCTCTTCCACCATTCCTTCCCTGTTTTTTCTTTATATTCCCGAAGACCTTTTTTAGATTCTCCGCAACTTCTTTAGCTTTTCCCATATTATTTATTCTATATCTTTTTTGCTGAAAGGTAAAAAATATCCCCTCAGTTCTGTTCCATGTATAACTTACACTATTTTTCAACAGAAGTTGCGTTAAGAATCTATATTCCTGTCTTTTCTTCAGGACTTGCGTGGGAATATCTTTATAAATTTTTACTTCTTGTGAATCAATGATCAGTTTCTCCTGATAGCTTTTTTGTAATATCAAATCTTTCGTCCTCAGATTTGTGAAACTGATCACGATATCTCTTGGAAGATTTCTGTCTTTTGCAACTCTTGAATTAATTCTAAATATCCTTTCGATACTAGCATGGATTCTTTCTTCTGGTAATTGAAGATACTCTGTTAATGCTGCTGTTACTCTGTCATATACATTCTCCGCATCTTTTTCCTTCACCCCTCTCACTTTCAAACATCGCTCTCTGTACCTCATTTCTGTCCTGTTAAGTCTCATTTCTTCTATCTTCTGTTTCTCTTTCACTTGTTGCAATGTGTCTTCTATTTGCTTAGTTCTTCCTTGAAGCGTTGCCACGTCCTCTTTTATTATAGATACTTCCTTGGAGATTTGGTCCATTTTTTTCCCTAATCCCTCTATTTCTTTTTTGATTTCTGCTTTTATTTCTGTTCTTGTTTCTTTCATGTCTTGTCGTATTTCTTGTCTTATTTCCACTCTTGATTTTCTTAATTCTTCCAATATTAAATTGGTATCTAATGATGTTGAAGCTATATCCATTGATGCTCTTCTTGTTTGTTGCAATGTTGGTTGGTTTACTGTCTGCTTAGTGGCAGCTTTTCTTGTACCAGAGGCCATTTTACTGTAATATTTTTGATTTACTATTCAAATGTAATTTTATAGTTGACCACCGGATGTCACTGTTGAATCTATTACCGTCCTCTTATTAACTTATATTTTCTACCGGTGAAACAGCTGCTGCTTATTAAGTTATCTAAATTTCGGGTACGTTACTTGCTTCAAGGTCACTTATGCGCCAGCAACCATAACACTTGATCACAGAGAAGAAAAAACAGTCCGAAAAAAACCCATACAAACTCTAATTTCACAATTAATAGTATATATAACTAAATAATAAACAATTGTCTTTTTTTTTCCCTTTTCAAATAAAAGTTTTTAAGTTATCTCACACAAGTGTCTTAATGAATTTTAAATATCTTACTACTTTTAGATAATCACATAAACCTTTCAATGAATTCTGATTTTTTTTAAATCCTCCCCCACTTACTGTAAGTTACTATATATATATAAATATATGTGTTCCTTCTGACTATTTTCACCTTATATATCAAGCTTTGTCCTACTTCAAATTTTAACGTTCTCTTATATACTTGTATAGATTATATTCTTTTATATTTATAAATTTTATAGATATTTATATATTTGTTATTTATTCACCCTTTTAAATATTATACTCCAAACTTATATCTATATTTATCATATCTGTAATACTTCCAATCTTAATCGTTGATTGTTGGTCTCCTTCGTCTCCTCTCTTCTTCTTTTCCCGACTGTCGTCTTCACTCCCCCCGTCGCTTATCCATGCCGATTATCTGCCCTCTTTCTCCGCTCCTCCGTCTCTCACTTTAAACAGTTGTTGAAATGAGTCTTTTCGGTTATAGCTTGGTAGATTTATTTTCCCCGCTGCACCTAACTGTCCAAATGTCTAAATGTCCCATTTATTTAACTCCTGGGTAATGAGGGGGCTTCGGTAGGTATTTATTTAGCTCTTAACTATCTTCATTTATTTCCAATTTGTCCCTTTACCAAAAAGCCCAGTCAGTACAAAGAAGAAAATCACCAGATCAGTCCTTAATTCTGTTCGTCCAGACACATGGAGAAAACCTCCTTCGCCGCTTCTTTTCCTCGCAGCGTACCCACTCAGTTACGGCAAAATTATGTTCTTAAGTCAGAGATTAGCATTTCTTGATCAAATTCAATACTGTTTGTACTCACTCAGTCTCTAAAAAGGGTCTTGGCGTTGCTTAATTGAAGTTTTAACTCTTCAGACACAATGAGCGGTCGTGGACGTTCTGCGATCCTCCGCCTTTGTCCGCCTGCCTTCGGTGCTTCCACCTCGGATAAGCGGTCTGGCGGTCTTCTCGATCCCCCTCGAACTCCCTCTGGACTCCCTTTACCGGGGGAGTACTTGCCTAGGCTCTTCCGAACCCACAAACTTGCGATCTTCCCCCGATCGCAAGCTGCCAGTTCGTAACAGCTGTCCCGTTTTTCACCTAGATAAACCCCTCGTGGCGACAACCTAGAGACCGCGTTCGTCCTAGGTGGCCGTTCGCTCCGCCATTAGCCCGGAAGTTCCGCATGATGTAAGCTTTTTAACCTGTGTTAGCCACTCCCAGACTTACAGCATGTGACATAGAATCAAGGAATCTTAGAGTTGGAAGAGACCCCAGGGGCCATCCAGTCCAACTGCCTGCTATGCAGAAACACACATCAAAGCCCTCCCAAGAGATAGCCATCCAGCCTCTGCTTAAAAACCTCCAAAGAAGGAGACTCCACCACACTCCACTGAGGCAGCAGCATATTCCACTGCCGGACAGCTCTTAGCGTCAGGAAGTTCTCCACCTCATCCACAAGGTCATCTCTGTTGGTCAAAATCAGATCGAAAATAGCCGATCCCCTTGTCACCTCTTCCACCATCTGGACTATGACATTGTCTGCAAGGCCAGCGAGGAATCTGTTGGACCTTGCAGTCTTGGCAGAGTTTGACCGCCAACATATATCAGGATAGTTGAAATCTCCCATTACCACGGCATCTTTCCTTTTTGAATGTGTGGTCCTCTGCTCCAGGAAGGCTTCATCCAAGTCCTCAGGTTGACCTGGAGGCCTGTAGGAAACCCCCACAATCACATCCCGATTGTTTCTCGCCCCCTTAATTCTTACCCAGATGCTCTCGATCTAGCTTCCCGGATTTAAGTCCTGGATCTCTTCACAGGTGAAAACATCCTTGACATATAAAGCTCCTCCTCCTCCCTTCTTGTTTGGTCTGCTTCTGCGAAATGGGTTATACCCCCCTATTCCTACAGTCCAATCATGAGCTTCATCCCACCAGGTTTCAGTGATGCCTATTAAATCATATTCATTTTGTTGTATTAATAGTTCACGTTCATCTTGCTTATTTCCCATGCTCTGTGTGTTGGCGTAGAGACACTTAAGACCATGTGCCCTTCCCTCAAGTCCTTTACTAAAGTTGCTTTTCCTCCCACTGTTAGTCTCTAGTACTACTTGGCCTGCTCTACCTATATCATTTGGGCTTTTTTGCCTAGCACTCACTGAATCCTTGCCCCGAATAATGCTGTATCCCTCCCTGGCCAAACTCAGTTTAAAGACCTGATCTGCTCTGCGAGACTGTTAGCAAAAACATTCCTGCCAACAGTTATGAGGTGCAGTCCATCCATTGCCAGAACACCATCCTCATGGAAATGCAGACTGTGGTCAAAAAACCCAAACCATTCCTGGCGGCACCATCTGCGGAGTCAGCTGTTGACCTTCACTATTCTTCTCTCCCTTCGTGGGCCATGTCCCTCAGCAGGGAGGAGAGAAGAAATCACAACCTTGGTAATTGCGCGCACCAAGGTCCTTCGGCTTCCTTCCCATAACCTCGTAATCCTTTGTGATGCACTGAAAGATGTGCCTTGCAGTGCCACTGTTGCCTCTGTAGCTTCACTTTTCCAGCTGCTTTTCAGACATCCCAGTTCTTCTATTGTCCTCCCACTTTCCCCCTTTGTCCTCAGCTTACTTCAGTTGCTGCAAAGTGAATTCAGAGTACAAAAGTAGTTTGCACTCAGTTAACTGAGCAGGAGGGAGAGGAAAGGAAAAGAGAGAGGATGGGGCTGAGTCTTGCCCTTCCCAGGAGGCACAGGGCAAAGCAAACTGCTGCAGCCTCTCCTAGCTTGTGTGCCCTTTATCATTAGGAACTGTTGTCCGTTTGACTAAATGCTGATGCTGCTTGGACACATATGGCCTTGTTTCCACCTGCAAAATGTTGGAAGATGTGTCCTAGCCAGCATAGCAAATGCTGAGGGATTCTGTGAATTGCAGTCCAGTGATATCTAGGGGTCCGCACACTTCCTAGTCTTATTTTACCAGTTGACACTTCCTCAGCAGCAAAAAAATTGTCAAATTGTTTCCATGCTGACTTATTTCAACATCCTATGGAAGCCTTTGAGGCCCGTAAATCCTAAACTGCAAACTCCAGGATTCCATAAAATGTTGAAAGTGGAATAATAGTACTATAACAGTCTAGTGCAGAAATGGCCTAGGATTCTATACTGGGCCTTTGGGAGTGATTTCCACTTGGTGGAATGGGTTAGGATTTATCATATATTTAAGACAGTGATAGTCACTTAGTTCAAAAGTTACAACCGAGCCACTGAAGAGTTAATTGTACATTTCATGCCTTTCCAGCTGACTGTAAAGAGAATTTCAATATCATCACACAGCACATTGAGGTAGTTGCTTAGAGCACCTAGTCCTTTGTCTGGAACATTGCTGAAGTAGCAAAGGTAGGCTATGGGAAAGAAGCAATATCCACCTCTGTTACAAACCTGTATCCATTTTATTCCAGTCGAATTGTTACAGACTTTCCCAAAGAATGCTGGGGATTGTAGTGTGGCCAGGAGAATCTGCTAGCAATTTGATAAAGAACTACAGTTCCTAGATTCATTTAGTGGGAGGAGGTGGGAAAGAATGTTGAAACCACTCTATGCTGTATATATAAATATAAATATATATAAAATATATAAAAACTTGTATATTGTTCTTAGTGTATGCTGAAATAGCCTTTTAGGCCCATGTTGCAAAATCCAGCATTATGAAGAGCACTTTTTCCTCAAAACCTGTTGGAATAAGAAGGAAAATGTCTTGTAAATTCTGTCAGTTTTGTAGTTTTGTCTCTCCTCCAGCCACACCCCATGATGATCGTCAAGACACACACACACACAGAAAGAGAGAGACAGAGGGAGAGAGATAAAACGCCTCTGAGAACATGCAAAGAGCAATTGAAGCTTGCCCCTACACACTATGCTTGGAAGCTTCCTTCCTCAGGTTTCCTCTTGAAACCTTTTTGTTACCGCCATTGCTAGCCCGAGCTTGCCCGAGATATCATTTTGATATCAATAATTCAGCCTTCTATACCCATTCCTCTCCATGTGCTTGCGAGGCCCCTGGACAAGCACGCACACAGGCGCGGCCGACAATAGCCGAACCATTCATATCCCAATCTAAGCAGGCCAGTCATTGCCTAATGCAGCTTCAGGAGACCAAGGCAAGTACCACATTATGTATGCATGCCACTTTCAAAAGATCCCCTGCCCTGTGCAGGCAGCTTGATGAGCGGACTATACAAGACTCAAGCACTCCGCGTTTGCATACTGGCTACTCTATTGACAATCTGGCTATAACTCAATCATTCAAAATACTGACCTTTCAGAGGCTTTGTCTCCAGCCCCAAACTCATTGTTTTCCCCAAGTACGGACTAGCCTGCGGCCACAATTTTCCCTATAAGAACCCCTGACTTTGAGCACTTCCTCGGATCGCTCTTGGCTTCCATCCCGCCTTGCTGTCGCTTTGTCCAGCGAGCCTTCCCCTCAACTCCACGTGCTTAGAAACCACGCTCCCCGGCTTCTCTGCTTCTAACCAGGCTTCAGGACAGGTATAGTATTTCCCATACCAAACCTCCTCTAAAAACCCCTCTATCCACTCCTCCCTTTGTTTCTATAGTTTCTTGTGTGAGTGAGTTGCATACATTTGTTTGGTTGTGATTTAATAAAACAATTATTATTAATTCAACATCTGCCTTATCCTTGACTCGGCCTGACCCCGAGACATAGGGTTCAAGATCTCGCTACGTTACCCTGCCTCTCGCATTGCCAACTTGTGCTCTGTGCTAATTCCCTCCCCATTGTTTGAGCACATTTAGGTGTCCCTCCCAGGACCCCCAGAAATCAGGGTAACAGAGTGGTGGAGTAATGCGGGCAACCCCTGTACCCTTAATTTGAGTGGGGGTCGCGAAACTTCTCAAATCAGGCTGGTATAGACTTAGTTGACGGCCGGTCAAGTCTCTAGAGCTTTGTTAGGAAGGAACACGTGTGCGTGAACTCTGTGTGCTTGAGCTCCAGGAGCTACTCTTTCTGGGTTGGAAATCTGTCCCCCTTTCTTGCTTGGTTTGTATGTCAGCCGCCCCGGCTTGGTCACTAGCTCTCGGGCAGTGAATCAAGACTGATAGCAAGGGGCGTGCACAAGCTGTCCTGGGAATCACATACCTAACTTGGGGTCTATTGCGGGCTGGGATCTGAAGCGCTAGGGTGCTAGGAACAGTCTACACGCAGGCAACACTTTAGGCAAGGCAAAAGGCACTTAGGGAAGAAATCGCCCCCCCCCCTTAGTTTGAGACACAGGTGCGTCCCGTTTTGTAGTTCAGAAAGCACGGGTGCGTCCCGGCTGAATTTGAATTCGGATGCGTCACGACTGCTAGCGAAGTAGGTGCAGGTGGTGAATCCCGACCTAGAATAGGGTTTCTGAAGGTTTAGCCAGAGGTAGATGAAGGGCCCCCTCACCCAAAAAACTGTTAGGGACAATTCAGTTTTGGTTCCTTGCCCCTTTTTCCCCGCTGCTTGGCCAGGTGGCGCTGTAAGTTCCACTGGGTTCGTTTCCCCCCTTCATTGGCAGGTAGAGTACTCGTGAAGGTTTTCCCCAGAGTCTAGGTGACTCTCCCCGTCCCTGAACCGTTTCCTCGTCCTTTTGACCCTAAGCTGTCGAGGTGGAAGGCCAGGCTTAGACAGACAAAAGTGACTTTTCTTTGGGCAGGCTGGAGTTAGGTTCCCACACCTTTTTCCTAATAGAGTTCCATAGAGTTCATTTCCCTAGAATCCCCCAGGGGTCTCGGTGATCCTACCCGTCCCTCCAGGTCCTGGTCCCGTTTGTTAGTGTTAGTATGGCAGAGAGCAGCACCATGGAAGGACTTCATGATTGAGAAAGAGTCCAGTGGGTCTGGAAAAGTGGGTACTCAGTAAAGGACAATGCCCCTGGAAGGAGACCAGCTTCCAGACGGCAGATCCCTTTGCCACCCTCCATAAAGTATACGCAAAGGTGCATAAGTCCAAGAACCCATTCAGACCATCCAAGGATGTGTTGGCTGCATGGGAACTTTGGCTTACGGCCAGAGATGCGTCACGTGCCCTGGTAGAGACCAGAGATAAGTTAGCAGCAACCGAGAAGAAGAATGCCCGGCTTCATGCCAAGATGGAGGTCCTGCGGGCGGACAAGGTAGCGTTTGCTTCCGTCACGCAGGCCACCTCCCAAAAACTGAGTGCAGCCAATCTTCAGGCCCAGACTTGGGAGAAGAAGGCTCATGCTTTAGAAGCTGGGCTAGCCCACGCCAGGTCTGCGGCACGATTCATGGTAGGGCAAGTCAAGGAACAGCAGGAGGCTGTTAGTCACGCGGCTTGCCATAAACAAATAGAGGCGTTGGAGAGCCAGCTTAACACCAGAATGGCATTGATCTTGGCGGTCTGCCCTGAACTGCTCCCATCATTCCCACTTGAAGAGCCGCTGCCAGAAGATGCTCTGCCCAAAAGAGAGAAGAGTCCCCACAACCCGGACTGGAGCAACCACGGGGTCCCAGTCCAGCCAGTAGAGACACGGTCAATGACCAAGAGGATTGCTCCTTCAGGAGAAGGAGGTGTAGACAGAGCAGAGGTGTGGGACACCCAAGAAATAGAGACCCGGGTCCCCTGGAGAGCCACAGAGGCCAAGGCGATTGCAGATCAACTTGGTCCTCTAAACAGGGATCATGTGGCTTAATGCCGTGATCCATACCCATCCCACAGCCAATGGCCAGGACTTAACTCAGTTGGCTAGGTTGTGCATGTCCCCTTCTGAACTCCCCACATTGGAGTCTGCCGTGGCGGCTCGAGGCTTGGTAAAACTCGAGGCCCATGAGTGGATGTGGGAGATGATAAGGATTTTGTGGCCTGGGCAGAGCACTAGTGTTCTGTATGTCATGGAGCAACAGGGTCCCAGAGAGAACCCTGAAGCTTACGTGGCTCGGAAGCAGCTTCTGGCCATCCTTGCTGAGAAAGTCCCCTTGACCCCAGGAGGGTACAATTTTAACCAGGTAGAGTTGAAGACTCTCCTTTATGGAGGTCTTAACCATGAAACCAAAATGGCCCTGGGCTTGGTGGACCCCGCAACAGCTGGCTGGGAGGAATTCGGAAACAACCTCCGGCGTGTCGCTGACTTGCTCCGAGAGGCTGGTTCTCTGAAGCCTCCTCCTAAGCCCCATAAATGTGACGCAGGGAATTGGGAGCCCATACAGGAGGTCACATACTCTAATTATGGACCCCATTCCCAACACCGGAAGACGGCTCCGAATTCCATCCCAAAGGGGAATTGGAACTCGCACCCTCTTCCCAGACAGGACAACAGACAGTGGCAGGCTAGGGATTCCTGCAGCCAGCCCAACAGGACAGGAAACTCTGCTTAGCTGCCCGCAGCCCCGAAACAGACCGTGGACCCTGGTGCTCCTAAGGAGACGTCCGGCGGTTACGACCTGATGGCCCAGACGTACTCTTCGGACAGAGTGAAGATCTGGGGATGCTTAGAAAGGTCAGACTGGACATGAGCCAGTTCGACAAGAGGCCAACATCTGAGCTCTTAGATGCCCTGGAGAAGCAGCTTCAGGTGGGAAGTAAACAGCCAGTCAGCACCATGACCAACGGCCCTCCCCTGGCTGGATACTATCCCAACCTGGATTTGCAAGGATAGGGGTGCCCTCGGTCCCAGGATCTCCCCCAAAGGGTTGTGGCTTGGCTGAAGCCCGACAAATGGGTGTTACTGCCCTGGCTAGTCCGAGCTTTGGGGATATTAAAAGATATCCTCTTGATATCGTAATTCGGCTTCACTTCTCTATTCCCTTCCACGTGCTTGCGAGGCCACCGGACAAGCACGTAAACAAGCTCAGATGTTAATTGCCGCAATATTCCTGATACAATACAGGCAGGCCAGAAATAGCTAACTCACTGCTTTAGGAGACCTCCAGGCAAGTACTCTAATTAGGTATGCACGCAACTTACAAAAGAGCCTCTGCCCCGTGCTGGCAGCTTGATGGGTAAACTATACAATACCCAAGTACTCTGCGTTTGCATACTGGCTACTCTATTGAGAACCGCTGCAATGACTCAATCATTCAGATTCTGACCTTTCGGAGGCTTTGTCTCCAACTCCAACTCCATTGTTTTCCCCCAAGTATGGCATAGCCTGCACTCACAATTCTCTTATAAAAACCCTTGATTCTGAGACCTTCCTCGGATCACTCCTGAGTTCCATACCGCCTTGCTGCCGCTTTGCTTGGCGAGCCTCCCCTCAGCTCCACGTGCTGAGTTACATCGCACCCCAGCTTCGCTCTCTATTTTTCTGGGCTTCAGGACAGGTGAAATATCACCCAAACCAGCAATCCCTCTAAAAATCCCTCTATACCACTCCAACATTTATTTTCTTTAGTTATCTTGTGTGAGTGTGTTGCATACATTGTTTTGCTTGTGTTTAATAAAATATCATTTATTATTTCAACTTCTGTGTTCTCCTTGACTCGACCCGACCCCGTAGACATAGGGTTCAACATCTTGCTATGTTACCCTGCCTCTCGTAATGCTAAGCAGTGCTCTGAGCTAATTTTCCCCACCTTTAGTTGAGCACAATTTGGTGTCCCTCCCGGGACCCCCAGTACACAGGGTAACATGGGGTAGATCTAGGGTGAAGGCAGGCATCAGGACCGATAGGGAAAAGACCCCTGCCACCCCTCCTGCAGACTCCAGCGCAGCGCTAAAAGTGCTGCGCCCCAACCTGATAAGATAGAGTCAGTCTCCCACAGATGCTATCCAGTTGATCGGGTACGGCGGGGGGGGACCCAATCTAAGTCCTTCAGAGGACATGAACGCTCAATGCACACTAAAACAAGGCAGATTGCCCCTCCTTCTGACATAGCCCCAAGTGCCTATCCAACCACATCTGAGACAGTGGTGCTTTCAGAGCACCGAGAAGGATCGCGCCAGGCTAAGGTTCAGGAGGAAACCCCCACCAAATCTAACAAGGCACAAGACACTGCCAGAATATGTGAGAGCCAGGAAAAGGAGAGCACAGAGCCAGGGGAAGCCAGCGCCAAGCTTCCAAAGCTCGCCATTGTCCCTGCTTTGAGCTCCCAGTTAGAAACCCGCAGTTTCTCCTGGAATTTCCTTGAATCCTTGGCAGAGAGTTCTCCCTCTCCATGCCCTCTTTCAAGAGAAGTTCCTGTCAGAGTGGGAATCCAAGCAGTAAAATGCTCCTGCCCAGCCAGAACACAGGTTAGTCAAGGCACTCACCCTGGCACACCCTGTATTGACACTACACACTCTCTTTGACTGTATTCTATCAGGGGAGATTTCAACAACTGTAAGTCCCAAATACGACACGGAGGTGGACGTGGCTACTGCCTTCCCCTCCACTGAGCTCTACTGGTGCCAGCTTACGTTCATATTCAACGGCACCCAATACCTTTTTACTCTGGTGATCTTGAGAGGGGCCAAGGCAGTCCATGGTTTTGTCTCAGTCACCATGATGCCAAGAGAAAAGACAATACTTCAGGAGGCACTTGGGTCAGACACCAGCCTCCACTTTGATTTGGCCAAAAGGGTCTCAAGCCATGAGTAGGCATTGCTGCTCTTACAAGTAATTTTCGAGACCCACCAACATACACATTCAAAGGATTGGAAGGGAAAGCCCCCAGACTGGGCAACTCCCTCTTTTGTGCAGCAGCCAACTACTGTATGCCGAATAGTTACTCAGACTTCGCTGAGTAACAAGGAAGTGGCAGCTCTTAACTTGTCCGAGACGTTTGTCTCAATTTATGAGGCCTTCGACAATGGGTAAATGAACATTGTCTGAAGGGAACAGAGAGGAGTGGTGCCCCCTCTGACTCCCCACTTCTGTAAATAGCCCCTGTATATAGTTATGGGTAGTGACGGACTCCCGTATCTGTGTTCCCTACAGGGAGACGGAATGGGACCATTCACATGGATTGCGGTACTATTTTTGTTGTTTAAATATGTCCTCAGTGCCTCTCCCGAATACACAACTCAATTCACCACCAATTGGCAATTCAACGTGCAGGCGATCTGCCACTGGAATCCTTACCAGGAGGCAGAAGCCCTGCTACGAAATTCGCAACTGTTACCTTGGTTTCAGAAGAGGTACCCATTTGAATTATTTTCACAGATACAGGTACACCTCAAAGGGTGGCTTAGCTCAGAGTTACGAATGTCTGTGGCTGGTAGCGAAGCTAAGGTCTACACTGAGAGGGCCATTGCCCCATCTCAGTTGACCGTCAAAATGGTCTGGAGCCTGCACCGCAATGCCTCCCTGTTTGTGATTAGGTTCACCTATGATGATTGTCACCTGGCATGGGAGTGGAAAACCTTTCTATTTACATGCCGTAACCTCACCCATACCCCGACTGATTGCAAATTCTCATGTGGCAAAATGTGGTGCTCAGATTCCCATGCTTACGCTCCTCCTTCCACTAGTTTCCTGGCCGTGTGTATGGGGAGCATCGTAATACGTAAGGATATAGAGGTAATCGCATACTCGAACTCCCAACCCATTGTCAGCACCATGGTTTTAAATTTCACAGTAGTTAATATTTCTTTTTTTTATATATAATAATTTTATTCAATTTCAACATATAAAACAAACTTATATCATTGTTATTATTCTTGACATATTTCTGATAAACGTTCCACTCCTTACTAGATTTCAATTATTACATATTTTTACTGTACCACACTAATGATCATATTGCGTGATAGTTCCTGCGATAAATTCTCATTACAAAATGTATCGTATAATTCATCTGATTTCATCCTCTTCATACATATTTAGAACTTATACTGAACATTATACTCTGATAGTACTCTACACAGTAGTTAATATTTCAAAGGTCATTCCTGCCTGACAACCTTATCTAAAATTAGCATGGAACACAGTGGGAGCACTGGGAAAAGCGGTGGCTGTCTTTTTCCCACCCACACACTCGCTCTAAGCGAAGCATCCTAGGGACCGTCTTAGGAGGAATAGGCACTGGCGGCGCAATAATTAACGCAATGGATAACAAGGTATTGGCAAATAAATAAGGCACGATTGGCTCTAAGACTAAAGAAATTGGTGTGTCCTCCGCTGCTGGTTTAACTAACCTGGTGCGAGGAATGGATTTGATCAGTCAATTGTTACAGCAATGGGTTGGCGCAGAGAGAGATATAGTGTCTGACCTCAGTCGTGTCTTAAAGACCACGACACACAATATGTCAGTTGCTATTCAGTGTATGCAACTGCAAAGCAACATAATCACCTTTGCCGCTCAGGTGATTCAGGCCAGCCTCATGGGATTAATACACCCGGAGATCCTGAGCCTGCTGAGAGAGCACTACCCGGAGTCTCCAAAACACCCAGCCGCTTTGGCGCAGATACGGCATGCCACTTGGGAGAGCCTAACTCTCAAGATGGAAGTCGTACACGAAAGAATTCTGGACCCAGTAATTTTACATCCATTATCCCATCTAGGACTACCCTTAATAGCCACTAGTGCCACCTTACTCCCCCAACAAATGTACCATTGCTCCAACGGTACGCTCTCGTTTGATTTATCCGGTTGTTTATTTCACCACCATTGGGTATAGTGTTTTCACAATATTGATAGTTTTGGTCATAGCAATGTCTCTGAATATGTAGTAGTACCAGTAAACTATACAGTTATGGCACAGATCAATAAGGAGTGCTCTTGTTTAAGAACCCCGTGTTCAAATGTGACAGTATTGCCTAGTGGTGCGACAGTAAGCATCAACAGCACTGCTGGCAACCCTTGCTTTTGCTCGCAGCACGTACAGGATTGTTTTGGGAACAACTTCTATCTCAGGAGGGAGATAAAAGATTATGCCTTAGAGAATGGATATGTGCCCACGGAGTCTGAACTAGTCAGATTCCACATCGAGGATGAGATCCTCGTGTTTATATGGCTACGGAATCTCACCCACCTAGCAAATAGAATACAGGAGGTATCACACTCCCTCCGTCAGATTGCCTTGACAGTCAACCATTCCGCCAAGGTAATTGTTGAGTCATCTGAAGATTTGGAGTCAACCTCCCAACAGTCATGGTGGGACACCTCCAGTTGATAGTCCACGGGGCAAGCGATCGCCCACTTCGCTTTGCACCCTTTAATAATGCTGGTTGCCTTTCAGATTACACTAGCCCTATGATTGATTTGCCTCATACTGTGGGTCAAGAAACAAATTTTCCAGCTACAAGCTGGCCGTTTTTATTGAGAGCTCCAAGGCTCGTAGTTTGTAAATAGTTTATTGTTAGTGTGAATTGTTTTGAATAGAATGTCCCATCTGGTTTCAAAAGCCTATCTGAAGGCACCCATCTCTCAGGCCTGCCTCAGAATCCAGCTTTCGTGAGGTAGGGACACTCAGAACCAACATCTAACCATCAGCACCGTACCGGCAACAGCCCCAACACTCGGGATACATCATCAGGCTTGGAGCCAAGCTCTGGGTCTAAGAGATGGGGGGGAACTCGGCAAGCAACTGCCAAGTGGAACCCCATCCTGTTATGGGGGTCTCAGGTGGTTGGCCTGCCAGCGGGGTCTAAGACGTGGTTGGGTTGGTATGGCTTCTCGATTGGCCTCAGGACTGATGGATGGAGGCGGGTTCCGAATTAGCAACCTCGCTGCCTGGATGGCCTAGCATCACCGTGTTACCCTGTTTACTGGGGGTCCCATGAGGGACACCAAATTGTGCTCAACAGTAGGTGGGGAAGATTAGCTCTGAGCACTGCTTTAGCATTACGAGAGGCAGGGTAACTTAGCAGGATCTTGAGCCCTATGTCTATGGGGTCAGGCCGAGTCAAGGAGCACACAGAAGTTGAAATAATAAATGTGGTTTTATTAAAACACAATCAAAACAGTGTATGCGGCACACTCACACAAGATAACTAAAGAAATAAAGGTTGGAGTGGGATAGAGGGGTTTTTAGAGGAGTTGTTGGTTTGGGTGATACTTCACCTGTCCTGAAGCCCGATTGGAAGCGGAGAAGATGGAGAGCATGGATCTCAGCACATGGAGCTGAGGGGAGGGCTCGCTGGACAAAGCGACAGCAAGGTGGGATGGAAGCCAAGAGCGATCCAAGGAAGCGCTCAAAGTCAGGGGTTTTTATAAGGAGAATTGTGACCGCAGGCTAGGTCGGACTTGGGGAACAATAGATTTTGGGCTGGAGACAAAGCCTCCAAAAGGTCAGAATTTGAATGATTGAGTTAGAGCCAAATTATCAATAGGATAGCCAGTATGCAAACGCGGAGTACTTGAGCGTTGTATAGTCAGATCATCAACCTGCCAGTGCGGGGCAGAGGATCTTTTGAAAGCTGCGTGCATACCTAATGAAGGTACTTGCCTTGAGGTCTCCTAAAGTTGCGAGTCGGCTATTTCTGGTCTGCCTGTATTGTTTTGGAATATTACGACGATTATCAACCGAGCCTGTGTACGTGCTTGTCCGGGGGCCTCACAAGCACGTGGAAGGGAATGGGTATGTGAAGCCAAATTGTTGATATCAATAGATATCTTTTTATATCCCCCAAAGCTCGGGCTAGCCAGGGCAGTAACCGCCAAGGGCCCATGGAGTAATGTGGGTCCTGAATCTTCAGCCTCGCTGCCCGTATCAGCCTTCCTACGGCCAAAACAGCTCTATACTTGGGAGCTATTTAAATCCTTGCTCCCACAAACACTTTCAGATCACAGCAAGCAAAAATTGTTTCAACTTGAACTCCCATCAGGCACTGAGCTGGTAATTTGCATTTTATCTATGTATTGGATAACCTTGTTGTCAGTTCTGTTGCCAAAATAACTATAGGTCGACAGCTCCGGAGAGCCGGGAAGCCCATCTGGACCTGACCATTTTCCCTCTGGTATCGGGGGAGTGAAGAAGAAAATCACAGCTCCAACCGGGAGCCGGTCCAAGGAGAGGCCCGAGCCCTCTGCAGCAGCTTTGGGACCATGGGGGTGGTGGTGACCCAAACATCTCCCGACTGAGACAAAGGACTTTGGACTCAAAAACCCATTTTGAAAGACTTTTACCTTCTTGCTCACCAAAGAAGCTCTTTATGGACTATTCCTTTCTCCAAGATCTGCAAGATGCAAGCAGCTAATAGTCAGCTCATGATTGTTAGCTAGTTTTGCAAAATTGGACACATTGTAACTGCTACCACTTTCTCCTTGCTCAAGACTTGCAGTGCTTCATTGGAAGGCATGCTTTGCTTCAAGATTCAGCTGTTTTGCACTTTGCCATTTGCCTCAGCTGCTCATTTACTGCTGTTTCCCAATTGACGGGATGATTTATTGTTGTTTTATTGCTTATTGTTGCTTTGTGTTTGCGTGTGTGTGTTTAGGTTTAGTTAGGAAAGTTTTTATGAGATAGAAACCCTTTGCTTTTCCCCAAAATTCCCTTTTTTTATGGAGAAATACTACCTCTGAACCTTTAGACCCCTATTTGGCTCTAAAACTATTTTTGATTTTTAATTGGAAAATGATCGATATTGTCCCCAACATCTCCCATTTTCGGAGGGGGGGATTGTTACCGCTGTTTCTAACCGGAGCTTGTGGGATGTTAAGATATCATTTGATATCAATAATTTGGCCTTCTTCACCCATTCCTCTCCATGTGCTTGCGAGGCCCCCGGACAAGCACACACACAGGCACGGCCGACAATAGCCGAACCATTCACGTCCCGATCCAGGCAGGCCAGTCATTGCCGAATGCAGCTTCAGGAGACCTCAAGGCAAGTACCACATTATGTATGCGCGCAACTTACAAAAAGATCCCCTGCCCAGTGCAGGCAGCTTGATGAGCGGACTATACAACTCTCAAGCACTCCACATTTGCATACTGGCTACTCTATTGACAATCTGGTCATAATTCAATCATCTAAAGTACTGAGCTTTCGGAGGCTTTGTCTCCAGCCCCAAACTCATTGTTATCCCCAAGTACGGACTAGCCTGTGGCCACTATTTTCCCTATAAGAATCCCTGACTTTGAGCGTCTCGTTGGATCGCTTGTGACTTGCCTCCTGAATTGCCATCTCTCCATTTGACGAGCCTCCCCTCAGCCCCACGTGCTGAGAATCCACGCTCCCCAGCTTCTTTGCTATTACTGGGCTTCAGGACAGGTATAGTATTTCCCATACCAAACCTCCTCTCAAAATCCCTCTATCCAACTCCTACCTTTTATTCCTATAGTTCTTTGTGTGAGTGTGTTGCATACATGTGTTTGACTGTATTTCAATAAAACAATTATTATTATTAACATATCATTGACTCGGCCTGACCCCATAGACATAGGGCTCAAGATCTCGCTACATTACCCTGCCTCTCGCAGTGCTAACTAGTGCTCTTTGCTAATTCCCTCCCCACTGTTGTGAGCACATTTAGGTGTCCCTCCCAGGACTCCCCGGAAATCAGGGTAACAGCGTGGTCACTTCCCCCTAAAGATCCAACCACTTCTATCTCATTAACAAGGTCATCCCTGTTGGTTAGGATCAGATCTAGAATATTTGATCCCCTTGTAGCCTCTTCCACCTTCTGGACCATGAAATTGTCTGCTTGCTGGACAAGAAACTTGCTGGACCTTGCTGTCTTGGCAGAGTTTGACTGCCAACATATATCCAGGTAATTGAAATCTCCCATTATTACTGTATCTCTCCTTTTTGAATGTGCAGTCATTTGGTTGAGGAAGGCATCATCAAAGTCCTCAGTCTGGGTTGGAGGTCTGTAGTAAACCCCCACCAAAATATCCCTATTGTTTCTTGCTTCCTTAATTCTTACCCAGATGCTCTCGACCTGGCTTTCTGGGTTTAAGCCATGGATCTCTTCATAGGTGAAAACATCTTTGACATACAAGGCTACTCCTCCTCCTTTCTTGTTCGGTCTATTTCTACAAAATAGGCTATACTCCTGTATTCCTACATTCCAATCATGAGACTCATCCCACCAGGTCTCAGTAATGCCTATCAAATCGTATTTATTTTGTTGTACTAGGAGTTCAAGTTGCTTGTTTCCCATACTCTGTGCATTAGTGTAGAGACACTTAAGTCCCCGGGCCCTTCCTGCAAGTCCTGTGCTATAGTTTCTACTCCTTCCACCATTGGATGCTTGTACTACTTGGCCAATATCATTTGGGCCTTTTCCCCCTGCACTCGCTGAGTCCTTGCCCTGAATAATATTGTCTCCCTCCCCAGCAGGATTTAGTTTAAAGACCTCTGAATCCTCCTTGCAAGACTGTTTGCAAAAACATTCCTGCCAAGTTTCATGAGGTGCAGCCATCCCTTGCCAGAAGCCCACGTTCATGGAAATTCAGGCCGCGTTCCAAAAACCCAAACCGTTGCCAGTGGCACCATGTGCGAAGCCAGTTGTTGACCTCTGCTATTGCCCTTTCCCTTCGTGCGCCATGTCCTTGAACAGGGAGGAGAGATGAAATGACCACCTGTGCACCAAGGTCCTTAAGCTTTGTCCCCATAAGCACATAGTCCTTTGTGATGTGGTGAAAGCTGCGCCTCACAGTGTCATTGGTTCTGACATGAACCAAAATGAGGGGCTTATGGTCAGTGGGCTTGACCAGCCTGGTTAGTCTCTCTGTTATGTGGTCGATCTTGGCCCCAGGAAGACAGCAGACCTCTCAATTGAGCTTGTCCGGTTTGCAAATTGCCAGTTCGGTTCCTCTGAGCAAGGAGTCCCCAACAACCAGAACTTGCCTCCTCTGAGGCTTGTCCAGGGCTCCTCGATGAGTAGGTTCTTCTAGGACTGCCTGGACATTCTGTTGAGGCTGTGAGTGTTGATCTTGTTCCTCTTGCCGAAATTGGATTCCTTCTTGTTGACATTCTGTTCCCTCCTCCTGGTGCTCTTCATCGTTCATAAGGCCAAGAACTTTGAATCCATTCTGTAGGTTGAGAGTCTCTGTTTCCTTCCTGGTCCTTCTACTCCTCCATGTGACATTCCTCCAAGCATCCGTTTCGGGGCACAGTGTGCTGACTTCCTCATCTGGCAGCTCCTCTGAGCATTCGGTCTTCAGGAGGGTCTTCTCTGCCCTATCCAAAAACTCCTCACCTTCCCTAATAAGACGAAGATTAGAAACTCGTGCCTCCAGCTGCCGAACCTTCTCCTCCAAGAAGGTCACCAGCTTGCACTTGCTGTAGGTGTACCCAACAACATCTTGTGGCAAGAAAAGGAACATACAACAAATGCTACAGGTGACCGCGGCAGGTCCTTCACCTTCCATACTTGATACTACAGAGAGTAGTAGAGGGAGTAGGTCTAGAAAGAATAACTGGGCTTTCTTTCTCAAATTCAGCTGTGTAAGCTACGTCTGCTCTGCGGATTGCCAAGCTCAAATGAACTCTTCTTAAATTTTAGGGAATCAAGAAAGGATGGGTTGTACCTAAACTTGAATAGTTGAACTTCAAGGTTTGAAGTAGAGGAGTTCAACTGCACGCGCCAAAGGCATGCACCACTGGGAGCTCCTAATAAGACTCCTCCCCCTAGCTGGCTCCTCCCCCTAGTTATTCAGTTAGACCATGTGCTCAGGGAGAGCACACAGCCAGCACAAAGAGGCTTAACAAAAACAAGCAAACAAGCTCAGCCCCACAAGCCTGTAAACAACACCTGGTCAAGGATGTCTTCACAGACACAGCTCCCCTTCTGCTCTCTCCTCTGGGAAACGTATTTCTATGTATTTCACGTCTACATGTGTATTTCTAGTCTTTTCACGTTCTACTGTTTGTTCTAAGTTGACCACACATTTCTCCATCTTGATTGTTTTGTCTAGGTTATCATCTATTCTTTTGTTCATCTATCTTATATCTCTAGTTACTGCTTCCAGTTTGGATCTGAAATTCTCAACCTCTCTTTTCACCTCTTTGAATTCGATGGCTAAGTCTTTCATCTTTATTTCTCCTTTTAATTTTTCATTTCTTCTATTATTTCTTCTATTGGTATATGTTGGCTTTGTTTATTGTTTAATTGAGAGTGTTCTTAAGGATTCTAATCGTAATCGAGATTGCATAATTGCCTTCCTTGTTTGTGTGCCATTGTTGTCATCTTTCTTTCTTGGGATAGGTCTCATTAATTTGAGTGGATGATTACATAATAGGTAATATAGAAATTAATACTAATATAAACAATCAATCTAATCAATAATCACAATTTTTCTGCTATATAAGGAAATATATATGCATGCAACCAAAACAATATTCTAATCAATTTTATTAAAGGATTATCTTTAAGACAATAAGATAATCAAGATTACAGAGTAAGATAATAAAAAGTATAAATACAATATTCTATTATTTTCATCCCAATAGCCTGTCAAAATCAATAGCATATCAATCTGAAAAATAAAAATTCAGATAATTGACGTACTGACAACTTGTACTAATACGGCAGTCGTATAGTCTAATGTGCTAGTATTCAATTAATAATTATTAATTATTGAATTAATATACCAACTCACAATGCAGTACAAATACTAATCTATAATACCAAACTGTGAAATTAAGATTTTATAGAGTCTGTAATTTAAACTACCACCACTAGAGGATATTATTATGCCAACAAAGTTTTGTTCAAGTGCTCACTGTTCCCCTTCCCTTTTTAGTTTTCAAAATATATGTTGTATCCTTGAGATAATCCCATTATCTTCTTAGCCTTGGAGTGGATTGTCACTACGTATTGTTCTCCTAGATTCACTTAGGAATAGGAGTTGAAACTAAGTAATGATTCTGATTTCTCTAGGAGTTATTAGAGAATCAGCTTCTCCCAAGGCTAAACAGTTCTCAGTTCGCAAATATAACCAAAGCAACAAAAACTACAAAATACTTTGAAGATTAAATGGAGATCTAAACTGATGAAAGAGACCTGGAGGGCAGAAAGAGAAATAGATTAATTTGGATTAGCAAAGATTTTTTTTAAAAAAAATCATAGGTTCTTGTTAATTCAGTATCTATCTCAGACTCTTCCTGACTTCCTTTCTATCTTTGTCTTCATTCGTCTCTGTTGTCTTCCTCTCGTCACTATTTTTATACAGTCTAATGTCACCTCTAAATATCACTGACCAAAAAGACAAATTTTGAGAAGTATATAAGTTTTATTGTCTTTAACTTTTAGTGTTATAATAGTTCAATAGTTCAGTTCAATTTGCATAAGAGCATAATATAATAAATGATACTGTTAACCTAAGAAAAGTGATAAATTCAGCTTTGCTTATCAGGTGACATTTGGTGATACTTTCCAGATCAGCCCAAAGGCACTTGCACTAGCTTCCAATGACCCTGCTTATAACTCAGTTACTCACATATACAGTGTCTTTATTAACACATACGATGGTTCAAGTCTTTAGTTTTTGCCTCAAAAAAAAAAATTTGCTGATGAAATTGTCGAGTTCTGAAGGGGAAGCCTTAGCAGTCAGCCTGCAGCTGGGCTTAACTGGGCTTAACGTTTCTGGCAGCTTTCTGCTTCTAGTTTCTCTTTGCTTGGTAAGCTCCCAAATTACAATTTCTTATCAGTGGGTTAATGAGTTAATGAGCATTATTAATTCTAGGATTGTATCATAGCAATTCCCACATCCAATCTCTGATCTTTGTTTGTTTATTATTATTTTTATTTTTAAATTGCCAGAATGTCTCTTTTATCAACAGAAGGATCTACATTGTTGTATTCACAGTCTTCCATCACTTACTCACTTCACGTATGGGAGCTCACTGGCTTCCCGTGGACTCCTGCATTCTAACTGATTCTAAACAGTGTCCATAGAGAATAAATTCTGAAGTAACCTTACCCAATCCTTTTAGAGTACAGCACTCTGTTTCATTGATTTTAAATAATCTTCTATCAGTTGCCATCTTTACAAGGCAGTGGTGAAATTTTCCCCAATCTTGAGACCATCAAAGGGTAATAGAGATTCACAAAGCCCTCAGTACTGTCTGGGATCAGAAATCTTCCTCTGGTGAACTTCCCCCCTGTGCTTGGAGCACTGGTCACTGGAATTGGGTCTTTGTGAGGCCCTCTGAGCTTCTTTTTCCAAAGGAGCAATTTTTCCCTGCAAAATTAACTTTGATAGGTACCTGACCCTACTTGGTGCTTGCAGCTGTGAGAAAGGGCTACCTGTTATTTCACCAGTACTGCCAGATTTAAAAGATTTAAAATTTTGCCTTGGTCCTCTCCCAAAAGGAAAACAGCGTTCAACCTGAAGAAAATGGAAGAGATGATGTAATAGAGGAAATGCAGTGCAGAATAGGTAAAGAGGTAGTACAGGAATATCTGGCTACTCTTAATGAATTCAAGTCATCAGGCCAGATTAACTACATTCAAAGGTATTAAAAGAACTGGCAGAAGTAATTTCAGAACCACTGGCAATAAGCTTTGAGAGTTCCTGGAGATCAGGAGAAGTCCTAGCAGACTGGAGGAGGGCAAATCTTGTCTCCATCTTCAAAAAGGGGAAAAAAGAGGACCCAAACAATTACCACCCAGTCAGGCTGACATCAATACCAGGGAAGATTCTAGAGCAGACCATTAAACAGACAGTCTGTAAGCACTTAGAAAGGAATGCCATGATCACTAAAAGTCAACATGGATTTCTCAAAGATAAGTCATTCCAGACTTATTTGATCCCTTTTTTGATAGAGTTACAAGGTTAGTGGATGAAGAGAATGATGTAGATGTACTGTATCTTGAGTTCAGTAAGGCCTTTGACAATGTCCCCCATGATATTCTTGCAAATAAGGTAATAAAATGTGTGTTAGCCAATGCTATATTAGTTGGATTTGTAATTGGCTGACTGGACAAACCCAAAGCATGCTCACCAATGGCTCCTCTTCAGAGTGGAGAGACATGACTAGTGGGAGGGGGGGCAGAGGGTTCTTTCCTTGGCCCAGTGCTTTTAACATCTTTATTGATGATTTGAATGATGGAATAGAGGGCATGTTAATCAAACTGCAGATGACACCAAATTAGGAGGGATAGCTAATACTCCAGAGGACAGTATCAGAATACAAAATGACCTTGAGAGATTAGAGAGCTGGGCCAAAACTAACACAATGAATTTTGAGAGAGAGAAATGTAGAGTATTACACTTAGGAAGAAAGAATGAAATGCACAAATATAGGATGGGTGCCACCTGGCTTGAAAACAGTATGTGTGAAAAGGCTCTAGGAGTCTTAGTGGACCACAAGCTGAACATGAGTCAACAATGTGATGTGGCAGTTTAAAAAACCAATGCAATTCTAGATTGCATCAATAGGAGTATAGTGTTGAGATTAAGGAAAGTGCAGTCCTCCCCCCATATATGTGGGTTTGACTTTTGTGATTTTGATTATTCACAAGGTGACTGCTTGTCTCCCCCTATTCTCCCTCTCCCATTCCCTGACCTTTTACCCAGGCACAGGGAGGGGGAAAGATCTTCACCCCCTTACATTTTCCTGCCTGAAGCTTGCATGGGTGCACTGGCAACGGCAGGCAGGGGAGTGCAGGGGGAAAGATCTGCAATCCTCTGCATGTTGCTCATGCCAGCAGCGATGGGCAGGGGGAAAGATGTTCACTTCCTGGCATTCTCCTGCTTGTCACAGGGGGGAAAAATCTTCCTTCTTCACTTTCTTGTTTGTTGCCCATGTGGGAGTTCAAAAACAAGGCAGGGCATGGGAGCAACAGTCAGGATATTGTAGGGGGAGAAGTTTTTTCCCCTGCACTCTTTTGCCTCTCCTCTGGGCTGCAGCAGCAGAAAGAATGAGGGAGGGGGGAGTGCGCACTGGGAGGGAGTTATTTGAGATTTTTTTACTTTTGTGAGGGTTCTGTGCCCCTAACCCTTGTGAATGTGGAGGGCCTACTGTAATAGTACTGCTCTATTCTGCTTTGGTTAGACCTCACCTGGAATACTGGCCATTTCTGCACTACACTGTCAAAGCGCTATTATTCCACTTTCATAAGCCTGTGGAATCCTGGGGTTTGTAGTTTACTGAGACCAAAGAGCTCTCTGGCTGGCAATTCTAAATGCCCCTCTCTAAACTGCAAATCTTGCGATTCCATAGGATGTTGAAAGTGGAATAATAGCACTATAACAATGTAGTATAGAAATGGCCACTGTCCAGTTCTCGGCACTGCAATCCAAGGAGGACATTGACAAGCTAGAACGTGTCCAGAGAAGGGCAACCAAAATGGTGAAGGGTCTGGAAACAATGCCCTATGAGGAGCAGCTTAGGGAGCTAGATACGTTTAGCCTGATGAAAAGAAGGTTAAGAGATGACATGATAGCCATGTTTAAATATTTGAAGGAATGTCATGCTGAAGATGGAGCATGTTTTCTGCTGCTCTGGAGACTAGGACATGGAGCAATGGATTCACAGTTCAGGTGGCTCCATGCTCAGAAAGTCCAAGATTCTCTCCCCTAGTCTGAAAGAGTTAGCAGTCCTTTGTACAACTGGAGAGGTGGAGTGAATGTTCTACCCCCCCCATCCAAAATAATAGGGATGCAGTGAAGAGGCAGTGCAGTGAAGAACAGTAATCTTTTGGCCTTACAGGGCTTTCTGAAATAGGTGGTGGCCTCACATGTCAAAGCAGCATACACAAGTGACATGCTGTTCTTGGGTGGATGGTAGACTGGGCTGACATCTTTTGAGTGGTTCTGGCCTGACAGTTTCAAAGTGAACTCAGTGGGGTTCCTGCATTTTTGGGGATGAAGCTTAGAAAGAGGTTAGCCATAGGGCACTGATGCTTTATGGAGATTAGGGTTGCCATGCTTTATAAGTATGCAACCCTGAGAGAGAAAAACCAGCATTTGGAGACCAAAACTAGGGATGGGCCAACTGAATCCTCGAATCCCCAAATCCTTGAATCCTGGGTAAGGATTCAAGATTCCCGAATCCGAATCGCTGTGCCAAAATAGGCAAACCAAATATTTCAGATCCGCCAACTAGATTGTTGGAGACCGGGACGCCTGAAAACCTGGGAGACTGAGATGCCTGAAAACCTGGGAGACTATACATACAAGGGAAGATAGTAAGTAGGTGAGGTTTTCCTTTGGAGTGATAATGGCCATTGATAACAATTTCACAAATTACATCTGGGCTTGTATTCTAAGATATTTAAATTGAACATTTCATATTTAAGTTCAGTACTTGACTGGAAGCTACAGGTTTGAGATTTCAAGGACAGCTGAAACATTCCTTTGCATAGCTCCCTTGCAAACCTCATTCAGACACAATTCTGGGGTTTGGAGTTTTACCAGGTGTCACAGCCTTCTCTGCCAAAGTGTACTGGTGCATCATCAAACTACAAATTCCAGGATGCCAGAAGGAGCTATACAAAGAAAAGCCAGTTTTGACCTGGGTTATCTCTCTACTGTAGTATGTGGCCCCTGTTTATACAGTTAGGAAAATGTGGGATTAATCCACATTTTCCTGCCTGTGTAGAAAGGGCCTTCATGTCATTTTCAATCTGGGGAGATCCTGAGGCAAAACTATGACAATTGCCATGGCCAGATTTCTTCAGAGGGAGGTTTGCCTTTGCTTAGGCTTTTGCTAAGGCTGAGAGAGTGTGTTGTGCCCAAGATTATCCTTCTTTCCCTTGCTTTTTAAACTCTTTTTAAAAAAAGGATTCAAAAGATTCAAGATTTGTGAGATTTGTGTATTCCCAGAACCTTCCAGGGATTCGGACCTGGATTCGGGAAATTCTGGATTCTTCTCATCCCTAACCAAAACCGCAAGGGACATGAGAATGAGGGGGTGACATTTGTTATACCAGCGTGTCAAGAAATATTGGAGAGTGCTAGTTAGGGTGACCCTCTTCTCCAGAGCTGGGGACAACTAGTCACCTTGGCTTGTTGAAAGAGTACCCTGGTGGGACTGTCCAAAGGAGTTGTCTCCAGTGGGACTCCACGGCTGTCTCACCGGGGCCTTTCTGGTACAGTTTTCCAGAGGGAACTCGTTTCTGTTTGGGTTTGTCTGCTGTTCTTGACTCTGGTGATATCAACTCAGCCTCAATATGGGCTCCTACTGGGGAATCTTGGAGGCCTTCAGGTCTCCAAAAAACCAGTTAAAGAAAAGATTGCACCTTGGCTGATGTTGCCAATTCACCAAATGCTCTCAGTTTGCACAGCTGGTGGCAAACCCAGTATGCCAGACCAGCTAAGCCAAATACTAATTTTGAAAGCCAGGATTCTAACAATCAGATGGAGCACCGCTTTGAAGACTCCCATTGCAGTAGGAGACCATCTGAGGAGTGACTCCCACCATGAATGGTGGCCAGTGGATGCCGTCTCTTGAGAGAGAGTTGCTATGGCCTTGCTGTTGAGACACAACCAAAGCAGCTTTATCTCTGACTGCTTTTACCTTGAGCAGTTATTCTTTGAGGTTGGGGCTCATGAAGAGCTACTGTAGGATTTCTAACTTCAGACCACAGGGGTGACAGAGCTATATAAGGATGGGAATGCAACCATTTCTTCTTGGGTCCAAATGGGGACCAAATAGTCAATGTCACAACCACAGATGGTTGAGACATTGCAAAGGCAGCAGTTAATGGTGGGCACTATGGGCTGAATTTGGTACCCATTTATGATAATGGAGTGGCATGCTGTCCTTACACACACCGATCCCTTTCCTGACAATTGCTGAATTGGTTTCATGGGGCAGCACATAGTGTCAGGAACCGAAATCACACACACAAATGTAACAGTGCTAACACACTATTTATTAGGAGTGTGATATATTGTACAGGACTTCAGTGAGTGAACTGGAGGCAATTAGCAGAAATCAAACATTAGAAGCAAGAGATTCTGTTCCCACAGCTAGAGACGTTGAAATGGGGCAGCTTCGGCTGGTAGTTCTTATCAGTGCTGCATTCCTAGCTTTGTTTATCTAACGGTCTCTGGTTCCTCCCATCCTTGGTTACAAGCAAGCAGCTAATTAACTACTACTACATGTCCCATACTGAAATATGGAGGGCTACCCGACATCCTGCCCGTCCTGGAAAAAAAAAGAATAAACAGAAGGTACAGCATGAATAAAGGGAAAAGGGAAAGGTAGGGGGAAGTGGAAAAGAAAGGGGAAAGTGGGGACATAACAAACAATGGAAAATGACATTTGCAGTAGGTGAATTGTAGAATTCCAGGAGTCAGGAACAGCAGGTCAAGTAGGATGATTAATTTGTGAAGAGGAACTCAAATGAGCTGGTTTCAGTAAGCTGCAATGAAAAACAGGGTGAACAAGTTGAGTCAGGCAAAGAAAGTTCAAAGGTGACATTATTAATGGCACGTTTGATCGGGAAAGGACCAAGGTATTTGGGAGAATGTTTTTTGGAGGAGCCAGTGGTGGAAATGTTCTTTGATGAAAGGTAAACAAGGTCCCCAGGCTTATAATCAGGGTTGGGTTGCTGCTTTCAGTCAGCAAAGTGTTTCTGGGAAGCTTTTGAGGCTTTAAGGGAGTCTCTTACAGAGTCCCAAGTAGAAGAAATTTTTGCATTCCAAGAGTTAAGTGAACCAGGCTGTGTGTCGGAGAGCTTGTCAGGCAAAGAAGGAAAGGGCTTCGGGGTGGTACCTGAGACAATTTCAAAAGGAGTTTTTCCAGTAGAGGAATGAAAGGCAGAGTTGTAAGCAAATTCAGCAAAGGGGAAGAGAAGTGCCCAATTATTTTAGTTGAAATTTATGAAACAGCGTAAATATTGTTCAAGGGTTTGATTGGTGCATTCAGTTTCACCATCAGTTTGTGGATGATAGGAGCTGCTGAGTTTTTGGGAAATACCAAGGTTTTTTAGGAGTGATGTCCAGAATTTGGAAGTGAAGATAGGTTCCCTGTCAGAAATGATTGTGGAGGGAAGGCCATGTAGTTTCCAGATGTTGGTGATGAAGAGATCGGCTAATTTTTCAGCCATTGGAATTTTCTTCAGGGGAATGAAGTGAGATTGTTTGGAAAAATGATCAGTGACCAACCAAATAGTGTGGAAACCGTGTGAGTTTGGAAGGCCAACAATAAAGTCCCATGAAATTACATCCCAAGGAGAGGACAGGACAGGAAGTGGTTGTAGTAGTCCATGCGGTTTAGAAGAAGAGGATTTACAAGTGTTGCAAATTGAACAGTTTTTTATATAATCTTGCACTTGTTTTGTAAGACCTGTCCAGTGGAACAGATTTCTGATGGAGTGCAGAGTTTTTAGAAATCTGAAATGGCCAGCACGTTTGGAATCATGGTACCTTTGCAGAATGTCGAGATGACAGGGGGGTGGTACATATATTTTGGTTCTGATGAAAGCTAGACCATTAAACCAGGTGATTGAGTCTTTGTGTGATTTTAGCCAGTCGTCTGGTAAGCAGATTTGAGGGAATGTTGGAAAGCAGAATCAAGTAGGGTAGAAGCAGTTTTAAGTGCTTTTTGCTGGGTACGCGTAGTTACTTGTAATCCAAAAGTGTCTGGAGCAAATAGAGGTTTTTCAGATGAAACTGAAGCAGATGAGCGAGGTCCATAGCAGGGTGGTCTTGAGAGAGGATCTGCTAAAGTGTTACTTTTACCAGGTTTAAAAACAATCTTGAACCTGAAGCACTGGAAAAATTCAGCCCAGCGTGCTTGTCTAGGGGTAAGTTTTTTTGGCATTTTTTAAGTGTTTCATGATTACGATGGTCAGTCCATACTTCAAAAGGAATGCTAGAGCCCTCAAGGAGGTGTCTCCATGAGGTGAGGGCAAAATGGATAGCCATGGCTTCTTTTTCCCAAATAGGCCAGTTATGTTGTGTTTCAGAGAACTTTTTGGAAATAAATGTGCATGGTTTTAGATGATTGTCTGTGTCTCATTGAAAGAGAACAGCACCCATAGCAAAGTCAGAGGCATCGGTTTGAATGATAAATTCTTTGGTAGAGTCAGGGAACAAGAGAAGGGGTTCAGAGGTGACTTTTTGTTTGAGAGTGTCGAATGCTGTCTAGCATTTTGCAGTCCGACCAATGTGATTGCCTCTGCTAGATTTGGTGTCTGTTGTTTTTTTCAAGAAGTCAGTGAGAGGGAGGGCAATAGTTGCAAATCCTTTTATGAAGTTACGGTAGAAGTTTGCAAAGCCAAGGAATTGCTTTAGTTGTTTCCTAATTTTAGGGACTGGCCATTTAAGTATGGTGTCAATTTTGGCAGGATCCATGTTTAGGGTATTTTGGCAAATGCGGTACCCTAAATAATCAAAAGTCTGAGTGTGAAACTCACATTTAGAGAGTTTAACAACAAGTTCATTGTCTATGAGTCTTTGTAGCACAGTGTGTACGAGCTTGGTGTGTTGTTCTAGAGTTTCTGAATAGATTAAAATGTCATCTAGGTAAACAACAATATGCTCGTAGAGCAGGTCTTGTAGCACAGAATTGAGAAACATTTGGAAAGCAGAGGGACCAGCTTGTAATCCAAAAGGGAGAACAGTCCATTGGTAGTTTCCCAGTGGGGTTGAGAAGGTAGTCAACCACTCACTGTCGGAATCCATGCATATTCTGTGGAAAGCCTCTTTGAGGTCTAGTTTTGTAAAGAATTTACCTTTTATCAATTGCCTTAGTACATCCTTAGTTAAAGGAATCAGGTAAAGGTTAGGCAGAACTGCCTCATTAATTAAATTATAATTTACGATAAGTCTTGGTTCTCCTCCATCCTTTTTATTACAAAAAAATATGGGACTAACAGTTGGAGTGGATGAAGGCTTTATGAATCCACGTTGTAAATTTTTGTTCAGGAATTTTTTTAAAGCATCAGGTTCTTGGTTGTTCATTGGATATATTTTTGGTTTGGGAATTTTGGCCCAGTCTATTAGTCTGAGTTTGCAGTCAAAGTCTCTATGAGGGGGCAATTTGTCTGCTTCATGGTCCTCAAAAGCTTTTTGCAAATCTTGGTACTCTAAAGGAATTTTCTGCAGCTCCTCAGGGCTCAAAGTGAGTGCTGAGAGGGGAGAGGTTTCTTTGGGTGTTCCAGACCAGGATGGAGGTCTGGTGGTGGGAATACCTGACTTTCCTTCAGTGGGTTTCTTTGATCCTTGGCATTTGCTGACTATGTGTCCCTTCTTCCCACATTGGAAACAGGTGCTTTCTTTGAGTCATTTTTTTCTTCTCCTCACTGCTCAGAAAATTGGTTTTTCGCTGTCCTGGGGTGCGGTGACCAAATTCTTGCGCTTGCCTTTGCCAGGTAAGCTGGACGCTCTCCATGATGCTTTCCACTTCTCCGGCTAGTTTCATCCATCCCAGGAGGCTGGCAAGGTCTCCTTGGGTCAGGCACCAATCAAGGATGATAGGATTCAATCCATCTCGATAAAATTGCTTGAGAATGTCATCTCTCCATTCAGGCACTTTAGTAGCTAGCTTTCTGAATTCTTGTGAGTACTCTCCCACGGTTCCTTTCCCTTGATGCAATTTCTTCAGTTGGTATCTGGCTTTTTCTTGAAAGAATGGATCCTCAAATCTTTCTCTAAGTCGATGCATGAACAGCTGCAGGTCAGCTGTTTCTTCAGCTCATGAGTCAAACAAGCCAGTGACCCACTCCGCTGCTTCTCCTTTGAGGTGCTGGCTCAGGTATCTAATTCTGACAGTGTCATCAGGGAAACTGTTCCCGTAGTTGATCATGTAATTAGAGGCCATGTTGAGAAAATACGACAGTTTGCTGCCATCGCCATCATAGATGGTCTTCATCTCTCGGAAAGGTCGGGCCCCAACAGGCAGTGCTAGCATTCCAGGAGGTGCAGGTGCCAGTGCTAGTGGGGCAGCTGCCACTACTGGAGCTTGGGGAGGTGCTTGTCCAACCTGAGGCACCAGAAGTCTCCAGTTATGCAGCTGAGCTCTCAATTTGGAAATTTCTTCTGCTTTTCCACTTCTTCTTCCCTGGCCAAAAGTTGTTCCATTAAGATGGTCTAGGCAATTGATGTGTCCCATTTTGTAGCTCGACGTCTGTGGCTTTGAGCAGTTTCTGGTCTCCCTCCCCAGGCCCAAGTCTGGCCTCCAGTCGGGGTTGTTGTAGGGATCGAAGGTCATGTTTTGGGTCTTACATCAACAGCCTGGCTCGGGCGATTTCCTTGCCTGGAGCATCGACGGCTTCCTTGTCTTCAGGGTCCTCTTCACTTATTTGAAACATGTTGTTAATTTTATTGGAGTTTGCTCACTCTGTCAGGAACCGAAATCACACACACAAATGTAACAGTGCTAATACACTATTTATTAGGAGTGTGATGCATTGTACAGGACTTCAGTGAGTGAACTGGAGGCAATTAGCAGAAATCAAACATTAGAAGCAAGAGATTCTGTTCCCACAGCTAGAAACCTTGAAACGGGGCAGCTTCGGCTGGTAGTTTTTGTCTGTGCTGCAATCCTAGCTTTGTTTATCTAACGGTCTCTGGTTCCCATCCTTGGTTACAAGCAAGCAGCTAATTAACTACTACTACATGTCCCATACTGAAATATGGAGGACTACCCTACACATAGTGTCCTGGCCTCCCTCGGAGACCCTGGCAGTGAGGAGGAGGATTCGGAATCCAAGGCAGAAGCTTCCCCAGAGGCAGGAGTTAGCCCAGAAGGTTGCTCAGGAGAAGATAATGAACAAGAGCAGAGGCCTGAGCAAATATCAGAGCAAATATCAGAGGATGAGGTAATGCAAACTCTTATCGTGCAAAAGAGATGATGCCAGAAAGAGGGACTGTACTGCTCAGCGAGTTTAAGTAACAAGTGAGCCCTAATGAAGGAACACCTGCGACAATAACATGAGTAAGATAAAAGGCTAACTGCTGGCTCTTCCCTTTCAGGGTCAGCAATGATCTTTCAAGTTGTTGAAGCCCTGCACCATGTTCTCTCACATTTGGATTCCCTTGAACCTCTGCCTGTTTGACAACAACATTGGATTTGCCCTTCAGATTTGTTTACTCTGGAACTTGAACTTTGTTTGGACATCCCCCAGCTTGCCCAGTGAGTAAGCCCTGCTCTGCAGCTTGTTGATTAATTGTCTGCTCTGCCCTGGAAGCAACACATAGGAGCACTGACTGTTCATGCCCCTTAACGGGTGTTAGGCAAGGATGATGGGTTTCTGGGGCTTGGTGCTTGCAAATGAAGCTGATGTTGTCAGCAGACAGTGTTGCCCAGTGGTTACGGTCCTTGGAATACAGTATGTCTCCTGAACTGTCCATATTCCAAGGGGAATGACTGGATGTATTGCGAGGGGGGGTGATCTTTCCTATGACAGTGGCAATAAAAAGCTAAAGGTGGTTTCATCAGGGAATAAAAAATAGTATTTACAAATTTTCCACCTAGCCTCCAGTTGCACATACTCTTTTGTCAATTTTGGTTTCTTCATTTCTCTAATTTCTTTTGGAATGTGTCCATCATGGGCATACCAAATTAGATCTCTAATTGTAATTAAATTGACTGTATGAATTTGAGTGCACAAAAGAACTACTGAAACATTACTTTCTGGAAAATGCATTTTGCATACTAGTATCAAAGTGTTTCTTTCCATTGCCAATTCCCAGTTCACAAGTAAGGAGTGATGGAGTGCTGAAAGCCAGGCATGCTCTGAACTGACTGCTTTGTGGGCTTACCAATATTTGCCATTTCTGTAGTTATGCAGGACAACTTATTGGCTGGAATTTTCCACATTGGCCACATTTAACAAAAACATGCCAGCCCACAGATGCTATCCAGTCCAACCATGCCTGTTTCACTTTAAAGGGCCTTGCTGATCCAGACCACAATTTCAACCATTCTGCCCAGACTGCTTGCTGGGGCATAAATGGGGTATACATTCTGGCCATTGTGCTGAGGTATTCAGCCTCTGTAGCTCTACCCAGATCTTTTTCAAGGAGATCATAGGCTGAATGAGCATTAGCTTGTGTCTGTCTTCAACGCATGAGACCCTACAATGGAGGATTCTGCTTGGATTAATGTTGCAGCATCCTTAATTAGCGGGTCAAATTTAGCCACAACCAGGTGTTGATGAGCAAATTGGAGGGTGTATCTGCCTTTCTTGTGGGTGAGGTTCAGAATTAGCATGACCTGTGACTTTAACCAGAATGTTTCCTGGCTTGTGTTACAAGCAATTTGGTTGAGAGAGATGAACCAACTCAATGGACCTTGGTTTTAAAGGCTTGATTGCTGTGTAGTCCAAGATTACGTTTTACAATCTGCAACATGGATGTTTTGATGTTTGCCCAATGGAGTAACCGTATTGATTTCAATGTGCACTTCAATGGTACCAAGGAGAATAGACAGCACAAAAGGGTTGCCAATGTTGAACGCTGCCGCTGTAACTACAGCCATGTTGCAGGATGGAAGGGGAGGTGAAGGGCTGCAGGAAGGAAGAGGAGGATAGTACTTACTTTTTTCCCCACTTTTAACCCCATGTTGCCTTCATTGCTACAAGGGGGAAGAATTCAAAACTACTTCTAATAACCTACTAACGTGTCTATGAAACTATTTACAAGTGGGTGCTTTTCTGAGCATTATTTCTTAAGACAGCTCCCACCCCTTGAAGGGAGTCAGAGCAGTTGCCTTACTCTTCAACTGCTCTTCTAGTCTTATAGAGCTATTTGCCCATATATTGTGGAGGGTTGTTGCATGAGTGATCATGCCCACTCATGAAGTGCTACCACTGTCTGTGAACTGAGGGGAGGTTAGTGTCTATACCAAATGCCTTTGGGATGTCTCTTCTTGCAGAATGGTGAGTGAAATGAAGCAAAGAGCTGCCTTGGCTCCTCTCAGGATCACCAGGAGAAAAATATATTGGTGGCTGTGGAACGTAAACACAGCCTGGTACCAGTATAGCTCATGGAACCCCATGGAAGGGAAGGCAGTAGCCAAGTCCACCTCACTGTGACATTTGTCTTCTGCAGCTGTGGCCATTGGGATTTCTCCTGATGGAACACATGGGTGGGGGACAGTACATAGTCACGTCTGATTGTATCAGTGCAGGTGCTTGTGCCAAGCTGTGCTCTGCTTTGGCAGAAGCATTCTGCTGCTTGGGTCCCCAGCTTCATGGGATATTACTTTGAAATAGGGCATGGAGAAGGCATACTTTCTCTACCAAGGACTCAAGGAAGTTTGAAGTGAAACTGAGGGTGCCTAGCAGGGCTCTCTGAGAGAGAATGACTCCAAGTACTGGAAGTTTGGGAATAGCTTCCACTCATGGCATGCCCTCCTCTCCATGGCTCTTCCACACATCGGCTATGTTCTGCTCTTTTCCTATAGTTATGCGGCTTTCTGCCCATACCTTGACCTGGTGTGAGCCTCCTCTGTACCCTGAAAGAACAATAGTCTTGGAGGTGGGCTTCTCACTACAGTCTAGATTAGGATGAAATATGTTTTGGGCTGCTCCAGTGTCCACTGTTTAGTGGGGGATTTTACCTGTGAGGTCCTGATGCCTACTTTGACCATTGGTCTTCCCTAGCTGTTGGGCTTCAAATGAGCTATGAATCCTTGGAGAAGCACTTTGGACTTCAGGTATTTCTAACAGAAGTAGCTTGGGCCAGGGCATTGGCTGGGTAGAATTGCATCTACCGGTTGGGCATCAATGAGCTTGGTGGTGGAGTGCAAATGGAAGTGGGACATAGTGGTGCTTGTTTGCTTCAGCAGCTCACAGATGTGCCTCACTGTAAACCTATCTCTGAGAAACATCTCCTGACTACTGTCTCGGGTTGGATGCTTGACTTAAGTTTCCTGGATCTTGCCATTGCACAGAGGCAGAAGGGGCATCACTTCAGCTGATGCCAAGAATAGAGTTACCACACTGGTCTCTCCAGTTCTGACTAGCTGCACTGTCAGAAGCACTTGTTCCACCACCCAGCTACTGCAAGGTGCTTGGTTCCCTGGGCCGCTTGCCCTGTTATACTGTGTGTGGGGACCATGGTTGCTGTAGGTCATCAGGTAGATGGGCTCCCACAACTTGGGATCTGTACCCTTCTGGAAGACGTTGGTGTTCCTAATGGCGCCCATTTCTCTCTACAGATCCACCACTCATCTTTGTCCGAAAAATGATCCCACATGTTGGTGGTTATGTCTAAGGCAGAGCTTTCCAAACTTTTCATGTTGGTGACACAATTTTCAGACACACATCATTTCACACTATAGTTCAGTAAGTAATTCAGTAAGTTGAGGCAGTCCCTCCGCTTGAGCCTGGTCCGCCACCGCCACTGCCCTCACTGAGCTCTTCCTCAGCTTGGGGTGACAGAGGAAGCCCCTTCACTTGGACCTGCCCACTGCTGCTGCCCTTGCCAAGGTTTTCCTTGGCCTGGGACAGCAGAGGCAGAGGTAGCCCCTTCACCTGGGCCTGGCCCGCTGCAGTGGTGGAAGAGGCAGCCCTTCTGCTTGTTACGTTCATGCAACATACCTAGACACTGCAGCCAACACACTAATATGTTGCAACACACAGTTTGGAAAGCTCTGGTCTAAGGGATCCAGAGCCATTTTAGTCTAGAATTCAAGCCTTTGTATAGAAGATCCTTGAATTTGTCAGTGGCAAAATGGAAAGTTCCAAGGGCTGCATTAAACTGTACCTTCCTCATGAGAATGGCCAACAGCTTCTTATAGGCCATGAACTGTTATGATTCTAGGCCTTCCGGTCCTCTGTCTAAAGAGTTGTACGTGATGTTGTTACCCTGTTTTCTGGGGGTCCAGGGAGGGACATCAAATTGCTATCAAAATTATAGAAGTTGGGGAAATTAGTTCAGAGCACAAGTTGGCAAAATGAGAGGCAGGGTAACTTAGCAGGATCTTGCAACCCAGTGTCTACGGGGTCAGGCCAAGTCAAGAAGCAAACCGGTTGAAAAATAATGAATAGTCTTTATTAAATGCAGGCACACAATGTATGCAACACAAACATACAGATAACTAAGGAAAATAAAAGTGTGAGTAAGATAGCGGGATTTTTAGAGGGATAGTTGGTTCGGGTGATACGAAACCTGTCCTGAAGTCCGGGAGAAAATGGAGAGCGAAGCTGGGGTTCGATGTATCTCAGCACATGGAGCTGAGGGGAAGCTCGCCAAGCAAAGCGGCAGCAAGGCAGTCTGGAACTCGGGAGCGATCCGAGGAAGCGCTCAAAGTCAGGGGTTTTTATAAGGAGAATTGTGACTGCAGGCTAGGTCGGACTTAGGGGAAAACAATAGATTTGGAGTTGGAGACAAAGCCTCCAAGAGGTCAGAATTTGAATGATTGAATTAGAGCCAAATTTATCAATAGAGTAGCCGGTATGCAAACGTGGAATACTTGAGCGTTGTATAGCTCGATCATCAAGTTGCCAGCGCGAGGCAGAGAATCCTTTGTAGGTTGCGTGCATACCTAATGGAGTACTTGCCTTGAGGTCTCCTAAAGCGGCAAGTCAGCTATTTTCTGGCCTGCCTGTATTGTCTAGGAATATTACGGTGATTATTGGCCGAGCCTGTATGTGTGCTTGTCCGGGGGCCTCGCAAGCACGTGGAAGGAATATGTGAAGCCGAATTAGAGATATCAAAAGATATCTTTTTATATTATATCCCCAAAGCTTGGGCTAGCCAGGGCAGTAACAATGTCTGTCTTGTCTCTGCGCTGCGGAGCAGCCTTGGAACTGGGAAAGGGAGTATGACTCAGACAGCTGATAAGAAAATACATGGCTTCTCTGTGGGAATGCTGGAATGTTTGGGTTAAGCGGTCACACACAGAAACTATAATTACAGTGAGAGAATTCCTTGCTCTTTCTCTTCTTTCTCTAATGGATTTTGTTCTGCTTTGCTGATACCAGTATGCTACAAGTGAACAACTATGCTGTATGCAATAAACAGTAGACTAGTATTTGACAATATGTTTTTGGTCTGGACTCTGTTCTTTTGACTCTGCTGGTTTTTTACTTTTGCCTGGCCTGAAACCCTGATGTTCTGTAGCTGCCCTCAATCGTGTGGGCTTCGCTTCTCCCTTTGATGTCCATGAAGTATAGCGTGGCCTCTGGAAACTCTAGCATGAACACCTTTGGATTCTTGCCTAGAGTCTGGCGATCCATATTGTAAACAGCATTAGCTCTCTGCCCTGGCCACAAGAGCTGCATGACTTCCCTCATCCACGGGTACATATCCAGTGTGGTTAAATCATGGGCAGCTACCACTGACTCAAGGGCTGGCAGATCTACTGAGGATACACATAGCCGGACTAACTGAGTGTTACCGCTGTTTCTAGCCCGAGCTTGTGAGATATCAAGATATCATTTGATATCAATAATTTGGCCTTCTGTACCCATTCCTCTCCACATGCTTGTGAGGCCCCCGAACAAGCACGCACACAGGGACGGCCGACAATAGCCGAACCATTCAAATCCCAGTCTAGGCAGGCCAGTCAGTGCCGAATGCAGCTTCAGGAGACCTCAAGGCAAATACCACATTATGTATGCATGAAACTTACAAAAGATCCCCTGCCCCGCACAGGCAGCTTGATGAGCGGACTATACAACTCTCAAGCACTCCGTGTTTGCATACTGGCTACTCTATTGACAATCTGGCTATAACTCAATCATTTAAAGTACTGACCTTTTGGAGGCTTTGTCTCCAGCCCCAAACTCATTGTTTTCCCCAAGTACGGACTAGCCTGCGGCCACAATTTTCCCTATAAGAACCCCTGATTTTGAGCGTCTCATCGGATTGCTCATGACTTGCCTCCCAATTTGCTGCCACTCTGTTTGACAAGCCTCCCCTCAGCCCACGCTCCGCAGCTTCTTTGCTTTTACCGGGCTTCAGGACAGGTATAGTATTTCCCATACCAAATTTCCTCTCAAAATCCTTCTATCCCACTCCTACCTTTATTTCTATAGTTCCTTGTGTGAGTGTGTTGCATACATGTGTTCGATTGTATTTCAATAAAACAATTATTATTATTTTCAACTTCTGCCTTATCATTGACTTGGCCTGACCCCGTAGACATAGGGCTCAAGATCTCGCTACATTACCCTGCCTCTCGCATTGCATTGTGCTCTGTGCTAATTCCCTCCCCACTGTTGTGAGCACATTTAGGTGTCCCTCCCGGGACCCCCAGAAATCAGGGTAACACTGGGTGAGGTCATGTTCATTGACTATGCAGTGTGTGTGGGCTACAATGTTGAGCCACACTATCCCTGTGTCTTTTTTGAGGGGCCTGACTATTCGGAGATAACCTTGGCCTCCATGACAGACCAGTACACCCTCTTTTCAATGTCCTGGTACTTTGGCCTGCCATTGCCTCCATGGGTGGTGATGGCTTTACACTTGACTGGGTGGAGTGGGGTCAGATATTCCCAATCCAAGTTGTAGGGAATGTGGGGGAATACTTCTTCCAGTAAGGATTCCTCTGGAGTATACACGGGGAGCAAGGTCTTAGGACTGGCTAACACTTTCATGCTGAGACTTTGCCTGGCTAGCCAGATACTGAGCAGCATGCTGAGCCTTAGTATGCTCCTCTTCCAATGTGGCCACCCTGTCTTGGAGTGCCTGTATTTTGACTGACACATTTTCTAATTTGGTGTAGGTCTCCTGTGCAGCACACAAAAAAGCCAGTTTGTCTGCCAGCATGTTACCCTGATTTCTGGGGTCCCTTAGGGGATGCCTTAATGTGCTCCACATTGTAGGGAATGGGAACTCAACAGAGCACAAACAATAGCAATGCAAGAGGCAGGGTAACCTAGCAGGATCTTTTTAGCCAGTTTTTACGGGATCAGACCAAGCCAAAAACCAGACAAAGATGTCAAATAAATGATTTTATTGAATGAAAATCTCACGCATCAACGCAATCACTCACGCACTCACTCAAGACCTATTAAGAAACAAAAGAGTGGAAACTGAATAGGGGAAGTAGAGAAGGGATTGTAGATGGGGTGATACTGCACCTTTTCTTGAAGTCCTTGGTCCGGGAAAACAGCAAACAAAGTAGAGCTCAGCAAAGAACGGCTGAGGAGATTACTCGACTGACAGAGAATGGTCCGTTGGCATGACTGGGAGTTATCCAAAGGAACTCTCAAAACCTAGGGCTATTTGTAGGGGACAACATACCCTGAGGGCAAATCCTCTGCTGAGGAGAACAATAGGCATCGTAAGGGAAAGGCAACTCATTCTGCATGATGGGATTATGAGGTTTTGCCAATGTTTCCAGATCTTCGGTTGCATGGGGTTGCAGTGTGAATTTATGTAGATAGTTCTTGTCTGGTATGATTTTTCTGATACTGGCGCTCAACGTGGCAAAGACAAGCTAATCTCCTCAAGTTAGCTCCTCTGTGGCTGATGACCCCTTGTTTACCATGGGTTTGCACAGCTTGAGGTCTCGTAGGGCTACATGACTGGGGATTTTACTTGCCTGACCTGGTTCGCAATCGTTTGACCATTGTTGTCTACGTGCTCATCCAGGTGACCTCTCTGGCATGTTGAATCATATTTGATATTAAAAATTGTGGACCCTGGGATAGGGTGTACCAGTGGGGTTACAAGCAGAGTGCTGTTTTGGGCCTGAAATGAGTCCAATTCTTTGGCCTGCCTCTTTGGCCTCCTGGATGGACCTTGTGGCTTTGCTCAGAGCCATCCAGAATCCACAAGCCACTGTTGATTCTTTGGAGAGGCCAAAAAGCTACTTCTACTTACACTGCATATGAAAAGCATCACAAAGGGTGCTAAATGGATCTATGGTTTTGAAAAATCCTTCCTTCCAAGGCTTGTTTCCCTTACTAACAACCCATTTTTTCAATTAATCTAGTTTATTTTGCTATTTTAAAATTTTGCCAATTGAACTCTTACTTTTCAAGGAAACAAGTGTGAGGGTGTTTCCTTAACATACCCACAACACAATGCCTCTGTGGATTTTCAAAATGCAATAATGTCTTCTGTAAAACATCCCCACAATCAGCTGTTTCCACTGGCCAGGCCAATGTCTCGAAACCAGGGAAAAGTGGGCCAGGCATTCAGGGACGGGGAGACCACTGAGGTTCTTTAGAGAAAATCCCTAGCATCTGCGCTGAGCAGAGTTGCAGGCAGAAAATGAACTCTGAGGAACTTACCACTGCTTGGCCGAACAGTTGGAGAATGAGAGATCTGGGTTGTAGCTAAGTCCTGCCTAGTTAATCCTGCTTTTTCAGACTCAGAGGCACTTCCTCTGAGTCCAGGCAAAAAGCTTAAACCTACAGCTGATTGTTATCATCACTGATGGACAAAACACTCAAATAATCAGTTGCCGCCACCACTGCCATGCTGACATCCCCAGGAAACTACTCTGCAGGAAAACTCAAAAGAGGGTCTGAGGTTCCTATCCGCCCTGACTTTCCTCAACAGGAAACTAAAAGATACATTGATCTACTCAAAGAAGTGGTACACAGCCCACAGAAAGTGAGGTTATGAGGTTCTTCTTGCATCCTCCATAAACTTAAGTGCACATGTTTTGTGGTGTGTGTCTGTTCTCCTAATTGCAATTCTTCTAATTTTCCTAATTGCAGATCCCATACCACAACAAATCCAGTAATAGGGAGTGATTCCTGGGGAAGTCATGTGCCAAGCTCTTGCAATCCACAGTGGCTCACGGATGGTGAACCAAACTTGTGTCCATATAGGGGTGGCTGCCAGACATGGACCAAGATGGAAAGGAAGGCAGATCTCAACCCACAGCACCCCTTATGGCTTCACTCACACAGATTCTCACTCACATGTGTCCCAATGGTAACCCCTACAGGTTTCCCTACATCTGCCTTCCTGAGCTTTGTGCATCAAGTCACGAATCAGGGATGCAGGGTGCAGGGTCCAACAATCTTGTTACCTCTCCAAAGGTGCCTGTCTCAGAGATCCACTCTGTAAAGGTTCGGGTCTGTGACTAAATCCTTGCACGATTCTGCCTGCAAGGATCCTGGCCTTTACCTTGTTCTTTGCCCAGTACCTCAGACTCAGCTGGCTGCTCTGATGCAGGGTAGCTGGAACAGCCAGTAGCCAGCTATGTAAGGGCTAGGGTTACCCTGCAGCCTTTGCCACAGTAACATGGTCTCCAGCACTGCCTGTAACCTCTCCTGACTCTCCAGTGTTCCTGACCCTGCTGACAGCTGACCCCTGGATTTGGACCTTGGCCTGTTTTCTGGATCTGCCTCTCACCTCTGGCCCTGTAGACTGTTAACCAGTAGGCTTCTACTGCCTTGAACCCTTGCTATACTCTGATCTTTTGCCTGTCTCTTGGACCTGCCTCCTACCTCTGGCCCTATGTACACCTGTTGCCTTGAAAGATCCTGTTGCCTTGGACTCCTGTGTGCTCTGACCTTCTGCCTGTCTCCTGGACCTTCTTCTTGCCTCTGATCCCCTGGACTCTTGTTACCAGGAGGACTGCTGCCTTGGACTCTTGTTGTGCCCTGACCCTCAGCTTTCTGACCTAGCAACTGTCCCTTGGTCCAGCCTCAGTGCCTGTATTGGTTGGCCCTTGCTGCCCATGCCTCAGACTCTGACACACTCACAGTGGCAGTGACTCCATGTAACAGTGGGGAATTATTATCCCCATAGATCATTAAGCAGTCAGTTTCTAATCACTTAGAAAGCAACGCGGTAATCACGAGAAGTCAACATGGATTTCTCAAAAATAAGTCATGCCAGACTAATCTTATCTCTTTTTATGATAGAGTTACTAGCTTGATAGATGAAGGGAATGCTGCGGATGTAGCATTTCTCGATTTCAATAAGGCCTTTGACAAAGTTCCCCATGACATTCTTGCAAAGAAGCTAGTAAAATGCGGGCTGGACAGGGCTACTGTTAGGTGGATTTGTAACTGGTTGACCGACCAAACCCAAAGGGTGATCACGAATGGCTGCTTTTCATCCTGGAGAGAAGTGACTAGCGGGGTGCCACAGGGTTCTGTCCTGGGCCCAGTGCTGTTCAATATCTTCATCAACGACTTGGATGAAGGAATAGAGGGCATGCTCATCAAATTTGCAGATGACACCAAATTGGGAGGGGTTGCTAATACGCCAGAGGACAGGATCAAAATTCAAAATGACCTGGATAGATTGGAGAGCTGAGCCAAAGCTAACAAAATGAAATTCAACAGAGAGAAGTGTAAGGTCCCACACTTAGGTAGAAAAAATGGAATGCAGAAATATAGGATGGGGGACACGTGGCTGGATAGCAGTACGTGTGAAAGGGATCTAGGCGTTTTAATAGACCACAAGCTGAACATGAGTCAGCAGTGTGATGCGGCAGCCAAGAAAGCCAATGCAATTCTCGGCTGCATCAATAGGAGTATGGTGTCTAGATCGAGGGAGGTATTGGTACCACTCTACTCTGCTTTGGTTAGACCTCATCTTGAATCCTGTGTCCAGTTCTGGGCACCCCAATTCAAGAAGGACATGGTCAAGCTGGAGCAGGTCCAGAGGAGGGCGACCAAAATGGTGAGAGGCCTGGAAGCCATGCCCTATGAGGATAGACTTAGAGAGCTGGGTATGTTCAGTCTGCAGAAGAGAAGGTTAAGAGGGGACATGATAGCCATGTTTAAATATTTGAAGGGATGCCATGTAGAGGAAGGAGAGGGCTTAGTTTCTGCCGCTCCAGAGACCAGAACAAGGAGCAATGGATTCAAGCTGCAGGAAAGGAGATTCCACCTGAACCTCAGGAAGAACTTCCTGACAGTCAGGGCTGTCCGGCAGTGGAATATGCTGCCTCGGAGTGTGGTGGAGTCTCCTTCTTTGGAGGTTTTTAAGCAGAGGCTGGATGGCCATCTGTCGGGAGTGCTTTGAGGGTGTTCGTGCATGGCAGGGGGTTGGACTGGATGGCCCATGTGGTCTCTTCCAACTCTACATATGTATGATTCTATGAATTATTAGCTTAAAAGAGAGAGCTGTGAGAGTGAATCTTTTCACCTATATGTACTGGTACTAATGCAGGAACACCAGCTGGAGATTAAAGATATGTTTGCTTGGTGGGGGATCACAAAGACACACAAGATTCAAGCAGTCTCACAACCATGCAACACTAACCAAAGGAAAGGAAAGAAAAATTGTAGAGTCAAAATTTAGGGCTAGATGGGTGATATTTACCTATCCTACAGAGAAGAGACAAAGCAAAGAGACTCGGACTAAGAGTCTGAAGGTTGTACTAGAATGGGAATCTGAGCAGCAGATGACGGCCTATGTCCAGAGTACTATGAGTTGTCTGGTTCAGAGCCAGTGTTTAAGTACCTTTTATCTGCCCTAAGGAGGAAGGTGTTAATGTTTCTCTGGCAAAGCAAACAATGGGGTCTGGGAAAGGCTAATGTTCTAGCATTAGGTGACAAAGCACTAATGGGAATTGTGATAGCTCCTTAATGGCTGGGCAGGTGAGGAAACAAAGAAGAATTTCAGCAGGAAGAGAAAACAGGTTGAATACAACGAGTTGCTCTGTTGAGGCAGTTGCAAGTGCTATTGTTTTTGAAGACTGAGTCATTGAAGGAATTGTCACAAGCTCATTAACGCCAGTGCTTACTTGAAACCATTGGGAGAGATCATCCAGAGGCATGGGGAGAGGTGCTATCAGTATGCTGATGACAGTCATATACATTTCTCCATGCCTTCAAAAACAGCTTCTGCTAAGGGTACTGTCTCTTCTGAATGAATGCTTGGAGGAGGTAATGGGCTGAATGAAGAAAAACAAATTGAAACTGAATCGAGACAGGACAGAGGTGTTTACTATTAAGGGTCAGAGATGTGTCAACCTGTTCTGGATGGGGTCACATTCCCTCTAAAAGACTGTCCTCAGTTTGGGAGTGCTCCTGGATTTGTCCCCCCAAATGTAAACTCAGACAGATGCAACAGTTAGGAGTGCTTATTATCAGCTTTGGCTGATACGCCAACTGCTCACCTTCCTAGAATTGGAAGGTAGTACATGCACTGGTAACCTCAAGCTTGGACTTCCGCAATGCACTGTACATTGGGCTATCTATGTACCAAGTTTGGAAAATTCAACTGGTCCAAAATATGACAGTCAGATTAATTACAGGTACAATGAGGAGTGAACATATCACCCTGACATTAAAATCATTCCACTGGCTGCCAGTTAGTTTCCAGGTAAAGTACAAAGTGTTGGTTATTACCTTTAAAATCCTATGTGATTGACTTTGCCTGCAGGATCACCTCCTCCCATACAATCCACCCTATACACGTGGGTACTTTCGGGTCCATTTATTTAAACAGGCTAGGACAAGACTGGCGAGGGTTAGTCAGAGAACCCTTTCAGTGGCCACCTATAGACTGTGGAATGACCTGCCAGAAGAGATTCAACAACAAAACACACTGTCTGAATTTTAAAAAAATAGTCAAGATTTACCTGTTCCAGCAGGCCTACCCCATTAATTTTTAAGTACAATATATTCTAATTGTGATTGACGTATTTTACTTATATTTGTATTTTAAATGGTTTAATGTGTTTTTAATGTATTTAGTATGTGATGCATTTTAAATTGTATTTTACTTTATGTTGTACTCCACCTTGAGCCTTATTATTAAATATTATTATGATTAGTATTAGTATTATTATATAAGGATTCAAAATACAGTTTCATATCTGGTAGTCCCAGACCTTCTCTTTCCTTTTCATCTATCAATAATTTCCATTTAATTCTGGGCTTTTCACCACACGACAAATCCTTCTGCCAATTTACAAAAGGAGTGTTAGCCGAAATAACTGGGATTGTCTGAAACAAATACACCAACTTTAGTAGCAAATTTCTTTTAATTACTGATACTTTAACCATCAGAGACAGGTTCAATATATGTTATTTCATCAAATCCTTTTTAATATTTCTGCATACATTTAGATAAATGTTTTCGTATTGTTGTTGATTATTTGAGGTTGAGGTTATTCCAAAATACTTTACCTCTTTAGCTATCTCAGATCCCATTCTTCTACCTAATTCCTCATTCTCCAACATTCTTAAACTTTTCTTTACTGGGGACGTGCTATAAATATAATTTGCTGCCAGGAAACTCCAAGACTTAACTCAAGATTTAAATATTTTAATTTCAATTTAAATATTCAAATATTTATTAAAGGCTTTGGAGACTAGGATTCAAATCCCCACTCAGACACTGGGTGACCTTGGGCAAGTCCTTGTTGTTGCCATAGCCGTTGGGCAGCAGCTGTGAGGGCTCTGCAGCCCCTAGGGGTTCCCAGCCACAAGTTAAGAACCACTGCTCTAAGGCATTCATAATTTTAGTCAAAGTTTTCATTTTTTTTCTACATTTATTTTGAAGTCTGCCAACTTACCATACTCCCTTATTTTTTTTCAAACAAGTACCCCAGTTTGTTTAACAACTCTTCCAATATTATGCTGGAAAGGCACCAGGACCGGATGAGTAAACTGTGGTATGTTATATTTATAAATATTTTTATGAAGAACTGATACCTTTGGCAAAGGTTATGAATTTTATTCTTCAAAACCACCAAATTGCTGAAAGTTGAAAGAAGCAATTATAATGAACTTCTAGTAAACAGTTATTTGTTCTGGACAATTACATCTCTTGGGAGATTTTTCTTTTTAATATTGGGAGATTTTTCTTCATAGAAATCACATAATTTTTCCTATAGACTTGACCCAAATCTTCATCTACATAGTCCTTCTCCCATTCTAAGCTCTTCACTAATTCTTCAACTAATTTTCTCCTTGTAGGTTTATTACGCCTCTAAATCTTAACCAAGTCTCTCTTTCTCATTATTCTGCCAATGTCAGCTGGTCAAGTTGTTTCTCTAATTCTGAGTTCAGATCTTGGGTATCTCTTTTTAAATGTTGAATCTTTTCTTTATTTCATGGCTTTTTTTACATGCTGCAAAAGATTATAGACTGCCTTTAAATTTAGTACTTATATCTTCCAGTCAGTTTCTTTCCTGAAAGTCTCTCATTTCTTTCGCAAATTTCAGCATATAGTGAGGGATCCCTTCTTCAGTAGATCTTCTTCTATTCTGCATAGCATGGGTTTCCTGAATTTTTTTTCCTTGTTAACATCACCTTTCTGCTTTCTGCTTTCTTCCACTTCCTCTTACCCTTCCTGACTTCCTCTCACCTCCATCAATTCTTTCTTTTCACTCTTCGTGAAATAACGTCATGAGAGCATACTGCATGATATCATGTGATATGGCATGATATGGCATGATAACAGCATATGGCGTGATACTGCATCACATGGTGTGGTATAATGTCATGACAGCATATGGTGTGATATCGTGTCATATAGCATGTTATTACTTGAGAATGGTATGTAGTTTGATATAGCTTTATACGGCTTGATATGGAGTGATATTGTTCTGCAACCGTGTATGGTGTGGTATGGCATCATATTATGTGATGTGGTGTGACATGGTCTGCTATCAGCAGTGTATGGTGTTATACGGCGTGATATGGCATAGTGTAAAGTCATAACAGTATATTGTGTGATATCGTGTGATATGGCATAATATGACTTGAGAAAAACATATGGCATCATATGGTGTGACATTGTATGATATGGCATGACATGGCGTGATTTTAGTATATGGCATGAGATGGCTTGATATGGTGTGGTATAATGTCATAACAGCATATAGTGTGATCTTGCATGATATGGCATGATATGACTTGAGAACGACATACGACATAATATAACGTGATATCGTGTTTCAACCATGTATGGTGTGATATGGCATGGTATGACTTGAGAACATCATATAGTGCGATATCACATGATATGGCTTGATCACACATGATAACAGCAAATGGCGTGATATGATGTGATGTGGTGAGTTATTGCGTGATACCATATGGCATGATATTGCGTGACATGGCATGATAGCAGCATATGGGCTCATAAGACGTCATATGGCATGGTGCAATGTCATGACAGCATATTGCGTGATAGCGCATGAGATGGCATTATATGAGTTGAGAACATCGTATAGTGTGATATCATGTGATATGGTGTTATATGGAGTGATATCATGCTGCAACTGCATGTGGTGTGACATGGTGTGATCATGTATGATATGGCATGACAGAATCATAATAGCTTATGGCGTGATATGGCATGGTATGGTGTGATATGATGTGATATCATGCTTCAACTGCATACGGCGTAATATGGCATGATATGACTCGAGAACAGCATATGGTGCGATATCGCATGATATGGCATGATATCATGTGATAACAGCATATGGTGTGATATTGCATATTATTGCTTGACATGGCATGATAATAGCATACAGGGTGATACGATGGCATATGGCAGGGTATAACGTCATGACAGCATATTGCATGATATGGCATGACATGGCATGATAACAGCATGTGGTGTGATACAGTGTCACATGGTGTGGTATATCATCATGACAGTATATTGCATGATATTGTGCGATACTGCATGGCATTACTTGAGAACAGTATATAGCGTGATGTCGCATGATACAGCTTGATATGGAGTGATATCGTGCTGCAACCATGTATGGTGTGATATGGTGTGATATTGCATGATATGGTGTGACATGGCCTACTAAGAGCTTATGGCATGATAAGGCATGATATTGCATGGCATAACATCATAACAGCATATAGTGTGATATCGCTTGATATGGCATAATATGACTTGAGAACTGCATATGGCATGATATCATGTCATATGGCATGATATAGCGTGATATAGTGCTTCAACCGCATATGGCGTGATATGGCCTGATATGGCGTAATAAGAGCATAAGGTGTGATACTCCATCATATTTCATGGTGTAACATCATAACAGTATATTGTGTGATATCGTGTGATATGGTATGGTATGACTTCAGAACAGCATATGGCGTGATATGGCATGATATCGTGCTTCAACCCCACGTGATGTGATGTTGTATGATATAGCATGACATAGCATGATAATATAGTACAGTGTGATATTGCATGATATGGCATGATATGGCATGCTATCATGCTTCAACAGCGTATGGTGTGATATGGCCTGATATTGTATCACATGGCATGACATGGCTTAATAAGAGTGTATGGCATGATACAGCGTGATATGGCATGGTATAACTTCACAACAGCATATTGCGTGATATTACGTGATATGGCATGATATGATCTGAGAAAAACATATGTTGTGATATCACATGACACAGCGTGATCTCATGTGATAACACCTTATGGTGTGATATGGCATGATATCGTGTGATATCACATGATAACACGATATTGCGTGACATGTTATAACAACAGCATATGGTGTGATACGATATCACATGGTGTGGTATAACTTCATGACAGCATATTGTGTAATATTGCATGATGTGGCATAGCATGGTATAATAACAGCATACGGAGTGATAGGATGTCATTTGCGGGCTCAGGGCTGAGAGGTGTAGTGCAAGGAATAAACCAGACCACAAACTGAAGCTGGATGAAAATAGGCCACAACTTTATTGGTTACAGCAAAAACAGGGTTATATTGCACATGGGTCCAGATCCCAGCATCGGCCAACCCACCTGTTGACCGATGAGACCAAAAACCCAAAGCCAGGACCATCTGGAGTCAGGTCCAAACCACCTGACCCCCCCCCCCAGTAGTGCAGGGATGCGGACACCCAATCCGCGCCATGTGTCCACTGCCGAACCTGCCCTCCTGGCAACCACCTGCATCCCCAGGCCCCAGTGACCTGGAGATATAGCAGAACTGGATCCAGGACCCATGCCAACTGCCAAAAAATGGTGGGCAGTGGCACGCCCCCACCTTCTGGCAACCCTGAGAAGCTGTAGCCAACAACAAACACCATGACCCGCAGGGATACCGCCTGCTCTCACAGGAAGGGACAAAGGGACCATGCCCTCCTGAAGCTCCCAGAGTCCAAGCATATTCACCAGAAACCACCAGCTCGAGGGGGGAAAGCCATGACTTCTTCATCACCCCCTTTCCCACCACACAATTCACAGGAACTTCCTGCTTCTGCTTCTCCGGCTCTTGCCTCTCACTCCGACTACCACTGCCCTGGTGTTAGCTTCATGTGCTGCTGGGCATCACTTCTTCCAGTCATAGCTTATTCCCCTGGTGATTCTTGCACCACTCCTGGCAGACCTGTCACTTGAAGTAGAAAAAAACACGTAACTTCCCCATACCTCCAGACCTGACCATATGTAGCTCAAATACACTAGATATTCATCTCCCAATATGCATAATGGACTCAGAAGAGAGCACACTCATGGCCGCCTCCATGGCCACTCCAATGAGAAATGAGTGGCTATCTCCAGCTCTGAAGCTAGAGCTGGAGATGCCTGATCACCTTCTATGGATCATGGTGAGTTGGAACCTGGAAAGTAGGGAACCGATGGTGTGCATGAAGAGATATCCATCCCTGGCAGGGCATGAGGCCAAGAACCTGCACAAAGTCCTGACTGGACATGGGCCATGCCACCAATAGCTTGTAACCAAATGGCAGCACTCTGGCCCAGTTGGTCCTGCATCAACCTATGGATAGGGATGCTGAATGACTCCTCCCTCAGGGATATGACTCCAACCTGCAGTGTGAAACTAGAGCAGCCCAAATTGGAACCAGCTCCCAGTTCCCTAGCCCTACTCCCTAGCCCGAAGGTTCTGTAAAAGGCAACAGTAAAGACTGCAAAGAACAACCTCCCCTCCCCTCTAGAAGAGGAAATGGCAGGTAAGGAATGACAATTTGATGGAGTTGTGGAATGTGGTGATTCTCTTGCTGGGAGCCATTGTTCTCCACCCCAGCCCTGTTTTCCTGATGAGAAATGCAGCATAGGGATCCCAAATCCTAAGGCTTACTAAAGAATGAAATATCCCGTGGTGCAGAGTCATGGATCTGGGGGCCATGCCCAGCTCCAAAAAGTGGGCTAAAAACTGCAAAATGTGGTGCATAGCCACTGGCCACCCCTGGCCCTCCCCACACTGCTCATCAAAGGCCAAAACCTGGTCACAGCCCTTGAATAAGCCTACAATGTGAAAGATGCAACCAAAAGGAGTACTTTCTGCATCACAGATCACTTCCAAGGTTCCAAAACTCTTCCAGAAATTCTGCTGGCTGATGATCTGCCTCTGGTGTAAGCAAACAAAAGCCTGTCCACCTGAAATCAAGATAGGGAGTCTGCAATCCCATAGTCCAGATCAGTAACATAATAAGCTGTAAAGGTTATATTGGTGGAGACACACCAAGACCAGTATGTGAAACAACTTCATGACCTTCTTGGACTTGGAAGATTACTGGTTGATGACAGCGACCACAGCTTGGTTGTCACATCAAAACTGAACCTTCTTATCCTGAAAGTGGTCAGTCCAATAGCGACTGCAACCACTACGGGAAATATTTCAAAAAGGTGAGATCTCAAGCAGTGGCATCATGAAGCCATGCATATGGCCACCACTGGGCACACTAGCATTACTCTGCTTGCTGGGGGTCCCTTAGGGGGATTACCAACGTCTGTCAAAATTATCACTTGTGGGGAAAATTAGCTATGAACACTGCTGTAACAATGCAAAGAGAGCAGGGTAATTAAGGATCTTGAGCCCAGCTTTACGCAGTTGGATCACAGAGAATCAGGCTAACTGTTCAAATTTAAATATTTTATTGAAATAGATGTTAAAATCCATACAATCACTCAGCTGCATTCACTCCCACAAGCATACAAGGCTACAGAAATTTAGAAAGAGGTGAAAATTAAGAGAGAGAGAGACATAAGGGTTTTGGGGTAATACTGTACCAATCCAGAAGTCTTCGGCTGGGAAAAGACAAGTGAAGAGCCCAACTCAGCCTCGGGGGGCAGGGCTGAGGGGAGCTTTCCACTGACAGAGGCTTTGTTTGTGAGTCTGGGAGAACGCCAAAATGGAAAAGAAAAAGGGTTTCTAGTTATAGTGCTGAATACGTCCTGGGGACCAGACGGTTGCATTTTTATGAAGATGGATCTCAGTTTTGCATTTCAAAGAAAACACAGCCAGGCATCCTTGTATTTCCCTGCAAGATGGCTGTCTCATCCAGGGATGCATGGTTCCAAGGTGTCACATTCCTGACTGTTTGAACTATTTATTTGATCTGAGAGACCTCTTGTCTCCTGTTGGCACTATTATTGCTGAAAATCCATTCAAATGGTCTGTGAGAACCATTTCAAGATTCACCTAGAATGTGTGACAGATTACCCTTTGATCTGTATCCATAGCTCTACTGCCTATGTGTCCTTCCAGTAGATCTCTATAGCTCACTATTTTTGATATAAAATAATTATGATCCTCAGGACATAGTATATAGGTGGGCTAAAAATCCTGCCCCCCCAAAATGATGATGAACATTGTGTGAAATCGTTCATTTTTCCAATTTAAAACAAAAATAATTTTAGAGTCAAATTGAGTAAAAGAAAAATGGGTGTCAACAAAAAGGAGTTCTCATCAGGATTGCAATACAAAGCAAGGGAACTGACAGTATAGCTACTTCACTTAAAATAGAAAAGGAGAAATACCTCAATTTCACATTTATAATGATTTCTAGGCATCCTCACACTTAGACACAAGTACATCAGTATATAAATGAAAGCAGCAATTGATTATAGCAGTATTCTCCAAGAATCAGTGCATAAGAAATACATATACAAAATCTTCTTTGATCTGTCTAACATAAATTTCTATTCTATTGTATGAAGTATTTGTCAACAATGATAGCTGTAGACAGGAGAAAATAACAAAACACATCACCCCCCCCGATACGAAAAGAGCCGGGATGGTGTTTGAATTCACAGTACAAACATAGCAATATACAAACAACTCAGGAAAATAACTGTGATCAGTTGGAAATCAATACAAGTATAGGAAAAATTCAACTTAGGCAAGCCTAACAAACCTATGAGTTCTGGGTTCAAATCCTACCACATTCAGTCTATATGTCTACCACATTCCTACAAATCCTGTAAAGTTGCTCTTAAAATACATGAAAAGGAAAGAAAGAGAGACAAAAAGTAGAACATCACACATACATTACACTCATACGCAGGGTTTACAACAATGTAAGCAAGGTTTACAACAATGGAAGCAACAATCTACAGCCGCCCAAAGTGTCCCTTTTGCTGATCTAAGCCTGGCCTTCCACCTCGACAGCTTAGGGCAAAACAACAGGAGTACGATTCAGGGACTGAGAGGATTGCCCTGATCCTTTGGGGAAAACCTCCACCTAGACTTCGCCTAGCAATGAAGGGGGGGCAGGAACTCAATGGAACTTACAGTGCCACCTGGCCAAGTAGCATGGGAAAAGGTAGAGGAACTAAACTGAATCGTCCTTCAGTTAGTTTTTCGGGTGAGGGGTGCCTTTCTCTACCTCAGGAAAACTTTTAAAAACCCTGATTTAGTCCAGGAATCACCACCCACACCTATACATGTTGGATAACACTAGTGCCCATTGGAGTAATCCTCAAACCCAGCACCCCCTTGGTTCTGACACAGCCTGCCAGAGAGGGATCTTATTGTACTCCTCCAGGTATCTGGCCCCAACAGCAAGGTCCTCCTAATACCCCTGGCGATATGGATACTGTGGTGAGGTGTTCTGGTACCAGCTGATATGGCTACACAGGCACAGAAAACCCTGCCTGGCAAACTACCTGCGGGTGAAATTCAGGTGACCAAGCAGAACCTGCACTTCCTTAAGGGTGGTCTTTTTCCAGACCAGCAAAAAGCACCAGCCGCTCTCTGAGTGTTTGCAACTTGTCCCCAGGCAGGCAAGAAACCCCCAGCAAGAAATCCAGCATGATACCAAGGTAGACCAGGATGCTGGCTGGGCTCTCAGTCTTACTCGGAGTGAGTAGGACTCCTAATTCCACAGCCAGCTATTGAAAAGTCCCAGCACATACCCTGGAATCTTCCCACACACACACCATGAAGGAATCATCCACGTTGTGGGTAACAAATGGGGAAGTAGCCCTGACTGGGACAGTCCCCCCTAAAATTGGGCTGACAGTGAATGAGCAAGGACTCACCAGGCGCTACATTGGGAAACACCTCCAGCAGGGAAACCCATGGGTTGCAGAAAGGGGGGACATGGGGAATGGTCCCACTATCCTCCTATCTATCTAGTAAGCAACTCCTGGAAGCTCCCAAGCTGATGTTAAATTGCCTGACTCGGGTGCTACCCTGGTGCCCTGGGTAGCGATCCTGAACCCATAGCAGAATCCTAAATGGATAAAGTTGGCAGCTATGGAGTCAGGGTGCTGATCCAGTAAGTGGAGAAGGGCTCCCAAACCAGATAGGTGTGTGGGCCTGAAGATGCCCCACATTAGCAGGCCCAGCCCCCACTACTAGGTGCTCCCACTGGCCCTGACACCACCAGCGCGAGTGCCACCATTCCTCTAGAGCTGGTAGCCCCACCAGGGTGTGCTGCCCAAAAGGGCTGCCGGCCACTAGCAGAGCAGGGGCAGGACAGTTCTGGGTGAGGCCCTAGATAGATCTCACCAAGGTGCTCGAAACATACAATGAGCCTGCTGACATTTACCAACATTGGACTCCCAACACACATTCTTACTGGAATTCCTCCTACCTGCCCAATGAAAAAGTTTGGAACCTTTGCCCCTGCTCAGAACGTGAGGGCCCGCCAGGACCAGCTGAAGCTTGTCATAGATGAGGTCCCAACAAGCATGCTTGCTCATGGAGACCCTCTTGTGGAAGACAACATAGATTCTATGGCTGCTGCATCTCCCGCCAAAGCCTGGGCCCTAAGAACATTGCCTAAGTGGTTGGAGAGATGCCAACTCCCCTCAGGGTAGGCTGCCTGGACCATACCCACCAACACAATGTAACTCACCAACCAACTGTTGAACAAGTGTTCCACCTCACTATTCCTACTTCCTCTTAATACTCCCCTAGGGACCTGCCCTTCCTTCCCTTTAGGCTCAAGTAGCAAGAAAAATTTACATAATAACCATTGAGGATCCACTCCCTGGTATGCTTGTCCAGGTAAAAGCCAGGTGGGTTCTCGTGATCCCCAAATGTGTGAAGATGGGCAACGGAGGAAGCCTCATTATCTCCTGCCTAGGCCAAGTGGGGCCCCCAGGGCAAGAGTTCCCTGTGGACTACTTCTTGATGGCCCAAGCCAGGAGGCCTGGTGTTACCCCAAAACATAGGTACCACAAGGGCCACTCTGCAACGCCAAATACCTCCTTGAAAAAGTGGGGAATTAATTAGGTCAAAATCAGGAGGCTGCAAGAGGGGGGCAACTTAGCGAGATCTTTCCTACCAGTGTTTATGGGCACACGCAGGAAAAGAACCAGCCAGAGATTCAGAAGTAAGCTAAAAATGTTTTTTTTTGGGGGGGGATTCACTCATGCGTGCACACAAGATACACACAATCACACATTCACACAAGAGCAAGCTGAAAGAGAAAGGGAGGAAAAATTATAGGGAGACTGAGGGATTTGAGGGGAATTACAATTACCAGTCCAGAAGAGTAGTGAAGAGCAGAAATGTGTTTTGGCTTAGGTAGGACCTAAGGACAGTTCTCATTCAGGAGCCAGACGGACAGAGTGATGAGTAGACCTTCAAGAGACTGCACTGGGAATCCTGAATTCAGGGGTATTTGTACCCTGAAAATAGTCTGTGGCAGTGAGGTTTCCAGAGGCAAGACAAAGGGAACTTGTTGTGGACAATGAGTCTTTCGCCTGTCGGTGGGCTTAGTGCTTGATTGACAAAGACATGATAGGTGTTGTAATAGCCGTCTATTGTGGGTGCTGTGAGGACAGACAAAAGAATCCAGGTGTACAAGGGATGGATATCTGTCAGTCAGTGTCCTGGTGGGCTCCTCACAGTTGGATTCCTTGGAAAATTCCAGCTTCTATTTAAACCTATTATCCACAGAAATGGTGTGTATTTGCCTGACAAATGACTCAGTCTTACCTGGAGAAAGTTTTGAGTTGACCTATGTTTCTCACATTTACAGTCAAATTCTTTCCCTTGCTCAGTTTGACCTCTCCGTCACCTCTCAGGCTTGAATTTGATATCAGTGCCAATTAAAGTGTTGCCAATTACATATGATTGGAGGAGAGTTGAGAACTTTAGAGTCTGAGGGATGTTTGAGAGTTGAAGAGCTCTGTGTTAGAGACAACTGAGAAATAGGATGTACGAGAGATAGTAAATGAATTGAGAGAGAGAGAGAGAAGAAAGGTGTGCTGTTTTATAAACATTTAGATACAAAACAAATTTAAGCAACAGTGTTACAATAAATGTTTGACTTTCTGTTTTCCTTATAACAGTCTCACAGAGTCTTATTCTGCATCTTGGAGTACACACGCTACCAATAGTACAATCTTTACCATAGTTCCAATGGTACCACAGTCTTTGAAAAGATAAATCATTGCTGTGTTACTGCCCTGGCTAGTCCGAGCTTTGGGGATATTAAAGATATCCCTTGATATCACAATTCAGCTGCACTTCTCTATTCTTTTCCATGTCCTTGCGAGGCCACCAGACAAGCACGTAAACAAGCTCGGCCGTTAACAGCTGTAATATTCAAACTACAATACAGGCAGGCCAGAAATAGCTGACTCACTGCTTTAGGAGACCTTCAGGCAAGTACTCTAATTAAGTATGCATGCCACTTACAAAAGAGCCTCTGCCCCGCGCTGGCAGCTTGATGGGTAGCCTATACAATACCCAAGTACTCTGTGTTTGCATACTGGCTACTCTATTGAGGACTGCTACGATAACTCAATCATTCAGATTCTGACCTTTCGGAGGCTTTGTCTCCAACTCCAAATCTATTGTTTTCCCCCAAGTACGGCGAAGCCTGCAGTCACAATTCTCCTTATAAAAACCCTCGATTCCGAGACCTTCTTCGGAACGCTCCCGAGTTTCATCCCGCCTTGCTGCCGCTTTGCTTGATGAGCCTCCCCTCAGCTCCACGTGCTGAGCTACATCGCACCCCAGCTTCGCTCTCTATTTTTCTGGGCTTCAGGACAGGTGAAGTATCACCCAAACCAGCAATCCCTCTAAAAATCCCTCTACACCACTCCAACCTTTATTTTCTTTAGTTACCTTGCGTGAGTGTGTTGCATACACTGTTTTGCTTGTGTTTGATAAACATCATTTATTATTTCAACTTCTGTGTTCTCCTTGACTCGACCCGACCCCGTAGACATAGGGTTCAAGATCTCGCTAAGTTACCCTGCCTCTCGTAACGTTAAGCAGTGCTCTGAGCTAATTTTCCCCACCTTTAGTTAAGCACATTTTGATGTCCCTCCCGGGACCCCCAGTTCACAGAGTAACAGCCGGTCCTTATATCTGGAAAGGGGTAGATTTAAGGAAAGCAGTAAAGGGAGATAACCCTGGAAGGAGGAAGCCAAGCGGGGACAAGAGTGAGGAAGGTGCTGCATTCTCAGGAAGGGAGATCTGAAGCAGACCTGTTTGTCCTAGCCCTGGCTTGATCCAGAGATCTTCCTGGCTGTTCAAACCTGAACACAAAGAAGTGTCAGGCTGGGCAAGCCTTGAGTGCGAGGCTTGGGTGCCTTTCCCATGCTCGCAGTTTCCACAATGCCCATTCAAACCATACTAATATCAGGGACTCCCAAAGCAGGACCTTACACTGGATTGTAGCCGCCACCCTGCAATGCTATCGCCTGGCTAGGGCACCTACCAGCAACAATTCACCTGAGGATCCATCGCTGTCTGAATCCTCCCTGCTGGTGCGCCTCCTCCTTCTCTTGCTCTTAGCCTTCTTCCTGCACCTGGTGGTTCTCTCCTTCCTGTCTGATGCCTCCTCCATGTATGAGGTGCACAATGAGCTGCTGCTAGATGGAGATCTAATGTCACAACACCTCTGTTACCCTGTTTACTGGGGGTCCCGTGAGGGACACCAAAATGTGCTCAACAATAGGTGGGGAAGATTAGCTCTGAGCACTGCTTTACCATTACAAGAGGCAGGGTAACTTAGCAGGATCTTGAACCCTATGTCTACGGGGTCAGGCCAAGTCAAGGAGCACACAGAAGTTGAAATAATAAATGTGGTTTTATTAAAACGCAATCAAAACAGTGTATGCGGCACACTCACACAAGATAACTAAAGAAATAAAGGTTGGAGTGGGATAGAGGGGTTTTTAGAGGAGTTGTTGGTTTGGGTGATACTTCACCTGTCCTGAAGCCCGGTTGGAAGCGGAGAAGATGGAGAGCGTGGATCTCAGCACATGGAGCTGAGGGGAAGGCTCGCTGGACAAAGCGACAACGAGGTGGGATGGAAGCCAAGAGCGATCCAAGAGCTATCAGAGGAAGTGCTCAAAGTCAGGGGTTTTTATAAGGAGAACTGTGACCGCAGGCTAGGTCGGACTTGGGGAAAACAATAGATTTTGGGCTGGAGACAAAGCCTCTGAAAGGTCAGAATTTGAATGATTGAGTTAGAGCCAAATTATCAATAGGATAGCCGGTATGCAAACGAGGAGTATTTGAGCGTTGTATAGTCCGATCATCAAGCTGCCAGCGCGAGGCAGAGGAACTTTTGAAAGCTGCCTAATGGAGACACTTACCTTGAGGTCTCCTAAAGCTGCAAGTCTGCTATTTCTGGCCTGCCTGTATTGTTTTGGAATATTACGGCGATTATCAGCCTAGCCTATATGCGTGCTTGTCCGGGGGCCTCGCAAGCACGTGGAAGTGCTACATCTCACCCCAGCTTCGCTCTCTATTTTTCTGGGCTTCAGGACAGGTGAAGTATCACCCAAACCAGCAATCCCTCTAAAAATCCCTCTACACCACTCCAACCTTTATTTTCCTTAGTTATCTTGCGTGAGTGTGTTGCATACACTGTTTTGCTTTTGTTTAATAAACATCATTTATTATTTCAACTTCTGTGTTCTCCTTGACTCGACCCAACCCCGTAGACATAGGGTTCAAGATCTCGCTACGTTACCCTGCCTCTCATAACACTAAGCAGTGCTCTGAGCTAATTTTCCCCACCTTTAGTTGAGCACATTTTGGTGTCCCTCCCGGGACCCCCAGTTCACAGGGTAACAGCATGATACGGCATGATATGAGTTGAGAATAGCATATGGTGCAATATTGCGTGATGTTGCGTGATATGGCATGATATGGCATGATAACAGCATACGGGGTGATAGTTCGGCATATGACGTGGTATAATGTCATGAGAGTATATTGCGTGATATTCCGTGGTATAGCATGATATAACTTGAGAACAGCATATGGCATGATATTTCATGATAGGGCATGATATAGTGCTTCAACCATGTATGGTTTGATATGGCCTGATATTGTATGATATGGCATGACATGGAGTAATAAGAGTGTATCACATGATAGAGTGTGATATGGCGTGGTATAACAACACAATATATTGCGTGATATGATATGATATGATATGATATGATATGACTTGAGAACAGCATATAGTGTGATGGGGAGATCTAACGTGATATGGGATGACCTAATGTGATAATACCATATGGCATGATATGGCATGATATGGCAGGCTATCAAGTGATAACATGATATGGTATGACATTACGTGATATTGCATGATATGGCATAATATGCCATGATAACAGCATATGGCGTAATATGGTGTCACATGGAGTGGTAAAACATCACGACAGCATATTGCGTAATATCACGTGATATCACATGATATTACTTGAGAAGAGTGTGATATCGCATGATACGGTTTGATATGGAGTGATATTGTCCTTCAAACGCGTATGGTATGATAGGTGTGATATTGTATGATGTGGTGGGACATGGCGTGATAATAGCATATGGCACGGTATGATATGGTATGGTAGAATGTCATGAAAACATATTGCATAATTTAGTGTGACATGGCATTATATGTGTTCAGAACAGGATATGGCGTGATATCATGTGATATGGGGTGATATGGAGTGATATTGTGCTTCAACCGCATGTGGCCTGACATGGCATGATCATGTATGATGTGGCATGACATAGCGTCATAGTAGCTTATGGTGAGATATGGTGTTATATGGCGTTGTTACCCTGCTTGCTGGGGGTCCTTTAGAGGGATTCCCAACGCCTGTCAAATTGTCACTTGTGGGGAAGATTAGCTCAGAGCACTGCTTTAGCAATGCAAAGATGGCAGGGTAATTAAAGATCTTTAACCCAATGTTTATGGGGTCAGGCTCAGTCAGTATGGCTTGATATGGAGTGATATTGTGCAGCAACGGCGTATGGCATGATATGGTGTGATATTGTATGATGTGGCATGACATGGTGTGATAGTAGTGTATGGCGTTATACGACATGACATGGCGCGGTATAGTGTCATAACAGCATATTGCGTGATATCGTGTGATATGGCATGATATGACTTGAGAGCAGCATATGGTGTGATATGGTGTGATATCATGCTTGAACTGCCTGTGGCGTGATATGGTGTGATAATATCGTATGATGCAATATCGTGTGATATGATATGATATGTCTTGATATGCCATGATATTCTTCAACTGCGTAAGGCATGATATGGTGTGATATGACTTGAGAAAAGCATACGACACGGTATCACACGATATGGCGTGGTATCGTGTGATAACACCATGATATTGCATGATATGGCATGAAATGGCATAATAACAGCATACAGGGTGATACGACATCATATGGTGTGGTATAACATCATGACAGCATATTGCGTGATATTGCGCGATATGGCATGACATGGCATAATAACAGCATACTGAGTGATATGATGTCAAATGGCATGGTATAAGGTCATGACAGCATATTGCATAATATCTTGTGATGTGGCATTATATGAGTTGAGAACAGCATATGGCTCAATGGCACATGATATGGCATGATGTGGTGAGATAAAAGCCTATGGTGCGATATTGCATAACATTGCATCATATAGCATGATATGGCATAATAGCATACGAGGTGATATCACATCATATGGCGTGATAAGATGGCAAATTGTGTGACATAGTGTTATATGGCATGATAGGAGTTGAGAACAGCATATGGAGTGATATTGTGTGATATGGCATGACATGGTGCAATAAGAGCGTATGGCGTGATACAGTGTGATATTACCTGCTATAACATAATAGCAGCATATTGCTTGATATTGAGTTAAATCGCATATGACCTGAGAATAGCATATGGTTCGATATCACATGATATGGCGTGATCTCACGTAATAACACGACATGGCATGATATGGTATGAAATGGTGTGATATCGCATGATAGCACAATATAATGTGATAAGAGTATATGGTGTGATATGGGGTCACATGGCATGGTATAAGATCATGACAGCATGTTCCGTAGTATCGCATGATTTTGCATGGTATTACTTGAGAAGAGTATTTAGTGTGATATCGCGTGATACAGCTTGATATGGAGTGATATCGTGCTGCAAACTTGTACGGAGTGATATGTTGTGGATATTGTATGATATGGTGTGAAATTGCATGATAATAGCATATGGGGTGTTACGGCATGATATGTCATGATATAACGTCATAAAAGCATACTGAGTGCTATTGTGTGATATGACATTATAACAGCATACGGGGTGCTACGACGCCATATGGCATGGTATAAATTCATGATAGGATATTGCGTGATATTGTGTGATATAGCATGATATAAGCTGAGAACAGTATGTTGCACGATATCGCATGATATGGCATGATATTGTGCTTCGACCACATATGACGTGATATTGTATGATATTATATGATATGGCATGATAAAAGGATATGCTGTGATACGGTGTGATATGGCGTGATATAACATCATAATAGTATATTGCATGATATTGCATGATATGGCATGATATGACTTGACAACAGCAAATAGTGTGATGTGGCATGATATCGTGCTTCAACCACATGTGGTGTGATTTGGTGTGAGATTGTACGACATGGTGTGATATAGTGTGATAATATCATATGGTGAGATATTGCGTGATGTGGCATGGTATGGCGTGATATTGTGCTTCAACCGCATATGGCATGATATGATGTGATATGACTTGTGAAAAGCATACGGCACAATATCTCATGATATGGAGTGGTATCATGTGATAACACCCTATGGCATGATATTATGTGATAAGGCATGATATCGCGTGATAAGATCATATGGCGTTCTATTGCTTGGTATTGCATGATATGGCATAATAACAGCATGTGGAGTAATATGATGTCATATGGTGTGGTATAATGTCATGACAGCATATTGCACGATATCATGTGATATGGCATGACATGGCATAATAATGGCATACGGGGTGATACGACATAATATGATGTGGTATAATGTCATGACAGCATGTTGCGCGATGTAGCGTGATATGGCATGACATGACATGATAACAGCATATTGTGTGGTACTGTGTCACATGGCATGGTATCATATGATAACAGCATATTGTGTGATACTGTATTATTTGAGAACAGTATATCGCATGATAACGTGTGATATGGCTTGATATGGAGTCATATCCTGCTGCAACTGAGTATGGTGTGATATGGCGTGATATTTTATGATGTGGCATGACATGGCGTGATAGTAGTGTGTGTTGTGATACGGCCTGACATGACGTGGTATAACATCATAACAGGATGATATGGAATATGGCTTGAGAACAACATATGGCGTGATATCACATGATATGACATGAGATGGTGTGATATTGTGATTCAATCACATATGGTGTGATATGGTGTGATGTTGTATGATATGGCATGACATGGCATGATAACAGCATATGGTATGATACAGAGTGATATGGCATGATCTGACTTGAGAAAAATATATGACGTGATATGGTGTGATATGCTTGTCATATGGCATGGTAGTGTATAATATAGTGTGACACAGCATCATACTAGTGCATGGTGTGATATCACATACTATGGTGTGGCATGGTGTGATATGGCGTGATATCGTGCTTCAACTCCGTATGGCGTGATGTGGTGTATGTGACTTGAGAACAGCACATGGGATGATATTTCATGATATTGTGTGATATGTGGTAACAGCATATGGGGTGATATTGTGCGGTATTGCATGGTATGGCATGGCATGATAACAGCATATGGGGTGATATGACATCATACGGCGTGGTATAACGTCATGACAGCATATTGCATGATATCGCATGATATGGCATGATATGACTTGGGAACAGAATATGGCATGATATGGCGGGATATAGTGCTTCAACTGCTTATGGCTTGATATGGCATGATATCGTGTGATACGGCTTGATATGGGGTGATGTGCTGCAAATGCCTATTGTATGATGTAGCGTGACATGGCGTGATAGTAGCGTACTGTGTGATACGCTGTCACATGGCATGGTATAACATTATTACAAGAAATTGCGTGATATCAAATAATATGGCATGATATGACTTTAGAACACCATATGCCATGATATAGCTCGATATCATGCTTGAACCGCATGTGGTGTGATATGGTGTAATATTGTACGATATGGCATGACATAGGGTGATAATATCATATGATGTGATATCGCATGATATGCTGTGATATGACATGATATCGTGCTTCAGCCACATATGGAGTGATATGACGTGATATGACTTGAGAAAAGCATATGGCATAATATCTCATGATATGGAGTAATATCATGTGATAACACCATATGGTGCGATATTGCGTGATATGGCATGATATTGCACGATATTGCACGATAACATCATATGGCATGATATTGCTTGATATTGCATGATATGGCGTGACATAGCATAATAATAGCATACGGGGTGATACAACATGATATTGCGTGGTATAACGTCATAACAGCATATTACGTGATATCACGTGATATCGAATGACATGGCATGATAACACATATGGTGTGATACAGTGTCACATGGTGTGGTATAACACCATGACAGCATATTGCATGATACCACATGATATGGCATTATATGAGTTGAGAACAGCCTATGTCGAGGCATCGCCTGATATGGCGTGATATCACCTGATACAGCATGTGGGGTTATATTGCACAATATTGTATGATATGGCATGGCATGGCATGATAAGAGCATATGTGGTGATACAATGTCAAATGTCATAGCATAACATCATGGCAGCATATTTCATGATATCGCATGACATGGCATGACATTCCATGATAAGAGAATATGGCGTGATATCGCGTGATATGGAGTGATATCATGCTGCAACTGTGTATGGCATGATATGGTGTGATATTGAATGATATGGTGTTACATGGACTTTTAATAGCATATGGTGTGGTACAGCATGATATGGCGTGGTATAACGTTAAAACAGCATATTTCGTGGTATCGCGTGATATGGCATGATAAGACTTGAGAACAGCATATGATGTGATATGGTGTGATATTGTGCTTCAAACGCATCTGGTATGATATGCAGTGATAGTGTATAATATGGCATGACATAGCATCATAATAGTGTATGGTGTGATACTGAGTGATATGGCATGGTATGGCATGATACAGTGTGATGTCGTGCTTCAACTGTGTATGGCATGATATGGTGTGATATGACTTGGGAAGAGCATATGCCGTGATATCGTATGATATGGCGTGATATCATGTGATAACAGCATAGTTTTATTGTGTGATATTGCATGACATGGCGTGACATGGAATGATAACAGCATATGGGATGTTATGACATCATGGTGTGGTATAACATCATGACACGATATTGCATTACAACAACAATAACAATAATTCAAGTTTATTGCACATATTGCATTAATATCGCGTGATATGGCATGATGTGATTGAGAACAGCATATCGTGGGATATTCTGTGATATGATTTGAGAAGAGCACATGATGTGATATGGCATGATATGGCATGAGATAGTGCTTCAACCACGTATGGTGTAACATGGTGTGATATTGTATGATGTCACGTGACATAGCATGATAGTAGCATGTGATGTTATATGGCATGACATGGCATGGTATAATGTCATAATAGCATATTGCGTGATGTGTGATATGGCATGATATGACTTCAGAACAGCATATGGCGTGATATGGCATGATGTTGTGCTTCAACCGCATGTGGCGTGATATGGAGTGATATTTTATGAAATAGCATGACATAGCATGATAATATAGTCTGGTGTGATATTGCATGATATGGTGTGACATGCTGTGATATTACATGATATCGTGCTTCATCCGTGTAAAGCGTGGTATGGCTTGTGACTTGATAAAAACATATGACACTATATCTCATGATATGGCATGGTATCACGTGATAACACCATATGATGTGATATTGCTTGGTATTGCATGATATGGCTTGAGATGGTATAATAAGAGCATACAGGGTGATACAATGTCATATAGCATGATATAATGTCATGACAGCATATTGCGTGATATCATGTGATATGGAATGACATGGTAATGATAACAGCATATGGCGTGATGCAGTGCCACATGACATGGTGTAACATCATGATAGCATATTGTGTGATATCACCTGAAATTACTTGAGAACTACATATGGCATGAAACTGTGTAATATGGAGTAGCATCATGCTGCAACCGCATGTGGCATGGTGTGGCATGATAGGGTGTGATGTGGCAAGGTATAACATCATATTGCACAATATCACATGACATGACATGATATGATTTTAGAGAATCATATGGCATGCTGTCGTGCTCCAACCACCTGTGGCGTGATATGGCATGGTATTGTACGTCATGGCATGAGATAATAGTGTGATAATATTGTACATTCTCATATCACGTGATATGATGTGGTATGGCATGATATCATGCTTCAACCGCATATGGCATGGTATGGCATTATATGAGTTGAGAACAGTATATGGTGTGATGTTGCCCCATATGGCACAATATCACGTCATAACAGCATGTGGCATGATATTGCATGATATGGCATGACATGGCATGGTAACAGCATAAGGGGTGATATGGTGTCATATGGCATGGTATAATGTCATGACAGGATATTGCGTGATATCGCCTGATATCGCATGGTATTACTTGAGAAAAACATATGGAGTGAAATCATGCTCCAACCACGTATGGTGTGATATGGCATGATATTGTGTGATAATAGTGTGACAGGGTGTGATAATAGCATATGGCATGATATGGCATGACAAGGCATGGTATAACTTCATAAAAGCATATTGAGTGATATTGTGTGATATGCCATGATATAGTGTGATATTGTAATTCAACCGTGTTTCACATGATAAGTCATGATATTGTATGATACGGCATGACATGGCATGATATCAGTGAATGGCGTGATACGGTGTGATATCGTTTAGCATAATAGCATATTGCGTGATGTCACGTGATAACACCATATGGCATGATAGCAGCATTTTTTTTATTAATTTTATTGTGAATACATCGTATAAAACAATATTTCTCATTGTACACTTTACCGAACTATTACAACTTTCTTCCACTCCTCTCTGGATTTCAATACTGTTATTTCATTGACATTTCAACATTATGCATCGCATTACATTTGTTAACATAGAAATTAGATCCTGCTCTTCTACCCTACTTTTCATGTTCCATGATATTCCACTGATTTTTACTTCTAACTGTTCATGCTACCATGAAGGCATGATAGCAGCATATTGTGTTATATGAAGTCATATAGCGTGGTATAACGTAATGACAGCATATTGCATGATATCGTGTGATATTTCATGATATGACTTGAGAACAGCATATGGCATGATATCGCATGATATGGCATGACATGATTTGAAAACAGGATATGGCGTGACATCACGTGATATGGTGTTATATCACATGACATCGTGATATTGTGCTTCAACCAAGTATGGCATGATATCGCATGATATTGTATGATATGGCATGATGTAACATGATAATAGAGTATGGCATGTTATGGCTTGAGAAAAGCATATGGTGTGATATATCACACCATATGATATATTATCAACATGATAATAGAGTATGGCATGTTATGGTTTGAGAAAAGCATATGGTGCGATAATAGCATATTGCGTGATATTGCATCATATTGCATCATATTGCATCATATAGTGTGACATAGCGTGATAAGGGCGTGTGGGGTGATATGGTGTCATATAGCATGGCATAACCTCACAGCAGCATATTGCGTGATATTGTGTGATGTGGCATGATATAACTTGAGAACAGTATATAGTGTGATGTCGCATGATATCATGTGACATTGTGCTTCAACCGTGTATGATGTGATATGATGTGATGTTGTACGATATGGTGTGACATGGCATCATAATAATATATCGCATCATACAGCATGATATCTTGTGGTATAGCACCATAATAGCATATTGCGTGGTATCACATGATATGGCATGATTTGAGGTGAGAAAGGCATATGGTGTGATATCGCATGATATGGAGAGATATCGCATGATAACAGCATATGGCATAACATTGCTTGATATTGCATGATATGGCATGACATGGCATGATGGCATGATACGGTGTCATATGGTGTATTATAACTTTATGAGAGCATATTGCATGATGTGGTGTGATATAGCCTGATATGAATTGAGAACAGCATATGGCGTCATATGGCGAGATATGGTGTGATATGGCGTGATACCGTGTTTCAACCACTTTTCTCGTGATATGGCATGATATTGTATGATGTGGTGTCACGTGACGTGATAACAGCGTATGGCGTGATATGGTGTGGTATAATGTCATAACAGCATATTGCATGATATTGCGTGATATGGCATGATACAACTTGAAAACAGTATATGGTGTGATGTTGCTTGATAAGATATGTTATGATTTCAGAATTGCATATGTTGATATGGCGTGATATTGTATGATATGGCATGACATGGCATGAGAAGAGCATATGGGGTGATACATTGTCATATGGTGTGATATAACATAATGACAGCATATTCCACTATATTGCATGATACAGCATATTACTTGAGAACAGCATATGGCGTAGTATGGCCTGATATGCTTGAACCGCATGTGGCATGAGATGGAGTGATATTGTATGATATGGTGTGACATAGCGTGATACTAGCGTATGGTGTGATATTGCTTGATATGGCGTGGTATGGCGTGATATGGCATGATATCTTGCTTCAACCGTGTATGGCATGATATGCTGTTATATGACTTGAGAACAGCATATGGTTCAACATTGCATGATATGGCATGATATCCCATGATAACAGTATATGGCGTCATATTGCGTGATATTGCATGATATGGCATGACATGCTATAAGAACATATGCATGATTAGGCGTGATATGGTATTTTATAATGTCATGACAGCATATTGCATGATATTGTGTGATATGCTGTGATATGGTGTGATACTGTGCTTCAACCACGTCTCACATGATATGGTGTGATATTGTATGACATGGCATGACATGGTGTCATAACTGCGTATGGCGTGATACGGCATGATGTGGCATGATATGGTATGATATGACTTGAGAACAGCATATGGCATGATATGGCATGATTACACCATATGGCATGATATGGCGTGATACCATGTGATATGACTTTAGAACAACATATGGCATCATATCACATGATACGGTGTAACATGGCTTGATATCGTGCTTCAAATGCATACAGAGTGATATGGGGTGATATGTCATGATATGACTTGAGAACGGTATATGAAGTGATATCAAGTGATACAGCATGATATCGTTTGTTATGGCATGATATCGTGCTTCAATCGTGCATGGCATGATATGACGTGATATTGTATGACTTGGGATGACATAGATGGTAATATCGTATATTGTGATATTGTGTCATATGGTATGGTATGGTGTGATATGGCATTATATCGTGCTTCAACCACATATGGCGTGGTATGGCTTGATATGACTTGAGAACAGTATATGGCGCGATATCATATATGAGCATGATATCACGTGATATTGCATGATATTTTATGGCATGGCATAATAACAGCATATGGGATGATACGACATCATATAAAGTGGTATAATGTCATGACAGCATATTGCGTGATATCGTGTGATATTGTGTGATATGGCATGATATCTTGTTTCAAACGTGTATGGTGTGATACCGCGTGATATGGCATGGTATAATGTCATATTGCGTGATATTGCATGATACGGCATGACATGACTTGAAAACAGCATCTGGCACAATATCGCATGATATAACATGATATCATGTGATGAAATACGTTGTGATATTGAATGCTATTGCTTGATATGGCATGGTAACAGCATATGGCATAATACAGCATCATATGGCGTGGTATAATATTATGACAGCATATTGCATGATATCGCCGGATATGGAATGATATGACTTGAGAACAGTATATGGCGTGATATGGTGTGATATGGCTTGATGACACCATATGGTCTGATATTGTGTGATATCGCATTAGATGGCTTCAGAACAGCATATGGTGTCATATCACAGGATACAGCGTGATATGGCTTGATATTGTGCTTCAACTGCATATGATGTGATATGGCATGATATGGCATGATATGACTTGAGAACAGCATATGTGCGTGATATCAAGTGATACAACGTGATACTGCGTGATTTGGCTTCAATCATGTGCTTCAATCATGTGTGGCATGATATGGCGTGTTATTGTATGATATGGCATTACATGGACTTTGTGGAGGGATTGGTGGATGATGGGAGCTACACAAAAACCGCGATAGCACTTCCCTCCTGCACTGAGCTCTGGCAAAATGCTGTACCAGAGTCAAGTGTGTCAAAAATCACCATATAGCAGAGCACTACACACACAGCTTAGAAGTGTGCCCAGCAGAGTATAAACACTAGCAGCATTGCTTTGAAACCACAAAAATACGCCCACACAATATTATCTTCCAACTCCAGGAGGCTTTTACTCTTCAGTTATGATACATACATATCCAACAGAGTTTCAGCATTCCGCAGCAAGTGGAGATATGCATCTGACATAGCCAATCAGACAATCGAGAGGACAGTTGGCTAGGACTCAGCCCCTTATATACATACGTTGCTGATGCAACTCTAGCCAACTTTGCATGTTCCCATGTCTGATGCAACCCTCTGCCCTGGTTACATGTTACAATGTCTCAGCAAGATTGACATGGGATTACATCATTCACTGTCATTCCCAGGTGCAAACCTCAATGTGCATCATACATATTTTATTTGGACTACAGGTCATGTCCAACCTTTCCTCACAGACTTATAGGAGCTTTTTTTGCCACGGCAGTGTTTTGTTTGGTGAGTTTCAGATCAACAGCATCTTTTCCAAATGGCTTGTGGTGAGATAAAAAGGACGGGTGGCATTTTAAGAGGGTAAGGAAGATGACAGGAGCTGATTCTTGAAACCCTGACATAGTTCACTTGCCTAACTGGGAAGTAGCTTTAATACCTGGCTTTCCTTATCATCAGGTGCTCTTGGGGCTATATTCATCATTTTTTAAAGGTTTTGTTTAGATTTCTAACCTGCCCTGTTCGCAGAAACCAAGGAAGGATCATAGCCTTTGGAAAACACAATGCCAACAGACTTCGGCATGAATGTTATTGTTAGTCCTGATTAGTCATGCCATTAAGTTGCTATTATCTGCCTTGGCTAGGCACTCCACCCTAATGCCTGGCAGGGCGAGCGGGGGGGGGGGGTCCAGTTGCATCCCCTCCTCCCAAAAAACCAGTGTAAGTACACTTTAAAAGAGTTGTGTTGTTATCGCTGTTTCTAGCCTGAGCTTGTGGGAAATTAAGATATCATTTGATATCAATAATTCAGCCTTCTCTACCCATTCCTCTCCACGTGCTTGCAAGACCCCCGGACAAGCATGCACACAGGCACGGCTGACAATAGCCGAACCATTCAAATCCCAATCCAGGCAGGCCAGTCAGTGCCGAATGCAGCTTCAGGAGACCTCAAAGCAAGTACCACATTATGTATGCATGCTACTTACAAAAGATCCCCTGCCCCACGCAGGCGGCTTGATGAGCGGACTATACAACTCTCAAGCACTCTGCATTTGCATACTGGCTACTCTATTGACAATCTGGCTATAACTCAATCATCTAAAGTACTGACCTTTCACAGGCTTTGTCTTCAGCCCCAAACTCATTGTTATCCCCAAGTACGGACTAGCCTGCGGCCACAATTTCCCTATAAGAACCCCTGACTTTGAGCTTCTCATCAAATCACTCGTGACTTGCCTCCCAATTTGCTGCCACTCCATTTGACGAGCCTCCCCTCAGCCCCACGTGCTGAGAATCCAAGCTCCCCAGCTTCTTTGCTTTTACCGGGCTTCAGGACAGGTATAGTATTTCCCATACCAAATCTCCTCTAAAAATCCCTCTATCCCAGTCCTATCTGTATTTCTATACTTCCTTGTGTGAGTGTGTTGCATACATGTGTTTGATTGTATTTCAATAAAACAATTATTATTATTTTCAACTTCTGCCTTATCATTGACTCAGCCTGACCCCGTAGACATAGGGCTCAAGATCTCGCTATGTTACGCTGCCTCTTGCATTGCAAACTTGTGCTCTGTGCTAATTCCCTCCCCATTGTTGTGAGCACATTTAGGTGTCCCACCTGGGACCCACAGAAATCAGGGTAACAGAGTGGTGGAGAATGTGGGCAGCCCATGTACCCCTAATTTGAGAAGGAGTCGCGAACTTCCTCAAATCAGGCTGGTACTGACTTAGGGAACAGCCAGTCAGGTTGCTAGAATTCAGTTAGGCAGGAACACGTGTGTGTGTGAGAATTCTGTGTGTGCGAGCTCTAGGAGCTACTCTATCGGGGTTGGAATCTATCCCCCTTTCTTGCTTGGTTTGTGTATGTCAGCCGCCCCGGCGTGGTCACTGCTGGCCCTTGGGCACTGAATCATTGTCCGATAGCAAGGGGTGTGCACAAGCTGACCCGGAAATCACATCCCCAAGTTCGGGTCTATCTTGGGCTGGGATCCAGAGTCTTAGGATGTTAGCACCGTAGGAACAGTCTACACCCATCCAACACCATAGCAGTAAGGCACAAATAGCACTTAAGAAAGGAGGTCCTCCTCTTTTCTCTCCCCCCCAGAGTTGAGAACATGGGTGCGTCCCGCTCCTTGTTTTAGTTGTATAGAAAGCGTGGGTGCGTCCCGCTGTGTAGTTTCGGGTGCGTCCCGAGTGGCTAGCCGACTAGGTGCGGGTGGTGATTACCAACCTAGCCTAGGGTTTAGAGGTTTGGCCTGTGGTAGAGGAAGGTAACCCTCACCCAGAAAACCAGGTAGGGATGGTTTGGTTTTGGTTCCTTGCCCTTTTTCTCCGCTGCTTGTCCAGGCGGCGCTGTAAGTTCCACTGGGTTCATTCCCCCCTTCAGGCAGGTGGAGTACTCCTGAGGGTTCCCTGGGTCTAGGTGACCTCCCTGTCCCTGAACCGTTTCCTCGTCCTTTGGTCCCCAACGCTGTCGAGGTGGAAAACCGGGCTTGGGTGTACCAAAGCGACTTTGTTTGGGCAGGCTGGAGATAGGTTCCCATCCCTCTTTCCTAGAGTAGTTCCGCTGTGTTCGTTTCCCTTCAGTTCCCCCAGGGGTCTAGGTGATCCTTCCTGTCACTCCAGGTCCTGGTCCCGCTCTTGTGTTAGGGAATTTGGTAGGATAGTTGTAGTCTGTGTAGAATGGCTGAGAATAGCAAGGTCACCATCAAGGAGCTCATGTTGGAGGAAGAGGTCCGAGGAAAATTAGAAAGGTGGGTGTTGAGTAAGGGGAAATGCCCCTGGAAGGATTCTATCTTCCAGACGGCCGATCCCTTTGCCACACTCCATGAAGTGTACACCCTGGCGCACAAATCAAAGAACCCATTCAGGCCATCTAAGGCCGCTTTGGCCGCTTGGGGACTTTGGCTCACGGCCAGAGATGCTAGTAGTGCCCTTGTGGAGACCCGAGGGAAGCTAGCTGAAACCGAGAAAAAGAATGCCCGTCTTCATGCCGAGATCAAGGTACTGCGAGCAGACAAGGTAACTTTCGTGTCCGTAGCGCAGGCCTCCGAACAGAAACTTAGTAACATCACTTTAGTGGCGCAAACTTGGGAAAAGAAAGCCCACGCCTTAGAGGCTGAGCTGGATCATGCCCGGTCTGCAGCCAAGTTCATGGTGGGGCAAGTGAGAGAACAGCAGGAGGCTGTTAGTCATACAGCTTGCCAGAAGCAGATCGCTGCGCTGGAGAGTCAGCTCCAAACGCGCAAAACCTTAATTTCAGCTGTGTGTCCGGAGCTGCTCCCAACGTTTGCAGAGGACTTTTCTGGGGAGCCGCTGCCCGAGGATACTCAGGCAACCGTTCCCCACAATCCTGACTGGAGTGACCCTAAGGTCCCAGTCAACCCAGTAGAGACACGGTCCATGACCAGGGGGACCATCCTCATTGGCGAAGGCAATCTAGATAGGCCAGAGACACAGGAGACGCAGGTCACCAAGACTAGGGTCCCCTGGTGAGCTACTGAGGCCAAAGCTATTGCGGACCAACTGGTTCCTCTAAACCAGTCCACTTGGATCATGTGGCTGAACGCAGTGATACACTCTCACCCGACAGCCAATGGTCAGAACCTGACCCAGTTGGCTCAGCTTTGTATGTCCCCCTCTGAGCTCCCGACTCTTGAATCAGCCGTGGCAGCTCAAGGCTTGGTTAGGCTTGAGGCCCATGACTGGATGAGGGAGGTAGTAAGGATTTTGTGGCCTGGACAGAGTGCGAGCGTGCTCTATGTCATGGAGCAGCAGGGTCCTCAAGAGAACCCTGAGGCTTACGTGGCACAGAAGCAGCTCCTTGCCATTCTGGCCGAGAAGGTCCCCTTGACGCACCACAGATATGACTTCAACCATCTTGAGTTTAAGACGCTCCTTTACGGAGGTCTTAATAACGAGACTAAGATGGCTCTCGGTTTGGTGGATCCAGCTACCACCAACTGGGAAGAGTTTGGAAATAACCTCCGGCGGGTCGCTGACCTGCCCCATGAGGCAGGTTCCCCCAAACCTCCCACCAAGACTCACAGGAAGGACCTCTGGAACTGGGAACCCATAGCCGAGGTAACTTATTCGAACTATGGGCCCCATCCCCAGCACAGGAAAATGGCTCCGAATTCCATTCCACGAGGGAATTGGAACTCGCGTCCGCCACCCAGACAGGACAACAGGCAGTGGCAGGGACGGGATTTCCACAGCCAGCCTGGCAAGGCAGGAAGTCCCCCAGAGCAGCCAACTGCCTCCAAACAGCCCTCTGACTCAGGGTCTCCCAGGGAAATGTCTGGCAGGCATGATCCCATGGCCCAGACGTATTCCTCAGACAGAGTGAGAATCTGGGGCGCTACGGACACGAACGTTACCTGGTCCGCTCGCAGTACCTTAATCTTGGCATGAAGACGGGCATTCTTTTTCTCGGTTTCAGCTAGCTTCCCTCGGGTCTCTACAAGGGTACTATTAGTGTCTCTGGCCGTAAGCCAAAGTCCCCAAACTGCCAAAGCATCCTTAGATGGCCCGAATGGGTTCTTTGATTTCCGTGCCAGGGTGTACGCTTCACAGAGTGTGGCAAAGGGATCGGTCGTCTGGAAGATGGAGTCCTTCCAGGGGCATTTCCCCTTATTCAACACCCACCTTTCTAATTTTCCTCGGACCTCTTCCTCCAACATGAGGTCCTTGCTGATGACCTTACTATTCTCAGCCATTCTACACAAACTACACCTATTCTACCAAACTCTCTAACACAAGAATGGGACCAGGTCCTGGAGTGACAGGAAGGATCACCTAGACCCCTGGGGGAACTGAAGGGAAACGAACACAGCGGAACTACTCTAGGAAAGAGGGATGGGAACCTATCTCCAGCCTGCCCAAACAAAGTCACTTTAGTACACCCAAGCCCGGTTTTCCACCTCGACAGCGTTGGGGACTAAAGGACGAGGAAACGGTTCAGGGACAGGGAGGCCACCTAGACCCAGGGAACCCTCAGGAGTACTCCACCTGCCTGAAGGGGGGAATGAACCCAGTGGAACTTACAGCGCTGCCTGGACAAGCAGCGGAGAAAAAGGGCAAGGAATCAAAACCGAACCATCCCTACCTGGTTTTCTGGGTGAGGGGTACCTTCCTCTACCATGGGCCAAACCTCTAAACCCTAGGCTAGGTTGGGAATCACCACCCGCACCTAGTTGGCTAGCCACTTGGGACGCACCCGAAACTACACAGTGGGACACACCCGCGCTTTTCACAACTACCAGCGGGACGCACCCGCACTCTAAGGATGGGACACACCCATATACTACTCTGGGGGGGGGGTTCTTCCTTAAGTGCTATTTGTGCCTTACTGCTATGGTGTTGGATGGGTATAGGCTGTTCCTACTGTGCTAACACCCTAAGACTCTGGATCCCAGCCCATGATGGACCCCAAATTAGGGATGTGATTCCCAGGTCAGCTTGTGTACACCCCTTGCTATCGGATGATGGTTCACTGCGGAGAGCTAGCGACCACGCCAGGGCGGCTGACATACACAAACCCAGCAAGAAAGGGGGATAGGTTCCAACCCCGATAGAGTAGCTCCTAGAGCTCACACACACAGAATTCTCACACACACACGTGTACCTGCCTAACTGAATTCTAGCAACCTGACTGGCTGTTCCCTAAGTCAGTACCAGCCTGATTTGAGGAGGTTCACGACTCCTTCTCAAATTAGGGGTACCGGGGTTGCCCGCGTTGCTCCACCACTCTGTTACCCTGTTTCCTGGGGGTCCCGGGAGGGACACCGAATTGCTATAAGTTGGGGAAATTAGTTCAGAGCACAAGTTGGCAATACAAGAGGCAGGGTAACTTAGCAGGATCTTGCAACCCAGTGTCTATGGGGTCAGGCTGAGTCAAGAAGCAAACCGGTTGGAAAATAATGAATAGTCTTTATTAAATACAGGCACACAATGTATGCAACACAAACACACAGATAACTAAGGAAAATAAAGGTGTGAGTAAGATAGCGGGATTTTTAGAGGGATAGTTGGTTCGGGTGATACGAAACCTGTCCTGAAGTCTGGGAGAAAATAGAGAGCGAAGCTGGGATTCGATGTATCTCAGCACATGGAGCTGAGGGGAAGCTCGCCAAGCAAAGCGGTAGCAAGGCGGTCTGGAACTCGGGAGCGATCCGAGGAAGGTCTCTGAATCAAGGGTTTTTATAAGGAGAATTGTGACTGCAGGCTAGGTCGGACTTAGGGGAAAACAATAGATTTGGAGTTGGAGACAAAGCCTCCAAAAGGTCAGAATTTGAATGATTGAATTAGAGCCGAATGTATCGATAGAGTAGCCGGTATGCAAACGTGGAATACTTGAGCGTTGTATAGCTCGATCATCAAGTTGCCAGCGCGAGGCAGAGAATCCTTTGTAGGTTGCGTGCATACCTAATGGAGTACTTGCCTTGAGGTCTCCTAAAGCGGCGAGTCGGCTATTTTCTGGCCTGCCTGTATTGTCTAGGAATATTACGGCGATAATCGGCCGAGCCTGTCTGCGTGCTTGTCCGGGGGCCTCGCAAGCACGTGGAAGGGATATGTGAAGCCGAATTTGAGATATCAAATGATATCTTTTTATATCCCCAAAGCTCGGGCTAGTCAGGGCAGTAACAGCATGGTGAACCTACGCCTGAGCATGTCCAGCTTCCTGGATATGGCGGGGGTCACCAAGCCTGAGCCTGTACCAACATCCCGATATCCATAGAAACGTTCCGTTTCCAGTTGTGGGCTTGCGAGAACTGAGGCGAAGACGACGGCCTTTTGGGTATCGGCTTCCTCCAGGGAAACAAGCTCACGGTGGATTACGCGAATGGGTTTCTATGGCAGTTAGATCAGGGACCAGCAGAAATTTCGGCTCTGCACTGTTGTGCCGCCACTAAGACTCCTGCCACTGGCCCGTTAGCGACCACGCTACCCCTTTTTGCATACGCGGAGGAGACTTTGGCTACTGCCTACCCCTCCATGCAGACATTCTGGTGCCACATTGTCCTTCAAGGACCCGGCGGCACATTAATTGCGACTATGGTGATAGTCAAGTGGGCCTGGACTAGCTACGGGTCCATCTCAGTCACCCTTTTTCCTGAAGAGTCAGTTTTTCAGGAGGCACATGGGTCCAAGACCAGCCTCCTCTCTGCATTGAAAACGAGGGTCCCAAACCAGGAGCAGTCTTTACCACTCCTGCCGGTAGTTCCGGAGACCCCTAGGAAAGACTGGAAGGGAAAAAACCCCGATGGGAAAGCTCTTTCGTTAGCGCAGCACAGCAATAGCAGGACCTTGCTTCCCTTCATGGGATGGCAACCCCTGTGAAGAGGCGGTGACGTCAGCTCCCCTTTTCGCCCAGTGTTTTCCTTGTAAATAGATCCCTTAGAATACTAGCCTTTGTAGTGATGGAGCCCCATCTCTGTGTTCCCTACAGGGAGACGGAATGGGACCGTTCACGTGGGCTGCAGTCTTGTTTCTCTTGACTGGATACGCCCTCGGAGCCTCACCAGAATACAGCCAGGTGTACACAGATTGGCAGTTTGATGGACGAGCAGTGTGCCACTGGAACCCATATCCCAAAGTAGCTGAATTGTTAAATGGGACGCAGCTGTTCCCCTGGTTCCAGAAAAGATACCCCTTCGTGCTGTCCACGCGTTTCCAGATTCACTCTAGTACTAGACTGAGTGCAGGGTTAAGGATGGCCGTTGCCGGCGAAGAGCTTAAACTCAACCCCAGCATGGCCACAGCCGCTGCTCCCATGACCGCCAGAGTGGTCCGGAGCGATCACCGCCACACAGCTCTAGTTGTGCTTAGCTTCACTTTTGACGATTGTCGCCCTACATGGGTATGGAAGACATATATATTTCATTGACAGAATGTCACCCTGACCTCAAGAGGTTGTAAGTTCTCCTGCGGGAAGATGTGGTGCCCCGACTCGGATGTCCACACCCCTCCTCCTCCTGAGCGTAACCCGGCTATGTATGTGGGTAGTCCGCAAGGACATAGAGATGGTCGCTTACTCGAACGTCCAACCCACAACAACCAAAATGATCCTAAATTTCACGGTTGTCAATATTTCTAGAGTAATTCCAACTTGCCAACTGTATCTAAAATTAGCATGGACGCAGTGGGAACACTGGGAGAAATGATGGCTGTCTTTCTCCCATCCACACACTAGCCCTAAGCGAAATGTCCTAGGGACCGCATTAGGCAGAATTGGAACTGGCGGAGCATACATTAACGCCATGGACAGTGAGGTCCCGGCAAACAAATTAGGCGTAATTGGCACTAAAACGAGAGACATTGGAATATCCTCCGCTGCCGGCCTAACCAAAGTAGCAGGAGGAGTAGATTTGATAAGTCAATTGCTCCCACAGTGGGTTGGCGTCGAGGGAGACATAATATCTGACCTTGGCCGTGTTCTACAGAACACGACCCATGATTTGTCAGTTGCAATACAGTGCACTCAACTGCAGAGCACCATGATCACCTTTGCTGCTCAGGTGATCCAGGCCAGCCTCATGGGATTAATGCACCCTGAGATCCTGAGCCTACTCAGAGAGCGATATGCGGAATCTCTGGAACACCCTGCCGTTTTGGCGCAGATACGGCATGCAGCGTGGAAGAGCCTAACTCTCACGGTTGATGTTGCCCATGAACGGATTCTGGATCCAATAATTTTACAACCAGTATCCCATTTAGGACTCCCCCTCATAGCCGCCAAATGCCACTTTGCTACCCCCACAGATGTACCATTGGTCCAATGGTACACACGTTTGATTTGGCCGGTTGCCTATTCCACCGCCATTGGATTTAGTGTTTCCACAAGCCTAATAGTCTCAGCCACCGCTACACTTCTGAATACTTGGTGATACCTGTCAATACCACAGTCATGGCCCAAATTAATCGTGAGTGCTTCTGTTTAAGGACTCCTTGCGCAAATGTGACAGTACTGCCTAGTGGTGCGAATGTAAGAGTGAACCGCACCGCTGGGAACCCCTGCTTTTGCTCACAGCTGATCCAAGACTGCTTTGGTAATAACTTCTATCTCCAGCAGGAGATACGAGATTACGTCTTGGAGAGCGCGTACATACCCACGGAATCCGAATTAGTCGGATTCCACCTAGAAAACAAGATCCCTATGTCTTTATGGCTAAGGAATCTCACCAGCCTATCTCAACAAGTAAAGGAGGTCTCGCACTTCCTCCATCAGATTACCTTGACCGTTAATCATTCCGCCAAAGTAATCCTCAGTACATCTGAAGATTTGGAATCAGCCGCTAAACAGTCGTGGTGGGACACCTTCACCTGGTCGTCCACAGGGCAAGCGATAGCTCACTTCACCCTCCACCCTCTACTCATCTTGGTCACGTTACAACTCATACTTGCCCTATGTCTGATTGGCCTTGCACTATGGGTTAAGAGACAGGTCTTCCAGTTTCAGGCTGGCCGCTTTTACTGAAAAACTCCGAGGCTCGTGTTTTGTAAATAGTTCTTTGTGAGTGTTTTGTGTTTTTAAAGGAAAAAGTGTCCCCTTAGTTCAAAAAGCCTATCCGAAGGTGACCGTCTTTCAGGCCTCCCTTCGGAGTCCAGCTTATATCTGTGGGCTAGTGATACTGCTTGCTCAGGGCCAGCATCGAACCATCGGCACTAGATGGATGAGCCTGCCCCAAGCCCTCGGTTACATCATCAGGCTTGGAGCTTCAGTTTTGGTCTGCATGAAGGGAAGGTGTGAGTGTGCAGGTCCATGTTATACGGACCGGAGTGCGAATAGGACCTTCATAGCTGGGGGTCCTCTCGTGTTACCGGGATGTTAACATGGGTGTCTTTAGGCCGGTGAGTCAATATGGTTCCCGAACTAGCAGTCTCACTGCCCAGATCAACGGCCCCACTCTGGCCAATACAGCCTCAATCGCAGTTGCTATTTAAGTCCCCACGGATTCTTAGTCTTCTCAGTCATGATGACCCAAATGTTCCGAAATCCCAATAGGCTTTGAGCCGGCCATTTGCATTTACTGTATACATTGGCTATTAATTATGTCAGTTCTTCTGTTAAAACTCTAATAGGTTAATTGCCCGGAGGTCTGGGAAGATCCCAAGGTCATACCATCACCCCCCGAGTACCGTGGGGGGGGGTGACGAAGAAAGTTGCTGCTCCATCTGATGGCTGATGCTTGGAAATTCCTGGTTCCCCGACGACACCTGAAACCGTGAGGGAAGGTGACCACGCAGCCTGCCGATGGCAACAACGAACTTTTGCCAATCCTGCTACCTTGTGCTAACCCGAGAAAGCCCAACAGACTGTTCCAGTCTCCAACTCTGCAAAGCCTCACCGTTCCTGAAAGTGCAGCAAGCCAGCTAAGCTGCACCGACTTGGACATTTTGTTGCTGTTCCTGCTCCGTTGCCTGGATGGACTTATGTTTTGCTCGCTCCCTCCAGCTAAAACTTTTCCTGTTGCAAGGGGGGGTGCCAAGACTTTTGCTTGCACCTCACTTCCCCCGGACTATGAACTCTCATCCACACTGAACTGATTGCTCATTGGATTGCCTTCATTGCCAGACCCTGCACTGGATTTACCGTATTCCATTGATTATTTCATTGATTGCATTTGCTATTTACTACCATTGCTCATTCTTTGACAGTTCCCTATTGACAGGACAGTTTGACATTGCTTATTGTTTAATTGTTGATTGTTGTTTAATAGACGTTTGTGTGTGTGTTTAGGTTTAGGTTTCAGTTAGGAATGTTGTTATAAGCTAGAAACCCTTTGCTTTTCCCCAAAATTCCCTTTCCTGTGGAGTGATACAGCTACCCAACCTGCAAGCCCCTATTCAGTTCTAAAATGAATTTTGATTTTAATTGGAAAATGACCGATATTGTCCCCAACATCGCCCATTTTCGGGGGGATATTGTTACTGCCCTGGCTAGCCCGAGCTTTGGGGATATAAAAAGATATCTTTTGATATCGATAATTCGGCTTCACATATCCCTTCCACGTACTTGCGAGGCCCCCGGACAAACACGCATACAAGCTCGGCCGATAATCGCCGTAATATTCCTAGAGGCAGGCAGAAACAGCCGACTCGCCACTTTAGGAGACCTCAAGGCAAGTACCTCTATCAGGTGTGCGAGCAACTCTCAAAAGATCCTCTGCCTTGCGCTAGCAGCTTGATGATCGAGCTATACAATGCTCAAGAACTCCGAGTTTGCATACCGGCTACTCTATTGATAAATTTGGCTCTAATTCAATCATTCAAATTCTGACCTTTTGGAGGCTTTGTCTCCAACTCCAGATCTATTGTTTTCCCCTAAGACCGACCTAGCCTGCAGTCACAATTCTCCTTATAAAAACCCCTGACTTTGAGCGCTTCCTTGGATCGCTCCCGAGTTCCAGACTGCCTTGCTGTTGCTTCGCTGGGCGAGTTTCCCCTCAGCTCCACGTGCTGAGATACATCGAACCCCAGCTTCACTCTCCATTTTCTTTCGGACTTCAGGACAGGTTTCGTATCACCCGAACCAACTATTCCTCTGAAAATCCTGCTATCTTACTCACACCTTTATTTTCCTTAGTTATCTGTGTGTTTGTGTTGCTTACATTGTGTGCCTGTACCTAATAAAGATCATTCATTATTTTCCAACCGGTTTGCTTCTTGACTTGGCCTGACCCCATAGACACTGGGTCGCAAGATCCTGCTAAGTTACCTTGCCTCTCATTTTGCCAACGTGTGCTCTGAACTAATCTCCCCAACTTGTATAATTTTGATAGCAGTTTGGTGTCCCTCCCTGGACCCTCAGAAAACAGGGTCACAACGTGAATGGGTTTTTGTGACAATTAGACCAGGGACCCCCTGAGATCTCCGCGGTACACCGCTGTGCTGCTATTAAGGCCCCTGCCCCCATGCAGTGTGTGGCTGGTGATCCATGGGTACAAGCATTCCCTGAAGTTTGGATTAGAGACAAAATTGAGTGTGGCAAGGTGAAGCGTGCTTGCGTGTTAATCGAAGGCAAGGATCCCCCGCCACAGAAGCAGTACAAGTATCCTGCAGAGGTAGAAGGTGGCATAGGAAAAACAATTGAAGGACTTGTCCAGTGGGACGTAGTCACTTGCAACGGCCCCAAACCCTCGGTCTACATCATCAGGCTTGGAGCCAAGCTCTGGGTCTGAGCGATGGGGGGGACCTCGGCGAGCATCCGCCAAGGGGAACCCCATCCTGTTAGGGGGGTCTCACGTGGTTGGCCTGCCAGTGGGGTCTAAGGTGTGGTCGGGTTGGCATGGCTTCTTGATCGGCCTCAGGACCGATGGATGGATGCGGGTTCCGAATTAGCAACCTCACTGCCTGAATAGCCTAGCATCACTGCAAAGGGCCAATGGAGTAATGTGGGGTCCTGAATCCGCAGCCTCGCTGCCTTCTTGGCCTTCCTATGGCCAAAGCAGCTCTATACTTGGGAGCTATTTAAATCCTGGCTCCCACATACACTTTCAGCTCACAGCAAGCAAAAATTGTTTCAACTTGAACTCCCATCAGGCACTGAGCTGGTAATTTGCATTTTATCTGTGTATTGGATAACCTTGTTGTCAGTTCTGTTGCCAAAATAGCTATAGGTGGACAGTTCCGGAGAGCAGGGAGGCCCACCCGGACCTGACCATCTCCCCCCGGGGTATCGGGGGGGGGGGGGGCGTGAAGAAGAAAATCACAGCTCCAACCGGGAGTCGACTCAAGGAGATGCCCAAGTTCTCTGCAGCAGCTATGGGACCATGGGGGGGGGGTGACCCAAACACCTCCGGACAGAGACAAAGGACTTTGGACTTAAAACCCCATTTTTGAAAGACTTTTGCCTTCTTGATCACCAAAGAAGCTCTTCATGGACTATTCCTTTCTCCAAGATCTGCAAGATGCAAGCAGCTAATAGTCAGCTCACGATTGTTAGCTAGTAACAGTGGGCTCTGCCATGGCTGCCACTTCGTGTTGGCCTCAATTTGCTTTGCTTCTCTTCCCCATTCTTTCTCCTCTTTGCAACTGTAAGTGCTTTGGCAGAGACTGAGTGGTCTTCCTGGCTGTTATCTAAGCTGATCTAGGAGCTTTGTCAGGTAAACAACAGGCTTTTTTTTTTAAGATGCTTTAAATGCATAAAGAAACAATCAAGCCTGTGCCTCACTTGTGGTTGCACCAGTTGACAGGACTCCTGTGTGCCTTACACAGCAGAGCAAGCAGGAATTCTACTGACAAAACTCCTCCTGACATGAAGGTATTGCTTTATGCCTGCTGAATTTCTATTTGCCACCCATCTGGATAAAGGCACAGGAGCACTGAGAGAAAGAAAGTAGTTGGCAACCTCTGCACAGAAAGGAAGATTTGGCCTCTTTGGCATCAAGTCTCACTAGTCAAAGATATTTCTTTTCCTTTGCAAAAAGGAAAGTGGTGCAATAGTGCAGTTTGTTCTGAAGGACAGAAAGGGAGGGGGGGCATGCAAAAGCTGCAACAATAGCCAAAAAGTCATCTTTGCTTCCTGAATCACAGTCCAAAGACTTACCTTTCTCTTTCTTATTCCAAGGGCATACAACCTCCCCATTCCAAGAAAACAATCCTTCATCTACAACATCATTAATAAATGGGTGCCAGTATTATAAAGTGCTGGATCCAGCAGCGTAGGGTTGGCTAACTTTTTTTGTTGTTGCAAGAGCTGCACTGTGCTGTTTAAAATGAACACCACATTCACTAGTCTGGGAAGAAGAAAATCATACCCAGGCGATGTGGAATCCTATATTTCCTTTGAGAGCAGGTCACTGAATCCTTCATATTTTTTCACTTTCCGCATCACCCATGCCAGAAGAAGGGGGGTTTTGTTTTGGTTTTTTTATCTGTAGAAAACAGATTATCATTTCAGTGGCAGGTTCAGGCTGGCCATGGATTGCCCATGCCAATATTTAATTATAAAAAATGAATAAGATGACATTCTGAAGTCCTAATTTTTTACCATGTCTAGCTTTGGGGATAAAGTTTTGGGCCACCATCCTGTTACTGACCTACACCTGTGTAAGTTCTTGCACAGAAGTAGGAGGACGTTTTTCTCCAGTGCAGAACAGCCATATTCAGTTCAGAATTGTTGAAGTAGACTTCTACATACAATGCCCTCATGCATGTACATCCACTGCAGATGGGTGCCCATGGTATTGTGTGTATTGTGCGTTGGGGCATATTGCGCTGCAGCTGGCATGCATGCATTTTTCACATTGCAATTAAGTGGTGGTGTGACGTTGTGTAATTCTGTGAGTGTAAATTTATGCTCTGTCTTCCCGATGCCGGATCTAGGCTTTGGCTTTTAGCTGTGGCTGTGGGAGGGGGCAAGAAATAGATTTAAAATTGTGAATGGTGCAGATAACGTGGAGAGAGAAATTTTTTGTTCCAGAAAAAGAAAAATTCAAAGGAAGTTTGGAAAGAGCTGAACTGGGTTGTATTCAGAAATGCCAGTCCATTAGCAGAGGTATGAAGAGAGATAAGGGTTTCTTGACACATTAACAATATCAATAAATGAGTTTACACCACAGTTACCTATGTCACTAAAGAATTCTAAAATAAAGAGAGAGGGAGAGAGAGACACTTTTGAGTAAGCCGTTGCTATTGCTTTCATACCCTAGGATTAAGGGACCACTTGACAGGCCTGCATTGTCTTTCACAACTTTGAAGGTTTATGGCCAGGGTGACAATTGACATCTTTCTGTACCTCATTGTGCCCGGTCCCCCTCCCACAACTATATAGCTGAGCTTAAAAACCTGTGACTTCCATATGGTACTCCGTCAGTGCATCTGAAGAAGTGGATTGAAATGCACAAAAATCCACACTAAATTAAATCAGTTAGCCTGTGCTGGAGTCCCTTCCAACCCATTTCCCCTCCTTTTTATGAACAGAGAAAGATTGCCTCGTTTCTCTTTCGTCATGGGCCCTAGTGCAGAAATGGCCTGAGTCGACTTGAAGGCACAAAACAACAGCAACAAGTAGGGAGGTAGAAGGGCTTGTGCTCAATCCTTCCTCTGTAGCCACACAGAATTCAGCCAAGTGCTAAAGGAGGGACAGTTCTCTCATCTGCCAGCCACCAGCAGACTGGTAAAAATGTCCATAGGCTATTAACGTCTGTAATCTGAGCTTATTTACCTGGCTGCGTTTAAAGAGCAGAGGACTCTATAGGGCAGAGCTTTCCAGACTTTTCATATTGGTGACACACTTTTTAGACATGCACCATTTTGTGATACAATAATTCAGTTTTATGTATTATAAATAAATACATCATAAAGCATACACCATATATTTTTAAAAGTATAAATGAAGGGCTTTCATGAGATATGTTGTGTCCACATACATTTCGTTCTTACAATTTATGTATGTGTCCGTAGTTACTAGCAAACCAGAGGTTAAACTAACTAACTCACCATGATCTTTCTTGACCCAGGCGGCAGCAACACTCCTACATACTGGAGCTGACACACTAACATGTTGCGACACACAGTTTGGAAAGCTCTGCAAGAGATTTGAGAAGGCAACATTAGCAATTTTGCAGCCAGTGCTGCCTCTGCTCCTCCCACCCTCCCCCTGGCCAGAGAGTATGCTTAGCATCAGAGATCCTTCCCCTAGCCACCAGCACATGGCCATCAAGGTACACCGCAGGTGTGGGAGGGAGGTGGGATTGCACAGGCAGCCCATGATGCTCCGCCCGCACGATACAGGATCTTGCCCGTTTGTGATTGGCAGATCTTGACCCAGAGACAGCACCAATTATTTCAACAGTAATAGCAGTTTTCTAAGCCATGGCTGCGTTCACTTAGTGCAAACAACAGGAAAGAATTGTGTGGCTCTTTCTACCATGATAGGGGTTCTGATTGTAATTGAAAAAAGTGGATTGTCAAAAAGCAATCACAAACTGCTTTTTTTTCTGTACCCAGACTGAACAAAAAGATGGTGCTGAGTTGATTCATGGTGCATCTCTTAAAAATAATTGTGCACACTGTGTTGTTGACTGCATCATCCTGTTAGCTTACACTCTCAAAAAGCTACAGTTTAAGGCCAGAGAGACAGACAAAGAGGACAGCATTTCTTGGTTAAGGAGTTTGGAGTTTATTGCAGAGAACAAAGTAACAGCTTCATGAGCACATGGGTGCCATCAAACAGGGGACAAGCATCCCTTTTTCTTGCAGATAGTTATAGGAGAGCAACAAGTTTCTTATCAGGGCCTTGGCCAATCCTAGGTCAGGACCCAAATTTTACCTAATACCTAAGAACAGAATGTTGAATCAGCTAGGAGAGGGGGAGATTTGGTGGGCATCCATGAGTGTGTGATCTGCCTGTCTTCACGAAATGGCAGAAACCACCCATTTTGTGACTCTTGCTCTCAATCCACCTTTGTGCATTTTACTGTACAGTACTTTTGTATATTTAAAGATAAGCTTTATATTTGTACTTTTGGTTCCATGCTTCAATGATTTCTGCTTTTCGTCAGTGTTCCAGCCCCTAAACTGTCAAATAAGCAGAGGATGCCTGTATAGCCTTGGATACAAATGTGTTACCAGTCCGTGGTGCATTGGAAAAAAATAATCATTGCTATTCCCCCATATCAAATAACTTGAGAAGCACCGTTCTAGGGGGCCTGGGGGCATTTTCACCTTGTTTTGCCTCCCCCCTCCCAGGGCTGTTTCAGATCTTTTTTACTGGTTCACTTCCTGTTAGGAAAAAAAAAAGGCTACTGCTGCTAGACAAAAATATGGCCAAATCCCCCCCCCCCCGGGTATCTTTTGAGAGCATTTGGGGCAAAAGAAAAAACCCACAATTTTTTTCCAGATGAGGAAGGAGCCACAGGGAAATGCACTTTTCTACTCCATGTCTGGTTCAAGTATCATTTAAGGACAAAGAACCATAAGCAAAGAGAGCAGGTGACCTTGGAACAGTCTTCAAGAGTTAAACCCTGGAGGGCAAACTGTGTTGCAGGCACAAAGGTATTCCGGTCAGAGATTTCCCCACAATGAGGGATGCACAGTAATGTTCTTTCAGCATGTCAACTTTTCTGCATTTGCATCTATGAGTATAAATTCAGATCTGCAGATTTTATGCAAACCTGTGTCCTCACTTGTCTTCCTTATTATGGCAAAGAGTAAGCAGTCACTCTGTTCTTCAGTGAGGCTTATATACCTGGTTAGAATTTGATTTTCTACTTTCCGAATTACCTTTGCTGGAGGAGTCACTTAATCACCCGTCTTCTCTGTGTTGGGTTAGCCTCCAAAATGCTGCAAAAAAAGGAATTCTTCAGCATCTACAATTGAGTATCAGGTGGAAAGAAAAGTATGCGCCATCCCCAACTGACAGATTTGTTTCTTGTTATGTGCCTTCAGGTTGATTCTCGCTTACAGTGATTCTCTCACAAGGTTTTCTTGGCAAGCAGTGTCTAAAGGAGGTTTGCCACTGGCTTCCTCTGTGTAGGACTTGCCCAAAGTTACCCAGAGGTTTCCATGGTTGAACAGGGATTTGAAATCTGGTCTCCAGGCCATTGCCACGCTATGCTGTTATAGTGCTATTGTTTCACTTTCAACCTCCTATGGAATCCTGGGGTTTGCAGTTTAGGGAGGGGACTTTAGAATTCTCAACCGGAGAGCTCTTGGGCTTTCTCAGGAAACTACAAGCCCCAGAATTCCACAGGAGATTGAAAGCGGAATAAGAGCACTATAACAATGTAGTGTAGAAATGACCCTAGAGTCGAAGACTCAAACCACTAGATCACACTAACTGCCAATAACAATTCTGTAAGGTAGCTCTTTTGTGCTTTCAACTGCAGCCCTATCACAGGATTTTCATGGCAGGATTTGTTCAGAGGTAGTCTGCCATTCACTTCCTCTGAATATAGCCCACAGCACCTGGTACTTCCCGGCGGTAACCCTTCCCAATACTAACCAGTTCTGACCCTGCTTATTGTCCCCAAAATCAACGATTTGTGCCTTCAGAGTATTTAAGCAGCCCTCAGCTATAACCCTGATGGACACAACACTGATTGTGCTTTCTGCCTTTGAATCTTTATTACTATATAATATACCAAAAAAAAGAGTTACACGTTCATGTTCAATATAAAACAAGATCTCATTAACACAAATGTGCACACATTTATTTATTTATAAAATGACAATAACAAAAATGGAATTGGAAATGTATAAAACAGTCCCTCTTGCCAGGTATGTCTTGGGGGGAGTTTACATCCAGGGTTCTGAGGGCAAGAAGTGAGGCAGTCTGTGTGCGTGTGTGTGTGTGGCCATTTCCACACTAGACTTTTATAGTGCTATTATTCCATTTTCAGAATTCTATGGAATCCTGGGGCTTGCCTCAGACTCAAGCCAGTGGTGTGTGTCTACCCCAGCAGCCACTACCAGAAAACCTGCCAAGAAGTTTCACTCTACGTAATCGCAGAATATTTTGATCTGGCAGATGGCTTGGCAAACCAGCCGGTTTGTCCCAGTGCTGTAGTTGTAAGTGTGTTACCCTGAAAATTGGGGGTATCTCGAGGACACCCATGTTACCCTGATTTCTAGGGGTCCTGGGAGGGACATCTAAATGTGCTCAAACAATGGGGAGGGAATTAGCAAAGAGCACTACTTAGCAATGCGAGAGGCAGGGTAACGTAGCGAGATCTTGAACCCTATGTCTACGGGGTCAGGCCGAGTCAATGATAAGGCAGAAGTTAATAATAATAATTGTTTTATTGAAATACAGTCAAACACGTGTATGCAACACACTCACACGAAGAACTATAGAAATATAAGGTAGGAGTTGGATAGAGGGATTTTGAGAGGAGGTTTGGTATGGGAAATACTATACCTGTCCTGAAGCCCAGTAATAGCAAAGAAGCTGGGGAGCGTGGATTCTCAGCACGTGGGGCTGAGGGGAGGCTCCTCAAATGGAGAAGCGGCAAGTTGGGAGGCAAGTCACGAGCGATCCAACGAGACGCTCGAAGTCAGGGGTTCTTATAGGGAAAATTGTGGCCACAGGCTTGTCCGTACTTGGGGATAACAATGAGTTTGGGGCTGGAGACAAAGCCTCCAAAAACTCAGTACTTTAGATGATTGAATTATGACCAGATTGTCAATAGAGTAGCCAGTATGCAAACGCGGAGTGCTTGAGAGTTGTATAGTCCGCTCATCAAGCTGCCTGCGCGGGGCAGGGGATCTTTTGTAAGTAGCGTGCATACATAATGTGGTACTTGCCTTGAGGTCTCCTAAAGCTGCATTCGGCAATGACTGGCCTGCCTAGATTGGGATTTGAATGGTTCGGCTATTGTCGGCCGTGCCTGTGTGCGTGCTTGTCCGGGGGCCTCGCAAGCACGTGGAGAGGAATGGGTAGAGAAGGCCAAATTATTGATATCAAATGATATTTTAATATCCCACAAGCTCGGGCTAGAAACAGCGGTAACACCCAAACGGATTTCGAATCAAAGGAATTAACAGAGACACTCAAAGCTTGCGAGAGGTCAGGGCAAGGGATCTTTAACCCTATGTCTATGGGGTCAGAACCATGCAAGAGTCAGAGGAATAGTCTAAAATAAATTTATTAAAACTAACAAAGAAGGTCACAACACACGTTAGCAAATAATCCTACACTCACACAAGGGCTACAGGAATGAAGTTGGAAACAAGAGACACTTGGCATACGGACCTTAGTCTAGGTGTCCTGGAAAGGAGAAGATTAGCGAAGGCTTGGTGTAAAGCACCAAGGGGAGGCTGAATCCTGGGGCTGGAAGGCTGGAAGCAGCGGGGTTTCGCGGCGAGTCGGATATGCGAGTTGCGTTTAGCTCTCAGCAGTGTCTGAGAGGCTTAAGTGTGACACCTAGGCAGCAGCGAAACAGGCCCTTGTCCGGTCTGGGAGGCTCTACGAAGAGGCTCAAAAAGTGAGGATTTTTATAGCCAATTTCTGTCCTCAGGCTGTGTATAGGGTAGCAAAGTGGCATTAATGGGCGATGATTGTGGAATATAATGTTAGGCAAATATCACGACCTCTCCTCGGTATGGTTTCTCCCGGGAAAGTCCAGGTACATGATAGGATTATCATTCCAAATTGATAGACCTTGATTGTCTATCCTCCCAAAGTTCATCAGCGTGGCTTGGGGCTGAGGCAACCTTTTTATTAATCAAGGAGAGAGTCTATTGTGGCTACCTACAGATACATGACTGGGAACAATAGGCCATTATCCTTTAGCGTAAAGGACGTTGTCTACATTCCCATACAGCAGCAAAGGCATTGTTGGTCTTGAGAATTTAATTCAAAACCAATTTTACTTGCAACTAACCTTTGCTAGCCAATATCCAATATGGGGGAAGTCATGCCAATTTTAGGGGCCCTCTCTTAGGGTTACTGTGGGGTGTAATAAGTGTCTATATGAAGGTTCTGAGAAGAGAAATGTGTGCTCAGGCAATCCACCCCAACAAATACCTGCAAGAGAGAGAATGAACATGATTTAGTGGAAGCACAGCATTGATTTGAAAGGTTTATTGATTTATTCCAGTAGATGCAGTGCCAGAGTTAACTGCGCAGAGGAGCATCCACACTGACATCTTAATGCAAAACCATTCAGCGATGGTGGAGAAAGTAGAGGGAAGATGGGTTGCTGATGAAGATAAGTGTTTAATTCCTTTTCTTTTTTTCTTAAAAAGAAGGGCTATGGTTCAAGCAGAAAAGCCACTATGCCGTAGCAGCTTGAATGTTGGGGTAGGACTCTGGGAAAGTGCGGTTCAAACTTCCACTCAATCATGAAATCCCATTGAGTGATCTTGGGCAAGTGCCACTGTCTCAGCCTGAGAGGAAGGCTGTGGCAAATCTCCTCTGAATAAATCTTGCCAAGAAAACCCCGGGATAAGTTCACCTTAGAGCCACCATAAGTCAGAAATAATTTGAAGGCACAAGCAAAATGTGCGGTTGATGCTTCAGTGGAGAAGAAGAAAAAGGAGAAGCACTGGCCGACACCCCTACCAACCCAGCCTACGATGGCTATGGTCGAGGAGGCCGATGCCCCAAATATTTCCGAGGAACCCGGCGACACCCACCTTTCCAGTGGTGCTACTACCGATGGCCTTGGAGGAGCCTCCGACTTGATTGGATCCGCCAGTGCTGGCTGCATGGGCCTTACCGCACAGTCAATCCGAACATGGGCTGGACCGTCCAGAACCTTGCTGTTCTGCCTTGGATACTCCTTGGGCTCTGTCTCGGCAGAGGGCAATTTCTCGTGACCACCTCTGTCATAGTACGGTGTGCTCTCCGGGCCTTGCAGGCAGGTAACGATCCCCACGGTGGCGGGAGGCCGCCCCTGATCGTGGCGAGTCTTGGACGAGGCTTGACTCACTGGCCTTGGAGAAGCCTCTGATTTGATCGGATCCGCCTGTGCTGGCCACATCGGCCTCGCCGCACAGTCAACCCGAACATGGGCTGGACCATCCAGAACCTTCCTGCCCTGCCTTGGAAATTCCACAGGCTCCGTCTCAGCAAAGGGCAATTTCCTTTGACCACATCCGTCATAGTACGGCACGCTCTCTGAGCCTTGCAGGCAGGCAGCGATCCCCACGGTGGCGGGAGGCCGCCCCTGATTGTGGCACGTCTCGGACAACGTTCGACTCACCGTCCTCGTCAGCCTCGTACTTTGCTCGCTATGGCCACGATCACGTATGGCGGGAGCAGCTGGGATCGTACTACTCATACTCCCCTGCGTATAGAGACCGGTATCATACTGACATCCGTCACTGGTCGCCATACTGCCGTTGGTCCTGGTCTCCATCCTCGGTGTCCCGGTACCGCCTAATGTCTCAATACCAAAGTCTCCATCCCAGTCGAGATCACGGTCTCCGTATTACCACCATCAGTCCAGGGACCGCTTGCTGCACCACCCGCTGGTACTACCACCTCCTTGGGTTTCAGCGACTGTTTCTTGCCCAACTACTGAGGCCCACTCGTTGTCCCAACAGCCATCGATGGCTCTAATCTCGACCCAGTTGATTGGGCGCCCAATTCTGGCTGTTCTGCTGGTACCGTCCTCGATGGCGCCACCGGTGGTCACACTACCATCGGTACGGTCTGCGGTACCGTCCTCTGCACCTCCTCTGCCTCCGCTAGGCCTCCGCTAGGCAATATTGTTACATTTGAACACGGCGTTCTTAAACAAAAGCACTCCTTGTTAATCTCTGCCAGTAGGATCACATATTTGGAAACATTGCTTTGACCGAAACCATCAATATTGTGAAGACACTGTACCTAATGGTAATGAAATAAACAACCAGATAAATCAAATAAGTGTGTAACGTTGGACCAATGGTACATTTGTCGGGGAAGTAAAGTGGCAGTAGTGGCTATTAAGGGTAGTCCTAGATGGGATAATGGATGTAAAATTACTGGGTCCAGAATCCTTTCATGTACAACTTCCACCTTGAGAGTTAGGCTCTCCCAAGTGGCATGCCGTATCTGCGCCAAAGCAGCGAGGTGTTCTAGGGACTCCGGGTAGCGCTCTCTCAGCAGGCTCAGGATCTCTGGGTGTATTAATCCCATGAGGCTGGCCTGAATCACCTGAGCGGCAAAGGTGATTATGTTGCTTTGCAGTTGCGTACACTGAATAGCAACTGACATATTGTGTGTCGTAGTCTTTAAGACACGACCAAGGTCAGACACTATATCTCTCTCTGCACCAACCCATTGCTGTAACAATTGACTGATCAAATCCATTCCTCGCATCAGGTTAGTTAAACCAGCGGCGGAGGACACACCAATTTCTTTAGTCTTAGAGCCAATCATGCCTTATTTATTTGCCAATACCTCGTTATCCATTGCGTTAATTATTGCGCCACCAGTACCTATCCCTCCTAAGACGGTCCCTAGGACGCTTCACTTAGGACGAGTGTGTGGGTGGGAAAAAGACAGCCACCGCTTTTCCCAGTGCTCCCATTGTGTCCATGCTAACTTCAGATAAGGCTGGCAGGCAGGAATGACTTTCGAAATATTAACTACTGTGAAATTTAGAACCATGGTGAGGACAACAGGTTGGGAGTTTGAGTATGCGACCACCTCTATATTCCTACGTATTACGGTGCTTCCCACATACATGGTAGGGGAACTAGCAGAAGGAGGAGTATAAGCAGGGGAATCTGGACACCACATTTTGCCACATGCGAATTTGCAGCCAGTCGAGGTACGGGTGAGGTTGCGGCATGTGAATAGAAAGGTTTTCCACTCCCATGCTGAGTGACAATCATCGTAGGTGAACCTAATTACAAACAGGGAGGCATTGAGGTACTGGCTCCAGACCATCCTGACGGTCAACGGAGAAGGGGCAATGGCCATCTCAGTGTAGACCTTAGCTTCTCTACCAGCCACAGACATTCGTAGCTCAGAGCTAAGCCTCCCTCGGGGGCATACCTGTATCTGTGAATACAATTCAAATGGGTACCTCTTCTGAAACCAAGGTAGCAGCTGTGAATTTCGTAGCAGGGCTTCTGCCTCCTGGTAAGGGTTCCAATGGCAGATCGCCTGCACGTTGAATTGCCAATTGGTGGTGAATTGGGTGGTGTATTCAGGAGAGGCTCCGAGAACACATTTAACTAACGCAAACAGTACTGCAGTCCACATGAACAGTCCCATTCCTTCTCCCTGTAGGGAACACAGATACGGGAGTCCATCACTATTAAAACTATTTACAAGAGCTGTTTACAGAAATGGGAAGGCCAGAGAGGTCGCCACTCCTCTCTGTCCCGTTCAGACAAGGGTCATTTACCCATTGTCAAAAGCCTCATAAATTGAGACAAACGTCTCAGACAAATTAATGGCTGGCACTTCCTTGCCATTTACGGAAGCCTGGCAAATCACTGGGCTCACATTAGGCTTTTGGGGGCCTGGATCTTCCGGCTCGGGAATTACCACTGAGGCGGGATCAACAGACTGACCATTCCATTCCTTAAGTTGGGAGACGTGGAAGAACTTAAGCCAGTCTCCCTTCTTCCTCGGTATGCCGACCTGGTATACTGCACGGGAAATCCTTTTCACAATGGGGACGGGACCCACCCATTTAGCGGCAAGAGAGTGCTTGTCCTTATAGAAGTTTCTATAAAGGACCGGCTGCCCTTCTTCCCACTGGCACAGGTGATGAACCCATCCCAGCCTCTTGTCCATCTTTTGCAGGTTCTTACCTAGTTGTTCTGCTACCTGCCTATGTATTTGTCCTATATGTTGAATCAAATTCTTCACGCACTCATTATTCAAAACGACGGGTTCCAAGCCTGACGGCAAACTAGGGTCGATCCAGAAGGTATGTGTGTGGGGGGTCTGGACAATCACACAGGTGCCTCCAATCATAAATTCTCAGTGTGTTAGAGCCCAGACTAGTGAGAGGCAAGTTTTCTCGGAGGGGGTGAATTTATCCTCATGGGAGTTCAAATTACCTGAGGCGTAAGCTATCACTCGCTGAGTGCCATTCAGTTGCTGCGATAGGACTGCTCCTATACTCCTATCTGAGGTGGCTAGTTGTATGAGGAACGATCTAGACATGTTCGGGTGTGCCAATGCTGGTGCTTTCATAAGGTCCTCTTTTAACTGTCCAAATGCCTGTTGTTGTGCAGCTCCCCACTCCCACTCGGCATTCTTTTTCAACGGGGCATATAGAGGCTTCGCCTTGGTGGCGAAAGACTCGATAAAATCCCTGGGGAAATTGAAAGTTCCCAGGAGCGAGCAAAGAGAATGCACGTCTGTGGGGGCAGGTAATTTCGCAATTACCTCGACCCTTTGTGCATCAGGAGTGCGTCTTTCTGCTCCTAAACAAAGTCCTAGGTATTTGACCTCCATGGTCACCAACTGTGCCTTTTCCCTACTGGCTTTGAATCCGGTGTCTCTAAGGATAGCCAGTACTTCATGGGTAATGTCCCTAGTTTTGTCTTCCGAATCCAAATGGATGAGGATGTCATCCACGTAGGACAAGATGTGGGCTCGTGAGGCTGGCTGCAGCCTAGACCACATCTTGACCACGTGCGCATGGCAGATGCTGGAGCTCGAGTGAAAACCCTGAGGCATTCTTTTAAATACATACTGTTGCCCTCGGAACGTGAAGGCGAACTTATACCAGCACACTCCATGTAGTGGTATGGAATGGAAGGTGTTAGCCAGATCCAATACACTATAATATTTGGTGCCAGCCGCAATAGCGGACAAGATCTCACTGTATTTGACCATGACTGGTGCTATGGGGGGAGTGACGGAGTTCAAAGCCCTGAAATCCACCGTCATTGACCACGTTTTACCGTCGGCCTTGAGCACAGGCCACAAGGGTGCGTTACAGATGGACTGCATAGGAGTGATTACGTTCCACTTGACGAGTCCTTCGATCGTCTTTCCTATGCCTTCCTCTGCCTCAGCAGGATACTTGTACTGCTTTTGTGGTGGGGGATCCTTGCCTTCGACTAACACGCAAGCACTCTTCACCTTGCCACACTCAATTTTGACTCTAATCCATACTTCAGGGAACGCTTGTACCCATGGGTCAGTGGCCACACACTGCACAGGGGCAGGGGCCTTAATAGCAGCACAGCGGTGTACCGCAGAGATCTCAGGGGGTCCCTGGTCTAACTACCACAAAAACCTGTTCGCGTAGTCAACTGTAAGCTTATTTCCCCAGAGGAATCCGATGCCCAAAAGGCCTTCGTCTTCCCCGAGGTTCTTACAAGCCCACAGTTTAAAACTGAACATGTTGATGGACATAGGGATATTGGTCCATGCCTTAGCTTGGTGTCCCCCCCCACACCATATCGAGTCAACTGGACAGTCTCAGGGGTGGGCTCACCGTGTCTCACCAATTTGGGGTGCAGCACATTCAGCACTGCACCAGAATCCACAAGAAGGGTGGCAGGAGTCTTTTCCCTCTCGGTCCCAATACCTGCCTTCACCCAGAACCTTCCCCACTTATCTGGCTTCAGTCGAGCTACGACGTTGCAGGGAAGCTTCCTGGACCTGGGAATAGGGATTCCTGCAGGTCCAGGCTAGGATAGTATCAAGTCGGAGGAGGGCTGTTGGTCACAGTGCTAACTGGCTGCTTACTTCCCACCTGAAGCTGCTTCTCCAGGGTCTCGATAAGCTCTGATGTTGGCCTCTTGTCGAACTGGCTTATGTCCAGTCCGAACCATCTAAGCATATTCCAGATCCATACTCGGTCTGAAGAGTATGTCTGGGCTGTGGGGTCATAACCACCGGACATCTCTCTAGGAGCACCAGTGTCCGGGGTTTGCTTTGGGGCTACAGGCGGCTGAGCAGACTTCCTGGTCCTGCTGGGCAGACTGCTGGAGTCCCTAGCCTGCCTCTGCCTATTGTCCTGTCTGGGAGGAGGACGCGAGTTCAAATTCCCCTTGGGAACGGAATTTGGAGCCATCTTCCTATGCTGGGAATGGGGTCCATAATTGGAGTACGTGACCTCCTGTATGGGCTCCCAATTCCCTCCGTCACATCTGTGGGGTTTGGATGGGGGCTTCAGAGAACCAGCCTCGCGAAGCAGGTCAGCGACCCGCCGGAGGTTGTTTCCGAATTCCTCCCATCGAGTGGTAGCAGGATCCACTAACCCTCAGGCCATTTTTGTCTCGTGGTTCAAGCCTCCATACAATAGAGTCTTGAACTCCACGTGGTTAAAGTTATAGCCACCAGGAGCTAGGGGAACCTTTTTGGTTAGAATGGCCAAAAGCTGTTTTCTGGCCACGTATGCTTCTGGGTTTTCTTTAGACCCTTGCTGCTCCATGACATACAGCACACTCGCACTTTGTCCGGGCCACAAAATCCTAATTACCTCCCTCATCCACTCGTGGGCCTCCAAGCGGACTAGCCCTCGGGCGGCCATGGTAGACTCCAACATGGGGAGTTCGGATGGTGACATGCACAGCCTCGCCAGCCGGGTTAAGTCCTGGCCGTTGACTGTGGGGTGGGAATCGATCACTGCGTTTAACCACATGATCCCTGTCTGTCGGTTCAGAGCACCAAGTTGATCTGCAATCGCCTTGGCCTCTGTGGCTCTCCATGGGACTCGTGTCTCAGTTACCTGAGTCTCCTGTACTTCTGGTCTATCTGATCCTCCCTCTCCTAGGGGGGTGGTCTGTCTGGTCATGGACCGAGTCTCAACTGGCTGGATTGGGACCCTGGGGTCACTGCAGGCTGGGTTATGGGGAAGAGTGGCTAGAGCATCCTCTGGCAGGGGCTCTTCAGTAGAATCACAAGCAAACAAGGGGAGTAGCTCTGGACACACCGCTGAAATCAAGGTCTTGAGTGTCTGAAGCTGACTCTCCAATGCAGCTATCTGCTTATTGCAAGCCCTGTGACTAACAGCCTCTTGCTGCTCCTTGACCTGCCCTACCATGAACTTGGCTGCAGACCTGGCGTGAGCTAGTTCGGCTTCTAAAGCACGTGCTCTCTCCTCCCACATGTAAGCCTGCAGAGTAGGATTGCTCAACTTTTGTGCGGTAGGCTGCGCGACAGACGCGAACATTACTTTGTCCACGCGCAGAGCCTCTATCTTGGCATGAAGCCGGGCAACTTCCTTTTCTGACTCTCTTAAGTTCTCTCTGGTCTCTACCAGAGTCCTTGAGGCATCTCTGGCCGCAGCCAAAGTCCTCATGAAGTCAAAGCATCCTTAGATGGCCTGAATGGGTTCCTTGACTGGCGCCCCTGAGCATACGCTTCCCTTAATGTGGCGAAGGGATCTGCTGTTTGGAAGCTTGTCTCCTTCCAGGGGCATTTCCCCTTGCTCAACACCCATTTCTCTAACTTTCTTCTGACCTCCTTCTCAAGCATGAGGTCCTTCACTGCTACCTTACTGCCTTCAGCCATTCTAACCTTACACTAATACACAAGGGGACCAGGATCTGGAGGGATGGGTAGGATCACCGAGACCCTGGGAGACTTTAGGGAAACGAACTCTGCGGAACTTAGTGAGGGAAGAGGTTTGGGAACCTAACTCCAGCCTGCCCAGAAAAAGTTACTTTTGTCTGACTAAGCCCGGCCTTCCACCTTGACAACTTAGGGACAAAAGGATGAGGAAACGGCTCAGGGACAGGGAGAGTCACCTAGACTCTGGGGGAAACCTTCACGAGTACTCTACCTGCCAATGAAGGGGGGAAACGAACCCAGTGGAACTTACAGCGCCACCTGGCCAAGCAGCGGGGAAAAAGGGGCAAGGAACCAAAACTGAATTGTCCCTAACAGTTTTTTGGGTGAGGGAGCCCTTCATCTACCTCTGGCTAAACCTTCAGAAACCCTATTCTAGGTCGGGATTCACCACCTGCACCTACTTCGCTAGCAGTCGTGACGCATCCGAATTCAAATTCAGCCGGGACGCACCCGTGCTTTCTGAACTACAAAACGGGACGCACCTGTGTCTCAAACTAAGGGGGGGGGGCGATTTCTTCCCTAAGTGCCTTTTGCCTTGCCTAAAGTGTTGCCTGCGTGTAGACTGTTCCTAGCACCCTAGCGCTTCAGATCCCAGCCCGCAATAGACCCCAAGTTAGGTATGTGATTCCCAGGACAGCTTGTGCACGCCCCTTGCTATCAGTCTTGATTCACTGCCCGAGAGCTAGTGACCAAGCCGGGGCGGCTGACATACAAACCAAGCAAGAAAGGGGGACAGATTTCCAACCCAGAAAGAGTAGCTCCTGGAGCTCAAGCACACAGAGTTCACGCACACGTGTTCCTTCCTAACAAAGCTCTAGAGACTTGACCGGCCGTCAACTAAGTCTATACCAGCCTGATTTGAGAAGTTTCGCGACCCCCACTCAAATTAAGGGTACAGGGGTTGCCCGCGTTACTCCACCACTCTGTTACCCTGATTTCTGGGGGTCCTGGGAGGGACACCTAAATGTGCTCAAACAATGGGGAGGGAATTAGCACAGAGCACAAGTTGGCAATGCGAGAGGCAGGGTAACGTAGCGAGATCTTGAACCCTATGTCTCGGGGTCAGGCCGAGTCAAGGATAAGGCAGATGTTGAATTAATAATAATTGTTTTATTAAATCACAACCAAACAAATGTATGCAACTCACTCACACAAGAAACTATAGAAACAAAGGGAGGAGTGGATAGAGGGGTTTTTAGAGGAGGTTTGGTATGGGAAATACTATACCTGTCCTGAAGCCTGGTTAGAAGCAGAGAAGCCGGGGAGCGTGGTTTCTAAGCACGTGGAGTTGAGGGGAAGGCTCGCTGGACAAAGCGACAGCAAGGCGGGATGGAAGCCAAGAGCGATCCGAGGAAGTGCTCAAAGTCAGGGGTTCTTATAGGGAAAATTGTGGCCGCAGGCTAGTCCGTACTTGGGGAAAACAATGAGTTTGGGGCTGGAGACAAAGCCTCTGAAAGGTCAGTATTTTGAATGATTGAGTTATAGCCAGATTGTCAATAGAGTAGCCAGTATGCAAACGCGGAGTGCTTGAGTCTTGTATAGTCCGCTCATCAAGCTGCCTGCACAGGGCAGGGGATCTTTTGAAAGTGGCATGCATACATAATGTGGTACTTGCCTTGGTCTCCTGAAGCTGCATTAGGCAATGACTGGCCTGCTTAGATTGGGATATGAATGGTTCGGCTATTGTCGGCCGCGCCTGTGTGCGTGCTTGTCCAGGGGCCTCGCAAGCACATGGAGAGGAATGGGTATAGAAGGCTGAATTATTGATATCAAAATGATATCTCGGGCAAGCTCGGGCTAGCAATGGCGGTAACAAAAAGGTTTCAAGAGGAAACCTGAGGAAGGAAGCTTCCAAGCATAGTGTGTAGGGGCAAGCTTCAATTGCTCTTTGCATGTTCTCAGAGGCGTTTTATCTCTCTCCCTCTGTCTCTCTCTTTCTGTGTGTGTGTGTGTCTTGACGATCATCATGGGGTGTGGCTGGAGGAGAGACAAAACTACAAAACTGACAGAATTTACAAGACATTTTCCTTCTTATTCCAACAGGTTTTGAGGAAAAAGTGCTCTTCATAATGCTGGATTTTGCAACATGGGCCTAAAAGGCTATTTCAGCATACACTAAGAACAATATACAAGTTTTTATATATTTTATATATATTTATATTTATATATACAGCATAGAGTGGTTTCAACATTCTTTCCCACCTCCTCCCACTAAATGAATCTAGGAACTGTAGTTCTTTATCAAATTGCTAGCAGATTCTCCTGGCCACACTACAATCCCCAGCATTCTTTGGGAAAGTCTGTAACAATTCGACTGGAATAAAATGGATACAGGTTTGTAACAGAGGTGGATATTGCTTCTTTCCCATAGCCTACCTTTGCTACTTCAGCAATGTTCCAGACAAAGGACTAGGTGCTCTAAGCAACTACCTCAATGTGCTGTGTGATGATATTGAAATTCTCTTTACAGTCAGCTGGAAAGGCATGAAATGTACAATTAACTCTTCAGTGGCTCGGTTGTAACTTTTGAACTAAGTGACTATCACTGTCTTAAATATATGATAAATCCTAACCCATTCCACCAAGTGGAAATCACTCCCAAAGGCCCAGTATAGAATCCTAGGCCATTTCTGCACTAGACTGTTATAGTACTATTATTCCACTTTCAACATTTTATGGAATCCTGGAGTTTGCAGTTTAGGATTTACGGGCCTCAAAGGCTTCCATAGGATGTTGAAATAAGTCAGCATGGAAACAATTTGACAATTTTTTTGCTGCTGAGGAAGTGTCAACTGGTAAAATAAGACTAGGAAGTGTGCGGACCCCTAGATATCACTGGACTGCAATTCACAGAATCCCTCAGCATTTGCTATGCTGGCTAGGACACATCTTCCAACATTTTGCAGGTGGAAACAAGGCCATATGTGTCCAAGCAGCATCAGCATTTAGTCAAACGGACAACAGTTCCTAATGATAAAGGGCACACAAGCTAGGAGAGGCTGCAGCAGTTTGCTTTGCCCTGTGCCTCCTGGGAAGGGCAAGACTCAGCCCCATCCTCTCTCTTTTCCTTTCCTCTCCCTCCTGCTCAGTTAACTGAGTGCAAACTACTTTTGTACTCTGAATTCACTTTGCAGCAACTGAAGTAAGCTGAGGACAAAGGGGGAAAGTGGGAGGACAATAGAAGAACTGGGATGTCTGAAAAGCAGCTGGAAAAGTGAAGCTACAGAGGCAACAGTGGCACTGCAAGGCACATCTTTCAGTGCATCACAAAGGATTACGAGGTTATGGGAAGGAAACCGAAGGACCTTGGTGCGCGCAATTACCAAGGTTGTGATTTCTTCTCTCCTCCCTGCTGAGGGACATGGCCCACGAAGGGAGAGAAGAATAGTGAAGGTCAACAGCTGACTCCGCAGATGGTGCCGCCAGGAATGGTTTGGGTTTTTTGACCACAGTCTGCATTTCCATGAGGATAGTGTTCTGGCAATGGATGGACTGCACCTCATAACTGTTGGCAGGAATGTTTTTGCTAACAGTCTCGCAGAGCAGATCAGGTCTTTAAACTGAGTTTGGCCAGGGAGGGATACAGCATTATTCGGGGCAAGGATTCAGTGAGTGCTAGGCAAAAAAGCCCAAATGATATAGGTAGAGCAGGCCAAGTAGTACTAGAGACTAACAGTGGGAGGAAAAGCAACTTTAGTAAAGGACTTGAGGGAAGGGCACATGGTCTTAAGTGTCTCTACGCCAACACACAGAGCATGGGAAATAAGCAAGATGAACGTGAACTATTAATACAACAAAATGAATATGATTTAATAGGCATCACTGAAACCTGGTGGGATGAAGCTCATGATTGGACTGTAGGAATAGGGGGGTATAACCCATTTCGCAGAAGCAGACGAAACAAGAAGGGAGGAGGAGGAGCTTTATATGTCAAGGATGTTTTCACCTGTGAAGAGATCCAGGACTTAAATCCGGGAAGCTAGATCGAGAGCATCTGGGTAAGAATTAAGGGGGCGAGAAACAATCGGGATGTGATTGTGGGGGTTTCCTACAGGCCTCCAGGTCAACCTGAGGACTTGGATGAAGCCTTCCTGGAGCAGAGGACCACACATTCAAAAAGGAAAGATGCCGTGGTAATGGGAGATTTCAACTATCCTGATATATGTTGGCGGTCAAACTCTGCCAAGACTGCAAGGTCCAACAGATTCCTCGCTGGCCTTGCAGACAATGTCATAGTCCAGATGGTGGAAGAGGTGACAAGGGGATCGGCTATTTTCGATCTGATTTTGACCAACAGAGATGACCTTGTGGATGAGGTGGAGAACTTCCTGACGCTAAGAGCTGTCCGGCAGTGGAATATGCTGCTGCCTCAGTGGAGTGTGGTGGAGTCTCCTTCTTTGGAGGTTTTTAAGCAGAGGCTGGATGGCTATCTCTTGGGAGGGCTTTGATGTGTGTTTCTGCATAGCAGGCAGTTGGACTGGATGGCCCCTGGGGTCTCTTCCAACTCTAAGATTCCTTGATTCTATGTCACATGCTGTAAGTCTGGGAGTGGCTAACACAGGTTAAAAAGCTTACATCATGCGGAACTTCCGGGCTAATGGCGGAGCGAACGGCCACCTAGGACGAACGCGGTCTCTAGGTTGTCGCCACGAGGGGTTTATCTAGGTGAAAAACGGGACAGCTGTTACGAACTGGCAGCTTGCGATCGGGGGAAGATCGCAAGTTTGTGGGTTCGGAAGAGCCTAGGCAAGTACTCCCCCGGTAAAGGGAGTCCAGAGGGAGTTCGAGGGGGATCGAGAAGACCGCCAGACCGCTTATCCGAGGTGGAAGCACCGAAGGCAGGCGGACAAAGGCGGAGGATCGCAGAACGTCCACGACCGCTCGTTGTGTCTGAAGAGTTAAAACTTCAATTAAGCAACGCCAAGACCCTTTTTAGAGACTGAGTGAGTACAAACAGTATTGAATTTGATCAAGAAATGCTAATCTCTGACTTAAGAACATAATTTTGCCGTAACTGAGTGGGTACGCTGCGAGGAAAAGAAGCGGCGAAGGAGGTTTTCTCCATGTGTCTGGACGAACAGAATTAAGGACTGATCTGGTGATTTTCTTCTTTGTACTGACTGGGCTTTTTGGTAAAGGGACAAATTGGAAATAAATGAAGATAGTTAAGAGCTAAATAAATACCTACCGAAGCCCCCTCATTACCCAGGAGTTAAATAAATGGGACATTTAGACATTTGGACAGTTAGGTGCAGCGGGGAAAATAAATCTACCAAGCTATAACCGAAAAGACTCATTTCAACAACTGTTTAAAGTGAGAGACGGAGGAGCGGAGAAAGAGGGCAGATAATCGGCATGGATAAGCGACGGGGGGAGTGAAGACGACAGTCGGGAAAAGAAGAAGAGAGGAGACGAAGGAGACCAACAATCAACGATTAAGATTGGAAGTATTACAGATATGATAAATATAGATATAAGTTTGGAGTATAATATTTAAAAGGGTGAATAAATAACAAATATATAAATATCTATAAAATTTATAAATATAAAAGAATATAATCTATACAAGTATATAAGAGAACGTTAAAATTTGAAGTAGGACAAAGCTTGATATATAAGGTGAAAATAGTCAGAAGGAACACATATATTTATATATATATAGTAACTTACAGTAAGTGGGGGAGGATTTAAAAAAAATCAGAATTCATTGAAAGGTTTATGTGATTATCTAAAAGTAGTAAGATATTTAAAATTCATTAAGACACTTGTGTGAGATAACTTAAAAACTTTTATTTGAAAAGGGAAAAAAAAAGACAATTGTTTATTATTTAGTTATATATACTATTAATTGTGAAATTAGAGTTTGTATGGGTTTTTTTCGGACTGTTTTTTCTTCTCTGTGATCAAGTGTTATGGTTGCTGGCGCATAAGTGACCTTGAAGCAAGTAACGTACCCGAAATTTAGATAACTTAATAAGCAGCAGCTGTTTCACCGGTAGAAAATATAAGTTAATAAGAGGACGGTAATAGATTCAACAGTGACATCCGGTGGTCAACTATAAAATTACATTTGAATAGTAAATCAAAAATATTACAGTAAAATGGCCTCTGGTACAAGAAAAGCTGCCACTAAGCAGACAGTAAACCAACCAACATTGCAACAAACAAGAAGAGCATCAATGGATATAGCTTCAACATCATTAGATACCAATTTAATATTGGAAGAATTAAGAAAATCAAGAGTGGAAATAAGACAAGAAATACGACAAGACATGAAAGAAACAAGAACAGAAATAAAAGCAGAAATCAAAAAAGAAATAGAGGGATTAGGGAAAAAAATGGACCAAATCTCCAAGGAAGTATCTATAATAAAAGAGGACGTGGCAACGCTTCAAGGAAGAACTAAGCAAATAGAAGACACATTGCAACAAGTGAAAGAGAAACAGAAGATAGAAGAAATGAGACTTAACAGGACAGAAATGAGGTACAGAGAGCGATGTTTGAAAGTGAGAGGGGTGAAGGAAAAAGATGCGGAGAATGTATATGACAGAGTAACAGCAGCATTAACAGAGTATCTTCAATTACCAGAAGAAAGAATCCATGCTAGTATCGAAAGGATATTTAGAATTAATTCAAGAGTTGCAAAAGACAGAAATCTTCCAAGAGATATCGTGATCAGTTTCACAAATCTGAGGACGAAAGATTTGATATTACAAAAAAGCTATCAGGAGAAACTGATCATTGATTCACAAGAAGTAAAAATTTATAAAGATATTCCCACGCAAGTCCTGAAGAAAAGACAGGAATATAGATTCTTAACGCAACTTCTGTTGAAAAATAGTGTAAGTTATACATGGAACAGAACTGAGGGGATATTTTTTACCTTTCAGCAAAAAAGATATAGAATAAATAATATGGGAAAAGCTAAAGAAGTTGCGGAGAATCTAAAAAAGGTCTTCGGGAATATAAAGAAAAAACAGGGAAGGAATGGTGGAAGAGAGGATGAAATGGAAAAACAAGACGAGGCTCTAGGAGCGATAGGAGGAGAACAACAATCAGAAGAGGAGGAAAGGTCGGCAGAAGAGGAGGAATTTGAAAAAAGCATAGAAAAAGAAGAAGATGAATATCAGGAAAGTGAAATAGAGATCCAAGAAGACAACTACAATAAAGAGACGAAGAATATTTATAAAAACTGAAAAATGGATCTAAAAATTTTATCATGGAATACGAAAGGACTAAACTCCCAACATAAACGTCGACACATATTTCATTATTTGGAGAGAGCTAAACTGGACATTATATGTCTACAAGAAACCCACATAACGGATAAAGATATAAAGTATTTGAAAAATCCCAAGTTGGGGCAGTGCTTTACAGAGTCATGGGAGAAAAAGAAGAGAGGGGTCGTGATGTATATCAGTAATAAGTTAGAAGCACGAGAAATATTCGCAGATCCGGCTGGTCATTACTTGGGAGTAGAAGTTACTATGGTGGGAGCTACAATGTTATGTGTGGGGATATACTCTCCAATAGAAAACAAAGATAGATTCTATGCAAAAATTAATAAATTAGTAACGGAATATACTAATGAAAGACATCAAGAAAATATATTAATTTTAGGGGACATGAACGGCGTATTGAATCCATTGGAAGATAGACAATCATCCAAACAAATAAAGAAAAACCAGGGAAAACTTCCACAAGTTTTCTTTAAAATGATGGATGAACTTGCTTTGATTGACGTCTGGACCTTCAAACATGGAGCTGAAAAAGGGTATACATTTTATTCTGATCGTCACAACTCCATGTCCAGGATAGATATGTTTTTGATATCGAAGACACTTCATAAATATATCCGGGACATGGAGATATTACCAAAAATAGCATCAGATCATAACCCAATTCTTTTGCAATATAGTCAAGGAAAGAAAAAAGAATATAGTTGGAGACTTAATGACAATTTGTTGACGGATGAATCAGATATTAAAGAGATAAAAGAAAATATTCAAAGATACTTCGAAGAAAATATGAACAACGATGTCCAAGTGAAAACAGTTTGGGATGCGGGAAAGGCTGTAATAAGAGGACAGTTGATTAAAATTGGAGCGATAAAGAAGAAGAAAAGAGAGCAACATCTACAGAATCTATTGGAGAGATTAAAAGAAAAGGAAAAAGAGTTTAGGGACGATATGGAGAATGTAAAGTTGAAGATGGAAATAAAATTGTTGCAAGACCAAGTGGCAGCTACCGACATGGAACAGGTCGAAAGGAAGATGAAATATTGCCGGTTGAAGTATTTTGAACATTCAAATAAGCCGGGAAAGTGGTTGGCATATAAATTTAGGAAAGAAAGAGAGAAAAGAAGAATATTAAAAATTAGGAAAGGTCAAACAGAAATAACAGACCAACAACAAATCAAAAAATTTTTCGCTAAATATTACAAACATCTGTATGGAAGAGATACAATAGAAGAAGTGGAGAGAAAGAAAGCCAGAGAGTATTTGGATGAGCAAAAAATTGTGAGCTTATCGGAAGAGCAGGAAGAAATGTTAAATGCAACAGTTACGGTCGTAGAAGTTACAGAGGCTATTAGGAAATTAAAGATTGGCAAAGCACCGGGACCAGACAGATATACCGCCAAGTATTACAAAACCTTTGTTGCAGAATTGGCTGAACCTCTGGCAAAGACAATGAATCAAATTGGACAAAATGGATCACCAGAAACATGGAGACATGCCAACATAACACTGTTGCCGAAGGAAGGGAAAGATCAAACACAACCGGAAAATTATAGACCTATTTCATTGTTGAATACAGATTACAAAATTTTTGCGTCAATTTTGGCCGAAAGACTTAAGAAGATACTACATCAAATGATCCATGTAGACCAAAATGGATTCTTGCCCAACCGACAATTGAGAAATAATACAAGGATTTTATTAAACATCATAGAATATTTTGAAAAAAGAAGCGACAAGAAATTAGCCATACTATTTACAGATCTAGAAAAAGCTTTTGATAAAGTCCGATGGTCCTTTATTACGGAAACTTTAAAAAAAATGAACTGTGGTCAAAATTTTTTAAAATGGATAGAGGAAATATATAAGGACCAAAAAGCCAAGTTATTAATAAATGGGGAACTGACAAATTTTATTAATATCAATAAAGGAACCAGACAAGGCTGCCCATTATCGCCACTTTTATTTATAGTAATTTTAGAAGTATTAAATAACAAAGTTCGGGAGGATTCCAAGATAAAAGGAGTCAAAATTAAGAAACATGAATATAAGTTACGTGCCTTTGCCGATGACATAGTGCTTTTCTTAGAAGATCCATTGGAAGGCGCAGAACATTTAATAAAAGAACTTCAGAAATTTGGAGAAGCGGCTGGGTTAAAAATAAATTATGATAAATCAAGCATGTTAATTAAAAATATGAGACACTTTGAAAAAGAAGAGTTAATAAAAATAACTGGAGTTAAAGTGGAGAAAAAAGTTAAATATCTGGGAATTTGGTTTTCTGACAGTAATAAGGAACTCTTTGACAACAATTACAATAAAACTTGGAAAGAAATTGTGGGAGATCTGAAGAAATGGTCAAACTTAAACCTGTCTTTGATGGGACGAATAGCTGTAGTTAAAATGAATATTCTTCCAAAATTGATCTTCATATTTCAGAATTTACCCATAATAACAAATGATAAGCCTTTTCAACGATGGAAGAAAGATTTAACTAAATTTATTTGGAGAGGTAAGAAGCCAAGGATCAGATGGAAATTGCTAACAGACCAGAAGACGAGAGGAGGATGTGATCTACCGGACATAAAAAGTTATTATCAAGCAAACGTAATGGTGTGGCTTCAGGACTGGATAACGTTAAAAGATACCAGAATACTAGAGATCGAAGGGGCAGATTTGAGATTCGGCTTTCATGCATACCTTTGGTATGGAAAAGAAAAAATAGATAAAGAATTCAACAACCATTATTTAAGGAAAGCATTGTTGAAAGTTTGGCTTACTATTAAGAGAAATACATACAATAAAATACCATTATGGATTTCACCACAGGAAGCCTTATCTGGAAGATGGGCAGACCACAAAGACAACTGGATAAGATATGAAAATTTAATAGACCTGGGAAAGAATGAAATAACATTTAAAACGAGAGAAGAACTTGCCCAACAAGGAATTGTACTAAATTGGTTCCCTTACTTGCAATTAAAGGAAAGATTTAAAATAGATTTGAAATTAGAAGGATTTGCTACTCAAAGAAAATACAACGAATTAGAGACTATAGTCTTTACTAAAACTAAGCAAAAGATATCTTTGTACTATAAATACTTTGTACAGAGGCAATTGGCGGATGAGACAATAAAAGAAACAATGATAAAATGGGCAAAAAATGTCCAACACGAGATTCCGTTAGATCATTGGGAAGTAGCATGGAAGGAGACAAATGAATTCACAAGCGCACAGGATTTGAAAGAAAACTATATAAAGATGATGTATAGGTACCACTTATCTCCGGAACGTATAGACAAAATTTACCATTCAGGTAATAACAAGTGTTGGAAGTGTAAGGAGAAAGTGGGATCCTATTATCATTTATGGTGGACTTGTGGAAAAGTCAAAGCATATTGGAAGAAAATATATGAAAGTATAAGAGAAATGTTTGGTGTAACATTCCCAATGATACCGGAGTTTTTTCTTTTAAACATGACATTTTCATTTGAAAAAAATTTTACCAAGAAAAATAGCAGAGTACTGTTGAACTTGGTAACAGCCGCAAGGATAATTTTTGCAAAAATGTGGAAGAGTCCAGAAATACCGGATTTAGATCAATGGTATTTGAAGGTTTTAGAATACAAAGATTTTGATATATTTTCTCATTATGTAAAAGGTAAATCAATCAAAGAAATAGAGAAGGATTGGGAACCAGTAACTAAGTTCATTTCGGGCAGATGGAAAGTAAAATTTGAAAATAAGGTATAAAATATGTATATCAAATTGAAGAGAGAGTATTAGGGAAAATCCAGAAGTTGTAATCACATTAATTTTGCGAATCTAAGAATGGAGAAGCTAAAGTAGAAAAAAAATATATAAATGGACAGACAATTAAATATTAAGGGAAAAGTATACCAACTTGGAGAAGTAAATATGTAAGAAATTTCTAGAGTAAAGGTGTAAATATAGAGCGTGTAAAGAAAGGTCAGAGAAAGGGTAAAGCGGTAAAAGTTAGGTACTGAAAAGTTAGTAATTATTGCACTGTATATGTAATTCGCATTGTAAATATATCTGAAATTGGGAAGAATTAATATAAAACTGTCAAGAGGAATGTATACAGTTTGCAATGGAAAAATGTCATTAGAATATTATACTATTTTTTATTATATTTTATTCTTTTTCGATAAATAAAGAATGAAAAAAAAAGCTTACATCATGCAAAAGCTCTTCTCTTTGTTCTCTCTTTGCTTTGTTGCTTTTGCTCAAGTTACTGGATTTTTTTATGCTTCATGGCGAACACTTCTGAAGCAGTACGTAACGCTGCAATGCTTCAAATAAACTTTAACTTCGCCTAGACGCACTTTGTGTGGCTGTGTTTCAGCCTGGGGCAACCGGCAATGATCCAGCACAGTTTTCTTGCTTTCACACTCTGCACATGCTCTTGTGCCAGTACCTAAGCACCCTGAGAAATCATGCTTGGATTTTTTGTGTTACTGTCAAGTTTCATTCATTTCCTGACTTGATTTTTGTTTTTATGTGACAAAATGAATTAAATCAAGGAAAGATTCCCCAAATCAGAATCCATAGGAATCACCAGACAACCAACCGAGAGGTCTGAATGTAGGCACCAAAGGATCCATTGCCCCCCCCGCCTTCACTTTCCCATGAGCAGAACAGGAACATGGAGAATGGGAGGACCTTGTTGAATCAGTTCGACAGGCATTGTGGAATCCAGAGGATTCTTTTCAGATACTAAGTGTTGAAGGTGCCCCTTATGGATTCTCGAGTTGAGGATCTAGGAGACTTCAGTGAGTCCAGAGTCAGTCAGTAAAGAAGTACAAGCAGGGGCCGGTTTCAGCAAGATTTACAGGTGAGTCCTGCTCCCATTCATCAATGTCAGGTTCAGAGGAAGAGGGAGAATCCTCAGCTTCGATGCAGGCGCACATGAAAGATCCATCACTAGATCTTTTGGCTTGTTGCTTTGGGACCTCCGTCTTTCGGGGAGGTGGTTTGAAGCCAGGCAGAGTGTTTTTCTTCAGTAATAGTGGTCTTGGCTTTACATTCAGCAGCCATGTAACCTCTTTTTCAGCAGTTGAAGCAAGCTCCTTCACACATTCACCGTTTCCTTTCTTCACTGTCCAGACCTCCGGGTTTCTTTCCCCCAGGGGTCCTGTGCCCCGTTTCTTGGGCTTGACGTGTCCATGCCAGGTTGACACTCTCTTGTAAGCTTGTAAGCCAGGTCTGCAGCCAGGTTCATGGTTCGGCAAGTCAAGGAGCAGCAGGAGGCTGTCAGCCACGCAGCTTGCCATAAGCAAATTGAGGCACTGGAGAACCAGCTCCACACACGCAGGGCATTAATTTCGGCCGTCTGCCCCGGAGCTTCTCCCCTCGTTTACCCTTGATGCCCCCGGGAGCCGCTGCCAGAAGACGCTCTGGCCACCCTTCCCCACAACCTGGACTGGAGTGACCACAGGTTCCCAGTCCAACCAGTGGAAACAAGGTCAATGACCAAAAGAATTGCCCCTTCAGGAGAAGGAGGCTTAGATAGGGCAGAGGTGCGGGAGAATCAAGAAATAGAGACCCAAGTCCTGTGGAGAGCCACCGAAGCCAAAGCTATTGCGGACCAGCTTGGTTCTCTGAATAAGTCAACTGGGATCATATGGCTCTACGCAGTGATTCATTCGCATCCCACAGCCAATGGCCAAGATTTAACACAGCTGGCCCGGTTGTGTATGTCCCCAGCAGAACTCCCCACTTTGGAATCTGCCGTGGCGGCTCGAGGCTTAATGAGACTCGAGGCCCACAACTGGATGAGGGAGGTCATTAGGAGCGCTAGCGTTCTGTACGTCATGGAATAGCAGGGTCCAAGAGAAAACCCAGAGGCATACATGGCCCGGAAGCAGCTTCTGGCCATTCTAGCGAAGAAGGTCAAGGTCCCCTTGACTCCAGGAGGGTACAACTTGAATAATGTGGAGTTCAAGACTCTTCTTTATGGAGGTCTGAACCATGAGACAAAGATGGCCCTAGGCTTGGTGGAACCCATGACTACTGGTTGGGAGGAATTTGGGAACAACCTCTGGTGGGTCACTCACCTGCTCCATGAGGCTGGATCCCTGAAGCCCCCTCCTAAGCCGCACAGACGAGATGCACGGAATTGAGAGCCCATACAGGAGGTGACGTACTCCAGCTATGGACCCCATTCCCAACATAGGAAGACAGTTCCGAATTCAGACAGGACAACAGACAGAGACAGGAGCACTGGCAGGCTAGGGATTCCTGCAGTCAGCCGAGCAAAGCAGGGAATTCCGCTCCTCCTCCTTCAGCGCCAAAACAAGCCACGGACAATGGTGTTCCTAGGGAGATGTCTGGTGGTTACGATCCCACTGCCCAGACCTACTCGGCAGACTGAGTCAAGATCTGGGGCATGTTAAGAAGGCTCGGACTCTACATGAGCCAGTTCGACAAAAGGCCCACCTGACAGCTTTTGGAGGCCTTAGACAAGCAACTTCAGGCGGGAAGTAAACAGCCGGTCAATGCCGTGACCAACGGCCCTCCTCTGGCTGGATACTATCCCAACCTGGATTTGCAAGAATGGGGGTGCCCCCGGTCCAGGAAGCTTCCTCGCAATGTCGTGGCTCGGCTGAAGCCAGACAAGTGGGGAAGATTCTGGGTGAAGACAGGCATTGGGACCGAGAGGGACAAAACTCCTGCCACCCTTCTTGTGGATTCTGGTGCAGCGCTGAACGTGCTGCACTCCAAATTGGTGAGACACGGTAAGCCTACCCCCAAGACTGTCCAATTGATTGGATATGGTGGGGGGGGGGACACCGAGCTAAACCATGGACGAACATCCCCATGTCCATTAACACGTTCCATTTTAAACTGTGGGCTTGTGAGAACCGTGGGAAGGACGAAGGTCTTTTGGGCATCGGATTCCTCCGGGGAAATAAACTTACAGTGGACTATGTGAACGGGTTTTTGTGGCAGTTAGATAAAGGACCCCTTGAGATCTCTGCAGTACACCACTGTGCTGCTATTAAAGCCCCTGCCCCCGTGCAGTGTGTTGCTAGTGATCCGTGGGTACAAGCTTTCCCTGACAAAATTGAGTGTGGCAAGGTGAAAGGTACTTGCATGCTAATCGAGGGCAAGGATCCCTCACCACAGAAGCAGTACAAGTATCCTGCAGAGGCAGAGGAAGGCATAGGAAAGACAATTGCAGGATTTGTCCAGTGGGACATAGTCACTCCTATGCAGTCCATCTGTAACGCGACCTTGTGGCCTGTGCTCAAGGCCGACAGTAAAATGTGGTGAATGAAGGTGGATTTTCGAGCTTTGAATTTCATCACCCCCCCCGTGGCACTGGTCGTGGCCAAATACAATGAGATCTTGTCTGCTGTTGCTGCAGAAGCCAAGTATTATAGCATATTGGATTTGGCTAATGCCTTTCATTCAATACTGCTGGATGCGTGCTAGTACAAATTCGCCTTCACGTTCCGAGGGCAACAGTACGTCTTCAATAGAACCCCTCAAGGTTTCCATTCAAGCCCTAGCATCTGCCATGCCCATGTGGTCAAGATGTGGACTAGGCTGCAGCCAGCCTCGCAAGCCCATGTCTTGTCCTACGTGGATGACATTCTCATCCATTCAGATTTGGAAGACAAAACTAGGGACATTACCCATGAAGTACTGGCCATCCTTAGAGACACCAGATTTAAAGCCAGTAGAGAAAAAGCACAGTTGGTGACCATGGAGGTCAAATACTTAGGACTTTGTTTAGGAGCTGAGGGACACATTCCTGATGCACAAAGGGTCAAGGTAATTGCCAAATTACCTACCCCTACAGACGTGCACTCTCTCCGCTCGCTTCTGGGAACTTTCAATTTCTCCAGGGATTTTATTGAGTCTTTCACCGACAAGGCAAAGCCTCTATATGCCCTGTTGAAAAAGAATGCCCAGTGGGAATGGGGACCTGCACAGCAGCAGGCATTTGCCCAACTGAAAGAGGACCTCATGAAAGCGCCAGCGCTTGCCCATCCGAACATGTCCAAACTGTCCTGAACATGTCCAACTAGCCACCTCAGATAGGAGTATAGGAACAGTTCTGTTGCAGCAATTGAACGGCACTCAGCGGGTTATAGCTTACGCCTCCCGCAATTTGAACTCCCATGAGACCAAATTCACCCCTTGAGAGAAAACATGGCTCGCACTAGTCTGGGCCTTAACACACTGGTGGTTGTCCAGACCCTCCCCCACCGCTTAAGTATATTTTGTCTGGAAAAGTCCAGAATGGCCAGGTATCCAACACAAGGATAGCCAAATGGACCGTTTCCCTGGTGTCACGTGGGGTGGATTTCCAAAAGCAGCCACAAGATCCCCCGGCTCCCTGTGGTCTAGTTGTGACTGGAGCCACGCATGTGTGCCCTTTGTCACCTATGCTTAAGACTAATTGGCCGGTTGAGTGGGGAGCTTCACTTGAAGAGGCTCAATTGCAGGGTTTTACTTGTTGGTTCTGTGATGGTTCCTCCATGCAGGTGGACGGTAGCCCACGGACAGGCTTTGGAGCAATCCGAGTCACAGATTCCTTCACCCTACAGGGGAAAGCCAGGCCCCACTCTAGCCAAGTGGCCGAAGTAGAAGCTCTAAAGGCTATCTTAGAGTACAAACGGCTTGACTGTCCCTTAGCCATTTACACTGACTTAGATTGGACTGCTAAAGCAGCCAGTGTATGACTCCCAATTTGGCTCGAAAATGATTTGAAAACCACAGATGGGAAACTCATAGCCCATCTGGATAAATGGGTCAATATAGCTGCCCAAATTGAAGAGAGGACTGCCCCTACATGGGTTGCTCATGTCCGAGGGCATCAAAGGAAAGGCATGGCTTCTTGTATTTGGAACAACCAGGCAGATGCCCTTGCCAAGGATGCCGCCTTGCAGGACGATGGGGCTCCCATCGCTGCCATTAATGTCAACCCTCCCCCCATGTTTGACTTGGGCGTCCTCCAGAAGGGAGACCCAGAGATTTCTGAGCTGGCCAGGAATGGTACTGATGAGTCTGGCTGCTTTAAAATAGAACGGACTGATGGAGTGTTCTGGTCAGTAGATGCCAGGGGCCAGCACCATTGGATAGTGCCCAAAGATCTTAGAGGCGAAGTGATTCAGTTTATTCACGAACAGGGACATCGTGGATGAGGAGTCATGTTGGATAGGGTTAGGGAAACCAGCTGGTGACCCCAGATGAAGCAAGATGTGAACCAGTGGGTTGACAATTGCTTATCTTGCACCATGGTCAACGCTGACCCCTCCGGACCCAAAGCTCCCATTCAGTACCAAAGGATTGAGGGTCCCTGGACCCGAATCCAAATTGATTTCATAGGTCCTTTGCCCACCACACCTGGAGGGAAGAAGTACTGTCTGACAGTGATTGATCCCTTTAGCAAATGGGTCGAGACTTTTGCCTGCAGAGACAATATAGCCAGCACAGCTGTGCGGCTGCTGTTTAATAATGTTTGCGTTCGCTAGGGTGTGTCACGTGACCTTGACTCTGATCTTGGAGTTCACTTCACTGTGAAATTGTGCAAGGCGCTGGGTATACACCAATGATTCCATATAGTGCATCACCCGCAGAGCTCAGGACAGATAGAACTTACCAACTGTTCTTTGATGGAGGCACTCCGAAAGGTTGTGAGCTCCTCAGGGAAGGATTGGGACACCAAACTGCCTATCATCTTGATGGCCTTTAGAGGCACGGTGGCATCACATGGTTTTACGCCGCACATGGTCATGACTGGGCATAAAATGATGTTGCCAGAAGCCTTCTGGATCGATACCAGCATCCCTTCAGACTTGGAACCCGTCGTTTTGAACAACAAGTGGGTGAAGAGTCTGATACAGCATATCAGCCAGATACACCGGCAGGTAGCAACGCAACTAGGCAAGAACTTGCAAAGAATGGACAAAAGACTAGGATGGTTGCATCACCCTTGCCAGTGGGAAGAGGGACATCTGGTCTTGTATAGGAACTTCTATAAGGATAAGCACTCCCTTGCGGCCAAATGGGTGGGTCCCGTCCCCATTGTTAAAAGGATTTCCCCTGCGGTCTATCAAGTCCGCATTCCTAAGAATAAGGGAGACTGGCTTAAGTTCTTCCATGTCTCCCAACTGAAGGAGTGGAAAGGTCAGCCTGTCAATCCCACCCTTTGTGGTAATCCCGGACTCGGAGGATCTGGGCGTCCAAAAGCCTACTGTATGCCTGATAATTCCTCAGACTTCTTTGAGTTACAAGGAAGCACCCACTGTTAACTTGTCAGAGACGTTTGCCTCAATTTATGAAGCGTTCGACAATGGGTAAACGATCATTGTTGGAACGGGATAGAGAGCAGTGGCGACCCCTCTGACTCCCCCACTTCTGTAGATAGCCTCTGTGTATACATGTAGGTCAGTATAAGGTAGTGACGGACTCCCATGTCTGTGTTCCCTACAGGGAGGTGGAATGGGACCGTTCACGTGGATTTTGGTTTTGTTTGAATTGTTTGAATATACCCTCGGAATTTCTCCCGAATACACGACCCAGTTCACAACCAATTGGCAATACAACGTGCAGGTGATCTGCCATTGGAATCCTTACTAGGAGGCAGAAGCCCTGCTAAGCAATATGCGTCTGTTACCGTGGCTTCAAAAGCGTTATCCTTTTTTTTTATAATCATTTTATTCAAATTCACATATAAAACAACCAATTATAACTGTCAGCTTAATTGAAATATTTTTGATCTTCCACACTGATCTAGATTTCATTATCAATATTTCTTAACATGCTTATAATATTGTGCTACATTCTACTGCTAATATTACTTGTTGATTCTTGCATTTCCATCTCCATATGCCCGCTCATAATTTATCTTAAACCATGAATTACAGATTTCCATCTGATAGTACCCAGCAATTACCCGTTACAATTTGCCATTCTTTTTGTATCTCATCCTCTGATTTCCCTTTTAATCTCTGAGAGACCATGTCAGCATTTTTGTTTTCGATAAGTGTACCCCACCATTGTTCTATTGTGGGTATTTGCTGAGTTTTCCACAACTTTGCATATTCAATATGAGCTCTTGCTATCATGTACAGTAGTATTTTCCAATACTTCTTTATACCAGTACCTTCTAATATATCAGTCATATTTAACAAATACAATTCCGGTATCTTAGCAAACTGAACTTTCATTAATGCACAAATTTTGTTATGTATTTCACTTCAATATTTCTTAGCTTTTCGACATGTCCACCACATATGATATATCGTACCGACCTCTTTCTGACATTTCCAACAATGTCCAGTACCTGTATTATAAATCTTTTTTAATTTGTCTGGTATGTACCATCTACGAAATAGCTTATAATAGTTCTCTTTCAGATTCTTAGCTACTGTAAATTTCTGTGTTTTTTTCCAACTCTGCTCCCAAGACTCTAGTTGAATTGGATGTCCAATATTTTGAGCCCATGAAATCATTGTTGCCTTTACTGTTTCTTCTTGCCTCTCCTGGTGTAGTATTTCTTGATGCTAGTAGATGAGGCGGATTTTCGAACAGCCATTTAATTACTCCAGTTTTCTCTTTTAGTTCAATTCCATATGTTTTTAAGTCCATCTGAAACCTTTCTGTTAACTGTCTGTAAGGGAACCAGCTTAATATTATTCCCTCTTGTTCTAATTTTTCTCTTGTTTTAATCTTAAGATTGTTGGACGTTGATCTCTCAATTATATCATCATATCGCAACCATTTATCTGTTTCTGTCCATCTGCCAAAAAATGCCTCTTGCGGTGAGACCCAAGTGGGGAGCTGCCATATGTTTTTAGTTTTATAATCATCCCAAATTTTCAAAAGCGATTTTCTGATATAATGATGTGTAAAGTCTTTATCTATTTTTGCTTTATCATAAAACATATAGGCATGCCACCCCATCCTCAGGTCTGCTCCCTACAATGCCAACATTCTCGTATCTTGTAGGTCTACCCAATCTTTTATCCACGTAAAAGCCACTACCTTATAGTATGTTTGAAAGTCTGGTAGTCCCATTCCTCCTCTACTTTTTAGGTCTGTCATAGTACTCAAAAGCATTATCCTTTTGGGCTATTCCCCCAGATGCAGGTACACCCTAAGGGTAGACTTAGCTCAGTCTGTAGCTGGCAGCGAAGCTAAGGTATATACCGAAATGGCGATAGCACCGTCTCCATTGACCGTCAAGATGATCCAGAGTCGACACCGTAATGCTTCCTTGTTTGTGATTAGGTTTACTTATGACAACTGTTACCCGGCATGGGAGTGGAAAACCTTTCTGTTCATGTGTCAGAACCTCACTCGCACCCCGACAAGTTGCAGATTCTCATGTGACAAGATGTGGTGCCCACATTCCCCCATTTATACCCCTCCTTCCAATAGTTCCTCTGCCATGTATGTGGGGAGCACTGGAGACATAGAAGTAGTCACTTATTCGAACTCTCAACCCATTGTAACCACCATGGTTCTAAATTTTACAGTCATGAATACTTCCAAGGTCATTCCTGCCTGCCAACCTTATTTGATATTAGCATGGACACAGTGGGAGCACTGGGAAAAGCAGTGGCTATCATTTTCCCTCCCACATGTTTGCCCTAAGCGAAGCGTCCTAGGGACTGTCTTAGAAGGAATAGGAACTGGCGGCGCAATAACTAATGCAATGGACAATGGAGAAATACTACTGCTGTGCCTTAAGACCCCTATTGGGCTCTAAAACTATTTTTGCTTTTAATTGGAAAATGTTCAATATTGTCCCCAAATCGCCCATTTTTTTGGGGGGGATTGTTACTGTTGTTTCTAGTCCGAACTTGAAGTATATTAGATATCATTTGATATCAAAAATTTGGCCTTCACTATCCATTCCTCTTGATGTGCTAGCGAGGCCCCCGGACAAGCGCGCACACAGGCGTGGCCGACAATAGCTGAACCATTCAAAACAAATCCAGGCAGGCCAGTAATTGCCAGACTGCAGCTTTAGGAGACCTCCAGGCAAGTACCCTCTTAATATCACATTATGTATGCACGCTGCTTACAAAAGATCCCCTGCCCCGAGCAGGCAGCTTGACCAGCGGAATATCCAACTCTCAAGCACTCCGCGTTTGCATACTGTCTACGCTATTGACAATGCTGTCATAATTCGATCATCTAAAGTACTGACCTTTTGGAGGCTTTGTCTGCAGACGATAACCCATTGTTTTCCCTGGGAACGGACTAACCTACAGGCACATTTTCCTCTATAAGACCCCCTGATTTTGAGCGTCTCTTCGGATCGCTCTGACTTCCATCCCGCCTTGCTGTTGCTCCATTCGACGAGCCTTCCCCTCAGCTCCCACGTGCTGAGAATCTCTGATACTGCGGATTTTTCTTCAGATAAACCGGGCTTCAGGATCAGGTGTAGTATTTCCTCTGAAAAATCCCTCTTAAACTCCTCTATCCAACTCCTACCTTTCTTTCATTAGGTCTGTGTGAGTGGTTGCATACATATGTATTGACTGTGTTTTAAAATAAAGGAAAACAATTATTATTTACTTCTGTCTGATTATTGACTCAGCCTGACTCTGCAGACATTGGGTTCAAGATCTCGCTAGGTTGCCCTGCCTCTTGCATTGCTTAGCTTGTGCTCTCTCTAATTCCCATTCCCCATTATTTGGAGCACATTAAGGTGTGCCTCACAGGACCCCAGAAATCAGGGTAACATGAAAAATCAACTGTAAGCAGTATAAATGAATTTTAAAAGGGGAATAAATAAGACTGAGTTTACTTTCTTTTCTAGTGAATGAACTCAAAGAAATGAATTGCTTTAAAGAATTTGAAAGTAAGGGAATTATGACTTTGGACAGAGGGGGAAATTTATTTGATTGACTTGCCCTTGATTTTTGAAATGGATTAGCCTCAAGAAGAGAGGTGAAGATTTTAAAAGAGACTGTTATCAGCACTTTTTAATTGCTAAATGACTATTAAGATGAAATGGACTAGTATATGAATTGAAATTATAAATGAATTAATCTTTGGAAGTGATAAGAGATAGATGGAATAGATCGTAAGAAACCAGAATTTTGATATTATAGATTTAATTATTGTTGATTTTATTTATTTTTTTAAACACACACACACACACACACACATATATAAAAATAAAATACTCTGGAATGTATGTTGAAGGTAGTAGCAAGTAAAGGTATGGCTACAGGTCAGAAGAAGGCAACATAGACACAAATCCAACCACAAGTTTTAGAAAGGAGAGGATCTACAGGTTCCAAAGCAATGGAGGTTAATAGGCTATTACAAGAGCTCCAAAAAATTAGAAGTGATATGATGGAAGAATTAAAAGCAACGTGGACAGAGATAAGAACAACGAGAACTGAAATAAATCCAGATCTGAAAAAAGAAGTAGAAAATTTGAATCAGAGCTTGCAAAAATTAACTACAGATCTATCAACAGTGGATCAAAAAGTGGAAGATATTTGGGAAAAAAGTCAAAAACTAGAAAATCAAGTGGAGCAGTTGAAGAAAGAACAAGAAAAAGATAAACCATAATTAGACTGGAAATGCGTCAATGAAGTAGATGTTTGAAACTAAGGGGTCTCCCAGAACAAAAAGAGGAGAATCTACACCAAAGAGTAACAGATATTTTGACACCATACATAGGTCAAAGAAGAGCTAGATTTGAACATAAAATAGATAAAACTTTTAGAACTGAATCGCCAGTTGCAAAGAGGAGAGATTTACCTCGAGATGTTGTAGTTTACTTTACCAGGGAAAAGAACCAGGACTTAATCACGGAGCAAAATTATAAAGAAAAATTGATTGTGGATGAAAATTAAATTAAAATTTTTAAAGATGTACCGCCAAGTGTGATGAGAAGTAGGAGAGAGTATGCATTCCTGGTAAAGAACCTCCAATCCCAGGAAATAAGATATAGATGGGAGATTCCAGAAGGACTTTCTTTGAAGGTAGGAGAGTGAAAATTAATTCTGTTCAGCAAGCAATGGAATTACAAGAGAACTACTTGAGAATGGGATCTGAAACAACAAGTACTGAAGACAAGAAATCAGAAAAACCAGTGAAACTACAAAGAGAGGAGCGGCAGCGGCAGACAAATCTAGTCCAATGTCTGAAGAAGAGTTGGAACCGGTAGAATCAGAAGAGAAAAGAGAAGAGAAAAAGAAAAAAGGGAAGTAAAGAGAGTAAATAACAAATATAAAGATAATTTCATCGAATGTGTAAGGAATAAATTCACAAGTAAAGAGAAGACAGATTTTCCATCATTTAGAGAGACTGAGACCACAAATTACAGTTTTATTAGAGACTCATATAAAGAAAAATCAAGAAAAGTACTTACAAAACTCAAAACTAGGTCAATGTTTTACTTCTTCATATGGAAAGAAAAAAAGAGGAGTTGTAATCTATGTTGATAAAGATATTCAAGCAAAATAAATTTTGGAAGAAGAAGAAGGAAGAATATTGAAGAAGGAAGAATAGAAATTCTGAAAAATGGCAAAAAAAAAATTTTGGTTGGAGTTTACGCTCCAAATTAAAATAAAGCTGAATTTTATAAGAAACTGCAAGAAAATATCTCAGTATACAAGTATGAAGATTGGATTTTGGTGGGAGATCGGAATGGAGTTTTGGATGTTGAACTGGATAAGATAACCTCTCAGAGTAAAGATCAACTAAAGAGAGGGAAACCACCAAAAGTTTTTTTTTTTTGGAGATGTGTGAAGAATTATCCATTTTAGATGTATAGAGAACTGTTTATCCAAATGTTTCACCTTTTTTTCTGAAGTACATCAATCTTCGTCTCAAATAGATATGATTTTCATCTCCAAACATTTGTTATCTGAGATAAGGAAGATAGAAATACTGCCAAAGGTCACCTTGGACCACCACCCGGTGATGTTGCAAATACAAGAAAAGATTAAACAATTTCAATGGAGATTAAACGATACCTTATTGGACAATCAAGAGGTAGTAAAACAAGTGAAGGAAGTGCTGAAAAATTATTTTAAGGAAAATATGAGACGAGATATGAAGATGAAGACAGTCTGGGATGCATTGAAGGCAGTGATGAGAGGTTTTTTTATACAGCAATGACAAATCCAGAATAAAAAAAGATGAGAGAAATATCAAGCGTTATTGATCAAACTCCAAGAAAAAGAAAAAGAATTAAAGGGAAATCCATTTCAGAAGTCGTTAAAATTAGAGATTGAAAAAATACAAAAAGAGTTCGCATTGATTACAACTGAGGAAATAGAAAAGAAGATGAAACAGATGAAAATAACTCAATTTGAACATGCTAACAAAATTGGGAAATGGCTTGCATATAAACTAAAGAAGAGGAAAGAGAGAAATATAATTGTTGAATTGAGAAATGGGAAGAAGCTGATTACTCAGCATGAAAAGATAAAACAGAAATTTGACAAATATTTTGGAAAATTATTTTGTGAAACAAAATCCTTTTATCAATATGGGAAAAATCTGTCTGAACTTTTTAAAAAAGTGAAGATTCCTAAGATATCAATGGAAGCACAGAAACAGCTGAACAAATCAATAACATCAAACAAAATTGAAGAGGCTATAAAGGATCTGAAAGTGGACAAGACACCAGGGCTAGATGGTTTTACTACACTATATTATAAAAGATTTATAAAAGAATTGATTCAACAAATTCAAACAACTTTGAAAGAAATAGAGAAATACGGTAAACCGGAATCTTGGGGAGAATCTAACATAGTACTGAGACCTAAAGAGGGCAAGGACAAAAAAGAAGTTAAAAATTATAGACCAATCACTTTGTTGAATATAGACCACAAGATTTTTGCGACTGTGTTGGCAAAACAATTGAGACAGATACTACAGGATAAGATTCAAGAAGATCAAGCTGGCTTTCTCTCCGGTATGAGAAATAATGTAAGAACAATTTTGGACGCGATTGAATATTAGAAATCCAGGGAAGAAGACGGCACTTATCTTTCTGGATGCAGAAAAGGCATTTAATAATGTCTCTTGGACTTTTATACATTGGGTTCTGAGAGAATATGATTTTGGAGAAGATTTCTGTAAATGAATTGAGGCAATTTACCAAGACCAATCCACAAGGTTAATAATAAATGGCGACATTACAACAAGCTTTGCAATAAATAAGGGGGTACGGCAAGGATGCCCGTTATCACCACTACTGTTTATAGCTGCCTTGGAAGTATTGTTGATTATAGTTAATGAGGATCCACAGATACAAAGCTTAAAAATAAGGAAAAAGGAATTGAAACTGAAAGCTTTTGCAGATGATGTAATCGTATTTTTGGAAGATCCACAAGAATCAATACAGGTGTTGATTGAAATTCTACAAAAATATGGATTAGTCGCAGGATACAAGATAAATAAAGAAAAGACGATGATGACATTAAATATACCTAAGAAAGAGCGAGCTGATTTGGAGAAAAGATCTGGAGGTCTACTAACTAAGAAAACAAAATATCTAGGATCAACATAACGAAAAAAAATCAAGAATTATTTGATAATAATTATTTGAAGATATGGAAAGAGATCAAAAAATGATATGGAGAAATGGAAAAATTTAAACCTATCACTCTTGGGAAGAATAAATGCTTTTAAAATGTCCTTATTACCTAAGCTTATGTTCCTTTTTCAGAATTTACCAATAATAGGGACCGAGAAGATATTTAAAGAATGGGAAAAGGATTTACAAAAATGTATTTGGCAAGGCAAAAAACCAAGAATGAGATTCAAAACACTTAAGGATGCAAAAGAGAGAGAAGGATTTGATTTACCATCCTTGAAAACTTATTATCATGCATGCTGTCTAGATCGGATCAAGGACTGGATTCAAATAGAGAGAAGAACTATTAAAGAATTGGAAGAAATAAATAAACAGATTTGGATGGCATGGATACTTATGTTATGATAGATTAACAGTAAATAAAAAGTTCAACAATCACCGCATTCGGAAAACATTGTTAAAGATTTGGATACAAATAAAGCGGAAATATTACACAAAACTTCCAGTATGGACCTCACCACAAGAAGTGTATGGAATTGCTTCAACAAAACAAGGAAATCTATTAATATATCAAGAACTTTTAAAATGGGAGGTGGAGAAACCAAGAATGTGCACAGCACAGCAGAAGAACTAAAAGAAAAAGGACATGAGTTAAATTGGTTCAGATGGAGACAACTTAAAGAAAGACTTAAAATGGATCAAAAATTGTATGGATTTGAGAGAAGAGAAAATAAATTTTAATAAATATTAAAAAAAAAAAAAAAAAGGCAGGCCCTGGCATGCCTTCTGTTTCGGCCTCTGGCATGCCCCCTGTTTCAGACACTGAGTCTGTTATGTTCCAGAGTCCATGTTCTGGAACCAGGGCATAACAGTTATAATGCCATATTAAGAAATATGTCATATCACATGTTATCACACCATATGCTCTTATCAAGCTATATCATAGCATATTACGCCATATGCTATTATAATGCCATATAATGCCATACCATGGTTTATCATGCTGTGACGAAACTTATGGGAGGGGGGCTTCACAACAGAGCCTCTTTAGCAACCAAGGGTGTTTAAACCGATTGGCTGTTGAAATGGAACCTTGGATAGCTCATGGGAGGGGCTGGTGGAGAGAGAGGAATAACAAAATTTAACTGACTGGGGAGTGGGTTGAAGAGGAGTTGAGAAGTTTAGAGTTTGGGGGATGTTTGAGAGTTGAAGAGCTCTGTGTTAAAGAGAACTGGGAAATAGGGTGTATGAGAAATAGTCAATGAATTAAGCAGAGAGTGAGAGAAAGAGAGAGCAGAAGGCTGTGCTGTTTCATAAACATTTAAATACAAAACAAATTCAAGCAACAGTGTTACAATAAACGCTTGACTTTCTGTTTTCCTTATAACAGTCTCGCAGAGTCTTATTCTGCATCCTGGAGTATACACACTACCAATAGTACCATCTTTATCATAGTTTCAATAGTACCACAGTCTTTGAAAAGATAAATCACTGCTGGTCCTTATATCTGGAGAGGGGCAAATTTAAGGAAAGCAGTAAAGGGAGATAACCCTGGAAGGAGGAAGCCAAGGGGGGACAAGAGTGAGGAAGGTGCTGCATTCTCAGGAAGGGAGAACTGAAGCAGACCTGTTTGTCCTAGCCCTAGCTTGATTCAGAGATCTCTCTGGCTATTCAGACCTGAACACAAAAAGGTGTCAGGCTGGGCAGGCCTTGAGTGTAAGGTTTGGGTGCCTTTTGCACTCGCAGTTTCTACACATGCCATTTCATGCCATATCACAGCATACGCTGTTTTAATGCCATATTACACCATGTAATGCAATATAACACCACATACTGTTATAACACCATATCACACGATGTTGTGCCCAAGGCCCTCTCGGTAGGCCCAGTGTTGCACACTTCGGTTCAACTCACTCTGCTAACACATTTTTGGTTTGGCTTGTGTTGCTGTGTTGCTAGGTCAGGCTGCCCTGTATGCTGTGGTGTTACCCTGACTTCTGGGGGTCCTGTCAGGGACACCTTGATTCGCTCCAAGTTATAAGGTTGGGGAAATTAGAGGAGCACTGGCATTAACAAAATGAGGGGCAGGGTAACCCAGCAGGATCTTTTACCCAATTTTATGGGGTCAGGCCAAGCAAAAAGCCAGACAAATGTACCAAATAAATGAATTTTATTAAATTAAAATATTATCACATACCAACACACTCACTCACTCTTGCACACAAGACCTATTGAGAAGGAAAAGAGGTGAAAAATGGGTAGGGGATATAGCAAAGGGAATGTAGAGGCAGTGATACTGCACTTATCTTGAAGTCTTCGGTACGGGAAGCTGCGAGAACAACGGAGCTCAGCAAAGAGACGGCTGAGGGGATCACTCAACTATCAGAGTGCTGGTCTGCTGGCATGACGGGGAGTTCTCTGAAGAGATCCTCAAAAACTAGGACTACTTATAGGGCAGAATGTACCTCAAGGGCAGGCCCTCACCTGGGAAGAACAATGGCCAAAACAAAGGAAGGAATGCCATTGTTTCAAGTAGGGTTGAAGTCAAGTAGGGTTGCAGTATTGGTTTTTGTAGATGGACCTTGCCTTACAGGATTTTTCCAGAGTCAAGGTTGCTCAACCTGGGGAAAACACACTAATCCCTTCAAGTTGGCTACTCTTGGCTGAGGACCCTTTGTTTATGGGGATGTGTATAGCCTGAGGTCTCCTTCGGTTACATGACTGGGGATTTTTCTGGTCTTAACCTGTTTTCAGTCGTTCGATCTCTTTGCCTATGTGCCCATCCAGGCAACCTCTCTGGCATGGTGGGCATATCTGATATCAAATTTATAATCCCGGGATAGGATATGCCAGTAGGGTAACAGCAGCCTTGTAAGAATAGTCAAGGAATATTATTGATGGATGGTCCACTCCCTTTGCTGTCCGGTATGGTGAGGGGAGAGCGAAGTGTGATAAGAAACAGCCTGTTGCCGCATTGGACAGGAAATGAGACTTGGTTGCAAGCTTATCATGCACCTGGTCTATGGATGCCTCATTAATTGGTATCCGAGATGGAAGAGCCCCCTCCTGTTCTGTTTGGCATGGTGGGTTGATGGATTGACAGACCGTTTTGCTACTTGTGTAATCAAGGTCTATATAATCTGTTGTAACAAAGAGAAGTTTGCTCCGTTGCCTGCTTTGCTTCCTCAACAGAGTCAGAGTGCATGTATGACTGTGTGCTTTTCTCCTTTTCTTTTCTTTTTGCTTCTTTGCTTAATAAACTGCATCCTTGAAGACCAGAACTGGCTTGGTCCTTGCCTCCCAGCATCTCACACTCCGAACCCAGCACAGCTTCCCGAACCAGGGTGGGTCGTGTGTGATACAACTGGTACCAGGAGTGGGGTGTGAGCACTGGTGCAAAGCCATGCTCGGGCTCTGGAAGAAGAGGACTTCTGAAAAGCTTGGTGCGGATCAACAGCTACCGGTGTTGGAGCCCCAAGCACCATGGGGTGTGGTAGCTCAGAAGTTGGCAGTCCTAGGGGGACTTGTCTGGCCAACGCTTGAGAAGGAGTGCAGCTAGTCTGGAGCACGCTTTGGAGTCTCTGCAGCTTGATCGTTTATCAGCTTTGGAGAAACATAACTTCGCACCGCTGGCTTGGCCGCACCTGACGGCGCTGGAGACTGTCTCACAGCTGGAGGAGAGCTGCAAAGAGAGATGTGGGAAGCTTCAGGCTGAGTTGGACACTAAGAGGGACTTGCAAGTGTTAAGTGGAGCAACACTGCAAGATGTGTTGGTGCAGAACGCGAAATGGGAACAGAAGGTTGAGGAGTTGGCAGTCCACCTTATCTGGCGCAGTGGGAGAAAGTGCCCGCGACGAGCCCAGGTACACAGTGTCATCACAGATCTGGACTGGGAGCAAGCACAATGGGAACCATGGGACTGGGAGGATGATAAGGAAGATGAGTTCGACATTGAGTCCGAAGGGGAATCAGAGGTAGAGGATAGGATGAGAACCATAGGGAAGGCAGAGCTCCGTCCTCTAACTGAAGACAAAGTCTGCTACAGGAAAGTAGCAGGGCAGAACATCCCTGTAGTGGACAACACACAAATGGTTAGGGACTATTCTGCCCAGTAGTTGCTTACCATGCAGCAACAGTACCAATAGCGGAATGGCGAGTCTCTGTTAACTTGGCTTATTCGGATATGGGACACTGGGGGAGAATCCATACAGCTAACTTGAGAGGAATGCAGAAGCTGAGTGGAGTAGCCGGCCAACCAACTTTGAGACAATTGCCGCATGCAGCCCACACAGTGCAGGGCATCCACAGCCTCATGGACTGGTTTATCTTTGCCATGCAGCAAGTGTGGTCTGACAGCACTGAGGTAGATGGCCCAAGCCGTGCCTGGCAAACCTTGGGGGAGGCTCAGGCTCAACAGTGTGAACTAGTGATGTTAGCAGCTTGCTATGGGAACACCTTCCAAGGCCCGGATGAGGTCCGGTTTACTGCTGGCATGCGAATGAAGCTGCTCCAAAATGCCCCTGTGTCCTACAAGGGGACTTTGTTGAGCATGCTGGAACCTGCCATTGGCCAGCGGGTTTGGGACATGGGCATCATGTTGAACCAGCTGGATCACCTGGATGCCCCGGACCCCAATGAGACCAATGAGTGTGGATGGCAGGTGCAGGCTGTGGACAAAGGCAAGACAAGCGGACCCCTAAAAGTTAGCCAGAGTGTGTACCATTACATAGATGATGTTATGTTGACTGGGCATGATTCTGCTGAGGTTCAAGAGGCTTTGGTTGTGGTCATGAGGACCTTGGAGTCTTGTAGGTGGGCTGTAAATCCTCAAAAAGTTCAGGGACCAGCACAGAGTGTGAAGTTTCTCAGTATTGTGTGGGATGGTAGAGAAAGGAGAATTGCTGAGCAAACCCTGAAAAAAATTGAGGACACAGTGCCACCTCATGACAAAAAGCAGTTACAATCTTTTTGGGAGCTGTTGGGCTTTTGGAGACCCTTCATGCTGATGTTAGGGCAGATGCTGCGTCCTTTCTACACCCTTTGTAAGAAAAAGGCTGTTTGAGACTGGGGGCCAAAGCAGGAGACTGCATTTCAGATCACAAAGCAGTTGGGCAGGATCACAATTCTTTTGACTCCATAGATGTCAACAAGCCATTTGAGTTGGACATAGTTGCCATGCTGGAGGGCATGGCTTGGGGCTTGTGGCAGTGTGATGCAAACCACGGAGAAGGCTGGTGAGGTTTCCGTCAGCTAGCTGGAAGGGAGCACAGGCCAACTACACCCCTCTGAAGCAGCAACTACCATGCTCTGTTGGAGACAGAGAGGATAACTTACCAAGCTATAGTGGTAAAGACTCAGTACCCTACAGCGAATTGGGTAGCTGACACCAGACTGGAAAAAGCTAGAATCGCTCAGCAACCCACTTTGCTGAAGTGGCGAATGTACTTGCAGCGGCTTCCCCCATCAGTGATCAGATGGCAAACTATTTGGGTACTGTCCTTTGGCAAACGGAGCATGGAGGGGAGAAGAAGGAGGTGCTGAGCACCTACTTCCGCATCCAGGAAGCCCCACCCTTGTCACTATTGCCACCAGAGGAACAGGCAGGAGCCTAGTTTACAGGGGCTCAGAGTGCCCAAAGGTGGACTGCAGTGGCATATCAACCAGAGAGCCAGATGTTGTATTGGGATGAGGGGACTCAGCACCTCAGCCAATGGGCTGAATTGTGAGCTGTGTGGATGGTAGTGACTGGTGAAACATACAGGCCTTTGTATGTCTACATGGATTCCTGGGCTGTGTTTAAAGGCACCACTCGTTGGATCAGCTGGCAGAGTCAGGATTGGGCCCCTCATGGCCCACCAGTCTGGGGTACCGAGATGTAGCAGGACATCCTGGCAGTGGCCGCAGAGGGAGACATCCATGTAGGCCATGTCAATGCACACTGTTCTTTGTCACCCCCTGGTAATATGGAAGCATATGCGATCACTAAGGTACGTTCTGTCGAAGTCTCAGCGTGGGCAGATTGGGCTCACACTTGCAGCAGGCACTGGAGAGACATACCATTCTGCCCAAGATGACGTTAGAGGGACTGTGGGTAACACCCATTGATGTGCTGCATCCCAATGCCCAAGGCTTGTGGAACCATGTGGTCCTGCACTCCTGGTCCATGGTACCTTTCCTGTCACATTACATTACATTACTTATTGCTAAGACTTCTTTCTGTTCTTTTGTAGTATGACTTTGTGCCTGCATGCATACTCTGTAAGCCTGCTTGTACTCAGCAATTCTTGTGCCTCCAGACCGCTACAGAGGGTAACATCTACGTAGAGCTGAGCTACCATCTGGCCCAACTGGAAGACCAATATGACTGCTGGATTTGCTCTACTATGCTGCATCATGCTGCTGGTTTTCCACTTGTTGTGATTGATTTTGATGAGAACGTCTTGTTACTGACCTGGCTAACCCGAGATTTGGGGATATAAAAAGATATCATTTGATATCTCAAATTCGGCTTCACATATCCCTTCCAAGTGCTTGCGAGGGCCCCGGACAAGCACGCAGACAGGCTTGGCCGATTATCGCCGTAATATTCCTAGACAATACAGGCAGGCCAGAAAATAGCTGACTTGCTGCTTTAGGAGACCTCAAGGCAAGTACTCTATTAGGTATGCACGCAACCTACAAAGGATTCTCTGCCTTGCGCTGGCGGCTTGATGATCAAGCTATACAACGCTCAAGTATTGCGCGTTTGCATACCGGCTACTCTATGATAAATTCGGACCTAATTCAATCATTCAAATACTGACCTTTTGGAGGCTTTGTCTCCAACTCCAAATCTATTGTTTTCCCCTAAGCCTGCAGTCACAATTCTCCTTATGAAAAACCCTTGATTCCAAGACCTTCCTCGGATCGCTCCCGCGTTCCAGACCACCTTGCTGCTGCTTCGCTTGGCGAGCTTCCCCTCAGCTCCACGTGCTGAGATACATCAAACCCCAGCTTCGCTCTCCATTTCCTTCCAGACTTCAGGACAGGTTTCATATCACCCGAACCAACTATCCCTCTAAAAATCCCACTATCTTACTCACACCTTTATTTTCCTTAGTTATTTGTGTGTTTCTGTTGCATACATTGTGTGCCTGTATTTAATAAGGATCATTCGTTATTTTCCAACCGGTTTGCTTCTTGACTTGACATTGGGTTGCAAGATCCTGCTATGTTACCCCGCCTCTCGTATTGCCAACTTATGCTCTGAACTAATTTCCCCAACTTATAGCAATTTGGTGTCCCTCCTGGGACCCCCAGAAAACAGGGTCTTATGTGCCTTTTATTGGTATCTCAATGACACTGAGACCATTTCTGCACTACACTCTTATAGTGTGATTATTCCACTTTCAACATCCTATGGAATCCTGGGCTTTGAAGTTTAGGGAGGGGCCTTTGAGGTGTAAAGTTGAAAGTGCAATAATCACGTTATGAGATTGTAGTGTGGAAATGGACTGAGACTATGCAGATGTCACTCTCTTTAGTGCCTATCCTGCTGCCCATGGCAGCCTGTGCCTGCTGGGTTGATGTAAAAGCCACGAGAGATCATGCTAAGCAGATAGGAACACATAAGACCAACCAGACTACCCATTTCAGAAGGGGAGTTGAGCAGCTGTATGGTGGTGTGGGTTGGATTACCCCACCACGAGTCTATTTCCCTCCTGAGCTGAGTGTGTGTTAGGAGCAGCGAACGCATGGTTGTTTGGCTGCCCAGTTCCAGTAAGGGCTGCTTAACTGTCCATACCTGCCTGGCTAATGACACCCAGGGCTGGATCTGTACAAACTAGAGAGAGTGCCCAGGGTTTAATTGGACTACACCTAATGGCAGTTACTGGATTTGTGGACACAAAGCTTGGCACCGGCTGCTTCCTGGGTGGATCAGTCCTTGTTCTCTCGGTTTAAACTGGGGACCTCACTGGTTTGCCAAGACTTTGCACAGTACACAAGTAGGTAACTACCGGACTTGGCAGGTCCATTGGCAGCGTAGCATCTTCAGTCCAGCAGACTACGGTTGGGCTTTGATCCCTCGCGGGGGAGTGGCAACAATCATGTATAAGGTAAACATTTTTGGTGCAGCTATAGAAATAGCCCTGAACAATATGGCCAAGGCTTTGGCTGCCATTGGTGTGGAAATGACCAGTATGCATACTGCAGTTTTGCAGAACCGTTTAGCCCTAGATATGGTAACAGCCTCCTCTGGGAGGTGTCTGTGCTTTGCTGAAAACAGAATGCTGCATATATATACCAGATAAACAGATCACAATGTCAAAGTCATTTACTCCCAAATGTCATGCATCCACTTTTGACCCTGTCGCGGCTTGGTTTCAAGGAATCAGGTGTGGGAGCAAATGATAGCTATAGTTTTAACTCTCCTTTGTTGTCTAGTGCTCATTTGCTGGTGTTGCTACCTGAGCGCCCGCCTAATGTTTCCTGGTTCCCCAGGATGGTCAAGAGTAGTGCAAAGAAGATCCAGCCCCTCTGGGGGTAAGAAGAGATTATAACGCGGAGAGAACATTCCTTGAACATTCTGGGGGTGGAGTGTAGGGCTTGAGGCCCTCTGGATAGGCCATGAGAACCACTTTGGTTCAACTCACTCTGCTAACACATTTTTGGTTCAGCTTGTGTTGCTGTGTTAGGTCAGGCTGCTCTGTATGCTGTGGCCTTGTAAGAATAGTAAAAGAATGTTACTGATGGATGCTGCATTCTCTTTGCTGTCCAGTACAGTGAGGGGAGAGCAAAGTGTGATAAGAGACATCCCGTTGCTGTAGTGGACAGGAAATGAGACTTAGCTGCAAGCTTATCATGTGCCTGGTCCATGGATGCCTCAGTAATTGGTGTCCGAGGTGGAAAAGCCCCCTCCTGTTCTGTTTGGCATGATGGGTTGATGGACTGACAGACTGTTTTGCTGCTTGTGTAATCAAGGTCTATATAATCTGTTGTAACAAAGAGAAGTTTGCTCCTTTGCCTGCTTTACTTCCCCAACAGAATCAGACTGTATGTATGACTGCATGCCTTCTCCTTTTCTTTTCATTTTGCTTCTTTGCTTAATAAACTGCATCCTTGAAGACCAGAACTGGCTTAGTCCTTGCCTCCCAGCATCTCACACTCTGAACCCAGCACGTCTGCCCAAACCAGGGTGGGTTATGTGTGCTACTCACGATAACATGCAATATACTGCCATATGCTGTTTTCATGCCATATCATGCCATTTCATGCCTTATGCTTTAATCATGCCATATCATGCCATATTATACCATGTGCTGTTATCACACCATAACACACAATAAGTTGTGATCATGTCATATCACACCATATGTCAGGGACAGGAATCCACACACGAAGAATAGTAACAAATTAAATGTTTTATTTTCATAGTGTAGTACACTGTAAAGACTTTAGTGCAGGAAACTAAAGAGAATCGAAACTGTGTACTCTTACACCTGGAGAATTCCCCCTCAAAACCCCTCCTTCTTCTGGAGCTGTGAGAACCAGACATATGTTTATGGAGGCTATCTTGACATCATGCCCCCATTTCTGAACTCTCTCTCTCTCTCTCTCTCTCTCTCTCTCTCTCTCTCTCTCTCTCTCTCTCTATGTATGTATGTATGTATGTATAATGCAGAGAATACATATGTAGCAGTGAATTGCTGGTATCATTTATATCATTGGAGGGTGAGAAAAAATCAATGTTTTTTTTTAGGATTTGAGTGATGAAAAAAAGCTAGAAGGTCAGGAGCAAAAATGTCAATTGCATAGACCCATTCAGCAAACTGAGTTGGAAATGCTTTCCAGAGTACTAGGTACTGAAGGTGATTATTATAAATTTTGGAATCAAGAGTGTCAGAGATTTCTGCAATGGAGGGGTCAGCCAGTGAAGAACCCAATGAAGGCTCTGGTTTCATGAGACTGCAATGAAAAATGGGGTGAATTAATTTGAATTTCGGAGAAGAGACAGTTCAAAAGTTACTTTGTTAATAGCTTTTTTGATAGGAAAAGGTCCCACAAATTTGGGGACAAGTTTTTTGGAGGGTCCATCGAAAGCCCAGTTCTCTGTGGATAAAAAACAAGGTCACCTGGTTTGGGGGGGGGGGGTCTGGCATTTTGCTTCAGCAAAACATTTGTGGGAAGACGTGGAAGCTAGGATAGCAGAATGCAGAGATTTCCAAGTGTCAGAAACATGTTGGATCCACTTGTTTAGAGTGTGTGTGTGATTGTCTGTTGGGAAGAGTGGAGGGAATTGTTTGGGAATAGTGCCATAAAGCACTTCAAAGGGTGATTTTCCAGTGGTGTTACCCCACTGGTACACCCTATCCTGGGGTCTACAATTTTTAATATCAAATATAGTTCATCATGCCAAAGAGTTGACTGGATGAGCACGTAGGCAGCAACAGTCGAATGACCAAGAACTAAGTCAGGGCAGTAAAATCCCCAGCAACATAGCCCGAGGAGACCTCAAGCTGTGCAAACTCATGGTAAACAAAGGGTTCTCAGCCACAGAGGCGCCAACTTGAGGGAATTAGCATGTTTTCCCCAAGTTGAGCACTTATGATTCCAGAAAAATCTTCCAAGGCAAGGACCATCTACATAAATTTACACTATAACCCATTGCAACCAAAGATCCTGAAATATTGGCCATGCTAACAGACCGTCACTCTGCTAGTTGAGTAATCCCCTCAGCCGTTTCTTTGCTGAGTTCCGTGTTTGTTTGCTGTTTCCCAGATCAAAGACTTCAGGACAGGTGCAGTTACAACCCATCTGAAATCCCTCTCTACATCCCCCTATCCAACTTTCCACTCTTTTGCTTCTCAATAGCTCTTGTGTGAGTGAGTGAGTGAGTGAGTGAGTGAGTGAGTGAGTGAGTGTGTTGGTGCATGAGAACATTTTTATTCAATAAAACCATTTATTTTATACGTTGTCTGGCTCTTGGTTTGGCCTGACCCCGTAAAAACTGGGTAAAAGATCTCACTAGGCTACCCTGCCTCTAGCTTTGCTATTGCTTGTGCTCCATTAAATTCCCCAACCTTTTCTGATTTGGAGCACATCGAGGTGACCCCCAAAGGACCCCCAGAAACCAGGGTAACAGATTGGTGGAGAATGCAGGCAACCCCAGAACCCCTGTTTTGAGTGGAAGTCATGACCTACTCAGGGTAGGTCGATGCTGATGTAGGGAACGGCCAATGGAAAGCTTGGAGTGTTAGGAACACAAGTGCATGTGAATCTGTGTGTCTGATCTGCAGGGCTATTCTATTGGGGTTGGGAATCCACTCCTTGGTTTATGTATGGCAGCCACCCCTATGTGATCACTAGTGGAGCAGTGAATCACAGCAGACCACAAGGGCTGTACACAAGCTGACCCAGGAATCACTAACCTAACTTGAGGACTATCGTGGGCTGGAATCCTGAGCGCTAGGTGCTAGGCCAGGTTCAGCTTGCACACATACACAGTAGGGTAGGCATATACAACCACAGGAAGAATCCCAAAACAAAAACGGGTGGTAAACCCCATAACAGCAGGAGCATGAGTAGTGAATTCCAGAATGCAATAAAGCTAGGTGTGGGTGGTGATTCCTGACCTAAATCAGGGTTTTTAGAAGTTTCCCCGAGGTAGAGGAAGGTGCCTCTCACCCAAAAAACTAACTTAGGGACGTTTCAGTTTGGTTCCTCTCCCTCTTCCCATGCTGCTTGGCCAGGTGGCACTGTAAGTTCCGTTGAGTTCGTGCTCCCCCCTTCATTGCTAGGTGGAGTTTAGGTGGAGGTTTTCCCCCCAGGATCAAGGTGATCCTCCCAAGGCGTCCTTTTGCCCTAAGCTGTCAAGGTGGAAGGCTGGGCGTAGTTCAGAAAAAGCGACATTTTGGGCGGCTGTAGATTGGACCCTAACCCCCTTTCCTGAAGCAAGTTCCATAGTGTTCGTTTCCCTAACTCTCCACAGGGATCTCAGTGATCCTTCCCATCACTACAGAGCTGGTCCCATTTGAGTTCGTTAGTAAAGAAAGTTTTGAGAACCAGCATGGAGGTGAAAAATTTCCTACAGGAGGAGAAGGTAACAGGGAAGTTGGAGTGTTGGGTCCTCCACAAAGGGAAATGCCCTTGAAAGGATTCCAGCCTTGATACTCCTGATTCCTTTTCTGCCCTGAGGGAGGCTTACCTCCAAGCTAAAACTTCAAAGATCCCTTTCGGGCCTCCCAAGGACACCCTTGCGGCATGGGGACTTTGGCTTGCTGCGAGGGATGCCTCGAATGCCCTGGTGACAGCTAGAGCCTAAATTGAGGAACTGTCTAAAGAAGTTGCCCAGCTTAAGGCTGAGGCTGAAGTTGTGTGAATGGAGAAACTTGTCAAGGTCAGAGACCCGGGCGGCAAGCCAGCCCAGAGAAGGGAGAGGGAGAGATAGCAGAGTCCCACCAGGAGGAGTCAAAGCAAGCAATTGCTCATAGGCAGTCCATTTACCTAAGCCTGAGCAACAAGCAAAAGCCATAGTCAAAAATCCAGGGGCCAGGAGATCAATCCAAGGTATCAGGAGCTGGGTGCTGGAAAAAAGGAACAGGCAAAGAGAGGGCTTGTAGAAAGTTTGCCACAAGCAAAGGAAAGCTTCCAGGCAGGCAGTTATATAGCCCAGACACAGGTGTGGCCGGTCACCACTTCTTGAATTTAATCAAGGAAGCCTCCCTTTGCTCAGTTCTCTTGAGTCTCCACCTTGTTTGTGGGCTGATTGACGCAGGCTCCAGGGCATCCTTGGGATCACAGCTGGATCCCTGTTTCCCTAAAGGAGCAGGCAGAGGAATGTCCGAGCCTGCTTGGTCCATGGCAGCAGGGGGAGCTCTTGAGCTGCAGGACTCATCTACACCCTGAGCCACAGGGACCAACAGCTGCTGCTCATCATCAGCAGCTCTGACAGGGGCTTCAGTTATCACAAAACTAACCTTCGCATCTGTTGCACAAGCCACATCCCAAAAACTTAGCAAGGTGACCCTCCAAGACCAGACTTGGAAGGAACGGGCAGAAGCGTTAGAGGAGGAGTTGGCCCGATCAAAAACTGCTGCCAATCAAAACCAAATTCATGGTGAAGCAATTCAAAGAGCAGCAAGAAGTAGTCAGTCACACGACTGTAGGGGAGTTGGAGAAGCAATTGCAAACTTGGCAGGCAGTCATTTCGGCAGTCTGCCCTGAGTGTCTCCCCTCACTTCCCATTGCCACCCTCAGGGAGCCGCTGCCTGAGGACACAACGGCAACACACCCTCATAATCTGGACTGGGTTGATAGTAGCACCTCTGTTCACCCAGTCGAGACCTGGTCCATGACCAAGAGAACAGTGACCCCTAGGGAAGATGAGGCAGAGGAAGAGACCCAGAAGATAGAGACTAGAATCCCCTGGAAAGCCACTGAGGCCAAGGAGATCACAGATCAATTTGGCCCCCTTAATAAGAATCCTGGGATCATGTGGCTTAATGTCATGATCCACTCACACCCCACAGCCAACAGCCAGAATCTGACCCAGTTGGCCCAGTTGAGCATGTCCACCTCTGAGCTCCCTGCCCTAGAATCAGCCATTGCCACCCAAGAGTTGGTAAGGCTGGACACCCATAGCTGGATGAGGGAAGATCATCAGGATCCTGTGGCCTGGACAGGATCCTGTGGCTGGAGTCCTGTATGTAATGGAACAGCAGGGCCCCAAGGAGAACCCGGAGGTTTACATAGCCAGAAAGCAGCTTCTGGCTATGCTGGCCGAGAAGGTTCAGAAAGTGCAGGGGAATTGGGACTTCAACAACATGGAGTTCAAGACTATCCTTTACAGAGGCTTGAACCACGAGACTAAAATGGCCCTGGGTCTCATAAATCTCAAGACTACACCATGGGAAGATTTCAATGCCAATGTCTGGAGAGTCTCTGACCTACTCCATGAGACTGGAGCCCTGAAGTCATCCCAGAAGCCACACAGGAAGGAGACTGGGAATTGGGAACCCATACATAATCCAACTATGGGTCCCATTCCCAACACAGAAAGTCAGCCCCAAAGGGAACTGGAACAACTCTCATCCCTCTTCAAAGCAGGAATCCAAGGCTAGGCAGGATTCTTGGCAAGCCAGAGACTCCCGAGGTCCACTCGACTAATCAGGGAACCCCGTGCCCCAGACTCAGGCTCCCCAGTCAACCCTGGACACAAATGTTCCTTGAGAGCAATCTGGAGAGTATGATCCCTCAAAACAGACCTACTCAACAGAAAGAGTGAAGCTTTGGGGTGTCCTGAGAAAACTTGGACTCAACATGAGTCAGTTTGATCAGCGACCCACCTTAGGGCTCACTGAGTCTCTGGTAAAGCACTCGCAGCTGGGAGGAACACAGTCGGTGAACATCGTAACCAACGGTCTTCCTCCAGCTGGACACTATCCCAACTTAGAGGTGCTAGAATAGGAGAGCCCTCGGTCCGAGAATCTCCCTGAAGATGTTGTGGCTCTCCTGACATCAGGCAGATGGGGAAGATTCTGGGTGAAGGTAGGTATTGGGACCGATAGGGAAAAGACTCCTGCCACCTTACTTGTAGACTCTGGGGCTTCACTAAATGTGCTGCACCCTAAACTGGTGAGACATGGTAATCCCACTCCTGATGCTATCCATTTGACCGGGTACAGTGGGGGGGGGGCACCATGCCAAGGTATGTACAGACATTCCTTTGTCCATAAAAGAGTTCTGGTTCAACCTGGAGGTGTGTGAGAATCAGGGGGATGATGAAGGCTTTTTAGGCATCGGGTTCCTCCGACAAAACAGGCTTACAGTGGACTATGCGAACAGCTTCTTATGGAAGTTAGATCAGGGCCGCCTTGAGATTTCAGCTGTCCATCACTGCGTAGCCATTAAGGCTCCTACCCCAGTGCAAAGCCTGACTAGTGACCCCTGGGTGCAGGATTTCCCTGAGGTGTGGATACAGGATAAGATAGAATGTGGAAAGTGAAAGATGCTTGTGTCCTGATTGAGGATAAGGATCCGCCACCCCAGAAACAGTCCTCTGCCTCTGCAGCAGAGGCAGAGGAAGGTATAGGGAAGACCATTGAGGGGCTCCTCAAGTGGGACATTATTACCCTGATGCAATCCATCTGCAATGCGCCCTTATGGCCTGTTCTGAAGGCAGATGGGAAGACTTGGAGAATGACAGTGGATTTCAGAGCTCTGAATGCCACCACTCCCCCAGTAGCCCCTGCAGTAGCCAAATACAATGAAATTCTGTCAGCTAGTGCAACAGATGCAAGATACTACAGCATAGTGGATCTGGCCAACACTTTCCACTCCATACTGCTGCATGAAGCATGCTGGTATAAATTTGGCTTCACGTTCAGCGGGCAATAGTACGTTTTCAAAAGAACTCCTCAGGGATTCCATTTGAGTCCCAGCACCTGCCATGCGCGCACGGTTAAGATGTGAAATAGGCTGCAGTCGGCCTCACAATTCCATGTCTTGTCTTATGTGGATGACATTTTGGTACATTCAGATTCAGAGGAAAAGACTAGGGAAGTTACACGAGAGGATCTGGGACTCTTGAGAGACACTGGTTTCAAGGCCAACTGAGAAAAAGTTCAGCTAGTCTCCACTGAGGTAAAATATTTGGACTGCTTGGGAGCTGAGGGCTGCACTCCAGACTCCCAGCGAGTAGAGGTAATTGCCAAACTACCAGCGCTCACCAAAATGCACTTCCTGGGTTCGCTCCTGGGCACTTTCAACTTTTCTTGAGACTTCATTGAGTCTTTTGTTGCCAAGGCAAGACCTCTGTATGCTCTCTTGAAAAAGCATGCCCAGTGGGAATGGGGTCCTGCACAGCAGCGGGTGTTGGCCCAGTTAAAAAAAATCTGATGAAAGCACACGCATTAGCTCACCCAAACATGTCCAAGCCCTTTCTCATCCATCTAGCCACCTCTGACAGGAGTATCGGGGCAGTTCTGTCGCAACCTCTGAATGGCACTCAGTGTATCATTGCTTATGCCTTCCGAAATTTGACTCCATACAAAATGAAATTTAGTCTGTGGGAGAAAACATGTCTCGCACTGATCTGGGCAGTAACGCACTGGGAATTTATTATAGGAGGCACCTGTGTGATCATCCAGACGTCCCACACACCACTTAAATCTATTCTGTCAGGGAAAGTCCAGAACGGCCAGGTATCCAATGCCAGGATAGCCAAAAGGACTCTCTCTTTGGTGTCACATGGGGTGGACTTCCAAAAACAGCTGCAAGGACGACCAGCTCCATATGGTTTAATTGCCGCCGGGGCCACGCATGAGTGCCCTTTACCACCAATGAATACTATAGATTGGCCAGTTGAGTGGGGAGCCTCTCTTGAAGAGGTATTGTTGCAAGGATTCATCTGTTGGTTTTGTGATGGATTCTCTACGCATGTGGATGGGAGCCCTAGGACTGGCTTTGGAGCGATCCACATATCAGACTCCTTCTGCCTTCAAAGGAAACCCAGGCTCCACTCCAGCCAAGCAGCCGAGGTAGAAGCTCTACGTGCTATATTGGGGTATGAACCGCTTGATTGCCCCCTAGCCATATATACTGATCCAGACTGGATGGCTAAAGCTGTGAGTATGACTCCTTATTTGGCTCCAAAATGACCTAAAAACTTCAGATGGGAAGCCCATTGCCCATCTGGAGAAATGGGTCAGAATTGCTTCACAAATTGAGGAACGAACTGCACCGACATGGGTTGCTCATGTCAAAGGACATCAAAAGAGTGCCTCTGCCACATGCATCTGGAATAACAGAGCAGATGCTTTGGCTAGAGAAGCAGCTTTACAGGATGATGGAACCCCCATAACCTCTATCAATGTAAATCCCAAGCAGCCCCTCATCCATCCCGCTTTTGATTTAGCAATGTTACAAAAGGGATATCCTAAAATAGCTGAGTTGGCTAGAAAAGGAACTGATGATTCTGGTCAGTTTAAGATAGAACAGATTGAAGGTCTGTTTTGGACCATAGACACGAATGGTCAGCATCATTGGATCGTGCCTACGGATCTCCGTGGGGACGTGACTGAGTTCAAACACGACCAGGGACATCGTGGACGAGAGATCACGTTAGATACAGTGTGAGAAACTGGCTGGTGGCCCCAGCTCAAGCAAGATGTCAACCAGTGGGTTGTTACCCTGATTCCTGGGGGTCCCGAGAGGGACACCTAAATGCACTCTCAATTATGTAAGTTGGGGAAATTAGCCAAGAGCACAGCCTAGCAATACGAGAGGCAGGGTAACATAGCAAGATCTTGAACCCTATGTTTACAGGGTCAGGCCGAGTCAAGGAGCACACAGAAGTTGAAATAATAAATGTGGTTTTATTAAAACACAATCAAACAGTGTATGTAGCACACTCACACAGATAACTAAGGAAATAAAGGTTGGAGTGGGATAGAGGGATTTTTAGAGGAGTTGTTGGTTTGGGTGATACTTCACCTGTCCTGAAGCCCGGTTGGAAGTGGAGAATCTGGGGAGCGTGGATCTCAGCACGTGGGGCTGAGAGGAAGGCTTACTGGACAAAGCGACAGCCAGGTGGGATGGAAGCCAAGAGCGATCCGAGGAAGCGCTCATAGTCAGGGGTTTTTATAAGGAGAATTGTGACCGCAGGCTAGTTCGGACTTGGGGAAAACAATGAGTTTGGGCTAGAGACAAAGCCTCCGAAAGGTCAGAATTTGAATGATTGAACTATAGCCAAATAATTATAGCCAAAAGAAGGAGATGATAGGGTCACTGCGCAGAGAAGATGGCAAATCACTAACGGGGGAAGAGAAAAGGCAGAACTAGTTAACACCTTCTTTGCCTCATTTTTTTCCCAGAAGGATACAAGCACTCAACCTGGCGGTTGGAGAGCAGGTGAGGAAGCAGGGGAAATGAGGCACAGAATAGGTAGAAAGGTGGTACAAGAATACCTGGCCGCGCTGGATGAATTCAAGTCTCCAGGGCCAGATGAATTGCATCCTAGGATATTAAAAGAACTGGCAGAGGTCATTTCGGAATCGCTTGCTGTAATCTTTGAAAAATCTTGGAGGACAGGAGAAGTTCCAGCAGACTAGAAGAGGGCAAATGTTGTCCCCATCTTCAAGAAGGGAAAAAAAGAGGACCCAAATAATTATCGCCCAGTCAGCCTGACATCAGTGCCCGGAAAGATTCTGGAGCAGATCATTAAGCAGTCAGTTTCTAATCACTTAGAAAGCAACGCGGTAATCACGAGAAGTCAACATGGATTTCTCAAAAATAAGTCATGCCAGACTATCTTTGTATGATAGAGTTACTAGCTTGGTAGATGAAGGGAATGTTGTGGATGTAGCATTTCTCAATTTCAGTAAGGCCTTTGACAAAAGTTCCACATGACATTCTTGCAAAGAAGCTAGTAAAATGTGGGCTGGACAGGGCTACTGTTAGTTGGATTTGTAATTGGTTGACCGACCGAACCCAAAGGGTGATCACGAATGGCTGCTTTTCATCCTGGAGAGAAGTGACTAGCGGGGTGCCACAGGGTTCTGTCCTGGGCCCAGTGCTGTTCAATATCTTCATCAACGACTTGGATGAAGGAATAGAGGACATGCTCATCAAATTTGCAGATGACACCAAATTGGGAGGGGTTGCTAATACGCCAGAGGACAGGATCAAAATTCAAAATGACCTGGATAGATTGGAGAGCTGGGCCAAAGCTAACAAAATGAAATTCAACAGAGAGAAGTGTAAGATCCTACACTTAGGTAGAAAAAATGGAATGCAGAAATATAGGATGGGGGACACGTGGCTGGATAGCAGTACGTGTGAAAGGGATCTAGGAGTCTTAATAGACCACAAGCTGAACATGAATCAGCAGTGTGATGCAGCAGCCAAGAAAGCCAAAGCCAAGGGGACATGATAGCCATGTTTAAATATTTGAAGGGATGCCATGTAGGGGAGGAAGTGGGCTTGTTTTCTGCTGCTCCAGAGACCAGGACAAGGAGCAATGGATTCAAGCTGCAGAAAAGGAGATTCCACCTGAACCTCAGGAAGAACTTCCTGACAGTCAGGGCTGTCCGGCAGTGGAATATTCTGCCTCGGAGTGTTGTGGAGGCTCCTTCTTTGGAGGTTTGGCATCTGTTGGGAGTGCTTTGAGGGTGTTCCTGCATGGCAGGGGGTTGGACTGGATGGCCTGTGTGGTCTCTTCCAACTCTACATTTCTATGATTCTATGATAGCCAAACTGTCAATATGCAAACACGGAGTGCTTGAGCGTTGTATAGTCCGGTCATCAAGCTGCCAGCGCGGGGCAGAGGATCTTTTGAAAGTTGCGTGCATACATAAAGGAGGTACTTGCCTTGAGGTCTCCTAAAGCTGCGAGTCAGCTATTTCTGGCCTGACTGTGTTGTTTTTGAATATTATGGTGATTATCGGCTGAGCCGGTGTGCGTGCTTGTCCGGGGGCCTCGCAAGCATGTGGAGGGGAGTGGGTATGTGAGGCCGAATTATTGATATCAAAAGATATCTTGATATCCCACAAGCTCAGGCTAACTGGGGCAGTAACAGGGTGGACAACTGCATGGCTTGCGTCATGGTCAATGCTGACCCCTTGGGACCTAAGGCTCCAATTCAACACCACAGAATCGTGGGTCCTTGGTCCTGTATCCAGACAGATTTTATTGGACCACTCCCTCCAACACTGAGGAGAAACAAATACTGCTTGACAGTGATTGATCCCTTCAGCAAGTGGATTGAGGCTTCTCCCTGCCACAGCAATACTGCCGCTACTGCTGCACACTTGTTATTTAATAACATTTGGTCATGATGGGGTGTATCACGTGACCTAGATTGTGACATTGGTCCTCATTTCACCAGGGAGGTCACCCAAGAACTATGCAAAGCTTTGGGAATAAGGCAACAATTGAGCATCACCCATCATCCCCAGAGCTCGGGTCAGAGAGAACAAACCGCTCGCTGAAGGAGGCACTTAGGAAAGTGAATCATGCTTCGGGGAAGGATTGGGACACCAAGCTGCCCATCATTTTGATGGTCTTTAGAGGTACTGTGGCATCCCATGGCTTCACGCCGCACATGGTGATGACCAGGTGGAAAATGCTGTTACCGGAAGCTTTCTGGATCAACACAAGCCTCCCCCTGACTTAGACCCCTTTGTCTTAAACAACGAATGCGTGAGGAGTTTGATCCAACGTATAGGGGAGATTCATAGGGAAGTTGCTGCCCAACTGGGGAAAAATCTTCAGAAAATGGACAGGAGACTGGGATGGGTACAGCACCCCTGCCAGTGGGAAGAGGGACAGCTAGTCTTGTATAGAAATTTCTATAAGGACAAGCATTCCCTGGCCACAAAGTGGGTGGGACCTGTCCCCATTGAAAAGAGGATTTCACCAGCAGTATACCAAGTATGAATCCCGCACAAGAAGGGAGACTGGCTTAAATTCTTCCATATCTCCAAGTTGAAGGAGTGGAAGGGGGGCCCAGTCAATCCTAAACGGGTACATCTCCCTGAGCCCCCAGAGGAACTTGCGGGAAAATCCAGCATGGATGTCCTAACACCTCAGACCTCGTTGAATCATCAGGAAGTGCCCGAGATTGACTTGTCGGAGATGTTTGTGTCCATTTACCCGATATTTGACCCTGGCTAGATGATATGGAGGAACTAGGGAGACACAGGTTTCTTGTGCTCCTCCCTACCCCTCCTTCTCTGTAGCTAGTATCTCATAGCTGTGTTCACAAGCCCAATGTTCTGTGTTCCCTACAGGGAAACAGGATGGGCACCCTACCGTGGATTTGGATACTGCTGGGGAGCGTCGCTGAAGCCTCCTGGATTAGAATGTATCCCACCCAGTTTATCAGTGACTGGGAGTATAACATACAAGCAGCCTGTCAGTGGAACTCTTACATTGGAGTAGAGGAAATTGAGATGCTGCCATGGTATGAGCAAAGGTATCCTGTAAAAATATATAAACGTATCTATATACACTATAGAGAGCAAATTAGTTCAGCAGTAAACATAAGTGTACCCGGCTATGTAAAGCAAATCCACACCTTCCCAGATCAGTTTCTCTCACCCCACCGTGGTCTGCAGTTTGAAGGGATAGGTGAAGACGAAGCCTTAGTCACAGCAGAAATCACTTATAACGGCTGCCGACCATCATGGAAATGGAAGATAGCCTTCCTGATGTGTCACAACGTCACCTGAACTCCCACTAATTGTAATGTCTCCTGAAATAGCATAGGTTGCCCATTTGTCCCCTTTTCTAAACCTCAACTGGGAAACTCTCCCTCTATGTATTTAGGCAGCACTGTTATCCGAAAAGATATTGAAGCATATCACTCCCGAACCCAGCCCATTAGTGCTACGATTGTGCTTAATGTAACTGTAGTAAATATCTCAGGGGCACTACCTATATGCGCCCCCTTCCTGAAGATAGCCTGGACCCAGTGGGAGCACTGGGAGAAGCAATGGCTTTACTTTTCACATCCTCACACTTGCAGTAAAGAAGACACAATAGACACAGTATTAGGAGGCATTGGAACTGGCAGAGCAACACTTAATGTTATCGACATGGAAATTCTAGCTAATAAATTGGGAGTTATTGGTACTAAAACTAAGGACATAGGAGTCTCATCAGCTATGGGACTCACTAACTGGGCATGTGGCATAGATTTAATTGGACATTTAATTCCACAATGTGTGGGAGTAGAAAGAGATATTATAGGAGAATTAGGAAAATCCCTTGTTATAGATACCCACAATTTGTCAATAGCCATTCAATGCACCCAGTTGCAGAGCAATGTTATTACCTTCTCCGCCCAAGTAATCCAGTCCAGCCTCATGAGTCATTTACGTCCAGAAACTCTAAGTGTACTCCGGGAGAGATATCCTGATTTCCTACAGCACTCTTCCATCCTGGTAAAGGTAAAACAAGCCTCGTGGGAAGATTTAACTCTGTATGTGGAAGTCTTTCATGAAAAGGTTTTAAACACTATTAAATTACACCCAGTACCTTACCTTGGACTTCCTTTAGTCTAGACGAAGACTACTCTTCTCCCACAACAACGCTTTCATTGGTCTAACTGTACGCATTTCGTTGGTTTAATGGGCTGCATATTCACCAGACAATGGGTTCACTGTTTTAACAGTTTGAAGGGACTAGCCCAACAAAATGACACTGATTACCATATTGCTCCTGTGAATACTTCTGTGCTAGTTCAACTTAGCCAAAACTGCTTCTGTTTGCGAAGCCCGTGTTCCACGGTATACATAATGCCAGATAATAATTTCATCAGCGTTAATAGGACTGCTGGGAATCTGTGCTTTTGTCAACACGGTAGGGATTCTTTCAGTCAGGAATTCTTTTTAAAGGAGGCCATCACAGATTACATTTTAGAGGCTGAATACATACCACAGCCTTCTGAATTAAAAGCGTTCCACCTAGAGGATGAATTGCAGGTATCCATGTGGCTCCGCAATTTAACTGCTTTAAATAAAAAGGTTCAAGAAGTATCGCACACATTGAACATCATTGCAATCAAAGTAAACCACACTGCACAACATATTGTTAGAACTTCCAATGAGCTTGCCGATGTAACACATCGATCCTGGTGGGATGCCTTTGCATGGTCATCCACTGGCAGGGCTATTTCCCCCTGGGCACTTCACCCACTAGTAGTCATTTTAGTTTTCCAGGTGACCCTGGTTGTGTGTCTCTTTGTATTGGGTTGCTGGGCTAGGAGACAATTCCCAAGGCTCCAGATAGGACAATTAGGTAGAAACCAGCTATTCTAATTTTTACTTATAAAAAGGGGAAGGGTTGGGGGAAAGTTAGGGGGCCAGACAGAACCTGAACCAGCGAAAAAGCTAGGGTTGAGACCCCAAGGCACTCTGAGGCAGATTGGGCCTGCAGAGTTGGGCCCGGTACACCGAAGGCAGCGGTCTTGCCATGATGTCGGGATCTCCAGATTTGGAGAGACCGTGTGCAATGACACCCTGCAACTAGCAGGAGAGGCCCTTGGTAGATCTCTTGGGCAGATCAGGCATAACTCTGGAGCGCTGATCTGCCCCACTGAATTGGGACACCTAAAAGACCATTTAGCCCATCTTTCCTGCCAGCATTTTAAGCAAGGGTGAGGCCCGCTAAAAACTCAGAAACTGCTGCCATTGTTTTCCTTGAGAAGGTAAGTAAGTAGAACATGCTCTCTCCTCAGTCTTCTTGTAAATAGCCCCGTTATTCATAGTATTTTAGGATTAATAGTTTCTTTTATGTATGTAATATTGGTAATTTGCATATGCCCTGAAGGCAGTATACTGATTGGCTGGTGGAAAGTTTTGGATAGTTACTCCGCCCCTATCAGACATGCCAGCATTGGTGAGCTCGAACGCCACTCTGCCAAAAGCCTGCATGACCCAGACTTGTCTGTTGGAAAAATATTTATTTGCAACTGAAAAAGTTGCTCCTGCTCTCAAGAGCAAGGAGCTGAAAGCCAGAGTTGAGCCCAATCCGAGCCAAAACAGTATCACCACCGCTATTGCATCATTACTTCTATGTGTAAGTGATCAGAACAAATGGACAGACTAGGGAGGTGTCTCCCAGGCATTGAGATTACACATGGAAACACTGAAAAAATATTTCTTAGTGAGTGGTGTGGTCCATTTGATCCCCAAGCTTTAGTTGGACCTTGTGGGGTCCATCTAATCCCCAAAACCCAAGGGTAGTGATGATCCCTTCACTGTGCAAGGCCCAGTCCAGCTCAGATGTATGGCCCACCTTGCGAGCCACCTTCCCAGCCACAACCAAAATACTAACACCACAGAGTGACCAACTCTCGGCACACCAAATGGCAACACATCATAAATCCATCACCAGTAAATGGTTTATTGTCTGTCACAGATGGTCCCTCACCACCCTGGCCTCTCCCCAGTCTTTGAATAGCAGGGCAGAGCCACCCCCCACCATTGAAATGTCCACTTCCCATAATGCCTGTGGCTTGATTCCTAACCACTGATTGGTTTGTAATTTGCATAATTGCTATTGATCATTTTGTTCAGTTTATAATCCTAAAACTAGGTCCTGTGCAACCGTGGGAACCGGACCAGTGGAGGGGAGCAGCAGACAGAGAGAGACGACACTCGCGTGGGCCCAATGCCACCGCCAACGCATTCTATCCAGAATCTGAGTAATTTCCAGCAACGGGGGGGGGGGGAGGGTGAAGAAATGATACGCCACTTCCCCACCCTGACTGCAGATTACCAGAACTTTTTAAAATCATTTCCCAAGACGGACTTTTACCTGGTACCTTTTTGCAAGGACTTTTGCCATTTTTCCTTTTTTTCGAAGAACTTTTTGGACTTGGGGGGGTGCAATGGCCAACATCTTCCCTCGAGCCATTGACATTGGATTATCCCACCACTGATCCTGAATACATACATGGAATTATTGTCAGTTCTTTGCTTATACCGGTTATTTTTCTGTTATTGATCCGTTATCGCTTCTTCATTGGTGATGCCGATTTCCATGTTCTGCCTTATGATTATATTGGTGCGAGTGTGTTTAGAAACTATAGCATTGTAAATAATAGGTTTCGTTTTTTTCAATGATAAAACAACTCTCCTCTCTCTCACTCTCCTGAATGTTTTCTTCCCCTTTGGTTGTTTTACTGAGACCTTAATCAATTCCTTCGTATGTTAGGTTAGGCTTCCTGCTCCCAGTTTGGCTCTAAAGTATTTTGTTGTTTAAATGGAAAATGTACAATATCATATGCTCATTGTCCATTTTTTTTGGGGGGGGGATTGTTACTCCACTGGTATACCCAATCCCAAGGACTACAATTTTTAATACTAAATGTGATCTGCTATTCCAGAGAGATTGCCCAGATGAGCATGTAGGCAAAAATGGTTGAACAATCAAGAACTAGGTCAGGCCAGAAAAATTCCCCGTCACATAGCCCAAGGAGACCTCAAGCTGTGCAAACTCACAAAAACAAAGGGTCCTCAGCCAAAGAGAGACAACTTGAGGGAATTGGCATGTTTTCCCCAGGTTGAGCACCTGTGACTCCAGAAAAAATCCTACGAGGCAAGGCCCATCTACATCAATGTACACTACAACCATTGCAACCAAAGATCCTGAAACACTGGCAACACATCATAAATCCATCATGCAAACCAAGTTGCCTTTGATGAATAATCTTTCCTTTGCTATGACTATTGTCCTCCCTAGGAGAGGATTTGCCCTTGAGGTATGTTTTGCCCTACCAGTGGTCCTAATTTTTGAGAATTTCTCTGGAGAACTCCCTGCCATGCTAGCAGACCATCACTATGTTAGTTGAGTAAGCCCCTCAAGCAACTTCTTTGCTGAGTTCCATTTTTGTTTGCTGCTTCCCAGACCACAGACTTCAGGATAGGAGCAGTATCACCCCATCTACAAGCCCTTTGCTATATCCTCTATCCATTTTTCACTTCTTTTCTTTCGCAATAGTTCTTGTGTGAGTGAGCGAGTGCGTTCGTGCCTGAGAACCTTTCCATTCAATAAAAATAATTTATTTGACACATTTGTCTGTATTTTTTGGCTTGGCCTGACACCGTAAAAACTGGGTAAAAGACCCCACTAGGTTACCCTGCCTCTTGTATTGCTACCACTTGTGCTCCTTTAAGTTCCCCATCCTTCCTGATGTGAAGCACATCGAGGTGTCCGCCAAGGGACCCCCAGAAACTAGGGTAACAGGGCTGCCTCTGAAGAGTGTTCAGAAACTTCAACTGGTCCAGAAAGCTGTAGCCAGATTACTAACCAGGGCTAGCTACAGGGAACACGCAGCTCCCTTATTGCAGCTGCTCCACTGGCTGCCAATCCATTTCCAGGCATAATTCAAAGTTCTTGTTTTGACCTATCAACAATATGGCCCAGGTCCAAGTTATTGGAAGTACTGTGTTCTCTCCTATGAACCAGCCCATGCTTTGAGGTCTGCTAGGGAGACCCCTCTCTCTGTCCTGCCATCTTCACAGATACATCTGCTGTGAGCACAGGAGAAGGCCTTCTTAGTGGTTACCCTCAAGCTCTGGGACACCATTTCCAGAGAAGTTAGATTGGTACCCTCCCTACTTTCTTTTTGCAGACAAGAAAGACTTTTCTGTTTCAACAGGCACTTGATGAGAGCCTGCAAAAGGCCCATCTCACCTGAACAGCACCCTGGATCTTGCTAATTTTTCTGCTGGCAAGGACATGCATACATGTGTACTTGTTTAATGATATATGCTTTAATCTAGTTTTAATTTTTTGACAGTTTTATCTTATTTTAACTTTTGTTTCTTATGAATTTTTAACAGTGTCTTTTTTAATTTATTGTAAGCACTTTGAGTCCCAAACTGGAAGAAGGCAGGATAGAAATAAGGGGAGGAGAAGTATATTACTACTACTACTACTACTACTACTACTACTATTATTATTATTTCCCCAGAGACCAAAGAAAAAAATATTTTGTAACACACACACACACACACACACACATACATATGCTTCCGAACGCCTCCAAACAGCATCTGGGAGATGGGGGCCATTTTCACCATGTTTTAGGCCTCAAGAGAGGCCTCAAATGAGCCAAAGTAGCCCTAGAATGTGGCAAAAATGCCTCCTTCCCCCAGCTTTTGGGGGCACCTTTTTTAAAAAAAGTTATGGGCGTGTGAAGCCCTCAGGGAGATTAATATGCCCCTCTACCCTCCAACAGTTGCCCACCACTGACTTAAAGCTATGGAAGATGCACCTTCTACCTTGTCCTTCTTGAAATGGCGAACAGTCCAGGCAGTGGACATGTGGCCATCCTAACGGTAAGTCAAGAAGAGTCTAGTGCTGTGAACTGTAGTCCATTACATCATAATAGGTATGTTAGTCTTTAAGATCTCACAAGACTCTGTACTGATTTTGTTATCCAGTATGATCAGGCTGAGGGACTTTAAATTGAACACCTCTGTAAATAATTCAAACAGTGCCGCAGATCACCAACCAGTTTCTTTCTTATGTGTGTCTGCACCCATCCAGGGTACAAGGTAATGCACAAGATCTCATCTTCAACAAATTCCAGGGCATGGCATTTTGTGAGCATATTTAGAACAGCCTAGGAAGTAGACATGGCGAAAGCAGAGAGGTGAATGATCCGTTTCAGTTCCACAGGATGGCAGCAGGTGAAAAGGAGGCTTCTTAGATCTAAGGAGCTGTTACATAATGTTCTCCGCATGGACAGATTATTTTAATTTCCTTCATGGGCACAGTCATGGGGGAAAAAAGTTTATCACTGTCAGCACTAGGAATAGTTTAGACAACAGTTAGACAACAGTTCCCAGAATCCTCTGGGCAGAACAGACAGTAGCTGTCTGACGAAATGTCACTGCATTTCCAAGCTCTGGTCACTGCATAGGTTGAAATTTGCCTATATTATTATCTGCAATAATAATATATTACCAAATTAAAACTTCAGGAGATGCTGAAGAGGAGATCCTGGCTAGCTGTGTCATTTGGAAACCTGATCATGCAACTGGGGAAGGGAATCTGTATGGTGAACTGGTTGGGATCTGAGGGGCATAAATAGTGAGGCGCATTCTCAGAATCCCCCTTAAATGCATTAACAAGGTTTATATCCACAACAGAAACAGCAACTCCTGTCCAAACAAACAAATTCCTCTCCATCCTCAGCAAGAGAACCAGAGGAGGTCACGGGACCCAGTGGTGCACAAGGTGAGCACTTGCTCTGTCCCTCTTGCAGCAGAGACACAGAAATATTTAAACATGTACTGTATTTCCTTTGTTGCATTGCATCAACATCACACTAAAAAGCTGTACACGTTTTGATTTTTGATGCAGCTTCACAATCTCCACCATCCCCCATGCATCTTTCAGTCTGGGGGAACTGATAATCGATCTTGGGTCAGGGGCCAGCAAGGCATTGGCAGGGGCTGCCAATATTGATAGTAAGTATCTTGACTTGTTCCATCTCTCCTGGATGTTACTGGGGCAGTGCTCACAATGGCTTTCCACCCTGTAACACAGAGATGGAGAAACTAAAATAATTAACTTTCCACTGTACTTACTTTCCAGCTGAGGAGATGGGGCAAGAGTCGCCTGAGAGGGTCTTGATGGAGGAAGAGGGAGCAGGACTTCCTGGGGTTGGTAAGTGCTGCAGGGCCAACATTGTGCCCTTGCCACTTTCCAATATCCTGTAGGCCTGTGAGGAACCTGCCATGACTCCCTTGCCCTAAATCCAACACAACACAAACGCTTTATCTTGTACAGCTCAGCCAGTGGCCAAGAGGGAGGACAAGTCAGTGGAGGAGGTGGTCCTTGAGCATTTGCAGCAGCTGGAAAAAAAACAGTAGCAACCTTTTCAAGTGTCTTGATGGTTGAGAACGGCCCTTCACAAGGCACCATGACCTTGCCTCGGTAATTCCATTCGAAATGAGAATGCGTTGACTCCCTCTACCTGTGCTCTTTGGTTTCCCAGTAGATGACAGCCTTCAGCACTCCATCTACGAGACTGTGACAGCCCTCCAGATGACAGTGGAAGAGGGGTTTCAGGCCATCTCTAGGGGTGTTCAGGACCTGCAGGAGATTCTGGAGAACAGGATGACCAAACAATCGGGAACCCAAAGAAAGGCTTGCTTGGTGTGCATGGCCTCAGTGATTATTGTAGGTATTGTTGCTTGTTATTTACAGTTTGAGTGGTTTCCCCCTCTTTCCCTTATTTAAATACTTTCCCAGTTCCCAATAAAAACATTATACCTGTCCATGATGTTCCACTTTTCCTCTATCCTTCTTGTCCTATGGCTTGAAGTTGCAAGTCTGGGTGGTTTCTGTTGTCCAAGACTTGTCAAAGCTCAAGGTTGTCTAAAGTGCTGCAGAAGAAGGACAAGTAGCATTAGTCTCCTTGGGACTGAAGAGAGGAAGGTGGTTGTGGAGGTGAGGTGAGGTGTCAGGAGGAGTGACTGGAAGACCCATTGTCCCCTGTGTGCATGTCTGGAGGGACTGAAAGCAGGCTCGGGGGAAGGGGGCTATATGAAGAGGTATAAAGAAGAGAGGTGGGTGGTTGTGGGGGGAAAAAGGGGGCAGGGGAGATATTTGGAGAAGTGACTGGAAGACCCATCATCCCCTGCATGTGTGTGTGGAGGGGCTGAAAGCAGGCTGGGGAGAAGGGGCCTCCGTAGGAGTGTGGGGAAGAGAGGTAGGTGGTTGTGGGGGAAAAGAGAAGCAGGAGAGGTATTTGGAGAAGTGACTGGAAGGCCCATCGGCCCCTGCATGCATGTGTGGAGGGCTGGAAACAGGCTGAGTGGGAAAAGCGCTCCATATGGGTTTGGAGAAGAGAGGAAGGTGGTTGTGGGGAGAAAGAGAGGCGGAAAGGTATTTGCAGAAGTGACTGGAAGGCCCATTGTCCCCTGCATGCATGTCTGGAGGGGCTGGAAGCAGAGTGGGGGGAGTGCTCTGAAAGCAGGCGGGGGGAAGGGGGCTCTGTAGGGGTGTGAGGAAGAGAGGTAGGTGGTTGTGGGGAAAAAAGGAGGCAGGGGAGGTATTTGGGTGTAGGGAAGAGAGGTAGCTTGTTGGAGAAGTGACTGGAAGGCCGTCGTCCCCTGCATGCATGTGTGAAGGGACTGAAAGTCAGCTGTGGGGAAAGGGGCTCCATATGAGTGTGGGGAAGAGAGGTAGGTGGTTGTGGGGGGAAAAGGAAGACAGAGAAAGTGTTTGCAGAAACTACTGGAAGGCCCATCCTCCACTGTACCGCAAAAATAGGAGTAGTTCATGATAACCTGGAGATATCAGTATCCTCACCTTCTATCAGCAACATTTTCCACTCTTTGGCAAGTAACAACACTGAATACCTTATGAATAAAAATATAATAAACTAGAGATGGGATGAATCCAGAATTTTCCAGACCTGCATCTGGATCCGAATCCCTGGAAGGTTCTGCGAATCCACAAACCTTCAATCTTTCAAATCCTTTTTTACAAGAGGGTTTAAAAAGCAAGGGAAACAAAGCACTTCTACTGAAAAGTGTTTTGAAGCAGAATTTGACATCTTTGTTTAATGAAAAACAAATTAAATAATTGTTTTCACTTTCAGGAAAACATACCCATATACTTTTTATTAATACTCACATGTAATTTGGAAGTAGCTCCAGATGTTGGAGTTGACTCCTGGGTTGACTATTACAAAACAAAACAAAACAAAAAAAGGGCAAGGATAATCTTGGGAAAGACACACTCTCTCAACCTTAGCAAAAGCCTAGGCAAAGGCAAACCTGCCTCTGAAGAAATCTGCCCAGGACAATTGTCATAGTTTTGCCTTAGGATCTCGCCAGATTGAAAATGACATGAAGGCCCTTTCTACACAAGCAGGAAAATTTGGATTATTAATCCCACATTTTCAAGCCTATGTAAACAGGGCCACGTACAGAGATAGTCCAGGTCAAAACTGGATTTTTCCTTGCATATTTCCTTATGGCATCCTAGGGTTTGTAGTTTGATTATGCACTAGCACACTTTGATAGAGAAGGCTGTGACACCTTGTCCAAGTACAAACCCTAGAATTGTGTATGAATGAGCTTGGCAAGGGAGCCATGCAAAGGAATCTTCTTCAGCTGTCCTTGAAATCTCAAGAACACTGTACTTTCCAGTCAAGTCTCAAGTTCTGCAACAAGGAAGGCACTTTAAAAACACAAAAACACCAGCCTCTAGTCCAATCTCAATTCTCTACCCTGATGACCAGTCTCAAGTCCTAAAACAAGGAAGGCACTTAACAAAAACAAACACCAGACTCTAGTCTAATCCCAATCCCTACCCTCCAGTCTCAAATCAAAACAATAGGAAGAAGACAATAATTACCTTGCAGAGGTAGGCAGCCACAGGGGCAGGCAGCAGGAGTGAGCTTGATCCGGGGCTCTTGTGCTGGCTCAGGCCTCCTGGCATGCAGGAAAGTGACTCTCGCCAGCCCTGCACACCCGTGTGGGCCTGATCCGGGGCTCTCGTGCCAGCTCAAGCCTCGTGGCCTCCTGACATGGAGGAAAGCGGCTCTCGCCGGCCCTGCATGCCTGCGCGGATCTGATCCGGGGCTCTCAGGCCCCGGGGCATGCAGGGATTCGAAAGATTCGATTCACCTGTTTTCACCCAGAGATTCAGATTCGCGTATCTCGAATCCTTCTCAAGGATTCGCGGATTTGGTTGGCCTATCCCTGTAATAAACAGAAAACACCTTTTAATAGTTACTTATGTGCTCTGTTCATTCTGGTTATCTCTATTTTCCTACATTTGTTAAAAAATTAAAATGGCGCTGGCCTGTCCTTTGCTGGGCGGGGACACCAGGGGACGGAAGTGAGGAGGAGAGAAGGTGAGCATGTCCAGAGTCTTCCCTCCGCTGCCCATCAAAGTGCATTGTTGTGGATGTATGTTCTCGCATCACTGCAAAAATCCGAATTTACTTCGATGTCGGAAAGTGAATTGGTTTTTTTCTGGTTTTCAAATACCGCACTTTCCTACCACATGGCAGTGCATTAACAGTGGATTCCATGCAGAATGATGGAAAATAATGCAAGGCTACTTCACTTCCACATGCAAAACCATATGATACTACAATGCAGTAATCCATGGTAATGACCCATGCGGAAAGGGCCATTGTCTTCATAAGCATGTATCCTGCTTATTCTTTTTTTTTATTATGGCTTCTCACAACCAGTTAATGTAGTTTAGGCAACACCCAGCTTGTCAAAGGGTTTCTCCCATTCCAATAGCATTTACTTAAAACAAACATTTTAGTCCTAAATGCTTTGACTCAGAAGTAAGACCTGTTGAACACTAATGACTTACTACTTAATGATATTCATTCCATGTTACACATGAATTATTTTAAATTGGAAATCTCCTAGCCTGCCCCAGCCAACAAATTCATTAGCAATGGTAACTGCAGTTTTCTGGCAGTTGCCGTCCCAACAAATCCCAAAAAATTACTTTTTCATAATATTCCCACAATTTTTAGCACCTACAACTATGATTGAGAACCAGCATGGTGTATTGGTTTCAGCACTGGACTATGACTCTGGAGACCAGGGTTCATATTCCCACTCAGCCATGGAAACCTTCTGGATGTCCTTGAGCAAGTCACCCACCTGTTACTGCCCTGGCTAGTCCGAGCTTTGGGGATATTAAAAGATATCCTTTTGATATCATAATTCGGCTTCACTTCTCTATTCCCTTCCAAGTGCTTGCGAGGCCCCCGGAAAAGCACACATACCGGCTCTGCCGTTAATCACTGTAATATTCCTGGACAATACAGGTAGGCCAGAAAATAGCTGACTTGCTGCTTTAGGAGATCTCCAGGCAAGTACTCTAATTAGGTATGCACGCAAACTACAAAAGAGCCTCTGCCCCGCGCTGGCAGCTTGATGGGTAACCTATACAATACCCAAGTGCTCTGCGTTTGCATACTGGCTACTCTATTGAGAACCTCTGCGATAACTCAATCATTCAGATTCTGACCTTTTGGAGGCTTTGTCTCCAACTCCAACTCCATTGTTTTCCCCCAAGTATGGCATAGCCTGCAGTCATGTGATTATAAAATCCTCCTTATAAAAACCCTTGATTCCGAGACCTTCCTCGGATCGCTCCCGAGTTCCATACCGCCTTGATGCCATTTTGCTTGGCGAGCCTCCCCTCAGCTCCACGTGCTGAGCTACATCGCACCCCAGCTTCGCTCTCTATTTTTCTGGGCTTCAGGACAGATGAAGTATCACCCAAACCAGCAATCCCTCTAAAAATCCCTCTATACCACTCCAACCTTTATTTTCTATAGTTATCTTGTATGAGTGTGTCACATACACTGTTTTGCTTGTATTTAATAAGCATCATTTATTATTTCAACTTCTGTGTTCTCCTTGACTCGACCCGACCCCGTAGGTTCAAGATCTCGCTACGTTATCCTGCCTCTCGTAATGCTAAGCAGTGCTCTGAGCTAATTTTCCCCACCTTTTGTTGAGTACATTTTGGTGTCCCTCCCGGGACCCCTAGTACACAGGGTAACACACTCAGCTTCAGAGGAATACAAAGGCAGGCCCCTTCTGAACAAATCTTGCCAAGAAAACTTCATGATAGGAGTCTATCATGAGGGCACACAACAACAACTATGATTACTTCACCGTTGGAAGTTCTGGAAAAATATGATTCTTCTCTTCTTAATTCCACCAAGGAAGGGCTGGTCAACATACATGAAAGGGAAACTAATCTATATTTTGGTGAACATTTGAACTGTCCTCTAATTAACACAACCAGCCTGAGAACGGGAAGTTTTAAAAGTCCTGGAAGCCACTTCCACAGTCCCAGGCACAATCTCCTTTTTTATGTATGAGTCCCAAGAAGACAGGCCTTGCTCCACCTCAGGGCTCACCTGGGCACCTGCTTCTTCTGGATCCTGGCAAGTGGCAAAGATCTTTTCTGGCTGTTTGCTTCTCTCTACCAGCTGCTTGACCAGCTTCGGACCACGACCTCGATTGAAGCCAGTCATCAGGATGTCGTGTGCCTTCAGCATTTCCATCTTTCTGAGAGAGCTGACTGACAGAGTCTGTTGCCTCCAATTCAAATCCAGCTAAATCTAGTCCCAAACTCCTTCCCCAGGCATGCCTAGGAGATTTGACTTTTGACAAGATGGGTGGGGGAGTCGAATTTGGACACAAAACACAACCTTAAATTATTTGCAGCTGACAAAAGCCCTTTTCTCATCTGTTTGGGATTACCCAAACAGAAGGGGAAGAAGTGCTGAAAATGTTAAAAGCTTATGGTGCAATCAAAGCACTGAGGATTAATTATACAAAACCCAATGGAATTCATAAGGCATACCAATAACTACTGAAACATAATACCAGCTTTAAAATAACCAAACAAAAGGCTAGGAAGCTACATTCCCAATAACTATGCCAAACTGAACAAGGTAAATTACAGTACTGTTACTGTAGTTTCTAGTCCGAACTTGAGGTATATTAGATATCATTTGATATCAAGAATTTGGCCTTCTCTACCCATTCCTCTCCACGTGCTTGCGAGGCGCCCAGACAAGCATGCACACAGGTGCGGCCGACAATAGCCAAACCATTCACATCCTGATCTATGCAGGCCAGTCATTGCCGAATGCAGCTTCAGGAGACCTCAAGGCAAGTACCACATTATGTGTGCAAGCAACCTACAAAAAGATCCCCTGGCCCAAGCAGACAGCTTGATGAGCAGACTATACAACTCTCGAGCACTCCGTGTTTGCATACTGGCTACTCTATTGACAATCTGGTCATAATTCAATCATCTAAAGTACTGACCTTTCAGAGGCTTTGTCTCCAGCCCAAAACTCATTGTCTTCCCCAAGCCTGCAGCCACAATTTTCCCTATAAGAACCCCTGACTTTGAGCGCTTCCTCGGATCACTCTTGGCTTCCATCCCGCCTTGCTGTCGCTTTGTCCAGCGAGCCTTCCCCTCAGCCCCATGTGCTGAGAATCCATGCTCCCCAGCTTCTTTGCTTCTAACCGGGCTTCAGGACAGGTATAGTATTTCCCACACCAAACCTCCTCTAAAAATCCCTCTATCCCACTCCTACCTTTATTTCTATAGTTCCTTGTGTGAGTGTGTTGCATACACGTGCTTGACTGTATTTCAATAAAACAATTATTAATTTCAATTTCTGCCTTATCATTGACTCGGCCTGACCCCGTAGACATAGGGTTCAAGATCTCGCTATGTTACCCTGCCTCTCGCATTGCAAACTTGTGCTCTGTGCTAATTTCCTCCTCATTGTTGTGAGCACATTTAGGTGTCCCTCCCGGGACCCCAGAAATCAGGGTAACAGCACAGCCGAAAATAGTTGAATATTCCAAAACAAATCCAGGCATGCCAGTAATTGCCAGACTGCAGCTTTAGGAGATCTCCAGGCAAGTACCCTTTTAAGATCACATTATGTATGCACGCTGTTTACAAAAGATCCCCTGCCCTGAGGCAACTTGACGAGAGGACTATCCAACTCTCAAGCACTCCGTGTTTGCATACTGTCTACGCTATTGACAACGTTGTCATAATCCAATCATCTAAAGTACTGACCTTTCGGAGGCTTTGTCTGCAGACCGAAACCCATTGTTTTCCCTGGGAACGGACTAGCCTACAGGCACATTTTCCTCTGTAAGACCCCCTGATTTTGAGCTTCTCTTCAGATCGCTCTGGCTTCCATCCCGCCTTGCTGTCATTCCGTTCGAGCCTTCCCCTCAGCTCCCATGTGCTGAGAATCTCCGATACTGTGGACTTTTCCAGGATCAGGTGTAGTATTTCCCCTTAAAAATCCCTCTTAAACTCCTCTATTCAACTACCTTTCTTTCATTAGGTCTGTGTGAATGGTTGCATACATACGTTTTCCCCAGGAACGGACCAGCCTACAAGGCACATTTTCCCCTATAAGAACCCCTGATTTTGAGCATCTCATCGGATTTGCTCATGACTTGCCTCATGATTTGCTGCCACTCCGTTTGATGAGCCTCCACGTGCTCCCAAGCTTCTTTCCTTCCACCGGGCTACAGGATCAGGTGTAGTATTTCCCCGAAAATCCTCTTGAAAATCCCCTATTTTCCTCTCTTTATTTTCTTAGGACTGAGTGTGTGACTGCCCAATTGTGCAGTATTTCTTAATTTCGAGTGAGTGAGTGCCTAACTTTACTGTGACTTCATAAATAAAAGAACATAATTTCAGCTTTCTTGTGTCTTGGTTCTGACTTGGCCTGACCCTGTAAACATTGGGTAAAAGATCTTGCTACGTTGCCCTGCCTCTCGCATTGCTAACTGGTGCTCTAGCTAATTCCCATTCCCCATAATTTTGAGCACATTGAGGTGTCCCTCATGGGACCCCCAGAAATCAGGGTAACAGTACAATTGCTGCAGGTCAGACAAGACTCATAACACTTGGCCAAATTAAATTTATCATGGCTTGAACCTATCTACTTTAACTGCCATGGAAACATCCTGGAGAACCTTGCAATTTGTAGTTTGTTGATGCACTAGAGCTCTGTTGCAGAGAATTCTATACAACCTTCCCTAAACTGAAAATCCTAGGATTCTATAGGGTAGAACTATGGCAGTTAAAATATAAATTGCTGAGAAAGTAGTGTGGTGACCAGCAGATTCACCATATTTTACAGGCTTCCCTCATTTATCTGACAGGTTAGGAACTGGAACAGAATTGGTTGAAAAGTAGAACCCATCTACTGTACTGTAGGGAGCACAAAGGACTCACAGAGGCTCCCTTGTCACTGACCCTGTGCACGCTGCTTGCAAAGTCATTCAGCCAGCTTAGTACATTTTTTCCCATCTCAGATTGCTGTGTAAGCAGCACGCATGTGCAAGTTGTTCCAAGCGAGCCTCCATAGGCAAGAAGAACTGATGAAAGAGTGGAACACCCATCAAATTAATGGAATTTGTCCTTAATTTGGAAGCACTGAAAGCATGAGTTGTCGGATAACAGAGTGTCAAAAGGTGGGGCTTCCTGTACATTTTCTCATTAAGTAGAAAGTGATACAACACACAGCAAGACCCATACCATGTTTAAGCATATGGCTGTCAACTTTAGAAAAGAATGAAAGAGAGTCATACAATCTGATATTGGTACCCATCACTTATTCTATGCATCACTTAACAAGAGACAAGACCTAGGCTACTCTATATCACTTACTGGAAAACGATTTGTGGAGGAGGAACTGTAAAGGAAAAGATACCAAAATAATGTATAGGTGGTGTCTAATACCATTTTCCCACTCGCAACTCTACAGCTGAATTCAGAGTTCTTAAGAGTTCATGAGCCCTTATCAAGCGGTAAGGTCAAGAAGCCGTAAATCAGAATAGAGTTCAAGTAGTTGAGGTAGAAGTGAGTAAACAGTCCAAGAGTAATAAATCCAATATTTATGATAGCTGAGTCAGTGTGGCAAGAGGTGAACTGAAAGTTTGCTTCCAGTAGCATTTCACAGCTGTGGGCACATAGCCTTTCCCTGATTCACTGGGGAAAGTCTGTGTTAAATGCCGAAACCCTTATCTTTGGAGGCCAAGAGATCTTTCTTCCAGCTCCTCTTCTTGCTGAACTGGATGAAGAGCATGGCTATCAGGGATATCTGCTTCATCTTCCTCAGAAGACAAACTCTCAGGGGAGGGCATTACACCAAATGAAATTGGCACATATTATCAGGAATTGTTCGGAGTTATAGAATCACAGAATCATAGAAATGTAGAGTTGGAAGAGACCACACGAGCCATCCAGTCCAACTCCTTGCCATGCAGGAACACCCTCAAAGCACTCCCGACAGTTGGCCATCCAGCCTCTGCTTAAAAACCTTCAAAGAAGGAGACTCCACTACACTCCGAGGCAGCATATTCCACTGCCGGACAGCCCTGACCGTCTGGAAGTTCTTCCTGGGGTTCAGGTGGAATCTCCTTTCCTGCAGCTTGAATCCATTGCTCCTTGTCCTGGTCTCTGGAGCGGCAGAAAACAAGCCCACTCCCTGCTCTACATGGCATCCCTTCAAATATTTAAATATGGCTATCATGTCCCCTCTTAACCTTCTCTTCTGCAGACTTAACATACCCAGCTCTCTAAGTCTATCCTCATAGGTCATGGCTTCCAGGCCCCTTTCCATTTTGGTCGCCCTTCTCTGGACTTGCTCCAGCTTGACCATGTCCTCCTTGAATTGGGGTGCCCAGAACTGGACACAGTATTCAAGATGAGATAAGTAGAGTAGAGTGGTACCAGTACCTCCCTCAATCTAGATACCATACTCCTATTGATGCAGCCGAGAATTGCGTTGGCTTTCTTGGCTGCCGCATCACACTGCTGACTCATGTTCAGCTTGTGGTCTATTAAGACTCCTAGATCCCTTTCACATGTCCCCCACCCTATATTTCTGTATTCTATTTTTTCTACCTCAGTGTAGGACCTTACATTTCTCTCTGTTGAATTGCATTTTGTTAGCCTCGGCCCAGCTCTCCAATCTGTCCAGGTCATTTTGAGTTTTGATCCTGTCCTCTGGCGTATTAGCAACCCCTCCCAATTTGGTGTCATCTGCAAATTTGATGAGCATGCCCTCTATTCCTTCAACCAAATCGTTGATGAAGATGTTGAACAGCACTGGGCCCAGGACAGAACCCTGTGGCACCCCGCTAGTCACTTCTCTTCAGGATGAAAAGCAACCGTTGGTGAGCACCCTTTGGGAATGGTCAGTCAACCAGTTACAGATCCACCTGACAGTAGCCCTGTCCAGCCCGCATTTTACTAGCTTCTTTGCAAGAATGTCATGTGGAACTTTGTCAAAGGCCTTACTAAAATTGAGATATGCTACATCCACAACATTCCCTTCATCTATCAAGCTAGTAACTCTATCATAAAAAGAGATAAGATTAGTCTGGCATGACTTATTTTTGAGAAATCCATGTTGACTTCTCGTGATTACTGCGTTGCTTTCTAAGTGATTAGAAACTGACTGCTTAATGATCTGCTCCAAGATCTTTCCAGGTACTGACGTCAGGCTGATTGGGCGATAATTATTTGGGTCCTCTTTTTTTCCCTTCTTGAAGATGGGGACAACATTTGCCCTCTTCCCGATTGCTGGAACTTCTCCTGTCCTCCAAGATTTCTCAAAGATTACAGCAAGCGATTCCGAAATGACCTCTGCCAGTTCTTTTAATATCCTAGGATGCAATTCATCTGGCCCTGGAGACTTGAATTCATTCAGCGTGGCCAGGTATTCCTGTACCATCTCTCTACCTATTCTGTGCCTCATTTCCCCTGCTTCCTCATCTGCTCCCCAACCACCAGGTTGAGTGCTTATATCCTTCTGGGAAAAAACTGAGGCAAAGAAAGTGTTAAGTAGTTCTGCCTTTTCTCTTCCCCCTGTTAGTAATTCTCCGTCTTCTCGGTGCAGCGACCCTATTGTCTCCTTCTTTTTCCTTTTGCTGCTGATATATTTAAAATAGCCCTTTTTATTGTTTTTAATGTCTCTGGCCAGCCCAAGTTCGTTCTGTGCTTTAGCCTTTCTGACCTCCTCCCTACATCTCCTGGCTACTTGCTTAAATTCTTCTTTGGTGGTTTCCCCCTTCTTCCATTTCCTGTACATGTTTCTCTTAACACTTAGCTCAGCTGAGAGTTCTTTAGTCAACCATTCTGGTTTCTTCAGATGGCTTCCATTTTTCCTTCTTATTGGCACAGTTTTAGACTGTGCCTTCAGTATCTCCCTTTTAAGGAACTCCCATGCCTCCTGAACTCCTTTCCCTTTCGCTATTCTTGACCACTGAATTCCAGCCAGCAGCTCCCTAAGTTTACAGAAGTCCGCTTTTTTAAAATCTAAGATGAGTGTCTGGCTACACTTATCTTCTCCTTCCCACTGAATGCCAAATTCCAATAGGGCATGGTCACTCCCCCCTAAAGATCCAACCACTTCTACCTCATTAACAAGGTCATCCCTGTTGGTCAGGATCAGATCTAGAATATTTGATCCCCTTGTTGGCTCTTCCACCTTCTGGACCACAAAATTGTCTGCAAGGCAAGTGAGGAACTTGTTGGACCTTGTGCTCTTGGCAGAGTTTAATTTCCAACATATATCAGGATAGTTGAAATCTCCCATTACTACTGTACCTCTCCTTTTTGAATGTGTGGTCATCTGCTCCAGGAAGGCATCATCCAAATCCTGGAGGCCTGTAGCAAACCCTCACAATGACATCCCTCTCACTCCTTTAATTCTTACCCAGATTGTCCTATCTCAATCCTGGTACAGCTGATAAATCAAACAAACAAACTGAATATCTCCAGGTTTGTTACTTACTTCCAGGCAGTAAGGAAAGAGCCATAAATAAAGTCCAACATAAACAAAGTCCATCAGGGTTTCACCGCAAGGGAGTGTCCAAGGTCAATCCAAGCATTTGTCAAGGCATTCAGCAAGGTAGCAGGTCAGATAAGCTTTGACAACTCCTGGAGGGGAAGGACGCCAGCTAAATAGACCCAAAGTCTAGCGCAGCTGTGCTTTGATTGATTATTGCTGGTTATACATTCTGAGAGAGCGATGCTGGGTCTCTTTGCTGCCTGTGCTGTTCGAAGCTGGGTCTAGGTAAATGTTCTTCTGTATCTGAAGAGGCAGGACTCTCTGTTGGAGCTTGCACTGCCCTCTGTTCTGTTCCTGGCCCTGTAACCTCCTGTACAGCAGGTCTTGGCATGCCCCCCCGTTTCAGTCTCTAGTGTGCTCTCTGCTTTAGACTCTGCTTTAGACTCTGGAAGCAAAGCACGACACAGATGCTCTCAGCCTGGCTTCCTGGATTTAAGTCATGGATCTCTTCACAGGTGTAAACATCCTTGACATATAAAGCTACCCTTCTTCCTTTCTTGTTTGGTCTATTTCTCCAAAATAGGTTATATCTCCCTATCTCTACATTCCAATCATGTGACTTATCCCACCAGGTGTCACTGATGCCTATTATATCATATTTATTTTATTGTCATAAGAGTTCCAGTTCATCTTGTTTATTTCCCATGCTCTGTGCATTGGTATAAAAACATTTAAGACCATGTGCCCTTCCCACAAGTCCTTTACTAAAGTTGTTCTTCCTCCCACTGTTGGTCTCTAGTACTATTTGGCCTGTTCCATCGATAACATTTGGGCTTTTCTCCCCAGCACTTGCTGAATTTCTGCCCTGAATAATGTTGTCTCCCTCCCCACCCAAACTCAGTTTAATGCCCTCTTGATGAGATTTGCAAGGGTCTTAGTAAAAACATTCCTACGAATGGCTGTGAGGTGCACTCCATCCATTGCCAAAAGACCATCTTCATGAAAATGCAGACTGTGGTTCAAAAACCCAAATCATTCCCGGTGGCACCATCTGCAGAGCCAGTTGTTCACCTCAAGTACTCATCTCTCCCTTTGTGGGCCATGTCCTTCAACAGAGAAGAGAGATGGAATGACAACCTGTGCACCAAGGTCCTTCAGCTTCCTACTCATAACCTCATAGTCATTTGTGATATGCTGAAAGCTGTGCCTTGCACTGTCACTGGTTCTCACATGAACCCATAGGAGGAGTTATGGTAAGTGGCCTTGACCAGTCGTGTTAGCCTCTCTGTTACGTCATGGATTTTGGCCCCAGGTAGACAGCACACCTTGCAATTTGTCCTGTCAGGGTTGCAAATTGTTGGTTCTGTTCTTCTCAGCAAGGAGTCCCCAGTGACCAGAACTCACCTCTTCTGAGGCTTGGCAGGAGTTACTCGATGTGCAGATTCTTCCAGGGTCTCCTGGACATTCTCTTCAGGCCGACACTGTTGCTCTTGCTGTTGTTTGATTTCCTCATTGCTGTTCTTTGGTTTCCTCATTAATAAGGTACAGCAGATCTTGCTGCTGTTCCATTACCTCTTGCTGCTGTTCCATTTCCTCATTAATAAGGGCGAGAACTTGGAATCAATTCTGTAGCTCCAAACTTTCTGTTTGGCTTCTGGCCCGTCTATTCCTATGTGTACCTTTCCTCCAATTGTCTGTCCCTTGTGTTTGGGAACTGGCTTCCTGGTCAGTGATGTTTCCCACGTGTTCCATCTTCAAGAAGGTCATCTCTGCCCTATTCAAGAAATCCTCATCCTCCCTAATAATCTAAAGAGCAGGAACACAAGCCTCCAGCTGCTAAACTTTCTCCTCCAAGAGGTCCATCAGCTTGCACTTGCTGCAGGTGTACCCAACCACATCTTCTGGCAAGAAAAGAAACATGCCACAGCTGTTGCATATGACTGCAGTAGCTCCCTCACTATCCATATTCAACAATTTAGACAAACTGCCAAACAAGCAAGCCAAGAACCAACCAAACAAGTAAGGAAGTCTTGTTCAACTTGTGTAGCAAAACTGTGCATCAAAGGCAAGTCAGTCTGCAGAACACCCTCCCCCTCAGACCGTGTGCTCAGGGAGAGCACACAGCCAGAAACAAACTTACCCATACAAGCCTGTAAAAACACCCAGTCAAGGATGTCCTCTCAGACACAGGTCACCTTCCGCTCTATCCTCTGGCAATGGCCAAAGAAGCACAACAGCAACTTGTCAAGGGGCTATGACTGGTCACTAGAATCCTACTAACAGTAATGCATGAAATGATCCAGTGATATCTATCCTGAGGGAGCAAGGACGATACCAAACCAAAGTCCTGACAGACATACACATACTGGAAATTTCAAAAGGGAAGTTTTTTTAACATATGCACTGAGATTTTCAAGGTTGAGGATCATGGGCTGCAAATATCTCAGTGCATCCATCAGAAGCTCATCTGTCATTGTACTATCCTCCTTTTCACCTTCCTGTGTTATTTTACCTTCCTTTTATGAGGGAGATTGTCTGATTTTTGAGATGAGTGGTTTACTTTTGCCATTGGAAAATGCTATCGGACACTGACACCTCCCCCACCCTGTGTTGATAATGAGATCTGCATGTGAGAAGAACAACTCAGATAATTGTAAGTAAACTCAGTAATTTCTTTTTTCAAAGAAAACCAAACCTTGGAAATTTTAAACAACCAGGAAATCAAGAAGCACACAATGATCATATTACAATGTTCGTATTGTGAAAATAGGTTTATAAGGCCAGCCAAAGGTGATAAAATTCCCTGTGCAAGCTTGCAAAGCCACACATATTCTTCCTCAGGCAAAGGTGGGGCAGGGGAGGGGAAGAATGCAGAGGAAAGAGGGGAAACAACAAAGGAAATAAAATAAAATCAATACAATGTTGTTTTCCAGTTGAAAATTTAAAAAAAAACTTTGAAAACTGAAATCTATCTCTGTCCTAATAAGTGACTAACTTTCCTCTCCTTGAAAAAAGTTATGGCAGCCAATGACTATGTACCTGGGGATGATGATGGGTGCTGTAGTCCCAAATTCTAGCACTAACTTGGGAAATCTGCTGTATTGGAATCAGAAAGGTGGTTAAGCTGGGGAACAAGCCTGTTCCCCTTCTGGTCCAATTGGAAGAAACCCTCAGGAAGGCATCGTTTCACCACCTGCTGTTCCCAGCTGCAGTCCTCTAAAGAACTGCTCGCCTGTGTAGAGAATGTTATTTATATTGCAGAGGTCTGGAAGCTGCCTTTTAAAGCAAAATAGTACAGTCATGATCAGTTCCTGGTAAATCACTCCCATCTAGCAGCAGTCAAAGTCTGTCTGCAGGAGAGGCTAATTTCTGTCACTGAGGCCATTTCCGCACTACACTGTTATAGTGCTCTTATTCCACTTTCAACATCCTGTGGAATTCTGGGGTTTGGAGTTTAGAGAGGGGCCTTTAGAATTCTCAGCCACAGAGCTCTTGGGCCTCAGGAAACTACAAACACCAGAATTCCACAGGATGTTGAAAGTGGAATAATAGCACTATAACAGTGCAGTGCAGCAATGGCCTATGGCCTGTATTTTGAAAAAGTCCAAAGCTCGGTAAATTTACCTTTATTTTAACCATAGCACCCAGAATCTCTAGGCCAGTGTGGGATTCTGGGAGTTGTAGTTCAAATTATATCTTTTCCAAGCTCTGAAAAATGACTAGGTGAGTAACCACTACACATAAAAAAATTACAAAGGAATGACATAATTTAAGGCTGCCAAAATTAAGTACATGAGACAGCTAGAAGGAAAAAGGAGTAGCAAGATCTTCAGTACATCAGGATATATTTAATGAAAGGTGGCCATTTGAGCTGCTGTTCTTTAGGTGAGATGCTGGCTATCTGTGCATCTCACCAAGGAACTGTTTCTCCCTCCCAGTTCACAAAAGTGCCATTGTCTTTCTCTGAGAGATGGGCAAGGGTGTTTAGGATGGCTTTCACACTCTGCTCTGCTTTCAGTGAGGCCTGGAAAAAGAGAACAGGGGAAAAAAATGATATGAGATTTGCACAGGATAAAAGTGCTAAAGTAAATAGGAGAGGCCACCCCAAGAACTCACTTTGTAATATGTTCACACCAAGCTCAGTCATCAAGAAGATGAAGATGTATTGATGTATGGAATTACTGACTCCATAGAATTACATTTTTTTTTGTACAGAAGAACAAATGAATTAATTACTCTTTATTCTGGGCAGCAGTCAGAAATGTTAAATTAAATTAAATTGTACAGTACTAAATATAGACTGCAGCCAAAATACTTTGATACCAGATCCTGCTGATCTTGGAAGCTTAGCAGGGTAGGGCCTGCCTAGTACTTGGATGGGGGACCATCAGGGAAAGCAAAGTTCTGTAGCATATTCAGAGGAAGGCAATGACAAATCACCTCTGCATATTTCTAGACTAAATTCATGGAATCACCGTAAGTCAACAAATGACCAGAAGGCACATACAAACACACATTAAATACCAAATATTTATCTGATAAAAATATGAAATACTGTAAAACAGTGATACTTAAATATATAGAACTACATCAGACTTTGCATAGAAAAGAAAAACCCTGGAGGCATTTGTAGTAAACACAACTGACAATTCAGCTATATTTGCAACAGCAATTGCAATTAGGTTGGTGTGCAGTGATCAGAGAATTAGCAAGCATTTTACCATTAAAATAAAAATATTTTCAATCTCATTCACTTATAGGAATTCATTGCTGCAAGATATGATGATGACTACTATCTTAGGTGAGTTTATGAAAGGATTTAATAAATTAATTATAGTTTTATCAGTGATTTTTAGCCACAATAGCCAGCAAAAGAACTTTCTTCTCTAGAGGCAGTTTACTTCTGAATTTCTGTAATACAATAACAGCAAAGATGTTTATGACCTTCATACATTGCTTCTAAATGTCCTTGGAGGTTCTGCAATACCAAGGTCAGAGACCCAATCATAAGTAGCATGGAGTCACAATATTAAAATTGGCTTAAGCACACCTCTTTCTGTGTTGTTTTTTGGACAATTTATGAGCCTAGATTTCATTGCTGTATCCAAAAGACCAAAGTCTTTTTATATCTTAGTGCTCAAAGGAGGTATTTAAAATATATTTGAATTAAAAATATCAATGATCATATGATCCCCTTTGCTTCAATTGGATATAGGCCTAAGTACAATAAGTTTGATGGACTACAATAAGGAGATTACATCATGAATTGCCTACCAATGTTCCTCCCATGTCTGTCTCTACCCATCCAGGATGCAATGCAATGCACAAGATCTCATCATTTGCATATCCCAGGGACTGACACTTTGTGAGCATATTCAGTGCAGCCTAGGAAAGAGACATGTCAAAAGTAAGAAGGTGGATGATATATCTCAGTTCTATACAATGACAAGAGGCCTAAAGTTAGGTTGCCATATTCCACCCTCCCAAATCCAGATAACCTTATTTCCATATTATGCAAATCATATGGTGATTAGTTTCCCCAATCAACCACCTTGTTAAATTCCACAAAATCATTCCTTTCAACATTGTTTTGTAGAGCAAAAACAGAGGGGTTATTTTATTCATGGCATGTGGCATGATTTTTCAAAATAATTTACAAAGTGGTTTTCACTAGAAACATGTGCTAATAAAATGACTGAAACCAATAAAAGAAAACAATACAGTCCTCCCTCCAAATTTGCAGGTTTGACTTTCACAAACTTGATTACTCATAAGGTGCCCACTTGCCTCCCCCCTTCTCCCCCTCCCATTCCTCTACCTTCTGCCGGGGTGCGCATGTCTTCCTTCTACAGATCTGAGCAACAGGCAAGCAAATGGCAGGGAGCAGTTCTGCCTGCATACCTTCTGCAGTTGTGATGCTGCCCCCCGCCATTCACTTGCCTATCACCCACGTGCCTAGAAGGCAGTGCACCCAGGCTAAACGCAGGTGAATGGGGGAGGGGGAGAAAACACATGCGCCGGCGGCTTCCACCCCCTCAAATTCATTTACCTATTGCTGTGAGTCTGGAAGGCAGCATGGCCAGGTGGAATGCAAGTGAATGGGGGAAGCATGTGCACAGTTGTCACACACACACACACCCATTCACCTGACTATTGCCTGTGAGAACTGGAAGGCAGCGTGGCCAGGTGAAATGCAAGTGAATGGGGGAGAATCGTGTGTGTGCATGTGGCTATCACTCCCTCCCATTCACTTGCCTATTTCCTGGATGCACAGAAGGCAATGCAGCCAGGTAAAATGCAAGTGAATGGGAGGAAGCACTGAAAGGGAATGGGAGGGGGAGCACTCACTTTGGCAGGGGGGAGCTATTCATGTTTTTTTTTAACTTTTGTAAGGGTTCTGCACCCCAAACCCTCACAAAAGTAGAGGGGCCATTGTACATAAATTAGACTTCAAGGTGCTGATGTTAAATTACTTGAGAACCACCAGCTAACATTTCCTAAATGAGAGATCTAACATCATTAGAGAAAGTACCTCAGACATCAATACAAACAACACATTTTCCACAGTGAAGACCTGACTTAGGAATGTATTCACCCAACAAGTACATCAAGCACCAAATTTATTGTCATTTTGATGCCAGGATAAGGTCCATCTGTTTCTCCTGAGGCATTTTATCAGTGGTTAGTTGCAGCCATAATGATCTGTCTAACTGTTTACTACTAATAGTTCACATCGGGGTTGCATGTAAAGGTGATGAACTTATCTAAACATATGCTGGTCCTGTATTTTATTACCTTTCAGTCAATTATAAGACAATAACTTACTACTATTAATTTAATCAATATAATATATGTCATTCTATTTTGTCTAACTTATCTTATCCCATGACATTTTATGCATTGTATTTTATGTATTGTGCTTTTTTACATTTTATCATCATTTTACATTTTATCATGTTTGATTTTAATTGTTTGATATGGTCAATTGACTAATCAATAAACTTTTAACTAACTACTAATAGTTTATTATATTTTTACATGTTTATTTATTGTGCTTTATTGTTAATTGCATAACTTTGTTCTTACCCATCCTAGCGTTTATACTGAGATGTCCAACCACACCAGAGCCCTTCTTATATAATGATGATTAAAATCATGATTTGCTTTAAGTTTATCATACCACAGGGAACCATGCCAATGTTACTGCCCTGGCTAGCCTGAGCTTTGGGGGATCTAAAAAGATATCTTTTGATATCAATAATTCGGCTTCATATATCCCTTCCACGTGCTTGCGAGGGCCCTGGACAAGCACGCACACAGGTTAGACCGATAATCGCCGTAATATTCCAAAACAATACAGGCAGGCCAGAAACAGCCAACACGCCACTTTAGGAGACCTCAAGGCAAGTACCTCTATTAGGTATGCACGCAGCTTTCAAAAGATCCTCTGCCTAGTGCTGGCAGCTTGATGATCTGACCATACAACGTTCAAGTACTCTGCGTTTGCATACCGTTCTTGGTTCTTTTCCTTGCCAAATGAATGTTGATAGATCTTTCTGTCATTGCTGAAATGGTATATCATTACTCAAAACCAGAATTGTTTGAAACAAAACCAGCATTTTAGGTAATACATCCATTTTCATACAGTTAGTCCTCCACATTCTCTTGGGTTAGGGGCACAGGACCCTCACAAAAGTAGAAAAATCCAAAATCTCAAACCAGATGAGAGAAAGGAGAAGGAAGGAAGGTCAGTGTGGTAGCCTATACTTCCTCTGTCTTGCCCATCTCCTTGTCTGGGTGTGTGGGGGCATCATGAGAGGGTTTGTGATGCTAAGAAATTGGCTGTGAATTATCATTAGCTGGCCAGGTAGTGGCTGCTGGAGGACGAGGAAGAGGAGGGCCAGATTTAGGTTTTTAAAAGACTGTACAACCTCATCAGAGTCACCAAGAGGAAATTTTCCTCTAGAAAAGAAGCACCTGAGTAGGAGGGGCAAAAGTTGGAGAAATTCACAAATAATCAAATCTATGAAAGTGAGACCCACAAATGTGGAGGGTTGATTTTAGTAGAAACTCTACCTAAAAGTGAAAGTTTGAGTTTTGACAATTTTTGTTAATCTTGTTTTATCTCACTCCAAATTTTAGCTTAAATAGTCTGGGATTTAAAAAATAACTCCCAAATATTTCTTTTTAACAATTTTAAAGCCCAAATTTCCATTAGTCATCTGATGTTTTTCGTTAAAATTTTAGTAATCATAGTTTTCTCTTTGTTAATCTTGAAACCTGCTAGAGAACCAAATGTTATTAATGTCTTTAGCAGTGCATAAATCCCTTGCAGCCAAATTCCTTTTAAAATTGCTAAATCATCAGGAGATGTTCTCAATTTGTAAGTCTTTATCTTTATTCCTTTTATTCTTTCTTCTTTTTCTAAATATGTTATTCAGAATTTCCAAAATCAGTATGAAAAGTAAGGGTGACAAAGGACATCCTTCTCTTGTTCCCTTTTGTATTCCACAACTTTTTGTCTTATTTCCATTAATCAAGATCTGTGCACTTTGTTGAGAATAAATTAGCTGAATCCAGGTAATAAAGTTCTGTCCAAAATTCATTTTTAAGTGCCTCTATTTAAAAAAAAAGAAAAGCCAATTTACATTATCAAATGCTTTTTCTGCATCCAGAAAAACCAAAGCTGCTTGCCTCTCATTGTGAATATCTAAATATGTTGAAATGACTGTTACAAATCTTGTATTGTCTCTAAGTGCCTTTTTGGCAGAAAACCACACTGATCTTCAAGTATTATTTTATGTAGTAAACTTATTGTTTTTGCTGCCAAAATGGAAATAAATAAAATTTTAGTCATTGTTTAATAATGAAATGGGCCTATAATTCTTAAGATCTGTTATATCTTTGTCTTCCTTCAGAATAAAAAAAAAAAATAGGCTTGTCTCCAACTCTCTGTTACCTTATTTGTAACTAATACTAAATTCAGTAGTTCTTGAATTGGTATCAAAAATTGTTCCTCTACAATTTTATAATAAATTGCAGATAAAGCATCCTGGTGCCTTCCTGAGTTTACCCTTCTTCACTGTCTGTGTTATTTCAGCTGGGGTTTTCCTCATGTTCAAGCTCTGTCTTTGTCTTTGTGTAATATTAATTTTATTCTGAAAAATTAAGCATCAAACTGCTTGCTTTTTAAATAATTTTGAGCAATACTTATAAAAAAATTAATTTTTGAAGGATCTGATGTAAATCCTTTCCTTCTTGAATTCTGGAAGAAAAAACTCTAATTCTTTTCTCAGTTTGTAATCCAACCATTTCCCTGGTTGACTTGAAATACTTGAAATAGTACAGTTCAACTTCTTTTGTATATCATAGACCAACTCCATAGAAACTTGCTTTTGCAGGTTTTTTTTTCCTTTAAAATTTCCCTATTAGGAGGACTTCTGGCAGAAATGGCGGAGTGATAGGTTGCCCCTTCAAACAGCTGCAAACAGGACAATCACCTGGCAGGGTTGAGAGCCTGCCAAAATAAATTGAGCAGGACAAAATAGCCCCCTTGGGAAAGGGGACTCGGAGAGGCTCAAAGAGATCAAATTCCAGCAACTAGTACCCCGTGACAGAGAACACTGAAGGGAGACATCTGGACATGGACGCTGCTGCGGAGGTCATAGAGCTTCCATTACTCTGCGACTGCCCCAGTCAGGCGAAAGTTTTGCCACTGCTTTTTTAAAGACTTTCTTCTTGAAGATCATTTCAAAAATAAATAAATAAAATTTCTTCACACGTCACTAATTCTAAAGGGACTGGGTAAGATTGCTTCGATTCTTTTCTCTACAATTTGACTTAAAAGAGCTGAGAACCAACTAGGAAAAAAAAGAGGAAAGTTTGGAGACTGTTACTTACAGACTGTGCCATATCCAATAAAGAGGGGAAGCACAAAGGAATGCTGAACTCCTTACTTAACCAAAAAGACAATTAAGAAGTTTAGCACATGATTGACACTTAATGTTGCCCTTGGGATGTTCAAATAAGTCTTAATTAATTAGATCCGGCAATACTGAACACAATCAAAATTAAAGTCTCTAAGTAAATATTTTGATTGAAAAGACTTGTCAGACTCGATTGAAAGAACAGATACAAGTTAAATAAGTCGTGTAACAAAATATAATTGAATTGCGTCAAAGCGAAGTGGAGGATTTCCACTAAAGAAGAAAAGGAAAAATGATAGGATTGTGTCTTTTTGCCCAGATCTGAAAGGCAGCTTTGTGTTCCCTTTTACAAATTGATATAATATAGATGAGATTGTCCTAATGAATGCGTGGACTTTTGAAAGTATTGGAGATCTGGCAAGAAGAGAGAGTTATTTGAACGTGGATTATTGGGGTTACAAAACACAATGGATCATGTGATCAAGGAAAAGGCTGATTGGGCTGAGGGGTCAATGATCAGAAGAAATAGACTGTAGAGATGTTATGTGTTCTGAGAGATTAGGTGCTCTGAGAGATTGTTTTTCCCCCTGGATGGTCAACGTTTTGTCCATTCATTTTCGAAAACCTTGGAAATAGACTTGGTCTGCTTCATAGAAAGAGACACATTGCTGATTCCGGTTCCTTCTTGTTTTTTTTTTCTATTTGTTTCCTTGTGGATTCTTGGAGGACTGTTTTGCAACCTTGAAAGACAGCTAAGCTGACACTAGGTTCAGCTGGAAGAGAGACCTATTCAGAGATGCAGGTCCAAGGACAACAGAGCTACACGAATTCATCAAGGACAATGAAGTCTAAACAAGCTCTCCCTTTATTAATTTAGGAAAGAGGGAGAAGAGCTACACAAAGAATCAATTTATGGACTAGATAGAGTCAATCCTGCCACCTAGTGACAGCAATTGTAAAATACTTAAATTTAATATAATTTTACTTTAAAATAAGTTAATAGGTCAGAGGTAACAGTAAAATAGCTATAAAAATAAAAGAATAAATTTGATGAAATATACCAGGGGATCTTATGGGAATTAATTGATATCATAAATATTATAAAGTGGTTCCATATAGATTGATTTGGTGGAGGCCATAATTAATTTGAAGTTTGATTCATAAATAGACAATTATAAATAGATAATTTTATAAATAACAAATTGATAAGCATATCGATTGGTATTGATGGTTTGATTGTCTAATTAAATGATACTAATTTACTGATTGAAATATTGATTAATATAGTGATTGATAGAAATATTGAATATTTTGACTGTATATTGAAATTGATTTATGGAGTAAGTACTGTACTTAAAGTATAGTTACAAATAATAACAGGAGGAGACCTTCAGAATAGAAATGGAGAAGTGACTAGAGACATAAAGAAGATAAATAGAAGAATTTATGAGATTCAAGAAAATGCTACAATGACAGAGAAACACGTTGAACAACTGGATCAAACCCTACAGCAAGATAGTAACAAAATTATGAATACAGAACTGAGATGCAAAGAAAAATGTATAAAAATTAGAGGATTAGGGGAAATTCAGGAGGAGAACCTCTATACAAGATTGATCCCTGCCATGGCTGTCTTTCTGGGTTGGTCAACAGATCAAATGGACTCTCAGATAGGATCTTTAGGATTAATTCCCTCATAGCTAGAAAAAGAAATGTTCCTCTGAGACATTGCAGTTTATTTTTTCAGAGATAGAATAAAAGATCTAGTTATACAACAAAGTTACATGAATAATCTTCTGGTGACAGGCAAGGAACTAAAGATATTTAAAGATATTCCCTCAGAAATCTTGAAAAGAAGGAAAGACTACAGCTTCCTAACTCAAATACTAAATAGGAAGAATATACAATACAGAGGGGGAAGAATTGAGGGAATAATTTTTAATTATCAACAGAAAAGACATATAATCAACTCAGTATCAAAAGTGAAAGAATTTATTTAAAAGTACAGAGAAGAACTGAACAAGAGTCAAGAAACATAACAAACAAAATATCAAGATGATGATCCAAGAAACAAAAAGAAGGAAGGCACAAAGGAAAACTAGATGAGTCAAACTCTATAAGAAGGGCTGAAGGAGCTAAAAATTCAGAGGAAGGAAATAATACAGACAGAAAGTGAGGAAGAACTGGGGCAAGAAAAAGATCAAGAAGAGGAACTAGAAGGAGAAGGAAAAAAGGAAGAAGAGAAAATAGAGTTTGGAAGAGAAGAAGAAGAAGAAGAAGAAGAGGAAGAGGAGGAGATAGGACCAGAAGTACAGATAGAATAAGAGGATATAAAATACACATACATTTAAAAATATACTCAAGAATCAAAAATGAAAGTAAAATTTCTTGGAATGTAAAAGGAATTAACTCCCCTTATAAAAGGAAGAAAATCTTTCACCATCTAGAGAAGCAAAAACATGATATTATATGTTTACAAGAAATACAAACAAGATTTAAAGATACTAAATACATAAAAAATCCAAAACTTGTTCAAGATTTCTTATCAACAATGGAAAAAAGAAGAAGAAAGGAATAACGATATATGTGAATAATAGATACAAAGCAAAAGAGATTTTTAAAGATCTGGGCAGAAGATATATAGCTGTGGAAACTGGAATGTTGGAAACAAAGTTTTTATTGGTGGGAATATATAGTCCACTAGAAAATAAAAGCCAAGGCAGAAGATTCTGGACTATGATTACAAAGATCTATGGTTTCTGGGCGACTGGAATGGTGTCATAAACGTGGACATCGATAGAATAGAGGGTTACAAATTAAAGAAAACTAGAAGAAGACTCCCAACAGCTTTTTTTAAATATGATGGATAATCTAACATTGTTAGATGTGTGGTGACATCTATATGGAAATCAGAAAGACTATACATATTACTCAGAGGTACAAAGATTGTGGTCCCATATAGATGTTTTTAGCATCTAAAACTTTGAACTATATATATATATATATATAATATATATAAAAATGGAAATCCTTCCCAAAACAATTTCAGATCACAATGCAATATCCTTGACACTAGAGGATTCTAAATGGGAATTTTCCTGGAAGTTGAAGGGTTCAATTTTGAGAAATGAAGAAGTTTTGGAAAAAGCTAAGCAAGAACTAAAGCAATTCTTCCTAAATAATTTCTTCCTAACTACAGGGAAGCCTGGCAAGTAATAAAAAAGATCTTTGAAAGTGGGCTAAACTGAATTTATCGTTGCTAGGAAGAATAGCAACAGTAAAAATGAGTGTTTTACCAAAGTTGATTTTCCTCTTCCAAAATCTGCTGATTATAACTAACGACAAACCCTTTAAAGAATGGGATAAAGATATAAGTCAATTTGTATGGAATGGAAAAAAAACCAGAATAAAATACAAATATTTAAAAGATGCTAAAGAAAGAGGGGGATTGAATTTACCGGACATTAAGCTGTACATTTACATTGGTTATGTTGGTTAACAGAATGGATCCTCTTAAAAAATACAAGAGTACTTTGGCTAGAACGAGATGAATATGGCATGCCAACTTAATATATGATAAAGACAGAATTAATAAAGATTTTAATCATCATTTTATTCAAAAATTACTCTTAAGGGTATGGAACAAATACAAATTTAAATTTTACTCAAAATTTCCTGTAGGGGCATCACCCCATGAAGTTTTCTACAGAAGAGAAATGCCTAGGTTCAATACTTGGATGACCTATAAAGATCTACTAAGCATAGAAGGGGGAGAGACTTATCCTAAATGAAAAAAGGAACTAGTGGACCATGGAATAACCTCGCATTGGTTGCTTCATAGACAACTAATAGAGAAAATACAAAATAGACAAGAAACTGAGAAACAAAAGAGAACGAATTTGACAGACTTTTAATGCCTAGTACAGATAACCAATTAGGAAAGATATATAAACTTTTGCTGAAGCTTAGACCTTGAACAAGACTTGATAAAAAAGAACATGATTAGATGGGGCCAAAGTATAGGAAGCAAGATATACCTCGAAAAATGAGAAAGATCTTGGAACAACACTTTAATGTACGTAAAACCAATATTTCTGCGGGAGAACTATTACAAAATGCCAAATAGATGGTCTCTCTCAACTTCCCAAATTGCTAAAATGACAAAAAAAGAACCATTCCAAGTACTGGAAATGTGAAGAAAAGGGAACCTTTTTCCACATGTGGTGGAGATGTAAACATAAAGAAATTCTGGAATAACATACATGACTCAGTTTCATCAGTATTGCAAACTAAATTCCCAATGCAGCCACACTTTTATCTATTAAATGTGATTGATGAAATTCCTCAAACTCAGAGATTACAACAGCATCAAAAGAAAGTTGTATTGTATATGATAACAGCAGCTCGTTTAATGTTAGCCCAATATTGGAAATTAGCTATAATGCCTAGCATTGAGGATTGGCTGATGAAATTATATGATTTAGCTGAACTAGATAAATTAACAATGATGATAGCAGATAAAAAGGAAAATCAATATTGTGAGGTATGGAAAATTGTTGCCTCCCCCCATGGGAAAAGCAATGGGGGAACTTGCAACAGTGGGAGTTTTACAATTTTAAGTATGTAATTTTAAATATAAATGGATATGGTGTAAGGCTTAGTTTTTACCCCAACTTTTACCGAGATTTAAAGATTTATGAAATTTTGGTTAAGCGACATATGTATTTTGGGATGGATCAAAACTTTTACTTACTGTATTAAGTTACAGGAAATATGTACAAATATATATATATATATATACTTATATACATACATATATATATATATATATATATATATATATATATATAAAAAAAGTACATATATATATATATGTACTTGATGTTAAATTACATATTTCTCTACTTTCTCTTTCAGTATTTGCCGTATTTTGTAACATATATATATATGTTACAAAATACGGTAAATACTGAAAGAGAAAGTAGAGAAATATGTAATTTAACATCAAGAATGAACACCGAAGCAAAATAAAAAAATAATGAAGCACCTAGTGTTACTCTGATTTCTGGGGTCCCGTGAAGGACACCTAAATGTGCTCAAAATAATGGGGAATGGGAATTAACAAGAGCACAAGCTAAGCAATGCAAGAGGCAGGGCAACTTAGTGAGATCTTGAACTCAATGTCTACGGGGTCAGGCCGAGTCAATAATCAAACAGAATTAAATGTCAAGGTCAAGGTGGCGGCTAAGCAGACGCAGAGGCAGAAGCAGGGTTTTATAGCTTTAGTGGCAATAAATCAAAGAGGTTACTTCACCAAATGTCAATGTAAACAAACAGCAAAGTTTCAGGAGCGGCAAACTCAAAGCAGCGAGGTCAGACTGGAACAAAGAACCCCTGACACAGGACACACCTTCACGGTTGGTAGACGGTTGTTGCCCCGTGTCCAACCCCAACAGCGTCTGACTTAAATACTCAGTTTTAGCCCAGCTGAGGCCAATCAAATGTCTGTTGGCCCAGCTCACAGCTGGAGCCTCTCAAGAGTTCAGGGCCTATTTGTCAAGCGCTTCTCCCACAGTCGCTGAGACCTCTGGACCACCCCCTTCTCCAGTTGCCTCTGGAGGAACGTGGGGGGAGGGTCCACTGCAAACTCTGGACTGGAGTCAGAAACCCTGGCCTCTGCCTCTTGAGCGCAAACGTCTGCTGCAGGTGCTGGCCTGGGCTCTGTGCCAGAGACAGCTGTGGAGTCGCAGGCAGACTCCTCCCTAGGCTCTGAAGGAGACCCCTCTCCAGAAGGCCCCTCCAAGAGATTCTCCCCAGGCTCGGAGTCCAAGTCCGAATCGGGAGCGAGATCAGCCTGGCTCATGACAGTAAATAATAATTGTTTTCCTTTATGAATACGTATGTATGCAACCACTCACACAGACCTAATGAAAGAAAGGTAGGAGTTGGATAGAGGAGTTTAAGAGGGATTTTTCAGAGGAAATACTACACCTGATCCCGAAGCCCGGTTTATCTGAAGAAAAGTCCGCAGTATCGGAGATTCTCAGCACGTGGGAGCTGAGGGGAAGGCTCGTCGAATGGAGCGACAGCAAGGCGGGATGGAAGTCAGAGCGATCCGAAGAGACGCTCAAAATCAGGGGGTCTTATAGAGGAAAATGTGCCTGTAGGCTAGTCCGTCCCCAGGGAAAACAATGGGTTTTCATCTGCAGACAAAGCCTCTGAAAGGTCAGTACTTTAGATGATCGAATTATGACAGTGTTGTCAATAGCGTAGACAGTATGCAAACGCGGAGTGCTTGAGAGTTGAATAGTCCACTGGTCAAGCTGCCTGCTCGGGGCAGGGGATCTTTTGTAAGCAGCGTGCATACATAATGTGATATTAAGAGGGTACTTGCCTGGAGGTCTCCTAAAGCTGCAGTCTGGCAATTACTGGCCTGCCTGGATTTATTTTGAATGGTTCAGCTATTGTCGGCCGTGCCTGTGTGCGTGCTTGTCCGGGGGCCTCACAAGCACATCGGGAGGAATGGGTAGTGAAGGCCAAATTCTTGATATCAAATGATATCTAATATACCTCAAGTTCGGACTACAAACTACAGTAACACTAGAACTTTTATATAAGGAAGATGGTTAAAGGTTTAGTTAGGATTAGAGGAACTTAACATTACTGGTATGTATTACATGTAAAATGAAATGCAATGTATTTCATCTTTGTTTGTTAGTTTATTGTACGTTTTTAAGTAGTCCCATTTAATAACAATATCAAAAAGAAAAAAGAATTCCCTATCAGATTAATCTTCCTTTTCTTCAGGTCTTCATTTTACTGAATAAAAAAGCTTCCCATAACAGCTTTGCTTGCATCCCAAACTAGAGAGTTTGAAGAGAGTTTAGAGACTTCAGAAGCCTAGTTCACGTTTTCCACAAAAAAAGTTTTTTGATGTTATCTTGACTTTTTGTATAACTTCATTTTTTAAAAGAGCATCATTTAATCTCCATTTGAATTAGGTAGGTCTGTTTTTTTAATGTCATAATGACTGGGTTATGATCTGAAAGTGTTTTAGGGAATATGTCCATCTCCCTAACCTGAGTAGCTAATGATTTTGTAGTCCAAAGCATATCAAATTCTAGAAAATGAATTATTTCTTTCTGAGTAACTTGTAAATTCTTTGGCATTTCCATACAATAGTCTCCATAATTCCATCAATTCCAAATTTTCCCTTAAATTAAAAAAGATTTAGGAAGTTTTCCTGCTTCAGTTTTTTTCATTTTATTTCCTAGTTTATCCTATAGGGGATATGCGAATCCATTCCAAACCCCAATAATAATCATTCCAACATCTTTTCCAGTAATTTCTCTTTTAAAAAGAGATCTATTTTCAAAAGGGGTGTAGATTTCCAGAATTATTGTCTTTTTCACTTGTATTTGTTGGCCATTTGATTCTTCCCAAATTTCTGTGGCTTTAAATTTGGTTTGATGCATAAAACCACTCCTCTTTTCTTTTTTCAAATGTCACTTCAAAATTTTCTCCTAATTTATTGCTTTTCAAATTTTTGCAATTTTTAAAGCTATATATATTTCTTGTAAACACATAACATCCAATTTCTGTTTTTTTCCAAATAATGGGGAAGAAATTCATTTTAGCTTAAGAGTTCAAGCCTCAAATATTCCAAGATCATAACTTTTATATGTTTTCAGGCAGCTCAACTATCAATGATGCCTGTTCCATAGGGCTCTTCTTTTCTCCCTCAACCTTTTCTTTCCCTTCAACTCCTTCTTGTGATTCCTCTTGATCCAATGATCCCTTCTGCCAATATTTGCCAATCCTCTGCAAGAAATTGTTTGCCTTTTGAACAGTATTCAAGATAAAGTTCCTTTGTCTGTAGTATAAAAACAACAACTTCTAGGTTTCTCCAACAAAATGGAATTCCAGATTGTTTCAACTTGTTAGCTTAAAAAAATCATAATCTCTCCATTTTCTCAAAATGCAAACAGAACTATCCTTAAAAGTAATCATTCATCTCCATCAATTTGCATCTTGTTGTTATAATGTTCTTGTATATTCTCTCTCTTTAATCTGTCATCTTGTGAAAAAACTATTGCATCACAAGGTAGACAACCCCTTTCTCTAGCTATCCTCAAATCTAGACATTAACATTTATCAATCTCTAGCTGAAAAATTCTTCTAAGAATCTCTAGGAAATCACCCATTGGTTCAATAACTCTTGCATAAATATCTTCATTTTCTTTATTAATTATTCCTGAAATGCTTATAAATTTTTCTCTTTCTTTAAGATCCAAAAGTGTCATTGCATATAGCTTTTGCTCTTGCTCCATGGAAAGTTTCTCAATCTGTGGCCATTTCCTCACTACACTCTTATAGTGAGATTATTCCATTTTCAACATCCTATGGAATCCTGGGGTTTGCAGTTGAGGAATGGGCCGGCCTAAGAATGTAGTGCGGAGATGGCCTGTTTCTCTACCTGTTGTGTCCTATCTGCCAGTGTTGCCACTTTCTCATTCAGTTGTTTCACTTCCATCATTATGTGGTTCAAAGAGGACTTGCTATCTTGTAACTCAGTACTTAAGTTATTTTTAATTTCCTTCTTCAGCTGTGTCATATTTAATTTCATTTGCATCATACTGGTATTTATGGCCCTTTTCGCATGGTGTTTTGGAAGTGAGAAGGCCCCCTGAGCGTCATGTAAATGTGAGGAGCGGTCTGCATGACACACTCACATTTACGCGATGCTCAGGAGCCTGACGCGAAGCGGGCACGCTGTGATAACTGAAGCCCCTGTCAGAGCTGCTGATGACGGGCAGCAGCTGTTGGTCCCTGTTGCTCAGGGTGGAGATGACGAGCAGCAGCTGTTGGTCCCTGTGGCTCTGGCTGGAGATGAGTCCTGTAGCTCAAGACCTCCCCCTGCTGCCATGGACCAAGCAGGCTCGGACGTCCCTCTGCCTGCTCCTTTAGAGCAACAGAGATCCGATTCTGTGCCTGCTCCTTTGGAGCAACAGGGATCCAATTCTGAAGAGGCTCTGGAGCCTGGTTCAATAAGCCCCCAATCAAGGCGGAGACTCAAGAGGGCTGTGCAAAGGGAGGCTTCCTTGGCTAAGTTTAAGAAGCGGTGACTGGACACACCTGTCCCTGGGGCTATATAACTGCCTGCCTGGAAGCTTCCCTTTGCTTGTGGCAAACTTCTTACAAGCCCTCCTCTTGGCTGTACCTTGCTCCCAGCACCTGGTTCCTGATACCTTGAATTGATCTCTGGACTCTTGATCCTTGGCTTTGGAACTCTGACTACAGCTTTGCTTGGTGCTCTGGTAAATGAACTTCCCTGAGTAAGTGCTTGCTTGTCTCCTCCCGGCTGGACTTTGCTGGCTCTCCCACTCTCTTCTCTGGGCTGGCTCGCTGCCCAGGTCTCAGACCTTGACACACACACCTTTTCATTTTTGGCTTGAAGCTGAAAATGGTGCACACTCATGCATCGCTCAGGGGCCTGGGGTGTACTCACCTGCCATGCAAAGCTTCCTGAGCTGCACTGGTTGCGCTTCCTGCCCCAGTGCAGCCTCCAACTCCCAGGCTGCACTGTGGAAGGAAGGGGCGGGGTGTGGCACTCGTGTGAGTAGGAAGGAGCTGTGGAGCCGAAGCACGAGGCTTGCAAGAGCGTTCCTCCCAAGCCTTCTCACACAAAAACCCCAACCCAGCAGCATGAAAAGGTAAGGTGTGAAAAGGGCCTATATCTTCTTAAAATTGATTCACAACTCCTCTCACTTTCAAAACCTCCTCTAAAATTTGTTGATTTGAATCTCCTTTTGCTGTATCCACTTCTTACTCCTTTTCCCAAGCCCTGATTTATATGAAGAGTGGGATACAAATGGAACAAACTAAATAATATAATTAACAAAAATAATAAATTAAGCTAAAATCAATCTGCATAGTATCATTAGACAGCAATTCCACAGGGAAGTAATAATGTGACACATCTACTACTGAGTGGAGTGCAAACTACTTTTGCACTTTGCACTCCATTTGCAGCAATTGAAGTAAGCTGAGGACAAAGGAGGAAAGTGGGAATCTGGGACATTTTAAAAGCAGCTCAAAAGGTGCAAGGGCAAAGGATTAATTAGGATTGTCACTGCCAAGTCAGGACAGCTACAGAGTGTATGCTACAGTATGCTATCATTTTTCCAGTAAGGATCATGAGCCAGGGCAATCTAAGATGTTTCAAAACGGTCCAGAATGGACACAGATTATCATATTCATCCAGTATTTTTGAATTTGTCTAGCCACTACTTTCCTGAAAAGCCTGTCCACAGATGGCAAATTTCAAACTGACGTAAGAACAGTATAGCCTGTAGATTTTTTTTTCTAGGAATGAATTTATCACCTCATTCAAGGCAGAAGAAAAATGGCTGCCCAATAAAAATACAATGACCATCTGAACAACCTGTGTAAACAGTAAAAAGAGTTCAGACAAAATAGATAGTGCCTCCCAGCTTTTCCCTGGCCTACTCTGCAGGGCTGCTGGACATTCGGTGCCCTGGACAGTTCAATTTACAGAGGGTATTGCCTACTTAAAATGTCTAAGCAAGAGGAACTCTTTCTCTCTGTCTCTCTACATTTGCTTAACTAAAGTTCCTCCATTTGGAATTCTAGTCAACATTAAAGGTTGTTCCTGTTGTTAGGTCCCTGTCCTACTTAAAATTATGCTGACATTAATTGGCAAAGCCAATGCTTGGGTTCCCAGTGCTCTCTGTAACAATATTTCTTATGCTTCACTGCTGAGTGAATTATATGTATGATTCCAGGTTCATTGTTGATTGTTAACCAGAAGTTACTTTATTATCAATCATGTATCAGAATTTTAGTCCTGGGAAAGCAAATTTTTTGCACATACATTGTATGATTTATGAGATCATTGTCACCCCAAATCTATAAACACCTCTCCTTTTTACAATAAAGGGTCCTTCTCTTTGCTCATGTAAGAAGTGGTTTTGACTGCATTCTTCCTGAGAGAGGAAAGTCCCTTGACCTTTCCTGACTTTTCCAGGCTGATTCAGAGCTCACCTGCAATCACATAGACTACTCAGGGTATTCCGTGTGCACCTAATATTTTAGGTCTGGCCCCACATGATTTTTGAGGGTTCAAGGAAGCCCTAACAGCTGGACACTCATTTATGAATGACTTTACCTCCCCAAAGTAGGTAATAGTCTTACTTCTTAAAGTGGAATATGATCAAGAATACATTTTGAGGGATAGCTTTATTTTATCAACGCTCACAGGTAAGTTACTGACAATTCAAATTCAGGTTTCTTATTTTAATGATTTAACACAGCCAACTTTTTGTCTTTGCACCAGAAATATATTCATACCTTGCTACAACGGTAATTGAGTAGCTGTCCCAAATTCCACATTAAGACATTGGTGATGGAGCCACCTTCACTGGATATGTTGACAATGGCAGCTTTGCTGCAGCTCATCCCTTTCTGAGGACTTTCCTGGGATGCCTTCTTCAGCAAAGGCAGGAAAGCCTGGAGAAAGAAGTGTCAAGGATAGCTGAACACTCTGCAGGGAAAACTGTCAAAATCCAGTTACTCTGTAGGGGAGGGGTGGGAAAAGTGTGGCCAACAGCCCACTTGCAGCCCCACAGGGCCATTCTGAAACTCTCCGGTGTACTTCCCCTCACTGAATTTATTGTATTGTATTGTATTGTATTTTTGGCTAAAAAGAGCTTCCCAATGTTCCCTTGAGTCATTGACATACACCCCAGCAGGGCAGAAGCCTGTTTTTAAACAGGAAGTAAAATGGAAGTTGACATACTATCTTAGCAAAGCCTCTCCTATACTTGAAGCAGCAGCAGAAGACCTGAAAATGTGGTGAAAAAGAGGAGAAAATCACAAAAGATACAAATTAAGGGACAGAGGCTATGGCCCTCCCAACCCCTGTGGGAGGCCAATACAGGCTCCCTGCTAACCCTCCTCAAGCCCATGGCATGTATGCCTGGCTGGTATGCATTTATTAAAAGCCTGACACATTTCCTATGGAGAGTAAAATCAGCCTTATTTAGGAATCCATTGCCTTGAAATTCAGACATAAATCTACCTCTCCGCCAAACCTTCAGGGCTTTGCAACATGATGAGAAGTTTATTTGAAGAAGATAGCAAAGCATGCACTCACCTGGCTCACCATCATGGGTCCAATCACATTAGTTTTGTACACCTCCAGCATGCTCTCTGGTGTCTCTGACTCCAGAGTGTTTTGCTTTATAATTGCAGCATTATTTATCAGTAGATTCAGCCCAGCTCCTTCCAACAGTTCAGTGACTCTGGCTGCAGCAGCCTTGATGCTGGATGGTTTAGAAGCATCTACAGTAAAGAAGAAAAGATTTTAAAGTGGATGAAACTATGTGGCAGCTTTTCAGGATCTAGCCCTACAGGCCATGTCAGTGTTTCTTCTGCAGTTCACTATAACACATACTGTACTCTTCTTGCCCCAGCAGAGCAGAGAGCAAGGATTGGTTCACACAGTGCATTTAATACATGTGAAATATACTTCATACAGCAAACAAAATATATGTAAAATGGACACGCACATGCCTGCCAATGCAAGTGTTAGTCAAATAATACCCTAGGGTGTACCTCCTAAGAAACCATCACAGAAAATATTCCTGTTGCCATATAATATGGGAAGCAGCCCTGAGTTTCTACAAGCCCTGAAATTTGTCACATTGGAATAGGAAAAAACCTTCATAACTTCTATATGAAATATTCTCTTCACTTCAGGGGTACCAGTCAAGTGGTATCATAGGGTGTTTCCATCAAGCCTTTCTATCTGAATATTGAACCAGGGATCTTTCACATGCAAAGCTTGTGCTCTACCACTAAATTTCCACCCATTCTCAAAAGGACTAAAACAGAGCATCCCCCTTAGGCAGTAGGACCAAGATCCTGCACCATCAAACATAACTACAATGAGAGAGCTCTGTCAGCATAGTTACATCTGATGAAGCTACACACCCCAAAAAACAAACAAACTACCTACTTGGCCTGGTAGTGCCCCAACAGATGCTTCAAAAGCTTACATGATATATTTTGTGCATTTTGGCTGGCAATAAAGGTATCAGTATGTTGTGGGTTTTGGATTTTGTTGTACTTTGCTGCATAGCCAACATGGCTTACCCTGAATATGTTTCCCAACAAAAGGGGTTTCCAATGTACTACTGCTCAAGGTGCTGGGAAATGAGTCTGCAGCACATTCCTGATCACAGAACACATTGAAAACAGACAGCTGGGTCCTGCTGCAACTTCCTCTCTTCATGCACCCCACAACTGGAAGAGCATGGTAGATGTTATTTCCCAGCTCCCTGACTTGCAGCACTCAGAAACCCCTTGGCTGGGGACATTGCCAGGCTGAAAAATTAGGTTTGGGGAGATCATGTTCAGTCATTAATGACCAATCAGCATTGGTTTGTTTCTCTGCCATAATGTGATGTGAGCTGGGCCTGTGTCTCTATCTACATGTCTGTTTTTGTCATTCCTATAAATTTCAGGGATCAGCCAGGCATACTGAAAGTTCTCTCTCCTAGTGGTCCTGTTTCAGCTACCCTGTGGTGAGTTCACACTACAACACAAAATCCAAAGGACACATAGCGCTTATACCTTTATTAGGCCAGCCGAAAGGTGCAAAATGTATCATGTTAGCTTTCAAAGTTCACTGGTTTTTGCAAACATGGGCCCTTTCTGCACCTTACCTTCTTCCGACGCTGGGGTGTGGGGATCGCGCGAGCAGCCTCTGGTGAGATGCTCTTGTGTCCAGGGTCCTTCAGCTCCACACGAGCTGCCTGCTTGCGCGAGAACCCTGCCTCTTCCTTCGGCAGTGCAGCCTGGGACCTTCCCAGGCTGTGCTGGGGCAGTAAGCATGACCGGCACGGCTCCGGAGGCTCCGCACGCTAGGAAAGTGTGCACGGGGCCTGGGAGCAATGTGCGATCGCGCACCATTTTTGGCTTCCAGCCAAAAAAAAAGGTGCGCGATCAGAGCCTGTCAGCCCCTGGAACATTGTGTGATTGTGAGTGCGTCATGCAGATTGCTCCTCACAACCATGCGACACTCCAGGTGCCCTTTTGCATGGCAAATGCCGTGCGGAAACGGCCATGGTTAAACATCACATAGAGGAAGATGTTGCCCTGTGTACTGGGGGTCACGGGAGGGACACCAAAATGTGCTCAACAAAAGGTGTGGAAAATTAGCTCAGAGCACTGCTTAGCATTACGAGAGGCAGGGTAACGTAGCGAGATCTTGAACCCTATGTCTACGGGGTCGGGTCGAGTCAAGGAGAACACAGAAGTTGAAATAATGATGCTTATTAAATACAAGCAAAACAGTGTATGTGACACACTCATACAAGATAACTATAGAAAATAAAGGTTGGAGTGGTATAGAGGGATTTTTAGAGGGATTGTTAGTTTGGGTGATATTTCACCTGTCCTGAAGCCCAGAAAAATAGAGAGCGAAGCTGGGGTGCGATGTAGCTCAGCACGTGGAGCTGAGGGGAGGTTCGCCAAGCAAAGCTGCAACAAGGCGGGATGAAACCCGGGAGTGTTCTGAGAAAGGTCTCAGAATCGAGGGTTTTTATAAGTAGAATTGTGACTGCAGGCTATGCCGTACTTGGGGAAAACAGTAGATTTGGAGTTGGAGACAAAGCCTCCGAAAGGTCAGAATCTGAATGATTGAGTTATCATAGCAGTTCTCAATAGAGTAGCCAGTATGCAAACGCAGAGTACTTGGGTATTGCATAGTTTACCCATCAAGCTGCCATCGTAGGGCAGAGGCTCTTTTGTAAGTGGTGTGCATACTTAACTAGAGTACTTGCCTGGAGGTCTCCTAAAGCAGTGAGTCAGCTATCTTCTGGCCTGCCTGTATTGTCCAGGAATCTTATGGCTATTAATGGCCGAGCTTGTTTACGTGCTTGTCCGGTGGCCTCACAAACACATGGAAAGGAATAGAGAAGTGCAGCTGAATTGTGATATCAAGGGATATCTTTTAATATCCCCAAAGCTCGGACTAGCCAATGCAGTAACAAAGAAAAGGGATGATCTTAGAGTAACAGGTCTGCATTTCAATTGCAGTGTTGGCTTAAAAGGTTAAAAAGGAAGAGGGGAGGGGGAGAAAAAAAGAAATGTGGCAGCACTTTTAAAACTAACTGATATTTATTTCACCATGGATTTTTGCAGATATAAACCCACTTCTTTGGGTGCAGTGGATTAAAAGGTGGTGCTTAAATTGGTTCTGAGGCAGGGTTGATGCAGATAGAATGTTTAGGCCGCACCCATATGGATATTAGGTGACTGGGAACAAAAGCAGTAAAAGAAATACAATAAAAATTCCCTTCTCCATTAACAGCAACGAAGCCTCTCATTTTTGAAGTTGCTCCTGTCTCTTTTTGGAGACAGTGATCACAGTGCCTACTTGCTCATAACATGTATGGATTACTGAAATGTATGAAGTTTATGTTGAGTGATAACTAACACTCTGCTGGGCAAATAGAGATTTTCTTGCTTTATTGCTAGATACTACGCTTTCTGAGAGCCAGCATGGTGTAGTGGTTTGGACTAAGACTCTAGCAGACCAGGGTTTGAATCCCCATTTAGCCATGGAAACCTACTAGGTGACCTTGGGCAAGTTACACTCTCTCAGCCTCACAGGAGGGCAAAAGCAAACCCCTTATAAACAAATTTTGCCAATGAAACCCATTGATAGGCTTTCCATAGGGTAGCCATATCTCAGAAATGACTTGAAGGCACACAACAATAAAAATACTTTCTAGAGATGTCTCTGAAAGTGTTGTACTATAAACATTCACTGTTTCCCTTGGTATAGCACTCAAAGATAACAAATAGACTGATCACTTATTTATTTTCCCAAGTAGTTGTGTACTGGATTGCAGCCTTATTTTGAAAGAAAAGCAATCTCAAGAAATGGCTTTGAATTTCAGCTTGCCTCTGCACCAGTTTAGGAACAGCTAATTTGTGAGGTCAGGGACATACCCAGTGGAATAATCTCTATTTGCTTGTGCTTGACAGCCAAATTCTTCAAGTCCTGAAAGACATGAATATAAAACTTAGAATGGAAATGTAAATACTTAAAGTTGGATTATGAAAGATGGAGTAGAAAGAGAAGACAGAAGAAGGGTTACATACAGGGAAACAGTATGCCTATCACTTAGATACCAGCAAAACTAGCCATTTCCCAAAAGATGAAATCTGATGACACAGTCCTACTGTAATCAGGCAGTGCTGATGAACAGGTGCTAATCTACTCCATCTGGATTTGAAATAATGCTGGAGACTACAGTGACAGACATAAATGTAGAGGAGGGGGAGTTAAGTTCCTTGACCTCCTCTATCATTAAATAAAGCCTCTCATTTGGAGTTCTTTATTTAAAGCATTGCTGGGCAACTGAGCCACAGCTAGAGACCACAACATTCAGGGAATTGAAGCTGGGCAGGGGGCTGCACTTTAAAATAAAATCAAAAATAAAGTAATAAAATAATTAACTTTAAGCTGGAGTAAATGAGGGGAATGGAAGAACAAAATGGGAGCAACATTTTAATGGGGGAGATGGAAGAAGAGTTGGCAGTATTTATACCAGAGGCATATCTAGGGTGGGGCAAGTGGGGCATGTGCCTTGGGCACCAATGCCAGGGAGCACAAAAAAGCCATGCCCCTGTTACTGCCCTGGCTAGCCGAGCTTTGGGGATATAAAAAGATATCTATTGATATCGATAATTCGGCTTCACATATCCCTTCCACGTGCTTGCGAGGGCCCTGGACAAGCACGCATACAGGCTCAGCCGATAATCGCCGTAATATTCCAAAACAATACAGGCAGGCCAGAAACAGCTGACTTGCAGCTTTAGGAGACCTCAAGGCAAGTATCTCTATTAGGTATGCACGCAGCTTTCAAAAGATCCTCTGCCCCACGCTGGCAGCTTGGTGATCGGACTATACAACGCTCAAGTACTCCTTGTTTGCATACCGGCTATCCTATTGACAATTTGGCTTTAACTCAATCATTCAAATTCTGACCTTTCGGAGGCTTTGTCTCCAGCCCCAAATCTATTGTTTTCCCCAAGTCCGACCTAGCCTAAGGTCACAACTCTCCTTATAAAAACCCCTGACTTTGAGCGCTTCCTTGGATCGCTCTTGGCTTCCATCCCACCTTGCTGTTGCTTTGTCCAGCGAGCCTTCCCCTCAGCTCCATGTGCTGCCTCTCATAACTCTAAAGCAGTGCTCAGAGCTAATCTTCCCCACCTATTGTTGAGCACATTTTGGTGTCCCTCACGGGACCCCCAGTAAACAGGGTAACATCCCCCCAGCCCCATTGCTTGGGACAGCCAGCTCAGCAGCACATCCTGAAAGCAGCAGCATTCCCCGCCATTGCCACTGTTGCCTTTGCCAGGGTCATTCTTGGCCTGGGACGGCAGCAGTGGCAGCAGGAGAGGCAGCCCTTCCACCCAGACCTGGCCCACCACTGCCCTCACTGGGGTCTTCGTTGGCCTGGGGTGGCAGTGGCAGCAGCGGGAAAGGTAGCTCCTCCACCAAAGCCTGGCCCACTGCCACCCTTGCCAGGGTTGTTCTTGGCCTGGGTCAGCAGCCTTGTGTGATAAGCTCCTTAAACTCCAGTTCAGAAAATTTGAGATTAGTCTTGAAGGAAGATGAAATTGTGAATGTGGAATGTTGAAGATGAATGATGATTTGCTAAGAATTTGAAATGGATAATTGTAAGGATGCCTCACAGCTGATAGCCAGAGGTGGGTGTTCACACAAGGTCATGCAGAAGAGATCCTCAGACACATAGGGGTCTCACAAATGTTGGAAGTGCTAGGAGAAGTGAAGGTCCCCACAAATGGTATCAGTGATGGAACAAGATAAGGTTCCCCACAATCAAGTAGCATGAAAGTTATACAGGTTTCGGGTTGCCTGCAAATGAAGAGCTGGTACGAACAGCCTTCAGACAGTATATTGTACCAAAGAGGCCTCACCTGCAGTTATTTAAGCTTTGTATGTAATCTTCCTGAGTATACAAGAAAAACACAAGAGGAAAACTCTCAGCTGCTAACTGTAAACCTCTCAGTGATGTTTGTGAATGTGTTTCAGAATATTTAATCTGAGTTAATTCCAATATGATATGAGTGATAAACTGTAAAGGGATCTCTTCTCCCTAAATGAACCCAAGATCAGTGGGTAGAAAAATAAACCCAGATTCATTCTTCTACAACTGTGCAAAGAAAGGTATAGCTAAAGTACACATAAAAACCACTATTCTGTACTTAAGTAACCAAAAATAAACTATCACCAAGGTACCAAATCTACTCTAGAAATAAGAAATTTAAAAGATTTCTGTGACAGCTTGACTAGTCACGACCAAGTCTGTAAATTGTGATCCGGTCCAGTCTTCTCTGCTAAACAGACAGACAAATGAATAAAAACAAGTGTCCCTCCTTACTGTGAAATGGCAAAATATGTGGATGAGTCAGTCTAAATTTGTGCTTTTATAAGACCAATTTTTGTGCTTTTCTGTAAATGAACAAAATTTTAAAATTATGATAACTCGTTTTTTTCATGACTGTTAAGAGACAGAAGTATACAGTGTATTATTGATGTCTAATCGCCTGTCCTTTCTTGTTTGCTATGTAGGTGTGATTAGTTTCACACAGGGGGAAAAGTGCAAGACACATTTTCGTTCAATTTGTGCATAGTACACCAGTAAAAAAAAAAGGCACTTGGACTCTTACTCTTACATATGTATTTGAGAATCTTTTTGTTTTAGAAGAATCTTACCTCAAGCATCAGTGAGATGCTGGCAAACTATTTTCCAAATCCTTACCTTGGGAACAATCTCTTAGTAATCATAGGGAGGAAATTCCCTTGTTTAATACACACACGCACACCACAGACAGAGTTGACTCTACCCTAGAACTCACCTGACCTCGTGGTCCCTCTGGGTCTCGGCAGGTAGCAAAGATTTTTTCTGGCTGGTTCCTTTCCCCAACCAATTGCTTGACCAGCTCCAAGCCAATACCCCGATTGGATCCAGTAATCAGGACACTGCGTGTGTTCAGCATTGACATTTGTCCAATGTGGAGCTAAGCAATTGAGCCGTATGCGTCCAGTTCAAGCCTAGCTTTTGCAGAATCTCCAAAGCAATTCCAGGAAGAAGCTGAGTAATAGGTGGATTGTTGCCTTAACGGGAGAAAAAGTTAATTTGACAAAGCTTTGTTGGAGTACATTTCCCACAGAAGCCCAGCTATCATGACCAGTTAAGTTTTTTAATCAATGACATAAAACAAACAAAAAAGTATGTAATTTAGAAGGGAGCAACAGAGATAAACTTCACAGAACCATTGTTCATACAAGCTTCCTAGGTGCCCTTTGAACAGAGGAGGGAGTTCAAACATCTGATATGCCCCTGCTGCAGCATTCTGTAAATAAGAAAGGTTAATGATTTATTAAAGAATATTTCCCCAGTCACATATCCATGAGGAGCGGAGCTGTTACCTCAAAACATGGGTGACTCAAGGGTCCACTAGCAATACCACTAGCTCCGTTCAAAGGTGGAAGCCTGTGGCGGGGGGGGGGGAATAACCTAACGAGATCTTTGACACCAATGTTTATGGGGTCTTCTGCAGGAAGAACCAACCAGAGAATCAAAAAGTAAACTAAAATGTGTTTTATTGAGGGAAATTCAACTACTCACACAAGATCCAAATAGTCACACATTTATGCAAGGCTAACTGAAGGTAAAGGGAAGAAAGGTTGATAGAGAGACTTCAGGGACTGGGCAATATTTACCAATCCAGAAGAGTGGCAAAGAAGCAGCAATGTGGCTGAGACAATGTGGCTAAGGGCAGTATACCATCAGGAATCAGAGTGGCAAAGTGGCTACCAGCAATCAATGTACTGCAAGCTAGCTAATCAAAACTGGGGCTTTTTATACACAATTTCCATCTGGAGGGCATGGGTGCAAATGGCTCTCTGGCCAAGTAGTAAGTTTGCAGAATGGACAATGTGGTCCAGAATGACCTGATGGTTTTAGTGTTATGTGACAAAGGGACTAATGGTTGTTTAATAGCTCAGTGTTTGTGGACAGGTTTGAAGGTAGTGGGATAGACTGCAGGGTGAAGGGAAGAGAACTTGAGATAATCAGCCCTTCTGGTGGGAATCTCCCAGTTGCTATTGTTTAAGAAAGCAATGTCATTAAGTCTAGCCTATTACCTCTGGAGTTTCCTGGTGTTACCCTGATTTCTGGAGGTCCTGGGAGGGACACCTAAATGTGCTCAAACAATGGGGAGGGAATTAGCACAGAGCACAAGTTTGCAATGCGAGAGGCAGGGTAACGTAGCGAGATCTTGAACCCTGTGTCTACGGGGTCAGACCGAGTCAATGATAAGGCAGAAGTTGAAATAATAATAATTGGTTTATTGAAATACAATCAAACACGTGTATGCAACACACTCACACAAGGAACTATAGAAATAAAGGTAGGAGTGGGATAGAGGGATTTTTAGAGGAGGTTTGGTATGGGAAATACTATACCTGTCCTGAAGCCCGGTTAAAAGCAAAGAAACTGGGGAGTGTGGATTCTCAGCACTTGGGGCTGAGGGGAAGGCTTGCTGGACAAAGCGTCAGCAAGGCGGGATGGAAGCTAAGAGCGATCCGAGGAAGCGCTCAAAGTCATAGGGAAAATTGTGGCCGCAGGCTAGTCCGCACTTGGGGAAAACAATGAGTTTTGGGCTGGAGACAAAGCCTGTGAAAGGTCAGTACTTTAGATGATTGAGTTATAGCCGGATTGTAAATAGAGTAGCCAGTATGCAAATGCGGAGTGCTTGAGAGTTGTATAGCCCGCTCATCAAGCTGCCTGCGCGGGGCAGGGGATCTTTTGTAAGTAGCGTGCATACATAATGTGGTACTTGCCTTGAGGTCTCCTGAAGCTGCATTCGGCAATGACTGGCCTGTCTAGATCGGGGGTTGAATGGTTCGGCTATTGTCAGCCGCGCCTGTGTGCGTGCTTGTCCAGGGTCCTCCCAAGCACGTGGAGAGGAATGGGTAAAGAAGGCCAAATTATTGATATCAAATGATATCTTAATATCCCACAAGCTCTGGCTAGAAACAGCGGTAACACTGGTGATCTACTATGATAATGGGGTTTCCCTATTATCTAAGTAACAGAACTTAAAGAAGATAGTTCTCCCTCAGACATACAAAGCGTTAATGCACTGCTAGGGTTAGGTTACGTTGATTGGAAGTCACATGAGATAGTTGCCCAATCAGAGGGAAGAAAGGAGAGAATCTTCCAGATGCTTCAATGAGAAGTGGAAAAAAAATCCTCAAGAAACCATGAGAAATGACCAACTGCTGTGAGTGGCTTAGGATCTGTCTAGTTAGCTATATTAGAACTTTGTTATTTAGGACAGTTTGGCTGATCTGGAGACTCTATCTGTGCTTATAATTATTTGTAACTATCAAGCATACCTGAGGGAGGAAGCCCTTTCATGAGTATTATTTTCTTGTTTAACTTGCATGTTTAAAGTAAATACTTTTCTGTAAAACCTCTGTTCCCTCTCCATTCCTATGCATTCCTCAGCACACGCGTGGATAGGATTCCTCTCACTCAGAAGGGGGAGGTCAGGGAAGGAAAAGGATCTTTGAACATAGAGATTGTGAATTCCCAAGTAACGTCCCACTGAGTTGCTGTAGAGTGGGCTAAATCAGTGGGGGGTGGTAGCTCAGAATTAAGAGAATTTGGGGGAAATCCCTAGTTCCTATTCAAGGCAGAAGTCAGCATTGAGAAAGAGGATGGCCCCCTTTCCCCCCAAATTTCCACATCTCCCGATTATGACCTGGCTATGCCTGGAGGGGGTTTCTGACCTACTTTGCAATGCATGTCTTTGGCCAGCATCTTCATCTTGTCCAGCTTGGCCATGCAGTCACCTCAGGGTACATTTTATATCAAAACCAATTAATGTGTTTTGCCAATAAAAATTATATTTTGCCAATTAAACCATATCAAAAATGGGGTTGTGAGGCCCAGTAACAGAGCAGATTTTTGCCAAAAAGACAACTAAGGAGTAATGTAAGAACTGTTCTTCATATTATTGAAAATTGGGAATATCATAATGATAACACGGCAGTTTTGATTTTTTTTTTAAATGCAGAGAAAGTGTTTGACAATATTTCTTGGTATTGTTCATTTCAAGTATTTGAGAGACGGCCTTTGATGAAATTTTTGTCCTGGCAATGAAGACAATATATTTGACTCAAAAAGCCTAGATTTTGGTAAATGACAATGCAATGACACCAACCGAAATACAAAAGGGAACTAGACAAGTTGCCCCTCTCACCCTTGCTGTTTATTTTGAATTTGGAGACCTTCCTCAGAGACTTTAGACAAGACAATAGAATTTGTGGAGTGAAAATTTAAAAAGAACAGTATAAACTGAGGGTTTGTATGAATGATCTTGTGATAATGATACAAAATCCATTGGACTCAATAAAAGCTCTTTTGGGAAAAAAATTAAGATGTTTGGAATATGCTCTGGGTTTAAAGAGAACTATGATAAAACAAAACTGTTGACCAAAAACATGCCTTCAGAAGATGAAAATGAGCTATCTGTTCTTTTCAATTTTAGAGTGGAAAAATGGATAAAATATCTGAGAGTTACCATTATAAAGAAAAATACTCTATTGTTTCAAAACAACTATGAAAATCTCTGAAAATAAACTAAAATTGATTTAGAAAAATGAAGAAAGTTACATTTATCTCTCATAATGTTAGAAAGGCTTTTCTAGGAGTGTAGTTTAAATATAAGCAGAGACATTCCTAGGATATATTAGCCACCTCACTCCAGGAACCTTTTTTCAAGAAAGAATGAGTTAAAAATAGGAGACAGTTGTTTTATTTATTTTGTTTCATTTTATTTATTAATTTTGAACAAGACAGTTGGGAGTTTAAAACAAGTGAAGTGCTTCTTAAAGAAGGCAAAAGTCTTAAATGGTTTGTTTATATGCAATTCAAGGACAGATTTAATCAAGTTAACAGTAATCTAGCAATAAAGGTTGGAGAGAATGAGTTTTATTTAGAACTGTATAAAGATAATAACAACGTAATTTAAGAAGTGTGCAAATGTGTTTTGAAACTAGAAACAGAGGATGAAGCTATTAAGGAGTTTATTATAAGATGAGCCCAACATTTGGGGCATAATATTCAACTGGATGTATGGGAAAATGTGGTCTAAAGATATAAAATGTACTTTGTGTAATAATTTAAAAGAAAACATGTATAAAATGATGGATAGATGGTATCCAACCCCAAATAAGCTGTTGAAATTGTCTAACAATGTTTCACATCAATGTTGGGGATGTCAAGATAAGGAGGGCTCACTTTTTTCATATGTGCTGGACTTATAAGATGGTGAACACTTACAGGTCTATAATTTATATGTTTGTTAAAAAAAACTAATGTGACCAGAAATTTTTTGATTGGGTATTATGGACAAACAACTCTGAATCTGACTGTTTGTCTGTTCTAAAACTAATAGAGATTTTTAAAAATAAATTCCCACTCTTCAACCAAAAAATGTCCTATGTTTCAATCAGCAAGTGTCCCAGGAGTCAGATGGTAGTTAGGCAAGAGCTGTCGGATAGTTAATCCAGTTCAGGTCAGTCACAGGTTAGCCAGCAAGATGAAGAGAGAAACAAGAGGGAAGTCATCAGTTACTTCAGAAGTCATTACAGCAAGTTAATAATTCAGCTAAACAAAGTAGGTAAGGAGTGAAACACAGAGTCATCAGTCATAGTCAGTCCAAGGCCAAGAGCACACAAATGCCAAGAGTACTGCCAGTAACCAAGACAGAATGGCTGCAGGCAACAAAGACACTATGGAGCTGCTGAGAGATTTACAGGCAGCTGTCTCAGGACACGAGTAGCTTATTAAATCAGCATTTCCTATTTAACAGACACTGGGATATGCATAGTCTCACCTTATCTCTTTGGCAGTCTTCAAAGGATGGAGGTGAGTCCTCAGCATCTGCATCTGCATCTGCCATTTCCTCCTAGGGAATGGGCCTCCCAACTGCCTTAACTCAGGGATGCCTCCATTAGCTGGAGCCATAAATTCCTGGCAATATGACTGTCCCTGTTTCTGAGTCTTCCAGTGAGAGTTATGATACTATTCCCTGCCCCACAATCATCCCCCTGGGGGTGGGAGGAATCTAGGTTTATCAGCAAAAGGGCAGAGCATGAAATGCAGTTGGGACCAGGGAGCATAAAAAGGCTTAGATGAGATGGAATGTTTCCTGAACAAAATGGCTGCTCCCTGAAATACTCCCCCGCCAATCGCCTTTAATTTTGTGAATTCTGCTCTTATCCACTTATTTTCTTAGTTACATTGATATACAGCCTTTCCTCCAGTGAGCTCAAGTTGGCATATAAATCTCTGCTTCCTCCTACTTGATCCTCACAACAACTCTTCTCTGCCGCTAAGCCCTGGAGAAGCAATCCTTGGTATGGAGCTTACAGACACTTGGTTCTTTGAGGGACACCCTCTCAGCAAGTGAAGTGGGTGAGTTAAATCCAGTATTTCTTGGATTGCTTAACATCTAAACTTCCTTCCTTGTTTTCAAGATTGACTCATTCAATCTTGGTCTGTGGAGGAGAAGGCATATTTGGGGCAAAACATTCCGAGGATCCAAAGAGCAGTATCATTCTATCAGTTTGGTTGAGAGACCATCAATTTTGAGCTCCCTTCTCCTTGAATTGTTCACCATTCCTTCTAGTTATTACCAAAATCAGCAGCAGCAGCAGCAGCAGCACCACCACCACCACCACCACCAACAACAACACCACCAACACCACTTTAGGAACTAGTGCTCAAATTCCTCCTCCTGTTTCCTCTCATCTTTTTTTATTTTGTAGTCTGTGTTTTAGATTGTAAGTTTGAGGTTCAAAGTTTAAACCATGGATGGGGATTATACCACTGTCCAAATAGAGACATACAGTTGTAGAATCATAGTTGGAAGGAGCCTCATCACCATCTGCTCAGTGCAGGATCTCCAGCTAAAGCATTGCAGCATATAACTGTCCAACTTCTTTTTGAAGATGTCCAGAGAAGGAGATCTCACCTTCTCTGTAGGTAATTGGTTCCATTGCTGATGCAAGAAATCAAGATGTTTAATTGAAAGTACTCTCCTGTAACTTACAACCATTAATCTAGGTCCTACCCTCTGGGGCAGCAGAGAACAGACCTTCCCCTTCCTCCCTGTGACAACCCTTGAAGTATTTAGAGAATGCAATCATGTCAGTCTTCTCTTCACCGAGCTGATCAAGTTACAAGTTTATTATTACGGCAAAAAGCCAGCAATTTCAACAGTGACTTTACAATTTAAACACTAGAATACATTTTAACACAGTCACGTTAAGGCACAGTACAATTAAAATATAAAATAAAAATTAGGAAAAATTTTTTTTTACAAAGAATAAAACAATTACAAAACATAAATCATAAATCATAAATAACAATTGGACTAAAACAATTAAACTAGAGCACATAGTTAACATATTTAAAAATTTGGCTAGAGTACTTGATTAATCATAAGTTTACGGCAGCTCATAGCTGCTGCACAAAAACTTGCAACTTTAACTGTAGTCTGTGTATTAGTGTCTGAAAAAAGAAACTCTATATAAAATTTTTCTTGTCTACCAGGAAACTTTTGGATGAGAGGAGTTATAAGAGTTTTTCTAAGATCACGGTAAAATGTACAATAAAACAGGACATGACTTATAGACTACCTCATCCAACCCACAAGAGCATATCCGTTCTGAATAGGGGATCTTTTTAAATCTTCCCTCCAGCACTTTCGAAGGAAGACAGTTTAATTTTGCTAACAAAAATGCTCTTCTGAGCTTGGGTGTGGTTAGTTTGAACAAATAATTAGCAGGAGCAAATGGAATACTATTGATTATATAATCAGTATAAAAGGCAGCATAACTTAAATGATTCTGCAAATCAATGTCTCTGATACGTTGGGAAATTGCTAATTTAGCTTTATCATAGCCCAATGCCAAAATTGATTTTTCAGAGAAACCTAAGGTTAGCAGTTTTGCATTTACTGTTTGCTTCCATTTTGATTGACATGAGTCAGATAAAATTAATGGGGAGAGACCTATCGGAATAAACAACATTTTTAGCCACAAATTAAATTTACGCTGCCATATACGAGCATCAATGGACATTACACCTGTTTCCATTCTTAAGATAATATTTGGTATACAACTAGGAAGACCAAGAATTGTTCTCAAAAATTTAGTTTGTACTACTTCATATGGATATATATTAACAACATTGCATATTTCTGAGCCATAAAGAAGTTGTGCTACTACCTTAGATATAAACACCTGTATAGCTGAGGGGATATATTGCCCCCCCTTGTTATAGAAGAAGGAAAGTAAGGCCTTGCTGGATCTTTGCACCTTCATAATTGCATATTTCTGTTGAGCAAGCCATGTTCCTCGAGAATGGAAAGTTATACCAAGATACTTATAAGTAGACACTTGCTCAATTGGATTGTTGTTAATTTGCCATTTATACTTAAGTCTCTTCTTTGTAAATATTACTATTTTGGTCTTATCGTAGTTAATTTTCAGTAATTCGTTACTACAATAATTTCCTAGAGATTTCAACATATGTTTCAAGCCGACCTTTGACAATGATAATAAGACTGCATCATCCGCATACAATAAAATTGAAATAGGTCTATTTGATAGTGTGGGATGATGAGAATTCACTTCTGCTAATGATGACACCAGAGAGTTAATATAAAAGTTAAAGAGAGTTGGAGCTAGGACACAGCCTTGTTTCACACCATTGGGAGAAAGAATAGAATTGCTCATATTTCCCTCTCTGCTACATCTAACCTGTAGACGGGTATTTTCATGAAGTTTACGAATGAGGGTCAAAAGTCGTCTATCTATATTAGTAGATTTAAATTTCTCCCATAATTTTTCTCTGGATATTGAGTCAAAGTCCGATTTAAAATCAATAAAAGCTGCAAAGAGGGTTCCTGTAGCTGCATTTGTATATTTGTCAATTAAGTGCTGTAGAACTAACGCGTGGTCAATGATAGATCTTTCACTTCTGAACCCCGCCTGCTCATCATAAATAATCTTTTCTTCTTCTAACCATTGTTGCAGCTTTATCAACAAGTGTGCAGAGTATAGCTTACTAATGGTATTAAGTAAGCTAATAGGTCTATAATTGCCAGGGTTTGATCTTTCTCCTTTCTTATAGACTGGAATAACTATCGCCAATCCCCAATCATCGGGAATACAAGTGGTATAATTAATGGTAGTAAACAAAGTAGCCAGAACAGGAGCCCACCACTCAATGTTAGATTTAAACACTTCAGCTGGAATATTATCATTTCCTGGTGCCTTCCCATCTTTAAGCTGTAGAATAAGGCTTTTAATTTGTGTTGTAGAAACAGGTGGCCATTCAGGAAGTATATCTATATTATCATCCGTAAATGAATATCTTGTATGGCCATTATCATATAAATTAGCAAAATAGGTTTCCCAAATATGTGCTGGAATAAAATGCTCAATATTAACTGAGTAATTAGGCAATCCCCATCTTACCAGACTCCAAAAGGACCTTGAGTCCTTTTGTCTACAGGCATTTATCAAATTGCTCCAAGCTTCCTGTTGAGCTAAGTTTTTTTTGTACTTTATTAACCGCTTATATTCTCTCTTTATTTGAAACCATTCAGAAGGTATTACTTGTAAATTCTGTTCCCGATATACTCTATACTGTTCTACCAACAACTGTTTCATGGCAATGCAATCTTGATCAAACCAATGCTTGGATTTATTTACAGGGAGATCTTTTTTACATACGTTCTTTTTAATGCTCAAAGAGTGTTTTAGGGCCACACATAATTCTTGAAAGGTCTCAAGCACTACTATTGCAGAATCAGCTGTCAGAAGGATGTTTCGCTGCAAAAGACTTTTTTCTGAGTGTAATAAAATTTTTATCTTAAGCTCTGTATTAGAGGACCATTTGATACCTGTAGTTCTTAACTCAAGCTGTCCAGTAGGTATCCGCACTTGATCAATGTAAATATCTTGTGAAAAACAATTCAATGATAAAATCAAAGGAAGATGATCACTTTCAGTGCGCTTTTCAACCAGACAGCTAGACACCATGTTTAGTAGATCCAGAGAGGCTACATAGTAATCAATTGTAGATGCACCACGATTTGACAAGAATGTAAATTCACCACCTCTGTCCCCCTCTACACTCCCATTTACAATAAATAAATTCAATCTATTTATCATTTGCATTAAATAAAGTCCAGCCTGATTACAACCTTTATCCTTAGAATGCCTGATTGGTAAATTTAAGCCATCCTCAGGTTCTGGGTAAGTTAAATGATAATGTATATACAATTCCACCTCATTAGCCCCAGTTCTGGCATTAAAATCACCTGCCATTAACACAAGGGCACTGGGATATAAAGATGATAAATTGTTGACATGTTCTTCCATTTTAGTCCAAATGCTTCTCACTAATTTCTTGTGACGTAGAGGGGGGATATAAACATTTATCACTAATAACCATATCCAGTCAAATTTGATTAATAAAGCATTGGCCAAGTCCTCCAAAGAGTCAAGAAGTATATGAACAGCTCTAATCTTAGTGGAGATAAGGGTGAGTAAACCACCCCTAGGGCGGCCACCCTTAGAGCTTGAATGTGCCTCTAGCGAGTAAGCTGTATAGCCATCTAGGGATAGATTATCTCTGTGCCATGTCTCTTGCAGCAATATTATATCATGTCTAGAAATATAGTCCAAGAACGATGGGTCAGCCAAATTCCTTTTCCAGCCAGAGATGTTCCAAGTGAGGAGGTTCAAATATTTATTTCGCTGTTCGCTTCTTTGTCATAAACTTCCACTTAGTTTTGGATAACCTTTATGCTTGTATAAAAATTCATTGTAATTGGAAGATTTCTTAGGGAGCTCCAAACTTCCTTTCAATTCCTCAGTCTCTTCTGTAGGCAAATGCAAACAACTAACATTAGAAATAATAGGAGTAGACTTGACTCTTAATTTTGAAGGTTGCGCCATTTCCTGCTGTGATTGTTCAGTTACCTCAGCAGTAACTGTTCTTAACTCTATCTGCCCAGAGAGTTTACTAGTCTGATGAAGTGACTCTACCATCGTAAAAGAATTCTCCGTTTGGGTTGCTAACAACTCATGATCATTTGGTACTGGGTTTATTTCTGCTAATATCTGAAAATCATTTCGCTTGAGTCTATGAGTATTATGACTCCGTGTACTGTTAGCCGGGGCCTCTTGTAAAGATATCAAATCCTCCACAAATGGAGAGTTTGGTTCCTCCAGGAGTAACTGTCCATCTTTCAAATGTGAACCTAATAGAAAACTTTTTTAAAATTCCAGTCTTGATATTATCTCAGTTTGCACTACCTGAGATGAGACACAGAATATATCAATTAACCTTTTTTCTTCAGCTGTCATAGGAAAGCTTAAGATCGACTCTGTAGTAAAATTATTTTCTTGTCCAAGCTGTTTCCTATCCTTACAAGAAATGACTGTTTGCTTGTCTACAAGATGTGTCACTTCTCTTGACTCCGAAGAAGCTTCAGAAACACCATCATTAAAATATGTTGTAGAGTGTATTAATGGTTGAGGAGGAGCAGCATTAATAAAATATCTGGAGAGAAAAATTCCCCTAATGCCAAGTGCCTCCTTAAATTTATAAATTAATCTAACTGACTCCTTCATTTTCATTGTGACCAAAGCACAAGCATGCATAGAATTATAATATAAGTACTCCACTTTTTGAATGTCCTCACTATTAAATAAATTTAGGCAGATTCCATTTATGGTGCCTAATAGATGGATCTTCCGTTCTGCTTGTGAGAGATAACCTTGAGGTTTGGGATAATTGGACAACACTACCTTTAGAGGATGTAACACTAGACACCATTTTTTGTTGACTGGTGACTCGTCTTTATATAGATTTAAGTCACATGTAGCATTGTTTTTATAATTTTGTGTATCCAGTGGATCAACTTGTCTCGGAGACCAAGACGGTCGCAACTTGTGAGTTTCCTCCTTGGCCAACTGAGAGTTAATAACAACACTATCTTTATCAGACTTGTCTGGAGTTTTCTGATTAGATTGAGGTGTCTCCCTTAAAACTAATTTCTCATTTATAGTATTTTCTATTAATTTGTGAACCACATTCCAAAGCTCACGTAAAATCAACATGCTGTATTTTTGTGACTTTGATTTTTGAAAGATGTTAGGCTTTTTCCTGATGCACCAATCCCTCCTCTTGAATATCTTTTTGGAAAGCTTTTTCCTCCTCTGGCCAGATTTAAATTTAAGTTTATATTTAGTAGGTTGTAGGGATGATTCAATATCAGACTGATAGTCTTGGTTGTCCATTTTTATCAACTCATCTTCTTTAGGGTTTGATATGAGTTTTGTCTGTAGATGCACAAGTGTGGTTAGTAAGCTGTTACATTCAGTTAAAAAGGCTTTAATTGATTCCATTTCTCTAATCAATCCAAGTTGCCATCTATCAGCTATCATGTCATCTGCCTTCTCCTTTGCCAGCTGGGGAATGTACGCAATTTCATTAATCCCCTCCTCAGGGTAAGATATATTACCACTCTCACATACTTCATTTACAAGAACCAGCTTAGATTCCTCCAAGGGTAGAAGATGGACATCCTCTTGTCTTGGAGAGGAAGTAGGATATTGACATTCTGACCTACTTCTCCCCATCAGCTCAGCAATCTCAGCCATTGCAATCTCAGAGGCAAGATTTTTACTAAGAGGGTTTGAGATGGACAATTCATATCTCCTTTTAGTATCCAAAGACCAGTCCAAAATTAAGTTTGATTGTTGTATATCTGGTTGATATATGCCAGATGAAACATTTGTTTTATTAATTTCCATTGATTCTTTGTGCTCTTTAGATTTTTCGCTTTTATCACTTTTATTATAGGAGTAAAACTGTGTAATTTTTGTCTGAGTACGTTGTTTGGAAGAGGGTAAATTAATATCTGGCACAATTCCCCAGGACTTGTAATTACTCCTAGTCCAAACCATATTCAGGGCTAAAAGATATCAATAGTTCAGCCCTACTGATGTTAATTCACAAGAAGAACACTGTCCCTTTAAATATTTTCAGCTGCTACTCAGCCACAGCCACTTCCAGAATCATCTACTAATTGCAAAATACTTTCCTATTATTACTATTCGTTTTACTTATTTACTCTTCGCTTACCTGTATCTTTACTTCTTTAGCCTTCAACTTTTTGCTTTTAGTATCCCCAGAGTTAGTAACACGTTTAGGCTGCACTTACCACCATGAGATCTCTCCAAAACAAGCAAAAAAGGCAAAACAGCCTGGGAACTTAGCAATCAAGCTGCCATAAATCTTCAAACTGTAGCCAAACCAAACAATTCTTCAGATCCAAGTATCAAACAACAGATGCCTTGTTATCTTTCACTTCTTTCCAGCATTCCATTTATCTTTCAGTTTTCCTTGAGCCTCCAGCCTTTAGTACTCAGCCCAGCAGGTTAGAACAAGTAATTACAAGTTTATAAAATTTCCTTTAGTAAAAAGCTTCCAAATATTTCCATTCCAGATAAAAGGGAGCAAAGAGATAATTCATAGTAATTTCAAAAATAAAAGAAATTTAAAAATTCTATTTAAAAGGAACAGAGCTCCCTTTGTTCAAGAGCCACATCCGAAGTGAACTGTCTGCTCATCAATCCAATGTTGCTCATCCGAGCTGATCACACCCAGCTCCTTAAACATTTCCTCATATGTTTTATTCTCTATACCTCTTATCATTCTTGTTGCCCTTCTCTGAACCAGATCCAACATGTCTGTGAGTCTCCCAGAACTGAACACAGTGCTCCAGATGATGCCTGACCAGCACAGAATATAGGGGCACAATTACTTCTCTCAGCTTGTGAAACTGTGCATCTGTTAATGCAGATTAAAATAGCATTCATCTTTTTTGCTACAGCATCATCCTGGCTTATGTTCAGCTTTTGCACCTACCAAATTTCAGGGTTACCTTTGACAGTGCAGTGCATGTTGAATCTTTGGAATGCCTACCAACTTGTCCTCATCAACAGGAACTTTTGTGGACTGAGAGAAAAATCCAGTATGGGAACTCAGGCTCTGACCCACCATACAGAAGCCTTTGCAGCTCATGCATTAGGATCTTGAGAAGCTTCTCTAAAATGAATAGTGTTTTGAACATGTTGGTTTCATTCTTTTTCTTGTTACTTTAGGGAGTGCTTCCATTTTCTAGGGACAATTTTGCATCCAGGAAAGTGGAAATCTTCTGTGGTTAAATAAAAGCAAACCGTTTCACACATCTTCATTTCAGCCTTTAAAACATTTCAAACATTTCTATTCTCCCTGTTTTTTTTCCCTTGGGAATTATATATCAAGTTACCTGAGATCATCCAGGACATGAACACTGGGGCAGTTTCATATATCCTGCACATGCATGGATATTCTGGTTTGCCACTTGAATGTACAGAGTACATATTTCTTACACTGTACAGTTAAAAATTAAAAATCTAATAGAGTGAAATGTAATGGTATCCTTAGGATCTATTTCATCTCATCTTCACCAAGTGTACAGACCTTTCAGAGAGCACTAGTTTATTTTTCTGTTTCTCTAGTTCACGTGTTGCCAACATGTGAATAAAATGCTATGACTTTTTTGACGAACTGGTTTTTATGTTAGCATGAGCTTCCATGGATATAAACCCATTTCTCTGGATGCAATACAGAGTGATATTAAAACCTCAGGTATAAAACATATTTATACAGTTGTAGGAGTGGGATGGAATGTAATAGAATCCAGAAAGATACAAATCATATCCCTTGTTCTAAATTTTCATAGGGTTGGGTGAGGTGATGTTACCAGGCTGTACTCCCCCACTCCATGATATGTTTTAATTGGCATGAGAAATAAATTATACACCGCTATGGTTGCAACACCATGCTGGCAAGAGAGGACTGGCTTCAGCTATTTTTGTGTCACATGTGACACAAAAGTAGGTTAGATGGGACATCAAAGCAGAGAAGGTCCAGTGATAACGGACACAATGACTCAATCTGTAGAAACAATAGCGCCCAAGACTGCCTCCACAGAGTGATTGTCTTCTTCCTCTGTCCATTGAAACTCCCCTTTTGTCCCCTCACCCATCCCCACTAGCTATCACAATTCCCATCAGTCCTTTGTCACCTAATGCTAAGGCCATTAGCTCGTTCTAGACCCCACTGCCTATTCTGCTGGAGAACCATTAACACCTTTCCCCTCAGCATGGAAAAAGAATATTAAAACCCTGTAAATGATGCTATTGAAACACAATTGCGCCAAATATGTGATAGAGAGCATCAGCAATCAACTACTCTCATGAGAATGCCTGGAGCAGATTTCAAATGGAATAACACAGCACAAAGGAGCAGTGTGATAAGGCTCCTAGTTCCACTTCCCCCTTCCCATGTCCCCATTTGCCCTCTTACTTCAGTTACTGTAAACTGAGTTCAGAGTGCAAAAGTAGTTTGCACTCAACTGTAGTATAAAGTGTGTACTTCTCGTCAAACAAAAAGTGACAGGTGCCCTGCCCCTTTTTCCTTCTTAGTCCCACCTCCTTGTTTTTGGGGTGTCCTTCCATTTTTGGTGTATGGTTTTAGTTTTGTCTCCCTGATTTTGGGGTACCCACATTTTTGGGGTACACTTTTAACCTGGCCTCTGATTTTGGGGTGCCCCCATTGTACTGAAATCTGAAATCATACCCTAAATTTTCCCAAGGGGCACCCCAAAATCAGAGACCAGACTAAAATGTACCCCCAAAAAGGGGTATCCCAAAATCAGAGAGGCCAAGTTAAAAGTGTACCCCAAAATGGAAAGACACCCCAAAAACAAGGAGGCAGGACTAAGAAGGAAACAGGGGTGGGGCACCTGTCACTTTTTGTTTGATGAGAAGTACACCCCTTATATTACTGTCAGCTCAGCAAGAAGGGAAGTAGAAGAGGGAATTGTCTCTTGGTTTTTTCAGTAGACTCAAGCAAAAGCAAACTGGTGTAGCCTCTCCTTCCTTTTATGTTCTTTCTCTTTAATAACTGTTGCCATCTTGACCACAGTCTGATGTTGTTTGGCCACACGTGTGTCAATTTTTAATTGTGAAATATTGGAGGGTATGGTGTTGGCACCCTTGCAGATATGTTGGACTGCAGCACTTATTATTCCTACCTAAAAGGAATGGGAATTATAGCCCAGCACATATGGAGAGAAAGAGTCGGGTAAGGCTGCTGTAGGCCATGGCTTGGACAAAAATTCATCCATATTAATACAATCACTTAATAATCTTTGAGCTTTCATAGTTTGCTTTTCTGGGCTACTGTTCCTTCTGATTACAGTAGAGTCTCGATTATCCGACATTCGGTCATCCGACATTCTGGATTATCCGACGTCGTGGCTGCTTGGGGGCGTGGCTTTAGGCATTTCCGCGCCCCCAGACACGCCCCCAAACATGGCAGCCGCGACGGGCAAGGAGAGAACGGCGAGTGAAGCCTCGCCCCAAAACACGACCCCGAGTGCGGCAGCGGCGGCAGCGGCGGCAGCGAGCAGCGCGAGTACCTCCAGGCCCCAAAACAAGGGTCAAAGCATGGCAACAGGTGATTTCAAGGTGATTTCTTTCACCCTCCGGATTATCCGACATTTTCGACTGTCCGACTATTAGCCTGCCCGTTTATGTCGGATAACTGAGACTCTACTGTAGTTGTAAAATCTGTTAGATAAGTGAACCGTTCAGATTCATACACAGCTTGTGAGCCAGATTTCAACTGCTCTATACCACATGAGCAACTTTATGGGGAGGTGATAGCAGTTTACAATGGGCGGCTTAACCTTCCCAGTGAACAAGATAAGCAGATTCCTGTTCAGGATCAGTGCAGAGGCTACAAAAAGCAAAGACATGCTGTTTATTGTTGAACTTGGGTATGACTTATACTCTTTCAACAACAGTTTGACTAGTGAGAGTGATTCATATAGTTTCACTGGAGAATATGTAGATAATCAAGCCAACTTCAGCTGGTTAAGAAAGACCTGATGGTGAGATCTGGCAGCATTAGCAGTAGAACAATCTTGGGCTTGTCCAGCATCAAACACCCCATCCCCAGCCAGTGATTGACTATACATCCAGCTGTTACCCTAATTTTCGGGGGGTCCTGGGGGTCCCAGTAGCCTAATCAATGATTTTGAGATTCCGGAGGTCCCAGTCACCGGATCAATGAATTTGAATCCAGGGAGGTCCCGATCACCAGGTCAAATGATTTTAAGTTCAGAGAGGTCCCGGTCACCACTTTCTGGAGGTCCGGGTTACCAGGGTTTACGGGAGTCCCGGTCACCAGATAAGCTCCCGGGGGTTCCCTCAAAGGACACCTAGTCTGACCCCGATCTAAAGGGGATTTCCAAGTTGCACCAAGCACGCGCCCAGCACACACGAAAGGTAGGGCAACCTAGTGAGACCTTGTACCCAGCTTTTACGGGGTCAGGCCGAGTCAAAACCCAGACAAAATGGATTTATAATTATTTTCTTTATTTAAAACCTAAGTCACTGCACACTTACGCACTCACTCACACAGACCTAAGAAAATAAAGGAAGCAAAATAGGGGATTTTAAGAAAGATTTTCGGGGTAAATACTGCACCTGATCCTGCAGTCCGGGCAGCCGAAAAAGAGCCAGAAAGTCAGGAGCGGAGGTTCTCAGCACGTGGAGGCTGAGGGGAAGGCTCGGCGAACGGAGCGGCAGCGAAGCGGGATGACAGCCGAGAGAGATCCAAGGAAGCGCTCAAAATCAGGGGTTTTTATAGGGGAAAACGTACCTTGAGGCTAGCCCTCTCCCGGGGAGAACAATAGATGTTTAAATTGGGACAAAGCCTCTGAAAGGTCAGTGCTTGACTTGATGGGATTCTGTCAGGGCTGTCAATAGTCTTGACAGTATGCAAATAGGGGAGCGCTTGACAGTTGTATAGTCAGACGCGCTAATCCTGTCAAGCTGACGGTTCGGGGCTGAGAATCCTTTTGTGTGTTTGATGACTATATGTGCCTGGAGGGTACCTAGGGCTACGTGACAGATTAATTTTACTGGCCAGACCTAGATTACCTAATTGCGGCCGTTCGGCCATGCCTGCCTACGTGCACTTTCAGCTACCCCATCAGACACGTGGAATGATTTTCATTATTAACCACGTGGAAATATCAATATATTTTTATAACTGATTTTATTCCTATTAAATTGTAGACCTCGGGCTTGGGCTAGTCTACTGTAGTAACACAGCCCAACAGTGGTTTCAGTTCCAACAGTTAATTACTGAACAGTGAAACTGGAGACTACAGTTTATGGAACTAAAGTCATAGTGCAAGAGTGGCTCATAGCCACTCCATGTTGGCAAACAGCACTTGAAAGAAAGGATGAGGCTTTGCTTATAAAGTGTTGGAGGAAGAAGGAATAAGAGGCAAATGGAGCTGCTGTAAGGAATTAAGGCTCTTATCTTTATTTAGATGATGACCGTTCACATTTTGTGTGCAGAGGGAAGGGAAGGGCATGTTCTTTGTAATTGCACGGTGTGTTATCTATCTTTGTGTGTTGTTTCAGTGTTGCAGCTACTGAACTGTATGCATATTTGACTGTACAAGAGAGAATTTTTGGAGACAGTAGTGTTTAAAGACTGATTCCTTAATTCTGAAAGTAATGAGACTTTGTACATTTTAATAGATGAAACTCAGAAACTATTTGGCCAAACAACATGACAGTGCAGTCAAGATGAAACAGTTATTAAAAAGGAGTCAGATATGCATTATAGACTTTAAGAAAACTGATTTCAGTAAACTTAGAGAAATACTGGGAGTGATCCCACGGTCAGGGTTACTTAGAGAAGAGAGTTCAAGATGGATGGGACTTTCTTAAAAGTATGAGGAGGAAAAATAGGTGTCTAAAGAATCCAGGATGGATATCTAAAGAACTTTCTTTTTATTATTATTACTTTTATTAAAAAAACTAGCGTATTTACCTGGTGTTGCCCAGGATTTTATTTTCTCATAGATAATACTTGTTAGAAATACCTTAGAAATTACCTTATCTTACCTTAGGAATTAGATGAGGTTGAAATACACAGATTTCAGATCCTATGTGTCCAGTACATGTAACTTTTCCCCGTATTCCCCAATCCAATCTTTATTCAAAGCTGGTAGGCCTCATCTCCATAGCAACCAGCCTATTCAGAGCTCTCTGGCTAAGAATTCTCAAGGTCCCTCCCTGAACTGCCAGCCCCAGGATTCCAGAGAACCTTCACAGTCAGTCAGTCATATAACGTCTTCTCGCCTCACACAGCCAATCACATGAGATCTACGCCTGCCTGACGCAGACAAACAGACAAACTCATTCACAAACTTTGAATTTTGTATAGTATATAAAATAGATACTTCAAAATGTACATCAACGTATGCTATTTTCTTTCATTTTTTACAGATATTCTCATATTAGAATACATAAAACTATACCTCCCTCCCTTGATTCTACCCCACACTCTTTCACCCCTCTTCTGTCTTCCATCATTTTGCTTTTCACATGGACTTATTACTACAATAAATGATAATTATTCCTCTAATTTGATCTTTTCGTGCCAATGTCACCACATTTTTATTGCATAGTATAAAACATATTATACTCTATTAAATATGATACTCTAGGTATCTTTGCAATTATTTTTGTTGATAGCTTCTTATCCTCCTTGATTTTAACATATTCTAGAATCGGTTCCCATTATCTCTCAAATTTTTGAATAGATATTTCTTCCAGTAATGTTGTCAGTTTCTCTATTTCCATCATGTCTAGTATTTTTAATATTCAATCATCTATGAAAGGTCTTTGATCTGATTTCCATTTTTGCATGTAGATTATTCTGGCGGATGTGACCATATATAGAATTAATTTAATTAATTTTTTAAAAAATAGTACAGAAGTAAAACATGCATGAGTTAAATTTCCCAAATTTATATGAAGCCAAAATCACAGTCAAAGACCACTAATTGGCACTGGGGGCCAACTAATGCCCTCCCCTGCTTCCTTCCTCCTTGGATTTTACCTCTTCCTTTGCATCCTGCCAGTTACTCACTCCTTTTTGAAGCACTGCTGAGTCTCAGCTCCTGCTGAGAGTCTGTCTGTGGCATAAGAGATGTAGAGGCTGCATGGTCTATATACAGTCTGGCAGCTTCTCTTCCTGGCTCGTTGCCCACTCACTGCTGTCGCTCTCAATTTCACTTCCTTCTCTCAGCTGTCCTCCTCCCAGCTTCCCCCTCCCTGCTAAGCATCCTCTCTTTTGAAGTCCTATACCACCGCCCCACACTCTCCTCACAACACCTTATAAGGTGGTGTTTTTCCACTGCTGCTCTACAGCTGTTTCTCCTTTCACTCAGCAAACCCTGAATAGGTCTGTGCTCCAGTGTGGTTTCCTGGCTAAGTGTATCCCTCCTGCAATATGTATTTGTTTCCAATATTTTTTGGCTATGGGACACAGCTACCACATGTGGAAAAAAGTACCTCTACTTTCCTTACATTTCCAACAATTTTCTTCTTTTGTCTTATATATTTGAGATAGTCTGCATTTTGCAATAGTTCTCTTTTAGGCCAATATTCAAAGTAAATTTTAAATTATTTCCCCATGATTTCTGCTGTTACCCTGTTTTCTGGGGTTCCCGGAGGGACACCAAATTGCTATAAGTTGGGGAAATTAGTTCAGAGCACAAGTTGGCAAAACGAGAGGCAGGGTAACTTAGCAGGATCTTGCAACCCAGTGTCTACGGGGTCAGGCCAAGTCAAGAAGCAAACCGGTTGGAAAATAATGAATAGTCTTTATTAAATGCAGGTACACAATGTATGCAACATAAACACACAGATAACTAAGGAAAATAAAGGTGTGAGTAAGATAGCGGGATTTTTAGAGGGATAGTTGGTTTGGGTGATACGAAACCTGTACTGAAGTCTGGAGGAAAAGGGAGAGCGAAGCTGGGGTTCGATGTATCTCAGCACATGGAGCTCAGGGCAGCAAGGCGGTCTGGAACTCGGGAGCGATCCGAGGAAGGTCTCGGAATCAAGGATTTTTATAATTGTGACTGCAGGCTAGGTCGGACTTAGGGGAAAAACAATAGATTTGGAGTTAAAGACAAAGCCTCCGAAAGGTCAGAATTTGAATGATTGAATTAGAGCCGAATTTATCAGTAGAGTAGCCGGTATGCAAACGTGGAATACTTGAGCGTTGTATAGCTCGATCATCAAGTTGCCAGCGCGGGGCAGAGAATCCTTTGTAGGTTGCGTGCATACCTAATGGAGTACTTGCCTTGAGGTCTCCTAAAGCAGCGAGTCGGCTATTTTCTGGCCTGCCTGTATTGTCTAGGAATATTACGGCGATAATCGGCCGAGCCTGTATGCGTGCTTGTCCAGGGCCTCGCAAGCACATGGAAGGGATATGTGAAGCCGAATTTGAGATATCAAATGATATCTTTTTATATCCCCAAAGCTCAGGCTAGCCAGGGCAGTAACACTGCCAATCATCAAGATCAATTGTGTGACCAATGTTTGGGGCTCATTTAACCGTAAAATCTCTTTTTCCATGTCCCATTTGAGAGAAAGAGCTTATATAATTTAGCTATTGTTTTCAGTTGTTTTTTTCACTAGAATCTCATCTAATTCATTATATTCATTTATGATTCCACAAAGTTTCTGATCCATTTTAAATCTTTCCTGTAACTGTTGGTAAGGAAACCACTAGACTTCTATCCCTCGTTCTTTTGGATCATCCCTAGATTTAAGTCTTGGACTCTTCTCTTTCCAAGTAATCAGATTATTGAACTTTCCATTAGAAAAGTTCAAAATTAGCCCGCCTATTAAAAAGGCCTCTTGAGGGGATGTCCAGTCAGGTACCTTATTGTAAATTTTTTTCTGGTATGTATTCCATACTTTAATCAAGGATTTTCTATTAAAATGATCACAGAAGTCTCTATTCAATCCGGTCTTATTATACCCAAATATGCATGTCAACTGAATTTTAAATTATTCTTCTAATTGTAGAACTCTTGTATTTTACAATTTTATCCAGTCTAGACAGGCCATGTGATAACATAATTTGAAATCCAGAAGGCCCAATCCACTTCTTTCTTTTCTTTCAAGAACCATTTTCCATTTTATCCTGGGCTTTTTGCCAGCCCAGATAAATATTGAAATTTCATTTATATCAAATAAAAAGAACTTTCAATAGGCATAAGATTTAAAAATGAAATATACAAAAAAGGGAAAAGGGGGGGGGGAATCACCAAAGAGGAATACAAACAAATAGCCAGCAAGTACAGGGAGAATGTCAGAAAAGCTAAAGCACACAATGAACATAGGCTTGCTAGAGAGGTTAAAAACAATAGGAAGGACTTAGTCATGTCCGTAGCAAAAGGAAGAACAAGCAAATATTAGGGCCTTGTTACTGTGGTGCATAGTCCGAGCCCGAGGTCTACTAAATATAATTTTATATCAAAGAATTGGCCATTGCAAACTGCTCCCCTCCACGTGCTTGCAAGGCCCCCGGACAAGCACGCACACGGACATGGCTGAACAAGCTGAAATCCAGGCAGGCCAGTAATTTTCTGGCATGCAGCTTCAGGAGACCTCCAGGCAAGTACACTTTAAACCTAAATTACATATGCACCAGGCATAGAAAAGACTCTCTGCCCCAAATAGGCAGCTTGACGAGATTAGCGCTTCTGACTACTCAAATGTCAAGCACTCTCCATCTACATACTGTCTGCACTATTGACAACTCCATCAAAATCCAATCATTCAAAATACTGACCTTTTGGAGGCTTTGTCTCCAACCCCAAACCCACTGTTTTCCCTGGGAACGGACTACCCCACAGGCACATTTTCCCCTATAAGAACCCCTGGTTTTGAGCGCTTCTTCGGATCGCTCTTGGCTTCCATCCCGCCTTGCTGCCGCTCCGTTCACCCAGCCTTCCCCTCAGCTTCCACATGCTGAGAACCTCCGCTCCAACTGACTTTCTTCAGGCTTACCCGGACTACAGGATCAGATATCGTATTTTCCCAAAACTCCTTCTTAAAATCCCCTATGTTCTTTGCTCCCTTTATTTTCTTAGCTCTGTGTGTGTGAGCACGCAAGTGCGCAGTGTTTCTAAGTTCCATGTGAGTGAGTATGCAAGTGTGCTGTTATTTTACAAATAAAAGAACATAATTATAACTTTATTGTGTCGTGGTCCTGACTCGGCCTGACCCCGTAAACATTGGGTAAAAAATCTTTCTAGGTTACCCTGCCTCTTGTAGTGCTACAGCTTGTGCTCTGGCTAATTCCCATTCCCCATTATTTGGAGAACATTGAGGTGTCCCCCACGGGACCCCAGAAATCAGGGTAACAGCCTCTGTGTGGAGAAGATGATGAAATGCTAGCAGGGGACAGAAAAAAGGCAGAACTACTGAACACCTTCTTTGTCTTCTCCCAAAAGCAAACAGATGATCTACCTGGGGAAAATGAAGCAGATGATATGGTAGGGGAAATGCAGCACAGCATAGGTAAAGAGGTAGCAGTGGAATACCTGGCTACTCTAAATGAATTCAAATCACCAGGGCCAGATGAGCTACATGCAAGGGTATTAACACAAACTGGCAGAAGCAATCTCAGAACCCCTGGCAAAAATCTTTGAGAATTCCTGGAAAATGGGAGAAGCCCCACTAGACTAGAAAAGGGCAAATATTGTCCCTATCTTCAAAAAGGGGGGAAAGAGGACTCAAACAGTTACTCCCCAGTCAGCCTGATATCAATGCCAGGAAAGGACCTAGGGCAGATCATTAAATAGTCTGCAACCACTTAGAAAGGAATACTGTGATCAACATGAGTTTCTCAAAAACAAATCATGCCAAACTAACCTGATCTCTTTTTTTTGATAGAGTTACTAGCCTGGCAGATGAAGGGAATGCTATGGACATAGCGTATCTTGACTTCAGTAAGATCTTTGACAAGGTCCCCCATGATAGTCTTCAAAAAAGCTAGTAAAATGTGGGCTACTGTTAGGTGGATTTGTAACTGGTTGATTGACCAAACCCAAAAGGTGCTCACCAACGGCTTCTCTTCATCCTGGAGAGAAGTGACTAGTGGGGTACCACAGGTTCTGTCCTAGGCCCAGTGCTATACTATACTTCATAGAATCATAGAAATGTAGAGTTGGAAGAGACCACAGGGGCCATCCAGTCCAACCCCCTGCCATGCAGGAACACCCTCAAAGCACTCCCGACAGATGGCCATCCAGCCTCTGCTTAAAAACCTCCAAAGAAGGAGGTTCCACTACACTCCGAGGCAGCATATTCCACTGCCGGACAGCCCTGACAATATCGATCATTTTCCAATTGAAACTCAAAAATAGTTTTAGAGCCAAATAGGGGTCTACAGGTTCAGAGGTAGTATTTCTCCATTGGGAACGGGAATTTTGGGGAAAAGCAAAGGGTTTCTATCTTATAGAAATATTCCTAACTAAAACGTAGACACATTCACACAAATGCATAGCAATAATAAGCAAACAACAATAAATCGTCCCAACAATTGAGAAGTGGCAGTAAATGAGCAGTTGAAACAAACGTCAAATTGCAAAACAGTTGAGTCTTTGAAGCAAAGTGTGCCTTCCAATGAAGCACTGCAAGTCTTGAGCAAAGAGAAAGTGGTAGCGGTTACAATGTATCCAATTTTGCAAAACTAGCTAACAATCGCGAGCTGACTATTAGCTGCTAGCATCTTGCAGATCTTCGGAGAAAGGAATAGTCCATAAAGAACCTCTTCGGTGAGCAAAAAGGCAAAAGTCTTTCAAAATGGGTTTTAAGTCCAAAGTCCTTTGTCTCTGTCGGGAGGTGTTTGGATCACCGCCCCCCCATGGTCCCACAGCTGCAGCAGAGGGCTTGGGCATCTCCTTGGACCGACTCCAATTGGAGCTGCGATTTTCTTCTTCACCCCCCCCTCGATACCCGGGGGAGATGGTCAGTTCCGGGGGGTCCTCCTGGCTCTCCACAGCTGTCGACCTATAGCTATTTTGGCAACAGAACTGACAACAAGGTTATCCAATGCATAGATAAAACACAAATTACCCGCTCAGCGCCTGATGGGAGTTCAAGTTGAAACAATTTTTGCTCGCCATGAGCTGAAAGTGTATGTGGGAGCGAGGATTTAAATAGCCCCCAAGTATAAAGCTGTTTTGGCCATAGGAAGGCCGAGAAGGGAGCGAAGCTGTGGATTGAGAACTCGCATCCATCCACTGGTCCTGAGGCAAGGTCTAACATCCCAGCACCATGAGAGGAACTTGGGTTATGAAGTTCCCACTTTCACGGTGGTCCTGAGGCTGGGTTAGCCAAAGTCATCCCAGAATGAGGCCGGATTCAGATATCCAAAGTCATTCCAGAACAAGATTGGATTCCAGTTAGCAGACAAATAGCCAAATTCATCCCAGACAGGATGAGATCTCACTTGGCAGTTCGCCGAGCTTCCCCCGCCCCCACATCGCTCAAGCCTAGAGCTGGACTCCAAGCCTGATGATGTATACCGAGGGCTTCGGGGTCTGCCGGTACAGTGCTGGTAGTTAGATGTAGGTTCTGAGTGCACAACTTCCCTACCTCAAGAAAGCTGGATTCTGAGGCAGGCCTGAAAGACGGTCGCCTTGGGATAGGTTTTTGAAACCAGATGGGACATTCTTATTCAAAACAATTCACATTAACAATAAACTATTTACAAAACTACGAGCCTCAGAGCTCTCAATAACACTGGCCAGCTTGTAGCTGGAAAATTTGTTTCTTGACCACAGTGCGAGGCCAATCTAGCATATGGCTAGTATAATCTGAAAGGCAACCAGAATTATCAAAGGGTGCAAAGCGAAGTGGGCGATCACTTGCCCCGTGGATGACCAGCTGAAGGTGTTCCACCACGACTGTTGTGAGGCTGACTCCAAATCTTCTGAGGATTCAACAATTACTATGGTGGAGTGATTGACGGTTAATGCAATCTGATGGAGCGAGTGCAATACCTCCATTATTCTATTGGCGACGTGGGTGAGATTCCGTAGCCATAGACACAGGGATCTCATCCTTGATGTGGAATCCAACTAGTTCGGATTCCTTGGGCACGTATCCATTCTCTAAGAGATAATCTTTTATCTCCCGCCTGAGATAGAAGTTGTTCCCAAAACAATCCTGTATGTGCTGCGAGCAAAAGCAAGGGTTGCCAGCGGTGCGGTTGATGCTTACTGTCGCACCACTAGGCAATACTGTCACATTTGAACACGCGGTTCTTAAACAAAAGCACTCCTTATTGATCTGTGCCATGACTGTATAATTTACCGGTATTATTACATATTCAGAGAAATTGCTATAACCAAAACTATCAATATTGCAAGAACACTGTACCCAATGGTGATGAAATAAACAACTGGATAAATCAAATGAGTGCGTCCCGTTGGACCAATGGTACATTTGTCGGGGGAGTAGGGTGGCATCATAGGTGAACCTAATCACAAACAGGGAGGCATTGCGGTACCGGCTCCGGACCATTTTGACGGTCAACGGAGACGGGGCAATGGCCATTTCAGTGCAGACCTTAGCTTCTCTACCAGCCACAGACATTCGTAGCTCAGAGCTAAGCCTCCCTCGGGGGTGTACCTGTATCTGTGAATACAATTCAAACGGGTACCTCTTCTGAAACCAAGGTAGCAGCTGTGAATTTCGTAGCAGGGGCTCTGCCTCCTGGTAAGGATTCCAATGGCAGACCGCCTGCACATTGAATTGCCAATTGGTGGTGAATTGGGTGGTGTATTCGGGAGAGGCTCTGAGGACACATTTAACTAATGAAAACAGTACTGCAATCCACGTGAACAGTCCCATTCCGTCTCCCTGTAGGGAACACAGATATGGGAGTCCATCACTACAAGAGCTATTTACAGAGACAGGAAGGCCAGAGGGGCCCCCACTCTTCTCTGTCCTGCTCAATGTTCCTTTACCCATTGTCAAAGGCCTCATAGATTGAGACAAACGTCTCAGACAAATTAACGGCTGGCATTTCCTTGCAATTCACAGACGTCTGGCCAATCACGGGGTTCACATTAGGCTTTTGGGCACCTGGATCTTCTGGCTCGGGAATTACCACTGAGGCGGGATCAACAGGCTGACCTTTCCATTCTTTAAGTTGGGAGACATGGAAGAACTTAAGCCAGTCTCCCTTCTTCCTTGGTATGCGGACCTGGTAGACTGCGGGGGAAATCCTTTTTACAATGGGGACAGGACCCACCCATTTAGCAGCAAGGGAATTCTTGTCCCTATAGAAGTTTCTATAAAGGACCAGCTGCCTTTCTTCCCACTGGCACGGGTGATGAACCCATCCCAGCCTCTTATCCATCTTTTGCAGATTCTTACCTAGTCGTTCTGCTACCTGCCTATATATTTGTCCTATGTGCTGAATCAGATTCTTCACCCACTAGTTGTTCAAGACAACAGGTTCCAAATCTGAAGGCAAACTAGTGTTGATCCAGAAGGCCTCTGGCAACATTATTTTACGCCCTGTCATAACCATGTGTGACGTAAAACCATGTGATGCCACAGTGCCTCTGAAGGCCATCAAGATAATGGGCAGTTTGACGTCCCAGTCTTTCCCTGAGGAGCGCACAACCTTTTGGAGTGCCTCCTTGAAAGAACGGTTGGTGCATTCTATCTGTCCGGAGCTTTGCGGGTGATGCGCAATGTGGACTCGTTGGCGTATGCCCAGAGCCTTGCACAATTCTTGGGTCACTTCTCCGATGAAGTGAACTCCAAGATCTGAGTCAAGGTCACGTGACACGTCCCAGCGAGCCCAGACATTGTTGAACAGCAGCCGTGCAGCTATGCTAGCTGTATTGTCTCTGCAAGGGAATGCCTCTACCCATTTGCTAAAGGGATCAATTACTGTCAAGCAGTACTTGTTCCCTCTAGATGTAGTGGGCAAAGGACCTATAAAGTCTATCTGGATTCGGGTCCAGGGACCGTCAATCCGTTGGTGCTGAATGGGAGCTTTGGGACCGGAGGGGTCAGCATTGACCATGGCACAAGATAAGCAATTGTCAACCAATTGGTTAACATCTTGCTTCATCTGGGGCCACCAACCAGTTTCCCTAACTCTGTCAAATGTGACTCCTCATCCACAGTGTCCCTGCTTGTGAATGAACTGGATCACGTCTCCGTGGAGGTCCTTGGGCAGTATCCAATGGCGCTGGCCACTGGCATCGATGGCCCAAAATACTCCGTCCAGCTGTTCTATCTTAAAGTGGCCAGACTCGTTGGAGCCATTTCTGGCCAGTTCTGAAATCTCTGGGTCTCCCTTCTGAAGGGTGCCCAAGTCAAACATGGGAGGAAGCAACAGCTGCTTGGGATTGACATTGATGGCAGCGATGGGGGCCCCATCGTCCATCAAAGCCGCATCCCTGGCAAGGGCATCTGCCCGGTTGTTCCACACACAAGTAGCTGTGCCTTTCTTTTGGTGCCCACGGACATGAGCAACCCATGTAGGGGCAGTTCTCTCTTCAATTTGGGCAGCAATGTGAACCCATTTGTCCAGATGGGCTATGGGTTTCCCATCTGCAGTTTTCAAGTCATTTTGGATCCAGATTGGAAGCCACACACTGGCTGCTTTAGCAGTCCAATCTGAGTCAGTGTAGATGGCTAATGGGCAGTCAAGTGGTTCGTGCTCTAAGATAGCCTTTAGAGCTTCTACTTCTGCTGCTTGGCTAGAGTGGGGCCTTGCTTTTCCCTGTAGGGTGAAGGAGTCTGTGACACGGATCGCTCCAAAGCCTGTCCATGGGCTACCGTCCATGTGCATGGAGGAACCATCACAGAACCAACATGTAAAGCCTTGCAACTGAGCCTCTTCGAGAGAAGCTCCCCATTCGACCCGCCAATTGGTCTTATACATAGGTGGTAAAGGGCACTCATGTGTGGCTCTGGTCACAACTAGACCATAGGGAGCCGGTGGATCTTGTGGTTGTTTTTAGAAATCTACCCCATGTGACACCAGGGAAATGGTCCATTTGGCTATCCGTGCATTGGATACCTGGCTGTTCTGGACCTTTCCAGATAAAATGTACTTAAGCAGTGTGTGTGGGGTCTGGACAATTACATGGGCACCTCCAATCATAAATTCCCAGTGTGTTAGAGCCCAGACTAGTGCAAGGCATGTTTTCTTGCAGGGGGTGAATTTAGCCTCATGGGAGTTCAAATTACGGGAGGCGTAAGGTATCACTCACTGAGTGCCATTCAGTTGCCGCTATAGGACTGCTCCTATACTCCTATCTGAGGTGGCTAGTTGAATGAGGAATAGTCTAGACATGTTCGGGTGTGTCAATGCTGGCACTTTCATAAGATCCTCTTTTAACTGTGCAAAAGCCTGTTGTTGTGCAGCTCCCCACTCCCACTCGGCATTCTTTTTCAACAGGGCATATAGAGGCTTCGACTTGGCGGTGAAAGACTCGATAAAATCTCTGGAGAAATTGAAAGTTCCCAGTAGTGAGCGAAGAGAATGCACATCTGTGGGGGCAGGTAATTTCGCAATTACCTCGACCCTTTGTGCATCAGAAGTGCGTCCTTCTGCTCCTAGACAAAGACCTAGGTACTTGACCTCTGTGGTCACCAACTGTGCCTTTTCCCTACTGGCTTTGAATCCGGTGTCTCTAAGGATAGCCAGTACTTCATGGGTAATGTCCCTAGTTTTGTCTTCCGAATCCGAATGGATGAGGATGTCATCCACGTAGGACAAGACGTGGGCTCGTGAGGCTGGCTGCAGCCTAGACCACATCTTGATCACGTGCGCATGGCAGATGCTGGGGCTCGAGTGAAAACCCTGAGGCGTTCTTTTGAACATGTACTGTTGCCCTCGGAACGTGAAGGCGAACTTATACCAGCACGCTTCGTGTAGCGGTATTGAATGGAAGGCATTAGCCAAATCCAATATGCTATAATATTTGGTGCCAGCCGTAATAGCAGACAAGATCTCATTGTATTTGGCCACGACTGGTGCTATGGGGGGAGTGGCGGAGTTCAAAGCTCTGAAATCCACCGTCATTGCCACATTTTACCGTTGGCCTTGAGCACAGGCCACAAGGGCGCGTTACAGATGGACTGCATGGGGTGACTACGTCCCACTGGACAAGTCCTTCAATTGTCTTTCCTATGTCTTCCTCTGCCTCTGCAGGATACTTGTACTGCTTTTGCGGCGGGGGATCCTTGCCTTCAATTAACACGCAAGCACCCTTCACCTTGGCACACTCAATTTTGTCTCTAATCCAAACTTCACGGAATGCTTGTACCCATGGGTCAGTAGCCACACACTGCACGGGGGCAGGGGCCTTAATAGCAGCAGAGCGGTGTACCACGGAGATCTCAGGGGGTCCCTGGTCTAATTGCCACAAAAACCTGTTCGCGTAGTCAACTGTAAGCTTATTTCCCCAGAGCAATCTGATGCCCAAAAGGCCTTCATCTTCCCCTTGGTTCTCACAAGCTCACAGTTTAAAACGGAACATGTTGATGGACATAGGGATATTGGTCCATGCCGTAGCTGGGTGTCCCCCCCCCCACGATATCCAGTCAACTGGACAGTCTTGGGGGTGGGCTCACCATGTTTCACTAATTTGGGGTGCAGCACATTCAGCACTGCACCGGAATCCACAAGAAGGGTGGCAGGAGTCTTGTCCCTCTCGGTCTCAATGCCTGCTTTCGCCCAGAACCTTCCCCACTTATCTGGCTTCAGCCGAGCCACGATGTTGCGGGGAAGCTTCCTGGACTGGGGGCACCCCTATTCCTGCAGTTCCAGGCCAGGATAGTATCCAGTTGGAGGAGGGCCGTTGGTCACGGCACTAACCAGCTGCTTACTTCCCGCCTGAAGCTGCTTTTCCAGGGCCTCTATAAGATCCGATGTTGGTCTCTTGTCGAACTGGCTCATGTCCAGTCCGAACCTTCTAAGCATATTCCAGATCCTTACTCTGTCTGAAGAGTACGTCTGGGCTGTGGGGTCATAATCAGCAGATGTCTCCCTAGGAGCACCAGTGTCCGGGGTTTGCTTTGGGGCTACGGGCGGCTGAGGGGAATTCCCAGTCCTGTTGGGTGGACTGCAGGAATCTGTAGCCTGCCATTGTCTGTTATCCTGTCTGGGAGGAGGGCGCGAGTTCCAATTTCCCTTGGGGACCGAATTCGGAGCTTTCTTCCTATGTTGGGAATGGGGTCCATAGTTGGAGTAGGTAACCTCCTGTATGGGCTCCCAGTTCCCGGAGTCACGTCTATGAGGTTTGGAAGGGGGCTTCAGAGAACCAGCCTTGCAGAGCAGGTCAGCGACCCGCCGGAGGTTGTTCCCGAATTCCTCCCATCCAGTAGTTGCAGGGTCCACCAAGCCCAGGGCCATCTTGGTTTCATGGTTAAGACCTCCGTAAAGGAGAGCCTCAAACTCCACCTGGTTGAAATTATACCCTTCTGGGCCCAAGGGGACTTTCTCAGCAAGGATGGCCAGAAGCTGCTTCCGCGCCACGTAAGCTTCAGGGTTCTCTCTGGGACCCTGTTGCTCCACGATGTACAGAATGCTAGCGCTCTGCCCAGGCCACAAAATCCTAATTATCTCCTTCATCCACTTGTGGGCCTCGAGTCTTACCAAGCCTTGAGCCGCCATGGCAGACTCCAATGTGGGGAGCTCCGAAGGGGACATGCACAGCCTCACCAGCTGGGTCAAATCGTGGTTGTTGGCTGTGGGGTGTGAATGGATCACGGCATTAAGCCACATGATCCCTGGTCCGCAATGGCTTTGGCTTTGTTGGCTCTCCAGGGGATCCGGGTCTCAATTTCTTGGGTCTCCCGCACCTCTGCCCTATCTAAACCTCCTTCTCCTGAAGGGGCAATTCCCTTTGTCATAGAACGGGTCTCAACAGGCTGGACTGGGACCCCGTGGTCATTCCAGTCTGGGTTATGGGGAAGAGTGGACAGAGCATCCTCTGGCAGCGGCTCTTCGTGTGAGTACGATGGGAGCAGTTCAGGGCAGACTACCGAGATCAATGCCCTTTGGGTGTTAAGCTGACTCTCCAACGCCTCTATCTGTTTCTGGCAAGCCGCATGACTAACAGCCCCTTGCTGCTCCTTGACCTGCCCTACCATGAACTTGGCTGCAGACCTGGCGTGAGCTAGCTCAGCTTCTAAAGCACGAGCTCTCTCCTCCCAAGTCTGAGCCTGCAGAGTGGCAGCACTCAACTTTTATGTGGTGGTCTGCGTGACAGACGCGAACGTTACTTTGTCCGTGCGCAGAGCCTCCATCTCGGCATGAAGCTGGGCAATTTCTTTCTCTGACACACTAAGCTTGTCTCTGGTCTCTACCAGGGTCCTTGAGGCATCTCTGGCCGTCAGCCAAAGTCCCCACGCGGCCAAAGTATCCTTTGATGGCCCCAACGGGTTCTTTGGCGCGCCTGAGCATACGCCTCCCTTAAAGTGGCAAAGTGGTCTGCCGTCTGGAAGCTTGTTTCCTTCCAGGGGCATTTCCCCCTGCTCAATACCCATTTCTCCAACTTTCTTCTGACCTCCCTCTCGAGCATGCGGTCCTTCACTGCTACCTTGCTACTCTCAGCCATACTAACACTAACGCATGGGACCAGGACCTGGAGGGATGGGTAGGATCACCGAGACCTCTGAGGGATTCTAGGGAAACGAACTCTGCAGAACTTAGCGAGCGAAGAGCTTTGGGAACCTAACTCCAGCCTGCCCAGAAAAAGTCACTTTTGTCTGACTAAGCCCGGCCTTCCACCTCAACAGCTTAAGGACAAAAGGACGAGGAAACGGTTCAGGGATGGGGAGAGTCACCTAGACTCTGGGGAAACCTTCACAAGTACTCTGCCTGCCAGCGAAGGGGGGAAACAAACCTGGTGGAACTTACAGTGCCGCCCGGCCGAGCAGCAGGGAAAAAGGGGCGAGGAACCAAAACTGAACCATCCCTAACAGTTTTTTGGGTGGGGGCGCCTTCCTACACCTCAGGCAAAACCTTCTGAAACTCTATTCTAGGTTGGGATTCACCACCCGCACCTACTTCGCTAGCGGTCGGGATGCACCTGAATTCAAATTCAGCCGGGACGCATCTGCGCTTTCTAACCTACAAACAGGACGCACCCGTGTCTCAAACTAAGGGGGGTGGGTGGGTTTCTTCCCTAAGTGCTTTTTGCCTTGCCTTAGGTGTTGTGTGCATGTGGACTGTTCCTAGCACCCTAGCACTTTGGATCCCAGCCCATGATAGACCCCAAGTTAGGGATGTGATTCCCAGGACAGCTTGCGCACACCCCTTGCTATTGGTCTTGATTCACTGCCCAAAAGCTAGTGACCAAGCCGGGGCGGCTGACATACACAAACCAAGCAAGAAAAGTGGACAGATTTCCAACCCAGATAGAGTAGCAACAACAACTAGATTCTTTAAAAAAGAACCCAAGTTGTTGGTATAAGATAGCAACCTTGGGCTACTGTTCAAAATGCAGAAGCCCCACTCTTCATAGAGGTATCCGAAAGACAAAAGACGCGAGACGGGCATTAAAACGAAACAACAAGTTCGAAGGGGGTGCTCCTGAGAGAGATCGATATTTGAACTCGGTATTTGACGTAGATTCTCACCCGCGCTCCTATGAAAAGTGCCGTTCCGCATGCGGCCACCAAGGGTCGTAGTGGCCGGGCAAGTGGAGGCTGGAGGAGAGGGAGGGGCCGTTTCATAATGAGGTCAGAGGACCGGCCTTGGATAAGTTCCGTGTAGCTGATCGCGGGTGTCGCGGTTGGCAAAGCATGGCGGCGCTTGCTCCAGTGGGCGCGCGAAGCGTCCTGATCACCGGAGCCAATCGCGGGATCGGCTTGGAGATGATTCGGCAGCTCTTGCGGGCACCCGACCCGCCGCAATGGATCTTCGCTTGCACTCGGGAGCCGGACGGCCAGCGTGGGCAGGTGCGAGGATCAACCCGAATGTCTGAATGTGTAAATCGCAGCAACTCCTAGAATAAGCGGGGGGGGGGATGACACGACAAAAATGTTCAGGATTCTCTCCTTGCATTCCTTAGCTTACGTTTCTTTACGAGGAAGTAAAAGCCCCATTCTCAGTGAGAGGGTAAGCTTACTCGCAAGTAAGCCTGTATAGTATTTATAGTCTCGTACTGCGGGAGAGGGGTGCCTTTTGCTTTCTTTTGGGGCGTATGTAAACGAATTGGGGAATAGAAATGAGGACTAACTAGTTAACAACAATTGTTCAGTAGATTTGGACATTTTGTAGGAAAAATGGGCAATTAAATTAAAACTTCAACATGAACTTAATTCCAGAACTAAGCTATTAATTAAATTATTAACTAAAGGAGAGACAGTACTAAACAGCCTATACATTTTACATTCCCCGGTTGGTTCTTTGTCCAAAGTCTAGTTTTCTTGGGTGTTCTATACAACTGCTGTTTGCATTTTTTTAGTACCTCAGAGTTTGAGAATTACACGGTTTAGGTCACAAGAACCAAAGCTCTTATTCAGAACTAGTTCCAGTGGAAAGAACTGTATTAAGTGATTTGGAGATTAGCAAAATCTTCTCCTTACATCTACCCTTTCCTAAAAATAATGAAGGATCCCTCTTATTTAAACCAAACATCGCTCAATAGCTATAAAATATATGCATCTGTTTCCTTCTCTCATAAGGTCAAAAGAGAGATGGGAGGGGATGAAATTATAAGTCCTTTTCAGTTTTATTCTGGTAGGGCATTTACCTTTTGTTTACAATACAAGCCTTGATAGTCAAGGTTCTGTCCTTCTAATGTAATTGAATTTTTTTTGAAAGTTTATTAACAATTCACTAATTTCATTAACTGTTTTCTGCTAACTTTCCTAACTTTGCTGGGCAGGAAGGACCAAACAGCCACAAGCTCCAGAATCCCAGTCTAGAAATCTGGCAGCTTTTCTTTTTGGCACTCAGCATTTCTAATGGGTGTTCGATAAGGTCTTTCTCACCTTCTCCCACTCCCAAACCCCAGTTTATCCTGTAAACTAAAAATTATGTGGCCTTCCAGATGTTGTTGGACCACAATGCCCAGCAGCCATAGGCTGTATAGCCAGTGGTGAGGAATGCTGGAAGATGCAGTCCCACACTGTCTGGATGGATGCATGATTCCTGACCTTCATCTAAACCCTCTTACTATTTCTCTTTTATATTTATTTTTATTAAAATAAAAAAAGGGAAAAAATGGAGAAAAGGTAACATTATTCTTAATACAGCACCTTAAGCCATATCATTTACATCAAAAACAGATGAGTAAATGTCTAATACAAGAATTTACTCAGAACTGATATAGAAAAGAGGCCATGATCTTAAATATATCTTAATATGTCTTGAATATATCTTACTTTATTGAAAAAAATATCTTAAATATGTCAACTATATAATATAATTTCCACAGTAAGTTCTACAGTATAAATTAAGATAGTAAACTTAAACTTCTTTTCTTTTTGTGTTGGTTATTTGATATAAATGCGTCCGTTTGCTTAACTAAGCACTTCTGCACTCGAGAATACCTTCATTACGACTATTCCTGACCTTAACAAAGATATCTTAACTTGTCCTTATTAATATTTAATTGGTAAATCAGAGTATTAAAACATTATGCCTCCAAAAATTCACAAGAAGTATACAAGAGTGTTCAATTTTCCACCCTTCTTTAGACTCATCTAAGTTGTTGAGGAGGTGATGTTAACTAGTCTCTCCATTATAGGGGCCTATTCTTTTTGAATTTCTGTTTCTGCTGTTCCTTTGATTCTGTGCATTAAAATGTTAATATTCTTCATTTCAAGGCCGTGAAGCCATTCCTCCAACTCTGGGGTGTCTTTTTCTTCCAGGTTTTCACAAAAACTATTCTGACGGCTATCACTGCATAAAATAGGGTTCTCCAGTATATTCTGGAAAAGATTGAATCAAGTTCATGAGTCATGTTCAAAAATATGGTTTCAGTGACATAGACATAGGCCAGCATCGGCTTTATAGATTTTGCTTAGTTTCATTGGAGTTAGGTACCAACGATGAAACATCTTAAGGTAGTTCTCGTGCAGATTTTGTGTGGCAGAGAATTTCTGGGTTATTTTCCAGCTCTGCTCCCAATGCTTAAGTAAAATCATTTCACCAAAATTCTGTGACCATTTGACCATCAAATCTTTTATAATGTCTGTTTCTCATTCCCAAATGAGCAAGATTTTATATATTTTTGACATCGTATGGTTTGGATGACTGAAAAAAAGTTTTTCTAAGTCATTCTTCTCTTTCTTGCTCTTGAAGTCTTCTAGATTTAGGTCCGTCTTGAACCTCTCACTTAATTGCCTGTAAGGAAACCAGTTGCACTTTATTCCCCTCTGTTTCCAACTCTTCTCTTGTTTTTAATCGAGTTTTGTCATGGCAGGAGAAGACTAAAATATCTTCATATCTTAACCATTTTTCAGACGTATCTTTCCACCTGCCAAAGAAAACTTCCTGCAGTGAAATCCAGAGGGAGATTTTAGTATAAATATCAAGTTTTGATTCTTTACCAAGTATGCAGTAGTGCTTTCCATATAAAATGATTGATAAATTCTTTGTCAATCTTTTCCTTCCTATACCAAATGTAAGTATGCCAGCCAAATCTTAGATCCTCTCCTTCCAGAGCGAGTATTCTTTCACTATGAAATGCTATCCAATGAGCTAGCCAAGTCAGGCAGCTTGCCTGATAGTACAGTTTTAAATCAGGTACTGTCATGTCTAGCTCTAAACTACCTCCATTGGGAACATTCAGAAACGTGGAAACAGACAGACAGAATAGACAGAAATGTTCTTTTATTGGAAATGCGGTTTGAATCCAAACATTACTAAAAGTGGCAGAAACTGACCAGCGTTCTCCCAAATGAAGAATATATAGGTTCAAACAATAATTATTCAGCTCGTCTTACAATGATTGGTTGAAACTACATGTCTCATTAATTCAGAGGTCTCTGATGTTATCCAAACCTGGCATCCTCTGCCCACCATTTGTTCTCTCTTTTATTAGCCCCACGTCCTGCCTGGCTAAGGCTAATTCTCTCAGCCCATCCTCATGTTTCACTTTGGTCCCATTTGTATCCCACTCTCACTGTTTTGAGCTAGATCATAAAACAACCTTCAATGGCCAGTTTGGGCATTTGGCCTCATCTAACATCCCAATGAATGCTCTCTGTTTATTACCTTCAGTTTCCCAACTTATCAAGCTATATACTATCTCCATTAGACAAGATTAATATCAAGTACTGATTATGCCTGCTCAATATATAGCAATGCCTACTACAATAACAGAAGATTAATATTTACATGTACTTTCTATGCAGTCAGTATGCATGTACTATAGTATCTCTATTCAGTCAAGCAAAGCACACAGCAACCCTTCCAAACGTGATTAGCAGCAATTATTAACTGGACCTGCTCACCAAATAGCAGGACAGGCAGAGTACATATAATTTCACATTTACATAGTTTCATATGCGATAGGGCATTAATTAACACTACATAATAACCTCCCAGGACCTACATTCTCTGCATACGCAATATGATTGTGACATACAGTATTGTAAAGACTAACATATTGCATCCACCTCTAGCTTTCAAATCAGTAAGGTTTTTCGATCTGATTCTTGGTTTCTAACTGGTCCATATAAAGTTGCTCTTTTCCAAAATCTGAAAAGGCTTATCATTGACAACTATGGGGAGATTCTGGAATAAAAAGTTCATTTTTGGAAGGATGTTAATTTTCAATGTAGCGGATCTCACCAACAATGAAAAAAAAAAAAGGAAAGACAGGGAAATGATAGGGTTGCTATATGGAGAAGCTGCTGTATGGAGAAGATGGCCAATTACTAATTACAATTACAGCTTGAATCCTAGTCTCTGGAGCTGCAGAGAACAAGCCCACTCCCTCATCAACATGACATCCCTTCAAATATTTAAACATGGCTATCATGTCCCCTCTTAACCTCTTCTACAAACTAAACATACCCAGCTCCCTAAACCATTCTTCATAGGGCATGGCTTCTAGACCCTTCACCATTTTGGTTGCCCTCCTCTGGACAGGTTCCAGCTTGTCGACATCCTTCTTGAATTGAGGTGCGCAGAACTGGACACAGTATTCCAAATGAGGCCTAACCAATGCAAAAAAGAGTGGTACCATTACCTCCCTCGATCTAGACACCATACTCCTATTAATGCAACCAAGAATCGCATTGTCTTTCTTGACTGCTGCATCACGTTGCTGACTCATGTTCAGCTTGTGATCTACCAAGACTCCTAGATCCCTTTCACACATACTGCTATCCAGCCACATGTCCCCCATCCTATATTTGGGCCTTCCATTTTTTCTGCCTAAGTGCAGGACCTTACATTTCTCTCTGTTGAAATTCATTTTGTTAGCTTTGGCCCAGCTCTCCAATCTGTCAAGGTCATTTTGAAATTTGATCCTGTCCTCTGGTGTATTAGCAACCCCTCCCAATTTGGTATCGTCTGCAAATTTGATCAGAATGCCATCCATTCCTTCATCCAAGTCATTGATGAAGATGTTGAATAGCACTGGGCCCAGGACAGAACCCTGTGGCACCCCACTAGTCCCTTCTCTCCAGGATGAAAAGCAGCCATTGGTGATCACCCTTTGGGTGCAGTCGATCAACCAGTTACAAATCCAACTAACAGTAGCCCTGTCCAGCCCGCATTTACTAGCTTCTTTGCAAGAATGTCATGGGGAACTTTGTCAAAGGCCTTACAGAGGTCAAGATATGCTACGTCTACAGCATTCCCTTCATCTATCAAGCTTGTAACCCTGTCATAAAAAGAGATAAGATTAGTCTGGCATGACTTATTTCTGAGAAATCCATGCTGGCTTTGAGTGATTACGACATTGCTTTCTAAGTAATTACAAACTGACTGTTTCATGATCTGCTCTAGGATCTTGCCTGGAATTGATGTCAGGCTGACCAGGCGATAATTATTTGGGTCCTCTTTTTTCCCCTTCTTGAAGATGGGGACAACATTTGCCCTCCTCCAGTCTGCTGGGACTTCTCCTGTTCTCCCAAGAGTTCTGAAAGATTATTGCAAGTGGTTCTGAAATGACTCCTGCCAGTTCTTTTAATATCGTTGGATGTAATTCATCTGGCCTTGGGGACTTGAATTCATCTAGTTTAGCCAGATATTCCTGTACTACTTCTCTACTTATTCTGTGCTGCATTTCCCTCGCTTCCTCACCTGCTCCCCACTCCGCAGGTTGGGTACTTCTATCCTTTTGGGAGAAAACTGAGGCAAAGAAGGCATTGAGTAGTTCTGCCTTCTCTCTTCCCCCCGTTATTAATTGGTCACCTTCTCCACGCAGTGATCTTATCGTTTCCTTGTTTCTCCTTTTGCTGCGGACATATCTAAAAAAGCCCTTTTTATTGTTTTTGATATCTCTGTCAAGCCTGAGTTCATTCTGCGCTTTAGCTTTTCTGACCTTCTCCCCACATCTCCTGGCTATTTGCTTGAATTCCTCTTTGGTGGTTTCACCATTTTTCCATTTCCTGTACATATTTTCTTTTTACACTTAGCTCAGCTGAGAGTTCTTCAGTCAACCATTCCGGTTTCTTTAGACACCTGCCATTTTTCTTCCTTATTGGCACAGTTTTCAATTGTGCCTTCAGTATCTCACTTTTAAGAAACTCCCATCCATCATGAACTCCTTTCTCTTTTAGTATTCTTGACCACGGGGGTTTCAGCAAGTAACTCCCTAAGTTTAGAGAAATTTTGTTTAGAGAAATTTTGAAATCCAGATCCCGAAGTGTTTGATCTTTTTTCCTATTTTAAAGCTTGATTTTTCCAGTGATATTTCTTCTTTTTGTTTTCAGCTATTTCTTGTATATAGTCATTTTAGCTATTGGTACAGGAAGGCATATATAGAGATTTTGAGATTAAACGCAGACACTGAGCCAAAAACTAGAACTGTGTTAAGTATTTTCTGGAAATGGGGCATACCCACAACAGGTTACACAAGATAACTGGCAACACCTGTTCAGGTTACACAAGATAACTGGCAACTATCAATTTGGTTGAATACAATTGAGTGTTACCTATTTTGTAACAACAAGGAGAGTGGGCATGACACAGCCAAGATGAAGCACTGCCAGTGAGAAATTGCAGTTTCATAGTCTTAGTATAATATCTGAGAAAAAAATCCATAGAATAATAAGAGACAGAAGGGACCACAGGGGCCATCTAGTCCAACCCCCTGCCGTGCTGGAATACACAACTAAAGCATTCATAAAAGTTGGCCATCCAACCTTTATTCAGAGACCTCCAAAGAAGGAGAGACCACTCCCTCTGAGGCAGCCCTGACCCTTACGAATGTCTTCCTACTGTTCAGATGCAATGTTGTTTCTTGCTATTTGAACCTATTGGCTGGTATCCTAGTCCTTGTGTCCAGATATTTCAAGGTGGCCATTGTACTACCTCTCAACCTTTTCCCCAATCTAAACACATCCAGCTCCCCGGGGAGTTCCTTAAAGAGCATGATTGTCAGACTGTTTACTGTCTTAATCATTCCCTTCTGGACATGTTCAAGCTTGCCAGTATACTTCTTGAACTGCAGTGCCTGGACCTGGACACAGAGATGCATGAAGCATAGTAAATTCTAAGTATATAAGGGTGAATGTATGAAAGCATGAAAGAAGATGAATTTCCTTCAATTGAAATTATATAAATATCCATTTAAAATGGTTAAGTGGTTTCAACTTTAGATGACCAGATGTTGTGACTACAGTTTCCAGAATTTCAGATCATTAACTTTGCTGGTTGGATTTCCAGAAGTTCAACAACATCAGAGCATCTGTAGTTGGAAACGCTAAACCTTCTGGGTAGCAAGGTTAAAAAAACAACAACAACTTTGTATCATTGCTTAACTGTGTTGTTATTTGTTAGTAAAAAAAAATTGTTGTTGTGTGCCTTCAAGTCACTTCTGATTCATGGTGACCCTAAGGTGAACCTAGCACCGGGTTTTCTGAGTCTGAGAGTATGTGACATGCCCAGGGTCACCCAGTGGGTTTCCATGACCAAGCAGGGAATTAAACAGCTGGAGCCAATACACCAGGCTGAATACCCTCTTCTAAACGCCCATTCTGATTTGAGACTCTTCTAAAATGTGGTTCTTCTAAACTGTAACAGTTGTCAAATTGGTAGGTATGTGTCCTTAGAGGAAGCACAGTCACACAGTAAATATTGTAATCATAGAAGTGCATGAAACTATACCAAGCTGCTTTATACTGGAGCCCTTAGCTCAGTGTTGTGTGACTGGGACTAGCAATGACTTTTGTTCTCCAAGGTTTTGGGTAGTGAGTCTCACTTAGCCATTCCCACAATTCCATGGGTTTTAGACGCACACCCCCAATGCCAGAAAAGTTTCTTTGTCGTTGTCATCAACTTTATCGTGTTGTTGTTGTTACTGTTTTTGTTACTATGCACTGTATTTATACCTTTCCTTTTTGCCAAAGCAGTGACTATTGGCATAATAGAAGCTAACAGAGTGTGGATAAAACATGAAGAAAATGAACATGAAAATGGAATTGAACTATCAATAACATTTAAAAACAATTTAAGCATACAGTTAAAAATGACACAAAGCACTTTTTTAAAAATAGCATCCTCATTGAAACCCATTTTCTTAAAATTTTCAGCTTTCAAACACCTATTTTTTTTTTTAAAATATTTACCTGCCAGAAAAAAGGCTGCAAGGAGGGGATCTCTTCTATGTACCCTAGGGAAAGAGTTCAGAGCCTAGAACAGCCACCAAGAAGGCCCTCCCCACTAGTTGTGTCTGTGACTATGTAATCATATTTGTGATTGAATCTGAACATAATATATAAGGTTTAGTATAGTTGTTTTTACTCTGTGCCTTCTTGTCATTTTTGACCCATAGCAACCGTAAGGTGAACCCGTTATGGGGTTTTCTGGGACTGAGAGCATGTGACATATGGGTTTCCATGGCTGAGTCAGGAATCAAACCCTGATCTCCAGAATCGAAGTCCTACGCTCCAGCCACAACATCGTGAGGTATTTTATGTTAAAATGAACTGGAAGAGTAGCGAATGGAAAGAATGAAGCAACACTAGGTGTCAGATCTGATACTGTAAGACTGGTAGTGTAAGATCTACCAGCCTACTGAGAAGCAAGTTTCCAGCAGGTTCACTGAGACTCACTTCCAAGTAAATGTGTATAGGAATGGAGCTTAAAGATTCAAGTTACATGATAACCAGATGGAATATTAATTGTTGAGGGCAATTCTAAGAAGGGGAAGAGTCAAGTGACAGTTCTACTCCCCCACTATGTTCCTTTTCCCTTTGAAGCAACTGGAAAGATCCTGTGATCTTAAACTTTAACCTCTTTTTAACTTGTGTTAGCAGTCACTGTTGATAAAACTAAGTTGGAGAAGGAAAGAGAGAGGAATCAAAGGCATTTGTCAGATGTGTTGTCTTTAGTAGACAGCTCTCTTCAATCCATTCAGTTGATTTCTTTGAAAAATCCTCTGCTGTTTGTTATTTATCAGATTTTAAATTTTACATGCTGTGTTAAGAAAGGCTCTTCTCTGTAGGCAAAGCTTCATTCAATTCAAGAGCCTTTCTTCCCCCCTGCCCCTGCCACTGCCTCAAATTTTAGTCTAGTAACTCAAAACATATATAAATGCTGTTGTAATTAGCTGGTTTTTAGCTCTCTGTAAAACAAGAAAGGAAGGGCCTAAATACCCTAATGAAACCAGACTCTGTCAAATCTTGGAAGCTAAGCAGAGTCAGCCCTGATTAGTACTTGGATGAGAGACCACCAAAATATACCAGGTGCTATATTTCAGAAGAAGAAACTGAGAAAACTGCTTCTGAGCGTTCCTTATCTAAGAAAACTCTATGAAATTCATGGAGTCACCATAAATCAACAGGCAATTTGAAGGCGCACACACACACACGCACACACACACAAAAGAAGATCCATGTTCCTCAGCAACTTATACTTGTAAGTCTTCAAAATATTAAAAAAGGTATTCTACCTAAATGTTAAGAAGAATGTCTCTCCAATAAGAACTGTTCAACAGTGGAGTAGACTGCCCTTGAGGGTGATGGGATGGAGGTCTTTAAAACAGAGATTGGATGGGCATCTTTCAGGAGGCCTTCAGCAGTGTGCCCTGCATGGCAGAGGATTGGACTAGATGGCCCTTGTGGTCTGATTCTGCCTCTGATTCTGGACTTCCATGACTAACAACTACTCCTTTGCTTATCCTGCATCATTGTCATCTAATCTCCTTTCAAAGCCCATCGCCATATTATTTCGAAGTGGGGGCATACTTCCTTTTGAAGGGCTATCAGAGAGCAGCCCTCTACTTGAAAGTGCTCTCTGTTCAAGCAGCTGTCTGATCCAAGCTCAGTTTAATAGAAACAAAGCCATAATAATAAGAGATCAGAGGGTGTGAAGTTGTCCCATCAATAGTTGGCACCTGGACAGTGGACACTGTTTCCTTGCTGTTTTCCTGATAGGGCGAGGTTTATTACATTTTTGTTTAAATTTTAGTAATTGAAGATGCAATATAGAGACTGATCCTTGGAAGCTAAGCAGCGCCAGACCTGGTTAGTACTTGGATGGGAAACTGCCAAGTAATACAAATAGCTGGAGACTATTTTTGAGAGGAGGGCAATTGCGAAGCACCACTGTATTCTTTGCCTAAGAAAACACTGTGAAAGTCAGGAGGTTGCTGTAAGTCAACAGGCAACTTGAAGGCACATGCTCATACAAAGAGACCTACATAGAGAAGACACACTAAAGTATGTGAAATGTAAACAAGTTGTCAGTCTGTCTCATTAATTTCAACAGGTCTTCAAGCATGACTATTGGATCTATTTGTTTCTAAATTTGCAGCTATACGTTCAAATTGGCAAATGCAAGATCATAGAATCATAGAGTTGGAAGAGACCCCAGGGGCCATCGAGTCCAACCCCCTGCTATGCAGGAACACCCATCAAAGCATTTCCAACAGATGGCCATCCAGCCTCTGCTTAAAAACCTCCAAAGAAGGAAACTCTACCACAGTCCAAGGCAGCATATTCCACTGCCGGACAGCCCTGACCGTCAGGAAGTTCTTCCTGAGGTTCAGGTGGAATCTCCTTTCCTGCAGCTTGAATCCATTTCTCCTTGTCCTAGTCTCTGGAGCGGTAGAGAACAAGCCTGCTCCCTCCTCAACGTGACATTCCTTCAAATATTTAAACATGGTATCATGTCCCCTCTTAACCTTCTCTTCTGCAGACTTAAACATACCCAGCTCTCTTAAGTGTATCCGCATAGGGCAGATCGGGTGTGGGCTAACTCTGCTTCTAATGTAGTAGCCCTTTCCTCCCAAGTTTGAGCTTGGAGGGTGGCCTTATTCAATTTCTGGGCAGTAGTCTGCGCTATGGACGCGAATGTTACCTTGTCCGCATGCAGAGCTTCCATCTCGGTGTGAAGCCGGGCAATCTTGTTATCTGATTCGGGTGGTTTGGCTCTGGCCTCAACTAGGGGGCACGACGCATCTCTAGCTGTAAACCAAAGTCCCTATGTGGCCAACACGTCTTTGGATGGCCCGAACAGGTTCTTGGACCTACGAGCTTGAGCATACGCTTCTCTTAGGGTAGCAAAGGGATCTGCCGTCTGGAAGCTCGTGTCTTTCCAGGGGCATTTTCCTTTGCTCAAAACCCACTGTTCTAACTTTCCCTTGACCTCTTTCTCCAACATGAGGTCCTTTACTTCCATTTTTCCTATTATTTTCTACTATTCTCACTTTCAAATGGGATCAGGACCTGGAGGAATGGGAAGGATCACCGAGACCCCCGTGGAATTCTAGGAGAACGAACTCAGAGGAACTTAGCTAGGGAAGAGGGTTGGAAGCCTATCTCCAGCCTGCCCGGAAAATGTCAATTTTGCCTGTCTAAGCCTGGCCTTCCACCTCGACAGCTTAGGGGCAAAAGGATGAGGACACGGTTCTGGGACAGGGAGAATCACCTAGATTCTGGGGGAAACCTTCACTGGGATTCCGCCTGACAATGAAGGGATAAAACGAACTCTCAGAAACTTACAGTGCTGCCTGGCCAAGCAGCAGGGGAAAAGGGAAAGGAACCTAACTGAACTGTCCCTAATAGTTTTTTGGGTGAGGGGCGTCTTTTCTCTGCCTTGGGAAAACTTCCCTTAAAAACCCTGGTCTAGGTCGGGACTCACCACCTGCACCTATTTCCTGCAAATCTGGACACACTTGAACTCTAACTCAGAGGGGACGCACCCGTGCTCTATACTTCTGAACAGGACGCACCTATGTTTTCACTGTAAACGGGATGCACCCGTGTTACCTTTGGGGGGGAATTCTTCCCTAAGTGCTGTGTGCCTTGCCGTGTATGTATGGACTGTACCTAACGCCCTAGCGTTTTGGATCCCAGCCCGCGATAGTCCTCAAGTTAGGGATGTGATTCCTAGGACAGTTTGTGTACAACCCTTGCTTTCGGACTTGATTCACTGCCCGGAAGCTAGTGACCAAGCCAGGGTGGCTGCAACACACAAACTAAGAGAGAATGGGGTGCAGATTTCCAACCCAGATAGATTAGCTCCTGAAGCTCAGACACACTGATCTCACTCGCACGTGTTCCTATCACTTTAAGACTCAGATTCGGCCATTCCCTGTGTCTGTACCAGCCTGACTTGGGGTACAGGGGTTGCCCGTGTTACTCCACCACTCTGTTACCCTGATTTCTGACGTCCCGTGGGGGATACCTCAGTGTGCTCCAAATAATGGGGAATGGGAATTAGCCAGAGCACAAGCTGTAGCACTACAAGAGGCAGGGTAACCTAGCGAAATCATAGCATCATAGAATCATAGAAATGTAGAGTTGGAAGAGACCACATGGGCCATCCAGTCCAACCCCCTGCCATGCAGGAACACCCTCAAAGCACTCCTGACAGATGGCCATCCAGCCTCTGCTTAAAAACCTCCAAAGAAGGAGACTCCACCACACTCCGAGGCAGCATATTCCACTGCCGGACAGCCCTGACAGTCAGAAAGTTCTTCCTGAGGTTCAGGTGGAATCTCCTTTCCTGCAACTTGAATCCATTGCTCCTTGTCCTGGTCTCTGGAGCAGCAGAAAACAAGCCCTCTCCTTCCTCTACATGGCATCCCTTCAAATATTTAAACATGGCTATCATGTTATCTTAACCTTCTCTTCTGCAGACTAAACATACCCAGCTCTCTAAGTCTATCTTCATAGGGCATGTCTTCCAGGCCTCTCACCATTTTGATTGCTCTCCTCTGGACCTGCTCCAGCCTGACCATGTCTTTCTTGAATTAGGGTGCCCAGAACTGGACATAGTATTCAAGATGAGGTCTAACCAAAGCAGAGTAGAGTGGTACCAGTACCTCCCTTGATCTAGACACCATACTCCTATTGATGCAGCCGAGAATTGCGTTGGCTTTCTTGGCTGCCACATCACACTGCTGACTCATGTTCAGCTTGTGGTCTATTAAGACTCCTAGATGCCTTTCACATGTACTGCTATCCAGCCACGTGTCCCCCATCCTATATTTCTGTATTCCATTTTTTCTACCCAAGTGTAGGACCTTACACTTCTCTCTGTTGAATTTCATTTTGTTAGTTTTGGCCCAGCTCTCCAATCTATCCAGGTCATTTTGAATTTTGATCCTGTCCTCTGGCGTATTAGCAACCCCTCCCAATTTGGTGTCATCTGCAAATTTGATGAGCATGCCCTCTATTCCTTCATCCAAGTCGTTGATGAAGACATTGAACAGCACAGGGCCCAGGACAGAACCCTGTGGCACCCCGCTAGTCACTTCTCTCCAGGATGAAAAGTAGCCATTCGTGATCACCCTTTGGGTTCGGTCGGTCAACCAATTACAAATCCAACTAACAGTATCCCTGTCCAGCCCGCATTTTACTAGCTTCTTTGCAAGAATGTCATGTGGAACTTTGTCAAAGGCCTTACTGAAATCGAGAAATGCTACTTCCACAGCATTCCCTTCATCTATCAAGCTAGTAACTCTATCATAAAAAGAGATAAGATTAGTCTGGCATGACTTATTTTTGAGAAATCCATGTTGACTTCTCGTGATTACCGCATTGCTTTCTAAGTGATTAGAAACTGACTGCTTAATGATCTGCTCCAGAATCTTTCCGGGTACTGATGTCAGGCTGACTTGGGCGATAATTATTTGGGTCCTCTTTTTTTCCCTTCTTGAAGATGGGGACAACATTTGCCCTCTTCCAGTCTGCTGGAACTTCTCCTGTCCTCCAAGATTTCTCAAAGATTATAGCAAGCGGTTCCGAAATGACCTCTGCCAGTTCTTTTAATATCCTAGGATGCAATTCATCTGGCCCTGGAGACTTGAATTCATCCAGTGTGGCCAGGTGTTCCTGTACCACCTCTCTACCTATTCTGTGCCTCATTTCCCCTGCTTCCTCCCCTGCTCCCCAACCGCCAGGTTGAGTGCTTGTATCTTTCTGGGAAAAAACTGAGGCAAAGAAGGTGTTAAGTAGTTCTTTTCTCTTCCCCCTGTTAGTAATTCGCCATCTTTTCTGCGCAGCGACCCTATGGTCTCCTTCTTTTTCCTTTTGCTACGGACATATTTAAAAAAGCCCTTATTGTTTTTGATGTCTCTGGCCAGCCTAAGTTCGTTCTGTGCTTTAGCCTTTCTGACCTCCTCCCTACATCTCCTGGCTACTTGCTTAAATTCTTCTTTGGTGGTTTCCCCCTTCTTCCATTTCCTGTACATGTTTCTCTTAACGCTTAGCTCAACTGAGAGTTCTTTAGTCAACCATTCTGGTTTCTTCAGATGCCTTCCATTTTTCCTCCTTATTGGCACAGTTTTAGACTGTGCCTTCAGTATCTCCCTTTTAAGGAACTCCCATGCATTCTCCTCTTGTCTTCCATCTGTCCCCCAACTGTTCCTTAAAACAAAACTACTCAGATTTTTAATGTTGGGGAGTACCCATACCTTCAACAAATTAATTAAATCATCATCAAATAAGAAAAAAAGTAAATAGAAAGGGCTACAGTGCAAAGCAGAACTGCAGCAGCGGATCTTCAGAAGTGTTGGATTTATTCGTGCTTTTCAGTGTGAAGACAGCAAAGACAGGGGAAGAAAGTGGAAATAAAAAAGGTGGTTTGTTTTGAATGAACAGAGAAGAAGATTCTGCAAAGAAAAACTCCCACTGAGTCAAGCTGACAACTCCCCATTCCTTGGATGGTGACTCCCCAGGATTTTTAGCTGAACAAGTTCTTGATCCCAACTCCCACCCACCCACCCCCATACAGACACACTCCCTTCTTGTGTAGGAGCACCTTGTTCTAGGTATCTCTGTCCACCAGTATACCGCCTGGAACTATTTCTGGGTGCAATAGATTCTGACCGCTATGGCCTCACTTTTACAAAAGTGGTGCCTTTTGCAGGACTTCTGCAGGGCTTTTGCAAACTGTGTGCACACTCTGCCCATGCAAAAATGGTGCTACCTCACTTCTGCAGGTTTCTTCTTTCCCCCACCCACTCACTGCCACCACTGTGGCCAATTTCCCACACACTTCTTCCCCTCCCAGCTGACACACCCTCCCCTTGTTTTGGAAAAAGGAAAGTTGATGGACATATGCTTGCTCGCTCTCTATATTTACATTATGTATAATGTGTACACACAAAGATGCCCTACGTTCTAGGCAGGACACCCAGAACTCACCAGAGGAGAAGCCAAGCTATAAGTGCTCAGCTTCTCCAACTACCTGTACACTGACAACTACCTGTACACTGACAACTACCTGTACACTGACATCCCGCTCCCTACTTTGCTGCTGCTGCTGACCACTTTTCAAGTCGGGTCCTATCTCAGTTATTGATCTTGGTTTCTCTCACTGTGGGTCATGGAGGGGGGATAAAAGGAGGCTGTCTGCCTGCTTCCACCACCACCCCACCTTCTACCACCACCTCGCCTTCCTCCAGCACACCTCCTCCTCTGCCTCCCCCTCTCCTGATTTCTCCTGAACTCCCCCTGCCGACCTTGCTGCTCCATCGCTTATCCACCAGGTCCAGGCAGTGTCTTTTCCCATTAAGCCCCCGACTCCTCTCTTCAACCACCTTTCTTCACTTGCCACTACCACTGCTGCCGCCATTCCCACTCACCAGCACTGGCCAACTTTGAACTGGGCTTTTTCTCCCTACCTGGCTTCTCCCTCTCCAGTGGCGTTTCCAACACAGTGCCATTGGGGGTGGACCATGCTCCCTGCCCCCTGCTAGCTACACAAGTGCTTCTGATTAAGCAAGTAATGGTTACAGCAAGCAGAAGTTCCAGTGTGATATTATATATGTGTTTTTTAGCTGTACAGGCCACTGTATTGACTGACACTTGTTCACTAGTAAAAGCTTTTAGGATGGATGTATCAGTTGTCTCCTATGCTGGAGACTACCCAAGCCAGATTATAAAGATAAAATGAGTGAGCTGAAAGCTATTTATGCAGCCTGGAGGTCCTTCTCAGAAATTCTGAACAAACATATGATAAGTAAAGTATAATTGTTTAGATATGCAAGATCTTTTTTACACAATCTATTTTTTTCTCCTGGAGGTCCTTGGATGTTTATAGTGTATAGTGTATTGGCTTAGATCTTGATTTAGTAGATTGAAGCTAGTGGGAAAATTAACACATGCTTATCTCTGTCATGTCATCAGTGGCATTTAAATAATGGCTGGATTGTGTTCCATGTCATTCTTAAATGATCAGATGAGAAAGTTTTGTGCATTCTAGGACCTTCCAAGGAAGTATGATTTTACTAGTTTAGTTTGTTCTCCTCTTCATGCTTGCCTCCTGTCTTTTCAGGAGTTAAGGAAATTGGTTTCCAATCACCCAAACGTTGTAATGGTGAAGCTGGGTAAGTCCTTTCTCTCTTTCTCTTATATTGTACATACAGCCAACCAATGAACTTGGGGGAGTTTTCATTCCTTTCTTTTGCTTCACAATAAAACAGGAGTGGTGGAGATGCGGCCTGCCAAATATCGTTGGACTGCAGCTGCTATCAGGCCCAGTCATTGGGGTCAATTGTCAGGGTAACAGGAGCTGTAGTCTACCACTGTTTAGAGGACAAAGGTTCAGTAACCATTCCATGCCCTTCCATGTTGTTGTTGTTGTTGTTGTGTGTCTCCAAGTCATTTCTGACTTATGGTGACTCTAAGGTGAACCTATCACAGGGTTTTCTGGGGCTGAGAGCGTGTGATGCCCTCACGGTCAGCCAGTGGGTGATCCATGGCCAAGTAGAGACTTGAACCATGGTCTCTAGCGTTGTAGTGCAGTTCTCAAACCACTATACCATCCTGGCTCTCTGCTGTTCCATCTGCTTCCCTGCCCCCCTGAAAAACTAGGTGTGAAGTGGAGCAGGGTTTTCTAGTAACTAAAGAACTGTGCCTGATTTCTGCATCAGAGAGGTCATCAGGAGTGCAAATTATGTCATATCATTTAATGTTGCTTTCTTGTCACTTTCCTATCCAAAGACTGACTTGAACAGGAATTCAGTCAGAAGATGGCACAATTCAGTTTATGTACAGATGTCTTGCCAGTGAGATGGATTGTGCTGTTAGATGTAGGTGTGTCCAACTCCTTCAGATTCTTCAGAGTTGCAGTCCTCACAGTCTCCTTCTTTTTCTTTTTCAATGGCACTTAATTTATTAATTTGAAATTTCTCTAGAGGTATAGTGCTAAAATGGTAGATTGTAAGGCTGTTGGGAGACCTTGGGCGCATCACACACTCCGCCCCAGAAAGTCCCATGATGGTTTTACCATAAGTCAGAAATTACTTGAAGGCACACAACAACAAAGGTGCTATGACTGTGTTTCCTCAGAACCAGATTATCTCTTTGCACACACACAGACTCTCCATAGAAATCCTCACCCCAGTGCCTCAGTTCACACAAAGAGTGATAGTATAGGGTGAGGGACAGAATTGCCAGAGTGAAAACTGGAAATGCTTCCTGTATAGAAGAAGAAGAAATTTCAAACGGTGTTGCTTGTTAGCAACTGGGTAACAAACAACACTTGCTGAAATTCCTTCTTCCAAACAACCATTAACGGTGTAGAAGCTCTCTCTAGTTTTCAGTTTTCTGGCAATCCTGTGGGGAAGGAGCCAGTGTGCCATAGTGGTTTGAGCCTTGGACTGTGGTCCTGGGAGACCAGGCTTCAAATCCCTGCTAAACCATGGAAACCCACTGGGTGACCTTGGGTAAATCACACTTTCTCAGCCTCAAAGAAAGGCCAAGGCAAACCCCCTCTGAATAAATCTTGTCAGGAAAACGCCATGATAGGGTCACCATAAGCCAGAAACAACTTGAAGATAGATAACAATAAATACTGTGGGGGAGAGGATGCAGTCTTGCTCCAAGTGAATAAACAGAGGAATAGCACCATTATGGTTTGCTACTTTAGCACTAGCATTTTTTTAAAAAAAATCTAGCACAGTGGGCTCTCCTTTTATGCAGGGGTTTCATTTCAGGAACCCTCACAAATACTGGAAGTCACAAATGCTTGCATCCCATTACATTCAGTGGTGGGGTTATGCCTGTAGACCTTTAGCGCAACAATCACCAACTGGTGCTCTGCGGACCACTGATGGTCTGCTAGAAAATTTTGGTGGTCTGTGGAGAAAATTGGACATTATTTGATTTCCGATTTCCGGTTCAGATACGAGAGCTGGAGATATGGTCCTTGGTGTGTGCTCTGCCAAAGACCACCACTGCTGTGGGTTGCTGATACTGGGGGGACCCCCATACCGTCTTGCCAACTACCTCTGAACTAATGGGGTCTTGCCAGAGGTGGATTTGTGACAGGAGCCAAGACAGGACCGGTATGGTGAAAGAGGAGGGGGTAGCCAAAGGGTCTCCCAAGAAGCTGTTGCTGCCATTTTCTCATCTTGCCTGTAGCAGTTTGGAGGAGACAGGAGGGATTACCTTTCTCTCCGTACACCCAGAAGCCGAATTTCTTCTGGCCATTTTTTTTATATGTATATACTATTGCTTTTTTCATTACGTGATATTGCTGGAAGACCAGTGTTGGGGACAGGGCAATAAGACCTTCTAGTTCAGACTTTGAATTAACTTTCTGACGAGGACTTCCATGAGTCCAGGAGGATTTCCTCCCCTTCCCTCATGCTTCTTTGAAATGGTCTGTTTGTTACTCGAAGAAGAAGAAGATGCCCAGCACAAGGTATTTAATAATCATCATACAAAGGATAAACTAAACTCAACTTTGCTGCTTTCCCTACCGGACTGAAGGTTATTGTTTTGTTTTGTTTCTGTACCTAATTCCTGGTATTTCCCTCTTTGTTTGGTAAGACACAGCTGAAGACAATGCTTGCTTTCTTTTTTCCTTCTGTTCTAAACTCAGAAGAAACTAACAGTCCAGAAGTACTTAGTTTAAATTTTCAGCAAGATCCATTTTGCAAACCTGTTTTTTTTCCACTTTTTTTTGAATTTTGGAGACTCCACATGTGTGAAAACTGACGACGTGAAACACTGTCCCAATCTATGTAGATTTGACTGGTTGAGATGCTGCGTTTTCTTGATTTATCCTCTGCTCCCCCACTCCTTTCCAACTTGAGTATGATTCTCCTGTTGTCCTCACCCAGGTTTGTTGGAGGGTATTGTGTGTGAACCTATGACTGCAACTGTTATTGCTCTGACTTAAACCCATATTGTTAGATATTTGACAACTATGTCTGTTTACCCTCCAAAACCAAAGCCAACTGCAACACAAAGAGAAAAGAACAACTCATTAAGCAGAAGTGAGAGGAACTATGAGAAAACGACAGTAAAGGAGAAAGAGAATGAGAGAGGGAGAAGAGGGGAGAGTGGAGAGAGGTCTGGAAGAGACAGTGAAAAATAACGAATTTGATTATTGATCCTGCTTAATGAATTTATTTGGTGAATCTGTTGAATCAATTACTGTATAGATTGGGAAACCAAAAGTCGGTGTATGAATTCTGTGACATCTACACTGCAGAAACACTAAATATATTATTAGGATAGATATTTTGAATGAATTGACATAGTGGCTGATGAACAAACTGAAATTTTGATTTATCTTTATAGTACCTGCCCAATGAACTAAGGTATCTATAAATATCAGAATATAAATCAATTGGTATTTTGATTTATCTCTGTAATATCTACTTGATGAGTTAAGTTGTTTGTAAATGATAATTTTGTTAAACAAGTGCATTTCATATTAATAAAATGGAACTTTTATGATTATTATTTTATAGATGTTTGTACCTTTTTTAAAAAATTCACATTAGTGGTCCGTGGGATTCAAAATTGTGAGTTTAGTAGTCTGTGAGGTCCAAAAGGTTGGTGACTGCTGCTTTAGTGCATCTGTGAGCAGATTGCCACCAATTTAAAGTATAGGCCACAACACAGTTGCTCAGAATCGCAGAACTGGAAGTTGCAGGTAAGAAAGGCCCACTTAGCAGAAAAGCAGTCATCTCCTGTGCCTGCCTCTGAGATGTGATGTTTATTTATTCAGAAATGGGTAGGAGTGCCTTTCCAGCAAGATCTGGAAGGTCACTCATTTTTTTAAAAAACTGGAAGAGAACTGCATTGTAGTATAATGGCTACAGTGCTGGGCTGTGGCTGGATAGGCCCATGTTCAAATCGCTATTAAGCTCTGACGTTAATGAGTAATTTTGAACCAACGACCTCTTCAGTTTGCCTCACAGGATTGTTTTGAGAATAAGAAAGTGGGGAGAGAGATAAAAACATATGGTCAGTTGAATGTGCGTATGACTTCAAGTCAACCTATAGTGATCCCATGAATTTCGTAGGGTTTTCTTAGGCAAGGAATACTTAGGGGTGGTTTTGGCAGTTCCTTCCCCTGAAATACAGCACCTGCAAGTCTTCCATCCAAGTGCTAACCAGCTCTGACCCTGCTTATCTTCCAAGATCAGATGAAATCTGATGCCTTTAGGGTATTTAGGCCCTTTATACAGTCATTTAGGCTGTTAAAAAAAACTGCCAATAACTAACATAGGAACATATGTTTAGACAAACTAAGTTTTTTAAGGGCTAGTAATTTGAAGACTCACACGGCTGACATACTCTCATTGGCCTCAGGGGGTCCATCTACATTACACAGTTATATCACTACAACTCTACTTTATATATATGTGTGTATGTGTGTGTGTGTGTGTGTATGTATGTGTGTGTGTGTATATATATATATTAAAATTTAAATGAAGAATAAAAAAAAGCCCTTCCCCACTTCCAAGCATCTTTCTTCCCAATTGAGTCTGTGTTTACATCTGTTTAACAAATAGTCTTACATTGTTACATTTAACATTGTTATGTTACACTTATACTTTATCTATAACATCATTAGCTTACATTACCACTACAACTCTACTTTTAACTGTTGTGGTGCCATCCTATGGCGTCCTAAAAATTAAAGTTAAAGAATGCCTATTTAGAATTCAAGAGCCAGTGTAGTATGGTTTGAGCATTGGACTTTGACTTTGGAGACAAAGATACAATTCCCTGCTCAACCATGAAAGCCTACTGAGTGATCTTGGGCACATCACACACTCTCAGCCCAAGAAAACTCCTTGATAGGTTCATCTTGTTGTTACATGCCTTCAAGTAATTTTTGATTCATGGCAACCTTAAGGTGCACCTGCAGTGGGGTTTTCTGGGGCTGGGAATGTGTGATGCGCCCAAGGTCCAATTGAACCTGCTCTCCAGGGTCATATTTCCAAGGTCAAACTGCTACACCATGCTGGCTCTCCTTAGGGTTGCCATAAGTAGGAAATTACTTGAAGACACACAACAACAGTAGCAGCAATGACAAAAATAACAAAATTTAGAATGCTGAGCCAGCGTTCTAGTGCCTCACCAAACTACAAACTTCAGGATTCTGTAGAATGGCCATTCAAGTGGAATTATAGTGCTATACATGAGTAGTGTGAAAGGCCCATTAAATCAACCCCAGTCTGGTTCAGCTAGATCAGTCTCTACTGTTCTGTAGTAAGGACTAAATCTTCCTGGTGAAATTCAGTAAATGGTACTTGGTACCACAATTGAGGGGCCAGTGTTTTGTAGATGGCCTGTCAGAATTGCTATCTGTGCCACTCCCCAACTTCTTTCCATCTCTGATAATGTCTTCTTTTGCTACTTTTGCAGATGCTACAAATCCTGTGACCATTAAGGAAGCTGCCACTTGTGTTGAGGGACACCTCAAAGATGCAGGGCTGAATGTGCTAATAAACAATGCTGCCATTTTTACTGACTTGAAACTAGAAACTGTTGGTCCTGAAGACATGCTGAATCACTACAAGGTCAATGTGATTGGGCCATTGTTAGTGAGCCAGGTACAGTTGTATTGGATGTAGGCAGGTATGGCTGTGGTGTGTATAGAGCATGGAAAGTTCGTTTTTAAAAGTATTCAATTATAATTCCAAGGGGACCCCCAGTAGTTACTGTTACAGTTGCATTTTTTTTAAAAAGCATTCCTTTTTATGAAAAATTACTGAGATAATTATGCTCCTTCTTCCAAAAAATCAGAATTCTACAAGCTTGTAGTTGTAATAAAAAATACACCTAAGTAGTGAGGCCACAACTGTGAGTGTAAAGCAGGGGTGAGCAATTGTGGAAGACTAGGGACTGCATTAACACCCTAGGAGACCTTGGAGGGCTATACTTGCTCCAACAAATAAATTTAAAAATTGCCCCCAAATGCCTTTAGGTTGTATCAGGCATTTGCACCATGTCTGATGTTTTAAAAGAGGCCTCTTTTGGACCTAAATGGACCCAGAAGGCCCACAAAATGTGGTGGAAATAACCCTTGTCCCCAGTGGACATTTTTTTGGGGGGGATTTATAAATCTTGCAAAAATTGTCTTTGATCCTGTGGGGCCCAGGGGGCAGGGCCACCTTATCCATTAGGCACTTTAGGCACAGTGCATAGATCTATGATCTACAAAAATAGGATTTTAGGGCTTACAAAACATCCCAGTGGTACATTGAGACAAGCCAGGGAGTCAAACGCAAGAGTGCCTAGGGCCTATGAAAACCATAATGCAACCCTACCAGGTATAATATATATACCAAATATAATGGAAATGACCTCCATACCTCCTCGAATACGTTTGAGGACATTCTCAATAGTGTTGCAAAAAATTATTTTTTTGGCCCCAAGAGGGCCCACAAAAATTGCCCTGGGGCCTCCCTTTGTCCACCTCTGATAAAAGTAAGTAACAGTCAGCTAAGTTATACCATTAAACCACAAGTCATCCTTTATTATGTTACAATCATGCTGTAAGCCAGAACTTTTTCATGCTACAAATTTATAGTGCTATGATTCCACTTTAACTCCCCTGGCAACATCCTATGGAATCATGGGGTTTGCAGTTTGGGAAGGGGCATTCAGAATTCTCACCCAGAGAGCTCTAGAGTCACTAGACTATAAATCTCAAGATTCCATAGGGTGCAGACATGGCAGTTAAAGCAGAATCATAGTGCTATAATGGTGTAGCGTGAAAGGGCCCTCCTTGTATCTTAATTACTACAGACACAAGTTTATTTAGAAATACCTTATTAGTAATTAGCTGTTTCCAAACTTTCACTGCGTATAGCTTCCAGATCTCAAAATGGTGAAAGAACTCACTTTGCTAAATGCATGAAGTGTTACCCTTTGTTAATAGGTTTATCTACCTACATATAGACCAAGAGTGAGAATCATTTGACCTTTGAGAATCAACCTATTTAAGAATCATGAGCTGTATGCAGCTATTGGGGTTGAGGTCAACAGCAGCCCTTGGGGCTACTACAGACCCCTACTCAGGCCCTCAAAATATTTTTTTTTTAGTTTGAAAAAAACCTTTTATGTAGAAGAACACTCCCAGCAATTCTGGGATGCTTTAAAATGCTGCCCCCTAAAAAACAGCAGACATACACCATAATGGCCCCCAAAAGTGATATGATTTCACTTCTAGTGTCTCAAAATGATAACTGCAGTGATATGCTGCAGCCCTCTGGAACTCTAAAGCAGTGGAAAAATCAAGTTTTGTTGCCACCTTAGGCTCCAGACATGTCCACCCCTCAGAGAATATAACTGAACCAAATAGTCATGACTACATACTCTATTGCCTGAGACACCTGAATTAAAGTTAAAGTGTACATAAACCAAGCACATGGGACCATTCACCATAGCACAGTCCATCCTGACTGCACCATTGGGAGATCATTTCAGTGCAATCTGTCCTAACATTGCCGAATTGATTAACATGTACAGTAAGATAAATAATAGTTGGGTTGCATCCAAAGATTCCCTTCTTCTCAAATAAGGCAACTTTTTGATGCAGTCCTGATGGCTCCAGAATAGATAGAATCAAACTTTCTAATCCAGATTCAGAGACTTTATGCTAGATGTTTTTGGGGGAGGGGAATTGAAATCTTCACCCCGTGATGCAGCTAGGAGTGGGCCCTAGGGCCAAAGCAAGATCCCCAAAGACAATACCTCCCTCCTGGTGATCACCCAGAGAAGAGGAGTTCACAGGAGCCATGAAAACGGGCCCAGCACCAGTACTTGAACCAACCACAGGCAAGCCTAAGTCCTCTGGGCTTAATGCTGTTTGTCACAATTCTTTGCATTTCTCTTTATTTTTTTAAAAAATAACTATGAAGCAACCCGCTGGGCATGTACATGGCTACAGGTGCTCATTTTTAACCTATAGTTTTTATTTTAAAATTCTAGTAGCCTTTTCTGCAACAACATGGTGCTTGTTTACAAATAAACGTGTTTAACGCTAACACTACTTAGTCACATTAGTGCTGTAACTTATTTGAGTTTTAAAGTACAAAACTACACATTCTCAGGCTATTTGCTTCTTTTTTTTTTTAAAAAAAAATCAGAGTCGTGTCAGTGTTGATGTTGTTCTGTAATATACAGAGGAAGTTACGTTGGGAGGCATACAATGTTTCTTTTCTCCCTTCCTTTATTCCAGGCTCCTCAACTGAAGTAATAGAGATATATATCTAAAATGGAAGCAAACTTGTATTACCATTAAGTTCAGGGTCTTAAACAATCTAGCTGCACCACTGTGTTTCCTCCCTGGTTTCTGAATATACGTTCCTACACTCTTGCAGCAAATATCAGCAGGAACTGCTCTTGAATATGTTGGCCCACAATCTAAAATGTAGGGTGAACCCATAAACATTTCACATGATTGGGCAAAGGTTGCAGAGAATTATTGCTAGCAGGAGTTTACATATAATTAATCTCAATTTCTGGAGAGCGGAGCCCCTGTTTCTCCCCTTTTCAAATTCCACAGCTGTAATACAACATGCATGCTTAGCACAGATGTCAGCTGAGATGTTGCCCCAAAAAGGGAGTGACTCCTGGGTCCACCCCCAATGCCAGTGCCTCTGTGAAAAGGTGGGGAATTACAGCTCAAAAGGGAGGCTTGTGGGAGGGGATGACGGGGATCTTTTCACCTGTGTATACTGGTACTATCTGTGACACACCAGTTGGAGGTCTAAAGAGTGTTTTTTTGAAGAAAATCACAAACATACACAAGATTCAAGCAGTCTCACAACCATTCAAGGCTAACAGTGGGAAAGGAGAGAAAGGTTGGCTAGTGAAAAGATTTTGGGCTAAAGTGGCGATAGTTCTGTTCCAGAAGCAGAAGACTAAGGTGAAGTATGGATCAGACTGTGGGTGTGAGGGCAGTACAATGGACAGGATCTGTGTAACATGCCAGCATACGTCTAGAGTACTAGCAAAGAGTCAGGGTCTGAGTCAGGGTTTAAATGCCCTTTTTCTGCTCTGATGGGGAGTGTATTAATTGCTCTCTGGCAGGCAGACAAAAGAGTCCAGAACAGGCTAATGGTCTTGACTTCAGGAGACAAAGCATCGAGGGAGATCATGATAGCCCTAACAGGCTTCTCAGTGCTAGATCTCTGTCTAAAGTATCCCTGGCAGGTAGCTGTCCAGTCCCTTCTGGACGACATTCAAAGAAGGAGATCCTACCACCTCTCTAGGCAATTGGTTCCATTGCCAAACAGCTCTTACTGCTGAGGAGTTCCTTCTGATGTTCACTTGTGAACATTATGGCTGTGCGGAGGTTGGTGGCGTGTTGTTCCTGTTTTCCCTTAGCATTTATTATGCTAGTTTTGGTCTAATTTTAACTAGAATTGTAACATCCAATAACCAAAGCTGGGTACACAAAGCACTCTGTTCATATGAAAGAACTAGGTGTGCCTAAGCATATTACAAGAGAAGAGACAAATCCTTATGGTCTCTAGTGACCTTAATAAGGAAAATGACCACCTCCTACCCTTCTAAAATATTTTACCATTTTCAGACATTTGATTTCCATTTAGTCCAGATGCATCCATCTGGCCTTGAATGTCATTTTTTTTCAGAAAATGTGCTTTTTTATCTGATACAAAATCATTTCAGTATTTGTTCACTTTTTTTCTGTATAGGTGTATAAAGGCAGGCAATGTACAATAGATAAAATATGATGTTCAGTATTTATGTTTTGTCCTTTCATGATTTTAAATAGCCCCCCTCTCCCCCCTGCAGATGGCCTTAAAAATGTCCATAGGCTGAAACAATCAGGCTTTTCAACTAATAAACAAACCATATTTTGAGCATCTTGACATAGGTCTCTTCTTTTCCTTGTGGATTTCAGTTGATGCTCCCCAGTTTTTGCTTCTTTTTTTTTGCTTCTTTTTTCAATAAAGCAGATTGCATTTGACTTTCTGCTTTCTGCATTCTGCTGACTTTAACCCACAATTGGTTTTGCACAAATGAATGATTTGGGTCCCTTTCACACCACACAGTTACAGTGCTAGGATTGCACTTTCTATGGAACATCCTATGGCATCCTGGGATTTGCAGTTTAAGGAGGGATATTTACAATTTTCAGTCAAAGAATTCTAGTGCCTGTACAAGCTACAAATACCAGGATTCTGTAGGAAGTAACCATGGCAGTTAAAGTGGACTCATAGTGCTATGATTTTATAGTATGAAAGGGCCCAGGTTCTCTAGAATTTCTTCATTTCAGCAACATAATGTAGACAAAGGTGCTATTTTATTGTTGCTGTTGTCAGTTGGGAATCAGAAACTCTCATGGAACTACTGCAAAATACCTGGGGATCCACTCTTAGATTCCAATCCACCTTCTTCCTATATCTAATCTGGACTAGAGCATACTTCAGAACCCAGATACCCAAACAATCTGTTTTTGTTTTTGTTTTTTTTAAGGCATCTTTCATTTTCTAGGCTGGGTCTGGAGAACCTGTGACATGTGTAATTCCTAGTTCTTAGCAGCTGTAACTGTCCTCACCAATAAGAAGGCATGACTGGAGTTGTAGTAAATAAACATCTGGACCAAAAGATTGCCCATTTTCTGTTCTAGAGTCAGTTTGGTAAAGAAGCTAAAGCAAAAGCATGTAATCTGGTGTCCTCAAGATATTTGGGGCTGCAACTCCCAGAATCCCTAATTCTTGCCCATACTGGCTAAGGTTTATAAGAATGGTCAAAAATATGTAGAGGACACCTATCTTTAGGCTATTGGGCCTAGGCCGGGGGCACTGTATTCCAATCTCCATTCAGGCATAAAACTCAGAGGGCCCTTCTTAGCCAGTTACTTATTGCAGGAAGGTCAGTGCACATTTTTTGAACTCCCTCTAAAGAGAGAGAAAAAAATACTGAAAATTGCGCTTTTTTTATTTTAGATCATTACATGAGATGGTTCGCTGAGCAAATTGAGAGTTATGTTGATTGAAATTAAAAGTGGGTCCTGTATTCATTCCCAGATTGCTTACTTGGCTTCCCTCACTCTTCATTTCAGGCTTTCCTGCCTCTGTTAAAGAAGGCAGCCAAAGAAAGTACACAGGATGGGCTCAGCTGCAGGAGAGCACTCATTATCAATATTTCCTCTGTCTTGGGCTCCATTGAGTTAGTCCCCCTAAACTACAACAAGCCTGCAATCTCCTACCGCTGCAGCAAGGTAGGTGATATTTCCGTGGTGGTACGATGACTTCTGTCCAGGCAGGGTGAAATGGCCACCTTGGGCAGCAGGATTTTGGTGTCCTGAAAGGTTATTACATTGCATAATTGTCATTATCATTATTTATTGATTCAAATAGGGAGAGATTTGTGTGTACCAAAATCACTTGGCTGGCATAAGGTACTATGCAGCTTAATCTGGAAGGTTAGGGAGACTGTTTGCCTCAGGTGGCAAAGTTACTTTGGTCAGCCGTGCAGTACCTCCCCATTCAGTACGCACGTAGTGACAAACATGAATTTTAATCTCTCGGTTGTGTGAAGATGGCCTGTCTTGGAAGCCAGTGACTGTTCCTAACCAGAATAGTGAGGTTGCTATGCTCTTTCTCTTCCTTTGGTCATGCTTGCAACCTTTCTTTCTTTTTTCTTATTTGTAGGCTGCTCTCAACATGTTGACAAAGTGTCAGTCTTTGAGCTACAAAGGGGATGGGATTTTGTGCAGCGCAATTCATCCTGGGTGGGTGAAGACAGACATGGGAACTCAAGAGGTGGGTGACAGTTTTTGTAAGGAGTTCTTTTAAAAGATGGACAGATGACATAAGCAAAAATATTGAGTCACAGAAGCGACCACATAATATAACATCTACATATCGAGTTAATTCCACTTATGCAAAAAAAGAGGAAAGTACCAACAGATGTTATAATTCAATTTTCAACTACAAAGACGATGAGGGTTTTTTTTGAGAATATTTAAGAAAGATTTTGATAAAGAAATGGACCAACAAGAATCAGAGTTCAAGGACTCGGATGAAAAAAGAGTGCTCAGAGGAAAAAAAGACTTGGCAGTGAAAGATGTATAGACTAAGATGGATACTGGATGAATAGCTATACAGACTGATGAGAATTGTCAAAATGAATAAGCTTATCTACAGGATAAATGGCAGAACACTAAATAAATGAATGGAAGTGGTTGATTGATTTCTTTAAAAAAGAGCTTTGGTGATCTGATGACAATAGGTTTTGATATTTAAAGTTAAGATTACTACATAAGAAGAATTAGAGTAGAGTCAGAAGTTGTATTCTGTTTAATTTTTTGTTTTTGTGTGTATATATATATTTATATATATATTCTTTCAGTAATTGATTGTTACTATAATGTAATTTAAAGTTAGGTAATAATGAATTTTGTATTTGAGAAATTAAGTCAGTAAACAACTAAAATGGTAAGTGAGAAGCAACAATCAATAATTATGGGATAAAATGAATGACTTAACAGTTAGCTGCTAATGTTTTAAGTAATGAGAAACTGCAACAAGGGTGGAAACCAATTTTAGTTAAGCTTTGTTAGTATTTAGTACTAGCATATTTACCCGGTGTTGCCCAGGGTTTTTATTTTCCTCTTAAGAACTCACCAAACTGTCTTCTAGATTTCTTGTAACTTTGCTCCATATTTCCCAATGCAATCTGTATTCAGAATTATTTACACACACAGTTTGGGTTCCTGAGGGAGTACACTATCCTCGTCCTTGCTGCTAGGCCTCATCTCCATAGCAACCAGCCTATTCCAGTACCTATAACTTATCCTCATATTCCTCAGTTCAATCTGTATTTGTAGTTGTTAACATAAATAGACCAAACAAGAAAGAAGGAGCAGTAGCCTTATATGTCAAGGATATTTTCACCCATGAAGAGATCTGTGACTTAAATCAGGGAAGCCAAGTCAAAAGCATCTGGGTAAGAATTAAGGGAGCAAGAAACAATAGGGATTTCATTGTGGAGGTTTGCTACAGGCCTCCAGGCCAGCCTGAAGACTTGGATGAGACCTTCCTGGATCAGATGACCACACATTCAAAAAGGAGAGCTGCAGTAGTAATGGAATATTTCAACTATCCTGTTATTTGCTGGCAGTCAAACTCTGCCAAGACTGCAAGGTCAAACAGGTTCCTCGCTTGCCTTGCAGAAAATTTCATTGTCCAGAAGGTGGAAGAGGCGACAAGGGGATTAACTATTTTAGATCTGATTCTGACCAACAGGGATGACCTTGTTGAGGAGGTGGAGATGGTGGGATCCTTAGTGGAGTGTGACCATGCTCTTTTGGAATTTGTCATTCAGTGGGAAGGAGAAGCCAAATGTAGCCAGACATGCATCCTAGACTTTAAAAAAGCTGATTTCTGTAAACTTAGGGAGTTACTTGCTGAACTCCCGTGGTAAAGAATACTGAAAAGAGAAAGGAGTTCATGATGAATGGGAGTTTCTTAAAAGTGAGATACTGAAGGCACAATTGAAAACTGTGCCAATAAGGAGGAAAAATGGCAGGTGTCTAAAGAAACCAGAATGGTTGACTGAAGAACTCTCAGCTGAGCTAAGTGTTAAAAGAAACGTGTACAGGAAATGGAAGAATGGTGAAACCACCAAAGAGGAATTCAACTAAATAGCCAGGAGGTGTAGGGCGAAGGTCAGAGAAGTTAAACTGCAGAATGAACTCAGGTTTGCCAGAGAGATTAAAAACAATAAAAAGTGCTTTTCAGATATGTCCGCAGCAAAAGGAAAAACAAAGAAACAATCAGGTCGCTGCTCAGAGAAGATGGCTAATTACTTAACAGGGGGAAGAGAGAAAGCAGAACTGCTCAGCACGTTCTTTGCCTCAGTCTTCTCCCAAAAGGATAGAAGTACTCAACCTGGGGAGTGGAGAGCAGGGGAAGAAGGCGGGGAAATGCAGCATAGTATAGGTAGAGAAGTAGTACAGTAATATCTGGCTAAACTAGATGATTTCAAGTCTCCAGGGCCAGATGAATTACATCCAAGGATATTGAACTGGCAGAAACCATTTCTGAACCACTTGCAATAATCTTTGAGAAATCTTGGAGGACAGGAGAAGTTCCAGCAGACTGGAGGAAGGAAATGTCGTCCACATCTTCAAGAAGGGGAAAAAAGAGGACCCAAATAATTATCGACCGGTCAGCCTGACATCAATACCAGGAAAGATCCTAGAGCAGATCATGAAACAGTCAGTTTGCAATTACTTAGAAAGTAATGCCAGAATAATTAAAGTCAACATGGATTTTTCAGAAATAAGTCGTGCCAGACTAATCTTACCTCTTTTTACACTAGGGTTACAAGCGTGATAGATGAAGGGAATGCTGTAGACGTAGCATATCTTGATTTCAATAGGGCCTTTGACAAAGTTCCCCATGACATGCTTGCAAAGAATCTAGTAAAATGTGGCTAGACAGAGCTACTGTTAGATGGATTGGTAATTGGTTGACTGACCAAACCCAAAGGGTGCTCACCGATGGCTGCTTTTCATGCTGGAGAGAAGTGACTAGTGGCGTGCCACAGGGTTCTCTCCTGGGCCCAGTGGCCAACATCTTCATCAGTGACTTGGATGAAGGAGTAGAGAAGGTTAAGATGGGACATGATACCCATGTTTAAATATTTGAAGGGATATCATGTCGAGGAGGGAGCGGGCTTGTTTTCTGCTGCTCCAGAGACTAGGACAAGGAGTAATGGATTCAAGCTGCAGGAAAAGAGATTCCACTTGAACCTCAGGAAGAACTTCCTAACGGTTAGAGCTGTCCGCCAGTGGAATATGCTGCCTCAGAGTGTGGTGGAGTCTTCTTCTTTGGAGATTGTTAAGGAGAGGCTGGATGGCCATCTGTTACGAATGTTTTGATGTGTGTTCCTGCATAGCAGGGGGTTGGAATGGATGGGCCCTGTGGTCTCTTCCAACTCTATGATTTTATGATTCTATATGAAGGTTGGGTTCCTGGGGGAATACACTGTCCTCCTCCTTGCTGCTAGGCATTGCCTCCATAACAACCAGCCTATTCTAGTACCTGTAACTTTTCCTCATAGTCCCCAATCCAATCTGTTTTTTCTGGTGACATTGATGTACTGGCTTTTTTTTTTTTTTGCTTTTGCTTTTACTTTACGTTTTTCTGGAAGCATTTTTTGTTTTGAATTTCAGCTTCAAGATTTCTCACATAAGGAATCTCTACAATCTACTGTATGAGGCGAGAGGACCTTGTAACTATGGCCGTTTCTGCACTACACTGTTATAGTGCTATTATTCCACTTTCAACATCCTGTGGAATTCTGCGGTTTGTAGTTTACTAAGGCCAAAGACCTCTCCAGATGAGAATTCTTAAATGCCCGTCCTTAAACTACAAATCCCAGGATTCCATAGGATGTTGAAAGTGGAATAATAGCACTATGACAGTGTAGTATGGAAATGGGCTATGTTGTGTATGTCATTTTAATTTCACTCATTTATACCTCCCTAAAGTTTTTTGGTATCCTTATTGATGGTAGGCCTCATCTCCATAGCAACCAGCCTGAAGCCCAAGAACTCTCAGCTGAGAATTCTAAAGGCCCCTCCCTAAACTGTCAGTCCCAAAATTCTGTAGAATCTTCACAGCCAGCCAATCATATGAGTTCTTCTCACCTCACTCATGGAATCATAAAGTTGGAAGAGACCTCAGGGGCCATCAAGTCCAACCCTCTGCTATGCAGGAACACCCATCAAAGCAATCGTATGAAGTTTTTGCCTGCCTGACGCAGACAGACGCACAAACAGACAAACATTGAGTTTTATATAGTAGATTTGTTTTAGTTATGTCTAGATTAGGATGTCTGTTGATGTTTGTAGGTTGTATTTGTATTTGTTGTTATTGTTTTGTTGTTTTGTATGTTTGGATTGTGCTGTTTTAATTTTTTTTCTTTTTCTTTCTTCTTTCTACTTAATAAAAATAATTTTAAAAATGATAAGAAATCACAGAAGTGATGTTGGGGCCTATGCTCTACTACAGTAGTTCAGTAGTTAGGACTTCAATTCCCAAAAGTCCGAGACAGCTTGGCTAACAGTCAGGAATTCTGGGAGCTGAAGTCCAAAACACCTGAAAGACCAAAGTTTGGGAACCCCTGACCTAATCCTAGTTAAGTTCACTCCTAGTTAAGGAGTTCTCTCTAGGCTGGGTGTAGCAGACATTTTAATGTCAGGGGCTACATTTCCCCAGGACCCAGGGAAAATGACTGGACACTTAGAACTAGTGGCATGCAGGGACAAAGCCAGAAGTAGGTTTTTATCTCTTTCAAACAGCCCATGTGCACACTCCATTCGTTTTTAAACACATGCATACATCTGAAGTTTATTGATCCCTCATTCATTTGATTCTCTCTATAAAGGCATTCTGCTGATTTTTATCCTGCTTGTCTCTTGCAGGCTGACTTGAATGTAGATGAGAGTGTGCAAGGGATTCTCAATGTGCTTTCCAAACTTGATGACAAACACAGTGGTGTCCTTGTGAACTGGAAAGGAGGAAAAATTCCTTGGTGAAGGTGATATACAACCAACACAGGCTAAGCTGCAACTGGTGACATGATCTTTTTCTTTGGCAGCTGCAGTGTGATGCTCACAGGCCAAAAAGCATCATAGCTCCAGTGCCTAAATCATTTGGGGGCTTTCTCACACTACTAATAAACTCCCACTGTTGGGAAATGTCTGTGCTTTGTAAACTGTTTGTGCTTTTTAAATCAAAAGGTAACAGGTGGGCAACTGTTGTGAGTTAGGGGTCCCCATTGGCCACTCAGAAGATCTTGGAAGGCTACACCACCCTGCATTGTACCATATGGGAAAAGAAATCATTTTCTTTACTCCAAAAAGCAATTCAAAGACCAGCCACACTATTTCAATGCAGGAGTCAGAAATTCCCATAAGCAGCTCTCCCCTTCCATGACAGTAAAAATACAGTAATAAAGTAAAATGACTAACAGCTTCTTGCCATTTTGCACCCCAAATCTGTTGTTTAAGGTGGCTGCTTCATTCTGTCTGGTGGTAGAACCAGTCCTGAGTTGGAGCTGCTGGAGCTACACTGGCAGTCCATGGATATGTATGCTGTTGCCCCATATGCTGAGTGATAGGCTAGACTAAGGAGTTTTTCGCACGGCATTTCTTAAGCAAAAGGGTCCCTTGAGTAAATGTGAGGTGCGGTCTGCATGACGCACTCGAATTTACGCGACGCTCAAGAGCGTGACGCGCAGCGCATACGCACCTTTTTATTTTCGACTTTTAGCCAAAAATGGTGTGCGCTTGCGCACCAGTCAAGGGCCTGGGGCGACCTTACCTGCCCTGCGGAGCCTCTGGAGCTGGGCCGGTCGTGCTTCCTGCCCCAGTGCAGCCTACAGCTCCCAGGCTGCACTGCGGAAGGCAGGGGCGGGGCGTGGGCGGCGTGCTTGTGCGACCAGGAAGCTGCTGCAGAGCCCAAGCAGCAGGGACGCAAAAGCCTTCCTCTGAAGGCTTCTCACGCAAGCGCTGCCCCTCACCTCCGCGAAAAGGTAAGGTGCGAAAAGGGCTTAAAAGTTTGGGCAGCAAAAGCTTTCTAGGCTCTGCTATTAGTCTGATGCTGGCTTCTCATTGGCTCCTTCCTATCTGGAAGATTTGTAATTTTGCTGTGCAATACAGTATTGTTCACACTGTCTAGCTTCTGACTGTTAATTTTAACTGAACACTGACAAACTGTCCTATCTTCAAACAAAATCTCATGCTTTCTTTCCTAGTAGCATTCTGAATTTGCGCTACATCGTGGGTGACATAGCCATTAAAGGAAAGATGGAAACACTTGTTTGGTACTTTTTTTCCTCTTTATTTTTTATTCAAGTTTCCAGTCCTCAAGATATTGCAGAATAGCATGACGGTGGCACAGTGATAATGATCAGTAATATCAGACAGCTCAGAAGTATTTCTGGAACATCAAGCTGTTCAAAAAACTGGAATGCACCTCTCCTTTCTGTACCTTTTAATATTGTTCCTTTTTGTCTTTCCATAAACCTGAGGGATTTACCTCCCTTCTTTGTCCCTAGAAAAATATCAGATTCCAACTGAGCTTCAGTTTCAGAAGAAGAGGCTTCACCAGTGATTTAAGCTTAAATGTGAAATTTCCCCAGTAATTGCCAGTGATGTAGACTTGAGTCAATTGACTTGAACTCTAGTCTAACTCAAATCACTTCAGTGACTTGACTCAGATACAACTGGTCAATAAATCATGGATCATTGACTAGACTCGTCTCTTTTTAGTGAACAACTTGCTCTAGAGTAAAGGAGGCTTGGAAGGCAGAGGGAGTGAAAGGCAAGAATCGATGGTTTGGAAAGGTTCAAAATCTGGTTGAAGCAATAGGAGAGTACAGGAAGCTTGGAAGGCAGAGGGAGTGAAAGGCAGGACGCAATGGAGGTAGAGGAATTTAAAATCTGGTTAATGCAGTGGGAGTGTAAGGGAAGCTTGGAAGGCAGAAAGAGTGAAAGGCAGGAATCAATGGGTTTGGTGGGATTTAAAATCTGGCTGAAGCAAAGAGAGGGTAAAGGAAGTTTGGAAGGCAGAGAAGTGAAAGGCCGGAATCTGTGGGTTTGGAGGTTTAAGTCAAATCCTGATTACTTGTGAGGAAGCCACCAGGATAGGTATGCCGCATTGCCTTAAAGTTTACACCCTTAAAGGAAATTTTAAAATCTGTCTGAAGCATTGCTGAGGCAAGGTGGGAAAGAGAGTGACAGGACGTGGCTTTGATTTTCTAGTTATTGAAATTTAAACCCCGCCTCCACCACCTCCTTTTTTTCTGTTAAATTTGTCTCCAAGACTTAAGGCTCAACTTGAGACCTGACTTGAATTCTCTTGTAAAGACTTGACTTGAGACTTGGAATAAAAGATAAATATGTCACTGGTAATTGCTAAGCCCTGCATGCTAGGCCAATTCTAAATCTGGCTCTTTTTAAAATTTTTGGCTTTTGGCAGGTCCAGAAAGCTTGGCTGAAAGCTCAACTGGTTTCCTAGGTAAATAGCTCAAAGCATCTGAATAACAGTGGGGAAATTTGGAGATCAGCAAAAAAGGGAGCAATCCGAGTTGAAGGTTTCCTGTTTTCATATTGATATTCATATATGCATTCACTATGATTTTCATGTCCACAAAAGAAAATTTGTGCCAATGACTTGGGCAGTTAACTGGAAGTGATGTTGAATAAATTTCCCCACATACGGCTTCCTCTCTTGTTTCCTAGTGAAGATTTATGGGTGTTTTTGTTTTTTTGTCTAGGGAAAATCTGAGTTCAAAGTTGCAGTAGAGGTCTGTCTTCAGAATAATAGTAATTGCCAAAAGGGTCCTTGTGTTCATCCAGCTTTCTCTGCAGGTATTGTGTTGGGGACCTGCCAGGGGACCTATGGAGCTGTTCACGTCCACTGCCTTTCCATTCCAGAACAGCAGCAATGTTCTTCACATTCTCACAGGTTAGCAGGTTAGACTGCAGCTGCCCCCATCTTCTTTATTCAGAATGCCTCTGAGACAACGTTGGCACAGAAGCATTCTGGGAAATGAAGATGGTTGGTGTACGGAGCCACTGCCTATTGCTTCACAGCATGCCACAACATTACTCTATGCAATTATAAAGAAAGGGGGCCACTTTCACCAAACCTCTCTTCCCCAAAAAATGGAAGAGAAGGGGACTCCACAGTTTCCAGCTTGGTAACAAAGAAGGTCAGTGAAGCTGTGGAGGGCACATGTGAGAGGTGGGGGAACTAAGCTGGTTACTGTTAGGACTTTCTGTTTTTCTAAGCCAGGGTTCAGCAGCTGTGGGAGGCTAAGGGGCCGCATGAGTTTCCCAGGAGACTTGGGAGAGCCACACTCCCTCCTAGTCAAAAACTGTATCTGATGCTAAAATAATTTGAGCTGCCCTGATTATGATGCACCTTGACATGTGGTCTGAGTGTATACTGGCAGAACAAAAGAGGCCTGAGAAGACACACTGTATAAGAAAAAACATCCTTTGTGGCATTGTGTGCCTTCAAGCCATTTCCAACTTATGGTGACCCTAAGGCAAACCTACACTATGCTGTCTCTCGAACTTTAGCAGTTCATCTTTTAGCGGTTCATATTTAATTGCTGCTCTTAAACCTTCCAGTATTGTTTCCTTTATTATTCCTTTGCCAAAAATTTCCCCTCAGATGCCCTCCAACAGGCATTTTCCCCATGTTTTAGCCCTCCCTCAGCCATTTTAGGCCTAGGAGAGGTCTTAAAAAAACACAGGAAGTAACCAGAAGTCACTTCCGGTTTTATAAAAGGCACTCCTGGGTCTAAAATGGCGCAGGATGGCCAAAACATGATGAAAAAGCCCACCACCAACAATCCATTGAGGGCATTTTGGGGCAGATATTTTTTTGATCCTCAGGGGCCACAAAATACTTCAGTTAAGATAAAGCAACAAAAACACCTTGGGGGCTGCATGCGGCTCGTAAGCCACACTTTGCCCACCCATGTTCTAAGCTGAACCTAGGAAATTTCTTTTCAGATGAAGGAATAGAATGACATGCTGATGCTATCTAGCTGATTAGTGGTAGGATGATGCACTAGGAACCAGAGTATTATCTTACCACTGGTCAATTATGGATGATTTCAGCTTGTTACTATATTTACTCATTTTAAAAATGCCACTGTGTGGTGTGGGGAAAGTAAGTCACTTAAAGAAGTCATAAGCCATCAAGTGAGAAGCCCCTTCTCAGAATTTGAATAAGATACAAAGATAAACTTTGTTCTAAAATATCTTTATAAGTATTTCCCTTCCCCAACATTTCAGGATAAGTGGCTAACTTAAAGAGATTTGATCAAACAGCAAAGAGATAATCTGTAGTTCAAAACAAGGAATTAATATTAGAAGGAGTCATTTGGCCATGGTTATTATATAAATAATTGATAGAAGGGTCTAAAATTGATTTTAAAAAGGAAGGAATAGGATATAATAGAATTCTAATTTACTCTTGCAATCAGGAAAATCATGCAATTCCAAATTATATAAATTTCTATTAAGAACTGGAAGGATAAACAATAAATACAGGATGAATATCTGGGCACAGAACTTTGGCTGTCCAATACTGCTGAAACACTGGTTGAAAACATGGAACAAAAATGTGAGATTAACTCCAATTACTCTTCTTGCAATGGTAAAAATAGCAAATTTAGAATTTATATTTTGTAAGAGAAATAAAAGTGTTACTGTGGTCAATGGTTCTCTCTCCCGGGGTCTACAATTAATTAATCCACCATATCAAACTGATATCTCAACGTGGCTAATATTAAAAATCATTCCATGTGTCTGACAGGGTCACTGTACAAGCACGTAGGCAGGAACGGCCGAACGGCTGAAGTTAGGAAAATTCCAGTCTGGCCAGTGACTTAATCTGTCACGTAGCCCCAAGGAGCCCTACAGACAGTCCAACCATCAAGCACACAAGGGGTTTCCTGCCCTGAAATGGTGGCTCTATAGAATCACAATCAGTTTGCCAAGCGAGGGCAATTTCCACTCTACCGACGCCTTTGTTCTACTCCGGCAGAGACATTCACAAACCATTGCGAACCATCAAGCCGGAGATGTCCGTCGTTGGGGGCTTTGATCTAGCCCTTCTATCTATTGTTCTCCCTGGGAAAGGACAAGCCCTCCAGGTATATTTTTCCTATAAAACCCCCCTGTTTTAAGCAGTTTGGGGGGATCGCTCTCGCTTGCTTCCTGGCTTGCTGTCACTCTGTTTGCCGATCGTTCCCCCTCAGCCCCCTTCCATGTGCTGAGTTTCACTGTTCTTCATTCTCTAACCCAATTTGATCTTCCTGGACATCTGGATTAAGTGGAGTATTACCCTAAACACCCTCTCTAAAATCCCCTATCAATTTTCCTCCCTTTTTATTTTCTTCTAGGTTCTGTGTGAGTGAGTGCGAACGTGCATAAGTGCGCAGTGACGGATATTTTATAAAAATAAAAAAAAAATCATTTATTAGACCTTTTGTGTGGTTTTTGGTCTGACCTGACCTGGTATACATTGGGTTTTTAAGATCCTGCTGAGTTATCCTGCCTCTCGCTTTGCCAACCTGTGCTCAACTAATTTTCCATTCCCCATACTATATTTTGAGCACGGTGACAGGGACCCCCCTCAACTTGAAATAACTGACTTAGTGACCGGGAACCCCAGGACCCCCGGAAATCAGGGTAACAAAAGCTGTCTTTTTCATCATCAAATACCCTCAGTCCCTTCATAACTCTTTTTTTTTTTTAGTAATCTTAAGCCTCTTTCTTTATCAGGTGAATACCTTTTCTTTCTCTTCATGATCATAAGCCTCTTTCTTCATCAAACAACGGTGGCTTCTTTTTCTTCTTTCTCTCTTTTCTCCAAGAACTGGATCATATTTAAATATTCCTAAAAGGCCTTTTATCAGGGCAGCCATGCTTAATCGGTACCTTTCATGCTTGTACACGAAAATCAATTCTTCAAGTCAATCCTTGCTGAAAAAAACCATTTTTCCTGTGAAATCTGTCCATCAGTAAGTTCATCAGTAAATTATTATTCTCCTTTTTCTCAAGAAAAGTCTTATGAACTCAGAGGCCAGTTGTCATATGTTTTCCAGAGTAATGTCTGTTCATATTCCAAGTTTTGGCCATTCAATTTTGCAGTTGGAGGTTGAGTTGTGATGTCTCTTAATGCTTTTTGTTTTTCTAACAGCTGTAATGACTCTCTCCATCTCTTGCTGAGTGTTTATCTCATTTTGTATAAACATAATTTCCAAATCTCAGGTCAGCTCTTGCAAAGGTTGTGTGAAACCTTCTTTTTCTTCTAGTTGCCAATATGTCATTTCAACCACCTCATTTTCATCTGGCCCAACTTTAAAGTGTCCTGGCAGTTTTAATAATAAGTACATTGATGCATCCAGATGCCAGAACCCTAAGATGTACTTACTTAACATGTTAAATGTCATTGATGTTCTTTTTTCCCCCCAATATTTTTATTAGTTATCAATAACATATAAATTACTTCATGTCTATACCTAACCACACAATGTGATATATATATTTACATATGACAAACAATAATAAATACTGTAAAGATCATATACCAAAAAACATATCATCTCTTAACCAATTGTACAATAAAGGTAGTAACAAAAACATTCACTTGACTGTGTGGTTCTCGATGTTCTCTTTGGTATCTCCTTTTAACCTTTGTTATCTTATTACCTTTCTAATATTCTATTAAACCAAGTTACTGTTTCTTATGTACATATGGTCTAGTAATATGAATAAATACCACACATAGAATGTCAACTTAAAGAAACCACCCCCACTGAGAAGGACATTACTGCTAATACCTCACATGATTTTTGTTTACACCTTCCTGTCCTATGCGAGAGAAAATAACAACCTAGGAGTTGTGAAAATTAATTAAAAATTTATAAGAAAATAAGTATGCATTTACAAGAAGTCTATGGTATATTACAATCAAGTAGTCCAATTCTCTTTATATCTTTTTATATCATTTATAAATCTTGCTTTGTACATTTTAGGTTGTACAGATATACACTATACTTTATTCCAGATAGTTAACGTATAAAGTACAACCCTGATGGAAAAAAAAAAGGTAACGCATCATTATTCAATTTTTAGATCATAACTATTAGATCAAAAATACAACTTTAACCTTCCTAGGTTTTCCTTCTTGACATTTCTTTGACAATAGTCCACTCATAACAACCGAAAAAAATTCCAATATTATCGCCGATTCCAAACTATAGACCCTTCCTACTTTTATTTTATTTTGTTTTATACTTTCTCTCAAGAGAATCTTTGCTTAATCCTAATTTTGAAATGTTAAGTTAAGATTGAGGAATTATGATATATTAGACAAATTAAGTGCTGGCCATTCTAATCATAATTTATTTATTTCATTATATTTTACTTACGTTGTTATAATTTATCATCTCATTACCATTTGAATCTGTCAGAGTTCCCAATTTCACTTTTCACATATTCCACGAATCGTTGCCAGCTTTGAAGAAATTTAGTATTTTTTTCCACCCTTCTAACATATAAGTAAGTTTTTCCATTTTGGCTATTTCTGACAACTTCTCTAGCCACTCTTCAACCGTTGGAATATCTTTTTTCCCCCCAGTATCTGGCATAAACAACTCTGGCCGCTACTGTCATATGCCGTATTAGTCGATCCCATCTCTTTTCCAAATCACTGCCCAATTTGAAAATTCCTAAGAGGAAGAACTCTGGTTTTAGATCAATACTTAGTCTTAATATTCTTTGCATCATAGATCTTATCCAGAGCCAATATTTTTGGGCTTTCTCACATCTTCACCACTGATGGATAAAGGTGCCTATTTCTCTGCCACATTTGCAACATATGTTGCTGGTCGCTTTATACATCTTTGCTATTCTAGCAGGGGGTAAATACCACCTATATAGAATTTTAAGTACATTCTCCTGAAGAGTATAGGAACATGAAAAACTAATACTGTTTTTCCAGACCTTCTCCCACTCCTCTAGATATATCTTGTAATTTATATCAATGGCCCACTTAATCATATATTCTTTAATTGATTCATCAGCCATCTCATTCTGCAACAGTAATTTATATAATCTAGAAAATAAGTTTTTGTCCCTTTTTTTAGTATTTTTAGTATTTTTTCAAGACCTCTAAATCAACACCTCCTTCTTTCAAATCTTTTTTTAAACCTTTCTCTAATCTGTTAGTAGGGAAACCATTGTATATTTATGCCTCTTTCTTTTAATTGAGATTTGTCTCTAATTCTCAACTCATTCTCTGATTGGTGATCTTTGTAGGTAGTCCATTTGCCAAATCTTCTTAAACTACTTATTGATAGAGCCTCTTCCAGGGATAGCCAGGCTGGTAATTTTGGACATAACATAGGTTTCAGTTTAGACTATATTTTATAAAGAGATTTACGAATAACATGGGTATTGAATTTCCTTTGAACTTCGGCTTTACTGTACCAAAGGTAGGCATGCCACCCAAAGTATTGACCTTCCAAGGTCAAGAGTCTTCTATCATTAAGTAGTATCCATGGTTTAATCCAGACTAAACAAGTCGCAGCGTGGTATATCTTAAGGTCTGGGAGAGCAAAGCCCCCTCTGATTCATTGATCCATCATCAGTTTAAGCTTGACTTTAGGTTTTTTGCCATTCCAAATGAATGCTGACAGATCTTTCTCGCAGTCGTCTTGCAGTTAGGGATATTAATAGGGATCATTTGAAACAGAAATATCATCTTAGGGAGCACATTCATTTTGATTAGGGATATCTTGCCCAACAGGGACAGTTTTAGTCTCTTCCAGCTTTCTAGATTTCCTTTTATGTGCCTCTATGTTGGGAGATAATTATTCTGAAACAACTGATTGTTATTATTTGTAATAAGAACACCCAAGTATTAGATCTTATTTGCACAATGTATCCCTGATAGACTTTCCAATTTACTCTTTTTGTCATTTCTCATGTTTTTACATAGCATTGTGGTTTTAACCTTGTTGATTTTAAAACCTGATCAGTAGCCAAATAAGTTTAATAGACTGTTTACTTTTGAAGTCTGAGCGACAGGATCTTCCAGAAAAAGAACTACGTCGTCCGCAAATGCTCTGATTTTAAATTCTTCCTTTTCAGTTTTTACCCCCTTGATATCTTTTTGCTGTCAGATGTCCCTGAGAAGGACTTCTAATACCAAAATAAATTACAATGGGTTCAATGGACATCCTTGCCTGGTACCTTTTTTATGGATATATTATCTGACTGTTCTGAATTTATAATCAATTTTGCTTTCTGATGTGAATATATAATCTTAATCCAGGATATAAATTGCTGACCAAACCTCATTTCTTCTAAGGTCTTTATTATGAAGTTCCATCTGACATTGTCAAATACCTTCTCTGTGTCAAGAAACAATAACGCGCTTTTTTTTTCAGTATGTGATTCAAAATATTCAATTATGTTGACCACAGTTCTTATGTTATCCCTCATTTGTTGACCTGGAAGAAAGCCACTTTAGTCCTTATCTATATAGTCTGGTAGTATCTTTTTAAGATGCTTAGCAAGGATCGATAGAAAAATTTTATAATCTTCGTTAAGGAGCGAAATTGGCCTGAAGTCCTTGCATGTTGGTTTTTCAGAATCTGTCTTCGGAATCAAGGCGATGTTTGCTTCGAGCAAACTATTGGGAATCTGTCCAATGTCCGTGAGTGCATTCAACATTTTTTGCATAGGTTTCACCAGTTGTTCTTTTAAGCTTTTGTAAAAACTAACCGGGAGACCATCAGGGCCTGGTGCCTTTCCCAACTTTAATCCATCTATTGCCTCATGTATCTCTGTCAACAAAATTGGCCTATTTAGAATATCATAATGTTGCAACTTAATTTGCGGGAGGTGTTTCAAACGTAAATATTCTTCCAATTTTTGGTTGTTGGTCTTCATAAAGACTCTGATAATAATTATACAGAATTTTCTGAATTTCTTTTTTTCTGTGATAATTCGATTTCCTTCTTTAATTTGTAAAATTAATCTTCTTTCCTTTTCCTTCTTGATCTTATTAGCTAACCATCTACCCAGTTTTTGGGCGTTAGCAAAGTAATTTTGCTTGGCATATTTCAGTCTTTGTTCCATTTCCTTCGTTATCATCACTGATAACTGATTTCGATATAACTTCCAATTCATTTTTAGGTTTTTATTGTTGCAGTCAGATTTCCATTTTTCCTCAATTTTTTGAATTTTTTCTGTTAGCTTGTTCATTCTCTTTTCTGTTTCCTCCTTTCAATTGTTTTCATAATTAGAGATCCATGTATCACAGCCTTAGCTGCATCCCAGACAGTTGTTATCTTCACCTCTTTGTCTATATTAATTTTGAAGTATTCTTCTAATTCTTTCTTACAGTATTCTGTAACTTCTTCTTGACACAAAATATTTTCATTTAATTTCGAATTTCGTGCTCTTGGATAGAAGTTTAACACTAATTTCATAGGATTGTGGTCACTGAGTGACGTAGGTAGTATTTCAACTTTATGGACATGATTCATAAATTCTTTATGCAACCAATCCAAATAAATTCTTGACCAAGAACTGTGATGAGCAGAGAAAAAGGTGTAGTCGTTTTCCTTGGGATGTTTAAACCTCCATGCATCAACCATTTGGAATTCCTCTGCTAGTTGAAAAAATTCCAATGGAATCTTTCCTTGGTGTTTCTTTACTTGGTAAGATATACTTCTATCAACCAAGGGATTTACTACTCCATTGAAATCACCACAGATTAGGATATTGCTGTATTGATGCTTCAAAGTATTTTTTTCCAGTTCCACGTAACATCTTTTATTCTCATTGCAAGGGGTGTAAATATGAATTGTTAAGAAAATATGACCATCAACATTTATTTCCAGCCCTATAAATCTGCCTTTATCATCCCCGAAAATCAATTTAGGAGCCAAATGTTTTTGCACATACATTACCACTGCTCTCTTTTTCACTGTAGCGGCTGAAACAAAAATTTTGCCTAATTGAGGTGCCATTAGCCGTGTCTCATCTTTGTTTTTTATATGAGTCTCTTGTAGGCAACAAATATCAAAATTTAGTTTCTTCAAATAAGAAAATTCTTTTCCTCTTAATCACAGAAGTAAGGCCGTTTACATTCCAGGAGATTAATGAACAATTCATTTTGTTTTGGCAGCTAATAATTCTAAATCGTCTAATTCCAAATTGATAAGACTGCTCTCCAAGTTCCTAGTTACTGTGCTACTTTCTCCTTCCTCTATGTGATCTCTTACCTCCTGTTTTCCTTCTGAATCCTTTTGCCTACTCTCCAAATATCTTTCTTCCTTCTTTGAATTTTGGATCTTACCCAGTGATGGAGGATTAATTTTGTTAAGGTCATTCCCAAATCATCTTTAAAAATCTTGGGCTTTTTCTATGGAATTGAGCCTAAACCTCTGGTCCTTGAAATTTAGGAAATTTAGGAAATTTAGGATAATGCCTTCGAGGCAGTCCCACAGAAACATAATCTGGTCATAATCAGTTTGTTTACCATAGTCTTTCTGTTTTCTTAAGATTCTCACCAGAATTTCTCGTAATATAGTTAAACGTTTTCCTTGTTCTGTTAATGGAGTTCTGTTATGTTCTTCTAAAAATTTTTCTTTAACTGATTTTTTGGCAAATTGAACCACCACATCCCTTGGCCAATTCCTCTTTTTTGCTGTAGCAGACCGGACCCTATAAGTAATATCAATTTCACTCTGCATCACTTCTTCTTCCACATCTAGAAATCTGGAAAGAAGGCTAACAATCCTGTTCCTGATATCTTCATTACTTTTTTCTTCCAAACCCCGTATGTGAATCCAAGAGTCCATCTGCTTCTGTTCTAGAAGTGCAAGTCAGTCTAGTTGCTTTTCGATTGCTTCATAGGAAACCATACTCTGTTTTATGGTCTGAATGTCTTTTTTATTTATGTCTATTTCTTTCCGATTGTGGTATACGTCCTTCTGGATCTGTTCTGTAGTATCTTTCATTCCCACCATCTGTGTCTTTGGATCCTTCATATCCTGTTTTATTTCGATCATAAATGACCTGACTTCATCCATGATTTTTTTCTGATAATCAGGAGGCTCTTTGAAGGAGTCTCTCCTCATTGGAGGGTGACCTCCACTGTGTGTCTTTCCTGATCTCATCTTATGCATCTTTAGGTGTTCAATTGATCATTTATCACTTACTTGATTTTTTTTCCAGTTTTTAATGTAACCACAAGCTCTACCAAATTCAAAATAAACTATTTTCTACTGCCACTGTGTTTCTTACAACCTTGATAGTTCCGTTCCTTCATTCAAGTTCCAAAGTTTACAAATGTTTAGTTTTCCTCTTTCTTTTCTTACAGTATTCCCCTACCCCTTTGTCCCTCCTCCCTTCTCGCCCTTAATCCTCAAAGAATTGGTCATCAATTTAACAATTAATATTTTTTTCTGCCTATTTGATCCAGTATCTATCTGGTATTTCCCCAAGTTCCTTTATCTTCAATTCATCAGTTCAATTCTTCAGTTCAATCCATCAATTCATCCCTTAATATCAATTCATATATAAATATCCTTATACCTTAAATAGCTCTATAGTTAAATTCTTACAATCAAATTTATTAGTGCCTTGATTATTTGTACACTATAAAGTTTTTATGTTTTTCGATACCTTCAATCAATAGACTAATATTTCATTGCTTTCGATCAATTCAAATATTTCTGATTTATTATCTTTGACTAGTCTAGTATTTTGAATAACAATTTGATTCCAATAATTTTAAGATGTAAATGATAAATTTGTGTGGTAATTTATATTTCCACCCTCAAACAATATCTTCTAACTATATTTTAAATATTTCAGCTAGTAAATCTAATCTAAACAATTGTAGGAAATATGTAAACCGATTAAAAAAAAGAGAGAGGGACAAAATTTATATATGCAATATGAGTATTTGTATGTCAATTAATGCAACCCCAAAAAATCATTAACAGTCTGGATATAAACGCGTCCACAAGTGACGTTCAATAGCCTTAACTTTCGGTACTCTTCTTGTGAGCTGGTCTTCTTTTTCTCAAACACAAAGTTCCTTTTTATAAATATTTTCAATAACGACCTCATCACAAGGAAATCTTTTTCCTTGCCAGCTGCTGGTTTCACACACCACAGTTGAGCAATTTATCTCTTGATTGTAAAGCACTCCTAAGTCAAACTTTAAGCCAGGTGGAGTTGGCACTTGATGCAGTTCTTATTTTGGGAAAGAGCAATTCCCTGTCCCAGGTTATTAACAAGTAATGTCATTGATGTTAAAATTGAGACAAAATATTGGAAAGTATTATTATATATGATAACATTTGCTAGAATTGTCTATGCTCAAAAAAATGTAAGATTGATGCATCACCATCAGAGGAAGAGTGGCCTTTAAAAATGTTTGAAATGTTAGAAATGGGCAAGCTTACTACATTAATAAATGATAGAAATAACGGGACATTAAATTAATTTAACGATGATTGGGAATGCCTAATTAGCTATATGAAAGTTAGATGGGGGAGTTTGTAATAAGCACAAAGGGAAAATAGAAAAGAAAAATGGGAGAACAATTAGGAATAAGATAAACAAAATTGGTAAGTTATCAAAGAAAGAAGGTATGCTTGGGAAGTATTATTGTTGAACAAGTTATGAGGGTAAAATCTTATAATAGATAAAATTATGGGGCTTAGGTTTTTTAATGATTTGGTTGTTGAATGTTTTGTATAATTTCATATTTATAATACATATTTATAATTTCATAATCTTTGTATTGTTATTAAAATGTGGTTGGTATTGTTAAATATATATATAGGAAAGGCTAAAATGTCAGTTTTAAGTGCTTTGCAGCTTTGTGGTTTAGTTCAACAGGACATCAAAAAGGATCTAAGGACCAAAGAGGAGCTGTTGCTGCCAAAGCCTATCTGCTTCTTTCTTTCCTTATGGAAAGTTCCCTTCAGCAAAGGAGTGGGCTGGCTTGGTCTCAGCTGGAGTATGGATCAAGAGCTGTCTGCCATGATATCTCCCAGTATCTTTAAGGGATGAACCTTTCAAAAACTTATTTTGAAGCTGGTTTTCCCATCCATCCTGTGTGTCAAGAATAAATGCTGACACATGCTCAGTCCTCTATACCACTGGCAGTCCTCTCTTTCTCTCATTTGTAGTAGCTGTGTGTTGTCACTGGGGACTTTCTACCACAGGCTAGATTGTTGCTCGTAGTCAGGCCCAGCTGTCAATTGTTGTTGCCATCTGAAAGGCTGGAGCGGAAATGGCTCTATTGTTTGTGGAATTAGGAAAACCACTTCCCTCAAGGCTCAGTCTTTCTGTGTACAGAAAACTCAGATCTTCTTAGCTGAAGGATGTGTGTGTACACCTATCTGAGCAAAGTTTAGATGAAACAACAAAACCTATGTAGAGAGTACTATGGTTCAAACAAACAAACAAACAAAAGACCCTACACAAGGGTAATAATTTTTATTTATTAGAATGTTTATATCCACCATATATCTGAAGCAGCTTTCAATAAAATCAGTTTAAAATAATAATTTTAAAATATTAAAAACATGCTAAATAGTTTCTCAGATAAAACCAGACAATTTAAAACTGATTAAAACAATTTTAAATAGTGGAGCCATACAATATATACAGCCTGGATAAAATCAGGCATGAAGGCTTTAATAAAAAGTCAAGTTCTAACTTTGTGCCAAAATGATCTCAAAGTTGGCATAAGTCCGGCCTCCAAGGGCAGGAGGTTCCACAACTGCAATGCAACTTCAGAGAAGATGTCTCTCCCATGTCCTCCCACACTGTATTTCCCCTACAGGTAGAAGCCAGAGCGGGGTGTAAATGATAGTTTTATACTTTGATCTAGAAAAAGAAGAAGAAGAAAGGCTTACAGCAATCTTCAGGATACCTAAAAGTTTCAAAACACCATCCCAGCAAGACAGGGACCTCCGCAAACTGTTGAGAAGGTGATTGTTTATATCATCATCAAGGAAACCATTGTTTGCTATAGAATAGGGGAGGCCTGAGCAGACAGATTCATGCTGGAGGAATATTCTTTGTTATTGTTGTATGCCTTCAAGTCGTTTCTGACTTGTGGCAACCCTAAGCTGAAGCTAAGGAGTTGAGAATGTGTGACATGCCCAAGGGTCAACCAGTGAGTTGCCTTGGCTGAGTGGGGAATTGAACTTTGGTCTTCAGAGTCATAGTCCAACACTCAAATACTACACTGACTCTCAAGTATCCTTCAGTATTTCATATTTAATTGCTGCTGCTGAACCTTCCAATATTGTTTCTCTGTTATTGCTTCACTGATGGCCCACTATTTTACTATATTTTTCCATCCTGCTTTATCCGATTGTTTAAAATCTATTCAGGACAGGGTAACATCCTGTAGAATTCTGGGGTTTATAGTTTAGGGAGGAGCATTTAGAATTCTCAACCAGAGAGCTCTTTGATCTTAGAAAACTACAAACCCCAGAATTCCACAGGATGTTGAAAGTGGAGTAATAGCACTATAACAGTGTAGTGCGGAAATGGCTAACACTAACCTGATAAGTTTCATGATACTGTATTCCTTTTGTGACATTCCAGATCAGTGGTTTTCCCTACTCCAGTTGATAATAGGGCCTGCTTAGACTCCATGATTTTAAACACTTTTCTCCCAGTTTGACCCAGAACCGGTCTGGAACAAAAAATGTCATGATGTTAGGGGAGAGAGAGAGAGCAGACTGGTGAGTAACAAATATCATCTTTATCAAATCTAGTTTACCCTTTGACCAGCAGACTGCCTCCTTCCAAGTACAGCTTGGACATGAAGCCTCTGCCAACAGCAAGCAGAGGGAGCCAAAAACACTGTCCTGCCTGAGGCAGAGTAGCAAATGACACTCTGCCCTCAATGCCACAAGGCAAGGCACATAGCATTCGAAGTCATGTAAGTTATTTGGGAACCTGAGACAGAAGATCCCACAAATAATTTTCCTCATCCCTGACAGAAAAAATAAAATAAAAAAATAAATAAAAGAGCATTAAATAACAAAAGAATTTCTTGTTCCTTCATGACTTTCTGAATTTGCAGACTGATGTGGTTACCTCACTATGCCTAGCAACATGGCTGGCCTTACAAGCAACCTAGACAAAGGGTCTAGAGACTGCAAACCATATTTTCCCCCTCTTCTGTCATTGTCCCCTTTATACAAATAAATGGATTTGTATACTACAGTGATTAAAAATTTGTACTTGACATGCATTCTAATATGCTTGATGTGCTTGGGGGGGGGGGGTCGGGCAGTCTGTACCAAAGCATGATGTGGGTAAGTATCAGTAGGACTTTTTTTAAAAAAAAGCTGGAAAAAATGTGGCCCGTTCCATGCATAATCCTGGCAGGAAAGGTTCCTTTGATTTTAACACAGTCGAAGCTGAAGCTACTCCGTGGGAGGTGGAGCATCAAATGAGAGGCAGGTCATAAGTGACCAGAGAGAGAAAGGAAGCTCTTTGAGCCTTCCCAGATTAGTCAGGAAAGGCAAATTCTTAGCTTAACACACCCAGCCTCAGAAACACTTTCATCCGGGCAGCCAAGACAACTGATCAAGGTGAGATCAAACTGGATTTCCAGCCTTTGGACTAAATCTCGGGGATTGGTGAGTTTGTGGCTAACGTTGCTAAGTCAGATGTGTCATTAATAGGGTGTGTGTGTTTTGAGTAAATTCAAGAACAGCACTTATTTAAAAAGATATAGTACCTATTCCTTTACCCTTATCTGTACAGCTTTTTGATGTATTATTGTTTTACCAGGATATATTTGCCTCTTACACCTACTGTGGTTGGCACCATACTTAGGAATGTAATTTTACAGCATTTCTAGCATATACAACAACATGAGAAATTGTGACTATTGTAGCATTTGGAGAGGAAGTTATTGTGTGCTGTGCTTTTAATAGGGACCTAATTGGTCTAGGGAAAAAAATTCTTTGTTGTAAGAAAATGGTATCAATACATTAAGAATTCTCTGATGAAGCATGGCAACAGACCCATAAAACATTCATGACTGTAAATAGCACTCTTTGTTTCCTGGGAAAGCTTTAAATTCAGTACCCAAAATTTACTTTCTGGTGTTTTATTTCCAGTTTGGTGCCAGTTTCATCTTACCTGTTTCTGCCTGGCTGTGTTTTGTGCAGGAATTCATGTTAGCTGTGTATAGGTATATTACTGATCCCCTTTTGAACCTACACATAAAACAAATTCCTGTTTTTTTCTATTTATTTATTAGTAAATATTTATATGAGAGCGAGTATGGAGTGGTGGGTTGAGCATTGAACTATGACCTTGGAGAGCAGGGTTCAATCCCCCACTCAGCCACTGGTGATTTGGAATGCAGCACACATTCTCAGCCCCAGAAAAACCCTGTGATAGGGTTGCCTTAGGTCACCATAACAACTTGAAGGAACTCAACAATAACCACAAACATTTATATGTCATCTTTCTTTCACTGAGCTCAAGATGACATACCATGGTTTTCCTTCTGCCTTTTTATCCTTTTTGTTTAATATCTTTAGAAAAAGAAACCTAATAAGCTAGGTCAGGTTGAAACCAGGTGACTGCTGTAAAGTCCCCCATCGTGTGACTGAACTTGGATTTTTAAAATCCCATTCCAGCACACTAACCACTAGAGCACAGTGGCTTTTGTTTTATTTGTCAAATGTTGGAACATATGTGAGAGCATCCACTGGGCAAGGCAGTTTCTAGGCATGTCCTCTCTGAGGAGCTTGCTGTAGCTGGGTTTCTTGAACTCATCTCTGGTAAGTTTACCATACTGTCAGCTGTACTGCCCCAGTTTTATGAATGAAGACAATTCCATAATCTCCAATACTTCACAGATGAAAACTGGGACACGTGGCCAGGCAACCTTAGAGTGTGATCAGGATGGCAAAAGTTATTAATTAGGAAGACAATATGAGAAAGGCTGTAGCATTTTGCTTTTGCCTGAGTCTACTGGGAAGGGCAAGATTTTGCCCTTTTCTTCCCCCATCAAATTAATTTAGTGCAAATTGCTTTTGCATTTTAAACTCACTTTGGGGCAGTTGAAGCAAATTGATCACAAAGGGGAAAGTGGAAGGTAGAGAAAGAAACTGGAGCATTTTAAAAGCAGCTGAAAAAGTGGGACAACAGAGGATTAATTGAGACTATCTAGGCCAAATTGGAACTGTTGGAATGTGTGCAGTTCTAGACTTTCTGCAAAAGGAAAAAACAGAGTTTAGAAGTGGCACTTTTCCCCCCCTCTCTATGCTGGCCAGGGGAGTCTGGGAATTGTAGCCCACCAAATAATTTTTCCAAGTTCCAATTATGAAGTATATGTGAGCCTATGTCCACCTGGCCACTTGTATTGCAGTGCATGTGTATGGGGAAAGAGAATGGTTGCCATGGCAGAACAAGACTTGGGGAGATTTGGCCTTGTTTGAGAGGAAGCACATCTTGAAATCTGCAGCCGCTGCAGATTGAGAGCTTGCCAAGGAGACAAAATGGGAATGGCAGATAATGCAGAGGTTTCCTTTTAGCTTGGCCTGGGTCATCCAGCCTCTATCTGCTGCCATGGATCCCGCATGTATTCCTCCTCCTTGTGGATGTTTTATTATTGTTAGCTGAGAGGAAGTGCCTCATCAAATAACAAATTCCTTGCTCTCCCGAATGTTAACTCTGCCCTGCCCAGTTCCAGAAAGAGGAAGGTAGAAAGATGTACATGCCTCCCTCCTTCTATTCCCTGTTGTTGTTGTTACTGTGTGCCTTAAAGTCATTTCTGACTTATGGCAACCCTGAGAGCAAGAATGGTACAGAGTGTTGGACTGGGAAACTGAGAGACCAGGGTTTGAATCCCCACTTGGCCACGGAAACCCACTGGATGACCTTTGACAAGTCACACATACTCAGCCTCAGAGGAAGGCAAGAGCAAATGCCCTATGAACAAATTCTGCCAATGCTGGGTTAACCATAGTGTTTCCATAAGTCAGAAATTATGTGAAGGCATACAACAACAAAGGTAAATCTGCCAGAGTTTTCTTGTCCTAGTCTGCTCAAACCACTACATCACACTGGCTCTTTACTATTAACGGTCCAACAGTTCTGGTGTTTTGCCATGGCAACCAGGAAAACACAAGTAAAATAATCACAGCATCTTCATCTTAGTGGTCACTGAAGTGGAGTTTACTGAGCTTGAGTGTTGTCCACACTTGCTTTCACAACCAAAATACCTGACTGTGTTTCCTGTTTCTCTACCCCACCTAGTCTTCTGGATACTTGCTGCTTCTTTCTTGTTGGGAAACTATGTCTAAATTAATAATTATGTTGTAGCTATCCACAGTGCAAAGAACTGTTCTTATGTGAGAATAGATTACCCTTTACAGCCCCTGTTACCTGTCTCAAGACCTTGAACAAGCCAACTGTTAAGGATGTACTTTCTGTCATTTTGATGAATATGATAACCTGATGTGTCTATAAATATATTTCTAGAGTAGAGAAGATATTCTGTCAGTCCCTGATTAAAATATTTTTCCAAAGCATACGAAGATTTATAAAATCACAAGGATAAAAGCAATTAAAACAGCCATTTAAAACTAATACATTCTCGAAGACAGTGAGAAATACAATACATCCAAAGCAATACTGTCAAACATAATCATCAGTTGTAAAAGTCTTCCAGAATGAAAAGAAGCACACATACAATTTTCTAGAGGGCATAAAAATTGAAAGATTATACTTTGGCAGAGTACTCTGTGAATAGAACTCAACTGTGGGGCTGCTGTTGAAAAGGTCTCAACAGAACACCATGTTTTGAATTGTGGAATCATCTTATATAAAGAAAATGAACTGCTAAATGAGCCTACCTTTTAAAAGATATTTGAACAAAATACAAAATTGGCCATCATCTAATGCAGTGATTCTCAAATTGAGGTTCCCAGGTATTGACTGACTTCAGAATCATCAGCCAATATGTCCAGTATCTAGGGATTCTGGAGTTGTGGCCCAACTGTATACCTCATTCTCAGCTATGGTTTGTTTTGTATATATCATATTCAACACCACAAAGAAATAATAGTTTATTAACTTAGTGCCATTAACTCTGCCTATCTAGTGCTACTGATCCAAGAATTGGAGGAGTTGCAGAAACTTCTGAGACTCTCATAGCACTTTAAAATCTAACAGATTTCATAGAATCAGAGAATCATAGAGCTGGAAGAGACCACCGGGACCTTCCAGTCCAATTCCCTGCCATGCAGGAACACACATCAAAGCATTCCCAACAGACAGCCATCCAGCCTCTGCTTAAAAACCTCCAGAGAAGGAGACTCCACCACACTCCGAGGCAGCATATTCCACTGCCAGACAGCTCTGACTGGGGGGAAGTTCTTCCTGAGGTTCAGGTGGAATCTCCTTTTCTGCAGCTTGAATCCATTTCTCTTTGTCATATCAAGACTCCTAGATCCCTTTCACACGTACTGTTATCCAGCCACGTGTCCCCCTATCCTATATTTGTGCATTCCATTTTTTCTGCCTAAGTGTAGGATTTGTTGAGCCTTTGATAGCTTTGCTACAACAGATACATTTAGGACTCAAAACATTGCTTTAAAGTCTTCCATGCTCATGTGTATATTATAGTAGATCTGATCTTTGTTATGAGAAGTTATATTATTCGGTTTGTGATCTGCCTTGCACTTTTGTATTGTTTAACATGGCTACTTTAGTGCTGAAAGACCACAATAAATGGACTAAAGATATATTTGAAACCTAAATGCCTGAGACAAATACAGATAGTGGCTTCAAACCAGCACAGTGACAACTGCGTTTCTAGAAAAACAAATAAGCTGAAATTCAGAACAAAACCTATCCAAATAGTTTTCTCTGTCCCAATCCATTTTATAACATATTTCAATATGAGTGACAATGCTGGAAAGCAGCAGGTGGCAGCATCTGCAAGAATATTGAGAGATTCAAATGTACATGGGTGGTAGCTCACTAACAAAAGATGACTTCTTAAAAATTCACCACAGCATTTCCCTGTACATCAAAGTCAATATAAGTTGACTCTCTTTGCTTTTGACAAAGGCTCTGTCACACTGAAAATCATAGAGCTGTAAGGGGACTCATAGGTCATTGTGTCCACTCTCAATTCAGGAACTCCAGCTAGAGCATCCCCAACAGGTCCAGCCGCTTTTTCAAAGACATCCCGAGAAATAGACTCTACCACTTTTCTAGGTAATTGATTCCATTGCTGAACCACTCTTTGTTCTTGCTGTTCTGTGCCTTCAAGTTGATTTCAACTTATGAGTTTTCTGGGGCTAAGAGTGTGTGACACACCCAAGGTCACTTAATGGGTTCCATGGCTAAGCAGGGAATCAAACCCTGGTCTTCAGAGTCATAGTCCAACGGTCAAACTACTATACCACACTGGCTCTCCACCATTAACAAATTGTTTTTTAAGCTAAGTCAAAGTTTACCCTCCTGTAACTTAAAACCATTAGAACTGGTCCTATTTTCTAGGACAGCAAAAGACAATCCCGCACCTTCCTCTCTGTGACAGTACTTTAGATATTTAAAGAGTGCAATCATGTTACCCCTTGGTCTTCACCAGGCTGAATATGCTCAACTCCCTCAACTTTACTTCATATGTTTCCTTTTCCACACCTGTCATCATCCTTGTTGCCCTTCTCTGAACTCATTCAAACTTGCTTAATTGCCTTCAGCCAGTAATATCTGGGCAATATCTTGTACAATTGAAGGGGCAGCGTGCAAAATTATATCTAGAACCAACCATTTTAGGGTAAGTCTCTCCTACAGAGGTGGTCTCAATGCTTCGTTAAGTGCCAGAGAGAAAGATAAAAATAAACCTGTGTTCTGTAAAGGGAGGAGGGATGGTTCTTGGTAAGAAAGATGGAAAATTAATGTGTGGTTATGTAAAATAATGATAATGTGGATTTTGAAATGTGGTTGTATCAGACTGCCTGTAAACAGTCATAGCTTAGCTTAGCAAGTAAGACAATCAATCTAGCTGATGGCGAATGCAATCATGGCTTTGCATTATCTCCAAAAAATAAAGCTTGCACTTACTAATAATCTGCATGATACAGTACTTACTGTAGAAATCACTGGGGGCCAAAACAGAGATAGGAACCAACTGGTTAAAGCCAATTAAATTATGAATTGATTTAGGAATATAGATTACATTTATTTTTTAAAACAGAAGAGATTCACTTCTAGTGAAATTTCAGTGATAAAATTAGTATTAATCCTAGAACTGAATTATTAAGTTATTAATAAATGAGAGACAATGCTAAAGAGCTAACGAATTTTACATTATCAGCTGGTTGTCTACTCAAAGCTTACTTCTCTTTGAATTTTACAAAACTATTTCTGGCTTTTTGTAATCTCTCCTGAGGAATCATATTGTTTAGATCACAAGATCCAAATGTATTACTTTAGTTCATCATTAGTGTATGATAGTGTAGTTAATTCCATAAGTAAAAGGTTTTAAACCAAGAAGTAATAAGTACAACTTGGAAAGAAGGTATCTTTGCATCTGAATGACTAAGAATCATAGAGCTGAACATAGAATCATAGAGTTGGAAGAGACCACAGGGGCCATCTAGTCCAACCCCCTGCCATGCAGGAACACACATCGAAGCACTCCCAACAGATGGCCATCTACTCCCAACAGATGCAAGTTCAATTGAGAGTTCCTTAGTCACTATTCTGGTTTCTTTAGACACCACCCATTTTTCCTCCTTATTGGAACAGTTTTAAATTGTGCCTTCAGTATCTCACTTTTAAAAAACTTCCACCCATTGTGAACTCCCTTCTCTTTCAGTATTCTTGACCACAGAATTTCAACCAACAGTTCCCTACGTTTACAGAAATAAGCTTTCTTAAAGTCTAGAATGCATGTCTGGCCACACTTGGGTCCCCCTTCCCAATGAATAACAAATTCCAATACAGCATAGTCACTCCTACCTAAGGATGACAGAATCATAGAGTTGGAAGAGAGCACAGGGGCAATCCAGTCCAACCCCCTGCCATACAGGAACAGACATCAAAGCATTCCCAACAGATGGCCATCCAGCCTCTGCTTTAAAAACCTCTAAAGAAGGAGACACCACCACACTCCGAGGAAGCATATCCCACTGCTGGACAGCTCTGACTGTCAAGAAGTTCTCCCTGAGGTTCAGGTAGAATCTTCTTTCCTGCAGCTTGAATCCATTGCTCCTTATCCTAGTCTCTGGAGCAGCAGAAAACAAGCTCATTCCCTCCTTGACATGACATCTCTTCAAATATTTAAACTCAGCTATCATGTCCTCTCTTAACCTTCTCTTCTGCAGACTAAACATACCCAGCTCCTTAAGCTGTTCCTCTAGGGCATGGCTTCCAGACCCTTCACCATTTTGGTTGCCCTCTTCTGGACACGCTCCAGCTTGTTGATATCCTTCTTGAATTGAGGTGCCCAGAACTGGACACAGTATTCCAAATCAGGTCTAACCAAAGCAGAATAGAATGGTACCATTACCTCCCTTGATCTAGACACCATACTCCTATTGATGCAATCAAGAATCATGTTTGCTTTCTTGGCTGCCGCATCATAATGCTGACTCATGTTCAGCCTGTGGTCTACTAAGACTCCTAGATCCCTTTCATACATACTGTTCTCCAGCATGGTGTCTCCCATCCTATGTTTGTGGATTTCATTTTTTCTGCCTAGGTGTAGGACCTTACATTTCTCTCTGTTAAAATTCATTTTGTTAAGCTTTGGCCCAGCTCTCCAATCTGTTAAGATTATTTTGAATTCTGAACCTGTCCTTTGGCGTATTAGCGACTCCTCCCAATTTGGTATCATCTGCAAATTTGATCAGCATGTCCTCTATTCCTTCATCCAAGTCATTGATAAAGATGTTGAATAGCACAAGGCCCAGGACAGAACCCTGTGGCATCCCACTAGTCACTTCTCTCTAAGATGAAGAGAAGAAATTGGTGAGCACCCTTTGGGTTTGGTCAGCCAACCAATTACAATCTATGTAAGAGTAGCCCTGTCCAGCCCGCATTTTACTAGCTTCTTTGCAAGAATGTTATGAGGAACTTTGCCAAAGGCTTTACTGAAGTCAAGAAATGCTACATCCACAGCATTCCCTTCATCTATGAAGCTTGTAACTCTATCATAAAAAGAGATCAGATTAGTCTTGCATGACTTGTTTTTGAGAAACCCATGTTGACTTTTAGTGATCACAGCGTTGCTGTCTAAATAATTATCAACTGTCTGTTTAATGATCTGCTCTAGGATCTTTCCTGGTATTGATGTCAGGCTGACTGGTTGATAATTATTTGGGTCCTCTTTTTTTCCCTTCTTGAAGATGGGGATGACATTTGGCCTCCTCCAGTCTGCTGGGACTTCCTCTGCTCTCCAAGAATTCTCACAGATTATTGCCAGTGGTTCTGAAATGACTTCTGCCAGTTCTTTTAATATCCTTGGATGTAGTTCATAGGTCCTGGAGACTTGAATTCATTTAGAGTAGACAGGTATTCCTGTACTACTACTCTACCTATTCTATACTGCATTTCCCCATTTCTGCACCTGCCCCCCCCCCCCCCGGTTGAGTACTTCTTTTCTTTTGGGAGAAAAATGAGGCAAAGATGGTGTTGAGTTGTTCCGCTTTTCCTCTGCCCCCTGTTAGTACTTGGCCATCTTCTCCATGCAGTGATCCTATCATTTCTTTCTTGTCCTTTTGCTGTGGATAATTTGCTCTAAAAACCCATTAATTTGTCTTTTTAGCAATCAGTGATATCTGTAGAACTCTTTTCCAGTACCACATTTCTTTTTCTTTTTTAAAATGTAATCTTTATTAATTTGGTAATTAAAAACCAACACACAATAAAGCAGAAAAATCACCAAAAAAATAAAAAAACAAAACAATCGAAGGACAAAAACAAAAATATACACAAAGTGAAAACAAAATACATACATTCAACATATACTGCAAAAAGTAAACATCACCGAATAAAGAGATAAAAAGGTATTAAGGAAAAAGATATATTACTAAACCCTCATCCCTCACCCCCATCTGCCTATTATACTAACCTACAAATATAGATACAGTATAGATAGATAGCGACTACATAAATACTAATACAGAGATATTAAAATGACTTCTCATTCTTCTTCTGCTGTAAGTTCCAAAACTAATTGTATTCCATTATCTCCTTCCATATATCCTCTGTTTTATTCTGTTCTCTACCCACAATAAGCCTAACCTATTTTACATATCAAATCCTATAATTGCTAAGTCTCCATTTTTACTCCTTATATGATCTGTGAAAGGTTTTCAGGTTTTCAAATATAAATCTATTGCTTTCCCTTTCAATAAAGTTGTAAGTTTATGCATCTCTGCCAATTCTGTAAGTTTGTTAATCCATTCACTTGGTTATGGTATCCTATTATTCTTCCAGTATTTTGCATATGTAATTCTTTCCAGCACCACATTTCTTCCCTATCCAGCTTTCACATCCATATACAGAAATCAGAAATATTTATGGCCTGGATGATTCTGACTTACGTAATTAATATCTTTACATGTGAAAACCTTATTTTTCATGGCTGCCTTAGTCATGTTATGATTTCTTGACTCCAGTCTCCTTTTGGTTAGAAATCAAGCCAAGGTATAGGAAATCTTTAACTCTTTCAATGTCTTTGAAACCGACTTTAAAGTTATGTTAAACCACCTGTGTTCTTTTTATTTTTGTTTATATTTGTTTTCTTAAGATGCTTAAGATTCAGCTGTACCTTGCTTTGCACTTTCTCCTTTAACTTTAATCAGTAATCATTCCAAGTCTTTACTAATTTCTGCAAGTAATATGGTGTCATCTGCATATCTTAAACTATTGGTGTTTCTTCCTCCAATTTTCATACTTCCTTTCTCAGGATCTGCACAGTCAGAGGCTTTACTATACCTATAAAGCACAAGTTGATTTTCTTCTGAAATTATTTGACACACTCATTATCCAACATATGTTAGCCAGTCAGTCAGTCAGTCCTTTATTGCGGTCAACAAACCATGAGACAAAACACTTGATTACATATAATGTATAATTTCTATATACATTATACATTCTACGTGGGGATAAAAACATAGAAATATAGAATATTTGTAATAAGATAAGACACAGTATGTAATTAATTAGAGGTAATACATTTTAAAAACAGCTTAATAAGTAAAGTTTAAGATTAGATAGGAAACTATAAAATTTAAAACATATCATATGTAAAAATTTCTATTAAAACTCATGCAACCTTTTTTCCTCGTATAGAATTCTTGGTAGCCCTACAGTTCCTAGAGATATGGCCCCATCTCAGGTGATTACTACAGAAAAGATTATTCAAATGTTACCATTGTGTACCATAGACCTTCGAGTTTTAATAGCACTGAAGAGAAACTTTGCTACCTCCTCAGTTACTCTTTTTTCAGTATCCTCTAATAGATGTATTAAATACCATCCCAAAGATCTTCCAGGGAACTTGCTTAGGAGAGGCACTATGAACCTTAGCCTATCATCATTATAGAAGGTGCAGTAAAAGAGTACATGAGATAAGGATTCTACTAGTCCCTCCCCACAGGGGCGTACACGATCCCTGTACTCAATTTGCTGAAAACGTCCCTCTAATACAACAGATGGAATAACGTTAAATCTAGCTTTACTAAATGCCATCCGGTATTTGGGGACTGTTAAATTTTCGAGATAGTTTGCACCCCTAATTGGATTAAACCTCAAACCCAAACTAATGGGAGAGTAAGTTGTATGTGCAATGGATATAGAATATTGAATATCAATATCCTTGATTCGTTGTGCAAGGATCAGCTTGGCCCTGGGCCAATCAAGAGTGAGAAGGAATGTTTCTGAAAGGCCTAATTGTTGCAGTTTTTCTTTCACAGATTTGGTCAGGTGAGTAGTATACAACATATGTTAGCAATATGATCCCTAGAGTGTTTTCCTTTTCTGAACCCACTTAGCAGTATGATCCCTAGAGTGTCTTCCTTTTCTGAACTCACTTTGGCATTTCTTACCCCATATATGGTGTGTGTTTTTTTTTAAAAAAAACTTTCTTGTCAACATGTTCATACACACATTTTGCATATAATGTACTTTACTGCCTTGAAAATTGATTTGCTTCACATAAACTAATCTGGAACAACAAACAACAAATGCAATGAACATTTGAAAAAAATTACCTTAAAATTCATCGTGTCAGGTAAAATTATAAGTGACAAGAAAGAAACAGAATCAAAATCTTTTTTGCACTCCCTTCATGGGCCTTTGAAGAGTCATAACCTGTTATCATGTTGGTTTGTTCCAACTAGACTAGACCCACTGAATCAATAGAATTGATATAAACCTTTGCTCCTCCCCATTTAACAACTGATTCAATAGATACCCTGTAGCTGGGGCAAACCAACAGAATTCATGTCCATGGATCCCAAGTTAAACATTACTGAACTAAATGAAGACAGATAATAATCTTCCCTAGCTGTTAGAGTGAGATATCCAGTTCCTGTGTCAACAAGTGGAATCACAGAATCATAGAGCTGGAAGAGACCACAGGGGGCATCGAGTCCAACCCCTTGCTATGCAGGAACACACATCAAAGCACTCCCAACAGATGGCCATCCAGCTTGTGTTTAAAACCATCCAGCCTCTGTTTAAAAAGTTCAAACTTCTTGCATGGGACTAGTTCATCTTGCAGGAGGCAATAGGGACAAAGCTGTTGATGATGATTATTTTATTCATTTATATCCCCTCTTTTTTTCCAATAATGGGGTTTAAGAAGGCTCACAACAGTAAAATAACTCAAATTCACAACACAAAAATATCAATAAAAGTGTAAATATAAGCTTTAAAAACAATTAAATGATTTATAAAGTTATAAAGTTAACACTTACATGTTAAAAATATTCAAATACATTCAAATACATTAAAAGACCATCCCAACCTTAAAAAGAGTAGTATACAGTAGTATATTACAGAGTAGTAAAAAGAGTAGTACACAGCCCAAACCTAGTCAATCTGTAAAGGCCTGATGGCACAAAAATGTTTTGACCTGCCATCAGAAGGAGAACAAGGATGGGGCCATCCTGTTCTCTCTGAGAGTGGGGGGAATCCCATAGTCTGGGAGCAGATACCACGAAGACCCTCTCTGTTATTTCCACCCCATGAGCCCGAGAGGGTAGTGGGACAGAGAGAGGGGCCTCTCCAGATGATCTTAAAGCTCTCTAGAGCATATAAAAGGAGATATGGTCCTTCACATAACCTGGTCAATTCTCAGCAAATGCCTCTGTGCTCTGCACCTGTTATTTAGCCTCATTTTTCTGGCTGCTTAGCCTCCTATCCCAGCAAACCACCCAGCTGTTATCCAGCTGACATAAATCACGTTTGTTTTTCTTTCTAAGCTGACCATGCCAAAAGCTGCTGGGCATCCACATGTGTAAGTTTTGTGTCTCCTGGAAGCTGTTTGGTCTACCATAAGGCACATTCCACAAGTAGTGAGTTCATCCCAGCTGGGCTCTGAAGTGCTCCAGGTGATGTAAGCCAAGGCAGGTCTGCATTTTTGAATCTTCCCCAACTGTTCAACAGCATTCAGAGAGTAAACCAGCTGGGCTTGTGAGCTTTTGTTTTTTGCAAGGCATAGTTTCTTCTTGATCCCTTCAGTACAGAACTGCATGCATGATTTGTATGCATGCTCACACACCCAATGATGCCATAGAAAAATATTTGTTTAATAACTCATCTTTCCATTTAAAAAAAAGGCTTTAAAAGAGTCTAACAATGAGGTTTGCCAGACTCAAAAGTGGAAAAGGTTCCTGGACCTTCAATGATTGTACAAAAGAGGAAATTTCAATAAGAATTGCTTGTCATGTAACAAGGTAGCAAGCAATATCTGCTAAAATTCTCTCTTCTACACAGCCGTTAAATCTTCAAGAGCCCTTTTCAGTTTTCAATCTGGAAACCGTAGAAAAATACAGATTAAAAAAGAAAACTTGACTAAGAAATTGAAACAATTAAATGACAATTAAAAACAGGGATGTGAGGGGGGAAAGGAGACATCTGGCACAAAACCGTACAGACCTTTTCAACAACTGACATGTCAAAGGCCTCTCGAAACAAAAGAATCCTTGCTGGCTTTTGGGAAGATGACCGAGAGGAATCTAACCTTGTTAGCATTAAAAAGGGAGAATTGTTCAAAATATTATGTCCTTTATTTACAATAAGGACTATGGAAAATTTGTGGCAAGGGGATTGGAATATGGTTCCCAGAATTCCTGGGAGATTCTAGGAGTTACAGTCCAAATGAGTAACTTTTCAAAAGCTGTGTGTGCTTTACAGCAGTGTGCGTTAGACTACAGCATGCGGTATGTGCACATCCCCACACAAAGAGAAATGCTGTGATGTTTGCTTGTCTGTAGATGTATGGACTGCACCATTGTGCATGCAACTGCAGCATGATACATGTGCAGACTGTGAAACACAAGGCTGCATTTATGAATTCAGACAAAATGATGAAGCAGCTGCCTGTGCAACTGTCGGCAGAGCCACTACTGTTTCTGCCACTCCGATGTTGAGAAAGTTGTTGTTGTTATATGGCCTGAAAAGGAGCTGAGTAAAGAGCTTGAAAAAATCATTTTGGAGCACACTTTCCAGAATCATTCAGCCAGGATAGTTCTTGAGGAGTCCACAGAACGTAACTTTTTTGGACGATGAGAAGCATGTATTTGAACGCACAGAAGCCATGCAGCCTTCCTGGAGAAAATCATTTTGTAGTCTAGGAGGACTTCAGCACAGGAGGATTAGTAACAGCTTCATTCCTGGCAAGGACCTGTTTATTGATAGAACATTTCTCTGCATGGTGTTCCTGGTGCTCCTGAAGCTCTCTGCCCTGGAGAACAGCTGCAAACCCAGTGCTGCAGTTGCCAGACACTTATAACTGAGTTCAAAGAAGAAGAGACATTCCTGGAAGATTGACCTAGCTACAGCTCTTAACCAAGACACACAATGCTTGCAACCTCCGGAACAACTCATTTGCTGGAATTAGTCTGTTATTTCTGTGTCCTCCTTCTGAATCCAATCTTGATCTCTGTACAGTAGTGTAGTGAAGCCAGGGCTCACAGGGTTTAAGCACCAGGACTGTTAGTTTACCAGAAACAATGATGCTGTCATTTGCCACAACCTTCTGGCTGCCCTGCTCTTTCTGAACTTAGCTGCAGTCTCCATGGTACCAAGGAAGGTGGGAATGATTTATCCCAGCAACAATATACTAGTATGAGCTGTCATAGATCTTAGAAACACAGCTTCTTTGTATCACAACTCCCAGACTTCTCAAGTCAAATTCTGGGAAATAAAGTCCCCCAAAAGTAATTTTTCCAAGCTCTGACTGTGCTGGCTAGGAATTCTGGAAGCTGTAATCCAAAAATATCTTTCCAAAATTTGAGCTATCGTATTGTCATAATACAAAATTTTTTGTGGTTGTTTAGTTTCAGTAGAGTACTTGAGACTCATTAGCTTTACAAAAAACTTGCTCATAGTAGAAGTGAAAATTGCTAGAACTGGGGTGGTGTTACAAATCAACAATACAGAGCCTGTATTTTTGGTCCAATAGAGACTGTCTTCACCATGCCATGACCACTGTTAGAAACTGCAGAACTCTATGATGGTGTTTCCAAGGCTTTTTAATGTAGGATACTGACAATTGTTTTTTTTCTAATATGCCAGAGGCTGGTATCATCTTTGTGCCCACTGATTACCGCTAAAGATAAGAGGTTATTTACAGCTCAGGAATTTAGCTCTGGGCAACAGAGGTCTGGTTTGCTGCCAATAAAGGTGTTGCTTTCAACGAAGCTTTGGCACGCAGCCTGGAAAGGTGCTGATTGGTTTCATCCAGTCACTATTTTCAGTACTGTACTAAATGCAAAATAGAAATGTGTTCTAAAGAAAATCCACTCCAAGCACATGCAAAGTATGCTTCCCTCACCACCAAGAACTTCAGCCACTAATTTAGAATTAAAAGGCAAGACTTTGAAAGAAAAATGGCATGGAACTGTAACAAGATTCAGCCTGATCTCCCTATATTGTTTTTGTACCTTCAAGTTGTTTCCAACTTACGGCGACCTGAAGGTGAACTTATCACAGATATTTCTTGGCAAGATTTATTCAGTGGAGATTTGCCATTGCTTTCTTCTGAAGCTGAGAGAGTATGACGTGCACAAGGTCACCCAGTGGGTTTCCATGGCCAAGGGGGGATTTGAACCTGGTCTTCCAGAGTCCAACTCAAACCACTACACCATGCTGGTTCTCTGATTCTCCTACTTGCAACTGATGTTACCCCAAAATGTAGGTGCCACAAGGGCCACCTGGAGATGTCAATACCTCCTTGCAAAAGAGGGGAATGAATTAGCTCAAAATCAGGAGGCTAACAAGGGGGGGCAACTTAGCAAGACCTTTCTACCAATGTTTATGGGCTCACACAGGAAAGAACCAGACGGAGAATGAAAAGTAAACTAAAAATGTGTTTTATTGAGGGGGAATTCACTCATGCACACACACAAGTTACAATCAGTCAAACATTCACACAACAGCTAACTGAAGGATAAAGAAAAGAAAAAATATGGATAGAGAGGCTGAGGGTTTGGGGTTATAATTACCAGTCCAGAAGAGTAGTGAAGAAGCTGAGATGTGGCTTGGCTTACGTGGGACCTAAGGACAGTTCTTGTTCAGGAGCTGGATGGACAGAGTGATGAGCAGGCCTTAGAGAGACTGTACTGGGCATCCTGGAATCAGGGAAATTAGTATCCAAAAAATAGCCTGTGGCGGTGGAAGATATGTGCAGTTCCAGGTGTGGAACAATGGGAGTTGCGGTGCATACAATGGACTATCAACCTATTAATGTTTGCAGTGTTTGGGTGACAAGGACATAATGGGTGTTGTAATAACTGTCTATTGTGGATGCTACTAGGAAAAAGGAAGGAGTCTAGGTGCACAGGGGATAGGTAGCTGGCAGTGTCCTGGTGGGCTTCTCACAACTGCATCCAGGCGGCCCCTCCCAAAACTGCAAACCCCAGAATTCCATTGGATGTTGAAAGTGGAATCGGGATCACGAAAAGATGGTGTAGCGACTGGTTGTCGCCTCGTACAGTTGCGAGATTGACGACCGGTGTCTGAGATCGTCTGCCCGTTCTGACAGGAAAGGAACGGGGCAATTTAATCCCTTGGGAGAGGGAATTTGAGGGGCTCCAATTTTGACTGGGTTCGGTGCTCAGTCCCCAAGAAAACTTCGATGAGGAGTGGGGCAAGAGAACAGCTGATGGGTCGAGGAGCCACCAGATCTCAGGCAGCCACCGCGCCGCGGTAATGGCTACGCCATGAATTGCTAAACAAATAGAGGGAACCTCAACAAGTAAGTTAAAAGTCTTCTCTTTGCTGAAACTCAAGAAATATAGAAAATCCCCTTTTCATTGCTAGCACTGGAGAACCACAAGAACAGACAACTAGGAGAAGGTGGTGGGAGAATTAACGTCATATATCATATCATCATATATTTTGAATAATCATACTACTACAGTATCGTAAGGACACTGTAGAATAAAGCAGGGGGTTTGGTAAGCATTCCCTGAAGTTGCTGCGTAAGAGATAATGAGATTGACTGATACTGGAGAAACGAATAATACATACAGATACAAGCCTTAGCATAAACAAGAATAAAGGATTAAACGGGATTAAAAGACTTAAAGGACTCAAAGACTTGCCTTTGGGATAAGGATTACTGGATCTTGGAGCGGACCTATGATGCTAGAATCATAAAGCAGTTTAAGGAGGAACTTATAATAAATAATATTGGTTACGATCGGATGGGACTCTTAAAAACAAATATAAGGACAGAAACTATTGATAAGTAAATTTGAAAAGAGAAACTTGAAGAAGGAAGGTCACGGAGGAGAAAGGTATCGGAAAGAGAAGGAGAAAGGAGAAAGAAGGAGGGGAAAGGAGACAGTGAGATGAGCCAGTAAAGCCGGAGACAAGACAGCAAAATTTAGAAAATACGAAAGCAACGAGGTAAAGAAGTCGGAGAGAAAGCTGAATAGACAGAAAGCTGAATGGACAGAAAGGAAGCGATGAGAGAAACAAGGTAGCAACGCTCCGCCCAGATCTGCTAATTATATATATATTGTACTGTATATGATTTCTTTAGTTGTTTAAGAAATATTTGAAACACTTGAATTTTACTTCATATCGTATCTGAGAGTAAGACTGCGTTGAAAGTGGGACTGGTATTGGGGACGGGGCAACCCTTGGTTGGGGATGGGGCAATTCTTGGTTGATATTGATTCCGTTGTAAATCTTGACTTTGTCGTAAAGACTCTTTTGGTGTTAAATATTTTTTAAGTTTTACTGTATTGTCTTCTATATAGGTTAAGTTGAAACCAAACTATAAGCATTGTAAGTGTTAAGTGAAATTTGGACTGGTAGAGATAAGCTGTACAAGGTTAAGGATTAGCATCAAGCAGGAGATAATTTCAAGGACAGCAGATAGCCGGCAGTGAGCCTTTGTTTATATATTCTTTGAGCCTTTGTTTATATATTCTTGCTCTCACAGTTGAAACATTTAGATAAGACAAAAAAGGGAGAACAGTTGTAAAGCAAAGACACAAGGATACATCACCACCTAGAGGATACATAGATCTCAGGGTTGTTATTTTTAGTAATATAACAGTAAGTACAAGGCTAGTAAACAACAAGCATAAAACAGTATATAAAATAGCATATAAATAGTATATAAATAGCATATAAATAACGTGGTTTATAACAGTAAATAGATTAAATATAAACAATAGTTTATCTGTTAGTTGAGAAAAAAAGTCTAAACTTATTAGAATTCATTAGATTTCATTAGATTTAATTGGGATAGGCTATATAGTAATAAAATAATAAAATAATATTAGGGTATTAGGCTTAAAATCCTACATTCTGATTTGATTACTTAATATAATATAACTCAATAATTTGATAATATAATATTTAATTCAAAAAGGTAGATATACCTATAGAAGATCTGTCAGTTTAAAATTTAAAAATATTGATTATGAAGATTGAGAATTAGTTAAATATAGGGGATGGCAACAAAAAGAAAAGCAGCGCAAACTCAAATCCAGACGCTCTCGCAAAGAAGAGCATCAGGAGAGATGGATTCCTATAAACTCCTTTTGGAAGAAGAAGATCAGATTGGATATGCGAGCAGAAATGAAAGAACTTACGACGGAAGTCAAAAAAGAAGTTAAGGAAATGAAGAAAGAAATAGAGAACTTGGCAGGTAGACTGGAAAATGTTACAAAGGATGTGAGAAATATGAACAAAAATGTTGAAGAGATACAAGAAAGAACGAAGGTGCTTGAGAAAAGAACAAGTGATCTTGAAGGAGCTATTGAGCATGTGGAAAGACAGAATACCCTATCAGAGATAAAATATAGAGAAAAATGCATTAAAATTAGAAGTCTGGAAGAATTGGAAGAAGAGGACCTTTATAACAGAGTCGTTCCAGCATTGGCCAGATATTTAGATTGGCCAACTGAACAAATGGATACAGAAGTTGACCAGATCTTCAGAATTAACTCGCTGATTGCCCATAAAAGGAAGGTGCCACGAGACATCGTTGTGTACCTGGTTCGAGAGAGAGTTAAAGAGTTGATAATTCAACAAAGCTACACCAATAAATTGGTAATTGAAGGAACAGAGTTGAAGATTTTCAAGGATGTCCCATCAGAAATACTAAAGAAGAGGAAAAACGACGCTTTTTTAACCCAGGAATTGAAGAGAAACGAAATATCGTACAGATGGGGGAAGTTCGAAGGGGTAATATTTATGTATAATCAAAAAAGACAGGTGATCAACACGGTCTATAAAGCAGAGGAATTTCTAAAAAGATTTCAAGAGGAAGAGAAGAAAAGAACAGAGAAGGACTTAAGAACAGGAGAGAAGAGGGAAGGAAAGAGAAGGGGAATACCAGGGAGCGAAAGGAAAGAAGGTTTAAAGATTGTCGAGACGAGATCAGAAGATCGACCAAAAGAACATTTTCAACAAGAGCAGCGAGAATCAGGAGAAGAAGAACAAGAGGAAATAGATCAAGAACAAGAGCAAGAAGCAGGTGAACAAGAAGAATTTGTTGAAGAGATATCATCAGAATCAGAAACAGTAGAGTAGTTAAATATAAAATTAAAAGAATGAGGCTTAAAATAATATCGTGGAACATTAGAGGACTAAATTCAATAATAAAAAGGAAAAGGATATTTTGCTACTTGGAAAAACAAAAATGTGATATCTATTGTCTTCAGGAAACCCATATAACAAGAAAAGGGAATCATGTATTAAATAATAAAAAATTAGGAAATGTATTTTCATCAGGGACTGATAAAAAGAAAAGAGGGGTGGCGTTATACGTGAGCCCGAAATATGAAGTGAAAGAAGTCATAAACGATGCCCAGGGTAGATATGTAGGAGCGGAAATCAAACTGTCAAGCATGACAGTGTTAATAGTGGGACTATATGCCCCACTCGAAAACAAAAATGAATTCTACGAGAAACTTTTGGAAAAAGTAAAGGAAGTTGACTGTCAAAATATTATAATAATGGGAGATTGGAATGGAGCTATTGAACCAGCCATAGACAGGACAACGGTAAAAAGGAAACAAAAAAATAAAGGAAAATTACCTAAAGCTTTAATATGATTGAAAACCTAACATTAGTAGATATATGGAGGAGTTTGTATGGGGAGCGAAAGGAGTACACATATTTTTCCAAAATATACAACACACGGTCAAGGATTGATATGATTTGCTGTACTAAAACAATTGTGGGACAGATACAAAAAATGGAAACCCTGCCCAGGATCAGATCAGATCACGCCCCATTATTAGTAATAATGGAAGATTGAAAGATGGAATACAGATGGAGATTAAATGAGACATTATTGAAAGATGAGAAAGTAATAGAAAAAGGTAAGGTAGTATTGGAAAGATATTTTGTGGAAAATTTAAATAAGGGAACACCTATATATATGGTCTGGGAGGCTAGTAAAGCAGTAATGCGGGGCTACTTAATTCAACAAGATATAATTTTTAAAAAGGAAAAAAAGAAAAGAGAACAGGCTTTGGTTAAAGAAATTCAGCAGTTAGAGAATGTATTAAAGATCACACCCGGAAACACCAAGATAATAGATCAAATAAAGGTAATACAAAAGCAAATATCAATTCAAGACACCCAAGAAATAGAAAGAAAACTAAAATTCATAAAGCAGAAAAACTTCTTTTTTGCGAATAAAACAAATAAGTGGCTGTCTTATAAAATCCGAAAAGAGAGAGAAAATTGGCTGATATTCCAGATAAATGAAAATAAGAGGATACTATTTAAACAAGAAGATATAAAAAAGGCATTTGAAAATTTTTACAGAAACCTCTACACAGACCATGGGATAACTCAAATTAAAAGAAATAAAATAGAGGAGTTATCTAAATGAAGGGGAGATATTAAAAATTACAGAGTAACAGAGGGAACAACTAAACCAGGCTATAACTAAGGAAGAGGTAATCCAAGCTATTCAGAAACAAAAGTTAGGTAAGGCGTCAGGTCCAGATAGTCTTACTGCACTTTATTATAAAACTTTCTATGAACAGTTAATAGATCCACTCTGGGAGGTAATGAATGGATTAAATAAAAATACACGACCACCCTCTTGGGGTGAAGCTAATATATCCCTGATTCCAAAAGAAGGTAAGGATCCAAAGGAAGTAAGTAACTATAGACCTATTTCATTGTTAAATGTAGATTATAAAATATTCGCTACAGTATTAACTGAGAGGTTAAAAAAGGTCATGTCAGTAATAATACATACAGATCAAAACGGTTTTTTGCTGGGAAGATCATTAAAAAAATAATATACAGACAGTTTTGAATATAATAGAATACCTTCATAGACACAATGAAAACAAAGTAGCAATGTGTTTTTTAGATGCGGAAAAAGCTTTCGATAGGGTAAACTGGAGTTTCTTAGAGCAAACAATAAAAGCCATAAACTTGGGTCCCTGATTTATAGAATGGATAACAGCTATATATAACGATCAAAAAGCTAAAATAATAGTGAATGGGGAGACAACACAAAGTATAAATATAAGTAGAGGTGTTAGACAGGGATGCCCCTTGGCACCACTATTATTTATATTAGTATTAGAAATATTTAATAATAAGATAAGACAAGAAATCCAAATTAAAGGGGTTAAAATTAAGAAGGAGGAGTATAAGCTTAGCGTTTATGCTGATGATTTGGTGATTATTTTGGAGGATCCTAATACCAGTATAGATATATTAATGAATAAATTGAAAGAATTTGGTACACTATCGGGATATAAAATAAATACGCAAAAGACAAAAATGATTGTTAAAAATATTCAAGTGCAGCAAGAACAGGAATTAATAAATAAAACTGGCTTCACAATTGCGAAGATAGTAAGGTATTTAGGTGTCAATATTACAAAAACTAGCGTGGATCTGTTCGATAACAACTATAAAAAGATTTGGACAGAACTAAGAGATGACCTTAGAAGATGGCAAAAGTTAGAATTATCATTACTGGGTAGAATCACGGTAGTTAAAATGAATTTACTCCCAAAAATTAATTTTTTGTTCCAAAACCTTCCTATAATTATGAATGAAAAACCCTTCAAAGAATGGAATCAAGAATTAAGAAAATTTATATGGAAAGGGAAACGACCAAGAATAAAATTTAAAGTATTGGAAGACAGTAAGGAAAGAGGTGGACTAGGATTACCCAACTTAAAACTATACTATCATGCAAATTGCTTGGAATGGATGACAGAATGGATAGTCCTGAGAAATACCAGATTGTTAAATTTAGAAGGGGAAGAGTTATACTTCGGATGGCATGCCTACGTGTGGTATGATAAATCACTTATAGATAAAGAATTTAGAGCTCACTATTTAAGAAAAGCCCTATTAACTGTATGGTTAAAATGCAAAAGGAAACTATATTTAAAAATCCCACTCTGGGTATCAGCCCATGAGGCCTTTTATAAAAAGGAAATTCCCAAGATGGACTCTTGGGTAACATATAAAGATATCCTGAAGATACACGGGGATAATATAACATTTAAATCCAAAGATGAACTTTTTGCTCAGGGATGGCAGATGCATTGGCTACTGTTTACACAATTATTGGAGACGTTTAAAAAGAATAGAGAAGCAGAGGGATTCGAAATAAAAGAAAGAGAATTTGACAGGATTTTAAAACCCAATGGGAAACATAAAATCAGTTTAATATATAACATATTACTGACCCTAGAAAATGAGACTGAAGTAGTCAAACAGACAATGGTAAAATGGGCCCAAAACTTGAATTGTGTAATTACTGTGGACCAATGGGAAAGCTCTTGGAAACTTATGTGGGAATTAATAAAACCGGTTAGTCTGAGAGAAAATTACTGTAAATTGTTCCATAGGTGGTATATTACTCCTGTCCAGATTGCAAAGATGCAGAAAAATCAAAGTGATGCTTGTTGGAAATGTGGTCAGAAAGGTACTTTCTTCCATATGTGGTGGCTGTGTGATGTCGCCAAAACCTTTTGGGCTGAAATACATAATAAAATACAAAGCGTAATAAAAATAAAATTTTCATTATCTCCTAAAATTTATCTTCTTAATATGATAGAGGCTTTACAAATAAATAGATCCAAAAAGAAAATAGTCCTCTATATGATTATGGCTGCTAGACTATGCTATGCACAGGTATGGAAAGAGAAACAGTCCCCAAGGCTTGAAGATTGGCTGTTAAAATTACTTGATATCGCAGAGGCTGACATTGTAATAGAGTCGTTGGAAGATAAAGGAAAAAGGAAAATTATTGAAGAATGGAAATTAGTTTCTCCTATTCGGGAAGATCACTGGGGTAAAAACGCGGTAGCTTTTTTGGAGTAGATATCGAATATGGATTTTAACAGATATAATGGAGACTTTCTTTTTCTTTTGTTTGTAAATTTTGTGTCCTAACGATAAAGAAGATGATAAGGACTGTAAGGAATGTAATGTAACGTAATGAAGGAATAGGAAGGTGCACCTAGAAAATCGAATGTGAGCTTTAGGATAAAAGGTTGATCTGTTATGTTATTTGTAAACTTAAATCTAAGATTTATATTCGAATATAACATACAATTTTGAACAATGATATGTTTTTTTTGTAAGATTTAGAAGGAACTTACAGATAAGGAAGCGTGTGTTAAATTGAGTTTCAGTAAAGGGGGGAGGGAATAAAGGGGGTGGGGGGATTAATATTAGGTATTGTGAATGTATTTGTTTTTCTGTTATTGTGTATGGATTTTGCGTTAGTCCACGTATGGGTCTGGGTGAGTGGGTTAGTCTGTTATGTAGGATTAGGTTATATGTATGTATGTACATTAGTACATGTACTTCTGTTTGTGTTTGTGTCTGCTTAATAAAATATAAAAAAAAATTAAAAAAAAGAGAAAGTGGAATCATAGCGCTATTAACAGTCTAGTGCGGAAATGGCCCTAGTTTTATCTGGAGGGCGTTTAGGTTGACCTGCCTCACGTTCATAGTCAGAATTCTCCCTCGAACAGTTTGACCTCTCAGTCACATCTCAGGTTTGATTTTGATATCAAGAACCAATTAAAATGTGTTGCCAATTAAACATGATGCCAATTGCCAATTAAATGCGATGCCCATCCAAACTATACCATTACTGGTAGCCAGATGTGGGTCCTAACACTAAACCTGAGTCCAGGATGCTGACAGATCACGCATTTCTGTCAATGTCTTCCAGTACTGTGGGACCCTCTAAATTGGGTCTGTAGTCTTAGAACCTCTGGAGCTATACGCTTGCTAGGACTGCATTAGATTTTAAAATGCTTGTTTAAATAAGTTTCTAGCCTCTGTTAAAGTAATGGAAGAAAAGAGCCCTATAGATCTCCCTATGGAAGACATTCTACAGTTTCAGCATCAGGAAGAAGTAATGCATTAACTTTAAATGTTCAGAAAATTTTATGAAAAAAATTAAATGTTCACTTACAAATGATTTGAGAACACAAAAAAATGACCAGTAACAAATTAGAATAATGATAACCATTGATCATTATGCAAAAGCAACATAATCAGTATTTAATGATTAAAATAACACATTTTTAAATCATTAATGGAAATGTTAATGAACTAGAAATAACCACATAATTCTTAATGAATTATTTCCCAGCTGTCCCACCCCATCAATGTAATACAGTTATACCTCCATTAACAAACTAGATGTCTTCCTGGGCCTTATTCCTTTAACAGAAAATTGGTATCAGAGGCAGAAATAACATGAAAAGAATAGGTGGTCGGTTCCCATCCTGAGATAAAGAAGAGCAGTTCAGTATGCTTCAGCAAACTATTTATTCAGAAGTATTCACATGTGAAATGAAAATTCCTTGGTCAGGTACAGACCACTTGCAGTCTCTTTCCTTAATGTATCCACAGAAGAGTTTTTCTTTCACCAGCCCCCACATTTCTCACAATTTCCATTTTCTAGGCCAGATTCATAGATGTATGCTTTTTTAGCCTGCCGAAGGGAGCTGGTGGGGCAGGCTCACCTGCTCTCCCTGTTCTCTTCATTTTGCTGTTCATGGATGCTCAGTAAGGGATTCTGGAGGCAGATGCTCTTTACTTTGTTGTAAGCAGGCACAAACAGCTGCAGCAGGATCTCCTGGACCAGAATCTTTCTTTCCCAGATCAAGCTTTATTTGGTGCAGGCATGCTCCTGTAGAAGTCTATGTTTCTCCAGCCTTCCTTCACTCCCCCCAACACCAACGATACAAAAACAACAACAATAACAACAAACAAAAAAAACCTTTCTAGCTAGACAGAAGACAAGGTGGATGGGGTCTGGGCTGGCATAAAAACACTTCATAAAAAGGAACTTCATTTTCAGAGATATGAGGTATGCCTGTACTGAAAAAAGAAATTAATGTGATCACTTTGTGACAGCATCATTCATCATGAAGTGACTTTCTAACAGTTATTAGAAACGATGTAATCACAATGGAACATTTCATAATATGTCTAAGTTGTGCCCTCTTTGGAACCTTATCTAATAGATGAATAGATTTCTCTCCTCTGGATGCCTGCTAAACATTAAAAGAAAGAAAAATGACAAACAGGAGCAAGAAAGCAAGCATGACTCATCCAACTGCAGGAATGAAAATGATGAAAGGGTTGGAGAACACAACAGAAAAAGAAGAAACATTGGATTGTGTTAGCAGAGAAACTCCTCCCTTCTGGAGAGAAGGAATTTCTGTTCTTTGAGAGGAGTGACCGCCAGCAAACAGCCTCCACATTTTCTTCCCTAAGAGAGTGAAACAAAACTCAAATAGATCAACACACCAGCTGCTAAGTTTTCCTTTCAATTCTGCTTTCCTTTCAACTATCATCAGATGATGTGTGAGATCTGCTAGGTCAGATGGCTTGGGTGTGAGGGAAGAATAATGCAAAATCAAGGAAGAAGACAGATCTATCACTAGCTGTTAAGCCATGATGGTTAAACTCAAGCATCCATCTTCAATGGCAGTAAGCCTCAAAACTGCAGTGGTTACTTGGGGGGGGGGGGGTACATTTTCCAGCCTTGCCTGTAAGCTTCCATAGGCTACTGTTCGATCTTGCAGATCACTCTTCTACTTGACACGTGGATCAGTCTTACTCGATCAGAAAACTGGTCCCTGTAGTCCATTGTCCCTGTTTCTCACAAGGACAAAACAGATCCTTCCAACAAGTTCCAGAGCAGAGCATGAAGACAGTAAGCCTGTTGCCTCACTTAAAGATCAATAGGTATAAACACTCTTTTTTTGAGTCAAGTGTAACCTTCCATCAGCGGCATGGACACAGTTCAATTTCTGTTTTCTTGTGCGCCCTCAAGTTGCTTCCGACCTATGGCAACCCTAAGATGACTCTGTCAAAGGAGGAGATTAAAGGAGGTTTGCCTTTGCCTTTCATTGTGGCTGAGAGAGTGTGACTTATCAACCATGGCCGAGTATGGAATCAGATCCTGGTCTCCAGATCCGCAGATGTTCAAACCACTACACCAGACTGGCTGTTCAAGTTCACTATCTAAGGAGCTTGTTTGTTTTTCTGTTAAAAGTTTTGGCTTGCCCCCAACCCCACCTCAACTCAGGGAACCCAGGGACTCCTGTTTGTAAGTCTGAGTAGCAGAAGCAATTTTTGAAGTTAACAACAAAAGTTTAGAAACCCAGAGAAATTGGAAAAGATAATCCTATGCTTTCCACTTTATCCCTAGGTCAAGATGGCCTTTGAACTCTACTTGCAGTTAGACCAAGGCTGCATCCAGTGCACAGGGCCTCCACACATGGTTTACAAAGAGGGGTCACTTGATAGCATTGCTATAAGATCCTTATAGGATGCAACTGGGATGAATTACAGTGAAAACTCCAAACAGCAGATGGCAACAGAAGAATTACCGTATATTCTTGTTCATAAGTCAATCTCATGAATAAATTGAGGGCAGGTTTTGGGGCCAAAATTATGAATTTTGGCACCATGGCCATTCTATGGAGAGGTAAAGTGCTCCACCTCAGGGGGCCAGCCACCCTTGGCCACTGCCAGCACCATTTTCCCATCCAGGAATTCAAAAAGGCCCTTTGCCACTCTACCCAGAGAAGGAGATGGCTCTTTTTTATATCTCAAAGTTAAGGTATAGTATCATTAAAGGTATGGTATCATTAAAAAAAGGACCATCTCGTTCTCTGTAGGACAGTGACAAAAGGCAAGATCTTAGTCCGTCTTGGAAGAGCCTAAAAAGAAGCATCTCTACTCTCTTGACACTCCTTTGTGGGGAAGTGCCAACAAGCCACTGCCACCACTGCCATTTTCCCACCCAGGCATTCAAAAAGGTCAGAAGCAGCGCTTCAGCTGAGAGAGTAAAGGGAGTCAGTGCTTCTTTTAGGTTCTCCTGGGACAGTCTAAGCTCTCTATTCTGGTTTGGTTAGACCTCATCTGGAATACTGTGTCCAGTTCTGGGCACCTAATTTCAAGAAGGATACCAACAAGCTGGAGCGTGTCTAAAGGAGTACAAACAAAATGGTGACGGATCTGGAAGTCATGCCCTATGAGGAGTGTTTTAGGAAGCTGGGTATGTTTAGTATGCAGAAGAGAAGGTTAAGAGGGGACATGATAGCTATGTTTAAATATTTGAAGGGATGTCATGTCGAGGAGGGAGTGGGCTTATTTTCCGCTGCTCCAGACACTAGGACAAGGAGCAATGGATTCAAACTATGGGAAAAGAGATTCCACTTAAATCTCAGGAAGAACTTCCTGACAATCAGAGCTATTCAACAGTGGAGTATGCTGCCTCACAGTGTGGTGGAATCTCTTTCCTTGGAGGTTTTTAAGCAGAGCCTGGATGGCCATCTGTCGGGAGCGCTTTGATGTGGGTTCTTGCATAGCAGGGGGTTAGACTGGATGGCCCCTGTGGTCTCTTCCAACTCTATGATTTTATGATTCTCACTTTTGGCCAATCCACTCAGAAAAGGGGATTATTCCTTTTTTCATAAGAGTTAAGGTACCCAACCCAGGTTTTTGGGGTCGATTTTTTTACTAAAATTTCTAAACTTATACATGAGTACATACAGTACATATAGGATCTGAGAGCATTGCATGATCCCAGTAAGAATTCCAATCAACAGGTGGCAGAAGAAAGACTTTCATAATGCCTTTGGGCTATCTCTTCGCAGTTAATAGGTGTTATTAAAATCTAGCAGTAATTTCATCTGAGGAAAACAAACTATACCATTAGTAATGTAGCCAACAGTGATTCAGTATTCTTTAATATGCTCAACTATTTCCTGTTGGAAGTATAGTTAATCTTTTTAATCTGCACTTCACAAAGACGAAGAGTACTTCTCAAGTTTTTTTTTCTTTCTTTCTAACTTTTTTTTTTGGGTTTAAAACCAGCAGCTATAAGATCATATTGACACTGCCACCTACCCCAGCTTTTGCAGTCTTAGCTACCCCAGATGTACAGTCCCTTTTTGCAAAAGGCCACTTAGGCACAAATGCATTTTGCTTACAAGCAGAGAAGCTAAGCTTTGCATTATGCTTTCTGTTCAGCAGTTCTGATTAGTCCTGTTGGCCTAACAATGGTCTGTTGTGTTCACTGTAATCCATCTTGTGCCTTTAAAGTGAAGCAACTTCAGCTGAAGGATTCAACCTTTCTTGTTTAGAAATTGGTAAAACAGTAACAAATTATATTTAAGTACCTAAGAAGCACTCTGGAAGGCTGCTTGTACTACATAAAGGATGGAAAATGTGTGGCTCTCTAGATGTTGAATTGCCCTTAAATTGGCCCTCTCTATGGGTGATAGATGAAAACTCTTCAAGTAATTAAGGCCATGCAAGAAATAAAAGTAAAAGGTGACAGATATAGGGTCAGAACCTTAAATGCAACTGTTCACTTGTACACAGGGACGAGTAGAACTGCTATAATAGTTAATGCCGAAAAACAGAAGATGACAACAAAAAAAGGAAGCCTCTACCACAAGATAGGACAAATCAAAGATAAATTTAAAGCAAGAGTGAGGATGCTATATGACCAGCAAGGGAACACATTACATGACCAAGTAAATCTTTATCAGTGACTTGGATGAGGGAACAAGGGGTATTCTTATCAAATTTACAGATGACACCAAATTAAGAGGAGTAGCTAGAGAATAGAACCAGAATTCAAAATCAGCTTTACAGAATAGAGAGCTGGGCCAAAACAAAATGAGTTTCAACAGGGAGAAATGTAAGGTACTATACTTGGGCAGAGAAAGGGAAATGCACAGATATAGGATGGGTAACACCTGGCTTGAAAACAGTACATGTGAAAGGGATCTAGGAATCTTAGTAGACAACTGAACATGAGTCAGCAGCGTGATGTGGCAGCTAAAAAGCCAATGCAATTCTAGGCTGCATCAATAGGAGTATGGTGACTAGGTCGAAAGAAGCAATAGTACCACTCTATTATGCTTTGGTCAGACCCCATCAAGAATACTTTGTCAGTTCTGGGCACCACAGTTCAAGAAGAATATTGACAAGCTGGAACGTGTCCAAAGGAAAGCGACTAGAATGGTAAAAAGTCTGGAAACCATGCCCCATGAGGAGCATTTCAGAAAGCTGGGTATGTTTAGCCTGGAGAAGAGAAGGTTAAGAAGTGACATGATAGCCATGTTTAAATATTTGAAGGGGAGGTCATATGGAAGATGGAGCAAGCTTGTTTTCTGCTGTTCCAGAGACTAGGACATGGGGCAATGGCTTCAAACTGCAAGAAAGGAGATGCCACCTAAACATTAAGTAGAACTTCCTGGTGGTAAGAGCAGTTCAGCAATGGAATATGCTGTCTCAAAGTGTGGTGTCATCTTCTTCTTTGGAGGTGTTTAAACAGAGGCTAGATGGCCATCTGTCAAGAATGCTTTGATTATATATTCCTGCATGGAATGTGGGACTGGACTCAGTGGCCCCTATGGTCTCTTCCAGCTGTATGATTCTATGGAAATAAAAAAGACAATGGAAAGAATACACTGAAGAATTATATAAAAGCGATGAAAAGATGACAGATTCATTCAAGGAAGAACCATTTGAAGATGGAACTACAATTTTAGAAAGTGAAGTGGAAGTTGCAGTCAGATCACTTGGGAGAAATAAATCACCAGGAGCAAATGGCATACTAATAGAGATGCTACAGAGATGTCAACAGATATGGGAAAAAATAGCCCACAGGTTGGAAACACTCAGTATACATTCCAATACTCAAAAAAGGGGACACCAGGGATTATATTTTCCACTGGCCCATTGTACTAATTTCCCATGCAAGCAAGTGATGCTCAAAATTATACAAAGACTTTTACTATATATGGATCAAGAAATGCAACATGTCTAAGCTGGGTTCAGAAAGGGAAGAGGACTAAGGATCATACTGCAAAAAATATTTTGGCTAATGGAACACACCAAAGAATTTCAGAGGAAACTCAGTCTGTGCTTTATAGATTATAGTAAAGCCTTTGATTGAGTAGATTGTGAAAAACTATGGATCACTCTTAAAGAAAGGGGTATGCCACAACATCTGATTGTCCTGCTACATGACCTGTACTCAGAATAAGAGGCTACCATCAGGACTGAATGTGGAGAAAGAGAATGGTTTCCAATTGGCAATGGGGTCAGGCAAGGCTGCATTTTATCACCCTACACTGAATGTCTCATACGTAAAGCAGGATTACACTTGGAGTAAGAAGGCATGAAAATTGGAGAAAGGAACATCAACAATGAGATATGCAGATGATACCATACTACTAGCAGAAAATAGCAAAGACTTACAACAATTACTAAAGAAAGTCAAAGAAGAAAGTGCAAAGGCAGGTTTCCCATTGAACATTAAGGGAAAAAAATAATGAGCACAGATGATTTGCATAACTTTAATGCAGACAGTGAAGACATTGAAATAATTAAAAAAAAACTTGCCTTGGTTCAGTCATTAATCAGAATGAAGACTGCAGTCAAGAAATCAGAAGACGGCTAGGACTTCAAAGGGCAGCTTACAAGAAAACTGGACAAAATCCTGAAGTGCAAAGATATATCATTGAGTACTAAATTTAGGATTATTCTTGCCACTATATTTCATGTGTCTATGTATGGTGGTGAAAACTGGACAGTGAAGACAGCTGATAGGAAGAAAATCAATTCATCTGAAATGTAATGCTGGGAAAGAGTTCTACAGATACTGTAGACTGTTAAAAAAGACAAATAAATGGGTCCTACAGCAAATTAAGTCTGAATTCTCTCTAGAAGCCGAGATTACTAAACTGAGACTATTGTACTTTAGATGTATTATGAGGAGACATGACTCGTTAGAAAAGACAGTGATGCTTGGTAAAGAAGAAGGCAGCAGGAAAAGAGGAAGACCTCATTACAAATGGAGAGACTTAATCAAGGAGGCCACAGTCCTGAGCTTGCAAGACTTCAGGGTAGATGGTAGATGATGACAGGCAACTTGGAGGTCTCTCATTCATAGGGTTGCCATAAGTCAAGGTCAAGTTGACGGCAGTTGACAACAAAGCACTGTCAATAGTGATGAATGTTGGGAACTGTAGTCCAAGAATACCTCGAGGGAATATCCCTCACAACACCCCAGTTCCAAATCCACAACAGAGACTTTCTTCTGTCATTACACTCAACTTCCCTTTGAGTTACCACAAGTATGTCCTTTGGCCAAGCTTTGCTAGCTGTGGTTTGACCCCAGTTTATCTAGGAAAGCATGTGATTATAGGCCAGGAGCAGGAGCCTCTCTTGAGTTCTGTCCTCCCTCAGATGAAAAAGGCCATGTTCTTGACCTATACAGCTTGGCCTTGCTGTTTCATAGAAATGATCTATCCAAGAGACTTACAATGTGTTCCTTTGTGTGCCAGCACTGCAGCAACATACTAGGCAAATTTGACTCAAATGTTGGACATCTGCTGCCAACCTACTATATAAAAGTCAATGTTTGTCTGCACATTTGTCTGTCTGCATCAGCAGATGGTTGGCTGTGTGAGGCAAGAAGACTTGATATGATTGGCTGGCTGTGAAGATTCCATTGAATCCTGGAGTCGGCAGTTTAGGGAGGGGCCTTTCTCAGCCAGAGAACTCTTGGGCCTCAGGCTAGTTGCTGTGGAGATGAGGCCTACCATCAATAAGGATGCCAGAAAACTTTTGGGAGGCATACGTGAGAAAAATTAAAGTGACATGCACAACACAGCCCATTTCCACACTATTCTGTCATAGTGCTATTATTCCACTTTCAACATGCTATGGAATCCTGGGATTTATAGTTTAAGGAGGGGCATTTAAGAATTCTCAGCCAGAGAGCTCTTTGGCGTCAGTAAACTACAAACACCAGAATTCCACAGGATGTTGAAAGTGGAATAATAGCACTATAACAGTGTAGTGCAGAAATGGCCATAGTTACAAGAGCTTCTTGCCTCACACAGTAGATTGTATTGGTTCCATTTCTGAGGAATCTTAAGGCCGAAATTCAAAACAAAAAATACTTCCAGAAAAATGTAAAGCAAAGCAAAAGCAAAAAACAAAAAAAACCAGCCAGTACATCAATGTCACCAGACAACACAGATTGGATTGGGGACTATGGGGAAAAGTTGCAGGTACTGGAATAGCCCGGTTGCTATGGAGACAATGCCTAGCAGCAAGGAGGAGGACAGTGTATTCTTGCAGCAACCCAACCTCTGTAAGTTAACAGCTACGAATACAGATTGGATTGGGGAATATGGGGAAAATTTACAGGTACAGAAATTGGCCAGTTGCTATGGATGCTGAGCAGCAAGGAGGACAGTGTACTCCCTCAGGAACCCAAACTGTGTATGTAAATAACATAAGTAAATAGATTGCATTGGGAAATATGGAGCAAAATTATAGGAAATGGAAAAGACAGTTTGGTGAGTTCTTAAGAGGAAAATAAAATCCCAAGCAAAGCCAGGCAAATATGCTTGTCAACTTTAAAAAGGGAGACTATCCCACACTCTGGGTGTTAGAACCAACAAACAAAGCCAAGCTCCTGCTGGGCCACTGTCCAATTGGAGCAGCTTTCTTTCTTTTTCCTTGACTCTGTATGTGGGGGGAGGGGGGAGAAAATTGATGACTGGAGAAGGGTGGAAACATGGGAACTCTAACTGCCTACAGTTCAGTATTGAGCTACTTTTAACAACAACATCAGACCTTCAGAAGCTTGTTCTATAAATAAAGATATGTGGCAAAAGGGTGACTGAGGGAAAAAAACCCTTGGTAACTCAGACTTTGGCTTCTAGAACTGCCACAGCTTTCTGGACCTGGTAATAGTAATTGTAAAACCTTTTTATCATAAATGCAAAGCCTGGAAAAGTTACATATTTACAACATTTATATCCCATCCTATAATCAAAGAGCTCAAGGTAACTTACAATAAAATCAATTCAAAACAAGAAATAATAACAATACTTCTAAAACACTAAAATATATTAAATAATTCACCAATTAAAAACCAAGCAATGTAAAACCAGTTAAAAGCATTTAAAATAGTGTCAAGCATAGCACATGAGCAAATTGGATAAAATCAGTTAAGCTTTAGTAGAAAGTCATATTCTGACTTGGCCTGAAATGATACCAGTGTTGGTGCCAATCAGGCCTCCAAGGGGAGGGGATGGCACAACTGAAGTCTTTATCTCTGCTCCCAGTGGCCTTCAAGCTCATTTCCAGAGGAGAGAGCAGAGGTGAGCTGCATCTGAGAAGACATCTTGACCAGATATCTTTTACAGGCTTCTGGGGCTGTGTTTGATTGTTTGTTTGTCTGTTTTCTCTGGCCGTGTGCTCTCCCTGAGCACACGGTCTAACTGACTAGCTAGGGGGAGGAGCTAGCACCTGTTAGTCCTAGCTGACTCACTGACGAGCTAGGAAGAGGAGCTAGCAGCTCTTTCTCTCTGCTCCCAGCGGCACACGTCTTCGGCATGCACACTTTCACTTTTACTACCTAACCTTAGCAAGACTTAATTGCTTCTTCCTTGAACCCATCCAGACTCAATCTGCCTGTCCACAACCTCTAGGTAGGGTTGGAACTTGAGGGAGTACTTATAACCACTATAGAATTGCACCCTCTCTCTTGATAGGTTGACAATAAGAACTTGGAAAACAGGGGGTTGACATAGATTTTACCGGGGGACTTTGAAGGCAAAGCCCAGTTTTACCTTTTTCAATTTAACTATCTAAACTATCAGGTATGGAGGGGGAGGGAGCTGCTGTGGTCACCTGCCACAGCTGTGGCATTTTTCTTTTCCTGCTGCAAGATGTCCTTGGGTACACCTGCAGCAAATGCAAGCTGGTCGCCCTCTTGGAGGAAAAGGTTCAACAGCTGGAGGCACGTGTTTCAAATCTTTGCATTATTAGGCAGGGAGAGGAGTTCTTGGATAGGGTTGAGAGGAACTTTTTGAAGACGGAATGCACAGAGGAGCTAGTGGACAAAGAAGCTGGTTCATGAAACAGGGAGATGGACGCTTAGAGGAATGTGACACGCAGGAGTAGAAAGCCAAGGTGCCATATGGAGAATCTTGAGCTACAGAATCGCTTCCAAGTTCTTGACTTTATTAATGATAAAGGGGGACAGCAGGAAGAGGTCATGGAACATCATCTGGAGGAAATCCAACATCAGCAACAGGAACCCCCAACACCAGCAGAACAGCATTCAACAGCATCAGCACCAACACTCTCAGCATGAACAGAAAGTTCAGGAGGCCGTGAGGGAATCTGCTTGTTGAGTAACCCCGGACAAGCCTCAGAGGAGACAAGTTCTGGTGGTTGGGGACTCTTTGCTGAGAGGAATGGAACCGATCAGTTGCAACCCAGACAGAATCAATCGTGAGATGTGCTGTCTCCCTGGGGCCAAAATCAATGACATAATGGAGAGGCTAACGAGACTGGTCAAGCCCACTGACCGTAACCCCCTCTTTTAGGTTCACGTCGGAACCAATGACACAGCGAGGCGCAGTTTTCACCGCATCATGAAGGATTACGAGCTTATGGGTAGGAAGCTGAAGGACCTTTGTGCGCAGGTTGTCATTTCATCTCTTCTCCCGGTGGAAGGACATGGCCCACAAAGGGAAAGAAGAATAGTGGAGATAAACAACTGGCTGTGAAGATGGTGCTGCAGCGAGCGATTCGGATTTTTGGATCACGGCCTCCATTTCCACGAAGATGGTCTTCTGGCAAGGGATGGCCTGCACCTTACAACCTTTTGCCAGAACGTTTTTGCTAACAGTCTCACAAAATGGACTTTAAACTGAGTTTGACTGGGGAGGGGGACAGTATCATTCTGGGCAAGCATTCAGTGAGTACTGTGACAAATAGCCCAAATGATATAGATAGGGCAGGCCAAGTAGAACTAGAGACCAACAGGGAGAGGGAAAGTAACTTTAGTACAGGAATTCCACGAAGGGCACATTGTCTCAAGTGTCTCTACACTAATGAACAGAGCATGGGGAATAAGCAAGATGAACTCCAGCTCTAACAGGCATCACTGAAACCTGGTGGGATGAATCTCATGATTGGAATGTAGGAATAGAGGGTATAAACTATTTTGCAGAAATAGACCAAACAAGAAAGAAGGAGGAGTAGCCTTATATGTCAAGCATGTTTTCACCTGTGAAGAGATCCATGACTTAAATCTGGGAAGCCAAGTCGAGAAAATCTGGGTAAGAATTAAGGGAGCAAGAAACAATGGAGATGTCATTGTGGAGGTTTGCTACAGGCCTCCGGGTCAGCCTGACGATGTGGATGAGGCCTTCCTGGAGCAGATGACCACACATTCAAAAAGGAGAGATGCCATGTTAATGGGAGATTTCAATTATCTTGATATTTGTTGACAGTCAAATTCTGCAAAGATCACAAGGTTCATCAGGTTCCTTGCTTGCCTTGCAGACAATTTCATGGTCCAGAAGGTGGAAGAGGTGACAAGGGGATCGGTTATTTTAGATCTGATCTTGACCAACAGGGATGACATAGTTGATGAGGTGGAGGTGATGGGATCCTTAGGAGGCAGTGACCACACTCTTTTGGAGTTTGTCATTCAGTGGGAAGGAGAAGCCTAGTGTAGCCAGACACGCATCCTAAACTTAAGAAAGCTGATTTCTCTGAACTTAAGGAGTTACTTGCTGAAACCCCGTGGTCAGATACTAAAAGAGAAAGGAGTTCATGATGGATGGGAGTTTCTTAAAAGCGAGATACTGAAGGCATAATTGAAAACTGTGCCAGTAAGGAGGAAAAATGGCAGGTGTCTAAAGAAACCGGAATGGTTGACTGAAGAACTCTCAGCTGAGCTAAGTGTTAAAAGAAACATCTACAGGAAGTGGAAAAATGGCAAAACCACCAAAGAATTATTCAAGCAAATTGCCAGGAGATGTAGGAAGAAGGTCAGAAAAGCTAGAGCGCAGAATGAACTCAGGCTTGACAGAGACATCAAAAACAATAAAAAGGGCTTTTTTAGATAAGTCCCAGCAAAAGGAAAAACAAAGAAATGATAGAATCACTGCGTGGAGAAGGTGGCTAATTAATAACAGGGGGAAGTGAGAAGGCAGAACTACTCCATACCTTCTTTGCCTCAGTTTTCTCCCAAAAGGATAGAAGTACCCAACCTGAGGAGTGGGGAGCAGGTGAGGAAGCGAGGGAAATGCAGCACAGAATAAGTAGAGAAGTAGTACAGGAATATCTGGCTAAACTAGATGAATTCAAGTCCCCAGGGCCAGATGACTTACATCCAAGGATATTAAAAGAGCTGGCAGAAGTCGTTTCTGAACCACTTGCAATAATCTTTCAGAACTCTTAGAGAACAGGAGAAGTCCCAGCAGACTGGAGGAGGTCAAATGTCATCCCCATCTTCAAGAAGGGGAAAAAAGAGGATTCTAATAATTATCGCCCAGTCAGCCCAACATCAATTCCAGGAAAGATCCTAGAGCAGATCATGAAACAGTCAGTTTGTAATTACTTAGAAAGCAATGTTGTAATCACTCAAAGCCAGAATGGATTTCTCAGAAATAAGTTATGCCAGACTAATCTTATCTCTTTTTACAATAGGGTTACAAGCTTGATAGATGAAGGGAATGCTGTAGACGTAGCATATCTTGATTTCAGTAAGGCCTTTGTCAAAGTTCCACATGACATTCTTGCAAAGAAGCTAGTAAAATGCAGATGGACAGGGCTACTGTTAGTTGGATTTGTAATTGGTTGACCGGCCAAACCCAAAGGGTGATCACCAATGGCTGCTTTTCATCCTGGAGAGAAGTGACTAGTGGGGTGCCACAGGGTTCTGTCTTGGGCCCAGTGCTATGCAATATCTTCATTAATGACTTGGATGAAGGAGTGGAGGGCATTCTGATCAAATTTGCAGATGATACCAAATTGGGAGGGGTTACTAATTCCCCAGAGGACAGGATCAAATTTCAAAATGACCTTGACAGATTGGAGAGCTGGGCCAAAGCTAACAAAATGAATTTGAAAAGAGAGAAAGGTAAGGTCCTGCACTTAGACAGAAAAAATGGAACAGACAAATATAGGATGGGGGACGCGTGGCTAGATAGCAGTACATGTGAAAGGGATCTAGGAGTCTTGGTAGATCACAAGCTGAACATGAGTCAGCAGTGTAATAAGGCAGCCAAGAAAGCCAACGCGATTCTTGGTTGCATTAATAGGAGTATGGTTTCTAGATCGAGGGAGGTAATGGTACCACTCTATTCTGCATTGGTTAGGCCTCAATTGGAATACTGTGTAGAGTTCTGGGTACCTCAATTCAAGAAGGATGTCGACAAGCTGGAACCTGTCCAGAGGAGGGCAACCAAAATGGTGAAGCCATGCCCTATGAAGAATGGCTTAGGGAGCTGGGTATGTTTAGTCTGCAGAAGAGAAGGTTAAGAGGGGACATGACAGCCATGTTTAAATATTTGAAGGGATGTCATGTTGAGGAGGGAGCGGGCTTGTTCTCTGCCACTCCAGAGACTAGGACAAGGAGCAATGGATTCAAGCTGCAGGAAAGGAGATTCCACTTGAACCTCAGGAAGAACTTCCTGACAGTCAGAGCTGTCCAGCAGTGGAATATGCTGCCTGGGAGTGTGGTCGAGTCTCTCTCTTTGGAGGTTTTTAAGGAGAGGCTGGATGGCCGTCTGTTGGGAATGCTTTGATGGGTGTTCCTGCATAGCAGAGGGTTGGACTCGATGGCCACTGGGGTCTCTTCCAACTCTATGATTCTATGATTCTATGAAGTGCCACTGCAGAGAGGCCTTCTCCTGCATCCTACCACAATGTATTATCTCCACTGGTGGGACACTGAGAGCCCTTCCAATGGACCATACTTCTTTAGACTACAACATACAAGAATTCCTCAACCAGTCTGGCCAGTAAATAAAAATAACTTTCCTGGGGCCTTTTCGCACTATCCAATTGTTACCATACTCTACCAACCTCCTACAAGATATGCAATTGTCATAAACTGAACTTATTAATGATTGGGGAACATAATTGGGGTCATGCTGATCAAAGATGTGTTCAGGGTCATAAAAGTTCAGATAGGATTATGCAGAAAACCTCAACACTGATGGGTTTGTGCTAATCCCTTCACTGCTTCAGGCTCTTGACACTTTTGAATACAATGAAAGGCAAACTGACCAGGTTGGTGAGCAATGAGATACCATCCCTCTATCTCACCCTACAGAGATCTTCTCTATGTACCCTATCTGACAGAACATTAAGAGATTGTCATAAGTCTCATCAACGTTCTGTCATTCCAGAGTTAACCAATCAGCCCATTCCAGACCCCTTTGTCAGTCCTATGGGAAACCCATCACAGCTGTGTCAATGGACTCCTTCAGGGTGTAAAATAAGGTATAAAAAACCCAGCTTTGACCCCAGCCAATTTAGTACATAGTATCCCAAACTGCTGGTCCTCCATGTTACCCTCAGATGCTGTCTGAGTCCCTCTGCTGTGGCCCCCCCTTCTTCAAGATTGGTAACTATCACCCTTTCCACCCAAATCTCTTTCTATCTTTCTTGCCACACTTTCTGATAGCCTTATATGGTTCTCATCTGATCTCTCATGTGTTCATCAATTCAAATAAAATACTTTGTTTAACTTTAACTTTAACTGGAGTCCTCTCTATAGTTAGTAGCGGTATACACAGGTAAAAAGATCCTTCTGTTACCCTCTTCTTGCAGGCCTCCTTTGAGCTATAATTCCCCCAAATGCTAAGGAGATGCTGGCATTGCGGGTGGACCCCAACATCCCCCACCTCTTAGGGTAACACAATTATTGCATTATGATTCCACCACTTGGAAATCTGAGATTTGTAGTTTATGGAGAGGCATGTAGAATTTTCACCCAGAGAGTTCTGGGTGCCACAGAAAACTACAAACCCCAGGGTTTCATGGGATGCAGACACAGCTGATATGAAAATCATAGCACTATAATGATGTAGTGTGAAAGGCCCTGAATATAAATGGTAAGAGTACATAATCTGAAATGCATCTGAACTGAAGTGGAGGAAGTTAGATCAAAGGTCAAATTTCAGGTTTCATTCTTATCTCCATTTGCTAAAATCTGCATAAGTTATTTGACCATCTTAAGTTTTTCCATAGCCATTTTCAAAGGAGGCTGCATTAATCTCATGTCAAAAAAAAAAAAAAGGAGAGTCCTACAGTACTCTGAAGGCTTATAGACCCTATCTCCTTGCATTCCTGCCAGAGTTTTAAGATCCTTGGGAGAGGGCCTTCTCTCAGTTCCTCCATCTTCACAGGTATGTTTGACGAGACACAGGAGAGAACCTACTGGGTGTCTGTTCAGGCTGTGGAATTTTCTGCCATGGAAGGCTCAGCCAGCTCCCCCTGCCCACCTACTCTCTTTTCGCTGCCAGGCAAAGATTTTTTCATTTGACCAGGACTCTGGCTAACTGGCTATGCAGTAAGATTTTTTAATGGGATGTCTGTACTGGACTTATATTATTATAGTCATATTTTAAAATGATATTACATGCTTTTCAGCCACTGATGCTAATTTAAGCATCTTAGCTTTGTATCACCGGTGTTTTCTAGATGCACCTTGTTGTAATTCATGATGTGAGCTGCTTTGGTCCCATGTCAGAAGAAGAGTGGGATAAAAATTAAATAAATATAAATAATACATTTATTATAACATAAGCTTGTGTAGACTACAGCGAACTTCACACATCAGATGTTGTTGGCAATGGGCTGTGAAAGCCAATGACATCATCAGCCTCTATCCTTCAAATTCCCTAAATTCAGCTGCAAGCCAATAGCTGGAAGGGAAATGGATTTCACCAGCAATAATACTTTGTTATAGACCATCTCTGTTGTAATGCAAAGTATTTTGGAGTGTCTTGGTCATAAATTGACACTTAAGACCGATTACCTCTACAAAAGTCCTGCTTAGGGCTGCCAGTTTGAAAACTGGAGAAGGCTAGTCCTTACCTTTAATGGTTGAGTAAAAGAGGGAGGTGTTGGTTGTGGCACAGGCAGGGAACAAACACCTACTGAAATTCCCTTGTCTACACAGCCATTAAAGATACAGAAGCCATATTCAGTTTGCACTCTGGCAGTCCGAGTCTTGCTCCTGACAAAAATAAGAACATTTTTTGGTTTTTGGTACAGATCAACAAAGCCACCTGCATTTTGGGACTCATCATGTAGATGCAGCCATAGTGAGTGTCATGGCGGGTATACGCAACTTTCCCGCTATTCAGAGTAGCTTACAGGCAGTAAAATACAAAATTAAAACAAAGCAATAAACATCAGCAAGTCAATAAATAACATTCCATCACACTCAAGACAAACATCTGGAAATATCTTTGAATGCTATCTATGTGAAGTAGTTTTCACAGAAGATGGGAGATTTCGCTTACCACGATGGCTCCAGCAACTATTTACTTGGATAGTACAAAAATGATTAAGCATTTTCACATTACATTCAGTATACTTCGTATGTATGAGAGTATGAGACGCATCAATGCTAAAACGGAAACTTCGTTTTAATACGGGCGGAGATAAATAGCTTTTCAAATCTCCAGGCCTGATACAAGAAAAGGATTGATAATACACAGTCTAGATCTCCTCACAAACAAGTTCGCTCATTCCAAAGGAGACTATTCCTAAAAGGAGCACAAGAGGCAGAAAGCCTCAAGAACTCGCCCCAGCTAGAATGTGGTTAGACTGGTGTCCTTCTTATCCGCCACAAGCCCATACAGACGTTATATATGAGGGGAAAGGGAACGCGAATGACGTCCACTGCCCCAGAGCGGCTGAACTTTACTTCTGAAAACGCTTACTCGGGTAACGTCTGAAACGAATAACCAGTCACTGCCTAAACGGGAAGTCCGGGCCGGTCAATGCTGGCGTGTCCCTCCCTCAGAACTACGGAGTCTCCGAAAAGCGCCGCCCCCTCAGCGAACTTCTGTGTCTTTCGCCGCCACCGCGGCAGCTGCTGCCCCTTCGGGGTCTTTCCCAGCGGGAGACGCTCCACCTCCGCGCTCCGCCCGACGCCTCGTCCTGCGCCGGCCCCTCCCCTTTCTTTTCCCTTCTGCGCTTCGGTGCGTGGCTGGGCGGCAGGACGGTGCAGTGGAGTCCGGATAGGGAAGGAGCAAAGGACGACCTCCGCGGCCTCAGTCGGCAACCATGTAAGTGTAGGGCGTGTGTGTGTATGTGTGTGCGGGGCAACATTAAACTGGGCACCGCCCTCCCTTCGCTCCCGCGTCTTTATAGCTTGGCACGGAGACGCAGTGCTTCTCGCCTCCCTCTGGATGCCCCAAAGAGCGGCGGACTGAGGAATCGCGCGGGGAAACCCCACTTCTCTCTCTTTTCCTCCTACGAAGGATTGGGCCCCGAGACGCTCTCTCCCATCGTCCTTCGCTGGGGAAGACTGACAGCAGCCCTTGCTTCTCCCCAGGTTGTCCCTAAAGTAGGGAAAGTCCTTGGCCGTGCACCCCTCTTTCTCCTCCTTGGTTTAAGTGCTGAGATACTCGCAAGCGGTGAGGGGAGTTGCAAGTAAGCCTTTTCCCAGGTCGCGTTTACGTTATCCACTGGAGGAGAACAGAAAGGCAACCTCTTTCCCACTTAAAAAATGGAATTGCTAAAGTGAAAACTGGAGAAGGCTCCTGCTCTCTTAACAGTTTTGTAGAAGAAGGAATTTCAGCAGGTGTCGCTTGGTACCTGGTTGTGTGACAAGCAACACCTGCCGAAATTGCCTCCTCTACACATTTATTAAAGGCACAGGAGCCCTTTCCAGGTGTTGCTCTTGGGATCCAAGGAGGGAATCTATCTTCCTTATTCCCCCCATGAGAGTGGGAGTATTATAAGGGCTCCTTCCTTTGCTTGCTTCCGAGTTGGGATGGAAAGACATCAGGAATCTCTTTATCTTGTGTGCATACCTCAGCTCCATTGGGTCCCAGATTGGGTTGTGTGGAAGAAGGAGTTTTTAGCAGGTATTCCTTGTCATGCAAACACCTGCTGAAATGATTTCTGTACATAACTGTTAAAGTTACAGGAGTTCTGTTTCTTATTTCACCTAGAAACTTGAACTGGAAAAAAAGTGGGATTTAAAGTAAATAAATAAGATGTTGCTACCTGAAACTATGGGTCTGTGAGCCATTGAGTGCTGGTTCCTAGTGAATTTCCATAAAAGAAAGACAGAAACAATTGTAGGCCAGGGATGTAAATAATGGACCTGGTCCCTGGCATAATGAGGAAGGAAAAATAAATGCTAATCCCTCAGATGAAGTGCTTGGGAAGCGCTGCTCCAGGGTCCACGCTCTGGGCCTTGTTTTTAGATAGTGGTGATGCTGAATAAATATGTTTAGTGCCAGTGGAATACTATGGTGAGACTTCGACCATTTCTGTGCTAGCCTGTTATAGTGCTATTATTCCACTTTCAACATAATATGGAATCCTGGGGGTTGCAGTTGGATGTTGAAAGTGGAATAATAGCACTATAACAGGCTAGTGTGGAAGTGGCCTTCCTTTTTAATTCGAATATTCCATCTCTGAACTGCTTCCATGCCTGTGGTATGGGTGAGGACATGGAATAGTTTCTACATCAGGGTTTTGGGCACGGTTAAGGGCTAAGCAGGGTGAGTCTTGAGGCAGCCATTCTTCAACTCTCTGTGCTGCTGTTTTCCTGTTGGGATGGGAAATACTTCTTTTCTCAGTGAAATTCAGCAAGGTAGAGTAGTATTGGGTACTTTCTGTTTTTTAAAGAAATTATTCAGTATGTATTGAATACATTCCACTCTGCACAATATAGACATAAGTATCTTTCCTTTTCACTCTCTGTGTGTTGAGAGTGTGCATGTTATTGCTTGTGGGGTTGAAAATGGAATTCAGGGCAACCTTTCCTGACCTGGTGTCTTCCAGGTGTGTTGAATTACAGCTGTCACTACCCTCACCCTTGTGCCCAGTGGTCATGCTGGATGGTGGTGATGGGAGCTGTAACCCAACATACATGGAAGACCTCAGAGTTTAGAATGTTGCTCTACAGAATAAGGCCTCTACCAGTTTGATGCTCTTGATGTTTATGGGTATGTGGATGCAGTTCGTCCTCTTACCGCTGTGCTGAGTAAGGGGAGGGGGCAAGAACCTCTAGTAGTGGCAAAAAGTTACAGAGAAGGCATTGAGATTGTGGTGGCAACAAAAAGTGAAGGGATTTGAGGAGCTAGGATTTGGGCAATAATAGCTAGCATGTGAATGTAGGTCTTGAAAGGAAAAAGAAGAGGCTGGCACATGCAATAGAGACTTTGAACTACTGGCAGAGGGATCTGGGTTTTTTTGTTTGTTTATTTTTTCCTTTGCACTCATTTTTTTCTGGTCTGTTTGTTGTGGGCAGTTGCCACATTGATAATAATAGGTAATCTTCATTTTCCATTTCATAACTGAACAGCCTTTCTTTGCAAAATGCCTGATTACATTTCCAGTTCTTGAGTGCTCGCTGGCGCTCTCTCTCTCTCTCTCTCTGATTGCCAGTAGGCTGTGAGTTGCCTGCTCCCTGCTTGCTATTGTATGCAGCCCATTGCATTATTTCTGTAATTTGCAGTGTGGGTTTCATAGCCTGAAAGTTCTGCCAAGGAGATTAGCAGGGTGTAATTATTAGATGGAAGCCTTCTGCTACCTGCCACTTGCCTTCCTGGCCCAGAAACTCATGGTGCTGAGGCCATTTCTCTTGTGCTCTGTCTTTTAATATATGGTGGAGAAGACTAGTTAAGAAACAGAAGCCATTCAACGCCTAATGGGTAGCATAGTTCAGAGCTGGCTTTTGGGACCTAAACATTCATGAGTTTATAAGACTTGCTGTGGGTCAAGGTAGATCAGTTTCTTGATACTTTTGGAAAAGAAAGGTAAGGAAAAACATTTTTTAGGTATAGCAATTGGGAGATAAGAACTGCAGTGAAAAAGGACTATCTAATTTGGAAAAATGCCTGGAGGAGTAGGAGGAAAGCAGTTCCTTCCCTTCTAGGTTGCAGCCTCTGAGTCTGTTTTTCTTTTACTTTTTTACTTTGATCTGTCATCATGATTTGTGTCCTGTCTTTCAGGGCACCTTGTATATTAAAATGGTGAAACAAAAATCATTACAGTAAAGATCATATATGGAGACTAGTTTGCACATTTAGTTTGATTTTTGCATATATTCCTATCTATATTGTAGTTTATTCTGTGTTAGTTTTTACAAAAGATGAGGAGTACTTGATATTTACACAATGGCAGTTTAGGAGAAAATGTGCTGAATACATATTGTCTTTGCATTGTTTGTGCACTCTCTAATCAGTATGTTTTTCTACACAAGATGGATTGTGTTCAGTGAAGTCATATGAGGTTACCCCAGAGTTCACTTTTCCTTTCTACAGAGGAAGTGGGTGTTATATGCTAGAGCAAGGAGGCAGAATGGGTCTTATGCTCATAGTGGTCTATGGAACAAATGGTTTAGTAGTGGGTGGCACATCCTTCTATGGCACAGAGTATGTGCTCCTGGGTCCCCTTCAGTTTAACTCTGCCTTGACAAATCCACATTAAGGCTTGTTAAGCTCTTTATCCAAATATGGCCTTGAGTTCCCATGTGAATGATCATTTTGATTAACATTACATTTTTCTTGCACCTTTTCTGTAGGGCAGATTTTTATCTTTGCAATTACTCTGTGAAACAGGGTGGTTTCTTGTTGTTGCATGCCTTCAAGTTGTTTCTGATTTAGGGTAACCCTAAGGTGTGTCAGTAAAGGTTGGACCAAACCTGTAGAAAATACTTTGTGATGTCGGTCGTTAAGTGCACCTGTGGAGAGCCATGTGACTTTAGCTGAGTCATGCTGAGTCATGCTGATGAACAACCAGGGGAGAAGGTTGCATCAGGTGTGGGGAGAATGCAAAGGCTGGCAGGATTGCATCAGCTAGTGTGAGTATAAATGTAGCTGAGAGCTAGCCAGCAAGGTACACACGGTGCCTGACGTATCTGCTGGAGGCTCTGTCAGGAAGAGCAAGCAGGGGGATACTGGAATGCTTTCTGAAGATTCTTGTAAATATGTACACAGTATAACTCAAGAATAAATTGCCTCCTTGATGGAAGAAAAGAATTGGCGTGGGTGAGTTTTTCCTGGCTACAGTGCATTGCTGTTAAGGTATTCTCTGCTGCTGGGCACGCTTCCAAAGCTGTGGGAGCAATCTCTGCTATATTTTGGGTGTGACAAGGTGAACGTATTATGGGATTTTTTCACCAAGGCTTGTTCAGAGGGGTTTGTCTTTGCTGAGGCTGAGTGAGTGTGAATTCCCCAAGGTCACCCAGTGGGTTTCCATGGCCAAGTGGGAATTTGAAGCCTGGTACCCACAGTCATAGTCCAATGTTCAAACCACTATACCACACTGGCTCATGAAATAGTAATATTTGTGTTGTCAAATGTGCATTGCCAGAGAATCCTGACCAGATCTTGGGAATAATATTATACAAATAATAATGTTATTGTAGGTTTGGGGATAATGAGGATATAAAAACATTACTTTTTGCAAAGTAACATTAAAAACTGTTCAGGGTGTTGAGTAATGTTTATTCATTGCTTCTAAAACATTGAGGTTGGAACATTTTCTTTATTGAATAAAAACAAACAGCAACACTGCAAAACAATACAAAAAACTAAACACATGATAATATAATACAAATGAAAAACCAAACAATATGTAACAAAGCTGCAAATATCTAACAAAATTACAACTAATTTAAAAAAAAACTACAAATACCTAAAAAATGGTTCTGCCCTTGTTGCAAACAGCACATGTTAATAAAACAGTTACACCTAATTAATAAATCCTAAATTTATACCAGAAATACTAATACTATTTCATAACCGTGCTATAACTGATAGGTGAATTATCATCCTAATTATATAACTATAAAATTAGTAAAAATCATTTATAGTCAAGTGTAACCACTAATCAGCCTATTCTGTATAGTAACTTAGTTTAAACTAAGAAAATAATATTTTATAATAACAAATGGAATAAAACTACTAATTCCAGTTACACTTCTCATATAGTAGTAAAGATTAGCCTAAAACCAATATTTTTTTAAAAAACCAGATCATCATTGATATCAAATCACTTCATTCCTTTCCAAATAATCAATATTAATAAGTAATATTAAATGGCCTTTTAGGAATATTTAAATGTGACTTTGTTTCTGGAAAGAAAGAAAAAAGAAATAGGAAGACTGATTTTGATGAAGGAAGAGATTTGCAAGAATCAGAAGAGGAGCCCAAGGATGCTGAGGAAAAGAAATTGACATATGTCTTTCATTCTTATAAGTGAAAATCAGATCTTTAAAATCAGTCACAGCTGGAAGACTGGTGAATTTGTCCACCAAAGAGTTGTACTTTTCCCTTTTCCTGAGATCTTTTAAAAATACATAAAGTTGTCATGAGTTTTCTATAATATCTTCTGGTCAAACTCTAAAAATTGATCTTTCCGCTTTTAACTGAAAGCTGGGCTATAACATTACTTGGAACCTTCATCTTTCTTGCATGAGCTATATTGGCTCTCACCAATTCTTGCTGTATACTTATCTCAGTTTGAGTAATTTTGATTTCAGAGTCTTGAATAATTTCTCGCTGGATTCCTGTTGCTTCCTTATTCTTTTGAACTTACACAGATACTTGAAAAATATCTGTTGGGTTTTTATATTTCACTTGTCCCATGATCTGCTCTCATTCAGTTTATGAATGCATCAAGCTTGTTCTCAGTGGAAACTGTGAATTGCCTGAATTCTGTCAGGAATCTCATGAAGTACTCAGGCACATTATCCTCCTCAACTAAGTCTTTTCTAATTTGTTTGTCATTTTCCAAAGTTACAGTCATAATTATTTTATATATAAAAAAAGAGAAAGCATTAGTAGACTCAATGCCCCTTTTCTCCCATGTTATCTCATAACTATCAACTATTCTCAAACCGGACAGCTTGTATTCCCGAACATAGAGACAGCTCTTGCATACATTTTCTAGGGATAGTAGAAAGTGGAACGGTACCAACCAGTAAGCAGATTAGCAAAATTGCCTTAAAGTCCAGTCTTTGTAAGTCCAAACACGACAATCTTAGAGGTAACAATGAAGTCCTATTCAGTTATATAGATATATATATAAGCCATCTGGATAAATCATAGTCCAAATATAAACATCCAATTAACGAAACCAAATATAACAATTCATTCATTCAGAAAAAAAAGAAAATACTCAGTCCTCTAAGAGTCAAGATCAAAAGTCATAGGTGCAGAGTCAATTATAAAGTTAGTAGTCATGTCCTTCATGAATCCAAAAGTAAAAAAGAAAAGACAATACAAGGGTTGAATTATTTAACTTGTTTAGGAATCATTCCCATTGCAGTTAAAAAAAAAAGGGTACTGTCACTTTAAATCCTCTGTTTATGGGAAGGCTGTTAAACATTGGGGACATAGTTTCACTGTTGCAATCAAGGGCTCCTTGTCTTCCTTAAGCAACAATGTTAATAAGATCAAAATATGTAAATAGAAGAGGTCCAGAGAAGAGTTCAGGTAATGTCCTTATGGAAGGTGGAAATCACTCACCCCCGGCTCCTCCAAAGCACACAATTGTCGCCTCAGCTTCAGGATACGTTGTAGCTGCTCCATTCCTGAGTAAGCAGCCTGCTGGTCCGATCTCAGCAGGTTCAGAGTCTTTGGGCTCTCCATGTATCAGAGGGTCCACAAGCTTGACAGGAGGAGCTCCTCACCCTATCAAGCACAACACTTTGGAGTTTGCAATCTAGCGAACTCTTGCTAGATTGTGTCTTCCATAAGCCCGGCCAGAAACTGAAACTATTACTTCTAAAACATTGTTTTCAGGGCAGTATTTTGGCCGTTACTTGGGACAGCTCTCTGTTTCTCCCAGCTTCAGTTTATGATGCAAACTCAGTGATCATTAGACTATGTTACATTTACTGTGTTTATTGGTTTTAGACACATCTGGCCTGGTACAACTTTTTTTTTTGGCTATTCCTTTTTTGGATCGTATTGTTCAGACTGTTAATTAGAAAGATTGCTGCTAAATATTGAGAGTCTTGATATGATTGTGTAGGTTTACTCTAGATGATTATCTGGTCTTTTATGGCTTTCTGCAGTCATATTTCAGTAGAATGGTTTCAGTAGGGAGGTCAGCTTAACCACCAAGTATCCCCAGACTCTCTTGATTTCAGCTTGTGGGGTTAACAAAATAAATAACTTTTAGGAGTAGATAGAAAAATAAAAAACGTAAGCAGATAGAGGAACTTTTTAGTTGATGTTTCCTGCCAGATGAGTAGAATTTAACTTTTGGGAAGGATTGTATTCATAACATAGGAATGCTCTTGGAACTATCACTGTCATAAGAGGCTCAAGGAACCCTATGACATGGAGTGCCTTTTATTAACTTAGGACTCTAACAGACAAGCTAGTATGTTTGTCTGGAGACAGATAGATTGGTTGTAGTGTACAAAGGCATCTTGTAGCATATTTGAGATTACATGAGAGCAAGAAGTTTGTAGAGTAAACTTTCATAGACTCAGTCTACTTTATCAGGTGATCTCTTGTGGGGCCACTGTAATGTGTTCTTTGTTGGACTACCATTGAAGATGGTGCAAAATATGGTAACAGTTATTCTAACTGGAACCAAGTGTGTTGAATGTAACATGTTCGTCCCTTTCACTAAGCTGCAGGTTCTTATAATTTCTAGTTTGGTCACCAAACTTAAAGCTGTATGCTTTTTTGATATGTGGGGTAGTGAGTGAGGCAGGCTTATCCAATTCCTCTTTTTTTTCCTTCCTCTGTTTTGCTGTTCACACATGCTCGGTAAGGGATTCTGGAAGCAGGTACATAGGGCTGCTGTAGGATTAGTTGGGGTAGAATCCTGTTACTTTCCATCTCAACCTTTTTTATTGTTGTGTTGTTGGAACCTGGCACCAGAAGTCTGTGTTTTACCAGCCCTCGTTCCCTCACTTTTAATGTCCAATTAGACAGAGGATGAGGATGAAAAGACGTTGCACCATCATAGGCTTTGTTAAATGAAGGATGCCTGTATTCTGGGTTGTAGCTCTCATAAGGCTAGGTACCATTACTGATGGGTAGGACAGCAGATTGTCTACCCTTGGTTATGTGACGTAGAAGTACAGATTATATTATGCTGGTCTGGGCAACCTGCAGTCTTCTATGTGTTGCTGAATTATAACTCCCATCATACTTTCCTGTTGACAAGGCTGGCTAATGCTGATAGAAATTAAAATCAACATCATTGACAGAGAAATGCAAACAGTGAGATTCAGAGAAAAGTAAAGACCGGTATGGGAGGCAGGCTGTGTGATAGAGTATGAATCTGAAATTGGAGCTGCTTCTTAGCTAATATGAACTTGCATTTCATAAACTCAGGAAAAAAAAGTCTGAAAGCAGATGTTTAATACCCAATAAACATCAGAAAGTACAGAGAGAGAGAGGGCGATCTAGCATTAGCAACCACCCCACGTCTCTGAGGCTCCTCGGCTCAGAACTTCCTTCATTAACTCCCTATGAGAGGTCATGAGAGCCTTATTGACGTAGTATAGTATTTACAGTTGTGCAGGTGGGAGATAGGTAGGAAGGGCAGAGCTTAAATCGCGCAGTAGAGTTTTCCTGTATCAAATCTACTGCGCAGACAGCTTGTCCCTCAGATACTTTGAAATCCAGCTTTTTGCATCTTCCTCAGTCTGCCTCAGTCAGTATTTCCCACAGGACATGTAGATTACGTCCCCTGGATTGCATTACCATCAGCTAAAAGAAGGGAAGAATCTGTCTCAAATGTGGAATGGTTCTTTCTATCCAGATCATTCCACAAATATCTCTGTATCAAAAAGCAACCAGCTAACTGTTTTGTTCTCATGGCAACATATCATGGGGCTATTGTTCTTTCCACATATCCGGGTGTTGCCTTTGGGCAGCTTACCTCATAGCCCTGACCCAGAGGTATGTTACAAAAGTGTAACAGCATATAATATTTTTTCACAAGATACAAGAAAGAATCTTAAAGATATATGATATTAATTGTATATTTGACCCACAGTTAAGTTTTTCCTTAGTTGTGTCTATGGATCAAGGATATTCATCTGAAAAGCTGCAGTTGGGTTTAATGTTTTGCTTCATTTTGGGGGGAAATATGGACAGGATAATGCAGAACTGGGGCATGTGTCTCCTCCAGACATGGTTGGACTGCATCTCCCATCATCCCTTAGCTTAGCACAGTCAGAAGAAGGATCATGGAACTGCAAAATGTCCAGCAAAATGTGGAGAGTCCCTTTTTCTCATCTCAAGCATCCAATCACAGGAATCCTAAAGAGGTGAAGAAACAAATTGGCAAGGCAAGATTAACACCCAGAAGCCATTTACTACAAGACAGACTAAAACCACAAAATGACAGAATACACCAAGTGGTCACGTACAGTCCACAGCTGAGACTACTCAACTGCATAATCATTGGGCTACAACCAGTTCTAGAGGATAACAGCCCTTTCACAAACTCTGTGAAGCAGGCCTTTATTGGCCTACAGATCACCTCCAAATTTTAAAACTACTCACAACAAGATACATAACGTGGATGGTAATATAGGGACAAGACCCTGCCACAAAATCTGATTCGAACTCTGTCCCCACATCTACTTTGGGAGCAATATTACAGGGATCAGTAATATCTCCCACAACATCAGAGGTTCATTTACTGTTCTTCCTTCAACATGAAACGTGCCATCTTCTTCCAGCAATGCCTCTCTGCTCTCTTCATTGGACAAACAGGACAGTCTCTACACAAGAGGATTAATGGACATAAATCTGACACTAGAAATAACAGTACTCAAAAACCAGTTGCGGAACATTTTTAACTTTCCTAGACATGCAGTAAATGATTTAAAGGTTATGGTCCTTGAATAAGAAAATAAAAAGGAGGATGAGAAACTGGTGAATTGAATTATTTTCACAAATCCCAATCCACTGTAAAGATCTGAAAGACCTGTATCACATCTTCCAGCCCTTTGAAAATTTAGGGCAAGTGTCATGATTTGCATCTTTCTGGATCCTAATATATTCTATCCTACAACTGTGTCAGTATACTTTATACCTGAGCATTCATTATCACTCTGTACTGGTATGAAAGAAGTGGGTTTATAGCCACAAAAGCTCATGCAAAAATAAAAACCAATTAGTCTTAAAGATGCTGCCACATTCCTTTTTCTCCTCTCCCTTCCTTCTTCCTTGTAATCCCAAGAATGTATTCCTCCCAGAAGTATATGTTCCGGTAATATACTTCCAAGTCCTTCACCTTTAATGTTCTCTTTTCTAGGGACTTTTATTAAGATATAGCTCACCAGCTGTGTGTGACATGCTATGTTAATCTTATTCATGACTTCAAATAGAAGTGCTTAAAAACAAACCAGAGCCAGGGCAGCCTAATTCTAAGCATATTTACCCGGTATTGAGTACTGCTGACTTCAGCAGCGCTTATTCTGTTTTTCAGGTGGTTCAGGATCTCAGCAGCTGTAGAAGTAGATTTAAGATGCATTAAAGAGATGTAAGATGAAGCCAGAAGAACAAGAATGCATCACAATCTGTTCTAGAATCTGGCTTATGAGCTTATTTTGGAGCTGCTGTTGTTCAAGTGCTGCTTGGAGTTAGTATATGGCTACTAAGGTAGGCAGGCTGTTGTTTGTATGTATGGTAGGTGGGATGACAAAGAGAGAAAGAAATTGAGAGAAGCTATAGCAGCTGTGGCTGGATACTTTTCAACCTCTTTCTGTTGTCTGGAAAGTCTGCATGATTCCTGGGGTTGGGCTTGCTTAGAGAATAGATGCAATAGATGAATTCTAAGGCAGTCTGTGTCTCCTGTCTTATTACTTTCTGGCTTAGCTAAATGTGGGAGCTTATGTCTGAACCTTGGAGCTACTAAGCTGAACCTTGTTTTCATTTCTAGGGCTAATTCACAAGCTCTCTATGTGATATACAATTTTAACCCCATTCACAACATTTGTACAGAAGTGGTAAAGACAAATGAATCAGTACAGTGTAATTCAAAAATCTATTTGTCCATAAGGCAGCCCTGCTGAGTTCAGGTGGAATTTTCTGGGTGTTGCAGAACTTACTCCATCATTGGGGACTTCTTCCAATATTTTAAAAAAGGTGTGTTCTGTTCCATGACAGCTTTCCTACTCATGTGACTTCCTTCTGTGTCTGCATTCTGTACATCTCCCATCCAGAAGAGGCTGGATGCTATTAAAAACCACTTGCTGTTGCCATGTGGCTGCTTGATGGTGTGTTTGCACAATTATAGCAGCTTAATGTTACTTTAACTGCCATGGGTCCATCATCTGGAATTCTGAGATCTGTAATTTATTAAGGTATTTAGAACAGTGGTTCTTAACATTTTCTTTACTGTGGACTCCCTGTAAATATTTGTCGCTGGGACACCCAAGACTCAGATATTTAAATTTAGATTTAAATATTCAAATATGCAAGTATTTAGTTAAATACTCAAATATTTGTTTGTTTGTTTGTCTGTTTATTATTAAAGCCTTCTGGACACTAGGATTCAAATCCCTGCTCAGACACTAAGCGACTTTGACCAAGTTACATTATTTCAGCCTCAGAGGAAGGCAAAAGCAAACTCTCTCTGAACAAATCTTGCTAAAAAAAAACCTGTGATAGGTTTACCTTAGAGTTGCTGTAAGTCAGATGTGACTTGAAGGAACACAACAAAAAATGTCACTGATCGGGGAGATTCTTTCTAGTGAACATGTCTGTCCTCTTTGAAAACTGACTTCTGGCGACCCTAGGTAACCCTATCATAGGGGTTTTCTTGACAAGATTTGTTGCCTTTGACTTTCTCCAAGGCTGAGAGAATGTGACTTGCCTGTGGTCATTCAGTAGGCTTCCATGGCAGAGTGGGGATTCAAACTCTGGTCTCCAGAGTCATAGTTTGAGTATACGCACATGCCTGCCACCGTGTCCCTTTCATCAGGAATATGGCAGCCGGGAGTGTGGGCGCAGAGGGGTATAGCAGTGGGCATGTGTGTACGCTCAAACTGCTCCCTCATTTGCAAACAAAGGAGTAGTTTTGGAACCCACCCATCTTTGCAGTTGCATCCCTGTTGCTGCCACTGCTGTTGGTATCCAACAACAGGGCTTTGTTGACCCTAGGTTAAGAACGAGTGATTTAAAATACTCTGCTAGAGAGCTCTAACCTGTTCTCCCCCGAGCTACAGTTCTGTTAGTTAGTTAGTATGATTTAACTCTTGAGTCCTTTCTTCTCAGAGTACTTTTTGGAGCTTTTGTTCAGGAGAGAGTAGACTAGAGTTATCTAGCAGATTTTTCTAGGTGCCTCACTAAATTACAAATCCCAAGATTCCATAGCATATAGGCATGGAAGTTAAAAGTAGTATGAAACTACTATAATTGTACAGTATGGCTGCACCCTTGATCTTGTTACATTTTTATCTAATGTTGTTGTAGAATTTCTTCCTGTTTACATTTTTAACGTTAATTTCTAATCTGAAAAGCTCATATTTCTCAATAAAGTAAGACCAAAGCTTTTTTTTTAAAAAAAGTTCCTCTAAAATCTGATAATGCACAGTATAGATGGCCCTTTTGGACCCATAGAAACCAAATTATTAGTAGGAAGGAGTTCAGATTAACTATCCTACATGCTCCTTTGGCTGCCGTCACTGGTGCGGGTGTGCCCTCAGGAGGCAGCAGAAGGTGAGAGAGGGGGGCACAGGAGACAGGCAGCAGGGAAAGAGCTCTTTCCCTGCTTGGCTTTCATCTGCGCCCCCCCACTTGCCCGATCACGGGAGTGGAAGCCAGAAGAAAGGCAAGCAGGGAAGTTCTTTCCCCGCTTGGCTTTCCCCTGCACCCTCTCGATGGTGCGGGCCCACAGTTATTTGCGCTTTTTTCATTTTCACGGGCGTTCTGCTTCCCCATCCCTTGAGAAAGTGAAGGGCCTACTTACAGGTATACTTCAGTTAACAAAGTTACCAGGCATTACTTAACAGAAAATGTGATTCTTAGTAGCAAAAATATCATGGAAAGAATAGGGTTATGTTTCTATACTACAAAAAAGATAAGTACAGTAAACTTCTGATTCAAAACTAACGATATGCACGTTTGAAATGAAACAGCCAGTCAGGCAAGCTTCACATTAATAAATAAATGCATTTTTCTAGAGTCCCTTGAAGGCTTTTTTCAAAAGGCATACAGGGATGATATTTAAGCAAGTAGCCAGAAGATGTAGGGAGAAGGTCAGAAAGGCTAAAGCACAGAACGAACTTAGGCTGGCCAGAGACATTAAAAACTATAAAAAAGGCTTTTTAAAATATGTCCGCAGCAAAAGGAAAAGGAAGGAGATGATAGGGTCGCTGCACAGAGAAGATGGAGAATTACTAACAGGGGGAAGAGAAAAGGCAGAACTACTTAACACCTTCTTTGCCTCACTTTTTTCCCAGAAGGATAAAAGCACTCAACCTGGTTGTTGGGGAGCAGGTGAGGAAGCAGGGGAGATGCGGCACATAATAGATAGAGAGGTGGTACAAGAATACCTGGCCACACCGGATGAATTCAAGTTTCCAAGGCCAGATGGATTGCATCCTAGGATATTAAAAGAACTGGCAGAGGTCATTTCGGAACCGCTTGCTATAATCTTTGAGAAATCTTGGAGGACAGGAGAAGTTCCAGCAGACTGGAGGAGGGCAAATGTTGCCCCCATCTTCAAGAAGGGAAAAAAAGAGGACCCAAATAATTATCGCCCAGTCAGCCTGACATCAGTACCCGGAAAGATCTTGAAGCAGATCGTTAAGCAGTCAGTTCCTAATCACCTAGAAAGCAATGCGGTAATCACTAAAAGTCAACGTGGATTTCTCAAAAATAAGTCATGCCAGACTAATCTTATCTCTTTTTATGATAGAGTTACTAGCTTGATAGATGAAGGGAATGTTGTGAATGTAGCATATCTCGATTTCAGTAAGGCCTTTGACAAAGTTCCCCATGACATTCTTGCAAAGAAGCTAGTAAAATGCGGGCTGGACATAGCTACTGTCAGGTGGATTGGTAATTGGTTGACCGACCAAACCCAAAGGGTGCTCACCGATGGCTACTTTTCATGCTGGAGAGAAGTGACTAGTGGGGGTGCCACAGGGTTCTGTCCTGGGCCCAGTGCTGTTCAACATCTTCATCAGCGACTTGGATGAAGGAATAGAAGGCATGCTCATCAAATTTGCAGATGATACCAAGTTGGGAGGGGTTGCTAATACGCCAGAGGACAGGATCAAAATTCAAAATGACCTGGACAGATTGGAGAGCTGGGCCAAGGAATGAAATTCAACAGAGAGAAGTGTAAGGTCCTACACTTAGGTAGAAAAAGTGGAATACAGAAATATAGGATGGGGAACACGTGACTGGATAGCAGTACGTGTGAAAGGGATCTAGGAGTCTTAATAGACCACAAGCTGAACATGAGTCAGCAGTGTGAGGCGGCAGCCAAGAAAGCCAATGCAATTCTCAGTTACATCAATAGGCGTATGGTGTCTAGTTTGAGGGAGGTACTCGTACCACTCTACTCTGCTTTGGTTAGACCTCGTCTTGAATACTGTGTCCAGTTCTGGGCACCCCAATTCAAGGAGGACATGGTCAAGCTGGAGCAAGTCCTGAGGAGGCGACCAAAATGGTGAGGGGCCTGGAAGTCATGCCCTATGAGGATAGACTTAGAGAGCTAGGTATGTTCAGTCTGCAGAAGAGAAGGTTAAGAGGGGTCACGATAGCTATGTTTAAATATTTGAAGGGATGCCATGTAGAGGAGGGAGTGGGCTTGTTTTCAGCTGCTCCAGAGACCAGGACAAGGAGCAATGGATTCAAGCTGCAGGAAAGGAGATTCCACCTGAACCTCAGGAAGAACTTCCTGACAGTCAGGGCTGTCCGGCAGTGGAATATGCTGCCTCGGAGTGTAGTGGAGTCTCCTTCTTTGGAGATTTTTAAGCAGAGGCTGGATGGCCATCTGTTGGAAATGCTTTGATGTGTGTTCCCGCATGGCAGGGGGTTGGACTGGATGGCCTTTGTGGTCTCTTCCAACTCTATGATTCTATGAAAAGTTTGGATAGAAGTGGGGTGAAAGTTACACACACATGTAAGCTACAACACAGAAAATAACAAGGCATCACATGTGTAGTGCGCAGACACCTCCCCAGCCCTCTTGGCAAACACACACTGTCAGACCTGCAGCACAACAACAGTTGACATCCAATTGACAAACTGAAAGATGCTCGGCTTAAAAATACTTACTGTCTTTTTAGAAGCTTGCTCAGAGTTGGCTCAGCCAAGCGCTAGTCAAACCATAATAGATGATGCTGAGAAGGTAGCAACCACATAAGGCAAATTGGCAATGCAGTAGCATGTGATGGTGCCAACTCCTTCAGGACTGCAGTTTGGTCAATCTGATGTATGTCCTTATCCAACTTCAGAAGGAGAGACACCAAATGTCCCACCTTCACAGCCCTGGACTCAACAGGCAGCTAGAAGCACCGTCTCTGCCTTCATTCCACATCTGCAAAATGGAAAATGCAATGCGTTTCTCATAGGAAGGCTTTCACTGCCTAAAAGGATTTGATTGCCGAAAATCCTGGGAACCACAACTAGGAATACCAGGATACCAGGAACATGAGATGGATAATTGCAATCAAACTCACCCAATAACTGGCAGCTTCTCCAGCTCTTTGGGCAAATCTCTGCTCCAGGAATTAAGAGGACATTATAATAAAGACAACCCCTGAGGGAGAAAGAAGACCACTGTCCAGGGCTGAGACAACTCCTATAGCCACTGATATAAACATGAAAAAACAATTGGCCAATGGTCATCAATCTGTAAGCAATCCATTACAAAAACTTATCTGACCCCATGCAGCAACAAAAGAGCAGCAAAGATAGGTCAAATTTCAATCGGCATACCTTCCCAGACACTGAACGAATTTTGCATCTCATTCTATCTGCAGAATGACTGCATGAACTACATCATTTAATTACAGACCTCAGCATATTGCCAGCTACCCCATCTACCAGTAAGCAAGGAAGTTTATTCAGCTTTTAACATGGAATATAGCCAGGGGGAAGAAGAAATGACAGAGATCTGTTGGAGTTCCTTTTCAAATTTGATATTATAGCACTCCAAGAGATATAGTTAATCACCAGTGATGAAAAAACTTACTTACCAGGCTTTAGATCCTGGTTTACAGCAGCATATAAACTCAAGGTTTTTAAAAAATTTTTTATTGATTGTAAAGAAAAGAAAACAGAACAAAAAACAACAGCAAAAAAAGAAAAACACCGTGTAATACACATAACAGTGAAAAAAGGAAATTTCAACAAAAACAAGTTTACATTATTATTTCTCTCCAATTCCATTACAATCATATACTTATTCAGCATATTCTATATCATACTTCTTATATACTTTCGTTACGTATATCTAGATCTCATTCTCATTATACTTACAATAATTTCGTTCTTAACTCCATACTTTTCCATTATATTTAATCTATTACTAAATATGATCTTATTACTGAACATATCAAACTATTCCTAAAAGTAAACCTACCCCTCAGAGCCAATTATGTTTCAACTTACTTCATCTTCCAGAATTGTAATTCTTCTTGTGGAGGTATGATACCTTCCTCTTTTATTAAGACCTTTTCCAGAAATATCTTCCATTTTGCTTTGAAATCATTCCCTTTCATTATTCCTTTTTTGGCCTTAATTCGACATAGTAACTTATCATTAATCACAATTTTCCAACTTCTTTATATCAGTCCCCTATTTGAAAATCTCCATGAATTTTCCATTTTCTTGATATAATTAACCTTGCTGCAGTTAGTAAGTTTGTAATTAAATCATTCATTGCCTGGGTACAATTAACCTTATCAAATATAGATGATAATGCTATACCTGGACATATTTGTAAATCAATTTCAGTTATCTCTTTTATCTATTTAAACACCCTTTGCAAAAATTTCTGTACACCTTGACAATTCCACCACATATAAATATATGTGGTAGTCTTTTGACACAACCTTGAATAATTCTTATCTATATAATTTAACCTTACTGGTGTTAGGTACCATCTCCTAACCAATTTATAATAGTTTTCTTTTATCCAGATGGACAAGTTTTTTAAATGAGGTCAATTCCAAATTTTTCCCCAGTCCTGAATATCTATTTTTCTTTGTGCTAGTTCTTCCTCCCATATTTTCTTAGATGTTGATCTTCATCTTCATATTTTGCCAACATTTTGTATATTTCACTTGTGGTACCCTTCAATATTTCATTTTCCTCTATACCTTCTATTTGTATAATCATTTGTTCAAACTTAGTATATTCTCTGAAACCTTTATTATTCCTTTTCTAATTCCTTGTCCACTGCTCTAGCTGTATGTAATTAAACCACGATATCTTAGTACCCTGTAATCTCTCCTTTATTTTATCTTTATTCGTCATTATATTCATCCAATCTTTTAACTTATTATTCTCTGGTTCTTTAATTCCTTCTCTAATTCACCTCTCAAATTCATTGGAAATCTTGCTGTCATCACTACAGGAGTTAATGGTGAAGTAGCTGGCATTAATTTTTCCTTATTTTTCTTCCAAATTTCTAATATATTTTTCAAAAATTAGTTTTCTATTTTTTCCATCTCTCTCTTTGACAGGATTTCAAAAAAAAAAAATCTCTAATCTCTTCTCAATTTCTATTGTTCCCATCTCTAACCAATCTAAATACCCTTTTCCTAGAACTCCATCTATGATATATCTCAATTGATTTGCATTATAATACCATTTTAGATTCGGTAGGCCCAATCCACCTTCTTTTTGGAATTTGTACCAAAATTTCTTATTAATCCTCACTCTCTAATTCTCATTACAAAAATTATAATAACTACCAATTTTTCAATTCTTCTTCTGATACTTTTATTGGTAACATCCTAAACAAAAAATTAATCTTAGGTAGTATTTTCATTTTACTGATGCTATTCTTCCAAACCATGATAACTTAATATTTTTATATTCCTCTAATTTCAGTTTCACTTCTTGTCTTAATTTATTATATTTTTTCCTCTAATCTTTGTAGACCTTTGTAATATTTATTCCTAAATATTTATTTCCTTTAATTTAATATCTATCTTTCTATCTTTTAAAAAATCTTGTTCTTCTATTTTAGTATAAACAACATTAATTCCGATTTAGCCCAATTTATTTGTAGCCTTGCCATTTCCCCAAATTCTTTAAGTGTTCAGACACTCTATCCGTTTTCTTTATCGGATCTTTAATTGTCAGCAAGGCATCATCAACAAACAAACTTACTTTATTATTTTCCTTAATCCCAATTCCCACCAAATTCTCATCCTTTCTAATAACATTTGCCAAAATTTCAATGACCACCACAAATAAAATCGGGGATAACAGACAATCTTGTCTTGTCCCTCTAGATGTTTGAATTTGTTTTGTTAATCCATCATTTACCATTACTACTGCTGTGTAAATAGCCATTCAGTCTCTGCTTATAAACCTCCAAAGAAGGAGACTATGCCATACTCTGAGGCAGCATATTCCAAACGTTTCATGCTGGTCTATGACCATAATAAAATTATTGATTGATTGAAACATTTCAAACATGAACAAATGAGAAAGTTTGGAGCGTTAAGAGAAAACTGGCAGATCTTTTAGAATTGAACTATGAGGATTCTATTGAAAATGCTCAACTTGAAAAAGATAAAATAGAGGAAACTTCTTTGGTTCTGGATGGACTTAAGCCTGATTTATTTTCTGAAGATTTTAAGGAACAATTACAGGAGGTTGGACAAGGAAAAGGAGGTTTGCAGAAAGCTTATACAGGAGGTTTGCAGAAAGCTCTCTCTTACAGAAAACATTCATACACTGAAAGAATTTGAAATCCAGAATCCGGAAGAATTTGAGACCCAGGGCGATGTTGTTCTGAAGTTGGTTGACCCAGAAGAGATGCAAGGAGAGAGTCAACAAGGAGTTGAAGAGGAAATAAAGAACCTTTTTAAATTGATAAGAAGGAAAGAGAGAGATTTTGTTGTACATTAACATAGGAGAAAACAGGAAATTACATCCATGTTTGTGAGTATTTGAATGTTATTTTAGAGCAAAACAATGGAGAAATTGTCAAAGACGACAAGAAAAAGATGTGAAAAATTTTAGAAAGATTGTGCTAGGATAAATTTTTTTTTTCTTTTTTAAAGCTAAATATCAGGTCATTGAAATGGCTAGCCAAAAAAAAAAAAGTCTCTTCAAATAGAAAAATACTTGACAATGGGTTTAACTCAATACTATAGGACAGCCCTTACTAGAGCAAGACTCGAGCAGCTAGATTCTATGGTTAAATATAGAGGATTCCACCAAGTGCTATACTTTGAGTTGAGATGGTCACTCACGCTCCCACCAGGCATCAAATGCACTCTGTACAGCCTCTGGGTCAAGGAAATTGTAGCAGTACAGAAGACAGACTTACAGTATGTCCAGAGGCAGTACAAAAATAACCTACAGCAGCATGACCAAAGGCAGAACAACCTAAGGCAATTTACATTGTCACACCTAAGCCATTCTAAGGGTTTAACCACACCCAAGTACATATGGGATGATCCAATAGCATACAACCTCCTCATGTTGGATGCTCTCTGATGGGGCAAGACCTTGTGAGGGAGGCCACCCATAACAATCCTTTGCAGCTGTGCTCCCAAGGTCACATTACCTCACCTGTTTGCCCACTTAGAAGCATCTTTCCTGGTCGCACTGCACTCACACTCTGAATGCCCTGACAAATATGTGTTTGTGTTTTAGTATGTGTTTGAGAGAATATATGTTTGAAATAGAAGACATTGTGCATGTCCTATTTAATTGTCAATGATATGCTCCAGTAAGGGCCCAGTACCTACAGACACTACTTGACAGAACTATATATTGGGACCTTAACAAACAGTTACCTTACTTCCTTCAGGGCACAAACACATATGTAGTCACCAGAACTGCTAAGTTTATAGTTAGGGCTGTTCAACTGAGAAAACAATTTATAGAACATGTTGGGGTTGCATGCAAAGATGATGAATTCACCTAAACACATCCTGTTTTTGTACTGTATTATTTTTCGTTTTATTATAAGATAAGATGATAACCTATTATAATTTTTTGTATTTTCTTATAATCTTTTCTCCTACTCTTTTATTTTTACTTATCCTATTGTATTTCATAATTTCTTGCTTTATTCTAGCCTATTTTATCTTATTTTACTGTATCATACCTATCCCATTTTATTGTTATTTTATAACATTTGATGCTGGTCAATTGACTAATCAATAACATTATGCTACTATATTGTGTTTCTCATAATCATAATGAACAACACAAAAGCTGCTGCAATTCTATTTACAATGCATTGTACATTTAGACCTTTGATAAGGAAAAGGTGACCAACAATGTGAAATCTGGATAAAACAAAACAATAAAGAATCCTAAAACACTAGTCTCAGCTCTCAGTACTTAACTCAGTACTATAGAATCATAGAAATGTAGAGTTGGAAGAGACCACATGGGCCATCCAGTCCAATGCCCTACCATGCAGGAATACCCTCAAAGCACTCCCGACAGATGGCCATCCAGTCTCTGCTTAAAAACCTCCAAGGAAGGAGACTCCACTACACTCCGAGGCAGCATATTCCACTGCCGGACAGCCCTGACTGTCAGGAAGTTCTTCCTGAGGTTCAGGTGGAATCTCCTTTCCTGCAGCTTGAATCCATTGCTCCTTGTCCTGGTCTCTGGAGCAGCAGAAAACAAGCCCTCTCCCTCCTCTACATGGCATCCCTTCAAATATTTAAACATAGCTATCATGTCCCCTCTTAACCTTCTCTTCTGCAGACTGAACATACCCAGCTCTCCAAGTCTGTCCTCATAGGGCATGGCTTCCAGACCCTTCACCATTTTGGTCGCCCTCCTCTGGATCTGCTCCAGCTTGACCATGTCCTTCTTGAATTGGGGTGCCCAGAACTGGACACAGTATTCAAGACGAGGTCTAACCAAAGCAGAGTAGAGTGGTACCAGTACCTCCCTCGATCTAGACACCATACTGCTATTGATGCAGCCGAGAATTGCATTGGCTTTCTTGGCTGCCGCCTCACACTGCTGACTCATGTTCAGCTTGTGGTCTATTAAGACTCCTAGATCCCTTTTCACACATACTGCCATCCAACCATGTTTACATTCTATCAATAACCATGTGTACTTCTGTAATAACTTCCAACAATGCCCTGAATCAGCTTCCCCCAAATTATTGCCCCCCTATACTGGGTTTCAAACTTTTATCACCCCACAGCCAGCATGGCCATACCAACTGAGGGTGACAGAAGCTGTAATCCAACACATCTAGAGGACACCAGGTTATGGAAGATTGGCCTAAGTATTCTACCAAGGAGGAAAGTCATGAGGTTGTAAAAACCACAGGGGAAGGGTTGATTGCTCTCCCTGTGCCTTCCTGCCCCCACCCAGGCGAGGGAATGGGGAGAGAGAGAAAGGGGGCAAGCAGGCATCTTGCAAATAGTCAAATTTGCAAAAGTGAAACAGGCAAATGTAGAGGGAGAACTGTATTTGTATCTTTCTTTGTGTCAGTCCCAGATGCAACTTGAGACAATTATCTCTCTTAGTGGAATCTACACTGAATATTTGCAAATCTCTCATTTCACCTCAAGACTCAGACTTCAAAAGTTTAACCTCATCAAAATTTGTATGCTTTATGATTTTGACCTCGTTGCTTCCCCCGTCCCTCACCTCTTCTTCCATCTCCCTGTTTTCTGTAATACTTGAATAAAGAGCTGTAACAGTTAAATATTCTCCCTGACTGGAGCTTAGAAATGGCAGTGTTAAAGATAACATATTAACATCAGTTTGAAAATGATTCTGCTAGCATTCATCATTTTGCTGGAGATTATAAAACTCATTTGTTCTGCTAATTGTTAGTAAAGTATTAATGTTTCCTTACATTTTAATCAAATCAATTATAATCTCTAAAAACAGGCCAATTCCTCAATTACCCTAAGAAGTAACAAATCAAAATAACATGAATCCATAATTGTTATGCAAATAGTTAATGTTTCTGGCATTAAAACAATTAACTTTGTAGAATAGTTAAAATTTATACAGGGTTATGGATAACATATTTGTTTTTAATGAAATTAATTCTAGGTTCTGTTTGTGGCCTTTGAGCTGGTTTAATGGAGGTGCTAAAGTAATATGGATGATAGAAATGGAAGAGAAGTAATGTAAACATTACAGGAGTGCTTTCTCTCTTTCCACTCTGGGTTGGACTTTCCCTTGTATGTGCTGATTATTGTTGTGGAATTTTATCTGACATCCCTTGGAATGCTGGAGAATCTAATTTCTTGCAAAGCCCCCATAACCCTGCAAGCATTTGTCTGGGTGGGAGAGCTGGTGATGGCATGGTGGGGGGAAGGCGGTGATGACAACAGTGTGGAAGACCAGCATAGATGTGGAGGAGATTATTCTTGGCCCTTAGCATGCTTGAGGCAGCAGCTAACTTGCTTAGACATTGAAATATTGCCCTTCCAGGACGAAGACAGCTGTTGGGGTAAACATGGCTTTTGGGAGGTAAAGAAGTAGACTATAACAGGGGAAAAAAAATTAAACTTTTTGGTTATGTGGCCCCACTGCGGTGATGGGAAATTAATATATCCTCCTATATTTCTGTGCATGCTCAAAGCCAACATTACTGTCCTTCGCTGGCAGGCTTTTCTTGTCTTTTAAAAGCAAAAGTGATAGCTGTGGCCTATTCAGTTCAGAATTTAATTGACATATAAAAGTGAGAACCTATAGGAAGAGTAGATCTAAGAACCTGAAGAAGGTTGGGGGTAAATCTTAGTTCCCTTGCCAGATCCTGTAACTGTCTAAACAATGGTCACATCTAAATATGATTTTCAACACATAGGCAGAGGTGAGGGCTTACGTAAATAATAACAGATGATGCAGATGGCAAATTCTCAAGTTGTGGAACTATGGTCAGGCAGCATGTGTTAAGCAAAATGGCACTTTTGTAACTTACATATAAAGCAAACTATATATTTTTGAAATTTTCTTTTTTCTATTTTTGGAAGACTAACTCTGTTTCAGTTAGTCATGTAATCCAGTTACATCTCCTGTCATCAGCAGCTCATGGTCTGAGCAGGAGGCATTTCACTCTGTCATTTGGTGGTCAGTTGCCTCCCTGCACTTGAAACACAAGCTTCTTTTGGTACCTGGCATTTTAAATTAAAAAAGATCAGGGCATTTGTTTTTTTGTTTAATTTAAATCTCACCTTTCTCCTTGCACAGGATCAAGGCAGCATGTAATGGGAACACCCTTTCTTTGTCTGAAATCCTAGGGAGGTGCTGCCAGTCAGAGTAAGCAATGACAGCCAAGATATACATTCTGATATGATATGAGAGGCAGTTTTCCACCTGCTAAAAGTTGCTCCCATGACCATTTAAAAGCCTGCTGATGGAACACGCACAGTATACTTTGGAGATTTCATGTTTTTATTGTTATTTTTAAAAATAAAGTATATCCAAATATACATCCACATATGCTCTCTTCTTTCATTTTTTTTTACAAACAATCTGTATTTGAAATACATAAAACATAAACATAAATACATAAAACTCTCTTCCCTTTCTCTGTCTTCCCTTCTCCCTCTCCTTTATCAGTCTTCCATCATATTGCTCTTCACCTGGATTTATAACTTATATCATCTACTATTTGTACCTAATTGAACTCCTTGTGTCACCAAATTTCAATTATATATACTGTACTGTATTATACTGTAATACTGTATACAAAAGTACTAACATTTTTACAAAAATAATACTATATTTTTGTAAAAATTTAGATACTTTAAGTATCCTTTCAATTACTTTTTCTATTGACAGCTTCTTTTTCTCCTCCTTTTTTGATGTATTCCAGGATGGCTTCTACTCTTTCTCAGATTCCTGAATTAATGCTTCTTTTAGGTTCTGTTGTCAATTTTTCCATTTCCATCATGTCCATTATTTTCAGTAACCAATCATCTATCAAAGCTTTTTCATCGGATTTCCACTTTTATGCTAAACTGATTCTTGTTGATGTGATGAAGTATCATATTAATTCTTTTTTAGCACAGGGTGGTTGCCAGTCATATTTAATAAATATAACTTGGATTTTAATTCAGATTTAATTGCAAGTATTTTTGATATCACCATGTTTCCAATATGTTTTGCTTCAGGGCAAAACCACCACATGTGAAAAAAGATTTCTCTTTTTTTCTTACATTTCCAACAATTTTTTTGTTTTGCTTGGAATAACCTAACTCAAGTCATATACCAGTGGTATAACAGTTTGTAATAATTCTATTTCAAACCAATATTTAGTGTTAATGTTAAATCCTTGTCCCATGATTTTTGCCAATCTTCTAAATCAATTCTATGATCAATGTTTTGGCCTCATTTAACTGTGGTCTCTTTTATGGTCTCTTTCTCTGTGTCTTGTTCTAGTAGGATTTTATATAATTTAGATATAATTTTTTGTTGTTGTTTTATTAGAATTTCATTCAGTTCATTATATTCTTTTGTAATTCCTTGTAGTTTTGCATTTATTTTGAATCTTTCCTGCAATTGTTGGTAGGGAAACCACTGAACTTCAATTCCTTGTTCTTTTAAGACACCCCTTGTTTTAAGTCTTGGACCATCTTCTCCCCAGGAGTTCTCAAAGATTATTGCGAGTGGTTCACAAATGACTCCTGCCAGTTCTGTTAATATCCTTGGATGTAATTCATCTGGCCCTGGAGACTTAAATTCCTCTAGTGTAGCCAGATATTCCTGTACTACTTCTCTACCTCTTCTGTGCTGCATTTCCCTCCATTTCTCACCTGCTCCCCATCCCCCAGGTTAGTACTTCTATCCTTTTGGGAGAAAACTGAGGTAAAGAAGGTGCTGAGCAATTCTGCCTTTTCTCTTCCCTCTGTTAGTACTTGGCCATCTTCTCTGTGCAGCGACCCTATTGTTTCCTTGTTTTTCTTTTTGCTGTGGACATATCTAAAACGGCCTTTTTAAAATTGTTTTTAATGTCTCTGGCAAGCCTGAATTCATTCTGCGCTTTAGCTTTTCTGACCTTCTCCCTACATCTCCTGGCTGTTTAGTTGAATTCCTCTTTGGTAGTTTCACCATTCTTCCATTTCCCATATATGTTTCTTTTAACACTTAGCTCAGCTGAGAGTTCTTTTATCAGCCATTCCGGTTTCTTTAAACACCTACCATTTTTCCTCCTTATTGGCGCAGTTTTCAATTGTGCCTTCAATATCTCACTTTTAAGAAACCCCATCCATCATGAACTCCTTTCTCTTTCAGCATTCTTGACCACGGAATTTCAGCAAGTAACTCGCTAAGTTTACAGAAAGCAGCTTTTTTAAAGTCTAGAGTGCGTGTTTGGCTACACTTGGTTTCTCCTTCCCACTGAATGACAAATTTCAATAGCATGGTCACTCCCTCCTAAGGATCCCACCACCCCCACCTCATCAACAAGATCATCCTTGTTGGTCAGGATCAGATCTAAAATAGCTGATGCCTTTGTCACCTCTTCCACATTCTGGACAATGAAATTTTCTGCAAGGCAAGCGAGGAACCTTTTGGACCTTGTGGTCTTGGCAGAGTTTGACTGCCAACATATATCAGGATAGTTGAAATCTCCCATTACTACTGCATCTATCTCTCCTTTTTGAATGTGTGGTCATCTGCTCCAGGAAGGCCTCATCCAAGTCTTCAGGCTGGCCTGGAGGTGTGTAGGAAACCCTCACAATCACATCCTTATTGTTTCTCACTCCCTTAATTCTTACCAAGATGCTCTCAGCCTGGCTTTCTGGATTTAAGTCATAGATCTCTTCACAGGTGTAAACATCCTTTTTTTTTTTAATCATTTTATTCAAAATTCTCATTATAAAAAAAAACATACATATTCAATTGTCAGCTTCAATAGAAATATATCTGATCTTCCACATTGATCTAGATTCCATTTTCCAGATTTCTAAAGACTTAAGATAGTGTACAACATTCTACTGTTAATTTATCTGATAGTTCTTATATTTCATTCATCATATTTCCGCTTCATGATGTATACCTGTCGCCCACACGTATTATAACTTTAATCATGAATTACGTATTTCCAGCTGTTAAAACCCAGCAATTACCCATTACAATTTGCCATTCTTTCTGTATCACATTGTCTGATTTCCCCTTTAATCTCTGGGAGACCATATCTGCATTTTTATTTTCGATAAGTGTAGCCCACCATTGTTCTATTGTAGGTATTTGCTGAGTTTTCCATAGCTTTGCATATTCAATACGAGCTGTTGTTATCATATACAGTAATATTCTCCAATGCTTCTTTATACCAACATCCTCTATAATATCAGTCATATTTAACAAATACAATTCAGGTGTCTTAGCAAACTGACCTTTCAATAATGTACAAATCACATTATGTACTTCATTCCAATATTTCATTAGCTTTTAGGCATGTCCACCACATATGATATATCGTACCAACCTCCCTTTGACATTTCCAACACTGTCCAGTACCTGTATTGTAAATCCTTCTCAGTTTATCTGGTGTCATATACCATCTGTGAAATAGTTTGTAATAGTTCTCTCTCAAATTCTGGGCTACTGTAAACTTCTGCGTTTTTTTCCAACTCTGCTCCCAAGACTCTAATTGAATTGAATGACCAATATTTTGAGCCCATAAAATCATTGTTTCCTTTATTGTTTCTTGTTGTCTCTCCTGCTGTAATATCTATTGATGGATTTGAGCAAGAAGGTGAGGCGGATTCTCAAAAATCCATTTAACCACTCCAACTTTTTCTTTTAGTTCAATTCTGTAAGTTTTTATGTCCATATGAAACCTTTCAGTTAATTGTCTGTAAGGGAACCAACTCAGTCTTATTCCCTCCTGTTCTAGTTTTTCTCTTGTTTTCATCTTAAAATTATTAGATGCTGATCTCTCAATTATATCATCATAGCGCAGCCATTTATCTGTATCAGTCCATCTACCAAAAAAAACCTCTTGCGGTGAGACCCACGTGGGGAGCTGCCTCATGTTTTTGACTTTATAATCATCCCAAATTTTCAAAAGTGATTTTCTGATATAATGATGAGAGAAATCTTTATCTATTCTTGCTTTATCATAAAACGTATAGGCATGCCACCCCATCCTCAAGTCTGCACCTTCCAATGCCAGCGTTTTCATATCTTGAAGGTCTATCCAGTCTTTTATCCACATAAAAGCCGCTGCTCTGTAATACAATTGCAAGTCTGGTAGTCCCATTCCTCCTCTACTTTTTAGATCTGTCATAATGTTCCATTTTATCCTAGGCTTCTTCCCCTGCCATATAAATTTAGTTAACTCTCTCTTCCATTGTAAGAAAGGTTTCATATTTGTTATCACAGGCAGGTTTTGGAATAAAAAGTTCATTTTTGGCAAAACATTCATCTTAACTGCTGCAATTCTCCCCATCAACGAAAGCCACAAAAAAGACCAATTTTGTAGATCTTTTGTTATTTCCTTCCATTTTTTCTCGTAATTATTTTGAAGTAACTCATTATTTCTTTTAGCTATCCAAATTCCTAGATATTTTACCTTTAGTCCTGTTTTAAATCCTGTCAGTTGTACTAGTTTCCTCTCTTCTCTTTCAGACATGTTTTTAGTTAAAAGAACTGTTTTATCCTTATTAATTTTAAAACCTGAGAATTGTCCATATTCTTGCATTATAGCGTTAAGTTTTTCTATAGATTTGCATGGATCATCCAAAAAAAGAACCAGGTCGTCTGCGAAAGCTTTCAATTTATAATGATATTTCTTAATTTGAACTCCTATTATTTCTTTGTCATTTCTTATAGCATTGTTAAATGTTTCCATTGTCAAAATAAACAACAAAGGTAACAAGGGACATCCTTGTCTCGTCCCTCTATGGAGTTCTATCTCTTGTGTTCTTTCGCCGTTGATAACCAGTCGAGCTTGTTGTTGTCTATATATTTCTTCAATCCATGCGATAAATTTCTCTCCTGGCTGCATCTGTTTAACCAGTGTCTTCATAAATGGCCAACTAATCATATCGAAAGCTTTCTCCGCATCAACAAAAACCATGGCCAATTTCCGTTCATTATGTTTTTCATAATATTCAATTATGTTTAGAACTGTTCTAATATTATTTCTCAAAGATCTTTTAGGTAGGAAGCCATTCTGATCTTCGTCAATTATCTCAGATAAAACTTTCTTAAGCCTCTCTACTAATATTGTAGCGAAGATCTTATAGTCTGTATTCAAAAGTGAGATTGGTCTATAATTCTTAACATCTGTCAAGTCTCTTCCTTCCTTCGGAATCAAAGCCACATTGGCTTCCCTCCAAGTCTCTGGTATTCCATCCTTGATTATTTCATTTATAATACTTTGCAAGGGCGTTGAAATTTCATGTTCCAAAATCTTATAGTATCTTGCAGTAAACCCATCAGGTCCAGGAGTTTTATCATTCTTCAAATTCCTGATAACCTCAACTACTTCCATCTTAGTGATAGAATTATTCAAAATTAGTCTTTGGTCCTCATTAAAGCTCATTCTGTTCATCTTCTTCAAATATTCTTCCATTTCTTGCTGATTCTTCTCTTTTGGGATCTTGCTCATCAGTTTCACATAGTATTTATGAAATACTTGTTTTAATCTCTCTTGTTTTGTAATTTTTTCTTCTCCTATTCTGATCTCAGTTATAACATTCCGAGCCCTTCTTTTACACAACATTCCTGCCAATAGTTTGGACGGTTTGTTAGCTTGCTCAAAAAAATTGTATTTCATTCTCCTTATTTGTTGTTCTATTTCTTCCGAGTTAAGTTGATTTAACTGTGCTTGCAGTATCTTCATCTGTAATCTACTCTGTTTGTCTGACGGTTTTTGTCTCAGCTGGCGTTCAATTTCTTTCATCTTTTCCAGAGTTTGCTGCTCAATATTTCTCTTTTCTTTTCTGATTTCCGTCATCCATCTGATAAAGTTACCGCGCATGACAGCTTTACTTGCATCCCAGATAGTTTTCATCGAAAGTTCCGTCGTTAAATTCTCTTTAAAATAGTTAGTTATCTCTGTTTTTGCTTTTATTATATATTCCTCCTTATTCCAAATCACATCATTCAATCTCCATGTTCTTTCTCTGTCATTAATCTTTATCCTTAGTTGTATTGGATTATGATCAGAACATGGATTAGGAAGTATATCCATATCTGTAGTCTTCGTCAGAAGTAGTTTAGATACCAACATCATGTCTATCCTTGACATAGACCTATGTCGATCGGAATAGAATGTATGTCCATCCAACTGTCCATTCTTGTATCTCCAAGTGTCATATAAATTTAAAGTGTTCATCATATTAAAGAAACTCTTGGGTAGTTTGCCATTGTTTCGGGGAGATGACTTTTGCGTTGTCCTATCAACCTGAGGATTAATTACGCCATTAAAATCCCCAAGAACAATCATGTTAGGATTTCCAGTTTCATTAAGATATTTCAATATCTCTTCCTGTAATGTAGGAAAAAATTCACCTTTGGCTCCATTTGGTGCATATATCCCGACGATTAATATTTTATCTTGTTTCAGAGTAACTTCTACTCCTATATAGCGAACGTTTGTGGCCTGAAATATTTGCTTTGTACCAAATTTTGAATTAACATATATCAATACTCCCCTCTTCTTTTTATCAATCGTAGCTGCAAAGCAGCTACCTAATTTCAGATTCCTAACATATTTCAGGTCTTGAGTCCAAATTCGTGCTTCTTGTAGACATATTATATCAATATTCTGTTTCTCTAAATGATGAAATATTTGTCTTCTTTTGTATTCAGAGTTAAATCCCTTAATGTTCCAAGAGCAAATCTTCAAATCCATTTTGCAAATTATAATAAGTTTCTATTAATGTTATTTATCTTATTTCAACAATTCTTCATCAACCTCCCCTTCTTCTTGTTCCCCAGTTGCTTCCTCTTGTTCACCATCTTCTTCTTCTTGTCAGGGATTCCAGGCAAGGAACCCTGGGAAAATGATCAGCCCACTGCAAAGATGCTGCATCATGCTCCAGCTGTGGGTGATTGCAAGGTTGCATCAGAAACTGGGGTTGTGTGCAGAAGGTAGAGGGAGGTGTGCAAACCTCTGCCTGACTGGTTGTAAATATGTATATAAGAAAGCAATCCCCAGTATGTATTTGTCTGTTGACCAAACCGGTGTCTGGCGCAAGCCTTTGTCCATCTGTTCCATGTTGTGTATATAACGGAACGTTGCTACAAGATAAAGTGCCTCCTGTTTGGAAGAAACTCCTCCGTGTGTGAGTAGCCTTACTGGGGAACAAGGCTGCTGCTGTTGGCTCGCTGTCCTATGGTTATTCCGCTGCATCTCTGTTGGGCTGAAACTCCTATCATCCCCCAACACTTCTCCCTGTAATTGTCCTCTTTCCTCCTCTTGAAGCAACTGTTCTTGTTCTTTCTCCGCTTCAGAGGTATCCTTCTGTAAGTCCTTCTTCAGTCTCTCCATCATTTCTGTAGCTTTATGTATTGAATTAATTCTGTATCTCTGCTGTCTATAAATAAAAGACAGACCTTCAACCCTTTCCCATCGATAATTAATCAACCCTTTCCCATTTCAACAAAAGATTGGCCAGTGGTTTATATTCTTGTCTTTTCTTTAGGATTTGATAAGGTATGTCTTTAAAAATTCTCACATCTTTATCTTCAATCTTCAATAGTCCATCATAGCTTCTCTGTAATATTTTGTCTCTAATCATAGTCCTCGTAAATGTTATAATAATGTCTCTTGGTAATTTCCGCTCTCTCGCAACTCTGGAGGAAACTCTGAACATTCTATCAATGTATATCTCCATCTTTTCTTCTTCCGTGTCTGCAAATTCTGCCAAGGCCAGTGGCATTTTTTCATAAAGATTCTCTGATGAAGACTCTGGAACACCTCGAAATCGAAGGCATCTTTCCCGATATCGTAACTCTTGCTGTGTGATTTGAAGTTCCTCCTCCTGTTGTTTCCCCTTCACCTCATCCATCTCCTTTTCAACTTGTTTGACTTGTTGTTTTATCTCCTTAGTTTCAGTCTTTAAGTTTGTCACTTCCTTTGATATATTTTCCAATTTCTTCCCCAATTTATCAATTTCTTGTTTCATATCAGCCCGCATCTCTTTCCTTGTTTCTTTTATGTCACTTCTAATCTCTTCTTTCATACTTTTGAACTCTTCCATCATCTGTAACATGAAATCTTGCGATTTCTGTGGCATATCCACAGATGTGCATCTAACTGCCTGAGATGCTGTAGTTGTGGCAGCTGCTGCTGCTCCTTTTCTTGTCCTTTGATCCATTTCTGATTTATCTTCTTCTTTCTCTTCTGAGTGTTGGAGTTGCTTTGCTAATTATTTAAATCACTGTCAAATATATTTACCAATGTAGTCAAAAAACACTTACTATTTATATATTATCAGTTCATGAAATTCATATTATTATTTCAATTCAGTACGTATATAAATCATTTAAGTCAGTCCCAGTCATCATTTCAACAATATAAAAATGAAAATAAGAATAATTACTATATTTTGTTAGTTATGAAAGTTCCTTATATACTATATATATAAAGTTAAAGAAATAAACTTATATGTATATACAAATCCACTAATTAGTTCTATGAAATATATCCATAAAAAAACCTTATCATGTAAAACAACTTAAGAACGTAAATAATATACTTATTTCATTCATCAAATTGAACAGTAATATCATGCAATAAACTCATTCAAAATCCTCAGCTAGCTGTGCCTAGGCCCAATTTCTCCCCCTCCCCCTCCCAGCAGATACCAAATCTTCTCTCTCCTTTGGAACTGTTCCCAGACCTTGACTGTGAGAACTTCTTCACCTTGCGATGCTTATTAAGAGTCTCTGCGTGGGGGCAAGTCTCTCTATCTTCTGTCCTTCCAGCACAGCCACAGCAAAAAAACAAACAAACTTGTAAGCAATTTTATTTCCACGGAAATGTCTCAGTAGCAAAGCAAGATCCTCTAGTTCCAAATATTAAATGTTTAGTTCACGAAACAGAAGAAAAAGAAGAAAAGAGAAAAAATAATCTCCACTCTAGAAGAGTCTCTTCTCATCGCCAAACAGTACAGAACTCCACAAGTTGCCAAAAGCCGCGTCCGTCCCGGAAACACAATCCAAATTATAACAGTCTTCCAAAGATCAGATCCCTTCCATCCGTTTAGAAACTGCAAGAGCCCAATACAATAAAGTTGTCTTCTCTTTTCCAAAAAGTACTATAATCCTCTACATTAAAACCACATCTCCAACACTCCCAAAGTTATAAAGTCCCGAATCACCAATCGTAGATTTTCAGCAAGATTGCAAAACTCAGTCCATTTAAAAGTCACAACCAGGCAGAAAAATTAGAACCAGTTTGTCTGTCCAATGTCAGTCTTGTCTTTAGAAGCAAAAACAGAAGAGGCAAGAAAAACAAACAGAAAAAAAGAACAAGGCTGGACTCGAATCAGGTCTCTAAAAACTCCACTTTTGCTCAGCAATCAAATCAAATAGAGAAATCCAACACGTCTGACAAATCTGTCAAATCTGTCAAATCTGTCAAATCCATTGACATCTGTCAAATCTGTCAAGTCTGTCAAATCTGTCAAACCATCTGTCAAATCCGTCAAATCTGTCAATTCTGTCAAAACAACTGTCAAGTTTGTCAAATTATTTCAGTCCCTCTTAATCAATCATAGCCTTATAAAAAACTAACCTCCACCTTCATTTAAACACGTTCAGCTAGAGGGCAAAAAATGAAGAAAAAAAGTCCCCCAGGTTTATTTACTCACGTTCAGCTGGGTCGCGTTATATGTCCATTCGAATTCACTGCTGTGAGGACGTTATTGTTGCTGTATTTGTGAAATGGAAAACTAGATCAACTGCTTACTGTTGATATTAAAATTGAGTCTGTTTCTTTAAAAGTCAGCGGCGGCGCTTGTGCCGCAAAAGCGGCGTCCCAGCTGAGTCCGTCTTAGACTCTTCGGCTCCCCTGAAGCCTCTCGTTCCCTCTTTACAGAGGAAGCTCAGCTTCAGTTCCGGGGCCCCCTTTGAGCTCCTCCGCACCCCCTTTACCGGGGGGTGTCAAGCCGCTAATCTGATGTAAAAAAAGCGGCTGGAATCCAGCGGGAGGTAGCACGGAGTTCGCGGATTCACTCCGTGCGACCGCTCACGTGCGCCATGCGACCGGAAGCACAGGTGTAAACATCCTTGACATATAAAGCTGCTCCTCCTCCTTTCTTGTTTGGTCGATTTCTGCAAAAGAGGTTATACCCCCCTATTCCTACGTTCTAATCATGAGACCCATGCCACCAGGTTTCAATAATGCCTATTAAATCATATTTATTTTCTTGTATTAAGAGTTCGATTTCATCTTGCTTGTTTCCCATGCTGTGTGCATTAGTGTAGGGACACAAGACCATGTGCCCTTCCCAGAAGTCCTGTACTAAAGTATCTTTTCCTCCCACTGTTGGTCTCTAGTACAACTTGGCCTGCTCTATCTGTATCGTATGGGCTGTTTTTCCCAGTACTCGCTGAATCCTTGCCCTAAATAATTCTGTCCCCTTCCCCAGCCAAACTCAGTTTAAAGACCTTGTGATCCGCTTTGTGAGACTGTTAGCAAAAATGTTCCTGCCAATGGTTGTGAGGTGCAACCCATCTATTGCCAGAAGACCATCTTCATGGAAATGGAGACCATGATCCAAAAACCCAAATTGCTCCTGGAGGCACCATCTGTGGAACCAGTTGTTCACTCCACTATTCTTCTCTTGCTTCATGGGCCATGTTCTTCCACAGGGAGGAGAGATTAAATGACTACCTGCGCACCATGGTCTTTCAGCTTCCTACCCATAACCTTGTAATCCTTTGTGATATGCTGAAAGCTGCCCCTCGCAGTGTTATTGGTTCTGACATGAACCTAAAGGAGGGGATTACGGTCAGTGGGCTTGACCAGTCTTGTCAGCCTTTCCGTTATGTCATTGATTTTGGCTTCAGGGAGACAGCACACCTCACGATTCATCCTATTTGGGTTGCAGATTGTTGGTTCTGTTCCTCTCAACAAGGAGTCCCCAACCACCAGAACTCGTCTCCTTTGAGACTTGTTTGGGGTTACTTGATGAGCAGATTCTTCCACAGCTGCCTGGACATTCTGTTGAGGCTGAGACTGTTGGTCCTGGTGCTGTTGGATTTCGTCCTGCTGGTGTTCGAGTTCTTGTTGCTGATGTTCGATTTCTTCTTGGTGATGTTCCATTACCTCTTCTTGCTGTTCCACTTTGTCAATAATAAAGTTGAAAACTTGGAAGCAATTCTGTAGCTCGAGAGTCTCTGGTTCCTGGTTCTTCTACTCCTCTGTGTCACATTCCTCCAAGCGTCTGTCTTCTGGTTTTGTGAACCAACTTCCTTGTCCGCTAGCTCCTTCGTGGCCACAGGGCCATGAAGCTTCAGCAAATGTTTCTGATAATGGGTCAGGCACTTTCTTTGTTCATGAACCGAGAGAGACAAAGTGGCCAATAGGATCCTTTTCCCTCCAATACCAGTAGCACTGAACTCTGTGCCTTCATATTTGTAAACTCTCAGTCTATGTTTCTGAGCTTTTATTTATGCCCTCTGCAGAGCCTGAAAAAAGTTGTTTTTATATGACTGAAACTTCCAGAACCTATCAGCCATTAGGAGCTGCTTTTCCAAGCTCAGGTCATTGCTACTGTGCTGCATATCTACTTTCTCCATGTTGCCTGAACTGAAGAGCAGATATTGCTCAGACATGGACTACTCTCTTTATCAGAGGTTCTTCAGGATCCTGGGTAGATGTCGTTTCCATTAGTGGTTTTAACTGTGGAGATACAGGAGATTGAACCTGAGATTCCATGCACAGAATGTGTACTCTTTCCCACTGAATTCTAGATCTTTCTTTTGGATCTATTACCACATCCCTCTGACTCAAGACCCAGGATGGTTCAATTTCCCATGTTTTCCATAGGAGGCTAGAGGCAAATTTTTTTAAAAGTCGTGTCGTCGTCGTCGTCGTCGTCGTCGTCGTCGTCGTCGTCGTCGTCATCATCATCATCATCATCATTCATACAGTGCTATCAGTTTAAATGGCACTTTACGAACTCTAATAATAACAAAAACACCAGCCCTGGCAAAAGTGTACTATCTAAATACACATGCATGCTCATGCACATACACACTGAAAGGAAGGAATCATAGACATATGAAACTAATGTAGTACGAGTGTCAACAAATTGCCCAGATTGAAATACAAAACCAATACAGTATAAAATAAAGCAATCTGACAAATACATATAATCAGAATATATAGGATATTGAACTAAAATTCCAAAAGAAAGGGGTTGTTGTTGTTGTTGAGATTTAAAAACAAAAAGGGAAGGAGCAGTCTGCAGATGTTTATGGAGGCATTTTCAGGAGTTTGGAGCAGCAAGTGAAAAAGGCTGAAGCTGAGAGCCAAAGAAGAAGAAACCCTTGGTTGAATGAGAAATCTAGAGTTCTTAGAATGCAAATCCTGAGCAGATTAGTAAGAAGAAAGTAAGAAGAGTAAGTAAGAAGAAGGATACTGAAAGGCAGGAGGGAACTAGGTCATATAGGGCTTTGAAAGTTAAAACGAGAAGTTTGTACTAAATCCTAAAAGGAATAGGTGACTAATGAGAAGATCTCAAAGGCTGGAAGGTTCATATAATTCAATCTGCTGTTTGAAAAATATGACTCATTGGGTAATCTTGTGTCACTTCCCTCATGCTATGCCTGGCCTACCTTATAAGGTTGTTGTGAAGGTAATGCAGAGCGGAGTGGTATGAAGCCTTGAGATCCTTGGAGGAAAGACAAGATATAAATGTTTTAATGAATGTACAGAGAGCCAGCGTGGTGTAGTGGTTTGAGCGTTGGACCACAGCCCTGGAGACCAGGGTTCAATAACCGATTGAGCCACAGAAACCCACTGGCTGACCTTCAGCACATCAAACACTCTCATTCCTAGAAAACTCTGTAAAAGGTTTGCCTTAGGGTTACTGTAAGTCAAAAGCGACTTGAAGACACACAGCAACAGTGAATACATAGCATCCATTAACCTGTGTGATCCTGGTGACTATTTTAGGTCCCTATATATTCTAAACATAGAAAAGACACACTGCAGAAAGATTCCAATGGAATAAATGTTTCAGAGTTACGTACAAGTTACATGCTTCAATTAGAGTCCCCAGCTTGCAATCTGAACTGAAGGTTAAATTCTTTCCTGGCCACAATGCATCCATCTAATCATCACACTCGGGACAGAAAAAAAGCAAATCTGACAAATTTTCCAAAAGAAAACCTTGCCACACTGGCACCAAATTCACTGTTGTACCTCACTAATATGCCTAAATATATCCTGTATTGTTTTCCAGCTTGGAATGATTCAACGAGGAATATTGAGCTGAAAGCATAGTTTGCCCGGTGTGAAGTAGATCATTAGGAGCTTTGTGTTTGGGCCTGTCTTTGTCTGAGATGGGGACCCACCTTACTGCAACCACCCATTGTTGTATCATTGAAGCTGTCACAGTATGGCTGCAACCTCCTGTCTTTTTCCCGTGTGGATGGGGAGGAGTGTGGGAAGGAGACACTTCCCCTTAGTTTCCTGTCCCGGTCACATGGCTTCAGATGGTTTCCATGGCAAAGGCGGGGGAGAGAGAGAGAGAGAGAGAGAGAGAGATGGGGGGGAGGGAGGGGTGAGTGGGTGGGCCGCACAGAGCAAGCGCCTTGAAGACTTCAGTGTTTTTTGCTCTGTCCATGGGAGTGGAACAAAGGAAGCTCAACACACCAGACACGCTTTCTCTCCCTGCTTGTTCTGCACAGGCGCCTGGACATGTAAGTCCCCAGGGGCTCTGTGAACAGTTCTGATTGCCAAAACATAAAAAGAATGTGGCAGGCAGTTCTGGGATAACCGAGTTGTTTGCCTTCTCTGTTCTGCTTTTATATCAGGCAAAAGGGGTGTGTATGTCTGTGTATATATATATATATACACATAAAACTAAAGCTTGTAACTGAGCTGACTGAGATGCTGTTTCAAACTATGTATAGAAGTATGTTTACATCTGATGCTCCGGAGTTCCCAGAACTGGCTAGTTGTACAGTCATGGGGGAAAGCTGTCAAAGGGGCTGGTTTGCCTTTTGTAACACCCTTGACTGCCACTGAGTGAAAAGCTTTGTTCTGCTCCTGATGGTTCTGGCAGGAGAGGCTAGCTCTTCCCGTTGATTTGTTAACCAAGGATACAGCCAACCTTCCTTTGTGTTTGCCGTTTCCTGTGGTGTAGGCACAAGCACCCGTTGCTGGTTTTCCTTGGGAGGCAAAGAACCTTGGTTTTTATTTTAAAGTCAATTTTGTAACCAATTGGAATTTTTTAAAAAATAGTGGGCCTCTGCTCCCAGGTTGTCTGCACTAGCCAGTGTGTTAGGACATGGTTTCTGCTTTACTAACAAACAGCACAGGTTCAATATACCTTGGGTCACATAAGCTTCCCGATTTTTTACTTGCTGTCATGGTGGAAAATTGGCAAGGCAAAGTTTTTTCTATTTCCCTAGGACGTCTTTAGGGTAGACATGGGGTTTTGAACTGTGACTGTTAATTTTTATTTTTGTTTATGGAAATTACTTTTTTCTCTCTCTCTTCTTCAGGGCAGTGAATTCAGGCAATGAACATGCAGTTATTCCCTTTTATCCTGTCAGCAGTCTTTAGAGAAAGGTGTTAGATGAGATATTGTTGTTTAGCCAAAGAACTTCCTTTAGTGAGTTTCATGTGGGCTTGTGGGATTTAAACCCCAATCCTAGTCAAAATCTGTAGCTATGTTCAGATGTGGCTCAGTGTGGCTGCAGTGAAGCATTCAAGGACTATTATTTTGCTTAACCACAGCTTGTTGCATTCTGCAAACTGACAAACTGTGGTAGCTTTAACTGGTTTGTTTGAAACAGCTGACTTGAAACTGTGGCTTACATATGTCACACTGAGGGCCTTATCACACGAAGGTGTCATACCACCAGAGCAACACATTATTGCTGGATTAGGATCAGTGCTACATCATTGCTAACCAGCACCTATTGCACTCCATTTGAAATCCACCCTTTTCCAATGCTAGAAATAATTCGATAATGACTTCCTTTGCTGCAACGATCATGTTAGTTATGGTAATGTGGTTTCAGTTCAATTCAACTGACCTTTATTAGGCATATTATAACGTAAACATATACCCATCAATAAAACATCAAGGATCCTTGCTTGACAGTTTAAACCATGAATTTGCCGCCTCAACCAGGAAATTAGCCATTAATTTAGTAACCTGCGGGTTTTGGTCATCCAATAAGTATTCTACAGATAGCCTATCTAGGTAGATATTCATTTCCAATAGTCTCCTTAACAGCTTTTGTGGTTTCTCAATAGCTCTTGATAGCGCTTCCCGTTACGTAGCTGATCCAGTAGTGGGCATGATATGGGCATTCCCAGGTTGTCCCTCCCTCAGCTACTCCCATGGCGATCTCTGCCCAACAACCTACAGGCCACTTCTGGTGCTCCGGGGTGAACACAGTAGGAGAAGCAGAGAGAGGATCACACAAAGTGGCAAGTTCGAAATCTATCACCTGTCCATGTTTATTTTAAATTTCTGCTTTGAGTTAATTTTATTTTTATTGCATCTTTTAGTGTTATAGCTCAAGAATGCAACAGCATACTGGCACATCATGACATTATAACATTGTTCCACCAATATGACTTTAAAAAAACAAAAAAGTGACCAATCACGAGGTGTGTGGTGGGGAAAAGGACTTGCCAATGATGCTGTAATGCAGTGGGAACACTGGTGCCAATAGTGCTACTCATCCACTTAAGTTGAAAGGGTGTAGTAGAAAGCATTCATAACCGGATGCCATCATGGAAATGACAATGTTGAGATTCAAATGGAACAATGTGATATTGCGATATGGTGTGAGAAGGCCCTAAGCCACAGATTAACATGAACATGGCCTCTCTCTGGTGGATCCTACTGGCTGTTGAGTCAGGCCTGGTGTACAACAGAGTGAGGTGGCAGAATAGACTAGACCAATTCAGATTGAAGGTGGGGGATATTCATTTGAATGTGGGGAATTTGTTTCTATGTGTAATAATAAATAGTATAGGATGTAAAAATTTGCTTAGTAGTTTCTCTGTTACCCTTTGCTACTGTTTATGCTTTGCAAAAGTGATATATATATATATATATATATATATATATATATATGTATGTATGTATGTATGTATATATATATAAAATACATAGTATAGGAACCACAAGGAGAGGGCTAACGTAGGACCCTTCCCTGTGACACAACTTAAGTTTTTATGTGTGCAAGAAGACTTTTTTTAAAAAAAATGGTGTAGAAATGACATACTGCTATGTACTATGTGTGTAGATAGGAGCTTAATGAGTTTCTAGAATATAGTAGTTTCACTGGATTGTCTGGTCTGGGGTTAGAAGAATGTTGGCCTGTGTTTGTGTATAGTAGAAGTAAATGGAATGGAAATGGATTATCTGTTTGAACAAAGCGTGGAGCAGTAGTGCCATGGAGCAGTAGGGGAGGAGATTGATTAAAGTGTCATGTTTTTGAGACATACTACTGTTGGTCACACTGCAAAGTCATGCTTTGGCAAGTTTATGTGGGGAATAGAATCACTTTTCTGACACGGTAATCACACATATGCCAAAACACATGTAAAAGCTATCAACCTCACTTGTGGGAAGCTATCAGTCAGCTGACTGCTGTATTTATAATCTTTTATCACTTGACCCCAGCCTCTCAAATGCAGGCAGTTCTTCTATCACTTTCTGTCAAAGATTTGTTGATGGAAATTCTCGGTGTGACAGGATTTACAGTTTACAAAAATCATAATATAAAGTATTATGGCTATCATGGATTTATTTGCTTTGGGAGGGACAAATGTTTTAGAACACCCTTGGATTACATTCTGTCTCTCTTTCCTTTGTTTGAGGAACTGAAAGCCCGGTATGCTCTTGCCTACTTTTCTGATCCTTTCCCTGTTGGCTCACAACCTACCTTGATGTGGTGTAGTCCAGATGCCAAAACAGATAACTTTCCAGCCCCTTTATGAGTGCTGCTTGGCTTTGAAAGGGCTGGTGAAAAGCTCATGCATTTTTGGCTCTCCAAGAGAGGTAGACAAGTTTGTCAAGCCCAAAGCTTGACCTTTCTAATATTGGTCTCAGGCATGTACACAATAAGGATTAGAAAAAGGGACAGGATTGGTAGCAACTGTACACCCCCACAGTTTGATATGGTCTAATTGGCAAATATTAATTGGCATGAAATTTAATTATATACACTTATGGCTGAAAGACCATGCAGAGAAGGGATGCTGACTGGGAAGATGTGCAGAAGTAGGTCAGAGGTGACCTGAGCATGGCCAGGTCATAAGTTCACTGTGGATTAATTGGGAAAGCCTGATTCAATGGCTCTGAGCTAGTCCTCTCAACTGCCCAACCTCAGAAAACAATAGACAAGCCCAGGTGCAGCAGGTAAGCTGTGCTCTTTTCCTACGCGAAACCTTCCCCAGACACATTACTCAACCAAGACATTGAGAAGCTGCTAGGACTCCCATCGATATTTTGTCAACAATCAATCCATCCCAGTCCCGTTTTGTTTATTCTGCCAGAAAGCAATTAACTCACATCCCTTCAGGGAGGGAAATAGAATATTTAAAAAAAAACAGTTTTGAGCAGCTAGCTTGTAGTGCATCAGATGCTGAACATCTCTTTGTCACTTTGAATCCCAAACTGTACTGCCCTTAGACCCAAGTCTATGCTACATTGCTGTTTCTTTGCTGCTTTTCAGGATTGGTAATTATTACCCATTCTACACCCTGAATCTCACTATCCAATACTTTCCTTCCTTTCCTTCAGTTAGCTTTGTGTGATTGTGTGACTGCATGAATCTTTTGTGTGCGTGTGATTGCATTTACCCCAATAAAAACACATTTAGTTTATTTTGGAATCGCTGGATGGTTCTTTCCTGCTGAGACCTTGCAAACATTGGTGTCAAAGATCTTGCTAGGTTATCCCGCCCTTTGCAGGCCTCCTAATTTGAGCTAATAATTCCCCACCATCACGTGGAGGTACTGTCATCGCTGAGGGACCCCTGAATCTCTCATGTTTTGGGGTAACAGGATCATGTGTCAGTAGTGTACATGGAGGTAGGACAGGAGAGATTCCTTTGCTTCACAAGTGGGCTGGCAAAAGGGTATTGCTAGGTGGTTGACCTCCTGTCCCACTCATGGCGTGCCCTCTTGAGGCTTTATTATAAAAGCTGTGACAAGGAAACATCAGGAGAGGACCATAAGGTCTATATGAAAGAGAGCCATGTTGAAGAAAACAGTTTGCTTAGACATAAAAAAATGTTGTAAGCTCCAGTTTCAGGTTAAGTTAAACATGTACAAAACATTCTGAGCCATGTTCCAAAATATCTTGACACAGTCTGCTGGTAATAGCTAGAACGCTGCAACAAGATACAAAGGACAAATATGACGTATGTAATTTTGAGATAGTGCTTGTTCCTTATTGGTCAGATTGTATGACTGTCATAGCCTTTTGTTGCTCAATTGCTGCCACTATATGTTTTTGTAAGAATTCTACATGAAGTTGGTTTAATTGTTGTTGTGGAAACCCAGAGCTTCCAAGCCAGAGTCCACATAGCACTGCATTGTTAAATAAACTGCTGAGTTCAGTCTACTGCCAAACTCCATTCATGAAAGGGTTAAAAAAAAAAATCCTGTTCAGCTGCCTGTTCAGTTCAGGTTCCAGTGATTTTAAATAGTGTTAGGTAACAATTTAAAGTTAATATGTGACATAGATTGTGAAGCTTCTTCCATGAGTTTGAGGGTTGGGAGGAACAGGGACGGTACAGATCTAATTATCGACAAACACATGTGCTCAGATCCACTTTTCCTCCTTTGCTGTTTCTGATTGTGGAAGGAATTAAAAGAATAGGCCTTGCTTTGTTCTCAAGAGGATTCTTCTTTATATCTCTCCCTGCCATGAAGACAGCTGTAGGGGAAGCTGAGAATTGATTTGCCAGAGCAAATGTCTGTTTGTAGCAAAAAAACCAGTTAACCAGTTCAATCCCAAGTGACATAGGCCTGTGTCATACTGGTTGCAAAAGGAGAAAATCTTGATGGAAGAGAAATTATCTGAAGGCTTTAGGAAACAAGTAATTGCTTTGTAACATCTGTAAGTGGAGAAAGAAGGGTTTGTGTGTGAATGTTGTTTTGTTTCAGTTTCTTCTGGAGAACAACCTAACAGGAAGTAAGGACTGAAAGAACCGAGAAACTAAATCTGTATGTGCTGTGACACAGACACACACACTTTGATTTGAAAAAAGTCATTTTTATTTTTATTTATTTATATTTATTCAGGCAGAAAAATGGAATGCACAACTATGGCATGGGGAATATGTGGCTGGATAACTGTACATGTGAAAGAGATCTAGGAGTCGTGGTAGATCACAAGCTGAACATGAGTCAGCAGTGTGATGCCGTAGCCAAGAAAGCCAACATAATTCTTGGTTGCATCAATAGGAGTATAGTGTCTAGATCGAGGGAGGTCATGGTACCACTCTATTCTGCATTGGTTAGGCCTCATTTGGAATACTGTGTCCAGTTCTGGCACCTCAATTCAGGAAGGTTATTAACAAGCTGGAGCGTTTCCAGAGACGGGCGACCAAAATGGTGAAGGGTCCGGAAGCCATGCCCTATAAGGAACGGCTCAGGGAGCTGGGTGCGTTTAGTCTGCAGAAGAGAAGGTTAAGTGAGGACATGATAGCCATGTTTAAATATTTAAAGGGATGTCATATCGAGAAGGGAGCAGCCTTGTTGTCCACTGCAGCAAAGACTAGGACAAGGAGCAATGGATTCAAGCTGCAGGAAAGGAGATTCCACCTGAAGCTCAGGAAGAACTTCCTGACAGTCACAGCTGTTCGGCAGTGGAATATGCTGCCTCAGAGTTTGGTGAAGTCTCCTTCTTTGGAGGTTTTTAAGCAGAGGCTGGATGGCCATCTGTTGGGAATGCTTTGATGGGTGTTCCTGCATAGCAGGTGGTTGGATTTGATGGCCCCTGTGGTCTCTTCCTGTTCTATGATTCTACATTTATATCATTTGGGCTTTTTTTGCCCGGCACTCTCTGAATGATACTGTCTCCCTCCCCGGACGAACTCAGTTTAAAGACCTCCTGATCCGCTTTGCGAGACTGTTAGCAAAAACGTTCCTGCTGACAGTTGTAAGGTACAGCCCATCCATCACCAGCAGACCACCGTCGTGGAAGATGGACCATAGTCCAAAAACCCAAATCATTCCTGGCGGCACCATCTGCGGAGCCAGTTGTTCACCTCCACTATTCTTGTCTCCCTTCGTGGGCCATGTCGTTCAACAGGTAGGAGAGACAAATGACAGCCTGCGCACTAGTGTCCTTCAGCTTCCTACCCATAAGTTCGTAATCCTTTGTGATGTGCTGAAGGCTGTGCCTCGCAGTGTCATTGGTTCCCACGTGAACCAAAAGGAGGAGGTTACAGTCAGTGGGCTCGACCAGTCTTGTTAGCCTCTCTGTGACATCATTTATTTTGGCCTTGGGGAGACAGCACACCTCACAATTGATCCTGTCACGGTTAAAAATTGTTGGTTCTGTTCCTCTTAGCAAGGATTCCCCAATCACCAGAACTTGTCTCCTCTGAGGCTTGTCCAAGGTTACTTGATAAGCAGATTCTTCCAGGGTCACCTGGACATTCTCTTCAGGCTGAGACTGTTGGTCTTGCTGCTGTCGAATTTCTTCTTGCTGATGTTCGATTTCCTCTTGGCAGTGTTCCATTACCTCTTCCTCCTGTTCCACTTTGTCTTGGAAGCAATTCTGTAGCTCGAAAGTCTGTTTGGTTCCTAGCCCTTCCAAACTTACATGTCACATTCCTCCAAGCATCTATCTCCTGGTTTTGTGAACTGACTTCCTTGTCTGATAGCTCCTCGTGTATTCCATCTTCAAAAAGGTCCTCTCTGCCCTATCCAAGAACTCCTCACCCTCCCTAATAATCCGAAGATTCAAAATATGGGCCTCCAGGTGCCAAACCTTCTCCTCCAAGAGGACCTCCAGCTTGCACTTGCTACAGGTGTACCCAACGACATCTTGCGGCAAGAAAAGAAACATGCCACAGGTGTTGCAGGTAACTGCAGCAGCTCCCTCACCATCCATACTTGATAATCTAGACAGTCAAATTAGAAAAAGTAAAACTGGGCTTTCCCCTCAAACTCCCCTGGTAAAAACCCATGTCAACACCTCTGCTTCTCAAGGTCTAATTGTCAAGCTCTCAGGACTGAGACTGCAGTTATATACTGGATCTAGTTATTCCACCAAGCTGCTGTACCCGCCTGGATGTTGTGGTCAGATAGTGTCTGAGGAGGGTTTCAACTAAAGAGGCAATGAACTCATGCCAGACATTTGAAAGCCTCTTTTGGTTTGACAAAAACTGGGCTGGAGTGGGGGGAGACTAAGACAGTTACCATCAGAACTAGTGATGTGAATGCACTATTTCTGTTTGCATATTTTATTTTTCAGTGCCAAGTTTGTGCCTTCTTGTCTTGGACTCGCAACTAAGTACTCTATGATTCTATTTCTTATGCTTGGTGGTCTCTGTACTTCCTTGCCTTGACTCTTTTGACCCTCAAAACAAATGTGAGGAAGTGCCATAGAACTTTTTAGTTTAATTTACTTCGAATTTTCTCCTCTCTTCAGCTTTAATACTACAAGTCACTTTCAATGGAAGTTTTGTCACTGTATTTTTAATTCAGTCTAATTATGAGTGAGCTTTAGTCTGAATTTTTAGAGGAGGACAGGCTGGAAATCCAAATAAATAAATAAATAAACACCAAAAGTAAATAAATAAATGCTCTGCATGTGCAACGTGTGAGAGAGGAATATCTTCTAGGATTCATGTGCATTGTCATCCAATAGCACCAACTCGGATGAGACCAGTCCCAATTTCCTACTGCAGACCTGAGCTAGCACATGTCTGCTTGAGTTGCTTTACCTAGGGATATGTTCACTCTGTTAGGATTCCAATTTCTTTCACTGATGACTCTGCACAATTGAAAAAGGCCTCTACTCTGTTTACCACAACCCAAGTCTTCCTACTGCTTCCTTCAGTGATTCAAGCCAGGTTTAGAACATTGGTATGGTGAAAATTTTGAGGTGCAAGTGCTCATTATGACAGTCTCCATAGCTACAACCCCAAGGATATCCCCAAAATGCAGGAAGCTCTGTTGATTCATATCAAGAGAACTATTCTAGCTTTCAATTCCACCAGAATTAGGTCTCTTGTAACATTAAGGGTGCTGTGCAGTCACTCATGATCCAGCCATCCCCTAATTGTTTTCAGTACAACAATGGTTCACTGCTGGAAAAATCTGTTTCACTTCCACCTAATATAAAGATTGCTCAGAGGAAACAAGGGAGCCCAAAGGAAGTGGCAGATAATATCACCATCCCTGCTAATCAAGAAATCCGAAAACTCTTGAGCCCTGGTTCCACTACAGAACTGATTTTACAATTCCTAAAGCCCAAGCAGGCAGGTTGCAAGCTTCTGAGCTCATCGCCAAACAGTGATTAACATTACCTCTGCCAAGAGCAAGATGCCCACTTGGCAAAGGAGCTGGGGACAACATGAGCCAAATTGTCAGTAATATTCGGGAAAGAACAGAAAGCACAAATCAAATTAAACTAATAGCTGGCAATGGCTGCACAGGAGAACTACTTGCACACCATCATCAAGAAAATGGCTCTTAGATTTTGGTACAGTAAATATATAAAGGGGTGAATGAAAAGAAATATCCGTACTGCAAGACAGAGCACATTAACATTTACTTGCAGGAAGAAAACAGCATTTGAGCATGGGACTATGACTCTGGAGAAAAGGACTAGAATCCTTGCCTGGCCATGGAAACCCGGTGGGTGACCCTGGGCAAATCGCAGTCTTTTCAGCTTCAGAGGAAGGCAAAGGCAAACGCCTGCTGAACAGATCTTGCCAAGAAAACCCTATAATTGATTTGTTTTAAGGTCACCACAAATCAGAAGTTACTTGAAGGCACAAAACAAGGTGAACAGCAACTAAACAAAATGCAGTTTCTCTTTTTCCTTCAGTTTCTTTGGCACTTGGTAAGGGGAGTGGGAGGGAATCAAAATTCAGAATTCAACGTTCAGGAAATTGTGTGAATGGTCTCCTTTCTTGAATTATATTAGAAGTTTAAGAAACTGATTGTAAGATGAAATTGGCTGAAGACTGAAACTTATTGCTTACGTTTATGACAAACTGGACTAGCCAGTGGTAGGCATGAAGGGACAAGGCATTAAGCAGGTAGCCTCTGGTTTATGTCTCACCTCAGCTACAAGATCTCTGTTTCCAAAGGCTAAACAATCTTCTCTCAGCCTCAAAACTTCCTCCTTACCACCTACCCCAAAATATAGGTATAATGAACACAGACCTACTTGACTAGACTGGGTTTTTTTGGTCTGGCTTTTTTTATTAGAAATTTTAAAAAATCTTTTAATACAAATAGACAAAACAGAAGAACCCAACAGAAAAAAAAATACATAAAAAGAACAATACATCAACGATGCATCAATACATCAAGGAAGAACTGTTTTAAGGATGATTGAATATATATATCAACTGTCTGGTATAAAGAACTGAAAACACCTGGGAAGAAGTTATCTGCTCTTAGCAATACTGACTGTGTGACCCTGAACCCTGCTGCAAGAATAAACACTGAGCTACAAAAAAGGAAGGGTGGAATAGAGAGGTGATACATCTAAAACATACAGAGATACATGCAGGGCAAGTCCCTATTTATTCTTGATTAATTGATAAAACATACATGTTTTTCTTGCACTCTTAAAGCAGGTAACAAATAAGGCATGAGGTAATAATCTAAGACAACTTTTTGTAGCTTGGTGCCCTCTAGATGAACTGGAGTATAACTTCCATCATTCCCATTATGGGAACTGTTTATTCCAACATAAGCAACATGGGGAGGGGGCTGATAGCATTCCAAGGGGAGTGAGTTGTGTATCTATGTATATTTACTACAAATAAATATATCTAGTATCTATATCAGTGTCTACTTTTGACACTACAAGTTTGCAGCGGTGAAAAGAGAAGGTTTTGCAAATACCGTTTTGGGGAGTGAACTCAAAGCAGTGGCAAAAAGCAGTCAGGAAGCTGTGAGCTGTGTCCACTGAGGATTTGTACTGCAGAACATTTGTCGTTCTGTCTTTTTTGCCCAACATTGGAACTGGAAGCAATGCTATTACTACTACCAGTGCAACCTGTCAGCAGCCCCAAGGAGAGATCCTGACATGACTTTGCAAGTAACAAATCCATCACACACGGATAGACAACTGCAATCCCTAAGCATCATTCCATTCTACCTGCTTGCACTACAGCAATTCTGAGGAAAGGACGGAAAAAGTGAACGTCAATCAAGTTGCTACAACATCGCTTTCCAATTATGATGGCCCATGTACTGGAAGCACATTCAGTGCCTTGGCACCTACAAAATAAACAGCATTTTCATTTGGAACATTTTGCAGAGAGCAGACTTGACATGCTGTTTAAAAAGGCTATAAGGAAGATTCTGATTTCAGCCTGATGTTTGATGAGTTTCTTTCCAAGAGTCCATAAATGAGACACAATTTGCATCCTGAACTCCTCACACTGAGAGCTGCAGATGCACCAGGAAAAAATATATACACCTGAAAAGTACTCACAGAAAAATGCACACTCTCAAATATATGCAAGACACTGCTTAGACACACTTTAGTTGATGCAGGCAATGCAGTCAAGCAATTTTTTTAAAAAAATTAAATTTAAAAAAATTTTGTACAAGCAAGTGTAAATTTGGGGGAAAATACAAAAAATATTTTGCCCCTCCTTCTAAAGAAATGAATCCAGATGAAATTGTGCACTGGTAAAGCTGAAGGAACAAATTTACACATGCAGACTTTACAGATCTGCATCATCCAGCTATGAAATGCTTACACTCTACACAACTCAGCCTGAACAAGAATTTGCTGCACATAACCACACAAGCATGCACTCTCTTATTTTCCAGGCTAGTCACTTCATTGATAAATACCCACCTCCAATTCCAGCCCAGTCCACAAACAGCTTTGCTGCAACTATTTCAGCTAATAAGGCTGTCATATGGCAGAATCCACATGGCTCTTCATAATCGGCCAGCGGTTGCACTGTTTGTTATTGAGGATTCAGGAAATGACTGCAGCCTAATTATTCTAGTCGCCCATTAGGTGGGGAGGAAAGATGAATAATATCCTTAAAAGCAGCCTTCAAGAAGCCAAGAGACAGAACAGATGGCCTTCTTTAGTAAATACAAAATAGCTTCTACTACATTACTTGGTTTCTGATCAGTTGCACAGTTTTTCAAAAAACTGCATTAAACATCTGTTGATCCCATTCATTCTGGTTATTAAATTCAGCAATATTCCACTGTTGCCCAAACTCTAATGACCCCAGACTACCCAATGATCTGTAATAGTCATATTTGCCCACAGCTGTCCATATAATTCTATATAAACAATTGCTCCCCTTTGTCCAGACTTCTACCCAACCAAATTCTTGGGATAAGCCTCTCCCTTGGCTCATTCAGATTAAAGCTATACACACAAATATAAGCCAAAGGATTCATCTTTTTATCCATTCCAATACTTCAGACAGAGGGTGATTTTTCACTGGGATAGTACACCTATCTCTGGGAGATTCTGGGGTGGAGGTAGGGTAGAGTAAACTTTTGAAATGCCTTCTCAAGCAACTAAATGTCCCCCATCTGAGGATTACCACTTTAATGAAAGCTAGGAGTTTCTTTTGTTGCTTCCTCCCTTCCTCTCCTGTGGGAGTCTCACACAGTACCTGACAACCTTCCCATTATATCTGATTTGATTCCTCCCTCCCAGCTCTTTGTTCCATGGCAAACTATGTAAACCTTCCCATGGCAATCATCACAAAACACTTGTAAGGATTTTGTTATGAAAGAAGATTTATGCTTCAGTTTCATTGTATTTATCGCTAAGATCACTAAGATTTTATTTCATAGTAAATTACCTGGATTTTGTTACTGGTATTTTACAAAAGGCACTCAACACATTTTATAAATGAATAAATATAAATAAATATAAATAAATGTTGGGGGATTTTGCAGTGGGCTGATCATTTTCCCGGGGTTCCTTGCCTGGCATCCCTGACAATAAAAATGACTTTTTTCAAGAACTGGCAGAGGTCATTTCAGAACCAGAATCTTTGAGAACTCTTGGAGAACAGGAGAAGTCCCAGCAGACTGGAGGAAGACAAATGTTGTCCCCATCTTCAAAAAGGGAAAGAAAGAGTACCCAAATAATTATCACCCAGTCAGCCTGACATTAATACTAGGAAAGATCCTAGAGCAGATCATTAAATGGTCAGTTTGTAATTACTTAGAAAGCAATGCCTTAATCGCTGAAGTCAACATGGTTTTCTCAAAAACCAGTCATGCCAGACTAATCTGATCTCTTTTTATGATAGGGTTGCAAGCTTGATAGATGAAGGGAATGTTGTAGACGTAGCATGTCTTGACTTCAGTAAGGCCTTTGACAAAGTTCCCCATGACATTCTTGCAAAGAAACTAGTAAAATGCAGGCTGGAGGGCTACTGTTAGTTGGATTTGTAATTGGTTGACTGACTGAAACCCAAAGGGTGCTCACCAATGGCTGCTTTTCATCCTGGAGAGAAGTGACTAGTGGGGTGCCACAGGGTTCTGTCCTGGGCCCAGTGCTATTCAACATCTTCATCAATGACTTGGATGAAGTAATAGAGAGCATGTTCATCAAATCTGCAGATGACATCAAATTGGGAGGACTTGCTAATACCCCAGAGGACAGGATCCTGACTTAGGCAGAAAAAATTAAATGTACAAATATAGGATGGGGGACACATGGCGGGATAACAGTACATGTGAAAGGGATCTAGGAGTCTTGGTGGACCACAAGCTGAACTTGAGTCAGCAGTGTGATTTGGCAGTGAAGAAAGCCAATGCCATTCTTGGTTGCATCAATAGGAGTATAGTGTCTAGATCAAGGGAGGTAATGGTACCACTTTATTCTGCTTTGGCGAGACCTTTCAAGAAGGATATCAAGAAGCTGGAACATGTCCAGAGGAGGGTGACCAAAATGGTGAAGGGTCTGGAGGCCATGCCCTATAAGGAGCAGCTTAGGGAACTGGGTATGTTTAGTCTGCAGAAAAGGAGGTTAAGAGGGGACACGATAGCCATGTTTAAATATTTGAAGGGATGTCATGTCGAGAAGGGAGCGGGCCTGTTTTCTGCTGCTCCAGAGACTAGGACAAGGAGCAATGGATTCAAGCTGCAGGAAAGGAGATTCCACCTCAGCCTCAGGAAGAACTTCCTGACAGTCAGAGCTGTCTGGCAGTGAAATATACTGCCCCGGAGTGTGGTAGAGTCTCCTTCTTTGGAGGTTTTTAAGTGGAGGCTGGATGGCCATCTGTTGGGAGTACTTTGATGTGTGTTCCTGCCTGGCAGTTGGTTGAACTGGATGACTCCGTGGTCTCTTCCAGCTCTTTGATTCTGTGATTCTAAGGGCAGCCCCTCCATCTGTTGTACAGTGATAATTCTCTATGTATGTGGTTTGTTTTGTTTTGATTCCTTTAAGGGTAAGGCTGACAGGTAAATGAGCTCTTATGCTGCTCTGAGCCTCCTTACTTAGGAATGGGTCCTGCTGAACTCAGTGGGGCTTAACAGCTGCATCATCTTGCTTAGGACTGGACAATTCGTTACCATGAATTGCCCACAGAATGGGAAACCTGAAGCAAAATCTTGTAGAGAATATTTTATCACAGCCTTCCTTTCTAGGTTTGGAAACCAGCCTATAAAAATCTCTTTTTCAAGATTCCGCTTCAAAACAGACAGGGGAGACAGGTTGCATTGCTAGCTGGTTGATTGCCTAGCAAAGCCTACTGTTAGGCTGTAGGACAGTGTTCATTAAAAATAATACTTCTCAAGTTGGGCACTCCCTACATATGTTGGACTTCAGCTCCCATAATCACAGCTTGGTTGGGAATGATGGGTCTAGCACATTGGAAGAGGACTCTCTTGGGTCAAGTTGATGAAAAACAATAGTATGCATACCAGTTTTCATCATGCTCTCTTCTGCCACATCTCCTGGATTTTTTAACCATCCCCTTGCTAATTTCCCTAGGCTAAACAAAATGAGGGTTATGTACCTCTATATCTGCCCATATGACCATGTGTGACTGATTAAAATCAGTGATACTGATTTGTGGTTAAGTTTGAGAAAGACTTTGCATAATTGTAGAATTCACTACTATAAGATGCATTTGGGGCATGATGACAAATGGAATTTCTGTGTTCTATTATTTTGCTCCATAATGAGTTAGCAATGCACAGAGGAGGGGAGAGGTGGACCACAGCATGTTATGACTGGATTATTGAGTGCTGGCTTTTCCACCAAGTATTATATTCCATTTTAGCCTTGCATTTATCCAGGAAAAGCCCTTGTTATTTTGTGGTTTTGCTGTTGAAACAGTGGTTTGTGTACACCCCTAGGTGTTGGGAGAAATGAAGGTACTATCATCTTGTATTTGGAAGAGATGTAGTAGCTTGTCTTGTCTGAACACTGCCCTGTAGTGCAAAACATGAGTTTAATTCCATTCCTGGAGTTTAAGAACACAGGATGTTGCATTATACTACTCAGAACATTGGCCTGTCTTGATGATAGCTAAGTATTGCCTACAGAGGGTGACTGTTGCACTGTGTGGTTTCAGACAGATTTATATGGAAATGTTTAAATAAACTTTTGAGCCAAGCATGTACACAGCAGTACCTTGTTCTTCAATTCTGTGGTTGCTCCCCTGAAAAAAAGGAAGGGTTTCGCGTTTCACTTTAATTGTTGGATCTTGTCACTCTTGCAGGTTCCACAAGCCTAAAATCTGCCTATTTCTTATATGCACAATAAACAATGATATAAAAAAGCCAGTGTGTTATAAGTAGGGATGGGCCAACCGAATCCTCGAACTTGTGAATCTGAATCCCTGCGCCAAAATAGGCAAACCGAAACCACCAACCAAATAGTTTGTTGGAGACCGGGATGCCTGAAAACGTGGGAGACCAGACACTCAAGGCAAGTAGGTGAGTTTTTCCCTTGGAGTAATAATGGCCTTTGCTAACAATTTCAGAAATCACATCTGGGTTGTATTCTAATATATTTAAATTGAACATTTAATATTTAAGCTCAGCACTCTTTTCTGTGCTGAAAGTCAATGGTATATATAAATGCTGAGGTTAGTGGGTATGATACCTATCAGAAGTAGTGGGGCAGAGGGCAAGGTCACACAGTCTCATCTAGTGCCTGGTTGTAAACTCATAGCTAGAATAGGATGAAAAGTGAAATGTCTGTCATGGTTGCTCATGAGCCACATGACAAACCACATGTAGCAGAAAGGAAAAATTATTTTTAAGAATCGGTGCCTCCAGGGTTTGCCAAAGGCCTGATTGGCTGGAAGGTACAGTCTTCTTGAGATTTCAAGGACAGCTGAAAGACTCCTTTGCGTAGCTCCCTTGCAAAGCTCTTTCATACACAGTTCTGGGGTTTGTAGTTTTACAAGGTGTCACAGCCTTCTCTGACAAAGTGTGCTGGTGCATCATCAAACTACAAACCCTAGGATGCCATAAGGAGCTATGCAAAGAAAATCCAGGTTTGAGCTGGATTATCTCTGCACTGTAATATGTGGCTCTGTTTACACAGGCAGGAAAATGTGAGATTAATCCACATTTTCCTGCGTGTGTAGAAAGGGCTTTCATGTCATTTTCAATCTGGGGAGATCCTGAGGCAAAACTATGACAATTGTCTTGTCTTCAGAGGGGGGTATGCCTTTGCCTACGCTTTTGCTAAGGCTGAGAGAGTGTGTCTTGCCCAAGTTTATCTGTCCTTCCCTTGCTTTTTAAAAGCTTTTTTAAAAAAAGGATATGAAAGATTAGAGATTTGTGAGATTCGTGGATTCCCAGAACCTTCCAGGGATTCAGTTTCGGAAAATTCTGGATTCGTCCCGTCCCTGGTCATAAGTGGTTAGAGAACTAGACTGGGACTGAGAAATACAGCTTCAAGAGCTCACTCAACCATGAAACTCGCTGGGTGACCCTGTGCCAGTCAGTCTTTCCCAGCCTAACAGAGCTGTTTATGAGAAGATGAAGTGAGCCATGTATGCTGTGTTCATCAGAGGAAGGTGAGACATAAATGTAGCTAGTAAACAATAGTCACTGTACATTCATGAAACTCAGTGGGTTCTTGGGCAGTTCATTCTTTTTCAGCCTAGTGAGAGTAAAATCGATGGAGGAGAGCTGTGTACACTGCTTTGAACTCAATGGGAAGAAAAATACCAGTTTAGGAAGTGAAGGTCAAAAATAGCCACCAACATAAAAAAAAGCATGACCAACTTCCTCACCGGTGATAGATGCTGCAAGGAAATGACGGGCATCCCCCTTGTCCCGTCAAGGCAGGCATACAGAATTGCACAAATGTTTGTATCTTTATTTCCTAGATTGGGAGTTACAAAGGTTAGGTCTATTGCATCTTATTCCTATCCTACCACCAAGTCAGGCTATAGATAGTTATTGGAATTTCTGTCCTGGTCTTGTCTAAGCATAGCATCTACTGGCAGACAGGAATCCCAAATGTTTGGCTTCTGTCCCTATCCAAAGGAGCCTTGCACCCAGCAGTACCTGGCTGGCTGGTCCTCATCATCCAGCCTTCTGCCTCAGGCAGGGCAAACATAAAAAACAGTGCTGTGTTTCTGCAACCAAATGGATCCGCGATTGTTGTAGAAAGTGAAATGGAGCAGCTGTGTCTGGTGTATACATGTGCACATATATTGGTATTCACATCCATATTGGAGTAAGCAAGGCCTAGAAAACTTTGTCTTTTGGACTACCACTCCCCAGCCATCAGTGGTTATATTGAGTACAGCAGTGATTCTTGGGGTCCAGGGACTCCTGGGGTCCGTGAAGCTCTCAGAGGGGGTCTGCAAAGCTTGGCTGCTGAATGCCAACAGCAACAGCAGCAATAAGGAGGTGAAAGTGGGGTGTGTGCTGAAATTGCTCCTGCATTTGCAAACAAGGGAGCAGTTTGGGTGCACGCACACACTTGTTGCTGTGTCCCTTTCATCAGGGATATGGCAGTAGGGGGTGCGGGCACCAAGGAACATGGTGGCAGGCTTGTGCACCTGCACCCCACCCCACTGCTGCATCCCTGATAAAGGGACATGGTGTGTGTGTGTGCACACCCAAGCTATGACCCTGGAGGTCAGAGTTTGAATCCCCACTTGGCCATGGAAGCCCCCTAGATGACCTCAGGCACATCACATTCTCTCAGCCTCGGAGAAAGGCAAAGGCAACAAATCTTGCCAAGAAAACTCGCTTGGTAGGTTCACCTTAGGGTTGCCATAAGTCAGTTTTCAAAGAGGAGAGATATGATGGCTTGAGAGAACTTCCTCCTGTCAGCAGCACTTTGTTGTTTGTGTGCTTTCAAGTCACTTCTGACTTATGGCAACGCTGAGGTAACCCTACTACAGGGGTTGTGATGAGTGGTTTTTGGTTTGGTTTGGTTTGGGTTTTTTTTCCCCTTCTGGCAACATTTGTTTAGAGGGGGTTTGCCTTTACCTTCCTCTGAGGCTGAGAGAATGTGACTTGCCCAAGGTTACCTAGTGTCTGAGAAGGGATTTGAATCCTAGTTTTCAGAAGCCTTTAATAAATAAAAAATATTTCAATATTTAAATCTAAATTTAAATATTTAAATCTTGAGTTAAGTCTTGGGGTGGCCTGGCAACAAATTATATTTACAAGGGTTCCCCAGTAAAGAAAAGGCTAAGAACCAATGGGTTAGAGGATTCTGGGAGCTATAGTCCCAAAAGTGACTTTTCTACGCTCAGGGAGGTATTAGTGGATCAGCTTTTGCCAGTAAAATGCCCAGTTCAGTGCATTGTATCAAAGAAGGTACCTTTGCGAAAGGAGAGCACCAGGTTCTCCTCAATCAGGCTTGTATTGATTTGGACCTCATGAGGATCTGAAACAGGAAAGCTGCAAGAACAGAAGGACAGTTCAGTAAGGACTGAGTGACTTCTCTGGTTGAGCATCCAAAGAAAGGATGTCCAAAAAAAAAAAGCAAACAGGATGAATTTTGCTGAAGCAGAGAGAGGAATTCCATGATTGGACCCAGGTTCTGTAAACTATATAGAATCTAGGGTGTTCACTATAAACAAGTGAATGCCCAGATATATTGGCCAGACAAGGCACAAACTGTGCTTTCCCAGAGTAGCAGTGAGTAGCTACTACAGACTAGTAGCAGTGAGAGATTCCTGGTTTTCATCTCTGTGTACTTCTTTGGCATTCCTTCCCTGTAAGCAGATAAATCTGCCTCAGAGGCAACAAATGGACTGGTTTTCAGGATAGACTGGGGAGACCTCAACTCTGAGAATAACTGTGAACTTCTTTATTTTCCTAAGGGAAAAAAAAAGCCACTGCAACTTTATTCTATTCTTTATTCTTAGTCAACTAAGATTTTCTTTTTCTTTTCTTTGCATCCAGTGTGACCTAACCTATTAGAGCAACACAACATCACATTACTTTTATCTTATTTCTTTACCTATCCACTCCCCTTTACCTTTAGACTGTTGCAAATTATAGCCTGCCTTTTTCTTCACCAGCAGCGTTTCCTTTCACCTCTTCTTCCCGTTCCCAGTAGCACTAGGGCAGTATCAAGAAACAGATGTGCAAGGCCCCACTCCTCAGAATGAGCAGTAGAGCCCCACAAATGTAGCAGGGCTACATGATAGTTTGTAATTACTTAGAAAGCAATGCCGTAATCACTAAAAACCAGCATGGATTTCTCAGAAATAAGTTGTGCCAGACTAATCTTATCTCTTTTTATGATAGGGTTAGAAGCTTGATAGGTGAAGGGAATGCTGTAGACGTAGCATATCTTGACCTCAGTAAGGCCTTTGACGAAGTTCCCCATGACATTCTTGCAAAGAAACTAGTAAAATGCAGGTTGGACAGGGCTACTGTTAGTTGGATTTGTAATTGGTTGACTGACGGAACCCAAAGGGTGCTCACCAATGGCTGCTTTTCATCCTGGAGAGAAGTGACTAGTGGGGTGCCACAGGGTTCTGTCCTGGGCCCAGTGCTATTCAACATCTTCATCAGTGACTTGGATGAAGGAGCGGAGGGCATGCTCATCAAATTTGCAGATGATACCAAATTGGGAGGGGTTGCTGATACGCAAGAGGACAGGATCAAATTGCAGAATGACCTTGACAGATTGGAGAGCTGGACCAAAACTAACAAAATAAATTTCAACAGAGAGAAATGTAAAGTCCTACACTTAGGCAGAAAAAATGGAATGCACAAGTATAGGACAGGGGATGCGTGGCTCGATAGCAGTACATGTGAAAGGGATCTAGGAGTCTTGGTAGATCGCAAGCTGAACATGAGTCAGCAGTGTGATGCGGCAGTCAAGAAAGCCAACGTAATCCTTGGTTGCATCAATAGGAGTATGGTGTCTAGATTGAGGAAGGTAAAGGTACCACTCTATTCTGCATTGGTTAGGCCTCATTTGGAATACTCTGTCCAGTTCTGGGCACCTCAATTCAAGAATGATATCGACAAACTGTAACGTTTCCAGAGGAGGGCGACCAAAATGGTGAAGGGTCTGGAGGCCATGCCCTATAAGGAGCAGCTTAGGGAGCTGGGTATGTTTAGTCTGCAGAAGAGGAGGTTAAGAGGGGACATGATAGCTGTGTTTAAATATTTGATGGGATGTCATGTTGAGGAGGGAGCGGGCTTGTTCTCTGCCACTCCAGAGACTAGGACAAGGAGCAATGGATTCAGGCTGCAGGAAAGGAGATTCCACTTGAACCTCAGGAAGAACTTCCTGACGGTCAGAGCTGTCTGACAGTGGATTGTGCTGCCTCAGAGTGTGGTGGAGTCTCCTTCTTTGGAGGTTTTTAAGCAGAGACTGGATGGCTATCTGTTGGGAATGTTTTGATGGATGTTTCTTCATAACAGGGAGTTGGACTCAGTGGCCCCTGGGGTCTCTTCGAACTCTATGATTCTATGATTCTTGGGCTGGCTTACCACATTGGATATAGGTGGTTGCCCCCAGGCTCTGGAACTTCCTTCCTGGAGAGATTTGACTGACTCCTTCCTTCTGTTAGGAAGTGAGAACTCTTCAGTTCCAACAGGCTTTTGGGAAATAACTGCAAGGACTTTGAGTTGTGTGTTGTTTCACTATTTCTATCACATTTTAATGGGTATACTTTAAATAGTTTTACTGCAATAGATCAGTGGTTCTTAACCTTTTCGTTAGCATGGACCCCCTTTAAATATCTTTTGCTGTCATGGACCCCCTCAGGGCAGCTTCTGGCTGTATATGTGCAAGAAATGTCACGTGCTTTTTCACAGCCACTCAGTGCCATTCACTTACATGTACTCACCGCATGCAGAAGTAGCAAGTGCTGAGTACATTTTTTGCTATCAAACAATTTCATAACTTTTGAACAGTTTGAGATATTATAATGAAAAGTTACACAAATGATGTCTGCCGCTGACAAAAAACCCCCCTGCTGTTTGAGATCATTGTGTATCATAGTGTATGACTGTCTGTTTGTCCATCTGTCTTCCGTCCGTCCGTCCGTCCGTCCGTCCGTCCGTCCGTCCGTCCGTCCGTCCTCCCTCCCCTCCCCTCCCCTCCCCTCCCCTCCCCTCCCCTCCCCTTCCCGTCCCTTCCCTTCGCTCATTCTATTATCATGTGTGTTGCCCAATACATTTGGCTGAAATTTAAATTAGAGGTGGTAATTGAAAGTTTTTGCCTACAAAAACTACAAAAAACCTGCTTTGAAAATATGTATTTAAGCAAACTCAAAATATTTCAGATTTCTGTATGGTAGGCAACTGATAGTGAGACCAGTTTCCTTGCTTGTCACTTGTCTTATCTGCCACCTTGGAACTGATGATTGTCCGCATTTGTTTGTTATAATGCTACACTGTGGGTGTCTCTATCCCCTTCCTCCATAGTTTGCTGAAATTTCTTAAAGAATCACACCAGCATTGAGTGGTCTTTGAACAAACTGAGCCTCTAAAAAGTGTTCCCCAGCCAGTTGCCTTCTAGATGTGTTGGACTATGACTTCCATTCTCAACCAATGCTTGCCAGTGGATGAGGAGGGCTGTAATCCACATCAGGAGGGAAGCAGGTCTTCTGGCAACAGCTTTGTTGCCTGCTATCTAAGACAAATAGTTTGTGTTTGAAAAAGAGGCATCCCAGATTCAAGCTGCAGGAAAGGAGATTCCACCTGAACCTCAGGAACAACTTCCTGATGGTCAGAACTGTCTGGCAGTAGAATATGCTGCCTCAGTGGAGTGCGGTGGAGTCTCCTTCTTTGGAGGTTTTTAAGCAGAGGCTGGATGGCCATCTGTTGAGAATGCTTTGATGTGTGTTCCTGCATAGTAGGAGGTTGGACTGGATGGCCCCTGTGGTCTCTTCCAACTCTATGATTCTATGATTCTTTTAAACTGTAAAAGTTTGTAACATTTCTTCAAGCCTTTGTGGATTCCCCAGTGAAGACATCATGGACTCCCAGGGATCTGTGGACCCCAGGTTTAAGAACCACTGCAATAGCTCATTAACTTTATTTTTTCAATAATTTTCTGTTATTGTTCATATCTATATGCTTTTATCTGTTCCGTGTTTTAAGCTCTAGAGGTCTGAGGGAAAATGCAGGATACAAATGAATAGAACAATGACACCAGTATATCTACTGGTTCTACTCATCAGCTGGCATCCTGTTAGTGACATACACAAATGCAAGTTGTGTGTAATTTTTGTTGCTGCGAACGTTGGCATTCCTTTTCTCTATCCACAGTGATCAGAGCGCCCTCTTCAACTTACTGTGTTGCTGCTAAGGCTCCCTGACAGCCATTCCATGCCTGGTGAAGAACAGATAAGAGGTCACAGAAATGGTTACATCAGCCACTAAGACCTCTGGAGGACCCTAGTAGACTGCAATGGATGAAGTAATCACTTTACATCTAGCTACCAGGACATAGCAAGATGCTTCTGCAATCCATTCATTCTTCTCTAGGCATGGAATGATCATGAGTGACTGGATGGATAGATAGCAACTCGCCAGTAGGTCTGGGGATGATAAAGGGCTCAAAATAGTGCAATTCCATGTGAGGAACTATTACACTGCACTGTGCTGTTCAGAGTTGTGACCATTTTCACCTAAATAGGGCCCATCTTACCGTTAATGAAAATGAAGCAACTGTGTCAGGTAGCAAATCCCAAAGAGAAGTTGAAAGCCAGAGCTTTCTATGCCCCCTAACATAGCCTGTGACACTCAGGGAAGTAGAAGACGCAATTCTGTCTCTAGCCTTGGTTCATCCACCAGTCTGGTGAATATAAAATGGGGAGAAGGAATGGACTTCCTGTGTTCCATGTCAGACAACAGAATATTAGGAGCAGACCCAACCTCCATTTTAGTTTCTGGACCATTAAGTCCAGAGACTAAAATAACTTAATGGCATCACCTCTTGTTTCTTTTCTTTTGTTTTGCCTAACAAAGAAGCTTTATTGAAAACTTGCTTACTAGGTTAAGTCATCTTAACCAGTCCTTCAAAAGGAAAGTTAAATGCTGCTGTTATGACACCCAGCTGCCTAAAGATGGTGTCACAAGAGAGTAAGAGTGTTCTTATCTCTGCTGCCTTCAAAGAGTTGGTATGAGACTGCTTGAATGTGTCTGAATGTAATTGTTAATTCCAGATGACAGTGTGGTTTCTGAAACTCTTCACCCTGTTTTGGCGGAGACCACTGTTGATGAAAGCCAAGCTTGCATAGGAAAAGTGTGCTGTGGAAAAGGCATTAGCTGGGTGCAGAATATAAGATTTAAGTTTGTACATGGGACTCTGTATGCCAGTTCAGCTGGAAACATGGGACGTGGGTGTGTTTGTGCGTCTGTGGGTGATGTAAGTTTCAGCTTACAGAAGCCACCTGTGTTTTTCTTCCAGCTTAGCACACTGGTAGATCCTTCACTCTCCATGGCCACAATTTGGATACATTCTGAGGTGGCACTCTCATAAAATAACTGAGATTCCTAGATTTGTCAGACCATAAGGAAGCAAGATGGTTAGCTTAATTTGTAAGTAGAGAAGCCCCAGAGCTCTTATCTAACAGGATCCCATGCCCATATCTGAGTGCCCTGCTTCTCTGTTCAGAATGTGTGGGGATGAAGAATCTGTGTCACAAGGGGTGTTCTTTCATTTTTTGGCAGGGAGGTGTTTGTTTGGGCTTCTTCTCAAGAGGAAGGGGAAGAGGTATCTGGATACAAAGGAGGACAGAATTGCTGTTATCTTTAAATCAGTGGGCAGAAGAGACTGTTGTGCTAGGTGTGGCTTTTTCAACCCTGTGTGGCAGGATGCCTCTGCAAAAAAAAAAAAAAAAGTAATGATACTTCTTGTTTTATGTAGCTGTTTCAAGTATAGCTGCTCTGATCACCTTCAGGAGGTGGAGGTGGAGTGAAGGGATAAAAAAACAGGTATAATGTGATAAGAACAGTTGATGATGACTACTGCATGCATTAGCAGTAGTCAGGGATTCTGGGAGTTATAATCCAGCAGCATCTGGAACCATGGCCAAAAGCTTCTGATTGACATTCAGAGGAATAAAAATAGTTCAATGGTAAGACATCATTGGTTGTCCTCAGACAGCTGCCCTCGCTCTTTCTGAGATCTCTGTCCTCTTTTTTCCCCTCTCCGTCTCCACCAGAAGCAAGGATCTCTCTTCTTTCCTCTCCACAGCTGTGTGGCTTTGACTCACCCTGGGAGCAGCAGGAACTGGTCTGGTGATCTTAGATAGCAAGCAGAGGAGTGTGGGAGGAGACACACTGCCCTGTTTGGCTAGCTGGCTGGCTGTGGAGTTGAAACTCTTGTCCCTGGCATAGTTCACGAGACAAGGATGAGAGTCAGAAGCACTGACCACTGGCACTCAAGGCCTTTGCTCCTTCGAGAGGGTGATGCTCAAACCCCAGCTTCAGAATGAAAAAGAAGTACAAAGGTAAGGTTGTTCTTTGTAAATGACCATCTTTTTCTTCTTGGCTTCTAGATCAGTGTGATGACATCTCTAGAATGTAGGTCTTGCAGAAGTAGCTTCTGAGCTGTTGTGGCAGAAAGACTTCAAGCTACTGAGTCCAGGAAGTTTTCCTAGTTTATATTTCACTTCTGTTGGGAACCTGGGAAAGCAGTGTTAGATAATGCTGCTGTACTCCCAGCTGCCCCCAAATTTCAGTGTGGCAATAATATCGATGTGTTTGACACAATTGAGTTTTTTTTCAGGACTGCTGCCTGTGAAGTATTAATGCATACCAAGTCAGGCTCTTGAGCCTCAAATGAAGGCAACTGGTAGGACATGAAGCTACTTGGCTTATGTACACTAATAAGGGGGGAAAACTTGGAGAGCAGGTGAACTCTCCGCCATCCAAGATGTTGTGAGAACATCGTTAGGAAAAAGTAGTGGGGGTTAGACTATTAGTCCCCTAACCCAAAAGAAGAGCTGGCTGGGGGATCTTACAGGCTCTGGCTGAGGATAGGGATTTTTTAATAGTGGTGCCTCAGTTCTAGAAACTTACCTTTCCAGGTTAGTTTCTCAGGTGCCAATGTGTTTCAGTGCTGGATTAAAGCATTACTTTTCATGGCATGCATGTCATTAACTTTACACCTTGCTTAATGGTTTGTAGATTTGTCATATTTTATTAATACTGTGTTTTAACTCTTTTTGGGGGAAGGAAAGCTGCCTTGGGTTGAAAGAAGTGGGTGTAAAATGTTTTAATAAATAGAACAGGGGGAGAACTAAGTTTAGGCCTTGGGGGAATTCTATAGAGCTCTCTCATTTGTGCATTCTGCATCTGGGCCTCAAAGACACTCATGCTTGTGTAACACAAGGGGCACTTGTTCTGCTTAGATTTTTGCTATTCTATAAGTATTACAGGAGTCAATCAATAGGCGCCATATCACGTAGCAGAGATAGCAGAATGGGAAATGGCACGAGTCCATGGATGCTTATGGAATAATAAATTTGTTGGTCTATATAAGGTGCCACAAAACTCTGTCCAGTATTTCTGACACAACCTCCATGCCTTATTCACTGTCTAACTCTTTCTTCTCATCTTGCCTAGTTATCTCTAGAGCAGTCTTTTCCTACCTGGTACTTTACGTAACTGCTTTGTGGTTTCTGAGAGTTATAGTCCAAATCTTAGAAGCAGCAAGTTGGAGAAAGCTCCTGGGTAAATACGTAGTTGAGTTGCTTTGGCGTATCATGGGAGTGTTAGTAACACTACCCAAGTCTCCTGGCTGGTATTGTCAGGTACTAGGTGGGTCACCTGGGAGGTTGCCAGCAGCAAGGACTGATGAATGCCAGAAAGGGATATGACACTGCCCTAGAAAGGTAGATATGCAGAATTGTAATGGTAGCAGAATGGAAGAAGTCAGAGTGAGTCTTGCATTGTACTGCAGTTTAGCCCCCAAGATTGAGTTCAAGTCAAAGCTCGGCAGCTACTTTTTTAAAAAATAAAGTGTTCCCATATTCATTATAAGACTTTAAAAACAGCTAACTGCTGCTGTTTGTTGCTTTGTTAAAAGAGTAAGCCATTGCATTCCTTGTTGCATTGCTGCTTTCTTTGATGTTATTGTTCATTTTACTTTTCTAAGAGGAAAAATTAAAGAATAACAAATGAATGACTTAAAACTAGGAAAATTCCTGTCCAAATATCTCTAATAATGCCTTTTATTACTTATTACACAAATAACTTTGTTCCTACTTGTTACCTTACTCTTGAAATCCAACCTGATCACACTCTTGCTACCTAAAAAGGGAGGAGGAGGATTGCTCCTTAAACAAACAAGTCACTGCCAAGATCTAATACAGATCCCTGCTCAATTTCAAAGCTGACTGGGTGGCCTTCAGTACTTACCTCACAGGGCTGTAAGAATAAAAATATACCCCCATGAGCTCTTGAGAGGAAGGAAGGGGTCTTAATGTAATAAATGTTTTTTTTAAAGGAAGATAGTGCATTGTCTTGCAAATAGAACTGAGCATCTTAGACTACCATAGTATTTTGGGGGGTGAATGAGGCCAGAAAAAGGGTGTGAAATTGAACAGGATATTGGGGAAGACAGGACCTCTCACTAGTGTCAGCACTAGTGGTGGCTGGTTTTTGCAAGAACCTTTTATTTTTGCCTTTGCTCATTAGCTAATCCCTCAACATTGTATGTATGCTTCTTGGGAGCACAGATTGCTATATGAAGCACAGAAGTCCTCCTACTAAGAATCACAGCTTTCACTTGAAGGGAGGAGCCAGTTTCTATCATAGAGCAGGGGCGTTTGTAGCTTTCCAGATGTTGTTGGGCTGCATCAGCTCTGACCAGCATAGCCACTGGTGAGAATGGATGGGAGCTGTAGCTCGGCAGCATCTGGCAGACCACATATGCCTAAATCTGTTCTTGCCATTAATGATCGTTGAAAGGATGTAGCCAGCCTGTGGAATCAGTATGCCAAACCTTCAACTTCTGACTCCATCTCCTCTATTTTATTACTATTGAACTCGGACTCCTTCATATATGGCAAATGTATACTAATTAGTAGTAACAAATTTACTGTAGTAAAATGGAACCACAAAGAATTTAATCACCGCTACATGAGTAAACAGTCTACTTAAATGGACACAATGTAAAATATATTTATTTCTTAAAAATATAAAATATGTAAGTATAAATGCCATTTATATAATATTATTATACTTCTATAAGTTTTTATTTTGGAGCCGCGGTCAGAACATTTCTATCCAGTCTGACTCTACCTAGAATTGCTTCTAGCCCCAACTCCACAGGCCTGGAAGCCAGTGGTGTTCAGAAAGTGTTTGACTGCAATACCCATCATCCTTCAATATTGGCTGTGCTGGCTGGAGATGATGGGGGCCACAGTCCAACAACAAATGAATGACCACAGGTTCCCCACCACTGGCATATAAGCAGTGCCTCATGATGTGCTGTGTGCCTTCAAGTGAATTCCAACTTATGGTGACTCTAAGGTGAACCTATCACAGGGGCTTCTTGACAAGATTTGTTCAGAGGACATTTGCCTTTGTCTTCTTCTGAGGCTGAAATAGTGTGGCTTACTCAGGTGCGTCAGCTAGTGGATTTCCATGGTCAAGCAGGAATTCAAACCCTGGTCTCCAGAGCCGTAGTCCCATGCTCAGACTACTACACTACGTTGGTTCTCATGCCTCATGATATCACATAGTAAAAGGGGAGGAATGCTTCCATGCCCAAAATCTATTTGTTTGCCATATATTCATCCCACTGTTTGACTGGAAACTCTGCAAGGTAGCTTACTAATTAAATATTTACCAACAACATTAATAACATATTACAGTTAAACAGAGAGAGCCAAGTAAGTGCCAGCACCAACATAATAATACAAGAACAATATAGGTGTCACACTCTTCCTGTGCTAACTGCTCTCTGTAGGTGTAAGTATCAGGTAGGTGTTCAAACCCTTGAAGCATAAGTTTCATTTGACAAGTGACCCAGCATTAACAGCAGGTATGTGTGTATGTTTGAAGAGCAGTGAAAAATGAATTCACAGTCAGCTAAAATCTGGAGTGAACAAGATTAGAATTAGTAATGAGCCAGTGCAGTGTAGTGCTTTGAGAAGTGGTCTAAAACCCTGGACACCAGAGTTCAAATCCCCACTAGACCTGAAAACCCATATGGTGACCGTGGGCAAGTCACACTCTCTCAGGCTCAGAGGAAGACAAAGGCAAATCCTCTCAGAAGAAATATTGCCAAGAAAAGACCATGATAGATTTGCTTTGGGGTTATCAAAAATTGGAAACTATTTGAAGATATACACAACAGCAACAACAATGTTTCTTGACATCAGTACCATCTCACTAATTTCTACCCTATTCTATCACCCTTCCAACTGTGTTTATTTCCAACTGTCACCACTGCCACCACAACTACCATTTTGTGCTCCCTCAACTCTCCTCTCAAATCCAAATCTTAAACATTCCCCTTGAAACGGACCTCCCCCAAACGAGAAAGATTTGAGGATAAATATAGAAAAAATAACGCTTTGGATCTTCCAGATAAACAAAGTTAAAAATATAAAGGTTAGAGAACAACAACTGAAGTTAATTAGTAAGTGGTACAAAACCCCAGATCAGATCTCAATGACAATCTTTCATCAAATTGTTGGCATGGATGTGGGCAGAAAAAGACATATATTCATATGCGATGGGAGTGTAACCACATAAAAAACTTTTGGTCAGAAGTTATCCAAGAGATAAATAAAATGGTAGGGAGAAACCTCCAATTTAATAAAGAGATCTGCTTAACTTTGAATCTAAGAAAACTGGGATTGAGTAAATCAGAAGACTACATAATAAAAAATTTGTTAAGAGAGGTACATGAGGTAGATGGTGCAGCATTGGGGTGGAAAAATAAACAATGTTGGGATAAAAAAAACTGGATGTATTATATAACAGAATCTCTCCTATTTAATTTTTTAAGGGAAAGTGAAGGGAAATATAATGGACAAATAAATGAAAGAAATTGGTGGGATAATTGGAGCCTCTGGATTGAAAAGGTTAAAGGTGAAAAGGGGTACAAAGAAATGAGAAAAACTGTTGATAAAATATTCTACATTTTGGATAGAGGTTACTAAAATTTCTCTTTAAAGCCATCGATGGGGATTGAGGGAGGATGGGAGAGGGGACTGTTATAATTATTAAAAAAATATTGTGATATGTAATATGTAATTTTGTTGTATGTTCAAAATTGTATGTTCAAAAATTTAAAATAACTTTTTTTAAAAAACAGACCCCGAAACCTAGCTCATAATTTTTAGCCTAGTTGGACAGATTCCGGAAGCTGTAGTCCAGAAAAGTAACATTCCCAGGCTCTGCATCCCAGCTTGTTTTTTAGGACTTTCTTTAAGTCAAAAACAGCAACTGGAGCTGCACATGGAAGCAAAGCCATGCAGCTCTTTTAAGCTTCTTGACCTTTCTTGTTCTTCTTCAGAATTTTGACTGCATCCGTATATGAGAGAGAGGGAGAATGAACAGAGTCAGTCTATGCTGTGCCCTTTCTTTGCTTTGCTTTTCAACTATGACCTTCCCCCATGCCTCATTTGATAAATTCAAAATGTGCTTTGGTTTCAGCTCTCATGCTCCAAGTTCCAGCTGTTTGGCAATGGCCAGTGCTGTACTTTTGGACTCTGAGTCTACCTTTGGTCAAGTAACTCTCTCTCTCTCTCTCTCTTTTGACTCAGGGTGCAAGTGACTAAGGCAGGGCCAAGCAGGTGGGGAAGTGATCATACTGCTTCCTCAGTTCACCACCTTCTGAACTGATCGTTTTAAGGTTTCCTCCCTGTCACACTCCCCCGCTTTTCCATTTTTAATTACTGGTTACTGATAATGAGAACCCAGAAATAAACACTGTGGATACAGTGCGGTTGAGAAGGCCTCAGCAGGAGCACCTGAGCACAGATTGGCTCTTTGGCAGGATTGCTTGGGACTTGTGCCCAGCCAGCCTGCAAGGAAGCCAGACAGCTTTGATGCAGTGAAAGGCTGTAGTTAGTAGTTCCTGCTCCACTGCATATACAAAGTCAGGTATGCTTTAAAATGTAAGATGATCCCTCTGGGTTTGAAGCTTTTCTAAAACAAATCTCCTAGAATCACCCTGTCAACATGGCTAGTGCTGACTGTGGATTCTGGGAGATGTAGTTCAAGAAATGTCCCTTTCTCAACTTTGATTATCTCTCCATCCCTCCTTGTGTGTGTTTGTTGCTGAAAATCGGTATGAGCTCTAAGCAAGTCTCTCTAGGAAGACAGTACTGTGAATAAGAGTGCCATAAATGAACTGTCTAAATACCCTAAAGGCACCAGATCCCGTTTGATCTTGAAAGCTAAGCAGAGTCAGCTCTGGTCAGCTCTACTTGGATGGTCAGCTCTATTTGGATAGAAGACCACTAATGAATACCAGGTGCTGTAGGCTATATTTCAGAGGAGGGAACTGGAAAAGTCACCTTTGACTATTCCTTGCCTAGGAAAGTCCTATGAAATTCATTAGGGTCACAATAAGTTGACAGGCGACTTGAAGGCACACACAAAGACAACTAAGGAGACTTTGTTTCTCTTTGTCTCCCACCTCATTTCAAACAGGAGAAGACTTCCATTATCCAGGGGTGGGCAATTTAGCACTCCCCCCGTATTTTGGGAATGCAGATCCCACAATGTCTGACCATCCTCTATGCTGGCTGTGCTGATAGAAGTTGAAGGCCAGACTTCTGTAGGGCATCAGGTGGGCCATGGAAGGACGGTGAAGTGCAGTGAAAAATCTTTGATCCTCTATAGTTTTGGGACTACAAGATCCCATAATCTCTTACCATTTACTAGTGGTGTAGACTCGAGTCAACTGACTCAGGTTCAGGTTGGACTTAAGTCACTTTAGTGACTTGACTTGGACTCAACTTGGCAATAAATGATGCACTGACTCAACTTGACTTGAGACTTGTATATTTTTAGTGGCTGACTTGCTGCCCTTGGTTCAGTAACATAACACATTCATCCAGAAACCTTACGACTTTGAACAATGCTTTGATCTCTTTTTTGCTTACTAATCACAGAACAGTCTGTCTCAAGCCCAAAGTGTGGGTGCATTTATCAGAGGGGAATAGTAAATGGGTTAGGCAATGGGCTTGAGGTGGGCTTGAGGTCTGCTCAGTAGTCAGTCCCTGCTGCATATCGAAGGAGTCTTGTAAAACTTTTCCTAAGAATAGAAGACAAGACTCGCCCTTACAGTGCAGGGGCATTTCTCATAGGGGAACAGCGAATGTGTTAGGCAACAGGCTTGAGGAGGAAGGAGCCTTCCTTCTAAAGCTTTTAAAATGTCAGCAGCGGGGAGTAAGAAGGATCCTATTCCCCACTTGTGAAAAATCCTCCAGCTTCAGAAATCGAAAGTAGGAAGAATCCTATTCCCCACTTCCAAAGCTGCAGACTCTTTTATGTCCATTGGCACAAAAGCCTCCAGCTTCAGGAAGGGATGGTAAAAAGGATCCTATTCCCCACTTCTGAAGCTACAGATGGCAAAATCACAAATGTGGAGAGTCAACTCTGCTTAAAACTGACTTTATTCAACTCTGTCCAGAAGTTCTGGAAAATAGACTGGGGTATAAAATTGTCCCCTAGACTTAAGGCTTGACTTGAGACTTGAAGACAGAGACTTGAGACTTGACTTGAGACTTGGAGTAAAAGACTTAAGTAGACCACTTCCATTTACCATCCTGGCTAGGGCTTCTGGAAGTTTATGTTTGGGACTTGTGTGGGCCTAAAGGTTGCCTGCTCAAGTGTAATGGATAAATGTATACATTGAAAAATCTCTGATTTTTCAGTCTTGCTTACTTAAGACTTAAAACTCACAGTGGGCTCTTGAGTAGGCTTCTCCAACTATGTGCCAGTGGCCATACTGACTGGGGATAATGGGAGCTGTAGTCCAAAACATCTGAAAGTCACCAGGTTGGGGATATTTAAATTTTTATTTGTTTAAGTTATAAGTACAAAGTATACAATATAACAGAAAAACAGTAAGTCATAACTAAAATCTTTTTATCTTATCCTCCTTCCCTCTCCTCCCCCAGTCATCCAGGTTGGAGAATGTTGCCCTTGGCAGTTCACTGGTCTGATTCAGAATTGTTGGTGTAGAGGACAGCTTATACTATTACAAAAATTAATAAAATTAAACATCAGTTCTATTAAAGACACATAGTTAAACAGTTTACAATACTTTTGAAAATACACTTAAAACATAATTAAAAACACACAAATTAAAAACGGAGCCCACCACTTTGAATATTGTCAGAAAGGCTGCCTAAATAAAAAGGCCATCACCATCTGGTGGAAAGAGAATGGGGGAGGGGGGAATCAATGAGGATATTATAGAATTGTCAGGGTAACAATGGAGAAAAGCAATTTGAGTGTTGTACTAGCATTCCAGGAGACCAAGATTCAAATCCCTGTGAAAACCCTCTGAGTGACCTTGGGCAAGACACAGTCTCTCAGCCTCAGAGAAGGGCAATGTCAAGCTCCTCTCAAGAAATCTTATCAGGAAAACCCAGTGATAAGTTCTCATTAGGGCCACCATATATTAGAAGTGACTTGAAGGCACACAACAGCAAGCATGAGAACGGATAATTTTTTCCTGTGAACCTTCAACTCCTAGGGAGACACAAGCATTAAGCAGAGGGGTGATGATATAACCATATCATGGGAAGAAAAAGAGTTTTGTTCTCCAATCAATAAATGTATCTGAACATAGACATAACTGCAGTGGGATTGTGTACTGCACTGGGGGAATAATGGTGCTGGTGTTCAAAGGCTGTAATAACTCCACTTTGTGCAAATTGCTTCACTGTCTGTATTTCCTGCTTGTAACACTTGACAGCTGCTCATTATCCTTCCTATGTTAGGTTTGGGGAAAACTAAACTGAAACAAAGAGGTAATGATGACTTGCCTAGGAATCATTTGATGAATTCCTGGCTATACAGGAGTTTACCAATCCACCATCTGAGATCTCCCATACAAAGTTCATTTACTCTGGGTCTAGAACAAGTTAGTGCCTGGGAAAGTGGACTGCAGGGAAGGAGCTTCAGCTAATAGGACCAGCTGGATGTAGGTAGTGTGACTCTTGTTTGGCATGGCAGGAAAAGCCCATCCCAGGCACTGCTGCTTTGCACACCCTCCTTCGAATTGCTTGAGGGGTAAGCAACCACTTCCTTCTATTGTTCCTGCTTTTCCTTGCAAGGGTTTTGCCAGACAGGAAGAGGGAGGCTTCATGTACTGTTTTCTTTAAAAAGTGGATCCACCCCTCTCCTAAATGCAGACTTGCTTTTTCCTCCAAGGGTTGCAACCCGTTTAGGTTTATCAGTGAAATCACTACCTAAAAATACTGCTCTTTCAGGGAAATCAGTTTTTTTGGCTGGAAATTTTGATCCAGATATACATGGAGTTTCCCACATTCCATCTCCAACTGACAGAGGGAGAAGGATGCCAGAGCTCATAGACAATGACAGCAGTCTGCAGTGGTGTTGTTGCAGATTTGGGTGACCTTGCAGAAACCTCCACAGGCCTTTCTTGATTTTAGGTTAAATTTAAAAGCCAGTGTCGTGAAATAAGTAAGAGTTCTTTACTGAGACCAGGGAATCCTGCTTGTAGTCCTCACACTGAAACTCATTTAGGACAGTCCACCCTTTTTCAACCTGACCTATCTCAAAGTGTAGTTGTTGTGTGGATAAAACACAGAGAAGGAAAACCATGGGTGCTGCTCTACATTCACTGGAAGAAAGGCAGAATAACAATGTAATATGGTGCAGAAATAGTATATGGTACAAAAATGCTGTTAAGCCAGAATCCTGTATGGTCTTTAAATATACATAATAAATATATAAATATTATATTCATTTATATTTACAAAATTACATTTATAAAAATGTAAATAAAAATATATATACACACTGCTTGACCAACATGACCTCTCCCCAGACCCCACTTACTAGGCAGCAGCTGCTGCTGTGGTCCATGTGAGTGCCTTTTCTTATTGCTTGAGATGCAGCTGGCTGTCGTTTCCACCCTCACCTCTGAGTGATCCTCATTGCAACAGGCAGTAATGGGATCCTTGCCACAGTTCTTCCTTGCCTCAGAGACCAGGTAAAAACAGCAACCAGCTGCTTCCTGAGTCACAAGAGAACAGACTCCTGTTGACCCCAGTGACTGTTTCCTGGTAAGTGGAGATGGGAGGACTTTCATGGTGCCTATATAGCCCCGGAACTAGGGGCTATGTAGGGACAGTGAATATATAACGGTTACAAGTGCATAACTCAAGATTACACATTTGTAACTATGATACAGGATTCTGACCATTAAGTTTCTAAACACGCAGCTAGATTAAAAATTTAAAACATTAAAAACTCATCCCCCTATCAGGTGATGCTGCTACCATCAGAGACATTGGAAACTTTCTATCCCATTTGTTCATCTAGCCCAGTGTTGTCTTTGTTGTGGCAAAGATGTCCAAAGGGGCCTTCACATCATCTGTTACCTGATTTATTTTCACTGAAGAGGCCAATGGTTGGATGAGGGACCTTTTGCGAACACTCTGCCACTGAGCTACAGTCTCTCCCCAGTGATGTAGACTCGAGTTGACTGACTCGGACTCAAGTCAGACTTAAGTCACTTCAGTGACTCAACACAGACTTGACTTGGCAATAAATGATGCACTGACTCGATTCGAGACTTGTATATTTTTAGCGACTTACTTGCTGCCTTTGTTTCGTAACATAATACATTCATCCAGGAACCTTTACAACTTTGAAAAAGTTTCCATATCTTTTTGCCTGCTGGTCACATGACAATCTGTCTTAAGTCCAAAATGTGGGCACATTTCTCAGAGGAGAACAGCAAACAAGTTAGGCGATGGGCTTGAGGCAAGCTTGAGGTCTGCTCAGTAGCCTGTCCCTGCTGCATATTGGAGGAGCCTTCTAAAACTTTTCCGTAGAGCAGAAGACAAGACTTGCCCCCAGATTGCAGGGTGCATTTCTCAGAGGGGAACAGCAAATGTTTTAGGTAACAGGCTTGAGGAGGAAGGATCCTTCCTTCTAAAGCTTTTGAAACTTCACTAATGGGGAGTAAGAAGGATCCTATTCCCCACTTCTGAAAAATCTTCCACCTTCCAAAATGGGAAGTAGGAAGGATCCTATTCCCCATGTCCAATGCTGCAGATGGCAAAATTGCATGTGAGGGACTGACTCTGCTTAAATTGTTAAAACTGACTTTATTTGACTCTGTTCAAAAATTCTGGAATATAGGTTGTGGTATAAAGTTGACTCCCAGACTTGAGACTTGACTTGAAAGTATCTTCAAGGACTTGAGACTTGAAAGTAGAGACTTGGGACTTGAAGTAAAAGATTTAAATACATCACTGTCTCTTCCCAATGCACACAAAGGCCAGGGTCAAACAGGCTAGAGCTGTGGTTCTTAATCTTTTCTTTATCAGGGACCCTCTATAAATGACTCAAGATTTAAAACCCTAAAACGCATAAAATATCAAGGGTCTTCAGATTGAGAGTGAAGGGACAAATAAGTAAATTCGTACTTTCCTGATTAGTGCTGAGTCTTCCTGGCAGTTTAAAGCTGGAGTGGATCTGAACGATGCGCAGGCCCAGCCAGTCACCATTTGCCTTCTTTCTCTCTTCCCCTCCTCTCTTTTCCAGCCATCCAGTCTATCAGAAACATTCAAACATCTCCTCACCTATGTTGCCTTCTTCACCAGGAGGAGGGGAGACCGAGATTGGAAAAGGAGGAAGGGAGAGGAAAATGCAAAAAAGGGGAGGGGGAGTTGAAGTAACCCCTCTGTGAAAGAGCCTGAGCATGCTTCCTCATTTCCATTCATAAGTGTGTGCACTTTCATCTCAATCAAGTGGTGGCTTATTTTGGCAACAGTGATCCCTTGCTCCAACTTCTAGTATCTTGCCAGGGGGTATCAGCTGCTGCAGCAGTGCCCTCTCTTTTTTGGCCCCATTCCAAGTAGGATCCTTAGTGCAGAGTGGTGGTCAACTTGCCACTCCATTGTGGGGAAGAGACAGGCTGAGTAGCCTTCAAGCCTTTCATGGACCCCTGTGAGGACATCGTGGACCCCTGGAGCCTCCCCAGACTCAAGGCTAAGAACGGCTGGGCTAAAATTGATGACAGGCTGGAGATACTGGGCACACAACTTAATCCCTTTTCAAACCAACATAGAGACAGTTAATAGCTTCCATCTTGATAAAAATATCCCTAAACACTTTTCATTCTGTTGTGGCGAACATATGAAGTATTTATGATGATGTCATTATACACATACATACAGACACACACACATGCCTGCACTGTTGGTTCTCACAGAAGCAAAAGTGGATTGTGAAGTTGAAATAGATATGAGATTGTTGTCTCTTCCAGAATCAGAATTCTAATCGGTTTGTGAAGATCGTTTTTATCTGCTGTATACCACCTCTAGGCCCCTATCATACATTGCAATTTTTAACAGTTTTAAATGAAATCAGTGGTCATTTATGAAGAAGAAAGAGTCTGGTTTAACTAACACTTTGCTCTTCTACAGGGCGCTAATTGTACGAGGGGACTGTGAGGTGTAATTTTTATCCACTTGGAGAAATTCTCCAAATTATTGGACAAATCAAGACCCAGGGTTTCTTTCAGAGAAAAGATGACACTTGAAGCTAATGTAGAGCACATGTGGAAAACTAGTGGGCTGCATGTGGCTCTTGATATGGCTCTCCAGAGACCCACGCTCAATTTTCCTCTTCCATCCAGGCTGTAGATCAGGGATGGTCAACTGTTGGAGGCCAAGGGGCCACAATAGCCTTCAGATGTTGGAGAATTACTCCCCTACACACACACACACACATGCACACACCACTGCAAAAAAAAAGAAAAAAGAAAAGAAAAAAAACACGCCAAATGCCACCAAACACCCTCTAGGGGCTGTGTGGGGAATTTTTGCCATGCTTTTAGAGCCCTTTGAGCATTTTAGCCAGGAAAGGCCCTTTTTTCCTAAAGGAGGAAGCAAACAAAAGTTCACGTCCAATTCTGATTTTTAAAAAGCCTTTTCTGGTCCTAAAATGGCTCAGGGGCTCCAAAAAGTTGCAAAAAAAATGCTCCCCTGTGCCTGCTAAGGCCAAAAAAACAAAAACAAAAAAAAAAACAAAAAAAAAACAAAAAACAAAAAACCTGAAACCTGAAAATCTCTTGGAGGGTCACACTTTGCCCACCCCTACTGTAGAGTGATACATCAGTTGGCTTATGAGGAAAGGCTCTCTCTTTTGGTACTGATTTAATTAGTGCCTGGACAGAAAGCTTGATCAGGATTGTGGGAGGATGGGAAAGCTATTGAGATTTTGACCTCATACCATTCTAGTGAACCTGATGCAGAGATTACTGTTTCCCTATAGGAGGGAAACAGTCTGGCTCAGGGCAGGGCAGGAAAGGTTTTAAACACCTCTCCTGATTTTTTCCCCTTGATGTCTATGGGCTGACTTAAATCTCCATGTCCCTGCATACTGTAGGGTGGGATGAGGGAATTAAAAGGGACAAAAAAGGAGTATCTATATGTGCCATATCACCCCAACAACCAGCATGGAATGTGACCAACAAGACCAAAAAGCTGCCCATCTCTGCTGTAGAGTATGCCCATCTGCAGAGTTTGAGATTTTGCATGTTCTTTTCCCTCCATCTTGATCCTGTTTTTTATTTCAGCTTTTCCATTTCCCCCTCTTGAAGCCTGTGGAAGGTAAGACATGTTTGCCTGAGTCTGCTTTGCTGACACTGAGAGCTGCCTTATCCCCTTTATGGCAGGCTCATAAAACCCCCGAAGGCCGGTATGGTAACCTTGGGTGTGGGTGGAAATGAGTGCTTCAGTTTCACATGGATTTGCCCTAGAATCTCTCATTCTTTCATAGAAAGCTTTACTCATTCTTCCTCCTACCCAAATATTCCTGAGTTGTGACTCATCATTTGACTTAGCAGAAACTTTGCAATATCTTGTGAGCTATTAGATCAGCTTGCTCCCTTCTAGAAGTTACAAAATCAGCAATTAAACTTGGAACAGACTGCTTTTAATGTCTTCAGATGGAGGTGGGGGGATAAATACAGTTGAACCCTATCAGATCTCACTGTTCTTTACTAAAATATTATACGAATTTGGAGCCAGCATAGAGGAGCAGTTTGGGGGTTGGATTGTGATTCTAGAGACCAAAGTTCAAATCTCTGATCAGCCTGGAAACCCACTGGGGGACCTTGGGCAAGTCACACTCTCTTAGCTTCAGAGGAGGGCAAAGGCAAAACCCCCTCTGAACAAATCTTGCCATGAAAACTCCATGATAGATGCACCCTAAGGTCACCATAAATTGGAAAAGACCTGAAGGTGCACAGAAACAATCAATTTGTTTTAGGGGATCTTGTTGCCCCTCAGAGAGCTCATCTCAAACAGTATTAACCTTGGAGAGTTGAGCTGGATCTGCATATAAAGTGCTCGGGAGTGTGTGGTCATCCAGATGTTACTGGACTACCATTCCCATCAGTCCTAGACAGTAATAAGGGGTGATGGGAATTGCAATGCAATAGGATCTGGAGGACCACACATTCTTCATCCCTTCTTTAAGTTAAAACAAATTTCAAGAAGAATCTCTATGTGTCCATGCAGGTTTTTCTTGAGTGCTAGATACCCTTTCATTTTATTCTAAACACCTGTATACCTCCTCTTCAGTAATATATTCAAAGTGGTTCATAATACAGCTTTAATAAATATATTTTTAAAATAGACCAATAATCATTTTTGAAAAAAGAAAGGCTGGGGGAAAGATTGCTTAAAACCAAGGAAGGTTTTGTACACTGTGTATCCCCAAAGCCTGTAGGAATGTCATTTTCCACCTTGCCAAGGGTAACTACTAGTTTACAGTCAAGCTATATATGAAGAAAACACACCTTGCTGGTTTGACAGCATTCATTGTGAAAGGTGCTATTTGTCACTCCTTCTGAGTTTTTGTTTGCAGTTTTTATGGAACAGATTTTTTTACATTGAGTAGTTTTTGGGTTTGCAGTGACTTAATTTTTTTTCATTTTGAAAATAGAATATTAATGTAATAAAAGAGAATGGAAAGTCTACAGTTTCACAGTTTTGTAACAAGTAGTTAAAAGTAACTGTATGAAAGAAGCATATTGCACAAAACAGTAAAAATGTTTGTAAGGTTCTAAGAACTCTGTGGGTTATTAGGGTCTTTATATGTTTAGACTATATGTCAAAAATGTATCAGAGGCGATTCCTGAGATAGTCCAAGTTAGTGATACTGTTTACACTGGCTTAATGATTTAAAAAGTGACTCAAGAGGAGATGGACAGCAAATTCAGGAGAAAGTGATGATTTCACCAAGACCTTTTCCATCTGAGAGGAATCACTGTAGGTTTCTCCAACTATTGCAACTTTAGAACATATGGGAAAATCAGAATAGTTTCATGAGTTAGCACCCTGAATGCGGAGATGCCAGTGCAGTTGCATCAGGTTTCCCCTTCTTTGGCATCTCTGCAAAAGATGCAGTGTTGAGTTTGTCTCCATTAAATGATTATATAGATGATGGAAGAGGAGGGTGATGGTGGTCTCCTGTGGCTGGTTTAATTGTTGAAAGTGAAGTTGGGACAATAAAACCTGCTTTCCTCTTTAGAGGGAAATTCCCCTCTTTCATCCTGGGTTACAGCTGGCATTACTTTAGCTCTTCTTAACACACAAGTTGCGAAGCAGCTTCAGAATGCCATTTTATAAAATGGGAAGAGGCCAAACACAAAATGCACATCTAACAAGATCCCATAGACCTATTTTTAATTACTTTCTCATAATGCAAAATGCTGTTTAGCATGCTGGACCAACATTGTTACCTCCATTCCTCCCTAACATACTTCTGTTCTATGCTATATTCCTGTTGCTTTTGTTCACCTACCTGTAGTCTGCCTGTCGGCAGCACCTCCTGAACTCCCCGCCTCTGCTGTTGGCAGTACCAGTTGCTGATTACCTGTGAAATGTGAGGAATGCAAGAGCGGCGCCCAGCCTTATAGGGAAAGCCCTGGGAAATGTTCTGGCTGCTGTACAGTGAGTCCACTCTGGATTCCAAGTATTTTTCTAAACCTCAACAACCTGAGCAAAGTCAGTGCCTCCCTAGATTTTGTCCCTGAAGTGAGATTGCTTTGGATTTTCAGATATAGTTTCCATGGCCCCAAACATTTTGTGATTTTTTTTTCCCAGCACTGGACACTAACATTGCTTTACAGGTAGGTTACTGGGATAGGAATTTCCCCTCCCATCTGTGCATGGTACTTACATGGACTCAAATGTCCCCATTCCATTCATCCATAAAGGCTGCACACAAGAAGATTGGTTCTTTGTCTTGTTACCTGATCTTCTTACTTGTGCTGGCCAGGTAAGTGAATCTGCCTCCCATTTTCTGAGCAAGCCAGTCATCCAAACTGTGCTGACTTGGCAAAGGAACTGTTGCCTTGTCACCCTAGCTTTCAATCCATCAATCCTTTCAATCCTGCTGAGGTCGGTGGTGGCAGCAAGATATGGCTCACCCAATGATCTGATTAAATGGTCTCAACAGAGAAACAGGTAATCTGCTAAGGCCCTGCTTGAGATTAGAGCTCCTTCGTAATGAGTTTAATGGGGCCAGCGTTGCCCTAGAAACCTGGGCTGGAGCTGACAGAGACATGAGTCTGCCACTACAGGGTTGGCTCCTAGTGCCTTGCACTTGTATTCTGTGGACCAGGAGAACATAGAACAAGGGACTTTTCGTCTTCTAGTGCCTGTGATTTTCTTCTAAAATGTTTGTGGACCAGGACCCACCATAGAGACATTGTGGCTACAATCCTCAGTTGCATGGAAAATGTCGACGCTCCTGTTGACTGAAGGCTGATGCTGACTCCCTTGGATTGGCCATTGTTCAGGTCTGTGTGATTTTGAGGAGAATAAGAAGAGCTGCCTTTTTTTTTTTTTTGGTATAGGTTACTCTTTTGTCTGCTGCCTATTTTGAGGACCAATAAGCTGGCAGCCAGATATAAATATATTGGCATGGTAGTAAGTGTGTGCTTTTTATTAAGTTCTCAGTTTCTCTGTTCCCTTCACTGAAAAGCATTTGTAAAGGAAATAGACAGGGTTCCAAATTGGTCTTTGTGACACATCTCTTTGTTCGGCCAGTTGTGTCAGTAGGATTGCATATTTTTGAGGTCCTCAGGATTCTTTTGACAGGAAAAATGGTTGACCTAGTATTCCTCCATGGCAGTTCACTAATTTTTTTTTCACTTCCCTGAAAATGTGTATATCTCTTTCTGAATTAATAGTTTTTGTTGGTTGTTACAATGTCTGAAATATAGGCTTCGGCTCCTGATGGTGCTTTGTCCCAGGCTTGGAGTGGAAGTTTTTTTTATGATTTGTCCCATGCAGGACAGATTTTCTGCTCTGGTTCTGGTAGGATTGGGTCAGATACCAAATAGTGGTGCCAGTCATGCCTATGCATAAATGAAGTGGCCATCCTATTTCTTTCTCTCTCTCTCTCTTTCTCTCTTTTTTTTAAACATATGACCACACAGAGTTCTTTTACATTCCCCTGACTAGACATGGCCAGTTAAGCTGCAAAAAAAGTGAGAAAGGGGGATCCATACAGAGCAAGTGAGGAACAACAAGGTCATGGAGTAAGAAATATACTAATATTAAATAATAATATAATGGGTACAGAGAATGTTGTTATAAGCTGCTTTGCATAATTTCAGATTAGGATCAGCAGCAAGAATTTCAGCTAACTAGATCAGACTTCTGAAAGGACTATATTATTATGTGCATCAAAACTGAGTTTATAGGCCATGCTTGACAGAATTCTATGGACTATCATAGCCTCTGAAACAGTATGTGGCTATATTTTAATCCCTTTCAGTGGTATTATGTTTAATTTTATTGGGTTTCATTTTTCTGATGGAAGCTAGTCTGGCATAGTGATCCTTGTTATTACTCTGTTGTCAGTTTAATTCACATAATCAGGCAAGCACATTCTCAGAGTGTAAGAAATCTACATATGTGGTGGCTCTGAGAACACAGCACATGGTGTTGGATACAGAATCTAACTTTTAAAAAATCTGTTTTTGTTATGTTTATAGCCCTAATGTTTATAACGTTCATCTGAGGATCCTGTGAAGTAACTCAATAGCATGCCCAGCATTTGGAGTCAGGGTTTCAATGTTCTTGGTAGATCTTCTCTTTCTTTTCCCAGCTCTGCCACTCACAAAGCATAGTAAATTGTGTAAAACAAAAGTAATTAGGCAAACCTGTTCCTACACACACACACACACACACACACACAAATATAATGTACAAAAGTTGTAGAATTCAGCATCATCTGGTACAGAATTGTACATTTCTCCATCTGTGTGCAGCATAGATATACCAAGGTTCACAGAGAGCTAGAAGAGAATTGGTTACTGTAAATCCAGGGTGATATGTAAACCAATTACCAAAAACCCCACCATCTCCAGTCCTGGAGGCCTACCTTTGTGTGACACATTATCCCTGCCCAGCTGTTCAGTACCATCTGCTTCTCATGGACATACTAGTCCTATGCAACAGGCAGTCCTAGAAGGAGGTGAAAAATGTAACTAATGATAGTTGAGGACAATAAGAAGAAAATGGTTGGCAGTTCTGGTCTGCTTCCTTCCCACAGACTATTCAACCACTTTAAGTCTGAGTTTGCTGTCCAGAGTGAGAGTATCTTTAGTGCTGACAAAATGTTTGCTCTGGAACTCAGACCATCTTGACACAGTATACTCATTTTTCCTCCTTTTCTGGATGTTTGGCCTCCTCTTGCCTTCTTTTCTGTTTCTTTGGCCTTTAGTATAGGTTTCAGCTAGTGATGGTGGTAGCCATGTTAGAAACAGCGTTTTCAGGTAAATGTGAACAACTCTGAAGTCTTCACATTCAGACTTGTGCTGGGGGGGTTGTGGGGGAGGCCCAGTGGAAAGTCTTACTGCTTGTTGCTAGTGGAAGTCCTGTTTGAGGTATGAGGTTGCAAGAGAAAGATTGTACTGGTATATGTTGAGAAGGATATATCAGTTATAGTTCTGGAGCAGGTAGGCCTAAGTTCAAATCAGCCATGAAATTCAGGGCCAGAATCATTAACTCTAACTTACTTCATTGGGTCATTGTGAATGGTAATCTCTGACACACCTGAGTTCATTCTACTTCATCCATTCTGTTTCTTTTAACATGTACATGAAATGAAAAAATGGTAAAACCACCAAAGAGGAATTCAAGCAAATAGTCAGGATATGTAGGGAGAAGGTCAGAAAAGCTAAAGCACAGAATGAACTCAGGCTTGCTAGAGACATTAAAAACAATAAAAGGACTTTTTTAGATATGTCTGTGTCAAGGTCAGAGACCTGAGCGGCAGAGGGACGTCCATGCCTGCTTGGTCCATGGCAGCAGGGGGAGCACTTGAGCTGCAGGACTCATCTCCAGCCCAGGGCCACAGGGACCAACAGCTGCTGCTCCCCATCAACAGCTCCGACAGGGGCTTCAGTTATCACAGTCTGCAGCAAAAGGAAAAATAAGGAAATGACAGGGTCACTGCGCAGAGAAGATGGTCAGTTATGAACTCAACACTACAAACTCAACACTACAGAACTACTCAACACCTTCTATGCCTCAGTTTTCTCCCAAAAGGATAGAAGTACTCAATCTGGGGGGTGGGGAGCAGGTGAGGAAGGGGAGGAAATGCAGCACAGAATAGGTGGAGAAGTAATACAGGAATACCTGGCTAAACTAGATGAATTCCAGTCTCCAGAGCCAGAAGAATTTCATCCAAGGATATTAAAAGAACTGGCAGAAGTCATTTCAGAACCACTCTCAATAATCTTTGAGAACTCTTGGAGAACAGGAGAAGTTCCAGCAGACTGGAGGTCAAATGTCGTCCCCATCTTCAAGAAGGGACAAAAGAGGATCCTGATAATTATCGCCCGGTCAGCCTGACATCAATTCCAGGAAAGATCCTAGCAGATCATTAAACAGTCAGTTTGTAATTATTTAGAAAGCAATGCTGTAATCACTAAAAGTCAACATGGATTTCTCAAAAGTAAGTCATGCCAGACTAATCTTCTGTCTTTTTACGATAGCGTTACAAGCTTGATAGACGAAGGGAATGCTGGGGACGTAGCATATCTTGATTTCAGTAAAGCCTTTGACAAAGTTCCTCATGACATTCTTGCAAAGAAGCTAGTAAAATGTGGGCTAGACATGGCTACTGTTAGGTGGATTTGTAATTGGTTGACCGGCTGCACCCAAAGGGTGATCACCAATGGCTGCTTTTCATCCTGGAGAGAAGTGACTAGTGGGGTGCCACAGGGTTCTATCCTGGGCCCAGTGCTATTCAACATCTTCATCAATGACTTGGATGAAGGAGTAGAGGACATGCTGATCAAATTTGCAGATAACACCAAATTGGGAGGGGTTGCTAATACCCCAGAGGACAGGATCAAAATTCAAAATGACCTTGACAGATTGGAGAGCTGGGTCAAAGCTACTAAAATGAATTTCAACAGAGAGAAAAGTAAGGCCCTACATTTCGGCAGAAAAAAATGGAACGCACAAATATAGGATGGGGGACACGTGGCTGGATAACAGTACATGTGAAAGAGTTCTAGGAGTCTTGGTAGATCACAAGCTGAACATGAGTCAGCAGTGTGATGAGGCAGCCAAGAAAGCCAACGTGATTCTTGGTTGCATCAAAAGGAGTGTAGTATCTAGATCGAGGGAGCTACTGGTAGCACTCTATTCTGCATTGGTTAGACCTCGTTTAGAATATTGTGTCCAGTTCTGGGCACTTCAGTTCAAGAAGAATATCAACAAGCTGGAACATGTCCAGAGGAGGGCGACCAAAATGGTGAAGGTTCTGGAAGTGATGCCCTATAAGGAGCGGCTTAGAGAGCTGGGTATGTTTAGTTTAGTCTGCAGCAGAGAAAGTTAAGAGGGGACGTGATAGCCATATTTAAATATTTAAAGGGATGTCATGTCAAGGAGGGAGTGGGCTTGTTTTCTGCTGCTACAGAGATCAGGACAAGGAGCAATGGATTCAAGCTGCAGGAAAGGAGATTCCACCTGAACCTTAGGAAGAATTTCCTGACGGTCAGAGCTGTCCGGCAGTGGAATGTGCTGCCTCAGAGTGTGGTGGAGTCTCCTCCTTTGGAGGTTTTTAAGCAGAGGCTGGATGGCCATCTGTTGGGATTACTTTGATGGATGTTTCTGCATAGTAGGGGGTCAGACTTGATAGCTCCTGTGGTCTCTTCCAACTCTATGATTCTATGATTCTAAGCTAAAGGGAGATGTGAAAAAAAGAGACAAACCATAAATGCCATGCACAGCTCCTTAAAAGATTATTTGCATGGAAATTTTCAGGAGATACTCTTGCTAAGGACTTTTTCCTTACTTATCTATTATCATTTATTATATATTGCTTACTTATATATCCTGCCTTTGCTCAGTAAATTCATGGGAATCTTCTCTGTTTCAGATTTTCTCCTTCCAACAGTTCCATAAGATAGGTCATGGCCAGAGTAACTGGCCCAAGGTCCTACACTAGGTTTCATGGTTCAGTAGGGATTTGAATCACAGTCTCCCAAGTCCTGGTAAAGCAATGTAACCACCAGACAATTCCTGGTTCTTAAGTCTGTGGTGTGGGCTGTAGGGTGGCTTTGAGACATTTTCCATCTCATTGTGTGATGTGCAAGAGAAGATATGGCACAGTGTTATGGGAAAACAGACTATAAAATTTTTGACTGCAAGTGTTACTTTCAGCATGACCTATCTTATGGAACAGTTTTTAGATTATTTGTTTATCTGTCTTGCCTTACATCACTAGATCTCCAGTTTAAAAACATACAAAAACAATTGGAAACAGTTTGAAACAGTTGATACCCACAAACATACATAGATCTGAGTAAGATCTTAGACCCCAAAGACTTTAATTTGTTTTAATTTGTAATGGAGATAACATCAGCATCACTTAGCCTTCTAATGGGAATGCGTTCCCAAAGTGGAGTGCCACAGCAGAGAAGGCCCTTTTAGTGAAATTTAATCCAAAAAGAAAACTAGTTCAACAAGGAGAAAGAAGATCTAGAGCATTCATGTTCTGTATGCTGATGTTCCTATACTGTGGTCTGGCCCTGTCCTTAGGCAAAATGAGGCAACCATCTCAGGAAGCAGATATCTTCAGCGGTAGCATCTTGGCCACTCTTTGATTGTTCCCCTCAGTGAGAAGGCAGACTGGTATTTTTCCCCCCAGCCTGTACTGGCTCCTATAAACTATGCTGCTTCATATGTGTGGGAGGACATTGTCCCACTTCTGGTCTTCCAGTGCTCTCGGCTTTTGTGTGGCAGCTGGGGAGAATGCCATCTTGTCCTTCACCTCAGGAAGCAAAATATCGGGCAAGTCATGGCCACCTGTGCATAAGAGGTTTTTCCTCTAATGTTGGGGAAGAATCAAGCATGGCATCTATGCCACCACCTCACAATTCAACCATTTCATGCTGTTGCCTGTGTAATCTCAACCACATCTATGCAGCTCATGGGGAAGTAGTCCCAGCATGTGCATCTCTTAGTATTGAACCAGACATCAGCAGTAGATTTGTGTCTTTTCTTATGGCCAACTTGAGTCTGTCGAGGGGATGATGGCCACCACTTGTTCAAGCAACCAATATTTGAAGAGTTGCCATTGAGTCCTTTTGAGGCTGTTTAACTTCTCTTATCCTCCCTCCCTCCAGGATTTTGGAAGTGTGAATTCAGATGGTCTGGGGCTTAAAGAGTCCTCTCTTGCAATACAAGGAGATGAGCAGGGTCTCCCATAAGGCAGTTGTATGAAAGTCCTGATGATTCCATATATTCTCTAAGTGCTGTTTTGCTTGCACTGTTCTCCATGCCATTTCCTGGTCCAATTTAAACTGGGGGTTATGACCTTTGAAACAGGAGTGTGCAACATGCGGCTCTCCAGATGTAGTTTGACTTGTAGATTTCATGACCTAGAAAACATAGTTGCTGATGAAAATAATGGGAGTTACTGTCGAACAAAATCTGGAAGACCTTGTGTTCCTTCATCCAGGAAGTTTTTCAAAGTCCTAAATGGCTTATAGCTGGATTGCCTCTGCTCGTATGCATCTCACACCAAGAGTGGGAATCATGGAGGCCCAGTGGTTATTTTTGTACTGTCATTCCCAGCCGTACTAGTCAACATAGTCAATGCTGAGGAGTGCTGTTGCAGTTCAACAGCATCTGGAGGGCCAGCCACATGATTCCCACCCCTGAGCTACACAGACCCTGAAGTCAGTTTCCAAATGTTTTTCATTTAAAAGCTGTGGCCAAGTGAGATCTTGTAAATAACTACCAAAGAAGAGACAGGCTTCTTGAATGCCCTACCCTTGGCCAGGCCCTATTTTAGTGTAATTGTGGTAGTTTTTGGCACCAGGCAAAGACTTTGTCAAAAAAAATTAAAAGCCCATTTGGGGCCCTCACTAACTTTTTTGACATCTTTTGGCTTTCATGGTTTTAAAACCTGTCTGTGCCAGTTTTAATTGTTTAACTTTAGTGTGATATGTTTCCTAGGATGTGATTTGTATGGTCAATGTATTATTCTGCTATTGTTTTTTAGCAAATTTATGTATGCTGCCCAAGTAACTATTATTGTGGAATGGTATGAACAAACTGACTTTCTGAAAAGACATAGAGATCTTTCTTTTACAGAGGCTTGGATTGTAAGATAAATTGACTGAAGATAGTTTGTGGAGTGAAAGCATTCCATCCCATCCCTTCCTGGTCAATCCCCTGAAAAAATCTATCTGCAGGATAGCAGAACCATCCTGAAGAATGTGAGACAGTTAACAAAATAGGGCTCCAAAAACACCAGTTGGATCCCTTGTCCTCTTTGTGATGGTTCCTACCTACTTCAGCAGCTCCCCCCTGCCCCAGCACTTCATCCAATGTTGTTCCAAAAGATTTTCTTTCCATTTCCTAGGGGGTTTGGTGGGGTAGGGGACACTGGGATGGGGAGAAGAATTTTATTTCCGTGACTTGAAATTAACCTTTCTTAGGGTCCAAACCACTGTGTGATGAGAACTGAGAGGAAAAATGGGTACATTTTTATGGAATGAAAGGCGAGACCTAAGTTGGCCTGCAAAGAGTATGCCATGCAATAATGACCAGAAGAGGTAGATAGATACCTTAATCTTTGTGAGATCTTCACAATTACTCTGAGGAGAACCCACAAGCTCAGACAAGATTTATGTTGCTAAGTCTCTATAAAAACAGAACACAAAAATCCAAAAATCAGATGATGCAGAAGATTTAAGAATTTGTTATTCAAACATATGTTGACTTGACTCAACAAGTTAGCCTGACTAGGAATCATATAGTGAGTAGCAGTTTAAATGGCTGTCTTCTGCTGAAGGTCTTCCTTGCACTTCAGTACTGAGGATATTTTCTTATGCCTATAAGGATTCACCCTTATTCACCTTCTCTCTTCCTTTTTTCCCTCTCTGCAGACTTCAGTTGATTGATAATACCTAAATATCTAAGTTTGCGTGTCTGTGTGTGTGTAGCTTTGTTTTAGGCAAAAACTTTTTATTTTCTTTTTTGAGAATGAAATTTTATATAATAAAGTTTGTGTAAAAAAAAAAAAGAGGTAGTCCTAGCTTTCCTGACATATTTAACATATTTTGAACACATCCTAGGAAGGATGCAGAGATTTTTGCCATTGCTGTCAGATAAGGTAGCTTCTCCTTCCTGGCTTGAGCTTCAGCCTTTTTTCAGAGAGAATTTTGTTGAAGATGAAGCTTACATGTCTGCCAAAAAGTGCAAAAAGGTACGCTTTTTGCCAGACAAGCTTGTGTACCCAGTTTTCTTCTATCTGTACTTACTGTTGGAGAACCAGCATGGTGTGGTTGTTTGAGTGTTGGTCTATGACTCTGAGAGACTAGGGTTGAAGTCCCCACTCAGCATGGGAAACCCACTGGACCTTGTACAAGTCACCCTTTTAAGTGTCACAGGAAGACAGTGGCAAACTCCCTCTGAACAAATCTTGGCAAGAAAACCTTGGATAGGGTCATCTTAGGCTCCCCATAAGTCAGAAATGACTTGAAGGCACACAACAACACATGCTTGTTGCTTTAATTGTCCAGTCCTACAAGCTTAATACCAGAAGCAATTCCTACTTTCAGAAATCCTTACAACAGTCCTGCAAGGTAATCTGATGCTGTTTCAGATGTATGGACATGGGGACTAAAAGTGTATAAGTTGCTTAATGTGAGATTCATGCATGAATTGAGACTTGAACTTACCCAGGAAATTGTCCACAGATGTTTCACCCAGCTGGTATGTTCTTCTTGAAACACTGAGTCATTGGTCTTAACCCTGAGCTCTTCACTCTTAAGAGAAGAACATTCCAATGCACTCTGTTCTTAAGTTTACACCGAAAGTTGTTCCCTGAGGGTTAGTAGAATCCAGTGCCTCCTGCCCACACCCCCTCCCCAGCAAGTCATGATACTGAGCTATGTAGCTCTGTGTTTTCTGTAACTCATCTTTGATTTGTGCAGAGATTAGGCGGATTTTTTTTTCTGACCGGAAGAGATCAAAAATTAACTTTTCAAAGCACGCTGTCTCTTTTTCTGTAAGTTTGTGTGTTTTTATATAGTAAACTAAAGTAAACCCCCTCGGGAATTGTACATTATTTTGGGTATCACTTTTGGCCAAGAATGTGATTTATAAATATTTAGATGAATAGTTGTGGATGAATACTTGGGTAGATTAGTTCCTCTGCAATTATTCCTCAAACTTTCATTCTGTAAGACATTTTGTATACACTTCCTGTCAGCCCTAGTAAGTATGGCCAGTGGTCAAGGATTATGGGGTCTGCAGTCTAAAACATCTAGAGGGAACTTTTATGTGGAGCTTGGATTCTCAAAACTGCAGTGATCAGTAAATTAGAAAGAAAAGAACATGGTATGTTTTCCTGCCTCTTCCCCCTCCCTGCTTTCAGGCATTTCAGTTTGCCACAGATGATTAACACAGGTATATGCAAATAAATAGGCCAGGAACTTTTGTAACTGATTTACAAAACCCAGTTAAGAACTGTTATTAGGATGAACAACTTCAGGAAGATGGGGGTCCTCTCATTGACCTGAGAACCTACCTTATATAATTTCTACAACCACTGGATGAATACTTGGGTAAATTAGTTCCTCTGCAATTATTCCTCAAACCTTCATTCTGTAGACATTTCCTGTCTACAGTTCCTGTCAGCCCTGATAAGCATGGCCAGTGGTCAGGGATTATAGGATCTGCAGGCCAAAACATCTAGAGGGAACCAAGTTGGGATGGTGACCCTGTGCATAGAAGACAAATAGCTATGATAGAAGGAGGGCTCTGAGACAGCCAATTGGAGAGTAGCTCTTACTTGAGAGGTCTATCTGTGTTATCATTTCAACAATAGAGCATCTTTCCTGCCCTAGAAACAAAGTTTTCTCAAAAGTGGATTGAAGGGGGAAGCAAGTCTTTCAGTGACATCCTATGTAAGATACTTTGGAACTGGGGGTGTCACGTGGGATGAATGTCATGACTGAGAAGGCTGTAATGTGTTGCTGAATGTCAAACCTCTGTTGTGCAACCATGAAGTAACCATACACGGTGGTTGAACGTGAGCTTGGCATCTACAAGGTGCCAGCTTTAACTCAAAAGTTGCTTATGCAATAAACCCTGAGATTGTAAAGAATCTCGCTCAGAATAAATGGCAGGGCTCAGCTGTCATGAAAGTTTAGGGGGGGGGGCTTGTTTTTAGAGATAGATTGCTTTGTAGCCATTATGTAACAAATGCTAATTACTGCTTGTAACAATGTGTTGGATATCAATAGGCTTGCAACAGTGTATTTCAGTGGTGGGGAAGATCTGGGCTGGGGTTTCAAATACTTCAGGTATGAAGTTGTAATACATCTGGTCAGTAGAAAGGGGATACACCAAGCCAGATAATGTGTGAGCCCAGGAATGCATTGGGAAAGCAACTCAAAGGGCATATAAGGAACCTGGGAAGATTTTAGGTTCTCAAGATTAAAGTATCCTCCTTGTCTGGGAACTGTTTGAGGTTTGGAGAAATGGGATGACAATTATGACCCCACCAATTGAAGCCATTTGCATGCAAAAGTAAATGCTAACCAATATACCTCAGCCATAGCAACTTATTCGAGCTGCTATTCCACTAGTTTTACCTCAGTAAAAATACTGCTGTCAGATAGATGGATCAAAGACCTGATTTGAAGGCAAATACTGGAAAAGTTTTTATTTGTTTGTTTGTTTGTTTTTACTGAATGCTGACTGGTAGATTTTGGGATATAATCAAGAAGAATAATTTTTCCAAGCTTTGGTATAAGGTAGACTTGTACACTTTGATATCCAGGTTTAGCAAGGGAAGTTGGTATGGAGAAGTTACAGAGAAGCCCAATGACTGTAGTCCTCTCTCATTGGATCATAACTGTTTCTGCTTTGATCTGATCTCTGCTTTGCTTACTCAGTAAACAGAACTTAACTGAGATGTTGGAGCTCAATTCTGCACAGATATCCACCTATTCATATTGTGGACCATCAGACCCCATCCATCATACAATCTCATTCTGCTCTGCTCTTTTACAGGGGGTTCCTCCTGGTGGAGCTCAACAATGTCACTCTCAGTGCGGCCCCAGCGACGCAGTCTGGTGGTCAGGATCAGTAGGAGCCAATCATTTGCTGGTGTCAATTCTACCCAGGAAAAATCTTTCAGGTAAGCCCAGTAGACTCTTCCTTGGTGAGAACGGGGAATGGAACATACTTAGTACTGAGGTGAAGGACAGCGTGATGATCCATTGGCCAACTTTGCTGTTGTCTCTCTCACTTTTCGTTATCTATTCACCTCTTTGACTGAAACATTTGTAGTTAATAACCTTCAGTTATCATAAGTAATATATTTTGTTTCTGTCGTTTATGGGAGAAAGGACTAGGATCTCTTCAGAATATCAGTCACTGTGGCGAATCAGAAATTATGCTCAACCTCTTCCCAGATTTCTAAGATGTCTCTAGAAGCTGATTTTTTGTTCTTAAGTATCATCCTCAGAATTGTAAGGAGCTGAAATATGTCTCTGTGCATGTGTGTATGTCCTTAAAGCAGAAGTACACATCTTTTTGGTGCAGCAGGGCATTTGTCTTGTAAGAGCTATAATGGCCTTTTCACCTTGCAAACGATCTGAATAACCACTCACTGTCTTTCGCTCCATGAATCCCCAAGAGGTGGTTCTTACTCTCCCATCTTGCCAGGGAGGATTAATGTCAGCACAGTGGTTTTCCATTCCTTTCTTATGTTCTTTCCTAGCCTTGTTTTCACCACCTTAATCTGCGGGGATGAATCAGATTCCATATAGAGTCTTGTAGGTTCTGCCTCTCCTATAGATTCTTCACATAGCGTTCATTTTTTAGCATTCATGGTGAGAATGGGAAGAATTATTGTTATTCTCTACCCTTTTCCCAGTTCAGGCAGTTTACAACAGACTATTAAAAAATAGCTAAAAATTCACAAAATACAACAATGAAAAAGTGATTAAGGTGCCAAAAAATGTAAAAGCAATTTAAAACCATCAAAGGAATCTCAAAAAAGATAATAAATAGACAGTCCAGCATATTATTTAGGTAGGATAGGACTTGTACAATCAGTCCCCAAAGGCCTATCAAAACAGAAGGGTCTTCACCTGTCTATGGAAAGAAAGTAGAGAGGATGCTAGTCTATCCTCTCTGGGAGATGAATTCCAGAGCCTAGGGACAGTCACTAAGAAGGCCCTCAGCTGTGTTCCCACCAGATGTACTGATGGCATGGAACCCTGAAACTCTGGACAGTCATTCTGTCCCGGTAATTTCATGTATATGTTAAATAGCATGGAGAAGTGAACCTAGCCTGAGGGACCTCACAGGCCAACAGCTAAGGGATCAAAAAGGAAGTGCCTCACCACCACCTTCATGTTTTGCACCTCCAGGAAGAAATGAAGCTACTGTAAAACAGTGCCCCCAAGTCCCATTCCAGCAAAGGATTCCATATTCAACTATATTGAAAGCTGCTGAGAGGTTCAGTGGGAACCAGTAAGGACACACTCCCCCTGTCTAGTTCCCAGCAGAGGTCATCTGCCAAGACAAACAAAGCCATCTTTGTTCCATACGAAGGCCAGAAACCAGATTGAAATGGATCTGGATAACCTGTTTATCCAGAAATGCCTAGAGCTAGGAGACTGCCACATGCTCCAGAACCTTGCTTATGAATGGAATGTTAAAGATTGGCTGATAATTATACAGAATGGTAGGCTCCACAAACAGCTTTTTAGCAATCGTTTTATAGCTACCTCCTTCAGGCAAACTGGAACTTGGCTTTGTTTTAGCAAGATACTGACCACTCCCTCTATCCGCTCGGCCCCTTCTGGCTTTCTTAATGAGCTAGGAAGGAAGGACAAGGATCTAACACACGTGTGGTGGCTGTCGTCTCTCCAATAATCCTGTCCACATCCTTAGCATGCACAAATTGAAAAAAATATCTATTATCACCGGACAGGCAGGAAAACTTACTTCCAGAATGGTTTACTGGTAAGAAACTCCACATTGAGTTGGGAGGTCTCTTTGAAGCTTCTTGGAATCTAATCTTATTTTTACCCAGCGGTCACACTGGTAAGGATGGTATCTGATTAATGCAGGGGTGAGCAAACTGCATCCTTTCATGTAATTTTGGATTACATCTTCTGTCGGCCCTAGTCAGCATACCCAACAACGAGAAATCATTTGTATTGCAGTCCATCAGAAGCAGGAGGCTCACAGGTTGCCTGTCCCTTCCTGGAACAGAGAGTGTTTCTGAGCCTGAGAAACAGCTGATCAGAGACAGAATTTGGAAAATACTTTCTTTAATTCTGATTTCCAGAATCTATCAGCCAGAATGGCTACAGACCATGGTAGTTGAAGGATTCTGGAAGCTGTAGTCTGGAAAACTCAAGATAGTTAAGTGTAAGAAAGGTCCTTACAACTTAAGAAACGTGTCTGTCTGCATACAGGAGTGAGTGAGTAAAGAGATGAACTTGGTGTTGTTGAATGCATTCCTAGGTCAGCCCTGCTTTTTGTAATCTCAAGTGAAGAGTGAAAGCAGAATATCTAAGGTTAGGATGTGGCAGGTTGCAGCCTAGAGAGGAGGGCCCATCCGTAGCATAGCCATGGGGCACGTACTAACAGGTCTCCTTTTTCTTCTCTTGGAAGTATTTGGCTAATATGTGATTCTTGCATTGTTCCTTCCTGCCTCCTCCTCATGCAAACTTTCATAGGTGAGACTTAAGTCTAAATTCCTGAAGTGTTCACTGAAACAAACCAGGCACCTGAGAGAATGACAGAAGTTCACCTTGATAGCAATTTTTTTTAAAGGAAGTTAGATTCCAGCCCAAAACAAACAAAAAAAATACCCATCCATAATATTCTCTTCCATTAATGGAACAGAACATTAAAAGAAAAGCAGAAATGTTAAAGGAAATGATAAAATGAGAATTCTTTCAATACTTCTCTTGCCCCAGTTTATTAAATTGTTCCCCAGATTAGTATTTTGGTTTGGTAAACCACTTCAAAGCACCAAATTACTCCCAAATATCATTTCTGTTGTCTGTCAGTGATCTAGGAATATCTGTGGAGAAGCAATACTTATTGGCTTTGGAACCACTGCCATCTCAACAAATTGAGAAAGTTGATGTTTGGAATTCCTAATTCTGTCAGTTGCTCTGTTTAAAAATTTAGAACTTCAGCTAGTAAAGTCACTTTGTTTTTCTTACCATTGAAGGAGATAGAATAGACTCTCTAATGAGGAGTACAGTTGCTGCTAAAACAGGAGTAGGAGTCATATGACCCTCCAGAAGTTCTTGGACTGCAGCCCCCATCAGCCCTAGCCAACATAGCCAATGGTGAGACATGCTGGGAATTACATTCCAACAATATCTAGAGGTCTGTGTGATTCCCACCTCTGTTCTAAAAGATGAGAATCTCATAAGACTCTTTTACTTTAACTATCAGTTCTCTTGTGTGAGATACTACATAGGAAGAATTTTTAGAGACTACCATTCCCCTGCTCTTTTCCTCTGATTGCTTTCCTCCAAATCTTTGCTTACCTTAAGCATTTGAGTGCCATAGGCCCATTTAAAGCCCTACACAGCTTGGGTCCAGTCTATCTGAAAGACTGTATCTTTCTATAACAGCCTGCGTAGGATTTAGGATCTACTGGAGAGGCCTTTCACTTTATCCCACCATCATCACAGGTGTGTTTGGTGAGGACACAGGAGAAAGCTGTCATGGTGGCTGCTCCCAAGTTGTGGACATTCCTTTCTTGGGAGGTCCAGTTGCTTCCTCCCTGCTGTCTTTCCACGAGTAGGATATAGGGAGGCATTTGTTTTTTAATATGCTGCGACAAATGGAACTTTTAATGGGGGGTATTAGGTTTCTGTTTTAATATATTTTAAATGTGTTGTTAAGTTGTGGTTTTGTCTTGAGCTTTCTAGATGAAACTCAAGCTTGATTGTGTTTTAATTGTGTTTAAAGGTATTTTTTTAAGTTGGTGTTTTAAATAGTTGTAAGTTCCTTAGAAGCCAAGATGACTAAACTAAGGCCATTGTACTTTGGCCGTATCATGGGAAGACCTGACTCACTAGAAAAGACAGTGATGCTTGGTAAGAGAGAAGGCAGGAGGAAAAGGGGAAACCCTGATTACAGGTGGAGAGACCCAAGCCAGGAAACCATGGCCCTGAGTCTGCAAGACCTGTTCTGAGTGGTTGAGGATAGGGTGACTTGGAGGTCTCTCATTCACAGGATCACCATAAGTCAAAGTCAACTTGACCACAGTTGACAACAAGCCACCTTGAATCCCATGTTCGGAGAAAGGTAGGATAAAAATAGGATAAAAATAAAACAAAAGAATAAAATAGGCAAACATAGTATAAAATCCTCTTGCCAAATTCGTGGAGCTGCTGGGTAAATGAAGGTCTCTTTAGCCATTCTGTTTAAGATTCTTTCATACATTCTATTCATCACAAGAGATTTTGAAAGGACACTTCCAAATACCATTGTACAGAGTTGCTGGTGCTATGGTGACTCCCCCACCCCCACCATTGACTTTATTAATTCCTGATAGTCCACACTACAGTGCAATTTATTACAAGTCTGAAGCATGAGAAAATAACCTCTCAACAAATGGTTCTTCAGCATGTTCTCATACTTTCAGTGTTACCCCACATGGTGGTATATGTGATTCTGTGTTGGTTGCTGATTACAGTGAGTCAAAGATCTTTCCCCAATCCTGCAACCCTCCATCTTAAGTATCGGCTTATCTTACCAGGTTCACAATTTCTTCCTTTGCATGGGGATTTTGGGGGGTAGGAATTTTCCTGCGTTCAGCACACCAACTGTCTCCAGGAAGTCTGGCTCCAGAGTCAGTAGGATGTTTTCAATGTCCCACAAGTCTCCTCCGCCCAAAGTGCCCCAGCCAGAACGACTTGATGAAGTGTATGAAGCATTGAAGAAGGGACTAACGTAAGTAGTGACATTGCCACTCACCCCATAGGCATCTTATTCCAATGTTAACTTGGATATAAGTGGGGGTTCTGTTTATTCATTCAAAATCCATAAAATTCCACCTTTCTACCATTAATTAAGTCAGGTGATAAAGTTATAGGGCAAATTCAGTAGCAATACAAACCCAACAGTATTTGATAAAACCCAGATCCAAGAAGCAACCATGAAAATGATCAGCACCAGCCAGCTGCCATTCACAGAAGAGACAATAACTGGATCCCAGAACAAGTGATACAAAACCTGCTGACTCAAAAGACTGGATTAAGAAGATTCTTTTCCCAAGTGCCTGAAAAATAGTAGCCAACTATGTCATAGTGTACAGGGATGGGGAATCTTTGCTCCTCCTGTTGTTTTAGTCTACAGTGCTCATGGTCAGTAAGACAGGGGTAGGCAACTGCAACAAATCTGGGGGCCAGTTTTCCATCATGGAACCCTCTCAACAACTGCATGGACTGCCAAAAATATTTTTTAAAAATCCCACTGGAAGTGGCCAGAAGTCCATTTCTGGTTTTGGAAGCAATGAACAGGGGGTCTGCAACTTATTTAAATAGTGATTTTCTGCTTTTGGAAGCTTCCAGAAGAGGCAATTCACCCTATCTCTTTTTGACCAGAAAAGGGCAGTGCAAGGAAGTCTGCAAAGGAGTTAGAAAAACAGCCTTGAGCTGCACGTGTGGCCCAAGGCTACATTTTACCCAACCTGACAGTAAGAGCTTTCAGAAGCAGTCGTCCAGATGGTGAGGGCTTCCAGAAACAGTGGTCCAAAATATCTGGAGTGCTAGATATTCCCCACTTTTGAGCTGGAATAGTCTCATAACAGGAGCTTAATGCCTCCTGTGTTCTATACCCAACACCAGTTCTCCCCATAGATTGGTGCATTATATGCCTGTGATACCCTATTTCTCCCTGTTGCTCCACCATCTTTGTTGGATGAGTGAAGGCACATTTAGGTACAGTATGTGCGCCTAAAGTTCAATCTGTATACCAGTGGTTTCCTCTGTTAAGCTATAAACCAAAAGCTTGACCAGATGCAACTCTGCTGAGTGTCACATGCTGGGAAGCTTCAGATTCAAGCAGCATTCTATTCTTGGAGGCCTAGCTACCAAGGATAACATCCTGCAGGAGCTGGACCTGGAGAGCTTGAATAGATGGCCAGGGTACTGCCTACTGTAATCTTCACAGTAAGGGGAGGGAGAGGCTGTAGAAAGAGGGTTGCCTCTTGTATGCTCAGCACCACTTCTCTCTTTAGGGCTTACCTGGAAGTGCACCAACTGGAGCTGGACAAGCTGACCACCCAGATCCGTGAGTCCAAGAGGAATTCGCGCTTGGTGAGTGAATGGTTGATGCCAGCCACACTCATTGTATGCTTAACTCTCCCTAGGGTACAGGACTGGTGACTGCAGAAAAACTGCTTTAACCTTGCCCTTCCATTAGGCAAAATGAGATAGGCAGTTCAGGTAGCACATGCTGAGAGCCAGGATCCAGCCTTCTGTTGACATGAGTTTCAGGGCTGCTGCTTAGCAATAGCTTCTGCCCTGCTCTTGTCTCTGCAGTATCTCTGATCCAAGGCACTTTCCCTGGAACACTGTGCTAACGTTCTGCAATTCCCCCAACACACAACATACTTCCTGAGAACCATGGCCTTGAGCAATTGGCACACATAAGGAGTTGGAAATGCGGAGCATGGCACCATGAACTTAGTAATCATTTCCTTTTTCTTTCTTTTCTAGGGTTTTCTTTATGACCTTGATAAGGTAAGGTGTGATGGGAAGGAAGTAATGGGATGGCATTTAGGTGGAGTTTGTTTAACTGTCCTCTGGTCCTGCAACTGCTTAATGCATGACACTGAGCTTCTGGGCCTTGGAGTACATCTCTCATTTTCTTTTTCTTTTTCTTTTTCTTTTTTTGTAATGTTTTTACTAAAGTTTAGTTACCAGATAAAAGAAAGGAACAAGTGGGTCATAACTTCTTTAAATGTATCCCACCTCCCCCACTTCCGGTTATATTCTCCAGTTGAAACTACATTGTTTCTGTTTACACAAAAGAAGAGCAATTACATTTCTATTATCAATAAAAACAATTATCCTTTGTCTTGTTTTCATATCTCTACATCTTATAGATCTATGTCTTTACCCAGTCGAATACTCCTTTCCATTCCCTTTCAAAATTCTGTATTGGTTTATTTTTCAAAGAGGATGCTAATTTTTCTGTTTCTACCATCTCTAAAACTTTCAACTTCCACCTTTCTAGATTTATATCTTTGTTTTCTTTCCAATATTGTGCATACAACAACCTCGCTGCTGTTATCAAGTATAACCGTATCTTCTGATGACTTCTTATCTGTCTATGTTGACCTAACGTATTTAACAAATAAAACTCTGGTATCATTTCAAAATTCACTTTACATATTCTTTGAATTTCGTTATGTACCCTCTTCCAATATTTCCTTGCCTTTCATCACATATGAAAAAAGGACCCAATCTTTTCATTGCATTTCCAACACCCCCCAGTCCCCGAATTAGTTATCTTCTGTAATCTTATTGGGGTCATATACCATCTATGGAGCATTGTATAATAATTTTTTCTTAAATTTAGATTTGGAGTAAATTTTATATCCGTTTTCCATGTTCTCTCCCAAACTTCTAGTTCAATTGGATGCCCCACGTTCTGCACCCATTTAACCATTGAATCTTTACCTCTGATTCCATTTCTCTTTTCAATAATAATTTATAGAATTTGGATTCCGGTTGCATGGCGGGCGCGAGAGGTCACTCGGAATAATGCTCTGTGTTCCGAGTGGCCGCTTGATAGTTTTCCAGCCGCTTTAAAACATCGAAAAGCAGCAAAAACCCCCAGTAAAGGGGGTTCTGAAAGGGGTCCGAAGGGGATCTGGTAGTTGGCACCGAGCCCTTTCTGAAAGGAAAGGATGAATGGTGCCACAAAGATCGCAGGACTATGATGGGACCATTGAAGTCGCCGCTTTGCGGCACAAGCACTGCCACCGACTTTTAAAATAAGAAGATTCGCAGAAACGTCAATAAACGTGTCCGAGCTAGATTTCACAACAAACAAGCCTACATCAAGGTGAGACCTGCTGCAATTACCGGGAGCTTCAGGGATGAGAACCCTAAGCAGTGAAAGTATGTAATGATTAGATGGAAGAATTGTGTTTATGCTGTATAAAGTAACATTAAAAATAATACTGCTTTGGCGAAAAAGAGAAGAGGCTTTTTAAATAGACTGTGTCTACAAATACTGATTTTATTGGCTTTTTAAAGGAACTTTAAAACTGTTTAAAACTGTTTAAGATTGCTTATGAGGGAAGAGACAGGATTTGTTTTGTCTGGGGGATTTCTCTTCAAGGACAAATAGGTGGAGTCATATTTTTTAAACTTGTTTTCCTAAGTATTTTTAAACTTCATAAAATCCTCTTAAACCTACAAGATTGAAGTTTGTTTCCTAACATTGGACTTAAGTTTTTGAACCTGGATTGTGGGAAATAAATTGGATTGTTGGTCTAAAGCAGCTGTTTTTCTTTCTTTCTTTTCTTCTGGGAATCATGAGGAACTTCTTTTTAACGCTGGTACTGGAATTGGACTTGGTGCTCTGGTAACTTCAGACTTTATAAACTATTTACAATATCATATTTTTTTTCTTTTTTAAAATCTTCTATATCTTTCAGATTTAAAAGCAAAAATAAAGACATTGTTTAACAGATTGAACTGTGGAATGATGGAATGGAAAAAACTGTGAAGATGAAATAATTTTTAAGCGGGCTGTATGGGAAACTGTTATAAGCGAGCTTAGGAGTTTTTTTGAATCAGGAGTTTTGAGAATAAGAGACTCTCTGCCGTTCTTGAACTACAACGATAAGAGGAAGAAGACAGGCATCGCCTCCCACAGTTTCATGTTCCAGTTTGTTTCAGCTTGTGGTTGTCTTTCAGGGATTCTACAGCTGTGCTCAAGCAGACTGGTAAAAGTAACAAGAAGCTGTCCCGAGTTGGGAGGGGGGAACTGAGAGACTTTCATTTTGACCCTTTCATTCCTGAACTTGGAACCGTCTAATTAACATGAACTTGAAATCAATTATAGCTACTTTTTTTAATAGTGCTTTATAGAGTTTTATAGAGCTTTATGTCTTTGGTGATTATACATATTTGTGAGTTTCCATTTTATGTTTAGTACAAGAGAAAGAGATGTGAAGAGTTGTATTAAGATGTAAGACAGTAATATTTTCATTAACATTTTAATATAGATATATATATAGAGTCACATAATTTTGGCTGCTTATTTACATATATATGTTTGATTGCTTGATTAATCAAATATTTTAAAAGTAATTAATTGCTTAATGATCTGTTAAGGAAATTGTACTGTACACTGTATAAACTTTGTACATAGAGTATTCAATGTATTTTATAATTCTGATATAAGCAGAGTTACCAGAGTACATCTAATTGAAATACATCATGGAGCCAAAAACAAGAAAAGGAGTTGCGGCGGCAGCTTCAGCTTCGACAACAACTACACAGACAGCCAGAAGAACATCAATTGATATTTCCCAGAAATCCCAAGACTTTATGCTACAAATGATGGAAGAGATAAAAAATATCAGAGTGGAGATCAGACAAGACTTAAAGGAAACAAGACAGGAAATGAGAACTGATATGAAGCATGAAATAGACAAATTGGGCAAGAAGTTAGAAAACATAACAAAGGATGTAACAAAGTTGAAAACTGATACCAAATCAATTAAAGAACAAGTTAAAAAAGTGGAAACAGACATGTCTGAACTCCAAGTTAAGCAAACAGAGGATCTATCTAAGATAACAATGCAAGAGCTACATTATCACGAGAGATGCTTGAAGCTAAGGGGAGTTCCTGAGACCAGTTCAGAGAATTTATATGAGAGAATTATACCAGCCTTAGCAGAATATACAGATATTGAAGAAAACAAGATGGAAGCAAATGTAGACAGAATGTTCAGAGTATCCTCCAGAGTTGCCGAAGAACGGAAGTTACCAAGAGATATAATCATAATCTTCACAAAGACCGTGATCAGAGATAAAGTACTTCAATGCGGTTATGAAGGAATGTTGAAGATTGATGATAAAGATATAAAAATCTTTAAGGACGTGCGGTATCAAATACTCAAGAAAAGACAAGACTATAAACCACTAGCAAACCTCCTGATTAAAAAGCAGATTAATTACAGATGGGAAAAAATTGAGGGCATCTCTTTTACATACAAGCAGCAATGATACAGGATAAATTCTGTTTTTTAAGCAAAAGAGATGATTGAGAGGTTGAAGAAAGATTTGGAAAAACCCAGTGAAGAAGGAGATGAAGTACAAGGTCAGGATACTATATCAGACAAGGAACAAAAACAGAAAAAAGGAGAAATAGCATCTTCGCAGCCAGATGAAGGAAGCGATGACGATGATCAAGAATTACTGGAAGAAGAAGAAGGTGAGCTAGAAGGAGAAATTTAGGGATCAAATGAACAAGTAAATATTAATAATACAAAGGCAAAAATGGCACTGAAGATATATTCTTGGAACATAAAAGGATTTAACTCTGAATATAAAAGAAAACAAATATTTCATCATTTGGAAAAACGAAAACTGGATGTAATATGTTTACAGGAAGTTCGAATCAGAACTCAAGACCTGAAATACGTTCGGAATTTGAAACTTGGTAGTTGTTTTGTGGCTACAATTGATAAGAAGAAAAGGGGTTTTTTGATTTATGTAAACTCAAGATATGGTGCACAAGAAATATTTCAAGGTAACAATGGATGTTTTTTGGGGATTGAATTAAACACGAAACAAGACAGAATTTTAATAGTTGGAATCTATGCGCCAAATGGAGCTAAAGGAGAATTTTCCCTTATAATTAATAAAGAAGTACAGAATTACATACAAGAAACAGGAAACTCTAATATTATTCTGGGGGATTTTAATGGAGTAATCAATCCTGTGTTGGATAGAACAGAACAAAAACTAGTGCTGCGAAATAACAGAAAATTGCCAAAAAGCTTCTTCAACATGATTGATGATTTCAAATTGTTAGACATATGGAGATACAAAAATGGACAATTAGATGGACATACCTTTTATTCAGACCGGCATAAGTCAATGTCAAGAATAGATATGATGCTGACATCTAAAGATCTACTGATGAAGATTAATAAAATGGACATTCTACCTAACTTGTGTTCAGACCACAGTCCATTACAATGTGAGTTGAATATAAAGGTCAGAGAAAGAGCATGGAGATTGAATGATGAGATTTTAAGTAAAGAGAAGTACATTGTAGAGGCAAGAAAGGAGATAACCAACTAGTTTAAGGAAAATCAAACACGGGATATACCTATGAAAATCGTCTGGGATGCAGGCAAAGCTGTAATGCGAGGTAATTTCGTCAGATGGTCAGCAGAAATAAGGAGACAAAAGAGACAAGAGGAACAGAGAATACTAGATAAAATGAAGGAGACGGAAAAACAGATGAGGAAAAATCCGGCGGATAACAAGATTAGATCACAGATGAAGATATATCAAGCAGAATTAAATCGATTAAATCTATATCAAATTGAGCAACAGATGAGAAGACTGAAATATAATTCCTTTGAACAAGCAAATAAACCCTCTAAACTACTGGCCAGTATACTTCGGAAAAGAAGGACAAGAAATATAATAACGGAATTAAAAATCGGTGATGAAAGGATTACAAAACAGGAAGAAATAAAACAAACATTTTATAAATATTATGTGAAGTTGCTGGGTGAGAATCTTGAAACTAAAAAGGAATACGAAATAAAAGAGTATTTGGAGAAAATGAATAAAAGTAGATTCTCTGAAGATCATAGAACAGCTTTAAACAAGTCAATTTCAATGATGGAAATATCTGAAGCTATCAGGAATTTAAAGAATGATAAAGCAACTGGACCAGACGGTTATATGGCTAGATATTACAAAATGTTTGAACATGAATTACCTTTTCAAATGACAATAAATGAGATAATAAATGTTGGCGTCCCAGATACCTGGAAAGAAGCTAATGTGGTATTAATTCCAAAAGAAGGCAGAGACTTAACTGATGTTAAGAATTACAGACCAATCTCACTATTAAACACTGACTATAAGATTGTTGCCGCAGTTCTAGCAGACAGACATAAGAGGGTTTTACATGTACATGAAGATCAGAATGGCTTTCTCCCTAAGAGATCTTTGAAAGACAATATCAGAGGCATATAATATCAGACAATATCAGAGGCAAAGACAATATCACTCAATATAATTGAGTATTACGAGAAACATAATGAACATAAACTGGCTATGATTTGTAGATGCGGAGAAAGCCTTCGGTATGATCAATTGGACATTTTTGAAGACTGTAATCAGACAAATAGATGCTGGAAGTAAATTTATTTCATGGATTGAAGCAATTTATAATCAACAACAAGCTAGATTGGTGATCAATGGGGAAAAAACGAAGCGGATAGAACTTCACAAAGGGACAAGACAGGGATGTCCCTTGTCTCCTTTATTATTTATCATGATGATAGAAACACTTAATAATACAATAAGAGAAGACAAGGCTATCAGAGGAATCTAGATTAAAAAATATCAATATAAACTTAAAGCTTTTGCAGATGATCTGGTCTTGTTTTTGGATGACCCATTAGATGGTATAAAATATTTTACTGATACAATACATAAATATGGTGAATTCTCTGGTTTTAAGATTAACAATGAAAAAACGGTCTTGTTAACAAAGAATATGAAGTGATAAAGAAGAAAATTAACACACATAACAGGATTCAATAAAGGACAGAAGGCAAAGTATCTAGGTATCTGGATTGCAAGAACAAACAATGAACTGTTTCAAAACAACTATGAAAAAAATGGAAAGAAATAACAAAGGACTTGGAAAATTGGACACGTCTGCGGCTATCCTTAACGGGGAAAATAGCAATAATAAAAATGAATGTATTTCCAAAATTGAACTTTCTTTTTCAAAATCTCCCAATTATTACAAACAATAATCCATTTACACAATGGAAAAGAGAGTTATCTAAATTTATATGGCAAGGAAAAAAAACCAGGATAAAATGGAATGTCATGACTGATCCTACATTGAGAGGAGAATTGGGACTACCGGATTTACAGATATATTACAAGGCAGCGGCAATGACCTGGATAAAAGATTGGATTAATTTACAAAACATGAGAATGCTTGCACTTGAAGGAGCAGACTTAAGAATGGGGTGGCATGCCTGTATGTTTTATGATAAAGCAGTGATTGACAAAGATTTTTTGCATCATTTTTTAAGAAAATCATTATTCAAGATAAAGAACGAATATAAGACTAAAAACATTAGGTAGCTCCCCTCATGGGTGTCCCCTCAGGAGGCTTTTTTTGGAAGATGGATTGAAACAGAAAAATGGCTTCAATATGAGGATATAATAGAAAAAACAGTTTCAAATGTAATTAAGATCAAGACAAGAGAAAAATTGGAAGAAGAGGGAATAATATTGAACTGGTTTCCCTATAGACAACTAACTGAAAGATTTCAGATGGATTTAAAAACCTACAGAATTGAACAGAAAGAGAGAGAAGGAGTGATAAAATGGCTGTTTGAAAATCCCCCACATTTGCTGTAACATATATATCAGGAAATACTGTAACAAGAGAGAGGAGAGGAAACAATAAAGTCTACAATGATTTTATGGGCTCAAAATATAGGACATTCAATTCAGTTAGAGTTCTGGGAACAGAGTTGGAAAAGAACACAGAAATTTACAGTAGCCCAGAATTTAAAAGAAAACTATTACAAAATGTTTCATAGATGGTACATGACACCAGAAAAATTGATGAAAATTTACAAAACAGGAACACGACAGTGTTGGAAATGTCAAAAGGAGGTCGGTACGATGTTCCATATGTGGTGGTTATGTAACAAAGCAAAGAAATATTGGGGGAAAATACATAATAAGATCTGTACAATATTGAAGATGCAATTTAATAAGACATCAGAAATGTACTTGTTAAATATGACACATATGTTGGATGGTACTGTCTTAAAGAAATATTGGTGGATAATATTGTATATGGTCATGACAGTTCGAATAGGATATGCAAGATTATGCAAAAACCAGCAAATACCTACAATTGACCAATGGTGGGCAACTTTGATTGAAAACAGAAATGTAGACATAGTCTCTCAGAGATTAACGGGTAAATCTGATGAAGAGATAAAAAAAGAATGGGAAATTGTCTTAGGTAATTGCTGGGTACTTTCAGATGACATTGCTTGATATAAGTGTATAAATTTTTACCAAGAGGATGTAACCAGATGAATAACATGATATAAAATTTTTACTGATTTACTGCAGGAGCTATCATGAAATAATAACGTATATTAATGTGGTACATTTAAATTTAACATGCTGATTGCACCGATGATTATGAAATCTAGGGAGGAGAGGAAGATTATCAAAAAGATTACAATGAACTGTACAATTATATATATATATGTGTGTGTTTTATAAGATGGAATTCTAATAAAATTATTTAAGAAAATAATTTATACAATTTGGAGATTCTCTTCTTTTTGTTTCCTTTCATCAGTAAATCTAGTTCATTTTCTCTTCTCTTGAATCCATATAATTTTTGATCCATTTTAAATCTTTCTTTAAGTTGTCCCCATGGGAACCAATTTAGCTCATGTCCTTTTTCTTTTAATTCTTCTACTGTACACATTCTTGGTTTCTCCCCCTCCCATTTCAAAAGTTCTTGATATGTTAATGGATTTCCTTGTTTTGTTGGAGCAGTTCCATAAGCTTCTTGTGGTGAAGTCCATATTGGAAGTTTTGTATAGTATTTCCGCTTTATTTGTATCCAGATCTTTAACAATGTTTTCCGGATGCAGTGATTGTTGAACTCTTTATTTATTGTTAATCTGTCATAACATAGATAGCCGTGCCATCCGAATCTGTTGTTTATTTCTTCCAATTCTTTGATAGTTGTTCTCCCTAGTTGAATCCAATCCTTAATCCAGTCCAAACAACATGCATAGTAATAAGTTTTCAATGATAGTAGATCAAATCCTCCATGCTCTTTTGCATCCTTAAGTGTTTTAAATTTTATTCTTGCTTTCTTGCCTTGCCAAATAAATTTCTGTAAATCCTTTTCCCATTCTTTAAATATCTTCTCACTGCCTGTTATTGGTAAGTTTTGAAAGAGGAACATAAGTTTAGGTAAAAGAGACATTTTAAAAGCATTTATTCTTCCCGAAAGTGATAAATTTAAATTTTTCCATTTCTCCATGTCAATTTTTATTTCTTTCCACTTCTTCAAACAATTATTTTCAAACAATTCTTGATTCTTTTTTGTTATATTAATTCCTAAATATTTTGTTTTCTTGGTCAATTGACATCCAGATCTTCTCTCCAGATCAGCTTGCTCTTTTTTGGTCATATTTAATGTCATAATCGTTGTCTTTTCTTTGTTTATCTTATATCCTGAGGCCAATCTGTATTTGTGTAGAATTTTCATCAATATCTGTATTGATTCTTGTGGCTCTTCTAAAAATATAATTATGTCATCTGCAAAGGTTTCACTTTCAATTCCTTCTTTCTTATTTTTAAGCCTCTTATCTGTGGATCCTCATTTATTATAGTCAGCAATACTTCCAAAACAACTATGAACATTAGTGGTGATAATGGACATCCTTGTCGTACCCCTTTATTTATTGCAAAGTTTGTCGTGATGTCCCCATTTATTATTAACCTTGCAGATTGATCTTGATAAATTGCCTCAATCCATTTACCAAAATCTTCTCCAAAATCATATTCTCTCAGCACCCAATGCATAAAAGTCCAGGAGACATTATCAAACGCCTTTTCTGCATCCAAAAAAGATGAATGCCACCTTCTTCCCTGGGTTTCTGTCATAATATTCTATTGCATCCAAAATTGTTTTCACATTATTTCTCATATATCCGCCAGGGAGGAACCCAGTTTGATCTTCTTGAATCTTGTCCTGTAATAGCTGTCTCAGTTGTTTTGCCAGCACCGCTGCAAAAATCTTGTAATCTATGTTTAACAGGAAAATTGGTCTGTAATTTTTAATTTCTTTTTTGTCCTTACCCTCTTTGGGTATTAATACTATGTTTGATTTGCCCCAGGATTCTGGTTTACCTTGTTTCTCTATTCCCTTCAACGTTGCTTAAATTGGTTGAACCAATTCTTTTACAAATTTCTTATAATATAGAGAGGTAAAACTGTCCGATCCCGGTGCCTTGTCCACCTTCAAATCCTTTATAGCCTCTTCAATTTTATTTAATGTTATTGATTTATTCAGCTGTTTCTGTGCTTCAGGCAATATCTTAGACATCTTTACTTTTTTGAGAAATTCAGACAGATTTTTCCCCTATTGATGAGGGGATTTTGTTTCATAAAATAATTTCCCAAAATATTCTTCAAATTTTTGTTTTATCTTTTCATGCTGAGTTATCAAATTCTTCCCATCTCTCAATTCAACAATTATATTCCTCTCTTTTTTCTTCGTAAGTTTGTATACAAGCCATTTCCCAACTTTATTAGCTTGTTCAAATTTAGTTATTTTTATCTGTTTCATCTTCTTTTCTATTTCCTCAGTTGCAATCATTGTCAACTCTTTTTGTATTTTCTCCATCTCTAATTTTAATAACTTCTGAGATGGATTTTCCTTTAATTCTTTTTCTTTTTCTTGGAGTTTGGTCAATAACGCTTGATAATTTTCTCATCTTTTTTTTGTTCTGGATTTGTCGTTGCTGTATAAAAAAAACCTCTCATCACTGCCTTCAGTGCATCCCAGACTGTCTTCGTCTTCGTGTCTCCTTTTATATTTTCTTTAGAATAATTTTTTAGCATTTCTTTCACTTGTTTTACTATTTCGTGGTCCTTAAATAAACTATCATTCGGTCTCCATTGGAATTGTTTAATCTTTTCTTGTAATTGCAACATCACCAGGTGGTGGTCCGATGTGATCTTAGGCAGTATTTCTATCTTCCTTGTCTCCGATAACAAATGTTTGGAAATAAGAATCATATCTTTTCTAGACCGAGATTGATGTACTTCAGAAAAAAAGATGAAATCTTTAACATTTGGATGAATTGTTCCCCATGCATCTAGAATTGATAATTCTTCACACATCTCAAAAAAGATCTTTGGCAGTTTCTTTTCTTTACTTGATCCTTTTTAGTCTGAGAGGTTGTCTTATCCAGCTTAACATCCAAAACACCATTCCAGTCTCCAGCCAAAATCCAATCTTCATATTCATATACTGAGATTTTTTTCTCGCAACTTCTTGTAAAATTCGGCTTTATTTTCATTTGGAGTGTAAACTCCAACCAAAAACATTTTACTGTTTTTCAAAATTTCTACACCACATATTCTTCCTTCTTCATCTTCCAAAATTGTTTTGCTTGAATATCTTTATCAGTGTAGATTACAACTCCTCTTTTTTTCTTTCCATACAAAGAAGTGAAATATTGGCCTAATTTTGGATTATGTGAATACTTTTCCGGGTTTTTCTTTATATGAGTCTCTAATAAAACTGTGATTTGTGGTCTTAATCTCTCTAAGTGATGAAAAATCTGTCTTCACTTTGCTTGTGAATTTATTCGTTGCACGTTCCATGAAATTAACTTCATATTTATTATTTTACTCTCTTTGCTTCCCTTTTTTCTTTTTCTCTTCTAGCTCTACCGGTTCTGACTCTTCTTCAGACATTGAACTAGATTCATCTGCTGCTGCTGCTCCCATCAGTGATGTTTCCACTGATTTTTCTGATTTCTTTTCTTCAGTCTTTGTTGCTTTAGATCTCATTTTCAAGTAATTCTCTTGAAATTCCATTGCTTGCTGAACAGAATTTATCTTCACTCTTCTACCTTTGAAAAAGAAAGAAAGCCCTTCTGGAATCTTCCTCTATACCTTATTTCCTGAGATTGGAGGTTCTTTACCAGGGAGGCATACTCTCTCCTGCTTCTCATCGCACTTGGCAGTACATCTTTAAAGATTTTAATTTCATTATTATCCACAATTAATTTTTCTTTATAATTTTGCTCCATAATTGAGTCCTGCATCTTTTCCCTGGTAAAGTAAACTACAATATCTCGAGGTAAATCTCTCCACTTTGCCACTGGCGATTCAATTCTAAAAACCTTATCTATTTCTTGTTCAAATCTGGCTCTTCTTTGGCCTATATAAAGTGCCAGAATATCTGTTACTCTTTGATGTAAATTCTCATCTTTTTGTTCAGGGAGACCCCTTAATTTCAAACATATGCTTCGTTGGTGCATTTCCAGTCTCATTATAGTTTCTTTATCTTTTCGTTGTTCTTTCTTCAGCTGCTCCACCTGATTTTCCACTTTCTGACTTTTTTCCCCGGATATCTTCCACTTTTTGATCCACTGTTGATAAGTCTGTTGTTAATTTTTTCAAGTTCTGCTTTAATTTTTCTACTTCTTTCCTCAGATCCTGCTTTATTTCTGTTCTTGTCATTCTTATCTCTGTCTGTGTTGCTTTTAATTCTTCCATTATATCATTTCTCATTTTTTGAAGCTCTTCTAATAGCCTATTAACTTCCATTGTTTTAGAACCTGTTGATCCTCTCCTCTCTAAAACTTGTGGTTGAATTTGTGTCTGTGTTGTCTTCTTCTGACCTGTAGCCATACCTTTGCTTACTACTGCCTTCTACATATATTCCAGAGTCTGTAAAATCAAATCTCTAAATCAAACTATCATTCAAACAGCTTATTCTCTACAGTATGTTAATTCTTATTAATACTTATTATGGCTTTGATACACCAGTTATTACTATTTTACTACTTTATAAAACCTGTTATATTTCAATATTATTTCAATATATATATGTATTTTTTGAATTATAACTATGCAATTATGTCTGAAACTACAATATCAGAGTTCTAATTTCTTGCTAATCTATTTCATCTGTCACTTATCACTTCCAAAAATCACTTCATTTATAATTTCATTTCATACACCAGTTCATTTGTTCTTAAAAGTCTTTTAACAATTAAAATATTTAAAATTATTAGTTATAGTCTCTTTTAAAATCTGCGCCTCTCTTCCTGAGGCTCATCCATATCAGTGGTCAGGAACTGGTCAGTCAAATAAAATTTCCCCTCTTTTTCATAATCTTGTTGCTTTACTATACAAGTTCTTTTAAACAGTTCATTCAATATTCATCCACTATGAAGAAAAAAGAAAACTCAATCTTAAACATTCTGTCTTTCAGACTTCATTAATATTACTTAAATTTCATTTATCATCAAGTTTCTTGACAATAAGAGCAGTTCCCAAGAAGTTCCCCATTTATCATAAAGTTTCTATTCCAAGGTTATTCTGCAGTCATAACATTCTAGCTTTCCGCCTCGTCACCCCTCTTGTTGAGGCTACTTCATATCAGATCTTTTAAAGTTTTCTGTTTGTCCATAAACTTCTTCCCTTCTCTTCTCTTCTTCACCTCTCTTGATGAGGCTAATCCACATCAGAAACCTTAAAGTTCTTAAAAACTGTTCCACATTAGAATAAAAATCCAAGCATTTCTCATCACAAGTAAAACCAAAAGGAAGTCTTACTGTCTTCTTTGATAGAGCACTCTCCGCTGCTTTCCTCCCCTTCTGTTCTTCAAGATCCTCGCCTCCTTTCCCCCTCCTGTCCATCTTATAGAATAAAAAGTTAAAAGTGAGCACTTAGCATGGATTCTTTTTGAAGCTGCAATCACAAATGTTCAACTTCTCCATAAATTTCCAATTACAAAGTTTGTGCTCAAGCTTGGGGGGGGGCCTTGATCAATTTATTTTCAAAAGGGGGGAGCGGCTTCCCAGCTCACTTTCAGCACACAACAACCACTATTACAGCCTCCGAATCTTCCCTGTCACCACCATTCCACAACACTTCACTCTCCTTGTCCACCACAGACAGCCTCAGCAGGATATCAAATATAAAAATTAATTTTAACTTTAAAGATCTTACTTCTGTTCAGCTTGTTTGTTCAACTGGTTGCTTGAGTTAACCTTTCTTCTTTTAAAAACGGTTCTCATGGGTGCTTGTCTAATCTGACTGGCTGCAAATTCGCGGCATTCAGCTCCATCCTCCGTCCTTTCCACATCAGTTCCTTCTCTTCTCCACTGGTGCCGGGATGATTTGGGACCTGTGAGCTGCTCCACTCCCCCTACCTACCAAGGGGGAGTTCTAAAAGGGATCTGAAGGTCCCCGGCGCATGTTTTCCCCTCGGATTCGCAGCAGGTAGTCCTGAGCCAGGAGTTCAGGCTACCAGCTGCACTGACATCTTGGCCGGAAGTCCATCTCTCATTTTCTGTGCTTACTACACAGAAATCCAAATTAGTTGGCTTCAGTAGTGCTGCTTGATAACACAGCTGCTTTCTTTTAGGTTACTTCCAGAATTCTTTGTTTCCCTGACTAGATTCATGAGGCAGCATCTAAGGGCCAAACATGATATTCATACAGTATTCCACAGTCTTTCCATACTGTAATACGTTTTCGTCCAATCTCCAAAATCTAAATCTACTTTGGAAGTTCAAGACCGGCTTCACAGGGTTATGGTCGCTCAATGTTTTTGGCAGAATTTCAATATTTTTGATATTGTTTATAAATGCTTTTGAGAGCCATATTAGATCTATTCTCAACCAGGAATTATGTCAATTGGAGAAAAAAGTGAAGTCTTTGGTCAAGGGATGCTTATGTCTCCAAACATCTGATAGTTGCAGTTCTTCAGCCGAGTAGAAAATTCCTTCTGAATTTTCCCATGATGTTTTTAAATCTTGGATTGCGAACTTCTGTCAAGATATGTATTCACCACTCCATTAAAATCTCCAAGGATTAACACGTTTTCATATTGGTATGCCCAGATATACTTTTTCATATTCTCATAGCATTGTCAGTTCTCATTACAGGGGACATATAAACCAATCAAAAGGAGAGCATGGCCATCTATCTTGATTTCCATTCCCAAAAATCTACCCTTATCATCACAAAAAATTAATTTTGGGGCTAAATATGGTTTAACATATGTAGTCACCCCTCTTCTCTTAATGGAAGTGGCAGAAATGAACAATTCCCCAAAACGGCCATCTGAAAGCCATCTTTCATCTTTCTTTTTAATATGGGTCTCCTGTAGGCAGCACACATCTACATTCATCTTTTTCATAAGGTGGAATACTTTTTCCCACTTACCCATGGAGTTCAACCCATTCACATTCCAAGAGATAATAGCACAAGTAATTTTTCTTTAGTTTTCAATATAGCCTAATCATCTACATCCAAATCGATGGGACTGGGTTCCTGAGGTCTAGTTTCTTCTATGCTCTCCTCCATAGTTTCCCTGCCCATTTTATTTTTCTGCTCTTTCTGATCGAATTCTTTAACATTTTGAGTCTCCACAGTTGTTTCCTTTCTACTGAACTGTCTCACTGTTCTTTTTGAGAATGTTACTTTAGACTTGCTCAATTCATCTCCATGGGTTTTTAAGAAAGCTTCAGCCTTCTCAATGGAGTTAAGTTGAAATCTCTGGTCTCTGAAGTTAAAAATCACCCCTTCTAGATGATCCCAGTGGTACATGATTTGGTTTGCTCTTAACTTTGTGACTAAAAAGTCATAGTCCTTCCGTTTCTTCAATATTCGAGTTGGGATTTTGCGCAAAACAATTAAAAGTTTCCCTTGGTCCATTAGGGGTGATTTATTGTGTTCTTCCAATATCTTTTCTTTGGTAGATTTCCTGGTAAATTGGACCACTACATCCCTGGGTAAATTTTTCTTTTTGACCATAGGAGATTGAACTCTGTATGTGGTGACGATCTCACTATCAATTATCTCTTCCTCGATTTCCAAAAAGCCTGCCATCAAACCAACCATCCTTTTCCTTATATCTTCATCCCTTCTTTCTTCAAGACCTCTAATACATATCCATGCATCCATTTGCTTTTGTTCCAACAGAGCAAGTCTATCAAGTTGCTTCTTGAAATCAGAGAAAAATGCAGTCATCTTTTGTTTTAACGCTTGAATGTCTTTCTTGTTCCCATCAATCTCTTTCTTATTGGAGTCTCTTGAAATACCTTCAACCATTCTGAGAAAGGGAATAAGGTGCCCTGCATTTTAGCATTTTCTTTCTTTCTTTCTTTTTAAAAAATCCAGAGCAGCCTGAGTGGCTGTCAGTCTGAGCAAAAGAAGGGCCAGTGGTGAGAAGCTACATTTGTTAAAATTTCAAAATGGTCCCATTCCAAACTATTTTTTCCTCCCTGCAGAGGTTTATCCATGGGAGGTTTTCAATTTTAAGAAAGCCTAGGAAGAAATACTCCTTATGAATACTGTAAGAAAGAATTTGAAGAATTCTTCAAAAGAAATCTAAATAATGAAGTGAACATAGCAACGGTTTGGGATGCGGCAAAAGCTGTATTCTGTGGAATTCTCATTCAGAAAACAAGTGAAAGAAAAAAAAGCAACAAAGGACAGAAATGGATGATTTATTGGGAAAGATCAGAAATATCAAAAACAAACTGAGTTCGGGCCCAAACAACAAAACTCTTATTTCCACTATGAAGATTCTACAAAGACAGCTATCTGGGATGGTCACTGAAGAAATGGGTAAGAAACTGAAATATGTGAAGCAGAATTTCTTAAAAAATGCTTATAAGCCAGGTAGATGGCTAGCACATAAAATAAGAAAAGAAAAGAAAAAAGAAGACTTATTCTGCAAATCAAGGAAGGTGAACGGAACATAACAAATGAGAAAGAGATCTGGAAACTTTTGTATAATTATTTCAGCAATTTGTACTGTGATCGGCATTTGGTGAACAACTTGAAATTGGAAGATTATTTACGATCTCAAAAGCTTCCTCAAATTAAGTCAGAGCATAGAGAGATATTGAACCGGCCTGTCTCTTTGATGGAAATAATAGAAGTAATAGACAGGGCCAAATTGAGATTAGGAAAATTTCTGTATGTATTTCGTTAATTGTATACATATATTGAATGTGAAATTGATTACCATCCAGGTTAAAAATATACACATACATACATAGTCTCATTCTTAGTTTGGACGGGGATTGATAAGAAAATTAACTTCATCCTGTTTCGTCACCAGTGGGGGAAGCCCTTTTTAACGTTATCTGTTCAATGTTAGATGTTTTGTGTAACCCTAAGCGCGTGATTGTTTTCAAAGTATTTGTATAACTGGGTAGGACCTGGCGTGCTAGGGAATGTCAGTTTATTAGTTCATTAGTTATTGTAAAAGCAACTCTTATTAGCGTGTGATACTGTTATGTCGATGTTGTTATGTAATGCAATGTGGATGATTTGTGATTCAAGTGCTCCCGCTTTGTTAGTGCAGACTGATGTTTGTGTATAACAATGCAATGTGCATTATATATGTGCTATGTGGATATATATTACAATATTATGTAAAAACCTCTGTTTTTCTGTCTATCTTTTTTTGCTTTCCTTTTTCTCCTCCCTTTTATTTTTGTTGAATAAAAATATTTATATATATATATAAAAAGAGAGATTTATTACTCCTCATCTCTCTGCTTTTGTCACTTTTTTTTTGCATTTTTGTGCAATTTGTTGTATTTGTTTTAAAAACATGCAAGCATGTTTAGCCAGAGTTGACAGTAGAACAACTAGATGAATATCGTTGGAAACAAAGCTTGTCTTAAACTACTTGCAGCTCTTTTATAAAAGCGTGGTGTAGTGGTTTGAGCATTGGACTATAACCCTGGAGACCAGGGTTCAGTTTCCTGCTCGACCATGGAAACCCACCTTGGGCATATCATGCACTCTCAACTCTGAGATAAACCCATGATAGATTCATCTCAGGGGCTCCATAAGTAGGAAACAACTTGAAAACACACAGCACAACAATTATTATCTATTGCTGCTACACCGGTTAGACACAGTTAGATCAGGGGACAATGAGCCTTGACTCTCCACATAGTATTCTGTGACAGTTTTGATTCATCCATGCCCTGGACCTTTGAGGGTGTAAAGGACTCTGTTATAAAGGAGATATAGAAAGATCATGATGATGTTTTTAGTTTGGTGAAACTCACTGTGGAGGACTTGTTTTCCTAAATATTCCCCAACATGACAGAGAAGTCAGGCCCTTGTTATTCTCTTTTCTTGCTTAAAAGAAGATGTGGTGGTGGTAACTAATTTTATGGCTTAAAAATGGTTGTGATATTTAAAGATGTAAACTCTGGCTTTTGATCACATCTCAAAATTAGCTGTAAGAAAAACCTTTGACAGAGTTAAGGCGACACGGTACATAAAGCAGCCTCTATGTAGTAAGCAGTACAACTCTATTCTGCAGATGGCAGGAGCAAACAAGACAGCTTTTAATGTGGTGCATAAAGGCAATGCATCTGTGCCAATTCTTCCTACTTTCCCCTTTCAACACTAAACAACTTTCTTTCATTTCTAAAACAACAATGAAATGGGAGGAACTTGGCCAGATGCCCAATGATACTTTATGATCAAAATGACCTGAGCTGTGTTTTCCTGGCTTAAATCTTTTTCTCATACCAATGAACATTCAGATCAGAAATTTGTCCCTCCAGGTCAGATCAGGAGAAGAGTCTGATAACTCTTTAAGCATCCATGCAAACTATCTATCTAATTTAAATGAAATTTAGGGAATCTTCCCTTTCAAAGGCAAGCAGGGAGCAGAGAACTTAAAAGATCCTGAACTTCTTGGCCCATTTGGATTTCTGCTTCTGATCTAATAAGATTCCCTGTTTTTCATTCACAGCAAGTCAAGTCAATTGAGCGATTCCTACGCCGTCTGGAGTTTCATGCTAGCAAGGTATCTCCTACTCCCTGAATTGAGCATGAGAAAAGTATTTCTGCACCAAGAAAAGCTACTCTTTGGAAGCCATTGCACATTATATAGTTAGAACAGAACATATCTATCTGTATTTGGTGTAGCTTAGTCAAGAAGCAGGGAACTTCTCTGAAAACAGAACTTCCATCTGGACAACTAGGTTGTCAGAGGGCAGCCTCATATCTGACTCCTTAGGTGTCGCAAGCAGAAATTTAAACCATTAAGTGCTAGAAATTTTTCTTTTTAAAATTAGCAGGGCAGGGAGAGATTAGATTCTAGGAACAGTGACTGTTCTGATTTCTGCTCTTGCACCGCACAGTTATGAATCTACGGAGTAGTTCCTTTTCTCTGCACTCTCTAGCTTTGTTCAGGGTCCAGTACATGAAAATGCATATTTTTTTCATAAATTCTAGTTTCAGCATTGTGGAAGCAGGATATATTAAAATTTCTGATCCAAATTCTTAACCATCCTAGGCAGGTCAATCGTCTTTATTATGACAAATAATTTATTGTGCCTGTATGTGTTCATGCGCACAGACGTATACTCTAGATTCTTGGGCCTCTTCCACAATGGTTTGTAAGAGAAGAAATTCATATAATGTAGAGAATGAAGTGTTTAAGAACAGAAGAAGCTATTCTTTTACTAGGTCAAGGTGTTTATCCCTCAAACCTAGCATGGTTATTCTGGCTGGCATTGACTTTCCAGAATCTCAAGCCAGAGATCACCTATTGCATGATCCTCTTCAACTGTAGTTATCCAGGATGAAACCTGTAGCCTTCTGCATGCAAAGCAGGTGCTGTGTAACTGTGAGCTATGGAGCCTCCTCAAAGAGAAGAAAGAACAAAAGAGGAGAGAGGAGTAGAATAGAACAGGGAGAGTGGTATTTGGTGAAACACTGTGTGGCATGAAACAACATGGCCTTACTGAATGCTTCAGATGTTCTGGGTCTGAGACCACCAGTTTTCTGCTAAGCCCTTTCTACAGTCTTTCACCATAACTCTCTGGGTCTCTTTTTAACAGATAGATGAGCTCTATGAGGCTTACTGCATCCAGCGACGGCTTCGGGATGGAGCCCACAACATGGTTAAGGCCTACACAGCTGGATCACCTGGTAGCAAGGAAGCACGTGAGAGCTTGGCTGAAGCTGGCAAGGGCTACAAGGAATACACAGAGGTGGGTCAGGAGGAGCTGGTACTGATGAGGGGGCAGTGGACAGGGAGAGTAGGCTGCTTTGGTGGTGCCATTGACAGATGATTATTGGATTTCTCTCCTTCCAGAATATGTGTCTGCTGGAGAGTGAATTTGAGAGCCAGTTGGGAGAGTTCCACATCAAGATGAAAGGTACCAAATGGCAAAATAACATGTTGTACAAAAATATGTGTAAGGGAGTTATGGTAGCCACTTTTAAAATTGAAAAGAAGATGTGACAGGGCAGATTTTAATCAGGAGAAACAGGAAAGTTTTTCTACCTACTAACGTTTTGCTCCATATCTCTCCTGTGAAATCCCCAAGGCATGTTTAGTCAAAACACAGGCATCTGGAACCATGCAGGTGGACATTGGCTTGGGGGCTCTTGGATGCTCCCCTACTTCCTGTTATGTATGCACATTGGCAAAATCAAGATGGTTCTGGTAGTTCATGCAATGGGCACCTAGATTGATCCTTGTTTTTATTGCAGGATTGGCTGGCTTTGCGAGGCTGTGTGCTGGGGACCAATATGAGGTTTGTGATGGGTTCAGATGATGTTGCTTTGTGGTTTGGAGAAAAGGAGAAGACTTGAGTTCCATAGTTTGAGAGGATCAAGGGTGATGACTGGGCTTGGATGGTGTCTGAATTTATTGGGGATGTCTGACTTGGGAGTAGCTGGTAAAGTTAACATGTCATTCTCCTCTCCCACACACATCCCTACTTGCTTTCTGAGGAAGGTTTCAGTGGTTGGGCTATCTGAATGCCTGAGAATGAAGCACATCTTGCTGGTGTCCATCCAGTCAATAGTGATATTAACTTAATTCATCCTGACAGATCTTCATGAGGTATGGGCGCCAGCGATGGAAGCTGCGGGGCCGCATTGAGGCAAACAGCAAGCAAGTGTGGGACAGTGAAGAGATGATCTTCCTGCCCCTTATTACAGAGTTCCTGTCTATTAAGGTAACTGCAACTACCCTGGCTAGTAGGGTACTTTCACAAGAAAGACAAAGTCTTTTCTTCCCACACTCACTGGCCCTGTTTTCTTTGTCCTCCTCACAGGTGACAGAGCTCAAAAGCCTGGCCAGTCATGTGGTGGTGGGGAATGTGTCCTGTGAGACCAAGGACCTGTTTGTGGCACTTCCTCAAGTGGTAGCAGTGGATATTAATGACCTGGGCACCATCAAGCTGAGCCTGGAAGTGAACTGGAAGTGAGTAGTTATTTATTTATAGTTCACCTTTCCTCTAATGAGATCAAAGTGGTGTTTTCCTGCTGCCCACTTTTATCCTCACAACCCTGTGCAGTAACTCAGGCTGAGAGAGGGGGGCTTGCCTAAGGTCACATAGGGTATTTCATGATTCTGTGTAAGCGTAAGCCTGGATTATATGAGTCCCAGCCCAACACGGCAGCAACTACACCATACAGTTCTCCTCCTTAAAGTTTGCTGTGTTTTTATATTATGAAAACATGTAGAAGAAGACTATTGCACATAGTAATAGATTTTATATCATGAAAACATGTAGAAGAAGAGTTATTACAAATGAGATCTGTCGTTCTTGACTTTGGGTCCTCGGGTATCATTGGAATATAATTCCTATCATCACCATCCAGCATGGTCAGTGTTCAAGAATGCACAAACTCCAACATGCACAAAGATCCATATAGCATTTCATGATCAATTTCTCCACAAAAAATGCAAGAAGCATGAAGCACTTACAAAATATGTGATGAGTTCATAATAGAATAACAATATTGCAAAAAATAAATATCGTATTATTAACGCATGGCATATTTTGTAAGTAATGCATACTTCTTTCATTATTTTTTGAGGAAATTGATAGCTACTTGGACTGCTGTTTGGTGTATTTGTGGATTATGCATTTTATTCATTTCCAGGATGCACTGCAGTTGTGCTTGCAGTGATCAGGAATGACAGAGGTTATAGTCCAATAGCATCTAGTGATCCAAAGGTGGGAACTACTGCCCTAAGTGGCAACTCTCCGGGAGGGTAATCTGCCTTTTTCCTAGGCTTTGTCTTACATTACCAAACAGAAAAAGTTTACTGTTTCTCACTGCCTTATTTGCATTTTTGTGGCCAGCCCATTTGACAAAGAGGACCAGCCATCATCAGCCAGCACTGTGAATAAGGCATCCACAGTCAACAAGAGGTTTTCCATGTACAACCAGAGCCCACCTGATACACCTTCCATGCGAGAACAGGCCTTTTATGTGAGTGTTCCTTTGAGGTTATTAAGATGTGGGAGTGAGATAGGGTGTGGGTTGTTTTGGGGTATTTTTTTTGCCACCACTCTATTCAGTGAAAGGATATAAACCAATAAGTGGCTATTTTAGACCATTTTAGCTTATTTGCACCCCATTCTTGTGCAGTGAGCTTACTATATGTTTCCTCTGATTTGTTAAGTGTAATAGGGCCAGATCTCCTTAATGTACCAGGAATTTCCAGACTATTCTCTGTTGGGGACATTTTCAAATATATTTGGTTAAGTAAGCTGGTGCTACATAGCATTGGTTAGTGAAAGTGCAGCGCTTTGGTCTTCTAAGCTTAATAAAAATGTGGAGATTAGAATTTAGCAAAATATCATAAAAGACTTTTGAGCTGACTTCATTGTATTGGAAGATACAGGGAATGGATGTGAGGAATAATGAAAATAGGGCATATGCTGCGAACTTGAAGTCTGCATTTTAAAGTAAACATGGTCTGACTTTAACCATGGTATATTGTTCTGAGAATGAGCCTTGTGCCTGCACAATCCCTGCTATCTTCTCTCTTGTACCTTTAATAACTTCTTGACTTGTTTCACCAGTTGCTTGTTTCATACAAATTGGAGAAAGCAAACATAACCTCTTGACTATGCTCCTAGCTTGCAAACTTGATGTAATACTGGTTTCCAGGTGACTCCTGAATTACATTTTCTTAGTTTGAGTGTCACAGAAAACTGTGGTTTAACAAACCTTGGAAACATCACATTAAGCATGTAAGAGAAGAGAAAGGGTGCTAAAAGGAGATGTTCTTCTTCATGGTCTCTGTGCCTCACACAATGGGGGGGAATCTTCGCGCAAGCACAGTAGCTTTTCAGAAAGTTCCAGAGCTGAGCAGCTTGGTGGGAATCCCTCCCCCATCCAGTACTGAGCATGCTCAGCCCCGCCAAGCTAACAGTCTCTCCTCAGTTTCTTTTCATCCGCCAACCTGTTAGCAGCTCAGAAGGCTTCCTCACTGAGCAGTTCCTTGAATTCTTGACCTTTTCTTCATCTTTTCGTTCATTTTTTTCTCGTCTTTTCAACAAAAACTGTAAGAACTCTTCCCCTTTCTTATGTCATCTTTGTTTAAGTTGTGCGTGTCTTGCGGCTGCAAGGTCTCCCTTTCAGACGCCCACCCCGAGTGTCTGCCTCGGGGATGGTCATAACATTCGGGCTTGCTCTATTTGTAAGGACTTCACCTCCCAGACTCTTAAGAATGGAGCTTTTCAGTTGAAATCCTACTGTTGGGAGCAAGCCCTTCGCATTAAAGAGCAGGCATCTTCGAATACTGCTCTTTCCACCGTGTCGGTATCGATGCCCTCCATGACATCCTCTACTTCGGCTCCGAAGTTATCGGCAACCTCTGGTCCTTCGGTATCGACAGCCTCGGTACCGGTACCGACCACAACCTCATCAACCTTGCTGCCGGTTTCTTCTTTACCAAAGATTCCGAAGCTCTTCAGGATGTCTACGGTACCATCTGCCACTGGGGATGCCACTCTGACCTCACAACAAGCTTGCAAGGTCCCTACCTTAGCTGAACGTAAATGTGCCTTGTTGCACCATTTTTCTGTTTCCTCCAACGAGGAAAAGAAGAAAAAGAGGAAGAAGAAGCACCGCTCTCCTTCTCCCGCTACCCATCCATTGCCTAATCGACCTTCCTCTTGGTGCCTTACCGACGCCTCCTCCGACACAACCTGCAATGTCCACTGTCGAGGAGGAGGATGCTCCTGCCCTTTCGCCGGTGCGGGATGCCGTCCAGCTCCAGGTGCTGTCAGTCCCAGCTACTGTGGCTCTCGCTTCCTACTTGGACCATCAATCCTCACCACTGGTCTCTTTGCCTGTGACCTCTGGCTAGTCTGGAGATGGCTACTTACAAACTCCACTGGCCCCGACTCTCTCTCCTGGCCATCCTGAGTTCGACCATCCGCTTGCTTTGGATGCTCCTCGGGCTGTTTCCCAAGACCAGGCTCGACTCAGTGTGGCCCGCTCTCCGGGACGTAGCGAAAGGAGTAGATCCCCATGTCATCGGGACCACCGCCATCGCACTGCTTATGAGCCTTTGTCCACAAAAGTGGATTCACCTTTTTCCTCGGCCGCCTATATCGCCAGGTACGGCCATGAACACCTCTGGAGAGAGCAGCCCAGCTCCTACTACTCATATTTGCTGGCTTACCATGACTGGTACCATCCCGATGTTCATTGTTGGTCTCCTCACTGCCCTCAACATTCACGCTCTCCACCACGATCTCCTTCAGGGTCTTGTTGCCAATGCTCTCCTTGGTACCACTACTCCAGATCCCGTTCTCGGTCCTGATCGGCTTACTACCGCTGTTCACCATCCTGGTCTCGCCACCGGTCCCAAGACCCATCACCTCATTGTCGAGCCGTTTCGCCTCGTATTCAGGTGACAGCGACAGTGTCACGGCCCCCTCTGAATACTCACCCTGCATCTACTCTGCTAACATCTCTGTCAGCCTCATTGTTGACACTGTTGTTGCACCGATCCTGACCATACTACCCATTTTGTTGGCATTGACCTCGGTACCAATTCGCATCCCGACCTCAATACTGGTGCAAATTCCAGTCTCGCTACCGGCTCTGACTGTTCTACTGGCCTCTGCTCCTGCTCCACCTGCTGTTCTTCCTGTGATGGGACCCGCTCTGCGTCGTCGTTCTCAATCGCCTCACTCATCGTTTCCTCCTTCTGCCTCAGTGATTCTACAGATTCCACACCGCAATCTCGTATCTCCCCGCCTTTAGCGTTTGGGGACCCATCTCCTGATTCTGCTCCTGAGGACATCAAGCAGTTCTTGGACATCTTGGCCCGGATGGCCACTGCTTTGGGCCTCAACATCTCTGGACCTGCTCCTACTGTACAGGACCCGGTTTTCCACTATGTTGATACTCGTCTCCCCCCGACGGCTCTGATTCCATTTTTGCCTGTCCTGCAGGAAGTCTTGAAGCACCCGTGGGCCCAGCCGGTGTCGCTTCAACCAATCCCTCACCACCTGGAGCATCTCCATCGTACCCAGAAGAAGGATGTCAATTTCCTGTTCAATCATCCGACTCCAAATTCGATTGTTGTTGAGTTGTACCAAACAAAAGGGGGCAAAAAGGCCCACACAACCCCATCTGATCGAGAGGGCCACCATTTGGATGTCTTCGGCTGTCGCTTTTACTCTGCTTTCTTGTTGATTGCCAGGATGTCTTAACACTCAAGCTTACCTGGCGGCCTATCAACACAGTATCTGGGATAGTTTTTTTTCCCATCTTCTCTCACCTGCCTATCAATTAGAGGGCCACTGCTATTCAATATTTTAATGAGTCTGTGGCCTTTTCGATTTTGTTCTCCCGACAGGCTGTTGAGGGTGCGGTGTGCGTGATGGTCGGTGCGATCGCTCTGCACCGCTTCGCTTGGCTCTGGTCCGCCGGTTTAACCAAGGATAGCAGAAAACTCATCAAGAACCTCCCCTTTTGTGTAGGGATGGTGGATGATACGATCTATGCAAATCGTGATAAATCTTCCCTCATTCCACTGAGCTCTGACCAAACATGGCTCAGAGTCAAGTGCAAACAAAACACATAGAGCAGAGTTGATAAACACAGCAGCAAAAGCGTGTGCAGCAGAGTATGATATGCAGCACTGCTCTGACCCCAAAACTCACCCACTAAGGAACACTATCACACAGTGTTGTCTTCCAAGGATACCTGGAGGCTTTTATTCTTCTGTTCAAATATATATATATGTACAGGATTCGCAGATTCTCCAACAGAGATTCAGCATTCTATCATCAACATATCAGGTAGAGATACACTCTGGCAAAGCCTCCAGCCATCAATCAGGCAGACTGAGAGAAATGTTGGCCAGATCCCATCTCCTTATATACATAGGGACTAGCTGATGTAACTCCCTCCATGATTTCATGTCCCATGACTGATGTAACCCCTTGTCCTGTTTACATTACACTGTGACTCAGCTTTTTGTCCCAAGGGGATTACCTCATAACATGTACAGTCATTCCCCCAGGTGCTTTCCACATGCACACCATAAGTATTTTATTGGAACAAAGGTCACAGGAAACCTTTTCTACACCTTTGATGGTCAAGGGCTGTTCCCTGCCACTACAGACGAGGCGAGGGACCAACATGTGAAAGGTTTGACAGCTAAAAAGATGGGCCTTCATCTGTCTACCCAGCGTAGAAGGCCACCTTCATCACGTTCCTCCTGGAGGTACCCTTCCTACTCTTACAGGTCACGCTCTCCTCACCGCTTGTCTCTACAATCATTCTCACTGGCGTCTTCCTGCCGTTCTTTTTGACGTCATCAACTGTCTTCCAAGAAATCCTCCTCGACTACCAAATCTCATTTTTGATTCCCCTTGCAGGTTGGCACCTCTGCCCCTCTTCTATCTACCCAACTGCCTCTCCAGAACCACAGGACTAGCCTGCCATCTCAACATCTGGCGCAACATCACTTCGGACTCTTGGGTTTTGACCATAGTTCATCTTGGTTACGCCATTGAGTTTCGAAGTACTCTTCTCAGCATCTTCTACTCCACCCCTGCCAGTCCGGCTCTCCTCAGAGAGGTAGAGACCCTCTTTCTCAAAAGGGCCATACAGTGGCTTCCGTCCTCAGCCAAATCCACAGGCTTCTTCTCCCGGTACTTCCCAGTACCCAAGTCGGATAGCATGCTCCGACCCATCTTAGATCTCAGGGGGATGAACTTCCTCATTTGCCCCCAGAAGTTCAAGATGGTCACCCTGTCCTTGATCCTACCTTTTCTGAGACACTGGGACTGGTTCACATCCATCGATCTGCAAGACACATACTTCATCTCCATTTGCCCCCAGCATAGGAGGTACCTCCGATTTGTGGTTGACGGCGTGTGCTACCAATACAAGGTCCTCCCCTTCGGCCTGTCCACTACCCCCTGAGTTTTCATGAAATGCCTAGCCCCTGTGGTGTCTTACCTCCACATGAAGAACGTTTTGGTGTACCCCTATTTGGACGACTGGCTCCTGGTAGCGTCCTGCAAAAAAAAACTGTACAAGGACATTCATATTGCCCTCTGCCTCCTTTCTGATCTCGGACTTAGGGTGAACCCCAGGAAGTCCCATCTGGAGCCCTTGCGCGTTCTGGATTTCATTAGGGCTACCCTCGACTCCACTCGTGCCAGGGCCTTCTTACCTCTAAGGCACGCACGGACTCTGTGACAGGCTGCAGCCACCATCCTGCGCAATCCGTCCGTTTCCACCCATAACATTCAACAGCTTCTAGGCTACATGGCTGCAATGACAGCGGTCACCTATTCATCCCGCCTTTGCGCTCATCCTCTCCAGCACTGGTTTCTTCAACGTTTTGACCCTCTCCTCGATGATCAACGCTGTGTTCTCTGGGTGTCTTGTCCGGTATGGGACTCCCTTCGTTGGTGGCTCTCCCCAAGCCATCTCTTGTTGGGGATGCCGTTTCTAGAGCCCCGTCCGACACTCAGTGCAACAGCTGTTATGTGAACCGGCAGGGAGGCACACACTCTTCCACTCCATCTGGCTCTACGCATCTGGCACTGGTGCATTCTGCTACGTGTACACCCCGTCGCGGTCCACCTCACGAGATGGGACAGTGTGACACCGGACATGCTGAGCAGGGACACAGCGTGTCATAATGAATGGTCCCTGTCTGATGCCGCTTTTCAGCAGATAGTGTCTCATTGGGGCACTCCAACTGTTGATCTCTTTGCAACCTACCACAACAGGAAGTGTCCTCACTATTGCTCGAGAGCTGACCTGGGCCCTGGCTCTCTCGACGATGTGTTCCAGTTTCCTTGGAACAAGGAGTTCTTTTACATCTTCCCACTGTTCCTCTCCTGGGTTGAGTGGTGGCGAAGATCTCCACAGACAAGGCAGACGCCATCCTCGTTGCCCCCTTCTGGCCAAGGCAACATTGGTTCGGCCACCTCCTCACCATGGCGCGGGGCCACACCATGAAGCTCCAGAACGCGCCGGACCTCCTCTCTCATTCGGGAGGTCAGGTACTGCACCCGGACCTCCCTCTTTTCCACCTGCATACTTGGAGGATAATGTTTTAGACTCCCCTGCTATCCAAGCTGTTCTCACGGCCGCGAGAAAGGAATCTACTTGTAGATCTTACAAGTATAAATGGAAGAAGTTTGTGGCCTTTGCCGTCCCCCGTGATGAGCGTGCTTCTCTGACTTCCCTGTCTACGATGCTTCATTTCCTCTTGACTTTAAGGGATCAGGGCCTCGCCTTCTCCTCTCTGAAAGTTTCTCTCTCTGCAATAGTGGCTTATCAGCCACGGGGTTCTCCTTCTTCTGCCCTTTTCCAGAATGCTACAGTGAAGCAATTCATCAAGGGCCTGCAACACCTCTATCTTCCTGTAACTCCGCCGCTTCCTCCATGGTCTCTGTTGCTTGTCCTTTCTCAACTCATGCGCCATCCCTTTGAACTGATGGCCGCATCTGTTGACCGCTTCCTAACTATGAAGACGGCATTCTTGGTTGCCGTCACTTCAGCTAGGCGGGCAGGAGAACTAACTGCATTGTGTTATGATGAGCCATTCCTGGTGTTCCATCGTGGTCTTGCGTCCTGACCTGTCTTTTCTTCCCAAAGTAGTCTCCGATTTCCATATAACTCAAGACTTGATTCTGCCTGCTTCCTATCCGGACCCTGCATTGCCCCTTGAGCACTCTCTTCACTCGCTCGACGTGCCCTTGCCTTTTACCTTCAGCGGACCTCCACCTTCCGTCAGACACCCAACATTTTTGTGTACTATGGTTGGTGTCAGAAAGGTCAGAAAGTCTCCTCTCAATGTTTTTCCAAATGGGTTGCCCAGACAGTTCACCTATGAACTTGCCAGGCAACCTTCCCCAGCTTTGCGTCCATTCTACCAGGGCGATGGCCTCTTGAGCAGCCCTTCTCAGAGGAGTTGACCTACAGGAGCTTTGCCGTGTGGCTACATGGTCGCGGCCTTCGACCTTCATCCACCACTACTGCCTTGACTGTAGGGCCTGGCGTGACGCCTGCTTCGGCCGTGCAGTGCTGTCTTCTATTCTCTAGGACCTGCCCTGCTGTCCAGTGGTAAGCTACTCAGTCTCCTATTGTGTGAGGCACAGAGACCACGAAGAAGAAGAAGAACAGGTTGCTTACCTGTAACTGTGTTTCTTCGAGTGGTCATCTGTGCCCTCACACACACCCGCCCAGCCTCCTCTCTTTCAGGTCTTGCTTTGGTGGACTTCGAAACTGAGGAGAGACCATTAGCTTGGCGGGACTGAACATGCTCAGTACCGGATGGGGGAGGGGTTCCTGCCAAGCTGCTCAGCTCTGGAACTTTCCGAAAAGCTACTGCGCATGCGTGAAGATTCCCCCCCCATTGTGTGAGGGCACAGATGACCACTTGAAGAATCACAGTTACAGGTAAGTAACCTGTTTGTCTCAGTATTTATTCCAGTAGGCAACTGTGGTGGGTGCTGGGGATATTTTATACCTTTGGAAACCTCCAGGGCCACATGGACTACCAAAAACATACAAAAAATTCCACCCTATTGCAAAATGAAAGAGAGCTGGAAATGACCAGAAGTCCACTTCTGGCTTTGAAGAAAGGATATTTTTAATGTCAAACATGGAGTTTAGGGCTGCAATCTATTTAGAAGATGTATTCCAGGTTTCCAGGCTAGGCAATTTACCCTTTGTGTTTTGGACAAGAAAGGGTGTTCCATGAAGGCTGGTGGGGTTAAAAGCTGCAAAAAACTGGTTGGGGGGGTGCTGCAAGATACCCTAGGGCCATATTTTTCCACCCCTGCAATGAACGTTGTTTTATGAAATTGAAATGGCTACATCTGAATCAGTTCTCTGTTCTGAGCAGGACAAACTAAAGAATGAAGAAGGAGGGAAGAGCATCTCAAACTGTCAGGAAGATTAAAACCCTGATGTGATTGCCAGGGAGGCTGGGGGGAGTGGCTTGCCTGATTGCCTATAAAACAAGTGGCATGAACAAATGATCAGACTAGAACATCAACCTGTGATGCTGAGCCCTCTTGTGTTGACAAATGCCTCTTTCTCTGCCCAAGAGCCTGCCACAGGAGGCTGCCCCTAAACAGAGGTGGGCCCTGCTGGACATCTTCCGGGAGACTCTCCTGGAAAGGTTACCATGGAGCTGCTCATGCAGCGATGTCTCCTCAGTGCAGCTTGGAACAAGGGCGCCTTGGGGCTGTGTAAGTGCTGACTCCATAAAATAGCGTAGTCTGCTAAGGTAGCTGTGCTCTGCCTTCTGTACACTTGTCTGCGACCTCAGTTTTATAAGGCCTGATCCAGAGCTGGGGTAGAACAAATGGAATAACAGAGGCACCTTGCATATCCATTCAGCAGCAATGTGGCAGTAGTGAGCAATAGGTTTACCTTTCCTTGCTAGTTTGTGGTGTCTTTTAGTGGTTATGTGTTTGCTTGCTGCTGCCCCTACAGGCAAGTTAGGGTAGTACAGGCTCCTTTTTGTATCTATTTCCTTTTTGTAGCTCTAGATACGTGCCCATACTGATTTTTGTTTCTTACTCTTAACCTTTAATATCTGGTATCTGGCCTATATTCATTACATAGCTGTGATCGGGTGCAGGGATCTCAAGTAGTGTTTTGGGAGCTTCCCAGTATGTACGACTTCTGGCTCTGTGTGTGTTGTTGGACTGCAAATTCTCTGCTGTTATCTCTACATGCTATGGCTAATACTGTTGCAGTTCAGTGGCATCAGGAAAGCCATAGGTTGCTCACCCTTACTGTAGGCCATACCAAGCAGATGTTGAAATTTGTGTGAGACTGGCATGTAATGATAGCTAACAGAACTAAAGTGCTGGCTGATTGGGTTATTTCCACACTGGAACCAGCATCTTAAGGAACAAGGATGCCTACTTTGCACAGCCAAATGAGCTCTTTGCCTCAGAGGCATAGCCATTTGTAATGGCAGACTAGCAGAATATTGGCACAGTTGCTAAGTGCTCTGTAGCAAAAGGCTTATTTCTGGGCAGTGGCAAACAAAATGACCTTGTGGGATGACCAGTCCCCTGCCCCCATCCATAAGTGATTGATGTGCACAGCAGCAGACGTGATCAGAGAAAGTTGCAATGGAAAGCTTGGAACCAAGATCTCTTCACCAAAGCTATGGGGGATTATGGTAGATTGGAGACTGCGCTGAGATAAAAAAATCAGTGTTCCCCAATAAGCATTCTTGAATGACATGTTACCCTCAGAGACGTACAACAATGTGTGAAATTGTTTTTCCACTTTTCCACTTTGGGCAGCCAGACACACTGCAAAACAAAGTGGTAGAAAAAGTACTGGCTTCCTGCTGTCTTAATTTCCACATGATGCAAGTAGGTATGGAAATTACAATGACGGATAACTGGAGCTCCTAGCAGCCTTTCACATTCCAAATGTATCTGACCACCCTGTGAAGATTTAGAAAGGAAAATAGGACCCTCTCTCCTGCCTATTGAGCTTGGGGTTGCAAAAGACAGCTTAGAAACTGGGAGTGGATAGGATAGGAAAGAAGGGAAGGAAAGGCACAGAGCTTGGAAAAAATACTTTTTTAGTCTGTAACTCCCAGAACCCTCCAATCAGAATCACTGCTGGTAATTACAGTCCAAAAATAAGTAGCTCTGAGTGGATGGATAGGTGGGTATGCTTACAGGTGGATTGCAAATGCATAGCTGGGCTGCTGATGGGGGATGGTGGTACCAGCACATTTGGAATGTAGAGTAGGCTGATCTTTTTGTGGACAAGATGCCAAGACCTACATTACCAGAAATTGATTTCTCTAGATGTTGAACTGAGCTGAATCAGAAAATGGAGAAATGGTGAAGATAAGAAGTGAAATGTCCCTCTCCACCCAGATGAACAGCTTACCACAAGTGTAGTGTTGCTGGTTGGATCAGAGGAAGGAACAGTGGTACTGTGGCCTGGTATAACAATGGGACTGCATTACAGTGTGTCTTCAGGGGGCAGTGTCACAAAGATGCTTCAGTAAGTTGTCTTGAGAGAGAACCACATTGGGGGCCTCAAGGGGAGTGTATATGTGTGTAGGTAAGCAAGAGTGCTTGTATGTATGCATGCATGCACAGTACTCAGAGCATGAAAAACTTGCCTTTTTGAGCTCTTTTAATGCCCCAACCAGCATGGCCAGTGCTAGTGGCCAAGCTGGCTGGGTAATTCTGGGATTCTGGGTAATTCTGAGACCAAAAGTAATTTTTCCAGGCTCTGGCAACTCATTGCAACCTATTTGTGTCTCATCCATGCTCCACACTTTACAGAACATGCTGCGGCAACAGGAGGAGCTAGAGAACGGGGCAGCCTGGTCCATCTCTTCAGAGTCGTCAGATGATTCCTCCAGCCCTCAACTGTCAGGAAGTGCCCGCCACACCTTGCCTAGGTCAATAGTGCAACCCACAGTGCAGGCCAGTGCACCCGCCATAGAAATTGCCTTTACTCAGCCTGAGGACAAAGAACCACTAGTCTTTCAAGAGGAGGTGGCTGTGGCTAATGGGCATGTATCCTATGCCCGAACTCTTAGCCAGATCAGCGAAGCCAGCGTGGACCTGCCTGTGGCCGAGGAGAGGGAATGCCTTGCCTCCAGGGACTCTGGTCCTAGGGAGATGCCCCTGGAAACAAATTCTTTGCCTCAGAGTGTAAACTTGACACTGGATGCTCAGATCAGTGAAAGTGGAGAGCAGGAGGCTGACACAGGTAAGACTGAGACCATTGCAGAGTGGAATGAGGAGACAGCCTGTCTGGCTGAAGAAGTTCAGCGGTCGAAGTCCTTGTTGACACTCCCAACAACCCCAAGGGAGCATCAGCCGATGGGAGCCTCAGAGGCACCAAAGCCCAAGCCTGTAGTAGATTGTGGACTGGAGGAGGCCATCAGCTCACTGGCCTCTGCTCTGGATGATTACCGGGGACAGTTCCCAGAGCTGCAGACCCTAGAACAGGAGCTCAAGCATCTGGAGGAGATTCTCCTGGTAAGTGTGCAAGGAAGGGTACTGTGCAGCCTGATGGAAGGATGGCATCCTCACAACTTTCTATACTTGGTGCTGAAATACGGTAGTCGTAGATATTGTGCCAGTGTGATGCAGAATTCAGTAAATCAGAGTTCCCTGAACTTGTATGTAGCTTGCTTTAAGTTTTTGTTTTTTCCCCAGTTTTTGCCAATCATGAGACGTGGTAGATTTGTGAAGCCTGACTTTCCGACCATAGTAGATCCTGCCCAGTACACATGCAGCCTTTGTCCCATGAGCTTTTCGGAGTCACTTTGTGTTACAGGAAACACAAGCACTTTCCTTGTATTCCATCCTCCCCACCCCCTTGAAAGTGCACACTGAGGGCCTGGAAGAATGAAAAGATGGTCTGGACATTGCAAAGTTGTGCAGGGAATAGGAAATGTATGCAATGCACACCTCATATGTGTATGCAAAAGCAACTTTGTAAGAGGTTACATTTTCAGACCTGAAAATTCACAATAACTGAGAATGTTTTGCACTTGGAAGTTCAGGTGGCTGCAGCATGGTAGAGAGAAACTGGAATGATAAAAGATGACACTATGATTCTATAGGAGATTACCTCACAGAGAAATGGTAACTACTTGTGATTGATGGCACAGAGGAGCAATCTACTATGATAGGGTATGGATTCCTTCTCTTGCCATCCCAGAATGAACCTTCATGGTAAGTCCAATCTCTCATTTTTCTCCATCACCACAGCAAAAGCAGGGTGTGTGCCTGAGCCGGGCTTCCAGCACTAGCCTGACAGTGGAGCATGCCCTCGAGAGTTTTAGCTTCCTCAATACTTCTGATACTGAGGATTCAGATGATGACGGGTGAGTGAAGCTGGAACATGCCAAAGCAGTTCACTAGAGATTTCATGGTAGACTACTGAAAGTTCAGCTAGAGAAAAGAGAGAAATTAGATTGAGCCATCCTGGCTCTGGGCTAGAATTTTCATTATCTCAGTCAGCATGGCAAGGAGGGATTGACTGTCCCTGCAATAGGGAGTGAGCCTAATGTATATGGAGTGTTGTATAGGAAGAGTGGGAAGTGGGGATGAAAGACCTTTAAACCTGGTACTGAAGAGTGGTTGGATTCTGCAGTTAAAAGGGGTCAGGATGAGAAAAGTGAGATTTTAACTAAATCTGCAACCACTAACTTTCTTGGGTGGCCACTGATCACACAAATAAGATTTGCACACAAGTTGAGGTTCACTAGTTACTGTTCCTGACAGCCAGCGTGGTGTAGTGATTAAAGCATTGAACTATGACCCTGGAGGCCAGGGTTTAATTCTGCACTTGGCCCTGGAAGCCCACTGGGTGAACTTGGGTGTATCACACAACCTCAGCCCCAAAAAACCGTGAAATAGATACTGTCTTAGGGTTGCCATAAGTCAGAAATGACTAGAAGGCACACAACAAGAAGTTGCTGCTCCAAATGGTGACTACAAGAGAGAAGTCATCTTACAGGAACAACGAATTCAGGAGTGGTCATTATATTAGAATTTCAACAAAAACAACAAATAGGTTTGTGGCGTCTTCAAAGACTACCACACGGCACCAGAGTCCATGATGTCTTTGGGGCACATCTCTTTAACTGACCATTTTGAGTGAGCTTTTGAGTCGCAGAAGCATCTGTGTTTTAGTTTTCTTTGGAATAATTAATTTTTCTATTTTCAGACCTTGGTCTTCTTCAGATAGTGATCCTAAATCATATTTTACCACATTCTCCAACTTATAATACTTGTCCTTGAAATACAGCTGATGTACCTTTAGTGTTAAAGAAATATAATATATAGGAAGCCACTTTACTCCCAGTTGGTCCATTGATCCAAATAGCCTGTTATTGTCAACACTGACAAGCAGCAAAATATAGGAAAATCCAGAGAAACTCACATTATAATGATACCTCTTTTTGGCCAGCCAAAAGGCACAAAATATATTATACAAGCCAGCATGGTGTAACAGTTTAAGTGTTGGACTCCAGGAGATCAGGCTTCAGTTCCCCCTGCTGTGCCATAGAAACCCACTGGTTGGCCTTGAGGAAATTTCACTTTCTTAGCCTCAGAAGATGTATGTGGCAAACCCCCTTTGAATAAATCTTCCAAAGAAAACCCCATGATAGTTCTCCTTCAGTTTGCCATAAGTCAGAAACAATTTGAAAGGTATACACAGCAACAACAACAACAAAGCAGCTTCAAGTTCCTGTTTTGGAAGAAGGACAGCCTATATATTAGATAGACGGACAGACAGACAGATAGATAAATCTGTCTCTCACAACTGTTTGGAAATCTTTTCTTTTTATAAGAAAACCTTTTTCAAAAAAGTGTCCGAATTGATTAAAATTTGGCCTCACTGCTTTAAACCAATCAAACCACTTCCTGGCCCTGCCATTTGGCGGTCAGAATTAAAGGGAAGCTGGCCATAATCTCTGCCTGGGTCTCTTGGCTTTCCTTCTGTTTCAATTTATCTCTGTATCCATTTCTTGTGTTGATTTAAAAAATTGCTGGAAGGAAATGCAGAGGCATGTTACCTCAAGGTAATCACTGATGGTTTCTCACTGGCTTCTGTGTCTGTCTGTGGCCTTATGTTTGCTCCAGAAGAATATCTTTGCTTGGCATGCTAGGAGATGCAGATCGCCTTTCCTAGGGTCCGGATGCAGCTACTGCTGCCAGAAACAGACGCCAGATCTTGTGGCCTGGCCTGGCAGGTGGCTCCCAACATGATGTGCTGCAGCACTGCCACTCGGTGGCCAGTGGTTGATATTGCCTGCAGGACTTTGCTCCCTGCCCTCTCTTTCTGTGTACCATTGGAGCTCATGACTAGGAGTATAATGTTTCAAGGAGAATCTCTTAAGAGTCTCTCATTCTGACTTGTTGAACATTTTTGACTGAAACTGCTGCTACAATTCAGTTAAAGAAATTTTAGCCAGTCTTTGAACATACAACTTTTACAATGAAATCCCCTCAGAGGTTGGGGCAGCTGTTCCCAGGAAAGTGGGCATAGGGTTCCAGATTTAGTAAATTAATCAGTCATCTATTCAAGCTGCTTTTGCATGTGGATAAAACAATGTTTGTGAAGCAAAAACAACTTCTTCCTCTCACCCTGCCTCAGATCTTCTGCCTGATTAATTGGGAGACTTGTTTTTAGTTGATAAAAATGTTAATTGATTAATCCAGCCAGTTGATCATTTAGATATTGCAGGTTTAGATTTCAGACCTGTCATGATTAATGTTAACATGTTAGCATGTTAGCTGTTAGACTTCTAGCCCTTCTTTCTTTCCATGTGCTCAGGATGGCATGCAGGACTGTCCTTGATCCCTTTATTTTCACAACAGTCTTGTGAGGCAGTAAGGCTGAGAGAAAGAGACACTAGCCCAAAGTTACCCAGTGAGTTTTATGGCTCAGTAGGGATTAGAAATTGGCTCTTTCAAGTCCTAGTCTAGCACTCTTAACTACAATACTGCACTGGGCTCTCAGAGGTCTGAATCTCACTGGTAGACCCAACTAGAATAGTCCATTGAATTAATTGTTGTATCCTGAGTCAATATATTGATAAATCCTACTGATTCAGTGGTTTAATCTCTTTTTGATACTGCCAACAGAATGCAGGCCTCTGCATGCTGCATATGTATAGGCTGCAGTCGTACTGCCCTTGCTGTTTACCAAGTGTTTAAGTTTCTCTCTCGAGTTGAAGAAACTTCATCTTATAAAAGACTAAATGCATGCTCCTACCTTGCTTGCTGCCTTTTCTCACAGGAGGACTAGCAACTCTCAATCTGCATCCGCAAGCAGAGTACCAGCAACCAGAGTGACTATTGCTGAAGAGACTGCAGGGTGCTTGAGCTCAGAGGAGGGCTTAGAGCCCATGAGTACTGGCAGTGAGTTCCTTGACCAGGCCTTAGTCCTGCATCTCAAGCACTGCAACCATTTGCTGCTGGTAAGTGCAGAGTGAAAATTGTACTTTGTCTGGGTATAATTTGGTTATTTCAAAGGATGTATTGTTTTATGGTGTCACTTTTGCATTGAAAAGAGAGAATATGACATTAAAAATGTAAAATGATAAGAGTCTAGAACAAAGAATAAAACAAAAATACCATACGTATGTTCATTCAGAACCACAGTATTATAGACAAATGGGGGGGCAGGGAGAGTGATGCAACATCCAGCAGTCACCCACAATTAAAATTCAGAAAGATTTGAATAAATAAATCAGTTTTTACTTCCCATCTGAAAGAAATAATTCCCTGGCAAAAGGTGTTCCACAGTCAACTACTAGACCCTAATAATTAGACTGCAGGTGGTCAAGCTGAGCTTTAGAAGATGTAATCAGTAAATGGACAAGTTAACATGGGTGAAGGCAACCCTTCAGTATTTTGGTCTGAGGTCACTGAGTCCACCCTAATACTCTGAATTGCACCTGGAACCAAACTGTGAGCCTGTAACTGTTTGCTGTTCCTGCTTTCTCCGCAACAGAGATACAGAATATAAGCCCTTTAAATATTATTGGACTATAGCTTCCATCAGCCCTAGTCAATGGTGTGAGATGATGGGAGTTGCAGTCCAGCAACATGTTTCCCCATCCCTGCTGTCCTGGAAACCTGGCACTTGGTCCTTTCCTTGACGTGGTGTCCTCACTTCCCTCTCATACCTTTCTTCCTTACTTACTTTTGGCCTTCATGACTGTCTTGGCAGGCTGATCTCACTGTAAAATTCTTCACTTTGCTCCCTGTCTTGCCTCCCTTGACCTGTTAGATGAACCTGTTGTTCTGCCACTCTAGGTTAGAAATGGATCCCTAAATGCTTTGCCTGAGAATCTTTGACATGTATATCTGACTTCTAGAAGCTGGGCAATTTTGGGCCCCTCCGCTGCCGGGAGATGTATGCACTTGACAGGCTGGCAAGGGAGGTGCAGGTCCTGGAGGTGGTTTGTCGCCTGGTGGAGGAGCAGGCAGGGACAACCAATTCTGCTGAAGAAGGTAGGAGAGAAGGGCTCTAAGGGCTGGCAGTGTTAATGTCTGTGAGTAGTTTTTTTGGTTTTTTGCTTTATTTATTGTTTTTGTACTTAGTATCACCATGCAACATAAACAATAAATCATTACAGAATAGTTCTATATTACAACAAAAATGCTTATCTTCCCCTCCCTCCCACCCTCATTCCCCCAATGGTCATATAAGGTATTTTAATATCCATTACCTATAATTTAAAATACCTTATTAATAGTTCCATTCATTTCTTGTATCTCTTTTCTCCTTTAACTTTCTCAATCCAAAAGTCCCATTTTATCCCACTCACTCTTGTTCTTTATTTGTCCTTTATATTTTCCTTAAAAATTCAAATAAGAGATACTCTGATAAGTGTCTATCACAAGGCACATCCTAGTGGGGTCAGAACAAAAAACCTTTCTTCAGTTCAGCAGTTGGTAACTTGAACTCTAAGCAGATACTGTGTACTCTTTTCTCAGTGGTCCAGTTTTCTACATGGAAAGAGGGAGTGTTGCCTTTCTGGGATAGCTGTGTCACCACCCCTAATGTGTACACCTGCCCTGTAGAAAAATTCTTGCAGATGCTCAGTTCCCAGTATGGAGCACGAATCAATGAACGCCAGCAAGGCCTAGCAGATCCAGGTGTGTCTGGACAGAATGTACTTTCTATTCTGTTTTATTAATGTGTTTATTTCATTACATTTATATCCTACCTTTTCTTCAGTAAATTTAAAGCAGCTTAGTGTGGCTCTTCCCCTCCTTACTTTATCCTAACAACAAAAATAGTAGATTGGATTAAGAGAGACCAGCTAACCCCAGTCAGCATAGAGTTTCATGGCCTAGGAAGGAGTTGAACCTGGATATCTCAACCCTCAGTCCAACACTCTAATTAGCATGCCGCTTTACCTGTTGATTACTGTACTTTTTCCTTCTCACCATTCCACATTATGTACCAAGGTGCCTCATGTTCTGCATTCTGAATAAATGCTGAAATTCAAGAATGTATTTGCTTTTTTGTGTCATTTGTACTTCAGGTCATCATATCCTTTTTAGTCTCCTTTCTGTATTTTTGAGATTTCAACAAACATGGCTTTTGTTTTATTCTGTAAGTTGCTGCATGTTTTGGAATTCTTTTTAAATGAACCTAGGATTACCTATGTCTGAATTTTGAGCCAGGTACCAATTTCTATGCTTGTTTGGTAGACTTAATTTTTATGAGCAAGGTATGTACAGTCTGAGAGGGAGAACAACTTAGTAGGGTCCTAAAAATTACTTTAATAAATTAATGTCTTCTAGCATAGTGGTTGAGAGCCAGCATGTTATAGTGGTTTCAGTGTTGTACTAGCATTCCAGGAGCCCAGGATTCAAATCCACCCTCAGCCATGGAAGCCCACTGGGTGACCTTGGGCAAGACACACTCTGTCTCAGAGGATGGCAAAAGCAACTCCCCCAAACAAATCTTGCCAAGAAAACCCTGTGATAGGTTCACCTTAGGGTTACTATAAGTTGGAAACTACTTGAAGGCACACAGCAACAGCCCAATAGTTCTCAACTTTAAGTCCCCTAGACTCCCTCACCATTGGCTATGCTTACTGTGACTTCTAGCAACTAAAGGCCAAAACATCTGGAGGACCAAAAGTTGAGAAGCATTATTCTAGGGCATCTTTGGGCTACTTTTGGCTTACCTTAGCTCAGTACTCCTGTATTGAGGCTGCTCTAAGACCAACTTCCTACACAGAACAGTGTTGTTATTTCTCCTTATCCAAGCTTCCTTTTATCTTATGACTGACCCATGGTTTGTTGGAATGGGTTACTTCTGAGGCGTAACCATACATTGTATTGCTACCCCTTCAAAATTTTTAGCCCAAGAGCAGTCATCCCACCATGGTGCTTTTCCTCTTTTCTTCCAGTCCCCACTAGCATCCATTTCCATATAGAAGCCAAGTGTGGCTGCAAGAACCTTGAGGTCTTTTTGGTGATATACTTATTTGAAAGTGCTTTTTTCCCCTGGCCATTAAAAAAGCATTAGAAAGCGAGAATTTAATAAACTTGCTACCAGTTTTCTTGGAGACTCAGAGTACAGCTAATTGATTTTGTTGTTGGCAGTTCTGAAAGTCTTTTACACTACTGTCTGTAACATCAGCAGTTTGTAATACATGCTATATTCTGTATACCTTGTACACTTTTACATATCTTTAATGTATTTGTCATGGCCTTTGACTTGTACGATAAACTCATGTATTTGGAAGTGTTTGGAAGCCTGCATAACATGTTCTCTCCCTCCTCCCCCACAACAGTATGTGTGAAACTGGTAGAAGAGCTTCTACAGCGCAGGCTGCCCAGGCGTCAGGGGAGCTGCCAATTTGAGCAGGTCACCCTCTTCCAGTACTGGAGCCACTTTGAGGTTCTGTCCATCTTAACACTGGACTCGTACATCCTGGAGTTGGCAGAAGAAGGTATGTCATACAACTGATGAGAACCCAGGGAATGTTTCCCCACAGGAATGGCCTAACCATTAAGCAGAGTGAGGCAGCCATCCCAGGGAGCAGATGCTGGGGCCATCAGTGGCAGCTCCCAAGACAATTTTTCCTGAGCTTTCCCCCATCCCATTCCCCTCTTGGAGGACAGAGCTGTGTGTGTGCGTCATATGACCTATGGTGATCTCTTGATCCTGCTACCTACAGCTGTGATTGAGGATGCTGCTGTCCTATCCATGCTATTGAAATGAAACTCAGCTGCCACTGCACTCAGCCTTTATACATGGCTTGCAGGTGAGGGTACCAAGTTGTTCTTTGCCTCAGACAGCACAATGTCTTGGGCAGACTGTGTTCTTGTATGTACTATGTATTATGACAGTAGAAGGCTGCTGTGTTAAAGTGACGACTCGCATCTGCAAAAGTAATTGTAGACAGAGGGGGATGCTATCATCGTTCTGCATCTTCTGCAGTGTGATATTTTTTCATGCTGGAAAAAGAAAAAGCTTTTTAAACAGCATTTTAAAGGGACCCTTAACTAGATTATGGTTTTCCCAAATTGGAATACCATTTTTGCCTTTCTGAAATTGGTGTGCAGACAGACTTTCATGTTGCTAACAGTGGTGTTTTATTCTGTCTGTCTGTCTGTCTCTCCCCCCCCGTCCATACACACACCAGTTTTGTTAGCACAGAGCCTGAATTCTGATGACCAGGATGTTGTATTGAAGGCCCTGAAGCATGTTCCTGAGAGCAGGCTCCGCAAAGATGGACTGAAGGCTTTGAGCCTGCTTCTTGTTGAAGGAAACAGCAAAGTTGTTGGGGCTGTGTCAGCACAGCTGCGGAACTTGTCGGAGAACCCCAGCTTCCGGGAGCGGGTAGGTACTTATTAGGTTTATCATATTTTGGAGGATGGGGATGGAGAGTGTATGGGTGTGCTTTGAGTTACTTCTAAGGTACACATTTTTAAAGATTTTGGAACCTCTTTTCCTCTTTGACTTCTACCAAAGAATTCTGGGAGTTGTTTATACAGAAGGGCATACATTCTTATACTGGATACAAGCAGGCTGACAGATCTGTCTTCCTCAGGCACTGCTTTGCTATCTTGACCAGTTGGAGGATGAAGAGATGCAAACACGGATTGCTGCCTGTGCAGCCTTGGGCTGCCTGAAGGTGAGGGCTTGATTCTTTGGATAAAATTAACTGAAACTCTTCTACAAGATGGCTACCTTTTGCTGTATTTACTAGCATTTCAGAGTCATTCAGAAATACCAGAACTGGAAGAAGTCATTTCAGAACCGCTCGCAATAATCTTTGAGAACTCTTGGAGAACAGGAGAAGTCCCAGCAGACTGGAGGAGGGCAAATGTCATCCTCATCTTCAAGAAGAGAAAAAAAGAGGACCCAAATAATTATCACCTAGTTAGTCTAACATCGATACCAGGAAAGATCCTAGAGCAGATCATTAAACAGTCAGTTTGTAATTACTTAGAAAGCAATGCCATAATCACTAAAAGTAAACATGGATTTCTCAGAAATTAGTCATGCCAGACTAATCTTCTCTCTTTTTACAATAGAGTTACAAGCTTGATAGGTGAAAGGAATACTGTGGACATAGCATATCTTGATTTCAGTATGGCCTGTGACAAAATTCCCCATGACATTCTTGCAAAGAAGCTAGTAAGATGTGGGCTGGACAGGGCTATGGTCAGGTGGATTTGTAATTGGTTGACTGACCAAACCCGAAGGGTGCTCACCAATGGCTGCTTTTCATCCTGGAGAGAAGTGACTAGTGGGGTGCCACAGAGTTCTGTCCTGGGCTCAGTGCTGTTCAACATCTTCATCAATGACTTGGATGAAGGAGTAGAGGGCATGGTGATCAAATTTGCAGATGACACCAAATTGGGAGGGGTTGCTGATACCTCAGAGGACAGGATCAAAATTCAAAATGACCTTGACAGATTGGAGAGCTGGGCCAAAGCTACCAAAATGAATTTCAACAGAGAGAAATGTAAGGTCCTACACTTAGGCAGAAAAAGTGGAATGCACAAATATAGGATGAGGGACACATGACTGGAAAACTGTACATGTGAAAGGGATCTAGGAGTCTTGGTTGCATCAGTAGAAGTATGGTGTCTAGATCGAGGGAGGTAATGCTCTATCCTGCATTGGTTAGACCTCATTTGGAATACTGTGTACAGTTCCAGGCACCTCAATTCAAGAAAGATATCAACAAGCTGGGGCGTGTCCAAAGGAGGGTGACCAAAATGGTGAAGGGTCTGGAAGCCATGACTGATGAGGGGTGGCTAAGGGAGCTGTCCTGGGTATGTTTAGTTTGCAGAAGAGAAGGTTAAGAGGAGACATGATGGCCATATTTAAATATTTGAAGGGATGTCATGTCGAGGATGGAGCAGGCTTGTTTTCCGCTGCTCCAGAGACTAGGACAAGGAGTGATAGATTCAAGCTGCAGGAAAGGAGATTCCACCTGAACCTTAGGAAGAACTTCCTGACGGTCAGAGCTGTCTGGCAGTAGAATATGCTGCCTCAGAGTCTCCTCCTTTCTGGATGGTCACCTGTTGGGAATCCTTTGATGTGTGTTCCTGCATAGCAGGAGGTTCAACTGGATGGCCTCTGTGGTCTCTTCCAACTCTATGATTCTACCTTACCCTCTGTGCCTAAAAAAGATTTGTTGCATGGAGGAAAGTACCTAAAGAGAGGCAAGCATAGGCCTGAACTTTACTGTTAGTTCTAATTACAGTAGATCCATTGAATCAATAGGATTTAAATGTTCCATTGTGTTATCTCATCATTGGACAATTAATCTACTCTGGTTGGGAGGAACCAACAGGATTCCATCCATGTTCTCCACCTGCATTTCTCGTTCTTCAGCTTCTTCTGTCATGTAGTTTGAGGTTTTGAGGTTCAGCAAAGAAGAGAAGCTACTAAGAGAAATCTGATAATGCAAGCTTTTCACCTTTTTCACCCAAAATAGGCCAAGGAGAGTATTGAGCAGCTGGTGTATCTGTGCCAAACTGACAAAGAGGCCGTGCGAGAGGCAGCCAAACAGAGCCTCATGCTATGTGGTAAGTGCCTGGTTTTTGCCCCTTTCCCAGATGTAGTTCTCCCCTTGCCTTGAGGATGACTACCTTTGTTGGAAGCAAGTGGGTTATGTGCATGAAATGCTCATAATAGTTCCTCTATCCATGTATCCAGGCAAAGCTTTAGCTAGCCTGTCTCAGCTGGTGTATAAAAAGATTTGAGCTCTGAATTACCCCACAGCTATCTCTTGGCTGATGAGGGAACTGAACATCCCCTTTCTCTTACGCTGCTGCTCAGTTATCACAAGTTCAAGAGTGGAAAGTGTGAAGCCACTGATATGTATTATCCATTGCTAGATGGCACTGAGAGAACCATCTGATGGGCTGATTAGACCAAGTCATGACAGCAGCTATACAGGGATGTGCTAACCAGTCTGTTTTTATCCCTCCCCATCCTGCTGCATGTCTTGCCAGTGTCTTTTTTTGTTCTGGACTCTCTTGACTGTTGTCTTATTGGGTCTCTGTCTCAGTTGTGGCAACTTCCCCAAGTTTTTTGGGTATCCTTCTAGTGCTCTAGTGTTCTGTCTGTCTGTTATGTGTCAATGACAAAGGGAATGGCACTCCCATTAAGGGGCTGTAATATGAAGTTACATTTGAAGCTGCCTTTGGTGAGGTTAGATGATTTGTCCATCTAGTTCAGTGTTGTCTGTTCCAACTCACAGCATTTCTGAGGTATTTGGCAGTGAGAGGTCTTTCCCTGGCACCTTCTTCCTGAGATTTCTGTGTTGAAGGTAACAGATACTGAACCTGGGTCCTTCTGCATGCAAAACACATTACTCTTTTCCATACAAGGCCTTTAGTTCTGGAATTTTGCACAGATCTTACTTTCTCAAGCTTTGCAAATACCAAAATAAGAGTAGCTGTGTTGGTCCATGAACCCACCTTTATCAGGACCTAATAAATTTCCACAATAGTATGCAAGTTTTTGAGTTCTCCACAGCTTTTCATCAAGCTTGGCTGTTCAAAACAGGGAGGCATAGAAGTTCAAACATTTGGCCAGATGATGTAGCAGTGAAATCAGCAATTAAACTCAGTCTCAAGATGAAGAGTACAGAGTCATTGGCAGTTATGCAGTAGGAGATTGCACTCAGCAACACGTAATTGGAATAGAAAAGAAATGGTAAAGCCCACATCTCTGGAAATTTAAGACTGGCTGCCACTCTGAATTATACCTGTCTTGCCAGCTTAATTGGTTTTTTATTTTTAAGAAATTTGGAGTCCTTGGCATATTAAGGGCTCCCCAGAGGCACTCTCTCTAAGTTTCTCTTACAGGGTTGTAGTGATGGCCATCTAACTTCTATGATCTAAAGGATCTACTGTACAGTTAGAATGATGACTACCTGACCCCATCATTTGACCATTCTAGTATATGGATAAGAATGCTCATGAAAGAAACTGCTTCCTCCTTTCTACTGCTCCTGTACAATTTCTGATAGCAAAGGCTGGAGTGTTAGGAGTAAAGTTATAGGCATATCCTTCACTGAGGTGCAGGGAACCAGCTACTATCTGCTGTTTTCCCAAGTGAGTGACATGGCCTAGCTTCTTCAGCTGGCCACATGTGGGAATGGCAGATACCTCAGAGCAGGATGACTGCATGAAATGTACTCTCCTTCATGCTACTTCTTGCATTTCTGGTCGAGTTCTTAACTACTCGACCAATAGACTGAGAAACTGTGATCTCAGCAAAGCTTGAGAAAAGATTGTGAAGGTTGGCCAGAGAGTTGCCTACAAGGCAACTTGAAGAATCTTTTGAGGAAAGATGGATAATCTGCTGAGCTGAAATTCTCATCAGCCTGAGACAGCAAACACTGTTGTGAAAGATTTGGGGAGTTACAGTCCAGCAACATCCGGATGGCCACACATCATTCATCCCTATCTTTGAACTTCTCCGATTGGAGTTGACTGGGCATTGAAAATGGGCATCCAGATGTCTACAAAATTCTGCATGGCAGCAGAAATGAGTGAATTTGTTACATACTAAGTATTACTTATTCCAGAGGTGGGCAAAGTGTGGCATGAAGGCCTCATGTGGCCTCTGGAATCCACTTGTGTGGCACCTGAAACTCCAACTTCCTAATATCCTTTCCAAAAAAAAAAAAAGATTCAGCATGATTTTGGGACATGTTTTGCCCTCAAAGCAGGCCAAGTGCCCCCCAAATGTGCAAAAACACAAGAATACCCACATAAAACCTCCAGAATCCCACACTACCTCAGGTTTCCTCCACTGTCCCTCTCAAAATGGCAAGAGTAAGTGATGTTCCATCATTTCATCTTACCATTTTGAGGAGTGTTGAGGAAAATGGAAGCATTTGGGTTTGCTGTGCAACCAACAGAAAGTTCTGGCAGATAGAAGTGGCCCCTGGCACCCATACACATGCCCACCACCATATCCCTAGGCAGCAAGAGTTCATAGAACAAATAACCTAGCAACTTTATTTTTATTAGGGAGTCAGTAACAAAACCCAAATGTTCAAAAACTATTAACTGAATTCTTGGCTGACCATTCCTAGGAGGAATCCAGTACTTATCATTTATCAGGAACCTGGGGACTAAATTCAGGGAAATCTGAATGGGCTGGGATCAGCTTCTGTTCTTGGAATACATATTAGTCTAAAAAGGCTATAAACAGTCACATAGATAGCCACTTCCCAGTTTTTCCATGGCAAGTGACAATCACCCATAAGCTGCAAAGCCTTGAAACTTGATGGTTGTTGACATTTCCCCTCCCATTTTAGGCTACTGTGTGTTGCCAGTGTAAATTTTTGTGGCCTAACCTTTGTGGACTTGCATGCATTGTTGTGGCAAACATATTTTAACTGGCAGCTAATTGCTACTCGTATTTGCAGGAGAAGATGGGAAATCTGCTCACCGACGGCTGGAAGAGTCCCTTGACAGTTTACCACGGATCTTTGCCCCAGGGAGCATGGCCAGCACTGCATTCTGAAGAGTGCTATTGATCTACCTGCAGATCCTTTGTGGGCACAAACTGCACATGTCATACATCTTACAACTAACTCACACAGACTGGATTCAAATCAGTGTGTCACAGACGGGGCAGCTTTTACCTCTCGGCACATGCACACACAGCAGTATTAGTACTGCCTACACACTGCCTTACACAAGGGATGCCTTTTTTGTAGCCCCACTTGCTGCTGCAGTGATGGAGTTGATGTGGGCACAAGGGCAGTGAAAGAGTCTCCAGTTTTGTTTTGCTTTCCAAGAATTTGAGCTCCTTGTCATTCAGTAGCCATGACTTACAATGCCCCCATGGAGAGGGAAGAAGATGACAACAGTTGAGCATAAAAGCTGTAGCAGAATGCCTTTAGTTACAAAGGCCATCTCCCATTTGAGAGAAAGCTTGGAAAAAGTATTGTGTGCTTGAAATCCCACTTTAATGGTCAGCTTGTTCTCATCTTACCTATGCCACCTTCTGGGCCTTTGAATATTGCAGGGAATTGGGTCCAAGAGATTTGCGTCTGAGATTGCTGATGGCTCTACTGTTTGTGAGGGAAAGTGAGCACAAAGACAGAAAGAAGTTCTCTACTTCCGAATAGGTTGGTGGAAGAGATTGGTTTTAACAGTGATGCTGTGGAAGGCAGAAGTGATATGAATAAGCAGAAACTGCCACCTCTTGGGCTATTTTATTATTTTTTATTTACACATTTGTGTGTGCAAGGGGGAGGGGAGGTTGTAGACAATGAAAGCAAAATATCCCTTTTCTATAAAATATCTATAAATTTACCTGTATAGCTTCATAGATATATAAATATATATAATGTAATTATTAAGAGGTTTGACTGATTTTGATTTTAAGCCTGAAATTTAAAAAAAAAAGTTTGAGCAAGTAAACTGTGTATCTGTGCCATTTTGTACATGCTGCTGTGGAATTTCCCTCACCAGTTTGGAAAATGAGGTGTTACAAATTCTTTCTTGAATGAGCCAAGTTCAACAAAGTACAACATTGAGCCTTGCAAAGTTTTATTTTGTTACTTGTTAAAGAAGAAGAACAAAGCTTTTTCCAGAAGCAAAGGGGAAATGCTGAAGATCACATGTGCAGTGTCAACCTGTCCTTCTGCAGTAGAGGAAAAACATGAAAAGGATTGATTTTAAGTGTCATAAAACAATACATAATAGTGAAAACAAATATTAATTGAAATTAATGGGAGGATAGAACAACACAAGAATGGCAAGCTATGTAGGGCTGCTGAAATAAAACAGCCTTCACTGCCCATCTAAAAGTGGTCTTTCATTCCCATTCCAGATCTGAAAAAGACTTGGGTGAAAGAATTGCTTGGAAGATGAGGAAGCATGTTGTACAGCTTCATAAGGGTGATTCTTGAGATATCCTGATCCCAGTCTGTGAATTCTTTGTGGATGAATCCTAAAACCTGGGTGGTCAACTATGGGAAGGTAGGGGGCTGCATTTAGCCCCTTAGGACATCTTGGAGGGCTGCATCTGCTCCTCCACTAGATGAAAAATAGTTTTGCTTCCAAACACTTCTAGGGGGTTTGGAGGTATGAGGGTTACCCCCAGACCCTCAAAAAATGTGGGGCCAGACCTAAAATATTAGGTCCACACACAACACCCTGAGTACTCTACATTTGCAGGTGAGCTCTAAATCAGCCTGGAAAGGTCCCCAACTTTGGCTAAAGGGACTTCTCCTTCCTCAGGAAGAACACAGTCAAAACACTTCATACATGAGCAAAGAAAAAGACTTTTTTATTATGAAAAGGAAGGGTTTCTTTTAGAGAATTGGGGTAACAATGATCTCAAAAATCATACAGTCCATGTGCAAGAATATGTACTTTCCCAGGACTAAAAATCTGATACATGGTTGAGAGTAAAGTAACTTCTGGTTAAGAATCAACCATGAATCCTGAATCACACATGTATTCACTCAGCAGTGAAGTATAACAAATATTGTTACAGAGAGCACTCACTAATTAAAACTTAACTGTTGGGCACAGGTAGTAATATCTTACTTTTTGGTTCATCAAAGAAATTCTTCCAAATTTGCTTCTAAATTTGCTGGATTGTGTCCAGATTGTTTATGCTGGGTCTCATGGGAATCACAAATCAAAGGATAAGGACTACTGTCATCTTAGGCAGATGCAAAGTGTCAGAAAAGGGGAGCAATCTGCATCTCCCTTAATGCTAACATTGTATTTTCACTCCCAGGGAGGAGGAGAAATATTTATGGGATCTCCTGCCTCAAGTGCTTGGCTTTGAGTGCTTTATATTTGGGAGTGGATGTGGGGCACCATTAACTGCTCTGGCTCTAGCAGGATAATGTCCTTGGTCAGTTTTCCACTGAAAAGTTTGGCAGAGCAATGATTTATTCATTTATTGCCTTTATATGTCACCTTTCTCCCAGAGTGGCTTCCAGAACAGTTAAAATGTTTACAATAAAATTAAAAACAATTAAAATCAACCATATAAAAACAGTCTAAAATTATTAGAAGTACACACAGAAGTTTTTAAAAAAAGGTAAAACAGCCTAATTAAAATACAAAGCTCTCCTGCTCAAACATTAAGAGCCTACGAGCCTACTTGAACAGAAATGTTTTTGCCTACTAGTGAAAGGAAGGTGGGGAGGGGGCCAGTCCAGCCTCTCCTTGAAAAGATTGTAGATGGTGGGAGCAACTATTGAGAAGTCTCCTTCCCGTGAGAATATGGCTCAGTGAGTGAGCCTGGGATGGTAGTGGAACTGAGAGTTTTCTCCTGCAGGTCTTAAAACTCTGGCAGAGTTTTAAGACCTGCAGGGGACAATTCTCAGTTCCACTACTGAAGTTTCTGAACAGTTTCCAAAGGCAGCCCCACATAGGGTGCATTACAGTAGTCCAGCTGAGATGTAATCAAAGCTTATGTCACTGTAGCCAGATCTGACATCTCAAGGAATGATGGTGGTTTACCTCTTGACTTTCTTCTGTCATAGACTGGTTAGTTGACAGTGAGTACTTGCTCAGCACATTGCTAGTCTATCTCCCACTCGGTTGCGTAGGGACCGGGGGACGGGGGGGAGGGTGATTTGCCCCGGGCAGCAGTGTTTCTGGGGCATCCTGGCCATGCCCCTACATACTGCAGCCATGCTGTTTTTGGTTTCTCAGGGCCCCTCAGGTATCAAACATTAATACTACTTTTTGCAATTCTTTTCCAGATATTTATTGCTCCAGAATGTCCCCAAATGCATTCTAGGGGCTTTGGAGGGCATTTCCACCACATTTGTAGGCCCCCCCCCGGCCCAAATTCCTCAGACCAATCTTGACTGAAGGATGTAGCTTGGGATAAGTCATTCTTTCGCAGCTTGACACTGTGGGTGTTGTATTGTTAATATGCTAAGCATATTAAAGTGAGAAGGTTCCATATACACCTGTTTCAGAGGGAACTATGCACAGCTGTTACCAGGTCTCAAGGGACCCTTAGCAAAGTGTACTGTCACACTTCAGCTTTTTTGGCTGAAGGGCAGGGTATAAATAAAAACATAAATTAGAAGACACCTATGATGAGCCCCAGCCTGCTTAGCTGGTAGTGGCATCAAGTAATAGTGCTCTTGCATTTAGCTGATAATGTTACATCTGCACAATAACCTGCAATAACACAGTTGTGGAGCACTGGAATGCAAAAAGACACAGGGGAGACCCGGGGGGCGGGGGGTGGCTCATAGCAGGATGTTGGAATTCTGGCAGCTGCCAAGGTTGCTGGTGGCCACCTTGGAAGTTGAGACCAAGGTCATTTCCAGAAAGAGGACTCTTCATCCTAGCAGTTAGAAGGCACTGTGCACCTTTCCATATTTTTCTCCTTCACAGATGTTTTGTGGTAAGGAACAAGTTGGCAGTAGGGAAAAATAAAGGAGGGTTACAAATGAAGAACAAGGTTGTGTGAAGCCCCTCTAAAATTCACCCAACAATGCAGGATGATGGCATAAGAAAAAACTCATCTGAAAATGAAGAGTTTGGGACAGACTTTTTTTTTTTAAAAAAGTCTTTGTCTCTGCTAGTTCAAACTATGTAGTTCTTTCAGATGAAATGCCCTCCCCCCAAATCTTGTGTTTGTATGTGCCTTCAAGTCACCTGTCCATGTATGGTGACCCCATGAATTTCGCAGGGTTTTCTTACACAAGGAATACTCAGATGTACTCAGAATACTCAGAAATATAGCCTACAGCACCTGATATTCATTCGTCGTCTCCCATCCAAGTACTAAACATGGATGACCCTGCTTAGTTTCCAAGATCAGACAAGATTTGGTGCCTAAGAAAATCTTATGAAAGTCATGGGGTCACCATAAGTTGACAAGTAACTTCAAAACACACACACACAGGGTTGTCAAAAACAGGAGTGGGGAAAATGTGGTCCTCTGGATGTTGTGGACTACAACTCCCATTAAGCATCTTGGCAGAGGCTGAGGGAAGTTGGAGTTGAATTACATCAGGAGAGCCACACATTCCTCACCTCTTGCCTAAGGCACTCTTTGTTGTTTTGTTATGTTCTGACAGTTCTCTGAAAGGTAGGAAACAAAACTGTTAAATGAAAATAAACTCTATAGGTATCATGTCCTCGGAAAGGAGCAGGTGACTTAGATAACCTTTATATGCAGTTATCTTGTTCTGGATTTTGGCATATTAAAACGACATGTGATTATCCCAAGACGAAAAAGTGTGACAGTTTAGCGTTCTCATGTCACTATTCCCCCAACCAGCCTAGAAGGTAGTGTTTCTTCCCAGAGAAGTGGAAGAACGGGCAGGGGCGCCTGAAGGGGGCGCCACTGCTCAGTTACTCACATTCCTAATGAAACGACAGTCCTGCGCCCGCTAGTCTCAGACGAAGCGTGACAGCCCAGGAACCATGACGTCATACCCCTACCCGCCCTCACGTCCGCCACGGCCCTTCCTAGGCCTCCATTTGAAGTTGGCGCCTAGAGACTCATCCCATGGTGCCCCGCGCGGCGGCTTCTCCCTCTCCCTCCTCCTTTCGCTCAGCTCCGGCAGCAGCGGCAGCCGGGCTCGCGCAGGCGCACTGGTCTTCTTGGCCGCCATTTTGTGTCCGAAGCGGCTGTGGAGCGATTAAACCGCGAGCTGGTTCTGGGCGCTGGCGGCGGCCGCTAGCGGTGGGGCAGCAGCAACAGGAGCTCCGCAGGGCCCGAGCGGGGCGGGGCCCGGGGCAGCAAGGGCGTCCCGGAGGCGCCTCCGGGGCAGGTAAGTAGCGCGGGGGGTTTGCAGTCGCTTTCTCCGGCCTCTAGGTGTCACGATGGGGCTCGGGCTGGGACCCGCCGCGGCGCCGCCGATGGGGAGCGGGGCTTTGTCTCCCTCTACCGTCCCCATCGCCCTGATGCCGGCCTGGTACTGCCGCCCATCGGCCTCTCGGCGCAGCGCCTCTGTCGAAACCAGGCCGGGCCTGGATAAACAGGCAAGAAGCGCAACTGCTGGGAACGGCCTTGCCCAGTTCACCGCCTCCTTCACAGCCGTCAACAACCACGGCCTGCAGCACCGAGCCGATTTTTTTCCTCGGGCGCCATTATGGAAACTGCCAACCCGGGCGCTCCAACCCCACCTAAAATCAGCGTCCAAAGTACCCCCCACACCCCTCCTTAATCCCTGAACGAGACCGTCAGATCCAGCCGCTCTGCTCCCCCGTCCCTGATTCGCAGCCCGATCCTGCCGTCTCCCGCCTCTTCGGTTTTCCTTGTTCCATCCGATCGCCTCCGCCCCACGTCGCTTCCCGCCAGACTTCGCTTCCTATTTCCCTTTCCCCCATCTCCGTTCCGTGTCGCGGTTTCCTCATTAGGTCCTGGCTGACCATCCCCTGCCTCCAGCTGCGTCCTTACCCCGCGGCTCCCGTCTGTCCACCCCGCTGTCCGTCCCTGCTCGCCTGCTCCCGCCGGCCGCCGCCTCGCTGTGCGCGCTGCGGAGTGAGAGGCGCTGCGAGCGCAAGATCGGGACTCGAGCTCCCTCTTGCAAGGCAGGCTGAGCTGCAGCGCCATGCAGCTCAGGCGAGCGCCAGGCGGGGACGCCCGAGCTCGCTCGCTTGTCTGTCCGCCCAGGAATCGAGGATAATCTCACTCTGGGATTTCGTTTTTCTGTACCCCGGGCTGAGGAAGGGCCTCCTTGGGAGTTAGAATGTTGTCAGATACCGGGGGTGGGGGTGGCTCTTCAGTTACCTCTTATTCATTAACCAAATTGTTCATTGACTTTGGGTGATACTCTTCTCTAAGATGAGGGTGCCATCTGTTCTCTCTTCCTCCTCATTATTCTTGTTTAGATAACACTTTATTCTTCCTTTCGGCATTTTTGCAAAATTGGGCGGGATGTTGGGTTCTTTCTTTGACCACCCTCATGCTATAAGCCTATGAAAGCTTTTGGTTGGTGGGGGGGGCTCTTCTAAGAGAGAAAGGTCTGTTATTCCTTCCATTCCAGATCCTGTTGTAGGCTCTTCTACTTTTATTTTATTTCAAGTGAGCAGATCTAAACCAATGAGAATCCACTAGACATTCAGAGGTTTTTTAATTTCCTGCTTTACAGTATTGTACCTTTCTTTTTGAATCGGTGTAGTGACAGTTCAGAAGAGAGCATATGTCAGCCACCTTTGTAGCCACTTATGTAAAGTTAGTAGGCTTATTAGGTGTACATCTCCAAAGTAGGCTAGGCCAAGGTGTGAGAGAGTCAGCTTTCTAAAGCCATCCTGTTTAATCCTAGTAGATCATCAGTAGTTAAACTTTTCTGTGTACTGGACCACCTCAGTGAGATTTCTTGCCCTGAAATGGGAGGACAACTGTCGAAGAGTTAAAAGTGATATGGGATTTTTTTTTGACCTTTCAGTAGGCCTCTACATGCAAGAGAGCTGAAATCCTGAACCCTTGGTGTTGTGTACTACGCTAGAATGAACTGCTCAGTTTTATGGCAGTGAGAGTTCTAATAGAATTATAAACCCATGTTACTTTGAATGTATTCTTCTACCCCATTGTTGGTACAGTGACTTGATGTGGTCTATTCTGTGGTCTAAGAGTGGCCACTGTTGCTGTTTTCCCATAAGGGTAAAAATTATACCTGTTGTGTGGAAACCATAATAGGTTCTCCTTTAGAATTTTATAGAATGTAACCAGGGTTCAAATCGCTGGTGGCCACAGAAATCCAACTGGCTGATCTTGGGCAAGTCATGAAGTCAAGGGCACACCCCCCCAAACAAATTCTGCCGAGAAGACTCCATGATATGGTTGCTATAAGTCAGAAGCAACCTGGAGGCACACAACAATAACAACAAATACAGTAGTGCTCTTCTAAATAGTCATTTAAATTTGATCACTTACTCAAAGCTGAAGCCCCTTGTTTTAAAATTTACAGTTCTGAAATAGTACTCATTTGTGGTCTGTCTGTTCTCTCTGCCACCATTCAGTTATGATTAATCACTAAATAACCACATTAACTGTTGGTTTTGTGTTAGGCTCTGTTACTACTTTTAAACCTCTTTCCTGCCATGAAAACAGGTGGTTGTCATGTGCCTCTTGCGTTACTCTTCTGCAGGCTTTGGAAAAGTAGTGAACTGTACAGAACTGTACAGAAGAGCGTAACTGTACAGAAGAGCGTAAGAGAGCAAACAGAATTTTAAAGTAGCTCAGCCCAGATTTGCTGCTATGATAGTATTAGAAAAGCAAAAGTTAAATCACTTCTACATTGAAACTGGTGGAATTCAACTGGACATTGTAGTTCTGTTGATTTTTGTGGTGCTTAATTTTGACTAAGCTTTGTCAAATTATCTCCAGTTATCAGAGGGACTTCAGTGGTTTTGGCTTAGGAGAGTATTGTGAAATATTGTGTATTGCCAAGTGTTTGTCCCACATCAGTTTTTACTGCGCCAGCAAACTGCAGCTGTGTAACTTCTTGAGTTTTGAGCTCTGAGTTTGTGTAACCTTAAACTTTCTTGAATGGTCCTGTGTTTCGGCTGAGTGTGTTAACCATGGCTTTAAGGTAGATACCTATCTAGCCTCTGTTTTCAAATATCTAGATATGTCTACTATCAGTTTGTACATCTGTTATAATTATGTTGGTTGCATAGTACGGCTAAGGACAGGAGGTACCCTCACTGCTTTTGATGAAATTAGTGTATTTTATGAAATAATATGAATAATTGAGTCAAGAGGAGGAGTTTAGAAATTGGTTTGTACAGAACCTGTCTTGATCTTCAAGTCAGATTAAATGTTGTACCTATAATTTAAAATATTTTTTTAACTTGTAAATCTCTTGTACCTAAAGAATGACTTTCTGTTTATGCATCTCATCTTTCTTATTGTATGTTGTGTAGGCCACTGCAAGCCAGCACAATTTGAGGCCATGTCAAGGTAATTTTTAAGGTTAATAGTTAAGATGAGATATCTAGAGCAGCCTCAGTAATCAAGTAGTTTATTTAAAGCTATAATTACAGTCATGATTGCATAATGTGATGTATAGCATCTGCTATAATAATTTTTAGACCATTCTACAAGCTTCTTGGCATCATAACTGGGGGCGGTTAAAAACACACAGGGATTGTTCAAGGCAAGGTTTCTGTATTTAGTTTTTTCATTGATAAAGCTGAGGGACGTGGCTGCTGCATGCACACATGTTGAGAGAGGCAGTTTTTTTTATAGTGGTCAGAGTGACAACTTTGCATGTCTCCATTTAGCTGTAAAACACACAGGGTAAATCATGGGTGAATTAGTCTCAGACTAACACATTTCAAAGGTTGTTATAAAGTTAAACAACTGTTTTGAGGAAGGAAAAGTGAGATACAAGTTTAGTCTCATAATTTCTACTCTGACACAGGGCTGCTGTTTGCAATAATTGTTTGACAAAAGATCAAAATCATATTCCAAATAAAACAAACAAATTCAGTAAGTTTGTATCCAGCAGAGTTGATTTTACATAAGGTATGGTTGGTATATTCTGGGAACTTATAGGCATGTCTTAGATGAGGATCTTATGGAACCTTTGATTAAAGAAGTTTGTGGAGAGTTTAGCTGTAGGCAGCAGATAATATATTTCTGTACATCTCTGGTGATCATGTGAATTGTGTCAATGACCATATTACTTCCCTAATGCAGTTTGGTGTAATTAGTGCTAGCAAAAACAACTTGATATGTAATCTTGCATACATGTACATGGGAGTACTCCATGGAACTGTCTTCTGAGTAGACCTGGGTAAGGCTGGCTGGGAAGAACATAAAAAGATGCCTTATTTTCCTCTCTAGTTCAGTACTGTACTCCAGTTGGCAGGAGCTTTCCAAAGTTTTAGACCAAGATCTGTCCCATCCCATTACTTGACTCCTTATCTTAACTAGAATTGACAGGAATTGATTCTGAGACCTTAAAGCCTTAATAGCACGTGCACTGAAACTGAGTTGTAAATCCTTATGTGGCATTTGGTTCCAGTTGAATAAGGATACCTTTGGAATCTCACTGGTGTGAAAGCATTGCTCTGTCTGTGAATCTTAGTTTTGTTCAAGCAATAACATTTATCTCAGTTAACCTTCTAAAATTTTCTTCTCCAGAGTTGTGCTTTTCCTAATTCAAAGTGTGACTAACTGCATTTTGTCATCTACATTGACATTATCACTTGCTGCTGGCTCAAGCAGCAAGATCTCAAGTATCAGCATTTTATGTTTTTGTGCAGTTTTTTTGTGATTGTTGTTTGTTTTTCTGCTGAGATTGGTGAGAGAAAGTTAGAGATGGAAATTGTGAATTTGGTGAATCCACTATTTGGGAATAAGGGAAATTTAGAACCTAAGACAGTTGTCTCTCTCCTTTTGCTGAATTTGCAACAGGGGGAGTTCTTGCACATAAACCTCCAGAGCTGTCACCTACTAAGTCAGACCAGTGTTCCAGTTGGCCAAGTATTATTTAATCTGACTGGCATGGCTTCACAGGTTCTCAGGAGGATATTACAGGCCCAGTCTTTGGTGCATATAACAAAGAATGTTCCCTTGCAGTGTAGCAACTCCCAACTACCTTTCATGTTTTGTACAACTTGCTCTTACAATTCCTAGATCTGTTTGAGGCTTTTTGGTAAGTAGAAGAACTCACAAGTCCAAATGGATTGGGTTTCTGTACCTAGTAGAAATAGAATGATAGAAACAGATGGAAGCCTCAGTGAGAGGAACCAAATTCAGGAAAGGTTGAAATCGAGAGATTGAATTCTCCTCATCACTCCTAATTCAAAAATAGAATCATATCCCATAGTTGGAAATGCTGTCTTCTATTTTGTGTGTTAATTAGATTCAGTGAAGTCACCTTGATACCTTATTGACTTTAATATCACAAGGAAGTGTTCACATCAAAAAGTTTCCACATAATTGCACTTGATGTCTCATCTAGCTTCTGACAGATGAGACGCTTCACTTTTGCTTTTGGCCATAGCTGACTGCTAATGTAAGACCTTTTTGTAAACCTGTTTTGAAAGCTAGAGGAGGTGGAGATTTGGATAAAGACCAATTCTTGGGATGCTTGGCTGAGAAGCGCTGTTACTTGAAATCACAGTACATCTTACTTCATTGAAAGCAAAGAACCACATCAGTGAAATCTTCCAGTGTGTCTTTTATGGGAGGAAAACCCTCATACTCAGAATTATATTTAGGAGCACAATTCCCTTTTCTTCCAGGACTTGGTAGTGATTCACCATTGATCCTCAGCAGGGAATGGAGAGACTAAAGATAATTCCTGCCCAGGATTTCACCAACTTTGTCTAAAATATTCTTAGAGAGTTCATACGTATCTGTGTAGTGGTCACATTTATATAATGATGCCTCCCATCACTTATAAAGCTGCTGTTGTGTCATTGTCATAGTTTTTCTGAGTTTTTCATAGTTCTGGGACTGAAAGCAGCTTAGAAAATTTAAAACAGATATAGATAAAATTTCCTTAGAACATACAAAAGTTAAATATAATTAAATTGTCGGTAGAGTTGGTATAGCACATTAATAAAAGCCCTTTGAGAGCCAGTATGATGGAGAGATTTAAGTGTTGGACTCTGGAGAGCAGGGTTCAAATCCCCACTCATTAATAGAAATCCACTGGGTGATCTTGGGCAAGTGGCATTTACTATCAGAGAAGAGCCATAGCAAACTCCCTGTGAACAAATCTTGCCAAGAACATCCCATGACAGAGTCATCTTTGGATCACTATAAGTCAGAAATAACTTGAAGGCACACAATAACAATACAAAAAAAGCAGTCAGTTGCCAGTGGCCTGCTGAAAAAAAATCACCTGCTACTTGAAGGACACTGTTGATGGGACCAGTCTAGCTTTTCTAAGAAGGAAGTTTGGAACCTAGGAGCACCCAGGTACTTGTGAAGTTAGTGCAACTGAGAGAAGAATCTCTCCTGGACCCAAGCCGTATAGGGCTTTATAGGCCATAAACATTATATTGAATTGTGCTCAGAAATGGACTGACAACCAGCATATCAAGCTGTAGAAGCTTGTGGTCCTGGTTGCTTATTCTCTTAATATTTTCTTATATTTTGTTATGTGGTCAAATGATTGCAGTGCAGGAATGATGTTCTTGTCACCCTATGGGAGCCAAGAACTGTGGGCGCCAGGCCTATTTTCCTTCTCACAGACTAGAATGGCAACTTTTTGCCCCATTATACAGCCCTGCTTTCCCCTCTAAAACCACCATCTTTGTGTACAAAGCATAAAAGCCTCTCAGTTGTTACTCTAAATGATTTACTGATCTGAGGTAGCATATTACGAATTGATTAGAACTAATGGAGAGTACTCTACTGAGTCAAAATTTATAGAAATAAAGGATACTCTTTATTAAAAATAACAAACAGAGAAAGGTATTGGGTGTCATAAGTATATCCAAGCAATACAGAACTTCAAAAGATGCTTATCCAAGTTTCATATAGCTTAACCTAGTATTCAGATGCAGAACTTTCATACAGGCCTTGGGCTTCCCTTTTGCTCAAAGGCTTAATTCCCAAATCAGGATTACACCTTCTGACCCAGCTCAAAATAATTTGGGTTCTCCTCTGTCTAGACCTCTGAGAAGCCAACCACTCTTATTCAGACACACCCCCCCGGCTGACTGAAAGGTTCTATCCTAAAGCGCTCTCCCTCTCCCTCTCCCCCCCCCTGAAATTATCACTGAAGGAATCTGAAAAATCTAAGTCACTGTGCCCCTCCCTCTCACTAATGGGCTGAGTTTCTCTCACACAGAGCCACTTTGGTTATCTGGCAACCTGTTGCTGGGGCTGCCCTGCCACTCAAGTTAGCCACACCCTCAGGCTCCATCAAAAGAACACACACTTGCTGCTGAAAAACAAGGCGCTCCAAGCCTAAGATTCCAGACAGCTGCTGCTTTCTCTTTCTCCTCCTAATGAAACAACATGACCTTTCTTCTTTTGTCCATGATCTGTAGCAGTGCGTATACAGTGCATATCTGTAGCGTATACAGTGCCAATCTTGGATATATTTGTCAGGCACATCAAAGAAAAATAACTCGGCAAAATGAGGTATGTTTCTTTTGTACAGCTGCTCTTTACGAGCTTTATTAACCACAAAATCCAAATTTGAAATCCCTCCAAACCTGTGCCAAAGTTCTGCCATGCAAACCTTGCATTTCCCCAAAACTGAATAACAGTTATCTCAAACCAGGATTCCTAGGTAGTATTCAAAAATTCAGTATTGTCTCATTCACTCAGAAACTTTGCCAGAGTTTTGCAGCACCCTCAGAACTGTATAGCTGATGTACCCAGCATGCAGAACTATTAATCACTGGAAATTTGACATTGTCTAATTCACTCAAAAATTTTGCCAGAGTTTTTGGAATTCATCTGTGGCACAAACCCTCTTGTTGGCCACTCCCCTAAAACTATGGAACTGACCGACCTAGTGTGAGGCCGTAGTGAGTATCAGGAAGATTAAATTGTGTCCCTATAAACTTTTCCATGTTTTCTTTCTTAGTGTCATTTTTGTGTCCCTTTATTCTCTTGTATGGACTGTCCAGTTTGTCCTGTATATTTGAAACACATATTTGCAGACATTAAACTGTCCAACATAAAAGCTGATGTAGAAGACAGGACACTGAAATACCACTATAACAACTAGCCTGTGCCTGCTGTCTCTTAGGTTTGGTCCAACCCCTGGGAGTCTGTGCCCTTGCCTTTATTTTCCAGTTCACTCCTCACACATTATACTTTTCAACTTGTTTCAAATCCTAGTGATGCCAAATTTAGCTGCTGAAAATACTGGTTTACTAACTAACCTCTGAGTGTGAATGTGTGTATCTGATGCATTTATCTATGTTTTCGTGAATGTCTTCATCAATGTGGGTTTTTTTTTTCAATTTTTAGAAGTATTTCTGTTTCATGTCTAGTAAAAATCTGTAACTGTTGCTATCTATATTTGTATTTTCAGTTAGATCCAACATACTTTTATACTTGTGGTAGACTAGCACTAAAGAAAACAAAGGATATGAAATCATGCATCTAGAAATAATTATATGTCATTCAGTTAAGAGAGCACTGCAAAGCACAGGTTCATGCTGCAAAGTGATTATAAAACTTTGACATAGAGCATTAGGAGGTCCACATATAGGAGTTGATACTTAACAAACTTTGCACAGTCCGTACTTCAGAAATGGAAATTGTGTGGCTCTCCAGGTATTATTCAACTGCATCTCCTACCATCTGTTAACCTCAGCTGTGCTAGCAGAGTTTGTTGGGTATTGTCCAATAATATCTGGAGGGACACATATACATACTTGCACCTAGTATAGCAAAACATCTTCTTTCCCCTGCCCTTCCAGACGTACATTCTGCTGTTTTTCATAGTAAGGTTTCAGTTTGGGCTGCTTTTTTATGTGTTGTGGTTATTGGTTATAAACCCTGAATATTTAGTGCTTGTTGTTGTACCCTCCGGTATAGTCATCATTTCTGAACTGTGGGGTAACCTACAAGATGTTCCCTTGAAGTTAACTGTGCACACATAAAAGAATAACCAAAACTGTGTTGGCTTTTGTTGTTGTTTGTTGTTGTTGTTTTGAAGGGGGGGGTCTTTATCAGGTTGGGAAAGATGCAGGGTAGGAACAGACCTGAGAGAAAGTTATGTTTTAGATGCTCTATGTCAAAGGTTTATAATCACTTTGGAGCATGAACCTGTGCTTTGCAGTGCTCTCTTAACTGAATGACATATAATTATTTCTAGATGCATGATTTCATATCCTTTGTTTTCTTTCTGAAAGGAGTGACCAAAATTGCTTTTTGATTAACTGAATTGCATTCTGTGCAAAGCATCGCTGCTGGACTTCTGTGTTGTTCCTAGGCTTGAATGCTCTATATATTGGCCACGTTTGAGTTCTTTATTCAAAGGACCAAACAGAGTAACTTTTTTAGTGAGTCTCTCCTTGACTTCGTTGATCAATTACATATTTATAGAAATTCTAAAACTTGTGAAGAAAACATAAGGATCCAAATCATGTCAGGGAAAGGAGTGGGAAAAGGGGTGAATAGGCATGGTGGCCCTATACTTTCTCTCTCTCACCCATCTGCATACATGGGTATGGAGGGTGGCACTGGGAGAGGGTTTGTGGTACGGAGAAATTGGGGTGCAAGCCATCCTTATCTGGCCAAGTTACGGATGGTGGAGGAGGAGGAAGAAGACCAGAGGCAGGTATTTAAGGGGTTGTGTGGCCTGATCGGACCACAAAGAGCGAAGGTTCTCACAGAAGCACTTGAGGTGTGGGGGTTGATTACCACAAATAATCAAATCCATGCAAGTTAAACCTACAAATGTAGAGGGTCAACTGTACTTTTAAGATTATTTTCTATCTGCAGTTTCTTGTATTGAAATATATTTTTAAATGCTGCCTTATTTCTTGTAGACGCATTTTCAGTCATTCAAACTGTTTTTAATCAATATAGCCTACTAATTGAGTAAATATTGCTCCCCAGTTTCTCAAGAAATCAAGAACAACAGAACAAAACCTGGTGCAAAAAGTGAAGTATAGCCTATGTATGCAGTGACTTCATATACAGCTAGAAACTAAAAATCCAATCCATGTGGTTGCTAAAAGTCACAGCATTTTAAAAATTAGCAATATGCACTCTGAAAGTCTTTTTTTTGCTACAAAAAGGTTTCAGAATGGCACAATAGTTGTTTAAATTGTCTTCTTACTCTTTCCTCAGAAATCATTTTAAGTTCTATGCAAAAGGTATGGAACAGACAAGTATCAATCTAGAGACAAGATACAAAAGAGAAGATTAAGGGGATAAAGATTCTTAATGATTCACCTGCTGTTGGTAAGAGGTTGTTGTGTTCAATTTTTTGAGAAAAAAAATCATTGTTATTTCTACAGTCTTAGTCACAAGATGTTTTTGTTGAAATATTAAGGGGGCTTGTGCTTGCCCTCATTTAAGCCTCAACTGGAGAACCCAAACTCACTGGCTGAAAATACTTTGCATCAGGCAATGAGAGTGTTGTCTTCCTCCTTATGCAGACATACTAATTGACCAAATAAGATAAAGAATGATTGATTGTGTTTAGGCAGGAGAAAGTATTTCTGGCTCATATCAGTAGATGTAATGTTATTATTGAGAAACAAAACCAGCCTTCACACTGCTAACCATGTGGTTAGTTTCTGGGCAAAGAGACTGTTAAGAGATCTAGGGAAAATATCTTGTTTAGCACATGAGCTTAAATCACACTTTTCACTGTCATGTGAGGGTATGGACCTATGGACTCAAGATGGACCTTCGCTGACAGAAAACAGCTCTCTGCTCACTCATATGAGACTGTAGACAAGGCCACGAAGAAGCATCATGCCGAGGAAGAAGAATGTGAAGCGCCAGGCCTCAGTACAACCTTTCATACTGATGACAGCTGTCTCCTCGATTGAACAGGAAGCAGAGGTTGTCATGGTGTGCAGGAACCTACCCCGCCACCTTCCGCACCAGCCATCCAGGTGGAGACCCAGTTTTCGGGTCCACATTCTCCAGCTGCCTCCCTGAGGAAGTAAGGGTGCATGTCACACACACGCCCCAATTCCAGGTTGAGAGCATAGAGATCTTCGGGACTGATCTTCCCGCAGGAGAGACAGACTGCTTCATCCTCAGAGTTGGGACCAAACCTACAAGTGCCAGTACCACCTTACAGCCAGCCTCTGGGAAGACTTTCCCTTCACCTCTGTGGGAAGACCTCTGTGTCCTACAGATACAGAAGAGAGCACCTGTGGAGGGAGCCTCCCTGGTCATATTATTCATACTCTCCAGCATACCATGATTGGTACTATCTGGATGTCTGTTACTGGTCTCTGCCTCAGTGATTCTCTCAATACCAGTCTGGGTCCAGGTCACACTCAAAGTGTCCCTGTCAGCACAGATCCCAACAACGGTCCTGATCTCCTCAGCCCTGGTTGTGAACGCCTCAGTGAAGGCCTGATGCAGATACTCAATGTTCATCTGTGGTTCCACTGTTGCCATCACCATCTTGAATGTCACCACCTCTGGTGATCCCATCTAGGTCATCATCTCTTCGACAGGTAGACTGGCCTCAGCCTCAGGTCTCCCGTGCTGTGTCCCCACCTCCTTGGACTACAGCCACAATGTCAAGACCTCTACCATCAACAGTTCATGTGTCGGTACCGACCATCGCTCCAGCTCTAGTATCAATTTCTTCTGAGGTACTGACAAATAGTCAGCCTGAGTCTACATCAGAGGAATAGAATTCAGACACCATGTCTCCCAAGTCATGTCCACACTTTCATGATTCTCTTCCAAGTGCATTTGGTGAGCCTGTGCCTGATTCAGCACCAGAAGATGTCAAACAGTTCACTGATATCATGCTCAAGATAGCTAAAACCATTGATCTTAATGTGTTTCCTCCCCCTGCTCTGGCCCAAGACACAGTCTTTCATTTTGTGGACACTCAGGCCCTGCTGCTGCAACTATACCACTCCTCTCAGCCCTGCAGGAGATTATGAAACAGCTGTGGTCGCAGCCAGCCTTGCTTCTACCTCCACTTAGAATCATAGAATCACAGAGCTGGAAGAGACCCCAGGGGCCATCGAGTCCAACTCCCTGCTATGCAGGAACACGCATCAAAGCATTCCTGACAGATGGCCATCCAGCCTTTGCTTAAAAACCTCCAAAGAAGGAGACTCCACCACACTCCGAGGCAGCATATTCCACTGCCAGACAGCTCTGAGCGTCAGGAAGTTCTTCCTCAGGTTCAACTGGAATCTCTTTTCCTGCATCTTGAATCCATTGCTCCTTTTCCTAGTCTCTGGAGCAGTAGAGAACAAGCCCGCTCCCTCCTCAACATGACATCCCGTCAAATATTTAAACATGGCTATCATATCCCCTCTTTAACCTTCTCTTCTGCAGACTAAACATACCCAGCTCCCTAAGGTGTTCTTCGCAGGGCATGGCTTCCAGACCCTTCACCATTTTGGTTGCCCTCCTCTGGACACGTTCCAGCTTGTCGACATCCTTGTGGAATTAAGGGCCCTTTCTGCACGAGGCGAGGGAATCGCTCCGTGCTGTTACCTGCCATTTCTTCTGGGGTCTGAAGCAACGCGGACTGTCCCTGAAGCCCTTCCGCAGGGCTCCTCCTTGATCCAGGGTGAATCGGAGCAGTGCGAGGTCTGTGGATCCGCACTGCTGCGGCTTCCAAAATGGCGGCTTCCGTCTTCCAAAATGGCAGCTTCCGGTTGGTCATGGGTCCCAACCAACCGCTGAATTTCGACATGCCTAAAACCTGCCCTGTGCAGATCGCAGGCTCGCACTGGTGAGAGCCTGCGAATCTGCACAAGGGAGCAGGAATGCAATGGCGCGTTCCAGGAAAATAAAGACCTGTTTTTTTCAGTCTTTAGAAAACACGCTGGAGGACCACTTGGGGTCGTTTTGGAGCAGACTGAGGTGCGGATCTCCAGTAAGTAGTCCACTCTTAGTCCGCACCAAGGTGCAGACGACTTCCGTGAGAGGACGCACTGCCCCGTTCTAATTGCCTGGCGTGGAAAGGGCCAAGGTGCCCAGAACTGGACACAGTATTCCAAATGAGGCCTAACTAATGCAGAATAGAGTGGTACCATTATCTCCCTTGTTGTAGACACCATACTCCTATTGATACAACCAAGAATCGCCTTGGCTTTCTTGGCTGCCGTGTCACACTGCTGACTCATGTTCAGCTTGCGATCTACCAAGACTCCTAGATCCTTTTCACACGTAGTGCTATCCAACCACACGTTCCCCATCCTATACTTGTGACTTTTATTTTTTCTGCCCAAGTGCAGGACGCTGCATTTCTCTCTGTTGAAATTCATTTTGTTAGCTTTGGCCCACTCTCCAATCTGTCAAGGTCGTATTGAAATTTGACCCTATCCTCTGATGTGTTAGCAACCCCTCCCAGTTTGATGTCATCTGCAAATTTGATCAGCATGCCCTCCCCTCCTTCATCCAAGTCATTGATGAAGATACTGAATAGCACTGGGCCCAGGACAGAACCCTGTGGCACCCCACTAGTCACTTCTCTCCAGGATGAAAAGCAGCCATTGGTGATCACCCTTTGGGTGCGGTCAGTCAACCAATTACAAATCCGACTAACAGTAGCTCTGCCCAGCCCACATTTTACTAGCTTTTCTGCAAGAATGTCATGAGGAACTTTGTCAAAGGCCTTACTGAAGTCAAGATATGCTACGTCTGCAGCATTCCCTTCATCTATCAAGCTTGTAACCCTATCATAAAAAGAGGTGAGATTAGTCTGGCTTGTTTCTGAGAAATCCATGCTGGCTTTTAGTGATTACGGCATTGCTTTCTAAGTAATTACAAACTGACTGTTTAATGATTTGCTCTAGGATCTTTCCTGGAATTGATGTCAGGCTTACCGGGCGATAATTATTAAGGTCCTCTTTTTTCCCCTTCTTGAAGATAGGGACAACATTTGCCCTCCTCCAGTCTGCTGGGACTTCTCCTGTTCTCCAAGAGTTCTGAAATATTATTGCAAGTGGTTCAGAAATGACTTCAACAGCTAGAATACTTACATGAGATGCAGCACAAAGAAGTCTCTTATCATTAATCACGCCCAATTCCATCAAGATGAAGGGTGGCAAGAAGGTACATACCACTCCACCTGATAAAGAAGGGAGATGTCTTGACATATTCAGTTGTTGTTTCTATTCCAGTGCCTCACTGATAAATATGAGTACCTAATACCCAAGTGTGTATGGCTGCATACCAGCACTGGCTATGGGGCAGAATTCTGCCACTCATCTCATTCCTCCCATACAAGCGCAAATGCCACAGTGAAGCCCTGGCCCTCTCTATACAGCAAATGCAATCTGCCATTCAGTGGAGTGTGGCGCTATGGTTATGGCAGGCTCAGTAGCCTTATGATGCTATGCTTGGCTCTTCTCCACAGACCTCTCCAAGGATGGCTCTGTGGATCAACTCATGAAGGCCAGGTTGACAACCAAGAAGATGGGGCTCAGAAGTCAGCAGCAACACTGCAGGCCTCGCTCCTACCAGCCATCATGAAAAGGCACTCTGACTTCCTCATATCGCTCCTGGTCATCTCAGCATCCATCCCAGGCCTCTTCTGTTCAATCATCTGGTCACTGTTCTTTTAAACAACACTAGTCATCCTCAGGAAGTCATCATCTGCTTCAAAATCTCGGTTTTGACTTCTCCCACAGGTTGCTACTGCTACCATCCTCCTATCTATCCAGCCTGATTCCATCAAGGGCACCAGACATATCCCGCCACTGTTCCATCTAGTGGGACATAACCTCAGGTACCTGGGTGCTTAGCATCATCCATCTGGGCTACACCATCGAGTTCTTAAGTACTCACCCTTGTACGTCCAAATCCCATCCTTCTAGAGGAAATCAAAAACCTGCTGCACAAGGGTGCCATGGAGAAATTGCATCCTTGTTCCAAGATAACAGGATTATTCTTCCATTGTGCCAAAAAGGGATGGAGCCCTTTGGCCCGTTCTGGACCTGCGCAGTGTCAGTCGTTACATCCGTCCTTACAAGTTTAAGATGGTGATGTTGACCTCCATTTCCTTAGGAAAGATGACTGGTTTGCCTCCTTAGAACTTCAGGTTGCTTACTTTCACATCTCCATACACCTGCAGCATAGGAAGTACCTTTGTTTTTCTGTCAGGGATAACATGTACCGATACAAGAGTCTCCTGTTTGGGCTATCCATGGCTCCCAGGGTGTTTACAAGTGCATAGTAGTGGTCATATCCTATCTCAGGATCATAGCCTATTCATATCTAGATGATTGCCTACTAGTGGTGACGTGCAAGAAAAACTATATTGAGACATCCATTTCTCACTCTCTCTCCTCCACAACCTAAGCATCAATATTAACCCCAAACAAGTCCGAGTTGGAACCTTCCCAGACCCTGGACTTCATAGGTACAACTCCCGATTCTACAGTAGTGAGAGTGTTTTTCCCACTCCAGAGGGCGCAGACGCTCCATGCCGCTGTATTTGAGGTTCTTGACAGGACATTGAGAGAATGTCCTTGAGAATCCAATGACTCCTAGGTCTCATGGCCACTACAGCTGCTGTAACCTGCTATGTCTCACCCTCTCCAACATTCCTCCAACATTTCAACATTCTTTGGGACAACCAGCATATGAGGCCAGAAAGAGGGAAAGCACATAAGTCTGCCCCACCAGCTCCCCCCAACATGTTAGGAAAATGTAGGTCTGTAAGTTTGACCACCATAATGGAAATCATAGGAAAAGTAGAGGCTGGTGGATGAAACCATCAGTCTTAAATGCATTTCGGAAGTAGCCTTCAAGTGGTCTCTAGAATGATCAAAATATTCTTGTTCACTTGTGGAAGGCTTACCTGATCTGGTGATTTCACTTCCCATGTGAATAATACTAATTTTGAGTGAAAGCCTTGCTGACACATGTTGAAGTGCTGTTTTGTTTTGTTTTTGTTTTGTTTTTTTAAGGTTCAGGAATCTATACCATGTTCTTTCCATTTTATTTGATGCCTCTGGTATCAGATTTTCTATTTAATCAGGAATGCTTTTACTCTGTTAACTGAGGCCATTGAAACTAAGCAGATTAGTCTTCTAGTGTCTCGTACTTAATATATAGCTATATAAAACTGTGATAGCTCTGAATCTCCTTTGCCTTCTGGATTCCTGCAGGGTGAAGCAATTGGACTAGATTTCTCTTGGGAGTATCTTTCTGCTCTATGATTCTAAGATTCCTATTCTTCATTGTTTGTAGAAAAGATTGGCTCACTGCTGTGTTGTCAATATTAGAATAAGAGGCAAGAATATCTTATATAGATTTATTTGCAGGACATCCACAATACATTAAAATAACTCTTTACTCAAATGCCAGTTCAAATGACTTAAAAAGAACCCTCAAAAGTGTCTTAGCAATGTTGACCCAAAATTGAAGATTGTAAACATAAATAAAGACTTTGGAATCTTACCTGGACCTCTTCCTGGATGCCAGTTTGCTTCTGTTTACTCTTGCCATTGCACTAAACTGTTCTTTGTGTGTGTATGCATATGTGAGAGAGATGTTTCTCCTTGGCCTGCCTTCTTGACCTCTTTGCTTGCTTGCTTTTGCCTATGATCAATAATTTATTATATAGAGAGTATATGATTTGTTTTCTCTTTCCCTTTGATTCACCCCTTTGGAAATCTCTGAGAATGGCATGGAGTGGTAGTTGATTTCTGTGCAGCTACTTCCTTTCATTAGACAGGAAGGGGTGGTAAAATGAGAGGGGAGCTCTTGGGGTCCTGTAGGGAGGCATTGCTCTTAAGCGTTGTGGTGTCACATTAGTGACCCCTGGTGGCTAGATCCTCTCAGTGCAAATAACACTGCTAGATTGGGATAACTGTGGACAGATTCCACCTCTAAAATGTTTGTTTGCTAAGCAGGTAAAACAGCAAAAATGCATTTACTGAATGCAGTGTTAACTAGATTGAATACAGTGTTAACTAGATTGGTAAGGCTATCTGTCTTCCAATTGTGTGTGTGTAATTGTGCTTCCAATTGATGTAAGAAAGCTATGCGTAGTTTCTAGCTTGATCCACTCTGTGTGTGTGTGTGTGTGTGTGTGTGTGTGTAATTGTGCCAGTCTCATGTGGTCCAGAGACAGCTTTTCTGGGATGAGCATATTTCCAGAATCTCTGAAGGGCCACAAACAGCAGGGTGTTTGGAATGGTATATATACATCTATGCCTTGTCCTTGTCCAGAGACCTACCTTTAGAAGGTAGGTATTCAGAAAAAAGCATAAAATGTATGTGTCCTTGCAGCTCAGTAATATATTCAAAGTTCAGCTCATTAATGTACCTCAAATCCTGCCTCAGAAATAAACTGGAATTATTTTTCACATTCTGGGTACACATCTAGAGTTTATGAAGAATTCTTTTTTTCCCCATATTATCCTGAAATACAGCTTGAGATGAAAGCATTGTTTATACATTCGTTAGATCTCTATATAGGGTGTGCATTACACACCATATATATAGATACACAGACATAGAATTTCATGTCTCTTAAAATTGTTAATAATTCTGTGGCAAAAGCAGTCTGTCATATTGGTCTGATGAAATTGCCAAAGGGGTGGAAATCTCTCCCATTGGTTTTTTTTCAGGTTCCAAGATGTCTTCTTAAACAGAGCCTTTCTTTCTCTCCCTCTCTCTTTTTCTCTGCTTCCCAACAGAAAAGTGACATGGAAGGTGAAGCAGTTGAGGCTATTGGTGAAGAGTCTGAAACTTTCATTAAGGGCAAAGAAAGGAAGACCTATCAAAGGCGCCGGGAAGGTGGACAGGAGGAGGATGCTTGCCCAATGCCACCCAACCAGGCAGATGGAACTGAAGTAGTACAAGATGTAAATACTGGTGTCCAGATGGTTATGATGGAACAGCTAGATCCAACACTGCTTCAGATGAAGACAGAGGTCATGGAGGGTGCGGTGCAACAGGAAGCTGAGGCTACTGTAGATGACACACAGATAATAACCTTGCAGGTTGTAAATATGGAAGAGCAACCTATAAACCTTGGTGAACTCCAGCTTGTCCAGGTGCCTGTTCCTGTGTCTGTACCTGTTGCTACCACTTCAGTGGAAGAACTTCAGGGGGCCTATGAAAATGAGGTTTCCAAAGGAGGCCTCCAGGAGGCAGAGCCCATGATCTGCCATACTCTCCCTTTGCCAGAAGGCTTCCAAGTAGTAAAAGTTGGGGCAAATGGTGAGGTGGAGACTCTGGAACAAGGTGAACTTCAGCCCCAGGAGGACCCTAATTGGCAGAAGGATCCAGACTATCAGCCACCAGCCAAAAAGACAAAGAAAACCAAAAAAAGCAAGCTCCGTTACACTGAAGAGGGGAAAGATGTGGATGTGTCAGTTTATGATTTTGAAGAGGAGCAGCAGGAGGGCTTGCTGTCAGAGGTCAATGCAGAGAAGGTGGTGGGAAACATGAAGCCCCCAAAGCCAACAAAAATTAAAAAAAAAGGTATGTAGAGCTTTGGATTTCAGGAATTGGGGCATCTTTAAGATCTATGCTAAATGTTAATTCTTACTGTATTCCTTTCTTAGGCAAACAGCCTTGCTGATCTAAAAACATGGGCATGCTTGAGAAAAGTGGCTTAATTTTTCCTAGTGCCTAGACTGGACCACTGACATCAGGAAAGAGTTTCTGATGTTGCTGCGCTCTAAGATGCAGATACAAGGGTGATCGGTGACTTTGTGAAGTAAAATTTGGGGCCAAGAAGCTGTAAGATTGGCTCACTATCCAGACTGGAGGAGTTGCCTTCCATTATATTGTATAGCTTGGTTAATAACAACCAGTACAAATGGGTCAAGTGAATTAATGTCTATTCCTTCACTTTCTCTGGTATGGTGTATTTTGCTCCCCTACCCTTGGTAATGTGTGTGGGACAGGAGAATAAATTAAAATACGGTGTTGGACTGGATTATTTTTCTGGTGCTCCTAGCCATGTGTTTGCCTGTGTAGAGGAGCTGTTGTATTTAGACTGCTGAAGGGTCTTATTTTCTGGACAGGGGTGAAAAAGACATTCCAGTGTGAACTGTGCAGTTATACCTGCCCGCGTCGTTCAAACCTGGACCGTCATATGAAAAGCCACACTGATGAGAGGCCACACAAGTGCCACCTTTGTGGCAGAGCTTTCCGAACAGTCACGCTGCTGAGAAACCACCTCAATACTCATACAGGTACCGTGTATGACTTATATTCACCCATAAGCGTAGTTCTTGGCAAGTGCCTTGGTGTGACTATTAATTGGAGGAGACACCTTTAAAGTTTATCGACCTTTATGAGCTACCACCAGTCCCAGAGTCTATAATTTGTGAAGTCTGTGTTTGATTCTCTTGATAAGTCTGCAAATCGTTGCAAAAGGATTTGAATGGTTTTCTTTTTGGATGAGTCTTATTTCTTAAACGAAATACGAGGGGTAGAGCTGCAGACAGCAGAGGCTAATAAGTATGCAGACGAAATTAACTCCAAGGGAAGAGACATAATCTTTTTAAACTTCTGCAGTATCCCCAACAGCTTTTTGCAGCTTCCATGTTGTGACAATTCCTTTTGTCTATGGGGTCTAGAAACCTGGTTGATAGGTGTATGTAGAATTAGTAAATTTTTCATTGCTGCTAACAAGTCATCTTGTCCCCAACAAGATTTAAAGAAGTAGAAGTTTCATAAAAATGGTGTACTTCAAAAAAGAAGACGACGACCTTCCCACTCCTTCTGTGTGGGATCGTCACATCCTTAATAAGTAAAGGGTGTTCCTTTACTGTCAGCAAGCAATAAGAAAATTCTTTCTTAATTTTACGTATCGTATTTAGCTTTTTCAGACATTGGAGTTCTTTGACCTGGTATTTGGAATTTTTCTTGGGATTTTTTATGATTCAGGCTTTCAAGAGAGATTTTGTTAGAGATTATCAACTGCTCGCTGGTTTGATAGTTCTTAAATGTGAATTGTCTGTGGGATTATTCAGGTACTCGTCCTCACAAGTGCCCTGACTGTGACATGGCCTTTGTGACAAGTGGTGAGTTAGTTCGGCATCGTCGCTATAAACATACCCATGAGAAGCCATTCAAGTGTTCCATGTGTGACTATGCCAGCGTGGAGGTATGTTTTGACTCTGTTCTTGTTTTTAGCCATGCCTACCTTTTTTATTAGGTACTCTGAAATTACACAAAAATTAAATTTTTAGTTAATTAAAAATGTAAATATCACTATTGGCCGTCCAAAGTGTCTTGCATTATATTATAAAGCGTCTTACAAAGAGAAGCTTTTAGCAATGTAGGTGGTTGTATAGAACAGAGAGAAATGAGTTTGGGAGGGGAGAAAGAACATCCAAAAGTCCTCCTAGCCTTTGCACATTTTTGTTGCAATTGATGATTCTTTTTTTTTGTTTAATCATTTTATTCAAATTCAGATATAAAACAAACAATTATAACTGTCAACTTATATGAAATATTTCTGATCTTCCACACTGATCTAGATTTCATTATCAAGATTTCTTAACATGCTTAAAATATTGTACTACATTTTAGTGCTCTTATTACTTGTTGATTCTTGCATTTCCATCTCCATATTCCCGCTTCATGATATATATCCTGTAGCCCCCTCATAATTTATCTTAAATCATGAATCACAGATTTCCATCTGATGGTACCCGGCAATTACCTGTTACAATTTGCCATTCTTTTTGTATCTCTTTGTCTGATTTCCCTTTTAATCTCTGAGAGAGCATATCAGCATTTTTGTTTTCAATCAGTGTACCCCACCATTGTTCTGATGTGGGTATTTGCTGAGTTTTCCACATCTTTGCATATTCAATACGAGCTGTTGTTATCATGTACAGTAATATTCTCCAGTATTTCTTTATACCAGTACCTTCTAATATATCACTCATATTTAACAAATACAATTCTGGCAACTTAGCAAACTGTGCTTTCATTAATGCACATATTTTGTTATGTATTTCAGTCCAATATTTCTTAGCTTTAGGACATGTCCACCATATATGATATATCGTACCGACCTCGTTCTGACATTTCCAACATTGTCCAGTACCTGTATTATAAATCTTTTTTAATTTATCTGGTGTCATATACTTCTATGAAATAGCTTGTAATAGTTCTCTTTCAAATTCTGTGCTACTGTAAATTTCTGTGTTTTTTTCCAGCTCTGCTCCCAAGACTCTAATTGTATTGAATGTCCGATATTTTGTGCCCATGAAATCATTGTTGCCTTTACTGTTTTTTCTTGCCTCTCCTGATGTAGTATTTCTTGATACATTTGGGCAAGTAAATGAGGCGGATTTTCGAACAGCCATTTAGTTACTCCAGTTTTCTCTTTTAGTTCAATTCCATATGTTTTTATATCCATCTGAAACCTTTCTGCTAACTGTCTGTAAGGGAACCAACTTAGTGTTATTCCCTCTTGTTCTAGTTTTTCTCTTGTTTTAATCTTGAAGTTGTTGGACGTTGATCTCTCGATTATATCATCATATCGCAACCATTTATCTGTGTCCGTCCATCTGCCAGAAAAAGCCTCTTGCGGTGAGACCCAGGTGGGGAGCTGCCGTCTGTTTTTAGTTTTGTAATCCTTCCAAATTTTCAGAAGCGATTTTCTGATAAAATGATGTGTGAAGTCTTTATCTATTTTTGCTTTATCATAAAACATATAGGCATGCCACCCCATCCTCAGGTCTTCTCCTTCCAGTACCAACATTCTCGTGTCTTGTAGGTCTACCCAGTCTTTTATCCACGTAAAAGCCGTGGCCTTATAGTATATTTGAAAGTCTGGTAGTCCCATTCCTCCTCTACTTTTTAAGTCTGTCATAGTATTCCATTTTATCCTATGTTTTTTCCCTTGCCATATAAACTTGGTTAGTTCTCTCTTCCATTGTATGAAAGGTTTCATGTTCGTTATTATAGGAAGATTTCGGAACAAAAAGTTCATTTTTGGCAAAACATTTATCTTTATTGCAGCTATCCTCCCCACCATTGACAAATGCATGGAGGTCCAACTTTCCAAGTCTTTTGTTATTTCTTTCCATTTTTTTTCATAATTATTTTGAAATAACTCATTGTTTCTTTTGGCTATCCAAATACCTAGATATTTTACCTTTTGTCCTCTATTGAATCCTGTTTTTTGTACTAATTCCATCTCTTCTCTTTCAGTCATATTTTTGGTTAAGAAGACTGTTTTTTCCTTATTAACTTTAAAACCAGAGAATTCTCCATATTCTTGAACTGTAGTAATTAATTTTTCAATACAGTTCCCTGGGTCATGCAGTAAGAAGACCAAATCGTTAGCGAAAGCTTTTAACTTGTAATGATGTTTCTTAATTTGGACTCCTCTTATTTCTTTATCTTCTCTTATAGCATTGTTAAGTATTTCCATTGTCATGATAAACAGCAGAGGAGACAGGGGACACCCTTGTCTCGTCCCTCTGTGCAGTTCTATCATTTGTGTTCTTTCACCGTTTCTGACCAGTCGAGCTTGTTGTTGGCTGTAAATAGCTTCAATCCATGCATCAAATTTTTCTCCTGCCTGCATCTGTTTAACCGCCGTCTTCATGAATGGCCAGCTGATCATGTCAAAAGCTTTCTCCGCATCTACAGATGTCATGGCCATTTTCCGTTCATTATGCTTTTCATAGTATTCGATTACATTTAAGACCGTTCTAATGTTATTTCTCAAAGATCTTTTTGGTAGAAAGCCATTCTGGTCCTCATCAATTACCTCTAGCAGAACTTTTTTGAGCCTCGCTGCTAAAATTGAAGCAAAGATCTTGTAGTCTGTATTCAAAAGTGATATTGGTCTATAGTTCTTTACATTGCTCAAATCTCTTCCTTCTTTCGGGATCAGCACAACGTTAGCTTCTTTCCAAGTATCTGGTATGCCTTCCTTTATTATTTCATTTATAGTGCTTTGCAAAGGTACTGAATCTCATGTTCCATAATTTTATAATATCTTGCAGTGAAGCCGTCAGGTCCTGGAGCTTTATCGTTCTTCAAATTCCGATTAGCCTCAACTACTTCCATCATAGTAATAGATTTGTTCAAGATTGATCTTTGGTCTTCATTAAATCTCATTTTATTCATTTTCTCCAAATATTCTTCCACTTCTTGTATTTTTTCCCCTTTGAGATCTTACTCATCAGCTTCATGTAGTAATTATAAAAAGCTTGTTTTATTCCCTCTTGTTTTGTAATTCTTTCTTCTCCTGTTCTAATCTCAGTTATGATATTTCTGGCCCTTCTTTTACGCAGCAAACCTGCCAAAAGTTTTGAAGGTTTATTAGCTTGTTCGAAGAAATTATATTTCGTTCTCTTTATCTGTTGCTCTGTTTCTTCCAAATTAAGTTGATTTAATTCAGCTTGCTTTACCTTCATCTGTAATCTAATCTGTTTATCCGACGGATTTTCTCTCATCTGTTGTTCAGTTTCTTTCATCTTTTCCAAAATTCGCTGCTCAATGTTTCTCTTTTCTTTTTTAATCTCTGCAGTCCATCTGATAGTTACCACGCATCACTGCTTTACTTGCGTCCCAAATGGTTTTCATCGACAGCTCCGAAGTCAATTCTCATTAAAATAGTTAATTATCTCTGTTTTTGCTTTCGCTATGTATTTCTCCTTATTCCAAATCTCATCCTTCAGTCTCCATGTTCTTTCTCTGTCTTTAATCCTTATCTTTAATTGTAACGGATTATGATCAGAGCATAAATTGGGAAGAATGTCCATATCTGTAGTTTTCATCAAGAGTTGTTTGGATACTAACATCATATCTATTCTTGACATTGACCTATGTCTATCTGAATAATATGTATGTCCATCCAGTTGCCCGTTCTTGTATCTCCAAATGTCATATAAGTTTAAATTGTCCATCATATTAAAGAAGCTCTTAGGAAGTTTGCCGTTGTTTCGGGGTTTGCAATTGATGATTCTTGATGGGTTTCCAGAAGCTGTCTGGCTGTGAGCCAAAATACCAAGATTTGTCAACAAGTACACCAGCTACCAGAAACTGGAAAGAGAAAGCTGGAAAGAGATCAGTGTTTCTTTGAAACACTTCTTTGGCACCATTGCAGTGGTCCAAAAAAGTGTGCCACTGGTTCAGGATGTTTAGGGGAACTAGAGACTTCAGTGTGTCAGTTTATCCTCAGTTTTCTCAATGTCACAAAGCAGAGATGGTGAAGATTATTTTATAAAGCAGGGAGTTTAACCATGATACTTAATTCAGAAATGTGTTTTATACTGTTTATAGTACATGACAGTAACAAATTTGGGCACTGAATATTTTCAGTCTCCCATCTTCACCCCCATCTTCTTTTCATTTATGTAGCTGTCATGCTACTGCACCCTGTTCCTGCCTCAACTCATCACATTCTAAGACATTTCTCTTTTGAAAATAAATCTTTGTAACTGTTGTTTAATAATGGATGTAACACTGGTTTGAAATTGCAAAAGCAGTTTGGGGGTTTAGTGCAGGAGATCTGCTTTTCACAATGAAAAGTGACATTGGGTAGATGCAGGTGTTCTTGGCATCCCAGCAAGTATTTCAGCCCTTCATGGCTAGAAGTTCACTGCAGAACTATCTTTGTGTAGCTAACCCTAACTTGGTATTCTTGGGTTTTTAGGTCAGCAAGTTGAAGCGCCACATTCGCTCTCACACTGGAGAGCGTCCGTTCCAGTGCAGCTTGTGTAGCTATGCCAGCAGAGATACTTACAAACTGAAGAGGCACATGAGGACTCATTCTGGTATGGACTAAGCTCTGGCCATGGTGGCATGTGCTGGTGATTCTTTTCATGTTGCTCTTTTGGCATGAAAAACTTTGCTCTTTCTGGAAAGGATGGATGGCTTCTAAATTATTGTTTAATTGATTTTGGTTAAAGCATACCTGGACAAGAGTTGCTTCTCTGATCAGTACTGTAAGAATTGGGATACTGTAAGAAGTGGGATGTTGTGAAATGTGTAGTGTCATCTAGCTGACTGCCTTGGGTCCCAATTTCAGGAGAAAAGCGGCTTAGAAATACAACGAAATAAAATAAATAATAAAAAGCTGATGTTCTCTGACAGCAGCTTCAGAAAACTGTGTGGGTAATGGCAATTCTTTTGATTAGGGGAAAGAAGGGGAGGTACATTGACAACTAAACAGAACCCCAGTTGTTGTACTTGTACAGCAGTTGGGAGATTTTGGTCTTTTGCCTAAATCCTCTTTCTTCTTCGTGGTCTCAGTGCCTCACACATTGGGATCTTCGTGCATGCGCGGTAGCGTTCAGAAGATTCTAGGGCTAAGCAGCTTGGCGGGAACCCCTCCCCCCGCTCATACTGAGCATGCTTAGCCCGCCAAGCCAACGGTCTCTCCTCAGTTTTCTTTCGTCCGCTGGTGTGTTCGCAGCGAACGGAAGGTTCACCAGCTTAGCGGCTTCTTTTTTGGCGTTTTTCTCTCGTCTTTGTTCTTCGTTCTCTTGGATATCCTTTCTGAGAATCCCTCCTTCTTCGTCGGACTTCTTTAGTGAGACTTTCTTCTTTTCTTGTGTCTTCTTTAAGAACTGCGTTTCTTGGGGTTGTAAATTCGCTCTCTCCGATGGACACTCCAAGTGCCTATTTTGCTTTGGGGAAACCCATAACGTTTGGGCCTGCCCCATGTGTAAGGATTTTACGGCGCAGACCCTGAGGAACAGGTCCAGGCTAAAATCCCACTGTTGGGAACAGTCTTTGAAGATCAAGGAGCAGTCAGCTGAAAATACCGCCCTCCTTACTGCCATGGTTTTCCGTTCCTCTTCAGTCGTGCGAACTTCGACCTCACCCTCGGTATCGACGGCTGCAATGCCGATGGTAATGGTACCGGGCTGGGTACCGTCCTCTTTGCCTCCGGTCTCCACCTTACCATGGATAAGCTTCACAGGCCGTCGGTTACCTCTGCGTCGGGGGATGCCCCTGCGGGCTCGCAGGCGGCGCAACCAACCAGGCCTCTTACGGCAGGCCAGAGTAAACGGCCTTCTTCTCTTGTTCCTGCAACGAAGGACAAGAAGAAGAAGAAGAAGACGAAGGAGAAGCAGAGGTCGCCTTCTCTGCGGCCAACCTGTCCACCGATGCCCCTGCCAACTCAACCTGTGATGGATACAGTTGAGGGTGAGGGCTTGCCAAATATATCTGTGGAGCGTGATGATCCCTAGCTCCCAGTGGTCCTGGTACCACCAGCCCTGAATGACCATTCAGCACCCTCGGATCCACCTGTGCTGGCTGCGTCAATCATGCTGCTCGGTCACCCTCCACATGGGGTGGACCACCCGGATCCTGCTCTGGAGACCCCAAGGTCTCTGTTGCAATACGAAATGTCTTCCTGTCACTGTGCTCACCATAGCGCAGCGCGCTCTCCGGGCCAGGCCAAAAGGCATCGATACTCTCGGCGGCAGGAGGCCACCTATGATCATGGCAGGTCCAGGACGAGGATCGATTCGCCATTCTTGTCGGCATCGTATATCGCACAGTACGGCCATGAACATCTCTGGCGGGAGCGGCCAGGGTCCTACTATTTTTGTTCCCCGGCTTATGGAGACCGGTACCATGCGGATGTCCGACACTGGTCCCCATATCACCGTCAATCTCGGTCACCGTCGTCAGGCTCCTGGTATCGTCCGGCATCCTGATGACGGCACTGACTTCTACTCAGTCAATTCAACACCTGATACCGACTGTTTTGCCGATTTCAATGTGCACGGCACCACCGTCGGTTCTTCTACCTCCGGTACCGTCTTCTGCACCATCGACGGTCACCGCTCCACCTCCACGAACCGTCTTTCTGCCGCCTCAGCTTCCACCAGCCCAAGGAGCGCCTTCGCGCTCCTCGCAGTCATACGATTCAGACTCTGACTCTGGTGATTCCACACTGGACTCGCATGTATCTCCACCACTGGTCTTTGGGAAGCCCACACTGGACTCGGCACCCGAGGACGTTAAACAGTTTTCGGACATCCTTCTTCGTATGGCTAACGGCCTTGGCCTTGATGTCTCTGGTCCGGCTCCAACAGTGCAGGATCCCGTGTTTCACTATGTGGACACGCGCCCACCATCTGTGGCACTGATACCGTTCCTGCCTGTACTGCAGGAGGTATTGAAACACCCTTGGGCCCAACCAGCCTCCTTGCAGCCGATACCTCATCGTCTGGAGCATCTCTATAGGACCCAGAAGAAGGATGTCGACTTCTGGTTTAACCACCCAGTGCCCAATTCGATTGTGATCGAGTCTTCCCAGACGAAGGGCGGTAAAAGGGCGTACACCACCCCACCCGATCGAGAGGGCCATAGGCTAGATTCCTTCGGGAGATGTTTTTATTTGGTGCCCTCCCTCATTGCAAGGATTTTAAAAACCCAGGCCTTCCTCACCGCGTACCAGCGTAACATCTGGGACGGGTTATATTCTATGCTGGCCCATTTCCCGGATGACCATTGGATGAACGCAATCCAATTTCATAATGAATCGGTAGTGCTGTCCAACCAACAGATCCTGTCCTCTCGGCATGCGGTTGAGGGAGTGACCCGAGTGATGGTGGGTGCCATTGCCCTTTGATGATTCGCCTGGTTACGGTCTGCTCCAGGAGGACAGTAGGAAGCGTATCGAAGATTTGCCCTATTCCATTCTACAACGGATGACATGATGGACCATCTTGTGAAGGCGCGCCTCATGGCGAAATGGATGGGGATCCACCAAACGCTGCAGTCCCGCCGCAGTTTCGCTTCCTGCTCTGTTTGGCGTCAGTTGTCCTACACCTACCAATCTCATTCGCCACGCCGGACATCAGCTCGATCCTCGGTACCGTCTTCTGTCTGCGGGCCGCTGAGAAGACGTCAGCCCTCTTCTAAGAAGTTGTCGTCCACAACGAAGTCGAGGTTTTGACTTCACCCACAGGTCGCCGCCACATCCATTCTTCTGCCCACCTACCAGCTTTGTCAAGCACCTGGATTTGGCCCGACATCTCAGTGAATGGTGTCACATCACCACGGACTCTTGGGTTCTCTCCATCGTCCGTCTTGGTTATGCCGTCAGATTTCAAAATATACCATCTCAAGGCGTCTACTATTCCACCCCGGCCAATCCGGCTCTGCTAGAGGAGATACAGTCCCTACTGCAGAAAGGGGCCATAGAGCAGGTCCCGTCCTCATCCAGTAGCACCGGCTTCTTTTCCCGGTACTTCACGGTACTGAAATCAGACGATACCTTGCGACTGATCCTGGACCTCAGGGGGGTGAATTCCTACGTTCTGCCCCGAAAGTTCAAGATGGTCATTCTATCCTCCATCCAGCCCTTCCTGTGACGTCAGGACTGGTTCGTCTCTATCGACCTACGAGACACCTACTTCCGTATCGCAATTCAACCCTACCACAGGATGTACCTGCGATTCGCGGTCGACGGCATCTGTTACCAGTACGAGGTGCTGCTGTTTGGACTGTCTGCCACACCCAGGGTCTTCACCAAATGCATGGCCCCTGTGGTATCGTACCTCCACACGAAGCGCATTATTGTGTACCCTTACCTTGACGACTGGCTGTTGGTGGCGCCCTGCAAGCAGAAACTATACAAGGACATCCATCGCACACTGTCTTTTCTGTCTCTCCTTGGTCTCAGGGTGAATCCGAAAAAGTCGCAGCTCGAACCAACCCAAGTTCTGGATTTCATCGGAGCCACCCTGGACTCTGTTTCAGCCAGGGCCTTCTTTCCACTGAAGCGGGCCCGCACTGTACACTAAGCTGCTACCGCTGTCCTCCGCACCCTGGTGGTCTCAGCAAGGAGGATCCAGCAACTTCTCAGCTACTTGGCGGCAACGTCGGTCACCTACTCTCCCGCCTTTGTGCTTGTCCGCTATAGCACTGGTTCATCAGGTTCTTCGACCCTCTACTGGACGACCAGGGCCTCCTCCCGCAGATCCCTCCGCAGGTGCGTGGCTCTCTTCTGTGGTGGCTGTCCCTCCGGCACCTCCTGTCGGGAATGCCGTTTGTCAACCCGTGCCCCTGGGTCACGGTGACAACAGACGCCTCCCTCTATGGATGGGGAGTGCATTGCTGCGATCTCAGGGTGCAAGGGCACTGGATCAGCCTAGAGACACCTTCACATCAATGCCCTAGAACTTCTCACCATCCTGAAGGCACTACTGGCGTTTCACAATCTTGTCGGCCACACGGTGCAGATCCTCCCGGACAACACAACGGCTGTGTGCTATGTGAACAGACGGGGGTACCCGATCCACCGTCCTCCTCAACATAGCCCTCTGCCTTTGGGACTGGTGCATACTGCTCCGAGTTCACCCAGTCGCTGTCCTCCTGGCGGGCCGGGAAAACGTCATGGCGGATATCCTCAGCAGAGACACCTTGTGCCACCACGAGTGGTCCCTCTCCGAGACTGCGTTCCGGGCGATAGTGGCCCGATGGGGTCAACCGTCCATCAACCTCTTCACCGGCAGTCGGAACAAGAAGTGCTCCCAGTACTGCTCGAGGGCCAGCCTAGGTCAGGGCTCTCTCGGTGGCGCCTTTCAATTCCAGTGGGACGAGGGATTGCTGTACGCGTTCCTGCCATTCCCGCTTCTGGGTCAAGTGGTCGCCAAGATCCTTTCTGACCACGCTGGCGCCATCCTGTTGGCTCCGTACTGGTCGAGACAGCACTGGTTCGGGGCCCTCTTCGAAGCAGCTCAAGACAGGGCTCTCAAGCTTCCAGCAGTACCGGACCTCCTTTCCCATTGGGACAGTCTCGTGCTGCATCCCGACCTGCCACTCCTGTGTCTCCATGAGTGGTGGATAATCCCTTAGATGTTCTAGCTATATGGGATGTCCTCACTGTGACCAGGAAGGAGTCTACGCGGTGGTCTTGCCACTACAAGTGGCAGAGGTTCGTGGCCTTCGCCGATGTTCATCATGATGTTCGCCTGTCGCCCTACCTACCGTGCTGCACTTCCTTCTGCACCTCCGGGAACAGGGATTGGCATTTTCGTCGTTAAGGGTCTACCTCGCGGCTATTATTGTCTAGCAACCCTGTGGTTCCATCTCTGCAGCGCTTTTCTGAGGTGCTACCCTTGAGCAGTTCCTTAAGGGACTGCAGCATCTTTATCCACTGGTATTGCTACTGCCTCCACCTTGGTCGCTGTCCTTGGTGCTCTGGCAACTGACGTGACCGCCCTTTGAGCCTATGGCTACCTCCGATGACAGGCTCCTGACTATGAGGACGATCTTCCTCGTTGCTGTCACCTTGGCCAGGCGAGCGAGTGAGCTTACTGCGCTTTGGTCCAATAAGCCGTTCCTTGTCTTCCACCAGGACAACGTGGTCCTGCAACCAGACATTTCCTTCTTGCCTAAGGTTGTCTCCGATTTCCATCTCAACCAGGACATCATCCTTCCTACTTTCTATCCAGACCCAACTATGCCTCTGGAGCGATCTCTCCACTCACTCGACACCCGTCGAGCTCTGGCTTTTTACATCCACCGGACTTTGTCTTTTCGCCAGGCTCCCCACCTGTTTGTTTGTTACGGTGGTCGTTGAAAGGGCCAGAAGGTGTCTACCCAAAGATTTTCCAAGTGGGTGGCCCAGACCATTCTCCTGGCGTATGAACTGGCTAAACAGCCTCCACCAGCTTTGCTCCGTGCCCGCTCCACTAGAGCGGTGGCCTCTTCAGCAGCTCTCCTTCAAGGGGTGGATCTCCAGGAGCTGTGTCGTGTGGCTACCTGGTCACAACCTTTGACCTTCGTGCACCACTACCAACTGGACTGCTGGGCCAGAAGGGATGCCCGCTTTGGCTGTGTGGTGTTGTCTTCCGTTCTCTAGGACCTGACCCACCCTCCACTGGTAAGCTACATAATCTCCCAATGTGTGAAGCACAGAAACCACGAAGAAGAAGAACAGGTTGCTTACCTGTAACTGTGTTTCTTCGAGTGGTCATCTGTGCCCTCACACATACCCGCCCAGCCTTCCCCTCTTGAGGTCCTGCTCCGGCGGACTCCAAAACTGAGGAGAGACCGGTGGCTTGGCAGGCTGAGCATGCTCAGTATGAGCGGGGGGAGGGGTTCCCGCCAAGCTGCTTAGCTCTAGAATCTTCTGAACGCTATCGCACATGCGCGAAGATCCCAATGTGTGAGGGCACAGATGACCACTCGAAGAACCACAGTTACAGGTAAGCAACCTGTTCTTATCCCATCTTTTGGCTCTGATGGGGGGTAGTCTTTGCCAAGTCTGCTCCCCCACTTCTTATCTTTGTTTTTTCAGACAATTGAGGCTCTTGAGCATAACTGTCTTTTTCCCCTCTTTTACAAGGTGAGAAACCCTATGAGTGTTACATTTGCCATGCTCGGTTCACCCAGAGTGGGACTATGAAGATGCACATCTTACAGAAGCACACAGAGAATGTGGCCAAGTTTCACTGTCCTCACTGTGACACTGTTATTGCACGGAAGAGTGACTTAGGTTAGTGCATTGTGGTTTGAGGAGGAAAATGAATTGATAGAATAGAGCTAAGATGTAAAGTTAAGAGGGTCATCACTGTTAGCTGCTTTTTTGGGAGACAACCTAGGAACTATATGGACTAAAACATGCGAATCTGAGTTATTGTATTGTATCTTAGTGTCTGATCATCTTTCTACATAATCATGAGAGTTGCAGATATGTTAAAGTGCAGGTTGTCTCAATGTGCCTCAAGTGTCATGCTAGCTACAAAACTGTACAGATCCATCTGTAATAGTAGTGTTAGTTCTTTGTCTCAGCATGTCCTAAAGAAGACTCAGAAAAAACAACAACAGAACAAATAGGGAATACTTGGAATCTAGGATGCTGGGGACTAGAATGTTTAGCAAAGCAGGTGAAAAATTTGGCTACTTATCTTCGTGTTAAAATAATATTTAGGAAATAAGGTTGAGTTCTTCAGCATATTCCACAAGCTATGTAAGAAAAGAAAAGCGTTCCATGTTTCTTTTACCAGGTGTCCATTTGAGGAAGCAGCATTCCTACATTGAGCAGGGCAAGAAATGTCGTTATTGTGATGCTGTATTCCATGAGAGATATGCACTCATCCAGCATCAGAAATCTCACAAGAATGAGAAGCGCTTCAAGTGTGACCAGTGTGACTATGCATGTCGACAGGTGAGGAAATAGAGTGAAAAAGTTTGATTATACAGAATCATTAAATATTGTGCCCTTGAAGACTGCTGAGGTTTTTTCCCCTTTACAATGATTACTTGTTCTTTGCCTTATTCTAGGAGCGGCACATGATTATGCACAAGCGAACCCACACTGGAGAAAAACCTTATGCTTGTAGCCATTGTGATAAAACCTTCCGTCAGAAGCAGCTGCTTGACATGCACTTCAAGCGCTACCATGACCCAAACTTTGTTCCAGCTGCCTTTGTCTGCTCCAAATGTGGCAAAACATTCACACGCCGTGTAAGTTAAATTTTAGGTTTGTAATATTGTTGTACAACAACAATTAAAAAAAGATCACAGTGGAAGTTGCTAATCCACATGGTTACAGTGGCCAGAATGGTTTATGCGAAAAGATGGAAACAATAAGAAATACCTGAAATGGATGAGTAGTTAATTAAACTATGTGACTTAATAGAAATGGACAAGTTAACAACTATATTAACAGAAAATTCAGTAGAACAATTTAAAGAAAATTGGGAACAAATTTTATGAACATTTGAAGCTAAATGGGGGAACTTAGCCACAAGGGGGATAAAAGAATAAATGGTGCTATCAGTAGAAATTTCTAAGGAGATTGGGTAACAGAATATTGTGATAAAAGGTCTGGATGAATAGAAAGATTAAATTACATATACTGGTGGAAAGATGCAGTGAAAACAATATAGGTGCCGTACTACAATTAAAATAGTTGAGAAAAGGAAAATAACAAATATAGTTTAAAGAGAGAGACCACTCAACGAAAGTGAAAATACTAGGGAGAAGATAGATGACCTTGAATTGGGAAGCAAGCCATAGTAAAATAGATTTAAGAAAACTATAAGTAGGTAGAGTTCTATTAAAAGAATTGTGTATGATAATTGTGTTTGGTAAATACTATGGAATAACTAATGCGTACAGGAAAAGAGAATAAAGGAAGGAATCTTAGGAGGAAGTAATTACGTAATTGATTACCCTGGAATTACTTGATAGGATTTGAGAACCTAAGTGATAATAGGAGGAAATGAGAAATTATATAAGAAGGTGCCAGAAATAATCATCTTCTAAGACTATACAGATTTATATACTTTCTTTATGGACTTTCTAGGTTAAGCTTTATTTTTTTGGAAAGGTTTGTTATCTGTAACTTTATATAGATAAAATATGTTGTTACTGCATTGATTGGATAAAAAAGATTTGAAAACTAAATTTTAGGTTTGTAGGATGTGCTCTGTTTCAGTGGGACCCTGAAATCTAATCTGGAGTGAGATGAAAAATAGTAGCTCAGTAATATAGATGGCCACTAACAAGGAAGAGGATACCACCTGAGCACATGTTCAGAATGTGTTATCACTACCATCACCCAGGTCACAAGTACTTCCATGTAAAAATCCATGCTTTACTAGTATTCTTTTTTGTAATAGGGGGTGGGGAACCTTTTATTGCTATTGATGAGAAAACTAGGAGACAAAAATCCATGCTAATCTTCTGCTTATTGCCCAGAGATCTATTAGGTGCTGATCTACCTTGTGTTTTTCCCTAGTGTAACTGTTCTAGAGTTGTTACATGGACCACTGAGATTCTGATGTGTAAAATAACATATTGGGTACACTCCTCACTAGTGTGTCTTCAAGCCCCTGTCTGTAGTTTAGTGGTAACAATTCTAGGGCATCTTGAACAGAGATTGTTCTGCTAAAAGTCACCCCCAGACAATCTTTTGCTGGAAATGCATCTCTTTAAATATTGGAATTACTGCATTTAATAGAGGTGTTGTGCCCTGTCAGTCCACAGGAGGTGTTTTGGAAGCCAGGAGTGAAAATCTGACTGTATTAGATGCTGGGGTGTATGTTTTCCTCACCTTTTGAGAGACTGTTTTTTTAATCAGACTTTGCTTATCACCTCTGGTAGCCAAAGTCATGGATCTAATATTAGGATCTAATATGGTAAATAATGCAATTGCTTTATGTTTTGAGGATCAAACCTGTATATCTTGATTTGGAAGGATGGTTTCAGTTACCTTTCATCGGATAGCTGTTGTGTGCCCTCAGGTTGCTTACAACTTACAACTAACTTATCGTGGGGTTTTCTTGGCAAGACTTGTGAAGGAAAGGTTTGCTTTTGCCTTCCTCTGAGGCTGAGAAAGTGTGACTTGCCCAAAGTCACCCAGTGGGTTTTCACAGCCAAGCAGGGCCTTGAACCCTGGTCTCCAAAGTCCTTGTCCAACATCCAAACCATTCCACCACAGTGTCTAATATTTGCTTTTCTTTCTCTAATCAGAACACCATGGCCAGACATGCAGATAATTGTACAGGCCCTGATGGTGTAGAAGGAGAAAACGGAGGGGAGCCCAAGAAGGGGAAACGAGGTCGCAAGAGAAAGATGCGCTCCAAGAAGGAGGACTCCTCTGACAGTGGTAAGAAGTGCACACTATCTCCAAATCATCTGGGACATCCTAGCTTTGCATGTGAACCTGAAAATCATTGCCGATACACTGTTATACACAATGTAGTTTACCTCCTGAGCCATGCACTTAGTTCAGAACAAGGAATTTACTGATGGCAACTGCAGCTCTATTGCGAGCTTCTTAATTCTTTTTCCAGGCCCAGGCTTCTAGATATAAATCTATTTTGCCTAACATTGGACCCAGTGCAACACTCCTAAACCTTTGGTAGGGCTAGTTGACAGTTAAAATTAGTGAAATTTAATTATGTTAAGATGATGATTTTACAGGCAGAAGAGTGGTTGAGCTTTTCTCCTTTAGGTTCTTGATCTGTTTTACTTGCAACCAAATAAGAAGAACCAAGTGCCCCTGAAGTGTAGCCATCAACTATAAATACTAGTAAGTGTGATAGGTATTATATTAACTACAATATAATCAGTATAATCCAGAACAGTATAAACACAACATGTAGAATGCAAAATGAAGTGAGCAAATGAAAACTGGAAAAATTCAAGGAAGTAGTCAAAAGAATACCAAGTGAAAAAGTTCCACTGAAGTATCAAGAGCAAATAACAAATTGGCAAGTTTTCTGTGTCACCAGAGCAGGCACAGGTCAAGGTTTCACATGAATGTACAACAATCCATGTAGAGATGCAAAAAGTCCAGTAGAAAGTACGGGCTTATCTTGGTAATTAATTAAGCAAAAAAAGCCAGCCTGGGAAATATCTAGGCGTTCTCTTTGTGGTCTCTGTGCCTCATACGCTAGGAGTTTTCGCGCATGCGTGGTAACGTTCGGAAGATTCTAGAGCTTAGCAGCTTGGCAGGAACCCCTCCCCTATGCCCGTACTGAGCATGCTCAGCCTGCCAAGCCCACGGTCTCTCCTCAGTTCTTTCTCATCTGCCTTAGCGAACGGAAGGTTCTTCCTTAGCAGCGCTATTTGGCTTGTTCTTTGGACTGTTTTTTATTGGTATTTGACTTGGAATTCGGTTTTTTGACTCTGACTTTTGGTATTCGGATTTGGATTTCGGACTTTCAAACTCCTCCTTCGACCTTCTTCTTCTTCGACCCTTGATCTTCTCCGCCGCTTCTGTGAGTTTTTTTCCTGTCTTGGATTTCTTCCTGTTTCCCTTGACTTTCTATGTCTGCACTGTTTAAATTTTGCGTCATCTGTGGTCTCAAGGTCACTCTGTCAGATGGACACAGTGAGTGTCTCTTGTCTCGGGGAGACTCACAACGTGAAGGCCTGCTCCATTTGTCGTGACTTCACCACCCAGACCCTGCAGAATCGTTCATCCTGCCTAAAATCCCACTGTTGGGAGGAGTCTCTACGGGCACGGGATCAAGCGGCCGGAGAGTCCGTCATGTCTCGACTTTCCACATCGAGCCAACCGGCAACCACACCCTCGGTACCGGCGGCTGCCGTACCGATGACATTGACGGTACCGGGATCGGTACCGCTGTCTCGGCCTCCGATATCAGCCTTGCCACGGATCCTGAAGAAATCCTCGGACGCGTCAACCTCTGAGGAGGCTCCTGCAGGCTTGCAGGCAGCCAAGTCCACCAACCTGTTTACTGCTGCCCAATGCAAGCGTTCCCCTCTGCATGATGTGTCCAGTGAGAGGAACAAGAAGAAGAAGGAGGAGGAGAAGCGGGGTTCCTCCTCTGAGAAGACCTGTCCTCCGACACCTTCTCCGACCCGACAGCCTGGGGATCTGGGCGAGGAGTTGGAACCGCCAGAGATCCTGGAAGTCTGACGAAGACCAGACCGCTGGCTTGGCTGCGCCTTCGGGCCCGCCTGTGCTTGCTGCCGTGGTACCTCCGCCCGGTCACCCAGAAGGGATGGACCGCCTGGAGCATATCCCGACTTCACCTCGGGCCTCACCCCATTATCAGGCAACTTCTGGGAGAAGTGAGTTGCGCTCCCCAGAACGTCGAGACATCAATCCCCGCGCCGGCGGGAGGCCTACTAGGAGTGGGCCTTGTCTCGGCCCCCATTTGACTCGCTGTACTCATCTGCTTCATACGTAGCAAGATACGGCCGTGAGCACATCTGGTGGGAGCAACCAGGCTTGTACTGGTCCTATTCTCTTGCATATAGAGACCAGTACCACCCTAACGTGAGATACTGGTTGCCCTACTGACGATCGCACTCTCCATCTCGCGGCAGGTACCACCCGCGATATCAGCGTTCACCGTCTCACTCTCGTCCCCACGTTATGAGAGGTCCCGAGAGTGCTCATCGCGATACCAGCCTGTGTCTCTGCCCCCCCATGGTTACCGTGACCGTGTCTCATCCGGTCCCGGAGCCTCTCCCGGCACCTCCTCTGTGACTGCTACCCAGGCGATTCAGCGCCCGCTGCCCGTGGTTGTGCCGATTCCCACGACCACAGTGTCTCAGCTGCTGGTCGCTCCACAGGTACCCGCCATGGTACCAACGACTGCGCCGACGGTCACTTTGGCGTTGCCACCACAGTGACCATCGACAGAGAGGTCTCCATCCAAGTTCTCTCAGACTTATGAGAGGGACTCAGAGTCTGACAAGTCAACGCCTGCATCGCATGAATCTTCACCCTTGGCTTTTGGGGACCCCACACTGGAGTTGGCACCGGAAGATGTCAAACAGTTCTCTGATATCCTTCTCCTGATGGCGGCGGCACTTGGATTGAAGGTTGGGGACCCGGCTCCAGTCGTGCAAGATCCGGTGTTCCAGTATGTGGACACCCGTTCTCTGTCCACAGCACCGCTACCATTCTTGCCAACTTTAATGGAAGGCCTCAAACATCCTTGGGCCCAGCCGGCGTCAGCCCAACCAATTCTGCACCGGTTGGAACACCTTTACCGCGTACAGAAGGAGGAGGCCGAATTTCTGTTTACGCATCCGGTACCGAACTCCATCGTTGTGGAGTCCTCCCAGACCAAGGGTGGCAGGAGTGCACACACCACCCCGCCGGATTGAGAAGGCCGCCGTCTGGATATCTTCGGCAGGAGATTCTATTCCGCCTCATCTCTCATTGCTAGGGTATCCGACACCCAAGCTCACCTGGCCACCTATTAGAGCAACCTGCTGGACAGATTCTTTCCTCTCCTGGTATATCTCCGTGAAGATCATCGGGTGAGTGCTATGCAATTCTTTAACGAATCTGTAGCACTCGCCAACCAACAGATCGTGTCATCTAGACACTCAGTAGAGGTGGTGGCTTGAGTGATGGTCGGCTCTGTTGCCCTGAGATGCTTCTCCTGGCTACGATCAGCGGGCCTACAGGAGGACACCCGAAAGCGGAGAGAAGACCTCCCTTTCGATGGTTAGGGGTTGTTCAACGCCACGACCGACGAGGCGATGGACCACCTGGTTAAATTGCGCCTGACAACAAAAAAGATGGGAATCCATCAGCCATCTCAGCCCCGCCATAGTTTCGGCTCTTGTTCATCCTGATGCCGGTCATCTTCATCGACCTACCGGCCTTGCTCTCCTCGTTCGACTCCGTCTGGACCGTCGACGTCGTCTTCGGCTCGGAGATCTCTTCGGAGACGCCAGCTTTCTTCTTCGAAGAAGTCTTCGTCTGGGACGAAGTCCTGGTTTTGACCGCCTTCTCAGGTCGCCACCACAGCCACTCTTCAGCCTGCTTGCCGCCTTCAAAGATCAGCCGAGCCTGGCCCGATATCTTGCCGAATGGTGCCACATCACTACGGACTCTTGGGTTCTCTCCATCGTCCATCTTGGTTATGCCATCAAGTTTCAAAGTATGCCTTCGCGAGGCGTCTATTATTCCACCCCGGCCAGGTCGGCTCTACTGGGAGAGATCCAGTCCCTTCTGCACAAAGGGGCGATCGAAGAATTTCCATCCTCGGCTAGTACTACCGGCTTCTTCTCCTGGTACTTCATAGTACCGAAATCGGACTGTATCCTATGGCCAATTCTGGACCTCAGAGAAGCAGACGAGCATATTCGTCCCAAGAGGTTCAAGATGGTCACTCTGTCTTTGATTCTGCCCTTCTTTTGGCCATGGGACTGGTTCGCCTGCATCGATCTTCGGGACACTTATTTCCACATTGCCATTCGCCCGCAGCATAGACAATACCTACGGTTCGCGGTCGACGGTACTTGCTACCAGTACAGGGTGCTACCGTTCGGACTCTCCACCACTCTCAGGGTCTTCACCAAATGCATGGTTCCTGTGGTATCGTACCTGTAGATGAAGGGCGTCATGATCTACCCTTCTTTAGACGACTGACCGTTAGTGGCATCCTGCAGGCAAAAGCTGTACAGGAACATTCATCGGACTCTGTTTCTCCTGTTTCGCTTTGGTATCTGGGTCAATCCAAAGAAGTCACACCTCGAGCCGGCGAGGACTCTCGACTTCATCGGAGCGACGTTGGACTCGGTATCTGCCAGAGCATATCTACCCATAGAGCGGGTACGCACCCTCCGTCGGGCTGCATCAGCCACTCTCGATGCCCCGGCGATATCGGCAAGAAGGATTCAGCAATTTCTTGGATACATGACCTCAACCACATTGGTCACTTATCTATCTCGTCTCCGCACCCGCCCGCTCCAACACTGGTTTGTCAAGGTTTTCGACCTGTTTCTGGACGACCAGGGGCGCCTTCTGCAGATCCCTCGACAGGTATATCAATGCCTGCTATGGTGGCTACCTTATCGTCATCTGCTGTTGGGGATGCCGTTCCGAGAACCAAGTCCTCGGCTCGCGGTAACGGACGCCTCCCTCTTCGGGTGGAGAGCGCACTGCAGCGATCTCAGAGTTCGGGGACGCTGGATCGACGAGGAGACCAGCCTACACAACGCCCTCGAGCTCCTCGCCGTCTCGAAAGCTCTGAGGGCTTTCTGCAACTTAGTCGTCAGCCACACGGCGCAGATCCTGTTGGACAACACGACGACCGTCTGTTAGGTCAACAGGCAAGGAGAGACTGGTTCGACGACTCTCCTCACCATGGCTCTTCAGCTTTGGGACTGGTGTGTGTCGCTCCGAGTTTACCTAGTAGCGGTGCACCTGACGGGCCAAGGAAACACCACGGCAGACACCCTTAGCAGGGACACCTCATACTATCACAAGTGGTCCCTCTCAGGTGCAGCGTTCCAGATGATACGAGACCGATGGGGCGAGCCAACGATCGATCTCTTCGCCAGCTGCCAGAACAGGAAGTGTCGCCGGTACTGATTGAGAGCCAGCCTTGGTCGAGGCTCTCTCGGCGATGCCTTCCAGTTCGAATGGACTGACAGGCTTCTCTACCCGTTCCCGCCGTTCCCTCTCCTGGGTGGAGTGGTCGCCAAGATCCTTGCAGATCGAGCCGACGCCGTCCTCGTAGCCCCGTACTGGCCGAGGCAGCACTGGTTCGGGCCCCTGCTCAAGGCTGCTCGCGGCCATCTGCTCACGTTTCTGACATCACCATATCTCTTGTCGCACTCCGGCGGTCTCGTTCTCCACCCGGAGATGGCGCTCTTGGCCCTCCATGCGTGGATGATAACGCCTTAGAGGATCCAACCATCAAGAATGTCTTTGCCGCGGCCAGGAAGGAGTCGACACGCCGCAACTACCACTATAAGTGGCGGAAGTTTGTCGCCTTCGTAGAAGCATGTTAAGAGCCGGTATCACCCGTCGCTCTGCCCACTGTGCTCCGTTTCCTGCTCCACCTTCAGCAACAAGGGCTTGCCTTCCCGTCATTGAAGGTCTGACTCGCCATTATCGTGGCTTATCAGCCACGAGGGTTCTCCTCGGCAGTTCTTTTCAGGGACGCTACCCTTAAGCAGTTCATGAAGGACCTGCAACACCTTTATCCACCGGTGTCGCCGCCGCTATGCTTGGTGCTATCGCAGTTGATGCGACCGCCCTTCGAGCGCATGGCGACTGCTGATGACAAGCTCCTGACCATCAAGACTGCTTTCCTGGTAGCTGTCACCTCAGCCAGGCGAGCGAGTGAGCTGACAGTGCTGCGATCCGATGAACCCTTCCTCGTCCTCCACCGAGACAAGGTAGTTCTCCGCCCTGATATTTCCTTCCTGCCCAAGGTGCTATCACACTTCCACTTTAGCCAGGATATCATCTTACCTGCTTTCTACTTGGACCCGACTACACCTCTGGAGCGCTCCCTCCACTCCCTTGATGTTCGTTGGGCCATGGCTTTCTACACTCACTGGACTGCGCCCTTCCGTCAGACACCCCACCTGTTCGTGTGCTACGGTGGGCATCGAAAAGGTCACAAGGTGTCCCCCCAGAGGTTTTCCAAATGGGTGGCCCAGACCATTCTGCTGGCGTACGAACTGGCTAAGCAGCCTCCGCCAGCCCTGCTCCGTGCTCATTCCACCAGAACCGTGGCTTCTTCAGCAACTCTGCTCCGAGGAGTGGACCTGCAAGAACTGTGCCATGTCTCAACCCTTGACCTTCGTGCGCCACTACAGACTGGACTGCCATTCCAGGCGAGATGCCCGTTTTGGACGTGCAGTGTTGTCTTCCATTCTTTAGAACCTGACCCACTGTCCAGCTGGTAAGATACAAAATCTCCTAGTGTGTGAGGTACAGAGACCATGAAGAAGAAGAACAGGTTGCTTACCTGTAACTGTGGTTCTTCGAGTGGTCATCTGTGCCCTCACACACACCCGCCCAGCCGTCCCCTTTCAGGTCCTGCACTGGCGGTCTCTAGAACTGAGGAGAGACTGTTGGTTTGGCGGGCTGAGCATGCTCAGTATGGGCATGGGGGAGGGGTTCCTGCCAAGCTACTTAGCTCTAGAATCTTCTGAATGTTACCACGCATGCGCGAAACCTCCTAGTGTGTGAGGGCACAGATGACCAGTCGAAGAACCACAGTTACAGGTAAGCAACTTGTTCTTTTGAACCATGTCTTTCTCAGTTTGCTAGTATGTTGTTAACGTGTAGCAAAATGTGTTCATTTTAACTTAACACATCAATAAATTACAAAAATTGTTAGAATTTATTGGAAAATTTTTTAAATGTCATACGTACTTACAACAGTATAATCCCACATGTACGTTTTCAAAAAAACTTCGGACGACTTACTATAGCAATCAAACTGCGGTTTGTAGCAAAAAGCCAAGGTGATGAGTCTGAAGACATAACAGCTGAGACTAAGGAGTATGACTGAATGCAAAGCTCCTGTGATTCCTTCTTGAAGAACCCCAATTTCAAATACTTAAGTTGAGAAGTTGCTTGCTGCATTAATAGTGATAAATTCTTTGAGTATGCTAAAAATGAAATAGGTATGATAGTTGAATGTAAATAAGCTGCAAATAAAATCTATCGAAAATTTACTGGTAAAATTTCCGTTTTATATTATGTCATCCCTAAAGTGAAGATAGTCAGGCTATTTCCGTTTTCTTGTCTTCAGTGATAATTGTTCTGAACGTACTTACTTATTTTTAATATTGAAGAGGAAAATGCTGAGCCAGAATTGGATGATAACGAAGAGGAAGATGAGACAGCAGTTGAAATAGAAGCTGAGCCTGAAGTGGAACCTGTGGCTCCAGCACCACCACCAGCTAAGAAACGAAGAGGAAGGCCGCCAGGCAAAGCCAATCAACCAAAACAGCCACAGCGTAAGTGCTGGAAGACATTGTATGATGGGTTTTTGCAAGGTGCATGAGGGAGGGGTGAAGAAGTGAGGGCCAAGAATGAGATATGGAACCACATATGGCCAGTAGTCACGAGGGAAGGGGGAATAGCATAATTCTTGGCATCTTTTACAACATATTTTCCACATATGTTAACTGCATACTTGGAAAAGTAAGTAGTGCTTCTAAAATATTTTTAGTAGTCTAGAAACTAAATGGGACAAAGTAAACTAAAACCATTGGGAGTTTGCTTCAGATAATAAACTCTAGGTGAAACTTTGCACACGTACAGTCAAGGGTATTGTTGTTCAATTTTCATCTGAGATCGAGTTTGTGCAGTTCATTTAGTGGCCTCAAAACAGATACACATGAGCATGTTGATCTTGTGAATGATTCAACTGTCCGTATTCCAGGTATGCGAAACCCAGTCCTCTAACGTTTTCTTAGAAACTTAAGGCAAGAATGCAGTAGATTCTATCCTTAGAGGCAGTGATGAATTTTTCTTATTCTAGACCAGAGCTCATGAAGATTCAGGGAAGGGATGAAGCCTTTTGCATGCAAGAGTCCCAGGTTTGAATGTTGGCACCTCCAGGGTGGGACTGGAAAAAAGGTCTCAGTCTTGAGTCACAGGACAGCCACTGGCAGTTAGTGCAAATTGTCTGCATTTGTATGAGGACAGACTGCAAGTTGCAGTGACTCTTCAGCTCTCATATTTCCCAGCAGAGAAAGGGTCAAACCTCCTAAACAATTGAGTTGGTTCCTGCCACTGCTCCTAGTAGGCAAAACAAAGAAAAAAGACTATCCTGTGTTACCATGTGGGGGGTCTTTTCTTGAAGGTCTTTTCTTGGCTACCTGAAGGTCTTTTCCTGGTTACAGCTTCTAGAGGATGTATTCAGATGAGACCTTCATTGCTACAGCTGCTCCAAATCGCCTTTTTTGATCTTCCTTTTTGTCTGTATTCTTTATCTTCACTTCTCCCACCCCCAAAAATGTTTACTTTTCACTTTAAGAAAAAAGAACTACTCTTTGATCTTTCTTTAATTTTGTTGCTTTAATCCTTGATTTTCCTCCTCTTTCTTTCTCCCTTTACCTTCTGGGGGCGTGAAAGGAAGGCACCAGCAACAATGACCAGGAAGGAGGAGAAAACTGCCTGCATGTCTGGCACCTCTCACCCTGCCCCAAATGTACCTCCCCAACTTGCAGTGAGAGTGAAGGAGACATTCTGGGGGCTATTAGCCTGTTGGAGGGGAAGTCCCTTCACATCTCTGCCTTCTTGGATTGCCATCACCCAGTCTGTAACAGGCCAGGGAGGGGTCTTGGAGGCAAGCAAAGATGACAGAGGAGGAGGGGAAAGTGCAAGTAGTGCAGAGCATTTGAAGAACATGGAAGAGAATCTCCAGCCTACCTAGCATCTCTCTCCAACTCTGAATCCACTCCCCTCCCCCATCTGCGGGGGAGGTCAGGAGTCTCCATCAGAGAGTGCAAGAAGATGCAAATACTGCCCCTCTCAGCAGAGCTTTGGAAGAACAAGGAAAAAAATTGCTGGTCTAGCCAGCATCTCTTGCACACTGAATCCACTTCTCCAGTCTGTAGGGGAGGTCAGGAGTCTCCATCAGAGGGTGCAAAAATGAGAAAGTAAATGTGGCAGCAGACAGCTGAGGAAAAAGAAAAATCTTTTTGGCGATGTCACTGCCACTCTGATTGAAACAGGCCAGAGGTCAAGAAGGTGAGCAAACTTGAAGAGGATGGAGAAGTGGTGAGTTCTGCCCCGCTTTCCTCATGGCGAGGATGAAATCCAGTCTTCCTCCCTGGGCAGTAATAGCCCACCCCCATCAAAAAAACCTGCCATTATTACCACCGTGATCACACTTGTGCGCCACTGGGGAGGGTGGAAAGGGGATAGGTGGGTGACTGGTCACCTCCCCAAACTTGTCGCATGTGGGCCTCCAACTAGCGGAGGAGTCCGTCTCACAACCAGCCAGTGCACATTTTAAACCAGCCCAATTTTCAGTTCCCTGCAACATGGACACAGGGAAGGAGGCAGAGACCCTTGGGGCTAGATTTTGGGAACAGAGGCGGAAGGCCAAGCATGAGAACAAGTGAAGGTCTCAGCCTTGATCTCAAGGGGTGGCAGACCAGGAACAGCCTGAGTTACCAGCCTAGACGTGACACTAATCTTGCCATGTTTCTGCAATGGTAAGCACAAGAGATACCATGCAGCCTTCCAAGGAAAAGTGTGATACTAATTCTTCCACCGTGTCTTTGGAAAGGAAAGAGGAAGGAGTTTTAGCACTGCCCCTATCTGCTGCTATTCCAGCAAGAGGTTTCCCAGGCCCTGCACAAAGGCCACACACTAACCTTCTTAGTATTCTGTCGGGGCCCCCCAGCCTGGGACCTAGTTCTCCTCTAGGGAAGTGGGGCATGTTCTCTAAGGTAGCCCCATCTCCTCTGGACATTCTATTTCCAGTGAACTCAGAGATGTAGCAAGGCAGGGTGGAACAAACTGACCTCCAGTGGGCCTAATCCAGGATCTTTTGGGAAGTTTATAGTCATTCTGAGAACGACATGGTAAGCGACAGATTATATGCTCATGTGTGGGAAGGTTCTGCATTCACTTCTAACCTGAGAATAGTTTTACAGATGCCCAACAGTCGCTACTGCACAAAGCAGCCTTCCTTGGCTTTGTAAGGAGGCGGGGCAAGAGATCCCAGACTCAAAAGGGGTGCCCATGAACCCCCCACAATGAAACAGCACAGCCTTTTATAGACTATTTGATACAAATGCACAAAAAATAATTGTTGTCGTTACTGCCCATGGGGGATACTTAAATTACAGTTCTCTCTCCTCAGAATGTCCTGGTTTTCTGCTTGCCACCTTCCTGGTTCAGGCCAAGACAGAGGAGAGGCTTGGGAACTAACCCAGCAGAAGAAGAGACCAGCCTTGATAGATCCAAGAGGCCTCTTCCTTTTCTCTCCAAGGGCTGCCATTGCTGTCTCCGTTATAGCCAGAGGGCCCCCCCTTTTCTTTGCTTGGGCATAGTAGAGAGTCATGTCTTTGCAGAACTAATCCCACTCATCTTTTCAGTCTTTAGTATAAGGCTATAGCTCTTCATTCTGGCAATTCAGACTTGATAAGGTCTAAGGAGTGAGGAATTCTGATCTGTCTCAGCAAGGGGAAAAATTAGGAATGGGACAAATCCAGAATTTTCCGGATCCCAGACCAGATCCGGATCCGGATCCCTGGAAGGTTCTGGGAATCCACGAATCTTGAATCTTTTGAATCCTTTTTTAGAAAAGGGTTTAAAAAGCAAGGGAAAGAAGGATAATATTGGACAAGACACACTGTCTCAGCCTTAACAAAAGCCTAGGTAAAGGCAAACCTTCGTCTGAAGAAATCTGGCCAGGACAATTGTCATAGTTTTGCGTCAGGATCTCCCCAGATTGAAAATGACATGAAGGCCCTTTCTACACAGCCAGGAAAATGTGGATTAATATCACATTTTCCTGCTTGTGTAAACAGGGCCACATATTACAATACAGAGAGAATCCAGGTCAAAACTAGCTTTTCTTTGCATAGCTCCTTCTGGCATCGTGGAGTTTGTAGTTTGATGATTCACCAGCACATTTGGCAGAGAAGGCTGTGACACCTTGTAAAACTACAAACCCCAGGTGTATGAAAGAGTTTTGCAGGGGAGCAATGCAAAGAAATGTTCGGCTGATCTTGAAATCTCAAGAAGACTGTACCTTTCAATCAAGTCTCAAGTCCTGCAACAAGAAAGGTACTTAAAAAACACAGTCACTAGTTCAATCTCAGTTCTGCACCCTTCAGTCTCAAGAGTCAAGTCTCAAGTTCTGCAACAAAGAAAGCACTTAAAAACACACACACACATACACACAAACAAGCCTCTAATCCAGTCAATTCTCCTCAAGTCCTACAAGGGACACTCAAGTCAAATCTCTAGATCTGTCTCAATAATTCCCAACTCCTACTCTCCAGTCTCAAATCAAAAAGTAATAAAGATTAACATGTGCTCAATAAACTCTTCTGTAGGCAACTACTGTTCACCTTGTTAGTTGTAGGCAACGCACACACTTCCTGTAGAATCAGTTAGAGTAGAAGCGCATTTTCATTTTTATGGTCTCTGTGCCTCACACACTGGGAGTTTTCGCGCATGCACGGTAACATTCAGAAGATTCTAGAGCTAAGCAGCTTGGCGGGAACCCCTCCCCCACGCCTGTACTGAGCATGCTCAGCCCACCAAGCCAACGGTCTTTCCTCAGTTCTTTTTAATCTGCCTTAGCAAACGGAAGGTTCTTTGCTTCGCAGCGTCTTTGGCTTGTGTTTTGGTATTTTCAGCTTTCTTCGAATCCCTCTTCCTTCGTTTTTTTCATTCTTCAGTCTTCTTCGTCGATCTTCTCCGTGAGTGTTCTTCCGCCTCTTGGACTTTCGCTCTTCTTTTTCGGCTTCTGTGTCTGCACTCTTCAAGCGTTGTGTTTCATGTGGACATAAGGTCGCTTTCTCCGAGGGGCACTCAGAGTGCTTTTTTTTGCCTTGGGGAGACCCGCAACGTGAGGGCCTGCTCTATTTGCCGGGAGTTCACGGCCCAAGCATTGCGAAACAGGTCATCTTGCCTAAAGTCTCATTGCTGGGAGGAATCTGAGGGCAAGGGAGCAAGTCGAAGAAGAATCCGCCATGTCTTCATACTCCTTCTCATCTGCACGACCTTCAACCACGCCCTCGTCGGTGCCGGCGGCTGCCGTACTGACAACAACGGTACTGGATTCAGTACCGTGCTCTCATCCTCCAATATCAGCCCTTCTGCGCATTCCGAAGCTCTCCTCGGGTGTGTTGACTTCTAAGGAAGCTCCTGCGGGCTTGCAGGCAGTGAAGTCGTTGAAGCCGCTAACTGCCGCTCAGTGCAAGCGGTCTCCTTCTTTTGATACATCTAAAGGGAAGGAAAAGAAGAGAAAGAAGGAGAAGTGGGGTTCGCCCTCTAGGAGGATCTGCCTTCTGACACCTCTTCCAACTCAACATCTTGAGGAGGTTGTAGAGGAGATTGGGCCACCAAAGATAATCGAGGTGTCTGAGGAGGACCCGATCGCTGGGTCTGCGGTGCTTTTGGGCCCGCCCGCTCTATCTGCCGCGGTAGCTCCGCTCGGTCACCCAGAGGGGATGGACCGCCCGGAACCTGTTCTGGCTGCACCTCGGGCCCCGTGTTGCTATCGAGCCACTTCGCAAGACCGTGCCAGGAGGAGTGAGTTTTGTTCCCCGGAACGGCGGGAGAGATATCGATCCCCACGTCGTCAGGAGGCCTACCCGGAGCGGCCTCTGTCTCGGCCCCTGATAGACTCACCCTTCTCGTCTGCCTCTTGTATTGCGAGGTGCGGCCGTGAACGTCTCTGGCGTGAGCAACCAGGTTTGTACGGGTCCTATTTGCCGGCGTATAGAGACAGGTACCACCTGGACGTGAGGCACTGGTTGCCGTATCGCAGGTCGCGGTCTCCATCCCGTGGCAGGTACCATCCGCGATACTGGCGTTCACCTTCACAATCGCCTTCCAGGTCTCCGTATTATGACTGGTCTTGGGAACGTTCGCCACGCTACCGGGCTGTGTCACCGCTGCCCAGAGTCACCGCGACGGTGTCACGTCCAGTTTCGGAGGCCCTCCCAATGCAGACCCCGGCTCTGGCATTGACCTCCACCCAGGCCATCCAACATCCAGTGCCTACCGTGCTGCCGATCGTCTCCGCTATAGTTTCCCAGCCACCGGCCACTCCAATGGTACTGCCAGCTGTGCCAGTGACGGTAACCGCGCCAATGGTCACCTTGTCCTTGCTGACTCAACACCTGTCGGCAGAGAGGTCTCCTTATTCCTCGCAATCATACGAGATGGAGTCTGAGTCTGAGAAATCAACGCTTGGTTCCCACGAGTCTTCGCCCTTGGCTTTTGGGGACCCTGCACCAGATTCGGCACCGGAAGACATAAAACAGTTCTCGGACACCCTTCTCTGTATGGCGAATGCACTCAGGCTGTGTGTGTCGGACTCGGTTCCATCTATACAAGACCCGGTGTTCCACTACGTGGACACGCGTCCGCCATCTATAGCATTGTTGCCTTTTTTCAGTTGCTGTAAGAGGTCCTTAAACATCCGTGGACCCAGCTGGCATCCGCACAACTGATCCCGCGTTGTCTAGAACACCTATACCAGACACAAAAGAAGAATGTTGAGTTCCTGTTTAACCACCCGGTGCGAAACTCCATTGTTGTCAAGTCCTCACAGACGAAGGGTGGTAAGAGGGCGCATACCACCCTGCCGGACCGAGAGGGCCACCGTTTGGATACCTTTGGCAGGTGGTTTTACTCTACCTTGTTGTTCATCACCAGGGTATCCAACACACAGGCCTGCCTCGCCGCTTACCAGCTGAACCTTCTTGATAGGTTCTATCTGCTGTTGGCTCACTTCCGTGAGGATCATCGGGCGAGTGCTGTCTAATTCTTCAGTGAGTCAGTAGCACTCGCCAACCAACAGATCTTTTCATCAAGACACTCGGAGGTGGCGGCTCGAGTGATGGTTGGCTCTGTGGTGCTCAGACGATTCGCGTGGCTCAGGTCAAAAGAGGATAGAAGACTTCCCTTTCGAAGGTTGAGGCTTGTTTTATGCCACGACTGATGAGGCGATGGATCACCTTGTCAAGGCACGCCTCACCATGAAGCAGATGGGAATCCACCAGCCACCTCAGCCATGGCGCGGCTTTGGTTCCCGGTCATCCTGGCATCGTTCGTCTTCATCGACGTACCGGCCTCGCTTGCTGCGCTCTGCTCCGTTTCATCCATCGACTTCGTCTTCTGCGTAGAGACCTCGAGGGCACCAATCTCCTTGAAGAAGTCCTCGTCCATGATGAAGTCCTGGTTTTGACCACCTTCGTGGGTTGCCATCACAGCCATTGTTCAGCCCGCCTGCCGCTTTCATAGATCAACTGAGCTTGGCCCGACATCTCACCGCGTGGCGGCACGTCACCACGGACTCTTGGGTTCTCTCCATCATCCCTCTTGGTTACGCCATAGAGTTTCAAGATATACCACCGCGAGGCGTCCACTACTGCACCTTGGCCAGCTCGGCTCTGCTAGAGGAGATTCAGTCCCTACTTCACAAAGGGGCCATAGAACAAGTTTTGTTCTCAGGCAGTACCACCGGCTTCTTCTCCCGGTACTTCATGGTACCGAAATCGGACGGTACCCTGTGGCCAATTCTGGACCTCAGAGCAGTGAACTCTTGAATTCTCCCCAAGAGGTTCAAGATGGTCACCTTTCTTCGATCCTGTCTTTTCTTCGATGGCGGGAGTGGTTGGCCTCTGTTGATCTATGAGATGCTTATTTTCACATCGTAATTCGTCCACAGCACAGACGATACCTGCAATTCGCAGTTGATGGTACCTGTTACCAGTACAGGATGCTACCATTCAGACTCTGCACCACTCCCAGGGTCTTCACCAAATGCATGGCCCTTGTGATATCATACCTCTGGACGAAGGGCGTTATGATATATCCCTACTTGGACTACTGCCTGTTGGTGGTGTCCTGCAGGCAAAAGTTATACAAGAACATTAATCTTACGCTCTCTCTTCTGTCTCGTCTTGGTCTCCAGCTCAACCCGAACAAGTCACACCTTGAGCCGGCGAGGGTCCTGGATTTCATCGGGGCGACTCTGGACTCGATATCTGCCAGGGCCTATGTGCCCATGGAGCGGGCATGCACCCTTCGTCGAGCCGCCTCCGCCGCCCTTGATGCCTCTGTGATGTCGGCGAGAAGGATCCAACAGCTTCTAGGTTACATGGCGGTGACCACGTTGGTCATTTATCTCTCCAGGCTCCGTGCCCGCCCACTCCAGCACTGGTTTATCAGGGACTTCGACCGTCTCTTCGACGATCAGAGACGCCTCCTGCGGATTCCTCGACAGGTATGCCGCTCCATTCTCTGGTGGCTCTCCTACTGCCATCTGCTCTCGGGGATGCCGTTTCGGGAAGCAACTTCTCAGCTCACGGTAACGACAGACGCCTCTCTCTCCGGATGGGGAGTGCACTGCGGCGATCTCAGGGTGCAAGGACACTGGATTGGCCTGGAGACCCACCTGCACATCAATGCCCTGGAACTCCTCACCATCCTGAAGGCTCTAAAGGCCTTCCGCAACCTGGTCGCCAGACATACAGTGCAGATCCTGTCCGACAATACGACGGCTGTCTGCTATGTCAACAGGCAAGGAGGGAGCCGATCGATCACTCTCCTCACCATAGCTCTTCAGCTTTGGAACTGGTGCGTGCCACTCCAAGTCCACCTGGTTGCGGTGCACCTGGCAGACCAAGAGAACACCACGGCAGACGCCCTCAGCAGGGACACCTTGTGCTACCACGAGTGGACCCTCTCTGATTCTGTGTTCCGGATGATGCTAGCCCGGTGGGGCGAGCTGTCGATTGATCTCTTTGCCAGCAATCTGAACAGGAAGTGTCCCCGATACTGTTCCAGAGCCAGCCTAGGCCAGGATTCTCTCAGTGATGCCTTCCAGTTTCAGTGGACTGACGGTCTTATCTATGCGTTCCTGCCATTTCCTGTCCTGGGCCGAGTGGTCGCCAAGACCCTCGCAGATCGGGCAGATGTCATCCTCGTAGCCCTATACTGGACAAGGCAGCATTGGTTCGGGCCCTTCTTGGAGGCTGCTCGTGGCCGTCTCCTCAAGTTTCCGACAGCACCAGTTCTTCTGTCGTACTGCGACAGTCTCGTACTCCACCCAGGTCTGCTTCTCCTGGCTTTTCACATGTGGAGGATAATGCCTTAGATGCTCCAGCGATTCAGGATGTCCTCACTGTGGCCAGGAAGGAGTTGACACACTGCAACTATCACTATAAGTAACAGAAATTCGTCGCCTTCACGGAAGCACGTCGAGAGCCGGTATCACCCGTCGCTCTGCCTACCGTGCTCTATTTCGTGCTCCATCTTTGGCAACAAGGGCTCGCCTTCTCGTCATTGAAGGTCTACCTCGCCGCTGTCGTGGCTTATCAGCCACGAGGGTCCTCCTTGGCAGCTCTCTTCAGGGATGCTACCCTCAAGCAGTTCATGAAGGGCCTGCAACATCTTTATCCACCGGTGTCGCTGCCACTACCGCCTTGGTCGTTGTCCTTGGTACTATCACAACTGACGTGACCGCCTTTTGAGTCCATGGCAACTACTGACGGCAGGCTCCTGACCATCAAAACTGATTTCCTGGTAGCTGTCACCTCAGCCAGGCAGGCGAGTGAGCTGACAGCACTTCTACCGGATGAGCCCTTCCTCGTCTTTCATAGAGACAAAGTAGTTCTTCTGCCAGACATCTCTTTCTTGCCCAAGGGGATGTCCCACTTCCACCTCAGCCAGGACATTATCCTACCTACCTTTTATCCGGACCTGATTACATCTCTGGAGTGCTCTCTTCACTCCCTCGATGCTTGTCGGGCTTTGGCTTTCTACACGCATAGGACTGCGGCTTTTCATCGGACTCCCCACCTGTTTGCTATGGTGGTGGTTAAAAGGACCACAAGGTGTCCACCCAGAGGTTCTCTAAATGGGTGGCCCAGACTATTGTCCTGGCGTATGAACTGGCTAAGCAGACTCGGCCAGCCTTGCTCCGTACTCATTACACCAGAGCCGTAGCCTCTTCAGCAGCTCTCCTTCAAGGAGTGGACCTGCAAGAACTATGCTGTGTGGCGACCTGGTCTCAACCCTCGACCTTCGTGTGCCACTACAGACTGGACTGCCGGTCCCGAAGAGATGCCCAGATTGGACGTGCAGTGTTGTCTTCCGTTCTCTAGGAGCTGACCCACCATCCAATGGTAAGCTACAAAGTCTCCCAGTGTGTGAGGCACAGAGACCACAAAGAAGAAGAACAGATTGTTTACCTGTAACTGTGGTTCTTCGAGTGGTCATCTGTGCCCTCACACACACCCGTTCAGCCGTCCCCGCTTTCAGGTCCTGAACTGGCGGTCTCTAGAACTGAGGAGAGACTGTTGGCTTGGCGGGCTGAACATGTTTAGTATGGGCATGGGGGAGGGGTTCCCGCCAAGCTGCTTAGCTCTAGAATCTTCCGAACGTTACTGCGCGTGCGCGAAAACTCCCAATGTGTGAGAGCACAGATGACCACTCGAAGAACCACAGTTACAGATAAGCAAGCTGTTCTTTTCTCAGCTGAGGTTTTTTGGCATTCATTGTTTACCGCAGACACATTGATGCAATACAAGATCAAAAGTCTATGTTTCTCCAGCTCTCCTTTGCAACCTTTGTAGTGGCAATGCTGCTTATAAACTTGCAGCTGGACAGAGAAAAAAGAAGAAAAGGGGTTGAGAAACATAAAAAGACTTTCTAAAATGAAGCTTTAGAACAGGTTAACTGAAGTATTCATGTATTTAAGACAGAGAAATTAAGAGAGGAAGTGGCATCATGACAATTTTAGTCCCAGAACTGACCAAAGAAAGCTGGTGAAGGGGAGAGTATGGCTGGCATGGTTTGCATGGAACTCCTGAACCCCTTTTTGTAGTCTTTGGAACCCCCTAGGAGATTCCCACAAGCTCCTAGACCCCCACACAAACTCAGTTTTGCTCCTCTGTCCTTCACCTCCCAATCCCTATCCCAAAATTACCTTGCAGAGGGAGGCAGCAGCAGGGAGAGGCAGCACTAGGGGCACAGGCAACAGGAGAGAGAAGTTGCGGTCTCCAGTGCATGCGAGGCTTTATACTGGTCTGTTGGCCGATCACCTGTGCCCACATTGGATGGGGAAACATGAGGAGTGGGATCCCGTCCTGGTCCTGAGTTTTCAGGCGTCCTGGTCTCCCAAGTTTTCAGGCGTCCCGATCTCCCAGGTTTTCAGGCGTCCTGGTCTCCAACAAACTGTTTGGCGGATTCGAAAGATTACATTTGCCTATTTTGGCACAGGGATTCGGATTCCTGAATCTCGAATCCCTGCCAAAGATTCAAGGATTCGGTTGGTCCGTTCCTAGGAAAACTACTCCCTTTTTCCAGTTGCAGTTAATTTTGGTCTGCAAGAGTTGCATACGCTTGGAGATATCTGACCCTTTTCGCACAACATTTGTTATGCGAAAGGGCCTCTGGAGCGTCGCACCATTGCGAGGAGCGTTTCAGACGATGTTCTCACATTCGCGTGATGCTGCTGGGGCCACTAGGCGCCAATCGTGCACTATATCATTTTCAGCTTTTAGCCGAAAATGTTGTGCGATCGTGCATCGCTCTGGGGCCCCACGCGCACTTACCTTCTGTGCGGAGTTCCGGAGCCGTGGCCCTCACACTTCCTTCCCCAGTGCAACCTGGGAAAATATCTGGCTGCGCTGTGGAAGGAAGAGGTGGAGGCTTTATGCTTCCTGCCAGCTGGCAGGCAACTGCTGTAGAACTGAAGCAGCGGGGATGCAAGAGCCTCACAGAAGAGGCTGCTCATGTGATCCCAGCGCGACCGCGCCAGACAAAGGTAAGTTGCGAAAGGGTCTCTGAGAAAATAATTCGGAATTCAGTGTTAGATTTATATAGCGCAGATTTATATAGTGGTCTATAGCACCAAGCCAGTTCCCATCCTGAGAGTGTCTCAGGAGCCAGCTAGCCCCGCCCCCCCGCATTTCAGAGGAGAGCTTCCAGTCTTGGGGAGTAAGGAATACAACATTTTTTCTGCTGAGGAATGACACTCTTCAGAAATAGATGTAGTTATGAATTGTCTAATCGGAGACAAGCGTCTCCTGTATGCTAAAAGTCGCTGAAACAATCAGACGGGCTTGTCAGGGAAGTAACAGAAGTGCCTATTAACTAGTTTAAATAGCTGCATTTAAATAAGAGTCCCTTCTTCTCACTAGTCCTTGGCCTTGCGATTCCAAAGTCTAGGGTAGAATTCAGCCCTAGCCTAATAGGACTTGATTGTTCAATCTTCTCCTAAGTATTAATCCCGCCCTGGAATTGGTGTCCTAGCAAAATGCGTTTATTTACAAGCTTTCAGACACAATAGCCAATCTTTGCTTCTATTGTCAGAAGTCTAGCCAGGATGTGTATGTGTCCCAGGTGGCCTCTTGACTTGTGGTAACCCCAGGATTTTCTTGGATTTCTTTGGATGCAGGATGTTCCACACAGTTTTGTATGGCTTTGTATGAGTCCTTTCTGACTACGGGCCTTTTTTCTTGGCATGACTTGGCTGTCCTTCATTGCCTTCCTCTGTGACTAGGCAAATGTGTCTTGCTAGTAGCTGAGTGGGAATTCAGGCCCTGGTCTCCTGGACCCTTGGTCTGGCACTGAGTCCATTACACCATGCTCCCTGTTAGCAAATGTGCTCAGATTTTGTTGTATTGTATTGTATTGTACAGCTTCATAGATGAAGTTAGTATAAAGCTGAGGCTTATTTTGGTTTATTTGTACTTTGCATTCTCAATTATCCCACAGAAGTTATTCAATATAGAGTGTCCTTAGTCTTCCTGTAGAATGAGAATAACCTGTTGGCATGCTGCCAGAGAGTTTTAAGTGTCTGAGCAAGCTTTTCCCTCTGACAGGTTCAAATGTGATTCTGGAAACAGTTTGTTTTGATACAAAGTATATCCATACACTTGTATGGGCACACCTGTGTTTCTGAGGAATACAGTTACCTATTCATTCCCTTATCTAACCATAGAAATAGTAGTTTTTTTGTGCAGGTATACAGATGATCCAGCAAGGAACATCTCACCATTCGAATTAAAGTATCTGTGGGATTTTTTCCAGATAAATTTTCTTTATTTTATTGTTACAAAATTACGTACCAAAAAAACCCCCCTTTATCCATAAATGACTTATGAAATTATAGTAATACATATAGTACCAGATCATGAATAATACAAAGATTCATACTTTTTAAACCTATGCTTATATTAAACACAAATTATATGTTCTCTTGAGTTACAAGGGAATTTTAATGTTTTTTACAAAATCTCTTACTTATACGTGATCTCGTATACTAATAAGTGAACCCTCTTTCTCTAAACTTACTTGTCCTGTTATTTACGTCTTTAGTTATATAAAACTATTATTTCATGTTAACATGTATTTGTGAAAGATACATCACTTATTTTCTATCTTCTTAAAAAAAATTATAGTAATACCACACTCATTCTTTAAAAGCAGTTACAAATGATTTTCTCAATTTCCTACCAAAATGATTAAGCATTCCAGCTGTTTTCTAAAGTTATTTTTAGATTTTTCTTTTAGAAACATTATTAATTTATCAATCTCCATCATGCCATGCATCTCGGTTAGCCATACATAAACATTTAGGGCCCTTTGCACAGCACTCTCCCAACCCATAATGGGGATAGGAGAAGGACAGGACCATGATGACGCTTCTGCTGATGTTGCTGGGGTCCCATCCTTCCATCCTCAGGCAGTGCAATCTCCAATTAAATTATTGACGGGTTTCCTTGTCAATGACATGTGATTGCACCACCATCCCAGACTTACCTGTCCTGCAGAAGCCGCAGAAGTGCAATGGCTGTGCTTCCTGCCCCAGCACAGCCTGGGAAAGTACCTGGCTACACTGTGGAAGGAAGAGGTGTGACCATCACGCTCCTTTCCATAGGGAGCCCGGCTGGTGCAGAGGGGAGTTGTCAGGAACCGAATTCACACACACAAATGTAACAGTGCTAATACAGTATTTATTAGAAGTGTGATGCATAGTACAGGACTTCAGTGAGTGAACTGAAGGCAATTAGCAAAATCCAAAGATTAGAAGCAAATAGTTTCCCATTCCGCCCGCAAGAAACCTTGAAGTGCCGGCTTCAGCTTGGCAGCGCTTATCACTACATTCCTGGCTTTGTTTATCTAACGGTCTCTGGTTCCCATACCTTGTTACAAGCAAGCAGTTAATTAACTTCTACAACATGTCCCATAACTGAAATATAGAGGGCTACCCGACAGGAGTGCTCCCATTGTAGTTCCCTCCCAGCAGAGCCAGCTGCCAGGATCCCCACTGGACAACTTTGGAAAAAAAGGTGGGGTGTGGAAAAGACCTAGGAATCTCCTCCTTTTTCCATTCTCTAACATAGAGTATTCTTGCTTTGGGCCCTTTTCACACGGCATTTGCCATGCGAAAGGGCCCCTGGAGCTTCACACGATTGTGAGGAACGATCCACATGAGGCACTTGCAATCGCGTGATGCTCCAGGGGCCGGCAGGCGCCAATCGCACACTGTTTCATTTTCGACTTTGAGCCGAAAATGGTGCGCAATTGTGCATCGCTCCAGGGCCCTGTGCACCCTTACTGTGCGTGTAGAGCTTTAGAGCTGTGGTGCTCACACTTCCTGCCCCAGCGCAGCCTTAGGAAATCCCAGGCTGCACTGCAGAAGGAAAAAGAGGGAAGCAGGCAGCAGTTGCGGAGCTGAAGCAACAGGGACGCGAGGGCCTCTCACAAGAGGCTGCTCACGCAATCCCTGCACCCCAGCACCGAAAACAGGTAAGCTGTGGAAAAGCTTTAATTATCATATAAAACATGATTTTTAATGCTATTTTTCAGTGTACTCCTTAACAGAATTAACCATGTCTAAAAATATAATTCTGGTTTCAAGAAAAAAATTTTTTTTTGAGGTATTAGTAATTTTAGCATGAATGTTTTTCCAGTATTTTGGCTTTCTTATATTTCCACCAGCAAGAGTAGAATGAACCTCTTTCCATTTTACATTTCCAACACCTATCGTTTTGTCTTTTGTGTATGTTAGCTAATTTTGTTGGAGTCAGATGCCATCTGTATAACATCTTATAATGATTTTTTTAGACAGTTGGCAAGCTGTCAAATTTACATCCTTCCAAGTTTGCAACCAATGGTCTTAATTGTAAAGGATGTCAAGTGTCTTGGGCCCATTTTATCATACAGCTCTTAACTGTTTCAAGTTCTGTTTTTCATTTTAATAGGAGTTTATACAATTTAGCAGTAGTATTTTTGTTTCCTGTCTCTAAGATAACATCTAACTCCAACGTCAAGTTATTTATGGTTTCTTCTTTATTATTCAGCTTATATCTAGCATACAGCTATCTATACAGAAGCCAAGGACAATTCATCCCTTTCTCCAATAATTCTTCTCTACATTTACAAATTTTAAAAGTTCTTTGTATCCCTGCCATTTTTTCTGAGGTTGAATTTCAAAACTATAAAAGGCCTTGTGTGAGGATACCCATAATGACATTTAGGGGCAGAGATGCAGTTTGCATTTTGACCAGATTTTGAAGAGTGACTTCCTTTAAAAATGTTCACTAAATGCTTTCCTGGGTTGATTCTTGGCATACCGTATGTATGAATGCCTTCCTGGTGTGAAATCTGCTCCTTCAATAAGCTTTATTCTTTTGTTTTCTAATGTAATCCAATTTGTAATCCAGGTCAAGACATTAGCCTGTGCATACAGTTTCAAATCCGGAAGTCCTAGGCTGCCTCTTCCTCTAAGATCTGTCATCAGATTCCATTTTATCCTTGGCTTTTTCTCAACCAAGATGAATTTAGTTAGATCTTTTTTCAACTGATTAAAGAAATGATGTTTAATTTTAATGGGTATATTTTGAAAAAAAAAATTCATTTTAGGCAACATTTTCAATTTTATAACTGAGCTTTTCTCTAACAGTGATAATTGTAGGTTATCATAAATTGACATTTTTTTCTTAATTTCCTTCCAAATTTTTAAATAATTATTTTGAAATAACTCTTAGTTGTTTTTAATAAGCTATATGCCTAAATATTTAATTTTTCTTTCTATTTTAAATTTTGTTTTATTTGCTGTGTTTTTTTTTTGCAGTTAAGTTTTTAGTTCATATTACAGATTTTTCCTGCTTGACTTTGAACCCCGCAACTTGTCCAAAGTCTCTCAGGGTCTGAATAAGTTTATCTATTGAGCCAAGAAGGTTTTCCAGAATTAGAACAAGGTTATCCACATATGGTTGAAGCTTAAAACTAATGTCTTTAATTTTTAGTCCTTTTAAATTTTTTGTTTTTCCTTTTCTCAGTATTCAGTATTTCAATGATGGTTAAAAAAAGTATCAAAAGGGGACAATCTTGTTTAGTTCGTTTTCCAACTCTACACGATTTCGTACTCTCTGAATAGATTACTATATAGGCTGCTTGATCCGGATAGTTTACCTTAATCATAGAATCATAGAGTTGGAAGAGACCCCAGGGGCCATCCAGTCCAACCCCCTGCTATGCAGGTATACCCATCAGATGGCCATCCAGCCTCTGCTTAAAAACCTCCAAAAAAGGAGACTCTATCACACTCCAAGGCAGCACATTCCACTGCCGAACAGCTCTGACCGTCAGGAAGTTCTTTCTGAGGTTCAGGTGGAATCTCCTTTCCTGCAGCTTGAATCCATTGCTCCTTGTCCTTAGTCTCTAAAGAAGCAGAAATCAAGCCTGCTCCCTCCTCGACACAACATTTCTTCAAATATTTAAACATGGTTATCATGGTTCCTCTTAACCTTCTCTTCTGCAGACTAAACATACCCAGCTCCCTAACCCATTCCTCATAGGGCATGGCTTCTAGACCCTTCACCATTTTGGTAGCCCTTCTCTGGACACATTCCAGCTTCTTGATATCGTTCTTGAATTGAGGTGCCCAGAACTGGACACAGTATTCCAAATGAGGCCTAACCAATGTAGAATAGAGTGGTACCATTACCTTCCTTGATCTAGATACCATATTCCTATTGATGCAACCAAGGATCGCGTTGGCTTTTTTGGCTACCGTGACTGCTGGCTCATGTTCAGCCTGTGACTCCCAAGACTCCTAGATCCTTTTCACATGTACTGCTATCCAGCCGCACATCCCCCATCCTATATTTGTGCATTCTGTTTTCTCTGCCTAACTGCAGGATCTTACATTTCTCTCTGTTGAAATTCATTTTTTTAGCTTTGAGCCAGCTCTCCAATATGTCAAGATCATTTTGAAGTTTGATCCTGTCATCTCGGGTATTAGCAACCCCTCCCAATTTGGTGTCATCTGCAGATTTGATCAGCGTGCTCTCTACTCATTCACCTAAGTCATTGATGAAGGTATTGAATTGCAATAGGTCCAGGACAGAACCCTGTGGCACCCCACTAGTCACTTCTCTCCAGGATGAAAAGCAAAAGGCATTGATGAGCAACCTTTGGTTTCGGTCGGTCAACCAGTTACAAATCCAGCTGACCATAACCCTGTCCAGCCCACGTTTTACTAGCTTCTTTGCAAGAATGTCATGGGGTGTCAGGAATCTCTCCCTGGAGCCGCAGCCAGCAAGGGAGGAGAGAGGTCAGGAACACTTGGAGAGTCCGAATATACCAAAAGACCTGGAAAACTCAAGTTGAACCAGGTCAAGGTCCAGCCCAAAGGTTTGGGAGGCAGAGATCATCCAGAGGGTTTCAGGGAGCAGGAGACACAAAGATCGTGAGGGCTTGCTAATAATTTGCTGCAAGCAAGGAGCAGCCACACCAGCAGACTTAAATAGCTCCTATGAGCAGGTGCTGCTTGTTATTGTTTTCTCAGCCTAGTGCATGCAGCCTCCCTCTGAGCAGCCTGTTTCAGCCTTCTGCGTGATTGAGGGCTGATGGACACAGCTGACTGCAACTCTTCTGCATCACTGCTGGTTCTCTCTCCATCATGAGCTGGCTAGGGCAACTCTTCTGTTTGACCTTCCAGTGTAGGGGATGTTTGCAGGTTGACTTGCTCACTCACTGGTTCGGCCCTATGCACAGTCTGTTGCTCCTCAATTACTGTAGCATCATCTATCACATGGGGAACTTTGTCAAAGGGTCTAGTGAAGTCGAGATATATTATGTCTACAGCATTCCCTTCGTCTATCAAGCTTGTAACCTTATCATAAAAAGAGATAAGATTAGTCTGGCATGATTTATTTCTGAGAAATCCATGTTGACTTTTTGTGATTACGGCATTGCTAAGTAATTATAAACTGACTGTTTAATGATCTGCTCTAGGATCTTGCCTGGAATTGATGTCAGGCTGACTGGGCGATAATTATTTGGGTCCTCTTTTTTCCCCTTCTTGAAGATGTGGATGACATTTTTCCTCCTCCAGTCTGCTGGGACTTCTCCTGTTTTCCAAGAGTTCTCAAAGGTTATTGCGAGTGGTTCAGAAATGACTTCTGCCCATTCTTTTAATATCCTTGGATGTAATTTATCTGGCCCTGGAAACTTAAATTCATCTAGTGTAGCCAGATATTCCTGTACTACTTCTGTACCTATTCTGTGCTGAATTTCTCCCCATTCTTCACTTGCTCCCCAGCCCCCAGGTTAAGTACTTTGGCCTTTGCAAACACCCGAAATGAGGTATCTTCTCCAACTTCCCTGTCAACGGTACTTTGTTCCTTCTTGATTCTGCGGGAGCAAGGGTTAGCCTTTTTTTCTTTTAAGGTTTATTTTTCTGCAATCATAACTTATCAGCCATGTGGTTCTCCATCCTCGGCTCTTTTCAGGAACGATATGGTCAAGCAGTTCTTCAAAGGCCTATAATATCTCTACTCTCCTGTCTTTTTGCCGCTTGCTCCGTGGTCATTATCGCACATCCTTTCCGAGCTTATGTGCCATCCTTTTGAACCCATGGCCACGTCTGATGATGTGGTGGTCTGATGAAGATGGCGTTCTTGGTCGCTGTCACGTCAGCCAGACGGGCTGGAGAACTGACTCTACTACACTCCGATGAACCGTCCCTGGTGTTTCATCGAGACAGGGTGGTCCTTTGTCCAAACCTTTGATTTTTTCCTAAAGTCATCTCTGACTTCCATCTGAATCAGGATCTGATTTTGCCTACCTTCTATCCTGACGCTGCTCTGCCTCTTGAGTGCTGTCTTCATTTGCTCAATGTGCATCGTGCCCTAACCTTTTACCTGCAATGGACTTCAACCTTCTGCCAGACTCCCTGCCTTTTTGTCTGCTACGGTGGCCGCTGGTAGGGTCAGAAGGTGTCCACTCAGTGTTTTTCCAAATGGGTTGTCTAGACAATTCAACTTGCCTACAAACTTGCCAGACAACCACCGCCAGCTCTGCTTCGCGCCCATTCCACTAGGGCGATGGCCTCTTCAGTGGCCCTTCTCAGGGGACTTGACCTACAGGAGCTTTGTCATGTGGCTACGTGGTCACGGCCTTCAATCTTTGTCTGCCACTACCAGCTTGATTGCAGGGCCTAGCGTGATGCCCGCTTTGGTTGTGCGGTGCTGTGTTCTGTCGTCTAGGACCTGACCTGCTGTCCAACAGTAAGCTACTCAGTCTCCCATTGTGTGAGGCACAGAGACCACGAAGAAGAAAAGGGGTTGCTTACCTGTAACTGGTTTTTCGAGTGGTCATCTGCACCCTCACAGACGCCCACCCAACCTTCCCTCTTTCAGGTCCTTGCTTTGGCGGACTTCAAAACTGAAAGGCTGTTAGCTTGGTGGGACTGAGCATGCTCAGTACCGGATGGGGGAGGGGTTCCCGCCAAGCTGCTCAGCCCTGGAACTTTCCAAAATGCTACTGTGCATGCACAAAGATTCCCATTGTGTGAGGGCACAGATGACCACTCGAAGAACCACAGTTACAGTTAAGTAACCTGTTCTCTGTTGCGAGGTGGTTTACGAAAGAGGTTAGACCAGGATTTGAAGATTATTGGTGATGTCAAAGGAAATGGCTTCCCAGATGCCACGGCACAGCAATGTTCTAATGATTTAAATAAAAATGGAGGAAAAAATGTGTCTCCTCAGGTTCCTGCCAACCCACGAGCCTCTGAGGAAGGAAGGAAAAATGATTTAAAGAAAATCTTTCTGTCAGATGAGAGTGAAGTGGAAGACAGTAAAGCTGTTTAAGTAAGACTGTGGAGAAACAAGAGGAAGGTTAATACAGTGGCTAGCGGGGTTGCAAAGGCCTACAGAAATAAAGATAAAAGATACCGGCTCAAAATCAGGTCCGGGAAAGTCTTGTAAGGCAGCAAAAGTGGCAGCACCTTCTTTAAAATATTCTAGGGTGAATTTGGGCTGCTGTCTTGAAATTCAGGATTCTAGGTAGATGGGAGGAGCTACATTGAAGAGATCCTCCAGCTCTGGAACTAGCGCAGATGGTTGTAAACAGCTCCCAGAGAGAAAGGGAGGGGCAATTTTTGAGAGGTCTCCAGTGATGCGTGCGGGGACAGAAAACAATTGCCTAGCAGTGGCACAAGCAGTAATAATAAATCAATCACAGTCTGCTGTGTCTTTTAATGCAATGGAACGAGGTCATAGGTGGTCCCAAGAATTTCTGTCTGAGATATTGAATGTGCTGAGAGCTTGGAGGGTCAAGGGGTCTCTAATGTCTCCACTGGACAGAGGCAGCTGTTATGTGGAGGGTTAGATCAGAGACCAGTATTAGGAGACAATAGATATTTTAACAGTTTCTTTTTCAATGGCCATGTATTTATTTAACCACAATGAATTGCAAACAATGATTAGACAGATAATATCCAGTGGCTTAAATGCAATGTTATGGAAAATGAACAGTTTAGTGGCATTGACTATAACCTCCCTTTCACGCGTCGGTCGTGCGACCAGAGGGCCTGTGGAGCCGTCGTCCGGTGTGCTTCAGGGAAGGACCTGGGAGTGGGCGGGGTGTGGGCAGTCCCTGCTGCCTGTTCCTCATGCAGCAACTCCCAGGGAACGCTCCGCCCAGCAGCAGGCCAGCCACTGCCCCCATCGCAGCAGGGAACACTGCACGACACGTCGCCGCAAGAGGCCACCCCGGGGCTGCGTCGCCACTCACACTTGAGACGATAGCAGCCCCCAGGGTCTGCTGACTGTTTTTTTTTTAAATGGGCGCTATCGTTAGCACGTTACCAGCATAGTACGAAACAGCCTGTTGGCAGGATTTATCGTGCTAACGTTAACATGATAGTCGACAAAACAATGAAAAAAAAAGAACCACCGACCAATCAGGGGCAGTGGGGCGGGGACAGGGCAGGACCTGGGCATGGCCCAGGACGTCGACATGCGGACAAGACACCAGGCCGGGACTGGTGCTCTCTCGCGAATGCCTTACTGTATGCAGACTGCAAGGGGCTCTCTACTGGCCTCTTGCAATATTGGCAATATCGTGAGGGCTGTAGTTCGTTGCGCTATCAAGGTAATGTGCGAAAAGGGCCAATGTTGAGAACAGATACACTTTTGAGGAAAGACAAAAAGCAAAGGGAAAGAGTTATGAACATACTAGGCTTGCAACAAAAGAAGATGAAGAATTGAGTTTAAGGAAGGATAGACTTAGAGATGTGGATGAACAACAGACAGTGGACATATGACAGGATGAGCAGGCACAGATGGAAGGAGTGGAGACTGAAGATTCATCAGATGAAGAAGAGAACATTGAATTGAATATTAATAGATTATTTCAGGGGAAAGTAAGAATATGTTAAGAGTGTTGCAATGTTTGAAATTAGAGGTAGATGAGCAGAGAGATCAGAATAAGAAGTTGAAGGAAAATGGTAAAGTAGTCCCTGTGATTTAAAGAAGAGAATTTATATGGCACGGTTATGCCAATGCCAGAGATATTCATGGACTTAATACAATCTGAATGGGAATTTCCTGTAAATACATGTAGGTTGTTTGACTATACAAATAGAGTTTGTTTCTTTAACAAAAAGGATTTAGAGTTGCTTAGGATCCCTTTGGTGGATGGTTGTATCACAGGCCTTGTATTTGGGACCTTGGTTCCCCGGGAAGGAGATACATCACTTAAATTGACAAGAGAAGGCTGGAGTCAGTATTGGAAAAAGCACATAAGCAAGTGGCTGTGGCTAACAGAGCTTCAGTAGCATCTTCGATGTTTGCTTGGGCAGCAGTAATCTAGATGCAAGAAGTTGTGGAAAATGAGGAGATTCATTCTTGTCTGTTTTCCAGAGCTTTGAAGAGAGAGTTTAGAAGTATATAGCAGATGCTACTTATGATTCAGTGGCTTTAACGGCTAGGAACAGAAGTACATTTACTGTGGCGAGAAAATCTTTGTGGCTGCATCGTTGAGACAGGGATCAAAAGTCAAAGAACAATTTCGTATTTGTACTTTTTAAAGGGAAACTCCTGTTTGGGAGTCAGGCTTTGGATAACGTGTTGGTAGAGAGCAGAGAGAAAAAGCAAGTAATGCCAACTTTACAGAAGAACAAAATAAACAAGAAACCGTTTTGTTCAAGATATTATTCCTTTTGAGGAAATAGAGGAGGAAATAGGCAATTGGATAATAGATACAGAAGGCAGCAGTGGTATCAATCGAGAAGCCAATTCAATAGGAATGAGTCTTTTAGTAGATGAGGTCAAAATCAGGAGAAGTCAGGAGGTCCATCCAGGGGAAAGGACTCAGTTCTAACAAAGAAAAGTCTTGTGTAGGGGGGAGACTTCTGAGGTTCAGCAGTCTGTGGAAACGAATAACAGACCAGTGGGTAATTCAGTATGTAACCAGAGAATGCAAGATATTGTTCAACAGATTGCTGAAGCGAAGGTATGCCTCTTACCTGGTAGCTAAGGAAGTAGAGAAAAGAGAAATAGTTTTAGGGGAAATAGATCATCTGTTGTGCATTGGAGTGGTGGAGGAAGTTCCGAGAACCTAGTGGTTCTTGGGAGTTTATTCTGTATTCTTTACTGTGCCAAAAAGCAATGGAACTTTTCATCTGGTGCTGAATCTAAGGTATCTCAATGGATTTGTGAGGTACCTTTGATTCAAAATGGAGACTCTGCAGATACTAAAAGAGAATCTGCAGGTAGGAGATTGGATTATCTCAATAGATTAAAAGGAGGTTTATCTGTACATATCAATGGCAGATTCTGACAGGAGATTCTTGAGGTTTCTGTATATGGGCAGACATTTCCAATTCAAGGCTCTGCCATTTGGGCTGACATCTGCTCCAAGAGGAAAAAAAATTGGTGCCTGTGATTGCTTAAAATGGAAAGGGGTACATCTGTTCCTTTATCTGGATGACGACCTTGTAAAGGCAAGTTTAAGGATGGACTTGGAAAGAGATGTGCAAGTGACAACACAGGTTTTGCAGGAATTTGAGTTCCTAATTGATTTTGTGAAAAGTCAGAACCAACAACACTGATTACGCACTTGGGAGCACAGATAGACACAAAGAAAGGTCAAATGTATCTTTCAGCAGAGAGAAAACAAAAATTCATGATAACTGTAAAAAGATTGACTGTAATGAAGTATGCAGATTTGATGTGGTTGGCTTGGGTGATGGGATTGTTAGTGTCAACAGTTTGGTGCCCTGGGGCAGGTATCATTCAAAGAGTCTGCAAAGATTGTTGGTCACTCATCAGTGTAGTGTTGGGAAAAGATTCACTTGCTTCTCAGTCCAAGAAACAAAATGAGATGATGGCTCAAAGTCTCAAATCTGAACAAAGGAATTCTGTTGTTGGAGGACTACTATGTAAGAGTGAGAACGGATGCCAACCTGACTGGATGGGGAGCTCATTGTTAAGGCTTGGAGGCACAAGGTATATGGACTGGAGCGGATATGAACTACAATATAAATTATTTAGAACTGAAGGTGATGCATTTGCACTACTAAACTTTGCGGATTTGGTGAAAGGTCAGTGTGTTCACGTATGGACAGACAACATGACAGTAAGAGGCTACATTGTGAAACAGGGAGGTGTTCTTTCAAAATTACCGAGAAAAGAGTCAACCAAGTTATTTCGCTGGGGAGAGGGGAATATGTTATCCATAGCAGCAGTTTATCTGAAAGGGAGAAATGAATGTCAGAGTGGATTATCTAAGTCAACACAGTCTACATCCAGGAGAATGGTCACTGAATGTGGTGTTCCAGAACTTGAACAAATAATTCGGGCTTTTACAAATAGACTTATTTGCCGTGGTCAAGAATACCAAGCTAAAAAGATTTTTTTCAATCGATGGAAGCAGGAGTGCAGAGGCAACAGATCCTCTTTTGATAACCGTAGGGAGGCATTATGCTTTTCTGCCAGTACAGATCATTAAAAAAGTGCTTCGAAAGATTCAGAAAGAGAAGGCAGAAGTGTTGTTGGTTGCACCATATGGGCCTAGAAGACTATGGTTTTCTCTACTGAAGCAGTTGTCAGTGGGGATCCCATGGAAGCTTCCAGTTCGGAAAGACCTTCTCAGTCAGGGGCCAGTATATCATCTGAACCCTCAGTGGCTACATTTAACAGCTTGGCTCTTGAGAGGAAAGCATTGGAAATGCAGAATGTTTCAGTTATAGAGACTATTCTGGCATCCAGGAGACAGTCAATGCACAATATTTATAACATGACATGGAAGGCTTTTGAGAAATGGTGTAAAGCGAAACACTTGTAGGTTTCAGACTTAGAAATTAAACATGTTCATCTGTTTTTACAGGATGGGTTGCAAAAAGGATTGAGACCTAATACCTTGAAACACCAAATCTCACCTTTAGCAGAGGTGTTAAAATTTGAGGGTTTGCCACTTTTGGTGCATCCTCATGTGAAAAGATTTTTACAGAGAACCACTTTTTCTTTTTTTTCAAAAAGGCATAGATTCCCAACTTGGGATTTGAATCTTGTTTTAAATGGTTTGACAAAGGCGCCATTTGAGTCTGTTAAGGAGGTCTCTTTGAAAATAATGGCTTTGGAAACAGCTTTTCTAGTGGTGAGGAGTTCATCAGCAAGGAGAGTTTCTGAATTGGCAGCTTTGTCCATCAATCCTAATCTGTGTAAATTTGCAGATGATAGACTGACGTTGATGATAGATCCAACATTTCTTCCCAAGTGTGTATGAAATAAGGGAGCACCAGCTGTGATTTATTTGCCTAATTTCTGTTCTCAGCCTAAGCTTACAGAGCAGAGAAGATGGTACACACTTGATGTGAGAAGGATTGTTAAACTTTATATTAAAAGAACATTAAAGATTAGATGAACAGGAGCGTTGTTTCATATACCCCTAAGACTTTGGCTGAGAGGGCTTCAAAGTCAGTTATTGGAAGATGGGTCAAGGCATGCATACTTGCTTGTTATGATTATGCGAATCTGCCAAGACAGAGGAACATATGGCCTCATTCTACTAGATCTATGGCTACAAGCATAGCTTATAATGTGACTTTTTTATTGCAAGATGTGTATAATGCGGTGGGATGGAACCGTCTGCATTTTTAAGGTATTATAAAATAGATAAGTTTAGATCAGCACAAGCGACATTTGGAAGAACAGTACTGCAGTCAGTGGTGAAGAATTCATAGTACATCCCACCTAGGGTGTGGGTTAGGTAAATCCAATTGTTGTGGATTACTTCTCCATGCTATCCCAAGAAGAGAGATTGGACTTACCATGAATGGTCATTCTGGGATGGCAGGAGGAGGAATTGATGCCCGCCCTGATAGAAAGTAGTGGTAGGTGGATAGGAACTTAGGATCAGGTGAAGTTTGGGGAACCACTTGGTTCCATTGGCTAGTAAACTGACAGAGAAGGGTAGGGTTGGTAACTGCCTTAACTGAAAAAGAAAGTTGACTGCTGCCTGATCCGGCTGGCACATGAGAATAACCCAATCGTTGTGGATTCCTCCTCCTGCCATCCCAGAATGACATTCACAGTAAGTCCAATCTCTCGTTTTTTCTTTTTCCTTGCTTAGTAATATGCAAGCCATTTACCCAGCTTATTAGAGAACTGAAATTGCTTTTAAGGAACTAATTTTTTTTTTTACATGTGATTCCAACAATACCATATGTTTGTTTTGCAATATTTTAATTTCTGTCAGGAGCTTACTGTTAGTGGGGTATTTTTTAAGCTTTTTTTCTCTTTCTTTTATTTCCAATGAAATTTTTTTTCTTGTTTTTTCTTTCTCAATTCGGATTCTTGTTGTATGATTATTTCCCATATAGTGATCTTCGCTGTATCCCAAAAATATTTGTAGAAGTTCCTTTATTCATATTTTTCTGAAAATGCAAATTTAAGGTTTTTTTTTTATAATTTGAACTATTTTCTTGTTTTCTAAGATGTTGTGTTTAAATTTCCAGATAAATTCCAATTTCACGTTTTTTTTAATCTTTTTATTGTATATTTATTATTATAAAATTAAAAATAAGCACAAAAAAGGATAAATACATAAATAAATATAACCAGTAATACAGGCACAAAGCATCTAATAAAGAAAGTATATACATAATTATTTGTATAAAAATTAATTATAATTAATTATATATTCCCCCCCCCCTTTTTTTTGATGAGCAAACTAGGGAAGTTAGGATGATATTGTTGCTTCCAGCATTTATCAAAAAAGAAAAAAAAATAAAGTTGGTTGATAGAACTCCACCGCTATGTTTACAATCAATAACAATAGTAAATTGTTATATGATGTACTAAATCCACTTATTACCAACGTGTGAAATCTTGGTTTTCTCTTTAGAATCTTACGTGTAATCTCTAGACTATGTCTAATTGTTCATCTTATTCCACCTGTGAGTTATTTTATAAAATAATATATATGTAGCGGTACCCATAATGTACATATTTCTGTAGAAGATTATACCTATATTTCTATATAGCTATAATCATTAGGGATTCCTATTCAAATCTTGATTCCAACTGATGCAGTCTGTCCCCTATTCCCAAAGGGGATAGACTGATTTCCAGTTGTCTTTAAATTGTTTTGAGGTAGAGTCTTGGAGTAGGGTCATCGTTATCAAGTTCTGCCATATTGTATAGTTTCAGCAACCAATTGTCCAATGATGGTATTTTTTGCTTCCAACATTGAGCATAAGTCATTCTGGCAGCTGTTGTCATATATAATACAATTTCTTGTCACTGATCTCACAATTTGACTTTGTCCAACATATTTAGTAAAAGTATTTCAGGTTTCAATGGAAAATGAATTTCAAAAGTTTTAGTAACGTTTTTGTCAATTACTTTCCAAAAGTTTTTTTGTTTCTTCAAAACTCCATCATAGATGAAAGATAGTTCCTTCTTGGTTGCATTTCCAACAAAGGTTGTTTGTGGTGTTAGTCTTTTTGGAGATTTGTGTTGGTGTAAGATACCACCTATAAAAAATTTTATAACAGGTTTTTTTCAAATTTGTACTTTTCATGAATTTTGTTGTTAATTTCCAAGGTTTTTCCCAATTGTCCAAAGAAATAAGATGACCTATATTCTGGACCCATTTTATCATATTGTCTTTTACTAGTTCTTGTTCCTGGTCAACAGATAGTAACAAATTATTTTATGGTCAATATCAGATCTTAGAAATTTGTCAAATTCTTTCTCTTGGGTTTCTATGCCTGCTGTTTTTAAGTCCATTTTAAATTTTTTCTCTCAATTTTCTTAGAAGAAGCCAGTGCGTAGTGAAGCCTTGTTGTATTAGTTCATCTTCTGCTTTAAATGTAATAGTTTCCCTATGTGTATTTAATAAATCTTTGTAGGTGAATTATTTTTTGAAATGTGGGTTTTTCTCTTCTATAAAATGCTTTGTGTGTGGAAGTCCAGAGAGGTTTCCTTAAATATATTTTTCTCTTATAATGTTTCCGTATTTTCAGTAAAGGCTTCGTTATGAAAGGATTATTAAATTCTCTATTCACCTTGTCCTTGTCATAACAAAGGTAAGCGTGCCACCGAAATGCTAGTTCTGCTCCTTCTAATTCAGGTAGGCGCATATTATCCAACCTAATCCAGTCTAAAATCCAACTCCGACCACATACATGGTGATATAATCTCAAATCTGGGAGGGCCAGCTCCTCCTCTTTCTTTAGCATCTTTAAGTATTTTCCATTTTACTCTTGATTTTTTACCATTCCAAATGAACTTAGACAGATCCTTTTCCCCCTGTTTGAAAGGAGTGTCATTTGTAATTATCAGAAGATTCTGAAACAATAGCGTTTTGGGGAGAATGTTCATTTTTATCATAGCAGTATTCTTCCCAATAAAGAAAGATTTAAGTTAGTCCATTTTTCTAAATCCTCTTTGATTTCATGCCCAATTTTCTTATAGTTGTCAAATAAATCTGCATTATTCTTAGTTATATCGATGCCCAGATCTTTAGTTTTTTTCATGATTTTAGAATGGGATTGGTTTTCTAATTCTAGCTCTTTCATCTTTGTTAGATTTTTTGTGAGCATAGTTGTCTTTTCTCTGTTAATTTTAAGGCCAGCTAATTTTTCAACTTCATTTAGAGTTTGGTTCAGTCTTTCAATGGAAACAATAGCATTCCATAAAAAGATCACTAAATCATCAGCAAAGGCTCTGACTTTAAATTTTTGGTTCTTAATTCAGACATTTTCAATTTGTGGGGCTTGTTTTATTTGCTTATTTTAAATTTCTATTACAATTAAAAGAGCAGTGGAGACAGTGGGCAACCATGTCTTGTACCTTTTTGGATGTGAAGGTTTTCTGACTTTTGTGCGTTTATTAGTAGGTGTGCTGTTTGGTTCTGGCAGATCAATGATATCCAGTGTAAAAAGATAGTACCCAAATCCATTCGTCTTAGGACCTCATTCATAAAAGTCCAGTTTACATTATCAAATGCGTTCTCTGCATCAACAAATATCATTGCTAGTTTTTTCGCATGTAGTTTATGAAAATGTTCAGTTATATTGAGAATTATATGAATATTATCTTTTAAATGTTGTTTCGGGAGGAAGCCTAACTGGTCTTCATGTATCCAGTGTTTCAGGATTTTCTTTAATCTCTGCCAAAATGGAGGCAAATAATTTGTAATCTATGTTAAGCAAAGAGATTATCTTACAGTTTTTCACTTCTGAGGGTGATTCTTTTGATTCTTTTGGGATTAAAGTTATAATAGCTTCACCCCAAGAAGTAGATCGGTTTTTGATGATCATTCGATTCATTATTTCTTGCAGAGGATTAATTAATTGATGGGAGAAGATTTTGTAATATTGGGCCATAAATCTGTCAGGACTTTTGCAATTTTTAAATTCCCGATGGCTGATAAAATTTGCATCTTAGAGAATGTTTTATTATCCTGTCATAATTATGGGAGGAGATTTCAATATGGTTATGGACAAGTGGGAAAATAAATCTGACCCGGCAATAAGGGATAGATTGAATAATATTACAGCGTTGAATAAGTTGATGAACAGAAATGGGTTAAAAGCTATTTGGAGGTTGATAAAGGGGATGGAAAGAAGTATACTTATTACTCATTGGTGCATAAAAATTATTCTAGAATAGATTTTATTTCTGTTTCAAAGAATATACTGCTGAGGTTATTAAATATGTAAATAAGAGTGATAAAAGTCACAGACCATGCCTTGGTAAATATGGAAATTGTACTTAAGAAGGAATATAGAGAAGCGAAAAGATGGCGGTTCGACACCAGAATACTTAATTACAAGGATATCGTGAATAAGATTGAAAAGGAATGGCAAGAGATTTGAGATATTAATAATAGGCAGGTTTCTCCAGCAGTGTTATGGGACATATGGAAGCGGTGGCAAGGGGGATTTATGTCAAGGAATCATAATTTTAAAAAATGAGAGAAAAAATTAAAATTAGAAATGGTGATTAAACAAATTAGAGAATGAGTATGTAACAGGAGTAAACAAATTTGTATAAAACTACAATCAAAAAGAAATAGAGAAAATAGAAATTGATGAAGTTCAGAGGAATTTGATATATTTCAGGAGGGCTTGTTTTTTATATAGTAATAAGAATTCTAAAATCTTGGCCAGATCTGCACAGTTCAAAAAAGTAAGAAACATGATTGGGGTAGTTAAAGATAAAACAGATAGGTTATGTAGGAAGGATAAGGAAAGATAAAAATATTGGAAGAATATTGTCAAGAATTATATTTAGCAGAGAAAAAGTCAGTGGAAAATATTGAGGAACATATTGAAAAAAATTGGAAAATAAAAATAACGAGGAGGATAAGGGATTGATGGAAAAACTGGTTTTGGAAAAAGAAAAAGAAGAAGTTATAGATAATTTAAAGGAGGTAAATCACCAGGAATGGATGGGTTGGGACCAGAATATTATAAAACGTTTAGAAAGAACTTAACACCTAATTTGAGAGTATTATATAATAAAATAATAAGTGGAGATAGGATGCCACCATCATGGGAACAGTTTTAATAATATTGATTCCAAAACCAGATAAAGATTTGGAAGATCCAGGATCATACAGACCTATATCATTACTAAATCAAGATCCTAAAATATTGACAGCAATAATGGTAAAAGGAATGAATAAGTGTATTTGCAAAAACATCAGTGTCGTTTGGGCAAGCAAGGCAGATGTCAAATTTAATTGGTGTATTGAATGAAATGAATATCATTAAGAGGAACAGACAAAAAGCAGGAATTATTGTGTTGGATATATACAAGACCTTTGACTGTGTGGAATGGCCAGCATTAAGAATAACATTAAAAACATTGGGATTGGGTGAAAAATTTAGAGGGTTGATAAACCAGTTGTAGTAATGGTAATGGTGAATGATGGATTAACAAAAGAAATTCAAATATCTTAGAAGTACAAGACAAGGTTGTCCTCTATCTCCGATTTTATTTGCAGTTGTTATTGTAATTTTGGGAAGTGTTATCAGAAATGATGAAAATTTGGAGGGAATTGGGATTAAGGAAAAGAATAAAGTAAGTTTGCTGATGATACTTTGTTGGCAATTAAAGATCCGATAAAGAAAATGGATAGATTATGTAAACGAACATGTAAAAGAAGTTGGAGGAATGACAGGGTTACAAATAAATTAGGATAAATCAGAGTTAATGTTGTTTAATGACACTAAGATGAAAGAGCAAGATTTTTTAAACGAAGGAAAAATAGAAGATTAAAGGAAGCAACCAAATACTTAGGAATAAATATCACAAAAAATCTAAAAAGTTTAAAGAAGTTATAATAAATTAAGAGAAGAATTAAAACAGAAATTAGAAGAATATAAAAATATTAAGTTATCATGGTTTGGAAGAATTCCATTAGTGAAAATGAAAACATGACCTAAGATTAATTTTTTATTTAGGATGCTACCAATAAAAATAACAGAAATAGAATTGAAAAATTGGCAATGACTAGTGAATAATTTTTGTAATGGAAATAAGAAAGCGAGGGTCAATAAGAAGTTTTGGTACAACCCCCCAAAAGAAGGTGGATTGGACCTCCCCAATTTAAAATGGTGTTATTTTTTTTAAAATATTTTTATTAAAAGTTTTGTTGCATAAAAAACAGAGTGGATATACCCCATTATCAGATATATCACGCCCTCCCCCGGCTTCCATATTATTTTACTCCAGTTGTGTCTTCTTTGTTTCCGTTTACCAAAAGAAAAAGGAATAACAGTTACATTTTACAGAAAAGAAAACAATAATATTCTTTTTTTGCTTTCATATATGTTTAAATTTTTATGCATTCCAAAACTCTTTTCCATTCCCTTTCAAAGTTCTGAATAGGTTTATTTTTCAATGAAAATGCTAACTTTTCTGTCTCTACCATATCCAGAACTTTTAATTTCCACTCTTCTAAATCAATATCTTTTTTTTCTTTCCAATGTTGCGCATATGTCAACCTTGCAGCTGTTATCAAATGTAGCAATGTCTTCTGATGACTTCTAATCTCCCTTTGTTGTCCTAACGTGTTTAACAAATAAAATTCCGGTATCATTTCAAAATTCGCTTTACAGATTTTTTGAATTTCATCATGTATCTGCTTCCAGAACTTTCTTGCCCTTCCACAAGTCCACCACATATGAAAAAAGGACCCAATCTTTTCATCACACTTCCAACCTTTCACATTCCCTTTTTTAGTTATTTTATGCAATCTTTCTGGGGTCATATATCACAAATTTAAAATGTTATTCTAATGCAAATCAATTGAGATATATTATAGATGGAGTCTTGGGCAAAGGGAATTTTAGAATGGGTAGAGGTGGAAATAAGGGAAATTGAGAGGAGAAGATATTGTTTTGGAACGTTGGTAAGAGAGAAATAGAAAAAATAGAAAACCCCTATTTGAAGACTGTATTAGAAATTTGGAAAGAAAAATGAGAAAAAATTAATGCTGGCTATTTCACCATTAATCTCAGTAGTGATGATGGAAAAATTTCCAAAGAATTTGAGAGATGAATTAGAGAAGGAATGAAAGAAGCGGAGAATATATAAGTGAAAAGACTAGATGAATGTAATGACAAATAAAGGTAAAATAAAAGAGAGATTGCATGGTACTAAGATGTCATGGTTTAATTATATTCAGTTAGGGCAGTGGACAAGGAATTGGAATAGTAATAATAAAGATATTAGAGAATACACTAGATTTGAACAAATGATTAGGCAAATGGAGGAAAATGAAATATTGAAGGGTACCACAGGTGAAATATATAAAATATTGTCAGTAGATGAAGATGAAGATGAATATCTTAGAGAAATATGGGAGGAAGAACTAGCACAAAAAAGAGATATTCAAGAATGGGGAAAGATTTGGAATCAGTGTCATTTAAAAAAATTATCTGAAAGGATGAAAGAGGATTGTTATAGATTGGTCTGGAGATGGTACGTAACACCAGTAAGGTTAAACCATATATAAAAGAAACACTCAAGGTTATGTTGGAGGGGTTGCCAAGAGAGTGGCACATATATTCATATGTGGTGGAATTATGAAGGTATATAGAAATTTTGGCAAATTGTGTTTAAAGAGATAAAAGAGATAGCAGGAATTGACTTACAAATATGTCCGAGTATAGCGTTGTTGTCTATATTTGGTAAGGTTAATTGTAGCCAGGCAATAATTACAAATTTATTAACTGCAGCAAGGTTAATTATATCAAGAAAATGGAAAACGCAGGAAGATTTTCAAATAAAGGATTGGTATAAAAAATGTGGAAAATAGTGATTAATGATAAGCTAACATGTCAAATTAAAGTCAAAAAAGGAATAATGAAAGAGAATGATTTTGAAGAAATATGGAAGATATTTGTGGAAAAAGTCCTAATAAAAGAGGGAAGTGTCACACCTCCACAAGGAGAATTACAGTTTTGGAAAGCAGAGTAAGCTGAAAGGTAATTACCTCGAGGGATGGCTTTACACTTAGTGTTAGGGCTTACATTTAGGATTTCATTTAAGGTTATATTTAAGGTTACATTTAAGGTTAGAATTAGTATTAATACGTTTAGTAATAGGATCATGTTTAGTAACAGCAATAGGTTAGATATAGTTGAAAAGAATAAAGTTAAGAATGTAACAAAAATATATAAGCAAGATGATATATAACATGTGGAATAAGTATATGATGATAAAGGATCTGGGAAGAAATAATAATGTAAGCTTTTTCATTGTAATGTTTTTTCACTTTTATGATAATAACGTAGTGTTATGTTTTGTTTTTTCCTTTATAATTAATAAAAAAAATTAAAAAGCTGTAAAAAAGAAGATTGGTGTATTTAATTCACTTTTGACTGTTGTCAATTTGTGCTATTTTTATTTGGTCAAGATATCTGTTGATTTGATCCATTTTTTTCTGTTGGTAAGTCTGTTTGTTTAAACAATTTCTCAAAATAATCCTCAAATATAGTCTTTATTTAGTTTGTTTTCTATGTATTGTTTTTCCCTTTTTGATTTCCAAGTTTAGTCTTTTTCTTTTTTCTTTTTTCAAGTTATATGTCAGCCATTTTCCAATTTCATTTGACTGTTCAAAATATGTTTGGTTTGTAAATTTCAGTTTCTTTTCAATTTCTATAGTATCGTTAATTGATACTTGTTTTTGTACAGCTTTTTATTCCGATTTAATTTTTGGGTTTTTAGGTTCAGTTTCCTTCTTCTCCAATGCTTCATATAGAATTTGTTCTTTCTCTTTCCCCTTTTCTTTTCAAATAAGCTTCCTGTTGTATGAAGAAGCTGCACGGCACGGTTTTTCCTGCATCCCATACCACGTTAATTGGAGTCTTTTTTTTCAAATTCTTTTTGAAAAAAATGCTTTAACTCAAGGTTACCTTTTTTCAATTGCATTTTCATCTTTCAACAGTGAGTCCTTTAATGTCTACTGATATTTTTCTTACTGCAGTAGCAATAAAATGGGACTATGGTTGGAAAGTGTTCTTGGCATCATCTCCATCTTTTTAATTATTTTACTTAAACATTTGGATGAAAAGAATGTGTTGATCCTCAACCAGCTCTTATATTTATCTGAAAAATATGTATTTTCTTTTTCATTGCCACTTAAATAGCGCCAAACATCCATCAAAGAAAGCATTGGCTAATTTTCTTTGATTGGTTTTTGTTTTATCTATTGTTCTGTTTAAGATTGGGTTTATCACTCCATTCCAACCCCCCGTTAGAAGCATATTTTGGTATTCCAGTTCTGAATTTTTTTGTAGAATCTTCACATTAAAATCGGAGTTATTTTCTAAGGGGCCACAGATTCCTACTAATAAGAATTTTGTTTCAACCGTATCAATTTTGATTCCTAGGTAGTGTCTTTTCAAGTCATTGAATACTTGTTTAGCTTTATATGTTCTATTCACATGAAAGGACACTCCTTTTTTCTTCTTGTCTGTTGTTGAGGAGAAATCTTTGCCCAATTTGGAATGTTTCAGGAATTTTAAGTCCTTTGTTCTTATGTGTGTTTCTTGAAGGTAAATAACATCCAACTTTTGGTTTTCCAGAATGTGGAAGAACGTTTTCCTTTTAATTGGGGAATTCAGGCCACTAACATTCCATGATAAAATTTTTGTATTTGTTTCCTTATTTTGAGTGAATCAAATATTAATCTTCCTATAATTGCTTTCTTCTTTTTTACTCTAGATCTGTCGATGATTCTTCTTCTTCTTCTTCTTGATTTGGGTCTGTCTCTTGCTCTTCTGTCTGGGGGTTCTTTTCAAAGATCTGTATCTGCTTTACCTCTGGACTCTTTCTGTAGTCTCAATTCAGCTTTCACTTCTTTGTCTTTTGTTGGAGGAGTAACTTTTTGTTCTTCTGATTAGTTCTTCACCATGGTGGCATAAAAATTCACAAGCTTGCAAAGTGGTATTCAATGTTTACCTTTTCTGGTGGAATATGAAGGAAATAACTTCAAGTCGACACCATCTATAATTTTTTTTTTTTTTTAGGATTTGGGTTATGAAGGCATAGTCCTTTCTTTTCTTTAGAATTTGGGGTGGAATGTCTTTAAATGTTTTCATTTCATTATTCTCCACAATTAATTTTTACAAGCAATTTTGTTATAATATTAAATTTTTTCACATGTTCTCTCACAAAATAAATCACAATGTCCGTAGGAACATTTCTCTTTTTTGTTATAAGGGAGCTTATTCTAAACATCAGTTTCTGAGTCCATTTGTTCAGGGGACCAACCAATGAATTCTGCAAGGGCAGGAATCAGACAAGAGTAAAGATCTTCCTGTTATCTCTCTTCGAGGCCCCATAATTTTATACGTTTCTTTCTAAATTCAATTTCTGTGGATGTACTTTTGAATTTCTCTTGCTCCACTGTTTTTCCTAATTTGAAGTATGTTTTTCAGGTTTTGTAGTTTGTGTTTGTAGATCATCTACTTTCTAATTCATAAATTGTTCTGTCACCTTTTCTAACTTTTGGCCAAAATTCTCCAATTCATGTTTGATCTAATTTTTAATTTGCATGTTTGTTTCCTTTATTTCTTTCAGTTCCATCATCTTCTCAGTCTTAAATTTTCTTAGTTCTTCTAAAAATAAATTTGATTCCATTGATTTAGGTTGTAACTGAATAGGTGGTCTTCGCTGGCCTTGTAGTTGTAGTTGTAATTGGGTTTGTCTAGTAGCTTTCTTTCATGGTAACATATTTGACCTTCTTTTATTTCTTTTATTCTTTTTTAATTTTTTCCTTTCTTCGTCTTTTCTTTTCCTAATCTTTCTTTCTTTTCTCTTACCAAATTGCTTATATGAAATAAATTTGTAGATGTTAGACAGCATTAAAGTTAACAGTGTTAACCATTAATCTTAAAATTACAAGGTTATTGATCTTAGAGGAGAAAGAAAAAAAATTAGTAATCAAATATTGAATAAATGTATATATTGATTATATAATTATTGTTACCCTAAAGAAATCAGATATTGAGACCCAAAATTCTTAGTTTAAAAGCTTAGCAAAATTCTCTTAAAGTGATATAGTGTAGTATAGAAAATATAAATCAATATAGTTTAAAAAATATGCAGTATTTTCAAACAGGTATCTTAATGTAATAAATGGAGTAATGAAATAAATTTTAGCTTATTGTACTTGCAATGAAGCATCGTGTAAAATAAATTTGTTTTTAGGAGAATGTTACCTATAACCATGTATTAATATAACACAGAAATTAGTTTAGTGCAAAAAAACCCCCTATTTTTATTGTAATGGTATCTTTATCTTGAAATTAACTTGAACTTCCAAGTTTCATCTAATAGCACTTTTACATATACATTTCCACTAGTGCACTTTAAGTATGTTAAATATATTAAATGTTCACCCAGCAGAGAGAGCTGCAGACTTATATTTCTCTTTGGTACTTCTCCCCTTTCCCCCCCTCTATAGATGAAGGGGGGGGAAGGGCTGAGTTACCAAGGGAGACGAGAAAAATGTAGACCTTGGAGAGATAAAGCTGGCTTTCTGCCCTTTCAAGGGCAGCTTATTTCAATAAGCTGAAATTACTCAGCAGTTATAACAGTGTTGCAGTAGATTAGAAAGAAAGAAGAATTCCTAGTGTCTGAATTCAGTTTAAATAATAATGGATCTGAAGATCTGTGAAGCCTGTGAGCTTAATTACTTGTTTCTTGTTTTAAATTTGAAAGTCTGGAGAACTGAGGTAGTGATTTTTTTAGTCACAGTTTTTACCTGTTTGTTCCCAATTAGAATTTGTTCTTTGTTCTTCACAAGGCTTATTGAAACAGTTCCAGCTGTGGCCTGCTCCTCCTCCCCACTGTGCTCAGTTCAAAATGTCATCATCCCAATCCCAAAGTATGTTCTTTAGTTAGGAAATCAGATTTTCAGCTTGTAAATAGGTGTATATATCTGGAAAGTGTATGAATTCTTTGAAAAAATATGAGCTCAATAAATCTAGCAAGTTCAGGTTGTTCAGCAAGTCCCATAAATCTGGCAGATTCAGTAATCAATGTAAATGTAATGAATTTACCACTAATTCTGATTATGTATTTTATATTGGTCAAAGTCAGATCAGTTCAGCTCAGGAATCAAATCAAATCATTGCCACTGATATCGCTTGCAGTCAGTCAGTCCTCTCCAATTCTCCACCTTGAGCTCTCTAATAAATAAATGTCAAAACAGTCAGTAGAGGGATCATGCAGATGTTACTCTGATTCCTGGGGGTCCTGGGAGGGACACCTAAATGCACTCTCAGTGTTATAAGTTGGGAAAATTAGCCAAGAGCACAGCCTAGCAATACGAGAGGCAGGGTAACGTAGCGAGATCTTGAACCCTATGTTTACGGGGTCAGGCCGAGTCAAGGAGCACGCAGAAATTGAAATAATAAATGATATTTTACTGAAAACACAAACAGTGTATGCAGCACATTTGCACAGATAACTAAAGAGATAAAGATTGGAGTGGGATAGAGGGATTTTTAGAGGAGTTGTTGGTTTGGGTGATACTTCACCTGTCCTGAAGCCCGGTTGGAAGCGGAGAAGCTGGGGAATGTGGATCTCAGCACGTGGAGCTGAGGGGAAGGCTCGCTGGACAAAGCGACAGCAAGGCGGGATGGAAGCCAAGAGCGATCCAAGGAAGCGCTCAAAGTCAGGGGTTTTTATAAGGAGAATTGTGACCGCAGGCTAGTTCGGACTTGGGGAAAACAATGAGTTTGGGGCTGGAAACAAAGCCTCCAAAAGGTCAGAATTTGAATGATTGAATTATAGCCAAGTTGTCAGTAGGATAGCCAGTATGCATACGCGGAGTGCTTGAGCGTTGTACAGTCAGATCATCAAGCTGCCAGCGCGGGGCAGGGGATCTTTTGAAAGTTGCGTGCATACCTACTTGAGGTACTTGCCTTGAGGTCTCCTGAAGCTGCGAGTCGGCTGTTTCTGGCCTGCCTGTATTGTGTTGGAATATTACGGCAATTATCGGCCGAGCCCGTGTGCGTGCTTGTCCGGGGGCCTCGCAAGCACGTGGAGGGGAATGGGTAAAGGAGGCCAAATTATTGATATCAAGAGATATCTTTATATCCCACAAGCTCAGGCTAGCCAGGGCAGTAACACAGAGATGAAAGGGAAAATTGGAAAGTTGGAACTATGTATCTAATGAGAGAAATGAGGAAGTGTGAAATCACACAGTTCTTTTGAAGGAGCTCCAGAGAAAAAAGTCCATTTTTCCAGGGAGCTGAAACTAGTTTTAAAGGAAGCCTTGATCAATCTCTACCACTTTCCCAGTTCAGCTTTGTCACTTCTTAATACCGAGCAGAGTAAATTCCCAAGTGGGATATCAGTCATTAAATCTAGAAGTTTGCAGAGTCAAAAGTAGTGAAGGTTATATCTCACCTAGATCTTCCAAAGATATTAAGGTTGTTTAGGAAAATAAATTCTCATTTACTTTTTCTTTAAATAGTGGCAGAGCTAAATCCCTTTTGGGACCTGCATGAGATAATGGTGGCTCATAACAACCTTCTCAGTGCTGTCCGTGCCCAGAACTTTAGATGTTTTAAATGTGGGAACTGGCACTGGAAACCAGTCTTGCCTTGCCCCTCCAAGCCTGTTCTGCAAGCACCCAATCTCATGAGGCTGCTGTCTTATCCGCAGCTATGTGAGCAGATAGCTTTCACTCCGCCATTGCCGGGGGGGGGACTGATTTCAAATTTTTCAAGGTTAGTTACTAATGTAGAACTATAGTATGTGCTGAAGGTCAGACGCTATCCGTCTGCTTCAGAAGTAGTGGGCTCATATCATGTACCAAGTGGAACGTGTTCATTTGTGACAGTCCAATTAGTAAGGTGTGAGCTGGCTTAGTTTTCCAAGGTTTTTTGTCAGATCATTGTGATTGGTTACATAATCTTTCAGAGTGTATTTTAGTCAAGTTAGCAAGCCCAAGGCTAGATGGGGCCCAGCACAGCTATCTTTCCAGTGAGCCAAGTAGGTGAGCCAGTTGAGATGGTGGTCTGTCGAGCAGGGCCAGTTCCCAGGTCATCAGCTGCTGCTTTTTGGGGCATTTCCAGAACAGAAGGGAGCATTCATAGTTAACGTACAGATACGTAATGTAATGTAGGGTACAGTATGTAACGTAAGGTACAGATATGGTGCTGGTCTCTGGCACATTAAAAAAAAAATCCCTCCAAGGAGGGCCTTGACTGGGGCCTTAGGTCTAACACTATCATAGGCAGATCACAGCCATCTCTTCATAGTTGCCACATGCACAAGGGACCAGGATGGAATCCTCCATACACAGGTTAGGATATTTTTCAAGGGACTTGCATTGCTTGCTGCACCTACAGTGTACCATTCCCCTTCTGGGACCCACACGCTGCCTGAAGGTGCTGATTATTCCACCACCCAAACCTCTAGGGAAAATCTCCTTGAAACAGCTGTCATGGAAGGCCCTCTTTCTGATAGTTGTCAGCTTGGCACACAGAGCATCGGAATTAGGAGCCCTTCTCAGCATCCAGGGAGCTCAGACATGATTCCGTGGTGCTTAACTGGACCTGGTTTCCATCCGTGAGGTGGAATTTGTTTTCTACAGGTTACATTCATCTTGTTCTAGGCACACTTTAGGGCAAGAGAGTGTCTGATTCTAGCCTGAGCAGGTAGCTCAGGTTGTGAATTGCAGCCTGTTACAAGATCATAAATAATCCACTGCCAGAGGGTATACTGGTGCACCCCACTGGGAGCACAGTCAATGCGAGCTCTGCCCACCACGCTTCCCTATTGGCGATCTGCAGAGAGGCCGCATGGGAGTTATCTAACACATTCATTCGGCATGATAGGTTAGACAGTTTTCAGTCAGCTGAGGCTGCGTTGGGGAGGGAAGTCTTACAGCAGGTGGTTGATACTTAGGTGGATTTTTTGTAACGGGTGATGGACCTCTAGAATTGCATGATACCAGCACCACCCACCCTATGTAGGAGAAGCTTTAGCAAATCCCAGTTATTTAGGAGCCCCTTCCCTGCTGGGAAGAGGAACACTGGTCCTACCTGTGAGTGTTCATTTCCAGCAGGTAAGGGACAGACCTCCTCCCCATCCAGTGGGTGCTGGTGTTGCAGTGCCAGAATATCAGAGTGTACACAGGGGTCATGGGGCCCCACAATTTGTGTGTTGTCGTTCTTTGTAGGTATTTGATTACATAATAGTTCTAGTTAGTTACAGTGTTCTTGACTACTGTTATTTAGGGACATATTAGTAAATGATTAAGCATTCTTCTTATCTTTGGAGCATCTTTGTCTTTGACTCTTCAACAACGGGTCTCAGGGGGTTATTCCCCCCACATGGTAAAACCGGCAGGGGTTTTTTTCTTTTTTGTACTGCCTACTAGGAGCAGTGGGAGGAACCAACCCACTTGTTTAGGAGGTTTGTCCCTTGTCTGCTGGAAATGGACGTGTCACAGGTAAGACCAATGTTCCTTTCTGGACTGCTTCTCCAGAACAGCTGCCAAGAAGTGTTTTAAAGCTGTTGTTTCCGATTTTGGCTGTAGTTTGTCACAACATCCAAACTTAGATAGTTGCCATTAGTCTTTAACTATGATGAGTAAAAACAAGCCAACTTCAAAACGTAGTTTACTGTGTATTTTTTCCACAGTTCTTACAGGTAACCACAACTGAGGATTCAAGGTCATACACCATACAGATCTTGCTGTATCACATAATTTACCACTATGTGTAAACTGGACTAGAGTTAGATGGCCTAGTGCCTTAACTCTGAAGAGAACAGTTTCCTGTCATGGTTTTAGTTTAACCTTAGAGAAATAGGTTTTAAAAAAATCTCTCTCTTAATGCAACTAAAAGAAGTGTGAGTAATAGGTGTCAGTGTACATTTCCTGTGATAGCATTTTGTGAATGGGACTCTATCTAGGCTGACAATCATTTTTCCTTTCCTGCAGTCAAGAAACATATATCAAGGCCAGAAGTTAGTTGAGCCTAGGCTCTTGGGAACTGTTAAAATTTAAGGAGGTCTTTATCAGGTATTGCTGCACAGTTGTCAGTTATTACCATTGCCTAGCCTTCTCTACAATCTCAGAAACCTTTATGCAGTTTTACCTGTGGTTTTGTGGAAGGGGGTGAGTTTCTTGGAAATGTTACCTCCATAAAGTTGTGACTTTTCCCCATTCTCATTCGTAGCAACAGCAATCATTCAGGTGGAAGACCAGAACACTGGTGCAATTGAAAACATTATAGTGGAAGTCAAGAAGGAGCCTGAAGCAGAGACTGTAGGAGCTGCAGCAGGAGCCCAGCCAGCTGCGGTGGAAGCGCCCAATGGAGACCTAACCCCAGAGATGATTTTGAGCATGATGGACCGGTGATGGAGGAACAGTTGTGCTGTGACTGAACTGACCTGGGCTCTTTGGAAGTGGCTCAATCCCATTTTTGTTCTTTTTACTTTATTTTTGGCTTTGGGAAATGCATCATTTTTTACACAATTTTACAAAACAACCCAGGAAGCGAAACTTCAAATGATGTTAGAAAGTGATTTGCCTAGAAGTCTCTCTGTTTAATGTTAGCCTAACAGGATCATGGAACATGGGGCAAATTTTAAGTCTCCAGGGGTCACCTACAAGTCACTTGATCCAGTTAGCTCTGAACGGTCTTGTAGTGACAGGCCATGGACAGCCTTCACGCATATAATGTCGAGGGAAACAGAAGCCCAGACTCAAGTCTCCGCCTGCTGCTCTGGATCTGCTTGCACGTTCCTTGAAGCCCTTGGGCGTCGTTTCTCTCTATAGAAGTTTTTAATTGTAAATGCAGACTCGGGAGAGTTGTAAAACTTTTATTGCATTATGGGTTTGCTTTTTTCCCCTCTTCATCTCACTACTGACTGACTCCCTGTCAGGACTGTAGGTTCAGCATGCTCCAGCTGTTTTCTTTCCTCCCAGGTGCTTTGCTTTCTGCAGGGCATCTGTGTAATGATCAAGCTTGTAAATAACTTTTTTTTTACATTTTAATCTTTTTTCCATTTTGATTAAGAGGTTTGAAGGGTGAGGGGAAATGCAGTCTTAAAAGAAAACCTATCATTTTAAACCAATGCAAAAAGGAATTATGCAGGAATTGGTACTGATAAAATATTGGAAACTTATCAACTCAGTTGAAGAACGATACCCAAGTGTTAGAAAATCCGCACCTCAAATCAGTTTCTAGCTACATGGACATGGTCTTGAAATGTGTCACTTAAAGCCCCTTCTTGAGTTTCACGTTTTCACAGCTCTGCTTTTCTTTGCTCTCATTTTTTTGTGTTTTATTAATTCTGTGTTGAAAGCTGAGGTATTAATGTGTAATAGGGCTTCCCAGCCCTGGAAACCTAGAGCAGGAAATTTTACTAGGTCAGTAATTATAAGATTTGGGATCTCTAATTAAAAAGAAAAAACAATGTGAAGTACAAAAAATGATGCCTGTGTATGAACCATCACATGTTAAAACTGCGTAAGCTTTTTATAGAGCCTCAGTCTTGCTGATTTCAAAAGAACTTTCTTCTATGTATTGCTTTTAAGAGAGCTATCAGGTTAGCTATCCGATTCTAGGTTGATGCATTTTTGTACTTAGCTGTACTGTGTGATATTTTTCATTATTTTAGGAAACCAACATTAGCTAAAATGTTACAAAATACACAATGGGTTTGGACTCTGGGAAGAAGAATATACTACTGTACAGCTAATAAATAATGATGATTATTTTGTGTGTCTTGTTTTCTGACTCCTCAAAACCTCATGCAACTTGAAGAAACATCAGTGCAGAGAAGTCTTAAGATGGGTGCATCTTAAGCCATCGTCCACCATTAATTGCATTGTTAGGCGGAACTTGTTCATGTGTTGTACACTTATACATATACACTATGTGTATTCATGTGTTGTACACATATACATATACACATACATATACACTAATATACATTGAATGTTATGTATGCCAGAGCCAGAACCGCATGAGAGTTCAATCTTCTGTTTTCCTACGTTGCTTATAAAGGGTTCCTTGCCAGTCATTTCTGGGATCTTTCATTGCAGTCTTCTCAGTTTATGTCCACATTCATTCATGTAACCAACAAAAAATGGAAGAATGTGGGTTTAGAAACAGAGAACTTTTGAAAAGATCAGATGGAAGTCATGTTACATACCGGTTATGTCATGTTACATACTAGTTATTCTGACCTTTGTTTACCTCAGGTTTGCATTTCCTCTTAGTGTTCTTGGAAATCCACACTGGGCTTGAACCAGGTAGATTGCTACTAGGTAATTTGTTTCACTGCTAATATTGGTTTGCTTTCTTCTGAAATACTTCCCTGGGTGTTATTCTAGGGAACTGATAACTACAAAATCTTGGCCCTTTAAAAATGTGCAGGGAACTGTCTAAATTTAATTAAAAATGGAGAATTTGATGGGAGATTGGCGGGGATGCTGCGCTCTGAAAGAACTGAAGGAGGAAAACATGGAGAATGTTTCATGAAATGGCAGGGCATTGCCACTTGGTTGCAGGTAGTGACAGCCTACTTGCTATTTGGGTTTCAGAAAACCTCTGGGTTTTCTCAAGTGCTTTGGGTGTTTCATGTGCTTTCTCAGTAAACAGCCTGGTAATGTTAGTCCAGTGTCAGAGCTGAGCTGTACCATCCACGGCTTGTTCTAAGTTGTGCCAATTTGGACGGTAAGTGAGAGTCCTTCTTTATGCTTCCCCTGTTGAAAGCAAATCAGTACAGGTGTACCTCATTTAACAAAGTAGTTACGTTTGTAGACATTATTTTGGTAACAAAATTTCATATCAGAGGAAGAAATAGCGTGGAAAGAATAGAGATTCCTATACACGCACACAGCTATTCAACAGATTTTTTTATTCAAAATTCACTATGCGTATCTTAAATAAAAACAGGCAAGTAAACAAAAGCATTTTCAACCTTCTGGAGACCAGTTGAAGTCTTCTTTAAAAATCCATTCAGATATTATTTTTCCTTCCACTTTTCTTATTTTTCTTTTGGAAGCCAGTCTTGCAGATCTGTGCTGCTTTAACATCCTGGGGAAAGCTCATGAGACAGACTTACCTGTGCATGCATAGTATGGGATTTTGGAGGCAGTTTCTGTTTCTTCTTTTTGGTCTCTGTGCCTCAGTTTTGCACCTGTGCAGAGAACTCCACTGGAATGCTCCAGAGCTGAGTAGTTTGGCAGGAACCCTGCCCCCTCCTGCATATGGTGTGTGTTCGGGGCCACCAAGCTGTCTCCTCAGTTTCTTTTCATCCACCATTCGAGTTGCTTCTGCTGCCTTGTTCTGCTGTTTAGCAGCTTCTTTTTTGTATTTTCTCCTCTTGGTTTGCATTTCTTCATTAGGATTTCTTACAAAGCAAAACCTGTTTCTTCTTTGCAGTGTCTGTAACTCACACAAATGGGGCATCTGTGCCTGCACAGTGCGCTGTTTGTAACTTTCTAGAGCACTGGAATCCCACCCCATCTCCTGACCCTATATAAGGCACCTTCCTGCCCAAACCCCCAGTTCCTTTATATCTGCTGCAGTAGCAGCACCATTAGGAGCCTTCAGAGCTTTCCCTCACTGTCTACAGTTAATTATTTCCAAATTACCAGTTTGTGGATTTAGTTTTCAGCTTGTTCTCCATTTTGGCTTCAGTATCTGGTTCTTAGTCTTAGGTCTTCACTCACAGTCTTGTTCATGACTTAGAGTTTTGTCTCTCCATTTTATGGTCCAGGCAGCTATATTTAAACGCTGCTCCTCTTGTAGAGGTAAGATCCTGGATAAGGTCGGCGATTCTAAGTGTCTTTTCTACTTGGGAGAAGTCCACAACGTAGGATCTTGTTCTCGTTGTTAGCTCTTTATCCTGCAGACAAGGTGTAACAGAGCAGCCAGGCTCAAGGCCTTGCTCTGAGAAAAGATGTTAAGTGCTTCTGACATGGCTTTCTCACACTGCCTCAGTATTGATAGCTAAATCTGGGAGTTTGAGTGGGATCGAAACCTCCCTCCACAACCACTACTTTTTCTATGGTGAGACCTCCTTCCCTTCTCGACCGGTCCATCCTTCTTCAACTCCTGCTTTGGTACCAACGATTCCATCTATTCTTCAGTATCGAGAAATACCCATACTAATGAAGGCAAAGGCCAGCATTCCTCCCCGGGATGATTTTGTCTTAAGGATAGGAGGAGGGTGCCTTCAACACTGGGAAAATCTATCTCAGAAGCAATTTCCAAGAAATAGAAAAAGAAGAAAATAAGAATGCTTTTCCTAGATGTCATTCTCGTGAGAGACACCTGCAGCAACCATTGCCAGTGCAGGAGGTCTTAGTCTCTACTGAACTTCACTTGTTACCTTGGGAGACCACAGTCTCCACTCTAGTAGGTGTTTCACCATTGAAATCGCAAGGCCCCATGCATTCTCCAAGTGTTGTCGAATCCCAAGTACCCTCGGATGGAGAAATCATTGACTTCCCCAAGACATCCCACTACGTCCATATGGGAATGCTCTCCCTCTCAATCTCAGTCACAGGACCAAGGAATGGTTACAATCCAGGGCTCATCCTCTGCCGCCTCCTTGGCATCATCATTGTCGTCCTTTGCCTTCTGTATGATCTTAATCTGCATCGACAGCTTGCTCTGCCCATACCTACCACCAGCTCCAGTGTCTTAGAGATGATCGCCATTGGTGCCATTCTTACAGAGACAGGTTGTTCATATGCATATTCACAATACTCTTTGTATGACTCGGCTGGTCTCACCCTTTCATCTGAGGAGTGTTAATAGAGGTCATCATCACCATCATGGTCAGTAGCAATACAACACGATCTACTACATGCCATGTCAACCAAAGGTACTCATCATCACTTCAGAGCCGCTCTGTGTCCACCTCCCTATCGAGATATCCTGCCAGGAGGAGGCATAGATGGGACGCTGCTGCTGCCTCTGTCACCCTGCAGGTCTCTTGTACTGACACTGCACAGCCTTTGGGTGAGCCAGTCCCAGAAGCCAAGTGTGTTACCGTAACACCTGAAAATTACCAGCAACCATCACGATCTCCTTCAGCTTTTTCTCAAGAGTCAATATCTGATCTTGTACAGCCTCTTCCTGAGGGCTGGGTCATTGATTGTGACCCCATCCCTCCAACTGACAATGTACGGTCCTTTGCCAACCAAATGTTATGGCTCCTGAAATCTCCAAGTGGAGCACCAAAGGGACCCTATTTTTCAGCAACTTCTAGACCTATGGCCAGCCCTGTGTTACCCTGACTTCTGGGGGTCCCTTGGGGGACACTTTGATTTCCTCCAAAAACGCTAAGATTGGGGAAATTAGCGGAGCACTGGCTATAGCAAAACGAGGGGCAGGGTAACCCAGCAGGATCTTTTACCCAACTTTACGGGGTCAGGCCAAGCAAAAACCAGACAATGTACCAAACAAATGAATTCTATTAAATGAATATAGTACCACGCACCAATGCACTCACTCACTCGCTCATGCACACAAGGCCTGTTGAGAAGGAAAAGAGGTGAAAATGGATAGGGGATATAGCAAAGGGAATGTAGAGATGGTGATGCTGCACCTATCCTGAAGTCTTCGGTCCGGGAAGTGGCGAGAAGAACGGAGCTGAGCAAAGAGACGGCTGAAGGGATCACTCAACTAACAGAGTGCCGTTCCGCTAGCATGGCGGGGAGTTCTCTGAAGAGACCCTCAAAAACTAGGACTACTTACAGGGCAGAACATACCTCGAGGGCAGGCCCTCTCCCGGGAAGAACAGTGGCCACAACAAAGGAAGGAGTGCCATGCAATGGCAACTTGGTAGTTTGCATTATTGGTTTATGCTGGGTTGCAGTATTGGTTTATGTAGATGGACCTTGCCTTGTAGGATTTTCCAGAGTCAAAGTTGCTCAACCTGGGGAAAACACGCTCATCCCCTCAAGTTGGCTATTCTTGGCTGAGGACCCTTTGCTTATGTGGATGTGTATAGCCTGAGGTCTCCTTGGGCTACGTGACTGGCGATTTTTCTGGTCTTGACCTGTTTTAGGTCGTTCGACCTCTTTGCCTACGCGCCCACCTCTCTGGCATGGCGGGCATATCTGATATCAAATTTATAGTCCCCAGGATAGAGTATGCTGGTGGGGTAACAGTTGCCTTTCTTGCCTTACCTAGTCCACATGTTAAAGAAGTCCTGGGTGTCTCCTTTTTCAGTCTCATCCACAGCTAGGAAGTTAGAATCTCTTTATAAAGTAGTTGAGATGGGGGTGTTACCCTGTTTTCTGGGGGTCCCGGGAGGGACACCAAATTGCTACAAGTTGGGGAAATTAGTTCAGAGCACAAGTTGGCAAAACGAGAGGCAGGGTAACTTAGCAGGATCTTGCAACCCAGTGTTTATGGGGTCAGGCCAAGCCAAGAAGCAGACCGGTTGGAAAATAATGAATAATCTCTATTAAATACAGGCACACAATGTAAGCAACACAAGCACACAGATAACTAAGGAAAATAAAGGTGTGAGTAAGATAGCGGGATTTTCAGAGGGATAGTTGGTTCGGGTGATACGAAGCCTGTCCTGAAGTCCGGAAGAAAATGGAGAGCGAAGCTGGGGTTCGATGTATCTCAGCACGTGGAGCTGAGGGGAAGCTCGCCAAGCGATGCGGCAGCAAGGCGGTCTGGAACTCGGGAGCGATCCAAAGAAGCGCTCAAAGTCAGGGGTTTTTATAAGGAGAATTGTGACCGCAGGATTTGGAGTTGGAGACAAAGCCTCCGAAAGGTCAGAATTTGAATGATTGAATTAGAGCCGAATATATCAATAGAGTAGCCGGTATGCAAACGCGGAGTACTTGAGCGTTGTATAGTTCGATCATTAGGCTGCCAGCGCCAGGCAGAGGATCTTTTGAGAGCTGCTCGCATACCTAATGGAGTACTTGCCTTGAGGTCTCCTAAAGCGGCGAGTCGGCTGTTTTCTGGCCTGCCTGTATTGTCTAGGAATATTACGGCGATTATCGGCCGAGCCTGTATGCGTGCTTGTCCGGGGCTTCTCAAGCACGTGGAAGGGATATGTGAAGCCGAATTAGTGGTATCAGAAGATATCTTTTATATCCCCAAAGCTCGGGCTGGCCAGGGCAGTAACGGGGGGCAGAATGATTGGTGCAGCACCTCAAACCAAATTCTATAATTGTTGATGCAGCCCACTCCACAATGTCCCAGAGGCTATATTCCACTGTTGCTGATAAAGAGGGGGAGAAACTGGACTGTCCAGGTAGGAAGTTCTATTCCAACACTGCTCTCTTTGTTTCAGATTTTGAATTACAGGACATGCATGGGAGCATACCAACAGTTCATTTGGAATACGGTGAAACCCAACCTAGATTGCCTCCCAGAAAAAGATAGGAGGAAAGTGACTGTATTGTATGGAGAGGCCCACCACCTTGCCCTCAGGCAGATTACAGTGGTTGCTTACTGCAGTGGTAAGGCTTTAGCTGGAGTTGTCTCCCTTCAATGCCATGCTTGGCTCCTTTCTTCTGGTCTTTCTCAGCAGGCTAAAGCTACAGTTGACGATCTTCCATTCAACAAGGCAGGGCCTGTTCCGATCATCCAGTGATGTGAAGTTAGAACACACAAAAGACAAGGATCACCGCAAAAAAGTTTCAAATTCAGCCACAGCAGTGTTCCTCTAGATATTGATACCTTCATTTCTCGCAGCCTGTTCGCTGCACATAAAGCCCTACATCAACAAGACAGCAATCTTCTCAAGCAGCATCACAACAGCCATCTTCTTGCAGTCTCCCGACAGCTAGTTACAGGCCTTTGCAATAGAAGAAAAGGCAGTCTGACAGCTCAAAATGCTGTGTTTGACAGTCCTTGTGTTTGATGGTTATGGACACTGCATTTGCTACCATTTCCATCTCAACAACTTCCACCATCTTCGATACTGTCATTGAAACCACTCCACCAAATCCCCATGTTGTCGATTCACCTTCAACACCACTTCGCAATCGTCCCTTTGGAGACAGACTGAGCAAAGTCCACTCCAGCACATCAGACATATGGATTCGCTGCATCATCACCAGGGGGTACACCACAGAATCCTGAAGTCTTCCTGTGTCCATGGGCCATGTCCGTGTAGCTCATCCACTGCTGGCACTGAAGAAAGAGATTGACACTTTACTTCAAAAAGGAGCCGTAGACCTGTTACCGCCTTGGCAGACCCCGTCCCGGGGGGATATAAAATTAATATCAAATATATCCTCTATGCCAGAGAGGTTGCCCAAGTGGGTGCGTAGACAAATAGGTCAAGCGACCGGACATAGGTCAAGGCCAGGAAAATCCCCAGTCACGTTTCCCAGGGAAATCTCAGGCTAGGCGCGTCTGCACAAACAAAGGGTCCTCAGCCACAAAAAGCCAACTTGAGGGGATCACCGGGTTTTCCCCATATTGAGCAATGCTTGTTTCAATGAATCCTACAAGAACGAGGTCCATTTACAAACCATCAAGTCGCTATTGTGTGGTATTCTTCCTTCTATTTTGGCCATCATTCTTCCCGGGAAAGGGAAGGTACATTCTGCCCTATAAGTAGTCCCCGGGGGACCTTCGGAGAACTCCCCACTACTCTAGCAGACTGGCACTCTGTTAGTCGCGTGCTCCCCTCAGCCACCTCTCATCGCTGAGCGCCTTCTTTCTTGCTGCTTCTCAGACTGAAGACTTCTGGACAGGTGCCGTATCACCGCCTTTATACCCTCTCCATTTTATCCCCTATAATTTTTCACTTCTTTCCCTTCTCCATAGGCCTTGTATGCGTGGGTGAGTGACTGTGTTGATGCATGAGAACATATTTGCTAATAAAATCCATTCATTAGTAAGATTGTCTGGCTTTTTGCTTGGTCTGATCCCATAAAAATTGGGTTGAAGGTCTCGCTGTGTTACCCTGTCTCTCGTTCTGTCAAGCTAGTGCTCCACTAATTTCCCCAGTCTTTGCATTTTTGGAACGAATCAATGTGTCCCCCAGGTGATACCCAGAAGTCAGCGTAACAGATCCCATTCCACCCTCTTCCCTGCACTATGGCTTTTCTTCCCAATACTTTCCGGTATCCAAGAAGGAGGGTGGCCATACACCGCATCCTCAACCTCTGGGGAGTGAACTATTACATCAGACTGAGGCAGTTCAGAATGGTGATTTTCACCATCATATAGAAAGGAGATTGGTTTGCCACACTGGACTTGAAAGGCAGGTACTTCCACATTTTCATCAGGCCCCAACACAAGAGGTTTCTCTCCATCGTGGATAGGAACAGTTCAAGTTCTTCCCTTTGGTCTCAGCACAGCTCCCAGGGTGTTTACCAAAGGTATGGCAATGGTAGAAGCTTCATTATGCCAAACAGACATCATCCTTTTTCCTTACATCGAAGATTGACTCATAGTTGCTTTCTCTCCAGATCACCTTCGTTAAGAGACCAACTCTACCATAAAGTGTCTCAATCATCTCAGTCTGGTGATCAATTATCAGAAGTCTCACCTCATCCCCTGCCAGTGGATCAAATTCATAGTAGTAATTCTGGACTACCAATCCAAGGCCACCTTTCCGGAAACCAACAGGTGGAAGCAGTTACTCAAAGTGACCTCCTGTTTTCACTGCTCCAGACATGTCAGAGCAAGGTTGGTTCAGATCTTCCTCAGACTCATGGCTTTCACCACAGCAGTGACTCCTTTCACCAAGCTACAAATGAGAACTCTACAAGCTTGGTTTCTCAGGACCTTCGATCCACTTCAACAGCATCCATCCAGGTGGCTCGCAGTACCGAGGATAGTCTCCCATTCCCTGATGTGATGGCAGAACGATTGGTGGCCCTTCCTGCCTCCTCCTCCATCGGCATCAGTAACAACAGACGCCTACCTGGCTGGATGGGGAGCACACATTGATGGTCTTGTGGTCAGAGGTCGATGTCAGAAAAAGAACTTCATATAAACACACTGGTGATAGTCAGAGCATTCACAGTGTTCAGAAATCATCTCCACAACAGGATAGTATGTTGACAGACAACACCACTTTCATGTACTACCTGAACAAGCGGGGGGGGGGCACCTGATCAACCACCCTCCTCAACCTAACAATAAATCTTTTGGACTGGTGCATAACCAGACAAATATTTCCCATAGCAGGCGAACTGTCTTAGTGGACATGCTCAGCCGCTGTCTTCTGTCCTGCCATGAATGGAAGTTTCACACAGGTACCTTGAAAGATGTCCAGAACCTGAACAACTCCCCTGGTGAATGTCTTCATATCTCCCAACAAGCAGTGCCACATCTTGTCCTCCAGGACCAGGATCCTCCAGGATCACTGAGGGAGGCATCCCTGTTGAACTGGAAAGGACCTGTTTACACTTTTCCACCATTCCTTCTCATCACCAAGGTGCTGGTGAAGATTCAGCAGAATGGTGCCAGGGCCATTCTGATCACTCCATGGTGGCCCAGTCAACCATGGTTCACGCCCCTGCTAATGCTGTCACGAGGTCAGTATCAAAAGCTTCCATCCAGATCACCACCCAGAATGGTACTGTGCAGCATCTATACATCTCAGCCCTCAAGCTCACAGCATGGAACCGCCTCCACTGACCTCTCTGTCCCAATCATTGAGGCCACCCACAAACCTTCCAGCAGATGCTTGTATAAATGGGCCAAATGTGTGCATTTCCTTCTTGAAAGGCAAGCTGATCCTGGTTCTTTCCGTACCATCAACCTGCTAGATTTCTTGACATCACTAGCAGACGAAGGACTCTCTCTTCCATCAAGTGTTATCTTTCAGCAGTATCATGGCACATGTACTTCTGGACCCTTTCATCAAGAAATTCCTGAAGGGCTACAAGAGCCTTCATCTGCTGCTGTCACCTGTGGTGCCTGACTGGAATTTGCAGCTGGTTCTGTCACAATTGCCAAAAAGACCCTTCAAACCCATGGCCACATGTCACATCAGGCTGCTTTCTTGTAAAACAGCCTTTCTTGTAGTGCTTAAGTCTTCAAAGAGAGCACGTGAGCTTTCTGCTCTTAGAGTAGTTCAACCCTATCTTTGATTTCACACAGAAAAGGTGGTAAAGCACCCAGACGTCTTCCTTTCCAAGGTTGTCTCAGCATTCCACCTCAACTAAGGTATCGTACTTACTGCTTTCACGCAGAACCCATCTTCAGACCTGCAATGCACTGTCTGGACATTGGTTGTGCTGCAGCGTTTAGAAATTCTTTAAGACTTTTCCTTTGATTCTTCTCAAGGGAAGACTACTGGTTTCATTACAAAGATTGTCCAAATGAGTGGCGTCCACCATTAGACTGGCCTATGAACTGGAGGCAAGCAGCCTCCTGCACAACTGAAAAGCCATGCCACCAGCACCCTGGCTGCTTCAACAGCTTTCCTGCAAGGGGTGCCACTACATGAGATCTGCAGAGCTGCTACTTGGTCACAGCCTTCAACCGTTATTTCTCATTATAGACTGGACATTAGATCAAGAAATAATGCTATATTTGGGAGAGCAGTGTTGCTTTTTTCTGTTGCACGAAACTCTTACTTCCTATAGTTAGTAGCTCGCTAGTCCACGAAGAAGAACAGGTTGGTTACCTGTAACTGTGATTCCTCAAGTGGTCATCTGAATGCGCACAACCCCACCCTACCTTTCCTCTTTGTGCCCTTCCGTATCCTTCAGTTCTTTGGCTGCTGCCTTAGGTGGCCATGGAACTGGGGGTCTCGGTGGGAAGGTGCCTTATGTATATACTCTTAGGGGACAAGATGAGGTTCCTGCCAAAACACTTGTTCCAGAGCTCTGGAAGAGGTTCCGAATAGCGCACTGCACAGACACAGATGACCCGCTTGTGTGAGTTCACAGATGACCACTTGAAGAACCACAGTTACAGGTAAGCAACATGTTCTTCTCTATACTCCCCCCCCTTCGGGTTCCTTCCTTTTCTTCTGTATTGTAATGGCCTCTACATTTCTGTTTAAGCACTGCTCCTCCTGCAATAGAAAAGTTTATCTGTCAGATGCTCACGACAAGTGCCTATACTGTCTAGGGGAGAAGCTTTAGTTTCATTCCCATTAGTTGTGGAGTTGTGGAGATGTCGTGAGAAAAGGAAGGAACCCGAAGGGGGGGGAGTATAGAGAAGAACATGTTGCTTACCTGTAACTGTGGTTCTTCAAGTGGTCATCTGTGAACTCACACAAGCGGGTCATCTGTGTCTGTGCAGTGCGCTATTCGGAACCTCTTCCAGAGCTCTGGAACAAGTGTTTTGGCAGGAACCTCATCTTGTCCCCTAAGAGTATATACATAAGGCACCTTCCCACCGAGACCCCCAGTTCCATGGCCACCTAAGGCAGCAGCCAAAGAACTGAAGGATACGGAAGGGCACAAAGAGGAAAGGTAGGGTGGGGTTGTGCGCATTCAGATGACCACTTGAGGAATCACAGTTACAGGTAACCAACCTGTTCTTCTTCGTGGACTAGCGAGCTACTAACTATAGGAAGTAAGAGTTTCGTGCAACAGAAAAAAGCAACACTGCTCTCCCAAATATAGCATTATTTCTTGATCTAATGTCCAGTCTATAATGAGAAATAACGGTTGAAGGCTGTGACCAAGTAGCAGCTCTGCAGATCTCATGTAGTGGCACCCCTTGCAGGAAAGCTGTTGAAGCAGCCAGGGTGCTGGTGGCATGGCTTTTCAGTTGTGCAGGAGGCTGCTTGCCTCCAGTTCATAGGCCAGTCTAATGGTGGACGCCACTCATTTGGACAATCTTTGTAATGAAACCAGTAGTCTTCCCTTGAGAAGAATCAAAGGAAAAGTCTTAAAGAATTTCTAAACGCTGCAGCACAACCAATGTCCAGACAGTGCATTGCAGGTCTGAAGATGGGTTCTGCGTGAAAGCAGTAAGTACGATACCTTAGTTGAGGTGGAATGCTGAGACAACCTTGGAAAGGAAGACGTCTGGGTGCTTTACCACCTTTTCTGTGTGAAATCAAAGATAGGGTTGAACTACTCTAAGAGCAGAAAGCTCACGTGCTCTCTTTGAAGACTTAAGCACTACAAGAAAGGCTGTTTTACAAGAAAGCAGCCTGATGTGACATGTGGCCATGGGTTTGAAGGGTCTTTTTGGCAATTGTGACAGAACCAGCTGCAAATTCCAGTCAGGCACCACAGGTGACAGCAGCAGATGAAGGCTCTTGTAGCCCTTCAGGAATTTCTTGATGAAAGGGTCCAGAAGTACATGTGCCATGATACTGCTGAAAGATAACACTTGATGGAAGAGAGAGTCCTTCGTCTGCTAGTGATGTCAAGAAATCTAGCAGGTTGATGGTACGGAAAGAACCAGGATCAGCTTGCCTTTCAAGAAGGAAATGCACACATTTGGCCCATTTATACAAGCATCTGCTGGAAGGTTTGTGGGTGGCCTCAATGATTGGGACAGAGAGGTCAGTGGAGGCGGTTCCATGCTGTGAGCTTGAGGGCTGAGATGTATAGATGCTGCACAGTACCATTCTGGGTGGTGATCTGGATGGAAGCTTTTGATACTGACCTCGTGACAGCATTAGCAGGGGCGTGAACCATGGTTGACTGGGCCACCATGGAGTGATCAGAATGGCCCTGGCACCATTCTGCTGAATCTTCACCAGCACCTTGGTGATGAGAAGGAATGGTGGAAAAGTGTAAACAGGTCCTTTCCAGTTCAACAGGGATGCCTCCCTCAGTGATCCTGGAGGATCCTGGTCCTGGAGGACAAGATGTGGCACTGCTTGTTGGGAGATATGAAGACATTCACCAGGGGAGTTGTTCAGGTTCTGGACATCTTTCAAGGTACCTGTGTGAAACTTCCATTCATGGCAGGACAGAAGACAGCGGCTGAGCATGTCCACTAAGACAGTTCGCCTGCTATGGGAAATATTTGTCTGGTTATGCACCAGTCCAAAAGATTTATTGTTAGGTTGAGGAGGGTGGTTGATCAGGTGCCCCCCCCCCGCTTGTTCAGGTAGTACATGAAAGTGGTGTTGTCTGTCAACATACTATCCTGTTGTGGAGATGATTTCTGAACACTGTGAATGCTCTGACTATCACCAGTGTGTTTATATGAAGTTCTTTTTCTGACATCGACCTCTGACCACAAGACCATCAATGTGTGCTCCCCATCCAGCCAGGTAGGCGTCTGTTGTTACTGATGCCGATGGAGGAGGAGGCAGGAAGGGCCACCAATCGTTCTGCCATCACATCAGGGAATGGGAGACTATCCTCGGTACTGCGAGCCACCTGGATGGATGCTGTTGAAGTGGATCGAAGGTCCTGAGAAACCAAGCTTGTAGAGTTCTCATTTGTAGCTTGGTGAAAGGAGTCACTGCTGTGGTGAAAGCCATGAGTCTGAGGAAGATCTGAACCAACCTTGCTCTGACATGTCTGGAGCAGTGAAAACAGGAGGTCACTTTGAGTAACTGCTTCCACCTGTTGGTTTCCGGAAAGGTGGCCTTGGATTGGTAGTCCAGAATTACTACTATGAATTTGATCCACTGGCAGGGGATGAGGTGAGACTTCTGATAATTGATCACCAGACTGAGATGATTGAGACACTTTATGGTAGAGTTGGTCTCTTAACGAAGGTGATCTGGAGAGAAAGCAACTATGAGTCAATCTTCGATGTAAGGAAAAAGGATGATGTCTGTTTGGCATAATGAAGCTTCTACCATTGCCATACCTTTGGTAAACACCCTGGGAGCTGTGCTGAGACCAAAGGGAAGAACTTGAACTGTTCCTATCCACGATGGAGAGAAACCTCTTGTGTTGGGGCCTGATGAAAATGTGGAAGTACCTGCCTTTCAAGTCCAGTGTGGCAAACCAATCTCCTTTCTATATGATGGTGAAAATCACCATTCTGAACTGCCTCAGTCTGATGTAATAGTTCACTCCCCAGAGGTTGAGGATGCGGTGTATGGCCACCCTCCTTCTTGGATACCGGAAAGTATTGGGAAGAAAAGCCATAGTGCAGGGAAGAGGGTGGAATGGGATCTGTTACGCTGACTTCTGGGTATCACCTGGGGGACACATTGATTCGTTCCAAAAATGCAAAGACTGGGGAAATTAGTGGAGCACTAGCTTGACAGAACGAGAGACAGGGTAACACAGCGAGACCTTCAACCCAATTTTTATGGGATCAGACCAAGCAAAAAGCCAGACAATCTTACTAATGAATGGATTTTATTAGCAAATATGTTCTCATGCATCAACACAGTCACTCACCCACGCATACAAGGCCTATGGAGAAGGGAAAGAAGTGAAAAATTATAGGGGATAAAATGGAGAGGGTATAAAGGCGGTGATACGGCACCTGTCCAGAAGTCTTCAGTCTGAGAAGCAGCAAGAAAGAAGGCGCTCAGCGATGAGAGGTGGCTGAGGGGAGCACGCGACTAACAGAGTGCCAGTCTGCTAGAGTAGTGGGGAGTTCTCCGAAGGTCCCCCGGGGACTACTTATAGGGCAGAATGTACCTTCCCTTTCCCGGGAAGAATGATGGCCAAAATAGAAGGAAGAATACCACACAATAGCGACTTGATGGTTTGTAAATGGACCTCGTTCTTGTAGGATTCATTGAAACAAGCATTGCTCAATATGGGGAAAACCCGGTGATCCCCTCAAGTTGGCTTTTTGTGGCTGAGGACCCTTTGTTTGTGCAGACGCGCCTAGCCTGAGATTTCCCTGGGAAACGTGACTGGGGATTTTCCTGGCCTTGACCTATGTCCGGTCGCTTGACCTATTTGTCTACGCACCCACTTGGGCAACCTCTCTGGCATAGAGGATATATTTGATATTAATTTTATATCCCCCCGGGACGGGGTCTGCCAAGGCGGTAACAGGTCTACGGCTCCTTTTTGAAGTAAAGTGTCAATCTCTTTCTTCAGTGCCAGCAGTGGATGAGCTACACGGACATGGCCCATGGACACAGGAAGACTTCAGGATTCTGTGGTGTACCCCCTGGTGATGATGCAGCGAATCCATATGTCTGATGTGCTGGAGTGGACTTTGCTCAGTCTGTCTCCAAAGGGACGATTGCGAAGTGGTGTTGAAGGTGAATCGACAACATGGGGATTTGGTGGAGTGGTTTCAATGACAGTATCGAAGATGGTGGAAGTTGTTGAGATGGAAATGGTAGCAAATGCAGTGTCCATAACCATCAAACACAAGGACTGTCAAACACAGCATTTTGAGCTGTCAGACTGCCTTTTCTTCTATTGCAAAGGCCTGTAACTAGCTGTCGGGAGACTGCAAGAAGATGGCTGTTGTGATGCTGCTTGAGAAGATTGCTGTCTTGTTGATGTAGGGCTTTATGTGCAGCGAACAGGCTGCGAGAAATGAAGGTATCAATATCTAGAGGAACACTGCTGTGGCTGAATTTGAAACTTTTTTGCGGTGATCCTTGTCTTTTGTGTGTTCTAACTTCACATCACTGGATGATCGGAACAGGCCCTGCCTTGTTGAATGGAAGATCGTCAACTGTAGCTTTAGCCTGCTGAGAAAGACCAGAAGAAAGGAGCCAAGCATGGCATTGAAGGGAGACAACTCCAGCTAAAGCCTTACCACTGCAGTAAGCAACCACTGTAATCTGCCTGAGGGCAAGGTGGTGGGCCTCTCCATACAATACAGTCACTTTCCTCCTATCTTTTTCTGGGAGGCAATCTAGGTTGGGTTTCACCGTATTCCAAATGAACTGTTGGTATGCTCCCATGCATGTCCTGTAATTCAAAATCTGAAACAAAGAGAGCAGTGTTGGAATAGAACTTCCTACCTGGACAGTCCAGTTTCTCCCCCTCTTTATCAGCAACAGTGGAATATAGCCTCTGGGACATTGTGGAGTGGGCTGCATCAACAATTATAGAATTTGGTTTGAGGTGCTGCACCAATCATTCTGCCCCCCGTTACTGCCCTGGCCAGCCCGAGCTTTGGGGATATAAAAGATATCTTCTGATACCACTAATTCGGCTTCACATATCCCTTCCACGTGCTTGAGAAGCCCCGGACAAGCACGCATACAGGCTCGGCCGATAATCGCCGTAATATTCCTAGACAATACAGGCAGGCCAGAAAACAGCCGACTCGCCGCTTTAGGAGACCTCAAGGCAAGTACTCCATTAGGTATGCGAGCAGCTCTCAAAAGATCCTCTGCCTGGCGCTGGCAGCCTAATGATCGAACTATACAACGCTCAAGTACTCCGCGTTTGCATACCGGCTACTCTATTGATATATTCGGCTCTAATTCAATCATTCAAATTCTGACCTTTCGGAGGCTTTGTCTCCAACTCCAAATCCTGCGGTCACAATTCTCCTTATAAAAACCCCTGACTTTGAGCGCTTCTTTGGATCGCTCCCGAGTTCCAGACCGCCTTGCTGCCGCATCGCTTGGCGAGCTTCCCCTCAGCTCCACGTGCTGAGATACATCGAACCCCAGCTTCGCTCTCCATTTTCTTCCGGACTTCAGGACAGGCTTCGTATCACCCGAACCAACTATCCCTCTGAAAATCCCGCTATCTTACTCACACCTTTATTTTCCTTAGTTATCTGTGTGCTTGTGTTGCTTACATTGTGTGCCTGTATTTAATAGAGATTATTCATTATTTTCCAACCGGTCTGCTTCTTGGCTTGGCCTGACCCCATAAACACTGGGTTGCAAGATCCTGCTAAGTTACCCTGCCTCTCGTTTTGCCAACTTGTGCTCTGAACTAATTTCCCCAACTTGTAGCAATTTGGTGTCCCTCCCGGGACCCCCAGAAAACAGGGTAACACCCCCATCTCAACTACTTTATAAAGAGATTCTAACTTCCTAGCTGTGGATGAGACTGAAAAAGGAGACACCCAGGACTTCTTTAACATGTGGACTAGGTAAGGCAAGAAAGGCAACTGTTACCCCACCAGCATACTCTATCCTGGGGACTATAAATTTGATATCAGATATGCCCGCCATGCCAGAGAGGTGGGCGCGTAGGCAAAGAGGTCGAACGACCTAAAACAGGTCAAGACCAGAAAAATCGCCAGTCACGTAGCCCAAGGAGACCTCAGGCTATACACATCCACATAAGCAAAGGGTCCTCAGCCAAGAATAGCCAACTTGAGGGGATGAGCGTGTTTTCCCCAGGTTGAGCAACTTTGACTCTGGAAAATCCTACAAGGCAAGGTCCATCTACATAAACCAATACTGCAACCCAGCATAAACCAATAATGCAAACTACCAAGTTGCCATTGCATGGCACTCCTTCCTTTGTTGTGGCCACTGTTCTTCCCGGGAGAGGGCCTGCCCTCGAGGTATGTTCTGCCCTGTAAGTAGTCCTAGTTTTTGAGGGTCTCTTCAGAGAACTCCCCGCCATGCTAGCGGAACGGCACTCTGTTAGTTGAGTGATCCCTTCAGCCGTCTCTTTGCTCAGCTCCGTTCTTCTCGCCACTTCCCGGACCGAAGACTTCAGGATAGGTGCAGCATCACCATCTCTACATTCCCTTTGCTATATCCCCTATCCATTTTCACCTCTTTTCCTTCTCAACAGGCCTTGTGTGCATGAGCGAGTGAGTGAGTGCATTGGTGCGTGGTACTATATTCATTTAATAGAATTCATTTGTTTGGTACATTGTCTGGTTTTTGCTTGGCCTGACCCCGTAAAGTTGGGTAAAAGATCCTGCTGGGTTACCCTGCCCCTCGTTTTGCTATAGCCAGTGCTCCGCTAATTTCCCCAATCTTAGCGTTTTTGGAGGAAATCAAAGTGTCCCCCAAGGGACCCCCAGAAGTCAGGGTAACACAGGGCTGGCCATAGGTCTAGAAGTTGCTGAAAAATAGGGTCCCTTTGGTGCTCCACTTGGAGATTTCAGGAGCCATAACATTTGGTTGGCAAAGGACCGTACATTGTCAGTTGGAGGGATGGGGTCACAATCAATGACCCAGCCCTCAGGAAGAGGCTGTACAAGATCAGATATTGACTCTTGAGAAAAAGCTGAAGGAGATCGTGATGGTTGCTGGTAATTTTCAGGTGTTACGGTAACACACTTGGCTTCTGGGACTGGCTCACCCAAAGGCTGTGCAGTGTCAGTACAAGAGACCTGCAGGGTGACAGAGGCAGCAGCAGCGTCCCATCTATGCCTCCTCCTGGCAGGATATCTCGATAGGGAGGTGGACACAGAGCGGCTCTGAAGTGATGATGAGTACCTTTGGTTGACATGGCATGTAGTAGATCGTGTTGTATTGCTACTGACCATGATGGTGATGATGACCTCTATTAACACTCCTCAGATGAAAGGGTGAGACCAGCCGAGTCATACAAAGAGTATTGTGAATATGCATATGAACAACCTGTCTCTGTAAGAATGGCACCAATGGCGATCATCTCTAAGACACTGGAGCTGGTGGTAGGTATGGGCAGAGCAAGCTGTCGATGCAGATTAAGATCATACAGAAGGCAAAGGACGACAATGATGATGCCAAGGAGGCGGCAGAGGATGAGCCCTGGATTGTAACCATTCCTTGGTCCTGTGACTGAGATTGAGAGGGAGAGCATTCCCATATGGACGTAGTGGGATGTCTTGGGGAAGTCAATGATTTCTCCATCCGAGGGTACTTGGGATTCGACAACACTTGGAGAATGCATGGGGCCTTGCGATTTCAATGGTGAAACACCTACTAGAGTGGAGACTGTGGTCTCCCAAGGTAACAAGTGAAGTTCAGTAGAGACTAAGACCTCCTGCACTGGCAATGGTTGCTGCAGGTGTCTCTCACGAGAATGACATCTAGGAAAAGCATTCTTATTTTCTTCTTTTTCTATTTCTTGGAAATTGCTTCTGAGATAGATTTTCCCAGTGTTGAAGGCACCCTCCTCCTATCCTTAAGACAAAATCATCCCGGGGAGGAATGCTGGCCTTTGCCTTCATTAGTATGGGTATTTCTCGATACTGAAGAATAGATGGAATCGTTGGTACCAAAGCAGGAGTTGAAGAAGGATGGACCGGTCGAGAAGGGAAGGAGGTCTCACCATAGAAAAAGTAGTGGTTGTGGAGGGAGGTTTCGATCCCACTCAAACTCCCAGATTTAGCTATCAATACTGAGGCAGTGTGAGAAAGCCATGTCAGAAGCACTTAACATCTTTTCTCAGAGCAAGGCCTTGAGCCTGGCTGCTCTGTTACACCTTGTCTGCAGGATAAAGAGCTAACAACGAGAACAAGATCCTACGTTGTGGACTTCTCCCAAGTAGAAAAGACACTTAGAATCGCCGACCTTATCCAGGATCTTACCTCTACAAGAGGAGCAGCGTTTAAATATAGCTGCCTGGACCATAAAATGGAGAGACAAAACTCTAAGTCATGAACAAGACTGTGAGTGAAGACCTAAGACTAAGAACCAGATACTGAAGCCAAAATGGAGAACAAGCTGAAAACTAAATCCACAAACTGGTAATTTGGAAATAATTAACTGTAGACAGTGAGGGAAAGCTCTGAAGGCTCCTAATGGTGCTGCTACTGCAGCAGATATAAAGGAACTGGGGGTTTGGGCAGGAAGGTGCCTTATATAGGGTCAGGAGATGGGGTGGGATTCCAGTGCTCTAGAAAGTTACAAACAGCGCACTGTGCAGGCACAGATGCCCCATTTGTGTGAGTTACAGACACTGCAAAGAAGAAACAGGTTTTGCTTTGTAAGAAATCCTAATGAAGAAATGCAAACCAAGAGGAGAAAATACAAAAAAGAAGCTGCTAAACAGCAGAACAAGGCAGCAGAAGCAACTCGAATGGTGGATGAAAAGAAACTGAGGAGACAGCTTGGTGGCCCCGAACACACACCATATGCAGGAGGGGGCAGGGTTCCTGCCAAACTACTCAGCTCTGGAGCATTCCAGTGGAGTTCTCTGCACAGGTGCAAAACTGAGGCACAGAGACCAAAAAGAAGAAACAGAAACTGCCTCCAAAATCCCATACTATGCATGCACAGGTAAGTCTGTCTCATGAGCTTTCCCCAGGATGTTAAAGCAGCACAGATCTGCAAGACTGGCTTCCAAAAGAAAAATAAGAAAAGTGGAAGGAAAAATAATATCTGAATGGATTTTTAAAGAAGACTTCAACTGGTCTCCAGAAGGTTGAAAATGCTTTTGTTTACTTGCCTGTTTTTATTTAAGATACGCATAGTGAATTTTGAATAAAAAAATCTGTTGAATAGCTGTGTGCGTGTATAGGAATCTCTATTCTTTCCACGCTATTTCTTCCTCTGATATGAAATTTTGTTACCAAAATAATGTCTACAAACGTAACTACTTTGTTAAATGAGGTACACCTGTACTGATTTGCTTTCAACAGGGGAAGCATAAAGAAGGACTCTCACTTACCGTCCAAATTGGCACAACTTAGAACAAGCCGTGGATGGTACAGCTCAGCTCTGACACTGGACTAACATTACCAGGCTGTTTACTGAGAAAGCACATGAAACACCCAAAGCACTTGAGAAAACCCAGAGGTTTTCTGAAACCCAAATAGCAAGTAGGCTGTCACTACCTGCAACCAAGTGGCAATGCCCTGCCATTTCATGAAACATTCTCCATGTTTTCCTCCTTCAGTTCTTTCAGAGCGCAGCATCCCCGCCAATCTCCCATCAAATTCTCCATTTTTAATTAAATTTAGACAGTTCCCTGCACATTTTTAAAGGGCCAAGATTTTGTAGTTATCAGTTCCCTAGAATAACACCCAGGGAAGTATTTCAGAAGAAAGCAAACCAATATTAGCAGTGAAACAAATTACCTAGTAGCAATCTACCTGGTTCAAGCCCAGTGTGGATTTCCAAGAACACTAAGAGGAAATGCAAACCTGAGGTAAACAAAGGTCAGAATAACTAGTATGTAACATGACATAACCGGTATGTAACATGACTTCCATCTGATCTTTTCAAAAGTTCTCTGTTTCTAAACCCACATTCTTCCATTTTTTGTTGGTTACATGAATGAATGTGGACATAAACTGAGAAGACTGCAATGAAAGATCCCAGAAATGACTGGCAAGGAACCCTTTATAAGCAACGTAGGAAAACAGAAGATTGAACTCTCATGCGGTTCTGGCTCTGGCATACATAACATTCAATGTATATTAGTGTATATGTATGTGTATATGTATATGTGTACAACACATGAATACACATAGTGTATATGTATAAGTGTACAACACATGAACAAGTTCCGCCTAACAATGCAATTAATGGTGGACGATGGCTTAAGATGCACCCATCTTAAGACTTCTCTGCACTGATGTTTCTTCAAGTTGCATGAGGTTTTGAGGAGTCAGAAAACAAGACACACAAAATAATCATCATTATTTATTAGCTGTACAGTAGTATATTCTTCTTCCCAGAGTCCAAACCCATTGTGTATTTTGTAACATTTTAGCTAATGTTGGTTTCCTAAAATAATGAAAAATATCACACAGTACAGCTAAGTACAAAAATGCATCAACCTAGAATCGGATAGCTAACCTGATAGCTCTCTTAAAAGCAATACATAGAAGAAAGTTCTTTTGAAATCAGCAAGACTGAGGCTCTATAAAAAGCTTACGCAGTTTTAACATGTGATGGTTCATACACAGGCATCATTTTTTGTACTTCACATTGTTTTTTCTTTTTAATTAGAGATCCCAAATCTTATAATTACTGACCTAGTAAAATTTCCTGCTCTAGGTTTCCAGGGCTGGGAAGCCCTATTACACATTAATACCTCAGCTTTCAACACAGAATTAATAAAACACAAAAAAATGAGAGCAAAGAAAAGCAGAGCTGTGAAAACGTGAAACTCAAGAAGGGGCTTTAAGTGACACATTTCAAGACCATGTCCATGTAGCTAGAAACTGATTTGAGGTGCGGATTTTCTAACACTTGGGTATCGTTCTTCAACTGAGTTGATAAGTTTCCAATATTTTATCAGTACCAATTCCTGCATAATTCCTTTTTGCATTGGTTTAAAATGATAGGTTTTCTTTTAAGACTGCATTTCCCCTCACCCTTCAAACCTCTTAATCAAAATGGAAAAAAGATTAAAATGTAAAAAAAAAGTTATTTACAAGCTTGATCATTACACAGATGCCCTGCAGAAAGCAAAGCACCTGGGAGGAAAGAAAACAGCTGGAGCATGCTGAACCTACAGTCCTGACAGGGAGTCAGTCAGTAGTGAGATGAAGAGGGGAAAAAAGCAAACCCATAATGCAATAAAAGTTTTACAACTCTCCCGAGTCTGCATTTACAATTAAAAACTTCTATAGAGAGAAACGACGCCCAAGGGCTTCAAGGAACGTGCAAGCAGATCCAGAGCAGCAGGCGGAGACTTGAGTCTGGGCTTCTGTTTCCCTCGACATTATATGCGTGAAGGCTGTCCATGGCCTGTCACTACAAGACCGTTCAGAGCTAACTGGATCAAGTGACTTGTAGGTGACCCCTGGAGACTTAAAATTTGCCCCATGTTCCATGATCCTGTTAGGCTAACATTAAACAGAGAGACTTCTAGGCAAATCACTTTCTAACATCATTTGAAGTTTCGCTTCCTGGGTTGTTTTGTAAAATTGTGTAAAAAATGATGCATTTCCCAAAGCCAAAAATAAAGTAAAAAGAACAAAAATGGGATTGAGCCACTTCCAAAGAGCCCAGGTCAGTTCAGTCACAGCACAACTGTTCCTCCATCACCGGTCCATCATGCTCAAAATCATCTCTGGGGTTAGGTCTCCATTGGGCGCTTCCACCGCAGCTGGCTGGGCTCCTGCTGCAGCTCCTACAGTCTCTGCTTCAGGCTCCTTCTTGACTTCCACTATAATGTTTTCAATTGCACCAGTGTTCTGGTCTTCCACCTGAATGATTGCTGTTGCTACGAATGAGAATGGGGAAAAGTCACAACTTTATGGAGGTAACATTTCCAAGAAACTCACCCCCTTCCACAAAACCACAGGTAAAACTGCATAAAGGTTTCTGAGATTGTAGAGAAGGCTAGGCAATGGTAATAACTGACAACTGTGCAGCAATACCTGATAAAGCCTTCTGGATCGACACTAGCTTGCCTTCAGATTTTTAACCCGTTGTCTTGAACAACGAGTGGGTGAAGAATCTGATCCAGCATATAGGACAAATACACAGGCAGGTAGCAGAACAACTAGGTAAGAACCTGCAAAGGATGGATAAGAGGCTGGGATGGGTTCATCATCCGTGCCAGTGGGAAGAAGGGGAGCTGGTCCTTTATAGAAACTTCTATAAGGACAAGCACTCTTTTGCCACTAAATAGGTGGGTCCCGTACCCATTGTGAAAAGGATTTCCCCCGCAATCTACCAGGTCCGCATACCGAGGAAGAACGGAGACTGGCTTAAGTTCTTCCACATCTCTCAACTTAAAGAATGGAAAGGTCAGCGTGTTGATCCCTTCTCAGTGGCAATTCCCAAGCCGGAAGATCCAGGCACCCAAAAGGCTAATGTGAATCCAGTGATTTGCCAGACTTCTGTGAATTGCAAGGAAATGCCAACCGTTAATTTGTCTGAGATGTTTGTCTCAATTTACAAGGCCTTTGACAATGGGTAAATGAACATTGTCTGAACGGGACAGAGAGGAGTGGCGCCCCCTCTGGCTTTCCCGTTTCTGTAAATAGCTCTTGTACATAGTTATAGTAGTGGCGGACTCCCATATCTGTGTTCCCTACAGGGAGATGAAATGGTACTGTTCACATGGATTGCAGTACTGTTTTCGTTATTTAAATGTGGCCTCAGAGCCTCTCCCGAATACACCACCCAATTCACCACCTACTTGGGAGCTATTTAAATCCTCGCTCCCACATACACTTTCAGATCACAGCGAGCAAAAAAAAAAAAAAAAAAGTTTCAACTTGAACTCCCATCAGGCACTGAGCTGGTAAGTTACGTTTTATCTGTGTGTTGGATAACCTTGTTGTCAGTTCTGTTGCCAAAATAGCTATAGGTCGACAGCTCCACAGAGCCAGGAAGACCCCCCAGACCTGACCATCTCCCCTGGGTATCGAGAGCGGGTGAAGAAGAAAATCGCAGCTCCAATTGGAGTCGGTCCAAGGAGATGCCCGAGCCCTCTGCAGCAGCTGTGGAACCATGGGGAGGAGTGACCCAAACACCTCCTGAGAGAGACAAAGGACTTTGGACTTAAAACCCATTTTTGAAAGACTTTGCCTTCTTGATCACCGAAGAAGCTCTTCATGGACTATTCCTTTCTCCAAGATCTGCAAGATGCAAGCAGCTAATAGTCAGCTCGCGATTGTTAGCTAGTTTTGCAAAATTGGATACATTGTAACCGCTACCACTTTCTCTTTGCTCAAGACTTGCAGTGCTTCATTGGAAAGCACACTTTGCATCAAAGACTCAACTGTTTTGCACTTTGCCATTTGCCTGAACTGCTCATTTACTGCCGTTTCCCAATTGTCAAGACAATTTATTGTTGTTTATTGCTTATTATTGCTATGCATTTGTATGAATGTGTTTAGGTCTAGTTAGGAATGTTTTTATACGATAGAAACCCTTTGTGTTTCCCCAAAATTCCCTTTCCCTATGGAGAAATACTACCTCTGAACCTGTAGACCCCTATTTGGCTCTAAAACTATTTTTGATTTTGATTGGAAAATGATCGATATTGTCCCCAACATCGGCCCATTTTTTGGGGGGGATTGTTACTGCTGTTTCTAGCCCGAGTTTGTGGGATATTAAGATATCATTTTGACATCAATAATTCGGCCTTCTCTACCCATTCCTCTCCATGTGCTTGCGAGGCCCCCAGACAAGCATGCACATAGGTGCGGCTGACAATAGCCGAACCGTTCAAATCCCGATCTAGGCACGCCAGTCATTGCCGAATGCAGCTTCAGGAGACCTCAAGGCAAGTACCACATTATGTATGCACGCTACTTACAAAAAGATCCCCTGCCCCGCACAGGCAGCTTGATGAGCGGACGATACAACTCTCAAGCACTCCGCATTTGCATACTGGCTACTCTATTGACAATCCGGCTATAAATCATCTAAAGTACTGACCTTTTGGAGGCTTTGTCTCCAGCCCAAAACTCACTGTTTTCCCCAGGTACGAACTAGCCTGCAGCCACAATTTTCCCTATAAGAACCCCTGACTTTGAGCATCTCGTTTGATCGCTCTTGGCTTCCATCCCGCCTTGCTGTCGCTTTGTCCAGCGAGCCTTCCCCTCAGCTCCACATGCTGAGAATCCACGCTCCCCAGCTTCTTTGCTTCTTACTGGACTTCAGGACAGGTATAGTATTTCCCATACCAAACCTCCTCTAAAAATCCCTCTATCCCACTCCTACCTCTATTTCTATAGTTCCTTGTGTGAGTGTGTTGCATACATTTGTTTGATTGTGTTTCAATAAAACGATTATTATTATTTCAACATCTGCCTTATCATTGACTTGGCCTGACCCCGTAGACATAGGGTTCAAGATCTCGCTACGTTACCCTGCCTCTTGCATTGCAAACTTGTGTTCTGTGCTAATTCCCTCCCCATTGTTTGAGCACATTTAGATGTCCCTCCCGGGAACCCCAGAAATCAGGGTAACACTTGCCTCATAGTTATGCAAATGCTAAGGGATTGGGGAGAAAGAAAACTAGCTTAATAGCAAAACAAAGAAATTTGTAGCAACAGGAGACAGCTTTTAAAAATCTAAATATTTCCTGAGCTCAGGCTTTCTGTAGGTGTTTTAAAACATCTCTCTAGGAGTCAAAGAAAAGAAATGCAGAATCAGGAAAAAGAGAAACCATACCACGCTATGTTGCTTACATGTCTCAAAAAGGAAATCCTATTCTGCATACGCAAAGCAAAACAAAAACTGTGTTCATTCATGGAGGTTTCCAATTAGACTTTAATTTCTCCACAGAAAAGGGAGCTGGCTCAGTTTTTTCAAAAGGATTTTGTCCCAAATCCATGCTTCCTTTGTTTTCCTTTGAGAGAGGGCACAGAGAGGAAACACTCTCTCTGTCAATGAAATCCTGGAAGGGCTGAGACTGTCTAGGAGAGCTCTCTAAGAGGGAACAACTTTGAGGACTAGAAATTTGGAGGTAATTTTTGTCTTCTGTGTATTGAGTATCGGGGCTGTGATTGTGCTGATGTATGGAAGCAGAAGGAACCATGCTTTGGCTGTGACTGCAATTGGGAGAGTTGCAGTCATGCTGGCCTCCCAAACCCTTTTTGTACAGAATCTTGGGGCTTAAAAGGACAGTTTCTTTTTCCTGTAATCTTTGTGTTAGTTCTGCAATTTTCTTATTGCAATCCTCATGGCTAATATGTTGTTTTGTCTGGCTAGCATGTTGTGTTTTGGCATGTTTTTCCTCTAGAGTGGCTACTTTACCCTGAAGTTTTTGGATTTGCACTGAGGCTTCCTCAAATTTGGCATGGGCTTCCTGTACAGCAGATGAAAGAGCGAATTTGTCTGCTTTCAGGGTGCTGTTTTGTGCCCTCAATTGCTCCAATTCTTGGGCCTGCCTCTCAGCTCTTTGGGTGAGCTTCTGGATGCTCATGGGTTTTCTGGAGTCAATTAAAAGAGTGGCAGAGGTTGCATCCTCAGCTTTTCTTCAAGGGCAGCAAGTGGAAGAGAAGAGAAGAGAAATGACTGCCTGCCGGGTCTGGCTTTCCCTCTCAAGCTCTTCTATCTTTTTGTGACATGCTGCATGACTAACTACCTCTTGTTGTTCTCTAAATTGTTTTGCCATGAATTTGGCAGCAGCTTTGGATTGGGCCAGCTCTTCTTCGAAGCATTCGGCCCATTCTTTCCATGTTTGGGCTTGGATGGTCATTTCACTCAATTTCTGGCTGGTGGTTTGTGCGACGGATGCGAAAGTTACTTTGTCCGCTTGCAAGGTTTCATTCTCAGCTTGAAACTGGACAATTTCTTTTGACATTTCCTCATTCTTGGCTGTGGCAATCACAAGAGCATTTGAGGCATCTCGTGCAACTAGCCAAAGTCCCCATGATGCAAGAGCGTCTCTGGAAAATCCAAAATGGGTCTTCTCTGTTCTTGCTTTTGAGTAAGCCTCCCTTAAGGTGGTGAAGGGATCTGGTGTTTGAAAGCTAGAGTCTTTCCAGAGGCATTTCCCTTTTCTAAGGACCCAGCGCTCTAACTTTCCTGCCACTTTCTTCTCCTGCATCATTTTCTTTAGTTCCATTACTAATTTCCTTCCTTAGTTACAAGCTACAAGTGGGACCAGGTCTATAGTGACGGGGAGGAGCACCGGGACTCCTTGGGGAAATGAACCTTACGGAACCTTTTCTGGGAAAGAGGGTTAGGAACCAATCCACAGCTGCCCAAAGTATCTCTTTTGCTGATCTAAGCCCGGCCTTCCACCTCGACAGCTTAGGGCAAAAGGACAGGGGTATGATTCAGGGACTGGGAGGATCGCCCTGATCCTGTGGGGGGAAAACCTTCACCTGGATTCTGCCTAGCAATGAAGGGGAGGCACGAACTCAATGGAACTTACAGTACCGCCTGGCCAAGCAGCACGGGAAGAGGGAAAGGAACCAAACCGAATCATCCCTAAGTTAGTTTTTCGGGTGAGGGGTACCTTCCTTTACCTCAGGGAAACTTCTAAAAACCCTGATTTAGGTCAGGAATCACCATCCACACCTAACTTCCTGGCAGTCCGGGATTCACCACCTGTGCTCCTGCTGTTACGGGGCTCACCACCTGTTTCAACTTCTGCAGGATTCACCTCCTGCTTTTATTTCTGGTTTTTCCCTATAGTCGCGTATACCTATTCTACTCTGTGTGTGTGTGTGTGTGTGTGTGTGTGTGTGTGAGAGAGAGAGAGAGAGAACTGAAACTGGCCTAGCACCTAGCACTCAGGATGCCAACCCATGATAGTCCCCAAGTTAGGGAGAGAGGTCAGCTTGAGTACAGCCATTGCGATCTGCCATGATTCACTGCTCCTCTAGTGATCACATAGGGGTGGCTGCCATACACAAACCAAGATAGAAAGGGGAACAGACTCCCAACCCCAATAGAATAGCCCCAGTAGAATAGCTCTGCGGCTCAGTCAGTCAGATTCACATAAACTCGTATTGCTAAAAATCCCAAATTCTCAGTGATCCTTCTCTATGTCAGCACACAAACCAGGTGTGCTGGGGCTGCCCACGCATTCTCCACCAATCTGTTACCTTGGTTTCTGGGGGTACCTTGGGAGACACCTCAATGTACTCCATGTCAGGAAGGGTGGAGAACTTTTTTTTTAAATTAAAAATAGTTTTTATTGTGTTACAAGTAAATAACAAACCAGACAAGCTAACAAACGTCATCTATAACTTATACAAGACCTAATACATCCTACATCTTACACACTACACAATACATAATACAAATACTTGATTAATGATACATCATTATTGCTGTGTAAACCTCTATTTAGGCTTATATTTGTATTTATATATCCCTGTACTTTATGTATCCCAATACTTATACTGATTATTATTCTTATTATTCTTAATATTCCATAAGTTGACATATTAACTAAATATATTTTATATTTTATATATATCCTATAATATTATCTACTGGTACAGTGGCATAATAACACAATATATTATATCTACTATTATATCTACTAGCTTACTTACATTTATTATGATTCCTAAACTAAACATAACATAACAACACAAAACATAACGAGAACAACACAATTTAGTACAATACACTAGAATTCATTAAACATTACTGTCGACAACAAAAATAAACAATAAATACATATTTTAAAACATCCCTTACATACTCCAAACACACTTGTGACTTCTTTCGTTCACGCCACTGGGTAAATATTCATCTTCTCCTATCAATCCTGCTTTGTAGTTTTAATATCCCGTAATCTTAGCTGCAATTAACTCAACTCTATTCTACTCAAATCTCGCAATCTTACTTAATTAATTATAAATCTTTCCCCAATATCTTCCACTTATATTCCACTTATATTTCCTCTTACCTCCTCATGTTAATAATTAATCAGATCAATATATCACTTATACCTTATTCAGTATTATTAAGTTATCTAATATTTAATATTTAATTGCAGTATTTAATTTACTAAGTTTTTAAATAGCCATATATTCCTAATTAAATTCCCATCCTACTAAATTCTTATCTTAATGAAATTAATCATACCATCCTATCAGTGCATGATCTCCCCCTTTCTCTTTCCACATAGAGTCCAAAATTTCCCATTCCTGTCTAAAAACACCGTTGTTTTTATTTTCTAACATTTCTGCCAATTCATACAGTTTAACCATCCAATCTTCCAACAGTGGTGTATTCGCATTCTTCCAATTTTTTGCATAAGTAATTCTCGCTGCATATATCATATAACATAATATTCTTGAGTGTTTTTTTCTTACCATCAAATCTATCCCATCAAAAATATTAAGTAAATATATCTCTGGTGACATTGGAAACTTGACCTTTAAGTATTTTAATATTTGTTCGTGTATTTGTGTCCAATATTCTTTTGCCTTTTTACACCGTCACCAACTATGATAAAAAGATCCGGCCTTCTGACACTTCCAACATCTAGGAGACTTCTTAGCTTTATACATCCTAGAAATTTATAATGGTGTTAAATACCATCTGTAATATATCTTAAAAAAAATTTCCTTCAGATTGTAACTCCTCGTGAACTCTTGGTTTATTTTCCAAGCATTCTCCCATTGTTGTAAAGTTATTGAACGTCCTATATCTTGGGCCCATTTTATCATGTTATCTTTTATCGTCTCTTTTTCTAATTCTAAATTTAAGAGCATTTTGTAAATTTTACTCAATGGCTGTTTTACTCCTGGTTTCATTATTGTGTCAAATTCAGTTTCTTCCAATGATATTCCCTTATATTTTTTATCTAATTTATATTTTTCCGTTAATTGTCTATGAAGAAGCCAGTGTGATGTACAGCCTTCACTAATTAATTCTTCTCTTTTTTTAAATTCTATATTTATCCCTTCTTTTTTAAGTATATCTCTATAAGTTATCCAATCTTTAGTTTGTATTTTTTTCCAGTCGATAGAATGCCTCATGTGGGGAAACCCAATAAGGTAATTTTAAATACAACTTCTTTCTTACTTTTAACCAAATCATCAAAATTGCTTTCCTAATATAATGGTCCGTAAACTTCTTATTGTTTTTATGTTTATCATTCCACAGGTATGCATGCCAACCATAATACAAATTGAAGCCTTCTAAATTTAATAATTTCAAATTCTTTAATGTAATCCATTCTTTTAGCCAGATTAATGTAGATGCTTCATAATAAAGTTTCAGGTTCGGCAAGTTTAATCCTCCTTTCTCTTTCGTTTCTTTTAAATATTTTATTTTAAATCTTGGTTCACCCCTGTTCCAAATGAATTTACTTAGTTCCTGTTCCCAATTTTTAAATGGTTTTTCATTCACTATTATCGGTAAATTTTGGAAAAGGAACATCATTTTCGGTAAAACGTTCATTTTTATAGTTGAAATTCTCCCTAATAATGATAAATGTAATTTCTTCCATCTTCTCAATTCCTTTGTTATCTCATTCCATATGTTCTTGTAATTATTATCAAATAATTCTGAATTGTTTTTCGTTATTATTATACCTAAATATCTAACTTTTTTTAATGTTTTAAAACCTGAACTTTCTATTAATTCTGATTCTTGTGTTTGTGTGTTATTTTTGGTGATCATCAGCAATTTTTCTTTATTAATTTTAAACCCTGCTACTTCTCCAAATTGTTTGAGTGTTTCCATAAGCATCTTAATATTATTTAGCGGATCTTCTAGGATTATTACCAAATCATCTGCGTATGCTTGCATTTTGAATTCGTATTCCCTTATTCTTGTTCCTCTAATTTCTGTGTTATTCCTTATATTATTATTCAAAATTTCCATACACATTATAAAAAGCAATGGTGAAAGTGGACATCCCTGCCTCGTAGCTCTATTTATCTCAAATCATTTTGTTTTCTCCCGGTTTATTATTAGACATGCTTTTTGATCATTATAAATTGCTTTTATCCAATCCTGGTATCTATCTCCAATTCCCATCCTATTAATTATTTCAAACATAAAGGGCCAGCTTACATTGTCAAACGCTTTCTCAGCGTCTAAAAAGATTAATGCTAATTTTTTCTGATTGAATATCCAGAATTATTCGTACATTATTTTTCAAGTGTCTTCCGGGGAGAAAACCATTCTGTTCCTCATGAACCCAATTTATTAATATTTTCTTTAATCTATCTGCTAAAAGTAAAGCAAAGATTTTATAATCAATATTTAGTAAAGAAATCGGTCTGTAGTTTCTTTTGTCCCATCTATCTTTCCCCTCTTTAGGAATCAAAGCAATATTTGATTCTTTCCACGAGTTTGGGAATTCTTGATGTTTAATAGAATTTAATACTTGAGACAGCAGGGGTATTAAGAGTTCTTGAAAGGTTTTGTAATATAGCACCGTATATCCATCTGGACCAGGGGCTTTCCCTATTTTTAATTTCTTAATTGCATCCATAATTTCCTGTGCAGTAATTGGTTTATCCAAATCTTCTCTTTGACTATCTGTCAATCGAGTAATTTCTGTTTGTTGTAAATATTTTATCATTTTATTTTTTTGTTCTTGTGTTTGTGATCTTTTTTTGAACAACTCTTCAAAGTAATTTACAAAAGTATTTTTAATCTTTGTTTGTTGGTAGTATATATTCTGACCTTCTCTTATACCTTTAATATTACGCTTTTCCCTTTCCTTTTTTAATTTATATGAAAACCATCTCCCTGGTTTGTTCGCCTGCTCAAACTGTCTTTGCTTTATGAACTTCATTTTCTTATCTATCTCATTAGTCATTAATAATGATAATTGATTTCTTAATATTTTTGTTTCATTTTGTATTTTGGAATCTTGTGGTTTCTTTTTTAGTTCATATTTTTTCTCCTGAAGTTTCTTTTGTAAATGTGCTTCTTTTTCTTTCCTACATTTTGTTATCCAAGCTTGTTGATTTATAAAATATCCCCTCATCACTGCCTTGCTTGTTTCCCAAACTGTTTGTGCTGTTTGTCCTTTACCTAAATTAATTTCCAAAAAGTTTTTTAGTTCCTCTTTTGCCTTTCCTATTATTAATTCATTTTTTAATAAATTATCCTTCAATCTTGAATTAAACCTTTTTTCTCAATGTTGTATTGTCAATAGTATGGGACAATGATCAGATAATGTTCTTGGGAGGGTTTCTGTTTTCACAATATTTTTTATCATATCCAATGAAATGAAAAACGTATCTATTCTGGACCATGTTTTATGACGTTTAGAGTAAAATGTATATTCTTCTTTCTCTCCTTTTATATTTCTTCAAACTTCCCCTAAGGACATATATTCCAATAGATCAAAAAAAGTTTTAGGTACTTTCCCTTGACTGTTTTTACTAACCTTATCCTTACCCTTATTAGATCTATCCACTATTGGGTTCAAAATCCCATTCCAATCTCCCATTAAAATCATTTTATAATTGTCTAAGTCCAATAATTTTTCTAATAAATTTTGATAGAACTTGCTTTTATTTACTAATGGGTCGTATACTGCTACAATTAATAATTTTAGATCCATAATTGTTACTTCAACAGCTATACAGTGTCCTGAGTTATCGTTATATATTTGTTTTGCCTTGTACTTATTATTTACATAAATAGTTACTCCTTTTTTCTTATTATTAATTGATGATGAGAAGGTTTGACCTAATTTGGGATTCTTGATATAGTTTAAATCCTTATTTTTAATGTGCGTTTCTTGTATTGCAATTATATCTAGATTTCTCTAATTGATGGAAGATACATTTTCTTTTATGGGGGGAGTTCATGCCCCAAACATTCCAAGAAAGTATCCTTAATTTCATTTTGTTTTAATTAATTATAATGTTTCTTATTCAGTCTCATGTTTCTTCTTCCAATTCTAAGTTGATTCCTGTCCTCCTCCTCCTCCTCCTTCCCCTTCTACTTCTTCCTCTTGATCCGCTTCTGATTCTTCTTCCTTTTCTACTTCTATAGGTTTCCTCTTTGTTTCTTCTTTTCTTTGTTCTATTCCGGGCCTTGTGGAGGTTGCGTGATCTCTTTACTTTTCTCCTCTTCCTGTTCCTGCATGGTATCATCTGTTTTCTTTAATTCTTCCTTGTACTTTTTCCAAAACTCTCTGGCTTTCATAATCGAATTTAATACAAATCTCTTCTCCTTCCGGACAAATGAAATCCCTTCTGTTCTCTCCCATGTATAACTTATTCCATGGTTCCTCAAAATCTGTGTTAGAAAACTGTAGTTTCTTCTTCTTTTCAACAAGGCAGGATGCACATCTTTGTATATTTTCAATTCATTCCCTTCCACCACAAGTTTCTTTGTATAACTATGTTGTAGGACCACATCCTTAACTCTCTCCCTCAGGAAATATACCACAATGTCCCGCGGTATATTCCTCCGTTTTGCGACCACTGAATTAATTCTAAAGATCCTGTCCAGTTCCAGGTCTAACTGTTCCGGAGCCCATCCTATGAATTGCGCCAGAGGTCGAGTCAGTCTTTCATATAAATCTTCCTGTGGGGATTCAGGAAGGGTGGAGAACTTAAAGGAGCACAAGCGGCAGCGATACGAGAGCAGGGTAACCTAGCAGGGTCTTTTACCCAGTTTTTACAAGGTCAGGCCAAGCCAAAAAACCCAGACAAATGTGTTAAATAAATGATTTTTATTGAATGGAAAGGTACTCATGGACCAACTCACTCACTCACTCACTCACTCACTCACTCACACAAGAACTATTGCAAAAGAAAAGAGGTGAAAAATGGAGAGAGGATATAGCAAAGAGATTGTAGATGGGGTGATACTGCACCTATCCTGAAGTCCGTGGTCCAGGAAGCATCAAGCAAAAATGAAACTCAGCGAAGAAGTGGCTGAAGGGATTACTCAACTAACAGAGTGACAGTCTCCAGAGAAATTCTCAAAAATTAGGACCACTGGTAGGGTAAAATGTACCTCAAGGGCAAAACTTCTCCCGGGGAGGATAAGTTTGCTTGTTATGCAAACTTCACCTTCAGAAATCTCCTCTTCTACACACTCATTAAAGGGACAGGTAACCTGTCTCTTATTTCACCTGATAACCCCACTATAGAGTGATGTCTTGAAGCAACTAAGAAGGTGTATCTTGCTAGTACTGTGGATTTTAGATTGGCCTCAAGGAGGACCCACATACACTGTATTGCATCAGTCTAGTCCTGAGATTATTAGTAATACCTGAACCACTGGAAGCAATTACAGAGCCATACCAGAAAAAGCTGGGAAAAGGCATTCTAAGGTAATTTGGACCTCCAGCAGCAACTTTGTATCTAGAGTATCTCCAAACTCATACAAACCTGGTCTTTTAAAGGAACTGCAACTCTATCTAGAATAGCTAGCAAGTCAATCTTGCAGACACAGGCCATTTCCACACTACACTATTCCACTTCCAACATCCCATGGAATTCTGGAGTTTGTAGTTTACTGAGGCCAAAGATTCCCCTCACTAAACTGCAAACCCCAGGATTCCATAGGATGTTGAAAGTGGAATAATAGCACTATAACAATGTAGTGCAGAAATGGCCACAGAAACCACCCATGAATAGATTGTGTTTCACCGGCATTCAGATTCCGTTTGTTTGCCATCATTTGGCCAATAACTGAGTTTAAAGATTGCTCAAAGCTTTCCATAGCCACACCTAATTCAATTGTTGCTGGGAGACAGAGCTGCTTGAGGAACTTTGCTTCAAATCCCCAGTGATTGCACTTGAAGGCTTCATACAGATTTCAAGTAACACTGGTGAGAAGACAATAGTACCATTTAGAATCTCTTCATATTTCAAGAAAGCAACTGAGCAACCACTAGTTAAGAAAGTTGGGGCAAGTGTGGCCTCCAGGGCCAATTCTTGACCCCTCTCCCATTCCCAATTTTTCTACCATTTTGTAAAACAATACTTTTTGTCCCTAGATGCTTCCAACCCCCTCAAGGTATGAAAACAATTTTGCCAAGATGCCACCATTGGACTGTTTTAAGAGCAGAAGAGGCCTTTTGTCAAATAGGACATGACCTGGAAGTTGACTTCTACATCACTTCCTGTTGTAATAAGAAAGCCTTCCTTGGGCATAAAGTGTCTCATGGAGAGGCAAAACTGCATGGGGTCCTTAGGGACAAAACATAGGGGGTTTTGCCCCACCCAAGGTCTCTAGCTAGGCCTGACAGTTGCCCACCCCAGTTTTAAGAAACCCACTCTTAACCTTATTTATTTATTCATTTGGAGTATTTATACCCACTTTTCAGCCAAAAAGACTCCCATACTTCACACAATCTCAGGCATAATAAAAATTAAGCTAAGAGGTTTATAATTTCCTAGATTCCCCTGGATTCCCCAGCAATGGGGAACATTGCTGAGGAGGAGCACATGGGGAACATTGATGAAAATTGATTCCAAGCTTTTTCCCTTATTAGTGAGGAAATGGAACAGCAAGAAGAACAACAGTGTCAGCTTGAAGACAGTGTTAATGAGGAAATGGAACAGCAGCAAGGACAACAGTGTCAGCCTGAAGAGGATGTCCAGGTGAGCCTTGAAGAACCTGCACATCAAGTAACCACTGCCAAGCCTCAGAGGAGACGAGTTGTGTTAGTTGGGGACTCCATGCTGAAAGGAACAGAAGCAACAATTTGCAGACTTGACAGGATGAATCATGAGGTGTGCTGTCTCCTGGGGGCCAAAATTCATGATGTAACCAAGAAGCTGACAAGACTGGTCAAGCCCACTGACCATTACCCCTTTACTTTTGGTTCACGTGGGAATCAATGGCACTGCTTTCAGGATATCACAAAGGATTATGAGGTTATGGGTAGGAAGCTGAAGGACCTTGGTGCACAGGTTGTCATTTCATTTCTCCTCCCTCTTGAAGGACATAGCCCACAAAGGGGGAGAAGAGTAGTGGAAATGAACCACTGGCTTCACAGATGTTGCCACTGGGAACGATTTGGTTTCTTGGACCATGGTCTGCATTTTCAGATGGTCTTCTGGCAGAGGATGGGGTGCACCTCACAGCTATTGGTAGGAATGTTTTTGCTAAGAATCTTGCAAATCTCATCAGGAGGGCTTTAAACTGAGTTCTGGGGGAGGGGAGGGAGACAGTAGTATTCAGGGCAGGAGTTCAGCAAGTGCTGGGGAGAACAGGAAATGTTATAGAAAGAGCAGGCCAAGTAGTACTAGAGACCAACAGTGGTAGGAAAAGCAACTCTAGCAAAGGGCTTGTAGGAAAGGCAGATGTGCTAGACCAATGCACAGAGCATGGGAAATAAGCATGACGAACTGGAACTCTTAACAACAGAATAAATGTGGTATAATTGATATCACCGACAGCTAGTGGGATGAGTCTCATGATTGGGATGTAGTAATTGGGGGGTATCACCTATTTCAGAGAAATAGAGCAAACAAGAAAGGAGGAATTGTAGCTTTATATGTAAAGGATGTTTACAGCTGTGAATAGATCCATGACTCAAACCCAGGAAGTCAGGTTGAGAATATCTGGGTAAGAATTAAGGGGGTGAGAAATAATAGGGATGTCATTGTGGGGGTTTACTACAGACTCCCAAGCCAGCCTGAGGATTTGATGATGTTTCCCTGGAGCAGATGATCACACATTCAAAAAGGAGAGATGTACTAATAATGGGAGATTTCAGCTATCTTGATATATGTTGGAAATCAAACTCTGCAAAGGGCATAAGGTCCAACAAATTCCTCACTTTCCTTGCAAACAGTTTCTTTGTCCAGAAGGTGGAAGAAGCAATAAGGGGATCAACTTTTTTAGATTTGATCCTAATGGACAAGGATTACCTTGTTGATGGGATGGAAGTGGCAGGATCCTTAGATGGGAGTGACTATGCTCTATTGGAATTTGTCATTCAGTGGGAAGGGGAAACCAAGTGTAGCCAGACATGAATTCTAAACTTTAAGAAAGCCAGTTTCTGTAAACTTAGGGAATTACTGGCTGAAATTCTGTGGTTAAGAGTAGTTAAAGAGAAGGGAGTTCATGATGGATGGGGGTTTCTTAAAAGTGAGATACTGAGGCAGAATTTAAAACAGTTCCATTAAGGAGGAAAAATGGGAGGTGTCTAAAGAGGTGTATTATGCCACTTAAAAGAATTAAAACTAAAGTGTCCAAATTAACTACGTCAGGAGAAAGAAGGCAGGAAAATAACGTTGGTTAGAAAAATGTTCAAGTGACTTTGAGCAAGCAGGGAAAAGGGGACAAGACAAAGGCAAGAAACTGGTTTTTGTGTTACCCTGACTTCTGGGGGATCCTTTGGGGGACATCATGATTTGCTCCAAGATGCAAAGTTTGGGGAAATTAGTGGAGCACTGGCAATGGCAAAACAAGGGGCAGGGTAACTCAGCAGAATCTTCTACCCAATTTTTATGGGGTCCAACCAAGTGAAAAGCCAGACAAATGTACTAATAAATGGTTTTTATTAATAAATGTATTCTCACGCACCAACGCACTCACTCACTCATGCACAGCAGGCCTATCGAGAAGGGAAAGAGGTGAAAATTTGATAGAGGATTCAGTGGAGAGGCTGTAAATGCAGTGATACTGCACCTATCCTGAAGTCTTCAGTCGGGGAAGTGGCGAGAAAGATGGAGCTCAGTGAAGAGAGGCGGCTGAGGGGATCACTTGACTAACAGAGTGCCGGTCTGCTAGCGTGGTGGGGAGTTCTCCAAAGAGACCCTCAAAAACTAGGACTACCTATAGGGCAGAACGTACCTCAAGGGCAGACCCTCTCCTGGGAAGAACAATGGCCAAAATAGAGGGAGAAATGCCACACAATAGCAACCTGGTAGTTTGCATGATTGGTTTATGCAGATAGACCTTGCCATGTAGGACTTTTCTAAAGTTGGAGTTGCTCAACCTGGGGAAAAACCCAATAATCCCCTCAAGTTGGCTGGTTTGGCTGGAGACCCTTTGTCCATATGGACGTGTTTAGCCTGAGGTCTCCTAGGGGAAACGTGACTAGGGATTTTCTTGGCCTGACCTAGTTTCGGTCGTTCGACCTCTTTGTCTATGTACCCACTCGGGCAACCTCTCTGGCATGGCGGGCATATCAAATTTGTATTCCCTGGGATGGGGTGTGTCATCAGGGTAACATGTACATTATGCTAGTGGTTGCATTTTCCCCAGGGTGGCACGGAAGTGGCAAAGAAAGGCAAACAAAATCTGACAGCTGACAGCAACCTATTTCTTCAGTGTCTTATTTCCTTCATGGCAATTCTGCCCAAGGCCTTTTTATTCCTCTTGCCAGGATGTGTCTTTCATGCTACACAGTTATAGCACTTTGGTTCCACTTTAGCTGCCATGGAATCCTGGCATCTGTAGTTTTTTCAGGTATTTAGAATTCTCTGACAGAGAGCTCTAGTAACTCACTAAACCACAAATCTCAGGAGACAAGCATCCCTCTGATCATGCTGATGGTTAATTTAAAAAGTACTCTGGCTGAAAAGAACCAAAGAATGTTTTCTACAATACCTTTGGACACTGGAATTGCTGATGAAGACATAAATGCAAGAAGTTTAGGGGACTGTAATTGGGAACAGAAAGTGAAGTAAAAAAATTCCTTTCTTTCTCTTCCATGGGGATTCCTGCACCTAGAGGAAAAAGGTGGGTTTTCTTTTTTTGCCCCCATCTCAGCCACGTTTCTGATGCCAAGAGACCAGGATTCCCAGCTGGCTCCATCTAGATGTGTTGGACTACAATGCTCATCATCCACATCTGCATGCTCTTGTCCACCATAAAGGGATTTATACCTTTGAGGAGAGGAAAGGCAGCAAAGCTCCTCAAACCAAAAGGAGTGTCAGTAATATGTATAGTGTTATGTGCTCCCTGCCTCCCACAGCAGTTAGACGTTCCCCACACTGAGAGGTTTATTTGCAAATACTCATGCTGTTATTTTTACACACAGATCTCATTTACAGTATCTGAGCCAAGAAGTGAGCAGGAAAATCATCCCCTTTCCATGGACTCTTGCAGTGGGAAAACATTCACCACTCCTCCTGATTGAATAGTCATCCATTTTGCCAAGAAAAGAAAAAGAAAGAAAGTAATATTATACTAGGAGGTAATATAATAATATAATATAATCTATCAAATGGGTGTTTTTGTTTGTTTCATAGTATTCCACAAGCCTTAATGCACATCTTGACAGCATGTATTAATTTTGTTAATGACTTTCCATTAAGAGATTTCCAACTTGTTTATGTCTTTCAGTACTTGCTTCATCCTTCCTCCTTCAGGGCAAGAATCTGTGTGGGGAGCATCTGACACAATAGCCAGCAAGAAACTGAAAGCCAATTATTATGACTTCTTCACAAATTTGATAAAGTTACTACAGTAATATGATATGAAATACTTTGTGGGCAAGGTCTGGGATTTTCTAGGTAGGAAAGCTGTTGTGTTGGTGCTTATTCTTGAGCAAATATGCACAGAACTCACTTGTGCCTTGCATGCTTAATGGCAAAATATCCAGACAGTATGCTATGCTATGCTATGTCTAGCATTTTCCAGGCTGCTTTCTCTCCATCTATTCAGCCCTTAGTCCTGCCCCATGCCCTGAACCTAACCTGCTACTGGAATGCACATGCACCTCTTTCTGGGTTCTGTGGGGTCAACTGTAATCGAATATTGCAAACACATCTGCACTTCAAATCTCTATCTTTCTCTCCCTCCCCCTCCCTCCCCCCCCTCTCTGTATAAAACAACAATACAAATTAGATATTTAACTTGACACATAGGCATTGTTATAAAAGTTCCATGCACCCAGCAAGGTGCCAGTGTTACCTTGACTTCTGGCGGTCCCTTGGGGGACACTGTGATTCGCTCCAAAAATGCAAAGATGGGGGAAATTAGTGGAGCACTGGCAATAGTAAAATGAGGGGCAGAGTAACCCAGCAGAATCTTTTACCCAATTTTTACGGGGTCAAACCAAGCAAAAAGCCAGACAAACCTTCCAATAAATGGATTTTATTAATAAATGTGTCCTCATGCACCAACACACTCACTCACTCACTCATGCACACAAGGCCTATTGAGAAAGGAAAGAGGTGAAAATTGATAGAGGATTCAGCAGAGAGGGTGTAAAGGTTGTAATACTGCACCTATCCTGAAGTCTTCAGTCCGGGAAGCGGTGAGAAGGACGGAGCTCAGTAAAGAGAGGGGATCACTTGACTAACAGAGTGCTGGTCTACTAGCATGGCGGGGAGTTCTCTGAAGAGACCCTCAAAAACTGGGACTACTTATAGGGCAGAACGTATCTCAAGGGCAGACCCTCTCCCAGGAAGAACAATGGCCAAAATAAAGGAAGAAACACTGTACAATAGCGACTTGGTAGTTTGTATGATTGGCTTATGCAGATGCAGTGCAGGGTTTACTAACATTGGAGTTGCTCAACCTGGGAAAAACCCAATAATCCCCTCAAGTTGGCTATTCCTTCACTTGAAGACCCTTTGTCCATGTGGTTGTATTTAGCCTGAGGTCTCCTAGGGCAACATGACTGGGGATTTTCCTGGCCTGACCTATTTTCAGTTCAACCTCTTTGTCTACGTACCCACTCGGGCAACCTCTCTGGCATGGAGGGCATATTTGATATCAAATTTATTTTCCCCAGGATGTGGTCTGTCATCGGGGTAACACCAGTGCAGGACTCTTCTGCTTGGGCTGCTCAGTTTTTCTGCAACATTTGGATTCAAATCTTTAAGCCTTAAATTAAAAAAATACAGAATAAAAGCAAATGCAATATAGAAATTACATTACAAATAGCTTACCTTTTTGTTCTCTCATGAATATACTGAAAATACCTCTACCTTGTTCAGGGTGAAAAGGACCTACTCTTTGGCTCTGGAAACTGCAACTTCTCTCTAACTCCAGCTCCCAATCTTCTAAACTAAACCAGCAAGTACAGCCCCTTCCCTAGGGTTTCGCCACCCTCTGAGACAAACCAATATTCATAGGGGTTCACACATACACCATAAGACCTTTCCCAAATTGAAACTTGGCCCCTGGGCTGAGACCATTTCCGCACTAGACTGTTATAGTGCTATTATTCCACTTTCAACATCCTGTGGAATTCTGGGGTTTGTAGCTTAGTGAAGCCAAAGAGGTCTCTGGCTGAGAATTCTAAATGCCCTTCTCTAAACTGCAAACCCTAGGACTCCGTAGGATGTTGAAAGTGGAATAACAGCACCATAACAGTGTAGTGCAGAAATGGCCTGAATAAAGGTTTTCTCTAGCCCTGTTCTAAGTTCTAAAACATCTCTGCTATATATCTCAAATCCAGTGGCCTCAAGAACTGGAACCACAGGAGCATTAAACTCCTGCTGTTTCCAAAGGCCACCTAGAAAGTCCAGTATTTCAGGCAACTTCCCCACAATCCATAGCTATCTTTTTCCAGTCTCTTGGCTGGGCACTGCTACTAGGGACTGTACACCAACTCCCTGTCTCTCACTTCCTTGTGCTATACCACATGCAACTGTGTATAACTTGTACATATGAAGCTGTCATATACTGAATCAGACCCTTGGTCCACCAAAGTCAGCATTGTTGACACTAGCTGGCAGCAGCAGCAGCTCACTAAGGTTCCTGGAAGGACTTTTTCCCAGCTCTGCTTGGTAATATTACCGTCTGAAACCAGCACCTTTTAGATGCAAGAGATGTACCTCATCACTGAGCTCTGTGGCTCCTCCACTGTTGTCAGGCAAAACCTGAGTTGATTTACAGCAAAAGTTTGCACACTGCCATCTATGCCACTGTGTGGCATTGATCTGTTGCCAGATAAAGCTGAAACATGATCCAGTTAAGTTATATAAGTCACGGTGGTGGAGCTGAGGACTTAGGTTGGCAGAGAGCCTTGCTAGTCAGAGACAGGCAGGCAGGAGCAATGGCAGTGTTGAAAGTACGCAACGTCCTGGTGACTGGATCCAGTCGGGGCATTGGTTTCGAGCTGGTCAGGCAGATGCTTTGGAAAAGTGATCGTCCGGAAAAGATTTTTGCCACTTGCCGGGATCCAGAGGGACCACGTGCCCAGGTAAGCCCTGGTGTAGCGTCACCTCTATCTGGGTATGGGTGCCCAAACAAGGGAATCTAAAATATCAAGCAGATTAAGTTAAGAATGCTGGAGATCTCTTTGGAACTTCTCAAGGGAGAAGCAACCTTTCTTCCTGTGTTTAGGAAAATTTTTTTCTGAAATATTTAGCATGGGTCAATATCACTACGGAATCAATCATGGGGAGCTCAGTAGGACTTTTTTTTTGTCAGAGTGCTGAGGGTTGCATTGTCTACTCTTACTAAAACTTCTGGAAGCAGGGCAAAGAAACATGAGTCTTTACAGTTTGTCAAAATGAGAACAGATATTTTTAACTGGTTGTGAGAACATATCTGAAAGAATAACATTCTGGTTTTCATCTGCGTGGCTTATTGTAGGATGAACAACCAGGTAGGCTGAGATTCCCAGCATTTTTGCCAGTATTTTTTTTTCTTATTGAAATATTATTCCATGACCTTGAACACCCGACTAGGAGATTCTACACAGAGATAAGGGCTTCTGCTGAAATACTTCCAGGAGAATACTTTTGTTGAGCCACAATAAGGCAATGAACAGTGCAATAACTAAATCAAATAATGCAATGCTTTTGCTGAGCGGCAATAAGTCAATGAATAGTGCAGAAATCAAATAATGCAACACTTTTCCTGAGCCCCAGGGATGCAATAGATGAAGAAGATGTAAAACATCTGCAACTTGACCTTGTACAGTCTTCCCTCCTTATTTCATCTGACATATATTCCATCTACGTGATTGGCTTGGTTGACCCCAAGTTTGTTTTGCGTGTCTTTCAGAACTTGAGGAATTTGGCTGCAACGCACCAGGAAGTGAAGATTGTTCAATTGGGTATGTGCTTGCTCAACCACCCGCACCCTCACTTGACCCTCTAATTCCCCTTTCCTACATGGAGGAGGATATATACCACCATGAAGTCATCATCTTATCTGATTTCAGAAGCTAAATAGAATCAGGGGATGGAATATCATCAGATAAAATTAGGAATCTCCAGGTAGAACTAGGAAGTAATTCTGCTTGAAACCTCGATGATCTTGTTACCCTGATTTCTGGGGATCCCGGGAGGGACATCTAAATGTGCTCAAACAATGGGGAGGGAATTAGCAAAGAGCACTAGTTAGCAATGCGAGAGGCAGGGTAACGTAGCGAGATCTTGAGCCCTATGTCTACGGGGTCAGGCCGAATCAATGACAAGGCAGAAGTTGATAATAATAATTGTTTTATTGATGCACAGTCAAACACGTGTATGCAACACACTCACACAAAGGACTATAGAAATAAAAGGTAGGAGTTGGATAGAGGGATTTTGAGAGGAGGTTTGGTATGGGAAATACTATACCTGTCCTGAAGCCTGGTAAAAGCAAAGAAGCTGGGGAGCATGGATTCTCAGCACGTGGGGCTGAGGGGAGGCTCGTCAAATGGAGAGACGGCAATTCAGGAGGCAAGTCACAAGCGATCCAATGAGATGCTCAAAGTCAGGGGTTCCTATAGGGAAAATTGTGGCTGCAGGCTAGTCTGTACTTGGGGATAACAATGAGTTTGGGGCTGGAGACAGAGCCTCTGAAAGGTCAGTACTTTAGATGATTGAGTTATAGCTGGATTGTCAATAGAGTAGCCAGTATGCAACGCGGAGTGCTTGAGAGTTGTATAGTCCGCTCATCAAGCTGCCTGCGCGGGGCAGGGGATCTTTTGTAAGTAGCGTGCATACATAATGTGGTACTTGCCTTGAGGTCTTCTGAAGCTGCATTCGGCAATGACTGGCCTGCCTAGATTGGGATGTGAATGGTTCGGCTATTGTCGGCTGCACCTATGTGCGTGCTCGTCCTGGGGCCTCGCAAGCACGTGGAGAGGAATGAGTACAGAAGGCCAAACTATTGATATCAAATGATATTTTAATATCCCACAAGCTCGGGCTAGAAACAGCGGTAACAATCTCTTGCTGCCAGTCAGGGTTGCTGCCAGTCAGCATGAAGTAGCTTCTTAGGTTCAGGCAAGAGCTGAGATTCCACACTGGTAACACCCCAACATCCCTTTCAACAATCAACTTTCTAGAGTAGAGGTGAGCAGCCCATAGCTTGGGTGTATGCCCTATGCATGTTTGCAGGTCTCCGAGGGCCCCCAAGGTCCTTTCCCATCATGTTTGCTACTGTGACAGTGGTGAAAAAGTGGGTATTTTTCTTTAAAAGCAGTGCTTTCACTTTAAAACAAGGCACATAGTCTGCAGGAAGTCCCATTTACGCACATATAATTGGCCCTCTACATTCACTAGGGTTAGGGGTGTAAGATCTTTCCAAAGGTGGGAAAACTGCAAATATCAAAATATGTATGTGTGTCTGTGGAAAGGGGGCCAAAGTATGTAGGGAAAACAGGCATCCAGGATCCATACCAGGTCAGGGAAAGAAAACGGAAAGTGGGCTGGTGGCCCTATACTTCCTCTCTCATACACCCATCTCCTTCCTTGGGTGTGTTGAAGGCATTGGGAGAGGGTTTCTGGTGCTGAGGAACTGGGTTGTGATCTGTTCTCAGTTGGCTAGGCAGCAGCTGGTAGAGGACAAGGAGAACCAGAGGCAGGGTTTTTAAAAGGTGCATGGCCTGATTGGAGCTACTGAGAGGAAAAGTTTCCCCAGAAAAGAAGCACTTGAGGTGAGATGCGGGAGGAGGGCGGTCAGGGGTTGGAGAAACTCACAAATAATCAAATCTGTGAAAGTCAGACCTGGAAATGTGGGGGACTGATTGTATATGCAAGTACACAGGAAGCACATGCCTTGTTTTAAAGGAGAAAATGCCACTTTTAAATGGAAAGCACTGCCTTTTTTTGCCACCAGGGCAAATTCCACACCCTCCAGCTGTTCCAATTTGGCAAGAACAGTCCCAATTAATTCTCTGTCATCCCACCTTTTAAGCTGCTTTCAAAATGTCCTACTTTCTTTTTCTTCTTTCCACTTCCCCCCTTTTCTTCAGCTTCAGTCACTGCAAATTGAGCTCATACTAAATTCAGCAGTGGGGAGAGAGGAAAAGTGGATGAAATCTTGCCCTTCCTACAAGGTGCAGTCAAAAGCAAAGTCTCTGTGTTCATACTCATCAATAACTTTTACCGTCTTCTCCACACTCTGATATTGCTTGGCCACATGCATCTTGGCTTTCATCTGAGAAATGTTAGAGGGCATTGTTACCCTGTGAACTGAGGGTCCCAGGAGGGACACCAAACTGTGCTCCACTGAAGTTGGGGAAAATTAACTCGGAGCACCGCTTAGCGTTACGAGAGGCAGGGCAACGTAGCGAGATCTTGAACCCTATGTCTACGGGGTCGGGTCGAGTCAAGGAGAACACAAAAGTTGAAATAATAAATGATGTTTATTAAATACAAGCAAAACAGTGTATGCAACACACTCATACAAGATAACTAAAGAAAATAAAGGTTGGAGTGGTATAGAGGGATTGTTAGAGGGATTGCTGGTTTGGGTGATACTTCACCTGTCCTGAAGCCCAGAAAAATAGAGAGCGAAGCTGGGGTGCGATGTAGCTCAGCACGTGGAGCTGAAGGGAGGCTCGCCAAGCAAAGCGGCAACAAGGCGGGATGAAACTCGGGAGCGATCCGAGGAAGGTCTCAGAATCAAGGGTTTTTATAAGGAGAATAGTGACTGCAGGCTATGCCGTACTTGGGGGAAAACAATAGATTTGGAGTTGGAGACAAAGCCTCCGAAAGGTCAGAATCTGAATGATTGAGTTATCGTAGCGGTTCTCAATAGAGCAGCCAGTATGCAGACGCAGAGTACTTGGGTATTGCATAGTTTACCCATCAAGCTGCCATCGCGGGGCAGAGGCTCTTTTGTAAGTTGCGTGCATACCTAATTAGAGTACTTGCCTGGAGGTCTCCTAAAGCAGTGAGTCAGCTATTTCTGGCCTGCCTGTATTGTAGTTTGAATATTAGGGCTATTAATGGCCGAGCTTGTTTACGTGCTTGACCGGTGGTCTCGCAAGCACGTGGAAGGGAATAGAGAATTTATTTGCCGTATGCAATCTGTTTTCTTTGTGTGCTTAAAAAAAGACTGTGGGAACTGATTTCCAGTCCTCTTACTTCTGGAGGAATAAAAGTGTGAGTTACAGAGAGTTGCATCTGCACTGCTGACTGGCCAGTGGGGTCTTTTCCAGGAGGGATGTGTTTCATGTTCATCACTTTTATAGTCTTTTCTTTGTTGCTGTAGACACTTCTGACCCATCCAGCATCAAGAGTGCTGCTGCCAGAGTCAATGAGCAGCTGAAAGGAACTGGATTGAATTTGTTGGTAAACAATGCTGCAATTTTAAACCTAAACACTCTGGACTCAGAGACACCAGAAGGCATGTTGGAGGTGTTCAAAACCAATGTCACTGGGCCTTTGATGGTAAGCCAGGTAAGATTGTCCTGTGGTCCCTCCTGCAAAGAAACATCTGATCTTGCTGAGTGCTTTCTTTTTGGGAAATAAATGGGCTATGAGGGTTCTTCCTGGGAATGGGTGTTTAGATAGGCCTGCCTTTTTCCTGGACAATACCATGTCCTCCACCATTTCACAGATGAAAACTGGGACATGTGTGACCAAGCAACATCAGGGTGTGGTGAAAATGGCAAATTTATTAAGAAGGAAAAACACGTAAGCTATGAGAGGTTGCAACAATTTGTTTTTGCCTGAACCTACAGAGAGGGGCAAGATTTCGCCCCTCCTTCTCTTCTCCCCACTGTTGAGTTAGTTAAGCACAAACAAATTTTCCATTTTGAACTCAGTTTCAGCAGTTGAAGTAAGCTGAGAAGAATGGGAGAAACTGGGAGAGAAAAGAGAAACTGGGATATTTTAAAAGCGACTAAAAAGGAAAGGGAAGGGTTAATTGGAACTGCTCCTGTCAATTGAGGACAGTTGGAGAGTAATGACTGACATAACAGCAGGACTAGAGACATAAATTCAACAGGTTATAGAGGTGGTATAGTAGCAGAAGGTTGCACATATTAAACCATGGCTCCAAGTAGTTTGCAGCTGAAATTCCTCCATCTGAAGGAGTTCTGCAGGAACTCTGGAATCCATCTGGCAACTGCCTTGTCTCTCGTATTTGCACTGTAAGGCCCCACTTTGGGGGTCCCCAATATCAGTATGGTTTGGGTGGGCACCATACCTAATTGGCATCATATGTAATTGGCAACACATTTTATTGGCTCTGATATCAAATTCAAGCCTGAAAGGTGACAGAGAGGTCAAACCGAGCGAGGGAAAGAATTTGACTGTAAATGTGAGAAGCATAGGTCAACTCCAAAATTCCTCCAAGTAAGACTGAGTCAGGCAAATATACACCATTTCTGTGGATAATAGGCTTAAATAGAAGCTGGAATTTTCCAGGGAATCCAACTGTGAGGAGCCCACCAGGACACTGATTGACAGATATCCATCCCTTGTACACCTGGATTCTTTCGTCTATCCTCACAGCACCCACAATAGACAGCTATTACAACATTCATCATGTCTTTGTCAACCAAAGCACTAAGCCCATCAACAGGCGAAAGACCCATTGTCCACAACAGGTTCCCTTTGCCTTGCATCTGGAACCTTCACAGCCACAAGCCATTTTCAGGGTATAAATACTCCTGATTTGAGGAGGGCCAGTGCAGTCTCTTGAAGGTCTGCCCGTCCCTCTGTCCCTCTGGCTCCTGAATGAGAACTGCCTTCAGGTCCTACCTAAGCCAAAATACATTTCTGCTCTTCACTACTTTTCTGGACTGTTAATTATAAATCCCCCCAAATCCCTCAGCCTCTCTATAATTTTTCCTCCCTTTCTCTTTCAGATGGCTCTTGTGTGAATGTGTGATTGTGTATATCTTGTGTGCATGCATGAGTGACTTCCCTCAATAAAATCATTTTATTAGACAATTTTGCTTGGTTTTTGACTTGACCTGACCCCGTAAAAATTGGGTTTAAGATCTCGCTAGGTTACCCTGCCTCTCGTAGTGCTACAGCTTGTGCTCTGGCTAATTCCCATTCCCCATTATTTGGAGCACATTGAGGTGTCCCCCACGGGACCCCAGAAATCAGGGGAACAGTACCCTCCCACCTCAATAAAATGTGCATTGGTGAAAATGAGATATCCAGTTATCTCCTTGATTCCTCTGCTTTCTCGAGGCATTCCTGCCCTTGCTGAGGAAGGCATCTCAGGAAAGTCCCCAGCAAGGGATGAGCTGCAGCAAAGCTGCTATCATCAACATATCCAGTGAAGGTGGCTCCATCAACAATGTCTTAATGTGGCATCTTGCACAGGCTGTGTCTTACCGTTGCAGCAAGGTATGAAGATACCAGTAAAGTTAAAGGTTAAGTTCTCTGTTAACATCATTTCAATAAGAATTTGATTTGCAATTATTTTCACTCCAGATTGTTTGGAAAAAGTTGTTCAAAAAAGTCCCAAAATTGCTCTTTCAGTCCTTAACTTTCTTGCCTAGTAGCATCTTGCTGAAGGAGACTACTCAGTTTAAGAAGTCAATGAATAATTTTTAAAAAAGAATAACATGTTTGGTTTGCCTTGAAAATGGGATATATCAGGCTCCTCCTTTTTAAAAAATGTGCAGATGCTAGTGACCATAATAATTATAAACTGGTCTCCAAGTGGCATTTTGCAGCAAAGGACTCAAAAGGGAATATGGATATTTTGACTGGATTTTATGTTTTGTTGGCAGTATGTACAATCTTAAACAAACATCAGATATTTCTGCATGTTGGCAAAATTGCCCATTTATATGTCTATATACAGGCTGTCTGATCAATAAGAAGAATCTCTGAGAAACATGCTCTTGGCTTCTATCTGCACTGTTTCCAAGATGTTGCAGAAATCTTTCAAAAAAGAAACAGGGGTTGTATGTGATTTGTAGTATCTGAACTCAGTTCTTAAACTGTCATTTCAAATATGAACATCTTTATATATTGCTACTGTTTCTAAAGTGGTGTAAATACTTCCGAGGCTAACTGTTATTAACTGTTATGAATGACATTGCATGGCTGAATATTAGAGCAGATAGGAATGAACCTGTGCCACCTGAGGCAAGGGATGAAATCTCTCTTCTGTTTCATGGCCACAGTACAAAGAGACTTAACAGTTCAATCTTACTTTAGTGCTGACAATAGGACAGTACTTTTACTGCACCTTAGGGCAGCATACAAAGCTGGAGTAGTTCACACGGCACATACACTTCTGTTCTCCAATGTTTTGCCATCCTTTCTTGCATTTGCCATCTGAGGGGGCTGATTCACTCTACCTAATGGCAGCTATGGGCATCAGGAAAACAATGGAAGAGGACTTATATCTAAACCATATCCTCTTTCCCAATTTGGAGGTAGGCTTATTTGTACACAGTCTCCTCATTCCCATTTTTTTTTTTTGACCCCTGGACTCTGCCCTCTTTCCCACTATCTAAAGGCAGAATGCATGCTCCTTAGGGCATCTCTCTTTCTGAACTCCCCAACCTGTGTGAAATCAGGCTAACAGGTATATATGGCCCCTGGTATCCAAGGACATTGTTGTAGTCTAGCCTTGCAGTGCCCATGGATGGAAATGGAGGGGCTCTCAGCAGATGATCAGTTCTTATTGGTGAGAAGAATAATTTGTCCCTCCCGTTGCAGTCTGTTGGGGAGGGAGAATGAGAGAGAGAAGGATTTGGCAAAAAGAGAGAGGAAAGAGAGGAACTGGCAGAGGGTGTGTGTGCAAAAGAACACAGTTTTGGCTCTTCTATTGCCAGCATAAACCCTGCAACAGATTACTGAAGAAGAAACCTGTCTGTCTGAATCATCAGCTCATCAGGACTATTTTTTTTTAAACAAAATGACCAAGACATATTAGCTCCAGAAGTGATGAGTATCCTTTGAACAACATGCAGTCACTTGACAACTTATATAATTCAGAAAACTGGTAATGGGCTTCTAGCCAGTTATAGTTTCATTGAGGAGCAATGGTATCCATGGCCTTGAAGATTGCTTACAAATCAGAGATGGTTGTTTTATGATAAGCTTTTGTATTTTGAATAAAAACAGATGGAACTTTATGTCAAGTAAGATGCTTCTTAAGGAAGGCAGAGATCTTGCTTTGCATATATGCAATTCAAGGATAGATTCAATCAAGATAAGAGAGATCTAGCCATAGAGATTGGAGAAAATGAGTTTTATTTAAAGGTGTGTAAAAATGATGATCATGTAATTAGTAGTCACACACTACTAATCTTCAAGCCAGTCCTGGTTTCATTGGGAGGTAATGGGACTTAGGGCCCTGAGGATGGGAAACTGGACACTGGATCCTCTCAGTTTGTCACCCTTTCTGTAGTCAGACAAGTAGAAAATAAGTTTTGACCCACTGCAATCTTAGGGATCTGTGATGCATCATTAATCTCCTTCCTGACCTATCTCCTTCCTAGGCTGCTCTGAACATGCTCACTAAGTGCCAATCCTTGGGGTATGCAAACGATGAGATCCTGTGCACTGCTGTGCATCCTGGATGGGTGCAGACAGACATGGGAGATTCAGCAGTAAGTAATTCACAATGGAACATCAGAACTACAAAGAATATATTAAGCTCCTTTGGCTTACATCAAAGTAAAGTTCAGAATTTTGGTAACAAAATCTATTTCAGTTATTGAGCATCCTACATAGTCTTAGATGTCTTCAGCCCATTTTCAGTTTTAAATTCTAAAATGCTAAATTCTAAGTGGTTTCCTGCAGACCCTGTTCATATAGTTGGCCTTGCAGATAGAATGCACTAAACTTATGACTCTTTCATTGTATTTGTCTCCATTGTTATTCTTTAAAATAGAAAAAGGAAAGAAAGCCCAGGCACCATTTCCTAATAATTCTCTGAAACTTTCAAATAATTTGCCTTCTTAAATATAAAACCTGGTAAGGTGGTAAATAAATTTGGATGACCCATTTTCATCTTGCAGTATTTTTGGTGACTGACATCTGATTTTTTCTTTTTTTGAAAGTACAAATCTGTCAAGTCATCTTTCTCTATGTACCTATTAGTGAGGCAGTGAGATCTCCTTTGCAGAAGTGCAGCTGATCTTTTTTTCCAGCAGGACTTGTTCTTCAACATAATTCTAACTTGTTCTAATGTTTCTAAGTTACCTTGCTTTCCAATTTTTGGGAAAAGGCAGGTTAATCAAGATGGTGGTGGTGGTGATGATGATGATGATGATGATGATGATATTAGTAATGTAATTAATAATGCTTCACACCAGCACCAACCTTCAAGTGTTGTTGGACTGTAATTCCCAACAGCTCTAAACAGCATTGCCACTGATGAAGAATGCTCATATTGTGGTCCAATAATGGCCAGAAGGTTGCGTAATTTTACACCAATTTTTATATCATAGAATCATAGAATCATAGAACCATAGAAATGTAGAGTTGGAAGAGACCACACGGGCCATCCAGTCCAACCCCCTACCATGCAGGAATACCCTCAAAGCATTCCCGACAGATGGCCATCCAGCCTCTGCTTAAAAACCTCCAAGGAAGGAGACTCCACCACACTCCGAGGCAGCATATTCCACTGCCGGACAGCCCTGACTGTCAGGAAGTTCTTCCTGAGGTTCAAGAGGAATCTCCTTTCCTGCAGCTTGAATCCGTTGCTCCTTGTCCTGGTCTCCAGAGCGGCAGAAAACAAGCCCTCTCCCTCCTCTACATGGCATCCCTTCAAATATTTAAACATGGCTACCATGTCCCCTCTTAACCTTCTCTTCTGCAGACTGAACATACCCAGCTCTCTAAGTCTATCCTCATAGGGCATGGCTTCCAGGCCCTTCACCATTTTGGTCGCCCTCCTCTGGACCTGCTCCAGCTTGACCATGTCCTTCTTGAATTGGGGTGCCCAGAACTGGACACAGTATTCAAGATGAGGTCTAACCAAAGCAGAGTAGAGTGGTACCAGTACCTCCCTCCATCTAGACACCATACTCCTATTGATGCAGCCGAGAATTGCGTTGGCTTTCTTGGCTGCCGCATCACACTGCTGACTCATATTCAGCTTGTGGTCTATTAAGACTCCTAGATTCCTTTCACACGTACTGCCATCCAGCCACGTGTCCCCCATCCTATATTTCTGCATTCCATTTTTTCTACCTAAGTGTAGGACCTTACACTTCTCTCTGTTGAATTTCATTTTGTTAGCCTTGGCCCAGCTCTCCAATTTGACCAGGTCATTTTGAATTTTGATCCTGTCCTCTGGCATATTAGCAACCCCTCCCAATTTGGTGTCATCTGCAAATTTGATGAGCATGCCCTCTATTCCTTCATCCAAGTCGTTGATGAAAATATTGGACAACACTGGGCCCAGGACAGAACCCTGTGGCACCCCGCTAGTCACTTCTCTCCAGGATGAAAAGCAGCCATTGGTGAGCACCCTTTGGGAACGGTCAGTCAACCAGTTACAGATCCACCTGACAGTAGCTCTGTCCAACCCACATTTTACTAGCTGGGCTTTTGCACTTATATAAGAGATGCTAAACTAGCCAGCTTGTAATTTCTTGATCCATCCTTCCTCCCATCTTGACATCCCTTTCTAAAGACAAGACTAGGACTTGTAAAAGACTGGCATTAACAATTAACAGTCTGCTGATACAGAATCTATGTAGAGCAAGAATGTAGCATATTTTTCTGCTTGTCTTTTGGGTTTGGATAGTATGAAGTGTGCATTCAGGCCGTATTACTTCTGCTTTGGATTCCTCAAGTTCCTGTGTCATACTCCTTAATCTCTCTTTCCAGGCCCGGGCTCCATTGACAGTGGACATGAGTGTGCGAGGGATCCTGAATACCTTTGCCTACCTCTCAGAGAAAGACAATGGCACTTTTGTGAACTGGGAGGGGAAAGCTGTTCCTTGGTGAAACACTCAGCTTTATTTGCCTCCCCTGGAGAAGCAGTCACTTTCCCACTGGCAGTGCAAAAGCCCAGCTTGTTGGGAAGCCCTCCATATAGAGTAGTGGGAGATGTAGTCTAGTATAATATATCAGATGGCTTGTAGAAGTAGAAACAGTAGGTACCAGAGACAAACAATGCCTAAAACTGCTCGGAATTTGCTGATAACCATGGCTTGGCTGTCATGGCTTTCAAAGTCTCTTGGCAAAGGGGAGGGAACATGGGGAATCTTAAACTCATGTACTTTCATCTTGATTTTAGTCTTCTCACTGAAGTCATTACATGTACTTCACTCCAAATAAAGAGTGCTTTATGCATTGTACTATATGTGTGTGTGGATTCAGTTCCTGACAGAGTGAGAAGACTCATAATCAACTTTAAACCATCCTACAATCTGAAGAAGAACCACAGGAGGAGAGAGAGGCTGGTGAGGCAGCAGAAGCCCGAGGAGAGGAACAAGCTGAAGGAGCTGAAACTGACCCTGAATTGCCCACGGCTGTGCAAGCAAAGGTTTGTCCCATAATTCCTGCAACTACTCCTGTAGCTGGGCAAACGTGAGCATGGGGAGAGTGCTGTTACTGCCCTGGCTAGTCTGAGCTTTGGGGATTTTATTTTTTTAATAATTTTATTCAAATTTCAACAAATAAAACAAACAATAATTTCTGCAGTGTTTACATGTAATGTTTTTCCTTCTTCCTTTTCTTTCTGGATTACAATTATTGATATTCCCTCTATTTGTTTCGTATCGCAATAAAATGTTAATAATCTATAATTTGTTAGTTCCTGCTGTATATCTCTACTTTACTTGTTACATGATATTTCATTAACTGTTAACTGTATAATAATTGTGTTGGGGGATGATAGGAGTTTCAGCCCCACAGAGATGCAGCGGAATAACCATAAGACAGCGAGCCAACAGCAGCAGCCTTGTTCCCCAGTAAGGATACTCACACACGGAGGAGTTTCTTCCAAGCAGGAGGCACTTTATCTTGTAGCAACGTTCCGATATGTACACAACATGGAACATATTAGGAATTATAATTTAAAAGAGAACTTCTTTAAGATTTATTATAGATGGTACCTAACACCACTTAGGTTATCTAAAATAGGGGAAAAAAAGGAAGCACCCACGTGTTGGAAATGTCAAGAAGTAGGTTCCTTTTATCATATGTGGTGGCAATGTAAAGAAGCAAATATATTTTGGATACAAATTCATAGCCAAATAGAGAAAATATTTAATATAAAATTTGCATTATTACCAGAAATTTATTTGTTAAATATTTTGAAAGGATTAGAAATAATATTGAAGAAGGAAACTCTGAGGATTTTGTGTTATTTAATATATGCAGCTAGGACTATATTTGCAAAATCTTGGAAATCCGAAGAGACACCGAAGTTAGAAGACTGGAAGCATAAAGTGTATGAATTAGCAGAATTAGATAAACTAACCTTAAGACTGCAAGATAAAACGAATGGTAAAGCATTTCTGGAATGGGAAATACTAAAACCCTTTTGGGAAGAAGAGTGGGGGGAAGCTGCTTTAATAGGGTTGTTTAGTTAGTTATATTAATAAGGCTAGATAGCTAGGAAGTTTGTCAAATTAATGGTTTGGTATTTATATTGATGGATAAGGGAAATGAGCAATTAGATTTAAATAGGATTAAGTATTGATCGATCTTTGTATTGGAGTGGTTGTAGAATTACTAAAGTAATTAATAATTAAATTAATTAAATTAAAATAGTATGACATTAAATTTTTTAATGTCATACAATTGGTGAAAAGATGTAAGGAATTGTTTTATAGGTTTGATTTAGGTTAGCAAGGTGGAAGCGGTGATACCAGTAAAAGGATTAATTGAATAAGAAGGATTTTAGGGATACAAGAAGAGTTTGTGCAGATTCTCCAATGGTTCGGTGGAAGAAGTTAAGTATGTTAGTATATGTTTGAGAGAGTGAAAATAGGAGCAAGAAATTAGAAGAATTGCTCATGGATGAATGGTTTGTATGTAGGGTTGTATAATATTTTGAAATATAAATTATGGGAAGCAGGATCCCCTCCTGTTGAAAAGAAGGAGGGATATCATTCTATGTATTAAGAACTGTTGTTATTGATAAGTGTGGTTGTATGTTTTGTTTTGTATTGTTGTGTTTTTTATTGTGTGTCTATTGTGTATTTTGTTTTGTTTTTGTTTATTTGTATGTTTAATAAAGTATATTTTTATTAATTAAAAAAAAAGATCACATTATGTATGCACGCTGTTTACAAAAGATCCCCTGCCCCGAGCAGGCAGCTTGACGAGCCGACTATCCAACTCTCAAGCACTCCGCCTTTGCATACTGTCTACGCTATTGACAACGCTGTCATAATTCAATCATCTAACGTACTGACCTTTCAGAAGCTTTGTCCCCAGCCTGAAACTCATTGTTTTCCCTGGGAACGGACTAGCCTACAGGTACATTTTCCCCTATAAGACCCCCTGATTTTGAGTGTCTCTTCGGATCACTCTGACTTCTATCCCACCTTGCTGTCGCTCCGTTCGACGAGCCTTCCCCTCAGCTCCCACATGCTGAGAATCTCCGATGCAACGGACTTTTCTTCTGATAAACCGGGCTTCAGGATCAGGTGTAGTGTTTCCCCTGAAAAATCCCCCTTAAACTCCTCTATCCAACTCCTACTTTTCTTTCATTAGGTCTGTATGAGTGGTTGCATACATCCGTTTTGACTGTATCTCAAAATAAAGGAAAACAATTATTATTTACTTCTGTTTGATTATTGACTCGGCCTGACCCCGTAAACATTGGGTTCAAGATCTCGCTAGGTTGCCCTGCCTCTTGCATTGCTTAGCTTGTGCTCTCGCTAATTCCCATTCCCCATTATTTGGAGCACATTGAGGTGCCCCCCACGGGACCCCAGAAATCAGGGTAACACTCTATTCCATTTTTCAGCTGCTCTTAAAATGGCTGTTTCTTTCTCCTCCTCTCACTTTCACTCTTTGTCCTTGGATGAGTTCATAAGGCAAAAGTAGTTTGCACTCTGTTAACTCAGCAGGGACAGGGAGAGAAAGAGTGGAATCTCCTCCTCCTCATTGACTCTTCCCGAGAGACTCAGATGTGAGCTGACTGCTGCAGCTTCTTCTAGCTTATATCTTCTTCCTCAATATTAACTTATGCTATCTTGATTACACTCTGATGTTGTTGGCCACATATGTCCTGTTTTTCATCTGTGAAATGCTGGAAATAAGTAATTGGGTCCACTCTAGATGAGAATGGAATTCAGGTCTTAGTGTGCTTTGGTCCCCCTTTGTGGTTAGGATTTCAGAACTCATAGCATACTAACAGGGCCAATGGTAGTTAAGCAGTCCAAATTATGGGGGCTCGGTATCCTGGAAGAGTGCTCACAGCCCGACTATTTAGTATATGTTTTTGGCTTTGGGACATAGCTGCCCTAGTCTCATTCTCCCCAACATTTCACAGACAAAAGCTGGGAGACGTGGCCAAGCAATATCAGGGTGTGGTTAAGATGGCAAATATTACTAATGAGGAAGAATACACACACTAAATACCTGAGCTTACTGGGAAGAGCAAAATTCTTCCTGCTCCTCTCTTCTCCCCCCACTGAATTAATAGAATGCACTTTGAACTCAGTTTGCAGCAGCTGAAGTAAGCTGAAGACAAAGAAGGGAAGTGAGAGGAGGAAAGCAAGACAATGGGATATTTTAAATGCAGCTGAAAAAGTAGGATAACAGAGGTTTAACTGGGACTGTCTCAAGTAAAAGCAAACTGCTCCATCATTTTTTAGCAGGTGTGTTATTTTGCATTAATAAATTTTGTCAGCTTGACCACATTCTGATGTTGTTTAACCACACATCTCCCAGCTATCATCACTAAAATAGAGAGTGTGAAGAGGGCAGGTCTTGTAAGAGTTTCAGACTCCAGAGAGATTTCTAATTAATGGGAGCCTGAAACTCTTGTGAGAGGCCCTCCTCTAGCGAGACTTCAGTCAGATTTTATATAGGTCTGTGTTGCCCTGTGTACTGGGGGTCCAGGGAGGGACACCAAAATGTGCTCAACTAAAGGTGGGGAAAATTAGCTCAGAGCACTGCTTAGCATTAAAAGAGGCAGGGTAACGTAGCAAGATCTTGAACCCTATGTCTACGGGGTCGGGTTGGGTCAAGGAGAACACAGAAGTTGAAATAATAAATGAAGTTTATTAAATACAAGCAAAACAGTGTATGTGACACACTCATACAAGATAACTAAAGAAATAAAGGTTGAAGTGGTATAGAGGAATTTTGGAGGAGTTGCTGGTTTGCGTGATACTTCACCTGTCCTGAAGCCAGCTTGTTTACGTGCTTGTCCGGTGGCCTCGCAAGCACGTGGAAAGGAATAGAGAAGTGCAGCCGAATTGTGATATCAAGGGATATCTTTTAATATCCCCAAAGCTCGGACTAGTCAGGGCAGTAACAATCCCCCCCCGAAAATGGGTGATGTTGGGGACAATATAGGACATTTTCCACTTAAAAGCAAAAATCAATTTAGAGCCAAATAGGGCTTGCAGGTTGGTAGCCATATCACTCCTCAAGAAAGGAAATTTCAGGAAAAGCAAAGGATTACTATCTCATAAAGACATTCCTGACTAAAACCTAAACCTAAACACACCACACACACCAATGTAAACAATGGCACAATAATAAACAATTAAACAATAAACAATGTCCAATGTCCTGTCAATAGGGAACTGTCGAAGCATGAGCAACGGCAGTAAAATAGCAAATGCAAAATAAAACAATCAATGGAATACTGTAAGTCCAATGCACGGTCTGGCAATGAAAGCAATCCAAGGAACAAACTGTTCAATGTGGAATGAAAGTTCATAGTCTGGGGGAGGTGAGGTGCAAGCAAAAATCTTGGCACCCCCCCCCTCACCACAGAAAAAAGTCTTTTAGCTGGAGCAAAACATAAGTCCATCTGGGCAACGGAGCAGCAGGAGCAAAGAGTCTTTGCAGAATTTGGAGCCTGGAATAGTCCATAGGTTTCAGCAAACGGTACCAAGAATGGCAAAAAGTTTGTGGCACACGGAAGGCTGCGTGGTTACCTTCCCTCACAGTCACGGGTGTCGTCGAAGCACCAGGAATCTCCAAGTCTTGGCCATCAGATGAAGCAGCAACTTTCTTCATCACCCCCCCCCCCCCACGGTACTCGGGGTGATGGTATGACCTCGGGATCTTCCCAGTCTTCTGGATCAATTGACCTATTAGGGTTTTAACAGAAGAACTGACATGATTAGTAGCCAATGTATACCATTAATGCAAATGGTCGGCTCAAAGCCTACTGGGAATGAATTGAAACTGGGTCATCATGACTGAAAAGACTAAGAGTCTACAGGGACATAAATAGCAACTGCGATTGAAGCTGTATTGGCCGGAGTGGGGCCGTTGATCTGGGCAGTGAGACTGCTAGTTCGGGACTGGCATTGACTCACCGGCCTAGAGACGCCCATGTTTGTTTGTTTTTAAATAATTTTATTGTGATTGCATCGTATAAAACAACATTTATCATTGTACATTTTACCGAACTATTACAGCTTTCTTCCACTCCTCTCTGGATTTCAATACTGTTATTTCATTGACATTTCAACATTATGCATCGCATTACATTTGTTAACATACAAGTTAGATCCTGCTCTTCTACCCTACTTTTCATGTTTCATGATATTCCACTGATTTTTACTTCTAACTGTGCATGCTACAATGAATTAAGAATTGTTACCTGTCAACACCCAACCCGTTTTCAGAACGATTTACCAGTCTTTGTTAATGTCATCATCTGATTTTCCTTTTAATCTCTGAGAGACTATATCTGCATTTCGATTTTCATTGAAAGTTGCCCACCATTGCTCTATTGTAGGTATCTGCTCAGTTTTCCATAACCTTGCATATTCAATATGGGCTGTCGTAATCATATACATCATTATTCTCCGATATTTCTTTGCTACAGTTCCATCTAACATAGGTGTCATATTTAATAAGTACATTTCAGGTTTCTTATCCATTTGAACCCTCAATATTTTACATATCATATTGTGTATATCATTCCAATATTTTTTAGCCTTAGGATATGACCACCACATATGAAAAAGTGTTCCAGCATTCTCCTGACACTTCCAACAATGACCTGTTCCCGTATTGTATATCTTCTTTAATTTTTCTGGTGTCATGTACCATCTGTGAAAAAGCTTATAATAGTTCTCTTTTAGGTTCTGGGCTGCAGTAAATTTTCGTGTCCTTTGCCAGCTCTGTCCCCAGTGCTCTAATTGAATTGGATGTCCGAGATTTTGAGCCCACAATATCATTGCTGCTTTAACCGTCTCCTCTTCTCTTTCTTGATTTAAAACCTCCTGATATAAGTGTGATAATAAATGAGGCCTTCAACATTCTTCCTTGCTCTTTTTGTTCTATTCCATAAGTTTTCACGTCCAGCTGGAATCTCTCAGTTAACTGTCTGTAAGGGAACCAGTTTAACTTTTTTCCTTCTGATTCCAATTTTTCTCTTGATTTCACCTTAAAAAAATTCAGATTTGTCTTTTCTAATATGTCATCATAACACAGCCATTTATCTGAATCTGTCCATCTTCCAAAGAAAGCTTCTTGAGGGGAGACCCATGTAGGTAGTTGCCTGATGTTCTTATTCTTGTAGTCAGTCCATATTTTAAGTAATGATTTTCTTACAAAATGATGAACAAAGTCTTTGTCAACCACAGCTTTCCCATAGAACATACGGGCATGCCAACCCATCCTTAAATCAGCTCCCTCTAATGTCAGCATTCTCGTATTTTGAAGATTCATCCAGTCTTTTATCCAAGTAAATGCTACTGCCTTGAAATATATCTGTAAATCCGGTAGACCCAGGCCTTCTCTTCTTATTGAATCTGTCATAATATTCCATTTTATTCTTGGCTTTTTCCCTTGCCATATAAATTTAGTTAAATCTCTCTTCCATTGTATAAAAGGCTTAGTATTTGTAATAATAGGAAGATTTTGGAAAAGGTAATTCATCTTTGGAAGTATGTTCATTTTCATGACTGCCACTCTTCCCATCATAGATAGTTGCATTCTAGTCCATTTATCCAAATCCTTGATTATCTCTTTCCATTTTTTCTCATAGTTATTCTGAAATAGTTCATTATTTCTTTTTGTAATCCAGACACCCAAGTATTTTTCTTTTTGACCTTTGTTGAAACCTGTTAAATGTTCAAGCTCCTTCTCTTCTTTCTCCCTCATGTTTTTTGTTATAATTACTGTTTTTTGCTTGTTTATCTTAAATCCAGAAAATTCTCCATATTCCTGAACAATATCCATCAACCTTTGAATACTGCTGAGAGGATCATCCAGAAACAAGACCAAATCATCTGCAGATGCTTTGAGTTTATACTGGTATTTCTTAATCTGAAGTCCTCTTATTGCTTTGTCTTCCCCTATGGCACTGTTGAGTATTTCCAATGTCATGATAAATAACAGCGGAGATAGTGGACAACTTTGTCTTGTTCCTCTGTGCAATTCAATCTGTTTTGTTCTCTCTCCATTAATAATCAATCTTGCCTGTTGTTGACTGTATATTGCTTCAATCCAAGAGATAAATTTGTCTCTGGCTTGAGCCTGTTTAATGACCATCTTCAGGAATGACCAATTAATCATATCAAAGGCCTTTTCTGCATCCACAAATATCACTGCAAGCTTTCTTTCATTGTGCTTCTCATAGTACTCAATTATGTTTAGCACTGTCCTGATATTATCTCGCATCGTTCTCTTTGGTAAGAAGCCATTCTGATCTTCATGTGTATTTTCTTGAAGAACCTTTTTAAGTCTTTCAGCCAGAATTGCTGCAAAGATTTTTGTAATCTGTAATTTTTGTAATAATGAAATTGGTCTGTAATTCTTGACATCTGTTGAGTCTCTTCCTTCTTTTGGTATTAAAGTCACGTTAGCTTCCTTCCAGGTGTCGGGTATTCCCTCCTTTCTTATCTCATTCATTGTGTTCTGCAAAGGTATCGAAACTTCATGTTCCAATATTTTGTAATATTTTGAGTAAAGCCGTCTGGTCCAGAAGATTTGTCATTCTTCAAATTCCTAATAGCTTGAACTATCTCCATCATCGATATGGGTTTATTCAGAATTGATTTCTGCTCCTCGGTGAATCTCATTTTGTTCATTTTTTCCTAATATTCTTCCATTTCTCCTTGTTTTTTCATTGAGGAGGTAGTACTCATTAACTTCATGTAATATTTATAAAAAACCTGTTTTATCTCCTCCTGTTTTGTAGTTTTCCAGTCACCGACTCTGATCTCCATAATAATATTTCTAACCCTTCTTTTACGAAGTAAACTGGATAACAGTTTAGAAGGTTTATTTGCCTGTTCAAAAAAAGTATATCTCACTCTTCGCATGTGTTGTTCTATTTCTTGCAAATGTAGTTGATTCAATTCAGCTTGACATACCTTCATCTGTTGTCTTATCTTATTGTCCATCGGTTTTTCCCTCATCTGTTTCTCTAGTTCTTTCATCCTCCCCAGAATTGAATCTTCAGTCTGTATTCTCTCTTTCCTGATTTCCGCGGACCATCTGATAAAATTTCCTCGCATTACAGCTTTACCTGCATCCCAAATTGTTTTCATTGGTAATTCCAATATCATATTCTCCTTAAAATAATTATTTAATTCTACTTTTGCTTGTTTGTTGTACTTCTCCTTCTTGAATATCTGTTCATTCCATCTCCATGTCCTCTCTCTGTCTGTAATCTTAAATTTCATTTGCAACGGATTGTGATCCGAACATAAATTTGGAAGAATGTCTATATCCACTGTCTTCAACATCAAATCCTTAGATGACAAAAACATATCAATCCTAGACATTGATTTATGTCTGTCTGAAAAGAATGAATATCCATCTAATTGTCCATTTTTATATCTCCATATATGATAAAGATCTAGATCATCCATCATTTGGAAAAAACTCTTAGGCAATTTACTGTTGTTTCGGGGAACTAACTTCTGTACTGTTCAGTCCTCTTTTGGATTGATAACTCCATTAAAGTCCCCCAGAATGATAACTTTTGCGTTTCCTGTTTCTTGTACATATTTCTGTATTTTGTTATGTATTTTGGGGAAGAATTCTCCTTTTCCTCCATTGGGTGCATATACTCCAACTATTAGTATCTTGTCCTGTTTCATATTTACTTCTATCGCCAAATATCGCCCGTTATTGTCCTGAAATTTTTGTTGTGCACCATATCTTGAATTGACGTATATCAATACCCCCCTTTTCTTCTGATCAATCGTAGCTGCAAAGCAGCTACCCAATTTCAGATTTCTGACATATTTCAAATCTTGAGTCCTTATTCGAACCTCTTGTAGATGAATTATATCCAATTTTTGTTTTTCCAAATGACGAAATATCTGTCTTCTTTTATATTCAGAGTTAAATCCTTTGATGTTCCAAGAGTATATTTTTAATTCCATTTTGTCAGTTTTATATTAAAATTATTTATCCAAATTTTCCAATTAATCCTGTATGTTTTCTGCTGCCAACTCTCCTTCCTCTTCCAGTTCTTGTTCTTGTACTGTTTTTTCTTCCACCTCTCCTTCTTGTAACTGTCCTTTTTCCTCTTTTCCTTTTTCCTCTTCCAGCGTCTCCTGTTTTTCATCTTTCTCTCCAGCTGTAGGTCTTTGTAAGTCTCTCTTCAACCTTTCCATCATTTCTTTGGCTTTAAAAATTGAATTAATCCTATATCTCTGTTGTTTGTACGTAAAAGAAATGCCTTCAGTCTTCTCCCAACTGTAATTGATCTGTAATTTTATCAAAAGATTAGCCAAAGGTTTATAATCTTGTCTCTTCTTGAGTATTGGATATGGTATATCTTTAAAAATTCTTACATCTTTTTCTTCAATCTTAAATGTTCCTTCGTAGCTCCGCTGTAATATTTTGTCTCTGGTAACTGTCCGAGTGAAGGTTATTATAATGTCTCTTGGTAACGTTCTTTCTCTCGCTTCTAGAGGATACTCTGAACATTCTGTCAATACATGTTTCCATTTTATCTTCATCAATGTCTAGGTATTCTGCCAAGGCCAGTACCATTTTCTCATATAAATTCTCTTCTGTGGATTCAGGAATGCCTCTAAATCTAAGGCATCTTTCTCGATAACGTAATTCTTGCAACGTTATCTGAAGTTCCTCTTCTTGTTGCTTCCCTTTTACTTCAGTCAATTCTGTTTGAACTTGTTTAACTTGATCTTTTATCTCTTTAGTCTCAGTTTTTAACTTTGTAATATCCTTAGTTAACATTTCCAATTTCTTCCCCAGTTTATCCTTTTCATGCTTCATATCTGTTCTCATCTCTTTTCTTGTCTCCTTTAAGTCCTGTCTAATATCCTCTCTGATATTCTTAAGTTCTTCCATCATCTGCAACATTAAATCTTGAGATTTCTGGGGTATATCTGCTGATGTTCTCCTTATTATCTGGGTAGTCATTGTTGCTGCCGCTGCCGCTGCTGCCTTTCTTGTTCTTTGATCCATTAGTCGTTTCTTAAAAGTGAACTCTTTAATCACAGATATCTTGACCAAAACCTCTTCTTTCTTCTTCTTCTTACTCCACTCTTATATCTGTGTTGTGCTGGCACCAGTTAGTTCAATAAAGTCACTCTTAAAAAATGCAATAGTATAATCCAATCATGTAAATCAGTATCAATTCATATATATCAATATCAGTGTCAACACTTAGCTTAGCTTATTTATAAGCACACTCTAAATTGATTCAATAAGATTATATATTCAATAAAAATAATATAAATGTATAGTAGTATATATAAACGTATATGTAAATGTAAGAAAAATATAAGTTTAAAGATATAGCTCAGTACTTCTAAACTCTTCTATGTAATACAATATGAAAAATATATGTACAAGAATTATTTATAATTAATTAAAAGGTTACACTTCCCTTTAAAGCCAGTGCTTATTCAGAGTCATTTCAGTGGACAGAGTCACTCCAGCTCCCCCCTCCCAACTCTTTTATGCTGACTCTAAGGCTTCCTCTCTGTTTGCTAGCAGCTGCCAAGACCTTGATTGTAAAATTCCACTTAGTCTCTCACTGCTAGATCAGCCACTACACTGCGTGGGCTCGGAAGTCTTCCAGAAGCCTCTTATCTTGTCTGAAATGCTCCGTTTCTTGTAGATGGTTCAAACTCAGTCTGTTAATTCCAAAAGCCAAGGTCTTTATATATAAATGTCTTTTAATGACCCAAGTCCAAAATGTCTTTTAATGATCCAAGTCCAAAAATCACAAGTTCATAAAATTCTTATTCTTAAATTCTTAAATGTATGTCCAACTGTCCAGTTAAAAAGAAGGAAGAAATAAAAAGAACAAAGCAACCCAAATCAAGTCCCTGGTGTCATACACAACCAATAGTTTCAGAGCACAATCCTTTAAAATCCCTTCCTCTTCATCAAGCCAGGACTCCTCATCAAGCCAGCGCTTCTCCAAATGACCATTCATGCGCGCCATGCAACTGGAAGTCAGAGACGCCCATGTTAACATGCCAGTAGCACGAGAGGACCCATGGCTATGAAGGTCCTATTCGCACTCTGGTCCTTATAACATGGACCTGCACACTCACACCCTCCCCTCAAGCAGACAGAAGCCGAAGCTCCAAACCTGATGATGTAACCGAGGGCTTGGGACAGCTCACCCATCTAGTGCCGTTGGTTCGATGCTGGCCCCGAGCAAGCAGCACCACTATCCACAGATATAGCTGAACTCCGAAGGCAGACCTGAAAGATGGTCGCCTTCGGATAGGCTTTTTAAACCAAGGGGACATTTACCTTTAAACAGTTCACAACAACAACAACACCACTATTACAACTATTTACATAGCGGAACTATTTACAGTGTTAGGGGATCCAGAGGGGTCGCCACTCCGCTTCTTCTTCTTTTTTTTTATATAATTTTATTAAATTTCACAAATTAAAAACAAGGAATTTTTTTTTTGATCGTAGTTTTACATGCAATGATTCTGATCTTCCACTCTGTTCAGGTCTTCATTTCTCGCAAATCACTCTACATATTACAATAGTATCACATTATAATGATTTTCTCAGCAGTTTGAACAAGCATTTCCCTCTCCTATACAACCATATTAAAGCATTTCATCTTGTCAGTCCCCAGCTATCCACTCGTTCTGCTTTTCTCAAATCGTCATATTCCAATATGTTTTCTTATCTCAACTTATCTCAATTTATCCCCCTTAAGCTTCTGCTATCATCTTGTATTTTTTCTTCTAATTCTCCATTTCATATAACTAAGATCTTACAGTTCCAAAAAGTCTGTCAGTGTATATCTGGAAGTCTGAGATATTATTGCTGTAACATTCATTCATCTTCTTTCCCTGGATTCCATTAAATTGAAATATCTTGTTTCCCACCTCTACTCCTAAATTCTATTAACCCCTTTTAAACCCTCCAGCAATATTATAATGTTCATTTTCATCAAAGTATTGATATGTCTATTACCTGCGAGCTTAATTGACTTTGCCTAAGTACAATTCTAACACATATAATTCAAAGCCCTGTAGTTTACTTCAATTCCCATTGCCCTCTCTCATCTGGGACTTTGCATCCCAGAATAGATTGCCAAAGCTCTACGTACTCTCAAAGTCGCTTATACTCCAAGATGCTCTGTCCCAGCTAGTGAGGGTATTTAGCTTAAATATTTTCCCTCACCACCCCTCCCATCTTAAACCTTGCAGCCCGGAATTTATTTCTGAAATTTTTCTGTATTCTCAAAGTCGCTTCCATTCTGAGCTGCAGAAATCATAGATGTGAGGGTATTTATTTACTTAAATATCTTCCATATCTCAATACTCCTTTCCTCCCATCTTAGATTTTGCAGCCCAAGGTTTATTTCTGAAAATCCACTGTATTATTATAGATGCTTAATCTCGAGCTGCTCAGTCCATGGGTGTAAGGATATTAACTTCTAGAACTTCCATCACAAACTTGCCAATCTTTGCCCCTTTCATCCCTTTGACAATATCGCAATTTTATCCGTTGAAAATATATCAGTCACATATGCATTTTTAACAGACATTGCTGAGTTGCATTACAAACTGTCATATTTAGAGCCCCGTGCCACCATCCACTATCTGTTCCCCCCTCCCTTCCTTTACTGCCCGGAGTTATTTCTGTAGATTATCTGTATTCTCGTAGTCACTTAAATTCCAGGCTGCTTCGTCCATGGGAGTGAGGTTGTTTTGTTAAAATGACCTTCCAGCACAGTCTCTCCAGTCTCAACAATCCCAAATTGAAATAGAAGACGGGAAACAAGAATTCCTGCACAGGAATTAACAAGAAAAGAAAACCAGACATCTCCGTAGACTTTCATCCCAAATATTCTTCTAAAGTCCAGAATCCAGTGCAAAAGAGCCAATATTCTGTTCATCTCAGTCCAACCAAAATATTAATTTAGAAGTATAAAAAAAATGAGTGTCCATATGGAGATTAATGAATTTTATACAATCCAGTTTTTACCTTTAGGACATTTACCAAGTACTCGATTCTTGACATTTTTAACTGCATGTCCATATTCCAAATCTCCCATCCAAGCGCTAACCAAGCCCAACCCTGCTTAGCTTCTAAGCTCAAATGAAATCAAGCATTTTCAGGGTGGTATAGCCAAATCAAAGTCAAATAAAAGACTTTTAACCATGACAGCATCAATCCTCGTGAGAAAGCAGATAAACTTCGCAAACTTTTCTTTAAGTGCAGCCGCCCCTTTAAGATGAAAGCTCAGCCATTTCGCACTCACTTTTCTCCTGGGTCCCTCCATTACTTCGCTCCAGCACAGCGTTGCATGTCATCTCTGTTGTGATAGTCCAGAAAAGAAGACCAGAACAGGTTACATGTTTTCTTATTCACTTCAGCTTGTTTCTTGATTTCTTTAGTAAAAGTGGACGGCAGCGCTTGTGCCGCTCGAGCGATGAGCCCGCTGGCTCCGTCATGGTCCTTCGACCCCCTGGCGTCTCCTGCTCCCCCAGCCGGGTAGAGCCACGCGCCAGTTGTGGGGTCCCCTTCGGACCCTTTCTGCACCCCTAGTACCATAGGGGTGTTTAGCCACCTCTAGGTCTTAAAAGAGGCAGCTGGAGTCCAGCGGGTGGCTGCTCGGAGCCGCGCCATTGCGCAGCTTCATTCCGAGCTGCCACTCGCACCCGCCATGCCACCGGAAGGAGGCCACTCCGCTTCTATTCCCTTCAGACAATGGCCGTTCAACCATTGTCAAACACCTCGGACCAATTAAAGCGTCTCGGACCAATTAATGGCTGGTACTTCCTTGTGACTCAAGGAAGTCTGGCAAATCATGGAGCTCACATTGGGTCTTTGGGCACCGGGATCTTCTGGCTCGGGGATGACCACCAATGCAGGATCAACCGGTTGACCCTTCCATTCTTTCAATTTTGTCAGTTGGTGGGTCTCTCAAATTAAGTGCAAAAGCATGCCCTTCCGGTTGCATGGCTGGCGCGAGTGGCAGCTCGGATTGAAGTTGCGCAATGGCGCGGCTCCGAGCAGCCACCCGCTGGACTCCAGCTGTCTCTTTTGCCACCACAGAGGTAGCAGAACACCCCTCCAGTATGAGGGGTGCGGAACGGGTCCGACGGGGACCCCAAAACCGGCGTTTGCTCTGCCCGGCTGGGAGAGCGGAAAGCGCCAGGGGGGTCGAAGGACCAAGACGGAGCCACCGGGATCACTGCCTGAGCGGCACAAGCGCTACCGTCAACTTTTAAAAGAAGACATCAAATAACATGTAAGAATTTAATGAGAGTCATTTAACCTGTTCTGGTCGCGATTCTGTCAATATCGCAGCAGTTCTGGCATACAACAGTGGGCAGAAGCGAAAGAATGGAGGGGACCCTGAGCCTGAGTGAGTTCGTTATGGCTGGGAGTTTTTCTTAAAGGGGCAGCTTGAATTTTAAGAAAAGGCTAGCTGGGAGTGCTGCTTACTCACGAGGATTGAAGTTAATATTTTTTAAAGAATAAAGAAAGACTTATGAATCACAATGGGGACTTACAGTATAAGATGGCATATAATTGATCATGACTGATGGATTACAAATGAGTTATAATCTCCATTTGGACACTAAATTTTCTACAGTATAATACTTTGATATTTTGGCTGGACTGAGAAGATCTGGAATTTGATTTATGGATTAGGGGTTTGGATTTTGGAGGAATATTTTGGGATTGAAAGCTATTGAGCTGCATGTCTCCTTTTTTTTTTTTTATTCCTGTGGAGTGACTCTTGTTTCTTGATTCTCTTGGATTGTTGAGACTATGAGACTGTGCTGAAGGTCATCTAACCCAAAACATCCTCATTCCCACGGATGGAGCAGCCTGGAACTTAAGCGACAATGAAAATGTAATGAATCTTCTGAAATGAATTCCGGGCAACTTCAAGAGGGGAGGAGGGAATATAAAGTGGATAAAGGCACAGGGTTCTGGATTTGAGAAGGGGCAATGTATTTCAGCAATGTCAAACAAGTTTACTATAAGTGATATATTGTCAGTAATATAAACAATGTGATGTCAAGGGTTGAGACTGTGAAACCTGTGGTGGAAGAGACTTGATTGGAAGATCCTTCCTCCCATGGACTGAGCTGCTTGGAATTTAAGCGACAAAGAAATTACAGATAATCTTTAGAAATGAATTTTGGGTGGTGAAGTCCAAGATGGGAGGGGGGAACGGGGAGATTGTGATGGAAGTTAGTCAAGTAAAGACCCTCACTTTCCTGGACGGAGCGGCTCAGAACTTAAGCGACTAGGAGAATACAGTAAAAATTCAGGAATAGACTCCGGACCGCAAAGTCCAGGAAGGGAGGGGGGAAAAGGAGCGGATAAAGTCACAGGATTCTATACCCTCTCTCTTGGGTGCAGTGCAGCTTGGAATATAAGCAACTTTAAGAGTACAGAGAATTTGCAAATGAATACCCGGGCAGCAGGGCACCAGATGAGAGAGGGGAACGGGAAGATGATGATTGATGGATTTTTATTTTGACATTGTTAATTAAGCTTGCAACTGATGATATATCGATATATTTCATGAATATGAACATAGTGGTATTGCTGAATGGGAGAAGGGGTTTAAAAAGTACTTAAGGAGAAACAAAACATTTTAGTATAATGGAATTCAGGGTAAGAAGATGGGGGATTGTTGCAGTAATAATTGCTCAGACTGCCAGATATACAATGACAGAAATAATTAAAAATTTTAAGATTTTGGGCCGTAGGTAATGGAGAGTTAAATGAAATATATATATATGTATATGTATATGTATGTGTGTGTGTGTGTGTGTGTGTGTATGTATATATGTATGTGTGTGTGTGTGTGTGTGTGTGCATGGAGAAAACAGAAGCTTCAAGAGAGTGATATGGAAATATTTTGGAACAGGACGATTTGAGTTAAGCAGAAGAGAGTGATGGTTGGGAACTGTCTAGCCAGAACGACTATATTATGATTGTTAGGAGAAGGAAATGTGTGTTCGAACAGATGAGATAATCAATTTATTGTGATGTACTAATGTAACAAGTGGACTAAGCTGCGGGAAATGTTGACCAGAACAGCGTGGAAGAACAGAAGAAAATTCATGTAATAAGTACAAGTCAAATAATCCTTTTTTTATATTTGTGAAATTTAATAAAATTATATTAAAAAAAAATTAAGTGCAAGAGCGGCAGTGCCCACTCATTGCTGGAGACCCTTTTGGCCAAATCAAAGTGGAGGCTGGTATCTAATCCATGTGCCTTCCAAAGTAATATCTTTTGTGGCATAATGGTGACCGAGACAGAGCCAAGGACTGTCTTGGCCCCTCTCAAAATCACTAGAGTCACAATAACGTGGGTGCCTCAAAGCGTGAAGACACGCTGGCACCAAAACAGCCATGCGGAGGGGAGGGCAGTAGCCATGTCTGCCTTCCTGTGGCATTTAGAACTCTCCGTTATCGAAATCTCCCCAGATGGACTGCAGCAAAAGGGAGTATGTATGATCATGTCAGGGTGTGCCAGTGTGAGTTCCTGTGCTATCCTGTGCTCTGGCTGGGCAGGAACCTCTTGCTGTTTAAATCCCCAGTCACCTTTGAGATTCCCCTGAAAGATGGCATGGAGAGGAAGGACTCTCGGGGCCAAGGCTTCAAGGAAATCCTGGGGGAAACTGCTGGTTTCTAGCCGGGGGCTCAGAGCAGAGACAATGGAGAGCTTCGGAAGCATGGGGCTGGCTTCCTCGGGCAGTGTGGTCTCCCTTTCCTGGCTCTCACACGTGCTGGCAATGTCTTTATCAGCTTTGGTCGGGACTTCCTCCTGAACCTTAGCCTGGTGCGATCCTTCTAGGTACTCTGAAAGCACCACTGTCTCAGAGATGGTTGGACTTGCACTCGGGGCTGTGTCATGAGGAGGGGCAATCTTTCTATTTCTAGTGCGCCCTGGGCGCTTGTGTTCTCTGGAGGGCTTAGGTTGCGTTCCCCCCCGGCCATATCCAGTCAAGCGGATAGCGTCGGGGTGGGCTCACCCTGTCTTTCCAAGTTAGGGAGCAGCACCTTTAGTGCTGCTCTGGAGTCGGCAGGAGGGGTGGCAGGGGTCTTTTCCCTATCGGTCCTAGTGCCTGCCTTCACCCTAGATCTACCCCATCTGTCTGGCTTCAGATGAGCCACAATCCTCTGGGGGAGATCCCGGGACCGAGGGCACTCCTATCCTGACAACTCTAAGTCAGGGTAATATCCAGCTGGAGGGGGACCGTTGGTCACCGCATTCACAGGCTGGCTATTTCCCAGTGGTAGATGCCTGTCTAGTGCATCCAGGAGTTCAGATGTGGGTCTCCCATCGAACTGGCTCATGTCCAGTCCGAAGCTTCTGAGCATGCCCCAGACTCTTACTCTGTCCGAGGAGTACGTCTGGGCCGTGGGATCGTACCCGCCAGATGTCTCCTGAGGAGATCCCGACTCAGAGAGCTGTTTGGGGGCAGTGGGCTGCTGTGGGGGACTCCCTGCCTTGCCGGGCTGGCCGCGGAAATCTCTTCCCTGCCACTACGTATTGTCCTGTCTGGGAGCTGGGCGCGGATTCCAGTTCCCTTGGGCAACCGAATTTAGCGCAGTTTTCTGGTGTTGGAAATGGGGCCCATAATTTGAGTACGTGACCTCGGATATGGATTCCCAATTCCTGGGGTCCTTTCTATGTGCCTTAGTGGGAAGTTTAAGGGATCCTGCCTCATGCAGCAGGTCGGAGACCCATCGGAGATTGTTCCTGAACTCCTCCCAGTTAGTGGTGGCTGGATCCACCAAACCTAGTGCCATCTTGGTTTTGTGATTAAGACCTCCGTACAGGAGCGTCTTAAACTCGAGGTCATTAAAGTCATACCCACGGGGTGTCAAGAGGAACTTCTCGGCCAGAATGGCGAGGAGCTGCTTCCATGCCACGTAAGCCTCAGGGTTCTCATGAGGACCCTGCTGCTCCATGACATAGAGCACATCTGCACTCTGTCTGGGCCACAAAATCCTTACTACCTCTCTCATCCAGTCGTGTGCCTCGAGTCTAACCAGGCCTCGAGCCGCCACAGCTGACTCAAGAGTAGGGAGTTCGGAGGGGGACATGCAAAGTCGGGCCAGTTGGGTCAGGTCCTGACTATTGGCTGTCGGGTGAGAATGGATCACCGCGTTTAGCCACATGATCCTGGTGGACCGATTTAAAGGACCCAATTGGTCTGCAGTAGCTTTGGCCTCAGTAGCATGCCAGGGGACCCCAGTCTCGGTGACCTGCGTCTCCTGCGTCTCTTGCCTATCAGAACTGCCTTCTCCAAGGGGGGTGGTCCGTCTAGTCATGGACCTAGTCTCTACCAGGTGGACTGGGACCTTAGGGTCACTCCAGTCGGGATTGTGGGGAAGGGTTGCCTGAGCATCCTCCGGCAGTGCTTTCCCAGAAAAGTCCTCAGCGAACGTTGGGAGCAGCTCCGGGCACACAGCTGAAATTAAGGCTTTGCACATTTGGAGCTGGCTCTCCAGCGCAGCTAACTGTTTCTGGCAAGCTACGTGGCTAACAGCCTCCTGCTGTTCCCTCACTTGCCCCACCATAAACTTGGCCGCAGACAGGGCATGATCCAGCTCAGCCTCTAAGGTGTGGGCTTTCTCTTCCCATGTTTGCACCATTACTGTGATATTATTCAGCTTCTGGGCAGATGCCTGCACTACAGACGCAAAAGTTACTTTGTCCGGACACAATGTCTCGACCTCGGCTTGAAGCCGAGCATTCTCTTTCTCCACACTAGCTAACTTTTCTCTGGTTTCTACCAGGGCACTACTAGCATCTCTGGCCGTAAGCCAAAGTCCCCAAGCGGCCAAAGCGTCCTTAGATGGCCCGAATGGGTACTTTGATTTACGCACCAGGGTATATGCTTCTTGGAGTGTGGTAAAGGGATCAGCCGTCTGGAAGATGGTGTCCTTCCAGGGGCATTTCCCCTTACTCAACACCCATCTTTCTAGTTTACCTCTGACCTTTTCCTCCAACATGAGGTCCTTGATGGTGACTTTGCTACTCTCCGCCATTTTCCACACAAACCACAGCTATCTCTAACACTACCTACAAACTACAAAGTACAAACCACAATCTAGAAACAGGAGCAGGAACTGGAGTGACGGGAAGGATCACCTAGACCCCTGGGGGACTGAAGGGAAACGAATTCTGTGGAACTTCTCTAGGAAAGAGGGACGGGAACCTATCTCCAGCCTGCCCAGACACAGTCACTTTGGTACTCCCAGGCCCGGTTTTCCACCTCGACAGCACTGGGGACCAAAGGACGAGGAAACGGTTCAGGGACGGGGAGGTCAGCTAGACCCAGGGAACCCTCAGGAGTACTCCGCCTGCCTGAAGGGGGGAAACGAGCTCCGTGGAACTTACAGCACCACCTGAACAAGCAGAAAAAGGCGGCAAGGAACCAAAACTGAAGCATCCCTAATGGGTTTTCTGGGTGAGGGGTACCTTCCTCTACCACGGGCTAAACCTTTAAACCCTAGGCTAAGTCGGGACTCGCCACCTGCACCTAGTCGGCTAGCCAATCGGGACGCACCCGAAATTACACAGTGGGACGCACTTTCCACAAATACTAGCGGGACGCACCCGCACTCTAACTCCTAACAAGGACGGGACGCACCCGTATACAACTCTAAGGGGGGAATTTCTTCCCTAAGTGCTATTTTTGACTTACTGCTATGGTGTTGGATGAGTGTAGACAGTTCCTGCCATGCTAACATTCTAACACTTCAGATCCCAGCCCACAATAGACCCCAAGTTAGGGATGTGATTCCCAGGACAGCTTGTGCACACCCCTTGCTATTGGACGATGGTTCACCGCCTAGTGCTAGTGACCACGCCGGGGCGGCTGACATACACAAACCAAGCAAGAAAGGGGAACAGATTTCCACCCAGATAGAATAGCTCTAGAGCTCAAACACACAGAGTCCACACAGACGTGTTCCTGCCTAACAGTACTCTCAACCTAAGTCAGAATCAGCCTGTTTTGAGGAGGTTGGCGACTCCTTCTCAAATTAGGGGTACCGGGGTTGCCCGCGTTACTCCACCACTCTGTTACCCTGTGTACTGGGGGTGCCGGGAGGGACACCAAAATGTGCTCAACTAAAGGTGGGGAAAATTAGCTCAGAGCACTGCTTAGCATTACAAGAGGCAGGGTAATGTAGCGAGATCTTGAACCCTATGTCTACAGGGTCAGGTCAAGTCAAGGAGAACACAGAAGTTGAAATAATAAATGAAGTTTATTAAATACAAGCAAAACAGTATATGCGACACACTCATACAAGATAAGTAAAGAAAATAAAAGTTGGAGTGGTATAGAGGGATTTTTAGAGGAGTTGCTGGTTTGGATGGTATTTCACCTGTCCTGAGGCCCAGAAAAATAGAGAGCGAAGCTGGGGTGCGGTGTAGCTCAGCACGTGGAGCTGAGGGGAGGCTCGCCAAGCAAAGCGGCAGCAAGGCAGGATGAAACTCGGGAGCGATCCGAGGAAAGTCTCGGAATCAAGGGTTTTTATAAGGAGAATTGTGACTGCAGGCTATACCGTACTTGGGGAAAACAATAGATTTGGAGTTGGAGACAAAGCCTCCAAAAGGTCAGAATTCGAATGATTGAGTTAGAGCCAAATTGTCAATAGGATAGCCGATATGCAAACGCGGAGTACTTGAGCATTGTATAGTTAGACCATCAAGCTGCCAGCACTAGGCAAAGGATCTTTTGAGAGTTGCTTGCATACCTAATGGAGGTACTTGCCTTGAGGTCTCCTAAAGTGGCTAGTTGGCTGTTTCTGGCCTGCCTGTATTGTCTAGGAATATTACGGCGATTATTGACCGAGCCTGTATGCGTGCTTGTCCGGGGGCCTCACAAGCACGTGGAAGGGATATGGGAAGCTGAATTATTAATATCAAAAGATATCTTTTATATCCCCAAAGCTTGGGCTAGCCAGGGCAGTAACAATCCCCCCCTGAAAAGGGGCGATATTGGGGACAATATCGGATATTTTCCAATTAAAATCAAAAATCATTTTAGAGCTGAATAGGGGCTTGCAGGTTAGGTAGCCGTATCACACCACAGGAAAGGGAATTTTGTGGGAAAGCAAAGGGTTTCTAGCTTATAACAACATTCCTATCTAAAACCTAAACCTGTACACATACACACATATGTCAATTAAACAACAATTAACAATTAAACAATAAGCAATGTCAAACTGTCCCGTCAATAGGGAACTGTCAATGAATGAGCAATGGTAGTAAAATAGCAAATGCAATCAAAGAAATAATCAATGGAATAATGTAAATCCAATGCAGGGTCTGGCAATAAAGGCAATTCAAGGAGCAATCAGTTCAGTGTGGATGATGGAATGAGAGTTCGTAGTCGGGGGGAGGTGAGGTACAAGCAAAAGTCTTGGCACCCACCCCTTGCAACAGAAAAAGTCTTGTAGCTGGAGCAAATGAGCAAAACATAAGTCCATCCAGGCAACAGAGCAGGAACAGCAACAAAATGTCCAAGTCAGTGCAGTTTAGCTGGCTTGCTGCACTTTCAGGAGCAGTGAGGCTTTGCAGAGTTGGGAGCCTGGAACAGTCCATTGGGCTTCTTGGGTCAGCAAACGGTTGCAGGAATGGCAAAAGGTCTGTTTTTGCAATTGGAAGGCTGCGTGGTCACCTTCCCTCACGGTTTCAGGTGTCGTTGAGGAACCAAGAATCTCCAAGCACCGGCCATCAGATGGAGCGGCAACTTTCTTCATCCCCCCCCCCACAGTACTCGGGTTTGATGGTACGACCTCGGGTTCCTCCCAGTCTTCCGGATCAATTAACCTATTAGAGTTTTAACAGAAGAACTGACATGATTATTAGCCACTGTATACCATAAATGTAAATTGCTGGCTCAAAGCCTACTGGGATTTCAAAACATTTGGGTCATCATGACTGAGAAGACTAAGAATCCGTGAGGACATAAATAGCAATTGCGTTTGAGGCTGTATTGGCTGGAGTGGGGCCGTTGATCTGGGCAGTGAGACTGCTAGTTCAGGACCTGCATTGACTCACCAGCCTACAGAGGCCCATGTTAACACCCCAGTACCACGAGAGGACCCCCCGGTTATGAAGGTCCTATTCGCACTCCGGTCCGTATAACATAGACCTGCACACTCGCACCCTCCCTTCGCGCAGTCCGAAGCCGAAGCTCCAAACCTGATGATGTACTCGAGGGCTTGGGGTGGGCTCATCCATCTAGTGCCAATGGTTCGATGCTGGCCCCGAGCAAGCAGTATCACTAGCCCACAGATATAAGCTGGACTCTGAAGGGAGACCTGAAAGACGGTCACCTTTGGATAGACTTTTTGAACCAAGAGGACAGTTTTCCTTTAAGAACACAAAACACTCACACAGAACTATTTACAAAACATGAGCCTCGGGGGTTTTCAGTAAAAGCGGCCAGCCTGAAACTGGAAGACCTGTCTCTTAATGCACAGTGCAAGGCCAATGAGACATGAGGCAACTATGAGTTGTAACGTGACCAAGATGACTAGAGGGTGTAGGGTGAAGTGAGTTATTGCTTGCCCTGTGGACAACCAGGTGAAGGTGTCCCACCACGAATGTTTAGCAGCTGATTCCAAATCTTCAGATGTACTGACGATTACCTTGGCGGAATGATTAATGGTCAAGGTAATCTGATGGAGGAAGTGCGAGACCTCCTTTACTCGTTGAGATAGACTTGTGAGATTCCTTAGCCATAAAGAGGCAGGGATCTCATTTTCCAGTGGGAATCTGACTAATTCGGATTCCGTGGGTACGTAAGCTCTCTCAAAGACGTTATCTCATATCTCCCGCTGGAGTTAGAGGTTATTACCAAAGCAGTCTTGGACCAGCTGTGAGCAAAAGCAGGGGTTCCCAGCGGTGCGGTTCACTCTTACATTTGCACCACTAGGCAATACTGTCACATTTGAGCAAGGAGTCCTTAAACAGAAGCACTCACGATTAATTTGGGCCATGACTGTGGTATTGACAGGTATCACCAAGTATTCAGAAGTGTCGCGGTGGCTGAGACTATTAAGGCTGTGGAAACACTGAATCCAAAGGCAGTGGAATAGGCAACCGGCCAAATCAAACATGTCTGTACCATTGGACCAATGGTACATCTGTGGGGGTAGCAAAGTGGCATTGGCAGCTATGAGGGGGAGTCCTAAATGGGATACTGGGTGTAAAATTATCGGATCCAGAATCCGTTCATGGGCAACATCAACCCTGAGTGTTAGGCTCTTCCATGTTGTGTGTCATATCTGTGCGAAAGCGGCAGGGTGTTCCAGCGATTCTGGATATCGCTCTCTGAGTAGCCTCAGGATCTCAGGGTGCATTAATCCCATGAGGCTGGCCTGAATCACCTGAGCGGCAAAGGTGATCACGTTGCTCTGCAGTTGCGTGCACTGTATTGCAACTGACAGATCATGGGTCGTGTTCTGTAGAACATGGTCAAGGTCAGATATTATGTCTCGCTCGACTCCAACTCACTGTGGAAGCAATTGGCCTATCAAATCTACTCCTCTCGCTACGTTGGTTAGGCCAGCAGTGGAGGATATTCCAATGTCTCTAGTTTTGGTGCCGATTACACCTAATTTGTTTGCAATGACTTCATTGTCCATAGCATTAATGAATGTGCCGCCAGTTCCAATTCCACCTAATGCAGTCCCTAGGACGTTTTGCTTAGGGCTAGTGTGTGGGTGGGAGAAAGACAGCCATCTTTTCTCCCAGTGTTCCCACTGCGTCCATGGTAATTTTAGATATGGTTGGCAAGTTGGAATTACTCTAGAAATATTGACAACCATGAAATTTAGTATCATTTTGGTTGTCATGGGTTGGACGTTCGAGTAGGTGATCATCTCTATGTCCTTGTGGACTACGGAACTACCCACATACATAGGCGGGTGACATTCAGGATAAGGAGGGGTGTGGACATCGGAGTGGGGACACCACATCTTCCCGCAGGAGAACTTACAACCTGTTGGGGTCAGAGTGACATTCTGGCAATGAAACATGTATGTCTTCCATACCCATGTAGGGCGACAATCGTCAAAAGTGGAGCTAAGCACAACTAGAGCTGCGTAGCGGTGATCGCTCTGGACCACTCTGGCGGTCATGGGAGAGGCTGCTGTGGCCATGCTGGGGTTGAGTTTAACCTCTTCACTGGCAATGGCCATCCTTAACCCTGCACTCAATCTATTACTAGAGTGGATCTGGAAATGTGTGGACAGCTCAAAGGGGTATCTTTTCTGGAATCAGGGGAACAGCTGCGTCCCATTTAACAGGTCTTCTACTTCGGGATATGGGTTCCAGTGGCACACTGCCCGTGCATTAAACTGCCAATCTGTGTACACCTGGCTGTATTCTGGTGAGGCTCCGAGGGCGTATCCAGTTAAGAGAAACAAGACTGCAGTCCACATGAATGGTCCCATTCTGTCTCCCTGTAGGGAACACAGAGATGGGCCTCCATCACTACAAAGACTAATGTCCGAAGAGGTCTATTTACAAGGGAAGCGGGGGACAAAAGGGGAGCTGAATTCACCGCCTCTTCACAGGGGTTGCCATCCCATGAAGGGAAGTAAAGTCCTTCTATTGCTGTGCTGCGCTAACGAAAGAGTTTTCCCATCGGGATTTTTTCCCTTCCAGTCTTTCCTAGGGGTCTCCGGAACTACCGGCAGGAGTGGTAAAGCCTGCTCCTGGTTTGGGACCCTCTCTTTCAATGCAGAGAGGAGGCTGGTCTTGGACCCACGTGCCTCCGGAAAAACTGCCTCTTCAGGTAAAATGGTGACCGAGATGGAGCCGTAGCTAGTCCAGGCCCACTTGACCATCACCACAGTCGCTATTAATAAGCCTCTGGGTCCTTGAAGGACAATGTGGCACCAGAATGTCTGTATGGAGGGGTAGGTAGTCGCCAAAGTCTCCTCTGCATATGCAAAAAGGGGTAGCGTGGTTGCTAACGGGCCAGTGGCAGGAGTCTTAATGGTGGCACAAAGGCGCACGGCCGAAATCTCTGCTGGTCCTTGATCTAACTGCCACAGAAACCCATTTGCGCAATCCACCGTTAGCTTGTTTCCCCGGAGGAAGCCGATGCCCAAAAGGCTGTCGTCTTCGCCTCGGTTCTCACAAGCCCACAACTGGAAACGGAATGTCCCTATGTGCATTGGGATGTTGGTCCAAGCTCGGGCTTGGTGACCCCCCCGCCATATCCAGAAAGCTGGACATGCTCGGGTGTAGGTTCACAAGTTTGGGGTGCAGCACTCTTACTGCCAAGCGAGAGTCTACAAGAAGGGTGGCAGGAGTCTTATCCCTCTCGGTTCCAATGCCTGCCTTCAACCAGAACCTTCCTCACCTGTCTGGCTTCAACCTAGCCACAAGGTTGCAGGGAAGCTTCCTGGACCCAGGGAACCCCTATTCTTGCAGATCCAGGTTAGGGTAGTATCCAGCCGGAGGAGGGCCGTTGGTCACGGCGCTGACCAGCTGTCTACCTCCTGCCTGCAACTGCTTCTCCACAGCCTCACTCAATTCGGACATGGGGTGTTTATCGAACTGGCTCATGTCTAGCCCGAACTTCCTGAGCATGCCCCGTATTCTCACTCTGTCCGAGGAATACGTCTGGGCCATGGGATCATACCCGCCAGACGTTTCCCTGGGCGACCCTGAGTGAGAGGGCTGTTTGGGGGTAGTTGGCTGCTGTGGGGGACTCCCTGCCTTGCCGGGCTGGCTGTGGAAATCCCGTCCCTGCCACTGCCTGTTGTCCTGTCTGGGTGGCGGTCGCGAGTTCCAATTCCCTCACGGAATGGAATTCGGAGCCGTTTTCCTGTGCTAGGAATGGGACCCATAGTTCAAGTACGTTACTTTGCCTATGGGTTCCCAGTTCCTGGGGTCCTTCCTGTGAGTCTTGGTGGGAGGTTTGAGGGATCCTGCCTCACGGAGCAGGTCAGCGACCCGCCGGAGGTTATTCCCAAACTCTTCCCAGTTGGTGGTAGCTGGATCCACCAAACCGAGAGCCATCTTTGTCTCATGATTAAGACCATAAAGAAATGTCTTAAACTCGAGATGGTTGAAGTCATATCCATGGGGTGTCAAGGGGACCTTTTTGGTCAGAATGGCAAGGAACTGCTTCCGCGCCACATAAGCCTCAGGGTTCTCTCGAGGACCCTGCTGCTCCATGACATACAGCACGATCGCACTCTGTCCGGGCCAGAAAATCCTTACTACCTCCCTCATCCAGTCATGGGCCTCGACCCTAACCAAGCCTCGAGTCGCCACGGCTGATTCAAGAGTTGGGAGCTCGGAGGGGGACATACAAAGCCGAGCCAGTTGGGTCAGGTCCTGACCATTGGCTGTTGGGTGAGAATGGATCACCGCGTTCAGCCACATGATCCCGGTGGACCAGTTTAGAGGACCCAGTCGGTCCGCAATAGCTTTGGCCTCAGTAGCTCACCAGGGGACCCTAGTCTCGGTGACCTGTGTCTCCTGTATCTCTGGCCTATCTACATTGCCTTCTCCAATGGGGGTGGTCCCCCTGGTCATGGACCGTGTCTCTACAGTGTTGACTGGGACCTTAGGGTCACTCCAGTCAGGATTGTGGGCAACGTTGCCCAAGAATCCTCCAGCAGTGGTTCCCCAGAAAAGTCCTCTGTGAACGTTGGGAGCAGCTCCAGGCAACAAAGCTGAAATTAAGGCTTTGCGCGTTTGGAGCTGGCTCTCCAGCGCAGTGATTTGCTTATGGCAAGCTGCATGACTAACAGCCTCCTGCTGTTCTCTCACTTGCCTCACCATGAACTTGGCCAAAGATTGGGCATGATCCAGCTCAGCCTCTAAGGCGTGGGCTTTCTGTTCCCAAGTTTGTGCCACTAATGTGATGTTACTAAGCTTCTGTGCAGAGGCCTGCACTACGGATGCAAAAGTTACCTTGTCCGCTCGCGGTGCCCCGATCTCGGCCTGAAGCCGGGCATTTTCCTTCTCGGTTTCAGCTGGCTTCCCTCGGGTCTCTACAAGGGAACTACTAGCGTCTCTGGCTGTGAGCCAAAGTCCCCAAGCAACCAAAGTGTCCTTAGATGGCCCGAATGGGTTCTTTGATTTCCGTACCAGGGTGTACGTTTCACGGAGTGTGGCAAAGGGATCAGCCGTCTGGAAGATGGAGTCCTTCCAGGGGCATTTCCCCTTACTCAACACCCATCTTTCTAATTTTCCTCGGACCTCTTCCTCCAACATGAGATCCTTGATGGTGACCTTACTATTCTCAGCCATGCTACACAGACTACCACTATGCTGCCAAATTCTCTAACGCGAGAGCGGGACCAGGACCTGGAGTGACGGGAAGGATCACCTAGACCCCTGGGGGAACTGAAGGGAAACGAACTCTGCGGAACTACTCTAGAAAAGAGGGGTGGGAACCTATCTCCAACCTGCCCAAACAAAGTCACTTTTGTACACCCAAGCCTGGTTTTCCACCTCAACAGTGTTGGGGACCAAAGGACGAGGAAACAGTTTAGGGACAGGGAGGTCACCTAGACCCAGGGAACCCTCAGGAGTACTCTGCCTGCCTGAAGGGGGGAAACGAATGCTAAGGAACTTACTACGCTGCCTGGCGGGGAAAAAGGGCAAGGAACAAAAACCGAGCCATCCCTAACTGGTTTTTTGGGTGAGAGGTACCTTCCTCTACCACGGGCCAAACCTCTAAACCCTAGGCTAGGTCGGGAATCACCACCTGCACCTAGTCGGTTAGCCAACTGGGACGCACCCAAACTTACACAGCGAGAAGAACCCGACGTTCTATATACAGCAACTACAACAAGGAGAGGGATGCACCCGCGTTCTCAACTCTGGGGGGGGAGGGAAAAGAGGAGGATCTCTTTTCTTAAGTGCTATTTGTGCCTTACTGCTATGGTGTTGGATGGGTGTAGACTGTTCCTACAGTGCTAACACCCTAAGACTTTGGATCCCAGCCCACGATAGACCCCAAGTTCGGGATATGATTCCTGGGTCAGCTTGTGCACACCCCTTGCTATCGGACAATGATTCACTGCCCAAGGGCCAGCAGTGACCACATCGGGGCGGCCGACATACACAAACCCAGCAAGAAAGGGGGATGGATTCCAACCCCGATAGAATAGCTCCTAGAGCTCACACAGAATTCTCACACACACACGTGTTCCTGCCTAACTGAATTCTAGCAACCTGACCTACCGTTCCCTAAGTCAGTACCAGCCTGATTTGAAGAGGTTCGCGTTGCTCCACCACTCTGGTACCCTGTTTTCTGGGGGTCCCGGGAGGGGCACCAAATTACTATCAAAATTATACAAGTTGGGGAAATTAGTTCAGAGCACTAACTGGCAAAACAAGAGGCAGGGTAACTTAGCGGAATCTTGTAACCCAGTGTTTACGGGGTCAGGCCAAGTCAAGAAGCAGACTGGTTGGAAAATAATGAGTGATCTTTATTAAATACAGGCACACAATGTAAGCAACACATGCACACAGATAACTAAGGAAAATAAAGGTGTGAGTAAGATAGCGGGATTTTCAGAGGAATAGTTGGTTCTGGTGATACGAAACCTGTCCTGAAGTCCGGAAGAAAATGGAGAGCGAAGCTGGGGTTCGATGTATCTCAGCGCGTGGAGCTGAGGGGAAGCTCGCCAAGCAAAGCGGCAGCAAGGCGTTCTGGAACTCGGGAGCGATCCAAGGAAGCACTCAAAATCAGGGGGTTTTATAAGGAGAATTGTGACATCAGGCTAGGTCGGACTTTGGGAAAACAATAGATTTGGAGTTGGAGACAAAGCCTCCGAAAGGTCAGAATTCGAATGATTGAGTTATCGCCAAATTGTCAATAGGACAACCGGTATGCAAACGTGGAGTACTTGAGCGTTGTATAGTTAGACCATCAAGCTGCCAGCACTAGGCAGAGGATCTCTTGAGAGTTGCTTGCATACCTAATGGAGGTACTTGCCTTGAGGTCTCCTAAAGGGGCGAGTCAGCTGTTTCTGGCGTGCCTGTATTGTCTAGGAATATTATGGCGATTATCGACCGAGCCTGTATGCGTGCTTGTCCGGGGGCCTCGCAAGCACGTGGAAGGGATATGTAAAGCCAAATTATTAATATCAAAAGATATCTTTTATATCCCCAAAGCTCGGGCTAGCCAGGGCAGTAACAGGGGAGAGTGAGAGACTTGTGTCTGCCCACTATCCTCTAGGGAGTATAGCTTAACCAGTGTCAAAGGCGGAGTAAATGGATGCAGACATCTCGGACAAGTTGATTTCAGGCACCTCCAGATAATTCAACATTGTCTGAGGCATCAAAACATCCATATTAGGTTTACCTACAAGCTCCCCCAGAGGCTGGGGGAGGTCAACAGGTTCTCCCTTCCATTTTTTCAGTTGGGAGACATGGAAGTATTTAAACCAGTCTCCCTTCTTGTGTGGGATCCGCACTTAATACACAGCTGATGAAATTCTCTTCTCAATGAGGACGGGTCCTACCCACTTTGTGGCCAGTGAATGCTTGTCTTTATAGAAATTTCTATACAAGACCAGCTGTCCCTCTTCCCACTGGCGGGGGTGCTATACCCATCCCAATCTCCTATCCATTTTCTGCAAGTTCTTTCCAAGTTGGGCAGCAACCTGCCAGTGAATCTGACCTGTGTGCTGGATCAGACTCCTGATCCACTCGTTGTTTAGGACAACAGACTCTAAGTCAGAGGGGAGTCTGGTGTCAATCCAGAAGGCCTCTGGCAGCAACATTTTTTGTCAAGTCATCATCATGTGCGGCATGAAGCCATGGGATGCCACAGTGCCCCTAAACACCATCAGGATGATGGGCAGCTTAGTGTCCCAGTCCTTCCCGGAAGCACGAAGCATCTTGCAAAGTGCTTCCTTCAATGATTGGTTAGTTCTTTCTATCTATCCTGAGCTCTGGGGATGATGGGGGATGTAGAATCGCTGCCTTATCCCCAGGGCTTTGCAAAGTTCTTGGGTGACCTCCCCAGAGGGACCTGGCAATCAAGATCATATTTTATACCCCAGCATGACCAAACATTTTTAAATAACAAGCGCACTGCTGTGGCAGCTGTGTTATTGCAGCATGGAAAAGCCTCAATCCACTTGCTGAAGGGATAGATTACTGTCAAGCAGTACTTGTTTCCCCTCAGTGATGGTGGGAGCCGTCCAATAAAATCTATTTGAATGTGGGACCAAGGACCCTCGATTCTCTGGTGCTGAATCAGGGCCTTGGGCCCAGAGGGGTCTGCATTCACCATGGCGCAAGCCAAGCAGTTGTCCATCGACTGGTTAACATCCTGCTTGGGCTGAGGCCTGTCTCCCGGACCCTCTCTAACGTGATCTCTCATCCACAATGCCCCAGCTCATGTACGAATTAGATCATGTCACTACGGAGGTGTTGGTATGATCTGTTGGTATGATCCAATGACACTGACCATTGGAATCCACAGCCCAAAACACTCCTTCCTAATGTTCTATCTTGAAGCGGCCAGAGTCATTGGTTCCCTTCCTAGCCAGCTCAGCTATCTCAGAGTCTCCCTTCTGTAGCGTGGCCAGGTCAAATGTGGGAGGAATAAGGGGCTGTTTGGGATTCACATTGATGGGGGCTATGGGGACTCTGTCATCCCGTACAGTGGCTTCTCTGACAAGTGCATCTGCTCGGTTGTTCCAGAGACACATGGCAGAGGCGCTCTTTTGGTGTCCTTTGACATGAGCAACCCATGTCGGAGCAGTTCTGTCTTGGATTTGAGCAGCAATTTGGACCCATTGGGTGATGGGCTTCCCATCGGAAGTTTTTAGGTTGTTTTGGAGCCAAATTGGGAGCCAGATACTTGCAGCTTTGGCTGTCCAGTCCGAATCTGTGTAGATGGCTAGGGGGCAGTCAAGTGGCTCGTGCTCCAGTATAGCACGTAGAGCTTCTAATTTGGCCACTTGGCTGGAGTGGGGTCGGGCTTTCTCCTGAAGAAGGAATCAACCACACAGATCGCTCCAAAGCCAGTCCTAGGGCTCCCATCCACGTGCATGGACGATCCATCGCAGAACCAACAGATGAACCCTTGTAACTATGCCTCTTCAAGAGAGGCTCCCCACTCAACTGGCCAATCTACAGTCTGTATAGGTGGTAAAGGACACTCATGTGTGGCTCAGTCAACAATTAGGCCATAAGGAGCCGATGGTTCTTGTGCCTGTTTTTGGAAGTCCACCCCACGCGACACCAGGGAAAGAGTCCGTTTGGCTATCCTGGCATTGGATACCTGGCCATTCTGGACTTTCCAGAAAGAATATATTTAAGCAGCATGTGGGCTGTCTGGATGATCACATGGGCACCTCTGATAATAAACTTCCAGTGTGTCAATGCCCAGATCTTTGCGAGACATGTTTTCTCGCATGGACTGAATTTCACTCTGTGTGCACTCAAACTCCTGGAGGTGTAAGCAATGATACGCTGAGTGCCATTCAAAGGTTGCAAAAGAACTGCCCTGATGCTCCTGTCAGAGGTGGCTAGCTGGATGGGGAATGGCTTGGTCATGTTTGGATGAGCTAAGGCAGGCACCTTCATCAGATCCTCTTTTAACTGTGTGAATGCCTGTTGCTGTGCAGGACCCCACTCCCACTGAGTGTTCATTTTCAAGAGAGCATATAGAGGCCTCGTTTTGGCAGCGAAGGACTTGATGAAGTCTTGAGAAAAGTTGAACATGTCCAAGAGGGACCTGAGGGAGTGCACATCAGTAGGGGCCAGCAGTTTGGAGATGACTTCTACCCACTGGGAGTCTGGGGTGCGACCTTCAGCTCCCAAGCAAAGTTTTAAGTACTTAACCTCGGTGGAGACTAGCTGTGCCTTCTCCCCGTTGGCCTTGAAACCCATATCCCGCAGAAGTCCCAAAACCTCTCGGGTGATGTCCCTAGTCTTTTCCTCTGAGTCAGAATGCACAAACATGTCATCCCCGTAGGACAGGACATGGGATCGAGAGGCTGGCTGCCACCTATCCCACATCTTGACCAGGTGCGCATGGCATATACTGGAACTCAAGTGGAATCCCTGGGGAATCCACTTGAAAATGTGTTGTCCTCTAAACATGAAGGCAAATTTGTACCAGCACGCTTCATGTAGCGGTATGAAGTGGAACGCTTTAGCCAAATCCACTGTGCTGTAGTACCTGGCCCCGGCAGCAATGGTGGCCAGGATTTCATTATACTTAGCAACTACGGAGACCACTGGGGGAGTGGTGGCATTCAGAGACCTGCAATCCACCATCATCCTCCATGTCTTTCCATCAGCCTTCAGGACCAGCCATAGGGGAGCATTACAGATAGATTGCATGGGAGTAATCACATCCCACTTAAGGAGTCCCTCTATGGTCTTTCTTATCCTTTCCTTGGCTTCTGCCAGATACCTGTATTGCTTTTGGGGCAGCAGATCCCTGCCCTCAATTAACACACAGGCGTCTTTTATCTTTCCACATTCAACCTTGTCCTGGATCCAGACCTCTGGGAAGTGCTGCACCCAGGGGTCTCTAGCCATATTCTGGATAGGGGCTGGTGCCTTGATGGATGCACAGCGGTGAACAGCCGAAATCTCAAGGGGGCCTTGATCTAGTTTCCATAGAAGGCTGTTTGCATAGTCCACTGTGAGCTCATCTCCTTGGAGGAAGCAGATGCCCAGGAAGCCTTCATCTTCTCCCCGATTTTCACAAGCCGTCACATTAGACTGGAATGTCCCTTTGGAAAGGGGAATGTCTTTCCACACCTTGGCTTGGTGTGCCCCCCCACCATACCTGGTCAAGTGGATAGAGTCAGAAGTGGGTTCACCACACCTCACCAATTTGGGGTGCAGCACATTCAGCCCTGCCTTGCAATGTGGCAGGAGTCTTGTCCCTGCCAGTCCCAATGCCTGCCTTCATCCAAAATCTTCCCTATCTGTCTGGCGTCAGCCAAGCCACGGCGTCCTTGGGGAGATTTCTGGACTGAGGACACACCTATTTCAGAGATTCTAGGTTGGGATAGTGCCCAGTGGGTGGAGGGCTATCCGTTACGGCATCCACTGGCTGTGCACTTCCCGGTTGTGCGTACTTGATCAAGGCATCAAAGCAGCTCTGTTGTCAGCTGTTGATCAAACTGACTCACGTTAAGCCCAAATTTTCTCAAGGCTGTCCACAGCTTTGCCCTCTTTCCTGAGTAAACACTCCTGGTAGGGTCATACCCTCAGGGAGCGCTACTGTCTGGGATAGATTGGGGAGCCTGAGGTTGGAGCACAGGATTCCCTGACTTGCTAGGCAGACCTCGGGAATCTCTGGCTTGCCACAAGTCCTGCCTAGCCTTGTGATCCAGCTTCGGAGGGGGGCGGGAATTCCAGTTCCCCTTGGTAGCCGAAGCAGGGGCTGATTTTCTGTGTTGGGAATGCAGCTCATAGTTGGAGTATGTCACTTCCTGTATGGGCTCTCAACTCCCAGGTTCCTTCTGATGTGGCCTTTGGGTGGACTTCAGGGCACCAGTCTCACAGAGGAGGTCCAAGACCCTCCGGAGATTGCCATCGAAATCATCCCATGATGTGGTCTTGAGCTTGATGAGACCCAGGGCCATCTTGGTCTAGTGGTTCAAGCCTCCATAAAGGAATGTCTTGAATTCCATGTTATCGAAGTCCCAGTTCCCCTGCACTATCTGAACCTTGTCGGTCAGCATAGCCAGAGGTTGCTTTTTGGCTATGTAAGCCTCAAGGTTCTCTTCGAGGCCCTGCTGTTCCACCACATACAGGGCTCCTGTGGTCTGTCCCGGCCACAGGATCCTGATGATCTCTCTCATCCAGGTGTGGGCGTCAAGCCTCACCAGCTTACGAGCGGCCACAGCTGATTCTGGGGTAGGGAGCTCAGAGGGAGACATGCACAACCAGGCCAGTTGGGTCAGGTCCTGACTGTTGGCCATGGATGCGAATGCATCACGGCATTCAGCCACATGATCCCAGTTGAGTTGTTAAGGCGGCCAAGCTGATTGGCAACTACTTTGGCCTCAGTAGCTTTCCAGGAGACCCTGGTCTCTATCTCCTGGGTCTGCTCTTCTGCATCATCCTCCTTGGCTGTTATCTTTCTCTTAGTCATTGATTGGGTCTCGATCGGGTGAACAGGAGCAGTGCTCTCCACCCAGTCAGGATTGTATGAGTGGGATGCCATTGCATCCTCGGGCAGTGGCTCCCTGAGGGCAGCAATGGGGAGAGAAGGAAGAAACTCAGGGCAGATAGCCAAAATGACTGCCTGCCGAGTTTGCAACTCTTTCTCTAGTTCTTCCACCCGCTGCTGGCAAGCCGTGTGGCTCACAGCTTCCTGCTGCTCTTTGAACTTCTTTGCCATGAATTTCTTGAGAGTTTTAGATTGGGCCAGTTCTTCCTCCAAGTCCTCAGCGCACTCCTTCCAAGTCTGGGCTTCAAGGGTCACCTCACAATTTCTGGCTTGTGGTTTGCTCCATGGATGTCAGTTTGTCCGCCTGCACAACCTCGTTCTCAGCTTGAAGCCAGGCAATCTCCTTAGACATTCCTTCCATTTGGGCTTTGGTGACCATGAGGGCGCTCGAGGTGTCTCTTGCAGCGAGCCAGAGTCCTCACACCACAAGGGCATCTTTGGAAAGCCCAAAAGGAGTCTTCTCCATACGGACCTTTATGTATGCCTCCCGTAGAGTAGAAAACAGGTTGGGAATTTGGAAGCTGGAGTCCTTTTAAGGGCATTTGACCTTGCAGAGAACCCAGCATTCCAGTTGTCCTACCACCTTCTCCTCCTGCATCATATTCTTCCATTTTCGTTTTTCTAACTACACAAAGGGACCAGACTTGTAGGGATAAGAAGGGTCATCAAGACCCCTTTGGCTTTTAGAGGGAGACGAACTCTACAGAACTTTCCAGAGAAAGGGGGATGCTGACCCTGGCTACAAGCTGCCCAACAAACTGGATAGGGACCAAGATTCAGGGACTGAGGGGCCACTCTGATCCTTTTGGGGGGAACCTTCAGCTAGACCCTGCCTAGGCATGAAGGGGGAAAACTCAACGGAACTTATCTTGTTACCAAGCAAGCGACAGGGGAAGAGGGAGAGGAACCAAGCTGAATCTGCCCTTGATAGTTTTTCGGGTGAGGGGGCCCTTCCTACACCATGGGATAAACTCCTACAAACCCTATTAGGGATGGGACTCACCACCCATTCCCTTTGAAGCCAAGGGCACTCACCACCCGAATGGCCTAGGAGTACGGGACTGACCACCTGTATTCTTGACCACCTATTCTTGCCGGGGTTCACCAGCTGTGCTGCCTACAGATACAAGACTCACCACCCATTGTCTGCACTAATGGGAATCACCACCCGTGTCTACTCTACGCAGTCATGCAAGCTAAGAACTACGCAAACTACGAAATATGTGTATGTTGAGGACTGCCTTGGCTTAACCACTAGCGCTCAGGATCACAACCCCCGATAGTCCCAAGTTAGGGAGAGATTCCCAGGACAGCTTGTGTACAGCTCTTGTGATCTGCCATGATTCACTGCTATGCTAGTGACCACGTAGGGGCAGCTGCCATACACAAACCAAGATAGAAAGGGGGAGAGATTCCCAACCCCAACGGTAGCCCTGTGGCTCACTCACTACACAATCACATACACTTCTAGGCTTTTGGTTGTTCATTCCCTACATCAGCACCAACCTATCTGTGTGGGCTGCAACTTCCACTCAGAGTAGGGTTGCTGGGGTTGCCCTCATTACTCCACCACTCTGTTGCCCTGACTTCTGGGGGTCCCTTGGTGGACACTGTGATTCACTCCAAGTTATAAAGTTTGGGGAAATTAGCAGAGCACTGGCTGTAGCAAAATGATTGGCAGGGTAACCCAGCAGAATATCTTACCCAATGTTCATGGGCTCAGGCCAAGCAAAAAGCCAGAGAAATGTACCAATAACTAGACTTTATTAATAAATGTGTTCTCACACACCAATGCACTCACTCACTCATGCACACAAGGCCTATCAAGAAGGGAAAGAGATGAAAATTTGATAGGGGATTCAGCAGAGAGGGTGTAAAGGTGGTGATACTGCACCTATCCTGAATTCTTCAGTCCAGGAAGTGGTGAGAAGGATGGAGTTCAGCGAAGAGAGGCAGCTGAAGGGATCAGTTGACTAACAGAGTGCCGATCTGCTTGCATGGCGAGGAGTTCTCTGAATAGACTCTGAAAAACTGGGACTACTTATAGGGCAGAACTTACCTTGAAGGCAGACCCTCTCCCAGGAAGAACAATGGTCAAAATTGAGGGAGAAATGCCACCCAATAGCAACTTGATAGTTTTCATGATTGGTTCATGCAGATGGACCTCACTGTGTAGGACTTTTCTAAAGTTGGAGTTGCTCAACTTGGGGAAAAACCCAATAATCCCCTCAAGTTGGCTGTTTTTGGCTTTGTCTGTGCAGACGTGTTAAGCCTGAGGTCTCTTAGGGGAAACGTGACTAGGGATTTTCGTGGCCTGACCTAGTTTCAGTCATTTGACCTCTATGTCTATGTACCCACTTGGGGAACCTCTCTGGCATGGCGGGCATATTTGATATGAAATTTATATTCCCCAGGATGGGGTCTGTCATCAGGGTAACACTATTGTTTCCTCCACCTCACCACAATATTCACCTATTATGACAGCCATTATCCTCTTGTCACTCAAAAACAAAAACCATTAGCTCCGTCTGGATTTCATTGTTTGTATTGCTCCTCCCATAGTCTGCTTAGCTGGGAGTACAAGTCACAATCACACATGAAGGATATTATTTGAGTGCAAATACCCCCGATTTTAGGCTTTCCAGTGCAGTCTTTCTCCATTCTGAATGCCACTCTGTCTGTCTAGTTCCTGATCAAGAACTGTCCTTAGATTCTTGCCTAAGCCACATCGCTGCTTTCTCCACTTCTCCCCAGACTGCTAAATATTGCCCGAATCCCTCTATGTCCTCTATCCCACTTTCCTACCTTTCTTTTGTTTAGTCCCTTATGTGAGTGTGTGAATGTCTGAGCTTTTGTGTGCTTGTGTGAATCTTGTTATAAAACACATTTTTAGTTTACTTTTTTGCTTTCCAGTTGGTTCTTTCCTGTGTGAGCCCAAAAACATTGGTAGGCAAGATGTTGCAAAGTTGTCCCCCCACAGACCTCCTATTTTGAGCTAATTATTCCCCACTTTTGAACAGAGGTACCAGCTTTGCAGGTTGGTCCTCATGGCCCTCACATTTTGAGTTAACAAGGTCTTTGTCTATCTGTTTTCTTCTTTTTCTGTCTGCCTTCCTACAAGCATGTGGCCAGGAGCACTCTAGGGGTAAAGCTCCAATGAAAGCACGTAATTGTTTACCTTTTTCTTGCATTTCTTCAGAAACATGAACCTGTGCAGATTAGGCACACATATCTGTAAGTAAACTACTTCTATATACTTTTTAAACAAAACTTTGTTTGTGCTTACATCTCAGCTAGAATTAAGTGTGTGAGGGGGAATAAGATGAGTTGGTAAACTGTTGAAACTTCTGTTTGTGTATTAATTGCTCTGCTATCTAGAGAGATCCACCAAATCTCTGTCATTTTCCAATATTTAGAAGGGCAGATAATAATTGTGAATCTATATGAAAATCTCCAGTATTATGTTCCATATTTGTTTGTAGAACTGTCTGATCACTTGTTGTTTTAACTGAAAGGCATCATAATACAAAACATTGTAAGATATTGCTGCTCTGAGGGTACCTAACTGTTTTTGGAAACTGAAGTTATCTGTTGCTTCCAATAAAGGTTTCTATTTTTGTCTCCAATTTTGTATTTTCTTTTTAAAAGGCTTTATTGTATACGTTGTAATAGCAATAAGAATTTTAGAAGAACATGAGCTTTAACTGTGGCTCAGTGAACAAAGTTTGAAATATTTAATGATTTTCATTCCTTCAACTTACCTCAGTTTTCTTCTGAATGACCTTTACATGAGATCTGTTTTTTTTTCTCAGCAACTCTACAAAGTGTTAGCATTTTCAGTGAGCTGCCCACCATAACCCCTCATCAGTCACCAAGCGTGCAGAATCCCATCAGCAAATGTGTGTAACTAGAACTTTCTGCCCAGGAAGCACCAACTTTCTATATGTTCTTATTCTGAAACTCATTTGCCATTTTAATATCCACATTGCCAGTTTGTGGAGATCTTTTGGAGCTTTTCATCCTTGTATATCATTTGGTGTCATGCCTTATAAAAAGGTTTTGCACTATGCAAAAAAACAATATTTAAACCCTAATTAACTAACATAGTGCAGCTAGAAGAAAGAGGGAGTTGCACAGACTTCAAGGGAAAAGATATTTATTGTGGTCAAAACTCAAATTGCCAAACCACTAGCACGGTGTTCTTCCTGAAGTCCAGTGTTACTGCTCTGGCTAGCCAGAGCTTTGGGGATATAAAAGATATCTTTTGATATCACTAATTCGGCTTCACATATCCCTTCCACGTGTTTGCAAGGCCCCCGGACAAGCACGCACACAGGCTCGGCCGATAATCTCCGTAATATTCCTAGACAATACAGGCACGCCAGAAACAGCTGACTCGCCCCTTTAGGAGACCTCAAGGCAAGTACCTCCATTAGGTATGCAAGCAACTCTCAAAAGATCCTCTGCCTAGTGCTGGCAGCTTGATGATCTGACTATACAACGCTCAGGCACTCCGCATTTGCATACTGGCTATCTTATTGAGAATTTGGCTCTAACTCAATCATTCGAATTCTGACCTTTCGGAGGCTTTGTCTCCAACTCCAAATCTATTGTTTTCCCAAAGTCCGACCTAGCCTGATGTCACAATTCTCCTTATAAAAACCCTTGATTCAGAGACCTTCCTCGGATCGCTCCCGAGTTCCAGACCGCCTTGCTGCTGCTTTGCTTGGCGAGCTTCCCCTCAGCTCCACGCGCTGAGATACGTCGAACCCCAGCTTCGCTCTCCATTTTCTTCCGGACTTCAGGACAGGTTTTGTATCACCAGAACCAACTATCCCTCTGAAAATCCTGCTATCTTACTCACACCTTTATTTTCCTTAGTTATCTGTGTGCATGTGTTGCTTACATTGTGTGCCTGTATTTAATAAAGATCATTCATTATTTTCCAACCAGTCTGCTTCTTGACTTGGCCTGACCCCGTAAACACTGGGTTACAAGATTCCACTAAGTCACCCTGCCTCTCGTTTTGCCAACTAGTGCTCTGAACTAATTTCCCCAACTTGTATAATTTTGATAGCAATTTGGTGTCCCTCTCGGGACCCCCAGAAAACAGAGTAACACCCGGAAAGGAGAAAAGAGCCTCTGTAGGTGTCTATATAGCAGCATCTTACCAGGGAAGAGTTTTCCCATCCAGACTCACAGAAGTACTAGTATTTTTCTCAGATAGAGAAGAAAGTACATCCAGGATCTTTTGCACACCTTCATCAAGTTTTATAGGAGCCAGTACCTGGAAAGAGGGAGTAAAAGTGTGTGTGCAGGGCTCAAAACCAGTGTGCAAAACAAACAGATAAGCAAACAAACAGGTGTTCTGACAGCATAACATTCTTGCACAAAGTCAGCTACAAAAGGAAAACACATTAACATTTTTGATTGCTTCTCCATATTCTAAGCCACATGTGTCAAACATAAGGCCCACGGGCTGAATCTGGCACACCAGGCCATTTCATGTGGCCCTCGTATGTCTCCTGCAGCTGCAGCACTCCCTCCACCTGACGAGGCCAATCTCCACATTGCAGGCCCCTGGCTGCCAGTATTCTGAAGAGGGGACCAGCAGCCAGCACTTGGTTTCTTTCACTACTATATTTAACTAAATTCTTTGCAATTTTTTAAAAATTGTCTTTCCCATCTATGGGAGAATAAATTCTCACTACTAATAATTTATAAAATTGACCTCAATTCCTGAGTAGCAGCCATCTGGATCACTAAATATCACTTCAGCCTTATATTTAGAATTAACATACATCTCTTTTTCTTATAGTACGTTGCTGTGTAACAACTTCCTAACCTGAAGTTTCATATATGTCCCTATCCTTTATATGAATTTCTTGTATTTTCCTGAATTTATATGAATTTCTTGTAAACAAATTATGTCCAGATTTCATTTTTCTAAATAATGAAATGTGTGTTGTCTCTTAACTACTTTGTTTATTCCTTTAATATTCCAAAATAAAATCTTAATTACCATCTAATAACAATTATTCAGGATCTTCTTCAGTTGCTTCTTCTTCTATCTCCTGGTCTATGTCTTTTATGTCTTCATCAGTCTCTTCTGATGATCGTTTATTGGTTATATATTAATTGGTTATATTTTAACTAAAAATTTAAGGAAGGATGAGGAAAAGGAATTCATGGACAAATCAGGTTTTAAAGTGGAGAAGAAAGTAAAGTATTTGGGAACATGGATGACAAAAAAGAATTCTAACCTTTTTGAAAATAGTTATACAAAGACTTGTAAAGGAATTAAACAGGACTTGGATAGATACTCTGCATTACAGTTAACTTTCTTTGGAAGGATGGCAGAGCAGAAAATGAATATTTTACCCAGGATGAATTTTTTATTTCAAAATTTACTGATTGTAACTAATGATAAACCCTTTTCAGATTGGTGTAAGGAACTGGCAAAATTCTTAAAGGAAAAGAAAAGACCAAGAATAAGATGGAACTATTTGATAGACCCGAAAAACCAAAACAGTTCTTGATCAGGAACAAGCTAGCCGTGCGAGGATAGACAATCAAAGCCTATCAATTTGGAATTTTAAACCTATCACGCACCTGGACTTTCCCGTGAAAAACAATATAGAGGAGAGGTCGTGATATTTGCCTAACATTATATTCCGCAATTATTGCCCATTAATGCCACTTTGCTAGCCGATACGCAGCCTGAGGACAGAAATTGGCTATAAATATCCTCAATTTTGGAGCCCCTTTGGAGAGCCTCCTAGACCAGGCAGAAGGGCCTGTTTTGCTGCTACCGAGGTCTTCCACTCAAGTCTCTCAGATGCTGCTGAGAGCTAAACGCAACTTGCGTCCCTGGTCTTCCGCGAAACCCTGCTGTGGCCAGCCGTCCAGCCTGGGATCCAGCCTCCTCTTGGTGCTTTACACAGAGCCGGCGCTAATATCCTCCTTTCCCCAGGACGTCTAGACTAAGGTCCATGTGCCCTGTTTCCCACTTGGTTTCTTATTTCCATTTTTATTTCTGTAGCCCTTGTATGAATGCAAGAATATTTGGTAATGTGTGTACGTGACTTTCTCTCTCTTCGTTAGTTTTGTTAATAAAAACCATTTTAGCTCATTTCTCCAACTCTGGCGTGGTTCTGACCCCGTAGACATAGGGTTGAAGATCCCTTGCCCTGACCTCTTGCAAGTTTGCTGGATAGCTCCGCTAATTCCTTAATTGTTGAAGCGTGGTTTGGGTGTCCTCAAGATACCCCCAATTTTCAGGGTAACATATATTATATGTACACTTATGTATGTATTATCAATTGTAATCATAATTCCTTTTATTGACTTTTTTTCCCCTTTCTTATTACTGGGTTCTTTTTTTTTTCTTTCTCTTTTTTTTGTTTGCAAATCTATGTAATATGAGGTTTGTTCTGTTCTGTTTTGTTTTGTTCTGTTTTTTGTTTAATATAATGAAATTTAAAAAGAAAAAGAAGTAGAAGTAGATCCCAAGTCCTGGCTGCTGGGCCCTGCTTCAGAATGCTGGCAACCAGGGGCTTGCAATGTGGGGATCGGGCTCACCAGGTCCAGAGAGGGGCAGGGGGAGAGAAAGACCCAGAGGGGAGGGGGGGCAGAAAGAGGCACAGAGAGGGTTGGGGGGCTGAAAGAGGCAAAGAGGATCTGGGGGACTGAAAGAGGTATAAAGAGAGTCTCAACTGGGACCAAAAAGTTAAACAAAGTTAATGTAATAAATAGCACATGGTAATATTTGCTTGATGATTAAAAAAAAACTTTCTGATTTCAAAATTCATTTCTTAATAAATTGTACAATAGTAGTACACTTGAATATCTGCTTGCTATTATTTTTTCCAGACTTCTAGTTTCAGAGCTAGTTATTACAAAAACCAGTAATAATCTGATGCAGAGGCAATTATTTAATATGATAAAAGAGTAGATACATTTATATAGTCTTACAGAGACAACTGTCCCTTTGAGGGCAACCATAATGCTGATGTGGCCCAAGATGAAATTGAGTTTGACACCCCTGTAAAGCCTAAACATATTTGGCAGCTGTGCAAAATGTTTGCAACAGGGCTGGATTCATAAATGAAGAGATTATTACATAGATTATTATATTCATTTATATGAAAAAAAATCCTAGCAAAGTGTGAATTAGATAGAATTCATTGTCACAAAGTGTGTTGTAAATGCATGCAACTTATGGGTTTAAATGGCTATCAGCCACAATAGCCAATAATAGAATTTCCTTCTCCAAGAGTTCTGTACTTTCAAAAGTTGATAATGGAGGTAGACTCAGGATAACTGTATCCCAGTTCCTCATACCTGGTTGTTTAATTTGAACATTTTAATTATGCACACTGATTGGTGAAGATGTTTATGTTCATACAGCATCATCAAATATCTTGGCCTTGATATAGAAGCCAATCCATTGACCTAAGGGAATTGGTTTAAAGTAATGTTTAAAGTACCTGGAGACCCTGGTTCAAATTCCTTCTTGGTCATGGACTGTACTATGTGACCTTTCAGCATCACTTTGTTAACTGTCACTCACATCTCTCACCCTCTCTTTCATCCTTGCTTGTCTTACTTTATGCCCTTGCAGCTTTTCCCTCACTTACTTGTTGCACTTTGCCGTGCCCACCTCTCATCCCCCTTCCCCTCTCCTCATCTCATGGTGCTTCTTTCCTCATCTCATGCTGCTGAACCTTGATTCCCTTGCACCTTGTTCCCACCACCATACCCTTCCCTGCTTCCCTCCCTCCTTGTTTGCCTCAACTTGCACTGGAGTATTGCTTCCCTCTCTTGTTGCGCTCTGAACTCCTTCTACCCTGTCTCTTCCCCATTTGTCCTATTTCACACTGCTGCCTGCCTGCCTTGTAAAGAAGCAGTAGCTGCACAAAACTACAAATGTTGATTTAAATAAAAGACTAACTGGTGGTGCATGGATCCCTAAGGGCTTCAAAATGAGTTCCAGAAGGACCATAAATTGAGTGCATTTTCCTTCTTTTTCTCCATGTTAGTTAAAAAATAATTATTGTGAATTGGAGTGAGGGGCAAATTATGTTATTGAAGTATAGTTTTGATCCTCTCTTGCTGTGGTTTTTAGCACATGAAACTATTATATATAATCACATAATGCATAATCATCATTGTCACCATGTAATGGAAAGTGGGTCCATAGCTTTCATCAGATTATCCAGTGGAGTCTCTGATTAGAAAAGTTTAGGAACCACTTGAAGTTTAAGCAGATGGCAAGTAAACAGGCAGGTGAAAGCAGTACCCCCACTGATGCAAAAAGGTGAAAAGAGAACTAAAAGAAAGTTGGGTGAGATGACAGTAAGGGAAATGGCATGGGGAGGCAAAGGAAAGCAGGGAAAGTGGCAACAAAAGGGATGGTTCTTCTTCCACATCAGACAGTGTGAGAAATCTAGTTGTCCTTCATGAAATGGAACTTGATTTTTTTTCCTGGATGTTCACTACAAATGCATAATATGCGTACCATGTCATGCAAAAACATGTCATGAAAAATGACAGACTCTGTGGTATCTCATATAAGTATAATAGCATTGTGGTTGTGGCAACTTTAATCCTCTTTACCCATTCCCATTCATCCCAATGGCTTTATTGGTTTCTTTGCAGACTTCAAAGAAGTTCAACAAGCCTTTGCTCCTAAAGTTAGAATTTCCCTCAGAATTCTTAACTTTTGCCCAGGGAACTTAGAATTGAAAGAGAAAGCATTATATGCAGTTATAATTCCAATAAAAAATGATTGAGATCTCATTCATTGGCTGAACATTCTCAAAGGCAGGGCTTGCTTTTCTCTTGCAAAGGAATCAGACAGAATGGTGACTATGCATTTTGACCCCTATCTTGCCTCCTACTTGTTTTTAGAAAAAAAGCAAATTATAAAAAACAAACCAAAACTTGGAATCTAAGCCAGATAAGGCTCTAAATGAACTCTGGGTGGCATGCCTAGAATCCAGATAAAGCCCATCCAAATAGGTAATGTTGAAATCCAAGAGAAACAATAGCCTTGTGAACTTCCAAAGTGCAGCTGTAAGATTGGAATTACAGGCAAAATTCAATACAGATCTGATTTTTTTTTTAAAAAAAATATTTAAAGCGAACTATATCTGTATGCCTGTTGGATAGACACAATGCGTGGGATCAGATTTCCTTGAGGAATCAATCCAAATATTCTTTTGTATGTTTTTTGTATGTTTGTATGTTTTTAATTAGAACAGATATTTCACAATTTTCATGGAATGATTTAAAAAAATAAATTATTAATGCTTTCTCTATTCTGAACTTAACTTCCATGAAAGTTTTATTTATTCAATGCATTTGATGGCCTCTAGGAATAAGATTCCACCCACAAATTACCTACCTCAGAATTTCCCATGTCCGTCTGCAGCCATCCAGGATGTAATGCAACACATAGGATCTCATCTTTAGTATGCAGAGACTGGCACTTTGTAAGCATATTTAGAGCAGCCTGGAAGGAGGTAAGAATGCCAGAGGTAACTGATGTGTCTCAGTTCTATGGGATAGCAGCAGTTTACACTGAGATCTAAGAGATGCTATTTAATTTATTTGATATTCTCCATAAATTTTCCCCTTTTTTCCTTCTTTTCTTTCCTTTGCATTAGGCTAGTCAGGTGCAACAATAGGCTGGACTAAGGAGGACCTCAATTCTGAGCCACCAGCCATTTCAGATTCCTAGAAGTCACTTGCTGCACACACTCCTCCTTCTCCATCCCTTTCATTGAAAGGAGAAGTCATGAGAATGAGGAACATAGCTGTTCTGCCTGTATTACCCCAAAATGTGTGTGACTCAGGGGTCCATCCGCCATGCCAGTACTTCCATTCAGAGATGGGGAATTATTAGTTCAAATTAGGAGGCCTGTGGGGGGGGGTAACCTAACACCAATGTTTACGGGGTCTTCTGCAGGGAAAAACCAGCCACATGTACAAAAGTAAACTAAAATGTGTTTTATTGGGGGAATTAACAATCACACACAAAATGCAAGCACTCACACAATCACGCAAGGCTAGCTGAAGGAAAAGGAAGAAAAAGTTTTAAGATAGCAAGATTTCAGGGTGAAATGGACGATATTTACCAATCCAGAAGAGTAGCAAAGAAGAAGTGATGTGACTTAGACTTGCATCTAAGGACAGTACAATTGGAAATCAAAGTGACGTAGTGACAATCAGTATTCTGATGTACTGCATCTGACTGCTCAAAACTGGAGGTTTTGATATCCAGTTTTCACCTTGAAAGCATGAATGTAAACAGCTCTCTGATCAAGTAAACAATGGAATTTGCAACCAATACAATGAGATCTGGAATGGGTTGATGATCCTATTGTTGGTGACAAAATATTGATGGAAGTCCTGACAGCCCCTCAATGTTTGGTCAGGTAATGTGACAGGGGAAGCTTTTGGTAGGAAATGCACACAGCAGGGTACTTGCCTGCTGCACCTGGGCAGTTTCATTGACTATTGTTTTCTGAGGTTGGGCAGTTGAGAGGATTAGCTTAGAGCCATTAAGACAGGCTTTCCCAGCTAATCCACAAAGAATGTATGACCTAGGCATGCTGAAGTCTCCTCTGACCTACTTTTGCACATCTTTCCAGGTAGCCTCCCTTCTTCACATGGCCTTTCAGCCATAAGTGTATATAACTTAATTTCATGCCAATTAATATTTGCCATTTAGGCCATATCAAAACATGGGAGTGTACAGCTGCTAACTCCTGGTCTAGCAGCCCTTTCATGCTGGGAGAGAAAGACTAGGGTCATTTCCACACTAGACTGTTAGAGTGCTATTATTCCACTTTCAAAATCCTGTGGAATTCTGTGGTTTGTAGTTTACTGAGGCCAAAGAGCTCTCGGCTGAGAATTCTAGATACCACTGCCTAAATTGCAAATCATAGGATTCCATAGGATGTTGAAAGTGGAATAATAGCACTCTAACAGTCTAGTGCAGAAATGGCCTATGTCATCACTATGTTCTCTTCTCTTTCTTCCATGGGGAGAAGGGTGGAGAGGTAGATGTGCATGTATGTTCATGTATTCATGGGTGCACACGTGCACCTCAGCCACAAGGCCAAAATGTTCACAAGAGCTATCTTTCTATAAAGAGTGGAGCTGTGGGCATGATACTTTGGAGGGTGATAGTTTTTGTCTCTTGGCTGCTGAAACTTAAAGTTTCATCACTACAGTTATCTAAGGTGATAATGATGCTGCAACCAATGTTACCATTTATTTAGAAGCAACACTTCTACAATTGACATCAAGGTATGCTTTGTAGCAGGGGATGAACAACTGTAGCCTTCAAGATGTTTTTAAGTCCTAGCCAGGCAAGCCAATGGTGACAGATTAGGGAGCTGCAGGCCAGTAACATCTGGAAGCTTACAGCTGCTCAGCCCAGAATGAGGAAGAAGAAGAGAAAAGTTAAACATAAATCGAAGAACATGAAAGACACTGCAGACTGATCCACACAGAAAAATCAGCAGTAGCAGAACATGTTATAAACCAACCTGGACACAGAATGCTTTTTGAAAGCAGAGAAATTCTGGACCATTCTAACAACTACTATGTCAGACTACGTAGAGAGGCCATTGAAATCCATAAACACATGGACAATTTCAACAGGAAAGAAAGAAAGAAGAAACTTGGAAAGTAAACAAGATTTGGCTACCAGTACTGAAGAACACTAAAATCAAGACTCAAAAATATGCCAATGAACACCACCCAAACTCTGAAGGTCCCTTTACAGGGAACAATACAATGGGTTGCTAACGTACTTAACGCACTGTTATGCATATCCCCTGACTTACACCCTGGGGGGATATCCCATTTAACAATAGGCCATCACACAGGCCAACTGTAACACATGCAAATTGCTCCCTCCCACCCGGGGACTACACAAGTATTTATACTCTGTCTCGCTTCCATGCCACCAGATCCTCTGAAGATGCCAACCACAGATGCAGGCGAAACATCAGGAAAAAATACTAATAGAACATGGCCTCAAAGCCCAGAAAATCCACAACAACCTCAAGTTAAACAATTATGCGTATCCTCACAATCTTCCTCTTTCCCTTTCTAAGACCTGTCTGTTTTCACAGATATTGAATAACAGTACTACCAGTAATAGAGAAAATATTCAATAAGGTGTCCCCAATTTAAATTAATAAATAAGTATTCTGTATATCACATTTTGTAAATCATCATATATTATTGCTTATAACCTTTATCAAGTGTAGTTTCATATTTTCTTCTTAGTTTAATCTATTTATGCACTATAAATTTCTGTGTCAGCTAGCCTCAAGTTTACGTTTTTGAAGATAATTGTGGAAGGCAGTTGTTGAAGGGAGCCCATTCATTGATAACATTATCATCTGACTTTCCCTTTATTCTTTGAGTTAAGAGTGTCTGCCATTTTTATTTCTGCTAAGTTGTAGAGCCATTGTTCTGTCTTGGGCGTCCCTTCTTTTTTCCACCATTTGGTGTACTCAATTCTTGCAGAAGTTACTATATATAGTAACATCCTCTAACATTTCTTTCCAAGTGTAAAATCAATCTCATGTAACATATTTAACAAGAAAATTTCTGGAGATTTTGGCAATTCAATCTGAAGAATTTCTTCAATTGTTTTATGAATTCTGGATCAGTAGTCTTTGGCTTTTGGGCATGTCTACCATAGTTGTTAAAACGTGCCCACCTCTGTGTGGCATTTCCAACATTCTCCCATGCCCATATTGTAAATTTTTCTGAGCTTATTGGGAGTCATATACCATCTATGAAATATCTTGAAGTAGTTTTCTTTCAAGTTTTGTGCCACAGTGAATTTCTAAGTCATCTTCCAACTTGCTTCCCCATGGTCAAGTTGGATAGAATGCGCAACATTCTGAGACCATTTAATCATCTCTTCTTTAATTGTTTCATCTTCTCTGTCATTAATTAATAAGATCCTATATAGTCTTGCCATCAAATGAGGCAGATTTTCAAACAACAATTTTGTCACCACATTCATCTCTGGAGTGGTTTCAAATCCTTGTAGTCTCAGATCCATATGAAATCTCTCTGTCAGTTGGTGATAAGGGAACCAATTTAATGCTTTCCCTTCCTCTTCTAATTTTTGTCTGTTCTTTATTGTTATCACATTCTCGGGGGATACGTCAACTAAATCTTTGTATCTTAGCCATTCTAGTGTATCTTTCCACCTTCCAAAAAAAGCCCCTTGGGGTGAAAGCCACAATGGAGTCTGCCTGAAGGTCGATGTCTTCTAATCCTTCCAAATCTTTAATAATGCTTTCTGGATGTAATGGTGCATAAAATCTTTATCCACTTTATCTTTATCGTATCCAATATAGGCATGCCAGCCCATTCTTAAGTCAGCTCCTTCAGTGTTAAAAATCGACTCTTTCAATAAATTTGTAAGCTTATCCATCTATGCCAATTCCATAAATTTATTAATCCATTCACTTAGTTTTGGTATCTTATTATTCTTCCAATGTTTTGCATATGTAATTTCTGCTGCTATTATCATGTTATCTTATTAAATTCTTATGCTTTCTCCCCCCCGTCATTCTTATTTATCATATTTAAATAAACAAAAAAAACCCCTTCCCCACTTCCAAGCTTTTTTCTTTTTTTCCAGTTGAGTATGCTTATTTACATTCCATTCATACATAGTTTCTCTTCAAAAAGTAATCTTACATTGTTACATTGCCGCTTTGTTACATTGCCGCTTTGTTACATTGCCTTATTACATTGTTGCCTTGTATTATATACAATCTTTCATTTTCTTATTACTATCTCTTTATCCAATTTAACACTTCTCTCCATTCCCTTTCAAAGTTCTGGACAGACTTATTTTTCAGTGAAAATGTTAGCTTTTCTATCTCTATCATATCCAGAACTATTAATTTCCATTCTTTTATATCAACATGATTCCTTTCTTTCCAATATTGTGCATATGTCAATCTTGCAGCAGTTATCAAATGTAACAATGTCTTCTGATGACATCTATTTTAGGTAATACCATCATTTTGATTGCTGCTATTCTCCCAAATAAAGACAGATTAACCTTCTGCCATTTATTAAAGTCCTTTTTTATGTTCTCCCAAATCCTAATGTAATTATTTTCATATAATTGTTGATTTTTAGATTTTATAAATATTCCCAAATATTTAGTCTTCTTCAAATCCCAATTTCTTACTTAATACATCTTCCTTTTCTTTTTCATATTTTTAGTTATGATCTTTATTTTATCAACATTTACTTTAAATCTTGATATTTACCAAGTTCTTTTAAAGTTAACATCAATTCATTTACACTACTCATTGGATTTTCTAACATAAAAACAACATTATCTGCAGAGGCTTTTAATTTAAACTCTTCTTTTATAACCTTTATTCCTTTTATTTCTTTATTATTTCTCACTATTCTGCTCAAATTTTCTAATACTAAATAAACAGTAGTGGTGATAGGGGACATCCTTGTCTTTTACCTTTTTAAATATTTAGATAGTCAGATGCATTACCATTTGTTATTATGTTTTCTTTTTGTGAAGAATATATAGCATTTGTCCAACTAATAAAATTGTTTCCCATATCCATTTTTTCTGTGGTTTTTAATTAAAAAATAGCCAATTCACATTTTCAAAAGCTTTCTCTGTGTCCAAAAATATCAGTACTCCTTTAATCTCATTATGATAGGTTAGGTACTGTATTACATCTAATACAGTTCTAAAATTGTTTGTAATTTGTATTTTGGTGAAAAAAATGGTCCTCATGAATATATTCTTATAAAATTATCTTTAATGTATTAGCTAGGATTAATGTACAAATCTTATAATCTTCATTTAACAATGATATAGGTCAATAATTCTTTTTATTAATAATGGATCTCTGTCTTCCTTTGGTCATAATACTATATAATACTATATTTCATTCTTTCAAACTTTCCAAAATTTCCCTAGTCTGAAAAATATTATTCATAACTTTTTGAAGGTTTTTTTTTCCAATTCACTACTAAAACTTTGTAATATAAATCTATTAACCCATCTGGACCAGGTGAATCCTTTTAGACATTTAATTACTTTTTCTAATTTCTTCTACTGAAATTTCTTCATTTAATTTTTCTCTTTGTGAATCCATTAGTTTGGTAACTCCAAATCTTTAAAATATGAATTTATTTCCTCTAACTGTATTGGTTGTTTTTTATATAACACCTGGAAATAATTATAAAACTCTTTAATCAAAGATTAATCATAGGTTGTTGTGGGTTTTCCAGGCTTTGAGGCTGTGTTCTATTAGAAGAACACAGTCTCAAAGCCCAGAAAACCCACAACAACTTATGCATTCCGGTCATGAAAGCCTTCAACTTTACTTTCACTTTTTTTTTCATTTGTTATAATCCTATTCCCCACTTGCAATTTATTAATTGTTCTTTAGCATTTTCTTTTCTTAATCTATACATTAACCATTTTCCTGGTTTATTTGCTTGAACAATGTTTCTTTGTTTTACGTAATCTAATCTCTTTTCAATCTCATCCACCATTAACATTATAATTTGATTTTGTAACATTTTAATCCAATTAATAATTTTACCATGATTAGGGTCATTAACTAAATTTGATTCTTTTCCTTTATTTTCTTTCATTACTTTATCTATCTTTTCCTGCCTTTTCCTTTTCCACTCTGCATTCAGTTTAATAAATATACCCCTTATCACCACCTTAGTAGCATCCCATACAGTTCTAGCATCTGTTCCCCTATCTTGGTTTAGTTGGAAGTATTCTGTGAGTATATGTTTACATTTCTTAACCATCTCTTCTTTATACATTAAAGATTCATTAATTTTCCATCTATAATTCCTAATTCCCATCTTTAAAGTCAGTTTACATGGATTGTGATCAGAGATTATTTTTGGTGTTATCTCTACCTTATTGATCCTATTTACCATATTATTGGTTACCCAAATCATATCTATTCTTGATAGTGAGTTATGTGTGTTTGAAAAAAAAGTAAATTCTCTTTTATTCCCTTCCTTAACTCACCAAGTATTTGTTAATTGGAGTTCTTCTACTAATTCAAAAAATTCCTTAGCTAATTTCCCCTGATTCTTCCTAATGATCTTATTTTTAGATGATCTATCTATCTATCTTTGGCTCCACCACTCCATTGAAATCGCCGATCAACATCTATCTCTCATATTTCAATTGCGTTCATTTTTCTTTCAAGGCTTTGTAAAAAATATCCTTTTCATTTACTGGTGCATATATTCCAGTAATTAATATTTTATTTTTGTCCCATTTAATTTCCACCCCTACATATCTGCCCTTCCTATCTGCTAATAACAACTTCAATTCTAAGTTCTCTTTTACATATAAAACAACACCATTGTTTTCGGTTGGACCTAATGAAACAAATTCTTTTCCTAACTTCTTTTGTATCAACAAATTACAATGTTTTTCTTTTATTCGTATTTCCTGATGGCATATTATATCCAGTTTTAATTTTTGGAGATAATGAAATATTGACTTCCATTTTTTCACTGAGTTTATACCTTTTACATTCCATGTAAGGTTATCCATCACATTAATCTTTGCACAGTGTTAAGACATATCGAAAGATAAAGCATTAAAAACTTACTATGAACTAAGTTTTATCAATTAACTTAATATCTAAGTTATGAATCTTCTTTGAATTTTGATCTTACACTATCTTATAACTCTTACCCCCCCTTTAATCTGTTCCCTCCCCTCTCTTTTCCCTTATACCTTCTTCACCTCTTCCTCTCTAACTTTCTTTCCTCCTAGTCTTCCTTCTCTTCTCTATTCTCTATCAGAGACGTTCAGGTCCAGCAGACTCCCTCCTTCACAGAGTTTGATTTCTTCACTTCCTTTCTTGTATTCTTTCTTTTGTTTCTTATCCTTTACTTGATGCATCTCATCTTGAGGGTCTGAACTGTCAATCACTTCCAACAAAACTTCTTCCAACTTCTTCCTTAGTTGATTTTCCCAGTTCTTTTCTGTATCTCTTTAGGAAGTCTTTGGCTTTTTCTAGTGAGTTTATTCTATGACTCTCTCTTTTAAATGTGAAGTTCACTCCCTCAAGTTTGTCCCAACTAAAGGGCATTCCCACTTTGTTCACTAAAAAAGCATAGTCTGTTACCCCACTGGCACACCCTATCCTAGGGACTACAGTTTTGATATCAGATATGCTCACCATGCCTGGATGAGCATGTAGGCAAAAATGGTTGAACGACCAAGAACTAGGTCAGGCCAGTAAAATCCCCGGTCGCGTAGCCCAAGGAGACCTCAAGTTGTGCAACAACTTGTGCAAAGCATTTGAATTTCTTCTTTGTTTTCTTATTCATCATTCTTCATTTGTAATACAAGACCTTGAACAGCATTAAATTTTGTATTCATGTCATAAGAAAGGCTTCTGTTTCTTTCCTGAAGTCTCTCATCTCTTCCATAAATTTTAGCATATAATAAGAGATCCCCTCTTCTTGCAATCCTCTTCTTTGCTGAGTCTACTGGAGCTTATAGTGTTTAAATCTTGTTTTCAATCCTCCCATCGTTGTTCTTGTTCCTTCTTCTTTTCCTACCAATTCCCACTCTTCCTCCTTCTTCCAGATCTACTTCCTCACACCTTCTTCTACTTTCTGATTCCTTTTTCAACCTTTCCTTCTTTTCTTCCTTTATGTTCACTCTGCTCAACTTCTCCTTCTCACTTCTTTCCTTCCTTTCTTCCTTCTTCCACTTCTTCCATTTTCTTCCTTCCTTCCTCTCCTTCTTCCCCCTCACTTCTTCTCTTTCTTCCTTCTATCACTTTCTAGCTATCTTCTTCTTCCTTTTTAATTTTTTTATTATAATTTGTTTAAAAAAATTAACACAAATATACAAAATAAACAAACAAAAAAACCCCAAACAACCAAACCAATATATAGTAAAGACAAACAACAAAATCAACCTGTATATAAGATTACGCTAAACATACAAAGAAAGAAAATCGAAATTTTATATATGTATGTATGTATGCATGCATATATATATATATATATATATATATATATATATATGTACCATAAACTAAACTAATAATCAAATTATACTAAACTGCACAACAACAAAAGGAGACTACATCTAATTAAAAATGGCTCCTACCCTTGTTGCAAACAGCCCCAAGATATGAAAATGTATTTAACTTAAATTCATTGCTTTCTACTGTTTTAAATTTGGTGCTCCTTATGTTTATATTCCCAAACTATTTTAATTTCTAAATTTCCTAAATTTCTTATTTTCCATAAATCTCCACTTCAAAAATCAATATTATTAACTATATTAAAATTCTGTTATTTAATTCCACTATTTTATTACTCCCTTTAATAAAATCTATCTTAAACACATTATAGAAAAAACTTATAATTATGTTTAATTTTTTCTCAACATCTTTCTCAGGATAATAATACTCAGGATAATAATCTTTCTCAGGATAATAATCTTATACAACAGGTTTTTTTTTTTTAAGAAAGACACAGTATTGAGCAAATTCTTCTTCCAATCCTCTATCTTCTCCTTTAATTCTTCTCTCTCTTCTTGTCTATTCCAAAAGATGAGTATAACAACAACAACAAAAATATTTAAGTATATATAAAAATTATACCAAGAAACAGGAGAAAAAAATAAAAAAATATACAAACGCCATAATTAAAAAAGAAGGATAAAAAAAAGCGGGGGGGGGGAGGAGAGAATTCCAAGAGTTCAAACAATATACTGTTATTGCTTATTCCTCTCTTAACCAACAGAGAAGGAAGAAAAATTAAAAAAAAAAAGAAACCAATATTTGGGGAGAGATATCATTCAGAATTAATAGTCCAACAATCAACAGCCCATCTAAAAGGAAAAAAAAAAACAGAAAAAAAGACACTCCAAAAGCAAAAAATCAAAAGAAAAAAAGGGGAAAAAAAAGAAAGAAAAATCTATCAAAAAATCCTATAGTGTTTCTAAGGTATCGTCATATAAATCATTAAATGGAAATGACAATAATTCTGGCAGTCAGCATTTTCAAAGTGGTCTCATTGCTAATAATCAGGAAACCATTCTGAGCTTCCCACAGTAGGAAAACAAAAAATAGCAACAGGAATAATTGTCCACTCAGGTCTATGCCTGAGGAGTTATTTCCGCTTCAAATCAACAATCTGAGACTAATATCCCAAGTTTCTGAAAGATACCAGTTCACAAATCACAAAGGCAAACATCTAAAAAAAAAGTTCACAGACTTAGTCTTTGACAGTACATTCCTACTCATAAGAAAGAAAAAAAAAACACAAGAAAAACCACAAAAAAAGACCACAGCAATACAAGAACTCAGCAGTCCAGGAGTGAATTTCTTACTGCTGAAGAAAAGTTCTTGAGTTTTAAATTATATCCAGCTGTCAAGTACTTACAAGCCTCAAGAGGTTTGGTGGCTTGTCTTTGTGTGAGCGAGGTGGGATTCTCCCTTTCATACCAGCGTGGTAGTTTCACGCTTTGGTCTTTGACTGCCTTCCCTCACAATCATCACTTTTCTCCAAAAATGGGGGGATTTGGCACCTAATCCAAATTCTTTGGGTGCCCTAGCTCCTGGGCATTCCTTTTTTTTGCAAGTCTAGCTGTCAATAGCCCACAGAAAGCTGTCGCTATCTCAGCTTGAGGTCAGAGAATTTCACTCAAGCCAACGGACGGTCTCCAATCCTTGCCTCACTTTTCACCTATATTAACCAACATGGGAAAATTCCCCAGGGGTGGAAAGTGAGCATAGTTGTTCCCATTCACAAGAAAGTTTCTAAGGATGACCCAAAAATTTTTAGACCTATTAGTTTATTAAGCATAGTGTCCAAATTATATACTAGGTAGTTGCAGAAGAACAATTATTGCAGAAGAACAAGCAGGCTTTATGAAGGGCAAATCTACAATCGATCAGTGCTTCACCCTTCACCATGTAATTCAAAAATATACCCAAAAAGGTACAAAAGAACTTTTCACTGCTTTTGTGGACCTCAGCTCTGCTTTTGATCTTATTGATAGAAATCGCCTTTGGCAAAAGTTAGCTGACACTAATATTGACAGAAGACTGCTTTTTCTAATTCAGCTGTTACATACTAATACCTCCCTTGGGGTTAGACTTGGAGCAAATGGACTTTTGTCTGATAATATCCCTACAGACAGAGGAGTTCGTCAGGGATGCCTTCTGGCGCCCTTTTTATTTAATTTTTATATAAACGATATTGTCAGAGAGATGAGTGGCCCAGAATGTTTTCCAGTTTCCATTCAAGATGTTAAACTCTCGATTCTCCTACATGCTGATGACATAGTTTTGATCGCTACCACTCTGATTGGGATGCGGAGACTACTAAAGAAGTTGAGTGCTTTTTGTTTAAAAGAGCGATTAATAGTAAATCATACTAAAACCAAAGTGGTGGTTTTTGGGAAGAAGAAAAAACCACATAGTTGGAGACTTAATGGAAACTCCATAGAACAGCAAACTTATTTTAAATATCTGGGTTTGGGTTTTAACTCAAAACTGTCATGGAAAACGCATTTCCAGGCAGTTAAGCTGAAAGCCTCTCATTCTATTAATTCTCTACTGAGATTTCATAAATTTTACGGGGGCAATTTGGTTGCTTCCACTGTTGAGGTCTTCCAAAAGAAAATTGTTCCCCAATTATTGTATGGTGCGGAGATCTGGGGATATGATAACTCTTTTCCTTTAGAAAGAGTTCAGAATGCTTTTTTGAAATCTTTGTTGACCACCCCAAAAGGTACCCCTGCTTCTATCTTAAGAGCAGAAACTGGGTTAGCCTCATTACAAACTGGAGTACAGGTGGCTTTAGCTTTATACTGGCTGAAGCTGACCAGTATGAATGACAATAGGCTTCCCAGAAAATGCTTTCTAGAGCAGTTACAGTCCCCCTTCCAAAATTCGTGGATAAATTCCGTAAGGCCTATACTCCTCTATTTTGAGATCAATTTAGAAACCTTACCCACCTATTCTTCCAAAAAATTTAAACAACTAGTTAAAGAAAAAATCTACCTCGCTTCTAAATGGGGTGACCTACATTTGCTCTCCCCAACAGCATATTCCTTATGGTACCCATTATATAAAACATATTTTGGAATGGAGCAATATCTTTTAAACCTTACCTTCGCTCCACTTAGAAAAGCATTCACAGCTTTACTCTTTCAGTGTATGCCATCTGCCTATTTGAAGGGAAGATATGATAATATCCCTGTCCACCAAAGACTCTGCATCTGTGAGAACAGGGATGTAGAAGACATCCAACATTACCTTTTATATTGCCCTCTATATACATCTCCCAGGCAAAAGTTCCTTAATTGCTTCCTCCACTCCTCTCCCCTTTCCAATAGACCACCTCTTGAGCAGATTTGTAGACTATTAGCTGATAACGACCCCTATGCCACTGTTATGGTTGCAAATTTTGCGTTAGCTGCAAGTAAGATAAGATCTAGATACCAAAACTATCCTCACAAATAATACAGAGGTGATAAAAGTAATTGATCCTGGACTTATAGAATACATAAGGGTAATTTTAAATTGTATATTTTATATAATATGATATAATTTTATATTGAATTTTACATTGGACTACATTATATCATCTTAGAGACATATTTTATATTTTACATTGCTCTGATTTTTTTACATCATTACATTGATTGTTTATTCCTTATATGTTGTTCTTGTATATTAGTTTTTATATGAGCCTCTTACCATTTGTAATGTCCTATTCTGTTATTTAGATGTATTTTGTCTGACTGTGGTGAGTTGCAATGGCTTTTAGCTGAGCAATAAAGATTTATTCAATTCACTCAAGCCAACTTTGTTTGCTCCATCCCAAACTGGAAGTCCCCAGATCTGCAATTTCAAACAATTGCAAATTTGCATGTCTTATACATAAAATGGCAGTGATGTGAACAAGGATGTGCTGAAGCATCTGTGTGCAGGTCATAGACTCATAGAATCATAGAATCATAAAATCATAGAGTTGGAAGAGACCACAATAGTCATTGAGTCCCCTGCCATGCAGGAACACACACTCAAAGCACCCCCAGCCAATAGCAATCCAGCCTCTGTTTAAAAGCCTCCAAAGGAGACTGCACCACACTCTGAGGCAGTGTATTCTACTGTCACACTGTCATGACCATTAAATAGCATGGGAACTGATCTTTCTTTCTTTTCTTTTTCTTTTTGGTATCCATGGGGGTGTCATGGAACAAAGCTCTCACAGATCCAAAGGGTCCACTGTATTAATACTAATCATACTTTATCATTTTTCAAAGCCAGCTGTTTATCTTTGGACTACTGGTGTGTCCATACCTTTCTGCAACGGTAAGAGAGGACTTGTCTGCCATCCCATATGTAGACATTTGTGATGGAGCCAGCTTCAGAGGACATGTTAAGAATGGCCGCTTTACTGCAACTCATGCCTTTGTGAGGGCTTTCCTGAGCTGCTTTCTTCAGAAGGGGCACAAACACCTAAGAGAAATAGAGAAAGGGGCACCAATGCATTTGCCCAGGAAAAGATCAATTATAAATCTAACTATTCACCAAACTTCAAGGCTTTTGCAACATGGAAAAAAGTTGCTTTGGGGAAATTTCTACCGGATCACCTTACCTGGCTCACCAACATGTGCTCAGCGACGTTGGTTTTGTACACTTCCAACATACCTTCCAGAGTCTCAGATTCCAGAGTACTTTCTACCTTTACAATCCCAGACAATATGGAAGGAAATGAAATATTGAAGAGTATCACAAGAGAAATATATAAAATACTGTCAAAAGATGAAGATGAATATCTTAGAAAAATATGGGAGGAAGAACTAGCACAAAAAAGAGATATTCAAGAATGGAGAAAGATTTGGAATCAGTGTCATTTAAAAAATTTATCCTCAAGGATAAAAGAGGATTATTATAAATTGGTCTGGAGATGGTACCTAACACCAGTAAGGTTAAACCACATAGACAAGAATCATTCAAGATTATGTTGGAGGGGTTGCCAAGGGATTGGCACATATAGAATCATAGAATCATAGAGTTGGAAGAGACCCCAGGGGCCATCTAGTCCAACCCCCTGCTATGCAGGAACACCCATCAAAGCATTCCCAACAGATGGCCATCCAGCCTCTCCTTAAAAACTTCCAAAGAAGGAGACTCTACCATACTCCGACACAGCATATTCCACTGCCGGACACCTCTGACTGTCAGTAAGTTCTTCCTGAGGTTCAAGTGGAATCTCCTTTCCTGCAGCTTCAATCCATTGCTTCTTGTCCTAGTCTCTGGAGCAGCAGAGAACAAGCCCGCTCCCTGCTCAACATGACATCCCTTCAAATATTTAAACACGGCTATCACGTCCCCTCTTAACCTTCTCTTCTGTAGACTAAACATACCCAGCTCCCTAAGGCGTTCTTCATAGGGCATGGCTTCCAGACCCTTCACCATTTCGGTCGCCCTCCTCTGGACAGGTTCCAGCTTGTCGACATCCTTCTTGAATTGAGGTGCCCAGAACTGGACACAGTATTCTAAATGTGGCCTAACTAACGCAGAATAGAATGGTATCATTACCTCCCTCGATCTAGACACCATACTCCTATTGATGCAACCAAGAATCGCATTGTCTTTCTTGACTGCCGCATCACACTGCTGACTCATGTTCAGCTTGTGATCTACCAAGACTCCTAGATCCTTTTCACACATACTGCTATCCAACCACACGTCCCCCATCCTATACTTGTGACTTTCATTTTTTCTGCCTAAGTGCAGGAATTTCTCTCTGTTGAAATTAATTTTGTTAGCTTTGGCCCAGCTTTCCAATCTGTCAAGGTAGTATTGAAATTTGATCCTATCCTCTGGTGTATTAGCAACCCCTCCCAGTTTGGTATCATCTGCAAATTTGATCAGCATGCCGTCCACTCCTTCATCCAAGTCATTGATGAAGATGTTGAATAGCACTGGGCCCAGGACAGAACCCTGTGGCACCCCACTAGTCACTTCTCTCCAGGATGAAAAGCAGCCATTGGTGATATATCCATATGTGGTGGAATTGTGAAGGTGTACGGAAATTTTGGCAAATGTTGTTTAAAGAGATAAAAGAGATTACAAACATGTCCAAGTATAGCATTATTATCTATATTTGATAAGGTTAATTGTACCCAGACAATGAAGGAGTTAATTATAAATTTATTAACTGCAGTGAACCTAATTATATTGAGAAAATTGAAAACTCAAGAAGATTTTCAAATCAAGGATTGGTATAAAGAAGTGTGGAAAATTGTGATCAATGATAAATTAACATGTCGAATTAAGGTTAAAAAAGGAATTAATGAAAAGAAATGACTTTGAAGCAATATGGAAAATATTTGTGGAAAAGGCTTTAACAAAAGAGGGAAGTGTCACACCTCCACAAGAAGAATTACAGTGTTGGAAAGCAGAGTAAACTGGAATATAATTGGCTCTGGGAATGGGTTCACATTTAGGATTAGGGTTTATGGATAATAACAGGATCATATATAGTATTAGCAATAGGTTAAATATAGCTGAAAAGAATAGATTTAAGAATGAAATTCCTATAGCAATAATGAGTACAAGGAGAATGAGATTTACATACATGAAATAAAAATATATAATAAATATGATATATAATATGTTGAATACTAATATATTTGTGTTGTAATTTTTCTCTTTTTCACCTTTATGTTGTTCACGTGGTGTTTTTGTTTTATTCTGTTATGTATTTTTCTTTATTCTTTATAATAAATAAATAAAAAAAAAGCTGAAATTGAAACAATCCCAGCATTGTTTATCAGTATGTTCAACACAGCTCCTTTCAGCTGCTCAGTGACTTTGGCTGCAGCTTCTTTGGCGGTGGATGGTTTGCATGTGTCTACAGGAGAAAATGGGATGAAAGCAAGTTAGCTAACTGTCATGCACTGTTTTATCTTATTGATGAGATGGATACCCCACCTTTCTTCAACTCACCATACATGGTAGACACCCAAACAGACTCATAAACAACATATTATCCTTACATGAATCTCAGGAGATGGTTAGGCTGAGAAAAAGGTGACTAGCCAAAGGCCATATTTTACTACTTAAGCCATTTGGTGGACTTTTTGGTTGAAAAGGAAATGCTTCCCACTTACCATGAAGGTTCTTTTTAAAGAGTTGACAGAAGCTGTCTTATTCTGGGTTTGCTACTCCAGCAGTAAGAGGTAGGGACATTATCAATTAAATTGACAACCTTCTAATCAGGGGACAAAAGACCCCCACCAATTTAAGGTAGGAAAATCTAAATAAAAAACTTAACACATTAAAGAGAACACCAAAACATGGCAAAGTACCATCTCCAAATGGTGACATTAAAAAACTCATATCATCCAATATTTCATAGATGAAAACCAGGATACATGTGGCCAAGCAACATCAGAGTGTGGCTCAGATGAATCATATAGAATCATAGAATCATAGAAATGTAGAGTTGGAAGAGACCACACGGGTCATCCAGTCCAACCCCCTGCCATGCAGGAACACTCTCAAAGCACTCCCGACAGATGGCCATCCAGCCTCTGCTTAAAAACCTCCAAAGAAGGAGACTCCACCACACTCCGAGGCAGCAGATTCCACTGCCGGACAGCCCTGACTGTCAGGAAGTTCTTCCTGAGGTTCAGGTGGAATCTCCTTTCCTGCAGCTTGAATCCATTGCTCCTTGTCCTGGTCTCCAGAGCGGCAGAAAACAAGCCCTCTCCCTCCTCTGCATGGCATCCCTTCAAATATTTAAACAGAGCTATCATGTCCCCTCTTAACCTTCTCTTCTGCAGACTAAACATACCCAGCTCTCTAAGTCTATCCTCATAGGGCTTGGCTTCCAGGCCCTTCACCATTTTGGTCGCCCTCCTCTGGACCTGCTCCAGCTTGACCATGTCCTTCTTGAATTGGGGTGCCCAGAACTGGACACAGGATTCAAGATGAGGTCTAACCAAAGCAGAGTAGAGTGGTACCAGTACCTCCCTCCATCTAGACACCATACTCCTATTGATGCAACCGAGAATTGCATTGGCTTTCTTGGCTGCAGCATCACACTGCTGACTCATGTTCAGCTTGTGGTCTATTAAGACTCCTAGATCCCTTTCACACGTACTACCATCCAGCCATGTGTCCCCCATCCTATATTTCTGCATTCCATTTTTTCTACCTAAGTGTAGGACCTTACACTTCTCTCTGTTGAATTTCATTTTGTTAGCCTTGGCCCAGCTCTACAATCTATCCAGGTCATTTTGAATTTTGATCCTGTCCTCTGGCGTATTAGCAACCCCTCCCAATTTGGTGTCATCTGCAAATTTGATGAGCATACCCTCTATTCCTTCATCCAAGTCATTGATGAAAATATTGAACAGCACTGGGCCCAGGACAGAACCCTGTGGCACCCCGCTAGTCACTTTTCTCCAGGATGAAAAGCAGCCATTGGTGAGCACCCTTTGGGAACCGTCAGTCAACCAGTTACAGATCCACCTGACAGTAGTCCTGTCCAGCCCACATTTTACTAGATTCTTTGCAAGAATGTCATGGGGAACTTTGTCAAAGGCCTTACTGAAATCAAGATATGCTACATCCACAGCATTTCCTTCATCTATCAAGCTAGTAACTCTATCATAAAAAGAGATAAGATTAGTCTGGCATGACTTATTTTTGAGAAATCCATGTTGACTTCTCGTGATTACCGCATTGCTTTCTAAGTGATTAGAAACTGACTGCTTAATGATCTGCTCCAGGATCTTTCCGGGTACAGATGTCAGGCTGACTGGGTGATAATTATTTGGATCCTCTTTTTTTCCCTTCTTGAAGATGGGGACAACATTTGCCCTCTTCCAGTCTGCTGGAACTTCTCCTGTCCTCCAAGATTTCTCAAAGATTATAGCAAGCGGTTCCGAAATGACCTCTGCCAGTTCTTTTAATATCCTAGGATGCAATTCATCTGGCCCTGGAGACTTGAATTCATCCAGTGTGGCCAGGTATTCTTGTACCACCTCTCTACCTATTATGTACCTCATTTCCCCTGCTTCCTCACCTGCTCCCCAACCACCAGGTTGACAGCTTGTATCCTTCTGGGAAAAAACTGAGGCAAAGAAGGTGTTAAGTAGTTCTGCCTTTTCTCTTCCCCCTGTTAGTAATTCGCCATCTTCTCTGCGCAGCGACCCTATCGCCTCTTTCTTTTTCCTTTTGCTGCGGACATATTTAAAAAAGCCCTTTTTATTCTGTTTAATGTCTCTGGCCAGCCCAAGTTCGTTCTGTGCTTTAGCCTTTCTGACCTCCTCCCTACATTTCCTGGCTACTTGCTTAAATTCTTCTTTGGTGGTTTCCCCCCTCTTCCATTTCCTGTACAGGTTTCTCTTAACGCTTAGCTCAGCTGAGAGTTCTTTAGTCAACCATTCTGGTTTCTTCAGATGCCTTCCATTTTTCCTCCTTATTGGCACAGTTTTAGACTGTGCCTTCAGTATCTCCCTTTTAAGGAACTCCCATGCCTCCTGAACTCTTTTCTGTTTCACTATTCCTGACCACGGAATTTCAGCCAGCAGCTCCTTAAGTTTGCAGAAGTCCGCTTTTTTAAAATCTAAGATGAGTGTCTGGTTACACTTGTCTTCTCCTTCCCACTGAATGCCAAATTCCAATAGGGCGTGGTCACTCCCCCCTAAAGATCCAACCACTTCTACCTCATTAACAAGGTCATCCCCGTTGGTCAGGATCAGATCTAGAATATTTGATCCCCTTGTGGGATCCACCTTCTGGACCATGAAATTGTCTGCAAGACAAGCAAGAAACTTGCTGGACCTTGCTGTCTTGGCAGAGTTTGACTGCCAACATATATCCGGGTAATTGAAATCTCCTATTATTACTGTATCTCTCCTGTTTGAATGCGCGGTCATTTGGTTGAGGAAGGCGTCATCAAGGTCCTCAGTCTGGGCTGGAGGTCTGTAGTAAACCCCCACCACAATATCCCTATTGTTTCTCGCTCCCTTAATTTTTACCCAGATGCTCTCGACCTGGCTTTCTGGGTTCAAGTCATGGATCTCTTCACAGGTGAAAACATCCCTGACATACAAGGCTACTCCTCCTCCTTTCTTGTTTGGTCTATTTCTACAAAATAGGCTATACCCCTCTATTCCTACATTCCAATCCTGAGACTCATCCCACCAGGTCTCAGTGATGCCTATCAAATCGTATTTATTTTGTTGTACTAGGAGTTCAAGTTCATCTTGCTTGTTTCCCATACTCTGCGCGTTAGTGTAGAGACCCTTAAACCCCTGGGCCCTTCCTGCAAGTCCTGTACTATAGTTTCTACTCCTCCCACCACTGGACGCTTGTACTACTTGGTCAATATAATTTGGGCCTTTCCCCCCTGCACTCACCGTGTCTTTGCCCTGAATAATATTGTCTCCCTCCCCAGCAGAACTTAGTTTAAAGACCTCTTAATCCTCCGTGCAAGACTGCTTGCAAAAACATTCCTGCCAAGTTTTGTGAGGTGCAGCCCATCCCTTGCCAGAAGCCCACGTTCATGGAAATTCAGGTCGTGTTCCAAAAACCCAAACCGTTGCTGGCGGCACCATGTTCGGAGCCAGTTGTTGACCTCTGCTATTGCCCTTTCCCTACATGCGCCATATCCTTGAACAGGGAGGAGAGATGAAATGACCACCTGCGCACCAAGGTCCTTCAGCTTTGTCCCCATAAGCTCGTAGTCCTTTGCGATGTGGTAAAAGCTGCTCCTCGCAGTGTCATTGGTTCCGACATGAACCACAATGAGGGGCTTATGGTCAGTGGGCTTGACCAGCCTGGTTAGCCTCTCCGTTATGTGGTTGATCTTGGCCCCAGGAAGACAGCAGACTTCTCGATTGAACTTGTCGGGTTTGCAAATTGCCGGTTCAGTTCCTCTGAGCAAGGAGTCCCCAACAACCAGAACTCACCTCCTCTGAGGCTTGTCCGGGGCTCCTCGACGAGCAGGTTCTTCTAGGACTGGCTGGACACTCTGTTGAGGCTGGGACTGTTGATCTAGTTCCTGTTGCCGATGTTGGATTCCTTCTTGTTGACGTTCTGTTCCCTCCTCCTGGTGCTCCTCGTCGTTCATAAGGCCAAGAACTTTGAAGCGATTGTGTAGGTTGAGAGTCTCTGTTTCCTTCCTGGTTCTCCTACTCCTCCGTGTGACATTCCTCCAAGCATCTGTTTCTTAGCCCAGTGTGCTGACTTCCTGATCGGGCAGCTCCCCCTCGCATTCGGTCTTCAGGAAGGTCTTCTTTGCCCTATCCAAAAACTCCTCACCTTCCCTAATAAGACGAAGATTAGAAACTCGTGCCTCCAGCTGGCGAACCTTCTCCTCCAAGAAGGTCACCAGCTTGCACTTGGCGCAGGTGTACTCGACAACATCTTGTGGCAAGAAAAGGAACATCCCACAAGTGCTACAGGTGACTGCGGCAGCTCCCTCACCTTCCATCCTTGATACTACAGACAGTAGTACAGGGAGTAGGCCTAGAAAGAATAACAGGGCTTTCTTCCTAAAATTCAACTGAATAAAGTATGTCTCCTCTGCTGATCACCAAGGGATGAATTGGAAGGGTTGAAGAAGAGGGCTTCAACTGCGCGCGCCTTTGGCTCGCGCCGTTGGGAGCTCCTAATAAGACTCCTCCCCCCTAGCTGGCTCCTCCCCCTCATTAGTCAGACCGTGTGCTCAGGGAGAGCACAGGGCCAGCACAAGGAGACCTAACAAAAACAAGCAACAAACAGACAAACAAGCAAGCACAGCCCCACAAGCCTGTAAACAACACCTGATCAAGGATGTCTTCACAGACCCAGCTCACCCTCTGCTCTCTCCTCTGGGAATGGCATATGGCTAGTATGACCTGAAAGACAACCAGAATTATTAAAGGGTGCAAAGCGAAGTGGGCGATTGCTTGCCTCATGGACGACCAACTGAAGGTGTCCCACCCTGACTGTTGTGAGGTTGACTCCAAATCTTCGGAGGACTCAACAATTACTTTGGCAGAGTGATTAACTGTCAGTGTAATCTGATGGAGGGAGTGTGATACCTTCTGTACTCTATTGGCAAGGCAGGTGAGATTCCGTAGCCATGTAGACATGGGAATCTCATCCTCGATGTGGAATCCGACTAGTTCAGACTCCGTGGGCATGTATCCAGTCTCTAAGACATAATCTTTTATCTCCCACCTGAGATAGAAGTTGTTTCCAAAACAATCCTGTACGTGCTGCCAGCAAAAGCAAGGGTTACCAGGAGTGCGGTTGATGCTTACTGTCCCACCACTAGGCAATACTGTCACATTTGAACATGGGGTTCTTAAACAAAAGCATTCCTTATTAATCTGTGCCATAACTGTATAGTTTACCAGTATTACTACATATTCAGAGACATTGGTATGACCAAAATTATGAATATTGCAAAAACACTGTGCTCAATGGTGGTGAAATAAACAACCAGATAAATCAAATGAGTGCGTACCGTTGCACCAATGGTACATTTGTTGGGGAGTAAGGTGGCATTAGCGGCTATTAAGGGTAGTCCTAGATGGGATAATGGATGTAAAATTACTGGGTCCAGAACCCGTTCGTGTACGACTTCCACCTTGAGAGTTAGGCTCTCCCAAGTGGCATACCGTATCTGCGCCAAAGCGGCGGGGTGTTCTAGGGACTCCGGGTAGAGCTCTCTCAGCAGACTTAGGATCTCTGGGTGTATTAATCCCATGAGGCTGGCCTGAATCACCTGAGTGGCAAAAGTGATTATGTTGCTTTGCAGTTGCGTACACTGAATAGCGACTGACATATTGTGTGTCATGGTTTTTAAGACACGACCGAGGTCAGACACTATATCTCTCTCTGCGCCAACCCATTGCGGTAACAATTGACTGATCAAATCCATTCCTCGCGCCAGGTTAGTTAAACCAGCGGTTGAGGATATACAAATTTGTTTAGTCTTAGAGCCAATCATGCCTAATTTATTTGCCAATACCTGGTTATCCATAGAGTTAATTACTGCTTCACCAGTGCCTATTCCTCCTAAGATGGTCCCGAGGACACTTCGCTTAGGGTGAGTGTGTGGGTGGGAAAATGACAGCCACAGCTTTTCCCAGTGCTCCTACTGTGTCCATGCTAATTTTAGATAAGGCTGGCAGGCAGGAATGACCTTGGAAATATTACCTACCATGAAATTTAAAACTGTGGTGGTGACAATGGGTTGGGAGTTCGAGTACATGACTACCTGTATATCCTTATGTATTATGGTGTTCCTCACATACATGGCAGGGGAACTAGTGGAAGGAGGGGTATAAGCAGGGGTATGTGGGCACCGCATGTGAATTTGCAACCAGTTGGGGTACGGGTGAGGTTACGGCACGTGAATAGTAAGGTTTTCCACTGCCATGCCAGGTGACAATCATCATAGGTGAACCTGATCACAAACAGCGAGGCATTGCGGTGCCGACTCCTGACCATCTTGACAGTCAACGGATACAGGGCAATGGTCATTTCAGTGTAGACCTTAGCTTCTCTACCAGCCACAGATATTCGTAACTCAGAGCTAAGCCTCCCTCGGGGGTGTACCTGTATCTGAGAAAATAATTCAAATGGGTACCTCTTCTGAAACCAAGGTAGCAGCTGTGAATTTCGTAGCAGGGCTTCTGCCTCCTGGTAAGGATTCCAATGGCAGATCGCCTGCACGTTGAATTGCCAATTGGTGGTGAATTGGTTGGTGTATTTGGGAGAGGCTCCGAGGACACATTATCAAAGAAAACAGTACTGCAATCCACGTGAACGGTCCCATTCTGTCTCCCTGTAGGGAACACAGATATGGGAGTCCGTCACTATCTATAACTATATACAAGAGCTATTTACAGAAACAGGAAGTCAGAGAGGGCACCACTTTTCTCTGTCCCGTCCAGACAATGTTCATTTACCCATTGTCAAAGGCCTCGTAATTTGAGACAAACGTCTCAGACAAGTTAACGGTTGGTACTTCCTTGCAATTTAAGGAAATCTGACAAATTACTGGACTCATGTTTGGCTTTTGGGTGCCTTGATCTTCCGGCTCTGGAATTGCCACTCAGGCGGGATCGACAGGCTGACCTTTCCATTCTTTGAGCTGGGAGACGTAAAAGAATTTAAGCCAGTCTCCCTTCTTCCTAGATATGCGGACCTGGTAGACCGCGGGGGAAATCCTTTTCATAATGGGGACGGGACCCACCCATTTAGCGGCAAGAGAGTGCTTATCCTTTTAGAAGTTCCTATAAAGGACCAGCTGTCCTTCTACCCACTGACACGGGTGATGAACCCATCCCAGCCATTTATCCATCTTTTGCAGGTTCTTACCTAGTTGTTCTGCTACCTGCCTGTGTATTTGACCTACATTCTAGATCAGATTCTTCACCCACTCGTTGTTCAGGACAACAGGTTCCAAATCTGAAGGCAAACTAGTGTCAATCCAGAAGGCCTCTGGCAACATCATTTTACACCCTGTCATAACCGTGTGTGGTGTAAAACCATGGGATGCCACGGTACCTCTTAATGCCATCAAGATAATGGGCAGTTTGATGTCCCAATCCTTTCCCGAGGAGCGCACGACCTTCCGGAGTGCCTCCTTCAAAGAACGGTAGGTGCATTCTATCTGTCCGGAGCTTTGCAGGTGATGCGCAATGTGGAATCGTTGGTGTATGCCTAGCACCTGGCACAATTCTTGGGTCACCTCTCCAGTGAAGTGAACTCCAAGATCCGAGTCAAGGTCATGTGACATACCCCAGCGAGCCCAGACATTGTTGAACAGCAGCAGCACAGCTGTGCTGGCTGTATTGTCTCGGCAAGGGAATGCCTCTACCTATTTGCTAAAGGGATCAATCACTGTCGAGCAGTACTTGTTCCCTCTAGGTGTAGTGGGCAAAGGACTTATAAAGTCAATTTGGATTCGGGTCCAGGGACCCTCAATCCTTTGATACTGAATGGGGGCTTTGGGACCGGAGGCATCAGCATTGACCATGGTGCAAGATAAGCAATTGTCAACCCACTGGTTAACACCTTGCTTCATCGGGGGCCACCAACCGGTTTCCCTAACTCTGTCCAACGTGATTCCTCGTCCACGGTGTCCCTGCTCATGAATGAATTGGATTACGTCCCCGCGGAGGTCTTTGGGCACAATCCAATGGCACTGGCCACTGGCATCGACGGCCCAAAATACTCCGTCTAGTTGTTCTATCTTAAAGCGGCCAGACTTGTCAGCCGTTTCTGGCCAGTTCAGAAATCTCTGGGTCTCCCTTCTGAAGGGTGCCCAAGTCAAACATAGGGGGAAGCAACAGCTGCTTGAAATTGACATTGATGGCGGCGATGGGGGCCCCATCGTCCATCAAAGCCGCGTCCCTGGCGAGGGAATCTGCCCGGTTGTTCCACACACATGTAGCCATACCTTTCTTTTGGTGCCCTCGGACATGAGCAACCCATGTAGGGGCAGTTCTTATCTGCAGTTTTCAAGTCGTTTTGGGTGCAGATTGGAAGCCACACACTGGCTGCTTTAGCAGTCCAATCTGAGTCAGTGTAGATGGCTAATGGGCAGTCAAGTGGGTTGTGCTGTTACTGCCCTGGCTAGTCCGAGCTTTGGGGATATTAAAAGATATTCCTTGATATCACAATTCGGCTGCACTTCTCGATTCCCTTCCACATGCTTGCGAGGCCACCGGACAAGCACGTAAACAAGCTCGGCCATTAAGTGCCGTAAGATTCAAAATACAATACAGGCAGGCCAGAAATAGCTGACTCACTGCTTTAGGACACCTCCAGGCAAGTACTCTAATTAAGTATGCATGCCACTTACCTTTCGAAGGCTTTGTCCCCAACTCCAAATCTACTGTTTTCCCCCAAGTACGGCATAACCTGCAGTCACAATTCTCCTTATAAAAACCCTTGATTCCGAGACCTTCCTCGGATCGCTCCCAAGTTTCATCCCGTCTTGCTGCCGCTTTGCTTGGCGAGCCTCCCCTCAGCTCCACGTGCTGAGCTACATCGCACCCCAGGTTCACTCTCTGTTTTTCTGGGCTTCAGGACAGGTGAAGTATCACCCAAACCAACAATCCCTCTAAAAATCCGTCTGTGCCACTCCAACCTTTATTTTCTTTAGTTATCTTGTATGAGTGTGTCGCATACACTGTTTTGCTTGTATTTAATAAACATCATTTATCATTTCAACTTCTGTGTTCTCCTTGACTCGATCCGACCCCGTAGACATAGGGTTCAAGATCTCGCTACGTTACCCTGCCTCTTGTAATACTAAGCAGTGCTCTGAGCTAATTTTCCCCACCTTTAGTTGAGCACATTTTGGTGTCCCTCCCGGGACCCCCAGTACACAGGGTAACAGTGCTCTAAGATAGCCTTTAGAGTTTCTACTTCCGCCACTTGGCTAGAGTGGCGCCTGGGTTTCCCCTGTAGGGTGAAGGAATCTGTGACGCGGATCGCTCCAAAGCCTGTCTGTGGGCTACCGTCCACGTGCATGGAGGAACCATCATGTAAAGCCTTGCAGTTGAGCCTCTTCAAGAAAAGCTCCCCACTCAACTGGCCAATTAAGTTGGTACATTGGTGGCAAAGAACGCTCAAGCATGGCTCCGGTCACAGCTAGACCATAGGGAGTCGGTGGATCTTGCAACTGTTTCTGGAAATCAACCCCACGTGACACCAGGGAAACGGTCCATTTGGCTATCCCTGCATTGGATACCTGGCCGTTCTGGACCTTTCCAGATAAAATGTACTTAAGAGGTGTGTGTGGGGGTCTGGACAATCACACAGGTGCCTTCAATCATAAATTCCCAGTGCGTTAGAGCCCAGAAGAGTGCAAGGCATGTTTTCTCACAGGGGGTGAATTTAGCCTAATGGGAGTTCAAATTATGGGAGGCATATGCTATAACTCGCTGAGTGCCATTCAGTTGCTGTGATAGGACTGCTCCTATATTCCTATTTGCGGTGGCTCATTGCGTGAGGAACGGCGTAGACATGTTCGGGTGTGCCAATGCTGGCACTTTCATAAGGTCCTCTTTTAACTGTGCAAAAGCCTGTTGTTGTGCAGCTCCCCACTCCCACCAGGCATTCTTTTCCAACACAACATATAGAGGCTTTGCCTTGGAGGCGAAAGACTCAATAAAATCCCTGGAGAGATTGAATACTATAGAATAAAGGTAGGAGTGGGATAGAGGGATTTTTAGAGGAGGTTTGGTATGGGAAATATTATACCTGTCCTGAAGCCCAGTTAGAAGCAAAGAAGCTGGGGAGCGTGGATTCTCAACATGTGGGGCTGAGGGAAAGGCTCCAACAACCAACAATCCCTCTAAAAATCCCTCTATACCACTCCAACCTTTATTTTCTTTAGTTATCTTGTATGAGTGTCGCATACACTGTTTTGCTTGTATTTAATAAACATCATTTATTATTTCAACTTCTGTGTTCTCCTTGACTCGACCCGACCCCGTAGAGATATAGGGTTCAAGATCTCGCTACGTTACCGTGCCTCTTGTAATACTAAGCAGTGCTCTGAGCTAATTTTCCCCACCTTTAGTTGAGCACATTTTGGTGTCCCTCCCGGGACCCCCAGTACACAGGGTAACAGAGTGGTGGAGTAACGCGGGCATCCCCGGTACCCCTAATTTGAGAAGGAGTCGCCAACCTCCTCAAAGCAGGCTGGTACTGACTTAGGTGATGGTCGGTCAAGTCGTTAGAGCGCAGTCAGGCAGGAACACGTGTGTGTGAGAATTCTGTGCGTTTGAGCTCTAGAGCTATTCTATCTGGGTGGAAATCTGTTCCCCTTTCTTGCTTGGTTTGTGTATGTCAGCCGCCCCGGCGTGGTCACTAGCACTAGGCGGTGAACCATCGTCCGATAGCAAGGGGTGTGCACAAGCTGTCCTGGGAATCACATCCCTAACTTGGGGTCTATCGTGGGCTGGGATCCGAAGTGTTAGAGTGTTAGCACGGTAGGAACAGTCTACGCTCATCCAACACCATAGTGGCAAGGCAAAATAGCACTTAGGGAAGAAATCCCCCCCTTAGAGTAGTATACGGGTGCGTCCCGTCAGTTGTTGTTGTTGGGTAGCTTTGAGAGGGTGGCTGAGTCCCGTTAGTAGTTGTGAAAAGCGCGGGTGCGTCCCGCTGTGTAATTTCGGGTGCGTCCCAATTGGCTAGCCGACTAGGTGTGGGTGGTGAGTCCCAACTTAGCCTAGGGTTAAGAGGTTTGGCCCGTGGTAGAGAAAGGTACCCCTCACCCAGAAAGCCAGTTAGGGACGGTTCAGTTTTGGTTCCTTGCCACTTTTCCCCACTGCTTGGCCAGGCGGCGCTGTAAGTTCCACTGGGTTCGTTTCCCCCCTTCAGGCAGGTGGAGTACTCCTGAGTGTTCCCTGGGTCTAGCTGACCTCCCCGTCCCTGAACCGTTTCCTCGTCCTTTGGTCCCCAGTGCTGTCGAGGTGGAAAACCGGGCCTGGGAGTACCAAAGTGCCTTTTTTGGGCAGGTTGGAGATAGGTTCCCGTCCCTCTTTCCTAGAGAAGTTCCGTTGAGTTCGTTTCCCTACAGTCTCCCAGGGGTCTAGGTGATCCTTCCTGTCACTCCAGTTCCTGGTCCCGTTTGTAGTTTGTGGTTTGTAGTTTGTAGCTTGTAGGTAGTGTTAGAGAGCTGTGGCTTGTGCAGAAAATGGCAGAGAGTAGCAAGGTCACCATCAAGGACCTCATGTTGGAGGAAGAGGTCCGAGGTAAACTAGAAAGGCGGGTGTTGAGTAAGGGGAAGTGCCCCTGGAAGGACACCATCTTCCAGACGCCTGATCCCTTTACCACCCTCTGGGAAGCGTATACCCTGGTGCATAAATCAAAGAACGCATTCGGGCCGTCTAAGGACGCTTTGGCCGCTTGGGGACTTTGGCTTACGGCCAGAGATGCTAGTAGTGCCCTGGTAGAGACCAGAGAAAAGTTAGCTAGTGTGGAGAAAGAGAATGCCCGGTTTCAAGCCGAGTTCGAGACGTTGCCTGCAGAGAAAGCAACTTTTGCGTCCGTAGCACAGGCGTCCGCTCAGAAGCTAAATAACATCACAGTAGTGGTGCAAACATGGGAAGAGAAAGCCCACGCCTTAGAGGCTGAGCTGGATCATGCCCTGTCAGCGGCCAAGTTTATGGTGGGGCAAGTGAGGGAACAGCAGGAGGCTATTAGCCACGTCGCTTGCCAGGAACAGATTGCTGCGCTGGAGAACCAGCTCCTAACGCGCAAAGCCTTAATTTCGGCTCTGTGCCCGGAGCTGCTCCCAACGTTCGCCGAGGAGTTTTCTGAGGAGGCACTGCCAGAGGATGCTCAGGCAACCGTTCCCCACAATCCCGACTGGAGTGACCCTAAGGTCCCAGTCCACCCGGTAGAGACTAGGTCCATGACTAGATGGACCACCCCCCCTTGGAGAAGGCAGTTCTGATAGGCAAGAGACACAGGAGACGCAGGTCACAGAGACTAGGGTCCCCTGGCGTGCTACTGAGGCCAAAGCAATTGCGGACCAATCGGGTCCATTAAACCGGTCCGCTGGGATCATGTGGCTAAACGCGATGATCCATTCTCACCCAACAGCCAATAGTCAGGACCTGACCCAACTGGCCCGGCTTTGCATGTCCCCCTCCGAACTCCCTACTCTTGAGTCAGCTGTGGCGGCTCGAGGCCTGGTTAGACTCGGGGCACACGACTGGATGAGAGAGGTAGTAAGGATTTTGTGGGCCGGACAGAGTGCAGGTGTGCTCTATGTCATGGAGCAGCAGAGTCCTCGAGAGAACCCTGAGGCTTACGTGGCATGGAAGCAGCTCCTTTCCATTCTAGCTGAGAAGGTCCCCTTGACACCCAGTGGGTATGACTTTATCGGCCTCGAGTGTATGACGCTCCTGTACGGAGGTCTTAATCACGACACCAAGATGACATTAGGTTTGGTGGATCCAGCCACCACTAAGTGGGAGGAGTTCGGGAACAACCTCCGACGGGTCTCTGACCTGCTGCGCGAGGCAGGATCCCTCAAACGTCCCACTAAGACGCATAGGAAGGACACCGGGAATTGGGAACCTATAGCCGAGGGTACCTACTCGAACTATGGGCCCCATTCCCAGCATAGGAAAACGGCTCCGAATTCCATTCCACGAGGGAATTGGAACTCGCGACCGCCACTCAGACAGGACAACAGGCAGTGGCAGGGAAGAGCTTTCCTCAGCCAGCCTGGCAGGGCGGGAAGTGCCCCACAGCAGCCAACTGCCGCCAAACAGCACTTTGACTCAGGCTCTCCCAGGGAGACGTCTGGTGGGTATCACCCCATGGCCCAGATGTACTCATCGGACAGAGTAAGAATCTGGGGCATGTTAAGACAGCTCGGACTGGACATGAGCCAGTTCGATGGGAGGCCCACATCCGAGCTCCTGGATGCACTAGACAGGCATCTACCACTGGGAAACAGCCAGCCTGTGAATGCGGTGACCAATGGTCCCCCTTCAGCTGGATATTACCCTGACTTAGAGTTGTCAGGATAGGGGTGCCCTTGATCCCGGGATCTGCCCCAGAGGATTGTGGCTCAGCTGAAACCCAACAGACGGGGTAGATCTTGGGTGAAGGCAGGCACTAGGACCGATAGGGAAAAGACCCCTGTCACCCCTCCTGCAGACTCCAGAGCAGCACTAAAGGTGCTGCTCCCTAACTTGAGAAGACAGGATGAACCCACCCCTGACGCTATCTGCTTGACTGGATATGGCGGGGGGGGGACCCAATCTAAGTCCTTTAAAGGACACAAGCGCTCAGGGCCTAGAAATAGACAGATTGCCCCTCTTCATGACACAGTCCCGAGTGCGAATCCAGCCACCTCCGAGACCATAGTGCTTTTAGAGCACCGAGAAGGATGGCACCAGGCTAAGGTTCAGGAGGAAGCACCATTCTTTCAATTGGGAGACAAGTTTGATAAGGCACAGGACATTGCCAGCATGTGTGAGAGCCAGGAAAGGGAGAACACACAGCAAGAGGAAGCCAGCCCCAAGCTTCTGAAGCTCTCCATTGTCCCTGCTCTGAGCCCCCGGCTAGAAACCAGCAGTTTCCCCCGGGATTTCCTTGAAGCCCTGGTCAGGAGAGTCCTTCCTCTCTGTGCCATCTTTCAGTGGAATTTCCTGTGGGATTGCAGATCCAAGCAGCAAGAGGCTCCTGCCCAACCAGAGCACGGGCTAGCAGACACTCACCCTGGCACACCCTGTGTTAGCATTACATACTCCCTTTTGCTGCAGTCCATCTGGGGAGATTTCAATAACGGAGAGTTCTAAATGCCACACGGAGGCAGACATGGCTACTGCCTTCCCCTCCGCACGGCTGCTTTGGTGCCAGCGTGTCTTCACGCTTCGAGGCACCCAATTGATTGTGACTCTGGTGATTGTGAATGGGGCCAAGCTAGTTTAAGGCTCCATCTTGGACACCATCATACCTGGAGAGGCAGTTTTCCAGGAGGCATACGAGTCCAAGACCAGCCTCCTCCATGACTTGGAGAAAGGGGTCTCAAACGAGGAGCCGGCGCCACCACTCCTGTTGGTAATTCCGGAGACCCTGCAAAAAGAATGGAAAGGTCAGCTGGTTGATCCTGCATCAGTGGTCATCCCTAAGCCAGAATATCCGTTGCCTGGATGAACTTATGATTTCCCCGCCCGCTTCAGCTACAAGACTTTTTCTGTTGCGAGGGGGGGTGCCTAGACTTTTGCTCGCACCTCACCTCCCCTGGACTATGAACTTTCACTCCACATTGAACAGTTTGTTCCTTGGATTGCTTTCATTGCCAGAACATGCATTGGACTTACTGTATTTCATTGATTGCTTCATTTTGCATTTGCTATTTTACTGCCATTGGTCATGTTTCAATAGTTCCCTATTGACAGGACAATGGACAATGTTTATTGTTTAATTGTTTATTATCGCGCTATTGTTTACATTGGTGTGTGTGTGTGTTTAGGTTTAGATTTTAGTCAGGAATGTCTTTGTAAGATAGTAATCCTTTGCTCTTCCCGAATTCCATTTCCTGAGGAGTGATATGGCTACCAACCTGCAAGCCCTACCTGGCTGTAAATTAATTTTTGCTTTTTATTGGAAAATTTCCGATATTGTCCCCAACATCTTTTATTCTATAGTTCCTTGTGTGAGTGTGTTGCATACACGTGTTTGATTGTGTTTCAATAAAATATTATTATTATTTCAACATCTGCCTTATCGTTGACTCAGCCTGACCCCTTAGACATAGGGTTCAAGATCTCGCTACGTTACCCTGCCTCTCGCATTGCAAACTTGTGCTCTGTGCTAATTCCCTCCCCATTGTTTTGAGCACAATTAGGTGTCCCTCCCGGGACCCCAGAAATCAGGTTAACAGAGTGGTGGAGTAACGCGGGCAACCCCTGTAGCCCTAATTTGAGTGGGAGTCATGAACCTTCTCAAATCAGGCTGGTATAGACTTAGGTGACTGCCGGGCAAGTCTCTAGAGCTTTGTTAGGAAGGAACACGTGTGCGAGAACTCTGTGTGTGTGAGCTCCAGAAGCTACTCTATCTGGGTTGGAAATCTTTCCCCCTTTCTTGCTTGATTTGTGTATGTCAGCCACCCCTGCTTGGTCACTAGCTTTTGGGCAGTGAATCAAGGCCGACAGAAAGGGGTGTGCACAAGCTGTCCTGGGAATCACATCTCTAACATGGGGCCTATTGCGGGCTGGGATCCGAAGGGCTAGGGTGATAGGAACAGTCCACATGCACGCAAGCACTTAGGGAAGAAATCCCCCCCAGAGTAGCACGGATGCATCCCATCATCAGTGTAAGACGGGGGTGTGTCCCATTTGTAGGTTAGAAAGCGTGGGTGCGTCCTGGCTGAATTTGAATTCGGGTGCGTCCCAACCGCTAGCGAAGTAGGTGCGGGTGGTGAGTCCCAACCTAGAATAGGGTTTCACAACATTTTGCCTGAGGTGTAGGAAGGCGCCCCCACCCAAAAAACTGTTAGGGATGGTTCAGTTTTGGTTCCTCGCCCCTTTTTCCCTGCTGCTTGGCAAGGTGGCGCTGTAAGTTCCACTGGGTTTGTTTCCCCCCTTCATTGGCAGGCAGAGTACTCGTGAAGGTTTTCCCTACCTGACTCTCCCCATCCCTGAACCGTTTCCTTGTCCTTTTGTCTCTAAGCTGTCGAGGTGGAAGGCCAGGCTTAGTCTGACAAAAGTGACTTTTTCTGGGCAGGCTGGAGTTAGGTTCCCAACTCTCTTTCCTCCCTAAGTTCCGCAGAGTTCGTTTCCCTAAAATCCCCTAGGGTCTCGGTGATCCTACCCATCCCTCTAGATCCTGGTCCCTTGTTTGTTAGTGTAAAATGGCTGAGAGTAGCAAAGTATCAGTGAAAGACCTCATGCTCGAGAGGGAGGTCAGAGGAAAGTTGGAGAAATAGGTATTGAGTAAGGGGAAATGACCCTGGAAGGAGACAAGCCTCCAGACGGCAGATCCCTTTGCCACCTTAAGGGAGGCGTATGCTCAGGTGCGCCAGTCAAGGAATCCATTTGGGCCATCAAAGGATGCTTTGGTCACATAGGGACTTTGGCTGATGGCCAGAGATTCCTCAAGGACTCTGGTAGAGACCAGAGATAAGCTTAGTGAGTCCGAAAAGGAAATTGCCCGGTTTCATGCCAAGATGGAGGCTCTGCGTGTGGACAAAGTAACGTTCACGTCTGTCGTGCAGACCACCGCACAAAAGTTGAGTGCTGCCACTCTGCAGGCTCAGACTTGGAAGGAGAGAGCTCGCGCTTTAGAAGCTGAGCTAGCTCATGCCAGGTCTGCAGCACGATTTATAGTAGGGCAAGTCAAAGAGCAGCAAGAGGCTGTTAGTCATGTGGCTTGACAGAAACAGTTTGAGGTGTTGGAGAGCCAGCTTAACACACGAAGGGCATTGATCTCTGTGGTCTGCCCTGAACTGCTCCCATCGTTCTCTTTTGAAGAACCGCTGCCAGAGGATGCTCTGGCCACTCTTCCCCACAACCTGGACTGGAGTGACCACGGGGTCGCAGTCCAGCCCGTGGAGACCCGTTCCATGACAAAGGATGTCCACGACATAAGGATTGCCCATTTAGGAGAAGGAGGTTTAGATAGAGCAGAGGTGTGGGAGACCCAAGAAATTGAGACCCGGGTCCCCTGGAGAGCCACTGAAGCCAAAGCCATTGCGGACCAGCTTGGTCCTCTGAATAAGTCCACAGGGATCATGTGGCTTAATGCTGTGATCCATTCCTACCCCACAGCCAGCGGCCAGGACTTAACCCAGCTGGCTAGGCTGTGTATGTCCCCTTCAGAGCTCCCCACATTGGAATCTGCCATGGTGGCTCAAGGCTTGGTAAGGCTGGAGGCCCACAAGTGGATGAGGGAGATAATAAGGATTTTGTGGCCTGGGTAGAGCGCTAGCGTTCGGTACGTCATGGAGCAACAGGGTCTCAGAAAGAACCCTGAAGCTTACGTGGTGCGGAAGCAGCTTCTGGCCATCCTAGCTGAAAAGGTCCCCCTGGCCCCAGGAGCGTACAATTTCAATCAGGTGGAATTTAAGACTGTCCTCTACGGAGGTCTTAACCATGAAACCTAAATGGTCCTGGGCTTGGTGGACCCCGCAACAACTGGCTGGGAGGAATTCGGAAACAACCTCCGGCCAGTTGCCGACCTGCTTCACGAGGCTGGTTCTCTGAATCCCCCTCCTAAACCTCATAGACGTGATGCTAGGAATTGGGAGCCCATACAAGAGGTTACATACTCCAACTATGGACCCACTTCCAGCATAGGAAGACAGCTCCAAATTCCATTCCCAAGGGAAATTGGAACTTGCGCCCTCCTCCCAGACAGGACAACAGGCAGTGGTAGGCTAGGGATTCCCGTGGTCAGCCCAACAGGACAGGGAACTCCTCTCAGAAGCCTGTAGGCCCAAAGCAGACCCCGGACCTTGGTGCCCGTAAGGAGACGTCCGGTGGTTATGACCCGACAGCCCAGACTTAATCTTCAGATAGAGTAAAGATCTGGGGCATGCTAAGAAAGTTCGGACTAGACATGAGCCAGTTCGATGGGAGATGCACGATCGAGCTCCTTGACGCCCTAGAAAGGCATTTACCGCTGGGAAGTAGCCAGCCAGTGAATGCGGTGACCAACGGTCCCCCTCCGGTTGGATACTACCCTGACTTAGAGCTGTCAGGTTAGGGGTGCCCTTGGTCCTGGGATCTCCCCCAAATGGTTGCGGCTTGGCTGAAGCCCAACAAATGGGGTAGATCTAGGGTGAAGGCAGGCAACAGGACCGATAGGGAAAAGACCCCTGCCACCCCTCCTGCAGACTCCAGCGCAGCACTAAAAGTGCTATGCCCTAACTGGATAGGACAGGGTGAGCCCACCCCAGACGCTATCCGGTTGACCAGGTACGGCGGGGGGGGGCACCCAATCTAAGTCCTCCAGAGGACATGAGCGCTCAGTGCACACTAAAACAAAGCAAATTGCCTCTCCTCCTGACAAAGCCCCGAGTGCAAATCCAACCACCTCCGAGACCATAGTGCTTTCAGAGCATCGAGAAGGATTGCGCCAGGCCAAGGTTCTGGAGGAAGCCCCGACCAAATTTAACAAGGCACAAGACACTGCCAGCCCGTGTGAGAGCCAGGAAGAGGAAAGCACACAGCCAGGGGAAGCCAGCCCCAAGCCTCCAGAACTTGCCATTGTTCCCTCTCTGAGCCCCCTGTTAGAAATCTGCAGTTTCCCCTGAGATTTTCTTGAAACCTTGGCAGAGACAGTCCTCCTTCTCCATGCCCTCTTTCAGGAGAATTTCCTGTGGGACCGGGGATTCAAGCAGCAAAATGCTCCTGCCCAGCAAGAGTACAGGTTAGCAAAGGCACTCACCCTGGCACACCCTGACTTGACACCATATACTCCCCCTTACTGCATTCCATCAGGGGAGACTTCAACAACTATAATTGTGAGTCCCAAATACCACACGGAGACGGACGTGGCTATTGCCTTCTGTTACTGCCCTGGCTAGTCCGAGCTTTGGAGATATTAAAAGATATCCCTTGATATCGCAATTCGGCTGCACTTCTCGATTCCTTTCCACGTGCTTTCGAGGCCACCGGACAAGCACGTAAACAAGCTCGGCCGTTAATAGCCGTAAGATTCAAAATACAATACAAACAGCTCCCAAACAGTTCTCTGACTCGGGATCTCCTCGGGAGACGTCTGGTGGGTACTATTCCACAGCCCAGACGTACTCCTCGGATAGAGTAAGAGTCTGGAGCATGCTCAGAAGGTTCGGGCTGGACATGAGCCAGTTTGACAAGCGGCCAACATCGGAGCTTTTGGAAGCTCTGGATTAGCAGCTTCAGGCAGGAAGTAAACAGTGAGTCCAGGCCGTGACCGACGGCCCACCTCCGGCTGGATACTACCCTAACCTGGAACTGCAAGCATAGGGGTGCCCTCGGTCCAGGAAGCTTCCTGGCAACGTTGTGGCTAGGTTGAAGCCAGACAGGTGGGGAAGGTTCTGGGTGAAGACAGGCATAGGGACCGAGAGGGATAAGACTCCTGCCACCCTTCTTGTAAACTCTGGTGCAGCAGTAAATGTGCTGCACCCCAAACTTGCGAGGTACGGTGAACTCACGCCTGAGCATGTCCAGCTTTCTGGATATGGTGGGGGGGTCACCAAGCTAGGGCATGGACAGGCATCCCAATGTCTATAGAGATGTTTCATTTTCGGTTGTGGGCATGCGAGAACTGGGGAGAAGACGATGGCCTTTTAGGCATTAGTTTTCTCCGGGGAAACAGGCTCACTGTTGATTACGCAAATGGGTTTCTATGGCAGCTAGACCAGGGACCTGTAGAGATTTCGGCCGTGCACCGTTGTGCCGCCATTAAAGCTCCTGCCCCTGTGCATTGTGTGACCAGCGACCCGTGGGTAAAGCTTTCCCCGAGGTGTGGATAAAAGGATAAGATAGAGTGTGGGACTGTAAAGGGAGCCTGCGTCTTGATAGAAGGCCAGGACCCCCCACCTCAAAAACAGTATAAATACCTGGCAGAAGTAGAGGAAGGCATCGGGAAAACAACTGAGGGACTCATCAAGTGGGATGTAGTCACCCCGATGCAGTCCATATGCAATGTGCCCCTATGGCCTGTGCTAAAATCAGATGGCAAGACATGGAGGATGACGGTAGACTTTAGAGCATTGAACTCCATCACCCCGCCCGTTGTGCCGGTTGTAGCTAAGTATAATGAAATCCTTTCCGCCACTGCGGCAGGAGCCAAATTTTACAGTGTTTTGGACTTGGCGAATGTGTTTCATTCCATTCCATTGCACGAGGCGTGTTGGTATAAATTTGCCTTCACCTTCCGGGGGCAGCAGTATGTGTTTAAACACACGCCCCAGGGCTTCCATTCCAGCCGAAGCATTTGCCATGCCCACGTGGTAAAGATGTGGAACAAGTTGCAGCCAGCTTCCAGGTCCCACGTCTTGTCCTACTTGGTCAACATTCTGATTCATTCCAGTTCGGAGGAAATGACCAGGGAGATCACCCACGAGGTGTTAGGAATCCTCTGTGACTCTGGCTTTAAGGCCAACCGAGAGAAGGCCCAATTGGTATCTACCGAAGTAAAATATCTCGGGCTTTGCTTGGGCACCAAAGGTCGCACTCCCGATGCACAACGGGTAGAAGTGATCTCGAAGTTACCAGCCCCCACAGACGTGCACCCCTTGCGTTCTCTGCTCGGGACATTCAACTTTTCCAGGGACTTTATAGAGTCTTTCACAGCCAAGGCAAAACCTCTGTATGCCCTGTTAAAGGAGAATGACCAGTGGGAATGGGGACCAGCACAACACCAGGCGTTCGCCCAACTCAAAGAGGATTTAGTGAAAGCACCAGCCCTTGCACACCCGAATATGGTTAAGCAGTTCCTCATACAACTAGCCATCTCGGACAGGAGTATGGGAGCAGTTCTGTTGCAACAACAAAATGGCACTCAGCGTGTAATAACATACGCCTCCAGGAATTTGGACCCACATGAGACTAAATTTACCCCATGCGAGAAAACATGCCTCACACTGATCTGGGCTATAACACACTGGGGATTTATGATTGGAGGCACCCGTGTGATTGTCCAGACCCCCCACATGCTGCTTAAGTATATCCTGTCTGGAAAAGTCCAGAATGGCCAGGTTTCCAAAGCCCGGATTGCCAGATGGACTGTTTCCTTGGTGTCACATGGTGTGGATTTTCAGAAGCAACCGCAGGAACCACCAGCTCTCTATGGTCTAGTTGTGACCGGAGCCACGCATGAGTGTCCTTTACCACCGATGACTATAAGTCAATTGCCAGTACAATGAGGAGCCTCCCTTGAGGAAGCTCAGTTACAGGGCTTTGCTTGCTGGTTCTGTGACGGGTCCTCCATGCACGTGGACGGTAGCCCATGGACAGGCTATGGAGCGATCGGAGTAACAGACTCCTTCACCCTACAGGGGAAAGCCCGGCCACAATCTAGCCAGGCGGCGGAAGTAAAAGCTCTGAGGGCTATCCTGGAGCATGAACCGTTTGACTGCCCCCTGGCCATCTACACAGATTCTGATTGGACTGCCAAAGCAGCCAGTGTTTGGTTACCAATCTGGCTCCAAAATGACCTCAAAACATCTGATGGGAAGCCCATCGCCCATCTCGATAAATGGGTCAGAGTCGCTGCCCAGATTGAGGAATGGGCTGCCCCCACATGGGTTGCTCACGTCCAAGGACACCAGAAAAAGAACACGGCTACATGTATCTGGAACACCAGGGCAGATGCCATAGCTCGGGATGCCGCTTTACAGGATGATGGGGCCCCCATCGCTGACATAAATGTCAATCCCAAGGAACCCATGGTACCTACCATGTTCGATCTGGGAGTGTTGCAAAAGGGAGATTCTGAGATCTTGGCATTGGCCAAGAAGGGCTCGGACGAGTCCGGTCAATTCAAGATCTCCCAACTAGAAGGAGTATATCGGGCTATTGATGCCAGTGGCCAACACCACTGGATTGTACCCGAAGACCTCCGTAGTGACATCATCCAGTTTGTGCACGAGCAGGGACATCGAGGGCGAAGTGTAACTCTGGACAGGGTAAGGGAAACCGGGTGGTGGCCACAGGTCAAGCAAGACGTAGACCAGTGGGTCGACAATTGCTTGGCATGCATCATGGTCAATGCTGACACCTCCGGCCCCAAGGCACCCATCCAGCACCAGTGCATCGAGGGTCCCTGGTCGCACATTCAAATAGACTTCATGGGCCTGCTACCTACCACCCCGCGGGGGAACAAATACTGTCTTACGGTCATCGATCCCTTCAGCAAGTGGATTGAGCCTTTCCCATGCAGAGATAACACAGCAAACACGGCAGCGCGCTTGCTCTTTAACAATGTGTGGGCGAGATGGGGAGTGTCACGTGACCTTGACTTGGACTTAGGGGTATACTTCACTGGTGAAGTTACCCAGGAATTGTGCAAGGTACTGGGCATTCACCAACACTTCCATATCGCCCACCATCCTCAGAGCTCAGGCCAAATCGAGAGGACGAACCGCTCTCTGAAGGAAGCTCTTCGGAAGATTGTACATTCCTCCAGCAAGGACTGGGATAATAAGTTGCCAATCATTTTGATGGCCTTCCAAGGCACCATGGCCTCTCACGGCTTCACGCCACACATGGTAATGACTGGGCAGAAGATGATGCTGCCCGAGGCTTTTTGGATAAATGCGAGCCTACCCTCCGATTTAGAGCTGGTAGTTCTAAATAACGAGTGGGTGAGGAACGTAGTGCAGCACATAGGGCAAGTACACACGCAGGTAGCTGCCCAGCTGGGCAAAAACCTCCAGAGAATGGATAAGAGACTGGGATGGGTTCATCACCCTTGCCAGTGGGAGGAGGGATAGCTAGTCCTATATAGAAATTTCTATAAGGATAAGCACTCCCTCGCTGCCAAATGGGTTGGCCCTGTCCCCATTGTGAAGAGGATCTCCCCTGCTGTATACCAGGTAAGAATACCCAGGAAAAAGGGAGACTGGTTGAAGTTCTTCTATGTCTCTCAACTGAAAGTGTGGAAAGGTCAGCTAGTCGACCCGAAAGACATTACCGAAACTGACCCGCTTGAGGAAGCTACAGGGAAGACTCCCATTAATGTAATTGCTCCTCAAGTGTCTCTAAATTACAAGGAAATTCCTGAAATTAATTTGTCAGAGACGTTTGTGTCAATTTACGAGGCATATGATAATGGGTAAATTGACATTGTCTGCACGGGACGGAGGGAGATGGCCAACTCTCCGACCTCCCGCTTATGTATATAGTTCTTAGTTATATTTGCGTGTTTGGGAAATGGTGTTATTTCTAATGTATATTGTTTGCTGAAACTAAATGTCCTGTCTGGTTGCAAAAGCCTAATCCGAGGGCGGCCAGTCTTCAGGTCTGCCTTTGGAGTTCAGCTGTATCTGTGGATGGTGATACTGCTCATTCGGGGCCAGCATCGAACCATCAGTACTGGGTTGTTAGCCACCCCAAGCCCTCGTTAACATCAGCAGGCTTGGAGCTTCGGCTTCGGTCTGAGCGGGGAGGGTGCGAGCGTGCAGGTCCATGTTATACGAACCAGGGTGCGAATGGGACCTTCATGGCTGGAGGTTCCTCTCTTGCAGCTGGGAGGTTGACATGGGCATCTCTAGACCCATGAGCCGATCTGGGACCCGAACCAGCAGCCTCACTGTCCTGACCAACGGCCCCCCTCAGGCCAATACTGCTTTACTCGCAATAGCTATTTATATCCCCGTGGACTCTTAGTCTTTTCAATCATGATGACCCAGTTTCAATTCCAATTCCCAGTAGGCTTTGAGCCAGCCATTTGCTTTAATGGTATACATTGGATAATAAACGTGTCAGTTCTTCTGTTAAAACTGTAATAGGTCTATTGCTGCAGAAGACTGGGAAGATCCCGAGGTTGTACCATCGCCCCCGAGTACCATGGGGGGGGTGATGAAGAAAGTTGCCACTCCATCTGATGGCCGAGCCTTGGAGATTCCTGGTTCTTTGACGACACCCGTGACTGTGAGGGAAGGTGACCATGCAGCCTTCCGATTGCAAAGACGGACCTTTTGCCATTCCTGCAACCTTTTGGTGACCCGAGGAAACCTATGGACTATTCCAGGCTCCAAATTCTGCAAAGACTCTTTGCTTCTCAACTTGCAGCAAGCCAAGCTGCACTGATTTGGACATTTTGGTTGTTGTTCCTGCTCTGTTGCCTGGATGGACTTATGTTTTGCTCGCCAGCTCCAGCTGAAAGACTTTTTCCTGTTGCGAGGAGGTGTGTGTGCCAAGACTTTTGCTTGCACCTCACCTCCCCCGGACTATGAACTTTCATCTTCACTGAACTGTTGGCTGCTTGGATTGCCTTCATTGCCAGACCGTGCATTGGACTTACCGTATTCCATTGATTGCTTCATTTGCTATTTTACTGCCATTGCTCATGTTTCGACGGTTCCCTATTGGCGGGACATTGGACATTGTTTAATTGTTTATTATGGCGCTATTGTTTACATTGGTGTGTGCGTGTGTTCAGGTTTAGGTTTTAGTCAGGAATGTCTTTATAAGATAGTAATCCTTTTGCTCTTCCTGAAATTCCCTTTCCTGAGGGGTGATATGGCTACCAACCTGCAAGCCCTATTTGGCTCTAAATTAATTTTTGCTTTTAATTGGAAAATGTCCAATATTGTCCCCAACATCGCCCGTTTTCGGGGGGGATTGTTACTGCCCTGGTTAGTCCGAGCTTTGGGGATATTAAAAGATATCCTTTTGATATCACAATTTGGCTTCACTTCTCTATTCCCCTCCACGTGCTTGCGAGGCCACCAGACAAGCACGTAAACAAGCTCGGCCGTTAATTCCCATAATATTCAGACAACAATACAGGTAGGTCAGAAATAGCTGACTCGCTGCTTTAGGAGACCTCCAGGCAAGTACTCTAATTAAGTATGCATGCCACTTACAAAAGAGCCTCTGCCCCGCGATGGCAGCTTGATGGGTAAACTATGCAATACCCAAGTACTCTGCATTTGCATACTGGCTGCTCTATTGAGAACCGCTATGATAACTCAATCATTCAGATTCTGACCTTTCGGAGGCTTTGTCTCCAACTCCAAATCTATTGTTTGCCCCCAAGTACGGCATAGCCTGCGGTCACAATTCTCCTTATAAAAACCCTTGATTCTGAGACCTTCCTCGGAATGCTCCCGAGTTTCATCCCACCTTGCTGCCGCTTTGCTTGGCGAGCCTCTCCTCAGCTCCACGTGCTGAGCTACATCGCACCCCAGCTTCGCTCTCTATTTTTCTGGGCTTCAGGACAGGTGAAGTATCACCCAAACCAACAATCCCTCTAAAAATCCGTCTATGCCACTCCAACCTTTATTTTCTTTAGTTATCTTGTATGAGTGTGTCACATACACTGTTTTGCTTGTATTTAATAAACATCATTTATTATTTCAACTTCTGTGTTCTCCTTGACTCGACCCGACCCCGTAGACATAGGGTTCAAGATCTCACTACGTTACCGTGCCTCTTGTAATGCTAAGCAGTACTCTGAGCTAATTTTCCCCACCTTTAGTTGAGCACATTTTGGTGTCCCTCCCGGGACCCCCAGTACACAGGGTAACAGAGTGGTGGAGTAACGCGGGCATCCCCGGTACCCCTAATTTGAGAAGGAGTCGCCAACCTCTTCAAAGCAGGCTGGTACTGACTTAGGTGATGGTCGGTCAAGTCGTTAGAGCGCAGCCAGGCAGGAACACGTGTGTGTGAGAATTCTGTGCGTTTGAGCTCTAGAGCTATTCTATCTGGGTGGAAATCTGTTCCCCTTTCTTGCTTGGTTTGTGTATGTCAGCCGCCCCGGCGTGGTCACTAGCACTAGGCGGTGAACCATCGTCCGATAGCAAGGGGTGTGCACAAGCTGTCCTGGGAATCACATCCCTAACTTGGGGTCTATCGTGGGCTGGGATCCGAAGTGTTAGAGTGTTAGCACGGTAGGAACAGTCTACGCTCATCCAACACCATAGTGGCAAGGCAAAATAGCACTTAGGGAAGAAATTCCCCCCTTAGAGTAGTATACGGGTGCGTCCCGTCAGTTGTTGTTGTTGGGTAGCTTTGAGAGGGTGGCTGAGTCCCGCTAGTAGTTGTGAAAAGCGCGGGTGCGTCCCGCTGTGTAATTTCGGGTGCGTCCCGATTGGCTAGCCAACTAGGTGCGGGTGGTGAGTCCCGACCTAGCCTAGGGTTTAGAGGTTAGAGGCTAAAGCCCATGGTAGAGGAAGGTACCCCTCACCCAGAAAGCCAGTTAGGGACGGTTTGGTTTTGGTTCCTTGCCACTTTTCCCCACTGCTTGACCAGGCAGCGCTGTAAGTTCCACTGGGTTCGTTTCCCCCCTTCAGGCAGGTGGAGTACTCCTGAGTGTTCCCTGGGTCTAGCTGACCTCCCTGTCCCAGAACCGTTTCCTCGTCCTTTGGTCCCCAGTGCTGTCAAGGTGGAAAACTGGCCCTGGGAGTAGCAAAGTCACTTTGTTTGGGTAGGCTGGAGATAGGTTCCCATCCCTCTTTCCTAGAGAAGTTCCGTTGAGTTCGTTTCCCTTCAGTCCCCCCAGGGGTCTAGGTGATCCTTCCTGTCACTCCAGTTCCTGGTCCCGTCTGTAGTTTGCAGTTTGTAGTTTGTGAGTTGTAGGTAGTGTTAGAGAGTTGTGGTCTGTGCAGGAAAACGACAGAGGATAGCAAGGTCACCATCAAGGATCTCATGTTGGAGGAAGAGGTCCGAGGTAAACTAGAAAGGCAGGTGTTGAGTAAGGGAAAATGCCCCTGGAAGGACACCATCTTCCAGACAACCGATCCCTTTACCACACTCCGGGAAGTGTACGCCCTGGCTCGTAAATCAAAGAACCCTTTCTGACCGTCTAAGGACGCTTTGGCCGCTTGGGGACTTTGGCTTACGGCCAGAGATGCTAGTAGTGCCCTGGTAGAGACCAGAGAAAAGTTAGCTAGTGTGGAGAAAGAGAATGCCCAGCTTTAGACCGAGGTCGAGACGTTGTGTGCGGACAAGGTAACTTTTGTGTCCGTAGTGCAGGCGTCCGCTCAGAAGCTGAATAACATCACAGTAGTGGTGCAAACATGGGAAGAGAAAGCCCACTCCTTAGAGGCTGAGCTGGATCATGCGGCCTGCGGCCAAGTTTATGGTGGAGCAAGTGAGGGCTGTTAGCCATGTAGCTTGCCAGAAACAGATTGCTGCACTGGAGAGCCAGCTCCAAACGCGCAAAACCTTAATTTTGGCTCTGTGCCTTGAGCTGCTCCCAACGTTCGCCAAGGATTTTTCTGGGGAGGCACTGCCAGAGGATGCTCAGGCAACCGTTCCCCACAATCCCTACTGGAGTGACCCTAAGGTCCCAGTCCACCCGGTAGAGACACGGCCCATGAACAGACAGACCACCCCCCTTGGAGAAGGCAGTTCTGATAGACAAGAGAGGCAGGTCACAGAGACTAGGGTCCCCTGGAGTGCTACTAAGGTCAAAGCTATTGCAGACCAGCTGGGTCCTTTAAACCGGTCCACCGGAATCATGTGGTTGAATGCAGTGATTCATTCTCACCTGACTGCCAATAGTCAGGACCTGACCCAACTGGCCCGACTTTGCATGTCCCCTTCCGAGCTCCATACTCTTGAGTCAGCCGTGGCGGTTTGAGGCCTGGCCTTTGATCATCTCCCCAGCTTCTCCGCTTCTAACCGGGTTTCAGGACAAGTATAGTATTTCCCATACCAAACCTCCTCAAAAATCCCTCTATCCGCTCCTACCTTTATTTCTATAGTTTCTTGCGTGAGCTTGTTGCATACGTTTGTTTGATTGTGCTTAAATAAAACAATTATTAATTTCAACATCTGCCTCATCCTTGACTCAGTCTGACCCCGTAGACATAGGGTTCAAGATCTTGCTACGTTACCCTGCCCCTCACATTGCCAGCTTGTGGTCTGTGCTAATTCCCTCCCCATTGTTTGAGCACATTTAGGTGTGCTGGGACCCCCCAGAAACCAGGGTAACAGAGTGGTGGAGAAATGCGGGCAACCCCTGTACCCGTAATTTGAGTAGGAATCGTGAACCTTCTCGCATCATGCTGGTATAGAGTTAGGTGACGGCTGGTCAAGTCTCTAGAGCGCGATTAGGAAGGAACACGTGTGCGTGAAAGCTGTGCTTGAGCTCCAGGAGCTACTCTATCTGGGTTGGAAATCTGTCCCCCTGTCCCCGTAGACATAAGGGTTCAAGATCTTGCTATGTTACCCTGCCTCTCGCATTGCAAGCTTGTGCTCTGTGCTAATTCCCTCCCCATTGTTTTGAGCACATTTAGGTGTCCCTCCCGGGACCCCAGAAATCAGGGTAACAGAAGGATTATCTGATAGTACAAATGAGGATGAAAATTCCCACCTACCTGGGTATACATCTTCTTTTCTACACCAGTCCATTGCTTCAGCTGAGGTCACCTTCTAAATATCCAGCTGACAAATTAAAAGTTAAGTCTCCATCTAGTTTAGCAAAATTTCCAACTCCCTCATTAGAGATCTGGACCTGAAAGCTTGTGCTGTTCATATTATAGCTCCTTCCAAGCACATCTTTCCTTTAGACTGAAGTAAGGAATGTCTGCTAAGCCAATCTTATCATGCTGAGTTCTGCCCAGTTTATACTATGGCTGGATTCTATATTGGATCACCTTGCCCTATACAACTTCCTACTCAAAATGAGTGCCCCAGCTATGCAGACCTGTATGCATGGTGACCTGAATAATCTGAGGTGGAATGAATCTCATGATTGGAATGTAGGAATAGGGGGGTATAACCTATTTCGCAGAAATAGACCAAACAAGAAAGGAAGAGCAGTAGCCTTATATGTCAAGGATGTTTTCACCTGTAAAGAGATCCATGACTTAAATCTGGGAAGCCAAGTTGAGAGCATCTGGGTAAGAATTAAGGGAGTGAGAAACAATAGGGATGTGATTGTGGGGGTTTGCTACAGACCTCCAGACCAGCCAGAGGACTTGATTGAGGCCTTCCTGGAGCAGATGACCACACATTCAAAAAGGAGAAATGCAACGTTAATGGAAGATTTCAATTATCCTGATATTTGTTGGTAGTCAAACTCTGCCAAGACCGCAAGGTCCAACAGGTTCCTAGCTTGCCTTGCAGACAATTTCATGGTCCAGAAGGTGGAAGAAGCAACAAGGGGATCAGCTATTTTAGATCTGATCCTGACCAACAGGGATGACCTAGTTGATGAGGTGGAGGTGGTGGAGTGACCATGCTCTTTTGGAGTTTGTTATTCAGTGGGAAGGAGAATCCAAGTGTAGTCAGACACGCATCCTAAACTTTAAGAAAGCTGATTTCTGTAAACTTAGGGAGTTACTTGCTGGAATCCCATGGTCAAGAACACTAAAACAGAAAAGAGTTTGTGACAAGTGGGAGTTTCTTAAAAGTGAGATACTGAAGGCATAATTGAAAACTGTGCCAATAAGGAGTCAAAATGGCAGGTTTCTAAAGAAACTGGAATGGTTGTCTAAAGAACTCTCAGTTGAGCTAAGTGTTAAAAGAAACATGTACAGGAAATGGAAGAATGGTGAAACCATCAGAGAGGAATTCAAGCAAATAGCCAGGAAATGTAGGGAGAAGGTCAGAAAAGCTAAAGTGCAGAATGAACTCAGGCTTGCCAAAGACATCAAAAACAATAAAAAGGGCTTTTTTAGATATGTCTGCAGCAAAAGGAAAAACAAGGAAATGATAGGGTCACCACGTGGAGAAGATGGCCAATTAATAATGGAGGGAAGAGAGAAGGCAGAACTACTCAAGACCTTCTTTGTCTTAGTTTTTTCCCAAAAGGATAGAACTACTCAACCTGGGGGATGGGGAGCGGGTGAGGAAGGGGGGAAAATGCAGCACAGAATAAGTAGAGAAGTAGTACAGGAGATGTCGGGTGGCCCTCCATATTACAGTAATGGGATATGTAGTAGGTTTTAAGTTAGCTGCTTGCTTGTAACAAAGGTATGGGAACCAGAGATCATTAGATAAACAAAAGCTAGGAATGCACTGATAAGTGCTGCCAGGCTGCCACGGTTTCAAGGTCTCTTGTGAGTGGGAGGAAAGCGTCTTGGTATTTTATGCTTTTGAATTTGCTAACTGCCTTTAGTCCACTCACTGAAGTCCTGTACGATGTATCTCACTCCAAATAAATAGTGTTTATGCACCGTACTATTTGTGTGCGTGTATTCAGTTCCTGACAGAGTGAGTGGACTCTTAGTCCAAATACTACATGTATCAAAAATCTGAAAAAGAACCACAAGAAGAGGGAGCAGCCGGTGGAGTCGTCGAAGCTCCAGGCGATGGAAACACTGAAAGAGAAGGAATGAATCCCAGCTGGCCCCCAGATGTATGAGCCAAGGCGAGACCCTTGGTTCCTCTGACCACCCCGATTACAGGCCAAACCTGGACCTGGGGAGACAGACCTGAAACTGTTCAGTGACAACATCACCGCGTGACAAGATGGGACACTTCGATCATCGAAACCAACTTGATGGAACAACTCTTAGCTAGAGAAGAAGAAGTGGAAAAACAACAAGAAGAAATATCCAAACTGAGAGCTCAGCTACATGACTGGAGAATCCTGGTACCTCAGGTTGGGCACGCACTTCCACAGATGCCAGCAGAAGCAGCAGCAGCAGCAGCAGCAGCAGCAGCAGCAGCCGCTCTGGCAGCTGCTGTACTGGCCCCTCCTGGAATACGGGCACCACAAGTGGGTCCTAGACCTTTTCGAGAGTTGAAGACCACTTATGTTGGAGATGGAGCCACCCTAACATACTTTCTTAACATGGCCTCCAATTACACGGTCGACTACGGGAACAGCTTCCCAGACGATGCCGCCAGAGTCAGATACCTGAGCCAAAACCTCAAAGGAGAAGCAGTGGAGTGGGTCACCAGTTTGTTCGACTCACGAGCTGAAGAAACAGCTGATCTACAGCTGTTCATGCACCGCCTCAGAGAAAGATTTGAAGACCCTTTCTTCCAAGAACAAGCCAGATACCCACTCAGAAAACTACGTCAAGGGAAAGGAACCATTGGGGAATATGCCAGTGAATTCAGAAAGCTAGCCACTAAGGTACCAGAATGGAAAGATGACATACTCAAGCAATTTTTCTGAGATGGATTAAACCCCACCATACTGGATCACTACCTATCACAAGGAGATCCTGCCAGTCTCTTAGGATGGATGAAACCGGCTGGAGAAGTGGAAAGCATCATGGAAAGTGTCCAGCTCTCCCAGCGGAGACAAGCCCAAGGAAGTGACCATCAAACCTTGGCAACCCACAAGACCATCTTCCTGAGCAGCAAGGAAAAGAAAAAATGGCTCCGAAAGGGAACCTGTTTCCTGTGTGGAAAAAAGGGCCATATCACCAGTGAATGCCAGGGACAAAAGAAATCCACCGAAGAAAAGCCTGTAACCCCTTCCATCAGATCTGCATCCTGCAAAGCCGACACTCCGAAGCCGCCAACCAAGCATCCTACTGGTGGAACCTCCACTAGAGCTTGCGATGGCGAGGACAGCCCTCTGTCTACTTCTGAATCAGACAGTGATGAGTGGGACCCGACCAATCCATGAATGTAAGTATGGCTAAAACTCGTTATGTATATGTTACAGTGACTTTACAAGGAACTGATGGGAAATTGTGAATATACTGGGCCCTGGTTGATTCAGGCTGCACCACTAGCTTACTGAACCCCATAGTGGGCAAAGAGCTTGCAGTAAATTTTGAACTCCTTAAGAAAGCCATCAAATTATCTCAAATGGATGGCTTGCCCATGCCAGGGGGCCCTGTATGGGAAAGGACCGGACCTATATCTGTCCAAGTGGGGAACATATGGGGGCGATTAAGATTCCTAGTGTCAAACAAAATTGAGTTCCAAGTAGTTCTCGGGTATGATTGGCTAAAGAACCACAATCTCCAAATTGACTGGACCCAAGGATTGCTCATGCATACTAATGATGCCAACCAAGAGGCCAAACTGTTGGCACCCAACACAGCACTTACATTGAGTCCTGAGGAACTGCAGAAAATCCCACAAGAGTACTGGGACTTGCAGAAAGCATTCGAGGACCATGAAGCAGACAAACTACCCCCACAAAGGGACTTTGATTGCAAACTAAGATTGATAGATGGTACCAAAATTCCCAAACACAAGATATGCCCTATGAACAAGCAAGAGCTAGAAACTCTAAAAAAGTTCATAAACAAAAACTTGCAATGAGGATTCATTAAGCCCTCATCCGCCCACATGGCCAGCCCAATATTTTTCCATAAGAAAAAAGATGGAGGTGACCCAAGGCTCATTGTGAACTATAATTTCATCAATCAGGCAGTATTGCCTAATGCGTACGTGATTCCTCTGACTGTGGACATCATGAACCAATTGGTCAAAGGCAAATTGTTTACCAAATTGGACCTCGAAGAGGCCTTTCACAGGATAGGAATGGACTCTGAAAGTGAATGGTTAACTACCTTCTCGAACCCCCTGGGTAATTACCAATGGACTGTTCTACCTTTTGGATTACAAGCTGGCCCCGCAGCTTTCCAGATGTTCCCCAACTCTGTTTTGCAGGATCTCTTCTACAATGGTGTTGTTGTTTATCTAGATGACATTTTGATATATTCAGAAAACCTAGCAGATCACACCAACCTTGTGTGCACTGTGGATTCAGTTCCTGACAGGAATATTTGGCTAAACGAGATGAATTCAAGTCCCCAGGGCCAGATGAATTACATCCAAGGATATTAAAAGAACTGACAGAAGTCATTTCTGAACCACTTGCAATAATCTTCGAGAACTCTTGGAGAACAGGAGAAGTCCCAGCAGACTGGAGGAGGACAAATGTCATCCCCAACTTCAAGAAGGGGAAAAAAGAGGACCCAAATAATTATGGCCCGGTCAGCCTGACATCAATACCAGGAAAGATCCTTGAGCAGATCATTAAACAGTCAGTTTGTAATTACTTAGAAAGCAGTGCTATAATCACTAAAAGACAACATGGATTTCTCAGAAATAAGTCATGCCAGACTAATGTTATCTCTTCTTATGATAGGGTTACAAGCTTGATAGATGAAGGGAATGCTGTAGACGTAGCATATCTTGACTTCAGTAAGGCCTTTGACAAAGTTCTCCGTGACATTCTTACAAAGAAACTAGTAAAATGTGGACTGGACAGGGCTGCTGTTAGGTGGATTGGTAATTGGTTGACTGATTGAACCCAAAGGGTACTCATTAATGGCTGCTTTTCACACTGGAGAGAAGTAACTAGTGGGGTGCCACAGGGTTCTGTCCTGGGCCCAGCGCTATTCAACATCTTCATCAATGACTTGGATGAAGGAGTGGAGGGCATGCTGATCAAATTTGCAAATGATACCAAATTGGGAGGGGTTGCTGATACACCAGAGGACAGGATCAAATTTCAATATAACCTTGACAGATTGGAGAGCTGGGCCAAAGCTAACAAAATTAATTTCAACAGAGAGAAATGTAGGGTCCTGCACTTGGGCAGAAAAAATGAAAGTCATTTTTAAAGTAATTTTTACATATTTAAAGATGGATATCATATCACCTCTCACATTTCTCTTGTCCAGGGTAAACACACTAAGCTCTTTCAGCCATTCCTCACAGTGGGCTTTCTGCACTCTTTACGGTGTTAATCACCTTCTTCAAGCCATATCCCAGTTTGTTGACATTTGTTTAAACTGGTGCCAAAAACTGACAGAGTAGTCCAAGCAAAGTGTGAGCAAAGCAGAGTAAAGTATATAATTATATCTCTTGATTGTCAGACTATAGTCCCATTGGATTCTTTGAACCTGCATTTTACCTCTTTTTTCCCCCTGCTACATCACACTACTTAATCATGTTATCTAGTAAGACTCCTAGATCCTTTCCACATGTTCTGCTGTAAAGCCAGATGTCACTCGTCTTAGATACGTGTATGTGACTTTTTTGCCCTGCCTAAAGGTACTATCTTATATTTATTCTCATAGAAATTAGTCTTGCTAGTACTGGCTTAGTTCTGCAATCTTCAAGGTAATCTTGAATCCTCATTCTGTTCTCTGAGGTATTAGCCGTTGTCATCTAAAATTTCAATGAATATGCCTTCATCCAAATCACAAAATCCACAGAAACATAGAGTTGGAAAGAACTGCAAGCACCAAATGTCTGCTATTGTCATGTACTAGGTAACCCACACTCCACAAAATTCACTCTGAGGTAGACAACAATTTATTTTTTATGGATAAGCATGAGCAACACAGCACACTTCCACAGAAGTTGCTGAAACTGGAGGGTACATATGTCAACACTCGGGAAAGGAAAGGTACGCTCAATGATTTACTCCACAACTACGATGGATGGTCACAGGATCGTGACGGGATTGCAACAATGTCATGCAGAACCGTCATCATGGTCCCATTGCAATCCCGTTGCCATTATGGGTTGGGAACGGGCTGCAGAAAGGGCCGTAGCGTAAGTAGCTCTCCAGGTGGATCTTATGCTGATCCTTGGGGTCAGCTGTTGGTTGAATACTATGCCAGGGGCTACTTGTGGGCCTTTCTATGAGGTAACAGTACACAGATGCATTTGACTTTACTCATTCTATGGCTGATCAAAGAGGGTCTTTATTGATCAGGAAGGTGAAGCAGCTGAAGCACCTCAGATTATTCATAGAATCATAGAATCATTGAAAGGCACACTTGGGAAAGGAACAAGAAGGAGATTCGCTCTAAAATAGCATTAGGAACAAGCCCCAGGTTTGTTTTAAAATGAAATGGGTAAAGTGAAGATGCTGTTTTATACAGAGCTGGGTATGAGACAAAATGCAGTTCAGAGAAAGATAAAATGGGATACAGGTATATGGAGCAGTCACTATTCCTGCTTTGTAGACAATATTTTATTTTCTCTTTCATTCTGGTAGCTGAACCTCTCCAGAAAGTCTTCAAGAGAAAAAGGGAAAGGGGAAGAGAAGGAATCCCATCTCTCTGGCATAGTTAGAACAAAAGCAGATAGAGCATGACAGTGTGAATATATGGAAGGCCTATTGAAATTCTATTTATATTGACAAAAGATTATGTTGCACCAAGAACCCTCCAAGCACCCAAAGTCTGCTTCCTAAGATCTAAAATAGCAATGTTTCCTCAGATTGTGAGATGCCCAAATAAAACAAGTACAACCTTGAGGGAAAAATATGGGCACGGTACATTACAAATAGGTGACTAATAAATGTTTACTCATCTATCCTTTCCTCCAAAAGTGATCACCCTGTAGATTAGCTTTAATTCTGAACTCTTATCCCTATCAAGGAAGGAAGAGGGAATTGGGTTGCTGGAGGAAGGAACCTACCCAGCTGGATAACTTCCAATCCTTGGTGTTTGGTAGCCAAATTTTTCAAGTTCTGAAAGAGAACAAATCAAAAACATAGGATGCAACTTCAAAGTACAGTGGCTGAATTGTATGAGATGGGATAGAAAGGAAAGACAGCAAGTGGTTAAGTTGCACATGATTTCTATTCGTACCTGGATATGTTGCAATAACAAGCCTTTGCAAAAAGTTCACAGAATATGAAAAATTTATAAAGCTTGGTCAAACACCTCTTACCTCCACACACCTCTGGATGGAAAAGTTCTATAGCATTAGAAGGAATTTCTTTGTTTACAGAATCGAGGTGTACTTGAGTCCCCCTTTGGAGCTCACCTGGGCACATGGTCTATCTGGGTCCCGGCAGCTGATAAAAATGCATTCTGGCCAGTTGCTTCTCACAACCAACTGCTTGACAATTCCTAAGCCAATGCCTTGATTGGATCCAGTCACCAGGATGCTTCGTGGATTCAGTGTTGAAATCTCTCTAGCCAGACATTGTCCAGATGATAAAATTACTTTGACAGCTCAAATTCACTTTAAGTAGTTGTTAATACATTTACCCAGGTTTGCATAAGCTATTTGGTTCTTGTAGCGGTTTGGGAATTTAGATATGACAGTCATCTGGGATTTAAAAAAAGTTAAACCTGAAACGAAATGGATCAGAAAAACCCCTTTATTTAAAAATTGATGCCAGACACAATGGGGTGTATAAAAAACAATTGAGATCTATATAATAATTCTTCTATTATTGTGTTTATGTTGCTAATGCCCAGAAGGCATTCAAAACAAAACTGAATGGCTGATACACTGAATTCTGAAGAAACTAGACCAATCAAATTCACTAGTCACACTTAACTAGAAGGGAATGATGGGGGGAAAGAACCTCCATGACACTTCCACAGAAAGCATGTTCCAGTAAGTGTTCTTGGCAAAAATCTGTACTCCAGATAATGGTCTGGAGCCACTATGGCACATTAAATTTGTTGCCATCTTAATGTAACTCTAAGTCCCATATTGATTTCTAGGGAAAGAAATATAGTCCATGAGAGGAGCTTCTGTTACCCTGATTCCTGGGGGTCTTGGGAGGGACACCTAAATGCGCTCTCAATTTTATAAGTTGGGGAAATTAGCCAAGAGCACAGCCTAGCAATAAGAGAGGCAGGGTAACGTAGCGAGATTTTGAACGCTATGTTTAAGGGGGTCAGGCCGAGTCAAGGAGCACACAGAAGTTGAAATAATAAATGTGGTTTTATTAAAACACAATCAAACAGTGTATGCAGCAAACTCACAAAAGATAACTAAAGAAATACAGGTTGGAGTGGGATAGAGGGATTTTTAGAGGAGTTGTTGGTTTGAGTGATACTTCACCTGTCCTGAAGCCCGGTTAGAAGCGGAGAAGCTGGGGAGCGTGGATCTCAGCACGTGGAGCTGAGGGAAGGCTCGCTGGACAAAGCAACAGCAAGGCGGGATGGAAGCCAAGAGTGATCGGAGGAAGCGCTCAAAGTCAGGGGTTTTTATAAGGAGAATTGTGACCACAGGCTAGTTCATACTTGGGGAAAACAATGGATTTGGGGCTGGAGACAAAGCCTCTGAAAGGTCAGAATTGACTGATTGAGTTATAGCCAAATTGTCAATAGGGTAGCCAGTATGCAAACGCGGAGTACTTGAGCGTTGTATAGTCAGATCATCAAGCTGCCAGCGCAGGGCAGAGGATCTTTTGAAAGTTGCGTACATACCTAGTTGAGGTACTTGCCTTGAGGTCTCCTAAAGCTGTGAGTCGGCTATTTCTGGCCTACCTGTATTGTGTTGGAATATTACGGCGATTTTCGGCCGAGCCTGTGTGCGTGCTTGTCCGGGGGCCTCGCAAGCACTTGGAGGGGAATGGATATGTGAAGCCGAATTATTGATATCAAGAGATATCTTTTAATATCCCACAAGCTCGGGCTAGCCAGGGCAGTAACAATCCCCCCCCCCGAAAATGGGCGATGTTGGGGATAATATCGAACATTTTCCAATTAAAAATCAAAAATCATTTTAGAGCCAAATAGGGGTTTACAGGTTGGGTGATAGTATTACTCCATGGGAAAAGGGAAAGCAAAGGGTTTCTATCTTATAACAACATTCCTAACTAAAACCTAAACCTAAACACATGCACACAGACGTCAATTAAACAATGATCAATAATTAAACAATAATCAATGTCAAACTGTCCCGTCAATAAGGAACTGCCAAAGAATGGGCAACGGTTGTAAATAGTAAATGTAAAAAGAAATAATTAATGAAATACTGTAAATCCAATGCATGGTCTGGCAATGAAAGCAATCCAAGGAGCAATCAGTTCAATGTGGATGATGGGATGAGAATTCGTAGTCCGGGGGAGGTGAGGTGCGAGCAAAAGTCTCTGCACCCCCCCTTGCAACAGGAAAAGTCTTGTAGCTGGGGCAAGTGAGCAAAACTTAAGTCCATCTGAGCAGCGGAGCAGGAACAGCAACAAAATGTCCAAGTTGGTGCAGCTTAGCTGGCTTGCTGCAAGTTCAGGAACAGTGAGGCTTTGCAGAGTTTCGGGTTTGGATCAGTTCATTGGGTTTTCTTAGGCAAGTAAACAGTAGCAGGAATGGCAAAAGTCCTTCTTTGCAATCGGAAGGCTGCGTGGTCACCTTCCTTCATGGTCTCAGGTGTCGTCGAGGAACCAGGAATCGCCAAGCATAGGCCATCAGATGGAGCGGCAACTTTCTTCGTCACCCCCCCCCCCCACGATACTCGGGGGCGATGGTATGACCTCGGGATCTTCCCGGTCCTCCGGATCAATTAACCTATTAGAGTTTTAACAAAAGAACTGACACGATTAGTAGTCAATGTATAAAATAAATGCAAATTACTGGCTCAAAGCCTAATGAGATGAAAATGGAACTATAAAACCAAATTTTTCACTATGACCATGAAGTTTTAGCAGGAAACAGGTTTAAATGGCTTCAGAAAACAGAGCAGTATTGGCCTTGGCTAGGCTTGTTAAGGCAGTGGGGCTGTGAACTCGGAACCCGCATCAAGCTGTCATCCCGGAGACAGGGATAAGCCATCCCGTCCCCGACCACGAAATTCAACAGCAGAAGCCATCCCATTGGAGATTAGCTCCCTCTCAGCCGAAATCTCGCCGAGGTCCCCCCCCAAACACTGCCACGTTCAGCGGTGGAATGCAGCCATGGGGGGGGTGCTGCGAAGATGATGGTGGTTTGATGTTGGTTCTGAATGCACGACCTCCCTACCTCGTGGGAGCTGGACTCTGGGTTGGTAACAAAAACTTGACTCTGGGTTGGTAACAAAAACTTGACGGCCTGGGTAGGCTTTTTGTCAAACAGAGAAAGAGAGAGGCAACACCACTATCAAAACTATTTACATGGCAGAACTATTTACAATCCAGAGGGGTCGCCACTCCACCTCTATCCCACTCAGACAATGACCGCTCAACCATTGTCAAATGCCTTGTAAATGGAGACAAGCGTCTCGGACCAATTAATGGCGGGTACTTCCTTGTCATTTAAGGAAGTCTGAGAAATTACAGGGCGCACATTGGGCTTTTGGGTGCCTGGATCTTCCAGTTCGGGGATGACCACAGAGGCGGGATCGACATGCAGGTCTTTCCACTCTTTTCGAAGTGTCTTCTGAATTACTGGCAAGAGCGGCAATGCCTGCTCCTGATTTGGGACCAGTACTCCCAATTTAGTGTGGAGGCTGGTCTCGGACTCTTGTGCCTCCTGGACCTCTGCTGTTTTAGGCAGGGTGGTGATCGAGATGAAGCCAAGAGCTGTCTTGGCCCCTCTCAATATCACCAGAGTCACAATAACGTAGGTGCCATTGAACCTGGAAGCCAGCTGGCACCAGTACATTTTTGAGAAGGGGAAGGCAGTAGCCATTTCTACCTCCGCGGGGCTTTTAGGTCTCACAGTTATTGACATCTCCCTGGTTGGACTGCAGTCAAAGGGAGTGTGCATGGTCCATACAGTGTGTGCCACGGTGAGTGCCTTTGCTAGCCTGTGCTCTGGCTGAGTGGGAGCCCCTTGCTGCTTGAACCCCCAATCCCATGTGAAATTCCCCTGAAAGATGGCATGGAGAGGAAGGACTCTCCTGGCCAAGGCTTCAAGGAAATCCTGGGGGAAACTGCTGGTTTCTAGCCGGGGGCTCAGAGCAGGGACAACGGAGAGCTTCGGAAGCTTGGGGCTGGCTTCCCCTGGCTGTGTGCTCTCCTCTTCCTGGCTCTCACACATGCTGGCAATATCTTGTGCCTGGTCAAATTTGGTGGGGGCTTCCTCCTGAACCTCAGCCTGGTGCGATCCTTCTCAGTGCTCTGAAAGCACTATGGTCTCGAAGGTGGCTGGATTCGCACTCAGGGTTGAGTCAGAAGGAGGTGCAATCTGTCTTGTTCTAGTGTGCACTGAGCATTCATGTCCTCTGACGGACTTAGATTGGGCCCCCCCCCCGCCATACCTGGTCAACCAGATAGCGTCTGGGGTGGGCTCACCCTGTATCATCAGGTTAGGGTGCAGCACTTTCACTGCTGCACCCGAGTCTACAAGAAGGGTGGCAGGAGTCTTATCCCTCTCGGTCCCTATGCCTGCCTTCACCCAGAACCTTTCTCACTTGTCTGGCTTCAACTCAGCCACAATGTTGCGGGGAAGCTTCCTGGACCACCCCCATTCTTGCAGATCCAGGTTAGGGTAGTATCCAGCCGGAGGGGGGCCGTTGGTCACGGCCTGGACCGGCTGTTTACCGCCCGCCTGGAGCTGCGTCTCCACGGCCTCAATAAGCTCCAATGTTGGCCTCTTGTCGAACTGGCTCATGTCCAGTCCGAACCTGCGTAACATGCCCCAAAGTCTTACTCGATCTGAAGAGTATGCTTGGGCAGTGGGGTCGTAGCCTCCAGGTGTCTCCCTAGGAGCGCTCAAGTCTGGGGACTGTTTTGGGACAGCAGCCGGAGGCGCGGGATTCCCTGCCCTGCCGGGCTGGCCTTGGGAGTCCCTAGCCTGCCAGCGCTGGCTGTCCTCCCTAGGATTGGGGCGCCAATTCCAGTTCCCCTTCGGGAGGTCCTCACCGTCTTACGATGTTGGGAATGGGGCCCATAGTTCGAGTAGGTAACCTCGGCTATGGGTGCCCAGTTCCCGGGGTCCCTTCGGTTTCGCTTGGTGGGAGCTTTAAGGGATCCTGCCTCACAGAGCAGGTCAGAGACCCGCTGGAGGTTGTTCCCAAATTGCTCCCAGTTGGTGGTGGCCGGATCCATCAAACCGAGAGCCATTTTCTTCTCGTGATTAAGACCTCCATAAAGAAGCATCTTAAACTCGAGATGGTTGAAGTCATATCCATGGGGCGTCAAAGGGACCTTTTTGGCCAGAATGGCGAGGAGCTGCTTCCGTGCCACGTAAGCCTCAGGGTTCTCACGAGGACCCTGCTGCTCCATGACATAGAGCATGCTCGCACTCTGTCCGGACCACAAAATCAGAACGACCTCCCTCATCCAGTTGTGGGCCTCGAGCCTAACCAGGCCTCGAGCCGCCAGGGCCGATTCAAGAGTCGGGAGCTCGGAGGGGGACATACAAAGCCGAGCCAGCTGGGTCAGGTCTTGGCCGTTGGCCATGGGATGGGAACGTATGACTTCATTCAGCCACATTATTCCCGTTGACTGATTCAATGGATCCAACTGGTCCACTATTGCTTTTGCCTCAGTGGCTCACCAGGGGACCCTAGTCTCGGTGACCTGTGTCTCCTGGGCCTCTGCCCTTTCTGAACTGCCTTCACCAAGAGGGGTGGTCCGCCTAGTCATGGACTGAGTCTCCACAGGTTTGACTGGAACCTTAAGGTCACTCCAGTCAGGATTATGGGGAAGGGTTTCCTGAGCATCCTCCGGCAGCGGTTCCCCTGAAAAGTCCTCAGCGAACGTTGGGAGCAGCTCCAGACACACAGCTGAAATTAAGGCTTTGCGCGTTTGGAGCTGGCTCTCCAGCGCCGCGATCTGTTGGTGGCAAGCTACATGGCTCACAGCCTCCTGCTGCTCTTTTACTTGCCCTACCATAAACTTGGCTGCAGACCTGGCATGGGCAAGCTCAGCCTCTAAGGCGTGGACTCGTTCCTCCCAAGTCTGAGCCAGCAAGATGGCATCATTCAGCTTTTGTGTGGAGGCCTGCGTGACGGAAGCAAACGTTACTTTGTTCCCTTGCAGTGCCTCCATCTCGGCCTGAAGCCGGGCATTCTCTTTCTCTACCTGGGCTAGTTTCTCTCTGGTCCCAACCAGGGCTTTTGAGGCATCTCTGGCAGTCAGCCAAAGTCCCCAGGCTGCCAAAGCATCCTTTGACAGCCCAAATGGGTTCTTTGACTGGCGTGCCTGAGTGTACGCCTCCCTTAACGAGGCAAAGGGATCCATCGTCTGGAAGTTGGACTCCTTCCTAGGACATTTCTGTTTGCCTACCACCCACTTCTCTAACTTCCCTCGGACCTCCTTCTCTAGCATGAGGTCCTTAACTGCAACCTTGCTGTCAACCATTCCTACACTACAAACTGCCAAACCAAAAAGCGGGACCAGGACCTGGAGTGACAGGTAGGATCACCTAGACCCCTGGGGGACTATAGGGAGACGAACTCGGAGGAACTTCTGTAGGAAAAAAGGATGGGAACCTATCTCCAGCCTGCCCAAAAAAGGCACTTTTGTACACCTAAGCCCGGCCTTCCACCTCGACAGCTTAGGGACAAAAGGACGAGGTAACGGTTTGGGGACAGGGAGGTCACCTAGACCCAAGGGGATCCTTAGGAGTACTCCACCTACCTGAAGGGGGGAAACGAACACTCTGGAACTTACTATGCTGCCTGGCCAAGTAGCAGGGGAAAAGTGATGGGAACCTAAACCAAAACCGTTCCTAACAGTTTTTCGGGTGAGGGGCGCCTAGCTCTACCTCAGGACAAACTTCTTGAAACCGTAAACAAGTCGGGACACACCCGAAATTCCAACAGCCAGGAAGCACCCATGCTTTCAAAACTATCAACGGGACACACCCGTGTTCTAACCCACTAACAAGGATGGGATGCACCTGTGTACTACTCTGGGGGGGTGGATTTCTTCCCTAAGTGCTATTGCCTTGCTGCTATGGTGTTGGATGGATGTGGACTGTTCCTAACGTATCTCTAAACACTTCGGATCCCCGCCCACGATAGACCCCAAGTTAGGGAGGTACTTCCCAGGACAGCTTGTGCACGCCCCTTGCTATCGGTCAATGATTCACTGCCCAAGGGCCAGCAGTGACCACACCTGGGCGGCTGACATACACAAACCAAGCAAGAAAGGGGGACAGATTCCCAATCCGATAGAGTAGCTCCTGGAGCTCAAGCACACAGATTTCACACACAAGCATGTGTTCCTGCCTAACAGCGCTCTAGCGACTTGACCGGCTGTCACCTAAGTCTATACCAATGTGATTTGAGAAGGTTCGCGACTCCCACTCAAATTAGGGGTACAGGGGTTGCCTGCGTTACTCCACCACTCTGTTACCCTGATTCCTGGGGGTCCCTGGAGCCGGTGGCCTCGCAAGCACGTGGAGGGGAATGGGTATGTGAGGCTGAATATCTTTATATCCCACAAGCTCGGGCTAGCCAGAGCAGTAACACTTCACTAATCTGAATATAATGCAAAATGGGACAATTACATTTTTGTTGCAATAGCGCAGCACGCATTCCTTAACTGATGCCCTAAAAATCAATAGTAAGGGACCTGGATTCTATAGGGTTAGAGTACTGGTATTTTAGCTGAGATGATGATGTCATCTACACACACACACACACACACACACAGAGGCCCCATGCTTCTTTACTTTTTTTGTTGTTGTTATTTAGTTGCTATCCTCATAGTACTTAGGGGAGGAGGTTTCAGCAACAGTAATAGGGTTTTGTGATGCATATTCATGGAGATACCTGCATTTTTGAATGCTCCTTTGGAGCATGGTCTGCAGACACTGTCATGGTGAGCACCTGAACTTTAAAATTTAGAGCTAATAACACTGATGAAAATGTTTCAAGAAATAAGAATGAACCTCACTTCAAACATACTGAATATATTTGTCTGTCACATATCACATATTACACAGAGGCTGCCTGTATTAAAATTTTGGGCAAGCTAATTTTGACGATTGTTGTGATGTAGGTTTACCAAGCTCCACTAAGCCTGAATTTTTTGGGGGAGCTACACTATGGAAATGAAGAACCATATGAAAACGAACTGCCAATTTTAGAAAGTGAAAGCGAAGTGAAAGCTGCACTCAGAGCACTTGGGAGAAATAGATCACCAGGAACAGATGGCATACCAATAAAGCTGCTTCAGTCTAAAGAGACAGATCCTACTCTTTTTCTAACTAAAACCAGTCAACATCTATGAAAAATGAAAGAATGGACCACAGATTGGAAACACTCAATATACATTCCAGTCCCCAAGAAAGGGGACACTAGGAATTGCACTTACCACAGGACCACTGAACTAATTTCCCATGCAACAAAATCATGCTCAAAATTCTACAATAAAGACTTCTACATATATGGCATGAGAAATGTCTACTCCGGGTTCATATTGCAAACATACATTAGATAATGGAGCACACTGTTACCAGGCCGTACACCTCCATGCTTTGATATGGTCTAATTGGTGAAATATATTAATTGGCAGATATGTTGGCTTGAAATATAAATTATATACACTGACTGGAAGTCATGTAGAAAAGGCATCCTTGCTGAAAAACAGCTCAAAAGGTAATCCCAATATGGCCAAGTCAAAAGTTTGCTGAAATTAGCCAAGAAAGCCTGATTTAATGGCTCTGAGCTAATCCTATCAACTGGCCAACCTCTGAAAACAATAAGGTGCCCAGATGCAGAGGCCAGGACCCCTGCTGTTTCCATTTCCTACTGCAGCCTGGCCCAGAAACCCCCACTCAGCAAAGACACTGAAACAATCAGTCCATTCCAGACCCCATTGTTTGTGTTGCAACTCCCATTGTCCACTAGGTTGGGAGAGCAATCAACTCACACCCCTTCAGGGACTGAAATAAAGTATATAAACCCTTGGTTTTGAGAAGTTAGTTGCAGTCAGATGAAATGCTGGATCCTACTACATTGCTCTGAATCCGGATCTGTCTTCCCTTAGAGACAAGTCTAAGTCACATTTCAAGCTCTTCACTACTCTTCTGGAACGGTAACTATATAACTCCAAACCCTCAGCCTCTCTCCACATAATTTTTTCTGCCTTTATCCCTCAGCTAGCTCTTGCTTGAATGTGTGATTGTGTGTATCTTGTGTGCATGCATGAATGAATTCCTCTCAATAAAATACATTTTTAGCTTACTTTTGAATCTTTGGCTGATTCTTTTCCTGAGTGAGCTCATAAACATTGGTAGAAAGGTCTCGCTAAGATACCCACCCCCTGCAAGCTTCCTAAACGTTGAGCTAATTCATTCCCCACTTTTGCAAGGAGGCATTGGCATTGTGAGGTGGCCCTTGTGGCACCTACGTTTTGGGCTAACACCACCAAAGAATTTCAAAAGAAAATCAACTTGTACTTCATACATAATAACAAACCCTTTGACTGTGTAGGTCGTAAGAAACTATAGATCACTCTTAAGGAAATGGATGTGCCACAACATTTGATTGTCCTTGTACTCACGAGAAGAGGTTACTGTTAGCATGGAATACAGCAAAATGGAATGGTTTTCAGTTGACAAGGGGGTCAGCCAAGGCTGTGTTTTATCATTCTATTGATTTAACTTGTATGTTGAATGTATCATATGTAAATCAGGATTAGACTCAGAAGAAGGAGGTGTGAAAACTGGAGGGAAGGAACATCAACAACTTAAGATATGCAGATGACACCATGCTACGAGCAGAAAAGAGTGAAGACTTGGAATGATTACTGAACAAAACCATGGCAGAAAATTCAAAGGCAGGTTTAGAGTTGAACATTAAGAAAACAAAAATAATGACCACAGATGATTTACATAACCGTAAAGTAGGTGACAAAGACATTGAACTAATTAAAGATTTCCCATATCTTGGCTCAGTAATTAATCAGAATGGAGACTGCAGTCAAGAAATCTGAAGAAGACTGGGACTTGTAAGAGAAGCTGTGAAGGAACTAGACAAGTTTTTGAAGTGTTAAGATTGTCCATGCCATTGTATTCCAGTTTTTATGTATGATTGTGAAAGCTGGACAGTGAAGAAATCTGATAGGAAGAAAATCAACTTATTTGAAATATGGTGCTGGAGAAGAGTCTTGCAAATACCTTGGATAGGTTAAATGACGAATGAAAGTGTCTTAGAGTAAATCAAACCTGAACTCTCCCTAAAAACCAAGATGATTAAATTGAGGCTGTTGAAGACATGACTGGCTAGAAAAGAAAATAATGAGTGGTAAGGTAGAAGGTCGTGGGAAAGGAGGAAGACCACATTACAGATGGATAGACTCAACAAAGGAAGACATATCCCTGAACCTGTAACAACAATACCATGGATTGCCAGACAGATCCTAGAACAAATCAAACTTGAAGTCTCAGTAGGAATCAAAATGACTAAGCTGAGGCTATTACACTTTGGACATATCATGAGTCATGTCATTAAAAGATAATAATGCTTGGTAAAGTGGAAAGGAGCAGGAAAAAAAGTAAGACCTCATTACAGGCAGATTGATTCAATCAAAGAAACCATGTCCCTGAATTTGCAAGACCTGAGCAAGTCTATGGATTACTGACGGCTCTTGGAACTCTCTCACTCATAGGATCACCATGAGTCTAAACTGACTTGATGGCAAATAAGAAGAACAAACATATCAGAGATTATTCAGAAAACTCTAGGTTATTGAAAACCTTTCAATGTCTATTAAGATACATAGAAACTCAGTACAGAACCAAGACATATAGAAAACTCCTCCTCCCTGCTTTCCCCCTGCTAGTTTTGCACCTTTTCCCTCATTCAGGACAGTTGAACTGCCACAGTCCTGTCCAGTCCTCTACTATTCCAGTCTCCTTGGTAACACGCTGTCCTGCACCTTCTTTGCTGCATCACAGTCCAGGTGAACCTTCCTGCATCTGCAACACATGCAAGAATTTGAGGAGTTGAGAGGTTACCACTTACCATTGTTACCCTGTGTATTGGGGGTCCCGGGAGGGACACCAAAATGTGCTCAACTAAAGGTGGGGAAAATTAGCTCAGAGCACTGCTTAGCATTATGAGAGGCAGGGTAACGTAGCGAGATCTTGAACCCTATGTCTACGGTGTCAGGTCGAGTCAAGGAGCACACAGAATTTGAAGCAATAAATGATGTTTTATTAAAAACACAATCAAAACAGTGTATGTGACACACTCACACAAGATAACTAAAGAAATAAAGGTTGGAGTGGTATAGAGGGATTTTTAGAGGAGTTGCTGGTTTGGGTGATATTTCATCTGTCCTGAAGCCCAGAAAAATGGAGAGCGAGGCTGGGGTGCGATGTAGCTCAGCCCGTGGAGTTGAGGGGAGGCTCGCCAAGCAAAGTGGCAGCAAGGCGGGATCAAACTCGGGAGTGTTCCGAGGAAGGTCTCGGAATCAAGGATTTTTATAAGGAGAATTGTGACCGCAGGCTATGCCGTACTTGGGGGAAAACAATAGATTTGGAGTTGGAGACAAAGCCTCCAAAAGGTCAGAATCTGAATGATTGAGTTATCGCAGAGGTTCTCAATAGAGTAGCCAGTATGCAAACGCAGAGTACTTGGGTATTGCATAGGTATTGTATCAAGCTGCCAGCGCGAGGCAGAGGATCTTTTGTAGGTTGCGTGCATACCTAATTAGAGTACTTGCCTGGAGTTCTCCTAAAGCGACGAGTCGGCTATTTTCTGGCCTGCCTGTATTGTCTAGGAATATTACGGCGATAATCGGTTCAGCCTGTATGCGTGCTTGTCCAGGGGCCTCGCAAGCATGTGGAAGGGAATAGAGAAGTGAAGCCGAATTATGATATCAAAAGGATATCTTTTAATATCCCCAAAGCTCGGACTAGCCAGGGCAGTAACAATCCCCCCCCCCCGAAAATGGGCGATGTTGGGGACAATATTGGACATTTTCCAATTAAAAAGCAAAAATCAATTTAGAGCCAAATAGGGGCCTGCAGGTTGATAGCCGTATCACTCCTCAGGAAAGGGAATTTCAGGAAGAGCAAAAGATTTCTATCTTATAAAGACAGTCCTAACTAAAGCCTAAACCTAAACACACATACACCAATGTCAATAATAAACAATTAAACAATGTTCAATGTCCTGTCAATAGGGAACTGTCGAAAAATGAGCAATGGTAGTAAATAGCAAATGCAATTAATGAAATAAACAATGAAATACAGTAAATCCAATGCATGGTCTGGCAATGAAGGCAATCCAATGAGCAAACAGTTCAATGTGAAATGAAAGTTTGTAGTCCGGGGGAGGTGAGGTGCAAGCAAAAGTCTTGGCACCCCCCCCTTGCAACGGGAAAAGTCTTTTAGCTGGAGTGAAGGAGCAAAACATAAGTCCGTCCAGGCAACAGAGTAGGAACAACAACAAACTGTCCAAGCCGGTGCAGCCTGGCTCGCTGCAAGTTCAGGAGCAATGAGTCTTTGCAGAGTTTGGAGCCTGGAATAGTCCATAGGTTTTTCTCGGGCGAGTAAATGTAGCAGGAACGGCAAAAGTTCATCGTGGCACGTGGAAGGCTGCATGGTCACCTTCCCTCACAGTCACAGGTGTCATCGAAGAACCAGGAATCTCCAAACCTCAGCCATCAGATGGAGCGGCAACTTTCTTTGTCACCCCCCCCCCACAGTACTCGGGGGTGATGGTACGACCTCGGGATCTTCCCAGTCTTCTGGATCAATTGACCTATTATAGCTTCAGCAGAAGAACTGACATGATCATTATCCAATGTATATCATAAATGTAAATGAAGGGCTCAGAGCCTACTGGGAATGAGATCTGAAACTGGGTCATCATGACTGAAAAGACTAAGAGTCCACGGGGACATACATAGCAACTGAAATTAAGGCTTTATTGGCCAGAGGGCGGCTGTTGGTCGGGACAGTGAGACTGCTGGTTCGGGTCCCGCATCGGCTCGTGGGTCTAGAGACGCCCAAGTTAACATCCCAGCAGCACGAGAGGACCCAAGGCTATGAAGGGCCCATTCGCACTCTGGTCCGTATAACATGGACCTGCACACTCGCACCCTCCCTTCGCTCAGACCGAAGCCGAAGCTCCAAACCTGATGATGTTCTTGAGGGCTTGGGGTGGCTTAACAACCTAGTACTGATGGTTCGATGCTGGCCCCTAGCAAGCAGTATCACTGGCCCACAGATATAGCTGAACTCTGAAGGCAGACCTGAAGACTGGTTGCCTTCAGATAGGCTTTTGCAACCAAACGGGACATTCAATTCAAAACAATCTATACCAAAAATAACACCACTTCCCAATCACCCAAATATAACCAGGAACTATGTACATAAGCGGGAGGTCGGAGAGTTGGCCATTTCTCTCCATCCCGTGCAGACAAAGTCAATTGAACCATTGTCATACGCCTCATAAATTGAAGCAAACGTCTCAGATAAGTTAATTTCTGGAATGTCCTTGTAATTTAACGATACTTGAGGAGCAATTACATTAATGGGAGTCTTCCCTGTAGCTTCCTCAAGCGAGTCTGTATCGGCAATGCCTTTCGGATCGACTAGCTGACCCTTCCCCTTTTTCAGTTGAGAGACGTGAAAGAACTTCAGCGAGTCTCCCTTTTTCTTGGGAATCCTTACCTGATATACAGCAGGGGAGATCCTCTTCACAATGGGGACGGGGCCAACCCACTTGACAGTAAGGGAGTGCTTATCCTTATAGAAGTTTCTATATACCACTAGCTGTCCCTCCTCCCACTGGCAAGGGTGATGAACCCATCCCAGTCTCTTGTCCATTTTCTGGAGGTTTTTGCCCAGCTGGGCAGCTGCCTGCCTGTGTGCTTGCCCTATATGCTGTACTAGGTTCCTCACCCACTCGTTATTTAGAATCACTGGCTATAAATTGGAAGGGAGGCTAGTGTCTATCCAAAAAGCCTGGGGCAGCTACCGGACAGTGCTGGAAATGTCAGAAGGAGGTCCGTACGATATATCATATGTGATGGAGATGCTCAAAAGCTAATAAGTATTGGAATGGAGTACATAATGTAATTTGTACATTAGTGAAAGGCCAGTTTGCTAAGACACCCGAATTGTATTTGTTAAATATGACTGATATATTAGAGGGTATTGGTTTAAAGAAGCATTGGAGAATATTACTGTACATGATAACAACAGCTCGTATTGAATATGCAAAGCTATGGAAAACTCAGCAAATACCCACAATAGAACAATGGTGGGCTACACTTATTGAAAATTAAAATGCAGACATGGTCTCTCAGAGGTTAAAGGGGAAATCAGACGATGAGATACGGAAAGAATGGCAAATTGTAATGAGTAATTGCTGGGTTTTAACAGATAGAAATACGTAATTCATGATTAAAGATACATTACGAGGGGGCGACAGGATATATATCATGAAGCGGAAATATGAAGAATGAAATGTAAGAACTATCAGATAAACTAACAGCAAAATGTTGTACAGTACCTAAAGTTTGTAGAAATCTGGAAAATGAAATCTAGATCAATGTGGAAGATCAGATATATTTCAATTAAGCTGACAGTCAAACATGTATGTTTTATAAGAGAATTTTGAATAAAATGATTAAAAAAAAAAAGCTTCGGGCAGCATCATCTTTCGCACAGTCATCACCATGTGTGGCGTGAAGCCGTGAGAGGCTATCGTGCCTCGGAAAGCCATCAAAATGATTGGTAACTTATTATCCCAGTCCTTGTTGAGGAACGCACCATCTTCCGAAGCGCTTCCTTCAGAGAGCGGTTTGTCCTCTTGATTTGACCTGAACTCTGAGGATGGTGGGCGATATGGAAGCGCTGGCGAATGCCCAGTGCCTTGCACAACTCCTGGGTAACTTCACCAGTGAAGTGTACCCCTAAGTCCGAGTCAAGGTCACGTGACACTCCCCACCTCGTTCAGACATTGTTAAAGAGCAAGTGCACTGCCGTGCTTGCTGTGTTGTCTCTACAGGGAAAGGCCTTAATCCACTTGCTGAAGAGGTCGATGACCGTAAGACAGTATTTGTTCCCCTGCGGGGTTGTAGGTAATGGACCTATAAAATCTATTTGAATGTGCGACCAGGGACCCCTCGATGCACTGGTGCTGGATGGGTGCCTTGGGGCTGGAGGTGTCAGCGTTGACCATGATGCATGCCAAGCAATTGTCGACCCACTGGTCTATGTCCTGCTTCACCTGCGGCCACCACCCGGTTTCCCTTACCCTATTCAGAGTCACACTTCGCCCTCGATGTCCCTGCTCGTGCACAAAGTGGATGATGTCACTGCGGAGGTCTTGGGGCACGATCCAATGGCGTTGGCCACTGGCATCAATAGCCCAATACGCTCCTTCTAGTTGGGAGATCTTGAATTGACCGGACTCGTCCGAGCCCTTCTTGGCCAATGCCAAGATCTCAGAATCTCCCTTTTGCAGCACTCCCAGGTCGAACATGGGAGGTACCATGGGTTCCTTAGGGTTGACATTTATGGGGGCCCCATTGTCCTGTAAAGCGGCATCCCGAGCTATGGCGTCTGCCCTGGTGTTCCAAATACTTGTAGCCGTGTTCTTTTTCTGGTGTCCTTGGACGTGAGCAACCCATGTGGGGGCAGTCCGTTCCTCAATCTGGGCAGCGATCCTGACCCGCTTATCGAGATGGGCAATGGGTTTCCCATCGGATGTTTTGAGATCGTTTTGGAGCCAGATTGGTAACCAAACACTGGCTGCTTTGGCAGTCCAATCAGAATCGGTATAGATGGCCAGGGGGCAGTCAAGCGGTTCGTGCTCCAGGATAGCCCTTAGAGCTTCTACTTCTGCCACCTGGCTGGAGTGTGGCCGCGCTTTTCCCTGTAGGGTGAAGGAGTCTGTGACTCGGATCGCTCCATAGCCTGTCCGTGGGCTGCCGTCCACGTGCATGGATGACCCATCACAGAACCAACAAACAAAGCCCTGTAACTGAGCTTCCTCAAGGGAGGCTCCCCATTCCACTGGTCATTGACTAGCGTTTAAAGGTGGTAAAGGGTACTCGTGCATGGCTCCGGTCACAACTAGACCATAGGGAGCTGGTGGTTCCTGCGGTTGCTTCTGAAAATCCGCCCCACGTGACACCAGGGAAACAGTCCATTTGGCAATCCTGGCGTTGGACACCTGGCCATTCTGAACTTTTCTTGACGGGATGTACTTAAGCAGCATGTGGGAGGTCTGGACAATCACATGGGCACCTCCGATCATAAACTCCCAGTGCGTTATAGCCCAGATCAGTGCGGCGCATGTTTTCTCGCGTGGAGTAAATTTGGTCTCATGTGGGTCCAAATTCCTGGAGGCGTAGGCTATCACACGCTGAGTGACGTTTGGTTGTTGTGACAGAACTGCTCCCATACTCCTGTCCGAGGTGGCTAGTTGTATGAGGAACGGCTTAGACATATTCGGGTGTGCAAGGGCAGGCGCTCTCATCAAGTCCTCCTTAAGTTGGGCAAATGCCTGCTGTTGTGCTGGTCCCCATTCCCACTGACCATTCTTCTTTAATAGGGCATATAGAGGCTTCGCCTTGGCTGCGAAAGACTCTATAAAGTCCTTGGAAAAGTTGAACGTCCCCAGAAGAGTACGCAAGAAATGCACGTCTGTGGGGGTTGGTAACTTTGAGATCACTTCTACCCGTTGTGCATCGGGAGTGCGACCTTCGGTGCCTAGACAAAGCCCTAGATATTTTACTTCGGTGGATACCAATTGGGCTTTTCACAGTTGGCCTTAAAGCCAGTGTCACGGAGGATTCCTAACACCTCGTGGGTGATCTCCCGGGTCGTTTCCTCCAAACTGGAGGGTATAAGAATATTGTCCACGTAAGACAAGACATGGGACCTGGAAGCTGGCTGCAGCTTGTTCCACATCTTTACCACATGGGCATGGCAAATGCTTCAGCTGGAATGGAAGCCCTGGGGTGTGCGTTTAAACACATACTGCTGCCCCCGGAAGGTGAAGGCAAATTTATACCAACACACCTCGTGCAATGGAATGGAATGAAACGCATTCACCAAGTCCAAAACACTGTAAAATTTGGCTCCTGCCGCAATGGCGGAAAGGATTTCATTATACTTAGCTACAACCGGCACAACGGGCGGGGTGATGGAGTTCAATGCTCTAAAGTCTACTGTCATTCGCCATGTTTTGCTGTCTGATTTTAGCACAGGTCATAAGGGAGCATTGCAGATGGACTGCATTGGGGTGGCTACATCCCACTTTACAAGTCCCTCAATTGTGTTCCCAATGCCTTCCTCTGCTTCGGCCGGGTATTTGTATTGTTTCTGTGGTGGGGGGTCCTTGCTTTCTATCAAGACGCAGTCTCAATTTACGATCCCACACTCGATTTTGTCCTTTATCCACACCTCGGGGAATGCTTTCACCCACAGGTAGCTGGTCACACAATGCACAGGGGCAGGAGCCTTAATGATGGCACAGTGGTGCACTGCTGAAATCTCTACTGGTCCCTGATCTAGCTGCCATAGAAACCCGTTTGCGTAATCAACTGTGAGCCTGTTTCCCCGGAGAAAACTGATGCCTAAAAGGCTGTCGTCTTCTCCCCAGTTCTCGCACGCCCACAACTGAAAACAAAACGTCTCTATAGACATTGGGATGCCTGTCCATGCCCTAGCTTGGTGACCCCCCTCTGCCATATCCAGAAAGCTGGACATGCTCGGGCGTGGGTTCACCGTACCTCGCAAGTTTGGGGTGCAGCACATTCACTGCTGCACCAGCATCTACAAGAAGGGTGGCAGGAGTCTTATCCCTCTCGGTCCCTATGCCTGCCTTCACCCAGAATCTTCCCCACCTGTCCGGCTTCAACCTAGCCACAACGTTGCGGAGAAGCTTCCTGGACCGAGGGCACCCCTATGCTTGCAGATCCAGGTTAGGGTAGTATCCAGCCAGGGGTGGGCTGTCGGTCACGGGCTGGACCGGCTGTTTACTTTCCGCCTGAAGCTGCTTCTCTAGAGCTTCCAAAATCTCCGATGTTGGCCGCTTATCGAACTGGCTCATTTCCAGTCCGAACCTTCTCAGCATGCTCCAGACCCTTACTCTATCCGAGGAGTACGTCTGGGCTGTGGAATTGTACCCGCCAGATGTTTCCCGAGGAGAGCCTGAGTGAGAGAGCTGTTTAGGGGAAGTGGGCTGCTGTGGGGGACTTCCTGCCTTGCCGGGCTGGCTGCAGATATCTCTTCCCTGCCACTGCTGGTTGTTCTGTCTGGGTGGCAATCGCGAGTTCCAATTCCCTCGGGGAATGGAATTCGGAGCTGTTTTCCTATGCTGGGAATGGGGCCCATAGTTCGAGTAGGTACCCTCTGCTATAGGTTCCCAATTCCTGGTGTCCTTCCTATGTATCTTAGTGGGAGGTTTTAGGGATCCTGCCTCCCGCAGCAGGTCGGAGACCCGTCGGAGGTTGTTCCCGAACTCTTCCCAGTTGGTGGTGGCTGGATCCACCAAACCTAACGCCATCTTGGTCTCGTGGTTAAGACCTCCGTACAAGAGCGTCTTAAATTCGAGATGGTCGAAGTTATATCCATGGGGTGTCAAGGGAACCTTCTCGGTCAGAATGGCAAGGAGCTTCTTCCGTGCCACGTAAGCCTCAGGGTTCTCTCGAGGACCCTGTTGCTCCATGACATAGAGCACACCTGCACTCTGTCCAGGCCACAAAATCCTCACTACCTCTCTCATCCAGTCGTGGGCCTCAAGCCTAACCGGGCCTCGAGCGGCCACAGCTAATTCAAGGGTAGGAAGCTCGGAGGGGGACATACAAAGCCGAGCCAGTTGAGTCAGGTCCTGACCATTGGCTGTTGGGTGAGAATGCATCACCGCGTTTAGCCACATGATGCCGATGGACCGATTTAGAGGACCCAATTGGTCTGCAATAGCTTTGGCCTCAGTAGCATGCCAGGGGACCCTAGTCTCGGTGACCTGTGTCTCCTGTGTCTCTTGCCTCTCAGAACTGCCTTCTCCAAGGGGGTTGTCCATCTCATCATGGACCGTGTCTCTACAGGGTTGACTGGGACCTTAGGGTCGCTCCAGTCTGGATTGTGGGGAACGGTTGCCCGAGCATCCTGCGGCAGTGTCTCCCCAGGAAAGTCCTCCGCAAATGTTGGGAGCAGTTCCGGGCACACAGCCAAAATTAAGGCTTTGCGCATTTGGAGCTGGCTCTCCAGTGCAGCAATCTGTTTCTGGCAAGCTACATGACTAACAGCCTCCTGCTGTTCTCTCACTTGCCTCACCATGAACTTGGCCGCAGACCGGGCATGATCCAGCTCAGCCTCTAAGGCGTGGGCTTTCTCATCCCAAGTTTGCGCCACTACCTGAATGTTGTTAGGCTTCTGTGCTGACGCCTGCTCTACAGATGCAAAAGTTACCTTATCCGCACGCAACGTCTCGAGCTCGGCCTGAAGCCGGGCATTCTCCTTCTCTACGCTCGCTAATTTCTCTCTGGTTTCTACCAGGGCACTACTAGCATCTCTGGGTGTAAGCCAAAGTCCCCAAGCGGCCAAAGCCATCTTAGATGGCCCGAATGGGTTCTTTGATTTCCGTGCCAGGGTGTACGCTTCCTGGAGTGTGGCAAAGGGATCGGCCATCTGGAAGACGGTGTCCTTCCATGGGCATTTCCCCTTACTCAACACCCATCTCTCTAGTTTACCTCGGACCTCTTCCTCCAACATGAGGTCCTTGATGGTGACCTTACCAACCTCTGCTATTTTACACACAAACCACAACTATCTCTAACACTACCTACAAGCTACAAACTACAAACCACAAATGGGACCAGGAACTGGAGTGACGGGAAGGATCACCTATACCCCTGGGAGACTGTAGGGAAACGAACTCAACGGAACTTCTCTAGGAAAGAGGGACGGGAACCTATCTCCAGCCTGCCCAAACAAAGTCACTTTGGTACTCCCAAGATTTATTTTCCACCTCAACAGCACTGGGGACTAAAGAACGAGGAAACGGTTCAGGGACAGGGAGGTCAGCTAGACCCAGGGAACCCTCAGGAGTACTCCGCCTACCTGAAGGGGGGGAACGAATGCTACGGAACTTACTACGCCACCTGGCCAAGCAGCGGGGAAAAAGGGCAAGGAGCCAAAACCGAACCATCCCTAACTGGTTTTCTGGGTGAGGGGTACCTTCCTCTACCACAGGCCAAGCCTCTAAACCCTAGGCTAGGTCGGGACTCACCACCCGCACCTAGTCAGCTGGGCAATCGGGAAGCACCCGAAATTACACAGCGGGTCGCAACCGTGGTTTTCACAACCACAAGCAGGATGCACCCGTGTTCTCTAACTCCTAACAAGGACGGGACGCACCCGTATACTAATCTAAGGGGGGAATTTATTCCCTAAGTGCTATTTTGCCTTGCTATTATGCTGTTGGTTGAGCGTAGACTGTTCCTACCATGCTAACACTCTAACACTTCGGATCCCAGCCCACAATAGACCTCAAGTTAGGGATGTGATTCCCAGGACAGCTTGTGCACACCCCTTGCTATCGGACGATGGTTCACCGCCTAGTGCTAGTGACCACGCCGGGGCGGCTGACATACACAAACCAAGCAAGAAAGGGGAACAGATTTCCACCCAGATAGAATAGCTCTAGAGCTCAAATGCACAGACTCCACACACACGTGTTCCTGCCTGACTGTGCTCGACTTGACCGACTGTCACCTAAGTCGGTACCAGCCTGATTTGAGGAAGTTGGTGACTCCTTCTCAAATTAGGGGTACCGGGGTTGCCCGCATTCTCCACCACTCTGTTACCCTGTGTACTGGGGGTCCCAGGAGGGACACCAAAATGTGCTCAACTAAAGGTGGGGAAAATTAGCACAGAGCACTGCTTAGCATTACGAGAGGCAGCGTAACTTAGCGAGATATTGAACCCTATGTCTACGGGGTCGGGTCGAGTCAAGGAGCACACAGAAGTTGAAGCAATAAATGATGTTTTATTAAACACAACCAAAACAGTGTATGCGACACACTCATACAAGATAACTAAAGAAAATATAGGTTGGAGTGGCATAGAGGGATTTTTAGAGGGATTGCTGGTTTTGGGTGATACTTCACCTGTCCTGAAGCCCGGAAAAATAGAGAGCGAAGCTGGGGTGCAATGTAGCTCAGCATGTGGAGCTGAGGGGAGGCTCGCCAAGCAAAGTGGCAGCAAGGCGGGATGAAACTCGGGAGCGTTCCGAGGAAGGTCTCAGAATCAAGGGTTTTTATAAAGAGAATTGCTACTGCAGGCTATGCCGTACTTGGGGGAAAACAATAGATTTGGAGTTGGAGACAAAGCCTCTGAAAGGTCAGAATCTGAATGATTGAGTTATCGTAGCGGTTCTCAATAGAGTAGCCAGTATGCAAATGCAGAGTACTTGGGTATTGCATAGTTTACCCATCAAGCTGCCTTCACGGGGCAGAGGCTCTTTTTTAAGTTGCGTGCATACCTTATTAGAGTACTTGCCTGGAGGTCTCCTAAAGCAGTGAGTCAGCTGTTTCTGGCCTGCCTGTATTGTTGCTTGAATATTATGGCTATTAATGGCCGAGCTTGTTTATGTACTTGTCCGGTGGCCTCGCAAGCACATGGAGGGGAATAGAGAAATGAAGCCAAATTATGATAGGATATCTTTTAATATCCCCAAAGCTTGGACTAACCAGGGCAGTAACTGGATGTTTGTCCATGCTTTAGCTTTGTGTCCCCCCCCCACCTTATCCAGTCATTTCGACAGTCTCGGGGGTAGGCTCACCATGTCTCACCAATTTGGGGTGGAGCACATTCAGTGCTACACCAGAATCCACAGGAAGGGTGGCAGGAGTTTTGTCCCTCTCAGTCCCAATGCCTGCCTTCACCCAAAATATTTCCCACTTGTCTGACTTCAGCCGAGCCACGACATTGCGAGGAAGCTTCCTGCACTGGGGGCACCCCTATTCTTGCAAATCCAGGTTGGGATAGTATCCAGCCAGAGGAGGGCCGTTGGTCACGGCATTGACCGGCTGTTTACTTCCTGCCTGAAGTTGCTTGTCTAAAGCCTCCAAGAGCTCTGAGGTGGGCCTCTTGTCGAACTGGTTCATGTAGAGTCCGAGCCTTCTTAACATGCCCCAGATTCTTATTCGGTCTGCTGAGTAGGTCTGGGCAGTCGGATCATAGCCACCGGATGTCTCCCAAGGAGCACCATTGTCCATAGCCTGTTTTGGAGCTGAAAGCGGAGGAGCGGAATTCCCTGCCTTGCTGGGCTGACTGTGGGAGTCCCTACCCTGCCAATGCTCCTGTCTCTTTCTGTTGTCCTGTCTGGGGGGGGATGTGAATTCCAGTTCCCCTTCAGGACAGAATTCGAAGCTGTCTTCCTATGTTGGGAATGGGGTCCATAGTTGGAGTACGTCACCTCCTGTATGGGCTCCCAATTCCCTGGATCACATCTATGCTGCTTAGGAGGGGGCTTCAGGGATACAGCCTCATGGAGCAGGTCAGCGAGCCACCGGAGGTTGTTCCCAAACTCCTCCCAGCCTGTAGTTGGGGGGTCCACCAAGTCTAAGGCCATCTTTGTCTCATGGTTCAGACCTCTGTAAAGGAGAGTCTTGAACTCCACATGATTAAAGTTGTACCCTCCTGGAGTCAAGGGGACTTTCTCCACTAAAATGGCCAGAAGCTGCTTCCGGGCCACGTATGCCTCTGGGTTTTCTTTTGGACCCTGCCGTTCCATGACATACAGAATGCTAGCATTCTGCCCTGGCCACAGAATCCTAATGACCTCCCTCATCCAGTCGTGGGCCTTGAATCTCACTAAGCCTCGAGCCTCCGTGGCAGATTCCAAAGTGGGAAGTTCTGCTGGGGACATACACAACCAGCCCAGCTGTGTTAAATCTTGGCTGTTGGCTGTAGGGTGGGAATGGATCACGGCATTAAGTCACATGATCCCTGTGGGCTTATTCAGAGGACCAAGCTGGACTGCAATGGCTTTGGCTTCTGTAGCTCTTCAGAGCACTCGGGTCTCTATTTCTTGGGTCTCCTGCACCTCTGCTCTGTCTAAACCTCCCTCTCCCGAAGGGGCAATCCTCTTGGTCATGGACTGTGTTTCTACGGGTTGGACTGGGACCCTGTGGTCACTCTAGTCTGGGTTGTGGGGAAGGGTGGCCAGCGCATCTTCTGGCAGTGGCTCCCCAGGGGCATCAAGGGGAAATGAGGGGAGGAGCTCCGGGGAGACTGCTGAAATTAAAGCCTTCCACGTGTGGAGCTGGTTCTCCAATGCCTCTATCTGGCAAGCCATGTGGGTGACAGCCTCCTGCTGCTCCTTGACTTCCCCTACCATGAACCTGGCTGCAGACCTGGCATGGGCTAGCTCAGCTTCTAAAGAGTGAGCCTTTTCCTCCCAAGTCTGGGCCTGAAGGGTGGCAGTACTAAGTTTTTGTGAGGTGGCCTGCGCAACGGATGCGAACGTTACTTTGTCCACACGCAGGACCTCCATCTCAGCATGAAGCCGGGTAATTTCTTTATCGGACTCAGCAAGCTTGTCTCTGGTCTCTACCAGGGCATGGGATGCATCTCTGGCCGTAAGCCAAAGTCCCCATGAGGTCAACACATCTTTGGATGGCCCGAATGGGTTCTTAGACTTACGCGCCTTAGCATACACCTCACGGAGGGTAGCAAAGGGGTCTGCCGTCTGGAAGCTCATGTCCTTCCAGAGGCATTGTCCCTTGCTCAACACCAACTTCTCTAACTTTCCTTTGGACTCCTTCTCTAACATGAAGTCCTTCGCTTCCATTTTTCTCAATCTAAGCTCCAAACGGGACCAGGACGTGGAGGGACGGGAAGGATCACCGAGATCCCTTTGGAGGGTATCAGGGAGATGAACTCAACAGAACTTAATTAGGGAAGAGGTTTGGGAACCTAACTCCAGCCTGCCCAGAAAATGTCACTTTTGCCTGTCTAAGCCCAGCCTTCCACCTAGACAGCTTAGGGGCAGAAGGATGAGGACACGGTTCAGGGACAGGGAGAATCACTTCGATTCTGGGGGAAAACCTTCACTGGGACTCCGCCAACCAATAAAGGGGGGGAACGAACACTTAGGAACTTACTATGTTGCCTGGCCAAGCAACAGGGACAAAGGGAAAGGAACCAAACTGAACTGTCCCTAACAGTTTTTTGGCTGAGAGGCACCTTCTTCTACCTTGGGCCAACCTTCTAAAACCCTTATCTAGGTCGGGACTCACCACCCACACCTAATTTACTATAGATCGGGACGCACCCGAGTTCTAATTCTGACGGAACGCACCCATGCTTTACACTCTAAATGGGACGCACCTGTGTGTTAATTCTCTGAATGGGACGCACCCTTGTTTTTACTCTAAATGGGACGGACCAGTGTTACCTCTTTGTGTGGGGGGGGTTCTTCCCTAAGTGCTGTTTTGCCTTGCCGTGTGTGTATTGTTTTTACGGACTGTTCCTAACGCTCTAGCGCTTTGGATCCCAGCCCACGATAGTACCCAAGTTAGGGATGTGATTCCCAGGACAGTTTGTGCATAACCCTTGCTATCGGACTGTGATTCACTGCCCAAGGGCCAGCAGTGACCAAGCCGGGGTGGCTGCCACACACAAACCAAACGAGAAAGGGGTGCAGATTTCCCACTGAGATAGAATAGTTCCTGGAGCTCAAACACACAGAGTTTACTCACAAGTGTTCCTATCACCTTAAGACGACTACGGCCGTTGCCTACGTCTGTACCAGCCTGATCTGAGTAGGTTCGTGACTCCCACTCAAATTAGGGGTACAGGGGCTGCCCGTGTTTCTCCACCAGTCTGTTACCCTGATTTCCAGGGGCCCCGGGAGGGACACCTCAATGTGCTCAAAATAATGGGGAATGGGAATTAGCTAGAGCAACAGTTAGCAATGCGAGAAGCAGGACAACGTAGCGAGATCTTTTACCCAGTGTCTACGGGGTCAGGCTGAGTCAATAATCAAACAGAAGTGAATAATAATTGTTTTCCTTTATTTTTAAAATCACAGCAAACGTACGCACTTGCTCACTAGAAATTAAGAAATACTACACAGTCACGCACTCACGCACACAGTCCTAAGAAAACAAAGAGAGGAAAATAGGGGATTTTTCAGGAGGATTTTCGGGGAAATACTACACCTGGTCCTGTAGCCCGGTGGAAGGAAAGAAGCTTGGGAGCGTAGATTCTCAGCACATGGAGGCTGAGGGGAGGCTCGTCAAATGGAGCGGCAGCAAGTCGGGAGGCAAGTCATGAGCAATCCGAAGAGACGCTCAAACTCAGGGGTTCTTATAGGGGAAAATGTGCCTGTAGGCTAGTCCGTTCCCGGGGAAAACAATGAATTTTGGGCTGGAGGCAAAGCCTTCGAAAGGTCAGTACTTTAGATGATTGAATTATGACACCGTTGTCAATAGCATAGACAGTATGCAAACACGGAGTGCTTGAGAGTTGGATAGTCAGCTCGTCAAGCTGCCTGCTCGGGGCAGGGAATCTTTAGTAAACAGCGTGCATACATAATGTGATCTTAAAAGGGTACTTGCCTGGAGGTCTTCTAAAGCTGCAATCGGCAATTACTGGCCTGCCTGGGCTTGTCTTTGAATGGTTCGGCTATTGTCGTCCGCGCCTGTGTGCGTGCTTGTCCGGGGGCCTTGCAAGCATGTGGAGAGGAATGGGTAGTGAAGGCCAAATTCTTGATATCAAACGATACCTAATATCCCACAAGTTCTGACTAGAAACTACAGTAACAGTATATCAATGGGAGCAACAACCAGAGCATGAGCTTACAAAATGTAGATAAAACACACTGTGATTCAATTATGAGTAGATAGAACAGCCAGTAATATGAACTACTTAGGCTCCAAGGGGATAATCATCATGATCACAGGTCGGAGAGTCCAAAAGGCATATGCTTCATTCTTCTGCATTCCATGCTTGAGCCACCAGATGGCACCCATAGGTCTACTTTTGGTTCCCTGAGAATGTGTGTAACCCATCCTTGCCTTTATTTAAGTCATTAATAAGAGCTGGGGCCCTTTTGACACAGCATTTGCCATGCGAAAGGGCCTCCGGAGCGTCGCACGATTGTGAGCAGCGTTTCAGAAGATGTCCTCACAATTGCGCAACGCTGCTGGGGCTGGCAGGTGTCGATCACACACTATTTCATTTTCGACTTGTTGGCGAAAATAGTGCATGACTAAATCGTGCATCACTCTGGGGCCCCACATGCACTTACCATGCGTGCGGAGCCTCCGGAGACATGGCCCTCGCGCTTGCTCCCCCAGCGCAGCCTGGGAAAATGCCCGGCTGTGCTGCAGAAGGAAGAGGTGGAGCCCTCATACTGCCTGCCAGTCAGCAGGCAATGGCTTGTGGAGCTGAAGCAGGAGGGAAGCGAGAGCCTCTTGCAAGAGGCTGCTCACATGATCCCCGTACCCCTGAGCCGGAAAGAGGTAAGGTGGGGAAAGGGCCTGGGTTAGACTGTTTTCCCTCAGAAAGCTTGTCAGTAAGGACTAAAGGGCTGCTTATGAGGGGAACAGAGGTGATCAGTTTTTTAAAATATTATAGATATTTAGGTAATGTGGAAGACATTAATTACTGGGAGGGTAACAAAGTGTTCCTGATATATAAATTAAAATTACATCTTAAAATAGAGATAGCATTTTATTGTAAAGCTGTTTTATTTTTTTTTAATTGATAAGTAATATTGTGAAGGTATTTATTGAGCATCCACATATATAAGGTAACTAAACACATTCACAATATTACTTAAAATCACTCTATGATTGGGAGGGAGGTTGCAAATATTTCTGACAAACTTGCTAGTATAATGCTACTATTCTTTGGAAACAAATTCAAACTCTTACACTGCCATCAAAGTACAATATACTTTACAATTTGGTGAGTAGCAGGAGGAAAAAGGAAGATGATGAATAACTAGAACTCTTACCTCATAATGTCACCATCCCGGCACGGCAACATGTTGCTGCTGATCCAGGACATCTGTTACTCTGACTTCTGGGGGTCCTGTGAGGGACATCTTGATTCACTCTGAAATGCAAAGGTTGGGGAAATTAGTGGAGCACTGGCAATAGCAAAACAAGGGGTAAGGTAACCCAGCAGAATCTCTTACTCAATGTTTATGGGCCCAGGCCAAGCAAAAAGCCAGACAAACATACCAATAATTAGATTTTATTAATAAATGTGTTCTCATGCACCAATGCACTCACTCACTCATGCACACAAGGCCTATTGAAAAGGAAAAGAGGTGAAAATTGATAGAGGATATAGCAGAGAAGGTGTAAAGGCTGTGATACTGCACCTATCCTGAAGTCTGCAGTCTGGGAAGCGGGGAGAAGGATAGAGCTCAGCGAAGAGATGTGCCTGAGGTGATCACTGGACTAACAGCGTGCCGGTCTGTTAGCATGGCGGGGAGTTCTCCGAACAGACTCTCAAAAACTGGGACTACTTACAGAGTAGAACGTACCTCAAGGGCAGGCCCTCTCCCAGGAAGAACAATGGCCAAAACAAAGGGAAAAATGCTGTACAATAGCAACTTGATAGCTTGCATGATTGGTTCATGCAGATGGACCTCACCTTCATAGGATTTTCCAAAGACGGAGTTGCTCGACCTGGGGAAAACACAGTAATCCCCTCAAGTTGGCTATTCATGGCTGAGGACCCTTTATTCATGTGGACGTGCTTAGCCTGAGGTCTCCTAGGGGAAACTGAGGTCTCCTAGGGGACATGAGATTTTCCTGGCCTTGACCTAGTTTCAGTTGTCCTACCTATTTGTCTATGCACCTTTCTGGGTAACCTCTCTGGCATGCCGGGCATACTGGATATCAATTTTATATCCCCATCTCTGCTGCTGCAAGCCATGTATCATTACCAGAAAAAAATCCAGTAATGGCCCCCTTTCCCATGATGATCCCATCAGCTGTGGGTGTGTGGTAAAGGCAGAAGTGCTATCAGGTGCTTCCTTCTGCAGTACAGTGCAGGAAGAGGGGGGCTGTACTGTGGAGGGGAGAAGGGTGTCCCTAACACCAACCAGGTGAGGTGGGGATCAGTTAGGTCTTAATTCCATCCCAGCAAAGACATTGTGCAATTGGGGCATTGTGTGATAAGGGTCTAAGCCTTTAAGTGCTAAAAAGGTCTCTGGAAAAGATAGGATTTTTTTTCCCTATACCAAGCAATTTTATTTCCCATATACTGTTGCCATTTTGCTTGTTTTGATATATTTCCAGTGAACCCCTGCTAGTATCAAAATATTTTACTCCTCACCTGAGTTTATTTTTAACCCACTATGTTCCAAAATAAAAAGGGCAGGTACTTGCCTGTGTGTTTTTATTGTCTTGGAATTAGTAAAGATGGCCACTGAATAAACACAGCTATTTGCAGGACACATTCAGTAGCGATCAAGTGAGGGAGAAAAGAATGTTCGCACTGATACAAAATTATCCTAATGCTTAACTATCGTATATGTAGCTGCTGTGTTTTAATATGTGATGTGTGTTCCATATTGCCTTCCTCTTTCTCTGGAGGTTTTTAAGCAGAGGCTGGATGGCTATCTGTTGGGAATGCTTTGATGTGTGTTCCTGCATAGCAGGGGCTGGACTGGATGGCTCCTGGGGTTTCTTCCAACCCTATCAGTCTATGATTCTGTAATTCTTCTGACCCCACCCTCCACCTGATATACATCAGGAAACAAAAGAGAAACTGTAGGGTTTGTTTTATTTTGAAAAGAGCCTCGAAGGATCAAGCAAAGAGCTGAATTGCTTCCTATAAAAATTCTATGTTCCATGCTACGTGGAAACCTAAAAGTGAAACAGCATCTTTTGTGATATTAAGGTTGTGAGAGCTTACATTTATTTGTATTGATTTTGTAAATGACCCTAACTCTCAAATAATCCTCAGGCCTCCAGTACTTCATTCCAAGGGAAGGGACAACCCTGGATAATGCTTATTTCCTACCTGGAAATTCCACCACTTGGAGAATGGGAGGGCAGAGACAGCAAAATATTTATAGTATGTCACCAATGTGCCACTCATGTCAACATACTGCAGCGATAACTGATGATTTGTCCAATTTCCCATGCTAAGAGATTTTTGATGGAACCACATTCACTGGTTATAATGAAAATGGTAGCTTTGGTGCAGCACATCCCTTTCTGGGAGCTTTCATGAGGTGCCTTCTTCAGCAAGTGCAGTGTCAGCATGCTAGGTTCCTATCATGCTATCAGGGAAAATAGTCTTAGCTCAAGCAGTAGATGAAAAAGGATTAGGTATTGCCAGCGTTATAATGTATCTATTGTCAACTGCCATTCGCTACAATGTGTTCATTGTTAATTGCCATTTGCAACAATGCATCCAATACCAATTGCTGTTTGTAGTTTGTATTCAGGTATGGATTCAAAGGGTTTAAGGCACCTATGGAAACGACCTGGCAATGGTTGGAAGAGGACCAGAGAGGGGGAATGTGATACTAACAGGAAGGGATTGTGAAGACAACCATGCTGGACAAGATAAGAGGACAGAAATGGTTTGCGTTCCCAAGATGAAAATATGTAAACAATGGGGAGGCCTAGAAACCTTTCCGATCTGGTGGGGTGAGGTGACATTTAGGACTTTTTATGACATTTATGCCTAAATTTGGGTGCTAATATATAAAACCTGTTACCATACAACATATGTCAGTCTTAGCAATTTTTGGTGCCAAATTCTAATAAAAGCTGCCGCTAGAATTCTGAGTATAGGAAGAGGGAATTAAGGGGTCGGTTGGTGGTAGTTGAGCAAGCACATACCCAGTTGCACAAACTCCACTTCCTGGTGCTTTGCAGCCAAATTCCTCAAGTTCTGAAAGATACTCAAAACAAACTTGGGGCCAACCGAGCCAAGCCAATCCTGCAGATGAAATATATAACAGATGGAATGAGAAGGGAAGATTGTATAAGGTCAATTGCCAGATGCTTTACATCTTCTACATGTATTGCATCGTTATGGCTCAGCAAAAGTATTCTTCTGAAAGTATTTGAGCGGAATAATTCTCTTACAAACTCCAAAACAAAAACACCAATGTCATTTTCCTCCCAGTATAATATTACTTTCCTTTTTCTTTCTTGGCAAAATGGATGACTCAGGAGAAGTCGTGAATGTTATCCCACTGGAAGAGGCCATGGAAAGGGGATGACTTTCCTGCCCACTTCTTGGCTCAGATGCTGTAAATGAAATCTGTGTGCAAAAATAACAGCATGGGTGTTTGCAGATAAACCCAATGGTCTCTCAGTGTGGGGAACTTCTTGTTACTGCCCTGGCTAGTCCGAGCTCTGGGGATATTAAAGATATCCCTTGATATCACAATTCGACTGCACCTTTCTATTCCTCTACACGTGCTTGCGAGGCCACCAGACAAGCACGTAAACAAGCTCGGCCGTTAATAGCCGTGATATTCAAACTACAATACAGGCAGGCCAGAAATAGCTGACTCGCTGCTTTAGGAGACCTCCAGGCAAGTACTCTAATTAAGTATGCATGCCACTTACAAAAGAGCCTCTGCCCCGCGATGGCAGCTTGATGGGTAAACTATGCAATACCCAAGTACTCTGCGTTTGCATACTGGCTACTCTATTGTGAATCGCTACGATAACTCAATCATTCAGATTCTGACCTTTCGGAGGCTTTGTCTCCAACTCCAAATCTATTGTTTTCCCCCACGTACGGCATAGCCTGCGGTCACAATTCTCCTTATAAAAACCCTTGATTCCGAGACTTTCCTCGGAACGCTCCCGGGTTTCATCCCGCCTTGCTACCGCTTTGCTCGGTGAGCCTCCCCTCAGCTCCACGTGCTGAGCTACATCGCACCCTAGCTTCGCTCTCTATTTTTCTGGGCTTCAGGACAGGTGGAGTATCACCCAAACCAACAATCCCTCTACAAATCCCTCTATACTACTCCAACCTTTATCTTCTTTAGTTATCTTGTATGAGTGTGTCACATACACTGTTTTGCTTGTATTTAATAAACATCATTTATTATTTCAACTTCTGTGTTCTCCTTGACTCGACTCGACCCCGTAGACATAGGGTTCAAGATCTCGCTACGTTACCCTGCCTCTCGTAACGCTAAGCAGTGCTCTGAGCTAATTTTCCCCACCTTTAGTTGAGCACATTTTGGTGTCCCTCCCGGGACCCCCAGTTCACAGGGTAACCTTCTAACTGCCGTGGGGGGGGGAGAGAGCATGTAATACTATACATATTACTGGCATTCATTTCGGTTTGATTTGCTTTGTTGCCTTTCCTCTCCTTTAAAGGTATAAATCCCTGTATGGCAGACAAGAGCATGCAGATGTGGATGATGGGAGCTGTAGTCCAAGACATCTAGATGGCACCAGCTGAGAATGCTGCTCTCTTGGCATCAAAAACGTGGCTGAGATGGGTGCAAACCCCCCCCCCCCAAAACCTGCCCTTTTGCTCTAGGTGCAGGAATCCCCATGGAAGGGAAAGGAGGGAATTTTTTTTACTTCACTTTCTGTTCGCAATTACAGTCCCCTAAACTTCTTCCATTGATGTCTTCATCAGCAATTCCAGTGTCCAAAAGTATTGTAGGAAACATTCTTTGGTTCTTTTTAGCCAGGATACTCTCTAAACTAGCCATCAGCATGATCAGAGGGATACTTGCCTCCTGAGATTTGTAGTTTAGTGAGTCACTAGAGCTCTCTGTCAGGGAACTCTAAATATCTGTAAAAACTACAGATTCCAGGATTCCATGGCAGCTAAAATGGAATCAAAGTGTTATAACTGTCTGGCATAAAAGAGACCATCCTGGAAAGAGGAATAAAAAGGCTTTGGGCACAATCACCATGAAGGAAATAAGGCACTGAAGAAATAGTCTACTGGGAGCTGTCAGATTTTGTTTGCCTTCCCTTGCCACTCCCGTGCCACCCTGGGGAAGGTACAACCACTAGCATAATGCACAAACTGGTTTCTTATCTTTGTCTTTTCCCCTTTCCCCTGCTTGCTCAAAGTCACTTGACCAATTTTCTAACCAATGTTATTTCCCCTGCCTTCTTTCTTCTGATGTAGTTGATTGTGACACTTTAGTTTTAATTCTTTTAAGTGGCATAATAAATCTCTTCAGACACCTCCCATTTTAACTCCGTAATGGAACTGTTTTCAATTCTGCCTTCAGTATCTCACTTTTAAGAAATTCCCATCCATCGTGAACTCCCTTCTCTTTCAGTATTCTTGATCGCAAAACTTCAGCCAGTAATTCCCTATGTTTACAGAAATCAGCTTCTTTAAAGTCTAGAATGCTTGTCTGGCTACACTTGCTTTTCCCTTTCCACTGAATGACAAATTCCAATAGAGCATGGTCACTGCCACCTAAGGATCCCATCACTTCCACCCTATTAACAAGGTCATCCCTGTTGGTCAGGATCAGATTTAAAATAGTTGATCCCCTTGTAGCCTCCCGGACCATGAAGTTGTCTGCAAGGTAGGTGAGGAATTTGTTGGACCTTATGCCCTTAGCAGAGTTTGACTTCCAATATATTTCAGGATAGTTGAAATTTCCCATTATTACTACATCTCTCCTTTTTGAATGTGTGGTCATCTGCTCCAGGAAAACACCATCCAAATCTCCAGGCTGTATTGGAGGTCTATAGTAGACCCCCACAATGACATCCCCTTAATTCTTACCCGGATGTTCTCACCTGGCTTTCTGGATTTAAGTCATGGATCTCTTCACAGGTGTAAACATCCTTTACAGATAAAGCTACACCTCCTCCTTTCTTCTTTGCTCTATTTCTCCAAAACAGGCGACACTTCCCCCCAATTACTACATTCCAATCATGAGACTCATCAGGAGATTCATCCCACCAGCTTTCAGTGATACCAATTATATTTATTCTGTTGTATTAAGAGTCTCAGTTCATCTTGCTCATTTCCCATGCTCTGTGCATTAGTGTAGAGACATTTAAGCCCATGTGCCCTTCTCACAAGCCCTTTACTAGAGTTGCTTTTCCTACCACTGTTGGTCTCTAGTACTACTTGGCCTGCTCTTTCTATAACATTTCCTGTTCTCCCCAGCACTTGCTGAACTCCTGCCCTGAATACTACTGGCTCCTTCTCCCCTCCCCTAGAACTCAGTTTAGAGCCCTCCTGATGAGATTTGCAAGACCCTTAGCAAAAACATTCCTACCAATAGCTGTGAGGTGCACCCCATCCTCTGCCAGAAGACCATCTGAAGACCATCTCAGCGATGTTCGCCATGTGCTCCTCCTCAGTGGGATTCCCCAGTGCTGGGGAATCCAGGTGAATCCAGGAAATTATAAACCTCTTGGTTTAATTTCTATTATGCCTAAGATTGTGTGACGTATGGGAGTCTTTTTGGCTGAAAAGTGGGCATAAATACTCCAAATGAATAAATAAATAAGGTTTAGAGTGAATTTCTTAAAACTGGAGTGGGCAACTATCAGGCCTAACTCGAGACCTTGGGTGGGGCAAACCCTCTATGTTTTTTCCCTAAAGGACCCCACACGGTTTTGCTACATTTTTGTTCCTCTGTGGGCCACTTTAGGCCCAGGGAAAGTTTTCTTATTACAACAGGAAGCGATCCAGAAGTCAACTTCCAGGTCACTTCTTATTGGACAAAAGGCCTCTCCTGCTCTCCAAACAGTCCAGTGGGGGCACCTTGGCAAAATTGTTTTCATACCTCTGAGGGGGTTGGGAGCATCTAGGGACAAAAAGTATTGTTTTGAAAAACAGTGGAAAATTGAGGAACGGTGTGTGTGTGTGTGTGTGTGTGTGTGTGTGTGAAGAATTGGCCCTAGAGGCACACTTTCCCCAACCCTCTTATCTAACAGTTGCTCAATTGCTTTGTTGAAATATGAAGAGGTTCTATTGTCTTCTCACCAGTGTTACTTGAAATCTATATGAAGCCTTCAGGTACAATTGCTGGGGTTTTGGAGCAAAGTTCCACCAGTATGATGATGACAGGAAGTTCTGGAGTGCTGAATGGATTCCCACTGGAAGAGGCCACGGAAAAGGGACAACTTTCCTGCCCACTTCTTGGTTCATATGCTGTAAATGAGATCTGTGTGCAAAAATAACAGCATGGGTGTTTGCAGATAAACCCAATGGTCTCTCAGTGTGGGGAACTTCTAACTACCATAGGAGGGAGGGAGCATGTAATACCATACATATTACTGACATTCATTTTGGGTTGATTTGCTTTGTTGCCTTTCCTCTCCTTTAAAGGTATAAATCCCTGTACGGCAGACAAAAGCATGCAGATGTGGATGATGGGAGTTGTGGTCCAAGACATTAAGATGGCTCCAGCTGGGAATGCTGCTCTCTTGGCATCAAAAATGTGGCTGAGATGAGTGCAAAAAAAAAATCTGCCCTTTTGCTCTAGGTGCAGGAATCCTTATGGAAAGGAATGGAAGGAATTCTTTTTATTTCACTTTCTGTTCCCAATTACAGTCCCCTAAACTTCTTCCATTGATGTCTTCATCAGCAATTCTAGTGTCCAAAAATATTGCAGGAAACATTCTTTGGTTCTTTTTAGCCAGGATACTCTCTAAACTAGCCATCAGCATGATCAGAGGGATGCTTGCTTCCCATCTCACTCAGCCACACCTCACTCCCCATTTTGGTATAATTGCAGCCCAACATCAACACCTGTTTGTCCTTTATGCAAATCCAGTTGCACATTTTTTCTACACAGTAGGAGGGCAGCCTCTGGCTCAAATATTGTTAGTATCCTACATTAGTGTCACTATTTCAATGTATCTCCTTCACAATACACAATTTTTGATTCTACTTTGATTCCACTTATTGTCTTGGCTAAGTCTCACAGAGTCCTGAGATTTGTAGTTCAGTGAATCATTAGAGCTCTCTGTCAGAGAATTCTAAGTACTTGAAGAAACTACAGATTCCACAATTCCATTGCAGTTAAAAGTGGAATCAAAGTGTTATAGCTGTGTAGCATGAGAGACCATCCTTGCAAGAGAAGGAAAAAGGGTTTGGGCACAAAGGCTATGAAAGAAATAAGGCACCAAAGAAGTCAGTTGCTGGGATCTGTCAGATTTTGTTTGCCTTCCTTTGTCATGCCCATGCCACCCTGGGGAAAGTACAAGCACTAGCATAACGCACAAACAGGTTTCTTACCATTGTCATGTCCCCTTTCCCCTGTTTATTTACAGTCACTTGACCATTTTCTAAGAATGTTGTTTCTTCTACCTTCTTTCTCCTGACATTCTGCCACTTTAGTTTTAATTGTTTTAAATTATTCCGCAGTTCATCCTCATTTTTTACCTCACTGTAATAAGGATTGCAGCTGGGCCTGATTCCCTCATTACTACTTCACCCTGGTTGTTAGAGGTAGCAACTTTAGTATGTCTGTATTCATTAGTTGTTAATTTGCATATCTTTCTAAGATCTTAAGCATATACTCAATTATTCATGTCAATTATTCATGTGAATTCCAGCTTCTTGGCCTTAGCCATAGCTTCATCACTTAGGCCCTTTCCGCATGGCATTTGCCATGTGTAAGGGCTCCTGGAGCATTGCGCAATTGTGAGGAGCAATCTGCACGATGCACTCGCAATCGTGTGATGCTCCAGGGGCTGGCAGGCGCCTGTTACCCTGTGTACTGGGGGTCCTGGGAGGGACACCAAAATGTGCTCAACTAAAGGTGGGGAAAATTAGCTCAGAGCACTGCTTAGCGTTACGAGAGGCAGGGTAAAGTAGGAAGATCTTCAAACCTGTGTCTACGGGGTCAGGCCAAGTCAAGGAGCAGACAGAAGTCGAAGCAATAAATGATATTTTATTAAACAGAAGCAAAACAGTGTATGCGACACATTCACACAAGATAACTAAAAAAATAAAGGTTGGAGTGGTATAGGGGGATTTTTAGAGGAGTTGCTGGTTTGGATGATACTTCACCTGCCCTGAAGCCTGGAAAAATAGAGAGCAAAGCTAGGGTGCGATGTAGCTCAGCACGTGGAGCTGAGGGGAGGCTCGCCAAGCAAAGCGGCAGCAAGGCGGGATGAAACCCGGGAGCATTCCGAGGAAGGTCTCGGAATCAAGGGTTTTTATAAGGAGAATTGTGACTGCAGGCTATGCCGTACTCGGGGGAAAACAATAGATTTGGAGTTGGAGACAAAGCCTCCGAAAGGTCAGAATCTGAATGATTGAGTTACCGCAGAGGATCTCAATAGAGCAGCCAGTACGCAAATGCAGAGTACTTGGGTATTGCATAGTTTACCCATCAAGCTGCCATCGCGGGGCAGAGGCTCTTTTGTAAGTGGTGTGCATACTTAATTAGAGTACTTGCCTGGAGGTCTCCTAAAGCAGTGAGTCAGCTATTTCTGGCCTGCTGTATTGTTGGTTGAATATTATGGCAATTAACGGCCGAGCTTGTTTATGTGCTTGTCCGGTGGCCTCACAAGCACATGGAGGGGAATAGAGAAGTGAAGCCGAATTGTGATATCAAGAGAATATCTTTTAATATCCCCAAAGCTTGGACTAGCCAGGGTAGTAACATATGGAAGTGCTCGTGAATGCCCAATGCCTTGCATAGCTCCTGGGTAACTTCACCAGTGAAGTGTACCCCTAAGTCCGAGTCAAGGTCACGTGACACTCCCCACCTTGCCCAAACATTGTTAAAGAGCAAGCGCTCTGCCATGCTTGCCATGTTGTCTCTACAAGGGAAAGCCTCGATCCATTTGCTGAAGGGATCGATGACAGTTAAACAATATTTGTTCCCCCACGGGGTTGTAGGTACCGGACCTATGAAATCTATTTGAATGCACGACTAGGGATCCTCGATGCGTTGGTGCTGGATGATTGCCTTGGGGCTGGAGGTGTCAGCGTTGACCATGGCGCACGCCAAACAGTTGTCGACCCACTGGTCTACATTCTGCTTGATCTGCTGCCACCACCCGGTTTCCCTTACCCTGTCCAGAGTTACACTTCGCCCTCGATGTCCCTGCTCGTGCACAAAGTGGATGATGTCACTGTGGAGGTCTTGGGGCACGATCCAATGGCGTTGGCCACTGGCATCAATAGCCCAATACGCTCCTTCTAGTTGGGAGATCTTGAATTGACCGGACTCGTCCGAGCCCTTCTTGGCCAATGCCAAGATCTCAGAATCTCCCTTTTGCAGCACTCCCAGGTCGAACATGGGAGGTACCATGGGTTCCTTAGGGTTGACATTTATGGGGGCCCCATTGTCCTGTAAAGCGGCATCCCGAGCTATGGCGTCTGCCCTGGTGTTCCAAATACTTGTAGCCGTGTTCTTTTTCTGGTGTCCTTGGACGTGAGCAACCCATGTGGGGGCAGTCCGTTCCTCAATCTGGGCAGCGATCCTGACCCGCTTATCGAGATGGGCAATGGGTTTCCCATCGGATGTTTTGAGATCGTTTTGGAGCCAGATTGGTAACCAAACACTGGCTGCTTTGGCAGTCCAATCAGAATCGGTATAGATGGCCAGGGGGCAGTCAAGCGGTTCGTGCTCCAGGATAGCCCTTAGAGCTTCTACTTCTGCCACCTGGCTGGAGTGTGGCCGCGCTTTTCCCTGTAGGGTGAAGGAGTCTGTGACTCGGATCGCTCCATAGCCTGTCCGTGGGCTGCCGTCCACGTGCATGGATGACCCATCACAGAACCAACAAACAAAGCCCTGTAACTGAGCTTCCTCAAGGGAGGCTCCCCATTCCACTGGCCATTGACTAGTGTTTAAAGGTGGTAAAGGGTACTCGTGCATGGCTCCGGTCACAACTAGACCATAGGGAGCTGGTGGTTCCTGCGGTTGCTTCTGAAAATCCGCCCCACGTGACACCAGGGAAACAGTCCATTTGGCAATCCTGGCGTTGGACACCTGGCCATTCTGAACTTTTCTTGACGGGATGTACTTAAGCAGCATGTGGGGGGTCTGGACAATCACATGGGCACCTCCGATCATAAACTCCCAGTGCGTTATAGCCCAGATCAGTGCGAGGCATGTTTTCTCCCATGGAATAAATTTGGTCTTGTGTGGGTCCAAATTCCTGGAGGCGTAGGCTATCACATGTTGAGTGCCGTTCTGTTGTTGTGACAGAACTGCTCCCATACTCCTATCCGAGGTGGCTAGTTGTATGAGGAACGGCTTAGCCATATTCGAGTGTGCAAGGGCAGGTGCTTTCATCAAGTCCTCCTTAAGTTGGGCAAATGCCTGCTGTTGTGCCGGTCCCCATTCCCACTGACCATTTTTCTTTAATAGGGCATATGGAGGCTTCGCCTTGGCTGCGAAAGACTCTATAAAGTCCCTGGAAAAGTTGAATGTCCCCAGAAGAGAACGCAAAGAGTGCACGTCTGTGGGGGCTGGTAACTTCGAGATCACTTCTACTCGCTGTGAATCGGGAGTGCGACCTTCGGTGCTTAGACAAAGCCTTAGATATTTTACTTCAGTGGATACCAATTAGGTCTTTTTGCAGTTGGCCTTAAAGCCGGTGTCGCGGAGGATTCCTAACACCTCGTGGGTGATCTCCCCAGTCATAGAATCGTAGAATCATAGAAATGTAGAGTTGGAAGAGACCACATGGGCCATCCAGTCCAACCCCCTGCCATGCAGGAACACCCTCAAAGCACTCCCGACAGATGGCCATCCAGCCTCTGCTTAAAAACCTCCAAAGAAGGAGACTCCACCACACTCCGAGGCAGCATATTCCACTGCTGGACAGCCCTGACTGTCAGGAAGTTCTTCCTGAGGTTCAAGAGGAATCTCCTTTCCTGCAGCTTGAATCCTTTGCTCCTTGTTCTGGTCTCTGGAGCGGCAGAAAACAAGCCCTCTCCTTCCTCTACATGGCATCCCTTCAAATATTTAAACATGGTTATCATGTCCCCTCTTAACCTTCTCTTCTGCAGACTGAACATACCCAGCTCTCTAAGTCTATCCTCATAGGGCATGGCTTCCAGGCCTCTCACCATTTTGGTCTCTCTCCTCTTGACCAGCTCCAGCCTGACCATGTCCTTCTTGAATTGGGGTGCCCAGAACTGGACACAGGATTCAAGATGAGGTCTGACCAAAGCAGACTAGAGTGGTACCAGTACCTCTCTCAATCTAGACACCATACTCCTATTGATGCAGCCGAGAATTGCGTTGGCTTTCTTGGCTGCCGCATCACACTGCTGACTCATGTTCAGCTTGTGGTCTATTAAGACTCCTAGATCCCTTTCACACGTACTGCCATCCAGCCACATGTCCCCCATCCTATATTTCTGTATTCCATTTTTTCTACCTAAGTGTAGGACCTTACACTTCTCTCTGTTGAATTTCATTTTGTTAGCCTTGGCCCAGCTCTCCAATCTGTCCAGGTCATTTTGAATTTTGATTTTGTCCTCTGGCGTATTAGCAACTCCTCCCAATTTGGTGTCATCTGCAAATCTGATGAGCATGCCCTCTATTCCTTCATCCAAGTCGTTGATGAAGACATTGAACAGTACTGGGCCCAGGACAGAACCCTGTGGCACCCTGCTAGTCACTTCTCTCCAGGGTGAAAAGCAGCCATTTGTGATCACCCTTTGGGTTCGGTCGGTCAACCAATTACAAATCCAACTGACAGTAGCCCTGTCCAGCCCGCATTTTACTAGCTTCTTTGCAAGAGTGTCATGTGGAACTTTGTCAAAGGTTTTACTGAAATCGAGAAATGCTACATCCGCAGCATTTCCTTCATCTATCAAGCTAGTAACTCTATCATAAAAAGAGATAAGATTAGTCTGGCACGACTTATTTTTGAGAAATCCATGTTGACTTCTCGTGATTACCACATTGCTTCCTAAGTGATTAGAAACTGACTGCTTAATGATCTGCTCCAGGATCTTTCCGGGTACTGATGTCAAGCTGACTGGGCGATAATTATTTGGGTCCTCTTTTTTTCCCTTCTTGAAGATGGGGACAACATTTGCCCTCTTCCAGTCTGCTGGAACTTCTCCTGTCCTCCAAGATTTCTCAAAGATTATAGCAAGCGGTTACGAAATGACCTCTGCCAGTTCTTTTAATATCCTAGGATGCACTTCATCTGGCCCTGGAGACTTGAATTCATCCAGTGTGGACAGGTATTCTTGTACCACCTCTCTACCTATTCTGTGCCTCATTTCCCCTGCTTCCTCACCTGCTCCCCAACCGCCAGGTTGACAGCTTGTATCCTTCTGGGAAAAAACTGAGGCAAAGAAAGTGTTAAGTAGTTCTGCCCTTTCTCTTCCCCCTGTTAGTAATTCGCCATCTTCTCTGCGCAGCGACCCTATCGCCTCCTTCTTTTTCCTTTTGCTGCGGACATATTTAAAAAAGCCCTTTTTATTGTTTTTAATGTCTCTGGCCAGCCCAAGTTCGTTCTGTGCTTTAGCCTTTCTGACCTCCTCCCTACATCTCTTGGCTACTTGCTTAAATTCTTCTTTGGTGGTTTTCCCCTTCTTCCATTTCCTGTACATGTTTCTCTTAACACTTAGCTCAACTGAGCGTTCTTTAGTCAACCATTCTGGTTTCTTCAGATGCCTTCCATTTTTCCTCCTTATTGGCACAGTTTTAGACTGTGCCTTCAGTATCTCCCTTTTAAGGAACTCCCATGCCTCCTGAACTCCTTTCCCTTTCGCTATTCTTGACCACTGAATTCCAGCCAGCAGCTCCCTAAGTTTACAGAAGTCCGCTTTTTTAAAATCTAAGATGAGTGTCTGGCTACACTTATCTTCTCCTTCCCACTGAATGCCAAATTCCAATAGGGCGTGGTCACTCCCCCCTAAAGATCCAACCACTTCTACCTCATTATCAAGGTCATCCCCGTTGGTCAGGATCAGATCTAGAATATTTGATCCCCTTGTGGCCTCTTCCACCTTCTGGACCATGAAATTGTCTGCAAGACAAGCAAGAAACTTGCTGGACCTTGCTGTCTTGGCAGAGTTTGACTGCCAACATATATCCGGGTAATTGAAATCTCCTATTATTACTGTATCTCTCCTTTTTGAATGTGCAGTCATTTGGTTGAGGAAGGCGTCATCAAGGTCCTCAGTCTGGGTTGGAGGTCTGTAGTAAACCCCCACCAGAATATCCCTATTGTTTCTCACTCCCTTAATTCTTACCCAGATGCTCTCAACCTGGCTTTCTGGGTTTAAGTCACGGATCTCTTCACAGGTGAAAACATCCTTGACATACAAGGCTACTCCTCCTCCTTTCTCGTTTGGTCTATTTCTACAAAATAGGCTATACCCCTCTATTCCTACATTCCAATCATGAGACTCATCCCACCAGGTCTCAGTGATGCCTATCAAATCGTATTTATTTTGTTGTACTAGGAGTTCAAGTTCATCTTGCTTGTTTCCCATACTCTGCTCGTTAGTGTAGAGACACTTAAGTCCCCGGGCCCTTCCTGCAAGTCCTGTACTATAGTTTCTACTCCTCCCACCACTGGCCGCTTGTACTACTTGGTCAATATAATTTGGGCCTTCTCCCCCTGCGCTCGCCGAGTCCTGGTCTTGAATAATATTGTCTCCCTTCCCAGCGGAACTTAGTTTAAAGACCTCTGAATCCTCCTTGCAAGATTGTTTGCAAAAACATTCCTGCCAAGTTTCGTGAGGTGCAGCCCATCCCTCACCAGAAGCCCACGTTCATGGAAATTCAGGCTGTGTTCCAAAAACCCAAACCGTTGCCGGCAGCACCATGTTCGGAGCCAGTTGTTGACCTCTGCTATTGCCCTTTCCCTACGTGCGCCATATTCTTGAACAGGGAGGAGAGACGAAATGACCACCTGTGCACCAAGGTCCTTCAGCTTTGTCCCCATAAGCTCGTAGTCCTTTGCGATGTGGTAAAAGCTACTCCTCGCAGTGTCATTGGTTCCGACATGAACCAAAATGAGGGGCTTATGGTCAGTGGGCTTGACCAGCCTGGTTAGCCTCTCCGTTATGTGGTTGATCTTGGCCCCAGGAAGACAGCAGACCTCTCAATTGAGCTTGTCTGGTTTGCAAATTGCCGTTTCAGTTCCTCTGAGCGAGGAGTCACCAACAACCAGAACTTGCCTCTTCTGAGGCTTCTCCAGGGTTTCTCGATGAGCATGTTCTTCTAGGACTGCCTGGGCATTCTGTTGAGACTGGGAGGGTCTTTTCCTCTGAATTGGAATGAATAAGAATGTCATCCACGTAAGACAAGACGTGAGACCTTGAAGCTGGCTGCAGCTTGTTCCACATCTTTACCAAGTAGGCATGGCAAATGCTTGGGCTGGAATGGAAGCCCTGGGGCATGCGTTTAAACACGTACTGCTGCCCCCGGAAGGTGAAGGTAAATTTATACCAACACGCCTCGTGCAATGGAATTGAATGGAACGCATTTGCCAAGTCCAAGACACTGTAGAATTTGGCTCCTGCTGCAATAGTGGACAGGAGTTCGTTATACTTAGCCATGACCAGCGCAACAGGTGGGGTGACGGAGTTTAAAGCTCTAAAATCTACCGTCATTTGCATGTTTTGCTGTCTGATTTCAGCACAGGCCATAAGGGCGCATTGCAGATGGACTGCATAGGGGTGACTACATCCCACTTGCTGAGTCCCTCAATTGTTTTCCCAGTGCCTTCCTCTGCTTCTGCTAGGTGTTTGCATTGTTTCTGAGGTGGGGGCTCCTGGCCTTCTATCAAGACGCAGTCTCCCTTTACGGTCCCACACTCGATTTTATCCTTTATCCACACCTCTGGGAAGGCTTTCACCCACGGGTCGCTAGTCACACAATGCACAGGGGCAGGAGCTTTAATGGCGGCACAGCGGTGCATGGCCGAAATCTCTACAGGTCCCTAATCTAGCTGCCATAGAAACCCGTTTGTGTAATCAACCGTGAGCCTGTTTCCCCGGGGAAAACTGATGCCTAAAAGACCATTGTCTTCTCCCTGGTTCTCGCATGCCCACAACTGAAAACGAAACATCTCTATAGACATTGGGATGCCTGTCCATACCCTAGCTTGGTGACCCCCCTCTGCCATATCCAGAAAGTTGGACATGCTCAGGCGTGGGTTCACCGTACCTCGCAAGTTTGGGGTGCAGCACATTCACTGCTGCACCAGCATCTACAAGAAGGGTGGCAGGAGTCTTATCCCTCTCGGTCCCTATGCCTGCCTTCACCCAGAACCTTCCCCACCTGTCCGCCTTCAACCTAGCCACAATGTTACAGGGAAGCTTCCTGGACCGAGGGCACCCCTATTCTTGCAGATCCAGGTTAGGGTAGTATCCAGCCGGAGGTGGGCTGTCGGTCACGGGCTGGACCGGCTGTTTACTTCCCGCCTGAAGCTCCTTCTCTAGAGCTTTGAAAAGGTCCGATGTTGGCTTCTTATGGAACCGGCTCATGTCCAGCCTGAACCTTCTGAGCATACCCCAGACCCTTCCTCTGTCCGAGGAGTACGTCTGGGCCGTGGGATCATACCCACCAGACGTCTCCCGGGGAAAGCCCGACTCAGAGGGCGGTTTGGGGGCAGTGGGCTGCTGTGGGGGATTTCCTGCCTTGCCGGGCTGGCTGCGGAAATCTCTTCCCTGCCATTGCTTTTCGTCCTGTCTGGCTGATGGACGCGAGTTCCAATTCCCTCGCGGAATGGAATTCGGAGCTGTTTTCCTATGCTGGGAATGGGGCCCATAGTTTGAGTAGGTAACCTTGGCTATAGGTTCCCAATTCCTGGTGTCCTTCCTATGCGTCTTGGGTGGAGGTCTTAGGGATCCTGCCTCGCACAGCAGGTCGGAGACCCGCCAGAGGTTGTTCCTGAACTCTTCCTAGTTGGTGGTGGCTGGATCCACCAAACCTAACGCCATCTTGGTCTCGTGGTTAAGACCTCTGTACAAGAGCGTCTTAAATCCGAGGGCGTTAAAGTTGTAACCACGGGGTGTCAAGGGGACCTTCTTGGCCAGAATGGCTAGGAGCTGCTTCCATGCTACGTAAGCGTTGGGGTTCTCACGAGGACCCTGCTGCTTCATGACATAGAGCACACCTGCACTCTGTCCGGGCCACAAAATCCTCACCACCTCTCTCATCCAGTCGTAGGCCTCGAGCCTAACCAGGCCTCGAGCCACCATGGCTGACTCAAGAGTAGGAAGCTCAGAGGGGGACATACAAAGCCGAGCCAGTTGGGTCAGGTCCTGACCATTGGCTGTCGGGTGAGAGTGTATCACCGCGTTCAACCACCTGATCCCGGTGGTTCTGTTCAATGGACCCAATTGGTCTGCTATGGTTTTGGCCTCAGTAGCACGTCAGGGGACCCTAGCCTCAGTGACCTGCGTCTCCTACTTCTCTTGTCTATCAGAACTGCCTTTTCCAAGGGGGGTGGTCCATTTCGTCACGGACCGTGTCTCTACAGGGTTGACCGGGACCTTAGGGTCGCTCCAGTCTGGATTGTGGGGAACAGTTGCCTGAGAGTCCTCTGTCAGTGTCTCTTCCAGAAAAGTCCTTTGCAGACATTGGGAGCAGCTACGGGCACACAGCCGAAATTAAGGTTTTGCACGTTTGGAGCTGGCTCTCCAGCGCAGCAATCTGTTTCTATCAAGCTGCATGACTAACAGCGTCCTGCTGTTCTCTTACTTGCCCCACCATGAATTTGGCCACAGACCGGGCATGATCCAGCTCAGCCTCTAAGGCGTGGGCTTTCTCCTCCCAAGTTTGCGCCACTACTGTGATGTTGTTAAGCTTCTGTGCTGACGCCTGCGCTATGGACGCAAAAGTTACCTTGTCTGCTCGTAGTCTTTCGACCTCGGCTTGAAGCAGGGCATTCTCCTTTTCTACGCTCGCTAATTTCTCTCTGGTTTCTACCAGGGCACTACTAGCATCTCTGTGTGTAAGCCAAAGTCCCCAAGCGGCCAAAGCAGTCTTAGATGGCCCGAATGGGTTCTCTGATTTCCGTGCCAGGGTGTACGCTCACGGAGTGTGGCAAAGGGATAGGCCGTCTGGAAGATGGTGTCCTTCCAGGGGCATTTCCCCTTACTCAACATCCATCTCTTGGTTACCTCTGACCTCTTCCTCCAACATGAGGTCCTTGATGGTGACCTTACCAACCTCTGCCATTTTACACACAAACCACAACTGTCTCTAACACTACCTACAAGCTACAAACTACAAACCACAAACGGGACCAGGAACTGGAGTGACGGGAAGGATCACCTAGACCCCTGGGAGACTGAAGGGAAACGAACTCTGCGAAACTTCTCTAGGAAAGAGGGACGGGAACCTATCTCCAGCCTGCCCAAACAAAGTCACTTTGGTACTCCCAGGCCTGGTTTTCCACCTCGACAGCACTGGGGACCAAAGGACAAGGTAACAGTTCTGGGACAGGGAAGTCAGCTAGACCCAGGGAACCCTCAGGAGTACTCCGCCTACCTGAAGGGGGGAAACGAACGCTCTGGAACTTACTACGCCGCCTGGCCAAGCAGCGGGGGAAAAGGGATGGGAACCTAAACCAAAACCGTTCCTAACAGTTTTTTGGGTGAGGGGCGCCTACCTCTACCTCGGGACAAACTTCTTAAAACCCTACACAAGTTGGCATGCACCCGAGATTCAAACAGCCGGGATGCACCCACGTTTTAACAACTGCCAGCAGGACGCACCCACACTCTCAAAGCTACACAACAACAACAACTGACGGGAAGCACCCGTATACTACTCTGGGGGGGGGGATTTCTACCCTAAGTGCTATTTTGCCTTGCCACTATGGTGTTGAATGAGTGTAGACTGTTCCTACCATGCTAACACTCTAACACTTCGGATCCCAGCCCACAATAGACCTCAAGTTAGGGATGTGATTCCCAGGACAGCTTGTGTACACCCCTTGCTATCGGACGATGGTTCACCGCCTAGTGCTAGTGACCGGGGCAGCTGACATACACAAACCAAGCAAGAAAGGGGAACAGATTTCCATCCAGATAGAATAGCTCTAGTGCTCAAACGCACAGACTCCACACACACGTGTTCCTGCCTAACAGCACTCTAACGACTTGACCGGCCGTCCCTTAAGTCAGTACCAGCCTGATTTGAGGAGGTTCATGACTCCTTCTCAAATTAGGGGTACCGGGGTTGCCTGTGTTGCTCCACCACTCTGTTACCCTGTGTACTAGGGGTCCCGGGAGGGAAACCAAAATGTGCTCAACTAAAGGTGGGGAAAATTAGCTCAGAGCACTGCTTAGCATTACGAGAGGCAGGGTAACGTAGCAAGATCTTGAACCCTATGTCTACGGGGTCAGGCCGAGTCAAGGAGAACACAGAAATTGAAACAATAAATGATATTTTATTAAACACAAGCAAAACAGTGTATGCAACACATTCACACAAGATAACTAAAGAAATAAAGGTTGGAGTGGTATAGAGGGATTTTTAGAGGAGTTGCTGTTTGGGTGATACTTCACCTGTCCCGAAGCCCAGAAAAATAGAGAGCAAAGCTGGGGTGCGATGTAGCTCAGCATGTGGGGCTGAGGGGAGGCTCGCGAAGCAAAGCGACAGCAAGGCGGGATCAAACTCGGGAGTGATCCGAGGAAGGTCTCAGAATAAAAGGTTTTTATAAGAAGTATGTGACTGCAGGCTATGCCGTACGTGGGGGAAAACAATAGATTTGGAGTTGGAGACAAAGCCTCCGAAAGGTCAGAATCTGAATGATTGAGTTATCGCAGAGGTTCTCAGTAGAGTAGCCAGTATGCAAACGCAGAGTACTTGGATACTGTATAGTTAACTCATCAAGCTGCCATCGCGGGCAGAGGCTCTTTTGTAGGTTGCGTGCATACTTAATTAGAGTACTTGCCTGGAGGTCTCCCAAAGCAACGAGTCAGCGATTCCTGGCCTGCCTGTATTGTTGTTTGAATATTATGGCAATCAACGGCCAAGCATGTTTACGTGCTTGTCCGGTGGCCTCGCAAGCATGTGGAAGGGAATAGAGAAGTGAAGTCGAATTGTGATATCAAAAGGATATCTTTTAATATCCCCAAAGCTCGGACTAGCCAGGGCAGTAACACGCCACTCATGCACCTTTTCATTTTCGGCTGGAAGCTGAAAATGATGTGTGATCGGGCATTGGTCCCAGGTCCCGAGCGCACTTGCTGTGCATGCGGAGCCTCTGGAGTCTTGGTGGTTGCTTTTTCAGCCCCAGGGCAGCCTGGGAAACTCCCAGGCTGTGCTGCAGAAGGAAAAGGCGGGGCTCTCACGTTATCTGCTCAGGAGCAGGCAGCTCGTGCGGAGCTGAAGCAGAGGGGACACGAGAACCTCTCGCTCAAGGCTGCTCGCACGATCCCTGCACCCCAGCACTGAAAAAAGGTAAAGTCCAGAAAGGACCTTAGTCTGACTTTGTCCATCCTTCACTCTAGAGACCATCATTCTTCCCTCTCTCTTTTTATGCTTGAAGAGCACATATTTCACCGCTGTGAGATGTTATGAAACCTTTAATATTTGTAAGTGAAGACATTTCATGTGTTATTACAAAGAAAACTAACCCTGCTTTATTTCTCTCTTAAGCCCTGAAAAGAGTTGGTGATAGTGTGGGATTGGTTGTTGCTCACCTTCGATTCCAAATATTAATTAATCTGATTGTAAGATACACTATTATCTCTCACGTTCCTTACCCATAATGACCTGAAGGCCTGAATTCCTGTCCCTTTTTCATTAAAACAAAACGGCAGTGATTTGTGCTGCCAAATTACTAACATTTGGAACCACTGATAGTTGGTATGTCAGGGCGGCAACTTGCAACACTGAACTATCTAGGAAGACATCACATAGGTCAGCCAAAATTATTTATTTATTTGTTTGTTTGTTTATTAAATTCATATGGCACCTTTTCTCCCAAAGTGGGACCCAAGGAGGCTTCCACAAAGTTAAAAAAAATATTAAAAATACTTAAACAATTAAAAACATTAAAAATATATACAACCATAACTTATAATAAATTTTAAGAACAGTGAATGCTTAAAAAAGCACTCTTGCTCAACCATTAAAGGTCTACTTGAAAAGAAATGGCTTAGTTTGCCTATGAAAGGAAAGCAGGGAGGAGGCTAGCCTAACCTTCTGTGAAAGAGAGTTCTACAGGGTGGGAGCAGCGACTGAGAAGGCTCTCTCCCGTGTCCTCAACAGGTAAGCCTGGGATGGTAATGGGGTCAAGAGAAAGCCTTTCCCTGCAGATCTTAAGATTCTAGCAAGTTCATATAGTTCATATATTAACCATAACACTTAGAATAGATGAAAGGAAGCAGAAGATACAAGACTATCAGTAAAGTTTATTGAAAGCAAGGACATGCCTAGTCAGATATTTGCATCACCTGCAGTGAGGAATACAGGTCAGCAAGATGCTAGGTGTTTCATCAGGGTAGAATTGTTCCTTTCCAGTTCACAAAAAGGTCATTGTGTTTCTCAGAAAAATGGACAAGTGTCTTCAGGGTCTCCTGCACACTCTTCTCCCTTGTCAGTGGTACTTCTCCCTGGAAAGAGAATGTGAATGACACCAGGAGTTGCACGATAGTGCCAAACAGGAGTGAGAAAACATGGTGAATGTCAGTTGAAAACAGACTTCATAATAACTGCATACCATTCCACATTCATGAGATCCAACATGGTGTACTGATTTGCCTTTTAGACCAGGATTCTGGAAGATAAGGTTCTGAATTCAACACACAGCCATAGAAACCCACTGAGGCACCTTGAGCAATTTACACTCTGTCAGCCTCAGAAGAAGACAATAAAACCTCCTCTGAACATATTTTACCAAGGTCTTATGGGTGACCTTAGGGTCACCATAAGTTGAAAACAACTTGAAGGCACATAACCACACACCATCAAAAGAAAAGGGGTAAATGTTCTTAATGCAAATTTCTATCTGTATTCCAGTCTGTAACAGGTATTACAGCCCTGCACACCCCCAAGGATTGACATGTTTTAATTGGCAAATAATATTCAATTGGCCCATAATAATTGGCTTTGATATAAATGATACCTGAGGTGACGTGTTAAGGTTATGCTGGAAGATGAAAATTCCTGACTGTAAATGTGACATGGCAAGGAAGGTCAGTCTCACTCACCTCTAGGCAGAAGACCCAGTCAGTTCAGGACAATGACACAGCTGCTCTAAATACAATAGGTGTGAAATATCTAGCTGGACTCTCAGAGTTGAAATAGGGAAGTTTTCCACCAAATTGGGATAGACTTAACCTTGGTCCCTGTGCATCTGGACGTTTTCCTATTCCTATTGTTTCTCCACCTCTCCACAAAATCCAGCTATCATGACAACCGTTATCCCCTTGTCACTAAAACATGAAACCCATTAACTCCTGTTACCCTGATTTCCGGGGGCCAGGGAGGGACACCTAAATGTGCTCAAACAATGGGGAGGGAATTAGCACAGAGCACAAATTTGCAATGTGAGAGGCAGGGTAATGTAGCAAGATCTTGAACCCTATGGCTACGGGGTCAGGCTGAGTCAATGATAAGGCAGATGTTGAAAATAATAATAATTGTTTATTGAAACACAATCAAACATATGTATGCAACACACTCACACAAGGAACTATAGAAACAAAGGTAGCAGTGGGATAGAGGGATTTTTAGAGGAGGTTTGGTATGGGAAATACTATACCTGTCCTGAAGCCTGGTAAGAAGCCAAAAAGCTGGGGAGCGTGGATTCTCAGCACGTGGGGCTGAGGGGAAGGCTCGCTGGACAAAGTGACAGCAAGACAGAATGGAAGCCAAGAGTGATCCGAGGAAGCGCTCAAAGTCAGGGGTTCTTATAGGGAAAATTGTGGCCGCAGGCTGGTCCGTACTTGGGGAAAACAATGAGTTTCGGGCTGGAGACAAAGCCTCCAAAACGTCAGTACTTTAGATGATTGAGTTATAGCCAGTTTGTCAATAGAGTAGCCAGTATGCAAACGCGGAGTGCTCGATAGTTGTATAGTTTACTCATCAAGCTGCCTGCGCGGGGCAGGGGATCTTTTTGTAAGCATACATAATGTGGTACTTGCCTTGAGGTCTCCTGAAGCTGCATTCGGCAATGACTGACCTGCCTGGATTGGGATGTGAATGGTTCAGCTATTGTCGGCCGCTCCAGTGTGCTTGCGTGTCCAGGGGCCTTGCAAGTATGTGGAGAGGAATGGGTACAGAAGGCCGAATTACTGATATCAAATGATATCTTAATATCCCACAAGCTTTGGCTAGAAACAGCGGCAACACTCCATCTGGACTTCATTGTTTGTGTTGCAACTTGCATTGTCCATGTAGCTGGGAGTGTAAGTCACAATCATGCCCTTGGGATATTTTTTAGGTACAAATACCCCTGATTTTAGGTTTCTCGCTGATCCAAACACCACTCTGTCCATCTAATTCCTGAACAGGAACTGTTCTTAGGTCCTTACCTAAGCCATTTCACTGTTTCCTCTGCTTTTCTCTGGACTGGAAAATATTGCCCAAATCTCTCAATGTCCTCTATCCCACTTTCCGTCCTTTCCTTCAGCCAGCGTTGTGTGAGTGAGTGAGTGAGTGAGTGAGTGAGTGAGTGAGTGAGTGCTTGAACCGTTGCTTGTGTGACTGAATCTATTTCAATAAAGCATATTTTAAATTATATTTTTACACTTTGGCTGATTCCTTTCCTGCATGAGTCTGTAAAAATTGGTAGGCAAAGTCTCACTAAGTTACCCTCTTCTTGCAAGCCTCCTACTTTGAGCTAATTATTTCCCCCTTTTTGCACAGAGGTCCTGGCATCATGGTGGCCCTCATGGCACCCACAGTTTGGACTAACACAGGCCCAAGAAAGGCTTTTTATTACAACAGGAAGTGATCCAGAAGTCAACTTCCAGGTCAGTTCCTATTGGACAAAAGGCCTCTCCTGCTCTTAAAACAGTCCAATGGGGGCACCTTGGCAAAATTGTTTTCATACCTCTGAGAGGGTTGGGAGCATCTAGGGACAAAAAGTATTGTTTTGAAAAACAGTGGAAAAATTGGGGATGGGGGGGGTCAAGAATTGGCCCTGGAGGCCACACTTGCCCCAACTTTCTTAACTAGTGGTTGCTCAATTGCTTTCTTGAAATATGAAGAGGTTCTAAATGGTACTACTGTCCTCTCACCAGTGTTACTTAAAATCTATATGAAGCCTTCAAGTGCAATTGCTGGGGTTTTGGAGCAAAGTTCCTTCTGTATGATGATGACAGGCCGCTCTGTCTCTCAGCAACAATTGAATTAGGTGTGGCTGTGCAAAGTTCCAAGCAATCTTTGAACTCAGTTATCAGCCAAATGATGGCAAACAAGCTGAATCTGAATGCTGGTAAAACACAACTTGTTCTTGGGTGGTTTCTGTGTCTGCAAGATTGATTTGCTAGCTATTCTAGATAGAATTGTAGTTCCTTTGAAATACAAGGTTTATTGTTTGGAGACATTTTAGACCCAAGTGACTTCAGAATGCCTTTTCCCAGGTTTTTCTGGTATGGCCCCTCTAATGTTTCCAGTGGTTCAGACGTTATTGATAATCTCAGGACTGGACTGATGCAATAAAGTATATGATAGTCCTCCTCGAGGCTGATCTAGAAGCCATAGCACTAACAGGATACAGCTTCTTAGTTGCTTTGCAGTTCCACTCCAAAGTGGAGTTGCTAGTTGAAATAAGGGACAGGGAACTTGTCTGTTTAGTGGCTGTGTAGAATTCCATAGCAGCATGGAATACCTTTAGGGTGTTATCTTTGCGGTGTTACTGCCCCACGCAACCCCCAAGATACTATTTAATTGGCAATATTATTTGATTGGCATTATGCACCAAGTGTGCGTAAGGACAGCCTGTCATACCATCATATTAAATGGATATATTTTACAGCCCATGGTGCCCACTTTAAATCACTGCATCTGCAACATCACAACCTTCAGCAGTTGTGACACTAATTATTCTGGAATCATAGAACCATATAATCTTAGAGTTGGAAGAGACCACAGGGACCATCCAGTCCAAATCCCTGCTATGCAGGAACACACATCAAAGCACTCCTGACAGATGGCCATCCAGCCTCTGTTTAAAAACCTCCAAAGAAGGAGACTCCACCACACTCCAAGGCAGCATATTCCACTGCAGACAGCTCTGACTGTCAGAAAGTTTTTCCTGAGGTTCAGATGGAATCTCTTTTCCTGTAGCTTGAATCCATATCTCCTTTTCCTAGTTTCTGGAGCAGTGGAAAACGAACCCATTCCCTCTTCTATATGACAGCCTTTCAAATATTTGAACAAGGCTATCAAGAAATGGCCATGTCCACTTCACTGTACAGTTCTATTGCCCAGTGTTTTTGGCCTTAATTTATATATTCTGCACAGACTGCTTACTCACTCTAATCTGAAAGAACAGTTAATGGAAATAAAGGCTGCTGGAGAGAAAACCGCCCTGGTTGTATCTCACAATGGTGAGGCCATAGCCAACATCTTCAAGGAGATAGTAATACAGGTCATCATTCATGGTGGGAGTCACTCTTAGGTTGGTCCCCTAAAGCAATGGGAGTCTTCAATGCAATATTTCATCCAATTGTTGTGATTTTGGCCTTTCAAATTACACTATTGTTTTGCCTCATTGGCATGGCATATTAGGTTCACCTCCAGCTTGTCCAATTGAGAGCTCTTGGTGAATTGGCCAAGTTAGCCAAGGGTGGGGTCTCTACTGGAAACCCCCAGCTGAGATAAGTCGGTCTCCTAGAGTCAAGAAAGGCCAACTTTAGCCCAGCCAGTGCTTTCTACATTCTGTGGATAATCTTGGGCAGCGTCTTCCTATGCTCGCTCTCCTGGCAGGTCCAGAGCCAGGAACTGCAACAAGCCCAATACATCACTGATCAGAAGGGTATCTTAGTGCAAGTTCAGGACCAGGAGGGCTGGTTGACTGTCTAGTTCACTGAGATTGGAACCTCTCTCTGATCGCCTGCCCTAGAGCAGGAGGGACCTCAGCAAGAACAGCCATAGATTTTCCTTCCCAGGCTGCCTTTGCATGCCTTCTAGAAATGTCCATGTATGGCTGGTTCAGCTTCATAGCTAGGCAGGTGGTTGTTCCCAACTCTGGAGTACTGGCTCAGACTCAGTTAGCTCCAGCTAGTCTACGCTAGCTCAGCAAAATAATCCATGGTTCGCCACGACTCAGCATTGCTTTTATTCACAATCCAAGTTACAGTGAATGTGTATAGATCCAGCACTCCAGTCTACTGACCCTCTGGCAACTCAAGCACCACCATCTCACGCCTGCATTCCGCGTGCTCTCAGCCCAAAGACACTGGTTTCCCTTCTCAAAGGACAATATCCACAAGGCTTCACTTCCCAAAATCTCCACAAGATGCCAACACCCTGTGTGGCTTAGCAGCCAGCTTTGGCTGGGGTGGCCCAACAGCTAACCTCTCTCTCTAGTTTCCTCCCCAAAATGCAGGAACTCTGTGACTCCACTCTGCAATTTGAAGAACCACCCTGAAAAGATGTCAATCCCAGTCTACCAATAAAAAAAATGCCAGTCACCAGTATATGCTGTTTCAATGCATCAGGTACCTGCTGAAAAACCCAAAACCTGAAGATGCTGCCCTATCCACCCTGATGATATCACATTTTCCCAGACATGAGGGGGAGTGGAACTCACAAACCCACTTCTCCAAAATCCCCAAAGACTAATTGCTGTGAATTCTTTTGGACTGGGGGTGTTACTGCCCTGGCTAGCCCGAGCTTTGGGGATATAAAAAGATATCTTTTGATATCAATAATTTGGCTTCACATACCCTTTCCCCTCCATGTGCTTGCGAGGCCCCTGGACAAGCACGCATACAGGCTCAGCTGATAATCGCCGTAATATTCCAAAACAATACAGGCAGGCCAGAAATAGCCGACTCGCCACTTTAGGAGACCTCAAGGCAAGTACTCCATTAGGTATGCACGTAACTTTCAAGAGATCCTCTGCCTAGTGCTGGCAGCTTGATGATCGGACTATACAACGCTCAAGTACTCTGCATTTGCATACCGGCTATCCTACTGACAATTTGGCGATAACTCAATCATTCAAATTCTGACCTTTCGGAGGCTTTGTCTCCAGCCCCAAATCTATTGTTTTCCCCATGTCCGACCTAGCCTGCGGTCACAATTCTCCTTATAAATACCCCTGACTTTGAGCACTTCCTCGGATTGCTCCCGAGTTCCAGACCGCCTTGCTGCCACATCACTTGGCGAGCTTCCCCTCAGCTCCACGTGCTGAGATACATCGAACCCCAGCCTCATTCTCCATCTTCTTCCGGGCTTCAGGACAGGTTTTGTATCACCCGAATCAACTATCCCTCTGAAACCTTAGTTATCTGTGTGCGTGTGTTGCTTACATTGTGTGCCTGTATTTAATAAAGATCATTCATTACTTTCAAACCGGTCTGCTTCTTGACTTGGCCTGACCCCGTAAACACGGGGTTACAAGATTCCACTGCGTTACCCTGCCTCTCGTTTTGCCAACCAGTGGTCTTGACTAATTTCCCCAATTTGTGTAATTGCAAGGTTATTTAGGTGTCCCTCCTGGGACCCCCAGAATACAGGGTAACAGGGGGCTGGAATCACTCTCCATCCCAAGCATTGAACTTTCTGATTCAAAGAGCTTATGAATTGTGCCATGAATTGCCCGCATCAAACTTTTCTCCGTTTTCCTCTATTGAAGGAGTGTTGCTCAGTTGAACTTTGTTACTTCTTTTGAAATTTGACTTTACTGTATTTGAATCCTGATGTTCCGGTTGCTGGAGTTATATTTGCATATTTCTATGTCTCTTGTGTGCGTGCTTGTTAGAAGCTCTTTCTTTGTTTCCTTTCTTTCCCCTTGTTTGCAAACATGATTGGTGACATTTTTACCAAATTTATCATCCCACGAAGTGTTTGGCTGATGAGAGCAATGAAGGTAAAATAACTCACCCTAACCCTCTTTCCTGAGCTTATCCTTAACTACCTGTATTCCATCCCCCGAAATCCACCACATTGGAGGTGTGTGGTGCCTTCCTCAAAGAAAAATGAAATCTTATGGCACCCCACAAAGGTTCCATGTTGGAGGGGGAATTGTTATCACCTTGCGCACCCCCCAAGATTAATTGGTAAAATTATTTTATTGGCACTACATTAATTGGTGCTGATATAAAATGGAAAGCTGAAGTGATTGGAAGATGGAGCTGGAAAGAAGCAAATTACTGGCTGTAAATGTGAGATAGCACAGGTCAACCTCACACCCTTCCAGGTGAAACCAAAGTCATTGTCAGGCAGATTGCAAGGCAACTCTAGAGACAATAGTCTTATACTAAGAGCAGAACATCTCAGAGTGGAAGGGGGAAATCCTCATCAAATCGAGATTGTTCTAACCCTGATCCCTCACACCTGGAAGTTTCACTGCTTTGTCTTCCCAACCTCTCCACAATACAGAGATATTACAACAGCTGTGTTACCCTGATTTCTGGGGGTCCCGGGAGGGACACCTAAATGTGCTCACAACAATGGGGAGGGAATTAGCACAGAGCACAAGTTGGCAATGCGGGAGGCAGGGTAACGTAGCGAGATCTTGAACCCTATGTCTACGGAGTCAGGCTGAGTCAAGGATGAGGCAGATGTTGAAATTAATAACAATTGTTTTATTAAATCACAACCAAACACATGTATGCAGTACACTCACACAAGAGGTTTTAGAAATAAAGGGAGGAGCGGATAGAGGGATTTTTAGAGGAGGTTTGGTATGGGAAATACTATACCTGTCCTGAAGCCCGGTTAGAAGCAGAGAAGCTGGGGGCCATGGTTTCTCAGCACGTGGAGCTGAGGGGAAGAATAACTGGACAAAGAGACAGCAAGGTGGAATGGAAACCAAGAGCGATCCGAGGAAGGGTTCAAAGTCCGGGGTTCTTATAGGGAAAATTGTGGCCGCAGGCTAGTTTGTACTTGGGGAAAACAGTGAGTTTGGGGCTGGAGACAAAGCCTCCAAACGGTCAGTACTTTAGATGATTGAGTTATAGCCAAATTGTCAATAGAGTAGCCAGCATGCAAAAGCGGAGTGCTTGAGAGTTGTATAGTCCACTCATCAAGCTGCCTGTGCAGGGCAGGGGATCTTTTTGTAAGTAGCGTGCATACGTAATGTGGTACTTGCCTTGAGGTCTCCTGAAGCTGCATTAGGCAATGACTGGCCTGCCTTGATTGGGATATGAATGGTTTGGCTACTGTCGGCCACGCCTGTGTGCGTGCTTGTCCGGGGGCCTTGCAAGCAAGTGGAGAGGAATGGGTAGAGCAGGCCAAATTATTGATATCAAAAGATATCTTAATATACCACAAGCTCGGGCTAGCAATGGCGGTAACAATCCCCCCCCCCTCAAATGGGCGATGTTGGGGACAATATTGGTCATTTTCCAATTAAAAATCAAAAATAGTTTTAGAGTCAAATAGGGGTCTACAGGATCAGAGGTAGTATTTTGTTACTGCCCTGGCTAGTCCGAGCTTTGGGGATATTAAAAGATATCCTTTTGATATCACAATTTGGCTTCACTTCTCTATTCCCCTCCACATGCTTGTGAGGCCACCGGACAAGCACATAAACAAGCTCGGCCGTTAATTGCCGTAATATTCAGACAACAATACAGGCAGGCCAGAAATAGCTGACTCACTGCTTTAGGAGACCTCCAGACAAGTACTCTAATTAGGTATGCAATCAACTTACAAAAGAGCCTCTGCCCGCGATGGTAGCTTGATGGGTTGACTATGCAATACCCAAGTACTCTGCATTTGCATACTGGCTGCTCTGTTGAGAACCGCTACAATAACTCAATCATTCAGATTCTGACCTTTCGGAGGCTTTGTCTCCAACTCCAAATCTATTGTTTTCCCCCAAGTACGGCATAGCCTGCAGTCACATACTTCTTATAAAAACCCTTGATTCTGAGACCTTCCTCAGAACGCTCCCGGGTTTCATCCCGCCTTGCTGCCGCTTTGCTTGGCGAGCCTCCCCTCAGCTCCATGTGCTGAGCTACATCGCACAGCAGCCTCGCTCTCCATTTTTCTGGGCTTCAGGACAGGTGAAGTATCACCCAAACCAGCAATCCCTCTACAAATCTCTCTATACCACTCCAACCTTTATTTTCTTTTGCTATCTTGTATGAGTGTGTTGCATACACTGTTTTGCCTGTATTTGATAAACATCATTTATTGTTTGAACTTTTGTGTGCTCTTTGACTCGACCTGACCCCGTAGACATAGGGTTCAAGATCTGGCTGCGTTAACCTGCCTCTCTTAATGCTAAGCAGTGTTCTGAGCTGATTTTCCCCACCTTTAGTTGAGCATATTTTGGTGTCCCTCCCGGGACCCCCAGTACACAGGGTAACAATTTCTCCATAGGGAAAGGGAATTTTGGGGAAAAGCAAAGGGTTTGCTACCTTATAAAACATTCTTAACTAAAACCTAAACACATTCACACAAAGGCATAGCAATAATAAGCAATAAACAACAATAAATCATCCCAACAATTGAGAAGCAGTAGTAAGCGAGCAGTTGAGGCAAATGTCAAATTGCAAAAGAGTTGAGTCTTTGAAGCAAAGCGTGCCTTCCAATGAAGCACTGCAAGTCTTGAGCAAAGAGAAAGTGGTAGCTGTTACAATGTATCCAATTTTGCAAAACTAGCTAACAATCGCGAGCTGGCTATTAGCTGCTTGCATCTTGCAGATCTTTGGAGAAAGGAATAGTCCATGTGAAGCTTCTTCGGGGATCAAGAAGGGAAAAGTCTTTCAAAAGTGGGTTTTTAAGTCGAAAGTCCTTTGTCTCTGTCGGGAGGTGTTTGGGTCAGCTCCCCCCCATGGTCACACAGCTGCTACAGAGGGCTTGGGCATCTTCTTGGACTGACTCCCAATTGGAGCTGCAACTTTCTTCTTCACCCCCCCTTGATACTCAGGGGAGATGGTTAGGTCTGGGGGGTCTTCCCGGTTCTCCGGAGCTGTTGACCTATAGCTATTTTGGCAACAGAACTGTTACTGCCCTGGCTAGTCTGAGCTCTGGGGATATTAAAAGATATCCTCTTGATATCATAATTCGGTTTCACTCTCTATTCCCTTCCACATGCTTGCGAGGCCACCGGACAAGCACGTGAACAAGCTCGGCCGTTAATAGCCATAATATTCAAACTACAATACAGGTAGGCCAGAAATAGCTGACTCACTGCTTTAGGGTTCAAGATCTCGTTAAGTTACCCTGCCTCTTGTAACGCTAAGCAGTGCTCTGAGCTAATATTCCCCACCTTTAGTTGAGCACATTTTGGTGTCCTTCCTAGGACCCCCAGTTCACAGGGTAACAGAGTGGTGGAGTAACGTGGCCAACCCTGGTACTCCTAATTTGAGAAGGAGTTGTGAACCTCCTCAAATCAGGCTGGTACAGACTTAGATGACGGTCAGTCAAGTCGTTAGAGTGCAGTCAGGCAGGAACACGTGTGTGTGGAGTCTGTGCGTTTGAGCACTAGAACTATTCTATCTGGGTGGAAATCTGTTCCCCTTTCTTGCTTGGTTTGTGTATGTCAGCTGCCCCGGTCACTAGCACTAGGCGGTGAACCATCGTCCGATAGCAAGGGGTGTGCACAAGCTGTCCTGGGAATCACATCCCTAACTTGGGGTCTATCGTGGGCTGGGATCCGAAGTGTTAGCATGGTAGGAACAGTCTACACTCATCCAACACCATAGTGGCAAGGCAAAATAGCACTTAGGGAAGAAATTCCCTCCCAGAGAGTACGGGTGCGTCCCATCAGTTGTTGCTGCGTAGCTTTGAAAATACGGGTGCGTCCCGTCCTTGTTAGGAGTTAGACAAAGCGGGTGCATCTCGCTAGTAGTTGTGAAAATCGCCGGTGCATCCCGCTGTGTAATTTCGGGTGCTTCCCAGGTGGCTAGCCGACTAGGTGAGGGTGGTGAGTCCCGACCTAGCCTAGGGTTTAGAGGTTAGAGGCTAAAGCCCATGGTAGAGGAAGGTACCCCTCACCCAGAAAACCAGTTAGGGACGGTTCGGGTTTGGTTCCTTACCCTTTTCCCCCACGGTTTGACCAGGTGGCGCTGTAAGTTCCACTGGGTTCGTTTCCCCCCTTCAGGTAGGCGGAGTACTCCTGAGGGTTCCCTGGGTCTAACTGACCTCCCTGTCCCAGAACCGTTTCCTCGTCCTTTGGTCCCCAGTGCTGTCGAGGTGGAAAACTGGGCCTGAGAGTACCAAAGTGACTTTTATTTGGGTAGGCTGGAGATAGGTTCCCATCCCTCTTTCCTAGAATAGTTCCGTTGAGTTCGTTTCCCTTCAGTCCCCTCAGGGGTCTAGGTGATCCTTCCCATCACTCCTGTTCCTGGTCCCGTTTGTAGTTTGCAGTTTGTAGTTTGTGAGTTGTAGGTAGAGAGTTGTGGTTTGTGTGCTAAAATGGCAGAGAGTAGCAAGGTCACCATCAAGGACCTCATGTTGGAGGAAGAGGTCCGAGGTAAACTAGAAGGGTGGGTTTTGAGTAGGGGGAAATGCCCCTGGAAGGACACCATCTTCCAGACGCCTGATCCCTTTTCCATCCTCCTTGAATCGTACGTCCTGGCACATAAATCAAAGAACCCTTTCAGACCATCTAAGGCCGCTTTGGCCGCTTGGGGACTTTGGTTTACACCCAGAGATGCTAGTAGTGCCCTGGTAGAGACCAGAGAAAAGTTAGCTAGTGTGGAGAAAGAGAATGCCCGGTTTCAAGCCAAGGTCGAGACGTTGCGTGCGGAAAAAGTAACTTTTGCGTCCGTAACGCGGGTGTCCGTCCAGAAGCTGAATAACATCACAGTAGTGGCGCAAACATGGGAAGAGAAAGTCCACGCCTTAGTGGTTGAGCTGGATCATGCCCGGTCTGCGGTCAAGTTTATGGTGGGGCAAGTGAGGGAACAGCAGGAAGCTGTTAGCCACATAGGTTGCCAGAAACAGATTGCTGCGCTGGAGAGCCAGCTCCAAATGTGCAAAGCCTTAATTTTGGCTGTGTGCCCGGAGCTGCTCCCAACGTTCGCGGAGGACTTTTCTGGGGAGGCACTGCCGGACGATGCTCAGGCAACTGTTCCCCACAATCCAGACTGGAATGACCCTAAGGTCCCAGTCCACCCGGTAGAGACTAGGTCCATGACTAGACGGACCACCCCCCTTGGAGAAGGCAGTTCAGATAGGCAAGAGATGCAGGAGACGCAGGTCACTGAGACTAGGGTCCCCTGGCGTGCTAATGAGGCCAAAGCTATTGCAGACCAGCTGGGTCCTTTAAACCGGTCCACCGGAATCATGTGGTTAAACACGGTGATCCATTCTCACCTGACAGCCAATGGTCAGGACCTGACCCACCTGGCCCGACTTTGCATGTCCCCTTCCAAACTCCGTACTCTTGAGTCGGCTGTGGCGGCTCGAGGCCTGGTTAGGCTGGAGGCACATGACTGGTTGAGAGAGGTGATGAGGATTTTGTGGCCCGGACAGAGTGCAGATGTGCTCTATGTCATGGAGCAACAGAGTCCTCGTGAGAACCCTGAGGCTTACGTGGCACGGAAGAAGCTCCTTGCCATTCTGGCCGAGGTCCCCTTGATGCCCCTTGGGTATAACTTTGACCATCTCGAATTCAAGATGCTCCTGTACGGAGGTCTTAATCATGAGACCAAGATGGCATCAGGTTTGGTGGATCCAGCCACCACTAACTGGGAGGAGTTCGGGAACAACCTCTGACGGGTCTCCGACCTGCTGCGGGAGGCAGGATCCCTTAAACTTCCCACTAAGACACATAGAAAGGAACCCAGGAATTGGGAACCCATATCCGAGGTCACGTACTCAAATTATGGACCCCATTCCCAACATCGGAAAACTGCGCCAAATTCGGTTCCCCGAGGGAACTGGAATCCGCACCCAACTCCCAGGCAGGACAACAGGCAGTGGCAGGGAAGAGATTTCTGCAGCCAGCCCAGCAAGGCAGGAAGTCCCCCACAGCAGCCCACTGCCCCCAAACAGCTCTCTGACTCTGGCTCTCCTCAAGAGACGTCTGGTGGGTACGATCCCACTGCCCAGATGTACTCCTCGGACAGAGGAAGGATCTGGGGCATGCTCAGAAGGTTCGGGCTGGACATTAGCCAGTTCGACAAGCAGCCAACATTGGAGCTTTTGGAAGCTCTGGATAAGCAACTTCAGGCAGGAAGTAAACAACCGGTCCAGCCTGTGACCGACGGCCCACCTCCAGCTGGATACTATCCTAACCTGGATCTGCAAGCATAGGGGTGCCCTTGGTTCAGGAAGCTTCTCTGCAACGTTATGGCTAGGTTGAAGCTGGACAGGTGGGGAAGGTTCTGGGTGAAGGCAGGCATAGGGACTGAGAGGGATAAGACTCCTGCCACCCTTCTTGTAGACTCTGGTGCAGTAGTAAACGTGCTGCACCCCAAACTTGCGAGGTACGGTGAACCCACGCCCGAGCATGTCCAACTTTCTGGATATGGCGGAGGGGGTCACCAAGCTAGGTCATGGACGGGCATCCCAATGTCTATAGAGACGTTTCGTTTTCAGTTGTGGGCGTGTGAGAACTGGGGAGAAGACGACGGCCTTTTGGGCATTTTCTCAGGGGAAACAGGCTCACAGTTGACTACGCAAACGTGTTTCTATGGCAGTTAGACCAGGGACCAGTAGAAATTTCGACCGTGCACTGCTGTGCCGCCATTAAAGCTCCTGCCCCTATTCCAGTAACGATTGAGCAACAGGTATGTTCACACCCAGAGGTGAATCTGGCTACCGCCTCACCCTCCGTGCAGATGCTTTGGTGCCGCCTTGTCCTCAAGGGCCATGGCACCGTTTTAATTGTGATGCTGGTAATTGTAAAGGGGGCCACAGCTAGTTACGGCTCCATTTCGATTACCATTGTGACTGGAGAGAAAGGTTCCCCGGAGGCATGTGGGTCCAAGACCAGCCTCCATACTGAAGTGAGCGTGTGGGTCCCAGACCAGGAGCTGGCGTTGCCACTCTTGCCGGTAGTTCCGGAGACCCAAGAGAAGGATTGGAAAGGGAAACCCCCAGATGGGGACGCCCTTTTGATAGCACGACAGTGTGATGGACGTGCTTTGCTTCCCTTCATGGGATGGCAACCCCCATGAAGAGGTGGTTGCTCCAGCTCCCCTCTCCTTCCCCCTTCCCTTGTAAATAGACCCTTTAGGATAGTAGCTTTTTGTAGTAACGGAGCCCCCCTCTCTGTGTTCCCTACAGGAGGACGGAATGGGACTGCTCCTGAGGATTACAGTTTTGTTTGTCGTGATGGGATACGCCCTTGGAACCTCGCCTGAATCTAGCCATGTTTATACAGATTGGCAGTTCAATGTACAGGCAGTGTGTATTGGAACCCATATCCAGAGGTAGAAGCCTTGTTGATGGGGATGCCGCTGCTCCCCTGGTTCAAGAAAAGGTACCCCTTTGAGTTGTCCACGAATTTCCATATACATTCTAGGAATAGATTGAGTGCAGTGTTAAGGATGGCCATTGCCAGCGAAGAGGTTAAACTCAACCCCAGCATGGCCACAGCAGCCGCTCCCATGACCGCCAGAATAGTCCGGGGTGACCACAGCTATGCACCTCTACTAGTGCTTAGCTTCACTTCTGACAACTGCTGCCCTACATGGGTATGGAAAATCTGCATGTTCCACTGCCAGAATGCTACCCTGACCCTGACAGGTTGTAAGTTCTCCTGTGGGAAGATGTCGTGTCCCGATTCTGATACTCACACCTCTCCTCCACCAGAACGTCACCTGGTTATATATGTGGGTAGTTCCGTAGTTCGCAAAGACATAGAAATGGCCGCTTACTCGAATGTCCAACCCATAATAACTAAAATGATACTAAATTTAACAGTTGTCAACATCTCAAGAGTAATTCCAACTTGCCAACCGTACCTAAAACTAGCATGGACACAGTGGGAACACTGGGAGAAAAGATGGCTGTCTTTCTCCCACCCACACACTTGCCCTAAGCGGAGTGTCTTAGGAACCGCTTTAGGTGGAATTGGAACTGGCAGCTCATTCATCAACGCTATAGATAATGAGATTTTAGCAAACAAATTAGGCGTAATTGGCACCAAAACTAGAGACACTGGAATATCCTCTGCTGCTGGTCCAACCAACCTAGCGAGAGGAGTAGATCTAATCAGTCAATTGCTCTCACAGTGGGTTGGCATCGAGTGAGACGTAATATCTGACCTTGGCCGTGTTCTACAGATCGCTACCCATGACTTGTCAATAGCGATACAGTGTGCGCAACTGCAGAGCACCGTGATCACCTTTGCCACTTAGGTGATCCAGGCCAGCCTCATGGGCTTAATGCACCCCGGGATCCTGAGCCTACTCCGAGAGCGATACCCAGAATTGCTGGAACACCCTGCCACTTTGGAGCAAATACGGCACGCCACGTGGAAGAGCCTAACTCTCACTGTGGACGTTGCCCATGAACGGATTCTGGATCCAGTAATTCTACACCCAGTATCCCATTTAGGACTCCCCCTCATAGCCACTAATGCCACTTTGCTGCCCCCACGGATGTACCATTGGTCCAACGGTACACACTCTTTTGATTTAGCTGGCTGCCTATTCAACCGCCACTGGATCCAGTGTTTCCACAACCTTAATGGTCTCAGCCACGGCGATACCTCCGAATATTTGGTAGTACCGGTAAACAACACAGTCATGGCCCAGATTACCCGTGAGTGCTTCTGTTTAAGGACTCCTTGTACCAACTTGATAGTATTGCCTAGTGGTACGACTGTAAGAGTAAACCGCACCGCTGGGAACCCCTGTTTTTGTTCACAGATGGTCCAAGACTGTTTTGGCCAGAACTTCTATCTCCAGCGGGAGATACGAGATTATGTGTTTGAAAGTGCCTACTCACCTACAGAATCCGAGTTAGTTGGATTAAACCTTGAGGACGAGATCCCTGTGTCTTTATGGCTCAGGAATCTCACCAGTTTGTCTCAACGAGTAAAGGAGATCTCGAACTCCCTCCACCAAATTGCCTTGACTGTTAACCATACTGCTCAGACCATAGTCAGCACCTCAGAGGAGTTGAAATCCGCCGCAAAACATTCATGGTGGGATATCTTTAATTGGTCCTCCATGGGCCAGGCTATAGCACACTTCACTCTCCACCCTTTAGTCATTTTGGTGGTGTTTCAGATCATTTTGGTAGTCAGTCTTGTTGGTTTGGTGTTTTGGATTAAGAAACAGATCTTCATGTTACAAGCCGTCCATTTTTATTAAGAGAAGAGGTTCCCCCGTTTGTAAATAGTTGCTTGTTGTAGAATGTATAGTGTGTTTGAGTCTATCCTTTAACCTTTTAAGGGAGGGTGTTTTTGTTTTTGGAGGAAACAGATTCTTGGGATGGCTGTCCCAAGTTCCTCTTGTCCTCTGAGGTAGATCGGGCCTGCAGAGTCAGCCCTGATACTCTGAGGAAGGTGAGTCGGACCGGAGCACCGATCGCTTCTCACTCCAAACGCCAGCATTCTCTCACTCGAAGGGATTGCCTTGTGCAAGGGCGTTCTGGTGGGATTAGGGCGAGACGAAGGGGACCTCATGACCCTCCCAGGAGAACCAGATCTGACTCTGGACTCCCAGTCTACTGCCCAGGTATGTCCCTCATCCCATTGAGGGCCTCCTCCCCACTTCTTTCGTGTGACTGGATTGTTAGGGTGAGAACAATTGGCACCGCTATTTTGTTTGTTGCTTCATGCAATTTTGACTTCACCAATTTAGAACCGCTCTCCGATGCCCCATAAGGGCCAGAGACCCACACAATTGGCCTGACGACCGGCCCCGGTGCATTGTGTCTCATTTGCATATGTTAGTAGGACATTTGCATACATGCATCCAACCAGCCGGACCAATCAGCTAGGGAGTCAGCGTCCGCTCTGGCAACGAGCAAGTGTACACTCACTTGTCTCTGATTTGGTTTATTCCATCTTTTTCACCAGTATTGGGGGCCCTGCCGCCAGGCAGAGCAAAAAAAAAAAAAAAAAAAAAAAGGGTCAGAGCCTAACTTAGTTCAGTCTGAGCAGGTGAGTACCGCTGCCATTGCAGACAGGGCTTCAGCAGGGGCAACTTATGTGTGGGTGTTTGAAACAAAGCGCCCTGCTGATGTGATCCACAGCTACGGCCCATCCAGTGAAATACTGGATGGAGCAAAATTTGCCAGCCTGACCTCAGGTTGGTCCATCTGACCCCTGAGCTTTGCAGGTCCGGTCTTACTCAGAGTGAACTACAGTTAGGAACTCGACTTCCCAAGCTCTGGCAGACGTGTCACCAGCCTAGAGTGACCATGATCTGCAGTGGCCTTAACATCGCCTCTCCTGGTATGGTTTTAAGGTCTGGTCCCATCCTGTGTCCACCAGCTGCTCCCGGTAGATCCCCCTTCAAACAGATCTCATTCCCAGTAGACTTTGAGTCGGCCATTTGCATTAATGGTATACATCGGATAATAAACATGTCAGTTCTTCTGTTAAAACTCTAATAGGTCTATTGCTCCAGAAGACTGAGAAGATCCCGAGGTCGTACCATTGCCCCCAAGTACTGTAGGGGGGGTGACGAAGAAAGTTGCCGCTCCATCTGATGGCCGAGGCTTGGAGATTCCTGGTTCTTCGACGACACCTGTGACTGTGAGGGAAGGTGACCACTCAGCCTTCTGATTGCGAAGACGGATTTTTTGCCATTCCTACTACCGTTTGCTGACCCGAGGAAACCTATGGACTATTCCAGGCTCCAAATTCTGCAAAGACTCTTTGCTCCTGAACTCGCAGCAAGCCAGGCTGCACAGACTTGGACATTTTGTTGTTGTTCCTGCTCCGTTGCCCGGTTGGACTTATGTTTTGCTTGCCCGCTCCAGCCAAAAGACTTTTCCTGTTGCGAGGGGGGGCGCCAAGACTTTTGCTTGCACCTCACCTCCCCTGGACTACGAACTTTCATTGCAAATTGCACTGTTTGCTCCTTGGGTTGTCTTCATTGCCAGACCATGCATTGGACTTACAGTATTCCATTGATTATTTCATTGATTGCTTCAGATTGCATTTGCTATTTATTGCCATTTGCTCATTCTTCGACAGTTCCCTATGGACGGGACATTGGACACTGTTTATTGTTTAATTGTTTATTATTGCATTATTGACATTGGTGTGTGTGTGTTTAGGTTTAGGTTGTAGTTAGGAACGTCCCTATAAGATAGTAATCCTTTGCTCTTCCCGGAATTCCCTTTCCTGAGGAGTGATATGGCTACCAACCTGCAAGCCCCTATTTGACTCTAAATTGATTTTTGCTTTTTGATTGGAAAATGTCCGATATTGTCCCGAACATCGCCCATTTTGTGGGGGGGGGATTGTTACTGCCCTGGCTAGTCCGAGCTTTGGGGATATTAAAAGATATTCTCTTGATATCACAATTCGGCTTCACTTCTCTATTCCCCTCCATGTGCTTGTGAGGCCACCGGACAAGCACATAAACAAGCTTGGCCGTTAATTGCCATAATATTCAACCAACAATACAGCAGGCCAGAAATAGCTGACTCACGGTTTTAGGAGACCTCCAGGCAAGTACTCTAATTAAGTATGCACACTACTTACAAAAGAACCTCTGCCCCGTGATGACAGCTTGATGGGTAAACTATGCAATACCCAAATACTCTGCGTTTGCATACTGGCTACTGTATTGAGAACCGCTGCAATGACTCAATCATTCAGATTCTGACCTTTTGGAGGCTCTGTCTCCAACTCCAAATCTATAGTTTTCCCCCAAGTACGGCATAGCCTGCAGTCACAATTCTCTTTATAAAACCCTTGATTCCAAGACCTTCCTCGGAATGCTCCCGAGTTTCATCCCGCCTTGCTGCCGCTTTGCTTGGCGAACCTCCCCTCAGCTCCACGGGCTGAGCTACATCGCACCCCAGCTTCACTCTCTATTTTTCTGGGCTTCAGGGCAGGTGAAGTATCACCCAAACCAGCAATCCCTCTACAAATCCCTCTATGCCACTCCAACCTTTATTTTCTTTAATTATCTTGTATGAGTGTGTCACATACACTGTTTTGCTTGTATTTAATAAACATCATTTATTATTTCAACTTCTGTGTTCTCCTTGACTCGACCCGACCCCGTAGACGTAGGGTTCAAGATCTTGCTACGTTACCCTGCCTCTTGTAATGCTAAGCAGTGCTCTGAGCTATTTTTCCCCACCTTTAGTTGAGTACATTTTGGTGTCCCTCCCAGGACCCCCAGTTCACAGGGTAACAGAACTGACAACAATGTTATCCAATACACAGATAAAATGCAAATTACCAGCTCAGCGCCTGATGGGAGTTCAAGTTGAAACAATTTTTGCTCGCTGTGAGCTGAAAGAGTATGTGAGAGCGAGGATTTCAGTAGCTCCCAAGTATAAAGCTGTTTTGGCCGTAGGAAGGCCGAGAAGGGAGTGAAGTTGTGGATTCAGAACCCGCATCAATCCGCCAGCCCCGCGGCCGGGTTAGCCAAAGTCATTCCAGAACAAGCTTGGATTGAGATATCCAATGTCATTCAGGAATGCCGCCTGGTTCCAGTTAGCAGACAAATAGCCAAAGTCATCCCAGACAGGATGAGGTCTCACTTGGCAGTTCGCCAAGGTCCCCCCCATCGCTCAAGCCCAGAGCTGGACTCCAAGCCTGATGATGTATACCGAGGGCTTTAGGGTCTGCAGGTATGGTGCTGGTAGCTAGATGAAGGTTCTGAGTGCACAACTTCCCTACCTCAAGAAAGCTGGATTCTGAGGCAGGCCTGAGAGATGGTCACCTTCGGATAGGCTTTTGGAACCAAATGGGACATTCAATTTAAAACAGTTCATACTATCAATAAACTATTTACAAACTACGAGCCTTGGAGCTCTCAATAAAATCAGCCAGCTTGTAGCTGGAAAATCTGTTTCTTGACCCACAGTGCAAGCCCAATCAAGCATATGGCTAGTATAATCTGAAAGGTGACTAGAATTATTAAAGGGTGCAAAGCGAAGTAAGCGATCGCTTGCCCCGTGGACGACCAGCTGAAGGTGTCCCACCATGACTGATGTGAGGCTGACTCCAAATCTGATGATTCAATAATTACTTTGGCGGAGCGATTGACTGTTAATGTAATCTGATGGAGGGATTGTGAGACCTCCAGTACCTTACGGGCGAGGCGGGTGAGATTCCGTAGCCATGTGGACACGGGAATCTCATCCTCGATGTGGAATCCGACTAGTTCAGATTCTGTGGGCACATATCCAGTTTCCAAGATATAATCCTTTATCTCCCGCCTGAGATAGAAGTTGTTTCCAAAACAATCCTGTGCGTGCTGTGAGCAAAAGCAAGGGTTGCCACTGGTGCGGTTGATGCTTACTGTCGCACCACTAGGCAGTACTGTTACATTTGAACACGGGGTTCTTAAACAAAAGCACTCTTTATTAATCTGTGCCATTACTGTATAGTTTACCGGTATGATCACATATTCAGAAATATTGCTATGACCAAAACTATCAATATTATGAAAACACTGTACCCAATGGTAATGAAATAAACAACCAGATAAATCAAATGAGTGCGTACCGTTGCACCAATGATACATTTGTCGGGGAACTAAGGTGGCATTAGTGGCTATTAAGGGTAGTCCTAGATAGAATAATGGATGTAAAATTACTGGGTCCAGAATCCTCTCGTGTACGACTTCCACCTTGAGAGTTAGGTTCTCCCAAGTGGCATGCCGTATCTGTGCCAAAGTGGCAGGGTGTTCTAGGGACTCTGGGTAGCACTCTCTCAGAAGGCTCAGGATCTTCGGGTGTATTAATCCCATGAGGCTGGCCTGAATCACTTGAGTGGCAAAGGTGATTATGTTGCTTTGCAGTTGCGTACACTGAATAGCAACTGAAATATTGTGTGTCGTGGTTTTTAAGACAAGACCGAGGTCAGACACTATATCTGTCTCTGCGCCAACCATTGCGGTAACAATTGGCTGATGAAACCCATTCCTCACGCCAGGTTAGTTAAACCAGTGGTGGAAGATATACCAATTTCTTTAGTCTTAGAGCCAATCATGCCTAATTTATTTGCCAATATCTCTTATCCATAGCATTTATTATTGCGCCTGTTACTGCCCTGGCTAGTCCGAGCTTGGGGGATATAAAAAGGTATCTCTTCATATCACTAATTCGGCTTCACATACCCATTCCCCTCCACTTGCTTGCGAGGCCCCCGGACAAGCACGCATACAGGCTCGGCCGATAATAGCTGTAATATTCAAACACAATACAGGCAGGCCAGAAATAGCCGACTGGTAGCTTTAGGAGACCTCAAAGGCAAGTACTCAATTATGTATGCATGCAACTTTCAAAAGATCCTCTGCTCTGCACCGGCAGCTTGATGATCTGACTATACAACGCTCAACTACTCCATGTTTGCATGCTGTCTACCCTATAGACAATTTGGCTATAATTCAATCATTCAAATTATGACCTTTCGGAGGCTTTGTCTCCAGCCCCAATTCCATTGTTTTCCCCAAGTCCAACGAAGCCTGTGGTCACAATTCTCCTTATAAAAACCCCTGATTTTGAGCGCTTCTTCGGATCACTCTTGGTTTGCATCCCACCTTGTTGTCACTTTGTCCAGCGAGCCTTCCCCTCAGCTCCACGTGCTGAGATCCACGCTCCCCAGCTTCTCCGTTTCCGACCGGGCTTCAGGACAGGTGAAGTACTACCCAAACCAACAACTCCTCTAAAAATCCCTCTATCCCACTCCAACCTTTATTTTTGTAGTTTCTCTGTGTGTTTGTGTTGCATACATTGATTGATTGTACTTTTAATAAAATTCACATTTGTTATTTCACTCTGGTGTGCTCCTTGACTCGACCTGACCCCGTAGACATTGGGTTCAAGATCTCGCTACGTTACCCTGCCTCTCGCAGTGCTAACTTGTGCTTTTTGAGTAATTTCCCCAACTTGTATAATTTTGAGAGCAATTTGGAGTCCCTCCCGGGACCCTGAGAAATCAGGGTAACATGCTGTCAGTGCCTATTCCTCCTAGGATGGTCCCTAGGACGCTTCGCTTAGGGCAAGTGTGTGGGTGGGAAAAAGACAACCACCACTTTTCCCAGCTCTCCCACTCTGTCCATGCTAACTTCAGATAAGGCTGGCATGCCGGAATGACTTTCAAAATATTAACTACAGTGAAATTTAGAACCATGGTGGTGACAGCGGGTTGGGAGTTTGAGTATGCGACCACCTCTATATCCCTACGTATTATGGTACTCCGCACATACATGGCAGGGGAACTAGCAGAAGAAGGGGTATGAGTAGGGGTATCTGGGCACCACATTTTGCCACATTTGAATTTGCAACCAGTCGAGGTATGGGTGAGGTTACAGCACATGAATAGAAAGGTTTTCCACTTCCATGCCGGGTGACAATCCTCATAGGTGAACCTAATCACAAACAGGGAGGCATTGCGGTACCGGCTCCGGACCATTCTGAAGTTCAACGGAGATGGGGCAACGGCCATTTCTGTGTAGAGCTTAGCTTCTCTACAGACCACAGGCATTCGTAGCTCAGAGCTAAGCCTCCCTCGGGGGTGTACCTGTATCTGTGAATACAATTCAAATGGGTACCTCTTCTGAAACCAAGGTAGCAGCTGTGAATTTCGTAGTAGGGCTTCTGCCTCCTGGTAAGGATTCCAGTGGCAGACCACCTGCACGTTGAATTGCCAAATGGTGGTGAATTGGGTGGTGCATTCGCGAGAGGCTCCGAGGACACATTTAACTAATGAAAACAGTACTGCAATCCACGTGAACAGTCCCATTCCGTCTCCCTGTAGGGAACACGGATACGGGAATCCGTCACTACTATGACTATGTACAAGAGCTATTTACAGAAACGGGAAGGCCAGAGGAAGTGCCACTTCTTTCTGTCCCGTTTAGACAAGGATCATTTACCCATTGTCGAAGACCTCGTAAATGGAGACAAACATCTCAGACAAATTAATGGCTGGCACTTCCTTGCCATTTACAGAAGCTTGGTAAATCACAGGGTTCACGTTAGGCTTTTGGGCGCCTGGATCAGGAATTATCACTGAGGCGGGATCAACAGACTGACCTTTCCATTCCTTAAGTGGGGAGAAGTGGAACAACTTAAGCCAGTCTCCCTTCTTCCTCGGTATGCGGACCTGGTAGACCGCAGGGGAAATCCTTTTCACAATGGGGACGGGACCCACCCACTTAGCGGCAAGAGAGTGCTTGTCCCTATAGAAGTTTCTATAAAGGACCAGCTGCCCTTCTTCCCACTGGCACGGGTGATGAACCCATCCCAACCTCTTGTCCATCTTTTGCAGGTTCTTACCTAGTTGCTGTGCTACCTGCCTATGTATTTGTCGTATATGCTGAATCAGATTCTTCACCCACTTGTTATTCAAAATGATGGGTTCCAAATCTGAAGGCAAACTAGTGTTGATCCAGAAGGCTTCTGGCAACATCATTTTACGCCCGGTCATAACCACGTGTGGCGTAAAACCATGCGATGCCATGGTGCCTCTGAATGCCATCAAGATAATGGGCAGTTTGACATCCCAATCCTTCCCCAAGGAGCGCACAACCTTCTGGAGTGCCTCCTTCAAAGAACGGTTGGTATGTTCTATCTGTCCGGAGATTTGCGGGTGATGCGCAATGTGGAATCGCTAGCATATGCCCAGAGCCTTGCACAATTCTTGGGTCACCTCTCCAGTGAAGTGAACGCCAAGATCCGAGTCAAGGTCACGTGACACCCCCCAGCGAGCACAGACATTGTTGAACAGCAGCCGCGCAGCTGTGCTAGCTGTATTGTCTCTGCAGGGGAATGCCTCTACCCATTTGCTAAACGGATCAATTACCGTCAAGCAGTACTTGTTCCCTCTAGGTGTAGTGGGCAAAGGACCTAAAAAGTCTATTTAGATTTGGGTCCAGGGACTCTCAATTTGTTGATGCTGAATGGGAACTTTGGGACCGGAGGCGTCAACGTTGACCATGGCACAAGACAAGCAATTGTCAACCCACTGGTTAACATCTTGCTTCATCTGGGGCCACCAACCGGTTTCCCTCACTCTGTCCAACGTGACTCCTCGTCCACGGTGTCTCTGCTCATGAACGAATGGGATCACGTCTCTGCGGAGGTCTTTGAGCACTATCCAATGGCACTGGCCACTGGTATCGACGGTCCAAAATACTCCATCTAGCTGTACTATCTTAAAGTGGCCAGACTTGTAAGAGCCGTTTCTGACCAGTTCTGCAATCTCTGGGTCTCCCCTCTGAAGTTCGCCCAAGTCAAACATAGGGGGAAGCAACAGCTGCTTGGGATTGACAATGATGGCAGCGATGGGGGCCCCATTGTCCCTGGCAAAGGCATCCGCCCGGTTGTTCCACACACAAGTAGCTGTGCCTTTCTTTTGGTGCCCTCGGACATGAGCAACCCATGTAGGGGCAGTTCTCATCTGCAGTTTTCAAGTCATTTTGGATCCAGATTGGAAGCCACGCACTGGCTGCTTTAGCAGTCCAATCTGAGTCAGTGTAGATGGCTAATGGGCAGTCAAGCGGTTCGTGCTCTAAGATAACCTTTAGAGCTTATACTTCGGCTGCTTGGCTAGAGTGGGGCCTGGCTTTTCCCGGTAGGGTGAAGGAGTCTGTGATGCGGATTGCTCCAAAGCCTGTCCGTGGGCTACCATCCACGTTCATGGAGGAACCATCACAGAATCAACGTGTAAAGCCTTGCAATTGAGCCTCTTCAAGAGAAGCTCCCCATTCGACCAGCCAATTGGTCATCTGCATAGGTGGTAAAGGACATTCATGCGTGGCTCCGGTCACAACTAGACCATAGGGAACCGGTGGATCTTGTGGTTGTTTTTGGAAATCCACTCCACGTGACACCAGGGAAACGGTCCATTTGGCTATCCGAGCATTGGATACCTGGCCATTCTGGACCTTTCCAGATAAAACGTACTTAAGGGGTGTGTGTGGGGAGTCTGGACAATCACACGGGTGCCTCCAATCATAAATTCCCAGTGTGTTAGACCCCAGACTAGTGCTAGGCAGGTTTTCTCGCAGGGGGTGAATTTAGCCTCATGAGAGTTCAAAATATGGGAGGCATACACTATAACACACTGAGTGCCATTCAGTTGCTGTGATAGAACTGCTCCTATACTCCTATCTGAGGTGGTTACTTGTATGAGGAACGGTCTAGATATATTTGGGTGTGCCAGTGCTGGTGCTTTGATAAGGTCCTCCTTCAACTGTGCAAAAGCCTGTTGTTGTGCAGCTCCCCACTCCCACTGGGCATTCTTTTTCAACAGGGCATATAGAGGCTTTGCCTTGGTGGCGAAAGACTCAATAAAATCCCTGGAGAAATTGAAAGTTCCCAGGAGCGAGCGAAGAGAATGCACATCTGTGGGGGCAGGTAATTTCGCAATTACCTCGACCCTTTGTGCATCAGGAGTGTGTCTTTCTGCTCCTAGACAAAGACCCACGTACTTGACCTCTGTGGTCACCAACTGTGCCTTTTCCCTACTGGCTTTGAATCCAGTGTCCCTAAGGATAGCCAGTACTTCATGGGTAATGTCCCTAGTTTTGTCTTCCGAATCTGAATGGATGAGGATGTCATCCACGTAGGAGAAGATGTGGGCTCGTGAGGCTGGCTGCAGCCCAGACCACATCTTGACCACATGCGTGTGGCAGATGCTGGGGCTCGAATGAAAACCCTGCGGCGTTCTTTTAAATACGTACTGTTGCCCTTGGAACGTGAAAGCGAACTTATACCAGCACGCTTCATGTAGCGGTATTGAATGGAAGGCGTCAGCCAAATCCAATACACTATAATATTTGGCGCCAGCCACAATAGCAGACAAGATCTCATTGTATTTGGCCACGACTGGCGCTACGGGGTGAGTGACAGAGTTCAAAGCTCTGAAATCCACTGTCATTCGCCACGTTTTACCGTCGGCCTTGAGCACAGGCCACAAGGGCGCATTACAGATGGACTACATAGGAGTGATTACATCCCACTTGATGAGTCCTTCAATCATCTTTCCTATGCCTTCCTCTGCCTCTGCAGGATACTTGTATTGCTTCTGCGGCGGGGGATCCTTGCCTTCAATTAACACACAAGCACCCTTCACCTTGCCACACTCAATTTTGTCTCTAATCCGAACTTCAGGGAATGCTTGTACCCATGGGTCAGTAGCCACACACTGCACGGGGGCAGGGGCCTTAATAGCAGCACAGCAGTGGACTGCGGAGATCTCGGGGGGCCCCTAGTCTAACTGCCATGAAAACCCGTTCGCGAAGTCCACTGTAAGCTTATTTCCCCAGAGGAATCCGATGCCCAAAAGGCCTTCATCTTCCCCGCAGTTCTCACAAGCCCAGTTTAAAACTCAATGTGTTGATGGACATAGGGATGTTAGTCCATGTCCTAGCTTGGTGTCCCCCCCCACCATATCCAGTCAACTGGACAGTCTCGGGGGTCGGCTCACCGTCTCTCACTAATTTGGGGTGCAGCACATTCAGCGCTGCACCGGAATCCACAAGAAGGGTGGCAGGAGTCTTGTCCCTCTCGGTCCCAATGCCTGCCTTCACCCAGAACCTTCCCCACTTATCTGGCTTCAGTCGAGCCACGACGTTGCGGGGAAGCTTCCTGGACAGGGAGCACCCCTATTCCTGCAGGTCCAGGCTAGGACAGTATCCAGTCGGAGGAGGGCCGTTGGTCACAGCGCTAACCGTCTGCTTACTTCCCGCCTGAAGCTGCTTCTCCAGGGCCTCGATAAGTTCTGATGTTGGCCTCTTGTTGAACTGGCTCATGTCCAGTCCAAACCATCTAAGCATATTCCATATCCGAACTCTGTCTGAAGAGTACGTATGGTCTGTGGGGTCATAACCACCAGACATCTCCCTAGGAGCACCGTTGTCCGGAGTTTGCTTTGGGGCTACGAGAGGCTGAGCAGAGTTACCGGTCCAGCTGGGCGGACCGCAGGGGTCCCTAGCCCGCCACTGCCTATTGTCCTGTCTGGGAGGAGGGCACGAGTTCCAATTCCCCTTGGGAATGGAATTCGGAGCTGTCTTCCTATGCTGGGAATGGGGTCCATAGTTGGAGTATGTAACCTCCTGTATGGGCTCCCAAGTCCCTCCATCACATCTATGGGATTTGGATGGGGGCTTCAGAGAACCAGACTCGCGAAGCAGGTAAGCGACCTGCTGGAGGTTGTTTCCGAATTCTTCCCATCCAGTGGTGGCAGGATCCACTAACCCTAGGGCCATCTTTGTCTCGTGGTTCAAGCCTCCCTACAATAGAGTCTTGAACTCCACGTGGTTAAAGTTATAGCCACCAGGAGCTAGGGAAACCTTTTTGGCTAAAATGGCCAAAAGCTGTTTTCTGGCCACATATGCTTCTGGGTTTTCTTTAGGGTCTTGCTGCTCCATGACATAGAGCACACTCGCACTTTGTCCGGGCCACGAAATTCTAATTACCTCCCTCATCCACTCGTGGGCCTCCAAGCGGACTAGCCCTCGGGCGGCCATGGCAGACTCCACCATGGGTTGCTCGGATGGTGACATGCACAGCCTCGCCAGCTGGGTTAAGTCCTGGCCGTTGGCTGTGGGGTGGGAATGGATCACGGTATTTAACCACATGATCCCTGTCTGTCTGTTCAGAGGACCAAGTTGATCTGCAATCACCTTGGCCTCTGTGGCTCTCCAGGGGACTTGTGTCTCAATTACCTGAGTCTCCTGTACTTCTGGTCTATCTGATCCTCCCTCTCCTAGGGGGGTGGTCCATCTGGTCATGGACTGTGTCTTGACCGGCTGGACTGGTACCCTGGGGTTGCTCCAGTCTGGGTTGTGGGGAAGAGTGGCTAGAGCATCCTCTACCAAGGGCTCTTCAGTAGAATCACAAGCAAACGAGGGGAGTAGCTCTGGACACACCACTGAAATCAAGGCCTTGTGTGTCTGGAGCTGACTCTCCAATGCAGCTATCTGCTTATGGCAAGCCGTGTGACTAACAGCCTACTGCTGCTCCTTGACCTGCCCTACCATAAACTTGGCTGTAGACCTGGTGTGGGCTAGCTCAGCTTCTAAAGCATGAGCTCTCTCCTCCCAAGTCTGAGCCTGCAGAGTAGCATCACTCAACTTTTGTGCGGTGGCCCGCGCGACAGACGCGAACTTTACTTTGTCCACGCGCAGAGCCTAAATCTTGGCATTAGGATGGGCAACTTCCTTTTCTGACTTGCTAAGCTTATCTCTGGTCTCTACCAGGGTCCTTGAGGCATCTCTGGCCATCAGCCAAAGTCCCCATGTGGCCAAAGCATCCTTTGATGGCCCGAACGGGTTCCTTCACTGGCGCGCCTGAGCATACACCTCTCTTAACGCGGCAAAGGGATCTGCCGTTTGGAAGCTTGTCTCCTTCCAGGGGCATTTCCCCTTGCTCAGCACCCACTTTTCTAATTTCCCTTTGACCTCCCTCTCGAGCGTGAGGTCTTTAACTGCTTCCTTACCACTCTCAGCCATTTTGCACTAACACACAAAGGGGACCAGGATCTGGAGGAATGGGTAGGATCACCGAGACCCCTCGGGGATTTTAGGGAAACCAACTCTGCGGAACCTAGCGAGGAAAGAGGTTTGGGAACCTAACTCCAGCCTGCCCAGAAAAAGTCACTTTTGTCTGACTAAGCCCAGTCTTCCACATCAACAGCTTAGAGACAAAAGGATGAGGAAATGGTTCAGGGACAGGGAGAGTCACCTAGACTCCAAGGAAAACCTTCACGAGTACTCTGCCTGCTAATGAAGGGGGGAAACGAACCCAGTGGAACTTACAATGCTGCCTGGCCAAGCAGCGGGGAAAAAGGGGCAAGAAACCAAGCTGAACCGTCCCTAACAGTTTTTTAGGTAAGGGGGCCCTTCCTCTACCTTGTGCTAAACCTTCAGAAACCCTATTCTAGGTTGGGACTCACCACCGGCACCTACTTCACTAGCAGTCGGGATGCACCCGAATTCAAATTCAGCCGGGACACACCTGCGCTTACTAAACTACAAAATGGAACGCACTCGTGTCTCAACCTGGGGGGGGGGATTTCTTCCCTAAGTGCTTTTTGCTTTGCCTAAAGTGTTGCCTGCATGTGGACTATTCCTAACACCCCAGCGCTTCGGATCCCAGCCTGCGATAGACCCCAAGTTAGGGATGTGATTCCCAGGACAGCTTGTGCACACCCGTTGCTGTCGGCCTTGATTCACTGCCCGAGAACTAGTGACCAAGCCGGGGCAGCTGACATACACAAACCAAGCAAGAAAGGGGGACAGATTTCCAACCCAGATAGGGTAACTCCTAGAGCTCACACACACAGAGTTCTTGCACATGTGTTCCTTCCTAACAAAGCTCTAGAGACTTGACCGGCCGTCATCTAAGTCTATACCAACCTGATTTGAGAAGGTTTGCGACTCCCACTCAAATTAGGGGTACAGGGGTTACCCACATTCTCCACCACTCTGCTACCCTGATTTCTGGGGGTCCTGGGAGGGACACCTAAATGTACTCACAACAATGGGGAGGGAATTAGCACAGAGCACAAGTTGGCAATGCGGGAGGCAGGGTAACGTAGCGAGATCTTGAACCCTATGTCTACGGGGTCAGGCTGAGTCAAGGATGAGGTAGATGTTGAAATTAATAATAATTGTTTTATTAAATCACAACCAAACAAATGTATGCAGCACACTCACACAAGAGGCTATAGAAATGAAGGGAGGAGCGGATAGAGGGATTTTCAGAGGAGGTTTGGTATGGGAAATACTATACCTGTCCTGAAGCCCGGTTAGAAGCAGAGAAGCTGGGGGCCGTGGTTTCTCAGCACGTGGAGCTGAGGGGAAGGCTCACTGGACAAAGCGAGAGCAAGGTGGGATGGAAGCCAAGAGCAATCCGAGGAAGGGCTCAAAGTCCGGGGTTCTTATAGGGAAAATTGTGGCCGCAGGCTAGTTTGTACTTGGGGAAAACAGTGAGTTTGGGGCTGGAGACAAAGCCTCCGAAAGGTCAGTACTTTAGATGATTGAGTTATAGCCAAATTGTCAATAGAGTAGCCAGCATGCAAACGCGGAGTGCTTGAGTGTTGTATAGTCCGCTCATCAAGCTGCCTGCGCGGGGCAGGGGATCTTTTTGTAAGTAGCGTGTATACATAATGTGGTACTTGCCTTGAGGTCTCCTGAAGCTGCATTAGGCAATGACTGGCCTGCCTCGATTGGGATATGAATGGTTTGGCTATTGTTGGCCACGCCTGTGTGTGTGCTTGTCCAGGGGCATGCAAGCACATGGAGAGGAATGGGTAGAGCAGGCCAAATTATTGATATCAAAAGATATCTTAATTTGTCTCCCACCGCCCTCGTGACCACAGGTGGCAGGGGGGGACACCTTTGCTGCCCTCCCATGAAGAGGAGACCACACATGCACTGTGCGACAAGGGTCGCACAGTGGGATGGGAAGGGGGCGGGGTCTGCAGATCCCTCTTCAGGGCCGTGCCGCCCCTTCCTCAGCCTCTTTGTTTGCGGGCGAGGCTGACGGCTGGGGTTGTTGCTGCTGGCCCTGAAGGCCAGCCACGTGGCGGACTGAGAGGCCTTTGTTAGGGCAGCGGGGCGGTCGCTGTCGCGGCGGCGGCGGCGGCAGCAGCGACAGAATCACCTCGTCAGTGGTGGGGAGGCTGTTGCTTCTGCCCCCGGCACGGCGGCCCTCGCCACGCCCCCGTCCCGCTTGCCCGAGCCTAGCCGGCGGCCTCTGCTGCATCGGCAGCAGTGGGCTTTCCCCTCGCCCCCCCACTCTTTGTTTCGCTGGGAGGTTGACGGCTGGGGTTCTTGCTGCTGGCCCTGAAGGCCGGCCACGTGGTTGCCTGAGAGGCCTTTGTTAGGGCAGCGGGGCGGTTGCTGTCGCAGTGGCAGCGGTGACAGAATCGCCCTGTCAGTGGGGGGGAGGCTGTTGCTCCCGCCCCCGGTGCGGCAGCCCTCGCTGTGCCCCCATCCCGATCGCCCGAGCTGGGCCAGCAGCCTCCGCTGCATCGGCAGCAGCAGGCTTTCCCCTCACCCCCTCTCTTCCCTCTTTTTTTTTTCCTCTCTCCTTTCTTCCTCCTTTTCCACACTCGTCTGCGCCTCTTCCCCCCTCCCTGGGATGATCTTTGGCAGCCACAGGGTTGCCGTGGGCCCCCTAGGCCCTGGGGAGGGCAGCGGTGGGACGGCGGAAGTTCGAAGCAGCCCATTAGGGGGCCCTGGGGCATTTGTGGGACCTATCTGGGGAGAGCAGTTGCTGTGGTCCTCCCTGCCTCCCATCTCTCATTTATATATATTATATTATTATGTTGGAGGGAAGGTGCTCTTTTGCAGGTTTGCCACATCTGGGCCGTGAGAGAGTGTCCAGTGGGCCTTGGTGGGCTGAGAGAGTATGATCATATTGTTGTGGGTTTTGTTTTGTTTGGTTATGGGAGTTAGGGTTTATTAGGTCTGCCAGTGGTGGTGATGGCTCCCAAACGAGCTTCATCAGCATCCAAGGGCAAGCAGCCCACCAAGAAGGCCACGCCAACCAAAGGGGCCATGCTGGCCAAAGTGGCCATGCCAACCAAAAGGGCCACACCAGCCAAGGCCTCAGCTGCCCCAATGTCAGTGTCCTCATCGTTGGATGAGGATGGGGGAACAGATGTGGCGGCCGCCATTTTTGCTAAGCTTCGAGCCATTGAGAGTGGCTAGTGGCCTGTGGGGTAGAACAGGGGAAGGGAGGAGCAGAGGGTCTCCATGCCAGTGAGTGTTATTAACCAGATTTTGGCTCGGCTAGACGCTATTGAGAAGGACAGAGCAGGTGAGAATCGGACAGAATCGCCTCCAGGGAGGGGGGAACAAGCATCCTCATCACATGTCAGTTGGGAGGCCGGGCCCTCAGGAGAGTCGGAAGCAGCAGGAGCAGCACTGGGTGAGTCTATTGGCCACGAGGAAGGTACTGCGTCCGTAGCATGGCCCTGGAGTTTCATTACACCACCGAGGAATATGGTATGGGCTCCGCCAGCAGGTTTCCCAGAGTTATCATTTTCTTCTTCACCTTCTTCCCTTGGGGAGCAAATGTCACCCTCTCAGCTGCCATCAAGGGTGGAGCTGCATTCCCACGATGTGTCACGGGAGTCAGGCAAGGATGCAGGCCTTGAGGAGAATGCAGGTGGGCAGTCAGGGGTATTGGACGAGCACCTGACCTCAACCACTATTGAAAAGATACTGAAGGGAGAATACGTGGACCTATTCTCCCTTTTGTATCGAGAGCTTGATAAGAAAGAGAAGGAGGATTTGGACGCAGGCGAGAGGGAGAAATTGAAAAAACGCAGGATTGACAGGAACTGGACTAATTGGTTTATAGGTTATCTCATTTACATGGACGTCATAGTTAAGGCCCAGCCCTCCAGGGCTCACTCCCTGGTGGTATATTTGAACACGATTTTCAGAGCTCATGCAGATTTTGCTGGGACTGGGTGGCTGCACTACGATGAGAAGTTTAGGATGAGGGCAGCAAAGCAGCCAAGCCTGCGATGGGATAGTATACACCCTGAATTGTGGATGCAGACGTTGATGCCAGCTCGCCCCATTTTCGGTGAGAGGTCCCACTCCGGTCATCTGGTGCAGTTCAATAAGTCTGGAGGGCCTCCCCGCACTCAGGGCTCGCAGGAGCAGCAGCAAATACAGCTCTGTTGGGAATTTGGGATGCAAGGGTTTTGTGCCCGTCGCCCTTGCAAATACAAGCACCTATGTGGGATCTGCTGGGACCCTCACTCCATTCGCAACTGCAACAAGGGGAGAGGGGGAGGGACAAGCCTCAGGGATGGAGGTGGCAAGTGGGGACCAGGAAATCAGCCACCACTTCACAAAGGGGCCCAGTCCAGTTAATGTGGAGAGGTTGCTGGCTTGGATCCGCTTTTACCCGGACCGAGCCGCAGCCCTATATCTGGGGGAGGGATTTACTCAGGGGTTCCGGATCCCAAGTAGCGGATCTCAGCAGTTTTTTATGGCCAATAACCTTAAATCAGTAATAGACAAAGAGCATGTAGTGAGGGAGAAAATTAGGAAGGAGGTTGTTGAAGGCAGGGTATTAGGTCCATTTGACCAGCCTCCCACTCCCAGTGTTAGAATTTCCCCACTAGGAGTTGTCCCTAAGAAAGCTCCAGGTGAATTCAGGTTAATCCACCATTTGTCTTACCCCAGGGGTGAATCCGTTAATGATGCCATTCCGGCTGAGTTATGTTCGGTTAGGTATACTTCGTTCGATGCAGCTGTACCGGTGGTGTGCAGGCATGGCGTTGGGGCCAAGCTGGCCAAATCGGATATCAAGTCAGCCTTCCGCCTGCTGCCCATTCATCCATCTGACTTTGAACTTTTGGGATTCGCCTTTGAGGGCAAATTCTATTTAGATCGCTCCCTCCCCATGGGATGTTCTGTGTCTTGCTCTGCTTTCGAGACATTCAGCACCTTTTTGGAATGGGCCATCAAAAGTAAATCAGGCCTTAAGGGCATTATACATTATTTGGATGATTTCCTATTCATAGGATGCTGCGGTTCTGGGCAGTACACATTCCTCTTGGCAGAATTCACATCTCTTATGGGGGAGTTAGGCGTGCCCTTGGCACATGAGAAAACCGAGGGCCCCACACAGCAGCTTACATTTCTGGGCATTGAATTGGATACAGTCAACCAAGCTTGTAAACTGCCGCTAGCTAAGGTTCAGGATCTCAGGTCAAGGGTGGCTTCCTTCATGAGTAGGAGCAAGGCTACCCTTAAGGAATTTCAGGAGATCGTAGGGCACCTGAATTTTGCCTGCTGGGTGGTGGCACCCGGCAGGGCGTTCCTTCGGCTCTTGTGCGACGCCATGAAGGCCATCACCAAACCGCATCACAGAATTAGGATCACCAGAGGGATTAAACTGGACTTAGGAGTGTGGCAGGAGTTTCTGGTTGACTTCAATGGTGTCTCTTTTTGTCGAGATGAAATCAAGGTTAGGGATGCACTGAAAATATCATCGGATGCAGCAGGATCCATCGGTTTTGGTGTCTTTTTCAGGGGCAAGTGGTGTGCACAGAGATGACCCGAGAGTTGGGCAGAGGCAGGCCTCACAGCTGACCTTACATTTTTGGAATTTTTTCCAATAGTAGTGGCAGTTCACATCTGGGCATGTGAATTAGCAAACACTTCAGTCCACTTTTGGTGTGACAACTTGGCCACAGTCAGAGTGATTAACTTTCTCTGCTCTAGGTCGCAGCACATCATGCGCTTGGTGCGGGCTTTCACGCTTCAATGTCTCCGTTTTAACATAGTCTTTACAGCTGTACACGTTCCTGGTGTGGATAATTCCTTGGCTGATTCTCTCTCCCTTGTGCAGATGAAACGTTTCAGAGAGCTGGCACCAGATGCTGCCGTCCTCCCAGAACCGATGCCCTTCGATCTGTGGAAGCTTGGCGGGATGAGGTAGCACAAATCATCAGTATGTCAATTGCGCCCAGCACCAGAAAGAGTTACAATAAGGCCACTAAAGAATTCACTAGCTTTCGGAAATCTAAAGGGTTACATGACACATGACCACTCCCGGTGGACCATATTTTGCATTTCTGCTTGTCCCTTAAGGAAGCAGGCCTCTCCCCTCAATCCATTAGATCCCGCATGTCCGCCTTGGCTTTTTGGTCCAAAGCACAAGGCTTCCCTGATCCCACCAGCGATTTTAGGATACGCAAATTTATCAAAGGGTGGGTCAGGCAAAAAGGGATGGCCCGACATGACAGGCAACCACTTTCTCCTGGCATTCTGAAGGGTTTGGGCGGCACATGGGAAGTCTTGTGCTCTTCTGCGTACGAGGCTCTCTTGTTTCACCCGGTGGCTCTCACTGCATTTTTTGGCGCATTGAGGGTAAGTGAGTTGGTGGTTCAGAGTAAGGGGGACAGGTCTGGCAGGGCCCTAGAGTTTAAGGTCCTGACCCGGGGCGAGCAGCATTTACGCCTTCACATAAGGGGATCGAAAACTGACCAGGCCAGGCGGAGCACTGTGGTTACTTTACAAGAATGTTCTGATGCCGCTTTATGCCTGGTCAGGGCGCTGAGAGCTTATACAGCCAGCCGGGGGACACATTAGGGGCCTCTGTTTTGTCATGCTGACACAACCCCGCTCTCTAGGTATCAATTCTGGGCCATCACAAAAAAGGCTTTGACCTTTCTAGGCCTACAAGGCACCAAATTCGGTACGCATTTATTTCACATAGGCGCAGCTTCCACTGCAGCTTTGATGGGCATGAATGCTGACGACATCCAGAGGATTGGGAGATGGAAGTCCAGGGCGTACTGCCGCTATGTCAGGCCGATTCACCTGTTATAACGTTTCTGGTTCATTTCAGATCGTCCTGTTCTGGCTGGGAGGAAGCGAGTGCTGATCTGTGGTCACAGTTTCATCTTTTGGGCAGAGCGGCCGGCTCGTGATGGCCATTTTGGCCCGCATTTGGGATTGGGTGACCGAACCTCGCTCCAATGGCTTGGCAAGAGAGGCCTTCGCTGGCATGGCTTGTTGCCTACGCTGTTTGGGGAGTGCCATGGGCCTCCGCCTGATGTGTCGGTCATTCACCTGGGTGGTAATGACCTTGGACTTCTAAAAGGAAAGGCCTTGATCATACAGACCATTCATGATATGCAGCTTATTCTCAATACTTGGCCTGGCACCTGCATTGCTTGGTCTGCAATGATTCAAAGAAAAGTGTGGGGTGGGGGAGGGGATCCTTGACCCTTGGAGTTCACTCTTAGGGGAGCGAACAGAGAAATTCGCAATGCTTTGAGACAGGGCTTGGGTCACTATATTCCTCACTGTGACATTGTCTTTAATAAACCTGAGCTGTATAGGCCCGACAGGGTACACTTGTCATCTGAGGGGAATGAAATCTTTCTACGGGATTTGAAACGGGGGCTTGAAGCTATCCTGAGTGGGAGTTGGGGGGATAAGGACTAAGCAAACACTTTCCCTTATCCATGGCTGGTAGGGGGCGGTCTAAGGGTTTTGGTGAGTACCTATGGCACCCTTTGGTGTAGGATAAATGCTGTCCTTGAGGCAGGCCCGGGACTTGCCCCTACCATCATGAGATGGGGGGGTTGCGGTTTGTGGGCTCGCCTTCCAGAAAAGGGCCGGCCAAAGTTCTTAATCCAGCCTCATGGGTTGGCTTTGGGGCCCGGTACCTCGCCCAAGGAGGGCTGGGGAAGAGGTCTGGAGCTGACCCTTGCCTTAGCCTACTCATGCTGTTGACCCCCCCTTCTCAGGCCATAAGTTCAAGTTCATGGTCAAGTTTAAATTCGTAAGTTCACGGTCAAGTTCATTTCCAGCTTTATGTTAATTAGGCATACATTAATAAATTGCCCTAGTTTAACCCAAGCCCTGTGTGTGGTCTCTTCATTTCATGGGTTGGGCAGCAATATCCCACAAGCTCGGGCTAGCAATGGCGGTAACATCTGTTTCCCATTTTGTCACCTAAACCCTCAGGCCCTTTTCACACAGCGTTTGCCATGTGAAAGGGTCCCTGGAGCGTTGCATGATTGTGAGGAGTGATCTGCAAGACGCACTCACAATCGCACAATGCTCCAGGGTAGGGCAGGCATCGCTCGCTCACTTTTTCATTTTCAACTTTCAGCTGAAAATACTGTGTGATCTTGCATTGCTCCAGGGTCCTGCATGCACTTGCTGTTCGTGCGGAGCCTCCGGAGCTGCAGTGGTCTCGCTTCCTGCTCCAGCGCAGCCTGGGAAACTCCCAGCCTGGGAAACTGCGGAAGGAAGAGGTGGGGCTAGGTAGCTTGTGCAGAACTGAAGCAGCGGGGACACAAGAGCCTCTCGCTGGAGGCTGCTCACGCGATCCCTGCACCCCAGCACTGAGAAAAGGTGAGTTGCGGAAAGGGCCTAAGACCATTAACTTTGTCCAGACCTCATTGTTTGTGTTGCAGCTCCAAATGTCTGCTTGGCTGGGAGAGCAATTCACACCCATACCTGTAGGGTAGTTTTTGGATATAAGAACCCTTGATTTTGAGTGGTTTAGTGCAGTCTCTCACCTTGCTGAACACCATGTTGTCTCTTTGATTTCTGAACAAAAACTGCCCTTAGGTGCATACCTATGCCACATTGCCACTTTTCTTGGTTTTTCTCCAGACTATTATTTATCACTCAAATCCTGAAAAGTTTTCTATCTACACTTTCCTCCTTTACCTTCTGTTAGTCCTTGTGTGAGTGTGTGAGTGCTTGGATCTTTTGCATGCTTGTGTGAATCTTTCAATGAAAATCACATTTTATTTTACTGTCAGAATCTCTGGTTGGTTCTTTCCTTCAAAGACCCCATAAATGTAGGTGGAGAAGATCTCACTAAGTTGCCCCTCCTCTTGTGGCCTCCTAATTTTGAACTAATTAATTCCCCATTGTCACGTGGAGGTACTGGCATCACAGGTGGACCCCTAAGTCAACCACATTTTGGGTTAACAACTGAAGGCTCTGAAGTGGGTACTATTTGCTAATGGGCATAGCTTACATAGAAATTTTTAAAGCAGAGGTGGATTAGGCATAGCCTGCAGGTTGCCTGTGGCCCTTAGACCTGGTTACAAGACAAAAGCACCTTTGTTCACCTTGGTGGATGACCTATATTGGGAGCTAGACAGGAGGATTGTGTCCCTATTGGTTCTGCTGGACCTGTCAGTGGCTTTCAATACCATTGACCATGGTATCTTTCTGGGTTGCCTCGCTGGGATGGGACTTGGGGGCACTGTTTTACAGTGGCTTCTTTCTTTCCTGAAGGGGTGAACTTGGAAATGATGCTGAGGGACTGCTGCTCAACTCCTTTATCATTGGCCTGAGGGTTTTCTCAGAGCTCTGTTCTGTCCCCCATAGTATTTAACATATACATGAAACTGCTGGAAGTGGTTGTCCAGTGTTTTCCAATTCAGTGCCATCAGCATGCAGCTAACATCCAATTACTCCTTTCCACCTCAAGTCAAGGAAGCCGTTTGGTTCTAAAATCGTGCCTGTCATCAGAAATGGATGGTGACAAAAGTTATATGTATTTTCCTAATCAAATGTTCCTCATCCTATTTCTCAAATTTAGTTTCAGTCAATTCAAAATCATAACTTTTTAATCTGATTTATGTTTCTCCCCTATTTGTTTACATGAGAATCATTGAAAATTGAACCTTAATTTTTTATAATAAATTTTCATTTTATTAAACACAAACCTACCAAACAACAAAAAATATGATCTACACATAATTAAAACAACCGATAACAATAGCAACAATACAGAATACAGCACAACAAAACATAACTAAACATAATTTTAAAAATGGTTGCTGCCCTTACTGCAAACAGTTCATATTACTTGAATAATTACGCCTCAGTATAAAACCCTTCTTGTATACCATAACTATTCATTGTAACTAGTCATTTATCATTTCTCAATGTAGTTATCTACTTATTTAATTTTTCAAGTTAAATCATTATTAACCTATTCTATATTCTATATTAGTTTCATTAATATGATCAACAAATCAACAAAATAGTACTGATAAACAATGATAAAAAAGTAGATATCAAGAATTAATAATAACTATCCAACGTAGAAAGTAGAAAATAGCCTTTTAAAGCAACCAACAAAATACAACCTATAATTCTAATTTCACACTTCTTATGTAGTAATATAAATTTTAAATTTAAAAACCTATTATTGTCAGATAGCCTTCATTCTTCTTCAGAAAAAAAAATCAAGCATTTCCATTCAGACAAAAATTCCTTTTGTGCTCTGCTTTTTAGCCTGTATGTGAGATTGTCCATTTTAACAATTTCCAATAGTCTGCTTAACCACTCGTTAACTGTTGGTAAATCCTTTTTTCCAGTACTTTGCATATACTAATCTTGCTGCTGACAGCATATGTTGGACCAATTTATGTTTTTTCTTGTTCACGATTCTACCTTCTTCCCACATTTCTAATAAATATAGCTCAGTTTTGAGACTTCAAAATCTTTTGCAACATATTTTGAATCTTCGTCCAATACTGTTTAGCTTTATCATACATCATACATGTGATACAAGGATACAATATGGTCCCTGCATTTCTATCTTTTTTTCCCCTTCTCTTTGTACATCTCTTTGTACTTCTTTGTTAATTCTTCTGGTGAGAGGTACCAACAATACATCATCTTGTGGCAGTTTTCTTTTAGGTCATAACATAATATATTTTTAATATCCTTTGTCTATAGCTTTCCCCCTTGATCCATATGTATATTATGTCTAAAATTCTTTGTCCAACTAATCATGTACTCCTTTACTTGTTCTTCTTTCATCTCAAATTTCAACAAAAATTTATACATCTTGGCAATGAGATGATCATAGTCTGAGCATAACAGTACTTCCAAGTCAGATTCAATCTTTTCAAATTTTTTGGTTTTCTTATCTTCTTAAAATATTATATGTAATTGTCTATATGAAAGCCATTGCAAATAAGACCTTCAACATGTCTTCATCATTGCAAATAAGACCTTCATCATGTTCATCATGTTGACTTCATGTTATAATCTTGGTCTTGTTTCTCTAATATGTTATAGTATATCAGTTAGTTTTGATCAGCTCTCATTTCCATTCTGTAAAAAGCCTATTATGGAGATATCCACATTGCGGTTTTTGGATGTAGTTTCAATATATTTATTCCAGATCTTTAATAAGTCATGTCTAATACAAGGATTATTAAAAGCAATATTAACTTAAACTTTATCATACCATAGGTATGTGTGTTATCCAAATCTTAGGTCATGTTCTTCTAGATTCAAAAGTTTATTGCCTTTCAGAATAGTCAATTTTTAAATCAATGTCATACAAGAGGCAGCAAAGTAGATCTTCAAATTTAGCAAACCAAAGCTGACTCATTCTTTCGAGTCCTGGATAACTTTATGTCTCACTCTAAGTTTTGGGGTTTTTTTTCACCTTCCCAAACAAATCTTGACAAGTCCTTTTGCCAAAGTTTGAATGACAGTTCTTTAGTCAAAACTGGAATCATTTGAAAGAGAAAAATCATTCTGTGAAAGACATTTACATTTACTGTTGATATTCTTCCTATAAAGTATAAATTCAGTTTTTGTCATTTATCATAGAATCATAGAATCATAGAATCATAGAATCATAGAAATGTAGAGCTGGAAGAGACCACACGGGCCATCCAGTCCAACCCCCTTCCATGCAGGAACACTGTCAAAACACTCCCGACAGATGGCCATCCAGCCTCTGCTTAAAAACCTCCAAAGAAGGAGACTCCACCACACTCCGAGGCAGCAGATTCCACTGCCGGACAGCCCTGACTGTCAGGAAGTTCTTCCTGAGGTTCAGGTGGAATCTCCTTTCCTGCAGCTTAAATCCATTGCTCCTTGTCCTGGTCTCTGGAGCAGCAGAAAACAAGCCCTCTCCCTCCTCTACATGGCATCCCTTCAAATATTTAAACATAGCTATCATGTCCCTTCTTAACCTTCTCTTCTGCAGACTGAACATACCCAGCTCTCTAAGTCTATCCTCATAGGGCATGTCTTCCAGGCCCCTCACCATTTTGGTCGCCCTCCTCTGGACCTGCTCCAGCTTGACCATGTCCTTCTTGAATTGGGGTGCCCACAACTGGACACAGGATTCAAGATGAGGTCTAACCAAAGCAGACTAGAGTGGTACCGGTACCTCCCTCGATCTAGACACCATACTCCTATTGATGCAGCCGAGAATTGCATTGGCTTTCTTGGCTACCGCATCACACTGCTGACTCATGTCCAGCTTGTGGTCTATTAAGACTCCTAGATCCCTTTCACACATACTGCCATCCAGCCACGTGTCCCCCATCATATATTTTTGCATTCCCTTTTTTCTACCTAAGTGTAGGACCTTACACTTCTCTCTGTTGAATTTCATTTTGTTAGCCTTGGCCCAGCTCTCCAATCTGTCCAGGTCATTTTGAATTTTGATTTTGTCCTCTGGCGTATTAGCAACTCCTCCCAATTTGGTGTCATCTGCAAATCTGATGAGTATGCCCTCTATTCCTTCATCCAAGTCGTTGATGAAGACATTGAACAGTACTGGGCCCAGGACAGAACCCTGTGGCACCCTGCTAGTCACTTCTCTCCAGGGTGAAAAGCAGCCATTTGTGATCACCCTTTGGGTTCGGTCGGTCAACCAATTACAAATCCAACTGACAGTAGCCCTGTCCAGCCCGCATTTTACTAGCTTCTTTGCAAGAATGTCATGGGGAACTTTGTCAAAGGCCTTACTGAAGTCAAGATATGCTATGTCTACAGCATTCCCTTCATCTATCAAGCTTGTAACCCTATCATAAAAAGAGATAAGATTAGTCTGGCATGACTTATTTCTGAGAAATCCATGCTGGCTTTGAGTGACTACAGCATTGCTTTCTAAGTAATTACAAACTGACTGTTTCATGATCTGCTCTAGGATCTTGCCTGGAATTGATGTCAGGCTGACCGAGAGATAATTATTAGGGTCCTCTTTTTTCATCTTCTTGAAGATGGGGACGACACTTGCCCTTCTCCAGTCTGCTGGGACTTCTCCTGTTCTCCAAGAATTCTGAAAGATTATTGCAAGTGGTTCAGAAATGACTTCTGTCAGCAATTTTAATATCCTTGGATGTGATTCATCTGGCCCTGGGGACTTAAATTCAGCTAGTTCCAGATATTCCTGTACTACTTCTCAACTTATTCTGTACTGCATTTACCTCGCTTCCTCACCTGCTCCCCACACCCCAGGTTAGGTACTTCTATCCTTCTGTGAGAAAACTGAGGCAAAGAAGGTATTGAGTAGTTCTGCCTTCTCACTTTCCCCCGTTATTAATTAGTCGCCATCTCCACGCAGTGATCCTATCATTTCCTTGTTTTTCCTTTTGCTGCAGACATATCTAAAAAAGCCCTTTTCATTGTTTTTGAAGTCTCTGGCAAGCCTGAATTCATTCTGCGCTTTAGCTTTTCTGACCTTCTCCCTACATCTCCTGGCTATTTGCTTGAATTCCTCTTTGGTGGTTTCACCATTCTTCTATTTCCTGTATATGTTTCTTTCAACACTTAGCTCAGCTGAGAGTTCTTTCACAAACCATTCTGATTTCTTTAGACACCTGTCATTTTTCCTCCTCATTGGCGCAGTTTTCAATTATGCCTTCAGTATCTCACTTTTAAGAAACTCCCATCTGTCATGAACTCCTTTCTCTTTTAGTATTCTTGACCACAGGATTTCATCAAGTAACTCCCTAAGTTTACAGAAATCAGCTTTCTGAAAGTGTAGGATGCACATCTGGCTACTTTTGGTTTCTCCTTCCCACTGAATGACAAACTCCAAAAGAGCATGGTCACTCCCTCCTAAGGATCCCACCACCTCCACCTCATCAACTAGGTCATCCCTGTTGGTCAGGATCAGATCTAAAATAGCTGATTCTCTTGTTACCTCTTCCACCTTCTGGACCACGAAATTGTCTGCAAGGCAAGCAAGGAACCTGATGGACCTTGTGGTCTTGGCAGAATCTGACTGCCAACAAATATCAGGATAATTGAAATCTCCCGTGAACATGTTATCTCTCCTTTTTGAATGTGTGGTCATCTGCTCCAGGAATGCCTCGTCCAAGTCCACCGGCTGGCCCAGAGGCCTGTAGCAAACCCCCATAATCACATCCGTATTGTTTCTCACTCCCTTAATTCTTACCCAGATGATCTTGACTTGGCTTCCCAGATTTAAGTCATAGATCTCTTCACAAGTGAAAACATCCTTGACATATATGGCTACTCCTCCTCCTTTCTTGTTTGGTCTATTTCTGTGAAATAGGTTATACCCCCCTATTCTTACATTCCAATCATGAGATTCATCCCACCAGGTTTCAGTGATGCCTATTAAATCATATTTATTTTGTTGTACTAAGAGTTGGAGTTCATCTTGCTTATTCCTCATTCTCTGTGCATTGGTGTAGAGACACTTGAGACAATGTGCCCTTTGTGGAATTCCTGTACTAAAGTTACTTTCCCTCTCCCTGTTGGTCTCTAGTTCTACTTGGCCTGCTGTTACCTTGATTCCTGGGGGTCCCGGGAGGGACACCTAAATGCGCTCTGAATTTTATAAGTTGGGGAAATTAACCAAGAGCACAGCCTAGCAATACGAGAGGCAGGGTAACGTAGCGAGATCTTGAACCCAGTGTCTACGGGGTCAGGCCGAGTCAAGGAGCACACAGATGTTGAAATAATAAATATTTTATTAAAAACACAATCAAACAGTGTATGCGGCACACTCACACAAGATAACTAAAGAAATAAAGGTTGGAGTGGGGTAGAGGGATTTTTAGAGGAGTTGATGGTTTGGGTGATACTTCACCTGTCCTGAAGCCTGGTTAGAAGCGGAGAAGCTGGGGAGTGTGGATCTCAGCACGTGGAGCTGAGGGGAAGGCTCGCTGGACAAAGCGACAGCAAGGCGGGATGGAAACCAAGAGCTATCCAAGGAAGTGCTGAAAGTCAGGGGTTTTTATAAGGAGAATTGTGACCGCAGGCTAGTTCAGACTTGGGGAAAACAATGGATTTGAGGCTGGAGACAAAGCCTCTGAAAGGTCAGAATTTCAATGATTGAGTTATAGCCAGATTGTCAATAGGGTAGCCAGTATGCAAATGCGGAGTACTTGAGCATTGTATAGTCAGATCATCAAGCTACCAGCGCGGGGCAGAGGATCTTTTGAGAGTTGCGTGCATACTTAACGAAGGTACTTGCCTTGAGGTCTCCTAAAGCTGCAAGTCGGCTATTTCTGGCCTGCCTGTATTGTGTTGGAATATTATGGCGATTATCGGCCAAGCCTGTATGCGTGCTTGTCCGGGGGCCTCGCAAGCATGTGGAGGGGAATGGGTATGTGAGGCTGAATATCTTTATATCCCACAAGCTTGGGCTATCCAGGGCAGCAACACTGCCCTATCTATAATACTGTCCCCCTCCCCAGTCACACTCAGTTTAAAGACCTCCTGATCCCTTTTGCAAGACTGTTAGCAAAAACATTCCGGTAAAAGATTGTAAGGTGCAGGCCATCCCTTGCCAGAAGACCATCTTCGTGGAAATGGAGGCCATGATCCAAAAACCCGAATCGCTCCTGGAGGCACCATCTTTGGACCGAGTTGTTTTTCTCCACTATTCTTCTTCCCCTTTGTGGGCCATGTCCTTCCACCAGGAGGAGATGAAATGACAAGCTGCGCACAAAGGTCTTTCAGCTTCTACCCATAAGCTCGTAATCCTTTGTGATGCGATGAAAGATGCGCTTCGTCATGTCATTGGTTCCGACATGAACCAAAAAGAGGGGTTTACGGTCAGTGGGCTTGTCATCATCAAGTCCTGTCCTAATTCTTTGTCATCATCAAGTCCTGTCCTTCTTTAGGGATTAACATGATCATTGCCTCTTTCCAAGTATCTGGAATTTTTTTGTCAATAAAACTGAGTTCATTAATTTTATAGCAGTAAAAATAACTGCTCCTCAAAACTTTTATAATAACTTGCTGATAAACCATCTGCACCTGCTTTGTCTGACCTAATCTTCTCAATAGCTTCAACGATCTCACTCACTGTTATAGTTGCTTTCATTTGTTTTTGTATTTCAGAAATCTCAGGAAGATTTTGTTTATCTAAATATTCCTTGATCTTCTTCAATTAAAATTTTTGTTTCTTATACTACAATGTGTAATGATGATGAAATAACTTCTTGATATTAGCATTATCACTCATTATCTCATTCTCTTTTTGTAGCTCCAAAATAAGTTTTTTTCTCTTTTTTTTTCTGAGCCTGAAAGCCAACCATCTACAGGTTTATTAGCAAATTCATAATTCTTCTGCTTCACATAACAACAATCTCACCTATGGTCATCATTGTAAGATCTGTAAGATCTGAATTTGTTTAAGCAATGCTTTATTATTAGGAGACTTAAGTTCCTCCTTTTTTCTTCTGATCTCATCTAAAAGTAGTTATGATTTTTCTTGTTGGTTCCTTTTAAGCTCCATGTTATTCTGGATTAGGCACCTTTTACTAGCATCCCATATTATTCTGATCTTGATGCCTTTTTCTATGATATCTTCAAAAACTGGCAAAACTTTTTCATATTTCTGCTCCTTTTCTACTCGTCTGCTTTAGTATTAAAATTATAGTGTTAGGATCCGAAAGGTCTTTGGCTAATTATAAATTTCTTTTCTATTGTTGCCAAAGGCTTTGAAATCAAAACCATGACAATTCTTGAGAATGACTTCTGTTTTTCAGAAAAATGTATGATCTTAAGTATTCCCATATTTAAATCTCCAAGCATCTACCACCCCAAAATTATTGTCAAAAGAGTTGCTGTCAGTTTCCCTTGTCTAATTGTGATACTTTCCACAGAAAGCCTATCTAACTGTGGAGCTATGACTCCATTCCAGTCTCTGAGAAGGATCCATTTTTCGCACAAATAACTCAATGGTTTATCAATTAGGTTCTTCTAAACAAACAAACAAAACCCTAGTTTTCAATGGGGCATAAATCCCCAGCACAAGAATTTAACCCCACAGCTATCAATTTGAACCCCAATGTACCTGCCTTCTTGATCATCAAACATTAACTTTGGTGACAGATTAGGATTCATGTAAATACAACTCCATTTTTCTTCTTAGATAATGCTGCAATAAATTCTTTGTCTAATTTTGGGAGATGTAGATAATAGATAGCTTGGTTTCTAACATGTGTTTCTTGAACACAAATTATATCTTGTCTCAATTTTTTAAAATACTGAAATATTTTATCTTTTTCTGGGGATATTTAAACTCCCCATGTTCCATGTCATATATCTTCAGTCCATGTCTCTTTGTGAATTTAGAATAGTCAACTCCCATAGAACCTTTTTCTACTTCATCATCTGGCACATTGTCTTTGTTCAGATCTTAATCTCATACATCATTCTGAGCTTCTTCTTCTTCTCTTTTTCCTGTTTGCTCCAGTTCCTTTTTATACTTCTATAAAAATATCATTGGTTTTTTGTATTTTATTTGCCAGAAATCTTCTTTGCATGAAGTTGAAGGAAATCCTTTCCAAACGTTCCCGCCTAAAGGAGATCCTATTTTGTCTCAGCTTCTCAGTTTAAAAAAATGTGTATTTCCTTCTCTTAGATAGAATTTTCTTAGGTATTTCCTTAAATATCATAATCTTTGCACTGTTAATATTCATTCCTTTCTCAAAATGTTTTGGCAACATTTGGTCTCTGATCTGTTTTTGCAACCTCTTGGCATGTTTCTCTGTCTAGCCACATGGGAAGAAATGTAATATACATGGTCCAGTTCCAATTCTTTCACTCTGTTCTGCTTATCCAACAGATCTGTTATAGCTTTTGCCATATGTTCTTGAATATTTTTATTTGCTTGTTCTGGTACTTCTCAGAAATGTAAGCATTTTCTCTTGTTCCATTGAAGCAAAAGCATCTAAATCTTGTTTCTGCCTTCTTTCCAGTCTGTCTGTTCTAGCTGCCAACATCTCTGATTTCTATTCAAGACCCTGAATCCTCTATCTGTTTTATCTCCAAAGACAACCGTGAGATAGACTGCTTCCTTTCCTTCATCTCTAGATTTAGGCTTGAGTTCTTAAACTGATTTCTTAAATATGTGGTGTTAAAACACTTTATTTATACCCTTCCTTCCAATTAGACCACAATTTCCTGTGCACAAGTCTGAGAATAAGTCTGATCTTGATTTATTATTCAGCTATGTTTGGGTATCATCATGTTCTGCTACACTGTTGCTCTCAAGAAAACACACAGGTATTTTCTATTGCATTTAATGAGGTACAAGATGTTAAGTTTACAATAGTTGCTGGAGTAAATAATTCACAATACATATTGGGTTATATAGGGAGGCTCACTATCATTTGTGCATGATGCCCATTGGTAGATTCACCAGGTTTATGCCTCTCCTAAACTTCCAGCTTTTTTCAAAAGGCACTAACTCCACATGCTTAGACTCCAAAACATTTCTGTATCCCCTATGCCAGCTTTATTACCTGCCCTCTGAGTATCTCGCTTAACATTGTACAAGCATATTAGAGCCATACTTTGCCCCCCCTTTAGTTTCTTTGATCCCTCTTGACTAGGCTGATATCCCAGGCATTTTCCCTTTGATGTACTACCCATTGTCAATTGCATTCCTAACCCTAGGAATCTAAAGCCCATGCTTAGTAAATCATTCATTGATTGCTATTTGTCCTAAGTAAACAAAGCCTTTCCTAGCCAGTCTGGCTGATTACCCATTTACAACTCTAGATAATAAACAATGCAATAAACAATGTTCAACATTGACCATTTGATTGTTTGTAACACAGTATGTCTATACAAAGCTTATATTACAGCAATATACATCCACAGCATTTTCAACATATTCTACATTCATTCACATGGCATGGAGTGAACACAACATGACAGGTATTAAGCAACTGCTAACATCAGAAGAGGTAGCCTCATGGCCGCATTTGTACAACATCTCTGCCAAGATGAACGTGTGTATGTATAAAATGGAACCTCTGAATTTCTGCCTGGGAGACTAAGAATTAGCTGAAAAACCTCCCCTAATCAAAAATCCTGTAGCCAGCATCCATTGTGAAACAATATGATTCTGTTAATGCCAACATGTTATCCTGATTTCTGGGGGTCCCGTGAGGGACACCTCAATGTGCTCAAAATAATGGGGAATGGGAATTAGCTAGAGCACAAGTTAGCAATGCGAGAGGCAGGGCAACGTAGCGAGATCTTTTACCCAATGTTTACGGAGTCAGGTCAAGTCAGGACTAAGACACAAGAAAGCTCAAATCATGTTCTTTTATTTATAAAGTCACAGCAAACGTACGCACTCTCTCACTAGAAATTAAGAAATACTGCACAATTGTGCAGTCACACACTCAGTCCTAAGAAAATAAAGACAGGAAAATAGAAAGGGGATTTTCAGGAGGATTTTTGGGAAAATACTACACCTGATCCTGTAGCCCGGTAAAAGGAAAGAAGCTTGGGAGCGTAGATTCTCAGCACGTGGAGGCTGAGGGGAGGCTCATCAAACGGAGTGGCAACAAGTCGGGAGGCAAGTCACGAGTGATCCGATGAGACGCTCAAATTCAAGGGTTCTTATAGGGGAAAATGTGCCTGTAGGCTAGTCCGTTCCCGGGGAAAACAATGGGTTTCAGGCTGGAGACAAAGCCTCCAAAAGGTCAGTACTTTAGATAATTGAATTAGGACAGTGTTGTCAATAGCGTAGACAGTATGCAAACGCGGAGTGCTTGAGAGTTGGATATTCCGCTCATCAAGCTGCCTGCTCGGGGCAGGGGATCTTTTGTAAGCTGCGTGCATACATAATGTGATCTTAAGAAGGTACTTGCCTGGAGGTCTCCTAAAGCTGCAGTCTGGCAATTACTGGCCTGTCTGGATTTGTTTTTGAATATTCAGCTATTTTCAACCGTGCCTGTGTGCGTGCTTGTCCGGGGGCCTCGCAAGCACTTGAAGAGGAATGGGTAGTGAAGGCCAAATTCCTGATATCAAATGATATCTAATATACCTCAAGTTCGGACTAGAAACTACAGTAACAAACACCTAGAAGTGTCTACATTACTGATTAAATTTCTGAAGTACTAAACAAAGTTCTGTCTCTCCTAGCACTTGGCCCTGCAGTTGGCAAACATAGCATTACAGCCAGGAAATAACACTGATAGGAAATATCACCTTTGGAAGGTGATTGACTTGACACTGTATTGTCTTTCTTACATGGGTGCTTGTTTGAAACACTAGCATCGTTTAACTTATTCAGGGATAACTGTGTTGGCCTGCAGCAAAATACAACAAAAACCAAAATCTGCAAAGGATTGATACATTTATTGGTCAACGAAAATACGGAAAATACATCATGGAGGCTTTCAGAGCTTCACTGACTTTCAGATCTTCACAGAGCTTCAGGCAAACGATGTTAAAAATAATGTGTTAGTGTGTCCTTGCCTTCAATTTCCCTGCTGACTTATGGGAACCCCATGAATTTCATAAGGTTTTCTTATGCAAGGAATGCTCAGAAGTAATTTTTCCAGTTCGTTCCTATCATTATTATTTTATTCATTTATATCCTACCTTCCTCCCAAGAATGGGACACAAGACAAGTAACAACATTGTTACCCTGTGTGCTGGGGGTTCCGTGAGGGACACCAAATTGTGCTCAACAATAGGTGGGGAAGATTAGCTCTGAGCACTGCTTTAGCTTTACGAGAGGCAGGGTAACTTAGCAGGATCTTGAGCCCTATGTCTACGGGGTCAGGCCGAGTCAAGGAGCACACAGAAGTTGAGATAATAAAAGTGGTTTTATTAAAAACACAATCAAACAGTGTATGCGACACACTCACACAAGATAACTAAAGAAATAAAGGTTGGAGTGGGATAGAGGGATTTTTAGAGGAGTTGTTGGTTTGGGTGATACTTCACCTGTCCTGAAGCCTGGTTAGAAGCGGAGAAGCTGCGGAGGATGGATCTCAGCACGTGGAGCTGAGGGGAAGGCTCGCTGGACAAAGCGACAGCAAGGCGGGATGGAAGCCAAGAGCGATCCAAGGAAGCGCTCAAAGTCAGGGGTTTTTATAAGGAGAATTGTGACCGCAGGCTAGGTCACAACTGGGGAAAACAATAGATTCTGGGCTGGAGAGAAAGCCTCCGAAAGGTCAGAATTCGAATGATTGAGTTAGAGCCAAATTGTCAAAAGGGTAGCCGGTATGCAAACGAGGAGTACTTGAGCGTTGTATAGTCAGATCATCGAGCTGCCAGCGCGGGGCAGAGGATCTTTTGAAAGCTGCGTGCATACCTCATGAAGGTACTTGCCTTGAGGTCTCCTAAAGCTGCGAGTCGGCTGTTTCTGGCCTGCCTGTATTGTGTTGGAATATTACGGCGATTATCGGCCGAGCCTGTGTGCGTGCTTGTTCGGGGGCGTCGCAACCACGTGGAGGGGAAGGGGTACGTGAGGCCGAATTAGTGATATCAATAGATATCTTTTTACATCCCCGAAGCTCGGGCTAACCAGGGCAGTAACAACCTATCTAAAACAATACAGATTTAAAACCCTACAATTTGATAAAAGTACAAACATAAATTGTTTAATTAAGTTTTAGATAACTTTCTCAGGTTAAACATGAAACATTAAAATTCATTAAAAGATTATACAGTCCGTGAAACATTTCAAAAAGTGCTTTTTTAAAAAAAAAACTTTTTTTTTAAAGAGAAATTCTGGTATCATGTTTAGGCCTGCATTGCTTTTTTGAAAATCGAAATTCAGAGCAATTCAGGGGAGGGGAGTGGGGGCTACTTGAACTAGGAACTTCAGCTGCCTGCCTTCTCCTTCTGGAGACCCCATGATGAAAATCAGTTCCTAAACTAAGCTTCACTCCTTTTAGCTGAAACCACTCTTTTAGACTCCCAGGATCTGGGACTTTGGCCAGAGCATCTCAAGTCTCATTCTCTTTCTCAGAGTTCTGGATTTGGCTTAGACTAGTTTATTTTCCAGAATATGAAAAATAGCCTCTAATACCAGAATATCAAAAATAGCCTATAATACAGATTATGTTCCGGAATGGGTACCACAACCTAATTTCTGTAAAGATTTTGTTGCCTCTTGTATCCAGTCCCTTCTATCAGTATCTCTAAGTAGAATTTGTGTAAAACAAGCACCAGAAGGTGGTTTCTCTACGGGTTTTGCAGCATATTGCATGATTTCAAAAGAGTTGGAATACCTCTTATCACAATGTAATATGATGTTGGATAAAAATATAGCAAAATAATGATTCGTATATTACTGTTAGATGTGTTAACATTTGAAAGAAGTTTTTTTTCTTTTTTTGATTGTTGAAAAAAATTAAATAGGTAATAGGAAGAAGACAATTGTTGGATATTACCTTTGAGAGACCTGAAACAATTTGAGTGTCTCACACCCTCCCTCCCTCCCTCCCTCCCTCCCTCCCTCCCTCTTCCTTCCTTCCTTCCTTCCTTCCTTCCTTCCTTCCTTCCTTCCTTCCTTCCTTCCTTGTATTTATAGAATTTTAGTGTTTTGGGAAATGTAATAATTATGGGAAGAAGAAGAAGAGGAGGAGGAGGAGGAAGAAGAAGAAGGCTGTGGAGTGTTCTTCTGCCCCACTTTGCAAAGAATTCAGTTAAGTGCTTATGTTCATATGACCAGAACAAAAGCTGTTATCAAATGAAAAACATCTGGCTGGTAATACTGATAAAAAAAATGAACAGTATTCTTGGTTGCTCTTTCCTTTTAATACTTCCTCTTTCTCCCCTTGTGGGACAGGTAACAAAGAGTCATCAGAGAGAGCTTTAAAATAACTGGAATGTTAGTCTGGTAAGAGGGAATACTATACTGTGTATGTATATATGTTCAAACCATCTCATATTACTCCATAACCTCTTGTAAGCACATGAAAGCAAACTTCAAGACTCTTATAACCTAAAACGAGATGTTAACTGTAATCTTATGAATTAAACTCTGGCTTTGATTGTTCTTCCTCTCGGTTTAATTTTGCTAATTTGCAAAAATTAGCTAATTTAATAAAACAAACATTCAGGAAATAATTTTTATTTATACTCCACTGCTTTATTTATAGTGACCCTGCTTAGTTTCCAGGATCAAATCCATGCTCGTAACAGTATTTAGACTATTCAACCTAATAACCCCTCTTGAATTCTGCAGTGAGCTATTTGTATTTGTTTTGAACTAGGTATCAGAGGTCTTTTCAGAAAACTGTAGGCTGAAGTCCTCATCCGTTAAAAGGATACACAGAAAGCCTGCAGAAATCCAAGACAACTGGCAAGCTCTTTCACAGACACTCACGCATACAGTTCCCCTTCAACCCTCTCTGTCAAATCCCCTCCCTGTCTAGAAAACAAGCCATCATTATCCAGCCTTTTGCTGGAGTGATCATAATGTAGTTGGAACCTTCCAGAATTCTTTTTTGTCCTTGTTGTGCTCCTGGCAGCCTTGTGGAACTGCATAGTGGGATGATGTAAAAGCTGGAATGGAACTTCAGAACAATATTTCAGAAACCCTTCTGGAAAGCAAGAGGCTTGGTAAAGCTCATAAGACCAGTCAGCCACAGCTCATGGAATGCTGCGAATGGGGTGCAATGAGGAGAAAGATGGTAATCTAAAGGCTTGTCTGGTAAAGAGTTAGATAGGGACAGAATGAATTAGATTTAGGACAAATACAAATAGAATGAAGGCTGATTAGGAGGTAGGGAAGAGAAAAGATTTTAATAGGGTTTTGGAAGCTAGAAATGTGCAAAGAGCATGAAGCATCCATATTTAACTTAACCATATCTTCCATATTTTTAATAAAACCACATTTATTATCTCAACTTCTGTGTGCTCCTTGACTCAGCCTGACCCCGTAGACATAGGGCTCAAGATACTGCTAAGTTACCCTGCTTCCCGTAACGCTAAAGCAGTGCTCAGAGCTAATCTTCCCCACCTATTGTTGAGCACAGTTTGGTGTCCCTCATGGGACCCCCAGCACACAGGGTAACAGAGTGGTGGAGCAAGGCTCACTGGACAAAGTGACAGCAAGGCGGGATGGATATCTTATGACTATGCAATCCTTGCTTCTAATCAAGCATGACATGAGAATTGGATTGGTTTGCTTAGCTGAGAATTTGGCACTCCAGCCACTCCTTTCTGTTTAGATGTTTTCTGGAGATGAAGAGGTTAATAAAAAATATTGGAAAGATCTCTGTTCTAAAATAATTGATCTCCACTGATCTCTTACCTTTTTTTTATTTATTTAAATAAAGTCTCATTCCACTTCAGGTTTTCCAGTGGCTCCTGGGTGGATGCAAAAAGTAGAATCAAAAATGCCATAAGAGCCAAGTGGCTTATGTAAACCTAGGCGGAGACACTAGAGGATAAAGTTCAGCTGAGTTAGAAATGTCCAACCTTTTTGTCAGTTAGACCAACGCAGGCAAGAAGGATGTTGAATGTACGCAGTGTCCTGGTGACTGGCTCCAATCGGGGGATCGGCTTGGGGCTGGTCAGGCAGCTGGCCAGGCAAAGCAACCGCCCAGAATGGATCTTTGCCACCTGCCGGGACCCAGAGGGACCACGTGCCCAGGTAAGCTCCAGAATGGAGTAAGTTCTGTCTTGCTATGGATATCTGAACAACAGTAAAGCCCCTATGCCCAAGCAGCTTGTGCTCAGGGCTGGCTATGTGTGTGGAAGCATAATTTTTTAAAAATTTCTGATTCCTAGTGCACTTTTGCAGCAGCAGTGTAAGCAATGAATGTTTAGGGAAGAACGGAAAGCAGGTGCAATTTAATCCCCTCCAGCCTTTGCTTTCTTCCCTGTCTTGAATAATCCACTCACATTCCAAACTTCTGGTTTGTTATGTTTCAGGCCTTGAAGGATTTGGCTGCCAAGCATCAAGGAATAGAGATCATCCCACTAGGTAAGTTGCTTCTTTTCCCCAATTCTTTCTTTCTCTACAAATGAGCTGCGATTTTTAGCCAGCCAACTGAGGTAAAGATGAATGAGCTCTGGGTTACTCAGGTTGCAGTTCTGTTACTGGGACATCACTACCTCTCAGCAAAACCTATTATTCAGAAAGTAGTGCAGTTTTCTGGATTGGGAACCTCTGTGTCTCTACTGCTAACTTTCACTAGGAATTGTGTGAATGACACATTGTTCCATCTCCCTGGTAGTGCATTTTTTCTGGATCATTCTGCCCCATGTCTGTTACTAACTTTTATTAAGAATTGTGTGAATTACATCTTCAGTCTGGTCCTTAGCTCCTAACTGTTGTCTCATAAGTGTTATTTTAAACAACTTAAGATATGACTGCATCTCCCCTTAATTCTTCCCCCTCCCGTCTTCTTCAAACAGTCCTTGTTTCACAATTCTCTATTAAAGTTCCTCACAATGGAAAGGCAGGGATATTTGAAAAGAAGCTGACTCCTTTAGTCACCCAGGACCAACCATAGGTGCGTTGCTACCCAAGCAAACAGTGCTCCACCCTCCAAACTCAAGATATGTGGTACAAAAGGGCAACCAAGTTATTTTTGGCATATGAAGTGAGAAATCATACTATGAAGTAAAAAATGCCTTGTCAGAAAAGAAATTGAACAATACTTTAAACAACTTTCAGTTACTTTGCTTTTCTGATACTCAAGATCTGGAAGTGGTTGTCCAAAACAAGATGAATTCTCCACGCTCTGAGACAGCACTGGATTGCACCAACTTCTTCTTGCTCTCTATGGCTCCATCATTGTGCCACCATTTTTGAAATCAGTCACAGACCTGATTGGTGGTGAGACCAGTTACCATTTCTCTAGGGGCCAGGGAGGGAAGAGTTGTGAGTATACCATTCACACAAGACCCAGTGGGGCTTCTTAAAGATGTAGTTTATCTCCTTAGTGTCCTAGATGATGTGTTGGAGCAAGTATTTTCAACAGATTTCAGTATTTGCCAACAGTGCCCTGGGACCAGCTGTGGAGCAACCCTCCATAGTCTGCACCTGGAGTGGACTTGATCCCATTGTCTGATCCCTGATATACCACTGATGGTATGTCCATCTCTACAACACACCTTTCAACTGTCGCAATTTGGCAGGAACAGTCCCAATTAATCCTCTGTCATCTCACTTTTTGAGCTGCTTTTAAAATGTCCCAGTTTCTCTATCTTTCTCCTGCTTTTCCCCTTCACATTCAGCTTACTTTAGCTGCTGCAAGTGCAAACTATTTCTGCACTTTGGTTTGCACTCATTCAACTCACCAGGGGATTGAGGAGAGGAAAGGGCAGAACTGTGCCCTTCCCAGTAGGCTCAGGCAAAGGCAAACTGCTGCAGCCTTACTTAGCTAGCGTTCTTCCTCATCGATAACTTTTGCCATCTTGACCACACTCTGATATTGTTTAGCAACGCATATCCTGGTTGTCATCTGCAAAATGCCGGAGGATATGCTACAATTCATAATTTGATTAAATTGAAGGACGGAAGAGGTACCTATCCCAGCCTTTTTCAGCAAAACCAACAAAGAATGTATTAGTTGTACTTAAACTCTTAAAAAGTTTTTTAGGTTTAAGCTTTTGTGATCTATACCCCAGTTTCTCCTCCAATGAAGTGGTCTAGAGTCCATAAATGTCTATGTCAAATCAAACGTGTTATTCACCAAAGTGACTCATACTCAGAATAAAATCATGACTACATAAGCAAGGGAAATCTGAATGAGAAAGAAGTCAGGGAACAGTGGAAGGAAAGAAGAAAGAGGGATGGGGAAGTTCATTAGGTAGCCTTAGCTCAGCCTCTTAGCCTAACCTTCCTCACAGGAGTGTTGTAAAGACAAAATAGTGGAGATGGGAGGATAATGTATCTTGAGTTCATTGGAAGAAAGGTGGGATATATATCTAATAAATAATATCAAAGAATGCATGAAACAATTAGGTAACTCTTCAGGGAGCCTGCAAGGCTGGACTCTGGCTGGGATATATCTTTTTAGAAGTGCAATAGTGCTTAGTACTGAAGAGTCAGGAATAAGAATAATATAACAATACTGTTACCCTGTTTTCTGGGGGTCCCAGGAGGGACACCAAATTGCTATCAAAATTATACAGGTTGGGGAAATTAATTCAGAGCACTAGTTGGCAAAATGAGAGCCAGGGTAACTTAGCGGAATCTTGTTACCCAGTTTTCACGGGGTCAGGCCAAGTCAAGAAGCAGACCGGTTGGAAAATAATGAATGATCTTTATTAAATACAGGCACACAATATAAACAACACAAGCACACAGATAACTAAGGAAAATAAAGGTGTGACCCCATTCAGAACTGGTTGACACACCTCCAACTCCAGATTAGCCTTGTCTGGATTCAGTTTCAATTTGTTTTTCTTCACCTAGCCCATTACCTCCTCCAAGCATTCATTCATAGGAGACATACTATCCTTAGCTAAGACTGCTTTTGAAGGCATGGAAAAATGTATTTTTGAATGTCATCATGCCCTATGTCTCTAGATGACCTCTCCCAATGATTATATGTAGATATTAAAAAGCATTGGGAATAGAATGATAACTTGTGATATGACATATACCGGCTTCTTTCTTGAGGAGCAGTATCCCCAAACATCACCCTCTGGAACCTGCCTGAGAGGTAGGACCAGAACCACTGCAATACAGTGCCTCCAATTCCTGCCCCCCCCCCCCCCCAGAATGATATCATGGTCAATGATACTGAACACTGCTGAGAGGTCTAAAAGCATCAACAGGGACACATTCCCCTTGTAAATGGAGATCATCCGCTAATGCGACCACAGTAGTTTCAACTCCATATCCTGTTCTGAAGCCAGTTTGAAATGGTTGAAGAAGTGTGTAGCATCCAAGACCACCTGCAGTTGTAAGGCAATTGCCTTCTTGATCACCTTACCCCAAAAAGGAAGATTAGATGTGGATCTAAATGGTCATTATTAAGGTCCACAGGATCCAGGGAGGGCTTTTTCAAAAGTGGTCGGACCACTGCTTTCAAAAAGGATGGAAAGTTCTCTTCCCTGAGAGAAGCATTAATATTACTAATATTAATAATAATAGTCTAATTGCATCTCCTCTGTGGATGACCAGCCAAGATGGACAGGGATTGAAAAAATACTTTGTCCTCTTTCTTTGCCCTAGCAGCTTGTCCACATTAACAGTACTCACCAACAGAAATTGATCTGGTATAATCCTACTCGCACAGTTGCTGGATACCTCATTATTGACTTCTCCTCCAACAATGGTATCTAAGGTGGCTCTTATGCAAGAGATTTTACCTGTAAAATGGTCATTAAAGGTGTCACAAAGAACTACTGAAAGCTCTAAGATTGAGTTTGAGGGGAATGTGCCTGCGTTAGACCTTTCACTATTCTGAATAGCTCAGCCAGATGTGAATTTGCAGACACAATAAGTGCAGAGAACAAAGCTTTCTTCACTGCACATATTGTCACCCTATAGGAACAAAGATGCTCTCTATATCATGTCTTGTCGCATAAAAGTTGAGTTTTCCAGCATCTGCACTGTAGTCATTATCCTTCCTGTTTGAGCTCCCTAAGGGTCTCTGTATACCAAGAAGACTGTTTACTAACAGGTTGAAGAGGACATTTGAAGGCAACTGTGTCAGTAGCCGTGGTTAGATTTTGATTCCACTTATTAACGACAGCTTCAAAAGGATGGTTGGTGTCATCAGCCCTAAAACCCTCTAAGGCCTCCTGGAATTCCAAAGGATCCATCACTTTTCAAGGGCAGACCATTTTAATACCTCTGTTACCCTGTTTTCTGGGGGTCCCAGGAGGGATACCAAATTGCTATAAGTTGGGGAAATTAGTTCAGAGCACAAGTTGGCAAAACGAGAAGCAGGGTAACTTAGCAGGATCTTGCAACCCAGTGTCTACCAGGTCAGGCCGAGTCAAGAAGCAAACTGGTTGGAAAATAATGAATGATCTTTATTAAATACAGGCACACAATGTATGCAACACAAACACACAGATAACTAAGGAAAATAAAGGTGTGAGTAAGATAGCGGGATTTTTAGAGGGATAGTTGGTTCGGGTGATACGACACCTGTCCTGAAGTCCGGAGGAAAATGGAGAGCGAAGCTGGGGTTCGATGTATCTCAGCACGTGGAGCTGAGGGGAAACTCGCCAAGCGATGCGGCAGCAAGGCGGTCTGGAACTCGGGAGCAATCCAAGGAAGTGCTCAAAATCAGGGGTATTTATAAGGAGAATTGTGACTGCAGGCTAGGTCGGACTTAGGGGAAAACAATAGATTTGGAGTTGGAGACAAAGCCTCCGAAAGGTCAGAATTTGAATGATTGAATTAGAGCCGAATTTATCAATAGAGTAGCCGGTATGCAAACGTGGAATACTTGAGCGTTGTATAGCTCTATCATCAAGCTGCCAGTGCAGGGCAGAGGATCTCTTGAGAGTTGCTTGCATACCTAATGGAGGTACTTGCCTTGAGGTCTCCTAAAGGGTCGAGTCGGCTGTTTTCTGGCCTGCCTGTATTGTCTAGGAATGTTAAGGCGATAATCGGCCGAGCCTGTATGTGTGCTTGTCCGGGGGCCTTGCAAGCATGTGGAAGGGATATGTGAAGCCGAATTAGTGATATCAATAGATATCTTTTATATACCCAAAGCTCAGGCTAGCCAGGGCAGTAACAATCCCCCCCCCCCCGAAAATGGCGATGTTGGGGACAATATCAGACATTTTCCAATTAAAAACAAAAATAATCTTAGAGTTGAATAGGGGCTTGCAGGTTAGGTAGCCGTATCACTCCACAGGAAAGGGAATTGTGGGGAAAAGCAAAGGGTTTCTATCTTATAACAACATTCCTATCTAAAACCTAAACCTAAACACATACACCCAAAAGTCAATTGAGCAACAATTAACAATTAAACAATAAGCGATGTCAAACTGTCCCATCAATAGGGAACTGTCAAAAAATGAGCAATGGCAGTAAGTAGCAAATGCAATTAATGAAATAATCAATGAGAGACAGTAAATCCAATGCATGGTCTGGCAATGAAGGCAGTCCAATGAGCAAACAGTTCAATGTGGGATGAAAGTTCGTAGTCCAGGGGAGGTGAGGTGCAAGCAAAAAGTCTTGGCATCCCCCCCCTTGCAACAGAAAAGTCTTGTATCAGGAGCGAGCGAGCAAAGCATAAGTCCATCCAGGCAACGGAGCAGGAACAGCAACAAAATGTCCAAGTCAGTGCAGTTTAGCTGGCTTGCTGCACTTTCAGGAGTGGTGAGGCTTTGCAGAGTTGGGAGCCTGGAACAGTCCATTGGGCTTCTTGGGTTAGTAGGATGGCAAAAAGGTCCGTATTTGCAATTGGGAGGCTGCGTGGTCACCTTCCCTCACAGTTTCAGGCGTCGTTGAGGCACCAGGAATCTCCAAGTATTGGCCATCAAATGGAGCGGCAACTTTCTTCGTTAACCCCCCCCCCCACGGTACTTGGGGGTGATGGTATGACCTCGGGATCTTCCCAGTCCTCCGGATCAATTAACCTATTAGAGTTTCAACAGAAGAACTGACATGATTAGTAGCCAGTGTATACCATAAATGCAAATTGCTGGCTCAAAAGCCTACTGGGAGTTCGAATCATTTTGGGTTGTCATGACCGAGAAGACTAAGAATCCGTGGGGACTTAAATATCAACTGCAACTGAAGCTGTATTGGTCAGAGTGGGGCTGTTGATCTGGGCAGTGAGACTGCTAGTTCTGGACCCACATTGACTCACTGGCCTAGAGACGCCCATGTTAACATCCCAGTAGCACGAGAGGACCCACGGCTATGAAGGTCCTATTTGCACTCTGGTCCATATAACATGGACCTGCACACTTGCACCCTCCTCTCAAGCAGACCGAAGCTGAAGCTCCGAACCTGATGATGTAACCAAAGGCTCGGGGCGGGCTCATCCATTTAGTGCCGATGGTTCGCTGATGGCCCCGAGCAAGCAGTATCACTAACCCACATATAAGCTGGACTCTGAAGGGAGGCCTGAAAGATGGTTGCCTTCGGATAGGCTTTTTAAATCAGGGGGACATTTTTCCTTTAAAAACACAAAACACTCACAAAGAACTATTTACAAAACAAGAGCCTCGGAGTTTTTCAGTCAAAGCAGCCAGCCTGAAGCTGGAAGACCTGTCTCTTAACCCATAGTGCAAGTCCAATCAGACCTAGAGCAAGTAAGAGTTGCAGCGTGACCAAGATGAGTAGAGGGTGGAGGGTGAAGTAAGCTATCGCTTGCCCTGTGGACGACCAGGTGAAGGTGTCCCACCATGAATGTTTAGCAGCTGATTCCAAATCTTCAGATGTACTGACGATTACCTTGGCGGAATGGTTAACGGTAAAGGTAATCTGATGGACGGAGTGCGAGACCTCCTTTACTCATTGCGATAGACTGGTGAGATTTCTTAGCCATAAAGACGCAGGGATCTCATTTTCTAGGTGGAATCCGACTAATTCGGATTCCGTGGGTACGTACGCGCTCTCCAAGACGTAGTCTTGTGTCTCCTGCCGGAGATAGAAGCTATTATCAAAGCAGTCTTGGACCAGCTGTGAGCAAAAGCAGGGGTTCACTCTTACATTCACGCCACTAGGCAGTACTGTCACATTTGAGCAAGGAGTCCTTAGACAGAAGCACTCACGATTAATTTGGGCCATGATTGTGGTATTGACAGGTATCACCAAGTATTCGGAAGTGTCGCGGTGGCTGAGACTATTAAGGCTGTGGAAACACTGAATCCAATGGCGGTGGAATAGGCAACCGGCCAAATCAAACATGTGTGTACCATTGGACCAATGGTACATCTGTGGGGGTAGCAAAGTGGCATTCGCCGCTATGAGGGGGAGTCCTAAATGGGATACTGGGTGTAGAATTATCAGATTCAGAATTTGTTCATGGGCAACATCAACCATGAGAGTTAGGCTCTTCCACCTTGCGTGCCGTATCTGTGCCAAAGCGGCAGGGTGTTCCAGCGATTCCGGATATCGCTCTCTGAGTAGGCTCAGGATCTCAGGGTGCATTAATCCCATGAGGCTGGCCTGAATCACCTGAGCGGCAAAGGTGATCACGTTGCTCTGCAGTTGCGTGCACTGTATTCCAATGGACAGACCATGGATCGTGTTCTGTAGAACACGGCAAGGTCAGATATTATGTCTCGCTCAATACCAACCCACTGTGGAAGCAATTGGCCTATCAGATCTACTCCTCTTGCTACGTTGGTTAGGCCAGCAGCGGAGGATATTCCAAAGTCTCTAGTTTTGGTGCTAATTACTCCTAATTTGTTTGCCAGGATGCGCCGCCAGTTCCAATTCCGCCTAATGTGGTCCCTAGGACGTTTCACTTAGGGCAAGTGTGTGGATGGGAGAAAGACAGCCATCATTTCTCCCAGTGTTCCCACTGCGTCCACGCTAGTTTTAGATACGGTTGGCAAGTTGGAATTACTCTAGAAATATTGACAACCGTGAAATTTAGGATCATTTTGGTTGTCATGGGTTGGACGTTCGAGTAAGCGACCATTTTTCTGTCCTTGCGAACTACGGAACTACCCACATACATAGCCGGGTGACGTTCAGGAGGAGGAGGGGTGTGGATATCAGAGTCGGGGCACCACATCTTCCCGCAGGAGAACTTACAACCTGTTGGGGTCAGGGTGACATTCTGGCAATGAAACATGTATGTCTTCCATACCCGTGTAGGGTGACAATCGTCAAAAGTGAAGCTAAGCACAATTAGAGCTTCATAGCGGTGATCGCTCCGGACCACTCTGGTGGTCATGGGAGCGGTGGGTGTGGCCATGCTGGGGCTGAGTTTAACCTCTTTGCCGGCAACGGCCATCCTTAACCCTGCACTCAGTCTATTACTAGAGTGGATATGGAAATGCGTGGACAGCTTGAAGGGGTATCTTTTCTGGAACCAGGGGTACAACTGCATCCCATTTAACAATTCAGCTACTTCGGGATATGGGTTCCAGTAGCACACTGCTTGTGCATTAAACTGCCAATCTGTGTACACCTGGCTGTATTCTGATGAGGCTCTGAGGGCGTATCCAGTTAAGAGAAACAAGACTGCAGTCCACATGAACGGTCCCATTCCATCTCCCTGTAGGGAACACAGAGATGGGGCTCTGTCACTACAAAGACTAATGTCCTAAGGGGTCTATTTACAAGGGAAACAGGGGGCAAAAGGGGAGCTGAATTCACCACCTCTTCACGGGGGTTGCCATCCCATGAAGGGAAGCAAAGTCCTTCTATTGCTGTGCTGTGCTAACGAGAGAGTTTTCCCATTGGGGAGTTTTCCCTTCCGGTCTTTCCTAGGGGTCTCCGGAACTACCGGCAGGAGTGGTAAAGCCTGCTCCTGGTTTGGGACCCTCTCTTTCAATGCAGAGAGGAGGCTGGTCTTGGACTCTTGTGCCTCCGGAAAAACTGCCTCTTCGGGTAAGATGGTGACCGAAATGGAGCCGTAAACTAGCTTGGCCCCAAGCATGATCACCATTGTCACAATCACAATGGTGCCTTGGCTCTTAAGCACAAGATGGCACCAGAATGTCTGTATGGAGGCGGTGGCAGTAGCCAAAGCCTCCCCTGCGTATGCAAAAAGGGGTAGAGTGGTCGCTAATGGGCCAGGGGCAGGAGTCTTAGTGGTGGCACAACGGTGCATGGCCAAAATTTCTGCTGGTCCCTGTTCTAACGGCCATAGAAACCCGTTCGCATAGTCCACCGTGAGCTTGTTTCCCCGGAGGAAGCCGATGCCCAAAAGGCCATCGTCTTCGCCTCGGTTCTCGCAAGCCCACAACTGGAAACGGAACGTTTCTATGGATATCTGGATGTTAGTCCAAGCTTGGGCTTGGTGACCCCCCCGCCATATCCAGAAAGCTGGACATGCTCGGGCATAGGTTCACCGTAGTTTACAAGTTTGGGGTGCAGCACGCTTACTGCTGCACCAGAGTGCACAAGAAGGGTGGCAGGAGTCTTATCCCTCTCGGTCCCTATGCCTGCCTTCACCCAGAACCTTCCCCACTTGTCTGGCTTCAACTTAGCCACAAGGTTGTGGGGAAGCTTCCTGGACTGAGGGCACCCGTATTCTTGCAGATCCAGGTTAGGGTAGTATCCAGCCGGAGGTGAGCTGTTGGTCACGGCCCTGACCAGTTGGCTACCTCCCGCCTGGAGCTGTTTCTCCAAAGCCTCAATTAGTTTGGACATGGGGCATTTATCGAACTGGCTCATGTCCAGCCCGAACTTCCTGAGCATGCCCCAGATTCTCACTCTTTCCGAGGAATACGTCTGGTCCAAGGGGTCATACCCATCAGACATCTCCCTGGGGGAGCCTGAGTCAGAGGGCTGTTTGGGGGCAGTTGGCTGCTGTGGGGGACTTCCTGCCTTCCTGGGCTGGCTGCGGAAATCCCGTCCCTGCCATTGCCTGTTGTCCTGTTTGGGTGGTGGACGAGAGTTACAATTCCCTCAAGGAACGGAATTCGGAGCTGTTTCCTTGTGCTGGGAATGGGGCCCATAATTCGAGTAAGTGACCTCGGCTATGGGTTCCCAATTCCCAGGGTCCTTCCTGTGAGTCTTGGTGGGAGGTTTGAGAGAACCCACCTCATGGAGCAGGTCAGCGACCCGCAGGAGGTTATTCCCGAACTCGTCCCAGTTGGTGGTGGCTGGATCCACCAAACTGAGAGCCATCTTAGTCGTATGATTAAAGGGTCGAGTCGGCTGTTTTCTGACCTGCCTGTATTGTCTAGGAATGTTACGGAGGAAAATGGAGAGCGAAGCTGGGGTTCGATGTATCTCAGCACGTGGAGCTAAGGGGAAGCTCGCCAAGCAAAGTGGCAGCAAGGTGGTCTGGAACTCGGGAGCGATCCAAAGAAGCACTCAAAATCAGGGGTTTTTATAAGGAGAATTGTGACCGCAGGCTTGGTCAGACTTAGATTTGGAGTTGGAGACAAAGTCTCCGAAAGGTCAGAATTTGAATGATTGAATTAGAGCTGAATTTATCAGTAGAGTAGCCGGTATGCAAACGCGGAATACTTGAGCGTTGTATAGCTCTATCATCAAGCTGCCAGCAGGGGGCAGAGGATCTTTTGAGAGTTGCTCGCATACCTAATGGAGGTACTTGCCTTGAGGTCTCCTAAAGGGTCGAGTCAGCTGTTTTCTGGCCTGCCTGTATTGTCTAGGAATGTTACGGCGATAATCAGCCGAGCCTGTATGCGTGCTTGTCTGGGGCCCTCACAAGCACGTGGAAGGGATATGTGAAGCCGAATTAGTGATATCAATAGATATCTTTTATATCCCTAAAGCTCAGGCTAGCCAGGGCAGTAACACGTCCTCCACCCCTTTGGGGCAGGCCGTAGCTGTGATGTTAGCCCTAACTTGAAAATGATCTGCCCATGACAACTCAGAGGCATTAGTCACCTCTGCCCGCCGATCCATATGTTAAAATAGCATCAAGGGTGTGACCTGCTGAATGTGTGGGTGCTGAAACTTATTGGGATAGGCCCATGTTTGTCATGGATGCCATGAACTCCTGAGCTGCACCTGACAAACTGGTCTCCAATAGTATGTTACCGTCACCCAGAAGCAAAAGTCTGGGACACCATGACAAGTTACTAAGACCGGTTACTAATAGAATCCCCAGTCCACCCCTGGTTTTTGGAGTCAGGTATACACACTTGATGTGGCTTAGATCCCTAATAGATACCCTGGTTAGATCCCTAATAGGTATCCTAGTCAGATTGAGATTGTCTTTATAGATCACAGTTACCCCACCCTCCTGCCCACGTTCCCTCTCCTGCTCACTAACACAGTACCCATCTGAGAAAGTTGGAGCCCATGTTGGGCCACTATCATCCCCAGCCAAGTTTCTGTGAAGCATGCCAGGTCAGCATCTTCATCCTTGAGGAGATCATAAATTATATGTGTTTTATTTTTAACAGACCTAGTGTTACATAAGAGTAAGGTGAGGTTTTGTGGGTGGGCTAGCTCAGTCTACAAATTCTCAAGGCTGGCAGGGTAACTGGAAGGTGAGATAGATATTAAACATCTCTCTCTCCTTCCTCTACGAGAGTGCATGACCATGCCATCACTATACCTCCCACTACCCTGTACAACTTGTATTCCCATTCCATTTTCCCTATGGATTGTCTTTAAAAGTAGAAAGCAAAACAGCACTTAACACAGTGCTACCAATCAGAGGGATTGGTTCCCAGTCAATGAGGCTGATTAGCTGACTAGTCCAGCAGAACGCTACTCACACGAGGGTGGTGCCTTGCAGCCAACTAAGTGGGTCTGGGTTGTACTCTCAGCACTTCCCAGTCTTCCAGCAGGCAGTCCCACAAGATTTGGTTTCCACATAGGTGAATGGAGGGGTTCCTGTCCTTTTTCCCAGAAGAGTAACTGGCTCTTGAACCTCCTCCAAAGCAGCTCCCACAAAGGAATGACCCCCTTTGATGTTGCCTCTTTGATGGTGGCCTTGCCAGTGGTTGGGTCACTGCTCAGGCACCCCTTTGTATCCCTGTCAAGGTAGGGGAACAGGTGGAGGCTGTCCCAGTTAGCCCAGTACCTGGAGTCTTGGTCCTGGTCCTGTACAGGAGTAGCCATTCTTCTCTCAGCTGGCAGGCAGCAGCTCTCCCAGAGGGATAGGAGCAGGGATGGAAATGCTGTCGTCTCTTGCTATGCTAGGATGCCTCAGAGACGGTATTAATAATAAGGTTAAGTCAGTGGTGTATCTAGCACAAACAGTGCCTAGGACAAGCATAGAAGTTGCTTCCTTATCTCTTGGACTGAAGCCTCCTCCCCTCCCCCTTCCCATTCTTCCTCCTCTACTTCCAGCACTGCTTTTTTTTGTCCCCCGGCATTGGTGCCCTGGGCATGTGCCCTACTTCCCCACACTAGATACACCTCTGGGTTAGATAGTTTGAAAGACCCAAAGTATTCCCCCTTTGACTATCTACCTTGATTCCTGACTCTTTTGTGATGTAAACTGATATTACCTCTTCCCAGCATTTCTTCTCTCTGCTCTTTAGCTTAGCACCCTAAGTGACATTCCTATCTTACAATGGAGTTCTTATAATAAAGCCTTTAGTTTATTTTTCCAAGCCATTGGTGTCTTTGTTCCTTCTTAAGGATCTCTAACTGCTGCCCATGCTCTCAATAATCTCTTCCATTATGTCTCCACTTGGCCACTGCAGACACATCCAGTGCATCTAGTGTCAAGGCTGCTGCAGTCGTAGTCACTGAGAGGCTGAAAGGATCTGGGTTGAATTTGTTGGTCAATAATGCTGCAATTGTAAAACCAGCTACTCTGGAATCTGAGACACCAGAAGACATGTTGGAGGTGTACAAAACCAATGTGATTGGACCCATGATGGTGGCTCAGGTAAGGTGATTCTAGGGGCCTTTCTGCACTACACTGTTATGGTGCTATTATTCCACTTTCAACATCCTATAGAATCCTGGGGTTTGCAGTTTAGGGAAGGGCATTCAGAAGTCTCAGCCAAAGAGCTCCTTGGCCCCAGTAAACTACAAATCCCAGAATTCCACAGGATGTTGAAAGTGGAATAACAGTATAGTGTGGAAAGGTCCTGTGTTATCTTGCTCATAGAGGCATTCCGTGTGATTTCTTTGTGATTCTCCACTACAGGAGAAAATAAATATTCCTCTGCAGTATTCTTCCTGTTTTTGAACATCCCAAACTGTTGCACAGGAATCATCCTGTACTGAAAAATATGTGGAGGATTTTTTTTTTCAAAAACAAAAAAAACCAAGGTGTTTGTTTTGCATAAGAGACAGTTTCCTGCACAGTGACAGTGTTTTCTTTTCAGGAAACCCATTTTCTGGAAATAAAAGGAAAGGTATTTTGTACAAAAAAGGACATATCTTTTGTGTTCTTTTTAATTTCTCCACACCATTTCAGGAAGTTCATATAAAGGAAGCAATTCTTCTTAGCAAGGTTTCTTGACTATTGAGAATGTCTCTTTTGATGAACAATATCTCATCTCAAAGAGCAGTTTTTCTCATAGATTTCTCAACAGGTGATATTTCACCTCAAGATATTTGGTGTGTGAATTTACCCTCATAGTCTATGAGAGTTTTATGCAGTTTTGATTGTCCTCTATGAGCTCTCTAGGTTTTGGTTCAACCGTTCCAAGTCCTCTAGCAACTGGCATAGTTATGTAAGTATGTTTGAGCAGATGGTACATATTCTGCTTCACTAGAAGGGAGTGCTACAGCATCTTCTTTCATGGTTGTTCAGCTAACGGCTCCACCTCCATAGAAGAACAGGTTCCCACTGGTAGGATTACAATCTGTAGAGTTTCTGGTCCAATCTGCATTTGTGTAAGCTACTAGTCTGGGACTGCTGGTGGCCTGTAGCTTGAACTTAAAAATGTGCAGTATCCTTTAAATATCTGCCTACTCTTTTCATTTTATTCCAGTCTCTTTTATTTGGTCAGCTAGTTTTTATACAAAGAATTCCAACTGTTGAGGTAATATCAGAATTCAAAATGACCTTGACAGGTTAGAGAGCTGGACCAAAACTAACAAAATGAATTTTAACAGTGAGAAAGATAGGGTACTACACTTGGGAAGAAAGAAATGAAATGCACAGATGCAGGAAGGGGGACACCTGGCTTGAAATCACTATGTGTGAAAGGGATCTAGGAGTCTTAGTTGACCACAAGCTGAACGTGAGTCAACAGTGTGATGCAGCAGCTAAAAAATCCAATGTGATTATAGATTTAATCAATAGGAGTAGAGTGACGAGATCAAGTGAAATAATAATACTACTCTATTCTGCTTTGGTTAGATCTCACCTGGAATACTGTTTCCAGTTTTGGGTACCACAATTCAAGAAGGACATTGACAAACTGGAAAGTGTCTAGAGAAGGGTGACCAAAATGGTGAAGGGCCTGGAAACCAAGCCCTGTGAGGAATGGCCTGTGGAGCTAAGACAAAACCTGACAAAAAGGTTAAGAGGTGATATTTGAAGGGATGTCATGTTGAAAATGGAGCAAGCTTGTTTTCTGCTGCTCCAGAGACTAGGACACAGGCCCTTTCCGCACAAGGTGAGGGAATCGCTCCGTGCTGTTACTCACCGCTTCTTCTGGGGTCCGAAGCAATGTGGACTGTCCCTGAAGCCCTTCTGCAGGGCTCCTCCTTGGTCCAGGGCAAATCAGAGCAGTGCGAGGTCTGTAGATCCGCACTGCTCCGGCTTCCAAAATGATGGCTCCGGCTTCCAAAATGGTGGCTTCCGGCTTCCAAAATGGCGGCTTCCGGTTGGTCATGGGTCCTGACCAACTGCTGAAGCTTGCCACACCTAAAGCCCGCCCTAAGCAGATGGCACGCTCGCATTGGTGCAACCCTGCAAATCTGCACAAGGGAGCAGGAACGCAATGCCGCGTACCAGGAAAATAAAGAGCTGTTTTTTCCGGTCTTTCTAAAACATGCTGGAAGACCACTTGGGTTCGTTTTGGAGCAGGCTGAGGTGCGGATCTCTGGTAAGTAGTCCGCTCCTAGTCCACTCCAAGGTGCAGACTACCTCTGTGCGAGGACGCACTGCCCTGTTCTAATTGCCTGGTGTGGAAAGGGCCACAGATCAATGGATACAAACTAGAGGAAAAGAAATTTCACCTAAGCATCAGGAAGAACTTTCTGATGGTAAGAACCATTCAGCTGTTTGGAGTGTGATGGAGTCACCGTCTTTGGAAGTTTTTAAACAGAGGTTGGATGGCAACTTGCTGAGGGTGCTTTGAGTTCCTGTGTGGAAGGAGGATGGATTCAATGATCATTGTGGTCTCTTCCAGCTCTATGATTCTATGTTATCTAGATCAATTTCAAGCTGGCTTCAGAGCAGGATGTGGAGTTGAGACTGCTATGGTTGCCTTAATAGATGATCTTTGCCTGAGCATTGACAGGGTGTGTGTGTCCCTGCTAGTGCTTTTGGACCTCTCAGTGGCCTTCAATACTATCGACTATGGGGTCCTTCTGGAACACCTGAAGGGTCTGGGAATCAGCGGCACTGTGCTTCAGTGGTTCCAGTCCTCTTTCTCAGGTAGATTCCAGATGGTAAGTGCTTGGGGATAGCTGCTCCTCAAAAAGGAGCTCGTATATGGCATACCGGAAGATGTCTTTCTATCCCCAATGTTATTCAACATCTGTGTGAAACCACTGGGAAAGATCATCCAGAGGCATGAAGCAGGGTGCTATCAGTATGCTGATGACACACAAAGATATTTCTCCATCCTTTTGAAAATAACTTCAGCTAAGGACTGTGTGTCTCCTCTGAATGAATGCCTGGAGGAGGTAACGGGCTGAATGAGGAAAAACAAACTGAAACTGAATCCAGACAAGATGGAAGTGCTTTTCCTAACCTGAGTCTGCAGGTGTGTCAACAAGTCCTGGATGAGGTTACACTCCCCTTGAAGACTATGTTCACAGCCTAAGAATGCTTTTGGATCCATCGCTCCAAGTGACAGCTCAGATAGATGAAGTGACAAGGAGTGCTTGCTATCAGCTTCAACTGATACATCAGCTGTCCACTTTCCTAGAGCTGGAGAACCTAAAGATCATAGTGCACCTCGGGGCTGGACTTTTGCAATACACTGTATATTAAGCTACCTCTGTACCAAGTTTGGAAACGTCAGTTGGTTAAAAAATGGCAGCCATATTCAGTACTGGTATATCCAAGAGTGAGCATATTACACTAATATTGAAGTCACTCCATTGGCTGCCTGTTAGTTTCTAGGTAAAGTACAAAGTGTTCATTATTAAATTTAAAGCCCTACGTGGTTTGGGTCTGGGTTACCTAGAGGGTCTCCTCCTGTATAATCTGACCTACACACTCAGGTCCTCTGGGAGATATTAACTTCAACTGGCCAGGACTAGATTTGTAATGGTCACCCAGAAGACTTTTTCTTCAGCTGCCACTAGACTGTGGAGTGACCTGCCAGAAGACATTCAACAGCTGATTATGCTATCTGAATTGAAAACAGCTTTAAAGACTAGTCTCTTCCATCAGGCCTATCCTGATGATTTTAAACTGTGAATTTAACAATGAATTTTAAATATATATTATCTGCTTTTAGCTATTTGTATTTTTAAAGATGTTATGCATTTTAACTATTGTTTTAATTGATGTTCTGTTTTTAACTGTTATATGTTAATCTATTGTTGTCCCTCACCTCAATCCACAAGGAGAGGCAGGTAACAACAACAACAACAACAACGAACAGTTAATTCATTTTCTTCTTCAACAGTCATATTTTTAGTCAGCAGTTTTGTCTTAACACAGTTTACTTCAAACCTGGTGAATGTTACTTTAAACCTGATGAATGTCTCAAATATCTTAATTTTTACAAAAGAAACTTCATTGAGTCCAATGGATTTTGGGTCATTATCACATCCACATGAGCCCTCAGATTATGCTGTTCTCTTTTTTTACCCTCACTCCACAGAGATATTGTCCAGTGTTTCTCAGTAAGGTCTCCAGTGAAAAAACAACAAAAGTAAGAGGGGACAATCTCGATCAGTATTGTTGTATTGCCGTTTACCAAAATCTGGGCGTTTTGAATAGAATATATTATATTTACTTCCCCAATAAAGTCTTCACCAAAGTTTTCAAATGGTTTCTCTGCATCTAAAAAAAAAAAAAAATCAAAGCAGGCTTTTTATCATTATGCTATCCCAAATATTTGATAATATTAAGAACAGTTTTTACATTACTCTTTAATTATCTTTTTGGTAAAACTCCACTCTGATCTTCACAGATATTCTGAGCAATATGTTTCTGCAATCTATTTATGAAAATAGATTGTAGTGAGATAGGTCTATAATTTCTTGTTAGTATCTCATCTGTATCTTCTTTATGAATTACTGTAATCCAGGTTTTTCTCCATGTGTCTGAGATCTATCCTTTTCCTAATACTTCATCACACATCATTTTTAACAGTTGTTGTAATTCATCTTCAAATTTCTTGTAGTATACTGCAGATAGCCTATCTGGGCCTGGAGTTTTTTCAGATTTCATCATTTTAATTGCTTCCAGTCACATAGGGATGTGGGGGAGAGAGGATGATTCGCCCCAGGCGGCAATGTTTTTGGGGTGTCCCAGCCCCTGCATGCCCTGGTCATGCCCCCACACACCATAGCCATGCCCCCACCCACAGTGGCCACGCCCCTCGTGCCTCCACACACTCCAAGCTCTGTCGCTGATTGCTTCAAATAAGTTCCATAGTTTTCACAGACCCATTCAGACTTTGCTTTTGTTCCAGATGTAGTTTATCCCATAGAAGTCTATCAAAATAATCTTCCATATTTGAATTTTTTTATGGCCCCTCACATATAAACCTCTATAATATTCCTCAAAAGCTCTTAATGCTTTCAAATTGTCCTTTACTGTCATAAACTTCCCACTCTGCAGGGCACTGATGTTGTTACATTCTCAAGGTTCTACTGCTTATGAGTTATAATGTTTTTCTTATTGTTTTAACTCGGATAGTTTAGAATCAGTAATATAAATACATTTATCAAATATATGTGATAAGTAAAAGAAAAAAGTAGACAATGAAATATACTTCTACCAAAAATGTTCTAAATTCAGTTTTCAATCAAATCCAAATATAGCTGCCTTCGGTACATGACAAAAATAACATAACCCTCTCCCACTGCTTCTTAAATCCATCAATAGATTTATCTCTTATTACTGTTGTCAAGTTACCAATTTCTGCCATATCTAAAAGTTTCAAAACCCACTCTTCTTGGGATGGTGTCATATTATTCTTCCAGTACTTAGCTTATAAGATTTTCACTGCTGCCATCATGTGTTGCATAATTTTCACGCAGTTTTTAGTGGTTTTACTGTCAGTCATTCCTAACAGGAACAGATCTGGAGAATAATGAATCTTGATTTTTTAAAATCTTTTCCATCATCTGATGTATCATCCGCCAATATATTTTAGCTTTCTCACAAGTCTGCCACATATGAAAAAAGGATCTTGTAGTATGATTACAATTCCAGTGTCTATTTGAGGAACCCTTATACATCATTAAGATTTTGTCTAGGGATAAATACCATCGACACATCATTTTATAAAGATGCTCTTTTAAATCATAACTTAAAGAAAATTTCAAATCTTTCTTCCAAAGTTTCTTCCATCAGTCCCTCTGGACCATATTATCTATATTTTGTGCACATTCAATTATACAAACTGCTACATGTTCCTCTTCTAATTCAAATTTCAATGACATTTTATGCGTTTTGGCAGTTAGTTGTTTATTATTATTACATTGCTGATTTTGAAAGTCTGTTTTTCTGTATCAATGTCATTTAATTTATTATCATTTTTAAATCTCTCAGATAGTTGCCTACAGGCAAATCAACTTATATTTCTCCCTTCTGCCTTCAATTCATCATGTACCTTCATATAGAATCATGTCCTAGTAACCTTAAGTCAACATAAATTATCAAGTTGTCAGTAGAACCTATTTCTCTTTTGAAAAGAGCTTCATGTGGTGAAGGCCATAAAGGAATCTTAGAGCATAATCTATTTTTATATTTCAACCATATTGTCAATTCAGCACATCTTATAAAATGGTGATTGAAATTTACATTTGCTCTGATTTTATCATACCATAGGAAAACATGCCAACCAAATCTTAAGTCAAATGCTTCCAAATTTAAAAGCCTTGTTGTCAGGAACTGAATTCACACACACAAATATAACAGTGCACAAACACAATTTATTAGGAGCGTGATACATAATACGGGACTTCAGTGTGATAACTGAAGCACCTGCAGAGCTGCTGATGACGAACAGCAGCTGTTGGTCCCTGTGGCTCTGGCTGGAGATGAGTCCTGCAACTCAAGAGCTCCCCCTGCTGCCATGGACCAAGCAGGCGCGGACGTCTCTCGGCCTGGTCCTATAGAGCAACAGGGATCTGATTCTGTGCCTGCTCCTTTGGAGCAACAGGGATCCAATTCTGAAGAGGCTCTGGAGCCTGATTCAATAAAGGCAGAGACTCAAGAGGGTTTTGCAAAGGGAGGCTTCCTTGGCTAAGTTTAAGAAGCGGTGACCGGACACACCTGTGCCTGGGGCTATATAACTGCCTGCCTGGAAGCTTCCCTTTGCTCATGGCAAACTTCTTACAAGCCGTCCTCTTGCTTGTACCTTGCTCCCAGCACCCGGTTCTTGATACCTTGAATTGATCTCTGGATTCTTGACCCTTGGCTTTGGAACTCTGACTATGGCTTTGCTTGGCACTCTGGTAAATGAACTTCCTTGAGGAAGTGCTTACTTGTCTCCTCCCGGCTGGACTTTGCTGGCTCTCCCACTCTCTTCTCTGGGCTGGGTCGCTGCCCAGGTCTCTGACCTTGACAGTCAGTGAGTGAACTGGAGGCAATTAGCTAAATTCAAAACGTAAAAGTCAAAGAGTTTCTCCTCCTGCCCACAAGAGACCTTGGAGTTCTGGTTTAGCCTGGTAGCCCTTATCTCTACATTCCTAGCTTTGTTTATCTAATGGTCTCTGGTTCTCATACCTTGTTACAAGCAAGCTGCTACTTAACTCCTACTACATTTCCCATAACTAAAATATGGAGGGCTGCCCAACATCCTGCCTGTCCCCCCCCCAAAAAAAAGAACGAATACATAGCATAGTAGTGAGGAAGAGGGAAAAGGGGAAGGTCGTGGGAAGTGGAAAAGAAAGGGGAAGAGGGGAGACAACAGTTAAAATGCAAACACGAAATGCAGTAGTTAAAGGTGGTATGTTGAAACTGGCTATTCAGGATGTTGGTGGAGTGGGTGGTTTAATCTCCAAAGAAGAGTTCGAAGGAGCTGGTTTCAGTAAGCTGGAATGAAAAATAGGGTGAATAAGTTTGTAAGTGTCAGGCAAAGAAAATTGAAAGGTGACATCATTAATGGCCCCTTTGACTGGGAAAGGACCAAGGTATTTGAGGGAGAATTTTTTGGAGGGACCATTGGAGGAAATGTTCTTGGAGGAGAGGTATACAAGATCACCAGGCTGGTATGTAGGATTGGGCTGCTGTTTACAGTCAGCAAATCGTTTGTGAGAAGCTTTTGATGCTTCAAGAGCGGAACGCACAGAGTTCCAAGTAGAAGAAATTTTTGTAATCCAAGAGGAGAGTGAGGTAGGTTGTGTTGTAGGGAGCGTGGTAGGGAGTGCAGGAAAGGGTTTTGGGTTGATGCCGGGTACAACTTCAAATGGACTTTTGCCAGTTGAGGAGTGTAGAACAGAGTTGAAAGCAAATTCAGCAAAAGAGAGAAGGAGGCCCACTTGTTTTGGTTGGAATTGACAAAGCAGTGTAAATACTGTTCAAGAGTTTGATTTGTGCGTTAGCTTTGTCCATCAGTTTGGGGATGATAGGAGTTTTTGGGAAATGCCGAGGGATTTAAGGTATGAAGTCCAGAATTTAGAAGTGAAGATAGGTTCTCTGTCAGAGATGATTGTAATCCACGGAGTTTCCAGATGTTATTGATGAAGACGTCAGCTAGTTTTTCAGCAGTAGGTACTTTCTTCAGTGGAATGAAGTGAGATTGTTTGGAAAAATGATCGGTGACAACCCAAATGGTATGGAATCTGCGGGAGTTGGGCAGACCAACAATGAAGTCCCATGAAATAGTATCCCAAGATAAGGAAGGAGTAGGGAGCAGTTGGAGAAGTCCATGTGGTTTAGAGGAAGAGGACTTGCAGGTGTTGCAAGCGGGGCAGTTTTTTATATATTCTTGGACTTGTTTTGTGAGACCTGGGCAGTGGAAAAGTTTTCTGATGGAATGCAGGGTTTTAAGGAGGCCAAAGTGGCCAACAGGTTTGGAATTGTGGCATCTTTTCAAAACTTCAATTCGGCAAGCTGGTGGTACGTAGATTTTAGTTCCCATGAAAGCTAAATCATTAAGCCAGGTGATTGAGTCTTTGTGTGTTTGTAGCCAGGTGTCTGTTTGGTAGAAAGATTTTAGAGTGTTGGAAGGCAGAATCAAGAAGTGTTGAAGCTGATTCTCAGGCTCGCTGTTGTGCTCTGGTAGTGACTTGTAATCCAAAATTATTTGAGGAGAAGAGAGGTTTCTCCTTGGTAAGAGAAGAGAAGGAGGGTGGTTTGTGGCAGGGCAGTCTTGAGAGTGGGTCTGCCAAAGTGTTAGTTTTTCCAGGTTTGAAAATAATTTGAATCTAAATTGCTGGAAAAATTCAGCCCAGCATACTTGTTTAAAAACTGCCAAAAAACTAACCCCTAAAGTTTCTAGATTGCGGTGGTCAGTCCAGACTTGAAAAGGGAGTTTAGCACCTTCGAGGAAGTGTCGTCATGAGGTGAGTGCGAAATGGATGGTCATGGCTTCTTTTTCCCAAATTGGCCAGTTGCGTTGTGTGGTGGAGAATTTTTTGGAGATGAAGGCGCATGGTTTAAGGTGGCCATCTGTGTCGTGTTGGAGAAGAACAGCTCTCATGGCGAAGTCTGAGGCATCGGTTTGAATTATGAATTCTTTGGTAGTATCAGGGAATAAGAGAAGTGGTTTGGATGTACATTTTTGTTTGAGGGTTTCGAATGCTGTCTGGCATTTTTCAGTCCAGAGAATACGGTTGCATCGGTTAGTTTTGCTATCAGTTGTTTTTTTCAAGAGGTCGGTAAGAGGGAGGGCAATTGTGGCAAACCCTTTTATGAAATTACAATAGAAGTTTGCAAAGCCAAGGAACTGTTGTAGTTGCTTTCTAGTTTTGGGGGTAGGCCAGTTTAAAATAGCGTCAATTTTGGCAGGGTCCATGTTTAGGGTGTTGTGACAAACACAGTACCCAAAGTAGTCAAAAGTCTGAGCATGAAATTCGCATTTTGAGAGTTTAACAACAAGTTCATTGTCAATGAGTCTTTGTAACACAGTACGTATGAGTTTGATGTGTTGTTCAAGGGTTTCTGAGTAGATCAAAATGTCATCCAGGTAAACAACAACACCTTCGTAGAGGAGGTCTTGTAATACAGAACTGAGAAATATTTGGAAGGCTGGCGGTCCAGCTTGTAATCCAAAAGGGAGAACGGTCCATTGGAAGTTTCTCAGGGGGGTTGAGAAAGTAGTCAACCACTCACTTTCAGGGTCCATGCATATTCTGTGGAAAACCTCCTTGAGGTCTAATTTGGTAAAGAATTTAGCTTTTACCAATTGATTTAAGATATTCTTAGTTAAAGGAATCGGATATGCATTAGGCAATACTGCCTGATTAATTAAATTATAGTTCACAATGAACCTCGGTTCTCCTCCATCCTTTTTATTATGGAAAAATATCAGACTTGCTGTGGGAGCAGATGAGGGTTTAATACATCCATGTTGTAGGTTTTTGTTCAGGAATTTTTTAGAGCCTCTAGTTCTTGGTTGTTCATAGAGTATATCTTTGGTTTTGGAATTTTAGCTCCATCTATCAATCTGAGTTTGCAATCAAAGTCTCTGTATGGGGGCAGTTTGTCTGCTTCACGGTCCTCAAAAGCTTTCTGCAGGACTCAGTATTCTAATGGGATTTTCTGTAGGTCCTGGGGACTCAAAACAAGTGCTGAGACAGGGGAATTTGGTTCGGGCACTAGATTTACATCATGGTTATGCTTGAGTAAACCTTGGTCCAGTCAATTTGGGGATTGTGTTTTTTTAGCCAGTCGTACCCAAGAACTAAAATCATAGAATCATAGAATTGGAAGAGACCCCAGGGGTCATCCAGTCCAACCCCCTGCCATGCAGGAACACCCATCAAAGCATTCCCAACAGATGGCTATCCAGTCTCTCCTTAAAAACATCCAAGGAAGGAGACTTTACCACACTCTGAGGCAACATATTCCACTGCCAGACACCTCTGACCGTCAAGAAGTTCTTCCTGAGGTTCAAGTGGAATTTCCTTTCCTGCAGCTTGAATCCATTGTTCCTTATCCTAGTCTCTGAAGCGACAGAGAATAAGTCCGCTTTCTCCTCAACATGACATCCCTTCAAATATTTAAACATGGCTATCATGTCCCCTCTTCTCTTCTGCAGACTAAACATACCCAGCTCCCTAAGCCATTCCTCATAGGGCATGGCTTCCAGATCTTTCACCATTTTGGTCGCCCTCCTCTGGACATTTTCCAGCTTGTCAACATCCTTCTTGAATTGAGGTGCCCAGAACTGGACACAGTATTCCAAATGAGACCTAACCAATGCAGAATAGAATGGTACCATTACCTCCCTCGATCTAGACATCATACTCCTATGGATGCAACCAAGAATCGCATTGGCTTTCTTGACTGCCGCATCACACTGCTGACTCATGTTCAGCTTGTGATCTACCAAGTCTCCTAGATCCCTTTCACATGTACTGCTATCCAGCCACGCGTCCCCCATCCTATATTTGTGACTTCCATTTCCACATCATAAGTGGTTTTCAACTCTCGAAAAGGCCGGGGCCTCACTTTCAGTGCCCGTATCCCGGGAGGTGCAGGTGCCGCAGCTGCCGGAGCAGCTGCTGCTGCAGGAACCTGGGGTGGCATGCATCCAACCTGAGGCACCAGGAGTCTCCAGTCATGCAGCTGAGCTCTCAGTTTAGAAATTTCTTCTCGCTGCTTTTCCACTTCTTCTTCTCTGGTTAAAAGTTGTTCCATCAAACTGGTCTCGACAATCGATGTGTTCCATCTTGTAGCCCGGCGATGTTGGTCTCTCTCCCCAGGCCCAGGTTTGGCCTCTGGTTGGGGTAGATGAAGGAATCGAAGGCCGTATCTTGGGTCTTGCAAGAGGAGGCCGGCTGGGGACCGTCTTGTCTCTTTCGGCGATTCCCTCGCCTAAAGCTTTGATGACTCCACTGGATGCTCCTTTTAATTCAGGCTCTTCTTCAGTTTTTTGATACATGTTAATATTTTTAAGACAGTTCACTCACTCTGTCAGGAACTGAATTCACACACACACACACATATAACAGTGCATAAACACTATTTATTAGGAGCGCGATACATAGTACGGGACTTCAGTGAGTGAACTGGAGGCAATTAGCAAAATTCAAAACATAAAAGGCAAAGAGTTTCTCATCCCACCTGTAAGAGACCTTGGAGTTCTGGTTTAGCCTGGTAGCTCTTATCTCTACATTCCTAGCTTTGTTTATCTAACGGTCTCTGGTTCTCATACCTTGTTACAAGCAAGCTGCTACTTAACTCCTACTACATGTCCCATAACTAAAATATGGAGGGCTACCTGACACTTGTAGTGTCAGTCAAACTTTCAACCAGACCATTGCTACTGTGTAAAAAAATATTTTTAAGTCTGGAAGAGCCAGGCCCCCCCCCTTTCTTTTGCATCTTGTCTTCATCTTCACTCTTGTTTTTTTTTTCTTTTTCCCCTGGCATATACATTTTGAAATGTCTCTCTGCCATTGTTTAAAAGGTAAGTCATTTACTAGTGTTGGAAGTATCCGATATGGGAAACAACATTTTAGGTAAAACAATCAATTTAATTGCTGATATTGTTCCTAACAATGAAAGTTTTAGCTTAGACCATTATTCGAGGTTTTCCAAACTTTGTCATGCTGGTCTATCTGTGGCTTAGGAGGGGAGGAAAAACCCTTTCCAGCACTGGAGGATCAGCCATGACTGGGGTGCTCCCTGGTGCCTCTGTGCCTGCTGCTTGCAGCTAATCTCCTTGCCACTGATTTTTAAAACCAAGTTTCAAAAGGCTATGCTAGAAGTTCTCCCTGGGCTGGTCATAACATCACCTCAGCAAAATCTGTTCTACTGTCTTTTTAAAGCGAGTCATTCTAATTTTAAATGTCATGCTTTTACATAGTTTCCCTGTGGTCACCCTTGTGTTGCTAAGAAAAAAGAAGAAAAGCTAAAAACTGATTGTTAAACCATGGGCTCAAAAATACCATCTTATTCATGCAGTTGGGGTTATTTGATTTAAAATTGATTAAGAACATTATATTAATAGATGTTGAAATAGTATACCATGGGAATTGGCCAGTTTACAAGTCCACATTCCTCATAATAATAACAGAAAATAAGGTGCTGCCTAGTAATCTAGAATCTTCCTTCTAACTTCCTTACACAGAGCTGTGCATAAATTAGTAAAATTTTCTCAAGCTATATTGACAAGCCATATGGGCAGTAGTGGAAGGAGAATTAGGATTGACTTGACTTAATAAATTGACTTAATAAAGAAGAGCAACCTCAAATGCATTATACCAGAGGACTTATATAAAACAGTAAAGTGGACTTTGTCATTTTTGCAATTTCAGAACCCACTTTTTAAAAAGAATGAAAGAAGATTATTTGAATTTTATGAAGTTTGTGAGCTTTATAAAAGAAGATATTTGATAGTATTGAAATTTAAAGTCTGAAATTTGGAATTTTGAAGTCTGATTTTTTTAATAAAAAAGAAAAAAGTTGTTTTTAATGTAAAATTTTAATTTTTAAATGTTATTTTTTAAAAATGTTCAAAATCAAAATTTTTCTCTTTTTAATTTTTCTTTTCAAATTTTCAAACTTCTTTTTTTTCCTAAAAGAAAAAAGATTGTGTTACTGGGGGCTCTCTCTTCCCTTTCTTTTTTTCTTCTTTTCTTTTTTTCCTTTATTTTTCTTCCTTTTTCTTTCTTTCTTTCTTTCTCTTTTCTCTTATTTTCTTTTTTCTTTCTTCTGTTTTCTTTTTTAATTCTTTTTTAAAAAATTCTGCTGTGTGTTTTCTTCTTTTTCTTTTTCTTTTCTTTTCTCTTTTCTCTTTTTTCTTTCTCTGTTAGATTTACTTTCTTGTAGATTACACAACCAAGGTGTCAAAAGAGTAACATGCAGCTAAAATGGCAAAGCAGGACTATTTGTGGATTTAAAAGGTTCACAGACCCAAAGAAGGGGATCTGCAGATCAGACTAAAGATATGAACCCAAATCAAATATTCATGTTAGAAATGAAGAAGATGAGGGAAGAACTGTTGGTGGAGAAGCAGAAGTCAAAGCTAATACAAATGGAATGAATAAAAGGAAAGAAGAAATCAAGACAGAATTATAACAAATTTCATTGCAAATGAAGTTAGGTTTGAAAAAGATAAAACTACAAATAGCCCATATAGACATGGATCTGAAACACCTAAAATATAAAATAGAAGAAACAGAAATCAAAACTAAAAATTTAGAAGAAGCAAAAGAGAAGATAATGTGGGAACAAGAGAAACAATTAAATGCAATAGCACTTCTTGAGATGAAAGAGAAATGTCTAAGGCAATGTGGAATATCTGAAAGAGAGAATGATTAAATTTATGTTTGAGTCTGTAATGTAATGACCAAATTCCTTCAAATGTGAAGTGGGGAAATTACAGCCAAAGTGGATCAAATATACTGAATTATATTAGCCCTTCCACATTTTCAAGGGTTGGGGTACAGAATCCTCACTAAAGTGGAAAAATGCTAATAACTCCCCCCGTGATCCCCCTCCCATTCCCCTCTAGAGCTTCCTCCTCCTATTCCTTTGCCTCTAACCCTAGCATTGTGGGGGAGAAAAAAAGACAACCTAAAAGGCTTACCGGTACTTTCCCCTCTGACAATGAAGAGGAGAATTCTGGAGTTTTAAAAACTTCCCACAGACATCTTAAGAAAGGAGCACCTGACCTATCAGTGTCCAACACACAGCAGAATGTGCAACCACATGGTAGAGAGGCCATGCCTTTAGCAATGGGAGTGGTCTTTGCTCACCCAAAAGGAAAAAAATAACCTCCATTTTAAACAAAAGCCTCGCAAACCTGGGGTGAGGAATGCAAAGGATGAGAGAAGGAAAATGGAGAGGGCAAGCACATGCCTCTCAAATAATCAAATTCACAAAGGTCAAACCAGTGAATGTGGATGGAGGACTGCAATTCAAGAATAGGGAGACAAAGAAATTTACCGCAAGTTGTGGTAATTTATTTTGTGAAAAAAGAATACAAGAGACCAGGTAATGTAATGCAATTTCATGAGTAAATTGCAAATGGATGGAAGAGCAATCATAGTCTTTAAAGATTTACCAAGTCAAATTTTGAGAAAATGAAGGAAATATTCCTTTTTGAGATCCAAGCTTAAACAATGTGATCTACCTTTCAGATGGGCCAGTGTAGGAGTAGTAGTATACTGTAGACAGAGGAGACATGACTTAAATATCATATCCAAGATGAGAGATTTTCTAAGGAATTTGGAAAAGAAGATAGGTGAGAGTAGAAGAGGATCCCCTGAACAACCATCTCAAGATGCAGACATGGATCAAACTCAGACAAAACCAGTTTTGACAGTACAGGAAGAAAGTTAAACATGGCTATGAAGTTTTTATCTTTTATTGTTAAAGGAATCAACTCAGCAGGAAAAAGAAGAAAGATCTTTCATTATTTGGAAAAACAAAACTTGGACTTGATTTGTTTACAAGAAACACATATTTAAAAACAGGGCGTTAAATATCTGAAGAATCCAAAATTAGGATTAGAATTTACATCTTCTGCAGATAAGAAAGAATAGGGAGTTGCAATTTATGCTAAAGTTAATCTACAGCCAGAAAAGATATCTGATGACGTAGAAGGAAGACTGCTTGCACTACAAGTACAACTACAGTGACAAAAAGTTTTAGTAGTCAGACTATATGCTCTGATAGAAAAACAGGCTAAATTTTTTAGTGACCTACAACACAAGGGTTCAGATTTAACAATCAGTACAGTTATTATTTTGGGAGGTTTTAAAGGAGTGATTAATCCAGTGATTGATAGAAAGTTGCAAAAGAGAATAAAAGAGAAGCAAGGAAAACTTCCAAAATATTTTTTCAATATGATAGATAATTGAGACTTTATAGATGTATAGAGAACCCTGTACAAACCATCTAAAGCATACTCATTCTAGTCAAAGAGACATAAATCTTTCTCAAGAATTGATACTTTTTTGATTTCCTATGTACTTATACATGAATTGGAAGACATGGAAATTTCACTAAGTATTTCCTAAGTATTTTCAGGCCACAACCTGATTCTTTTGTCATACAAGAGAAAAAGATGTCCATTTCATTGGAGAGTGAATGAACATCTATTAAAAAACGATCAAATCTTTTAAAAAACTAAAAGACTCTCAGGAACTATTTTGAAGAGTATTTAAACAAAGGAAAATTATTTAATCTTCAGTTGAATCTCTTTATCAAAGTTTTTCTTGTATTTTTCCTCCAGAATTTGTTTGTTCCATCAATTTCCTCTCCTCCTCCTCCTCCTCCTCCTCCTCCTCCTCCTCCTCCTCCTCCTCCTCCTCCTTCCTCTTCTTCTTCTTCTTCTTGTTACCGCTGTTTCTAGCCCGAGCTTGTGGGATATTAGATATCATTTGATATCAATAATTTGGCCTTCTTTACCCATTCCTCTCCACATGCTTGTGAGGCCCCCGGACAAGCACGCGCACAGGCGCGGCCGACAATAGCCGAACCATTCAAATCCCGATCCAGGCAGGCCAGTCATTGCCGAATGCCACTTTAGGAGACCTCAAGGCAAGTACCACATTATATATGCACGCTACTTACAAAAGATCCCCTGCACCGAGCAGGCAGCTTGATGAGCAGACTATACAACTCTCAAGCATTCTGCGTTTGCATACTGGCTACTCTATTGACAACTCTGTCATAATTCAATCATCTAAAGCACTGACCTTTCAGAGGTTTTGTCTCCAACCCAAAACTCGTTGTTATCCCCATGAATGGACTAGCCTGCGGCCACAATTTTCCCTATAAGAACCCCTGACTTTGAGAGTCTCGTTGGATCACTAGTGACTTGCCTCCCGACTTGCTGCTTCTCCGTTTGATGAGCATCCTCTCAGCCTCACGTGCTGAGAACCTACGCTCCCCAGCTTCTTTGCTATTACCGGGCTTCAGGACAGGTGTAGTATTTCCCATACCAAACCTCCTCTCAAAATCCCTCTATCCAACTCCTGCCTTTTATTTCTATAGTTCTTTGTATGAGTGTGTTGCATACAGATGTTTGACTGTATCTCAATAAAACAATTATTATCATTAACTTCTGCTTTATCATTGACTTGGCCTGACCCCGTAGACATAGGGTTCAAGATCTCGCTACGTTACCCTGCCTCTCGCATTGCTAACTAGTGCTCTTTGCTAATTCCCGGGACCCCCAGAAATCAAGGTAACATTCTCTTTCTTTTTTCAGTTTGGAACCATATTTTATAAATTGTCCTCTCATATAAGCTTCACTTGCATCCTGAACTACAGTGATATCTGAGTCCTTACTTAAATTCAGTTCAAAGAATTTCCTCAGTTCCTGTTTCTTGATTGTAATATTTCTGTCTTCAGAACTAGATATTCATAAAGATTTCATCTAAACTTCATTTGTTTGGTTTTCAGGGACATTGTGATAGGATTATGGTGTGGAAATGTTTCTGGCAAAATGCTCATCTTCTTTACTAGTTTGGCCATATTTGTAGAGATCCAAAACATGTTTACTGTAGAAAAAGATTCATGACAATTTGGAAAAAAGGTATAGTTTTAGGAATTTGCCTGAAAATTTCCCTCAGCCACCTACTAATCTAAAGAACTCTGTATAGTTTAAAGAAAGTTCTGAGTAGTATCCCTTGATCTTAATTTCTTTACTGAAATGCTTATCTTTATTTGGATCAACAACTCCATTCCAGTCACACATGCAAATCAGATTTTGTAATTCCAGTTCTTGATGTCTTTCTTCATAAACTTTCACAGAATGCCAATTGATCTGGCATTCCGTTTGATTTGTACAATTACACATCTGCCTTCTCCATTTACATGTTTCAATTTAGGTTGTAGTGTTTAGTTTATATAAAAAGGCTATCCCTTTCTTCTAGTCTTATTTGTAGACACAAATTCTAGATCTGTAATTTTGTACTTCAAATCTCAAAGTATCTTTTTCTTATATGAGTCTCTTGGAGACAATTTTGTATTTGGTTTTTTTCAGAAAGTGCCATTTTTTTCCCTTTTCTGAGGTGAATTTTATCCATCTTGATTCCATGAAATTAATTTAGGATTCATTTTAGTTGTTTTATTGAAATATCTTTTTATATTGTTATTTTTATGTCTTCTAACAGCTCTCAACTTTTGGGAAATCTCCTTTTGGGGTCTCCTCCAAAGAATTTATTGTATATTTATTGCATACATGAGTGGTTATCAAATTCTCTGGAACTATCCAGTGAGTGTCAGGAGGCTCAGCTTCTGCCAAGGTCTTAAAGGAAAAAGCTCTTTGCTTGTAGAAATAGATTGTGTGGTGGCAACAATGTAACAAATGCCAATGGCAACTTGTAATAATGTATCGCATATCAGTCAGCTTGCAACAATGTATTGAAACCCAATTACTGTATGTATCCAGGCATACAATCAAAGGCTTCCAGGTGTCCAAAGACATGACTAAGGACATCCAGTCAGAGGAGGAGGAACATCAAGGGAATGGAATGTATGATCCCAAGGAGGCTCTGTGAGAAACACCAGGAGGGCCAGATAAGAGCAAGGGAAGTGTTCAGACTCTTAAGATGAAAAGTGTATAAACATCCTAAAGTGCCTGGGAAACCTGTGGGTCTGAGGGCAAAGTGATATTTATTACCCTCACCAATCAATGCTGTTTGTGCCCAAATTTGTATACTCAACTAAATTTGTATATTCAACTCAACCTGTACACTAACTGATGTACCTCAGTCCTAGAAGCTTGTAACAAAATGCTATATTACTGTGCTACTTCAGTAAAAACACTCCTGCTGCACTTTGCATGTTTCTTGGAAAGCAGGTTAACTAATACATGACAGTTATGCCTATATTTTGCTTCAATCTCCTTACCAAGCTTGAAGAATTGCTGCTTGTAAAATTTGTCATAGCTTTTAAAATTTCCTTTTTTAAATCAGTCAGCTCCTCTGGCACAGTACCTAGTCTAATTTGTATTTCCCTTGAGTTTAAATCCATCATCATAATTCTATTATGGGCCTTTTGCAAATCCTGCCATAAAATAGCAATTCCCTTTGAATTATCAGAGATTTATTGTTTGTGTTTATGTACAGTGACTGTGAGATTCTGGACGGATGCTATGATCTCTTTAACTGCTGTTTGGTAGACTCCTTGAGATGGTGTATTTGTCGTGAAATATCTAACTTTAACAAGTTCAGTTTCTGCTCAAACTTCTTTTCTGAATTGACAGTACTCCATTTATTCAGATCTAAAATCTGGTTAGAGATCTCGGATACTGAAGCTTGAATTTTAGTAAGCAGCAGTTCAGTTTCATCCAACCCTACTCTGAAAATTTTGTTAGTAGCCATTTTTATGATATCTGTTATGATTTGTTATAAGACACTTTCTACCTGATTTCTGACTTCAGCAGCAACATTTTGTTCTAAGCCTTTTGAATAGAATAAGATAATCATAGAACTGGAAGAGACCACAAGGGCTATTGAGTCCAACCCCCTGCCATGCAGGAATACACAATCAAAGCACCCCCAGCAAATGTCCATCCTCTGTTTAAAAATTTTCAAAGAAGGAGACTCCACCACACTCCAAGGCAGCACATTTCACTGTCAAATTTCTCTTAATGTCAGGAAGTTCTTCCTAATATTTAGGAACTTTCCTGAAGTTTGAAGCCATTGGTCTGTGTTGTAGTCTCTGAAGCAACAGAAAACAGGCTTACTCCATTCTCCATATGACATCCCTTTAAATATTTAATAATAGCTACTATCTTCCCTCTTCTCTAGGCTAAAATATACGTAGCTCCCTAAGCCTCTCCTTATATGGCATGCTTTCCAGGACTTTTGCCATTCTAGTAACCTTCCTCTGGACACATTCCAACTTGTCAATATACCTCCTTTACTGTGGTACTCAGAATTGGACACAGTATGCCAGGAGTGGTCTGGCCAAAGTAGAATAGAGTCGTACTTACCATCACTTCCCTTGACCTAAAGGTTATACCCGGATTGATGCAGCCTAGAATCACATTGGCTTTCTTAGCTGCTGCACCACATTCCTAACTCATGTTCAGCTTGTGGTCTACTAAGACTCCTAGATCCTTTTCATGTGTACTGCGGTCAACCTAGTGTCACCAGTTTTATATCTGTGCATTTCATTTTTTTCTGCCCAGGTGTAGTACATTACATTTCTCCCTGCTAAAATTCATTTTGTTAGTTTTGGCCCAGCTCTCTAATCTGTCAAGGTCACTTTGAATTCTGATCCTGTCCTCTGTGGTGTTAGCTGCCACTCTTAATTTGGGGTCACCTGCAAATTTGATAAGAATGCTCCCTATTCCCTCATCCAAATAATTAATAAAGATGCTGAACACACTGGGCCCAGAACAGAACCCTGTGGCACCTCACTTGTCACTTCTCTCCAAGGTAGGGGAGCCATTGGTGAGCACTCTTTGGGTTCGGTCAATCAATTACAAATCTACCTAACAGTAGCATTGTCTAGTTCACATTCCACTAGCTTGTTTGCAAGACTATCATGGGGGACCTTGTCAAAAGCTTTACTGAAGTCAAGATATGCTATGTTCACAGCATTCCCTTCATCTACCAAGCTAGTAACTCTACCAAAAAAAGAGATCAGGTTAGTTTGGCATGACTTGTTGTTGAGAACCCATGTTAGAAATCACAGCATTGCTTTCTAAGTGCTTACAGACTGCCTGTTTAATAATTTGCTGTAGATTCTTACTCGGTATTGATGTCAGATTGATTGGGTGGTAATTGTTTGTGTCCTCTTAGAATCATAGAATCATAGAAATGTAAAGTTGGAAGAGACCACACGGGCCATCCAGTCCAACCTCCTGCCATGCAGGAACACCCTCAAAGCACTCCCGACAGATGGCCATCCAGCCTCTGCTTAAAAACCTCCAAGGAAGGAGACTCCACTACACTCCGAGGCAGCATATTCCACTGCCGGACAGCCCTGACCTTCAGGAAGTTCTTCCTGAGGTTCAGGTGGAATCTCCTTTCCTGCAGTTTGAATCCATTGCTCCTTGTCCTGGTCTCTGGAGCGGCAGAAAACAAGCCCACTCCCTCCTCTACATGCATCCCTTCAAATATTTAAACATAGCTATCATGTCCCCTCTTAACCTTCTCTTCTGCAGACTGAACACACCCAGCTCTCTAAGTCTATCCTCATAGGGCATGTCTTCCAGGCCCCTCATCATTTTGGTCGCCCTCCTCTGGACCTGCTCCAGCTTGACCATGTCCTTCTTGAATTGGGGTGCCCACAACTGGACACAGGATTCAAGATGAGGTCTAACCAAAGCAGAGTAGAGTGGTACCGGTACCTCCCTCGATCTAGACACCATACTCCTATTGATGCAGCCGAGAATTGCATTGGCTTTCTTGGCTGCCACATCACACTGCTGACTCAGGTTCAGCTTGTGGTCTATTAAGACTCCTAGATCCCTTTCACACATACTGCTATCCAGCCACGTGTCCCCCATCCTATATTTTTGCATTCCCTTTTTTCTACCTAAGTGTAGGACCTTACACTTCTCTCTGTTGAATTTCGTTTTGTTAGCCTTGGCCCAGCTCTCCAATCTATCCAGGTCATTTTGAATTTTGATCCTGTCCTCTGGCGTATTAGCAACCCCTCCCAATTTGGTGTCATCTGCAAATTTGATGAGCATACCCTCTATTCCTTCATCCAAGTCGTTGATGAAGATATTGAACAGCACTGGGTCCAGGACAGAACCCTGTGGCACCCCCCTAGTCACTTCTCTCCAGGATGAAAAGCAGGCATTGGTGAGCACCCTTTGGGAACGGTCAGTCCACCAGTTACAGATCCACCTGACAGTAGCTCTGTCCAGCCCACATTTTACTAGCTTCTTTGCAAGAATGTCATGTGGAACTTTGTCAAAGGCCTTACTGAAATCGAGATATGCTACATCCACAGCATTCCCTTCATCTATCAAGCTAGTAACTCTATCATAAAAAGAGATAAGATAAGATTAGTCTGGCATAAGATTGGTCTTTTTTTCCCCCCTTTTTGAAGATGGGGACAATATTTGCCCTCCTCAAGTCTGTTGGGGATTTCTTCTCTTCTCCGGGAATTCTTAAAGATTGTTGCCAGGGGTTCTGAGATTACTTCTGCTAGTTCTTTTAATACCCTTGGATGTCATTTATCTGGTCCTGGAGACTTGAATTCATTTAGAGTAGCCAGATGTTCCTATACTACCTCTTTACCTATGCTGTGCTGCATTCCCCATACCACATTATCTGCTCCATTTTCCCTAGGTAGAACATCCTTTGCCTTTTGGGAGAAGACCAAGGCAAAGAAGGTGTTGAGGAGTTCCGCCTTTTCTATGTCCCCTGCTAGCATTTCACCATCCTGTCCTCACAGAGACCTTACCATTTCCTTGTTCTCCCTTTTGCTCCACACATAACCAAAAAAACCCCAAAACCCTTTATTGTTTTTAACCTCTCTAACAAGCCTGAGCAAATTCTGCACTTTAGTGTTTCTGATCCTCTCCCTACATTTGCTGGCATTTTGATTGAATTCCTTTTTGGTGATTTTCCCCTTTTTCTTTTCTTGTTCATGTTCCTTTCAAATCTTAGCTCCCTTGAAAGTTCTTTAGATATCCATCCTGTAATTAAGGATTAATTAAGGACCTCCTATTTTTCCTGCTCACTGGAATTGTTAGAAATTGTGCCTTCAGTATCTCACTTTTAAGAAACTCCCATCAATCATGAACTCCCTTCTTTTGAAGTATCCCTGCCCATGGGATCACTTCTAGCGTTTCTCTAAGTTTACAGAAATTATTTGAGTCTTAGAAATGTTTGGTCTATTCCTTATTTCCAGTCCAATAGACTTAAATAGAGTTCAGTTCTTTTGAGCTCTGTGCACTCCATCTATTGGTATTGGTTTTGAATTACAAGTACTTAAAAAATGGAGACCAGATTTCAGATATTTACAATGCAAATTGTAAATCTCCAACTGAGTGGGAGGTTTCTCCATCTCTATTCAGCATATGCCATCAAAGGTCCTGTTAATCATATTGCAAATTCTTGTTCGGAGAAGCTTCCATCTATCTGACCTTGGTGAATCTTTATGACTCCTGAGCTTCTTAGTGGGGAGCTTTGTAATTTCCAGGCACATGCATCAGCCAGATAATCCTCTGCTTATTTGTGCGACAGAGGTTTATGCAGGAGACTGAAATCCTACCCCTCTAGAATTCCTTTTGTTTCTTCATAAGCTTAAATATAATAATTAATCCTGCAAAGCTGCAGCAGCATGCAAATTGAGCTGCTAACAATTGGCCCTCTTGGCCAGAGTCCATCTGAAGGAATTCTACAGGAACTCTGGTATGGCTCTGGCAACTAACTTTTCTCTCATATTTGCCCCCTCCCCCCAGCAGTCAATTGCATTGGTAAAGATGAAATGTCCAGTTGTTTCCACAGAGTGTTTGTCTGTCTTTGATTCCTTCTCCTTTTCCAGGCATTCCTGCCCTTACTAAGGAAGGCGTCTCAGGAAAGTCCCCAGAAGGGGATGAACTGCAGCAAAGCTGCCATCATCAACATATCCAGTGAAGGCGGCTCTATCACCAATGTCTTAATGTGGGATTTTGTACAGGCCGTGTCTTACCGTTGCAGCAAGGTATGGAAAGGTTAAAGTTAAAGGTTAACATCTCTGTTAACTTGATTTCGATAAAAATTCCACTTTCAATTATTTTCACCTTAGATTTCTTGGAAAACCTTGTTTGAAAAATTCCCAGGGCTTTTGTCTCACCCTTTACCCATCTTGGGTAGTAACATCCATTCTAAGAAACTTGTCAGTTTAGAATATATCAGTTTTAAAGAATGATATGTTTGGTTTGTCTTGAAAATGGAAAACATCAGGCTTCTCCTTAAAAAAATTGCAGATGCTAGTGACAATAATAATTATAAGGTGGTGGCATTTTGCAGCAAAGAACTAAAAAAACCCCTAGGAGTCACAAAAGGAGAAGGGGATGGCAACGAGGGAGAAAATTAAGTCCAGTCTCTTCCTTTCTCCCTCTGCAACCAGGGCAGTGGCAATTGGAAAGCAGTGAGGGCCTTCCAACTGTTTCTGGGGCTTGTCATCATAGAGCTGTGCCTGCCTCTTCTTCTTTTTCCCATCTTCTAGCCATATCCTCTTTCTCAATTTGGAAGTGGGCTTATCTATGCACAATCTCCTTCTTCCAACTTTTTTGCCCATTAGATTCTGTCTGTCTGTCTGTCTGTCTGTCTGTCTGTCTATCTATCTATCTATCTATCTATCTATCTATCTATCTATCTAAAGGCAGAATACATGCTCCTTGTGGCACATCTCCTCCTGAGCTCCCCAACCTGTGTGAAATAAGGCCAACAGGTATATATGGCCCCTGATACCCAAGGACATTGTTGTAGTCAAGCCTTGCAGTGCCCATGGGTGAAAATGGGAGGAGCTCTCATACGGTGATCAATTCTTATTGGTGAGAAGAAAAATTTGTCCCTCCCATTGCAGTCTGTTGGGGAGGGAGAATGAGAGAGAGAAGGATTGAGCTGAAACAGAGAAGAATTGGCAGAGGGGGTGTGTGTAAAAGAACACAGTTTCGCCTCTTCCTTTGCCTGCATAAAGCTTTCAACAGATACCCAAGAAGAAACCTGTCTATCTGAAGACCAGGGATGGAATCATTTGCTTGCCAGGACCACATTTTTTAAATAAAATCAGCAAGAAATATTAGCCTTCCCTGGAAGGCTCAAGAAGTGATGAGTATCCTTTAAACAACATGCAGCCCTTGGCACCTTATTTAATCAGTACAATGGTTTTTGAAAACTGGTAGTAGGCTTCTAGCCGGTCCAGTTTTTGGGGGGAGGCAATGGGATCCATGGATCTGTAGGTGGGAAAATGGATAGGGGGTCCTCTGAGCTTGCCACTGTTGCTATGGGCAGACAAATCTGTTTACCATAGATTAACCTGATAGAAAATTAGTTCCCTAACTCTCTTTACAAAGGTCTCCTTTTGGCTCATTGCCATTTTAGGGAACTGAGATGCATCAGTCATCTTCTTGCTTCTGATCTATCTCCTTCCTAGGCTGCTCTGAACATGCTCACTAAGTGCCAGTCCCTGGGATATGCAAAAGATGAGATCCTGTGCACTACTGTGCATCCTGGATGGGTGCAGACAGACTTGGGAGGTGCAGCAGTAAGTAATTCACAATGGAATATCAGAACTACAAAAAAGTCACCAAATTTATTTGGCTCCTATGGCTTATATCAAAGTAAAGTTCAGAATGCATAAACAGTTTTTGGTATTTAAATTATCTGATGGTCTGATCCAGTAACAAAATCCCAATCACTGCACCATCCAGCATAGTATTAGATGTCTCCAGCCCATTTTCAGTTTTAAATTCTAAAATACTAAATTAAAATGCTAAATTCAAGCTGGATCTCCACAAACCCTGATCATCTAGATGGTCATACAGACAGTATGCATTCAACTTATGATCCTTCTGTTGTATTTGTATCCATTGTTATTCTTTAAAAAAAAGGAAAAGAAAGCCCAGGTGCCTAATAATTCTCTTTTCTAATGTTTCTCTGAATAATTCTCTTACACTTTCAAATAATTTGTCTCCTTCTTAAATATGAAGCCCAGTAAGGTGGTAAATAAATTTGGATGACCCATTTTCAATAATCTTGCAGTACTTTTGGTGACTGACATCTGATTTTTTAAAATTATTTATTTATTTATTTATTTATTTATTTATTTATTTATTTATTTATTTTTGGAAGGTATATATCTGTCAGGTCATCTTTCTCTATGTACCTATTGGTGCATTAGTGAAGTCTTTGAAGTGGGAATCTCCTTTGCAGAAGCACAGCTGATTATTTTTTTTTTAAGCAGGATTTGTTCTTCAACATAATTCTAACTTGTTCTAATGTTTCTAAGCTGCCTTACTTACTAGTTTTGGGGAAAAGGCAGGCTGATCAGGATGACGACGGTGATGATTAAGATATTAATAATGTATTTAATAATGCTTTGCACCGGCATTGGGATTCCTGCCAACCTTCAAGTGTTGTTGGACTGTAATTCCCAACAGCCCTAAAAAGTGCAGCCACTGATGAGGAATGATCATATTGTGGTCCAATAATATATGGAGGGCTGCATGATTCCCACCCCTGTTTTAAACCATTTTTTATATAAGAGATGCTAAACTAGCCAGCTTGTAATTTCCTGATCCATCCTTCCTCCCAGCTTGACATCCATTTCTAAAGACAAGACTAGGACTTGTAAAAGGCTAGTATTAACAGTGAATAGTCTGCTGATACAGAATCCATGTACAGCAGGTATGGAGCATGTTTCTCTGCTTGTCTTTTGGGTTTGGATAGTATGAAGTGTGCATTCAGGTCATGTTACTTCTGCTTTGGATTCTTCAAGTTTCTATGTCTTACTCCTTAATCTCTCTTTCCAGGGCCAGGCTCCACTGACAGTGGACATGAGTGTGCAAGGGATCCTGAATACCCTTGTCCACCTCTCAGAGAAAGACAATGGCACTTTTGTGAACTGGGAGGGGAAAGCTATTCCTTGGTGAGACACTCAGCTTTATTTGCCTCTCTTGGAGAAGCAGCCACTTTCCCATTGACAGTGCAAAAGCCTACCTTGCCCTGTGTTGTTGTTTTTATTGCTTTCTCATCAATAAATACAATTTTTTCTGGAAATTTTACAATTTTCTCTTCTTTATACCTATTCAGTGTTATCCCAAAACCTAGGTGGCTCCGGGATCCACCCGCAGCACCAATACATCCACATGACAGAAGGGAATTAAATAGCTCAAAATTAGGATGCCTGTGAGAGGAGGATAACTTAATGAGATGTTTCCACCAATGTTTACAGGGTCACACAGGAGAGAACCAGCCAGAGAATCCCAAATGTAAATTAAAATGTGTTTTATTGAAAGATTAACACATGCACACAAAAGATCCAAGCACTCACACACTCACACAAGGACTAGCTGAAGGACAGAAAGTTGTGGATACAGGAAATTTAGGGTTTGGGTGATAATTACCAGTCCTGAGAGAAGTGAAGAAAAGTGGTGATGTGGCTTAGGTAGCCGACTAAGGACAATTCTCATTCAGAAATCTGAGTGACAGCATGACATTCAGTAAGGTGAGAGACTGTGCTGAATTACTTAAAACTGAGAGTTTTTATACCTCAAAACTACCCTGTGGGTATGAGTGTGAATGACTCTCCCAGCCAAGTGGACAACGGGAGTTGCAACCCAAACAATGAGGTTCAGACAGAGTTAATGATCTCAGTGTTTAGGTGACAAAGGGGTAATGGCTGTCATAATAGCTCTGTATTGTAGAGAAGTTTGGGAGACAATGCAGGAAAACATTCAGGGGTGAGGGAACAGAGCTGAAACAATCACTGTTTGGTGAGAACTTCCCTGTTCTGCACAGAGGTGTGCAGCTTCAGTTTAAGTCTATTATCTCCAGAGTTGCCTTGTTATCTGCCTGACAATGACTTTGGCTGTGCCTATGGGTGGTGTGGCTGATTGGCCTTATAATCTCCCATTTACAGTCAGTAATTTTCCTCCTTCTAGTTTGACCTTCCAATCACCTCAGATTCCATTTTGTATCAATGCCAGTTGATATAGTGTCAATTAAATAATATTTGCCAAATAAACCATATCTATCTGGGGGGGGGGGCGCAAAACACCTGTGTGCAGGAGATCTTTGTAACTGATTTTGCCTGTTTGTTATTGTTGTTTTTAGCACTGTGTAACACTGGGCATGGTCTTATTTCATCTTTTAAGAGGCAAACAAGAGGTTCATTTTTTCAAGATACAGGTATCAAGGCTGTAAATTAGGTCCTCCTTGCATGTAGATTCTTTCCCCATGAAAACTTATAATGTCAATAGGGCCGCTGGAGCAAAAATTGAAGAGGGCTCCTTTATCTTTAATGATTGGGTATTCAGATTTCCAGCAAGTGTTACCTGTGATCTGATTGCTTGACAAGGAACACCTACTGAAATTCCTCCTTCCACACAACTATGAAAGGTACAGGAACCCTCTCCAGTTTTCAGTCTGGCAACCCTAAATGTCAAATATGATTGTTGCCTTTTTTAAACCTCTGTTTTCTACAAAAATATCCTTTTAGTGACCTGTGATTCAATTCCATTCTTTATAGCTCTAAAAAGCATAGATCTTTCTTGAACTGATGTCCTGGAGTCCAAGAAATGTCTATGCTAATACTTTTATTAGGCCAATCTAAAAGACACACATTTTTCTCTCCAAGTTGTCAGATCACACATGTTTCTTCACTTGGTGAAGATATACCCAAAATGCTGTGGAAAGGAGGAGGAAAGAAAGAAAAGGAACAGTATTACAGTTGTACAAGCCCGCACATTGTCTTGAAATGGTATGGAGAAAGAAGCTTGTAGACTGTCAAGTTGGTCTCATCAGGCGTTGGCCCCAATGATCCTCAGCAAACTGGGAAAAAACAAGGACAATAAAAGAAGAATGATGCAATTTGGTTCTCCATTTGAAGACACAGACTCTAGAGGATAATCTTAGGTTATTCACTTGTAGTTTGCCTAGGAAGACCAGACTTCATTTTTTAATTCTATTTTTGATTCCTAAGCAATGTGTTCAATTTGGAAAATAAAAACTGAAAACCAACATTTTATTGGAACATAAAGATAGGATTGTCATGGAAGAACCTTTGAAGCATCAATATTTGAAACTGTTTGTCACCAAGACGGTTTCCTGTGCATTTTATGCATATATGCAAACTTCACCTGTATATACATTACTGTCCTTTGTTGGCAGCCAGCCAAGGCTTACAGGTCTCTAATTAGAGCCTCTTATCAGCAGTCACAAGCAAAGATAGTAATAGTTTGTTAGCAAATTACAGGTCAATGTTTTGCAGTCTGAGTCCACAGTAAATCCAGAGTGACAGTTTAGTAGTGAAGTCCATACATAATGTGAAGTTCAAGGTTTCTAGGAGCATGAGCAAGGAATCTGAATGTAAGCCGGGTTGCTTCTGCCAATAGGAATGGCTGACTGCACCAATTTGCTCCTGCTCTGGCCCTTCTTTATATAGGGTGAGTTTTTCCTAGCTGTTTCCCTAATTAATGAGTCCTTATTATATAAATACTCCAAGATTTCCAGGCTCTCCCTTTCCACATACACCGGCTGCTGTAAATATTGTCCCTCTCATGTCTCTGTGTTGTGACTGTTCGGAAAGGTCTTGTCTGAATCCTGGGATGGGGGCATGACACCTACACAAACTATATATCTGAAATGTTAGAAACTGTTAAGGAAGGTTTGCATTTCTGTTTTTGATTATATACATAGTGCCAGTGAAGCTGAAAAACTTCACTTAAAAATACTGATTACAATACTGACATACAGCTCCCAACTGAGACCACTCAGATGTACCATCAATGAACTACAACCTACTCTGGATGATAATGCTGCCCCCACACTTCCTGTCTAAGACATGATGGCATGAAGAGAAGCACTTCTGCAGCTCTAGCAGCTCTTGCATTTAGAGGCAGGAGTCAGTCCAGAGATAACCTGGCCTGATTAAACCTTCTCCTTGGCACAGGGGAAGCAAGTGGGATTCTGGAGATCCATTGCCCTCTTTCTAGCTTCTGTCATTTAAGTTAAATGGCAGGACTGGACGGAGAGGAGGGAATGAGAACAGCCATTGCAGCCAGCTAATTTGGCTGGCACTAATTCTGCCACCAGACTTTTAAATACTTGGCAAAGATGTCTGGAATACCTACTTATTTATAAGAAAAGATTTTACGAGCAAAATGGAAGCTATTGAACAAACAAGCAAAAAGAAATGTGATAAGCTGTGGTCTTACCTCTGTTCAGTATTTAATGAAGCTCATGGTCCTGAGTTATATTTAATCCAACCGAATTGACTATCTGAGGGTTTTTTAAAAATAACTGGTATATCCAATTATTTTCAGCAATCTAGCTTCTGTTGAATGAACTATGTTTATAGAAGTGTAGAGGGGAGCAAAGAAATATAAAGAAAAAATAAATCAAAGATTGTTTGAGAAGCAACTTTTGAATTTGTTAAAATTTACTGGTAAGCAACACTATGTCTGACCCCAGAGAAGGGTGATAAGACAGTCTGAGTCCAGAGAGTGGTGATAACACAGCAGAGTGAAGCCTTTAAAATCAGTCTGTTACCCTGTTTTCTGGGGGTCCCGGGACGGACACCAAATTGCTATCAAAATAATACAAGTTGGGGAAATTAGTTCAGAGCACTAGTTGGCAAAACGAGAGGTAGGGTAACTTAGCAGGATCTTGCAAAACAGTGTTTATGGGGTCAGGCCAAGTCAAGAAGCAGACTGGTTGGAAAATAATGAATGATCTTTATTAAATACAGGCACACACTGTAAGCAACACAAGCACACAGATAACTAAGGAAAATAAAGGTGTGAGTAAGATAGCGGGATTTTCAGAGGAATAGTTGGTTCGGGTGATAAGAAACCTGTCCTGAAGTCCAGAAGAAAATGGAGAGCGAAGCTGGGGTTCGATGTATCTCAGCACGTGGAGCTGAGGGGAAGCTCGCCAAGCAAAGTGGCAGCAAGGCGGTCTGGAACTCGGGAGCGATCCAAAGAAGCGCTCAAAATCAGGGGTTTTTATAAGGAGAATTGTGACTGCAGGCTAGGTCGGACTTAGGGGAAAACAATAGATTTGGAGTTGGAGACAAAGCCTCTGAAAGGTCAGAATTTGAATGATTGAATTAGAGCCAAATTTATCAATAGAGTAGCCGGTATGCAAACATGGAGTTCTTGAGCGTTGTATAGTCAGATCATCAAGCTGGCAGCGCCAGGCAGAGGATCTTTTGAATGTTGCTTGCATACCTAATGGAGGTACTTGCCTTGAGGTCTCCTAAAGCGTCGAGTTGGCTGTTTTCTGACCTGCCTGAATTGTCTAGGAATATTATGGCGATTATCAGCTGAGCCTGTATGCGTGCTTGTCCGCGGCCTTGCAAGCACATGGAAGGGATATGTGAAGCCGAATTAGTGATATCCCAAAGCTAACCAGGGCAGTAACAAGTGTGTGTTTTTGAGATTGATCATCTCCAAAGAACATGTTTGGCCAGCTCGTGAGAGAAAGATTTAAAACCCATGATGGATTGCTTTTGAGAGAACTAAGTGAGTGCTATTTTAAATTAAAGTGATCTGATGAGTGAAGACATTGGAGAGAGAGAAATGGTGAACTGAGTTTGATCATGCTGGAAGACAAGCCTCTGAGCAGGAGAGAGGAGATGATGGGGAGAAGACTTCTGAGTGATTTATATTGGATTCTCTCACTGCTGACTGTCTTTGAAGAGGGTGTTAGATGTACAACAACACTTAGCACTGAAGAATCTAGTATGTCTTACAGTGATCAGTAGTAATCGAGCAAGGCAGTTGGGGTGACCCGAAACTGTCTTAATATGGAATTCCTATAATAAAGCTTTTAGTTTGTTTTCCTATAAGCCATGGTATCTTGATCGTTAATCAGCACCACTGCTCTATTGCAGATAGGCACTCTAATGCTGGGGAGAAACTGGGCATGAGTATTTACTCTATGTTGCCTAGCATCTCCTGTCAATTTTGGAAATTTCCTAAATTTGATTTACAAGAAGATACAGAGACTGAGTTTGACACCTCCTGCCAATTCATAAAGGAACTGAATAGAAGACAACCTGCTTTACAAAAAGACTGTGGAATCACATTAAAAGTGGGGCTAAGAAAACAGACTGACAATTGAGGACTGAGGACTGAGAACAGAGAATGTGAATGCCAAAAGGAGTTGGTGACTGGAAAGAGTGACGAATGAAGACTCTAAGAAGTTGGCAGGAGAAAATAAAAAGGTTTTTTCCCAAAAAAAACTTGTGAGAGTGAAGGGAGAGAGCAACTAAGAAATACTAACTTAAAGAGGTGAAAGAATAGGTAAATAGATACATGAATTATGTAGACTTGAATTTATTCTTCAGGATTGTGATCAAATTATTGGTTGATTATTTATGTGTTGACTATCTATAATTCTATTGAATTAGAATATCTTCAATGATATGCAATGAATTCGTTGAACTGATTTATACAACTAAATATATGTATTAATATAATTTTAGTAGATGGGGGAAAATAGATTAATGTTTAATTGATTTTTGATTCTCAAGCTCTTATTTACTAATTTGTAGAGAAGTGGAAAATATTAGTTGACTTTGTTCTGGATATCAATTTATATATTTGCATGAATTTATTTTTTTCTAGAAGATAAGTTGATGTAAGATAATATAAGTAGATATGTAAGATAGAAATATATCATATTGTAAATTCTATAGGCTAGATAATATAATTTGAGTGATTGAAGTGATTGAGTGACTGAATTGGATATAGTGAAAATCCAGATAACAAATTAAGAAGGGGGTTTAAATGTAAAAGGGTAAAAGAATCATTTTTATTAACTATAAGTAATGAACTTTACTGTGAATCACAATTGTTAAGCTCTAAAAGAAATACTATTGTATAACAGGTGTGTGTGTGTGGGGGGGATTGATTGAGAAACAATTTCAAGAAACAATTAAGCGACAAATGAATCACTCAATTGACACTAAAAGAACAACAGCACAAATAGCAACATAATCTCAAAGAAGACTACTTTTGGAAGCCAAACCAAGACTGATGGAACAAAGTTCCCTTTGGGAACGGTCAGTCAACCAGTTACAGATCCACCTGAGAGTAGCTCTGTCCAGCCCACATTTTACTAGCTTCTTTGCAAGAATGTCATGTGGAAATTTGTCAAAGGCCTTACTGAAATCGAGATATGCTACATCCACAGCGTTCCCTTCATCTATCAAGCTAGTAACTCTACCATAAAAGGAGGTAAGATTAGTCTGGCATGACTTATTTTTGAGAAATCCATGTTGACTTCTCGTGATTACCGCATTGCTTTCTAAGTGATTAGAAACTGACTGGCTAATGATCTGCTTCAGGATCTTTCCGGGTACTGACGTCAGCCTGACTGGGCGATAATTATTTGGATCCTCTTTTTTTCCCTTCTTGAAGATGGGGACAACATTTGCCCTCTTCCAGTCTGCTGGAACTTCTCCTGTCCTCCAAGATTTCTCAAAGATTATAGCAAGTGGTTCCGAAATGACCTCTGCCAGTTCTTTTAATATCCTGGGATGTAATTCATCTGGCCCTGGAGACTTGAATTCATCCAGTGTGGACAGGTATTCTTGTACCACCTCTCTACCTATTCTGTGCCTCATTTCCCCTGCTTCCTCACCTGCTCCCCAACCGCCAGGTTGAGTGCTTGTATCCTTCTGGGAAAAAAGTGAGGCAAAGAAGGTGTTAAGTAGTTCTGGCTTTTCTCTTCCCCCTGTTAGTAATTCGCCATCTTCTCTGCACAGCGACCCTATCGCCTCTTTCTTTTTCCTTTTGCTGCGGACATATTTAAAAAAGCCCTTTTTACTGTTTTTAATGTCTCTGGCCAGCCTAAGTTCGTTCTGTGCTTTAGCCTTTCTGACCTCCTCCCTACATCTCCTGGCTACTTGTTGAAATTCTTCTTTGGTGGTTTTCCCCTTCTTCCATTTCCTGTACATGTTTCTCTTAACACTTAGCTCAACTGAGCGTTCTTTAGTCAACCATTCTGGTTTCTTCAGATGCCTTCCATTTTTCCTCCTTATTGGCACAGTTTTAGACTGTGCCTTCAGTATCTCCCTTTTAAGGAACTCCCATGCCTCCTGAACTCCTTTCCCTTTCGCTATTCTTGACCACTGAATTCCAGCCAGCAGCTCCCTAAGTTTACAGAAGTCCGCTTTTTTAAAATTTAAGATGAGTGTCTGGCTACACTTATCTTCTCCTTCCCACTGAATGCCAAATTCCAATAGGGCGTGGTCACTCCCCCCTAAAGATCCAACCACTTCTACCTCATTAACAAGGTCATCCCTGTTGGTCAGGATCAGATCTAGAATATTTGATCCCCTTGTGGCCTCTTCCACCTTCTGGACCATGAAATTGTCTGCAAGACAAGCAAGAAACTTGCTGGACCTTGCTGTCTTGGCAGAGTTTGACTGCCAACATATATCCGGGTAATTGAAATCTCCTATTATTACTGTATCTCTCCTGTTTGAATGTGCAGTCATTTGGTTGAGGAAGGCGTCATCAAGGTCCTCAGTCTGGGTTGGAGGTCTGTAGTAAACCCCCACCAGAATATCCCTGTTGTTTCTCGCTCCCTTAATTCTTACCCAGATGCTCTCGACCTGGTTTTCTGGGTTTAAGTCATGGATCTCTTCACAGGTGAAAACATCCTTGACAAACAAGGCTACTCCCCCTCCTTTCTCGTTTGGTCTATTTCTACAAAATAGGCTATACCCCTCTATTCCTACATTCCAATCCTGAGACTCATCCCACCAGGTCTCAGTGATGCCTATCAAATCGTATTTATTTTGTTGTACTAGGAGTTCAAGTTCATCTTGCTTGTTTCCCATACTCCGCACGTTAGTGTAGAGATACTTAAGCTCCCGGGCCCTTCCTGCAAGTCCTGTACTATAGTTTCTACTCCTCCCACCACTGGACGCTTGTACTACTTGGTCAATATCATTTGGGCCTTTTCCCCCTGCACTCGCTGAGTCTTTGCCCTGAATAATATTGTCTCCCTCCCCAGCAGAATTTAGTTTAAAGACCTCTTAATCCTCCGTGCAAGACTGTTTGCAAAAACATTCCTGCCAAGTTTGGTGAGGTGCAGCCCATCCCTCGCCAGAAGCCCACGTTCATGGAAATTCAGACCGTGTTCCAAAAACCCAAACCGTTCCTGGTGGCACCATGTTCGGAGCCAGTTGTTGACCTCTGCTATTGCCCTTTCCCTACGTGCGCCATATTCTTGAACAGGGAGGAGAGACGAAATGACCACCTGCGCACCAAGGTCCTTAAGCTTTGTCCCCATAAGCTCGTAGTCCTTTGCGATGTGGTAAAAGCTACTCCTCGCAGTGTCATTGGTTCCGACATGAACCAAAATGAGGGGCTTATGGTCAGTGGGCTTGACCAGCCTGGTTAGCCTCTCCGTTATGTGGTTGATCTTGGCCCCAGGAAGACAGCAGACTTCTTGATTGAACTTGTCGGGTTTGCAAATTGCCGGTTTGGTTCCTCTGAGGAAGGAGTCCCCAACAACCAGAACTCGCCTCCTCTGAGGCTTGTCCGGGGCTCCTCGACAAGCAGGTTCTTCTAGGACTGCCTGGACACTCTGTTGAGGCTGAGAGTGTTGATCTAGTTCCTGTTGCCAAAGTTGGATTCCTTCTTGTTTACATTCTGTTCCCTCCACCTGGTGCTCCTCATCGTTCAAATTAAAAGAGATTAAATGCTCGCTAGAACGTTTGTCTGAAGATTTGCATTAATGTATTGGAAGAAAGAATAAAAAAATGCTGAAGATCAAATGGAAGGTGTGATGCTAAATGAAGAAAGAAAACTGGATGAGAAAGCTTTATTGGAATTAAAATAAAAAGAGAATTGTCTTTAGATTAGACATCTAAAAGAACAGAAAGGAGAACATTTATATGGAATAATAATTCCAGCATTTGCTGATTTCTTGAACCAACTCAGAGAAAAGTTTGATTGGGAGATTGATAAGATATTCAGAATCAATTCTAGATTGGCGAAGGAAAACAATCTTCCAAGAGACATTGCAGTCTATCTGGTAAGGGAGAAGACAAGGGATGATATTATTCAACAAAATTTAGAGCACAGCTTTAAGATAAAAAATGAAAAGGTCATCATCTATAAAGATATTCCTGAAGAATACTTTGTAAAAGGAAAGATTATAAATCCTTAACTACTCAGTTAAGATGCAAAGGAATACCTTATGGGTGTGTGTGTGGAAGGACTAAGTTTCCATTTGAGAGAAAAAATATAGGGAATTAATTTGGTGCAAGAGGCTAAAGATTTTGGAAAAGACATGAAAAAGAACTTGAGTGACACTTTAGAGAAGAGAAAGATGTGAGAGATTATTTAAAAAAAAAAAAGACCAGAAGAAGAAGCAGAAATAAGATGAAGTTGGTATGCAGAAGCCGAAGAAGAGGGAGAGGGAGAAGAAGGAGAAGAGAATGAAGAAGAAGACAACATGGCAAGACAAGAGGAAGAGTTGTTTCAAGTAAAGAACAAATGGAATTTGAGTCAATAGCTGTAAAGGAGCAAAAGGAAAAAAGGAAAAAAAATGAACTTGAAAATATTATCCTGGAACATCAAAGGAATTAGTATATCTCAAAAAAGTATGATCTTTCATTACCTTGGAAAAAAGACATGACATTGTCTGTCTTCGAGAAATTTGAATTAAAAAGGAAAAAAAACTAGACCGATCCAGAATAAAAAATTAATCCTTAATGCACTGTTTTTCCAAAGTCGGAACCTCCACAACTTTATTACTCTCTCTTCTTATTATCCTCCTCCTCCTCCTCCTCCTCCTCCTCCTCCCTCTTCTTCTTCTTCTTCCTATCTTCTTTATTATCATTATTATTATTATTTTATTACCATAATGTTGTTGTTGCTGTTGCTGTTGTTGTTATTATTATTATCCAACATGCAGTTACTGGTTTCAAACAGGATAAAGGAGTTCCCATCTTCCTCTCTCATTTCCAATGGTGTCACTGCAGGGAAAAGAAATGGCCAACATATATGTAGGCAAGGAAGGATGAAGAATATTATTAGGGGACTGGCACAGTGTAACCATCCCACTACTGGACAGAAAATCTGACAAAAACATAAACAAGGGACAAGGAAAACCTCTGAAATCACTCAAAGTACTGATGGATAATCTGTCTTAAATAAATGTATGGTAACACTTGTATGGAACATCTAAAGAACATACTTTTTTCCAGACAGACATGCATCTCTAGATATGTTCCTGATCTCCAAAACTCTAAGTAAAAATGTTAATAAAATGGAAGTTCTTCCAAGGACCATAACACTATTCTTCTATCATTAAAGAAAAATAAACAAAATTTCAGTTGGAGATTAAATGAAACTTTAGTAGAAGATGAAAGGATTATAATGAAGGCCGAAAACACTATCCAATTATATTTTCCTGAAAATCTCCATACAGGAACTAGCATTGAGATGGTATGAGATGCCAGTAAAGCTGCGATGTGGGGTTTCTCTCTACAGCAAAATGCATAATTATAATTTTTTTAAAAAAAATAAGAAAAACAAAAAATGCAAAAGATTAATGATCAAATTAGAGTCAAATAGTTAAAGTTAAAAGATAACCCATCAAATAAAGACATAAAGAACAAAATTATTGCACTGCAAAAACAATTGTAGATGGAATTAATTTCTGAACTAAATAAAAAGTTGTTATACATATTACAGAACCATTTTGAGTGGACAAACAAATCTGAAAAATGATTGGCCTATGGATTACAAAAAAAAGAAAAAATCTGGGATTACAAAAATTAAAGAAGGTGAAGAAATATATACAGATGGTGAAAAAATAAAGAGAATCCTCTCAAATTACTATTCAGTAATTACTATTCAGGACTTTATAGAGATTATAAAATAGATGAAAAATAATTAGAAATTATTGAAACTCTCAGAAATTTTTGGAAATGACAAATGAACATAGAGAAATACTAAACTATTCTATAACAATAACTGCATTTGTTGAGGCTATAAAGGAAAGATAAAACTCTGGGTCCAGATGGGTTTTTGGCTTCTTACTATAACATTCTGGAAGACCAATTAATTTTACCTTTGCAAGCAACTACGAATGCAGTATTAGAAGCTAAAATTCCTAAATCATAGGAAGAAGCAAATATAACATTGATTCACAAAGAAGATCAGGACTCTTTAAATGTTAGAAATTGTAGACCAACTTCATGCCTAAATATGGACTATAAGATTTTTTTTTCCTGCTATACTGACAAATAGATTGAAAAAAACCTTATAAGATATAATACATGAAGATCAATTTGGATTTCTACCCAGAAGACAGCTAAAAGATAATATGAGAAAAGTAGTAAATATAACTGAGTTCTTTGAAAGACATCCTGATTTTTAAAAATGCCACTAATCTTTCCTGACATCGAAAAAGCATTTGATTACATAAATTTGGATTTTTATGAGAAATATTATATCAAAAATGAATGCAGGAGAAAAAAATTTGAACTGGATAAAAGCAGTTTATAAAAACCAGACAACACAAATTATTATAAACGGAGAAAAAACAAAGAAATTGAAATAAAATGAGGTGGAAGTCCATTATCTCCATTATTATTTCTGATGATTGCTGAAGTACTGATTAGAAATATAAGAGACAACACTAAGATTAAGGGAGTTAAGAGACAAGAATATACAATAAGAGCATTTGCGGATAACCTCATGATGTCTCTAGAAGAATCTATAGAAAGTATAGAAGAACAGAAAGAAATAATACATGAATTTGGGAAAATATTCGGCCTTGAAGTTAATGAAGAAAAAAACCCAAACATACTGACCTAAAACATATTGAAGGAAGAAGAGAGTTAAGTCAATTATGAGGGTATAATATAAGCATGAAACTGAAGTACTTGGGAATACAATTAAGAAAGAAAAATTTGGAAATGTTTAAAAACAACTATGAAAAAAATTGGAAAGAAATTAGAAATATCTATCTAGATGGAATAATCTGAAACTATATCTTTTAGGAAGAATCTCAGCATCCTGAGATGATTTTCTTATTTCAAACTATACCCGTGATGCACAATGAAATAGTGTTTTAAAAAAATACCAAAGAGACATTTCTGATTTTGGCCCTTTCCGCACGAGACAGCCTTACCAGGTTGTTGCGTTGCAATATCGTGTTAGGTATTACCACTGTAGGCTCGTTCCGTTCTGCACCATTCTGTTTTAATTTGAGTTTTATCAGGATTGCTGTTGACATATGTTCCACATTACAGCCTTCCTAGCCATTCCTCTTGAACACCATTACTCCACCTTCACTCCACCCCATCTTCCCTGATTGTTTTTTTTTAATAACCATACACTGACGTAATTACATAGATACGTGACACATTACGGCCGTGATTACGTAGCGGCTGCCATTTTCCCACTCCTCATGTGTGTGCTGTTTAGTTTGCTGTCTGTGCAGGTATCTGTTACCCTGTGAACTCAGGGTCCCGGGAGGGACACCAAAATGTGCTCAACTAAAGGTGGGGAAAATTAGCTCAGAGCACTGCTTAGCATTACGAGAGGCAGGGTAACTTAGCAAGATCTTGAACCCTATGTCTACGAGGTCGGGTCAAGCCAAGGAGAACACAGAAGTTGAAACAATAAATGATGTTTATTAAATACAAGCAAAACAGTGTATGCGACACACTCATACCAGATAACTAAAGAAAATAAAGGTTGGAGTGGTATAGAGGGAGTTTTAGAGGGATTGCTGGTTTGGGTGATACTTCACCTGTCCTGAAGCCCAGGAAAAATAGAGAGCGAAGCTGGGGTGCGATGTAGCTCAGCATGTGGAACTGAGGGGAAGCTTGTCAAGCAAAGCGTCAGCAAGGCGGGATGAAACTCGGGAGCGTTCTGAGGAAGGTCTCGGAATCAAGGGTTTTTATAAGGAGAATTGTGACTGCAGGCTATGCCATACTTGGGGGAAAACAATAGATTTGGAGTTGGAGACAAAGCCTCCGAAAGATCAGAATCTGAATGACTGAGTTATCTTAGCGATTCTCAATAGAGTAGCCAGTATGCAAACGCAGAGTACTTGGGTATTGCATAGTTTATCCATCAAGCTGCCATTGCGGGGCAGAGGCTCTTTTGTAAGTGGTGTGCATACTTAATTAGAGTACTTGCCTGGAGGTCTCCTAAAGCAGTGAGTCAGCTATTTCTGGCCTGCTGTATTGTTGGTTGAATATTATGGCAATTAACGGCCGAGCTTGTTTATGTGCTTGTCCGGTGGCCTCACAAGCACATGGAGGGGAATAGAGAAGTGAAGCCGAATTGTGATATCAAGAGAATATCTTTTAATATCCCCAAAGCTCGGACTAGCCAGGGCAGTAACATATGGAATTGGATTGCATATTGTGTATTTGCAGTATTGGTTTCCGGTTGCGTATCCTCATTGTCAGCTCTTCAATTGCTCTCTTACGAAGACAATGGGAGCATGAGCAGATAAAGTCAAGGACCTTTTTGTCCGTCTGCCACCATGTCAGACAATGCCACCACCTCATTTCTGCTACTGTTGTCTCAGATGATATCACAGAATCAGCAACCACCTCTCTGCGCCCTAACGCAGTCTTCTGGATGGGGAGCCTTCTGTGGCCAAGGAGATGGTGGATAAGGGAGCTTATGTGTCGTTCTTGGTGGACAAAGGATGTATTGGAAATGTGGGATGATGAAATGTGGCTGTACCACTTTCTTATGACTCGAGCCACTCTTTTTGAAATTGTGAAGCATCTTTGCCCTCACCTGGAGTGATCAGCCATTGTGATGAGAATTCCAATTCCTGTAGAGGAACAAGTTGCCATAGCAGTTTGGTGGCTAATTACCCCCCTTATATACAGGAAGACAGCCAACAACTTTGACCTTGGAATTTCTACTGTTGCTGAGATTGCTGTTGAAGCCTGCCTGGCAATAGAGCATGTACTTCTTTCATCCACTGTTTGCTTGGGTGATTACCACAACGTGGGTCCTTATTTGCCCCCCCCCATGCCAAACATGAGAAATGCTACCCAGTGTTATTCAGAAGCATGGGTTAATACAGTGCATAATACACCTATACTGATAGTAGGTGTGGTGTTGATGTGTATTTAACAATATATTTTGATGTGCGAGAGATTTAAAGTAGGAAAATGGGAAAACCGTGGGCTTTGCAGAAATGTTTGTCAGAACAATTTCTGAGCGGAAAGAGTTCTGATTGCTCTGAAATACCTACATAATGGTTTATCCTCTTTCCTCCCACCCACAGGTAATGGAAGGCTTCCAGGAATTCAGACTGCCACAGTGTGTTGGCTTGGTTAGACGGCACACACGTTCCTGTATGTCCTCCAAAAGGAAGAGCAGAGGAATTCATAAACAGGAAGGATTCCTTCTCCATCCTGCTGCAGTGTATCACATATCATTCTGGGAGATTTGTGGACACTGAGTTGGGATACATGGGGAGAACGCATGATGCACATGTCTTCTGCCATTCTGCCCTGTGGCAGGCAATGGAAGCAGGTGTTTTTGTTCCTGGAAACCCCACTGTCACTATAAATGGCATGAAGGTTGGCCCTCTCATCCTCGCAGATGGTGCTTACCCCCTTTGCCGTTGGCTGATGAAGCCTTATGCAGGTCACTTGAATGCCCAACAAATTGCCTTCAACAGGGTGTTCAACCATTGCAGCAACACTGTGGAGCATGCATTTGGAAGGCTCAAGGCAAGATGGGGCTGGTTCTCAGCCCCACTGACAGTTTATGAAGAAAATTACCTGCCAACGGTCTCTGCACGTGTAGTTCTCCACAATATATATGAGTCCAAGGGCCACATTCTACACCCTGACTTGAGGTCACCACCACTTGTGAACATTACTCCTACTGATGTCCCTTATGAGGCAACTGGGGGCAGGAGGCTTAGGGAGGGTGAGAGAGTGAGAGGGGCAATTGCAAGGAGCATTGCTGGCTAGACATACTATGTATTATTCTCCAAGTTAATGGAATGCCTTCCACGTTTGGCAATATTCCTAACCATTTAATGCTGTTTTTGGTTCCCTATTAGACCAACTAAAACTGTTCAATTGTAAAATCTAATGTGCTATTGTGATTTGTCAAGTAAAGAAGCTTTGTTTGTCAGTATAACTGTTCTCTGTGTGTTTGGATGTGGAGTCTGGAAAGATAGAGCGGGGAGGTTACATTTTTTAACTGCAGGAAAAAATCCTGAAGACTAGTGCTGGAACATTAAATAATTTATAACATATCAATGGCAAGATGTGAGAGAAGCCTTGCATCTTGGATTTTTAAGATTGAAGTGCAATGAAAGTATAACTATGTATTACTATGAAGGGAAAGAATAAGTCAGGAGAGGACTCCCTGCTGCAGTTGCAATTTAAATTTAAACACATACATTTACATTTAGGTTTGGTTTCTCATGTTTAACAAGCCATTACAGAACACATTTTGCAAGTAACATAACCTTCTTCTTTGTAACAGTGCAACAGAGAAAAATCTAAGAAAATGGAGTCTACTATCTCCATTCCTATCTTGCCATCCTAGGGGCTATAACACTCAAGTTGCCTTTAAGGAGGTACTTGCTTTCCTGCTCTGCGACCCTCCTTTAGGCCCAGGCACACTTTCTTTGGGAATTTCAGAAGCTTGACCCTTTGAAGTGGATACAGAGGCATCACTTTTTCTGGAAACTGGTCTGGTATTTTCTAGCAGCCTCTCCAGGGAGAAGATTGCCCTGTTGGTTACTTGGAGGAGTGACAGAACCTGTTGCCTCTCCTCTGCACAACCAATCAAATCTCGATTCATGTTGTCCACTAAATCTCGGAAAATCTTGTTCCCATCTTCCAGCTTGCCCATAAGTGCATTGATCTCCTCCTTACAGGATTGACGGTTGACCTGATGTTCCTCCCTTGATGTAGCACCCTCCTCTTTAATCTGCTCCATCATTGCTATCACAATGGCTTTCCCTCTTCTTCCAGAATGGTCTCGAGCCCGTGCATGCCTGAGTCTTGAATGGGGCGAAAGCGACACCATGCAAATGCTTGTGGGAGTACTGGGCTCATCTTCCTGAGACCCTGGAAACAGAGGGTGTAGAAGGGTGGGTTACCTGAGATATATTCCTATACAGGAACATTTGGTACCCTACAAAGGGTAAATGGTACTCTTTCCTGTTCCCATACTCACCTATTCCTGACATTGTTGGACTGCTAGCAGCATCCTCAGAAGGTAAGACATCATTGTTCTCTGAAGGCTCATCACTGGCTGTAGTGGACAAATAGGAGCTGTTAGGCACTCTTCCTTAATGCACTGCTTTTCCAAAGTCAGAACCTCCACAACTTTATTACCCTCCCTTCTTATTATCCTTATTATCCTTATCATCATCATCATCATCATCATTCTCATTATTATTATTATTATTATTATTATTATTATTGCTACTATCCTACCTAACATGCAGTCACTGGTTTCAAACAGGTCAGAGGAGTTCCCATCTTCCTCCCCCACTTCCAATGGTGTCACTGCAGGGAAAAGAAATGGCCAACATATCTGTAGGCAAGGAAGGATGAAGAACATTCTCCCTCCCTCTTACCGTAGTTTTGAGTTTTTTTCCTGCATATTACACCCCAGCAGGCCCTCCTCCACACCCCTTTCTTCTGTTAGAGTTGTTACCTGAGAAGGTGGGAGATCCATCCCCCTTGTCCTGTGCACAGTGGTGGATGGGCCTACACATACCTCCCCCCCCCGTACTCCAATTTTGAGGCTACAGCACACACGCTTTAGCTTCACACTCGCATCCTCTTTTAGTATACAGTGTATTTCCCCATAGTAGGGACATGTTTTCTTTGGTCTCCCTTTGAGTGAATTCCAGGCAACCACTCGGCAATATTCCAGACGCATCGCTTTCGTCTTTGAGCGGCATTCTTCCACGGTTTGACAATGACCTCTTATCCTCAACTCTCTTGCCACATCCACAAAAATGTCTATATTTCTGTGGTTTGACTTCAACTCCACTTGCACATTCTCCTCCCCCAAAACTGCTAATAAATCCACAATCTCAGCTTTTTGCCATGCCTTCCCCCTTCTTTTTGACCTGGCTGCTTCACTTTCCTCCTCCATCTTCCCACTGAAAGAAAAGACAACATAAAAATGTAAGAACAAGTATCGTCGTGATAACATAATTACTTAAGACGCTTGCTTGACCCAATAGGAATGCCGCCCAACTATCACGTGATTTTGCTTCTGAATGGCCGACCAGTTGCTGGCGGAAATGGTGGGAAGGTTTTACAGCTCGTGTTTTCTTTCCTTCTTTTGGGCATGGTGAGCTTGCCGATTCTTGGGTGTTTGTTGTTGCTTAGTGTTTGGTGCTGTGAGTGTTGCTGTGTGTGCTTGCCTTTGCATGCTTGTGTTCCTACTTTGTTTTTATTTTTAATTAGTTTTCCCTTCTGTACTGCTGGCTTTTCTGTTTGCCCGTGTGAATTGTGCCCTTTGTTTTTCTGACCTTCCTTTCCCTTTTCATTTTCTTTTGCTTTTTTGCTTGTTTTGCTCATTGGTGTGAGTGGATTCCTGTGTGTTTTTTCCCTGATTGTGTGTCTGGTTGTGTGATTTTAGTGTGAGAATGCCAAGGGAGGGAACTTTGTGGACCTTCAATGAGGTCAGGACAATACTCTCATTGGTGGCAGAGAGCCCTGATTTGGAGATGCTCATGAAGAGCACCCCAATTCCTACTTACCACTTTTATGAGGACATTGCATCAGCCCTCACAGAAAAAGGCTTCCAAAGAATGGCAGGTGAAGTGATTTCTAAATTCAAGAACCTGAAATGCCATTTCTTCGATGTCATGGAGGCTCTTGAGGGACATCCTCCAAGGAGAATCTGGCCCCTCTTCTTTCTGACAATGCACAGACTGTGGAGGGTGGCTGGAAGACCCCACTAGTGTGAAAGACACAAGCGTGGTAAGTTCCTTGCTGTGGTAACACTCCTGTCACTCTATTACTTTGTGCTTTCCTTGCTGTGCACTTGCGGATGTGCAGACTGCACACAGGCATGGTGTCGGCAGAGCAGCCTTTCACTTGTTTTTCCCTGTGCATCTCTCAGCAGCAGGCGGATCCGTCGGAGACGTCCTGAGACAGCCAGGGAGGTTGTTGTATTGGGAGAACTGGAAGGTAAGGGATGTGAAGGAATTTACCTATTTTAAAAAAATTATAGTAGGAAGTTAAATAACTATCAGAAAACAATATGCAATACAAAACAATGTCTGTGGTAGTGTCCATTACTTGGGTATAGAAAGTCCCCTTTCAAAACGATTTCATATGATGCTGCAGTGGTCCCCTACTTTTTCAGAAAGAATGCCAGAAGAAGGGGCAGAAGCTCAATTAGAACCCCCTGTTGAAGAACTCATACATGAAGTGGGTGAGTGAAAACATGACCTCTATGTGAAAAGTGAGTGCGATTTTTTCTTTGTGGCTAGATCAACTAGCATCCAAATCTGAAAAGGGTTGAAAATTAACCAGTCTGGCATATCACTTTCTCATTTCTCCACAGCTGAAGAGCAGGTGTCCACTGAAGATATCTACTCCCCCTCCTCTGACCTGGAAATGGAGACTGCAGGTGGAGCTGAAGAAAGCTCTCCCTCTCCTGTGGCTGGCCTTATGCTCCATAAGTGCAAGGGCTTGATACCCACTATAGATGTGGTGATGAAATAGCTTCTTCACCGCTGATTCCTTGGATATGAAAAAAAGGCAAGATGAAAACTCTTTGTGCTATCTTTATTTTACAGTTGCTGAACATTCACAACTTTCAGGTCAAGTGGAAGAGGAGAAAGACATACCAGGGCCTTCACTGGGTGGTGAGTTCAGAAGCCGTGGTCTGGGCAGCACATGGCAGGAGCTGGGGCTCCTTTGCCAACAGTTCCAAGGGTTAGGCAAGGAAGCTGCATGTGGATTGTCACCAAATCAGAGGTAGGCGGTCACCTGTGATGAAACACATGTTCTTTCTTTCTGCTTCAGTATGTGTACCTGCTACAGAGGAGGAGCATTCTCTTGCCAGCAGTTCCCCTGCAATGAATGCAGGACATGGAAGACCGTATCATTGGGCGCTGTGAGTGTAATGATTTCTAGGGGCGTTTCTCCCCCTTCCCAAGGTAACCTACAAACTTTTTAGTGTCACCATGTGCACGTCACTGACTCCTAGCTAACTCCCTGTACCAATTTTTTTTTCCCTAGGTAACAACCTCCAGTTCTCTGTGGAGAATTCTTCGTTGGGGTTATCTGTGGAGGTAATAAACCTCCGAACAGCCTTCACACAATCCTTGAAAGGATGGAGACCACATTGACCTGGGGTGCAGCCACAGAAATGGGCAACTTGCATGTGGAAATGACTCACCAAATTGATGGGCTACAGCGAGCCTTCATGCAGGGTGCTGCTACAGTGGTGTTGGCTGTGCAGGGTGTACACACTCCTGGATAGACAATTTGGTTGGTTTTGGGGAGGGGAGGGGTTTAATTGTACTGCTGTGATATGAATGACAATTTTTCTTTTATAATTATTACTATTTTTACTGTTATTATTATTAATACTGTTATTGCTAATTAAAATATTTGTTTTAAACAAGCCTTTAATCTTTTGTTCTTTTTGGTACTGCATCTCCCATCATCCCTGGCCATGTAAGCATTGGCAAGACGTGATGACAGATGCAATGCAGGGTGGTTTTGGTACTCTTGAAGAGACCCCGGGGGGGGCGAGGTTAGAGGGCGGAGGGACTTTTTAGAGAGACATATGTGGGTGCAGAAAACCGTCAGCCACTACCACCTTACCTGATGATGATGGCTCTTGAGTTCCCACAACTCTTGCTTCCTCTATGGCCTTCTTTCCCCCTCATACACATGGCAGAGAACTTTGGAAGAGAAAGCCCCTCAGTGTTTGCCGCCATTCTGTTGTCTTCATGGGAGCATTACAGAGGGAGGAACAGTTGAGAAAAACATAGATAAATGGTTACAGCAATAAAAATTATACTAAATAATAATAACATTAATAATAATAATCCTTACATCCTCTTCCTGTATAAATCACTGACAAAACACTTACCAGAATTCACACCACACGGAGCAAAAAATGGCGACCAAAAATGGCGATATCTGTACATGTGGGTGGGGACAGTTTGGGAATGCCCACAACCCCCTGGTGATGCCTCTGAACCGTGACGATGCACTATAATGTTTCTGCATTAAGATGGCTGATGGGATTACAGCTGTATTGGTGCTACAATACGGATTTTTTCTGTCAGTAGAAAACTACGTTCTCACAACACTTTGCAATGAAATAGCCATGTAATTATGATGACGTCGTGCAGAAACACGGGACCCTGACCAGCTGCCACCTGTTCCAATTTTGCTTTTTCAACTTCATGCGGAAAGGTCCTTTGTCTGGGAAGGAATAAAACCAAGAATTTAAAAATACTACAGGATGTCAAAGAAAGAGGAGGTTTAGGATTTGTCATGCCTTGCTTCCAGAACATGGACTCTACCTCAGAAACTGAAACAGAGGATATGCCAGGACCTGTTGAACAGAAGCAAGTTATAGTGCCACAAATCCCAGAGACAGAACAAGGGGCAGTGCCAGCTCCAGCAAAGAGTCCTGCCCCTTCAGAAACAGTGGATAACTTAACTATACCTACCTTTGCTGAGTGTAGACAGCAAAGAGAGAACCTGTGCTGCTTTCAAAGGATTTATAGGGGACAACAATTAGTTAGGCAATAACTGTGTTAAGCTCATGACCTATATAGGAACTGCCCTTCCCCTCAAAGAGTTGTCAGAACTTATCTGACCTTCCTGGCTGGTTATATTCCTGAACTCTGTACCTACTTTGGACTCGTTTGCTTGCCTTGGATTCTGTTCAACTTTATTTATGACCTTGTGCTTACTAAATAAAAGTAAGTAACAAGCCATGAGCTATTTGGTTTGCTTATTTGAGTTATCAGCTATGCTACCCTGACCTAGATGGAACAGAATAAGTTGTGACCACAACCACAACTGACAGCATGGAGAGCGTGCAAGAGAAAAGTGATACTTCAAAGGCTAATGGCTGAGCTAATGGCTGTGTTACCCTGATTTCTAGGGGTCCCAGGAGGGACACCTAAATCTCACAACAATGGGGAGGGAATTAGCACAGAGCACAAGTTGGCAATGCGAGAGGCAAGGTAACGTAGCAAGATCTTGAACCCTATATCTATGGGGTCAGGCCGAGTCAAGGATGAGGCAGATGTTGAAATTAATAATAATTCTTTTATTGAAACACAATCAAACAAATGTATGCAGCACATTCACTCAAGAGGCTATAGAAATAAAGGTAGGAGCGGATAGCAGGATTGTGAGAGGAGGTTTGGTATGGGAAATATTATACCTGCCTTGAAGCCCAGTTAGAAGCAGAGAAGCTGGGGAGCGTGGATTCTCAGCACGTGGAGCTGAGGGGAAGGCTCGCTGGACAAAGCGACAGCAAGGCGGGATGGAAGCCAAGAGCGATCGAACGAGATGCTCAAAGTCAGGGGTTGTTATAGGGGAAATTGTGGCCGCAAGCTAATCCGTACTTGGGGATAACAATGAGTTTTGGGCTGGAGACAAAGTCTCTGAAAGGTGAGTACTTTAGATGATTGAGTTATAGCTGGATTGTCAATAGAGGAGCCAGTATGCAAATGCGGAGTGCTTGAGCGTTGTATAGTCCGCTCATCAAGCTGCCTGCGCGGGGCAGGGGATCTTTTTGTAAGTAGTGTGCATGCATAATGTGGTACTTGCCTTGAGGTCTCCTGAAGCTGCATTCAGCAATGACTGGCCTGCCCAGATCGGGGTTTGAATTGTTCGGCTATTGTTGGCCGCGTCTGTGTGCATGCTTGTCCAGGGGCCTCGCAAGCACGTGGAGAGGAATGGGTAGAGAAGGCTGAATTATTGATATCAAATGATATCTTAATATCGCACAAGCTCAGGCTAGAAACAGCAGTAACAATCCCCCCCCCCCGAAAATGGGCGATGTTGGGGACAATATCAATCATTTTCCAATCAAAATCAAAAGTAGATTTGGAGCCAAATAGGGGTCTACAGGTTCAGAGGTAGTATTTCTCCATAGGGAAAGGGAATTTTGGGGAGAAGCAAAGGGTTACTATCTTGTAAACACATTCCTAACTAAAACCTAAACACATTCACACAAATGCATAGCAATAATAAGCAAAAAAGAACAATAAATCGTCCCGACAATTGGGAAACCGCAGTAAATGGGCAACTGAAGCAAACGTCAAATTGCAAAACAGTTGAGTCTCTGAAGCAAAGCGTGCCTTCCAATGAAGCACTGCAAGTCTTGAGCAAGGAGAAAGTGGTAGCTGTTACAATGTATCCAATTTTGCAAAACTGGCTAACAATCGCGAGCTGACTATTAGCTGCTTGCATCTTGCAGATCTTTGGAGAGAGGAATAGTCCATATGAGGCTTCTTCAGTGAGCAAGAAGGCAAAAGTCTTTCAAAAATGGGTTTTTAGGTCCAAAGTCCTTTGTCTCTGTTGGGAGGTGTATGGGTAACCCCCCCCCATGGTCCCACAGATGCTTCAGAGGGCTAGGGCATCTCCTCGGACCGTTTCCTGATTGGAGTTGCGATTTTCTTCTTCACCCCTCCCTCGATACCCAGGGGAGAGGGTCAGGTCCGGGGGGTCTTCCCGGTTCTCCGGAGCTGTCGACCTATAGCTATTTTGGCAACAGCACTGACAACAAAGTTATCCAATACACAGAAAAAATGCAAATTACCCAGCTCAGGGCCTGATGGGAGTTCAAATGGAAACAATTTTTGCTCGCTGTGATCTGAAAGTGTATGTGGGAGCGAGGATTTAAATAGCTCCCAAGTATAAAGCTGTTTTGGCTGAAGGAAGGCAGAGAAGGGAGCGAAGCTGGGGATTCGAACCCGCATCAATCCACTGGCCATGAGGCTTGGATAGCCAAAGTCATTCCAGAACAAGGTTGGATTGAGATATCCAAAATCATTCCAGAACACGGTCTGGTTAGCAGACAAATAGCCAAAGTCATCCCAGACAGAATGAGATCTCACTTGGCCGCTCGCCGAGGTCCCCCCCATCGCTCAAGCCAGAGCCGGACTCCAAACCTGATGATGTATACCGAGGGCTTCGGGGTCTGCAGATATGGTGCTGGTAGCTAGATGAAGGTTCTGAGTGCACAACTTCCCTACCTCAAGAAAGCTGGATTCTGAGGCAGGCTTGAAAGATGGTCGCCTTCGGATAGGCTTTTGAAACCAAATTGGACATTCTTATTCAAAACAATTCACACTAGCAATAAACTGTTCACAAAGCACAAGCCTCGGAACTCTCAATAAAACCAGCCAGCTTGTAGCTGGAAAATCTGTTTCTTGACCCACAGTGCGAAGCCAATCAAGCATATGGCTAATATAACTTGAAAGACAACCAAAATTATTAAAGGGTGCAAAGCGAAGTGGGCGATCGCTTGCCCCGTGGATGACCAACTAAGGTGTCCCACCATGACTGTTGTGAGGTTCACTCCAAATCTTCTGATGATTCAACAATTACTTTGGAGAAGTGATTGACTATTAATGCAATCTGATGGAGGGAGTGTGATACCTCCGGTACCTTATTGGCGAGATGGGTGAGATTCCGTAGCCATGTAGAAACAGGAATCTCATCCTCGATGTGGAATCTGACTAGTTCAGACTCCGTGGGCATGTATCCATTCTCTAAGACATAATCCTTTGTCTCCCGCCTGAGATAGAAGTTGTTTCCAAAACAATCCTGTACGTGCTGTCAACAAAAGCAAGGGTTGCCAGCTGTGCGGTTAATGCTTACTGTTGCACCACTAGGCAGTACTGCCACATTTGAACACGGGGTTCTTAAACAAAAGCAGTCTTTATTAATCTGTGCTATGACTGTATAGTTTACCGGTATGATCACATATTCAGAAATATTCCTATGACTAAAGCTCTCAATATTGCGAAAACACTGCATCCAATGGTGATGAAATAAACAACCGGATAAATCGAATGAGTGTGTACCGTTGGACCAATGGTACATTTGTCGGGGGAGTAAGGTGTCATTAGCGGCTATTAAGGGTAGTCCTAGATGGGATAATGGAAGTAAAATTAAAGGGTACAGAATCCTCTCATGTACGACTTCCACTTTGAGAGATAGGCTCTCCCAAGTGGCGTGCCGTATCTGCGCCAAAGCAGCGGGGTGTTCTAGGGACTCCGGGTAGTGCTCTCTCAGCAGGCTCAGGATCTGTGGGTGTATTAATCCCATGAGGCTGGCCTGAATCACTTGAGCGGCAAAGGTGATTATGTTGCTTTGCAGTTGCGTACACTGAATAGCAACTGACATGTTGTGTGTCGTGGTTTTTAAGACACGACTGAGATCAGACACTATATCTCTCTCTGCGCCAACCCATTGCGGTAACAATTGACTGATCAAATCCATTCCTCGTGCCAGGTTAGTTAAACCAGCAGCGGAGGATATACCAATTTCTTTAGTCTTAGAGCCAATCTTTAGTCTTAGAGCTAATTTGCCAATACCTCGTTATCCATAGCATTAACTATTGCGCCGCCAGTGCCTATTCCTCATAAGACGGTCCCTAGGATGCTCCACTTAGGGCAAGTGCGTGGGTGGGAAAAAGACAGCCACCGCTTTTCCCAGTGCTCCCACTGTGTCCATGCTAATTTTAGATAAAGTTGACAGGCAGGAATGACTTTTGAAATATTGACTGCAGTGAAATTTAGAACCATGGTGGTGACAACAGTTTGGGAGTTCTAGTACGCGACTAACATATCCCTTCGTATTACGGTGCTCCCCACATACATGGCAGGAGAACTAGTGGAAGGAGGAGTGTAAGCAGGGGAATCTGGGCGCCACATTTTGCCACATTCAAATTTGCAACCAGTCGGGGTATGGGTGAGGTTACGGCACGTGAATAGGTAGGTTTTCCACTCCCATGCCGAGTGACAATCCTCATAGGTGAACCTAATCACAAACAGGGAGGCATTGTGGTACCGGCTCCGGACCATTCTGACAGTCAATGGAGACGGGGCAATGTCCAACCTTAGCTTCTCTACCAGCCACAGACATTCCTAGATCAGAGCTAAGCCTCCCTTGGGGGTGTACCTGTATCTGTGAAAGTAATTCAAATGGGTACGTCTTCTGAAACCAAGGTAACAGCTGTGAATTTCGTAGCAGGGCTTCTGCCTCCTGGTAAGGATTCCAATGGCAGACTGCCAGCAAGTTGAATTGCCAATTGGTGGTGAATTGGGTGGTGTATTTGGGAATGGCTCCGAGGACACATTTAACTAACGAAAACAGTACTGCAATCCACATGAACGGTCTCATTCCATCTCCCTGTAGGGAAAACAGATACGGGAGTCCATCACTACTAAAACTATGTACAACAGCTATTTACAGAAACGGGAAAGCCAGAGGGGGCGCCACTCCCCTCTGTCCTGTTCAGACAAGGATCATTTACCCATTGTCAAAAGCCTCGCAGATTGAGACAAACATCTCAGACAAATTAATGGCAGGCATTTCCTTGCAATTCACAGACGTCTGGCAAATCACGGGGTTCACGTTAGGCTTTTCGATGCCTGGATCTTCTGGCTCAGGAATTACCACGGAGGCGGGATCAACAGGCTGACCTTTCCATTCTTTAAGTTGGGAGACGTGGAACAACTTAAACCAGTCTCCCTTCTTCCTTGGTATGTGTACCTGGTATACCGCGGGGGAAATCCTATTTACAATGTGGACAGGACCCACCCATTTAGCAGCAAAAGAGTGCTTGTCCCTATAGAAGTTTCTATAAAGGACCAGCTGACCTTCTTCCCACTGGTACGGGTGATGAACCCATCCCAGCCTCTTATCCATCTTTTGCAGGTTCTTGCCTAGTTGTTCTGCTACCTGCCTATGTATTTGTCCTATATGCTGAATCAGATTCTTCACCCACTCATTGTTCAAAACGACAGGTTCCAAATCTGAAGGCAAACTAGTGTCGATCCAGAAGGCCTCCGGTAACATCATTTTACGCCCGGTCATAACCATGTGCGGCGTAAAACCATGCGATGCCACGGTGCCTCTGAATGCCATCAAGATAATGGGCAGTTTGACATCCCAATCCTTCCCCGAGGAGTGCACAACCTTCTGGAGTGCCTCCTTCAAAGAACGGTTGGTACGTTCTTTCTGTCTGGAGCTTTGCAGGTGATGCGCAATGTGGAATCGCTAGCGTATGCCCAGAGCCTTGCACAACTCTTGGGTCACCTCTCCAGTGAAGTGAACTCCAAGATCTGAATCAAGGTCACGTGACACCCCCCAGCAAGCACAGACATTTTTGAACAGCAGCTGTGCTAGCTGTATTGTCTCTGCAAGGGAATGCATCTACTCATTTGCTAAAGGGATCAATCACCATCAAGCAGTACTTTTTCCCTCTCAGGTGTGGTGAGCAAAGGACCTATGAAATCAATTTGGGTTTGGGTCCAGGGACCCTCAATCCGTTGGTGCTGAATGGGAGCTTTGGGACAGGAGGGGTCACCATTGACCATGGCTCAAGATAAGCAATTGTCAACCCACTGGTCAACGTCTTGCTTCATCTGGGGACACCAACCAGTTTCCCTAATCCTGTCCAACGTGATTCCTCATTCACGGTTTCGTTGCTCGTGAAGGAACTGGATCACGTCTCCGAGGAGGTCTTTGGGCACTATCTCATGGTGCTGGCCACTGGCATCGACGGCCCAAAATACTCCGTCTAGCTGTTCTATCTTAAAATGGCCAGACTCATAAGAGCCGTTTCTGACCAGTTCTGAAATCTCTGGGTCTCCCTTCTGAAGGGTGTCCAGGTCAAACATAGGGGGAAGCAACAGCTGTTTGGGATTGACATTGATGGCGGCAATGGGAACCCCATCGTCCATCAAAGCCACATCCCTGGCAAGGGCATCTGCCCCGTTGTTCCACACACAAGTAGCCGTGCCTTTCTTTTGGTGCCCTCAGACATGAGCAACCCATGTAGGGGCAGTTCTCTCTTCAATTTGACCAGCAATGCGAACCCATTTGTCCAGATGGGCTATGGGTTTCCCATCTGCAGTTTTCTAGTTATTTTGGATCCAGATTGGAAGCCACACACTGGCTGCTTTAGCAGTCCAATCTGAGTCAGTGTAGATTGCTAAGGGGCAGTCAAGTGATTCGTGCTCTAAAATAGCCTTTAGAGCTTCTGCTTCCACTGCTTGGCTAGAGTGGGGCCTGGCTTTTCCCGGTAGGGTGAAGGAGTCTGTGACACGGATCACTCCAAAGCCTGTCTGTGGGCTACCGTCCACATGCATGGAGGAACCATCACAGAACCAACATGTAAAGCCTTGTAATTGAGCCTCTTCAAGAGAAGCTCCCCATTTGACTGGCCAATTGGTCTTATACATAGGTGGTAAAGGGTACTCATGCATGGCTCCAGTCACAATTAGATCATAGGGAGCCGGTGGATCTTGTGGTTGTTTCTGGAAATCCACCCCATGTGACACCAGGGAATCGGTCCATTTGTCCATCCGTGCATTGGATACCTGGCCGTTCTGGACCTTTCCAGATAAAATGTACTTAAGCGGTGTGTGTGTGGGGGGTCTGGACAATCACACAGGTGCCTCCAATCATAAATTCCCAGTGCGTTAGGGCCCAGACTAGTGCGAGGCAGGTTTTCTCGCAGGGGGTGAATTTAGCCTCATGGGAGTTCAAATTATGGGAGGCGTTAGCTATTACTCGCTGAGTGCCATTCAGTTGCTGCAAGAGGACTGCTTCTATACTCCTATCCGAGGTGGTTAGTTGTATGAGGAATGGTCTAGACATGTTCGGGTGTGCCAATGCTGGCGCTTTCTTAAGGTCCTCTTTTAACTGTGCAAAAGCCTGCTGTTGTGCAGCTCCCCACTCCCACTGGGTATTCTTTTTCAACAGGAAATACAGAGGCTTTGCCTTGGCGGCAAAAGACTCGATAAAATTCATGGAGAAATTGAAAGTTCCCAGGAGTGAGTGAAGGGAAAGCACATGTGTGGGGGCAGGTAATTTCGCAATTACCTCGACCCTTTGTGCATCAGGAGTGTGTCTTTCTGCTCTTAGACAAAGACCTAGGTATTTGACCTCAGTGGTCACCAACTGTGCCTTTTCCCTACTGACTTTGAATCCGGTGTCTCTAAGGATAGCCAGTACTTCATGGATAATGTCCCTAGTTTTGTATTCCGAATCTGAATGGATGAGGATGTCATCCACGTAGGAGAAGATGTGGGCTCGTGAGGCTGGCTGCAGCCTAGACCACATCTTGACCACGTGCATGTGGCAGATGCTGGGGCTCAAGTGAAAACCCTGAGGCATTCTTTTAAATACGTACTGCTGCCCTAGGAATGTGAAGGCGAACTTATACCAGCACGCTTCGTGTAGCGGTATTGAATGGAAGGCGTTAGCCAAATCCAATACGCTATAATATTTGGTGCCAGCCGCAATAGCAGACAAGATCTCATTGTATTTGGTCATGACTGGTGCTACGGGGAGAGTGACAGAGTTCAAAGCTCTGAAATCCACCATCATTTGCCACGTTTTACCGTCGGCCTTGAGCACAGGCCACAAGGGCGCATTACAGATGGACTGCATAGGAGTGACTACGTCCCACTGGACAAGTCCTTCAATTGTCTTTCCTATGCCTTCCTCTGCTTCAGCAGGATACTTGTACTGCTTCTGTGGCAGGGGATCCTTGCCTTCGATTAACACACAAGCACCCTTCACCTTGCCACACTCAATTTTGTCTCTAATCCAAACTTCAGGGAACACTTGTACCCATGGGTCAGTAGCCACACACGGCACAGGGGCAGGGGCCTTAATAGCAGCACAGCAGTGTACCGCAGAGATCTCAGGGGGTCCTTGGTCTAACTGCCACAAAAACCTGTTTGCTTAGTCCACTGTAAGCTCATTTCCCCGGAGGAATCCGATGCCCAAAAGGCCTTCGTCTTCCCCGCGGTTCTTACAAGCCCACAGTTTAAAACTGAATGTGTTGATGGACATCGGGATATCAGTCCATGCCTTAGCTTGGTGTCCCCTCCCCACCATATCCAGTCTCGGGGGTGAGCTCACCATGTCTCACCAATTTGGGGTGCAGCACATTCAGCACTGCACCGGAATCCACAAGAAGGGTGGCAGGAGTCTTGTCCCTCTAGGTCCCAATGCCTGCCTTCACCCAGAACCTTCCCCACTTATCTGGCCTCAGCCAGGCCACGACGTTGCGGGGAAGCTTCCTGGACAGGGGGCACCCCTATTCCTGCAGGTCCAACCTAGGATAGTATCCAGCCGGGGGAGGGCCGTTGGTCACAGCTCTAACCGGCTGCTTACTTCCCCCCTAAAGCTGCTTCTCCAGGGCTTCTATAAGCTCCGATGTTGGCCTTTTGTCGAACTGGCTCATGTCCAGTCCGAACCGTCTAAGCATATTCCAGATCCAAACTCTATCCAAAGAGTACGCCTGGTCTGTGGGGTCAAAACCACCAGACGTCTCCCTGGGAGCGCCAGTGTCCAGGATTTGCTTTGGGGCTACAGGTGGCTGAGTGGAGTTCCCAGTCCTGCTGGACAGACCGCAGGAGTCCCTAGCCCGCCACTGTCTGTTGTCCTGTCTGCGAAGAGGGCGAGAGTTCCAATTCCTCTTGGGAACGGAATTCGGAGCCGTCTTCCTGTGTTGGGAATGAGGTCCATAATTGGAGTGTGTAACCTCCTATATGGGCTCCCAATTCCCTCCGTCACGTCTATGGGATTTGGAAGGGGGCTTCAGAGAACCAGCCTCACGGAGCAGGTCAGAGACCTACCAGAGGTTGTTTCCGAATTCCTCCCATCCAGTTGTAGCAGGATCCACTAACCCTAGGGCCATCTTTGTCTTGCAGTTCAAACCTCTGTACAATAGAGTCTTGAACTCCACGTGTTTAAAGTTATAGCCACCAGGAGCTAGGGGAACCTTTTAGGCTAAAATGGCCAAAAGCTGTTTTCTGGCCAAGTATGCTTCTGGGTTTTCTCTAAGGGCCTTGTTGCTCCATGACATATAGCACACTCGCGCTTTGCCCGGGCCACAAAATCCTGATTATCTCCCTCATCCACTCGTGGGCCTCGAGCCTTACCAAGCCTCGAGCTGCCACGGCAGACTCCAATGTGGGGAGCTCGGATGGGGACATACACAGCGTCACCAGCTAGGTTAAGTCCTGGCTGTTGGTTGTGGGGTGGGAATGGATCACTGAATTTAACCACATGATCCCTGTCTGTCTGTTCAGAGGACCAAGTTGATCTGCAATCGCCTTGGCCTCTGTGGCTCTCCAGGGGACTCGTGTCTCAGTTACCTGAGTCTCCTGTACTTCTGGTCTATTTGATCCTCCCTCTCCTAGGGGGGTGGTCTGTCTGGTCATGGACTGAGTCTCGACCGGCTGGACTGGAACCCTGGGGTCACTCCAGTCTGGGTTGTGGGGAAGAGTGGCTAGAGCATCCTCTGTCAAGGGCTCTTCAGTAGAATCACAAGCAAACAAGGGGAGTAGCTCTGGACACACCGTTGAGATCAAGGCCTTGCATGTCTGGAGCTGGCTCTCCAATGCAGCTATCTGCTTATGGCAAGCCACGTGACTAACAGCCTCCTGCTGCTCCTTGACCTGCCCTACCATGAACTTGGCTGCAAACCTGGCATGAGCTAGCTCGGCTTCTAAAGCACAAGCTCTCTCCTCCCAAGTCTGAGCCTACAGAGTAGCAGCGCTCAACTTTTGCGTGGTGGCCTGCGTGACAGACACAAATGTTACTTTGTCCATGCGCAGAGCCTCCATCTTGGCATGAAGCTGGCCATTCTCCTTCTTAGACTCTCCTAACTTCTCTGTGATCTCTACCAGGGTCCTTGAGGCATCTCTGGCCGTCAGCCAAAGTCCCCATGTGGCCAAGGCATCCTTTGATGGCCCGAATGGGTTCCTTGACTGGCACGCCTGAGTATACGCCTCCCTTAACGTGGCAAAGGGATCTGCTGTCTGGAAGCTTGTCTCCTTCCAGGGACATTTTCCCTTGCTCAACACCCATATCTCTAACTTTCCTCTGACCTCCCTCTCTAGCATGAGGTCTTTCACTTCCATCTTACTGCCTTCAGCCATTCTAAACTTACACACGGGACCAGGACCTGGAGGGACGGTTAGGATCACCGACACCCCTTGGGGATTTTAGGGAAACGAACTCTGCGGAACTTAACGAGGGAAGAGGTTTGGGAACCAAACTCCAGCCTACCCAAAGAAAATTCACTTTTGTCAGTCTAAGCCCTGCCTTCCACCTCGACAGTTTGGGACAAAAGGACGAGGAAACAGTTCAGGGACAGGGAGAGTCACCTAGACTCCGGGGAAAACCTTCACGAGTACTCGGCCTGCGAATGAAGGGGGGAAACGAACCCAGTGGAACTTACAGCGCCGCCTGGCCAAGCAGCAGGGAAAAAGGGGCAATGAACCAAACTGAACCATCCCTAACAGTTTTTTGGGTGAGGGATGCCTTCCTACACCTCGGGCAAAACCTTCTGAAACCCTATTCTAGGTTGGGATTCACCACCAGCACCTACTTCGCTAGCGGTCGGAACACACCCGAATTCAAATTCAGCCGGAATGCACCCACGCTTTCTAACCTACAAACGGGACGCACTCGCATTTCAACCTAAGGACGGGATGCACCCGTGGTACTCTGAGGAGGGGGGGGGTTCTTCTCTAAGTGCTTTTTGCCTTGCCTAAAGTGTTGCATGCGTGTGGACTATTCCTAACACCCTAGCGCTTCGGATCCCAGCCCGTGATAGACCTCAAGTTAGCGATGTGATTCCCAGGACAGCTTGTGCACACCCCTTTCTGTCGGCCTTGATTCACTGCCTGAGAGCTAGTGACCAAGCCGGGACGCCTGACATACACAAACCAAGCAAGAAAGGGGGATAGATTTCCAGCCCAGATAGAGTAGCTCCTGGAGTTCAAACACACAGAGTTCACGCACAAGTGTTCCTTCCTAACAAAGCTCTAGATACTTGACCAGCCGTCACCTAAGTCTATACCAGCCTGATTTGAGAAGGTTCGCGACTCCCACTCAAATTAGGGGTACGGGGGTTGCCCGCGTTACTCCACCACTCTGTTACCCTGATTTCTGGGGCTCCCGGGAGGGACACCTAAATGTGCTCAAACAATGGGGAGGGAATTAGCACAGAGCAGAAGTTGGCAATGCGAGAGGCAGGGTAACGTAGCGAGATCTTGAACCCTATGTCTACAGGGTCAGGCCGAGTCAAGGATGAGGTAGATGTTGAAATTATAATAATTATTTTATTGAAACAAGATAAAACAAATGTATGCAGCACACTCACACAAGAGGCTATAGAAATAATGGTAGGAGCGGATAGCAGGATTTTGAGAGGAGGTTTGGTATGGGAAATACTACACCTGTCCTGAAACCTGGTTAGAAGCAGAGAAGCTGGGGAGCGTGGATTCTCAGCACATGAAGCTGAGGGGAAGGCTCGCTGGACAAAGCAACAGCAAGGTGGATGGAAGCCAATAGTGATCCGAGGAAGCGCTCAAATTCAGGGGTTCTTATAGGGAAAATCGTGGCTGCAGGCTAGTCCGTACCTGGGGAAAATAATGAGTTTCGGGCTGGAGACAAAGCCTCCAAAAGGTCAGTACTTTGAATGATTGAGTTATAGCCAGATTGTCAATAGAGTAGCCAGTATGCAAACACGGAGTGCTTGAGAGTTGTACAGTCCGCTCATCAAGCTGCCTGCGCAGGGCAGGGGATCTTTTGTAAGTTGCGTGTATATATAATGTGGTACTTGCCTTGAGATCTCCTGAAGCTGCATTTGGCAATGACTGGCCTGCCTAGATTGGGATATGAATGGTTCAGCTATTGTCAGCCAAGCCTCTGTGCATGCTTGTCTGTTGGTCTCACAAGCACGTGGAGAGGAATGGGTGCAGAAGGCCGAATTATTGATATCAAAAGATATCTTAATATCCCACAAGCTCGGGCTAGCAGTGGTGGTAACATGTGAGTGAGTGAGTGCATTGGTGCACGATACTATATTCATTTAATAAAATTCATTTATTAGGTACATTTGTCTGGCTTTTTGCTTGGCCTGACCCTGTAAAGTTGTGTAAAAGATGCTGCTGGGTTACTCTGCTCCTCATTTTGCTATAGCCAGTGCTCTGCTAATTTCCCCAATCTTAGCATTTTTGAAGCAAATCAAGATGTCCCCCAAGTGACCCCCAGAAGTCAGGGTAACATCTCCCTAAGCCTCTCCTCATAGGGCATGATTTCCAGGCCTTCTACCATTTTGGTTGCCCTCCTCTCGACACATTGCAGCTTGTCAATATCTTTCCTGAACTATCATACCCAGAACTGGACACAGTATTCCCGGTAAGATCTGAGAAAGCATAGCAGAGTGATACTATCTCTACCCTTGACCTAGACACTACACTGTTGTCGATGCAACCCAGAAATGCATGGGCTTGTTTAGCTGCTGCACCACATTCCTGACTCATGTTCAGCTTGCGGTCTACTAAGACTCCTAGATCCCTTTCACATGTATTGTGATCAAGCCATGTGTAACCCATGTTATATTTGTGCATTTCTTTTTTTATTGCCCAAGTGTAGTACCTTACACTTCTCTCTGTTGAAATTCATTTTGTCAGTTTTGGCTCAGCTCTTTAATCTGTTAAGATAATTTTGAATTCTGTTCCTGTCCTCCTTGGTGTTAGCTACGCCCCTCCCTGCCAATTTGGTGTCATCTGCAAATTTGATGAGAATGCTTTCTATTCTGTCATCGAAATCATTGATAAAGATGTTGAATAGCACTGGGCCCAGGACAGAGCCCTGTGACACTCCACTAGTTACTTCTCCCCAGGATGAAGACAAGATGTTGGTAAGCACTCTTCAAGTTTGCTTGGTCAGGGACTTGCAGTCTGACATATGACACCGTGACGAGATTCTCCTTCTTACTTTGCGGGGAGTCCTCTCTCTCTGGTGGCAGGAATCAATTTGGAATTGATTTGAATCAACTGGTTTCTGTAATAGATGCTGCTGCTGTGGTTGACGAGCAACTGATTGTGCATGGGGCAAAGCCAGTGAGTGGGACAGATGATGCCTCTGATGTTACCCTGATTTCTGGGGGTCCCGGGAGGGACACCTAAAAGTGCTCACGACAGTGGGGAGGGAATTAGCACAAAGCACAAGTTGGCAATGCAAGAGACAGGGTAACGTAGCGAGATCTTGAACCTATGTCTACAGAGTCAGACTGAGTCAAGGATGAGGCCGATGTTGAAATTAATAATTGTTTTATTTAAGCATAATCAAACAAATGTATGCAACACACTCACACAAGAAACTATAGAAATAAAGGTAGGAGCGGATAGAGGGATTTTTGAGGAGGTTTGGTATGGGAAATACTATACCTGTCCTGAAACCCGGTTACAGGCGGAGAAGCTGGGGAGCGTGGATCTCAGCACATGGAGCTGAGGGGAAGACTTGCTGGACAAAGCGACAGCAAGGCAGGATGGAATCCAAGAATGATCCGAAGAAGCGCTCAAAGTCAGGGGTTCTTATAGGGAAAATTGTGACCGCAGAGTAGTCCGTACTTGGGGAGAACAATGAGTTTGGGGCTGGAGACAAAGCCTCTGAAAGGTCAGTATTTGAATGATTGAGTTATAGCCAGATTGTCAATAGAGTAGCCAGTATGCAAACACAGAGTGCTTGAGTGATGTATAGTCCGCTCATCAAGCTGCCTGCGCGGGGCAGGGGATCTTTTGTAAGTTGCGTGCATACATAATGTGGTACTTGCCTTGAGGTCTCCTGAAGCTGCATTTGGCAATGACTGGCCTGCCTAGATTGGGATATGAATGGTTCGGCTACTGTTGGCTGCGCTTGTGCGCGTGCTTCTCCGTTGGTCTCGCAAGCACGTGGGAGGAATGGGTATGTGAGGCCGAATTATTGATATCAAAAGATATCTTAATATCCCACAAGCTCGGGCTAGAAAAAGCAGTAACAATCCCTCCCCCCCGAAAATGGGCGATGTTGGGGACAATATTGATCAGTTTCCAATCAAAATCGAAAGTAGATTTAGAGCCAAATAGGTTCTGAATAGAATAGGTTCAGAGGTAGTATTTCTTCATAGGGAAAGGGAATTTTGGGGAAAAGCAGAGGGTTTCTATCTTATAAAAACATTCCTAACTAAAACCTAAACACATTCACACAAATGCATAGCAATAATAAGCAATAAAACAACAATAAATCGTCCCGACAATTGGGAAACCGCAGTAAATGGGCAACTGAAGCAAACGTCAAATTGCAAAACAGTTGAGTCTCTGAAGCAAAGCGTGCCTTCCAATGAAGCACTGCAAGTCTTGAGCAAGGAGAAAGTGGTAGCTGTTACAATGTATCCAGTTTTGCAAAACTGGCTAACAATCGCGAGCTGACTATTAGCTGCTTGCATCTTGCAGATCTTTGGAGAGAGGAATAGTCCATATGAGGCTTCTTCAGTGAGCAAGAAGGCAAAAGTCTTTCAAAAATGGGTTTTTAGGTCCAAAGTCCTTTGTCTCTGTTGGGAGGTGTATGGGTAACCCCCCCCCATGGTCCCACAGATGCTTCAGAGGGCTAGGGCATCTCCTCGGACCGTTTCCTGATTGGAGTTGCGATTTTCTTCTTCACCCCTCCCTCGATACCCAGGGGAGAGGGTCAGGTCCGGGGGGTCTTCCCGGCTCTTCGGAGCTGTCGACCTATAGCTATTTTGGCAACAGAACTGACGACAAAGTTATCCAATGCAGAGATAATACACAAATTACCAGCTCAGCGCCTGATGGGAGTTCAAGTTGAAACAATTTTTGCTCGCTGTGATCTCAAAATGTATGTGGGAGCAAGGATTTAAATAACTCTCAAATATAAAGCTGTTTTGGCCATTGCAGGGCCATCCAGCCAGTGAGGTTGTGGATTCAGAACCTGCATCAATCCGCTGGGCCCGCGGCTGGGTTAGCCAAAGTCATTTCAGAACAAGCCTGTATTGAGATTTCCACTGTCATTCAGGAACGCGGCCTCGTTCCAGTTAGCAGACAAATAGCCAAAGTCATCCCATACAGGATGAGATCCCACTTGGCAGTTCGCTGAGGTCCCCCTATCACTCAAGCCTAGAACCGGACTCCAAGCCTGACGACGTATACCGAGGGCTTCAGGGTCTGCAGGTACGGTGCTGGCAGCTAGATGTAGGTTCTGAGGGCACAACTTCCCTACCTCGAGAAAGCTGGATTCCGAGGCAGGTCTGAGAGACAGTCGCCTTCAGATAGGTTTTTGAAACCAAATGGGACATCCAATTCAAAGCAATTCACATTAACAACTAACTATTTACAAACTACGAGCCTCGGAGCTCTCCATAAAACCAGCCAGCTTGTAGCTGAAAAATTTGTTTCTTGATCCACAGTGCAAGGCCAATCAAGCATATGGCTAGCATGACCTGAAAGACAACCAGAATTATCAAAGGGCGCAAAGCGAAGTGGGTGATTGTTTGCCCCGTGGACGACCAGGTGAAGGTGTCCCACCATGACTGATGTGAGGCTGACTCCAAATCTTCTGAGGATTCAACAATTACTTTGGCGGAGTGATTGACAGTTAGTGTTATCTGATGGAGGACGTGTGACACCTCCAGTACTCTATTGGCTAGACGGGTGAGATTCCGTAGCCATGTAGACACGGCAATCTCATCCTCGATGTGGAATCCAGCTAGTTCGGATTCCGTGGGCACGTATCCGTTCTCTAAGATATAATCTTTTATCTTTTGCCTGAGATAGAAGTTGTTTCCAAAGCTATCCTGTACGTGCTGCCAGCAAAAACAAGGGTTGCCAGAGGTGCGGTTGATGCTTACTGTCACACCACTAGGCAATACTGTTACATTTGAACACGGGGTTCTTAAGCAAAAGCATTTCTTATTAATCTGTGCCATGACTGTATAATTTACCGGTATGATCACATATTCCGAAATATTGCTATGACCAAAACTATCAATATTATGAAAACACTGTATCCAATGGTGGTGAATTGGGTGTTGTATTTGGGAGTGGCTCCGAGGACACATTTAACTAACACAAACAGTGCTGCAATCCACGTGAATGGTCCCATTCCGTCTCCCTGTAGGGAACACAGATAAGGTAGTCCGTCACTACTATAACTATGTACAAGAGCTATTTACAGAAATGGGAAGGCCAGAGGGGGCGCCACTCCTCTCTGTCTTGTTCAGACAAGGGTCATTTACCCATTGTCGAAGGCCTCGTAAATGGAGACAAACGTCTCAGACAAATTAATGGCTGGCACTTCTTTGCCATTTACAGAAGTTTGGCAAATCACTGGGTTCACATTAGTCTTTTGGGTGCCTGGATCTTCTGGCTCGGGAAGTACCACTGAGGCGGGATCAACAGGCTGTCCTTTCCACTCTTTGGAGTGTGTTTGTTTGTGGGTATCTGAAATTACCTTTAAGAGCGGCAGTGCCCACTCATGGCTTGAGACCCTTTTGGCCAAATCAAAGTGGAGGCCGGTATCTGACCCAAGTGCCTCCTGCAGTAAGGTCTTTTCTCTTGGCATCATGGTGACTGAGACAAAGCCATGGACTGCCTTGGCCCCTCTCAAGATCACCAGAGTAAAAAGGTATTGGGTGCCACTGAATATGAAAGTAACCTGGCACCAGTATAGCTCTGTGGAGGTGAAGGCAGTAGCCACATCTACCTCCGTGTGGTATTTGGGACTCACAATTATAGTTGTTGAAGTCTCCCCTGATGGAATGCAGTTAAGGGGAGTATGTAGTGTTAAGTCAGGGTGTGCCAGGGTGAGTGCCGTTGCTAACCTATGCTCTGGCTGGGCAGGAGCATTTTGCTGCTTGAATCCCCAGTCCTACAGGAAATTCTCTTGAAAGAGGGCATGGAGAGGGAGGACTCTCTCTGCCAAGGTTTCAAGAAAATTCCAGGAGAAACTGCAGGTTTCTAACAGGGGGCTCAGAGAGGGAACAATGGCAAGTCCTGGAAGCTTGAGGTTAGCTCCCACTTGCTGTGTGGTCTCCTCTTCCTAGTTCTCACACGGGCTGGCAATATCTTGTGCCTGGTCAAATTTGGTGGGGGCTTCCTCCTGAACCTTAGCCTGGCGCGATCCTTCTCGGTGCTCTGAAAGCACTATGGTCTCGGAGGTGGTTGGATTCGCACTTGGAACTATGTCAGGAGGAGGGGCAATCTGCCTAGTTTCAGTGCGCACTGAGCGCTCATGTCCTCTGAAGCACTTGGATTGGATCCCCCCTGCCGTACCCAGTCAAACGGATAGCATCTGGGGTGGGCTCACCCTGTCTTATTAGGTTTGGGTGCCGCACTTGCAGCGCTGCTCTGGAGTCTGCAAGAGGGGTGGCAGGGGTCTTTTCCCTATCGGTCCTAGTGCCTGCCTTCACTCTAGATCTATCCCATTTGTCGGGCTTCAGTCGAGCCACAAACCTTTGAGGGAGATCCCGGGACCGAGGGCACCCCCATCCTGACAGCTCTAAGTCAGGGTAGTATCCAGCCGGTGGGGGACCGTTAGTCACCGCATTCACTGGCTGGCTACTTCCCAGCGGTAAATGCCTTTCTAGGGCATCAAGGAGCTTGATCGTGGGTCTCCCATCAAACTGGCTCATGTCCAGTCCGAACCTTCTAAGCATGTTCCAGATCCTTACTCGGTCGGATGAGTACGTCTGGGATGTGGGGTCATAACCACCAGACGTCTCCGTAGGAGCACCATTGTCCGGGGTTTGCTTTGGGGCTACAGGCAGCTGAGCGGAATTCCTGGTCCTGTTGGGCGGACTGTGGGAGTCCCTAGCCTGCCACTGCCTATTGTCCTGTCTGGGAGGAATCATAGAATCATAGAAATTTAGAGTTGGAAGAGACCACACAGGCCATCTAGTCCAACCCCCTGCCATGCAGGAACACCCTCAAAGCACTCCTGACAGATGGCCATCCAGCCTCTGCTTAAAAACCTCCAAAGAAGGAGACTCCACCACACTCCGAGGCAGCATATTCCACTGCTGGACAGCCCTGACTGTCAGGAAGTTCTTCCTGAGGTTCAGGTGGAATCTCCTTTCCTGCAGCTTGAATCCATTGCTCTTTGTCCCGGTCTCTGGAGCGGCAGAAAACAAGCCCTCTCCTTCCTCTACATGGCATCCCTTCAAATATTTAAACATGGCTATCATGCCCCCTCTTAACCTTCTCTTCTGCAGACTAAACATACCCAGCTCTCTAAGTCTATCCTCATAGGGCATGGCTTCCAGGCCTCTCACCATTTTGGTTGCCCTCCTCTGGACCTGCTCCAGCTTGACCATGTCCTTCTTGAATTGGAGTGCCCAGAACTGGACACAGGATTCAAGATGAGGTCTAACCAAAGCAGAGTAGAGTGGTACCGGTACCTCCCTTGATCTAGACATCATACTCCTATTGATGCAGTCGAGAATTGCGTTGGCTTTCTTGGCTGCTGCATCACACTGCTGACTCATGTTCAGCTTGTGGTCTATTAAGACTCCTAGATCCCTTTCACACGTACTGCTATCCAGCCACGTGTCCCCCATCCTATATTTCTGTATTCCATTTTTTCTACCTAAGTGTAGGACCTTACACTTTTCTCTGTTGAATTTCATTTTGTTAGCCTTGGCCCAGCTCTCCAGTCTGTCCAGGTAATTTTGAATTTTGATCCTGTCCTCTGGCATATTAGCAACCCCTCCCAATTTGGTGTCAGGAGGGTGCGAGTTCCAATTCCTCTTGGGAATGGAATTTGGAGCCGTCTTCCTATGCTGGGAATGGGATCCATATTTGGAGTACGTGACCTCCTGTATGGGCTCCCAATTCCCCCCGTCATGTCTATAGGGTTTGGATAGAGGTTTCAGAGAACCAGCCTCGCGGAGCAGGTCAGCGACCCACTGGAGGTTGTTCCTGAATTCCTCCCAACCTGTGGTGGGAGGATCCACTAACCCTAGGGCCATCTTTGTCTCGTCGTTCAAGCCTCCATACAATAGAGTCTTGAACTCCACGTGGTTAAAGTTATAGCCACCAGGAGCTAGGGGAACCTTTTAGGCTAAAATGGCCAAAAGCTGTTTTCTGGCCACATATGCTTCTGGGTTTTCTTTAGGGCCTTGCTGCTCCATAACATAGAGCACACTCTCACTTTGCCTGGGCCACAAAATTCTAATTACCTCCCTCATCCACTCGTGGGCCTCCAAGCGGACTAGCCTTCGGACGGCCATGGCAGACTCCAATGTGGGGAGCTCGGATGGGGACATACACAGCGTCGCCAGCTGGGTTAAGTCCTGGCCGTTGGCTGTGGGGTGGGAATGGATCACTGCGTTTAACCACATGATCCCTGTCTGTCTGTTCAGAGGACCAAGTTGATCTGCAATCGCCTTGGCCTCTGTGGCTCTCCAGGGGATTTGTGTCTCAGTTACCTGAGCCTCCTGTACTTCGGCTCTGTCTACTGTCTTCCTGGGGCCAAGATCAACCGCATAACGGAGAGGCTAACCAGCCCACTGACCATAAGCTCCTCATTGTGGTTCATGTCGGAACCAATGGCACTGCGAGGCGCAGCTTTTACCACATCGCAAAGGACTATGAGCTAATGGGGACGAAGCTTAAGGACCTTGGTGCACAGGTGGTCATTTCGTCTCTCCTCCCTGTTCAAGGATATGGTGCACAAAGGGAAAGGGCAATAGCAGAGGTCAACAACTGGCTCCGCACATGGTGCCGCCGGCAATGATTTGGGCTTTTGGAACACGGCCTGAATTTCCATGAACGTGGGCTTCTGGCAAGGGATGGGCTGCACCTCACCAAACTTGGCAGGAATGTTTTTGCAAACAATCTCGCAAGGAGGATTCAGAGGTCTTTAAACTAAGTTCTGCTGGGGAGGGAGACAATATTATTCAAGGCCAGGACTCGGTGAGCGCAGGGGGGAAGGCCCAAATGATATTGGACGAGTAGTACAAGCGGCCAGTGGCGGGAGGAGTAGAAACTATAGTACAGGACTTGCAGGAAGGGCCCGGGAGCTTAAGTGTCTCTACACTAATGCGCAGAGTATGGGAAACAAGCAAGATGAACTTGAACTCCTAGTACAACAAAATAAATATGATTTGATAGGCATCACTGAGACCTGGTGGGAGGAGTCTCAGGATTGGAATGTAGGAATAGAGGGGTATAGCCTATTTTGTAGAAATAGACCAAACGAGAAAGGAGGAGGAGTAGCCTTGTTTGTCAAGGATGTTTTCACCTGTGAAGAGATCCGTGACTTAAACCCAGAAAGCCATGTCGAGAACATCTGGGTAAGAATTAAGGGAGCGAGAAACAACAGGGATATTCTTGTGAGGGTTTACTACAGACCTCCAACCCAGACTGAGGACCTTGATGACGCCTTCCTCAACCAAATGACTGCACATTCAAAAAGGAGAGATACAGTAATAATAGGAGATTTCAATTACCCGGATATATGTTGGCAGTCAAACTCTGCCAAGACAGCAAGGTCCAGCAAGCTTCTTGCTTGTCTTGCAGACAATTTCATGGTCCAGAAGGTGGAAGAGGCCACAAGGGGATCAAATATTCTAGATCTGATCCTGACCAACAGGGATGACCTTGTTAATGAGGTAGAAGTGGTTGGATCTTTGGAGGGGAGTGACCACGCCCTATTGGAATTTGGCATTCAGTGGGAAGGAGCCAGACACTCATCTTAGATTTTAAAAAAGCAGACTTCTGTAAACTTAGGGAACTGTTGGCTGGAATTCAGTGGTCAAGAATAGCGAAAGGGAAAGGAGTTCAGGAGGCATGGGAGTTCCTTAAAAGGGAGATACTGAAGGCACAGTCTAAAACTGTGCCAATAAGGAGGAAAAATGGAAGGCATCTGAAGAAACCAGAATGGTTGACTGAAGAACTCTCAGCTGAGCTAAACATTAAGAGAAACGTGTACAGGAAATGGAAGAGGGGGGAAACCACCAAAGAAGAATTTAAGCAAGTAGCCAGGAGATGTAGGGAGGAGGTCAGAAAGGCTAAAGCACAGAACGAACATAGGCTGGCCAGAGACATCAAAAACAATAAAAAGGGCTTTTTTAAATATGTCCGCAGCAAAAGGAAAAAGAAAGAGGCGATAGGGTCGCTGCGCAGAGAAGATGGCGAATTACTAACAGGGGGAAGAGAAAAGGCAGAACTACTTAACACCTTCTTTGCCTCACTTTTTTCCCAGAAGGATACAAGCACTCAACCTGGCGGTTGGGGAGCAGGTGAGGAAGCAGGGGAAATGAGGCACAGAATAGGTAGAGAGGTGGTACAGAAATACCTGTCCACACTGGATGAATTCAAGTCTCCAGGGCCAGATGAATTGTATCCTAGGATATTAAAAGAACTGGCAGAGGTCATTTCGGAACCGCTTGCTATAATCTTTGAGAAATCTTGGAGGACAAGAGAAGTTCCAGCAGAGTGGAAGAGGGCAAATGTTGTCCCCATCTTCAAGAAGGGAAAAAAAGAGGACCCAAACAATTATCGCCCAGTCAGGCTGACATCAGTACCCAGAAAGATTCTGGAGCAGATCATTAAGCAGTCAGTTTCTAATAACTTGGAAAGCAACGCGGTAATCACGAGAAGTCAACATGGATTTCTCAAAAATAAGTCATGCCAGACTAATCTTATCTCTCTTTACGATAGAGTTACTAGCTTGGTAGATGAAGGGAATGCTGCAGATGTAGCATATCTCGATTTCAGTAAGGCCTTTGACAAAGTTCCACATGACACTCTTGCAAAGAAGCTAGTAAAATGAGGGCTGGAGAGGGCTACTGTCAGTTGGATTTGTAATTGGTTGACCGACCGAACCCAAAGGGTGCTCACCAATGGCTGCTTTTCATCCTGGAGAGAAGTGACTAGCGGAGTACCACAGGGTTCTGTCCTGGGCCCAGTGCTGTTCAATGTCTTCATCAACGACTTGGATGAAGGAATAGAGGGCATGCTCATCAAAATTGCAGATGATACCAAATTGGGAGGGGTTGCTAATATGCCAGAGGACAGGATCAAAATTCAAAATTACCTGGATAGATTGGAGAGCTGGGCCAAAGCTAACAAAATGAAATTCAACAGAGAAAAGTGTAAGGTCCAACACTTAGGTATAAAAAATAGAATACAGAAATATAGGATGGGGGACACGTGGCTGGATGGCAGTATGTGTGAAAGGGATCTAGGAGTCTTAATAGACCACAAGCTGAACATGAGTCAGCAGTGTGATGCAGCAGCCAAGAAAGCCAACGCAATTCTCGGCTGCATCAATAGGAGTATGGTGTCTAGATCAAGGGAAGTACTGGTACCACTCTACTCTGCTTTGGTTAAACCTTATCTTGAATCCTGTGTCCAGTTCTGGGCACTCCAATTCAAGAAGGACAGGGTCAAGCTGGAGCAGGTCCAGAGGAGGGCAACCAAAATGGTGAGAGGCCTGGAAGCCATGCCCTATGAGGATAGACTTAGAGAGCTGGGTATGTTTAGTCTGCAGAAGAGAAGGTTAAGAGGGGGCATGATAGCCATGTTTAAATATTTGAAGGGATGCCATGTAGAGGAAGGAGTGGGCTTGTTTTCTGCTGCTACAGAGACCAGGACAAAGAGCAATGGATTCAAGCTGCAGGAAAGGAGATTCCACTTGAACCTCAGGAAGAACTTCCTGAAGGTCAGGGCTGTCTGGCAGTGGAATATGCTGCCTCGGAGTGTGGTGGAGTCTCCTTCTTTGGAGGTTTTTAAGCAGAGGCTGGATGGCCATCTGTCGGGAGTGCTTTGAGGGTATTCCTGCATGGCAGGGGGTTGGACTGGATGGCCCGTGTGGTCTCTTCCAACTCTACATTTCTATGATTCTATGATTCTATGATCCTCCCTCTCCTAGGGGGGTGGTCCGTCTGGTCATGGACCGAGTCTTGACTGGCTGGACGGGGACCCTGGAGTCGCTCCAGTCTGGGTTGTGGGGAAGGGTGACCAGAGCGTCCTCTGGCAGCGGCTCCTAGTGTGCAAACGAGGGGAGAAGTTCAGGGCACACCGCAGAGATCAAGGCTTTGCGGGATGTGGAGCTGACTCTCCAGCGCCTCAATCTGTTTATGGCAAGCCACGTTACTGACAGCCTCATGCTGTTCCTTCACTTGGCTCACCATAAACCTGGCTGTAGACCTGGTGTGAGCAAGCTCAGCCTCTAAGGCGTGAGCCTTCTCCTCCCAAGTCTGAGCCTGCAAGGTGGCAGCACTCAGTTTTTGTGCGGTGGCCTGCGCGACAGACATGAACGTTACTTTGTCCGCACGCAGGGCCTCCATCTTGGCGTGAAGCCGGGCATTCTCCTTCTCTACAGCTTCTAGCTTATCTCTGGACTCAACCAGGGCTTTTGAGGCATCTCTGGCGGACAGCCAAAGTCCCCAGGCTGTCAAAGCATCCTTTGACAGCCCAAAAGGGTTCTTTCACTGGTGTGCCTGAGTGTACGCCTCCCTTAGCGTGGCAAAGGGATCTGTCATTTGGAAGCTAGACTCCTTACAAGGACATTTTCATTTGCTGAGGACCCACTTTTCAAGCTTGCCCTTGACCTCCCTTTCTAAGATGAGGTCCTTAACTGCAACTTTGCTGCTCTCAGCCATCTCCACCTATTACACAAAGGACCAGGAGCTGGAGGGACTGGTAGGATCACAGAGACCCCTGGGGGATTCTAGGGAAACGAACGCTGTGGAACTTCTTGAGGGAAGAGGGAACGGAACCTAACCCCAGTCTGCCTAACAAGGGTCACTTGTGTACACCTAAGCCCGGCCTTCCACCTCGACAGCTTAGGGACACAAGGACAAGGCAACAGTTCAGGGACAGGGAGAGTCACCTAGACTCCAGGGAAAACCTTCACGAGTACTCTGCCTCCCAATGAAGGGGGGAAACGAACCCAGTGGAACTTACAGCACCGCCTGGCCAAGCAGCAGGGAAAAAGGGGCAAGGAACCAAATCTGAACTGTCCCTAACAGTTTTATGGGTGAGCGGTGCCTTCCTTCACCTCGGGCCAAACCTTCTAAAACCCTATGCTAGGTCGGGAAACACCACCCGCACCTAGTTCACTAGTGGTCGGGACACACCCGAAATTTAAACAGCCAGGAAGCACCAGCGCTTTCAAAACTACCAAAGGGATGCACCCACACTTTAATTCACTAAATGGGACGCACCCGTGTTTCACTCTAAAGGACGGGATGCACCCGTGTTCTACTCTGGGGGGGGGATTTCTTCCCTAAGTGCTTTTACCTTGCCGCTAAAGTGTTGCATGTGTGTGAACTGTTCCTAACGTATCTCCAAGCGCTAGGGCGTCAGGATCTCAGCCCACGATAGACCCCAAGTTAGGGATGTGATTCCCAGGACAGCTTGTGCACACCTCTTGCTATCAGACAATGATTCACTGCCCAAGGGCCAGCAGTGACCACGCCGGGGCGGCTGACATACACAAACCAAGCAAGAAATGGGGACAGATTTCCAACCCAGATAGAATAGCTCCTGGAGCTCAAGCACACAGAGTTCACGCACAAGTGTTCCTTCCTAACAAAGCTCTAGAGACTTGACCGCTGTCACCTAAGTCTATACCAGCCTGATTTGAGAAGGTTCGTGACTCCCACTCAAATTAGGGTACAGAGGCTGTCTGCGTTACTCCACCACTCTGTTACCCTGATTTCTGGGGGTCCCAGAAGGGACATCTAAAAGTGCTCACAACAATGGGGAGGGAATTAGCACAGAGCACAAGTTGGCAATGCGAGACTCAGAGTAACGTAGCGAGATCTTGACCCCTATGTCTACGGGGTCAGGCCGAGTCAAGGATGAGGCCGATGTTGAAATTAATAATTGTTTTATTTAAGCATAATCAAACAAATGTATGCAACACACTCACGCAAGAAACTATAGAAATAAAGGTAGGAGCGGATAGAGGGATTTTTGAGGTGGTTTGGTATGGGAAATACTATACCTGTCCTGAAGCCTGGTTAGAGGCGGAGAAGCTAGGGAGCGTGGATCTCAGCATGTGGAGCTGAGGGGAAGGCTCGCTGGACAAAGCAACAGCAAGGTGGGATGGAAACCAAGAGCAATCTGAGGAAGCACTATAGATACACCTGCAAGAATACTACACAAGAAAAAAGAATATAAATTCTTAACAATTTATTTCAATCTTAAAGGCATATCATACAGGTGCAGAAAGCTGGAAGGACTAAACTTTTGAATCAGAGAAAAATTCTACAGAATAAATACAATTCAAGATGGAGAGGAATTCATGAAGAGACATGGGAAGGATAAACAGAAGTATTACACAACTAGAGATAATGAGATAGAGGATGCAGAGAACTGTGTCACTCAATAGATGTGGAACAATAGAGATCATCAGACCAGGAAGAAGGAGAAGTGGCTGTGTACAATACAGAGGAAGGAGAAGAAGGTATAGAAGAAGATGGGAGATTGCAACAAAAAAGTGAAGAAAACCTACCATTTATTGAGAGTTACAAGATACTTTAGAAAGCTAGAACCAATCACTTAATTAAGGTAAATGGATTTAAAGAATTTATCTTGGAATGTTAAAGGAATTTCAACTCTACAGAAAAGGAGGGTTTTTTTTTTCACTACCTGGGAAAGAAGATCTACAACATTATATGTCTACAATAAATTAGAGTGAAACAAGAAAAAAATAAGATTAATTCAGAACAAAAAATTCAATTTGAGTTTGTAGCCACTCTAATAAGAAGAAGAAAAAAGAGGGATGGTCCTTTACATCAGTCAGAAAATACAGGCAAAAAAATTGTTAATGATGGACAAGGATGATATTTAGCAGTAGAAATACTTTGGCAAGACCAAAAGATTTTGCTGGTGGGCTTATACTGACCTCATAATAATCAAGATACTTTTATAAAGAACTAGCATATTTACCTGGTGTTGCCCAGGATTTTATTTTCCTCTTAAGAACTCAAGAAACTGTCTTCTCCAGTATCTGTAACTTTTCCCCATATTTCCCGATCTAATCTGTATTCAGAGTTATTTTCATACATGGTTTGGGGTCCTGAGGGAGTACACTGTCCTCCTTCTTGCTGCTAGGCCTCATCTCCATAACAGCTGGCCTATTCCAGTACCTGTAACTTTTCCCCATAGTCCACAATCCAATCTGTATTCAGAGTTGTTAACATACAGAGGTTGGGTTTCTGAGAGAGTACACTGTCCTTCTCCTTGCTGCTGGGCCTCATCTCCATAGCAACCAACCTATTCCAGTACGTGTAACTTATCCCCATATTCCCCAATCCAATCTGTATTCAGAGTTGTTAACGTAACAGAAGTTTTGTTTCTGAGAGAATACACTCACAAATGGCCTCATCGCCATAGCAACCAGTACCCTAAACTGCCAACCCCAGGATTCTATAGAATCTTCACAGTTGGCCAATAACGTGAGGTCTTCTCATCTCACACAGCCAATCACATGAGGTCTTCGCCTGCCTGATGCAGACAAACAGACAAATTCGCAGACAAACTTTGACTTTTATATAGTAGATTAAATATAAAAAGTTCAGATTTGAACTATGAAAAAATTATAATTCTTGGACATTGGAATGGAATAATTAATCCAATTTTGGACAGAAAATCTGACAAACTGGTAAAGAAAAGCCAAGGAAAACTCTCCAAATCATTTGAGATGATGATGGATAACTTGGAATTGACAGATACTTGGCATCATTTATATGGATCTTCAAAAGAATTCACTGTCTACTCAGAACCTCACACATCACTCTCTGGAATTGACATGTTCTTGGTATCCACATGAATGGTTAATAAAGTAAACAAGCTAGAGATCCTGCCTAGGAATTTCTCCAATCATAACAAGATATTAACTTTGAAGAAAAAAGGAAATCAGACCTCTAGCTGGCAATGCATGAAAGACTTCTCCAGGAAGAAAAGATTATAATAAAAGCTAAGAAAACATCACAACTATGTTTTGCAGAAAATTTAAATAAACAGAGTTAGAAACAGTGTGGGATGCTGGCAAGGCAGTAATGCATGGGTTTTTTTTTCATTCAGCAAAATGCAGAGATTAATAGAAGGAAAAGAGAGAGTATCCAAAAAAAAAACCCAACAATGTTACAGAATATTACAGAAAAAAAATTGGACTCTTTAATGAATACAGAACTTAATAACAAACTACTGTATGTGAGACAGAATCATTTTGAATGGGCAAATAAGGTGGATAAGTGGTTGGCCCCCAGATTACAAAGAAAAAAAACCTTTAATCATCAAAATAAAAAGTAGAGAAAATGTCTATACCAATTCCGGGAAGATAAACAATATCTTCACAAATTATTATTTTGAGTTTATAAAGATAATAATCTAGATAAGAATATGATTACAAGATATTTGTCAAAACAGAACTTAAAGATACTAACAGACTAACCCAGAGAAATTTTGAATAACTCAATAATAATGACGGAGATAATAGAGGCAATTCACAAGTCCAAATGGGAAAACACCAAGCCCAGATGGTTTTCTGGCATCCATTTACAAAACCTTTGAAGAACAATTGTTGTTACCCCATTGCACAATAATAATAAGGCATTAGATGGAAAAATCACTAATTCACAGAGAAGCAAGAGACCCATTGCATATGAAAAACTACAGGCCAATATTGCTATTGAACACCGATTACGAAAATTTTGCTTCCATATTGGCTAATAGACTGAAAAGAGTCCAGAAAGAAGTAATCTCTGAAGATCAATCTTGTTTTCTCCTAGGAAAATGTTACCCTGATTCCTGGGGGTCCCGGGAGGGACACCTAAATGTGCTCTCAATTTTGTAAGTTGGGGAAATTAGCCAAGAGCACAACCTAGCAATATGAGAGGCAGGGTAACGTAGCAAGATCTTGAACTCCATGTTTACGGGGTCAGGCCGAGTCAAGGAGCATACAGAAGTTGAAACAATAAATGATGTTTTATTAAAAACACAATCAAAAGATCTGAGCGATGTGAAGAACTATAGACCAATATCACTTTTGAATACAGACTACAAGACCTTTGCTTCAATTCTAGCAGCGAGGCTCAAAAAAGTGCTGTTAGAAGTAATTGATGAGAACCAGAATGGCTTTCTACCAAAAAGATCTTTGAGAAGTAACATTAGAACGGTCTTAAATGTAATCGAATACTATGAAAAGCATAATGAAAGAAAATGGCCATGATATTTGTAGATGCGGAGAAAGCTTTTGACATGATCAGCTGGCCATTCATGAAGATGGCAGTTAAACAGATGCAGGCAGGAGAAAAATTTGATGCATGGATTGAAGCAATTTACAGTCAACAACAAGCTCGACTGGTCATAAATGGTGAAAGAACATAAATGATAGAACTATACAGTGGTACGAGACAAGGGTGTCCCCTGTCTCCTCTGCTGTTTATTATGACAATGGAAATACTTAACAATGCTATAAGATAAGATAAAGAAATAAGAGGAGTCCAAATTAAGAAATATCATTACAAGTTAAAAGCTTTCGCTGACGATTTGGTCTTCTTACTGGATGACCCAGGGAAATGTATTGAAAAATTGCTTACTACAGTTCAAGAATATGGAGAATTTTCTGGTTTTTAAAGTTAATAAGGAAAAAACAGTCTTCTTAACCAAAAACATGACTGAAAGAGAAGAGATGGAATTAGTACAAAAAACAGGATTCAGTAGAGGACAAAAGGTAAAATATCTAGGTATTTGGATAGCCAAAAGAAACAATGAGTTATTTCAAAATAATTATGAAAAAAAATGGAAAGAAATAACAAAAGACTTGGAAAGTTGGACCTCCATGCGTTTGTCAATGATGGGGAGGATAGCTGCAATAAAGATGAATGTTTTGCCAAAAATGAACTTTTTGTTTCAAAATCTTCCTATAATAACAAACATGAAACCTTTCCTACAATGGAAGAGAGAACTAACCAAGTTTATATGGCAAGGGGAAAAACCTAGGATAAAATCGAATACTATGACAGACTTAAAAAGTAGAGGAGGAATGGGACTACCAGACTTTCAAATATACTATAAGGCCACGGCTTTTACGTAGATAAAAGACTGGGTAGACCTACAAGACACGAGAATGTTGGCACTGGAGGAAGCAGACCTGAGGATGGGGTGGCATACCTATATGTTTTATGATAAAGCAAAAATAGATAAAGACTTCACACATCGCTTTATCGGAAAATTGCTTCTGAAAATTTGGGAGGATTCTAAAACTAAAAACATATGGCAGCTCCCCACCTGGGTCTCACCGCAAGAGGCTTTTTTTGGCAGAAGGACGGACACAGATAAATGGTTGCGATATGATGATATAATTGAGAGATCAAAGTCCAACAACTTTAAGATTAAAACAAGAGAAAAACTAGAACAAAAGGGAAAAACATTAAGTTGGTTCCCTTACAGACAGTTAGCAGAAAGGTTATATATAGCAGAAAGAATGGATATAAAAACATATGGAATTGAACTCAAAGAGAAAACTGGAGTAATTAAATGGCTGTTCGAAAATCCGCCTCATTTACTTGCCCAAATGTATCAAGAAATACTACATCAGGAGAGGCAAGAAGAAACAGTAAAGGCAACAATGATTTCATGGGCACAAAATATCGGACATTCAATACAATTAGAGCCTTGGGAGCAGAGCTGGAAAAAAACACAGAAATTTACAGTAGCACAGAATTTGAAAGAGAACTATTACAAGCTATTTCATAGATGATACATGACACCAGATAAATTAAAAAAGATTTATAATACAGATACGGGACAATGTTGGAAATGTCAGAATGAGGTCGGTACGATATATCATATATGGTGGACATGTCCTAAAGCTAAGAAATATTGGACTGAAATACATAACAAAATATGTGCATTAATGAAAGTACAGTTTGCTAAGTTACCAGAATTGTATTTGTTAAATATGACTAATGTATTAGAAGGTACTGGTATAAAGAAGTACTGGAGAATATTACTGTACATGATAACAACAGCTCGTATTGAATATGCAAAGATGTGGGAAACTCAGCAAATACCCACATCAGAACAATGGTGGAGTACACTGATTGAAAACAAAAATGCTGATATGGTCTCTCAGAGATTAAAAGGGAAATCAGACAATGAGATACAAAAAGAATGGCAAATTGTAACGGGTAATTGCTGGGTACCATCAGATGGAAATCTGTGATTCATGATTTAAGATAAATTATGAGGGGGCTACAGGATATATATCATGAAGCAGGAATATGGAGATGGAGATGCAAGAATGAACAAGTAATAATAGCACTAAAATGTAGTACAATATTTTACACACGTTAAGAAATCTTGATAATGAAATCTAGATCAGTGTGGAAGATCAGAAATATTTCAAATAAGTTGACAGTTATAATTGTTTGTTTTATATCTGAATTTGAATAAAATGATTAAATTAAAAACACAATCAAACAGTGTATGCGGCACACTCACACAAAATAACTAGAGAAATAAAGGTTGGAATGGGATAGAGAGATTTTTAGAGGATTTGTTGGTTTGGGTGATACTTCACCTGTCCTGAAGCCCAGTTGGAAGCAGAGAAGCTGGGTAGTGTGGATCTCAGCACGTGGAGCTGAGGGGAAGGCTCGCTGGACAAAATGACAGCAAGGTGGGATGGAAGCCAAGAGCGATCCAAGGAAGCGCTGAAAGTCAGGGGTTTTTATAAGGAGAATTGTGACTGCAGGCTAGTTCAGACTTGGGGAAAACAATGGATTTGGGGCTGGAGACAAAGCCTCCGAAAGGTCAGAATTTGAATGATTGGGTTATAGCTAAATTGTCAGTAGGATAGCCAGTATGCAAACACAGAGTACTTGGGCGGTGTATAGTCAGATCATCAAGCTGCCAGCATGGGGCAGAGGATCTTTTGAAAGTTGCATGCATACCTAATTGAGGTACTTGCCTTGAGGTCTCCTGAAGCTGTGAGTCGGCTATTTCTGGCCCGCCTGTATTGTGTTGGAATATTACGGCGATTATCGGCTGAGCCTGTATGCGTACTTGTCCGGGGGCCTCGCAAGCACGTGGAGGGCAATGGGTATGTGAGGCCGAATTATTGATATCAAGAGATATCTTTATATCCCACAAGCTCAGGCTAGCCAAGGCAGTAACAAAAATATCTAAAGGACAATACAAGAAATACAGTCAACATAATTGAACTACTGTTGTCCCTCCACATTCACCAGGGTTAGGGGCACAGGACCCTCACAAAAGTGGAAAAATCACAAATATCAAAATGTTCCTGTGTGTGTCTGTGGGAAGGGAGCTGAGGCATGGTGGGGAGGGAAGGCACCCACGGTCCAAACCAGGTCAGAGAAAGGAGGTGGGTAAGCACAGTGGTCCTATACTTCCTCTCTTGCTCATTTCCTTCCTTGAATTGGGGGAGGGAGTATTGGGAGAAGGTTTATGGTGCTGAGAAATTGGGCTCTTAGCCTTTCTTAACTGGCCAGGCAGTGGTAGGTGGAAGAGGAAGAAGAGCAGAGCTGAGTTTTTAAAGGTTGTGCACCTGATCAGAGACGCTGAGAGGAAAGTTGCCCTAGAAAAGAAGCGCCTGAGGTAGGGAGGGCAGGGGTTGAAAAAAACTCGCAAATAATTAAATCCATGAAGGGCAAACATGCAAGTGTGAAGGGCTGACTGTATTTGAAAGATACTCCAAGAAGAAATTAGCCATTGTTTTCTTAGACATAGAAAAAACCTCCAATTGTGTAAAATGGGATTTTATGATGAATATCTGTGAAAAGATGGTTTCTGGGGGTCCCGGGAGGGACACCTAAATGTGCTCAAACAATGGGGAGGGAATTAGCACAGAGTACAAATTTGCAATGTGAGAGGCAGGGTAACGTAGCGAGATCTTGAACCCTATGTCTATGGGGTCAGGCCGAGTCAATGATAAGGCAGATGTTGAAATAATAATAATTGTTTTATTGAAACACAATCAAACAAGTGTATGCAACACACTCACACAAGGAACTGTGGAAATAAAAGTAGGAGTGGGATAGAGGGATTTTTAGAGGAGGCTTGCCATGGGAAATACCATACCTGTCCTGAAGCCCGGTAAGAAGCAGAGAAGCTGGGGAGCGTGGATTCTCAGCACGTGGGGCTGAGGGAAAGGCTAGCTGGACAAAGCAACAGCAAGTCAGGATAGAAGCCAAGAGCAATCCAAAGAAGCGCTCAAAGTCAGGGATTCTCATAGGGAAAATTGTGGCCACAGGCTAGTCCGTACTTGGGGAAAACAATGAGTTTGGGGCTGGAGACAAAGCCTCCAAAAGGTCAGTACTTTAGATGATTGAGTTATAGCCAGATTGTCAATAGAGTAGCCAGTATGCAAACACGGAGTGCTTGAGAGTTGTATCAAGCTGCCTGCTCGGGGCAGGGGATCTTTTGTACGTAGCATGCATACATAATGTGGTACTTGCCTTGAAGTCTCCTGAAGCTGCATTCGGCAATGACTGGCCTGCCTAGATTGGGATGTGAATGGTTCAGCTATTGTCGGCCGCACCTGTGTGCATGCTTGTCCGGGGGCCTCGCAAGCACATGGAGAGGAATGGGTAGGGAAGGCCGAATTATTGATATCAAAAGATATCTTAATATCCTACAAGCTCCGGCTAGAAACAGTGGTAACAATTGATTCAGGAGACACATTTCAGAACTGGATAAAGGCAATTCATACAAAACAATCAGCTCAAATTGAGGAAAATCCAACAAAATAGAAATACAAAGAGAAATAAGGGAAGGTTGTTCGCTATTCCCCCCTACTATTTTTGATGGTAACAGAAGTTCTGATTGAAAACGTCAGAAACAATACTAAGATAAAAGGGGTTATATTAAAGGGCAGAGAATACAAAGTAAAGGCCTTTGTGGACGATCTTGTACTAACACTCGAAGATCCAGCACAAAGTCTAAGAGATAATTAAAAAATTATCGAGTTTAAAAGTCAATGAAGATAAAACCAATTTATTAATAACAAAGAATCGATCTCAGATATCTGCTATAACATAATGAAGAAAATTAAGTATCTAGATATCTATCTCACAAAGAAAAACTCAGATCTTTACAAGAATAATTATGAAAAAATATATGGAAAGATATTGTGAAAGATCTTCAGAATTGGAACAACTTAAAATTATCTTTCCTTGGTAGAATCTCAGTGGTAAAAAAGTCGCTCCTTCCTAAGGTTCTTTTTTTATTTCAAATGATTCCTGTGAATTATTTGCCTTTGGTTGTTATATAGACAACTCAGAGGCCCCTTGAGCGTTACACAAATGTGAAGAGTGGTCCACACTATGCCCTCACATTTGCACGACATTCCAGGGCCTGCCAGGCACCACTCATGCACTTTTTCATTTTCGGCTTTAAGCCAAAAATGGTGCGCAGTCACGCATCACTCTGGGGCTCCGCGTGCACTTACCTTGTGTGTTGAGCCTCTGGAACCGTGCCAGTCGTGCTTCCTGTCTCAGTGCAGCCTGGGAAGGTCCCAGACTGCACTGCAAAAGGAAGAGGTGGGGCTCTCATGCGAGCAGGAAGCTCATGTGGAGCTGAAGAAACCTGGACATGAAGCCCTCTCACAAGAGGCTGCTCGCATGAGCACTGCACCCCAGCGCAGAGAAAAAGTGAGTTGCAGAAAGGGCCAGAGAAAAATTAAAGGTGGACATAAAATTAAAGGGACTTCAAGTAACAGAAGAAAATTTGACCTCAATTTTGTGCTCAGGGAAATCCAAAGTTATCTCTATGACCTATAAAGTGTTACTAAGATGGGAAATGGAAGAAGAGATAGTTAAGACCTCAATGATTAAGTGGACAGAAAATACATCCCACCCAATCCCTTTAGACTAATGGGAAAAAACTTCAATTAAATGATTAAGACATGCAGCTTATCAGGACATTAGATAAAGGATCTACAAAATGCATTATAGATGGTACCTTATACCTGATAAACTGTCTAGAATGTGTAAAAATTATTCCAACAAGTGTTAGAAGTGCAATCAGGATATCAGTACCTTCTATCACTTTTGGTGGTCCTGCACAAATGTGAAAAGATTTTGGAAATCTGTCCACATTCAAATAGAAAAGATTTTAGGTTTTCAATTTGAAATGTTCCCTGAGTTGTATCTTTTGAATATCATGAAAGATGATCTAAAGAAAAAAACAGGGAAATTATTTTTCTACATGTTAGCTGCTACCAGAATAACAACAGCAAAATCTGGAAAGAAAAAGTCTCCCCTCTATACCAGATTGGGAAATGAAGCTATTTGATATAGTTCAGATGAGCAGATTTACCTTTTTTTTTTTTGTAAAAACATACTATAATCTTTATTAAAATAACAGACAGAACAAAGAATTGGAGTTCATACAGAATCAAAGCAAATACAGTTCTTCAAAGTTCTCCTAAACAGCTTCCTTAGATCTTGAAACCCTCTTGTAGATACCAGTAACACAAACAGCCACTTGGCTGCAGTGTCATCAAAGGCTCAGCCTTCATATCTAGGTCACACTTTCTTTTTTTTTTATTTATCCTTTTTGTAAATCATTTTAACACAAAACAAACATTTAAAACAGTTTCTCCATCACAGTTTTATCTACATACATGAAAGTTTACTGTATTTTCTTATCCTCCTACACTTTTATCTAAAACCTTAGTATTAACTTAAATGTTACCAGTTATTTATGTACTTCAACAGTTGTCTTTTAATAACTTTCGTTTCAGGTCCTTATGTACTAGATATTCTATTAAGTAACCTTAACACTTTAATACATATTGTCTTAAAACCATTTGGAATATAATAATGTATTTTTCTGCAACTACTCGTTCTCAAATGCTCTTTATATATTAATTATATTTTGTGTTGGAGGTAATTATCTGTTGGAGCCCACTCATTTTTTATGCCTTCTTCTGTTTGGTTTCTTAATTTTCGTGAAAGAGCATCTGCTATTTTCATCTCTTGGACACTTTGAAACCATTGCTCAATTTTGGAAACATCCTCATTTTTCCAAAATTTTGCAACTTCTATTCTTGCAGCTGTTACTACACTTATGCTGTGCTGCATTTCCCCTACCACATCATCTGCTCCATTTTCCCCAGTTCGAGCATTCTTTGCCTTTTGGGAGAAGACTAAGGCAAATAAGGTGTTGAGTAGTTGTGCCTTTTCTCTGTCTCCTGCTAGCATTTCACCATCCTTTCCGCACAGAGGCCCTACCATTTCTCTGTTCTTCCTTTTGCTACACATGTAACCAACAACAACAACAAAAACCCTTCTTATTGTTTTTAATCCCCCCTGCTGTCTGTTGGGTAGCAATAAGACACAAGTACTTTGAAGTACTGCAGTTTAAAGGAAATGGAAAGGCACAGGACCCACACAGACCAAGACACACGGAGAGTTGGTAGGAGAAACCCCTGCTCCATAAGTACAGTGACAATCAGGCAGGTCTCACTGAACTATAAGGAACTGCACATGGTGAATCTATCAGACACATTCATGGGTTGGCAGCCACCTTGAGAGGGCACCTTGAAGCTTCAGATGTGCTCCCCTTTTGTGTACATAGTTTTGTAGTGTTAGTAGACTTAGGTTTGTAGATTGTAAATTTGGAATTTCTTTCCCATAGTGATGATGGTAATCATGATTCCACAAATCCCAGAATAGGTAAGAATGATTTCCCTTTTCCCTCTGTTACCGCTGTTTCTAGCCTGAGCTTGTGGGATAGTAAGATATCATTTGATATCAATAATTCGGCCTTCTCTACCCATTCATCGCCATGTGCTTGCGAGGCCAACAGACAAGCATGCACACAGGCGTGGCCGACAATAGCCGAACCATTCAAACCACGATCTAGGCAGGCCAGTCATTGCCGAATGCAGCTTCAGGAGACCTCAAGGCAAGTACCACATTATGTATGCATGCAACTTACAAAAGCTCCCCTGCCCCGCGCAGACAGCTTGATGAGCGGACTATACAACTCTCAAGCACTCCGTGTTTGCATACTGGCTACTCTATTGACAATCTGGCTATAACTCAATCATCTAAAGTACTGACCTTTCGGAGGCTTTGTCTCCAGCCCCAAACTCATTGTTTTCCCCAAGTATGGACTACTCTGCGGTCACAATTTTCCCTATAAGAACCCCTGACTTTGAGCGCTTCCTCGGATCGTTCTTGGCTTCCATCCCACCTTGCTGTTGCTTTGTCCAGCGAGTCTTCCCCTTAGCCCCACGTGCTGAGAATCCATGCCCCCCAGCTTCATTGCTTTTACTGGGCTTCAGGACAGGTATAATATTTCCCATACCAAATCTCCTCTAAAAATCCCACGATCCAACTCCTACCTTTTATTTCTATAGTTCCTTGTGTGAGTGTGTTACATACACTTGTTTGATTGTGTTTCAATAAAACAATCATTACTATTTCAATATCTGCCTTATCATTGACTCGGTCTGACCCCGTAGACATAGGGTTCAAGATCTCGCTACGTTACCCTGCCTCTCGCATTGCCAACTTGTGCTCTGTGCTAATTCCCTCCCCATTGTTTGAGCACATTTAGGTGTCCCTCCCGGGACCCCCAGAAATCAGGGTAACAGAGTGGTGGAGTAACGAGGGCAACCCCTGTAGCCCTAATTTGTTTGGGAGTCATGAACCTTCTCAAATCAGGCTGGTATAGACTTAGGTGACGGCTGGTCAAGTCTCTAGAGCTTTGTTAGGAAGGAACACGTGTGTGTGAACTCTTTGTGTGTGAGCTCTAGGAGCTACTCTATCTGGGCTGGAAATCTGTCCCCCTTTCTTGCTTGGTTTGTGTATGTCAGCCGACCCGGCTTGGTCACTAATTCTCGTGCAGTGAATCAAGGCTGACAGAAAGGGGTGTGCACAAGCTGTCCTGGGAATCACATCCCTAACTTGGGTTCTTTCACGGGCTGGGATCTGAAGCGCTAGGGTGTTAGGAACAGTCCACACTCACGCAACAGCAAAAGCACTTAGGGAAGAAATTCCCTCCCCCAGAGTAGCACAGGTGCGTCCCATTGTTACTGCTCTGGCTAGCCCGAGCTTTGGGGATATAAAAGATATCTTTTGATATCACTAATTCAGCTTCACATATCCCTTCCATGTGCTTGCGAGGCCCCCGGACAAGCACGCAAACAGGTTCGGTCGATTATCGCCATAATATTCCTAGACAATACAGGCAGGCCAGAAAACAGCCGACTCGACGCTTTAGGAGACCTCAAGGCAAGTACCTCCATTAGGTATGCAAGCAACTCTCAAAAGATCCTCTGCCCCACACTGGCAGCTTGATGATCGAGCTATACAACGCTCAAGTATTCCGCGTTTGCATACCTACTACTCTACTGATAAATTCGGCTCTAATTCAATCATTCAAATTCTGACTTTTCAGAGGCTTTGTCTCCATCTCCAAATCTATTGTTTTCCCCTAAGTCTGACCTAGCCTGCAGTCACAATTCTCCTTATAAAAACCCTTGACTTTGAGCGCTTCTTTGGATCGTTCCCGAGTTCCAGACCGCCTTGCTGCCTCTTTGCTTGGTGAACTTCCCCTCAGCTCCACGCGCTGAGATACATTGAACCCCAGCCTCGCTCTCCATTTTCCTCCGGACTTAAGGACAGGTTTCGTATCACACGAACCAACTATCCCTCTAAAAATCCCACTATCTTACTCACACCTTTATTTTCCTTAGTTATCTGTGTGTTTGTGTTGCATACATTGTGTGCCTGTATTTAATAAAGACTATTCATTATTTTCCAACCGGGTTGCTTCTTGACTCGGCCTGACCCCGTAGACTGCAAGATCCTGCTAAGTTACCCTGCCTCTCGTTTTGCCAACTTGTGCTCTGAACTAATTTCCCCAACTTCTATAATTTTGAAAGCAATTTGGTGTCCCTCCTGGGACCCCCAGAAAACAGGGTAACACCATCCTTAGGTTGAAACGCGGATGCGTCCCGTTTGTAGTTTAGAAAGCGCGGGTGCGTCCTGGCTGAATTTGAATTCTGGTGCTTCCCGGCTGCTAGCGAAGTAGGTGCGGGTGGTGAATCCTGACCTAGAATAGGGTTTCAGAAGGTTTTGCCCGAGGTGTAGGAAGGCGCCCCTCACTCAAAAAACTGTTAGGGACGGTTCAGTTTTGGTTCTTCGCCCCTTTTCCCCCGCTGCTTGGCCAGGCGGTGCTGTAAGTTCCACTGGGTTCATTTCTCCTCTTCGTTGGCAGGCAGAGTACTCATGAAGGTTTCCCCGGAGTCTAGGTGACTCTCCCCATCCCTGAACCATTTCCTCATCCTTTTGTCCCTAAGCTGTCGAGGTGGAAGGCCGGGCTTAGCCAGACAAAAGTGACTTTTTCTGGGGGGGCTGGAGTTAGGTTCCCAAACCTCTTCTCTCGTTAAGTTCCGCAGAGTTCGTTTTCCTAAAATCCCCAAGGGGTCTCAGTGATCCTACCCGTCCCTCCAGATCCTGGTCCCTCATGTGGTAGTGTTAGTATGGCTGAGAGCAGCAACATGGAAGTTAAGGACTTCATGATTGAGAACGAGTCCAAAGGGAAATTAGAAAAATGGGTGCTCAGTAAAGGACAATGCTCCGGAAGGACACAAGCTTCCAGACAGCAGACCCTTTTGCCACCCTCCGTGAAGCGCACGCAAAGGCACATAAGTCCAAGAACCCGTTAGGGCCATCCAAGGATGTGTTGGCCACATGGGGACTTTGGCTTACAGCCAGAGATGCATCACATGCCCTGGTAGAGGCCAGAGAAAAGTTAGACACAACCGAAAAAGAGAATGCCCGGCTTCATGCTGAGATGGAGGTCCTGCTGGTGGACAAGGTGGAGTTTGCCTCCGTCACGCAGGCCACCTCCCAAAAACTGAGTGCAGCCAATCTTCAGGCCCAGACTTGGGAAGAGAGAGCTCGTGCTTTAGAAGCTGAGCTAGCTCACACCAGGTCTGCAGCTAAGTTCATGGTAGGGCAGGTCAAAGAGCAACAGGAGGCTGTTAGTCACGTGGCCTGCCAGAAACAGATAGAGGCATTGGAGAGCCAGCTTAACACCCAAAGGTCATTGATCTCTGCGGTCTGCTCTGAACTGCTCCCATCCTTCTCCCTTGAAGAGCCGCTGCCAGAGGATGCTCTGGCCACTCTTCCCAACAACCCGGACTGGAACGACCATGGGGTCCCAGTCCAGACTGTTGAGACCCGGTCCACAACAAAGAGGATTGCCCCTTCGGGAGAAGGAGGTTTAGATAAGGCAGAGGTGCTGGAGACCCCAGAAATTGAAACCCGGGTGCCCTGGAGAGCCACCAAAGCCGAAGCCATCGCGGACCAGCTTGGTCCTCTGAATAAGTCCACAGGGATCATGTGGCTTAATGCCATGATCCATTCCGACCCCACAGCCAACAGCCAGGATTTGACCCAGCTTGCAAGGTTGTGCATGTCCCCGTCTGAGCTCCCCACATTGAAGTCTGCCGTGGTGGCTCAAGGCTTGATAAGACTTGAGGTGCACAAGTGGATAAGGGAGATAATAAGGATTTTGTGGCCTGGGCAGAGCGCTAGCATTCTGTACGTCATGGAGCAACAAGGTCTCAGAGAGAACCCTGAAGCTTACGTGGCACGGAAGCAACTTCTGGTCGTCTTAGCTGACAAGGTCCCCCTGGCCCCAGGAGGGTACAATTTTAACCAGATAGAGTTTAAGACTCTCCTTTATGGAGGTCTTAACCATGAAACCAAAATGGCCCTGGGCTTGGTGGACCCCGCGACTACTGGATGGGAGGAATTCGGGAACAACCTCCGGCGGGTCGCTCACCTGCTTCGCGAGGCTGGTTCTCTGAAGCCCCCTCCTAAGTCCCATAGACGTGATGCAGGGAATTGGGAGCCCATACAGGAGGTCACCTACTCCAACTATGGACCCCATTCCCAACACAGGAAGACAGCTCCGAATTCCGTTCCCAAGGGGAATTGGAACTCGTGCCCTCCTCCCAGACAGGACAACAGGCAGTGGCAGGCTAGGGATTCCTGCGGTCAGCCCAATAGGACTGGGAACTCCACTCAGCCGCCTGCAACTCCAAGGCAGACCCCGGACCGTGGTGCTCCTAAGGAGACGTCCGGTGGTTATGACCCCACAGCCGAGACTTACTCTTCGGACAGAGTAAAGATCTGGGGCATGCTTAGAAAGTTTGGACTAGACACGAGCCAGTTTGATGGGAGACCCACAATCGAGCTCCTTGATGCCCTAGAAAGGCATTTACCGCTGGGAAGTAGCCAGCCAGTGAATGTGGTGACTAACGGTCCCCCTCCGGCTGGATACTACCCTGACTTAGAGCTGTCAGGTTAGGGGTGCCCTCGGTCCCGGGATCTCCCCCAAAGGGTTGTGGCTCAGCTGAAGCCTGACAAATGGGGTAGATCTAGGGTGAAGGCAGGCACTAGGACCGATAGGGAGAAGATCTCTGCCACCCCTTCTGCAGACACCGGCGCAGCGCTGAAAATGCTGTGCCCCAACCAGATAAGACAGAGTGAGCCCACCCCAGACGCTATCCAGTTGACCGGATATGGCATGGGGGGAACCCATTCTAAGTCCTTCAAAGGACATGAGCACTCAGTGCACACTAAAACAAGGCAGATTGCCCCTCCTTCTGTCATAGCCCCGAGTGCGAATCCAGCCACATCTGAGACCGTGGTGCTCCCAGAGCACCAAGAAGGATCACGCCAGGCTAAGGTTCAGGAGAAGCCCCCACCAAATTTAACAAGGCACAAGACACCGCCAGCCTGTGTGAGAGCCAGGAAGAGGAGAGCACGCAGCAAGTGGAAGGTAACCCCAAGCTTCCAGAACTTGCCATTGTTCCCTCTCTGAGTCCCTTGTTAGAAACCTGCAGTTTCTCCTGGAATTTCCTTGAATCCTTGGCAGAGAGAGTTCACTCTCTCCATGCCCCCTTTCAAGAGAAGTTCCTGTCAGAGTAGGAATCCAAGCAGCAAGATGCTCCTGCCCAACACAGGTTAGCAAAGGCACTCACCCTGGCACGCCCTGACTTGACACTACATACTCCCTTTGACTACATTCCATCAGGGGAGATTTCAACAACTGCAAGTCCCAAATACCATGCAGAGGTGGATGTGGCTACTGCCTTCCCCTCTACAGAGCTATACTGGTGCCAGCTTACGCTCATATTCAGTGGCACCCAATACCTTTTTACTCTGGTGATCTTGGGAGGGGCCAAGACAGTCCATGGCTCTGTCTCAATTACCACCCTGCCATGAAATGCAGTACCTAGAGAGAAGGGAGTGTTACTGCCCTGGCTAGCCCGAGCTTTGGGGGATATAAAAAGATATCTTTTGATATCGATAATTCGGCTTCACATATCCCTTCCACGTGCTTGCGAGGCCCCCGGACAAGCACGCACACAGGCTCGGCCGATAATCGCCGTAATATTCCAAAAGAATACAAGCAGGCCAGAAATAGCTGACTCACCACTTTAGGAGACCTCAAGGCTAGTACATCCATTAGGTATGCATGCAACTTTCAAAAGATCATCTGCCTAGTGCTGGCAGCTTGATGGTCTGACTATACAATACTCAAGTACTCTGTGTTTGCATACCGGCTATCCTATTGACAATTTGGCAATAACTCAATCATTCGAATTCTGACCTTTCGGAGGCTTTGTCTCCAACTCCAAATCTATTGTTTTCCCCAAGTCCAACCTAGCCTGGGGTCACAATTCTCCTTATAAAAACCCTTGACTTTGAGCGCTTCCTCGGATCGCTCCCAAGTTCCAGAACGCCTTGCTGCCGCATCGCTTGGCGAGCTTCCCCTCAGCTCCACATGCTGAGATACATCGAACCCCAGCCTCGCTCTCCATCTTCTTCTGGGCTTCAGGAACAGGTTTTGTATCACCCAAACCAACTATCCCTCTAAAAATCCCGCTATCTTACTCACACCATTATTTTGCTTAGTTATCTGTATGCATGTGTTGCTTACACTGTGTGCCTGTCTTTAATAAAGATCATTCATTACTTTCAAACCAGTCTGCTTCTTGACTTGGCCTGACCCTGTAAACACTGGGTTACAAGATTCCGCTGCGTTGCCCTGCCTCTCGTTCTGCCAACCAGTGCTCTTGACTAATTTCCCTGATTTGTGTAATTGCAAGGTTATTTAGGTGTCCCTCCTGGGTTCCCCAGAATATAGGGTAACAGGAGACTGGCTTAAATTCTTCCACATCTCCCAGCTTAAAGAATGGAAAGGTCAGCCTGTCGATCCTGCCTCCATGGTAATTCCCGAGCCGGAAGATCCAGGCTCCTAAAAGCCTAATGTGAGTCCAGTAATTTGTCAGACTTCCGTAAATTGCAAGGAAGTGCCAGCTATTAACTTGTCTGAGACGTTTGTCTCAATTTATGAGGCCTTTGACAATGGGTAAATGAACACTGTCTGAATGGGACAGAGAGGAGTGGCGCCCCCTCTAGCTTTCCCATTTCTTTAAATAGCTCTTGTACATAATTGTAGTAGTGACGGACTCCCGTGTCTGTGTTCCCTACAGGGAGACAGAATGGTACCGCTCAAGTGGATTGCAGTACTGTTTTCGTTAGTTAAATGTGTCCTCGGAGCCACTCCCGAATACACAACCCAATTCACCACCAATTGGCAATTCAACGTGCAGGCTATCTGCCATTGGAATCCTTACCAGGAGGCAGAAGCCCTGCTACGAAATTCATAGCTCTTACCTTGGTTTCAGAAGAGGTACCCATTTGAATTATTTTCACAGATACAGGTACGCCCCCGAGGGAGGCTTACCTCAGAGCTACGCATGTCTGTGGCTGGTAGAGAAGCTAAGGTCTACACTGAAACGGCCATTGCCCCGTCTCCGTTGACTGTCAAAATGGTCCGGAGCCAGTACCGCAATGCCTCCCTGTTTGTGATTAGGTTCACCTATGAGGATTGTCACCCGGCATGGAAGTGGAAAACCTTTCTATTCACGTGCCGTAACCTCACCGGTACCCTGACTGGTTGCAAATTCGAATGTGGCAAAATGTGGTGCCCAGATCCCCCTGCTTATAGTCCTCCTTCCACGAGTTCCCCTGCCATGTATGCGGGGAGCACCGTAATACGTAAGGATATAGAGGTGGTCGCATACTCGAACTCCCAACCCGTTGTCACCACCATGGTTTTAAATTTCACAATTGTTAATATTTCAAAAGTCATTCCTGCCTGCCAGCCTTATCTAAAATTAGCATGGACACAGTGGGAGCACTGGGAAAAGTGGTGGCTGTCTTTTTCCCACCCACACACTCGTCCTAAGCGAAGCATCCTAGGGACCGTCTTAGGAGGAATAGGCACTGGTGGCGCAATAATTAACGCTGTGGACAAATAAATGAGGCATGATTGGCTCTAAGACTAAAGAAATTGGTATATCCTCCGCTGCTGGTTTAACTAACCTGGCACGAGGAATGGATTTGATCAGTCAGTTGTTACCGCAATGGATTGGTGCAGAGATATATATAGTGTCTGACCTCGGTCATGTTTTAAAAACCACGACACCCAACATGTCAGTTGCTATTCAGTGTACGCAACTGCAAAGCAACATAATCACCTTTGCCGCTCAAGTGATTCAGGCCAGCCTCATGGGATTAATACACCCACAGATCCTGAGCCTGCTGAGAGAGTGCTACCTGGAGTCCCTAGAACACCCCGCCGCTTTGGCGCACATATGGCATGCCACTTGGGAGAGTTTAACTCTCAAGGTGGAAGTTGTACACGAGAGGATTCTGGACCCAGTAATTTTACATCCATTATCCCATCTAGGACTACTCTTAATAGCCGCTAATGACACCTTACTCCCCCGACAAATGTACCATTGGTCCAACGGTACGCACTCATTCGATTTATCCGGTTGTTTATTTCACCACCATGGGGTACAGTGTTTTCGCAATATTAATAGTTTTGGTTGTAGCAATGTCTCTGAATATGTAGTAGTACCGGTAAACTATACAGTAATGGCACAGATTAATAAGGAGTGCTTTTGCTTAAGAACCCCGTGTTCAAATGTGGCAGTATTGCCTAGTGGTGCGACAATAAGCATTAACTGAACCGCTGGCAACCCTTGATTTTGCTGGCAGCACGTACACGATTGTTTTGGAAACAACTTCTATCTCAGGCGGGAGATAAAAGATTATGTCTTAGAGACTGGATACGTGCCCACAGAATCCGAACTAGTCGGATTCCACATCGAGGATGAGATTCCCGTGTCTACATGGCTACAGAATCTCACCCACCTCGCCAATAGAGTACTGGAGGTATCTCACTCCCTCCATCAGATTGCATTAATAGTCAACCACTCCGCCAAAGTAGTTGTTGAGTCCTCAGAAGATATGGAGTCAGCCTCACAACAGTCATGGTGGGACACCTTCAGTTGGTCGTCCACAGGGCAAGCGATCACCCAGTTCACTTTGCACCCTTTGATAATTCTAGTTGCCTTTCAGATTATACTAGCCCTATACTTGATTGGCCTCACACTTTGGGTCAAGAAACAAATGTTCCAGCTACAAGCTGGCCGGTTTTACCGAGCGCTCCGAGGCTCGTAGTTTGTAAATAGTTTGTTGTTAGTGTGAATTGTTTTGAATAAGAATGTCCGATCTGGTTTCAAAAGCCTATCCAAAGGCGACCGTCTTTCAGGCCTTCCTCGGAATCCAGCTTTCTTGAGGTAGGGAAGTTGTGCACTCAGAACCTACATCTAGCTACCAGCACCGTACCTGCAGACCCCAATGCCCTTGGTATAAATCATCAGGCTTGGAGTCAGGCTTTAGGCTTGAGCAATGGGGGGACCTCGGTGAACCAACTGCCAAGTGAGATCTCATCCTGTATGGGATGACTTTGGCTATTTGTCTGCTAACTGGAACCAGACGTTGTTCTGCAATGATTTTGGATATCTCAATCCAACCTTGTTCTGGAATGACTTTGGCTATCTAAGCCTTATGGCCGGTGGATTGATGCGGGTTCTGAATCCACAACTTCGCTCCCTTCTCGGCCTTCCGTTACCCTGATTTCTGGGGTCCCGGGAGGGACACCTAAATGTGCTCAAACAATGGGGAGGGAATTAGCACAGAGCACAAGTTGGCAATGCGAGAGGCAGGGTAACGTAGCGAGATCTTGAACCCTATGTCTACGGGGTCAGACCGTGTCAATGATAAGGCAGATGTTGAAATAATAATAATTGTTTTATTGAAACACAATCAAACAAGTGTATGCAACACACTCACACAAGGAACTATAGAAATAAAAGGTAGGAGTTGGATAGTGGGATTTTTAGAGGAGGTTTGGTATGGGAAATACTATACCTGTCCTGAAGCCCGGTAAAAGCAAAGAAGCTGGGGGGCATGGATTCTCAGCACGTGGGGCTGAGGGGAAGACTCGCTGGACAAAGCGACAGCAAGGTGGGATGGAAGCCAAGAGCAATCTGAGGGAGGGCTCAAAGTCAGGGGTTCTTATAGGGAAAATTGTGGCCACAGGGTAGTCCGTACTTGGGGAAAACAATGAGTTTGGGGCTGGAGACAAAGCCTCCAAAAGGTCAGTACTTTAGATGATTGAATTATGACAGAGTTGTCAATAGAGTAGCCAGTATGCAAACGGGGAGTGCTTGAGAGTTGTGTAGTCCGCTCATCAAGCTGTCTGCGTGGGGCGGGGGATCTTTTGTAAGTTGCATGCATACATAATGTGGTACTTGCCTTGAAGTCTCCTGAAGCTGCATTCGGCAATGACTGGCCTGCCTAGATCGGGGTTTGAATGGTTCGGCTATTGTCGGTTGCACCTGTGTGCGTGCTTGTCCGGGGGTCTCGCAAGCACGTGGGGAGGAATGGGTAGAGAAGGCCGAATTATTGATATCAAATGATATCTTACTATCCCACAAACTCAGGCTAGAAACAGCAGTAACAATCACCCCCCCCCCCGAAAATGGGCGATGTTGGGGACAATATCGATCATTTTCCAATTAAAAATCAAAAATAGCTTTAGAGCCAAATAGGGATCTACAGGTTCAGAGGTAGTATTTCTCCATAGGGAAAGGGAATTTTGGGGGAAAGCAAAGGGTTTCTACCATATAAAAACATTCCTAACTAAACCTAAACACATTCACACAAATGCATAGCAATAATAAGCAATAAAATAACAATAAATCATCCCTTCAATTGGGAAACGGCAGTAAATGAGCAATTGAGGCAAATGGCAAAGTGCAAAACAGTTGAGTCTTTGAAGCAAAGCGTGCCTTCCAATGCAAGTCTTGAGCAAGGAGAAAGTGATAGCTGTTACAATGTATCCAATTTTGCAAAACTAGCTAACAATCGCAAGCTGACTATTAGCTTCTTGCATCCTGGAGATCTTGGAGAAAGGAAGAGTCCATGAAGAGCTTCTTCAGTAAGCAAGAAGGCAAAAGTCTTTTAAAATGGGGTTTTAAGTCCAAAGTCCTTTGTCTCTGTCGGGAGGTGTTTTGGTCACACACACCCCCATGGTCTCACAGCTGCTGCAGAGGGCTTGGGCATCTCCTGGACCGACTCTCGATTGGAGCTGCGATTTTCTTCTTCACCCCCACCTCGATACCCAGGGGAGATGGTCAGGTCCGGGGGGGTTTCCCAGCTCTCCGGAACTGTCAACCTATAGCTATTTTGGCAACAGAACTGACAACAAGGTTATCCAATACATAGATAAAACGCAAATTACGAGCTCAGTGCCTGATGGGAGTTCAAGTTGAAACAATTTTTGCTCGCTGTGATCTGAAAGTGTATATGGGAGAGAGGATTTAAATAGCTCCCAGGTATAAAGCTGTTTTGGTCGAAGGAAGTGTTACCGCCATTGCTAGCCCGAGCTTGTGGGATATTAAGATATCTTTTGATAACTCATGGTTTTCCCCAAGTCCGAACTAGCCTGCGGTCACAATTCCCTTGCTAGTTCTCCCCTAGCCCTTCAGGCATAAGCTGCCAACAAAGATTACCCCAGAACTGTATGCTCATTGAGGCACGGCACCTCCCAGGTGAGGGAATGCTGTGCAAAATTTTCCCAGCAGTTGATGGTAGCAACCCTAAACACATTTATTTGGTCATGCAAATTCACCCTTGGTTCACAGAACATAAATCAGTTACAGCTTGTACAGTTGCCAGATGTATATACCCTGAAAACGGGAATGTGGAGGTCTTTTGTCAGGAAGGCCCAAAGGCAAATTCACCTGACTTCGTTGCCCAGTGTAAGCCTGACATGGCTGCCTTCACATTTGATAGTCTATATTTGGCCACTCCAACTCCAGCCTGCAACATAGTAATTGTTACTGCTGAAGTTTGGAAAGTTGGAGACCCCTTTGTGCTTTCCATCCACCTTGGAACAGCTGAGGGTCATACGACTCCCATTGAAATAAATTTGGTCACATCATCAGGGAAATGTCAAATTGTCCAGGTTACAGATTGGCAAAAGCAATACTGGAGCATGCTGCAAGTCAATTCAGCCAAATATGGTCCACCAAGCTAATTCATCCCTTTAAATCAAACTGCTTGCAATTCAAGTAAAGATTCAATTTGGTTTCAATCATGGGGAATACTTGTCCTAAACCTCACTTATGAGGAAGACAGATTCATCCTCCAGTTTGGCCATTGGCATCCAATGGCTACTGCATTCGATCCGTTAATCAAGGATGCTGCCACATTGATCCAGGTGGAGTTCCCCATTCCATGTACTTCCTATGTAGTCAAGTCAAATGTGAAAGAACTTATATTATTACAATCATTGATCTCCTTGAAAGAAATCCAAGTAGAACTTGATAAGTTAAATATCTTGGCACAGTGGCCGAGTTTGCACCCTATTTACACCCCAGCAAAACCGGCTGGGCAGAATGACTTAAATTATGGTCTGGACCTGTAAGTCCCACTAGGGTGAAATGGGCATGGACAGAATGGATCTTGCCTGAGGAAGCAGGCATGTCTTTGTTAGATGTCACCAATGTGGAGGTTTTAGCAAATAAGTTGTCCTATGTGACTACCGACATGGCAATATAGATGAGCCTTTACGACAGTCTGCCCAGACCCTGTCCAAAGTCCAACATTCAGTTACCTCTCTGCTCTTAAACTGTGAATTGGCAATGGAGAGAAACTCACTAATTCTCACAGGTGAGGCACATTTCAGAAATTGGAACATATTGACAGTATTTGCCTGTACACAAATGCACACAATCAATACGATGACTATTGGGAAACTAATTCAGCATGTCCATGAAGGACACATTCCAAAGGAAATTAGAGAAATTATTCAGCAAAAACTGAGGAAAGAGGAGGTGCAACTAGAAGCATGGTGGACCCTTGTAAATGCCACTTATATCCCCCAATGGAATCAGCTGCAATTTTTCGTGGATACTGGTCGCTGCAAGAACCATTCTCTCCATCCATCCAGTCATTCCCCTTGGAATACAGACAGTCTCAGGAGACATACTGTATTCCAAAGACTGTAATGATTGGGCTATAGCGCTCGCATCCAAATGGCAAACTGTCAGTGTAGAAGGGTGCTGGCACTGGGAAAACCTAGGCTTTATTTGTTCGGATGATACCCTGCAGTCGCATCATCCATTTCTGATGCCCTTAAGCACCATGACAGCCAGTGCACCTACAAAATCACCAAGGATACCAGTTCAGCCATTGTTTATAAAGGGAAAGGATGTGTGTATATAAGGACAGCCTGTCACATGATCACCATAAACAGATACATCTTACCTCTACATCTCCAAAGGAATTGTAGACACTGGACCCCAGCCTTCTTGGTTGGTCCCTTAAAGCAACAGGAGTCTTTAACGCAATGCTACACCCAATAGTTGTGATTTCAGCCTTCCAAATTACATTGTGTTCTGTCTCACTGGCATGGAATATCAGATTCACCATCAGCTTGTCCAATTGAGGGGTCCTTGGTGAATTGGCAAAGTTAGCCAAGGCTCAGTCTTTTCTTTAATTGGGCACGAGCCAAAAGCCTCTCCAGGATCTTGTTACTGCTCTGGTTACCCGAGCTTGGGGGATATGTAAAGATATCTCTTGATATCAATAATTCAGCCTTACATACCCATTCCCCTCCACGTGCTTGTGAGGCCCCCGGACAAGCACGCACACAGGCTCGGCCAATAATCACCATAATATTCCAAAAAATAAAGGCAGGCCAGAAATAGCGGACCCGCAGCTTCAGGAGACCTCGAAGGCAAGTACCTTCATTAAGTGTGCACGCAACTTTCAAAAGATCATCTGCCCCACACTGGCAGCTTGATGATCTGACTATACAACGCTCAAGTACTCCGCATTTGCATACCGGCTATCCTATTGACAGTTTGGCTATAATTCAATCATTCAAATTCTGACCTTTCGGAGGCTTTGTCTCCAGCCCCAAACTCATGGTTTTCCCCAAGTCCAAACTAGCCTGCGGTAACAATTCTCCTTATAAAAACCCCTGACTTTGAGCACTTCCTTGGATCACTCTTGGCTTCCATCCCGCCTTGCTGTCGCTTTGTCCAGCGAGCCTTCCCCTCAGCTCCACTTGCTGAGATCCATGTTCCCCAGCTTCTCCGCTTCCAACCGGGCTTCAGGACAGGTGAAGTATTACCAAAACCAACAACTCCTCTAAAAATCCCTCTATCCCACTCCAACCTTTATTTCCTTAGTTATCTGTGTGAGTGTGCTGCAGACACTGTTTGCTTGTGTTTTAATAAAATATCTTTTATTATTTCAACTTCTGTGTGCTCCTTGACTCGGCCTGACCCCGTAAACATAGGGTTCAAGATCTCGCTACGTTACCCTGCCTCCCGTATTGCTAGGCTGTGCTCTTGGCTAATTTCCCCAACTTATAAAATTGAGAGCGCATTTAGGTGTCCCTCTCAGGACCCCAGAAATCAGAGTAACAGAGTGGTGGAGTAACGCGGGCATCCCCTGTACCCTAATTTGAGTAGGAGCCGCGAACCTTCTCAAATCAGGTTGGTACAGACTTAGGTGACGGCCGGTCAAGTCGCTAGAGCTTTATTAGGCAGGAACATGTGCGGGTGTGTCAGGATCAGACTCATACACGATTCAATAAACTTGAAAGCAGATCTATTGAAAGTAGAGCGATATGACTTACAGACATTAAAAGAGCCAAGTGGTGATATTTCCCACACCCTGTAGTATTAAGCTTCACAGGTTCGCACAGAGATAAAGGGGTGTCTTCTTTCGGCTTGCAGGTCAAAATGACCTCTAGGTGTTGCTATAGTAATTATCTCTACTACTAAGAGATGTCATGGGAAAGGAGGGGATGGAATGCAAAGAATAAATGCTCGATAACTGTAAACTAATAAGCAATGCGAAGCCCTAGTGTCACAACTAATTGTTACAATATACAATATACTATCTTCCCTTACATATGGAAGGCAAATGGAGGGGAACCCCGACAGGGTGTGTGAAATCTGTGTGCTTGAGCTCTAGGAGCTACTCTATTGGATTGGGAATCTGTCCCCCTTTCTTGCTTGGTTTGTGTATGTCAGCCGCCCAGGCGTGGTCACTGCTGGCCCTTGGGCAGTGAATCATTGTCCGATAGCAAGGGGTGTGCACAAGCTGTCCTGGGAAGTACCTCCCTAATTTGGGGTCTATTGCGGGCTGGGATCCAAAGCGTTTAGACACGTTAGGAACAGCCTACATCCATCCAACACCATAGCGGCAAGGCAATAGAAGAATAGAAGAAATCCCCCCCCCCCAGAGTAGTAGACGGGTGCGTCCCGTCCTTGTTAGTAAGTTAGAGTACGGGTGCGTCCGTTGATAGTTTTGAAAGTGCGGGTGCGTCCCGGTTGTTTGAATTTCGGGTACGTCCCGACTTGTTTAGGGTTTCAAGAAGTTTGTCCCAAGGTAGAGGTAGGCGCCCCTCACCCGAAAAACTGTGAGGAACGGTTTTGGTTTAGGTCCCCATCCCTTTTCTCCCACTGCTTGGCCAGGCGGCGTAGTAAGTTCCAGCGTGTTCATTTCCCCCCTTCAGGTAGGCGGAGTACTCCTGCGGGTCCCCTTGGGTCTAGGTGACGTCTCTGTCCCCAAACCATTACCTCATCCTTTTGTCCCTAGGCTGTCAAGGTGGAACCCCAGGCTTAGGTGTACAAAAGTGACTTTGTTTGGGCAGGTTGGAGGTAGGTTCCCATCCCTCTTTCCTAGAGAAGTTCCTCAGAGTTTGTCTCCCTATAATCCCCCAGGGGTCTGGGTGATCCTACCCGTCACTCCAGGTCCTGGTCCCATTTTTGGTTAGGAAGTTCAGAGGTTAGGAATGGCTGAGAGCAAGGTTGCAGTTAAAGACCTCATGTTGGAGAAGGAGGTCCGAGGGAAACTAGAGAAGTGGGTAGTAGGCAAAGGGAAATGTCCATGGAAGGAGTCTAGCTTCCAGACGACAGACCCCTTTGCCACCCTAAGGGAAGCGTATGCTCAGGCACTCCAGTCAAAGAACCCATTTGGGCTGTCAAAGGATGCTTTGGCAGCCTGGGGACTTTGGCTGACTGCCAGAGATGCCTCAAAAGCCCTGGTAGATGACAGATATAGATTAGCATAAGTAGAAAAGGAGAATGCCCGGCTTCAGGCTGAGATGGAGGCACTGCGCATGGACAAAGTAACCTTCGTGTCCATCGCGCAGGCCTCCGCACAAAAGCTGAATGATGCCACCTTGCTGGCTCAGACTTGGGAGGAACGAGCACACGCCTTAGAGGCTGAGTTTGCACACGCCAGGTCTGCAGCCAAGTTTATGGTAGGGCAAGTGAAGGAGCAGCAGGAGGCTGTAAGCCATGTAGCTTGCCACCAACAGATTGCGGCGCTGGAGAGCCAGCTCCAAACGCGCAAAGCCCTAATTTTGGCTGTGTGCCCAGAGCTGCTCCCAATGTTTGCTGAGGACTTTTCTGGGGAACCGCTGCCAGAGGATGCTCCAGCAACCCTTCCCCACAGTCCAGACTGGAGTGACCCTAAGGTCCCAGTCAAACCTGTGGAGACTAGTTCCATGACCAGGTGGACCACCCCCCTTCACAAAGGCAGTTCTGATAGGGTAGAGACCCAGGAGACGCAGGTCACAGAGACTAGGCTCCCCTGGTGAGCCACTGAAGCAAAGGCAATAGCGGACCAGCTGGGTCCATTAAATCGGTCAACGGGAATAATGTGGCTGAATGCAGTCATACATTCCCATCCCACGGCTAACGGCCAAGACCTGACCAAATTGGCTCGGCTTTGTATGTCCCCCTCTGAGCTCCTGACTCTCGAATCGGCCCTGGCGGCTCGAGGCCTGGTTAGGCTTGAGGCCCACGACTGGATGAGGGAGGTCATTTGGATTTTGTGACCCGGACAGAGTGCGAGCGTGTTCTACGTCATGGAGCAGCAGGGTCCTTGTGAGAACCCTGAGGCTTATGTGGCGCGGAAGCAGCTCCTCACCATTCTGGCCGAAAAGGTCCCTTTGATGCCCCACGGATATGACTTTAACCATCTTGAGTTTAAGACGCTTCTTTATGGAGGTCTTAATCACGAGATGAAGATGGCTCTGGGTTTGGTGGATCCAGCCACCACCAACTGGGAGGAATTTAGGAATAACCTCCAGCGGGTCTCCGACCTGCTCCGTGAGGCAGGATCCCTTAAACCTCCCACCAAGCCAAACCAAAGGGACCCCGGGAACTGGGAACCCATAGCCGAGGTTACCTACTCAAACTATGGGCCCCATTCCCAATACCGCAAGACGGCACCGAACTCCATCCCGAAGGGGAACTGGAACTCGCTCCCCAATCTTAGGCAAGACAACCAGCGTTGGCAGGCTAGGGACTCCCGAGGCCAGCCCGGCAGCATTGGGAATTCCGCGCCTCTGCCTGCTGTCCCAAAACAGTCCCCAGACTTGAGCACTCCTAGGGAGATGTCTGGAGGATACGACCCAACTACCCAAACGTACTCAACAGATCGAGTACTCCTTTGGGGCATGTTATGCAGGTTCGGACTGGACGTGAACCAGTTCGATAAATGCCCCATGTTCGAACTACTTGAGGCTCTGGAGAAGCAGCTCCAGGTGGGCGGTAAACAGCCAATCCAGGTCATGACCAACGGCCCCCCTCTGGCTGGATACTACCCTAACCTGCATCTGCAAGCATAGGGGTGCCCTCGGTCCAGGAAGCTTCCCCGCAACGTTGTGGCTAGGTTGAAGCCAGACAAGTGGAGAAGGTTCTGGGTGAAGGTAGGCATAGGGACTGAGAGGGATAAGACTCCTGCCACCCTTCTTGTAGACCCGGGTGCAGCAGTAAACATGCTGCACCCCAAACTACTCAGGCATGGTGAACCTATGCCCGAACATGTCCAGTTATCTGGATATGGCGGGGGGTGGGTCACCAAGCTCGAGCTTGGACAGACATACCAGTGTCCATAGAGATGTTCCGTTTTCTGTTGTGGGCGTGCGAGAAATGGGGAGAGGACGACGGCCTTTTCCTCCGTTCGTGTTGCTTATACTTGTTGAATTGGTGCTGGGGACCTCTCCGGAATATACTGCTCAGGTGAATATAGATGGACAGTACAACGTACAGGTCATATGCCAATGGAACCCCTATAAGGAAGCCGAGGTCCTGTTGCGAAACACCCAGTTGTTGCCTTTGTTCCAACGGCGATACCCCTTCCACTTATTTACCCAGGTGCAGGCATGACCCAACGGCAGGGTAAGTTCCAGTTTAGTAATGACTGTAGCCTATAGTGAAGCCAAGATACATGCGGAAATGGCTACAAACCCATCCCCATTAACTGTAAGGCTAGTCCCAACCCATAGGCGAGACGCTTCACTGTTCATAGCTAGGTTCACCTACAAGAACTGCCTTCCTGCCTGGGAATGGAAAACATTTCTTTTTACATGCGGCAACCTTACTCAAGTTCCCATGGGCTGCACGTTCTCTTGCAATAAAATGTGGTGTCCAGACACCTCTGCCCACACTCCGCCCGCTACTAGCGTTCCAGACATATACGTAGGTTGTACTGTTATATGCAGGGACATAGAGGTGGTGGCTTATTCCAACTCACAACCAATCGTCACCACCATGGTCCTAAACTTCACAGTGGTGAACATTTCAAAGGTAGTTCCCACATGCCAACCCTACTTGAAACTGGCTTGGACACAATGGGAGCATTGGAAAAAGCGTTGGCTCTCCTTTTCCCACCCATACAATCGGCCAAAAAGGAGTATGCTTGGAACTGTACTAGGCAACATAGGAACTGGCGGTGCAATTATTAACGCCATAGACAATGAGGTCTTGGCTAACAAACTGGGAGTCATCGGCACTAAAACAAAAGAGATTGGTATCTCCGCCGCCGCTGGTTTAACAAACCTGGCGAGGGGAATGGACTTAATTAGCTAACTGCTTCCGCAATGGCTCGGTGCTGAAGGTGATATAGTGGCCAACCTGGGCAAGTCTTTAAAGACCACGACCCACAACCTCTCGGTAGCCATTCAGTGCACGCAGTTGCAGAGTAACATCATAACATTCGCCACCCAAGTAATTCAGACCAGTCTCATGGGGTTGATGCATCCAGAGATCTTGTGTTTGCTGAGAGAGCAGTACCCGGAATCCTTGGAGCACTCCACAGCTTTGGCGCATGTAAGGCATGCCACATGGGATAATTTGACCCTGAAGGTGGAAGTCATACACGAAAGGATTCTGGATCCCGTAGTCCTCCACCCTATGTCCCACCTAGGTCTACCGCTCATAGGTGCAAACGCTTCGTTGCTGCCGAAGCAAGCGTACCATTGGTCAAATGGTTCGCACTCTTTTGATACAGCCAGTTGCTTGTTTACCCAACAGTGGGTCCATTGTTTTCAAAACATAGAGACGCCACGGTAACACTTCAGAATATTTGGTCACACCGGTTAACTGCACGGTGATGGCCCAACTCACTCAGGACTGCTTCTGCTTAAGAACACCCTGTCCACAGTTAATTGTTTTGCCGAGCGGAGCCAGCGTAACCGTCAACCGCACTGCCAGCAATCCCCGCTTTTGCAATCAGCATGTACAGGACTGCCATGGGCAACACTTCTATCTCCGGTGGGAGATAAGAGATTATACCCTGGAGACCGGCTACACACCTCAGGAATCCGAATTAGCCGGATTCCACCTTGAGGACGAGATCCCGGTGTCTACATGGCTCTGGAATCTCTCCCGCCTAGCAGAAAAGGTTTTAGAAACCTCACGCTCCCTCCACCAAATCGCTTTGACAGTTAACCACTCAGCCAAGGTGATTGTGGATTCATCGGAAGATCTGGAGGTGGACTCAGAACAGTCATGGTGGGATGCCTTTAGCTGGTCATCCATGGGCCAGGTTATAGCACATTTCGCCCTTCACCCTGTAATCATCTTGGTGGTGTTTCAAATCATCCTAGCAGTCAGTCTTGTTGGTTTAGTATTTTGGGTAAAGAAGCAGATCCTCATGTTACAAGCTATTTGCTTTTACTAAGGGAAGAGGTCCTCCACTTTTAAATAGTTGTTTGTTGTAGGTATATTTGGTATGGTGTGTTTGAATCTGTCCTTTACCTTTTAAGGGAGGAGGGTTTTTGGAGGAGAAGGATCCATGGGATGGCTGTCCCAAGGTCCTCCTGTCCTCTGAGGTAGATCGGGCCTACAGAGTCAGCCCTCGTACCCTGAGGAAGGGAACGGCTTGAGCCAGAATGTCGGTACTCCCCCAAGGCCGGGAGCGCAGCGTGCAATGAGGTTGTGGTGGGAGAGGGCGAGACAAAAGGGGCCTCATGACCCTCTCAGAAGAACCAGGTCTGACTTGGGAAGGGTTGCTAATACACCAGAGGACAGGATCAAAATTCAAAATGACCTGGATAGATTGGAGAGCTGGGCCAAAGCTAACAAAATGAAATTCAACAGAGAGAAGTGTAAGGTCCTACACTTAGGTAGAAAAAATGGAATGCAGAAATATAGGATGGGGGACACGTGGTTTGATGGCAGTACGTGTGAAAGGGATCTAGGAGTCTTAATAGACCACAAGCTGAGCATGAGTCAGCAATGTGATGCGGCAGCCAAGAAAGCCAATGCAATTATCGGCTGCATCAATAGGAGTATGGTGTCTAGATCGAGGGAGGTACTGGTACCACTCTACTCTGCTTTGGTTAGACCTCATCTTAATCCTGTGTCCAGTTCTGGGCACCCCAATTCAAGAAGGACATGGTCAAGCTGGAGCAAGTCCAGAGGAGGGCGACCAAAATGGTGAAGGGCCTGGAAGCCATGCCCTATGAGCATAGACTTAGAGAGCTGGGTATGTTCAGTCTGCAGAAGAGAAGGTTAAGAGGGGACATGATAGCTATGTTTAAATATTTGAAGGGGTGCCATGTAGAGGAAGGAGAGGGCTTGTTTTCTGTTGCTCCAGAGACCAGAACAAGGAGCAATGGATTCAAGCTGCGGGAAATAAGATTCCACCTGAACCTCAGGAAGAACTTCCTGACAGTCAGGGCTGTCTGGCAGTGGAATATGCTGCCTCGGAGTGTGGTGGAATCTCCTTCTTTGGAGGTTTTTAAGCAGAGGCTGGATGGCCATCTGTCGGGAGTGCTTTGAGGGTGTTCCTGCATGGCAGGGGGTTGGACTAGATGGCCCGTGTGGTCTCTTCCAACTCTACATTTCTGTGATTCTGTGATTCTGTGACTCTGGACTCCTGGTCTACTGCCCAGACATGTCCCTCAACACATCGAGGACCTCCTCCCCACTTCTTTTGTGAGCCTTGAATGTTAGGGTGAGAACCATCGGGGACGTCCTGTCTTCTGCCGCTTGATTCAGCCATTGGCCCATCTATTTAGAAATCATCTCCGCAGTCCCCTACGAGCCGGGAACAAGCTTAATCTGAAAACCTGTTGCCCCGGTGCATCATACCTTATTTGCATATGCCTTCCAGGCTAGTGCAGCCCAGTATCCGCCCATTCTGACTTGCTGTCAGGAATGTTGGCAACCTTGTTAACAGCGAACAAGCCTGGGGCCGGCTTGTTTCGGATTTGGCTACTTCTTTTCCTTAACTGTTTGGGAGCTCCCGCCGACCAGGCAAAGAGCAAAAGACCAGAGCCTAACCTAGTTCACTCTGAGCATGTGTGTACCACGGCCATTGCAGAATGCACCCCTGCAACTTATGCGTAGGTGCTCACAGCACAGCGTTCATCTGGTGAAATACCGGATGGAGCAAAATTTGCCAGACCGACCTCAGGTGGTCCATCTGACGCCTGAGCTTTGCAGTCCTGGTTGTACTAAGAGGTCAACTGTGGTTGGAAATACAGATCCCCAAGCTCTGACAGGCCTGCCACCACCTTAGGGTAACCATGGTCTGTAGTGGCCTTAACATCGCCCTTCCTGGTTTGGCTTGAAGCTCTGGCACCATCCATTGTCCACTGCTTGCCCCCGGAATCCCAACACTTCAGCCAGATTTCATCCCAGTAGGATTTGAGCCGGTAATCTGCATTTATTGTATACATTGGCTACTAATCGTGTCAGTTCTTTTGTTAAAACTCTAATAGGTTAATTGATCCGGAGGACCGGGAAGATCACGAGGTCGTACCATTGCCCCCGAATATCATGGGGGGGGTGATGAAGGTTGCCACTCCATCTGATGGCCTGTGCTTGGAGATTCCTGGTTCCTCGACGACACCTGAGACCATGAAGGAAGGTGACCACGCAGCCTTCCGATTGCAAAGACGGACTTTTGCCATTCCTGCTACCGTTTACTCGCCCGAGAAAACCCAATGAATTGTTCCAAGCCCAAAAGCCTCACTGTTCCTGAACTCGCAGCAAACCAACTAAGCTACACCAACTTGGACATTTTGTTGCTGTTCTTGCTCCGCTGCCTGGATGGACTTATGTTTTGCTCACTCACCCCAGTTACAAGACTTTTTCTGTCGCAAGGGGGGGTGCAGAGACTTTTGTTCACACCTCACCTCCCCTGGACTACGACCTCTTATCCCATCGTCCACATTGAACTGATTGCTCCTTGGATTGCCTTCATTGCCAGACCCTGCATTGGATTTACAGTGTTTCATTGATTATTTCTCGTTACATTTGCTACTTACAACCATTGCTCATTCTTTGACAGTTCTCTATTGACGGAACAGTTTGACATTGATTATTGTTTAAGTATTGATTGTTGTTTAATTGATGTCTGTTTGCTTGTGTTTAGGTTTAGGTTTTAGTTAGGAATGTTGCTATAAGATAGAAACCCTTTGCTTTCCCTTTTCCTGTGGAGTAATACTATCACCCAACCTGTAAGCCCCTATTCAGCTCTAAAACGATTTTTGATTTTTAATTGGAAAATGTTCGATATTGTCTCCAACATCGCCCATTTTCGGGGGGGGGGATTGTTACTGCCCTGGCTAGCCCGAGCTTGTGGGATATAAAGATATCTTTTGATATCAATAATTCGGCCTCACATACCCATTCCCCTCCACATGCTTGCGAGGCCCCCGGACAAGCACGCATACAGGCTCGGCCGATAATCGCCGTAATATTCCAACACAATACAGGCAGGCCAGAAATAGCCGACTTGCAGCTTCAGGAGACCTCAGGCAAGTACCTTCATTAAATATGCATGCAACTTTCAAAAGATCCTTTGCCCCGCGCTGGCAGCTTAATGATCTCGCTACGTTACCCTACCTCTTGTATTGCTAGGTTGTGTTCTTGGCTAATTTCCCCAACTTATAAAATTGAGAGCGCATTTAGGTGTCCCTCCCAGGACCCCCAGGAATCAGGCTAACAGGCTGGTGTGTATGACGGCAAGAGAGAGAAAAAGAGATGGGTCTATCAGAATTAGGAATATGAGTTAGACATGCTAGGAGAGTTAGAACCAAAGATTTGTCAAAGCCAGGTCTGCTGGGATTAGGAGTGATAGATAGTAGTTAGGATCATGACTGAAATATGTCTATTAGTTCATAGGTAATGTTTAATTTTATGTTGAACTTCTGTTCAATTTTTTTTTATACATTGAGGTTCAAGGGTATCTAGAAAGTCTCCACATTCCATGGCATAAAGGTAGGACTGGAGGAGATCCTCTCACTGGGTGGCAGTACTGGGGACAGGTGATGGAAGCCCTGATAGTTGATGACAATGGTTCGATACGAAGCAGTTCTCACAATTAGTGGTAACAGTGGGATTGGGGAAGCTCTCACAGACCGTCCCAGTAGGAGCATGACACATAAAATCCCATGTTTGGTTTCCACTGTTGCTCCTTAATGATACCTTTCATTAGCGGTTCCTGGCCAAGTGCTTGTCTTGTAGTTTTGTAAGTTACCTTCCCCAAGCTAGCACTTTCCAGGTGGCTTGGACTACATATCTCCAATCTGGTGGTTGTAGATGGTAGAATTTGGAGTACAGTATATGTGGAATTTGCTAGGTTGGAGAAGGCTATTCTAAAGCATGTTGTCTAACAACCTGTACAATGTTACCCATCTGCACCTTTGTTCTTTCTTCTATACTCCACCGTCACTCACTCCTGACACCATGTGTGCTATTAGTTTACCGTTAGAACACCACAAACACCATTAATTATTTGACTACACTGGAGAAGGTGTATAAGAAACAAAATGTTCATTTTAGTTGGAGGACATTGGAGTGCACCAATAAGTGACTTCATGGTCAGTTGATGACCATGTTCCTAATGAATGGAATGTTATTCCTAAATACCTATAGGTAGTCACCTATGATCATTTATTTGCCATTTAGTTCGAAATTTGGACAGACCACTGTATTCTAGTGGCTCTACAAATACCGAGACACCTCACAGCTAACCAGGAGTGGTGGGCCAATTTTTTTTATAAATTCTAGTTTGTTATAAAACACCTGCCAAGAAAGAAAAAAAATTAAGCTGACACTTTGTTTTGCTTGCCACAACATAAAATCGTAGAATCATAGAGCTGGAAGAGATCACAGGGACCATCGAGTCCAACCCTCTGCAATGCAGGAACATACTTCAAAGCATTCCCAACAGATGACCTATGCTTAAAAACCCCCAAAGAAGGAGACTCTACCACACTTCGAGGCAGCATATTCCACTGCCAGACAGCTCTGACCGTCAGGAAGTTCTTCCCGAGGTTCAAGTGGAATCTCCTTTCCTGCTGCTTGAAACCATTGTTCCTTGTCCTAGTCTCTGGAGCAGCGGAAAACAAGCCCGCTCCCTCCTCAACATGACATCGCTTCAAATATTTAAACATGGCTATCATGTCCCCTCTTAACCTTCTCTCTTGCAGATTAAACATTCCCAGCTCCCTAAGCTGTTCCTCATAGGGGATGGCTTCCAGACCCTTCACCATTTTGGTTGCCCTCCTCTGGACACATTCCAGCTTGTTGATATCCTTCTTGAATTGAGGTGCTCAGAACTGGACACAGTATTCCAAATGAGGCCTAACCAATGCAGAATAGAGTGGTACCATTACCTCCCTCGATCTAGACACCATACTTCTACTGATACAACCAAGAATCGCGTTGGCTTTCTTGGCTGCCTTGTCACACTACTGACTCATGTTCAGCTTGTGATCTACCAAGACTCCTAGATCCCTTTCACATGTACTGCTATCCAGCCACACGTCCCCCATCTCATATTTGTGCATTCCATTTTTTCTGTGTATGTGTAGGACTTTACATTTCTCTCTGTTGAAATTCATTTTATTAGCTTTGGCCCAGCTCTCCAAGCTGTCAAGGTCATTTTGGGATTATGGGAGACCTGAAGCAATAGATGCTATCTTTACTCACTGTCAGCTGGGACTAGTAGTCACCATGAGTAGCCAAAGCAAAAAGCAGAAGGAAGAAGGGCAAATTTTGGAGGGCCCTTTAAGGAAGTTTCAGGCAGCATTGCTGCAAAATAGATGGAGAATTGAACACAAGTCTTAATGATGTCAAAAAGGGGGAGTGTTGTATAAGAACAATAAGTTGTATGTCCCTGAAAAAAATGTGTGCCCAAGTATTGTAGAGGTGTCTTTACACTAAGCCACTGGGTCACTCTGGATTTATTAAAACCCCTCCACCTAGTGCACAGGGAACATTAATGACCAAACAGTGTGACAATGTTGTAAACTATGTTAGAAGCTGCTCAGTATGTGTGCAGAGCAAACAAGTGGGTGGGGGGAAAAAGGGCTTGTTGAAATTGCTACAAATGTTACCTCACCCACAGGCACACATTAGCATGGACTTCATGGCTGACCTACCAGACAGTTGCCAAAAAAAAAAAAAAAAAAAACCAACAACAGAAAAACAAAACTTGATTTGGGTAATCAGTGATCTATCTTCCAAGCAGGCAGATTTCATTGTGTGCTAAACTCTGCCCATGGCAATGCAGCTGGCTAAATTATTTCTACAACATCTGTGCTAATTGCATGGGATACCCTTAAAGATTGTTACAGACAGAGGCCTACAATTTACCTCACAATTTTGGAAGGCATTTTTGAGGTGGTTAGGGATGGAACAGGGATTGATCACAGAGCACCAGATGGATAGACAGAAAGAGTGAATCAAATTTTAGAACAGTATTTGTGGTGTTACATAGACCATCATCAAGATGACTGGGACATGTTGCTGCCATTTGCAGAAATGACTTATAACAATGCAGTGCAGCAAAGCACAGGACATACAGCTTTTGAAATTGTGTAAGTGCAGTCACAAAGTCACCTATCACCACTAAAGGTGATCCAAACTGACCCCTTTCCAGTCTCAGAATGGGCAAACAAAATCAAAGCAACCCAGCCCATGAGCATCGATGCACTAGGACATGCCAAAGCCACTTACAAAAAATATGCAGATAAAAAAAGGAACAAAGGATGGGAAGCAAGGTCTATTTGTCCACCAAATTTTTGAAGTACCCCCAATCATCAAAGAAGCTAGGACCCAAATATGTTGGACCATTCAATGTAAACCAATTGGTAATTGGATCACAGCAGAGCTAGAATTGCCAAAAATTATAAACAAATCCATCCTGTGTTCCATTTCAGCCAGTTGAAACCAGCAACAGATGTCAGGAACTTGATTCCCAGAGATGAACTACCTCCCCTGTCAATCATGGTGGGATAAGTTCAGCATTTTGAAACATCTGACATTTTAGACTCAAGAAAAAAAAGAGTACTGCAATATTTTGTGAAATAGACACACTTGTCTGACAGCAAAAGGGAATGAATGGATGCACAACATGTCAGAGCCCCTCGTTTAGTTAAAAAAATTCATGACAAACATCCACACAACCTGGGGTAGAAAGATTTTTCAGGGCAGAATGCCACGGACTCAGCTCTGCCGTGAAGGTATAGCTCTGTTTGCTTAGACATGACAGCAATTGTCAGGTGATTTGCTATGTATTAGGTTTAGGGTACTTTTGTTACCGTAGTTTCTAGTCCAAACTTGTGGGATATTAGATATCATTTGATATCAAGAATTTGGCCTTCACTACCCATTCCTCTCCACGTGCTTGCGAGGTCCCTGGACAAGCATGCACACAGGCACGGTCGAAAATAGCTGAACCATTCAAATCACAATCCAGGCAGGCCAGTAATTGCTGAATGCAGCTTTAGAAGACCTCCAGGCAAGTACCTTCTTAAGATCACATTATGTATGCATGCTGTTTACAAAAGATCCCCTGCCCTGAGCAGGCAGCTTGATGAGCGGACTATCCAACTCTCAAGCACTCCGCACTTGCATACTATCTACGGTATTGACAACGCTGTCATAATTCAATCATTTAAAGTACTGACCTTTTGGAGGCTTTGTCTCCAGCCCAGAATCCATCGTTTTCCCTGGGAACGGACTAACCTGCAGGCACATTTTCCCCTATAAGAACCCCTGACTTTGAACATCTCATCGGATCGCTCATGACTTGCCTCCCGACTTGCTGCCACTCCATTTGACGAGCCTCCCCTCAGCCTCCTACGCTCCCCAGCTTCTTTCCTTTTACCGGGCTACAGGACCAGGTGTATTATTTCCCCAAAAACTCCTTCTGAAAATCCCCTATGTATTTTTCTCTCTTTATTTCTTTAGGACTGTGTGCGTGGCTGTGCAATTGTGCAGTATTTCTTAATTTTCTCAGTGAGTGCGTACTTTTGCTGCGATTTTATAAATAACGAACAACAATTATTATTCACTTCTGTTTGATTATTGACTCGGCCTGACCCCGTAAACACTGGGTAAAAGATCTTGCTACGTTGCCCTGCCTCTTGCATTGCTAACTAGTGGTCTAGCTAATTCCCATTCCCCATTATTTTAAGCACATTGTGGTTTCCCTCCCGGGACCCCCAGAAATCAGGGTAACACTTTGTAATGATAATTTAACCTACATTAAAACTATGTGTAACAATGCATCGCATATCAAGAGTCATTGTATCTCATTCCAGTGGAGGGGGATCAAAGAGGGTAGTTTGGGAGACGCATACCCCAAAGTGTCTGGTCAGTGTCTGGGGAAAAACATAAAGGAATGAGCTAGAACAACAGCAGAGACGTCTTAGTAAAGAACTTGGGGGCTGATGTTACCCTGATTTCTGGGGTCCTGAGAGGGACACCTAAAAGCACTCTCAATTATATAAGTTAGGGAAATTAGCTAAGAGCACAGACTAGCAGTACGAGAGGCAGGGTAATGTAGAGAGATCTTGAACCCTATGTTTACGGGGTCAGGCTGAGTCAAGGAGCACACAGAAGTTGAAATAATAAATGTTGTTTTATTAAAACACAATCAAACAGTGTATGCAGCACACTCACACAGATAACTAAGGAAATAAAGATGGGAGTGGGATAGAGGGATTTTTAGAGGAGTTGTCGGTTTGGGTAATACTATACCTGTCCTGAAGCCCGATTGGAAGCAGAGGAGCTGGGGAGCGTGGATCTCAGCAAGTGGGGCTGAGAGGAAGGCTCGCTGGACAAAGTAACAGCAAGGCGGGATGGAAGCCAAGAGCCATCCGAGGAAGCGCTCAAAGTCAGGGGTTCTTATAGGGAAAGTTGTGACCGCAGGCTAGTTTGGACTTGGGGAAAACCATGAGTTTGGGGCTGGAGACAAAGCCTCTGAAAGGTCAGAATTTGAATGATTGAATTATAGCCAAATTGTCAATAGGATAGCCAGTATGCAAACGCAGAGTGCTTGAGCGCTGTATAGTCCAATCATCAAGCTGCCAGCGCAGGGCAGAGGATCTTTTGAAAGTTGCGTGCATACCTAGTTGAGGTACCTGCCTTGAGGACTCCTGAAGCTTTGGGACGGCTATTTCTGGCCTGCCTGTATTGTGTTGGAATATTACAGCGATTATCGGCCGTGCCTGTCTGCAAGCTTGTCCGGGGGACCTCACAAGCGTGTGGAGAGGAATGGGTAAAGGAGGCCAAATTATTGATATCAAAAGATATCTTTATATCCCACAAGCTCAGGCTAGCCAGGGCAGTAACAATTCCACCCCCCAAAAAATGGGTGATGTTGGGGACAATATCGAACATTTTCCAATTAAAATCAAAAATAGTTTTAGAGCCAAATAGAGGTCTACAGGATTAGAGGTAGTATTACCCATTTGGAAAGGGAAATTAGGGGAAAAGCAAAGGGTTTCTATCTTACAAAAACATTCCTAACTAAAACCTTAACCTAAACACATGCACACAAATATCAATTAAACAACAGTCAATGTCAAACTGTCCCGTCAATAGAGAACTGTCAAAGAATGAGCAATGGTTTTAAATAGCAAATGCAAAACCTTTTCAAGCTGAAAGCAAAAGCGTGCCTTCCAATGAGGCACTGTAGGAGCGAGCCAAAAGCAAAGCAGTGAAAGTTACAGAGTATCCAATCTTGCAGACTAGCTAACAAGTGAAAGCTAACTATCCGCTGCTTGCATCTTGCAGGTTCTTGCAGAAGGAATAGTCCATTTTGCAAAGGAAAGGTCCTTTGAATCAGAGTCTTTTGGCAGAAACAGTCTTTATCTCCATCGGAGGGTGGCTGCATCACCTCCCCCATGGTCCCACAGCTGCAGCGGAGGGATCGGGCATCTCCCGGTTGGAGCTGCTATATTTCATGTTCACCCCCCCGATACCCGGGGGTGATGGACAGGTCCGGGGGGTCATCCCGGTTCTCCAGAGCTGTCAACCTGTAGCTATTTTGCAGAAGACTGACAAAGTTAGCAGCCAATGTATAAAATAAATGCAAATTACTGGCTCAAAGCCTAATGGGAGTTCAAGCTGGATTTTGAAATTTTCATCACTATGACCTGAAAGTGCCTGTGTGAGCGAGGATTTAAATAGCTCCCAAGTCTAAAGCAGTATTGGCAGTGGGAAGGCCAAGACGGTAGCGAGACCGCTGACTCGGAGGCTGCATCTCCCCATCAGTCCCAAGAGACCGATCTCCCGATGAGAAGCCATGCCAAACCGACCACGCCTGGTCTGTCAACACAGTCTCCCATCTGCACACTAATCCTGAGGCTAGCCCACCACTGGCCAGCACAGGACATCGAGTACCCCTCTCCCTCTCGCCCAGACCCAAAGCCGAGGCTCCAAGCCAAATGATGTAAACCCGAGGGCTTGAGGCCGCTGCCGGTACAGTACTGATGGCCAGATGCTGGCTCCAAGTGAGCGGCATCCCCACCTCACAAGGCTGGACTCCGAGGCAGACCTGAGACATGGTTGCTTTCAGATAGGCTTCTGAAACCAGAAGGGACATTTAATTCCAAACAATTCACCTTAACAATTAACTATTTACAAACAATGAGCCTCGGAGCTCTCAATAAAACCGGCCAGCTTGTAGCTGGAAAATCTGCTTTTTGAACCACAGTGCGAAGCCAATCAAGCATATGGCTAATATAACTTGAAATACAACTAGAATGATCAAAGGGTGCAGGGCGAAGTGGGTGATCGCCTGCCCCGTGGACAACCAAGTGAAGGTGTCCCATCAGGATTGTTGTGCTGCTGTTTCCATTTCTTCGGATGATTCGAAGATTACCTTGGCTGAATGGTTAACTGTCAAGGCAATCTCGTGGAGGGAGTGCGAGACCTCCAATACTCTTTGGGCTAGGCGGGTGAGATTCTGTAGCCATGTAGACAAGGGGATCTCATCCTCGAGGTGGAATCCAACTAGCTCGGATTCTGTGGGCACGTATCCATTCTCCAGAATATAATCTCTGATCTCCCGCCGGAGATAGAAGTTGTTACCAAAACAATCCTGGACTTGCTGAGAACAGAAGCAAGGGTTGCCAGTGGTGTGGTTGATGCTTACGGCCGCATCACTAGGCAGTACAGTTACAGTTGAGCATGGGGTTCTCAAACAAAAGCACTCACTGTTGATTTGGGCCATTACTGTATGATTAACCGGTACTACTATGTATTCAGAAACGCTGCCATAGCTAAAACTGACAATATTCCGAAAGCACCGTGCCCAATGTTGGTGAAATAAACAACCTGATAAATCAAATGAGTGTGTACTGTTGGACCAGTGGTACCTCTGTCGGGGTAGTAGGGTGGCATTGGCAGCTATTAAGGGTAGTCCGAGATGGGATAATGGATGTAGAATTACTGGATCCAGAAACCTCTCATGCACAATTTCCACCTTGAGAGGCGAGGTGGTCCAAGTGACATGCCGTATTTGGGCCAAAGCGGCAGGGTGTTCCAAAGATTCCAGGTAGCGCTGTCTCAGCAGGCTCAGGATCTCCAGGTGCATTAATCCCATGAGGCTGGCCTGAATCACCTGAGCGGCGAAGGTGATTATGTTGCTCTGGTTGCAAAAGAGGAAGAGGCTCACAATCTACAACTACAACTATGACTAAAACAAACTATATACTCAAAAAGGGGAAACTTTGCTGGAGTGTGTCTCTTCAAGGTAGCTGCCAGCCCAAGTAGGGAAGTAAGGCAGTTGCCTCGCTCTTCTGCTGCACAAAGGAGGGGGTTGCCCAGTCTGGGGGCTTTCCCTTCCAGTCCTTGGATTGTGCTGGTTGGTGGATCTCTGAAATTACTTGCAAGAGTGGCGGTGCTCACTCATTGCTTGAGACCCTTTTGTCCAAATCAAAGGGGAGGCTGGTGTCTGACCCAAGTGCCTCCTGAAGTAAGGCATTTTCTCTTGGTATCATCGTGACTGAGACGAGGCCATGGACTGCCTTGGCCAGTCTCTAGATCACCAGAGTAGAAAGGTATTGGGTGCCACTGAATAGGAATGTAAGCTGGCACCAACATAGCTCTGTGGAGGGGAAGGCAGTAGCCACATCCACCTCCGTGTGGTATTTGGGACTCACAGTCGTGTTTGTTAGGGTCTCCCCTGATGGAATGCAGTTAAGGGGAGTATGTATGGTCACGTCAGGGTGTGCTAGTGTGAGTGCCTGTGCTAGCCTGTGCTCTGGTTGGGCAGGAGCCTTTTGCTGCTTGAATCCCCAGTCCCACGGGAAATTCCCTTGAAAGAGGGCATGGAGAGGGAGGACTCTCTCTGCCAAGTTTTCAAGAAAATCTTGGGGGAAACTGCGGGTTTCTAACAGGGGGCTCAGAGGGGGAACAATGGCAAATTCTGGAAGCTTCAGGTTGGCTTCCCCTGGCTGTGTGCTCTCCTCTTCCTGGCTCTCACACATTCTGGCAGTGTCTTGTGCCTGGTCAAATTTGGTGGGGGCTTCCTCCTGAACCTTAGCCTGGTGCGATCCTTCTTGGTGTTCTGAACGCGCTATTGTCTCCGAGGTGGCTGGATTCACACTCGGGGCTGAGTCAGGAGGAGGTGCAATCTGCCTGGCTCTGGTGTGCCTGGGGCGCTTGAGTTTTCTGAAGGGATTACATTGGGTCGTCCCCCCCGCAGCCCTACCTGGTCAAACTGATATGGTCTGGGGTGGGCTCACCCTGTCTTATCAGGTTGGGGTGCATCACATTCAGCGCTGCACCAGAATCCACAAGAAGGGTGGCAGGAGTCTTGTCCCTCTCGGTCCCTATGCCTGCCTTCACCCAGAACCTTCCCCACTTGTCTGGCTTCAACCTAGCCACAACATTGCAGGGAAGCTTCCTGGACCAAGGGCACCCCTATTCTTGGAGATCCAGGTTAGGGTAGTATCCAGCCAGAGGGGGGCCGTTGGTCACTGTCAGGATCAGACTCATACACGATTCAATAAACTTGCAAACAGATTTATTGAAAGTTGAGCATCATGACTTACAGACGTTAAAAGAACCAAGTGGTGAGATTTCCCACGCCCTGTAGTACTAAGCTTCACAGGTTGACACAGAGATAAGGGGGTGTCTTCTTTCAACTTTCAGGTCAAGACGACCTCTAGGTGTTGCTATAGTAACTATCTCCTCTACTGGGGAATGTCATGAGAAAGGAGAGAATGGAATGTCAAGCACAACTGCTCTATAACTGTAAACTAATAAGCAAGGCGAAGCCCTAGTGCTACAACTAATTGTTACAGTACTTATTATACCATCTACCCTTACATCTGGAAGGCATATGGAGGGCAACCCCGACATCCTGCCCATCTCCAAAAACATTATATAACAAGAAGAATGGTATGAAAAATTAAAAAAAAGGAAGGGGGAAAAAGGGGAAGTCACGGTAGCAGTAAAGCACAAGGACGGAACATGGAGAAATGCAGAGTAAAATGCTGAAGTATGAGGAATCACTGATGAGCAGGTATATGTGGGTTCACTGGATCAGGGTTCGAAGAGACCTGTGAAGTGGCCTTCTTGAGGAGACTGGAATGAAAAGCAGGGTGAATGTTTTTCAGAGAAGGAGGTAATTGCGACTCAAAAGAGACATTGTTGATAACACGTTTGATGGAGAAGGGACCAAGGAACTTAGGAGAAAGTTTCTTGGAAGGGGAGGGAGAAGAAATATTTTTAGCAGATAAGTAAACAAGGTCTCCAGACTGGTAGGCAGGATTAGGGGAGCTTTTAATGTCAGCAAAGCGCTTGTGAGAGGATTTAGTAGCTTTCAATGAATCGGCGACAGATTTCCACACAGAGGCAGAGTTTGAAATCCAAGATGTAAGGGGGGGAGGGTTAGGAGAAGGTTTGGGGAGGGGTGGAAAAGGAGTTGGGTTGAAACCGTAAACCACTTCAAAGGGGGGTTTGCCGGTGGAAGAATGTAAAGCAGAGTTGAAAGCAAATTCAGCAAAGGGGAGGAGGGGGGCCCAATTAGATTGATTAGTAGAAACAAAACAGCGGAGAAATTGCTCCAGGGTCTGATTGAGCATCTCCGTTTGCCCATCAGATTGCGGGTGGTAAGCACTGGTCAGTTTTTGAGTTATACCCAAGGATTTTAGTAGAGAGGTCCAAAAATTGGAGGTGAAAACAGGGTAGCGATCCGTGATGATTGCGGAGGGGAGGCTGTGTAGTCTCCAAATGTGGGTGATGAAGAGGTTGGCCAATTTTTCAGATGTGGGCACCTTTTTTAGAGGCACGAAGTGGCGTTATTTGGAAAAATGGTCAGTGATAACCCAGATGCAATGATGACCTCCTGAAGAGACCCAGGATAAAATCCCAGGAGATAACATCCCAAGTTTTAGAAGGGACTGGGAGGGGATGCAACAATCCTTGTGGCTTTGAAGTGGAAGATTTACATAAATTGCAGGTAGAACAGTTTTTGATGTAGTTTTGAACATGAGAATTCAGGCTGGGCCACCAAAAAAGTTTGCGAACGGAGTGTAAACTTTTAAGAAAGCCAAAGTGTCCCGCGGGTTTGGTGTCGTGATACCTATGAAAAATTTCAGGGCAGGCGTCAGGAGGAATGTAAATTTTGGAGCCACAAAAAGGGAGGCCATTTTCCCAAGTGACAGAGTCTTTGTGGGTAGAAATCCAAGGGTCATTGTGACAAAAGTGCTTGATGAGGTCTTGTAAAGCTGTATCACGGAGGTTGGATGTTGAAAGACGGGCTTTATGAAGGGAGCATGTAAAGATTTGTAATCCCAGGGAATCAGGCGGAAACAAAGTCTTTGCAGAAGAGATAGGTGATGGAAGGGGCTCGTGGCAAGGTAGCCGAGATAGAGGGTCAGCAAGAGTGTTAAATTTGCCAGGCTTGAAAATTATTTTAAAGCGAAAATGTTGAAAGAATTCAGCCCATCGTGCTTGCTTGGGTGTAAGTTTTTTGGCAGTTTTGAGCGCCTCTAAATTACGGTGGTCAGTCCAGACTTGAAAAGGCAAATGGGCTCCTTCAAGTAAGTGACACCAGGTTGTTAAAGCAAAATGAATAGCTTTGGCTTCTTTTTCCCAAATGGGCCAATTCATTTGTGGAGGAGAAAATTTCCTGGAAATAAAGGCGCATGGTTTCAGAGCATCGTTAGAATCGCGTTGCAACAGCACAGCACCCATAGCAAAGTCAGAGACATCAGTTTGTATGATAAATTCTTTAGAAGTGTCAGGAAAAAGGAGCAATAGCTCAGAGGTAAATTTGTTTTTTAAATTGTCAAACGCCTCCTGGCAAGCAGGAGACCAGGAGATTTTGCCATTGCGGGAGGTTTTGGCACCATTAGGTTTCTTAAGCAAGTTAGTGAGGGGTAAAACAATAGAAGCAAAGTCTTCAATGAAGTTGCGATAGAAATTAGCAAAACCAAGAAATTGTTGAAGCTGTTTGAGAGTTTTCGGAATAGGCCAGTTGAGGATTGCTTCAATTTTAGCAGGGTCCATGTTAAGAGTGTTATGCAGAATGCGGTAGCCCAAATAATCGAAGGTTTGAGTGTCAAATTGACACTTACTTAGATTAGCGACAATACCATTGTTAATCAAGCGTTGTAAAACTGTTCTGACTAACTCAATATGTTTATCCAAAGAGTCAGCATATATCAAAATATCATCCAGATAAATCACTACGCCTTCATATAGCAAAACATGAAAAATGGAATTGAGAAACATTTGAAATACTGAGGGGCCAGATTGTAGGCCAAATGGCAAAACGGTCCATTGAAAATTGCCTAAGGGAGTGGAGAAGGTGGTTAACCATTCACTATCTGGATCCATTCGAATTCTATGAAAAGCCTCTTTGAGGTCCAATTTAGTGAAAAATTTACCCTGAATTAATTGATCCAGGACTGTCTTGATGAGAGGATTGATTAGATTATAATTAACGATCAGCCTGGGGTCTGCGGGTCCTTTCTCTTACAGAAAAATACTGGGCTGGCCGTTGGAGCGCTAGAGGGTTTTATAAACCCTCTTTTTAAATTCTTATTCAATAACTTTTTTAAAGCAGCGAGTTCTTGATGACTCATAGGGTAAATTCTGGGTTTTGGAAGTTTTGCTCCCTCAATTAATTTCTGCTTGCAGTCGAACTCTCTGTGGGGTGGCAGCTTGTCAGCCTCCTGCTCATGAAATGCTTTCTGCAGATCTCTGTAGTGTGGAGGAATTTGTAGCGATTCCTCAGGGGTCAGTGAAAGCGCTGGGAGCTGAGGGGCTGCTGCTAAAAGTTTAGTGTCTCTTAGTTTTCCAGCAGCCCAGTCTATATCTGGATTATACTTTCTTAGCCAATCAATTCCCAAAACAACTTGAAATTGTACAGATTTTGGTACCAAGAAACATATTTTCCCCTTGTGGTTGCCTACATGAAAGGTGATGGGGGTAGAGATCCGATGGATAGGTCCGCCTGCCATTGGGTTTCCATCCATTTGAGTCAGTTTAATGGCTTTTTCAAGTTGTTGGTATTTTACATTAAGCTCCTAAGCCAAAGTTGGGTGTAGTAGGTTCCTGGAGCAACCAGAGTCAATTAAACCCCTGCAAATTCGCAGTTTTCCATCTCTTCCCACTACAGTAGCAAACAGATAGTGGGTTTTGTGAGTACTTACATTTGTTGAATTGGCGGTGTCCCACTCCTTGCAGCTGCTTTCAGAATCTTGCTCCAAAGAAGCTGTGCTGATCTTGTCCTCATTGGGACAAGTTCCTGTGGCTTCCTCTTTGATGTTACGTTTCTTGATTTGTTTGGGAGAGTCTGGTTTCCGAGGAGTGAGTCTTCCCTTAGGAGTAGTTGTTTTCAGCTCTGATGATGTTGTGCCTTTGTTGTCAGGGCATTCTCTGGAAAGGTGACCAGATTTTCCACAATTGAAGCAGCAGCCTTCACGAAGTCATCTGTTTCTTTCCTCACTGCTGAGGAATGTGGATCTGCGTGGGGCCTTACGGGTTCCAATTTCTTGTGCTTGTCTTTGGCGAATCAGTTGCACAGACTGACATATTCCTTCAACTTCAGTAGCTAGTTTAATCCATCCTAGCAGCGTCTGGGGATTGCCTTGAGTCAAACAGCCGTGCAAGATGGCTGGATTCAAACCATCTTTGTATAATTCTTTTAAGACTTCATCAAACCAGGGGACTTTTGCAGCGAGTTGTCGGAATTTTCTTGAATACACGCCCACATCATTTCTTCCTTGGCGCAGTTTCTTCAATTGGTATCTAGCTTTTTCTAGCAGGTGGGGGTCTTCAAAGTGCTCCCAGAGTTGGTTCATGAACAGCTGCAAGTTCTCCGTCTCGGGTGAGCAAGTGTCGTACAGATGCGCGACCCAATCGGCTGCCTGGCCTTTCATTCATTGACTGATGTATCTTATCCGGGCTGCATCATCCTGGAATAAGTGTCCATAATCTAGCATATAATTTGAGGTCATGGTCAGGAAGAAGGATAGCTTTTCTCCTCTTCTGTTGAACGAAGCCTTCAGTTCACTGATGTTCCTTAGGGCGGCGGGTGGTAGAATTGGTGCTGCAGGTTGTAGTGGCTGGGCCGGCTGCCCATCTGCCGGCAGTCCGGCCACTGGAGGCCCCGTAGCTGGAATCTGCTGCTCCCTGGCCGGGGTCCTGCCTATCCGTGGTCCCATGGTGCGCATTTCACGTATGAGGGCCCAGAGTTCCAAGATCTCCTCGTCTTTTTTCTCCATCTCTTCTTCTCTTTCAGTAATTCATCCATAAGTGCTAATTCACTTGCAGAGGTGTCCCATCTAGCAGCTCTTCTGCGCTTTCAGACCGTGGTTTTTTGCATTTCGCCCCAGGCCCAAGTTTGGCCGCTGGTGGGAGTTCCAGTTGGAAGAGACTGCCGGACCTTGGGTTTAGCATCAGGAGGCAATTCACTGGCTCCAGCTTCTTCCATGCCATCAAGGTCCTGCCCTTCCTCGGAAGGTTTCTCTTCCAATTCACTTAATTGATGCATGGTGAGACTTGGCTCTTTTCTGTCAGGGTTAGACTCATACACGATTCAATAAACTTATAAACAGATTTATTGAAAGTTGAGCATCATGACTTACAGACGTTAAAAGAGCCAAGTGGTGAGATTTCCCACGCCCTGTAGTATTAAGCTTCACAGGTTGACACAGAGATAAGGGGGTGTCTTCTTTCAACTTTCAGGTCAAGACGACCTCTAGGTGTTGCTATAGTAACTACCTCCTCTACTGGGGAATGTCATGAGAAAGGAGAGAATGGAATGTCAAGCACAACTGCTCTATAACTGTAAACTAATAAGCAAGGCGAAGCCCTAGTGCTACAACTAATTGTTACAGTACTCATTATACCATCTACTCTTACATCTGGAAGGCATATGGAGGGCAACCCTGACAGTCATGGCCTGGACCAGCTGTTTACCACCTGCCTGGAGCTGCTTATTGAGGGCCTCAATCAGTTCGGAGGTGGGCCGTTTGTCGAACTGGCTCATGTCCAGCCCGAACCTACGTAACATGCCCCAAAGGCGTACTCAATCCGAGGAGTACATTTGGGCCGTGGGATCGTAGCCTCCAGACGTCTTCCTAGGAGCGTTCGAGTCTGGGGACTGTTTTGGGACGGCAGGCGGAGGGGAGGAATTCCCTGCCTCGCTGGCTTCGGGAATCCCTAGCCTGCCAATGCTGACTGTCTTGTCTATAGTTGAGGCACAAATTCCAGTTCCCCTTTGGGATGGAATTTGGCGCCATCTTACGATGTTGGGAATGGGGCCCATAGTTCAAGTACGTTACTTCAGCTATGGGTTCCCAATTCCCGGGGTCCTTTCTGTGTGGCTTGGTGGAGGTTTGAGAGAACCTGCCTCATGGAGCAGGTCGGAGACCCGCCAGAGGTTATTCCCAAATTCCTCCCAGCCAGTTGTTGCCGGGTCGACTAAGCCCAGGGCCATCTTCTTCTCATGGTTAAGATCTCCGTAAAGGAGAGTCTTAAACTCGACATGATTGAAGTTGTACCCTCCCAGGGCCAAGTGAACCTTCTCGGCCAGAATGGCAAGGAGCTGCTTCCGTGCCACGTAAGCCTCAGGGTTCTCTCGAGGACCGTGCTGCTCCATGACATAGAGCACGCTCGCACTCTGTCCGGGCCACAAAATACGAATGACCTCCCTCATCCAGTTGTGGACCTTGAGCCTAACCAGGCCTCAAGCCGCCACGGCCGATTCAAGAGTCGGGAGCTCGGAGGGGGACATACAAAGCCGAGCCAACTGGGTCAGGTCTTGGCCGTTGGCCATGGGATGGGAATGTATGACTGCATTCAGCCACATTATTCTCATGGACTTATTCAATGGACTCAGCTGGTCCGCTATCGCTTTTGCCTCAGTGGCTCGCCAGGGGACCCTAGTCTCGGTGACCTGCGTCTCCTGGGTCTCTGCCCTTTCTGAACTGCCTTCTCCAAGGGGAGTGGTCCGCCTAGTCATGGACAGGGTCTCTACGGGTTTGACTGGGACCTTAGGGTCACTCCAGTCGGGATTGTGGGGACTGGTTGCTGGAGTAGCCTCCGGCAGCGGCTCCCCAGAAAAGTCCTCAGCAAACATTGGGAGCAGCTCCGGGCACACAGCCAAAATTAGGGCTTTGCGCGTTTGGAGCTGGTTCTCCAGTGCTGCAATCTGCTGGTGGCAAGCTACACAGCTCACAGCCTCCTGCTGCTCCTTCACTTGCCCTACCATAAACTTGGCTGCAGACCTGGCTTGGGCAAGCTCCGCCTTTAAGGCATGGGTTCATTCCTCCCAAGTCTGAGCCAGCAAGGTGGCATTGTTTAGCTTTTGTGCGGAGGTCTGCGCGACGGACACGAACGTTACCTTGTCCGTGTGCAGTGCCTCCATCTCGGCCTGAAGCTGGGCATTCTCTTTCTCTATCTGTGCTAGCTTTTCTCTGGTCTCAACCAGGGCTTTTGAGGCATCTCTGGCAGTCAGCCAAAGTCCCCAGGCTGCCAAAGCATCCTTTGACGGCCCAAACGGGTTCTTTGACTGGCGTGCCTGAGCGTACGCCTCCCTTAGGGTGGCAAAGGGGTCTGTCGTCTGGAAGCTAGACTCTTCCAGGGACATTTCCCTTTGCCTAACACCCACTTCTCTAACTTCCCTCGGACCTCCCTCTCTAACATTAGGTCCTTAATGACAACCTTGCTGCTCTCAGCCATTCCTAACCACTGAAATTCCTAACCAAAAGTGGGACCAGGACCTGGAGTGACGGTTAAGATCACCTAGGCCCCTGGGGGATTACAGGGAGACGAACTCTGAGGAACTTTGCTAGGAAAGAGGGATGAGAACCTATCTCCATCCTGCCCAAAGTCACTTTTGTACACCTAAGCCCGACCTTCCACCTCAACAGCTTAGGGACAAAAGGACAAGGTAACGGTTTGGGGACAGGGAGGTCACCTAGACCGAAGGGGACCCGCAGGAGTACCCTCCGCCTACCTGAAGGGGGGAAACGAACACGCTGGAACTTACTACGCTGCCTGGCCAAGCAGCGGGGAAAAAGGGATGGGAACCTAGACTAAAACTGTTCCTAACAGTTTTTTGGGTGAGGGGGCCCTTCCTCTACCTCTGGGCAAACTTACTGAAACCCTAAACAAGTCAGGACGCACCCGAAATTTAAACAGTTGGGACCCACCCGCGCTTTCAGAACTATCAACATTTTTGAATAGGGCAGAGAAGACCTACTGGAAGACCGAATGCGCGGAGGAGCTGCCAGATCAGGAGGTCAGCACACTGTGCCAGGAAACGGAGGCTTGGAGGAATGTCACACATAGGAGCAGAAGGTCCAGGAAGGTAACAGAGACTCTCAATCTACACAATCACTTCAAAGTTTTTGGCCTTACGAACAATGAGGAGCACCAGGAGGAGAGAACAGAATGTCAATGAGAAGGAATCCAACTTCAGCAACAGGAACTAGATCAACGCTCCCAGTCTCAACAGAATGCCCAGGGAGTCCTAGAAGAACATGCTCGTCGAGGAGCCCCGGACAAGCCTCAGAAGAGGCGAGTTCTGGTTGTTGGGGACTCCTTGCTCAAAGGAACCGAAACAGCAATTTGCAAACCAGACAAGCTCAATTGAGAGGTCTGCTGTCTTCCTGGGGCCAAGATCAACCACATAACGGAGAGGCTAACCAGGCTGGTCAAGCCCACTGACCATAAGCCCCTCATTGTGGTTCATGTCGGAACCAATGACACTGCGAGGAGCAGCTTTTACCACATCGCAAAGGACTATGAGCTTATGGGGACAAAGCTTAAGGACCTTGGTGCGCAGGTGGTCATTTCGTCTCTCCTCCCTGTCCAAGGATATGGCGCATGTAGGGAAAGGGCAATAGCAGAGGTCAACAACTGGCTCCAAACATGGTGCTGCCGGCAACGGTTTGGGTTTTTGGAACACTGTCTGAATTTCCATGAACGTGGGCTTCTGGCAAGGGATGGGCTGCACCTCACGAAACTTGGCAGGAATGTTTTTGCAAACAGTCTTGCACGGAGGATTAAGAGGTCTTTAAACTAAGTTCTGCTGGGGAGGGAGACAATATTATTCAGGGCAAGGACTCGGCAAGCACAGGGGGAAAAGGCCCAAATGATATTGGACAAGTAGTACAAGCGGCCAATGGCAGGAGGAGTAGAAACTATAGTACAGGACTTGCAGGAAGGGCTCGGGGACTTAAGTGTCTTAATGCACGGAGTATGGGAAACAAGCAAGATGAACTTGAACTCCTAGTACAACAAAATAAATACGATTTGTTAGGCATCACTGAGACCAGGTGGGATGAGTCTCATGATTGGAATGTAGGAACAGAGGGGTATAGCCTATTTTGTAGAAATAGACCAAACAAGAAAGGAGGAGGAGTAGCCTTGTATGTCAAGGATGTCTTCACCTGTGAAGAGATCCGTGACTTAAACCCAGAAAGCCAGGTCGAGAACATCTGGGTAAGAATTAAGGGAGTGAGAAACAATAGGGATATTCTGGTGGGGGTTTACTACAGACCTCCAACCCAGACTGAGGACTTTGATGACGCCTTCCTCAACCAAATGACCGCACAATCAAAAAGGAGAGATACAGTAATAATAGGAGATTTCAATTACCCAGATATATGTTGGCAGTCAAACTCTGCCAAGACAGCAAGGTCCAGCAAGCTTCTTGCTTGTCTTGCAGACAATTTCATGGTCCAGAAGGTGGAAGAGGCCACAAGGGGATCAAATATTCTAGATCTGATCCTGACCAACAGGGATGACCTTGTTAATGAGGTAGAAGTGGTTGGATCTTTAGGGGGAGTGACCATGCCCTATTGGAATTTGGCATTCAGTGGGAAGGACAAGATAAGTGTAGCCAGACACTCATCTTAGATTTTAAAAAAGCAGACTTCTGTAAACTTAAGGGGCTGCTGGCTGAAATTCCGTGGTCAAGAATAGTGAAAGGGAAAGAAGTTCAGGAGGCATGGGAGTTCCTTAAAAGAGAGATACGGGACTGATATTTCTGGCCTGCCTGTATTGTGTTGGAATATTATGGCGATTATTGGCCATGCCTGCCTGCGACCTTGTCCGGGGGACCCCGCAAGCACATGGAGAGGAATGGGTAAAGGAGGCCTAATTATTGATATCACAAGATATCTTTATATCCCACAAGCTCGGGCTAGCCAGGGCAGTAACACTGATAAGGAAACCTGAGAAAGTTGGAGGTTGGTAAGATCAAAATATAGGAACAAATAATGTCCCCAGAGAACCACTGGGAGTTTAGGAAAGGGGAAGACACCTGAGAATCCACCAATAGAAATTGTTCATGTGTAAAAGTGTGTGTCACTATCTAACTGAGCGTGCATTGTAGAATGGTAGCTTTAGCAACTATTATAAAGCTATACCTTGTATACCTCATTAAACACTCCAGAGGAACTCCGAGTGTTTTCTTGAGAGTAAAAGAGTAGCTAGCAGATGACAGTACATAAGGCAGCAGGAAGGAAGAGTCCTACATGAACTTCAGTAGAATGTGATGATTGATGGTTGAGGTTGTCTGGTATTCTCCTTACCCCTAGACAGATGTTCTTCCTGAAGTGTAGGCAAGTAGAAAGTTTTCTGTACCAGTGCTGGAATATCTTACTAGGGAACAGTTTTCCCATCCAGGTCCACAAAAGTGCTACTTTTCTCAGACAGACTGGCAAGGGTATCCAGGATCCTCCGCACACCCTCATCCACTGTCATGGGGGGCCAGCATCTGGAAACAAGGAGCAGATGAGTGACTCAGGGAATTATAGAGTACAGAACACAAGGAACAAAGTATGAGTAAAATCTGTATAGAGATCAAAACATACTGAGATCAGACTCTGCTATAAAAGTCAAACAGAGATGTACCCTTAAGACAAGATTCACACAAGATTCAAACAATTGTAACCATTCTGCCAAGCCTGCTTCACTGAGATTTAAGAGTACACATTTCAGCCATTGTGCTGAGATCTTTAACCTGTGCAGTCCTACCCAGATCTCTTTTAAGGAGATTGTGGCCTGCATCAACTTTAGTTTGTACATGTGCACCTTCAGCACATAGAATCATAGAATCACAGAGTTGGAAGAGACCTCAGGGGCCATCCAGTCCAACTCCCTGCTATGCAGGAACACCCATCAAAGCATTCCCAACAAATGACCATCAAGCCTTTGCTTAAAAACTTCCAAAGAAGGAGACTCCACCACACTCTGAGGCAGCATATTCCACTGCCAGACAGCTCTGACTGTCAGGAAGTTCTTCCTAAGGTTCAGGTGGAATCTCCTTTCCTGCAGCTTGAATCCATTGCTCCTTGTCCTAGTCTTTGAAGCAGCAGAAAACAAGCCCACTCCTTTTTCAATATGACATCCCTTCAAATATTTAAACATGGCTATCTGGTTCCCTCTTAACCTTCTCTTCTGCAGACTAAACAGACCCAGCTCCCTAAGCTGTTCCTCATAGGGGATGGCTTCCAGACCCTTCACCATTTTGGTTGCCCTCCTCTGGACCTGTTCCAGTTTGTCCATATCCTTCTTGGATTGAGGTGTCCAGAAATGGACACATTATTCCAAATGAGGTCTAACCAATGCAGAATAGAGTGGTATCATTACCTCCCTTGATCCAGACACTATACTCCTATTGATGCAACCAAGAATTGCATTGGCTTTCTTGGCTGCCACATCACACTGCTGACTCATGTTCAGCTTGTGATCTACCAAGACTCCTAGATCCCTTTCACATGTATTGTTATCCAGCCACATGTCCCCCTTCCTATACTTGTGCATTCCAATTTTTTTGCCTGTGTAGGACCTTACATTTGTCTCTTTTGAAATTCATTTTGTTAGCTTCGGTCCAGCTCTCCAATCTGTCAAGGTCATTTTGAGACTGTGCTGTTCACATGTATGCAATCAAATATTGGTTGAAACTAAGAAAAGGAATAGGTTCTTCTTTAGTTTTAAGTGCCTTCAAAGAACGTCAAATTGCAATAGTAGAAAATATTTATCTTGGAATCAGAAGATTCTACAACTAGTGGAGGGTTATGGTCTCTCGCTAGAGTCTTTAGATGCTTTAAACCTTGAACAAGCAGATCGACATCTGAAAGCACACATTTCAAAAAAGGACTTCCAAGCTGATCGTGCTTCCATATGTCTGTCAAAATGTGCTCTCTGTTATGCCAAATTACCTATACAAATGCCTCATCCTCAATACTTAAATAGTATAACAAGTTTTAAGTGGAAATATGCTCTCACAACTCTCTGTTGTAACTCAATGGACTCAGCAGTGGTTCGTGGAAGGTACCATCATATCCCTAGGGAGAACAGAGTCTGCCCATGTGGGAGCAACACAGTTGAAGATCTAGTACATTATCTATTGGTATGCCCAATTTACACAAACTTAAGAAAGGCGTTGTTCAAAGAACTTGACCTTACACCCAACAAGCCTAGCTCATTTCTAATTAAATTTCTTCTGGGGGATTCAGTTCCACACATTTCCAATAAAGTTGCTTGTTTTGCTTTTAAAGCATTAATTTTGAGAAGGGAACTTAGTAGTAAGGATAAATAGATACTTGAGATGATGGATGGGACCATAAAGTACAACATTTTTGTATTGTTTTAATGCTGTTTTTATCTGAAATACTTTGTAATGGTATTGGCTATACAAATAAAGTTTGATGATGATGATGATGATTTGATTCAGAGGACTGAACCAGCTCAGTGACTTTGTTTTTGAAAAGCTTATCTGATGCATAGTCCAGAGTTGCACTTTCCAATCTGCAAGCTGGATGTGACGTTTTCCCGACGGAGTGATCAAACTGATTTCTATCAATGATGTGTGCCCTTCAATGGTGCCAAGGAGAATAGACAGCACAAACAGGGAGAAGAGTCTAAGAATGCCCAGAAATAGGGGAAAATGGAATTATTCATAATGATTATTTGGAAGGGAATAAGGGTGATTTGATGATGACGATGATGATATGTTTTTTAAACGTTAATTTTAAACTTAGGCCATTTCTGCACGAGGCGAGGGAATCGCTCTGTGCCCTTACTCACCCGATCTTCTGGCTCCTCAGTCTGGTCCAGGGTGAATCGGAGCAGTGCGAGGTCTTAGATCTGCACTGCTCTAGCTTCCAAAATGGCGGCTTCCGGTTGGTCATGGGTCCTGACCAACCGCTGAAGCTCGCCACGCCTAAAGCCCACCCTCCATAGATTGCAGGCTTGCATTGGTGCGAGCCTGGGAATCTGCACAAGGGAGCAGGTACGCAATGGCGCACTCTGGAAAAATGAGAAACCTCTTTTTTCCGGTCTTTAAAAAGCAGGCTGGAGGACCAGTTGGGGGCTTTTCGGAGCAGACTGCGGATCTCCGGTAAGTAGTCTAAACCTAGTCTGTTCCAAGATGCAGACATCCTCCCTAGAGGACGCACTGTGCCGTTTTAATTCCCCCACGCGGAAATGGCCTTAGAGTTTTTACTATCACATGAGAATTGTAACTGGAGTTAATAGTTTTACTTTGTTTGTGGCTTTTAGATGTTATTTCCTAAATTGAGGATGATTAATATAGAATAAGAATAAGTTACGAATCATTAATATAGAACGCAAAATAAGGTAAGAATGATTTATATACTTTTATTAAGCTAACAAGTAAATAATCTAATTGATGATAAATGGTTGATCAGTGATTATAAGTGACTAAAAGATATTTTTAATAATTAAGTTAGAGTCATTATTATTTATTTTTTTAGAATCATTTTTATGGTTGCTATTATTTTTTGATGCTTGACAATTAGTTTAAAGTAGTATAGAATAAGTTGATAACTGATTACAATTGATTATAACAGTTTTTTATTAACTAATTTTGTAGGTATATAATTAGGATAAGAGCAACTACATTAATCCTGCTACAAATATGAGGGTTAAACAGTTACTTGTAACTGTTTAATTAATATGTGCTGTTTGCAACAAGGGTGGGAACCAATTTTAGTATCAGTCATCTTTCTTAGTTGTAGTTTAGTTTGATATTTGCAGTTTTGTTATATATTCTTTGTTTTTTCATTTCTGGTTGTAAGGCCCCGCTTTGGGGGTCCCCAATATCAGTATGGTTTGGATGGGCACCATACCTAATTGGCATCATATGTAATTGGCAACACATTTTACTGGCTCTGATATCAAATTCAAGCCTGAAAGGTGACAGAGAGGTCAAACCAAGCGAGGGAACGAATTTGACTGTAAATGTGAGAAGCATAGGTCAACTCCAAAATTCCTCCAGGTAAGATTTGAGTCATTTGTCAGGCAAATACACATCATTCCTGTGGATAATAGACTTAAATAGAAGCTGGAATTTTCCAGGGAATCCAACTGTGAGGAGCCCACCAGGACACTGATTGACAGATATCCATCCCTTGTACACCTGGATTCTTTCATCTGTCCTCACAGCACCCACAATAGACAGCTATTACAACACCCATCATGTCTTTGTCAATCAAAGCACTAAGCCCATCAACAGGCAAAAGACTCATTGTCCACAACAGGTTCCCTTTGCCTTGCATCTGGAACCTTCACAGCCACAAGCCATTTTCAGGGTATAAATACTCCTGATTTGAGGAGGACCAGTGCAGTCTCTTGAAGGTCTGCCCGTCCCTCTGTCCCTCTGGCTTCTGAATGAGAACTGCCCTTAGGTCCTACCAAAGCCAAAATACATTTCTGCTCTTCACTACTCTTCTGAACTGGTAATTATAAATCCCCCCAAATCCCTCAGCCTCTCTATAATTTTTCCTCCCTTTCTCTTTCAGCTAGCTCTTGTGTGAATGTGTGATTGTGTGTATCTTGTGTGCATGCATGAGTGAATTCCTCTCAATAAAATCATTGTATTAGACAATTTTGCTTGGTTTTTGGCTTGGCCTGACCCTGGAAAATTGGATTTAAAGGTCTTGCTAGGTTACCCTACCTCTTGTAGTGCTACAGCTTGTACTCTGGCTAATTCTCATTCCCCATTATTTGGAGCACATTGAGGTGTCCCCCAAGGGACCCCAGAAATCAGGATAACATGGTGTATTGTGGATTCTTAGGCCATTTCCACATGGGCTTAAAGAAACGGTGCAGAGCGTCCTCCAGGGAGGACGTCTGCACCTGGGAGCGGACTGGGTCAGACCTACTTAGTGTAGTTCTGCACCTCAGCCCGCTCTGAAACGACCTTAAGTGGTCATCCAGCGTGCTTTTGAAAGACCACTTGAAACAGGTCTTTCAAAAGCACGGAGCGCACCACTCCATGCCTGCGCTCTGGTGCAGATTTGCAGGCTTGCACCAGTGTGAGCCTGCGATCTGCCGGGGGCAGGCTTTAGGCTGGCGAGCTTCAGCAGTTGGTGGAGAGCCTCGACCAACCGGAAGCAGCCATTTTCATACCTGGAGCAGTGCGAGGCAGCAGCCACACACTGCTCCAGACCAGCCTGGACCCAAGCGTGGAGCCAAGAAGTATGGTAAGTACCAGCACAGGGCGATTCCCTTGCCCCATGCAGAAATGGCATTAGATTTTTGTATTGCTTTGTAGTGTTGTTTTTTGTTTTTGGTCAATGAAATTTTATCAGATATAAAAAATAGCGCAAACAGATCACCAAAATTCCATACTGCCGCCATAACTACAGCTATGTCATAGACACATCTAGCAGCTGTGTGTGCAATTGCTGACCCATGTAGGGTGAACCAGTCCTGGATAAGAGCAAATGAGTAAATGTGCCTCAGATTGCTACTATCTACAACTGGAGTGACTTTACAGAATAACATTCACCAGGGAGGTGCTGTGGTTCAATGATTGTGCAATTCCAGGGGTGTTCTTCAGTGGGGGGCCCACCCCTGAAGTGGCCAAGGGAAAACTATCAATAAAAGGAAGAGGGGAATAAAACTTACCCTACTTTCCACATCTAGTGCCATGTTACCTTTGTTGCTATAACAAAGGGGGGAAATGCAAAACTATTTCTACTAACCTACTACTGCTAGAACTATGTTCAAGTGGGGAGCTTTCTTAACATCGCTTCTTCAAGGAGGCTCCCACCCCATGAACGGGAATCCATTGACAGGAATCATGGACCCAGCCAAGCCTTGTGTCCATGGCTGGTGAGTCCTTTCCTGGTTCTGTGGAAACCTGCCTGTGTATTTTGGAAATTTCGAGTGTGAGTAATTGTCCTCACTTAATGCTCATCACCATTATGTCAGGTGGTGTTACCCAAAAATGTGGGTGATTCAGGGGTCCCACCCAAAATGCCAGTATCTCTGTGTGGTAGAGGAGAAATAATTAGCTCAAAATTAGGAGGTCTGCGAGAAGGGGGTAACTTAACAAGATCTTTCCACCAATGTTTATGGGGTCTTGTAGGAAAGAACCAGCCAGAGAATACAAAGTGTAAACTAAAAATGTGTTTTATTGAGAGATTCACACACACTTATGCCAAATATTCAAGTGCTCACACACTCACACAAGGACTAGCCGAAGGACAGAGGAAGGAAAGTTTTGGATAAAGGAATTTTAGAGTTTGGGTAATAACTACTGGTCTGGAGAGAAATGAGGGAAAAGTGGCAATGTGGCTTAGGCGGACACTGAAAGACAGTTTTTGTTCAGGAATGTGGGCAACAGCATGGTATTCAGAAAGGTGAGAGACTGTGTTGAACTGCTCAAAACTGATGGTTTTTATACCTGAAAACTACCCTGCAGCTATGGGTGTGACCAACTCCCAGTCAAGTGGATAAGGGGGAGTTACAACACAAATAATGAGGTCCAGAAGGAGTTAACGGTCTTAGTGTTTAGGTGACAAAGGGGTGGTGGCTGTCATAATAGCTCTGTATTGTGGAAAGGTTTGGCAGACAAAGCAGGGAAACATCCAGGAGTGAGAGAATAGGACTAAAACAATCACATTTTGGTGAGAACTTCCCTTTTCTGCACAGAGATGTCTAGCTTCAGCTTAAGCCTATTATCTCTAGGATTGCCTTGTAATCTACCTGACAATGACTTTGATTGTGCGTAGATGGGGTGTGGACTGACCTGCCTTGCTGTCTCCGATTTACAGTCAGTAATTTTTCTCTCTCCAGCTTGACCTTCCAACCACCTCAGCTTCCATTTCATAGCAATGTTAATTAATGTAGTTGCCAATTAAATAATGTTTGCCAATTAAACCATATCAATCTTTGGAGGTGTGCGGGGTGTTACTGCCCTGGCTAGTCCGAGCTTTGGGGATATTAAAGATATGCTCTTGATGTCATAATTCGGCTTCACTTCTTTATTCCTCTCCACGTGCTTGCGAGGCCACCGGACAAGCACGTAAACAAGCTCGGCCATTAATAGCCGTAATATTCAAACTACAATACAGGCAGGCCAGAAATAGCTGACTCACTGCTTTAGGAGACCTCCAGGTAAGTATTCTAATTAGGTATGCACGCAACCTACAAAAGAGCCTCTGCCCCACGATGGCAGCTTGATGGGTAACCTATACAATACCCAAGTACTCTGCGTTTGTATACTGGCTACTCTATTGAGAACCGCTACGATAACTCAATCATTCAGATTCTGACCTTTCGGAGGCTTTGTCTCCAACTCCAAATCTATTGTTTTCTCCCAAGTACGGCGTAGTCTGCAGTCACTATTCTCCTTATAAAAACCCTTGATTCCGAGACCTTCCTCAGAACGCTCCCGAGTTTCATCCCGCCTTGCTGCCGCTTTGCTTGGCGAGCCTCTCCTCAGCTCCATGTGCTGAGCTACATCGCACCCCAGCTTTGCTCTCTATTTTTCTGGGCTTCAGGGCAGGTGAAGTATCACCCAAACCAGCAACCCCTCTACAAATCCCTCTATACCACTCCAACCTTTATTTTCTTCAGTTATCTGGTATGAGTGTGTCGCATACACTGTTTTGCTTGTATTTAATAAACATCATTTATTATATCAACTTTTGTGTGCTACTTGACTCGACCCGACCTCGTAGACATAGAGTTCAAGATCTCACTACGTTACCCTGCCTCTCATAACGCTAAGTAGTGCTCTGAGCTAATTTTCCCCACCTTTAGTTGAGCACATTTTGGTGTCCCTCCCAGGACCCCCAGTTCACAGGGTAACAGGGGCTGTAACAGAAGGGGAATGGAAGCTATCCAGAATGCTTCCAGGAGTAGTGTTTCTCCTGGCAAGACAGCAAATGAGATGAAGCCATGAACTGCCTTAGTTTCTCTTAGGATCACTAGGGTAAAAATGTATTAGTGGCTGCAGAACATAAACAAGGTCCAGCACCAGTAAAGCTTGTGGAGCTCTGCAGGGGGGAAGGCAATAGCCAAGTCCATCTCATTGTACTGTTTGAGGTTTGCAGCTATGGCTAACAGGATTTTCCCTGATGGAGTGCATTTAAGGGGAGTGTGTGTGTTTATGTTCGAGTGTGTCAATGTGGGTGTGTTTGCCAAGCTGTGCTGTTCAGGTCCCCAGCTCCATGAGACATTCCTTTGAAAGGGGGCATGGAAAGGACAGACTTTCTCTGCCAAGGACTCAAGAAAGTCCTAGGAGAAGCTGTGGGTGCCTAGCAGGGCTCTCTGAGAGGGAACAGCCACAAGTGGTGGAAGTTTGGAAACAGCTTCCACTTGCAGTGTGTCATCCTCTACCTGGTTCTCACACACACTGATTTTGCTCTTTGTTCTTTGTCTATGCTGGTGGGGGTTTCTTCTGGTACCTTGGCCTAAGCCTCCTCCATGCCCTGAAACCACCATGGTCTCAGAGGTGGGCTTTCCACTCATGGCTAGGTCAGGGTGAAGAATATTTTGGGCTGCTCCAGTGTCAACCAGGAGCTTAGTGGGGATTTTGCCTGTGAGGTCCCAAAAGCCACTTTGATCATAGGTCTTCCTCATGTATTGGGCCCTAAATGAATTACAAGTCCTCAGGGAAGCACTTTGGACCTCAGGCGTCCCTAACAGGAATAGCGTGGACTCAGGGCTTGGCTCAGTAGCAACATGTCTATCAGCTGGGTGTCCCTACCTTGTCCTTCCTGTAACTTCAAATCAATGAGTTCTGTGGTGGGGCGTAAGTGGAAGGTGTAGAACATTTAATAAAAGAACTTCAGAAATTTGGAGAAGCGGCTGGGTTAAAAATAAATTATGACAAATCAAGCATGTTAACTAAAAATATGAGACACTTCGAAAAAGAAGAGTTAATAAAATTAACAGGAGTCAAAGTGGAGAAAAAAGTTAAATACTTGGGAATTTGGTTTTTGGACAGTAACAAGGAACTTTTTGACAACAATTACAATAAAACTTGGAAAGAAATAGTGGGAGATCTGAAGAAATGGTCAAATTTAAACCTGTCTTTGTTGGGACGAATAGCTGTAGTTAAAATGAATATTCTTCCAAAATTGATCTTCATATTTCAGAATTTACCGATAATAACAAATGATAAGCCTTTTCAACAATGGAAGAAAGATTTAACCAAATTTATATGGAGAGGTAAGAAGCCAAGGATCAGATGGAAATTGCTAACAGACCAGAAGATGAAAGGAGGATGTGATCTACCGGATATAAAAAGTTATTATCAAGCAAGCGTAATGGTGTGGCTTCAGGATTGGATAACGTTAAAAGACACCAGAATACTAGAGATCGAAGGGGCAGATTTGAGATTTGGCTTTCATGCATACCTTTGGTATGGAAAAGAAAAAACAGATAAAGAATTTAATAACCATTATTTAAGGAAAGCATTGTTGAAAGTTTGGTTTACCATTAAGAGAAACACATACAACAGAATACCATTATGGATCTCACCACAGGAAGCTTTATTCGGAAGATGGGCAGACCACAAAGACAACTGGATAAGATATGAAAATTTAGTAGACTTGGGAAAGAATGTAACATTTAAAACGAGAGAAGAACTTGCCCAACAAGGAATTGTATTAAATTGGTTCCCTTATCTGCAATTAAAGGAAAGATTTAAAATTGATTTGAAATTAGAAGGATTTGCTACTCAAAGAAAATACAACGAATTAGAAACTATAGTTTTTACTAAAACTAAGCAGAAGATACCTTTGTACTATAAATACTTTTTACAGAGGCAATTGGCGGATGAGACAATAAAAGAAACAATGATAAAATGGGCAAAAAATGTCCAACATGAGATTCCGTTAGATCATTGGGAAGTAGCATGGAAGGAGACAAGTGAATTCACATGTGCACAGGATTTGAAAGAAAACTATATAAAGATGATGTATAGGTACCACTTATCTCCGGAACGTATAGATAAAATTTACCATTCAGGAAATAACAAGTGTTGGAAGTGTAAGGAGAAAGTGGGATCCTATTATCATATATGGTGGACTTGTGAAAAAGTGAAATTATACTGGAAGAAAATATATGAAAGCATAAGAGAAATGTTTGGTGTAACATTCCCAATGATACCGGAGTTTTTTCTTTTAAACATGACATTTTCATTTGAAAAAAATTTTACTGAGAAAAATAGCAGAGTACTATTGAACTTGGTAACAGCGGCTAGGATAATTTTTGCAAAAATGTGGAAAAGTCCGGAAATACCCAATTTAGATCAATGGTACCTGAAAGTCTTAGAATACAAAGATTTTGATATATTTTCTCATTACGTAAAAGGTAAATCAATTAAAGAAATAGAGAAGGATTGGGAACCAGTTATTAAGTTAATTTCGGGTAGATGGAAAGTAAAATTTGAAAATAAGATATAAAGTATGGAAAATCCAGAAGTGGTAACTATATTAATTTAGTGAATCTAAGAATGGAGAAGTTAAAGTAGGAAAAAAATATATAAATGGACAGACAATTAAATATTAGGGGAAAAGTGTACCAACTGGGAGAAGTAAATATGTAAGAAATTTCTATGTAAAGGTGTAAATATAGAGCGTGTAAAGAAAGGTCAGAGAAAGGTAAAGCGGTAAAAGTTAGGTACTGAAAAATTAGTAATTATTGCACTGTATATGTAATTTGTATAGTAAATATATTCGAAAATGGGAAGAAATAATATAAAATTGTCAAGAGGAATGTATACAGTTTGCAATGGAAAAATGTCATTAGAATATTATACTATTTTTTTATTATACTTTTTTTTTATAAATAAAGAATAAAAAAAAAAACAACTAAGTTCTGCTGGGGAGGGAGACAATATTATTCAGGGCAAAGACACGGCGAGTGCAGGGGGGAAAGGCCCAAATTATATTGACCAAGTAGTACAAGCGTCCAGTGGTGGGAGGAGTAGAAACTATAGTACAGGACTTGCAGGAAGGGCCCGGGGATTTAAGTGTCTCTACAGTAATGCGCAGAGTATGGGAAACAAGCAAGATGAACTTGAACTCCTAGTACAACAAAATAAATACGATTTGATAGGCATCACTGAGACCTGGTGGGAGGAGTCTCAGGATTGGAATGTATGAATAGAGGGGTATAGCCTATTTTGTAGAAATAGACCAAACAAGAAAGGAGGAGGAGTAGCCTTGTATGTCAAGGATGTTTTCACCTGTGAAGAGATCCAGGACTTAAACCCAGAAAGCCAGGTCGAGAGCATCTGGGTAAAAATTAAGGGAGCGAGAAACAATAGGGATATTCTTGTGGGGGTTTACTACAGACCTCCAACCCAGACTGAGGACCTTGATGACGCCTTCCTCAACCAAATGACCGTGCATTCAAAAAGGAGAGATACAGTAATAATAGGAGATTTCAATTACCCGGATATATGTTGGCAGTCAAACTCTGCCAAGACAGCAAGGTCCAGCAAGTTTCTTGCTTGTCTTGCAGACAATTTCATGGTCCAGAAGGTGGAAAAGGCCACAAGGCGATCAAATATTCTAGATCTGATCCTGACCAATAGGAATGACCTTGTTAATGAGGTAGAAGTGGTTGGATCTTTAGGGGGGAGTGACCATGCCCTATTGGAATTTGGCATTCAGTGGGAAGGACAAGATAAGTGTAGCCAGATACTCATCTTAGATTTTAAAAAAGCGGACTTCTGTAAACTTAAGGAGCTGCTGGCTGAAATTCCGTGGTCAGGAATAGTGAAAGAGAAAGGAGTTCAGGAGGCATGGGAGTTCCTTAAAAGGGAGATACTGAAGGCACAGTCTAAAACTGTGCCAATAAGGAGGAAAAATGGAAGGCATCTGAAGAAACCAGAATGGTTGACTAAAGAACTCTCAGCTGAGCTAAGCGTTAAGAGAAACCTGTACAGGAAATGGAAGAGGGGGGAAACCACCAAAGAAGAATTTAAGCAAGTAGCCAGGAAATGTAGGGAGGAGGTCAGAAAGGCTAAAGCACAGAACGAACTTAGGCTGGCCAGAGACATTAAACACAATAAAAAGGGCTTTTTTAAATACGTCCACAGCAAAAGGAAAAGGAAAGAGGCGATAGGGTCGCTGCGCAGAGAAGATGGCGAATTACTAACAGGGGGAAGAGAAAAGGCAGAACTACTTAACACCTTCTTTGCCTCAGTTTTTTCCCAGAAGGATACAAGCACTCAACCTGGTGGTTGGGGAGCCGGTGAGGAAGCAGGGGAAATGCGGCACATAATAGGTAGAGAGGTGGTACAAGAATACCTGGCCACACTGGATGAATTCAAGTCTCCAGGGCCAGATGAATTGCATCCTAGGATATTAAAAGAACTGGCGGAGGTCATTTCGGAACCGCTTGCTATAATCTTTGGGAAATCTTGGAGGACAGGAGAAGTTCCAGCAGAGTGGAAGAGGGCAAATGTTGTCCCCATCTTCAAGAAGGGAAAAAAAGAGGATCCAAATAATTATCGCCCAGTCTGCCTGACGTCAGTACCCGGAAAGATCCTGGAGCAGATCATTAAGCAGTCAGTTTCTAATCACTTAGAAAGCAACGCAGTAATCACGAGAAGTCAACATGGATTTCTCAAAAATAAGTCATGCCAGACTAATCTTATCTCTTTTTATGATAGAGTTACTAGCTTGATAGATGAAGGGAATGCTGTGGATGTAGCATATCTCGATTTCAGTAAGGCCTTTTACAAAGTTCCACAGGACATTCTTGCAAAGAAACTAGTAAAATGTGGACTGGACAGAGCTACTGTCAGGTGGATCTGTAACTGGTTGACTGACCGTTCCCAAAGGGTGCTCACCAATGGCTGCTTTTCATCCTGGAGAGAAGTGACTAGCGGGGTGCCACAGGGTTCTGTCCTGGGCCCAGTGCTGTTCAATATTTTCATCAATGACTTGGATGAAGGAATAGAGGGCATGCTCATCAAATTTGCAGATGACACCAAATTGGGAGGGGTTGCTAATACGCCAGAGGACAGGATCAAAATTCAAAATGACCTGGACAGATTGGAGAGCTGGGCCAAGGCTAACAAAATGAAATTCAACAGAGAGAAGTGTAAGGTCCTACACTTAGGTAGAAAAAATGGAATGCAGAAATATAGGATGGGGGACACGTGGTTTGATGGTAGTACGTGTGAAAGGGATCTAGGAGTCTTAATAGACCACAAGCTGAGCATGAGTCAGCAATGTGATGCGGCAGCCAAGAAAGCCAATGCAATTCTCGGTTGCATCAATAGGAGTATGGTGTCTAGATCGAGGGAGGTACTGGTACCACTCTACTCTGCTCTGGTTAGACCTCATCTTGAATACTGTGTCCAGTTCTGGGCACCCCAATTCAAGAAGGACATGGTCAAGCTGGAGCAAGTCCAGAGGAGGGCCACCAAAATGGTGAAGGACCTGGAAGCCATGCCCTATGAGCATAGACTTAGAGAGCTGGGTATGTTCAGTCTGCAGAAGAGAAGGTTAAGAGGGGACATGATAGCTATGTTTAAATATTTGAAGGGATGCCATGTAGAGGAGGGAGAGGGCTTGTTTTCTGCCACTCCAGAGACCAGGACAAGGAGCAATGGATTCAAGCTGCAGGAAAGGAGATTCCACCTGAACCTCAGGAAGAACTTCCTGACAGTCAGGGCTGTCTGGCAGTGGAATATGCTGCCTCGGAGTGTGGTGGAGTCTCCTTCTTTGGAGGTTTTTAAGCAGAGGCTGGATGGCCATCTGTCGGGAGTGCTTTGAGGGTGTTCCTGCATGGCAGGGGGTTGGACTGGATGACCCGTGTGGTCTCTTCCAGCTCTACATTTCTATGATTCTATGATCCTTGCAGGGGTCCTTGGTGTTCCTGATGGCTCCCATTTCTTTGAGCAGATCTGCCACTCTGTTTAACCAGTCTGAAAAATGGTCCCAGGTATTTGCAGTTACATCTAGGGGACCTAGAGCCATTTCAGTTTGAGAATTCAAGCCTTCATAAAGGAGTGTCTTTATTTCATCAGTGTCAAAGTCAAAAGTTCTGAGGGCTGCACTAAGGTGCACCTTCCTTGCAAGGATGGCAAACGGTTTTTTCTGGGCCACAAAAGCCTCTGGATTCTCTCTAGGATCTTGGCACTCCATAACATAAACAGTGTTAACTATCTGCCCTGGCTGCAAAAGCTGGATGACTTCCCTTCTCCATGGATAGATGTCCAGTATGGTCAAATCGTGTGTGGCTACCACTGACTCAAGGGGTAGCACATCTGCTTGAGAAACATAAAACTGGTCTAACAGAGTGAGGTCCTGTCCATTGGCAATAGGCTGCTTGTGGGCCATGATGCTGAACCAGTTGTTACCCTGTATTCTGGGGGTCCCGGGAGGGACACCTAAATAACCTTGCAATTACACAAATTGGGGAAATTAGTCAAGAGCACTGGTTGGCAAAACGAGAGGCAGGGTAACGCAGCAGAATCTTGTAACCCAGCATTTACAAGGTCAGGCCAAGTCAAGAAGCAGACTGGTTGGAAAATAATGAATGATCTTTATTAAATACAGGCACACAATGAAAGCAACACACGCACACAGATAACTAAGGAAAATAAAGGTGTGAGTAAGATAGCGGGATTTTCAGAGGGATAGTTGATTCGGGTGATACGAAACATGTTCCTGAAGCCGGGAAGAAAATGGAGAGCGAGGCTGGGGTTCGATGTATCCCAACACGTGGAGCTGAGGGGAAGCTCGCCAAGCGATGCAGCAGCAAGGCGGTCTGGAACTCGGGAGCGATCCAAGGAAGCCCTCAAAGTCAAGGGTTTTTATAAGGAGAATTGTGACCGCAGGCTAGGTTGGACTTGGGGAAAACAATAGATTTGGGGCTGGAGACAAAACCTCTGAAAGGTCAGAATTCGAATGATTGAGTTATCGCCAAATTGTCAATAGGATAGCCCGTATGCAAACGCGGAGTACTTGAGCGTTGTATAGTCAGATCATCAAGCTGTCAGTGCGGGGCAGAGGATCTTTTGAAAGCTGCGTGCATACCTAATGAAGGTACTTGCCTTGAGGTCTCCTAAAGCTGCAAGTTGGCTGTTTCTGGCCTGCCTGTATTGTTTGGGAATATTAAGGCGATTATCGGCCGAGCCTGTGTGCGTGCTTGTCCGAGGGCCTCGCAAGCACGTGGAAGGGATATGTGAAGCCGAATTATCGATATCAAGAGATATCTTTTTATTTCCCCCAAAGCTCGGGCTAGCCAGGGCAGTAACACAGTGTCCTTCTTTAGGGGGCCTAACTGTTCTGATATGGCCTTTGTCTTTGTCGCTGACCAATGCGCTTTCTCCTCTATGCCTTGATATTTGGGCCTGTCATTCCCTCTCCAGGTGGTGATGGCCTTGCTCTTGACTGGATTGAGCAGCTGCCAGCTGCTTGAGGGAACATGGGGGAATGCTTCCTTCAGCAGGGACTCATAGAAAGGGGGGGAAATGTCTCAGGACAGACAGTAGTAATGATTGTCTCCTTGTGGTCAGTCTCTGGGTCAGTTCAGCAGTCTTTCAGTTGCAGGCTTCATAGTTTGCTCCCTCATGCTGCACCTTTGCCTTGCTGCCCAGATACGGAGCAGCATGTTGAGCTTTGGCATGCTTGTCCTCTATGATGCTTAACATGTTCTGGAGTGTCTGGATCTGTAGCAAGGCATTTTTTAATTTGGTGTGGGCATCCCGTACATCAGACAAAAAGGTCAATCTGTCTGCCAGCAGAGTGCTGTTTTGTGCCCTTAGCACATCCAATTCCTTTGACTGTCTCTTGGCCTTTTGAGTGAGTTCCTAGATGGTACTTGTGGCTTCACTTAGGGTCATCCAGAACTCCCAAGCTGTCACTGTTTCTCTGGAGGTGCCAAAAAGTAACTTCTCCTTTCCCTGCATGCAGAAAATCTCATGGAGGGTACTAAATGGATCTATAGTTTTAAAAGACCTTCTTTTCCAGGGGTTGTTCCCTCTGCTGACAACTCACTTTTACAATTTGTCGAGCTTATTTTGGTCTTCAAAGTATTTTGGCCAAATTCAAGTTTTTGACCTTGTCAAACAAACAAATGCGAAGGTGTCTCCTTAACGCGCTCACAATACAATGACTCTGTGGCTTTCAAAGTTCGATGACATCTCACTAAAACATCCCCACAAATAGCAGTCTCCACTGGCCAGGACAATGCCTTGAAACCAGGGAAAAGTGGGCCACAGTGATGAGGAGACCACCAGGGTCCCTTGAGGAAAATCCCTAAGCATTTGCACCAAGAAGAGCTGTCGGGGGGATCATGGACACTAAAGAACTTACCAGTGCTTGGCTGAGCAATGGGGTAATGAGGGATCTGGGTCTTAGCTGAGTCCTGTCTAATTACTGTGGCTTTTTCAGAAGTGAGGGACACCTCCTTCAAATCTGGGAAAAGCACTTAAACCCAACAGTCAGTTCTTGCCACCTCTGATGCACAAACTGCTTGATTAATTAGTTGTCACCACCACCAATATACAAATGATCTCCAGCAATGAGATTTCATCCACAAATCACCTACCACTGCACTTCCCATGTCTGTCTGTAGCCACCCAGGGTGTAACATAATGCATAAGATCTCATCATTTGCATATCCCAGGGATTGGCACTTAGTAAGCATAGTCAGAGCAGCCTAGGAGGGAAGCAAAGAGCAAAGTGTGAATAATGCATTTTAGTCCCATAGGGTAGCAGTAAATCAAAAGCTGGTCTAACACAGGCATGGAATTCATTTAGCCTTCCATATATTGTTGGATTGCAAGTCACAGCAGCTTTACATAACAGAGGAATGATGGAGGTTGCAGTTCAAAGATATCTGGAGGGCCACAAGCTTCCCACCCTAGTCTAAAAGCTGCTATATTGTTTGTTTGATGTTTACTCTATGATGGGCGGTCATAAATAACTGTGACAGCCCTACAGGCACTAATGCTACCATTCTTTCGGAGGCAAACTGAAACACTTGTAGTGTCATAAAAATACCCTATTGTACTTGGTAAACAGAAGGAAGAGAAAGGAAAATAGAGAAGAAATATCTTTTTATTCTGAACTCATATAAATTTTATAAATAAATAAAAAAATTCCACAAGCCTCTTTCAAAACTCATGTACACCTACAGTACCTTATTCGAGGAGAGGGCTAATGCTTATACCCCTGGAAACTCCACCATTTGCGAGAGCTGTGTTACTGCCCTGGCTAGCCGGAGCTTGCGGGATATAAAGATATCTGTTAATATCAATAATTCGGCCTCACATACCCATTCCTCTCCACGTGCTTGCGAGGCCCCTGGACAAGCACGCATACAGGTTCAGCCGATAATCGCCATAATATTCCAACACAATACAGGCAGGCCAGAAATAGCCGACTCACAGCAAGTACCTCAATTAGGTATGCACGCAACTTTCAAAAGATCCTCTGCCCCGTGCAGGCAGCTTGATGATCTGACTATACAACGCTCAAGTACTCTGTGTTTGCATACTGGCTATCCTATTGACAATTTGGCTCTAAATCAATCATTCAAATTCTGACCTTTCGGAGGCTTTGTCTCCAGCCCCAAACTCATGGTTTTCCCCAAGTCCAAACTAGCCTGCAGTCACAATTCTCCTTATAAAAACCCCTGACTTTGAGCGCTTCCTCGGATCGCTCTTGGCTTCCATCCCGCCTTGCTGTCACTTTGTCCAGCGAGCTTTCCCCTCAGCCCCACTTGCTGAGATCCACGCTCCCCAGTTTCTCTGCTTCTAACTGGGCTTCAGGACAGGTGAAGTATCACCCAAACCAACAATTCCTCTAAAAATCCCTCTATACCACTCCAACCTTTATTTCTTTAGTTATCTGTGTGAGTGTGCTGCATACACTGTTTGATTGTGTTTTGATAAAACAACATTTATTATTTCTACATCTGTGTGCTCCTTGACTCGGCCTGACCCCGTAAACATAGGGTTCAAGATCTCGCTACGTTACCCTGCCTCTCGTACTGCTGGCCTGTGCTCTTAGCTAATTTCCCCAACTTATATAATTGAGAGCGCTTTTAGGTGTCCCTCTCGGGACCTCCAGAAATCAGGGTAACAGCATGGTGGAGTAATGCGGGAAGCCCCTGTACCCCTAATTTGAGTAGGAGTCGCGAACCTTCTCAAATCAGGCTGGTATAGACTTAGGTGACGGCCGGTCAAGTCTCTAGAGCTTTGTTAGGAAGGAACACGTGTGTGTGAAATCTGTGTGCGTAAACTCTAGGAGCTACTCTATCTGGGTTGGGAATCTGTCCCCCTTTCTTGCTTAGTTTGTGTATGTCAGCTGCCCCACCGTGGTCACTGTTGGCCCTTGGGCAGTGAATCATTGACCGATAGCAAGGGGTGTGCACAAGCTGTCCTGGAAATCACATCCCTAACTTGGGGGCTATCGTGGGCTGGGATCTGAAGCATTTAGAGGTACGTTAGGAACAGTCCACACACATCCAACACCATAGCGGCAAGGCAATAGCACTTAGGGAAGAAATTCCCCCCAGAGTAGTACACAGGTGCGTCCCGTCCTTTAGTGTGAAACACGGGTGCGTCCCGTTGATAGTTTTGAAAGCGCGGGTGCGTCCAGACTTGTTTAGGGTTTCAAGAAGTTTGCCCTGAGGTAGAGGTAGGCACCCCTCACCCAAAAAACTGTGAGGAACGGTTTTGGTCTAGGTTCCCATCCCTTTTCCCCTGCTGCTTGGCCAGGCGGAGTAGTAAGTTCCAGCGTGTTCGTTTCCCCCCTTCAGGTAGGAGGAGTACTCCTGCGGGTCCCCTTGGGTCTAGGTGACCTCCCTGTCCCTAAACCGTTACCTCGTCCTTTTGTCCCTAAGCTGTCGAGGTGGAAGGCCGGGCTTAGGTGTACAAAAGTGACTTTGTTTGGGCAGGCTGAAGATAGGTTCCCATCCCTCTTTCCTAGAGAAGTTCCTCAGAGTTCGTCTCCCTGTAATCCCCCAGGGGTCTGGGGGATCCTACCCATCACTCCAGGTCCTGGTCCCGCTTTTGGTTTGGCAGTTTGTAGTGTAGGAATGGCTGAGAGCAAGGTTGCAGTTAAGGACCTCATGCTAGAGAGAGAGGTCCGAGGGAAGTTACAGAAGTGGGTGGTAGGCAAAGGGAAATGTCCCTGGAAGAGTCCAGCTTCCAGACGACAGACCCCTTTGCCATGCTAAGGGAGGCGTATGTTCAGGCATGCCAGTCAAAGAACCCGTTTTGGCCATCAAAGGATGCTTTGGCAGCCTGGGGACTTTGGCTGACTGCCAGAGATGCCTCAAAAGCCCTGGTTGAGACCAGAGAAAAGCTAGCGCAGGCAGAGAAGGAGAATGCCCGGCTTCAGGCTGAGATGGAGGCACTGTGCATGGACAAAGTAACATTCGCGTTTGTCACACAGGCCTCCACACAAAAGCTGAATGAGCCACCTTGCTGGCTCAGACTTGGGAGGAATGAGCCCAAGCCTTAGAGGCTGAGCTTGCCCAAGCCAGGTCTGCAGCCAAGTTTATGGTAGGGCAAGTAAAAGAGCAGCAGGAGGCTGTGAGCCATGTAGCTTGCCACCAACAGATCGCGGCGCTGGAGAGCCAGCTCCAAACGCGCAAAGCCCTAATCTCGGCTGTGTGCCCGGAGCTGCTCCCAACATTCGCTGATGACTTTTCTGGGGAACCGCTGCCAGAGGATGCTCCAGCAACCCTTCCCCACAATCCCACCTGGAGTGACCCTAAGGTCCCAGTCAAACCTGTAGAGACCTGGTCCATGACTAGGCAGACCACCCCCCTTGGCGAAGGCAGTTCAGAAAGGGCAGAGACCCAGGAGACGCAGGTCACCGAGACTAGGGTCCCCTGGCGAGCCACTGAGGCAAAGGCTATAGTGGACCAGCTGGGTCCATTGAATAGGTCAATGAGAATAATGTGGCTAAATGCAGTCATACATTCCCATCCCACGGCCAACGGTGAAGACCTGACCCAGTTGGCTCGGCTTTGTATGTCCCCCTCCGAGCTCCCGTGGCGGCTCGAGGCCTGGTTAGGTTTGAGGCCCAAGACTGGATGAGGGAGGTCGTTCAGATTTTGTGGCCTGGACAGAGTGCGAGCGTGCTCTATGTCATGGAGCAGCAGGGTCCTCGAGAGAACCCTGAGGCTTACGTGGCACGGAAGCAGCTCCTCGCCATTCTGGCCAAAAAGTTCCCTTTGATGCCCCATGGATATGACTTCAACCATCTCGAGTTTAAGACCCAAGAAATCAGAGTAATAGCTGGATGGTGAGGACAGCTCAATATTAACAAAATTTCACCAGCGTATCACTGAAGTCAATCTGCCTTACTGAAACGATAATTGAGGACATGTCCAAGTCCCCATCTTGGGAGATTTGTAATGGAACCACATTCACTGGTTATGTTGATGATAGCAGCTTTGCTGCAGCTTACCCCTTTCTGGGGGCTTTCCTGCAGGAATGCCTGCAGAAGAAGAGGAAAGAATTTGGGATGTATCTCAGAGATGGAATCTCTTCAGCCAGTGGCAGGAACTAATTAATCACAATCTATTAACAAAAGTAGGGAGTGTAATTAAATTTATTTTTCAACTAAAAAAAATAGAAAAATATTCATAACACCAAAAGTGGACATTTCTTTATAGCTTTAAAATTTGACAGATTTCATACCCTTGTAGAAACTTTTGAAAACCATGGAAATTAAAGAATTTTTAAAATGCAATATCCTAAACATAATTTCAAGCAGCTTTCTCCACTAATTTACTTTTTTTTTAATCAAAAATAAATTGCTAGCCCCTTCTGAAGTAGGCTTACTGAATTAATATAGCGTAGTGTTTGAGAGTTGGATACAACTCTGGAGACAGGAGTTTGAACCCCTGCTCAACCATGAAGATCCACTGGGTGACCTTGGCCAGCCTTAGAGGAAGGTAAAGACAAACCCCTTCTGAACAAATCTTGTCAAGAAACTCCATGGTAGGTTCACTTTAGAATCACCATAAGTGCGCCATGGGACTCACCCTGCGGCGCCATTTGCGGGATGGAGCGGGAGGCGGAAGATGGCAGCCCTTCCTGTTAAGTATTAGGCCTTCCAGTCCCCTGCCTAAAGGGTTAAAGTTTGAGTCTTGTTCCTCTGCTGCACTCGTGGTCAAGGTAGCTTGCCAGCCGGCTTGACCCAGCCAGTGTGATAAGAGATATCTGGTTTATCTCTCAGTTCCTGTGGGAAACATAAGGGATGTTTGGAAAAACAATCCCACAGTAGCTATAACTGCTGTGAGGAATTTCTCACTGCTCTTTCTTTCTTTCACTCCCCCTTCATCTGCTTGCTGTTTTGCATTTTCACAGCTCTCTCTCTCTCTGTCATGCTGAAAGAGGAGAGAGAAGCGCAATGGATTTTACCTAGCTTTGACTTCTTTATGTTACTTAAGCTGTTTTACAATAAAGTACTCAATAAAGTACAATAAAGTACAATAAATGGCCTCAACTCTGGCCTCTGTTCGTTTTCCTGGGGCCAAGATCAACCACATAACGGAGAGGCTAACCAGGCTGGTCAAGCCCACTGACCATAAGCCCCTCATTGTGGTTCATGTCGGAACCAATGACACTGCGAGGAGCAGCTTTTACCACATCGCAAAGGACTACGAGTTTATAGGGACAAAGCTTAAGGACCTTGGTGCGCAGGTGGTCATTTCATCTCTCCTCCCTGTTCAAGGATATGGCGCATGAAGAGAAAGGGCAATAGCAGAGGTCAACAACTGGCTCCGAACATGGTGCCGCCAGCAACGGTTTGGGTTTTTGGAACACTGTCTGAATTTCCATGAACGTGGGCTTCTGGCAAGGGATGGGCTGCACCTCACGAAACTTGGCAGGAATGTTTTTGCAAACAGTCTTGCACGGAGGATTAAGAGGTCTTTAAACTAAGTTCTGCTGGGGAGGGAGACAATATTATTCAGGGCAAAGACACGGCGAGTGCAGGGGGGAAAGGCCCAAATTATATTGACCAAGTAGTACAAGCGTCCAATGGCAGGAGGAGTAGAAACTATAGTACAGGACTTGCAGGAAGGGTCCAGGGACTTAAGTGTCTCTACACTAACGCGCAGAGTATGGGAAACAAGCAAGATGAACTTGAACTCCTAGTACAACAAAATAAATACAACTTGATAGACATCACTGAGACCTGGTGGGAGGAGTCTCAGGATTGGAATGTAGGAATAGAGGGGTATAGCCTATTTTGTAGAAATAGACCAAACAAGAAAGGAGGAGGAGTAGCCTTGTATGTCAAGGATGTTTTCACCTGTGAGGAGATCCATGACTTAAACCCAGAAAGCCAGGTCGAGAACATCTGGGTAAGAATTAAGGGAGCGAGAAACAATAGGGATATTCTGGTGAGGGTTTACTACAGACCTCCAACCCAGACTGAGGACCTTGATGACGCCTTCCTCAACTAAATAACCGTGCATTCAAAAAGGAGAGATATAGTAATAATAGGAGATTTCAATTACCCGGATATATGTTGGCAGTCAAACTCTGCCAAGACAGCAAGGTCCAGCAAGTTTCTTGCTTGTCTTGCAGACAATTTCATGGTCCAGAAGGTGGAAAAGGCCACAAGGGGATCAAATATTCTAGATCTGATCCTGACCAACAGGGATGACCTTGTTAATGAGGTAGAAGTGGTTGGATCTTTAGGGGGGAGTGACCACGCCCTATTGGAATTTGGCATTCAGTGGGAAGGACAAGATAAGTGTAGCCAGACACTCATCTTAGATTTTAAAAAAGCGGACTTCTGTAAACTTAAGGGGTTGCTGGCTGAAATTCCGTGGTCAAGAAGAGTGAAAGGGAAAGGAGTTCAGGAGGTATGGGAGTTCCTTAAAAGGGAGATACTGAAGGCACAGTCTAAAACTGTGCCAATAAGGAGGAAAAATGGAAGGCATCTGAAGAAACCAGAATGGTTGACTAAAGAACTCTCAGCTGAGCTAAGTGTTAAGAGAAACATGTACAGGAAATGGAAGAGGGGAGAAACCACCAAAGAAGAATTTAAGCAAGTAGCCAGGAGATGTAGGGAGAAGGTCAGAAAGGCTAAAGCACAGAACGAACTTAGGCTGGCCAGAGACATCAAAAACAATAAAAAGGGCTTTTTTAAATATGTCCGCAGCAAAAGGAAAAAGAAAGAGGCGATAGGGTCGCTGTGCAGAGAAGATGGCGAATTACTAACAGGGGGAAGAGAAAAGGCAGAACTACTTAACACCTTCTTTGCCTCAGTTTTTTCCCAGAAGGATACAAGCACTCAACCTGGCGGTTGGGGAGCAGGTGAGGAAGCAGGGGAAATGTGGCACATAATAGGTAGAGAGGTGGTACAAGAATACCTGGCCACACTGGATGAATTCAAGTCTCCAGGGCCAGATGAATTGTATCCTAGGATATTAAAAGAACTGGCAGAGGTCATTTCGGAACCGCTTGCTATAATCTTTGGGAAATCTTGGAGGACAGGAGAAGTTCCAGCAGAGTGGAAGAGGGCAAATGTTGTCCCTATCTTCAAGAAGGGAAAAAAAGAGGACCCAAATAATTATCGCCCAGTCAGCCTGACGTCAGTACCCGGAAAGATCCTGGAGCAGATCATTAAGCAGTCAGTTTCTAATCACTTAGAAAGCAATGCGGTAATCACGAGAAGTCAACATGGATTTCTCAAAAATAAGTCATGCCAGACTAATCTTATCTCTCTTTACGATAGAGTTACTAGCTTGATAGATGAAGGGAATGCTGTGGATGTAGCATATCAGGCTCATCCACAACCTGTCTTTCCCGAAGGGTTCGTCTGTTAATTATGCCATTCCCCGCAACCTTTGTTCAGTTCGTTATTCTTCTTTTGATCAGGCCGTCGGCCTGGTGAGGTTGTGCAACCAGGGGGTGCTTATGGTCAAGTGCGATATCCAGTCCGCCTTCAGGCTACTTCTGGTTCATCTGGATGATTACTGTCTGCTGGGATTCAAATTCAGTGGGTTTTGGCATTATGATAGGGCCATACCTTTGGGGTGCGCCATCAGTTGTGCTGCCTTCGAAACCTTTAGCACCTTCTTGGAATCGAGAGTCAAGCACCAGGCGGGATCCTCCCTGGTCACCCATTACTTCAACGACTTTCTGTTTGTGAGGAAGAGCGAGTCCAGGGATTGTGCCAAATTGTTGGAGGTGTTCCAGGAATTGGCACATGAGCTTGGGGCTCCTTTGGCACAGGAAAAGACTGATGGCCCTTCCACATCACTTTCCTATCTGGGCATCCAGCTTGACTTGGTCCTTGGAGTGTCCCGCCTGCCAGCTGACAAACTTGTGGGTATCAAGGAGCTCATCGCTTCCTTCAGGGAGTGGAGGAAGGCCTCCTTGAAGGAGGTGCAGACCTTGTTGGGGCACTTCAATTTTGCCTGCAGGGTCGTTGCCCCCGGTAGGGCTTTCTGTGCCAGGTTAGCGAGAATTATGTTGGATTTCAAGGCCCCCCATCATTGCATCCGTGTCACCAGGGGTGTTAAAGAGGACCTTGGAGTTTGGCTTTCCTTTCTTGACAACTTCAATGGGGTGTTGGTTTGGCAGGACAGATTCAAGCCCAGTCAGGCACTCCAGATCCAGTCCAATGCAGCTGGGTCAGTTGGTTTCGGAGTTTTCTTTCAAGGGCACTGGTGTGCTAGGCTTTGACCACAGGCATGGCTGGCAGGAGATGTGGTTAGGGATCTCACATTTTTGGAATTTTTTCTGATTCTGGTGGTGGTGTCCATATGCTTATGGCAACCATATTTATGAAAGGCCTCCAAGAGTCCCAGTCATCAACTGCTCTGCCAGGTCTTGCAAACTCAGGGCCATCGATTGAATCAGTCATTTTGTAGTGCAGTCTCCTCTTCCTCCTGCCTTCCAATTTACCAAGCATTGACATTTTTTTCCAGTGAGTCACATTCCATGTCATGATATGTCCAAGGTATGACAGTCTCAGTTTAACCTATTCTAGTGAGAATTCAGACTTGAATTGTGCCAAAACCCATTTATGTGTGTTTCTAGCAGTCCACGTTATCTGTAGTACTCACCTCCAGCACCACATTTTGAATGAATTGGTTTTCTTCCTGTAAGCTTTTTTCACTGTCCAGTTTTCACAATGATACATAGAAATTTGAAATACTATGGCCCATCTCAGAAATACATATATCCAAACTCTAAGGCACATCTATCCAAATTAGGGCTGGAAAGAATATTCACTGTTATTTGTTCCCAGCTTGAAAAATTAGTTTCCTGGTAGTTAGGAAACCCTCTTGAGAAGAATAGTGGATCAGCAATAATTTTGTATTTTTGAACTTTCCCTTACTGCATTTTCTGAGTACAAAATGGATTTCCTGACAGAAAACACTGTTTCCTGTGTAGAAAACATATTTTTGCAAAAAAAAAAAAAAAAAAAAAGATTGTGCAGGATAAAACTTTAGAATAGTCTAATACGGGAAAAGTACTGCTGAGGTATGTTCCTTTTCTCTCATAGTGGAGAGAAAATTGCTGTAATTATTTATCACTGCATGGATAGATGAAATAGTTGAGCATTCCCCGGTGGCATAGCTTGGAGCCTGTAGAAGAGGAGTAGGGGCAGGCAGGGGTACGGCAGACAGGATGGGGCTACAGCATGCGGGGTGGGGCTAGAGCATGAGGTGAGGTTGTAGCATGTGGGGGCATGGCTACAGTGCATGGGGGTGGGCAAGTAAGGAGTGGCAGCACCCCAAAAAAGTTGCCACCAGGGACGCACCATCCCATTGCCCTCCTGTCCCTACGCCACTGGCACTCCTATCCCTAATCCAAGCATCCTGAGTCACGAAAACATGATTCCACAAACAGGAAAATGCTTTAGATTTTATCAGAATTGCTGAGATGCCTGGGACTTCCAGTTGCATGGTGCGTGCGAGTGGTCACACGGAATGAGCTCCGCAACTTCGTGCTATCTCCCGCTGGAATCCAGTCACTTTTTTTTTCATCAGATAAGCGGCTAGACACCCCCCCGGTAAAGGGGGTGCGGAAGTGCTCGAAGGGGGCTCCGTAACTGGTGCCGAGCTCCTTCTGACAAGAGGGAGCGGGAGGCTTCAGGGGGGCCGAAGGGCTATGACGGATCCAGCAGGGACGCCATGTTTGTGGCACAAGTGCCGCCGCCGACTTTTTAAAAAAGAAGACACGATTTTGAGACAGCAAGCAGCTGATCTAGTTTTTATTTCATTGATACTGCAACAATTTGGAACTTGCAGCGGTGAACAGGAGTGGCAATACATAGTGACCCAGCTGACTGTGAATATGTAATGGTGGAAAAAAATTTTTTTGAAGACTACAACTTCTTAAGATAGACTGTATACTAAGAATGTAATGGATTTCACTAGCAGATTTGATTAAAAGAGCATAAGCAGAGAGTTTCAGAGACGGGACCGAAGTTTGTGCTTTTTTTGCCTCTGCTTGGTATGAAGAGACTGGTCTGGATTGAGAATACGGTTACCCTTGGTTTAAATTTAAGTTTTTGCCTTTCTGGTTTTGACCTCCATTTTGATTGAACTGACTTGGAATTTTGGAATCTTGGTACATATTGGATCTGTGTTTGTTTGGGACCTTACATCTGTGTTTTCGGGAGTATAGGATTTAAGAAGTGGCTGCCGAACTCTTGTGGATTATAGTACTTTTTTTGGTGATGAGAAGGGACAATTGCCTTTTGGATTTTTTTTTCTTTCTTTTTTTGGTCTTTTGGTCTATTGAACAACATTGAACATTTGGAACAATGAACATGGAATATTGATATTTGGAACTGTGACATTTGGATCGTGGTTTGATTTTTAAAATTGGGGACTTTGTTTTGCAACTGCATCGTTTCTTTTATTTTTTTTGTCCGTTTGGCTTTTGAGAACAATCAGAGGATTTAAAATTATTCATAAGGGAGTGTTTTTTGAGGCTGTGCTGGAAGGACAGAAAGACAGAGAGACTTTTGCCCCCATGCAGCAGAGCAGCTCAGATTTCTGTTATCAACATTGGAAGGAGAAGAAGTTCTCACAGTCAAGGTCTGGGAACAGTTCCAGAAGAGAGAGGAGATTCAGCATCCACTGGGAGGGGGAAGTGAAAGAATTGGGCCTAGGCACAGCCCACTGATTATATTGAATGAGCTTACTGTATGATTCTGTTGAATGAATTTCATGAATGAATCGAATACAATATACTAGATTTTAAAATAAGTGGTCTTTTCTACATAGCTATATATAATCCTATAGAATATACATACACACACACACACACACACACACACACATATAAATTCTATATATATAAATTGATACGTAAGATACTTGTATAATCTACATATAATTTACATAATCTACATATATACAGTTATTTTTATTTCTATTTTATTGATATAGTGACTGGGTAGTAGTGTTAATTTCAATTTAAAGTAATTAATTCAAGTTAAGGATATATGTGATTGATGTGAATGATTTATACATGCAATGAATTGGATCTAATGTGAAGGATTTATAGATATAACAATTTGAATTTTATTAGGATTTGAAATTACAAGGTTATAAATAGTAAGTTTTTTCTGTGCTAACTGTAAAAAATATAGGTATAAGGAATTGATTTTTACATTGAATATTGATTAAGGTAACAAAAAGCAAAAGCAACTTGTATTAGGTACTAAAAAAAGAGAGAGAGAGAGAGAGAAATCAAAAATGGACCAAAGGACAAGAAGAGGAGTGGCGGCAGCTGCAACAACAACAACTTCCCAGGCAACCAGACGGACATCAGTGGATATGCCCCAGAAACCTCAAGATTTCATGTCACAGATGATGGAAGAGTTTAAAAGCATGAAAGAAGATATAAGAAGTGATATAAAAGAAACAAGGAAAGAGATGAGAGCTGACATGAAACAAGAAATAGACAAACTGGGGAAGAAATTGGAAAATATAACAAAGGAAGTGACAAAGCTAAAGATAGAAACAAAGGAGATAAAACAACAAATTAAACAAGTCAAAAAGGAAATGACTGAGATGAAGGGGAAGCAACAAGAAGATGAATTTCAAATTACTCAGCAGGAGTTATGATATCGGGAAAGATGCCTTCAATTTAGAGGTGTTCCAGAGGCTTCAGCAGAGAATCTATACGAAAAAATTGTACTGGCTTTGGCAGAATTCATTGACATGGAAGAAGAAAAGATGGAGACATATATTGACAGAATGTTCAGAGTTTCCTCCAGAATAGCGAGAGAGAGGAAATTACCAAGAGACATTATTATAACGTTCACGAGCACTATGGTTAGAGACAAAATATTACAGTGAAGCTACGATGGACTACTGAAGATTGAAGACAAAGATGTCAGAATTTTTAAAGATATACCTTATCAAATCGTAAAGAAAAGACAAGAATATAAACCGTTGGCCAACCTTCTGCAAAAGCATCAGATTAATTATCAATGGGAAAAGGTTGAAGGTTTGTCCTTTACTTATAAACAGCAGAGATATAGGATTAATTCAATACACAAAGCAAAAGAAATGATGGATAGATTGAAGAAAGATTTACAAAAGGACACCTCTGAAGGAGAGAAAGATCATGAACCTCTAGAGAAGGAAAGAGAACAACTACAAGGAGAAGAAGAAGATGGAGAACAAGAGGAAGTAATAGAAGCAGTGCAAGGAACTGTGGAACAAGAAGAAGGGGAGGTAGACGAAGATGTACTGAAGGAATAAGCTAAACTTCAGTAATAAAATACTAATATAACCTGCAAAATGGATTTGAAGATTTATTCTTGGAACATTAAGGGGTTTAACTCTGAATACAAAAGAAGACAAATTTTTCACCATCTAGAGAAGCAGAATATAGATATAATATGTCTGCAAGAAGCTCGAATTAGAACTCAAGATTTGAGATATGTCAGGAATTTGAAATTAGGTAGCTGTTTCGCAGCTACAATTGATAAAAAGAAGAGGGGAGTTTTGATATACGTAAACTCAAAATTTGGTGCAAAGCAAATTTTTCAGGATAGCAATGGTCGTTATATAGGAGTTGAAGTTACTTTGAAACAGGATAAAATATTAATAGTTGGAATATATGCACCAAACAGAGCTAAAGGTGAATTCTTCCCTACAATACAGGAAGAGGTATTGAGATATCTCAATGAAACAGGAAATTCTAACATGATTGTTTTGGGGGATTTTAATGGAGTAATCAATCCCCAGGTTGACAGGACAATGCAAAAGTTAACTCCCCGAAACAACGGCAAACTTTCTAAGAGCTTCTTTAATATGATGGATAATTTAAATTTATATGACACTTGGAGATACAAGAACGGGCAACTGGATGGACATACATTCTATTCGGATCTACATAGGTCAATGTCAAGGATAGATATGATGTTGGTATCTAAACAACTTTCGTTGAAAACTACATATGTGGACATAGTTCCCAACTTATGCTCTGATCATAATCCAATACAATTAAAGATAAGGATTAAAGTCAGAGAAAGAACATGGAGATTGAATGAGGAGATTTGGAATAAGAAGAAATATATAACAAAAGCAAAAACAGAGATGATTAATTATTTTAATGAGAATTTGACATCGGAGCTCTCGATGAAAACCATTTGGGATACAAGTAAAGCTGTGATGCGTAGTAACTTTATCAGATGGACTGCAGAGATCAGAAAAGAAAAGAGAAACACTGAGCAGCGAATTTTGGAAAAGATGAAAGAAACTGAACGACAGATGAGACAAAATCCGTCGGATAAACAGATTAGACTACAGATGAAGGTACAGCAAGCTGAATTAAATCAACTTAATTTGGAAGAAATAGAGCAACAGATAAGGGGAATGAACTACAATTTCTTTGAACAAGTTAATAAACCTTCTAAACTTTTGGCAGGTTTGCTGCATAAAAGAAGGGCCAGAAATATCATAACTGAGATTAGAACAGGAGAAGAAAGAAATACAAAACAAGAGGGAATAAAACAAGCTTTTTATAATTACTACGTGAAACTGATGAGCAAGATCTCAAAGGAGAAAAAACAACAAGAAGTGGAAGAATTTTTGGAGAAAATGAATAAAATGAGATTTAATGAAGACCAAAGATCAATCCTGAACAATTCTATTACCATGATGGAAGTAGTTGAGGCTATTAGGAATTTGAAGAACGACAAAGCTCCGGGACCCGACGGCTTTACTGCAAGATATTATAAGATTATGGAACATGAGATTTCAATACCTTTGCAAAGTACTATAAATTAAATAATAAAAGAAGGAATACCAGATACTTGGAAAGAAGCTAATGTTGTGCTGAGCCTGAAAGAAGGAAGAGATCTGAGAGATGTAAAGAATTATAGACCAATATCACTTTTGAATACAGACTACAAGATTTTTACTTCAATTTTAGCAGCAAGGCTTTAAAACGTGCTGTTAGAGGTAATTGATGAGAACCAGAATGGCTTTCTACCCAAAACATCTTTGAGAAATAACATCAGAACGGTCTTAAATGTAATCGAATATTATGAAAAGCGTAATGAATGGAAAATGGCCATGGTATTTGTAGATGCGGAGAAAGCTTTTGACATGATCAGCTGACCATTCATGAAGATGGCAGTTAAACAGATGCAGGCAGGAGAAAAATTTGTTGCATGGATTGAAGCAATTTACAGCCAACAACAAGCTCGACTGGTTATAAACAGTGAAAGAACACAAATGATAGAACTGCACAGAGGGATAAACTGCTGTTTATCTTGACAATGGAAATACTTAACAATGCTGTAAGAGAAGATAAAGAAATAAGAGGAGTTCAAATCAAGAAATATCAATATAAGTTAAAAGATTTCGCTGACGATTTTGTCTTATTATTGGATGACCCAGGGAAATGTATTGAAAAATTGACTACTACAGTGCAAGAATATGGAGAATTCTCTGGTTTTAACGTTAATAAGGAAACAACAGTCTTCTTAACCAAAAATATGACTGAAAGAGAAGAGATGGAATTAGTACAAAAAACAGGATTTAAAACAGGACAAAAGGTAAAATATCTAGGTATTTGGATAGCCAAAAGAAACAATGAGTTATTTCAAAATAATTATGAAAAAAAATGGAAAGAAATAACAAAAGATTTGGAAAACTGGACTTCCATGCGTTTGTCAGTGATGGGGAGGATAGCTGCAATAAAGATGAATGTTTTGCCAAAAATGAACTTTTTGTTCCAAAATCTTCCCATAATAACGAACATGAAACCTTTCCTACAATGGAAGAGAGAACTAACCAAGTTTATATGGCAAGGGAAAAAACCTAGGATAAAATGGAATACCATGACAGATCTAAAAAGTAGAGGAGGAATGGGACTACCAGACTTTCAAATATACTATAAGGCAGCGGCTTTTACGTGGATAAAAGACTGGATAGACCTTCAAGAATGTTGGCATTGGAAGGTGCTGACTTGAGAATGGGGTGGCATGCCTATATGTTTTATGATAAAGCAAAAATAGATAAAGATTTTACACATCACTATATCAGAAAATCGCTTTTGAAAATCTGGGACGATTATAAAACTAAAAACATAAGGCAGCTCTCCACCTGGGTCTCACTGCAAGAGGCTTTTTTTGGCAGATGGACAGATACAGATAAATGGTGGCGATATGATGATATAATTGAGAGATCAACGTCCAACAATCTTAAGATTAAAACAAGGGAAAATTAGAACAAGAGGGAACAACACTAAGTTGGTTCCCTTACAGACAATTAGCAGAAAGATTTCAGATGGATATAAAAACATATGGAATTGAACTCAAAGAGAAAACTGGAGTAATTAAATGGCTGTTCGAAAATCCGCCTCATTTACTTGCCCAAATGCATCAAGAAATATTACATCAGGAGAGGCAAGAAGAAACAGTAAATGCAACAATGATTTCATGGGCTCAAAACATCGGATATTTAATTCAATTAGAGTCTTGGGAGCAGAGTTGGAAAAAAACACAGAAATTTACAGTAGCTCAGAATTTGAAAGAGAACTATTATAAGCTATTTCATAGATGGTACATGACACCAGACAAATTAAAAAAGATTTATAATACAAGTACCGGACACTGTTGGAAATGTCAGAATGAGGTCAGTACGATATATCACATGTGGTGGACATGTCCCAAAGCTAAGAAATATTGGACTGGAATACATAATAAAATTTGTGCATTAGTGAAAGTTCAGTTTGCTAAGAACCAGAATTGTATTTGTTAAATATGACTGATATATTAGAAGGTACTGGTATAAAGAAGCATTGGAGAATATTACTGTATATGATAACAACAGCTCGTATTGAATATGAAAAGTTGTGGAAAACTCAGCAAATACCCACAATAGAACAATGGTGGGGTACACTGATTGAAAACAAAAATGCTGACATGGTCTCTCAGAGACTAAAAGAGAAATCAGACAATGAGATACAAAAAAAATGGCAAATTGTAACGGGTAATTGCTGGGTTCTACCAGATGGAAATCTGTAATTCATGATTTAAGATAAATTATGAGGGGGCTACAGGATATATATCATGAAGCGGGAATATGGAGATGGAAATGCAAGAATGAACAAGTAATATTAGCAGTAAAATGTAGTACAATATTTTAAGCATGTTAAGAAATCTTGATAATGAAATCTAGATCAGTGTGGAAGATCAGAAATATTTCAATTAAGCTGACAGTTATAATTTTGTTTTATATGTGAATTTTGAATAAAATGATTATAAAAAAAAAAGAATTGCTGAGATGCCTGTGTGTGAATGCATTAAGATTTACTGAATTTGGGGGGGGAGGGGCATCAGTTATTGGTTTTGAAGGTTAGGTTTATAGTTATTAAATACTAGGCAGTAGTGTGACAATGATAGACATCTAGAAGAAGTATATCTTGTAAATTATCTTAGAACCAAAAGCTGATGAGTTAGAAGTCATTTATATGTATTATTGGCCTCTTTTAAGTTTAGCTGTAGTCTAATTTAATTTAGTATTAGGTTAGATATTAGAGCTTCTTTCTCTGTTTTTTTAAATCCCTGTATGTTGTTTTGTATATTAAATACATGTTAATAAGAATATTTTTTTAAAAAAGGATTTGTTGAATTTTTGTTACACTGATTGCAGTTAAGAAAACATATGTGTGCTTTTCTAATTATAGACTGCAACATCAAGTGTTTTAATACTGTAAACATCCATTATTACCTTTATTTTAGTTAATCATTGAGTATGATAGTTTGGTTAATTTCAAAGGTAAAGATTTTAAACCAACAAGTAGTAATTGAAGCTTGAAAGGGGGATTATCTTTTTGGCCATCTAGACAGTCCTCCTGAGTTTTACAACACACAGCAGAGTCTCCTCCTTTGTCCCAGGCAACTAAGTTTTGAAGCTCTTAACCCTGGGACTTTTTCTGATTAAGGTAGGGGTGGAAGAAAAATTGGATTTTCAAAATTTTTGCAACCCTTTCCTTCCCTTCCCTGTTCAAAAAAAGAGATAGTAGTAAAATCATGGATTGCATTTTTCAGCTTCATTGTGGTAAGACTTTTAATGCAGGAATTTAACTTAAGTTTAACGTGTAGTTAAAAATAAATGTAATGGTTGAAATTTCCTCTCTTCTAATGTAATTAAATTTGGACTCTTACTTCATTAACAATTAACTAAACCACCAACTCTATCTTACTTCTGCCTCCACTAGTGCAAAGTTCACAGTATATGGATGACTGGAAGCTGAGCAGTCACACCTGGCCATACTGGCAAGGGGATTCTGGGAGTTGTATTTAAAAACATTAGTTTACAAGCTCTGTTGAGCAGTACTTAGGACAGGTTACATGGTAAATGTTTGTCCAATGTGTCACCATTAAAAGACTGACGTATTTATGTGACATGGGGATAGGGAAGGGTAGGGAGTGAATTTAACATACAGTGACCCTATCAGTATGAAAAATGGGTGTCATTCCACAAATGGTGCCTTTGCATACCTTAAGGCTTTTCAAGGACAAAGAAACCCTCCTGTGAGCAAAATAATGTAAGATTATCTTACCTGGGTAACCATCATAGACCCAATCACATTGGTTTTGTACACCTCCAACATGTTTTCAGGTGTCTCAGATTCCAGAGTACTTTCCTTTATAATTCCAGCATTGTTGATCAACAAATTCAACCCGGATCCTTTCAGCCTTTCAGTGACTATGGCTGCAGCAGCCTTGACACTAGATGCATCAGATGTGTCTGCAGTGGCCAAGCGGAACCGTAATGAAAGAGATTATTGAGAGCGTGGGCAGCAGTTTCAGGCCCTTAATAAGGAGCAACAACACTAAAGACAAATAAACATTTTTCTAGTCCAACAGTCTATTGCTGAGTTACCACATAAGGTAACAACGTGCCAGATATTTCTAATTGCTGTTTAGTGGGGTGACTAATTGTTACTGCCCTGGCTAGCCTGAGCTTTTACAAACAACCCTTGTGCACTGATCACCCTGCAAAAATGGGACTCATGTAGAAACACGAAATAAGTTTTAACGTATCTAATTTCTTGGGTCTGAAAAGCAGTCCACCCTTTAGTCGTAAACCAAACCATGTTAACTTTTAGATGCTTTTCAATAAGAGGAATATCAACAAATCCAACCATTCTTTGATCGCTCCATCCTAGATCACGGCGCAGCTTTCTAGCATTCTCTAGCACCTCATGATCTGGTGGATCCCCAGAGGCCATTAAGCTTAACAACCCCGCTGCAAAACAGAGACTGTGGTGTTCATGATTGAAATCTATTAAAAGCTTTCTTTTCTTTTCTACAATCTCACTAGAGGGGATGGCTTTTAATGTTCAGCGGGTGCCTGCATCTCTTGGGGAGTGGATAATGGTAACCACAAGGCATGCATCTGTACACATCTCTGCTTTACTCTGCATGAGATTTTGTACACAATTTAGAAATTCTTCAGCATTAAACTCTTCTCTGATTTTTCTGACTGAAAAAAGTGGACTGCATAATCTGCCACCTTCCAATCTCAGTTGCATACTATCTCTGTGTTGAATTCTTCTATTGACATTGTCAAGAACCCTTTGTATGGCATCATGCAGTGCATACCTTGTCTGAGCAAATGAATACAATTGTTCTAAATCTCTAAATCAATATTCTTCACCAATTACTTCTGCATTATGGGCAAGGATGCGGCCAATTCCAGTCACAAACTCTCTCAGTGATAATGGGTAATGGCTGCTCTTTGTCTTCCTCTGGAAAGAGGGGCTCTTGAGAAGACTGCTCCTCCAGAGCAGGGGTCTCTTCCTCTGGAGGGAGGGTCTCTTCCTCCAGAGGAAGAGACCGCCTGCTCTGAAGGGAGAAGGCCTTGAGCTACATCATATTCCAGAGAGAGAAGGGAATTATGATTATCTTCTTCTTCTTCTCCTGAATGTATGGGTGTAAAAGAGGAAGAAGAAACAGGGTCAGAAATACCTGCCCCTGATTGTATCATCTTAAAAGAGGTTGAGGGAGTGAGTTCCTTTTCCCCTTCCTGTATCATATCTGTACCTGATTGCATTGTGCCTAAAGATGCCACATCACACTCTGGATAATCGCAGTGGTTTTTAATCTGATCAATCACACAGCTCACTTGAGGCTCCAATTCCTCCAGAAAATCACCTACAAGGGCCTTTAAAAAAGCTTCCATTCTGATTGAGTATTTTTTGAGAATGTCAACCTTCTTCTGTTGCTCCTCAATTTTCTGAAGCGAGGAACCAAGATGGCACCGAGGCAGCAGCTGCCGTAAAGAGCTCCTCTGAAAGTTTATCTCTTTGCTATCTTTTTGTTGCCTTTTTGTATAGTTTATGAAGCTGCTGCTCGAATTACTATTTTTGTTACTTCTGTCTACTTTGAATCCTGATTTGTGATTTTTGTTTCGGGATTGTTTGAGAGGACTGCCCAATCTTATTTTTGTATGTTCTATAGTTATATAGTGTTTTTATTAGGTTCCAGCTTTTAGTGTTTTCTGGCAGTTGTTGCCCCTGTAGGTAGTTTTTTTAGTCCTTAATGGTGATTTTTAACTCTGATTTTAGTGGACAAGCTGATTTTTTTTATTGTTTTCTATTGTTCTTTTTTTAACCTCTTTAATATTGGAATTTTTAAACATTCAGTTACAAAACTCTGAGGTTTTAATAACTTCAACATTTTTATTACTTAGGGTTTTAATTATATAAGATTCTAAGATTTTAAGACTTTATTTGCCTGGGCAGCTGTGATCATTTGACAATTAATCTACCTGAAGCTTTCAGAAGGCCAGCTGAGTGCTAGCTGAGTGCTGGCAGAGTGGAGCCCAGGCAAACCACAGCCGGGTTGTTTACATCACAGAAGGCACTTCTATTCATTATTATTCCTTAAGCACTGCTGTCTTGCCATTCTCGTCTGGATTGTGGACTGTTGATGGTATATTTACCCAAGTTGAAGAAGCTTATATACGACGATCCTTCTCCATAGCTGTTTGCATTTCTGGCACTGTCTCTATCATCTTTATTTGCCCACAATTTGGAACTCACAGCTGAAATGCTAAAGTGGTGAGCAGAGGCTTGAGGTATGAGGTTGTATCTTTGACCTGTTGGCTGGCCGAAGAGGAGGAGGAAGGGAGGATATAGAACTTTTCTACCATTCCATGAAGGTCAGATACTGATTGATGATGTGGGGCAGCGAGCTGTGAACCGAGAACTATTTATTATCCCTTTGTCTGAGGGTCCTACAGCGTTTGGTAGAGAAGAGACTGAACTACCAGTGAATATTGACAGTAACAAATGCTGATAAGCTCTGCTTTTGAGTATGAGGAATTACCTCTGGGGTGTTCTGATGAAACTTTGATAGAGCCTGTGAACAAAGAGGAAGGAAGAGCACAAACAGCTGCTGCCTACTACAGTCTGGATGTAGACCTGAGTTCAAGAGGTGCACCCTGGGTCTGATATGCTACTCAGACTATTTGCTTCAGGATTGTAAATTTGAATTGCACTGCCTTCTTTGTGAAAACCGTATTTTTTTAGACTCTATTTTTCTTTTCTGTTTTTTTAGATCTTCAGATATATGCCGATTATATGTTTTTATTTTTATAGTCATATATATACCTATATATCTGCTTAGCTATTTAATTATTTAGTTAATTAATCATTATTTACTTAATTCAGTTCTTTTTAACTTCTAGTTGAAAGCCAATTAATATGACTTCTAGAAAGAGCGTTCGGGGAAGTCCTACTTACTCTTCTCCCCCCAAAAATAAGCAGCTCAAGATTGATGAGTTTTTTAAACCCGATAGGCAGCTATTAGATGTTTCTAAATTTACAATTCCTACCTTTAACAGGTTTGATGCTCTAGAAGAGGAAAACTTAGAGCCCCAGTATTTACAAGGCAGAAACAATATAATTAAAAGCAACCAAGTAGATGGGAGTAGACATGATGACATTCAGGAGAGTATTTCTTCTTCTTCTGATAGGATGCTTTTAGAAAAACAATATAATTTGGTGGCGGTAACTGTAAAAAGTATTTATAGGGAATTAAGAAATATCTCAGATAAACTAGATTGTCTCCACTATAAAAAAAGAAAGTCATACATTTCCTTCGAAAACGATCACTAAGAAACAGGATGGTATCAAAGTTGCAAATACCATTCCTATAACCCAGCTTCCTTCATTCTCTGTAGCTAAGAGCTTTCTAAAGGATATGAATCTCTCCCTTCAGGTTAATCAGGTTGCTTTAGCTATATTCCCTTATAGATAATTTATTCCTTGGTGGAACACAATGAGCTGTGCTAGAAAGCATGTCAGTACTATACTACGTTGTTACTGCCCTGGCTAGTCTGAGCTTTGGGGGTATTAAAAGATATCCCTTGATATCATAATTCGGCTTCACTTCTCTATTCCTTTCCATGTGCTTGCAAGGCCACCGGACAAGCACATAAACAAGCTCGGCCGTTAATAGCCATAATATTCAAATTACAATACAGGCAGGCCAGAAATAGCTGACTCACTGCTTTAGGAGACCTCCAGGCAAGTACTCTAATTAAGTATGCACGCCACTTACAAAAGAGCCTCTGCCCCGCGATGGCAGCTTGATGGGTAAACTATACAATACCCATGTACTCTGCGTTTGTATACTGGCTATTCTATTGAGAACCGCTACAATAACTCAGTCATTCAGATTCTGACCTTTCGGAGGCTTTGTCTCCAACTCCAAATCTATTGTTTTCCCCCCAGTACGGCATAGCCTGCAGTCACAATTCTCCTTATAAAAACCCTTGATTCCGAGACCTTCCTTGGATTGCTCCCGAGTTTCATCCCGCCTTGCTGCCGCTTTGCTTGACAAGCTTCCCCTCAGTTCCACATGCTGAGCTACATCGCACCCCAGCTTCACTCTCTATTTTTCCTGGGCTTCAGGACAGGTGAAGTATCACCCAAACCAGCAATCCCTCTAAAACTCCCTCTATACCACTCCAACCTTTATTTTCTTTAGTTATCTGGTATGAGTGTGTCCCATACACTGTTTTGCTTGTATTTAATAAACACCATTTATTATTTCAACTTCTGTGTTCTCCTTGACTCGACCCGACCCCGTAGACATAGAGTTCAAGATCTCGCTAAATTACCTTGCCTCTCGTAACACTAAGCAGTGCTCTGAGCTAATTTTCCCCACCTTTAGTTGAGCACATTTTGGTGTCCCTCCCGGGACCCCCAGTTCACAGGGTAACAACATTTACCAATTAAGGCAGTTGATCTTTCATTTATTAAATTTAGTACGCCTCTCTCCAAATGCAAAAATTTATCCTAGTATTTAGGTCAGCTAGAATACCTTCCCTCTTTATGAAGAGGAGAGTTTCTGTTACTAGGTTGGGTGTGGTACCTACCCGAGTATTTCTGGATACAGTGAAGAAACCTTTATTACCCTATTCAGTATCGAATAATTCCAAGGTTTGGGGAGAACATGGTTCTAAATCAACTTTTAAGTTTGAAAATTGCAGTTTAAAAGTTTCATCCTTGGTCTCCCCTAACAAAGAATTCCACTGTAAGCAGCAACACCCTGTATTGACAAATTCTTCTGAGAAAGGCTGCCCACAAGACCCATTTAATATCTCTAGGGTCAGCGAAGAAGAGCAGCTAATAGACTCTTATAAATGTTTACCCCTGACTAAAAAAAAGCCATCATAAAAAGATTGGGCGTCTTAAGAGAAAGACTATCTGCGATGAGTAGGATAGAACTGGATTTAGCTTCAGCTCCTATGGAACAGGATGATTTGATAATGTTTGAATCCCCTTTCAGTAATAGAAATACCATCTCTAGTCAAGCACGTCAAACAACAGCGAATTGGTTAGAGATGAGGAAATTGGAGCCTCATGAATTAGATGAAAGGAAGACTAAAAATGAAGATACTATATTGGTAGATATACACCAAGTACATTGTAATCCTTATCTACTAATAAATGCGTCAGTGGTAACTTCAGAGGCAACCTATGAAATCCAGGTTTTGACACAACAATGACAATCAATATATTCAACATCTGGACTTTCCTGTTTGTCTTGGAATCTAGCAGGCTGGAGGAACAAACTAGAGGATTGTGACTTTCTAGATTATATAAAGCAATTTCAGGTCCTGCTGTTCCAAGAAACCTGGCTAAAGCATGATATTTGGCTTCCTGGATATGTGGCCTATTCAAATACCGCACACTCTTCTTCTAAAGGTGGTAGACCGAGTGGTGGCCTGGCTATATTGATATCTATTTCTCTTTCAGCTTCAATTATTCCTCTTAAAGGATTAGCTCCATGCGCCATGGCCGTTTTTATTAAAAATGTACACCTCTGTTATATTTTTGTTAACATCTATGTTCCTCCCCCCACCTCACCATATTATGATCCAGATTACTGGTATAAGCTAGAAGAATATCTATGCGAGTTAGAGTATGAATTTCCTTTAGTTCCATTGGTAATTGCTGGTGACTTTAATGCATGCATAGGTTCATCTAACCAAGATAGTGCTAAGGCTTTAGGAGGCCCAACTGAGTTGTGGGAAGGCTTGGAAATTCGAAAGTCTAAAGATAAAAAGATTAATGATTTTGGCCTCATTTTTTTTACTTTACTGACAAAACTAAATCTAGCTTTAATAAATGGTTCCCATCTTGACAATTCCAAGGGAGAGTTCACTTTTATAAATAACCTTAGAGCAAGTACAGTTGACTGTACAGTTGACTATGTGTTAATTTCACATGAGCATCGATCCTTGTTCCTTTCTTTTACAGTTGACCCAGTAGCTGGTAGTGATCTCCAGCCACTTAGATTTTCCTTGCAGTGGTTTAACAGTACTGCTACAAATACTGCTCACCACCTTAATTCTGAACAAGCCCAATTAACCTCTGATAAAAGGATCAAATGGAATCCCCTGTTGCAATCAGAATTGCAACAGAGGCTTTACTCTGAGGAATTTCTGAAATTAAGAAAAGATCTGATTCAAGTATCCAGTGTTGAGTCTGCAAATCAGCTGTATACACAAACAACAAACTCCCTGAGACTCTTTTTTTTAAAAAAGGTACCCCACTCAGAAAATCATCAAACCAAAAGCGATAATGCTTGGTTTGATAAAGACTGCAGGAATCTAAAAAGGCGAATGGGAAAAGCCATCAAATTATACCGATCCACTAACTCCTCTGAAATTCCCTCACGCTTCTATGATCTTCGTAAAAAATATAAAAGATTAATTAGTGAGAAAAAAAGGATATACTACAAGGAACAGTGGAAGGAACTAAGCCTAGCACTCCCGCAAAAGAATCCATCAAAATTCTGGGATACAATTGCAAGGCTCGAAAAAAGGTCATCTCCAATTTTAGAAGGGACTATTTCTAAAAACAACTGGGAAAGCTATTTTGGAAAGATATTTAATGATTCAGACCATCTTAAGATTATTCCCCAGGACTATACTGGATCTAGATGGGAACATACTTGGGAAAATATTTCTATAGATAGGGCTAACTCATTAATACTAAAACTAAAGAAAGGTAAAGCACCTGGTGAAGATGGGCTCCCATCAGACTTTTATATTGCATTTTCTGACCGGTGGGCTCCAATTTTTGCTTCATTATTTTCTTTAATTAATAATGCAGGAGTTACACCACCTAATTGGTCATCTGCTATTGTAGTTCCAATCTACAAAAAGGGTCCTAGAAATGATCCAGGAAATTATAGGCCCATTAGTCTCTTGGATATTTCTGGGAAAACAACCTGGCATAAATTTTCCCAGAAACATCCAAGAGACTAATGGGCCTATAATTTCCTGGATCATTTCTTTATGTTGAAATATGTTATTGACAAATATTTGGCAGGAACTGTAAAGCATATTTTTGTGGCATTCATTGATTTGAAGGCTGCTTTTGACTCTATTTTGCGGGAACGTCTTTGGGTTAAATTACAAACTATGGGCATTGATAAGAATCTTCTAAAATGTATAATATCCCTTCACTCAAACACACCCTTGAAAGTCAGAGTTGATGGCACACACCTTTAAGACTCGATAACTGTCTCTAAAGGAGTAAGACAAGGGTGTCTGCTTGCTCCCCTTCTTTTCAACTTATTTATAAATGATGTAGTTGAGTTCTTAAAAGGTGACCAATTTTTCCCAGTTAAAATTGGAAACAGGAAATATTCAGTCCTATTGTATGCAGATGATGCTATTCTGATTTCCTATACTCAAGTAGGCCTGCGTAGATTGTTGAATCAGTTTACTTTATACTGTAAGAATGAACAACTTTCCATCAACTATCAAAAAACAAAAGTGATGGTATTCGGTAAATCCAAAAAAATTTATAACTGGCTACTTGATGGGAATAAATTGGAACAAGTCCCCTCCTTTAAATATCTTGGTGTGGTCTTCCACTGGACTGGTAAATGGTCCTCACAGGTTCAATCAAGTACCTTGTTAGCTGAAAAAACGTTAAATGGTTTATTAAGATTCTATCACACAAAAGGGGGCAATATGATTCAACCAACTTTAGAACTCTATAGGCTCAGAGTCCTGCCAAAACTGCTGTTTGGAGCACCACTGTGGGCTCTGGCCAATTTAGATACATTAGAGAGAGCACAAAATAGATTTCTGCGCAGACTTGTGGTAGTTCCCACTTCCATAAAATTAGCATTGCTCCGTGCAGAGTTAGGTATAATACCAATTAGAACAGAGGCTCTTAGATTAGCCCTCCTTTTTTGGTTAGAAATTATTTTTAAGCAGGTATCTGAGCTCCTTCTGATGTCCTTTGAAGATCCTGGTCCAAATTCATGGATGCATAAAATGCAATTGGTTGTCATGAATTTGGGGTTCTCTGTTCCTTTTTTCCTGACTCAAGGGTATGATATAGCAAAATTACTTATACTTCAAAGACTCAAGGATATAGCGATGCAATCCCAGATGACTGAGATTAAGTCCTGCCAATCTAATACATTTTTTATTTCTTTCACTCCGCTGAACTCATCCCTTCCTCATTATCTGGTTGATGTTCCAACTTTTAAAATGAAGTTAGCCTTTCTGCATGCTAGATTGAATGTTCTCCCACTGGCAATTTGGATGGGCAGGTACAAGAATGTGCCTATGAAGGACAGAGCATGTGTTTCAATAGAAGATTTAATTCACGTTCTGCTTGAGTGCCCTATTTATAACGATTGTAGGAGCAAGTATATTTTTCCTTTATTGAAGTCTTTTAAGGGAAATTCCTCCTTTGTGAGGGTATGTTTTCTGCTATCTGATACTGTGAAACATATGTCTTTTAGAAGATCTAAATTTCTTGTTAGGGCCTTACAATTATATGCTATAAAGAACAAAGAGGGGTATGGAAAGTGATTTATCTATTGTTGATTATATATTTCATGTAAATTGGCTGGATTATCCTTTCTCATTTTACTTTACTTTATTTTTATTTTTGTGCAATGGCTGGCTGCTAAAATGCAATAAACTTGACGTGACTTGAAGCAACTGATAGATTGTGGTTAGCACCATACATTTCTCTACAACACTTTTATTCATCACCACAGTCTCTTCCCTCAGATGGGTTGCCTTTTGCAAATGCCCCATCCTGGTTGTGGGAAAAAATAGGGGGCCCTTGATTTGCAGGACTTTCCTCTTCTTCTTCTGCATGCCTTCTTCTTTTGGGTTCACCCTCAAATATGTCACTTATGCGGTGTGTATTATTGTTTTTTACCCGTGTCTCGTGGTCTGCCTGTGGGAGTCATCTGAGGGATAACATCTGCTGCTGAATGAACCCCTCTGTCATCTGAGGTTGCACCACCTGCAGCAGCTGAAAATTAGAAAACAATCATTATTTCTGTACACACAGGAGAGCGTCCAACCATTACCACCACTGACCATTACTATGTACCACCACCCCATAGAGACACTCATAAATCAGACTTGACTCCACCCAACAGCTGCAAACCATCCATAGTCACATGGGCACACACAAGCACATACCTCCCTACACATGTAAATGATGAACTAAAACATACCTATCCCCTCATCCTCAGCCCTCTCTGAGTCTTCATCAATCCAATTTCCACCAGATAATTCTGGAAAACTATATGTAAACAGGTGTATAAAATCAGTATTCTCCTTTTCCCCTTCCTATTTTGGGGTGGGGGGGTGGGAGGTGGGTGAGGGAGGGCTAGGGATGGGAGGGGTGAGAGTGGATGGGATGGGGGATGAGGTGGGAGTAGGGTGGGGTAGAGGTGGGGTGGGGTGGGGGAGCAATATCCACACCACACAATTCACTACCTGAGGGTTCTACATGCTTTTCCATCTCTTTTCTTTTCAGAGGGGCTGGAATCTTAGTATCATCAACACCATCATCCACAACAGACATATTAGCACCATCATATGCCTCACAAAAAGAAGAATCCATCAAATCAATCACTGAATCTGCAGAGAAAAGTATACATGATTACTCTTTTCCATAATGCAGTATAATAAAAAACAACCTGGGGGGGTGGGCTACCTTCAACACACCTCCATAGATAAGTTGACTGAGAACCTCTTTAATGGTATTGCTATTAGGTAATCAGCATTCAGATTAACAATGCGGATTTCAGTTAAGCAGGGAGGGTCTTCTCCCTTCCTTATAATGCTATAAAAAAGAAGGGGGTGGGGAGTTTACTTCAATAGATAGCCTCTACACGGAAATAGTGGGTGGGGATGGTAGTGCCTAAAAACAAGGAATGGGGTGGGACCCTACCTTGATATATCCAGGCATGTCTTCCACAAAGGAGGGAGGGGGGGAGATTAGGTGGACAGTGAAACTTAAGCATACCAGGAGATATCCTATTTCATCCTTTCTGTGAACAAAAGATAGAAGGTGGAGCATACTTTGTGGAATGTCTTTTCAACAGGGCCGTGGAATTTCACGGTGCATAGAGCCACCAGGCACAAAGGGGGAGGGAGTGGGGGTGAGGGTGGGATGAGGTGAGGTGAAACTAAACATGGTGGCAATTCAAGAGATTACAGAAAAAATTTCACATTCCCTATTCTACCTGACTCAGAAATGTGGCAATTCTCACAGAAATATATTTGATCTGGTAAGTGAAAACTTGTGAAAGACCAGGGGTGTTTTCACTTTTCTAAGCATTAAACCTCCATGGACAGCATTATTATTCATCCTACTCATAAAGCTTCTGCCTTTCAGATGGGCAGATGTTGCAGAAGTCAGAGATAAGACCCATGGTAAGGAAATTCCGCCTTTATTCAGCCGGCTGAGGATCTTGGCGGAGTCGCCTCCAAAAGACCGAGAGAGCCCCGTCCCCACATGTTTACAGCAATTTATACATTTTACAGTGCAGGGTCATCACATGTTCAAGAGAGGACACAGTTGTGGTGTACAAAGCTGATTGGTTTCTCTCCTTACTACAATAGACCATTCTCTTAGCTGTACTAAAATATTGCAATGTAGCAAGAATCAGTAGCTGGGAACAGACCAGACATTCCATTCTCAGAAATTCACTTCTTTCTTATTCCTTCCCTCACACAGAGGTAAAAATATTAAACACTGAAAGGAATACATGAGACAAAAACCAGGGATATCACACCCCATCCTCTAAAACCATTTTTAAGGCAACCTATCACCTTGTGGATGCAAAAAGTCATAAATTAGGTCAATTTATAGGCTCTTTAGAAAAGAAAACTTCTTATCAGCTTTGAAAGCTTTTTTCCCTTGGTTGCTATGCTCTCAAGACTAGATCATTAACATCGGACCACAACATTAAATCAAAGCACTGTACAAAGCCATGCACTCTGAAAGCAATAAAAACCAATGTATAAGTGAAAGCAGAAATTCCTGCATATGCCTGCATTCTGCTGATGATTTAGAACAGAAAACTTGCCAACTTTAAACTTCAGCAATTCTTTGCTAAAATGCACTGTTAAGTTAAGTTAATTACAAAAACATGCATAACATACATTTTTAATCAACCAGCATGTCATATCATACAATCAGGAAATAAAGCAGACACATAAAGCTGCAGTCTTGTTATCAAGTTAAAACTACATATCCAGCTGAGCTACTTTTAGACATTGCCTTTGAAAACTGTTAAGGCATGCTTCCTGAGCGGGAACATAATACACGTGCTCCTAAACACTGCATGCTAAAAATTAACCCACTAACCCGTTTCTGCATGAATCGGGTTTTCCATCTTTACACTATATGAAATGTAAAACTGATAATTATTAAAACCCTTGATACTTTATGCGTGCGCACAAACCCTCCCCCCCCCATAAAATAAAACACGATTACCATCTCTTGCAGTCTTCCACACTTTGCCAAGATGTAGGGAAAAATGGAAAATTCTTTTCCAAGAATCCCCTCCTCCTTCTTAATGTTTTTTTTTTTAATAATTTTATTAAGTTTCACAAATAAAAAAAATCATCTCAAATTGTACTTTCACATGTAATGTTTTTGTTCTTCCACTCTGATCTAGTTTTCATTTTCTAGATATCTACTCACATATAAAAATTATGCCTCATAATTCCATGTTCATCTTACTTGTTTGATTTTGCATTTCTCTCATCAACTCCTGTTATGTTACAGTTATTCCTCTTTAATTACAGCCATAATTCAGACATTTTCACTTGGAAGTTCCAAGCAATTACCCATTACAATTTGCCATTCTTCTTTTATCTGATCGTCCGATTTCCCCTTTAATCTCTGTGAAACAATATCCGCATTTCTATTCTCAATAAATACCCCCCACCATTGTTCGACTGTGGGTATTTGCTGAGACTTCCACAATTTGGCATATTCAGTTCGTGCTGTCGTTATCATGTACAATATTAATCTCCAATGCCTCTTAATGTTAGTATTCTCAAGAACATTTGTCATGTTTAACAAATAAAATTCAGGGTTTTTTACAAATTGAACCTTCAATATTTCACACATCTTTTTGTGTATTTCACTCCAATATTTCTTTGCCTTGGGACATGACCACCACATATGAAATATTGTTCCCACCTCTTTCTGACATTTCCAACACATTCCCGTACCTGTATTGTAAATCTTTTTTAACTTTTCTGGTGTCATGTACCATCTATGAAACATTTTAAAATAGTTCTCTTTGAGATTCTGAACCATTGTAAATTTTTGTGTCCTTTTCCTGCTCTGTTCCCATTCATCTGATTGGATTGAATGCCCAATATTCTGCACCCACAAAATCATTGCAGATTTCACAGTCTCCTCCTGTCTCTCCTGTGTTAATATTTCTTGATATATATGGGCGAAATCTATATATCTATATATTTCTTGATATAGATGCGGTGGATTATCAAAGATCCATTTAATCACTTCCGTCCTTTCTTTGGATTCTATTCCATAGGTTTTCAAGACCATCTGGAATCTCTCATTTAGCTGCCTGTATGGAAACCAACTTAATGGCAGTCCTTCCTGTTCCAGTTTTTCTCTTGATTTGATCTTATATGCATTTGTCATTGTTTTCTCTAATATATCCTCGTATCTCAGCCATTTCTCTGTTGCCTTCCATCTTCCAAAGAAAGCTTCTTGAGGGGATACCCACATGGGTAGCTGCCTTATGATTTTACTCTTATATTTATCCCATATCTTCAGAAGCGATTTTCTGATATAGTGATGCAAAAAATCTTTGTCAATTTTTGCTTTATCATAAAACATATAGGCATGCCATCCCATCCTCAGGTCTGTTCCCTCCAGTGCAAGCATTCTTGTATCTTGTAAGTCAATCCAGTCTTTTGGCCATATGAATGCCACAGCTTTGTAATATAATTGAAAATCTGGTACTCCCATTCCTCCCCGTAGTAGTTGATCTGTCATAATATTCCATTTAATTCTTGGTTTTTTCCCTTGCCATATAAATTTGGTCAAGTCTTTTTTCCACTGTATAAAAGGTTTACTGTTTATTATTATGGGAAGATTCTGAAACAAAAAGTTCATCTTTGGCAGAACACTCATTTTAATAGTCGCTATTCTCCCCAACATAGACAATTTCATGGAAGTCTACCTTTCCAAGTCTTTAATTATCTCTTTCCATTTTTTCTCATAGTTATTTTGAAACAGCTCATTATTCCTTTTTGCTATCCAGACACCTAGATATTTAGCTTTTTGTACTTTATTAAATCCAGTTGCAAGTGCTAATTCGTTCTCCTCCTTGTCTGTCATGTTTTTCATTAACAAAGCTGTTTTTTCTTTGTTTACCTTGAATCCTGAAAATTCTCCATATTCTTGTATTATTCCAATAAGATTTTGTATGCTTCTCTTAGGGTCTTCAAGAAACAGAATCAAATCATCAGCAAATGCTTTAAGTTTGTATTGATAATTCTTGATTTGGACTCCTCTTATAACATTATCTTCTCTTATGTTGTTATTTAATATCTCCATTGTCAATATGAATAACAAAGGAGACAGAGGACATCCCTGTCTTGTTCCTCTGTTCAATTCAATCTGCTTAGTTCTATCTCCGTTAATAACCAGTCGAGCTCTTTGTTGGTTATATATTGCTTCAATCCATGAAAGAAATCTATCTCCAGCTTGCATTTGCTTCATTACTGTTTTCAAAAACGGCCAACTGATCATATCAAAAGCCTTCTCTGCATCAACGAATATCATGGCTATTTTCTTCTCATTATGCTTTTCATAATATTCAATTATATTCGATACTGTTCTTATATTATTTCTGAAGTATCTTTTCGGTATAAAACCATTCTGATCTTCATGAATAAGCTCAGCCAAAATCTTTTTAAGTCTCGTTGCAAGGATTGAAGCAAAAATCTTATAGTCTATATTCAAAAGTGAGATTGGTCTATAATTTTTGACATCTGTTAAGTCTCTGCCTTCTTTAGGAATTAGCACCACATTTGCCTCTCTCCAGGTGTCCGGTACTCCTTCTTTTATAATCTCATTTATAGTACTTTGCAATGGAATTGAAATCTCATGTTGTAAAGTCTTGTAATATCTTGTCATAAATCCATCTGGACCCGGAGCTTTATCATTCTTAAGGTTCTTAATAGCTTCCATTACTTCCATCATAGAAACCGATTTATTCAGGATCAATCTGTGATCTTCAGTAAATCTTAATTTATTTGTTCTATCCGAGTATTCTTCCAGTTCCTGTTGTTTTTTCACTTTCGAAATCTTGCTCATCAATTTCTCATAATACTTATAAAATACCTACTTTATTCCTTCATGTTTAGTAATTCTCTCTTCTCCAGTCTTTATCTCTGATATAATATTCTTAATCCATCTTCTCCGCAGCAGATTGGAGAGAAGCTTTGAGGGTTTATTTGCTTGCTCAAAATAATTATGTCTTGTTCTCCGTACTTGTTGTTCTATTTCTTTCAAGTTAAGTTGATTCAGTTCAGCTTGGCAAACTTTCATCTGTAGTCTGATTTTCTCATCAAAAGGATATTTCCTCATCCGTTTCTCAACTTCTTTCATTTTGTCCAATATTTGCTGCTCAGCGTTTCTCCTTTCTTTCCCAATTTCTGCAGACCATCTGATACAGTTGCCTCGCATCACTGCTTTACTTGCATCCCAAATAGTCCTCATCGTCAAATCAGGTGTCATGTTTTCACTGAAATAGTTAATCAACTCCTTCTTCGCTTCATTTATGTATTTCTCTTTATTAAAGATCTCATCATTTAATCTCCATGTCCTTTCCCTTTCCTTAATCTTCATCTTAAGAAGCAATGGGTTGTGATCTGAACATAAATTCAGAACAATGTCTATATCTGTAGCCTTCAACAATAATGCCTTAGATACCAGCATCATATCAATTCTGGACATTGATTTATGTCTATCTGAAAAAAAAGTGTATCCTTCTAATTGTCCATTTTTATATCTCCATACATCGAAGAGGTTCAAATCGTCCATCATGTTAAAGAAGCTCTTGGGTAATTTTCCATTGTTTCGGGGGACTCCTTCTTAATGTTCAGGTTGGTTATTAGTCAGTTTGAGTCCCGCAATGATACTTTTTTTAACTTCCCCCACCCACTTTACGTTTTTGCATGCTTCTGCACTTTGTCAGGACACTGGATAAAATAAAAATATATTTTTCTTCAAGAATCCCCTCCTCCTTCCTAAGCCTGAAGTTGGTTAACGGTCAGTTTGAACCCCACAGTAATACATTTTTGCCCTCCCTCCCTTAGGATGGCTAATGGATGGTTAGGCCCGCACAATGTGCCACACAGGCAAACACACACACACACAGCTTAAATCCTGGCTGCTTTACTTTATAACAGAACATTTTGTGCTATAGTGCATGAAAGAAAAAAATGTCACACAGGATCATCTCCATACTGATTCACATGACTACATTCTTTTATTTTTATTTATTTGTTTTACAAATTGATATAAATGCACTCACGTGGAAATGATCAAAGCTCTTACTGCTTCTTCAATGGACATATTTATAGCTGTCCATGTGTACATACGTTTTTCATGTTTAAAGTTCATGTTTAAAGCAATGTAGTGTTTAAAAAGAATTAACAACATTGGGGGAGGGGGGACGATATGAAAGAGAGAGAGAAGGAAGCTAGGAAAATTAATAATTGCAATACTTTTCACAATGGATACAGTAATTTACATAATAAGTATATGATTTAAGCGCTACCAACTTTTTTGCATAGGAAATCCAGTTTTCATTGTCATTCTTTTGAATTATGCTTCTGAGAGCTATACAAGGATCTGGGGCATCACAAACTCTGTTGAAACAATACAGCCTGTTGGAGATGGTGTACTTGCAGAGACATATTTTTTAATGCACATCCAAGGATTACAATCATATGCAACATAGATTCCATACAGACATTTGTAGAGATATTTTTTAAAACAGAACTCTCAAAGTCCTCATCCCAGAACACACAATTATGGCGCCTTTGGGAACCTGCATCTAAGACACAGCCTTCATATTTTTGCCTTAGAGTCTCTCTCTTTTTTTAAATAATCATTTTATTCAAATTCACATATAAAACAAACAATTATAACTGTCAGCTTAATTGAAATATTTCTGATCTTCCACACTGATCTAGATTTCATTATCAAGATTTCTTAACATGCTTAAAATATTGTACTACATTTTACTGCTAATATTACTTGTTGATTCTTGCATTTCCATCTCCATATTCCCGCTTCATGATATATATCCTGTAGCTCCCTCATAATTTATTCTTAAATCATGAATTACAGATTTCCATCTGATAGTACCCAGCAATTACCCGTTACAATTTGCCATTCTTTTTGTATCTCATTGTCTGATTTCCCTTTTAATCTCTGAGAGACCATGTCAGCATTTTTGTTTTCAATCAGTGTACCCCACCATTGTTCTATTGTGGGTATTTGCTGAGTTTTCCACAACTTTGCATATGCCTTAGAGTCTCTTTTAAGTAGAAATCCAAAATGGAGGATGTCACTATTCTTACAAGAGAATTCATAGCTCCTCTGAATTGCTTCAGATCAATCAAATCTTCTTCTCTAATACCCAGGTTCAAAGTGATATTCAGCTGGATGTGTGGTGGACCCTCTACCCTGGTGAAATTGGGGCAAACACATTGAAAATAAGCACTGTCTTTATCCTCAGGACACATAATTTCCCCCTGCAAAAGTAAACACAGTTCAGTAGGAAATACTTCTATCAATGCCACCATTCCCTATCCTTCTGCATTCCCCTCCCTTGTTCTGTACTCACCTGTCTTTGAGTGCTTCTGTTTTCTGTTTTATTGAAGGAATCACTTTGGGTAAACAGTGCCTTAGCAGGAGAGGCTTCATCTGCTGAACTAGTATTGCTTCCGCTGCTACTACTCCAAATTTCATCAAACATCTTGTTAGGAGATCCAAATAGCTGCTTCACAATCTGTGAAAAGCCTTCACTTTCTTCCTTAACTCTTCGCTTTCTCAGGGGCCTGTATTTCAATACGGGTGGCTCATAGACCAGCTCCAAAGATTTTACTGAGGATACATCCCCACACATTTCATGGCTTCAGATAATTAGAAAATGTTGGCTTCTAGAATGTCAGTGAACAAAGGCTGCATTGGAAGAATTTTCAGATGCTCAGCAGTTGAGGAGAGTGGGGGAGGGGGGAAGGTCCACGAATGGAAAACTTTCAAAAGCGGTGCCATTGTAGAAACATGCCCCTAAAGATGGAGAGCGGGGCTGAGTAAGCCAAGGGATCAGCCTAGCTCTGCCATGAGCACTCTTTCAGGGATATACACAAAATGGCCGCTCTCTGGAATTCACACAAAATGGGGTCTTTCTGGGATACAGACAAAATGGCCACCTCTGGGATGAATACAAAATGAATGCTGGGGTGGGGATGGGATACAAGTGGGGCAGGGATCAAGGGGGAGACCTGGGGTCATGAGGGGTCATGAAGGGTGGGGGTCATGAGGGGGTCATAGGCCCCAGGGCTGGGGCGGGGCTTACAGAGGCCACACCCAGGGGGCAGAACAACTGTCACTTTGAAGAAAGCTATATCCCTAATACTAACTTGTTTCCCTGCTTTTTCTTCCCAACCTCTCCACAATACAGGGCTATTACAACAGCCATTACCTCCTTATCACCTAAACACTAAGATCATTCACACTGTCCAGATTTCATTGTTTGTGTTGCAACTCCCATTGTCCACTCAGTTGGGAGAGTGATTCATACCCAAACCTGCATGGTAATTTTTGAGTATAAAATCCCTGAGTTTTGAGCACTTGCTCACAGACTATCAATTTGCTGAACACTATGCTGTTGCCTTAAGTCCTGAGCAAGAATTGTCATTAGATGGCCACCTAAGCCATATCACTACTTTCTTTGCTTCTCTCTGGATCCACAACTTTCCTCCCTTTACCTTCAGTTAGTCCCTGTGTGCATGTATGAGTGTTTGGATCTTTTGAGTGCATTGTGAATTTCTCAGTAAAACACATTTTGAATTCTCTGGTGGGTTCTTTCCTGAAAGACCCCCATAAATATTGGTGGAAAGATCTCATTAAGTTACCCCATCTAGCAGACCTCCTAATTTTGAGTGAATTAATTCCCCATTGTCACATGGAGATACTGGCATCATAGGTGGACTCTTGAATCACCCATGTTTTGGGGTAAAAGACCCTTTTCAGTTCCCTAATTTTGACTACTGGTAATTCACAGAAGAAATGTCTTATTTCTGAGATGGGCAACATTGCCTGCACGTGATCCCAATACTGTGTAGCTGTTGTTCAGCTTTTTTTTTTGGAGGGTGATGGGCTCCCCAAATCATGCTCCTGAAATTTATCAGAAAGCTACATAAAAATCCTTTAAAACAATAACAATTTCCTGTGGGATTAAAGCTTTTCTGCAGTTTAATCCTGAAATTTGGCAGTAGGGGTGTTATCTGCATTCCAGAGTTGGGAAATTGGACTCATAGAAATCGCCCACCACTGCCATATTTTAAGCATGTTTATTTTATAAACCCTTCACTGCAATATAAAACACTCATGTTCTTCACTGGAAAATGAAATATCTGTAATCAGGACGCTAAAACCTGACAAATGCTATTTCTTGGTCAGTCACTGCAATGTATAGGTGAAGCTAGGATTTTTTGCCTGTATGTGCAACACATTCTATTTGCCTACACTGAACCTCACAGGCCATTTTAATGCTCATTGCCCTAGTCTGAAGATATTTTGCTGGAGTTTATTTCTGGCCTTTATGTTCTAACCACCCCAAATAATTATGTATCATAATTCTTGTAAGCAGATTCTGGAAGCAAAGAAAAATCAAGCAAATGATTTATTACTGAGAATCTTCTTATTCCGCAGACAAGTAAACAGTCACTTACATATCCCACCTTCAAAATCTTTTGATCAGGAATCCTGATTTGCATTGTTGGAACCCAGAAGAGAGACTAGTGACATAGAATTTACAGAGTACAAAAGAAAAAATGGGACAGCAAAGATCAGAAAGAAGGCAAATGGAAGGAATCTCAGTACATGAGACAGCTGGCAGGTACAGGTCTGCATGTATTTCAGCAGAATATGTGTTGATTGATGGCTGAGATAGTCTGGCATTCTCCTTCTCCCAGAAATGTGTTCTTCCTGAAGTTCAGGCAAGTAGAATGTTTTCTGTATCAATGCAGGAACATTTCACCAGGGAAGAATTTTCCCATTCAGGTCCACAAAAGTGCCACTACTTTTCTCAGAGAGATTGGCAAGTGTATCCAGGATCCTCCGCACACCCTCATCCACTGTCATGGGGGCCAGCATCTGGAAACAGAGAGCAGATGAATAACTCAAGACTTATAGAGTACAGAACACAAGGAACAAAGCATGACTAAATCTGCAGAGATCACAACATACTTGGACCAGGCTCTGTTAGGCTATAAAAGCCTAACAGAGATGTGCTCCCAAGAAACTGTTCTACATTCCAAGCCTGAACACATTTGGAAGCAGCGTAAGAGCTTTGCAGCTGGTGTTACTCAACAGGAAAAACGGTATCCCGGGGTCTACAATTTGATATTAAATATGATTCCGTGTGCCTGAGAGGTCGCCCGAATGTGCACGTAGGCAGCCACGGTTGAACGACCGAAAAACCAGGTCAGGTCAGTAAAATCCCGTCACGTAGCCCCAGGAGACCTCAAGATGTGTAAACCCACAATAAACAAAGGGTCCTCAGCCCCGAGAAGCCGACTTGAGGGGATTAGCGTGTTTACCCCAAGTTGAGCAAACATCCTAGCAAGCGAGGACCATTTACATGAAGTCACACCACAACCAAATGCAGCCGAAGATCCTAAGACTTTGGAATCTCATCACGTAAAGGAAGTTACCATTGTGGAGCTTCATTCTCCCTGCAACACCTATTCTTCTCCCCGGGAAAGGATTAGTCCTCCAGGTACTTTTCCCCCTACAAACAGTCCCGGTTGTTGTTGTTTTTTTAAATAATTTTTATTAAGTTTCACAAATAAAAAAAAAAAATCATCTCAAATTGTACTTTTACATGTAATGTTTTTGTTCTTCCACTCTGATCTAGTTCTCATTTGCTAGATATCTACTCACATATAAAAAATTATGCCTCACAATTCCATGTTCATCTTACGTGCTTGATCTTGCATTTCTCTCATCAACTCCTGTTATGTTACAGTTATTCCTCTTTAATTACAGCCATAATTCAGACATTTTCACTTGGCAGTTCCAAGCAATTACCCATTACAATTTGCCATTCTTCTTTTATCTGATCGTCCGATTTCCCCTTTAATCTTTGTGAAACAATATCCGCATTTCTATTCTCAATAAATGTCCCCCACCATTGTTCGATTGTGGGTATTTGCTGAGACTTCCACAATTTGGCATATTCAGTTTGAGCTGTCGTTATCATGTACAATATTAATCTCCAATGCCTCTTAATGTTAGTATTCTCAAGAACATTTGTCACGTTTAACAAATAAAATTCAGGGTTTTTTACAAATTGAACCTTCAGTACAAATAGTCCCGGTTTTTTAGCATTTCTTCGGATCACTCCCGGTCATCCCAGCAGACCGTTGGTCCGTCCATTGAGTAATCCCCTCAGCCCTCTCCGTGCTGAGTCCCACTCCTCCGCTGCTTTCCTGGACCACGGACTTCAGGAAAAGGTGCAGTATTACCCCAGCTACACCCTTTCAATATTCCCCTATCCAGTTTCCTCTCTTTTTGCTTCTTAATAAGTCTTGGATGCATGTGTGCATGATTGTGTTGGTGCGTGAGACTTTTATTCAATAAAATCATTTATTGGACATTTTTGTTTGGTTTTTGGCTTGGCCTGACCCCATAAAAACTGGGTAAAAAGACCCCGCTAGGTTACCCCACCTCTCGCATTGCTACAGCTCGTGCTCTGGCTAGTTGCCATTTCCCCATCATGTGGAGCACATTGAGGTGTCCCCCAAGGGACCCCAGAACTCGGGTAACACTGGGTTTGGATTTGGTGGGCAGGGAGTTTATTAAACATCTTCTATATGAAAAAGAAATCTACAAGCAAAGTATAAAATACATAGAATAATTGTTATGGAAATGTGCTGTTAGGCAATGTATTTCATTTGAAACACTGGACAACTACTTGACACCTATGCTTACCCATGGTTATATATATCACAAAAGCCAATAACAGAACTTCCTTTTCAAGAACAGTATATCTCTGAATCCCTGACAATGGGGAAAAAAATCCATACTGCAGTAAAAATACAAAACAAAATAAAAACCCTCCCTGAATAACATGTTCAGTAGAATCCATAAAACTTCATTAGAATTTGTGAGAAACAACCAGACTTGCTCCTAATCTTCAAATGCTTTCTGAAGAACACTAAACTTCTCACGAGCATTACTAAGTGTTGGCTGGAAATTCAGGCAGAATTCAGCACTGATTTGAAATAAAAAGTGGATTTAAGCCCACTTAAACATTCCCTTCCCCAGGTCTTATTGCTCTGCTGGCAGAGCCTTTGAAACCCAGAATCCCCTCTACACCATAATGAGGCAATGGAGTAGGACCTAACATAAATACATTACTGTATTTGCCAACATATAAGACACAGCGGCGTATAAGAGCCACCTCATTTTCAAAGGTAGTTTTTTGGGGGAAAAATTACTATCAGTATGTCTTATATGCTGGCGAGGCTTTCCCTACCCCCTCTTCCCTTCCATTTCACCCTGGCAGGAGTTCTCCCCACCAAGGCAAATTGCATAGGAAAGGGAGGAAGGGGTCTAGGGGACAAAACCAGTCCTAGCACAGAGCTTCTCTAGACTCTTCCCTCCCTTTCCTATGCATAAGCAAAATGCATAAGAAAAGAAGGAGGATTTCTCCCCACCAAAGCAAAACGGAAGGGAAGCAGGGGTGTTGAAAGCTTCACATGAGTGCTCCTTTTGTCCATCCCTTTCCTATGCATTTTGCCTTCACACGGAAAGGAAGGGGGGTGAAAGGAGGGCTCACAATGATGTACCCGGCATATAATACACACCCCATTTTCAAAGGCTATTTTGGGGGGGAAAGTGTATTTTATATGCTAGCAAATATGGAATTGAACACCCTATTCTCTTCTCTGTGCCTCACCTGGAAGGAGGCTCAAGTATTTGATGGTCTCCAGCAATGAGATTTCACCCATAAATCACCTACCGCTCCATTTCCCATGTCTGTCTGTAGCCACCCAGGATGTAACGTGATGCACAGGATCTCATCATTTGCATATCCCAGGGACTGGCACTTAGTAAGCATGTTCAGAGCAGCCTAGGAGGGAAATATAGAGCAGGGTGTGAATGATGCATTTTAGTTCTGTCGGCTTGCTTGCAGAGACAACGATGAGGAATGATGGAGGCTGCAGTCCAACAACATCTGGAAGCCCACTGGATGACCTTGGGCATGTCACAGACTCTCAGCCCCAGAAAACCCTGTGAGCTGGAAGCTGGAAATGACCTGAAGGCACATAACGACAACGACAACAACTTTCCTTTTTCGTCCTGCTGCTTATCAAGCTGTTAAGTATGTACTTTGATGGCCCTATAAGAATTTGAATTTGTTTCCAAAGAACAATAGCATTAGTAACAGCAGGGAAGTCACAAATATTTATACCCCTCATCATAGAGTAAACCATGTCTGCTGTGGGGTGATGGTATGTGTGCTCTGATACATCCCCAAGTTTGAGGAAGGCAGTCCAACATTGAACGTGACAGGGAAGAACAGAGGAGCATTATGGACCAAAGACTGGGAAAGAGTCTAGAACATAAAGACCTTTTATTTTCATTATTATGTTATGTAGGAGTGAAATTAGTTTGCATAATCCCCCTCAGGATTCCTTGTAACTCTGGTCCTTGATTCTAAGATTTCTGTGGGTACTGCTATCTGTCTGGCAATATTTCCTAAGATTGATAAAAATCACTGGTAATACCCAACTGCTGTGTCTTAATAGGAGCTAAGATGGTGCAACAAGCATAGATGAGGGAAGGAAACAGAACAATTCTCTTCCTTCTTCCACCATACCCTCCACTAATGATGAAGAGGTTGAGAGGCTCAAATAAATCAGGAGACAAAAGACAAACCTGTAGGGCTTGGGTTGTTTTGTTTTGTTTTGGAAGGGACCTGGAAGGATCATGCAAAAAAGCTGAATTCCTCCCTGTAAAAAGCCTGTGCTCCATCCCACACGGAAACCTAAGAGTTCAACAGCATCTGTTGTGATGTTAAGGTTGTGAGAGCTTCCATTTATGCTTAACTCATATGGATTTTGTGAACAAACTGTCTCTCAAAAACACCTTAACCCTCTGGTATTTCATTCCAAGGGAAGGGACAACTCTGGCTAATGCTTGTACCCCTGGAAATTTAATCACTTGGAGAATGGCAGAGTGAAGACAGCACATTATTAATCATTTGTCACCATTGCACCACTGATGTCAATATACCTTACTGCAGCGATAATTGATGATGTGTCCAGTTTCCCATGCTAAGAGATTTGTAATGGAACCACATTCACTGGTTATGTTGACAATGGCAGCTTTGTTGCAGCTCATCCCTTTCTGGAGGCTTTCCTGAGCTGCCTTCTTCAGCAAGGGCAGGAATGCCTGCAAAAAAAGAGGAAACAATCAGATACATTCAGAGACATTGTGCAGAGAACTTGGTATCTCTTCACCCAGTGGCAGGAACTAACTAATCAAAAGCAATTATCAGTTGTATGAGCTTTTTTTAAACAAAGAAGCAAAGTAATTCAATTTATTTTTTAAACTAAACTGATATGACTTAATTCGAGAATGAAGTTGTTAATGAAATTGTTTATTAATTAAATGAGATGTGCTAAACACCTGGCAAATCTTATACTTCCCAGCAGGAATTTTACTCACGGGCTAGTTCTCTTGGATTTTTATACAACAAATAATTGGTTTTTATTAGTCCCTCAGTGTTGGGAAATTACAGTGTTAAGGCCATAACAGCCAAACCATTTATGCAAGAGAAGTTCCAGTGCCACGAACTGTATTAAGGACTTTTGCGGTTAACATTCTGAACAAGTGCATATTTGGGTCACAAGAGCCAATCCACTTATTGAAAGATAGATTCAGGGAGGAACACTCATATCACCAAAACTAGACATTTCATTTATACCTCTAAAATTAGGTGGATTTCAGAAGCTTGTAGAAACACTTGAAATCCATGTGGGATAAAAAGAAATTAAATACTTTAAACTTAATTTCAGACATTTTTTCATCTACTTTACGAAACATTTTTTGTAAAAAAAAAATTGATAGCTCCTTCTGAGGTAGATTCAATAAACCAATTACTCTATAGTAAATCAACCCTTAAATAAGTTAGATTGATTCAGTTAGTATATTCTCACTGGAACTAGCAACCGAGTCTAGGGTGTTGCCTCCAAGCTTTGTTGTTACTTGCTATCAAGTTGACTTTGACCTATGGAAACCATATTTATGAAAGACCTCCAACAGTCCCAGTCAGTAACTGGTCTGTTCAGGTCCAGCAAACTCAGAGCCATGGCTTCCTTGATTGAATCATTCCACCTGTCTCCTCTTCTTACTGCATTCCAGTTTACCAAGCATTATAGTCTTTCCCAATCAGTCACATTACCTCAAGATATGTCCAAAGTGCTGGAAACAAAGAGTATCAACACTTGTAAAGTGATTAGTGAAAGACAGAACTCTAGAGAACATGTCTGCCCTTTTGTTTCATCTCTCTCTTTCTTTCTTTGATCTATGTATCCAAGTTTTTTTGCTCCCTTTCTGCTTACAGATGTTACCCTGTGTACCGGGGGTCCCGGGAGGGACACCAAAATGTGCTCAGCTAAAGGTGGGGAAAATTAGCTCAGAGCACTGCTTAGCGTTACGAGAGGCAGGGTAACATAGCGAGATCTTGAACCCTATGTCTACGGTGTCAGGTCGAGTCAAGGAGCACACAGAAGTTGTAACAATAAATGATGTTTTATTAAACACAAGCAAAACAGTGTATGCGACACATTCACACAAGATAACTAAAGAAATAAAGGAGTGGTATAGAGGGATTTTTAGAGGAGTTGCTGGTTTGGGTGATACTTCACCTGTCCTGAAGCCCAGAAAAATAGAGAGCAAGGCTGGAGTGCGATGTAACTCAGCACGTGGAGCTGAGGGGAGGCTCGCCAAGCAAAGCGGCAGCAAGGCAGGATGAAACTCGGGAGCAATCCGAGGAAGGTCTTGGAATCAAGAGTTTTTATAAGGAGAATGTGACTGCAGGCTATGCCGTACTTGGGGAAAACAATAGATTTGGAGTTGGAGACAAAGCCTCCAAAGGTCAGAATCTGAATGATTGAGTTATCGCAGAGGTTCTCAATAGAGTAGCCAGTATGCAAAGGCAGAGTACTTGGGTATTGTATAGTTCACCCATCAAGCTGCCATTGCGGGGCAGAGGCTCTTTTGTAGGTTGCGTGCATACCTAATTAGAGTACTTGCCTGGAGGTCTCCTAAAGCAGCGAGTCAGCTATTTTCTGGCCTGCCTGTATTGTCTTAGGAATATCACGGCGATTAAAGGCCGAGCTTGGTGGCATGCTTGTCCGGTGGCCTCGCAAGCACGTGGAAAGGAATAGAGAAGTGAAGCCGAATTATGATATCAAAAGGATATCTTTTAATATCCCCAAAGCTCAGACTAGCCAGGGCAGTAACAATCTTGACGGTCAACGGAGACGGGGCAATGGCTGTTTCAGTGTAGACCTTAGCTTCTCTACCAGCCACAGACATTCCTAGCTCAGAGCTAAGCCTCCCTTTGGGGTGTACCTGTATCTGTGAAAATAATTCGAACAGGTATGTCTTTTAAAACCAAGGTAGCAGCTGTGAATTTCATAGCAGGGCTTCTGCCTCCTGGTAAGGATTCCAATGGCAGATAGCCTGCACGTTGAATTGCCAATTGGTGGTGAATTGGATGGTGTATTCGGGAGTGGCTCCAAGGACACATTTAAACAGAGAAAACAGTACTGCAATCCATGTGAATCCATTCCGTCTCCCTGTAGGGAACACAGATACAGGAGTCCGTCACTACTATAACTATGTACAAGAGCTATTTACAGAAACGGGAAGTCAGAGGGGGCGCCACTCCTCTCTGTCTCGTTCAGACAGTGTTCATTTACCCATTGTCAAAGGCCTCGTAAATTGAGACAAACGTCTCAGACAAGTTAATGGCTCGCACTTCCTTGCAATTTACGGAAGTCTGGCAAATCACTGGACTCACACTGGGCTTTTGGACGCCTGGATCTTCTGACTCGGGAATCACCACGTAGGCGGGATCGTCAGGCTGACCTTTCCATTCTTTAAGCTGGGAGACGTGGAAGAATTTAAGCCAGTCTCCCTTCTTCCTGTGTATGCGGACCTGGTAGACTGCAGGGGAAATCCTTTTCACAATGGGGATGGGACCCACCCATTTAGCGGCAAGAGAGTGCTTATCCTTATAAAAGTTTCTATAAAGGACCAGCTGCCCTTCTTCCCACTGGCATGGGTGATGAACCCATCCCAGCCTCTTATCCATCTTTTGCAGGTTCTTACCTTGTTGTTCTGCTACCTGCCTGTGCATTTGTCCTATATGCTGAATCAGATTCTTCTCCCACTAATTGTTCAGGACAACAGGTTCCAAATCTGAAGGCAAACTAGTGTCAATCCAGAAGGCTTCTGGCAACATCATTTTACACCCTGTCATAACCATGTGTGGTGTAAAACCATGTGATGCCACGGTGCCTCTTAATGCCATCAAGACAATGGGCAGTTTGACGTCCCAATCCTTTCCCGAGGAGCGCACAACCTTCCGGAGTGCCTCCTTCAAAGAACGGTTGGTGCGTTCTATCTGTCCAGAGCTTTGCGGGTGATGCAAAATGTGGAATTGCTGGTGTATGCCCAGCGCCTTTCACAATTCTTGGGTCATCTCTCCAGTGAAGTGAACTCCAAGATCCCAGTCAAGGTCACGTGACACCCCCCAGTGAACCCAGACATTGTTGAACAGCAGCCACGCAGCTGTGCTAGCTGTATTGTCTCTGCAAGGGAATGCCTCTACCCATTTGCTAAAGGGATCAATTACCGTCAAGCAGTACTTGTTCCCTCTAAGGTGTGGTGGGCAAAGAACCTATGAAGTCAATTTGGATTCGGGTCCAGGAACCCTTAATTCATTGGTGCTGAATGGGAGCTTTGGGACCGGAGGGGTCAGCGTTGTCCATGGCACAAGATAAGCAATTGTCAACCCACTGGTTAATGTCTTGCTTCATCTGGGGCCACCAACCAGTTTCCCTAACTCTGTCCAACATGACTCCTCATCCATGGTGTCCCTGCTCGTGAACGAACCGGATCACATCTTCTTGGAGGTCCTTGGGCACTATCCAATGGCACTGGCCACTGGCATCGATGGTCCAAAATACTCCGTCTAGCTGTTCTATCTTAAAGCAGGCAGACTCATCAGAGCCATTTCTGGCCAGTTCAGAAATCTCTGGGTCTCCCTTCTGAAGGGTACCCAAGTCAAACATAGGGGCAAGTAATAGCTGTTTGGGATTGACGTTGATGGCAGCGATGGGAGCCCCATCCTCCATCAAAGCCGCGTCCCTGGCAAGGGCATCTGCCCGGTTGTTCCAAACACAAGTAGCCATGCCCTTCTTTTGGTGCCCTCGGACATGAGCAACCCAAGTAGGGGCAGTCCTTTCTTCAATTTGTGCAGCAATGTGAACCCATTTGTCCAGATGGGCTATGGGTTTCCCATCTGCAGTTTTCAAGTTGTTTTGGATCCAGATTGGAAGCCACACACTGGCTTCTTTAGCAGTCCAATCTGAGTCAGTGTAGATGGCTAATGGGCAGTCAAGCGGTTCGTGCTCTAAGATAGCCTTTAGAGCTTCTACTTCCGCTGCTTGGCTAGAGTGGGGCCTGGCTTTTCCCGGTAGGGTGAAGGAGTCTGTAATGCGGATCACTCCAAAGCCTATCCGTGGGCTACCGTCCACGTGCATGGACGAACCGTCACAGAACCAACATGTAAAGCCTTGTAATTGAGCCTCTTCAAGAGAAGCTCCCCATTCGACCGGCCAATTGGTCTTATACATAGGTGGTAAAGGACAGTCATGCATGGCTCCGGTCACAACTAGACCATAGGGAGCCAGTGGATCTTGTGGCTGATTTTGGAAATCCACCCCACGTGACACCAGGGAAATGGTCCATTTGTCCATCCGTGCATTGGATACCTGGCCGTTCTGGACCTTCCCAGATAAAATGTACTTGAGCGGTGTGGGGGGGTCTGGACAATCACACGGGCACCTCCAATCATAAATTCCCAGTGTGTTAGAGCCCAGACTAGTGGGAGGCATGTTTTCTCGCAGGGAGTGAATTTAGCCACAGGAGAGTTCAAATTACGGGAGGCGTAAGCTATAACTCGCTGAATGCCATTCAGTTGCTGTGATAGAACTGCTCGTATACTCCTATTCGAGGTGGCTAGTTGTATGAGGAACGGTCTAGACATATTCGGGTGTGCCAATGCTGGCGCTTTCATAAGGTCCTCCTTTAACTGTGCAAAAGCCTGTTGTTGTGCAGCTCCCCACTCCCACTGGGCATTCTTTTTCAACAGGGCATATAGAGGCTTTGCCTTGGCGGCGAAAGACTCAATAAAATCCCTGGAGAAATTGAAAGTTCTCAGAAGCCAGCGGAGAGAGTGCACATCTGTGGGGGCAAGTAATTTCACAATTACCTCGACCCTTTGCGCATCCTTCTGCTCCTAAACAAAGTCCTAGGTATTTGACCTCCGTGGTCACCAACTGTGCTTTTTCCCTACTGGCTTTAAATCCGATGTCTCTAAGGATAGCCAGTACTTCATGAGTAATGTCCCTAGTTTTGTCTTCCGAATCTGAATGGATGAGGATGTCATCCACGTAGGACAAGACATGGGCTCGTGAGGCTGGCTGCAGCCTAGACCACATCTTGACCACGTGCACGTGGCAGATGCTGGGGCTCGAGTGAAAACCCTGAGGCGTTCTTTTGAAAACGTACTGTTGCCCTCGGAACGTGAAGGCGAACCAGCACGCTTCGTCCAGCGGTATTGAATGAAAGGTGTTAGCCAAATCCAATACGCTGTAATATTTGGCTCCAGCCACAATAGCAGACAAGATCTCATTGTATTTGGCCACAACTGGCGCTACAGGGGGAGTGACGGAGTTCAAAGCTCTGAAATCCACCTTCATTAGCCACATTTTACCGTCGGCCTTGAGCACAGGCCACAAGGGCGCGTTACAGATGGACTGCATAGGAGTGACTACGTCCCACTAGACAAGTCCTTCAATCGTCTTTCCTGTGCCTTTCTCTGCCTCAGCAGGATACTTGTACTGCTTCTGTGGCAGGGGATCCTTATCTTCGATTAACACACAAGCACCCTTCACCTTGTCACACTCAATTTTGTCTCTAATCCAAACTTCAGGGAACACTTGTACCCATGGATCATTAGGCACACACTGCATGGGAGCAGGGGCCTTAATAGCAGCACAGCAGTGTACCGCGGAGATCTCGGGGGTCCCTGGTCTAACTGCCACAGAAAACCATTCACGTAGTCCACTGTAAGCTTATTTCCCCGAAGGAATCCGATGCCCAAAAGGCCTTTGTCTTCCCCACGGTTCTCACAAGCCCACAGTTTAAAACGGAACGTGTTAATTGACATAGGGATATTGGTCCATGCCTTAGCTTGGTGTCCCCCCCCCCCCATATCCAGTCAACTGGACAGTCTCGGGGGTGCGCTCACCGTGTCTCACTAATTTGGGGTGCAGCACATTCAGCGCTGCACCAAAATCCACAAGAAGGGTGGCAGGAGTCTTGTCCCTCTCGGTCCCAATGCCTGCCTTCACCCAGAACCTTCCCCACTTGTCTGGCATCAGCCGAGCCACGACGTTGCAGGGAAGCTTCCTGGACTGGGGGCACCCCTATTCCTGCAGGTCCGGGCTAGGATAGTATCCAGCTGGAGGAGGGCTGTTGGTCACAGTGTTACTGCCCTGGCTAGTCCGAGCTTTGGGAATATTAAAAGATATCCTTTTGATATCACAATTCGGCTTCACTTCTCTATTTCCCTCCACATGCTTGCGAGGCCACCAGACAAGCATCCATACAGGTTCGGCCATTAATCGCCGTAATATCCCTGAACAATACAGGCAGGCCAGAAAATAGCTGACTCACTGCTTTAGGAGACCTCCAGACAAGTACTCTAATTAGGTATGCACGCAACCTACAAAAGAGCCTCTGCCCCGCAATGGCAGCTTGATGGGTAACCTATACAATATCCAAGTACTCTGCGTTTGCATATTGGCTACTCTATTGAGAACCTCTGCAATAACTCAATCATTCAGATTCTGACCTTTCGGAGGCTTTGTCTCCAACTCCAAATCTATTGTTTTCCCCCAAGTACAGCATAGCCTGCAGTCACATTCTCCTTATAAAAACCCTTGATTCCAAGACCTTCCTCGGAACGCTCCCAAATTTCATCCCGCCTTGCTGCTGCTTTGCTTGGCGAGCCTCCCCTCAGCTCCAAGTACTGAGCTACATCGCACCCCAGCCTCGCTCTCCATTTTTCCGGGTTTCAGGATAGGTGAAGTATCACCCAAACCAGCAATCCCTCTAAAAATCCCTCTATACCACTCCAACTTTTATTTTCTTTAGTTACCTTGTGTGAGTGTGAAGCATACACTGTTTTGCTTGTGTTTAATAAAACATCATTTATTGTTTCAACTTTTGTGTGCTCCTTGACTCGGCCTTACCCCGTAGACATAGGGTTCAAGATCTCGCTACGTTACCCTGTCTCTCGTAACGCTAAGCAGTGCTCTGAGCTAATTTTACCCATCTTTAGTTGACCACATTTTGGTGTCCCTCCCGGGACCCCCAGTACACAGGGTAACAACGGCGCTGACCAGCTGTTTACTTCCCGCCTGAAGCTGTTTCTCCAGAGCAACCAAGAGTTCCGATGTTGGCCTCTTGTCGAACTGGCTCATGTCCAGTCCAAACTTCCTAAGCATTCCCCAGATCTTTACTCTATCTGAAGAGTAAATCTGGGTAGTTGGGTCATAACTGCAGGACGTCTCCTTAGGGGCAGCAAGGTCGGGGGTCTGCTTTGGGCCTGCGGGCAGCTGAGCAGAGTTCCCTGTCCTGTTGGGCTGACCGCAGGAATCCCTAGCCTGCCACTGCCTGTTATCCTGCCTGGGAGGAGGGCGCGAATTCCAATTCCCCTTGGGAACGGAATTCGGAACCATGTTCCTGTAGGGGGAATGGGGTCCATAGTTGGAGTAGGTAACCTCCTGTATGGGCTCCCAATTCCCTGTGTCACGTCGATGAGGCTTAGGAGGGGGCTTCAGAGAACCGGCCCCGCAGAACAGGTCAGCGACCTACCGGAGGTTGTTTCCGAATTCCTCCCAGCCAGTTGTGGCGGGGTCCACCAAGCCCAGGGCCATTTTGGTTTCATCGTTAAGACCTCCATAAAGGACAGTCTTAAAGTCTACCTGGTTGAAATTGTACCCTCCTGGGGCCAAGGGGACTTTCTCAGCAAGTATGGCCAGAAGCTGCTTCCAAGCCATGTAAGCTTCAGGGTTCTCTCTGGGACCCTGTTGCTCCATGACGTACAGAACGCTAGCGCTCTGCCCAGGCCACAAAATCCTTATTATTTCCCTCATCCACTCATGGGCCTCGAGTCTTACTAAGCCCCGAGCCGCCATGGTAGATTCCAATGTGGGGAGCTCCGAAGGGGACATACACAACCTAGCCAGTTGGGTTAAGTCCTGGCCGTTGGCTGTGGGGTGGGAATGGATCACGGCATTAAGCCACATGATCCCCGTGGACTTATTCAGAGGACCAAGCTGGTCCGCGATGGCTTTGGCTTCAGTGGTTCTCCAGGGGGCCCAGGTCTCAATTTCTTGGGTCTCCCGCACCTCTGCCCTATCTAAACCTCCTTCTCCCGAAGGGGCAATTCTCTTGGTCATAGAACAGGTCTCAACGTGCTGGAGTAGGACCCTGTGGTCGCTCCAGTCTCGATAGTGGGAAAGAGTGGCCAGAGCATCCTCTGGCAGTGGTTCTTCAAGGGAGAACGATGGGAGCAGTTCAGGGCAGACCGCAGAGATCAATGCCCTTTGGGTGTTAAGCTGGCTATCCAACGCCTCTATCTGTTTCTGGCAAGCCACATGACTAACAGCCTCTTGCTGTTCCTTGACCTGCCCTACCTTGAACTTGGCTGCAGACCTGGCGTGAGCTAGCTTGGCTTCTAAGGCACGAGCTCTCTCCTCCCAAGTCTGAGCCTGCAGAGTAGCAGCGCTCAACTTTTGCGTGGTGGCCTGCGTGACAGACGCGAATGTTACTTTGTCCATGCGCAGAGCCTCCATCTTGGCATGAAGCTGGCCATTCTCCTTCTTAGACTCTCCTAACCTCTCTCTGGTCTCTACCAGGGTTCTTGAGGCATCTCTGGCCGTCAGCCAAAGTCCCCATGCGGCCAAAGCATCCTTTGATGGCCCAAATGTGTTCCTTGACTGGCACCCCTGAGCATACGCCTCCCTTAATGTGGCAAAGGGATCTGCCATCTGGAAGCTTGTCTCCTTTCAGGGGCATTTCCCCTTGCTCAGCACCCATTTCTCCAACTTTCCTCTGACCCCCCTCTCGAGCATGAGGTCTTTCACTGCTACTTTGCTACTCTCAGCTATTTTACACTAATACACAAGGGACCAGGATCTGGAGGGATGGGTAGGATCACCAAGACCCCTGGGGGATTTTAGGGAAACCAACTCTGCGGAACTTAGTGAGGGAAGAGATTTCGGAACCTAGCTCCAGCCTGTCCAGAGAAAAGTCACTTTTGTCTGGCTAAGCCCAGCCTTCCACCACGACAGCTTAGGGACAAAAGGACAAGGAAACGGTTCAGGGATGGGGAGAGGCACCTAGACTCCGGGGAAACCTTCATGAGTACTCTGCCTGCCAATGAAGGGGGGAAACGACCCAGTGGAACTTACAGCGCCGCCTGGCCAAGCAGCGGGGGAAAAGGGGAGAGGAACCAAAACTGAACCGTCCCTAACTGTTTTTTGGGTGAGGGGGCCCTTCCTCCACCTCAGGCAAAACCTTCAGAAACCCTATTCTAGGTCAGGACTCACCACATGCACCTACTATGCTAGCAGTCGGGATGCACCCGAATTCAAATTCAGCCAGGATGCACCTGCACTTTCTAAACTACAAACGGGACGCACTCGCGTTTCACTCTAAGGGGGGGGGAATTCTTCCCTAAGTGCTTTTGCCTTGCCTTAAGTGTTGCGTGTGTGTGGACTGTTCCTAATGCCCTAGCACTTCGGATCCCAGCCCACGATAGTCCCCAAGTTAGGGATGTGATTCCCAGGACAGTTTGTGCACATCCCTTGCTATCGGTCTTGATTCACTGCCCAAGAGCTAGTGACCAAGCCGTGGTGGCTGACACACACAAACCAAGAGAGAGGGGGTGCAGATTTCCCACCCAGATAAAATAGCTCCTAAAGCTCAAACACACAGAGTTCACGTACACATGTTCCTATCACCTTAAGACGACTACGGCCGTTGCCTAAGTCTGTACCAGCCTGACTTGAGTAGGTTCGCGACTCCCACTCAAATTAGAGGGACAGGGGTTGCCCGCGTTACTCCACCACTCTGTTACACTGATTTCTGGGGGTCCCGGGAGGGACACCTAAATGTGCTAACAACAATGGGGAGGGAATTAGCACAGAGCACAAGTTTGCAATGCGAGAGGCAGGGTAACATAGCGAGATCTTGAACTCTATGTCTATACGGTCAGGCTGAATCAATGATAAGGCAGAAGTTGGAATAATAATTGTTTTATTGAAATACAATCAAACGTGTATGCAACACACTCACACAAGGAACTATAGAAATAAAAGGTAGGAGTTGGATAGTGGGATTTTGAGAGGAGGTTTGGTATGGGAAATACTATACCTGTCCTGAAGCCCGGTAAAAGCAAAGAAGCTGGGGGGCATGGATTCTCAGCCCGTGGGGCTGAGGGGAAGGCTCGCTGGACAAAGCAACAGCAAGGCGGGATGGAAGCCAAGAGTGATCCGAGGAAGCGCTCAAAGTCAGGGGTTCTTATAGGGAAAATTGTGGCCACAGGCTAGTCCGTACTTGGGGAAAACAATGAGTTTGGGGCTGGAGACAAAGCCTCCGGAAGGTCAGTACTTTAGATGATTGAGTTATAGCCAAATTGTCAATAGAGTAGCCAGTATGCAAACGCGGAGTGCTTGAGAGTTGTATAGTCCGCTCATCAAGCTGCCTGAGCGGGGCAGGGGATCTTTTTGTAAGTAGCGTGCATACATAATGTGGTACTTGCCTTGAGGTCTCCTGAAGCTGCATTCGGCAATGACCGGCTTGCCTACATCGGGGTTTGAATGGTTCAGCTATTGTCGGCTGTGCCTGTGTGCGTGCTTGTCCAGGGGCCTCGCAAGCACGTGGAGAGGAATGGGTAGAGAAAGCCGAATTATTGATATCAAATGATATCTTAATATCCCACAAGCTCAGGCTAGAAACAGCAGTAACACAGGTACTGGAATAGGCCGGTTCCTATAGACACGAGGCCTAGCAGCAAGGAGGAGGATAGTGTACTCCCTCAGGAACCCAACCTCTGAATGTTAACAGCTCTGAATAAAGATTAGATTGGGGAATATGGGGAAAATTTACAGGTACAGAAATAGGCCGGTTGCTGTGGACACAATGCCTAGCAGGAAGGAGGAGGACAGTGTACTCCCCCAGGAACACAAACTGTGTATGTAAATAACTCTGAATACAGATTGCATTGGGAGATATGGAGCAAAGTTACAGGAAGTGGAGAAGACAGTAAAAGAAGAAAATAAAAATCCCAGGCAACGCCAAGTAAATATGCTAGTAGTTAAATAAAATTGTCCATGTTTAACCCAAACCTTGTGGTATGGTTTCATTATTTCATGTGTGAGACAACAAAGAGTATTTGCTGTATTGAAGAATTGGTGCCTTTATATGAACATCTTGAAATGCTGAGGAGAAACGCAAAATATACTGTTTTCTCTCCATAAAATGTTTTTCATGAACAGCAAATATTCTTCCCTGTGCAGAAACCTAGCTTCTGTACAAAAAATGGGGTGGGTTAAAAAACAACATATTTTTCAGCATGGGATAATTCCTCTGAAATACTTTGGGAAGTTCAGTACAGCGAGAATATTGCAGAGGAATACCCACTTTCTCTTGTATTGAAGGGAAAAATTTCAAAATTATTTGTCCTTTCATGCAGAGATGAAACAGTTGAGCATTCACATCTCTAATCCAAGCATCCTGAAATTCAAGTCCACAATTATAAAAATGCTTTAGATTTTAATCAAAGTTATTTTGAGATATCTTTGTATTTATTTGTTTGTTTATTTATATGTATGTATGTATTAATTTATTAACATTTGTTTAATTGTAATTAGCTTGCAAAGTTGCAGTGAAAAAGGAGAAAGCATCATGTATGATTTCATTAAACTATAAAACACATTATCATGAATTCAATTTTATTTGACGTTAACTGAAATTGGTCACAGTGTTGGACTGGATCTTGACAGATGTACTGGTTAAGTTACAGTCGCCTACAGAGCCATGAAATTCATAAGAGACTTTGAGATGCTCAATATCTCTCAGCTTAATCGATTTCACAGGATTCTTGTGAGGATAAAGTGGAGTGGAAGAGGGTGATACACACTACCTTGAGATGACTGTTGAAAAGGTAGCATATAAACGTGAATAAGAAATATTTTAACTAATATTTTTCTTCAGCTAGAGATAGTTCTTCCACAAAACAGTCAGTAATAATTGCAAATACAGCCCACTCTGTCTAAGAGAGTTTATGCTATTGATCCAGTTAAGTAAACACACATGCACGCCTGTCTAAATAGGGATTTCACCATCAAGCGCTTTAATAAATGCAAATGGCTTAATTTACTTTAGTTAATTTCATGGTTAAAAGATTTTAAACTAAGAGACAGTAATTGCAACTTGAAAAGTGGGGAGAGGGTATCCTTTTTGTGTCCAGATTGTCTTCCTGTGTTTTACAACACACAACATAGAACCTTATTATCAGTCTCAAGAAACTGAATTCTGAAGCTCTTAACCCTGGGGCATTTGCTAGGTGGAGTGGGAATGAAAGAGAACTTAGATTTTTGAAATTCTTGCAGTTGTTTCCTTCTCTCTCAAGCTCAAAAAAGAAATAGGGTAAGAAGTATGCTTATGTAATTATGGGAAAGAGAGAGAGAGAGAGAGATGGTAGTAAAATCATGGAATGCATTTTTCAGCTTCATTGCAGTAAAGCTTTTAGTGCAGAAATTTAACTTAAACGTAACCTGTAGTTAAAAATAAATATAATAGTTGAAATTTCCCCTCTTCTAATGTAAATGTAATCAAATTTGGATTTCTACTTCATTAACAATTAACTAAACCACCAATCCTATCTTACTTCAGCCTCCACTAATGCAAAGTTCACAGTATAAGGATGACTGGGAGCTGAGCAGTCACACCTGGCCATAGTGGCAAAGGGATTCTGGGAGCTGTATTTTAAAAAAAAAAAATAGTTTACAAGCTCTGTTGAGCAGTAATTAGGAAAGGTTATATGGTAAATGTTTGTCCAATGTGTCACTATTTATTTTAGTGCTGTGCCGTCCTTTTTTATATTTTTTATTATTGAAATAGATTCTAACATACATCAACATATCTAAATCTCATTTTTACAAACAATCCCAATTTATATCTATATTTATATATCTATACAGACATATCTATATATCTTAAATAAAATAAATAAAATAAAATAAAATTTCTCTCTCCTACCCCCCTTTCTTCCATTTTATCACTTTTTCACTTGGATTTATTATCCATAATAAATACCATTCATTCCTAAAAAGTTTTTCTCATTACGTTAATCTATTAATCTATTAACAATATTCCATTATTTAGTACATAACATACTAATATTTTATAATATTATTGATATCTTAAGTATCTTAATAACTTCACCAGTTAATATCTTCCTTTTGTTCCTTTTTTAAAAATATAGTCCAAAATAGGTTTTCACTCTCACTTAAATTGGTGAATTGATTTATCTTTTAATAGCATTGTCAATTTTTCCATTCTATTGTGTCCATTACTTTTATTAATCAATCACTATTCAAAGGTTTTTCCTCAACTTTCCATTTTTGTGAGAAATTAATTCTTGCTTAGGTTACCAAGCATAGTATCAGTTTAAAGTTCTTTTTATGTACTGGATGATCACCAATCATGTTTAATTCAGTTTAGACCTCAGTTCAAAATTGACAGCAAAGATTCTTGCAACTACCATATGGATCTGTTTCCAGTGGTTTTTTGTTTGTTTGTTCTATTTTGTTTTTTGCTACAGGACATCACCACCACATGTAGAAGAAAGTTCCTCTTTTTTCTTTGCATTTCCAACAGATTTCATCACCTTTTTTTATATATTTCAGACAATTTCACTGGTGTCAAATACTAGAGGTACAACATTTTATAGTAGTTCTCCTCAGGTCCATGCATAGTGTGAATTTCAAATCTTTATCCCATGTTTTATGCCAAGTTTCTAGGTTTACTGTATGGCCCAGAATCTGAGCCCATTTAATCATAGTCTCCTTTAAAATTTCTTTTTCCATGTCTCTCTCCTATAATGAGATCTTATCTGATTTGAATTTTGGAGGGGTTGATTCTTCTTTAGTATTTCATCTAGTTCATTAGTTTATTTTGTAATACCTTGAATTTAATATCTAATTTAATAAGGAAACTACTGTAATTTGATTCCTCTTCCCAGATAATTATGTCTTTCTATCAAGGTGTCACAATTAAAGGACTGGTGTATTTGCCTGGCATGGGGATAGAGAGTGGATTTAATCTACCAGTGCCTCTATTACTATTTTTTTTAAAAAAAAAAAATGGTGTCATTCCACAAATCTTGCAGTTGCAACCCATAAGGTTTTTGAATGGCTGGACAAACAGTATGTGTGAAAGGGATCTAAGAGTCTTAGTAGACCACGAACTGAACATGAATTAGCAGTGTGATGCGGCAGCCAAGAAAGCCAGTGTGATTCTTGGTTGCATCAATAAGAGTATGTCTAGATCGAGGAAAGTAATAGTACCACTCTGTTCTGTTTTAGTCAGATCACATCTGGAATACTGTTTTCAGTTCTGGGCACCTCATTTCAAGAAGGATATTGACAAGCTGGAACGTGTCCAGAGGAGGGCAACCAAAATGATGAGGGTCTGGAAACCATGCCCTATGAGCAGCGTCTTAGGGAGTTGGGTATGTTTAGTCTGCAGAAGAGAAGGTTAAGAGGGGACATGACAGCCATGTTTAAATATTTGAAAGGATGTCATATTGAAAAAGGAATGGGCTTGTTTTTTGCTGCTCCACAGACTAGGAAAAGGAGCAATGGATTCAAACTACAGGAAAAGAGATTCCAGCTAAGCCTCAGGAAGAACTTCCTGATGGTCAGAGCTGTCCGGCAGTGGAGTATGCTGCCTCAGAGTGTGGTGGAGTCTCCTTCTTTGGAGGTTTTTAAACAGAGACTGGATGGCCATCTGTTGTGAGTGCTTTGCCGATGGCGTACCTAGGCTCAAGAGCCCCCAGGGCAAGAGGGAGTGAGCAGTGGGTGGGGGAGGGGTGAGTGGAGGGGTGGGGGCATGAGTGGAAGCAAGCAGAGGAAAAGCAAGTGGCAGCAGGTGAGGAAGGGGCAAACAGACGGGTAAGGGTAGGTCAAGCGGTGACAGGTGGGGGAGCGTTGAGTGGCAGCAGGAGAGTGAGTAGCAGCAGGTGGGGAGCAACCGGCAGTGGGTGGGGGACGGACAACTGGCAGCGGGTGGGGGAAGGGCAGGCGGATTCCTCTTTTTTGTGCCCCTGACATTGGCACCCAGGGTATAAGCCCCAGTTGCCCCACCCTAGATCCACCTCTAGTTCCTGCATGGCAGGATGTTGGACTAGATGACCTCTGTGATCTCCTCCAACTCTGATTCTATGAATCAAAGAAAACCTTTCTATGAGTAAGATAACATCAGATCATCTTACCTGAGCCATCATCATGGGCCCAATTACGTTGGTTTTGTACACCTCCAACATATTTTCTGATGTCTCAGACTCCAGGGTAGTTGGTTTTACAATCCCAGCATTATTGATCAACAAATTCAACCCGGATCTTTTCAGAATCTCAGTGACTGTGGCTGCAGCAGCCTTGATGCTAGATTCATCAGAGGTGTCTGCAGTGGCCAAGTAAAGACATAATGAAAGAAATTATTGGATGGCAGTTAGATACCCTTATCAAGGAACAAGGACACGAATGGCTTGGAGAAACAAGCTAAAGGGTTTATTACAGAAATTCTGGTTTAAGATTGGAATCTTACTTACGGTGTTAGGCTAAAGAGTGGAAGAAAAGAGGTGTGTTCAGTTTATACCACAAAAGGGTCAGGAATCAGGATAGATAGTCAAGGAGGAATACTTTGGATCTCTTATACTTTCAAAGCCTATTACTACTATGCTCTCTGAGGCACTCCTGACTCTTCAGCACTGAGCACTGTTTCTCTTCTAAAAAGATATATCTCAGCCAGGTCTAGCCTTGCAGGCTCCCAGAAGAGTTACCTAATTGTGATTTATTATGATTTTGATATGATTTATTAGATTCAAACCCTCCGCTTTCTTCCAATGAACTCAAGGTACATTGCCTCCCACTCCTGCTCCCACCACTTTGTCCTTACAACAATCCTGTTAGGAAGGTTAGGCTGAGAGTCTGAGCTGAGGCTACCTTAATGAGCCTTCCCTGTTTCTTTTTTTACTCCTTTTCTTTTTACAGTTGGCCCTCCACATTCATGGAGGCTAGGGGCAAAAGTGGACAAACTACAACTATCAAAATGTGTGTGTGTGTCTGTGGGAAGGGGGCCAAGACATTGTGAGGAGAGTGGGCGCACAGGGTCCAAACTGTGACAGGGAAAGAAGAAGGGAAAGGGGTGGGTTGGCATGGTGGCCCCATAGTTTCTCTCTCTTGCCCATCTCCTTCCTTGGATGTGGGGGACATTGGAAGAGGGTTTATGGGGCTGAGAAATCAGGGTATGAGCCATCCTGAGTGGGCCAGGCAGCAGCTGGTGGAGCAGGTGGAGCAAAAGTTTTTAAATAGCTGCACAGCCTGATCGGAGCTGCTGAGAGGCAAAGTTCCCATGGGAAAGAAGCACTTGAGGTGAGTGGGGAGTATTTGGAGAAACTCACAAATAGCCAAATCCATGAAAGTTAAAATGGTGAAAGTGGAATACCAACTGTATTTCCTCTATTCCTTGACTTTTTTCTTATTCAGGTTCAGGTATCAGAAAAGCAAAGCAACTGAAAGTTGTTTAACATATTGTTCAATTTTTTTCTACCAAGGCAGGGGAAAGCCGCCAGTGTGATTTTTCACTTCATGTGCCAAAAATAACTTAGCTGCCCTTTTGTACCACATATCTTGAGTTTGGAGCGTGGTGCACTGTTTTTTCAGGCAGCAACGCATCTGTGGCTGGTCCTGGGTGACTAAATGAGTCAGCTTCTTTTCAAAAATCCCTGCCTTTCCATTGTGAAGAACTTTGATAAGGAATTGTGCAACAAGGACTATTTGAAGAAGACGGGAGGGGGAAGAATTAAGTGGGGAAGCAGCCAAATCTAAAGTTATTTAAAATAACACTTTTGAGACAACAGTTAGGAGCTAAGGACCAAACTGAAGATGTAATTCACACAATTCTTAATAAAAGTTAGTAACAGACATGGGGCAGAATGATCCAGAAAAAATGCACTACCAGGGAGATGGAACAATGTGTCATTCACACAATTCCTAATGAAGATTAACAGTAGAGACACAGAGGTCCCAAATCCAGAAACCTGCACTACTTTCTGAGATCCAAAGTAATAGGTTTTGCTGAGAGGTAGTGATGTTCCAGTAACAGAACTGCAACCTGGGTAACCCAGAGCTCATTCATCTTTTCCTCAGTTGGCTGGCTAAAAATCGCAGCCCTTTTGTAGAGAAAGAAAGAATTGGGAAAAGGAAGCAACATACCTAGTGGGATGATCTCTATTCCTTGATGCTTGGCAGCCAAATCCTTCAAGGCCTGAAACATAACAAACCAGAAGTTTGCAATATGAATGGATTATTCAAGACAGGGAAGAAAGCAAAGGCAGGAAAGGATTAAATTGTGTCTGCTTTCCATTCTCCCCTAGACATGCATTGCTTACATTGTTGCTGCAAAAGTGCACTAGGAATCAGAAGCTTAAAAAAAAAAAATCGTGCTTCTACACACACAGAGCCAGCCCTGGGCACAATCTGATTGGCCATAGGGGCTTTACTGTTGTTCAGATATCCATAGCAAGACAGAACTGACTCCATTCTGGAGCCTACCTGGGCACTTGGTCCCTCCGGGTCCCGGCAGGTAGCAAAAATCCATTCTGGGCGGTTGCTTTTCCCAGCCAGCTGCCTGACCAGCTCCAAGCCAATCCCCCGATTGGAGCCAGTCACCAGGACACTGCGTACATTCAACATGCCTGTGTTGGTCTGACAAAATGGTTGGATATTTCTAACTCAGCTAAACTTTATCCTCCCGTGTCTCCGCCTAGGCTTGCATAAGCTGTTTGGCTCTTATGGTACTTTTGATTCTATTTTTGGCATCTACCCAGGAGCCACTGGAAAACCTGAAGTGGAATGAGACAGTAGAACCACTTTATTTAAATAGGCAAATAAAGGTAAGAGATCGGTAGAGATCAATTATTTTAGAATAGTAATCCTTTCCAATATTTTTTTGTTAACCTTTAATCCCCAGAAAACATCTGAAACAGAAAGGAGTGGCTGGAGTGCCAAATTCTGAGCTAACCAACCCAATCCAACCCTCAGGTCATGCTTGATTGCAAGCAAGGGTTGCAATGTAAATCACAAAATATCCACCAAAGACATATTCTGATATGCATTTTAGACCATACTTTATTTTGGAACTCTTGTTGCTGAATTAGTCAGATTGACCAAATTCACCAGTTACATATGTCACTGCCCTGGCTAGCCCGAGCTTGGGGGATGTTAAAAAGATATCTTTTGATATCAATAATTCGGCTTCACATACCCATTCCCCTCCACATGCTTGCGAGGCCCCTGGACAAGCACGTATACAGGCTCGGCCGATAATCACTGTAATATTCCAACACAATACAGGCAGGCCAGAAATAGCCGACTCGCAGCTTCAGGAGACCTCAAAGGCAAGTACTCAATTATGTATGCACGCAACTTTCTGCCCCGAGCTGGCAGCTTGATGATCTGACTATACAACGTCCAAGCACTCTGTGTTTGCATACTGGCTACTCGTATTGACAATTTGGTGATCATTCAAATTATGACCTTTCGGAGGCTTTGTCTCCAGCCCCAAATCCATTGTTTTCCCCAAGTCCGAACTAGTCTGCGGTCACAATTCTCCTTATAAAAACCCCTGATTTTGAGCGCGTCTTCGGATCGCTCTCGGCTTCCATCCTGCCTTGCTGTCATTTGTCCAAGCGAGTCTTCCCCTCAGCTCCACGTGCTGAGATCCACGCTCCCCAGCTTCTCCATTTCCGACCGGGTTTCAGGACAGGCGTAGTATTACCCAAACCAATAACTCCTCTAAAAATCCCTCTATACCACTCCAACCTTTATTTCTTTAGTTATCTTGTGTGAGTGTGCCGCATACACTGTTTGATTGTGTTTTAATAAAACAACATTTATTGTTTAAACTTCTGTGTGCTCCTTGATTCGGCCTGACCCCGTAAACATAGGGTTCAAGATCTTGCTACATTACCCTGCCTCTCGTACTGTTAGGCTGTGCTCTTGGCTAATTTCCCCAACTTATAAAATTGAGAGCGCATTAAGGTGTCCCTCTCGGGAACCCAGAAACCAGGGTAACACTGCCTTGGCCCAATCCTATTCAACATCTTCATCAATGACTTGGATTAAGGAGTAGAGGGCACGCTGATCAAATTTGCAGATGATACCAAAGTGGGAGGGATTGCTAATACACTAGAGGACAGAGTCAAATTTCAAAATGACCTTGACAGATTGGAGAGCTGGGCCAAAGCTAACAAAATGAATTTCAACAGAGAGAAATGTAAGGTCCTGCACTTAGGCAGAAAACATGGAAGGCACAAATATAGGATGGGGGACATGTGGCTGGATAACAGTACATGTGTAAGGGATCTGGGAGTCTTGGTACATTACAAGCTGAACATGAGTCAGCAGTGTGATGTGGCAGCCAAGAAAGCCAACACAATTCTTGGTTGCATCAACAGGAATATGGTGTCTAGATTGAGAAAGGTAATGGTACCACTCTATTCTGCATTGGTTAGGCCTCATTTACAACACTGTTTCCAGTTCTGGGCACCTCAATTCAAGAATAATGTCGACAAGCTGGAACATGTCCAGAGGAGAGCGATCAAAATGGTGAAGAGTCTGGAAGCCATGCCCTATGAGGAGCAGCTTAGGGACCTGAGGATGTTTAGTCTGCAGAAGAGAAGGTTAAGAGAAGACATGATAGCCATGTTTAAATATTTGAAGGGATGTCATGTTGAGGAGGGAGTGGGCTTGTTTTCCACTTCTCCAGAGACTAGGACAAGGAGCAATGGATTCAAGCTGCAGGAAAGAAGACTCCACCTGAACCCCAGGAAGAACTTCCAGACTGTCAGAGGTGTCCGACAGTGGAATATGCTGCCTCAGAGTGTTGTGGAGTCTCCTTCTTTGGAGGTTTTTAAGGAGAGGCTGGATGGCCATCTGTTGGGAATGCTTTGAAGTATGTTCCTGCATAGCAGGGTGTTAGACTGGATGGCCCCTGGGGTCTCTTCCAGCTCTATGATTCTATGATAACAGGATCATTATAGACATTACTCCACCCATATGATTCTACGATGCTATGACTAACCGTGCACCATGATCAGACATGATCCCCTCGTGAAGGCTATGTCGACAGAAGACATGGTCTATGAACAAGCGTGCTGTCTCTTTGACAGTTGGGATGCTGGGGCAGGGGATGACGTGGACCATCTTGGTGAAGAGATCCAACCCTACAAGTATGGTGGTATAGTCCCCAACCAGAGGTAGATCTGTGATAAGTCCATGGAACCACCTTCCAGGGTCCTAAGGGTGTAGGCAATGGATGTAGTAGTTCTGCTGGCTTTCCCAGCTGATCTTTGGTGTGATGGCACACAGGACAAGTCTGCATGTACCGATCTACCTCTGCTCACAGTGGCAGCCATCAAAACTCTTGGGTAACAAGGTGCAAGGTCTTGTATAGACCAAAGTACACTGCAGATTTCCCATCATGGCATAGACAGAGCATTTGGTCCTGGCAGGACCCAGCAGGTGCGTAGAAACGCCCTCAGTGGTACAGGACCCCTCCCCCCATCCTCTCAATGTGACTGGACCAGTGGATCAAGGCATCCTGGATCTGGTCTTTTCTCTGAGACTATCTGGGTGGCTGCAAAATGTTCTGGGCAGAGGATTGTGGACTTAATCTCTGTCTCCAGCAAAGAGGTATACTCCAGTTTCCTCCAAAGCACATCTGCTTACCGATTCTGGGCACAGGTATATAGTGAAGGTGAAAATTAAACTTGGCAAAGAACTGTGACCACTGCAGCTGTCTCTGCATGAGTTCCATGCTATCTGGAGGTGTCCCAGGTTGCAGTGATCAGTACGCACCTGCACAGAATGGGCCACCACTTCTAATAGGTGTTGCCAATGTTCAAATGCTGCTTTAATTGCCAGGAGCTCCTTCTTCCAGATGGTATAATTGTGCTCTGACAGTGACAGCTAGTGAGAATAAAAAGAGCAGGGGAATAGATGGGGAGCTGTAGGGGTGGCTTGCAGGAGCATGGCTCCAATGGCAATGTCTGAGTTGGTCTCCATGACAAAGGGAGTTCTGGGTTCCAGATGCTGGAGAATGGGTTCTGATGTGAACTGGGCTTTTAGGCCCTGAAAGACCTGCTGAGTGGCTGGAATCCACCAGAACAGAAACTTCCCTCGTAACAGGTTGGTGATGGGGGCCACCAGGGAAGCAAAGTTGGAGATAAATTTCCTGTAGAAGTTGGCAAACCCCAGGAAATGTTGTACCTCCTTCCGGTTCCTAGGCAGTTGCCAGGAGACTACGGCCTCTACTTTGGCAGGATCCATCTCCACTCCCTTGGGAGAAATTTGGTATTCCAGGAAATCCACTGCTGGGAGGTTGAAAGCATACTTCTCCAGCTTGGCATACAGTTGGTGCTCCTTGAGGCAGTGAAGGACTGCATGGACATGGGCATCATGGGCGATCTGATTCGGAGAGTAAAACAAAAAATCATCCAAATAAATAATCACAAACTGGTCCAAATAGTCCTGAAAAACATCATTGACAAAGTGCTAGAAAACCACGGGAGCATTGCAAAGGCCAAAGGGCATGACTATATACTCATAATGGCCACATCAGGTTTGGAACTTGCTTTTCCACTCATCCCCAGCACAAATATGGACCAGATTATAAGGTCCCCAGAAATCCAGTTTCGTGAACACCTTGGCATGCTGTAACTGTTGCAACAGTTCAGGAATGAATGGCAGAGGATAATGATTCCAAATGGTGATGCAGTTCAAGGTTTGGTCGTCACTGTTGAGGTGGCATTCACCACATTTCTTGCATACAAACAAGATGGATGCTCCCGAAGGGGACATGGAAGGTCTAATAAAGCCCCAGGGTAGGTTTTTCTGTAAGAAGTCTCATAGGGCAGTCAGTTCTGGCTTTGACAAAGTAGGCAGCTGGCAGGAATGGGATCCCCAGGCACTAGGTCTCTAGCACAATCGTATACATAATATGGAGACAGACAGTCAGCCTCTTTCTTATCAAATCTATCTGTAAAGTCCTGGTACTTCAGGTGTAACAGCAGCAAAGTCTCTGTGGCTTCAGACTCCTGAGCAGCATGCACCTGCTTGGGTCAACAATGTTCTTTTTTTTTTTTTTAAATCATTTTATTCAAAATTCTCATTATAAAAAAAAACATACATATTCAATTGTCAGCTTCAATAGAAATATATCTGATCTTCCACATTGATCTAGATTCCATTTTCCAGATTTCTAAAGTCTTAAGGTACTGTACAACATTCTACTGTTAATTTATCTGATAGTTCTTACATTTCATTCATCATATTTCCTCTTCATGATGTATACCTGTCGCTCACGCGTATTATAACTTTAATCATGAATTACGTGTTTCCAGCTGTTAAAACCCAGCAATTACCCGTTACAATTTGCCATTCTTTCTGTATCACATTGTCTGATTTCCCCTTTAATCTCTGGGAGACCATATCTGCATTTTTATTTTCGATAAGTGTAGCCCACCATTGTTCTATTGTAGGTATTTGCTGAGTTTTCCATAGCTTTGCATATTCAATACGAGCTGTTGTTATCATATACAGTAATATTCTCCAATGCTTCTTTATACCAACATCCTCTATAATATCAGTCATATTTAACAAATACAATTCAGGTGTCTTAGCAAACTGACCTTTCAATAATGTACAAATCACATTATGTACTTCATTCCAATATTTCTTAGCTTTTAGGCATGTCCACAACATATGAGATATCGTACCAACCTCCCTTTGACATTTCCAACACTGTCCAGTACCTGTATTATAAATCCTTCTCAGTTTATCTGGTGTCATATACCATCTGTGAAATAGTTTATAATAGTTCTCTCTCAAATTCTGGGCTACTGTAAACTTCTGCGTTTTTTTCCAACTCTGCTCCCAAGACTCTAATTGAATTGAATGACCAATATTTTGAGCCCATCACCTTGCGATGCTTATTAAGAGTCTGGATAGTCCTCTGCGTGGGGGTAAGTCTCTCTATCTTCTGTCCTTCCAGCACAACCACAGCAAAAACAAACAAACTTGTAAGCAATTTTATTTCCACGGAAATGTCTCAGTAGCAAAGCAAGATCCTCTAGTTCCAAATATTAAATGTTTAGTTCACGAAACAGAAGAAAAAGAAGAAAAGAGAAAAAATAATCTCCACTCTAGAAAAGTCTCTTCTCATCGGCAAACAGTACAGAACTCCACAAGTTGCCAAAAGCCGCGTCCGTCCCAGAAACACAATCCAAATTATAACAGTCTTCCAAAGATCAGATCCCTTCCATCCGTTTAGAGACTGCAAGAGCCCAATACAATAAAGTTGTCTTCTCTTTTCCAAAAAGTACTATAATCCTCTACATTAAAACCACATCTCCAACACGCCCAAAGTTATAAAGTCTCGAATCACCAATCATAGATTTTCAGCAAGATTGCAAAACTCAATCCATTTAAAAGTCACAACCAAGCAGAAAAATTAGAACCAGTTTGTCTGTCCAATGTTTTCACATCCACATCCTCCTCCCAACAGATACCAAATCTTCTCTCTCCTTTGGAACTGTTCCCAGACCTTGACTGAAAACTTCTTCACCTTGCGATGCTTATTTTTTTTTTAGAAGTAAAAACAGAAGAGGCAAGAAAAACAAATAGAAAAAAAGAACAAGGCTGGACTCGAATCAGGTCTCTAAAAACTCCACTTTTGCTCAGCAATCAAATCAAATAGAGAAATCCAACACGTCTGACAAATCTGTCAAATCTGTCAAATCTGTCAAATCCATTGACATCTGTCAAATCTGTCAAGTCTGTCAAATCTGTCAAACCACCTGTCAAATCCGTCAAATCTGTCAATTCTGTCAAAACATCTATCAAGTTTGTCAAATTATTTCAGTCCCTCTTAATCAATCATAGCCTTATAAAAAACTACCCTCCACCTTCATTTAAACACGTTCAGCTGGAGGGCAAAAAATGAAGAAAAAAAGTCCCCCAGGTTTATTTACTCACGTTCGGCTGGGTCGCGTTATATGTCCATTCCAATTCACTGCTGTGAATACGTTTTTGTTGCTGTATTTGTAAAATGGAAAACTAGATCAACTGCTTACTGTTGATATTAAAATTGAGTCTGCTTCTTTAAAAGTTGGAGGCCGCGCTTGTGCCGCAAAAGCGGAGTCCCAGCTGAGTCCATCTTAGGCTCTTCGGCTCCCCTGAAGCCTCTCGTTCCCTCCTAACAAAGGAAGCTCGGCTTCAGTTCCGGGGCCCCCTTCGAGCTCCTCCGCACCCCCTTTACCGGGGGGGTGTCAAGCCGCTAATCTGATGTAAAAAAAGCGGTTGGAATCCAGCGGGAGGTAGCACGGAGTTCGCGGATTCACTCCGTGCGACCGCTCACGCACACCATGCGACTTGAAGTCGTCGGGTCAACAATGTTCTTAGCAGTACTCTCTGAGGCAAAGAGCACCTCACACTGGGACCACAAGATGTGGGAGTCATGTTCAGACAGCCGTGGCATCCCCAGGACCACAGGGAAATGGGGGACTGCTGCCAGGAAAAACTGTGTCTGCTCGACATGGCCTTGGATCTCCAGTGTTAGCTCAGGAGTCTGATGTGTCACTGGTCCAGAATTTGACAGCCACCATTAATGGTTTAAATACATTCAGATAGCCAGAGCATGGATATGTGGTGCTGGGTGGCAAAGCTTAAGTCCATGAAATTGTTAGAGGCCCCTGAGTCAATCATGGCTCCCGTGGGCATTGGCTGGGTGACAACTACCCAGACTGTTGCAGCAACCAGCAGTGCATCTTGCTTGGGCTCTGTAAGAGGCATTGATGCCCTTACGCCTTGCTCCCCCAGATTGCAGAGTCCTTCTAAACCTGCGGGGTAGCGTTTGTTTCCTGGCTAGGAAGAGCCTCGCTTCTTGGCAAGGAGGTCTCTGGTAAAGTAGCCCTCCAGTCCACAATATAAGCACAGTCCCACCTGTTTCCTGTGCCTCTTTACTGCAGCAGTGAGATGAGGACACACTACCCCAAGCTGCACTGGTTCTTCAGGAAGGGCAAGACCAGTGGAGGGAGCACCTGAGGTAGCTGGAACTTAGGCAGCAGGTGTACCTGTGGTGGCTGGAGCAGAGGCAGCAGAAGCCTGGAGCCCTAGTTGTGCTTCTGTGGGCCTGACGATGGGCCTCCAAACAGCCATCTATTCAGAGGGCCTGCTTGATAAGCAGGTGCTAGGGTAGCAAGAGGAGGGCTGTGAGTCAGCTCATCTAGAATTTTAGGAAACAGATCTGCCTTGTACTGATCCCAGAGGGCAGAGTCATTGCCATCCAGTTCCTAGCCCAGGAGCCTAGGAGTTTTTAGTTTGTGATATATTAGATATCATTTGATATCAAGAATTTGGCCTTCACTACCCATTCCTCTCCATGTGCTTGCAAGGTCCCCGGACAAGCATGCACACGGGCATGGCCGAAAATAGCTGAACTATTCAAAACAAATCCAGGCAGGCCAGTAATTGCCGGACTGCAGCTTCAGGAGACCTCCAGGCAAGTACCCTCTTAAGATCACATTATGTATGCACGTTGTTTACAAAAGATCCCCTGCCCCGAGCAGGCAACTTAATGAGCCGAATATCCGAATCTCAAGCACTCCGCATTTGCATACAGTCTATGCTATTGACAACGCTGTCATAATTCAATCATCTAAAGTACTGAATTTTTGGAGGCTTTGTCTCCAGCCTGAAACCCATTGTTTTCCCTGGGAATGGACTAGCCTACAGGTACATTTTCCCCAAAAAGAACCCCTGATTTTGAGCTTCTCTTTGGATCGCTCTGACTTCCATCCCGCCTTGCTATCGCTCCGTTCAACGAGCCTTCCCCTCAGCTCCCACATGCTGAGAATCTCCAGATACAACCGACTTTTCTTCTGATAAACCAGGCTTCAGGATCAGGTGTAGCATTTCCCCTGAAAAATCCCTCTTAAAATCCTCTTTCCAACTCCTACCTTTCTTTCATTAGGTCTGTGTGAGTGGTTGCATACATATGTATTGACTGTGTTTTAAAATAAAGGAAAACAATTATTATTAACTTCTGTTTGATTATTGACTCGGCCTGACCCCGTAAACATTGGGTTCAAGATCTCGCTAGGTTGCCCTGCCTCTTGCATTGCTTAGCTTGTGCTCTCGCTAATTCCCATTCCCCATTATTTTGAGCACATGGAGGTTGTTACCCTGATTCCTGGGGGTCCCGGGAAGGACACCTAAATGTGCTCTCAATTATATAAGTTGGGGAAATTAGTCAAGAGCACTACCAAGCAATACGAGAGGCAGGGTTACGTAGGAGATCTTGAACCCTATGTTTACGGGGTCAGGCCGAGTCAAGGAGCACACAGAAGTTGAAATAATAAATGTTGTTTTATTAAAACACAATCAAACAATGTATGCGGCACACCCACACAAGATAACTAGAGAAATAAAGGTTGGAGTCTGATAGAGGGATTTTTAGAGGAGTTGTTGGTTTGGGTGATACTTCACCTGTCCTGAAGCCCGGTTAGAAGCGGAGAAGCTGGGGAGCATGGATCTCAGCATGTGGAGCTGAGGGGAGGGCTCGCTGGACAAAGCGACAGCAAGGCGAGATGGAAGCCAAGAGTGATCCAAGGAAGCGCTCAAAGTCAGGGGGTTTTATAAGGAGAATTGTGACCGCAGGCTAGGTCGGACTTGGGGAAAACAATGAGTTTGGGGCTGGAGACAAATCCTCCAAAAGGTCAGAATTTGAATGATTGAGTTATAGCCAAATTGTCAATAGGATAGCCAGTATGCAAACGCAGAGTACTTGAGCGTTGTATAGTCAGATCGTCAAGATGCCAGCGCGGGGCAGAGGATCTTTTAAAAGTTGCGTGCATACTTAATGAAGGTACTTGCCTGAGGTCTCCTGAAGCTGCGAGTCGGCTATTTCTGGCCTGCCTGTATTGTGTTGGAATTATGGCGATTATCGGCTGAGCCTGTACGCCTGCTTGTCCGGGGGCCTCGCAAGCACATGGAGGGGAACGGGTATGTGAGGCCAAATTAGTGATATCAAAAGATATCTCTTTATATCCCCCAAGCTCGGGCTAGCCAGGACAGTAACTATCCTCCCCCCCCCCCGAAAATGGGCGATGTTGGGGACAATATCGGACATTTTCCAATTAAAAATCAAAAATCATTTTAGAGCCAAATAGGGCCTTACAGGTTGGTTGGTAGTATTACTCTATGGGAAAAGGGAAAGCAAAGGGTTCCTATTTTATAATAACATTCCTAACTAAAACCTAAACCTAAACACATGCACACAGACATCAATTAAACAACAATCAATAATTAAACAATAATCAATGTCAAACTGTCCCGTCAATAGGGAACTGTCAAAGAATGAGCAATGGTGCTAAATAGCAAATGCAATCAATGAAATAATCAATGGGATACTGTAAAATCCAAGGCAGGGTCTGGCAATGAAGGCAATACAAGGAGCAATCAGTTCAATGTGCATGATGGAATGAGAGTTCGTAGTCCGAGGGAGGTGAGGAGTGAGCAAAAGTCTCTGCACCCCCCCTTGCAACAGGCAAAATCTTGTAACTGGAGCGGGTGAGCAAAACATAAGTTCATCTGAGCAGCGGAGCAGGAATAGCAACAAAATGTCCAAGTTGGTGCAGCTCAGCTGGCTTGCTGCAAGTTCAGGAACAGTGAGGCTTTGCAGGGTTTGGAGCTTGGAACAGTTCATTGGGTTTTCTCAGGCGAGTAAACGGTGGCAAGAATGGCAAAAGTCCATCTTTGCAATCAGAAGGCTGCGTGGTCACCTTCCCTCATGGTCTCAGGTGCCGTCGAGGAACCAGGAATCTCCAAGCACAGGCCATCAGATGGAGGGGTAACTTTCTTCGTTAACCCCCCCCCCCATGATACTCGGGGGCAATGGTACAACCTCGGGATCTTCCCGGTCTTCTGGATCAATTAACCTATTAGATTTTTAACAGAAGAACTGACACGATTAGTAGCCATTGTATACATAAATGCAAATTGCCGGCTCAAAGCCTACTGGGAGTTCAAGCTGAAATTTGAAATTTTGCTCACTATGATCTGGAAGGGTCTGTCGGAGCAAGGATTTAAATAGCTCCCAACTATGAAGCAGTTTTGGCCGTAGGAAGGCCGAGAAGGGACAGAAGCTGTGGATTCAGAACCCGCATCAATCAGCCAGCCCCGCAGCAAGATCTAACATCCCAGCATCACGAAGGAAACTTGGATTATGCAGTTCCCATTCGCGCGCTGGTCCTGAGACTGGGTCACCCAGAGTCGTTCTGGAATGAGGCCGGATCTAGACATCCAGAGCCATTCCAAAATGAGGCGGGATTCCAGTTGCCAGACAAATAACCAAAGTCATCCCTGACTTGGCAGTTCGCTGAGATCCCCCCCATTGCTCAAGCCTAGAGCCTGACTCCAAGCCTGATAATGTATCCCGAGGGCTTCAGGGTCTGCAGGAACGGTGCCGGTAGCTAGATGTAGGTTCTGAGTGCACAACTTCCCTACCTCAAGAAAGCGGGATTCTGAGGCAGGCCTGAAAGATGGTCACCTTCGGATAGGCTTTTTAAACCAAGCGGGACAATAGATTCAAAACAATTCACAACAAAAATAACATCACATCCCAACTATACAAATGCACCCAAAGAACTATATACAGGAGCGGGAAGTCGGAGAGGTTGCCACTTCTCTCCGTCCCACGCAGACAATGCCAATTTAACCATTGTCAAACACCTCATATATGGACACAAACGTTTCCGATAAATCAATTTCTGGTACATCTGTATAATTTAAAGACACTTGAGAAGCGATTATGTTAATGGGAGTTTTCCCAGTGGCTTCCTCAAGTGGGTCTGTTTCGCCGATGCCCTTTGGATCGACTAGCTGGCCCTTCCACTCTTTCAGCTGAGAGACGTGGAAGAACCTCAGCCAGTCTCCCTTCTTTCGGGGAATTCTAACTTGATAGACAGCTGGAGAGATTCGCTTCACAATGAGGACAGGGCCAACCCACTTGGCAGCCAGGGAGTGCTTGTCCTTATAGAAATTTCTATATAGGACTAGCTGTTCCTCCTCCCACTGGCAAGGGTGATGGACCCATCCCAGTCTCTTATGCATTTTCTGCAGGTTTTTGCCCAGTTGGGCAGCTACCTGTCTATGCAGTTGTCCGATATGCTGTACTAGGTTCCTCACCCACTCGTTATTTAGAACCACTGGTTCTAAATCGGAGGGGAGGCTGGTGTCTACCCCAAATGCCTCGGGCAGCATCATCTTCCACCCAGTCATCACCATGTGCAGCGTGAAGCCGTGAGAGGCTACCGTGCCCTGGAAGGTCATCAAAATGATGGGCAGCTTGGTGTCCCAATCTTTCCCCGAGGAGCGCACCACCTTTCGGAGCGCTTCCTTCAAGGAACGGTTGGTCCTCTCAATCTGCCCGGAGCTTTGTGGATGATGCGCAATGTGGAATCGCTGGCATATACCCAATGCCTTGCACAGCTCTCGGGTCACTTCCCCAGTGAAGTGAACTCCAAGATCCGAGTCAAGGTCACGTGACAAGCCGGAGTGAGCCCAGACATTGTTGAACAACAGCCGTGCAGCTGTGCTGGCAGTGTTGTCTCTACACGGAAATGCCTCGATCCATTTGCTGAATGGATCAATGACGGTTAAACAATATTTGTTCCCATGAGGGGTCGTAGGTAAAGGGCCTATAAAGTCTATTTGAATGTGCAACCAGGCACCCTCAATGCGTTGGTGCTGGATGGGCGCCTTGGGGCCGGAGGTGTCAGCGTTGACCATGGCGCAAGCCAAGCAGTTGTTGACCCACTGGTGTACATCCTGCTTGATTTGCAGCCACCACCCAGTTTCCTGAACACTGTCCAGAGTCACACTTTGCCCTCGATGTCCCTGCTCGTGCACGAACTGAATGATGTCACTGCGGAGGTATTTGGGTACGATCCACTGACGCTGGCCACTGGCATCGATGGCCCAAAACACACCATCCACTTGGAAGATCTGGAACTGGCCAGACTTGTCCAAGCCTTTCTTGGTTAATTCCAAGATCTCGGAGTCACCTTTCTGCAACACTCCCAGGTCAAACATGGGAGGAATTAACTGTTCTTTTGGGTTGACATTTATAGCGGCGATGGGGGCCCGATCTTCCTGTAAAGCGGCATCCCAAGCTATGGTGTCTGCCCTGGTGTTCCAAATACATGTAGCCGTGTTCTTTTTCTGGTGCCCTCGGACGTGAGCAATCCATGTTGGGGCAGTCCGTTCTACAATCTGGGCTGCAATCCTGACCCATTTCTCTAAATGGGCTATGGGCTTCCCATCGGATGTTTTGAGGTCATTTTGGAGCCAGATCGGTAACCAGACACTGGCTGCCTTGGCAGTCCAATCAGAGTCTGTATAGATGGCTGGGGGGCAGTCAAGCGGTTGGTGCTCCAAGATAGCCCTTAGAGCTTCTACTTCTGCCGCTTTGCTGCAGTGTGGCTGGGCTTTCCCCTGTAGGGTGAAGGAGTCTGTGACTCGGATTGCTCCATAGCCTGTCCGTGGGCTGCTGTCCACGTGCATGGATGATCCGTCACAGAACCAGCAAACAAAGCCCTGTAACTGAGCTTCCTCAAGGGAGGCTACGCATTCCACTGGCCGTTGACTATTATGTAATGGTGGTAATGGACACTCATGCGTGGCTCTGGTCACAACTAGACCATAGGGAGCTGTTGGGTCCTGCGGCTGCTTCTGAAAATCCACCCCACGTGACACCAAGGAAATAGTCCATTTGGCAATCCGGGCATTGGACACCTGGCCATTCTGGACCTTTCCCAAAAGGATGTACTTAAGAGGTGTGGGGGGGGTCTGGACAATCACACGGGCGCCTCCTATCATAAACTCCCAGTGTGTTAGAGCCCAGACTAATGTGAGGCAGGTCTTCTCGCAGGGAGTAAATTTGGTCTCGTGTGGGTCCAAATTCCTGGAGGCGTATGCTATCACACACTGAGTGCCGTTAAAATGTTGGGACAAAACTGCTCCTATACTCCTATCTGAGGTGGTTAGTTGTATAAGGAATGGCTTAGCCATATTCAGGTGCGCAAGAGCAGGTGCCTTCATCAAGTCCTCCTTAAGCTGAGCGAATGCCTGCTGTTGTGCCGGTCCCCATTCCCACGGGGCATTCTTCTTTAATAGGGCATATAGAGGCCTTGCCTTAGCGGCGAAAGACTGTATAAAATCCCTAGAAAAGTTGAGTGTTCCCAGAAGAGAACGTAGGGAGTGCACACCAGTGGGAGCTGGTAACTTCGAGATCACTTCTACCCGCTGTGCATCGGGAGTGCGACCTTCGGTGCCTAGACAAAGCCCTAGGTACTTCACCTCAGTGGACACCAATTGGGCTTTTTCTCGGTTGGCCTTGAAGCCGGTGTCAAGGAGGATTCCTAACACCTCATGGGTGATTTCCCTGGTCTTTTCCTCCGAATTGGAATGGATCAAGATATCATCCACGTAGGACGAGACGTGGGACCTTGAAGCTGGCTGCAGCTTGTTCCACATCCTGACCACGTGGGCATGGCAAATGCTCGGGCTGGAATGGAAGCCCTGGGGTGTGCGTTTAAACACATACTGTTGCCCCTGGAACATGAAGGCAAATTTATACCAACACGCCTCATGCAACAGAATCGAATGAAACACATTCGCCAAGTCCAAAACACTGTGATATTTGGCTCCTGCCGCGATGGCGGACAGCATCTCGTTATACTTAGCCACAACTGGAGCGATGGGAGGAGTGACGGAGTTCAAAGCTCTAAAATCTACCATCATCCGCCCCTTTTTGCCATCGGATTTCAGCACTGGCCATAAGGGCGCATTGCAGATAGACTGCATAGGGGTGACTACGTCCCACTTGATGAGTCCCTCAATGGTTTTCCCTATGCCTTCCTCTGCTTCTGCTGGGTATTTGTATTGTTTCTGAGGCGGGGGATCCTGGCCTTCAATCAAGACGCAGGCTCCTTTTACAGTCCCACACTCAATTTTGTCTTTTATCCAGACCTCTGGGAAAGCCTTCACCCATGGGTCGCTGGTCACACAATGCACAGGGGCAGGAGCTTTAATGGCGGCACAACGCTGCACAGCCGAAATCTCTACTGGTCTCTGATCTAGTTGCCATAGAAACCCATTCGCGTAATCAGTTGTGAGCCTGTTTCCCCGGAGGAAGCCGATGCCCAAAAGGCCATCGTCCTCTCCCCGGTTCTCGCACGCCCACAACTGAAAGCGGAACGTGTCTATGGACTTTGGTATGCCTGTCCAAGCTTGAGCTTGGTGAATGCCCTCACCATATCCAGATAGCTGGACATGTTCGGGCGTAGGTTCACCATGCCTGACTAGTTTGGGGTGCAGCGCATTTACGGCTCCACCAGAGTCTACAAGAAGGGTGGCAGGAGTCTTATCCCTCTCGGTCCCTATGCCTGCCTTCACCCAGAACCTTCCCCACTTTTCTGGCTTCAACTTAGCCACAAGGTTGCGGGGAAGCTTCCTGGACCAAGGGCACCCCTATGCTTGCAGATGCAGGTTAGGCTGTATCCAGCCGGAGGGGGGCCGTTGGCCACAACCTGGACCGTCTGTTTACTGCCCGCCTGGAGCTGCTTCTCCAGAGCCTCAAGTAGTTCGGACGTGGGGCATTTGTCGAACTGGCTCATGTCCAGTCCGAACCTGCATAACATGCCCCAAAGGCTTACTCGATCTGATGAGTACGTTTGGGCAGTTGGGTCGTAGCCTCCAGACGTCTCCCTAGGAGTGCTCAAGTCTGGGGACTGTTTTGGGACAGCAGGTAGAGGAGTGGAATTCCCAACCCTGCCGGGCTGGCCTCGGGAGTCCCTAGCCTGCCAACGCTAGTTGTCTTGCCTAGGATTGGGGCGCGAGTTCCAGTTCCCCTTTGGGACGGAGTTCGGAGCCATCTTACGGTGTTGGGAATGGGGCCCATAGTTTGAGTAGGTAACCTCGGCTATGGGTTCCCAGTTCCCGGGGTCCCTTCGGTTTGGCTTGGTGGGAGGTTTAAGGGATCCTGCCTCACGGAGCAGGTCAGAGACTCTCCGGAGGTTATTCCCAAAGTCCTCCCAGTTGGTGGTGGCTGGATCCACCAAACCAAGAGCCATCTTCATCTCGTGATTAAGACCTCCATACAGGAGCATCTTAAACTCAAGATGGTTAAAGTTATATCTGTGGGGCGTCAAAGGGACCTTTTTGGCCAGAATGGCGAGGAGCTGCTTCCGCGCCATGTAAGCCTCAGGGTTCTCACGAGGACCCTGCTGCTCCATGACATACAGCACACTTGCACTCTGTGGGGGCCACAAAATCCTAACGACCTCCCTCATCCAGTTGTGGGCCTCAAGCCTAACCAGGCCTTGAGCTGCCATGGCCAATTTGAGAGTCGGGAGCTCGGAGGGGGACATACAAAGCCAAGCCAGCTGGGTCAGGTCTTGGCCGTTGGCCATGGGATGGGAATGTATGACTGCATTCAGCCACATTATTCCCGTTGACCGATTTAATGGACCCAGCTGGTCCACTATTGCCTTTGCTTCAGTGGCTCACCAGGGGACCCTAGTCTCGGTGACCTGCGTCTCCTGGGTCTCTGCCCTATCAGAACTGCCTTCGCCAAGGGGGGTGGTCCACCTGGTCATGGACCTAGTCTCCACAGGTTTGACTGGGACCTTAGGGTCACTCCAGTCTGGGTTGTGGGGAGGGGTTGCCCGAGCATCCTCTGGCAGCGGTTCCCCAGAAAAGTCCTCAGCGAACGTTGGGAGCAGCTCCAGGCACACAGCCAAAATTAAGGCTTTGCGCATTTGGAGCTGGCTCTCCAGCGCCGCGATCCGCTGGTGGCAAGCTACATGGCTCACAGCCTCCTGCAGCTCCTTCATTTGCCCTACCATAAACTTGGCTACAGACCTGGCATGGGCAAGCTCAGCCTCTAAGGCGTGTGCTCGTTCCTCCCAAGTCTGAGCCAGCAAAGTGGCATCATTCAGCTTTTGTGCAGAGGCCTGCGTGACGGACACAAACGTTACCTTGTCCGCACCCAGTGCCTCCATCTCAGCCTGAAGCCGGGCATTCTCCTTTTCTACTTATGCTAATCTATCTCTGTCATCTACCAGGGTTTTTGAGGCATCTCTGGCAGTTAGCCAAAGTCCCCAGGCTGCCAAAGCATCCTTTGATGGCCCAAATGGGTTCTTTGACTGGCGTGCTTGAGCGTACACCTCCCTTAGTGTGGCAAAGGGGTCTGTCGTCTGGAAGTTGGACTCCTTCCATGGACATTTCCCTTTGCCTACTACCCAGTTCTCTAGTTTCCCTCGGACCTCCTTCTCCAACATTAGGTCCTTAACTGCAACCTTGCTCTCAGCCATTCCTACATTACAACCTTGCAAACTAGTCGGACCAGGACCTGGAGTGACGGGTAGGATCACCTAGACCCCTGGGGGATTATAGGGAGACGAACTCTGAGGAACTTCTCTAGGAAAGAGGGATGGGAACCTATCTCCAGCCTGCCCAAACAAAGTCACTTTTGTACACCTAAGCCCAGCCTTCCACCTCGACAGCTTAGGGGCAAAAGGACGAGGTAACGGTTTGGGGACAGGGAGGTCACCTAGACCCAAGGGGTCCCTCAGGAGTACTCCGCCTACCTGAAGGAGGGAAATGAACACTTTGGAACTTACTACACCGCCTGGCCAAGCACTGAGGGAAAAGGGATAGGAACCTAAGCCAAAACCGTTCCTAACAGTTTTTCGGGTAAGGGGGCCCTTCCTCTACCTCGGGACAAACTTCTTGAAACCCTACACAAGTCGAGACGCACCCGAAATTCAAAGAGCCAGGACGCACCTGTGCTTTCAAGACTATCAACGGAACGCACCCGCACTCTAACTTACTAACAAGGACAGGACGCATCCGTATACTACTCTGGGGGGGATTTCTTCCCTAAGTGCTATTGCCTTGCCGCTATGGTGTTGGATGGATGTAGACTGTTCCTAACGTATCTACACGCTTCGGATCCCAGCCCATGATAGACCCCAAGTTAGGGAGGTACTTCCGAAGACAGTTTGTGCACACCCCTTGCTATCGGACAATGATTCACTGCTCAAGGGCCAGCAGTGACCACGCCGGGGCGGCTGACATACACAAACCAAGCAAGAAAGGGGGACAGATTCCCAACCCGATAGAGTAGCTCCTGGAGCTCACGCACACAGATTTCACACACACGCACGTGTTCCTGCCTAACAAAAGCTCTAGCGACTTGACCGGCCGTCACCTAAGTCTGTACCAACCTGATTTGAGAAGGTTCGTGACTCCTGCTCAAATTAGAGGTACAGGGGCTTCCCGCGTTACTCGACCACTCTCTTACCCTGATTCCTGGGGGTCCCGGGAGGGACACCTAAATGCGCTCTCAATGATATAAGTTGGGGAAATTAGTCAAGAGCACTGCCTAGCAATACGAGAGGCAGGGTAACGTAGTGAGATCTTGAACCCTATGTTTATGGGGTCGGGCCGAGTCAAGGAGCACATAGAAGTTGAAATAATAAATGTTGTTTTATTAAAACACAATCAAACAGTGTAGGTATTCCCAGAGGAGAGAGCAGAGGGTGAGCTGGGTCTGTGAAGACATCCTTGACCAGGTGTTGTTTACAGGCTTGTGGGGCTGTGCTTGCTTGTTTGTCTGTTTGTTTCCTTGTTTTTGTTAGGTCTCCTTGTGCTGGTCGTGTGCTCTCCCTGAGCACACGGTCTGACTAATGAGAGGAAGGAGCCAGCTGGGGGGAGGAGTCTTATTAGGAGCTCCCAACGGTGCACGCAAAAGGAGCGCGCAGTTGAAGCCCTCTTCTTCAACCCTTCCAATTCATCCCTTGGCGATCAGCAGAGGAGACATACTTGATTCAGTTGAATTTTAGAAAGAAAACCCTGTTATTCTTTCTAGACCTGCTTCCTGTACTACTCTCTGTAGTATCAAGGATGGAAGGTGAGGGAGCTGCCGTGGTCACCTGTAGCACTTGTGGGATGTTCCTTTTCTTGCCACAAGGTGTTGTCGGGTACACCTGCGCCAAGTGCAAGCTGGTGACCTTCTTGGAGGAGAAGGTTCGCCAGCTGGAGGCACGAGTTTCTAATCTTCGTCTTATTAGGGTAGGTGAGGAGTTTTTGGATAGGGCACAGAAGACCTTCAGGAACACCGAATGCGTGGCGGAGCTGCCAGATCAGGAAGTCAGCACACTGGACCAAGAAACGGATGCTTAGAGGAATGTCACACGGAGAAGTAGGAGGACCAGGAAGAAAACAGAGACTCTCAACCTAAACAATCGCTTCAAAGTTCTTGGCCTTATGAACGAGGAGGAACACCAGGAGGAGGGAACAGAATGTCAACAAGAAGGAATCCAACTTCGGCAACAGGAACTAGATGAACACTCCCAGCCTCAACAGAGTGCCCAGGCAGTTCTAGAAGAATCTGCTCGTCGAGGAGCCCCAGACAAGCCTCAGAAGAGGCGAGTTCTGGTTGTTGGGGACTCCTTGCTCAGAGGAACTGAACCGGCAATTTGCAAACCAGACAAGTTCATTTGAGAAGTCTGCTGTCTTCCTGGGGCCAAGATCAACCACATAACGGAGAGGCTAACCAGGCTGGTCAAGCCCACTGACCATAAGCCCCTCATTGTGGTTCATGTCGGAACCAATGACACTGTGAGGAGCAGCTTTTACCACATCGCAAAAGACTACAAGCTTATGGGGACAAAGCTTAAGGACCTTGGTGCACAGGTGGTCATTTCGTCTCTCCTCCCTGTTCAAGGATATGGCGCACAAAGGGAAAGGGCAATAGCAGAGGTCAACAACTGGCTCCCCACATGGTGCCACCGGCAACGGTTTGGGTTTTTGGAACACGGCCTGAATTTCCATGAACGTGGGCTTCTGGTGAGGGATGGGCTGCACCTCACCAAACTTGGCAGGAATGTTTTTGCAAACAGTCTTGCACGAAGGATTAAGAGGTCTTTAAACTAAGTTCTGCTAGAGAGGGAGACAATATTATTCAGGGCAAAGACTCGGCGAGTGCAGGGGGAAAAGGCCCAAATTATATTGACCAAGTAGTACAAGCGTCCAATGGTGGGAGGAGTAGAAACTATAGTACAGGACTTGCAGGAAGGGCCCGGGGATTTAAGTGTCTCTACACTAATGCTCAGAGTATGGGAAACAAGCAAGATGAACTTGAACTCCTAGTACAACAAAATAAATACGATTTGATAGGCATCACTGAGACCTGGTGGGAGGAGTCTCAGGATTGGAATGTAGGAATAGAGAGGTATAGCCTATTTTGTAGAAATAGACCAAACAAGAAAGGAGGAGGAGTAGCCTTGTATGTCAAGGATGTTTTCACCTGTGAAGAGATCCAGGACTTAAACCCAGAAAGCCAGGTCGAGAGCATCTGGGTAAGAATTAAGGGAGCGAGAAACAATAGGGATATTCTGGTGGGGGTTTACTACAGACCTCCAACCCAGACTGAGGACTTTGATGATGCCTTCCTCAACCAAATGACCGCACAATCAGAAAGGAGAGATACAGTAATAATAGGAGATTTCAATTACCCGGATATATGTTGGCAGTCAAACTCTGCCAAGACAGCAAGGTCCAGCAAGTTTCTTGCTTGTCTTGCAGACAATTTCAAGGTCCAGAAGGTGGAAGAGGCCACAAGGGGATCAAATATTCTAGATCTGATCCTGACCAATAGGGATGACCTTGTTAACGAGGTAGAAGTGGTTGGATCTTTGGAGGGGAGTGACCATGCCCTATTGGAATTTGGCATTCAGTGGGAAGGAGAAGATAAGTGTAGCCAGACACTCATCTTAGATTTTAAAAAAGCGGACTTCTGTAAACTTAAGGAGCTGCTGGTTGAAATTCCGTGGTCAAGAAGAGTGAAAGGGAAAGGAGTTCAGGAGGCATGGGAGTTCCTTAAAAGGGAGATACTGAAGGCACAGTCTAAAACTGTGCCAATAAGGAAGGAAAATGGAAGACATCTGAAGAAACCAGAATGGTTGACTAAAGAACTCTCAGCTGAGCTAAGCATTAAGAGAAACCTGTACAGGAAATGGAAGAGGGGGAAAACCACCAAAGAAGAATTTAAGCAAGTAGCCAGGAGATGTAGGGAGGAGGTCAGAAAGGCTAAAGCACAGAACGAACTTAGGCTGGCCAGAGACATTAAAAACAATAAAAAGGGCTTTTTTAAATATGTCCGCAGCAAAAGGAAAAAGAAAGAGGCGACAGGGTCGCTGCACAGAGAAGACGGCGAATTACTAACAGGGGGAAGAGAAACGGCAGAACTACTTAACACCTTCTTTGCCTCAGTTTTTTCCCAGAAGGATACAAGCACTCAACCAGGCAGTTGGGGAGCAGGTGAGGAAGCAGGGGAAATGTGGCACATAATAGGTAGAGAGGTGGTACAAGAATACCTGGCCACACTGGATGAATTCGAGTCTCCAGGGCCAGATGAATTGCATCCTAGGATATTAAAAGAACTGGCAGAGATCATTTCGGAACCGCTTGCTATAATCTTTGGGAAATCTTGGAGGACAGGAGAAGTTCCAGCAGAGTGGAAGAGGGCAAATGTTGTCCCCATCTTCAAGAAGGGAAAAAAAGAGGACCCAAATAATTACCGCCCAGTCAGGCTGACGTCAGTACCCAGAAAGATCCTGGAGCAGATCATTAAGCAGTCAGTTTCTACTCACTTAGAAAGCAATGCGGTAATCACGAGAAGTCAACATGGATTTCTCAAAAATAAGTCATGCCAGACTAATCTTGTCTCTTTTTATAATAGAGTTACTAGCTTGATAGATGAAGGGAATGCTGCGGTTGTAGCATATCTCAATTTCAGTAAGGCCTTTGACAAAGTTCCCCACGACATTCTTGCAAAGAAGCTAGTAAAATGTGGGCTGGACAGAGCTACTGTCAGGTGGATCTGTAACTGGTGGACTGACTGTTCCCAAAGGGTACTCACCAATGGTTGCTTTTCATCCTGGAGAGAAGTGACTAGCGGGATGCCACAGGGTTCTGTGCTGGGCCCAGTGTTGTCCAATATTTTCATCAACGACTTGGATGAAGGAATAGAGGGCATGCTCATCAAATTTGCAGATGACACCAAATTGGGAGGGGTTGCTAATACTCCAGAGGACAGGATCAAAATTCAAAATGACCTGGACAGATTGGAGAACTGGGCCAAGGCTAACAAAAGGAAATTCAACAGAGAGAAGTGTAAGGTCCTACACTTAGGTAGAAAAAATGGAATGCAGAAATATAGGTTGGGGGACACGTGGCTGGATGGCGGTACGTGTGAAAGGGATCTAGGAGTCTTAATAGACCACAAGCTGAACGTGAGTCAGCAGTCTGACGCGGCAGCCAAGAAAGCCAACGCAATTCTCGGTTGCATCAATAGGAATATGGTGTCTAGATCGAGGGAGGTACTGGTACCACTCTACTCTGCTTTCGTTAGACCTCATCTTGAATCCTGTGTCCAGTTCTGGGCACCCCAATTCAAGAAGGACATGGTCAAGCTGGAGCAGGTCCAGAGGAGGGTGACCAAAATGGTGAAGGCCCTGGAAACCAAGCCCTATGAGGATAGACTTAGAGAGCTGGGAAGAGGGAGAGGGCTTGTTTTCTGCCACTCCAGAGACCGGGACAAGGAGCAATGGATTCAAGCTGCAGGAAAGGAGATTCCACCTGAACCTCAGGAAGAACTTCCTGATAGTCAGGGCTGTCCGGCAGTGGAATATGCTGCCTCGGAGTGTGGTGGAGTCTCCTTCTTTGGAGGTTTTTAAGCAGAGGCTGGATGGCCATCTGTCGGGAGTGCTTTGAGGGTGTTCCTGCATGGCAGGGGGTTGGACTGGATGGCCCGTGTGGTCTCTTCCAACTCTACATTTCTATGATTCTATGCAGCACACTCACACAGATAACTAAAGAAATAAAGGTTGGAGTGGGGTACAGGGATTTTTAGAGGTGTTGTTGGTTTGGGTGATACTTCACCTGTCCTGAAGCCTGGTTGGAACTGGAGAAGCTGGGGAGCGTGGATCTCAGCATGTGGAGCTGAGGGGAAGGCTCGCTGGACAAAGCGACAGCAAGGCGAGATGGAAGCCAAGAGCGATCCAAGGAAGCGCTCAAAGTCAGGGGTTCTTATAGGGAAAATTGTGGCCACAGGCTAGCTCGTACTTGGGCAAAACAATGAGTTTGGGGCTGGAGACAAAACCTCCAAAAGGTCAGTATTTGAATGATTGAGTTATAGCCAAATTGTCAATAGAGTAGCCAGTATGCAAACGCGGAGTGCTTGAGCGTTGTATAGTTCGATCATCAAGCTGCCTGCGCGGGGCAGGGGATCTTTTGAAAGTTGCGTGCATACCTAATTGAGGTACTTGCCTTGACGTCTCCTGAAGCTGTGAGTCGGCTATTTCTGGCCTGCCTGTATTGTTTTTGAATATTACGGCGATTATTGGCCAAGCCTGTATACGTGCTTGCCCGGGGGCCTCGCAAGCACGTGGAGGGGAATGGGTATGTGAGGCCAAATTAGTGATATCAAAAGATATCTTTTTATATCCCTCAAGCTCGGGCTAGCCAGGGCAGTAACAAGGTGTCCCCCACGGGATCCCAGAAATCAGGGTAACAGACCGAAAACTCGTTCTTGCTGGTGTAATCTTAATATTTACAACCAGATGAAGGTTTCACTTTTAGAACAACTTTTCAGATCAGTTTTACAGTTATATCAAAAAAAAAAAAATACTGATTTGGTTATACTATTAGAAACACATCATAGATAGTTCACAATAATTTCATAATTATCTATCTCTAGTTTAATAGGTTAATTATTCATATTTGGACAACTTTTCCGCTGTATTTTATTAGAAGGAGAAATACAATCACTACCTTAACTACAAATTAAATAGTTTAACTAAAACAATAACTTTATAGCTTATGTATTGTTGTATTTGCTTAAACATGTTTGTTAACTGATATGGATAAACAAAATATCTTTTTTTTAAAATATTTAGACTATCAGCCCTGTCCACACACTAAAAACTTAAAATATTGTCCCCTGTAGGTCAGTCTTCTTCATCTTATTGACTGTTCATAATCCAAAAAAAGGAAAGCAAGCTTTCCTTATCAGGTCCCAAATGATTTCTCAATTTAAAATGAATGCATCCAAAGGAAGAGAATATTCTTTTTATGCCAGAAGAAGAAGCTACTGCTGTTACAAGTGAAATCATTACTTCAACAGTCTCTCAATCCAAGTGCTGAAGTGACTTCCACCAGTTTACTGGTGTGACTTTCTTGAAAGCATCAGCCGATATATATTTCCTAAATGGTTCCCCCTTTGCTCTGAAATTTATTATAGTTGGTAGTACAGATGGATGATTGCTTGATACCCATGCTATAGCTAACTCCTCTTCCTCAGCACTTACGGTTTGACCCTGGTACCAGATATTGACAATATTTTCAAGAAAATGAGCTGGAGCCAATGCTTGTCCCATTTGTTTTTTAATGCTTATAATTTAATTCTGTCAGTGTGTAGTTCTGTTTTTAAGCATCAGCAATATCAACAGCATCACCAATAAAACAGCTATTTTTCTGTATTTCATTAAAAACTTCAGTAAACAGTTTCAGGATGCTCAGCATATCTTCAACATTTCTCTTAAGCCCAATGTTGAGGATATTAGCCATGACCATGTCATCTATTTTATCTCAATTTTGTTGATAAACTGTCAACAGAATAGGCCAGTTCTTGATATACCACTCAAAACAGCCCACTACAGAGTTCCATCTAATATGTGGGATCATTCTTTTGATTCCACCCATTCTTTTTAGAGCTGTTCCTACTGCAAACTTCCACATTTTTAGCAATTTATCACAAACTTCAATGTTTTTAGCAATTTCAATGACATTAGTCTTTCTTTCTGGAACTCCTAGTCTTTGGCTGGGAGGTGCAACAAATGAGCACTGCAACCATATGTATACATATGCAACCTTTGTATACCCTTCTTGCTCTTCTAAATTTCTGTTCATCTTGGATACACTTGCAGTATTGTCTGTGACCGAACTGAGTACTAGATATTTGAATTTTTGTTTGCCCATTACTATAGCGTTTGCTGCCACTTCTTGTAAGTATTCTGCTGTGTGCATATTTCTGACGTATCAGTTGCTTCTGCAAGGAAGATACTCCCTTCTGTTGTTATACAAGCACATATACAAACTGGATAGCAGTACGTGTGAAAGGGATCTAGGAGTCTTGGTAGATCATAAGCTGAACATGAGTCAGCAGTGTGATGTGGCAGCCAAGAAAGCCAATGCAATTCTTGGTTGCATCAGTAGGAGTATGGTACCTATGTTACCCTGATTTCTGGGGGTCCTGGGAGGGACACCTCAATGTGCTCAAAACAATGGGGAATGGGAATTAGCTGAGAGCACTAGTTAGCAATGCGGGAGGCAGGGCAGCGTAGCGAGATCTTGAACCCAATGTCTATGGGGTCAGGCCAAGTCAATGAGCAAACAGAAATAAATAATAATAGTTGTTTTATTGAGATACAGTCAAACACGTGTATGCAACACGCTCACACGAAGAACTATAGAAATAAAGGTAGGAGTTGGATAGAGGAATTTTAAGAGGAGGTTTTGTATGGGAAATACTACACCTGTCCTGAAGCCTGGGTAGCCTGAAGATGAAGTCCGTGGAAGTGAGGATTCTCAGTCCGAGGAGCTGAGGGGAAGGCTCGCTGGATGAAGCGACAGCAAGGTGGGATGGAAGCCAAGAGTGATCCACGAGACGCTCAAAGTCAGGGGTTCTTATAGGGGAAAGTGTGGCCTCAGGCTAGGCCGTTCTTGGGGATAACAATGAGTTTCGGGCTGGAGACAAAGCCTCCAAAAGGTCAGTACTTTAGATGATTGAATTATGACAGAGTTGTCAATAGAGTAGCCAGTATGCAAACGCAAAGTGCTTGAAAGTTGTATAGTCCGCTCATCAAGCTGCCTGCTCGGGGCAGGGGATCGTTTGTAATTAGCGTGCATATATAATGTGGTACTTGTCTTGAGGTCTCCTAAAGCTGCATTCGGCAATGAGTGGCCTGCCTGGATTGGGATTTGAATGGTTCAGCTATTTTCGGCTGTGCCTGTGTGCGTGCTTGTCTGGGGGCCTCGCAAGCATGTGGAGAGGAATGGGTAAAAAAGGCCAAATTATTGATATCAAACGATATCTAATATACCACAAGCTCAGGCTAGAAACTGCGGTAACAATCCCCTCCCCGGAAAATGAGTGATGTTGGGGACAATATCGAACATTTTCCAATTAAAAACAAAAGTAGCTTTAGAGCCAAATAGGGGTCTAAAGGTTCAGAGGTATATTTCTCCATAAGGAAAGGGGAATTTTTGGGGAAACATGAAGAGGTTCTATCTTGTAAAAACATTCCTAACTAAACCTAAACACATTCACACCAACGCATAGCAACGATAAGCAATAAACAACAATAAATTGTCCTGTCAATTGGGAAGCGGCAGTAAATGAGCGGTTGAGGCAAATTGCAACATGTAAAACAGTTGAACCTTGAAGCAAAGTGTGCCTTCCAATGAGGCACTGCAAATCTCGAGCAAGGAGAAAGTGACAGTTGTTACAATGTATCCAATTTTGCAAAACTAGCTAACAATCGTGAGCTGACTATTAGCTGCTTGCATCTTGCAGATCTTGGAGAAAGGAATAGTTCATATGAAGCTTCTTTGGTGATCAAGATAGCAACAGTCTTTTAAAATGGGTTTTTGAGTCCAAAGTCCTTTGTCTCTGTCAGGAGGTGTTTGGGTCACCCCCCCCACATGGTCCCAAAGCTGCTGGAGAGGAATCGGGTATCTCCTTGGACCGGCTCCCGATTGGAGCTGCGATTTTCTTCTTCACCCCTCCCCACGATACCCAGGGGAGATGGTCAGGTCCGGGGGGTCTTCTCTCTCTCCGGCAGCTGTCGACCTATGGCTATTTTGGCAACAGAACTGACAACAAGGTTATCCAATGCATAGATAAAATGCAAATTACCAGCTCAGCACCTGATGGGAGTTCAAGTTGAAACAATCCTTGCTCGCTGTGATCTGAAAGTGTGTGTGGGAGCGAGGATTTAAATAGCTCCCAAGTATAAAGCAGTATTGGCAGTAGAAAGGCTGATTCAGGTAGCGAGGTTGCTAATTCGGAACCCACATCCATCCATCGGTCCTTAGAGGCCGATCAAGAAGCCATGCCAACTCGACCACGCCTAGACCCCGCTGGCAGGCAAACAGCCGATGGCTTCCCCCTAACAGGATGGGATTCCACTTGGCAGATGCTCACCGAGGTCCCCCCCATCGCTCAGACTCAGAGTTTGGCTCCAAGCCTGATGATGTATACCAAGGGCTTGGGGCTGCTGTAAGTACAGTACTGATGGCTAGATGTTGGTTCCAAGTACGCAACTTCCCTACCTCAAGAAAGCTGGATTCTGAGGCAGGCCTGAAAGGCGGTCGCCTTCGGATAGGCTTTTGAAACCAGATGGGACATCGTAATCATAACAATTCACACCAACAATTAACTATTTACAAACTATGAGCCTCGGAGCTCTCAATAAAACTGGCCAGCTTGCAGCTGGAAAAGTTGTTTCTTGATCCACAGTGCGAGGCCAATCAAGCACAGGGCTAGTATGATCTGAAAGACTACTAGTATTATTAAAGGGTGCAAGGCGAAGTGGGCGATCGCTTGCCCCGTGGACGACCAACTGAAGGTGTCCCACCATGACTGTTGCGAGGTTGATTCCAAGTCTTCAGATGATTCAACAATTACCTTGGTGGAGTGGTTAACTGTCAATGCAATCTGATGGAGGGAGTGCAATACCTCCTGTATTCTATTGGCTAGGCGGGTGTGATTCCGTAGCCATGTAGACACAGGAATCTCATCCTTGATGTGGAATCCGACTAGTTTGGACTCCGTGGGCACGTATCCAGTCTCTAAGATATAATCTTTTATCTTCCGCCTGAGATAAAAATTCTGCCCAAAACAGTCCTGAACATGCTGTGCACAGAAGCAAGGGTTGCCAGCAGTGTGGTTAATTACTACTGTCACCACACTAGGCAATACTGTCACATGTGAACATGGGGTTCTTAAACAAAAGCACTCATTATTAATCTGTGCCATGACTGTATAGTTTACCGGTATTACTACATATTCAGAGACATTACTATAACAAAAACTATCAATATTGTGAAAACACTGTACCCAATGGTGGTGAAATAAACAACCAGATAGATCAAACGAGTATGTACCGTTGGACCAATGGTACAATTGTCGGGGGAGTAAGGTGGCATCGGTGGCTGCCAAGGGTAGGCCTAGATGGGATAATGGATGTAAAATCACTGGGTCCAGAATCCTTTTGTGTATGACTTCCACCTTGAGAGTTAGGCTCTCCCAAGTGGCATGCCGTATCTGCACCAAAGCGGCGGGATGTTCTAGGGGTAGCACTCTCTCAGCAGGCTCAGGATCTCCGGTGTATTAATCCCATGAGGCTGGCCTGAATCACCTGAACGGCAAAGGTGATTATGTTACTTTGCAGTTGCGTACACTGGATAGCAACTGACATATTGTGAATAGTGGTTTTCAATACACCACTCGTTGTTCAAGACAACAGGTTCCAAATCTGAAGGCAAGCTGCTGTCGATCCAGAAGGCTTCTGGCAACATCATTTTACACTCTGTCATAACCATGTGTGGCGTAAAACCATGTGATGCTGCGGTGCCTCTGAATGCCATTAAGATGATCGGTAGTTTGATGTCCCAATCCTTCCCTGAGGAGCGCATGACCTTCCGGAGTGCCTCCTTCAAAGAACAGTTGGTATGTTCTATTTGCCCTGAGCTTTGCGGGTGATGCGCAATGTGGAATCGCTGGCGTATGCCCAGCGCCTTGCACAACCCTTGGGTCACTTCCCCAGTGAAGTGAACTCCAAGATCCGAGTCAAATTCACGTGACACACCCCAGTGAGTCCAAACATTGTTGAACAGCAGCCGCGCAGCTGTGCTAGCTGTATTGTCTCTGCAGCGAAAAGCCTCGACCCATTTGCTAAAGGGATCAATTACTGTCAAACAGTACTTGTTCCCTATAGGTGTAGTGGGCAAAGGACCTATAAAATCATTTTTGGATTCAGGTCCAGGGACCCTCAATCCGTTGGTGCTTAATTGGAGCTTTGGTTCCGGAGGGGTCAGCATTGACCGTGGTGCAAGACAAGCAATTGTCAACCCACTGGTTAACGTCTTGCTTCATCTGGGGCCACCAATCAGTTTCCCTAACTCTGTCCAGTGTGACTCCTCGTCCACGGTGCCCCTGCTCGTGAACGAACTGGATCACGTCTCCTTTAAGGTCTTTGGGCACTATCCAATGGCGCTGGCCACTGGCATCGATGGCCCAGAACACTCTGTCTGTCTGCTCTATTTTAAAGCGGCCAGACTTGTCAGAGCCGTTTCTGGCCAGTTTGGAAATCTCTGGGTCTCCCTTCTGAAGGGTGCCCAAGTCAAACATGGGAGGAAGCAACAGCTGTTTGGGATTGACATTGATGGCAGCGATGGGAGCCCCATCCTCCATCAAAGCAGCATCCCTGGCAAGGGCATCGGCCCAGTTGTTCCAAATGCAAGAAGCCATGCCTTTCTTTTGGTGCCCTCGGACATGAGCAACCCAAGTAGGGGCAGTCCTCTCTTCAATTTGGGCAGCAATGCGAACTCATTTGTCCAGATGGGATATGGGTTTCCCATCCGCAGTCTTTAAGTCATTTTGGATCCAGATTGGAAGCCACACACTGGCTGCTTTAGCAGTCCAATCTGAGTCAGTGTAGATGGCTAATGGACAGTCAAGCAGTTCGTGCTCTAAGATAGCCTTTAGAGTTTCTACTTCGGCCACTTGGCTGGAGTGGGGCCAGGCTTTCCCCTGTAGGGTGAAGGAATCTGTGACACGGATCGCTCCAAAGCCTGTCCGTGGGCTACCGTCCACGTGCATGGAGGAACCGTCGCAGAACCAAGATGTAAAACCCTGCAATTGAGCCTCTTCAAGAGAAGCTCTCCACTCGACCGGCCAATTAGGTTTATACATCGGTGGCAAAGGAGACTCATGCCAGGCTCCAGTGACAACTAGGCCATAGGGAGCCGGTGGATCTTGTGGCTGTTTTTAAAATCCACCCCATGTGACACCAGGGAAACGGTCCATTTGGCTATCCGGGCATTGGATACTTGGCCGTTCTGGACCTTTCCAGACAGAATATACTTAAGCAGTGTGTGTGGGGTCTGGACAATCACACGGGTGCTTCCGATCATAAATTCCCAGTGCGTTACAGCCCAGATGAGTGCGAGGCATGTTTTCTCGCAAGGGGTGAATTTGGTCTCATGGGAGTTCAAATTACGGGAGGCATACGCTATAGCACGCTGAGTGCCATTCAGTTGCTGCGACAGAACTGCTCTTATCCTCCTATCCGAGGTGGCTAGTTGTATGAGGAATGGTTTGGACATGTTTGGGTGAGCCAGTGCTGGCGCCTTCATAAGATCTTCCTTGAGTTGGGCAAATGTCTGTTGCTGTGCAGGTCCCCACTCCCACTGGGCATTCTTTTTCAACAGGGTGTATAGAGGCTTTGCCTTGGCGGCGAAAGACTCAATAAAATCCCTGGAGAAATTGAAGGTTCCCAGGAGCGAGTGGAGAGAGCGCACATCAGTGGAGGCAGGTAATTTGGCAATTACCTCAATCCTTTGCGCATCAGGAGTTGATCATTCTGTACCTAAACAAAGCTAGAGGTATTTGACCTCCGTGGTCACCAACTATGCTTTTTCCCTACTGGCTTTAAATCCGGTGTCCCTAAGGATAGCCAGTACTTCAATGTCCCTGGTTTTGTCTTCCGAATCTGAATGGATGAGAATGTCATCCACGTAGGACAAGACGTGGGCTCGTGAGGTTGGCTGCAGCCTGGTCCACATCTTGACTACTTGCGCGTGGCAGATGCTGGGGCTCGAGTGAAAACCCTGAGGCGTTCTTTTGAAGACGTACTGTTGCCCTCGGAACATGAAGGCGAACTTGTACCAGCACGCTTTGCGCAGCGGTATCGAATGAAAGGCATTAGCCAAATCCAATACGCTGTAGTATTTGGCTCCAGCCGCAATAACAGACAAGATCTCATTGTATTTGGCCACAACTGGTGCTACGGGGGGAGTGACGGAGTTCAGGGCTCGAAAGTCCACTGTCATTTGCTACGTTTTACCATCGGCCTTGAGCACTGGCCACAAGGGCGCGTTACAGATGGACTGCATAGGAGTGACTACGTCCCACTGGACAAGTCCTTCAGTCGTCTTTCCTATGCCTTCCTCTGCTTCTGCAGGATACTTGTACTGCTTTTGTGGCGGGGGATCCTTGCCTTCGATTAACACACAAGCACCCTTCACCTTGCCACACTCAATTTTGTCTCTAATCCAAACTTCAGGGAATGCTTGTACCCACGGATCACTAGCAACACACTGCACGGGGGCAGGGGCTTTAATAGCAGCACAGTGGTGTATCGCGGAGATCTCAGGTCCAGCTCCCTGGTCTAGCTGCCACAAAAACCCGTTCGTGTAGTCCACTGAAAGCTTATTTCCCCGAAGGAATCCGATGCCCAAAAGGCCTTCATCTTCCCCACGGTTCTCAAAAGCCCACAGTTTAAAACGGAACGTGTTAATGGACATAGGTATATTGGTCCACGCCTTAGCTTGGTGTCCTCCCCACCATATCCAGTCAACTGGACAGTCTCGGGGGTAGGTTCACTGTGTCTCACTAATTTGGGGTGCAGCACATTCAGCGCTGCACCAGAATCCACAAGAAGGGGGGCAGGAGTTTTGTCCCTCTCAGTCCCAATCCTGCCTTCACCCAGAACCTTCCCCACTTGTCTGGCTTCAGCCAAGCCACGACGTTGCGGGGAAGCTTCCTGGACCGGGGGCACCCCTATTCCTGCAGGTCCAGATTGGGATAATATCCAACCAGGGGAGCGCCGTTGGTCACAGCACTGACCGGCTGTTTACTTCCCGCCTGAAGCTGCTTCTCCAGGGCCTCTGTGAGCTCAGATGTTGGCCTCTTGTTGAACTGGCTCATGTCCAGTCCGAACTTTCTTAGCATGCCCCAGATCTTTACTCTATCGGAAGAGTAAGTCTGAGCTGCTGGGCCGTAACCACCAGACGTCTCCCTAGGGGCACCAGGGTCCGGGGTCTGCTTCAGGGCTGAGGAAGGCTGAGCAGAGTTGCCTGTCCTGTTGGGCTGACCACGGGAATCCCTAGCCTGCCGTTGTCTGTTGTCCTGTCTGGGAGGAGGGCGTGAGTTCCTATTCCCCTTCGGGAAGGAATTCGGAGCCGTCTTCCTGTGCTGGGAGTGGGGTCCATAATTGGAGTATGTGACCTCCTGTGTGGGCTCCCCATTCCCGGTGTCACAGTTATGAGGCTTAGGAGGGGGCTTCAGAGAACCAGTCTCGTAGAGCAGGTCAGCGACCTGCCAGAGGTTGTTTCCAAATTCCTCCCAACCAGTTGTTGCGGGGTCCACTAAGCCCAGGACCATTTTCGTCTCATGGTTAAGACCTCCGTAAAGGAGAGTCTTAAACGCCACCTGATTGAAATTGTACCCTCCCGGGGCCAAGGGGACCTTCTCAGCTAGGACGGCCAGAAGCTGCTTCCGAGCCACGTAAGCTTCACGGTTCTCTCTGGGTCCCTGTTGCTCCATGACATACAGAACGCTAGCGCTCTGCCCAGGCCACAAAATCCTTATTACCTCCCTCATCCAGTCATGGGCCTTGAGTCTCACTAAGCCTCGAGCCGCCACGGCTCATTCCAGTGTGGGGAGCTCTGAAGGGGACTTGCACAACCTAGCCAGCTGGGTTAAGTCCTGGCCGTTGGCTGTGGGATGCGAATGGATCACGGTGTTAAGCCACATGATCCCTGTATGTTTGTTTAGAGGACCAAGCTGACCTGCAATCGCCTTGGCCTCAGTGGCTCTCCAGGGGACCCGGGTCTCTATTTCTTGGGTCTCCCACACCTCTGCCCTGTCTAAACCTCCTTCTCCCGAAGCGGCAATCCTTTTTGTCATGGAACGGGTCTCAACGGGCTGGACTGGGACCCTGTGCTCGCTCCAGTCCGGGTTGTGGGGAAGGGTGGCCAGAGCGTCCTCTGGTAGTGGCTCCTCAAGGGAAAATGAGAGGAGAAGCTAAGGGCAGACCACAGAGATCCAGTGCCCTTCGGGTATTAAGTTGGCTCTCCAGCGCCTCGATTTGCTTATGGCAAGCCGCGTGACTAACAGCCTCCTGCTGTTCCTTGACCTGCCCTACCATGGATTTGGTAGTGGACCTGGCGTGAGCTAGCTCAGCTTCTAGAGCACGAGCTCTCTCCTCCCAAGTCTGGGCCTGAAGAGTGGCAGCACTCAATTTCTGTGCGGTGGTCTGCGCGACAGACGTGAACGTTACTTTGTCCACGCGCAGGGCGTCCATCTTGGCATGAAGCCGGGAATTCTCTTTCTTGGACTCTCCTAACTTATCTCTGATCTCTACCAGGGTTCTTGAGACATCCCTGGCAATCAGTCGAAGTCCCCACGCGGCCAAAGCATCCTTAGATGGCCCGAACGGGTTCCTTGACTGGTGCGCCTGAGCATAAGCCTCCCTTAAAGTGGCAAAGGGATCTGCCATCTGGAAGCTTGTCTTCTTTCAGGGGCATTTCCCCTTGCTCAAAACCCATTTCTCCAATTTCCCTTCGACCTCCCTCTCTAACATGAGATCTTCCACTTCCATCTTGCTATTTTCAGCCATTCTAACCTTACACACGGGACCAGGACCTGGAGGGACGGGCAGGATCACCGAGACCCCTGGGGGATTCTAGGGAAACGAACTCTACGGAACTCAACTGGGGAAGAGGGTTTGGGAACCTAACTCCAGGCTGCCCAGAGAAAAGTTGCTTTTGTCTGTCTAAGCCCGGTCTCCCACCTCGACAGCTTAGGGACAAAAGGATGAGGAAGCGGTTCAGGGACGGGGAGAGTCGCCTAGACTCTGGGGAAACTGTTACTGCCCTGGCTAGCCCGAGCTTTGGGGATATAAAAGATATCTTTTGATATCACTAATTCGGCTTCACATATCCCTTCCACGTGCTTGCAAGGCCCCCGGACAAGCATGCATACCCTTTGACCTCCCTCTCTAGCATGAGGTCTTTCACTTCCATCTTGCTGCTTTCAGTCATTCTAACCTTAGACATGGGACCAGGACCTGGAGGGACGGGTAGGAAATGAACTCTACGGAACTCAACTAGGGAAGAGGTGTGCGAACCTAACTCCAGCCTGCCCAAAGAAAAGTCGCTTTTGTCTGCCTAAGCCCAGCCTTCCACCTCGACAGCTTAGGGACAAAAGGACGAGGAAACGGTCAGGGATGGGGAGAGGCACCTAGACTCCGGGGAAACCTTCACGAGGACTCTGCCTGCCAATGAAGGGGGAAAATGAACGCAGGGGAACTTACAGTGCCACCTGGCCAAGCAGCGGGGGAAAAGGGGCAAGGAGCCAAAACTGAACCTTCCCTAACAGTTTTTTGGGTGAGGGGCCCTTCCTCCACCTCAGGCAAAACCTTCAGAAACCCTATTCTAGGTCGGGACTCACCACCCGCACCTACTTTGCTAGCAATCGGGACGCACCCGAGTTCCAATTCAGCCAGGACGCACCCGCACTTTCTATACTACAGAAATGCACCCGCATTTCACACTGAGGACGGGACGCACCCATGTTACTCTGGGGGGGGGGGGATTCTTCCCTAAGTACTTTTACTGCCTTGCCGTATGGACTCTTCCTAACGTGTCTGGCGCTTTAGATCCCAGTCCACGACAGTACCCAAGTTAGGGATGTGATTCTCAGGACAGTTTGTGCATAACCCTTATCGGACTATGATTCACTGCCCGAAAGCTAGTGACCAAGCCGAGGCAGCTGCCACGCACAAACCAAGAGAGAAAGGGGTGCAGATTTCCCACCCAGATAGAATAACTCCTGGAGCTCAAACACACAGAGTTCACGCACACGTGTTCCTAAAATCATCTTAAGACAACTATGGCCGTTGCCTAAGTCTGTACCAGCCTGATTTGAGTAGGTTCACGACTCCCACTCAAATTAGGGGTACAGGGGTTGCCCGCGTTACTCCACCACTCTGTTACGCTGATTTCTGGGGGTCCCGAGAGGGACACCTCAATGTGCTCAAAACAAAGGGGAATGGGAATTAGCTCAGAGAACTAGTTAGCAATGCGGGAGGCAGGGCAACGTAGCGAGATCTTGAACCCAATGTCTATGGGGTCAGGCTGAGTCAATGAGCAAACAGAAGTAAATAATAATAGTTGTTTTATTGAGATACAGTCAAACACGTGTATGCAACACACTCACACAAAGAACTATAGAAATAAAGGTAGGAGTTGGATAGAGGAATTTTAAGAAGAGGTTTTGTATGGGGAATACTACACCTGTCCTGAAGCCTGGGTAGTCTGAAGACAAAGTCCGTGGAAGTGAGGATTCTCAGCCTAAGGAGCTGAGGGGAAGGCTCGCTGGACGAAGCGACAGCAAGGTGGGATGGAAGCCAAGAGTGATCCAATGAGACACTCAAAGTCAGGGGTTCTTATAGGGGAAAGTGTGGCCTCAGGCTAGGCCGTTCTTGGGGATAACAATGAGTTTCGGGCTGGAGACAAACCCTCCAAAAGGTCAGTACTTTAGACGGTTGAATTATGACAGAGTTGTCAATAGAGTAGCCAGTATGCAAACGCAAAGTGCTTGAAAGTTGTATAGTCCGCTCATCACACTGGCTGCTCGGGGCAGGGGATCTTTTGTAAGTAGTGTGCATATATAATGTGGTACTTGCCTTGAGGTCTCCTAAAGCTGCATTCGGCAATGAATGGCCTGCCTGGACTGGGATTTGAATGGTTCAGCTATTTTCGGCCGCGCCTGTGTGCGTGCTTGTGTGGGGGCCTCGCAAGCACATGGAGAGGAATGGGTAGTGAAGGCTAAATTCTTGATATCATATGATATCCAATATCCCACAGGTTCGGACTAGAAAACTGCAGTAATACCATTTAGTCCTCATGAGGGATTTTAATGCTTGAATTGGGCATAACAATGAGGGTCTTCTTTCTTCCTGTGCTTGATGTCTAGATGAAATGGAGGAATATATTCTCAATGTCGATAGACACTCCAAAGACCTGGGGATTAATTATGCTGGTATATGTTTTGTTCAAATGATGGGATGACTTGCTTTAAGAATGCTCAATGGGAACCTGATATTTCACCCATGTGGAGAATACATACATATATCAACAAAAGAGAGTAGAACTATAAGCTATGCCTTAGTTTCCGATATTCTTCTTAAGTCTATAATCAAATTTGCCATAACTAATGGACTTGAGAGTCATCATTTACCTCTTTCTCTCACTCTTGGAATTTGTATGAATATTCATCCCCAAACACAATCCTATTTTACTAATTCAATTATGGTGGTTAGGCAAAAAAGTCTGCAGTGGTCAGAGAATCTGCATGGTGAGATCTCAGCAATCCTGAATTCAACACTATGGTTGGGGTTTAAAAATCATATTATTGCCACCCATGATGCACAAGATGCCCTAGAAAACTATTCTCAGCTCTTATCAGTATTGGCAACGTCACTGGAGCATATGGAGAAGCCCAGCGATTTCAGATATAAAAGGACGCCCCCCTGGTTTGATAAAGCCTGTGCTGAAGCTAGAACCCATTTAAGGAGTATATGTGGCCAAAATAGAAGATAATTGCTCGACACTGCTTCAATATCACCAAAAGACACTATAAATCACTATTAGCCAAGAAAATTAAAAAAGCTGTTCAAAGGCGAAGGTAGTCTTTGATATCTTTTTCCTTACAAAAAAACACCAAGCCGTTCTGTGCTATGGTCACAGGTATGTTAGGGAATATTGCAGGTTTGCCCCCTTGCAACATCGTGGTAAATATATGGGAAGACTATTTCTTTACCTTGTATACATGCAGTGGGGACCAGGTTTTTTTGACCAATGAAGAAATAAACTCATTTCGGATGCTCCCAGTGGCCCCCTGTGTCCTAAGATGAATTAAAGACACTAATTACCCAGCTCAAATCTGGCAAAGCACCAGGGCCTGATTTAATCTTACCAGAGCTCTTGCAAACAATTGTAATATGATGGGCACCTCTTCTCATAACCCTTTTCATCCATATTAATCAGACAGCTAAACTACCTATCAGCTGGTCCAGGCAATTATAATCTCCATTTACAAGTACAAGTGAGATGTGGTATCCAAGGAAATCTCACGAATACTATCTCTGTTGAAAGGGTGTGCGCCAAGGTTGTATTTGGCACCTTCATTATTTAACCTGTATCTTAATCTGTTAGGACCTGCATCTGGCTACCAGTAATGGTATGGTTTGGATGGGCACATCTAATTAGCATCATATTTAATAGGCACTGATATCAAATCAAACCTGAAGGTGACCAGGAGGTCACGCCAGAAAGAGGAAGGACACTGACTGTAAATGTGAGGTTGCAGGTAGGTCAGCCTAAAATACCCTCTAGGTATAACCTAGATCATTTATCAGGTAATCACCACTGTTCCAGAGAATAATAGTCCTAAGCAGAAGTCAGAATCTCTTCTTTGAATACAATGGTCAGAAGAGAGACGTTTCCCACCAGAGCACTGATTGCTCCAATCCTGTTTCTGTACATTTGGATGTTTTCCCCATTGTCCTGTCCTACCCACAATACAGAGCTATTACAACAGTCATTATCTCTTTGTCATCTAAACACTGAAACCATTAGCACCATCTGGACCCCATTGTCTGTGCTGCAACTCCCATTGTTCCACACCTGGAACTGCACATATCTTCCACCACCACAGGCTATTTTTTGGGTACAAATACCCCTGACTCCAGGATGCCCAACACAGTCTCTCGAAGGTCTACCCATCACTTTGTCCATCTGGCTCCTGAACAAGAACTTTCCTGAACAAGAACTTTCCTGCCTAAGCCAAGCCACATTTCAACTTCTTCACTACTCTTCTGGATTGATAACCCCAACCCTTCAGCCTCTCTATCCATAATTTTTCCGCCCTTTACCTTTCATAGAATCATAGAGTTCAAAGAAACCACAGGGGCCATCCAGTCCAACCACTTGCTATGCAGGAACAAACATCAAAGCATTCCCAACAGATGGCCATCCAGCCTCTCCTTAAAAACTTCCAAAGGAGGAGACTCCACAATCCTCTGAGGCAGCATATTCCACTGCCGAACAGCGCTGACCATCAGCAAGTTCTTCCTGAGGTTCAGGTGGAATCTCCTTTCCTGCAGCTTGAATCCATTCGCCCTTATCCTAGTCTCTGGAGCAGCAGAAAACAAGCCCGCTCCCTCCTCAACATGACATCCCTTCAAATATTTAAACATGGTTATCATGTCCCCTCTTAACCTTCTCTTCTGCAGACTAAACATACCCAGCTCCCTAAGCCGTTCTTCATAGGGCATGGCTCCCAGACCCTTCACCATTTTGATCGCCCTCCTCTGGACACGTTCCAGCTTGTCGACATTATTCTTCAATTGAGGTGCCCAGAACCGGACACAGTATTCCAAATAAGGCCTAACCAATGCACAATAGAGTGGTACCATTACCTCCCTTGATCTGGACACCATACTCCTATTGATGCAACCAAGAATCACGTTGGCTTTCTTGGCTGCTGCATCACACTGCTGACTCATGTTCAGCTTGTGACCTAACAAGACTCCTGGATCCCTTTCACAAGTTATCCAGTCACGTGTCCCCCATCCTATATTTGTGCCTTCCATTTTTTCTGCCTAAGTGCAGGACCTTACATTTCTCTCTGTTGAAATTCATTTTGTTAGCCTTGGCCCAGCTCTCCAATCTGTCAAGGTCATTTTGAATTTTGACCCTGTCCTCTGGCATACTAGCAACCCCTCCCAATTTGGTGTCATCTGCAAATTTGATCAGCATGACCTCTACTCCTTCATCCAAGTCATTGATGAAGATATTGAACAGCACTGGGCCACACTGGACAGAACCCTGTGGAAGTGGATTGAACAGCACTGGATTGAACTGGACAGAACCCTGTGGAACGCCATTAGTCACTTCTCTCCAAGATGAAAAGCAGCCATTGGTGAGCACTCTTTGCGTTCGGTCACTCAATCAATTACAAATCCACCTAACAGTAGCCATCTCCAGCCCACATTTTACTAGCTTCTTTGCAAGACTGTCACGGGGAACTTTGTCAAAGGCCTTACTGAAATCAAGATATGCTACATTCACAGCATTCTCTTCATCTATCAATCTCATAACTCTATTGTAAAAAGAAATAAGATTAGTCTGGCATGACCCATTTCTGAGAAATCCATGTTGACTTGTAGTGATTACAGCATTGATTTCTAAGTAATTACATACTAAGTGTTTAATGATCTGCTCTAGGAACTTTCCTGGTATTGATGTCAGGCTGACCAGGTGATAATTATTTGGGTCCTCTTTGTTTCCCTTTTTGAAGATGAGAACAACATTTGCCCTCCTCCAGTCTTCTGGGACTTCTTCTGTTCTCCAAGAGTTCTCAAAGATTATTGCGAGTGGTTCTGAAATGACTTCTGCCAGTTCTTTTAATATCCTTGGATGTAAGTCATCTGCCCCTGGAAACCTGAATTCATCTAGAGTAACCAGGTATTCCTGTACTACTTCTCTACCTATTCTGCGCTGCATTTCCCCCCACTTCCTCCCCTGCTCCACACCTCCTGGTTGTGTACCTCTATCCTATTGGGAGAAAACTGAGGCAAAGAAGGTGTTGAGTAGTTCTGCCTTCTCTCTTCCGCCTGTTAGTAACTGGCCATCTTCTCGGCACAGTGACCCTATCATTTTCTTGTTTTTCCTTTTGCTGCGGACATATCTAAAAAAGCCCTTTTTATTATTTTTAATGTCTTTGGCAAGCATGAGTTCATTCTGTGCTTAGCTTTTCTGACCGTCTCCCTACATATCCCAGCTATTTGCTTGAATTTCTCATGGGTGGTTTCACCATTCTTCCATTTCCTGTACATTTTTCTTTTAACACTTAGCTCAGCTGAGAATTCTTTAGTCAACCATTCTGGTTTCTTTAGACGCCTGCCATTTTAACTCCTTACTGGCACAGTTTTAAATTGTGCCTTCAGTATCTCACTTTTAAGGAACTCCCATCCGTCATGAACTCCTTTCTCTTTCAGTGTTCTTGACTACAGAATTTCAGTAAGTAACTCCCTAAGCTTACACAAATTTTTTAAAGTCTACAATGTGTGTCTCGCTACACTTGGCTTCTCCTTCCCACTGAATTACAAATTCCAAAAGAGTATGGTTGCTCCCCCTTAAGGATCCCACCGCCTCCACTTCATCAACAAGGTCATCCCTGTTGGTCAAGATCAGATCTAAAATAGTTGATCCCCTTCTTGCCTCTTCCACCTCCTGCACCATGAAATTGTCTGCAAGGCAAGTGAGGAACCTGTTGGACCTTGCGGTCTTGGCAGAGTTTGACCGCCAACATATATCAGGATAGTTGAAATCTCCCATTACTACTGCATCTCTCCTTTTTGAAAGTGTGGTCATCTGCTCCAGGAAGGCTTCATCCAAGTCCTCAGGCTGGCCTGAAGCTCTGTAGCAAACCTCCACAATCACATCCCTGTTGTTTGTTGCTCCCTTAATTCTTACCCAGATGCTCTCAATTTGGCTTCCTGGATTTAAGTCATGGATCTCTTCACTGGTGAAAACATCCTTGATGTATAAGGCTCCTCCTTTCCTGTTTGGTCTGTTTCTGTGAAATAGGTTATACTCTCCCCTATTACAATCCAGTCATGAGACTCATCCCACCAGGTTTCAGTGATGCTAAATCATATTTATTTTGCTGTATTAAGAGTTCCAGTTCATCTTGCTTATTTCCCATGCTCTGTGCATTAGTGTAGAGACACTTAAAACCCTGTGCCTTTCTCCCCAAGTCCTGTAATAAAGTTGTTTTTTCTCTCACTGTTGGTCTCTAGTTCTACTTGGTCTGCTCTATCTATATCATTCAGGCTATTTTTCACAGCACTCACGGAATCCTTGCCCTGAATGATACTGTCTCCCTCCCTGGCTGAACTCAGTTTAAAGACCTCCTGATCCACTTTGCGAGACTGTTAGCAAAAATGTTCCTGCCGACAGTTGTAAGACACAGTCCATCCATTGCCAGAAGACCATCTTAGTGGAAATGGAGACCGTGATCCAAAAACCCATATCGCTCCTGATGGCACCATCTGCGGAGCCAGTTGTTGACCTCCACTATTCTTCTCTACCTTCGTGGACCATGTCCTTCCACAGGGAGGGGAGACGAAATGACAACCTGCACACCAAGGTCCTTAAGCTTCCTATCCATAACCTCATAATCCTTTGTGATGCTCTGAAAGCTGTGCCTCACAGTGTCATGGTTCCAACATGAACCTAAAAGAGGGGGTTATGATCAGAGGGCTTGACCAGTCTCGTTAGCCTCTCTGTTACGTCATTGATTTTGGCCCCAGGGAGACAGCACACCTTTGCAATTGATCCTGTCCAGGTTGCAAATTGTCGGTTCTGTTCCTCTCAGCAAGGAGTCTCCAACCACCAGAACTCGTCTCCTCTGCAGCTTGTCCAGGGTTACTAGATGAGCAGATTCTTCTACAGCTGCCTTGATATACTGTTCAGGCTCAGACTGTTGGTCCTGCTCCTGTTGGATTTCGTCTTGCTGGTGTTGGAGCTCCTGTTGCTGACATTCGATTTCCTTTTGGTGAGGAACATTAATAAAGTTGAGAACTTGGAAGCAATTCTGTAGCTTGAGAGTCTCTGTTTGGTACCTGGCCCTTATACTTGTTACTGTAGTTTTCTAGTCCGAACTTGTGGGATATTAGATATCATTTGATATCTATAATTTGGCCTTCACTACCCATTCCTCTCTACGTGCTTGTGAGGCCCCCGGACAAGCACGCACACAGGCGCGGCCGAAAATAGCTGAACCATTCAAATCACAATCCAGGCAGGCCACTCATTGCCGAATGCAGCTTTAGGAGACCTCAAGGCAAGTACCTTTTAAGATCACATTATATATGCACGCTGTTTACAAAAGATCCCCTGCCCCGAGCCCCCAGGGGATCTTTGATGAGCGGACTATCCAACTCTCAAGCACTCCGCGTTTGCATACTGGCTATGGTATTGACAACGCTGTCATAATTCAATCATCTAAAGTACTGACCTTTTGGAGGCTTTGTCTCCAGCCCAAAATCCATTGTTTTCCCCGGGAACGGACTAGCCTGTGGGCACATTTTCCCCTATAAGAACTCCTGACTCTGAGCATCTCGTAGGATCGCTCGTGACTTACTTCCCGACTTGCTGCCTCTCCGTTTGACGAGCCTCCCCTCAGCCTCCACGTGCTGAGAACCCATGCTCCCCATCTTCCTTGCTTATACCGGGCTACATGATCAGGTGTAGTATTTCCCTACAAAACCTCCTCTGAAAATCCCCTATCTATTTTCCCTTCTTTATTTCTTTAGGACTGTGTGCGTGGCTGCGCAATTGGGCAGTATTTCATAATTCTCTAACTGAGTGCGTACATTTGCTGTGATTTTATAAATACAGAACAACAATTATTATTAACTTCTGTTGGATTATTGACTCGGTCTGACCCCGTAGGCATTAGGTTCAAGATCTCGCTATGTTGCCCTGCCTCTTGCATGGCTAACTAGTGCTCTAGCTAATTCCTATTCCCCATTATTTTGAGCACATTAAGGTGTCCCTCCCGGGATCCCCAGAAATCAGGGTAACACACTCCTCTGTGTCACATTCTTTCAAGCATCCATCTCCTGGTTTCATGAACCAATATCCTTGTCCGCTAGCTCCTCAATATATTCTGTCTTCAAGAAGGCCCTCTCCACCCTATCCAAGAACTGCTGACCCTCCCTAATAATGTGAAGATTAGAAACCTAGGCCTCCAGCTGGCTAACCTGGAGGAGACTCCAAAAGGGCCACCAGTTTGCATCTTGTGGCAAGAAAAGAAACATTTCACAGCTGTTACAGGTGACTGCATCGGCTCCTTCAACCTCCATACTTGATAATCTAGAGAGTCAAATTAGAAAAAGTAAAATTGGCTTTCACCTTCAAACTCCCCCAGTTAAAACCTATGTCAACACCCCTATTTGCCAAGTTCTTAGTGTCAAAATATGAGGACTGGGGGTACAAATGTATAATGGTTCTAGTTACTCCCCCAAGCTGCCCAACCCACTTGGACGTTGTGGTCAGGGAGACTGCATTAGGAGGGCATCAACCTAAGAAGCAATGAACTCTTGCTTAACTTGGACAGCCAAACTGCATGCTAGCTAGTCAGTCAGTCAGTCAGTTAGCTCTTTGTGAATGTTTGACTGCTTGTATTTTGTGTGCATGCATGAGTGAATTCCCTTCAATAAAACACACGTTTAGCTTATTTTTGAGTCTCTGTCTAGTTCTTTCCTGTGTGAGACTGTAAACATTGGTAGAAAAGTCTTGCTAAGTTGCCCCCCTCTCATTAGCTTCCTGATTTTGAGCTAATTCATTCCCCACTTTTACAAGGAGGTCTTTGGCATTGCAGGGTGGCCCGCATGGCACCTATGTTTTGGGGTAACAAATGATCTCACTATTTAGATCTCTCCAGACGCCTTCCATCCACCTTTGGGCTTGGTCAAAATTCCCCTACTTTTGTATGCAGATGATGCTGTCCTCCTTTTGTTTACCAAACTAGGTTTGAAACAAATGCTGAGAGCCTTCTTGGATTACTACCAAGAAAACGGTTTAATTGTCAACTATATTAAAACTAAAATCATGGTTTTCTCTAAGAACCAAGCTCTGTCCAATTGGATAGTAAACGGGCACAGTTTAGAGCAAGTTAAACAATTCAAGTACCTAGGAGTTATCTTTCAGTCAACTGGTTGCTGAGTGTCCCATAGGGTTGCTGTCACTTAATCTGCATCTAACAGTGCCAAAGCGTGAGTTCATTTCTTTTACACTAAAGGTGGTCAGTTTTTACCTGTTGCAATTAGGGTGTTTCAGGCTAAGGTGTTGCCACAATTGCTTTTTGGCATTCCAATATGGATTTTGGGGTTCTCCTCCACTGTAGAATGGGTTCTTTCAGCTTACTTTCAGAAATTGTTTGGGATACCAAACTGTGTGCCATAATCTGTCCTACAGCTTGAAGCTGTTGCCCCTCAGTCGAATGCACTGCCTAGAGTTGGGCCCTAAAGTATTGGCTAAAACTCTTCCATGCAGACTCTGAGTCTGACTACCCATATCTCATGGTGAAAGGTTTACATTAGCCTCTGGTCTGAAAATATTAGAGAAAAATTACAGATATTGTGTCAGGAATGGAATCAATTCATATAAGATATAGGCAAAATCTATACTTTATTGAAGTTGAGTACATGCAATGACTTTAGTGACCAGACTGAGGCAAGTAGGAACTGCAAGCAGTTTAAGCAGTGCTGCCTTAAACTACCCTCACATGGTTCTCATGAGAGCAAGTCCATATCTTCTAAAGCTGCATTCTAGACTACATTCCTGACCTCCATGCCAGGCACTGTTTATCTAACGGCTAAGAAGCTACTGCAGTACCCATCATTATGTTGGGGCAGACTGACTACCCAACGGACTGGGGCTTTCGGATAATTTTCTTGTTACACAAGACTTGACAAGGGCACAGCTGATTTTGAAGCACCATTGTAAAGATATTGATTTACAATATTTTTTAAGAGTTCACACAAATATCCTTCCCTGTTTTTATTGCCACATTGTTTTTAAATAATCAATACACCTCTTAATGATATTGTTTATTTTAAACATGTCTATGTATTTCTATGCCTAATGTATGTACACGCATTATGTATGTACATATACATATGTTTATACCTAATGGTCTGTTGACTGTATTAAAGGTTGTTATTGTTTTGCTGTTGTCATTAAAGCGTGTGTCACTGTAGCCTGATCTGACACGTCAAGGAACAGGTGCAGCTGGTGCACAAGTTTCAACTGTGCAAATGCACTACTGACCACTGCTGAAACCTGGACATTCAGGCTCAGAGTTGAATCCAGGAAAACACCTGGACTAGACACAACACCAGAATTTCTCTAAAACAAAAGTACTTCTTAAGATAAGGATGTCCATCTAGGCTTCCTGAGAGGCCTCGTCCAATATTTGGTTAATATCCAAAATCCATAAACGGGCAATACCTATATTGACTGTCTGTGTTGGTTTGCAACAAAATAAGAACAAAATCCAAAATCTGCAAAGGACTGATTCAGTTATTGGCCAGTCAAAATGCAGAAAGTGCATCATGCAAACTTTTGAAGCTTCACTGGCTTCTTCATCATGCAAAGATGTTTAAAATCGTACAGGAGAAGAAAAGTGATGATGTAAGAATCACAGGCCTCTATTCTGTGGAGCTTCACAAAGGACCAGAGCAGCCTGGATCCTAAGATGTTGCTAGCTGAGCGAAAATTTTCTGTTGCTAGTGGAGCTGAAAATTTATTACCTGTCTTTCTTTGCCCTTTGTCCATAGTCCCAACATGCCAAAGAAGAGGAGTGGCTTTTGCCTGCATTGATATCCCTCTAGACCATCTTGACTGACAACAGAAACATCTGTTAATGAATTTTAATGAACCTTTTAATGAATTTTAATGTTTAATGTTTTAACCTGATAAAATATTTAATTGCCTCACCATCCTCACCAGGCATTTCTGCCACTATTGTAGGCAGAATTTCAGTGCAAAAGTAGCTAGTTTGCACCATGGAGTTCGGGAACTTAACAGAGAAAAAGAGATGAATGAACCAAGATTTGCCCAACACATATACAGAGAGACACACAGCCACAAGGAACAAAACAACAAGGTTAGCCAAAATAGTTGGAGGGAACCTTATCACACAGCACAGTTGGGAGAGAAAAGGAATTGCAAGGTTTTCAGCAAGACATAGAGGTACTATTTATTGGCTTAAAATACACAGTTAATTAGACATTCACATTCCTTGTGTAAGGGATTCCTCCTTACAGTGCAAAAAAAAGGAGATGTAGCAAAAGGCTCTCTAAGTTTAGAATATTGCCATTATTTCCTCTTAGAAAGACAGGAGAGTTCAGGTGACAAGACCTTTCACCAGGATAGTCTTTTCCCTTCCCAGTCTAGAAAGGCTCCTGTTGATGATGATGACAAAGTGGCAAGCACTTTGAGAATGCTTTGCACACTGTCTTGCACAGTCATGGGTGCCTGGAAGAGACGAGAGAACAGAGTCAGGTTTGAGGGAATCTTCCTTTAAGGACTTCACTAATAGTCTTAATGGTCTAGTCTTAACAAGGCAGGTCTTTGAGGGGGAAGTCCTCAATCCCCACTCAGATGAATGAGCATGTGGGTCCCTAAACACAGCTGATTTGACTTACAACACTTGAAGTAAGTGAAGTAAAACACGTTACCATGTCAAGTGTATCTCCTCTGTAACACTATTAAAACCAAGGGCACAATCACATTACAGGCCTTTCCACACTACACTGTTATAGTGCTGTTATTCCACTTTCAATGTCCTGTGGAATTCTGGGGTGTGTAGTTTACTGAGGCCAAAGAGCTCTCTGGCTCAGAATTCTAAATGCCCTTCCCTAAACTGCAAACCCCAGGATTCCATAGGATGTTGAAAGTGGAATAATAGCACTATAACAGTGTAGTGCAAAAAGGCCCTACAGAATTATTGTGCTATTATTCCATTTTAACTGTCATGATTCCCTCCAATGGAATCCTTGGGTTGGTTGTTTAGGGAGAGGCATCAGCCAGAGTACTCTAGTGACTGCAGTCCCCAAGATTCCATAGGATGTTGCCACAGCAGTTAAAGTGGAATAGTAGCACTATAATTCTATAGTGTAAATAGGCCCCAGATAAAACTATTACGACCAGATTCTAAAATTACTAGATAAACTCCTGAGCTCTCAGAATGACTTCACTTTCTAACAGGTTAACAAAATTTGTCCCTCATTATATGATACAGTAGCAGTTTCTGCTATAAAGATAGGCCACCTATGGTCCTCCAGATATTTTTGGACTACAAATCCCAGCCTCACTCATCATTTTTCATGCTAAGGCTAATGGTACCTGCAGGCCAACAAAATTGAGAGATTTATACTTGTCCATCATTGTTCTATCCTGTGATGCCATCAGATGAAATATCCCCACAACCATGAACACAATTATCCTGCCTGTTTGTCAACTCCAGGACAGACCAAAAACAACATATAGACATTTCATGAGTATCTGCAGAACGGAACTAAGCCACCCGAGCTAATTTGGGCCTATTTCTCAAAACCTGAAGTCTGGGTGGTACCTCCTGATCAGGAAAAAAAAAAGAGGTTACAATTCTTGCAACTTTAATCATTATGAGGAAAAAAGAATTTCAGCAAGTATAGCTTGTCAGGAGCCCTGTTCTGTTTTTTCACCTGGACTGGTTTCAAATGGAAGGGTATAATCACAAAGGAGATTCTAGGACTGTAGAGTCCCACAGTTTGTTTCTTTCACTTTAAAATGTGAACAGTTTGTTCCTTTCACATTCTACAATCCTAGAATCTCCTTTACTACAGCATTACATGATGTTATCATTTATTTGTAACACTCTTATGTTTTCCCAGAGCCACTTCCAATTTTTTTCTTACTGAAATAAGTCTTACTTTTTAGGAAGAGCAAAAATATAACACAGTCTCTTTGTTGTTATTGTAGTTGTGTGCCTTCAAGTTGTTTCTGACTAATGGCAATTCTAAGGCAAACCTATCACAGAGTTTTCTGGGGCCAAGAGAGTGGGGCTTGCTGAAGGTGACCCAGTAGGGAATCAAACCCTGGTCTCCAGGATCATAGTCTAACGCTCAGGCCGCTACACTATGCTGGCTGTCCACAATCTCTTAGAGGTGCTTATATAGAGAATTATAATGGCATTCTGCTATGATTGTTACAACCCAATATACCTCCCTCAAGACTGATATGGTTTGACTGGCAGTATAATTCAATTGGCACTACATTAATTGGCATTGAGGTAAAATGGAAACATGAGTTGACTGGAAGGTTAAGCTGGGAAGAGGAAAATTACTGACTGCAAATGTGAGATGGCAAGGCAGGTTAGCCACACCCCCTCTCAGGCAAGACCAAAGTCACTGTCAGGCACACTGCAAGGCAACCCTAGAGAGAACAGACTTATGCTGAGATCTGGACATCTCGAAGCAAAAAGGGGAGGTTCACACCAAACTGCGATCATTCTAACCCTGATCCTTCACACCTGGATGTTTACCTGCTTTGTCTTCCCAACCCCTCCACACTACAGAGCTATTACAACAGCCATTACCCCCTTTGTCGCTTAAACTAAGACCATTAACTTTGTCCGGACTTCATTGTTTGTGTTGTAACTCCCATCATCCACTTGGCTGGGAGAGTGATTCACACCCATACCCATAGAGTAGATGTTGGTTATAAAAACCCTATATTTTGAACAGTTTCTTGCAGTCTCTCGACTTCCTGAACAATATGCTGTCCATTTGATTCCCAAATGAGAACTGTCCTTCGGCGCCCACCTAAGTCACATTACAGCTTTCTTCCCTTCTCTCTGAACCAGTAATTATCACCTGAACCTAAAAGTCCTTTATCCACAACTTTCCTCCCTTTACCTTTGGTTAGTCCTTGTGTGAGTGCATGTGTGTCTTTTGTGTGCATGTGTGATTCTTTCAATAAAACACATTGTTTACTTTTTGAACCATCTGGCTGGTTCTTTCCTGCGTGATCCTGTAAACACTGGTGGAAAAATCTTATAATGTTACCCTCCTCTTGCAAGCCTCCTAAGGCGGGAGGAATAGGCAGCCCAGCTCCTCATGGTAGCAGGAGAGAAGGAAGAACGATCATTCCAGTACTGGCAGTAGTCAGAATTGGAGGGACCAGCATAGTAACACCCTTTCTGGCATTTGCCCTGGCTGAGATGGCTCTTCTTTGTACAGTGGGCAACGGCAGGGTCAGGGTAGCTTTCACCAACAGATGGGACAGCAAGATCCTCAATGGCCAAAATCCAGAGAAGAATGATGGCATGTTTGGGAGCTGCTAAGGAAAGCAGGAGCCAATATGTTGCAGTTCCATTTGCAACCTACAGTTGAGCTGATTGACGCCCTTCTCAAGTTGCAGAGTGGCTCCACTGCACTGGCATGTGGACACATTGCATCTCCACCCAACACCAACACCTCATGTTAGGGACACATATCGCCCACTGAGCTTCCCCAAAGAGTTGTGGCTCACCTGGAGCCTGGCAAGTAGGGGCAGCTGATGGTCAAGTTGGGCATTGGGACTGCACAGGCAGAGACAGCCACCACACTCTTGGTTTGACATTGGAGTGGCTCAGAATGTCCTACACCCAGATTTAGCTATGTGTGGAAAGCCCACTTCTGAGACCATTGCTCTGTCAGGGTACAGAGAAGGCTCTCATTGAGTGAAGATCCAGGAGGACCTCCCAATCACAGGAGGCAAACTGCACACCAGGATTACAGTGTGCAAAAACAGGATGGAAGATGATGGAATTTTGGCTGTTCCTTTCCTAATCAGGCACAAATTGACTGTGGACAAGGTGAATGGCTTGTTGTGGCAACTTCACAATGGTCTCCCCTATTGTTTAGGTGATATATAGATGTGCTGCCCTTAAGACAACTTGCCTGTTGCAACCAATTGAGAACAATCCCTGGACATTGGAATTCCCAGAAATCTGGATTACAGACAAGGCAGAATATGGTTTGATAAAAGACTCCTGTGTCTTAATTGAAGGAAAAAATGTTCCACCACAATGGCAATATTCAAGAGGCTGAGTAAGGGATTGGCAAGACCCTAGAGGATTTGCTAAAGTGGGATGTAATCCTCTCCATGCAGTCCATCTGCAATGCACCCCATGGTCTGTCCTTAAGGTGGATGGGAAGTCGTGGCAGATTACTGTAGATTTTTGTGGTCTTAATGCCACAACTCCTCAGGTTGCCCCTGTGATATAACAAAATTGTGTCAGCCATTGCTGCAGGTGCCAAACTTTATAGTATTGTGGACTTGGCTAGTGATTTCCACTCAATCAAGTTGCAAGAGGAGTGCTGGTACAAAGTCATTTTCAAGGCCACACATTCTGTCCTACGTGGACGACATTTTAGTGCATGCACCGATAGAGGAGGAGACTAGGGAGATAACCAAGGAGGTCCTTAGTCTGATCAGGGACACTGGGCTCAAGGTGAACCAAGAGAAGGCACAGTTGGTCATGACTGGAGTGAAGTATTTGGGACTCTCTCTGGGAATTGATGGATGCACACCCGATGTCAGGTAGCCCTCTATATTATAGTAATGGGATATGTAGTAGGATTAAAGTTAGCAGCTTGCTTGTAACAAAGATACGAGAACCAGAGACCGCTAGATAAACAAAAGCTAAGAATGCACTGATAAGCACTGCCAGGCTTGCCACAACTTCAAGGTTCTTGTGAGCCTTGGTATTTTATGCTTTGAATTGTGCTAATTGCCTTTAGTCCACTCACTGAAGTCCTGTACGATGTATCTCACTCCAAATAAACAGTGTTTATGCACTGTACTATTTGTGTGTGTGGATTCAGTTCCTGACAGAGTGAGTGGACTCAATGTGCAAATACTACAAAATGTATCAAAAATCAGAAGAAGAAGAGACCCATGAAGAGGGAGTGGTCGGAGGAGTCATCGAGGTTCCAGGCAATGTACACGTCGAAGGAGAAGGGATGGACCCTGGCCAAACCCCAGATGTGCGACCCAAGGGGCAACTCTCGGTTCCTCTGACCACCCTGATTACAGGCCAAACCTGGGCCTGGGGAAAAAGCTGAGACTGTGCAGTGACAACATCGTTGCATGACAAGATGGGACACTTCGATTGTTGAAACCAACTTGATGGAACAACTCTTAGCCAGAGAAGAAGAAGTGGGAAAACAACGAAAAGAAATATCTAAACTGAGAGCTCAGCTACACCACTTGAGATTCCTGGTGCCTCAGGTTGGGTGCGCGCCTCCACAGATGCCAGTAGCAGCAGCAGCAGCTGCTCCGGCTGCTGCAGTACGTGCACCTCCCGGCATACCGGCACCACAAGTGGGTCTTAGACCTTTTCGAGAGTTGAAGACCACTTATAATGGAGAAAGAGCCACCCTGACATACTTTCTTAACATGGCCTCCAATTACATGGTCGACTACGGGAACAGCTTCCCAGACGATGCCGTCAGAGTAAGATACCTGAGCCAGCACCTCAAATGAGAAGCAGCAGAGTAGGTTGCCAGTTTGTTCGACTCACGAGCCAAAGGAACAGCCGATCTACAGCTGTTCATGCACCGCCTTAGAGAAAGATTTGAAGATCCTTTCTTCCAAGAACAAGCCAGATACCAACTCAGAAAACTATGCCAAGGGCAAGGAACTGTCAGGGAATATGCCCGTGAATTCAGAAAGCTAGCCACCAAGATTCCGGAATGGTAAGATGACATACTCAAGCAATTTTTTCGAGATGGATTAAACCCCACCATACTGGATCGCTGTCTGTCGCAAGGAGATCCTGCCAGTCTCTTGGGATGGATGAAACTGGATGGAGAAGTGGAAAGCATCATGGAAAGTGTCCAGCTCTCCAGGCAGAGACGAGCACAAGAAAGAGGCTGCTGCACCCCAGCAACCCGCAAGACTACTTTCCTGAACAGTGAGGAAAAGAAAAAACAACTCCGAAGGGAACCTGTTTCTTGTGTGGGAAAAAGGGTCACACTGCCTGCCAATTCCAGGGGCAAAAGAAACCCACTGAAGAACAGCCTGCAACCCCCTATACCAAGCCCTCATCCCAGAAAGCTGACATTCTGAAACCGGCAACCAAGCACCGTACCGGTGGAACCTCTGCAAGAGCTTGCGATGGCGAGGACAGCCCCCTGTCTACCACTGAATCGGACAGCGACAACTGGGACCTCGACCAATCCGCAAATGTAAGTACAGCCAAAACTCGGCATGTATATGTTATAGTAACTTTACAAGGAACTGATGGGAAATTGCAAATGTACCGGGCCCTGGTTGATTCAGGCTGCACCACTAGCTTACTGAACCCCATAGTGGGCAAAGAGCTTGTAGTAAATTTCGAACCCCTTAAGAAAGCCATCAAATTATCTCAAATGGACGGAAGGAGGCCCTATGCAGGAAAGGACCAAACCCATACCTATTCAGGTGGGGAACTTACGGGGGCGATTAAGATTCCTAGTGCCAAACAAAATTGGTTTCCAAGTAGTTCTTGGATATGATTGGCTAAAGAAACACAATCCCCAAATCAACTGGACCCAGGGATTGCTCATGCACGCTAACGCTGCCAACAATGAATCAGGACTGTTGGAACCCAACACAGCATTTAAATTGAGTCCTGAGGAACTGTAGAAAACCCCACAAGAGTACTGGGACCTGCAGAAAGCCTTCGAGGACCATGAAGCAGACAAACTACTCCCTGTTACCGCCAGTGCTAGCCCAAGCTTGTGGGATATTAAGATATCTTTTGATATCAATAATTCGGTCTTCTGTACCCATTCCTCTCCATGTGCTTGTGAGGCCCCCGGACAAGAACGCACACAGGCTCAGCCGATAATCATTGTAATATTCCAAACAAATACAGGCAGGCCAGAAATAGCCGACTCGCAGCTTCAGGAGACCTCAAGGCAAGTACCTCAATTAGGTATGCACGCAACTTTCAAAAGATCCCCTGCCCCGCGCAGGCAGCTTGATGATCGAACTATACAACGCTCAAGCACTCCGCGTTTGCATACTGGCTACTCTATTGACAATTTGGCTATAACTCAATCATTCAAATACTGACCTTTCGGAGGTTTTGTCTCCAGCCCCAAACTCATTGTTTTGCCCAAGTACGAGCTAGCCTGTGGCCACGATTTTCCCTATAAGAACCCCTGACTTTGAGCGCTTCCTCGGATCGCTCTTGGCTTCCATCCCGCCTTGCTGTCGCTTTGTCCAGCGAGCCTTCCCCTCAGCTCCACGTGCTGAGATCCACGCTCCCCAGCTTCTCCGCTTCCAACCGGGCTTCAGGACAGGTATAGTATTTCCCATACCAAACCTCCTCAAAAATCCCTCTATCCGCTACTACCTTTCTTTCCATAGTTACTTGCGTGAGTGTGTTGTATACATTTGTTTGATTGTGCTTAAATAAAACAATTATTAATTTCAACATCTGTCTCATCCTTGACTCGGCCTGACCCCACAGACATAGGGTTCAAGATCTCGCTACATTACCCTGCCTCTCGCATTGCCATCTTGTGCTCTGTGCTAATTCCCTCCCCATTGTTTGAGCACATTTAGGTGTCCCTCCCGGGACCTTCAGAAATCAGGGTAACATCCCACACAGGGACTTTGATTGCAAACTGAGATTGATAGATGGGGCCAAAATCCCCAAATCCAAAATATACCCCATGAACAAGCAAGAGCTAGAAGCTCTAAAAAAATTCTTGAATAAAAACTTGCAGTGCGGATTCATTAAACCCTCTTCCAGCCCCACAGCCAGCCCAATATTCATCTGTAAGAAAAAGGATGGAGGAGATCCAAGGCTCATTGTGAACTATAATTTAATCAGTCAGGCAGCCTTGCCTAATCTTTACCCGATTCCTTTAACCGTGGATATTATGAACCAATTGATCAAAGGAAAATTCTTTACCAAATTAGACCTCAAAGAGGCTTTCCACAGAATAAGGATGGACCCTGAAAGTGAATGGCTAACCACCTTCTCAACTCCCCTGGGTAATTACCAATGGACTGTACTACCTTTCGGATTACAAGCTGGTCCAGCAGCCTTCCAAATGTTCCTCCACTCTGTTTTGCAAGATCATCTTTACAATGGTGTCATTGCTTATCTAGATGACATTTTGATATATTTAGAAAACTTAGCAGACCACACCAATCTTGTATGAACTATTTTACAAAGGCTCATAGACAATGAGCTTGTTGTGAAACTTTCTAAATGCAACTTTCATGCACAGACTTTTGACTATGTAGGGTATCGCATATGCAACAATACCCTAAACATGGACCCCTCCAAAATTGATACAATTTTGAACTGTGGCCTGCACCTAGAACCTGAAAACAATTACAACAATTCCTTGGGTTTGCAAACTTTTATTGCAACTTTATAGAGGGATTTGCCACAATTGTGATCCCTCTCACTGATCTTTTAAAGAAATCTACCGACAACAACAGAAACCATTCCAAATGAATTGTCTGGTCTGACAAGTGGCAAACAGCCTTTGACACTCTCAAACGTAAATTCACCTCAGAACCTCTACTCCAATTTCCCAATACTGAAAAGGAATTTATAATACAAACCGATGCCTCCGATTTTGCCATGGGAGCGATTCTACTCCAGCACGACAAAGATGGACACCTTGAACCATGTGCGTTCATCTCCAAAAAATTCTCTGAACCACAACGTAACTGGCCAATTTGGGAAAAAGAAGCCATGGCCATCCACTTTGCCCTCTCCACCTGGCAATATTTTCTTGAAGGCGCTAAACTTCCCTTTCAAGTGTGGACCGATCATCATAATCTTGAAACACCTAAAAAAGCCAGAAAGCTAACCCCTAAACAGGCATGCTGGGCTGAATTCTTCCAACGCTTTAAATTCAAAATTATTTTCAAACCAGGAAAAACAAATACTTTAGCTGATCCACTTTCTAGATTCCCTTGCCACGAGTCGCCACCAATTTCTACTGCACACAAAGAAAAGACCCTTTTTACCCTGGACACGCTTGGACTACAAGTCACAACACGTGCGCAAGAACACACCCACATCTCCGCTTCCTTGCTACCAGACTCTGCTTTCCAACTTAATCTACAATCCGCTTATCCAACGGACACCTGGCTGCAGAGCCACAAGGACTCAGTTGGCTGGGCTAATGGTTCAGCCTTCGTTGGGACTAAAATATATGTTCCTCACTCTCGTAGAACTGAGGTTTTGCATAAATATCGTGACTCCAAACCAGCTGGCCATTTTGGATTCCTTAAAACTCTCCACACCATCACGAAACTTTTCCACTGGACAGGTCTCACCAAACATGTCCAAGAATACATAAAGAACTGTCCCATTTGCAACACCCGCAAATCACCCACTTCCAAGCCACATGGGCTTCTCCACCCACTTCCTGTGCCATCCTCCCCTTGGGATGTCATTTCTTGGGACTTCATTGTTGGTCTCCCCAGCTCCCATGGTTTCCATATCATTTGGATCATCACTGACCACTTCTCCAAGCAATCACACTTCATTCCTCTTAAGAAAGTACCTGCTGCTGAAAAACTCGCCGACCTCTTCATACACATTTGGCAACTACACGGTCTACTTTCAACAATCATATCTGACAGGGGACCCATATTCACATCCAAATTCTGGACTTCCCTACTTAAAACTCTCGGCATCACCCAGAAGCTCAGCAGCTCCCATCATCCTCAAACAGATGGACAAAACGAACGTGTCAATCAAACCTTGGAACAATACCTTCGTTGTTTTGTCAATTCTAACCAGAACAACTGGGTCCTACTTCTACCATTTGCCCAATTTGCCTACAACACTGCGCTGCACTCTTCCACTACTAAAACTCCTTTTGAGGTAGTCTACGGGGCCAACCCAAGACCATTCCCCCCACTTCCAGACACTCTCGTCACCCCTTCTCCTCCTTCTGTTACTTCCTGGACCCAAAAGGTCTCATCTACCTGGACAGCTGTTCGCGCTGCTCTTGAAAAATCCAAAGCCTCTCACAAACACTCTGCAGACAAGAAATGATGCACCAACCCTGCCTACAAGCCTGGTGACCTCATCTACCTTTCCACAAAGCACATTACCTCTGAAGGTCCCTCCAAATACTTTCCCCTAAACACATTGGTCCTTTCCCGGTCAAATGGGCCATTAATGATGTCAGTTTTGAACTTTCCTTACCTTACACCTATAAACTTATCCATTCTGTTTTTCATTCCAGCTTACTGAAACCAGCTCTTTTGAGTTCTTCTTTGGGGACTGACACTGTTTCACCTGATGACTCCAACAAGTCAACCTCTGCAGCGTTTTCACCCTCGACTACTTAACACTTGCATTGCATTGATTCCCCATACTAACCTCCCTTTCCCATTTTCTCATGCATATGTTTCTGTTCTGGTAAAAAAAATTTCTCGGGACAGGCAGGATGTTGGGTAGCCCTCCGTATTATAGTAATGGGATATGTAGTAGGATTTAAGTTAGCAGCTTGCTTGTAATAAAGGTATGAGAACCAGAGACCGTTAGATAAACAAAAGCTAGGAATGCACTGATAAGCACTGCCAGGCTTGCCACAACTTCAAGGTCTCTTGCGGACAGGAAAGGCTCTTCTTGGTATTTTATGCTTTGAATTGTGCTAATTGTCTTTAGTCCACTCACTGAAGTCCTGTACGATGTATCTCACTCCAAATAAATAGTGCTTGAGCACTGTCCTATTTGTGTGTGTGGATTCAGTTCCTGACACCCAATACACAACACATGGAGGTGATCTCCAAGCTTCCTGTGCCCACGGATGTACATGCACTGAGGGCACTGTTAGGTACATTCAACTTCTCCTGGAACTTCATTGAGTCATTTGCTAAGAAGGCACACCCCCTGTATGCCCTGCTGAAAAAGGACTCTGTGTGGAATGGGGACCTACCCAGCAGAATGTTTTTGCAGAGCTGAAACTCAGCTTAGCAAGTGCCCCTGCCCTAGCTCACTCCGACATGTCAAAGCTGTTCTACATCCAGTTGGCTATATCTGAACTACATCAGCGCTACACTCACTCAGTTGCACACAGACAAGAACAGAGTCATTGCACAAGCATCTCATGGTCTAAGGCCAGCTGAGCCACCGGACACCACCGGACGTTACACAATTGAGGAAAGGGAAGGACATCATTTGGGCCATGGACAAGAGTGGCTGCCATCACTGGGTTGTGCCTATGCAGGTCAGGGGAGATCTGATCCAGTTTGTCCACGAGCTGGGACACAAGGGCAAGCAAGCTACTTTGGAGAGGGTATAAGAGACAGGCTGGTGACCTAGCATGTGCCAGGAAGTTGAGCAGTGGGTGAACAACTACCTCTCCTGCTCCATGGTCAATGCCAACCAAGCTGGTTCCAAGTCCCCAACCCAGCACCAATGGATTGAAGGCCCATGGGCCCGAATCCAGATTGATTTCAATGGTCCTTTGCCTTCCACTCCATGAGGAAACAAGTACTGCCTAACAGTCATCAATCCCTTCAGCAAGTAGGCTGAGGCATTCCCTTGCAAAAACAACAGCGTGCTACATCTGTGCATCTGTTGTTTAACAACATCTGGTCACTCTGGAGAATTACTAGTGAATTAGACAGTGACATGGGACCTTACTTCACCACAGAGATCACCCAGGAACTCTGTAAGGCCTTTAGGATCAAGCAGAGATTCCACATTGCCCATTGCCCCCAGAGCTCAGGACAGATAGAACAGACCAACTGTACCCTGGAGGAAGTGCTCCGAAAGGTAGTGTGTTTGACAGGACACGATTGGGACCAGAAGCTCCCCATCATCCTGATGGTTCTCAGGGGAATGAAGGTTATTCAAAGTTTTGCCCTTCACACTGTGATGACTGGGAGTAAGATGTTGCTACCAGAAGCCTTGTGATTTGACACAACTCTGCCCTTTGACCTGGAGACGGTTGTCATCAATAGTGAGTGGGTGTAGACCTTAATTCAAGAGATTTCTAGGATCCACAAGGAAGTGGCCCTGCGGTTAGGTAGGAATATGCAGGCCATGGACAAACGGCTTGACTGGGTTCGCAACCCATGCCAGTGGGATGAAGGACAACTGGTCACATACTGGAAGTTCTCCCAGGATGAGCATGCTCTGTCTGCCAAATGGAAGGGTTCTATTAAGGTCACAAAATGAGTCTTCTGCTGTCTTCCAGGTAGCGATACCGCATAAGGAAGGACAGTAGCTGATATACTTCCATGTCTCACAACTCAAAGAATGGAAAGGCACAGCATTGGCCCAGACCAAGAAACATAGAGGGGTGGCAGAGCAGCCTCTGCCCTCATGAGCACAGTGACAATTAGGCAGATCTCACTGTGTTACCAGGAACAGCCCATGGTGGGTCTGTTGGAATCCTTCATGGCTTGGCAGCCACCTTGAAGAGATGCACCCAGCGATCAATCTTGCTCTTGTATATAGTTTCCTAGTTTTAGTAGCCTTAGATTGTTTCATTGTAAATTTTGAATTTCTTCCCTTTAGCTAGATGATGGCAATCATGACTCCTCAATCTCAAGATCCAGTAAGAACAATGTTTCTTCTCCTTCCTGTTAGCAATCTTCGATGTATATAAAGGCTGCTGGAGACAAAGCCACCCTGGTTGTGTCTTACAACAGTGAAGCCATAGCAAACATATCCAAAGAAATAGGACACCATTCATGGTGGGAATCATTCCTTGGTTGATCCCCTAAAGCAACAAGAGTCTTCAATGCAATGTTACACCCAATTGTTGTAATTTTGGCCTTTCAAATTATGTTAGTGTTCTGTCTCACTGGCATGGCATATTGGATCCGCTACCAGCTTGTCCTATTGAAAGCCCTTGGTGAATTGGCCAAGTAAGCCAAGGCTCAGTCTACTCTTTAACTGAAATTGGTTGGGAGGCCAAAATATCCCTGAAGTCCATTTGCAAGGAATCCTCAGTTGAGGTAGGTCAGTCCACCAGAGTCGAGAAGAACCAACAAAGACCTAAGAAGGTAGAGGACAATGGAACTGTTCTTGGAAGCATCATAGTAATGTTTGAGGTATTCGAGAAAAGTAATGGAAGCTATGATGGAAGCACTGTGATAACAGGGAAGAACTTTATAAAATAATATCTGGGAAATAGAATAGTTTGATTTGCTTAGTCCAAGAGATTTTGTTTCCTTCTTGCCTTACATGGAGCAGAGAATGGCTCCATAGTACCTAATGTCCTGCGGTGGGCAAGTGAAGGGGGACAAGGGGCACATTGGTTCACCATGATAACTTGAAGGGTTACACCAAGGACTCTGGAACCATTTTTAAGGTGGGAGGGTCAATGGCAGGTAGGTGGTTATTAATTTTCCCTACTTGTAAGTACATTTTTTACAAAACAATCAGAACACAGAATGCATTGCACTGAAATGATAGCCAACAACAACTGAAGCAGAAACCAATCTGACTACCGTGAAAACAATGGCAAAATCATAAATTAATGTTACAAAACTGAGTAAATAAAATCAAGAAAAGATTTTTTTAAAATATGTAAGACCCTATTAAGTTGACACAAAGGTGTCTGTAAGGTCCCCTAAAGTGCTGAAACATTCGAAGATAAAAGAACGCGTACATCATAGTCTCAAAAGAAAATGCAAAAACCTATGTATGTACCAAGCTTGAGGTAGAAAGAATCATGTGTAAGGACACAAACAAAGGAACAACAACTTATTTCTTCCATCCATTTTCATCCCTAAATATGAAGCCTCTGAGCAGCACAGGGTGTACTAAGAAGTGCCCTCCATACTCCGAAGATCGAGTGCAGTTTATTCCCAAGTGTGCATAGGGTTGATTGCATTCAGCCTTTGTTATTCAAGAGAGGGCTCAGTTAAGGAGAGGCTCAGTCCTAAATTGTGTGCATGTGTTCCTGATCATTTAGTACACTTCCGCTTTCTAATTTCTGAAGGGGGACTCAATCTCTACAAGCCTAGCCTTACGGGGGACATGCCCCTCTCGGTGCCCCCCCCCCACCATTCTGGGTCCATGACCATACCAACTTGTTGCATTCCCCCCTCTCCAGGCTATTCAAGTTATTCTAGCATGTGAAAAAGAAAATCCTGCAAGCACTTTCCGTCATCCCAGGCAGAAAAGATCTAATAATAAATAACAATTTGCTACCTTTTTAATACCCCAAAATTGCTTCCTAATAGTAGGGCTAGTTTTTCAGTACCCAACGGTACTGAAGAACATGCAATGGTACTACTTAACATACAAACAACACAGTGGTTTTACTATTCACCACAAGCACAGGATATGTTAAACACATATATGTATGTGCAGACTAATTAATTTTGGTTACATCAATATGTTATTGTGGTCTATAGTCTGAGCCCAAGGCTTGCCAGATATAATTTGATACAAAAAGATTGGCCATTCCAAACTGTTCCTCTCCACGTGCTTGTGAGGCCCCCGGATAAGCACGCACACGGACACGGTCGAACGGCTAAAAAATGCCAGGCAGGCCAGCAATTTTCTGGCATGCAGCTTCAGGAGACCTCCAGGCAAGTACACTTTAAAACCAAGTATGCATCAAGCATTAAGTATGCATCAAGCATACAAAAGATTCTGTGCCCTGAACCACAGCTTGACGAGATTAGCGCTTCTGACTAAGCACTCCCCATTTGTATACTGTCTGCGCTATTGACAACTCCGTCAAAATCCAATCATCTCGAGTGCTGACCTTTCGGAGGCTTTGTCTCCAACCCGAAACCCATTGTTTTCTCCGGGAACGGACTACCCTACAGGCATATTTCTCCCCATAAGAACCCCTGATTTTAAGCACTTCTTCGGATCGCTCACGGTTGTCATCCCGCCTTGCTGCCACTCCATTTGCCGAGCCTTCCCCTCAGCTTCCATGTGCTGAGAATCTCCACTTCAGACTTACTGAATTCCTTCTGGCTACCCGGGCTACAGGATCAGGTGTAGTATTTCCCCTGAAAATCCTTCTTGAAATCCCCTAACGAATTTCCTCCCTTTATTTTCTTAGGTCTGTGTGAATGAGTACGTAAGTGCGCAGTGACTGTCTTTTAAATAAAGAAAACAATTATAACTCAATTCTGTTTGGTTTTTGACTCGGTCTGACCCCGTAAACATTGGGTTTAAGATCTCGCTAGGTTACCCTGCCTCTCGTAGTGCTACAGCTCGTGCTCTGGCTAATTCCCATTCCCCACTATTTGGAGCACATTGAGGTGTCCCCCAAGGGACCCCAGAAATCAGGGTAGCAAATATGTAAATAAGAGTTAATTTCTTACTGGTAAGTCAAGGAGCATTTGCACTCTTGCAATCAATTATATTTTATCAGAACTGTGATCAGATAACAGCTTTTTAAAAAAATCAAATACCATTTGAATCCTATAGTCACTTTCTTTCTTTCTTTCTTTCTTTCTTTCTTTCTTTCTTTCTTTCTTTCTTTCTTTCTTTCTTCAGCTTTCTTCCAGTACAGTTTCCAAGAAGCCTTGTAGTATCATGAAAACTACCAAATTTTCTTTGCCATAAGCTTTTTTAAAAAAATGGAATTAGTGTTTCATAGAATCATAGATGTGGAAGAGACCATGCGGTCATCCAGTCCAGCCTCCTGCCATGAAGGAACAAACACTCAAAGCACTCCAAAGAGATGATCATCCACCCTATGTTTAAAAACCTCCAAAGACTCCACCTCACTCCGAGGCAGCATATTCCACTGCCGGACAGCTCTGACCGTCAGGAAGTTCTTCCTGAGGTTCAAGTGGAATCTCCTTTCCTGTAGTTTGAATCCATTGCTGCTTGTCCTAATCTCTGCAGCAGTGGAAAACAAGCCTGCTCCCATCTCGACATGACACCCCTTCAAATATTTAAACATGGCCATCATCTCCCCTCTTAACCTTCTCTTCTGCAGACTAAACAGACCCAGCTCCCTAAGACGATCCTCAGAGGGCATGGCTTCCAGACCCTCCACCATTTTGATCGCCCTCCTCTGGACACGTTCCAGCTTGTCAATACCCTTTTGAAATGAAGTGCCCAGAACTGGACACAGCATTCCAGATGAGGTCTAACCAAAGCAGAATAGAGTGGTACTATTACCTCCCTTGAGTTAGACACCATACTCCTATTGATGCAACCAAGAACCACATCAGCTTTCTTGGGCAGCTGCATCACACTGCTGACTCATGTTCAGCTTGTGGTCCACAAAGACTCCTAGATCCTTTTCACATGTACTGTTGTCCAGCATGCTATATTTGTGCATTTCATTTTTTTTCTGCCTAAGTGTAGGACCTTACATTTCTCTCTGTTGAAATACATTTTGTTGGCTTTCGCCCAACTCTCCAATCTGTTAAGGTCATTTTGAATTCTGATCCTGTCCTCTGGCGTATTAGCAACCCCTTGCGATTTGGTGTCATCTGCAAATTTGATCAGCATGCCCTGTATTCCTTCATCTAAGTCATTGATGAAGATGTTCAATAGTACTGGGCCCAGGAGAGAACCCTGCGGCAACCCACTAGACACTTCTCAACAGGATTAAAAGCTGCCATTGGGTGAGCACCCTTTGGGTTCAGTTAGTCAGCCAATTAAAATCCACCTAACTGTAGCACTGCCCAGCCAACATTTTGCAAGCTTCTTCGCAAGACTGTCTTTGTCAAAGGCCTTACTGAAATCAACATATGCTACGTCCACAGCATTCCCTTCATCTATCAAGTTTTTAACTCTATCATAAAAAGAAATAAAATTAGTCTGGCATGACTTGTTTTTGAGAAATTCATGTTGACTTTTAGTGATCACAGCATTACAAACTATTTGTTTAATGATCTGCTCTAGAATTTTTGCGGGTATTGACATCAGGCTGATCGGGCAATAATTATTTGGGTCCTCTTTCTTTCCCCCTTTTTGAAGATGGGGACAACATTTGCCCCCCTCCAGTCTGCTGGACTTCTCCTGTTCTCCAAGAATTCTCAAGGATTATTGTGAGTGGTTCTGAAATTACTTCTGTCAGTTTGTTTAATATCCTTGGATGTAATTCATCCGGCCCTGGAAACTTGAATTCATCTAGAGTAACCAGGCATTCCTGTACTACTTCTCTACCTATTCTGTGCTACATTTCCCCCACTTTCCCGCCTGTTCCCCACCCCTCAGTTTGAATACTTCTTTCCTTATGGGAGAAAACTGAGGCAAAGAAGGTGTTGAGTACTTTTGCCTTTTCTCTGCACCCTGTTAGTACTTGGCCATCTTCTCCACACAGCAACCCTATCATTTCCGTGTTTTTCCTTTTGCTGCGGATGTATCTAAAAAGGCCCTTTTTACTGTTTTTAATCTCTTTGGCAAGCCTGAGTTCATTCTGTGCTTTAGCTTTTCTGATCCTCTCCCTACATTTCCTGGCTATCTGTTTGAACTCCTCTTTGGTGATTTCCTCATTCTTCCATTTCTTGTACAAGTTTCTTTTAACACTCAGCTCAGCTGAGAATTCTTTAGTCAACCATTCTGGTTCCCACCTCCCATTTTTTCTCCATAGTGGAACAATTTTAAATTGTGCTTTCAGTATCTCACTTTTAAGAAACTCTCATCCATCGTGAACTCACTTCTCTTTCAGTATTCTTGACCACAGAACTTCTGCCAGTAAGCCACAGTGGTTAAAGTAGAACTAAGATTTTTCATGGTGTACTATGTAAATAACATTGTGTGAATTCATCTAAAAAGTGGAGAATTATATTCTGTATTATTATATTTTCTATTATTAAGACACATTATTGAACATTATTATAACATAATTAAGATTTCATCTATACATATAGTATTATACTACAATTAAGATTTCATATGTTTCATAGAATCATAGAATCATAGAAATGTAGAGTTGGAAGAGACCACACGGGCCATCCAGTCCAACCCCCTGCCATGCAGGAACACCCTCAAAGCACTCCCGACAGATGGTCATCCAACCTCTGCTTAAAAACCTCCAAAGAAGGAGACTCCACCACACTCCGAGGCAGCATATTCCACTGCCGGACAGCCCTGACTGTCAGGAAGTTCTTCCTGAGGTTCAGGTGGAATCTCCTTTCCTGCAGCTTGAATCCATTGCTCCTTGTTCTGGTCTCTGGAGCGGCAGAAAACAAGCCCTCTCCCTCCTCTACATGGCATCCCTTCAAATATTTAAACATAGCTATCATGTCCCCTCTTAACCTTCTCTTCTGCAGACTGAACATACCCAGCTCTCTAAGTCTATCCTCATAGGGCTTGGCTTCCAGGGCCTTCACCATTTTGGTCGCCCTCCTCTGGACCTGCTCCAGCTTGATCATGTCCTTCTTGAATTGGAGTGCCCAGAACTGGACACAGGATTCAAGATGAGGTCTAACCAAAGCAGAGTAGAGTGGTACCAGTACCTCCCTCGATCTAGACACCATACTCCTATTGATGCAGCCGAGAATTGCATTGGCTTTCTTGGCTGCCACATCACACTGCTGACTCAGGTTCAGCTTGTGGTCTATTAAGACTCCTAGATCCCTTTCACACGTACTGCTATCCAGCCACGTGTCCCCCATCCTATATTTCTGCATTCTATTTTTTCTACGTAAGTGTAGGACCTTACACTTCTCTCTGTTGAATTTCATTTTGTTAGCTTTGGCCCAGCTCTCCAATCTGTCCAGGTCATTTTGAATTTTGATCCTGTCCTCTGGCGTATTAGCAACCCCTCCCAATTTGGTGTCATCTGCAAATTTGATCAGCATGCCCTCTATTCCTTCATCCAAGTCATTGATGAAAATATTGAACAGCACTGGGCCCAGGACAGAACCCTGTGGCACCCCACTAGTCACTTCTCTCCAGGATGAAAAGCAGCCATTGGTGAGCACCCTTTGGGAACGGTCAGTCCACCAGTTACAGATCCACTTGACAGTAGCCCTGTCCAGCCCGCATTTTACTAGCTTCTTTGCAAGAATGTCCTGTGGAACTTTGTCAAAGGCCTTACTGAAATCGAGATATGCTACATCCACAGCATTCCCTTCATCTATCAAGCTAGTAACTCTATCATAAAAAGAAATAAGATTAGTCTGGCATGACTTATTTTTGAGAAATCCATGTTGACTTCTCGTGATTACCGCGTTGCTTTCTAAGTTATTAGAAACTGACTGCTTAATGATCTGTTCCAGGATCTTTCCGGGTACTGACATCAGGCTGACTTGGGCGATAATTATTTGGATCCTCTTTTTTTCCCTTCTTGAAGATGGGGACAACATTTGCCCTCTTCCACTCTGCTGGAACTTCTCCTGTCCTCCAAGATTTCTCAAAGATTATAGCAAGCGGTTCCGAAATGACCTCCGCCAGTTCTTTTAATATCCTAGGATGCAATTCATCTGGCCCTGGAGACTCGAATTCATCCAGTGTGGACAGGTATTCTTGTACCACCTCTCTACCTATTATGTGCCGCATTTCCCCTGCTTCTTCACCTGCTCCCCAACCGCCAGGTTGAGTGCTTGTATCCTTCTGGGAAAAAACTGAGGCAAAGAAGGTGTTAAGTAGTTCTGCTGTTTCTCTTCCCCCTGTTAGTAATTTGCCATCTTCTCTGTGCAGCGACCCTATCGCCTCTTTCTTTTTCCTTTTGCTGCGGACATATTTAAAAAAGCCCTTTTTATTGTGTTTAATGTCTCTGGCCAGCCTAAGTTCATTCTGTGCTTTAGCCTTTCTGACCTTCTCCCTACATTTCCTGGCTACTTGCTTAAATTCTTCTTTGGTGGTTTCCCCCCTCTTCCACTTCCTGTACAAGTTCCTCTTAACGCTTAGCTCAGCTGAGAGTTCTTTACTCTCCATTCTGGTTTATATAAGTTTATGATGTTTAAAGCATATTAAGACAGTGCACTGGACTACAAAATAACAGGTCTCAAGATAATTGGTGCTAAGATCATTGAATTAATTAAGATAACAGAGAGGAGCAGAAAGAATAACAAGCAGAAGAGAAAATTTTATTCTTTAAGAAAGTTAATGGATACAAGAACAAGGAAGGCCACAGCGGCTGCAGCAGCAACAATGACTAGCCAGCCAGTAAGAAGGACATCCACGGATACATCCCAGAAGCCACAAGACCTAATGTTACAAATGATGGAAGAATTGAGGAATATTAGAGAAGATATCAGGAAGACAGAGACAGACATAAGACAAGACTTAAAAGAAACAAGAAAAGAGATGAGAACAGATATGAAACATGAAATTGATAAGTTGGGAAAGAAGCTGGAAATTTTAACAAAGGATGTTTCAAAGATAAAGGTAGAGACAAAAGAAATAAAAGAACAGGTCATATAAGTACAAACTGAAATGGTTGAAGTAAAAGGGAAACAGCAGGAAGAAGATATTCAAATTACACAACAAGAGTTACAATATCGAGAAAGATGTCTTCATTTTCGGGGCGTCCCTGAAACTAGTACGGAAAACTTATATGAGAAAATGCTACCGGCTTTGGCTGAATTTCTAGACATTGAAGAAGACAGAATGGAAATGTGCATCGATAGGATGTTTAGAGTATCCTCAAAGACAGCGAGAGAAAGAAAGCTTCCAAGATATATTATAATAACCTTCACTAGGACCGCCACAAGAGACAAAATCCTACAACGGAGCTACAAAGGAACATTCAAGATTGAAAAAAAAGACGTCAGAATTTTTAAAGACATACCATTTCAAATACTCAAGAAGAGACAAGATTATAAACCTTTGGCAAACCTTTTGATGAAGCTCCAGATAAACTACAGATGGGAGAAGATTGAGGGTATTTCTTTTTCCTACAAACAACAGCGTTACAGAATAAATACAGTGCATAAAGCTAAAGAAATGATGGAAAGACTGAAGAAAGATCTTCAGAAAACATCAGCAGAAGGAAGCGAAGAAGAACAGCAATTACAAGAGGAAGGAAAAGAGAAAAGGACACAGATCCAAGCAGAGGACAGATGCAGGACCCAGAGCAAGAAATAGAAGAGGAAGGAGAACTTCCGGGAGAAGGCATACAAGATTAATTGAATCAGATTACATAAATTAATAAATAAAACAGCAAAATGGGGGTCAAAATATACTTTTGGAATATAAAAGGATTTAACTCGGAATATAAGAAAAGACAGATATTTCATCATCTGGAGAAACAAAAATTGGATATAATTTGTTTACAAGAAGTACGGATTAGAACCCAAGACATGAAGTATGTTCGGAATCCAAAATTAGGTAGCTGTTTTGCTGCAACAACTAATCAGAAAAAAAGGGGAGTATTGATATATGTTAATGCAAAATATGGTGCACAGCAAAAATTCTGTAATAAAAATGGAAGATATTTGGCAGTGGAAGTTGATACATTGCAAGATAAGATGTTAATAGTGGGAATATATGCACCAAACGGCGCTAAAGGAGAATTCTTCCCCAAAATAAATATGGAAATACAGAAATACTTACAGGAAACTGGAAATGCTAATGTGATAGTTCTTGGGGACTTTAACGGAGTCATAAATCCTACATTGGACAGATCGGTACAGAAGGTGGTGCCCAGAAACAGCAGAAAATTACCTAAAAGTTTTTTCCAGATGATGGAAGATCTAGATCTTTATGATGAATGGAGATATTAAAAATGGATAATTGGATGGCTATACACTCTACTCGGATAGACACAAAACTATGTCTAGAATTGATTTGATATTGATATCAAAAGACCTGTTATTGAAGACATCAGAAATGGGCATTCTCCCCAACCTATGTTCAGATCATAATCCTGTACAAGTGCTACTCAGAGTTATGACTAGAGAGAGAACATGGAAGTTTAATGAAGACATATTCAAGAAGGAAAAACATATTAAACAAACAAAAATAGAGACAAATAACTATTTCAAGGAAAATGTGACACCAGAATTACCAATGAAGACAATTTGGGACGCAAGTAAAGCCGTGATGAGAGGAAATCTAATAAGGTGGTCAGCTGAAATAAGAAAAGAAAGGAAACGAGTTGAGGAAACAATATTGGAAAAGATGAGAAAGCTGGAGAAACAGTTGAGGGAAAACCCAACGGATACTAATATAAGACAGAGATTGAAGGCTTGTCAAGCTGAACTTAACCAACTAAATTTGGGTGAAATAGAACACCAAATGCGCAGAGTGAAACATACCTACTTTGAACAGGCTAATAAACCATCTAAACTCCTGGCAAACTTACTTCGTAAAAGAAGACTAAGAAATACAATAACGGAAATTAGAATTGGGCAAAGAAAAACTACACATCAAGAGGAGATAAAATGGACTTTTTTAAAATTCTATGTAAAGTTGTTGAGTAATATCTCCTCAATTAAAAATCAGAGGGAAATTGAAGATTACCTAGAAAAAAATAATAAAATGAGATTTACAGAAAAACAAAAAACTGCATTAAATAAACCAATATCGATGATGGAGATAGTAGAAGCTATCAGAAACATGAAAAATGGTAAATCTCCTGGACCTGATGGCTTTACAGCAGAATACTACAAAACTTTGGAACATGAACTCTCAATTCCATTACAAAAGACAATGAATGAGATAAGAAAAGAAGATATACCAAATACATGGAAGGAAGCTAACGTAGTTTTAATACCTAAAGAAGGAAGAGACTTAACCGATGTCAGGAATTATAGACCTATCTCACTTTTAAATACAGACTACAAGATATTTGCTGCTATTTTAGCTGAGAGACTTAAAAAGGTTCTTCAAGGTAACATACATGAAGATCAGAATGGATTTCTACCGAAGAGAAAAATGCGAGATAACATCAGGACAGTATTAAATATAATCGAATACTATGAAAGACATAATGAAAAGAAATTAGCTATGGTGTTTGTTGACGCGGAAAAGGCTTTTGATACGGTCAATTGGGCATTTATGAAGACAGTTATTAAACAGGTACAAGCAGGAGAAAAATTCATTTCTTGGATTGAAGCAATTTATAGTCAGCAAACGGCGAGACTGATTATTAATGGAGAGAGAACAAAACAGATTGAACTTCATAGAGGAACAAGACAGGGCTGTCCATTGTTGCCTTTGTTATTTATAATGACATTGGAAATCCTTAATAATATCATACGGGATGAAACTACAGTAAGAGGAGTTCAGATAAAGAAATATCACTATAAGCTTAAAGCATTCGTGGACAGTGTTTATAACAAAACATGAGAGAGAAACAAGAGAGAGAAAGAAGATATGGAGTTCAAACAGATAACGGGATTTAATAAAGGACAGAAAGCAAAATACTTGGGAGTTTGGATTTCCAAGAGAAACAATGAGCTTTTTCAAAATAACTATGAGAAAAAATGGAAAGAGGTATCTAAAGACTTAGAGAAATGGACTCAAATGCGATTATCTATGCTGGGAAGAATGTCTGTTATAAAAATGAATGTACTACCAAAGATGAATTATCTTTTTCAAAATATTCCTACAATCACAAATGCTAAGCCTTTCATACAATGGAAGAGAGATATAACTAACTTCATATGGCAAGGCAAAAAACCAAGAATAAAATGGAAAGTCTTGACTGACATACCAAGAAGAGGAAGCTTCGGATTACCGGACTTACAAGTATACCTTAAGGCTGCGGCATGGATGGATTTACAAAAGATGAGAATGCTGGCTTTAGAGGGAGCAGATTTAAGGATGGGGTGGCATGCCTACATGTTCTATGGAAAAGCGACAATTGATAAAGATTTTATGCATCATTTTGTAAGGAAATCATTATATAAAATATGGAATGATTATAAGAATAAGAACATTAGGCAGCTACCCACTTGGGTCTCCCCTCAAGAAGCTTTCTTTGGAAGATGGTCAGATACAGAAAAATGGTTGCGATATGAAGATGTATTGGAGAAAACAAATATGAACACAAATACAAATGTTTTTAAGATGAAATCAAGAGAGACATTGGAAATTGAAGGTATAAAGTTAAGCTGGTTTCCCTACAGACAACTATCAGAAAGATTTCAGATGGATGTGAAAACTCAAGGAATAGAACAGAAAGAAGAAGAGAATCTGTTGAAGCTGTTACGAGAAAATCCACCTCATTTACTTTCACATTTCTATCACGAGATATTACAACAACAACGTGAGGATGAGACAATTAAAATAGCAATGATACAATGGGCACAGAACATTGGACATCTAATTCAGTTGGAATGGTGGGAACAAAGTTGGCAATGAACAAAGAGGTTCACGGTAGCTCAGAACCTTAAAGAAAACTACTATAAGCTATTTCATAGATGGTACATGACACCCAAAAAATTAAAGATAATTTATAAGACAGGTACAGGTCAATGTTGGAAGTGTCAAAAGACTGCAGGCACACTATTTCATATGTGGTGGACATGTTCTAATACATAAGATAATATGTGGCGTATTGCAGGTTCAAATTGATAAGACTTCTGAAATGTACTTGTTAAATATGACACATATGTTAGAGGGAACTGCGGTAAAGAAATATTGGAGAATAATACTGTATATGGTTTCGACTGCCCGTATTGAATTTGCAAGGCTTTGGAAAAGTGATATAATACCAATGACAGAACAATGGTGGGCAACTTTCATTGAAAATAGAAATCCAGATATTGTTTCACAGAGATTAAAAGGGAAATCAGATGATGATATCTATAAAGAATGACAGATGATTTCGGAAGCGAGAGGGGTCTTGACAGGGAATAATACATAATTCACGGTATTAAAGGTTCTTACAAGATAAAATTCAGAGAAATATCATGGAACAAGTAAAGTTGAGTAGAAAAACAGGAACTAACGAATTAAGTAGATAATACTAACAATTTATTGTGATGCATTGATAACAGTTCAATGGAATGATAAAGATAGTAATCCAGAGAGGAAGGAAGACAGTTGTAATACGACAATCAAGAATACAATGATAATTGTTTGTTTTATATGTTGGAACTGAAATAAAATTACTTTAAAAAAAAAGTAATTCCCTATATTTACAGCAATCAGGTTTTTTTTAAAGTGTAGAATTCTTTTCTGGCTACACTTGGCCTCTCCCTCCCACTGACTAACTAATTCCAATAGAGCATGGTCGCTCCCACCTAAGGATCCCACCACTTCCACCTCATTAACAAGGTTATCCCTGTTGGCCAGGATCACATCTAAAATAGTTGATACCTTGGTTGCCTCTTCTGGACCATGAAACTGTCTGCAAAGCAAGTGAGGAACTTGTTGGCCCATGTGCTCTTGGCAGAGTTTGATTGCCAACATATATCAGGATAGTTGAAATCTCCCATTACTACTACATCTTGCCTTTATGAATGTGCAGTCATCTGCTCCAGGAAAACTTTATCCAAATTGTCAGGCTGGCTTGGAGACTCCTACAATGACATCCCTATTGTTTCTCTCTCCCTTAATTCTTATCTAGATGCTTCCTGGATTTAAGTCATAGATCTCTTCACAATGAAAACATCCTTGACATATAGAGCTCCTCCTTCTTCTTTCTTGTTTGGTCTGTTTCTCCAAAATAGGTTATACCTTGCTATCACTACATTCCAGTCATGTGACTCATCCCACCAGGTTTCAATGATACCTATTACATAATATTTATTTTGTTGTATCAAGTGTTCTAGTTCATCTTGTTTATTTCCCATGCTCTGTCTCTTAGTGTAGAGACCCTTCCAGCCACTGACCCCTGCCCCCATCCACTGCCCACCATCCCACCCACCCACCCGCCTTGGCTCCACCCTCCTCTCTGCCCCCATCTGCCACAGCCCAGCCTCCCACCCGCCTGCCCCTGTCCACCTGTCATGGCCCCGCCCATGACAGGGTCCTTCCTGGTTGGGGAGGTGGCAGTGGGAGCAGCTCGAGACCCAGACACCAATGCCAGGGGGTGCAAAAAAGTGGAAACTCCCACCCTACCACCCAGGCCTGACCCACCACCACTCCCCTGCCCTTGCCAGGGTCCTTCCTGGCCAGAGGAGCATCAGCGGCATCAGCAGCAGAAGCCCTCCCACCCACCACTGCCCCCTGCCCCCACCTGCTGTCCACCACCCTGCCTGCCTGCCATGGCCCCACCAACCTGTCTACCCCCGCGTGCCATGGCCTGGCCTCCAATTCACCTCCCCTACTTGCCCACCATGGTCTTGCCCATGCCAGGTTCCCTCCTGGCTGGGGGGGGTGGGCGGCAGCAAGAGTAGCCCTTCAGCCCACTGCTGCCTCCTGTTCCCTGAAGACCTGCCCCCCTGCCCCTGCCTGCCATGGGCTTGCCCACCTTGGCCCCCCCGCCTGCCCCCACCCTGACCGCCTACCCCCACCCTGCCCCTGCCAAGGTCTTTCCTGGGCCGGTGTGAGGGGAGCGACAGCAGCAGCACCTTACAATTTCCAGGCTTGCCCTAAGCACTGCTGAGCCTAGATACACCACTAGTTGTTTGTCCACTTCATGTTGGAATCTGTTCTTTAAGTTGTTTATTGCTATTTATTCTTTTGTAAAATGACAGATCTGTTTGTCTTATATAAAATGAAACTGAACATCATTTACAAGGGATGAGATATACTGCACTGGAAGATTCACAGGTATATTAACTTCTGATTTTGGTTTTATTAATTAAGATGTTACTAGATTTTGTATTACTAGTATTGCCAGAGGAGACAAGGACAACTGCATCCAACACACCTGTTACCTGGTTCTGTAACTGTTTACAAAGTCTGTTACTTCTGGTGAGTATATCTGACATCAGAACTGACAATATTAAAAAGAGAGAGAGAGAGTTCATTGTTCCAGAACACACTGTCTTTGACCTCAAAGTTGTGATCCTAGAACAAAAGAACTTCAAAGACAGTTCCAACACAAAACAGTTAAGATAATGATCACTGTTTGTACTCTTCGTATCTTCCATCTGTAACCTGTGTTTTCCCATTGCTCTACCTTTTTCTTCTTAGTGTGCACAAATACACTTTTTTCAAGGAAAAATTGAATTCTTGCACAATATTTTTATTGGCAGTTCTAGGCCCTACTGGTCTGGGAATATCTGTGGCATTTCAGTTTTCTAGGCATTTTTTCTCAGTAAGCATCCTATGAACTACCTCCCATCACTAGACTGAAAGTGTTTATGAGAACTAAATCTCACAGAGTCAGTACAGCTTGGCTGAAATAGTCTTCTGAAGACCACCTGCTCACACACTGTACAGTACCTGATCTGTTCCCATGTCTGTTTTCACCCAGCCAGGATGGATCAAGGTACACAAAATCCCATCTGCTTTCAGTTCCATGGCAAGACACACAGTGACCATATTCAAAGCAATCTGAAAAACAAGTAAGCCTATTAATAAGGGCTACTCTCTACATTTTTCTAGGCAGCACCCATCCCTTCTGGCAAGCCTGCATGGCACAGTGGTTTGGACTAGGACTCTTAGAGACCAGGGTTCAAGTCCACACTTAGCCATGGAAACCCACTGGCCAAGTTGTGCTTTCTCTGCCTTAGAAGAAAGTAATGCAAATCTGCTCTGAGGAAATTTTGCCAAAAAAAATCCCTATGATAGGGTTGCAATAAGCTGCAGTCAATGTGAGGAATATAAGACAACAACCCATCCCACTGGCCATGCTGGCTTGGATACTCTTGGAGTCAACTTTGACAAGCTCTGATCTATTCATTCTCTGCTTCAACTGCAAGCTGCATCCTACCGGAGCTTTAAATTGAGTAAAGGATATTAGGGACAAAGATTGGTAGGTTGGAGAGCTGGGTATGTTCTGGACTCCCATTGGGCTACTGTTCAAAACATGTGACCCCTTGAAAGAACTTGCCTTGCTTGCACGGTATGGATACATTGGTGTACGAAAAACCTCAAATCCCCGTTCAATGGAAGCCAGTTTGGAGGTTACATTGATGATGGCTGCCCTGCTACAGCTCATTTCTTCTGTTCCTGTCTCATTAGCTGCCCTCCTGAGCAGAGGCAGGAATTCCTGAAATACATAAGTACCATAGAAATTAGGGCTCCAATAATTCAGAAAATTATTACTTGCATTATGTATATTTTGAATGCACGGATATAGCTCATCCCCACCACTGCCCGTTGATTAAAACCCGTCTCTGAAACTTTTCTTCTCAAATATTATCCAGCACCATTCTTCTTCCAACCAGTCTCTTCAATAACCCAAGTGCTGTCTCATTTGAGGCACCACTGCTGATCCTCACTGGTTGGTGGACTGACCATCAACTAGTCCAGCAATTCTGGGGAGTACCAATTTGAAGGAGGAGAGATTGAGTCAACAACAATCAACAAGAACTGACAGCAATGCAGAGTCATCATTTTCACAAACTACTGCCAACTCCTGTTGATCACTGTTTAGTCTAGTGGAGTCTGGACTCCAAAACCAAGAAGCTCCAATCAATCGAGCCAATGGTAAGGGATTAGAGTAGTTGCAGTCCAAAACATCAAGACACTGGGCTGAGAAAGCAAGATTAGTGTATATCCACTGGCACTGGCTATGAAAAGTACCTCTTACTTTTTTGTTGTTTATTGACAGTCACAATCATTGCTACCACTAAATACTGCAAAGTCTTGCAATAGTTCTTAACAGTCACACAATCTTTGTGTCTTGAGTTCCTTCTAAACTCCACCTCTGCTGTCTCTAAATAGCTTTGCTGATACTGTTGGGTGCTTCAAGTTGGATTTTTCTTGGCAAGCCTTGTTCAGAGGAGGTTTGCTCTTTGCCTTCCTCTGAAGCTGAGAGAGTGTGACTTGCCCAAGGTCACCCAGTGGGTTTCCAGGGTTGAGGGGGGATTCGAACTCTGGTCTCCAGAGTCACAGACCAACACACAAACCACTACACCATGCTGGCTTTCAAAATATCTCTGTTACGTGGGACTTCCTGTCACATGGCGTGCGCGAGCAGTTGCTCGGAATAAGTCTCCGTGCTCCGAGCTACCACTTGATGGTTTCCAGCCGCTTTTTTAGCACCAAAAGCGGCTAGAAACACACACCCCCCCCGGTAAAGGGGGTTCGGAAGAGGTCTGAAGGGGATCCGAAATCCGTCGCCGAGCTCTTTCTGGAAGGAAAGAGTGGACGGCGGTGTGAGGATCGTAGAACCACGACGGGACCATCATAGTCACCGCATAAGCAGCACAAGCGCCGACGATGACTTTTAAGAAAAGAAGATTCGGTAAGCTGACAACAAGCGTGTCCAAACTAGATTTCTGTCAATTAAGACCATAACAATTCAAGACCTGCAGCAGTTAACAGAAGCCTCATGAACGTAGAGACCCAGGTGGGAGACAGTATGTAAAGGAAGATATGGAAGAATAATAATCTTGACTTTGACTGTTTTTTACTGTTTTTAAACTATTCGGTTCTAATATCAATGGATAAGAGACTTTAATAAGACTGTGTCTTCAACTATAGCTACTCACTATTGGCTTTGTAGCTTTAAATATTGACTTTTTAAAATGACTAAGAAATTAACATTTGCAAAACAACTGAAATGAACTGAGGCTTCGTGGAGGGCAACGGAACTTGTTTGGTTTGGGGGTCTCTTAAGGAGGACCAGCTTTTTAAGGAGGAACAGGACAAAACCTTTTTTAAAAAAAAAACCTGCTTAATTTTACTTTTTAAAACTTCTTAAAACTTTTTTTAAACTTATAAGACTGTAGCTTCTTTCAGAATATCGGATTTAATTTGGAGCCAATTTTTATTTTTGTTTTTTGTTCTTTTATTTTAGGATTTTTAGGATTTTTAAATGAGTAGGAAGCAAGCAGCTTTTCAAAGTGAGTTACAGTAATCTTTTTTTTTTTTTCTGGGAAACAGAAGTATTACTTTTGGTTATTTTCATTGGACTGTTGTTTGTTGTGACTAGGTACCAAGGACTTTGGACTGCAATAATTTTACTTTTTACATTATTCTGCTATATTTGATTAATTTCTACGTTTTAAAGGTTTTTTTATCCTAACACTATAAGTTTAAATGGACAGTTGAGCAGATTAGTGATATTTGGGAATTAATGGAGGATTGAATCGTTGTGTGGGAATTATTATTTTTTTAGTAGTGTGTGGATGAACTGTAAAAATGAACTATTTCCAAGACTTTTAAGATGAACTGTTTGAAAAGGTGGATTATGGGAAAACTTTCTTTCTGGATTTGGAGCGTGTATTAACATTGGCGGTAAGAGAGATCCTGTGGTGGCTGCAGTACAAGGATAAGAAGACAAAGACAGAGCCTCACTCCCACGATCCTGTTTTGCCTTGGTCTGTGGTTTCCATAGCGACGGTAGAGAGCTTTGCTGAAATAATCTATTCAGTCAGGGACTTCACTGTTATTGTTCTTTAGAAGCAAGCTGGTAAAAATAGCAAGAAGCTGAACTTTTGGATCTGGGAGGGGGGAATTGAAGGGAATTTACTCTAAATTTTTTAACTAACATATATCAGTGGTCTTAAGCTAAATATTGCTATTTTTTTTTATTAATATTACATTTAGACTCTGAATTTATAGCATTTTACTAGTATTTAAAGTATAAAGTATTCCAAGGTATAAACAGACTTTTTAAACATATAAAAGCTTTTAGATTAATCTGATATTCATAACTTAGTAATAATTCATTCTTATATGATTTGATTGGATATTTGATGAATTGAATTGTACATTTTTGCATTTATAGTATTGAATGATTTATATGTTGCTGTAGTTATATCTTATGGTACCAAGTCTTAGCCAAACAGAAAAGGCCTGAGACATAGGCTGGAAGAAACTGAAAGAAAGAAAAGGGATTTTAAAATATAAGAGAGTATATAATATTGTCACCTGCTGGTAAATTGTAATATGGAGCCAGGAACAAGAAAAGGAGCTGTGGCAGCTGCCTCTTCAACAACAACTATGCAAACAGGTAGAAGAACATCTATAGACATTCCCCAAAAATCTCAAGATCTCATGCTACAAATGATGGAAGAAAAAAAAATATCAGAGTTGAGATCAGGCAAGATTTAAAGGAAACAAGAAAGGAAATGAGAACTGATATGAAACATGAAATAGATAAACTGGGGAAGAAACTGGAAAACATAAGAAAGGATGTAACTAAACTGAAAACGGACACTAAATCAATAAAAGAACAAGTTAAACAGGTGGAAACAGAGGTGTCTGAACTAAAGGTGAAGCCAACAGATGAAGAATCCCAGATAACGTTGCAAGAATTATGTTATCGCGAACATTGTCTTAAGCTCAGGGGCGTTCCTGAGACCAGTTCAGAGAATTTGTATGAGAAAATTATACCGGCTCTGGCAGAATACATTGATCTTGAAGAAGATAAGATGGAAGCAAATATAGATAGAATGTTCAGAGTGTCCTCCAGAGTTGCAAGACAGCGGAAATTACCAAGAGACATAATAATAATCTTCACAAGGACAGTGACTATAGATAAAATATTACAATGAAGTTATGAAAGACTGCTGAAGATTGACGATAAAGATATCAAAATTTTCAAAGATATACCGTACCAAATACTTAAGAAAAGACAAGACTATAAACCATTGGCAAACCTTCTGGCAAAGAATCAGATTAATTACAGATGGGAGAAAATTGAAGACATCTCTTTTACATATAAACAACAAAGATATAAAATACATTCTGTCTTTAAAGCGAAAGAGATAATGGAGAGACTGAAGAAGGATCTGCAAAAACCTAGTGAAGAGGGAGATGAAGAACAGGAACAAGACACTATATCTGACAAGGAACAAAAACAGAAAAAAGGAGAAATAGCATCCTCGACACCAGAAGATGGAAATGAGGAAGAAGACCAAGAAGTAACGGAAGAAGAGGAAGGAGAGCTAGAAGGAGAAATTTAAAGGAAGATAAAACAAGTAAAAGATATATATATTAATATATTGTTTCAAAATGGGACTGAAGATATACACTTGGAACATTAAAGGATTTAGCTCTGAATACAAAAGAAGACAAATATTTCATTATTTGGAGAAAAAAAATTTGGATATAATTTGTTTGCAAGAAGCTTGAATTAGAACTCAAGATTTGAAATATGTTCGAAATTTGAAACTTGGTAACTGTTTCACGGCTACGATTGACAAGAAGAAAAGGGGAGTTCTGATATATGTGAATTCAAGATATGGTGCACAAGAAAAATTTCATGATAGTAATGGATGCTTTTTGGGGGTTGAAATGAATACGAAACAAGATAAAATTTTAATAGTGGGAATTTATTCGCCAAATGGAGCTAAAGGAGAATTTTTCCCCTCAATAAATAAAGAAGTACAAAAATATTTACAAGAAACAGGAAATACCAATATTATTTTTCTTGGCGACTTTAACGGGGTCATTAATCCAATGTTGGATAGAACAAAGCAAAAACTAATACCGCGAAACAACGGAAAATTACCTAAGAGCTTCTTCAACATGATGGATGATTTAAATTTATTTGGAGATACAAAAATGGACAATTAGATGGTCATACATTTTATTTGGATCGACATAAGACAAGGCCAAGGATTGATATGATGCTGTCATCTAAAGATCTGTTGATGAAGATTACAAAAATAGACATTCTTCCTAACCTATGCTCAGACCGTAATTCTTTACCATGTGAGCTGAACATTAAAGATAGAGAAAGGACTTGGTGATTGAATGAAGAAATTTTACATAAAGAGAGATACATTCTACAAGCAAAAAAGGAGATAACCAATTCTTTTAAGGAAAATCAAACACCGGATATATTCATGAAAATTGTTTGGGATGCAAGTAAAACCGTGATGCATGGTAATTTTATCAGATGGTCCGCTGAAATAAGGAGGGAAAAACGACATGAGGAACAGAGAACAGGATATTAGAAAAAATGAAGGAGATTGAGAAACAGATGAGAAAAAATCCATTGGATAATAAAATTAGATTACAGATGAAGGTATATCAAGCTGAATTAAATCAATTAAATTTGAATGAAATCAAACAACAGACGCGAAGAACTAAGTACAATTTTTTTGAACACGCTAACAAACCCTCTAAGCTACTGGCCAACATATTGAGGAAAAGAAGGGCAAGAAATACCATAACGGAGCTAAAGATTGGGGAACAAAGAATTACAAGACAAGACGAGATAAAACAAGCTTTCTATAAATACTATACGAAGCTGCTGGGTAAGAGTTCTGTATTGAAAAAGGAACATGAAATAAATGATTATCTGGAAAAAATGAATAAGATTAGATTTTCTGAGGATCATAGAACAGCTTTAAATAAATCTATCTCAATGGTGGAGATATCTGAAGCCATCAGGAATTTAAAGAATGATAAAGCTCCTGGACCAAACGGCATTACAGCAAGATATTATAAAATATTTGAGCATGAATTATCTACACCCTTACAAAATACAATGAACGAGATAATAAACACCGGCATTCTGGATACCTGGAAAGAAGCAAATGTAGTGTTGATTCCAAAAGAAGGCAGAAACTTAACAGATGTTAAGAATTATAGACCAATCTCACTTTTAAATACAGATTATAAAATTTTCGCTACAATTCTAGCTGCCAGACTTAAAAGGGCCCTTCAGGACACTATACATGAAGATCAGAATGGCTTTCTCCCTAAGAGGTCTTTGAAAGGACAGTACTTAATATAATTGAATATTATGAAAAACATAATGAACGTAAACTGACAATGATATTTGTTGATGCGGAGAAAGCCTTCAATATGATCAATTGGACCTTTTTGAAGAAGGTAGTAAAACAAACATAAGCTGGACATAAATTTACTTCATGGATTGAAGCGATTTATAATCAACAACAAGCTAGACTGTTGGTCAATGGAGAAAAAACGAAACGCATTGAGTTACACAGAGGGACAAGACAGGGATGTCCTTTGTCTCCTTTACTATTTATCATGATGATGGAAATTCTTAATAATACAATAAGAGAAGACAAGGCTATCAGAGGAATCCAGATTAAAAAATATCAATACAAACTCAAAGCTTTCGCTGATGATCTGGTTTTGTTCTTGGATAACCCATTAAGTAGTATAAAATACCTGACTGATACAATACACAGATATGGCGAATTCTCTGGTTTTAAGATTAACAATGAAAAAACAGTCTTGTTAACAAAGAATATGAGTGACAAAGAAGAAAAGGAATTAATAAACATAACAGGATTTAGCAAAGGACAGAAGGCAAAGTATCTAGGTATCTGGATTGCAAGAAGAAATAACGATCTATTTGAAAATAATTATGAAAAAAATGGAAAGAAATAACTAAGGATTTGGAAAACTGGACATGCGGTTATCCTTAATGGGGAGAATAGCTGCTATAAAAATGAATGTACTCCCGAAATTGAATTTTCTTTTTCAAAATCTCCCAATTATTACAAACAATAAGCCATTTATACAATGGAAAAGAGAGATATCTAAATTTATATGGCAAGGAAATAAACCATAAATAAAATGGGAAGTTATGACTGATCCTATATTAAGAGGAGGATTGGGACTACCAGACTTACAGATATATTATAAAGCAGCGACAATGACCTGGATAAAAGAATGGTTTAATTTACAAATTTACAACTTGAGAATTCTGGCACTTGAAGGAGTGGACTTAAGAATGGGGTGACATGCCTATATGTTCTGTGATAAAGCAGTGATCGACAAAGATTTTTCACATCATTTTTTAAGAAAATCATTATTGAAGATATGGAACGAATACAAGACTAAAAACATTAGGCAGCTCCCCTCATGGGTGTCCCCTCAAGAGGTCCTTTTTGGAAGATGGACCAAAACAGAAAAATGGCTATGATACGAGGATATAATAGAAAAAACGGCTCCAAATTTAATAAAGATCAAGACAATAGAGAAATTGGAAGAAGAGGGAATAATATTGAACTGGTTCCCCTATAGACAATTAACTGAAAGATTTCAGATAGATTTAAAAACCTACGGAATTGAACAAAAAGAGAGAGTAGGAGTGATTAAATGGTTATTTGAAAATCCCCCACATTTACTATCTCATATATATCAGGAAATATTACAACAAGAGAGGGAAGAGGAAACAATAAAGAATACAATGATTTTATGGGCTCAAAATATAGGACATTCAATTCAGTTAGAGTTTTGGGAACAGAGTTGGAAAAGAACACAGAAATTTATAGTAGCCCAGAATTTAAAAGAAAACTATTATAAAATGTTTCATAGATGGTACATGACACCAGAAAAATTGATGAAAATTTATAAAACAGGAACAGGGCAATGTTGGAAATGTCAACAGGAGGTCGGTACGATGTTTCATATGTGGTGGTCATGTAATAGAGCAAAGAAATATTGGGGGGGAAATATATAATAGGATCTGTACAATATTGAAGATGCAATCTGATAAGACACCTGAAATGTATTTGTTAAATATGACACATATGTTGGATGGTACTGTGTTAAAGAAATATTGCAGATAATATTGTATACGGTCAAGACAGCTCGTATAGAATTTGCAAGATTATGGAAAAACCAGCAAATATCTACAGTTGACCAATGGTGGGTAACTTTTATTGAAAACAGGAGTGCAGATATAGTATCTTAGAGATTAAAGGGCAAATCTGATGAAGAGATAAAAAAAGAATGGAGAATAGCGTCGGATAATTGCTGGGTACTTTCAGATAACAATGCTTGACATAAATGTACAACTATTATCAAAAGGATGTGATCAGATGAATAATATGACATATAATTTAGTACGGATTTATTGTAGGAGCTATCATGAAATATTAGCATGTATTAGTGTGGTACATTGAATTTTAACATGTTGATTAAATTGAAGAACATGAAATCTAGGGAGGAGAGGAAGACTATCAGAAATATTTCAATGAATTGTACAATTATATATATGTGTGTGTTTTATGTGATGGAATTTTAATAAAATTATATTTAAAAAAATATCTCTATTGCACCCAGAATAATGTGGGAAAAGCATGAGGCCAAATTTCCCATCTCTTCTCCTCTTCTTGCACTATAACTGAGAGAAAACAAGGATATTCCCATGTAGATCTTGTTAGTGTTAAGCTGCCAGATCCCTGCCTAAAGGGTTAAGTGTCTTGTTCCTCTGCTGCGTTCGTAGTCATGGTAACTGGTGTGATAAGAAACTTCTGCTTTGTCTCATAGTTCCTGTGGGAATCTAACGGGTTGTTTGGAAAACAAACCTGCTGCCTGGACTTTCCCATAGTTTGCTTATTCTTACTTAGTTTTACTCCCTGTTCCGCTTGCTTGTTGTCACAGTCTGCATCTCTATCAAGCTGTAAAAAGAGCAGAGACGCGGAAAATGGATTTCACCTAGCTGTTGCCTTTTTTATGTACTTAAGCTGCAATAAAGCCTAGTTTAGTTGTCGTTTGGCCTCAACTCTGGTTTTTAATCCTGTGCCGGTTTTTTTGTCTGCCTGTTTTGGAGCACTGGCATTCTGTGGGTCATGTTGGCGTTCAGCATGCCCCCTGGAGTCCCCCAACAGATCTTGAAGTTACAGATAATATAGTTACCTATACCTATACCATCTATAATATAGTTATCTATAACAAGTTAGTTCTCTTGGTTTTGATGATACACTCCCAAAATAATGCAACAAATGGGAATTATTTTACTAGTGTAACGAGTAACATCTTCAAGTTACCTTTGTTATTTTAAGAGTATTTTAGAAGTGTTTGTTCCCCTACACTTTTTTTTAGGTAACAGAAAAAGCAACAAGCAATATTACTTTATTGCACATACGCTGTTAAAGAATAACAATTAAACAGTAGTAATAGAAATTACTTATTTTTAAAAATATCATTCCACACTCAGAATTTACCTTGACCACAAAGATTGGCCCAACTACATTAGTGTTGAATGCAGAGAGCATTTCTTGTCGTTCCACAGTTTGGAGTGTGGCATAGGAGTTCACACCTGCATTGTTGATGAGCAGATTCAGGCCCTTACCCTTCAGATGAGATTCCACCACTGGCACAGCAGCCTCCACACTGGACTGGTTTTCCACCTCTTCCATACAGAAAAGATAGTAGGTGAGTTAATCATCAAACTGAAAATGTAAACATTTGTGTTGTGCAGGGCTGCCTAGGGTTCCCAGACTGAAAACTAGAGACAGCTCCTGTACCTTTAATGGTTGTGTAGAAGAGAGAATTTCAGCAGGTGTTGCTTGTCACGCAACCAGATAATAAACATCACCTGCTAAAATTCCCTCTTCTACATAATCATCAAAGGTACAGAAGTCATCTCCAGCTTTTATTCTGGCTATTCTGCACTGTTGGGTTGATGCATGTGACCAACCAACACACATCAACTTTCCACCATCAAGTATTGATTAATACCATAAGATGTCTTCAACTCATCTATAAAAGTTTCAGTGACAAAACATACAGGCAGAACTGTCAAACTTTGAATAGTGCGTGTTCATTTAAATAGCCAGCTTTCCTTGGTGACAAAAAGAGACCATAAGACTTACCTAGCTGAACCATGTGAATATTGGGATATTTGTCAGCCAGATCATGCAGGGCCTGAAATTGGAGACAGAAAGATAGTTGCGACAAAAGCAATAGATCAAAGGACTGCGGAAGAGGTCAACAGTCTGGGATATTATTATCTACTTTCTCAGTGAAAAGCCAGTGCGGTACAGTGGTTAGTGTGTAGGTGTCCCTTATTATAACAGGCATCCCTTATGCGAGGGCTGAAAAGCTTGTTCCTTATAAGACTGGTATAGTAGTCTGAATGCCAGAAATACCATGATAGGTTTGCCGTAGGTTCACCCTAAGTTGGTAATGGCTTGAAGGCCAAATAAATAAACAGTCTGGATTGTTCTATGACAGTAGTTTCCAACCTTCAGTCCTCCTGATTATGTGGATGTTAGCTCCCAGAATTCCTTATATTTGGACCAGTTGCCTGGGCTTCTGGGAGTTACAGCTCAAAATGTCTGAAGGACTAAATGTGAAGAACCCATTTTGCGACATCAGTATTCCAACCCATAACTTTGCTGAGTCCTCTTTAGTGTTTTTTTGTTTTTAACCTTAAAGCTTTATTTCTGAAATCAACCAGTCTGGTTGCCAACAATCCAAATTGTTGCTGTTGTTTCTCTGTCATTTTTTAATGTTTTAATGTCTCATTCTGATGAATGCACATCAATGACCATTTGAAACATCCTAAGCAATTTAGGTTTCTCATCCCACTCCAGAGATCTTGATCCTTGTGTGCTGTAACTGTTTTGTACTTCCTTTTCCATACTGATCAGGCATGTTATGACATCTCCCCAGTGCCAGCTATACTATTTGGCAGAGTGAGACTGTTGACTCAAGCCGTTTCTGCACTAGAGTGTTATAGCACTATTATTCCATTTTCAACATCCTGTGGAATCCTGGGGGTTTGCAGTTTCGGGAGGGGTCGGCCGGCCCCTCCCAAAACTGCAAACCCCAGCATTCCATAGGATGTTGAAAATGGAATAATAGCGCTATGACACTCTACTGCGGAAATGGCCTTAGACAACTGAGGGCATGTCCAAACTATTGCAAAAAAGCAAGAACTCCAAAAATCTTATTTTTGTTATGTGAAGACCCTGTGCTCATCTCTTGTCCAGCAAAGACACCTTTAATCATAACTAGAGAACCACACATCCTTTTCAACTGTGAGTGTGCATGTGTGTGTTTGCTGTGATGTATCCTGGAATAGTCTAAATATCCTAAAGACAGTAGATCCTCTCTGATTTTGGAAGCTAAGCAGGGGGAGCCCTGGTTAGTACTTGGATGGGAGACCATCAATGAGGTGCTGTAGGCTATATTTCAGTGGAAGGAACTAGCAAAACCACTTCCGAGTATTCTTTGCCTAAGAAAAGCCTATGAAAATCATGGGGTTGCCATAAGCTGACAGGCAACTTAAAAGCACACGCGTGTGCACACACACATACATGTGTACATATCCAGGAATGAAGAAAAATCCTTCTTCTAGATAGGAATGAAATGTCTCTGCTGTGCTGTCAATTGCCTCTGGATGTACCATGAAAAGGGGAACATCAGGTGGGTGTTTAAAACATAGCCCTGAAAACTGTAGCAACACATAGAGCAGCAGTTGCCAACTGATGGTCCATGAGAAAATTTTGGTGGTCCGTGGAGAAATTTGGACATGATTTGAAATGTCAGGAGTTGTTACAAAACTGAAAGATGTTGGACACCCAGACATTTTGTGTACTCATTGTACATCGTGAGCAACTTGCGGTGAAAAGAACATCTCCAGAACTGCACAAGGTACTCTCTGATGTAATTAAAATTGTAAATGAAATTCAGCACAAAGCACTCAATTCTAGAATATTTGAGGCATTTTGTGAAGAAATGGGCTCTCAGTATACTCATCTTCTTCACACTGAGGTAAGATGGCTGTCGAGGGGCAAAATACAAACCAATCTCCATGTTGCAGTGACATTATTGGAGTTAAGAATCCATAAATTTATTTCAAACAAGCAGTGACAAATATCACACCAATAATTTGTTATAATTAAACAAGTGCATTTCATATTTATAAAATGGAACTTTTATTATCATTATTTTATAGATATTTGTACCTTTTTTAAAAAAAAAATCATGTTAGTGGTCTGCGGGATTCAGAATTTTGAGTTTAGTGGTCCATGAGGTCCGAATGGTTGGCGACCACTTACATAGAGCAAGCAACAGAAAATTTCCTGTTTCCCCTCTGATTTGCCATGCTTTGAAAGGAGAACAAATTTTAAATTACTTGATTAATCAATAATGTATTGTTATTGCCACGGTTAGGAAGATGCCTGTGAGATTTTCTGCTTCAAAGTGGGAGGCAGGGCTGCTGACTTTGGAGGTGCTTCAGGGCTTCACTTTTTTTGGTTTAAAAAAAATAAAAAATTAATCTTTTAAAAATTTTAATTTAATTCATTAAAACATATGACAACTATATTATTTTTATTATTTCATTATTACAAGAGAAACATCTTTCTTATTGGAAATAATGTTAGTTTCAACCAAATTGATGCACTTCTGATATATTTGTTGGGTGTAATTTAATTTAAAAACAATAGGCACTCTGTCGTTTGTTCACCACCTGCACAGTACAGTAGTTGCCCGTCCAGCAAATGCGACTGATTCACTCAAAGGCAGCGACCCAGCAGCTGGGCTCCTGGCTTGAGGTGAGGGAATAAAGCCTTTCTCACACTCACTCTCTCACATACACATGTAATCTGCTTGCCGTCAGCTGCTCTCATGTTGCTTTATCTCTTTCGCTCTGTTGGTTCTCTTGTCTTGGTCTTTCCTCCTTGTTGGCTACTCTCTCTCTCTGTCCTATCTTACTGTTTCTTTTTCACACCCCCTCTCTAGCAATCTAAATCTCTTTCATTTACAGCCATAGTTGACCTGCAGGATGTGTGTGGGGAGTGGGGGAGCTAGGTCTGAGATGAACAGAACAAAACAGACGATCACCAGAGAAGAGGAAGCCACAGAAGGTGACTAGGAAACATATTTAGGGTCACTATGTTGGCCATGTAGCAAAAAACACAAAATACAAAATCCACTAAAGAGTGATACCTTTATCAGCCAGCCAAAATGCACAAAATACATCACGGAAGCTTTCAGAGCTTCAATGGCTTTGAAAGGCAAAAGATGTTTAAAAACCATACAGGAGAAGAAAAGTGATGATGGTAGAGTCACAGACCTACATTTTTGTGTCAGATGTTGTTTCTACTGCGGTTCAGTTGTTCAGGAGGGATCTCAATGCAGGCAGAGGCCACACCCCTTCTTGGCCACGTGGGAACCAGGGACAAAGGGCAATTCTGGGTCTGAGTCAGTAGAAACACCCAGCAAATAACCAATACATTTCATTTCAGAAATGTCTGGGGAACGTGCATTAAAAGTTTTGGTAATGCCCCAAGCTCCCAGAAAATGATTTGGTATGAGGAAAACATTTTATGGTTTCTCCAAAATAAAATCAGTTTGTACAGGAACAAAACCTGGCATTTCCAGAAACTCTTTGGAAGTCTCTCTCCCATCTGGAGGTGGCCTCAGATGTCATGAATGCTGCTCTCAGAGCCACACAAGTACCTTTATTCTTTCAGACATTTACCAGATTTTTTTAAAAAAATTCTGGTCCTTATTACTGTATTATAGCTTTTCTTGCTGTTTATAATTTGTTTCTGATGTTACAAAGCACCTTGGGAGCTAATGAAGGTAGATGCAATTACATATCTTAAAGGTATAAAGACATTGCAATAAATGATCTCTGTGTCTTCAAACAAACAGCCCCTGAGCAAATAGTGATAACCACAAAACAGGCACTAGAATGTCTGCTAACCAAGGAAGTCTGACCACATAGGAACTTGCCTGCTAAAATACTCTGAGTGCTTATTTTAATACAGCTGCCAATACTGGCCCTATGATGGCTTTCTCTTTGCAATTGTTGCTATTCCGGATATAACGTGCCTCACTCAACAGGTTAGGCCATATTTATGTCATCAGGTAAGTAATGTCTGAATAAAATTACAGTAACCACAAAGTTCTGTGACAACTTGTACCATAAAAGACTTAAAAGAAAGTCATTCCCAAGGAAATTCTTCAACAGAACACGTATTTTGAGACAATCTGTGCACTCCACAGCACATCAGGTTTAATGGCCATCAACAGACCTTTCCCTTGAGTCCTTCAGGGTTCCGGCATGTGGCAAAGATATGTTCTGGTGGATCTGTCATCTCTGCAAACTGTCGCACCAATTCCAGCCCAATTCCCCGATTAGAGCCTGTCACAAGAACACTACGAGCCAGCGGAGCCATCCTGACAATTCACTCTCACTCTTTTCATAGCTGGACTTTGTTCAGTGAATTGACAAACACAGATCAGTGGCACTGAGGAAGAGGTGTGGTTACCTTTGGCCTCGTCTCATCACCTGCCTGGGGCTTTTTTACCCGTGTCTTAGGCTAGAAAGAGTATGTCTTGATTAACTGTTTAGGTGAAGCTGAACTGAATGGGTGTCCCTGGAGGATGGGAAATTACACAAAGAGAGATTGTGGAACAGTAGGCACCAGTTCAGTACTCCAGCACCTGTTTTTGCATGTGTTACATGCTGACAGCTCTAGGTAAAACATCCAGGTTTGCTGGGCTGGGAAAACCCTACAAGGTCAGCTGTCAGTCTGACTAAGCTGTACTGAGCTACCTAGTCTGTGGACCTAAGTCAGCTTTTTATACTTTTGTGCCATAAGGCAGTTCATTCTGCTCTTCATGCTTGGTTCTTTTTTAACTTCATCATTATATCACATAGTATCAAAATATGTAACAGGGCATTCAGAGTGGTGGACAGAAACCCTATTCAGGATTTCACTAAGTATATATTTCCATTTGTGAAGAATGTGCTATCATCATGCCCTCAGTTCTCATTTTACTCACATGAACATGACATATGTATTCATATATCACCAGCAGGATGTAGTGGTTTGAGTGTTGGACTAGAACACCAGAACACCTTATTTAAAGATTGTTTAAATTTTATTTCAGGTATTAGAAGTAATGCTATACAAGTAACCATGTTACTTATAACATGATAGTTTTGATGGTCATGAAAACATAATGATGGCATTTTTATGACTTAACGTGGTGACCAGTAACATTAGTACATTTTTATCATAACAAGTGGGGTCTACTCATTACTCCTAAAACATGGGGAGGGGCACTAAGCGGTGAATTGAGGTCATGTCTTGCCATTTCTCTATTTTGAAATATATTTTTATGAAATAATGGGAGGGGGGCAATGCATTGCAATATGTTAGCAATGCATTACTCTTAAAGTAAAGTAAAGAATCAGCATGGTGTAGTGGTTTGAGTGTTGGACTACGACTCTGGAGACCAGGGTTTAATTCATCACTCAGCCATGGAAACACACTGAGTGACCTTGGGCATGTCACATTTTCTCAGCCCCAGAAAACTCCATGATAGATTCACATTAGGGTCACCATAAGCAGGAAATGACTTGAAGGTGCACAGCAACAACCAGTGATGTAGTTAAGTCTTTTACTTTTACTTTTTATGTAGTTAAGTCCCAAGTCAAGTCTCAAGTTGCATCTCAAGTCCTTGTAAGATACCTTGAAATCAAGTCTAAAGTGTGGGAGCCAACTTTAACAGAAAAAAAAAAGAGGTGGTGGGGTGTTATGGGGCTTACAATGAGCTTACAGGGGTCTGCAGCTTCAGAAGTGGGAAACAGCATCCATCTTATTCCCCATTCCTCAAGCTGCAGGCTTTCGTGTCAATGGACATAAAAGAGTCTGCAGCTTCTAAAGTGGGGAAAAGGATCTTTCTTATTTCTCTTTTCTGAAGCTGGGGACTTTTTCGGAAGTGGGGAATAGGATCCTTCTTATTCCCCATTACTGAAGCTTCAAAAGCTTTAGAAGAAAGGATCCTTCCTCCCCAAGCCTGTTGCCTAATACCTTCGCTGTTCTCATCTGAGAATTGCACCCTGCACTCTGGGGGCAAGTCTTGCCTTCTACTATTAAGAAAAGCTTTAGAAGGCTCCTCCAATATGCTGCAGGAACAGGCTGCTGAGAGGACCTCAGACCTCCTCCTCTTTTCTTGCTTGGTCTATTTCTCCAAAATAGGTTATACCACCAATTACTATATTCCAATCATGAGACTCATCCTACCAGCTTTCAGAGATACCAATTATATCATATTTATTTTGTTATATTAAGAATCATAGAATCATAGAGTTGGACGAGACCACAGGGGCCATCGAGTCCAACCCCCTGCTATGCAGGAACACACATCAAAGCATTCCCAACAGATGACCATCCAGTCTCTCCTTAAAAACCTCCAAAGAAGGAGACTCCACCACACTCTGGGGCAGCATATTCCACTGTCGGACAGCTCTGACCATCAGGAAGTTCTTCTTGAGGTTCCAGTGGGATCTCCCTTCCTGCAGCTTGAATCCGTTGCTCCTTGTCCTAGTCTCTGGAGCAGCAGAGAACAGCCTGTTCCCTCCTCAACATGACATCTCTTCAAATATTTAAATGTGGCTATCATGTCCCCTCTTAACCTTCTCTTCTGCAGACTAAACATACTGTTACTGCCCTGGCTAACCCGAGCTTTGGGGGATATAAAAAGATATCTTTTGATATCAATAATTCGGCCTCACATACCCATTCCCTTCCACGTGCTTGCGAGGCCCCCGGACAAGCACGCACACAGGCTCAGCTGATGATCACCGTGATATTCCAAAATAATACAGGCAGGCCAGAAATAGCAGACTTGCAGCTTTAGGAGACCTCAAGGCAAGTACCTTCATTAGGTATGCATGCAGCTTTCAAAAGATCCTCTGCCCCGCACTGGCACCTTGGTGATCTGACTATACAAGGCTCAAGTACTCCTTGTTTGCATACCGGCTATCCTATTGACAATTTGGCTCTAACTCAACCATTCAAGTAAGTATCGTCTAAAACTAATAAATCAACAGTGAGCTCAGCACATATGCATGTATTTTGTTACCGCAGTTTCTAGCCCGAGCTTGTGGTATATTAGATATCATTTCATATCAATAATTTGGCCTTCTATACCCATTCCTCTCCACATGCTTGTGAGGCCCCCGGACAAGCACGCACACGGGCACAGCCAAAAATAGCTGAACCATTCAAATCCCAATCCAGGCAGGCCACTCATTGCCAAATGCAGCTTTAGGAGACCTCAAGGCAAGTACCACATTATGTATGCACGCTACTTACAAAAGATCCCCTGCCCCGGGCAGGCAGCTTGATGAGCGGACTATACAACTCTCAAGCACTCCGCGTTTGCATACTGGCTACTACTGACAACTCTGTCATAATCCAATCATCTAAAGTACTGACCTTTCGGAGGCTTTGTCTCCAGCCCGAAACTCATTGTTACCCCCAAGAACAGACTAGCCTGCGACCACATTTTCCCCTATAAGAACCCCTGACTTTGAGCGTCTCGTTGGATCACTCTTGGCTTCCATCCCACCTTGCTGTCGCTTCGTCCAGCGAGCCTTCCCCTCAGCGCCTCATGCTGAGAATCCCCACTTCCACGAACTTCGTCTTCAGACTACCCGGGCTTCAGGACAGGTGTAGTATTCCCCATACAAAACCTCTTCTTAAAATTCCTCTATCCAACTCCTACCTTTATTTCTATAGTTCTCCGTGTGAGTGTGTTGCATACATGTGTTTGACTGTACATCAATAAAACAACTATTATTATTTACTTCTGTTTGCTCACTGACTCGGCCTGACCCCGTAGACATTGGGTTCAAGATCTCGCTACGTTGCCCTGCCTCTCGCATTTCTAACTAGTGCTCTCAGCTAACTCCCATTCCCCATTGTTTTGAGCACATTGAGGTGTCCCTCCTGGGACCCCCAGAAATCAGGGTAACAGAGTGGTGGAGTAACGCGGGCAGCCCCTGTACCCCTAATTTGAGTGGGAGTCACGAACCTACCCAAACCAGGCTGGTACAAACGTAGGCAACAGCCGTAGTCGTCTTAAGGTGATTTTAGGAACACGTGTGAATGAACTCTGTGTGTTTGAGCTCCAGGAGCTATTCTATCTGGGTGGGAAATCAGCACCCCTTTCTCTCTTGGTTTGTGTGTGGCAGCCGCCCCAGCTTGGTCACTAGCTTTTGAGCAGTGAATCACAGTCCGATAGCAAGGGTTATGCACAAACTGTCCTGGGAATCACATCCCTAACTTGGGTACTATCATGGGCTGGGATCCAAAGCGCTAGAGCGTTAGGAACAGTCCATACGGTAAGGCAAAAAACACTTAGGGAAGAATTCCCCCCCACAGAGTAACACGGGTGCGTCCTGTCCTTAGTGTAAAATGCAGGTGCGTCCCGTCTGTAGTATAGACAATGCAGGTGCGTCCCGGCTGAATTGGAACTTGGGTGCGTCCCGATTGCTAGCAAAGTAGGTGCAGGTGGTGAATCCCAACCTAGAATAGGGTTTCTGAAGGTTTGCCCGAGGTGGAGGAAAGGCGCCCCTCACCCAAAAAAACTCTTAGGGAAGGTTCAGTTTTGGCTCTTCCCCCCTTTTTCCCTGCTGCTTGGCCAGGCGGCGCTGTAAGTTCCACTAGGTTCGTTTTCCCCCTTCATTGGCAGGCAGAGTACTCATGAAGGTTCTGTTACCCTGTTTTCTGGGGGTCCCGGGAGGGACACCAAATTGCTATCAAAATTATACAAGTTGGGGAAATTAGTTCAGAGCACATGTTGGCAAAACGAGAGGCAGGGTAACTTAGCAGGATCTTGCAACCCAGTGTTTACGAGGTGAGGCCAAGTCAAGAAGCAACCCGGTTGGAAAATAATGAATGATCTTTATTAAATACAGGCACACAATGTAAGCAACACAAGCACACAGATAACTGAGGAAAATAAAGGTGTGAGTAAGATAGTGGGATTTTCAGAGGGATAGTTGGTTCGGGTGATACGAAACCTGTCCTGAAGTCCGGAAGATAATGGCGAGTGAAGCTGGGGTTCGATGTATCCCAGCAAGTGGAGCTGAGGGGAAGCTCGCCAAGCAAAGTGGCAGCAAGGCGGTTTGGAATTCGGGAGCGATCCAAGGAAGCACTCAAAGTCAGGGGTTTTTATAAGGAGAATTGTGACCGCAGGCTAGGTCGGACTTGGGGAAAACAATAGATTTGGAGTTGGAGATAAAGGCTCTGAAAGGTCAGAATTTCAATGATTGAATTAGAGCTGAATTTATCAATAGAGTAGCCGGTATGCAAACGCGGAGTTCTTGAGTGTTGTATAGCTCGATCATCAAGCTGTCAGCGTGAGGCAGAGGATCTTTTGAGAGTTGCTTGCATACCTAATGGAGGTACTTGCCTTGAGGTCTCCTAAAGCAGCGAATCGGCTGTTTTCTGGCCTGCCTGTATTGTCTAGGAATATTACGGCGATTATCGGCTGAGCCTGTATGCGTGCCTGTCCAGCGGCCTCGCAAGCATGTGGAAGGGATATGTGAAGCCGAATTATTGATATCAAAAGATATCTTTTATATCCCCAAAGCTCGGGCTAGCCAGGGCAGTAACAGTTTCCCCAGAGTCTAGGCGACTCTCCCCGTCCCTGAACTGTTTCCTCGTCCTTTTGTCCCTAAGCTGTCGAGGTGGAAGGCCAGGCTTAGACAGACAAAAGCAACTTTTCTCTGGGCAGACTGGAGTTAGGTTCCCAAACTCTCTTCCCCAGTTGAGTTCCGTAGAGTTCGTTTCCCTAGAATCCCCCAGGGGTCTCGGTGATCCTGCCCGTCCCTCCAGGTCCTGGTCCCGTGTGTAAGGTTAGAATGGTTGAAAATAGCAAGATGGAAGTAGAAGACCTCATGTTAGAAAGGGAGGTCGAAGGGAAATTGGAGTAATGGGTTTTGAGCAAGGGGAAATGCCCCAGAAAGGAGACAAGCTTCCAGACGGCGGATCCCTTTGCCACTTTAAGGGAGGCTTATGCTCAGGCGCACCAGTCAAGGAACCCGTTCGGGCCATCTAAGGATGCTTTGGCCGCGTGGGGACTTTGGCTGATTGCCAGAGATGTCTCAAGGACTCTGGTAGAGATCAGAGATAAGTTAGGAGAGTCCAAGAAAGAGAATTCCCGGCTTCATGCCAAGATGGACGCCCTGCGCGTGGACAAAGTAACGTTCGCGTCTGTCGCGCAGACCACCGCACAGAAATTGAGTGCTGCCACTCTTCAGGCCCAGACTTGGGAGGAGAGAGCTCGTGCTCTAGAGGCTGAGCTAGCTCACACCCGGTCTGCGGCCAAATCCATGGTAGGGCAGGTCAAGGAACAGCAGGAGGTTGTTAGTCACGCGGCTTGTCATAAGCAAATCGAGGCGCTGGAGAGCCAACTTAATACTCGAAGGGCATTGATCTCTGTGGTCTGCCCTGAGCTTCTCCCCTCGTTTTCCCCTGAGGAGCCGCTGCCAGAGGACGCTCTGGCCACCCTTCCCCACAACCCGGACTGAAGCGACCACAGGGTCCCAGTCCAGCCCGTTGAGACCCGTTCCATGACAAAAAGGATTGCCCCTTCGGGAGAAGGAGGTTTAGACAGGGCAGAGGTGTGGGAGACCCAAGAAATAGAGACCCGGGTCCCCTGGAGAGCCACAGAGGCCAAGGCGATTGCAGATCAACTTGGCCTCCTAAACAAGCATACAGGGATCATGTGGCTTAACACTGTGATCCATTTGCATCCCACAGCCAACGGCCAGGACTTAACCCAGCTGGCTCGGTTGTGCATGTCCCCTTCAGAGCTCCCCACACTGGAATCAGCCTTGGCGACTCGAGGCTTAGTGAGACTCGAGGCCCACAACTGGATGAGGGAGGTAATAAGGATTTTGTGGCCTGGGCAGAGCGCTAGCGTTCTGTATGTCATGGAGCAACAGGGACCCAGAGAGAACCGTGAAGCTTATGTGGCTCGGAAGCAGCTTCTGGCCGTCCTAGCTGAGAAGGTCCCCTTGGCCCTGGGAGGGTACAATTTCAATCAGGTGGCGTTTAAGACTCTCCTTTACGGAGGTCTTAACCATGAGACGAAAATGGTCCTGGGCTTAGTGGACCCCGCAACAACCGGTTGGGAGGAATTTGGAAACAACCTCCGGTGGGTCGCTGACCTGCTTCGCGAGGCTGGTTCTCTGAAGCCTAAGCTTCATAAACGTGACACCGGGAATTGGGAGCCCACACAGGAGGTCACATACTCCAATTATGGACCCCACTCCCAGCACAGGAAGACGGCTCTGAATTCCTTCCCAAAGGGGAATTGGAACTCGCGCCCTCCTCCCAGACAGGACAACAGGCAGTGGCAGGTTAGGCATTCCCACAGTCAGCTCAACAGGACAGGGAACTCCGCTCAGCCACCCGCAGTCCCAAAGCAGACCCCAGACCCTGGTGCCCCTAGGGAGACGTCCAGTGGTTACGACCCAGCAGCTCAGACTTACTCTTCCGATAGAGTAAAGAACTGGCGCATGCTAAGAAAGTTTGGACTGGACATGAGCCAGTTCGACAAAAGGCCAACATCTGAGCTCACAGAGGCCCTGGAGAAGCAGCTTCAGGCGGGGAGTAAACAGCCGGTCAGCGCCGTGACCAACAGTCCTCCCCCGGCTGGATACTACCTCAACCTCGACTTGCAGGAATAGGGGTGCCCCTGTCCAGGAAGCTTCCTCGCCATGTCGTGGCTCGGTTGAAGCCAGACAAGTGGGGAAGTTCTGGATGAAGGCAGGCATTGGGACCGAGAGGGACAAGACTCCTGCCACCCTTCTTGTGGATTTTGGTGCAGCGCTGAATGTGCTGCACCCCAAATTGGTGAGACATGGTGAGCCTACCCCCGAGACTGTCAAATTGACTGGATATGGTGGGGGGGGCACCAAGCTAAGGCATGGACCAATATACCTATGTCCATTAACACATTCCGTTTTAAACTGTGGGCTTGTCAGAATCGTGGGGAAGACAAAGGCCTTTTGGGCATCAGATTCCTCCGGGGAAAAAGCTTACAGTGGACTATGCGAATGGGTTTTTGTGGCAGTTAGACCAGGGACCCCCTGAGATCTCCGCGGTACACCGCTGTGCTGCTATTAAAGCCGCTGCCCCCGTGCAGTGTGTTGCTAGTGATCCATGGGTACACGCGTTCCCTGAAGTTTGGATTAGAGACAAAATTGAGTGTGGCAAGGTGAAGGGTGCTTCCATGTTAATCGAAGGCAAGGATCCCCCGCCACAAAAGCAGTACAAGTACCCTGCAGAAGCAGAGGAAGGTATAGGAAAGATGATTGAAGGACTTGTCTAGTGGGACGTAGTCACTCCTATGCAGTCCATCTGCAACGCATCCTTGTGGCCAGTGCTCAAGGCCGATGGTAAAACGTGGTGAATGACAGTGGATTTCAGAGCCTTGAACTCCGTCACTCCCCCTGTGGCACCAGTCGTGGCCAAATACAATGAGATCTTGTCTGTTATTGCGGCTGGAGCCAAATACTACAGCGTATTGGATTTGGCTAATGCCTTTCATTCGATACCGCTGCACGAAGCGTGCTGGTACAAGTTCGCCTTCACGTTCCGAGGGCAACAGTACGTCTTCAAAAGAACACCTCAAGGCTTCCATTCGAGCCCTAGCATCTGCCACGCACACGTGGTCAAGATGTGAACCAGGCTGCAGCCAGCCTCACGAGCCCACATTTTGTCCTACGTGGATGACATCCTCATCCAGTCGGATTCGGAAGACAAAACTAGGGACATTACCCGTGAAATACTGGCTATCCTTAGAGACACCGGATTTAAAGCCAGTAGAGAAAAAGCATAGTTGGTGACCATGGAGGTCAAATACCTAGGACTTTGTTTAGGCACAGAAGGTCGCACTCCTGATGCGCAAAGGGTCGAGGTAATTGCCAAATTACCTGCCTCCACTGACGTGCACTCTCTCTGCTCGCTCCTGGAAACCTTCAATTTCTCCAGGGATTTTATTGAGTCTTTTGCCACCAAGGTAAAGCCTCTATACACCCTGTTGAAAAAGAATGCCCAGTGGGAGTGGGGACCTGCACAGCAACAGGCATTTGCCCAACTCAAGGAAGATCTTATGAAGGCGCCAGCACTGGCTCACCCAAACATGTCCAAACCATTCCTCATACAACTAGCCACCTCGGATAGGAGGATAAGAGCAGTTCTGTCGCAGCAACTGAATGGCACTCAGCGTGTTATAGCGTATGCCTCCCGTAATTTGAACTCCCATGAGACCAAATTCACCCCTTGTGAGAAGACATGCCTCGTGCTCGTCTGGGCTGTAACGCACTGGGAATTTATGATTGGAGGTGCCCATGTGGTAGTCCAGACCCCACACGCACCGCTTAAGTATATTCTGTCTGGAAAGGTCCAGAACAGCCGAGTATCCAACACACGGATAGCCAAATGGACCATTTCCCTGGTGTCACGTGGGGTGGATTTTCAAAGACAGCCGCAAGATCCCCCGGCTCTTTATGGTTTAGTTGTGACTGCAGCCATGCATGAGTGTCCTTTGCCACTGATGTACAAAACCAATTGGCCAGTTGAGTGGGGAGCTTCTCTTGAAGAGGCTCAATTGCAGGGCTTTACATGTTGGTTCTGTGACGGTTCCTCCATGCACGTGGACGGTAGCCCACGGACAGGCTTTGGAGCGATCCGCGTCTCAGACTCCTTCACCCTACAGGGGAAAGCCCGGCCCCCCTCCAGCCAAGCAGCAGAAGTAGAAGCTCTAAAGGCCATCTTAAAGCACGAACCGCTTGACTGCCCATTAGCCATCTACACTGACTCAGATTGGACTGCTAAAGCAGCCAGCGTGTGGCTTCCAATCTGGATCCAAAATGACTTAAAAACTGCAGATGAAACCCATAGCCCACCTGGACAAATGGGTTCGCATTGCTGCCCAAATTGAAGAGAGGACTGTCCCTACTTGGGTTGGTCATGTTCGAGGGCACCAAAAGAAAGGCACGGCTTCTTGCATTTGGAAGAACCAGGCCAATGCCCTTGCCAGGGACGCTGCTTTGATGGAGGATGGGGCTCCCATCGCTGCCATCAATGTCAATCCCAAACAGCTGATGCTTCCTCCTATGTTCGACTTAGGAACCCTTCAGAAGGGAGACCCAGAGATTTCCAAACTGGCCAGAAACGGCTCTGATGACTCTGGCCGCTTTAAAATAGAGCAGACAGATGGAGTGTTCTGGGCCATCGATGCCAGTGGCCAGTGCCATTGGATAGTGCCCAAAGACCTTAGAGGAGACGTGATCCAGTTCGTTCACGAGCAGGGACACCGTGGGCGAGGAGTCATGTTAGACAGAGTTAGGGAAACTGGTTGGTGGCCCCAGATGAAGCAAGATGTTAACCAGTGGGTTGACAATTGCTTGGCTTGCGCCATGGTCAACGCTGACCCTTCCCGACCTAGAGGGAACAAGTACTGTTTGATGGTAATTGATCCCTTTAGCAAATGGGTCGAGGCTTTTCCCTGCAGAGACAATACAGCCAGCACAGCTGCACGGCTGCTGTTCAACAATGTTTGGGCTCGCTGGGGCGTGTCACGTGACCTTGAGTCGGATCTTTGAGTTCACTTCACTGGAGAGGTGACCCAAAAGTTGTGCAAGGCACTGGGCATATGCCAGCAATTCCACATTGTGCATCACCTGCAAATCTCAGGGTAAATAGAATGTACCAACTGTTCTTTGAAGGAGGTACTCCAGAAGGTCGTGCGCTCCACGGGGAAGGATTGGGATGTCAAACTGCCCATCATCTTGATGGCATTCAGAGGCACCGTGGAATCACATGGTTTTACAACATACATGGTTATGACAGGGCGTAAAATGATGTTGCCAGAAGCCTTCTGGATCAACAGCAGTTTGCCTTCAGATTTGGAACCTGTTGTCTTGAACAACGAGTGAGTGAAGAATCTGATCTAGCATATAAGTCAAATACACAGGCAGGTAGCAGAGCAACTAGGCAAGAACCTGCAAAAGATGGATAAAAGACTGGGATGGGTTCATCACCCGTGCCAGTGGGAAGAAGGGCAACTGGTCCTGTATAGGAACTTCTATAAGGACAAGCATTTTCTTGTCGCTAAATGGGTGGGTCCCGTCCCCATTGTAAAAAGGATTTCCCCCGCAGTCTATCAGGTCCGCATACCTAGGAAAAAGGGAGACTGGCTTAAATTCTTCCACGTCTCCCAGCTTAAAGAATGGAAAGGTCAGCCTGTCGATCCCACTTCCGTGGTAGAATCATAGAAATGTAGAGTTGGAAGAGACCACACGGGCCATCCAGTCCAACCCCCTGCCATGCAGGAACACCCTCAAAGCACTCCCGACAGATGGCCATCCAGCCTCTGCTTAAAAACCTCCAAGGAAGGAGACTCCACTACACTCCGAGGCAGCATATTCCACTGCCGGACAGCCCTGACTGTCAGGAAGTTCTTCCTGAGGTTCAGGTGGAATCTCCTTTCCTGCAGCTTGAATCCATTGCTCCTTGTTCTGGTCTCTGGAGCGGCAGAAAACAAGCCTTCTCCCTCCTCTACATGGCATCCCTTCAAATATTTAAACACAGCTATCACGTCCCCTCTTAACCTTCTCTTCTGCAGACTGAACATACCCAGCTCTCTAAGTCTATCCTCATAGGGCATGGCTTCCAGGCCCTTCACCATTTTGGTCGCCCTCCTCTGGACCTGCTCCAGCTTGACCATGTCTTTCTTGAATTGGGGTGCCCACAACTGGACACAGGATTCAAGATGAGGTCTAACCAAAGCAGAGTAGAGTGGTACCAGTACCTCCCTCGATCTAGACACCATATTGATGCAGCCGAGAATTGCGTTGGCTTTCTTGGCTGCCGCATCACACTGCTGACTCAGGTTCAGCTTGTGGTCTATTAAGACTCCTAGATCCCTTTCACACGTACTGCCATCCAGCCACGTGTCCCCCATCCTATATTTCTGCATTCCATTTTTTCTACCTAAGTGTAGGACCTTACACTTCTCTCTGTTGAATTTCATTTTGTTAGCCTTGGCCAGCTCTACAATCTGTCCAGGTCATTTTGAATTTTGATCCTGTCCTCTGGAGTATTAGCAGCCCCTCCCAATTTGGTGTCATCTGCAAATTTGATCAGCATGCCCTCTATTCCTTCATCCAAGTCGTTGATGAAAATATTGAACAGTACTGGGCCCAGGACAGAACCCTGTGGCACCCCGCTAGTCACTTCTCTCCAGGATGAAAAGCAGCCATTGGTGAGCACTCTTTGGGAACGGTCAGTCAACCAGTTACAGATTCACCTGACAGTAGCTCTGTCCAGCCCACATTTTACTAGCTTCTTTGCAAGAATGTCCTGTGGAACTTTGTCAAAGGCCTTACTGAAATCGAGATATGCTACATCCACAGCATTCCCTTCATCTATCAAGCTAGTAACTCTATCATAAAAAGAGATAAGATTAGTCTGGCATGACTTATTTTTGAGAAATCCTTCCCAAGTCAGAAGACCCAGAGACCCAATGTGAGTCCAGTGATTTGTCAGACTTCCTTAAGTCACAAGGAAGTGCCAGCCGTTAACTTGTCTGAGACGTTTGTCTCAATTTATGAGGCCTTTGATAACGGGTAGATGAACGTTGTCTGAACGGGGCAGAGAGGAGTGGCTACCCCTCTGACTTCCCTGCTTCTGTACATATCCCCTGTATGTATATAGATTAGTGTAAGATAGTGACAGACTCCCGTGTCTGTGTTCCCTACAGGGAGACGGAATGGGACCGTTCACGTGGATCGCGGTATTGTTTCCTATGTTTAAATATGTCTTTGGAACCTCTCCCGAATACACGACCCAGTTCACAACCAATTGGCAATTCAACATGCAGGCAATCTGCCATTGGAATCCTTACCAGGAGGCAGAAGCCCTGCTACGAAATACGCATCTGTTACCTTGGTTCCAAAAGCGGTACCCTTTTGAACTACTCTCCCAGATACAGGTATGCCCTAAAGGTAGACTTAGCTCAGACTTACAAATGTCTGTGGCTGGCAGCGAAGCTAAGGTCTACACGGAAATGGCAATTGCCCCGTCTCCGTTGACTGTCAAAATGGTCCGGAGTCGGCACCCCAATGCCTCCTTGTTTGTGATTAGGTTCACTTATGATAATTCTTACCCAGCATGGGAGTGGAAAACCTTTCTATTCACGTGCCGCAACCTCACCCATACCCCAAAAGGTTGCAAATTCTCATGTGGCAAAATGTGGTGCCCAGATCCCCCTGCTTATCCTCCTCCTTCCACTAGTTCCCCTGCCATGTATGTGGGGAGCACCGTAATACGTAAGGATATAGAGGTAGTCACGTACTCGAACTCCCAACCCATTGTCACTACCATGGTTCTAAATTTCACGGTAGTAAAAATTTCAAAGGTCATCCCTGCCTACCAGCCTTATTTAAAATTAGCATGGACACAGTGGGAGCACTGGGAAAAGCAGTGGCTTTCGTTTTCCCACCCACACACTCACCCTAAGCGAAGCGTCCTAGGGACCATCTTAGGAGGAATAGGCACTGGCGGCGCAATAATTAATGCAATGGATGAGGTATTAGCAAATAAGTTAGGCATGATTGGCTCTAAGACAAAAGAAATTGGCGTGTCCTCCACTGCGGGTTTAACTAACCTGGCGCGAGAAATGGATTTGATCAGTCAATTGTTACTGCAATGGGTTGGTGCAGAGAGAGATATAGTGTCTGACCTTGGTCGTGCATTAAAAACCACGACTCACAATATGTCAGTTGCTATCCAGTGTACACAACTGCAAAGCAACATAATCACCTTTGCCGTTCAGGTGATTCAGGCCAGCCTCATGGGATTAATGCACCTGGAGATCCTGAGCCTGCTGAGAGAGCGCTACCCGGAGTCCCTGGAACACCCCGCTGCTTTGGCAGAGATACGGCATGCCACTTGGGAAAGCCTAACTCTCAAGGTGGAAGTCGTACACAAAAGGATTCTGGACCCTGTAATTTTGCATCCATTATCCAATCTCAGACTACCTTTAATATCCCCTAATGCCACCTTACTCCCCAGACACATGTACCATTGGTCCAACGGTACATACTCGTGTGATCTATCCGGTTGCTTATTTCACCACCATTGGGTACAGTGTTTTGATATTTTTTGTTATACTAATGTATCTGAATATGTAGTAATACCAGTAAATTATACAGTCATGGCACAGATTAATAATGAGTGCTTTTGCTTAAGAACCCCATGTTCACATGTGACAGTATTGCCTAGTAGTGCGACCGTAAGCATCAACCGCACCGCTGGCAACCCTTGCTTTTGCTCGCAGCACATACAGGATTGTTTTGGGGAAAATTTCTATCTCACGCAGGAGCTAAAAGATTATGTCTTACAGACTGGATATGTGCCCACGGAGTCCGAACTAGTCAGATTCCACATCGAGAATGAGATTCCTGTGTCTACATGGCTACGGAATCTCACCCGCCTAGCCAATAGAATATAGGAGGTATTGCACTCCCTCCATCAGATTGCATTGACAGTTAACCACTCTGCCAAGGAAATTGTTGAATCCTCCGAAGATTTGCAATCAACATCACAGCAGTCATGGTGGGACACCTTCAGTTGGTCGTCCACGGGGCAAGCAATCGCCCACTTCGCCTTGCACCCTTTAATAATACTAGTAGTCTTTCAGATCATACTAGCCATATGCTTGATTGGCCTCGCACTGTGGGTCAAGAAACAAATTTTCCAGCTGCAAGCTGGCTGGTTTTATGGAGAGCTCCGAGGCTCGTAGTTTGTAAATAGTTTATTGTTGGCGTGAGTTGTTTTGATTATAATGTCCCATCTGGTTTCAAAAGCCTATCCAAAGGCGACCAATCTTCAGGCCTGCCTCGGAGTCCAGCTTTCTTGAGGTAAGGAAGTTGTGCACTCAGAACCTACATCTAGCCACCAGCACCATACCTGCAGACCCCGAAGCCCTCGGTATACATCATCAGGCTTGGAGTCCAGCTCTGGGTCTGAGCAATGGGGGGGACCTCAGCAAACCAACTGCCAAGTGGAATCCCATCCTGTTATGGGATGACTTTGGCTATTTGTCTGCTAACTGGAATCCGATCTTGTTCTGGAATGGCTTTGGATATCTGAATCCAGCCTCATTCTGGGATGACTTTGGCTAACCCAGCCTCAGGGCCGGCGGATTGATAGGGGTTCTGAATCCCCAGCCTCGCTACCCGAATCGGCCTTCCTACGGTCAATACAGCTCTATACTTGGGAGCTATTTAAATCCTCGCTCCCCCACAAACTTTCAGATCACAGCAAGCAAAGACTGCTTCAGCTTGAACTCCCATCACGCACTGAGCTGGTAATTTGTGTTTTATCTATGCATTGGATAACCTTGTTGTCAGTTCTGTTGCCAAAATAGCTATAGGTCGACAGCTCTGGAGAGCCCGGAAGATCCCCTGGACCTGACCATCTCCCCTGGATATCATGGGGTGGGGGGTGAAGAAGAAACTCGCAGCTCCAATCGGGAGTCGGTCCAAGGAGATGCCCAATTCCTCTGTAGTAGCTGTGGGACCATGGGGGGGGGGTGACCCAAACACCTCCTGACAGAGACAAAGGACTTTGGACTCAAAAACCCATTTTTAAAAGATTGTTGCTATCTTGATCACCGAAGAAGCTTCATATGGACTATTCCTTTCTCCAAGATCTGCAAGATGCAAGCCACTAATAGTCAGCTCGCGATTGTTAGCTAGTTTTGCGAACCTCGATACATTGTAACAACTATCACTTTCTCCCTACTCAAGATCTGCTATGCCTCATTGGAAGGCATGCTTTGCTTCAAGATTCAACTCTTTTCCACTTTGCTATTTGCCTCAACTGCTCATTTACTGCCGTTTCTCAACTGACGGGACCATTTATTGTTGTTTATTGCTGATTGTTTCTACGCATTGGTGTGAGTGTGTTTAGGTTTAGTTAGAAATGTTTTTATAAGATAGAAAGCCTTCGTGTTTCCCGACAGTTCCCTTTCCCTATGGTGAAATACTACCTCTGAACCTTTAGACCCCTATTTGGCTCTAAAACTATTTTTGTTTTAATTGGCAAATGCTCGATATTGTCCCCAACATGGCCCATTTTTTGGGGGGGATTGTTACCACAGTTTCTAGCCCGAGCTTGTGGGATATTAAGATATCATTTGATATCATTAATTTGGCCTTCTATACCCATTCCTCTCCACATGCTTGCGAGGCCCCCGGACAAGCACGCACACAGGCGTGGCTGAAAATAGTTGAACCATTCAAATCCCAATTCAGGCAGGCCACTCATTGCCAAATGCAGCTTTAGGAGACCTCAAGGCAAGTACCACATTATGTATGCACGCTACTTACAAAAGATCCCCTGCCCCGAGCAGTCAGCTTGATGAGCGGACTATACAACTCTCAAGCACTTCGTGTTTGCCTACTGGCCACTCTATTGACGACTCTGTCATAATTCAATCATCTAAAGTACTGACCTTTCAGAGGCTTTGTCTCCAGCCTGAAACTCATTGTTATCCCCAAGAACGGACTAGCCTGCGGCCACATTTTCCCCTATAAGAACCCCTGACTTTGAGCGTCTCGTTGGAGCGCTCTTAGCTTCCATCCCTTGCTGTCGCTTCATCCAGCGAGCCTTCCCCTCAGCTCCTTGTGCTGAGAATCCTCACTCCCACGAACTTTGTCTTCAGGCTACCCGGGCTTCAGGACAGGTGTAGTATTCCCCATACAAAACCTCCTCTTAAAATCTCTCTATCCAACTCCTACCTTTATTTCTATAGTTCTCCGTGTGAGTGTGTTGCATACATGTGTTTGACTGTACATCAATAAAACAACTATTATTATTTACTTCTGTTTGCTCATTGACTCGGCCTGACACCGTAGACATTGGGCTCAAGATCTCGCTACGTTGCCCTGCCTCTCGCATTTCTAACTAGTGCTCTCAGCTAATTCCCATTCCCCATTATTTTGAGCACATTGAGGTGACCCTCCGGGGACCCCCAGAAATCAGGGTAACAATTTACTTATTGAATATTTTGTCTTTCTTCCAGTGCAGAACCCAACATAGCTTACAAGATTAATTAAAATGTAAGGCTGTATATGTGCCTCCAAGTTGCCTGTTGACCTAGAAGATAGATAAAATTACAGACAAAACTTGAGGAACGAGGTATGGTAGATGGTTTGCACCGACCCAGAACAAAGTACTGTTCAAAGTAATGATGAAAACAGCATTGAAACAACTGAAGTTATTAACAGAATGCTAGTTCTTTCTAACAACCTTTCTGTTTAGCCCAGTGGTTCTTAAGCTATCTGATATAGCAGACTGGCAAAGGTCTTTTCCCAAGGTACGAGGAACTGTCACCATATTTGTGCCCATTTACTAGAGCTGTGTCTCATCTTCTTGGAAACTCAGCACAGACTAGCACTTGTTCATGGACCACCACTTAGACTTATACCGGTTTGGCTGACTTGTGAGTCATATTCAGAATTTACGAAATTTGAGTCTTGGTGTTCTTAAGAAATCCTGATAAATTGGTATCCCTTTGTTTAACAGATAACTGGAATTAGGTCTAACTAGGTGATTGCTATTTTCTATCCGAGTCACTGGCACTCTACCTGAGTTTTGTCAATGAGAGTGTTCAGCACAGATGTGAACAAATGAAGTGGTTTCTTGCTTTCTATGTACATCTAACCGAATATAAATGCATATGTCTTTACATTTAAATACCTATTACTTGTCCAATCTCTCTGGAATTTCAGTTCCAGATACAAAGCAACAAGCAAATAATCTCCTTTTCATCTGTCAAGTATCTTCATTCTTTCCTTCATTCTAGCACACAGCTTTTTGCTATCATAATAGATATTTTTATGTTAATCTAGTCAGCTCAGTCCCAGAACGACTCCGATAATCTCTTGTTTTCTCCTACGGTTACTAGCATTTTGCAACATTTTTACCTCCCAGATTTGTAATAACTTTTGACATTACATTCCTCATTTTTCCATGAGGTTATTGATCTCTTTTGTTTGTGATACTGTTATATGTCCTTTGCTTAATCTACTCACAACTACGACAAGGAATCTGTAATCCCGCCATTTAGCTCTGCATCTCTCTAAATTTGAGGAACCAGAAAACTGCCAGATTTTGGTGCAGCAGTAATCTTTTATGCATTTATTTTTGAAGATATTATTTTGCTGTCTCCATTAAAGAAATTACCATATCAACCAATCTGAGTTAATCAGATGAGATAAACAAAGGTAGTGCCTGCTAGGCTCAGGATGGGGAATCTTTTGCTGTCTTGATATTTTGGACTGTGTATGTGCCCTCACATTACCTGTCAGTTTAAGGCAATCCCCATGAATTTGACAGGGTTTTCTTAGGCAAGGAACACTCACAGGTGCTTTCCCCAATTCCTTCTCCTAAAATATAGCCTATAGCACCTGGTATTCATTAGTGGTCTCCCATCCAAGTACTAATCAGGGCTGATTCTGCCTGGCTTTCAAGAAAAGGAGGTGGAGTAGAACAATAAAGGAGGAGAAATAGCTCTATATGCCAAGGATGTTTACACCTGTGAAGAGATCCATGAAGTCAGGTTGAGAGCATCTGGGTATGAATCAAGGGGGTGAGACACAATAGGGATATCATTGTGAGGATCTACTACAGACCTCCAAGCCAGACTGAAAATTTGGATTATGTCTTCCTGGAGCAGACGACCACGCATTCAAAGAGGAGAGATGCAGTAGTAATGGGGAGATTTCAACTATCTTGATATATGTTGACAGTAAAACTCTGCCAAGAGCATAAGACCCAACAAATTCCTCTCTTGCTTTGCAGACAATTTCATTGTCCAGATAGTGAAAGAGGCAACAAGGGGATCAACTACTTTAGATCTGATCCTAACCAACAGGGATGACCTTATTAATGGGGTGGAAGTGGTGAGAGTGACCATGCTTTATTGGAATTTGCTATTCAGTGGGAAGGGGAAGCCAAGTGTAGCCAGACACGAATTCTAGACTTTAAGAAAGCTGATTTCTGTAAACTTATGGAATTACTAGCTGAAATTCTGTGGTCAAGAATAGGGAAAGAGAAAGGAGTTCACAATGAATGCGAGTTTCTTAAAAGCGAGATACTGAAGGGACAATTTAAAACTGTTCCAATGAGGAGGAAAAATGGGAGGTGTCTAAAGAAACCAGAATGGTTGACAAAGGAACTCTCAACTGAGCTAAATATTAAAAGAAACATGTACAAGAAATGGAAAAATGAAGAAATCATTGAAGAAGGGTTTAAACAAATAGCCAGGATATGTGGAGAGAAGGTCAGAAAAGCTAAAGCACAGAATGAACTCAGACTTGCCAGAGAGATTAAAAGCAATAAAAGGGGCTTTTTTAAAATACGTCCACAGCAAAAGGAAAGACAAGCAAATGATAGGGTCACTGATGGAGAAGATGGCCAAACACTAACAAGGGGAAGAGAAAAGGCAGAACTATTCAACACCTTCCTTTACTCAGTTTTTCTCCCGAAAGGAAAAGTTCTCAACCTGGGGAGTGAGGAAATGAGGTAAATGCAGCACAGAATAGGTAGACAAGGAGTACAGGAATTCCTGTCTACTCTAAATGAATTCAAGTCTCCAGGGCCAGAAGAACTACATCCAAGGATATTAAAAGAATAAGTAAAAGTATTTTCAGAACCTCTGGCAATAATCTCTGAGAATTCTTAGAAAACAGGAGAAGTCCCAGCAGACTGGAGGAGGGCAAATGTTGTCCCCATCTTAAAAAAGGGGAAAAAAAAGAGGACCCAAATAATTATTGCCCAGTCAGCCTGCCGTCAACGCCCAGAAAGATTCTAGAGTAGATGATTAAACAGTTTGTAATTACTTAGAAAGGAAGTAATTATACTTGATTGCTAAAAGTTAACATGGGTTCCTCAAAAACAAGTCATGCCAGACTAATTTTATCTCTTTTTATGATAGAGTTACAAGCTTGATAGATGAAAGGAATGTTGTGGATGTAGCATTTCTTGACTTCCCTAAGGTCTTTGCCAAAGTTCCCCATGATATTCTTGCAAAGAAGCTTGTAAAATGTGGGCTAGACAGTGCTACTGTTAGGTGGATTTGTAGTTGGTTGACTGACTGAACCCAAAGGGTGCTCACCAATGGCTTCTCTTTATCCTGGAGACAAGTGACTAGTGGAGTGCCACAGGGTTCTTTTACCACAACCATGCAGGGTGGAGCTTCTAGAAGTTGCATACCAAAGCAGCTGGGGACCCAAACTTTCTTTGCCTCTAGCCTAGGCCAGTCTTCAAGAGGCTTTTCTTGGGAAGCATCATAGGAAGCTGGCCACAGTATTGTCTACAGTTGAGGAATACTCTAGTCTGGGATCTGATGGACACTGACTTTCTTCAACATTCCAGCTGTAAACCTGAAACTTTTTGTACACAAACATCTTCTACTTCCACTTAAGAAAGTATGTTAAAATGGTTTTGTTTAAATATGTTCTTCATACTGCCAGATCTTTAGAGATGATTATTATGATAATCATTCTCTTTTTTTAATGTTTTAATTGTTACTTTTACTTGACTATTTGGATTGTTATTACTTTGCTTTCTAGTGAATTGCATTTGAAGAGTGAAAGTCACTGTACTGGCAGATAAAACAACTAGGTTAGACAATGAAGAAACAAAAACTTGCCATCAATCCTTACTCATTCGTGGTCTTACTAAACAGAAAAGACATTTATTACTACACAGTTAAAAGGAAATGTATTCAGTGGTAGCTGTGTTGGCCATGTACCAAAATACAACTTCCAAAATCCTCAAAGCAGTGATACCTTTATTAGTGTTAGAAGTGCAACAACACTTAGCAGTGAAGAAACCAAAATGCCTCACAGCAGGTAGGAATAAATAAGAGCTTGCTAGTTTGAGCGACCCAAAGTGTCCTTCTCCTTTGGCTCTACCTATCTTGACCCCTCTGCGATGTAAACTGATACTCTTAGGCATGTTTCTCTGCCTCTTCTCGAGATCTTCCTCTCTCTTCCCAGCAGTCCTTCCCTAGAATGCAGATAGACTGGATAGTACCCAGTAACTTTCCTATTTTAGTATGGAGTTCCTATCATAAAGCTTTTAATTTGTTTTTGCTTTCAGCCGTGGTGTCTTGCTACTTAATCAGCACCGCTGCTCCTCTGCAGACAGGCACGCTCTAACGATTAAGCTAATTAAAAAGCACAAAATACATAATGCAAGCTTTTAAAGCTTTACTGACTACTACATCAGGCAAAACCGGAGAGTTTACACCTTGGCCTCCTGCTTGGAGATGTAGCATGAAACTGGCAGCTCAAAGTCAAGCACTGAGAAGGCAAGGGATGCTGGTCAATGCAACACTAGGAGCACTGTATGATTCCCACCCTGTCTTAGTATATCTAGGCTGGCAGCTGTAGTTGATCTTTAACAACCCTACCTGTCACAGTTGTGATCTTAGAAACGCTGCAATGTTTATATGTGAAGTTATAACCCATACTAGTGACTGGGAGGACAAAATGAAACAGATTAGCCAAGGATTCCTTTTGACTTTTATCTTGAGCCTATCAATAATAAGCAAAGACAATCACATCCAGTGGAAAGCTACAAAAGCAGCAATTTATCTTGTCGCATTGGAATTTTTTTCAAAAAAGGCGTCTTTTTGCATTTTTTTTGATTGGTGTTGCATAAACTATCTTATGAAAATTAATGCGTTTAAAATGCCCCCCGGCGACACTAATCTTTGTTTTCTCTGTTAACAGATCGGTATCTCTCCATTATTACAATATTATCGTTATTATAATATCTCCATTATTATAATACTGTCCTACCCGTAATGGCAGCCCCCTCGTCGCCTTCAGCCCTTTTCGGGGAGACCACGTGACTTCACTTTCCGTGCCATTGCATCAGCCGCATTAAGGTTCCCATCTTACCGTGACGTTTGCAAGATTGAAGCTGCGGGGCAGCTGCTGCGACCAATCACAGTTTAGCGCCTCTAGATATCCGCCGACAGAGTGGGCGGGCTAAAGAAAAATCTGCAGCAAGGTTGGGTGTGTGGCGACAGTGCAGCTGTTGGCAGACGGGCAGTGGAGGAAAGGTACGGTTATTGTCTGTGGACAGAAAGGCGTTTGAATAAATGAAAGGGCTTAGCTTTCTGTAGGGGTTGTTTTCTTTTACTGTCAGGTTGTCGTGATCATTATTCTCGTCCACCTTTACATCATATGCATTGCTTATATGACTGTCCTACCTTTTCCCAAAGGAGCGTAAGGTGAAGTATATGGTTCTCACAACAACCCTGCGATGTGGATCAGTTTGAAAGCTGTATCTTGTCCAAGGTCACCCAGCCAGCTTCAGGCACCGGCATTCCAACCGCTACGCCGCGTTGGCTGTTTCTCAGCTTTCCTGGAATTCATTTCAGGGTCCACAGCCGCAGAGGATTTGGGGAGTCTGGTGGATGATGGGGGCTTGGGATGTAAGCTGCGGGGGGGACTCCAGAGCCCACTCGTGCACTCTTTGGTTCCTGTGTCCAGGCCGCGGGCGAGGGACAGAAGCCGGTCGTGTTGCCAGTTTGAAACACGAGTTTACCACGTGGTAGAGGGTCGTTTGTATTCACCTAATAAATTGTTTCTGTTTTTTGTTTTCCCTCGTGGCTTGCTAGGGTTAGGATCGTCTGTTGTCCTTAACGTAGGATCTGGTTTCTCCCCTTCCTCGTATCTTTTCCTTACACTGCTTTCCCTTTGCTTCTGTGTCAGAATCATGGAGTCCTACAGTTGGAGGCAAGTGCAAGGGCCATCCAGACAGTCCAGCCTCTTGCCTTGCAGGAATTCACAACTAAGACACTCCTGAAGGATGCCCACCCAGCTTCCCTTTAGGGTGGTAATTTTCAGAACACAGGTTGGGAAATGCTATTGTTGATGGTTCTGGTTTCTGACTTGCTAGAAGTGTGTGGAAGTCAGAAAGTAATCTTTCCTTTGCGTATTATTGCGGTTAGCAGGATCTTCAACCTTTGGTTCTCCAGATGTTTAGGACTTCAACTCCCAGAATCTCTCACCATGGGCCCTACTGGCTAGAGTTTCTGGAAGCTGAAGTCTAAAGCAGCAGGAGGACCAAATGTTGAGCCTCACTGCTGTAGAGACTGGAATGTTGACCTCTGCTTGCTTGTGGAAGGCCTAGATTTGTTGATAATGTGTGGATGTTACAGGAGATAGAACCGCCAGGGAAAACTGCTGCCTTTTCTTGTGTCTTTCAGATTCCAACAGGGAGTAAAAACAAGATATTTCCTTTGTTTTTCCTGCCAGTGGTTTTGACCCTTGCAACCTACATTGTGCCACTCACATCTCCTTGCCTCTCATCTGCTCAAGAATCAGGAGTTTGGCTTAAGTGCTGTGTGCTTGGCAAGAGAGAGTAAAGGGCTGTTGGAATTATTTAGATAGAGGTGGTTGGCAGTCAGAAGTCTTACAGTTGCTGCAGTATGTTTTCCAGTACTTGTTCTCTAAGCTCAAGTGTATTCTTTATCAGTTTTTACAAAGAAAACAATGAGTGTGCAATGTGTTTCTGCATGTTTTTATCCAACTCCATAACAGTGTTGAAACACATTTGCAAATCTTTACATTGCATTGACATTTTATAGTATAAAAAATAATAATTTTGGAAACTGTCCTGTACATAGATAATCTTCTTTACCTCCTAAAAGCTATCTCCAGTTTTCTATCTTGCTTGATATTCTATCAGAATTTTAACAGTTCAAGAACATGGAGTGTTGTTGATGCTTTCTATATTTACGGATGCTAGTGCCTCTTTCCATTCTAAGGAATTAGTGACCTAAATCATATTGTTCAGTCCCAAGTAGAGTAGAACCGTTGAATCAGTTGGATTTACCCTGTGGATCAATTCACTATTCAACAATGGATTTAATGAATGTACTAACTGAATGAACTAACCAACAAGATTGCAGCTGATTTCAGTTTTAAGTACAAAGGCTATACTGCAAATTTTCAAACACTGAAGAGACACAAAAGATTTAACTTTGAGAGTTTGGACACTGGCATTACAGGACAAATTGATGTCCCAACGGAAGTCTGCATGTTAAAATAACTGCTATGACAAATTTATTAATAAGTAATACCCCTTTATTGTGTTTGGTAGAAATGAATTATCTCCACATGGCCCTTACATCACAGCTTTTGCAATTCTAAGAAGCCCATTTTAAATTTGTGGAATTTTTTAATGATCTTGCCTATTTCTCTCTAATAAAAAAAGGAAAATCGAAAAATTATGTTTAAAATACCTTAGCTGAAATGTCATGATGTTTTCATTGACTTAATATTTTAAAAACTCTCCCCAAATGAAGAATCTGACAGAGCTTCTAGAAAATGAGGTGATAGTTCTGGAAAGGTTTTGTAAGTTAATAAAAAAAAAAAAGTTCCTTCAGAAGTAGCATAGTTTAGAACAAGACTATATGTATTAGGCTCTAACAGTAGATTTTTGGATGATAAGCAGTGAATTTTACTATAGTAAGATATTAAGGTTAAGCAGCCTTGTAGAGCTAATAGATATAAGAAAAGTAGGATGGAACTGTTTTTATAGCATCTTATAGTTTTATTTTTAACAATGGAAACAACCCTCTGCCCAAATGCAGGTGCTAGAGTTCCTGATCATAGTAACCCAGTTACAGACTTCTACTTGTATATCCAGGTCATCTGATATATATGGTTTACAGGCTTAACTGGGCTTGCTACCTCACTCTGATGCACTGTTTCTAGCTGGGCCATGTTGCTGGTTTTTAGGGTTCTAGTAAAATGTAGAGTAGATCCCATAAGATTAGATCTGCCTGCCCCTAACTTAAAAAAATGTGTTAAGTTTAGGTGAGATCATAATGGGAACCTCCTCATTGCCTATAATCCTTGCTATGTAAGGGCTAGGATGTCTGAAGATTGATAGTCTCTATGTTTTGAATTATGGCCCATTGTCTGAGCAGATGCAGTGGGAGTGAATTCTTGAGGCATTTTCCATTGTTGCTAGTTGCTGCAATTCAGGTTCTGCAAGTTGTCCTTCCACAGAATTTTCAGTGTGTCATTCAACTCCTCTGCCCCCCCCCCTTTTTCCCAGCAGCAAAGTGTCAATCCCAAGATGGAGACAACATTAACAGCCAGTGAAATTCGTCAACGATTCATCAATTTCTTTGTGGAGAACCAGCATACTTATGTGCATTCTTCTGCCACAATCCCCCTGGATGATCCAACTTTACTCTTTGCCAATGCTGGCATGAATCAGGTTAGACATAATGTAAATTTCTGAATGGAGTGGACAGAATGGGTAGAGAGAACTTCCTTCTGTTTTTTACTACTCTAGAAGTAGTTCTTGTAATTGTAGGCTCAACAACGTTTAGGAGCTTTAGGAAATACTCATAAGACCATGTGGGAAAATACCATTCCGCGTAAAAAAATGTATAGTTAAATTTTGGAGTCGAGTGCTCCAGGATGTGGTGATGGATTTCTGAAAGGATGTAAAACAAATTCTTGAAGAATTGTGACAATTTTGGGTTATTTTTCTATACCACCCTTGGAATAAATCTCCAATGAACAAGGAGAATGATCTTTAAATGAACAGCACATTCAAAAGTAAAGCAAATTTAAAATTTATTGAAATGACAGACAAGATGGTGAAAAGCAATACTTGACTATTAAACTGTGAGTAATGTAAAATATTAGGCAGTAATGATAAAGTTACACTATAATAACATGGCTAACAAATAAGAGAATTATACAATAGCTAAGGCCTAACTTCTAAAAAGACCATAAAGCCCGAAAGTTATCCTGCCCAGAAAGAGTGGTGCAAGAAAAGAGGAGGGTAACACTCTAAGACATGCAGTGAGCATAAGTCACATGCATATTCTCCTGGTAGGCTCTCCATAGGCAACAGAGAATTGGACTAATGAGGTCTTTAGTCACATCCAGCATTGATCTTTATATGTTGCTGCTGTTGTTTGGTTGTTCCTCGTTTAGACTTTCCTCATTTACATGTTGAATCGAGCTTTCATTTTTAAGGTGGTATACCTCTGAATCCAAGATCTTGGACATACATAGCAGAAATAGACTATTTGTGAATTTCACCACACACTTATGGCACATTGATACGACTGTAACTGCCATGGCTACATCCTACAGAACGAAGAAATTGGTAGTTTGATGGAGCACTAGAATTTTTTGGCAGGATGTTCTAAATAAGTTATGACACTACCAATCCCAGGATTCCGTAGGAGAGAGTCACTGCCGCTAAAATGGCATCAAAGTGCTGTAATTGTGTAGATCTCTAGATGTTAGTCTGAAGTTTCCAACAGCCCTAACTAGCGATGAAGCATGGTGAGAGATGCTGTCCAAGAACATCTGAAGAGCCACATGTTCCCCAACCTTGTTATAGGTGCTCCAGGACCACCGGATGTTAGAAACAGGATTGGCCCCTCCTGAATTGCCTACTTAGGCTTTAACTGGTATCCTCTTTACTTTATAAGTTTTAATTTATTTTCTGCTTGTAATGAACATAGGCTGTTCATATCTTACAGTTGAGGAGTTACAGGGTGGATTGCTTTAAAACAGCCATTTAAATGAGTGAAATCGCTAACACAGTGATGAACATGATCTTAAAGCTGTTCTTAAAATACAGTTTCCTGAAAACCGTGACACACCAATTGTTTAATCAAACCATTCAGGTATGTTAACCTACAGCTAAATACAGGATTTTTACCAAGGTGGACAAGTTCCAGAGATCTTGATATTGCACACACCTCCCTCTCCAAGCACAGGGAGTCGCATCTCACTCTGCCTACAACCAGTTTCATATGGAGTGATGTTCCTCGCACCTTTAAGTGCAGTGGTAGTCATATTGGTGGGTTTTGGACTAGTGCTGGCCTCCAAGGCATGGCCTGCCAATCCATAGAAAGTTTCTAGGAAAGAAAGAAACAGTTATAGCTGATGGGAACAAATGTGGTTCTGGTCCCTGGCACATCTGAAAACAAAAATTCTTGGTCCCTATCATCAAATAGGCTTAAAAACACTGCACTGCAGGGATCAGCACTAAAGAATCCCCCCTCCAGCATACCAAAATACTTCCATTTCTTGTCAGAGTCCCTCTCAAAATGACAGTCCAGAAGTGCTACCACCTCACTTCCTGTTGCCATTTTTGAAAACAACTCTGAGGAACACAGGTATTAGGGAGATTTCAGTGTGCTTGAAGACCTTTCTGTGTGGTTTGTGTCCAAAAATCAAGTGGTTGGGGGGTTCAGGGACTTTTGAGGTTTCAGGGACCTCAAAGGTGGGGTCCAGTGGCTGCATGTGGCCCATGAACTACACTTTCCCCACCCCCTGCTCTGGTGGGTGTAGAGAACAACTATGCCATGATATCAGGCATCTTAGGTAAAGGAGGGCTTATATTTCTAAACCAAAAGTTACTAGAAGTCATTTCAGGTTTTTGACAAACAAAGGCTAAGATACACAATAAGGGGTGGAGAAGATAGAGTAAAAACATCTCCAGAGAGTGTGAGGGGCCTTTTACAGGGAGCCTTTAAAAAAAAAATAGCAGCAGAGATGGTCAGAATCACTTCTGGTTTTGAGTAAAAGGTTTCCAAGGGCCTAAAACAGATGTGGGGGGAGCAATAATGTGGTTTAACTGCCACCACAAATGACCACTAGAGGGTACAATGTGCCTTTTTATGAAAAAAAAAATGGGTGTTTGGGGATACATCCAGGTTTCCAAGGTCTTGGAGGAGGTGTGTATGTCCTGGAATCCTCCTGAGATTGCCCACTCCAAATCTAGTTGCTTGATTTGTTCTTGAGCTGAAAATTGTCTTTATTCCCATCTAGTTCAAGCCCATCTTCCTCAACACTATTGACCCCTCTCACCCCATGGCAAAACTGACACGAGCTGCCAACACTCAGAAGTGTATTCGGGCTGGCGGGAAGCACAATGACCTGGACGATGTTGGCAAAGATGTCTATCATCACACTTTCTTTGAGATGCTGGGCTCCTGGTCTTTTGGAGATTACTTCAAGGTATGGTAGGGACTCTGCCAGCAGCTTTTGTCCAAAGTTGAAAATGATCAGCTGACTAATGCTTGGTGAGTCCAAATGATGAATACAATCTGGTTGTGTTCAATGTCAAAGAAATTCCAGTTTTGCTGAAGTTCCGTGCATATGTATAGGTTATTCTGGTTGCAGTGTTTTGTCTAGTACAGCATTTGGAATAGTTTGATTAAAAAGTGGGACTAACAGGGCAAGGAAGACTGTGGAGCCTTTAATAGGTGTGTAGTAGAGGAAAGCTCTGGACCACCATTTTATACTTGGCTCACATTGCTGCATCTCAAGGTCCAAGCAAAGCATAGTAGATCACACAAGCTGAAACTTTACTCCTGTCTTCTGTATGGTATATATCAAGGGAAACTGGCTTGGGGTGACAGTCCAGATCCCTAACCCATTTACATTTGGGCCAGATGATGTTGAGGGGAATATCCATTCACCCTAATGTCACTGGCTCCCTGGGTGAAGTGGTGCCTGGAGCTTCTGGCTGATGCCAGTATCAAAAAGTCAGATGTGCTCTTCCGTCACTTTTCCTACATAGGGAAAGTCACAGGAGAAAGAAAGCTAGGTGCACTCAACTGATGCTTCAAGAACCCCTTGAGTCCCAAGTTCAGGACCCCACCAGCTCCAAAAGCACCAGCTGACTGTGCTCCTCTATCTGTTTGCCTTCCATAGGCAGTGCTTGGGCCTTGTCTCCCTTTGGAGAGGGTTGAACAATGGGACAACCTCTGTAGGCTTGATTAGAGACCCCACAAAAGCCCTATGGATTGAATGATTATTTTCCCTGATTCATAGCAGTCTGCCCATCTGCCTGTACTGGTGGTGGTGACTGCAACTAGGCCCAAGCAGGGCACTCTGTTCAGTCTCCTTCCGAATCATGGTAGGCCATTCTAAATATCAAGACCTCAGAGGCCTTGTCTTCTTTTTTCATGCAGGAATTGGCTTGTAAATTTGCCCTGGACCTGCTCACCAGAGAGTTCGGCATCCCCATTGAGAGGCTGTACGTCACGTACTTTGGTGGGAATGAGGTAGCTGGTCTGCAGCCAGACATCGATTGTAAACAAATCTGGCTGGATTTAGGGTGAGTTGTCTGGAAATTTTTAGGATGTAAATTGAGCCACCTTTGTGTCTAGATGACCAGGAACTAGCCTTTCCAGGTTCCCAGTCTCACATGGGAATCTTCTCTAACTTGGTTCCCTCTGGATATTTTTGATTAAAATCTCCATTAGCCCCAGCTAACATGATTAAAGCTTGGGGACTGTGGGAGTTGCATTCTAAAGCATCTGGTATGTACAAGATTGGGGATGGCAGCTGAGTAACTAGAGAAGAGAACATCAGGATAATCCCTGTGATTTCTCTGTCTTCCACACAAAAGGGAGACAAAGAAAATGCAGAAAGACAAAATTGCAGAAACCTGTTTATAAAGTTCTGCTTCTTTTTCCAAGCCTCTTTGCTTCCATATGTAACACTAAAACATAGTTTAAATTTTCTGTGTGGCACAAAGAAGAATAAATGAGAGCTCAGTTTTACATTAGCAGATTGTTGGCTTCTCACTATATGGGAATCAGATTTAAAATTAATTCGTTTGCTGCTGAGCAAGCCAGTGACCAAGCTCAGAATTGTTTTGCTGCCTTGTTTAACAAATTTAGAGTTTATTTTAAACCACAGGTCCTGATTCACACATGATGACAGGCCAAGAATCTGCTAAATAAAATTGAAATTAGTTTATTCTTTGTGGCTATGCAGAAGGAAGAGGAGAGGGGAGAGGAGGATGCACAAGCTAAGTGTTTTGCAGAAGCTGCTTTATGGTTGTATGTGTAAACAATGTTTGTGCATGCAGGTAGTATCTTACATTTGTCATTGTAGAGAAAATGTCCCTCTTAAAAATATGACGTCAGCTGAGTGGATTTTGCCATATGTTTAGCATTATTGACTTTTTAAAAAACTAGTCTTAGTCATTAATTAGACATTTATTTCTTCATAGTCTTCCAGAGAGCAGGATTCTTCCAGGCAGCATGAAGGATAACTTCTGGGAAATGGGTGATACAGGACCATGTGGACCTTGCAGTGAGATACACTATGACCGCATTGGGGACCGTGATGCTTCACACCTTGTCAATCAAGATGATCCCAATGTTCTGGAGATATGGAACCTGGTGTTCATACAATTCAACAGGTGGTGCAGGAATTACTTTTAGTGGCCTTGGGGTCACCATAAGTTGGAAAGGACCTGAAGGCACACAACAACAACATTTAAAACAACATAAGGATGCTATCTTGACCAATGTGGAAAATGTTAGAAATGGTAAAGGGAGAAATGTTAGGAAGAAAATATGTGCAAATCATTTCAGCACGTAGTATATATAAGATATGTATATTTGATAAAGAAGAACAAATTTATGCCAATTGGATAAAGCAGTATTTTGTTATTTTCAGTTTAAGATGTGATAGGCTGTTTAGGTAAAAGGAAAACTTCTAGTGTAGCCATTGAATGAGTTCACATATTTCTTAGTGTATGTTCTTTGAGGCCCATTGCATACTGCTCAATTATAGCACTTGGATACCACTCTAGCAGTCATTGGTCCATTATACGGAATCCTGGGAATTGCAGTTTAGGAAGGGATATATAGAATTCTGTACCTGATGAGCTCTAGTGCCTCACCAAACTACACATCCCAGGATTCTGTAGGATGCAGCCATGGCTGGTATCAAAGTGGTATAAAAGTACTTTAATTGTTTGTGAAAAAGGCTTGATTTTTCTGTACAAGAATTTCGTTGTAAGCTGGATCAATCCTTTTCACTGAGTTTCATTTTTCATCCTTAGTCTTGACCTTAGAAGCGGAAGATGGTCTGAGTACAGTGTATCTTAACAGAAAATGTGTAGGAGTCCTGCATCTGGATTGTTTTGATTTAATTTTTTTAAAAAGGAAGTATTACCCTTTTTTCCCCCCAATATAAGAAGCAATATTTTACTCAAAGGGACGTCAAGGTACACACTTCAAATTGTTTCTGTGCATTTCCCCTTTGGGAGGTTTTAAATTTATTTAAAGCAGCTAATGCTTTAAATGCATTAAAAGCAAGAAATACCGCAGAGTAGCATTGTTATTGTGTGCCTTCAAGTTGCTTCTGTGACCTAAAGCAAACTTTTCTTGGGGTTTTCATGGCAAGATTTGGTCATGAGGATTTGCCTTTGCCTTCCACTGAGGCTGAGAGAGTGTGACTTGCCTAAGATCTGGGTTTCCATGGCCAAGTGGGGATTCAAATCCCAGTACCCAGAGTAGTAGTACAACACTCAGAACACTATACCGTGTTGGCTCTTGAGATAGTTCTTTCTTTTACAAGCAAACAAGATTTATAAATCAGATGGTTCTTTTACTTACAATCTAATTTCAAATATTTGCAAGTAAATGCTAATGTATAAGGATTGGGGAGAGAGGAGAAAAATAATAAATTCAGGCACTGGTTGTTAAATAGTAATTTTTAAAATGACTAGAAAAACAGAAAATATTCAGGGACTGCATGAGCCTGTCAGAGCTGTTTTTCAGCAAAGCTGATAGGGCAAAACCTACTTTCCGTGTCTTTTATCTACGGCTGACTGGAATAGCTATTGCTTGGTGACAGTTTTGAGCAGAGGTTTCCAAACTGTGTGTTGCGACATGGTAGTGTGTCGGCTACAGTATGAAGGTGTGTCACAACAACGTCACGGGTGGAGGGGCTACCTCTCCTGCCACTGCTACCCCGGGCCGAGGAAGACCACATCAAGGGGGGCAGCATGCCAGCGGGCCAGGTCTGGGTGGAGCGACTGCCTCCACTTACTGAATTGACTGTGTCATGAAATGATGCATGTCTAAAAAATGTGTCACCAAGATGAAAAGTTTGGAAAGCTCTGGTTTAGAGAGAAATCTGCTCATGGAGCAATTATCAGTTTCATTCTGTGCATGCTTGTGGATACCAAGGAGGTTCCTGTTTAAATGCTTTGGTTCCTGTTTTGATGCTTTGATTCCTTTTTTTTTTTGTCCCAGTCTGACTGACCTGCTTACCTGGGGTCATATTTAAGCCCTGCCAGCTGAGTTGTCTGTTTTCTTTTGAACAGTCCAGAGCCAATGGGCATACTGGTTGGGAGTTGTAGACCAACTTTTTCCAATATATAGAGCAATGTTTTATGACTAGGGAGACTCCCTATGACATACCCTCAAGCTCTTTCCACAGAACATTTTCTCTTGGTTGGCAGGGAGGTTGTTTCTCCCTAGATTTGCCCTGTATGGGTTTTAATATAATATTAATTCACTGCTTTTGTAAATGTCCAACTTTTTAAGCTGCGTGTGAGAATGAGGGATGAAGTAAATTTGAGTTTGCATTTCCTGTGCAGTAATGATATATTTCTCTTTCCTGTTCTAGAGAGGCTAATGGAACTCTGAAACCTCTTCCCAAGAAAAGCATTGATACTGGCATGGGCTTAGAGAGGCTGGTGTCTGTGCTACAGAACAAGATGTCCAACTATGATACAGATCTCTTTGTGCCATACTTTGAGGCTATCCAGAAGGTACCTGTGCAGATGGATTGTAGGTGACTCTGTCAACATATGTACTGGCTATGAGTGCTGTGTCTCTAGTTTCCCTTAAGTGAAGGCTGCATGCCTAGATCTTCTTAGCTGCCAGGCTTGACCTGGTGGAACAACACACATCCTTCCTCTCTCTTAAGATTCACTGCCAACACAGCATTATTCTTTGCCATGATAACTCTTTTTCTGCTTAGATGCAACTAGTCTTTGCAGCTCCTGAGTCAGGTCTCACCAGCTAGAACACAGAATGATAGAATCTTTGAGTTGGAAGGGAACAAAACACCCAACTAGTCCAACCCCATGCCATGCAGGAATACATAATTAAAGCACCCCTGAAAGATACCCATCCAACCTCTTGTTAAAGACTTCCAAAGATGGAGAGACCACCACTGTTTAAGGCACTCTATTCCACTGTCAAATAGCTCTTATAGAAAAAAAATCTTTCTAATGTTTAGGTGGAGTCTCTTCTTGCAGTGAACAGTGATAGTCTTTGCATGATTTGAACCAGCAGTGTGTCAAGCATTAGGTAATGTGAGACAGCAGCCTCATGCTGCAGATGTGGGGCCTAGAAGAGAGGAAAGACAGAGTACCCTGCGCCATATGGCCTCTCCTGTACACATATAATGAGGCCTCTGATTTCTGTGGTTTTCAGCCCTTTGCCCTCCATATAATTCAGCTCTCTGAATTGCCATTGACCATGGTGGCTGGGGCTTCTGGAAGCTGAAGTCCGAAACATCTGAAGGACCAAATATTGGTAACAATTGTTGTGCAGTTGTGTGGGGGCGGAGTAAATAGATCAGAGGGCCTCAAAAGAAATCCCATAATATCTCATCACCTCTACCACTGTCTGCTCACATGCATTAAGCTTGATCTTTCTCTGTTTCTTCATTATTACTCAATTTCTTCTTCATCGTAGGGCACTGGCTGCAGACAGTACACTGGACAAGTTGGTGAGGATGATGTAGATGGCATAGACATGGCATATCGTGTACTTGCTGATCATGCCCGAACCATCACTGTGGCCCTTTCTGATGGTGGAAGGCCTGACAACACTGGAAGGGGGTAAGGGTGCATGTGATTTTTCTCTTCATGCCAGTTGTGTGGAACTTGCATTGAGGACCTGTGTAAAAAAGGATGCAGCTGTGGCTAAACTGATGAGAAACTCTAACCTAGATCTAGTCTCTGATCCCAACTAAATGAGGCCCAGTGAATCTATTACTGAATGCTAGGTCAACACATAATGTAAATCCCATTCATTTGGCACTTGTACTCTAATCGAGGCTAACAGTTGGATCCCTGGATTATCTGATTATCTGCTGAGATCACTGTTGGGCGCCCTCCTGTGTATACTAGTGTCCATAGAACTTTGTTTAGTTGGAACCCATAGAGAGGGCTCTCCTGACAGCTGTACCTGGCCTGTAGAATTCCTTCCTGGTGGAGGCCATTCTCACCTCTCACTAACGGCCTCCTATGCAGTGGTCAAAACCATCCTTTTGTTTAAGAAGGTTTTTGTGCAGCAAATGATTGCTTGCTCATTGAAGTGGTTTTGATTGCTGGACTTTTGATAGTTGGTTGTACTTTTCATCTTTTCTCTCTCTACTGTTTTAATGTTTTAGTATTCACTTTCTACTGCTTTATTGTATTTACTGATGTTGTCAAGTGGTTTTCAAAATGATCATGTTACTGTTTTAACCTGTGGTATCAGTTACCTTGGGCTTGCTAAGGATAAAGCAGTAGTGAACTGAGAACTGTCTGAATTGAGAGTTCAGGGGTATCCCCCACACATCCATGATTGATTATGTCGGGCCTTGGCTAGACCACTGTGTTTTCTGTCCCAGGCATGAGCTGGGCTCAGTACACTGTAGAAAGTGCCTTCTGCTTGGTCAGATGTCTTATCCATCAGCCCCAGGATTGTCTGCTTTGATAGCAGCCGGTATATCAACTAGCCTTTCTGTTTGACATGGAAAAAGGCTAGAATCCCATATGGGACCTTTTGAATGTAAAGCATGTGTTCTGTTGGCGGGTTATGGTCTCTTCCATATCACTAGGGAAGATAACACTAATTTTGTTCATTTATTTGAAGACAAAAGAATGATGTTTCAGTAATCCTTGATCTTGTCAGGAATGACTGAATTACGGGGTAAAGATGGTACTAATGAGCTGCAATCCTGGATGGCTCGGCCTAGCATAGTATGTCCTCATGTGGACTTACGTTAGACTAAACTGTATACCAAATCCCATGACTTACTGAACAGCTTCTGAAACACCCCTGCATGGCCATTCTGTGCCTTGTGGGGAGTGGATAGCATAGCAGAAGAAAATGTCTATCTCGCCCTATTCAGACATGAAATGATTATAGCAGCACTGATATTGCTGAAGGAAACTGGTGGATTTTCATGTGAAATGTCATGTGAAATGTCACATCTAATGATCTAGCATAGCCAGACATTTCTCTGATTCCTCCTGCTCCCAACAAGGCACAGAATGGCTATGTAGGAGTGGAGAGCTCAGAGGCTGACAATAAGTTGACAGGGGCTTTGGGTGAGCCCTGAAGGAAGTACCTCCGCAGCACCCCAGGAAGGATCTATGCATGCATAAGGAAACTTATGCATGTGCATGTCCCTAACAGGATGCAAGCCATGATCTGTTAATTGGGCAGCATGAAAGCTGGGACAATACCAATGAATTTGGGGTCTGAGTGTTTGCCTTGGGTGCAAAGGCTGATCTCTGCCTGCTTTCTCTTGCCCTTGTGCAGGTATGTTTTAAGGCGCATTCTTCGTCGTGCGGTGCGCTATGCCCATGAGAAACTCAATGCTCCCAAAGGATTCTTTGCCACATTGGTTGATGTAGTGGTGGAATCACTGGTAAGCTTTTAAGGTGGTTCTCTCCAATAGCTGTTGAGGCTTACAGGGAGGGAGGGAGGGCTCCTTGCTTTGGCCTAACAGCTCTTACTGTTTTCAGGGTGGTGCCTTTCCTGAACTGACAAAAGACCCAGAGATAGTGAAAGATATTATCAATGAAGAAGAAATTCAGTTCTTGAAGACACTCAATAGAGGACGACGCATCCTTGATAGGAACATTCAGAGCTTGGGGGACAGCAAAATTATTCCTGGTGAGAAAGTGAATGCTGTCATATGCAATGCTTGCTTATGAGTCGCTCCATGGCCTTTAAGCATGTTGAGCCAAACTGCCTGCTGCTTCAGAGCAGTGCTCCATCCTTTAGTGTCCCAGGTATCAAGGTGTCTGTGTGGAACTGTGTGGATTCCTCTTTCCTCACTTAAAATATTATGAACACTTGGGCCTTAAGCAGGAGTGTTCCTGTAGACAAAGGAACTAAACATATGGACAATACAATTCTCCAGGTATTAATTTTGTTTTTAAAAATTTATTGCTGGGTTTTAATTGATCCTTTGTGAGCTGCCTTGGAATCTCACTCCAGGAGAAAGATGGCATATAAATGAAATCAGTAAAATATAATGAATGAGCTATTACTCCCAACATATTTCATTATTGGCCAGGCCGGCTGCAGCTGATGGGAAATGGATACAGCAATATCCAGAGAGCAGCAGGTTCCAAAGGTCTAATCTAAGCACAAGTTACAAAATTGGTGCACTGGGGGTCAGAGGTAAGTTGCAAAGTGGCCCACTTTCCACTGCATGTGTGGTTGGAGGAACAAAAATGCAAAACTGCTACTTCTACTTCATCCCCTTCTTTTTTCACCTCTGATTAGGTAATAAACAGCAATTTCCATAAGCCATCTTAACTCCTATGTATGTGTCTCATCACAACAGTTCTTATTCATTTGTATTTTGCCTATGCTCCTTCTTGTACAGGATTTGAGCAGGCATTCCTTCTTGCCCTTTTAAACCACACATTCAAAGTATCCACAGTTCCACACATTTGCTCACCAAGGGTGAGTGTTCAGTTCCCTCTGGTAAGAAGGCCCCACAGGACCCTCTGACAAACTACAACTTAGGCTGCTGTCTGTAAACAAAAAGGATTAGTAGATACATCCGTTTTTTTATAGTTCCTTATCCAAGTCTTGTTCACAAATGAAGGAAGAGTCCAGCTCTTTTTCAAGCCTTCTGTGCTTGATAGAGAGCTTGAGGAATTGGCAAGGAAAAACAGAAATGTGGCTAGTAAGTCAAAGTCACATTTATGAACTCTGCAGAAATCCCACAAGAGAGAACTTGGGCTAGTGGTATGATATGCCAGTAGTTTGGCTGTTGTCTCTTCCTTTCTCATCCCCCTCCAGGAGATACTGCATGGCTGCTGTATGACTCCTATGGTTTCCCTGTGGATCTGACTGGGCTCATTGCAGAAGAGAAGGGCCTCAAAGTTGACATGGAGGGTTTTGAAGAGGAGAGGAAGAATGCTCAGGTGGGGCTTGGAGGTCAATATTATGCTCTCCAGGGCATCTCAGAAGAAGCTTAAATGTTTTGATGCAAGGACTGAACTTTTTTTTTAATGCAAAACAAATTTAAATATTATGTGTATGCAGACTGTACATAGTCCAGTTGCACATTCCACCTGTGAGGAATCATAGCATGTCTGTTAAAAGCTGATCAGGAGGGTTTTAAACTGAGTTCGGGCAGGGAGGGAGACAGTATTATTCGGGGAAGGAATTCAGCAAGTGCTGGGCAGAAAAGACCAAATGTTATAGACAGAGCAGCCTAAGTAGTACTAGGGACCAACAGTGGGAGGAAAAGCAACTTGTGGGAAGGGCACATGGTCTTAAATGTCTCTACACCAATAAACAGAGCATGGGAAATAAACAAGATGAACTGGAACTCTTAATAAAACGAAATGAATATGATATAATAGGCATCATTGAAACCTAGTGGGATAAGTCTCATGATTGGAATGTAGTAATAGGAGGGGTATAACCTATATCAAAGAAATAGACCAAACAAAGAAGAGTAGCTTTATATATCACATGTTTTCACCTGTGAAGAGGTCCATGACTTAAATCCAGGAAGCCAGGTCAAGAGCATCTGGGTAAGAATTAAAGGAACGAGAAACAGTAGGGATGTCATTGTGGGGTTCTACTGCACACTCGAAGCCAGCCTGAGGATTTGGATGATACCATCCTAGAGCAGATGACCACATGTTCAAAAAAGAGAGATGCAGTAGTAATGGGAGATTTCAATTATCCTGATATATGTTGGCAGTCAAATTCTACCAAGACCACATGAGCCAACAAGTTCCTCACTTGCCCTGCAGACAATTTCATGGTCCAGGAGGTGGAAGAGGCTACAAGGGGATCAACTATTTTAGATCTGATCCTGACCAACAGGGATGACCTTGTTAATGGGGTAGAAATAGTGGGATCCTTAGGTGGGAGTGACCATGCTCTATTGGAATTTGTCATTCAGTGGAAAAGGAAAGCCAAGTGTAGCCAGACACACATTCTAGAATTTAAAGAAGCTGATTTCTGTAATCATAGGGAATTACTGGCTGAAGTTTTGTGGTCAAGAATACTGAGAGAGAAAAGAGTTCATAACCGATGGAGTTTCTTAGAAGTGAGACACGAAGGCGCAATTTAATGTCCCAATAAGGAGAAAAAAATGGGAGGTGTCAAAAGAAACCAGAATGGTTGACTAAAGAACTCTCAGCTGAGCTAAGTGTTGAAAGAAACATGTACAGGAAATGGAAAAATGGTGAAACCACCATAGAGGAATTCAAACATCTGCCAGGATATGTAGGGAGAAGATCAGAAAAGCTAAAGCACAAATGAACTCAGGCTTGCCCAAGAGATTAAAAGCAACAAAGGGTCTTTTTTAGAGATGTCTGCAACGAAAGGAAAAACAAGGAAATGATAGGGTCACTGGGTGGAGAAGATAGTCAAGTACCGATAGGGGAGCAGAGGAAGGGCTGAACTACTCAACACCTTCTTTGTCTCAGTTTTCTCCCAAAAGGAAAGAAGTACTTAACCGGGAGCAAGGGGGTGGAGAGCAAGTGGGGAAGTCGGAAAAAGGTAGCCCAGAATAGGTAGAGAAGTAGTACAGGAATACCTGGCTACTCTAGATGAATTCAAGTCTCCAGGATCAGATGGATTACATCCAAGGAGATTAAACGAACTGGCAGAAGTAATTCCAGAACCACTGGCAGTAATCTTTGAGAATTCTTGGATAACAGGTGAAGTCCCAGCAGACTGGAAGAGGGCACATATTGTCCTTATCTTCAAAAACGGGGGGGAAAAGGGCCCAAATAATTATTTCCTGGTCAGCCTAACATCTATACCCAGAAAGTTTTTAGAGCAGATCATTAAACAGCCAGTTTGTAATTACTTAGAAAATAGTGCTTTGATCACTAAAAGTCAACATGGGTTTCTCAAAAACAAGTCATGCCGGGCTAATCTCTTGTTATGATAGAATTACGAGCTTGATAGATGAAGGGAGTACTGTGGACATAGCATATCTTGATTTCAGTAAGGCCTTTGACAAAGTTCCCCATGATATGCTTCCAAAAAAGCTAGTGGGCTAGACAGTATTACTGTTAGGTGGATTTGTAATTGATTGACTGACCAAACCCAAAGGGTGCTCACCAATGGCTGCTTTTCATCCTGGAGAGAAGTGACTAGTAGGGTACCACAGGGTTCTGTCCTGGGCCCAGTCCTATTCAACATCTTCATCAGTGACTTGGATTAAGGAATAGAAGGCATGCTGATCAAATTTGCAGATGGTACCAAATTGGGGTGGGGGGGGTGCTAATACGCCAGAGGGCCAGATCAAAATCAAAATGACCTTAATAGGAGCTGGGCCAAAGCTAACAAAATGGATTTCAACAGAGAGAAATGTTAAGTCCTACACTTAGGCAGAAAAAAATGGAATGCACAAATATAGGATGGGGGACACATGGCTGAATAACAGTACACATGAAAAGGATCTAGGAGTCTTAGTAGACCATGAGCTAAACGTGTCAGCCATGTGATGTGGCAGCCAAGAAAGCCGATGTGATTCTTGGTTGCATCAATAGGAGCATGGTGTCTAAATCAAGGGAGGTAATAGTACCACTCTATTCTGCTTTGACTAGACCTCATCTGGAATACAGTTCTAGGCATCTCTTTTTTAAAAAAGAATATTGGCAAGCTGGAACATGTCCAAAATGGTGAAGGGTCTGGAAGCCATGTCCTGTGAGGAGCGGCTTAGGGAGCTGGATATGTTTAGTTTAAGAGGGGACATAATAGCCATGTTTAAATACTTGAAGAGATGTCATGAGGAAGGAGCGGACTTGTTTTCACTGCTCCAGAGATTAGGACAAGGAGCAATGGATTCAAATGACAGGAAAAGAGATTCTACCTAAACCTCAGAAAGAACTTCCTGACGATCAGAGCTGTCCAGCAGTGGAATATGCTGCCTCGGAATGTGGTGGAGTCTCCTTCTTTGGAGGTTGTTAAGCAGAGGCTGGATGGCCATCTGTTGGGAGTGCTTTGATATGAGTTCCTGCATGGCAGGAGGTTGGACTGGATGGCCCCTCTGGTCTCTTCCAACTCTGATTCTGTGATTCTATGTTAAAAAATATATTATACAGTGATATTGTTGGGGGGTAAAGGGTTGCTACCACTTAATTTATTGGCTCCACCAAATTAGATGCTCCTGCTTTAACTTTCACATCCTCCTACTACATTCTATTAGTCAGTATTACTTTATTTATATATACATTTATTTAATACGCTGGCTTGGTGAGACCCATGATTTATAAAAATGTAGCTAAAATCAATCATGATAGTAAAAGACAAATAAGTAATTTAATTAACACCAGCAGTGAATTAAAAACAGTTCTAAAAGATTTAAAGTGTAACAGATGAGGAAAAGGTGCAGCACCTCCAGTGAAAGACCCTTCCACAACAGCCTTTTAAGGCCAAAAATCTCAATAGGTCTTTGGTAAAAGGGAAATTAGCTGTTCCTTGTAAGCAGCCCTAACGAGCATTCTTGCCACAGTGTTTTAGACCCACTGAAATTTCTGAATGTTTCCTACAGGCAGCACAACATAGTGTGTCACATTTATCCAGAAGGGATGCAGTCAAGGCATTTGTCGTCATGGTCAGAACAGACACCTCCCAAACTGAGTGCAAGTGATATACTAATTTTAACTGTGGAAATGCATTCCTGACCAAAGCTGAAATATAGCTGTGGTCTAGGAGTACACACAACCTGTAAACATGTATCGTCGGGGGAGAGTAACCCTATCCAGCACAGGCTGATTTTTCACTGATTTTCATCTGTCTTTTGACTGACCAGAAGCGCCTTCTTTTCTTGCTTCATTTTGTTTGACCTGTTCTATTCCATTCTTACCACCAAAACATGTTTCTGGGAATTAGTTGGGAAGTAGAGCAGGAGAACATTACATAGGCCAGAAAGATTCTTGCACATGGATCACATTTTCAGAGGCCAGGGATTGGGTAGAGGACAGGATGATAATCCCTCCATATATAAACTGACATAAAGGTCAATCCTTAGCATCTCTAGGAAAAAGCTCAGTTGTCTGAGATCTTGTAGAAAGTCACTACCTAGCAAAATAGGCAGCGCTATCCTGTATATAGATATGGATTTAATTTAATTTAATTCTTTTGAATTGTAGATGAGGGTACCCATGAGGCCCAACACTACAGCACTGGCCAAACTGAGTAGATGAATCAGTCAGCAATCTGGGTGGGAGGCAGCCCCATGTAAAAATCAGGAAGTACGTCAAAATATTTAAATATCTAAATTTAGTGCAGAGAAGGCATGGGCGACAGTACAGAAAAAAATGCATCTCTGATACTTACTGAAGTAATTCTGCAGACGAACAAATACTTTGGATTTCATCTAAGCCAAAGTTAATTAATGATGAACCAATTAACACAATGAAAGTTCATATGTAGAGATGGACCAGTCACCCACAGTTCTATGGCAGACCTCCTCCAGTGTGATACCCTCCAGATGTTTTGGACTGCAACTCTCATATTCTCTGGTGGATGGCCATGCTGGCTGAGGCTGTTGGGAGCGGTCATCCAAAATGTCTGAAGGGTAATACATTAGAGAAGGCTACTTGATGACCAGGGCTTGGGTTTTAGATACTGTTCAGTCTCACATAAATGTGTTTTATTTACACCAGTCTGTGGGAATTTTCAAGACCTACATTTGGACTAGCTGTTGAGTTTTCTGTATCCTTTCTTCCGTTGTTCTCTCAGGCAGTTTTGAAATTACATTGCGTTTGGTACTGCTGGCCTTAGTCTATTGAGAGTTTCTTTTACCTATTGGTTTGTTACATTCCCAGCTGAAATCCCAGGGCAAGGGAGGAGGTTATGAAGATCTCATCATGTTGGACATCTATGCTATTGAGGAACTCCGCTCCAAGGGACTGGAAGCCACTGATGACTCTCTGAAATACAACTACTCATCTGATCCCAGTGGCAACTATGGTAGGTTTTAAGCTGTTTCCTATAATGCAGTTGCTTCTCTCACATTGGGGAGATGGGTTGACTCAGAGAAGGTCAGAAAAACTGTCTTCAGCGGGTCAAGTGTAGCAGCTTTTATAATTTGTTCTCCTGGAAAGCTGGATAGTAGAGGAAATTAAACAAATAGCTGGATGACAAATTTATAGACTAGGGGTTTTTTTTTAATAACTAAGTTTGGTTTAGTGATTTTGGTTTAGAAGATTCCTTCCAAATACTTAGCTCTGTGTTTAAGGCAGAAGGGTGGGGAAGGTGCAGCTCTGGGGCTGTATGTACACCTGCCCACCATCAACAGCTCTTTTTGTACCTCTGGACCCATCCAGAGCCAGCATGATATAGTGTTTTGGGTGTTGGACTATGACTCTGGAGACCAGGGTTCAAGTCCCTGCTCAGGCATGGCAGTCTAATGGATGACCTTTGGCAAATCACACACTCTCAATCTCAGAGAAAGACAGTGGCAAAGCCCCTCTGCACAAATCTCAGCTTAGGGTTTCCAGAAGCTGGACATGACTTGAAGGCACACAACAACAACAAACCCAACCCAGAATCTTTTCCTGACCTCCCAAAAGCATGAATGGACTCTTCTGGAAGTCGCCAGGGGCAGCAATTCACCTTTTTACTACATTGCATAGCTTGCCTATTTGTTTTAACATAAAAAAACTCATTTTTCAAAGCCAGCAGTTGACTTCTGGCTACTTTCACATTTTTTTGCATTTGGTTTTTTGGTATTATTGACATTCCCCAGATTTCCTGGACTAGATGGTATTGCCTGCAAAACCCTGCAGGTTGTCCTCCTCTAGTTTCAGTGAGTGATAGAGCATCTGTTTGGTACTCCAGAAAACTCAAGTTCATTCCATGGTGCCTTATGAGCAGGGATGGAAGAACCCAGGAGAGCCCAATTTCCAGTTGAGATAGAAAATATTGAACGGTCCTTACAGAAGTCTAAATAAACTGATTTCTGTATTCCTAGAAAGAAAAATAATGTTTTGCTTTAAGGTGGTTGTTAATAAAGTAGTACAGGCATACCTCATGTTTTCCTGGGCATTACTTCTTTAACAGTAAATTTGGTATCGGAGGCAGAGATAACATGGCAAGAATTAAGAATAGGTTCCTACATCACAAAAAAGAGCAGTTCAGTGTGTTTCAGCAAACCTTTTAACCGAAACAGATAGTACACAAGGAAATGAAACAACAAGATTAGGTAAGCCTTGCATAAGTAAATGACAATATTTTGAACCTACTTGAACCTACTTCTGCTGAAATGCATGCAAGGATAATTTTTTTCTTTCACCAGCCTCCGTTTTTCTTCTGCTTTCTGTGAGAGTGCCAACTCACAGACCTATGGTTTTTTTAATGTGTTGGGTATCTGGTGAGGCAGGCTTATTTGGTTTCACCTTTTATCTCTGTTTTACTGTTCATGCGTGCTTAGCAAGGGATTCTGGAGACAGCTGCTGTTTACCTTTCCTGTTACAGAGGCACACACAGCTGCAGTAGATTGGCTAGGGTAGAATCCTGCTGTTTCCTAGCTCAAGCTTTATTGCATTGTTTACTACAGACACACAGTTGCAATGCAACATGAAAAGTCTGTTTCTCCAGCACTCCTTCATCTCCTTTTCTTGCTGGTACTGCTAAAAAAAACCATACAAGTTAGCCAGTGGATGAAGAGGAAAAACAGGACTGAGGGGTGTAAAAAGCTTTCGAAAAAAAGAGTTTCATTGCCAGAGGCTTTGTAAACTGAGGTATGCCTGTATTTTGAAATGTTCATTAGTTAATGTTTTCCCACACTTTCTTATCAAGGGTTTTTAAAGGAAGTAAAGACACTCTGGTTATGAGTGATAACTTGTGCCCCAGCATATTTAAAATGCTACATTCATCAAACATCACATCAATTTTGCTGATTTCTCTTTTCTGTTTTGCTTTGCTGTTTCTTAGAGAAGTAAAGGACCTTTTCTGACCTGAACCTCACTGTTCTTTTCCAATGTGTAGAGTTCAACAGTCCTGTCGCCACTGTGAAAGCCCTTCGCCAGGAAAAGATGTTTGTGGATGAAGTGTCTACAGGCCAGGAGTGTGGGGTCGTGCTGGACCAAACCTGTTTTTATGCTGAGCAAGGAGGACAGATCTATGATGAGGGCTACCTTGTTAAGGAGGATGAAAGCAGTGAAGATGTAAGGCTGGGTTAAAAGTATGAGTGGTAACACTTGGTGCTCAGAATTTCATATTGGAGAGGGTGTTTTGAAAGTCAAACCCACGAATGTGAAGGGTTGACTGTTCAGCCTAGAGCACCTGATATTCATTGGCAATCTCCCATCCAACTACTCACCAGAACTGACCCTGCTTAGCTTCCAAGATCAGATGAGATCTGGTGCCTTTAGGGTATTTCACATACCTGATGTTTAAGTAGTACTTCAAAGGCCATCCTTTGGTTGCGCAATCTTCAGAGACAGAGTGGGGCCTCTTCTGTGGTTGTGTCTCAACTCCCTAAACTACCTTTCACGGACAAATTTGGGAGGTGCAAGTATTTCCATCACGTAGGTGCCAAGTTATTATCTTTTTCCCCTGTGCTTTTCATAATTGGGGTGCTACTTGTAGCTTCTTGTCATTCTTATCATTTTGCTAATCAAGGAGATAGTTCCTGTTGTATTTTTTCTGGTGTTTTTATTCTTTGTAGTGTAACTTTTTAACCTTTTAAAATCCAGATCTCATCCTTCATTAATTTTGTAAGTCCCTTTGTAGCAGAAAAATGTCATAATCTATTTAAAGATACATCAGTCTCTGATGTTGTTTGGAGTTTCCAGCTGTGGGGGTGAATATTGCATGATTGATGGAAAGAACTGCCTTCTGATTCTATTTCTGCCCCTTCTAGTAGTCAGCCAACACTTGTTTTTTGGTTTCTGCAGAAGACAGAGTTTACAGTGAAAAATGTACAAGTGCGTGGAGGTTATGTCCTCCATGTGGGCACAGTATATGGAAGCCTGAAGGTGGGAGACACTGTACGGTTATATATTGATGAGGTAAGTGACTCATGTAGGATCAAAGGAACTCTATTTGTCATCCAGGATCAAAGTATTTTGAGTTTATTTAGCGTATTCATACATTGTCTGTCAGCCAAAGGTTCCCATTCCATCCTGTTATAAAGTTATTCATTCCATTCCATTTTTATGTTGTCCTTCCTCAAATATGGTTATAAAGTACATTACCTGGTTTCTTTCCTGCACTGCAACAATTTCACCTTAACAACAACCCTGTTAGTTTGATTGGCTGAGGGAGTAATTATCTCAGTATGATGCAGAAATTTTGATGACAAAGTGAAGATTTAATCCTGGATGTCTGATGCTCTTAATTACTATGCTACCATAACATATGGTATCAGGAGTTGCAGAAGAATATTTGGTGACCAAGATGGCTTACATTTGTATTCTCAGGTACTGCAATTTCAGACATTAGTTTGGAAATTAATTGTCACACTGCCCCATTCATAGGTGTCAACCTCTAACTATTTCTTCCACTGTCCCTGCTAGTTGAGGCAACTCAAGCAAAGGCCTTTTTTGGTGGCAGTACCCTGCCTTTGGCACACTGTCACAAGCATTGTTTGCCTGACATGCAGGTTAGTGGATTTTCAGGCAGCAAGCTAAGACATCTTTTGCTTGCCCAGACCTAAATTGGTTGAATAAACATCTATACAGTTCTTTGATGGTTACATTTGTTTTTTAAACTTCTCTGCCTGTGTTCGGGGCTTTAACAACATTTACAAATGCCATAATCTTTGTTGCTGCTTCTGTGTCATTTTTTTAGAAATGATTTTTAAAAAACATTCCTTGATCTGATAGAAAAAATAATGTGTACTAAATAAAACAAGATTGTGATACCCAAATATAAGTGGTTTACTGTGTGTGAACCCAGCTTTATGGAGAGAAACATTGAAAAGAGATGATGCAACTTTGAACTGAGTTGTTTTTGGATTGGTTCACCCGTGCATGTTGCTAGTTGATGACTTGTATGTGTAAATGGGTTATCACAGATCTATTCCCCACCCGCACTTGACAAACAGAACTTGCGTGTCAATTAGCATCATTTCTTGATGGTGTACCCACCATAGAAGACTGGAACAGATAAGTCTATTGATGTACATATTTGTGTAAAGTAGCCCTTAATATCTCTCCCTTTCTAAAAACAATACTTTCTCCCATCTCTTACAATTAAAACAGTGGGTAATTTGGGGGCGGATCAAATCTTGATTAAAATTTAATATATTTACCAGTGTCAGCTTAAAATTGTTCTATGGGCAAGAGGTAGGCTTTAGGCCACCTTTAGGAAAGGCATTTTTATTTGTTTGTTTTGTTTTATTTGCAACGAATAAATACTGTTGGACTATTAATACAATGATCTCTGTGTTTATAACAAGGATCCTTCCATCCTCCCACCCCACTTTTCTGTTGAACACCTCCCTCCTGTCTATTTCTGCCTTGCAGCCAAGGAGAAGGCCAGTCATGAGCAACCACACTGCCACTCACATCCTCAACTTTGCCTTACGTGCTGTGCTGGGGGAAGCTGATCAGCGGGGTTCCTTGGTTGCTCCAGACAGACTCCGGTTTGATTTCACTGCCAAAGGAGCTATGTCTACCGAGGAAATCAAGAAGGCAGAAGAAATTGTGAATCAGATGATTCAGGAAGCCAAGGTATGATGGGAAAGGATATCATTTCCACTGATGTATTAAAGTTGCTGAGTCCAAATTATGTCCACCAACTTTCTTATGTGCCAACCTTCAATTTAACTGTTCATCTAATTGCCATAGGTGAGTAGATGGAATTCCTTGCAGGGAGGTGAGCCAACTGGTGGAGGAACACATTTCTCCATCCCTATTTGACCAGCCTGCCAGGATTCCCTGCTGACAAGAGAGGAAGCAAGCCCCCTTTTTCCACAGTCAGCACAAAAACCGAAGATCTGGCAGAAAAGAGACAGCAACACACACTCAGAAACACACACACACATATTCAACCTGCTCAGAGGCTAGTAACTTTTCTGGATTTATATGCAAGGCAGGCATGAAGCATACTGAGTTGAGCTCCAGATCCTCAGAGCTTTGGCAAACTTTCTGTACTCTGAAGCTCAGCTATGTTTTTGACAAAAAGGCTTCACTCTGACAGCCTTTCTCAGAGAATTTCTTTTTTTGTGCCACAGATTTGTTGAAAACATGCTCATTGTGTGGGCTTTTTAATTCAGTTTTTGATCTCTGCACAAGACAATAGATGCATACATAAAAATAAACAGCAGTTTATCTTTTGCTTTTTGCTTGTGTTATCTCAGGAACATATCTTAGTTATCTTAGATAATACATCATTCTGCAGTGTAGAACAGTATTGCAATAGTCCTGCAGTACAGAGCAGTAGTGTTCTTTGCTTTTCTTTGCTCATATGCCTATATTTGACCAGATGGAACTCATCTGCCATAGACTTCCCCAGTCTAGCTTGACAGGGGGTTGGTCTGGATGGCCTTTGTGGCCCCTTCCAACTCTAAGATTCTGTGATTCTAAGATGAGAATTGTAAGCTGAGGATGCCTGGTTGGAGAAGACCTGAGTCTAGTATAACATTACAAAAAACTGATTAGAACAATCCCTTTGTTACAGACGTGAGATTAAGGATTTCTACATAAAGGAGTTTAAAGTGAAGTTGGCATTAATAGCTCTAGGTTATCTAAATGATCTTAGCCATCTCTGAGTTTAAAATGAACTTGACATTAATTGCTGTAGCTTAGCTAAGTGAGGTCTGGCCTCTGAATTACTCATCTATGGACATGTTGGCCTGGATATGTTCTGGAAGTTCTTTTAAGAACAACTGTTCTGAGTTTGGTTATTCTTCACCAGAACTAGCTTTCTTTTATCTTTATTGTGGTCTGTTCCCCAGGTAGTATATGCCAAGGATTGCCCACTGGCAGCCGCCAAAGCCATTCAGGGCTTACGAGCAGTGTTTGATGAGACCTACCCTGACCCTGTCCGTGTTGTTTCGATCGGCATACCCATTGAGGAAATGCTGGCTGATCCTTCTAGTGCTGCAGGGGCCATCACATCTGTTGAATTCTGTGGAGGAACGTGAGTATAGGCAGAGGGCCCAGGAAGTAAAAGATGATTCTTGTCCATAGAAAAAGAGCTGTGTTCCACATGCACAGTTCTGTTGAACAGAAATATTTAGAAGCTGTTGAGTACAGTCTTTCTACTATGCACAAAACTTAAAGTGGGTGGATAAGTACCAGTTGCTTGTTCACACATGCATGTGTTTTGCATCAAGTTTAAAGAATCTACAAAAAGCAGCAGACTGTGAATCTGTTGTTGCTGCTGCTGCTGTTGTTGTTGCTGCTGCTGCTGCTGTTGTTAAAGCACCAGCAGAATTGACTTCTGAGCAATTAGTACTGTAGACTGTGAATCTTAAGACTACAGCTCAGGGTTGCTTGGTGTTTCCTAGAGAAAGTGTTAGTGCCTAGTCTCTGTAGCCAGATTATTTCAGTTGGTAACATCTCTTGCCTCAGCACTGCTTGTGGAATTGCTAAGTCCCTACTGTTTTCACAGGCATTTGCAGAACTCCAGCCATGCTGGCCACTTTGTAATTGTGTCAGAGGAAGCAGTTGCAAAGGGCATCCGGAGAATAGTGGCAGTCACTGGAGCAGAAGCTCAGAAGGTGAATGGAAGGGGAATGGGAAGATGTTTGATGAAATGTTAGTTACGAAGCTTGGGGAAGTTACTTTTTTGGACTACAGCTTCCAGAACCAGCTGGCAAACATGACTGAGGGATTCTGGGGGCTATAGTCCAGAATGATTTTTTTTCAATTTCTAACAAGTAGATCAAACTGACAGAGGTGTGTGTGTATGTATGTATGCACATGCACACATTTATATACATGTATGTGTACATACACACTTCACACAGATCCTATTTGGCTGAGTGAACAGTGCTTCACTATGCCTTGGGTTGATCTCTGGTCATTTTGGCATGCTGGAGTGTAAAAGTCACCTCTTTTTATCTGCTGATTAATTGGAATTATGAACTCTTTTCATTCCCCTCCCCAAGGCACTGAGGAAAGTGGATAGTCTTAAAAAGCTGCTTGCTGACCTACAAGCCAAGGTGGAGATTCAAACTGCTCCAAACAAAGAAGTCCAACGTGAAATTGCAGACCTTGGTGAGGTATGAGAAATGGGGGGAAGGAAAAGGTGATTGCAGCACTTTACTCAGAATTCATATCATGTTGTTCATTTCACATTGGGACTGGACTGGATGACCCCTGTCAACTCTATGATTCTATGATTCTATCTGACTGCCAACTAAAGCAGCACCAGCTCACCAGAGGCTGATTGGGAATCTTCTGGTCTTCTTGTGTTGATTTCTTGGTAGGGCTGTATGAACCTCACCAGAGCATCTTAAAATGATCTTTACAGGATGTACAAATTCTGAGAGCCTGATTAATTGTGCAAAATTATTTTGCATTACTCTGTTTATCTGTGGCATGACCAATTACTGCAAACCATGAAAAAGGAACCAGGAACTTTGCAAGTACTGAAGCAGACCCTCACCATCCTCTTTAGGTCGTTGGTGCATTTCTAAGATTAAAGCAGGTGCTGGCCATGTTTCCCTGCAAAGAATCCTGAGGGCTGGAAATCTGTTTAGTGAAAGCTGAGATTCTAAAGTGGTAAATTCTTCTCTTGTACACTGTGATCGTATATTTGAAAAAAAAAAGGGAGCTCTGCTTATGGTGATGGGAACAGAGCATATTGGGATGTCCCTGTTAAAGTTGAGCTATTATGATTTGAAATTCTTCCATCTGCAGACCCTGGCAACTGCGGTCATTCCACAGTGGCAGAAGGATGAACTCAGAGAGTCCCTCAAAGCACTAAAGAAGATTATGGATGATCTAGATCGTGCCTTTAAAGCTGACATCCAGAAACGAGTAAGCAGCTAATGTCATTTCCTTCTCTTTCCATGATTGTGTACAAAGGGTTCATCTGCACACACTGCTATGTTTCTAGATGGCTAAAGGTATACAAGAAGGACCTATGCCTCCATTTTCAACAGAGCTGTAACTGTATCTTTTACTGTGTGGCTGTTGCCATCATATGCTGGTGTTTCTCCTTCAGTTTCTTTCACCATTCCATCAGAAAAGATGGTCTTGAAACTGAGACTCTTTGGTTGTTATCGGCAGGGACCAGAGTGGATTGTCTCACATATGCTTAGATAGTACTATATTAGCCTTTGCTTTTTAGAAGCCAGTCTATGAGCTAGTCTTGGCCAAAACCAGGGATGGGACAAGTGTGACCTGTGAGCCATTTTTGTGGCCCCCAGTGCTCTGCAGGGGTCAAAAAAATGCTCGCTGGGGAGCATAGGAGCACTTTCACAATGTTTATGGGTGTCTTGGGCTAATTTAGGTGCAGGACAGGCCTTTTCTTGAAGCAGGAAATGAACAGGTTGTGACTTCCGCTCAAGTCCTTCTATTAAAAGAAGCCACTTCTAAGCCTAAATGGCCTGAGAGTGCCAAAAAAAATGGTTGAGACACACCACATGCTCTAAAAGCTATGTGGAAGCAAAAAAATAATTTATTTTATTTTATTAATTAATTAATTATGTGTTTCTGGCGCAGAGGCTGTGCATAATTTCTGTCTCACCTCCACTATTGTATACAACTTCTTTGTCCTAGAAGCTCTCTGTCAGTTTTGTGTTCTGTTACCAATACCCTGCTAGAGATCAAAATGTCATGGGGGGGGGGGCTCCTCTTGCGCAACTTCCACATGCATGAATGCAAGCTTGCAGAATGTATCGTGTCCCACTATAGCCAATGGATGTGAGGTGCATGTGCCTGCACTGCCTTGGGCACGTGCACATCGCATCCATTGATTATAATGGGATGGGATGCTTTATGTTGTTTTACATGGGGGTTCCTGGAATAGAAGCCCTGCACATACAGCAGGCCATTGTATTAAAACTGCCTCTCTGTGTGTGTTACTTGCTTCTTTTTTCTATCATTGGCATTTCCAAGGTAGTTAATGGGCCCAGTCAGTTCTTATTTGACTGTTCCCATAGGTTCTTGACAAGACGAGACAGCTTATTGAGGCTCACCCTAACCAGCCATTGGTCATTTTGGAAATGGAGAGTGGAGCTTCTGCAAAGGTAACTCACCTGAGTGGTGATAACATCCCTTCTCCTCGCCCTTCCCAAACACCAGTTGTTTTAATAAAGCAGACACATTGGAGGGAGAATCAGGTAATTGAAAAATGTATTTTTTGGGATGAAAAATCCCCCACTATTTTGTGAGACCACAACTCCCAGAATCCCCCAGCCAGTGTGGCCACTGGGGGATTCTGGGAGTTGTGCTCCCATAAAATAACTTTTCCAAGCTCTAAAGGGAACCTCCATATTGTCCTGCATGCAGCAGTCCCAGCACAAATGTAAGTATACAAGCTGCCTTGAATTCTATGGCTGGAGAAAAGGCAAGATTGAAATGAATAAGATTATCATCAACAGCAGCTCCCCTTTAACGGTTGTTTTCACAGAGAGTCTGGTTCTTCTATAGTTCAGGATAGTTATTCTGTCTCTGCAAGTTTAAGAAACATGTGGGCAATACCTGGTAGCAAATCTCAGCAGAAAGTGTATGAAATGGCAGAGGCTCCTCTTGGCTGGGCATGCTCCTGTGCTTATGAAGAATCAGCTATGGTGGTACGCTTCACTGGTACATGTGAATCTTTGAAGACAAATACCCCCAACTGTGCTGGCTAGAACTGATAGGAGTTGCAGTCCAGCAACATCTGGAGGGCCTCGAATTCCTGTGCCCTGTAGTGTGGAACATAGGAAGCTACTTTACCGTGGTTCAGATAATTTGTTTGTCTAGTCTAGTTTTATGTTGGCAGTATGGTTCCAGTTGTCCCATTGGCTGCTGGGGCTATCATATAGACATTAGGAAAGTGGTGGGAAACCCTACTGCCTGATTCTTTTAACTGTCAGTGCTGGGGATTGAACCTGGAATTTCCAGAGTTGTAATGCTGAGCATTGGTTTTTCTTCAAGTGAGAAATGTAGTGATACGGAATGCTTGAAACAGCATTCCATGGGAGAAGACTGTATCTGAGCTGTTAACCCACAGGAAGGAAATCTTGTGCTTAGACTTCCCAGTGTCTAATTTGGACTCTGAGACCAGGCCAGTTCCTGATCAGATTGCAAGGAGCAAACCTGTCCGGTTCTCTTTCTTCGAACCTTACACATTCCATCTTGCAGGCACTGAATGAATCCCTGAAGCTCTTGAAGACTCATTCACCTGAGACAGCAGCCATGCTTTTCACAGTGGATAATGAAGCAGGCAAAATAACCTGTTTATGCCAGGTTCCTCAGGTAAAGCCAGGTTTCATGGAAGGAGATTTCAACAGTAGTGAACCCATGGGGTGCCAGTGGTCCCGAACAGAAATGGTTTGGTTAAGGGGAGGAGCAGACCTCACATTATGCCTAGGATTGTGAATGTAAAAGTGTTGCTATTGATAGTGGTTGGACACTGAAATAATTAGCTTTGAGTGTAAATATATAGAGAACAGGGGTGGATGGGGCACCAGTGGTCCCGAACAGAAATGATTTGGATAAGTGGAGGAGCAGACCTAATATTTTGACTGTAAATATTTAGAAGAGGAGTGGATGTAGAAAAGCCCTCATGCAGTTCCCTACTCCCCCAAAAACCTGCTCTGTTTGTCACTAAAATTTTGCAGTGTCGTGTTGGAAAAAGTGGCCCTGGCACCTTTAAAGAGGGGCAGGCAACTGCCAGTGGTTGGAGAGCTGTATTGATTCCTGTAGGACGCCAAAGTGCTGCCCTCACCATATCCTCCCCACATCCCAGTATTTTTATTATTAGAAATACTGCCCATACACCATGTTTTTGGCTTCTTGCTCTCAGGCTGTTCTAGGCCTATTGCCTAATATGTTCTCTTCCCTTCTTTTTCAGGAAGTTGTCAGCAAAGGCCTCAAGGCTAGCGAATGGGTTCAACAGGTGTCAGGCCTGATGGATGGCAAGGGGGGCGGAAAAGACCTTTCAGCCCAGGCAACAGGCAAAAACACTGACTGTCTCAAGGAAGCTTTGAAGGTGGCCACAGGCTTTGCAAAGCTCAGACTAGGCGAGCTGAAGAACTGAACCTAGTTTGAGCAGGCAAATTTAAGAAGGGAAGCCCTTGTCTGTTTGGCCAATTGGTTAGCAGTTTAGTGCTCTCTGTGAAAACAAAGTCCATTGTTCTTCTTCTAAACTCATCCACTCAGGCACTAACCAAGCAAGGCAGCCATGTAAGGCAATGACCTGAACGAAGAATGTGAGAGCAAGTGACTGCACAAGTTCTAATCCAAATGTGGTAATAATTGAGGCATTTCAGAGTGCCTGCTGTCAAATAATAATCCTGCTTTTTGCACATGTGTGTCACATACTTCCTGACATTCTCAATATAAATATCTTTGTACAGTTTAAAGGAGGACATTGCCCACAAATTCTCTGTCCATGCTGAAGTACTTGAGATGTTCAGCATGTGCAGGAGTGAGCATCAAAGCTGCTGTCATCCCATCCCTTATGTCTGTACCTGTGGAAGCTCTTCCCTCCTTCATAGTATTAACTTCTGTTTTAGCAAAGCCCAAGCCAGGCTGATGTGCCCTGGTATGAAGAGTTGTGGTTATTTAGGCTCCATATTAAATAAACAGATGCAGTGTATTTAAGCGAGTGTTCTGCTACTGAAACAAAACAGTTGTCACATGTATACATCATATATAGCCATGCTTTAATGTGATGCGCACAAGCAGGAATGCACCTAAGCAAGCCAAAGGCTTATAAACATATACCCTTCTTGCACAGCCAAGAGCAGTAGTTTGGACATATTTGTGTCTCCTAACTGGAGTTTGATGTGTCAATTTGAGTGATAAATTGTGCTTAAAAATAGTTTGTTTCAAACAAGCCAACTTCAAATTGTTTTCTGAAGCTTTGTTGAAACTAACCATAGTCAATATTACCTATAGTCCCAGGTACAGATGCCGCAAGATGTGTGCAAAAGCTTCCCATGTCAAACCCTGTTCCATCACTCTTTCTCTAAGCCATGTGGAGAGAAACATAAGTATGAGGGTCACTAGCTTGCTCCCACACATCACATTATTTAGTGCCAGCGTGGAGAACATATACCATCAGCCAGCATAGCCAATGGTGAAGGCTGATGGGAGTGACATCTGGAGGGCTCTGCAATTCACTGAGTGTGAAACATAAATGCTTCCAATCTGTGTAGTGTTGCTTTCTGAGAAGGTAAAGCTAGTTTCAGAGGTAGAAAGACTTTCACATAAGCCTATGTATCAGCTGACATTTGCTCCTTTTTGTATTTCAAGATTCTTGTAGTAATAGGGCTCTTTAACTCTCCATCAAGTGAGGGCAGGTAAAGAGAAATCTTATAGTTGCATGGCACTGCAGGAGGGTGCCATCAAAATTTTTAAAAACTGTAGCATTAATTCTTCTTCATGGTCTCTGTGACTCACACGTATGGGCTGTTCTGCACCTGGTCAGAGCATGTCAGAAGGTAAAATACTATACTTTGAGGATCTCTAAATAGAGCAGAGATCCAGTTTTCCTGCTGCTATATTGTCCTCCTTTCTAAAACAGAATCATAGAACTGTAGAGAGTCTCAAAGGTCAGTACACAAATCAGAAAAGTATTAATGTAGAGTAGATCATAAAACATTTGTGTGCCTGGAACACTTTTTGTTGTGAAAGAACATTTACGACATCATTTAGGGAGCAGTAAGCAAAAGTAGTGACTGCTAAATCATGGTTGCCCAGAATGGTATCCTCCAGAAGGGATGTGCAGTATATTATCTGGCCTGCAGAGTCAGTGCGGAGAAGAAATGGCTCTCTACTCCAAAAAGCTTCCCTACTCTAAAAGTTGAAAGCTCCCACCCATATTGGTAGAAATACAGAGTTGAGAAGAGCTATATGGGCCATCAGGTCCAACCACCTGCTCAGTGCAGGATCTCCAGCTAGAGCATCCCTATCACGTAGTTTTCTGATCTTTTTGAAGACAACCAGAGAAAGAGACCCCAGTACCTCTCTAGGCAATTGGTTCCATTGCCAAATGCTCTCACTGCGAAGATGTTCAGTCCATCTGAAATCTATCCTGCAACTTAAAAAACCATCAGACCTAGTTCTACCCACTGAGGCAGCAGAGAATAAGGCAGCACTCTCCTCTTTGTGGCAGCCCTTGAGGTATTTAAAGAGGGCAATCATGTCACCCCCTCAATTTCCTCTTGCTGAATTACCTTTAGGTAATAATTTCCAATCTTGTCATCTCTGTAGCACACAGGGCATATCCTTTGTGGTATTCCACATTACCGAAGGAAAAAGTGGTGAATGTGGGTATTTTGGAACTTGGATAGTCCGCTGGTTTGAATGTTAGACTACAACCTTGGAGACCAGGATTCGATTCCCCTCTCAGCCATGGTGACCTTGGATACATCACACACTCTCAGCTTCAGAAAACCCCATGACAGGGTCACCTTAGGGTTGCTATAAGTACTAAATGATTTGAATGGACACAACAACATTTTGAAACTATCTGGTCCACACACTGAGCTAATAGAACCACAACAAATGTTCTTTTTATTCAGAAAAAGTTAAATCTCGTGGTGGATTAGGGTTTAGAGTGAAAAAAAATTCTCAGCTCTGCTAATCTAAATCTGGTTCCCAATGCAAAGACAAGTGAATATTTTTCATAATTCAAGATGGCTGCTATAATAGAAGGCTTTAGAAAGGGCTGATAGTACATAATTGCTTTTCCTGAAGACAGGGGAAAGAGTGAGGCAGCAAAATGCAACAGTAGAGGCCAGCTGCAACAGAATCATTACCACTAGGAAGCCAAAATGCCTAAACTTAGACTGTTGTACTTTGGACATATCATGAGATCGTGTGAATCGTTAGAAAAGATGATAATGCTGGGAATAGTGGGCAAGGGTAAGAAAAAGGGAAGACTATTACAGATGGATAGACTCAGGCAAGGAAGCCACAGACCTGAATTTGCAAGACCTGAGCAGGACTGTTGATAAGAGGGTGATTTGGTGGTCTCAGCTGAAGCTGATTTGACTGCAAGTATCAATAACAGGAAGCCATACCATTCCTTGGACTTCAGTGATAATAGTGACCCGCACAAAGGCCAACTGGTTCATGTTTGCTGCTTCTTTTGTAAAAAAGTGAACATGGCAACAAAGGTGTACAGTGTGCATATGATTGCTTCTACTTGCATGGCACTGCAGGATTGCAATTATTCCTGTGAGGCATGTGCCTAGGCAGGAGTCTCAGCACTTTACCCCTGGTACTGCCTAACATGATGTGTGCTAGGAGCAGCAGAGGATGGCAGAAGGGAAGAGTAAGGCAGGAGTGTGCTGTAACAGAGCTTTGTTCCTAAAATCGACTGTGCCTGGCAGGCATAGTATTATTTTGAACATACCCCCTTTGCATTGAAATCTGCTAGTTTTGATTCCTGTCTAACAGCAAACTCAGATGGTATGCTGACAAAAATGGGTCGCAAATAGGGCTTCTGAGAGAGAACAGTGTACTTAGGTGGGTTCTTGCAGATGTACCCAAAATGAAACAGAATGGATGTTCAAAGGGGCATTCACGTCCTCCAACAGCTCCATGCCTGGTAGCCAGGTAAAGTTGAATGCCAATTGAGATGAAGCAGGGCAGGGGAGGAATAACCTGTTGGAGGATGACCTGGTAGTTGGTGTAGAACTTTGAGACAGGAGCATTCATACTACTTCAACATTTTGCTGCAGTGCCTATTTGTATTCATGATGTGATTCTTGTGACTATCTCAACCTCTCCCCTAGACGTTGTTTTGGAAATACAGCCCAAAACTCAATGTGACTGGCTACAATTCTTTCAACTGCAAACTTGGTGATGATTGAAAGTAACTCAGACAGGAGCAGAGGTATTTTTCCACAGATCGCAGAGTTTAATTCTGGTTTGAACAAACGGTTTACGGGAAGGGCAACTAGATCAGAAAGTCTGGTCGTGGAGATACTAGACTACAACTTCTAGCGTCCGATGGGCAATACTGTACTGCAACTCCCAGTATCTATTTATTAACAGAAAATTTGGTGATAAAGAGGGTTCTAATCCGTTGGGGATTATAGCGAGAGAGAGGTTTCTCGATGTAAATCCGCAAAGTAGCGCCTGGGCAACCCGCTTCATGGGGGAGCCGTAGAGCTCCAGATTTCCTGCATCGAGGGCGGGTAGCAGGCTGGATGGCCTTCAAACGCCACGCCAGTTGTGCGGTCCTCCTCTGCAGGGCGCTTTAACCTCGTGTTTGCTAAAGGCTCGATTTTGTTGCTACGATCCCAGTAGGGGGAGCGCCCGGGCAAGCCTGGTTGGGCGGCGCTCTCTTCTCCTTCCGGAACCAGGCGGGCTGTCCGCGGAGGCCATGCCGCTGGACCACAGGCGCGTGCGGGGCCCGGAGGAGTCGCAGTCGCCGCTGCTGTTCGTGCCCGCCGGCGCCCGGGATGGCGAGAAGGAGGCGGGCGCCGCGGCCACGAGCCGGGACCCGTCGGCGCTGCAGCCTCTTTTCGCCCGCGTGGGGCTCCTGAGCCAAGCCAAAGGGTCGGCCTACGTGGAGCTGGAGGGCGGCACCAAAGTGCTGTGCGCCGTGGCCGGGCCGCGCGAAGCGGGCAGCGGCGGGGCGAGCGGCTCCGGCGGCGAGCCCCGCGGCCGGCTCGTGTGCGAGTTCCGCCGGGCGCCTTTCTCGGGGCGCGGGGCCCGCAGCCGGCCTGGCGAGCGGGAGCCCGAACTGGCCCTGGCGCTGCAGGAGGCCTTGGAGCCGGCCGTGCGCCTGGCGCGCTACCCGCGGGCGCAGCTGGAGGTGAGCGCGCTGCTCCTGCAGGACGGCGGCTCCATCCTGGCGGCCGCCCTGTGCGCCGCCGGCTTGGCCTTGGGCGACGCCGGCGTGGAGCTCTACGACCTCGTGGTGGGCTGCGCGCTGTGCCGGCCGCCCGGGGTTCAGTTGGGCGGCGAATGGCTGCTGCAGCCAACGGAGCCCGAGGAGCGCGTCGCCGCCGCTCGCCTTACCGTGGCGCTGCTGCCTTCTCTCAACCAGGTCGCGGGCCTGCTGGGCAGCGGCGAAGGAGGGGCCCCCGACAGTTGGGCGCAAGCCGTGCGCCTCGGCCTCGATGGCTGCCAGCGCCTTTACCCGCTGCTGCGCCAGAGTCTCCTGCGCGCGGTTAAACGCCGGACGCCCGGGACCCAGGAAGAGCCGTCTTCGGAGGCTAAGACCGCGGGGCCGCCTCCCGCAGCCACGGCTTAAGATCCCTCTGTTGCCTTGGGCCGTTCTGTTCTGTTCCGACCTGTCTCTTGCCGGGCCCGCCAACGGAGACTGGCCAGTGCTCGAACCAGAGCGCCCCTTTTGGACCCTTGATAGCTCGGTTTCCCCAAGTGTGCCATCGTGTTAATGCATTTGCTTACCCATGTTGGATGAACGTGAGCATCCTGGTTTTAGTGACCGAATGTCCAACCCCTGGAGTAGGTCTTCGTCGAGGGGAAGACTAGATTGTACGTCCTTTTCCACCGAGTATGAAGCATTTGGTATCAGGCATGCCTTACACCAAAGGACTAGCACTGTCTGCATAGGACAGGCCTTTGACCTCAAGTGTGTGTGAAGAGTTGGGGCCAGAGTGAGTTACTGTAATTTAAACTGGATAGTTTTGAAAGGCAAGTGCAGCACCAAGACAAAATTTAGGCAAAATACCGCTCCCACACACACACACACCGACAACCAGACCCAGAAATACTGGCAAACTGTTTTCTATGAAAGAACTGACTGATATCATTACATTGTGTTCTGCTTCAGTAGATGTGTGAGTCTTTCCCAGCTTGGCTGGAGCAGGCCCTTCAAACCTGCTGGACTAGCATTGTTGCTGCCAACCACTGGCCAAGCTGACTGGGGCTGATGGAAATTGCAGTTCTCAGATCTCAGATACTGAGATGGCATCATGTTGGGGATGGCCGATCTAGAAAGACTTGACTTTAAAAAAAAGACAATTGGTATTCTTTTGTGGATAGCTGGAAGTATTTTGTTATGAATAATTTGATACTAAGTTGCAAGAAAAGAAAGTTTTGTCATTGGAGGTTTTTTTTTTTAACTGCTTAAGTGGCATCAATTTTCATTGATTTCAAATGAAGTCAGTAGGCTTCACACTGAAGGAAGCAGTAGCTTTTATTTTAAAAGCAGTGAATTCTTGCTAATGGCATTTCTTGGCTGTTAAGTTTAACTCCGTTGTTAAAAAAGAAAGAAAAATATCAATTTCCCTGTTTTTTTTCTTTAGGACATAGGCTAAATTTATACTGGTTCTATTTTCTGTCCACCTTGTTCTAAGCCTAAATGGTTGGTGTTGTATATTAGACTAGTAGTTTTCTTTATATGGGCTTACACAGAATAGTAGAATTCCATGCAACCTTTCCTGGGAGGTCACCTCTGATGGATATCATAAAAATTAAATGGTTGATGAATGTGGGTCAGGGAATGATTTGTGTCTGATGCAGGGAGAGATGTGGTGGAAATAAATTGCATGCTACATAGTCATCATCTCCAGTGGAGTGTGCTCCTAACTTGGACATATTCGGACATCATGTGATTCACTAAGACCTGATGATAGCTTTGTGACTTTATAACATAGTCTTGAAAATGTGTCCTTCATGAAGAAGAGTTACTTGTTTATAAGGTCTGATGTGTTTATAATTAAATCAACCTATTTTGGTTAACATTGTTCTGGTTTCTGTATCTCCTGTGTGTTGCAGAACAGGAATGGGGAAACTAGGTGTTTTCAGGCTCCAGCTCAACAAACATGGCCAACGGCAAGGGAATTGTAGTTGAAAACATCCAGAGGTAGATTGTAAATTGTATGTATGGAAATAGGAATTGCTAGAGAGTCAATGAATTGAATGAGGATAACATCTAGTTTAGGGTATTCAGCATATTAGGAACTAGGCTGGTATAGTGGTTTGTGTGTTGGAATAGGGCTGTGAGACCAGAGGCAGAGAAAAGGCAGAACTACTCAACACCTTCTTTGCCTCAGTTTTCTCCCAAAAGGAAAGAAGTACTCAACTTGGGGGATGGGGAGCAGGTGGGGGAAATGCAGCACAGAATAGGTAGAGAAGTAGTACAGGAATACCTGGCTATTCTAGATGAATTCAGATCTCCAGGGCCAGAAAAATGACATATATTCATATGAACAACAAACTTCTTCTGAGACACCTGGGATAAACAATCCCTTATGAGCAAAAACAAATGCAGCTCTCCCCAGGCATCGCGGTACAATCAAATGGAAACAGAATTTAAGATAAAGTTCAGTGTTGTTGTTCTTCTACAAAAAGTCTCAGACAGCACGCGATGTTTCCAACCGTTTCGCAATCTTCCTCAGTATCTTTTTAGCATAACAATCAAGAATTAATTAAAAATTGTTATGTTTTACTGTGGGAGAGCCAGTGTGACGTAGTGGTTTGGGTGTTGGGTTTCTGCTCTGAATCCCTGCTCAGCCATGGAAACCCACTGGGTGACCTTGGGCAAGTCACACTCTCTTGGCCTCAGAGGAAGGCAAAGGCAAACCCCCTCTGAACTAATCTTGTCTCAGGGTCCCCACGAGTCAAAAACAATTTGAAGACACATGACAACAGCAATAACCTATTTTATGTTTGTAAGCTCTGTGGACTTCCCAGAGAGCTTTGGCTATTAGACAATATAGAAATGTCCACATATAAAATCTGACTGGTAGAAACTGAACTGAATCAAGCTTTTGTTTAAGTCAACAGAGCTTTCTTACAACTCTTACAGTGCGGTCCTGTACACTGCTGTTGTGTGCCTTCAAGTCATTTCTGACATGCGATCCTAAGACAAATCTATCGCAGGAAATTTTGTTTGGCAAGATTTGTTCAGAAAGGGGTTGCCATTGTCATCTTCTGCAAATGAGAGAGTATGACTTGTCCAAAACCAGCCAGTAGGTTTCCATGACTGAGCAGGGTTTTGAAACTTAGTCTCCCAGAGTCTTCTTCCAACACTCAAAGCATTACACCACAGTGACTCTGTAGGCCTGCATACAGCTCTGCAGAAATAAAGTTTATTGAGCTCAGTCAGAGTTACTCCCAGGCAGCTTGCAGGAGTGTAGCCTTAATCTGAGATTTGAATTCAAGGTTAAAGGTGGGGAACATGTAGCTTTCTGAATTTTGGATTATAGTCATAACCAGCATAGCAGTGTTGAGGAGTCATGGGAGCTGCAGATCATCATTGGCAGGATCATACATTCCCTATCCTAGGTGTCTCCAGGTTTATGTAGGCAAGATGAATGGGGCTGAAGAACTCTGGGCAGGCATGTGATAATTAACTGCAGCCAGTCATTTGTGAGTTTGACATTCATGAAGTTGATTACTTGTGAGGTACGTGCATTCTTTCCCTGCTCGGGCAAAGGATGGGACGAAGGCAGGGAAGGGCACAGGGATGGAAGGCTTGTGCATGCTTTCCCTTCTGCTTAGGAAACAACGGGGGGAAAGCAGGGAATAGTGTGGGGATGGAAGGCACAAGCGTGTCTTCCTTTCCCCATTGGGGCAAATGACAGGGGGAAGGCAGGGAAGTGGGCAGAGACGGAGGGCACAAGTGTACCTTCTCTCTGCTGGAGCAAAAGACAAGGGGAAGGCAGGGAAGGATGCAGGGGCAGAAAGCATAGGCACACGCATTCCCTCCCCTCATTCAGGTAAATGACGGGGGGGTGGGAGGGGAGAGGGATGGGGAGGGAAGGAAAGGGAAGGAACAGGCGTACGTTCACTCACGTGGATAAGGGAGGAGGAGAGTCATGATTTTTCACTTTCACAAGTGTTCTGCACGCCAAAAAACCCTTGTGAATGTAACAGGCCCACTGTATATGTATGTCATCTGTTATAGTTGCAGTTCCAGGGCCCTCCAAATTGCTTAGTTCCTGTTGTAGGCCCAAAACCTATTGCACCACTAGCAGAGTGTAAACTTTGGCCAGTAAAGCTTATACCAATGGCCCAGCTCCCCTTTCCCCAAATTCAGAAGAGTAGCCAGACAGCTGCCAAAGGTAGCGTTGCCTCCTGACTACTAATTGCCTGTGGGTGTGCATCTAGACACCTATCTGGTTGCGCTTGGACACAAGGGAAAAAGAAGCCCTTTCCAGATAGCTGCTGCTTCCTCAGGTGTGCAAAGACAGCTGGATGGTACCAAGTATATCCCTTTGGACAAATGGTAGGTAGAACTGCACCTAGATGCTATCCAGTTGTCCTTTGCATCCAGGGCAAAGGCACTGCACATGATGTACTAGATACTGCTTTGCACAAAAAAGTTATTTTATGATGGAAATTATGCCAGTGTAAGTCACCAACAGGTTTATGGCCATACTTTCAGTTTTTCAAAGGACACACTCATTTAAAAGTAACTAAAAATTGCTTTTAGCTACCTTTAACTGGTATGATACAATTCTAATGCAATCTAGCTATGCCTTGGTTATTGGAAAGAAAAGGAACTTCTTTTTTGTAACTAGTTACTTCCAGCCCAAGAATTTTGCCTTGCCAGTTAAACAAAAGTAGTGAGTTACAACTGTATGAGATTGCTACTGGTTTATTTCTGTGTAATGGTGTGCTGGTTCAGTTGTATAGCCACATTGACTGCTCTCCCTCCCCCCAAATTGGCATATTTTTAAAATGTTCACCAACAATGAACACCAAGCTTTCTATCTTCCTCCAGCACATCACAGGAATCTCTCTCTGCCAGACCAGATAATGGTGCTAATGAGACTATGGAGGACATCTTCTCTCTCTGCACCAGGTCTATCTGCAAGTAATTGATGTCAGATGTAGCACCAGCTGGAGGCACTGAAAGAAGTACACACAGGAAAGGAAATGCTAGGCAAAGGAACAGAATATTCATGGTCTTTTCAGTTGCTGCGTTCAGAATCCAGCATGTGATTCCTTGCCTGCAATGAAATAAAATGGTTTATATGCTTAGTCCTTGAGGCATAACTCTGTATATGCTATCATTCATACAGTTCAACTTTCTTCATATTTAATTATGTTAAGAGATGAATAATGTACTATCTGCTAGAGTTGTGAGACAGGGCTCTTGTTTTTTTAATGGTAGTATAATAGAGTTTCAGCAAGTGTTGCTTGTCACACAAGCAACATCTGCTGAAATTTGCTCTTGTACACAATCCTTAAAGGAACAAGAGTCATGTCTCTTATTTCACCCGGCAGCCCTACTATCAGCAGATCTGAAGTGATTTCTCCACCTCTCTCTTTGTGCAAAGGGTACAAGCCCCATGTTTCTTTTAATGCAACGGCTGGAATCCTGTTGTTGCCATAAGCCTGTGTAACTCAGTGATGTGCATATATGTATGTATGTATGTATGAGTCCCTGAGCAGAGAGCAGAAGGTGAGTTGTGTCTGGGAGGACATCCTTGACTGTGGGTTTTTAAAGGCTTGTGTGGGTATGTTTGTTTCTGGCTGTGTACTCTCACTGAGCAATAGTTTAGGGGATGAGACTTCTACTGAGTCATTGACCTGCTTGCAGATGGAGCTAGCAGCCATTAGCTCTATATAACTGCTGCCAGCAGCACACACCTTGCAGTGCACGCAGTTATAACTGCCTCTGTTAACAGGCAAAGCCAAACAGTGTTGGGTGTAGGTGACTGGCAAGGGAGTTTTGTGGAGGAGGCCCAGATTTCTGTTTCAGTGCCTACTTAAGACTACTAAATACACAATATGAGGGAGCTGCTGCAGTCACCTGTAATAGCTGTGGTATGTTTTGTGTTCCTGCCAGAGGAGATGAGTGGATATACCTGCAGCAAGAGCAGGGTGGTGGCCCTCTTGGAGGAGAAGGTCCTGCTTGTGTATCTACTCTTCAACATATTAGGGAGCATGAGGTTTTCTTGGATAAAGTAGAGCAGACTATCCTGAAAGAGGAACACACAGGTGATGTCACTAAGCAGAAGGTCAGTTCCCAAACAGAGGAAATTGACACTTGGAGGAATGTGACACATAGAAGCAGAAGGGCCAGGGATCATTAAGTAAGTTTGGAGTTACAGAATCAATTTGAAGCTCTTTCTCTTATCAGAGATGATGAGGAATAGCAACAAGAGCAGCAGTGTCAGTCCTCAGAGAATGTGCAGGTGTCCTTGGAAAATTCAGCACATGGAATGGTCCCTGCCAATCCTCAGAACAAACAGCTGGTGGTGGTGGTGGTAGGGGACTCTGCTGAGGGGAACAGAAGTAGCTGTTTGTAGGCCTGACAAGATGACTCAAGAGGTAAGCTGTCTCCCTGGGGCAAAAATCAGTGATGTCACACACAGGCTGACAAGACTTGTGAAACCCATTGACCATTACCCCTTCCTTTTGGTCTATGTGGGGACCAAAGACATGGCAAGGAATAGCCTTCAGCATACTAGAAGGTATTATGAGGCTCTGGGTAGGAAGCTGAAGGAACTTAATGCACAGGTTGTGATTTCATCTATACTCCCAGTTAAAGGACACAACCCAGGAAGGGAGAGAACAATTATGGAAGTGAGCAACTGGCTCTGCACATGGTGCCACTGTGAACGATTTGGCTTCTTGGATCATGGTCTGCAGTTTCACAAAGATGGACTACTAGCAAGTCATGGGTTGTACCTCACAGCAGTTGGGAAGAACATTTTTGCTAAGAAGCTCATAGACCCGATCAGGAGGGCTTTAAACTGAGTTATGTTGGGGAGGGTGACAGTATTCTTGAGGGCAAGAGTTCATCAACTGCTAGAAATAATAATCTGAATGTTATTGACGGAACTGAGCAAATAGTACAAGAGCCCAACTGTAGTAGGAGAAAAATGTTAAACAAGCGGGTAGAGGGAATGACCCATGGTCTTAGATGTCTCTACACTAATGCACAGAGCATGGGAAATAAACAAGATTAACTTGAACTCTTAGCAAAACAGATATGATATAATAGGCAGCACTAAAACCTAATGGGAGGAGATTTATTATTAGAATGTAGTAATAGAAGGGTATAATCTTTTTTTCTCTCAGAGAAATAGAGCAAACAGGAAGGGAGGAGGAGTAGCATTATACGTCAAGGATGTTTACACCTGTGAAGAGATCCATGACTTAAATCCTGCAAGCCAGGTTGAGAGCATCTGGATAAAAATTAAGAGGAGAGAAAAAAAACAGGGATGTCATTTTGGGGGTCTACTACAGACCTCCAAACCAGACTCTGGGTTTAGTAAGGCCTTTTTAAAACAGATAACCACACATTCAGAAAAAAGAAAGTAATAGTAATGGGAGATTTCAACTATCCTGATATTTGTTGCAAATTCTGCCAAGAATACCAGGTCCAACAAAGTCCTCACTTGCATTTCATTATCCAGAAGGTGGAAGAGGCAACAAAGGATCAGCTATTTTAGACCTGATCCTAAGCAACAGTGATGACCTTGTTAATGGGGTGGAAGTGGCAGGATCCTTAGATGGAAGTGACCATGTTCTCCTGAAGTTTGTTATACAGTATAGTGGAAAGGGGAAGCCAAGCATAGTCACAATCACATTCTAGACTTTAAGAAAGCTGATTTCAGTAAACTTAGGGAAATATTAGGTATCATCCCATGAGGCATACTAAAAGAGAAAAGAGTTTATGATGGATGAGTGTTTCCTAAAAATGAGATATTGAAGGCACAGTTTCAAACAATTCTATTGAGGAGGAAAAATAGGAGGTGTGTAAAGAAACTAGGATGGATGTCTCAAGAACTTTCAAATGAACTAAGATTTAAAAGGGCCATGTACAAGAAATGGAAAAAGGGGGAAATCAAACAAATAGCCAGCACGTATAGGGAAAAAGTTGGAAAAGCTAAAGTGCAGAATGAGCTCATGCTTGCTAGAGAGGTTAAAAACAATTAAAAAAGGCTTTTTTGGTTATGTCTTTAGCAAAAGGAAAAACAGAGAGTGATAACGGGACAGAGAAAGGGTAAAACTACTCATCGTCTTCTTTTCCTTCATCTTCTCTGAAAAGAAAAACAGTGTTCAACCTGGAGGAAATGGAACAGATGATATAATAGGGGAAATGCAGTACAGAATAAGTCAGGAGGTAGTACAGGAATACCTGTCTTAATGAATTCAAGTCACCAGGGGCAGACGATCTACATCCAAAGTTATTATAAGAACTAGCCAATGTAATTTCAGAAACACTGGTAATAATCCTTGAGAGTTCCTGGAGATCAGGAGAAGTCCCAGCAGACAGCAGGAGGGCAAATGTCCCCATCTTCAAAAAGGGGGAAAACAGGACCGAAACAATTACCACACAGTCAGCCTGACATCAATCCCAGGAAAGGTCTTAAAGCAGATTGTTAAATATACTACATGTGTCAAACACAAGGCCCGCAGGCTGAATCTGGCCCGCCTGGCCATTTCATGTGGCCCTCACACCTCACCTGCACATTCGGCCTTCCCCCACCTGGTGAGCCTGATCTCTACATTGTGGGCCCCCAGCTGCCGATATTCTGAAGAGGAGCTCAGCAGCCAGCACTCATGATCTACTTCTACTTCTGACTGCTTCTCTGTCCAACTCTCGCTGTCAGAGCATTGCTGTGGGTTACCAGGGCAACATTCCAGCGGCTCACGAGAATTCCACAAAGGGCACATCGTCTCAAGTATCTCTACACTGATGCACAGGGCATGGGGAATAAGTAAGATGAACTCCAGCTCTTACTACAACAAAATAAATATGATTTAATAGGCATCACTGAAACCTGGTGGGATGAATCTCATGATTGGAACGTAGGGATAGGGGGGTATAACCTATTTCGCAGAAATAGACCAAACAAGAAAGGAGGAGGAGTAGCCTTATATGTCAAGGATGTTTTCACTTGTGAAGAGATCCAGGACTTAAATCCGGGAAGCCAAGTCGAGAGCATCTGGGTGAGAAGGGAGTGAGAAACAATAGGGATGTGACTGTGGGGGTTTGCTACAGGCCTCCAGGCCAGCCAGAGGACATGGATGAGGCCTTCCTGGAGCAGATGGCCACACATTCAAAAAGGAGAGATGCAGTGTTAATGGGAAATTTCAATTATCCTGATATTTGTTGGCAGTCAAATTCTGCAAAGACCGCAAAGTCCAACAGGTTCCTCGCTTGCCTTGCAGACAATTTCATGGTCCAGAAGGTGAAAGAGGCAGCAAGGGGATTGGCTATTTTAGATCTGATCCTGACCAACAGGGATGACCTAGTTGATGAGGTGGAGGTGGTGGGATCCTTAGGAGGGAGTGACCATGCTCTTTTCGAGTTTCTCATTCAGTGGGAAGGAGAAGCCAAGTGTAGCCAGACACACATTCTAGAATTTAAAGAAGCTGATTTGTCTAAACTTAGGGAGTTACTTGCTAAAATCCTGTGGTCAAGAATACTAAAAGAGAAAGGAGTTCATGACGGATGGGAGTTTCTTAAAAGTGAGATACTGAAGGCACAATTGAAAACTGTGCCAATAAGGAGGAAAAATGGCAGGTCTCTAAAGAAACTGGAATGTTTGACTGAAGAACTCTCAGCTGAGCTAAGTGTTAAAAGAAACATGTACAAGAAATGGAAAAATGGTGAAACCACCAAAGAGGAATTCAAGCAAATAGCCAGGAGATGTAGGGAGAAGGTCAGAAAAGCTAAAGCGCAGAATGAACTCAGGCTTGCCAGAGACATCAAAAATAATAAAAAGGGCTTTTTTAGATATGTCTGCAGCAAAAGGAAAAACAAGGAAATGATAGGATCACTACGTGGAGAAGGTGACCAATTAATAACGGGAGGAAGAAAGAAGGCAGAACTACTCAATACCTTCTTTGCCTCAGTTTTCTCCCAGAAGGATAGAAGTGCCCAACCTGGGGCGCAGGTGAGGAAGGGGGGGAAATGCAGCACAGAATAAGTTGAGAAGTAGTACAGGAATATCTGGCTAAACTAGCTGAATTCAAGTCCCCAGGGCCAGATGAATTACATCCAAGGATATTAAAACAGCTGGCAGAAATCATTTCTGAACCACTTGCAATAATCTTTCAGAACTCTTGGAGAACAGGAGAAGTCCCAGCAGTCCCAGCAAATGTCGTCCCCATCTTCAAGAAGGGGAAGAAAGAGGACCCTAATAATTATCGCCTGGTCAGCCTGACATCAATTCCAGGAAAGATCCTAGAGCAGATCATTAAACAGTCCGTTTGTAATTACTTAGAAAGCAGTGCTATAATCACTAAAAGCCAGCATGGATTTCTCAGAAATAAGTCATGCCAGACTAATCTTATGTCTTTTTATGATAGGGTGAAAACCTTGATAGATGAAGGGAATGCTGTAGACGTAGCATATCTTGACCTCAGTAAGGCCTTTGACAAAGTTCCCCATGACATTCTTGAACAGAAGCTAGTAAAATGCGGGCTGGACAAGATTACTGTTAGTTGGATTTGTAATTGGTTAACTGACTGAACCCAAAAGGTGCTCACCAATGGCTGCTTTTCATCCTGGAGACAAGTGACTAGTGGGGTGCCACAGGGTTGTGTCCTGGGCCCAGAGCTATTCAACATCTTCACCAATGACTTGGATGAAGGAGTGGACGACATGCTGATCAAATTTGCAGATGACACCAAATTGGGAGGGGTTGCTAATACCCTAGAAGACAGGATCAAATTTCAAAACGACCTTGACAGATTGGAGAGCTGGGCCAAAGCTAACAAAATGAATTTCAACAGAGAGAAATGTAAGGTCCTTAGGCAGAAAAAATGGAAGGTACAAATACAGGATGGGGGACACGTGGCTGGATAGCAGTACATGTGAAAGGAATCTAGGAGTCTTGGTAGATTACAAGCTAAACATGAGTCAGCAGCGTGATGCGGCAGCCAAGAAAGCCAACGCGATTCTTGGTTGCATCAATAGGAGTATGGTGTCTAGATCGAGGGAGGTAATGGTACCGCTCTATTCTGCATTGGTTAGGCCTCATTTGGAATACTGTGTCCAGTTCTGGGCACCTCAATTCAAGAAGGATGTCGACAAGCTGGAACGTGTCCAGAGGAGGACAACCAAAATGGTGAAGGGTCTGGAAGCCATGCCCTATGAAGAACGGCTTAGGGGGTTGGGTATGTTTAATCTGCAGAAGAGAAGGTTAAGAAGGGACATGATAGCCATGTTTAAATATCTGAAGGGATGTCATGTTGAAGAGGGAGAAGGCTTGTTCTCTGCCACTCCAGAGACTAGGACAAGGAGCAATGGATTCAAGCTGCAGGAAAGGAGATTCCACCTGAACCTCAGGAAGAACTTCCTGACGGTCAGAGCTGTCTGGCAGTGGAATATGCTGCCTCAGAATGTGATGGAGTCTCCTTCTTGGAGGTTATTAAGCAGAGGTTGGATGGCCATCTGTTGGGAATGCTTTGAAGTGTGTTCCTGCATAGCGGGGGGGGGGGGGTTGGACTCGATGGCCTCTGACATCTCTTCCAACTCTATGATTCTATGATTCTATTACTAAAACCAGTAATAATCGAATGCAGAGGCAATTATTTAATATGATAAAAGAGTAGATACATTTATATAGTCTTACAGATACAGACAGCACTTTGAGGGCAACCATAATGCTGATGTGGCCCAAGATAAAATTGAGTTTGACACCTCTGAAATAGTCTGTAAGCACTTGGAAAGGAATGCTGTGATCACTAAAAGTCAACATGGATTTCTCAAAAACAAGTCATGCCAGATTAATCTGGGTTTTTTTTCTAGAGTTATAAACTTGGTGAACGAAGGGAATGCTCTGGATGTAGCGTATCTGGATTTCAGTAAAGCCTTTGACAAGGTTCCCCAGATATTCTTGCAAGCAAGATAGTAAAATGTGGGTTAGACAATGCTACTGTTAGGTAGATTTGTAACTGGGTGACTGGCCGAACATAAAGGGTGCTCACCAATGGCTCCTCTTCATCCTGGATAGAAGTGACTAGTGGGGTGCCACAGGGTTCTGTCCTGGGCCCACTGCTATTCAACATCTTAATGATTTGGATGATAGAATAGAGGGCATGCTCACCACATTTGCAGATAACACCAAATTAGGAGGGATAGCTAATACCCCAGAGGACAGGATCAGAATTCAAAATGATCTTGACAGATTAGAGAGCCGGGCCAAAACAAAATGAATTTTAACATGAAAAATGTAGGGTACTACACCGAGGAAAAAAGAATGAAATGCACAGAAATAGGATGGCTTGAAAACAGTATCTGTGAAAGGGATCTATGAGTCATAGTGGACTACAAGCTGAACATGAGTTAACAGTGTGATGCGGCAGCTAAGAAAGCAAGCTTGTTTTCTACTATTCTTCTTCATGGTCTCTGTGCCTCACACATTGGGATCTTCGCGCATGCGCGGTAGCGTTCGGAAGATTCTAGAGCTAAGTGGCTTGGCAGGAACCCCTCCCCCCTGCTCATACTGAGCATGCTCAGCCCGCCAAGCCAACGGTCTCTCCTCAGTTTTCTTTCGTCCGCCGGCGTATTCGCAGCGAACGGAAGGTTCTCCAGCTTCGTGGCTTCTTTTGGCGTTGTTCTTCGTTGTTTTGGACTTTTTTCTTCAGAACCCCCCCTCTTCTTCTTCGTTGGACTTCTTTTGTGAGAATTCTCTTCTTCTTATGTCTTCTCTCTTCAAGAATTGTGTTTCGTGTGGTTGGAAAGTCACCCTATCCGACGGGCACTCCAAGTGCCTATTTTGCCTCAGGAAAACCCACAACGTTCAGGCCTCCCCCGTGTGTTGAGATTTTACGGCACAGACGCTGAGGAACAGGTCATCTAGGCTAAAATCTCACTGTTGGGAACGGTCTCTAAAAATCAAGGAGCAGGCGGCCGAAAATACCGCCCTCTTCACTGCGATGGCTTCTCGTTCCTCTTCAGTGGTTAGAACATCGACCACACCCTCATTGGTATCGATGGCTGCGATCGTGGCAGGTCCAGGACGAGGATAGACTCTCCGTTCTCGTCGGCCCTGTATATTGTCCGGTACAGCCATGAGCATCTTTGGTGGGAGCAACCGGGGTCTTGCTACTCTTATTCCTTGGCTTACAGAGACCAGGACCATGCGGATGCCCACCGCTGGTCCCCGTATCACCATCGATCCCAGTTGCCGTCGTCGGGCTCCCGGTATCGCCATGCATCCCGGTACCGATGCTCACCTTCACACTCCAGGTCTAGATCCCTTTATTATCATAGGAGATCTAGAGACCGCTCGCCACGCTACAGGCCCGTGTCACCTCCTCCTCGGGTCACAGCTACAGCTACTCGGCCGAGGGACCACTCACTGCGTCACAGGACTGTGTAGCTACCTCCTTGGGTCACGGCAACCATTTCTCGGCCTTCTGCGGAGGCCCCTTCGCCATCTCACCACTCGATGGCAGCGGCGACTTCTACTCAGTCGATTCAATGCCTGATACCAACCGTTTTGCCAATTTCGGCTTCCGCAGCACCACCAACGGTACCGTCTTCGACGCCATCAACGGCTACAGTCCCGTCTTCTGCGCCAGCGGCGGTCACCTCTCCAGCTCCACCGACTGTTTCTCTGCCGCCTCAGCTGCCATTGGCCCAGAGATCGCCTTCGCGTTCTTCGCGATCTTACAAGACTGACTCTGATTTCGGCAACTCCATGCCTGATTCCCATGTGTCTCCACCACTGGCTTTTGGCGAGCCCACACCTGACTCGGCACCAAAGGATGTTAAACAGTTCTCTGACATCCTTCTTCATATGGCCAACGCCCTTGGCCTTGATGTTTCTGGTCTGGCTCCAACAGTGCAGGATCCAGTATTTCATTATGTGGACACCCGCCCACCGTCTGCAGCACCGATACCTTTCCTGCCTGTCCTGCAAGAGGTATTGAAGCACCCTTGGGCACAGCCTGCCTCCTTGCAGCCGATACCTCATCGTCTGGAGCATCTTTATAGGACTCAGAAGAAGGACGTCGATTTTTTATCATCCGGTGCCCAATTCCATCGTGGTCGAGTACTCCCAGACCAAGGGAGGCAAAAGGGCTCACACCAACCCACCCAATTGAGAGGGCCGGAGGCCTGACTCCTTTGGGAGGTGCTTTTACTTGGCATCCTCCCTAACTGCGAGGATTTCAAACACTCAGGCCTGCCTCGCCACATACCAGCATAACATCTGGGGCAGGTTGTATCCTCTGTTGGCGCACCTCCTGGACGATCATCGGACAATCGTGATCCAATTCTATAATGAATCAGTCGCACTGTCCAACCAACAGATCCTCTCCTCTCGGCACGCAGTGGAAGGAGCAGCCCGAGTCATGGTGGGTGCTGTTGCCCTTCGGTGGTTCGCCTGGCTACAGTCTGCGGGACTCCAGGAGGACAGCAGGAAGTGGATCGAGGACTTACCTTTTGATGGACAGGGACTGTTCCATTCGACGATGGATGATGCGATGGACCACCTTGTGAAGGTGCGCCTCACGGCGAAGCAGATGGGGATCCACCACACGCCTCAGTCTCGTCGCAATTTTGCTTCCCGTTCGTCATGGCGTCAGTCGTCCTACACCTACCACTCTCGGTTGCCACGCTGAATGTCAACTTGGTCCTCGATACCGTCTTCTACTCTCAGGCCCCTAAGGAGACGTCAGGCCTCCTCCAAGAAGTCATCGTCCACGACGAAGTTGAGGTTTTGACTTCCCTTGCAGGTCGCCACCGCATCCACTCTTCAGCATCCCTACCAGCTTCATGGGACATCCGAGTCTGGCCCAACATCTCGGCCAATGGCATCGCATCACCACGGACTCTTGAGTTCTCTCCATCGTCCGTCTTGGTTACGCCATCGAATTTCAAAATATACCAACTCAAGACGTCTACTACTCCACTCTGGCCAACCTGGCTCTCCTAGAGGAGATACAGTCCCTACTGCAGGAAAGAGCCATAGAACGGATCCTGTCCTCGGCCAGTACCACCGGCTTCTTCTCCCGGTACTTCACGGTACCGAAATCGGATGGTACCTTACGGCCGATCTTGGACCTCAGGGGGGTGAACTCCTACATCCTTCCCCGAAAGTTCAAGATGGTCACGCTATCCTCCATCCTGCCCTTCCTGCGACGTCGGGACTGGTTCGCCTCTATCGACCTAGGAGATGCCTACTTCCATATTGCAATTCGACCCCATCACAGGAGGTACCTGCACTTCGCGGTCGACGGCGTCTGTTACCAGTACAAGGTGCTGCCGTTTGGACTGTCTACTGCACCCAGGGTCTTTACCAAATGCATGGCCCCTGTGGTATCGTACCTCCACACAAAGTGCGTTATGGTATACCCCTACCTCGACAACTGGTTGCTGGTGGCGCCCTGCAAGCAGAAGCTTTACAAGGACATCCATCTGACACTGTCTCTCTTGTCTCGCCTTGGCCTCAGGGTAAACCCGAAGAAGTCGCATCTCAAACTATCCAGAGTTCTCGACTTCATTGGCGCCACCTTGGACTCCATCTCAGCCAAGGCCTTCCTTCCGCTGAAGCGGGCCCGCACCCTGCGCCGAGCCGCTACCACTATCCTCCACACCTCTGTGGCATTGGCGAGGAAGATACAGCAGCTTCTCGACTACATGGCGGCGGCGACGACGTTGGTCACCTATCTCTCCCACCTTCGTGCCCGCCCGCTACAGCACTGGTTCATCAGCGTCTTTGACCCACTACCGGACGATCAAGGCCTTCTCCTGCAGATCCCTCCACAGGTCCGCGACTCTCTTCTGTGGCGGCTCTCCCTTCAACACCTCTTGTCAGGAATGCTGTTCGTCAGCCTGTGCCCCCAGGTTACGGTGACAATGGCTCCCTCTATGGCTGGGGAGCGCATTGCAACAACCTCAGGGTGCAAGGTCACTGGATTGGCCCAGAGACTCGCCTTCACATCAATGCCCTAGAACTCCTCGCCATCCTAAAGGCGCTTCGGGCGTTTCACCATCTTGTCGTCCGCTGCACGGTGCAGATCCTCATGGACAACACGATGGCCATGTGCTATGTGAACAGACAAGGGGGTACTCGATCTACCACCGTCCTCAACATAGTTCTCTGCCTTTGGGACTGGTACGTACCGCTGCGAGTTCACCCAGTCGCTATCCACCTAGCGGGCCGGGACGCGTCACGGCGGGTACCCTCAGCAAAGACACTTCCTGCCACCATGAATGGTCCCTCTCCAAAGCCGCGTTCCGAGCGACAGTGGCCCGGTGGGGTCAACTGTCCATCGCGCTCTTCGCAAGCAGCTGGAACAGGAAGTGTTCCCAGTACTGCTTGAGGGCCGGCCTGGGTTGCGACTCTCTCGGTGACGCTTTCCAGTTCCAGTGGGACAAGGGCCTGCTGTACGCATTCCCACCGTTCCCGCTTCTGGGTCGGGTGATCGCCAAGATCCTCTCCGACCGTGCCGACGCCATCCTGGTAGCCCCGTACTGGCCGAGACAGCACTGGTTTGCTCCCCGCCTCGAAGCTACTCGAGGCCGGGTTCTCAAGCTGCCAACGGTACTGGACCTCCTTTCTCACTCAGACGGTCTCGTGCTGTACCCGGACCTATCGCTCCTGGCTCTCCACGTTTGGAGGATAGCCCCTTAGATGTGTCAGCCATACGGGATGTCCTCACGGCGGCCAGGAAGGAGTTTACGTGTAGGTCTTACCACTACAAGTGGCAGCGACTCGTGGCCTTCGCCGATGCTCTTCACAAGCCAGCGTCACCTGTCGCCCTACCCACCATGTTGCACCTTCTCCTGCATCTTCGGGAACAGGGACTGGCCTTTTCGTCCTTGAAGGTCTACCTGGCAGCCATCGTCGCATACCAGCCACGTGGCTCCCCCTCGGCGGTGCTTTTTCGGGACGCTACCCTCAAGCAATTTGTGAAAGGACTGCAGCACCTTTACCCACCGGTGTCTCCACCACTCCCACCTTGGTCGCTGTCCTTGGTGCTGTCCCAGCTGACGCGATCGCTCTTCAAGCCTATGGCTACCACTGATGACAGGCTCTTGACCGTGAAGACTGCCTTCCTCGTTGCTGTCACCTCTGCCAGGCGAGCCAGTGAGCTGACAGCACTGCAGTCCAATGAGCCGTTCCTGGTCTTCCATCGGGACAAGGTGGTTCTTTGACCAGACATCCCCTTTCTACCGAAGGTTGTCTCTGACTTCCGTCTAAACCAGGACGTCATCCTTCCGACTTTCTACTCGGATCCGACTACACCTTTAGAGCGATCACTTCACTCGCTCGACGCCCGTCAAGCTCTGGCCTTCTACATTCATCGGACTTCAGCCTTTCGCCAGACTTCCCACCTGTTTGTTTGCTATGGTGGTCGTCAAAAGGGTCAGAAGATGTCCACCCAGAGGTTCTCCAAATGGGTGGCCCAGACGATTTTGCTGGCATATGAACTGGCTAAACAGCCTCTGCCAGCCTTGCTCCGTGCCCACTCCACTAGGGCCATGGCCTCTTCAGCAGCTGTCCTTCGAGGGGTGGACCTGCAGGAGTTGTGTCGTGTGGCTACCTGGTCAAGACCTTTGACCTTCGTGCACCACTACCGACTGGACTGCCGGGCCAGAAGGGATGCCCACTTTGGCCGTGTGGTGTTGTCTTCCGTTCTCTAGGACCTGACCCACTGTCCACTGGTAAGCTACATATTCTCCCAATGTGTGAGGCACAGAGACCACGAAGAAGAAGAACAGGTTGCTTACCTGTAACTGTGGTTCTTCGAGTGGTTATCTGTGCCCTCACACATACCTGCCCAGCCTTCCCCTCTTCAGGTCCTGCTCCGGCGGACTTGGAGTGTGGTGGAGTCACCTTCTTTGGAGGTTTTTAAACAGAGGCTGGATGGCAATTTGATGGGGCTGTTTTGCATACGTGTTCCTGCAACACACGGGGTTGGACTCAATGCCTTTTGTGGTCTCTTCCAATTCTATGATTCTATGTCTTTATGTGGGAATTGCACAAGGAGCTATTCATTAACTCTTTGTGCAACTTCTACCACCCCCAGGAACTGCTAATCACAGTGGTGGCGCCACAGTTTTTTATTGACTGGGAGAAGAGGAATGAGGCACTCTCCTGGATGAGTGACTCACTGGTGATCCAGCAAAGTGACCCTTGCTGCAGAACTGCAGCTGAAACAGGTGCTGCTTGGTCACTCACTTCCTTCTCTCCTCAGGCCAGCAAATGGCCATAACAGTTGGCCATAACAGGGTTGGGCAACATTCTTGTGTGGAGGTAGGCATGGAGGTGCCTGCACAGTATGCTTTGCTCCATGGATCTTAGCCAGCATTTCTCATATTCTTTAAAAATATTGCTATCTGTGTGTCTTGGTTGCTGAAGTTTGGGTGGAATCCAGAGTATCTCAATGCATGCAGAGTGATACTTGGGTGAACTCTTTAAACCACAAACCTAAATTTTAAGAATATGAATTTATTAATCGATTTTCTTTAATGGACTAAGTTAGAAAAGGACTCAGTTTCTTTCAGGGTACAATCCTAAATACGCTTATTAAAGAGTGATCCACTTTGAACAGAGTGGGACTGACTCTAGAGTAAACAAAGATAGGATTACAATGCTTGTAAGTCAAAATTTTACTTTCAACATGGAATCACCTTAAGAATTTTTTTTTCAAAATTTTCCTCTTGCCTCTAACAGGCTCCTGTTTATGTCTGTATAAACCATTCTAATCCCTTGACAACTACACAACTTTGACCAAACTGAACTTAGGAGTTCAACGATGAATGCCTGCATTACAGTACTTAGCAAGGCAGCTAAAAGAGCTCTCTGCCCAAAGGCAATAAAAAACCCATCCACTAGAAGAATCAGAGTGGGATCAAATCAAAGTGGGATCAAATTGCTATAACTCTAGTGTGGATACTCACACTAGAGTTATAGCAATTTGATCCCACTTTGATTTGATCCATGGCTCCATCCTATGATGCCATGGCATTCTATAGGATACAGCTATGGCATTTAACATGGTATCAAACTGCTACAGTTGTTACAGTGTGGTTATACCCCTTCTGCTCTCATTTAGTACATTTCTATCCCAAGTGCTCAGATGCTGCTTTTCTCTTCTCAAAGATTTTAAACTCCTTGAAATAATGGGGTCATTTACACTGCTGTAACAAATGGGAAGAATACAGTGGATGGTTCAAGGTCTGATGTTAACAATTAGTACAGAATTAGTGTTCCTCAGATAGACTGGAAATCTGTTTTACACTGAGTTAAGACTGTCCATCTAATCCAGTACCATAAATACAAACTGGCAGCAGCTCTCCAGGTTCCAGCTCTAGGCCTACCTGAGACAGCAAGGATTCAACGAAGACCCTCTATGTGCAAAGCATATACGGTACTCAACTGAACTTGTTATTTTGTGCCTTCAAGTCACTTCCAACTTATCATGACCCTAAGACAACCTTATCATGGGGATTTCTTGCAAGAATTGTTTAGTGGGGGGTTGCCTTTGCCTCCCTCTAAAGCTGAGAGACTGTGACTTACCCACAGTCACCCAGTGGTTTCTGTGGCTGAATGGAGATTCAAACCCTGGTCTCCAGAGCCATAGTTCAATGCTCAAACCACTATACTATGCTGGCCCTCTCTACTGAGCTACCACTTCAGCTGAAAAAGAAGCAAGAAAAAAACAAGTCGTTCTCCTAATTCCTAGCAACTCTAAAACAAGGAATCAGGGGACATTTAACAAGACACAAGCTGCAACTCTTGTTTAATAGGATTTTCCTTTGTATGTCAAAGGGCAGGAGGAAGCCTTGGATAGTGTAAGATCACTTGGACAAAATCTTTCCCAGTTCATTAGTTCTAAAGATCAGGCAGACAACCTTTGTTGGGGTACTAGGAAATGGGTGATAAATTATTAGGCAGACCAGTGAGTGGATGGCAGAAGGGGTTAGGAAATGACCCACTTTACCTACAAAACAGCTGTTCTTGCCTATTAATTCTGCAAAGAATTTGGAAGGAGGGCCTGTGGATACTTGCCGTGGACACTCTTGGTGATCCGAGACTATATTTTGTACATAAAATGTTACCTTGGTTATAGATGCTCTGGTCATGCTAAACGTAGAGCAGCAATAAGGGGCAGCACTGTCTTTGCATAGTAAAGTATGCTTACTAGAGCGACTGTGGTGAAGTGGTCAGGGAACATCAGATTCATTGGGTGTACATAGATTTTATTGCTTCCTCTTATCAGAGGTATAAAAGCCTGGAGTGTAAAACTCTGGAAGGGGGAGCTTTGCTTCAATGCAAGGGGTTCCCATTTTTCCCCCACCCTTTGTCTCAAAAATGCCCATGCTGGAACCCTGTTGGTGACATAGATTTTATGTCCATGTATGTCTCTTTAAAAAAAAAATTCCAAGGAGGTATTCACTAACTCCTTGCACAATGTCCACCCCACCCCCAGCAACTGTCAACCACAGGACTATTGCCATAGCTAGGCAGTGCTGCTCTGGCTGCAGAGTCTGTGACTGAAATAAATCTATTCATTCATTCATTTGTTCTGGCTGCAGGAGGGGGGAAAGAATGACATTCTCCCAGGTGAACAACTCACTGGAGATCTAGGGAGAGCAACCCCATTCTTCCCCTGACTGCAGAACTGCATCTGTGATGGGCACTAGCTGGTTGCCTCTGCACCCCCAGCCAGTAAATTGCTGTGAGAGTGCCCCTCAAGTGGACTTGGTGGCTTAGTGAGGATTTCATGTGTAAAACTTTATAGATCACACATACAGCATATCAGTTCTAGTGTTTTCAAATTTCCCACAAAAGAAAGGTTGTGACTTCCCCAATTATTTTGCAGTTTGCATTTTCTTTGGTTGCATAGATGTCATTCTGGCTACTTACTGCCTCTTCAGTATCTGTGCTCTCTTCTGTGCTGTCAACATCCTGAAAAGCAGCATGCCCATCATTTTCTGTGATTTCCTTCCTTTGGGCTGGGTTGCCTGCTGGGCATGAAGCCTCTCCACTGGCTGGAACTTTTTTCTTGCTGTCCTTGGAACCTGTGGAAATCCAAGGAGCTTGTGCCAGAAAGGTCAAGCAATCATGGTCATCCACTAAATTTATCTGCTTATTTTATTTCTCCTCCTCTCCTGCCTTACTGTGAGTTGCAGGTAACTCTGCACTTTTAAAGGTTGTGCCAGCAGACTGCAAGCTCTGGCAGGTTCTACCAAGGTAGTAAGGTTTCCAGCATGGCAAAGGTGGCAGATTGTCTATCAACCATTTGAGAACTAGGTAAGCTAGAGAGGGAGAGGCTTGTCACTAGAAACTTGGCCTACACATGATGCAACTGGCCACAGCAGCTAGGGACACAATGATGGTATTGAATAGTAGTGATTTGCTTCAGTAGTGGGACCACACATAATGAGGAAGTCACAGGTCTTTGGGGTACTTAAGTTACTGTGCTTAAATCTTTCATCATGGAACCCAGGACATCACATGCAACGAATATCGGGCAATTTCCTGTCAAAGCACCAAGCCTTGTTTAAGGCTTTAGCCAGGTCATGGCTTGATGTGCCTTTAAACCATGCATTTGAAGCCAATTTGAAGCCAATCCAACCTTCCCCAACCTGCTGTCCTCCAGATGTTTTGGACTTCAACTCATATAAGAGTAGCCATGCTAGATCACACCAAAGACCTACCTAGTCCAGCATTCTGGTCATACTACGGCCAACTCATTGCCCATGGAAAGCCCATAAGCAGGACAGAAGGGCAACAGAACCTTCCAGCTGATGTTTCTCAGAAACTGATATACAGTCCTCCCTCCACATTTGGGAGTTTGACCTTCATGAACTTGTTTATTCACATGGTGCTCACTTGCCCCCCCCCGATTCTCTCCTCCCATTCCCCTGCCTGCCAAGGCATGTGTGTCTTCCTTCCACAGATCTAGGCAAAAGGCAATCAAATGGCAGGTAGCAGCCCCATATGCCCCCTCTCCTTCACTTGCCTATTGCCCGAGTTCCTAGAAGGCAGCACACCTGGAAAAAATGCAAGTGAATGGAGGGCAAAGGTGTGCAGCTGCCCCTTCCCTTTCACTCATATATTGCCTGGGGACCTGGAAGGAAGGCGCCCAGGCAAAATGCAAGCGAATGAAGGGTGGGGAGGCCTGGAAGGGATTGGAAGAGAGAAAGCTCACTTATTTGCACCGAGCCCTTGCAAGAGTGAAGGGGCCATTGTATAGAGGCATAGGTTGCCTATAAACTAAACAGCCCCACATAATGTAACATTTTCTCATTTCCCAATTTTTGATAAATTTTGTAACTCCAATGAATCATCACTATAGGCTGTGTTAGCTGAGGCTGCAGGGAACTGTAATCTAAAACACTGGATGGCACCAAACTGCAAAGGTTGGACTAGCACAAGAGTAGTAGGCAGTGGATCAAGGTCTATTGGTAGATTTGCAGCAGTTCAGGAAATGATTTCCGATACCAAATTGGTATTCAGTATCAACAAAGTGAGGAAGCTGGTGGCCTATTAAGCTGCTGATATGAAAGCTGATGAAGATGAACCAGGAGTGATTTTTGTGTGTAAAAGGACTGGGAGCTTAGTTCTGGTACTGAAAACAGTTTCCTCGGCTGTTCATATATCCCCTCTGTTTAACTCAGGTATATATGCTCCCACCTACAGTATCACTGTTATGCATCTTAGGCTGGCTTTGGCTGAATATTGGGGGACTTTTTAAACAAAAGTAAATAGATCATGGAAGCCAAAAGTATAACCCCTCACCTGCATTGTGGTCTCGTCCCTGATCCATCTGATCCAGGCTCTCCAGTAAGCTATCCACCTGTGCTTTGATCTGGCTTAATTCTCCTTTGATGGAGCTTAGCTCTTCTGCTCGCACTGGAAAAAAAAGATTGTGGGAATGAGTCAAGCTGCATGATGGGCACCTTGCCGTGTACTAAGAAGGTGGGAGGGTTTATACCTGAAGTTCATTCTGTGGATAAAACTGTATCTTGCATGCGAACATACGTAACATCCCAACTTTAAAAAAAAGACCAACAGCATCAGATGGCTGCTATATAAAAGCGGGGGGGGGGGAAGGTGAGGGGGTTGGGGGTTTACCCCTTTGTAATTTGTTAATTTATTTCATTCAATTTTTTAGCTGTCTGTCAAAACCATCATCTTCCCTAGGCAGCTTACAGCATGAAATAAATGCAATACAATAAACACAATTTTCAAAAGGCATGTTCCCAAATGTGTTCTACCGAAAAGAAAGGTTCTAAAACAGATGATTAAACAATCAGTCTGAGTACTTAGAAAAGAATGCTGTGACTACCAAGAGCCACAATAGGTTTTTCAAAAACAAGTCCTGCCACACTTTTTTAAAAAAAATAGAATTACAAGCTTGGTTGATCAAGAGAATGTTGCGGATTTAATATATCTTGATTTCAAGTAAGGCCTTTGACAAGTTCCCCCATAATACTCTTGCAACAGGCTGATAAAAAGTGGACTAGATTGTGCTATCCTAAGGTGGATTTGTAGCTGGGTGATGGATCAAATCCAAAGAGTGCTCATAAATGTTTATTTACCATCTTGGAGAGCAGTGATCAATAGGGTGCAATAGGGCTCTTCCCTGGGCCCAGTTTTGTGTGTTGGCTTGGATGATGGAATAGAGGGTTTGCTTGTCAAATTTGCAGATAACACCAAACTAGGATGGGTAGCTCATACTTTCATTAGGATCCAAAATGATCTTAATAGATTGGAAAGCTGGGTCAAACTGAGAAAATTATGGAATGAACATTGTGCCACAGAAAAATAAATCTAACATAACTGAACAGAATTCATTTCAACAGGGAAAAATGTAAGGGACTACATTTTGAGTAGGAAATATTAGAAGCACAAATTCCATCTCCCCTGCCTTTTCATAAATGTTCACCTATCTTTCTGGCAGCTGTTGCCTGGTTCTGCAATCTTCTTTGAAACATCTTACATCCTTGCTGTTTGGTCTTGTCTTTTAATGTTGGAACCTACTCCCAATTTGTGCTTGCCCACAAATGTTAGTTAGGTGATCCATGATTACTTTCTCTTCCCTCAGAAGAACAGTTTTGTTCACAGAATGAATGGAATCCTTATGAGAATTCCATATTACCACATCCACTCACCAAAACAGTATTGGAAGTTTTGCCACTGCAAGCACAAGACAATAGAGATGCCCTGTTATAAAGTTGTCAGAAAGAGTACTGTCACTGAATGCTGGAGGTGCCCAATGCCAGATGGAAGGGTGTCTTGATACCAAAGCCTCTGAAGAACTCTTATCCCCAAACACTCACATTTTGTACGGCCTGCTGTGGAATTGTTTCCTCTCAACCCTGTGTGTAGGCCCAGGCTAGTCTTGCCCCCAGTCCCTGGGTAGTTTCGTCTGGTTTTGACAGGAATGTGACTGATGAGGGGAGGAATCTTTTGGTATTCATAAACCCTGCAGGAAATGAGAGCAGGAAATGGAAGCATTAGCCAAAGTTCCTTAATACCTGATTCCTAATTCAAGTGAAGGCACGTTGAGGTCTTGGGATTTCTTAAAAAAAAAACAGAACATCATTGTTACATTAATGTGTAGGAAGGGGGTTACAATTACTGAGGGAAGCAGGCCAAACCTACCTGTATTGCAAATCATCTTTATAGATATAGTCCAAGTCACAGCTGCAAGAGAAAGAGAATGATGATTTTCTTTGTGATTTGCTTGGACATAATTGCTTGCAAATTTTCCAACACTGGTTACCCCCACCACAATTCCAACTGCATTCCATGATATATAGTCCAAGGCAAAGTTGGATGCTCTCTTAGTTCAAATCTAGGTAATTTGAACCTGGGTCTCCTCAATCCTGGTCAAATATTCTAACCACAACACCACCCCCATTTTCTATTTTTATATTGCCTGTGTACTCCAAAGGTGATTCATGTTGGAGCTGCAGCACAGCTTATTACAGTATACACACCTTACTGGATTAACAGCTATATTGTATGCCACATAGATTTCCATAGATTATACATTTCAATAAAGAAAGATGGTAAAAAAGGGGGAGGGAGAGGTCTGGTTTTTGTAACCTGTGAATGCCACAGATAGGTGTTCACCTGGTGAACTGTGATATTTAACAGAAGCTCCAACATTCAGATTTTGGGGCATTGGTATCTATTTTTCCAGAGGCAACTGAAGAGAAGTAAAGTCAGTCCTCAAATAATACAAAAAAAAGGGGGGGGGAGATGCAAAAAGCCTTACGTCCTTACCTTTAGAAGATACCCCCTTCTCTACTGTTTTAGAATGTAGAAGGGCAACATCCTTTATTTCTTCTAATGAAACCACATTCTTCTAATGAAGAATGAAGCCACCTACCAGTGAAGCCACCACCATCATCCTTCTGCTGAAGGCACCTTCAATCCATTGTTGCCTCACTGGCTCACCCTGTCCCGGAGTCTACATTTTTAATATTAAATTTAATCCATCATGCCAGAGAGGTTGCCTGGATGAGCATGTAGGCACAAATGGTCACACGATCAAGAACTAGGTCAGGCCAGTAAAATCCCCAATCACATAGCCCAAGGAGACCTCAAGCTGTGCAAACCCACGGTAAACAAGGGGTCCTCAGCCACAGAGGAGTCAACTCAAGGAGATTAGTGTGTTTTCCCCAAGCTGAGAATTTGGAACTCCGGAAAAATCCTGCAGGGTGAGGACCATCTACATAAATTTACACTACAACCTGTTGCAACCGAAGATCCTGAAACATTGGCAACCCATCATAAAATCACCATGCAAAATCAGTTGCTATTGAGGAGCTTCCTTCCCTTTTCAGTGTCTTTGTTCTCCCCGGCAGAGGATTTGCCCTAGAGGTACGTTTTCCCCTACAAGTAGTCCTAGTTTTTGAGAGCTTTCTCTGGAGAACTCCCCGTCACTCTGCTGGTTGAGTAATCCTCTCAGCCATTTCTCTGCTGAGTTCCACTGTTTTCGTGGACCAAAGGACTCCAGGACAGGTGCAGTATCACCTCATTCAAAATCCCTCTCTACATTTCTCTATCCAACTTTCCACTCTTTTGCTTCTCAATAGGTCTTGCGTGAGTGAGTGAGTGAATGCACTGATGCATGAGAACATTTCCATTCAATAAAATCCATTTGTTTGATCCGTTGTCTGGTTTTTGGTTTGGCCTGGCCCTGTAAAAACTGGATAAAAGATTTCGCTAGGTTGCCCTGCCTCTCGTTCAGCCATTGCTTGTGCTCCGCTAAATTCCCCAACCTTTTCTGATTTGGAGCACATCCAGGTGTCCCCCAGGGAACGCCAGCAAGCAGGGTAACACCATCCTCATCCAATATTCTTCACTCCCTCTAATACCTGAGCTTGCTAAAATTATGGACATGTAGTCCAAAATATAGGGCTCGGGGAGCCTCAGTTTAGAAATGCAGAAAAATCGGTTTAGAACAGCCAGAACATGAATGCAGTTCTGAATGTTATTTAGTGTAACTGTATGTTAATAAACTTTTAATACAATACAAAATAAGTGGCCACTGCTTGTCAGTTCTTCCATATCTTCTAGCCCACTGGCCAGAACACTGAAAAATGAACTGGTTTTCTTCTTATTGAACAATCTGATAGAATCCTACTTGCATTTTTTCCTTTATAATTTACCTACTGGTTACATTTATGTCTCACCTTTCCTTTAAAAACTGAAAGGTGACATTTATGGTACCTCTCCAAATTTTTATTCTTGCAACAAGCTCTATCAGGTAGGTTAAAATGGCTCAAGAGTGATTGGGCTGGGGTCTCCTAGCAAGCTTTATGGCCATGTAGGAATTTGAATGTGGTCTCCTTGGTTCTAGTTTAACACGTTTAACAACTATGGCACACTAGATTCAGGAGCACCTTTCTGCTTTCTTCTTTTCTGCATCAAAGTTGGATATTCCCTCAAAGGCCCCTTTTGGGTTATGATTCTATTGGGTTATGATAGAGAAGCTGCCAAATGAAGTTATAGAGGTGTCACAATTCCACTTCAACTGTCATGGCTGCATCCTATGGAATCCTGGGATTTGTAGTTTGGTGAGGTACTAGAGTTCTCTGACTGAGAAATCCAAATATCCTTCCCAAACAGAGAGTCCCAGGCTTCCATAGAATGTTCCTATGGAAGTTAAAGGGAGATCATTGTGCTACAGTTATATAGTATGGAAATGCTCCTGATGCAGGGGCAAAGAGTTTCTTTGGAATCTCCAGACACAACATACAAAGTGCCTTTAGTTGGTCAAGAGTCTGAGGGTCACTTTAAAAACCTTTAGCGAAGATTAGAATCTTACTCCATCAGCAGAGTTGGCATGCCTCAGTGTTTTGCTGATCTTCGGTTAGAGATTCCTAATGTTAAATTTCACAGTTGTTAGGTTTTGCACAGGAACTGTCTAGCCCTCAGATTCAAATGAAGAAAATGGGGGTGGGGAAATGCTGTCAGCAGAATATATCTCCCCTGGAGGGAGCTGACGTGCCTGTAATAAATCTCATGCCTCATGACTTACGAGCTGGGCAGAAGAAAAAAATGGAACACTTTTGAAAAGCTTGTTTGTGCTGACCTAAGAAGAAACAGAATACAGGACTGGGGATGAAAAATGGCAGATTCTTAGACCTTCAATATCTTGTCTGGAAGAGAGATTGTCAACAGGTGGATCTTTTCTCTATGTTGCATGGCAAGCTGCACTTGCCAACATTCCCTCTTCTCTACTATTAAAAGATATGAGAGCTCTGTATGGTGTGTGGTTGTGGCTTGGTTTCCATGGAAACAAACTAGGCCATGCCCTCTTCTGGACTGAACTGGAGTGTGCCTCTTTGCAGTCTCCTTGTATTCCACCATTCCCGCTGCTTGCTCCACATAGTGGATTTTACAGAAGTAAAAAAAATGTGTAAACCCATTTATCTCATCCAGGAATATGTTCAGAATAAAGGGAGACAAAAGTTTTTATGTCCTTGAATTTGGTGGGGAGGAGTTAGCTGTGTTATTATTTGGGATTACAAAAAAAAGAACATGTTTACTGGCTGCTTCAAACCACCAATCACTATGATGAGTCTCATTTGAAATACCCCGATATAAAATGATATAAAACATATATCAGTTGTCTTGTTATAATATATATAAGCTGTGATCATTGCTACTTGAAATATTCCTAACTTTCATTTTAAACATTTATACATTTGAAAAATCTACTCAGATCAAAAGAGGAGGAGGAGGAGGAGGAGGAGGAGGAAAAGAAGAAATGTCTTGGAAAAAGAGGTTGCATGGTAACCATATATTCTTATACACTTCTATCGCCAGTGCTAGAAAGTAGTTGTCATTCCACAGGGGTAGTGCATGGGAGCCAAGTTGCTAGAAACCTGGAATGTTTTGCAGAATAATTGCGATTTTTTCAGCTTCACATCCTCCTGGAAGCATCCCCCTCAGTGCAAACCTCCACTGTCAATCTCTGAAGCTCAAGCTTTTGCCTCAGTGCCAAAAGGAAAGGATTTTGTGCAGCTTTATGGTACTTGCCCACTCAGCAACTGTCACAGTAAAACGTCCCTGCCAAAGCAGCAGTCATGTCGCTTGCACCTTCATCCTTGGATGCTCGCTCATTCATCTTCCAAAACAGGCATTGGCCAAACTGTGGCTTTTAGAATTCCTCCCTGTCCCTTTTTCACTCTCTCTTTCACTTAGTCACACAAAGGACAGAATGGGATAAGGTCCCATGCTGGGGCCCGTTCACACTGCACAAATGTATCACTATGATTCCTCTTTAACTACCATGGTTCCATCTTGTGGAAACTTGGGATTTGCCATGCAAAGAATGGTTTTTAGAATTCTCAGCCAGAGAGCTCGAGTGCCTCCCCATGTATGATCTCCACTGTGGGTTGCCACTGAAAACTGCAGACAGACACCTCCTGTTAGTTGAACAGTTGTGTAGAACAGGGACCTTCAGCAGGTGTTACTGCTGAACAAGGAACACCTGCTGAAATTTCCTCTGCTACAGAACTATTGAAAGTTGTCAACTATTGAAAGGAAGCATTTTCAGTTTTCACTCCAGAAACCCTAACCTCCAGTATCAGAGGCCGTATATTTCTATACACAGTACTGGCTTGTTGCTGAACAGAAATAAAAAGGAGCTTGTGTGCTTACAGGCAACTGGTTGGCCACTATGGAAACAGAATGCTGGGCTAGATAGAACTTTGATCTGATGCAATAAAGCTTTACAGTGTTTATCAAGCAGCGCCTTTTGAGTAGCCACCTCAGTTCTTGACAGCTCTATTTCAGAAGCTGTTCACTTAGCTATTTCTGTCAAGAAGCAGGTAAAGATAATTCTATTTTGTTCTCTCTTTTTTTGAAAGCAGCTCTAGAATATATTTTTATTGTTTCATATTTTTATATTGTGTGCTTATGTGCTTTCAAGTTGCCTGTCACCCTACAGTGACCCACATGAATTTCATAGGTTTTCTTAGGCAAGGAATACTCAGAGGTGGTTTTGCCAGTTCCTTCCTCTGAAATATAGCCTACAATACCTGGTATTCATTGGTGGTCTCCCATCCATGTACTAACCAGGGCTGACCCTGCTTAGCTTCCTAAATCTGATGGGACCTGATACCTTTAGAGTATGTTATACAATTGGTCTTCCATATCCATAGATTCTGTATCCACAGATTCAACCAACTATGGCTTGAAAATATTTTTTTTAAAAGTCCAAAAAGCAAACCTTTTGAGTTGTTCACCATTTTATATAAGCAATGCCATTTTACTGCACCACTGTATATAATGAGATTTGAGCATCCACAGATTTTGGTATCCACAAGAGATTGTTGAACCAAACCCAGTGGCTAATGAGGACCCACTGCGTTTACTCTTTGGCTATTTTTTATTGTTTTGACTGTTTTGCCTTTCATTTTTGGAGCAGCAACTGAAAAGCAATTTAGAAATAACTGTAAGCAAACAAAGAACAGACTCCTTGTTTGTATTAGCCAAGAAGATTTTTGCAAGCAGTTGTTTTTCAGTTCCATCCTCTTGCCTGATGTGCAAGAGCCACCACTAGTTAGAAAAAGACTGGCCAAGCTAGATAGAGAATAACTTATTGTTTTAATATAAACCACTTCCTTATGGTCAGTACTATGTTTTGCAACTGGACAGCACAGGCACAGCATTCAAAGAAGATTTGATCTTGCAGAGCTCACTAAAGAATATATAGTAAGTTTCTAGCCCTCATGATTACCAAAACATCTCTGGAAAATACTTGAAAAATTCTCAGAAACCAGAGTAGATTATGCAGGACTTCTACTGTTAGGTACAGCTATTCACTTCCCACCCCTATAACCAGCAGAAACAGAAAACATGAAAAATAATCAAAATATATGCATATTTGCTTGCACAATTTATACAGGCCACAGAATCTAGCTTTTCATGGGCATGTGGTTATTTTTAGGGCAGAGGACACACTGTTCTACTTGTGGCATTTTTATTTCTGAGTCACATCCTCACTTTCTCTGCTTCCAGTGGACCAGGGTGTCCAGATGCCATTTCTAGAAGAGCAGCTGTGTTTAGTCAATAGCAGCAAAAAGACTGGTAAGTATGTGTCACATTAGAGGCTAAATGATTTATAGTGGAATGAGCAAACAAAGGTGCAAGAATCTATGTGATGGAAGTAGAACTTCTGACAAGGCTTGCTTCTATGTTTGTGAATGGCTCAAATTCACGTTTGGGAGAGAAAGATGAGGTCCTCCCTCCTCTTTCACAGACTGTTTGTATGCCTTGAGAATGGCTAAACTCCTTCACCCAGTACATTCCAGATCCCCCCACAGTGCACAAATGATTCTGGAGGAGGAAACCTGAAGGCTGGGGAGTGTTTCACTCCGAGGATTTGTAACCCGGGGTTGTAGGACAAACGGGACTATGGTATTTCAGAGAGATTTAAGAATGGCTTATGCTGACCAGCAATAGCAACACCCCTCCTTTTAAAGGCACAGTGAAACAGCACATTGGCAGCTACAAGGATAGCTGAAGCCAAGAATTCCAGAAAAGCTGTTATGCTTCAGCTATTGTTTGCTCCTGGAAGTTATTTTGGGACTCTTTGTTCAGTCCTTTTGTTTCCCAAGTTTCCATCTGTCAGATCAATGATCTCACCTCTTGGTTTCTTATTCTTGATATTACAGAAGGAAATAGCTCTTGCAAGGCCACAGGTCTCAGCATGGATGCTGTCTGACTCATCTTAGCACGCTGTATCACGGGGTAGGAAATAGCTGCCTTCTTGAAGTTGCTCAGTTGCAGGTCCCATCAGCCCCAGCCAGCAAAACCAATGGCAAGGGATCCTGATTGCAGGAACATCAGGAGGGCCATGGGTTTCTCGTTCCTGCTTTAGCATTCACTGTTCTATTTATCACATTCCCATCAGTCATACAGAGGCAGTGTCATGGTTTCAGTATTGGACTATGTCTCTGGAGACTAGGGTTCAGATCCCTGCTTGGCTATGGAAACAACTTGGGGAGGCTGTCAGCCTAGTGGTGGAGCTTGGAGTGTGTGGAGGGGGGGCGGGAGAGGCGGGGCTATGGCAAGAGGGGCATGGCCACTGTGCAGGGGGCGTGGCCAGGGTGTGCGAGGCCATGGCTAAGGGCCGGGATGCCCCAGAAACATTGCCACCCAGAGCAAATCGCCCCCCCGCCCCCATGTTTCTACACATCTGTGCCAGCCTCAGAGGAAGGCGAAGGCAAACCCCTTCTGAACAATTTTTTCTAAGATTTGCCTTGTGATAAGTTCAGCTTCAGGGCATCATAAATCAGAAATGGTTTGAAGACACACAGCAACAACAAATATTTGCACAACAGACTAGTACTGATTTAACAGATTTCTCTCTCTTCTAGTAACTTTAGGAAGCAAGATCACCTCCAGTACTAAGAAGCCTCAGAATAATGTGTTCCAGCCCTAGGTCTTATCTAGCAGTTGCACTCAGCTGGGACCCATTCACACTGCAGAATTATAGTAGTTATTCCAGTTTTACTACAATGGTTCCATCATATGTAATCCTGGGACTGGAAGTTTAGGAAGGGGTATTTAGATTTCTCAGCCAAAGCACTCCTGTGCCTCACCAAACTATAAACTCCAGAACTCCACACCACTCCCAGAGGTAATTTTCAATGGGCAGTTTTTAAGGTCCTGAATGTAAGGTTATTCCTTCTTCTCAACATGGAAAACATAATGTTGCCTGGCTAGAAAGGCCGCTCTACTAACAGGGGATCAAGCTTTCTTACTCGATGCTAAATTTATACCCTTGAACTTTCCCACTTTGGCCTGAACAGTCCTGATTAATTCTGATTAACTAGTTTTGCTCTGTTGCTCTCCCTACATGCAGAACTATATATCTGAACAGGAGAGTTTCTGCTACACATGGAGGTTCTCTATGAAAAAAATCAGCATTCAGTTTGCACAGAGAGACTGTGCATGGAGGGGCTCCTGTTCAGAACTGTCACTCTCCACATGAGAAGACCAACTGAAACCTGGTGGGATGAATCTCATGATTGGAATGTAGGAATAGTGGGGTATAATCTATTTCAGAGAAATAGACCATAGAAGAAAGGAGGAAGAGTAGCCTTATATGTCAAGGATGTTTTCACTTGTGAAGAGATCCAGGACTTAAATCCAGGAAGCCAAGCCGAGAGCATCTGGGTGAGAATTAAGGGAGTGAGAAACAATAGGGATGTGACTGTGGGGGTTTGCTATAGGCCTCCGGGCCAGCCGGAGGACATGGATGAGGCCTTCCTGGAGCAGATGGCCACACAATTCAAAAAGGAGAGATGCAGTGTTAATGGGAAATTTCAATTATCCTGATATTTGTTGGCAGTCAAATTCTGCAAAGACCGCAAGGTCCAACAGGTTCCTCGCTTGCCTTGCAGACAATTTCATGGTCCAGAAGGTGGAAGAGGCAACAAGGGGACTGGCTATTTTAGATCTGATCCTGACCAACAGGGATGACCTAGTTGATGAGGTGGAGGTGGTGGGATCCTCAGGAGAGAGTGACCATGCTCTCTTGAAGTTTGTCATTCAGTGGAAGGAGAAGCCGAGTGCAGCCAGACACGCATCCTAAACTTTAAGAAAGCTGATTTGTCTAAACTTAGGGAGTTACTGGCTAAAATCCTGTGGTCAAGAATACTAAAAGAGAAAGGAGTTCATGACGGATGGGAGTTTATTAAAAGTGAGATACTGAAGGCACAATTGAAAACTGTGCCACTAAGGAGGAAAAATGACAGGTCTCTAAAGAAACCGGAATAGTTGACTGAAGAACTCTCAGCTGAGCTAAGTGTTAAAAGAAACATGTACAAGAAATGGAAGAATGGTGAAACCACCAAAGAGGAATTCAAGCAAATAGCCAGGAAATGTAGGGAGAAGGTCAGAAAAGCTAAAGCGCAGAATGAACTCAGGCTTACCAGAGACATCAGAAACAATAAAAAGGGCTTTTTTAGATATGTCTGCAGCAAAAGGAAAAACAAGGAAATGATAGGATCACTACGTGGAGAAGGCGACCAATTAATAACGGGGGGAAGAAAGAAGGCAGAGCTACTCAATGCCTTCTTTGCCTCAGTTTTCTCCCAGAAGGATAGAAGTACCCAACCTGAGGGGTGGGGAGCAGGTGAGGAAGGGGGGGTAAATGCAGCCAGAATAAGTTGAGAAGTAGTACAGGAGTATCCGGCTAAACTAGCTGAATTCAAGTCCCCAGGGCCAGATGAATTACATCCAAGGGTATTAAAAGAACTGGCAGAAGTCATTTCTGAACCACTTGCAATAATCTTTCAGAACTCTTGGAGAACAGGAGAAGTCCCAGCAGACTGGAGGAGGGCAAATGTCATCCCCATCTTCAAGAAGGGGAAAAAGGAGGACCCTAATAATTATCTCCCGGTCAGCCTGACATCAATTCCAGGAAAGATCCTAGAGCAGATCATTAAACAGTCCGTTTGTAATTACTTAGAAAGCAATGCCGTAATCACTCAAAGCCAGCATGGATTTCTCAGAAATAAGTCATGCCAGACTAATCTTGTCTCTTTTTATGATAGGGTTACAAGCTTGATAGATGAAGGGAATGCTGTAGATTTGGCATATCTTGACCTCAGTAAGGCCTTTGACAAAGTTCCCCATGACATTCTTGAAAAGAAGCTAGTAAAATGCAGACTGGACAGAGCTACTGTTAGCTGGATTTGTAATTGGTTGACTGACCGAACCCAAAGGGTGACCACCAATGGCTGCTTTTCATCCCAGAGACAAGTGACTAGTGGGGTGCCACAGGGTTCTGTCCTGGGCCCAGTGTTATGCAATATCTTCATCAATGATTTGGATGAAGGAGTGGAGGGCATGCTGATCAAATTTGCAGATGATACCAAATTGGGAGGGGTTGCTAATACCCCAGAAGACAGGATCACATTTCAAAACGACCTTGACAGATTGGAGAGCTGGGCCAAAGCTAACAAAATGAATTTCAACAGAGAGAAATGTAAGGTCCTTAGGCAGAAAAAATGGAAGGTACAAATACAGGATGGGGGACACGTGGCTGGATAGCAGTACATGTGAAAGGGATCTAGGAGTCTTGTTAGATCACAAGCTGAACATGAGTCAGCAGTGTGATGTGGCAGCCAAGAAAGCCAACGCAATTCTTGGTTGCATCAATAGGAGTATGGTGTCCAGTTCGAGGGAGGTAATGGGTACTACTCTATTCTGCATTGGTTAGGCCTCATTTGGAATACTGTGTCCAGTTCTGGGCACCTCAATTCAAGAAGGATGTCGACAAGCTGGAACCTGTCCAGAGGAGGGCGACCAAAATGGTGAAGGGTCTGGAAGCCATGCCCTATGAAGAACGGCTTAGGGAGCTGGGTATGTTTAGTCTGCAGAAGAGAAGGTTAGAGAGGGGACATGATTGCCATGTTTAAATATTTGAAGGGATGTCATGTTGAGGAGGGAGAGGGTTTGTTCTCTGCCGCTCCAGAGACTAGGACAAGGAGCAATGGATTCAAGCTGCAGGAAAGGAGATTCCACTTGAACCTCAGGAAGAACTTCCTGACGGTCAGAGCTGTCCAGGAGTGGAATATGCTGCCTCAGAGTGTGGCAGAGTCTCCTTCTTTGGAGGTTTTTAAGCAGAGGCTGGATACCCATCTGTTGGGAATGCTTTGATGGGTGTTCCTGCATGGCAGGGCGTTGGACTGGATGGCCCCTGGGGTCTCTTCCAACTCTATGATTCTATGAGCTGGAATTGAAAGAATCAACAGGGGCAGAGTGGTCCACTTTTTCAAAAGATTAGGTTCTTAAGCCTTTAAATGAAACACAGAATCATAGAATAAAGCTGGAAGAGACCACAATGCCATACAGGAACACACACTCAAAGCACCCCCAGCAAATGGCCATCCAGCCTCCATTTAAAAAATTCCCAAGAAAGTGACTCCACCACACTCCAAGGCAGCTTATTCCACTGTTGAACGGGTCTTACCATGAGTAACTTCTTCCTGATGTTTAGGCAAAATCTCCTGTCCTATAGTTTGAATCCATTGCTCTGTGTCCTAGTCTCTGGAGCAGCAGGAAATAAGCTTGCTCCATCTTCAATATGACATCTCTTCAAATATTTGAATATGGCTATCATGTCACCTCTGAACCTTGTTTTCGTCAGTCTAAACATACCTATCTCCCTAAGTCTCTCCTCATAGGCCCATTCACCATTTTGGTTGCCCTCCTCTGGACACATACCAGCTTGTCAATATCCTTCTTAAACAGTGGTGCCCAGAACTGGACACAGTATTCCAGGTGAGGTCTAACAAAAACAGAGTAAGTAATATAGAACTAGAATCCTATTGATGCAGCCTAGAATTGCATTGGCTTTTTTAGCTGCTGTATTATACTGTTGTCTCATGTACAACTTGTGGTCGACTAAGACTCCTAGATCCCTTTCACAGTACTGTTTTCAAGCCAGATAACACCCATCTTATATATGTACATTTCATTCTTTTTTCCAAAGTATAGTAACCTACATTTCTCACTGTTAAAATTCATTTGGTTACTTTTGGCCCAGCCCTCTTATTTGCCAAGTCATTTTGAATTCTGATCCTGTCCTCTGGGGTATTAGCTAATTAGGTGTCATCTAAAAATTTGATGAGCATGCCCTCTATTCCCTCATCCAAATCATTGATAAAGATGTCGAACAGCACTGGGTCCAGGATAGAACCCTGTGGCACCCCACATCTTTCCAGGATGAAGAGGAGCCATTGGTGAGCACCCTTTCTGTTCATCCAGTCAGCCAATTACAAATCCACCTAACTGTAGCATTGTCTAACCCACATTTTACTACCTTGCTTGCAAGAATATCATGGGGGAGCTTGTCAAAAGCGGTACTGAAATCAAGATAAACTATACCCACAGCATTCCCTTCATCTACCAAGCTTTAAAACTCTATAAAAAAAGAAAGAGAGAGCAGATTAGTCTGGAATTACTTGGTTTTGAAAAACCCATGCTGACTTTAGGTGATCATGGCATTCCCTTCTAAGTGCTTACAGACTATCAGTTTAATGATCTGCTCTAGCACCTTTCCTGGTACTGATGTCAGGCTGACTGGGCAGTAATTGTTTGGGCCCTCTTTTTTTCCCCTATTTGAAGATGGAGATATTTGCCCTCCTCCTGTCTGCTGGGACTTCTCCTGATCTCCAGGAACTCTCAAGGATTATTGCCAGTGGTTTTGAAATTACTTCTGCCAGTTCTTTTAATACCCTTGGAGGTAGTTCATCGGGCCCTGGTGGCTTGAAATCATTAAGTGTAGCCAGGTATTCCTGTACTACCTCTTTACCTATTCTGTTCCATTTTCTCTGGGTTAAACACTATTTTTCTTTCCGGAGAAGATCAAGGCAAAGAAGATGTTAAGTAGTTCTCCCTTTTCTCTGTCCCCTGTTACTACTTCACCATTTTCTCCTCACAATCCTGCTGTCTTTCCTCTTGCTATAGATATAACCAAAAAAGTCCTTTTTATTGTTTTCAACCTCTCTAGCAAGCCTCAGCCTGTTCTGCAATTTCGCTTTTCTGACTTTTTCTCTACACATGCTGGCTATTTGTTTGAATTCCTCTTTGGTGATTTCCCCCTTTTTCCATTTCTTGTACATGGCCCTTTTAAATCTTAGTTCATTTTAAAGTTCCTGAGACATCCATTCTGGTTTCTTTAGATTCCTCCCATTTTTCCTCTTCAATGAAATTGTTTGAAATTGTGCCTTCAATATCTCACTTTTAGGAAACTTCCATTCATCATAAACTCCTTTCTCTTTTAATATGTCTGATTATGGTAATGACACCTAATATTTCCCCAAGTTTTTTTTCCATTATATTTTTATTGAATCAAGGTTATATTAAGTTATTTTTCAAATAAGATGCATTATCATTGAACATAATTTACATACTTTTTTTAAAAAACTTTTGGTCAACACTGTATCTTTCAGTTAATATAAATAACTGTTATCAATATAACACCGTTACAATAAAATAAATATAGAAGATATAATTTTCCAATGTTATCATTAATTACCTTATTATTAAAAGGAAAAGAAGAAGAAAAAAGAAAAAGAAACAAACAAAAGAAAAATAATAATAAAAAAACCAAAAATGAAAAATTACTTCCATTGGTTTGAACTCTTTCACTTGGTAACCAATATCGAGGGTTCACATTCATGTTGCATATGCTTCCTCTCCTTTTCTCTTTATCCAGTTTCCCCTGTAGTCCTTGATATTGTTCCTCTTTTTGTTATTATGTATGTAAATGTTCTCCTACTATTCCCACCTTTCAATATTTATCCCCTTCATAGTTATGCAGTTACATATATGTTCTTGTACACTCACATACATACATTCATTTATGTGTACATACATATATACTTATTCTTATTTCTGAACATTCATATCTCTATACATTCATATTTGTACCTCTGTTAAAATACTTATACTACCGAATAAGCTTAATTGTATTCACCTCTAATTCTCATTCCTCTCCCTTTTACTCAGGTTATTTTTCTGTAATTATTCTGTAATTATATTGCCTCATAATATTTCCCTAAGTTTAATGAAATTATCTTTCTTAAATCTAGAATATGATTCTGGCAGTGCTTGGCTTTCCCTTTCCACTATACTGTATAACAAACTTCAGGAGAACATGGTCACTCCCACCTAAGGATCCTGCCACTTCTACCCCATTAACCAAGTCATCACCATTGCTTAGGATCAGGTCTAAAATAGCTGATCCCCTTGTTGCCTCTTCCACCTTCTGGACAATGAAAAGCAAGTGAGGACTTTGTTGGACCTGATATTCTTGGCAGAACATGACTTGCAACAAATATCAGGATAGTTGAAATCTCCCATTACTACTATCTTTTTCCTGACTGTGTGGTCATCTGTTTTAGGAAGGCCTTATCTAAGTCTTCAGTCTGGTTTGGGAGTCTGTAGTGGACTCCGAAAATGACATCCCTGTTTTTTCTATCCCCTTAATTTTTACCCAGATGCTCTCAATCTGGCTTGTAGGATTTAAGTCATGGAGCTCTTCATAGATGTAAACATCCTTGACATATAATGCTACTCCTCTTCCCTTCCTGTTTGGTCTTATTTCTCAGAAAAAAAGATTGAACCCCTCCATTACTACATTCTAATCATGATAATTTCAACACTACACTGTTATAGTGCTATTTTTCCACTTTCAACCTCCTATGGAATCCTGGGGTTTGTAGTTTAGGGAGGGCATTTAGAATTCTCAGCCAGAGGGCTCTTTGGCCTCAGTAAACTACAAACCCTCGAACTCCACAGGATGTAGAAAGTAAAATAATAGCACTATAATAGTGTAGTCTGGAAATGGCCCATGAGTCTCATCTCGTCAGGTTTCAGTGATGGCTACCTTAAGACGACTACAGCCATTGCCTACGTCTGTACCAGCCTGATTTGAGTAGGTTCGCGACTCCCACTCAAATTAGGGGTACAGGGGCTGCCCGCGTTACTCCACCACTCTGTTACCCTGATTTCTGGGGGTCCCGGGAGGGACACCTAAATGTGCTCACAACAATGGCGAGGGAATTAGCAAAGAGCACTAGTTAGCCATGCAAGAGGCAGGACAACATAGCGAGATCTTGAACCCTATGTCTACGGGGTCAGGCCGAGTCAATGATAAAGCAGAAGTTAAGAATAATAATTGTTTTATTGAGATACAGTCAAACACGTGTATGCAACACACTCACACAAAGAACTATAGAAATAAAAGGTATGAGTTGGGTAGAGGGATTTTGAGAAGAGGTTTTGTATGGGAAATACTACACCTGTCCTGAAGCCTGGTAGTAGCAAAGAAACTGGGGAGCGTAGGTTCTCAGCATGCGGGGCTGAGGGGAGGCTTGTCAAACGGAGAAGCGGCAAGTCGGGAGGCAAGTCACAAGCGATCCAACGAGACGCTCAAAGTCAGGGGCTGTTATGGGGAAAGTGTGGCCGCAGGCTAGTCCGTTCTTGGGGATAACAATGAGTTTGGGGCTGGAGACAAAGCCTCCGAAAGTTCAGTACTTTAGATGATTGAATTATGACAGAGTTGTCAATAGAGTAGGCAGTATGCAAACGCAGAGTGCTTGAGAGTTGTATAGTCCGCTCATCAAGCTGCCTGCTCGGGGCAGGGGATCTTTTGTAAGTAGTGTGCATACATACTTCGGGACTTGAATGGTTCGGCTATTGTCAGCCGTGCCTGTGTGCGTGCTTGTCCGGGGGCCTCGCAAGCACGTGGAGAGGAATGGGTAAGGAAGGCCACTGTTCCTACAGATTTTGAGACTTTAGATATCAGAATTCCTGAATGTTGACCCATACTGGCTGGGGCTTCTGGGAGCTGAAGTCCAAAAATCTGGAGGACCAAAGGTTGAGTGTTACTGGGGTAAAGGTAGCAATGGCCTGAGTATAAGGCAGTTTCCTATGTTCCTATGGTCCTGTATGCTAAGGCTGGCCATGGGAGAAGCAATCCATGATGTTACATGCTGACAAGGTAATTAACAGCTGAAATTTTCACTACTCTCTGAAATACCTCAGTAAACCCCTAGTGCCTCATTGCTCTGTGTGTCTCATATTTTAAAAGTGCAGTTCAAAAAAAAAATAGCCCTGCGCAGACACACAGCACAACAGAGGATTCTCACATTCCTCCTCCCCTTGTCTAGAACTGCCATCTTCTGAATGGGCTCCTGCAACTGGTCATCTAGCAGCATCCACAGCTATCAGCAAGAGAGCATATTTAGCATGAAAAACATTATCTGCTGTTCTCTTGTACATGCTCTGGAGAGATTGATTCTGAGATTCTGGTTTTTGATTCCTTGCTGCTTAAACTGCAGTGGAATTTAAGGTCTAGGTGTTCTGTATTAGACAAGTTATCTCACCTGGGTAATCTCTTTGTTCTCCTTGTCTTCCATATTCACAAACGTAAAAACATACATGATTCTAAAATCCATATGATTTGGTACACTCAGTCTAAACACGATGCTCCTGAGCTCATTCTACCCTCTCCTAATTCTTAACAGACACATCATTCTTCTCCAGTCCTGCCAACATCAGTCATGGAGTACCACTAAATAAAGTAAACTGGGTTATCCCTAAAACCCAGAGGTTACTTTAGTTTTTTGTTAGCCACCCATTCAATGGATAACAATTTCATTTGCCATCTGTCCACTTTCAGCCCGGGCAATCAGTCAAGGAGCAGCTGATAAGGGCCAGCAGCAAGCAAGCATTCCACAATGCAATTCCTTATTTTAATCTGGTGGAAAAACAGACTCAAAACAAATATGAAGCATAACAACAGTCCCAGAAATATTAATAAATCATGGCACAGTTGATATAATTCTAAGTCAGAGGTCGGAGACACAGCAGGAGAAACAGTCAGTTCTGGAGGGGAACGACTGAGCTTTCGTAGGTTCACAGATCAGCGCAGCTGGTGCCTAATTAGCTGCTGTCTCTTATAAATGCCTTGAGATCTGCATACACTTTCCTTTTGGCATCTACGCTTGGCAAAGGTGGGTATAGATGACTTATCTTCTGTGTCAGAAGAAACAGGGCTCTCTGGTGGAGCTGGCACTGCCCCCTGTTCTGTCTCTGGGGTGGGTGGTACTGTTTCCACTGTTTCAGTCTCTGAGTCAATGTCTAGGTACTGAAAGCAGGGCTTGACACCAACTGACAATCTGACCCCTCAAACTCCATTATGAGCCCAATAGCACAATTGCCCCAAATGGAAGTCTAACAGGGCATTGCTAAAACTGTTACCAGCAGAGTGATCAGCCTGAGGGTAAGTGAGAGTAAAAACTCACGCATATAGGTCCCCACCACGTTGCCTCTTCTGACCAGGTCTGATATGGCTTAGCTTAGGTTCCTGCGCCATGTCTAGATAGAAGAGAAAGCAGAAGGATAAAGATGTGACAGTGAGAGTGCAGGCATGAAGAGGCAAGTTGAGCAAAAGAAATCATCTTTCACAATGAGTAATTTTAACCTAATTCAAGGCGAATTCAGAGAGCTCCAGGAGAGTGTAAGTGTGAATCTTCACAACATTTCATGGGTATATAAACTGATCCAGCCATGATTCATGTAAAATCAAAATTAGTTCCCCTTCTCTGGAAAGTAAGAGTTGAAATCAATAATGACCCTGGCAGAGGTGGCATTACAAGGAAGAATGAAAAAAAAAAGTTGAATGCCCCTTCAAAAAATTGCTTTGTCCACTCCTTCACTTTCTAACTTGCAAAATGTGGTTAAAGGCAAACCTTTCTGGCAGACCAAAAAGGCTTCGTCTTACTGTTTTCTATTCAGGGGAAAGGAAAACCTTCCATTCTTAACTGCATCTAGACACTATAAACAAATGAATAGAATAAACAGAATACTATCTTAGGAGTGAATTTGAATAAAGATTACAACCCTAAACATATTTACTTGGATGTAAATAATACTGACAAGAGCCGTAGTGGTTTGAATGTTGGATTAAGACTCCAGGACAGCAGAGTTAAACCCCCTCTGAACCATGGAAACCCATTGGGTGCCTTTGGGCAAGTCATGCTCTTTCAAGCTTCAGAGGAAGGCAATGGCAAACTCTCCTCCGAACAAATCTTGCCAAAAAAGCCCATGATACAGTTCCTTTAGGGTCACAAAAAGACATGGCTCAAAGACACACAACAACAAATAATACTGAAAACATAATAATGAAATCAGGGTGATTTCAGGTTTAAGATTTTAGAGCGCTAATGTGAAAGACATGGAGAGGTTTCTGTTTGGGAAGAGTCATTGTGTGAAACAATACTTGGCTCCTCAGCATTTATTTCTAACCTTCTATGCCTTTCCAGTTTTTTGGGGGGTTTTTTAAACTCTGGGCCCCGATTGCCTGGGAATTGCTGATGCTGGATTCCTGCCTGCTTGATCCAGCCTCAAGAGGTGCAGAGCAATTGCCGCTCTTAGAATCATAGAATAATAGAGTTGGAAGAGACTACAGAGGCCATCCAGTCCAACCCCCTGCCATTGTCTCTTTCAAAACTGGGCAGGTGTTCTTTTTGCGTTGAGTACATAAAATTATAGGCACACTCAATCATTCGGCATCAAGGAACTTACCTTGGACTCTCCAACAAGTGAAGAGTCAGAGCCACAAACTCAACTGTCCTAATCCCCATTCCTTTCAGGCCATGGATACCCTGAGGAAGCCAGCTACTGTTTAGCAGTAGGCTTCAACAATATGAAAGCCCCAGGTCTTTATAACTCAGGACACAGTGCTGTAGTTTCAAATGGAAACCCCTGAAGATGCCCTTTTGTTTTCCTGATAAGGTATATTGTCCCAATGAGTGAAGACTCTGCTCTTGTTACTACTTCTCAAAGGCTGCTCCACAGCAGAATCAAAAATGTCCTCGCCAATTTCCATCATCGCTCTGATCTCATCTTTCTTTCAACAAGTTGGTTATTCTGAGTACAGAAATAATATGTTTTTTTTAAAAAAACCTACTTTCTTGACAAGCCAAAACCAAACAATAATGACATAGAAAACTGGCAAGCCCAAATCCACCAGCCAAATAAAACCTTTTTATTTCTGGAGACCTTGTCATCCAACCTAGTACCCAAGGGAAAAATGGGGAGACACCCTGGTCCAATTTTCAGTTTTTGGCTCCCCACAACCTCCCCAGCTGCTTTCCCCTTGTTGCCTCCTGGTGGCAGCATCTTTTGCCATCTTGTGTGGGGAGTGCGGGGGGGGGGCGGCGAAGGGCTGAAACCGCGCACAGAGAAACAAACACAATAGGATTACGGAGTACTCACATCTCCAGCACCCTTCACTGTTGCCAAAAAGTGTCATGCCACCCTAGGGAGAGGGGGAAAGAGGCCTGATGCCAGGCCTCGGATCCTTTCTGACCAGCCTTGGTGAGCTCAGTGTCTCTTGCTCTCTAAGCCCCCAACAATGGATGACAGCAAGAGCAGCAGCTATTTGTAAGGGAGAACGGAGATGAGCTCAGGTCTGAATGCTGTACCGGAGGAATGTACCATCTGTCCTTGGGGAGGGGGAGGGCGGCGGCGGCGGCGGCGGGAATAAACGAAGCAAACCATCACACGGGCAGGGGTGTGCCGTAGAGCAATGCAAAGCCAAGTATTTTCGTCGCTGTGATCTCAGTGTTTCTGGTTCGGAAGAGGAGGGATTTAAGCAGGCGGGGAAGCGTGGGATTTTGGGAGGCAGGGCGAGGATGCTCACAAAGTGGTGGCGTTCTATGGCCTGTCCCTACAGTTGATTTTTTTTCGAGGAGATTCTATGGGGAGGGATCCTTTCCAAAAAGGATGCTCTTGGAACATAGATACCACTGCGTTTCTAAGGTTTCAGCCCCTCCGCCAGCCTCTGGCTAAATTTAGGGGAGGAGGCGGGAAAGGATATGCGTTTGGACTTCGGAAGGTCTGCATGTAAATGCACGCACGGGTTGGCGTGCGGGCGCGCGGCGTCCTTGCCTTCCACTGCCCCCCTCTCCCCGCCGCCGCCGCCGCCGCCGCCGCCACCGCCGCCATCCCAGAGCTGCTGGTTCCCATCGCTAATTTTTGCGGAGGAGTTTGACCTGCAGCATTTTGTTAAAGCTAAGACAGTCACGTGGAAAATGGAGCCGGCTGTTCCAGCAAGGACAGGGTCATAGGGAAGCCAGGGCCCGCGGGACTGAAGTACTTAGGGTTGCTAGATGCAAAGTCCTGGCCCGGAGCCTCCAATGTTTGTGATTTTTCTCCAGGCGGGAGACGAGGGTGCACATTCTAAAGTTTCTGGAGCGAGGGGTCAGTTCTGGCCAAGAGAAAAGGCTCTGTGCAAATCTCCAGCACACCTAATAGAACACCAACTGGCTTTAACCGATTTTTTAACTGCAGCTTGCAAACACTACTCAGGTCGGCCTGGTACTATATTTACTTAGTTGTTGTTATTGTTGTGTGCCTTCAAGTCACTGCCAACTTAAGAGGACACTTAGGCAAACCTATCATGGGGTTTTTGGTGGACCGAGAGTGTATGATGGTTCCAAGGTCACCCCGTGGGTTTCCATGGCCAAGCAAGAAATCAAGCCCTGGTCTCCAATGTAGTCCAGTGCTCAAACTACTACATCATGCTGGTTCATTTACTTAGCTTCTTCCTTTCCTCCCAGACCTTGTGGTGCCAGGACTCACCCTCCACTCTGCTCTGCATCCATCTTCCAGCCAGAAGCAAGTAAACTAGGTTAAATGCTCATGTTCCTAAGCAGCTGATAAGGAATAATCCCCACATTCCATCTTGATGTAGGAACAGTCCCTTAGATAAGATTTGTCTCAGTGTCCTAATAGGTGTAAATATGTTCTTTGTGTGTGAGAGAGTATGTGTGTGTTTTGAATGACAAACTGTGAGAACCTTCAGTTGGTACTTAGTGCATAGCACTTAATAACATAACCAGGGCCATCCCTAGGTCTCATGTTTTGGCCTGGAAATCTCAGACTCTGTGATGATCCTGAACTGGCAACCCTACAAGGACTGTTTGATTAAGAAGGACAATAATGTCATATTTCCACAATTACCACCCAGGCTTCTTTGCTATCCTCACAGTAGCAGGGCAATCGATTTTCCCAGCCTGTATATGTATGCATGTGTATTGTTGCCGAGATATCCTTGTTGTAATGTAAAATATTTCGGAGTGGCCTGGTCTTACTACCCACTAGCTTTGCAAAATATCTGTTCTTGGTAGAGATGACAGTTGATATAGAATTATAGAAACTACAAGAGCCATCGAATCCAGCACCCTGCCATGAAGGTATACACCATCATAACATTCCCAACAGATAGGAATTAACACAGTTCCCTGCATTTTGAGATTGACCTTTGCATGAGAGTAACTAGGAGCACCCACACTATGCAGGGAAGATAACTCTTTCATTTTCTGGGAGACAGATTTCAGTAACTGTGAGGGGAAACTTCATAACAATTGAGGCTGTTCAGCAGTTGGAAGTAGATTGCTTGGGGGAAGCTGTGGGCTTTCTGCCCTTAGAGCTATCGCTATACCTCAGTTGGTGATGTATTCCTGGACTTCTTTTAACAAAAATTTGGTACCAGAGGCAGAAATCACATTGAAAGAATAGGAATCGGTTCCTACTCTACAAAAAAGAAAAGCAGTTCAACATATGTCTGCAAATTTTTTATTCAAAACTGACAATACACACATGGAAAATGAAACAACCAGACAAAAACATTTTGAATCACAGGAAAGCTTTTGTCAAAAAGGCATCCAGGGGTGATGTATGGTTTTTGTTTTGTTTTTTACTTTTACCATATTGGGAGTGGCTAGTGAGGCAAGCTAATCTGCTTTCCTCTTTTCTCTCTGTTTTGCTGTTCAGGCATGCTTGGTAAAGATTTTGGAAGCAGCTGCTGTTTTCCTTGCCTGTTATAGGCAGGCACAGCTACAATAAGATCAGCTGGAATAGAATCTCACTTTTTCCCAGCTTAAAATTTATTACACTACATTGTTTAATGTAGACACACTGCTGCAACCTGCCACCAAATCAGTTCTTCTCCTGCCCTCTTTTGCCGGAAAAGAGGTTCCTCCAAAATATTAGGAAAAATTTCTTTACTTTAAGAACTGTTCAACAGTGGAATAGACTACCTCAGAGAGGGGAAGTGGATTCTCTTCCTTTGGAGACCTTTAAGCAGAAATTGGATAAGCATCTTTCAGGAATATTGTAGTTGTATATTCATGGATGGTGGGGTTAGACTAGATGACCTTTGTGCCCTCTTCCAACTCAGATTCTACGATCCTCTCAGTGCTGATACTGCTAAAAACTTCCAGCTTGTAAAAAGACAAGGAAGAAATTGAGGAGCCAGGCAGGCGTTAAAAGTCTTTGTAAAAAGGGGCTTCTGTGTCAGAGGCTTTATTAACTGAGGGATACATTTATTTAAGCAGAACCTTGATTGCTATCTATCATGGATGCTATAGTTGCACCCCCTTGTATTATAGATTCTGCACTGAACAAGGGCTTGGACTAGATGACCTCTAAGACCTCTTCCAACTTTATACAGTTTTAATTCTTTCTCCCCCACATTTATATCCAGCATAGCCTCATAGGAAGCAAAGTGCAACACATCTCAGAAAAAGATGAAAACCTCTCAGCATATTTAATGTACAGCTGCACTTTGCTTAAGCAGAGATGTCATGCGAGAAGAACCAAAGCAGCAAAAGGAAAGGGAAAGACTGAGGGAAACTGAGGATTATGGGCAATTTGCAAAAGGGGCAATGGCTGTTCCTCTGCTGCCACTGTTTTGCAGTCATCATCCCAAGGAGTCCTCAGTATTAATGCATGCAAACATCAGTCATCTGCACAAGGCCAAGTACAATGTGTGGGTGTAATGAGGAGGAGAATAAGAAGAGAAAACCTCGTGAGATTCACTAGGCTTGAGCAGGAGTGGGAATATGTAACCCTCCAGATGTGGTTGAACTGCGACTCCAGTCAATCCCAGCCAGCCGTCACCAGTGGTGAGGGTCCATTGGAGCTACAGTCTATTCCTGGTCTGGAGGCTTCACAGGATCAAAGGTAATAAATCACTTGCTATGAGAGAAAGAGTGAAGCTGCACTGTGAATTTTATAGCTATTCTATCTCTTACTGCTCTCTTGGGAATAGAGGGCATGGAAAGGAAAAGTTAAAAGTACCAACTTAATTGTAACATATTACCATTTCTGGTAACAAAGTTAAATTTCAAAAGCAAGGCTACAGTGGCACCAAAGGAAAAAAGAAGTAGTTTTCTCACTACCTTTCAAGTGCATTTTAAGGAACTTTAGCAAAAGTTTGCCAGATGTTATGCTGTTCTCTCATCGATTGTTACCGCAGTTTCTAGCCCGAGCTTGTGGGATATTAGACATCGTTTGATATCAATAATTTGGCCTTCTCTACCCATTCCTCTCCACGTGCTTGCGAGGCCCCCGGACAAGCACGCACACAGGGACGGCCGAAAATAGTTGAACCATTCTAATCCCAATCCAGGCAGGCCACTCATTGCCAAATGCAGCTTTAGGAGACCTCAAGGCAAGTACCACATTATGTATGCACGCTACTTACAAAAGATCCCCTGCCCCGAGCAGGCAGCTTGATGAGTGGACTATACAGCGCTCAAGCACTCCGCGTTTGCAGACTGGCTATCCTATCGACAATTTGGCTATAATTCAATCATTAGAATTCTGACCTTTCGGAGGCTTTGTCTCCAGCCCCAAACCCATTGTTTTCCTCAAGTCCGAACTAGCCTGCGGTCACAATTTTCCTTATAAGAACCCCTGACTTTGAGCGCTTCCTTGGATCACTCTTGGCTTCCATCCTGCCTTGCTGTCGCTTTGTCCAGCGAGCCTTCCCTCAGCTCCACGTGCTGAGATCCACACTCCCCAGCTTCTCCGATTCCAACCAGGCTTCAGGACAGGTGAAGTATTACCCAAACCAATGACTCCTCTAAAAATCCCTCTATCCCACTCCAACCTTTATTTCCTTAGTTATCTGTGTGAGTGTGCTGCATACACTGTTTGATTGTGTTTTTAATAAAACAACATTTATTGTTTCAACTTCTGTGTGCTCCTTGACTCGGCCTGACCCTGTAAACATAGGGTTCAAGATCTTGCTACGTTACCCTGCCTCTCGTATTGCTAGGGTGTGCTCTTGGCTAATTTCCCCAACTTATATAATTGAGAGCGCATTTAGGTGCCCCTCTCGGGACCCCAGAAATCAGGGTAACAGGTGAGCAGAGATTCGGACTGAAATTCACTATTGCAGTTATGGATGAGTATTCACAGTTCCTGCATATTTACAACTGTGACATTATAGCCACAAATATAAACATCCCTCCAATCCTACTTTATTGGGCAAAAGCCACTGTGAACAACAGAGGCCTATTCTCCTGTTGACTGGGGTGCAGCATACTAACGTTTCCTCTCCCCTCCTCCAGTGCAAGGAAGAATTGCAACAGAGATCTTGCTTCTGATTGTCTCACCAGAGATTATTGGAGGGAGGGGGTGGAAATATCAGTATGCTGTACTGTGGTCAACAGGAAAACAGGTTTTCATTACTCACAGCAGCTGAGTAATGCAAGATGGAGGTGGGGGGGGGGTTGTCCAGGAGATACTACTTAGTTATATACAGGTATACCCCAGTTAATAAAGTAGATGTGTTTCTGGGCTTTACTTCTTTAACAGAAACTTTGATACCAGACGTAGAAACAGTAAGAAAAGAATAGGGATGGGTTCCAATACCACCAAAAAAAGAAAATTGTTCAACGTGTTTCAGAAATATTAAATGAAAAATAAGATTAGGTAATCCTTTTGAATCTTCTAGAAACCACTAGAATCTTCTAGAGACCACTTCCAAAATGCATCCCAGGATGATTTTTTTTTTCTTTCAACAGCCTCCACTTTTTTATGATCTCCATTTTGGTGGCAAAACGTACAGATCTATGTTTTTTCAACATGCCAGGGTAACTGGTGAGGTAGGTTAATCTGCTTTCCCCTTTTCTTTCAGTTTTGCTCTTCACATATGCTCAGTAAGTGATTCTGGTGCTGGCTGTTTACCTTCCCTGTTATATGTAAGCACATGTACACAGTTACAATAGGATTCCCTAGAGCAGAATCCCATTATTTTGGAGGTCAAGTTGTATTGCATTGTTTGCTACAGACATGCTGCTGCAACTCAGCACTGAAAATCTGTCTTTCTCCAGCCCTCCTTCACTTTCCTCCCAATACTAATGCTGCAAAAATATCTTCCAACTAAACTAAGGAAGAGGAAGAAAGCAAGAGTTCAGCAGTAAAAAGCAGAGTGGAAACTCCTAAGGGTTGCAAGTGCAAACAGCTGGTGACATCCTCAGGGGTTTCCTCCCTGCTGCATGGAATCTCTGTCTGACATGAAAGCTTTGGGAAGAAGGGGATGTCAGGAGGGGAGAAGCAGGGCAGCTGAAGGAGGTTGGGAGGCAAAGGGAAAGAAGACAACTAGGAAGCCTTGCAGGACAGCAAGGCAAGCCCAGAGCAGAGGCCAAAGAGGACCAGGCATGGAGTCTGGCCATTTCCGCACTAACCTGTTATAGTGCGATGATTCCACTTTCAACATCCTCTGGAATCCTGGGGTTTGCAGTTTCGGGAGGGGCTGGTTGACCCTTCCCGAAACTGCAAACCCCAGGATTCCAGAGGATGTTGAAAGTGGAATCATCGCGCTATAACAGACTAGTGCGGAAGCAGCCAAAGTCCAGACTGTTGGGAGTGGCAACCTTTGCATGCTTAATTAACTGGCTAGTTAGTTTGCATGTTTGTTGTAGGCATAGAGAGATAGCCTAGAGAAAACTTCCTGTTTGTTTTGGTCAACACCTTTTCCTCTAGCATGTACACATTATTTGTTCTTAAAAAGGTTCTCTTGCCATTTACATCTCTCTTTAGTCTTCACCTTTTATCCTGAAAGCATGCTCTGAGATCTCCTAACGGGGATTATTTTCAGCAAGCATGTGAGTGCTTAATTTCTTACCTTTCTTCAAGAATTGAACCTGTGTAAACTGTGCACAAGATTTTGTGAACAAACTCTTTTATATTTTTAACCAAACTGTTTGTGTTTATTTTGAGCTAGATTAAGTGTGTTTGGAGTGGAGTGATAGAAGTGGGACCGGTAATCTGTTCAACTTCAGTTTTTGTGCAATTACTAGATACTCTGCTGATTAAGAGGCTCATTACCAAAATCTCTCAATTCCCCAATAGGTTATGGAGTCCCAGGATAGATTTTTTGGTTTTTAGTTATTTTTTGCTTTGTGTCTTTCTTGTGAAAGCGGCTGTTTTCTTTTTTCCCTTTCCCTGTTTTGGAAGCACACATCTAGCTAGAGAATTTTTTACCTTTTACCTTTTTGGGTGCTGATTTTTTTTTTTTTTTTTTGGAATTGCTAACTAAAGCAAAAATGCTGCATGCAGATTTAGACCTAGCTTCCAAACCCAGATTTGTGCAACTCACTGATGAGAGCTATACAGAATGGAGACAGAAATTAAATGTAGCCTTTAATCACCATAATGTTCTTGATGCAATTGAAAAAGAAAAACCAAGTGGTGAAGCTGTAGAACAATGGTTGGGAAAAGATGCCACAGCACAGTACCTAATTGGTAATGCATTGGAGGCTAATCAGCTACTCTATATAAGAGACTGTACCACTGCAAAGGAAACGTTAGACAAAATTGAAGAAGTTTGTGGTCTTTCATATGAAAAGTCTCAGTCAATTTGGATGAGGGAACTTGTGCAGCTTCACTTTCATACTACAGCAGGCTATGAAGCTTGTATCAGCAAACTGATTATGATTTTTGATAAGTTGAATTCCTGTGGATTCCAGTTTTCTGCTAGACAAAAAGTTTGTTTCCTGACTGGAACTCTGGGATCAGAGTTCAATCCTTTCATCTCTCTCTTACAAAACTTAAAAGGGTTAACCGTTAATGAAGCTATTTCTAAATTACAAGAAGAGTGCATTATCATAGAATCATAGAAATGTAGAGTTGGAAGAGACCACACGGGCCATCCAGTCCAACCCCCTGCCATGCAGGAACACCCTCAAAGCACTCCCGAAAGATGGCCATCCAGCCTCTGCTTAAAAACCTCCAAGGAAGGAGACTCCACTACACTCCGAGGCAGCATATTCCACTGCTGGACAGCCCTGACTATCAGGAAGTTCTTCCTGAGGTTCAGGTGGAATCTTCTTTCCTGCAGCTTGAATCCATTGCTCCTTGTCCCGGTCTCTGGAGCAGCAGAAAACAATTCCTCTCCCTCCTCTACATGGCATCCCTTCAAATATTTAAACATAGCTATCATGTCCCCTCTTAACCTTCTCTTCTGCAGACTAAACATACCCAGCTCTCTAAGTCTATCCTCATAGGGCATGGCTTCCAGGCCCTTCACCATTTTGGTCGCCTTCCTCTGGACTTGCTCCAGCTTGACCATGTCCTTCTTGAATTGGGGTGCCCAGAACTGGACACAGGATTCAAGATGAGGTCTAACGAAAGCAGAGTAGAGTGCTACCAGTACCTCCCTCGATCTAGACACCATACTCCTATTGATGCAGCCGAGAATTGCATTGGCTTTCTTGGCTGCTGCATCACACTGCTGACTCATGTTCAGCCTGTGGTCTATTAAGACTCCTAGATCCCTTTCACACGTACTGCTATCCAGCCATGTGTCCCCCATCCTATATTTCTGTATTCCTTTTTTTCTACCTAAGTGTAGGACCTTACACTTCTCTCTGTTGAATTTCATTTTGTTAGCCTTGGCCCAGCTCTCCAATCTGTCCAGGTCATTTTGAATTTTGATCCTGTCCTCTGGCGTATTAGCAACCCCTCCCAATTTGGTGTCATCTGCAAATTTGATGAGCATGCCCTCTATTCCTTCATCCAAGTCGTTGATGAAGATATTGAACAGCACTGGGCCCAGGACAGAACCCTGTGGCACCCCACTAGTCACTTCTCTCCAGGATGAAAAGCAGCCATTGGTGAGCACCCTTTGGGAACGGTCAGTCAACCAGTCACAGATCCACCTGACAGTAGCCTTGTCCAGCCCACATTTTACTAGCTTCTTTGCAAGAATGTCGTGGGGAACTTTGTCAAAGGCCTTACTGAAATTGAGATATGCTACATCCACAGCATTCCCTTCATCTATCAAGCTAGTAACTCTATCATAAAAAGAGATAAGATTAGTCTGGCATGACTTATTTTTGAGAAATCCATGTTGATTTCTCGTGATTACCGCATTGCTTTCTGAGTGATTAGAAATTGACTGCTTAATGGTCTGCTCCAGGATCTTTCTGGGTACTGACGTCAGCCTGACTGGGCGATAATTATTTGGGTCCTCTTTTTTCCCTTCTTGAAGATGGGGACAACATTTGCCCTTTTCCAGTCTGCTAGAACTTCTCCTGTCCTCCAAGATTTCTCAAAGATTATAGCAAGCAGTTCCGAAATGGCCTCTGCCAGTTCTTTTAATATCCTAGGATGCAATTCATCTGGCCCTGGAGACTTGAATTCATCCAGTGTGGGCAGGTATTCCTGTACCACCTCTCTACCTATTATGTGCCGCATTTCCCCTGCTTCCTCCCCTGCTCCCCAACCGCCAGGTTGAGTGCTTGTATCCTTCTGGGAAAAAACTGAGGCAAAGAAGGTGTAAGTAGTTCTGCCTTTTCTCTTCCCCCTGTTAGTAATTTGCCATCTTCTCTGCGCAGTGACCCCATCGCCTCCTTCTTTTTCCTTTTGCTGCGGACATATTTGAAAAAGCCCTTTTTATTGTTTTTGATGTCTCTGGCCAGCCTAAGTTCGTTCTGTGCTTTAGCCTTTCTGACCTTCTCCTTACATCTCCTAGCTACTTGCTTAAATTCTTCTTTGGTGGTTTCCCCCCTCTTCCATTTCCTGTACATGTTTCTCTTAACACTTAGCTCAGCTGAGAGTTCTTTAGTCAACCATTCTGGTTTCTTCAGATGCCTTCCATTTTTCCTCCTTATTGGCACAGTTTTAGACTGTGCCTTCAGTATCTCCCTTTTAAGGAACTCCCATACCTCCTGAACAAACCCTTTCACTATTCTTGACCACAGAATTTCAGCCAGCAGCTCCTTAAGTTTACAGAAGTCCACTTTTTTAAAATCTAAGATGAGTGTCTGGCTACACTTATCTTCTCCTTCCCACTGAATGCCAAATTCCAATAGGGCATGGTCACTCCCCCCTAAAGATCCAACCACTTCTATCTCGTTAACAAGGTCATCCCTGTTGGTCAGGATCAGATCTAGAATATTTGATCCCTTTGTCACCTCTTCCACCTTCTGGACCATCAAATTGTTTGCAAGACAAGCAAGAAACTTGCTGGACCTTGCTGTCTTGGCAGAGTTTGACTGCCAACATATATCCGGGTAATTGAAATCTCCTATTATTACTGTATCTCTCCTTTTTGAATGTGCAGTCATTTGGTTGAGGAAGGCGTCGTCAAGGTCCTCAGTCTGGGTTGGAGGTCTGTAGTAAACCCCCACCAGAATATCCCTATTGTTTCTTGCTCCCTTAATTCTTACCCAGATGCTCTCGACATGGCTTTCTGGGTTTAAGTCCTGGATCTCTTCACAGGTGAAAACATCCTTGACATACAAGGCTACTCCTCCTCCTTTCTTGTTTGGTCTATTTTTACAAAATAGGCTATACCCCTCTATTCCTACATTCCAATCCTGAGACTCATCCCACCAGGTCTCAGTGATGCCTATCAAATTGTATTTATTTTGTTGTACTAGGAGTTCAAGTTCATCTTGCTTGTTTCCCATACTCTGTGCATTAGTGTAGAGACACTTAAATCCCCGGGCACTTCCTGCCAGTCCTGTACTAGTTTTTACTCCCCCCACCATTGGCCGCTTGTACTACTTGTCCAATATCATTTGGGCCTTTTCCCCCTGCACTCACCGAGTCCTTGCCCTGAATAATATTGTCTCCCTCCGCAGCAGAACTTAGTTTAAAGACATCTTAATCCTCCGTTCGAGACTGTTTGCAGAAACATTCCTGCCAAGTTTCGTGAGGTGCAGCCCATCCCTTGCCAGAAGCCCACGTTCATGGAAATTCAGGCCGTGTTCCAAAAACCCAAACCGTTGCCGGCGGCACCATGTGCGGAGCCAGTTGTTGACCTCTGCTATTGCCCTTTCCCTTCGTGCACCATATCCTTGAACAGGGAGGAGAAACGAAATGACCACCTGTGCACCAAGGTCCTTAAGCTTTGTCCCCATAAGCTCGTAGTCCTTTGCGATGTGGTAAAAGCTGCGCCTCACAGTGTCATTGGTTCCGACATGAACCAAAATGAGGGGCTTATGGTCAGTGGGCTTGACCAGCCTGGTTAGCCTCTCCGTTATGTGGTTGATCTTGGCCCCAGGAAGAGAGCAGACTTCTCGATTGAACTTGTCGGGTTTGCAGATTGCCGGTTTGGTTCCTCTGAGCAAGGAGTCCCCAACAACCAGAACTCGCCTCTTCTGAGGCTTGTCCAGGGCTCCTCGAGGAGCAGGTTTTTCTCGGACTGCCTGGGCATTCTGTTGAGGCTGGGAATGTTGATCTAGTTCCTGTTGCCAAAGTTGAATTCCTTCTTGTTGACATTCTGTTCCCTCCTCCTGGTGCTCCTCATCGTTCATAAGGCCAAGAACTCTGAAGCGATTGTGTAGGTTGAGAGTCTCTGTTTCCTTCCTGGTCCTTCTACTCCTCCGTGTGATATTCCTCCATTGACCAAGGGCTTCCCCTTTTGATCATACACAGAGACCAAGTGGATCAAATTACCTGGTTGCTAAGAAGGGCAGACCCAAAGCTCTGCTTAGGGACCAATCAGAGCTCAGTTGATATAACTGCAACAAGAAGGGTCACATTGCAAGAAACTGTACCCTCCCCAAAAAGCCCTCAGCCAATGGTAGCTCTCCAACTAAGAAATTTACAAGACACAGGGAACATGAAGTAGATGAATCAAGCAAACAGTCTTACAGAGGAAGTAATTTTCTTTTAATGGAACAGACTCTGGCAGTTAATGACTACAAGCAGAAAAATAGTTGTTGGATTATAGATTCTGGCCGTACCAATCACAGCACATTTTCTGATGCTTATTTTGATACAATTGATAGAGATGCTACAAGAAAAGTTCCTGGGATCAGGAAGCTGCACTTCAAACTGCCTATTGCCTAATGTCAAAGTTACCCAGAATATAGCAAGTGATGTCTTGTTTGTTCCTGAATTACACTGCAACATGCTCAGTGTGTCTGCTTTAGATAAGAAAGGATTTGAAATATTTTTCAAACAAGGAAAATGCACAGTTACCAAAGATAATGTCCTTTTTGCAGAAGTATTTGAGAATAATGGTGTCTGTGAGTTACATTTTTCAGCTCAACAAGCTAATGTTGCTAGAGCGCAGATGAATGAGAACAGCCTTGACCTATGGCACAGACGTCTTGGACATTGTGATCCAAAGGCAGTTCATGAACTACAGAACCAGAACTTGGCCACAGGAATCAAGGTGAATCAACAATACAATGAGAACACTACCAGGTGCGTAACTTGTGTTGAACAAAACTCAGTCAGACCCTCATTTCAGCCAAGGACTGAAAAGAGAACCACTAAGGTACTGGATTTCATTCACAGTGATTTGTGTGGTCCATTTAATGTTTCTTCACTTGGTGGAAACAGATATGCTTTAATTTTTGTGGATGATTTTTCAAGGTATTGTGTTACTTATCTTCTGAAAGAGAAGAGTCAAGCCCAGGACATGCTACAGAAGTATGTTGCCATGGTGACAACCAAGTTTGAGATAACATCTAAAGCTATCCAGACAAATGGCACTGGTGAGTACATTTCATGTCGCACACAAGCTTTCCTGGAAGAGCATGGCATTTTGCACAGGAGGAGCATTCCTTACACTCCTGAGCAGAATGGGATTGCTAAAAGGAAACTGAGATCTCTCCTGGAGATGACAAAGTGCATGCTGGCAGATGCTCATCTTCCCAGTAAATTTTGGGGTGATGCCTTTATGACTGCAACGTATGTCTAGAATAGATTGCCAACAAAAGGCACCACACAAACACCATTTCAACTATGGCATGGCAGAGTACCAGACATGAAACACATTAGAACCTTTGGAAGCATTGCGTATTCATACATACCACAACAGAAGCGACACAAACTGGGTGCAAGAGCAGGGCAGACTATTCTAATTGGCTATGCTCCTGGAAGCAAAGGCTATAGAGTAACGAACTTAAAGACTGGTGAAGTTGCTACCAAGCATGTAGTGTACTTTGATGAACAAAGCAGAGTTGATAAGAAAGGAACTGTCATAGTCTCTCGTTCATCTGGAAAGTCTATCTTAGAATCACTGAAAGAAGAAGAGCAAGATGTTGAACCTCTCTTAGAAGTGCAAATATTGCCTTCATCTGAAATACCACAAGCAGCTACAAAACCTGATTCTGAACAAAGGACTGAGATGTATGCTGCAGAAAGCGAGCTAAAGGCTGAGATCAGTACACTAAGAGAAGGGGATGCAGATGGCTCTGACCTGAGTACTGGATTGGAGGGTGCTGCAGAGACAGACCAGGTTCCAGAACATGTTCCCAGATGCTCAACGCAACCCAACAAAGGTGTACCAGCTCCATGCTTATCCTACCTCACAACATCAGTGTTACCAAATGAACCATCAAGTTTTGAAGAAACTGAACAGATGCCTGCTGTTGTCAAACACAGCACCATAAGACTGTTCTCAGTTTAGCTGCTTCCAAACAAATGGATGTCAGACACCTTGATGTGAAAACTGCTTTCTTACATGGACAAATAACAGAGGAACTGTACATGCAACAACCTCCAGATTTTGTAGACCAGAAACAACCACATCTGGTTTGCAAGCTTAAGAAGAGATTGTATGGTCTCAAACAGGCTGCTAGAGCTTGGAATGAGAAACTAGATACAATGTTGAAACAATTAGGCTTTAAGCAAGGAGAAGTAGATCAGTGTCTATACACCCGAACAAAAGAAGGTTATTCAACCTTTATCCTGACCTATGTTGATGATTTGATTATAGCCACCAACAGAAATAAGGACTACTCAGAAGTTGTACATCACTTGAACAAAGAAGTGGAATTGAAAGAGTTAGGAGATACAAAATGCTACTTGGGCATGGAGATTCAAAGAGAACAAGATGGCTCATTTATACTAATTCATAAACAAAAGATTGCTGAACTTTTAGAAAGTTTAGGGTTCCAAGATGCCTATACTGTAGCAATGTCCATGACCACAGACTTTCTTAAAAATACTGAAGAAAGTGATGCTTTACCAGATAACAGTCTCTACAGAACAGCGATAGGAAAACTCCTGTACCTCTCTACCAACACAAGACCTGATATTGTATCTGCTGTAGGGATTCTGAGCAGGAAACTTAGCTCACCCACAAAGAAAGATTGGACTGGAGTAAAAAGGGTGGCTAGATACTTGAAAGGGACTATCAACTTTAAATTGAAGCTACCAGCTAGTAGCAATCCAAAGTTAGTATGCTACACTGATGCAGATTGGGCTAGTGATAGTGCAGATTATCACTCAGTCAGTTGTTACTGCCCTGGCTAGTCCGAGCTTTGGGGATATTAAGAGATATCCTCTTGATATCACAATTCGGCTTCACTTCTCTATTCTCCTCCACATGCTTGCGAGGCCACCGGACAAGCACGTAAACAAGCTCGGCCGTTAATTGCCGTAATATTCAAGCAACAATACAGGCAGGCCAGAAATAGCTGACTCACTGCTTTAGGAGACCTCCAGGCAAGTACTCTAATTAGGTATGCACACAGCTTACAAAAGAGCCTCTGCCCCGCCCTGGCAGCTTGATGGGTTAACTATACAATACCCAAGTACTCTGTGTTTGCATACTGGCTACTCTATTGAGAACCGCTACGATAACTCAATCATTCAGATTCTGACCTTTCGGAGGCTTTGTCTCCAACTCCAAATCTATTGTTTTCCCCAAGTACGGCATAGCCTGCAGTCACAATTCTCCTTATAAAAACCCTTGATTCCGAGACCTTCCTCGGAACGTTCCCGAGTTTCATCCCGCCTTGCTGCCGCTTTGCTTGGCGAGTCTCCCCTCAGCTCCACGTGCTGAGCTACATCGCACCCCAGCCTCGCTCTCTATTTTTCTGGGCTTCAGGACAGGTGAAGTATCACCCAAACCAGCAACTCCTCTAAAAATCCCTCTATACCACTCCAACCTTTATTTCTTTAGTTATCTTGTGTGAATGTGTTGCATACACTGTTTTGCTTGTGCTTTTAATAAAACATCATTTATTGCTTCAACTTCTGTGTGCTCCTTAACTCGACCTGACCCCGTAGACATAGGGTTCAAGATCTCGCTACGTTACCCTGCCTCTCGTAACGCTAAGCAGTGCTCTGAGCTAATTTTCCCCACCTTTAATTGAGCACATTTTGGTGTCCCTCCTGGGACCCCCAGTACACAGGGTAACAGAGTGGTTTCCTATTTTTGTGTGGAGATGGCCTATTTCTTGGGGCAGCCACAAGCAGAGTGTGGTGGCTCTGTCCTCTGCAAAAGCAGAGTATATTTCAGCATCAGAAGCATGTAGAGAATTACTATGGCTTGATCAATTGTTGTCTGATTTTGGAATAAATGAAGAAAAAATGATTCAAGTTATGGAAAACAACCAGAGCTGTATTAAACTTTCTCAAACAGAGAAGATGACACCACGCAACAAGCACATAGGAACAAGATACCACAAAGTACGTGAGCTCACAGAGAACGGAATGATCAAGATGATCTACTGTCTACTGAGATGGTAGCTGATATCCTGACCAAACCTCTACCAAGAGATGGTTTGAGAACCTGCAAGTCAAGATGGGACTTCAGGGGTGCATGCATGGCTGAGAAGGGGTGTTGGGAGTGGCAAACTTTGCATGCTTAATTAACTGGCTAGTTAGCTTGCATGTTTATTGTAGGCATAGAGAGATAGCCTAGCATGTGAGTGCTTAATTTCTTACCTTTCTTCAAGAATTGAACCTGTGTAAACTATGCGCAAGGTTTTGTGAGCAAACTCTTTTATATTTTTAACCAAACTGTTTGTGTTTATTTTGAGCTAGATTAAGTGTGTTTGGAGTGGAGTGATAGAAGTGGGACCGGTAATGTGTTCAACTTCAGTTTTTGTGCAATTACTAGATACTCTGCTGATTAAGAGGCTCATTACCAAAATCTCTCAATTCCCCAACAAAGACAAGATGGGGACCACCGCGCCACATCTTAAGCCAAAGGCAGAAAGCAAGCAGGAAAGCCGCTTTGTCTCAGAGACCACTTCCTGCAAAGCGGTTGTGGCAGCTTTCTCTCTGGACCAAAAAGGAAGCATAACCATTCACACTTCCCACCACCTCCTTAGAGGAAAGCAAACCTTATCTTAAAGAAATTGGCACAGTCCTTCAAAAGCTGGCTGTATGCACTAACGCACAGCCAGAGTTTAGTTCTTTTCTTTTTCTTGTATGGAGAGGAGCAGCCTGCATAAATATAAAAAACCATTTCCACCAGATGCAGTATAAAACTGTGATTTACTTTCTTTTGCATCAGCGACTCAATTTTTCCTAGCTTTTCCTCTGCCTGTCCTCCCACCCCCTGCTTGTTTTCTACTAGCCTAGCAAAACAGACAGGGAAGGAGGGAGAGGCAGCAGGTGGAGAGGGCAGACCTCATGCTTGTCCTTTCTTAGGCAAGGCAGACCAAAGCGCTTCCTTCTGCTCCCTTTCCGGCCCTTTTCCAAATCAGGAGTCTCCATCTTCTGAATATTTCCAAGCTTTATAAGCTCCTCAACCCCTGCAGCTTGCTTGAGTCCATCTTCTTTAATCGTGTGTTACTACGTCCTCTTGTTCCTTGGTGTAAAATGAGAGCCTTCACTCTGAGCTAAGACACTTTTCATTATATGTTTTCTGGGGACAGTCCTAGGATTGAGGACACTGTCCTTGGCTTTACAATCTACAATGAGTACCTTGTATTTAAGAAATATTGCCATACTATATATAGAACAGCAACTGAGTGATGAAATAAACTTCAACAATGTCATTGATTATTTTGCTAACAGAAAAGCAAGAAAAATAACGTTTTAGACTGTTAGAATTAAACTTTTACTTCAAAAATAACCATAGTGTTTTAATTTATTTCCCTATACATTGTTTTGACTTTTTGTAGTATTTTTGGTGTGGGGCAGCAAACTCAGGGACCACCTTGGGTGGCAAAAGCTCTAGCTACACCACTGGTAAAAAGACACATAAAAAGGAGCTTTTTCGTCAAAGGCTTTGTTAATTGAAGTATGCCTGTATGCTGAACTAAGTAGCTGATCTAGGACCTGGGCCAGCAACCCTCATTTCCCAGAGTCCTAGTCCATTATACCACACTAGCTTCCTCATGGAAGTCCTATGAATAAGAGACCTTCAAGGTCTTTCACAAACCATCAGGCTTCACCAAGCCAGGGGGATGGCTTTCTTGACTGAAGCAAGCCATCTGTGATGTGATTTTTCCTCTTTTCCTTCTGCCTACTTCCTTCTATAGCACTATCATCTTTTCCATGAGTCATGTTGTCTCATAATATATCCAACTTATAACAGACTCAGTTTAGTCATTTTGGCTTCTCGTGGGATCACTAAAAGCCACTACCTTCCAGTGGGATCCCTAGAAGCCACTTGGCACTACTGTTCCAATTGGTTTGTGTACTCTCACAATTTAAGAGACTGTTCTGATCATTGGTCTTCAGGTCAGATAGGCCTGTACTGAGGTATCAGACTAAATGTGCCAAGCAGCTTCTTGGCAGCAGCAGTAGTGGAGGGTGGCACTGATGGAGAATCTCTCAGAGACAATAGCAGTGTCACTTAGCCAACAGTTGTTAAGTACAGTGCAGAAGATGGCAATGGCAAATCAGTTTTGAATTATTTTTATTTCAAAAATGCTATGATGAGATAATCCAAAATAAAGCAAAAGTTAGTGCTGGACAATTAGATTCCCACATTGGAAGGCACTCACTTCTACCTAAAGTGATCAAATTTGGAAGGGAAAAATAATAGTGGGTGGTGGTGGAGAATAATTCACAAGCCCCAGCATTAAGAGTCATGCCCTTCTCCAGTTTCAGCCAAATGAAGTTCTTGGTACTTATCACACCACACTGTTATAACAGCATAGCTGTGGTTTGGTCTTGCTTTTGTCTCAGCTGTATTGATTTGAGCATTGGACTATAATCCTGGAGGCCAGGGTTCGATTCCCTGCTCAGCCATGTGTTACCTTGATTTCTGGGGGTCCCGGGAGGGACACCTAAATGTGCTAACAACAATGGGGAGGGAATTAGCAAAGAGCACTAGTTAGCAATGCGAGAGGCAGGGTAACATAGCGAGATCTTGAGCCCTATGTCTACGGGGTCAGGCCGAGTCAATGATAAGGCAGAAATTGAAAATAATAATAATTGTTCTATTGGAATACAGTCAAACACGTGTATGCAACACACTCACACAAGGAACTTTAGAAATAAAAGGTAGGAGTTGGATAGCGGGATTTTGAGAGGAGGTTTGGTATGGGAAATACTATACCTGTCCTGAAGCCTGGTAAAAGCAAAGAAGCTAGGGAGCGTGGATTCTCAGCACGTGGGGCTGAGGGGAGGCTCGTCAGATGGAGTGGCAGCAAGTTGGGAGGCAACTCACAAGCGATCCGAGGAAGCGCTCAAAGTCAGGGGTTCTTATAGGGAAAATTGTGGCCACAGGCTAGTCCGTATTTGGGGAAAACAATGAGTTTGGGGCTGGAGACAAAGCCTCCGAAAGGTCAGTACTTTAGATGATTGAGTTATAGCTAGATTGTCAATAGAGTAGTCAGTATGCAAACGGGGAGTGCTTGAGAGTTGTATAGTCCGCTCATCAAGCTGCCTGCGCGGGGCAGGGGATCTTTTTGTAAGTAGCGTGCATACATACATAATGTGGTCTGCATTCGGCAATGACTGGCCTGCCTAGATCGGGATGTGAATGGTTCGGCTATTGTCGGCCGCGCCTGTGTGCGTGCTTGTCTGGGGGCCTCGCAAGCATGTGCAGAGGAATGGGTACAGAAGGCCAAATTATTGATATCAAATGATATCTTAATATCGCACAAGCTCGGGCTAGAAACAGCAGTAACAATCACCCCCCCCCCCAAAATGGGCGATGTTTGGGACAATATCGATCATTTTCCAATTAAAAATCAAAAATAGTTTTAGAGCCAAATAGGGGTCTACAGGTTCAGAGGTAGTATTTCTCCATAGGGACAGGGAATTTTGGGGGAAAGCACAGAGTTTCTATCTTATAAAAACATTCCTAACTAAACCTAAACACATTCCCACAAATGCATAGCAATAATAAGCAATAAACAACAATAAATCATCCCGACAATTGGGAAATGGCAGCAAATGAGCAGTTGAAGCAAATGGCAAAGTGCAAAACAGTTGAGTCTTTGAAGCAACGCGTGCCTTCCAATGAAGCACTGCAAGTCTTGAGCAAGGAGAAAGTGGTAGTAGTTACAATGTATCCAATTTTGCAAAACTAGCTAACAATCACGAGCTGACTATTAGCTGCTTGCATCTTGCAGATCTTGGAGAAAGGAATAGTCCATGAAGAGCTTCTTCGGGATCAAGAAGCAAAAGTCTTTCAAAAATGGGTTTTTAAGTCCAAAGTTCTTTGTCTCTGTTGGGAGGTGTTTGGGTCACACACACACCCCCATGGTCCCACAGCTGCTGCAGAGGACTCGGGCATCTCCTTGGGCCGACTCCCAAGTGGAGCTGTGATTTTCTTCTTGACCCACCCCCCTCGATACTCGGGGAGGTGGTCAGGTCCGGGGGGTCTTCCCGGCTCTCCGGAGCTGTCGACTTACAGCTATTTTGGCAACAGAACTGACAACAAGGTTATCCAATACATAGATAAAACGCAAATTACCAGCTCAGTGCCTGATGGGAGTTCAAGTTGAAACAATTTTTGCTCGCTGTGATCTGAAAGTGTATGTGGGAGCGAGGATTTAAATAGCTCCCAAGTATAAAGCTGTTTTGACCGTCGCAGCGCCATCCAGGCAACGAGGTTGCTAATTCGGAACCCGCATCCATCCATCGGTCCTGAGAGGCCGATCGAGAAGCCATGCCAACCCGACCATGCCTTAGACCCCACTGGCAGGCCAACCACCTGAGACCCCCCTAACAGGATGGGGTTCCACTTGGCGGATACTCGCCGAGGTCCCCCCCATCGCTCAAGCCTAGAGCCAGACTCCAAGCCTGATGATGTATACCGAGGGCTTTGGGGTCTGCAGGTACGGTGCTGGTAGCTAGATGTAGGTTCTGAGTGCACAACTTCCCTACATCAAGAAAGCTGGATTCCGAGGCAGGCCTGAGAGATGGTCACCTTCGGATAGGCTTTTGAAACCAGATGGGACATTCTATTCAAAACTGTTCACATTAACAACAAACTATTTACAAACTACGAGCCTCGGAGCTCTCCATAAAACCGGCCAGCTTGTAGCTGGAAAATTTGTTTCTTGACCCACAGTGCGAGGCCAATTAAGCATATGGCTAGTATGACCTGAAAGACAACCAGAATTATTAAAGGGTGCAAAGTGAACTGGGCAATTGCTTGCCCCGTGGATGACGAGCTGAAGGTGTCCCACCATGACTGTTGTGAGGTTGACTCTAAATCTTCGGAGGACTCAACAGTTACTTTGGCGGAGTGATTGATTGTTAATGCAATCTGATGGAGGGAGTGCGAGACCTCCAGTACTCTATTGCCTAGGCGGATGAGATTCCGTAGCCATGTAGACACGGGAATCTCATCCTTGAGGTGGAATCCAACTAGCTTGGATTCCGTGGGCACGTATCCAGTCTCTAAGACATAATCTTTTATCTCCCGCCTGAGATAGAAGTTGTTCCCAAAACAATCCTGTACGTGCTGCGAGCAAAAGCAAGGGTTGCCAGTGGTGCGGTTGATGCTTACTGTCGCACCACTAGGCAATACTGCCACATTTGAACATGGGGTTCTTAAACAAAAGCACTCCTTGTTGATCTGTGCCATAACTGTATAGTTTACCGGTACTACTACATATTCAGAGACATTGCTATGACTAAAACTATCAATATTGCGAAAACACTGTACCCAATGGTGGTGAAATAAACAACTGGATAAATCAAATGAGTGCGTACCGTTGGACCAATGGTACATTTGTCAGGGAGTAGGGTGGCATTAGCAGCTATTAAGGGTAGTCCTAGATGGGATAATGGATGTAAAATTACTGGGTCCAGAATCCTCTCGTGTACGACTTCCACCTTGAGAGTTAGGCTCTCCCAGGTGGCATGCCGTATGTGCGCCAAAGCGGCGAGGTGTTCTAGGGACTCCAGGTAGCGCCCTCTCAGCAGGCTCAGGATCTCCGGGTGTATTAATCCCATGAGGCTGGCCTGAATCACCTGAGCGGCAAACGTGATTTTGTTGCTTTGCAGTTGCGTACACTGAATAGCAACTGACATATTGTGTGTTGTGGTTTTTAGGACACAACCGAGGTCAGACACTATATCTCTCTCTGCACCAACCCATTGCGGTAACAATTGACTGATTAAATCCATTCCTCATGCCAGGTTAGTTAAACCAACAGCGGAGGACACACCAATTTCCTTAGTCTTAGAGCCAATCATGCCTAATTTATTTGCCAATACCTCATTGTCCATAGTGTTACTTATTGCACCGCCAGTTCCTATGCCTCCTAAGACGGTCCCCAGGATGCTTCACTTAGGGCGAGTGTGTGGGTGGGAAAAAGACAGCCACTGCTTTTCCCAGTGCTCCCACTGTGTCCATGCTAATTTTAGATAAGGCTGGCAGGCAGGAATGACCTTCGAAATATTAACTACCGTGAAATTTAAAACCATGGTGGTGACAACAGGTTGGGAGTTCGAGTACGCAACTACCTCTATATCCTTACGTATTACGGTGCTCCCCACATACATGGCAGGGGAACTAGTGGAAGGAGGAGTATAAGCAGGGGAATCTGGGCACCACATTTTGCCACATGTGAATTTGCAACCAGTCGGGGTACAGGTGAGGTTACGGCACGTGAATAGAAAGGTTTTCCACTCCCATGCCAGGTGACAATCATCATAGGTGAACCTAATCACAAACAAGGAGGCATTGCGGTGCCAGCTCTGGACCATTTTGACAGTCAACGGAGATGGGGCAATGGCCATTTCTGTGTAGACCTTAGCTTCTCTACCAGCCACAGACATGTGTAGCTGTCATGAGCCAGGCTGATCTCGCTCCCAATTCAGACTTGGACTCCGAGCCTGGGGTGGATCCCTTGGAGGGGAATTCTGGAGGGGGGTCTCCTTTGAGCCTAGGGAGGAGTCTGCCTGCAACTCAGAGGGGCCTTCTGCAGGGGAGTCTCCTCCAGAGCCTAGGGAGGAGTCTGCCTGCGACTCCGCAGCTGTCCCTGGCACAGAGCCTGGGCCAGCACCTGCAGCAGATGTTTGTGCTCCAGAGGCAGAGGCCGGGGTTTCTGACTCCAGTCCGGAGTTTGCAGCGGACCCTCTCCCCACGTTCCTCCAGAGGCGACTGGAGGGGAGGGCAGTCCGGAGGTCTCAGCAACTGCGGGAGAAACGCTTGATGAATCAACCCTGAACCCTTGAGAGGCTCCAGCTGTGAACTGGGCCAACGGACATTTGATTGGCCTTAGGTGGGCTAAAACTGAGTATTTGAGTCAGACGTTGTTGGGGTTGGGCACGGGGCAACAACCGTCTACCAACCGTGAATCTGCGTCCTGTGTCAGGGGCTCTTTGTTCCAGTCTGACCTCACTGCTTGAGTTTGCCACTCCTGGAACTTGGCTGTTTGTTTACGTTAACATTTGGTGAAGTAACCTCTTTGATTTATTACCACTAAAGCTATAAAAACCCAGCTTCTGCCTCCGTGTCTCCTTAGCCGCTGCCTTGACATTGACAGTAGCTCAGAGCTAAGCCTCCCTCGGGGGCGTACCTGTATCTGCGACAATAATTCAAACGGGTATGTTACTCTGATTCCTGGGGGTCCCGGGAGGACACCTAAATGCGCTCTCAATTTTATAAGTTGGGGAAATTAGCCAAGAGCACACCCTAGCAATATGAGAGGCAGGATAATGTAGCAAGATCGTGAACCCTATGTTTACGGGGTCAGGCCAAGTCAAGGAGCACACAGAAGTTGAAACAATAAATGTTGTTTTATTAAAACACAATCAAACAGTGTATGCAGCACACTCACACAGATAACTAAAGAAATAAAAGTTGGAGTGGGATAGAGGGATTTTTAGAGGAGTCATTGGTTTGGGTAATACTTCACCTGTCCTGAAGCCCGGTTAGAAGCGGAGAAGCTGGGGAGCATGGATCTCAGCATGTGGAGCTGAGGGGAAGGCTCACTGGACAAAGCGACAGCAAGGTGGGATGGAAGCCAAGAGCGATCCAAGGAAGCGCTCAAAGTCAGAGGTTCTTATAAGGAAAATTGTGACCGCAGGCTAGTTCGGGCTTGGGGAAAACAATGGATTTGGGGCTGGAGACAAAGCCTCCAAAAGGTCAGAATTCTAATGATTGAATTATAGCCAAATTGTCAATAGGATAGCCGGTATGCAAACGCGGAGTGCTTGAGCGCTGTATAGTCTGATCATCAAGCTGCCAGCGTGGGGCAGAGGATCTTTTGAAAGTTGCATGCATACCTAATTGAGGTACTTGCCTTGAGATCTCCTGAAGCTGCGAGTCAGCTATTTCTGGCCTGCCTGTATTGTGTTCGAATATTACGGTGATTATCGGCTGTGCCTGTCTGCGAGCTTGTCCGGGGGACCTCGCAAGCATGTGGAGGGGAATAGGTATGTGAGGCCGAATTATTGATATCAAAAGATATCTTTATATCCCACAAGCTCGGGCTAGCCAGGGCAGTAACACACCCATGGAAACCCAGTTGGTGATGCTGTGCAATCCACACGCTCTTCGCCTCAAAAGAAGGTAATGGTAAACTTCCTTGAAGTAAATCTTGCCAAGAAATTCTAGGATAGGATCACTGTAAGTCAAAGCCAACTTGGTGGCAAATAACAATAAATGTTGATGTGAACAGAAAAGTTTAATTCAGCTGAATTTTGTGGGGTTGCTAAAACTCTCCTCGCTCCCTTGGGAGATTTCTAGACTTACAGATCATAAAACTTTTTAGATGGTAGGGGCTGGCTAAGGTAGGGGGTGAAATATTTGACTGCTAATGGGATCTGCAGCAGTTAGCAAGTATTGAAAGGTTTGCAGACATATTATCATGGATACTTCATAAATCATTACCATTCACAAAATTCAGAACCTGACAATGTTACTTTTTTTAGACTATCCAGCACTATAGACACTATTATCCAGCAGCCAGTTGGAATACAGATGTGTGATCTGGTTGACCCTTCCTAAGGGGATGCCAAGGAAAACTTGAACTAATTCTGGTGTTTGGGTGGGGAGGACAAGACTCTTGAAGAGAATAGCTGTGTTTTCAGTGGTCTTTGTTCTTGAAAAACTTTTCATTTTTTTTTTTCTACATTGCAGTCATGACCTGTTAACCACTGAAAGTCACTGGGGTTCCAGCAGCTAGTCGCATCAAGTTCTGCTAGATTGTGGTCCCCAGAAGCATCATGCCTGACAGGAGGGCTCCCCCTGTCAATCTAGTGGACTCCCCAATTGATGGGGAGGCCAAAGACTCTGCTGAGCCAGGATCAGGACCAGCAACATGTCTGCTGAGGAACAGAGCAGCCACAGCAGGTCCTGAGGCTCCAGGAGAATTGTGCACTTCAGTGGAACCCAGGTGTGTGTGTGAGGATTTCACACACAGACCCCATGTAGACCCTACCTTCCTGGCATCTGTACCTCTTATTAAGTATGCAATTTGACTCTTTGTACCTTTATTGATAGAAGACGGGAAGCCCTTTGTGTGCTACTGTGTGAACTTGCCTATTTACTTTAAGGCTTTCTTGTATAGCATTTAAAGGAACAACTTTACTTCCTTCTGGATTGCTATTGGAACCATATAAACTTAAGTTTAAATATTCAATCTCTTTTTTTCCCTTTCTGCTTTAGTTATTATTGTTGTTTTGGGACTTAATTTTTTCATTTTTACAAGCTCAGATGTGGATGTGGATTTTGAATTTTTTCCTTTTTTAAAGGACTGATTGCTTACTTTTGATATTGGACTATTTGTACTGCTTGTCTATTAAATGACTTTGCTTCCGTTTTTTTTATTTGAATAATACTTGTACCTGATTAACGTTGATAATAGAATAAGATTTTGTTTTTATTACTGAGGCAGTCCTGTTAGATAATGTGAAGTTGGAACCTGTAAAGTTGCTTACCCAATTGTTTTCATGCATAGTGCTGTTCTAATTTTAACATCTATGGGAAATTTTACAATGAGATCTCCTATTATCTAATGTTTTGGGAACATAGCCTTATTGTATAAGAAATACAGGAAATATCAAACAGAATCTATCATGGCTTTAATTGTAGACTGTGACATTCAAATTAAAAAGGACTTAGAAAAGTCAGATGATGCACCTGAACATTTTTTTCATTCCTTGGCTGAGTTTAGACAAGCTAATTTACATACTGAGAAAAAGTTTGGAGAACAACTGTCACAAGAGCTTAAAGATAAACTTCTTGAAGATGAAGATTTTAAATCACAATAAATGGTTGAGATGACATGTTGGTAAACAGAGGAAAAAGAATATGCAATATAGTTACTACAAGAGATGACCTGTGACTTGGGACTCATGCTTCAAGGTGAGGTTGTATTTACAGAAAGAGATGGAGAGAGCCAACACAGCTAATTCTGGAAAGATGAAAACGTAAGAGATGTCACAACCCAAGCAGCAACTGCAAAGTTGAGTGTTCAAAACGATGGAGAACTCACATTACTTTGGAGAATTTATGACAAGTGGCCTGTGAGTTTACAAGAAGTTTTCTTTGGAAAAAAAGGAGAATTATTCTTATTGATGGACTTACTGATGGACAGATCTTCCAGAAAAAATTTTTCCTTCAGCTGAGACAGACGTGAAGAATGAATTTTCATGTAGAAAAATAAAAGACATAGATTATGCATGGTTGTCTTGATAAAAGACCTTCTAAGATTACTTATAAATAATTCTGTTTTGGGGAACAATAAAAATAAAAAGAAGTGAAAAAAGAAGAAAGTGTCTGATGATGAAAATTGTGTATGATCTGTGATTTATGAAAATGGTTTATGATTAAGAGCTACTGGAAGTAAAAGTTATGAAGGGACTGAGGATATTTGATGATGACAGACAGCTCTTTTTTCCTCCTTAAATTGTTAATTTTAGGCTTGTTATTTTTACTACTGCAAGAAGAGTAGTTGGAAAATAGTTTCACTTTCTTTGTTGCTTTTAAAAAACACAGAAAATTATTGTTTTAAGAATTACTCATTTAATGTTTAATATAGAATAAAATAAATTGTTAATGATTAATTATTAAGCAATTATTAAGTTTCTAAATATGATTTTTAATAATTAAGTTAGAATTATTAATGTACTTAGAGTTATTAATTATTAACTCATATTTTAAGTTTGGATTTCTTATTAAGATAAATAATAGGCAACAAGCATTTACTTTAAGTCTAGTCTATAATCTAATGATTAGTTATTATTGTTGGATTACGATTCATTTTTTGCAACAGGGGCAGGAAACAGTTTTTATATGTAGTTTTGTAGTTGTCTTGTATATGTAGTTTTGTAGTTGTCTTGTAGTTTAGTTTGATATTTGTAGTTTTGTTTCCTTTCTAGTTGTATAGTTTATTTTATAGTCTGTTTTCTTTTGTATTATTTTGTTTAATGCAGTGTTATGGTTTTGTCACTCTTTTATTCAATAAAAAAAATTAAGAAGAACAACTGAAAGTCACTATTCAAATGCCTTTTCTTTTCAAAGATTTCTCCACTGCTTTCCTGTGGTAACCCACACCAGTGTTGCCACCAAAGCATTACTTTTTTGAAAAAGGTAATGGGGTAATAGCACTATGATGTAATGCCATAAGAGCATTATTACAGCTTGTTACTGCCCTGGCTAGCCCGAGCTTTGGGGGATATAAAAAGATATCTATTGATATCGATAATTCGGCTTCACATACCCATTCCCTTCCATGTGCTTGCGGGGCCCGCGGACAAGCACGCACACAGGCTCGGCCGATAATCACCATAATATCCCGAAACAATACAGGCAGGCCAGAAATAGCCGACTCGCTGCTTTAGGAGACCTCAAGGCAAGTACCTTCATTAGGTATGCACACAGCTTTCAAAAGATCCTCTGCCTAGCGCTGGCAGCTTGATGATCGGACTATACAACGCTCAAATACTCCTCGTTTGCATACCGGCTATCCTATTGACAATTTGGCTATAACTCAATCATTCAAATTCTGACCTTTCGGAGGCTTTGTCTCCAGCCCCAAATCTATTGTTTTCCCCAAGTCCGACATAGCCTGTGGTCACAATTCTCCTTATAAAAAACCCTGACTTTGAGCTCTTCCTTGGATCGCTCGTGGCTTCCATCCCGCCTTGCTGTCGCTTTGTCCAGCGAGCCTTCCCCTCAGCTCCACGTGCTGAGATCCACACTCTCCATCTTCTCCGGTTCCAACTGTGCTTCAGGACAGTCGAAGTATTACCCAAACCAACAACTCCTCTAAAAACCCCTCTATCCCACTCCAACCTTTATTTCTTTATCTTGTGTGAGTGTGCCGCATACACTGTTTTGATTGTGCTTTAATAAAACATCATTTATTATTTCAACTTCTGTGTGCTCCTTGACTCGGCCTGACCCCATAGACATAGGGTTCAAGATCCTGCTAAGTTACCCTGCCTCTCGTAACGCTAAAGCAGTGCTCAGAGCTAATCTTCCCCACCTATTGTTGAGGACATTTTGGTGTCCCTCACGGGACCCCCAGTAAACAGGATAACAAGCTTAGTGAGTACAAAGTGATTTTTGAACAGCACAACTTGAAACAACTGATTAACACAATAAACCCTTTTGTTTTACACAGAGGAAAGATATTTAAAACATTGGGGGGTGGTATGATCCATTTCTCTTCCACCCCTCATGATGTGAGATCTGGGCAATGATGGGTGTACTGTGATGATATTGTGCTATAATAGTGTTACTACAGCTTATTGAATTCAAGTGAAGCAGTTTGGAACAGGACAACCTGAAACAACTGACCAGTGTGATGAGCACTTTTCTTTTTCACAGAAGAAAGACATCAAAAATGGTGGAGGGATAGTGTGGTCTGTTTCTCTTCCTGTGTCACTTCCTACTATGCAAGATTTGGGTGTGCCATAATGGCATCATGTTGTATTCTATTAGGGAAATAAATAGATACCATATTTGCCAGCCTATAAGATGCACTCATGTGTGAGATGCACCCCATTTATACACTGGCAACTACGATCGATCGATCGATAGATAGATAGATAGATAGATACAAACCAGTTACAAAGCAAAAGGCAGGGCAAATGAGGTGGTGATAATAGCATTAGTGGAGATGGAAAAAACTGTGCAAATCATGATATTACAGTACGAATATGCCAGAGTTGTGATACACAGCATCAGCAATCAGTTATTGTTGCTGGTATAGCTGAAGCAATTTTTGAATGGTATAGCCCAGCATAGCAATGTGGTGTGATAAGGACACTTCATACTCTTTTGAGGGCTTTAGTAAAGGCAGTTGACAAAAGTAGGGAAAGAGCTGGCTGTTCTCCCTCTACTTTTAGCATTATACGGACCTATCCATTATCATCCCTCCTCTTCCCCCAACTTTTGTGCAAAGCCTCCATCTTCTGCAGAATATTCTCCCCTTCAGAGTTCCCCAGCTGTTGCTTTTAAAGTATTCTCTTGATACTATTTATTGCCTTGGAGATTATGGAAGATTATTTTCTCCACAGCAGCCTTAGACCAGTGGTTATCAGTTATAACCATGTAGATTTTGAGCTAGACAGGAGAATTTGTGAGGCAAATGGTGGAAGTGAGTAAGATGTAGAACTAAAAGGGGAATTTCATTGCTTTCATGAACCCAGAATGGGAATTGCCATAAGGCAGTTGAGCTTCACTTGTCAAGCAGGTCTCTTGCCCTTCATTCCATCTTCACCAGCATTGTTCACACAGAGAGAAACTGTTTCTTCAGGATTCCATGCAAAAGACATTTTCTGGAGATACTTGAGAACTTAACATAGAACATTCTGTATGCAAAGCATGGGGTACTACTGAACTACAATTTATTTTTGCTTCTGACTGGAAATGCTTGCCCTCCAACACTTCATAGATGAACACATGTGGCCAGGACACATCATAGTGAGGAAGAGCACACAAGCTAGGAGAGGCTGCAGCTGTTTGCTTTTGCCTAGGCCTACAAGGAAGGGCAAAATTACATCCTCTGCTCTCTCTGCTCCACTGCTGAGTTAACTGAGTGCAAAGTACAGTCAACTCTCCACATTGTGAGGCTTAGCGGCACAGACCCCTTGAGAAAGTAAAAAAATAAAATAAAATTAATAACTGCTCCCTACCTGAGTGAGTGCTCCCCTTCCAATTCCCTCCCAGGGCCCCCCCCCACTTCTCCTGCCTGTCACCTGCATGCCGTGCCTTCTTTCTCCCTGTGTGGGTGACAGGCAGGAGAATGGAGGGTGAAAGGCTTGAATGCATGCACACCTTCCCTTCTCCCATTTGCTTACCTTTTGCTGGGGCACAGAGAAGGAAGGCCGTATGCCTGTCACCCATGTGGCACTCCCTCTCCCATTTGTCTGCCCGTTGCCTGTGCATCTTGCCTTCTTTCTGTCTGTACAGGAAACAGGAAAATGAATGGAAAGGAAAACACTCCCCCACTCTGTTCACTGCCTGTCACCCGTGTATTTTGCCTTCTTTCTGCCCCTGTGGATGACAGGCAGGAGAATGGAAGGTGAAGGCCTTGCATGCATATGAATCTTTCCCTCTCCCATTCACTTGCCTTTTGCTGGGGCGCAGAGAAAGAAGGCAGCACTCCTAGCCAAAAGACCAGGGAATAGAGGGGTGAATGGCGGGACTCGAGTGGACATTTCGCAAAATCAAAATCATGAAGGTGGAGGGAGAACTGTATTTCTGTACCTTGAACTCATTTTATGAGTTGCCAGGGTACAGAGCCTTCACAAAAGTGGAAAAACCATGAATAACTCTGCCCCATGTAATCCCCCTCCCATTCCCTTCTGGGGCTCCTCCCCTTCCCTTCCCTTTCGCCTTGGGGTGCGTGGTGGGGCCAGAGGCAAGGGAATGGGAGGGGGGGCTCTGGAGGGGAGAAGGAAAGCATGTGTGTGCCTCCCTGCCATTTCCCTGCCGTTTTGTCCATGTGCTTGCCTGCCTGCCTGCCTTCTTCATGCGCAGCAAAACACAAAGGAATGGAAAGGAGGAGAAGAGGGGGAAGGCACACGCACAGCTCACAACTAATCAAATTCACGAAGGTCAAATCCATGAATGTGGAGGGAGGACAACATTTCTGTCTCTTTTTGCCTACTGGTCATGTGATGATCTGTTTCAATCCCAAAGTGTGGGCGCATTTCTTAGTGGGGAACAGCAAATGTGTTAGGCTTGAGGTGGGGTAAAGGTCTGCTCAGCAGCCTGCCAATACAGCATATTGGAGGAACCTTCTAAAACTTTTCCTAATACAGAAGGCAAGACTTGCCCCAAAGAGCAGGGCGTGTTTCTCAGAGGGGAACAGCAAATGTGTAAGGCAACAGGCTTGAGGAGGAAGGATCCTTCCTCTAAAGCTTTTGAAGCTTCAGTAATAGGGAATAAGAAGGATCCTACTCCCCTCTTCTGAAAAAGTCTCCAGCTTTGAAAATGGGGCATAAGCAAGACCCTATTCCCCACTTCAGAAGCTGCAGACTCTTTTATGCCCATTGGCACAGTAGCCTCCAGCTTGAGGAATAGGGAATAAGATGGATCCTATTCCTCATTTCTGAAGTTGCAGTCCCCTATAAGCCAATTAACCCCCCAATACACCCCTTCACCTCTTTTTTTTCTGTTAAAGTTAGCTCCCACACTTGAGACTTGACTTGAGACTTGGAGTAAAAGACTTAAATACATCACTGGTATCAACATATAGTAAAACTGCCTGGAGTCCTGTGCTAGAAGAAAGCTGGGATCTAAATTACATTTAAAAATAAATAGACAAACTCAATCTTGGCTAATAGGGCTGCATTCAGTATGGGGGATCACAAGCATGGCAAACTTCATCCAAATCATCCTATGATGGAAACAGATTCAGATCCAGAAAAACCTCTCTAAAAGGACTCCTTTGAAGGTGAGCAGATATATTGGCACATAGTCCCCCTGACCAGATGTGGGAGACCTTGAGTTCATGGGATTGATTTTAATAGGTTCAGTGGATTATCTTTGATTATATATTGTAGTAGAACTGACTTTGTTTTTACAGAGCCAGGTACAAATAGGAGAGGGTGACAAAACAATAACAGCAGACCTAATCCTGTGCTACTATAGATTGGAGATTCTCACAGGAAAATAATGGAAGTGTATGAGCTACATGAACTATCCAAAGACAACCGATCATCAATAGATCTCAGATTATAAAGGAGGAAATACAGAGGAAGGGGCTCTACACACATTTTGTGACAGAAAAGATGGAGGTTAAGAGAGAAGTAGTTAGCACAAGTCTGGCCATGGAAGATTTTTTAAAATCCAGTCTTGCAGCCATTGTTAGATACCAGAAATTCACACTGATCTTTCTGAGACTTGCTAGGGAATCCTAGTCTCCTGACTGTCTGCTGTGCTGTGTAATAGAAGTGCCAAAAAGAATTCTTGAAAATGCACATTATGGGGGTGAGTGGATACAAATAATTACACATTCCCTCTGTTACTCAGGAGAACTATCCTAGCGTGTCTGGACAATGAAATCTCTCTATTGGAATAAGATTCTGGCTTGTTCTTGCTCCACTGCAGGGATCCACTTGGATTTAGACCTGTCCTCGTAGATTTTGTGGTGCGCAGATCTAAGGAGGCAGGTAACTAGAGCTCTCTGGCTAAGAAAACCCTTCCCTAAACTGCAGATCCCAGGATCCCATAGGATTCATGGAATTGCATGTATGAGTAGGAAAGGGCCAAGCAGCCAGCATGGTGTAGTGGTCTGAGTGTTGGACTACAATTCTGGAGACCAGGATTGGAATCCCCACTCAGCCATGGAAGCCCAGTGGTTGATCTTGGGCAAGTAACACTCTCTCAGCCTCAGAGGAAGGCAAAGGCAAAACCCCCTGAACAAATCTTAGGATCACTATAAGTTGGAAATGACTTGAAGGCACAGAGCAACAGCAACAACATGAACTTAACAAACTTTCAGATTCAGTATGTGGCACTTCCTGAATTTCAGCACAAGATGGCATCACAACGCCAAGTGTTACATTTGCTTTGCTACATATGTGATATTGGTCAAGGGCTTAAAAAGGAGTTTGATCAGTAGTGCCTGGTGCCTCCTATGTCTACTGGGGGGTAAATCCCTTCTGGGTTTTCATATGAACTTTAATGGAGGCTTCCAAGATCTTAAACCTGTTTTGGAGATAGAGTTCAACACTGTATATATTTCCTTTGAAATTTAAGTTAAAAACTGGAGCAGATTCACTGCTCCAGTGACATGCAAGCCTCCAGTTGCTGCTGAGCCCAGATGGAGAAATGGTTGAATGCTAGGATATCATACAGTTTAGAATATGCTTACTTTTTATCCTGGAAGCATATAAAGAGAAATTACAACCTTCCTATATACTAAAAAGTGTTCAAGGGAAGAGAAATGGGAATCCACAGCCAGACAATGATTCAAGACTGTAGGTAGCAGCACAGTACAGTGATTAACATACATTACTGGGAGATCACATAAACAAATACTGTCTGGCCTTCTATAAGGGCATATGTTCCTTATGTGCCTGTATGTCCTTTTTGGGGGGCACTGGAGAGGTTGGTATTCTTTTCTTCCCTCTAAAGCACCCAAATACCCCTCCTAGATCAACTGTAGAACCTCTGAAGACCTTCTGTGTGGCCATTCCATGCCTCATGGGGAGTGGGCAGGTTTGGCAAAGCATCTGGCCAGGTCCCCATAAATCAGACACAAAATGATTACAGCAGCACTAAGACCTCCAGAAGATTCCAGCAGATCTCAATGCTGATGTAATTATTTTATATCTGACTGTGGCAACATAGCCAGATGCTTCTCTGGTCCTCCCCATTCCCCACATGGCACAGAATGGCCATGAAGGGTGAGGTGGGGACTTCAGAGGTTGTAAAGTAAGTCCAGGAGTGATAAATGGCTAAGCCTTGTGCAGATCTGACATACTATACTCAGCTATATAGGATTGCAGCTACTAAGGCCATTTCTGCACTAGAGTGGAGGAGCGTTTCACCACGTTTTATGAGGGGTGTTTTTACTCCAACTTACCCCGATTCCTATCTGCACGCCCTCCAGTTTCTGTTGAAGTAAAGTAGAGAAAATCATTTGTAGCTTCTGCATCTTCAATTCTCCTGAAACTCCTATTACCCTCTCTCTTCTACTCTGCTGCCGCTGATTGGTTAATTTAACGCCCACCTCTGTGGTGTGAATCGCATGTAGGAAAAAACACAGCGGACCGTTGTGGTTGGTTTGCATCAGAGTTTTTCCATTTTTATATTACACTGGTTTCACAGCAATGTGAACCGCGCTGAGAGCTGAACATGTGCAGAATGAACTACGACAGAACGACGTCAAACCAGTTGGTCATGCAGATGTATTTGCAACACAACGACGCTATAGTGATATATCTCCCTTTTGTGGAAAGGGCCTAAGTCTATTGCTTATACCAAGAATGCATACGTTGCATTTTTTTAAAATAGAGTTCGATACTATGTGTAGATTAATGCAGATCAATCTCAATGTCAGTCTGTCCACACATGAGGCAGTGCATATGTATGGCTACCAGAAAGAAGGTCTTTTCTACAGTGACACCCCAATTATGGAACACTCTGCACAGGTGTCCTATTCTCCTGTCAACAAGCAACCCAGGAGTCAGGTGGCTGGAATGCAAGAACTTTCAGGTAGTTAATCCAGTCCAGATCAGTCACAGGTTATCCAGGAATATGAAGGAAGAAACAAGAGAGTGCTCATCAGCCAATTCAGAAGTGATTGCAGCAAGTCAGTAGTCCAGATAAACAAAGCCAACAAGGGGTAAAACAGAGTCATCAGTCCAAGGTCAAGAAAACACTAATGCCAAAGAGTAGTGCAAGTCACCAACACAGCACAGTTGCAAGTAACAAAGATGCCAGGAAGCTGCTTGGAGATTTATAGGCAGCTGTCTCAAGATTGTTGTTGTTGTCTGCCTTCAAATCATTTCCAACTTATGGTGACCCTAAGGCGAACCTATCACAGAGCTTTCTGGAGCTGAAAGTGTGCGATGTGTCCAAGCTCACCCAGTGGGTTTCTGTGGCTGAGTGGGGAATCAATCCATCCCCAGTCTCCAGGGTTGTAGTCTAACGCTCAAACAAGTACACCACACTGGCTGAAGACCAGATATTTAATGAGTCAATGTCTCCTATTTAACAGCTACTGGGATTGGCGTAGTCTCTCCTTAATTCTTTGATGATCTTCAAAGGATGGCAGCACATCCTCAGCATCTTCCACCTCCTGCTGGGGAGTGAGCCCCTCAGCTGCCTCAGCCCCCTGGTCCCTCAGACCTGGAGAGGCCACCATCATCAGGAGCTGTAAATTCCTGGGAATTTGACTCCTCTGTGTCTGAATCTTCCAAATCCAGAGGGTTGGTTATGACAACAAGAACAATTCACTAGTACTTGTCATCACAGATGATGATGCTCACAACTGGCCATTTTGATTTTAAATTGGGGTGAGCTACTGAAGTCCTTCAGATTTTTGGGAACTGCAGTTCCTGTACTCCCTCATCATGGATTGTGTTGACTAGTACCGATGGGGATTGTCAAAATATATAAATAAGTCCACCTGGAGGACTAGCATTGACCACCTCTGTATGAAATGAATGCAATACAATTTTGCATGTTGTTTGTTCTTTTGCTTTGGAATGTTTTCAAGCTCTAAAAATTGATGAGGTTCTTATCTTTTATTGATTTATTGATCTACAAAGAATATTGAATTAGGTTTTATGAACCAGGTAATAAGAAACAAAAGTGCAAAAATGAACTCCAACATTAGTGACTGGTGAGAAAATAACAACGTAGCATGGCATGGCATGCTTTTGCACCTTAAACATTCTCAGCTGGTGACTGCTACATCTGAAACTGCAATAACATGAAGAGAAACCAAGGAGACAAAGTAATAAATTTGGAACTGTAATTAAGTAAAGGCTTTTACTGCATGGAACATTTCTGGGCCATATGCTGTTTGGTTTATAATGGAAACAGTATTCAATTATTATTCTCCACTATTTTGACCTTGCGGTGGTCTTTTGATCTCAAATGATGTTCACCCATAAGCCTTCAGATTTATAAGTTATGGTTGCATTATCCTTCGCTTTTACTTTTAAAAAAATCAGAAGAGATGAAGGAGAAGGCTGGAACAGAACTGAAAGCAAGGAGTTAAGATAATGCATAGTAAGAACCAAACAAATAATGTAACATCATTATATGTTCCATTTATAATCTTCAGGAGGAGCATCCATGATCATGTAGCCATAACAGCACTGTTCATGCACACGAGAGAAGTATGAGCAACCTCAGGGAAACTTCAGGTTTGCAAAAGCACGAGAAAAGTCTTCAGGAAAAAACACCCTACAGCAGAGTTCCCAAGACCATCCAGTAAGGACTGACTATGCACCATGAAAGATTGCCTGTGTGGAGGGGAGAGGGGAGGACAAAGGGCAGAGAGAAAACAGCAGGAGTGTTGGAAACTGCAGCAGCATTCTCTCTTCCCCACCTCTTTGGCTATCCTTGCTAGGGTTCTCAACTGTCAATCAGTTTTAAATTGTCACTTATCTCTGAGAACACAGTTCTTCTTTAACTGTCATTATTCTGCTATCTGACTCTGAGTACACACATATTGATTTAGCTGCTGCTTACATGTCAACTGGTCTTAACTGCTCTTAACTTCTAAAGTATGCTAAGCATATCTCTAATCTAATTATTTAATTGGTGACTTTATTGTTTTGTAAATATTTTCTTTTACATTTTTTAATTTGCTGTCTGCCTTGTCTTTCAAGTTAGCCATCATATATTAAGATGCCATACTGAAACTGGGAAACATTTTCTGTGTTACTCTGCTAATACTGAGTTCCCATAGGACTAACCACCTGGGTAACTCACACCTCCCAACACTTTTTCTGGGTTACGGGCCCAGAATCCACTGTAATGTGTGTGTGCTTCATCTATTAATCACAAGACTGATGAGACTGTCTGCTTAAACAATAGAAGGTTAAAAGAAAATGGCAGCAGCTAGTCATAATCCATTTCTTGCTACTGAAAAGCTAAATGGAAGAAACGATAAAACCTGGTCATGGAATGTCCAGATGCAGTTAACTACTATGGGACTGTTACCTCACTGGCATACCCTATCCCGAGGACTATAAATTTGATATTGAATATGCCCACCACGCCAGAGAGGTTGCCCAAATGGGTATGTGGACAAGGAGATCAAACGACCGAAAATAGGTCAGGCCAGAAAAATCCCCAGTCACTTTCCCTTAGGAGAACTCAGGCTAAACATGTCCGCACAGACAAAGGGTCTTCAGCCATGGAACTCTTCACTGAGCTCTATTCTTCTCACCACTTCCTGGACTGAAGACTTCAGGATAGGTGCAGTAACACCACCTTTACACCCTCTCCACTGAATCCCCTATCAAGTTTCACCTTTTTCCTTTCTCAGTAGGCCTTGTGTGCATCAGTGAGTGAGTGTGTTGGTGCGTAAGAACACATTTATTAATAAAATCCATTTTTTGGTACATTTGTCTGGCTTTTCGCTTGGCTTGACCCCGTAAAAATTGGGTAAAAGATCCTGCTGGGTTACCCTGCACCTCATTTGGCTACAGCCAGTGCTCCACTAATTTCCCCAATCTTTGCATTTTTGGAGTGAGTCACAGTGTCCCCCAAAGGACCCCCAGAAGTCAGGGTAACAGAGTGGTGGAGTAACGCGGGCAACCTTGGCACCCCTAATCTGAGTGGAAGTTGCCACCTGCCCAGATAGGTTGGTGCTGATGTAGGGAATGGCCAGCCAAAAGCCTAGAGTGCTAGGAAACATGTGTGTATACGATTTTGGAGTGAGTGATCCACAGGGCTACTGTTGGGGTTGCGAATCTCTTCCCCCTTTCTATCTTGGTTTGTGTGTGGCAGCTGCCCCTACGTGGTCATTAGAGTAGCAGTGAATCATGGTAGATCGCAAGGGCTGTACACAAGCTGGCCCGGGAATCTCTCCCTAACTTGGGGACTATCGTGGGGTGGGACCCTGGAGGCTAGGAGATAGGCCAGGTTAGCCTACACACTCACACTGGTTAGACTAGCCACACACAACCATAGGGAACGTCAAGAAAAGAAGCGGGTGGTGAATCTCACACTGTAGGAACACGTGGGGGGTGAGCCCCACAGAATTCGCTGAAGCGGCTGGTGAGCCCCCTAACGGCAAGAGTGCGAGTGGTGAGTCCCAGACTGCCAGGAATTGTAGGTGCGGGTGGTGCTTCCCAACCTACTGGAAGGCGCAGCTGGTGATTCCCAGCCTGAATCAGGGTTTCTAGAAGTTTAGTCCTGAGGTAAAGGAAGAGCCCCCTCACCTGAAAAACTGATTTAGGGATGATCCCGCCAGGTTCTGTTCCCCTCTCTCCATGCTGCTTGGCCAGGCGGCACAATAAGAGTTCCCTCAGGGTTTGTGTTTCCCCTTCAGCTTAGGCAGAATCTAGGTGAAGCTTTTTCCCCCAAACGACTGGAGTTGTCCTCCCCATCCCTGGGTCACATCCCTACCTTTCGCTTAGAGTGCAGGTAGTCAGCCCCAGCTCATAGAAGGCAAAAGGACACTTTGGGTGGCTGTAGATTGGTTCCTAACCCCCTTCCCTAGAGTAAGTTCCATTTAGTTCATCTCCCTGAAAACCCCCAAGGATCTCAGTGATCCTCCCCGTCACTACAGGTCTGGTCCCACTCGAGTTGATTGAAACAGAAGCTTTTAGAACTGGCATGGAGGTTAAAAATCTCATACAGGAGGAGAAGGTAGCCAGAAAGCTGGAACGTTGGATCATCCATAAAGGGAAATGCCCTTGGAAGAGTTCTAGCTTCCAGGCTTCCGACCTCTTTTCCACACTGTGAGAGGCTTACCTCCAGGCTAGAACTGCGAAGACCCCTTTGGGGTCTTCCAAAGACGCCCTTGCGGCATGGAGACTTCGGATCGCAATGTGGGGTGCCTCGAGCACCCTCATGGCAGCCACAGCCCAAATAGATGAAATAGCCAAAGAGATTGCCTGCCTTCAGGCCGAGAACGAGGTTGTACAGGCAGACAAGTTAATGTTTGCGCCTGTCGTGTAGACCACAAGCCAAAAGCTTAGTGAGGTGATCCTCAAAGCTCAGACCTGGAAGGAGTGGGCTGAAGTTTTAGAGGAAGAGCTGGCTCAATCTAAGATTGCCGCCAAGTTTATGGCGAAGCAAGAGAACAGCAAGAGATGGTCAGCGCACGGCTTGCCATCACAGGAAAGAGGAATTGGAAAAGGAACTGCAAATTCAGCAGGCGGTCATTTCAGCGGTCTGCCCGAAGTTTCTTCCTTCTCTCTCCATTGCCGTCCTCAGGGAGCCACTGCCTGAGGATGCAATGGCGTCCCACTCTTACAACCTGGACTGTGTGGAGACCGCTGCTCCTGTTCACCCGATCGAGACCCGATCGATGACTAGGAGAAAGGTAATAGCCCAGGAAGATGAGGCAGAGGAGGAGACACAAGAAATTGAGACCAGGATCCCTTGGAAAGCCACCGAGGCCAAGGCGATCACTGATCAGCTTGGCCCTCTTAATAGGACCACTGGGATCAGGTGGCTGAATGCAGTGATCCACTAACACCCTATGGCCAACAGTCAGGACCCCACCCACCTGACCTGGTTGTGCATGTCCGGCTCTGAGCTCCCCACCTTGGAATCTGCAGTCGCTGCCCGAGGGTTGCTGAGGATAGATGCCCATGCATGGATGAGGGAAATCAACAGGATCTTGCGGCCAGGTCAGACTGCAGGATTCCTGTATGTGCTAGAGCAACAAGGTGCCAAAGAGAACCCTGAGGCTTACGTAGCCTGAAAACAACTTCTGGCTATGCTGGCCTACAAGGTTCAGGTAGCACAGGGACAATGGGATTTCAATAACATGGAGTTCAAGATGTTCCTTTACGGAGGCTTGAACCATGAAACTCTGGGTCACATAAGTCCTGAAACAATGCCGTGGGCCGATTTTGACACCAACCTCCGGAGGGTCTCGGACCTCCTCCATGAGACTGACGCCCTGACGTCCACCCAGAGGTCACATAGAAAGGAACCAGGGAGTTGGGAACCCATACAGGAGGTTACATACTCCAACTATGGGCCTCACTCCCAGCACCAAAAATCAGCCCCCGCTTCGGCTCCCAAGGGGAACTGGAATTCCTGTCCCCCTCCGAAGCTGGATCACAAAGCTAGGCAGGACTTATGGCAAGCCGAGACTCCTGAGGTACACCTAGCAACTCAAGGAATCCAGTGCACCAACCTCAGGCTCCTTGGTCTACCCCAAGTTTCCTCTGAGGAAACAAGCTCACAGTGGACTACGCGAATGGCCTCCTATGGAAATTGTATCAAGGTCCCCCTGAGATTTCTGCTGTTCGCCACTGTGCAGCCATCAAGGCTCCAGCTCCCATCCAGAATGTGGCTAGCGACCCCTGGGTGCTGGACTTCCCAGAGGTCTGGATCCAGGACAAAATTGAATGCAGAAAGGTAAAAGATGCCTGTGTGTTAATTGAAGGCAGGGATCCACCGCCCCCAAAACAGTATAGGTATCCTGCAGAAGCTGAGGAAGGGATAGGAAAGACCATAGAGGGACTCCTTAAGTGGGATGCGATCACTCTCATGCAGTCCGTCTGCAATGCTCCCCTATGACCGGACCTGAAAGCTGATGGGAAGACTTGGAGTATGACGGTGGATTTCAGGGCTCTGAATGCCACCACTCCCCGGTAGTTGCTAAGTACAATGACATCCTGGCTGTGATTGCCGCCAATGCCAGGTACTACAGCATAGTGGATTTGGTTAACACATTCCACTCCATACCACTGCATAAAGCATGCTGGTATGAATTTGCCTTCATGTTTAGAGGGCAACAGTACGTCTTCAAGCGAACTCCCCAGGGATTCCACTCGAGTCCCAGCATCTGCTATGCGCACGTGGTCAAGATGTGGGATAGGCTGAAGCCAATCTCATGATCCTATGTCTTGTCTGAAGTGGACAACATATTAGTGCATTCCGACTCAGAGGAAAAGACTAGGGACATCACCCAAGAGGTTTTGGAACTTTTGAAGGATATGGGTTTCAAAGCCAACCGGGAAAAGGCACAGCTAGTCTCCACTGAGGTCAAGTACTTAGGACTTTGCTTAGGAGCCGAAGGGCGCACCCCAGACTTCCAACAGGTAGAAGTCATCTCCAAACTGCCAGCGCCTACTGACGTGCACTCTCTCAGGTCCCTCTTGGACATGTTCAACTTTTCTCAAGACTTCATCAAGTCCTTCACTGCCAAAGTGAGGCCTCTGTATGCTCTCTTGAAAAAGAACGCTCAGTGGGAGTGGGGTCCTGCACAGCAACAGGCATTCACACAGTTAAAGGACGACCTGATGAAGGCGCCTGCCTTAGCTCATCTGAACATGACCAAGCCCTTCCTCATCCAGTTAGCCATCTCCGACAGGAGCATCAGGGCAGTCCTTTCACAATCTTTGAATGGCACTCAGCATATCATCACTTACACCTCCAGGAATTTGAGTCCATATGAAATGAAATTTAGTCCATGCAAGAAAATATGCCTCCCACTGATCTGGGCATTAACACACTGGGAATTTATTATCGGAGGTGCATGTGTGATCATTCAGACACCCCACACACCGCTTAAGTATATTCTTTCTGGGAAAGTCCAGAATGGCCAAATATCCAATGCCAGGATAGCCAAATGGACTCTTTCCCTGGTGTCGCGTGGGGTGGACTTTCAGAAACAGCCACAAGAACCACCGACTCCATATGGCCTAATTGTTGCTGGAGCCACGCATGACTGTCTGTTACCATCTATAAAGACTGTAGATTGGCCATTTGAGTGGGGAGCCTCTCTTGAAGAGGCACAGTTACAAGGGTTCTTCTGTTGGTTCTGCAACAGATCCTCTATGCATGTAGATGGGAGTCCTAGGACTGGCTCTGGAGTGATCCACATGATGGACTCCTTCTCTCTTCAAGGGAAAACCCAACCCCACTCCAGCCAAGTGGTTGAAGTACAAGCTGTACGTGCTATACTGGAGCACAAGCTGCTTGACTGCCCCCTAGCCATCTACACAGATTCAGACTGGACAGCCAAAGCTGTGAGTGTCTGGCTCCCAATATGGCTCCAAAATGACTTAAAAACCTCTGATGGGAAGTCTATCGCCCATCTGGAGAAATGGGTCTGAATCGCTGCTCAAATGCAAGACAGAACTGCTCCGACATTGGTTGCTCATGTCAAAGGATACCAGAAGAGCACTTCTGCCACGTGTCTCTGGAACAACCGAGCAGTCGTGATTGCAAGAGAGCCTGCTCTACAGGATGATGGAGTCCCCATAGCTCCCATCAATGTAAATCCCAAACAGCCCCTTGTTCCTCCCACTTTTGATTTAGTCACGCTACAGAAGGGAGACCCTGAAATAGCTGAGCTGCCTAGAAAGGGAACCGACAACTCCGGCTGGTTCAAGATAGAACAGTGTGAAGGAGTGTTTTGGGCTGTAGATGCAAATGGTCAGTGTCACTGGATCGTACCAACAGAACGCTGTGGTGACGTGATCCAATTCATACACAAGCAAGGGCATCGTGGATGAGAGAGCACATTGGAGAGGGTCCGAGAGACAGGATGGTGGCCACAGTTGAAGCAGGATGTTAACCAGTGGGTGGACAACTGTTTGGCTTGCACCATGGTAAATGCAGACCACTCTGGGCCCAAGGCCACAATTCAGCACCAGAGAATCGAGGGTCCTCGATCCTGCATTCAGATAGATTTCACTGGACTTCTCCCACCAACGCCAAGGGGAAACAAGTACTGCTTGACAGTAATTGATCCCTTCAGCAAGTAGATTAAGGCTTTTCCATGCTGCAATAACACCGCCACCATAGCAGCACGCTTGTTATTTAATAATGTTTGGTCACGCTGGGATATATCATGTGACCTTGACTGTGACATCGGCCCCCATTTCATGGAGAAGGTCACCCAAGAACTTTGTAAAGCTCTGGGGATAAGGCAGCAATTCCACATTGCCCATCATCCCCAGAGCTCAAGACAGATAGAAAGAACAAATCAATTGTTGAAGGAAGCACTGCGCAAGGTGGTTCGTGCTTCCAGGAAGGATTGGGACACTAAATTGTCCATCATCCTGATGGTGTTTAGGGGCACAGTGGCATCCCATGGCTTCATGCTGCACATGGTTATGACCGGACAAAAAATGTTGCTGCCAGAGGCCTTTGGGATCGATATCAGCCTCCCCTCCAACTTAAAGCCCGTTGTACTAAACAACGAGTGGGTGAGGAGTCTGATCCAGCACATAGGCCAGATTCACCAGCAAGTTGCTGCCCAACTGGGAAAGAATGTGCAGAAGATGGATACAAGTTTAGGATGGGTACAGCACCCCTGCCAGTGGGAAGAGGGACAGCTAGTCTTGTATAGAAACTTCTATAAAGACAAGCATTCATTGGCTGTGAAGTGGGTAGGACCCGTCCCCGTTGAGAAGAGAATTTCACTGGCTGTGTATCAAAATGAAGATCCTGCACAAGAAGGGAGACTGGTTTAAATTCTTCCATGCCTCCCAACTGAAAGAATGGAAAGGAGAATCTGTTGACCCTAAGAAAGTGAACCTTCCGAGCCTCCAGAGATGCTCATGGGTAAACCTAATGTGGATGTCTTGACGCCTCAGACCTCATTGAACCATTGGGAGTTGCCCAAAATCAACTTGTCCAAGATGTTTGCATCCATCTACTCTGCATTTGACACTGGTTAAGCACTAGGAAGGATGGGGGGAGATGCAAGCCTCCTGTGCTCCCCTTTTCCCCCTCCTTTCCTGTAACTGACCCCTCATAGCTTTGATGGTAAGCCTTATGTTCTGTGTTTCCTACAAGGAAACAGGATGGGCACCCTTCCATGGATCTGGCTACTATTGGGATGTGTCACTGAAGCCTCATGGATTAGAACTTACTCTACCCAGTTCATCACTGACTGGGAATATAACATTTAAGCCACATGTCAGTGGAATTCTTATGACAGGATAGAGAAGAATCTGAGGGAAGTTGGGATGTTGTCATGGTATGAACGTAGGTATCTGGTGGAAATCTACACCTGCATTGATATACATTATAGTGGGTGAATTAGTTCAGCTTTAAATATAAATGTACCTGGCGTCACAAAGCAAATTCGCACCTTCCCAGACTGGTTTCCCCCATCCCACAGTGTTTTGCAGTTTGAACGAATAAGTGAAAAGGAGCCGTCGGTAGTGGCAAAATTCTCTTACAATAGCTGTTGCCCCTCGTGGATATGGAAAATACCTTTTATGACATGCTCAAATATTACCCAAACTCCAACCGGTTGCAATGTTTCTTGTAATAGCATCAGTTGTCCTTTCATCCCATTCGCTAAGCCACAACCAGCAGACTCATCTTCCATGTACCTGGGCAGTACAGTAATCCAGAAAGATATTGAAGTATTTGTACTCTCGAACACAGCCTATTAGTACCTTGATCATGCTCAATTTAACAGTAGTAAATGTATCAACCAATATGCGAACCAGTCCTTAAATTAGCATGGATCCAGTGGGAACATTGAGAAAAGAGATGGCCCTCCTTTTCTCATCCACACACCCACAGAAAAAGAGACACTTTAGGCACAGTTTTAGGAGGCGTTGGGACTGAGGGAGCAATACTTAATGCCATAGACACAGAAATTTTGACCAATATGTTGGGAGTTATTGGAACTAAAACCAAAAATATAGCAGTCTCACCAGCCATGGGGCTAACTAATCTAGTGGGGGTGTAGATTTAATTGGACAGTTAATCCCTCAATGGGTAGAAGTAGAAAAGGATATTATAGAAGATCCTGGGAAATCCCCCATACAAAATACTCACAACTTGTCAGTAGCAATTCAGTGCATACAATTGCAGAGCAATATTATTGCCTTCTCTGCCCAAGTAATTTAATCCAGCTTCATGGGTCATTTACACCCCGAAATTTTAAGTCTCCTCCAGGAGAGATATCCAGAATCCTTGCAACACCCCTCTGCCCTGGCGAGAATAGGACAAGCCTCGGGGAAGAATTTAACTCTCCACGTGGAAGTCCCCCACGAAAGGGTTTCTGTCGGGGTCAGCCTCCATACATAGGGTTGATGGTGTAATGTGTACTGTCACAATTAGTTGTAGCACTAGAGTTTCACCTTGCTTGTTAGTTTACCATTATAGGGCAGCCGTGCTTGACATTCCATTCTCTTCTTTCTCAAGACGTTCCCCAGTAGAAGAGATAGTTACTATAGCAACACCTCGAGGTCATCTTGACCTGATAGTTGAAAGAAGACACCCCCTTATCTCTGTGTGAACCTGTGAAGCTTAATACTACAGAGCATGGGAAATATTTCCCACTTGGATCTTTTAACATCTGTATGTCATAATGCTCAGCTCTCAATAAATCTGTTTGCAAGTTTATTGAATCGTGTTTGAGTCTGATCCTGACAGTTTCAGACACCATTAAGCTGCTCTCTGTATCATATCTTTGACTCCCCCTAGCACAGACAATGCTAGTCTCCGCCCAGATCAACGTTTTCATTGGTCAAATGGTACGCACTTCTTTGATTTAGCAGGCTGTGTATTCGCTAGACAATGGGTTCACTGTTTTAAAGATCTAAAGGGAATAGCCCAACGAAAGGCAACTGTCTACCATATAATTCCTGTAAACAGCTTGGTGATAGTTCAGCTTAGTAAAAACTGCTTTTGCCTGAGAACTCCATGTCCCATAGTGCACATAATCAGGAGATCACCTCCTTGCCATCAATAGAACAGGAGGGAATCCATGCTTTTGTGGACAACATGTTAGGGATTGTTGTGGTCAGGAATTCTTTTTAAAAGAGGCCATCAAGGATTTAATTTTAGAAGCCAACTACATACCTCAGCCATCCGAGCTAGAAGGGTTTCATTTAGAAGATGAGATATGCTTATCCATGTGGCTTCGCAATCTAACTACCTTAAATAAAGGTCCAAGAGATCTTGCACATATTACATTCCATTGCAATCAAGGTAAACCATACTGCCCAACAAATCATTAGAACTTCCAAAGACATCACAGATGTAACAAAAGGATCCTGATGGGATGCCTTTGCAAGATCTTCCACCAGCAGCACCATTGCTCACTTGGCACTGCACCCTCTAGTAGTCAATTTATCCCTCCAGATCATATTAGCAATATGTCTTTTTAGTTTACCCTGCTGGACTAGGAGGCAAATTCTTCAGTGCCAGACAGGACAATTAGGTAGAAACCCAATGCTTTAATTTTATTTTTTTTTACTTGCGAATAGGGGAAGGGTTGTTGAGAAAATTAAGGGTCCAGGCAAAACCTGGACCAGGTTAAAAACCCAGGGCTCAGTGGCATTAGAGCCCCAAGCGCTCTGAGGTAGATCGGACCTCCAGAGGTAGGCCCAGTGCCCAGAGAACTATGGTTTTACCATGGTGGTGGGACCTCCAGAGCGAGAGGGACCACGTGCAATGACACCACAGGGCAAACACAAGAGGATTCTGATGAGTAATCCTCTCTGGTGGTTCGGGCACAACTTGGGAGCACCTAATCACTCCACTGAAGCCAAACTCCCAGAAACCATCCCACCCAACACCCCAGGCACCCCTTTCTAGTTATGGTGAGCATGACTTGAAGCCCTGAATCTGGGTCACTGCTGAAGGATAAGTAAGGAGCAACACTCCCCCACTCCCTCTACTGTACATAGCCCTCCAAATGATGAGAATTATAGAATTATTAGTCTTATTTGTGTGAATATTGGAAAGAATTTGCATATGCCCCTAAGGCAGTGCAAGGATTTGCTAGCTAAAAATTAGAAAAAAACTGCTATTTACCCCGAACCTACCATACTTGCTGGTGCTGGCGAGCTCTAGTCCTGCTTGACTGAAAGGCTGCATGGGCCAGGTTTTCCCTGGAATTGTATCTCTTTCTTTGCAACTGCAAAAGGTTGCTCCTGTTCTCCAGAGCGAGGAGCTAAAAGCCAGAGTTGAGTCCGATTCGAGCAGTGTCACCACCACCATTGCATCACCTCAATGCTATAGGTGCATGCAACACATGGAAATACTGAAGTGGCGTTGGTGTTCAGAACCCATGGAGATGCTGAAAAAGTATTTCCCGGTCACTGTGGTTGGTCCAGCTGACCCCTGAAATCTGCAGGCCTGATCTACGCCCAGAAGCATCGCCTGTCTCTCATGCCGCTGTCCAGGTAGCAGCCACAGTAAAGACACCTTATGGTGACCAACTCTCAGCATGTACATCCATTCCATCAAGCATTTCCCGGCTGATATAGAAAATTCATTCACTGCAAGGACGATGCTTCACCTTCTGGTTAGCTGAGCATGTCCACCCCCAATCAAAATCCATTTTCCCAAAGTACACTTTTTCAGGCCCAATGTCTCTGATTTGTTTGGAATTTGCATCATTGCTACTAATCAGTATGCTTAGTTTGCAACCGAGACAGGTCCTGTGTCAACTGCAGGAGCAGAACCAAGAACAGCCTATTGCAGACAACCAATCCTGACGGCCTTCTGTTACCTCACTTACCTCATCTACATGCTATGTCCTGAGGATTATAATTATTTTATATCAAACATAGTGAGCCATAGAGATCTACTGGAAGGACACATAGGCAGTAGAGCTATGGAGATAGGTCAGAAGAGTAGCATTGTTTTCTGTCACACATCCTAGGTGAATCTCGAAATGGTTCTCACATTCCATTGGAATGGATTATCAGCAAGAATAACACCAACAGGAGACAAGAGGTCTCTGGGACCAAATTAACATTTCAAACAGCCAGGAATGTTACACAGGCATGCATCCTCGAATGAGAAACTCATCTTGCAGGAAACTACAAGGATTTCTGGCTGTATTTTCTTTGAACTACAAAGCTGAGATCCATCTTCATAAAAATGCAGCCATCAGGTCCCCAGGACATTTTTTTTTTAGCTCTGTTCACCACTATAACTAGGACCTCTTTTTCTCTTCCGCTTTTGGAGGAGGAGTTCCCCCAGACTCGCAACAATGCTTCTGCCAGTGGAAAAGCTCCCCTCAGCCTCCGGGGGAGAGGCTGAGATGAGCTTTTCACTTGTCTTTTCCCAGCCAAAGACTTCTGGATTGGTACGGTATTACCCCAAAACCCTCATGTCTCTCTCTCTCTCTTAATTTTCAACTCGTTCTTAATTCCTATTGTCTTGTATGCTTGTGGGAGTGAGTGCAGCTGAGTGATTGTATGGATTTTAACATCTATTTCAATAAAATACTTAAATTGAACAGTTAGCCTGAACTCCGTAACAGCTGGGCTAAAAGATCCTTAATTATCCTGTCCTCTGAGGGAGCTGCCGCAGTCACCTGCAGCACTTGTGGGGTGTTCCTTTTCTTGCCACAAGATGTTGTCGGGTACACGTGCGCCAAGTGCAAGCTGGTGACCTTCTTGGAGGAGAAGGTTTGCCAGCTGGAGGCACGAGTTTCTAATCTTCATCTTATTAGGCAAGGGGAGGAGTTTTTGGATAGGGCAGAGAAGACGTACCGGAAGACCGAATGCGCGGAGGAGCTGCCAGATCAGGAAGTCAACACACTGTGCCAGGAAACAGAGGCTTGGAGGAATGTCACACGTAGGAGCAGAAGGTCCAGGATGGTAACAGAGACTCTCAACCTACACAATCGCTTCAAAGTTCTTGGCCTTATGAACAATGAAGAGCACCAGGAGGAGGGAACAGAATGTCAACAAGAAGGAAGCCAACCTTGGCAACGGGAACTAGATCAACGCTCCCAGTCTCAACAGAATGCCCAGGCAGTCCTAGAAGAACATGCTCGTCGAGGAACCCTGGAGAAGCCTCAGAGGAGGCGAGTTCTGGTTGTTGGGGACTCCTTACTCAGAGGAACCGAAACGGCAATTTGCAAACCCGACAAGCTCAATTGAGAGGTCTGCTGTCTTCCTGGGGCCAAGATTAACCACATAACAGAGAGGCTAATCAGGCTGGTCAAGCCCACTGACCATAAGCCCCTCATTTTGGTTCATGTCGGAACCAATGACACTGCGAGGAGCAGCTTTTACCACATCCCAAAGGACTATGAGCTTATGGGGACAAAGCTTAAGGACCTTGGTGCGCAGGTGGTTATTTCGTCTCTCCTCCCTTTTCAAGAATATGGCGCACGTAGGGAAAGGGCAATAGCAGAGGTCAACAACTGGCTCCGCACATGGTGCTGCCAGCAATGGTTTGGGTTTTTGGAACACAGCCTGAATTTCCATGAACGTGGGCTTCTGGCAAGGGATGGGCTGCACCTCACGAAACTTGGCAGGAATGTTTTTGCAAACAATCTCGCAAGGAGGATTCAGAGGTCTTTAAACTAAGTTCCGCTGGGGAGGGAGACAATATTATTCAAGGCCAGGACTCGGTGAGCGCAGGGGGGAAAGGCCCAAATGATACTGGACAAGTAGTACAAGCGGCCAGTGGCGGGAGGAGTAGAAACTATAGTACAGGACTTGCAGGAAGGGCCCGGGGACTTAAGTGTCTCTACACTAATGCACGGAGTATGGGAAACAAGCAAGATGAACTTGAACTCCTAGTACAACAAAATAAATACGATTTGATAGGCATCACTGAGACCTGGTGGGATGAGTCTTAGGATTGGAATGTAGGAATAGAGGGGTATAGCCTATTTTGTAAAAATAGACCAAACAAGAAAGGAGGGGGAGTAGCCTTGTTTGTCAAGGATGTTTTCACCTGTGAAGAGATCCTTCACTTAAACCCAGAAAGCCATGTCGAGAGCATCTGGGTAAGAATTAAGGGAGCGAGAAACAATAGGGATATTCTGGTGGGGGTTTACTACAGACCTCCAACCCAGACTGAGGACTTTGATGATGCCTTCCTCAACCAAATGACTGCACATTCAAAAAGGAGAGATACAGTAATAATAGGAGATTTCAATTACCCGGATATATGTTGGCAGTCAAACTCTGCCAAGACAGCAAGGTCCAGCAAGCTTCTTGCTTGTCTTGCAGACAATTTGATGGTCCAGAAGGTGGAAGAGGCGACAAGGGGATCAAATATTCTAGATCTGATCCTGACCAACAGGGATGACCTTGTTAATGAGGTAGAAGTGGTTGGATCTTTAGGAGGGAGTGACCATGCCCTATTGGAATTTGGCATTCAGTGGGAAGGAGAAGATAAGTGTAGCCAGACACTCATCTTAGATTTTAAAAAAGCGGACTTCTGTAAACTTAGGGAGCTGCTGGCTGGAATTCCGTGGTCAAGAATAGTGAAAGGGAAAGAAGTTCAGGAGGCATGGGAGTTCCTTAAAAGGGAGATACTGAAGGCACAGTCTAAAACTGTGCCAATAAAGAGGAAAAATGGAAGGCATCTGAAGAAACCAGAATGGTTGACTAAAGAACTCTCAGCTGAGCTAGGTGTTAAGAGAAACATGTACAGGAAATGGAAGAAGGGGAAAACCACCAAAGAAGAATTTAAGCAAGTAGCTAGGAGATGTAGGGAGGAGGTCAGAAAGGCTAAAGCACAGAACGAACTTAGGCTGGCCAGAGACATCAAAAACAATAAAAAGGGCTTTTTCAAATATGTCCGCAGCAAAAGGAAAAAGAAGGAGACGATAGAGTCACTGCACAGAGAAGATGGCGAATTACTAACAGGGGGAAGAGAAACGGTAGAACTACTTAACACCTTCTTTGCCTCAGTTTTTTCCCAGAAGGATACAAGCACTCAACCTGGCGGTTGGGGAGCAGGTGAGGAAGCAGGGGAAATGAGGCACAGAATAGGTACAGAGGTGGTACAGAAATACCTGGCCACACTGGATGAATTCAAGTCTCCAGGGCCAGATGAATTGCATCCTAGGATATTAAAAGAACCGGCAGAGGTCATTTCGGAACCGCTTGCTATAATCTTTGAGAAATCTTGGAGGACAGGAGAAGTTCCAGCAGAGTGGAAGAGAGCAAATGTTGTCCCCATATTCAAGAAGGGAAAAAAAGAGGACCCAAATAATTATCGCCCAGTCAGGCTGACATCAGTACCCGGAAAGATCCTGGAGCAGATCATTAAGCAGTCAGTTTCTAATCACTTAGAAAGCAAGGCGGTAATCACGAGAAGTCAACATGGATTTCTCAAAAATAAGTCATGCCAGACTAATCTTGTCTCTTTTTATGATAGAGTTACTAGCTTGATAGATGAAGGGAATGCTGTGGATGTAGCATATCTCAATTTCAGTAAGGCCTTTGACAAAGTTCCCCACGACATTCTTGCAAAGAAGCTAGTAAAATGTGGGCTGGACAGAGCTACTGTCAGGTGGATCTGTGACTGGTTGACTGACCCTTCCCAAAGGGTGCTCACCAATGGCTGCTTTTCATCCTGGAGAGAAGTGACTAGTAGGGTGCCACAGGGTTCTGTCCTGGGCCCCTTGCTGTTCAATATCTTTATCAACGACTTGGATGAAGGAATAGAGGGCATGCTCATCAAATTTGCAGATGACACCAAATTGGGAGGGGTTGCTAATACTCCAGAGGACAGGATCAAAATTCAAAATGACCTGGATAGATTGGAGAGCTGGGCCAAGGCTAACAAAATGAAATTCAACAGAGAGAAGTGTAAGGTCCTACACTTAGGTAGAAAAAATGGAATACAGAAATATAGGATGGGGGACACGTGGCTGGATAGCAGTACGTGTGAAAGGGATCTAGGAGTCTTAATAGACCACAAGCTGAACATGAGTCAGCAGTGTGATGCCAAGAAAGCCAACGCAATTCTTGGCTACATCAATAGGAGTATGGTGTCTAGATTGAGGGAGGTACTGGTAGCACTCTACTCTGCTTTGGTTAGACCTCATCTTGAATCCTGTGTCCAGTTCTGGGCACCCCAATTCAAGAAGGACATGGTCAGGCTGGAACAGGTCCAGAGGAGGGCAACCAAAATGGTGAGAGGCCTGGAAGCCATGCCCTATGAGGATAGACTTAGAGAGCTGGGTATGTTTAGTCTGCAGAAGAGAAGGTTAAGAGGGGACATGATGGCCATGTTTGGATATTTGAAGGGATGCCATGTAGAGGAAGGAGAGGGCTTGTTTTCTGCTGCTCCAGAGATCAGAACAAGGAGCAATGGATTCAAGCTGCAGGAAAGGAGATTCCACCTGAACCTCAGGAAGAACTTCCTGATAGTCAGGGCTGTCCGGCAGTGGAATATGCTGCCTCGGAGTGTGGTGGAGTCTCCTTCTTTGGAGGTTTTTAAGCAGAGGCTGGATGGCCATCTGTCGGGAGTGCTTTGAGGGTGTTCCTGCATGGCAGGGGGTTGGACTGGATCGCCTATGTGATCTCTTCCAACTCTACATTTCTATGATTCTATGATTCTAAGATTCTTCGCATTACTAAAGCAGTGTTCATAGCTATTTTTCCCCACAAGTGATAATTTTGACAGGCATTGGGAATCCCCCTAAGGGACCTCCCAGCAAGCAGGGTAACAACCCGATGCAGTGGCCAGCATGTTTGGATTCACCAACAGAGCCATCCTCAGTGACTAGGGGTGTGTGTGAGAAGTACGCTATGCTGCTTTCCCTCCCATCGAAGCCTGTTGTCAAGAACGCTCTTGCAGTCCCAGGAGCACTTGGACTTTTCCGGCTTTTGTGGAGACAGTCTTTACATTTGGCCATGTGAACTTTTGGACGCAAGGGGGGTGCAACGACTCGCATCTGCGCCCGGACTGCCAATCTGAACATTCACATTGGACTATTGCTTCTCCATTGCTCAATCTGGTTGTTTATCAAACATCCATCCAGTGCTGATTCTCAATTGTTGAGAGTGATTTCTATGTCTTGCATTAAGTTTATGTTTGTGTGATGGTGTCTAGCTACTGTAGCATTGTATATAGTAGATTTCTTTCCTTCGATGACAAAGTAATTTGCCTTTCCTCTAAAAACCCCATCTCCTTCTGGCATTCTTACTGTAGCCTTGGTCAACTAAGTTAAGTCCCTGCTCCAGATTCAGCTCTAAAACTATTTTGTTGTTTAATTGGAAAATGTACGATATTGTACACTCATTGTCCATTTTCAGGGGAGGGAATTGTTACCCCACTAGCATACCCTATCCCAGGGACTATAAATTTGATATTAAATATGCCCGCCATGCCAGAGAGGTTGCCCAAATGGGTACGTGGACAAGGAGGTCAAACGACCGAAAATAGGTCAGGCCAGGAAAATCCCCAGTCATGTTCCCCAGGAGACCTCAGGCTAAACACGTTCACATGGACAAAGGGTCTTCAGCCATGGAATAGCCAACTTGAGTGGATTATTGGGTTTTCTCCAGGTTGAGCAACTCCGACGTTAGTAAACCCTGCACCTCAAGGTCCATCTGCATGAACCAATTATGTAGGTTACCAAATTGCTATTGTGCAGCACTTCCCCCTTTATTTTGGCCATTGTTCTTCCCAGGAGAGGGCCTGCCCTCGAGGTACGTTCTGCCCTATAAGTAGTCCCAGTTTTTGAGGGTCTCTTCAGACAACTCCGCACTACACTAGTAGACCAGCACTCTGTTAGTCGAGTGATCCCCTCAGCCTCCTCTCTTCGCTAAGCTCTGTCTTTCTCACCACTTCTCGGACTGAAGACTTCAGGATAGGTGCAGTATCACTGCCTTTACACCCTCTCCGCTGAATCAAATCTGCTGAGAATCGCTGAATATCAGTTTTCACCTTTTTCCTTTCTCAATAGGCCTTGTTGCATGAGTGAGTGAGTGTGTTGGTGCATGAGAACACATTTATTAATAAAATCCATTTTTTGGTACATTTGTCTGGCTTTTCGCTTGGCTTGACCCCATAAAAATTGGGTAAAAGATCCTGCTGGGTTACCCTGCCCCTCGTTTGGCTACAGCCAGTGCTCCACTAATTTCCCCAATCTTTGCATTTTTGGAACGAATCATGGTGTCCCCCAAAGGACCCCTCAGAAGTCAGGGTAACAGGACTATTTAATGTTGTGAGAGGGCAAAGACCCACAGAAGCAGACACAAAGCAAGAGAAATTTGATCAGGATGATGAAAGAGCAGCAGCATATATATGATTAACAGTTGATCCTAATATAGTCTATCATATCAGAGATCTGAGAAGTGCTAAAGAAATATGGGATAAACTGAAGAAATTATTTGATTTTTCCAAGTACTGCAAATCAAACTGCTCTAATAATGAGGTTTGTGAATACAAAGTTGTCCAAACCTCAGTTTTTGAATGAGCACATTAATAATTTTATGACTATTTTGTCTGGACTCCAATTTCCTGGAGAATCTATCCCCAAGTCTGTGAAACTTGGACTGTTTTTGGCTAGTCTTCCTGTCAGGATCAGATTCACACACGATGAATAAACATGTGAAAGCACCATTTATTGAAGAGTAGGAACAGACCAGAATATTACTCTCCAATAATTAATGCTTTGCAAGTTAAGAGAGATATAACTTTGCAAAATGCTGTTACTGAAATTATAGAATATCAAAATAGGCAAAATTTAATGAACTGCAAACCTGAAACAAGAGCTATAGACAGAGATTTAGCTCATTTTGTTGAAGAAGATTTGCATATCAAGGCCTCCTCCTTTCTCAGAACCAAAGGGAAGAAAAGTAGTAAAGCAAAGCCTAGAGCAGCTCAACATAGACCGAATGGAAAGAAAGGAAATTTTAAAAAGCAAATTATCAATTCCAAGCACAGATCTTCTACTGATATTAATGTTGGTCTGATGAATGAGAAACTACTCAAGTCTGCTGAGAATCAACACCACAAAGTGATTATTAATGATAGTGGTGCCACAAGTCATTACTTTAATCGCAGAGAGCTGTTTGTGAATTTTGATGCAAACATAATTTTTCCTGTTTACCTTGCCAATGGGCAATCAGTGTTTGCTCAAGGAAAAGGCACAATCCAATTGCAAACAAAACTTGGCCAAACAGAACAGGGACTTTGAGAATTCCTAATGCATACTATGCGCCAGATTTAAAGACCTCACTTTATAGTGTGCAAATCACTACTGCAAGACAAAACAGAGTCATTTTCAAAAAGGACTCCTGTTTTGGTTTCAATGGCAGAAATTTAATTTTTTGAGGAATACTGAAAGATTATTGTTATCAACTACAATTTTTGGATTCATTTGCAAACAATGTAAGTAAGTGCAATCACAAAGATTGCTTAAATTTATGGCATTGCAGGTTTGGCCATGGAAATATAGAATGCTTTAAGAAACTTGCTTATCAAGGACTTTGTTACCCTGATTTCTGGGGGGTCCTGGGAGGGACACCTAAATGTGCTAACAACAATGGGGAGGGAATTAGCACAGAGCACAAGTTTGCAGTGCAAGAGGCAGGGTAACGTAGCGAGATCTTGAACCCTATGCCTACAGGGTCAGGCCGAGTCAATGATAAGGCAGATGTTGAAATAATAATAATTGTTTTACTGAAACACAATCAAACACGTGTATGCAACACACTCACACAAGAAACTATAGAAATAAAGGTAGGAGTGGGATAGAGGGATTTTGAGAGGAGGTTTGGTATGGGAAATACTATACCTGTCCTGAAGCCCGGTGAAAAACAAAGAAGCTGGGGATTCTCAGCATGTGGGGCTGAGGGGAGGCTCATCAGACGGAGCGGCAGCAAGTCGGGATGGAAGTCACGAGCGATCCGAGGAAACGCTCAAAGTCAGGGGTTCTTATAGGGAAAATTGTGGCCACAGGCTAGTCCATACTTGGGGAAAACAATGAGTTTGGGGCTGGAGACAAAGCCTCTGAAAGGTCAATACTTTAGATGATTGAGTTATAGCCAAATTGTCAATAGAGTAGGCAGTATGCAAACGCAGAGTGCTTGAGAGTTGTATAGTCCGCTCATCAAGCTGCCTGCGCGGGGCAGGGGATCTTTTGTAAGTAGCGTGCATACATAATATGGTACTTGCCTTGAGGTCTCCTGAAGCTGCATTCGGAAATGACTGGCCTGCCTAGATCGGGATGTGAATGGTTCGGCTATTGTCGGCCGTGCCTGTGTGCGTGCTTGTCCGGGGGCCTCGCAAGCACGTGGAGAGGAATGGGTACAGAAGGCCAAATTATTGATATCAAATTATATCTTAATATCCCACAAGCTTGGGCTAGAAACAGTGGTAACAACTTGCTAGAGACTTTGAATGTAAAGCATGCTCTAACAATGAAAAATGTATAGAGTGCTTAAAGGCAAAGACAGTTAGAGGTCCACATCTGCCAGTTACTGAGGGACTATCCACCAAGCCACTGGATCTTTTATATGCTGATGTTTGTGGTCCATTCAGCCATCGTATATTAAGAAGCCACACTCAAACTGGGAAATGTTTTCTCTGTTACTCTGCTAACATTGAGTTCCCATAGGACTAATCACCTGGGTAACTCATACTTCCCAACAATTTCCTGGAGAACTGTTGTTATGTTACATGTTGTTGTTATTGTGTGACTTCCCTTCAAGTCATTTCTGACTTGGTGACCCTAAGGCAAATCTTTCCTAGAGTTTTCTGGGGCTGAGCATGTGATGCACCCAAGGTCACTCAGTGGGTTTCCATGGCTGAGCGGGGAATTGAACCTTGGTCTCCAGGGTCTCAGTCTAACACTCAAACCACTACACCATCCTGGTTCTCTAGGGAGAAGACTATGGTGGGCAGTTACGGCTTTCCTTGTATTTCTGGCCTTTTTTTCAGTCCTAACCAGTATAGTCAATAGTGGGAGTTCATGGCAGCTGCAGTTCAAAAGGAGTGTGAAGGAGGAAAGAACAGATACAGGCAAAAATGAAAGTGCAGCTCAAAGAGGCTCTGAGTTATGTGAATCTGGTTTCTGCAAGATAAGGAGCACCTAATATGTGCCCAGGTCAAATCAATCAAGGATGGAGAGAAGTGGGAAGCAGGGATGGGTCTGGGAATTGTCTGGGAAGTGATGTGATGCTAGGATTTATGGCCCTTACCAATCATGGCTTTGCGTGCCTAAATTCTGGGAAGATTACATATGAAAAGATGTAAGCTCCATGTATGCTTTAGTCTCAGCAACTTTGGTGGAAGTATGCTATGTTGCTCATATCTATCTAACATATAAAAGTCAAAGTTTGTCCGTCTCAGGCAAAGACCTCATATGATTGGCTGCCTAAGAAGATTCTATGGAATCCTGGGGTTTGCAGTTTGGGGAGGGGCCTTTTGAATTTTCATCGAGACAGCTCTTGGGCCTGGCTGGTTGCTATGGAGATGAGGCCCAGCAGCGAGGAAGATGGCAGTGTATTCCCTCAGGAACCCAACTTCTCTATGTTAATAACTCTGAATACAGATTAGATTGGGGAATATGAGGAAAAGTTACAGGTACTGGACAAGACAGTTTGGGGAATTAGACACACAGGATCTCAATGATTTCTAACAAGTATTACCTGTGAGAAAATAAAATCCCAGGCAACACCAGATATATATGCTAGTATACAACAAAGCCTACCTCAGAGTGAATTTTGTGAGTTATCCAGTAAGTGATATTGTGAGAGATGATCATCCAACTTCTGTTTAATGACCTCCAAAGAAGGAGAGGCCACTGCCTTCCGAGGTAATCTATTCCACTGTTGAACAGATCTTGACACCAGGAAGTTCTTCCTAAGGTTTAGATAGAATCAAACAAAAAATGAGACAAAAACACCCCTTTAAATTCTCAATTATCTCATATAAATGAGGGAAAAAAATTCCTCTGAATTCAAGCTGACGATACACATTTAAGAATATTGTGTGTAGTCTTAATGGTAATAGCCTTGTATGACACCAAATATACAGCTTCTGCAATATAATCACACATGAATCCCTAAATGATATTTAATTCACCATCAATATATATACAGTTAATGAAATATATACAAAAGTTTTCCCAGTCTCATAATTCCGGAATGCCCATTATTGTGGATAATTAAACGTAATTACCCTAACCAACTCCCATTCTCTATACTTCCAACTTATAGATTCTTATAAGTCAAATTCTCAATCAGATTTCCATCTTAGATTATAATTGGTCCCAATTTTTGTATGTAGATATTTTAACAATGGTTGCTAAATCTTTAAAAATTTGCTATGTGGTTTATTTTCTATCAGACAAGTAAGCTTGTCCATTTTGGCAACTTCTGCCAATTTCTCCAACCATTCTATCTTGGGTGATATAGATTCTTTTTTCCAATAGCTGGCAAAAGTTACTCTAGTTGCCATTACCATGTGCCAGATCAATCTTCCTTGTCAGGAACTGAAATCACGCACACAAATGTAACAGTGCAAATCCACATTTTATTTAGAGCACAATACATTGTAACAGGACTTCAGTGAGTGATCTGAGGCAATTTAGCAGAAGCAAAACATAAGAAGCAAAAGATGCTTTCCCACAGTAAGAGATATCAAGAAACCTTGAAACAGCTCAACTCTGGCTGGTAGTTCTTATCAAAGCTACATTCCTGCCTTTTTTTACCTAACGGTCTCTGTTTCGTTTCCTTGGTTACAAGCAAGCAGCTAATTTACTACTATATGTCCTGTACTGAAATATGGAGGGCTACCTGACATCCTGTCTGTCCCGAGGAAAAAAACAACAGAAGGAACAGCGTGAATAAAGGGAAAAGGGAAAGGTAGAGGGAAGTGGAAAAGAAAGGGGAAGGTGGGGATACAATATACAACTGAAAATGACATTAGCAGTAGTTGAATTGTAGAAGTCTGTGAGTCAAGAACATCAGGCTAGGCAGGATGATTAACTTGTGAAGAGGAATTCAAAGGAGCTGGCTTCAGTAAGCTGGAATGAAAAACAGGGTGAAGGAGTTTGCAAGAGTCAGGTAAATCAAGTTCAAAGGTGACATTATTAATGGCACATTTGATTGGGATAAGACCAATGTATTTTGGAGAAAGTTTTTTGGAGGGACTAGTGGTGGAAATGTTCTTTGGTGAAAGGTAAACAAGGTCTCCAGGTTTGTAAGCAGGGTTGGGTTGCCTCTTTTGGTCAGCAAAGTGTTTGTGGGAAGCTTTTGAGGTTTTGAGGGAGTCTCGCACAGAGTTCCATGTAGAAGAAATTTTTGTAATCCAAGAGTTAAGTGAAGCAGGTTGCGTGTTGGGGAGCTTGGTAGGCAATGAAGGAAAGGGCTTTGGGGTGGCTCCCGAGACAATTTCAAAAGGAGTTTTTCCAATAGAGGAATGTATTGCAGAGTTGTAAGCAAATTTGGCAAATGGGAGAAGAGCCCAATTGTTTTGGTTGGAATTTATGAAACAGCATAAACATTGTTCAAGGGTTTGATTGGTGCATTCAGTTTGGCCATCAGTTTGTGGATGATACGCGCTGCTAAGTTTTTGTGAGATGCCAAGGGTTTTTAGGAGTGATGTCCAAAATTTGGAAGTAAAAATAGGTTCCCTATCAGAAATGATAGTGGAGGAAAGCCCATGTAGTTTCTATATGTTAGAGATAAAGAGGTCAGCCAACTTTTCAGCTGTTGGAACTTTTTTCAGGGGAATGAAGTGAGATTGTTTGGAAAAATGATCTGTGACTACCCAAACAGTGTGGAAGCTGCGTGAGTTTGGGAGACCAACAATAAGATCCCAGAAAATTACATCCCAAGGGGAGGAAGGAATAGGAAGAGGTTGTAGCAGGCCATGTGGTTTAGAAAAAGAGGATTTGCAAGTGTTGCAAATTGAGCAGTTTTTAATATAATCCTGTACCTGTCTTGTGAGGCCTGGCCAGTGGAATAGTTTTCTGATGGAGTGTAGAGTTTTTAGAAATCTGAAGTGGCCAGCAGGCTTGGAATCATGGTATCTTTGCAGAACTTCGGGAAGACAGGGGGTGGTACATAAATTTTGGTCCCGAAGAAAGCTAGGTCATTGTACCAAGTGATGGAGTCTTTGTGTGATTTAAACCAGTCATCAGTCTGGTAGGCAGATTTGAGGGAATGTTGAAAAGCAGAATCAAGGAGGGTAGAAGCAGTTCTACTTGCTTTTTGTTGTGCACAGGTAGTTACTTGTAATCCAAAGGTGTCAGGAGAAAATAGAGGCTTATCAGAGGACATAGAAGCAGGTGAGCGAGACTTGTAGCAGGGCAGTCTAGAAAGAGGGTCTGCTAAAGTGTTGCTTTTACCAGGTTTAAAGACAATTTTGAATCTGAAGCACTGGAAAAATTCAGCCCAGTGGGCTTGCTTAGGGGTGAGTGTTTTGTCATTTTTTAGTGTTTCAAGATTACGATGGTCAGTCCAGACTTGAAATGGAATGTGAGAGCCCTCAAGGAGGTGTCTCCAGGAGGAGAGGGCAAAAATGGATGGCCATGGCTTCTTTTTCCCAGATAGGCCAGTTGCGTTGTGGCTCAGAGAATTTTTTGAAATAAATGCTCATGGTTTTAGATGGTTGTCTGTGTCTCATTGTAGGAGAACAGCACCCATGGCAAAGTCAGAGGCATCAGTTTGAATTATAAATTCTTTGGAAGAATCAGGGAACAAGAGAAGGGGCTCAGAGGTGAATTTTTTCTTGAGAGTATCGAATGCCGTCTGGCATTTTTCAGTCCAACCAACGTGGTTGCTTCTGCTAGCCTTATTGTCTGTTGTTTTTTTCAAGAGGTCAGTGAGGGGGAGGGCAATAGTTGCAAAGCTTTCTATGAAGTTACAATAGAAGTTTGCAAAGCCAAGAAATTGTTGGAGCTGCTTTCTAGTTTTAGGGACCGGCCATTTCAGTATGGTGTCAATTTTGGCAGGGTCCACGTTCAGGTTATTGTGGCAAATGTGGTATCCTAGATAATCAAAAGTTTGAGTGTGAAACTCGCATTTGGAGAGTTTAAGAACAAGCTCATTGTCTATGAGTCTTCGTAGCACAGTGCGTACAAGCTTGGTGTGTTGTTCTAGTGTTTCTGAATAGATTAAAATGTCATCTAGGTAAACAACAACACCCTCGTAGAGCAGATCTTGCAGCACAGAACTGAGAAACATTTGGAAAGCAGAGGGGCCAGCTTGTAATCCAAAAGGGAGAACAGTCCATTGGTAGTTTCCCAGTGGGGTTGAGAATGTAGTCAACCACTCACTATCGGGATCCATGCGTATTCTGTGGAAAGCTTCTTTGAGGTCTAGCTTTGTAAAGAATTTGCCTTTTATCAATTGATTTAGTACATCCTTAGTTAAAGGAATCGGGTAAAGGTTAGACAGCACTGCCTGGTTAATTAAATTGTAGGTTACGATAAGCCTGGGTTCATCTCCATCCTTTTTATTATGGAAAAATATGGGACTAGCGGTCGGAGCAGATGAAGGTTTTATACATCCACATTGTAAATTTTTGTTCAGGAACTTTTTTAAGGCATCAAGTTCTTGTTTGTTCATTGGATATATTTTTGGTTTGGGAATTTTAGCCCCATCTATTAGTCTGAGTTTGCAGTCAAAGTCTCTATGAGGGGGCAATTTGTCTGCGTCATGGTCTTCAAAAGCTTTTTGTAAATTTCGGTACTCTAAAGGGATTTTCTACAGCTCCTCAGGGCTTAAAGTGAGTGCCGAGTGGGGGGTGATTTCTTTGGGCATCTGGTTTTTGTCTTGGGTATGCTTGAGTAAGCCTTGTGTCCAGTCAATTTGGGGGTTGTGTTTTTTTAGCCAGTCATACCCAAGGACTACTTCAAACTCGATTGTACTGGGCACTAGGAAATGTATTTTTCTGTGTTAGTTTCCCACTTGAACAGGGATGGGTTTAGTCCTTTCCCTTAATGGGCCCCCTGCCATGGGTCAGCCATCCATCTGAGATAACTTTATGGCTCTTTTTAGGGGTTCAAACTTCACATCAAGTTCTTTTGCCAATGCAGGATTTAATAGGCTGTTCGTACAGCTAGAGTCAACCAAGGCCCTGCATATCCGTAATTTGCCATCATTTCCCTGCAGAGTTACTGTTACATATACATGTCTGGTTTTGGTTGTACTTACATTAGCAGACTCTACGGTGTCCCAGTCATCACTCTCTGAATCAGATGTAGTCAAAGGGCTGCCCTCACCATCGCAAGTTCCCGCAGCAGTGCCTCCAGCAGGGCGTTTGGTTGCTGGTTTCAGGGTGTCAGCTTTGCAGGGTGGAGGTCTGGTGGCAGCAGTGCTACACTTTCCTTCAGTGGGTTTCTTTGAACCCTGGCATTCGCTGATGATGTGGCCTTTCTTCCCACATTGGAAGCAGGTTCCTTCTTTGAGTTGCTTTTTCTTCTCCTAGCTGCTCAGGAAAGTGGTTTTTCGCTGTCCTGGGGTGCGGTGACCAAATACTTGAGCTTGTCTTTGCCGGGTAAGCTGAACAGTTTCCATGACACTTTCCACTTCTCTGGCTAGTTTCATCCATCCTAAGAGGCTGGCAGGGTCCCCTTGGGTCAGGCACCAATCAAGGATGACAGAATTCAATCCATCTCGATAAAATTGCTTGAGAATGTCATCTCTCCATTCAGGCACTTTAGTGGCTAACCTTCTGAATTCTCGTGAGTACTCTCCCACATTTCCTTTCCCTTGATGCAATTTTTTCAGTTGGTATCTGGCTGTTTTTTGAAAGAATGGATCCTCAAATCTTTCTCTAAGTTGGTACATGAACAGCTGCAAGTCAGCTGTTTCTTCAGCTCGTGAGTCGAACAAGCCAGCGACCCACTCCACTGCTTCTTCTTTGAGATGCTGGCTCAGGTATCTAATTCTGGCAGCGTCATCGGGGAAACTGTTCCAGTAGTCGATCATGTAATTAGAGGCCACGTTGAGGAAATATGACAGTTTAGTGCCATCGCCATCATAGGTGTTCTTCATCTCCTGGAAAGGTCGGACCCCAACGGGCGGTGCTGGTATTCCAGGAGGTGCAGGAGCCAGTGCTGCTGGGGCGGCAGCAGCTGCTGGAGCTTGGGGAGGCACTCATCCAACTTGAGGCACCAAAAGCCTCCAGTCATGCATCTGAGCCCTCAATTTGAAAATTTCCTCTCTCTGCTTTTCCACTTCTACCTCCTTGGCCTGAAGTTGTTCCATTAGGCTGATCTCACCAATTGATGTATCCCATCTTGTAGCTCGACGTCTGTGGCACCGTGCAGTTTCTGGTCTCTCTCCCCAGGCCCAAGTCTGGCCTCTGGTTGGGATTGTTGCAGGGAGTGAAGCTCATGTCTTGGGTCTTACATCAAAAGCCTGGCTAGGGGCCATCTCGTCTCTTGCAGCGATTTCCTCGTCTGGAACTTCGACAGCTTCCTGGTCTTCAGGGTCTTCTTTACTTATTTGATGCATGTTATTAAAGTTTTTTTTTTTTTTTTTTTGCAGATCGCTTGCTCTGTCAGGAACCGGAATCACCCACAAAAATGTAACAGTGCAAATCCACATTTTATTTAGAGCGTGATGTGTTGTAACAGGACTTCAGTGAGCGATCTGAGGCAATTTAGCAGAAGCAAAACATAAGAAGCAAAAGATGCTTTCCCACAGATATCAAGAAACCTTGAAACAGCTCAACTCTGGCTGGTAGTTCTTATCAGAGCTACATTACTGGCTTTGTTTACCTAACGGTCTCTGGTTCATTTCCTTGGTTACAAGCAAGCAGCTAATTTACTACTACATGTCCTGTACTGAAATATGGAGGGCTACCTGACATTCCTAGTTTCCCTTCCACTTCCTTATCCAAATGGAAGATGCCCAACAAAAAGAATTCTGGTTTTAGATCAATTTTAACATGCAATTTTTTTTTTTGCATTTTGGAACATATCATCCTCCAGAATTTTTTAACCTTCTGGCATCCCCGCCACTGATGGAAGAAAGTACCGATCTCTCAGTCACACTTCCAACATCTATTCATTGCATTTTTGAATATTTTGGCAATTCTCACTGGAAGAACCACCTATACCACATTTTCAACACATTCTCTTGCAGAATATATGATCGAGTAAATTTAGAACAGTTTTTCCAAACCTTCTCCCAGTGATCAAAATGTATATTATGACCCAGATCTCAAACCCAATTAATCATATATTCCTTAGTAGTTTCTCCTTCCAATCCAATCCCTAGTTTTAATTTTTACATTTTCGAAAACAAGTGGGTGTCCCCTCTGCATTTGCTTCTCCAAATGTGGTGACTCTAGGGCTATACCGCCCATTTCCATATCCTTCATAAACCTCTCTTTGATCTGAAAGTAAGGAAACCACTGTATAATAACTCCCATCTTGTTGAAGCCTTTGTTTGTCTTTTAATTTTATCTCTCCACCCTCTATGTGAACAAGACATTTCTAAGTGAACCATTCTTCCTCTCTCCTTAAACCTTTTATCTGAAGAGCTTCTGCTGTGGAGACTGAGGGTGGCAGCTTGGAATAAAGAAGGGCTTTATACTTAGTCCACATCCTGTACAGAGATTTCTGAATTACATGTTGGAAGAACAATTTCTGGACCTCGGCTTTGTCATACCATAAATAGGCATGCCAGCCAAAGTGCAAATCATGCCCCTCCAATGTCAAAAGCTGGCAGTTATTCAGAAGTACCAATGGTCTAATCCAAACCAAACATGCGGTCACGTAGTATATTCTTAAGTCTGGCACAGAAAACCCTCCTGATCCCATAAGTCAGTCATTGGTTTGAGCTTTACCCTTGGTTTCTTCTTGTTCCATAGAAATCTTACTATATATTTTTTGTAATTTTCAAACCATCTATAAAGAATGGCTATCGGAATAATTTGAAATAAAAACATATGCAGTAAGATGCTCATTTTAAACAATGATATTTTTCCCATTAGACACAAATGTAACCATTTCCAGCATTCCAGTTTCCCATTAATAAGTTTCCAAGATGTTAAATGATTGCTTTGGAATAATTGGTTATTATTATTGGTAACCTGAATTCCCAAATATTTAACTTTATTAGTACATTGGATTCCAGATATTTTCTCAAGTTGAATTTTCTCTTCTTTTTTAATATTCTTAATAAGCATTTTGGTTTTATCTTTGTTAATTTTGAACCCTGCCACCTCACCAAACAAATTTATCACTCTATTTACTTTTGCTAGTTGAGGTAGTGGGTCCTCCAGAAAAAGAACCACATCATCCGCAAATGCCTAGATCTTGTACTCATCTTTACTGATCTTCACACCTTGGACATCCTCCTGTTTTCAAAGGTTTCTTAGAAGGACTTCTAATGCCAAGAGGAATAACAGCGGAGACAGTGGACATGCTTGCCTTCTATGGGGAAGGCTTCGGATTGGTCAGAATTTATAATCAAGTATGCTTTTTGGTCAGAATAAATACTCTTAAACCAGGTTGAGAATTCTGCCCAAACTTCATTTGTTCCAAAAACCTCGAAATAACATCCCACCTGATGTTATCAAAGGCCTTTTCCACATCTAGGAAAAGCAACACTTCCTTCTTTCACCTTGTTCACCACAGTTCTCATATTATTCCTCATTTGTTTCCCTGGAAGAAAGCCTCTTTGGTCCTCACAAATATAACTAGGGAAGATCTTTTTTAGATGTTTGGCCAATATTGATGCAAAAATCTTGTAATCATCATTAAGAGGGGAAATTGGCCTAAAATTTTTACATGTAGCCTCTTCTGACTCAGTCTTTGGGATCAAGACAATATTTGCTTTTTGCCAGCTATTCAGAATCTGACCGTTGTCAATTATTGAATTCAACAGTTTCTGTAATGAACTTCGAAATGCTTATAAAAGTTGGCTGGCAGCCCCATCTATTGCTTCATTTATCTCCATCAAAGAGACTGGCCAATTCAGAGTGTCCTTATGTTCAGACTTGATTTGGGGAAGATTTTGGCAGCATAAGTAGTCTTCCAATTTCATGTTGTTCACCAGATATTGATCTCAGTACAAATTACGAATGTAATTATACAGAATTTTACAAATTTCTTTCTCATCTGTAATATTTTGTTCACTTTCCTTTGTTTGCAGAATAAGCTTTCTTTTCTTTTCTTATTTTATATGCCAGCCATTTGCTTGGCTTGTAAACATTCTCAAAGACATTCTGCTTCATGTATTTCAGTTTCTTCTCCATTTCTTCAGTGACCATCATAGACAATTGCTTTTATAGAATCTTGAAAATAGAACCAAGAGTTTTATTGGTGGGGTCAGAACTTATTTTGCATTCAGTCTTTCTAATATTTTCCAGTAAGTCATCCACTTCTGCTCTTTGTTGCTTTCGCCTTTCACATGTTTTCTGAATGAGAATTCCATGAAATACTGCTTTTGCGGCATCACAAACCATTGCTATCTTCACTTCATTGTTTAAATTAATTTTGAAAAATTTCTCAAATTCATTTTTACAATATTCCACAGTCTTTTGTAATGCCATAATAGATTTTCATTCAGCCTCCAACATCTAGATCTGGTGTGGAAGTTCAATAGTAGCTTCATTGGATTGTGGTCACTTAGTGTTTTTGGCAGAATTTCAGCATTTTTAATGTTATTTAGAAGCACTTTTGAAAGCCAGATCAAATCTTTTCTTGACCAGGAATTGTGTTGGTTAGGTAAAAAAATGAAGTCTTTATTCAGGGGATACTTATATCTCCAGACATCTAATAATTGCAATTCCTCAGCCAAATACAAGAATTCCTTCTGAATTCTCCTACGATTTTTTTTATCATAGGTTGCAAGCTTCTATCGAGTTGCAGGTTCACCACTCCACTGAAGTCTCCAAAAATAGATACATATTCATATCGATGTACCATAACATTCTTTTTTAAAATCCTCATAACATTGCCTGTTCTCATTACAAGGGACATATAGACCAATCAGGAGGAGAGCACGTTCATTTATCTTAAATTCCAGCCCCAGAAATCTGCCTTTGTCATCACAAAAGATTGATTTTGGGGTTGAGTGCAATTTAACATACATGACCACCCCTCTCCTCTTGACAGAGGCTGCAGAGATGAACACTTCTAGTCTTTAGACTAGTGGTAGTCTAAAAGCCATTTTTCACCTTTCTTTTTGATGTAGGCCTCTTGTAGGCAACATACATCTGGATTCATCCTCTCCATGAAACGGATTTTTTTTTCTGTTTGGCCATAGAGTTCAAGCCATTCACATTCCAAGAGAGAGCAGTGCAAGTCATTTTTCCTTAGTTTTCAGCACAGCCAAATCATCTATATCCAAATCAATGAGACTTGTTTCCAAAGGTCTTGTTTCTTCCACACTCTCCTCCACAATTTCCTTACCTATTCTGGTTTCCAGCTCTTTCTGATCTTGTTCTTTAATATTTTTGGTCTCCAAAGTCTTATCTTTCTTACTGAGTTGTCTCTCTGTGTTTTTAGGTGATAGTGGTTTGGACTTCCTCAATTCATTTCTGTAAATTTTAAGGAAATCTTCAGCCTTCTCAATGGAGTTAAGTCAAAATCTCTTATCTTTAAAGTTGAAAATCACCCCTTCCATGCAGTCCCAATGACACATAATTTGATTATCTCTTAACTTTGTAACAAGAAAATCATAGTCCTTCTGTTTTTTTAATATTCAAGTTAGGATTTCTTGAAGAACAATCAGTTGCCTCCCTTGGTTCATCAGGGGTGTTTTGTTATGATCCTCCATTATCTTTTCCTTAATAGATTTCCTAGTAAATTGGACCACTACCTCTCTGGGTAATTTTTGTTCTGGCCATGGTGGATTGAACTCTATATGAGGTATCAGTCTTGCTATCCATCACCTCTTCCTTGATCTCCAAAAAATCCACCAACAAACTAACAATCCTTTTCCTTATGTCTTCATCCCTTCTTTCTTCAAGACCTCTTATGCGTATCCATGCATCCATATGCTTTTGTTCCAGCAAGGCAAGTCTATCGAGTTGCCTCTCAAAATCTAAGGAAGATGCAATCATCTTGTGTTTTAATATTTGGATGTCTTTCTTATTTATATTGATCTCTTTCCTGTTGCAAAGGACATCTTTCTTTACCAGTTCTAATGTATCCTGCATTTCTGACATTTGAGATTTTAGATCTTTGAGGTCTTGCTTTATGTCCATCATGTAAAATCTAACCTCCTCCATAAACTTCCTGTGATACTCAGGAGGTTCTTCAATAGAGTTCATTCTTCCCTGCAATTCTGCACCTTGAACCTTGCCTGATCTCATCTTACACATTTTTTATGAAATTAAGTTTATCTCAATACAAATTAGTCTGGTTTGAACTAATTAAACAACTTTCAATCAACACTATAAATTAATTACCCTAATTCAAATTAATCTGGCTCAATAAATCTCGTTCTAATTCAATTACTTAATAAGTTCAAATTGCTTAATATAAATAATTAGTATAAATAATTGAAATTAATTAGAAATTTGATGTATTATTGTCAGAATTTATAGAATTGGTTTTTATATATCGAACTTAATTATATAGAATTATATAAAGTTGATAAAATGTGGAGCTGAGTTAATTAATTGCAGTTAATACACAATTTATTTATTTTTTTGTAATTTAGTCTTATTGAATGTAACTTTGAAATATAACAATTGAATATACCTATTAAGTATGGCTACAGAATATGATTATACCCTATATCTTATACAAAATAACATCAAAGAGTTCACAATCAAACAGAGTTCATGATAAGCATCCACTACTGTAATCATACAAATTATTAAGCAGGCAATTTATCAAAACAGTAAAAGAGATAGCAAAAAAAGGAAAAGAGAAAATAAAAGCCACTTCATTAATCCCAGGTCATAAAGCAAAAATAAGAATCAGAAAATCACCAATCCATCTAATAATTCATCCTCTAATACTTCATCATATGGGCAACTCATCATCAATTCATCATATGACCAATCAAATACTCATTTGCTACTTGAAATTAATATTAACCAAAAGGAAAAGGAGAATCTTTCTGGATAAGGAACACCAGCCTATATCCTAGATTACTTCTTAAGCAGTTAAACAGTTCATCATATGCCAGTTAACGTACACAAGTATTACACTCTCGAAGGCCAAACCAATGCTCCTCCATTATTTTGGCCCTTTAAACATTCTCAGACAAATTGGAAGATGCCAAGGTGTCAGTTCAGATGAGGCTCTCTCACACGTGACCAGCAATGACAAAACAGAAGAGAGGGAGAAACGACAAAAAGTGAAGAAACCTCAAGGCAATTCCGATACAGTTCAGGATCTCTCAATGAGCCACACAGTAGACAAAAACAAAAGTTTCACAGGTGTATAGAGCGAAGAAATTTTTTTTAAAAAAATCCCTTTAGACTCTGCATCTCCCAACTCATCACATCTCTGTGTCTAAGCACAGAACACAAGCACAGAAGAAAGGGGGGAAAAGCATTAAGAGTCTTAAAGCACCCACCCAATTCCAACTTCTCTGAGAAAGGGAGGAGGAGGGTTCTTATTACTGTTCCTATGAAAACTATTTTGTTGAGAGGGAATATCTGCTGCAGTCACCAGGGTTCTTCCACCTGCTGATTGAACAAATTACTTTGCCAAAAAAATTATTCTAGCCATGGAAGAGGCAAGCTTTCCCTCTTCTCCTATCAGTGCAGATGAAGGTTGGCAGCGGTGTCAGCCTGCTGGGTCAGTTCTCCTCCTCGTCTGGCCTGAACACTCATAGGGGATACCGTTCCTGCTATGCTTGTCCACAACTCTCTTGCTGCACTCCTCTTCCCTGGGGTGCAAAATAAACCATTTGTGATGGTGGCAGCCCTTCAAGAGAGACCTGAGGGATCATGTCTCCCCGCTCTCAAGACTTTTCCGATACAACATTTTGGTAGCAGGTTCTCCTCCTGGAAGTAGTCTGTGTTAAAATCCCTATATGCAATAACACAGGGTCACCAAACTAGATTAGGGTTTGGAAAAGTTATTTTGTTGGATTGTAATTCTCAGAATCTCTACACCTCCTCTTCACACACCATGATCTATGGCCCAAGGCAAAAGGCTATTTGTCTTAATGCAAATAATTCTTTAGAAAAAGAATTTTCCTGGTTTTTACAGGAAAAGGTGCATCAGAAAAGGTGGTGAGTGGCATGGTCTGTTTATCTTCATATTTCACCTCTCACTACATGAAATTTGGGCAGTGATAAATGGATTGTGATGACGTTGTGCCATAACGGTGTTATTGCAGGTTTTTTTAAAGATAACAGTAAACTAATCATGAAGCATGGGGCAGGCAAACAGGGCAGTGAAACAGCATTAATGCAGACAAAAACCTGTGGAAATTACATTATTAAAGTGGAAATGTGAAGGTGCAAAATGCAGCATTAATAATCAGCTATTGTTGTGAGTACATCTGTTTTTGAGCGGAATAACCCTGTATAATGGTGTGGTGTGATAAGGATGATGGGCAGGGAAGGAAAGGGTTAAATTCTACTCTCTTGCCATGCCTGTTGTTATCCCAAAAACTATCAACCCTTCACTCCAAGAGGATATAACATAAATTTTTTTTTCAAAAGGTGCACATTAAAGACAAACATTCATTCAGTAGAGTCTGGGTAAGATATTTGAGGGACTACAACTCTGTTACCCTGATTTTTGGGAGTCCCGGGAGGGACACCTAAATGTGTTCACGACAATGGGGAGGGAATTAGCACAGAGCACAAGTTTGCAATGTGAGCGGCAGAGTAACATAGCGAGATCTTGAGCCCTATGTCTACGAGGTCAGGCCAAGTCAATGATAAGGCAGATGTTGAACTAATAATTGTTTTATTGAAATACAATCAAACACATGTATGCAACACACTCACACAAGGAACTATAGAAATAAAGGTAGGAGCGGATAGTGGGATTTTGAGAGGAGGTTTGGTATGGGAAATACTATACCTGTCCTGAAGCCCAGTAAAAGCAAAGAAGCTGGGGAGCGTGGATTCTCAGCACGTGGGGCTGAGGGGAGGTTCGTCAAACGGAGCGGCAGCAAGTTGGGAGGCAAGTCATGAGCGATCCGAGGAAGCGCTCAAAGTCAGGGATTCTTATAGGGAAGATTGTGGCCACAGGCTGGTCTGTACTTGGGGAAAACAATGAGTTTGGGGCTGGAGACAAAGCCTCCGAAAGGTCAGTACTTTAGATGATTGAGTTATAGCCAGATTGTCAATAGAGTAGCCAGTATGCAAACACGGAGTGCTTGAGAGTTGTATAGTCTGCGCATCAAGCTGCCTGCGCGGGGCAGGGGATCGTTTTGTAAGTTGCATGCATACATAATGTGGTACTTGCCTTGAGGTCTCCTGAAGCTGCATTCAGCAATGACTGGCCTGCCTAGATCAGGATGTGAACGGTTCGGCTATTGTTGGCCGCGCCTGTGTGCGTGCTTGTCCGGGGGCCTTGCAAACACGTGGAGAGGAATGGGTACAGAAGGCCGAATTATTGAAATCAAATGATATCTTAATATCGCACAAGCTCGGGCTAGAAACAGTGGTAACAATCACCCCCCCCCCTGAAAATGGGCGATGGGGACAATATCAATCATTTTCCAATTAAAAATCAAAAATAGTTTTAGAGCCAAATAGGGGTCTACAGGTTCAGAGGTAGTATTTCTCCATAGGGACAGGGAATTTTGGGGGAAAGCAAAGGGTTTTTATCTTATAAAAACATTCCTAACTAAACCTAAACACGTTCACACAAATGCATAGCAACAATAAGCAATAAACAACAATGAATTGTCCCGACAATTGGGAAACGGCAGTAAATGAGCAGTTGAGGCAAATAGCAAAGTGCAAAGCAGTTGAGTCTTTGAAGCAAAGTGTGCCTTCCAATGAAGCACTGCAAGTCTTGAGCAAGGAGAAAGTGGTAGCGGTTACAATGTATCCAATTTTGCAAAACTAGCTAACAATCGTGAGCTGACTATTAGCTGCTTGCATCTTGCAGATCTTGGAGGAAGGAAGCTTCTTCTGTGAGCAAGAAGACAAAAGTGAAAATGGATTTTTAAGTCCAAAGTCCTTTGCCTCTGTCGGGAGGTGTTTGGGTCGCACACACACACCCCATGGTCCCACAGCTGCTGCAGAGGGCTCGGGCATCTCCTTGGGCCAACTTCTGATTGGAGCTGTGATTTTCTTCTTCACCCCCCCCGATACCCGGGGGAGATGGTCAGGTCCGGGGGGACTTCCCGGCTCTCCGGAGCTGTCGACTTATAGCTATTTTGGCAACAGAACTGACAACAAGGCTATCCAATACATAGATAAAACACAAATTACCAGCTCAGTGCCTGATGGGATTTCAAGTTGAAACAATTTTTGCTCGCTGTGATCTGAAAGTGTATGTGGGAGCGAGGATTTAAATAGCTCCCAAGTATAAAGCTGTTTTGGCCGTTGCAGGGCCATCGAGGCAGCGAGGTTGTGAATTCAGGACCCATATCCATCCATCGGTCCCGAGGCTGGGTTAGCCAAAGTCATACCAGAATGAGAATGGATTCAGATATCCAATGCCATTCCAGAACAAGATTGGCTTCCAGTTAGCAGACAAATAGACAAAGTCATCCCACAACAGGATGAGATCTCACTTGGCAGTTGGTTCGCCGAGGTCCCCCCAGTTGCTCAAGCCTAGGGCCGGACTCCAAGCCTGATGATGTATACCGAGGGCTTCGGGGTCTGCAGGTACGGTGCTGGTAGCTAGATGTAGGTTCTGAGTGTACAACTTTCCTACCTCAAGAAAGCTGGATTCTGAGGCAGGCCTGAGAGACGGTCGCCTTCGGATAGGCTTTCGAAACCAGATGGGACATTCTATTCAAAACAATTCACACTAACAATAAACTATTTACAAACTACGAGCCTTGGAGTGCTCAGTAAAACCGGCCAGCTTGTAACAGGAAAAGTTGTTTCTTGACCCACAGTGCGAGGCCAATCAAACATATGCCTAGTATAATCTCAAAGGCAACTAGAATTATTAAAGAGTGCAAAGTTAAGTGGGCAATCGCTTGCCCCGTGGACGACCAACTGAAGGTGTCCCACCATGACTGCTGTGAGGCTGATTCTAAATCTTCTGATGATTCAACAATTGCTTTGGCAGAGTGATTGACCGTCAATGCAATCTGATGGAGGGAGTGTGATACCTCTAGTACTCTATTGACGAGGCGGGTGAGATTTCGTAGCCATGTAGACATGGGAATCTCATCCTCGAGGTGGAATCCGACTAGCTCGGATTCCGTGGGCACGTATCCAGTCTCTAAGACACAATCTTTTATCTCCCGCCTGAGATAGAAGTTGTTCCCTAAACAATCCTGTACGTGCTGCGAGCAAAAGCAAGGGTTGCCAGTGGTGCGGTTGATGCTTACTTTCACACCACTAGGCAATACTGTCACATTAGAACACAGGGTTCTTAAACAAAAGCACTCCTTATTAATCTGTGCCATAACTGTATAATTTACCGGTACTACAACATATTCAGAGACATTGCTATGACCAAAACTATCAATATTGTGAAAACACTGTACCCAATGGTGGTGAAGTAAACAACCGGATAAATCAAATGAGTGCGTACCGTTGGACCAATGGTACATTTGACGGGGAAGTAAGGTGGCATTAGCAGTTATTAAGGGTATTTCTAGATGGGATAATGGATGTAAAAGTACAGGGTCCAGAATCCTCTCGTGTACGACTTCCACCTTGAGAGTTAGGCTCTCCCAAGTGACATGCCGTATCTGCGCCAAAGCAGCGGGGTGTTCTAGGAACTCTGGGTAGCGCCCTCTCAGCAGGCTCAGGATCTCCGGGTGTATTAATCCCATGAGGCTGGCCTGAATGACCTGAGTGGCAAAGGTGATTGTGTTGCTTTGCAGTTGCGTACACTGAATAGCAACTGACATATTGTGTGTCATGTTTTTTAGGACACAATCAAGGTCAGACACTATACCTCTCTCTGCATCAACCCATTGCGGTAACAATTGACTGATTAAATCCATTCCTCATGCCAGGTTAGTTAAACCAGCGGCGAAGGACACACCAATTTCTTTAGTCTTAGAGCCAATCATGCCTAATTTATTTGCCAATACCTCGTTGTCCATAGCACTAATTATTGCACCGCCAGTTCCTATGCCTCCTAAGACGGTCCCTAGGACGCTTCGCTTAGGGTGAGTGTGTGGGTGGGAAAATGACAGCCACTGCTTTTCCCAGTGCTCCCACTGTGTCCATTCTAATTTTAGATAAAGCTGGCAGGCAGGAATGACCTTCGAAATATTTACTACCATGAAATTTAAAACCATGGTGGTGACAATAGGTTGGGAGTTCAAGTATGTGACTACCTCTATATCCTTACGTATTACGGTGCTCCCCACATACATGGCAGGGGAATCTGGGCACCACATTTTGCCACATTCGAACTTGCAACCTGTCGGGGTACGGGTTAGGTTACGGCACATGAATAGAAAGGTTTTCCACTCCCATGCCAGGTGACAATCATCACTGGTGAACCTAATCACAAACAGGGAGGCATTGCAGTGCTGACTCCGGACCATTTTGACGGTCAACGGAGACAGGGCAATGGCCATTTCAGTGTAGACCTTAGCTTCTCTACCAGCCACAGACATTCGTAACTCAGAGCTAAGCCTCCCTCGGGGGTGTACCTGTATCTGTGAAAATAATTCATACGGGTACCTCTTCTGAAACCAAGGTAGCAGCTGTGAATTTCATAGCGGGGCTTCTGCCTCCTGGTAAGGATTCCAATGGCAGATTGCCTGCACGTTGAATTGCCAATTGGTGGTGAATTGGATGGCGTATTCGGGAGAGGCTCCGAGGACACATTTAACTAACGAAAACAGCACTGCAATCCACGTGAACGGTCCCATTCTGTCTCCCTGTAGGGAACACAGATACGGGAGTCTGTCACTACTATAACTATGTACAAGAGCTATTTACAGAAAGGGGAAAGCCAGAGGGGGTGCCACTCCTCTCTGTCCCATTCAGACAATGTTCATTTACCCATTGTCAAAGGCCTCATAGATTGAGACAAACATCTCAGACAAGTTAACGGCTGACACCTCCTTACAATTTATGGAAGTCTGACAAATTACTGGACTCACATTAGGCTTTTGGGTGCCTGGATCTTCCAGCTCGGGAATTACCACTGAGGCAGGATCAACAAGCTGACCTTTCCATTCTTTAAGCTGGGAGACGTGGAAGAATTTTAAGCCAGTCTCCCTTCTTCCTAGGTATGCGGGCCTGATAGACTGCGGAGGAAATCCTTTTCACAATGGGGACGGGACCCACCCATTTAGCAGCAAGAGAGTGCTTGTCCTTATAGAAGTTTCTATAAAGGACCAGCTGCCCTTCTTCCCACTGGCACGGGTGATGAACCCATCCCAGCCTCTTATCCATCTTTTGCGGGTTCTTACCTAGTTGCTGTGCTACCTGTCTATGTATTTGACCTATATGCTGAATCAGATTCTTCACCCACTCATTGTTCAAGACAACGGGTCCCAAATCTGAAGGCAAGCTAGTGTCAATCCAGAAGGCTTCTGGCAACATCATTTTACGCCCTGTCATAACCGTGTGTGGCGTAAAACCATGCGATGCCACGCCACCTCTGAATGCCATCAAGATAATGGGTAGTTTGACATCCCAATCCTTCCCCAAGGTGCACACAACCTTCCGGAGTGCCTCCTTCAAAGAACGGTTGGTCCGTTTGATTTGTCCTGAGCTTTACGGGTGATGCGCAATGTGGAATTGCTCATGTATGCCCAGAGCCTTGCACAATTCTTGGGTCACCTCTCCAGTGAAGTGGACTCTAAGATCTGAGTCAAGGTCACGTGACACCCCCCAGCGAGCCCAGACATTGTTGAACAGCAGCCGCGCAGCTGTGCTAGCTGTATTGTCTCTGCACAGGAATGCCTCTACCTATTTGCTAAAGGGATCAATTACCGTCAAGCAGTACTTGTTCCCTGTAAGGTGTGGTGGGCAAAGGACCTATGAAGTCAATTTGGATTCGGGTCCAGGGACCCTCAATCTGTTGGTGCTGAATGGGAGCTTTGGGTCCAGAGGGGTCAGCGTTGACCATGGCGCAAGATAAGCAATTGTGAACCCACTGGTTAACATCTTGCTTCATCTGGGGCCACCACCCGGTTTCCCTGACTCTGTCTAATGTGACTGCTCGTCCAAGACGTCCCTGCTCATGAACGAACTGGATCACGTCTCCTCGGAGGTCCCTGGGCACTATCCAATGGCGCTGGCCACTGGCATCGACGGCCCAATATACTCCATCTAGCTGTTCTATCTTAAAGCGGCCAGACTCGTCAGAGCTGTTTCTGGCCAGTTCTGAAATCTCTGGGTCTCCCTTCTGAAGGGTGCCCAAGTCAAACATAGGGGGAAGCAACAGCTGTTTGGGATTGACATTGATGGCGGTGATGGGATCCCCATCGCCCACCAAAGCCGCGTCCCTGGCAAGGGCATCTGCCCGGTTTTCCAAAAACAAGTAGCCGTGCCCTTCTTTTGGTGCCCTCGGACATGAGCAACCCAAGTAGGGGCAGTCCTTTGTTCAATATGTGCAGCAATGTGAACCCATTTGTCCAGATGGGCTATGGGTTTCCCATCTGCAGTTTTCAAGTCGTTTTGGATCCAGATTGGAAGCCACACACTGGCTGCTTTAGCAGTCCAATCTGAGTCAGTGTAGATGGCTAATGGGCAGTCAAGCAGTTCATGCTCTAAGATAGCCTTTAGAGTTTCTACTTCCGCTGCTTGGCTAGAGTGGGGCCTGGCTTTTCCCAGTAGGGTGAAGGAGTCTGTGATGCAGATCACTCCAAAGCCTATCCGTGGGCTACCGTCCACGTGCATGGAGGAACCACCACAGAACCAACATGTAAAGCCTTGCAATTGAGCCTCTTCAAGAGAAGCTCTCCATTCAACCGGCCAATTGGTCTTATACATATGTGATATAGGACAGTAATGCGTGGCTCCGGTCACAACTAGACCATAGGGAGCCAGTGGATCTTGTGGTTGTTTTTGGAAACTCACCCCACGTGACACCAGGGAAACGGTCCATTTGGCTATCTGTACGTTGGATACCTGGCCGTTCTGGACCTTTCCAGATAAAATATACTTAAGCGGTGTGTGGGGGGTCTGGACAATCACACAGGCACTTCCAATCATAAATTCCCAGTGCGTTAGAGCCCAGACTAGTGCGAGGCAGGTTTTCTCGCAGGGGGTGAAACTCCCTCATGGGAGTTCAAATTACGGGAGGCATATGCTATAACTCGCTGAGTGCCATTCAGTTGCTGCGAGAGGACTGCTCCTATACTCCTATCTGAGGTGGCTAGTTGTATGGGGAACGGTCTAGACATGTTCGGGTGTGCCAATGCTGGCGTTTTCATAAGGTCTTCTTTTAACTGTGCAAAAGCCTGTTGTTGTGCAGCTCCCTGCTCCCACTGGGCATTCTTTTTCAACAGGGCATATAGAGGCTTTGCCTTGGCGGTGAAAGACTCAATAAAATCCCTGGAGAAATTGAATGCTCCCAGGAGCGAGTGAAGAGAGTGCACGTCTGTGGGGCCAGGTAATTTTGCGATTAACTTGACCCTTTGCGCATCAGGAGTGCGTCCTTCTGTTCTTAAACAAAGTCCTAGGTATTTGACCTCCATGGTCACCAACTGTGCTTTTTCCCTACTGGTTTTAAATCCGGTGTCTCTAAGGATAGCCAGTACTTCATGAGTAATGTCCCTAGTTTTGTCTTCCGAATCTGAATGGATGAGGATGTCATTCACGTAGGACTGCAGCCTAGACCACATCTTGACCACATGCGCGTGGCAGATGCTGGGGCTCGAATGAAAACCCTGAGGTGTTCTTTTGAAGATGTATTGTTGCCCTCGGAATGTGAAGGCGAACTTATACCAGCACGCTTCGTGCAGCGGTATTGAATGAAAGGCGTTAGTCAAATCCAATACACTGTAATATTTGGCTCCAGCCGCAATAGCAGACAAGATCTCATTGTATTTGGCCACTACTGGTTCTAGGGGGGGAGTGATGGAGTTCAAAGCTCTGAAATCCATTGTCATTCACCACGTTTTACCGTCTGCCTTGAGCACAAGCCACAAGGGCGCGTTATAGATGGACTGCATAGGAGTGACTACGTCCCACTGGACAAATCCTTCAATCATCTTTCCTATGCCTTCCTCTGCCTCAGCAGGATACTTGTACTGCTTCTGCAGCGGGGGAATCCTTGCCTTTGATTAACACGCAAGCACCCTTCACCTTGTCACACTCAATTTTGTCTCTAATCCAAACTTCAGGGAACACTTGTACCCATGGATCACTAGCAACACACTGCACGGGGGCAGGGGCCTTAATAGCAGCACAGTGGTGTACCACAGAGATCTCAGGGGGTCCCTGGTCTAACTGCCATAAAAACCTGTTCGCGTAGTCCACTGTAACCTTATTTCCCCAGAGGAATCTGATGCCCAAAAGGCCTTCGTCTTCCCCGTGGTTCTCACAAGCCCACAGTTGAAAACGGAACGTGTTGATGGATATTGGGATATTCGTCCATGCCTTACCTTGGTGTCCCCCCCACCATATCCAGTCAACTGGACAGTCTTGGAGGTGGGCTCACCGTGTTTCACTAATTTGGGGTGCAGCACATTCAGCACTGCACCAGAATCCACAAGAAGGGTGACAGGAGTCTTGTCCCTCTCGGTCCCAATGCCTGCCTTCACCCAGAACCTTCCCCACTTATCTGGCTTCAGCCAAGCCACGACATTGCGGGGAAGCTTCCTGGACCGGGGGCACCCCTATTCCTGCAGGTCCAGGCTGGGATAGTCAGCCGGGGAAGGGCCGTTGGTCATGGTGCTGACCGGCTGTTTACTTCCCGCCTGAAGCTGTTTCTCCAGAGCATCCAAAAGCTCCAATGTTGGCCTCTTGTCGAACTGACTCATGTCCAGTCTGAACTTTCTAAGCATGCCCGAGATCTTTACTCTGTCTGAAGAGTAAGTCTGGGCTGTGGGGTCGTAACCACCAGACGTCTCCTTAAGGGCACCTAGGTCCGGGGTCTGCTTTGGGGCCACGGGCAGCTGAGCGGAGTTCCCTGTCCTGTTGGGCTGACTGTGGGAATCCCTAGCCTGCCACTGCCTGTTGTCCTGTGTGGGAGGAGGGCGCGAGTTCCAATTCCCCTTGGGAATGGAATTTGGAGCCGTCTTCCTGTGCTGGGAATGGGGTTCATAATTGGAGTATGTAACCTCCTGTATGGGCTCCCAATTCCCTGCGTCACGTTGATGAGGCCTAGGAGGGGGCTTCAGAGAACCAGCCTCGCAAAGCAGGTCAGCGATCTGCTGGAGGTTGTTCCTGAATTCTTCCCAGCCAGTGGTTGCGGGGTCCACCAAGCCCAGGGCCATTTTAGTTTCATGGTTAAGACATTCGTAAAGGAGTCTTAAACTCTACCTGATTAAAACTGTACCCTCCTGGGGCCAGGGGGACCTTATGAGCTAAGATGGCCAGAAGCTGCTTCCCTGCCACATAGGCTTCAGGGTTCTCTCGGGGACCCTGTTGCTCCATGACGTACAGAATGCTAGCGTTCTGCCCAGGCCACAGAATCCTTATTATCTCCCTCATCCACTTGTGGGCCTTGAGTCTTACCAAGCCTCGAGCCGCCATGGCAGACTCCAATGTGGGGAGCTCCGAAGGGGACATACACAGCCTAGCCAGCTGGGTTAAGTCCTGGCCATTGGCTGTGGGGTGGGAATGGATCATGGCATTAAGCCACATGATCCCTGTGGACTTATTCAGAGGACCAAGCTGGTCCGCGATGGCGTTGGCTTTGGCGGCTCTCCAGGGGACCCGGGTCTCAATTTCTTGGGTCTCCCGCACCTCTGCCCTATCTAAACCTCCTTCTCCCGAAGGGGCAATTCTCTTGGTCATTGACCGTGTCTCTATTGGCTGGACTGGGACCCCGTGGTCGCTCCAGTCCGGGTTGTGGGGAAGAGTGACCAGAGCATCCTCTGGCAGTGGCTCTTCAAGGGAGAACAATGGGAGCAGTTCAGGGCAGACCGCAGAGATCAATGCCCTTTGGGTGTTAAGCCGACTCTCCAACGCCTCAATCTATTTCTGGCAAGCTGCATAACTAACAGCCTCCTGCTGCTCTTTGACTTGCCCTACCATAAATCGTGCCTGAGCTCTCTCCTCCCAAGTCTGAGCCTGCAGAGTGGCAGTACTCAATTTCTGTGCAGTGGTCTGGGCGACAGATGCGAACGTTACCTTGTCCACGCGCAGAGCCTCCATCTCGGCATGAAGCCGGGCATCCTCTTTCTCGGAGTTACTAAGTTTATCTCTGGTCTCTACCAGGGTTCTTGAGGCATCTCGGGCCATCAGCCAAAGTCCCCATGCAGCCAAAGCATCCTTAGATGGTCCGAACGGGTTCCTTGACTGGCGTGCCTGAGCATACGCCTCCCTTAAAGTGGCAAAGGGATCTGCTGTCTGGAAGCTTGTCTCCTTCCAGGGGCATTTCCCCTTGCTCAATACCCACTTCTATAACTTTCCCTTGACCTCCCTCTCTAGCATGAGATCTTTCACTTCCATCTTACTGCCTTCAACCATTCTAACCTTACACATGGGACCAGGACCTGGAGGGACGGGTAGGATCACCGAGACCCTGGGGGATTCTAGGGAAACGAACTGTATGGAACTTTATTAGGAAAAAGGTGAGGGGACCTAACTCCAGCCTGCCCAAAGAAAAATCACTTTTGTCTGACTAAGCCCGGCCTTCCACATCGACAGCTTAGGGACAAAAGGATGAGGAAATGGTTCAGGGACAGGGAGAGGCACCTAGACTCCGAGGAAACCTTCACAAGTACTCTGCCTGCCAATGAAGGGGGGAAACGAACCCAGTGGAACTTACAGCACCGCCTGGCCAAGCAGCGGGGAAAAAGGTGCGAGGAACCAAAACTGAACCATCCCTAACAGTTTTTTGAGTGAGGGGGTCCTTCCTCTACCTCAGGCAAAACCTTCAGAAACCCTATTCTAGGTTGGGACTCAGCACCCGCACCTACTTCGCTAGCGGTCGGGATGCACCCGAATTCAAATTCAGCTGGGATGCACCCGCACTTTCTAAACTACAAACGGGACGCACCCGTGTTACTCTAAGGGGGGGAAATTCTTCCCTAAGTGCTTTTACTACCTTGCCATGAATGGAGAGTGAATATGGACTGTACCTAACGCCCTAGCGCTTCGGATCCCAGCTCGCGATAGTCCCCAAGTTAGGGATGTGATTCCCAGGTCAGTTTGTGCACACCCCTTGCTGTCGGTCTTGATTCACTGCCCGAGAGCTCGTGACCAAGCCGGGGCGGCTGACACACACAAACCAAGAGAGAAAGAGGTGCAGATTTCCCACCCAGATTTCCCACCCAGCCTGATTTGAGAAGGTTTGCGACTCCCACTCAAATTAGGGGTACAGGGGCTGCCCGTGTTACTCCACCACTCTGTTACCCTGATTTCTGGGGGTCCCGGGACACCTAAATGTGCTAACAACAATGGGGAGAGAATTAGCACAGAGCACAAGTTTGCAATGCGAGAGGCAGGGTAACGTAGCGAGATCTTGAGCCCTATGTCCACGGGGTCAGGCCGAGTCAATGATAAGGCAGAAGTTGAACTAATAATTGTTTTATTGAAATACAATCAAACACGTGTATGCAACACACTCACACAAGGAACTATAGAAATAACGGTAGGAGCGGATAGAGGAATTTTGAGAGGAGGTTTGGTATAGGAAATACTATACCTGTCCTGAAGCCCGGTAAAAGAAAAGAAGCTGGGGAGCGTGGATTCTCAGCACGTGGGGCTGAGGGGAAGGCTCGCTGGACAAAGAGACAGCAAGGCGGGATGGAAGTCACGAGTGATCCGAGGAAGCATTCAAAGTCAGGGGTTCTTATGGGGAAGATTGTGGCCACAGGCTGGTCCGTACTTGGGGAAAACAATGAGTTTCGGGGTGGAGACAAAGCCTCTGAAAGGTCAGTTCTTTAGATGATTGAATTATGACCAGATTGCCAATAGAGTAGCCAGTATGCAAACGGGGAGTGCTTGAGAGTTGTAGAGTCCGCTCATCAAGCTGCCTGCGTGGGGCAGGGAATCTTTTTGTAAGTAGCGTGCATACATAATATGGTACTTGCCTTGAGGTCTCCTGAAGCTGCATTCGGAAATGACTGGCCTGCCTAGATCGGGATGTGAATGGTTCGGCTATTGTCGGCCGTGCCTGTGTGCGTGCTTGTCCGGGGGCCTCGCAAGCACGTGGAGAGGAATGGGTACAGAAGGCCAAATTATTGATATCAAATGATATCTTAATATCCCACAAGCTCAGGCTAGAAACAGCGGTAACAACTCCCATAATCCCCAGCCAGCATATGACTTTTCTAAACTTTGCTCCCTCCCAGTGCCCCCTCCCAGAGCAACAGCTGATGGGTGCAGTTGCAAACAGAGCTGACATCACCACTAGGTCGCACACAATTGCACTGACAACATTGTTTATTGTTGTTTTCGTCTAGGTGTGCTTTTGTTGTGAGGTCACTGCTGACCCACCAGCAACGCAGCTTGTGAATGCTAGTATGCATGTGTCAAACCACCACATGGGGATCCCAGGACTCACTGAATCTGATGCCGTACCTGATGGCAACATCCTTTCTTTTTTATTTTGAAATTTAAAACATCTTATTGTTGAAGAAAGCTGGTTGAGCAAGAATATAATTCCTTTATATTTTTTTAAACTTTCAAAAAAAAAAAAAGCAACATCCTTTTCTCCAACTAAACAATTTTCTTTTCTACAAACAACGGTGCTTATGCCCAAGTTAACATGTTAACATCTGGACAGCAACCACAGAATCAACTGGAATCCTGTGGTCAACAAGTTGCTACAGTTCAAATGAGTTTAAACGACAACACACAAGACTGAGCATGGGACAGTTTAAATCAGGATTTTCAAACAATTTTGTGTTTGTTGATTTTTGTTCAAACATGTAGAAAATACAGAAGCACTTGTAAGGCAGGGAGTGGCATGAAGCAAGGAAAGAAATGAGAAATATCAGTTCTGTGCTGTGCTTTACAACTAAAAAAATACACAGAGTAATACACAAAGCCATCTAACATCTCTCCTACTCCGACTAAAGTCCAGGGTCTAAAATTAAAATTATCTATTTGGCCTAGATCAGCAGTCGTCAACTGGTGGTCCGCAGGCCACTGATAGTCAACGAGAAAATTTTGGTGGTCTGTGGAGAAATTTAGACATTATTTGCAATTTTTATGTTTATTATACTGTTTCATTATATTCTGATTCGTCTTCGTATCACTGACACAGGATCGCTGACAATTTTTGCCTTATGTTGCATCAAATTCACTTTCCATGAATGATGACAATCGCACTGATAACATTGTTTATTGTTGTTTCGTCTAGGTGTGCTTTTGTTGTGAGGTCACTGCTGACCCACCAGCAAAGCAGCTTGTGAATGCTAGTATGCATGTGTCAGGCTTCAGTGGTGCTTCTACCGTTACAACAGTCAAACCACTCCACGACCACCAGTTCTCGTCCAATTGTTTTGTTTTGTTGAAGCGAATTGTCGTCTGTCAACACTATACTGGTGTTTATTCCTCATGATATTCTTCTTAGGTAAGTGACCGGTGATATTTTTAACTGTGCACAGTGTGATGTTTAATGGCATCAAAGAGCTTGAGTGTGATAACGGTCATTTCTTGATTGGTTTTAGATTAGAATAAAATAAACTCACAATGAGTGAGAAAAAACAACCAAGCATTTTGCATTTCTTTGGTAATACTTCGCGTAACCGTGAGTTGATCAATGAATCAAAGCTTCCACAGCCCCCGCCAAACACCATCAGGAAGGACATTCGAACTGGAGCTGGAGAGAAGAAAAAGTTTCAAGTTTCAAGAAAATATGATGGGGACTACCTGAAGTTTGGATTTATTCAAGAACATGGAAGTGAGCTGGATCCACGGCTGCTTTGTGTTGTGTGTTCTGAGAGTTTATCCAATGATGCTATGAAACCTTTGAAACTCAGCAGGCACTTGTAGTCAAAACACCCAGATTTAGCTAACAAGCCAGCTGAATATTTTCAAAGGATGAGTGAAAATATGCAAAAGCAAATAAGTTGATTAGCAAAAATGACTGTTGAAGATAAGTCCCTAGTAAAGGCTTCTTATCTGATAGCACTTCAAATCACGAAAAGCAAAAAGCTGTATACAATTGGAGAAGAATTAATTGTCTTGCTTGTTACAAGTCTGTGAAGAGGTTTTGGGGTCAAGGAGAGCTAAACGAAGAACTCTTCTGTTCAGTCAGCTTGCCAGGTAGAACAACTGGCTCTGAGACTTTCAATGCACTTAATGGTTATTTCCTGAGACATGGTATTGAATGGAAGAACTGTGTTGGGATATGCATAGACAGTGCCGCAAGCATGACCGGGCATTGTTCAGGAGTTGTTACAAAAGTGAAAGATGTTGCACACCCAGGCATCTTGTCTACTCATTGTATTATACATCGTGAGCAATTTGCAGTGAAAAGAATGTCTCCAGAACTGCATGAAGTACTCTCTGATGAAATTAAAATTGTGAATGAAATTCAGCACAAAGCGCTCAATTCTTGAATATTTGAGGCACTTTGTGAAGAAATGGGCTGTCAATATACTCATCTTCTTCACGCTGAGGTGAGATGGTTGTCAAGGGGCAAAATACTAACCTGATTGTTTGACCTGTGCCAAGAAGTCAAGTTATTATTCCAGCAGCAAAATAGTTTGAAATTCCAAGATCTTGCGCCTCACCATGATTGGCTAACCAAACTTGCATACCTGGCAGATATTCTTTCACTGTTAAATGAGCTACACATGTCCTTGCAAGGACAGCTTATGGATGTGTTCACACTGCGAGGTATAATGGATGCATTTCAAAATAAAATATTGCTGTGGCAAATGCGGTTGGCTGAAGAAGATCTGCAAATGTTCCTGAATCTTGATGAGTATATGAAAAAGGAAGATGTCAACCGACAGGTAACAACCATTGTTCAACAGCACTTACAGTTGCTCACAGAATCGTTTGGCCATTACTACCCAAAGGAAGAGGACCCCAGACATGGCAATATGTGAGTAATGGATCCATTTTCAGTGAAAATTGAAGATAGTAATTTGAGCTTGAAAGAAAAAGAAAGCCCAATCGATCTATTATCCGACGACAGTTTCAAAGCTAAATTCCACTCGTCCTTATCAAGACATCATTTTTGGCTCTCTGTAAAAAGTGAGTACTCAGTGCTGAGCGAAAAAACCATCAAAATTTTGATTCCATTTGCAACAACCTATTTGTGTGAAAAGACATTCTCATCTGTTGTGGCAATCAAAAACAAGTACCACTGTTGGCTTGAAATACAAACAGCTCTCCGTGTTGCAGTGATGTCATTAGAGCCAAGAATCCATAAACTTATTTTAAACAAGCAGCAACAAATATCACACTAATAATTTTGTTATAATTAGACAAGCTTTAATAATTTTGTTATAATTAAACATGCATTTCATATTAATAAAATGGAACTTTTATGATCATTATTTTATAGATCTTTGTACCTTTTTTAAAAAAAAATCATGTTAGTGGTCCTTGGGATTCAAAATTGTGAGTTTAGTGGTCCATGAGGTCCAAATGGTTGGCGACCGCTGGCCTAGATACAGGCATACCTCAGCTAACAAAGCTTCTAACAAAGAAGCTCTTTTTTCACAAAGTCTTCTTATGCCTGTCCAATGCACTTTTCTTCCTTTTTTTAGTTTTAGTCTTTTTTAGCAGCAACACCATTGAGAGAATGGAGAATAGCTGGAATAGAGAAATTTTTGGTGCTGGGTGATAGCAGCATGTCTGTGGTGGACGAAACAATAAATGTTGAACTGGGAAAGAGGAAAATTCTGCTCTAATTGCTACTACTGTAGCAATGTGTGCCTGCAAAGTAACCAGCAGATAACTCCAGTATTACTTATTGAGTATGAACGGCATAACAGAGAGAAGGAGGAGAGGACTGATAAGCCTATTTCACCAGCTACCCTAGCAGGTTTTTAAAAATCTATAAATTTGCCTACCAAAATGGAAATCATAAGAAAAAAGCAGTCTGGTGAAAGCTAGAGTCGACCCTGGATGCATTTTGGAAGAAACTTTCAGGTGATCTGTAGAAGGTTTAAAATATTTCTGTTTACTTATGCAAGGCTGACTTGATTTGATTGCTTCATTTCAAATGTGCATACTGTTAGTTTTGAATTTAACAAAAATGCTGAAACATATTGAAGTGCTATTGTTTTTTGAGGTGCAGGAACCTTTCTCTATTCTTTCTATGCTATTTCTGCCTCTGATACCAAACATTATGTTAAAAAGTAACAGTGAGGTGTTATGGCACCACACACACATCCCAAGATTGATATGGTTTAACTGGCGAATATTATTTGTCACTACATTAATTGGCATTGATATAAAATGAAACCTGATGTGACTGGAAGATCAAGCTGGAAAGAGGAAAATTACTGACTGTAAACATGAGATCGCAGCAGGTCAGCCCACACCTCATCTAGGCACAACTGAAGTCATTGTCAGGCAGATTACAAGGCAACTCTGGAGGCACTAGGGTTATGCTGAAGCCAGACATCTCTGTGCAGAAAAGGGAAGTTCTCACCAAACTGAGGTTGTTTTAATCTTGTTCCCTTATACCTGGATGTTTCCCTACTTTGTCTTCCCAACCTCTCCACAAAACAGAACTTTTACAACAGCTATTACTGCTTTGTCACCTAAACACTAAGACCATTAGTATGGTATGGATCTCATTTTTTGTGTTGGACCTCCCAACATCCATTTGGCTGGGAGAGCAATTCACACCCATACCAGCAGGGTAGTTTTGGGGTATAAAAACCCCTCAGTTCTGAGCAATTCAGCACAGTCTCTTACTTTGCTGAAAGCCATGCTGTCGCCTAGATTTGCAAACAAGAACTGTCCTTAAGTGTCCGCGTAAGCCACATTGCTGCTTTTCCTCGCTTCTCTCTGGACTGGTTAATTATCACCAGAACCTTAAATTTCTTCTATCCACAACTTTCCTCCCTTTACCTTTGGTTAGTCCTTGTGCGAGCACATGAGTGTTTGGACCTTTTGCACATGTGTGCGAATATCTCAATAAAACACATTTTTAGATTACATTTTTGGAATCTCTGGCTGGTTGTTTCCTGCAAGAACCTGTAGACATTGGTGAAAAGAACTTGTTAAGTTACCCACCCTCTCTCATGGGCCTCCTAATTTTGAGCTAATTAATTCCCCTCTGTCACATGGAGGTACTGGCATCACAGGTGGATCCCTGAGTCACCAATGTTTTGGGGTAACTTCATATAACTGTACCAGACTAGATAAGAGCTCAGAAAATTCACTTGTTTTGAACAACTCCCAGAACTGATCACTCAGTTTGCATGGCCAGTAGCTGTGCTAGGATTCTGGGAGCTGTAATCCAAAAATACCTTTTTCATCCTCTGGTTTAAAATAAACATTTCTTCTGATCTAAGAATCATGTTCCTTCTTAATTTCTAATAAATGGTGGTAACGAGAACAACAGCTTCAGCAATCGTTTTTTCTGCTTCTTTTTAAAAAGTTCATGATATATGAACACTTCTGTACATTTGCAGTATAATTGCCAGGGAAATAAAAGGATGGAGCTCTTCTGAATCTTTAATAATTGCGTAGAAAAGGATAACTGCTAAAATCCTTTCCTTTATGCAATAATTAAAGGTACAAGAGTCCTGTCCCTGATGTCACCTGGCAAGCCTAATTTGAAATTTGGAAACATGAAAGGAAACCAGGCCAGAATCAGCAACAAGCCCTCAAAAGGAGCACACGGACTGTACTCTCTCTCTCTCTCTCTTTTGCTGTGCAGTTGCTATGAAGCAGTCGCCTCGCTGCAAAGAACTCTTGGCTTTTTTGCTTACTAACATTTCGTCATTCAAGGGGAACACAGTATGTTCAGAGTTGACTGCCCAAAGGAAGTCATTGCTCCTCAGAGCTGACTTCAGGGAGCTGCCTGCTGAACAAGTGTGTATCTTTTGAATGCTGCTTTAAAAAAATTAGTGGAAAAAAGGGGGGAAAAACACTATGGACTAAATGTGCAGCCTTGCTAAGTGGCTGCAAACTAACCTAATGTACAAACACTTAGCCCAAAACAGATGGATGAAGACCTATTTTAACAGATAGAGAGATGGGGAAAGAAAGAAGACTGTTATTTGTTTTTGTTGTTATTGTTGTGCTTTTCTTCTTACAACAATTTTCTGGGCTTACTCTCAGCCTATAAGGCTTAAAAACTCTTAGGATAGATCCACACTGAATGTTTATAACAGCTTGATAGCACTTGAACTATATATGAAATGTGTAGTTTGGTGAGGTACTTAGACATCTGTGCTACAGAATTCAAGTGTAGTGGTTCTCAAACTTGGTGTTCCAAACATTTTCAGCTTCAACCTCCAGAAGCCCAAACTAGTACAGACAATAGTTAAAGATTGTGGGAACTGAAGTCCAAAATATCTGGGGGATCAAAAAAATGAGAAACTCAGCTCTAGTATATGCCCCTGAACTGTAGCAATAGTGCTTTCTTGCAGATCATTCTACATCAGAGCTTTCCAAATTTATAAACCCTTGGTTTTGAGGAGTCAGATGCAGTCAGATGAAATGCTGGACCCCACTATGTCACTCTAAATCCTGATCTGTCTGCTCTTAGACACATTTCAAGCTGTTCACTACTCTTCTGGCATGCCATAGGATGTTGCCTTGGCAGTTAAAGTGGAATTGTAGCACTATAGTTGCATTGGGTGAATGAGCCCCAGGTTTTCTCTTGATCCAGGGCCCAACTGCCCTTAGTTCCTTCTACTGCAGTGGCATTTGAGAGTACTCAGTCAAACCCCACACAAGCTGTTAATCTTTGTTAGAACACATTTTAAAAATGTAAGGAACGGGGAAAGAGGCTTGTGAGTGCTAACAGAATGCATCGTGATCCTTTTGTAGTGTTTTAATTCACAGTATTAACCTGTTGCTAGGCACCAAGTTACTTCTGCAACAAGCCATAGTTTTTAACCTCATTTGTATGGATTTTAAAAAGCAAATAACATGTATTGAATGTTTTATGCAGTATTTTCTAACCCTCTTAGGAATTCCAATATATTTCCAGTATATTTAGACGGGGTGTGTGGGTCAGTGGTGCAAGAAACCTCTTGTCTTCAGACCTTGGCCTACCCTGAGATAGCATGAGGTAGCAGAATCCTGAGGTGATAGAGTGGACTGTGCCACTTTAGATTGCAGGGTGAGAGTTTTTAAAAAGTATTTATTTATGAGTGTTGCTTCATACAACAGTTTCCCTCAAACAGGGGGAAAACTTCTCTCAGAGAGAGAAGTTACAGTCCAGTCTGCTTCCTGTTGTGCTATTTTTTCTATTTGTGAGGAGTTTTTTGTTTGCTTGCTTTTTAATATAAGGGAGCTTTCAGTTGGATTCTTCACCTGCAGTTTGCACTGGCATATACCCTCCAACATTTCACAGATGGAAACTGTGACACATGTGGCCAAGCAACATCAGAGCAACAAAGACATTGTTACAGCCTCACTTGCTGGCAAGAGGGAGGTAAAAAAGTCATCTTCCTTATAGCCTGGTCAGAAGCTTAATGGATCCCTTCACCCAATCCAGCTGCTGGCTCTTAAGGTGGGCCAGGGTGGCACTTACGTGGTTTTACAGTAAGGTATGTTGTCTTACTAAATACAAAGCAGATACAGATCTGTAACTCTGGGTTACAAATCCATGACTGAATGCTAGTCATTGTTTAATGTACTAAGTTGTAAACCCCCTTGGATAAACGCCAGGGTACAAATTTTAAGATCTCCACATGTGATTGGCTTTCTTCATTGGACATTTCTTCATCTCCCCCTAACTATACTACAGGTGATTAACAGAATCTCACTTTCTTCAGTGTGACTTATTTCCAAATAAGTCTATCAGCCTGTAGCCTTATAGTCACCAAAACGATAACAAAATCTCAGAACAAAATGAAAAGATAATTGTTTAAAACACACCATCAATATGAAGCAGAGATTCTCAGCAACGGTTCACTAGAACCCTAGGATTCTGTGAGGTTACTTGAGGTTCTGCCTGAGACTGAAAAAATATATAAACTTTTTTTTTACCTGTAAATATAATAATTTTTATGCAAGGGTTTCCCTGATACCTGAAAATTATTTGCAGAGTTCCTCCAGGGTGAAAACTAAAGAGAGACTGGTTTTAAAACTGCAAAAAATGGATTAAAACAGCATAATAAAGCGAATCCAGCTACCCACCAATTAAATCCTAAACAATTTCAAAACTCTGGGAAGTCCCACTGAAATATATTAAATCACCTATTTAATCTGACCTGTTGCTAGTCCATATTAAAGTCTGTTTGGAGTTGGCTACCAGCATTGCCTAGTAATCAAGCTAAACCTCTTAAGAGCTTATTTCTCTTCAAATAATGAAGGAATTTACTGCAAGCACAGTACATAGTTGCCTACCTATTCATGAAACCAGGCAAGCAGGGAAGGAGATTAGACTTAATTTTTCCAGTGCTCCCAGACAGGTGGATCTCTTCAACGGAAGACAAAAGAATTTTAACCCCAAAGCCCTTCTCTCTGATCAGAGCCTTGATAGACCAGGGCCTATATCAAAAGTAAGCAAGTTGTTAAGCAATTTTATATGCTTGTATACTAGCAGGAAGCCCACTTTCAACCTTCCCCTGCAACCCTAGCCTCCTGTCTTTTTTTTTTTTTTTTTGGTCTGGCCTCCTTGCAGCTCATTAACTTGATCTCCCAAAAGTTTCAATAAGAGAAAAGAGAAAGAAGTAGGGACAGCTGATGGCTTCCATGTCAGTGGGATGGAAAATCTATTCCAAGTTTCACGCTGAATTTACCGAAGTTATCCAATTTGCTGAACCTATTTGGGGGATAGCTGAAAAGCTCCTTTAAAATTTTGGAGTAGAACCCAAAATAATTTCTCTGCCCGACAGACATGGAAGCCTCCAGTCATCACTAGAAGGAAGAACAGCTTCCCCTTCCCTCTCCTTCTGGGCCAGACTTCCCCAACCCAGAGCTCTCTGGACACATCAGACTTCAAATCCCATCTTGCCCCAGCAGCATAGCTGGGGTGATGGGATTTGTAACCTAACTTATCTGGGTTGAAGAAGGCTGTTCTAGGCAATGAGACAAACTGAGCAGAGAAAGGGAAGACAAGGCAGTGGTGTATGGTGCAAAGGATATGGGCCAAATCAGGCAGAGTTACCAGCTCATCAACATGCCATTCGTCGGGACAAAACCTGAGACCAGGGAGTAGGGCCTTGTAATGTCACAGAGATGGCACAGGCAAGGAATGGGAGGTAGGTCAGATCTACTTCTGGTTCTATTGGTTGTGGAAAATGGTAAGAGGGCAGATCTAAAATGTGACTGAGATCTGGTTAAATCTGGTTGATCTTTCCTAGAGAGGTGAGACTGGTACCCTCCCTGCTATCATTCTGTGGACAGATGAAGACCATTTTTTGGTTCAGGACACCTTTCAAAGTGGATTGCTCAGGAGGGAAAGGGCCTTTCAATATGGACTGTCCTGCTTATTTGTTGTTTTCTTTTTAATGGTCATGCTTGTAACTGCTTTTTAATTCTACGGTTTCTGTATAATATAAACTTTAAAGTTGTCTGTGTTTTAACCTTTGTAAGCTGCTTCAAGTTCTGGATTGGATGAGGATGAGGGTGAGGATGATTATATCAACCCAGAGTCAAGGGGAAAAGCCAAGTAGTTGCTATCAGTCTCATTAGGGCCATTTCTGCACTGGACTGTTATGGTGATATTATTCCACTTTCAACATCCAATGGAATCTTGGGGTTTGCAGTGTAGGGAGGAGCCTCAAAGGCTGCTCCCTGAACTGCAAACCTCAGGATTCCATAGGAAGTTGAAAGTGGAATAATACCACTATAACAGTCTAGTGCAAAAATGGCCTAGGATTCACATTTTACAGCATCCATAACACTTGCGGAGTTGTTCCAGACCCTATCCTGCCGCTAGGGCTTGTGCGAAGCTTGTGACCAGCCCTAGGGAATTTTTCCTCAGTCCCTTTGCTACCATTTTTCCCACAAAAAAGAAGGCTCATAGGTTGCAATGCTGGCACTCTACTCCCTGCCTTGCTCCAGTGGTGTGGGGGTTCCAGATGTATGCAGACATCCACGGGCTCTTCCCCCCCACCTCCAGTCTCCTGAAGACCAGGAGCCTATGTGTGGTCCCAGAGACTTCTGGAAGTTTCACACAGTGAGGCAAGAAAATACTTGAGACCATCATAAATATACCTGTTATTGAGTGGAAAACAAATGAATACGTGTGTGTATGTGAATGTATTTTTGACTTGCTTTCTACTTGGCATAGAAAGATGCCATGTCTGTTAACCATCCCTTTTGCATGCCTTTGGGCTTTTAGCCTCACTGGCAACTATAGTGAAATTCAGGCCAATTTTCTGCCCCTGGAGCTAGCAAAATAATTGGGGAGCACCTATGGCTTTGCTCACTTTGGTGTAAAGAGAACATTGGCCGTTGTTCACCATAAGCCCAGGAGGAGCCTATGCTAAAAATCTGCCTTAGAGTGGAGCAAACTTATACCCACACAGAGCACACAGAGCATATAGAGTGCCATTAAATTGTTTATGAGTTGGCAACAAAAAACTTCCTGGGGTGCCTCCTTGGCGTTTGTCACTACAGTGGAAGAAAAACTCATTTTTGATCAACACACATTGGCTTTTGATTATTTTAATTTTTCCTATTCCTATTTCCTGGTATGGTAAATCTCTCTCTCTCTCTCTCTCTCTCTCTCTCTCTCTCTTTCTCTCTTTCTCTCTCTCTCTCACACACACACGGCAAAAAACTGCATTAGTCATCTTTGTCAATCCTCTAGTCTCATAGTATCCATAGGTCAAGAGCAGAATGCATGCTGTACAGGCAAAGGTAGCCAGGTTCCATACCACCTCCCCTCAGGTGGGGCTGGCAATGTGTTTATGTATACATGTCTTCAAGTCACCTGTTGACTTAGGACAACTCCATGAGTTTCATAGGGTTTGAGTATACATGGAATATCCAGAGGTGGTTTGCCATTGCTTTCCTCTGAAATATAGCCCACAGCACATGATATTTCTTGGTGGCCCCTATCCAAATACTAATCAGGTCTGACTGTGCTTAATTTTCATGGGATCTGATGCTTCTGGGTGTATCCACACTGCAGTTATAGCAGTTTGATCCCACTTTAACTACCATGGCTCTGTGCTATAGAATCCTGGGATCTGTTGTTTAGTGAGGTGAGGTACTTAGAATTTTTTGCTAGGAACATCTAATGCTGTAGTGCAGCAGAGTGGCATAGAGTTCTACAGTTAAGAAAATGCTAGGTATAGTGTACATTTCAGAATTCCATTGGATGGAGCAATGGAAGTTAATGTGAGATCAAACTGCTATAATTATGCAGTGTACAGTAGATACATCCACAGAGTATTTAGGCCATTTTACTGTCTAAAACCTGGAAGAACCACAGCTAGTCCAAACAGGCAGGAGTAAAATACCTGGACCAGTATCTGCCTATGTGCTGGCCTGCTTCCAAGTTCATGTACCTTTGCAGAAGGTAGTTAACCTTCCTCTATAAGGCATCCACTTTTCCAAATTCCCACCCATTCAGACTCCTGACACTTTTGCAGCCCTAAGGCGTTTCTGTGAAAAGAAGGGAGAGGAGCCAGTATGCAGATAGAGAGCCAAATGGAGGGCAAAGTCGGCATAGCATCTTCTCTTTAGTGGGTATGGGTGAAAGGAAGGAAGGAAGGAAAGAAAAGAAAGAAATGAAATATAATGAAATGAAATGAAAAATGACATTAGGTAAGTTTTGTTGTTGTTTGCCATAGGTCAACTTCGACTAATAGAAAGCTGCTAAAGGAGAGACCTCCAGGAGCTGCCAGCCATCAACTGCCCTGCTCAGGTCTTGCAAAGGCAGGACTGTGGTTTCCTTGATTGAATCAAGCCACCTTTAGTTGGTCTCCCTTTTCCCCCTTCCACATTATCGTTTTTTCCAATAAGTCACATCCTCTCAGGATATTGTCTCACGATATGACCCAAACACGGACAGCCTCAATTTGGTAATCTCGGTTTCTAATGAGAGTTCAGACTTGGTTTGCTTTAGGACCATTCATTTGTCGTTTTAGCAGTCCAGGGTATGTATGCATAGAACTCTCCTCCAGCACCACTTTTGGACTGTGTCGATTCTGTTCCTGTTAGTTTTCTTCACTGTCCAGCTTTCATACCCGTGCATAGAAATCTAAGCCTGCACAACACGATATCAAGGTAAAAGGGAGGGACCCCGTGCGGTCCCTCACCTCCCAGCCGAAGTAACTTGTCTGCTGCCCGTACCAAATCACCTTCTGCTCCCTCCCCGATCGTGCGCCCCCTTCCCGCCCGAAGTCCTCGGATGTTCCACTTTGGCCGGCGCGAGCCAGCGGCGCATGCGCTTCTCTCTGAGAGACTCCAGCTGGGCTCTCGGGCTGCTCCGAAGACAGAGCGGCTCGGGCTTCCGTCGGGGGAAACTCCATCCAAGCGCCCAGGCGAGGAAAAGCGCGATGGCCGGGGAAAATCAGCACCAGACTCTCCGGAAGAGCATCGCGGCTCAGCAACCGGCCCCTCCGGCTCAGCAGCAGCCCCCCCACCAGCCCCCCCACCAGCAGCCCCAGCAGCCCCCGCTTGGGAAGACCCCGAGCGCTCCCAAAGACGCTTCGGAAAGGGTCACTCTGAAGAAAGAGATCGGCTTGATCAGCGCCTGTGCCATCATCATTGGTAAGAAAGAAGGGACGCCGCTGCCGCGGGATCGGGACTGGGGTGCATCACGGCGCCCGGTGAAGTTTGGCTGCGAGAGTGTAAATATGGGTTCTTTTTAGGCGGTGGGGGCGAGTGGAGAGGCAAGAGGAAGGCAATGTTGCTTGTTACACAAGCCCGGCTTTGAATGGACTACTGGCAGAAAGTTTGTTTGTTTCCTTTTCTCCCAAGGGCAAAGCACCACTCTAAGAGAGAGATAAGTATATTTTAAAGTGGGAAACAAGACGAGCTTGGCTTGTACCTTTAAACGAGGTTTTGCTGTACCTCTTAGGCTGGTTGTTGTTTTTTGTTTTTTGTTTTGTATGCTGTGAATTTTAGTCTGGATCTAGAAATCCGTTTATTTCCCAGCAAAGCAGAATGAATGCCGCAAGATATTGTATTATCACTATCATTTTTCATTATGATTGTCGTTATCTCAGTTTCACAGTCTACTAGGTGTTACTAACTAGAATTTTGGATCATGGGGAGTATACCTATGGGAGTCAAAATGAAGGCGTTATCTTCCAATAAGAATTGCACCCTCCATGAAATCTTTCTTCACTCTCCAAAATTCTAGTATTGCAGAGAGGGAAGAGTGAAAATCATTCACACCTAGTACTCTGTGTTCACATTCCCTTGGTGAATTTCATGGCGGGTAGGGGCACAGAAGAGGCAGTGCCTTCTCCTCACACCCCACCCTGCAGTTACTCGACTCCTGGACCATCAATGATTAAGAATTAGTGAGATATCATTGGGTAATGGGGCACGTTCCAAGTACTGTAACTTCTTCTAACTCTGCTATGGTTATACTTTCTGTGGCAATTTCTGTGGCAATTTCTCTTTCCATTTAAAAGTGTCCCTGGAATCCCTTTCACCACTGGAACCGCAACTATTTTCTTTTCTCAGCTGTTTTGTTTCCCAGAATACATACCTGAAAAAATTGTTGAAAACAGTGAAATAATTTATGGAACTTAGTCGCTTTATGGACTCTTAGTCAAACTGATAAAACCATAAGAATATAATATGCCAACTATAACTGTGCATGTGATGATGAGGAGGAAGAAGTGTGATTATGCTTTCTCCTGTTATTCTATACCATTCAGTTTCCATTTCTCTCATTGATTGAAAACAAGGAAAAAGAGAGAGAGAGAGAGAGGGAGGGAGGGAGGGAGGGAGGGAGGGAGAGTGGCAGCAAGCTAGCAAATAAATGGTAGGCAGATCTGTTCTACCAGGTAGATCATGGACAGGATAGACAACTAATAGGTTAAATTCTGCTCAAAATGCTTGGGCTGTTTCAGATATTTTGTTGTTTGTTGTTGTGCACCTTCAAGTCATTTCCAACTTATGGCAACCCTAAGGCAAATTTGTCCGGAGTTTTCTGAAGCCGAGAGTGCATGATATACCCAGAATCACCCAGTACTTAGTCTATAACCTGGCTATTAAAATGGAGTGGGGGAGGACAACAGGTGAAGTCAATCCTTTAATTTCACATATTTCTACAGGATGACTTAAAAGCAAAATCTTAGGTATAAACATGGCTGTGGACTCAGGGGTGGATGGATGTATTACTAAAATGGAAGTAGATTGTTTTGTTTCTAAATCAGAGAACCCACAGACTCTTTCATAGCACAGTTCATGGAATGGAGGGAGAAAGAAAGGAAGCCAGCTTTTTCATTTATCCGTTCTGATCATGGCAATCCACAGGTACTTCAAGCAATGCTCTTGTTGGTCGTCTGTTACTCTACAGACCAGACATGGATGGCAGCAGGTTGCATAATTCTGTTCATAGTTTACTGTGTTTTAACTTTTGTACATTTGAATGGTGTGAACTTTACATGCATCTGTTTTAAAGAAGCCCCAGGGCTGTGGAAAAGGCAGGATATAACAAAAAAGGGCAACCTTCTTTGTTTGTGTGCACATAATAAATTTGTGTCATAATGGGTGACATCCTGTTAGTGACTAAGCAAGGTGTAAATCAAATTTACACTTGTGTAACCCTTTCGAGGAGTGTGTATGAAGCGATCAGAAATCTCTAACAACTTCATGCAAGAAATTCCCCTCAAATTTCCATTTTAGCTGCTGCAGTCCCCATATCATGTCCATCTACTGGCTGGCGGAAAGTGGAGAGGGCAGCAGGGAAGCATCTAGCTATGTTTCAGTACGGCAGGAAATACAACAGTGATATCACCCTCCAGGAGCTCCAGAAGACACCTGGAAGGTCCTGTAGGATACCTTGTTACTAGGTTAGACTGAAAAACAAAGAGACTGGCCCAAGGTCACATTTGGAAGTTTTATTATACTTTCAGATACCAAATACAGGCCTCACTGATCTTAGTCTGGCATTCCTAGGACCCTTCCACACTATATAATTATAGCACCATGATTCTACTTCAACTGCCATGGCTTCATCTTGTAGAATCCTGGCATTTGTAGTTTGGTGAAGCACTAGAGCTCCATGGCTGAGAATTCCAAATGCCCCTCTCTAAACTGTAAATCCACAGATTCCAGTGGATGGAACCATGACCATTGTAGTGAAATCAGAGAGCTTTAAATGTGTAGTGTGAATGGGCCCATAGAGAGATTAGACTGGCAGCGTCTTTGTTGCCTTTCCACAGACAGGTGAAGATTTTTGTTTGTTTGTTTCAGTAGACCTTTGAGAACTGACTGTTCAAGGGAAGTGGGCCTTACTCAGTATGCTGTATTGTCTATTTGTTTTCCTTAATGGCTATATTTTGCATTGGTTTTAATTTTATTGATAATTCAATTATACTTTTATCTTTTGTATGATGCAGTCTTTAAAAGATGAATTTACTCTCTTGGTTCAAACTTCAGGCACTTTTTTACGTAACTGTTCTACCTAACATGCCTTCTTGGTCTTTTATTATGACTATAGCTCTGCGCTATTTTTGTGGCTTGACCTAGCACTTAAGCAACCGTTCTGTTCCAAACGAGACTGGGAGAAAAGTGAAGCCTTTGTAGCTGAAGAAGCTTCATTTCTCAATGAGGGTACTGCAGATCAGAAGAAATGATGGTGACATCATAAGCCAAGGAGTGTAATTCTTAAAGCCCTTCAAAGCTCAAGAATACTGTTTGTAGAGCAGATTGTGACAGCCTTTGTAGATGATTAATAGGTGTTGCAGGGGGTGTTATGCCTAAAAAAACCCTGCAAAACTTATCTGATCAGACATGACAAGGAAGGGGGAAAAAAACTGTGTCCTGAGAGCAATTTTGTCATAACCTTTTTAACTATCTTTAAAATGTTTTTATACCCTATTTGTTAGCCCAAAGGTTCCCAGAGCACACAAAAAATCTGAAACCAGTTTCCTTTTGAAAAAATATTACTAAACTTTATTCATATATATATATAGAGAGAGAGAGAGAGAGAGAGAGAGAGAGAGAGAGAGAGAGAGTATATATAGTATAATATACACATATACACATACTATCTATCTATCTATCTATCTATATAGCGTATCTACACACACACACACACACACACACACACACTAAAACTCTAAAACAACAAAGAAGGAACAGTCAAAGCAATTTCCAAAGTAGGCTACTGACAGCCAGGTTTAAACACATGAAAATACTAAAATACTGCAAAGAACTGGGCAACTACAAAGCCTTCATCTGGTGCCAAAAAAAAAGTCAAATGAGGTGAGATTTCCTTGGAAGGTCATTCCAAAGTCAGGGTGCTACAGTAGAAAGGACCTTGGATGTTCACACAGTTTACTTTCCAAGCTAGGAGAATACCAAGGGGGACTTCTGAGGATGATTTCAGGATCTAAACTGCTTCATGCAAGAAAAGATGGGCCTTGAGCTACTGTGGCCCACAGCCATATCTCTGGACCGTGGAGGAGGAATATGTGACCTCCAGATATTGTTAGACTGCAATCCACATCAATCCTAGTCAACACAACCAATGGCTCTGTTACCCTGATTTCTGGGGGTCCCGGGAGGGACACCTAAATGTGCTAACAACAATGGGGAGGGAATTAGCAAAGAGCACTAGTTGGCAATGCGAGAGGCAGGGTAACGTAGCGAGATCTTGAACCCTATGTCTATGGGGTCAGGCCGAGTCAGTGATAAGGCAGAACTTAATAATAATAATTGTTTTATTGAAACACAGTCAAACATGTGTATGCAACACACTCACACAAAGAACTATAGAAATAAAATGTAGGAGTTGGATAGAGGGATTTTGAGAGGAGGTTTGGTATGGGAAATACTATACCTGTCCTGAAGCCCGGTAATAGCAAAGAAGCTGGGGAGCGTGGATTCTCAGCACGTGGGGCTCAGGGGAGGCTCATCAAACAGAGAAGTGGCAAGTCGGGAGGTAAGTCACGAGCGATCCAACGAGACACTCAAAGTCAGGGGTTCTTATAGGGAAAATTGTGGCCGCAGGCTGGTCCGTACTTGGGGATAACAATGAGTTTGGGGCTGGAGACAAAGCCTCCGAAAGGTCAGTTCTTTAGATGATTGAATTATGACCAGATTGTCAATAGAGTAGCCAGTATGCAAACGCGGAGTGTTTCTCTCAAGTTGTATAGTCTGTTCATCAAGCTGCCTGCGCGGGGCAGGGGATCTTTTGTAAGTAGCGTGCATACATAATGTGGTACTTGCCTTGAGGTCTCCTGAAGCTGCATTCGGCAGTGACTGGCCTGCCTGGATTGGGATTTGAATGGTTCGGCTATTGTCGGCCGCGCCTGTGTGCGTGCTTGTCCGGGGGCCTCGCAAGCACGTGGAGAGGAATGGGTACAGAAGGCCAAATTATTGATATCAAATGATATCTTAATATCCCACAAGCTCGGGCTAGAAACAGCGGTAACAGCAGTTGCGGTCCAACAATATCTGGTGGACTAAAAGTTCTCCATCCCTTCTGTAGACTTGAGCTGTAGTTCACTGCGTCACTCCTGGAGAGCAAGGCTCAATGAGAGCAGTTGAGACCTACTTTTGAGAAAGCAGATATAGCATGGATGGGCAACTGCAGAACAAGTGGGATATCCAGGTGGGTGTTTATCTTTGCAACTTTTTCGTATTCTAAGGTTTATTACTGCTTTGGTGGGTTGTTCCTGTGCTTTCACTTTGATATTGCTTCTAAATGTGCTCATGCCAGAGTAGACTAAGTATTAAATGCACTTATGCATTTAAATTTCCAGTTTGTTTGTTTTTAAGAACAGTTTAGGACTCCAAGAGGGCCAGATTCAGCACCAGGGCTTGGAGGTCTCTACCCCGATTTAAAAAGTGCTTAAGCGTGTTCAGGATGCCTCACATAGATTATATTTTATTAATCTGTTAAATCCCAAAAGAGCTCTCACACAGTGGAGGGCAAAGGCTTATTCTGTGCTGTCCTAGAGGGCATGGGCTTAAGGATAGGAGAGTAGATTGCATTTGAGTTATGTGTGATTTTTAGAACCTTGCAATAATGCATACGTTACTCTAATCCCAAAAGAAAATAAAGATCCCATAGGTGTCAAGAATTATTGATCCATTTCTTTACTCAGTGTTGATTATAAGATTTTCACATCTATTTTAACAGAAAAATTAAAGAAGATTCTAGAAGGACATATTCACAGTGACCAATTAGGTTTTTTCCCGAAAAGATTGCTAAGAACCAACATTATAAACATTCTAAATCTAATTGAACATTACAATAAACATCAAGATTGAAAATTAGGACTGATATTCATTGATGCAGAGAAAGCCTTTGACAACATCAATTGGCAATTTAAAATCTTAAAAATAATGAATTTAGGACAATTATTAAATAATTGGATTAAAATTTTATATGAAAGCCAGACAGGACAAATCCTGCTTAATGGAAAGAAAACTAGAACTTGTTCAATTAAGAAAGGACTCGCCAAGGATGCCCACTTTCTCCTTTACTTTTATTAATAACATGAGAAATTCTAAACAATAAGATAAGAAATAAAAGGAGTATATGTCAAAGGCAAAACATACAAAGTCTGAGCTTTCATCAACAATTTAGCGATTTCACTGGATGATCCTTTAAAAAGTATACAGAGATTACTAGAAATAACTGAAAAATATGGCAAAGTGGCAGGTTTAATAATAAAAGAGAGAAAAAACAGTGATGGTAGCAATAAAATTAACAAACAAAAATCAAATTTCGAAGTAGAAAAGAAAGTAAGATATCTGGGCATATACTTAACTAAGAAAATTTCTGAATTATTGAATCATAACTATTAAAAAATGGAATGAAATCAAAAAAGATCTTTAAAGACAGGAAAAATTAAATCTATCATTCACAAGAAGAATGTCAGTGAGTAAAATGAACGTGCTCCCCAAAATGATTTTCTTGTTTCAAAATGTCTCAATTATATCAAACAAATCATCCTTCAAAAATGGAATAAAGATTTATCCAAGTTTCTTTGGGCTGGAAAGAAGCCCAGAGTAAGATGGAAAGTGATCTGTGATGCCAAAGAGGTACGTGTGTGTTAGGTCTTCCTGGTTTAAGATTACAACAAAATACATGGACTGGTTTTTGGATATTGGACTGCATATTGCTCCAAAACAAAAGAACGCTACAACTTGAAGCCTTCAATTTATAAATGGGATGGCATGCTCTTATATGGTATCAGAAAAATAAAGAAGTGAAAGAATTTAACAACCATCAAATGAGAAGACCCCTCCTCAAGATCTGGAAGAGATATAAAAGATGAATTGTACACTAGAATACCGCACTGGGTATCCCCTCATGAAGTATTTCATAGAAATGAAAAAACTGCCCAAGATAAATGGATAACTTAAAAAGATCTGACCAAACAAAGTAGGGGAAAAATTACAGCTCAAAACAAGTGATGAATTACTAACAGAAGTAATTGATCGTTCATGGTTATTATATAAACAATTGTCAGCAATATTCAAAACCAGTTCAGATTCTGAAGGCCTAAAATATAATAAAACAGAATGTGATGAAATTGTATATTCAAAAGAAAGTCATGTGATCATTATGAACTTCTGTTAAAAGCAGACATGGAATCAGAAGTAATAAAAATACATGATTAACTGGGCACAGATTTTCAGACACACAATTCAGATAGAACGCTGAAGCAAGAAGATGGAATATAAATGTAAAATTTATTAAATGCCATCATTTGTGAGAGAATTATTTCAAAATGTTTTACAGGTGGTATCTAACACCAGAAAGAATTGGAAAAATGGAAAAGACAATGAATGATAAATGTTGGAAATGCCAAGAAGAAAAAACAACCATCTATCATATGTGGTGGCTTTGCAACAAAACTAGAAAATTTTGGGAACAAATCTGTATGACAATAACTGTGAAATTTCCAATAAAACTGGAAATATATTTATTACATATGTTAAGTGCCATACATGATCAAATTGTGAAGGAACATAGTAAAATATTACTCTATATGATAACATCTGCCAGAATCATCTGTGCCCAAAAAATGAAAACTGATCCACTTTCATCAGGCTATTAAAACTATATGATTTGTTGGAAAAGTACAAGCTGACCATATTACTGAGTGAAGGGAAAGATAAAATGTTAGACAGCTTCAGAAAAGACTAGGAATATTTGATTGAGGTTTGTTTGAGGTTAGATACGGTCTTAAGTCTCCAGCTTCATGGTTTAGATCCAGAGCTTGGAAAAGTAATTCTTTGGACTTTAGCTACCCAAATCCTCCAGCCATTATGGTTATTGCCACTGCTGGCTGGGTGATTTGAGGATTTGTTTCCCAAAAAATTGTTGTGTATTAGTGGTACTACTACCTCTCTGCAAGGGATGGAACAAAACCTGAAATCTCTCACTGAAGGTGGTCTAGTGGATTCATGGCACAGAATAGATCTGAACTGCAGGCTTCATGATCCCTAGCTTGGCATGGCTGTTGTTGGTTTGCATGGCAGCGAAGTGGTGAATCCACTATGAGGTTTTCCTTTGAATTTTCGAGGAGCTGTCCAAAGTGCCGAATACAATTCTCAAAATAGATTCAGTACTATGGAAAAGTTTTAAAGTTCAGCCTAAAAGCCCAAAGCAGACTCATGCCCCACTGACATGGGAGGCAACAGCTACCACTGCCAGTTTGCTTTCTGAACTTAAGGTTCAGAGACCAGAGCTGTCTACAGTGGGATTTGGGGGTGCAATTGCTCAAGTGGTCAGAAAAGGACACTTTTAGCAAGAGGCGTAGTCATATCTACAGCTGCCTACTCTTTGTTTTTCCTCCTGTGCCTTTAGCAGGTGCATGCACTGATTAACATCACCACAACTCTCAGCATGCTGCCAGTGTGTTTTGCTTTACGAAGGACAGTTCTGTACTTGGGCTATGGTGTAGTAGTTTGTTGAAGTAGGACTCTAAGAGAGTCCTTGGGCAGTTCACTGTAAGATGAAAGCAATGGCAAACCTCCTTGGAATAAATCTGGCCAAGAAAACCCCATGAAAGGATTGCCATTTAGGAGCCAGCACAGTGTAGTGGTTTGAGTGTTGCACCAGGACTCTGGGATACCCAGGTTTGAATCCCCAGTCAGCCACAGAAACCCACTGTCTGACCTTTGGTTAAGTCACATTCTCTCAGCCTCAGAGAAAAAGAATGCAAACCTTTTCTAAATAAATCTTGCCCTATGATAGGACCACCATAAGTCTGAGTTAACTTGAAGGCACACAACAACTATAACTTGTTTGAAGTGCTGGCCAGTTCAAGCCTGCTTTAAAGTCAAACAACCACTGCCATTAACAAAACCTCAGCAACAGACTAACCAGGCACACAGCTCATTCAATCACAGTCTTCCCCACTGTAGCAAAATTGTAGTTTTATTTCAATTATCATGAGCAAATAGCATCAAATGTGTGTTTTTATTTGTCCTCTTTTTGGGTTATGATGGGGCAATAGACTGCCAAGTGTCCAGGAGGCTTCTGCAGCTGTGTCTGGTATGCAGAAATCAGCAGGTGACAATGGATTGATTCAGAGGTAATATTTCTGAATCCTGACCTTCCAAACTGTAGATTGTGCTTGACTACTTTTCTTCTTCCCCTTTCTTCCTTTTATGGTACACAAATTCCCTCTCTTCTGCACTGGTGACAGCAGTCTAAACTTTTCTGACACATTTGACTCAGGCAAACTATGTATTGCGCACATTATGGTTTGCTTCTGAGAAATAAATATCAGCATTCTCTGACAGGTACCAATAGGCTGAGGAAAGATTCTTGAAAAAGAAGCTGAAAAATAAGAAACCAAGTGTTATCATCATGAAAAGAAGACTTTGTGCTTTTTCCTTTCACCCTAGAAAGGATCGGCATGGCTGATGGTGAGGGCTAATGGGATGTGTAGTGTAGCAACATCTAGAAGGCCACTGGTTTCTCATCCTTAATTATACTCATCTTTCCTCTAAGGAACACAAAGTGGTGTGATGTACCATGATTTTCCCCCATCCAGCCCCATTTTACCCTCACAATAACCTTGGGAAGTAGATTAGGCTAAAAGAAAGGGGCTCACCCAAAACCTCTCAGTGAGCTCCATGGGATTTGAATCTGAGTTTCCTTAATCTTAATCCAGCATTAAAACCAGACTGCTATCGAGAACTTTGAAAGGGAATGGAGAGAAGTTTTGGATTGGATAAAGACATAATATAAGAAAAGAAATAAGAATAGAGCAAGATTGTAAGTAATGCAATGTAATAATGTAGCCAGGTAAAATAATAATGTAACAATGTAACAAGGTAGTAAGGTAACAAAGCAATTGTCTAACAATGTAAGATGTAACAAATCCCTTGAGTAAGCAACAATTCTATATGAATGGAATGGATACACGCAGATTCAACTGGACAATAAGCTTGGAATAATAAAAATATTTTTTTAAAAAAACAGATTGATGTCCTCTAGATATGCTAGACCACAGTTCCCATCATCCAAACTGCCATGGCAAGTTGCTGGCTGAGGATGATGGCAGTGGTAGTCCAATACATCAGGGGCACTATGTCTAGGTAGGTTGTTCTAACCACTATACCACACTAATCCTTACACATGATTATATCTGCAATCCCATACCAGTTAATTGCCAGCTCCTGTAGAGTTCAGTAGAGCAAAAATGCATTCAAAGTTCATTTAGGATCTTTGGTAGTACCCATGTTGCAATCCTACCTATGAAATATATCCCACCAGACATTTTCCTGGAAGTCTTCATCAGAGACCTACTACCAATTAAATAAAGTGAATCTTCTAATGCAGAGGTGGGCAATTTGTGACCCCCCCCCCAAAACTGTTGATCTGTGACTCCTGTCAGCCTGAGCCAGCATGATGTGTGTGAGCTGTACTTCAATATTTGGAGGGCCATACATTCCTGATATCTGTTCAAATGAAGCCATCTTTTTGGAAAAATTATCCCCAGATAGTTTAACTGCTTGTAGTCCCTCCTGTATCTCCCAAAGGAGAAACTTCTCACGGAATTCAGTGAGCCTTTATTATAACCGCTTCTCTATTATATCCTCACAATTTGTTATTGCCATGTGACTTCAAGTGTGTGGTTGGTATTGTCAAATCTTTCCACTTTCGTGCATATGTCAGTCTTGCTGTGGTGATCATATATTGCAGAAGTCTTCCATGATCTTTTTCTATCTGTACAGTTGGCCCTCCAGATTTGTTAGGGTTAGGGGTACAGGACCCCCACAAAATTGGAAAAAAACACAAATATCAAAATGTGCATGTCTGTCTGTGGGAACAGAGCCAAGGCATGGTGGGGAGAGCAGCACCCAGGATCCAAACTAGGTCAGGGAATGGAGAAGGAAAGGGAATGGGTTGGCATGGTGGCCCTATACTTTCTCTCTCACCCATCTCCTTCCCTAGGTGTGGAGGGGCATCAGGAAAGGATTTGTAGTGCTGAGAATTTGGGCTGTGAACTGTCTTCAGCTGGCCAGGCTGGTGGAGGAGGGGGATGTCCAAAGGCAGGTTTTTAAAGTGCTTCATGGCCTGATTGGAGTCAGTGAGAGGAAAGTTTCCCCCAGAAAAGAAGCATTGGAAGTGAGGGGATAGCTGTTGGAGAAATTCACAAATAATCAAATCCATGGAAGTAAAACTCAAATGTGGAGAACCAACTGTATATCTTTAAGCCCCCCCCCCCCAAATCTCAGATTTCATTTGGAAATTCTTTTCAAAACCCTTTGCAACGATGTATGTATTTGTATCTAAAACTTTTTAGCTTTCTCACAAGTCCACCAGGCATGATAAAATGTCTCTTCTTGTTTTTCCACATTGCCAACATGCATTAGCAACATCTTTACACATCTTAGACCAGTGGTTCTTAACTTGGGGTCTGCAAAGCCCTCACATGGGTCCAAGAAGCCGTGCTGCTGGACGCCAACAGCAGTGGCAGCAACAGGGATGTGGCAGTGGTGGGGGAGCCTGGGTGCCAAAACTGTTCCCTCATTTGCAAATGAGGTAGCAGTTTCGGTGTGTGCACAAACCTGCTGCCGTGTCCTTTTCGTCAGGGATATGGCAGCAGGGGGAGTGGGTCTCAAGGGACAAGGTGACAGACATGTGCACAAATTGAAATTACTCCCTCATTTGCAAACGAGAGAACAGTTTTGGTGTCCACAGACACTGTGCTGCTGCGTCCCTGACGAAAGGGACATGGCGGCCGGCCACATGCATGGAAAGGGACATGGCAGCAGACGTATGTTAGCAAATACTGGAGCAATTTGGGCACACTCACACACCTGCTGTCTTGTCCCTCAGCACCCACACCCCCTGCTGCCACATCCCTGATCAAAGCAACACGGTAGCAGGCATGTGCACATATCCAAATTGCTCCCTCTTTTGAAAATGAAGGAGCAGTTAAGGCACCTGCACCCCACCACCCCCGTGTCACTGAAAAAAGGGATGCAGAGGCAGGCATGTGTGTGTACCCAAACTATGACTCTGGAACGCAGGGTTTGAATCCAAACTTGGCCATGGAAACCCACTGGGTGATGGCAGGCAAGTCACATTCTCTCAGCCTCAAAGAAAGGTAAAAGCAACAAATCTTGCCAAGACAACCCGCATGATAGGTTGGCCTTAGGATCTCCATAACTCAGTTCTCAAAAGGGAGAAAATAACCTCCCCCTGTCAGCAACACTTTGTTGTTGTGCTCCTTCAAATTACTTCTGATTTAGGACGATGCTGAGGTGAACCTATCACAGAGGGTTTTTTTTTTTTTGCAAACGTTGTTGAAGAGGGGTTTCTTTTTGCCTTCCTCTAAGGCTGAGAAAATGTTTCTTGCCCAATGTAACCCAGTGTTTGAGTGGGAATTTGAATCCTAGTCTCCAGAAGTCTTCAATAGATGAATACTTGAATATTAAAATAATTTTTGAATATTTAAATCTAAATTTAAATATTTAAATCTTGAGTTAAGTCTTGGGGGTTCCCAGCAACAAATTATATTTACAGGGGGTTCCCAGATAAATAAAAGGTTAGACAATTTCTCAGGAATCAGATACAATGATACATCATTTTATAAAAATTCTCTTGAAGATTTTAACAAACAAATTTTAAACCTTTTATCTACATATGTGTTCACTGTTCCATCTGTATGCTCAAATTGTTTATCCCATTTAAACATAAACTCTTTAATCCATTCTTCTTCTTTATTAAATTTGAACAAACATTTCTACATGCGACCTGGGAATCAATGTCCTACTTCTTCCTTCCCAAAGTCCGGGGGGGGGGGGGGGGCTTTAAAAAAAAGGTGCAAGAAGGGCACACACCTTGATTTAAAAGAGAATCATGCTTTCTAGAATACAAATCTCTGTTTTAACAACAGAACAAAACAAAAGATTCTGAGGTTGTAGGGTACAAAATGGACAGAAACCACGTGGCCCAGGGTACAGGCTACTTGAAGGATTGTATCTTCCTATATGAGCCTGCTTGAGCTTTTACGATCTTCAGGAGAGGCCCTTCTGTCTGCCCGCTGTGTTCCTAGGTTTGTTTGGTCAGCACAAAGGAGAGGGCCTTCTCAGTGGCTGATCCCAGACTTAGAAATTCCCTCCCTTGAGAAGTTAAGATTGTTCCCTCTTTGCTGTTTGGCTGGCAAATGAAAACTCTCATATTCCATCAGGCTTTTAGGAATTTTTTGAGGTGCTGGTGTTTCTGCAGCATGTCCTAGGTGCCGAGGATATCAAGAAGCAGCTGAGGTAGTAAATTATTGTCATGTGCTACAGAAAAATTGACTCCTCCTAGAAGTACAATGGAATGCTCTCAGATGGAATAACTGCAAGACAATATAGTCTCAACTATCTCAGCTCTTACATTGCCAAAGTAAAACAATTGACTTGAGTGATTTCCATTACCAACCCAGTGCAGGAAGAATTAAATCCATACTAATGACATTAGGCAACCTGTTTTTCCTACTTGACTCTTACAAATGAGCAAATTCTTATGGTGAATTCATTACATTCAAACTGCTAAGAGTTTTCAAAGAGGAGATAGTTCATGATCTCATGACTTCTCTAGAAAAGTGAAAAGCAGCTATGCATGTGAAGATAAAGATGTTAAAAACTCATGCTGTAAAAGCCATAATTCTTCTATTTATGGCAAGAGTGAAGAGTTTCAGTGTACAGTAATTCAAAGGGGGAAGCTAATCTTATAAATAAAGAGCTTATAAATTTAAAGAAAAAACTTATGAACATTAAGACAAAAACTCAGACACAGCCTTGTAGTACTGATAATGACATAGGATATTTGCAACAACTTAATACTCCAGCCTTATTGAGTTACTTAAATACCAATTTACCTCAAGTTACTTCCTTTTAAATCAAAACTGTATTAAGTTGCAAGCTCATTGTCTTGATCTTCTAATTAGTGGTAATGATTTGGATAGTGATTCTCTGAGAACTTTGACCCATTGTTACCTCAGAAGTCACAGCAATCACATGCAGTTGTTACTCATAACAAATGGATTTGCAAACAAGATAATACTAAGACCGGCTGCATTGTACTACAAACTGGGGAGGCATCCCCATTAGCAACAAAAACCCCAAACCCCCTTTTGTTTGTAACGGAATTTAATCTACCAAGGAAACAGCCTTTGTTACCTAAACAGCCATTGGATAAGGTAAAGGATGTACGAGGATCTTTGCTTGCTGGAGACCCACAGTTTGCTGCTCTTGCTGCATTGATTTCAGCTGCTTTTACTGATCAGAGGTTGGAGACGGAAAAGTCGATTTTGGATGATATGCCACTAGATATGCCACCCAGGAGGAGTTGCTGTCTCAATTACTTGGACCATCACCCAGTGAGAATCAACTGCCTTTGGTAAATTCATTTACCCAGGCAACAGTTGACAATGAAATTGCCTGACAACAAAAAGCTCAGTGTAAGATTGCCCTTCTAACTTAGAATGTGCCTGGTTGGGCAGGGTCTATCAGAGACCCCAGTTTCACTGTCTTACTATCCTATTCTGATATTATACTGATTCAGGAAATTTGGTTCACTGGAAAACTGTCATTAAATGGATTTCATTCCATTTCTGTAAGGGCAGAATCAGGATCAAGGTATGAAAGAGCAAGAGGGAGTTTAAGAATCATAATTTCTACAACTTTACATGCTACTATAAAGGCCCTTCCCCAATTTAAAACATATGCCATGATAATGAAAATCCAATTTAAATCCAGTACCCTGCTGATAAGAAATGCTTATATGTCTCCAATGAGGCAGAAAACTCAGATTAGTGCAATGTAGGCCGAACTTGAGCCGCAAGCCATTTCCACACTACACTCTTATAGTGCTATTATTCCACTTTCGACATCCTATGGAATCCTGGGGTTTGCAGTTGAGGGAGGGGTATTTAGAATTCTCAGCCAGAGAACTCTTTGGCCTCAGTAAACTACAAACCCTAGAATTCCACAGGATGTTGAAGGTGGAATAATAGTACTAGAACAGTGTAATGTAGAAATGGCCATATGTTGCTGATCTTATCATGAAAAATTCAAATCCATCTGTGGTTTTGGGGAGTGACTTGTATGCTAGATTTGGTCCTAATGATAGCACCTTGTATTTCCAGCATAACTGCCCCTTCCCTAGTTAGAGGAAGATGGAGTCCTCTTGACACATTGCTCACAGGGATCAGAAGTCGAACTACACAGGCTTGTGTTTGGCTCAAACAATTTTTAGGATAAATTTTTATATAGCAAATGGTGCTATGGACAGAGATCATCCAGCAGAATTCACTTATTTGACCAGATCCCGAATGAGTGCAATTGGTGATATAATTGCATCTAGGGATTTTCTTATGTATGTCAAAGATCTGGAAGTTATCCCTAAGTTTGATGGTGATCATTTCCCAATTATTCTGCAGTTAAACAGTTTAATATAAAAGCCACCGGATGAGGATTTTTATCAATTTCCCTTTATGTTAGAAGGAAGAGCTTTTTGTAGAGCTAAACAAGCGAAATGCCAAGTGCAGAATGAACTCAGGCTTGCTAGAGACATCAAAATAAAAAGGGCTTTTTTAGATATATTCGCAGCAAAAGGAAAAAGAAGGAAATGATAGGGTCACTGCATGGAGAAGATGGCCAATTAATAACGGGGGGGTGGGGAGTGATAAGGCAGAACTACTCAACACCTTCTTTGCCTCAGTTTTCTCCCAAAAGGATAGAAATACTCAACCTGGGGGGTGGGGAGCAGGTGAGGAAGTGAGGGAAATGGAGCACAGAATAAGTAGAGAGGTAGTACAGGAATATCTGGCTAAACTAGATGAATTCAAGTCTCCAGGGCCTGATGAATTATATCCAAGGATATTAAAAGAACTGGCAGAAGTTATTTCTGAACCACGTGCAGTGATCTTTGAGAACTCTTGGAGAATAGGACAAGTCCCAGCAGACTGGAAGAGGGCAAATGTTGTCCCCATCTCCAAGAAGGGAAAAAAGGGGACCCAAATAATTATTGCCCGGTCAACCTGACATCAGTACCAGGGAAGATCCTAGAGCAGATCATTAAACAGTCAGTTTGTAATTACTTAGAAAGCAATGCCGTAATCACTAAAAGTCAACATGGTTTTCTCAGAAATAAGTCATGCCAGCCTAATCTTATCTCTTTTTGCGATAGGGGTACAAGCTTGATAGATGAAGGGAATGCTGTAGACGTGGTATATTTTGCCTTCAGTAAGGCCTTTGACAAAGTTCCCCATGACATTCTTGCAAAGAAGCTAGTGAAATGCAGGCTGGACAGGGCTACTGTTAGGTGGATTGGTAATTGGTTGACCAACCGAACCCAAAGGGTCCTCACTAATGGCTGCTTTTCATCCTGGAGAGAAGTGACTAGTGGGGTGCCACAGGGTTCTGTCCTGGGCCCAGGGCTATTCAACATCTTCATCAATGACTTGGATGAAGGAGTAGAGGGCATGCTGATCAAATTTGCAGATGACACCAAATTGGGAGAGGTTGCTAATACCCCAGAGGACAGGATCAAATTTCAAAATGACCTTGACAGATTGGAGAGCTGGGCCAAAGCTAACAAAATGAATTTCAATAGAGAAAAATGTAAGGTCGTACACTTAGGTAGAAAAAATGGAATGCACAACTATAGGATGGGGGACATGTGGCTGGATAGCAGTATGTGTGAAAGGGATCTAGGAGTCTTGGTAGATCACAAGCTGAACATGAGTCAGCAGTATGTTTTGGCAGCCAAGAAAGCCAACGCAACTCCTGGTTGCATCAATAGGAGTATGGTGTCTAGATTGAGGGAGGTAATGGTGTGACTCTATTCTGCATTGGTTAGGCCTCATTTGGAATACTACAACCAGTTCCGGGCACATCAATTCAAGAAGGATATCGACAAGCTGGAATGTGTCCAGAGGAGGGCGACCAAAATGGTGAAGTGTCTGGAAGCCAAGCCCTATGAGGAACAGCTTAGGGAGCTGAGTATGTTTAGTCTGTAGAAGAAAAGGTTAAGAGGGGACATGATAGCCATGTTTAAATATTTGAAGGGATGTCATGTTGAGGAGGGAGCAGGCTTGTTTTCTGCTGCTCCAAAGACTAGGACAAGGAGCAATGGATTCAAGCTGCAGGAAAGGGGATTCCAACTGAACCTCAAGAAGAACTTCCTGACAGTCATTGCTATCCAGCAGTGGAATGTGCTGCCTCAGAGTGTGGTGGAGTCTCCTTCTTTGGCGTTTTTAAGCAGAGGCTGGATGGCCATCTGTTGGGAATGCTTTGATGTGTGTTCCTGTATGGCAGGGGGTTGGACTGGATGGCCCCTGGGGTCTCTTCCAACTCTATGATTCTGTGATTCTGGATGGACCTCTAATCTAAAACAACTTATTGGCCACAGATCATTTTCAGTGTCTTCAACTTGCCTTGATATCAACTAAGCTGCCAGGTGTACTTCTAAAGAATTATACCATACTTACCTGAGAGCTACACCAGTATTTATCAGGTAATGGTAACACACAATTGAGATTACAACAACATTACTCTTAAACCATGGTTTGATAAGAACTGTGTTAAAGCCAAAAAAGGTGTCACTGCTATTAATCAGGCCTTTGTAACTAACACCTCATCAGTAGCTGTATTGGAACTCATTCAGAAGAAGAAACGTACAAACAATTACTGGAGCATAAAAAGAAAGAAGTCATGAAGAATGATTGGTCACTTCTTATTAAGACTGCTAAATCCAATGACTCAGCTCTTTTTCTGGCATATCACATCAAGCTTGCAAGGTAGTGGCTTTCCTAAGGTGGACTATCATATTCCTCCAGATATTTGGGAGGGGTATTTTCCTAACTGTATACAGATACTGTCACCTTCTATGCCCTTAAGAAGGACAGCTTCTTCTGCCCTTCCGGTCGCATGGCGGGCGCAAGCGGCTGCTCGGAAAGAAGCTGCGCAATGGCGCGGCTCCGAGCAGTCACCCGCTGGAATCCAGCCGCTTCTTTTGAGATCCAGAAGCGGCAAAACACTCCTCTGGTATTAGGGGTGTGGAAAGGGTCCGAAGGGGACCCCACAACTGGTGCGTGGCTCTACCCGGCTGGGGGAGCGGGAAGCGTCAGGGGGTCGAAGGACCTGGACGGAGCCAGCGGGATCGTCGCTTGAGCGGCACAAGCGCCGACAACGACTTTTAATTAAGAAATCAAGTTTTTAAGCTGAAAAGAATAAGACAACACAACCTGTTCTGGTCTTCACTTTGCGATTATTACAACAGAGCTGGCTTACAACGCTGTGCAGGAGTGAAGTAATGGAAGGACCCAGGAATGTGAGTGCTAAATGCTGAGCTTTCATCTTAAAGGGGCGGCTGAATTTAAAGAAAAGGCTAAGAGATATATCTGCTTTCTCACGATGAATGATGCTAATATTGGTAAGAGACTTTTGGTTTTTAATATGGACTTACACTCTAAAATGTCAAATAAATGAGCAGTTGGTATTGCCTTAAAGGAAAAAATTGGAGTTTCTAAAATGTAATACTCTTCATTTGGACACTGAAGTTTTTATAATACGTTATTTTAATATTCTGGTTGAACTGAGACGAGTGGAGTATTGGTTCTTTTGTTATGGATTTTGGACTTTAGAAGAATACCTGGAGATTTCTTTAACTTTTGTTTTGGGACTCTTGTTTCCTGACTTCTATTTAGATTGGGATTGTTGAGACTGCTGAGACTGTTCTTGAAGGTCATTTTAACAAAACATCCTCATTCCCATGGATGAAGCAGCCTGGAATTTAAGCGACTACGAAAATACAATGAATCTTCAGAAACAAACTCCAGGCAGTGAAGTCCAAGAAGGGAGGGAGGAACAAAAGGTGTTGGCACAGGGTTTTAAATATGACAAGTGAATGTATTTCAGCAATGTCAATTAAGCATATGTATGTGATTGATGTATTTTTACTTATTTAAATATTGGGATATTGTCAAAGAGTTGAAAGAGGTAATGAGACTCCTAAGTTTGTGATGGAAGGTACTTAAGTAGATACCCTTTAACCCATGGACTGAGCAGCTTGGAATTCAAGCGTCTATAAGAATACAAAAAATCTTCAAGATAATTTCGGGCAGCAAAGTCCAGAATGGGAGGAAAGGGACATTGAGACAGACAAGTTTACGATGGAAGTACTTCAAGCAAATACCCTCACACCTTTGGTTGGAGCAGCCTGGAATTAAAGCGACTTTAAGAATACAGTAAATCTTCAGGAAAATCCGGGCAGCAAAGACTTGGTGGGGAGGGGGTTTGTGAGGGAAAGTATTCAAGTTAAATACCCTCACTCTTTGGGACAGAGCAGCTGGGAGTATAAGCGACCATGAGAATACGGAGGGCTTTCAGATGTATTTCCGGGCTGCAAAGTCCCTGATGAGAGAGGGGAATGGGAAGTGGAGTCAATTACAGGGTTTTGAATTATGTGTGTTAGAACTGTACTTTGGCAATGTCAATTAAGCTTACAAATGATTGATATATCGACTTTTTTTTTGAAAATGAACATTATGATATTGTTGAAGGACAGAAGGGGTTGAATATGACTTAGAGTAGAGGTGGGAAACAAGATATCAAAATATAATGGAATCCAGGGAAAGAAGGTGAGGGACTGTTACAGTAATAATTGCTCAGACTTCCAGATATACATTGATAGACTTTTTCTTTTATAACAGTAATGACTTCAGTTAAGTAATGGAGAGTTGGTAGAAAATATATGAGAAGAAAATGTCGATTTGAGAAAGCAGAATGAAGTGAAAGCTGGGAACTGACAAGATGAAATGACAGTATTTTGAGTGAGTAGTAGAGGGAAATGCTTGTTCAAACAGTTGAGATTATCATTGTATTGTGATTCTAATGTAACATGTAGAGTGATTTGCGAGAAGTGAAGACCGGACCAGAGTGGAAGATCAGAAATAATGCATGTAAAACTACAATTTAAAGAATCTTTTTTTTTATTTTGTGAAATTTAATAAAATTATTATTTAAAAAAAAAAAAGGACAGCTTCTTTTGAGAAACAGGCAAATGACCAGACATTTCTTGGTTCAAAGGCTAGAGGCCAGATTTATTGAGTACAAAAGTATAAAAGTAAAAAAAATATATATAAATCTGCCTCAGCAGGGTGCCAGAGGTTCGGGACAAAGGCCGGAGGCGGGGCAAGGCCTTTTTACCCAGGTAAACAGCATACACACCCACTGCGGCATTTTTCCACCAACCACAGACCACCCGCCCCATATTAGGTAATGTCCAGAAACTTCCATCCATATAAGGAAATGTCCAGAGGGAGGCGCTTCAGGTGAGGTAGAGTCATGAGTCAGCAGACGGGAGGGGCTAGGACTCCTGTGTACGTGACTACCTCCTGGCTTGTAATGGAGATTGTCCTTCACTCACAATACTATTGTTGGAGAAGGAGGCTTTATTCAAACTATAGATAATCTCCTAATGTGACCACCAGTATCAGTGTCAGGAACGAACCACAGTCACAAGACTTTGCAAGAAAGCATAGTTTATTGGTAGTGTAGTACTCTGACTAACTTCAGTGCTCAGACTGAAAAAACAGGATAGAACAAAGCAGTTTATGCCCCAGACCCTCCCACACATTCATCCCAGGCTGAAGCTCCCTTATCTCTCTGCAGCTGTTTCCCAAACCGTGGTGCTAGCCTAGAATCTTCTTCCTTTGTCTCTACTACAACTACTCTAAATCCCATACTAGTAGCAGGCGCAACTAGCTGCCCAACAGTCTGCTCCTCCTCAGAAAAAAAATGATTAGTAAGCAGCTAAAAGTGGTTAGTTGGTAGGTTTGTCAGGGTTAGCAAGATGAAATTTATTAATTAGACCAGGAGCAAAAACATTATTAGCACAAATCCAGTCAGCAAACTGTTGTGGAAAATCTTTCCAGAGGACCAGGTACTGAAGTTTCCCTTATGAATGTGAGAGTCTAGGATGTCAGTGATGTTGCAGAGGTTGCTGTCAGCTGGTTCATTCTGCAATGTCACACATGCGGACAGCGCAAGCTTGATCAGACTGCAATGAAAAACAGGGTTAATTTCTTTGCGTTCATTTGTTAATTCTAATTCTACAGTCACATAATTTATGAGTCTTTTACCTGGGAATGGTCCAGTGAATTTTGGGGCAAGCTTGCAAGTAGGTCACAAACAGTTTAGTTTTTTTGTGGAAAGGTATACAAGGTCCCCAGTTTTTTTAAAAAATTATTTTTATTTATACCCATAATTTCAATAAAACATTTAGACTGGTTGCATACAATTCCAAGTACGTAATACAAATTAATACCATCTTATATCTTTATATAATCCATTTCCTTGGATTTGCTACCATAAGTTACCTATATATTCATCATATATCCCTTTCCCTAAAAAAACTTCCCTCTCCAAAATTTTTGGATTTACTTATTTCCATTTACTTATTTACTTATTTCCATTCTGTGCTTTAGCTTTTCTATAACTTAGCTTACATATATATCTCTACCTCTAATCTATATAATTAAATACTTTTAAATACTTGACATTTTACCTTTCTTTAATATACACTGGTTGAGATATATGTAATATAGATTTGTTTAACAGTTTATTTTAATACTCCTGCAATAGTTAATTCCCCCAACATCTTTTCTATACATTACAGAAATTATTATCTTTCTGGTCAGATAACATCAATGTTAATTTGTCTAACTCAGCTATGTCATACAATTTCAGAACCACTCTTCAACAGTAGGTGTAATAGTGAACTTCCAATATTGAGCTACTGTCAGCTGGGCTGCCATTATCATATACAATAAAATTTTCTTTTGACATTTAATTGTTGCATTTGTTGTGTCTCATCTATCATATTAAGTAAATATATTTGTAACCTCTTTAAAAACTTTCCATTCACAGTTCCCCATTTCCCCTCCAATTTTATTTATCTACATCCATGTATTTTCCACTGAAACTTCACTAACTTCCCTAATCAGTCTCTAAACTTTGTCTGAACTTGACTGTTTCTTCTGATTCTCGAACTTTTGTAGTGTTGCTTTGTTTAAACTAGGAGCACCTGCTTTCCATCATTGCACTTCTCCCTTTGTCTGTAACTCACTTCGCTGTACTGACCTGCTGGTGACTCACACGTTTACATTTAGCTTTTAAACAATGTCTGTGGAGAAACAAAAGACGAAGCAATCTTACCCCGTCCTTTTTAGAGTTAGCACCAATTGCGATGTTTTATTGGTACAATCCTCCCTCCATTCTCTTCTTTAAAAAGCAATGGTGAAACCTCCCCCAATCCTGGGACCATTGCAGGGTAATGGAGACTCTTTCCAACCACCTCAGCAGCCTCTGTGTCCAGATATCCTCCTCCAATGTTCTTTTCTTTTCTCTTCTGGGCACTGGTTGCTGGAATTTGGCCTATGTGAGCTCCTCTGAGCCTCTTTTCCCAAAGGGACATTTTGTCCTGTCAAATTAACTTTAGACAGACACTCGACCCTGCTAGGTGATCGCTTCTTTCTCTGTGCAAAAAGTCGACCTATCGTCCACCATTACTGCTGGGATTCAAGGTTCCCAGGTTTATAGTTAGGGGCAGGAGCCCATTTTTTGTCTGTTCTGGCCTTATGAGCTTTCTTGAATTTTTCAATGGAAGCTTGAACCTGGCCCCGGGCACCAGTAATATGAAATATCCAGTTATTTAAGACAACAAGATATTCAGTTGAAGTCAAAATTGGAGGGAGTGGTTTTGGTAGGAGTCCATTATTTTGAAGGGTGCTTTTCCAGTGGAAGCATGTACAGTTGAATTATAGGCAAATTCTGCATAAGAAATCAAAGAGGTTCAGTTATTTTGTTGAAAATGTACAAAGCAACGCAAGTATTGTTCAAGAGTTTGATTTGCCCTTTCTGTTTGTCCATCTGCCTGCAGATAAAAAGCAGTGCTCAGTTTTTGTGCTATATCTAAGGATTTGAGGAAACATCTCCAAAACTTAGAAGTGAAGATTGGGTCCTGGTCAGAGATTATGCATGAAGGGGTGCCATGTAGTCTCCAAATATGGGTGATGAATAGCTTGGCAAGTTTTTCCACAGTGGGTACTTTTTTCAGGGGTATAAAGTGACATTGTTTTGAGAATTGGTCAATTACTACATAATACTTGATTGCCTTCGCTGGGGGGTAGTCCTAGTATGAAATCTCAAGAAATTGAGTCCCAAGGCTTGGTGGGCGTAGGCAGAGGGTGCAATAAGCCTTGCAGCTTATTAAACAGATATACCAGCAGATCTTAAGGTTGTAGCTGGCTTGTACAGGGAGAAACAGTCTTTCAAATAGCCTGGACTTAATCCGTTTAGGGCTTTATAGGTCATAACCAGCACTTTGAATTGTGCCCGGAAACAAACAGGTAGCCAGTGGAGCTGTTTTAGCAAGGAAGTTATATGCTCCCAGTAACTGGCCCTGGTCGGCATTATAGCTGCTGCGTTCCGAACCCACTGAAGTTTCCAAAGGCAGCCCCACGTAGAGTGCGTTACAGTAGTCCAACCAAGATGTAGTCAAGCTGTGTGTCACTGAAGCCAGATCTGACATCTCAAGGAATCGGCACAGCTGGCGCACAAGTTTTAACTGTGCAAATGCATTCCCAGCCACTGCTGAGACCTAGGCACCCAGGCTCAGAGTTGAGTCCAGGAGAACACCAAGGCTGCGAACCTGAGATTTCAGGGGGAATATAACCCCATCCAGCAGAGGGAAAGTCCCTATTCTCTGATCTGCCTTTCGACTGACCAGGAACACCTCTGCCTTGTCTGGATTAAGCTTCAGTTTCTTTGCCCTCGTCTAGTCCATTACTGGCAGCAGACATTGGTTCAGGAGTGAGACAGCTTCTGTGGAATCAGATGGAAAGAAGAAATACAGTTGTGTGTCATTAGCATATTGGTGACACTGAACCCCAAAACTCCGGATGACCTCTCCCAGAGGTTTCATGTTGATGTTAAACAGCATGGGGGGGGGGACAGAACCCTGAGGGACCCCACAGGCCAACGGTCAGGGAATCAAACAGGAGTCCCCCAGCACCACCTTCTGAGTTCTCCCCTCCAGGAATGACCAGAACCACTACATAACAGTGCCCCCAAGTCCCATCCCAGAGAGTCAGCCCAGAAGGATACCGTGGTCGATGGTACTGAAAACTGCTGAGAGGTCCAGAAGAACCAACAGGGACATACTCCCCCTATCTAGTTCCCAGCATAGATCACCCACCAGGGCAACCAAAGCTGTCTCCATCCCATAACCAGGCCTGAAGCCAGATAGTCATAGGTTTGGGTACGGAATTCACATTTGGACAGTTTGACATACAATTGATTATCTATGATTTTTTGGAGCACCTTCCTCACCAATCTGATGTGCTCTGGAAGGGGTTTGCTATAGATGAGTATGTCATCAAGATAGACCACTACTCCTTGGTAAAGAAATTCATGCAGACTCTGTTTATGAGCATTCGGAAAATTGATGGACCCGACTTTAGCCTGAAGGGGAGAACAGCCCACTGATAGTTCCCAAGTGGGGTGGAAAAGCAAGTTAGCCATTTGCTGTCCTCTTTTGTTCTAATGTGATGGAAGGCTTCAACGAGGACAAGCTTAGTGAAGTGCTTTCCCTGAACCAGTTGTCCTTGGTTAGGGAATGGGATATGTCCTTGGTTAGGGGAATGGAATATGCATTTGAAATGCAGACCTGGTTTAGAAGCGAGCAGTTTACAATCAGTTCCCAGAAAAATACAGGAGAGGCTATGGAGGACTTTGATGGCTTAATAAACCCGTGTTGCAGTTTATCAATAAATTCATGCAAGGCTGTCATTTCTCCTGGGGACATTGGGTAGAGTTTGGGTTTGGGCAGTTCAGTACCTTCAATCACTTTAAATTCGCAGTCAAACTGCCTTTGTGGCAGCAGGTTAATTGCCTCCTGGACTTCAAAAATCTGCCTTAAGTCCCAATAGTTGGGGGAGGGGGATTTTAGCTTCCAAATCCTCTTGAGTTAGCCCCACTGTGACCTTTTCATTTATCTCCTTACTGGTGGGTTTCCACAGGGTCCTGGTGCCCTCCCTTCTTCCTCTGGGGGCAATCACCCCTGAGCACCAGTCTATTTTTGGATTGTATTTGCTCAGCCAATTGTGCCCAAGTACAACGTGCTTGGGCATGATCAGCTCACATTTTGAAGCCAATTTGTTTGGGAACTAAAAATTGTAGCTTCCCTTCTATTTCGCCCACATGTATCATCACAGGCTGGATGTGACTTTCCAGGGGCCCTCCTCACATCAGCTCTCCATCTATTTGAGTCAAATTCATAGTCTTTTTTCATGGCTTCATATCCCTGGGACACTTCTTTGGCCATGCATGGGTGCATCAAACTTTCACAACTCCCAGAGTCTATGATTGTAAAAAAGTAATGCTTGTAAAAGCATTTAACTCCCCTGCCAGTCTCTAATTCTATAGTCACATATTGATGAGGGGTTTTCTTAATCACATTTGAAGAGTCATCCTGCTCCAGGTTCCATTCCTCGCTAGATGAAGTTGAGCCGTAGCGAGGGCTCTCCCCCTTCTCACTAGCTTTTCCAAAACTGCTGGGGCCGGAGTGATGTGCCTGGGGTTTTGCAATCTCTCCTTTTTCTTGTGGCCAGCCTGGGTGTCATCTGGGAGGTTTTCTCTCAACTTTCAAGATTCCTTTCTTCTCACACTCAGCAGCCAGATGCCCTTCTCTTCACATTTTAGGCAGCTCCCATCACAAAGTTGGCACCTCCTCTCCTGCTCGCTCAGGGCAGAGGTCCATTTTCCTTCCAATGTCTTTTTCTCCAATCCGGTTTGCAGCTTGCATACATGTTGCACACTCTCTTTCCAAGCCTCCACCTCATTAGCCAGTCGCATCCACCCGAGGAGGGAAGTGTGTTGCCCTTGGGCCAGGCAATGATTGAAAATATCGGGCTGCAGCTCTTCTTTGAAGAATTCCATGTGAGTCACCTCTGACCACTCAGGAATTTTGGTGGTGAGTCAGCATAACTCTCATGCCTACTCAGCCACAGTCCTTTTCCCTGTTGAAGCTTACGCAGGAGGTTGCAGGAATGGTCTCGCAGGAAGGGGTCTCCAGACCTTTCCCAGATACTTGTCATAAACATGCCAAGATCTGCCGTCTCAGGGGCTCTCATGTCATAGAAGGAGGCTGCCCACTTTTCTGCCTTTCCATGAAGTGGCTGGCTGATGTATCTCACCTTTGCTGGGTCGTCGGGGAGGCTGTTCTTGAAATCAGCCATAAAATTGGAGATCACATTCATGAAGTAAGAGAGAGTCTCCCCATCATCGCTATAGGTCACCTTCAGCTTACAGAAGAGTCATTGTCCCAGCTGCTCATGCACAGGGCCTCTCTCTGGCAGTGGCACTGGTTGCTGTTGGCCCAGGGCAGCATCCTGGGAAGCCACTCCAACTCTGGGTCCCTGGCCAGCTGTGGCCTGGAGCAGAGCTGCCTCATACAGAGGAATCAGGGCTAGCCAGTCACTCAGGCCAGCACCCAATGATGCAAGCTCCTCTTTCAGGCTTTCCATCTCTTCATGCTTGTCTCGTAACAGCTTGCAGACTATGGCATCGCTGGCCTTGGAATCCCATCTGGTAGCTCACCAGCACACTTCTTGTCTGGTGTCTCCGCGCCAAGACCATGTCCTCCTCACCTCAGGCATGGACTCGGGTGGCCCAACCACCTTTGTCTGAGGATGGATGACAGGTGTTTGAGTTGGAGTTGCAGAAGCTTTATCTGCTTTGGCCTCTTCATTGCCTTGTCCCACTTGAGACATTCTCAAGGTGGTGATGGCTTTGAAGTATGTTCTGTCAGGAACAAACCACAGTCACAAGACTGTGCAGGAAAGCATAGTTTATTGGTACTGTAGTACTCTGCACTAACTTCAGTGCTCAAACTGAAAGAACAGAATAGAACAAAGCAGTTTAGGCCCCAGACCCTCCCACACATTCGTCCCAGGTTGAAGCTCCCTTATCTCTCTGCAGCTGTTTCCCACACCTTGGTGCCAGCCGAAAATCTTCTTCCTTTGTCTCTACTATAGTTATTCTGAATCCCATATTAGTGGCAGGTGCAACTAGCTGCCCAACAATCAGTGTCTGAAATTAATCTTCTTATAGCTCAATTAAGATTGGGGAAGGGCCCCAGAACAGGACTTACTTCTACCAGAGGCTATTAAAAATAATCTGGATTTCTAGGGTCCTACCCTGGCTTCCCTCTTCAACTACATTGACACATATGGACAAGTCCCTGGGGGCTGGTGGTCATTGTTCGTATTCGTAAAAAAGGGAAAATGGATGACCTGGCTAATTATAGACCAATTAGTCTACTTAATACAATCAGCAAGCTTTATGCAAGACGTTTACATGGGAAACTCTTGGATTGGTTGCAATAAGAAAGCATTCTTGCAGAGGAGCAAACTGGCTTTAGGGAAGAGCAATCTACTATTGATCAATGTTTAGTATTATATCACTTGATTGAAAAATACACCCTTTGTAATAAACCTCTCTGTATGTCACATTTTTTTGTTTTTTTTTATTTAAAAAAAAACACAAGACAACATTAACATTCATCCAAGCTCGTCAAAGATATAACACTTAATTATCTACATACATACCTAATATATATTCTATCACTTTAATTTCATTCTTCAATCACCCTTGACTTCCTGATTAAGCAATATTAATGTATCCAAAAGAAGAGGTTCGGGATGTCTGTCTATTGCATTTTAAATATTATGCTCCTGTGTAGTTACCATATTAAAAATCAATGTTCACCATCTTTATATCTCTCCACACATTTCTGAAATATATTCTCACACATTCCCAGTCTTTGGTAAATTCTTCAAGCTTATCTCCTCTTAATACATAAGTAAATAAGTAAGTAAATAAGTACGATTATCCATTTGTAGTATGTCGAAAAGCTTCATCCCCCATTGAGCTATAGAGGGGAGCATTTTTTGTTTCCATTTTTGGGCTAGCAACATTCTGGTAGCCACTGTCATATAAAATATTAACTTCCCAGCCTTTTTTTCTAAATCATCACTGATTATTGTAAGCAAATAGAGTTTAGGAGACATTTCAAAATGGAACCTTAAAATTTGTTCCATTTGAATATGGATCATATTCCAAAACTTTTTCACCTTTTTACAAGACCACCATTGATGAAAAAATGTGCCAACCTCAGAATCACATTTCCAACACTTATTAGGGAACAATCTGGAATAAAAGGCTAACATACACAGCATGCCAAGACATTAGAGAAAATGTTTACAAGATATATGTCACATTTATAGATTTCAAAGCAGTATTTGATTCCATATGTCAAACTATATTGTGGAGAAAATTGGAGGCATCCTCAATTGATAGACAATTACTTAACCCAGAGCTTTCTAAACTTTTCATGTTGGTGACACACATTTCAGACATGTGTCATTTCGCAACACAGTAATTTCAGTTTTAATAGCAAACTAAAGATGAAGAGATACAGACACATCCATAAATTGTAATAATAAAACGTATGGGGATACAACATCTCATGAAAACCTCTCATATATTTTTTAAAAAATATGAATTATAAATAATAACATACATTTCCAAGATTGTAGGCGACGCACCTACACATTTCAGGTGACACATTAAAGTGTCACATCATTTGGAAAGCCCTGACTTAACCTAACACAAATACTGCATGAAGGGACCCTTGCTTAAAGTAAGATATTATCCTCAGGGCCTAGAGCTATAAAAAAACAAGACAGGAATTAAGCAAGGCTGTATACTGGCACTACTCCTGTTTGATTTTTATATTAATTCTATGGTGAGCCATCTTCATAACATCAACTTTCATGCCCCAAAATTAGCTGAAAGAAACATTGCTGTGCTGTTTTATGCAGATGATGCAGCTATTCTTTGAAGAACACCTACTGGCCTTAAAAGAGCACTGAGAGCATTGTCTTGGTACTGTAAAGAGAACCATTCAGTTCTCAATTATGAAAAAACTAAAATTATGATATTTGCCAAAAAGCTTAGGGGATACTCTTGGAATATAGATGGTCACAAGATTGAACAGGTGACTTGCTTCAAATATCTGGGCGTAGTTTTCCATTCTACTGGAAGCAGGAAAGCTCTTGGGGATTATGTTGCCAATACTGCCTAGAGGAGTTCAATAACTATTAAAAAAAATTAGGGCAAGAGAAGGCCATTTCATTCTGGTAGCTCTCAAATTATTTGAAGCAAAGCCAATAGAACAAATGTTGTATGGTGCCCAGCTAGGCCCTTTCTCTAATGTTGTACCATTAGAACTTATAACAATCTAAATTTCTGAGATCAGTATTTCAGGTCCCCAAATGTGTTGCTAATGCCACTTTACAGTTGGAGGAAGGCCTTATAAAGATACAGGCTAGAGTGTGGATGTCCATACTCAACTATTGACTCGGATTATCATTTTCACGTGTTGGTCTTGCCCCATTAGTTATGAAGGACAAGTTTCAATCCAAATGGAGTCAATTAGTTACAACTAAAATTCTATCTTTGGGTCTCTCCCTTGACCTTCTGCTTAGCAAAATAGCTATTAAACTATGTATTACTGATACAGAGTGCCAAATGAATTAAGTTGGGCCCCTTTCCTTTCTTGCCAGCGAGAACAGTAGGTACCTTATAGCTTCTATGGCATATATAAGCAATCTAAAAGTACCTAAACATCAAAATGCCTTTGGCACGTTGTCATGTTCTTCTTTCAACTATTCTTAGAAAATCTTAAAATCATAGAGTTGGAAGAGACCATAACAGCCATCAAGCCCAACCCCCTGCTATGCAGGAACACACACTGAAAGCACCCCCAGCAAATGGTCATACAGCCTCAGCTTAAAAACCTCCAAGAGAAGGTGACTCCATCACACTCCAAGGCAGCATATTGCATTGTCAAATGACTCACCATCAGGAAGTTCTTCCTGCTGGTTCGGTGAAATTTCTTTTCCTGTACTTTGAATTCATTGCTCTGTGTCCTAGTCTCTGGAGCAGCAGAAAACAAGCTTGCTCCCATCTTCAACATGACATCCCTTCAAATATTTAAATACAGCTATCATGTCACTTCTGAATTCTTTTCATCAGGCTAAACATACCTAGCTCTCTAAGCCACTCCTCATAAGGCATGGTTTCCAGAGCATTCACCATGTTAGTTGCCCTCCTCTGGATACGTTCCAGCTTGTCAATATCCTTCTTGAATTGTGTTACCAGAATTGGACAAAGTATTTCAAGTGAGGTCTAATCAAAGCAGAATAGAGTGGTATTATTACTTCCCTTGATCTAGACACTATAATCTTATTGATGCGGCCTGAATTATATTGGCTGTTTTAGCTGTCACATCACACTGTTGACTTGTGTTCAGCTTGTTGTTGACTAACGGCCTTTCTGCACTACACTGTTATAGTGCTATTATTCCACTTTCAACATCCTGTGGAATTCTGGGGTTTATAGTTTACTGAGGCCAAAGAGCTTTCCGGCTGAGAACTCTAAATGCCCTTCCCTAAACTGCAAGCCCCAGGATTCCATAGGATGTTGAAAGTCGAATAATAGTACTATAACAAAGTAGTGCGGAAAGGCCCTAAGACTCATAGATCCCTTTCACAAGTACTGTTTTCAAGCCAGGTGTCACCCATCCTATATATGTGCATTTCCTTCTTTCTTCCTAAGTGTAGTACCCTACATTTCTTGCTGTTAAAATCCATTTTGGTACCTTTGGCCCAACTCTCTAATCTGTCAAGGTTAGTTTTAATCTGATCCCATCCTCTGGGTATTAGCTATCCCTCCTAATTTGGTGTCATTTGCAAATTTGATGAGCATGCCCTCTATTCTCTTATAGCACTGGGTCTAGGACAGAACTCTGTGGCACCCCACTAGTCACTTCTTTCCACAATGAAGAGGAGCCTTTGGTGAGTACCCTTTGTGTTCAGCTGGTCAGTCAGTTACAAATCCACCCAATAGTAGCTTTGTCTAACTCACATCTTAATACCTTGTTTGCAAGAATATCATGGGGGACCTTGTCAAAGGTCTTACAGAAATCAAGATACACTACATCCACAGCATTCCCTTCATCCACCAAGCTTATAACTCTATAAAAAAAAAACCAGATGAGATTAGTCTGGGCATGACTTTTTTGAGAAACCTATGTTGACTCCTAGTGATCATGGCATTTCTTTCTAAGTGCTTATAGGCTGTCTGTTTAATGATCTGCTCTAGGACCTTTTCTTGTAAGCTGACTGGGCAGTAATTGTTTAGGTCATCAGGCAGGAACAGTGCCGCAGCTGCAGGAGAGGTGCAAGGGCCACATGAAATGGCCATCTGGGCCAGATTCAGCCTGCAGGCCTTGTGTTTGACAGATGTGGTCTATTTAATAATCTGCTTTAGGACCTTTCCTGGTATTGATGTCGGGCTGCCTGTGCGATAATTGTTTTGGTCCTGTTTTAACCCTTTTTGAAGATGGGGACATTTGCCCTCCTCCGGTCTGCTGAGACTTCTCCTGATCTCCAGGAACTCTCAAAGATTATTGCCAGTGGTTCTGAAATTATATTGGCTAGTTCTTATAATACCCTTGGATGTAGATCATCTGCCCCTGGTGACTTGAATTCATTAAGAGTAGCCAGATATTCCTGTACTACCTCTTTACCTATTCTGTGCTGCATTTCTCCTATTACATCATCTGTTCCATATTCTCTGAGGTGAACACTGTTTTTCTCTTTGGGAAGAACAAGGCAAAGAAGATGTGGAGTAGTTCTGCCTTTTCTCCGCTTTCTCCTCACAGTAGCCATGCCATCTTCTTATTTTTCCTTTTGCTACAGACATAACAAATTAATTAATTAATTAATAAAAATTAAAAATCCCTTTTTATTTTTTTTAACCTCCCTAGCAAGCCTGAGCTTGGTTTGCCCTTTAGCTTTTCTAACTTTTTGCCTACATGTGCTGGCTAATTGTTTGAATTCCTCTCTGGTGATTTCCTCCTTTTTCCATTTCTTGTACATGAACCTTCTTGAAGGATTCTATAGAAGATCCCACATTTGGAGAGACATTGCCCCTGTGATTCTGGTTAAATAGAAGCAGTAGAACATGTCCTTTTTCAGTGTTTATACTATAGGGACCTATGTAGTGATCTTATTTTGCCAGCTGTCCACAAATATCCAGGACATTCAGAACAGTCATATGTTTCTTTACTGCTTTCAGATACCAATCCTATTATAACTTATACAGCGGCTAAATTTTCTGCAGTGGCAATTAAAATTCATTGGGTGATGACTTTTGCACCATGGATTAGTATAATGATTGTCTAGTTGAGCTTTCTTAGGACTAGTTGGGTTCTGTTATCAGAGAGATTAATACTTATCTGTATTTGTATCCTTAGGTGTATTTTTATTGGCATTTTATTGCTCTTAATCTGGTCCATGACCTTAATAAAATACGTATCTATCAGAAACTGGGACATTTTAAAAGCAGCTGAAAAAATTAATCAGGATTGTCCCTGCCAAACTGGGACAGTTGGAGGGTATGAGTTTTCAACAGCCCCTTCTGGGCACAACCTTTGAGGTAGGCTCAAGCATGGCCATCTTGCTAGAAAAAAATGTGCAATGCCAGTGCAGGGCTGTGTCTCACTTATTGCTTTCAGCCTGGACACTGGACCAGAGTGGTCAGGACTGCTGGCAAAAGTTCCAAATCAGTGTCTTTGGAGCTCTCTGGGAGCAGGCGACTTTCTTTCACCAAGGAAAGTCCCAGAGAGACATGGCACACATTGTACAGCTTTATCCATTCCATAAGGGGATGTTCACACCCTTTCTATTTAAATTATTTACTCATTGTAATTTGGAATTGTTGATATTGTTTTATCTGTTGGCTCGTGATGAAAGGGAGGGGTAGAAATATTATTTTTTGTAATTTATTTTTACTAACAACCAACCATATAGAATTATAATTATGGATGTACAGGTTATTACGTAATAATAATCATATAGAATATCTAATTTTTAAAATTCTGTGTATGATAAATGGAGACACTCTTACTTTACACCAAACATATTAGTATTTGTTTCTCTATACCTTATTACTGATAATATAAATCACAGTTGATCAAGGTATATCCCCATTTATAGTTTTCTCTTGTCTCAGAGTACTTCCAAGAGTAGGGATAGAAATATTTTAATAAAATAAATAAATAAGCAACTCTTGAAAGCCTATATGCTCATAGGAAAATATTCTAAGTTTATAAATTCTGCTATTCACAACAGCATCCTAGCCAACCAGTAACTGAACCTGCAGTCCCATAATCCCTTTTTACAAGGTAAATCTGATTGATCTCAAGGTCTAAGTAGACAAGCTTTTCTCAAACTTATTGCCTTGAAATACTTTTCAGGTCACAAGGAACCCCAGCATAAAAATTATCATATCTTCAGCTCCTTAAGGAAAAAAAAAAGTTTTTTTCCCAAGTCATGCTCTCTAGTGGAACCCTGAACTCTGTTTGAGAATCCTGAAATAGAAGTATATAGACAGACATTGCAACAGTTGGAAGTAATATCCTCTTTTAAACTCTTATTTCATATCTGCTTTATAAGAAAGTGCATTCCTTTTATATTTAAGATTTAAATCTCTAAATCTTTCCTTGAAATCCTTATTTCTCGGAAAGGTAATCTTCCAACATGCATCTTCTACATTTAAAATATTATTTCCCCCTCTTTCGCTCGCTCCCTCCCAACCTCTTTCTCTTTCACACACACAGACACAAACTTAGGCTGGAAGATTGGCCCCAAAGGTCGAGCAGGGTCACAGAGGAGAGCCTTCCATGAAGTGTGTGTTGTGTGCATGCACTATCAAGTTGCCTGTCAATTAATGGCAACCCCTCTGGCCAACCCTAGAAATTTCAAGGTGGAGTCTAAATTCTTAGAAAAGAATTTGAGAGAGTTTGGATGATCATATGCCAGATTAATGAACTGACATATGAATAAAATTTTTGCCTGTGTGGTTTATCCTAAAATGATGTTTGTGTCTTCAAATCACCAGTCAACTTATGGCAGTTTCATAAATTTTATAGGGTTTTCTTAGACAAGAAATACTCAGAGGTGTTTTGTTAGTTCCTTTCTCTGAAATATAGTCTACAGCAACATCCTGATATAAATACAACAGCAAAAGCTTCCTGTTCTAAGGGGTATCCTTTTGAAAAAGGAAAAATCTCTTGAGCTGAACACTGTGTTTAGTAAAAGCAACAAATCTCTCCAGCAATTTATCTCTGCTACAGGATTTGGGAGTGTGCCTTACTGCTTCTGTAAGGAGAACCTTGTTTAGAAAGCGATCAAATGCACTGCAAAGCAGAGTTGTCCTTAGTTTTGGCTGGCCGTTCTCTTTTAGGACAAACACCAACCCCAATCCTTATGCCTGTGTATTTGTAGGTAATCCCTCCTGATGTTGCTCTGTTAAATATCAGAGATCTGTGTTATACCTTCCCAGTGTGCTCTCCGTGCTACCTGAGCATGCCAATTCCTAGTACCCTCGCTGAGGAGGGGAAGGAGAAGCAGGGTGCACCATCCTGTCATTTGTGTCTCCAGATCTTCCGTCCTCCTTTCAAGATGACTGTTTTTCATGCACTTTAAAATATCTCAGGGGGAGGCCTGTGTTGCGGGTCAGTGGGTATGTATTGAGGATCAGTGGAAGGCTGTACCATACCATATCCTCTGTGTGTGTGTACGCACACACACACGCACATACATACATACGCAATTCATTTGAGAGCCAATGTAGTGTAGTGGTTTGAGAGTTGGACTATAACCCTGGAGACAAGGGTTCAGTTCCCCACCTTGGGTGCATCATATGCTCTCAGCCCCAGAAAACCCTATGATAGAGTTGCTGAAGGGTTGCCATAAGTCAGAAACAACTGACAAGTAATTCAGCAACAAATAATTCATTTATATCCCATCTTTCTCCCAATAATGAGACTCAAATATTTAAAACAATACAGATTAAAACTATACAAAGTCATTAATAAAATTTTATATATATAAGAGTTAAACAGTGATTGGACAATTTATAAAGTCGAAACATTAAACATTTAAAACATCATTGTTAGTGTTGTTGCGTTTTTCAAGTTGTTTCTGACTTATGGTGTCTGACCTAAGGAAACCCTATCACAGGGATTTTCAGGGCTGAGAATGTATGATGCACCCAAGGTCATCCAGTTGGTTTCCGTGGCTGAATAAGGAATCAAACTCTGGTCTCTAGGATTAAAGTCCAATGGTCAAGCCACTACACCATGCTGGTTCTCTTTAAAACATTATAATTCATTAAAATACCATATTCATACCTTAAAAACAGCACTTTACAGGATTAATACCCAATACAGTCAGTTTTGGCATAAAAATGTTTTGATTTGCAAGCAGAAGGAAAGCAAGGAGGGAGCCATTCTGGCCTCTCTGGGGAAGGAATTCCAAAGGGTGGGAGCCACCACCACCAAGGCCTTCTCCCTTGTTCCCACCAAACAAATCTGAGAAAGTGGTGGGACAAAGAGAAGGGCCTCTCAAGATGATCTTCGAGCTATAATGGGCTCATAAAGGAGATGTAGATCTTCAGATAATGTGGACCCAAGCCATATAGGACTTTATAGGTCAAACCCAGCACTTTGAATAGTGTCCAGAAACAGCCCACCACCCAGTGAAGCAGTTGCAATGAGGGAGTTGTGTCTCACTGTAATTAGACACAGTTAACAATCTGGCTCCAGCTATTTGGGGCCAACTGAAGTTCTTGATGACTTGTCAAAGGCAGCCCCGCATAGAGCACGTTATAGTAACATAATGTTACATCCAGTGGACCTCTGTCAGCTCCAAGTCAGTGTGAATCTGGCAGATTTTATCCATAAAGTGGAGGGTAAATTTTACTAAAGGGGAAGTAAAAAAGGTATGCCCCACTGTGGCCAGCTCTGATTTCTCCAGGAAAATGCACAGTTGTGGTGCTCAAGTTTTAACTGTGCTAATGCCCTCCTCGTCATTGCTGAAATCTGGATATCCCTGCTCAGAGCTGAAGCCATGAGTACTTCCAAACTATGAACCTCCATTTTCAGGATGAGTGTAACCCTGTCTAACAAAGGCTGAATCCTTATTCCCAGATCTATCATTGACTGACTAGGAACATCTCTATCTTGTCTGGATTAAGCTTCAGTTTGTTCCCCCTCATCCAATCCATTTCAGCTGCCAGAAACTGGTTTAGCACAGGAATAGCTTCCTTGGAATTGAGTAGAAAGGAGTAATATAAGTGGGTATCATCAGCATACTGGTAACATTTGACCCCAAAACTCTGGACAATCTCTCCCAGCAGTTCCATGCAGACAGAACAAGACAAGACAGAATTCTGAGGGACTCCACAGGACAGTGGCCAAGGAGTTTAACAGGAATCCCCCAGCAGACGAATCCCCTCTGAGAGAGTCCTTCCAGGAAAGAATAGAGCTACTGTAGAACTACTTCCAAGTTCCATTCCAGAGAGGCAACTCAGAAGGATACCATGGTTGATAGTATTGAAAGCTGATGAGAGGTGCAGCAGAACTAAAAGGGGCACACTCTCCCCTACCAAGGTGACCAATGCTGTCTCTGATCCATAATCAGGCCTGAAAACAGACTGAAACAGATCTGAATAATCTGCCTCATCCAGGAACCCCTGGAGCTGAGAAACCACCACATGTTCTAGGAAAAATGGAATGTTTAAGACTGGCCTATAATTATCGAATATAGCAGAGTCTAGGGCAGGGCTTTCCAAACGGTGTGCCACAACATGTTAGTGTGTCACCTGAAGTGTGTAGGTGTGTCGCCTACAATCTTGGAAATATATGCTATTGTTTATAAATCATATATTTTTAAAAATATATGAAAGGTTTTCAGGAGATATGTTGTGTCCCCATACATTTTGTTATTACAATTTATGTATCTGTTTGTATCTCTTATAAGGAGTTAGTTTAACCTCCGGTTTGCTAGTAAAACTGAATTGCTGTGTCGCGAAACGATGCATGTCTAAAAAAGTGTGTCACCAACGTGAAAAGTTTCAAAATCTCTGATCTCGGGAATGTTTTTTCAGAAGAGGTCTTTCCATAGCCTCCTTCAGATGTGTTGGGAGCCTGTCTTACTGTAAAGAGGTGTTAGTCACTTTCCTTATCCACTCAGCCAGTCCTCATCCCGACTGTTTAATAAGTGAGGAAGGGCAAGGGTCTAGCATACATGTGGTAGGTCTCATCTCTCCAAGGATCTTGCCCACATCCTCAGGCTACACAAATTGAAAAGTATCTGTTAACGCCAAACAACGCAGACCAAAATTACACCCATCACCTCTGTAGTCCAAGTCGGAATGAATCCCACAGATTTTATGCACAAAGTAAAGGGCAAATTTTTCACAGTGGGCTATTGAGTAGCTTACATTCTCTTTTGGGCCAGATTGCAATAGATCCCTAACCACTTGAAGCAGCTTTGCTGAACAGTTTAGTGCAGATACAATAGTGTTTGCCTGAAAAGCCTGTTTTGCTACTTTTGTTGCCCCACCATAGACCTTCAGATAAATTTTAGTCTGTTTTTTTATTATTGTTATTATTAAGCAAAAACGTACAAAAATTACAAAAGAAACTACAGCGTAACAATCTAACAAACAATAGAATCATAGAATCATAGAGTTGGAAGAGATCCCAGGGCCATCCAGTCCAACCTCCTGCTATGCAGGAACACACATCAAAGCATTCCCAACAGATGGCCATCCAGCCTCTGCTTAAAAACCTCCAAAGAAGGAGACTCTACCACACTCAAAGGCAGCATATTCCACTGCCAGACAGCGCTGACCATCAGGAAGTTCTTCCTGAGGTTCAAGTAGAATCTTCTTTCCTGCAGCTTGAATCCATTGCTCCTTGTTCTAGTCTCTGTAGCAGCAGAAGACAAGCCCGCTCCCTCCTCAACATGACATCCCTTCAAATATTTAAACATGGCTATCATGTCTCCTCTTAACCTTCTCTTCCGCAGACTAAACAGACGCAGCTTCCTAAGTCGCTCCTCATAGGGCATGGCTTCCAGACCCTTCACCATTTTGGCTGCCCTCCTCTGGACATGCTCCAGCTTGTTGATATCCTCCTTGAGAGAAAAAAAAGAAAGAGAAAAAAGGAAAGGAGAAAAAAAGGAAGAGAAAAGAGGGAAAAAAGGAAAGGAATACAAACAATACAAAAGTTTAAAAACTGAAAAAAGCTAAAAGTGACTTTTAAAAGCTACAGATAACAAAAATTGGTTCCTGCCATTGTTGCAAACAGCCCATATTACTTGAACAAATATACCTATTAACCATCATTTTATATCATATTCATTAATTAATGCTAACCATTTACCACCATAATCATTTACCAACATATGTAATTAATTACTAATAATCACTTATATCATAATCACTTATAATAATAAACACTTGTAATTACTTATTGTAACTTATCATTTACTTGATTATATACTTAACAAACTATCATAAAAAAATAATAATTATCAAAAATAGTAAATAGTAATAATAATAGAAGTAGTTTATGTAGGACATAACCTTTTAAAGGAATAGACAAAATGCATCATTTAATCCCACTTACACACTTTGCATATAATAATATAGACTTTAGATTAAAATTTAAGGTTATAAAACCTATTATCTTCAGAGTGCCTTCATTCTTTTTTCTTATTCTAATAAAACTAATAAAGTCAAAGCTTCTTAATGCAAGAGGGCCAGTCCAGGGCTAATGTAGTGTCCACAGAGGGGGTGGAAAACACTCCCCCCCAGGGTCCTCCAAAGCGCATGATTGCCTTTACAACCTTGGGAAGTGCAGCAGCCGCTCTGTTCCCAAGTGGACATCTTGCAGGTCCTGATTGAACTGAGCTGGAAATCTTTGGGCCCTCTGTCTATCAGAGCTTCCATGGCTTGACATTGTGCCCCGTCAGGCACAATGCTTCAGGGTCTGCAATCTAGCACAAGAAATAATATTTATTTTTTACAGAAATAATAATAATAATAATTAACCTATAATCTGCCCTTTCCCAAAAAGTGGACTCAATTATGGTGGTGGTGGTGGTTTTGCTGTTTATTTCTTACCTGCCTCTCCCTATGGATTGAGGCAGGAAACAGCAGATTAAAGTACAGATTAAAATACAGTGTAAAATGGCTAGAACCAGCTTGGTGTAGTGGTTTGAACCTTGGTCTATGATTCTGGCGACCAGGGTTTGATTCCCCACTCAGCCATAAAAAACCCACTGGGTGACCTTGGGCACGCCACACACTCTCAGCCTCAGAAAACCCCATGGTAGGTTTGCCTTATGGTATCCAGAAGTCAGAAACACCTAGAAGGCACACAGCAACAACAAGGTGGTTTACGATTTAAAACAAGTACAATATGGTAAAAAAAAGTGCACGTTAAAATAAAATTGAACTATTCATAATATGAAAACAATTTAAAGCATATACCTAAAAAGTATTTTTAAAAGTTAAAACAATTCAATGAAAACAATACAGGCCCTCTAAAGCCCTTTCTTTGCAAACCTTCAATTCGGAAAGCTTATCTGAATAAAAAAATCTGTGCCTGCTGAGTTAGGATAGCAGGGAGGTTTTTCTGAAAGATTAAAGAAAAAAATTAGTTCAGGAGAAAAAGAAATTCTTTTTAAAATATATCTGGACTTCTCTTCATGTTTTGGTATGACTGTGTGAAATTAAACAAATTAAAATTAGGTTATGTGAACTTGAATGAATTTGTGCTCCATCCCTAGTCAGAGTTCTCTGACTTGTATTTTGGAATAAATTTTAAAAGTTTGTGAATAATGATGTCCTGTCCTTTTACATGTATAACTGTTGCAGCTAAAATACATTTACTTAGTGACACCACAGTGACCTCAGAGTATGAGAAGACTTTTCTTGTGTTTGCAATTGGTTGAATCTGGGACTGGAGCCCAGTATTCAAGATCCCTTGGTGTTGTATTCAGAATAAGCTTGTACTAACAGTTCTCATGGAAGAAGGTCAAACAAAAACTTGTTTCCACTGTGTGGCATGCTCTTCCCTATGATATAGGACGTGTGCCAGCAGTTCTAATTTTTCTACACAGGTTGAAGACTTGCCCATTTTTGCAAGCTCTCTTTGTTAGTTTCACCTTTCACATTTACAATACTGTAAACTTTGCAGCTTGGTTTTCTGTATTGCATGTCCTCCAGCTTTTCATAGATGAAAATGGGGACACACAGAGCCAGGCTACATTAGAGTGTGATCAAGATAGCAAAAAAATTATTAATGAGGAAGAATAGACAAGCTAGAAGAGGCTGCACCAGTTTGTTTTTGCCTGAATTTACTGGACATGGCAAGATTCCTCACCTCCCATTAAATTAATTGAGTCCAAACTACTTTTACTTTGAACTCACTTTTCAGCAATGGAAGTAAGATGAGGACAAAGGAGGAAAGTAGCAGTAGGAGAGAGAAACTGGGACATTTTAAAAGCAGCTGAAAAGGTGGGATTACTGAGGATTAATTTGGATTGTCTCTGACAAATCAGAACACTTGGATGGTATCGTATTGTTTTATATCACATTTTGTTACTGTTGCTTGCTGATTTAGAATCTATAAAAATATTCAAAAACTGAAGACACAAAAAAGGTACTCTAATATGGCCGGACTCGTTAGTAGTTATTATAACCCGACTGACCTGTAGTCTATGTTTTTTTCACAAGATGGACCAGCCATCCAAAGCTGGTAATGGTGGTGCTCAAGTCACTGTGTTAAGTTTTTCTTTTCCTCTTCTCTTTTCATAGCATCATAGAGTTGGAAAAGACCACAGGGGCCATCCAGTTCAAACCACTGCCATGCAGGAACACACATCAAAGCACTCTCAACAGATGGCCATCCAGCCTTTGCTTAAAAACCTCCAAAGAAGGAGACTCCACCACATTCTGAGGCGGCATATTTCACTGCTGAACAGCTTTGACCATCAGGAAGTGCTTCCTGAGGTTCAGGTGGAATCTCCTTTCCTGCAGCTTGAATCCATTGCTCTTTGTCCTAGTCTCTGGAGCAGTGGAAAACAAGCCCGCTCCCTCCTTGACATGACATGACGTCCCTTCAAATATTTAAACATGGCTATCATGTCCCCTCTTAACCTTCTCTTCTGCAGACTAAACAGACCCAGCTCCCTAAGTCGTTCCTCATAGGACATGGCTTCCAGACCCTTCACCATTTTAGTCGCCATCCTCTGGACACACTCCATCTTGTCAATATCCTTCTTGAAATGAGGTGCCCAGAACTGGACACAGTATTCCAGATGAGGTCTAACCAAAGCAGAATAGAGGAGTACCATTACCTCCCTTGATCTGGACACCATACTCCTATTGATGCAACCAAGAATCGCATTGGCTTTCTTGGCTGCCGCATCACACTGCTGACTCATGTTCAGCTTGTGGTCCTAGATCCCTTTCACACATACTGTTAGCCAGCCACATGTCCCCATTGTATAGTTGTACATTCCGTTTTTTCTGTCTAAGTGTGGGACCTTACATTTTTCTCTGTTGAAATTCATGTTGTTATCTTTGGCCCAGCTCTCCAATCTGTCAAGGTCATTTTGAAATTTGATCATGTCCTCTGGGTATTAACAACCCCTGCCAATTTGGTGTCATCTGCAAATTTGATGAGCGTGCTTTCTATTCCTTCATTCAAATCACTGATGAATAGCACTGGGCCCAGGACAGAACCCTGTGTCACCGCACTAGTCATTTCTGTCCAGGAAGAAAAGAAGACATTGGTGAGCACCCTTTGGGTTCAGTCAGTCAACCAGTTACAAATCCACCTAACAGTAGCCATGTCCAGTCCTCATTTTACAAGCTTCTTTGCAAGAATGTCATGGGGAACTTTGTCAAAGGCCTTTCTGAAGTCAAGATATGCTATATCCACAGCATTCCCTTCATCTGTCAAGCCTGTAACTCTATCATAAAAAGAGATAAGATTAGTCTGTGACTTGTTTTTGAGAAACTCATGTTGACTTTTAGTGATCACAGCATTGCTTTCTAAATAATTACAAACTGACTGGTTGATGATCTGCTCTAGAATCGTTCCTGGTATTGATGTCATGCTGACTGGGCGATAATTATTTGTGTCCTCTTTCTTTCCCTTTTTGATGGTGGGGACAACATTTGCCCTCCTCTAATCTGCTGGGACTTCTCCTGTTCTCCAAGAGTTCTGAAAGATTATTGCGAGTGGTTCCGAAATGACTTCTGCCAGTTCTTTTAATATCCTTGGATGTAATTCATTTGGCCCTGGAGACTTGAATTCATCTAGTGCAGCCAGATATTCCTGGACTACTTCTCTATCTATTCTGTGCTGCATCTCCCCCACTTCCCCACCTGTTCCTCACCCCCCAGGTTGAGAAATTCTTTCCTTTTGGGAGAAAACTGAGGCAAAGAAGGTGTTGAATAGTTCTGCCTTTTCTTTCCCCCCGTTAGTACTTGGTTATCTTCTTCACGCAGTAATCCCTTCATTTCCTTGTTTTTCCTTCTGCTGCAGACATACCTAAAAAAGCCCCTTTTATTGTTTTTAATGTCTCTGGCAAGCCTGAGTTTATTCTGTGCTTTAGCTTTTCTGATCTTCTCCCTACATATCCTGGCTATTTGTTTGAATTCCTCTTTGATGATTTCCCCATTCTTCTATTTCTTATATATGTTTCTTTTAACACTTAGGTCAGATGAGAGTTCTTTAGTCAACCATTCTGGTTTCTTTAGACACCTGCCATTATTCCTCCTTATTGGCACAGTTTTAAATTGTGCCTTCAGTATCTCACTTTTAAGAAACCCCCATCCATCATGAACTCCTTTCTCTTTCAGTATTCTTGACCACAGAGTTTCAGCCAATAATTCCCTAAGTTTACAGAAATCACCTTTTTTAAAGGCTAGAATGCGTGTCTGGCTACACTCAGCTTCTCCTTCCCATTGAATGACAAATTCCAACAGAGCATGGTCACTCCCCCCTAAGGATCTCACCTGTTGGTCAGGACCAGATCTAAAATAGTGGATCCCCTTGTTGCCTCTTTCACCTTCTGGACTATGAAATTGTCTGCAAGGCAAGTGAGGAACTTGTTGGACCTTGTGCTTTTGGCAGAGTTTGACTGCCAACATATATCAGGATAGTTGAAATTTCCCATTACCACTCCATCTGTTCCTTTTGAATGTGTGGTGATCTGCTGCAGGTCCAACTGCATCATCCAAATCCTCAGGCTGGCTTGGAGGTCTGACCCCATAGTAACATCCCTATTTTTTCTCGCTCCCTGAATTCTTACCAAGATGCTCTCGACCTGGCTTCCTGGATTTAAGTCACGGCTCTCTTCACAGGTGAAAACATCTTTGACATATAAAGCTACTCCTCCTCTTTTCTTGTTTTGTCTATTTCTGCGAAATATGTTATACCCCCCTAGTACTACATTGCAATCATGAGACTCATCCCATCAGGTTTCAGTGATGCCTATTATATCGTATTTATTTTGTTGTTTTAAGAGTTTGAGTTCATCTTGCTTATTTCTCATGCTCTGTGCATCAGTGTAGAGACACTTAAGACCATGTGCCTTTCCTGCATGCCCTGTACTAAAGTTGCTTTTCCTCCCACTGTTGGTCTCTATTACTACTTGGCCTGTTCTGTCTGTAGAGCATATCATTTGGGCTTTTTTGCCCAGCACTTGCTGAATCCTTGCCCTGAATAATATGGTCTCCCTTCCCAGCTGAACTCACTTTAAAGACCTGATCAGCCTTGTGAGACCGTTACCAAAACTTTCCTATCGATGGTTGTGAGGTGCAGCCCATCCATTGCCAGAAGACCATCTTCGTGGAAATGCAGACCGTGGTACAAAAACCCAAATCATTCCTGGCGGCACCATCTGTGGAGCCAGTTGTTCACCTCCAATATTCTTCTCTTCCTTCATGGACCATGTCCTTCCACAGGGTGGAGAGATGAAATCACAACCTGTGCACCAAGGTCCTTCAACTTCCTACCCTGTAACAGGCAAGTCTGAATGATTTGTGCACAATGACAAACGGCAGTTCAGTCAGTGCTGGAGTTTATTGTTGCTGAGTGCTGTCCATTCAGCCTCAACTTTTGGTAACCCTGTGAGTGAGAGGCCTCTGAGAACCCCAGTCATCAACTGCTCAGGTCTTGCAAGCTCCAGGTGGTGGCTTCCCTGATTGACTCAATCCCTTTGTAATATGGTCTTCGTCTTTCTCTACTGCCTCCCAGTTTACCTAGCACTGTCTTTTCCAGTGATTCATGTTGTCTCATTATATCTTCAAGGCAAAATAACATCTGTCTGTCTTTTTGTCTTGTAGTGCAACCACTGGAAGCTGTTACCTTCCAGTGAGATCACTAGAAGTCGCTTGGTACTACCTTTCCTGGGGACTGCATGCTCCTGTGAGGCAAGAGGCTGTGCTAATGGCATTCTTGCTACTGATCACATCCCCCAAGTCAGACCAGCTTTGTGAAGGATCCAAGGTGTATGCGCCAAACAGCTGTGAGGCAGCAGCAATCGTGGGAGGGGGAGGCACTGGTGGATGATCTCTCAGAGGCTACAGCAGTGGCACATTAGTTAAATCGTAGTACTACACAAAGACAACAATAAAACACTTTTACCTCAAAAACCTTTGCAGACAGATTGATTGTCTGTGTGTGCCATGGTGCCCTTTCCCACCATTGTAGTTACTTGTTTTGGAAGGTTGCAGAAGGGAGGCAACATGACTAGATAAAAAGAGGGGCAAATAGAAATGAGGCTTAGAAATGGAGGCCATGCCCCCACATCCTTTTCTCACCTGTCAGTTGAGCACTGGAAACTTAAGCAGGTTAGTAATCTCTAATAATGTAAAACAAAATATGGGTTACATATTTAAAGTCTCAACCTGTAAAGCTACACTTAGCAAATATGTGTGCTGGAGCCTTGAAAGATTAAACCACCATAAGAAAACAGACAGAGCTGGACTGAATCAGTGCTAATAAGGTCCACCTCATCCCACATTCTGTTTGCACAACATCCCACCTGGGGAAGCGCATGTCAGCGGAATATGAATTTAAGAGCACTCACCCACTGTTGCATGTCAGTGACTGGTATTCAGAAACATGGTGCCTTCAGTCTGGTGCTGGTGTTTGGCTGTCATGACTAATAGCCAGCAATATTTAACAATGTACTTTTAATGCCACATATACTTGTGGCTGTCATCACATCATCTGGTGGTGAATTCTGTAGTTTAACGATATACCATTAGATGAAGCACCTTTCATCTCCCTCCACTCTTCAACCACACAACTTCATGGGATGCCTCCACCATTCTGTGTCTCATAGAGGCTTACCTGGAACTGGGATGTCATCCCTCTCTTTGTTAACTAGGAGCAGTGACACATCATTCTGCAGAAACTGAGCTGTACCAGGACTTCCTGAAGCCAGAGACTATTAGAAGCATTGCCATTGCCCACAATGCCCTACAGCCAAGGGGATGCTGGGAATTGATATTAACAATGATGTCTTATCAGAGGAATTACCTGTGCACTATGCAGGAGGTGTCAGTGAAAGGTTTCTAAAAAGTATCTAAAAGTGGGTCCCAGTTCTACAAAGGATTAAAAGTTAGTTGTCTTCACTGACAGAGAAACAATCTTCTTCATTGCCTGTTGATTGTTCCTTCTTCTTCTTATCTTTTTTTAACTGGAGTTGCCAGAGATTGACCCCAGGTCAATCTTTGACCCCAGGTCAATCATGCCTTACCATTAAGTTCTCATTTCTCCTCCAAAAGAAGTCCTGCACAACTCTTGTCCAGTAGCTCACCTCCAAGGTCCAAAAATGAGTTACACACAACAATGAGCTCTAATTAGTGGTTCTTGGCAGGGAGAAAGTGGGAGAGCGAACCAACCTACACCACAATTTTGCTAATTGAGTCCTAGGGTACACAGAAAAACAATTTTGCCTTTCCACCCATGTGTTGATCTTCATCCAGCATGAAAGCCCCTCATCCTGGGTACAAAAATAGAGGAAAGGGAAATATTCTTCAGAGTATTCAGGAGACAAAGATGTGCCAATTTGTTGGAAACTTTGTGTGCATCAGCGTCAAGGTGTGGAACATAATGTTGACAAATGATGGCTTCTTCATTTTCCTTTTTCACTGTATGAAATGGCCTGGGTACAATGCATTTCAGTCTTACAGAGATTAATTGTAACTTTTTTGACATTTCAGAGAATTGCTATACTGTTAGATGAGGATGTTTTGGACTCCAGCTTGTACAATTACCGAATGTTGTTGATGTTAAGGTCCTCAGAATGAGGAGCCTGGAAGCCTGGCAAATCTTTTAAGAGTAAACAGGAGAGTTGTGTGATAATGGATTATCACGAAATTTATTTATTTATCCCCTTCTTCCCTCCTGCCCGAGTGAGTAAGTGAGGGACAACTATAATAATTTAATATCCAAAAAATTTCTTGTGACCCCCTTGAGCAAATATCATGCCCCCCTGGGGTCTCACTTCACAGTTTGAGAACCACTGGCCTACAGCACCCCGTATTCCCTGACAGTCTCCACTCCAAGTACTAACCAGGCCTGACCCTGCTTAGCTTCCAAAACCTAATGGGATCTGATGCCTCCTACCTTCTCAAAATTCCATTGATTTAATACATAAATGAATCAATAGCCCAATTTGTGTGCTTACTTCATCCCAGAGGAAATGGAAGATATAAACAGATTCTGTTTTGCTTCTTTAAAAAAATTTCTGTCAAAGGACCTAAAATTCTTTGCGTGCTTTGTAGAAAGGAGGGGCGTACATTGGAAATCATGACAATGACGAGAAAAGGCAAGTTAAAGAAAATGACACAGTTTATTTTTAAAATCAATATTAATATTTAGAAAGTTTTAATTTTGCCCTGAGTCTTTGAAGGAAGGTGCAGTGGATACGGATTTATATTAATCATTTCCAAATCTGTTTTATTGTCATCAGTGGCTTTATTCCCACCCTACCCCCATTATAAGTCTGATTTTAAGACATGGATTTCTGCATTGTTTGGTTTTTCTAATCAGTCATAAATGAGAACATTTACAACAGATAGTAGGGGGAGGGACACTACTTTCAAAGGCATTTTTTTAGAACACACAGTGATTGGTTGACCTGAAAGAGTAGCAGTTATTCCCCTGAAAAGAACAAAGGCCCTTTTGTCACTTACATGATGGCCTGTAATCTAGCTGAAGCTATTTTTTTAATGTAGGAAGTTACACCAAAATACTGTTGCTCAATTCAGATGTCACACTGAACCGTTGTCAGTATTAACCATTGGAGCTGAAGCCACAGTATCAGTTTCCAAACCATATAGTAAGCCACATTTCTATCTACACTTTTGTTTCAGTGATTTAGGGAACACTGGAGATGGGAAATCATCAGACTTGTGGCTCACCAATTCAGACATCATGTCATATCATTTTTATCAAGAAACATGGTTTGCTAATCACACTTGCAAACATGGTTTGTGATGCTGGTTTAGTGGGTGATCACAAGCCACAATTCGTAAAGTTCACTCCAAAGCATAACTCCCTTTGTTTGACTTTTAATGTTAACTTTCAGATAAAAATGTTTTTAAAAAAAGAGACCAAACCAGACCAATTTGCATGTGATCACTAACAAATAAATTGCTCTCTGACTACAATCTCATATCCATTCAAAGATTTCAAGGATCAAAACCGAGGCACATGTGGCAAAGAAACATCAGAGTGTGGTCAAGATGGCAAGAATTATTAATAAGGAAGAATAGACAAGCTAGGAGAGGCTTGCAGCAGTTTGCTTTTGCCTGAGCCTACTGGAAAGGGCAAGACGCAATCTCCACCTCTTCCCACTGATAAATTAATTGAGCAATTACTTTTGCACTTTGAAGTCAGTCTGCAGCAACTAAAATAAGCCAGGGACAAAGAAGAAAGTGTGAGTCAAAGATTAAAAATGGGACATTTTAAAAGCAGCTGAAAAAGTAAGATAAGAGAATTAACTGGGACTGTCCCTGTCAAATTAGGACAGCTGGAGGCTATGCATTCCCAAGGACTCAAGGCAAAAGAAGGAAATCACCAGGTCTTAAAACTTCAAATGTGCACAGAACAAGCAATACACATTTATCAGAAGTACCAGTTGCGTCTTCTCTTAAACTCATTTCCAGTAGGAAAATTGTGATGAAAAGTTCAGAAGAGCCTCCATTCCAAGGTTCTATTATGTTCTGATAATGAAAATATGTTTATACAATATTGTGCAGAGCGCTAATCAGAAAACTGGCATTTTCAAGGCCTGTGAGTTTGAACATTCACCTTTGTGGTTATTTAGCCAAGTGAAGCAAGGCCTTCAGTTCAGCTTGACCACTCACTGTTTTGTTTGTATGTTTATTTGTAACACAAGATAATTGTGCACCAAGATATGGGAATGAAAATCTTTTAGACAGATGTAAGTAATAAAAGCATATTTCAGGTCTGAGTACCAAATAGACATCCACACTCATTTTGAAATGGGGTAGTATTGCTGTGGGGGAATGAGGTCAGCATTACCCTACTCACAAGTTTCCCCTGATTTCTCACCTCTCTTTTAATTGTTCTTTTTTTAAAAAATAATTTTTGTTAAAATTTTAACAAATTAAAATTCATTTAACAAATGAAAAAAAATTAAAGAAAAACCCTCCCCGCTTCCAGACATCCATTTTCCCAGTTGAATCTGAGTTTAACATTCCATTCCGTATAAACATTCCATTCCGTACATTATCTCTATTTTACAACAATCATAAAGTACTACTTTTAGCTTATATTTAACTATTTACATTTTATCTTTTACCACCTCATTTTGTCTTCCACCTTTCTCACAGCCTTTCTTTCTTTTCCCCTATTTCATTCTTTTATCCAATTCAATACCTCTCACTACTCTCTTTCAAAGCCCTGGATTGGCTTATTTTTGAGTGAAAAAATTAGCTTTTCTGTCGCTACCATATCCAGGACTTTGAATTTCCATTCTCTTATATCTATATATTTTTTTTCTTTCCAATGTTGAGCATAAGTCAGTCTTGCTGCAGTTATTATATATAACAGTGTCTTTTGATGAGATCTTAGTTCTCTTTGTTGCCCTAACATATTCAACAAATAGTGTTCTGGCTTCATTTCAAAGTTAAAACTATACATTCTTTGAATTTCATCATGTATTTCTTTCCAAAACTTTTTTGCTATTTTACAGGTCCACCACATATGAAAAAAGGATCCCTCTTTCTCATCACATTTCCAACATTTTCCATTCCCATTTCTTGTTATTTTTTTTCAGTTTTACATACGTCATGTACCATCTATATAACATTTTATAAAAATTTTCTCTTAAATTCAAACTTGGTATAAATTTTACATCTGTCTTCCACGCCCTCACCCATGTATCCAACTCAACTGGATGTCCTATATTTTGAGCCCATCTAACCATGTTATTTTTAACAGTTTCTGGTTCCATCTCTCTTTGTAGCAATATTTTATAAAATCTAGAAATTCTCTTTTTCTGGTCCCCTTTCGTCAATACGTCCAGTTCATTTTCATTTCTTTGAAACCCATGTAATTTTTGGTCCATTTTAGATCTCTCTTTTAATTGTCTCCATGGGAACCAATTAAATTCATGGCCTTGGTCTTTTAATTCCTCTTCTGTACTCATTCTTAACCTTGTACCATCCTTTTTCAGCAGCTCTTGATACGTCAATAATTTTCCCTGTTTTGTTGGAGCAATATTAAATGCTTCTTGGGGTGAGGTCCACAACGGAAGTCCTCTATAAAATTTGTGTTTTATTTGTATCCACACTTTCAATACAGCCTTTCGGATACAATGATTGTTAAAGTCTTTATTCACCTTTACTTTGTCGTAGCATAAGTATCCATGCCATCCAAATCTATTTTCTATTCCTTCAACTTCTTTAATTGTTGTGTTCTCCACTTGAATTCAATCTTTAATTGTTTCTAAGCAACATGCTTGATAATAGATTTTCAACGATGGCACATCAAAACCTCCTCTCTCCTTTGCATCTTGTAACGTTTTGAATCTTATTCTTGGTTACTTGCCTTGCCAGATAAACTTTCGTAGCCTTTTTTCCCATTGTTGGAAAATCTTTTCTTCTCCTATTATTGGCAAATTTTGGAAAAGAAACATTAGCTTAGGTAATAGAGACATTTTACAGGCATTTATTCTTCCTAAAAGAGATAAATTCATATTTGTCCACTTTTCCATTTTGCTTTTAATCTCTTTCCATGTCTTCTCGTAATTGTTATCAAATAATTCTTGATTTTTATTTGTTATGTTTATTCCTAAATATTTTATTTTCCTTACTATTTGGTATCCTGATCTTTTTTCCAAATCTTGTTCTTTTTTTAATATATTTAATGTCATCATCTTTGTCTTTTCTTTATTTATCTTATATCCTGCTATATGTCCATATTTTTGCAAGATTTCCTTCAACCTCTGTATTGAGTCTTGTGGTTCCTCAAGAAATATTATTACATCATCTGCAAAGGCTTTGTACTTTATTTCCTTCCTTTTTGTTTTTAATCCTTTTATTTGTGGATCTTCATTTATTGCTAGCAGTAATACCTCTAATACTGCTAGAAATAATAACGGTGATAGTGGGCATCTCTGCCATACCCCCTTCTTTATTTCAAAGCTTTGTGTTTTATCTCCATTTATTATTAACTTCTCTGATTGATCCCGGTATATCTTCTCCAACCAATTACAAAATACTTCTCCCAGGCCATATTCTCTTAAAGTATAATGCATAAAATTCCAGGAAACATTATCAAAAGCTTTTTCAGCATCCAATGAGATGATAGCTATCTTCTTCCCTGGATTTTTGTCATAATATTCAATTGTATTTAATAAAGTTCTAATATTATTCTTCATTTGTCTGCCTGGGAGAAAACCGGTTTGTCCTTCCTATATTTTATCATGTATTGCATGTCTCAGTCACTTAGCCAATATAATTGCCTTTATTTTATAATCTACATTCAACAAGGAGATTGGCCTCACTCTTTTGATTAAGGACAGGTTTCATTAATTCAAACGGGTTCTGCTCTTTCATTAGTTCTTCTTGCCTACACAGGCTTGCTTGGAACTGCTTACACATGCATACTGCTTGCAGAGTGAGGTGAGAGAGGAGGGAAGGTGCCAAGCCAGCTGAGAGACTTTGCAAACATGCCTTTTCACTTTTTTTTTCCAATTTTTTTTTCATCCCTGTGGGAAACAATGAGCTACAAGTAATGCAGGTACCTATAATGAACTTTTTAGAGAGGTGCGGTGAATAGGATTTTCTATACTTTGGCTCAGTCGTTAATCAGAATAGAGACTGCAGTTAAGAAATCAGAAGAAGACTAGGACTTGTGGGGGGCAGCTATGAGGGAACCAGACAAGATCCTGAGGAGTCAAAATATATCATTGAATACAAAAGGTAGGGTGGTCCAGGGCATCATAGTTCCAGTTTCTATGTATGATTGTGAAAACTAGACAATGAAGAAATCAGCTTCTTTGGAATGTCCAGTGGCCCTTTGACTTTTGTGAGGGTTTGGGATACAGAACTTTGCAAAAGTCAAAAAACCATGAATCACTGCCTCCCTAAGTGAGTGCCCCCCCTCCAATTCCCTTCTAGCCTTCCTCCCTCATTCCCTTGCTTTTTGCCTGGGTGAATGTGCTTTCCTTTTCCACATCCAAGCAAAAGGCGAGCATATGGGAAGGGCAGCTCCATGGGCACAGAAAGCCCATACAAGCCTTTCCTCCTCCATTTGCTTGCTTTTTGCCCAGGCATAGAGAAAGAAAGCAGGGCACCTGGGCAAAAGGCAAGGGAATGGAGGAGGGAGGTGTGAGTGAGAGCCTTTTGCCCCTCCCATTCGCTTGCCTTTTGCTGGGGTGCAGAGAAGGAAGGGAGTACAGCTAGGCAAAAGGCAAGAAAATGGGAGGGAGAGAAATGGGGGGAAGCAAGCAGGCATCTTGCAAATAATCAAATTTGCAAGGGTCAAACCCATGAATGTAGAGGGAGGACTCTAGTGCTGGAGATAAGTTCTATAGATGCCATTTACTGGTAAAAAGACAAGCAAATGAGTCCTAGGGCAAATCAAGCCTAAACTCTCCCTAGAAGCCAAAATGACCAAACTGAGACTGTTGTACACTCCTCCATCCACATTTGCAAGTTTGACCTTCACAAATTTGATCATTCATGAGGTATACATGTGCATTCCCTCACCTGCTCTGGTCGGTGACAAAGCAATGGGAGGAAGAACTCAAGGAGGGAAAGCATACAAATGTGTTCCCTTGCCCACTCAGGCAGGTGTCAAACTGATGGGAGGGGGAGCATGACGAGGGAAGGTGAGCATGTGCCCACTCAGGTGGGAGGGGGAAGATATTTGCAGTTTTTCCACTTTTGTGAGGGTCTTGCATCCCGAACCCTCACAAAAGTGGAAGCCAACTGTACTTTGCAATTCATGCCTGTAGCACGTTACAGTGTTTGAAAAGTAATCTGTTTCTTTTCCTCATCATTACTGAGGGAAAGAGGTAACATGCTACTTTCTTTACTGCTCATGGAGTTTTTGAGAGAGGAAGAGGGACTGATAAGAGAATGACATAAAGCAGTGCTACTCTTGAAATAGTTTTGGTCCATGAGCCATGAGCTGCTGGTCCACAGAGAATTTTCAGGAAAGGAAGAAACAGTTGTAATTGATGAGTACAAATAAGGTACCAGTCCTGGATACAGTAGAAATGAAATTGCCAGTCTCCCATATCAATAGCATGAGAAGCTAAGGCTTCACAAATGTCTATCTAACACCCTTAAAAGATCATTTCTGGAAGGACTAAGAAACTATTACTTTTTATACCAATAAAGTAACTTCAGTTTGTTATGTTATTTTTGAGTAGTGACTTTATTATAGCCTTGTTCTCTTCTCCACAAAATAAACAGTGGCAGTTAACTTTAATTCTAAGCTCCAAATACCAGTCTGCTGTGAAAACACTTTTAGTTTTTGTTGTTGTTGTTTTTTAGGTTGATGTCTGACTTTTATATAGCAGCAAATTAAATGTGGCTGATTTACTCCAGTTCTGCCCTAACCTCCACTAGTGAAATCAAGCATCTATGTGTGTCAGAGGCAAGGTTGTGGAAGCTCTAAAGGACTGGGTTTTTGGTGTTTTTTTTGTTTTCTTTTGTTTTTTTGGCATGTCTTCAAGTCATTTCTGATTTATGGTGACCCTATTACATTTTTTTTTTGCAGGATTTATTCAGAGGGCAGTTGGCTTTGCCTTCCTCTAAGGCTGAGAGAGTGTGACTTGTCCATGGTAACCCAGGGGAGTTTCTGTGGCTGATCAGGGATTCAAATCCTGGTCTCCAGGGTTGTAGTCCAATGCTCAAACCAATACCTAGCAATATAAGACCAGTGCTACTTAAAGTGGTGGTCCATGGACCAGTCCCAGTCTGCAAGTTATTGACTGCCACTATGTAAGCCACATCACGTGACTTAGTATAGAACATATTGAGCTGTAGCTGTTGTTGCTGCTGTTTCAATTTTTCCTGGGGTCCCCTTTCTTCCTTCAAGAATTTGTACACCATTTTTTCCATCTTATAAGTACCAAAGTTGCGATGGCTTAGATATACCAGTGAAATGATTTGGTTTAATCTAGAGTGGGCGATAATGATCCTCCCATACCCTCTTGCAAGGACAATCCCAGTTAATTCTTTGTCAGCCCCAGTGGCATAGCTAGAGCTTTTGCCACCCAGGGAGGTCCCTGAATCTGCCACCCCAACCCTGCCCTTTCTCCTTCTGATTCTGGTATCTGACCCCTCGTGGTTGTGTGACACCAAGGGAAAGGGAGGAAAGAGCATACCTCTCGCCGGTGTTGCCGACCACCAGAAGCCTCTGAGCTGGCCCTCACCGGGAGGGGGGGTGCACAGGAAAGAAACCTGTGGGAGTGCAAACTCTTTTCAAAGTTTTCTCTTTGTTAGGAAAGGCTTCAACCATGCACCACTTCTTTATCCTCCTCCCCTCCCCCCCCTTCCCTTTTGCCTATCCCAGTTTCAGGAACTGGAAGCTGCCTTGCTTTCAGGTAGGTGTGGCACAATCACCATCATGACTTCCTCAGAAGTAACTTTGGCTGGTGTTCGGCATGCCCGTAATGTCCGCAGGAGTGACACTACTATTACTACTGCTGCTGCTGCTGCTGCTGCTAGTTTCATTAGAGGCAGATGCTGAGTAGGGTCTTTTTCTTCCCTGCCCCCCCCCCCATTGATCTCATAATAGTTGTGCCCAAAAGGGTGAGGAGACTTCCCAAAGGGGCTAATCTATCTCTAGGTTGAAGAGGGGGCAGCCAAGTCTTGACCCAGCTGCAACCTGGCAAGCAAGTTCATCCTTCTTCTCCTTCCTCCCTCCAGCCACCTCTGTCTCAAATGCAAACCTTCCCCACCCTCAGAAAAGAAGAAGAACTCCAGTTCCTTCACCTTCTTTGGCATCCACTCACTAACCTTGGGCAGCCCACAGAGCCAGGAGTAGCGGGCAGCCCCTCAGCCTTTCAGCATGCCCTCCTTGCTCTTCCCCCCTTCTTTGGGCAGAGTTCCAGTCAAGCTCCCATGTCCCCAACCCCACAACTGCTTTCCCTCTCAGAAACCACTGCGGCACCGCCTCCCCCCGATGCACTTGTGTTTGTGAGTGCGCCCACCCAGTTCAAACCAGGCTCTGAAATCCACATCCCTCCCATGACTGGCTTGCGGGCCACTAGCCACCGCCTTACACAGTGCCTTGTTCTCTTACTGTCTCTCTCCACTCTTTCTTTTCTTCCACCTTCCCTCAGCAAGTTCCCAAGGAGGCAGTGGCGCCGTCAACGGCACCCTCCCAAAAAGTGCCGCTGGGGGCAGGCAGCCCTCCCCACCCCACCCCACCCCCCAGCTATGCCACTGGTCAGTCCACTTTCTCAGCTGTTTTTAAAATATCTTGGCTTCTCTCTGTTCCTCCCACTTTTCCACTTTGTCCTCAACTTACTGCAAACTGAGATCAAAATTCAAAAGCAATTTGTATTAAATTGAATCAGTGGAGGGACAGAAAGACGGGGAAGCTTGCTTTTCCCACCAGGCTTAGGCAAAAGCAAACTCCTGCAAGCCTCTCATAACTTGTGTACTCCACCTTATTAATAACCTTTGCCATCTTGACTGCATTCTGATGTTGCCTGGCCACATGTGACCTGGTCTTCATTGGAAGTTAAGCTCTCCAGAGGCTATCAGACTTCAATTCTCAGCATTTCTTACCACTGGCTACACTGGCTGGGACTGCTGGGAGTTGCAATCCATCAAAATCTAGACAGGTACACTTTATCCACCCCTGCTAGAAATCAACTTCTGGTATTCCCTGTACCAGACACTGAAACATTACATTTTTGGACTACAACAGCCAGAAACCCCCAGGCCAAAGAAATAACTTTGGGGAGATGTAGTCCAAAACAGTAACGTTTCTAGATTCTATCCCCCACAAAATCTATTTCCTCTTTTCCCTTTTTTTAAATTTAAAATTGGCCTCTTTAACATTGAGAAAGGCAAAATACAGCCTTATCTTATGTAAAGTATTAATTATAAGTAATTCGTTATTCATTTAAAATTACTTCCAAACAAAGATGCATTTGCTTCTTCCAGCTGATCCTTGAGACCTTCCTTCCATAGCAAAGAGGTGGTTTTTCTGTCTGTCTACTCATGCAGAGCTCAGACTTTCTTCTAATGAAATGCAGGCCACATCACCTAACACTGGCAAGGCAGAAGGAGCAGGATGTCAGTATAAAAGGAAAGGCAGAGGGCTTGAAGGAAGGCTCTTTTTTTTTTTAAGGTACACAGAACAGACAAGCTTGAAATAGGATGACCAGTCTTTTTAAATAGCTGGGTACAACCAGAGCGGGTAAAAGGCAAACTGTGTCCTGCTGGTGGATGACCTAGTGTTTGCTGGGATCCTTGCAAAGAATGTCAGGGCGCATCAGACCTTGGCCTCATTCATGGAGTCACCTCATGAGCAAAATGCAGACTCAGGGTCACCTAACACTGGGTAGATATGCCAGCCAGCCAGACTAAAGCAGTTTTCACATTGCCGGTGTGAAAACCAGAGAAGGCTGTTCTTGTTGTTGTGTGTTTTCAAGTCATTTTTTACTTATGGCAACCCTAAAGTGAACCTATCACAGGGTTTTCTGGGGCCTGAGAGTGTGTGATGTGTCCAAAGTCACCCAGTGGGTTTCCATGGCTGAGCAAGGAATCAAACCTTGATCTCTAATACTCAAACCACTGCACCACACTGTGCTTTAATGGATATGTAAAAGAGGGAATATCAGCAGATGTTTCTTGCTACCTGGTTGTGTGACAAGAAATTCTTTCTTCTAAACCAATGGTTCTTAACCTGGGGTCCATAGAGCTCTGCTGTGGGACATCAACAGCAGTAGCAGCAACAGGGATGTGGCAGCAGCAGATGTGTGTGCGCACACCAAACTGCTCTTTCATTTGCAAATGAGGGAGCAGTTGAGGGGTATGCAAATGCCTTCCAACAAGTCTCTCTGTGCCCACACACACACTGATCCCACATCCCTGACGAAAAGGACTTAGCAGCAGGTGTTTGCACATGCAAACTGTTCCCTCATTTGTGAATGAGGGGGCAGTTGGGGCATGCATGCATGCCTTCCACTGTGTCCATCTGTGCCCCTCTGCCATGTTTCTGAGGTAAGGGACCTGGCAGCAGACATGTGTGTGAACTCAATCTCCTCTCTCATTTGTGAACAAGGGAGCAGTAAGGGCACATGCCCACATCTTCCACCATGTCCCCCTGTCACATCCCCTGCTGGGTGTGAAAGGTTCACAGAGGCAGCCATGCATGTGCACCCAAACTGCTCTCTTATTTGCAAACAAGGGGGCAGCATTGTTGCCCACACACATATCCCGCTGCCATGTCCCTGACGAAAGGGACATGGTCCAGGGGTGTGCATGTGCCCAAACTATGACTCTGGAGACCAGGGTCTGAATCTGCACTTTGCTATGGAAACCCACTGGGTGACCTGAGGCAAATCACACTCTCTCAGCCCTAGAGAAAGGCCAATGTAACAAATCTCGCCAAGAAAACCCACATGATAGATTCACCTTTGGGCTGTCATAAGTCAGTTTTCAAAAGAGAGAGAGAACTGATGGCTAGAAAGAACCTCCCCCAGTCGCCTGCACTTTGTTGTTGTGCACCTTCAAGTCACTTCTGACTTATGGGAACCTTAAGGTGAACTTGGCAAGATTTGTTCAGAGTGGGTTTGCCTTTGCCTTCCTCTGAGGCTGAGAGAATGTGCTTTGCCCAAGGTCACCCAGTGTCTGAGCAGGGATTTAAATTCTAGACTCCAGAAACCTTTGATAAACAAATAAATATTTAAATATTTATATCTAAATGTAAATATTTAAATCTTGAGTTAAGTCTTGAGAATCCCCAGCAACAAAATATATTTCAAGGGAGTCTCCAGTAAAAGAACCACTGTTCTAAACAACCACTGCAGGTACAGGAGACTCACCAAAGACATGCTGGGCAGTTTCTTCAGGCAGCAGATTTTGAGTATCATGAAAAATGCTGGAGATGCCTAGTTATCTAATGTATTTATGTATTTTTACTGCCAGGGAAAGGGAACTAGTGAGAGTTTCTGCTTCAAGGTGCTAAAATAACTTGGTTGGCTTGCAGTGCTATGAACCGAGGGGCGGAGGACAGGGAATTTGCAATTCTGCCTCAGGCAGCAAAGTATCTTGGGCTGTCCCTGCCCTTTAATTATGAAGAGATCCTGTGTCTCCACTATTGCATCGCCTGTTAGTACATCCCTGGGATTTTATTTTGAAGGCCAGCCAAGAGAAAGTAGGAAACATATTGACCCACACTTATCACAAGGGTACAAAGAGCACATTTGGTAGGTGCAGTTTGATCTGCAGGGTTGAGAAATTTATATCACACCCTTCCTCCAAGAAGGAAGGCTGGATAGCAGTACATGTGAAAGGGATCTAGGAGTTTTAATAGACCACAAGCTGAACATGAGTCAGCAGTGTGATGCCGCAGCCAAGAAAGCCAATGCAATTCTCGGCTGCATCAATAGGAGTATGGTGTCTAGATCGAGGGAGGTACTGGTACCACTCTACTCTGCTTTGGTTAGACCTCATCTTGAATCCTGTGTCCAGTTCTCGGCACCCCAATTCAAGAAGGACATGGTCAAGCTGGAGCAGGTCCAGAGGAGGGCAACCAAAATGGTGAGAGGCCTGGAAGCCATGCCCTATGAGGATAGACTTAGAGAGCTGGGTATGTTCAGTGTGCAGAAGAGAAGGTTAAGAGGGGACATGATCGCCATGTTTGGACATTTGAAGGGATGCCATGTAGAGGAAGGAGAGGGCTTGTTTTCTGCTGCTCCAGAGACCAGAACAAGGAGCAATGGATTTAAGCTGCAGGAAAGGAGAACCTCAAGAAGAAGTGGAATCTGCTGCCTCGGAGTGTGGTGGAGTCTCCTTCTTTGGAGGTTTTTAAGCAGAGGCTGGATGGCCATCTGTCGGGAGTGCTTTGAGGGTGTTCCTGCATGGCAGGGGGTTGGACTGGTTGGCCCATGTGGTCTCTTCCAACTCTACATTTCTATGATTCTATGAGTTCCAGACTGTGCTTGTGGCTCTCCCCATGCCAGCCCTACAATAACCCTGTGAAGTAGGTTGGATAAGAGCTGATAAGTGGCCCAAAGTCGTTCAATTAACTTCACAGCTGGGCTGGATCTTGAATTTGTATCGTCCCCAGTCCTAGTATAACACTAACAGTTACAACAAATTTTCCTTCTAAAATGTGCCCTGCTTATATTTCAAAATTCTACATAGCTGTTATTGATACAGGATTCCTGTTCCCTTTTGTTTTTATTCATTTCTGTTTACGCTTCACGTTAATGTCTTCCCGACAAGCTGTGTGCCGGGAGTTTTTTTGCAACTCCCCTGCCCTCAAGACTGAAGAGATACAATCTAAGTGAAGCTTTATCATTTGGTTCTATTCATAAAATAGATAGTGTTCAAGTTTTCAAGTACTTCTCTTTCATGGCATTTAAGACACACCAATATGATCCTCAGATCATATGTATGCAGTACATACCCTCCAACTGCAATTTGTTAGGGACAATCCCAATTAATCCTATGTTGTCCCATCTTTTCAGCTGCTTTTACAGTGTTCCACTCCTCCTCCCATTTCCCCACTTTTGTCTTCAGCTTTCTTCAATTGCTGCAAACTGAATTCAAAGTGCAAAAGTTGGCACTCAGTTAACTCAGCAGTACCTCCCAACAGTCTCAGGGAAGAGCAAGCTGCTGCAGCTTTTCTTATGCCATTTCCGCACTACACTGTTATAGTGCTGTTATTGAACATCCTGTGGAATCCTGGGGTTTGCAGGGGAGGAGCATGCATGCCCCCCCATTCCCTTGACTTTTGCGTTGGCGTGCATTCTCCATGCTGGAGCCAAAGGCAAGAGAATGGAAGGGGGTAGCTCTGGAGGGGAGAAGGAAGACATGCGCATGCATTCCTCCCCATTCCCTTGCCTTTGCCAGGGTGCACTTCGCCACTGCATGAAAACAAGCTGTGGATTTGTTATCTATGATTTCACTTTGCATCCAAACCCAACCAAAGTATAGCAATTCTGTCTTGATTGTAGTAAGATACCCTCCAACAAAAAGCCAGCCACAAAAACATTGTTAAGGCATAAGCATCTAGCAACCATCCAAATTTCTCAAAAAACTTTTGACACGGCATCACTCTGGGGAACCATGAGAAATTTTTAGAAGATGTCTGGATTTCTCTACTTGACATGCTTAGAAGGCTGCTTCCACAGGGGCCCAACAACAATCAGAGTTTGGAGTTATTTTTCTGGGTTGAACTCTAGAATCCTATGGCCAGCATCCCAACTGGGTAAGGATCTGGGAGTTATAGTCCAAAAATGTAATTTTTCTAATCTCTGATCCCAACACAGCCCCCACCCAATTTTGCATATGTTTCATCCAAACTGCTGCCAGGTCTAAAACTGAAATGAGTTAACAACAATACTTCAAACAAAACATTCACAATATTGGGTGCCACATGCACTGTACCTTGACTCTTAAAATGCCATCTTTGTCCATTTAGGTTTTAGGTTCTTTCCTCCTTTGGCCCACATGAGCACTTGTTGCCACTAAGTGCAAAAAGATTTTATCTTACATAAGACACAGGTAATTATTCCTTTTCAATTAAACCCTCAAGCACTGAACTGTAGAAATGCTTAGTTCACTGCCCAGTAGCAAAGCAAATACATTGTTATATAATACTCTGTGTTGTTTTTGCCATTCAGCCCTTAACTAAACCTGTGTCCTCATCAAATTTAATGAGTCTGTGTGCCTGAACTAGGGGTGTGACCCAACTAAAGTGAAACTTGTTTTTAAGGCTGCAATCTTATGCACCCTTAACTGATTGGGACCTCCTGCCCAACAGACAGGCATGAACGAGACATGTGTCTTTTCTGTTTTCGATGCGAAAGTTAAACACATACATTAGAATCCACCAGTGAGCTCTGCAATGGAAAGTTGCCAGATGGAGTTCAGCATCCAGATGCTCTATTCCATCCCTAATTCCTGGTTTTAAATATTCTGCCTCTCACAGTCAATCAGCATTCCAGATTATGCTTAGCCCTCACTATGTTTGGTGTGGAAGGTTCCCCCTTATGCCTTTTAAAAATTACGGCAGAGATTCTACACCATGGTCTACATTTTGTAACATTACAAATCCATAGTTACTTTGCAGAAATGTGACAAACCTCCGTTAGCGAATTGCAAAGATTTGCATCTGGGTACTTTCCTTATAGGCACTGGGTACTTCCACTGCACATTGTGCACTCCTTATCTGCACCAGGCACTTCTCATGCTCATTGGGCACCTAATGTACATTGGACACTTTGCGTGCACATTGGACAATCCTGTGGTGCTCTGACACTTCCTATCTGATGTCCAGATGCACTTGGGGGACATGGCACATCAGTTACTCATCTGGTTAGGACTGCTTAATGGATGTCCTTATGTTCTAATACCAGGCAGCCCCTAGGTGAATAGATCATTGCAAAATTACCCAATTCTATTTCCCACACAGGTAAGTCTACTTATGAAAATGTAAGCTTTGCTTGTATTCTGCGAAGTCTGATATTCCCAGTAAAGTCTTCTGATACCTTCCTCTTAGGTATTGGTGGATAGTATTTCTCTGGCTCTGGAAGGACTAGTTCTTTGTTTATTCTGGGGTTTCAGTGAACTACAGCTCTGGCATGAACAAAACTGCAGCTGCTATTGAAGCAGAAGCCACCACACAGCTGTGGCTCAGAGGAAAACTTCCACAGCCACACCCTCATTCAATATGTCATCAGAAGGACCTCCAAAAGTAGAGTGGGAGGAATTGATACAATGGATATAGATAAGTCAATTTACCTCTGCCTCCCAAGAAAGAAAGAAAAAAAAACACTCTCTCTTCTGGGTTTCAGAAGTCCTTGAAGTCCCACTTAGTCCTTGAATTAACAACTAAAAGACTGGGACAGGAGATACATCATATGGATATTGTTAAAAATCCTCCAAAATACAGGTACAGTGCCTGACAAATCCTGAGGCTTTTGGCCAGTCAGGAGAAGCCCTGAGTTTGTTCTTTTATACTGCTGCAGTCAGTTCTCCCCCTTCATTTCTAGCTTAACTGTTCTCAACCTTTGCTTTTCTAGCTGTTTGGGACTTCAGTTTCCAGAACCTATCACCATTGACCAGGCTAGTGGAGGCTTCTAAGAGCTGAAGCCCTGAACAGCTGGAGGAGCAAAGGTTGAGAATGGCTGGCTTAACTGATACTGATAAGGTATATTTGGTTCTTCACTGACTTCTCCCTTCCCTTAACAGATCTTTCCTGCCTGGTACACCAGGCCTGAGCTGCATGTTTCTCTGACATATTTCAGGAAAATATCCGGTCTTTCTTCCCTTCCCCATGGTTGTAATTCTGACCTCAGCATGGAAGCCACCATGGAAAACTCTGTAGTGATGGTCGGGGAACCTGAGGTTGGAAGGAAAACCTTACCTTGACTTTGGAGGAAGAGAGCCTTTATTTTCCAGAGATACCCATCCAGAAGAAGATTGCTTTCTAAGCTCCAGGAAGTGCAAACAGAAATTATTGCTTATTTTTCACCTGTTACCAGCCTCACCATCTTGTGGTAAATTTTGGATTCTAAATTCTAAACATCTTGTCCTCTCTTGTGCACTGCAAATAAATACATAAATATTTAATACACCACACTTCCACTTTAAAATAGAATTCCAGGCAATAAAATGCAAGGTAAAATGCCATAGCTCAGATATCAAAATGGAATCAATTAAAAACACATTAGAAAAGAAAAAAGACATAAACAGCCCTTGCCTGTTAAAAAGTTACTTTGGTAAGTTATCAGTTTAATAGTCAAAAGCCTTTTGGAACACAGATGAGCTGGAAGGTGTCCAGAGGAGAGTGACCAAAATGGTGAAGGGTCTGGAAGCCATGCCCTATGAGGAGAGGCTTAGGGAACTGGCTGTGTTTAATCTATAGAAGAAAAGGTTAAGAGGAGGCATGATAGCCGTATTTAAATATTTAAAAGGATGTTATATCAAAGAGGGAACAGGCTTGTTTTCTGCTGCTCCAGAGACTAGGACAAGGAGCAATGGATTCAAACTGCAGGAAAAGAGATCCCACCTGAACCTCAGGAAGAACTTCCTGATGGTCAGAGCTGCTTGGCAGTGGAAGAATGCTGCCTCGGAGTATGGTGGAGTCTCCTTCTTTGGAGGTTTTTAAACAGAGGCTGGATGGCCATCTGTTGGGAGTCCTTTGATGTGTGTTCCTGCATGGCAGGGGGTTGGATTAGATGGCCGCTGTGGTCTCTTCCAACTCTATGACTTTATGATCCTATGTCTTCTGGATGTTGCTGCTGAACAAACTGGTTGTCCCTATAGATGTATTATATTAGTCAATCTGATTTTGAACATTGTGAACTTATAATGTCTTGCTTAAAGTGATGTTAGAAACACTGCAGAAATGAATAACTTTCCTGATCTTTATTTATTATTTTAAAATAATTGTGTGTGTGTGTGTGTGTTACTGGCTGGTTTGCTTTACTTCGTTCAAATCTATGCATTTAATGTACATGTTGTGTCAATTATTTTCATTATTCAAATTACTCCAATTTGTATTCTAATTATGCATTAATTGCTGCAGTACTTTTTCTTCTGCTATGTTTCAACCTTCATACCATTTTTTTTACAGCTACAAATAAGCTGAGAGAAGCAACATAGAGTAATGTTAGTCTTAGACCATGGAGGTCCAATTTCAAACCTCTTTACGGTCATGGATTTTTTCATTTGACCTTAGGCCACCATTACCTTTTTTGCAAGCCTACTTTATTAAGTTGTTGTGGGGATTACTAGGGAGAGGGAAACCGTACAAATGTGCTGTATAAATACAAGAATAACAATAACATTAATATTTCGTTATGTACAGGCACTTGCAGTAGTGTTCTTAACAGATCGCTTTTCTTTTTTTTACCTCTGTTTTTCCCTAATGGCAAAAAGCTACAGATCTACAAAAACACCACAGAAAGCCTCTGAAGGTGACTGCCATCTGATTCATAAGGCAAGATCCAGAGGAAAGTAAGGGCAACAAGAGTAATTGAAGGAAAAAAACATGGTCTAATTTCCCTCAGAGTTAGAGAATAAATATTTTATTGTAACTAGGAAACAGCCTGCTTTAACTGTCTTTGACTATTCAACTTTTCATCATAATATACATACTGAGCAGCTCACCTATGCTAAGAGATCTGTGTTCCCATCCTTTTGATCTGTTAATAGCAAGTGATAAATATTTGTGCTTTTACATTTCCATTCCTTTACACTGTTCCCTTCCTCCCGAAGGGCTCCTGTTGCTGCTACCTCGCCTTCTTCACTGTGCTGCTAATTTGCCCCACCCTTTTTCTTCCCACTCCCTAGACTCACTTCCGACCGCTGCAAAGCCCCTTCTCTCTTTCTTGCACTCTGCTGCTGTGCTTCCCACCCCTTCTTTCCTCCCCTCACCTTGTGACACCGTCTCCTCCTTCCTTACCCCCTGCCCCTCATCGTGCCTGCCTCTCTTGCTCTCTGTAGGCTGCCACTGCACCCCCTCACCCCATCTCTCCGTTCCTCTCCCTCCCTTCCCTCCTACTTCCATCTTGCAACATCCTGCACTCTCACAAATGTGTCCCTCCTCACTTCTTGCACTCTGACATATGCTCCACTCCTTCCCCCTTCTCTCCTACTCCATCCCTTGCTTGACCTCGTACCCTCACAATATGCCCCTTACTTCACCTTGCACCCTCAGAGTACATATGTCTCTTGCTTCTTGCTCTCAGCTGCTCACGCCTCATTCTCCTGTCCTTTCTTTTCTCTCCTTTGCCTCACCTTATGCCCTTGTAAAGCATCCCTCCTCTTCCTCTTCCTCTTCCTCTTCACAGCTCACGCTCTCTACCCTTAAGAGAGTAAGGAAGGAAAGAAGCAAGCAAGGAAGCAAGTTTGATATCCAGACCAGATGATGGTCCAAATGAGCCCTGGGCAGCATGCCTAAAATCCAAGTAAAATCCTGGCCAGTGGGGTGGTATGTCAGTTCTAGATACAAGGGAATTGCTTCCCCCTTCGCATTGCTTGAAGTACAGACTTCCCACATTTAACTAATAGGTTAGAGACTGGAGCACTGTCAGAAAATGAAATTTGTTGAAAAGCAGAACCCGTGTAACTGTACTGTAGGGAGCATGAAGGACTTACATAGGCTCACTTGGGACTAACTGCACATGCGCTGCTTGCAGAGTCTTTCAGACAGCTCGTTATCCTAAAAGGTGGGAGACCTTGGAGTCTACTCACAATGCCAGCTTCTCTTTAGAATTTGGGAGAGGAGACCTGTAACAGGAAGGTAATGGCAGGATCTTTTCACCTGTGTGTACCAGTATTAATTGCAGAGAGGCTCCAGTTTAAAAATAAGAGAAACAATATTGGAAATGACAGCCACACACAAGGAAACAGCCTTGTATGGTTCTTGAAAGTGTCTATCAGAAAATAAAGCGGGAAAGGTTGCATAGAAAGAGATTTGGGGATGAAAAAGGGTGATAGTTACCAGTCCTAAAGAAAAGGGTTGAAGTGGAGAGGCTCAGACAGTGCCTGAGGGTAGCTCGGACTAACAGCAATCTGAGCACCACATATTACGTCTGAAATGCTACAATTTGCTGGGACCAAAGTCAGGGTTTATAGGCTTTAGGCTTTTTCCTATCCTGAAGGGGTATTCTGACAAAACCTAAAACCCTCTCATGGAATTGACTAAAGGGTTCTGGAATAGGCAATTGCTTTGGCAACAGAATGACAAAGTTTATAGGAATCATGATAACCTGTTGAAGTTTGGAACAGTAGGGGGTGTAGGAAAGGTTTCTGTAGGCTGATATTGAAAGGGATGACCTCTGATTGTCTTATCTGGGCCTATTCAGAAATGCAAAAATTTGAGATTAGGGAAGAGATTAGCCTGAACCCCTTGATGTCAGGTTTTTCCACTTACTCCTCCTTGAACTTATGGCTTGACCATGTCTGGCAATCTGTTCTTCCAAGTATGAAAACAAAAGGCACATCCTGCAGGATGGAGATGTTGGAGTGGTAACAGGTTTAGCACTCCCCCGCCCCCCCAGCATGCTTTGCAAGCAAAACATGCACGCATGTAGTTCCAAGCAAGCCTCCTTAGGCAAGAAGAACTGATGAAAGAGCAGAACACCTGTCAAATTAATGGAACTTTTCCTTAATGTGGAAGTGTCATAAGAGCAAGTTGGCAGAAAATGAAGAATCAAAAGGTGGGGGCTTTCTGTATGTTATAATAAGTCATGCAGTCTTCACTAGATCCCATGTTGTGGAGTTACACATAGAATCCTGCTGAAATACAAGTAGGGAGATAAATAAAATCAAGTATAGATTCTCCTCACCAAAGTGGGGGGGGGGGACCCATAACAGCACACTCTAAAGCACATCGCATGTATTGTAAATTAATGGTGCTGCGGCAGAGGCTGAGTGAATGTACTTGCGTGACTAGAAATTCTGGAGCAGATCACCTAAGGTCTCTTTAACTTTGGCAGTGCTGCAGGGGTCATGTTTTCACATGAATGAATGGCTCTTGAACGATTTATGGCCAAATTTCTCAAAGTTGTTAGGAACAAAAAGGCTTTTCTTTAACATCAAGCATGCACAACTACTGAGTTTGCCAATCCCCCCCACACACACAAACACAAGCTGTCCCTACTTAGGATAACATTATCACTGTATTTAAAGCCAGGAAATATTTTCTAATGTACTCATATTATTACAATTTTAAATGTCTCTTTTAATGCATGGACAAATACTTTTTGTGGGGTTTAGGAGAGCAAGACTACAACAATAATGGGAAAAGTGTGTATATGAATAAAAATACTACATATCCTCCCTTAACTGCCAAGTGCCAACAATTTGCAACACACCTGTATGCCAAGGCACATTGGACAGGTGACAACGAGACATTAATATCCTCAGATCTGAAGAAATAAATAAACAGATAAAACACCAGGAGCCATAATCATAGGCTATGAGGTACAGGTGCCAAAAGAATCTGTCATGTAAGAACAAGCTTAAAATATATGTTTCAAACTTTTGTGGAACTAGAACTGTAGAAGCATCTAAATAATTAGATATGCCATCACAGAGCTCCTCCAGAGCAAAATCATTAGATATGCCATCACAGTTGTCATATTTTCCTATTTGTTCTACAAACTGTGGTGGAAACAAGCACAGAAGTATTACCATCTAACCCCCATCTCAAAATGGGGGGGGCTCAAAATGGGGGGGTAAAATAAAACCCCTTCAAAGAAAGCAGTCCAGTTGTGAGTGTACACAGTGAGTTTTCTAGCTCTTGGAGAAAAGGTTGAGCTTTGAGAAGGAGTGGTTTGATGGATGGCAGGATCCCACAACCAAAGCATGTAACATTGGAATATTTTCTTGCAGGGCCCCAATTGTACAAGAGTGGCCCCTCCATTTTTGTGAGGGTTCAGGAAACAGAACCCTTGTGACAGTGAAAAAACCATAAATAACTCACCCACCTGCAACCCCCCACCATCCATTTCCCTCCAGGGCTCCCCACTCCCATTCCCTTGTCTTTTGCATGCCAGGGCCAGAGCAAGGGAACGGAAGGGGGAGCTCTGGAGGGGAGAAGAAAGGCTCATGTGAGCCTCTTCCTACCTCCCATTCCCTTCCCCTTCCCCCTTCCCTCGGAGTGAGTTCTGAGCACCAGGGCCAGAGGCAAGGGAATGGGAGGAAGGACCTCTGCAAGGGAGAATGAAGGCTTGCATGGGCCTCCCCCACCATTCCCTTCCCTTCCCTCTTGCCTAGGCACAAGTTCTCAGCACCAGGGCTGGAGGCAGGGGAATGGGAATGGGGGAGTTCTGAAGGGAACATGGAAGGTACACTTGCTCCCCCCCTCCCCATTTCCTTGTCTTTTGTCCAGGTCCTTCCCTTGCTTCTCCACACCTGGCAAAATGCAAGGAATAGGAGGAGAAGAATTGGGGGGGAGGTGCACACACACCTCACAAATAATCAGATTTGTAAAGATCAAACCCATGAATGTGGAGGGAGGACTATTTTTCTCTCCACCATACCAACTGCTACCTAAAATTACTTTTTAGTGCCAATTTTACTGCTCTCCATTTTTCTGTCTTTTGATCTCATTCCTTTCTCCACCCAACCTTATACCGTCCTCCCCCAGTGGCAATCCTGGCGAGCATGATGGGAGCACTCACCTCCGCACTGGCGGGCTCCCTGCTAAAGGAAGCACGATAGACATGCCTCTTCCTTCTGGGGCAGCCCGGCCTGTGGAAGGACTTCTCGTGCTTCCACAGGCCAGGTATGTGCAGGATAGTCATGCAATTGCGGGTCATTGATGGAGAAAGCCCGTCAATGATTTAATCTGTGATCATGTCATCTGGCAACAAGAGAATGATGGGACCATGACAACATCATGCAGAAGCATCATCGTGGTCCTGCTTCTCTCCCCTCCCCATGCCAGGATGGGAGTCTCCTGCAGAAAGGGCCTTTGATTCAAACCATTTAGTTAAATCAAGAAAGTAGCATGGCCACTTCTGCATTGTCAAAAAAGAGGAGAGCATTATCAAAAGAAGCACAGGAAGAAAACAGAATAGTGGTGTGCATGAATTTTGCCACTACAAATATATGAATAGACGTGCATATGCATAGACAGAAAAGTAGAAGTAGTAACTGTAACTTAAACAGAAACATAATTTCACCATAGTGAGGATGAATGTGATTGGATGATCTTGATGTCTGTGTCTGTCTGTGAAATCTGCTCTCCAGATGCTAATCCCTGATGAGCCCAATCTCCCTTCTGGGCATTCTGTATCAAGACATCAAATCAGGACTAGTCAGCCGTTCAGTTAAAGGATTCCTTAAAAAAAGAGAAAGGTCAATCTAGTCTAAACCTGTGCTATGCAGGGAAACACAACTAAAGCACTCCTGAGAAATGGCCATCCAACCTTTGTTTAAAGGCTTCCAGAGAAGGAGAATTATTATCTTATTTACCAGTGAGAAGATGAAAAGGGCATGTTTGTATGAGATATTACTAGAATTACTATTATAAAAGTATTCTGCAAATGCAGATTTTCATCCTAGGGCCACCAGATGGAGACCAAGCTTCATGTATCTCCTCATCTTGTGCTTGAAATGTCCTTCTCCAATTTGTTTCCATAGATGCTTTTATCTAATATGACTTTTGTTTTTTTGAAGATCTACATTAGGAGTCAGCAACTAGATATTTCTGAGCCAAATCTTGCCCTTGAGTGATTCTTTTGGCTGCTAACCTACAAGTGAAAGAAGAGATTTAGAGGAGGAACTGTAGTTCTTACAAAACCAACAAAAGCAGAGTTAGAGCAAGGACTTTGCTGATCACCACTCAGCCGCTCTTTCCAATATACCACCTGGCAAAATCTATTGCTGCCTAGGGATCTTAAGTAAATTATTATCTAAATGTGGCACATTCACTTGCAGATATATGATTAAACAGTGTAAATCTATTCTACAATTTAAAGTGTCTATCTGTCCCTGTGTTATACGATCAGCCCTCCATATCTGCAGAATCTGTATCCACAGAGTTAACCAACCGAGGCTTGAAAATAATCCAAAAAAATAACGCTCAAAAAAGCAAACTTTTATGTAGGAGACACCATTTTACTACACCACTGTCCATAATGAAACTTGAGTATCCATGAATTTTAGTATCCATGGGTAGTCCTGGAACAAAATTCTAACAGATACCAAGGGCTGTACAAATCTACATGTTTGATTAACAGAGTCAGCAGACTTAGACTGGCATCCTGTAGTAGATCTGCCTTATACCTGCACGAGCCCCCGCTTTTTTGATTGTTGCAAAGGATGGTCTCTCCTTCCCTTGCAACAATTTATCCTCCCCATCTTACTGTAGATCCACTGCAGCCCTGCCACAGCCATAACATGCCTAGTGGAAAGCTATCTGGCTATAAATTGCATCATCTGCTGAGACCTCCAGAGAACCCCTGCAGACCTCCATGGATGGCATAGTCATTTCACGTCTGGCTACAAAGACCCAGGCAGATGTTTCTCTGATCCCCACCAGGCACAGAGGGCTCTATGGTAAATCTCAGAGTAGTGATTGGCCACTGCAGGGTAGTTCTACATGCAGAACTACACTGTGCTGACCTATACAGATTGTGGGCATTAAATAGGCTATTTAATAGAATTAAGACAAAGAGCATTGTAAGGTTTTGGACCTGACTGGTCAACTACTTTTGGACCTATAGAACAAAACCATTAGGTTTCTATTTTTGTTTTCTTTGGAATGCATATTTATGAACTGATTTGAACCAACCTTGATATTTAGGCTTAGGGTAACATTTTCTGTGGAAGTTTAGACTGATAGCAAAATGTGCTTTTTTCAAAAAAAAAAAGGGGGGGGAGGCTGATTTTTGTCCCTTGGAACTTGATGCGGGGAACAAAAAAGGATTATACATGCTACCAAATGTTTGTTTCATTCAAATCATAACAGAAATCATCAACATTAACCCAGGGAACAGTGGATAAATTTTCTAGTAAACTCCGTATTCAACAATTTTCCTGATACACCTAGAAGTTTACTAACAAATTATGGCTACAGTTTCCAAGGCTTAATTGATTTATTGCTGCATCTTGCAAACGCTCCAAGGGGCCTAAGTAGTTATTTAGTTAGCTTCTTCCTTCCCTCCCAGTCATTGTAGTGCCAGGGCCCACCTTCTGCTTTGCTCTGCACCTGCCTTCTAGCCAGAAGCAGGTAGGCTAAGTTAAGTGTTCCTTAACTCCTGTGTCGCTATCTACGTAAGTGAGAAGGAATAATCCCCTCAGCTCACCTTGATCTAGAGACAGCCCCTTTAGCTAAGATTTCTGTCTTAATTTCAAAAACAAGGAGATATATTCTTTGTCTGTATGTATGGGTGTGTGAATGAGAAATTGCCAGCAACTGTGATTGGTACTTAATGCATAACTCTTAATGAGATCACCAGAGGTCATGTATAAATCTCAGGTTTCGTCCTGGAAACCTCAGGGCCTGGGAAGATCTTGATCTGGCAACCCTAAAAATAACTGAGGCAATAGCAGACATACCCAGAACACCTTTTTAAAAAGATAATGTGCTAAAGTTACAAATTACTTTCCAAATCATGTTAGTGATGGACAGTGTACGCAGCAGCTGTAAATCTGGTTAAGGTACAAAGCCACTAATGGTTCAAGAAACAAACTAAAGGCTTTATTGTAGGAACTTGATTAAAATGGGAAGGTTCTCTAGAGCACTGAGCTAATACTGAGGTTGGTTGGTATGCCTGAGCCTAGAGTTGGTTTCACTTTTGGGAGAAGATGGGGGAGGCAGGAAGAAAAGAGGTGGAAAGATCCCTAAGAGTATCTGTTTACAGCGCAGAGAGGTCATGATAAGTAGACAAAGAACAAAGAGACTTTGGGTCAATTGAACTGCTTAACCTTATCACTCTGAGACATTTTTAACTTTTTAGTGCTGAATGTTGTTGCGTTCCCAATAGTTAAAAATATTCCAAAGGGCCAAGATTCATCCTAAGTGCATACCATCCAACTATTCCAATTTCACAGGGATTGTCCCTATTAATCTTCTGCCGTCTCACATTTGGAGCTGCTCTTAAAATGTCCCAGCTTTTGTCTCTTCCTTCTACTTTCCCTTTTTGTCCTCAGCTCATTTCGCTCCAAATTAGGTTCAAAGTGCAAAAGTAATCTGCACTCAATTGACTCATCAGTAGGGAGAGAAGATGAGGAGGCAGAATCTTGGCCTTCCCAGGAGGCTCAGGCAAAGGCAAATTGCTGCAGTCCCTCCTAACTTGTGTGTTCTTTCTCATTAATAACTTTTGCCATCTTAACCACATTCTGATGTTGCTTGGTCACACATGTCCTTGTTTCCATCTGTGAAATGTAGAGGATATGCAAATAACCCTCCCACAAACAACATTTTTCAGTTAAACAGGAACTGGAGCTGTTTCTTTCTTTCCGTCAATCCCTCTCCAAAATTACTAGTTGCAACATTATTTTTAAAATGTAACAGTGGGCTCATCTGGAAGGTAAGTTTTGCTGCATCGTGAAATGTTGCTTCTTACACTTCTTGGTGCTTCCTGATCCACATGCTTTCCTGGCTTAAACAAATATAGAAAGGCAGCACATTTTGGATCATTTTGGAATATTTGGATATTAGTGGACATTTTGCTTGTGAGATGGGTTGTGATGTTAGAGTGTGTCCAATCCCCCAGGTGTGTTTCCAGATTGTTGCAATCTTCACATGGTCTCTATTGGTGCAAAATTGCTTGGAGCCTAATGAAACTCAGAGAACCTTAAGTGAAGTAAGAAGGCAGATTTTAATTAAGCCAATGAAAAATTACAATTAAAGATTTCAATTGCGCAATTGGATTGACGAGGGTTTGTGTTCCCCGAAAAAATAAAGTCAATGCTGGACACATTTTCCATCTGAAATTTATATTCCCCTTGTCCTTTCAAAAATACACATTTGGATTCTATTGGTTGTAAAATATATACACAGGCACATGCAAAACCCTTCTAATCTCCAGAACTGCATCACTTGCTATTCTCCCTCTGAGAGAGTTAAAATCTTTATCTTAACAGCAAGACATGCTCAATTCACATAAAAGATGCATTTTTTAACCCTCTGACAAATTTGTTCTTATCTGACTTTCCCAGCTAGTAACTTTCTGGTGTCTTTTTATCTTTCTCTCTCATCCTGTTAAAAGGCAGTTTCTCTCTGCTAAGCATGTTTCCTTGGTCACATTGTAACTCCCATTATCTTGCTTAAAGGCACATATCCATCTACTAAATATGCTAAATATTTTTTAGCCATTAAAGCAATTCATTATTTTATATTATACATTATCATCTACTTCTGTTTTCCCCTATACCCCCTTCACATTGTTTTTCTGTCTTTGCGATTTCTCCAGATGTATAGTTCTCCCCCATTAGTGTGTTTGACTTTTCTGAGTTTGATTATTCGCTGTGCCCGCTTGCCTCCCCCATGCATGCTCATGCCTGCAGCTAGTTCTGGGAGTGAGTTAGAATGTACCAGGTTCCAGTACTTCATCTGAAGAAGTACATTTATATCCATGAAAGCTCATGCTGGAGTAAAACCAAATTAGTTTTAAAGGTGCTGCCACATTCCCTTTTTTTGTTTTCTCTGCTTTCTTCTTTTAATGCTGCAAGAGACTAACGTTCTTACTTCTTTAAAATGTTATGAATAGTACCACTACAGTGAGGCCTTTAAAACAAAAAATTAACATGTCTGGTCTTCATGTGGATTATAACAACTAAAGTATAAATGTCCAATCCTTCATCACCTACTTATTTTAAAGATGTTTCTATCATTTCCCCCTTTTCCCTTCTTCCTCATACTTCTTCCTCTGGTGTTTTAAAAATTAAAGCCTAGCATCCTGATTGTGACTTATGATGGAAATAAATCTAACATATGCTATTATAAGTCACAGTTTACCACTTTTGCAGAAAGACTTTAGATTTTTAAAAATATCTCCAGCACCTTATTGAAAAAAACAGTAAGCTTCTGTGCCACAGTGATGACCACACACACACACACACACGCTAGTCAACTTGAAGAAAGCTGCTATTGATGTCCCTTCCCTTCACTTTCCCAATCATGCAGTTTCAACTCAAGTTGAAATGGACTGGATGTTCATGTTTATTAGAAAACTGGCAACAGCTCTTGTACAAATGTTGTGTAAAATGATTGTATGAAAGAGGGAATTTCAGCAAGTGTTGCTAATCATACAACCAGGTAACAAGCAACATCTGATGAAATTCTTGTCATGCCCAAAATATAGCAGAGATTGCTCCCACAGCTTTGGAAGTGTGCCCAGCAGCAGAGAATAACTAAGCAACAATGCACTGTAGCCAGGAAAAACTCACCCATGCCAATTGTTCTCTTCCATCAAGGAAGCAATTTATTCTTGAGTTACAATGTGTACATATTTACAAGAATCTCCAGATGGCATTCCAGCATCCCTCTGCTTGCTCTTTCTGACAGAGCCTCCGGCAGACACGTCAGGCACCATGTGCAACTTGCTGGCTAGCTCTCAGCTACATTTATACTCACACTGGCTGATGCAATGCTGCCAGCCTTTGCATTCTCCCCACACCTGATGCAACCTTCTCCCCTGGTTGCTCATCAGCATGACTCAGCTAAAGTCACATGGCTCTCCACAGGTGCACTTAACAACCCACATCGCAAAGTATTTTCTACAGGTTTGGTCCAACCTTTACTGACAATTCCCCTCCAAAATACTTTTGATGTGCAAACCCAGTACTTTATTCCAAACCAATATACCTTTCCAGCCCCAATTCCCGCACCATCTGTTTGTGTTTTGTGGCTCGTAGGGGTTTCGTGAGGATGTCTGCTATATTATTCTCAGACTTGCAGTACTGTAATCTAATTAGCCCCTCCTGCACTAATTGTCTTACATTCTGATACCTCACTGCCAAGTACTTGCTTTTGTTCCTTAAGTTTTCCATTTCTGCCATGGCTATACAGGCTTGTGAATCCTCATTCACTGTAATTGGGGTTTTACAGTCCTCCCCAACATCCTCTAGCAACTGTCTGATCCATTGTAGCTCTCCCTCTACCTCCGACAGTGCAGCAAACTCTGCTTCTGTTGTGCTCAGTGCCACACAACTTTGTTTTCTAGATCTCCACATGACCAGACTGTCAGCGTACTTAATCATTAAACCCGTAACTGGCTTCTTGTCCACCTCTGAAGCAAATGAGCTGTCTACGTGACACTCCATGCCTGCTTCACTGCCTTCCATCTTTAGGCACAAGTCTCTGGTCCCCTTTAAGTACCTTACCACTCTCTTGAGTGCCATCCAATCTACCATTCTAGGCTTAGCAACTCTCCTGCTTAGTAAACTCACAGCATAACCAATGTCTGGTCTTGTAGGGTTGGCCACATACAACAAACTGCCTATAACCGAATGGTACAGATCAGGTTTACCAAACAACTGCTCAGACTCCAGCTTTGGATAGTCTACAGTCATGGGTGTATGTGTAACTTTAGCAAACTCAAGACCACACTTCTGCACAACCTGGTCTATTTTCCTTTTCTGGCTAAGATACACCATGCCATCCTGTGTTCCGTCTACTTCAACACCAATGTACTGCTTGAGACGTCCTAAGTCTTTTAAATTAAACTTATTCTCAAGCTGTTTCTGCACCCCCTGTACCACTTCCTTGCCCTCAAAGCTTTCTGGCTCCACTCCAATAACCAAACAAGCTCTGGCTTCCTGAATAACAAACCTCTCAGGGGCTTTTCCTACTGTTTTAGACCTCCTAGGGATGATGGTCTCAAACCTTGACAGGTTATCATCACTACTAGACTCTCTAGTCACCCCCTCCACTTCTGGCTCCCTTTTTACCTGAGCCCTTGGTGATGCAGTGTCATCAGTTGTGGAAGTATCAGGCGAACTGTCTGGTGGCTCCTTGAGTGTATGTGAGGTACTGTCAGATGGTCCTGCCCCTCCATTCCCGGGGCTTTCACCTTGCTCTAGCTCTGGTGGCTGTATGAACACTTCCTTGTTGCAATGCAACTCCTCCCAGCCACTATTTGTCTCGAAATTGGCGCTCCTCGAGAAGAAGAGCTTACCATGTCCCAGATAAAACTTACACTTGTTTCCCAGATAGCCCACAAACCTCAGCCTCCTCCACTTGGGCTGCCCTTTGCATCTCAGCTGACTGGGAACTAGGACATTTGCGAACTGACCAAACACTCTTAAATACTTCAGAGTAGGTGGCATATCCATACAACATGAAGTAAGGTGTTTGCTTAACACTGGCACACCACATCCTGTTAATAACATGGTTGGCAGCAAGGATATCCTCTGCCCACAATCCGGGAGGCGATTTGGAGTCTAGCATCATGCAGTCTTTCATCTGTTGCAACACTCCAATTCTGCACTCCGCCAGCCCATTCTCTGCTGGTGTGTACAGATTGGTGGTTTTATGTTGTATGCCTTTCCTTCTGAGCCAACTCTGAAACTTTGCATTACAAAACTCACCACCGCAGTCTGTATTGAGGCATGAGACTTTGTGGGGAAATTGCCTCTCCACCATGCTTACCCAGTCTCTAAATTTCTCAAAGGCCTCATCTTTTGTTGTCAATAGGAACACATACCCGTACATGGTACACAATCACAAAGATAAACCTGGACTCTCAGTCTCAGGACCCTCACTCTCAGGAAGAGGTCCTGCCAAGTCAGCATGCACCACTTGGAAGGGCCTCTGGGTGGCCATCCTGCTCTCCTTTGGAACAGGAAAGGATTTTACTTTTGCTTTCTTGCAGACTGAACAGTCAAGAAATTTGGTGCATTTTTTGACTTTCAGGTCTGGACACACCCTTGCCAATTGTTCCAGCCCCCAAAATTTGCATGACCCATGACCCGATGTAAATGATGGCAACAATTGTCATGTAGGGGGACATTGGCAAGAATACTGGATCCCTGGGAAATCTTAGCATTTGGTAATATCAAATATAGTCTGTTCTGCTTCACACCCTTAGCACAGACTCTCCCACCAAAGCTAATCATGCAGTTATCCCCTCTGAACACTAATTCATACCCCTTATCCATTAGGCATGACACACTAAGTATACAATGTTCTAAACCTTCTGCACACAACACATTTTCAAAATTTTTCTCCAGACAGGAGACAAATGCAGACCCCAAGTAGGACACTTGAGAGTGGCCTCCATCAGCCGTGCTAACAGAGCGCACAGGAGCAATTCTAGCATTCCTCAGCAGGCTCCTGCTATTCACCATACGATGGGTGGCTCCGCTGTCCAGCAGCCAGTCATGACAGACTGCTCCTTCTGCTGCAGCTGCGACAACACAGGTGCTGGCTTTCTTCCTCTGGACTCCAGGCCTCTTGTTGTTCTTGTCCCCGGACAACATGGCTTTACGGTCCCTTTTGACATGTCCCTGCTTGCCACACTTGAAACACCGCCTGGCAACGCTGCACTCTGCAGTTTTCTCCCCCTCATGTGAAGGCTTGTGCTGTTCTCTGCTTTCCTCTCAGAAGCATGCTTTAAATCATCCTGGGCTGTAAAAGCTCGTCTGTCATGCTCCTCCAGCACTCGTGACATGACTAAATCAAGGGTTCAGTCTCTTTCCCTCAAACTTTGCAGGCTATGCAGAATAAAGTACCACTCTTTACTCAAGCTGCTTAGGAGGATATAACATTTTTGAGCCTTATCAAAGTCCACACCTCTGTCAGCCAACCCAACAAAGACTTCATGGTACCCAGATGGGCTTTCACGTCTCCCCCTTCTTCCAGCTTCGTGTTGTAGAGCTTCCTCTTCCACAGCATTTTGGAGAGACAGGAATCCCGCTGATGAATTCGCCTCAGCGCGTCCCACACGTCAGCTGTGGTCTGCTTACCATGCACATGGATGAGTGGCTTGGCTCCAAGCTCAGGATCATGGTAACTCTGGCACGCTGATCTGCTGCTCTCTCAGTTGCATCTTTAGGTGGGTGCTCCACCACAGCCCATAAATTTTCCCTGACCAGCAAACTCTGGATCATAAAATTCCAGGTTTGATAGTTGCTGTCAGTTAGCTTCTCAAACCCTAGCACAATCGACACTGTGGCTGCCATTCTGCTTACTCAAAAACCAGAAGCAAAAACAAACACTCTGGCAGCACCGCCTGAATTTACAACTTGGAAGATCTTGTGGGTGTAGAAACAAAAACAAACTGCTGGCTAGGCAAAACAAAACAGCTGCTTAACTCTGCTGCAGAAAAAATCCACCCACACGGCTTTTAACTCCTCAGCACACTGGAGCTATTCCAGCCGAGACTCTGAGCCATCTCACAGGCTGTCTGCCACAAAACCAACAGGGTTACCTGGTCCAAACTGGTTAAAGCTGACCAGAACTGGGCAAAACTGGGCTAAACTGGGCCCATAACAAAATGTCAAGTCCAAAATATAGCAGAGATTGCTCCCACAGCTTTGGAAGCGTGCCCAGCAGCAGAGAATAACTTAGCAGCAATGCACTGTAGCCAGGAAAAACTCACCCACACTAATTGTTCTCTTCCATCAAGGAGGCAATTTATTCTTGAGTTACAATCTGTACATATTTACAAGAATCTCCAGATGGCATTCCAGCATCCCTCTGCTTGCTCTTTCTGACAGAGCCTCCGGCAGACACGTCAGACACTGTGTACAACTTGCTGGCTAGCTCTCAGCTACATTTATATTCACACTAGCTGATGCAATCCTGCCAGCCTTTGCATTCTCCCCACACCTGATGCAACCTTCTCCCCTGGTTGCTCATCAGCATGACTCAGCTAAAGTCACATGGTTCTCCACAGGTGCACTTAACGACCCACATCACAAAGTATTTTCTACAGGTTTGGTCCAACCTTTACTGACAATTCTGTCCTCTAGACAACCATTAAAGGTACCTCACCATTAATCAGTCTGACAGTGCTATTGGGTACATCCAGACAGATTGGAAAGTCCTAGACTTCATTCCTGTTCTTTACAATGTTATATTGGGTTAAAATAATCCAACCTGGGGTGCTGGTATAAAAGTCTCTGATCATCTTGGGAGCTGACAGAGGATATTCTGAGATTTTTTTTTAAGTGTATAAATCTCCAAAAGAAAATCAGAAAGAACAGGAAAAAAATCTGGGACTTTCTAGTCTTCTGAATCAGTCTGGATACAGCCAGTGTTGATATTTCCAAGTATAAGAATCTACTGCTATTTTTACCCCAAAACATGGATGACTCAAGGCTCCACTCACCACGCCAGTACCTCTATGTATCATAGAATCATAGAGTTGGAAGAGACCCACAGGGACCATCAAGTCCAACCCCCTGCTATGCAGGAACACCCATCAAAGCATTTCCAACAGATGGCCATCCAGCCTCTGCTTAAAAACCTCCAAGGAAGGAGACTCTACCACACTCCGAGGCAGCATTTTCCACTGCTGGACAGCTCTAACCGTCAGGAAGTTCTTCCTGAGGTTCAAGTGGAATCTCCTTTCCTGCAGCTTGAATCCATTGCTCCTTGTCCTAGTCTCTGGAGTGGTAGAGAACAAGCCTGGTCCCTCCTCAACATGACATCTCTTCAAATATTTAAACATGGCTATCATGTGCCCTCTTAACCTTCTCTTCTGCAGACTAAACAGACCCAGCTCCCTAAGGCGTTCTTCATAGGGCATGGCTTCCAGACCCTTCACCATTTTGGTCTCCATCCTCAGGACACGTTCCAACTTGTCGACATCCTTCTTGAATTGAGGTGAATAGAACTGGATACAGTATTCCAAATGAGGCCTAACCAATGCAGAATAGAGTGGTAATGGGAATTAATTGGTTAAAAATTAAGAGGCCTGTGGGGGGGTAGCTTAACGAGATCTTTCTACCAATGTTTATGGGATCACACAGGAAAGAACCGGCCAGAGATTCCAAGAGTAAAATTAAAATGTGTTTTATTGAGAAAATAACACATGCACACAAAAGATCCAAACACTCATGCACTCACACAAGGACTAACTGAAGGAAAAGGGAGGAAAGTTGTGGATAGAGGACTTTTAGGGTTTGGGTGATAATCACTCATCTGGAGAGAAGTGAAGAACACTGCAGTGTGGCTTAGGTAGGCACCTAAGGACATTTCTCATTCGGGACTCAAATGGACAGCATGACATTCAGAAAGTCAAGAGACTGCAAGAGACTGCTCGAAATCAAGGGTTAAGTGCAAAAGCTACCCTATGGATATGAGTGTGAATTGCTCTCCCAGACACGTGGACAATGGGAGTTGCAACACAAACAATAAATTCTGGACAGAGTTAATGGTTTTAGTGTTTAAGTGATAAAGGTGGAATGGCTGTCATAATAGCTCTGTATTGTGGAGAGGTTGAGAAGACAAAGCAGGGAAAACATTCAGATGTGAGAGATCAGGGTTAACACAATCACAGTTGGGTGGGAATTTCCTTTTTCTGCTCTGAGATGTCCACCTTTAAGCAAAAGTCTATCATCTCTAGAGTTGCCTTGCAATCTGCCTGACAACTTCAGTTTCGCCAGGAGGGGTGTGGCCTTGCCATCTCACATGTACAGTCAGTAATTTTCCTCTTTCCAGCTTGATCTTCCAGTGGCATCAGGTTTCATTTTATATCAATACCAATTAACACAGTGCCAATTAAATAATATTGCCAATTAAAAAATATCAATCTTGGGGTGTATGTAGGGCCATAACAATCTCTCACCAAAATGGTACCCTTGTCAAAAACTGGGACTTCCAGTTCATGTGAGAGCAAGAAGACATGGTCTTTCTGGTCTCTCCTGAATGGCTGCTGACACTGCTGCAGTTGACCACTTGAAGGGGGACCCCAAAATAGTTTGTTCTGCACCCCAGGGAAGATAGGTGCAGCAAGAGAGCAGTGGGTAAGTCAAGCAAGAGCAGTCTCCCCTCCTAGTGTTCAGGTCAGACCGTGAAGAAGAGTAGTGCCCAAGCAGGTCACCACTGCTGACATACCTCACCTGCGCCTTCAGAAGGAGAGGGAGAGTTCTCCTCCCTTCCCTATTCCAGCCACCGAACCTCTTCCAAAATTTGTAGATTTTTTTTTTTTTATGAAAAGTTTGACTACTTAACAGATGGAAGAACCCTGAGGACAGCAGCAGGACATTGCCACCTTATGAAGTTGCTTCGTGGGAGAAAATATGAAGCTTCCACCTCCCTCTCTCAGAGAGGTTGGAGTTAGGCGGGCGCTTTAAGATTGCAGTAGTTTCTCTTCTCCCTTTATTTGGAAGTCAAGGCATGACCAGTTTGAAGATGAGAGGCTCTGAATATATTTTTTTCACCCCTTTTTTCTTTGTTCAACATGCTTCTAGAGCTTTGACTTTTGTTTATTGAGGTGTCCTGAACTGAACTGAGTTGGAACTACCTGTGAGTTCCTCACTTTTTGACCTTTGTCCCTTCGCCTTCTCTTCTGTCTGTTTCTCTCTCTCTCTCTTTTTTTTTTTATGTGCGAACATGTTTTATCTTTTGGACATGTGGAAGAAGAAAAGTGTTCCCTGTCTCACCTACTTTTGGACACATGTGGGAGAGCCCTATCTGAATTGTCACTCTGGTTCTTTCTAATGCTGTTTGAGAACTCTTAGAGGACCACAACAGCAGAATCGAGTGGGAATCACATGGGAAAGAAAGTAGGGAAGAAGATCATCCCACTCAGAAGGTTTAACACTACAGACACAGGGATTGCCTACGGAACTACTCGGTTTGTTTCTCTCCCAACCTGAACTTCGGTTCAACTTTCAAGAGTGTAATATTTGTGTCTGTGCAGTCAGCATATAGTAAACTGCGTCCTGTGGAAAGAATTAGCCCACTATAGGATCTAGGCTGGTGTCTTACACCAGATAAGATTTCTCTTTTCCTTTTTGTTAGTATCTGTTCCAATCAGTAACTGAGTACTTGATTGACTGCATGATGAATTGATAATGAATTGAATATTTGATGAATTACTAACCAGGTTGCTGGTTTCCTGATTTTCAATTCTCGATTGCTGATTAAGGACTAATGGATTGCCCTTTCTTTTTTCTTTTTCTTTTTCTTTTTCTTTTTTTTTTTTTGATTGACTGCCTTGTTACCCTGAAAATTGGGAATATCTCGAGGACACCCAAACAGACTTCGAATTAAGGGAATTAACAGAGACACTCAAAGCTTGTGAGAGGTCAGGGCAAGGGATCTTTAACCCTATGCCTATGGGGTCAGAACCACGCAAGAGTCAGAGGAACAGTCTAAAGTAAATTTATTAACACTATCAGGAAAAGTCACAACACGCATGAACAAACAATCCTACAATCACACAAGGGCTACAGAAATGAAGTTGGAAATGAGAGATAGTTGGGGAGAGAGGGCATACGGACCTTAGTCTAGGTGTCCTGGAAAGGAGAAGATAAGCAAAGGCTCGGTGTAAAGCACCAAGGGGAGGCTGGATCCCGGGGCTGGAAAGGCTGGAAGCAGCAGGGTTTCGCGGCGAGTCAGACACGCGAGTCGCGTTTAGTTCTCAGCAGCATCTGAGAGGCTTAAATGTGACACCTCGGTAGCAGCGAAACAGGCCCTTGTCCAGTATCTCCAAAGAGGCTCAAAAAGTGAGGGTTTTTATAGCCAATTTCTGTCCGCAGGCTGTGTATAGGCTAGCAAAGTGGCGTTAATGGGCGATGATTGCGGAATATACTGTTAGCCAAATATCACGACCTCTCCTCAGTATTGTTTCTCCCGGGAAAGACCAGGTACATGATAGGATCATCATTCCAAATTGATAGACGTTGATTGTCTATCCTCACAAAGTTCATCAGCGTGGCTAGGGGCTGAGGCAACCTTTTTATTAATCGAAGAGAGAGTCTATAGTGGCTGCCTAGAGATACGTGACTGGGAACAATAGGTCGTTGTCCTTTAGCCTAAGGGATGCTGTCTACGTTCCCATACAGCAGCAAAGGTGTTGCTGGTCTTGAGAATTGAATTCAAAACCAATTTTTACTGGCAACCGACCTTTGCTAGCCAATATCCAATATGGGGGAAGTCATGCCAATTTAGGGGCCCTCTCTTAGGGTTACTTTGGAGTGTAACAGCCTGATTAACTTGTTTTTTGATTCACTGCCTGATTAACTGTCTGATTAACAATTGGAACATTCTTGATTACTTGTGACTGTCTAATATTAACTCTAACACACTGTTAATTAAGTTTAGCTATAACCATTAGGAGACAGTTATATTTAACAGCTATATCTAATAGTTATATTTAGTAACTATAACCAACAATCATATCTAACAGGTTCAAATTAATTACAAATAATATTTATTTATTAATTAATTCAATTATATATAATATCAAGTTAACTCTATATAAATCAATTTAGTGCACAATAATCAGTCTTCAAGAATATCAATATTTACATAGGACAAATGTAAATATTGATATTCTTGAAAATTGATTTGTCCTTCTAATTTTTATAAACCAAGTTTTATTATTAGTAACTTTTCTCAAATAAAAATAGATAATAATAAAAAAATTACATACTGAGTTATTAATTAATTATTTCCATTTAATATTAAATAATTTGAATTCAGTCATTTAACTGAACTAAATTAATTAATCTATTGTGTTGATTAAAATTTGATCAATTACATTAAACTAATTCAAACTAAATTTAGATCAACTCAGTCTCACAAAACATTCATAAAATGAGATCTGGAAAAGTTCAAGGGGTGGAGTCACAGGCAAAAAGAGACTCCAGTGAAGAACCTCCTGAATACCATAGGAAGTTTATGGAAGAGGTCAGCTTTTACATGATGGACATAAGACAAGATTTGAAAGATCTAAAACCTCAAATGTCGGAGATGTAAGATACACTAGACAAGATTAAAAGAGATGTCCTCTGCAATAGGAAAGAGATTGACATGAATAAGAAAGACATCCAAATGTTAAAACAGAAGATGACTGCATCCTCCAATGACATTGAGAAACAACTTGATAGGCTTGCCTTGCTGGAACAAAAACAGATGGATGCATGGGTACATCCATCTGCACGGGTACAGATGGATGCTAAGGGGTCTTGAGGAAAAGAGGGAGAAAAATATAAGAAAAAGGGTTGTTGGTCTGCTGGTAGATTTCTTGGAGATTGAGGAAGAAGTGATAGACAGTGAGATCCACACCTCATATAGACTCCAATCCACTGTGGCCAGAAAGAAAAAATTGCCTAGAGATGTAGTGCTTCAATTTACTTTATCTACTAAGGAAAAGATATTGGAGGAACATAATAAATCACCTTTGATGGATCAAGGGAAGCAAATAATTGTTCTTGAAGAAATTCTGACTTGAATTCTAAGAAAAAAGGACTATGATTTTCTCGTTTCAAAACTGAGAGCAAACCAAATTATGTATTGTTGGGATCACCTCAAAGGTGTGATATTCAACTTCAAAGAAGAGATATTCCGACTCAACTCCATCAAGAAGGCTGAAGATTTCTTAAAAACCTGGGGAGACAAACTGAGTAAATCTAAACTACCATCACCCAAAACAACAGAGAGACAAGCCAGCAAAAAGAATAATTCTATGGAAGTTAAAAGGGTAGAGGAGCAAGACCAGGAGGAGAAAGAAACTAGAATGGGCAAGGAAATTGTGGAAGAATCTGCAGAAGAAACTAGACCATTGGAAACAAGCCTTATTGATTTTGGACATAGACGACCTGGCTGTGTTGAAAACTAAGAAAAAAATGACTTGCTCTATCCTTTCTTGGAATGTGAATGGGTTGAACTCTATGATCAAATGGAAAAAAATTCCACTTTCTGAAGAGCTGAATCCAATGTATGCTGCTTTCAGGAGACCCACATTAAAAAGAAAGACAAAAAATGGCTCTCGGGCTTTCACCTTGGGGAATCGCTCATTTCTGCAGCCTCTGTCAAGAGGAGAGGGGTGGTCACATGTGTTAAATTGTATTTAGCCCCAAATTTTTTGTGATGTCAAAGGCAGATTTCTTAGAGTGGAAATTAAGGTGGATGGCAGTGCTCTCCTCATGATTGGCATTTATGTCCCCTGTAACAAAAACAGGCAATGTTATGAGGACCTAAAAAAGAAAATTATGGCATACCAATATTAAAATGTATCCATTTTTGGAGAGTTCAGTGGAGTGGTAAATCTATTGAAGAATCCCAGGGGGCATGCTGTGGACTAGCATGACCCACAGTTCAGCAGTGCTTAAAAGTAAGCCAAAAACCTCTTAAGTCCCAAGAGAAACGCCAGAGTGAGGCCATCAGATATACTAAGCTACGGTGTTTATTGGTAGCAAAACTGGAATACAAGTAAAAGCGAAGCGAGCTAGGTGAAGTCCATGTTCTGCCTCTGACCAGCAAAAAGACAGAACGAAAACTGACAGACAGGCAACTCTTAAAGTCAGTGAACAACAAGCAGAGAATACATGGGAACAGAAACCATTTAGACTACATTGTTATGAGCGCAGCGGCTTATCTTGCTCTCTGAGTTCGCAGCTGGGAAACTTCTAAACTCGTTTCCATAACTACGCGGGTCAGTGAAGGAACGAGAAAACTTAACCCCTTCGGCAGGAGTCTGGACAGTTACACTTAACAAAATCCGCAGTTAGATAGGAATTCGCAATTTATGACAAAGAAACAATGTGGGAAAATTCTGAAGGGACTCCTGTATTTGACTGAAGAGTTATAATTAGTAGATATTTGGAAGTACAAGTATCCCTGGCTAAAGATTTCACATTTTTGTCTAACCGACATAATTCCTGATCAAGAATAGATCTGATTTGGCTCTCAAGAACACTTCTTAGTGATTAAAATTTTGCCAAAAACACTAAGTGACCATAACCCTGTGAAGCTGGTACTAAACTTCCATTCCAGATCCAGATGTTGGAGGCTGCATGAAAATATACTGCGGCGTGGAAAGACTGTTGAATATTGTAAAAAGGAATTTCAAAACTAACCTAAACAATGAAGTGCAGATAGCAACAGTCTGGGATGATGCGAAAGCAGTATTCTGTGGAATCCTCATCCAAAAAACATGCGAAAGGAGAAAGCAACAAAGGGCAGAAATGGATGACCTATTGGGAAAGATCAGGACCACCGAAAGCGAATTGAGTTTGGATCCCAACAACAAAACCCTCAGCTCAGTCTTGAAGATATTGCAAAAGCAATTGTCTATGACAATCGCCAAAGAAATGGAAAAAAAAAACTTGAAATATGCAAAACAGAATTTCTTCCAGAATGCCTATAAGTCAGGCAGATGACTGGCTTACAAAATAAGAAAAGAAAAGAAGGTTTATCTTTCAAATCAAAGAAGGTAAACGGATTATTACAGAGAGAAAGAAATTTGGAATCTTTTACATAATTTCTTTTTAATTTGTATCAAGAAAAGCATTCGGCAGTTAATCCAGAACTGGAGGATTACATACACTCCCAAAAGCTTCCCCAAATAAAGCCCGAACATTGTGAAATTTTGAAACATCCAATCTCTTTGGTGGAGATAAATGAAGCAATAGATGGGGAAAAACTGGGGAAAGGTCCTGCCCCAGAGGAATTGCTAACTAATTTCTACAAGCACTTGAAAGGCCAGCTTATGAAATCACTACAGAAATGGCTGAACTCAATAATTGATAATGGTCAGATTCCAAACAGTTGGAAAAAAACAAATATTCCAAAGACCAAGCTGGAAGAGGCTACATGTAAAGACTTTAGGCCAATTTCTCTTCTTAACGATGATTACAAGATCTTTGCAACAATTTTGGACAAGCGTCTTTAAAAAGTCCTCCCTAGTTATATTCATGAGGATCAAACATGTTTCTTCTCTCTGAAGTAAAAGAGGAATAGTATGAGATCTGTGATGAGTATACTGGAATATTTTGAATTTCATAATGAAAAGAAAGGTGTGTTACACTTCCTAGATGCTGAGAATGCCTTCAATAACATCAGATGGGACTTTATTTTGAGGATTTTGGAAGAAATGAAGTTTGAAAAGACATTCATGACCTGGATCAAGAGCATCTCTTCTGAACAAAAACCATACATGATCATTAATTCCAGCCAATCTGAAGACTTCCCCATAGAGAAAGCAGTGAGGCAAGGGTGTTCACTATTACTTATCTTGGCACTAGAAGTTCTTTTAAAGTGTCTTCGAAAGCAGGAGGATATCCAAGGCGTAAAGATTGGCAAAGATGGGTACAAGATTCAGGCTTTTATGGATGACGTGGTTTTGTTTTTTGTTTTTTTTTTTGGAAGACCCGCAACCTCAGGTTGCAAAAGTAAGCAGGGTGATAAACTCATTAGGTCAGGTGGCAGAGTTTAAGATTAACAAGCATAAAAATGCTAATAAATAATATTAAAAACCAAGAGAAAACTCAAATTGAGAAAGTATCTTGAATTCAATGTACCAATACAGTCAGATATTTGGGAATTTAAATTACAAACAATAATAATCAACTATTTCAAAATAACTATTTAACATCTTGGAAACTTATTCAGGGGAAACCAGAAGGTTGGAAACGGTTAGATTTGTCCTTAATGGGCAAAATATTGCTGATTAAATGAGCATCTTACCACGTATGCTATTCCTGTTTCAAATGATTCAGATAGCCATTCCCTATGAATGGTTTGAAAGTTGTAAAAAAGATATAGTAAATTTTTTGTGAAATGGGAAGAAACCAATGACTGATCTACGGGATTCAGGAGGGCTTTCTGCCAGACCTTAAAATATATTATGTGGCCACATGTTTGGTCTGGATCAGACCGTGAATATTTTTAGATAATCGCCAGCTTTTGACACTGGAGGGGCATGGTCTACACTTTGGCTGGCATGCCTATTTATGGTATGGCAAGGCGGAGGTGCAGAAAATGTTCCTCCGACATGTGATTCGGAAATCCTTGTATAGGACATGGGTTAAGTATAAACCCCTCTTACATTCTAAGCTCCCACCCTCAGTCTCCCCAGCAGAGGCTTTACTGATAAAAGGTTTAAGGAGAGAGGGAGAATGGTTTACTTATAAAGACCCTGCTCATTTAGAGGGTGGAGAGAAAAAAATAAAATATCAACAAAAGCTCAAACAAGACGAGGTTGTCATATAGCGGGTTTTTTACCTTCAGATCAAGGAGAAATTTAAGGAAGATATGGAAATGGGCAATATAACTTTAGAGACACTGCATTTGGAGAAGGTAATGCAGAGAGGGGACAGCCACCTGCTCTCAAATATGTACAAATTAATATTAGGGTTTGAGCTGGAGGAAGAAACCACCAAGAAATACATGATTAAATTGGCCTGAGACATCGGTCATATAAACTATGAGGATTGGGAGAAGGTCTGGAAAAATTGTTCTAAATTTACCAGATCATACATTTTGCAAGAGAACTCATTAACAATGTTGCATAGGTGGTACCTCCCTCCTGTGAGAATCGCCAAAATATTAAAAAATGTAAGGAATTGATGTTGGAAATGTGATAGAGAGTTGGATACTCTTTTCCATCAGTGGTGGGGATGGCAGAAGCTTGAAGGATTCTGGAGATTGATATGCTCCAAAATGCAAAAAATATTGCATGTCAAAATTTATTTAAATCCAGAATTCTTTTTGTGAGGCATTTTCCTGTGGGATAAGGATGTGGAAAGGAAACTAAGAAGGCTGATTTGGGATATGATGACAGGAGCAAGAATAATTTTCACTAGATATTGGAAAGAACAGTCTATACCAACCAAGACAGAATGGTTGGAAAAGTTGGTAGAACTCGCTGAAATGGACAAACTTACCTTACAGTAAATTTCTCAAGATGTGGCAACTGTTATTAGAATATTTACAAATGAAAACAGGGCTTGACTATGACCTGAGAGGGAGAATTGTTTGAAAGCTAGGTTTATCAGCGTCTATAAGTGGGAAATCTAGATGGTTGTAATTATTAGGATTATAATATGATACCTTCAAACACATATTATTAGCCCAAGTTGAGAGGAAGCTTTTCTTTTCTTTTTTTTCTTTCTTTTTTAATCTACCTAAGATGATCGAAAATTCTAAAGGGTCATATTTGTCTCATTTCTGTTTGGAAGGCGGTTGACAAGAACGTTAATAACAAGCTGTTCTGTCAGCAGAGAGGGAGATCCTTTTAATGTTAATTGTTAATTGTCTGTTTGTACAGATTCTTAGGCTGTCTGTCTTCAGAGTATAATTATCTAAATAGGTAGTACCATATGTTGTCTAGGGAATATTAGTCCAGTAGATTTAGTGATTGTTCGTTGTAGTGTTATGTTATTGTAAGCTTGATGTGGATCTATGTTACTTGTGTATCATGTATACTATTTGTATGATGAGGTTGGATGTTATATGATGTATGTTATTGGTTTTGTCAAATTTTGTGTTTTATCCTTCTGGTGTTTTTCTCTTTCTTTGTTTTGTAATAATAAAAATATCTGTAAAAAATTGTACCTTTCTGGGTTGCCACAAGATTTCATTTTTCTTTGGGAAAGGTGCCACACACCTCCAGTTTGATGAATTTCAGAGAATAGGATAGAGGTAATTAGGAATACATTTAGGAAAGAGGGTTAGGGTGAGCTGTTTTGCCTCCATACTCTCATCAGCCAAACACTTAGTAGGATGGTCAATTTAGTACAAACATTGTCAATTAAATTGACAAACAAGGGGAAAGAGAGAAAACAAAGGAGATAACTTCTAACAGCAACCATATTCAAGATACATAGCAATATGCAAATATCGCACCAGCGATTGGAGTGTCAGAATCCAAATACAGAGAAGTTAAATTTTGAAAGAAATAAAGAGGTTCAGTTGGGTGGCAGTCCTTCAATAGAAGCAAATAGGGAAAAGTCTGATGCATCAATTCATGGCTCAGTTCATAAGCTTATTGAGTCGGAAAGTTCAATGCCTGGGATGAAGAGTGATTCCCCCTCCCTTTGGGTCTGAAAGAGTTCCAGGAAATCAGTCTTTGGGGTGTTCAGAGGACTGGATTTGCAAGTCCCGCCCCCCTTGTATCTGAGAAAATGTGGTGTCATCAGGGTGAACAGGGCAGTATCTCTGGGTTTGGTTTCTCAGCAAGTGCTTGATGCATTGAAACAGAATATACTGGCAGCTGGTGGTTTGTGGATTGGTGGACTGGGACCAACATCTTTTCAAGGGTGGTTCTTTGGATTTCAAGGCAGAGTCATGGAGTTCCTGCACTTTTAGGAGGAAACTAGAGAGAGAGGTTAGCTATTGGGCCCTGCCAGCTGGAGCTCGGGGATGAGCCACACAGGGGCATTGGTGTCATATGAAGATTTGGTGCAGTGAAGCCTCACGGGTATTGTACCCAGAGGAAGAAAACTAGTGATTGGGGGATGATAACGCATGGACTGTGGGCATGATATGGTGGTGCTTGAGTTACCAGCAGGTCAGTAGACCAGGGCGCTGGATCCATGCAAGTCCACCGTGGCTTGGATTGTAGATGGAAGCATCGGGGAGTCTTGGAAATTTAGGTGGTCACTAGCTGAGTTAGCTGAGACTAGCTGAGGCTTCGCCAGTACTCCAGAGTTGGGAACAACCGCCTGCCTAGCCTGATGAACATCAGTAGCCTCCATTCTCAGTGAACCAGAGAATCAGCCAGCCCTCTTGGTCCTGAGCTTGCATGAAGGCATCTTTCTCATCAAGCATGTACTAGGCTTGTTGCCGTTCCTGGCTCTGGCTGGGGGAATCATTTCCAATAGGAAGGATACTACTGCATAAGGACTTCCAGCTGACATGCTGGCATGGATGGCAGCCTGAGTTGTACAGTCCCAGGCTGTCGCTGAACCTGAGTTAAGAATTGAACACCCGAAGATCCAAAAGGGATTGAGAAAGATCCACCTGGTAAAGAGGATCTGAAGTGGCTCACGGAGCCAATGAATGACCCAGTGATGACAGAGAGAGGAGAAGGGGAGTCATCAGCAGAGAGGATCAAGTTAGCAGAGCAGGACGCCATCTGGCTCAGATCAGGGAGAACCTGCCTAGTGCCAGCAACAGCTTTGTTTTTAACTTCATGGACATAATTGTGAGTAACCTACCCCATCTCACACTTAAAACCTACCACCCTTACCACCAACATTTGACATATTAAACTAAAGAGGAAACAACAAAGCAAGTAAGTGTTGAACTTATGGCCTTGAAGACCCATAAAGAGGAAGGACAATATTGAAACTGAAAGATGTGGCTGGGAGAGAAAGAGAAAAGACTAGGGGTGGAGTGAGGTTTGATTAAATGGAATAAAGTGTTGAAAAGGTGGATATGCTGAACTGATGATTCAAAGTGGAACAACGTTTTTATAATATAGACAGTAAAACAGGAGTTGAATAAGAAGAGGAAAACAATAAGGAGCTTAAACAGGGTCAGAGTGACAGTGGAGAAGACAGGAAAATGGCAGGGGACTAAGAGATCAGAGAGCCCCCAAGACTGAAAGAGCAGTTAGAATCTTTAAAAGACAGACTGGTAGCAAGGATCTGACTGTTGAAGTGAAAAGCAACGTAACATACTAAAGATGAGACTGAGATTATAATTAAGGTGGGCATAGAGACTGTGACTGATCTCTGGTGGAAAAAAAGATTGCAAAGGAGAAAGAGACATTTGGAATCTGCAGTGAATGTACTAATTGCATACTTTACTATTTAGAAGAAAAGGACTGTTTACTAGGATTAAATCAGGAGTGGCTGAATACCAGGATTTAATTGTGACTGATTGTATTTGGAACCAACAGCAAAATTCACTGTAATTAGTTAAGAAAGAGATACTAGTGCTGATGGAGGAAGATGTGATTCAGCGACCACTATTCAGTGGTCAAGAATAGTGAAAGAGAAAGGAGTTCAGGAGGCATGGGAGTTCCTTAAAAGGGAGATACTGAAGGCACAGTCTAAAACTGTGCCAATAAGGAGGAAAAATGGAAGGCATCTGGAGAAACCAGAATGGTTGACTAAAGAACTCTCAGCTGAGCTCAGCGTTAAGAGAAACATGTACAGGAAATGGAAGAGGGGGGAAACCACCAAAGAAGAATTTAAGCAGGTAGCCAGGAGATGTAGGGAGAAGGTCAGAAAGGCTAAAGCACAGAACGAACTTAGGCTGACCAGAGACATTAAAAACAACAAAAAGGGCTTTTTAAAATATGTCCGCAGCAAAAGGAAAAAGAAGGAGGTGATAGATCTGCACAGAGAAGATGGCAAATTACTAAAAGGGGGAAGAGAAAAGGCAGAACTACTTAACACCTTCTTTGCCTCAGTTTTTTCCCAGAAGGATACAAGCACTCAACCTGGCGGTTGGGGAGCAGGGGAGGAAGCAGGGGAAATGCGGCACATAATAGGTAGAGAGGCGGTACAAGAATACCTGGCCACACTGGATGAATTCAAGTCTCCAGGGCCAGATGAATTGCATCCTAGGATATTAAAAGAACCGGCAGAGGTCATTTCAGAACCGCTTGCTATAATCTTTGAGAAATCTTGGAGGACAGGAGAAGTTCCAGCAGAGTGGAAGAGGGCAAATGTTGTCCCCATCTTCAAGAAGGGAAAAAAAGAGGACCCAAATAATTATCGCCCAGTCAGCCTGACGTCAGTACCTGGAAAGATCCTGGAGCAGATCATTAAGCAGTCAGTTTCTAATCACTTAGAAAGCAATGCGGTAATCACGAGACGTCAACATGGATTTCTCAAAAATAAGTCATGCCAGACTAATCTTGTCTCTTTTTATGATAGAGTTACTAGCTTGATAGATGAAGGGAATGCTGTGGATGTAGCATATCTCGATTTCAGTAAGGCCTTTGACAAAGTTCCCCATGACATTCTTGCAAAGAAGCTAGTAAAATGTGGGCTGGACAGAGCTACTGTCAGGTGGATCTGTAACTGGTTGACTGACCGTTCCCAAAGGGTGCTCACCAATGGCTGCTTTTCATCCTGGAGAGAAGTGACTAGCGGGGTGCCACAGGGTTCTGTCCTGGGCCCAGTGCTGTTCAATATTTTCATCAGTGACTTGGATGAAGGAATAGAGGGCATGCTCATCAAATTTGCAGATGACACCAAATTGGGAGGGGTTGCTAATACGCCAGAAGACAGGATCAAAATTCAAAATGACCTGGACAGATGGAGAGCTGGGCCAAGGCTAACAAAATGAAATTCAACAGAGAGAAGTGTAAGGTCCTACACTTAGGTAGAAAAAATGGAATGCAGAAATATAGGATGGGGGACACGTGGTTTGATGGTAGTACGTGTGAAAGGGATCTAGGAGTCTTAATAGACCACAAGCTAAACATGAGTCAGCAGTGTGATGCCGCAGCCAAGAAAGCCAGTGCAATTCTCGGCTGCATCAATAGGAGTATGGTGTCTAGATCGAGGGAGGTACTGGTACCACTCTACTCTGCTTTGGTTAGACCTCATCTTGAATCCTGTGTCCAGTTCTGGGCACCCCAATTCAAGAAGGACATGGTCAAGCTGGAGCAGGTCCAGAGGAGGGCGACCAAAATGGTGAAGGGCCTGGAAGCCATGCTCTATGAAGATAGACTTAGAGAGCTGGGTATGTTCAGTCTGCAGAAGAGAAGGTTAAGAGGGGACGTGATAGCTATGTTTAACTATTTGAAGGGATGCCATGTAGAGGAGGGAGAGGGCTTGTTTTCTGCCGCTCCAGAGACCAGGACAAGGAGCAATGGATTCAAGCTGCAGGAAAGGAGATTCCACCTGAACCTCAGGAAGAACTTCCTGACAGTCAGGGCTGTCCGGCAGTGGAATATGCTGCCTCGGAGTGTAGTGGAGTCTCCTTCCCGGAGGTTTTTAAGCAGAGGCTGGATGGCCATCTGTCGGGAGTGCTTTGAGGGTATTCCTGCATGGTAGGGGGTTGGACTGGATGTCCCGTGTGGTCTCTTCCAACTCTACATTTCTATGATTCTATGATTCTATGATTCTAAGAACTTCCTGACAGTCAGGGCTGTCCGGCAGTGGAATATGCTGCCTCGAAGTGTAGTGGAGTCTCCTTCCTTGGAGGTTTTTAAGCGGAGGCTGGATGGCCATCTGTCAGGAGTGCTTTGAGGGTGTTCCTGCATGGCAGTTGGACTGGATGGCCCATGTGGTCTCTTCCAACTCTACATTTCTATGATTCTATGATTCTATGATTCTATGACCTTCCAGACATTGGAGAATTCTTGCATTTGGGAAAAGAAGATTTTCAACAATTGAGAAGGGTAGAAAGGGAACAGGCTTAGCAAAGGCAGGGGGGTTATGGAGGGAGAAGGGAGGACTTGATTAAATTGGATACACAACCCTGCCTATAAAAACAAGTGAATTACACATATATATGGACACATATACATATATACAAATAAACATTTCATTCATATATTTACACATAATAATTATTTAACACACACATATACACCTAAACAATATACAACAACATATATAAGGATATATATTTATATAAACACACATACATACACATATACATTTACCTGCCCACACCCACACATTTAAACTATGCAAATATACAATCTATAGATTCAGACACTAATAGACACCAACTTACTTACAAATATACATTTACTATTCATTAAGATATTTGTAACAAAAAATATACATAATAAAAATAGAGGAATTTAAGATATAAACAATTCTGGTTTCACAATCAATAAAGACAAATCATCATTATTAACAATGAACCTGTCGAAAAAAGAAGAGGAAGACCTGAAAGAGATTTCAGGCTTTAATATAGGTTAAAAAGTCAAATATTTAGGAATCTACATTGCAAAGAAGAACTCTGAACTTTTTGACCACAATTTTCAAAAAACTTGGAATGAAATTAAGACCAATTTACAGAAGTGGGATAAATTTAACCTGTCATTATTAGGCTGAATAAACACAATAAAAATGGCAGTGCTTCATGTTCTTATTCCAAAATCTTCCAATAATAAACAACAAGAAGCCATTCATAAGTTGGAACCAAGAGTTAACAAAGTTTAGCAGGAAAGAAACCAAGAATCAAATTGAAAACATTACAAAACAACAAGGAGAGAGGAAGACTTGGACTACCCCATCTGGAAATATATTGCCAAACATGCTGTTTGGATTGGATTAAAGATTGGATACAATTGAAAAATAATAAATTATTGGAACTATAAGGTTTCAATGTTAGATTTGGCTGGCGTGGCTACCTTATAATAAAGCAGAGGTGGATAGAGAATTCAGAGATCATTTTGTGAGGAGAGCGCTAATCAAAGTGTGGCAGACCACCAACAGGAAGTTCCATAGCAAGTTACCAACTTGGACGTCCACTCAGAAAGCTTTTAAAATAGTCAAAACAAATTCAAGAGAAATGTTACGGTACAAAGATTTAATAAAATGAGAAGGAAGAACCCCCGCGTTAAAGATATGGTGCAGAAGGGCCTTAGTCTCTTCAGGAAAGAAAAAAAGAGACATTTTGGCACCTGAAGGAGATGGCTATACTGAAGCTATCATACTTTGGATGTATCTTGGGATGACATGATTCACTGGAAAAAACAATAATGATCAGTAAAGTGGAGGCCAGTAGGAAAAGACGGGTATTGCAGTACAGGTGGATTGATTCAATCAAGGAAGGCACAGCCCTGATTTGCAAGACCTGAGCAAGACAGATGATGGATGGGGATCTTGGAGGTCTCCCTCTCATTCATAGGATTCCCATAAGTCAAGGTCAACTTGATGGAAAATAACAACAGCAAAACCAACTTTCCCCTAGCTGATGCCCACCAGATGTGTTGGCCTACAATGATGAGAGTTACACCAATAAATATACTTTCTAGTCCACTTTATCAGAGACATGAAGTTATTATCCTGAGCTGTATGCATGCATACGTCTGTGTGTCTGTGTGTGAGAGAGAGAGGGAGGGAGGGATCAGATCAGAAGAGAAAGAAAAGGCGACAGTGGGAAATTACATCAGTAACAGTGGTTGTATGTAAAAAAGTTGATGATGACAAAAACACCTTAGCACTCTAATCAATAGATACAGGGAGATTTTCCTTTTTTAAAACAAAATCGTCCAAGTTCAAGCTACGGAAGATAGAACTGAACATCTTGATGAACTGCAACTCAATAATTCCTTGCTCTGATCCTTTTCTATAGTTACTTTGTCCAAGAATGGCCATTTTAAGGTCAATGATTCAGCATCCTAAAAGGATGAAATTATCTTGCTGGTTTGAAAATTGTGTATCCATTTATTTTTTTGCCTGGAGACCAGCCTTTTCATCCAGTGAAGAAGGCAAGAGGGCAAAAGCTGGCAGACGATGGCAGATGGCAAATGGGAAGGCAAACAGGTCAACCAAGTACTGATGTTGTCACCCAGCCTGCAACACATGGAACTAATAAAACCGATCTATTATACTAGTTTCTAGAAAAGGATACCTCAGGCAGCTTGTAAACAACAAAAAGGTCCTCTGGCACCTTAAATATTCACAAGTTTATTGTTGCATGTTCTTTTAAGGTGCTATGGAGCTGTTTATTTTTATTTTGCCTTAGCAACCTCAGACTTACCCAGCCAGGTATAGTGGTTTGCACACTGGACTATACCTTGGAGATCAGGGTTCAATTCACCACTTGGCCATGGAAACCCACTGGGTGACCATGGGTGTGTCACATACTCTCAGCCCCAGAAAACCCTGTTATATGTTCTCTTTAGGGTCTTCATAAGTCAGAAATGACTTGAAGGCACATAACAACAGCACAGTGACAGACTGACACAGCTGTCTCTTTGGAAGCTGAGTTTCGTAAAACCATGTTATTGTGTGCCTTCAGGTACTGCATCTGAAAAAGTGGATTTATATCCACGAAAGCGCATTTTGAAATAAAAACCAGTTAAAGTGTTGCCACATCCACACACACCCCTGGTCCACTTCCCTTCTTCCTTTCTATTCCTGCATTTATTTCCCTAGACTAGAGTGAAAACAGCTCCACTGGACACATTTCCTATGTAGGTGAGGAAGAGGAGGGGAAATCTTCCTCTATAGCAAATAATATAGTAATAGCAGTTCAAGATTTTAGTGCTATTTGTTCTTGTTGTGTGCTTCCAAGTGATTTCCTACTTATGGTGACTCTAAGGTGAGCCTGGGCCTTTCCACACTACACTGTTATAGTGCTATTATTCCATTTTTAACATCCTGTAGAATCCTGGGGTTTTCAGTTTAGGGAACGGCATTTAGAACTCTCAGCCAAAGAGCTCTTTGGCCTCAGTAAACTACAAACCCCAGAATTTCACAGGATGTTGAAAGTGGAATAATAGTGCTATAACAGTATAGTGCGGAAAGGCTCCCTATCGCAGGGTTTTCTTTGAAGGATTTGTTCAGAGAAGATTTGCCTTTTCCTTACTCTGAGACTGACAGAACATGACCTGCCCAAGTCATCCAGTGTATTCCACAGCTGAGCAGAGGTTCAAACCCTGCTCTACAGAGTCCTAGTCCAGCAATTAAACCACTACAACATGTTGGGTCACATAGAACCATGCACTTCATGCTATAATGAACACTTGAAATATGCTGTAGAAACAGTACAGTTGCTGTAGTGGTAGTTAACACATTGTGCCACCTCCATACTGTTTGTATAACCAATAGTAGAGGGTGATTAGACACATTTATCATTACATGTACACTAAAAAGTACTGTTTTGGCCTGTGGACTTTTCTTACTAACTTCGAGCATCTCCTTATGTAACCCATAGCAAAAGGAAGTCACTGAACCTGACATCTCTTGTTCAGAATCCAGTCTATTAGCATAGCTGTTCTTATTCCAGACTCTGTAATGTCAGGTTTTCTCAAACTGCTTTAGCATTCTGCCCAGAGTGACTGTCTTCCTTTGAGCAAGTTCTTCCGAATGTTAATTAGACTTTCTCCATCCAGGTCTAAAATCTTTGCCAGAAAGCCATTCAGCTGTGATATTTGAGTTCTTAATCTTTTCAAAACACCTTGTGTTTTGTCATACCAAGAAAAATTGGTAGCATTAATTTTTCCCTTCCCCTCAGCTATTGTGGAAAAGCATTTCTCTCATTGTGCAGTCCTTTATTTAGTTCCTGGACCATTGGAAACAATTTGTCCTTAAGTTTCCTTTAAACACACCAGCAGTTGTCTTTGTTCCAGTAGCCATTATCTATTTAGGGCATACCCTTCTGGGAGCTTCCAGTGTTCCTGGTTCAGGGGTTTAGAACTAAATGAGAAGCGCAGGAAATGGGGACTGAGAAAATAAAGTGCCATGTCAGACACTTCCCAGTGTTAGCATTCTACCAGAATACAACTGGATCTTCGTTCCCTTCTCATCCACTGAAGCAAACAGGACCTTGGTTTTCTTTCATAGGCAAAGGACCACCTACTACACTTGCATGAATCTGATAAGAACAGCTTCAGGGACCAGATTTGTGGGTTCAGCATTAAGATCAGCATACCCTCCAACATTTCAAAGATAAAACTGGGACACATGAAGCCATACAACATCAAAGTGTAGTCAAGATGGCAAAAGATAGTAATGAAGTAAACAGCCAGTGTGTTGTAGTGATTTGAGTATTGGACTATGAGTTTGGAGATCAGAGGTCAATTCCCAACTTGGCCGTGAAAACCCACTAGGCGACCTTGGGTGCATCACACTCTCAGACTCAGAAAACCCCATGATAGGCTTGCCTTAGGGTTGCTATAAATCAGAAGCAACCTGAAGGCACACAACAACAGTTAATAGATACTGAGGAAGAACAGATGACCTTCGAGAAGCTGCAGCAGTTGGCTTTTGCCTGAGCCTCCTGCTGAATTAAATGAGTGTCACCTACTTTTGCACTTTGAACTCAGTTTGCAGAGACTGTAGTAAACTGAGGACAGAAGTGAAAGTGAGAGGAGAGAGATTGGGACATTTTAAAAGCAGGTGAAAAAATTGGATGACAAAGGTCTAATTGGGACTGTTCCTGCCAAATTGGGATAGTTGGCAGGTATGGATCACCAAGATTCGCAAGTAAAAAAAGAGTAATCTTAGTGGTGATTCCAAAGGATATCTGTTTGGCCCTATCAGTTTTAGCTTGAAAATGCTCTTTTTCCCTTTTGTTGAGAAAACATTTGCTGAATGTTTAAAATAGTGCATGGTTTCTTCTGCTGTTGGTTTTAAAATAGCTTCTTTTAAACTGCATAAATTAGTTTTGTATAAAAGTCATGCTGGAGTGTGAGATGTTTTCAAACTGCAATTTTAATGGCTTGGTTGTACTAGAGTAAGATGACTTTTTGAAATATTTTATTTATTCATTTAAGCCAAATTGGGAGAGTTTGGCCTGAAAAGCAGCAGAAGAATTTTAATAATAATAGAAAAAAATTAATTTCCTAGAAAATAAGCTACCAGCATATACTGGTCACATATTTTCCATTTCTCTTGCTTGCTCCACAGCTTCACATCATTGGTCTTGAGCTAATCTGTCCATTATGTGTATCACCCAACAGCTGTAAGAGGTGACTTGAATAATACATGAACCTCTTCTAAAGATCTGACACTCCAGGTTTCATCCCATGTTGTATCCAGCTTAGTCATAATGTTTTTCCATGGAGGCAACTGCCAGCCATAAAGGGCTGGATGATACACAGCATGCTGTCTGCTCAAAGCTTGGATAAATTATGTATTTTAACTAAAACTCCCAGACTCCCCCTGTCAGCATGGACAGTGACTCTGGGGGCCATGCTGCCTGGGGGATTCTAGCAATTTTAGGCCAAAAAAGAGTAATGTTTACAAGCTGCCTCTGCACCTCCCTTTTTTACCAAGAACTTGGGTTGCCAGAGAGAAAAGTGGAGTGTGCTCATGGACCTTTAATAGTTGTGTAAAAGAGGGAATTTCAGCAAGTGCTATTTATTACCTGGTTGTGTGACAACAATACCTGCTGGAATTCCCTCTTCTACACAACCTTAAAGGTACAGGAGCCTTCTTCAGGTTTCAGTCTGGCAACTCTGCTTGGATCCCGTCTTCTTTATGTCCCCTTAAGAACAAGAATGTTACATGCACTGCTTTCTTCCTTCCGTTCCTTCAGAATGGCTAGAAACCACTTCAGGGATCCCGCTTCTTTTTGTACATCCTTTAGCTATGTTGGGTCCAATATTGGGAGCAGGGTTGCAAGGTAAGATAGGAGACAAGACTCCTATACCTTTTATGCTTGTGTGGGACAGGGAGTTTCAGCAAGTGTTGCTTGTCATGCCTTAACCTACACAACCATTAAAGATACAGGGACTATCTCTTGTTTTCAATCTGGCAACCCTGCAAACTCTTCTTTTTACCTATTCCTGGTAAATTGCTTTTCCTTATTTTACCTCTATTTTGACCTTTCAAAGATGCCCCTTTGAGCTGTTGGTGGTATCCACTTGCAGCCCTGTCATTCTTCTGAAACATGAAACTCTCAGTGTGTGTGTTGGGTAGAGGTAGGTGAGCAGAGTTTGCAGTGAAAATGCATTAATTGTTGCATGCTAGAGACAATTGCTGATAGGGAACATGGGGATAGAATTTGATGTGTTGCATGTTGGAAAATAAGCAGGTGACATTTATTTATAAGCCTGTAAATAAGGGGTAAGCAAGTCATGTAATTCATATCTATGCAAAGAGAGGGTGAGCAGTATTGATGAGGGGTTTCCTTTACACTAATTTTTCATATCTTCTAACTGTTTGAATATGTAAACTGGGACACATGGGGCTGAGCAACAGCAGAGTGTGGTCAGGATGGTGAAAGTTATGAACGAGGACGCTAGGAAATACAGAAGCTAGGAGAGACTGCATTAGTTTGCTTTTGTCTGAACTTACTAGGAAAGCCAAGAGTCTGGCTCTCCTTTCCTCTTCTCCCTGATGAGTTAATTGAGCACAACTTACTCTTGCACTTTGCATTCAGTTTGCAGCAATTGAAGAAAGCTGAGGACGAAAGAGGAAAGTGGAGAAGGAGAGAGAAACTGGGACATTTTAAAAGCAGCTTAAAAAGTGGGAGGGCAAAGGCTTATTTGGGACTGTTCCTGTCAAATTGGGAGAGTTGGAAGATTCGTGTGGCACAGATGAGTTGAGAAAATGTGGCAAGGTGTTACCCAAAATTAGGAAGAAAAAGAGTCAAACATAATAGATTAATTCTGAGCAGTGAAATGAGAAGTTATACAGATTAATTTAGTTCTTCTTCAAACTTTTGTTTTTCCCCCCAGGTAATATCATTGGCTCTGGCATCTTTATTTCGCCAAAAGGAGTACTAGAACACACTGGTTCAGTAGGCCTTGCACTGATAATTTGGGTGCTTGGAGGAGGCATTGCAGCACTCGGGTCGTTGTGTTATGCTGAGTTAGGTGTTACCATCCCTAAATCAGGTGGAGATTATTCCTACGTCACTGAGATTTTCGGTGAATTAGCTGGGTAAGTGTAGTTTCACTATAATAATGTTTTGCATTTATGTCATGCTGTTTGAGCATTCACATTACCTTGATGGTTACAACAGCTCTGGAAAGGAGAATGTTCTCCAGGCAGTGAGAAGTTCTGGGATCAGTTCTGCCTAGATTGGGATTCATAAGAGAAAGCAATGAATTACAGTGGGATAGGGATGGTGGTAATGTCTGGATAATTTACAAGTGGAGAAGGAGAGCGAAAGTAGAAGCAAGAAGTATATAAATTCCTATCAGAAAACATATCTGTTTCTTCACATCAGAAAGAGTAACTCTATGACTTCCAGAGGTTTGCTGTTTTGTTTCTCTTTTTCTCCCAAACCTGGATTTGAAGTCAGCTCACAAGAAAATTTAATTGCAGAACTAGTGGCATGAGGCTAGTGCAGGCTGAAAGAAACCAAGACCACACAACACAAGTTTGGCAGGAAAAGACCACAACTTTATTGGTTAAAGTTGTACAGGTTGGCTTGGCATGAGGCACAGATCCAGAGTCCCAATAACCAAAAGGCCCAAAGCGTTTGCTGAATGCTGGACTCCTGACCTGAAGCAGGAATCAGCGAAGGAGAAAGCAGCTGAGTCTCTGCCATCTAAAGGTAAGATGAGTCCACCATGTAGGTGGTGTTACCTGAAACCTCTACTCCGCAAGTCCTGTAATGGGACTTTTCATGAACTGATGGAATGGTGGGCTAAAAGGCCCAACTACTCCCACAACTGGATCTTGCCCCATTTTTAAAACAGCACAAAATATAATAATAATAATACAATGGCATTAAATAAACTATTTGAAAAACAAGTTAAAAATACATTCATGAAAACATATATCACCGATCTGTTAAAGGCTTTTTTCTTAGATTGCCAGTTAATAACTAAAAAGATGCCTAAATAAAAAGGTCTTTGTCTCACGACAGAAGAACAACAGAGCCAAGGTCAGCCTTACCTTCTTTAAAAGAGAATTCCACAACTTCCTCTCATACCTCCCCCCACACTGAGTCTCCAGCCCAAAATTCTTCCACCTCAGACCCTCCATATGTGTTGGGCTACAACACCAATCACCAGGTGCCAAACCTGCTGGGGAAGTGTGCCAAGTTGTGAAAACACCGTTTGATCCAACTTCAAGCCATGCCTACATATCCTGGCTTGTTTTGTGGGCATTAACCCACTTGGGCAAAATGGGGAACTATAGTTAAAAAAATACTTCCCATTTGTCTGCTCAGTCACATACTGGGAGGAGCAGAATTGTTCTCTGCGTGGCTAAAATACTTGATGGCGTTTCTGGTTATTATACCAAATTACGTTTGACAGAACACAAAGCTTGTCAATGTCTCCTCTGATTGGCAGCACGTCCAACAGAGCTTGGAAAGCTTATTCTTTTGGCCTACAACTCCCAGAATCCCTAGAGAGTTGGGGAATTCTGATTATTCTAGGCCAACAAAGTAAGGTTTCCAAGGTCTGCTCTTCAAGTGGTCAGGCGTAGGATCTTTCTCATTGCCTGCCATCTTGAGCCAGTTGTTTGCCTTAACGATGTTGTGAGAATGAAAATGAAGAGAGGATTATATTATCCACCCTGATCTACTTAGAGGAAGGATAGGATTTAAAAAATATATATATAACAAAATATCTCATCTTTTAAAAAAATTAAATGGAGAAACCAAAGACTGCAAATGACATCCGCTCTGCCATTGAATTACAGCATCAGGCCCAGAATTGTGTCACACTCTTTCCACGGTGCTGTCTGTTCCCAATTCCTATGCATGTTGATGGAGCTTGAGCAGATGCTCTTCATGCTATAAATTTCCAAACACATAATTTCACTTAGAGGCAAGGCATATTAGTTTGATTTGTATCTGATTGAACTAACAGGCTTGCTGATACAGTGTGTAACCAAGTGGAGAGCACTGACATACAGGTGGAATCTTTTCCCCCTCCCTGTCTGTTCTGGAAAATAAAGCAAGAGAGAACATGTGTTTGTAGGGCACCAGGAGAAAGACTGCAGTTTGCAGAGTTCTTTAGTGTGGTATAAGATTTAATAAGGATAAACTCAACTAAAAATAAACTTCTTACTCCAACACTTGTTAGTACCTAAGGTCAGGCACCTCATATCTCAGTATTTATTGCATCAGAGAAAGAGGCCAAATCAAGAGTTCTAAAAGAATTTATAAAAGTTGAAGGCTTTTTATGCAGTTCCAGAAACTTCAGGCTTATGGAGGCATTAACTCCACTCTCCAACAAGCAATAACTCTACTGTCAGATCATTCATCCTTTCTTTTAAAAAGGAGGAGACTGTTATTTTAAAAAGGGAGATAGCACACAGAAAACAGTGTTGAACACAACATATAAGAGCCATCATTTGCACTTGGGCTATGCACATTTTTCCCCACTCTCTGTTTGTAGATTTTTGAAATAGCAATAACAAAAAACCCAGTCTGAAAAACAAGGGGTAAAGTGGTACAAATATCCGCACATGTTACTGGTGAAAGGAAAACAGGCACTCACTCAGTTCTGAACTGCGCTTACCATACTGAACCAAAAATCCCCCACTCAAAAAAAAAAACAACACTCAGAATGGCTGTTCCAACTCAATGCAATTCCAAATTTTGATCCTATCATGCTCTGCTTATCTTTTGGTAATGTAGTGCTAACATGATGGGATCCAGTCCCACTTTGAGCTCCTAAACCAGGCATGGGTGAAGGCCTCCAAATATTACTAGACTACAACTTTCAGCCTTCCTCATCATTGGTGGGGCTGATGGGAATTGCAGACCAGCAACATCTGGAGGGCTACACATTCCTGCTCTAAATACTGCCCTACTTCCTTTTCTGTATAGCCAATCTTACCATTAAGGAGAATTAAGCAGCATATGTGAGGTGTAATAAAACGGCAGCAAATTAATGATTGTATACTTAGTTTTTGCTCTGTTATACTGCCAAGGAAGGAGAGAAATGCTTGAGCCAAAACCAGGTGAGGCCGTGGGAGAGAGCCTTCTCTGTGGCTGTTCCCAGACTGGAACTTCCTTCCATGAGAGGTCCAATTAACCCCTTCCCTGTTTTCTACCTACCTTAAAATCCAGATAACCTACAGAGTGAAGGAGTTCTGCAGCACTGTTGCGCAAGACACTAAAGGATGATGCATCCAGCCTCCTCCCACCAGTGAGCCACAGTGCCATAAGAAGTAGGTTCTGCTTGCTGTTTGCTGGTACGAGGGCTGGACACCTCATACTTGAGTGGCACGCTAACCAGTGCTGCAGAGTTCCTTCACTCTGTATGGCTGCTTGGATTTTATGTTGGAGTTTGAGGTTCAGATCAGGAGACAGAGCACAGCCATGATATTGTGGCTACATATCTGATGCATGATCTTGGCCATTGTTTACTAGGGTACTCAAGTCCACATCAGGTGTCCCAGATACCACATGTTCTCAGGGTCCTTGTGCTTAGGAGTATGTGCAGAATAGGCTTGATACATATTCTCTTTCCCACACACCTCTTTTTGCAGTCCTCCTCCAAAAATAAATTGGACAAAAGTGCCCAAAAAGATCTGTGGCTCCTCCCCTAAGGAAATTCCCTCCAAAAGATCTGTGAATGTAGAGTGTTCATGTGACCTACTTTACAGAAGTTAACCCTCTGTTTGAAGGGCTATCAGAGGACAATGCTCTCTTTGAAGGACTCCCCATTTCAACTCCAGTTTAAGATAAAGAACTATAATAAGAAGGGTCAGCAGCCTTTTTACTATAGCTGAATATGCCCAGCTATAGTTAGCAGCACCTGTACAGTACCTTGAGCACACAGGTCATCTATTTGCTGTACCCTGCACTGTGGGGTGAGGTACCTCTGTTTAAATTATAGCCCATATTTCCAATTTTGCATCCATCTATATTAATTCACATATATAAATTTATGCAAATCAGCACGTTTTTTTAATGCTCTTAATTTTTGGGTGTGATGCATAAACGGCCACCCTAATGCAAAATCCACAAAATACATGCAAATTTGACTTGCGAGCACCACAGCATTCCTTCACTCTCTACAGCTGCCTGGATATTGTTTTGTTTTGTTTTGTTTTTTTAAGTCCAGTTTCAAAGATATAATTTTAATGATGACAGACTGTGGGATTGTTGATACAGAATTCCAGAGCTTCTTACTAAGGAATTTCTTCACCCATAGCCCTAGAATTATGTTTGCATCATCTGATACAGTAACAGAGGAGAATTCCGTTGGGATGGTGCATACGCTCTGAAGTTAATTCTGAGAAGCAAAGTAAAAAAAAGTGTATTCAGTTTAATATTTGTTATGTGTCTTTAGACTCCAACTTATAGCAACTCTATCATGGGGATTTGTTGGTTGCTGTTGTGTGCCTTCAAGTTGTTTCCAGCTTATAGTGACCCTAAGGCAAACCTATCATGGGGTTTCTGTGTGTGTGTGACATGCCTTAAGTCACCCAGTGAGCTTCCATGACTGAGCAGAGTTGAACCAGAATTTCCAGGGTTGTAGTCCAAAACACTTAAACCACTACACCACACTGGGTTACCAAGAATCAATCAGAGATGTTTTGCCATCACCTCCCTTTAAGGCTGAGAATGTACACCTGGTCCAACGGGTTTTCTTGGCTCGACAGGATTTGAACCTGGGCCTCACAGAGTCCTACGTCAGTACTCAGATCACTACACTATGCTGGCTCCAATTTGGTTGACCCTCTTATAGGTGAGCAGGGATTCAAACCCTGATCTCCCAGAGTTCTAGTCCAACACTTAGACCACTAGACCACACTGAGTTCAGTTTAATATATCCATTATTACATAAGCTTCTTTCTCCATGCAGAAAGCAACAGTACAGTAAAAGTGTGACTTAAGGCAGGCATCTGCTATGTGTGTGGCCCTCCAGATATTGTTGAACTGTAGTTCCCTCCCACCCACCGTTGCAAGCACAGCCAATAGTGAGTGAGTATGGAACTGCAGTCCAATATCTGCACCTTCCCTACCTCTTGTCTAAAGGAAAAGTGCTTTCAAAATAGCATGTATTGGGGGAAAATGCCAAAATATATAGAATAGTAGAATTGCATGTGAAAATAGATAAAAGGCTTATGCCTTTTTTTAAAGTTGCAAACTGCTACAGAAATAGAGTGGAACAAACTGAAGGTCTGGTGGGAAACAAATACAAAAATTTACTGATGTATAGTTCTACTGAGTCCAGGGGCACTTAGTCTCAGCTTCAGCAGGTATACAAGATTACAGCCAAAGGTGCTCTGTGTAATATTAAGCCTGCCAAGTCACATGCAGCTGAGGATAATTTTGAACTGTGTTGATAACAGATAATAAAGGTCATTATATTTCTTGCATGCGGGCCCACCCCTCCCGCAATGACAAATAAGCTGGCAGTGAGGTCCTAGCAGGGAGCCAGCATGGCATAGTGGTTTGAGCAGTGGACTAACTCTGGAGACCAGAGTTTGAATCCCTGCTTTGCAATGGAAACCCATTGGGTGACTTTGGGTCAGTCACACACTCTCAGCCTCAGAGAAATGCAAAAGCAACCCCCCCCCGAACAAATTTTGCCAAGAAAACCTGTGTAGGTTTCCCTCAGGGTCACCATAAACTGGAAACGATTTGAAGGCAGACAACATCAAGAGAGGACCTGGTGATGGATGTGGTCATCATACACTCTACAGTTTCATAGATGACAGCTGGGACATATGTAGTCAAGCAACATGGTCAAGATGCCAAAGACTATTCATGAGGAACAACACACAAACCAGGAAAAGTTGCAGCAGTTTGCCTTTGTCTGAGCCTACTGGGCAAAGAAAATTCCTGCCCCTTCTGCTTCTCTTCCTCCATTGAGCTAATTGGGTACAAACTGCTTTTATACCATGAACTTAGCTTGCACCAGGGGAAGTAAGCTGAGGACAAAGGGGTGAAGTAGGAGGAGGACATTGAAACTGGGGCATTCTAAAAGCAGCAGAAAAAGTGGGACAGAGAGAATTAATCCAGACTATCTCTGCCAAACAGGATAGTTGGAGGGCAAAGCTCAGGTATATAACAACAAGATGGGGAAAATGAGGACATTGCTCACCTCAAATAAGAATCAGTCTTATAAAATTTTCTGTCAGTCCCAAATCTCTAGCTTTGCAGAGAGTGAGACATTGAAAATCATTCACAAATAGGACTCTTTTGTTTGCTGTGTTCACATTCTCTTGGTCATTTTGCCTCCCGCTTTTCTTTGGATTCCTAAACTTTATTTCTTAATGCCCAGCTGAAGTTTTAAGTACCTGCAATGCTAGAAATTTGAGGACTGAAGGAAAATCTCACTGGGTGCAGAATTCCTGTTTGGAAGGAATTCCTCATCCCTCACCCTGTAGCTACACCAGTGAGTACTCTCTTCTAAGACAGGATAAAATGGAGGAGGTGTGGGAGCTGGTAACAGGACATATTAACTATACTCCCATGCGCTCTTACTTTTTTCCAGCAGTGATAGCACTTGCTAAATATGAAACTGTTAAACAAAAACTAAAGGGTTTTATTTTCAGGAAACTTTTTCATTTAATGTTTGGTCCATAAAAGAAATGTAGGAATCCTGTTCTAGCCAGAATTTAATTAACCTGCATGTTTCATAGCTGTTTTGTGAAACCACCAAGCTTTAAATGCCATCAAAGTCCAGTCTAACCATATAATCTCTCTCTCTGTCTCTCTCTCTCTGTCTCTGGTTACAAATCCCCTGGGAGATATTAAACTTGGTAGGAATCCTGAGAGGTTTATTTTGTTTTATTTCATTGCAGCCTCTGCATGTTCCTACAACTTGAAAAAGGTCTGTCTAACACAAATGTCAATCCAGCAAAGTCAATTCAAATGTCAAACAAAAGTCCTTTATGGCAGGGGTTGCCAACAATGACACACCTAGAGGCCAGCTTTACCAGTTTGTCAGGGAAAGTCCTAGTTCATTATCCATTCTCCGGCTTTTTCAGGTGCTTTTAAAATGACCCGGTTTCTCTTTCCTCCTCTTCCTCCTCCTGCTCCCCCCCCCTTGACCTCAGCTTACTTCGGTTGACACAAACTGAGATCAAAGTAGAAGCGTAGTTTGCATTCAGTTAACTTAGCAAGGCAAAGAGGAGGGAAGTGGTCAGAGTCTTACACTTCCCTGTAGACTGAGGCAAAAGCATCCCCATATGTAGGGGATGATGGTATAGTGAGTGCCTTTTGGTAGTATTAATATTAGTTCTTTCTCTAATGGGCATCTAGCAAGTATGTACCAGGTGCACATTCCATAGCCTCTGGTTCTCAAAACATTCTCTAGTGGAGGAGATAGCAGCTATGTCATCTTGACCTGTGGCGGGGAAAGAATGTAACCCTTATCTCCCCGTGTGAAACTGTGCTGCTTAATATTACAGACTGTGTGAATTTTTGGGCACTTCTCTCCTTTGATGTTTGTGTTTCACTGCTCTGCTCGTTTTCAATAAATCTGTTATGCAACTTTATTGATCTGTGCACGAGTCTGACCCTGACAAAACTGCTACGGCTTCTCCTAGCTTGTGTGTTCTTCCTCATCATAGTTGCCATCTCGACGGCAAACCAATGTTTGGCCACATGTGTTTCAATTTTTAACTGTGAAATGTTAGAGGGCAGGTTCATATGAAGTACCAACATTGCAAACAAATAAATCCCACAGACTACCAAAAATTCACTACTGGTTTGGAAGAGCAGTGCTTTTTCCTGCTACCTAATTATAGTGCTATTATTCCTCTTTTAACTACATGATTTTACTCTGTGGAGTCCTGGATTTTGTACTTTGAGGAAACACTAGAGCTCTCTGGATGAGAATTCTAAATAACACTCTCTAAACTACAAATACCAGGATTCTATAGGACAAATACTCATCAGTTAAAGTGGAATCATAGTGTTACAATTGTGTAATGTGGAACTGCTCCAGGATTTTTCCTTTTTTGGAGGGGGGGTGAGGGGAGTTTGTTAAATAGTGCAGGGAGCCAATGCAACATATTTGAAAGGTAAATTATTGCTACTTTGGGCTTCCCCCTTCTTGGGCCTGAAAAGGGGCAGCCCAAGGGACCAGAAACAGTGTCAGAGGGCCACATGTGGTTGCGTTTTTCCCACTCTGTTATAAATTTGGGCACCTATCTACCTCCACCCATTCCCACTTGACTCAACGCAAAAGGTTTGCATATATGTTGCACCCGATGCTGATGCACCAAAAAGGCAGGAGTGATTGGGGGAGGGGTGATTAGGGAGGGAGCTGGTGGGTGTTTTCACGCGTGTTAATTTTGTCACTCAGAACTCAGCAGTTGTACAAGACCTGGTGGTGACTGGCAGCACAGGGCATGGAAAATGATTCCTTGTTGGCAGGGACCAAGTCTTCTACAAATCCCAGGTGCACCACAGGGTCTGGAAAAAATCTCCAGCTGGCATCTTGTTCATAATTTATGATGCTGTCAGTCAGGGTTAAGCCATCACAAATCACTTTTTCTGGTCACTGCAGAAGTCAGACTTCTGTTCTGACTATACAGTGCTCAAAGTGCCCTCTAAAACCTATCTTCTAAGCAACACAGCCCTCCAACGTAGCCATTTCCATGTTGTTAGAGAGCAGGAGAATAAGCAGGGATGCATCCAGCTATTTTCCTGTAGCTGGACCCACTGCAAGGATGTCATTTACAGAGATGTCCCAAAGATCCCTGGATTTTCTTGCAGATATCCCTATGTTTTGGGGGCCCGTCCCTGACCATTTTAGGCCCAGGAGAGGACAATCTTAAAAAAAAGAATGCTTCTCCTCAGCCTAAAATAGTCAGGAGGAAACATAAAACACAGGCCATTTCCACACTACACTGTTATAGTGCTATTATTCCACTTTCAACTCATGTGAAATTTTGGAGTTTGTAGTTTACTGAGGCCAAAGAGCACCCTGGCTGAGAATTCTAAATGCCTCTCCCTAAACTGCAAACTCCAGGATTCCACAGGTTGTTGAAAGTGGAATAATAGCACATTAACAGTATAGTGTTGAAATGGCCACAGACAAAATGGCTCCATATCTAAAGATACTTCTACACGACAGGGCTGTGCCACTTTGGGGACAAGAAGGCAGTGATCAACTGGTTGTACTTCTGCACAACGTCACTGCCAGCCTGCTGCCATCCCATCCCCAAACGTCACCCTCACACAGTATTCGCAAAATGGAAAGAATCAGTTTTGCACCTATGATTGCGCAGTGCTCCCATACTTACCATCATGCAGAAGGGCAGGGAGACGTGATGGCGATGCTTCCTTCCATAGCACAGGATGGGAAATTGCCCAGCTGCTCTGTGGAAGGAAGAGGCAAGGCCATCGCGTTCCCTTCCACAGGGAGCCAGTAAGGTGTGGAGGGGAGCGTTCCTGTCATGCTCCCTTAACTGCCAGGACTGTAGCAGGACAACATGCAAGGATGTCGTTGTGCAGAAATGCCCTTAGAGGGTGTTTGTGAGCATCTAAGGCATAAATGATGGCTGGCATCCAAATCAACAATTACAAGACTGTAAATGATCGCTTAATTGCTTAGAATTCACATTTACAGATGTAAATGACTGAATGTGACCCAAAACCTACTTTTGCAGCCTGGCAGAACCTCAGCTGAAGTGTTTCCAGGGTGCTGGAAATCAGAGTGCTGGAAAACTAGAATCTGTCCAGAGGAGGGCAACCAAAATGGTGAAGGGTCTGGAAGCCATGCCCTATGAGGAATGGCTTAGAGAGCTGGGTATGTTAAGTCTGCAGAAGAACAGGTTAAGAGGAGACATGATAGCCATGTTTAAATATTTTAAATATTTGAAGGGATGTCATGTCGACGAGGGAGCAGGCTTGTTTTCTGCTGCTCCAGAGACTAGGACAAGGAGCAATGGATTCAAGCTGCAGGAAAGGAGATTCCACCTGAACTTCACTTGAATTCCACTTGAACTTCTTAATACAACAAAATAAATATGATTTAATAGGCATCACTGAAACCTGGTGGGATGAATCTCATGATTGGAACGTAGGAACAGGGGGGTATAACCTATTTCACAAAAATAGACCAAAGAAGAAAGAAGGAGGAATAGCCTTATATGTCAAGGATGTTTTCAACCGTGAAGAGATCCAGGACTTAAATCTGGGAAGCCAAGTTGAGAGCATCTGGGTGAGAATTAAGGGAGCAAGAAACAATAGGGATGTGATTGTGGGGGTTTGCTGCAGGCCTCCGGGCCAGCCAAAGGACTTGGATGAGGCCTTCCTGGAGCAGATGACCACACATTCAAAAAGGAGAGATGCAGTGTCAATGGGAGATTTCGATTGTCATGATACTTGTTGGCAGTCAAACTCTGCAAAGACCGCAAGGTCCAACAGGTTCCTTGCTTGCCTTGCAGACAACTTCATGGTCCAGAAGGTGGAAGAGGTGACAAGGGGATTGGCTATTTTAGATTTGATCCTGACCCACAGGGATGACCTAGTTGATGAGGTGGAGGTGGTGGGATCCTTAGGAGGGAGCGACCGTGCTCTTTTGGAGTTTGTCATTCAGTGGGAAGGAGAAGCCGAGTGCAGCCAGACACGCATCCTAAACTTTAAGAAAGCTGATTTCTCTAAACTTAGGGAGTTACTTGCTGAAATCCCGTGGTCAAGAATACTAAAACAGAAAGGAGTTCATGACGGATGGGAGTTTTTTAAAAGTGAGATACTGAAGGCACAATTGAAAACTGTGCCAATAAGGAGGAAAAATGGCATGTCTCTAAAGAAACCGGAATGGTTGACTGAAGCACTCTCAGCTGAGCTAAGTGTTAAAAGAAACATGTACAGGAAATGGAAGAATGGTGAAACCACCAAAGCGGAATTCAAGCAAATAGCCAGGAGATGTAGAGAGAAAGTCAGAGAAGCTAAAGCACAGAATGAACTCAGGCTTGCCAGAGACATCAAAAACAATAAAAAGGGCTTTTTTAGATATGTCCGCAGCAAAAGGAAAAACAAGGAAATGATAGGGTCACTGTGTGGAGAAGATGAGCAATTAATAACAGGGGGAAGTGAGAAGGCAGAACTACTCAATGCCTTCTTTGCCTCAATTTTCTCCCAAAAGGATAGAAGTACCCAACCTGGGACGTGGGGAGCAGGTGAGGAAGCAAGGGAAGTGCAGCACAGAATAAGTAAAGAAGTAGTACAGCAATATCTGACTAAACTAGATAAATTCAAGTCCCCAGGGCCAGATGAATTACATCCAAGGATATTAAAAGAACTGGCAGAAGTCATTTCTGAACCACTTGCAATAATCTTTCAGAACTCTTGGAGAACAGGAGAAGTCCCAGCAGACTGGAAGAGGGCAAATGTCATTCCCGTTTTCAAGAAGGTGAAAAAAGAGGACCCAAATAATTATCGCCCTGTCAGCCTGACATCAACACCGGGAAAAATCCCAGAGCAGATCGTTAAATAGTCAGTTTGTAATTACTTAGAAAGCAATGCTGTACTCTCTAAAAGCCAGCATGGATTTCTCAAAAATAACTCATGCCAAACAAATCTTATCTCTTTTTATGGTAGGGTTACAAGTTTGATAGAGGAAAAGAATGCTGTAGACGTAGCATATCTTGACCTCAGTAAGGCCTTTGACAAAGTTCCCGATGACATTCTTGCAAAGAAACTAGTAAAATGCGGGCTGGACAGGGCTGCTGTTAGGTGGATTGGTAATTGGTTGACTGGCTGAACCCAAAGGATGCTCATCAATGGCTGCTTTTCATCCTGGCGAGAAGTGACTAGTGGGGTGCCACAGGGTTCTGTCCTGGGCCCAGTGCTATTCAATATGTTCATCAATGACTTGGATGAAGGTGCGGAGGGCATGCTGATCAAATTTGCAGATGATACCAAATTAGGAGGGGTTGCTAATACCCCAGAGGACAGGATCAAAATTCAAAATGACCTTGACAGATTGGAGACCTGGGCTAAAGCTAACAAAATGAATTTCAACAGAGAGAAATGTAAGGTCCTGCACTTAGGCAGAAAAAATGGAATGCACAACTATAGGATGGGGGATGCATGGCTGGATAGTAGTATATATGAAAGGGAACTAGGAGTCTTGGTAGATTACAAGCTGAATGTGAGTCAGCAGTGTGATTTGGCAGCCAAGAAAGCCAACACGATTCTTGGTTGCATCAGTAGAAGTATGGTGTCTAGACTGAGGGAGGTAATGGTACCACTCTATTCTGCATTGGTTAGGCTTCATTTGGAATACTGTGTCCAGTTCTGGGCACCTCAGTTCAAGAAGAATATCGACAAGCTTGTGATCTACCAAGACTCCTAGATCCCTTTCACATGTACTGCTATCCAGCCATGCATCCCCCATCCTATATTTGTGCATTCCATTTTTTCTGCCTAAGTGTAGGACTTTACATTTCTCTCTGTTGAAATTCATTTTGTTAGCTTTGGCGCAGCTCTCCAATCTGTCAAGGTCATTTTGAAATTTGATCCTGTCCTCTGGGATATTAGCAACCCCTCCCAATTTGCTGTCATCTGCAAATTTGATCAGCATGCCCTCCACTCCTTCATCCAAGTCATTGATGAACATATTGAATAGCACTGGGCCCAGGACAGAACCCTGTGGCACCCCACTGGTCACTTCTCTCCAGGACGAAAAGCAGCCATTGATGAGCACCCTTTGGGTTCGGTTGGTCAACCAATTACCAATCCACCTAACAGCAGCCCTGTCCAGCCCACGTTTTACTAGCTTCTTTGCAAGAATGTGATGAGGAATTTTGTCAAAGGCAAGTCAAGATATGCACTTCCTAGGACGCTAATCTCCAGCACCTCAGAAATGCATCAATAGTGGCACTCCTAAACCAAGGTAGGGTTTTTTGGAGGGAGGAAGGTAGCATAGTCAGATATAACTACAGTGAGAGCACACTGTTCTCATAATTATATTGACAAAGTAAGAATGTTGGGTTATTTTCTTGTGGGAGAGGGTTCAGTGTAGGGATGATGCCTTCCATGGTCTCCCAGAAAGGTTAAGGTGACCCCCTAGACTCCCACAGTTGCTTACCCCGTACTACAGATTAAAAACAAGGGCTCATATTCATAGAGAACCTGAAAAAATTACTTTTTCTGAACTACGGGTCCAAGAGCCCCCAGGTGAAAATGGCCAGTAGAATTACATAGTGGGAAGTTGTGTGTTCTCAGATTTTATATTTGAGCCTGTGGGTTTTGCTGGACCTGTTTTATTGTCCTTCCTACTTGAATGGCCTGAGCTAAGCCTACACTCGATTCTTCATATGGTATCATGCTGTGTCCACAAGAAAGTATGTTCACTGTGTAATAAACTGAACCATGCTCTGTTCATCCACCCAGTGAGAGCACATCTGTCATCATTACTGAAAGTAAGATCAAAACTGCCATGGACTCCACTGGTTGTATGAATGAGCCATACATTAACAAGAGCCAAGATTTCTTCTAGCCATCATTGTGTCCCTCTCAATTCCTGGCATCCTTCCTATTAGAAACATCATGCCCAACTGATGTGTCATTTCCCTAAGGACTGCACATTATTAGATAAGCCAAAGACAAGAGTGACTCACCGGACCTGGGATGCAGCCAAAGACATATTACTCCAAACAGTAGCTAATGCATAACAGCACTGGCCTTATTGTTCCTGGACAAGGAAGTAGGTGAATTATTATTTGCATAGCATTGTAGGAATAATTGGTACTTGGCAATGCAGAAAATTCTTTGAACCAAGTCAACTTCCAGGAGGTATCACTCACATCTGTGGGAGGGTACTTTATTTGTCCATGCAGCTGACAAAGATCCTATTAGATCAGCAAAAGTGTATGCCATCTTCCCCGTTGAACTGGGAAAAACTAAACAGTATTTGCTTTTTACTTTTTGAGGAATGTTCAGTACCTAACTGGGAACACGGAAGTGTGCTTTAAGCCCACTGTTCCATTGTAACTTTCCCCTTGAGGGCTAGAAACATACATTCTACGTTTCTTTTCTTTTTTTTTTTAATAAATATTTTTAATAACATTTAACGACAACAACCTCAACACAAAAACTAAAAAAAAATAACATAACATATCATACATAGATTCACATCCTGACATATAAACATTATACAACAAAACATGAAAAATAATACATGGATAACAAGATGAATAGTAAATTTTACAAAGCTTGGGAATTATTTACAGAATTTTTGGAAAATAAGAAAATTACAACAAGAGGTTTTCAATCTTGATTTTTAATTTTATTATTATGTTATATACAGTATGTTATAAAGAAGAAATAAGTAAGGAAGTGATAATTAATAGTTAAAATAACGAGAGGTAATCACTGATAACATGGTGGAGGAAGGTAGAAATAAGAGAAGAGATGTTGAAGCAAAAGGTTTATGTTTGGAAGAATAGGGATGTCAAAGTATAAGAAACATTACACGGTATATTAAAGGTTTATGGTAAAACGGAATGATCAATAGTTAAATGTTAACCATAATGTAATTAAAGTAAGATAATGTATGTTCAACTGAATTTAAAGTTTTTTCCCTTTCTGGTATATGGAGGTTGAATTTCCTTTTTATAAATAGGGTAAGGCTGTATCTCGCGAAAAGGGGGAAGCATCCTATGTTTGTTAGATTATGTAAATAAGGTATGTTGTAAAATACATTTTACATTTCTGAAGCTTTACATTTTCTGAATGGTAAATTCTTGGACTGCAATTCTTTACATATTTACCTGGGAATAAGCCCCATTTTGAACCAGATGCTTTAATGGTTTGAACATTGGAGTAGGTTTACAGGAACCCAGAGTTGGAATCTCCACTCAGCCATGGAAACCCAGAGGGTAATCTTGGGGAAATCACATTCTCTGCACCTTAGAGGAAGGCAATGGCAAACCTCCTCTGAACAAATCTTGCTAAGAGAACCCTGTGGTAGGATGTTGTTGTTGTTGTTGTTGTTGTTGTTGTTGTTGTGTGTCTTCCAGTTGTTCATGACTGATGGTGACTCTCAGGCAAACCTATCATGGAGTCTTCCATGGCTGAGAGTGTGTGATGTGCCCCAATGTCACCCAGTGAGTTTCCATGGCCAAGCAGGGAATCAAAGCCTGATCTCCAGGGTCTTAGGCCCACCTTATCTGGTTGCAGAGACATCTAGTTGGGGTCCCAGTGTCAGCTCTGCCGGAAGGGAAGCATGACATAATTGCTCCCCTCTGCCCTGGCTGCCTCTGTGTTCAGGAAGCGCGATGGCCATGCCTCTTCCTGCCGTAGCAGAGCCGGGTAGTTTCCCAGGCTGCACTGGGACAGGAAGCACAGCCATTGTGCTTCCAGAGCCTCTGCAGACAAGGTAAGTCTGAGATGGTGGTGCCTGGTCCTAATGGGTTCAGATGCCACATTCAACAAATCAGAGACAGAAGGTAGATGGTTTTTCAGCCACCACTGCTTGAATCTGGAGTGACTCAGCTGCATGACAACCATTGTTCTGCTCAGGAATGGTAAACCAGATTTCTGCCAGAACTATGGTTTATTGTGACATGTGAATTTGATCGCTATGGAATCCATCCAGTGAGATAATTTCCTAATATATTGGATTATTTTGCTGGACATTCACAGAATTAAAAACAGTGTAGTGTACTTTTCTAATGTTGACTGAGGAAAATTATGTTCTCAGATTCTCACTGAGCCACTAAAGCTCAACAGAACTCAACAAAACTGTCACTGAGCCAGTAAAACTGAGGATGGGCACAATTACTAAGGTCCTTACCGCACGACATCACCATCCCAGCATGGCAAAGCATTGCTGCCAGTCTGGGATGTGTGCCATCGTACGATGTTGTTGCAGTCCTTCTGCTGTCACATCCCCATCCACTGCTATTGCGCAGAATACCATTACCAGAAGAAATCTAGTAATGGCCCCCTTTCCCTCAATGATCCCGTTGGCTGCTGGCATACAGTAAGGGCAGAAGTGCTATCAAGCATTTCCTTCCGCAGTACAGTGCAGAAAGAGGTGGGCTGTACTGCGGAGGGGAGAACAGTGTCCCTAATGCTATCCATCAGCCAGCAGCTGACTGTTGCAGTGGGGAGCATTCAGGTCTCAATCCCATCCCATCAATGGCATTGCCAGGATTGTGATGGGATCATGGCATAGTGTGGTAAAGGCCTAAGCCTAACATACCTCACAAGGTTGTTGTTAGAATGACCTGGCAGTAAAGAGCTGCCCTTCCAAACACAGGCATGAAGCTTGTCCTCTTATTACATTCAAAGCTTTCCAAAAGACTTGCCTTTTCAGTGAAGTCTTGGCTCCTTGTTCCCATGTCCTACTGGAATGCAGCTTGTAACTCAGGGATGAAAAAACTGAGGCCCTTCAGTTATTATTGGACTGCAACTCCCATCATCTTCACATTGACTGTACCAGCTAAAGCTGATAGGGTGTTCAATTTCAACAGAACATGGAGGGTCATACATTCCCCATCCCTGCATATTGTATTGTTAGCTGCCCCTAGACTGTGGAATGACCTGCTCGAAGAGATTGGACAGCAAAATATGCTGTCCAAATTTTTAAAAGTTCTAAAGGCCTATCTCTTCTGGCAGGCCTACCCAGGCAATTTTTAATTACGAATTTTAAACTGATGTATTTAAAATGGTTTTATGTGTTCTCGTGTATTCTACTCTGCAATGTGTTCTTAATTGTATTTTAACTTATGTTGTACTCCACCCTCTCCACTTCCTTTTCCTTCTTTTGTTTCACTGTAGTCCTTTCTGTACTATACTGTTATAGTGCTAATATCCCAGTTTCAACATCCTGTGGAATTCTGGGGTTTGTAGCTCACTGAAGCCAAAGAGCTCTCTGGCTGAGAATTCTGAATGCCCCTCCCTAAACTGCATACCCCAGGATTCCATAGGACGTTGAAAATGGAATAATAGCACTATAACAGTGTAGTGCAGAAATGGCCCAAGTTAGGGGTTTGGGGTTTGGTTTTGTATTTTACATTGTGAGCTCTGTGACACCAGGACCTTCTTTTCTTCAATTTTTAGAAGTTCTCTGTATTGAGAAATATGTACTGGATCTCTCGGGCAAAGCATCTGAAGCACTAGGCAGAAGTTGAACAGCTCACCAGCCCATTTCACTCCCTCCTCCCCACATAACCTAGCAGAGAAAGAAATCAACCTTAGTATTCTTCATAAGGTATATAAGGCAGCTTTCTCATGAATACTGTATAAAATTAACACAGGTTCATTTACTTGAGTAAGGTAAGAAAAACAGAAAGAATACTAGATGGTATCAGGATAGTTGGAGCATCTCACCTTGAGAGAGCTCTCAGAGCATATGCATCATGGAGGACAGGCAAAGAGAGAGGGATGTGAGAGCAGATGGGACCCCAGAGAACAAAGGGAAGCCTACATAAGGAAGAGAGTGATTTGAACAAACACACAGACAGGAAGTAACCATAAACATGCTGTTCCTAAACTCCCAGAGGATCATACAGTCTCACTTCCAGTGAGTACAGGCATTCAAATGTTGCAAACTCCAACACTCTGCATGCTGGTTGTGCAATCTAAACAAGTAAATAAGTAATGTCAGCCTGTGCCCCTTGGAAGATAAATATAATGGCCAGAATCCTGGTAATGTTTTACATAAGCTTTCCTCCAGAGGTGGCCAGACATTTTGTCTGATGCAGAAAGTCTGCATTCAGTTCAAGTTGTGAAAGTGGAGTTGTACATGTTGTGCCATTGTGCATAGACTCATCCTGCACATGGGTGCATGTTAATTCAGTTGCGTATTTACTGGTGAGGATACAAAAGAGAGCCCTTCTTGTGGCTCCCCTTAGGCTTTGGAATTCCCTCCCCAGGGAAATTCAGTCTGGCCCTTCTCTGCTGTTTTTTCATCAGCAGGCAAAGATCTTCCTATTTAAACAGGACTTCAGCCTTAACTGACCAGGATAAAGCAAGTGAATGTGCTCTTTTTAGTATGTAATAGACATTTTAAATGTTTCTTTAATGTTAATATCTTTAAAGTAGTGCTTTAATTGGATATATGATTTGATGATTTTTAAAAAAATTTTAACCTTTATATTCCATAGTGTTTTAGATGTTCTGTTTTAATTTGTATTGTAAGCCACTTTGAGTCCCATTGGGAGAAAAGCAGGATATAAATCAAACACTGCCTCAGTTCAGCTGCACAGTTTTGTCATTTGACACAGGGGTGATATAGCATGATTAATCCATAATTCCACATGCAGTGGTTAGCCCTACACAGCCCTGGTGTAGGATTTTGTCCAATAATAATTTCTTCAGCTAGTGCTACATCACACCTGCTATGCCAAGACGAGTCAGTTTCAACCTCCAGTCAGAGCTGCTTTAGCAGACACCATAATAAGAATATTTGGCATGTCTACCTACCTTTTTGCATGGACTATCTCTATGCCAGCAGTAACTTCTGTGCAAAATTCAGTGAGGATATTTCGCAGATACCAGAATGGTAAAAAGCATACAAAGCAATCCTGAGAAGGAGAGTGTTTACTGTTAATTCTACTGATGGGACAACTGTCTCTCCAAGAGGACAACTTAGCTCTTTTTTTGTTTATTACTTACATGTATATCCTGCCTTTCCTCCAATGAAATCACAGCAGAAAATATTGGTCCTACTTCTACTGTCCTCACAAGAACCTTGTGAGGTAGCTCAAGCAAAGACAAGGTGACTGGGCCAAGATCACCTTGTGGGTTCTATGGCTGGATGGAAAACTTGAGATCTTCCAAGTTTCAGTACCACTTCTAACCAATATTCCACACAGATTGGCTTACATAGCCAAGTGCCTTCTGGAGTTATGGAGTTTAGTAGATCAGTTTCTTTTTGTTTCTCTTGACTGCAGGTTTTTACTGCTGTGGAGTGCAGTGCTGATCATGTACCCCACCAGCCTGGCTGTTATTGCACTGACTTTTTCCAACTATGTTCTACAGCCAGTATTTCCTAATTGTATCCCACCCTACAATGCCTCCAGAGTCCTCTCCATGGTGTGTTTATGTGAGTATTTATTGATAAACCTCATGCCTGTATGCATATGACTGCTGACAAAGCCAGCTAGGTCATGCCACCACTCGAGGTGAGCAAGCAGAACCACCACCACCAAACAGGCCACTGTCTTCAGATGACTTCTACTTCCTGCCTACTGCCACCACCAGTCATCCAGTCTTAGATTCCACTTAAGCAATTTACCCAGCAATGCTCTCTTTTTAAAATGGGAGCCAAGCAGCAATATCATCTCTCAATACACCACAGGAGATCAGAAAGTCAATGTACTTCATGACAGAGTTGGCTGTGGTTGTAGTGTTTTCTAAAAGGGTAACTCCATCTCCTTCCACCAGGTTGCCAGACTGAAAACTGGAGATGGTTCCTATACATTTAATGATTGTATAGAAGGAGGTACTTCAGCAGGCGGTATTTGCCATGGAACCAGATAACAAACAACATCTGCTGAAATTCTTTCTTCTACGCAACCATTAAAGGAACAGGAGTCCTCTCCAGTTTTCACTGTGGTAACCCTGCATTCTGCTGAAGAGGACTGAATAATGAAACTATGCTCATGAATCATTATAATTACACTAGTTTAAATTTGCCATGGTAAGGCAGCAACTAGAAACAAGAAGAGATGCTGTACTTGCAGGTGTATAAGATGCACTTGTTTCCCTGACAAAATAACATTTAAAAATGGATTGTGTCTTACACGCTAGTGTGTCTTATACACTGGGAAATACTGACCCCTTTCCTATGCATTTTGCCACTGTGCAAGTTCTCAGCAGGGAAGGGGAATTCTGGGGGGCTAACAGAGCACTCCTGCGAGGCTTCTCCCATCCCTCCTTCCCTTCTGTTTTGCCTCAGCATGAGTTCTCTGTTCTGGGACAAAATGCATTAGAAAGGAAGAGGGAACTCCAGGGGTGAAAGGAACCCTTGCACAAGGCTTCCCCTACCCCACTTTCCCTTCCATTTTGCATGGGAAGGGAAAGGTTGTAGCTCTTTCATTTTGCCCCTCTGGAGCTCCCTCCTTTCCCTTTCCAGGTAAAACAGAGGGGAAAGGAGGCTGAGAGAAAGATCCTAGGAGCTTTCTTTCCCCACCTCTGGAGCTCCCTCCCTTCTGCAAAACAGAAGGGAAGGGGGTGGGAGAAGCCATGCTATTTATTTTAAACTAATCCCCCCCCCCCAAATTAATAATGGGATCTATCTTATATGCCGGTGCGTCTTATACACCGGCAAATATGGTACATACTGTTCAAAGGGTGTGGACAGACTGTTTCCAGTCATGTTCAAGCAGCAATGTTCAGATTGTTCATTGTCAAGAACTACTCTGACTCCAAACTTGGAACCGCTTTTTAAAAAATCATATGTGTGTTTGCCATTTTCTCTTTGGATTGCCAAACCACAATTTGGATTTACAAGAACAATGCTATGGCCGTTTCTGCACTACACTGTTATAGTGTTATTATTCCACTTTCAACATCCTAAGGAATCTTGGGGTTTGCAGTTTAGGGAGGGGCTCTTAGTGTCAGGAACAGAATCCACACACAAACAGTACAATGCATAAAGTACTATTTATTTGGAGTGAAGTACATGTAATGACTTTAGTGCAAAGACTGAAGGAAAGCGAAAGCGAATGAGCTTAAGATCCCCTAAGATCCCTCCCTCATCTGAAGTCCCTGGGAATCTGGCTGCTGTTATCAGTGCATTCCATTCCAGTACCAGGCAGTGTTTACCTAACAGTTCTCAGCTGCATCTACTACATAGCCTATTAACATATCATGGAAGGTAACCCGACATCCTGCCCTTCCTGGAAATATATGTATATATATCTGTGTGTGTGTGTTAAATAGGTGTGTGAGTGAAAGTTAGCATTAAGGCAAGGAAGGCTTAGTAGGGTGAGTTTTGTGAAAAGGGGCAACAAGGTCAGGAGCAAAAACATCAGTTGCAAGGACCCATTCAGCTAACTGAGGCGGGAAGTTCTTCCAGAGAATCAGGTACTGAAGCTGGCCTTTTTGGAACCAAAATCAAGGATTTTGGATATCTCAGTGAGTATAGTGTCAGTCAGAGAAGAGTCCAAAGAAGGGGCTGGTTTCAGTAAGCTGCAATGAAAAACACGGTGAATCAGTTTGTACTTAGGGGGCAATGAGAGTTCGAAAGTTACATCATTCACACCTTTTTTGATTGAGGAGGGGCCAACAAATTTAGGAGCAAGTTTTTTTAGATGGGCTCTCAAAAGTTAAGTTCTTAGTAGACATGTAGCCAAGATCCCCTGGTTTATAGAGGGGGTTCTGTTGCCACTTTGCATCAGCGAATCGCCTTGAACAAGTGAATGGCAGAGTGCACAGAGTCCCAGGTATTAGAAATGTGCTGGATCCAGTCATTGAGAGACTGGGGATATGTGTCAGAGGGAGCAATTGAAGGAAACTGTTTTGATTCCATTCTGTAGACAACTTGAAAGGGCGATTTTCCAGTTGAGGTGTGCGTTGCAGAGTTGTAGGCGAATTCAGCAAATGGGAGGAGGGATACCCAATTGGATTGGTTGGAGTTGATGAAACACTGAAGGTATTGTTCAAGGGATTGATTAATTCTTTCAATCTGCCCATCCGTTTGTGGATGATGGCTGCTGCATAGCTTTTGGTTGACTTCAATGGATTTCAGGAAAGAGGTCCAGAACTTCTTGGAAGTGAAAATTCATTCTCTATCTGATATAATGCTGGAGGATGTCCTGTGCAGATGCCAAATGTGAGAGATAAACAATTGGGCAAGTTTTTCTGCTGTAGGAACTTTCTTGAAAGGAATAAAGTGAGACTGTTTGGAGAATTGGTCTGTGACCACTCAGATGACATAGTACCCTTGGCTGTTCAGCAGCCCAACGATGAAGTCCCATGAAATGGTGTCCCGCGATCTAGAAGGAGTTGGGAGTGATTTCAAAAGTTCATGTGGTTTTGAGTTCCTAGATTTCCAGGTGATGCAGGTGGCACAGTTTTTAATGTAGTCTTGTACATCCTTGTGAAGGGTTGGCCAATAGAAGTTAGGTCTGATAGAATGTAGTGTCTTGAGAAAGCCAAAGTGACCTGCAGATTTAAGATTGTGATGTTTTTTGAAGATAGTGTTCCTGCATGACAGTAGGACATATAATTTGGAACCGACAAAGGCAATTCCATCAGTCCAAGTGACTAGGTCAGTGTGTGACTTTAGCCATGCGTCCTTGACATAGTTGGCTTTCAGTGAAGTTAGGAAGTCAGTATCAAAGGTTGTGGAGACAGTAGGTTGAAGTTGTGCTTGAGCACAGGTGGTCACACCAAGTGAAAGTGTGTTCGGGATGAAAAGTGTCTGTTCCTTGGGTTCAGGTGTGTCTTCAGGTGCCTTATGGTTAGGGAGTCATGAAAGCGGATTGGCAAGAGTATTGGATTTTCCTGGCTTGAAGATTATTTTGAAGTTGAAGTGCTGAAAGAATTCTGCCAATGCGCTTGTTTGGGGTTCAATTTTCTGGCAGTTTTTAGGGTCTCAAGGTTTTGGTGATCTCACCAAACTTTGAAAGGTAGTTTGGCACCTTCTAGGAAATGTCGCCAACTGTTGAGGGCAAAATGCTTCTTTTTCCCATATTAACCATTTGTGTTGGGTTGGAGTAAATTTCTGCGAGATGAACGTGCATGGTTTCAGTTGTCTATTGTCATGTTGTAGGAGTGCTGCTCCCATCACGAAGTCAGAGGCATCTGTTTGTACAATGAATTTCTTCTCTGGGTCGAGAAAAAAGAGCAGTGGCTCAGTAGTGAACATGCATTTGAGTTCATCAAATGCAGTCTGGCATTTTTCAGTCCACACCAGTTTCTTTGGTGTAGGTGTTTGGTTCTTTTTAACATATGTGTTCTTTAAGAGGTCTGTTAGTGCAGTGCAAGGCTGGCAAAATTGTCTATGAAGTTGTGGTAGAAATTAGCAAAGCCTAGGAACTGCTGAAATCGTTTCTGGGTTTTTGGAATTGGCCAGTCCGAGATTGCTTGAGTCTTGGAGGGATCCATATTCAGTATATTGTTGCAAACTCTGTATCCAAGGTAATCAAATATCTGTGTGTGGAATTCACACTTAGAAAACTTAACATACAGTTCATTGTCAATAAGTTTTTGTAACACTTTATGGACGAGTTCTGCATGTTCTGAGAGAGTCTTGGAATAAATCAATATGTCATCTAAGTACACCACAACACCGTTGTAAAGAAATTCTTGCAAAACAGAGTTCAAAAACATTTGAAACACAGCAGGCCCTGCTTGCAAACCAAAGGGAAGCACAGTCCATGGGTAGTTCCCAAGATGGGGTGGAAAAGGAAGTGAACCATTCACTCTCAGGGGCCATCCTTATCCAATGAAAAGCCTCTCAGAGATCCAGTTTCGTAAGATAGTTCCCTTGTACTAATTGTGCGATTATGTCTGCCGTGAGTGGAATGGGATAAGCATTGGAGATCAATGCCTGATTAATGAGGTTATAGTTCACAATGAGTCTCAGCCCCCCCCCCCCGGTCTCATTTTTGTCAGAAGAATACTGGACTAGCAGTGGGGGGGGAGATGGTTTAATGAAACCGCGTTGAAGGTTTTTGCTTAGGAACTTCTGCAACACTGCCAGTTCTTGTCTGGTCATAGGATATATCTTGGCTTTTGGAATTTTAGCTCCTTTCACAAGTCTCAATTTATAGTCAGTCTCTATGAGGCAGCAGCTTGTCAGCTTCGCACACTTCAAAAACCCTTTGCAGGTCCCAGTATTGTTGGGAAACTTTTTGCAGTTCCTCGGCACTCAGCTCCAGTGCTGCAGCATCTTTAGCTGCCTCTATGGAGGGGTTCCGTGAGGTCCTAGTGCCCTTCTGCCTGGGTCTCACAGAGCCTTGGGACCAGTTAGCTTTAGGGTTATGTCATTTTAACCGGTCGAACCCAAGAACCAGCTGGACTCTGATTTTATCTGGCACTAAAAGTTGTAAAGGGCCTTGTATGCTTCCCACCTGGACATCTATAGGCTTGGTGCACTCATTGAGTGGTTTTCCCGCCATTAGAAGGCCGTCCATCTGAGTTAAATTAATGGCTCTTTTCATTGGTTCAAATTCAACAAGTAGTTCTTTGGACACTAGAGGGTTCAGTAAACTCATAATGCATCCTGAGTCAACTAAGGCCTTGTAGTCCCTCAATGCCCCATTGCTCCCTTGCAACTGTACTGTAACAAAAGCATGATGAGAGTTGGTGTTACTTAACGTTTACAGTCTGGTCTTGAATCCATTCATCACCATCGGAGTCAGAAGGTGGCGGGGGACTTTAATTGTCCTTGCAAGCGCACGCAAAGGATTCATTACCTGAGCACTTGGCCTGCTACTTTGGGGTCTCGCTTTTGTGGGGTACTGGTTTAGGAGTGGGTGGAGGCCTCTTTTTCTCATCTGGTTGTTTTCCTTTGTTCTTGCATTCTGAGGCAATGTGGCCTCTTTTTCTGCAGTTGAAACAGGCTCCTTCCCTCATTCATCTTCTTCTCTCCTTACTGTCCAGACCACCAAGTTTCCTGCCTCTGGTAGTCCTGCGTCCTGTTTCTTGGGCTTGCCACAGCCGAGCAAGTTGGACGCTCTCAAGCATGCTCTCTGCTTCCCTAGCAAGCCTCATCCAGCCCAGCAAGCTGGGGAATTGCCTTGGGAAAGGCATCTATCCAGTATGCTCAGGTTCAAGCCATCCTGGAAGAACGGCTTTAGGACTTCCATTCAGGGACTTTAGCTGCTAGTCTTCTGAATTCGTGAGCATACTCACCACAGTCTCTTTCCCCTGGCACTGTTTCCTCAGTTGGTGTCTGGCCTGTTCCTGTATGAAGGGGTCTTCAAACCTCTCTCTGAGTCCATTCATGAACAGTTGCAAATCTGCAGTTTCCTCAGCTCTTGTGTCAAATAAAGAAGTGACCCATTCCAAAACCTCTCCCTTCAGATGCTGGCTCAGGTACCTTACTCTGGCCGCATCATCATTAAAGCTGTTGCCATAGTCTGTCATGTAGTTGGAGACCACATTAAGGAAGTAGTTGAGGGTCACTCCATCTCCATCGTAAGTAGCTTCATTTCCCTGGAGGGTCTTGGGCATGGTTGGGGAAGGCCAACTCCTGTGGGACCACTGCCACCATGGCTGCTCCTTGTTGCTGGAATCTGCCTAGTTGGGGCCCTAGATTCCACCAGTCTGCCATCTGAGCATGCAATTTGGCCATCTCGGTGCGCAGTTGCTCCACTTCATCTTCTTTAGCCAACAATTGTTCCATCAAAGAAGCCTCGCTCACTTTAGTGTCCCATCGGGTGGCTTGATGGTGCTGTCACCTCACTGTGTCAGGCCGTTCTCCCCAGGCCCAGGTTTACCTGGCAGTAGGAGTGGTCTTGAGATTCAAAGGGAGCACCATAGCTCTGATGGCCAGTGTAAAAGTTGGAACCGCTTCAGCTCCTTTGGCTTGTTCAACTCCTTCAGCTCCTGCTGCTCCAGCAGCTCCCTCCTGCTGAGCATCTTCATCATTGTCTAGTGCCAGGTCTTGAAACATTTTGTAGTGTTGGATTGTGAGTCTTTGCACTCTGTCAGGAACAGAATCCACATGCAAATAGTACGATGCGTAAAGTACTATTTATTTGGAGTGAAGTACATGTAATGACTTTAGTGCAAAGACTGAAGGAAAGCGAAAGTGAATGAGCTTAAGATCCCCTGAGACCACTCCCTCATCTGAAGTCCCTGGGAATCTGGCTGCTGTTATCAGTGCATTCCATTCCAGTACCAGGTAGTGTTTACCTAACGGTTCTCAGCTACATCTACTTCATAGCCTATTAACATATCTGATGGAAGATGATTTACAGCACCAGCACAAAATCCTCCCCAGAACCGCTGCTCTCTGGACAAATAGTGTCTCAGAGGCAAGCATAAACATAGCAGAGCTTCAAAACAGCAAAAGCGTGTGCGGCAGAGTACAACTACAGCATCAGCTCTGACCCCTCTACCCACTGGTTAGTTAACTCACGGACACAGAGTTTGTTATCCAAAATACTTGGAGGCTTTAATCTTTACAATTGCAGTATATACATCTATACACAGGATACGCAGATCCACAGACAGAGGTTTGTGCAGACAGAGGTTCGGAGTCACAGATACAGAGACAGAGAGAGAGCAAGCATTCACGCTCCTCTTTTATACACACCTGCTTCCATGTCATCACTCAGGGCCATTTGCATGATGCAACTCCTTGCTATGAGTTCACTATCATGACTCAGCCCTTTACTCCATGTCCCCTAGGGAATGTGTCATAACTTGCCCAGTCATTCCCTAGGTGTTCCACATGCTCATCAAATGTATTTTCAACTGGGGCAAATGTCACCACATTTTTATCCAACAATCCCCTCCAAAATACTTTGATGACATGTCATGTTCTTAGTGCGTTGTGTTGTACCTTTCCAGTCCCAATTCTCTGACTAACCATTCATGTTTGTGTACAGGTAGTGCCTTCGTGAGTATATCAACTGTATTGCATTCTGACTCACAATACTCCAGCCTTATGAGTCCTTCCTGGACCAGTTGTCTCACATTCTGGTAATCGCATATTTTATAGCCGGTCCAGTGACAGACTTCTTATCACTCTCAGAAGCAAAGGAGCTGTCAACAAAGCATTCCATTTTGGCTTCACTCCCTGCCACCTTGAGACACAGATCCAGAGTTCCTTTTAAATACTGAACAACTCTTTTCAAAGCTATCCAGTCAACTACTTGGGGTTTGGCCACTCTGCTACTCAACAGTCCAGTGGCATAGCTGATATCAGGCCTAGTATGGTTTGCTACATACAACAAGCTGCCAATCACTGAATGGTACAAATCCGGCCTGTCAAACAACTTATCAGATTCTAAACACACAAAATCCACTGTCATTGGTGTTTTGGTTGTTTTGGCATCCTTCAAGCCACACTTTTCAACAACCTCTTCAATTTTCTTCTTTTGGCTCATGAACATTTCACCACTGTGCGACTTTTCAACCTCTATTCCAATGTACTGTCTCAAACACCCCAAATCTTTCAACTTGAACTTGTTTTCCAACTGCTCTTGTACACACCTTATCTGATCTATGCTTCTTGCTGTCACACGAAGATCATCTACATAGATAACTGGCACTGTACTTTCATCACCAGTGCCTCTTGTGTACACACACACATCAGCAACACTCCTTTGAAATCCTAATTTGCACAATTCCTCATGTACACACAGATTCCAGCATCTTGCTGACTGCTTCAGTCCATAGATGGCCTTTCTCAGCCTGTAAACTTTGTTTTCTCCAGCACAATCATAACCAGGAGCTTGTTCCATAAACACAGTTTCATCCAACCTTGCATTCAGATATGCAGTATCAAAATCAAAATGTCTAACTTCCATTCCTTTCTTCACTGCCAGTGCCAACACTAACCTAAGGCTTTCTGGTTTTGCTGTTGGTGAAAAGGTTTTGTCAAAGTTCTCATACTTCTCCTGAGAAAAACTCTTTGCCACCAACCTCGCCTTATGTTTTACATCAGACAAGCTCTTTTTCTTGTAGACTCATCTACAACCAACAACTTTCTGATCTTTTGGCCCCTCTACCACCTCAAACACCTTTTTGTCGACCATAGACTCAAACTGAGCAACCATTGCTGTATTCCAATTCTCCTGTTCCTCCTCTGGACACTTCAACATCTCCTCAAAACTTTCAGGCTCTTCACCTGCAACCATGCATACTCTTGCTTCCTGCACAACACCCTGTCAGGAGCTTTTCCCACTCTTTTGGTCTTTCGAGGAATGATGACATCCACTCTGCTCGAGTCATCATCACTAGAACTGCCAGCTACCCCCTCCATTTCTGGCTCTGTTTTCACTTGGAACTTGGGAGTTGGTATGTCCTGTGCACTAAAAGGGACCTGTGTTGTGTTTGGAGATGTCTTGGGTGTTTGCTGTGCGGTGTCTGCTGTTCTTACCCCTCCTTTTCTAGGGCTTTGAATTTGTTCAGTATCAAGTGGCTGTACAAACACTTCATGGTTGCAATGGACATTTTCCCAACCACTATGAGTTTCAAAGTTTGCACTCCTGGAGTACACCACCTGTCCATTCCCCATATGAAACCGGTACTTGTTCCCAGTGTAACCAATAAATCTCAACCGTCTCCATTTTGGTTGGCCTTTCCTTCTTAATTGGCTGGGAATCAGTATATTTGCATACTGGCCAAAGATTCTCAAATAATCCAATTTAGGTTCACAGCCATACAACATAAAATATGGAGTCTGATTGATGCTTGAGCTCCACATTCTGTTTACCACATGATTTGCTGCCAGCACAGCTTCACCCCACAACCCAGCTGGGGATTGAGAATCCAACAACATGCAATCCTCCATGGACTGCAGGACCCCAAGCCTTCTCTCTGCAAACCCATTTTCAGAAGGAGCATAAGGGTTTGTGGTTTTATGTTGTATGCTTTTTTGTTTTAGCCAATTTAGAAATTTGTTGCAATAGAACTCACCACCCTGTCAGTATTGAGGCATGCTACTTTATATGAGAATCCTCTTTCTACCATATTCACCCAATTCTTGAATTTCTCAAAAGCCTCATTTTTGGTTTTCAGCAGAAACACAAAACTGTACCTCGTATTCCTATCAATGATCACAAAAATATACTTTGACCCACCTTCACTCTCCCAGAATGGACGTGCCAGGTCAGCATTCACAACTTCAAATGGTCTGGTGGTTACAATTCAACTTTCCTTGACCACAGGATAGGACTTGACCTTTACCTTCTTACAAACAGAACAATCCAAAAATTCATTACATTTGTTCACCTTAAGATTTGGACACACTTTAGCCAATTGTGACAATCCATTAAAATTTGCATGGCCCATGACTCTGTGTAAATAATGGGCACACTGATTATGCAGGGCTACATTGGTTACTACTGTTGACACATTTGAATTCTCAGTATTTGGCAACATGTAATATAACCTGTTTCTCTTAACTCCACTGGCACTCACTGTACACTCATTCCCTTTGAACAGAATTTCATAACCATCATTTGTCAGGCATGAGACACTTAACAGACAATTTTCAAGATTTTCTGCACAGAGAACATTGTCACAATTTTTCCCCAAACAAGGCACAAATGCAGTTCCCATTTTTTCAACTGCACTGTGAGCTCCATCAGCCAAGCTCACGCTGTGAACAGGAGCCTGCTTAGTGTTTTTCAATAGCTTTAGGCAGTTCACCACATGCTGCGTGGCTCCACTGTCTAAAAGCCAGTACCGACGAGCCTTTGTAGCGTCCTCTGCTGCTGCTATAAAAACTCTGCCAGCCTTGGTTGAAGAATCCTCCTTCCCCTGGACTCTCTGTGCCTGGTTTTTCTTTGCTCTGGATCCTTTCACCTTGCAATCCTTTCTCAGATGCCCCGGCTGTTCACAGAGAAAACAGCATCTCACATAGCTGCATGATGCAATCTCCTCTCCAGGCGAAGGCAGCACGTGGCTCTCACTTGAATTCCTTGAGGCAGCTCCCACAGCACGCCGTCGTACATCACCGCTGCTTGCCTCAGACTCCCGTCTGTCCTGCTCTTCTAACACTCTGGACATCACCAGGTCAAGGTTTGACTCTCGCTAAGCCAGACTCTGAAAGCTGTAATGCAGGAAGTCCCAGTCCTGGTTTAAACTACTCAGGACTATGTAACACTTCTGAGCCTCTGCAAACATCATTCCTCTCACCTCTAGCTCTAGGAAGAGCTTCCTCATCATACCACGGTGAGTCTTTACATCACCTCCCTCAGGGAGATTAGTGTTATACAGTCTCTTCATCCATATTATCCTGGATAAACAAGAGTCTCTTTGGTACACATTTCTCAGTGCCTCCCAAACCTCAGCCGCAGTTTGCTTATTCCTCACGTAGATAAGCTGGCTGGGTTCCATGCTGAGAATGATTGTTGCTTTTGCACGCCGATCTGCCAACAGCCCATCGTCGTCATCATCATCTGGAGGGTTTTCAACAACATCCCACAACTTCTCTCTCACCAGGAGACTTTGTATCATGAGACACCAAGTTCGATAGTTCCTGTCATTCAACTTATCAAAACTGAGCGCTTTGTCTGCAGCCATGTTTGCTTCTACACAAAAACGCAAACCTCTCTCGGCAATACAGACTGAACCAAAAACAAAAGATAAGGATGACCTTTAACACAGTGGTGAGGAAAAACAAAACCAGTCAGGCAATATTGCTGCAGTTTAAAAACTGACTCTGCAAAGGAAAAACACTCCCACAAGGTGCTCCAACTCAGGAGTTCAGCCAGATCAAGACTATGCCACCATCTCACTGGCCACCACTGGGAAAAACTGGGTTATACTGGCCAAGAACCGGGCCCATAACCACTGACGGGAGATGATTTACAGCACCGGCACAAAATCCTCCCCGGAACTGCTGCTCTCTGGACAAACAGTGTCTCAGAGGCAAGCATAAACGTAGCAGAGCTTCAAAACAGCAAAAGTGTGCAGCAGAGTACAACTACAGCATCAGCTCTGACCCCTCTACCCACTGGTTAGTTAACTCACAGACACAGAGTTTGTCATCCAAAATACCTGGAGGCTTTAATTTTCACAGTTGCTGTATATACATCTATACACAGGATACGCAGATCCACAGATGGAGGTTCGTGCAGACAGAGATTCGGATGCAGAGAGAGTCAGAGCAAGCATTCACGCTCCTCTTTTATACACACCTGCTTCCATTTCATCACTCAGGGCCTTTAGCTGATGCAACCCCTTGCCAAGATTTCAGCATCATGACTCAGCCCTTACTACAGGTCCCCTAGGGAATGTGTCATAACTTGCCCAGTCATTCCCTAGATGTTCCACATGCTCATCAAATGTCTTTTCAACTGGGGCAAATGTCACCGCATTTTTATCCAACAATAGCATGGAGGGTAACCAGACACTTAGAATTCTCAACCAGAGAGCTCTTTGGTCACAGTAAACTGCAAACCCCAGGATTCCATAGGATGTTGAAAAGGGAATAACAGCACTTATAACAGTGTAGTACAAAAATGGCCTACATCTGCATATGCACAAAATACTAAGCCATAGTTTAATGCTGTATGAACAAGACTTGGGATTGTAAGTTGCTTCTTTCTTTCCTCTCCCCTCTTCTCATCTGGCATAGCTGTGCATTTTATGATTTCATCTTATCTAGGAGATGTGTATACTTTTAGTTTTTATATGAAGCTGGCTTTTTTTGGAGAAGACATTGTTAAAACTAACCACATGTTATTCCACTTTGAATGAGATGGCAAACTGTGATTAGCTTACAATGCAAGCAGGTGCTTTCAACCAGTCTCATGAACAGGGTGGTAGAAGAGAGAGAAGAGGAGAGCAACCTTATCTCCATGGCATTAAGCCAAGACTGGAGAACCTTCCTTCTGTCTGTAACTGAATTGTGTTGGGTACAACCTGTTGGGAGCCTTCACGCTGCTGATTCTGTATCAGGTGAAGCTGGCAAGGCAGAGATAAAAGTGGACTGGAGACAGAGATAAAAAGTGTACTGCACACCTCCGTGTCACAACCTTTTAACACCCTCTTCCAGCCTTACTCTTTCCCACTGGGCTGGCAGAAGAAGGACAAAACACTCTTGCCAGAGGTCTGAACCTTTAAAGTTAAGTCCCGAGAGTCTCAAGCACCCCTATGATTGCAGGTTGCTCAGCCCTTGCACTGAACTATGATTTAGTGCTGTGTCTAAAATAAAATGTCACTTTTGTGATCTTTTCTTTCATGCTTTGTCTCTCCTGCTTCCTCCTACATGATCTGATTTAACAATTTAGTTACACTTGTATATAAACTGCAATTTGAAACAACAAACTGTCATTGTGAAATCACATGAGTCCAATGAACACTTAACTTATTCACTGACTACGCTTAACTTGGGGTAGAAAAAATATTCCTGTTATTCATTTCCCAACGATAAAATGAATTTCCCAACAATCAGGAACTCCAGAAAGTAAAAATAACATGGAGAATTTTGGACAGTTTCCACCTAGCATTCATACATCCTGAACTGTTTATTCTGTGCAGAAATACACATGTACTTGCTCGGTTTTTTGCATGAAAATTGTGAATGTTGTGGGGAAAAAATTGTGCAAAAGACCCTGCATTGGCATGTGGCTCTGACAATGGAGCTCTCTAGCCAATTAGTCCTCCAAAGTCTACCTCGTAAGCCAGGCAGCATTCCAGTCAGTGGGTTTTTGAGGTACTGAAAATCTGGAGCTGAAGAATGATGACTGCAGCACTCTTCCAGTCGTGGAGACAGGCAGCTGGAGATAAACTTTGGAATCTTGCTGTAACTGCTTTTTTTCAGCCTACCCTGCGAATGGAACAGTGACACAGTTAATTTCCAGTGCCTGAGTTTGCAGTGTTTTGGAAGTTCTTCATCTAGAGCTTAAGAGGTAATTTGAGGATGGGGTCACTAACAACTGTAAATAGAACCCCCAGCTTCAAAAGGGTGTAAGTCTGGTTTATGATCTTGTAAATATTGTACAGAGTGCCAGCCACTGTTTCTGGAAAGAAACTTTTTGCACACTTGAGCAAAAGACTCCACTAGTTTTGCACACACACAAAAATTGTGTGTTTGACTTCCGATTCTGGTAATTGCTGGGTGAAGACTTCAGAAGCCTCTCGGCAGTGTAGGCAGAGAGATTTCTCATGCCGTGTGACATAAGTTGGGCCTGGGTGACCAAGACTGCAAAAAAATCCCCCTTGATATAGAGGGATTGAATTTGGGGCTCCAGAGATCTATAGCCTTCCTCAAGCTTCAGAAATTGCATCTCATGGTGGGAGACCTGAAGCAGAGAAGAAGAGGGAATCGGAGCAGCCATTGTCACTTGAGCGCAGCTGGTTTGTTCCAGCATAAGCCCCGCCATGGAACCATCTATTGAACTGTTCCATTAAGCCCCATCTGTAGAACTTTTGCTCTTTTTCCCTCTGTACATTTCCCTTTTGCTGGACTATGCTGTATTTTTGATGGACTGTCTTCATGTTGGTGAATTGGAATTGAACTATTTGTTACTTTTTCTGTATCTTGCGGGGGCTCAAGTGCCTTAAGCGATGTGCTTCACGGACACGCTATAATGGCAACAATTACAGAGTGAAGAGCAGAGAACAGAAAGGAAGGGAAAGTAAACTATCTGAGGGAATCTTATTGGATGCTGCTTAGAAGCAACTGTCTTTGGAGAATTCAAGAAAGACAAGGACAGTGACTGAATGAGTGAAAAGAAATTGCAAGCCTATGGTGATACTTTGTGATCAAATTTCTTCACTTTGGAAAAGGAATTTTTTTTCATATGGATGATCAATTTGCACAATGTGATTCTTCTTATATCATGATCCTTGCTTTATACTTCATTTACTGAGTACTATCGTGAGAATCATCAAGATCAGAGGAAATAACAGAATCAGTGTCTAAGAAGTACTGTCAACTCATTCATTATACAATACAAATACAATTAATAGATACTATAAATAATAACTGTAATTAATTACTCTTGATACAGTGAATAACTAGTAAAGGCAATCTCTGATCTTGGATATTATATTTAGTTCAAAAGTATAGGTATTCAACTAAATTTTGTGGTTATCATGTTTATATTGTAACATTTGAAGTACCTATAGAATTTACTAGAGAATCATTCATTTTTATATATGGTTTATATTGCTATTTACAAGGCTCAGTTAATTCTCTTTCTCCCTCCTTGCCCTTTTCTCTCTTAACGTTACATTTAATAATATATATGACATATATAGTTATTATATGATCACTATATCACATTTAGTATAGTACAAGATAATTGTTGTATATGAACTGCAATCTTTCTCTGATTCTATTTATATTAGAATAATTGGTGATTAATTGGTGATTAACTGTATTTTATAACTTCTTATTTCTTAACTAGGTATCTAGTAATATCTAGTAATATATTTTGATCTATATGAACTGATAGAGACTAATAACATTGAGAGTGTCAAATTTACTGACTTAATTGAATGAATTTTGAACTTTGAATTACTGAAATTCATAATATAAGACTTGCATATTGAATAACAACCTCTAAAATTTTACTTTGCATTAGAGCAAGTCCCCTAGCAACATAGCTTTCTTAACACATATTTATGGAAACAAGAACAACAGCTACCCAAATGGCAAAATAAACCCAGTGAAGACCATCTATGGAACTCCCATCAAAATATTTAGACCAAAGTGTGATTCTAGAAGAAATCAGAAATATGAAGTTAGAGATGAAACAAGATATGAAAGATCTAAGAACAGAAATGAAACAGGACTTTAAAAATGAAATGAAAGATATCAAAAAAAAAAATGGATAAGCTGGCAGAAGACCTGAGAAAGATGACAGTGAAAGTCAATAGAAGAGAAAATTTAAAAGTTGGAAGATAAATTTGAATTGCTTACATCGGAATATGAAAGAAATTTGGATGAAAAAGTCCTTTTAGAATTGAAGACATTGGAGAACTGTTTGAAACTAAAAGTCTAAAAGTACAGAAAAATGAAAACTTATATGAAATCCTCATACTGGCTTTTGCTGATTTCTTGGAGGCTCTAAACAACAAATTGAAAAAGAAATAGATAAGATTTTTAGGGTTGGATTGTTGGTTACTAAAGCAAGAGATATTCCTAGAGATGTGGTGGTTGGATTTGTAAAGAAATCTATAAGAGACAATATTATTCAATGGAATTTGGAAAGGACTTTTAAAATCGGAGAGTAGAAAATCTTACTATACAAAGAAATACCTGCAAGAATCCTTCAGAAGAGGTGAGATTACAATTTCCTGACTACTCAGCTAAGAAAGAAAAGAATATCTTATAGATGGGGGAGATTGGAGGGATTATCCTTTCACTATAGAAATAAAATATATTTCATAAACACTATTCAAGACATGAAAGAATTTTGGCAGAGATATGAAAAAAGTTTCCGCGATACCCCCAGGAGTTCCCCTCAAGGAAAGAAAGAAAAGGATCCTAGATTTGAGGAGGAAAGAGAAACTTCTACTCCCTTCTCAGAAGGAGAAGATGTTAAAGAGGAGATTAAAGTAAAAGAAGAGCAAGGATTGGAGGAAAAGAGAGGGATTGCTGGAGAAGAAGAACAGAAAGAGAAAATAGAGCAACAGGAAGCCATATGGAAAACAGAACTAGAAGAAGTGTAGAAGTATAAGGATATAGATAAAGATATGGATCTCAAAATTTTGTCATGGAATATAAAAGGGATAAGCACTCCGGAAAAACAAAGGAAAATTTTTCATTATCTTGGAAAGAAGTATTATGATATAGTCTGTCTTCAGGAAATATGAGTTAAAAAGGAAAGATTGAAACTGATCTGTAATAAGAAACTGGGGAAAGAATTTGTAAGTGTGACCAACAAAAAAAAGAAGGGAGTAGCAATCTGCATAAATGAACATAGTGCTGCACATAAGATATTCAAGGATGAAGAAGGCTATTATATGGGGTAGAAATTGACTGGCAGAATAAAAAATTCTACTTGTGGCAGTCTACGGACGTGACAGTGGGAAGGGTAAGTTTTACAGAGATCTTAAAGCTCAGATATTGGAACATGACTGTGATAGAATAATTCTTTTAGGAGATTGGAATGGCATTATGGATCCGTTATTGGGTCAGAAATCAGATAAAGTGATAAAGAAAAACTAGGGAAGTTACTAAGGTCATTTGGAGAAATGATGCAATCATTGGAAGTTACTGATTTCTGTATGGTAACCTGAAGAATTTACTTTCTATTCAGAGAGACATGCTTCATTCACAAGAATAGATATGCTTCTAATTTCAGAAGCCCTGTGCAAATTGATTTAAAAAATGGAGGTGCTTCCAAGATGTTTATCGGACCATAATGCTATTCTTTTATCTCTAAAGATGCCAAAGAGGGACTTTAATTGGGGCATGAATGAAAGACTTCTCTAGGATGAAGGAATAATAACAAAAGCTAAAGAGATGCTGCAGTCATATTTTACAAAGAATTTACAAAAAGGAACTAATATAAAGTCAGTATGGGATGCTGGGAAGGCAGTTGTCTAAGGTTTTTTCATTCAACAAAATTCTATCTTAAATTAAAAAAGAAAAGAGAAGATTCAGAAGATCAGTGACTTAATCAGGATGAAAGAAAGAGAATTTTTAAAAAACTTGAACAAAACTATGCAAAAGAAGTAATTGCTTTACAGAAGCAATTGGAGATGGATTTGACAACTGAAATCAGCAAAAAATTATTATATATAAAACAGAACCATTTTGAACGGTTAAATAAACCAGGGAAGTGGCTGGCTTTGTGATTGAGATGGAAAAAAAAGAAAAAACCCCACAATTTAGACAATCCAGAGTGGATCATGGAAAAATCAAGCAAATATTTGCCAACTTCTTCTTGGCATTATATAAAGACAAGAAAGTAAGGAATGAAGATATATGCAAATTCATCTCCAGTTCAAGAGTTAGGAAGTTAACAGAAGAGCAAAAACAGAAGTTTAATCACTCCGTACCAATCACTGAAATCATGGAAGCAATCCAGACATCAAAAAAAAGTAAAGCACTAGGGCCTGATGGCTTGCCAGCTTCCTATTATAAGCCCCTCCAAGATCAGTTAATTGTACCCCTTCAAGCTACTATGAATGCAGTTCTTTCTGGAAGAACACCTAAATCCTTGAATGAAGCTTATATAACCTTAATTCATAAAGAGGACCGTGACCCTCTTCTGGTTAAAAAGTAGCACCCAATTTCTCTAGTGAATATTAACTACAAATTTGGTGAGCATACTTAAGAATATTTTATAAGATATATTACAAGAGGATCAGGTGGGTTTTGTACCTATAACATATATCAAAGATAATGAGACATATTTTGAACATCCTTGAATATTTTGATTGCCAACCAAGAAGGAAACTTGCAGTTTTGTTCTTGATATAAAAAAGGCATTTGATAGTTTAAGTTGGGATTACATGTTAGAAACTATATCAAGAATAGGTTGGAGATCAGTTTGTGACTGCTGTAGGGGCAGTATACAAGCATCAAATGGCACAAATAATTGTCAATGGAGAGAAAAACAGAGAGAATAGAAACAACTAGAGGAATGAGACAGGGATGTGCTCTCTCCCCTTTAGTATTTTTGACTGCAGTTGAGACATTGATCACTTGTATGAAATGAGATAATACAATACAAGGGGTTAAGAGAAAAGGACAAGAATATAAAATATGAGCCTTTGCAGATGATATTGTTGTGCAATTAGAAGACAGATCCAGCACAAGGAATTGTAAACTTAAAAAAAGTTTTGACAACATTTAGAAAGATCTCAGGATTGTAAATAAATGAAGACAAAACAAACTTCTGACAAAAAAATATTAAGGACGAGGAGAAAGATTTGAGCTGTAGAGCAGGCTTCGTGGCTACTACTGAAGCAAAATATTTAGGAATATTCTGATTTATTCAAGAACAATTACGGAAAGGTTTGGAAAGAAATTAAAAATAATCTCCAAGATTGGTGTAAATTGAAACTATCCTGGCTGAGCAGAATTTCATCTATAAAAATGATGGTTCTGCCCAAACTATTATTTTTGTTTCAAACTATTCCTATTATTAGTAATGAGAACATTTTCAAAATTTGACAGAGAGACTTACCCCCAATTCATATGGGATGAAAAGAAATGCAGAGTTAAATATAAAACATTTTATGATGTGGAAGGAAGGGGAAGCTTACGACTCCCTAATCTTACATTATACTTAAACACAAGTTGCTTAGATTGGTTTAAAGAATGGGTGAAATTGGCAAACAACAGGCTTTTGACGCTGGAAGGAGACAACCTACCATTTGATTGGCATGCATATATTGTATACAACAGAGCTTTCCAAACTATATGTCGCAACATGTTTGTGTGTTGGCTGCAGTGTGTAAGTGTGTCACGCAAACATAACAGGTGGAGGGGCTGCCCACGGCTGCAGCTGCCCCAGGCCAAGAAAGACCCTGGCAAGGGCGGCAGCAGTGGCCCGGGCCCAGTTGGAGGGGCTGCCTCTCCCGCCACTGCCCCTGCCTCAGGCCAAGGAAGACTCATGCGAGGGCAGCTGGCCAGGTCTGGGTGGAAGGGCTGCCTCTCCTGCCACTACCACTGTTACTCCAGGCTGAGGAAGGTCCCTGCAAGGGTGGTGGTGGCAGTAGCAGGCCAGGTTTGGGTGGAGGGGTTGCCTCCACTTATTTAATTTCTTGCTGAATTACTGTGTTGCAAAAGAATGCATGTCTAAAAAGTGTGTCACCAACATGAAAAGTTTGGAAAGCTCTGGGATACGATAAAGACATTAAACACAGAGACTTTGACAATCATTTTATAAGAAGACCAATACTGAAAATTTGGAAGCAATATAGACCAAGACTGTATCCTAAAATGCCATTATGGCTTTCTCCCCAAGAAGCTTTTTACAGAAAAGAAAACATCTTGTATGGAAAATGAATCTTGTACAAAGACATGACAAAATTTATAGAAGGAAAGCCAGAACTAAAAACCCAAGATGAATTAAGAGATGATGGAATAGACTGTCATTGGTTATTCAATAGACAGCTAAGAGAGAAATGGAAAATTGAGATGAAATTAAACAAGTTTCAAACAGAAAAATCAGAATTTGAAGTAATAATCTTTGAAAAAACATCACATTTCCTCTCAGTAATATATAAAATCTTACTGAGACGGGACACAGAAGATGAGAGAGTTAAAGAACCCATGGTGTGATAGGCTTGAAATATAGGCCATACAATTGAAATGGATTGCTGGGAGAAAACCTGGACTAGAAAATTACAATACACAACGAATCAGAATATAAAAGAAAATATTTATAAAATGTATATGCAGTGGTATTTATCACCTGAAAGACTCAGTAAGATTATAAAAACTGTAATGAGAAATGTTGGAAATGTGAAAATGAATAAGGCACATTTTACCATATGTGGTAGAGATGCTGTTAGGCTAAGAAATATTGGAAATCCAAATTTGAACATTATTCTTTTGGGGGATTTTAACGGAGTTATCAATCCTCAAGTGGATAGGTCAATTCAGAAATTGATCCCTCGAAATAATGGTAAACTTCCTAAGAGTTTCTTTGATTTGATGGACAATTTAAATCTATATGATACTTGGAGATACAAAAACGGGCAACTGGATGGATATACATTTTACTCCGATCGACATAAATCAATGTCAAGGATAGATATGATGTTGGTATCCAAACAACTATTGATGAAGATTACAGAAATGGATATTCTTCCCAGTTTGTGCTCTGACCATAATCCGATACAAATAAAGATGAAGGTTAAGGAAAGAGAAAGAACATGGAGATTGAATGATGAGATCTGGAATAAGGAGAAGTATATAGTGAAAGCGAAAAGAGAGATAACAAACTACTTCAATGAAAATATGACGTCGGAGCTGTCGATGAAAACCATTTGGGACGCAAGTAAAGCTGTTATGCGAGGAAATTTTATCAGATGGTCCGCAGAGATTAGAAAAGAAAAGAGAAAAACAGAGCAGTCAATTTTGGATAAGATGAAAGAGATTGAGAACAAATGAGACAAAATCCATCTGACAAACAGATTAGACTACAGATGAAACTACATCAAGCTGAATTAAATCAATTAAATGTCGATGAAATACAGCAACAGATACAGAGAACGAAATATAACTTTTTTGAGCAAGCAAATAAACCTTCAAAGTTCTTGGCTGCTTTGTTGCGTAAAAGAAAGGCCAGAAATATCATATCGGAGATTGCTATTGGAAAAGAAAAAATTACAAAACAAAAGGGCATAAAACAAGCTTTTTACAATTATTATTTGAAGTTGATGGGGAAGATCTCAAAGGTGATAAACCAACAAGAAATTGAAGAGTATCTGGAGAAAATGAATAAAATGAGTTTTAATGAAGACCAAAGACTGATATTGAACAAATCCATTTCTATGATGGAAGTAGTGGAGGCTATTAGGGATTTGAAGATCGACAAAGCTCCAGGACCGGATGGTTATACTGCAAAATACTACAAGATTTTGGAACATGAGATTTCAATACCTTTGCAAATTACAATAAATGAAATAATAAAGGAAGGAATACCAGATACCTGGAAAGAAGCTAATGTTGTATTGATTCCAAAAGAAGGAAGAGATTTGACTGACGTAAAGAATTATAGACCAATATTGCTTCTGAATGTAGATTACAAGATTTTTGCTTCAATCCTTGCAGCGAGACTAAAAAAAGTGTTGTCTGATGTTATCAATGAAGACCAGAATGGTTTTTTACCAAGAAGATCGCAGAGAAATAATATCAGAATGGTTTTAAATATAATTGAATATTATGAAAAGCATAATGAACGGAAAATGGCTACAATATTTCTAGATGCGGAGACAGCTTTTGATATGATTAATTGGACATTTATGAAAATGACATTTAAACAGATGCAGGCTGGAGAAAAATTTGTCTCATGGATTGAAGCAATTTATAAACAACAGCAAGCTAGATTGGTCGTAAATGGTGAAAGAACACAATTGGTAGAACTGAAAAGAGGGACTAGACAAGGATGTCCATTGTCTCCCGCCTCTTCTGGTCACATGGCGTGCACGAGTGGTCGCACGGAGTGAACTCACTAACTCGTTGCTACCTCCCGCTGGATTCCAACTGCTTTTTTAGCATCTGATTTGCGGCTTGACACCCCCCCGGTAAAGGAGGTGCGGAGGAGCTCGAAGGGGGCCCTGAAACTGACGCCGAGCTCCCTCTGTCAAGAGGGAACGAGAGGCTTCAGGGGAGCCGAAGAGCCAAGACGGACTCAGCAGGGATGCCGCTTTCGCGGCACAAGTGCCGCCACCGACTTTTAAAGAAGAAGACTCACTTTAACATTAACAACAAGCTGTTGATCTAGTTTTCTACTCCATTAATACAGCAACAACAACGTACTTACAGCAGTGAACAGGAATGGACATATAACGTGACCCAGCTGACCGTGAGTAAATAAAGCTGGGGGACAGTTTTTGCCCTCCAGCTGACCGTGAGTAAATAAAGGTGGAGGACAGCTTTTTAAGGTTACGATTGATTAAGAGGGACTGAAACGATTTGACAATGTCCCCTGTTACCTTTGTTGTTTGTTTTGACAATGGAAATATTTAACAATGCTATAAGAAAAGATAAAGAAATAACAGGAGTTCAAATTAAGAAATATCATTACAAATTGAAAGCTTTCGCAGACGACTTGGTCCTCTTTTTGGACGATCCATGCAAATCTATAGAAAAATTGAACTCTACAATGCAAGAATATGGACAATTCTCTGGTTTCAAAATTAATAAGGAGAAAACAGTTCTTTTAACTAGAAATATGACTCAAAGAGAAGAGAGGGAACTAGTACAAAAAACAGGATATAAAACAAGACTAAAGGTAAAATATCTAGGAATTTGGATAGCTAAAAGAAATAATGAGTTATTTCAAAATAATTACGAGAAAAAATGGAAGGAAATAACAAAAGATCTACAAAATTGGACTTCTTTGCGGCTCTCATTGATGGGGAGAATTGCAGCAGTAAAGATGAATGTTCTGCCAAAAATGAACTTTCTGTTCCAAAACCTGCCTATAATAACAAATATGAAACCCTTCATACAATGGAAGAGAGAATTAACTAAATTTATATGGCAGGGGAAGAAGCCTAGGATAAAATGGAACATTATGACAGATCTAAAAAGTAGAGGAGGAATGGGACTACCAGACTTTCAATTATATTACAGAGCAGCGGCTTTTATGTGGATAAAAGACTGGATAGACCTTCAGGATATGAAAACGCTGGCATTGGAAGGTGCAGACTTGAGGATGGGGTGGCATGCCTATATGTTTTATGATAAAGCAAGAATAGATAAAGACTTCTCGCATCACTGTATCAGAAAATCGCTTTTGAAAATCTGGGATGATTATAAAGTCAAAAACATGAGGCAGCTCCCCACATGGGTCTCACCGCAAGAGGCTTTTTTTGGCAGATGGACTGATACAGATAAATGGTTGCGGTATGATGATATAATCGAGAGATCAGCGTCCAACAATCTTAAGATGAAAACAAGGGAAAAACTAGAACAGGAGGGAATAAGACTGAGTTGGTTCCCTTACAGACAATTAACAGAAAGGTTTCATATGGACATAAAAACTTATGGAATTGAACTAAAAGAGAAAGTTGGAGTAATTAAATGGCTTTTTGAAAATCCGCCTTACCTTCTTGCTCAAATCTATCAAGAGATATTACAGCAGGAGGGACAAGAAGAAACAGTAAAGGAAACAATGATTTTATGGGCTCAAAATACTGGACATTCAATTCAATTCGAGTCTTGAGAGCAGAGTTGGAAAAAAACGCAGAAATTTACAGTAGCCCAGAATTTGAGAGAGAACTATTACAAACTATTTCACAAATGGTATATGACACGAGATAAACTGAAAAGGATTTATAATACAGGTACCGGACAGTGCTGGAAATGTCAGAAGGAGGTCGGTACGATATATCATATGTGGTGGACATGCTCAAAAGCTAAGAAGTATTGGAATGGAGTACATAATGTAATTTGTACATTAGTGAAAGGTCAGCTTGCTAAAGCTCCTGAATTGTGTTTGTTAAATATGACTGATATACTAGAGGGTATTGGTATTAAGAAGCATTGGAGAATATTATTGTACATGATAACAACAGCTCGTATTGAATATGCAAAGTTATGGAAAACTCAGCAAATACCCACAATAGAACAATGGTGGGCTACACTTATTGAAAATAAAAATGCGGACATGGTCTCCCAGAGATTAAAGGGGAAATCAGACGATGAGATACAGAAAGAATGGCAAATTGTAACAGGTAATTGTTGGGTTTTAACAGTTGGAAATACGTAATTCATGATTAAAGTTATATTACGTGGGGGCGACAGGTTATATATCATGAAGCGGAAATATGAAGAATGAAGAATATGTAAGAACTATCAGATAAACTAACAGTATAATGTTGTACAGTACCTAAAGCTTGTAGAAATCTGGAAAATGAAATCTAGATCAATGTGGAAGATCAGATATATTTCAATGAAGCTGACAATCAAATATGTATGTTTTATAATGAGAATTTTGAATAAAATGATTTAAAAAAAAAAGGATGTCCATTGTCTCCCCTGTTGTTTATTATGACAATGGAAATACTTAACAATGCTATAAGAGAAGACAACGATATAAAAGGAGTTCAAATTAAGAAATATCAATACAAGTTAAAAGCTTTTGCTGATGATTTGGTTGTATTTTTGGATGATCCAGGAAGATGTATTGAAAAATTACTTAAAACAATTCAAGAATATGGAGAATTCTCCGGATTTAAAGTTAACAAGGAAAAAAAAATTTTTTTAACCAAAAATATGACTGAGAGAGAAGAGAAGGAAATAGTACAAAAAACAGGATTCAGTAGAGGACAAAAGGTAAAATATCTGGGTATCTGGATAGCTAAAAGAAATAATGAGTTATATCAGAGTAATTATGAAAGAAAATGGAAAGAAATAACAAGAGATTTGGAAAGTTGGACTTCAATGCGCTTGTCAATGATGGGGAGGATTGCGGCAATACAAATGAATGTTCTACCAAAAATGAACTTTTTGTTCCAAAATCTCCCTATTACAACGAATATGAAACCTTTTTCACAATGGAAGAGAGAATTAACCAAATTTATATGGCAAGGGAAAAAACCTAGGATTAAATGGAGTATTTTGACAGATCAGAAAACTAGAGGCGGCATGGGATTACCTGACTTTCAGATATATTACAAGACAGCGGCCTTTACGCAGATAAAAGATTGGGTAGATCTACAAGATACGAGAATGCTGACATTGGAGGGTGCAGATCTGAGGATGGGGTGGCATGCTTATATGTTTTATGATAAAGCAAAAATAGATAAAGACTTTATACATCATTATATCAGGAAATCGCTTTTGAAAGTTTGGGATGATTGTAAGTCTAGAAACATACGGCAGCTTCCCACTTGGGTCTCCCCGCAAGAAGCTTTTTTTGGAAGATGGACTGAAGCAGAGAAATGGCTGCGATATGACAATATAATAGAGAGTTCTACTTCCAATAATCTTCGGATTAAAACAAGAGAAAAATTAGAACAAGAAGGAATATTACTAAGTTGGTTCCCTTACAGACAGTTAACTGAAAGGTTTCAGATGGACTTAAAGACTTATGGAATTGAAATAAAAGACAAAACTGGAGTAATTAAATGGCTGTTTGAAAATCTGCCTCATTTATTAGCTCATATAAATCAAGAAATATTGCAGCAGGAGAGGCACGAAGAAACAGTTAAGGCAGTAATGATCTTATGGGTGCAAAATATCGGACATACAATTCAATTAGATTCTTGGGAACAGAGTTGGAAAAAGACAAATACATTTATGGTAGCCCAGAATCTGAAAGAGAATTATTACAAGATGTTTCATGGGTGGTACATGACACCAGATAAACTAAAAAAGATTTACAATACAGGTACTGGACTTTGTTGGAAATGTCAAAAAGAGGTTGGCACGATATATCATATGTGGTGGACATGTCCTAAGGTTAAGAAATACTGGACTGAAATACATAATAAAATTTGTACAGCAATGAAATTACAGTTTGCTATGACACCGGAATTGTACTTGTTAAATATGACAGACCTATTAGAAGGTACCAGTATAAAGAAATATTGGAGAATATTATTATATATGATAACAACTGCTCGTATTGAATATGCAAAGTTATGGAAAACACAGCAAATACCTACAATAGAGCAATGATGGGGAACTCTTATTGAAAACAAAAACGCTGACATGGTTTCTCAAAGATTAAAAGGTAAATCAGATGATGAAATTCAAAAAGAATGACAAATTGTGGGCAATTGCTGGGTATCGTTAGACGGAAATGTATAATTCATGGTATTAGATATTAATAATTAATGATTATTGAGATGACTATTGTATGGATATCATGCACCTGGAATGTGGAGATGGAAATGCAAGAACCAACATGTAACAATAGCAGTAAAATGTGGTACAATGATATAAGTATGTTAAGAGATATTGAAAATGAAATCTAGATCAGTTTGGAAGAATCAAGAAATAATTCATGTAAAATAACAGCAACATTTGATTGTTTTATATGTGTAATTTGAATAAAATGATTTATAAAAAAAAAAGAAATATTGGAAATCCATTCCCTTGCAAATAGAAATAAATTTGAGTTGTCAATTTCAGATGACACCACAAATGTATTTATTAGGCATGCTAGAACATGACCTAGAACAGAAACAAAAGAGAAATTTTGTTCAAGGATCATCTATGCTAAAGTGTGGAAAAAGTCTGAAGAAGAGTGGGAATTAAAATTGTTTGATGCAGCATTGATGGTGAAATTAACAACATTGATAAGATGGGACTCGCTTGATGGCTTTGTTAAAAAATGGACCCCGCTTATCTCTTTCTTATCGGTAGCAAGTTTACTGATTGAAGGTATAAGAGACAAGATTAATACTTAACTGATGATCTTTTTTTTCTTTACAGATATAATATTTAATATAATATTATATTTAATATGATAATAGTATATTTAATATGACATATAGATTATTTAGTGTGCATGAGCAAATACCTTTGTATTGACTTAGTAGAATCCTGTTGCTATGTACAGTTTAAGAGAATAGATCCTCATAGTGTACAAAAAGTAAAGTATATTCAATGGTAAGTCAGTGTAAGTCATGAATGAGAAGTGAAGATACATTTGTGAAAGATATGTTTGAAGATGTGTTTGAAGATATATTAGTGGGATTGTATGGATGATTGTATGAAACAAGACTTCTTTAATTTCTTTTTCTTTATATTTAAACAATAAAACATTGTGTGCTTTTGGAAACAGTTTGTCTGAAATGAAAAACTTGGTTATTGCACAAAATCCTAATGATTTCCGCATAAAGCACCCATATTTATTTCCACACAGCAGAAGTTCCCAAAACATTTCATGATGTGCCTTGCAAGAAATTTTAATTTTAATTTTAAAAATGCACAGAAAAATTCATTTTCTCATACAGCAGGGAGAAAACTCTGGAAATTATCTTTGCATATAAGGAAAAAATAGTCTAAGACTAGCATCCCTACTCTCAACGGAATAAGACAGAGAAAATGAAGGGCAAGGTAGGGAGTAAAGGGAAGGGGTGTGTGTAAGCAGAAACATTGTGCATATAGTTAGTTGTTTGGTTTTTTCCACTCCTCTTTTTCCAGCACTTTTCCTTTACCACTAACCTTCCCTGAAGTCTAAATACCCTCAAGGCACCGGGTCCTGACTCATCTTGGAAACTAAGCAAGTCAGTACTTGGATGGGAGACCACCAAGGAATACAAGGTTCTGTAGGCTGTATTTCAAACAAAGGAACTGGCAAAGCCACCTTGCCTAAGAAAACCTGATGACATATATGGTGTTGCCATAAGTCAGCAGGTGACTTGAAGGCATGTACACGCACACCTTGCCGCTCTTTACCTCCATGAGACAACAACAATTTACTTAAAGAAGTAAAATGGACCTATTGCCACTGGTGTGGCCCACTTTATACACTCCAGTGTTACCTGCTTACTTTCCCAAATGATTGTGTCTAAATTAGAAACGTTCTTAATGTGGGGGACAGTAAAATAATAAATGCATTAAATTGCTTTTTTTAACACTGGATCATGTTTTCTGCTCTCCAGCACTCTTGACCTGGGTGAACAGCACCAGTGTCCGATGGGCCACACGCATCCAGGATATATTTACAGCAGGAAAACTCTTGGCTTTGGGCCTAATCATTATTGTGGGTTTCATACAGATCTTCAAAGGTACATACATAGTAACTCAGAATATTAGCATGAAATCTGGTGAAATCAATCCCCTATTTATTTAGATTTGATTTTTAATCAATAATTTATTGCTTGAGTTTTACTTTGCAGTCCTAGTGTGGAGCACATATATTTCAACATAACAATATAAAAATAAATAGTTGGACCTCCACTTTCACGAAGGATGGGGTGCAAGACATTCGCAGAAATGGGAAACCCACAAATATTTTCCCCACTTGCCTGAATAAGTGAGCAGGAGAATGCATGCACATACCTTCCTTCCTCCCACTCCCCTGTCCCATCCCTGTCCCCTGCCCACCTGCCTGAGCAAGGGAAGGAAGGAATGCACACGTGCATGCACCCTCCCTCTTTCCACTCCCCTGTCCTTCCTGAGTGGGCGAGGGAATGAGGGAGGGAGGGAGGGAACTCCCGCTGCCCCCACCCTTTGTGTGTGAGTGAGTGCACAAGGGAGGCAGAGGTGGCAGCAAATAATTCATGAATAATCAAACTCACGAAGGTCAAACTTGCAAATATGGAAGAACGACTGTAATAGAAAAAACATAGAACAGCTCAGTCTATACTAATAGAAATAAACAGGTTTGCCAAAGAATCCCTCTTCCCAGTGCCCTCAAGAGAGCTAGGGCACCTTCATCAAACATTAACTACCATATTTCTTTGGAGAAATCCCTAGCACAACTGGTGTACCTTTCTAGTGTAACTTCTAGTTTAAATTCCGTTGTAGGTTTTCCAGGTCCTCTCCAGAGCTTGGAAAGGGACACTTAAAAAGTTATCTGTTTCAGTTATAAATCAAGAAGCACTAGTCAGTTAACTGTTAAGAGTTATGCTTTTTGAAAACTTGTTGTTTTTACATTTCTTGAAAGTTATTGAAAAAGATAACTTTTAGATATTTTAAAATTCTGAATGCTCCAAGCCAATGATCTCAATGCTGCAAGTCAATACTCCACAACCATTAAACTTTGTTAATGTAATGTAGTTATAACTTTATTTGGGGGAAAAGGAATTAAATATAAGCAATTGGATATTTGTAACTAAAGCCTTCAAGCTTTGGGCCTGTCTGGGGGAAAGGAACTCGCAGTTTTCCTAAAGTGGTTCCTTGGTTTCTCACATCCTGAAAACTATGCTGCCTACAGCACAGTGCCTTTGGGTGACTATGCACTAAGATGGGGAGATTTGTGGTGTACTTGATGGTGTTGGATCACAATTCCCAGTACTCCTCACTATTGGCCACATTGTCTGAGGCTTTTGGGAGTTGAAGTCCAACAACACCTGGATGGCCAAAATTTCCTCACCACCCCAAAGCTAACTAAGATGCACTTCTCAATTAACTTTTGCATGATGTTCTGCTTGTAGGTAACTATGAAGAACTTCTGCCAAGCAATGCCTTCAATTTTTGGATGACCCCTTCAGTGGGTCATTTGGCATTAGCCTTTCTCCAAGGCTCCTTTGCATTCAGTGGGTGGAACTTCCTAAATTATGTAACAGAAGAATTAGTTGATCCTCGCAGGCAAGTATTTGTTCTCAGTTTGACCTGGATTTGGAGAGAGACCAGCCACATTGGTGTACAGCACTCTTCTTTCCACATGTGCCTGGCGTGCTGTGCTGAAAAATACCATCAATCTACAAATACAAAAACCAAATTCTGGGAGTTGAACCAATTATGCAAAGAAGGGACATTAGCATTTTAAAAACTTGCAATTTGGTTTGGGTTGTACTTATTGTATATTGGAATTTTGGAAAAAATTCTAATTTTGTCTCAGTTTGGTTCACAGATGGAGGAAAGATAGTTAGGATTAAGGTTGCTAGATCTCATGGCTTGGCCATAAGTCTCCAGTTTTCAGAGGACATCTCCAGATGGGAGATTGGAGATGAGGATGCAAATTCTCTAGTTTTGGGAGGTTCATCTCTAGGCAAGAGGAAAGGGCTATGTGCAAATTTGCAGCTCTGATAGTACAGCAGTAGCTGGCTACAATCTGCAAGAATTAATTGCTTGCTTGCTTGCTTCAACTTGCAAAGACAGTCATGAGGTGGGGTTCACATATTTACATAAATAGCTTCCTCTTTCCCTCTTAGTTGTTGTGCCAGGGCTCACCCTCCACTCTGCTCCGATTCTACCTTCTGGCTAGAAGCAAATAGACTAAACTTATCCCTTACCCTGTCTTCCTAAGCCAGTGAGCAACTGTAGTTGGTACTTAATGCATGACACGTAGTGACCTCACCAAGAGCCATCTCTAGACCATAGCTTTTGGCTCTGAAAACTCAAGGGCTGGGATGATTCTGAACTGGCAACCCTAGGCTGGACTGATAAAGAAAAAATTACTAGATGCAAAGAAGCAGGTAGGTAAAATGGGGTACTGTGAAAAATAACTGGGCTGGGAACAGATGAAGGTATATGAATTACCACTATTTACACACTAGAGTATTTTAAAAATTCTTTTAATTTCTAAGCATGCATTGAAAACTGCCTCTAAATTTTCAGCCTTATCCCACTGCAATTGATAAGACTGGAATCTAAAACTTTTCAGATTTTCAACTTTTAGAAAATCAGCATTTGATACTTAAATGTCTATACATTCTCTGTATACTTAAATGTCTATACATTTTCTAAAGTCTATACATTCTCTGTCCATGTCTACTCCTCTCTTGGGAGCATGGGTGTACAGGACCAGTCCTGCCATTAGTCAGAGGGAGGTCAGTGCCTCAGATGGTGGATGCTGGGGAGTCTTCTGGCTTTTCCTCTTGAATGCCCAAGCTGTTTCACCTTTGCTGAAGGATCAAGTTGTGTCAGTTATAGTGTGATCTGATCCCCTGAAACAGGTGTGGGAATTTTAAGTCCCTCCAGCCAGCATAGCCAATGGTGAGGGATGCTGGAAGTTGCAGTTCACAGCATTTGAATGGCTCCATGGTTCCCACCTTGGGCTGTCAGAGTGAAAACTGGAGAGTGCTACTGTACCTTTGATGGTTGTGTAGAAGCAGGAATTTCACCAGGTGTTGCCTGTTACGTGACAAGATGTTTGTAAAACAGTGCTTATCAATCCCTCCTGCTTGTTATTGTTTTTTTTTTTTTAATCAGGAATCTACCTCGTGCCATATTCATATCCATCCCATTGGTGACATTTGTGTACACTTTCACCAATATTGCATACTTCACTGCTATGTCACCTCAAGAGCTCTTGTCTTCTAATGCTGTTGCAGTAGTAAGTAAAACATTCCCTCAACATTTACAGCTTTTGTTACTGTCATCCATGTTCTGTGATTTGCATTGTTGTTGTTGTTACATTATTGTTTCTATTATGAGTTTGTTGTTGCTATTATTATTATTATTACTATTACTACTACTACTACTACTACTATTGTCACCTTCATCATTGTTGTTTTGTGCCCTGCAGTTTATATTTCAGTTTCTCTGCCTTTTTGTTGCTTTAGACATTTGGTGAAAAGTTACTAGGATATTTTTCCTGGGTTATGCCCGTCTCTGTGGCTCTATCAACATTTGGAGGAATAAACGGATACCTTTTTACCTCATCAAGGTTAGACAAAGTATGATTTTTCTTTCCCTGAATGCTATCTCATTTCAGGGTGAGGGGAATTCGTTTTGTTTTCTTCACTAACTATAATTTTCTGTTGTGTTTTATGCAGCACAAAGATTCACTGTGTGACATTTCCAATATTTTTAGTCATTAGTCATATTTAATTTGTTGCCCTTTCAGAGCTCAGGGCAGCGTACATGGGGCTAAGTCTGTGAGGTAAAATTAGGCTGAGAAAGTGTGATTTGCCCTGAACCACATAATGGGCTGGGCTAGAGGGAAATCAACAGGACCAAACCAAGCGGGAAGATGAGGCCACCAGTCACCACAGGTGATCGGCCGCTGTGGGAATGGAGTGCTGGACTGGCCTCATCCAGCAGGGGCTTTCTATGCTCTTAGGAAAGCTGCTTGTGGTAACGAACCGTGTACTGAATGAGGAGACTGAGTTCAAATTTCTCCAGCTGGTACAACAGGACTGTTGTTGGAGATAAACTGTGAGTGGGTGAGAGTCTTGTATGCCAGACTGAGTTGGTTGGAAGAAACATAAGATTAAAAATGTAAATTATTATTATGCAGGACACAATGGCCATTCAGTGATAAGCATTTTGAGGCTACAATTCTTCCTCTGTACTGTCAAAAAAGGATAGAAAATTGCGGTCTTTCAGATGTTGTTGAACTGCAGCTCCCAGCATCCAAACAACACGTGTCCAACAACATCGGAAGGACCCCATGTTCCCCACATGTATGAAACAGGGGAGTCCAGCTACATGAGGTCTTGGGATTGTTCTAGCCCCTCACTCGACCTTGGCAGACTGAACTCAACATATACACGTCCCATCCCTCCATTTAAATAATTAACTCAAAAGGTCTTCCAGACAGTTTGGAGGAGAGAGAGCACTTGTGTCTCTTGAAGAAGCCTATCAGGTCTAAAACAACGAGGAAGCAAAATGGCTCCCTAGAGGGTGAGGGGGACATTTTATATTTAAAAAACCTCAGGGGTTGTGGGCCCTTGGGGCTATATTGGTTCACGAGGCACACCTTCCCCACTCCTGTTCTAAAAGATAAAGGACAGCTTTTATGTTCTTGCTGGCCAGGCAATAGCTTGGAGTTTTGAAGCTTATTCATACCTTCCAACATTTCACAGATAAAAAGTATGACACATATGAGCAAGCAATATCAGAGTGACGTCAAGACGGCAGAACTTGCCAATGAGAAAGAACAAGCATGCTAGGAGAGGCTGTAGCAGTTTACTTTTGGCTGAGCCCGCTGGCAAGGGTGGTACTCCACCCTCTGCTAAGTTAACTGAATGCAAACTACTTTTGCACTTTGAACTGAGCTTGCAGCAGCTGAAGTAAGCCGAGGAGAAAAGGAAAATGGGGGAGGAGGAGAAAGAAACCAGGACATTTTGGCAGCTGAGATAATCGGAAGACAGAGGATTAATTGGAACTGTCCCTGCCAAATCAGATCAGTTGGAGGATATGGTGTATTTTGCCCTTTGTGTGAGAGTTGGTTTCATCTCATGGTAAAGTCTTCCTAGGCAATGAACACAGTATATCAGTATTTATATAGCCAAGAAAAACATACCTACATACAGAAATATTTTATATTTAAAATTGTTGTTATAGAAAATCTTTTTAAATTGTGTACAAGAATATGATCAAAACTATCAGACTGTATACAGTATCCCCTCAGAAGCACAGCACTGAATTGTGAAATATTTTTTCTTATCACTAAAGAATGTTACTATTAAATGCAATGTATTATATGCTGATTACCTAAATGTTCTTCTTAAATAGCCCAAATAATTTTCTTTTCTCTTTTTCCCCCTTATACTTATCAAGACCTCCCCACTTGAGTTCATTTCCCTGGCCAGAAGAAAAGGAAGAACAGATAGTACTGGACTTTCAAATGGGACATGCTGTCCACAATCAGTGTCTTTGTTCCTCTTTTCAGGTTGTGTTTTTCCGGTGCCCGAGAAGGTCATTTACCCAGTTTGTTGGCTATGATTCATGTCAGACACTGCACTCCTATTCCAGCTCTCCTTGTCTGTGTAGGTCTCACTGTTCCTCTAATATTAACTTAAATGGCTTGACACTGATCATGTCAAGGGCAGAGCAGTGATATTGCTGCTGAAAGACAAAGTACGCAGAAAGGGATCTATTTTTTCATTGTGCTTTTAATGGTAGATTCATATGACTGGGAGCAGTTGCTTAGATTCTCACCACATGTGTCTCTGTTCTGAGGGGACAGTGTGTATTTAGTTAGTTAAAAGTATTTATATACAGGAAGCCTCCACCTTCTGATGCCCCATTATTGGACAACTTGACCTGTTGATGCTTCCAAATTAAGGATGAGTTCCATTAATTCAATAGGGGTTCTGCTCTTTCATCAGTTCTTCTTGCCTATGGAGGCTCACTTGGAGCCACTTGCACATGCTTTCTGCTTACAAAGCAAGCTGGGAGAGGAAAAAAGTTGCTAAACCAGCTGAGAGACTGAAAGTAGCGTGTGTGCGGTTGGTAACAAGTGATCTTCTGACATCCTTCATGCTCCCTACAGTATAGTACATGGATTCTGCTTTTCAACCAATTCTATTTTCTGACAATGCTCCAGTCCCTAACCTGTCAAATAAGCGGGGGAAACGTGTATTGCTTCCAAACTCACTACCACTCCCAAGGGGATGCACAAGAAATGAAAGTATTTAAAATAGTACTGATTAAAAAAAAAACTTCTAAAACACATTAAAATACTCTTTAAAAGCCTTTGAAAACAGTCTGAAAACAATCCTTGAATGTAATTTTAAAACAAGCAATTAAAACAAAGTTGTTCCAAGCATCAAAAGCCATGCAGAACATTATTTAGCTGTCCACCAGAAATGGAAACTCAGTGGAGCCCTGCTATGTATGCAGACCAAACTCACCGCTTCCTCCTCCTCCTCCTCTTTATTTTTGTTATTATTTATCTTTATATCCTGTTTTTTTTCCTGGTAAGGACGCAAAGCAGCTTACAGAGGTTTAAAAAAAATAGTTAAAAATCATGGAATACAACAGATAAAACACAAAGAGTCAAATAAGAATTAAAGCAAAGTTAATTTACATAATTAAAACACAAATATTCATAAATTCCACCTAGTGCATAGCCAGCACCTTTCATCAGCAGGCCATAATCACATATTGAATCCCTGCCAAAATAAAAAATGTCATTACTTGTCTATGGAAAGAAGGGAAGGAGGATGCCAATCTGATTTCTGTGGGAAGGAAATTCCAGAACCTAGAAGCAGCTGCCGAGAAGGCCCTTTCCCGCGTTCCCACCAGATCTCAAAGCTCAGGCTGGTTTGTAAGGGAGAACATAGTCCTTCAAATAACCTGGACCTGAGCTGTGTAGGGCTTTAAAGGTCATCACCAGCAATTTGAATTGTGCCCAGAAACAGACCGGCAGCCAGTGGAACTGTTGCAACAGAGGGGTTGTGGGATCCCTGTAGTTCTTCTTCGTGGTCTCTGTGCCTCACACAATGGGAATCTTCGCACATGCGCAGTAGCATTTCGGAAAGTTCCAGAGCTGAGCAGCTTGGCAGGAACCCCTCCTCCATTTGGTACTGAGCATGCTCAGTTCCGCCAAACTAACGGTCTCTCCTCAGTTTCTTTTCGTCCGCCGACCTGTTAGCAGCTCGGAAGGCTTCCTCACTGAGCAGTTTTCTGTTTCTCAGTTTTTCTTCATTCTTCCAACTGATTTTTGGTTTCCTTTACAACATAAACTATAAGAACTCTTCCCCCTTCTTATGTCGTCTTTGTTTAAGCTTTGCGTGTCTTGCAGCCACAAGGTTTCCCTTTCGGATGCCCACCCCGAGTGCTTGTTCAGCACGTTTTTGTCACGTTTTTGATTCCCTTTGCAAGTCGCCACCTCTGCCTCTCTTTCATCTGCCCAACCACCAGTCCAAAACCCCAGGACTGGCTCAACACTTCAACACCTGGTGCAACATCACCTCGGACTCCTGGGATCTGATCATCGTCTGTCTTGGCTACGCCATCGAGTTTCAAAATACTCCTCCTCTCGGCATCTTCTACTCCACCCCTGCCAGTACGGCCCTTCTCGAGGAGGTCAAGACCCTCCTCCTCAAAGGGGCCATAGAGCAGCTGTCATCCTTGGCTAAATCCACCAGCTTCTTTTCCCAGTATTTCACAGTACCCAAATCGGACGGCACTCTCCGACCCATCCTAGACTTCAGGGGGGTGAACTGCTTTATCTCCCCCCAGAAATTCAAGATGGTCACCCTGTCCTCCATTCTGCCTTTCCTGAGACACTGGGACTGGTTCGCATCCATCGACCTACAAGACGCCTATTTCCACATTGCTATTCACCCCCAGCACAGGAGGTATTTCCTGTTTGCAGTCGACGGCATCTGTTACCAATACTGCCGTTCGCTCTGTCCACCGCCCCCAGGGTCTTTACCAAGTACTTAGGTCCTGTGGTGTCTTACCTCCACATGAACCACGTTATGGTGTACCTCTATCTGGAGGACAGGTTACTGGTGGTGCCCTGCAAACAAAAGTTATATGAGGACATTCACCTTGCCCTCTCTCTTCTTTCTGATCAGGGTGAATACCAAGAAGTCCCACTTGGAACCTTCATGCACCCTGGATTTCATCGGGGCTGTTCTGGACTCCACTTGCGCCAGGGCCTTCCTGCCGCTGAAGTGCGCTCGGACTCTGTGCCAGGCCGCAGCCACCATCCTGCGCAGTCCATCTGTTTCTGCCCGCAGGATCCAACAGCTCTTTGGCTACATGGCGGTCACAACGGCAGTCACATACTCCTCTCGCCTTCGGGCTCACCCTCTGCAACACTGGTTTCTCCAGCACTTCAACCCTCTCCTTGACGATCAGTGTCAGGTTCTGTAGGTCCCTCATCCAGTCCGGGACTCCTTCCGCTGTTGGCTGTCCCCACGCCATCTCTTGTCAGGAATGCCGTTTGCTGAGCCCTGTCCTACGCTTACCATTACAACCGACACGTCCCTCCTCGGTTGGGGAGCCCACTGCAGCAATCTCGCAGCCCAGGGCCACTGGGCCGGCCTGGAGACGCATCTCCATATCAACGTGTTGGAGCTCTTGGCAATCCTCAAAGCTCTTTGGGTTTTTCAGAACCTCATTGTCGGACGGACTGTTCAGATTCTATCAGACAACACGACAGCTGTGTGCTACATGAACCAACAAGGAGGCATTCACTCCACCTTGCTTCATCTGGCTCTACGCATATGGGATTGGTGCATCCCCTTGCGAATACATCCCATTGCAGTTCACTTAGCGGAATGGGACAATGTGACAGTGGACACACTGAGCAGGGATACAGCGTGCCACCACGGGTGGTCCCTCTCCGACACTGCTTTCCGGCAGATAGTGTCCCACTGGGGCATTCCAACCGTCGATCTCTTTGCGACCGACCAGAACAGGAAATGTCCCCATTATTGCTTGAGAGCCGGCCCGGGCCCCAGCTCTCTCAGGGACGCATTCCAGTTTCCTTGGAGCGACGAGTTTCTTTACATCTTCCCGCCATTTCCTCTCTTGGGCCGAGTGGTGGCCAAGATCGCAGTGGACAGGGCAGACACAATCCTCATTACCCCTTACTGGCCGAGGCAACATTGGATTGGTCGCCTCCTCACCATCGCCTGGGGCCGCAAGGTGCGACTTCAGTGCGCACCAGACCTCGTCTCTCACTCAGACGGTCGCGTGCTTCATCCAGACCTCCCTCTTCTCTGCCTGCATGCTTGGAGGATAATGTTCTAGAATCTCCCGCTATCCAAGCTGTCCTCATGGCCACACAGAAGGAATCCACTCATAGGTCCTACGACTATGGAAGTTCGTGACCTTTGCAAACACCCGAAATGAGATATCTTTTCCGACTTCACTTCCTCTTGACTCTGTGGGAGCAAGGCCTTTTCCTCTCTTAAGGTTTATCTGTCTGTGATCATAACTTATCAGCCACAGGGTTCGCCTTCTTCAGCTCTTTTCAGGAACGCTATGGTCAAGCAGTTCCTCAAAGGTCTCCAATATTTCTACCCTCCTATCTCTCTGCCACTGCCTCCGTGGTCGCTATTGCTTGTGCTTTCCCAGCTTATGCGCCATCCTTTTGAACCAATGGCTGCATCTGATGACCAGCTCCTTACCATGAAGACGGCATTCTTGTTCGCTGTCACTTCAGCCATACAGTCAGGAGAACTGACCTCGCTATGTTCCAGTGAACCATTCCTGGTGTTTCATTGGGACAAGGTAGTCCTGCGTCTGCACCTGTCTTTTCTTCCTAAAGTCATCTCTGATTTCGATGTGAACCAGGATTTGATTCTACTTACCTTCTATCCTGATCCTGTTTCTCCTCTCGAGAGCTCCCTTCACTCGTTCGACATACGTCATGCCCTAGCCTTTTACCTGCAATGGACTTCGACCTTTTGCCAGACTCCCCACCTTTTTGTCTGTTACGGTGGGTCACAAGGTCACAAGGTATCCATTCAACATTTTTCCAAATGGGTTGTCCAGACAATTCACCTTGCCTACGAAATTGTCGGGCAACCACCGCTGGCTCTGCTTCGAGCCCATTCCACTAGGGCGATGTCCTCTTCACTGCCCTTCTCAGGGAAGTTGACCTACAGGAGCTTTGTTCTGTGGCTACGTGGTCACGGCCCTCTACCTTCATCTGCCACTATCGCCTTGACTGCAGGGCCCAGCATGATGCTCGCTTTGGTCATGTGGTGCTGTCTTCTATCGTCTAAGACTTGACCCACCGTCCAATGGTAAGCTACTCAGTCTCCCATTGTGCGAGGCACAGAGACCATGAAGAAGAACAGGTTGCTTACTGGTAACTGTGGTTCTTCAAGTGGTCATCTGTGCCCTCATGCACACCCGCCCAGCCTCACCTCTTTCAGGTCCTCACTTCAGCAGACTTCGAAACTGAGGAGAGACCGTTAGCTTGGCAGGACTGAGCATGCTCAGTACCAAATGGGGGAGGGGTTCCCACCAAGCTGCTCAGCTCTGGAACTTTCCAAAACACTACTGCACATGTGCGAAGATTCCCATTGTGAGGGCACATATGACCACTCGAACCGCAGTTACAGGTAAGCAACCTGTTCTTACCAATCTTGTTGTGGCTCTCTGGACCAATTGAAGTTTCTAAACACTCTTCAAAGGCAGCCTCGCATAGAGAGCATTACAATAATCCAAACAGAATGTAACCAAGGCATGTGTCACTGTGTGCAGATCTGACATCTCAAGGAACGGGCTCAGCTGGCATACAAGCCTTAACTGTGTAAATGCATTCCTAGCTACTGCTGAAACCTGGGCTTCCAGCCTCAGAGTTAAATCCAGAGCACCTGTGTCTTCAGGGATCACGTAACCCCATCTGAATCTCTGTTCCCTGATCTGCCTTTCTGATCCGACTAGGAGTACCTCCATCTTGTCTGAATTAAGTTTCAATTTGTTCCCCCTCATCCAATCTATTACTGATCACAGGTTTAGGACCAAAACAGCTTCCTTGGCTTGTGATAGAAAGGAGTAACAAAGTTTGGTGTCATGTGCGTACTGATGGCATTAAACTCCAACGTCTCCTAGCAGTTTCATGTAGATGCTAAATAGCATGGGGGACAAAACCAAACCCTGAGGGACCCCACAGGCCAAAGGATTGTGATCCAAAGAGGAGTTCCCCAGGATCACCTTCTGGATTCAGCCCTCCAGGAAGGAAGGAATCCACTGTAAAATAGTGCCCTCAAGTCAAGTGCTCAGAAGTATACTATAGTTGATAGTATCAAAAGCCACTGAGAGGTCCAGCAGAACCAACAGGGACACATATCTCCTGTCTAGTTCCCAGCGTAGGCCATCCATGAAGGAGAGCAAAGCAGTCTCTGTTCCATAGCCAGGCCTGAAACCAGATTGAAATGGATCTAAATAATCCATTTCATCAAGAAACCCCTGGAGCTGGGAGGCCACCACATGTCAAGATCTTGCCCAAAAATGGAATGTTAGAGACTGGCCAATAATTATCCAAAATAGTGGGACCCAGGGATGTCTTTTTAGCAATAGTTTTATAACAGCCTCCTTGAGGCAAGCTGAATTCTATGTTGTTTTAAAGAGGCATTAACCACACACTCTACCCACTCAGCCAGTCCCTTGGAAAACCAGGAGGACAGTTTGGCTCCATTTTGTGAGAGGAGTGATTGTATCCACCACCCTAGCCATTTTTGTATTTCAGAGATCAGCCAGTAGTTTGACAGGACTGCCTGTTAAGGTAGCAGGAAATTCCCCAAGAGCCACCAGGAATCCATCTGGATCCATAAGCCTCCTGGGATGAGCCATCTTAATAGGTCCCACACCCCTGCAGAGGTTCTGAGTCCCAGCAAGTCTAAACCCTGCCAGGTTGTGATCTGCCTGTGACAACAGAACTATGGATAGTTCCTCTACTCCCAGATCACATTCACCCCACTCACCACAGAAAAAAATGTCCAGAGTGTTTCCAGCAGCTTGAGTGGGGCAGATACCACTTGAGACAGCCCCATGGTTGTCATGGCAGACATGAAGTCCCGAGTTGCTCCCAACAGGGTGCTCTCAGCAAGATTCCAATACCAACCCCGAGATCACATCAACTAGCTCAGGAAGGGAGACTGTTCTGTAGGAGGGTGGGCAGTACACCAACAGAATCCCTAATCTGTCCAGTCCGCAGCTTCAGATAAACACACTCAAACCAGAAAACTGCGGGATAGGGCACCTCTACCAGGGGATGGAATTTCAGTAGACTACTGCAAGTTTGCCTCCCTGACCTCCAGGTCTTGCCTGCTGCTGAACAGAGAACCCTGATGGACAAAGCTGAGAGAAGTTAACCCCTACAGCCTCATCCAGCCAGGTCTCTGTGATGCAGGCCAGATTGGCATGCTCATCCAAGATCAAGTCTTGAATAGCAGCTGTCGTCCCAGTAACCAACCTGGCATTCACCAGCAACATTTCCAACCCAGGGGTAGTGTTGACAGGACCATGCAGGTTATCTGAGTTGGAGGACATTTTAGGGATAACAAACACCATACTCCTGTCCCTGACATTTAAAGGTGTTGGGAGATGCAACAGAGCCCCTGCAGAGATCTCTAATTTCAAGCTCGTATGGAAGGGGGCTGGCTTTCAGCTATCCTGGCCCCAACTCATTTGGGTTTTATAGGTTAAAACCAGAAAGCCAGCATGGAGTACTGGTTTGAGTTTTGGACGATTATCCTGTAGCCCAGGGTTCAATTCCCTGCTTGGCCATGGAAACCCACTGGGTGACCTTGGGCATATCACACACTCTCATCCCCAGAAAACTTATGGCCTTAGGAATGCTATAAGTTAGAAACAACAACAGCAACAAAGTTAAAACCAGTACTTTGAACTGAGCATAATTGGGGTGCAATTGAACACAGTCCTGTGCACTTTCATTTTCCAAGACATATTTCTGCCCTGGTGCTTTCATGGCTTCCAAGAGTCTGCAGTTGAGTGATTAAGAACAGGCTTAACATGTCACCTGAGATTTCACAGAAGTGTTGTGTGGCTCCTATACATCTGAACATATCTTTAGTGGACAGAAGAGCTGGAAGAAGGTCTAAAGGGGAACAGAGGAAGCTGCCAGATAGTGATCTAGCCCACTATTGTTTACATGGGTGGCAGCAGTTCTCCAGGGAATTTTTTTTTCTTTCTCAGTTCTATCTGGAAATGTCATAGATCAAACCTAAGACCTTCTATATGCAAAGCATACTGTGTCATTGAGCTATGGCTATTGTCTGAGCCTTAGAAAACTGTCAGTTGTTGTTTTTTCTGTCAGACATCCCAAAAGAGTTAATTCTAGATTATTTGGAACGGAGAGCACTGGAGCATGCCGTTAGCATGCTTTCCATAATTTTTAATTATATCCACATGCAAATAAATGACCCAGATCCTACATATACTGCAGAATTCTTTTAGACACAAAGTTCTGTTGCCTGTTTTTTGAGAAATCCTGCTCAAAAATGCATGTATGCTTGGCATGTATTCTTGGTTGTGGCTCTCCTTTACAGTGCAATCTTTGCCTAGGGAAAAAAGAGAAACACAGACACGGTGGCAGGTGAGACTTATTGTGGAGAGAATTTCAAAGACTGAGTGCCACAGCTGAAGACTCCTCATTTGATACATCTATGGTAGAAGAGCTTGGAAAATGCCTTAAAAAGCCATATTACTCAGGCAGACTCAAACAGAAACTAAAAAGCCTTTAGAAATCCATGTGAAGAGACAGATAAAAAGGGAGATTCCACCACTAAGGTGCCATTGCTGAAAATTCTCAGTGTTTTTTCACAGCATCTGGACAAAAAAAGCTAATTTCATTGCCAGCTGCTATCCTGTGCAGTTTCAGAGAGATCTGGAAGATGGGCAGCATTCAGAAATAAAAGATGCTGGGCTTAGTGTATTTTTATTTTTTCCAGCTAGAGTAGATCCATCAATTCAATGGTTGAAAATTGCATCAACACTTATGTAAGCCCCATTGTTTCAGTAGGTTTATTGTACATGGAATAAGTAATGCAATCCAGGCCTAAGGCTGTATTTTATACCTCCTAAGCTCAGGTTATAGATTGAACTCAATGATATTTACTTATTAGACATGCATAGGATTGTGCTATAGGCTTGTTAGGACAATAGATCTTGAGTTTGACACAGAAAAATGCAAAGACTGACTGACACATGGCTTACCTAGTGAAACTCAAAAAATAATGAGTGGGGAGATAGAGAGAGATGGTTAGTTATATTTCACTATCTTTTAAAAGAAAACTTTCTTCCAAAAATGCTTCCATTTAAAATACCCCTATTCCTTTTTTCCTAGTGTCTGGCCACTGTCGTCATTATGCTGGTTGGAGACACCTATACGCTAATTAATTATGTGTCTTTCATTAACTACCTCTGCTATGGAGTGACGATCATAGGCTTGATTGTACTACGATGGAAGAAACCCAAGATCTTCCGACCTATCAAGGTGAAAAATATTGAGGCTTTCTGAATGATTTTTCCATGGCTATGGGCCAATGAGAAAGGGCCAAGCAGACAGTGAATGCCCAACCTTTCCCATGGCGCACCTGAGTGGGGCAGAACAAGGCTACTTTCACGGCTTTCCTCCCAGCCGGGATGAGGAAACCTTAGCCCTCCGGAGACTGTGGATTTAAACTTCCATCAGCTCTTACCATTTTCATGTTGGGTGGCCCTCTAAAATATCTAGAGGGCCAAATGTTCCCCGCCCTGCCTTACAGTAAAAACAACAGAGTATTGCAATGCCTTAAAAAGTAGTCAATTATGCAGAATCTTAGCCTGTGATAAATTAATCTCTAAGGTACCATGAACTGTCTGTTGTTTTTTGCTGAAAAAAAAGTTTACCCCTCTGGAAAGTGACTCTTTGCAGCCACTCTCTACCCAGGGTACAAAGGTGTTACATTACTTGTTGTTACATTACTTGTGACACTCCCATGATCCACCATCAGCCCATCTCAACCAGCAATACCATTATGCAATAGAGGGGAGGAGAAATGTCGTATGCCACTGTTGTTTCTCCTTTCAACCTTGCTTTAAATAATGCAGCAGTATGGGCAAAAATGAGAATACCAGGAGTATATAATGAGTTTAATGAGAGTCTGGCAGAAGGATAATCACTTAATAGCTTTTGGGACAGTGAGAGGTGGCCCTTGGACATGTATTGGCTCTTGCAACATGCAGAATTCTCACATCTGCTGTCCCAGCACCAAACTGGTTCCTCTAGCTAATATTTCATTAATCTGTGGGGATTGGGGAAAAGCCGAAATTGAATCCTGTTCAGCATAGTTGTTATTGTTTGGGCCATAATTGAATTGAATTGAATTAAAGCCTCCACACTAGCCCAATAGTGCTACAACAGATGTGTGCACCTTGAATGAACCACACATTTCTTCTCTCTACCTGGGTTTATTGCTACAGTGTTTCAGAACTGCCTTTAAATATGCTTTTAAACACTACATTTTAACTTCATCTTTTTATTTAAACATGAGAATATACAAATGCTTATCTAAACATCCACTGGCATCCTGTGAAGTGTTTATGATGTCATAAACTAGACTTACAACCTTGAAAAGTTTGATATTCTATTTATGATCATGCCACCATTGCCATGATCCCAAATGCCCTCTAAAACCCACCTTAAAAGCCAGGCAATCTCACCAACCAAAGATATTCTGCAGGATTGGTGAGTAGGATGCTGAAGGATGATACATCAAACCCCTTTCCACCAGTGAGCCACAGTGTGATGAGTAGTTACAACAGAACCTCATGGAGAGAGGCAATATACCTACATCATCTGCTCCCTTGCATGATCTCAGCCAGTAGGTATAAGCAGAGCTTCAGCCAAAGCTGAAGGCAAAATGAGGATGTTGTCCCCCGAATAAGAATCTCCTCCTTGAAATGTTCCTTCACTTCCCAAATTTTTAACATTGCAGTAACTTAAAACTTCAGTTGAGTATTTAGAAATACAATAGAGGCATCCAAAGAGAAGAAGTAAAGTTACCAAGGGAATGGAAACACTGCAAATGGAAGCATTCTAGGTATAAATAATTTTCAATGTCTCATTGTCTGTGATGCTAGAAATTTGAGGCCTGAGAGCAAATTTTACTGGGGAGGAGAATTCTTATTTATGGGACAATACCCTCATTTTTCCCTCTGTAGCTACACCTATCCATATACACTGCTAAGCAGGTCAGCCCTGGTTAGTACTTGAATGGAAGACCACCAACAAATACCAGGTGCTGTAAGCTATATTTCAGAGGAAGGAACTAGTAAAACCACCTCTGAATATTCTTTGGCTGAGAAAATCCTATGAAATTCATGAGGTTGCCATAAACCAACAGGTGACTAGAAGGCACATACACACCCCACACTTTTAAAGGAAGAAGTGAACAACATTAAACATTCTCAGACATTCTTGAGTTAAATTAATTGGACCAAAATTGACTTTTGAGCCTTTCTAGTCAATTTCATTTGTGGGGAATGATGTTAATGTACTGTACAAATGATGTCAATGCACTGTACAAAAATAACATGTTAGCCCCATTGGTATATTCTTTGTTGCTGTCTACCTTCAAGTTATTTCTAACGTATGGTGAACCTAAGGCAAACCTATCACAGTTTTCTTAGCAGAGTTTCTTCAGAGGGAGTTTGCCATGGCTTTTCTCTGAGGTTAGAGAGTGTGAGTTGCCCAAGGTCACCCAGTGAGTTTCTGTGGCCAAGTGGGGATTCAAACCCTGGCCTCCAGAGTTGTAGTCCAATGCTCAAACCATTACACCACTCTGACTCCTAGTAGGGGGAGCAGCACATTATGATGTACACAAGGGTTGTGTACTATGCAGCTGAGCTTTAAGGGTCTGAAAGAGAGATTTTAGCATAGGGATGCTTAAAGCATGCTGGCTGTCTAGAATATTCTAACTGACCACATAGCACATCTTTCATATATATAGTATATAAGAGAACACGGTAGAAACTCCCTTATGAGGTACCTCTAACTGTCTAAAAACAGTCAATGTATGATAATTAAAAACATCACAAAAGGTAGCATGCAAGAGAATTAAAAAGATGACAAAACAAAGAGCAGCAACGACTAAAACAGAAGAACTAGCAAACTTGGGCCATTTCTGCACTAGACTGTTATAGCGCTATTATTCCACTTTCAACATCCTATGGAATCTTGGGGTTTGCAGTTTAGGGAGGGACTGGCTGGCCCCTCCCTAAACTGTACACCCCAGGATTCCATGGGATGTTGAAAGTGGAATAATAGTGCTATAACAGTCTAGTGTGGAAATGGCCTTGATAAAAAGCCAGTATGAATGAAAAGTTCTTTACCTAATACTGGAACAATGGAACTGATCAAAAACTATGTGTGATCCAGACAATTTACTGTTTTGTTTGTTGTATTTATAGTTTGTTCTTCCTTACACAACTCAAGTTCCATATACAGTCCCCCACACTAGATGTTAGTCCCACAGAAACCTCATAAAACAGCTTAGACTGAGAGATAGAAGGACCAGGCAAGCTTCCAAGATGAGTGGAGCTTTGAGCCCAGGCTTCCTTGATCCAGCACTTTAACTCTGCCTTCCTCAGCCTCTCCATGTATAATACTGCAATTCCTATTACTGTCAATCAGGGTGAGGCAATGGGTGCAAACTGGGAGAGTGCTAGGTTGGGGTAAACTGTTCTAACTTTGACACTTCGCAGTAGCTCTCCATCCCATACATTAGACTGGCTAGGGATGAATCAAATTAATTCTAGAAATCCCCTTTTCAGTTAAATTGGCTAGACTGAAAAACTGCTTCTGATCTGGTCTAGTCAGTGTCAAATGCTCCTTTGATGTGCATGGGGCAAAGGGGACTAGGACAGAAATAACAGGCTTCTGTACACTTCCAATATTTTCTTTCCTCTTAGGTAAATCTCCTCGTCCCAATCACTTACCTGATATTTTGGGCCTTTCTCTTGATCTTCAGTTTATATTCTGAGCCAGTAGTCTGTGGAATTGGACTGATTATCATATTAACTGGAGTGCCAGTGTTTTTTCTTGGAGTATACTGGAAAAATAAACCAAAGTGTGTAAATAGGATAACAGGTAAGAATAAAACCACTGAAGTGTTAAATGTGAGAAGTGAATCTAGATAGCTTTGCCTATGGAATAAACTGCATTTCTTAGGCCATTTCCACACTACACTATTATGGTGTTGTTACTCTATTTCCAACATTCTATGGAATCCTGGAGTTTTCAGTTTAGGGAGAGGCATTTAGCATTCCCAGCCAGAGACTTATTTGGACTCAATAAACTACAAACCTCAGAATTCCACAGGGTGTTGAAAGTGGAATAATAGCACTGTAACGGTGTTGTGCAGAAATTGCCCTAATCAAAGAAATTATCAGAAGAGGGCATGAAATTATCATAGAATTCATCAATTTACTTCTGAATCTAGAGTAGAAGTGAGATTTGTACTGAAGGCCCTTTCACACTACCCAATTGTAGCACTATGGTTCTGCTTGAACTGCCATGGTTCCATCCTATGGCATTCTGGAGTTTGCAGTTTAGAGAAGGATGTTTAGTATTCCCAAGCCAGAGAACTCTAGTGCCTCACCAAACTACAAATCCCAAGATTCCACAGAATGCACACATGGCATTTGAAGTGGAGTCATAGTGCTGCAACTGGGTAGTGTGAAAAGTCCGGATGTCCACCATTCTATCTCCAGGGCCAAAGCTGTGCGCTCCAAGGATATTAGTGTCTAAGGCAAAATGTAATTCTCCTGCCCAGTACTGCATCTTATTGTGTGTGTATATGGGAAAGGCAGGATTCTATCTCCTTCTCAAGGTTTTTTTTTTCCTGACTGTGGCTTTTTTTTTCTTCTATTTTACAAGTGAAAAGATCAAGAGCTGCTGTCAGGAAAACTGTAGAGTCCATGAAGATAGGGATAGCATCTTTGCCCACACCCCTTGGTCCCAAAGTTTCAAGGAAGGGCAAAGCAGTTGTATTCCTCATGATAACAATGAGTCAAAAACAGCTTCAAAGAAAGCAACCAAACGCCAGAGCTTGGCAAAGTTTTTTTTTTTAACCACAACTCCCAGAATCCTCTCACTGCCAGTGGCTGTGCTAATTGGGAGGATTCTAGATACTGCATCCCAAAACAGTAATTCTGCCACACTCCGCATTTTCCCTAGCTTTGGGACCTTTTAAGCAAAAGCAGTCACTTACAGTTTAGCATCTCCAGTTTGCATGCGCTTGAAAAGTTTGTGACATAAAAATCTACCTTTTATTAGAACAAATATCTTGTCTTTCTCTTTTTCAGTATTGTCTATTCTAAGTGGCAGAGGATCCCCAGCAACTCATGCTGATATTCTTTCCCAAAGTATCCTACCTTTAAATTCTGCCTTCTGCAATATGGTGCACACCTCCACATGTTCTGGGTTGTACTTCCCATGATCTCTGTGCATTGGCCACGATAGCTGGGGCTAGAGTTGCCAGGTCATGATTGTTCAGGAGTCCGAGGTTTCTGGGCCCAAATCTGAAACCTACAAGCAGTTCCTGGTGATGTCACTAAGCGTTATCCATTAAGTGCCAACCACAGTTGCTCACAGCTTGTTATTCAAACACCCACACAGAGAGCCAGAGAGAGAGAGACTGAGAGAGAGAAAAAGAGAGAAAAGATGTCTTCCTGCCTGAAAGTAAGACAGAAATTTTAACTAAAGAGGTTATTCTCATATCAAAGTGAAATGAGGAGATTATTCTCACTTCTCACTCACTTCAAGAGATGGAATAAGGAACACCTAATGTAGCTTGATTGCTTCTAACCAAAAGATGGAATTAGAACAGACTGGAGGCTGAGCTCTGGCACTACACGGACTGGGAGGAAGGAAGATACTAACCTAGTATCTACAACTTCTCCCCTCAAAAGCCTTGCAAGTAGCAGCAATAAATAGTTGAAGCCTTGCAAAATTAGCAAGCTGCTTCTTTAAGAGCCAGATGGGCATTTGTTTTTTCTTCTTGCCTAGAGTTGACCCCATCAGAACTGAAGAATTCATGCCCTCATCTCCCACCTGGAGATGACTCACAAAAGCTAAAGACTTAGGGTAATACGCAGAGATCTGGAAACCCTAGTTGGAGCTGCTGATAACTTCAGTCGAAAGCACATGGAGGACATGCCACCAAGTTGAAGAAGACTGTTCTAATTGGCAATGCCAAAGACTGAACTTGGGACCTTCTGCACTCAAAGCACGTTATCTGACTCTGAGCTATATCATTAATAATGGCCATTTTGGTTACATTTAGACTTATAACCTTGTTTTTTTTTCTTCTCAGAATCCTTGACATATTGGGGCCAGAAGGTGTGTTTTGTTGTCTACCCTCAGGGGGGATCGCTAGAAGAAGATGATCTACCTTTTACTCATTCACCCCTCCCAGGAAGTGGAAAGACCTTGAAGAAATAATGATATATTTCACACATGCAAAGTAGATCTCGTTGTTGTTTACATGATGATTTTTTTGAAAAAGATGAAAAAATCTTGAAAATGTGTTTTTTTTGTTTTGTTTTTTAGAAATCCAATATTAAAAAAACATGAAATGAAATACACCACTTCATCAACTCTAGTGGACAGCTAATAGCACTTACCTCTTTTTTTCCTAAGAAGAAAAGAAGAAAAAAAGAGTAAAATAAAACAAAATGAGCTGGTTGTTTTGTTTCTGGTGGTGTGAACTGGCATTCAGAACTGCATTCTGCATTCCAAACAGATCTCCAGAAATCTAAATTAAATATAGCAGTTCTTCCAGGCACCACTATGACTCCCCATTGCAGACTGGAGGGTAACGCACTTAGGGTTCAGCTGAGAAAATAAGCAGAAGGCTATCTCATAGAACAACCTGACTGAGTTCAACTTAATAAACAGCTAATAAGTGAGTTTTTTATCTACATATAAGGCCCCTTCTGTCTTTCTTTATTGGCCCAAAAGTGTTAACCAACTATAGTTTTTCCATGATAAGCAACTTGGGAAACTATGTTAACCAAATTCAAGCCATGTTTTATGTCCTGGCTTATTGTATTAATCATGGTTTCCTAGTTTCGAAGACATAGAAGCTATTGTTAATAGAAGACATCCTGATGTTTATCAGCTTGCAAAAACAGCGTAAAAAAGGGGATGTGGGATACACCACAAGAACTAGCATTGTGTAGTGGTTTGAGTGTTGGAATACAGCTCTGGGGTTGATTCCCTGTTTAGCCACGGAAACCCACAGGGTGACCTTGGGAATGTCACACATTCTCAGCCCCAGAAAACCCATGAAAGGTTGCCTTAAGTAGGAAATGACTTGAAGGCACACAACAATAACAAAGATACACCACAATGCCTAACTACTCTGAAGGCACCAGATTATGACTTATCTCAGAAACTAAGCATAGTCAGGCCTGATTAATATTTGGATGGGGGACTGCCAAGGAATATCAGGTGCTCTAGGCAATGTTTCAGAGAAAGGCAGTGGTAAACTACCTCTGAGTATTCCTTGCCTGAGAAAACCCTATGAAATTCATGGAGTTGCCATAAGTTGACAGGTGATTTGAGGACACAAACATTACATTAGGAAACACAACATGGGCAAATGTCTTGTTCATATCTCAGTTCATTAACCTGGCATATGTTCATCGAAACTCTGCAGTTTCTTCTAAAAACACCTTGAAATTACTAGGACTGGCCAAAGAATGTATTCTCAAGGAAAACCCAAGCTTCATAATTGGTGGATCTGGAAACAACTAGCCTTAAATTATTCCTAGACCTTGCCATCTTGACTGTAACTTGCAAAGTTACAGTCTTTTTACCTACATGTATAGCCCCTTCTGTTGGTATCCAATTTTTATTCATGTAAAAGAGACCTAATAGAAAATAGTGAAAGCAATCTAAAGATATATTCAGGAACACTGTGTAAGGAATATCAGAATTATTGTCATCTATTATAACTGTGAACATTTTTTAAAAACCACGGCATTTTGTGTACATTACAATATAGAACTTCTGCATTGGATCTGGTTTTCTGCGCTAGTGATGAGCTGGTATTGGTTTTACATGCTGTCTGTCTGTAACTTTTGAATAGAATCGCAGCTATCTGCTGAAGTATTTTAAATTTGTAGAGCAAGAGTTGCACACTCAAAATCTCTTTGCAGTTGAGACATACAGCCATCACTATTACATGTGCACTCTTGCATAAGAACATAAGATAGTTCCTTGCCAACTGTAGTTGGTCATGGTCTTTCTTTTCTAGCACTGTCTGCAAGAAAGAATTCCACCATGGACAAACAGAAATTGGTCAGTTGAGTATCATCTTTCAGCTGCCCACATCCTAATTGGGTGCCAGAATTCATCTGTGTAAATCCACAGAGAGTTTTTGTTCAATAAGGAGGCTATTTCATAGTTCAAGAATTTATTTTAAAAGACAAAACTGAACTAATTTGGGGGTGTTTTGCACAACTTTCTTTTAACAACTCATTAGACACAAAACTCCACCTTACTGATGGAAAGTTGAAAGAAACTGCAAAAGGTTGGCAAGGATGATTTACAAAGATGGTGAAAATTGCAGTCAAGGAAAATCTGAAGGGCCCATCTCTGACACTTTATTTATTTAATATGGCCTATTTCTATGATAACATGAAAACAATGATCCAGTTTTGATAGGAAGTAGATAAGGTGACAATCTGACTTATATAGCAGCAGTTTTCAACACATCTCCAGATTTGGCTGCAACATACCCTTGGTCATCCAATGGGCCCTACTACATGCTGCAAACGCACAACAAAGCAAACCATGTGGCTTGTTCATGTCCTACAATGGTGACATCAATTCAGATTTATTCTGCCATATCAGGAATAATAGCATGTACAAACTGCAAAGCATTTTGTAGACATGAAGGTTTCTTAGAAATCTTGATTGATTAGATCGACTTAGATCGAGGGAGGTACTGGTACCACTCTACTCTGCTTTGGTTAGACTTCATCTTGAATACTGTGTCCAGTTCTGGGCACCCCAATTCAAGAAGGACATGGTCAAGCTGGAGCAGGTCCAGAGGAGGGTGACCAAAATGGTGAAGGGCCTGGAAGCCAAGCTCTATGAGGATAGACTTAGAGAGCTGGGTATGTTCAGTCTGCAGAAGAGAAGGTTAAGAGGGGACATGATAGCTATGTTTAAATATTTGAAGGGATGCCATGTAGAGGAGGGAGAGGGCTTGTCTTCTGCTGCTCCAGAGACCAGGACAAGGAGCAATGGATTCAAGCTGCAGGAAAGGAGATTCCACCTGAACCTCAGGAAGAACTTCCTGACGGTCAGGGTTGTCCGGCAGTGGAATATGCTGCCTCGGAGTGTAGTGGAGTCTCCTTCCTTGGAGGTTTTTAAGCAGAGGCTGGACGGCCATCTGTTGGGAGTGCTTTGAGGGTATTCCTGCATGGCAGGGGGTTGGACTGGGTGGCCCGTGTGGTCTCTTCCAACTCTACATTTCTGTGATTCTATGATTCTATGATTATGATCAAAAATAGGCAGAGGTATTTGCTCTCAATGCTTTCAGCACTATATGAGTAGGTAGAGTTTGGATAGTATTCCACATCCATCCGTCAGAAAAATAAGAGAGGGGTACATGTTTAAGAAAAACAAGACCACCTTGCCTCGCACAGCCACGCTCTGTGCAGCTCGCAGCCAGGAGGGAGAAACAGCCACGCATACCGCAAAGGCGTCGTTACAGATTTATTCCGGGTAATAAATGACAAAAAACAAACAGCTAAGTTCCATCCATAGTGCCCTGTGGCAGAATGCACGCCACAGGGAGCAAAACAGAACAGACGCGTACAGAACACGAGGCAGAAGCAAAAAATGGAAGAAGAAGAGGAGAGACTACTCAGACAAGCCTCTTTTGTAGGGAAACATACACAGCTGAACAACATCAAGTATGCATGTGACTTGTACATACAGTAGTCTCAACATATTAGACTTTTATCATAATACTGAGGGACAGCTGAGTGACCTTGCCCAATACACAAATACGAGCAAGCGTCTCAAGGAAACAGCGCAGCAACAAGTCTGTTAACTCTATCCACACTATCCAACACCATCTATAGATGAACACCACTGTCACAACCTCCCCTAACAAACTTGGAGAGACTACACTTTGTCTTAGCCAAAAGGCCAAGAAGCGAAGTCGTTGGAAGCATATATAAAACTCTCAGCTCTGCAGTTCCCTAAGCTCTTTTAGTAGGACTTATAAGAGCTATAGCACCATCTATATGTGTTCACTTAGAAATGAGGCCCAGTGTATTCATGGATCTTACTTCCAGTTAAGTTTTTTTTTTCCCCTGCAAGGGGTAGGAACATCTGGAAGTCACTATAAGACTGAGTTAGTTAAACAGTTCTGAAATATGCTTTAAGTGTAATCATATACCTTCCAACATTTCATGGATAAAAACCAAGACACATCTGGCCAAGCAACATCAGAGTGTGGTCACAATGGTGAAAGCTATTAATTAAGAAAAATACACAAACTATGAGAGGCCGCGGGAGTTTGGTTTGACTGAACCTACTGGGAAGAGCAAGACTCCTCCTCTTCTTCCCCCTGCTGAGTTGAGTGCAAACTACTTTTGCACTTTGAACTCAGTTTGTAGCAATTGAAGTAAGCTGAGGACAAAGGGGGAAAGTCAGAGGAAACAGAAACTGGGAAAATTTAAAAGCAGCTGGAAAAGTGGAGCAACAGAGAATCAGGACTGTCCCTTCCAAATCAGGACAGTTGATTATGTAATCATGCTATAAATTTACCCAGTTGGTTTATCAAATCCAGTCTATTTCCTCTGTGCAGGCTAGTAAATTTAGAAAATCATAGTTTGGAAACCCTGAATTTTGCATTTAAAATATCTTTTGAGGTACATGCACACATTCAGATAATTAAAGTTAAAGAAAAATATAAATCTCACAACCAACTCTGTATCAAGTTTTTAAACTATGAGACACTGAGGTATGTATGTGTCCTCTGCACACTAGGCATGTGTATTCATATATAACTGTTGGCCAGAACTCTTCGGGAACTGAGGTCTGTGGAAATTAGAATTGGGCAGTTTTGTAACATCCATTACATCTCTGCTATGTAGCTAAGTATAGCTATGCAACACAGAAGGTGATATAAGACTCTTGTGATAGACAATAATAGAACCTTCTGATTTATGTAGATTATGTAAATAAGTTTAATAAAAAATTTTTGCAAGTGCTAGACAGGTTTTAAATACAGGATGCTAGCTGACAATGCCAGACACGCATTCTAGACTTTAAAAAAGCTGATTTCTGTAAACTTAGGGAATCACTGGCTGAAATTCTGTGGTCAAGATCACTGAAAGAGAAGGGAGTTCATGATAGATAGAAGTTTCATAAAAATAAGATACTGAAAGCACAACTTAAAACTGTGCCAATATGGAGGAAAAATGGCAAGTGTCCAAAGAAACCAGGATGGTTAACTAAAGAACTCTTACCTGAGCTAAGTGTTAAAAGAAACATGTACAAGAAATGTAAGAATGGCAAAATCACCAAAGAGGAAATCAAACTAATAGCCAGGATATGTAGGGAGAAGCTCAGAAAAGCTAAAGCACAGAATGAACCCAGGCTTGCCAGAGAGATTAAAAACAATAAAAAGGGCTTTTTTAGATCTGTTTGCAGCAAAAGGAAAAACAAGGAAATGATAGGGTTGCTGCATGGAGAAGATGGCCAATCACTAACAAGGGGAAGAGAAAAGGCAGAACTACTCAACGCCTTCTTTGCCTCAGTTTTCTCCCAAAAGGATAGAAGTACTCCAGGTTGGGGAGCAGGTGAGGAAGGTGGGGAAATGCAGCAAAGAATAAGTAGAGAAGTAGTACAGGAATACCTAGCTACACTAGATGAATTCAAGTTTCCAGGGCCAGATGAATTACATCCAAGGATATTAAAAGAACTGGCAGAAGTCATTTCAGAACCATTCACAATAATCTTTGAGAACTCTTGGAGAACACGAGAAGTCCCAGCAGACTGGAGGAGGACAAATGTCCCCATCTTCAAAAAGGGGGAAAAAGGAGGATCCAAATAATTATTGCCCAGTCAGCCTGCCACCAACGCCTGGAAAGATTCTAGAGCAGATCATGAGACAGTTTGTAATTACTCAGAAAGGAAGTAATTATACTTGATCACTAAAAGTCAAAAACAATTCATGCCAGACTAATCGTATCTCTTTTTATGATAGAGTTACAAGTTTGATAGATAAAGAGAATGCTGTGGACATAGCATATCTTGATTTCAGTAAGGCCTTTGACAAAGTTCCCCATGACATTCTTGCAAAGAAGCTTGTAAAATGCCGGCTGGACAATGCTACTGTTAGGTAGATTTGTAATTGGTTGACTGACCAAACCCAAAAGGTGCTCACCAATGGCTGCATTTCATCCTGGAGAGAAGTGACTAGTGGGGTGCCACAGGGTTCTGTCCTGGGGCCAGTGCTATTCAACTCTTCATCAATGACTTGGATGAAGGACTAGAGGACATGCTGATCAAAATTGCAGATGACACCAAATTGGGAAGGGTTGCTAATACGCCAGAGGACAGGATCAAAATTCAAAATGATCTTGACAGATTGGCGAGCTGGGCCAAAGATCACAAAATTTCACCAGTGAGAAATGTAAGGTCCTGCACTTGGCAGAAAAAATGAAATGCATACTATAGGATGGGGGACACGTGGCTGGATATCAGTTCGTGTGAAAGGGTTCTAAGAGTACTGGTGGACCACAAGCTGAACATGAGTCAGCAGTGTGATGTGGCAGCCAAGAAAGCTAATGCGATTCTTGGTTGCATCAATAGGAATATGGTGTCTAGATCAAGGGAGGTAATGGTACCATTCTATTCTGCTTTGGTTAGACTTCATCTGGAACAGTGCATCAAGTTCTGGGCACCTCAATTCAGGAAGGATATCAACAAGCTGGAGCGTGTCCAGAGGAGGGTGACAAAAATGAAGGATCTGAAGGAGCAGCTTAGGGAGCTGGGCTTGTTTAGTCTGCAGAAGAGAAGGTTAAGAGGGGACATGATAGCCATGTTTAAATATTTGGAGGGATGTCATGTTGAGGAGGGAGCAGGCTTGTTTTCTGCTGCTCCAGAGACTAGGACAAGGAGCAATGGATTCAAGCTTCAGGAAAGGAGATTCCACCTGAACCTCAGGAAGCACTTCGTGACAGTCAGAGCTGTTTGGCAGTGAAATATACTGCCTCAGAATGTGATGGAGTCTGCTTCTTTGGAGTTTTTTAAGCAGAGGCTGAATGGCCATCTGTTGGGAGTGCTTTGATGTGTGTTCCTGCATGGCAGGGGTTTGGACTGGATGGTCCCTGTGGTCTCTTCCAACTCTATGATTCTATTAATTCCTCCTTGGTGATTTCCCCCTTTTTCCATTTCCTGTACATGGCCCTTTTAAATCTTAATTCAGTTAAATCTCTTTAGATATTCATCCTGGTTCTCTGGTTCTCCGAATGCGAGTCTGACAATGTTCAGCTTCCCACTCCTTCCCACAAATCACAGAATTGTCACCAGGGCCAGGGTTTTCCCACTTGGCACACAAACAGCTTCTCTTGCACCATTAGGGGAAAAGAACAACCTTTTACAAGAGGAGCTCCTTGCTTCAAGACCAGGTTCAAAAGTGTATTGCAGCTCTACCAGTCTTGGACTGAAATTAACTTCTGAAAGTACCTTCCAGCACGATCAGACTCCATCCTAACTATAAAACAAATCACTATATATATAACCCTGGTAAATTCAGAATGCCAAGTGACCTGCAACCATAAAGGTATGACCATGATGCTTGTGTGAGGCTCCAACTATCCTAAGGTTTGCAACAGTTACATCTTAATTTTTAATGTGCTTGATGAAGTCCTTGCAATCCTCTTGTTGCTGCCCACCTCCCTTTCCAATACAAGGAAGTCACCTACTGGTACGGTTGCCCATTCTCAAGGCCTGGCCCTAAATCTCCTGTTTTTGTGGGTCATCTCCAGGCAAGAGACCAGGGTGCTAATTCTCTAGCTTCCATGAGCTCATCCCCTGGCAAGAGGAAAGATCTCTGTCTGAATCTCCAGCTCACCTTTGACAGCAGCAGCTTGCTATGATTTGTAAGCCTTAATTCAGTTGCTGCTGGAATTTTCAGGGACTCACTGGGAATCCTTGTAGGTACTTAGTTAGCTTCCTCCTTTCTTCCCAGTCATTGTGGCATCAAGGCTCATCTGCCTTCTGGTTAGAAGCAAGAATAGATTAAATATTAAAAATATCTTCCTGAATTAAGTGAGAAAAAATAATTCACTCATCTCACCGTGATCTGGGAACAGGTGCTTTAGCTACATCCTTCCAAACAGAAAATGTTTGTCTGCCTCTCTATGTGTGTGTTTGAATGACAAGCTGTGATCAACCTTAGTTATTTAATGTTTTAAATGTAAATTTAATTTTAAATTTTAAAATTTTAAATTTTAAAATTAATTTAATGTTTAATGTAAATTTAATGTTTAATGTTTAATGATATCACCATGGCCATCCCTCAGGCTTTGACTCAGAAATGTCAGGGCCTAGGATGTTACTGGTATGGCCAAAAACAAAACAACACCAATACAGACAATTCAGTGGTAACTACTCCAGATGCCGAATGGTATTTTTCTTTTCTTCAATTTACCCAACTAGGATTAGCAGATTTTCAAAATCGTAAGGGATAGTCAAAACTGGCCAGGATGGATGAGGCAGGCCTATATAAGTCTTGCTTGAATGATAAAGGTGCACAGAATGGAAAGCAGGAATAAGAAAGAATGCAGAGGACTAAGAAACAGAGAGCAGAGAATAAAAAAAGAATTAAGCTGGGGCAGATCCTCCACACAAATGATTTCTGGCTACAAGGGCCAACTATCAGGGCCAGCCCAAAACGCATTGCTGCCTGAGGCAGTGCAGGAATGGCCTCTCTTTCATCTGAAAATTCCACAAGAAATGAAAAAGATGAGATAGCAGAATAAACACCATTTGCTGCCTATTTATGATATTCCAAATCTGCTGTGTCAGGCAGGTACCTTACTATGGATAATGGTAGGGGCAATCCTTGGGCCTATGGCTCTCAGCCAGAAAAATGTTCACATAAGGTCTACTTTACAAACCATACCTATAGAGAGAATATTGTGCTTCTCAGTTGCTATCTTTTAGGGGCTAATATTTTGTTGTGAATGCAGATGCCATCCAGTCTGAATGCAGCTCAGAGGATGTCCTCAGGGAGAATTTGGGAATTGATGTCTGCTACATATAACTTATGGCCTCTGTTTCTTCTCTTTACACCAACACACAGTAATTTGCCAGCGTATACACAAACACACACACTTCATGTTTGGCAAGACTGTACTGGGGCAATGAGTAGCAGATTTCATTTACGCAGTGACTCTTACTCACTTTCGCTACGGTTGAGCATATAGCGCCTTACGTTCCTCTGCTGTCACAGGAGCATTCAATAACTTAAGTTTTACAACAGCAACACCAAGCCAATTCATTGATGATTTTCCACTCTTCTCTTTTGTTCTGGTCTTCAACTGGCACTCAACATTTTGTGGCTACATGGTATGCTCAATATTCACTGGGCTGTAGTTTGGAATGGTGGTGGATTTATTTATTTTATTTGCTGCAAACCTCAGGACTCCCCAAGCATGGTGTACCTCCCTCTTGTTTCCAAGTGGTGCTGCTGTGGCTTCATTTCCTTTGACACATGTCACCAGAGATTGCTATTAGAAGGAGCGATGCTTCAGGAACTATTTTGTACCTCCTGACTCACAAAAGGAAGACAACAGTAGTTTAATTTTATTAGTTTTTGTTCTGAACTTTAACAGAAGAATGGTTGACAGATTTTAAATTCCATGGTTAATTGCAGGGAAGAAACAAAACAAATGACATCTTTGAAGTTTACAGTAAAAAGTATTCTGCTGATACAGCACACTCCAATGAATACCGTTCCTGCTTAATTCATTTCGTTTTGTCAAAACCATGGAAATTATTCCAATTCTCACTTAACTTTCACTTAGGAAACACAAGCTAAAGAGACTAAGGATTTTTCAGGCACTCTGGACCACTCTGTGCACCTGATCATTCTATTATTATTACTATTCCTGACTTTAATTTCTCTCTCTCTTCTTTTTTAATACACTCTGAAAAGGTATTCTTAAGTGACAATATGCAAAGAAGAATTTGGTTACACTACTGAAAGCAGTTGGCACTCTGCAGAACAACTGGTAATGATTATGCTGGCCGCAACCTGGTGCACAGTTAATGTGCTTGGATCTTGCTGATAGAAATGGGATAACACGTAACAAAGTGCAGCATAGGGCATCACAGCATTAGAAAATAAGCAGTGAATGTGATGAAAGAAAAATTAAAAAGAGGTGGTATGGAAACAATAGAATTAATGGTCAGAGTGTATTCTTTGGGCCAGCTGACAGGTTATTGGAGTGGCACGAGAGGCAAATTCTGCCACCCAACGACCTGACTCCATGCTGCTCCCATTGTGTCACAGGAAAGGCAAATTCCAATGCCAAATGTTGGAAGGGAGCTCAAGTGCAGTGGAAGAGCATATGCTTTGCATGTTGAAAGTCCTGAGTTCACTTCTTCACATCTTTACTGACAAGAAGGGCAGGATCCTCATTCAACCTGAGGGTTGGATTCACATTCATCCAGTGGGCATGGCGCCAAAGACAAAAGGGTGGGACCAAAAGTATCAGCAGCACATTTTAGCTTACAGCTCTCAGTGTCCCAAAGAAAGCCTAACAAGAGCAAGTTCAACTTTTGGGAGGGGCGGAATGTACAAAAGATGGGAAACTACCAAATCACAATGTGATTGAGAAGGAGGTGTAGCTACATGAGGAATGCTAGAGGATCAGATTCAACCAAAGGCCTGAGGTTCCTCACCCTATCCCAAAATGGCGGGTAATATCTCCGGGTAATATCTCTGGCAAGCCCCCTGCCTGAATCCTTTGTTGAACCACTGCTATTCGGAACAGACATTGCTAGGTTAGACCTATTCAGTTCAAAATTTCTTTGTATGCTGTTCCTCCCACAGCAGGTGGCAATACTGATCTGCCCAACCTACATTATTACTTCTGAAGGTATTATCAGAAGAGCCTGGGATTCAATCAGGTGATAGGGGAAAGGATAACTACATCACTCTAGGAACAGGCTCAGGCAACTGTGAATAAGCAACACAAGATTGTAAACAGGTTGCATTGTACTCCTGCTGTGTTATCATTTCTCTGTAATGACAGTTACAATAACTTCTTTATGTTAATATACCTTAAAAAAAAAGGAAAAGGCACCCATCTTCACACAATATGAGAGACTCCACAATGCCAACCTTCAAAATAATGAAGTTCAACAGGGAAACCACTATTACTTAAGGGGGGGAAAAAGGGCAAAAGAAAAACCCTCCAGTTACCTTCTAATGCGCTTTTGTTCAGGTCATGGCCATGCAATTTTAACTCATTTCACTGGCTTTCCACCTTTCAGACTCACTAAACAGTTTCTGCACAATCTTGTTTGCCATTTACATCATCATCCCATGCCTCAGAGACATGATTCAGTGTCAAGCCTGAGAAGGCAGTACCATGTCACATACAGTATAAATGCTGGGTTAGAATTCTAGCCCCTAAACCACACTGGATATTGAATACAGGAAAGTACAGTTGTGAGTGAATCAATTCATTTAAGATGTCAAAGAAAAACACTGTGACAAACCTCAGACTTGTGTGGTACCCCTGTCTCCATGCCCATGAGTGGACCTGAGAGCTATAATTCCCCATGAATTAAGGATTATGGTTTGTGCAAACTTTAATTAAAAGAAAACTGGTTTCAGATTGTGGGGTTTTTTTTCACTGATTTGCATTTAAACAAACCATAGTCTTCCAAATTCAGATGTCAAAGGGAAGAGTGGTTTGTTTAAAATCAGAAGTAGCCATTTGTACCCTGCTCATCTAGCACATTGGGGGGCAGAAGGGACAGGAGAACCCTGCCAGTCCAAAGCTCATGCTGGGTTTGTTTACATAGTAAGAAATCATTGCTTCCCATGTTACATGTATCATGGGAAGCATGACGATCATGGGTGCACATATGCATCAGGCCACTGTCTTTCAGGCACATTTCTGCACTACTTCTGTTCCCCCACCCCAACAGGGGAACTTTCTGAGAAAACCCACAATCCTCTAATACCTAATATGAAAATATGACTGTCAACTTGACAATTTGCTTCAATACAAAGCACTAGCTCATGGAGCTACTGAGATTTCTGTGCATGCAAGCACTTCACTGCTTCCACCGGTAACCTCTCGTGCGTGTGGACAACAGGGGTTGGGAAGAATGATACAAAACAGAATCTTTACCCTTGTAAAATCCCCTTGTAAATATAATATTGGCCAATTTAAAACCTTTGTAACAAAAACTCAGGTGCCACAGTAACCAGAAAATGTTACATTTTCCCCAGTATATATTACACAGAACCTTTGGTTGGTGGCTTTTCTTGATCTCTATGGTCACCATTACGAAGGGAGCAAACAAATGAATGAAAGTAGCTTTTATTTTTAAAATGAGGGGAAAGAAAATGAGAAGAAATGAGAGGAAGTGATGCTTCACAGGCTCAGTTTGCTGTTAAACAATTTACTCTAGGGTAGTGTAAACATAGCTTTAATTTAAACAAATATTCTAAATTGACAATAATTAGGTATCTCCAGTTGAGCAGTCACAGTATTAATTACTTGTGTCTGAGGTCTGCTTTGCCTACCAGCTGAATCCCCTCAAGCTTATGAAACAGAAAGTTATAAGCTGACTTTTGATCTTTGAAAGCAGAAAGAGATCTTCCAAACAGAAAAAACAAAGAGATACAGAGAAACAGATCCTTACTTTTGAGTTGTGCATTCACACTTCCACAAATCAGAGACAGATAAGTGAGGAATCTTGTTTTGGGGAATATTATTTCAGCTTCCTATGGTAGACAGATGCAAAGCTAAAACTTTTCTCTTCCTTCCCACAGATGTAATAGCCAGGACAAGTTAAACCTGTACGCCCCTACTGGAACCCCCTTGGATGAGTTTCCTCCCTGGTAACCAGTCACAGACTGTAAAGTGAATGTGCCAGAGAAGCTGCCTGGCAGAGGTAACTACATCTGGAAGAATAATGGCAGATACTGACAAACAACATACAATTCTACCATCATTGGTTTTCTCTAGCCTAGAAATGAAGAACATGTGGCCTTCTTGTTGTTGCTGGATTCCTGTTCCCATCAGTCTAGCCACTGTGACCAATAGTGAAGGATGATGGGAACTGTAGCTTAATAATGTCTAACAGGGCCACAGTTTTCCTCTTTTGTCTTGCTTAACCAAAGAAAACTTTCCCTGATAGCCTTTCTCCATATCCTTATACAGATGTATCTGCCAATCACTGCAACTGTCTTAAAGTGAACTCTACTTTATGGCACAAGAGTTTGTGCCATAAACACACATAAACAATTACAAGATTACTGGTATTTTTGTTATGGTAGCAACTTACTAGCCAGAGACCTCTGTGAATTATCAAAGGGAGATTATAAGACACCAAGAGATTCCAAATAATTTCCAAATGATGTAAAAAGTTCACAACGCCTGATACAGAAGCCATCACAATCCCATTAGCAAACCAGTAAAGACTCATCATCACTGGGGCTGATTTCCTGGATAGTGGATTCTAGTATTGGCACTTCCACGGAATGGCAACAAGCTGGGTGAATGCCCAAAGGTTCGCCATGATATGCACGTGGGCAGCAACAGTGTTGACCATCCACCTGAATGGGAACATTCATTGGGTTGTCAGAGTACATGGACTCCCACGTTTTAAAGGGAAGCCTGCACGGCTCTTCGCTCAGCAAACAATTCCTCGTGGAACTTCTGCTCTCTGCAACAGTCCTGCTGGATGCTGATCCCACATGCTGGTGCATTTCTGTAACCCTTTCCAATAAAGGGTCTCTAAATATTTTTCTTGAATCAACCTTGCTGGTTTGTTGAACCTCATTACTGGAGGTGTCTGCAGCAACCAAAGGCTGGTCACTATGTCCATCCTCTAGCTCTGACAGAGCAGCTGTGCAAGGATTTGACAAAACATCCAAAGGCAATGGATCTGTAGTTTCAGACTGTGAGGGCAAATTGTTGTTTTCTGATTCAGGGAGCCCCCTACTTGGACTGCAAGCGTCTGTTTCAACATTAGGTCCTTCAGGAGAAGGTGGGTGACTCTGAGCAGTTGTCCCATCTGTGTGATTCATGATTCCATCTCCCAGCACTGTCTGGGTAATGTGAGTGGGGTTTAACAGTGGGATCTGACCCCTCACCCGTGGCCTGTGGAAGAATCTGTTCCACAGTCTGCCCAAACGCCGGCGGGAGGAGCTACGCCTTGAGGAATGCCGTCTCATCTGCCTCCTCATTGCTGTTCGGATGTTCTGCAGCACAGAAGCCTGAAAAGATCAATAAAATAATTTTTTCTATCCTTAGAAAATTATCTTTCTTTGCAAACTAACACCCTGATTTCCATATTTTCTAGTAGGCCATCTTGAAAACAAAAGTTCTCCGAACTGAACTTGTGAAGGAAGTAAACCTTGGTGTGAAGTAAATCACACCAATGATATATATCAGCCCACACTAAAGCAACTTTTTCCAGTGGCCCAGTTATAGCACTATGATTCCACTTCAATAGGCCACAGCTGCATCCTGTGGATTCCTGGGGTTTTAATTTGATGAGGTACTAAGGCTCTCTGGCTGGGGCTTCTAAAATACCCTTCTGTAAACTGCAAATCATAGGAAGCTGTAGGATGAAACCATAGCAGTTAGAGTGGAATCACAGCACTTTAATTATACAGTGTGAAGGTCCCCCATATTTCCTTCTCTCTATTGAACCTCCTGACATCACAAATACAGATTATCAAGATTACAGCAGACCAACCACTGTTTCACCTTCAGTGCCAACAGTCTCCAGCACTGCAAAAAGCTCATGTTCAAAAACACTCCCTCCCTGCCCCAAAAGCGTGGAAAACCCCTTAATAATATATCTCCTCATTGCTTGTGTAATTACAGATATAGCATCAGCTGTAGTTGGGTCACTTGGAAGCATTGAAAAGAATGGAAATGCAAATCCAAACATTCACAAAAACTTTCATTTATGTATAGAAGTAGCCCCATGAGTTTCTCAGAGAGAAAAAAGATACTATCAGTTGCCCCTATAATACCTGCCAAAATAAACTCAGTATTCTCTATCATCCCTTAATTCTGAAAATCCCTGAAAAAGCTAAGATATGTTTCTCCAACCAAGATTTTAGTACTTGATTGTCACATATTTAAGGAAGCTTTCTAAGCATAAATACCAACAAATCTCCAATCTCTTGTTTTCAGATCACACTTTTGCCAAATGTATCTTACAAATTTGAGAAGATAAACAACTAGGGGTAGTAATATTACAATATTTAAATGAGCTAAAAGATGAGCAAATAGAGTAATATGCAAACAAACTTCTCCATTTAAGAGCTAAACAACACATTACATTTCACATTGCAAGACTGCTTTTTAAAAAATGTTAAGTAGTGGCCCTTGAAGGGGTAAATCAGGATTGGGGCTGTGGCACATATGAAGAGAGCATTCAACCCTCTTCTCCTCTGTGCCAGGTCACCAGTTAAAGTTTCACTTACCCCTACAAAGCTGGTATTTGGAACAGAAGAGAAGCTGGCATGGCTTTTTTATTTAAAGGATCACTCAGTTTCAACAAGTGTAAATAAAACATCAATCTTTCCCTCTAAACTGCATTCCTTTATTGCACATATTCATATAAAGGAGAGGCATCACTGCACTTAGTGGAAATGCTTTTGTGCAAGCAGTGTCCTTTATGTTTCCGCTCTAAGCAAATGCATTGTATGGAAAGCCATTCTCCTATCCAGATCCTATGGTATTGCAATAGAATGGTTGGTACAAGACTACAAACAATGTCATTTACTTGTGAGGCATTGTAAACAGGGAAATCTTCTACCGGTGGGATAAGCCCCTGTGCGATCAGTTGCCCATAGGAAGGAGGAGCTTCACGCCTTACAAACTCTGCCTCAAGACGGGTCATCTGGGTTTCAAATGCCCTGAAATAAGAGTGTGAAGGGGACAGGGAAGAGAGAAACCAATAAGATCTAAATAGAATGGGCAGAGTATCAGAGTATCAAATGCTTTGCATTTGTCAGTGCCCAGAGAAGGAATGACAAATGCTATTACTTACAGATGACTAACATCACAACCAGAGGTTGTCTGAGGCACAAGACATTCTGACTGAATGGCCATTTCCACCCTATACTGTTATAGCGCTATTATTCCACTTTCAACATCCCATGGAATCCTGGGACTTGTAGTTTACTGAAGCCAAAGAACTCTCTGGCTGAGAATTCTAAATGCCCCTCCCTAAACTGCAAACCCCAGGATTCCATAAGATGTTGAAAGTGGAATAATAGCACTATAATAGTGTAGTGCAAAATTGGCCAATGAGTTTTCAGGAGAAGGGAACAGAGGGCACACCAAGTGGCATGAAAGAGCTTCACTGTTACCTTCTTGAAAGATCAGGTGCCTTCAACACATCTGCTCAAGCAAAACTGTGTAGGTAACGTTTTGTTATTAGAGCAATTGCTCCACTTTAGATGCCAAACCCTTACTGATTCAAACAGCATAAATGTTTAGCACTAGTGCGGGTGGCACAATCAAAAGGAGTGGTGGTGGTTGCTCCTGTATTGAACCATAGAGTTGGAGGAGACCGCAACAGCCATCAAGTCCAACCCCCCTGCCATGTAGGAACACACACTCAAAGTACCCCCAGCAAATGGCCATCCAGCCTCTGTTTAAAAACCTCCAAAGAAGGAGACTCCACCACATTCCAAGGCAGCATATTTCACTGCCGAACAGCTCTGACTGTCAGGAAGTTCCTCCTGATGTTTAGGTGAAATCTCTTTTCCTATAGTTTGAATCTATTACTCAAACTACAGGAAAAGAGATTTCACCTAAACATCAAGTAACTCTTTCCTATTTCTTATGGATGCTTTTATCTCCAGTTTCTAATTAGCATTAAAGCATAAAGACAATCAATCTGGCCAGATTCTTGTTTTCAGAGAGGGAAGGTGGTAAGGATGCCAACACGTTTGTTTCTTGGGCCCAGAGTTGGAGAATAGTGGAGAAAAGCCAAGGGTCATGCTGGCTTGGGATTCTGTGATTTGCAGACCAACAGAATTTCCAAATTCTGTTCTTGACATTGGTGCTTACTGTGATATTTTGAGAATTAGAGTTTACCTGCACCTTGCTTGAAATATGCAAGGGCCACATTCAGATGATGCTTTCCTGGCCTAACAAAGTATGGTTTGTGTCAGTCAGAATGAGAAATCAGTTCCAATGCTCCCTCCTGATCTTGCCGCAGAGATTTTCTGGCTTGTTAAAAGTGTTATCACTTGTTACCTCAATGATGACCAAATGGGGAAACTGTTATGTGTGCTCTACGGTTTAAACATACATCTATTCCTTGAATTCAGATGTTAATGGAAATAGTGATTTGCTTAAAACAATAAGTGGGTGCTGTAGTGAGTGTAACAGATTTTCTCAAGGCATAAATGTATAAACTATAAACATCATGGCATAGCCTAAAATAGCTATAAACCCTTGATTTTATATATAAGTCAGTCAGCACAGCAGTTAGACTGCACTGAACTCTTACTCACCCTAGCCTAGTATTGTGAGAGATAAAAGGAGCTGAAAACTAATTGGCTTCATAACTTTGTAGCTGAGAACTAGTAGGTCAAGGCTGGGCAATTGCACAGGAGCAAGGGGGGAGCAATTTTCTAAACCCAGTCCCCCTGATGGATCATTCTCCTCAGTAGTGCTCTCAAATATCTTTACCTTTGCCAAAGTCTTTTCCCCAAATGATGCTGGAAGTGACATTGCATCACTTCCTGCCACCATTCTGAAGAGATCTCAGATGAAAATAGAGGCATTGCGGGGTTGTGAGAGACTTTCTGTGTGCAGCTGGGGGCTGCTTTCCATTCATCTTTCAAGTAAAAATTGCCCCCAAATCATGTAGATTGGGTGACTTGGCTTGGGGGGGAGGACTGGCAGAAGGTTTCAGGGGCCACAAATGTGGGGTCCAGGGGCTGTGTACGGACTGCAGGCTGCAGTTTGTGCAACCCTTGGATAAGCTTTTGTTCTCCCTTTCTCGTATCAAAAAAGAAGGAAATTGATCTTAATTTCTTATACCAATGACTCATGCTACTCTCCACAATGTACAAATCTCCTGGGGAGGCTGGGTGTGGATCCAGCCCAATTTCAGGACAGAGATGCCTCTGATCTTTTTGCAGGCACAAATAAGGAAGAATGGAAAGAGAGTAGCATATGAATCCAAGGCACACTATGGTTGGACTCCCGTTGGTTATTCCCAAGTAGAGTAGACCCACTGAATATACAGGTCTATCCCACTGATTCAATGGGTCTGCTCTATCAGGACCAAAAATAAGATTTAGGCCTATGATTCATAAACAAGACTAAATATTAAGCACTGGGAAAAACAAAACAATGGTATGTTGTTGTTGTTGAAGTCGTTTCTGACTTATGGGAACCCTAAGACAAACTTATCATGGAGTTTTCTGGGGCAGAGAGTGTGTGACATGCCCAAGGTCACCCAGTGGGTTTCCATGGCTGAGCAGGAAATCAAACTCTGGTCTCCAGAGCCGTAGTCCAATGTGCAAACCACTACACCATGCTGGCTCTCTGAAGTAATGGTAGGTATGACATTTTCTTTAAAAGTCATACCAAAACCCATTTGTAATCCATATTTACACTCCAAAAAGCTCATATTACCTTTGCCAGAAAAAGAAAAAGAAACAAAAACAAGCCACTCAACACTATTACCAACAAAGAAAGAAAAAATATTTCTTTTCACCTGTATTCCCTGGTTCTCAATGAGTACAGCTTAAAGGCACATCCCAGTGCTATCACTAAGAGCAACCCACAGACCAGGCTCCCAATAAGAGCTGCTGTGATGACTTTCCTTGGCACAATCACCAGACAGTTGTGTTCATCGCTTCCGTCCTGGCAATCCTCTTGTCCATCACAACGCCATGTTTCAAAAATGCACAGATTGGTGCCACAATGGAAGTTGCCAGGTTGACATGTGAAGCAGTTCTTCTCATCTGATCCATCAGGGCAGTTTTTTTGATTATTACAACGATCAAGTAATGAATAGCACAGTCCACTGTTTCCTTCACAGGGGTATTCATTCTTCTGGCAGGCAGGACAATTCTCTTCATCTTTGCCATTGGGGCAGTGCCACCAGCCATCACAATGCTGCTTATCAGTGTAACATTCCTCATCATTGCCACATGGATGCTCCCAAGGAAGACAATAACCTTTCACCTGATAAGTTGCATTAAAGCCGTGGCCTGTGCTCTTTGACCGGGCATGATATGCTATTGTCAGCTGGCCCTTAGACGACTCCAGGCTTACTGAGTGCCTATTATTATGAAATGAAAGAGTCTGCATAAGTTTATCGCCTTTCTCACCTAAACCATCATACACGTTGATGTAATCATTGTACCCGAGCTGCAGGTCAAGCTGAAGGAGAACATGGCGGTTATCTTGAGTGTCCACATACCAAGTACAGCGCAGATCTGCTCGGCTATGATCTGTGCGAAACAAATCAGGGGAAGCAAAAGACCCATAGAAGTTTCCAAGCCGTTTGCCACAAGAAAGATCAGGGCAGTTTTCTTCATCAGAGCCATCACTGCAGTCTTTAACTGTATTACATTTCAGTTCATTCAACAAACATTTGGTGGAATGAGCTACACTGCACTGGAATGTTCCAGAAGGACAGATGCTGGACTGTGGCTCTGTTGGGGGCACAGTGCAGTTCTTCTCATCTGAATTATCACCACATTCATCCATGGAATTGCATTTCCATGTGCTGGGGATGCATTTGCCATTCAGACAATGATATTCATCAGACTGGCAATTAGGCTGGCCAGTTTTTCCTGTGAAGGGACAGACATGTGTTAGAAACTTCTATAAGCACATAGTGTGCTTTGTATTGCTTTCAAATACCTATCCAATATGAACCAGAGTTGAATTTGGAAGTGGAGGCTGTTCTGAACTTTGAAATACTGTGTTGTTCTTGTTGTGCCTTTAAAGTCATTTCTGACTTGTAGGAATCCTATTACAGGGGTGACAAGATTTATTCCAAGTAGGTTTGCCATTGCCTTCCTTTATGGCTGAGAAGGTGATTTGACCAAGGTGACCTAGCAGGCTTCCATGGCTAAGTTGGGATTCAAATCTTGATCTCCAGAGTTCTAGTCCAACATTCAGACTGCTCCATCATACTGGCTCTCAGAAATACTATGCTTACACATAATTTCCTTGTGCCATAAACTGCTTCTTCGCCTAAATTGCCCCAGATAATCTCCTCCTCAGAACCTGATCCACTCCAAACTTAAAAGGTTATTCTGTTTAATTGTAACCACTGGCTTAATCACTTAGGAAGGGGTGAATAGGCAGGAGGAAATCAATGAAGATTGATCTATTTGGTTGCTCAGCAATATGCTTCTACTGGAAGCATCTTCTGTTGCATTATCTGCACTGTGAGAAATTAGGACAAGTTTCTCCAGTGCTGTTCCCAGCCTTCCCTCATTATTCCTTACCAATGAACTTCTGTTCTAACATAGCGAGTACTCCCAGCAGAAGAAGCAACCTGCTTCCTTATTCAAATTCCACACACACTCATTCAGATTCTGGAAAGAAAACCTTAATATCACTAGCTCATTCAAGTGGCTGTTTTTTTCTGGTCTGCCACAAGCAGAGAGCCCCAACCATCTGGAAGAAAATAATGTTTCTGCGATGAAATGTAAGAGATTTCTTTTTTGGTTCTTCATCTTTGTCATGCTTAAAGACAAAAATGCTGGAGAGAAGCTGACTGTATGTAAACAAAAAGTATTCATTATGACAGTAAAGTGTGTGGGAGGAACATAATCATCTGCAGTGAAGGAAATTGGAGGTGGGGAGAGAAATTGTTTTCTAGAAGAACAAGGGAAGGCAGGAAATTCTGCTAAGGGCAAATAGGAATGACAACAATCTTGAAAGCAAAATGGGGATAGGCATTCAAATCAAAGCCCCCAAACACAAAAGGCTAGCCATTCTGATCTCTTCCTGCAAAAGCCAACCCAGAATACAGTTTCTCTTTTCTTGTCTTCAATCAAGGGGTGATTCAATCAAGGGGTGATTCAATCAAGTTCTAAATAAACACAGAGGGTTGTTCCTCATGTCACAGTATTAAGGCAGGAGGCAGCAATCTGAGAACAAAAAATGACTCCTTAGCTATAGATTTATCTATAGCAGAGTAACTTCTGAGACAGCTACTTTTGAAGGCTCCCTTCCACATACAAATCCCAGCACCTAAACAGAAACTACAGTTGTGATTCCCAGCACTAGAAATCACAAGGAACTTGCTGAGCAAGAATGCATTTCTACTTAGGACAGCAAGTGTCTCATAGGGTGCCAAGGGGGCATATACTATCAAAATTCATTTCAATAAAAGAGAGAACATGAAGACAGCAAAGAAAAGAAAACACAGATTCAAAAACCTTTGTGTACATGCACAGTTTAAAACTATCCTCCCCCAACGCTTATTTTGTCTTGTTCAGAGCACAGAAATAGTGAGTAGTCCTTCTGTCTACCTTGCCTACATTCTATCTGCTTGCAGTACCTCTCAGCAATGATGCCAAGAGCACTTTTCCCTATTATAGACTCATTTCTGTCACTGGAAGCAGCAGGGAGAAAAGGACACAGAGGAATAGACCGCAGGGGAATAGACTGCAGAGGAAAAGCTGCAAAGAGGTTGAGAGTTCAGCAACTTCCCGTAAGGTTCTGTTCTTTTAAATTGCACCTATATTAAAGATGCAAGCCTGTCAAAATTATATACAATGCACAGCTTATTTGTTTATTTGGGCATTTACATCCAATCATTTTATAATAAAATAAAACTTGCTCGGAGATTTTGATTTTGAACAAAATTATAAAACAGGTTATTGCAGCAGACTCTAAATTTTAGTTATTATCTGAAGAGAACTAAAATTTATTTTCATACGGTTGGTGTAGCATGTCTTTATATCAAAAACTGGAAAAAGAAGGGATATCCTACAGCTGAAAAAATGACTTATTAAGGAATGCTACTTTAAGTAGAACAACCTGCTTTGTCGGCAAAATACACAGTTGGAGTCATTTAAGAGATTTTGGAGTAATAAACAAAATATACTAATAGACAATTTGTTCCATTATTTCAGTTTTTTATCAGTTTTATTTAATATAAGGTTGCATGTCTGATGTTGTGATGTTTCTGCAGTGCTCTACATTTAATACTACAGGTTTTTTACATTTTACATAACTGAAATGTGTATTTTCTGTATGATACAAAATTCTAATTTTTATAATGTATCAAATGTATTACAGGTAAGTTATCTATAATAAGTATGGTTAATGAAGTTTTTTTTTAAAAGTCAAACTTAAAACAGGTTGCAAGAAAAATATAAATCAAAAAGAAGTTTAAAAACAAACGAAACAATAACAGCAGTAAAAATATGGGAGTGTCTGCGCCTTCAAGTTGCCTGTCAACTTATGTCGACCCCACAAACTTCACAGGATTTTCTTAGGCAAGGAATACTCAAAGGTGGTTTCACCAGTTCATTCTTCTGAAATGTAGCTTACAGCATTTACCATTCATTGGCAGTCTCCCATGCAAGTACTAACCAGAACTGACCCTGCTTGGCATCTGGTGCCTTTAGAATATTTACCAAAACCCAATTTAAAATTGAATGTAGGCATTTAAAAAAAAATGGGAGCCAGCATGGTATAGTGGTTTGAGTGTTGGACTAGGACTCTGGAGACCAGAGTTCAAACTCCCACCTGACTATGGAAACCCACTGGGTGATCTTGGGCAAGCCACACCCTGTCAGCTTCAGAGAGAGGTAAAGGCAACCTTCCCTGAACAAATCTTGCCAAGAAAACACTGTGATAAGTTCACCTTAGGGTTGCCATAAGTCAGAAAAGACTTGATGACACACAAAAACAAAAATGAAAACTCAGTATACTTAAAAGCAGACAATCAAGGAGCTGGTGGCTAATCTAATTCAGGTATCATAATAAGAAAGGTTCTCTGCTTAGTCTCAGGCCCTTTCCACAGCTTACCTTCTCATGCTGCTGGAGTGTGGGCCTTGCATGAAAGGCCTGGGCAGGCAGCTTTTGCAAGCCTCCTGCTTCCCTGCTGCTTGGGCTCCGCAGCTCCTTTCTGCTCCCTGGAGAGCCCTGCCCGTGCCCCGCCCCTTCCTTCTGCAGTGCAGCCTGGGAGTTGTAGGCTGCACTGAGGAGAGGAAGCATGACAGGCCCAGCTCCAGAGGCTCCGCACTGCAGGTGAGTGTGGCCCAGGCCCATGAGCCTTGCGCAAATGCGGCTTATTTTTGGCTGAAAGCCGAAAATAAGAAAATTTGCAGGCCTTGAGCGCGGCGGAAATGGGAGTGCGTCATGCAGACCACTCCTGACATCTACGCAACACTCAAAGGGCCCTTTCGCTTGTACACTGCCATGCAAAAAGGGCGTCAGACACGGCGGGATATATTGTGTTAGCATGTTAGATTTTGACTGGTGAAACTGTTATTTATATCCCCACTCATCTAGGAAGCTCATTAGATATCTTTAGGCCACTGCTCATTCTCACTTTGACAAACTCACAGAACTATTGTGAAGACAAAAATGGGATAAATCTCAGACAGACATGTGAGAAATAAAACAAATCAGAGTAGGTAACCAAGTGGCTACTCAACATAGTAATTCAAGCTAGAGACAGCTTTTACCTCGAATGTAAGAAAGGCGAAATCCCTGAGCCTGCCCTGAACTTGATGAATCTGAGTGAAAAAATATCCAGATGTGATCCCTGGCAGAGATGAAAGAAGGTGGGATGAAGGAGCCACAGACTCTGTATTCTTCCCGCTTGGAAGATGGGCCAATCATTAGCCAGTCTACTGAACATTTGGGAGAGTCCTCCAAATCAAAGTTCTTAAAACTGCCAAGAAAAAAAAGGGGTGTGTGTGAAAAGAGTATGACTTACTTTCAGAGAAACACACCTAAGAAATGCACCATGGTGAGTGGAAAGAGACATTTAATCCAGTTCTCTGAGACCTTCCATGCAGAATGCACATCACTAGGATTTCACAGTCACCTTAAGGACAAACTATGAGATGGCACTGCTGCAGAAAGTACATAGTGGTAGTCACTCCTTCACTGATCAATCAGCACAATATCTTCACCATTATTCCATGAAGCATGTGGCTCTGATGTGAATAGAGCAGCCAGACCGCTCCAGCTTCTGGTTTGAAAATTTAAATAAGCTATCCAAGAGCTGTGGGGACAGAACGAATGGTTCTTCAAAGGTCAGACTAAAATGCAGAGTGCATTTACCATCCAACTGACATCAAAGCCACTGCACTTATTGTAGCCTTGTTGCTTTCAAAAACTCAAGGAGCAAGTGAACTGGGGACAGAACACTGAAATGTACAAAAGATTTCTGGTAGGCTTCTTTGCTTGTTTTTATTTTTACTGTTAGTCCTATAATGTCAGAATTCTGTGCCTGGGAAGACAAAACAGAAACATTTCATAATCCTTCTTCTCATCAATGTACCACTTTGCTTAAAGTTCACGTCTGTCATGTTCGAAGAGCTACCCAGGAGCCTAATACAAACTGCACAGCTGCTATCATTGGAAAGAGAAGTCAGATGTAGTATTTTCGCTCTTCATGCCAACTAAAGGGCCTAAAAAATAAAGAGTGACCTTAGCCACTATTAAAATATCTTCTACCAATTAGTCAACAAAAATTCCTTTGATTAATCAGTCATTAAAACCTAGACAAAAGGTTCCAGCCCTAAATCAAATGTCTGAGAAACAGCAAAAGCTGGAAATCTAACTTTCCTCCACTGCCAACAAACACAATAGAGGTCCAGGGGAAACAATTATGAATATCATCAATACAAGCAACAGTATCAGCCAATTAGAACAAGAGAAATCACTGCTGTTTTGTTACTTTCTCTCAGTGAGGGCAGACTATGAACACAGCTGAAGCCTTAATTGGCTCATTAAAAAGGCTCAGCTTAACTGTTTAGAACAAGAGTATGGGAAGTCAGAAAGCCTTGGTTATATTCCCAGCTCAGTTACTGGCATGATGTATAACCTTATGCTAGGCACAATGGCCTGAATTACAAGGCTCAGTGCCTTCTTCTGAAGACCACAGGAACAGGTATCAAAGACAAGTCAGGTAATCTCTGTGAAAGAGGTACTGGGCACTTAATTGATGTTCATTTGGGCAGGTACAGTAAAATGAACCAGCCTTCCTTTCTCTCTAACCTTCCAAAGGGGACAACAGTATGTATTGACTTTTATAGAATCATAGAATCATAGAATAATAGAGTTGGACGAGACCACAGGGACCATCCAGTCCAAGCCCCTGCTATGCAGGAACACCCATCAAAGCATTCCCAACAGATGGCCATCCAGCCTCTGCTTAAAAAACTCCAAAGAAGGAGGCTCCACCATACTCTGAGGCAGCATATTCCACTGCTGGACAGCTCTGACTGTCAGGAAGTTCTTCCTGAATATCAGGTGCAATCTCTTTTCCTGTAGTTTGAATCCACTGCTCCTTGTCCTAGACCCTTTTCGCACCTTATCTTTTTGTGGTGCTGGGGTGCAGGGCTCGCGTGAGCAGCCTCCAAAGAGAGACTCTCGCTTCCCTGCTTCTTCGGCTCCGCATGAGCTTCCTGCTTGCGCAAGAGTCCCGCCTCTTCCTTTCACAGTGCAGCCTGGGACCTCCCAGGCTGCACTGAGACAGGAAGCATGACCAGCCCAGCTCCCGAGGCTCCGCACGCAAGGTAAGTGCACGCGGGGCCCTGGAGCGATGCGCAACCACGCAGCATTTTCGGCTTCAAGCCGAAAATGAAAAAATGCGTGCGCGGTCCGCATCAGGCCCTTGAGCATCACGCAAATGTGAGTGCGTCGTGTGGACCACTCCTCACATGTGCGCGACGCTCAGGGGGCCCTTTCGTATCGGAAATGCCGTGCGAAAAGGGCCCTAGTCTCTGGAGCAGCAGAAAACAAGCACGCTCCCTCTTCGATATGACATCCTTTCAAATATTTAAACATAGCTATCATGTCCCCTCTTAACTGTCTCTTCTGCAGACTAAACATACCCAGCTCCCTAAGTTGCTCCTCATGGGGCATGGCTTCCAGACCCTTCACCATTTTGGTTGCTCTCCTCTGGACACGTTCCAGCTTGTCCGTATCCTTCTGTTTCATCCTACCTAATATTCTGGTTTGTGAGCTTGCTATTGTTCCTGTTATATAGAAGAATTTTTTGAGGTCTGGTGTCACAAACCTGTGGTCTGTCCCACCTTGCTGGATTGCAACTCCCATCAGCCCCAGTCAGTACAGCCAGTGATGAAAGATGATGAGACCTGCAGTTTGACAGCATCTAGGGAGTCACACATCCCCCACGCCTACTGTAAGTGAAGAACCCAGAGAATTGTTTCCAATGTCCAGTTACAGCTCCAGTTTATTAATCTTGCTCCTTGAAGTCCACACTTTTGCACTATGAAAGTAGCCAAAAACCTTTAGATATTACTTCATTGTTTTGCAGAATTGATCTATATCTTGTAAGAAAGGAAGCATGTAACTATACTAAGACCATTTCTGCATTACACTGTTATAGTACTATTATTCCACTTTCAACATCCTATGGAATTCTAGGGTTTGTAGTTTACTGAGGCCAAAGAGCTCTCTAGCTGAGAATTCTAAATGCCCCTCCCTAAACTGCAAATCCCAGGATTCTACAGGATGCTGAAAGTGGAATAATAGCACTGTAACAGTGTAATGAGGAAATGGCCTAAGAAAGGAATGTTTGTGAGTTTACACTTTTTTAAAAAAAAAACTATTTATTGATTTTAACACTAAGAATTCACTATCAAAATAATATATATGTTCAAAAAAGAAGAAAAGAAGAGAAAAAAGACATCTAACTAAACCCAATAGGGCTTTGATCCCCCACCATCCTGACTGTAATTGAAAAAAGAAAAAGAAAAAAAAGGTATTATTCTATCATTACAGATCTAAGTAAATAATCCTTCTAAAATTACTAATAACCACAACCACAGATTATTACATCATTAGATTTCTTATTGCTCAAAAAGTCCATAATAATTTTATACTTATAAACAAGAAACAATGTTTGATTTTCTCACTAACAAGAGCATCTAAGACGTAACAATGCAATACATTAACTGACTGCATTTCGTTAAGTGACTGCATTATTATATCCTACACGTTCTCCTTAACAGGTGAATTTTGTTAGATAAAGTAGTCTAATATATTCTGAGCTAGGTAAACTTTGAACCAATATGTCTCTTCCCAAGTTGTTATCTTAGACTTCTCATCCAAGCTAATGGGCAGGTGTATGTTAAACCTTAGTGAAGAGCTAGGTGGGCAGAGAATTGGGAACTGGTGCCCCACAGATACTTAAGACTTCTCTCCCAAAGACACTTGAGTCTTATTGCACAGTTAATTCAGTACCTTGTATCTGCTAATTTGCTGGAATGTTTTAGAGGAGATATATCCCCAATGGAGAAACTGGAACAAACCAAAACCTGCTTACATAGTCTCAGGACTGCCAAATCAAAAGAAAAGAATAAAGAATCTGTGAAATATTTTGCAATATCCTACACCATGGTTTAAATGTTTTGAACAGGTACTTCAGCACACATTTTCTCCTAACCTCTTCTACAAGCTCCCATTCCTACCCGCCCCACCAGTTTCAAGACATGAGGTAAACCATGGCTGTGCAAACCATAGCTTACCTTCAAATAAAATTGGAAACTATGGCTTGCATGGGACTTCAAACTCTCGTTGATTTATTTAGCAAATAATTTATTACTAAAATGTTTGCTTAACACCTCTTGGCCTGTCCAAGTAAACTATGTTTTTTATGCAAACTAGAATAGGAAGGGAGGGAAAAAGGGGAAGAAGGGAACATGGAAGCTTGAAGACAGTTCATGATTGCCAATCCATATTTACCAATGAAGTGGTCCTCTGTTTCTAAGGTTGATTTTGACTCTGTTGCTCTCTTATCAGCACACCCTATATAACAGAGGTTTTCTGAAACTAAAAACAACCTCTTAATTTCTGTGAGGGAGGTGGAAAATAAACTATTTTCACACAAACTTTTTTCACAGTTGGCCTACCACACTTGAACTAACATAATGTTTTAACAAATGAGTTACATCCCCCCCCCGTCATCCATCCTACCTAATAGTTATCACATCTCCACGATCACCTTGAATGTACCAGCTGCAGTTGATGGCTGGAGGATAGTTTAGTGGCCAAGAAGGGCTGTATATGACCCCGCGGCGTTCAGTATGCTGTTCTAGTTTTCCACTGCAAGCAGCTATCAAAAGCAACAAAAAATGCTAAATGTTAAAAGTTAAATGTATATTTTATCACAACAGCTGTCACTGCTCTTTATAAATTATTGGCAGTGTTACCTTTCATTACCCTTTTCTGCCCCTTCTGCTTTACTGAACTATTTGGTTTTCTGGATTAAATGCAGCTCAACAGACATCTTCTAGGAGAGAATCAATAGCTCTAAATGAGTCTGCCAAAAGAACATGATAAAGACTTTGCAGTACCCTGCTCTGAGGAAAAGGTGATGCGGAAACCCTCAGACTTATTAGCAACCAGAGCAAAATCAGAACCTAAAATAAGGAACTAACACAATGTTTCAAAAGCTGAGATCCAGAAAAGTGAATACTTTGTCCTCCTTGTTCTAGAGAGACACACTTTTTTTAAACATTTCAGTATTTAGAAACACATTTAAAAAAACATTATTATAGGCAGCAACAGATCTGTTCCCCTGACTTTTTGTCTTTTGGATTAAGCTGCCCTTAGTCATAGAGTATGAAGAAAACAGGGGTTCAAACACTGTGATGCTATAGGAGATTATGAAGCCAAATACTGACCACCTGTCATATCCAACCCACTGGGGAAGCAATTAACCTTCTAGATTTTACTACTTGATTAGGATTGCCAAATATGAGTGTGGAGCAGTTAAACACCTAAGAAGCTATGAAACTAGGCTAGTTAACAGAATCCCTCTTACTAGGGTCCTTTTCACACTAAGCTCTTATAGTGCTACTATTCCACTTTCAACACCCTATGGAATCCTGTGATTTGAAGTTCGGGGAGGGGCATTTAGAATTCTTATCCAGAGAGCTCTTTGGCCTTAGTAAACTACAAACCCCAGAATTCCACAGGATGTTGAAAGTGGAATAAGAGCACTATAACAGTGTAGTGCAGAAATGGCCCTACATCACAAGCTATCACAAAGTCAAGTTAACAGATGTTCTAAAACAAGCATGGCAAAGTATGGCTTGCTCACTTTATATGTTACACAAAAGCCATTTTTGTGACTCATGCACCACTCTGGACCACCACCTCATGCCAAATCTGGAAAATTTTGGCCAGCCTATTAGCAGTTGCCTACTCTTGTTCTAAATCATCCTCAAAACAACAGCTACCAGGGCATCTCACGTACAACACAATCCTATGCGCCTTCACTCAAAAGTGAGTCTTGTAGAATTAAAAGCCTTTTCCTTGCCAGCTAAATGCTTGCAATAAAAAAATACATTCAATGCCATCAAACTAAAATATACGAATTATTATATACAACAGAAAACAATATACAAATAAATGCAATATAATATAACAGGTCCTACTACATTTGTCCTTTCTGAAAGCTCTCTCTGCTCACCTTTTATTACATTTTTGTTCTGCAACTGCTTAAGGCAGTATACAGTAGCCTCTCCACTTTTACAAGGGTTCAAGTGCAGAAAAGTGGAAAAAACGTTAACAATCGCCCCCCATTCCCCTTCCCATTCACATCCAAGGGTCCCCTGGTGCACACACCTTCCTTCTCCACACCCAGGCAAAAGGCAAGGGAATGGGGGAAGAAGGCACAGGCATACCTTTCTTGTCCGCACACAGTGCTATCCCTCCCATTCCCTTGCCTTTTGCCTCAGCATGCCTTCTCCATGCCCAGGAAACAGGCAAAGGAATGGGGGGGGAAGCACTTGTGTGTGCCGTCCTTCTCCACGCGCAGTGCTTGCCTTTTGCCCTCATGCAAAGAAGGAAGGCACATGCAGGCAAAGGAATGGGAGGAGGAGAATTGTGGGGCAGGTGCGGGCACCTTGCAAATAATCAAATGTTCAAAGGTCAAACCCATGAATGTGGAGAGAGGACTGTATACTATTTCCACCACCCCATGCCCATCACTATTCATTTTACCCTCATAATATCCTGTGAGGCAGGCGAAACTGAGAAAGACTGACTGGCAGAAAGCTTTTTGGATGAGGAGAGATTCGAATCTGGAACTCCCCATCCTGATGCTTTCTAGCCACTATACCACATTAGCATTTTAATGCAGTAATCTTTGTTTATTTTATTCTATGTCCCCGTTGGCACGATCATTCTAGCTTTCTCTGTATTTTTGTATTTAAAATGAGCAGCGTGTAACGGCAGGACTCACTATGTATAATGGAAATTTTGTTTCTGAATAGGCAGAGATTAGCTTGACATCACTGATTCAGGTGTAAGTTATACCTGAAAGTAATTATAGTTACTGGGGAAGAAATTCTCTCTTTTCACAGCATTGTAAGGAAAACTTTAAGGAAAGGGCCCTCTAAATCTTGCTGAATGGAAACTTCCATACCTCACTATTGGCACTGAGGGGTAGGGCTGATGGTAGTTGTAGTTCGATCATACCTGGAAGGGGACATGTCTCCCAAGTCTGATTAAGGGAATAATTCCTAATGTTTCTCTGTGACATCAGAATCACTACACAATTTTCCAGTTCTTTAAAAGACACATTTGTTATCATAACGTATTTTACTACAATCTCTCCTAACATAGAACCCTCCAGATGTGTTGGTCCTGCTGGCTTGATGGAAGCTGTAGTCCCACACAATTAGAGAGCACTAGACTTGAGAAGACAAGTTTACCAGAAATGAGAACTCAACTATCAGCAAGAAAATGAAACTAAAGGACCAGTGGGAAAGAGAGTTACATCTTACCTAGTGAAGGGACGGCACTTTCAATTTTCCCAGACAAGAAGAGATTCACTGTTTTGAAAACAAAAAGTAAAATGTGATTTCTTAAAAACAGATTATAGTGGAGGCATCAACAGTAGGTCTGCTGCAGTAAATATATGACAAAATACACTGGAAAAATGTATGTTCTTCCAGCAAGTTCGAAATTTATCTTGTAATTCAGTTATACTCTTCATTTTCTTCTCATTTCCTTAAGAAAATAGGAATGTAGCTGAGTTTAAAGTATTTAAGATCTAACAGATCATGACAGAGAAGAGAGGAGAGGGGTAATAATTCAAAAGCTATCCATTTGACGCTGCAAAGTCCTAAAACATTTAGCAGGCAGTAAGCCTCTCTTGACACTACAAAGTTTTCTTCTGAGGAAATGCACAGATGTGTTGCACATGGTTAAACTACTGAGCTGATCTACTGAACATGAGGAGAGTGCAGTAGACAAAAGTGTGAATGTGAACTGTGACTTGGTCAGTTCTTCATTTAAGAATCTCGTATCTGCAGTGAACTCTAAAGGTAGACTTAAGACTACTGTTTTCACACACCAACTGCAGTATGATCACAATAATGCTTGGCTATTTCACATGTAAGGATTAGGGACATCATGTATGTGAAGGGCTTTGAACATTCAGAAAGGAAAATAGTATATAAATCCTAATTTTTAAAGAGAGAAAAAATTAGTAACAGTATTGTAGCCCTGGTTTATAATTATATTCAATATTTGGAAGCTGTCATCTGTGAAAACAAAAGCAACAGAAGTAAACAATCCTGTTTCATACATGCAACATCATCCATAGCAAGTTATCAATATCTTAATAAGGGACAGACTCTATTCATAGGCTGTGTAACTAACATCTGCCCTTATGCTTCCATACAAAAGCTTTAAAAGATGGAAATCTTATACAACAGCATGTAAAATCCACAACACTATCTGCTGAGATGAACAGGTTGCTTACCTGTAACTGTGGTTCTTTGAGTGGTCACCTGTGCCCTCACACAATGGGAATCTTCATGCATGTGCAGTAGCTTTTCAGAAAGTTCCAGAGCTGAGCAGCTTGGCGGGAACCCCTCCCCCATATGGTACTGAGCATGCTCAGTCCCGCCAAACTAACGGTCTCTCCTCAGTTTCGAAGTCCGCTGAGGCAAGGACCTGAAAGAGGGGAGGCTGGGCTGGTGTGTGTGAGGGCACAGATGACCACTCAAAGAACCACAATTACAGGTAAGCAACCTCTTCTTGTTCTTCATGGTCTCTGTGACTCACACAATGGGAGATTGAGTAGCTTGCCGTTGGACGGTGGGTCAGGTCCTACAGGATCGAAGACAGCACCGCACGACCAAAGCAAGCATCATGCCGGGCCCAGCAGAAAAGGTGGTAGTGGCGGAAGAAGGTCGAGGGCCATGACCAGGTAGCCACACGACAAAGAGAAGAGCTGCTGACAAAGCCATGGCCCTTGTGGAGTGGGCACGGAGCGGAGGGGCTGGCGGGCGTTGTCCCACAAGTTTGTAGGCTAGGTGAATTGTCTGGACAACCCACTTGGAGAACCACTGAGTGGACACCTTGTGACCCTTCCGGCAGCCACCATAACAGATGAAAAGCTGTGGAGTCTGTCAGAAGGTCGAGGTCTGTTGTAGGTAGAAGGCTAGAGCCCGACGCACGTCAAGCGAATGGAGTGAGGGCTCGAGAGGCAAAGCCGGATCAGGATAGAAGGTAGGAGGTAGGTAAGATGACATCTTGATTCAGATGGAAGTCAGAGATGACCTTGGGAAGGAAGGACAGATCTGGACGCAAAACCGCTTTGTCTCAATGGAACACCAGGAAGGGTTCATCGGACCGTAGTGCGGTCAATTCTCCTGCCCGCCTGGCCGAAGTGACAGTGACCAGAAAGGCCGTCTTTATGGCAAGGAGACGGTCATCAGACGTGGCCGTCAGTTCGAAAGGATGGCGCATAAGCTGAGAGAGAACAAGCGACAATGACCAAGGAGGGAGTGGCGGAGAGACAGGAGGGCAGAGATGTTGAAGCCCTTTAAGGAATTGCTTGACAGTAGTGTTCTGAAAGAGGGCTGTGGAAGGAGTACCATGTGGCTGGTAGGCTATGATGGCCAAGAGGTAGACCTTCAGAGAGGAGAAGGCGAGGCCCTGTTCCCTCAGCTGCAACAGGAAATGCAGCACTGTTGACAACGGAGCTGGAGAGGATGCCTCACTTCAGGTATCCGCGAATGTCCGCCACTTGTACTCGTACAGTCTACAAGCGGACTCCTTCCTGGCAGCCGTGAGGACAGCTTGGATGGCAGGAGAGTCTAGAAGGTTATCCTCCAAGCGTGGAGACACAGGAGAGAAAGGTCTGGATGAAGCATGCGACCGTCCGAATGGGAGAGGAGGTCTGGTGTGCAATGTAGTCGCATCTTGCAGCCCCGAGCAGCAGTGAGGAGGGGACTGGCCAGTACGGGGCTACAAGGAAGGTGTTCGCCTTGTCCCACAGGAGCTTGGCTAGCACTCGGCCGAGGAGTGGAAACGGAGGAAAGATGTAAAGAAACTCCCTATCCCAAGGGAACTGGAATGCATCGCCGAGAGAGCCAGGGCCCAGGCTGGCTCTCAAGCAATAATGGCGACACTTCTTGTTCTGATTGCTCACAAAGAGATCGATGGACGGAGTGCCCCAACGGGACACTATCTGCTGGAAAGCAGCATCCAAGAGGGACCATTCTTGGTGACACGCCATGTCCCTGCTCAGCGTGTCCGCTATCACATTGTCCCGTCCCGCTCGGTGAACCGTCATGGGGTGCACACGCAGCGGGACACACCAGTCCCAGAGGCGTAGAGTCATGTGGACCAGAGTGGAGGAGTGGGTGCCTCCTTGCCTGTTCACGTAACAGACAGCTGTCATATTGTCTGACAGGATCTGGACTGTCTGTCCGACGATCAGGTTCTGAAAGGCCTGCAGGGCTTTCAGGATAGCTATGAGCTCCAACGCATTGATATGAAGACACGTCTCCAGGCCCGCCCAGTATCCCTGAATGGTGAAACAGCCACAGTGGGCTCCCCAGCCGAGCAGGGAAGCATTGGTCGTGATAGAAAGTGTCGGGCGGGGTTCAACAAATGACATTCCCGGAGACAGCCACCAGCGGAGGGAATCTCTGACAAGGCAGGGAACCTGCAGAAGGCGATGTTGGTCGTTGACAAGAGGGTCGAAGGCCCGGAAAAACCAATGCTGCAGAGGGCAAGCACAGAGGGGGGACAAATAAATGACCGCCATCATGGCTGCCATATAGCCCAAGAGCTGTTGAATCCTTTGGGCAGTAATGGACGGGGCGTGCAGGATGGCAACGGCGGCCTGGCGCAGTGTCCAAGCACGCTTCACCGGCAGGAAAGCCCTGGCGGAAGCGGAGTCCAGGGTGGCTCCAATGAAGTCCAGGGTGCGTGAAGGCTCCAAGTGGGACTTTTTGGGGTTCACCCTGAGGCCGAGATCTGAGAGGAAGGAGAGGGAGAGGTGAATGTCCTCGTACAACTTTTGCTTGCAGAGCGCCACCAGTAACCAGTCGTCCAGATAGGGAAACACCATAACACGTTTCACGTGGAGATAGGATACCACAGGGCTAAGCATTTGGTGAAGACCCTGGGGGCGGTGGACAGGCCGAACGGCAGGACCTTGTATTGGTAGCAGACGCCGTTGACTGCAAACCGGAGGCACCTCCTGTGTTGGGGCCGAATTGCGATATGGAAGTAGGCGTCTTGTAGGTCGATAGAGGCGAACCAGTCCCAACGCCGCAGGAAAGGCAGGATGGAAAAGAGAGTGACCATCTTGAATTTCCGGGGGAGGATGTAGGAATTCACCCCCTGAGGTCCAGGATAGGTCAGAGGGTGCCGTCTGACTTGGGCACTGTGAAGTACCGGGAGAAGAAAATGGTGGAACTGGCCGAGGGCGGCACCTCCTCTATGGCCCCTTTAAGGAGCAGGGACTCAATTTCCTTGAGGAGGGCTGGACTGGCAGGGGTGGCGTAGAAGACGCCTAGAGGTGGAATACTTTGAAACTCGATGGCATAACCAAGACGGACGATAGAAAGAACCCAGGAGTCCGAAGTGATCTTGCACCAGATGTTGAAATGGCGAGCCAGACGAGGGGTTGTGGAGAGATGGACCGGCAGATGGAACAATGGTAGAGGCGGCGACTTGGAAGGGAAGTCAAAAGCGGGACTTAGTGATAGAGGAGGACTTCTTGGAGGGTGGTTGGCGCTGTCTGAAGGAGTGTTGGGCTGAAGCTGGAAGAGGAGTCTGAACAGACACATGGTGAGGGGAGCATGATCTATAAGATTAGGCAGAGCGCCTCCATGAGGAGCATGACAAAGATGGTCTCCTGGACTGAGGAGTGGGATGGAAACCCATCTCCTTAGCCGTGAGGCGAGCCTTCACTAGGTGTTCCATGGCCTCATCCGTGGTCGCATGGAAGAGCCCTTGGCCATCAAAGGGCAGGTCCTCAATCCTCTTCCTGCTGTCCTCTCCAAGCCCAGCAGAGTGAAGCCACACAAAACGGCAAAGGGAGACAGCCCCCATAATCACCCGCACTGCACCCTCAACAGCATGGCAAGAGGACAGGATCTGCTGGTTAGAGAGAGCCACCGACTCATTGTAGAACTGGATGGCATTAGTCCTATGGTCGTCCGGCAGATGAGAGAGCAGAGGAAAGAACCTGCCCCAGATGTTCCTTTGATAGGCAGCCAGGCAAGCCTGAGTGTTCAAGATCCTGGCAATCAGCAAGGAAGCAGAGTAGAAGTGACAAGCGAAGGTGTCCAAACAGTGGCCCTCGCAGTCTGGAGGTGTCATGTGAGCCCTCTTGCCTCCCTTTGTTTGAGAGGACTCGACAACTATCGAGTTCGGCGTGGGGTGGTTAAATAAAAAGTCGACATCCTTCTTCTGGGTCCAGTAGAGATGCTCCAGGCGGTGACAGATCAGCTGGAGCGAAGCTGGCTGGGCCCAGGGATGTTTTAACACTGCCTGCAACACAGGGAGGAATGGAATCAAAGTCGTGGAAGGAGGCCAAGTGTCGGCATAATGGAACACTGGGTCCTGTACCATCGGAGCGGGTCCAGAAATGTCCAGGCCAAGAGCGCTGGCCATCCTGACCAGGATGTCTGTAAACTGCTTGACATCCTCAGGAGCCGAATCGGAGGTTGGGTCCCCAAAGGCCAATGGTGGAGAGGTATGGGAGTCAGGCATGGAATCTGCCAAATCACTGTTGGAATCATAAGAGACAGAGAACCAAGATGGAGACCAATGTGATCGGGGTTGATCCAGTACTGGCGCGGAGGGAATAGCCGGCGGAGCAGTAGCAGAGACTGGGAATGCGACTGGGGCCGGTATTGTAGCTGGTACTGGTGGCGATATAGACACCGTTACCGACATCGGTGCCGAGGACATCAGAAGAATGGGCGGGATCGGGGCAACAACAGACTGTGTCGGTACTGACGCCGTTAGAGATGTTGCTAGCCTAGATGCAGGGTGGGTATCCGGCGGAGGCCGAGACACCGTTGCCGTCACCCGAGGGGGCGGTGAGATTGGTCTTCGGTGAGGCGACCGGTCATGGGACCGGCAGTGGGCTGGAGAGCGCCGGTAATATGGAGACCAGGACCAAGAGCGGGTCCTTGAGTGTCGGTATCGGGAGGGGCGTCAGTAGTGAGACGCAGAAGAGCGCGATGGAGAGCGGGAATGCCGCAGACAGTAGGGAGACCAACAACGGATGTCAGGATGCTATGGATCACGATAGGTCGGTGAGTAAAAATAATAGGAGCCAGGTTGTTCTCTCCAGAGGTGCTCATGGCCGTATCGAGTAATGTAAGAAGCCAAAGAGAAAGGTCAGTCGAGCCTCGCCCATGAAAGGTCACAGGCTCCACGGTAACCATAATCTCGATGACGCATCTCTATTGCTGTGTCCTGGAGAGCGCGCCACACTAGACCGAGGGCAATCACGGGAAGGAGCCCGAGGAGTGTCCAGATGAGATGGACAGTCCAACTCGGGGCTGGCAGGAGTAAGAGTCGGAGGGAGCGGAGTTTGTATACTCGCTTCTCCGTTCTGGGCCGATGTGACCGGTGGAGACACAAGCGGCGAGGGTCAGTGCCCCGACTCCAAAGTCAAGTCAACAGCCAGCGGGACCAAGAGCACCGGGAGCTGGACATCGTCATGCTCTGGAGAAGGGTCGGGAGCGTCCTCCTCTTCCACAGTAGCCATCGAAGGCTGCGTCGGGGGGGGGTCAGTAAAGGAGCCGGCTGATGGCCTACAGGAAAAGGAGAGCGGCGCTTCTCCTTCTTCTGCTTCTCTTTAATGGAGGACTCAGCAAGGTGGGACAAGGCTCACTTACGCTGAGCTACAGTGGGAACCTTGAGAGGTTGAGTGGAAGCCAGTTGCGAGTCAGAAGAAGCTTCTCCAGAGGAGGAGGTGATAATTGGCATCCTGGAGAGCTTCGGAATCCTCAGTAATGAGGAGATTGGAGGCAAAGTTGTTAAGGACAATATCGGTATCGGTATCAATATCGGAGCGGTCGGTACCGATGAGGTCGATACCGGTGGCAAAATCGGGGCCTCAAAGAGGGTGTTGATGAAGGCCTCGAAGGCCCCAAGGAGAATGCTGAGCCATGGAGGAGGTGAAAAGGGCAGTATTCGAAGCCGCCTGTTCCTTTATCCGAAGGGCTTGCTCCCAACAATAAGACTTCAACTGCGAGGCTCTGTTTCTCAGGGTTTGAGAGGTGAAGTCCCTACAGATAAGAACACGCCTGAACGTTATGGGCCTCTCCGAGGCAGAACGGGCACTCAGAGTGGCCGTCAGACAGGGAGACCTTGCGACCGCACACACACAACTTAAACAACGATGACATAGAAAGGGGGAAGAGTCCTTACAGTCTTTTTTGTTGGAAAACAAGATAGTCGAAGAATGAAGAAAAGCAAACTGCTCAGCAAGGAAGCCTTCCAAGCTGCTAACAGGTCGGCAGACGAAAAGAAACTGAGGAGAGACCGTTAGCTTGGCGGGACTGAGCATGCTCAGTACCGGATGGGGGAGGGGTTCCTGCCAAGCTGCTCAGCCCTGGAATTTCTGAAAAGCTGCTGTGCATGTGCGAAGATTCCCATTGTGTGAGGCACAGAGACCACGAAGAAGAACACACTAACACAAACAAATGGAGTCTGGATTATAACTCAATATCTTCTTATAACAAAATGATCTGCCATGCCAGTTACTGACCAGTAGGATACAAAAGAATGATGATCGCTCTGTAATGCCAACTCAAGAGTATATGGACCACTAAAAAAAGAAGCCAATAAGTTGGAAACAACTTGAAGGTACATAACAAGAACAATTTAGGTCAAAACGGCTCCTGCATTTAAATACAATTTACAGACCAGTAACTGTTATTTTGCTGTTGCAGGAAAAGCAACAAATCTAAAGGAAACTTAAAGTCTAAGAGCTGGATCCAGATTTATTCATAATTATCGGATGAGATCCATTGGCCTATTGAAATACCTTCACTAATAATCACTAATTGTCTCATTTAATTCAACAATTCAGTTCTCTAAGCATAGCTGAAACTGGATCCACAAACAGTAGCATATTTACTGTGGCACAAGATTTCATGGAGTGGAACCTACTTAATGAGATGTATTACCCTCAGCTGACAATTACATATTACACATATGGATACAGACTAGAGGAAAGAAATGGTAAACAGCAAGGACAAAAAGCCATGAAATGCATAAAGTAACAAGAAAGTGTCTGTGACTTTGTAAAGCTTTTAAAATAAGCATAGACACCAGGTGACAACATAACTGTCCTAGCTTTGCATATTAATTATCCTGCAGAAAGAGAGGAAACTATTGCCTCAATTCAAGTTTAAACTAACCGATCTGAATTCTTGATTACTGATGAAGCACCCTCCAAGAAATACTCTCATTTTATACATGTTCTGATAAGCTAAAATAGACAACATGCAATGACTAAAATTGCCAAAGGCATGTACTTGGGAAAACAGTATAAATCCAGTTCAAAAGTCACATTTCGATCCTTCAAAGCATGCTCTAGAGGATCACAAATGAGCCACATGTTCACTTGCTTCCTCCTCCTTGTTTGTAGATCATCTACTCCCTTCCTTGGTTTATTCTAACTGTAGTTTGATTTTGACATCCAAACAGAGCAACCTTAGATTAGCAACAACCAGGTATTGCCTCCAAACTATGGCTTGCAAGTTTATGATAACTTTTGAAAACAATTCCAGATTAGCTTGGACATCACCTAACTATCAACTGTTTCCAAGCACTTCAAATGTAAGGTGGGGAAAAGTAAAGGCAAATACCTAGAACAACTGAGCCAGGGGACTAGCAACAACTAAGGCTCTACTGCTTACTAAACTAAGATGTTTTGCTAGGATCTCCAAGCAGTCAAGACATCACTCTACAGGCAGTCCTCCACTTCATTATAACTAACCCCATGCCATTACTTCAAATTAACAGAGTGTTATTATAATGCTACTACGGAAATCACAATTTTCATTTTTAATACAAGGAGGCTTGTTTCCCAAAAACAGCATTTCCAAAGAAATAGCAAAAGAGGTCTTTTCTTTTTGTAAAGGTGACTGTAGTTACAGAAAATCTTGATCAAACACTGATATAGGTATATCCACATCCATTAATCCAAGGACAGGCAGCCCACAGAATTTTGCTAATATTCTGTTAAAACATCCTGTGTCATGGCCTTCCACACAATAGTTTTTCATTAAAACCTATTATTATTATTATTATTATTATTATTATTATTATTATTTACAGAATTACTTTTATATTCATAGATATTCCAAGGCTTTGGCATAAATATGGCGACAGGGCAAACGGGGGAGAACTGATGCAAATATCCTGTGTGTTGTTTCTTCCGACCTGCAGAAGATCAAAGATTAGAAATTTGCCCATTTCTAACATTACAAGAAAGATTTTCACTTTTGCATTTCCATGCTGCCAACATATCTCAGGCATAAAGTTCAAGGTTCTTTTCCAAATGTCTTTTCCAAAAGGAACATAACCATTCAAATAACAGCTTCGTTTCAACTTTTCCCATTCCAATTCTCTCTACCCACCACTTATCTGTCAGCGCTGTATATAGGGGGTATTTATTCAGCCTTCATCAACAGAAAAGGCAGGCCTAAAATGATTAGTGTACATTAATTCCCCAAACGTAAGTTCCATTGATTTCTTCCATCCTAATGTATCTTTCCCTTGGAGGACAGAAGTAAGAAACATTAGGAACTTGCTACCAGTTACTTGAAAGCCTTTTCTTAAAGACAAATGCACTGTTAAGAACTACAACAAAACAAAATCAGTGGCTGATAATGCTAAATTTATTGCATCTGCATTTCATAACTTAAAACCTTCTGTGAAAGTAAAATGAGAGAGAATAATGTAGGGCAACAGGGAAGATGAGAGGTGGAACACAGCAATGAAAACAGCAAAAAAAAAAAACAGAATTTTTCATCCTGGCAATACTACACTACTATCAGCCAGATGAGAGTACTGTACTGGCTAAATGCCATCTATTCCATCTTGTGTGGCTGATAAGTACATCACTGAAAACAGGGACTATAGTATAAAGTATCTAAATTGGGATAAACATTCAAAGTCTCATCTAAGCAAAACTGTAAGTTCCACTTCTACAGGCATAATGACTTATCTAACCAAGCAGCAAAGACAAGCTGTACCTCGTGAAATTACTATATGTGTGGTAAGATGTACTCATCAACATTCAAAGTTCAATAGACATTAAGAAATTCAGGAACACAAGAAAATCCAGTTTTGTTCACAGATTCTCCAAGATGTGAAAAATGGAAACCTCATTTTTATATTTTCTCCATTATCTTGACTTTCTGGCCAAGCAGATTGCTAGATTTTCCTATCCAGTGACAGAAATCACACCCTCAAGTTGCTTTATAGCACAATCAGACTCAGCAGGATATCCTACAGAATTCAGTCCTGCTTATCTTAAGTAAATCAGCAGCCTCAGCAATATGACAGCTTTTTAAAGTAATCCCCTCCCCCAGTAACCTGGACACTATTTCCATTCTTACTTTTTTTCATACATTTGTGGGGAAAAATATTTTCAGTGTATGTTATGAACATACATACAAAAAAACTTGGTGTTTATACAAAACATTAATGATACCGATAAGAATCTTTTTATTCCTTTCCAGATGTAAGAATCAATTAAGAAAGCTGCACAAACTGCACGGATATGTTTGTAAAATGTGAATCTGAAATGTTAACCTGGAAACATATATACGTTGGCCACTTAGCAAAATACAACAAAATCCACCAAAGAGCTATACCTTCTTCCTTGGCCAACCAAAATGCACAAAATACAGCATGCAAGCTTTCAAAGCTCCATTGGCTTCTTCATCAGGCAAAAGATGTTAAAAATTTCACACAGGAGAAGGAAAGTGACAATGGTAGAGTCACAGGCCTAAATTTTTTCCTCAGACGTCGTTGCTCTTGTAGTTCAGTTAGTCTGCTTTCAGCCTACTTTTCTTTCTAACTAGAGTCTACTAACTTCGCAAAAGCTCCTGCCTCAGGCTGCAACATGGAGACTAGGAAGAGAGAAGTGATCCTTAAGAGTCACAGTTATAAAATAAGCACAGACGGCTAATGCAACAACAGACCACAGTCCGACCGAGCATTTCTATGCAGAGCCTAACCTGGGTGCGGGAGGGCGGGAAACACCCCTATGCATTCACTTAAGCAAACAGAGCTGATGTCATTCCATTCTGCAGCAATGCTCTCGCATGAAGAAAACACACGCGTCAGGGCTGCGGTCACGCACACCGTGTGCCCCCCTTCTGTGTGCCCGGCACAGGCACTCTCGCCCTTCGCACGCGCAAGCCACATCAGTGGGTCCGGGAACGTGTTCCACATGTTTCTCCCCATTTGCTCTCTGCCGGGTGCCACGCGTGGGCATCGCCTCCCATGTGCCCGGTCTGTGTGTCAGTCATTGCCCGCAACACGTCCCCTCCTCTCCAACAGCTCACAGCGCCAGTGGGGGCCGTCAAGGCATCCATCTCACGTACATGCCCGTGGGTTGCTGTCGGGCTGCTTGTTCCTTAGCGTGGGCCAGAATTACTGCCCCATCTAAGTCCAGGTGCCCGCACCCGTTTTGTTACGAGTGGGCAACCAGCAAGACTAAGGGATTAAAGTGTCTGCGGTTACTAAGCGGCTAAGAGGGGGAAAGGAGAGAGAGGAACCCTCTGGATGCCCGCCCCCACTCCGCCGGTTCCCCGGCAGCAGGGCGTCCCTTCCTCCCAGCGCTCTTCGCCCGCAGAATGACTTCGTCCTGCCTCCCCTGCCTGCCCGCCTCCCGCCAAAGGACCCTACCCGGCTCGCTCCATCCCTCTCCTCCAGCCAGCGTCCCGTTTCCCGCCTCTTAAGATATCTTTTTTTCACCGGCGCATCCATTCCTCTGGACTAACAACAACAACGGGGACGCCAAGAACAGCCCTGCTACACCTCCGCTTTCTCTCTCGGCCTCGCCTACGTCTGCGGGATCCGTTCCGCTTGGCCCGGACTCACCCAAGCAGATGGCAGCGAGCGGCCCCAGCGTGCCCGGCGCCCGGAGCTCTGCCGCCGCCGCCGCCGCCGCCGCCGCCTCCATGGCGGCTCCCTCTGCCCTTCGCCCACCGCCGGGGGAGGGAGAGAGGAAGGCTGGCTGCGCCGCCGGCGGCTTTCCTCCGCTCACAGCCGCGCCACCGCCGAGCTCGGGGAGGAGTCGGCGCTTGTCCGGACGGGGAGCGAGAAGAGCGGCGGCGGCGGCACCCCGACCCATCCTTTCGCCATGGCCACCGGCATCGCTTTGGCCGCTCGTCCTGCCACCGCCGCTGGAGGCACAGGGCTGCGGTTGCCTCGGCTCGCCCTTGAGGCCCAACCCTGAGCGACGCGGCGGCTCTGAGGGGCAGGCGGAGGGCAGGGCCGGCCTGGGCGGGAAAAGGGACAGGCGGCGGGCGGCGGTGAAAGTGGGGCGCGGGACCTGGTGCGCCCCCGCCGCCGCCGCCGCCGCCGCCTTCCGTCCCCCTCCTCCTCCTCTGGCTCCGCCCTGCCGTGACGGGCTTAGTTGCGACCCGAGGGGCTCCTCTGCCAGCGCCTCTCTTGTCCTCCAAGGGGCCTGTGAGGGCAGGGTTTGAATGGAGATTGGATTCAACTCCCGAACTTGTTTTATTTTTTTTTCTTTGCATTCTTTCAAGGTCAGTCTTCCTTTATAAATAGGTGAGATAATTTAAGACAATTGCTTCTGAGCATACATGAAGTTCTCTTAATGCTTTATTACTGCTTTATTGCGTTGAGCCAGCCCCCCTCTCTGATTATTATCGCCAGATATCTATTTGACTTTACTTCAAGGTGGCTGTCATCAGGCAGGCTCTCAATGCAGCTTTGTCAACTGTAGCATCAAGGCGTATAGATAAAACGAGTTTCATCCGCTCCCTGCTCCCACTGTATTTCTAAGCTCAATATTGGTTTTTTTAAGGGAGTATCATTACCACTTCACTGGGAAAGTAAAACAAAACTATTAGGAAAAAACCCTCAAAACCAGGGATTCCTTTCTTTAATGTATATTGTTGTGGGTATGTTTTCAAGTAACATAATAAATCACAATTCATTTCATTTAAACCTACACCTTTCCCAATCTAGCCAAACAATTCTCAAAGATTTTATGGGTTGTATGATTGTAAAATCATTGCTGCCTGAATTTTTGAGCAGTAATCTTTAAATTATGGCTCATAACAGTAGTGATACAAACACCCAGCCAAAGTAGTCTCAATTAATTCATTAAGCATAATTATTTATCGTTTCTTCTCCCTGTTTCTTAAAGAGAAATTGTTCATGACTTTGCTGTCTATTGAAAGTTTGTTTTGCTGTTTGAAACTGAAATATTGGTTATTGATTTTAGCTGAATCCATGTTGCTAAATTATTTACAAGATAAAAATTGTGATCTGATCTTTTTCTATTGGGTAGCCTGCTGAAGTTCATGTAAGGTCAGCCACAAAGACTGTAATAATATTAAAAATGCCTTGTTGAAGCAAATTAAGATCCTACTAATCCACTGTTCTATGCAAATAAACAGATACTTTAGCGGTTTAACCCCACACACACACCCAAAAGGTACAGATGTGATTGCTTCCACCCTTGTTCTGTGTCCCATGCCTCTTGTTTTCAAAGGTAAGCTATCTCCCTGTTTATGGCACTTACACTGATCTTTCTTTAAATATATATGAATATAAATAAATATTTATATAAATATACACACTATGATTGGATCCTTGTCATCAACACCACAACATTTAATTAAAATAAATATTATAATTGTTATAATGCAGAATAAAACATATAACAAAAAAAGACTGAGAAGTCTCTCCTCTGCCTGCCACTCACTATATCTCACAAGGTAGGGACACCTAGATGGGAATTTCTGTACAGTACAGAAGATTGTACCTGGGACTTGTGTGGCCTGTGACTGATAATAGTAGCTATGTTCTCCATTAATTTGTCTAATATTCCCTTTTCAGACTATCCAGTGGTTAGGAATTGCATCAGTTTAATCCCAGATTATATGAAGGAGTACCTGAACTTACTACTCATCAGTTTCTGCAGGTGATTCTGAGAACCAGTTTTATTATGCGTTTTATTATAAGATCCTTGAATGTGCAAAGTCAGAACCATCATTGCAGTAATATTTCCAATTTCTATGTATGGTTGTGAAAACTGGGGAGTAGAGAAAGCTGATAGGAAGAGAATCCACTCATTTAAAGTACGCTGCTGCAGGAGTTACATGGGCTGCCCAAAACACAAACAGGTCCAAGATCAAATCAAGCCTGAATTCTCACTTGAAGCCAAAATGACTAAAGGCTGTTTTCATTTGGACATATGAGATAAGTATCTCATTGGGAAATGATGATAATGCTCAGTAAAGTTGAAGGCAGTAGGGAAAACAAGGAAGGCCAGAGCGCAAATCAGTTCATTCAGTCAAAGAATCCACAGGACATAGTTTGGAAGACCTGAGTAGGGCAGTGGATGATCAAGGTTCATGGTGATCCCTCATTCATTAGGTTGCCACAAGTTGAACCTGACTTGATGGCAAATAACAAGAAAATACCATATGTCTGCTTTGCTCCAAGCTGACTGAAGACATTTTGCTGCCTGAAATAAAGGACAGAGTGGCTTCCTTTTCCCAAACAATCGAACTGCATCAGCTGACTAAACTGGCAACTGCATCATACTTCAACAGTGGTAATGGGATTGTGTCCACCATACCTAAGCTAGGTAGCAGGATAGGCTAAGAAGCTCAGAATAGGTTTTATGGCATATACAGAGTTCATGAGGAAAATCAGGCAGGAAACCACTACTGCTGTTCCCCAGGAACTGCTGTCTGAGGTGCTGGACTTAAATAGTCCAGAAATGTTAGTCAAAAAAACAAATCAATCCCCCCCAAAACCCAAGTTGACTTATCCATGGGCCAGAGTAAGTACTGTACCTTAACTCTTAGCAAAAAAAGGAAACATCCCCTTAGTAGAGTGGCAAAAGGTAAGAGCTTAATCTGTCCCAGGAGAATCTAAAAGAAGCATCAACCCCCGCTATTCTCTTTGTTGTAGCACTGCTTCTGGTCTTTTTGAATGCCTGGGCAGGAAAATGGTGGTAGAGGCTCTTTGGCATTTAACCTGAAAGGAAATACTGAGAAAGTAGAGGGGATTGGTGCTTCTTTTAGGTTCTCTTGGGAAAAATTAAGCTCTCACCTTTCGCCACTCTACTAAGAGAAGGGGGTGGTTCTGACGGGAGATGATTTACAACACCAGCAGAAAATCCTCCCCAGATTTTCAGAAGGAGCATAAGGGTTTGTGGTTTTATGTTGTATGCCTTTTTGTTTTAGCCAATTTTGAAATTTGTTGCAACAGAACTCACCACCGTGGTCAGTATTGAGGCATGCTACTGTATATGAGAATCCTCTTTCTACCATATTCATCCAATTCTCGAATTTCTCAAAAGCCTCATTTTTGGTTTTCAGCAGAAACACAAAACTGTACCTCGTATTCCTATCAATGATCACAAAAATATACTTTGACCCACCTTCACTCTCCCAGAATGGACGTGCCAGGTCAGCATTCACAACTTCAAATGGTCTGGTGGTTACAATTCGACTTTCCTTGGCCACAGGATAGGACTTGACCTTTACCTTCTTACAAACAGAACAATTCAAAAATTTGTTACATTTGTTCACCTTAAGATTTGGACGCACTTTAGCTAATTGTGACAATGCATTAAAATTTGCATGGCCCATGACTCTGTGTAAATAATAGGCACACTGATTATGCAGGGCTACATTGGTTACTACTGTTGACACATTTGAATTCTCAGTATTTGGCAACATGTAATATAACCTGTTTCTCTTAACTCCACTGGCACAAGCTTTAGCACCCACACTCACTGTACACTGATTACCTCTGAACAGAGCTTCATAACCATCATTTGTCAGGCATGAGACACTTAACAGACAAGATTTTCTGCACAGAGTACATTGTCACAATTTTTCCCCAAACAAGGCACAAATGCAGCTCCCATTTTTTCAACTGCACTGTGAGCTCCATCAGCCAAGCTCACACTGTGAACAGGAGCCTGCTTAGTGTTTTCAATAGCTTTAGGCAGTTCACCACATGCTGCGTGGCTCCACTGTCTAAAAGCCAGTACCGACGAGCCTTTGTAGCGTCCTCTGCTGCTGCTATAAAAACTCTGCCAGCCTTGGTTGAAGAATCCTTCTTCCCCTAGACTCTCCGTGCCTGGTTTTTCTTTGCTCTGGATCCTTTCGCCTTGCAATCCTTTCTCAGATGCCCCGGCTGTTCACAGAGAAAACAGCGTCTCACATAGCTGCATGATGCAATCTCCTCTCCAGGCGAAGGCAGCACGTGGCTCTCACTTGAATTCCTTGAGGCAGCTCCCACCGCACGCCGTCGTACATCACCGCTGCTTACCTCAGACTCCCGTCTGTCCTACTCTTCTAACACTCTGGACATCACCAGGTCAAGGTTTAACTCTCGCTAAGCCAGACTCTGAAAGCTGTAATGCAGGAAGTCCCAGTCCTGGTTTAAACTACTCAGGACTATGTAACACTTCTGAGCCTCTGCAAACAGCATTCCTCTCACCTCTAGCTCTAGGAAGAGCTTCCTCATCATACCACGGTGAGTCTTTACATCACCTCCCTCAGGGAGATTAGTGTTATACGGTCTCTTAATCCATATTATCCTGGATAAACAAGAGTCTCTTTGGTACACATTTCTCAGTGCCTCCCAAACCTCAGCCGCAGTTTGCTTATTCCTCACGTAGATAAGCTGGCTGGGTTCCATGCTGAGAATGATTGTTGCTTTTGCACGCCGATCTGCCAACAGCCCATCGTCGTCATCATCATCTGGAGGGTTTTCAACAACATCCCACAACTTCTCTCTCACCAGGAGACTTTGTATCATGAGACACCAAGTTCGATAGTTCCTGTCATTCAACTTATCAAAACTGAGCGCTTTGTCTGCAGCCATGTTTGCTTCTACACAAAAACGCAAACCTCTCTCGGCAATACAGACTGAACCAAAAACAAAAGATAAGGATGATCTTTAACACAGTGGTGAGGAAAAACAAAACCAGTCAGGCAATATTGCTGCAGTTTAAAAACTGACTCTGCAAAGGAAAAACACTCCCACAAGGTGCTCCAACTCAGGAGTTCAGCCAGATCAAGACTATGCCACCATCTCACTGGCCACCACTGGGAAAAACTGGGTTATACTGGCCAAGAACCGGGCCCATAACCACTGACGGGAGATGATTTACAGCACCGGCACAAAATCCTCCCCGGAACTGCTGCTCTCTGGACAAACAGTGTCTCAGAGGCAAGCATAAACGTAGCAGAGCTTCAAAACAGCAAAAGTGTGTGCAGCAGAGTACAACTACAGCATCAGCTCTGACCCCTCTACCCACTGGTTAGTTAACTCACGGACACAGAGTTTGTCATCCAAAATACCTGGAGGCTTTAATCTTCACAGTTGCAGTATATACATCTATATACAGGATACGCAGATCCACAGACAGAGATTCGTGCAGACAGAGATTCAGAGTCACAGATTCAGAGTCAGAGAGAAAGCAAGCATTCACACTCCTCTTTTATACACACCTGCTTCCATGTCATCACTCAGGGCCATTTGCATGATGCAACCCCTTGCCATGATTTCACTATCATGACTCAGCCGTTTACTCCATGTCCCCTAGGGAATGTGTCATAACTTGCCCAGTCATTCCCCAGGTGTTCCACATGCTCATCAAATGTATTTTCAACTGGGGCAAATGTCACCACATTTTTATCCAACAGGTTCCTTTTTTGCTAAGAGTTAATGCTATACCTTAAGTTTTATCAAAAAAGAATGTGGTGAAAGGCCTTTTTGAATGCCTAGGCAGGAAAAAAGACAGTGGCAGTGGCCAGGAGTGGCTTGAGGCGGTGCTGGTGCTTTGCCCTCTCTGTGGAATGGCCCTCAACTTATCAATGAGTCATATCAAAATTCATAATGTTGGCCCCAAAACCTCCCCTCAACTTACGAGTAGCTGTCTCAATCCACTTCATGGTAGGGCCAACTGTGATGAAATTCTGGAGGTGCGCCTATCAGAAGTGCCAAGTCAGCCTGGAATGAGGTTGCTAGGCAACCAGGATAGCACCTCAGGAGAGAAACTGAGCCCAACACTATGTGGAAGGGGCTTGTGACTGAAAAAGTAATATAAAGCCAAATACTTGTGGATATTTCTTCAGTGAGAGCCTAGCAAGAACCTAGGAAATAGACTCCCTCAGTCACTTAGAGAGTATGGTTGTGCTGGGAGGTTAAATTCTCAGTCAAAGCTTAGTGAGTGGCTGAAGAGTAATTGAACCTTAGTAGAATCTGGTCAGGAGGTCCCTCCCTAAACTGCAAAACCCAGGATTCCATAGGATATTGAAAGTGGAATAATAGCACTATAACAGTCTAGTCAGAAATGGCCATTGAAAACCCTCACCCTTTTACGTGAAGGTAGTGTTAAAATGGGGGGAAGGCAGAGCTGGGTGGTGAAGACAGGGCGTCTTATCAGATTGGGAACTGCCACATCAATCAGGGAGAAGTAAGGGCTTATCACACCAGCCATTACAACTTCCTGCTTATACAATCATACCATTTCTTATATACCGTAGATTACATTCTGTAATTAAGCGGCCTCATTGTTAAAAATAGGAACACAACAAAGATCACAACGAAAAATAATGATTGATATGGTTATAGGTGCCAGACCGGTACTTGCACAGAGATGGAAACAAAAAGAAATTCCAAATATTGATGAGTGGTTTTTGAAGTTATATGACTTGGTCGAATTAGACAAATTGACAATTTTATTAGCAGAGAAGTCAATGTAAAGATGACTGGAATCTATTTCCCCCCCTTTGGGAATCCAGATGGGGGAAAGTTGCTACTGTGGGAATAAATGTTTGCGACAAAGGTCTAAAAATCCTTTTTATATAAGGTATAATTAATCTGTTTTGACAGATGTTAAGGAGATAAGAGATATGGAAGTAAAGTATAGATCACAGGTTATAAAAGAAAGACTAAGATAAAGTAAATAGACTTTATAAGTGAAGACCATTCGTGGAAAGAATATTAAGAATATCTGCTATATAAAAGTCAATGTTTGTCTGCACATTTGTCTGTCTGTCTGCGTCAGCATATGATTGGCTGTGTGAGGTGAGAAGACCTCATATGATTGGCTGGCTGTGAAGATTCCATGGAATCCTGGGGTTGGCAGCTTAGGGAGGGGCCTTTAGAATTCTCAGCCAGAGAGCTCTTGGGCCTCAGGCCGGTTGCTATGGTGATGAGGCCTACCATCAATAAGGCTGCCAGAAAATTTTTGGGAGGCATATGTGAGAAAAATTAAAGTGACATACACAACATAGCCCATTTCCACACTATACTGTCATAGTGCTATTGTTACACTTTCAACATCCTATGGAATCCTGGAATTTGTAGTTTAAGGAGGGGCGTGTAAAAATTCTCAGCAAGAGAGCTCTTTGGCCTCAGTAAACTACAAACCTCAGAATTCCACAGGATGTTGAAAGTGGAATAATAGCACTTTAACAATGGCCATTTCCGCACTAGACTGTTATAGGATTCCCTAGATGTTGACAGTGAATCATAGCACTATAACAGTCTAGTGCGGAAATGGTCAATGTAGTGCAGAAATGACCATAGTTACAAGGTCTTCTCACCTCACACGGTAGATTGTATGGGTGTCACATGTGAGGAATCTTAAAGCTCAAATTCAAAACAAAAAATTCTCCAGCCATTTCAAAAATTCAACTGAAAGAAAAAAAAAAGCTAGTACATCAACGTCACCAGACAACACAGATTGGATTAGGGACTATGAAGAAAAGTTACAGGTACTAGAATAGGCCGGTTGCTATGGAGACGATGCCTACCAGCAAGGAGGAGGACAGTGTAGTCCCGCAGGAACCCAACCTCTGTATGTTAACAGCTATGAATACAGATTAGATTGAGGACTATGGGGGGAATTTGCAGGTATAGAAATAGGCTGGTTGCTATGGACACGAGGCCTAGCAGCAAGGAAGAGGACAGCGTACTCCCTCAGGAACCCAAACTGTATGTAAATAACTCTGAATATAGATTGCATTGGGAAATATGGAGGAAAGTTACAGGAAATGGAGAAGACAGTTTGGTGAGTTCTTACGAGGAAAATAAAAACCCCAGGCAATGCCGGATATATACGCTAGTGATTTAATAACTTTGAGCTGTAAGATCCTTTTTCTTTTGTTTGCTTTAATAAGCCCAATAGAGGTAGAGTTCTATATAGTCATATTAAACATAGATAAATTTTGTTGGTAAATGCTATATATGAAATAACTGACTACAAAGTAAGAAGAGTAAATAAGGAAAGATTATTATGTTAGTATGTGAATATTCTTTTTTATTCTGTATGTTATTGTTTTGTTATTTGTCTTTTATTGTTGTATTTGATATTAATTAACCGTGTAGTCATCTATCGATATATCTTTTTCTTTTTATGGTTGAATAAAAAGATTTTTTTAAGCAAAATAGGACATTTGTGTATTTAGGATGTTACCTTAATTTCTGGGGGGTCCCGGGAGGGACACCTCAATGTGCTCAAAATAATGGGGAATGAGAATTAGCTGAGAGCACTAGTTAGCAATGCGAGAGGCAGGGCAACGTAGCGAGATCTTGAACCCAATGTCTACGGGGTCAGGCCGAGTCAAGGAGCAAACAGAAGTAAATAATAATAGTTGTTTTATTGATGTACAGTCAAACACACGTATGCAACACACTCACACAGAGAACTATTGAAATAGGTAGGAGTTGGATAGAGGGATTTTAAGAGGAGGTTTTGTATGGGGAATACTACACCTGTCCTGAAGCCCAGGTAGTCTGAAGACGAAGTTCGTGGGAGTGAGGATTCTCAGCACGAGGAGCTGAGGGGAAGGCTCGCTGGATGAAGCGACAGCAAGGTGGGATGGAAGCCAAGAGTGATCTAACGAGACGCTCAAAGTCAGGGGTTCTTATAGGGGAAAATGTGGCCGCAGGCTAGTCCGTTCTTGGGGATAACAATGAGTTTTGGGCTGGAGACAAAGCCTCCGAAAGGTCAGTATTTTGCATGATTGAATTATGACAGCGTTGTCAGTAGAGTAGCCAGTATGCAAACGCGGAGTGCTTGACAGTTGAGTATTAGGCTCGTCAAGCTGCCTGCTCGGGGCAGGGAGTCCTTTGTAAGTAGCGTGCATACATAATGTGGTACTTGCCTTGAGGTCTCCTAAAGCGGCAGTCTGGCTATTTCTGGCCTGCCTGGATTTGTTTGGAATGGTTCGGCTATTGTCGGCCGTGCCTGTATGCGTGCTTGTCCGGGGGCCTCGCAAGCACGTGGAGAGGAATGGGTAAAGAAGGCCAAATTATTGATATCAAATGATATCTAATATACCACAAGCCCGGGCTAGAAACTGCGGTAACAAGGATTACTCAGTCAGGAGGCACACTGATGGTACATTTTTATTACACAATCAAATAAAAAAGTAACTTACATCTCCACAGAATTGCTCTCCCTTCAAGCATTTGATTCCTGAAAACACTGTTAGAAATATATACTTATATTTTTGCTTTCTAAATTTACATTCATATCTGCAGCATAAAGTCATGAAAACAAACAGTAAAAGAGACCAAAATAAAACAACTGGAAACAAAAGACATTAGGCAACGCAGCAGTAATTTAGGACTGATCTTTATCATATGTAGACACATACTGCTTGTCTGACTTCTTCATAGTTTCCTTAGCACCTCTCTTCCAAAACTCACTGTATTTTTATTTACTTTGGCTCATGCCAGATTATACTTCTTTTATTGAATTCATTTCCATGGGATTCATAAGATTTTTAAAATGTGCAGTTACAGTTTTTTTCACAACTTTTTCTTCCTTTTGCTTTATTAAATTTACATCTCAGGAAACATTGATATATATTAATTTTTGCCTATGAAAAAGCCCACACCTTTTAACATTTTCCAGATAAAAATACAGAGACTTGCTTTGTTGCAGCACCTCTGCTCTTACTCTAAAGGATCACTTTTCAAGCTTTCAGATAGATAGATAGAGAGTGAGTCTTTAGAGTGGCTGCATAACACATCACCAAAGAGAGAGAGAGATCAAAAAATGAAGCAAATTTGCATGAAATCATCATGACCAATATATAAGTGTAAACAGAAACTTAGAAATACTGGCTCCAACATAAATAAAGTATAAATACATTTCATTGTTGAGGGGGAAGACTGCTTTGACCAGGTGAATTTTATGTCTGAATTTTTTGCCTGTCCATGTTTTGATGGGCAACTTCAAGAACTCTGCTATCTCTTCCTTGGGTTCCTTTACTGCTACATTGGACTTTGACTGGATAACCCTTAAAATGGAGGAGGTCTCTGAGCATACCCTCCAACGTTTCACAGATGAAAGCTGAAAACTAGAGATGTGTAACTGCAATGTTAGAATGTGGCCAATAGGACATGGCCAAGCAACAAAAGAACAAAAGTTATTAAAGAGTACAGAAAACTATTATTTTAAACAGAGAAACCCTGGAACTTATGTACTGCAGGAGTGGGCAGAAATGTGGCTCATGAGCCATTTTTTGGCTCCCTACGGCCCCCTAAACATTTTTTTTTTGTTCCAAAATTTCCCAAAATGACTTTTGCTGGTGTGGGGGCATTTCTACCACACTCGGAGGTTGTCATGTGCACAGGTGTTTGATGACTTTTTCTCTTAATTTTTAGGATGAGAGACAGGAGGGGTGCCACACTACCATATTTCTTGGGGGACTAATGTGGCTCCTGGCCTTTCACAGTTGTCCACCCCAATTTACTGTGTTTAGAGAAAGCCTGAAAATAGGATAAAAACCTAATGAGCCTATTGGGAAGGCAAGATTCTGCCACTCCTCCTCTTTCTGCTGATATAATTTAGTGCAAACCGCTTTAGCTCTTTGATCTCTGATTGCAGCTTTTTAAGTAAGGCATGGAAGAAAGAGGAAAATGAGTGGAGGAGAAAGAAACAAGGACATTTTAAAAGCAGTTGGAAAAGTGGGATGGCAGGGGATTAACTGGGACCACCGCTGCTAAATTGGGAAGGCATATCTTAATAGAAGACTCTTCTTAGACCGTCCCTCTGATAGTAAACAGCAGCCTAGTCATATATTTTGAAATGCAGGTATTTATCTTGAGAGTTGCTCATAGCCATCTGCCAAGAAGAAAAAAAAATTCAGGGAAATGTATTGAACTGTAATGGGGTGGGCATCTTTGGTGAGTCCAGGGACCAATTTACTTTCCCTCAGCCCCTCCAAGGGCTGCATAGACTGCCCAGAATGGTGGGGGGGGATGTTTCTGAACCATTCAAGGGACCCCATGACCTGTTTAGGGGGTCAGCCACCATTCCTGGTGCCTTCAAGGAGGCTTCCAGGAGATGCAGTTCACTCTTTTTTCTTTGTCTTTTTTGCCAGAAAAAGGACAGTCTAGAAATCGGGGGTGCATTCTGTCCACCATAATCTATGCCAACATACTAGTTCTCAGCTGTGCTTTTGTGAATCTAATGGATCCTAATAGTCCTCTCAAGACCAACCTGCCCCCAAATACTTTGTATTATAAGAAGCATATTTCACAACAAGGTACTGCTGCTGGCAAAAAGCATTTCCCCTTCAGCTACTGTGTACACCAGCTAAACCTGGAGGAGGGTAATAGTTTGTGGAATTATCTTAGCTAACTCTATAAACTCCAACAGTCCCTGTAGAGAGAGCAAAAAGTGAGCTGTGTCTGGGAGGACATCTTTGACTATGTGTTTTTAAAGGCTTGTGCGGGTGTATTTGTCTCTGGCTTTGTGCTCTCCCTGAGTACATGGTCTAGCGGGTGGAGATTCTGCTGAGTCACTGACTTGCTTGGGAATGGAGTTAGCAGCCATTGCCTCTACATAACTGCTGCCAGCAGCACACACCTTGTAGCGTGCACAGTTATAAGAGTTGAATAGAAGCTCTGTTAACAGAGAAAGCCAAACAGCACTGGCTATGGGTAACTGGCAGGGGGATTTTGAGGAGGAAGGCCAGATTTTTCTTTCAGTGCCTATTGAAGACTACTGAATTTCAGGTAGCTGCTGTAGTTGCAGTAGTTGTGGTATATTTGTGATCTTGCCGGAGGAGGTGAGTGGCTATACCTGCAGCAAGTGCAAGTTCGTGGCGCTTTTGGAGGAAAAGGTCCAGCAACTTGAAGCCTGTATTAAGGAGCATGAGGTTTTCTTGGATAGAGCAGAGCAGGCCATCCTGATAGAGGAACACACAGGAGAGGTCTCTGAGCAGGAGGTCAGTTTCCAAACACAGGAGATTGACACTTGGAGGAATGTGACACATAGAAGTAGAAGGACCAGAGATCATTCAGAGAGGTTAGAACTACAGAACTGATTTGAAGATTTCTTTTATTAGAGATGATGAAGAACAACAACAACAAAAGCAGCAGTGTCAGTCCTCCGAGAATGGGCAGGTGTCCTTGGAAAATTCAGCACATGGAATGGCCCCTGCCAATCCCCAGAAGAGATGGATGGTGGTGGTAGGGGATTCCTTGCCGAGGTGAACAGACGCAGTGGTTTGTAGGCCTGACAAGAGTAGTGGAAGTGAACAGTTGGCTCCGCAGATGGTGCCAGCAGGAACAATTTGGCTCCTTGGACCATGGTCTGCATTTTCACAAAGATGGCCTTCTGGCAGGGGATGGAGTGCACCTCACAGCTACTGGCAGGAATATTTTTGCTAAGAGTTTCACAAATCTGATCAGGAGGGCTTTAAACTGAGTTCTGGCGAGGAGGCAGACAGTATTATTCACGGTAGGAATTCAGCAAGTGCTAGGGAGAAAAGCCCAAATGTTATAGAAAGAGCAGGCCAAGTAGTAATAGAGACCAACAATGAGAGGAAAAGCAACTTTAGTAAAGGGCTTGCGGGAAGGGCACATGGGCTTAAATGTCTCTACGCTAATGCACAGAGCATGGGACATAAACAAGATGAACTGGAACTCTTAATGTAACAAAATAAATATGGTATAATAGGTATCACTGAAACCTGGTGAGATGAGTCACATGATTGGAATGTAGTAATTGGGAGGTACAACCTATTTTGGAGAAATAGACTACACAAGAAAGGAGGACAAGTAGCTTTATATGTCAAGGATGTTTATACCTTTGAAGAAATCCATTACTTAAATCCAGTAAACCAGCGTGAGAGCACTGAGAAACAGTGGGGATGCCATTGTGGGGATCTAATACAAACCCACAAGCCAACCTGATGATTTGGATGATACCTTCATGGAGTAGATGACCACACATTCAAAAAGGCAGGATGCAGTAATAATGGGAGATTTCAACTATCCAGATATATGTTGGCATTCAAATTCTGCCAAGAGCATAAGGTCCAACAAATTCCAACAAGGTTCTATTGGGATTTGTTATTCAGTGGGAAAGGGAACACAAGTGTAGCTAGACATGCATTCCAGACATTAAGAAAACTGTTTTCTGTAAACTTAGGGAATTACTGGCTGAAACTCTGTGGTCAGGAATACTGAAAGAGAGAGGAATTCATGAAAGGTGGGAGTTTCTTAAAAGTGAGATACAGAGGGCACAATTCAAAACTGTTCCAATAAGAAGTCAAAATGGGAGGTATCTAAAGAAACCAGAATGGTTGACTAAAGAACTCTCAACTGAACTAAGTGTTAAAAGAAACATGTATGAGAAATGGAAGAATGGTTAAATCACCAAAGAGGAAATTAAACAAATAGCCAGGATATGTAGGGGGGAAGACAGAAAAGCTAAAACACAGAAAGCACCCAGGCTTCCCGGAGAGATTAAAAAGAATAAAAAGGGCTTTTTTAGATATGTCCACAGCAAAAGAAAAAACAAGCAAATGATAGGGTCGCTGCATGGACAAGATGGCCAAATAGTAACAGGGGGCAGAGAAAAAGCAGAACTACTCCACACGTTCTTTGCCTCAGTTTTCTCGCAAAAGAAAAAAAAACCCTCAACTTGGGGGTGGGAGCAGATGGGTAAGTGGGGGAAATGCAGCACAGAATAGGTAGGGAAGGAGTACAGGAATTCCTGTCTAGTCTAAATGAATTCAAGTCTCCAGGGCCAGATGAATTACATCCAAGGATATTAAAACAACTGACAGAAGTAATTTCAGAACCATTCGCAATAATCTTTGAGAATTCTTGGAGAAAAGGACAAGTCCCAGCAGACTAGAGGAGGGCAAATGTTCAAAAAGGGGGGGAGAAGAGGACCCAAATAATTATTACCCAGTCAGCCTGATGTCAATACCCAGAAAGATTCTAGAGCAGATAATTAAACAGACAGTTTGTAATTATTTAGACAGCAATGCTGTCTGTTTAATTATCAATGCTGTGATCACTAAAAGTCAACATGGGTTTCTCAAAAACAAGTCATGCCAGACTAATCTTATCTCTTTTTATGATAGAGTTACAAGCCTGATAGATGAAGGGAATGCTGTCGATGTAACATATCTTGATTTCAGCAAGTTCCTCATGATATTCTTGCAAAGAAGCTAGTAAAATGTGGGCTGAACAGTGCTACTGTTAGGTGGATTTGTAACTGGTTGACCGAACTCAGAGGGTGCTCACCAATGGCTTCCCTTCATCCTGGAGAGAAGTGACTATTGGGATGCCACAGGGTTCTATCCTGGGGCCAGTGCTATTCAATATCTTTATCAATGACTTGGATGAAGGACTAGAGGACATGCTGATCAAATTTGCAGATGACACCAAATTGGGAGGGGTTACTAATACACTAGAGGACAGGATCAAACTTCAGAATGACCTTAACAAATTGGAGAGCTGAGCCAAAGCTAACAAAACAAATTTTAACAGAGAGAAATATAAGGTCCAACACTCGAACAGAAAGAATGAATGGCACAGATATAGGATGGGAGACACCTGGCTGGAGAACAGTACACGTGAAAGGAGTCTAGGAGTTTTAGTAGACCACAAGGTGAACATGAGTCTGCAGTGTGATGTGGCAGCCAAGAAAGCCAATGTGATTTTTGGTTGCATCAATAGGAGTATGGTGTCTAGATCAAGGAAAGTAATAGTGCCACTATATTCGGCTTTTGTCATACCTCATCTGGAATACTGTGTCCAGTTCTGGACACCTCATTTCAAGACAGTGGTGTAGCTAGAGCTTTTGCTGCCTGGGCAGTCCCTGAGTTTGCCACCCCTCTCAATACACACCAAAAATGCTACAAAAAGTCAAAACGACATATAGGGAAATAAATTGAAATACTATATTTCCTTTGGAAGTAAAACTTTAGTTTCAACATTATAAGATTTTATTTTTCTTGCTTTTTTGTTAGCAAAATTGTGAATGACATTGTCAAACTCTATTTCATCATTCAGTTGTTGTTCTATAGACAATATGGCAAGATTTCGTAAATGCAAGGTACTCATTGTAGATCTTAGGTAATTCTTAATCAATTTTAATTTAGAAAAACTCCTCTTACAAGTAGCAACGCTTACAGCAATTGTGAGGAAAATTTATAGTAGTGTATTACAATATTTAGAACTGAGATCTCGAGACCAAACCAAAGATGAAGAGTATCTGTATATTTTATATACAAAACCCATAAACATTTACAGTTACACCCTGGAGGAGTAAATTGTTATTGTTGTTTGCCTTCAAGTCAATTCCTATTTATGGTGACCATAGGGTGACCCTATCATGGGGCTTTCTGGGGCTGAGAGTGTGTGACTTGCCCAAGGTTGCCCAGTATGTTTCCATGGCCAAGTGAAGAATCAAACCCAGATATCCAGGGTTGTAGTCCAACACTCAAAACCACACCACAATGGCTCTCTGAGGTGTGAATTATTCCTTCCTAATTTATCTAGTAACACTTTACAACACTCAACATAGTGGGTTTTCGCACAGCATTTCTGATGCGAAAGGGCCCCTTGAGCGTTGCGCAAATGTGAGGAGCGGTCCACACGATGCACTCACATTTGCGCGATGCTCCAGGGCCTGACACGGACCGCGCACGCATTTTTTCATTTTTGGCTTGAAGCCGAAAATGCTGCGCGGTCGCACATCGCTCCAGGGCCCCACACGCACTTTCCTTGCGTGCGGAACCTTGGGAGCCGGGCCGGTTGCACTTCCTGTCTCAGTGCAGCCTGGGAAGGTCCCAGGCTGCACTGTGAAAGGAAGACGTGGGGCTCTTGCACAAGCAGGAAGCTTGTGCAGAGCTGAAGAAGCAGGGAAGCGAGAGCCTCTCTCTGGAGGCTGCTTGCGCGAGCACCCCAGCGCCAAAAATGGGTGAGTTGCGGAAAGGGCCATAGTCTGCAGAAGAAAAAGTTAACAGGGGACATGATAGTCATGTTTAAATATTTGAAAGGATGTCATATTGAAGAGGAATCAGGCTGGTTTTTCATTGCTCCAGAGACTAGGACACAGAGTGATGGAGTCAAACTACAGGAAAAGAGATTTCACCGAAGCATGAGGAAGAACTTCCTGATGGTAAGAGCCGTGCAACAGTGGAATATGCTGCCTCAGAGTGTGGAGTCACCTCTTTGTGGGAGTTTAAACAGAGGCTTACTGGCCGTCTGTTGGGAGTGCTTTGATGTATGTTCCCACATGGGAGGGGGGTGGACTGGATGGCCCCTGTGGTCTCTTCCAACTCTATTATTCTGTGATGAAATGACTTGAGAGGTGGGTTGTCTCCCTGGGGCAAGGAGTTCCTCAAGTACTAGAGATAATAATCCAAATATTATTGAGGGAACTGAGCAAATAGTATAAACCGGACCATAGGAGAAAAAAAAACTTAAATAAGCAGTTAGGGGGAATGACTCATGGTCTTAGATATCTCTATACTAATGCACAGAGCATGGGAAATAAACAAGATGAACTTGAACTCCTAACACAGCAAAGCAGATAAGATATAATAGGCATCACTGAAACCTGGTGGGATGAGACTCATGATTGGAATATAGTAATAGAGAGGAACATTCTATTTCAGAGAAATAGATCACACAGAAAGGGAAGAGGAAGAGGAAGGGAAGGTGGAAGAGGCAACAAGGAGATCAGCCATTTTGGACCTGATCCTAACCAACAGTGATGACTTGGTTAATGGAGTTGAAGTGGCAAGATCCTTAGGTGAGAGTGACCATGTTCTCGTGGAGTTTGTTGTGCAGTGGAAAGAGGAAGCCAAGTTTAGTTAGACTCACATTCTAGAAGAAAGCTGATTTCAATAAACTTAGATAAATATTAGGTGCCATCCCATGGTCAAGCATACTAAAAGAGAAAGAAGTTTGTGATGGATGGAAGTTTCTTAAAAGTGAGATATTGAAGGCACAGTTTCAAACAATTCCATTGAGAAGGAAAAATGAGAAGTATCTAAAGAAACCAGGATGGATGTCTCAATAACTTTCAACTGAACTAAGGTTAAAAGGGAGATGTACATGAAATGGAAAAAGGAGAAAATCACCAAAAAGGAATTCAAACAAATAGCCACCACATGTAGGGAAAACGTCAGAAAAGCTAAAGCGAAGTGCAAGTTCAGGCTTGCTAGAAAGGTTAAAAACAATAAAAGGGGCTTTTTTCTTGATTATGTCTGTAGCAAAAGGAAAAACAAGGAGATAGTAGAGCCGCCAGAAGGAGAAGATGGAGAAGGGGTAACAGGGTACAGAGAAAAGGCAGAACTACTCAACACCTTCTTTGACTCAGTTTCCCCCCAAAAAATATAGTGTTCAACCTGAAGAAAATGGAACAGGTTATTTAATAGGGGAAATGCAGCACCGAATGGGTAAAGAGGTAGTACAGGAATACCTGGCTACTTTAAATAAATTCAAGTCATCATAGCCAGATGAACTAATCCAAGAGGATTAAAAGAACTGGCAGAAGTAATTTCAGCACCACTGGCAATAAATTATTGAGAATTCCTGGAGATAGGAGAAGTCCCAGCAGACTGGAGGGAAAAAGAGGACCCAAACAATTATCTCCCAGTCAGCCTCAATACCAGGAAAGGACCTAGAGCAGATCATTAAACAAACAGTCTGTAAGCACTTAGAAAAAAATGCCATGATCACTAGACATCAACATGGGTTTCTCAAAAACATGTCATGCCAGACTAATTGAATCTCATTTTTTGATAGAGTTGCAAGCATGGTAGATGAAGGAAATGCTGTGGATGTAGTGTATCTTGATTTCAGAAGGGTCTTTGACAAGGTCCCCCATGATATTCTTGCAAACAAGGTAGTAAAATGTGGGTTACACAATGCTACTGTTAGGTGTATTTGTAACTGACTGACTGGCCAAACCCAAGGGTGCTCACCAATGGCTCTTCTTCATCCTGGAAAGAAGTGGGGTGCCAGATGGTTCTGTCCTGGGCCCAGTGCCATCAAACATCTTTATCAATGACTTTGATGATGGAATAGAGAGTATGCTCATCAAATTTGCAAATGACATTAAATTAGGAGGGATCCCACCCCAGAGGGCAGGATCAGAATTCAAAATAACCTTGACTAATCTGGGATCTAAGCCAAAACTAACAAAATGCATTTTAACAGGGAAAAATGTAGGGTAGGATGCTTAGGAAGAAAGAATGAAATGCAAAGATATAGGATGGATGAAACTTGCTTTGAAAACAGTACATGGGAAAGGATCCAGGGGCTTTTCCGCACTACACTATTATATTGTTATTGTTCTACTTTCAACATCCTGTGGAATTCTGGGATTTGTAGTTCACTGCGGCCAAAGAGCTCTCTGGCTGGGAATTCTAAATGCCCCTTCCCTAAACTGCAAATCCCAGGATTCCATAGGATGTTGAAAGTGGAATAATAGCACTATAACAGTGTAGTGCGTAGAAGCCATAGGAGTCTTAGACTGTTTCTGCACTACACTGTTACAGTGCTATTATTCCACTTTCAGGGTCCTATGGAATTCTGGGTTTTGCAGTTTAGGGAGGGGCTTTTAGAATTCTCAGCCAGAGAGCTCTTTGGCCTCAGGAAACTACAAACCCCAGAATGCCACAGGATGTTGAAAGTGGAATAATAACACTATAACAGTGTAGTGCAGAAATGGCCTTAGTGGCCCACAAGCTGAAGATGAGTCAGCAATGTGATGTGGCTGCTAAAAAAGCCAATGAAATTCTCAGCTGCATCAATAGGAATATAGTGTCAAGATCAAGGGAAGTAATAATATCACTCTATTCCGCTTTGGTTAGGCCTCACCTAGAATAGTGCGTCCAGTAATGGGTACCACCAGATAAAAAGGATATTGATAATGTTACTGTGGTGCCTAGTCCAAGCCCGAGGTATATTAAATATGATTTTATATCAAAGAATTGGCCATTCTAAACTGTTTCCCCGCCACATGCTTGCAAGGCCCCCGGACAAGCACGCACACGGACACAGCTGGACAAGCTGAAAAATACAAAACCCAGACAGGCCAGTAATTTTCCGGCACGCAGCTTCGGGAGATCCCCCAGGCAAGTACATTTTAAGACTATATTAAGTATGCACGAGGCATACAAAGGATTCTCTGCCCCGAACAGGCAGCTTGACAAGATTAGCTCTTAACCGTCAAGCACTTTCCATTTGCATACTGTCTGTGCTAATGACAGCGCTGTCAAAATCCAATCATGCTAAAAACTGACCGTTCGGAGGCTTTGTCTCCAGCCCGAAACCCATTGTTTTCCCTGGGAACGGACTACCCTACAGGCACATTTTCCCCTATAAGAACCCCTGATTTTGAGCGCTTCTTCGGATCGCTCTTGGCTTCCATACCGCCGTGCTGCTACTCCATTCACTGAGCCTTCCCCTCAGCTTCCACATGCTGAGAACCTCCGCTCCTACAGCCTCTCTTCAGACCACCCAGGCTACAGGATCAGGTGTCGTATTTCCCCAAAAACTCCCTCTTAAAATCCCCTATCTTTCCTCCCTTTATTTTCTTAGATCTCTGTGTGTGAGTACGCAAGTACGCAGTATTTCTTAGTTCCGTGTGAGTGAGTACGCAAGTGCACTGTGACTTTACAAATAAAAGAATCAAATTACAACTTTATTGTGTCGTGCTCTTGACTCAGCCTGACCCCATAAACATTGGGTAAAAGATCTCGCTAGGTTACCCTGCCTCTTGTAGTGCTGCAGCTTGTGCTCTGGCTAATTCCCATTCCCCGTTATTTGGAGCACATTGAGGTGTCCCCCAAGGGACCCCAGAAATCAGGGTAACAACAAGCTGGAACATGTCCAGAGGAGGGCGACTAAAATGGTGAAAGGTTTGGAACCCATGCCCTATGAAGAGCAGCTTAGGGAGCTAGGTATGTTTAGCCTGATGAAAGAGGTGACATGATAGCCATGTTTAAATACTTGAAAAGATGTCATGTTGAAGATGGAGCAAGCTTGTTGCTCCAGACTAAGACACAGAATGATGGATTCAAGCTACAGGAAAAGAGATTTCACCAAAACATCAAGAAGAACTTTCTGTAGAGGGATCAGGCTGGTTTTTCATTGCTCCAGAGACTAGGACACAGAGTGATGGATTCAAACTACAGGAAAAGAGATTGCACCAAACATCAGGAAGAACTTTCTGGTGGTAAGAGCTGTTCAACAGTGGAATATGCTGCCTCAGAGTGTAGTGTCACCTTCTTTGGGGAGTTTTGAACAGAGGCTGGGGGTGCTCTCTATGTGTGTTCCTGCATGGCCGGGGGCTGGACTCGATGGCTGTTGTGGTCTCTTCCAACTCTATGATTATATTATTTTATAGATGAAAACCAGAATACGTCTGACCAAACAACAGAGTGCAATCAAGATGGCAGAAGTTATTAATGAGAAAGAACACACAAGCAAGGAGAGATTGCAGCAGTTTATTTTTGCCTGAGCCTACTGGGAAGGGTAAGATTCCATCATCTCACCCCTCCCCTCCCTTCCACTGAGTTAAGTGAGTGGAAATTACTTTTGGACCTTGAACTTGGTTTGCAGTAGAGTGATTGAAGTCATAGAACCATAGAGTTGGAAGAGGCCTCATGAGCCACCTAGTCCAGTCCCCTGCTCAATGCAGGATTTCCAGCTAAAATATCCCCAACAGGTAGTTGTCCAGCCTCTTTTTAAAGGCATTTGGAGATAGGAGATGCCACCACTCTCTAGGCAATTGACTCCATTGCTGAACCACTCTTAGGCCCTTTTCGCATCTTACCTTTTCACAGTGCTGGGGTGCAGGGATCGTGCGAGCAGCCTCTTGAGAGAGGCTCTCATGTCCCCGTTGATTTGGCTCCGTAGCTGTTGTCTGCCGGCCGGCAGGCAACATGAAGTCTCCGCCTCTTCCTTCCACAGTGCAGCCGGGCATTTTCCCAGGCTGTGCTGGGGGAGGAAGTGCAAGCGCTGCGGCTCCGGAGGCTCCACATGCACGGTAAGTGCACGCAGGGCCCTGGAGCAATGCGTGATTGCATACCATTTTTGACTAGAAGCCGAAAATGAAATAGTGCGTAATCGGCACCTGCTGGCCCTGGCAGTGTCGCGCAATTGCAAGGACGTCATGTGGATGGCTCCTCACAATTGCACAATGCTCCAGAGGCCCTTTTGCATGGTGAATGCTGTACGAAAAGGGCCTTAGTGTCAAGAAGTTCCTTCTACTGTTCAATTGAAATCTACTCTCCTGTAACTTAAAACCATTAGACCTAATCCTACTCTCTGGGGCGGCAGGGAATAGCCCTGTCCCCTCCTTTCTGTGACAACCCTTGAGGTATTTAAAGAGTACAGTCGTGTCAGCCCTTGGTCTTCTCTTCACTGAGCTAAACATGTCCAGCTCAGTAAATGAAGCAAACTGAGGACAAAGGGGGAAGGTTGGAGGAGGAAAGAATAACCGGGACATTTTAAAAGCAGCTGGAAAAAGATGGTGCCAGAGCATTAATTGGACTGTCCTCGCCTACATTTTTTCAAGGAATAGTTTCAGAGTATTAGCCCATAATATCCAAAGGACATTGGGGGACTTTGACACTACACAGTTATGACACCATATAAATTCTACTTTTAACTACCATGGCTCCATCCTTTGGAATCCTGGGGTGTGTTGTTTGACGAGGCACTAGAGCTCTCAGGCTAGAATGCTAAATACCTCCTCCCTGATGCACAAATCCCTGACATTCATCGGATGCAGCAATGGCAGTTAAAGTGTTGTAATTGTGTAGTGTGAAAAGGTCCGTGATGTGGAAGACTGTTTTAGGGCATCACAGCACTTATCACAGATGCTTAAGGTTTGTAACCATACAGTGTATATGCTGAATCATGCTACCCAACTGTGCGTATGTCTACAGACAAGAGATGTGTTTTGCAAGCCTTTCTAAATAGCCGTTTAGCAACGTGTGTCAGTCTTGTTCTTGTCCTAACATCCACCCCTTGCCCCTTAGCTCTCCAAGGGGCCTGTAAGTTAACTGCTGGACAACAAAGCAAAAGCTGAAAGAATAATATGTGTATACCTCCCTCAGAGCTTCCCTTTCCCTACTTACTCTGACAACTGATTGATAGTACAGTTGTATGTTTTTATTGTTAGCCTGTTTTGGGACTCGTAATTTGACAGTACCAAGTGACTTTGATCTGCTTTAAGAGGCCATGTTTATTGTTTTCTGTGTCTGCTTCCAATCATTTCACAGTTAATAGAATATAGAGAGTTTAATTTATTTTATGACAGATTCCCCCTATCCAGCCAGCCTATTGCCATTACCGTACAAGTTGCTACAAATCCAACTTCTGAGTCAAGTCTTCATTTGATGATTGACAGATGGACAATAAAACAGACAGGTAAGTATGTGTGAGAGAGGCAGACAGATTAAAGATACCAGAAGGGCATATTTTGATGCTTGTTTTATTTACTTGTAAATTGGGTGAATGCCTTAGGTGCATGTGATATACAAATGCATATATAAGTGTAGATATTTCTAAAAATGTAGAAACTCCTGCCCTTTTCTCCCAGACAGCTACCAGTTCCAATGCGCAGTATTTGTAATCTTTAGAGTCTACACTGTGGTAGGCACTCAACAAGCATCCATCAGTTTTGCACTAAAGGCTTTTCTCATACCCTGCAACAATCCTAATTTGGCATGAGTAATCCTGACTAATCTTCTGCCATCCCACTTTTTAACTATTTTTAAAAAGTCCCAGTTTTAGTCTTCTTCTTCCACTTCCCCCCTTTTATCTCAGCTTACTTCAGTTGTTTCAAACTGAGTTCAAAGTGCGAAAGTAGTCTGCATTCAGTTAACTCAGTGAGAGCATAGAATCATAGAAATCACAGAATCATAGAAATGTAGAGTTGGAAGAGACCACACGGGCCATCCAGTCCAACCCCCTGCCATGCAGGAACACCCTCAAAGCACTCCCGACAGATGGCCATCCAGCCTCTGCTTAAAAACCTCCAAGGAAGGAGACTCCACTACACTCCGAGGCAGCATATTCCACTGCCGGACAGCCCTGACTGTCAGGAAGTTCTTCCTGAGGTTCAGGTGGAATCTCCTTTCCTGCAGCTTGAATCCATTGCTCCTTGTTCTGGTCTCTGGAGCAGCAGAAAACAAGCCCACTCCCTCCTCTACATGGCATCCCTTCAAATATTTAAACATAGCTATCATGTCCCCTCTTAACCTTCTCTTCTGCAGACTAAACATACCCAGCTCTCTAAGTCTATCCTCATAGGGCATGGCTTCCAGGCCCCTCACCATTTTGGTCGCCCTCCTCTGGACCTACTCCAGCTTGACCATGTCCTTCTTGAATTGGGGTGCTCAGAACTGGACACAGTATTCAAGATGAGGTCTAACCAAAGCAGAGTAGAGTGGCACCAGTACCTCCCTCGATCTAGACACCATACTTCTATTGATGCAGCTGAGAATTGCATTGGCTTTCTTGGCTGCCGCATCACACTGCTGACTCATGCTCAGCTTGTGGTCTATTAAGACTCCTAGATCCCTTTCACACGTACTGCCATCCAACCACTTGTCCCCCATCCTATATTTCTGTATTCCATTTTTTCTACCTAAGTGTAGGACCTTACACTTCTGTCTGTTGAATTTCATTTTGTTAGCCTTGGATCCAACAAAGCTGAATTCTCCATAAGATTAAAGAATGATTTTGGTAATTTCCATTGTGTAGCTTTGTTTTTCCCTGATTTCCTATCCATAACAGGATCAATTACCCCATTCCAGTCTCCCATTATCACAATCTCTTGATAATCATATTCCCCCATTGCCTTCTGTAATTTATCATAATAACAGGCCTTATTCTGTTGTGGACAATAGATCCCAATAAGTAAAATTTTACTATGCATTACCTCCATTTCTACTCCTATATATAATCCATCTTCATCTTTGAATACTTCCTTTGCCTGATATTTTTTATTAATTTAGACTGTCACACCTCTTTTCCTTTTATTACATACGGAAGAAAATTCTGTTCCTAATTTGATATTTTTTAAATATTTAACGTCTTTATCCCTTATGTGAGTTTCTTGGAGACATATCACTTCTGCTTTTAATTTTCCTAAAAAATGAAATATTCTTTTCCTTTTTATTGACCCATTCAAACCTCGGACATGCCAAGACAAAATCTTTACCATTTCCGTACCTCTCTTGCCTTAATCCTATATTTTCCTTCCCTTAACTATTTTTCCTTTTTTAGCTTAACCTACTTCCTGTGCTATTTCTATATCTATTTCCTCCTCCTCCCCCTCCTCCTCCCCCTCCCCCTCCTCTTCTTCTTCCTCCTCCCTCCTCCTCTTCCTCCCTCTCATCCCTCTCCTCCTCTTCTTCTTCCTCCCTCTGCTCCTCTTCCTCCCCCTCCCCTAGAATTGAACAAACCAATTACCAAAATGGAAATTATAAATGCAATTCAAAAACTCAAAGTAGGGAAAGCTCCAGGGCCTGATGGCTTTATGTCTCAATATTATAAAATGTTTCAGAATCAACTAGTGGGACCCCTACAGAAGGTGCTGAATGAAATTGATAATGGGAACCGACCGGCTTCTTGGGGGGAGGCCCTGATTAGTTTGATTCCCAAGGAAGGAAAAGATCACCTGGATGCTAAGAATTATAGACCGATTGCACTGCTAAACGCAGACTATAAAATATTTGCTATAGTTTTGACAGAAAGACTAAAAAAAATTAAAGGAATGGATTCATGAAGATCAAAGCAGCTTTCTCCCCGGAAGATCAATAAAAAACAACATGAGGATAGTTTTAAACATAATAGAATATTTTCAGAAACATAATGAGAAGAAACTAGGGATGTTTTTCTTAGATGTGGAGAAAGCCTTCAATAATGTAAATTGGAGATTCATAGAAGAAACTCTGAAAAAGATAAATATAGGTTAGAAATTTATAAATTGGACAAATATGATTTATAAAGATCAATCAGCAAATATAGTAGTAAACGGGGAAAAAACATCAAAGATTGACATTAGAAAAGGGACAAGACAGGGATGTCCGTTGTCTTCTTTAATTTTCTTAATAATAATTGAAATACTAAATATACAGATAAGTCAAGATCCAGAAATAAAAGGAGTACAGATAAGGAATTACAAGTTTAAGCTCAGGGCATTTGTGGACGACCTGGTAATTTTATTAGAAAATCCAATTCAAAGCATAAAACAGTTGAAAAAGGTGCTACATGACTATGGAAAAGTGTCAGGATTTAAAGTAAATTCTGAAAAAACATCTATAATAACAAAAAATATGAGTAAGCAAGAAGAAGCAGAATTAGAAAGAGAATCTCAATATAAAATATCAAAAAAAAATATCTGGGAATAAATTTAACAAAAACAATACTGACCTATCTATTAACAATTATAAAAAAGTATGGCAGACAGTGAAGGACGATTTGAAAAGATGGACGACTCTAGATTTATCATTACTGGGAAGAATTGCAGTATTAAAGATGAACATCTTGCCAAGAATGATATTCCTATTCCAAAATATTCCTATCATAACTAACGATATAGTTTTTAATCAGTGAAGAAGAGATCTTTCCAAATTTGTATGGAATGGCAGGAAACCTCAAATAAAGTGGAGTAGCTTGAAGGATATGAAGGAAAGAGGAGGTTTAGGAGCACCAGACTTGAAATCGTATTAGCATGCAAGCTGTCTCGATTGGATGAATACTTGGATTAACTCGGAAGATGAAAGGCTATTAACTTTAGAAGGGGCAGAATTGCCCTTTGGGGCTTTAGAAGGGGCAGAATTGCCCTTTGGATAGCATTCATACCTTTGGTATGAGAAAGCAGAGATTTTAAAACAGAGATTTTATAAGAAAATCTATATTGAGAGTTTGGTTATTATATAAAAAGAAAATATACCTAAAATTACCACCCTGGGTATCCCCCCATGAAGCCTTTTACAGGAGAGAGGGACCGCAATTAAATAAATGGATTATGTATAAAGATATTGTAAAAATTCAAGGTGAGGAGATTTTATTGAAAACAAAAGAAGAACTAATCAACAGTGGACTCTCTACCCATTGGTTATTGCAGTGACAATTTGCGGAGAAATTTAAGATAGATCAAAGAATAATAGGAATAGAAACTAGAGAGAATTAGTTTGATAAATTGTTAAAACCAGGAGTTGGACATCTGATAGCAAAATTATATAAAAATTTACTTAATTTAGAGCTAGAAAAAGAAAGCATTAAGGAGAATATGACAAAATGGGTGCAGAATATAAGAAGACCAATTTATCTTGAAAGTTGGGAAAATTCTTGGAAAATAGTATCTAGAATATTGAAGAGTGCAACTCTAAGAGAAAACTATTGTAAAATCTTTTATAGGTGGTACTATACACCAGTACAAATAGCGAAAATGTCCAAATCAAATGTAACTAAGTGTTGGAAATGTGAACAGAAAGGAACTCTATCATTTATGGTGGACATGCAGAAAAGCAATAAAATTTTGGACACAAATACATAATAATATAGTGAAAATTTTACAGATAGAATTCCCGATGCTGCCAGAAATATATTTGCTAAACATATATGAACGAATACAACTGTTAAAAAAAAGATCACTCCAAAAGCTATTAACTTATATGATAGTAGCAGCTAGAATGATTTATGCAAGAAAATGGAAGCAAGAGGAAGTCCCAGAAGTTGAAGAATGGTTAATAAAATTGTATGATTTAATAGAAATGGATAAACTAACAGCAACATTATCCCAAAAACCAGTGGAGAGAATTAAGGAAGATTGGGAATTAATTATACCCATTTTTGAAGCAAAGTGGGGGAATTTGGCTATAAAAGGAATAATGGATTAGATGAGGTTTATACTTAAATATTGGAGAAATGATACAGTTCAATGGGAGATGATCCATGATTAGTATAATTTAAAAGAATACAAGGATTAAAAGGAAGAACCGATGGAAGGAAGAAAAGTATAAGATATAAGATACAGGAAGATACAAGAAGAAAAACACAGGAATTATAAGAATAGGTATACAAAGAGGAGATAGGAAAATAAATATAAAGTATGAAGATGAAAATAATAAAAGATACTTTACTATGATAGCTGACCATGAGTGAAATTTGGGAAAGATAAAGCAAAAGCAAGAAGATTATAAGCAAGTAGAGTGATCTGAAAACAAATATATACTAGGGAATAACCAACTAGTACAGGAAAAGAAAATAAGGGAAGAGTTTTTTTTGTTTTTTGTTTTTTTTATTTCTTAGAAAAGGAAAATTAGGGAATCTAGTAGTTTAATCAACTAAACTCCATGGGGGAGATTTGTTTAAGAAAGAACACCAGAAATTGGTTAACAAGAGCTGGAAAAAATATTTTTATAAGAAGGTTGTAAGAAAGTTTATTTCTGGATGTTTAAGTTTAAAGAATGTATTTGTGGAATTAATTATGTTATGAATACATTTGTTAATAAGTTATTGTTGAGGTTGTTATTCGTGTTATTATAATATGTTATTTATAATATATGTTGTTATTTACAATATGATATGTTGTTGTTTAAAGTATATTAGAGATAATCTGCTTTCTGGAAGAATTTGAGATTGTAAATTCTGAATAAAAAGATATGAAAACATTTTGTTAGCCTTGGCCCAGCTCTCCAATCTGTCCAGGTCATTTTGAATTTTGATCCTGTCCTCTGGCGTATTAGCAACCCCTCCCAATTTGGTGTCATCTGCAAATTTGATGAGCATGCCCTCTATTCCTTCATCCATGTCGTTGATGAAGATATTGAACAGCACTGGGCCCAGGACAGAACCCTGTGGCACCCGGCTAGTCACTTCTCTCCAGGATGAAAAGCAGCCATTGGTGAGCATCCTTTGGGAACAGTCAGTCAACCAGTTACAGAAGATTAAGCAGGAGCTGAGAGTATAATGAGACAATTGTAACTGGGGAGCAGGAGGCAAAAATAGGAGGACAGAAGGCATTTGTCACTATGAAAGAGGCTCACATGGAAAAACATTTCCATAGATAATGACAATAATAATAATTAATCTATCATTATGTCATTGAATACTAAAGTCAAGATTGTCCATGCCATCACATTTCTGATTTCTGTGTCTGATTATGTAAACTGGAGAGTAAAGAAAGCTGACAGAAAGAGAATCAATTCATCTAAAGTACAACAGTCTCACCTTGGTCAGCTTCTAGGGAGAGTTCAGGCTTGATTTGCTCTAGCACGCTTTTATTTGTCTTTTTTGGCAGCCCATGGTATCTGCAGAACTCTCCTCCAGTGCCACATATCCAATGAGTTGATTTTCGTCCTATCAGCTTTCAGAAATATGATAGCATAGACAACCCTGACTTTAGTATTCAATGATGTATCTTTACATTTGAGGACCTTTTCTAATTCCTTGAAAGATGCCATTTCAAGTTCTAGTCTTCTTCTGATTTCTTGCCTGCAGTCTCCATTCTGATTAAAGAGTAAGGGCTACCACACAAGGCAGGTAAATTGCACTTACAGCAGGATAATAGTGTCTTTGGCTGAGACTTACCACATGTTGTTCCTCTTCTGTTATTCTCCCAGGAGGAAAAGAGACCCTTTCCAAATGATCTCCACCTGGGAGAATAACAGAAGAGATATACCATGTGATGAGTCCCAGTCAAAGATCCTATTATCATGCAGTAAGTGCAATTTACCTGCCTCTGGTAAGAAAGCCCTAACCCAAGGTGTGAAAAATCTTTAACTGTTCCAGTATCTTCATGGACATTGTGAATGTAATCATAGAATTATAATTGTGTAGCTGTTAAAAGTAGGATTGCCAGGTGAAATAGAAGACAGAACCCCTATTGCTTTAATGGTTGTGTAGAAGAAGGAATTTCAGGAAGCACTTTTTGTCAAACAAGCAACAACTGTTGAAATTCCCTCTTTGACACAATCATTAAAGAGACAGGAGCTTTGCCCCTTATTTCACCTGGCAACCCTAGTTGCAAATGAACACCTTATTGAGATGATGTTATTCATTATCCAAAGGATTTCTAAATGTTTTTCTTTGGTGGCAATTAGAGTACACACTGCAACTTGCATACAGGAATTGTTCTAAAGATCTGCTTTCATCTATAGTGGTACCTGATGGTATTTTTGGGTCTCCGATGTTGCTGTGTACCAGCATGTCTCTCAAATTCTGTTCATGTTTAAATGTAACCATAGGAGCTTATTTGCATCTACGAATATCCTCCAACAAAAAATATAATATCTCTAACTTGAGTCATATAAATATCACATCTACTCTGGAATCTTTATCGTTGAATCTTAAAATATCAGTTCTATTTATTCCTGCTTTCTTGTACATGGCCTGCTTCAACATTCTAGGGGGATAACGCCATCATACAGTTGCATCTTGAGAATAGTAGCTTGTTTAACTAGAGATCCTAGACTTGTTATGGGCCTGTGCACCCACCCCCCAATTTGATATGGTTTAATTGGTGAAACATAATTTAATTGGCAAAATACATTAATTGATGTTGATATAAAATTAAACCTGAGGTGACTGATTGAACACATGTGACCGCAAAGCAGTTCAACAGATCCCTTCTAGGCATAGCCAAAGTCATTGTCAGGCAGATTACCAGGCAACTCTGGAGATAATAGGCTGGAGCTGGAACATCTCTGACAGCATACAATGGTCAAGGGTACTTCCCACCAAAAACACTGATTGTTTCAATCCTGTCAACCTCGATGTTTCCCTGCATTGTCCCTGTACCTCTCTACATTTACAGAGCTATTATGACAGCCATTAACTCTTTGTCACCTAACACTAAGACCAGTAATTCCATGTGGACCCCATTGTCCATGTGGCAACATCCACTGTTTGCTCAGCTACAGAGCCATTCACACCGATACTCTTAGAATAAATTTTGAGTATAAAGAACCCTCCATTTCAAGCAGTTCAATGTAGTACTTCACTTGATGGTTGCCACACTGTCACTCCAATTTCCAAATGAGTACCGTTGTTGGGCACTAGTCTAAGCCACATTGCTGCTTTCATTGCTGCTCTCTGGATCAGTAATTATCACCCATTTCCCTAAAAACTCCTCTGTCCCCAACTTTCCTCTCTTCATCTTTTGGTTAGCTCTTATGCAAGTGTGTGAGTGTTTGGATCTTTTACCTGTGTGACTGAACTTTCAATAAACCACATTTAGTTTACATTTTGGGATTTCTGGCTGGTTCTTTCCTGCAGGACCCCCTAAACATTGATGGAAAGATCTCATTAGGTTACCCCCCTCTCGCAGGCCTCCTAATTTAAGCTAATTAATTCCCCACTGTCATGTGGAGGTACTGGCATTGTAGGTGGACCCCTGAATCACCCACACTTTGGGATGACAGACTGATAACCATTTTTTCTTAGTCATTGTATTTGTGAATATGGGAGATTCTTTTTAAAGGGTAAAGGAATCTTTACCTGGAATCTTACCACAATCTAACAATTGATTCAGCGGGTCTACATATCATCCGCAGTCCCAGTTTGGAAGGGGCAGTCCCAATTAATCCTCTGCTGTCCAATTTTTGCCCCTGTTTTTAAAATATCCTAGTTTCTTTCTCCTTCTCCCACTTTTCATCTTTGCCTGCAACATACTTCAGTTGCTGCAAATTGAGTTCAATGTAACTCATCAGGGGGTAGAGGAAAGGAGTGGTTGGCACCTTGCCCTCCCCTGTAGACTCAGGCAAAAGCAAACTGCTACAATTTCTCATAGCTTGTATTAGTCCTCATTTATTATTTATGCTACTTTGACCATATTGTAATGATGCTTGACCACATTCGTTCCAGTGTTTGTGAAATGTTGGAGGGCATAGGTCTCTTGGCACTGACAAATAGGATTAGAGCCAGAGCCTCCACCTTTGGGACACACCCAGCAGTAAAATCTGTATTTTTGGAATGGTGCTAGATAAGCAGGTAAAAACAGGATTATTGAAAGCTGTTTGGAGCCTAAAAGAATAGATTCAGTGTGGAACCTCCAAGACAGTCTGGCTTAGTGTACAAATGACTAGGAGCACTCACAGGTTTCTGCATGTTTACACAACTGCAGATAATCCACAAATGATCTCCTGGAACAGAACATTCCTGCTAGTTCTACACTTATTTCACAGGTAAAGGTTACAGTATAAAGTGATTGAAAACTTTCTGCACCCGACCCCCATATTCAGACAGCCCACAGAGTTCTAAGTGTTGGACCCATGCTTGTTAAGGGAATAATATACAGCAGGTTTGAGGTTTTGCCTCCTGCGAGCACCAGAGCTGAGTGGGAGAAAATCAGCACTGTAAAAATGCTTTCAAAAGAATGAGAAAGGAAATCAACACAGAAGAAGAAACAGTTGATCTGAAATAAAAGAAGCTGCAAAACACAAACAAAAAAAAAGGGAGAAAACTAGGAATTATAGCTGTGTCTTTAGTTAATAATTTGTAAAGTATGTTTGTATTCTAATTTTCAACTTTAATTTTTATTTTGTAGTTTCAATAATGTACATTTCATAATATGGCTTAAGCAATTTTAAAAGGAATATTCAGTTAACTTTCAGTTTAATGTACTATTCAGTTTAGCTTTAAAACAAGAACTAAAATATGCTGTCATGTATAGTTGTTTATACGTTACCTGTACTGAAGTTTCCATCATTGTGTTAGTGCCATATAATGTGTATCTTATGTTAACAATCAGTGTTCATCAAAACTCATATTAAACCTTTAATCTCAAAAAAAAACCCAAACCCTCCCTAATTTCAGTACCTGTATAGTTTTAAACCTTTTTATTTAATGTAATATAATCTTTAGTATTCATATTTGAGGTTATATTTGAATGAAGGTTGCAGGAATTGTCAAAAATTGATCAGAGAAGGCAGAGAAAACCAGGGAAATGGAAAATAAAATGTTGTTGATATCCCCGCTGGACCCTTGAAACTTGTCCCTCTTTGCAATAAAGCCCACATGAAAGAGTGTTTTGAGTGCTAGACAGGACTCTTGGAGACCAGAGTTTGAATCCCCAATCAGCCATGGAAAACCACAGCATGAACATGGGCAAGTCCCACTCTCTCAGCTTCAGAGGAAGGCAAGGGCATTACCCTCTGAAAAAAAAAATTGGCAAAGAAAACTCTGTGGTATCTTTGCCTTAGAGTCACCGTAAATCAGAAACAACCTGAAACCACATAACTAAATTGGTAGAATAGATTCATACTGCTTGACCACCATTAGATTTTTTGGATGTCCTATTCTATACTAACTGAAGTTGTCAAACCGTCTTAAAAGCAAACCCCCTGTGCTGCCAGATGAGAGGTTAGTGTAGCATGGGTCTCTGAAAACAGGCTGTCCCCCATGAAATAGGCTTATGGCTGGAATATGAGACTATCCCTTTAAAGCTCACATTACATCTCAGAGGCCTTTTTGCCTGTGTAACACTTTACACTTTATGGAAACTCTAGCAGTTTATCTGACAAACAAGTCCACAGGATTTACCAAGGCAAATATATAATTCTATTGTAATGTTACCCCAAAATGTAGGTGCCACAAGGGCCACCCTGCCATGCCAAATACATCCTTGAAAAGTGGGGAATGAATTAGCTCAAAATCAGGAGGCTAACAAGAGGGGGGCAACTTAGCGAGACCTTTCTACCAATGTTTACGGACTCATGCAGCCAGAGATTCAAAAGTAAACTAAAAACGTGTTTGATCAAGAGGAATTCACTCATGCATGCACACAAGATAGAAACAGTCAAATATTCACACAAGAGCTAACTGAAGGCTAAAGGGAGGAAAAATTATGGATAGAGAGGCTGAGGGTTTGGGGTTATAATTACCACTCCAGAAGAGTAGTGAAGAAGCTGAAATGTGGCTTGGCTTAGGTAGAACCTAAGGACACTTCTCATTCAGGAGCCAGATGGACAGAGTGACGGGTAGACCTTCAAGAGACTGTACCAGGCATCCTGGAATCAGGGGTTTTTGTACTCAAAAAATAGCCTGTGGCAGTGGAAGATATGTGCAGTTCCAGGTGCAGAACAATGGGAGTTGTGGTACATACAATAGACTATCAACCTATTAATGTTTGCAGTGTTTGGATGACAAAGACATAAATGTGTGTTGTAATAGCTGTCTACACTACACTTGATCTTAGCCAAAAGGCTGAGAAGCAGCTATTGTCTATTGTGGCTGCTATGAGGAAAGAGGAAGGAGTCCAGGTGCACTGTCAAGGTCAGAGACCCGGGCGGCAAGCCAGCCCGGAGAAGGGAGTGGGAGAGCTAGCAGAGTGCTGCCAGGAGGAGTGAAGCAAGCACTACTCAAAGGAAGATCATTTACCTAAGCCAGAGTGACAAGCGAAAGCCATAGTCAGAGTTCCAAAAGCCAGGGGCCAAGAGATCAACCCAAGGCATCAGGAGCCAGGTGCTGGAAGCAAGGAACAAGCAAGGGGAGGGCTTGTAAGAAGTTTGCCACAAGTAAAGGAAAGATTCCAGGCAGGCAGTTATATAGGCCAAGGCACAGGTGTGGCTAGTCACTGCTTCTTAAACTTAATCAGGGAAGCCTCCCTTTGCTCAGCTCTCTTGAGTCTCCACCTTTTTTGTGGGCTGATTGACACAGCCTCCAAAGCATCTTCAGAATCGGATCCCTGTTGCCCTAAAGGAGCAGACAGAGGAACACCCAAGCCTGCTTGGTCCATGGCAGCAGGGGGAGCTCTTGAGCTGCAGGACTCATCTCCAGCCAGAGCCACAGGGACCAACAGCTGCTGCTCGTCATCAGCAGCTCTGACAGAGGCTTAAGTTATCACATGCACAGGGGATTGGCTATCTGTCAATCAGTGTCCTGGTGGGCTTCTCACAGTTGTGTTCTCTGGGAAACTCCATTTCTACTTTAAGCTTATTGTCCACAGGAACAAATGACTTAGTCTTACCTGGAGGGTGTTTAGGTTGACTCGCCTCTTCTTCTCACATTCACAGTCAGAGTTCGCCCTCGGATGATTTGACCTCTCAGTCACCTTTCAGGTTTGATTTTGATATCAGAGCCAATTATATCATATTGCCAATTAAACGTGATGCCAATTAGATATGGTGCCCATCCAAAGCATACCATTACTAGTAGACAGACGCGGTCCCAACAGTAATATCTGGTATTATTATAGTTCTTCTAATACATATCATAATAACAAAAAGCGTACATATGTATTTTTCCCTACATTATAACTCCAAGAAACGCTGTCACTGATAATATGGCATTGATACTATTGGGACCCTAATAGTATAAACCTCATGGTTATTTGTACTTTAAAGTTTATTAATTTCAGCCAATTAAAATCCACCTATAGCACCACCAACATCTAAAATCTACTGTACCATCTTCAGTCACTAGGTAGTAAACTTTCCTAAACTTCCTTTACCAGAAGAGAGCAAGCAGCAGGGAGGTATGGCATATTAATTTTTCTAAAAGATGTTTAGACAGGTCTACATATTATTTCCTTCCAAACTCTTCAATGTTGTTCCTTTTCAAAGACATTACACAGTAATGTAATTACATAGTGTTTCCTTCTGCAGGGCTCCCAAATTCTTCAACACTGGGCCTTTCCAAACTACAGTGCTATAGTGCTATTATTCCACTTTCAACATCCTAGAGAATCCTGGGCTTTGCAACTTAGGGAGGGGCATTTAGAATCCTCAGCCAGAGAGCTCTTTAGCTTCAATAAACCCTGGAATTCCATAGGATATTGAAAGTGGAATAATAGCACTGCAACGGTGTAGTGCAGAAAGGCCCACTGTTCCCTTTTAAATATGTTACTCATTTGTCTTGCTAACACTAATCTCATCTGGGTTGAAGTTCAAGCAACTTATAAACACAGTGCAGAAGCAGCTCTGGAAAAGATTAATAGACCACAGACTCTCTCTCCTACCCCCTTTCAAGATTTCTTACTAGTGTTTTAAATATACATCCAGTACAAGGTTGAGACACCTTTTTTGCAATTCTTTAATTGCAAAATCTTTGTGTGAAAACTCTACTCACTGAGGTAAATAATCTGTGTGTATTGTGTGTATATCACTGTTCTGTACATCATCTCATCCCCAGTAATAAAAAGATACCTTCAGTTTGTTTTTTTAAAAATCTTAATAGCTTTTCTCTTCCTGAACACCAATGCTTTTTAAGACTTTCTTTCTGCTCATTCCACTCTCTTCCTTTTACCAAGGAACACTTCTCTCTCTAAAAAAAGAGAAACCTCTTTCTGACAGGAAATATCTGTCAGAATTCTACTTAAGAGAAAAGGATATGGCTTTTTGGTAGACAAGCTGAAGCAGAGGAAGATTTCATTTAGAAGGGAGGGGTTGGAAAGAATGACCTTTGCATATAAGCACAGATAATTCTGAATGAATTCTGCACAGAAAGAATTTTTTGCAGAAATATGAGACAGAATTGGAGGAACCACAAGAACTGGGGAGATGAGGAACTGGAAGATATTTTGGAATAAAACACAGATGAAGAACAGAAACAAGAGGAGGATGAAGACAGTGAGAAAAAGACAGGTGCAATAGGTGTGGGCTACAGTAAGTTCTTGGCCTGGCAGTGGATTTGAGATGTATTACAAACACTCCTCAGAAAAGAAAAAAAATCATTTGAATAGACATAGGCCCTTTTCGCATGGCATTTGACATGCGAAAGGGCCTCCGGAGTGTCGCGCGATTGCAAGAAGCATTTCAGACGACATCCTCGCAATCATACGATGCTGCCAGGGCCGGCAGGTTCTGATCGTGCACTATTTCATTTTTGGCTTGTAGCCGAAAATGGTGTGTGATAATGCATCGCTCCAGGGCCCCGCGCTCACTTACCATGCGTGTGGAGCCTCCAGAGCCACAGCACTCGTGCTTCCTCCCCCAGCGCAGCCTGGGAAAATGCCCGGCTGCACTGTGGAAGGAAGAGGCAGAGCTCTTATGCTGCCTGCCAGCTGGCAGGCAGCAGCTGTGGAGCTGAAGCAGCAGGGACGCGAGAACCTCTCGCAAGAGGCTGCTCGTGTGATCCCCGCACCCCAGCGCCAAGAAGAGGTAAGTTGCAGAATGGGCCTTAAACAAGAAATAATTTACCTACAAGAAACTCATTTCAAAAAGAAGGATTTTCATGTGGGCTCTAAATTGCTTTTCAGGGAGAATACTCAGAACGTGGAAACACATGTGAACAGAAGCATTCTTTATTGGAAAAGTACAGCTTGATACCAAACATTACTTCAGTGGCTGAAAATGAAGAGTGTATCCTCTTAACAAAGTATATATATACCCAATTGATAATTATTTAATGTGCATTATATTGATTGGTTGAATTCATATGTCTAATTAATTTGTTAGCCACTCTGATCCTGCCCAGGACTGCATTTGTTGTATACATTTCTGCATTGCCATCTGCTCTCTTTTTATGGCTCTTTCTTCCTGCCTGGCTGAATCCTCTAGTCCAGCATCCTGCTCCTCTTTGATCTCGGCTGATACACAACTTCTCCTTTGGCCATCTCTGGTGTCAGGCCAGATAATAAAACAATCCTTGAAGTCTATTGTGTTTTTCAATTATTCGTATCCCATCATCCCTTCACAGCACATCAAATTTCTATTGCATGGCCTTTGTCTCCCAGTAACAAGTACAAATCGCACATTAGCAATTTACAGTATCCAACTACCTGCCTTGGTACAATATATCAAGGCACTACTTACACTCTAGGTTCTATGCCAGCAGTAATACATATATGCAATACAGTATGGATGCAATCAAGCAAGGTATATAATAACCCCATCAAACAAGGTTAACAGCAAGCAATAACTAGATTTGCTTGATATATATATCAGGGCCTACTACATTGCCATAACAATCATAACAAAAGAGATCATAATATAACAGGAAGCATTGACAATGAAACTCCAATACAACCACTACCTCCTACAACCTGCTTATTGCATACAGTATTAGAAAGCATAACATAATCAGCAAGTCTCTTCCATAATAAACGATGTCATGGGGCATGCAAATATGACAAGGATATTGAAGGTTTGAGTTACCCAAAACTGGATAAAGAATTTGTTTTAGCTACAAATAAGAAGAAAAATGGAGCTGTCATTTATTTAAATGCACAACTTTCTCCAGAAAAGGTGTTTGAAGATAAGCAGGAAAGATACAACAGAATAAACAATTTGAAAAGAAGAGATGAAAGAAAATGCAATTGATTTTGGATGAGATAAAAAAAGAAAGAGGAGGTGTTAAAGAAATCTCCATCAAATGCATCTGTTATTAACCAAATTAAGATTTTGCAGAGATAGTTATCTAGGTTAACAGTGAGTGAGACTGAGAAAAAGATGCATTATGCAAAGCAAAAGAATTCTGAATTTGTAAGTGAACCAGAGAGATGGCTGCCATATATGTTGAGAAAACAAAAGGAGAAAAATTAATCTTAAGTGGCATTATGAATAACAACTCAGTTTCCCAAGCGGGAAAATAAATAACAACTAATAATGTAAAAATCCGAAAAGCTTTTCATAAACATTATTCCTCTTTATATAAAAGGCAAGGTGTTTCTTTGCACAAGATAGAGGAATATTTAGGGTGACAAAATTTACCATCGATTACATATTTACATAAAAAGACATTGATATATATATTCTATAACAATAAGAGAGATCTCTGATGTGATTTTAAAAGACTGAAAATATCAAGACCAGTAAAGAACCTGGGATGGATGGTCTGTCTGCTCTCTATTATAAATGCTTTGAAGATATGGGGACTCTTTCAGCCTCAGAGGAAGGCACAGGCAATCTTCTCTATACAAATCAGGCTAAGAAAATCCTGTAATAGATTAACCTTAAGGGCACCATAAGTCAGAAATGAAGGTACATAACAACACAATAAACTTGCTTTTAGCCAGAAGATGGATGCAGAGCAGAGCCAAAAGGGAGTCCTGGCACCATAACAACTGGTTGGGAAGAAGGAAGCTAAGTAAGTAAATACATAGACCTGCTGGAATATTTTTGCAAGTTGCAGCAACAACTCAATTAATCCTTAGAAAATGTAGGAAGCTGCTGCTCTGCTAACTCAGCTGGAGATTTGCACACAGCCCCTTCCTCTTGGACAGAGCTGAGTCAACCAAAACTAAAGAATGTGTAACTTTGTATCCTGTCTAGAGATAACCCATGAAAGCTGGAGACTAAGGGCCCAGCCCTGACATCTGGCAAACCTAATCAAGAATTAAATGGAATTTTTAAGAGTAATAGATTTGTTATGAGCTTTCACAGATGACAACCCACTTCCTCAGATGCACAGACTATCATCTTAAAGATTCAGGGTGCAGTGCACACAGCCGCAGGGTGAGGTGTTGACAGAGATGGTATAAGACATGTTATTAATGCTGGCCATTAACAAGGCTGTCGGTGACAACAACATCCTGGCAAAAAGAAAGAGAGTTAACACATGTATGTGATATGTCTCAGTCATCCAATACAAGCTTTTTGCTCAGCCATTTATCACTGTGAGCTACTTGATGCTGTATAAATCTTCTTCATCATCATCTCAGTTCCTAAAACGTTTGTGACAGGTTTATTTATAATAGGGATGGGACGAATCCATAATTTTCAAAATCCAGATCAGAAACCCTGGAAGGTTCTGGGAATCCACAAATCTCACGAATCTTGAATCTTTCGAATCCTTTTTTTAAAAAAGGGTTTAAAAGGCAAGGGAAATAAGTATAATCTTGGGCAAGCCACACTCTCTCAGTCTTAGCAAAAGCCTAGGCAAAGGCAAACCTCCCTCTGAAGAAATCTGGCCAGAACAATTGTCATAGTTCTGCCTCTAGATCTCCCCAGATTGAAAGTGACATGAAGGCCCTTTGTACACAGGCGGGAAAATGTGGATTAATCCCACATTTTCCTGCCTGTGTAAACAGGACCACTACAGTAGAGAGATAATCCAGGTGAAAACTGGATTTTCTTTGCATAGCTCCTTATGGCATCCTGGGGTTTGCAGTTTGATGATGCACCAGCACATTTTGACAGAGAAGGCTGTGACACCTTGTAAAACTACAAACCTCAGAATTGTGTCTGAAAGAACTTTGCAAGGGAGCTATGCAAAGGAATGTTTCAGCTGTCCTTGAAATCTCAAGACTGTCCCTTCCAGTCAAATGCTGAATTTAAATATGAAATTTTCAACTGAAATATCTTATACAAGCCCAGATGTAATTTCTGAAATTGTTAGCAAAGGCCATTATTACTCCAAGGGAAAAAGTCACCTACTTGCCATCTCCCCTTGTTTATCTGGTATATCAGGTTTTCAGGCATCCCAGCCTGCAACAAACTATTTGGTTGGTGGATTCAAAAGATTCGGTTTGCCTATTCTGGCACAGGGATTCAGATTCAGATTCATGATTTGCCGAGGATTCGAGGATTCGGTTGGCCCATCTCTAATTTATAGTATCCATTTTTCTCTTTTGTATTCTTGTCACTTTTAGGAACTCAGTGTAAAGTATTGTGCTCAGTCTTTCCTTGGTTATTCTACCACAACATTGTGTTTTTATTTCATTTTTTTAATGTTCACTGATACATTTCTATCTAAATATTCTTATGTTCTTTTGAATTGTAAAGTGGCATGCTCATATCTTCCCATTTGACTTCAAAGAGGCCCTGAACTATTAATTCAGCTAAATATAATCACCACTAACAGCAATTTTCCCATCTCTCTACCCTGCCTCCTGGCTTTGTTCTTGGTACAATTCAGGGTCTATTGATCTTTGGCTTCTTAGCAAAGTAAATCAAAGTCCATTTTGAAACTGCTTGCAAAGCCATTTATAATACAGATAATACAAAACAGAGAACATATTGCAGAAGAGGAGCAATGCTTTGGTGAGGCTGATTCACAAAAAGAGAAAAGGAAAGCACAAACAAATGAACACACACACACACAAGTACATAACTTTAAGGAATATTCAGATCCCACAGGCAGTCTGACTTCTAGCTTCAAGAATCCATAATATTCCTCACAAAACATGTGAACTTTTCAAACATATCATACTTCAGTTAACAAGGTCTCCAAAAGTGAAGCTCATTTTTATATGTTGTTTTAAACCTATTTGGCCTCCCCTTTCCTCCTTAGCAGCATCAGCACTGGGAGGAGGATGAAGGAGGGATAGAGAAATCCAGATTTACAGGTACAGGTTGAGGCAGGTGAGAAAGAATGGGATTTTGCTGTGGCTGATCCTACTATCACTATGTGTGTCTGCCTACAATAGGCAAAGTAAACGTCAGCTGCCTCTAGAATCCCTTATTGAGCATGAGTGAGCAGGAAAACAGAGAGAAAAGTTAGGCAGCTAAGCCTGACTCATCAGCTCCCCCCAAACATGTGATAACATGTAATATTATTACATGTAATAAACATGTAAAACATGTAATAAAAGCCTAGATCTATAAGTTTGGCCACCAAAACAGAAATCGTAAGAGAAGAAGAAGCTGGTCAAAGATGTGTTTTGGAGGAAGACTTCAAATATTCCTTAATAGGTTAAAAATGTTTTTGTTTTCTTATGCAAAGCTTATCTGACCTGGTTGTTTCTGTTCACATGCGTATATCTTTAGTTCTGAATAAAAGTCGCTGAAATATATTCAAGATTCTCTTGTTTTTTGTGGTGTATCAACCTATCTTTCAGTGTTATTTTTGTCTCTGGTGCCAAAATTTATGTTAAGGAACTAACTCCCAGGAACATCTCTACTTCATTAACTAAGGGATGTCTGTACCCCCCCTCCCGCCCATACCTTTGTTTCATATGATAATTGCTATAACCTGTTTCAAGAAAGATCCCAGACTGCTAGAATTTCTACTTATTCTTAGTATATGTACGTATGGGTGATTCTTTTTATAGTGTAAAGGGTGATAACCGCTATAAACTGAATAATATTTTCTATAATATTTTCTGAGAAAAGGGAAAAAATCAACATTGTGTAACTGCACAGCCACACTAAAGTACAGGTAGATAATTCAAAATATCAACCAGAAGGCAAGACAAATGCTTGATAAAACAGAATTGATTTTAATGAAAAACTGGGAAACTGTCAATGAAGAGACAAGATATCTTGGAGCAGAGAGTTCCATATAATTAATTGCCACAAAATAAGGTAAAAGCCACTAAGTCTGATGAGACAAAGCTATGGAAGACAGTATGCAAAAGAATATTGCAGAACCTTTGAGACTAAGAGAAAGAATTGGTAGATAAGCTTTCATAGACTCAAGTTGACTTCATCAAATGCATGGAGCAAAGTGCCTAAGAACAGGTCCTTGTAGTAATAAGATTGAGTAGCTATGAGTATGTCTAAATAGAAATGTAAAACTTGTGGGTGTGGTGACAAACTGACATTCATTTTTAATGAAGGCCATTGGGGGACAAAGGCAGGAAGAAAGATGTTGCCTAAAGCCAAGGTGAGTAGATAATCATATGATAGTGGAGGGAGTTATTGGAATGTAGTGTGATGCTGGCTGGCAACTAGAAAGGAGATGTGATAAATTGGCCTGACATAAACATTAGGAATAGGGACACACAAAAACCAGTAGCAGAACACTTCAGTCTTCTTGGGTATGTGATAACTGAAGCCCCTGTCAGAGCTGCTGGTGACGAGCAGCAGCCGTTGGTCCCTGTGGCTCTGGCTGGAGATGAGTCCTGCAGCTCAAGAGCTCCCCCTGCTGCCATGGACCAAGCAGGTGCAGATGTCCCTCTGCCTGCTCCTTTAGAGCAACAGGGATCCGATTCTGTGCCTGCTCCTTTGGAGCAACAGGGATCCGATTCTGAAGAGGCTCTGGAGCCTTGTTCAATAAGCCTCCAATCAAGGCGGAGACTCAAGAGGGCTGTGCAAAGGGAGGCTTCCTTGGCTAAGTTTAAGAAGCAGTGACCGGACACACCTGTGCCTGGGGCTATATAACTGCCTGCCTGGAAGCTTCCCTTTGCTTGTGGCAAACTTCTTACAAGCCCTCCTTTTGTCTGTACCTTGCTCCCAGCACCTGGTTCCTGATACCTTGAATTGATCTCTGGACTCTTGACCTTGGCTTTGGAACTCTAACTATGGCTTCACTTGGCGCTCTGGTAAATGAACTTCCTTGAGTAACTGCTTGCTTGTCTCCTCCTGGCTGGACTTTGCTGGCTCTCCCACTCTCTTCTCTGGGCTGGCTTGCCGCCCAGGTCTCTGACCTTGACAGGGTATTCCATCTCAGACCTCAGAACAGCAGTCCTTGGGGAAAAAAATCTATAAAGGAAGACTGGAAAAAGAAACAGCAGAATTGGAATATATCCACAAACTCCAGTTCATCCACAGTGAGTTGAAAAGAGACAATAGTTTTCTGGCACACTACACATATTATAACATTAGTTAACACCCCAGCCTCAGGACAAACAGGCTTTCTCCCAGGTAGACAAATGAAGAATAATATCAGAACTTTATTGAATGCAATTGAATATTATGATAAAAACCCAGGAAAGAAGATAGCTATATATCATTGGATGCAGAAAAAGCTTTTGATAATGTTTCCTGGGGTTTTATGCATTATACTTTAAAAAAAGAATATGGCCTGGGAGAAACATTTGGTAAATGGATGGAGATGATATACCCGGACCTATCAGTGAAGTTAATAATAAATGGAGATAAAACGTGAAGTTTTGAAATAAAGAAGGGGGTACGACAAGGGTGCCCACTATCATTGTTATTATTTATAGTGATACTAGAGATATTATTGATAGCAATAAATGAAGATTCACAGATAAAAGGTTTAAAAATAAAGAAGAAGGAAATAAAATACAAAGCTTTTGCTGATGATGTAATTATATTTTTGGAGGAACCACAAGAGGTTGATGGAAATTTTGCAAAAATATGGACAAATGGTAGGATATAAGATAAATAGAGAAAAGACAAAGATGATGACTTTAAATACAACAAAAAAAGAACAAGTGGGTTTGGAGAAGAGATCCAGATATCAAATTACAAATATATATATATATATATATATATATATATATATATATTTAGGAATAATAATAATAAATAAAAATCAAGAGTTATTTGATAATGATTATTTGAAGACGTGGAAGGAGATTCAAAGTAAAATGGAAAAACGGATGCATATGAACTTGTCTCTTCTAGGAAGGATAAATGCTTTCAAAATGTCTTTACTACCTAAGCTAATGTTTCTCTTCCAAAATTTACCAATAATAGGAAGGGAAAAGATCTTCAAAGAATGAGAAAAAGAATTACAGAAATGTATTTGGCAGGGAAAGAAACCAAGAATAAGATTTAAAACATTACAAGATACAAAGGAGAGAGGCGGTTTTGAGGTGCCGTCGCTGAAAATCTATTATCAAGCATGTTGTTTAGAAATAATAAAAGATTGAATTCAGGTGGAGAACACAACAATGAAAGAAGTCAAAGGAATAAACAATAGATTCAGTTGGCACGGATACTTATGTTATGACAAAGCAATTGTAAATAATGACTTTAATAATCATTGTATCCAAAAGACTTTATTGAAAGTGTGGTTACAAATAAAACATAAATTTTATAGAAGACTTTCAATGTAGACCTCACCTCAAGAAGCTTTCGAAATTGCCCCAACAAAACAAGGGAATTTATTGACGTATCAAGAGTTGTTGAAATGGGACAGAGGCAAGTTAAGAATGCGCACAGAAGAGGAATTAAGAGAGTTAGGACATGAATTTAACTGGTTCCCATGGAGACAATTAAAAGAGATTCAAGATGGATCAGAAATTATATGGGTTTGAAAAAAATGAAAATGAATTAGATGTACTGATGAAAGGGGACCAGAACAAGAGAATCTCTAGATTTTATAAAATATTGTTGCAAAGAGAAATGGAACCAGAGATTATTAAAGATAATATGGCCAGATGGGTGCAAAATATTGGACACTCAATTGAGTTGGATACATGGGTGAGGGCATGGAAAACAGATGTAAAGTTTACACGAAGTTTACACTAAGGGAAAACTAAATTTACACTAAATTTACACTAAGGGATAACTTTTATAAAATGTTACATAGAAGGTACATGACACCTGAAAGGTTGAAAAAAATAACAAAAAATGGGAATGGAAAATGTTGGAAATGTGATGAAAAGGAGGGGTCCTTTTTTCATATGTGGTGGACCTGTAAGGTAGCAAGAAAGTTTTAGAAAGAAATACGTGATGAAATTCAAAGAATGTATAGTTTAAATTTTGAAATGAAGCCAGAATTTTATCTGTTAAATATGTTAGGGCAACAAAGAGAAATAAGATCTCATCAGAAGATGTTATATGTAATAACTGCTGCAAGATTGACATATGCACAATATTGGAAAGAAAGAAATTATATTGACATAATAGAATGGAAATTAAAAGTTCTGGATATGGTAGAGATAGAAAAGTTAACTTTTTCACTTAAAAATAAGCCAATCCAGAACTTTGAAAGAGAATGGCAAGAAGTTTTGAATTGGATAAAAGAATAAGAAAAGGAAGGAATAAAGAAAGATTGTTACATTACTACTTATGCTTTTTCTATAACATCATTAGTTTACATTACCCACATTGTTGATAATGTTAAAAGTAACAGCGTAATATTTGTTAAACAGAAACAATGTATGTATGGAATGTAAACACAGACTCAACTGGAAAAAAGATGCTTGGAAGCAGGGAGGGGTTTTTTTATTATTTTTTAAAATTTTAATAAATATACATAATAACTTTTTTATTTAACACCCCAGCCTCATGAGGGCTCTCCTGGCCAGCTTATCACATGGAGTTTGGTGCAATTTATTCCCACAAAAGAAGGTGATGCCTGAACTGGACCGACCTTTGGTTTAGGGACAGATTTAAGACTTGCTGAGGCTCCAGACAACAAGCACTACAGAAACAAAGTATTATTTTAACAATTCTGTGAAACCTGAAAGTTAGTTTTTAAAAATTGTATTTAAAGGCCTCCATGTAATCTGAGGCCCTTAAATCTCATTTACCTAGTTTGTACTAACTTTAGCCTGTCTTTGACCTGACTGAGTATTATTTTAGCACACCTGTTTGAACACCACTGAGAATTATCTTCTGCTTTAATGATCAGGACTGGCCGAAGGTATTTTACTGTTGAACCAAAAAAACAGGATGGTCGTTTTCCAGTCCATATACAGAAAAAGTATTCTTACTTCAACATTGGTGAAGAGATAGTGGACCCATTCACACTGCACAGTGCTTCCATTTTTATTGCCACGGCAGCATCCCATGGAATCCTGGGATATGCAGTTTAGGGGAGGCATGTAGAATTTTCATCCAGAGAACTCTAACGCTTCCCTAAACTACAAGCCCCAGGATTCCACAGGATGTTGTCATTGCAGTTAAAGTGGATTAAAGTGATCCTGAAATGTGAAGAAATATTATTGACTATTAAAGTTAAGATTGTCCATGCCATTGTATTTCCAATCACTATGTGTGGTTGTGAAAGCTGGACAATGGAGAAAGCTGACAGAAAGAGAATCAACTTCTTTGAAATGTGGTGCTGGAGAAGAGTTCTGTGGATACCCCGGACTGCTAAAAAGTGAAATGAATGGGTCCTAGAGCAAATCAAGCTTGAACTCACCCTAGAAGCCAAGATGACTAAACTGAGGTTGCTGAACTTTGGCCCTATCATGAGAAAACCTGACTCACTAGAAAAGACAGTCAGGCTTGGTAAGGTAGAAAGCAGGAGGAAAAGAGGAAGACCACATTACAGAGGGATAGATGCAATTCAGGAAGACAGATCCTCGAATCTGGAAGACTTGAAAGGGCAGTTGTGGATAAGGTGACTTGGAGCTCTCTCATTCACAGGGTCATTGTAAGTCGAAGTCAACTTGATGGCAGTTAACAACAACAATAGAACTCTAATTTGTGGGTTTCATTGAACTTGAAGACGGCAGGAGATTGGTCTGGTCCCTGAGTCAGACAGTGCCTCACTCTGCCTGAAGGCAGGGTTCATAACTATTAAGAGAATAAGCAGGGCTGCAGTAACTGGGGAAGTAAGCAGGGCTGGGAGTTATTCCAGCATCATTTTATTTCTTAGGATGATAGAGCTGAAGATAAGCACGTGTGGGCCTCTGCCATCAGCCAGGGGACCAGGAGTCACTAGGAAGAGCACATACCCTGCAACAGTTCACAGATGAAAATCAGGACATGTATGGTAGAGTAACACCAGAGTGTGGTCAAAATGCAAAAGTTGTTGATGAGGAAGCACAGACAAGCTAGAAGAGGCTGCAGCAGAGAGGCTGCTTTGCCTGAGTCTACAGGGAAGGAGAAGACGACACCCCACCTTTGCTTTCCCTACTGCTGAGTTAACTGAGTGCTACTTTGGCACTTTGAACTCACTTTGCAGCAACTGTAGTAATCTGATGGACCAAGGAGAAAAGCAGGAGGAAGAGAGATCAGCTGGGACATTTCAAAAGCTACTGAGATAGGTGGGATGACAGATGATTAATCAGGTCTGTCCCTGCCAAACTGGGACAGTTGGAGGATATGAGAGTGTAATTATAAGGAAGAGACCAATCTGCCCCATCTGTGAGCCAGAGAAACCAGGGCAGGGGGCAGATTGCCTTTCTTCCTGCCAGACAGGACACTCAGGCCCTTTTTGCACCTTATCTTTTCCCGGTGCTGGGCTGCGGGGCTCACGCAGGAAGTCTTGGAAGGAACGCTCTCGCATCCCTCCTGCTTCGGCTCCACAGCTGCTTCCTGGTCGCGCGAGCGCCCCGCCTCTTCCGTTCCCACTGCAGCCTGGGACCTCCTAGGCTGCACTGAGGAGAGGACGTGCGACCGGCCCAGCTCCCGAGGCTCCGCACACAAGGTAAGTGAGCGCGGGGCCCCGGAGCGATGCGCAACCATGCAGCATTTTCGGCTTTGAGTCAAAAATGAAAAAATGCATGCGCGGTCCGCATCAGGCCCTTGAGCATCGTGCAAATGTGAGTGCGTTGTATGGACCGCTCCTCACATTTACGCAATGCTCAAGGGGCCCTTTCGCTTCAGAAATGCCATGTGAAACGCCTTTCAGTTTCAAGTGCCGAATTTCCTTGGGACTTCTGAAGGAAAATAGGATCTCACACATCCTTGGGCTGGAGGAATAAGAGCCCCTCTGCAGTGTAGGTTACGGTTTTTGCTTATGCATCCTAATGTTACTGTGATTTCTGAGGGTCTCCTGGGGGACACCTTGATTCGCTCCAAAAATGCAAAGACTGGGGAAATTAGCAGAGCACTAGCTGGGCAGACCAAGGGGCAGGGTAACCCAGTGAGACCTTCAACCCAATTTTTACAGGGTCAGACCAAGCAAGAAGCCAGACAATCGTATCAATGAATGAATTTTATTAACAAATATGTTCTTATGCACAAACGCAATCACTCACCCACACACACAAGGCCTATCGAGAAGGGAAAGAGGTGAAAAATTATAAGGGACAAAGTGGAGAGGGTGTAAAGGCAGTAATACTGCACCTGTCCAGAAGTCTTCAGTCTGAGAAGCAACGAGAAGGAAGGAGCTCAGCGAAGAGAGGTGGCTGAGGGGATCACTTGACTAACAGAGTGCTGGTCTGCTAGAGTGGCAGGGAGTTCTCTGAAGAGACCCTCAAAAATGGGGACTACTTATAGGGCAGAACGTACCTCAAGGGCAGGCCATCTCCTGGGAAGAACAATGGTCAAAATACAAGAAAAAATGCAGCGCAATAGCAACTTGATAGTTTGCATGATTGGTTCATGTAAATAGACCTTGCCCTTGTAGGATTCGTCAAAGTAAGAGTTGCTCCACATGGGGAAAACCTAGTAATCCCCTCAAATTGGCTTTGTGGCTGAGGACCCTTTTGTTGGTGGGGATGTGCCTTGCCTGAGGTCTCCTTGGGAAACGCGACTGGGGATTTCCTGGCCTTGACCTATGTCCGGTCACTTGACCTATTTGTCTACACACCCACCTAGGCAACCTCTCTGGCATATCTGATATATTTGATATTAATCTTATATCCTCTGGGCGAAGGTCTGCCAAGGGAGTAACACTAACAATCTACTGTGACTAAAGGAAAGCTACTTTTTGGACTACAGCTCTCAGATTTCTCCATACACCTTATCCATTGGCTATGCTGGTGGGGAAAATCTGGGATTTGTAGTCCAAAAAGGGGAGAGAGGAGATAAAATTCTGCTTATAGGCCACTTTGACCAATTATATAGTATCATTATATTATAATACATCAATGTGAAAGATCAGACAAACAAGGAGGGATGAAAGCGATCTCTCTGCTTTTAAGGCTGCAGCACAGCCTTCCCTTTGGCATGGTTAGGCAAAATGTTTGGAGAGTCATGAAGGGGCAGCAAATTGTATGTTATTTAATTCACTCCCATTGTATTTTTAAAATGAAATCTTTGGGTCAGGCCCAGCTGACTACTTTGAATAAGCAAGATTTTGAAAAAGCCAATGACTGAGGTGGGGGCGGGGGATTTTAAAGCCAGAAAGCTGGCAGCGGCTGTTTTTAAAATTGCAGAGGAAAAAGGAGTGTTCCTGTACCCCCAACTGGCCAAAAGTCTTTGCACTGCACTTTGCATGGTCAGCTCATAGACTCAGGATCCTGCTGTAGCTTTGCAAGAAGCAATGAAGAACAAAACTCTAGGGTCATTTCTGCCCTAGACTGTTATACTGCAAGTACTCCTCTTCCAACCTCCTGTGGAATTCTGGGGTTTGTAGTTTACTGAGGCCACAGAGCTCTCCGGTTGAGAATTCTAACGGTCCTTCCCTAAACTGCAACCCCCAGGATTCCATAGGATGTTGAAAATGGAATAATAGCACTATAACAATGTAATATGGAAATGGCCTAGGCTGAAGCGGTTTCGCTCACTGAAATCAGCAGCACATGATCAAGGTGAGGTATGGGACTACAACTCACAGAAACCCAGGTGGCTGGGGAATCTGGGAGTTGTAGTCCTACAGCTCAGGTTTTCAAGGCTCTCCAACATGGGAAATACTTTGGAGAAGGTATGGATAGCACTCTGCTGTTCTTTGGCCCTATTGAAAGAGCAGACATAAAGATGTTCAATACTAGTACAGGCAAGAGACTCAAAATTATTTTTATTAAATTTCCCACAAGACTGGCAGCACCTTGTTTGCCTAGTATATTATTTATTAGTTGTACTATTTGACAAATATGGTCTGGTGTTTAAAATAAATCATCTATTGTAGATAAATGCTGCCATTTATAAAAACAAATTAAAACTATATTTTCTCAGTCGGAGTCTGTGTGTGTTTAAACAAACCACCTTCATGTTTGTACATTAAAGTTTTAAAAAAGAAAGAAAGAAAAAAGCTTTTGCTGACAATTTGGTCTTCTTACTTGATGACCCAGGGAAATGTATTGAAAAATTGATTACTACAGTTCAAGAATATGGAGAATTCTCTGGTTTTAAAGTTAATAAGGAAAAAACAGTCGTCTTAACCAAAAATATGACTGAAAGAGAAGAGATGGAATTAGTACAAAAAACAGGATTCAATAGAGGACAAAAGGTAAAATATCTAGCTATTTGGATAGCCAAAAGAAACAATGAGTTATTTCAAAATAATTATGAAAAAAAATGGAAAGAAATAACAAAAGACTTGGAAAGTTGGACCTCCATGCGTTTGTCAATGATGGAGAGGATAGCTGCAATAAAGATGAATGTTTTGCCAAAAATGAACTTTTTGTTCCAAAATCTTCCTATAATAACGAACACGAAACCTTTCATACAATGGAAGAGAGAACTAACTAAGTTTACATGGCAAGGGAAAAAACATAGGATAAAATGGAATAATATGACAAACTTAAAAAGTAGAGGAGGAATGGGACTACCAGACTTTCAAATATACTATAAGGCCGCAGCTTTTACGTGGACAAAAGACTGGGTAGACCTACAAGACACGAGAATGTTGGCACTGGAGGGAGCAGACGTGAGGATGGGGTGGCATGCCTATATGTTTTATGATAAAGCAAAAATAGATAAAGACTTCACACATCATTTTATCAGAAAATCGCTTCTGAAAATTTGGAAGGATTACAAAACTAAAAACAGACGGCAGCTCCCCACCTGGGTCTCACCGCGAGAGGGTTTTTTTGGCAGATGGACGGACACAGATAAATGGTTGCGATATGATGATATAATTGAGAGATCAACGTCCAACAACTTTAAGATTAAAACAAGAGAAAAACTAGAAATAGAGGGAATAACATTAAGTTGGTTCCCTTACAGACAGTTAGTAGAAAGGTTTCAGATGGATATAAAAACATATGGAATTGAACTCAAAGAGAAAACCGGAGTAACTAAATGGCTGTTCGAAAATCCGCCTCATTTACTTGCCCAAATGTATCAAGAAATACTACATCAGGAGAGGCAAGAAGAAACAGTAAAGGCAACAATGATTTCATGGGCACAAAATATCGGACATTCAAGACAATTAGAGCCTTGGGAGCAGAGCTGGAAAAAAACACAGAAATTTACAGTAGCACAGAATTTGAAAGAGAACTATTACAAGCTATTTCATAGATGGTACATGACACCAGATAAATTAAAAAAGATTTATAATACAGGCACTGGACAATGTTGGAAATGTCAGAATGAGGTCGGTACGATATATCACATGTGGTGGACATGTCCTAAAGCTAAGAAATATTGGACTGAAATACATAACAAAATACGTGCATTTAATGAAAGTACAGTTTGCTAAGTTACCAGAATTGTATTTGTTAAATATGATCGATGTATTAGAAGGTACTGGTATAAAGAAGTGCTGGAGAATATTACTGTACATGATAACAACGGATCGTATTGAATATGCAAAGATGTGGAAAACTCAGCAAATACCCACATTAGAACAATGGTGGGGTACACTGATTGAAAACAAAAATGCTGATATGCTCTCTCAGAGATTAAAGGGGAAATCAGACGAAGAGATACAAAAAGAACGGCAAATCGTAACGGGTAATTGCTGGGTACCATCAGATGGAAATCTGTGATTCATGATTTAAGATAAATTATTAGGGGGCTACAGGATATATATCATGAAGCGGGAATATGGAGATGGAAATGCAAGAATCAACAAGTAATAATAGCACTAAAATGTAGTACAATATTTTATGCATGTTAAGAAATCTTGATAATGAAATCTAGATCAGTGTGGAAGATCAGAAATATTTCAAACAAGTTGACAGTTATAATTGTTTGTTTTATATCTGAATTTGAATAAAACGATTAAATAAAAAAGAAAGAAAGAAGCACATTACACGTGATTCAGGGCTTGTAAAACAAACCAGCAAAGAACAGATTACCTGCCCAGAAGAGACATACAGCGCTAAGCGGCCACCCCAACTTTTGCTCCAGCCGCGGAAAGAGGCAACGTTAAAGCAGGGAGCCTATTTACGTCCCTTAAATCTGGTCACAGTCTAGCCCGGCAGAAGAAACCTTCCTCCGTTGCGTGGAAAACCTGACTTTGCACCTCTTAGAGCGACTCTCTCTCAGAAGTTATTTTTACAGGAGACAAATACGAACTGCGGACTGGATATTTAAAAAAAAAATGACGTGCATTCAAAACGTCAGCTTTCCACCAGGCACCGCTGGGATTCGAACCCAGGATCTCCTGTTTACTAGACAGGCGCTTTAACCAACTAAGCCACGGCGCCAGCCGCGGCGGTAGAGGGTAGAGCAGGCTTCACGTATGCCACAGGGAGAGCGGGATCCCCTGCGCGGGTGAACCGTGGAAGAGAATATTGTTGCGTTCGAGGCAAACGGCGGGAATCGGCACAGGGACTTCCCCCTGTACCGAAAATGCAGTTCGCGTCTCCTCCTTAGCCTGTGCAAAGCTGGCAGACTATATTCCTTCTGATTCTTTGACAATGTGCTAAGCCAAGGACTAAATTTTAAAAAGCGGTGAAGGAGACCTTTTTTCTGACTGAGAGCTGGATAAAAAACAGCGGCCCCGCAGCCGCCTTCCGCGGCGCTCCTCAGAGATGGGCGGGGCTAAGAACCGGGGCTCCCTCCCCCGCCCGCTTCCTGCGGCCAACGGGGCCCTGGAGCAGAATTCGGGAGACGTTGCGGGACGCATGCGCGAGCCGGTTGTCCGACACTAGGCGGGGGGGGGGTAAATCCCATTGATCTGAACGGGGTTTACTCTTGAGTAGCCTTGCATTGGATTAGGCTTCAGCAGGGGAGGACGGCGTGCTTTACAGGGACCGCGTTTGTTCACACTTCTGTAAGGTGTACATTCTTAATATTAAAATCTATAAAGGCGGGGGTCCCAGATCGCAGGGCCTGGACTCTCTTCTCCAATGGGGGGGGGGGATCTCAGGGTGAAAGCACTACCTTGAAAAAATTTTTAAAAATTAGATACCTAATTTCTTCTGTGCTTAGACTTTTTAGATTATTTGAATAGCATACTCTCGCAAATGTGGTTGACAGAAGGTTGTCCTAGGTTTTGGCCCTGGAATTTCAGGGCCTAGGACGGTCCTGACTGGGTGGCCAGTTCAGGATCAGCCCAGGCCCTGAGGTTTCTAGGCCAGAAGCTGAGACCTGAAGATGGCGCTTAGTTGTGGCATTAAATGTCATGCATTAAGTTATCAACTGCAGTTGCTCATAACTTATTACTCACACACATATACGGAGAGGGAGGGACGTTGTTCCCAGCTGAAAGTAAAAGGGGGGGATTATGACTTCTCACCTTCTTAGCGAGACGGGCTAAGGAATGGCTAGTCTAGCCCGCTTCCTTCTAGCCAGAAGTTGGGTGCAGAGGGAGTGGCGCATGAGGCATGGCACCACAATGACCAGGAGGGGAGGATGGAGATAACTAAGCAAATACGCAACCCCCGCTGAAGACTCTTTGCAAGTTGCAGCAACAAATTAAACCAGAGACTTGCACTGAAGCCTTTCTTATTGCCTGGAGCTGACCTCTACAAACCCCTGGCCCTGAAAGATGGAGATCCTGGAAAACAGGACCTGACCCTCTCAAAACGAAAATTTGGACGTTCCGCTCTTGCCTGGAAATGACCCCTGAGAACTGGAGACAATGCTGTGCTATTGAGTTATGGGGAGAACTGTAGTAAATGGCCAAGTGTCCTTTCCCTTGATCGCTGCCAGTACAGATGGTGGCCATTGAGGGAAGCGCAAAAGTTAAGGGGCTAAGCCTCCCTATATTTGGGGCATTGGCCAAAATTGGCACTATGCCTCTTTTAAGCACAAGTAAATGCTCAACAGGATATTAGGAGAATAAATCTGGATTCTCTCCCATCTGATTTACAGCACTTCTGCATAGCAACTCTCAAGTGCGTTGGATCAGTTATATAGTTGAGAATGTCCACATCTTATAAGCAGCTTGCCAGGTAATGCTTTCTCCAATGGTTTGACTAATTGACATTTAGGATTTCAAAATGTCCCATATTCTGCGTCCTTTTTGGATAGCAACTGGCTTTCTTTAAAAAAGGCAGCAGCTAAAAGGTTGTCTGGTATATTCAGGCAAACCTTAGATTGACTAGGCTTCTCTGTATTAACTTGAGGGATAAAATACTCTTTTAAAAGATATGCTACCCATCTAAAATAATTGTTGTATTATCTATGCATGGCAAATTTCTGAACAATAGCTGGTTTCAGTCTTCAGGAACAGTTTCAAGCTAAATGGGAAGAAGAAACCCACATAAAATAACTTCTAATAGCCACAAATATTTTGTTAAAAATATAACTCTTTACCTAAATCTATAATTTACTGAGCAGTAAATTCCAGTGAAAATTAATTAATTGTACCAGCAACAAATCCCTCCACTTTCACAAGAGTTCAAAGTGCAGAACCCTTGTGAAAGTGGAAAAACCAGAAATAACTCCCCCCTGCAATGCTGCTCCTATTCCCTTCTAGGGGCCCCCACTCCCATTCCCTTGCTTTTTGCCCTGGCCCATAAGTCTTCCTTCTCAGTGCCAGGGGCAGAGGCAAGGGAAAGGGGGGGGAACGTCCAGATGGGAGAGGGAAGGCACATGTACCCTCCCTCCAATTCCCTTGCCATTTACCTCAGTTTACGTTCTCAGTGCTGTGGCCAAAGGCAAGGGGATGGGAAAAGGGAGCTCCCCAAGAAAGAAGGAAAGAACATGTGTGCCTCCCCCCAATTCCTTTTCCTTTTGTTCATGCGCGCTTGCCTTCCTTCTCCATGCCCGGCAAAATTCAAGGGAATGGGAGGAGGAAAATGGAAAGAGGAAAGTACGGACATGCCTCACAAGTCAAATCTATGAATGTGGAGGGAGGGCTGTACAATAGTATAAAAAACATTTCCAGAACTACAAATAAAGCTTTTTAAAACCATTTTCTTGGCTCAACATCTTAACAATAGGGTTCATGGGCACCAAGAAATTATGGCACATTACCATTTATTGACCAAACAAACATTTTATTGGCACTCTGTGCAATTAATCTCAAGAAAAACATACTGTACAGTTAGAAACAGTATATAATTTACATAATGCTTATGTCATTTATTGATTAATCCTACGTTTAAAAGCTGCTAAACACCAGGTTAGGTACATGTTCTCTATTATAAATTCCACATAAAAATGTAAGATAAATACAAACGCTCTTCTGAGAAAAGAGACCTACATCTTAAACCATTAATCTCCTATCATGAACTCTCATATTTTGAAGAATTTACGTTGGGCCTTAAAAAATTCCAAATTGTCTGAGCTTCATCCTTATACCATACAGATTTTACTCACCACCCACATTCATCACATCTGATAAAGTCCTACAAATAATTGGCAAACACAGCTGATAAACAATATTTCTACTGTTGTTTATAACACTGAAATTTGTGAATTGATGGGAAAGCTCTGCAGTAATACAAAATAGTGTTCCATGTTCTATATTTATAGTCCAGAGTTATCTGACAGTTCTGTCACCACATACACATCTCAATATGTATGTATGTTGAATTTTCCATTCAGCCCAAATTTTTTAAAAAGGAGTTCAATTCTGTACAAGTAGATGATAACACCTACATACCACAGTATGTCTAGTAGCTTAAACACTGCAACACATATCGGTTTGACCTTTAGGATTTTATTGTGAGGCTCCTGCTTGCCTCCCCTGCATTCTCCTCCTCCCGTTCCCCTGCATTTTGCTGGGGCGATCATGCCTTCTTTCCACACCCCCAGGCAAAAGGCAAGCGACTAGAAGACTGCAGCCTCACACACACAGAATGCACATACATGCCTTCTCCAGGCAAGTGATGCCCCCTCCCAGTTGCTTGCCTTTTGCCTGGGTGCATGGAAGGAAGGCAGTGTACCTGGGGAAGAGTGGAAGCAAATGTGGGGAGGCATGTGCGTGCTTTCTCTGGGCACAGGATTGCACCCTCCCAATCACTTGCCTTTTGCCTGGGCACCTGGAAGGAAGGCAGCATGCCCAGGCAAAGTGCAAGCAAAGGGGGGGAATGCACACACACGTCTTCTTCAGGCATGAGGCTGCCCCCTCCTAATCGCTTGGCTTTTGCCCGGGCTTCTGGAAGGAAGGCAGCACACCCAGGGAAAACACAAGCAACTTGTGGGGGAGGCCTGCATGTGCCCTCTCTGGGTGCAGGGCTGCCACCTCCCATTCATTTGCCTTTTATCTGGGGTGCTGGAAGGGAAGCGGTGTGCCTGTGCAAAAGACAAGTGAATGAGCGCGCGGCGGGGGGAGCCCTAGAAGGGAATAGGAGGAGGAGCGCTCACTCAGAGTAGAGGGAGTTATTTGTAGTATCTTACTTTCTCAAAGGTCCTGCATTAGTCATTTAACAGTGACTAATGTCCTTTAAAAATCAGGAGGCAAAGCAGGGGGCACAGGGAAAACATTTTTAGTATGAGCTGCCAGTCGACAGAAAACACATTCGGTCTCCACTTGTTCTTCCTCATTCTGGAAGATCAGGAAGGGCTTCTCACATTTCTCACACTGGATTTTCAAAAGAAGGAATGGATCAGTGATTCAAATACAATACTCATTTTAAGTCTAAAAAAACAGGGCATAAAGATCTGTTCTCAGCACAGTTGAGAGCAAGGGGTTCACAGCCGATTATCACTCTATATAGATAACAGTGGATCTCAAACTATGGGCAGGACCCTGAGGGGTGTGCAATAGTTGCTCAAGGGGGGGGTGCAAGAAAAGTCCGCCTGCAGGTACAGCAAATGGGAAAGAGCAAGCTGTGTGTGTGTTGACTGGTCTCTGCAAAACGGTGACATACCAAAAAATCAGCTTCGCTTTTTTAAATGTTTTTAAATGTCCCACCCAGCTTCTCCAAATGTTCCATTGTTGGTGCAGCAGGGACATGCTCCTCAGGGACCGTGAGCCAGTTTCTCAGGTGGTAGGGAGGAAACTGAAGAGCGGAGGTGGCGAGCGTGAGAGCTTAGTGTTCAGATGGAGGGCACTTGTGGCACAAAGGACCTGTGTATGTGTGTGTGTGTGTGAGAGAGAGAGGGGTGCAAGGTAGGACATGGAGTTGCAATGTTGAGCGGGGCATCTGCAGGTAAAGGGGGTCACAGGGTAAAAAGTCTGAGAACCACTGTACTACAAAGAAAGTTTTTCTAAATTTTTTGTTTTGCTTAGTAGTATTGTTGACACAGAACAAATTATCGTGACTCATTTGCACTGATCTTGATGGGAACTAAGTTTACATAATAAAGGATTACGTTACACTTTTACTTAGAATTGTACCCTACTCCCACAGTAAGTATTTATAGGACTGCAGCCCTCATCTGACTCCAACCTGTGGTCTTCATTTACATACTTATAAGGTATATGTCTGTATCTGTATATCACTATATCTACAAGGAAGATTTGTTAAGATTCGTATTCTCTTGCTGTATTCTAACCCTACCTATGGAGGGGACACATGTGGTTACTCAACAGTATGGGAAATACAAATTTCATATACTCAGAGAAGTTCCCTTTTTTCTTTTTTTTTTGACAAGTCCAAGTGTAATATTTAAAACCAATTCCAGATTTAAGCCCTAGCTTAAATGATACTGTGCCATTAAGGCCCGTCTGCTTCTAGAGGTGTGAAATGGAGGAGATGCTACCTAAACAAGCCCTTTGACTCTTATGGGGAGTATTCAGGTAACATCCCCACCTGAACTGTATAGCGCTCATATAATCCTGACAATTATATACATGCAGAAGTGGGCATTCTGGGAGAGCAATTTATCAGTTTGATGAGATAAATGCTATACTTACCTTGGCTATCTTGGAACCTCTTGTTTTTATGGCTTGTATCACCACAGGTATGTCATTAGCATTTCCAGTGTCCCATACTCTCATAGTACAGTCCTAATATATTAGGAATGTTTCAATAGTTAACTGAATTACCTATCCTCCTTGTCCTATACTGTATGCAGTCAAATCTACTCTACATACTAGATTACAATGATTAATCTAAAATATAACTTACTGATCAAGGTCAGTGAAAAGGCTGCTACACAGACTTCTAACCACAATTTCTAATACAGTATGAGACCAAAGACCAGGAAGATTTGAGTTTTCTCTTCTTTCTTTTTCTATCTAAATGCAGACACTGAAAAGTTGTTCCTACCCAGAAAGGAAAATGTGATAAAGAAAATTTCTATTTTCAAAGAAGCCGATTCACTTAAGTAAAAGAAGCTCTAAAAGAAGAACTGTTTGGGGATGTTTCAGTGAGGAAAGAGAATCCTGATTTGAACAGGTTTAGGAACCTAGACAATCCAAGAAAATTTCACTCCAAAGGGAAGAAACACTCCCATTTATGTGCTTTTCCTGATCAAGTAACCTGTGTATTTTGCCCAAGGCAAGACACACATCTGAGTTAAAGCTGGGATATATATTTTTTCAGAAATAAAAGTCACCTATGACTCTTTTGTATTAAAGTTCTTGGAGTACTCTGATAACAGCAGTATCTACAAGGGAATACTTCTTTTAGCCCCTCACCCTCTTGCCTGAGGTTATCTAAAACTTCTGTCCTTTGAGAAGAGAGAAGAGATCTTTAGCTGCTGTGTAACATTACTTTAGTATTTTAAAACTATAAACCACCTTGGGTACTTTGACGTAAAAGTGGTATACAAAAAAAATGTAAGGCTTACTAACAAGTAGTTTGAGTTGGCCTAATAGGGTTTTTTCCCCCTAATTTTACATTTTTCCCCTTTTGGTCAAAATGACTACTGTTGCTTTTTGTATGAATTTTAAGTAATTTTTCCTGAAGCCTTACAATTATTTTCCTAAGTTTACTGATACCTTTGAGGAAGAAACAAGCCACTTCTTGTCATTACTGAATGCAGTATCTGTCACCCAATCTCCATGACCCTGGAAAGACAAAAGAAATTCAACAGACAAGACTAAAAGTAGGCTGCCAAGATGGAGGAGTCCCTTGGACTTACCTAGGGGGAATTATTGAAGGTTGCGGCCACAGTGTGGGAGTTGGGAGGCTTCCACTTTCTCCTTACTCGGTTCCTTCTTCCTAGGCTCCCTTGTGTTGTTCATGTGCCCAGAAAAAAAACAGCCAATTGGTGCACATTGCTTCCCATGCAATGACCTGGGAAACACAGTTTTCCCTGAGGTCTGCCTAGGATGTATATAGGTAGATGCATTCTGCTCTGCAAGGCATTCTGTTTTTGATTGCCTTCCTTCCTGCCCTCCTTACGTTGCTGGCTAGAAGGTATGTGGTGGTCTTTCATGTAGTGACTGCTTTTAGACTTGTTAATACATGCACGGTTATCTGTAATTCTATACACTGTTATTTTGTCACAACTTTGGGGGCGGTGTGGCATGGGTTAGACCTAGTTATGGGAAGAGTTGGGCCTTGCAGTCCATCATTCCATCATTCCATGGAATGGACCTTTAGAGGACTTCTGGGATAGAGGCTTACTGGTAAAATTCACCTCAAGGGTAGACCTGCTTCACTCTCAGATGGCAGAAAACCACAGTGACTGTGCTCCCAAGTGGCTTCTTGGTTTCCATCTCTATTGCTAACTCCTGCTTCAGGTCAGGAGTCCACTATGTGGTACATGCTCTGGGTCATTCAACTATGAAACTCTGGATCTGTACATCATGGCAGGTCAACTTACAAAGCTGTAACCATTAAAGTGGTGGCCATTTGCTGCCAAACTCTGGTGGTGATGTTGGTCAGTCTTCCTTTATTCAGCACCAACCTCCTGCTACAAGTATTTTAGTTTACAGTCCCAAACATACTTGCTAGAATAATTCCCACTGAACTCAGAGGGATATTCTTTTGGTGGGAATGTTAGTTTCATGTTTATTTTATTTGAACATGATTAACATCTTCTATACAATTGCTTTCATAACTCTCATGGAGAAAAAGGATTCCTCTTATAGCAGCTACAATATCGCCAGCACAGAGGTTATTCTCTCAATAGTAGATATTGCAGCTGTTTTAAGAGTAACATATTATAACCTATATGTACAATTTTTTCTCTATTGTAGTTAGTGCAGTTATATAATTATATAATGCATGGGTTATTCTCTCTGTTGTATGAAGTAGATACTATAAATAAGGACCTTTGCTTGCTGCCTCTAACCATTTTGGTAAAAGGGCTTACAAATCTTCACCTAATGTAGGAAAAACTAAACTTGATAACTACTGGATTGTTTGCCCTAGTAATGCCTCATTACATTGGCATTACTAGAAGCAAAATCATATACATGTCTACTCAGAAGCCAGTCCCACTGGAATTCAGTACAGTTTACTCACAGGTAAATGAATACAGGATTGCAGCTTAAATTACAGCAGTAAATGATTACCAGCCACAATGAGAATTGTGTTTCAGTTGCTTAGCAACTTGTACAAAAACGCTAAGGTGGGCCTGGATGTTAAGAATAGCGCTAAAGGAAGGACGTCTACAAGATTCTGATGTGGACTGTCAGGGAAGCTGTGGACACTGAGCTATGTATAAGCTGTGTATAGGAAATAAGGGGAAACACTTGACACTACTTATAACAATACTGTCATCAGAATATTTTGTCGGAAGTACATGGTACAGTCTTTATAATATTGGCATAATTGGTGTGTTAGATTAGAAGTCAGTTTGGGGTATCTAGATTTGAATTCCCACTCAGCAATGACACTCACTGGGTGACCTTGGAATAATCAATATTTCCCAATCTAATCTATCTCATTGGGTTGTTATAGGGATAAAACAGGCAGGAGGATCATGCATGCTATATAAATATCCTTTGACAAAATGTGGAATATAAATGGAGCAAATAACAAAAGCAAAGAGACCATTAAATGATCATTAAAGTATTGTTGTTTGCAGAACTTTAAAACAATGATTGTGCATAGGCAGTTGCAATTTTGGAGCTAATTTCTATGACAGCAAAACATTATGAGCTCCTTCCAAAAGTGAAGACTGGCATCATACCTTTAAAGTTAGCTTTTTATATGCTTCTTGTGAATCCCAGATGACAATTGTTTTGTCATAACCTCCAGACACCACAAGTGATGCTGAAATATAAATTGTAATGTCATGTGTGACTCCCTTGTATTTTATTGTTAAATGTACAGACGTGTACACATACATAACGCCTGACTATTAGAACAACAAAATACTGTATTATGAACAATTGGTGTATTTCATCATATTATCACAAGCTACAGTTGGAGAGATTTTGATGAATTCAAAAGCAAGATAAATTCAAAGTTTATCTGTACAATCAGAAATATACAGAGTCTATTGTATTGCACCACTTCAAACTTTTGGTATCACTGTAAATGCACATTTATGATCAAATCTCTTTCTACTTAGAAGATCAGCACATTATTCTTAGGAGTTAAATCAAGGTGAGCAAAGTGTAGCTCACAGGCTGTCCAGAGCCTTGGTATGGCCCACCAACCTCCCAGCTGACAAAGAACCTCCCATGTGTCCTCTAGGCACTGTGGGTGAAATTATGCCACATCTGAGAGGGGAAACTAACCTGTTTTAAGCCCAAGAAGGGCCATATGTTAATGCAAATGTGCTTCTGGCACATGTGTCTGGACATTATTTCACAATGCCACAGACTACAATGTTGCACTAGTACAATAGTTGCTGCATCCCAACACATACTTGCTTTTATGCTGCCTTGTGCCATCAGGCCATTAAAAACAGTCACACAGTACAGTAAGTTGGACTTGTCCTGATATAATTACATAATACAATTGTATATACAATATGATGTGGTAAATAATTCCTATGCAACCAACAAATACCTGGCCACAGGGGAAGAACAACTGGTTCAGATTTCTTTTATTTATCTATATATCAGTTAATGATCTTGCAAATATCTTCAAGAGAGCAAGAGATCAGTCCCAGAACAATACTGTTCATGGTCCTCTGGCTATGTATAAATGCCCAAAGGTATGTAAAATATAGCAATGACCATTCAGAATATTATATATTGACACATTACTTCTCTGGTCACACGTCCTCTTAACAATAAATTTTAATAAGTCTATCAATTAAGACATATTTTAGCAGGCTGATTAAAGAACCATATGAGCCATCAAATTCAATTTACATCAATTCTGTTGCCATTTAATCAAAATGGAAAATCATTATATTTTCAAAGTGAGAGCTGAAATAGTACCTTGAATATGACCTACGTGGCTCTACTGAAATAAACACGCTACACCTTTGTGCAGAACGTGCTATTAAAAGGTGTTTTACATAACTGAACTCACCATCTTTACTAATATCACAGCAGCCAACAATACCTATGTGACCTTGTTCCAAAGTAATAGGCCCATGAGAACGGAACTCTCCTGTTCTGATATCCCATAACTTTATGTTTTCATCCCAACCTGCTGTGCATAAGTAATGACCATCCAAGGAGAAACAGCAATCTGAAATTGCATTGTTGTGTGCCCTGAAAAAGATGTGACAATCACTGCAACAGGATACCATAACATTTACAATGTGTACTCCTGTACAGGGCAAGTGTTATTTGATCTTGGCAGAAAATATCAGCTGGCCTTCCTTACTCCTCATGCCAATGTTTTGTGCACTGCCTTGAAGTTGCCTGTTAACTCGATGAATTTCACAGGGTTTTGTTAAGCAAGGAATGGTCAGAGGGGGTTTTGCAGTTCCCTTGTCTGAAATAGAACCTACAGCACCTGGTATTCATTACAGTCTCCCATCCAAGTACTCAGCAGGGATGACCACTGAATTATATCATCAACATCTCTTCATATATATGACATTCAAACGTTTACCTGAAAACATGCAGCTATTTTAAAGTCACACCAAACAAGCGTAATCATTAATAACAGAATAAAATTCAGATCTAAAGACATCAGTGGACTTTAGGAAAGAAAATATTAAGAAAATATTAAACTTCAGAATCTGGCATGGCTACAAACTCTGATATGGAAAAAATGGCAAAATATTTTTGTAGGAGAAAATGTTGGCAAATGACAAATGTCAAACGTTTCTCCTTTTTGCAGAAATGTGATGTATGTTGAAAGTTATTTTAAATGTCCCATATCTGATGAGTGATTCCTAGACAAAATGTTTCACCTATTTTAAGAGCAGCTTTAACAGGACCAATGCTTTATTTATTGGTTTACATCTTCAATCATAATGATAATAACAATAACATTAATCATCTCCCAGCTTTTTCCCAGTCGAGGACTCAAGATGGATTCTATACTTTGTTCCCTCCCACCAAACCCCAAAACAAAAAGGGCTCTGGAATGCTGTAGGCTCTAGAATAGTAGAAGTAGGCTTCTGAGCTCTCCCTTACACACAGGAGGGCTTTCTAAACCACCACCAATTTGGCCATACAAAACAAAAGTGCTTCTTTTGGATGTGAGGATGTGTGCTCCAGATAGGAAATACTGTCTGCTACAAAACGCAGTCTATTTCATGGATCTTCCAAGCAAATGAGCACCAATGTTTTTCAGCCCCTCATCTTACAAAAACACAAATCAAAATATCAGCACAGGAGACTGGGATCATGAAGCAAGAGGGCATTGTTTGATTGGGAAAACTCATGTTGCTACAATGGTGATGGACTGGAAGGGTTTTTCCCCCTTAATCTCCTTAGTCTTTGTATGTTACAATATTCTTCTTTACTAATACTTCTTAAAAAATAAAACTAGAAAAGAACTTCAGTGCTAGTTAAGATATTGATTTTTAAAATTAACAAGGTTATAAAATAGTGTCTAGTTAAGATATTTTAAAAATTAACAACGTTACAAAATTGTGTCTGCTGCAAAAGTTATAGCTGATCTGTGATAGGTTTGTGTGCATTACATCTCCCGATCCATATCAACAATGCCTGTTAAAATAGAAGAGTAGTGGTAAAAGGATCAGCATCTGTTCCATGTTTCTCAAAAAAAGTCAGACTTCTTGTAGTAAGTAAAAAATTGTGAAAACAAGGGAAAATTACAAACAGATGATGACTTTATGCAAATCCACCATTAAATCTAAGTGAATGAGGCATGGTAATTCCAAAACAAGCATTTAGTGTGGAAGCAACCATGGTAACAATTTTGCTCATATCAATTTTACACTACAGTAGCAAAGGTTAATGGAGAGCCAGCATGGTATAGTGGTTTGAGCACTGGACTTTGACCCCCGAGACCAGGGTTCAATTCCCTGCTCAGTCACAGAAACCCACTGGGTGGCCTTGGGCACATCAGACATTCCCAGCCCCCAGGAAACTCTGTGATAGGTTTGTCTTGAAGGCACACAACGGCAACAATGACAACAACAAAGTTTAATGACAAACCAGATCATTGGCTACATCATAGTTTCTTACCGTTCTATTGTTATTGTGGTGGACTGTGCTATAAGATCCCAGAATTTTATAGACATGTCAGAGGAGACTGTGGCTATTCTTTGATTGTGAGGATCAAAACGACATCTTCTCACTGTGCTTCTGTGATACTCTGAAACATATATACTCTATAATTTTGCACATCTAAAGTTAGTAAACTGCTTCTTGCACTTTTTGTTATGTCAGGGAAGAACTCTTTGCTATTTTAATGGCTACTTGCCACTTGGTTTTTCTAACTAATTATCATTTCTTTTTCTTAAAAAAAAACTTTGTTTCTCTGATTCAGAGAAGCGTTCAAAGCCTACCTCTTTGCCCTCATCACTGAATCTCCATCAAGTGATAATATAAATAAACAATAAAATAGCAGTTCAGTAATTGTGAGGTAGTGGCAGCATTATTTCCTTTAATGTCTTGAGCCTATTTACCATCATTTATTTATTTATCATCTATTTACATTATTTGCTTTTCAATTTATTCCACCTGTAGCAATCACAAAACAAGCCCTGGAATTCACCAGGTACATTTACAATAAGCTGCATTTAGTGGTTTGTTGCTTAAGCAACTAATTGCATGTTAGAGAAATAAATCATGGGTTATCTTCCCCTTTCCAGTTCTTTCTGACCATTTTTGTTAGCCTCTGTTTCCACGTGGGCAGCTAGAAAAATAAACTAGGAGCAAGCTACTGTTGTGGTTTCAGATGTCACAACAAGCTATTATTTTAATATGCAAGAATTCATAAGTCAACAATAAACCACAGAGCTCACTTTGGTCTGTTAGGGATTAACAACAATAGTTAACAAACTATGGCCTTTTAATAGAGGCAGGTCAATACATTACAACAAGTGTAAGGCCCTGCTTTGGGGATCCCTGATATTTGTATGGTTTGGATGGGCAATATACCTTATCAGCATCATATGTAATTGGCAACATATTTTATTGGCTCTGATATTAAATTCAAGCCTGAGAGGTGACGGAGAGGTCAAACTGAAGGAGCAAAAGAATTTGACTGTAAATATGAGAAAGACAGGTCAACTCAAAACTTCCTCAAGGTAAGACTGAGTCATTTGTCCGGCAAATACACATCATTCCTGTGGATAATAGGCTTAAATAGAAGCTGGAATTTTCCAGGGAATCCAACTGTGAGGAGCCCACCAGGACACTGATTGACAGATATCCATCTTTTGTACAGCTGGATTCTTTCCTCACAGCACCCACAACAGACAGCTATTACAACACTCATCATGTCTTTGTCAATCAAAGCACTAAGCCCATCAACAGGCAAAGGACCCATTGTCCATAACAGGTTCCCTTTGTCTTGCATCTGGAACCTTCACAGCCACAAGCCATTTTCAGAGTACAAATATCCCTGATTTCAGGATACCCAGTGCAGTCTCTCGAAGGTCTACCTGTCACTCTGTCTGTCTGGCTCCTGAATGAGAACTGTCATTAGGTCCTACCTAAGCCAAAATACATTTCTGCTCTTCACTACTCTTCTGGACTGGTAATTATAAATCCCCCAAACCCCTCAGCCTCTCTATAATTTTTCCTCCCTTTCTCTTTCAGTTAGCTCTTATGTAAATGTGTGATTGTGTGTATCTTGTGTGCGTGCATGAGTGAATTCCCCTCATTTTTAGCTTACTTTTGAATCTTTGGGTGGTTCTTTTCCTGCGTGTGCCTGTAAACACTGGTAGGAAAGATCTTGCTAAGTTGCCCCCCTCTCGCAGCGTCCTGATTTTGAGCTAATTAATCCCCCACTTTTTTCAAGGAGGTATTTGGCATTGCAGGGTGGCCCTTGTGGCACCTGCGTTTTGGGGTAACACAAGCCAGTTTTCAAGAAATCACACCATGATGTGTTATAACATGAGAATACAACTGAGAATACAATGGCTATTTCCACACTAGACTGTTACAGCACTATTATTCCACTTTCAACATCCTATGGAATCCTGGGGTTTGCAGTTTAGGGAGGGCAAAAATGGCCAATAACTGAACTGATTCACTTGGCCCAATATAGTGCCGTAAGAATATATTCTAAAGAAATTCACACAGAAGGAGTTTCACTGAGTACTGCAAATTAACTTGCCATGTAAACCCATAGGCTCATTGATCATTAAAATAATCCATATATCCAGTCACTGAAGTTTCAGGTGTGCTCTATGTTGTATGTCCTATAAATAAGCAATGAGGAAAGTAACTAGAATGATCTTGAATTAGAACTTGAATTAGAATGATCACTAATACTTACTGCTATGCAAGCAGGCAAGAGCACAATTTTTTAAAAAAATGGCCTGCACTACCTCAGTTGAAACGAATTCCTCATTAGGTATGAATAAAAAATATTAACCAAAGTTTGAACATAGTACCTCTGATGAATACCACCTGTTTAGCATGTTCCACGTCACAGATGAATAAAGCATTTTCCATATCTGAACCAGAGACAACATATTTGCCATCATGAGAAACATGACATGTAGTTATAAGTCCATCCTGTTCTAAAGACCACTAGAGAAGAAAACAAAAACTGTTAATTTTATGCTTCAAGGTTAACTCTAACAGCCTAACATATAAACATTTTCCAAATGAAGTTAAAGTTAGGTATAATTAAGATTCAGAGACACCAATAAGGCTTGAAGTGGATGTATGAGTAACAGCTGGCTTCTAGTTTAATTGGGATTTAGTCATGATGTGCTTTAACTGCATTGGACATACTATATAAAGAAATGAAAAGTAACTAAAATATGTTTACTAAAGTTCACAGGCAAACTAGATCTTACTCTAAAATAAAATAGGTTTCCAATATTCTGTTCCCACTTCTAGTCAGATTCCATGGATTCCATGGTTATAAATGAAAAAGAACAAAGCAAGCAAAAGAGTTAAACAGGGGACATGATAGCCATGTTTAAATATTTGAAGGGATGCCATGTAGAGGAAGGAGAGGGCTTGTTTTCTGCTGCTCCAGAGATCAGAACAAGGAGCAATGGATTCAAGCTGCGGGAAAGGAGATTCCACCTGAACCTCAGGAAGAACTTCCTGACAGTCAGGGCTGTCCGGCAGTGGAATATGCTGCCTCGGAGTGTGGTGGAGTCTCCTTCTTTGGAGGTTTTTAAGCAGAGGCTGGATGGCCATCTGTCGGGAGTGCTTTGAGGGTGTTCCTGCATGGCAAGGGGTTGGACTGGATGGCCCGTGTGGTCTCTTCCAACTCTACATTTCTATGATTCTATGATTCTATGATTATGATTAATACAGTAGCAGTGTTTAACTCTTTTCCTTGCTTTGCTCTTTTTCATTTATAACCATGGAATCCATGGAATCTGACTAGAAGTGGGAACGGAGAAATTTGTGCAGAAACCCTCATTTACTTTCTGGTATTTAAAAAGCAATTCATACAGATCTTTTCCTAGAGGCTTTAAGACAGGGGTGGGCAACTGCACAACATCACTTCCAGCCACCATTTTGGCCAGTTTTTTTCTTGGTATTTTGGGGATGTTTGGCAGGCTTTGGGTGATTAGGGGAACGAAAACACTTCATTTTTAGACTGTTTTGGATAATTCTGGGCAGTTTGGGGGTAAAAAAAATAGCATGAAAATAATCCCCCATTATTAATTTTTTGTTGAGGTTCAGAGGACTTTGGGGACTTCTGGGGGTCCCAGAGGCTACATGCCACTCATGAGCAGCATTTTGCTCATTCCTGCTTTAAGGAAATCGGAGATTCCAACAACTTCTCTGGAGCTGGTCTGTCTATACTGTCATAGCCTTTTCAGTTCTCACAGAGTTGCATGCTAGCTTTGTTTTACTTTCATGCTAGTCATGCAAGTTAGGCACGTAGGAGGACTGTAGTGTTTGCTCTCATTTCCCACATAAAAAGAACAGCAAGCTCAGATAGTAGCCATAAGCTTTCCACCATAAGTGTTCTGCCCCGCTACACATGCAGAAGTGACTAAGAAAATACAAATGGAAGTTCTAAACATTTGTGTCTGAAGAACTGTGCCTGATTCAAACTGCAGGCTAAGTGCAGGAATGCATCCAAATTAGATCATGCTCATGGTTTATACAAAAAAAGAGAAAGATTTAACCCATTTTTGAAATGTTAAATTATTTATGCCTCACAACAGTCTAAATTAATTGTTCAGCAAGAATTTCAGGGACCTCAAATAACTTGCCCAAGATGCTAAAAATAGAAAGCATTTATTTTAAAAAAAGATGTAACAAATTTTAATCTAGTGTTAACCATTACTTGTCATACCTTTTTAAATGTGCATGGATCAGAATCCATACCAGATGAATTAGGCCTGAATTATTCATCATACCCACTCCCCTAATTCTCCAAGGCATGCATTCTGATAATATTTTGGCTAAAACCTTTTTATTTTCCCAGGCCATCTAATTTAATCTTTTTCTATTTTTTTCCCTTGACTTTTAATCATCTGCTGTTTAGACCTGCTGCATTTAGCAAATGATTTATGTGTTCTAAACTCTTTAAAACACATTTAATATTTGGGAAGTCATTTTCCAACATTCCTGATACACATGTTTGCAGGGAAGGAGGAGGAGGAGGGGAGGAGGAAGGGGAGGGGGAGGGAGAGGAGGTCGTGATACATACAAGCATTTTTCCTGTTTCAATATCCCAGGCCTTTAGGGTTTTATCATACGATGCTGTTATCAACCTAAACATTAAGAAAAATTACATGTTCAAAGACAACAAAGACTAGTAATTTATATATACACTTTGTTGGTGCTTCCAGGGCACCTGAATCTTTTTCCACAGTTAATTTTTAAGTGTTTCTAAAAAGGTCAGTTGCCTTTCCAAAGCACTATACTAGAGAAGGCACTGTGGTCTCTTTATGGCTATCCAATTTTGTGTGCATAGTCTAGGTTGGGTGATTGCAGAGATCATGCAGCTGTTGCCCCATGTTAGGCTAATGTCAAGTTGTTCTTGGTGAGCTATATTGGGATAGGAGACAAGATTGTTGTTGTTGTGGGTCTTCAAGACGTGTCCAACTCATGGTGACACTGAGGCAAACTTGTCACAGGGTTTTCTTGGCAAGATTTGTTCAGAGGGGGTTTGCCTTTGCCTTCCTCTTAGACTGAGGGAGTATGACTTGTCCAAGGTCAGCCACTGGGCCTCCATGGCAGAGCAGGGATTCAAACCCTGGTCTGCACAGTCATAATCCAATGCTTAAACCACTACACCAAGCTCACTCTATAGGGGACAGGATTACCCACAATATTGTTGCTGTTGTTGCATACTGTTTTTATCTCTATGGCTATTGTTGTGGTGTTGTCTCTGTTGGTGGTAGCTGTGTACCACTACATTAACTTTGGTGCTGTGACCACCTGGTACAGGGGGATCCTAAGAAATACACAATTCTAACTGTTCTAACATTAGGGTGCAATGGGTTTCCACTGTTGGCTGCACTGGATGCAATAAAGGTTTCCAGAGATAGTACTCCTGTGTATTTTCCATCAGCTAAGTTGCTTGGTAACTGTTCAGTCACTGAGACAGCATTATAAAAAACCACAAAGATGTGTTATACAACAAAAGTGTACAATAACATTTACCAATAATTGATGACTCTACAGAAAGGTGTGCTTAAATCTGTATTTTTCTCCCACTGTTTGCTGTTCAGCATCAGATATTACACATAAATAAAAATTGTCCCTGAATAAACTAGTACATAAGCACTGGCATCAAACTATCATTTTTAGTGCTTGATAAATATGATTTAATAGGTGTTACTGAAACCTGACAGAGCAAGATTTGTGACTGAAATGTAGTAATGGAAGGATATAACCCATTCAAAAGGAACAGGCAAACAAGAAGAGAGGAAGAACAATATTATATTAAAAGGATGTGTGCACCTGCAAGGAGATCTACAACCTGGAGCACTGAAGAAAAGTTGACAGCATTTGGGCAAAAATGATAGAAGAAGGAAAGAAACAGTGATGTCACGGAAGTGGGGGGTCTGCTGCAGAAATGAAAGCCAGACTGAAGACTTGAATGAAGGCTTCATAGAACAGATTATTTAACCTTCAAAAATGAGACTACCTTAATGTCTGTTGGAAGTCAAACTCTGCCACAAATATAAGTTCCAACAAATTCCTTGAACTTGCTTTGCTGGCAATTTTATTTTCCAGAGGTGGAAAAGATGACAGGGAGATTGAGAGATTGATACCTACTATGAATAGTCATTCTAGGAAGGCAGAAGAGCAATCCACACATGAGAGTTACCCCCTTGTGCCAACCATCTCAAGGTAGGACTCCATGAGCATTCTTTTCCATTGCATCCATTATCTTCTGCAGCCTCTCTCCCCTCAATTTAATTATATAGCTTTGCTAATCATCATAGACATTCCATATAGATAGAATAGATAGAAATCTCCCTCCTTTTTTTCTCTTTCCCTGGGTGGGAGTGGCTTATTCCTTCAGCCTTCTGAGAATGGCTGTTCACAGTAGATATCAATCTCTCATTCTCAGCCAGGCAATCCACACATGTGGGATATACACAAGCCACCACCTCAAAGGTGGGCCTCTGTCCTATCCTCTGTTATTACTGCTTGCAAAATTGTTCTCCCATATGTTTGTTGCCTGGCTAGATCTACACTTGTCTACTTTGGAGTGTCTAAGAAAAGTGGATGGCTCTTTCCATCCAGCAGCTCTACATACCAACTTTCTATTGGAGCAGCCACTCTAAATGCCTGTCCTATGCTGGCAGCCAGCCATGGTTCATAGCTCTCCAATTAGAGTCTTTATCAGTAGCCATAGACAAAGTCTACAACAGTTTGTCAGCCAGTTACCATTTGTTATTTCAGCAGTCTGAGTCAGTAATAAATTCAGAGTGACAGTCCAAAGGAATATCCAGTGGCAAAGTCAGCACATAAGACAAGGGTCAAGGTTTCCAGGAACCCAAGTCAGAGATCCAAGTGTAGGATGTGCTACTTTCACCGGTGACACCAATTATCTGCAATAGATTTCTCTCTGTCCCTTCCCCTGTATTTATGGGGTGACAGCCTTCCCCAGCTGTTTGTCTAATTAATGCATCTTCTCTATATAAATGCTCTGAGTCTCGTGGGCGCTCCCTTTTTCATCTATGCTGACTGCAGTAACTGTTGTCCTGTTCATGTCTCTATGATTGGAGGGCCCTGTCTGTGTTTGCACCTCAGTCCTGGGACTGGAGCATGACAATGTATTGTTGTAGTCATTGATTTAGTAGAGTGAGCCCAAACTTCCTGAGAGCATGATATTTCTGCCAAGTTGTGACATAGGTAAATGCGGCTTTTGATCCACCTTGATAACAGTTACTTCGGTGCTTTTGCCCCAAAGTTCTTGAATTAAATGAGATAAACAAAACCTTACTGCGTCTGATTCTTCTAGTCCTCTGCAGATAAATTATAACTACGCTTCTAACATCCAAGGAATGCCATTTCTTTTCTAATGGATGTATAGGATTTGAGCAGAACATTGGTAATTCCAAAGATTGACCACAAGCTCCCATCAGTATAGACTCTGGAATGAATGATGGATCTATAATTAAAGACAACTTGTTCTTTTCAAACCTGCAGAAATAGGGTTGACAGACAGCAAAGCTAACTCTGAAACCCTTCAAGCTGTTGTTATTGCTATCAGAAAAATAACTTTAAAAGACAAAATTTTCATGGAGGCTTCCTTCAGCAATTCAAATAAAGATTTAGACCATTTCCGCACTACACTGTTCATAGAGCTATTATTCCACTTTCAACATCCTATGGAATCTTGGGATTTGTAGTTTAGGGAGGGGCATTTAGAATTCTCAGCCAGCGATCTCTTGGGCCTCAGTAAACTGTAAATCCCAGAATTCCAAAGGATGTTGAAAGTGGAATAATAGCACTATAACAGTGTAGCACAGAAATGGCCTTAGTTAAAACATTTAGCAAAAGATTTAAATCCCAGGAGGAAAGTCTATGCACTGTTGGAGGTGCTTGGACCCTCAATGAAAATCTTCCCATGAGGCCATGCCAACAGGCACTTGCCATCTGCTGATATTATCATAGATAAAGTAGAAACTGGTGTTTTAAGGTATTTGGTCTCAAATACCTTAGATAACCCTGCTTGCAAAGAAGCTAACATGTCTCCAACTTTTGTGTTCTCTTGATGCACTGCATTTTCTGCACACCACCTAGTGAATGTTTTCTATGCGTTGTCACAGATACATTGTGTAAATTGTCTCCCTGAAGCCATTATGGTATCAGCCACAGAACCTGAGTAGTCTTGTTCTGCTAGCCTTCTGTGCTCAATCTCCATGCAGCCAGCTTTAGCCAGCCTGGATTCAGATGATGGACTGGACCTTGTTACAGCAAGTCTTCCACTTCTGAAACGCTAGATTGTTCCGACTACATTCTCCTGGTCAAATCTCATGTCTGGTCAGGAAGTCTGCAGTTACAGTCAACAATCCTTTGAGGTAGGCTGCTGACAATGATAGCAGATGTTTCTCTGCCCACTTCAATATTTTCTACAATTCTATGAAGGAACATTTAAGATTGAAGATAAAGATGTAAGAATTTTTAAAGACATACCATATCAAATACTCAAGAAGAGACAAGATTATAAACCTCTGGCCAATTTTTTGATGAAGTTACAGATCAATTACAGATGGGAGAAGACTGAAGGCATTTCTTTTATGTATACATAGCAGAGACATAGGATTAACTCAGTTTTTAAAGCCAAAGAAATGATGGAAAGGTTGAAGAGAGATTTACAAAGACCTACAACTGGAGAGAAAGATGAAGAACAGGAATCGTTGGAAGAAGAAAAAGGAAAAGAGGAAAAAGAACAGATACAAGAAGAAGAGGTGGAAGAAGAAACAGTACAAGAACAAGAATTGGGAGAGGAAGGAGAGTTGGCGGCAGAAAATATACAGGATTAATTGGAAAATTAGGATAAATAATTTTAATATAAAACTGATAAAATGGGGCTAAAAATATACTCTTGGAACATTAAAGGATTTAACTCTGAATATAAAAGAAGACAGATATTTTATCCTTTGGAAAAACAAAAATTGGATATAATTTGTTTACAAGAGGTTCGAATAAGGACTCAAGATTTGAAATATGTCAGAAATCCAAAACTGGGTAGCTGCTTTGCAGCTACGACTGATCAGAAGAAAAGGGGGGTATTGATATACGTCAATTCAAGATATGGTGCACAACAAAAATTTCAGGATAATAACGGGCGATATTTGGCGATAGAAGTAAATATGAAACAGGACAAGATATTAATAGTTGGAGTATATGCACCTAATGGAGCTGAAGGAGAATTCGTCCCCAAAATACACAATGAGATACAGAAATACGTACAAGAAACAGGAAACACAAAAGTTATCATTCTGCGGGACTTTAATGGAGTTATTAATCCAAAAGTGGACAGAACAGTACAGAAGTTAGTCCCCCGAAACAACGGTAAACTGCCTAAGAGTTTTTTCCAAATGATGGATGATTTAGATCTTTATGATACATGGAGATATAAAAATGGACAATTAGATGGATATACTTTTTTCTCAGACAGACATAAATCAATGTCTAGGATTTATATGATTTTGATATCTAAGGATTTGATGTTGAAAACAGTGGATATAGACATTCTTCCAAATATATGTTCGGATCATAATCCGTTGCAAATGAAACTTCAGATTATAGACAGAGAGAGGACATGGAGATTGAATGAAGAGATATTCAAGAGGGAGAAGTACATTAAACAAGCAAAAATAGAATTAAATAATTATTTTAAGGAGAACATGACATCGGAATTAGCAATGAAAATAATTTGGGATACAAGTAAAGCTGTGATGCGAGGAAACTTTATCAGATGGTCCGTGGAAATCAGGAAAGAGAGGAAACAGATTGAAGATTCGATTCTGGGGAAGATGAAAGAACTAGAGAAACAGATGAGGGAAAAACCGATGGACAACAAGATAAGACAACAGATGAAGGTTTGTCAAGCTGAATTAAATCAACTAAATTTGCAGGAAATAGAACAACAGATGTGAAGAGTGAGGTATACTTTCTTTGAACAGGTAAATAAACCTTCTAAACTTTTAGCCAGTTTACTTCGTAAAAGAAGGGTTAGAAATATTATTACGGAGATTAGAATCGGTGATGGGAAAACTACAAAACAGGAGGAGATAAAACAGGCTTTTTATAAATATTACATGAAGTTAATGAGTTTGACCTCCTCAACGAAAAAACAAAAAGAAATGGAAGAATATTTGGAAAAAATGAACAAAATGAGATTCACCGAGGAGCAGAAATTGATTCTGAACAAACCCATATCGATGATGGAGACAGTTGAAGCTGTTAGGAATTTGAAGAATGACAAATCTCCCGGACCAGACAGTTTTACTGCAAAATATTACAAAATAATGGAACATGAAGTTTCGATACCTTTGCAGAATACAATGAATGAGATAAGAGAGGAAGGAATACCCGACACCTGGAAGGAAGCTAATGGGGCTCTAATACCAAAAAAAGGAAGAGACTTAACAGATGTCAAGAATTATAGACCAATTTCATTACTAAACACAGACTATAAAATTTTTGCTGCAATTCTGGCTGAAAGATTTAAAAAGGTTCTTCAAGAAAATATACATGAGGACCAGAATGGCTTCTTACCAAAGAGAATGATGCGAGACAATATTAGGACAGTGCTAAATATCATTGAGTATTATGAGAAACATAATGAAAGAAAATTGGCAGTGATATTTGTGGATGCAGAAAAGGCCTTTGATATGATTAATTGGTCATTCTTGAAGACGGTCATTAAACAGGCGCAAGCTGGAGACAAATTTATCTCTTGGATTGAAGCAATATACAGTCAACAACAGGCATGATTGATGGAGAGAGAACAAAACAGATTGAATTGCACAGAGGAACAAGACAAGGTTGTCCCCTATCTCCGCTGTTATTTATTATGACATTGGAAATACTTAATAATGCCATAAGGGAAGATAAAGCAATAAGAGGACTTCACATAAAGAAATATCAGTACAAACTTAAAGCATTTGCAGATGATTTGGTTTTGTTTCTGGATGATCCTCTTAGCAGTATTCAAAGGTTGATGGATATTGTTCAAGAATATGGAGAATTTTCTGGATTCAAGATAAACAAGGAAAAAACAGTGCTTATAACAAAAAACATGAGGGAGAAAGAAGAGAAGGAACTTGAGCATTTAACAGGCTTTAATAAAGGTCAAAAAGCAAAATATCTGGGTGTCTGGATTACCAAAAGAAATAATGAACTATTTCAGAATAATTATGAAAAAAAATGGAAAGAGATAATCAAGGATTTGGAGAAATGGACTAGAATGCAACTATCTTTGATGGGAAGAGTGGCAGTCATAAAAATGAACATACTTCTAAAGATGAATTACCTTTTCCAAAATCTTCCTATTATTACAAATACTAAGCCTTTTATACAATGGAAGAGAGATTTAACTAAATTTATATGGCAAGGGAAAAAAACAAGAATAAAATGGAATATCATGACAGACTCAATAAGAAGAGGAGGGTTGGGTCTACCAGATTTACAGATATATTTCAAGGCAGCGGCATTTACATGGTTAAAAGACTGGATGAATCTTCAAAATACGAGAATGCTGACATTAGAGGGAGCTGATTTAAGGATGGGTTGGCATGCCTATATGTTCTATGGGAAAGCTGCGGTTGACAAAGACTTTGTTCATCATTTTGTAAGAAAATCACTACTTAAAATATGGACTGACTACAAGAATAAGAACATTAGGCAACTACCTACATGGGTCTCCCCTCAAGAAGCCTTCTTTGGAAGATGGTCTGATTCAGGTAAGTGGCTGTGTTATGATGACATATTAGAAATGACAAATCTGAATCTTTTTAAGATGAAATCAAGAGAAAAATCGGAATCAGAAGAAATAAAGTTAAACTGGTTCCCTTACAGACAGTTAACTGAGAGATTCCAGATGGATGTGAAAACTTATGGAATAGAACAAAAAGAGCAAGGAAGAATGTTGAAGTTACTGTGGGAAAACCCGTCTCATTTACTATCACATGTATACAGGAGATTTTAAATCAAGAAAGAGAAGATGAGACAGTCAAATCAGCAATGATATTGTGGGCTCAAAATCTCGGACATCCAATTCAATTAGAGCACTGGGAACAGAGCTGGCAACGGACACAAAAATTTACTGCAGCTCAGAACCTAAAAGAGAACTATTATAAGCTTTTTCATAGATGGTACATGACACCAGAAAAATTAAAGAAGATATATAATACGGGAACAGCTCAGTGTTGGAAGTGTCAGGAGAATGTTGGAACACTATTTCATACGTGGTGGTCATGTCCTAAGGCTAAAAAATATTGGAATGATATACATAATGTGATATGTAAAATATTGAGGGTTCAAATTGATGAGAAACCTGAACTGTACTTATTAAATATGACACATGTGTTAGATGGAACTGTTGCAAAGAAATATTGGCGAATAATGCTGTATATGATTACGACAGCCCGTATTGAATATGCAAGGCTATGGAAAACTGAGCAGATACCTACAATAGAGCAATGGTGGGCAACTTTTATTGAAAATCGGAATGCAGATATAGTCTCTCAGAGATTAAAAGGAAAATCAGATGATGACATCAACAAAGAATGGCAAATTGTTCTGGAAATGGGTAGGGTGTTGACAGGTAATAATTCTTAATTCATGGTAGCATGAGTAGTTAGAAGTAAAAATCAGTGGAATATCATGGAACATGTAAAGTAGGGTCGAAGAGCAGGATCTATCTTCTATGTTAACAAATGCAATGCGATGCATAATGTTGATGTGTCAATGAAATAACACTATTGAAATCCAGAGAGGAGTGGAAGATAGTGGTAATAGTTCGGTAAAATGTACAATGAGAAATGTTGTTTTATACGATGTAATCACAATAAAATTAATTTAAAAAAAAACATATTAAGGCCAGTCTGACTGCCCTCATTTCCAATAAATTTATTGTCAACATTTTCTCTTGGACTCACTGCCCATTGCAATAGGCCTCTCATCCATATAAACTTGTATCTGTAGCTACTACTACCTTTAGCTGTGGAATGAAGAAGTTGTCTTTGTCTAGTGATTTGTCTCTGGTTCACCATCTTAGATCCCTGAGAACCTGCTGTGGCAAGGTTCAAGAGTAACACTTCCTCTGAATTATTGTTCACTTGGGCAGTCTGAGGAATAGCTATAGGGTTCTGGTATGGAACCTCACCCAAGGCACTAAGTGTATTGTTGAGGTTATTATTCCTAGGCCAAATGCATCACGCCTGCTTTCTTGACCTATAGTAACTCTGCCACTATCTGTTTTAGTTTCCCCCTCCTTTCTTGTGAAAGGAAAACACAACCTATTTCTGTATTTATCTATGCCTCTAAATGAGTGTGACTCCTCATTACCGCTAAGTGACTTTTCTTGTAGTTGCCTTAGATATGCTATTATTGGGACTAGAACCTTGGTGAAACTCTCAGGGCTGAAGCCAGACCAAAGGGAAGAGCTTTGAACTGGTAATGATGTGAGTCATATTCAAAGCTGAGGCAATGTCTGCATGAAGGATTCATGGGAACATGCAAATACACTTTCTGCAACTCAATAGAGAATGGAAAGTCTCCTAAATCTAGATTGCCCAACATCATTTGCAAGTTCTTGTGGGTTTTTCGGGGTTTGAGACCGTGTTCTGGTTGTATTTTCTCCTGACGTTTCGCCTGCATCTGTGGCTGGCATCTTCAGAGGAATGGTGAATTGGAAGTGGAGTGGAGAATATATATGCCAGTCTCCTCCTCCAGAGGGGAGGTAGCAATTAGCATAATAGCCCTATTGTGTGTATTGAATACTTGTTCCTGGAGGGAGACTTCCTGAGCCCAGGTGGGGCTCGTTAGGGCTCAGTAGTATCTTCTGTGTTTTGATTTTGGTGTTTTTCAATACTGGCAGCCAAATTTTGTTGACCTTCCGAGTCTCCTCTTTCCTGTTAAAATTATCCAAGTGTTTGTGGATTTCAGTGGCCTCTCTGTGCAGCCTGACCCGGTGGTTATTAGAATGGTCCAGAATTTCTGTGCTTTCAAATAACATTCTGTGTCCGGGTTGGTTTATAGTGTGTTCTGCTACTACTGACTGTTCTGGCTGGATCAGCCTCCAGTATCTTTCGTGTTCTTTGATTTCGTGTTCTTTGATCGTGTTTGGATGCCGCGTTTTGTGGTCCCTATGTAGACCTGACCACAGCTGCACGGTATGCGGTAAACTCCTGCAGAAGTTAGGGGATTCCTCTTGTCCTTTGCTGAGCGAAGCATTTGCTGAATTTTCCTGGTTGGTCTGTAAATTGTTCGGAGGTTATGTTTCTTCATGAGTTTCCCTATTCGGTCAGTAACTCCTTTGATATATGGTAAAAACACATTCCCTTCAGATGGCTGTTTATCCTTACTCTTGTGGTTTTTTCAGGGTCTTGAGGCCTTTCTGATATCTGAGTTGGAGTACCCATTAGCCCATAGAGCCCAGTTTAAATGATTCAGTTCCTCATTCAAGAGGTGAGGTTCACAAATTCTTTTTGCATGGTCTACCAGAGTTTTTATTGTGCTCCTTTTTTGTCCTGGGTGGTGGTTGGAGTCTTTGTGTAGATATCTGTCCGTGTGTGTAGGTTTTCTGTACACCGTGTGGCCCAACTGATGGTTGGGTTTGCGGGTGACTATGACATACAGAAATGGTAGTTTTCCCTCATTTTCTTTCTCTATGGTGAATTGGATGTTTGGGTGGATGTTGTTTAGATGGTCCAGAAACCGGGTCAGCTGTTCATCACCGTGGCTCCAAATGATGAAGGTGTCATCTACGTAACGGAACAGTGTAGTGGGCTTTTTTGGTGCTGTTTCCAGGGCTTGCCTTTCAAAGTGCACCATGTAAAAATTTGCTGTCACCAGGCTGAGCGGGCTTCCCATGGCTTCCCCTCTCTTTGCTCGTAGAACTCATTGTCCCACTGGAAGTAGCTTGTAGTGAGGCAATGTTGAAACAGGGCTGTGATGTCTTTGGGAAAAATCTGGTTGATGAGTGCAATAGTGTCTGCTATGGGGACTTTGGTGAACAGGGAGACCACATCAAAGCTGATCAGTCTGTCTCTGGGTTTCAATTCGATGTTGCTGATTTTTTCTAGAAAGTGAGCTGAGTCCTTGATGTAGTGGGAGGTGTGTCCAATATGGGTTTGTAATTGTGTGGCCAGAAACTTGGCCAAATCATATGTGGGGGTCCAATGGCACTCACAATGGGTTGGAGTGGAATGGAGTCCTTGTGGATTTTTGGAAGTCCATAAAGTCTGAGTGGGAGGGCCTCTGATTTGCATAAAAGCTGGCATGTGCTTTGATGAATTGAGGAAGTTTTGATCAAGGTGTTGGTTTTCCTGATGATTTTGTTGGTCAGGTCCTGCTTCAGTTTTTTGTAAGTTGTGGGATCCAGGAGTTCCCTGATCTTTTGTTTGTAGTGTTCTGTGTTCATGATAACAGTGGCATTGCCTTTGTCTGCTGGGAGAATGATGATTTCTGGGTCCGAATTGAGCTCCCTAATAGCTTTCCTTTCTTTCATCATTATATTGCTAGGTGGCAGTTTTGCCTTGTGTAGGATCCTTGCTGTTTCCCCTCTTATCTCTTCCGCTTTCTCCTCCGGGAGATGGTGGATGGCAGATTCCACATTTCCCATGATGTCTTCCACTGGAATTCTGGTAGCGATCACAGCAAAGTTGCCTCCCTTGGATAGGATGGAAGTTTCATCCTCAGAAAGTTGCCTCTCTGTCAGATTGATAATGGTCTGTGATGTGTCCAGCGAGAGTTTCAGCTGATGCTTATGGCATTTGTTGAATTTTTGTTTCTGCCTTTCGGTGTGGTTGGCCATGTCTTTCTCCATTTTTCGGTAGGTGAGGTTGTCAATTTTATCCCAGTCTTGGTTGCTCATTTTTTGACTAATGCTTGTATGTAGGAATAGCAGTTCTTTGTCTATGTTTGCCAGTTCCTTGCGGGTAGTGTGGATCCTCTCACGTAATAGCGTATGTTCCATATGGTTGTAGATGCGGTTGGCCTGTGCAGATTTTAAGGTCCTTTTGGCCTTTACCATATATCAAAGGAGTCACTGACTGAATAGGGAAACTCATGAAGAAACATAACCCCCGAACAATTTACAGACCAACCAGGAAAATTCAGCAAGTTCTTCGCTCAGCAAAGGACAAGAGGGATCCCCTAACTTCTGCAGGAATTTACCGCATACCGTGCAGCTGTGGTCAGGTCTACGTAGGGACCACAAAACGCAGCATCCAAACACGAATCAAAGAACACGAAAGATACTGCAGGCTGATCCAGCCAGAACAGTCAGCAGTAGCAGAACACACTATAAACCAACCCGGACACAGAATGTTATTTGAAAGCACAGAAATTCTGGACCATTCTAACAACCACCGGGTCAGGCTGCACAGAGAGGCCATTGAAATCCACAAACACTTGGATAATTTTAACAGGAAAGAGGAGACTCGGAAGGTCAACAAAATTTGGCTGCCAGTATTGAAAAACACCAAAATCAAAACACAAAAGATATTAACGAGCCCTAACGAGCCCCACCTGGGCTCAGGAAGTCTCCCTCCAGGAACAAGTATTCAATACACACAATAGGGTTATTATGCTAATTGCTCCCTCCCCTCTGGAGGAGGAGACTGGCATATATATTCTCCACTCCACTTCCAATTCACCATTCCTCTGAAGATGCCAGCCACAGATGCAGGCGAAACGTCAGGAGAAAATACAACCAGAACACAGTCTCAAAGCCTGAAAAGCCCACAAGAACCAGTGGATTCTGGCTGTGAAAGCCTTCGACTCTACATCATTTGCAAGGTTTTCATTTTGAACCTCCTATACTGGACAAACTGGTTTAGGAAATTCACGTCTAAGACCAGTCTGTACTCCCCAATATGCTTGGGTACAGTGAAAAACAGGGAGTAAACCGCCTGAAATTCCTTCTCTTAGAGTACCCTTTCTATTGCCTCTATTAGCAAAAAAAAAAAAAAAAAAAGGTGTATCTCCTGTTGCACTATGTGTCTCTTGCTTGCATTCTTTGATACCGGTGAGGGTAGAAATCTCCCCCTTGGTCTTCTCTGGATGTTGTAACCCTTGGTCGCTACTTCTAGTACCTACTGATCTGTTGTTATCTCTTTCTAGCAATGACCAAATGGAAGAAGCCTTCCTCCCACTAGTATATCTATTAAGACAGTATTGAATTTTTCCACTCCTGTTGGAGTAGCTCACTCCTCTTCTAGCTTGCTGCATTCCCTGCTGCTTGAACTGGAACCTTGATCTGTTCCACTGTGATCTATACAGTTTAAATTCTCTTTGCCTTTGGAAACTTCTGCCTCCACAAAAGGAGTGGGAATCATTCTTGTAAAATTTCCTTTCTTTATTCCTCTTCTGAGTGGATGGGAAGCACTTGCTTCTTATCACTGCCTTCCACCAAAGCCTTTTCTAATGCCTTTTTGCCAAACAATAGTTTACCTCTTAATGTTCAATAGATTAGCCCTAGCCTTTTGATCTACATTCCAATGTTTGAGCCAAAGAGAGTGTCTACCTATAATGTTGAGGCAATTGCTCCAACTATAAACACGGATGTGTTGTAATTGACATCCGCCACATACTGCAGAAGTTTGTCCAGTCTGTGCAATATTTCCTGCAATGCCCTAGTACTGATGTCTTCTGTATCCAAAATTTCTTGTACCCAAACCATCCCTACTCTCACAAAAACTGAAGTGGCTACAGCCATTCCTACTGCTAGAGCTGTTGCTTTATAAGCCTTTCTCAAGTCTGCCTCTCTTCATCCATGTCTTTCAAAGTTGTGTCTCCTTCGTTAGGGAGAACACAATTCGATTCACAATTCGAACCAGGGCGGAAACCAGAACATCCACCTTAGAGATGGCTAGCTGAGCCATAAATTCTTTCTCATACATATACAACTTCTTGCCATATCCAGTAAACTTTCTGTTATTTTGTGGATTTTCCCATTCAGAATTCAGCAGACTTCTGAACATTTCTGGCGGAGGAATATGGCTGTCTTTAACTTGTACCTGTTGCATTATAGTTGCCAACTTAGTGGACCTTTGCTGGCTTTTTTGAGAGTTCTGACCATTGCCTTCCTGAACCTTCAAACCTAGCATCAATAGCACCCTTCTCCACAAACTTTGAAGTGTTCCATCTCAAAAAGTCAACCAGTATGAAATCAAAGTGCCTAGTTTAGAAGTAAATGGGGAACTTTGGCTGAGTGTCTTGTTTTGTTATATTGGAGCTAACCTGTGTTTTTACTCTCTTTTTATTCTGTATCCCCTTTTTACCTGTGCTGGTCTATGACCATAATAAATATTCTATTCTATATTCTTGGCTGAGTGGAAGCCAGGATCCTTGTGTCAAAGCCAGCACAATGGGAGAAAGAAAAGAGAGAGAGGGGTGAGGGACCAATGGAGAGAATGTTCATGAATATTCAGACACACACTTGCAGTATTACAATTTCACAATGAAAAAAACTGGCTATGTATTTTGGTAACACCATAAGTCCACTGAACTAAACTGGAATTTCTGAGCTAGGATTGTACTATCTGTTCTGTTTCGTAATCATTTTTTCCCCAAGAGCTATGTTTCAGTTTGGCATACTCTTCAAATTACTTAATAATATATAAAACACAACAGAATAATCACCTTTTATTATCTGGACTCAAGCAGCATTCGGAAATTGGTCCAGTATGTTTATCCTTAAATGTCTGAATAGGGAGAGCAGTGGCAGCATCCTTTAAAGAACAAAGACAAGCTTGATTATTAAGTAGCTCAGAACTGTTAAAAGATTCTCCCTAAATCCTTTTGGTAGTTGAACTAAAGTAAACCTACTGAAGCAAAGGAATTTACAAAAATATTGACTTACTATGCAGTTACTGATTCAATGGGCCCACTTAAGTTGGAGTGTACCATTGGCTACTGTCCCAAATTTAATTAGTAGTACACATTCAGAGAGGCTGAGAGTAACACCATCAGGCGACTAGACTCTATCAAGATTCTAGACTTCTAGAATACAAGACACTCAGAGGGGATATTTAGATGCATCCATCCTCTTCAGGGAGTAATGGCCACATCAGCAGAAAAGAATTGATAGTTCCAATGGTGATGATGGCGGAGAAGCTCCAGAAGATATGTTACTGGGTAGCAGCAGTACTAGATGGTGACATTAGTGGAGGATCTTTCAGAGATAACAGCAGTGGAAATTTAGTTAACTCTCATTAGTATTGCAGAAGAAGACACTGGTAAATCATTATCTTGAAACCCCTACGACAATCCATATCCAATATGAAGCAAGAGATAGTGCTGGAAGATGACATCTTCAAGTTAAAAGGAAATTAATTGGGGAAAAGCAACAGACAAGTATGAGTAGCGCTGTGTCTAATGTCATAACTTGACTCAGGCCGAAAGGACTTCAGCAGCTGATATGCTCAGATGTGAAAGTACTGCATAACATAGTACCCACATGAAATGTGAGTATCAGGGAAAATCAGAAATTGTAAAACAAGAAATTGAACATATAGCAATATTTGGTGTGAGTGAGCTAAAGTAGACAGGAATGGGCTATTCTCAATCATATACTGTTTTACTCTAGAAATGACAGTCTAAGAAGAAATAAAGTGACATTACTAGTGAAATGAGTTATAGCAAAAGCAGTTGGGATACAATGCGAAGTCTGACCAAATAATATCAATAAGACTGTGAATAAGGCAGAACAAGAGACTTCTTCAATAAGACCTGAAAGATCAAAATCTAAACCAAAGATAAGAAAGCTACATAACCAACAGAGGAACACATTGTATGATGAGAAAGAAAATAAGATGATGATTGCAAGAATATACTATAGAACTACACCAAAAGGACAAAAGACTGACAGAATCCTTCCAGGAAGAATCTTTTAATGAAGAACCCACAATTTTAGAAAGTGAAATGAAACCTGCCCTCAAAGCATTTGGGAAAAATACATCACCAGGAACAGATCAATAGAGCTGTCTCCACTACAGAAGCAGAATTCAACCAAATTCTAACAGAAATCTGCCAATAAATATGGAAAACAAAATCATGGCCCATAGAGTGAAAATACTAAACATCCATTCCTATCCCCAAGAAAGATGACAACAGGGATTTTAGTAATCATCGGATCATACAATCTTCCATGCAAACAAGGTAATGCTCAGGATTTTACAACAAAGGCTTTTACAGTATATGGAGTGAGAAGTGCCTGGCATCCAAGCTGCATTCAAAAAAGAAAGAAGTCCTACACATCATATTGCAACATATATTGGCTAATGGAGCAGACCTAAGAATTTCAGAAGAAAATCAGTCTATGCTGCTGTTACCACACCATACACTCACGCTCTGTAGGATGTGCTATTTTCATAACTGGACATATTTATGGATGAAACATGTTTGAAAGCATATTGGCTGAAAGCATATTGCCAGATCAGAATGACCTCAGACATGATCAAGTCATAAATTCGAAAAGGGTTAGGCAGGAAAACCCTCTGCTAATGAGCTTGCACTAATCCTTTCAAGACTGCAGGCTATGAGCCCTCCCAAGAACAATGGAAGGCAAAACTGCCCAGGTGAAGCAATCAGGGACCCTACAGTGATCTTATCCTATGGAAATCTTTCCTAGACTTTCTGCCCGACCAGACAGTAAGAGATTGTCATGACCCCCATCAATGTTTAGTCACCTAGAGTTAAAAAGATCAGCCCGTTTTGGATTCCTTTGTCAGCCCCGTGGGAAAGCAATTACTGCTTTGTCCATGCACCCTCCCTCAGGGTAGGAAATAGGGTATATAATAAGCCCCAGGAAATTATAGTACATTGGGCTGCACAAGGTCCTCAGATTCCTATTCCTCCACGCTATCCTCAGACACACTGTCCGAGCCACTCTACTATGACCTTCTGTTTCAGGACTGGTAACTTTCCATCCAGTCTCTCTCTATCCAACCTTTCTTGTCTCACTTTCCAATTGCCTTGTATGATTCTCAAGAGTGTCTGATTTCTTTTGTGTTTGTTAATTCCTTCCAAATAAAATACTTTGTTTAACTTTTAACTGGAGTCTTCTCTACAGTTAGTACTGGTATACAAAGGTGAAAAGAGCCTGCTGTTACCCTCCTCTTGCAGGCCTCCTTTGAGCTATAATTCCCCAAATTCTAAGGAAATGCTGGCACTGTGGATAGATCTCAAAGTCCCTCACCTCTTAGGGTAACAAGATTGGCAGAGAATGTGGGCATCACCCTGCTCCTCTTACCTGTCAGTTGATACACACAGTTCAAGAAAGGCAGATGTAGGGAAACCTGTAGAGACTTCTGTAGGCTTTTGAGTGGGGGTATGAGATTGCAAATCTGTCTGATTAGAGCCATAAGGGCTACTGTAGGGTTGGAATCTGCTCCCCTTTCCTGGTCTATACCAGGCAGCCGCCTCTATATGGCCATGAACTTGGTGAAAGCCATCCATGAGCTGTGATAGAACACAAGGGCTTGGTACATGACTATCCTGGAAATCTCTTCGTATCTCTAGGTCTATTATGGTGTGGGATTCGAAAATTAGGGACTAGATGCAGATGCAGGGATTTCTCCAAAAAGACCTCAGTGGTCTCCCTGTCACTGAGTGGCTGGTCCACTTTCTCAGTTAATGGGGCATTGACCTGGTCAGAAGCCACTTAGAAATTGCAGGGATGTTTAGAGAGAAACATCTTCTTACTTGAAGCCATAGGAGCTTGGCACGAAAATTTGAGAGAAGCCCTTTTGCACATGAAAGATTGAGTTATAGTTTTAAGGGTTCAGTTTAGCAGAAATGTTCAAGGAAAGTCAAAAAATGGACAAGCTGGAGAAACGGGTTGTCAGTAAGGGCAGGAATCCATGGAAAGTATGGTCTTTTAAGAGTTTGGAACCCTGAGTGACACTTTCTGTACACAGTGCAAGGAGAGGTTGCTCTTCAGCCCCTCCAAAGAAACCATGGCAGCTTGGGGGTTCTGGATGGCCCTAAGCAACACTTCAAGCACTATCCAGGAACTCATCAGCAAGGCCAAGAGGCAGGCCAGAGAACTAGATCACCTCAGCACCCTCAAAACAGCACCCTACTAGTGGATAAACTGACTTTCTCATCCATTGCACAGGAAGCCCATGACAAATTTGAAGAAGTCTCTATGCAGGCCCAGGCACTCCAGTACAGGCTGGCCACCTTAGAAGAGGAATGCACTAAGGCACAACACGTTGCCCAGTACTTGGACCCTCACACTCTGTATACCCATGACTGAAAAGAGACAACTTCACTCTGTCCGGTTCAAAGCAAATGTGTTGTTAGGCATATTTGTCCCAAATGGCTGGACCAAATGACAGAAAATTGAAGGAAGAGTCCGCTGGTATGCCACAAAGGCTAATGCATCACAAAACAGCTAGGGCCCTTGAACAAAGAAACAGGGATTGTATGGCTGAATGCTGCAGCACACACACATCCCACTGCAAATGGGCAGGATTTGACCCAGCTTGCCCAGTTGTGTATTTCTACCACGGACCTACCAACCTTAGAGTCAGTGCTAGTTGCCCAAGACCTAGCCACATTGGACATGTACCCTCAGATAAGGGGGCTCATCCAGCATCTCTGGCCAGGATAGACAACCAACGTCTTGTACATAATAGAGCATCAGACTCTGGGTGAGAATCCTGAAGCTTTCACAGCCCGGAAGAAATTGCTGGCCATCCTAATGCAAAAAGTAGATGTCAACCAAGTGCTAGGAACATATGATTTTCAGGATGACAAGTTCAAAGAGCTTTACAGAGGCTTGAACTCTCAGACCAAAATGGGGACCACTTGGTACCATTGATACAGACAGAATCCCCTGGGATGTACTCTCTGACAAGTTTAGGAAGGTAGCAGACCTTCTAAGGGAATCAGGAGCCCTGAAGAGCACCAGAGTTCCCTGGAAGAATGCAGAACCCAAGTCCTGGGAACCTGTTCAGCTGGTTACTTATAGCAACCATGGCCCACATACAGAGTACCGCAAGACAGGGAACACAAGGAATCCAGCTCCTTATGGTAACTGGAGGAAAGACAAGTGTGCCAGAGGTGGCATGGACAATAGGGGTTAGACAAGCCAGCGTGATGGCTTCCTCCCTGGTCCAAATCATAGCTGAAATGAAACTCCCTCTGCCCTATGCATTGGCAAGGTCCCAGAAACCCAAACAAAGCAGCAATAGAAGGATCACCATCAGGAGGATATAATCCTTGCTGAGCTGTTTATAGTGAGGAAAGGAGACACGTGTGGGAGCTGCTAAAGTGCACAAGTGCAGACATGACCCAATTCAATCAGTGCCCCACTACTAAGCTCAAAGACACCATCTTGAAAATGCAAGGCAGCCAGAGCAGGGACTCCCAACCTGTAGACACAGTCTGACCAGAACAGACCACAGACACATGCAGCCTAAGCCAGGGTTGCTCATGCTAGGGAACACCCTCAGTCCACTGCATTTCCACAGGGAGTCATTGCTCATCTGGAGCCTGACATCTGGGAAAGGCTGATGAAGGCATTGGGACCTCACAGGCAAAATCCCCCCCAAGCCCCTGGTGGACACTGGAGCAGCCCAGATATCCTCTACACTGACTTAGCTGCAAGTGGAAACCCAACCTCTGAGACCATGGCACTCTCTGGGTACAGAGGAGGTTCAAATCAGGCTACGATCTTCCTAACTGACAATCACAGCATGTGAAAACCAGGGAGAGGATGACAACATCCTAGGGGCACACTTCCTCCACACCCACAACTTTACCATGGACATGGCAAATGGCTTTTTATGGCAGATTGAAGGTGGCCCCCCAAAATTTCTGCCATATACAGATGTGCGGCTCTTAAGACATTGTGTCCACTGCACCCCTTATGAACAGCCCCTGGGTATCAGAGTTCCTAGAGGTCTAGACGAAGGACAAGGCTGAGTGCAGCCTTGTGAAGAACAACTGTGTCCTAATAGAAGGGAAAGATCCACTTCCACAGCAGCAATACAAATATCCCCTCAAAAGCCAGAAAGGCACAGGGAAGACCATAGAGTTTATTAAAATGGGATGTAATTACTCCCATAAAATCTATTTGTAATGCACCTCCATGGCCCATCCTCAAGGTGAATGACAAAACATAGAGAACAACAGTAGATTTTCATGCCCTCAAGACCATAACCCCTCCTGTTGCTCCTGTGGTAGCCAAGTATAATGAGATCTTATCAGCCATAGCTGTGGATGCCAGATATTATAGTGTGGTGGATTTAGCTAATGCCTTCCACTCTATAAAACTTCACAAAGCCTGCTGGTACAACTTTGCATTCACATGCTGCAGCCAGCAGTATGTTTTCAAAAGAACCCCACAAGGATTTCATTCCAGCCCTAGTATTTACCATGCACACATATTCAAGATGTGAGACAAGTTAAAACTAGCATCCAGATCACACGTCCTTTCATAGTTGGACGACTGCTGAGTCCATTCAGTGACAGAGGAAGAGACCCGGGAAATAACTAGGGAGGTCCTTGGTCTAATTAGGGACATGGGCATACATCCAGGTACACTTCACTAGGTCATTGCCACACACTTCCCAAGGGAACAAGAACTGCCTCATGATAATTGACCCTTTCAGTAAGTGGATCAAAGCCTTCCCCTGCAAGAACAACATTGGGGTCACCGCTACATGCATTGTTTAGCAATGTTTGGAGTACGTGGGGAATTACACGGGAGATAAACAGTGATATAGGTATCCACTTCACAGGAGAAGTCACACAGGAACTCTGCAAAGCATTAGGGATAAAGCAGAGGTTCCACATAGCTCACAGACCCCAAAGTTCAGGGCAGATCGAAGAACCAAGCACACCTTGAAAGAAGCACTGTGAAAAGTGGTGCATGCTTCAGGATGCAGTTAGGACGAGAAACTCCCTGTCATTCTCATGGTCCTGAGGGAAACCCCTGCAGCTCATGATTTCACCCCTGCAACACTAACAGGGGGGAAAATGCCACTTCCAGAGGCATTTTGGATAGATACTAGCCTCCTCTCTGATTTATTTTAATAAATAATTAGTGGGTAAGAATATTCATTCAAGGAGTCTCTGAAATACACAGCAAGTGACCATACAACTAGGAAGGAATATGCAGACCATGGACAAAAGGCTTGGCTGGGTTTGTAACCCCTGCCAATAGAAGTAAGGACAGCTAGACAGAAAATTTTCCCAGGATAACAGTATAGAAAATTTTCCCAAGACAAACATGCTTGGTCCACCAAGTGGCAGGGTCCAGTAAAGAGAATCTCTCCTGGTGTCTACCAAGTAGAAATACCCCACAAAAGAGTTAAAGCACTTTCACGGCACACAAGTCAAGGAATGGAAAGGCAAATCACCAACACAGACCATAGCACAGCCTGAGGAGCCCCCCAGCTGCAGTAGATGGAGTGATAGTTTAGCAGGTCTCACTGTGCAACAGGACTTTGGCAGGGTTGGATCTGTCCACAACTTTCATGGGATGGGAATCTCCCCGAGGACACAACATAGGGAAAGATCCCATAAATGTATATAATTCTTTCCTCTTGCTTTTGTTAGAAGTTTAGCAATTTTCATTTTAAATGTGAGGGCAAACATGGCATCAGGCATGAGAAATTGGGTAAGTACAATTTATTTTCTTATGATAGTCTCCCCCAGGCTCCTTCAGGGCCATAAAAGAATATCCTTGGATTTGCATGATCCAAGAACCATGACATGCCCACACAAACTCAAGTTGTGTAAATAAGTCCAGATACAAATGTTAGCCATCTGGGCCATGTCTGTTCATTCAAGCACCTCAGTGACTGGTTCACTATACGTATGCCAATAGTATTATGCATAGGTGCGAGGTACATTTACCTCGCCACCAGAGTTGAGGAGGTTTTCCGCCAGGAAGGTCCTAAGGCTAAATCACCATCCTATGTGACACAGCCTTAATCACAGCAGCTGTATGGAATGAAGGTGACCCCTTCGTGCTATTGATTCTCCCTGATACAGCAGTAGGACATACCACTCCCATAGAAGTCAGTATAATCATTCCACTGGGCAGAAGTCAAACATTACAGGTTGCAGATTGGAAAGCGCAGACCCAGACTGCACAGAAGAGGGACCTTTCAGGACAAAGTCCAACAAACTGATCCATCTCCTTACATCAGACTGCTTGTAACAAGCCGGGGAACTGTTAGATTTAAATCACCGGGCATGCTACCTCTGAACCTCACTCATGAGGAAAGCAATTACACCCTCCAATTTGGCCACTGGTTCCCATTTATAACAATGTTTGACCCACTAATCAGAGATGCTGCTGTGCTAACGCAGGAAGAATACCCCATCATAGGTTCACATGCTGTAAAGGTGGACATGCACAAATTAATGCTGATTCAACTCACAATCTCTTTAAAGGAGATCTGCGTAAGTTTGGAATGATTAAATACCTCTGTTCAATTGTGTACCCTATTTACACCTCCACAAAGTGGGGCTGGACAAAATGGCTGAAGTTATGGTCTGAATCAGATCAGTCCTCCAGAGTAAAAAGAGACTGGAAGGACAGGATCGCACCTTCTGGACTAGGCATGTCTCTGTTAGATGCAGCGAATGTAGAGGCCCTTGCCAACAGATTGTCCTATATGACTACAGAGATTTCAAACATGAATGAGCCCATAAGGCAGTCTGCCCAAAGCATGTCCAACATCTGGCATTTAATCACTACTCTATTAATAAATTGGGAACTATTAATGCGAAGAAAGTCTCTGATTCTTGCAAGTACCATGCAGTCTCTACAAAGGAACATCTCACAAACTCTCGCATATATCCAATTCACATGTTTAATCTCATTACTATTATGGACCTAACTCAGCATGCCTACCATGGAAATATTCCAAAGGAGATCAGAGAATTACTGAAACCAAAACTAAAAAGGGAAAAGATAGAACTAGAGGCTTGGTAGAAGCTTGTAAATGCATCTTTTATTCCATGTGGATTCAGCTGAAGCTTTTTATTATGACTGTCAACAAAAAAATTATGCTGTACATACACCCGGTAATTCCCCTCAGAATACAGACAGTCTCAGGAGACATCCTGTATTCCAAAGAAACAGATCACTGGGCAACAGTGTCAGGTCACGACCGGCAACTGTTAACGTGGAAGATTGCTGGCACTGGGAAACCTAGGTTTCACTTACAATAGCCAAGCACTTGAAGCCCATCATCCCTGCTTGATGCCCAGAAAACATACAGATAGCCAATGATTATACGAGATAATGCATAAAACAGGGTCTGGGAAAGAATGTGTGTGTGTGTGTGTGAGTGAGGACAGCCTGCCACACCATTACGCCAAATGGCTTTCAAATACAGCCCAGGATGCCCAGTATTAACCGGTGCTTTTGCAATGCCACAATCGTTCAGAGTTGTGGTTTTAATTACACCATTCATATTTGGACCAGTCAGGAAATGGTCTTATTTCCATCATTATATAGTTCAGTAACCCCTGCATTTTTGGGACTGGGACTAGATTTACTACATCAGCTTCTCACATACCCCAATCTTAAAGAGCAACTGCTCAAAATAAAAGCAGAGATGAAGCTGTTTTGACGGTATCTCACAACAGCAAGGAAATTGCGACTCTCTCTGAAGAGACAGCCTCCACAGGGCACCACTCATGGTGGGAATTCATCCTTGGATGGTCCCCCAATACTACAGGATTCTTTAACATCACGTTGCTCCCTATTGTGATAATTCTGGCTTTCCAGATCCTTTTAACCCTGTGTTTATCTGGTTTGGTATATTTGTTTTGCCACCAGATCATCTAGTTAATGGCCATTGGTGAGCTGGCCAAGCTACGCAGAACTCAGCCTATTCTTTAACTGTATTTTTGGGGGCCCAGAGGACTCCCAGAACTCCATGAGGGAGCCCTATGTTGAGCTGAGTCAGAATCAGGAACAGAGGTCCAGCCCAGCTGGGAGAAAAGATCTCCCACTGGAAAACTGTATGAGAGTTGGATGGAAAGGCCTTGGTTCTGACAGGGATGAGAGATTGTTATCTACTCTGGAGCTCCAGCCTCTCAACTGATGCTCCCCTTTCTCCCTTGGACTCTCTCACTAATCTTCTCAGAAAACAATTAGTCACAGCGAACCTGGCTAGATCCAGTGCCTGGGAAACTGGTGGGCTGGGATACCAAAAGCTGTCTCCTTTTCCAACCATTCTTTGCTTTTTGTTGTATATGTTGTTTTTCCTCCTGGTGTTGCATACCCATAAGGCATGGCAATGCCAATTTCCATAAATCTTCAATGGCCCATCACTGCATGGCCCACAGCTTTGGCTGGAGAGGCCCCCAAGACCAATTTCTCTCCAAGTTCCCTCCTTACAATATAGGAATCCCCTTTGACTGGACCCCCAGGCAACCAATCCCAATCACCACAGAGCTGTTGGCCCAATCAGCCATCAAGCCAAGGACCACTGGGTGCTGGCATACACTGCCCCAATGTGAACAAAGACACCAAAAGTCAAGGACTGTTGTTTCAGCCTACGATAATGCTCAGATTATTTTGGACACTGAGGGGAGGAATATCTTCTCTATTTACTGCACCAGCCTCTTACTTGCAAAAATCCCCAGATTATGTCAGACACTTGCGGGGGAGGAATGTCTTCTCCGCTCGATGCACCAGACTCTTAGCCAGTTTATATGTGTATTAGCACAGTAACTCGTGCTCTGTCATGATCTGCCTATTTAGTTTTTTTTTCTGGACTGACATTTTACTGATATTGTATGATATATTTTTCATTTATCACCATTCCAATAGTTGGAGCACTTGCACCCCATTTGTTTAATTTAAATTGGACACCCTTTTCTCCTTTCTCTCTCTCCTGCTCTATGCCTACACTTTTGTTGAATCCCCTAGTACCAAGCTACCCTTTTACAGAATTGATGGAAGTGTGACAATGTATAACCCTCAACCCCCTATCTCGTGTGTTACCCTTTGTAACCCCGTGCTTTTGGTCTCCTAGTCCAATGGTGGGTATGCAAACTCGTCCTGTAAAAATGAAACCCTGTGGCTCCATCCCATAAGTTCCTTTTTTTTTTTTTTTGGTGGGGGAAGATTGTTACCATCCCATAAACCCCCACTCTGTGGGTTGTGCTATTTTCATAATTGGACATATTTATGGCTGAAACACGTTTGAAGGTGTGCTGGCTGTAAGCATGTTGCCAGGTCAGGATGACCTCAGACATGATCAAGTCATAAATTCAAAAAGGATTAGGCAGGAAATCCCTCTGCTAATGAGCTTATGATAATCCTTTCAAGACTGCAGGCTATGAGCACTCCTGAGAGCAAAACTGCCCAGGTGAAGCAATCCTATTGTGATCTTATCCTATGGAAATCTCTCCTAGACCCCTCACCTGACCAGACATTATGTCTGGTCATGACTCCCATCAATGTTTTGTCACCTCGAGTTAAAACAACCAACCCATTCTGGACTCCTTTGTCAGCCCCATGAGAAAGCAATTACCATTTTGTCCGTGCAGGATAGGAAATAGGATTTATAAACGCCAACTTCAGCCCTAGCAAACTGTAGTATATTGGGAGTGTTACACTGCACATGGTATCCCAGACTGCCATTCCTCTGTGCTATCCTCAGACATACTGTCTGAGCCACTCCACTTCTGCTTCTGCTTCAGCACTGGTAACTATCACCCTGCTTTCTTCTTCCTCTTCCTCTTCTTCTCCTCCTCCTCCTCCTCCTCCTCCTCCTCTTCCTTCTTCTTCCTTACATACCTCTTGCTATTGATCAAGGTGAGGTACAACAGCTTAAGCAAGTAACACAGTTAAAAGAGCATGTGTTGCTTATGTAGATTATAAAAAAAACATGGATTGCTGTAAAAGAAATGGGAATGCCATTTTTCCTTATGTGTCATATTCTCCTGATAATGACTTACAAAGAAAAAATATTAAGAAACAGAATGGTATCCAATTGGTAATGAGATGTATTTTATCAACCTGTGTTGATACTGATATGTGTAACATATCAAACAAGATTAGACTTGGAGCAAGGAATTGTGAAAACTAGAAGAAGAAACATTTAACCATTGATACGGATGACACCATTTACTAGCAGAAAATAGCAAGGACCTGGCGCATCATCATCGTCATCATCATCTTTACTTACACCCCATTTTTTCCCAGGTTGGGACTGAAAGCAATGAAAAAGGCATAATTAAAAATCACAGAATACAAAAGTTAAAACATAATTAAATGATCGAGAAGAATTAAAACAAGCTAAAATGCATGATTAAATCCAGCTACTTCAGCACAATTAACAATATCCAGGACCTTTTATCAGACAAGACATAATCATACATCGAACACCTTTCAGAATAAAAATGTCTTTACTTGGCTGCAGAAAGAAAATAGGAAAGGTACCAGTCTGGTTTCTCTCGGAAGGGAGTTTCAGAGTCTGGGAGCAGCCACTGAGAAGGCCCTCTCCCATGTGTCCACCAGATGTACCTGCAAAGGTGGTGGAACAGATAGAATGGCCTCCCCATAAAATCTGGACTGCATAAAAAGCCTGGACTGTTTCACAAGAAAGAATACAGTCCTTCAAATAACCTGGACCTGAGCCATGTCAGGCTTTCAACACTTTGAATTACAGTATGTCCAGAAATAGACCAGTAGCCAGTGGAGCGGTTGCAATAGCGACTTGTGTGATCCTGTTCTACTGAGGAAAGTTAATGAAAAAGGTGAAGAAGTAGGTTTGCAGTTGAATATTAGGAAAACAAAAAATTAGGACCAAAGATGAGTTACATAACCTTTAGGTGGGTGAGGAAGACATCAACATTGTTAAAATATTTTCTATACCTTTGCTTAGTCATTAATCCAAATGGAGACTGTAGTTAAGAAATCAAAAGAAGACTGTAACTTTGAAAGGGCAGCTAGGTAAGCTCCTCAAGAGTAAAGATATCACTGAATGCTAACATCAGAATCATCCAATGTTTTCAGTTACTATGTATGAATGTAAGACCTGGACAGTGAAGAAAGCTGACAGAAAATGAAACAGCCCATTTTAAAAGTGTCATTGGAGGAGAATTCTATTGATATGGACTACCAAAAAGGTAAGTACATGGATCCACAGGCAAATCAAGTCTGAACTCTCATTAGGATGGACTGAACTGAGGCTGTTGTATTTTGGGCATATAATCACACACAGGCTTCCCCAACTTATCTGACGGACTAGGAACCAGAACACTCTCAGAAAATGGTTGAAAAGGTGAAGCCATATAATGTACTGTAGACAGCATGAAGGACTTACAGAGGCTCCCAACCGCACGCTGCTTGCAAGTCTTTCAGCCAGCTTAGCACCTCCCCACCAGTTCAATTTACAAGCTGTGCGTGTATATGAGTGGTTCCAAGTGAGCCTCTATTGGCACGAAGAACTGATGAAAGAGAAGAACCTCTATTGAATTAATGGATCTTGTCCTTAAAAGAGCGAGTTGTCAGATAATGGGCTGTCAAAAGGTGGAGATTTCCTATAAAATCATTCACTGGAAATATTATAATACCCACTAAAGTTGAAGGTAGTAGACAAAGAGGAGAGCCACATTACAGGTAGATTGATTCAATCAAGGAAGCCACAGCCCTAGGTTTAAAAGACCTATTAATAACAGGGTCTCTTGAAGGGCTCCCATTAGAATCATAGAATCATAGAATCATAGAAATGTAGAGTTGGAAGAGACCACACGGGCCATCCAGTCCAACCCCCTGCCATGCAGGAACACCCTCAAAGCACTCCCGACAGATGGCCATCCAGCCTCTGCTTAATAGTCTTGCCATAAGCTGAAGCAAACTTGATGTCTCATAGCAAACAGTCAAAAACAGTAACAGTTCTGCTTACGAGTTGCTTATAGAATCTGGGGTTTGAAGTCCAAATAAATCAATTATACCTCAAATTAGATGTGCTTGGCTCAAAATGTTCACCAACACCTTATTTTAAAACATTTAAAGAAAATGCAAACAGAGCTGATACCAGCATACCTCAGTTCTTCTTTTGTCTTGAGATTTGAGCCTAGCTGGAGACATTATGGCTTCAACATCTACGGACAATGGTTTTTGGACTTTTCCGTTTATCACCCATGTCCAACCTGATCAGAAGTTCTTATAGAGCCTACTTTTAAAATAATGTTTTAGTGATCTAATAAAGGTATTACCCAACCTGTTTTTTTGGATTTTACTCAAAGACCTCATGGCTTTCTATTTTTGTTTGTGGATACAGAAGACACCACGAATAGCTGCTCAGGGCAGGATCTAATATAAGGGGAAGGAGATTTACCATCACTCAAGAAGGACTGTACTACACAAAGGACTCTTATCATGGTGTTATCTATAATTAGGTACTACTTATACACTAGGTAATAGTAGTGGATATGTACTACTACGTAATATCCATAATTTGTATCTCTTTTGCCTCATGCTACACCTTAATTTCCACTTTTTCTAATATGGGGACTACCATGTTTCTTGGTGCTTCTGCTCTCAGCCTGCAAAGAAGCCATGCGCTTCAAGTAAAAGCAGTTCAAATTTCACTTAGTGACTGGCAGCCTTTTGTCAAGAGATGGAGAAAGTCAATTGTTTCCACATCACATCTGGTGAAACTTAACGCCAGCATACCTCAAGCTATTTTGCCAGGTTTACGGGCTCCATCTTGAGACTTGAGTCTGACTGCATATATGTGACTTTGTTAGCAGTAAAAGAGCACAGGCAAAATGGACAGTGTTTCACATCTTTTCCCCTGGTCTACTCTGCAGGGCTGTTAGGAGATTTAATGCCCTAGACAGTTTAATTCACAGAGGGTATTGCCTGCTTAAATGTCTAAGCTAAAGAAATTCTCTATCTTTTTGTATTTGCTTAACTAAAGTCATCCATTTTGAATTCTAGTCAATTTTAAAGGTGGTTCTAGTTGTTAATCCCTTGCCCTACTTAAAATTATGCTAACATTACTTAGCAAATGACTAGGTTCTCAGCCTGGGTTCCCAACGCTCATTTAACTATATTTCTTACACCTCACTGCTGAGCAAATCCACATGTGATACAGGGTTCACTGTTCATTGTTAACCAGAAGTTATTCTGTTATCAACCATGTATCAGAATTCTAGTTCTGGGAAAGCAAATATTCTTAATATTCATACACACGTGCTGTATGGTCTGTAAGATCATTGTTCCCCAAATTACAAAAAACTCTCCTTTCTTCAATAAAGTGTCTTTCTTTCCCTACTAATATAAGATGGAGTTTTGGCTGCGTTCTTGCTAAGGGGAGAGGGGAAGTCCCTTTGGCCAAAGTTGGGAATTTTTCCAGGCTGGCTCAATTTCACCCGCAGTCACATGGACTACTCAGGGTGGTCCGTGCAGACCTAATGTTTTGGGTTTGTCTCCACGTGTTTTTTTGTAATTTTTATTTTTTTTTATTCAAGGGTGACCATTTGCTGTGGGTTCAAGTCCCACTAGTGTCACCCTGGTGTTTGGATTCATGAGTGACCATTTACTGTGGGTTCAAGTCCCACCAGAGTCACCCAGGTGACCATTTACTGTGGGTTCAAGTTGCACCTGCATTGCTGAAAATCCTAACAATTTTTTGAGCATGGGTTCAGGTCCCATTTGGTTTGGTGCCAACAACTTCAACATCTAGCCAGGATGATTTAAAGACTTCCCAATTTCTTTCCCCATGCCCAGCCTCATGACTCCCAAAAGACTTCAAAGCTCATCTTTTATTTTTTTTAATATAATTTTTATTAATTATTTAAACTATATAACAATACATAATGCTACATAACACACAACACAATACCTAATACATAATAAATATAAACTTACAAACCACTTATACCATATATTCTTCACCTTAATCTAACCTACAATGAAATCATAAGTGCTCCCCACCACTGGGACCACTAGAGATATAACCACTTCCATTCACTTCAGGTAGCCACATTCCCCTTCCAAAATTGTAATGATTCTTCAGTTGGTTTAATTCCTTTCCCCTTTCTTAACACATAATCAATAAATTTGCCCCAAATATCTATAAAAATATCTCTTTTTAATTCCCCCTTCTTTACTTTGATATTACAAGTCAATTTATCATTAATAGTTATATCCCATACCTCTTTATACCATTCATTTAAGTGAATGTCTTGCTTTATTTTCCAATTTTTAGCTATCCTTAGCCTTGCTCCAGAAAAAGCTCACCTTTTAAAGGATACTTTAGTGGCTTAACAAGGGACACAAACCCGTTTTTGGATTTTGCTTCTGGATCACCCAACTTTCGTTTCTTTTTAGGCCATTTCTGGCCACAGGATGTCTAATATGGATTAACGGATAAGATGATTGTCAAAATCAGGGAGATCTGGACCCAGCCAGGGCTATAACACTCAGGTCTGCATGTACACCCAATCCAGAGCAAAGAAACTCTGTGGAGAGTGCTCTTTACAAAAATATAACCAAATCTTTAGTTAACGAACTGTCAGGGGAAAAAGGTAGTTGGTAATTAAAGATTAGCAAACAGTACAACACTTGTATATTAAAACCAGCAAACATTCTCTTTCCTCTCTCACACACACTGTCAGTTGGATCTCTCTCTTTCTCAACTTCCCCAAACTCCCTCTCCAGAATCTGTTTCAGTTAAATTTCGGTTAGTTTCACTCCCCCACCTGGCCCCTCCCTCTGGCTAGCCTGAGTTCCATATTCCACAACCAATCAATTTAAATTCCCTTGGTTGCTAGGACACTCTGATGCTATGCCCTCCCCTCCCCAGGTTCGTCACAATGATAGAAACTTATATGATGGTATTGGAGATTGGGGAATTAAAAATTCTGTGCTTATTTAGTTTGGACTTAGAAATGTTAACAGTTTCTTTCATTATAAAAGAACTTTAGTAGGGATCAGGAACAACTAGAAAGAAATTTTGTTTTATAAGAGTGTCAGTATGAAAATTCATTCAGAATATATAGTTAGAGTCCAACTAGGGATGATAGGAAGTTAATAACAGGGTGTATTCAAATGAATCTTGCTGTGGTAACTTTATTTAGAGTACAGCTAGCTGGGTAAATGAAAACAGAACTCAACTTATAAAGGATTTATAAAGCAACATTTTTTTCAAACATGAATGTAAAGACTGAGATTGTTAAGAATGTTGATATTTCTTTCTTTTATAAATATATATATAAAAATTATTCCACTTTCAACATCCTATGGAATCCTAGGATCTGCAGTTTAAGGAGGGGCATTTGGAATTCTCAGGCAGAGAGCTCTTGGGCCTCAGTAAACTACAAATCCCAGAATTCTGCAGGATGTTGGACGTGGAATAATAGTACTATAACAGTGTAGTGCAGAAATGGCCTCAGTTTTACACTGTGTCATCTTTGCCATCTGCTCCAACACTCCAGTGTCTTAGGTTCAGGGTCACCTCCAATACAAAATGGCACATTTTCCAGGGCCACTGATGTTAAATGCATTCTCAACACCTGCCTAGCCTTTAACACAGAATGCACAATGGACCATCATCAAATCTTATAAAACTCAGCTTTAGAAATCAATGTGCCACTGTGCAAAAAGAAAAATAAAACTGTCACTTCAATTAGGCGTACTCAACTATTCCTAATAGTTAGACATAAAAATGTGTTCAGGGGCTTTCAGTAATGATTCGTTTGGCCTTTTTTAACATGATGAATTATGGTTTAGACTTTAAAACTGTCTAATTAGTTGCTTTATGTATATAACAAACTTACCCAGAGTTTCACAGTGCTGTCGGAAGAGCCTGAAAGAATTTTTGTATCATCAAAACAGAAATGGCAGGAATTCACAGCATCAGAATGTCCTCTTAAAATTTTGAAATGAATCTGTGAAAAGACAGAGCAAAAACACTCTTATGTTTGTTTCCAGTCATTGTTTTTGTAGGTGCAAAAATGTGGATTTGTATGAACTGTAAAAACTGAATTAGAAATACCTACAAACTTATTTCTTATCAATTGACATATATCATGGACAAGTGGTGTACTCTAGTCTACCCTAAATCCCCAAATTGGCCATTTTTGTCATTATAGCATTTTGGTGATTGTGTGAAGGGGCAGCAATGTCCTCCCTAAAAACATTTCAGTCCTGCCAAAAAACATTTGTAGCTGACCTCTTTACAAAATCTACATTATCAATGCATACTTCAAATAAATGGTTCTTAAGTTTACTTTGTTAGCACAGCTTTATTGATGGAGTTATTTTCAACTTAAGAATTGGTTTTTAGCTACCATTTTTTTCAGTGCATTGAATTCCACAACACTGTGCAACATCAATACTATCGGAAGTAAATGTACAATCCATCACCCAGGAATATAAGCTGTGCTATGTAACTGTTGACACTAAATTACAGCAGAGGTCAGTCCAATCAAATTGAAATGTATAATAAAGCTTAACAAAAACCCCATAGGCTGGGCCCCAAAGCCAAGACATAACTCATAGATGTATACTTGGAGAGCAGTCACTGATGAGAGAAGACAAAAATGCCATCCTGAACGCTCTGATTGTGAGAAATAGCCACTGTGCAATTCAGGCTGCTCGTAACGGAGCCATGTTTACCCACGCAAAGAACTCAGGCTCCGTCTTCGCCAAATCTCCAATTTTGTTTACTCGATTTATTCAATTCATTTTCTTTAAACATCCGAAGAGAAGATGTTTCACAAGGACACAGCTATTATGTCGAATGGTGATTCTGTTTAACTCCAACAGTGGTGATAATTATGGATAGCAGATAAATGCACTACTTACCCATAGACAGCAAAAATTTTAAAAAAAGCCTCTTGGGGAGGGGGCAGTTTGGCTAGGCACAGAGGAAAACACTTGATCCCCCACTCTCAAGCACTGCAGGCTTGATTTGACTTTCAGATCTCTTGCCATCTGATTTACTGGAAGTGTAGAAGCAATGCAGGCTTTCCTCAACTTTTGTTCTCCAAATGTAGTCAGCCTACATCCCTCCTCGGTAATGTCAGACTAGGTGGCTAGTAGTCAGGAGAGATGGCAACATCTTCGGGGGGGGGGGCAAAGTCTAGGCAAGCTGAATATAGTAGACTAGGGTGTCCTGTTGACCTAAGTTATTGGGTTATTCCAAGAAGAAAATGGATTATATGGACTACTATTCATTAATTATTATTGATTAATAATATTAAATATTCTATTTCTTTTTTTAAGTGAAGTACTCAGAGCAGCTTACAAAATATACTGATATATACTAAAACAAAACCCACAGATTTAGAGATACCTAGTATCTCATGGTTGTGTTCGCTAGAACAGAAATTCCTCCCCCTCCCGGGTCCCCCACCAGAGCTTCTGAAGTTCTGGAAAAATCCACTTTATTTAGTGATAGTCTTAATAATTTATCTGTAGGCACAGATGGAAAAAAAATCGAATATGTTGCTTAAAAGACTCTTGGAGCAGCTTAACGTGACACACTGTATCTGTGAGGCTATACCGGTTTTATTTACTGGTTTCCGAAGAAGTAAGCAGTTTTGAAAAAATGAAACAAAAGCCACGTCGGAGGAGAGACAGGAAGGAACACGGGCACCAGCTCCTCCCCCCTCGCTCAACTCTCGCTCCCGGCAGCCCCCCTCCCTCGAGCGCCCACGCGCCCCCCCCCCCGCGCAAGCGGAGCCCGGGGAGAGAGGGCGGCGCCCCCCCGCCGCACCCTGGCCAGCCTCTCGTGGTCGCCCTCCCGGGGCTGCAGCGACCGGGCCGAGAGCGCCAGCGGGTCTCCCGCCTCCTCGGCCGGCGGCGGCGGCGGCGGCGGCATCTGGACAGGAAAGACTCCTCCTCCTCGGGCGGCTGCCCTCCGACGGAGCCCGCCCCCTGTCGGCGCTTAGCAACCGGCCTAGCTCGGCTTCCGCCCTCTTCTCCGGAGGCGGGGGGGGGGGGCGACGATCTCCGTCCCGCGAGGCCCCTCAGTCTTTCCTCTCTCCAGAAGGGGTCGGTACCGGTTGGGGCCCGCTCCCTCCCCACGCACTTTTGCATCTTTTCGTAATTTTTTTTTTTTAATTATGGTAGCTCGCGTTGCTGCTGTGCCCTCGAATAATTTCTGCCTTATGACGACCTGTGACCTTATGAAGGGGTTTTGTTGGCAAGATTTGTTCGCCAGGAGGTTGCCGTTGTCTTCCTCTGAGGTTGAGAGAGGATGACTTGCCCAAAGGGAGCCCGAGGCTTTTCCATGGGCCGGCAGATTTGAACCCTGATCTCTGTCTGTGTAGTTATATTTTAATATAAAGTAATTGCAGTTATTAGTTACGTCTGGGTTTTGGGGGGAAAAATGTCTCCTGAATTGCCCTGGATCTGGGGAGAAAATCAGGATATTGAAGAGTTTGTCCTCTTACCTTGCTTCTGTGTCCTAGACTTTTTTTTGGCAGAGGGAGCAAAAGGAGTAACTGCTGGTAGGGAAATGCACTCAACACAGGCTTCAAGGCTTCCCCTTTTAACAAGGACCTGAAAACAGGGCTATCAGGGCACCAATGATCAGGCAAAACCTGACCACTGACACTCACACGCAGTCAAATTCCCTCATGAATGATCAGAAGTGTATAAAACAAGCATGCTCTATATTTGTGTGTATATGTATCTGTTGTGTGCCTTCCAGTAATTTCCAACCTGTGGCAACCCAAAGGTGAACCTAAGGAAGAACCTCATGGCTCTCAATTTTCAGATTCTGTGAAGAGTCCCACAGTCTCCCTGTGCACCCCTCAAAAGCTCTCTCATCAATTTTCCATTAATTCCTACCATTTTTATGACAGCGCCACTTACTCTAAAGCAAGCAGGTGTTCCTTCCTGTTGTGTGCCTTCAGGTTGTTTCTGACTTAGGGTGACCCCCAAGGTGAACCTGTCATGGGGTTTTCTTGGCAAGATTTGATCAGAGGTTTGTCTTTGCCTTCCTCTGAGGCTGAGAGAGTGTGACTTGTCCAGTCAACCAGTGGGTTTCCATGGGCAAACAGATTTGAACCCTGGGATTTGGTCTCCAGGGGCCTAGTCCAACATGCAACCACTACATCATACTTGCTCTACGCATTCCTTACAGCAATGTAATTTTATATCCTTTAGATAGGACACCCCTTCTGGAGGCAGAACTTCTGCTATATGGGAAAGGAGGATCAGTCCTACCAGTAGAAAGAGGCAGATGCTGCAGGACAGCAGTGGAAGCCTCCTGGTTGTTTTCCATGAACTTTTAATGAGCCGTGTATGCATCACTGCTTGTCTTTCGTCTCCTAAACCAGTGTGATGGGAGACATTATCACATCCCTGGTATTGTAGTAAGAGTCAACTGGCTGTGCAGCTAATTTCTGTATAGGGAATGGGAGGGAGATCTGGTTTATCACCACAGAAATTCTTGTGCTGGTCCTTGCTGAGAAGGATGTGAGGCACTGTTTCCTAGATCTGCCATGGAACATGTCCAAGAGGAACCACCAAAACCACTGTGCCTGATGGTAGTATGTGAGGAGAACATTTTACTCGTGGTGCCCCACATTCCCCAACTACAGACCTGGAGTAGTAAGGAAAAATGAATTCATGTTAGGGAGATTTGACAGACTGTCTTTTGAAATATGGTCAAAAAGTGTTATTTCCCAAGGAAAATCTGACTTTCATCATAATGAACCAAGAATATTACTAACCTACAATATTTTATTGGTCCTAAATTTTAACGCAAACAAACCTCAGTCAATATTCCTGGTCCTATAATCCTTCTCATGTCCACATTTAAGGCTCTTCAAGAAATTACTTTTACAACATTATAAGTAAGATTGGTAAAATAATTTTATTAAAATTTCCTCATGCTGATTTTCATTAAAATGCAGAGTTTTCCTGATCAGTTTTAATATTGCAATATTTAAAGTTGACGAATCTTTTCCAGCATTCCACATTTAATTTGATTTTTTAACTGAAACACAAAAATTAACATATATTCTTTTATGCTATCAAATCTAACATAAATACATTATATACAGGACATTTAAATATGCTTTACACTGCTGATCTGCCATCATAGAGGAGATCTGTTTTGAAATCCAAAGATAAACAATGTCTAAGAATCCAAGCTACCGCTTTACAAGTGGAAGACTTTTCAGCCTAAATGAAAAAGAAAAGTAGAGAAAAGAACTGAATTGGTAAACAATGGAAATAAGTATTCTAGATTAGTAGTTTGAATTACTATGTTTCCCATGAGGTAGGAATGTAAAATAAGCCAACTACTGAAAAGAATCTTGATAACCTTGATTTGACCAACATTTCAAATCAGTTCTGGCAAGGCTACACATTTACGGCTAAACAATAAAACACTTCTACTGCAGTGGCCAAGAGATGGTCAGATCATTTATGGGAGACTGGCCTATTTCACATAAAGCACTCAGACAATAAGCAAAAATATCTATCTTAATTTAAAGAAAGTAACTGCATTAAAAACACAATACATATATAATATGTATATTACCATTTATATAAAAACACATTATGCATTTATCACAATTTACAGGAAAATAATCAGTTAACTGCTAATGATAAAGGCTCTAACACCCTTTGAAATATTTTTAGATTGCAATTTTATATGTACAGTGCGTCTTCTATATATGCAGGGGTTCAGTTCTAGGAACCCTTGAATAAAACAAAATTTGTGAAAGTTCCATCCTATTATCATTAATGGATGCAGCAGGCATGTGCCTGGTGCATCCTTTGATGACAGCTACACACAAGGCTTCATGTGACCTTGCACTAGTATGTGCTGAGGTTGTGTCAGCAGAGGTCGCATTGTACTTATTTTGGAATGTTTCACCACATTTCTGAATCAATATGCACCAGCAGAGTGGCCTTGGTCTAAACAGATAGTATTTTCCAGAAACTGGCCAGCCTTGTGCCCACCTGGTCTAATGTAAATTGCTCCCTCTTAAATAAAAGGCATGAAAGGCATAAAATAAAAGATACAAAAAGTGTTATGTGATGTACAAATACTTTGTATCTCACTACCTTTTTAAAAGTTCTTGTGGTGGTACATTTGCAGTTTCTTCCTCACAGTTGCTGTCGCTACTGTCCGCAGTGTCAGAACCACTGTTTTTCTTGGATTTCTTATTCTTGTGTTTGCTCTTGTGTTTGGATTTCTTGTGTTTCTTTTTCTGAAAAAGAAGTTCAGTTCTAGTATTTGTGTATCTATCTGTATATTACAATGAGAAACTTGACAAAATAGTAAGGGAGCCTCAAACAAAGCAGCAAACTCACTATTTTATACTATGAGTTTGTATAAGAGGCAATAATGGCTACTCCTAGACAAAATGCTGAAAAAATGGTACTAAAATTGTCTTATGGAGGTTTACCCAAAGTAAGTCCTAATAAGTTCGGTGGGTTTTACTTGTAGCCAAGCTTTTACAGAATGTTGGCCTAACAAAGCTTGGTGCTCTCATCACTCTGAAATTACTAATAAATGAAAACAGCAGCTCTGGTAATGATGTCCCATCAGCTGTCTCCACTGGATATAGGATATGATCAGGATCACACTAGTCAGCCTTTTTTCTACCAGAAATTTGTGTGTGGAGCTTTAACCTAAGTGCCTTAGTCTGAACAGCTTTATTTTGTGATATACATATGGCTTATGTTTGCTTCAGTATGTGTAGCCCTAATGTATATGTGAAGCCTGTGTGAACTGATGCCAGTAGTAATAGGATGTGAACCTGATCAAATCGTATGTTTGATGGGAGAATATCTGTAGAGAATAATATACCATAAGGGCTTGAGAGTTAGAACAAATGAAAGAGGTAAATTGATCCGATTTTCTACAGTTTTGCCTAAATATCACTTTCCACCCCACCCCCATCTATTATAATAAATTACCTTTTCTTTTTTGTGTTTGTGTTCTCTTTTGGTCTTGTATTTTTCTTTGTTCTTTTTAGGTTTCTCTCTCTTAGTGGCTTCAGGAGAACTTGTGAGCTGTGTTTCATCATGCTTCAGAGCAGTGTCTAAAAGCAGCAAATGAGAAAAAAAAACACCAATCAAAATAGATCAAAAGCTACCCAGAGAATGCTTAGCCATCACTTTTAGATTTCTGAGTCCTCTTATAAGAACTAGGTAATCTATACTATCTTCACACAAACTCTTGAATTTGATACTGAAAAACTCTTAACCTTCAACTTTTAATACATATTATTAAGGAGCCTCAACAGAAAGAACAACATCTTTACTGTGCTTGTTTGGGGATCTGCAGTACAATAGTAGTATTTTTACCTTCAAATATTTTTTGAACACAATAAAAATAGGGGCTGAAATCCTGTTAGTGAATTACAATGGTGAAGGTTGGCTTTGCACCATCAAAACTCTTTGTTGTTGTTGTTGTCGTCATCATGGTGGTCAAAATTTTGTTCTGACCATGTAACAACCAAAATCTCCTCCAAAGCTGATTGTGTAAACAGTGCAACTCCCTGCTCCCTCTGCAAACATAGCCATTGCCTGTGTTATCAGAGATCTTTGCAGATGCCTGTCATAGCATGTTCAGCTACAGGAAAATAGCTAGATGCTTCTTTCCATATCCCCCCCTCCATTTGCCAGTAACATGGAGATGGCACTGTTTTTGGGAGAGGGGATGCACTGTTTAAAGAGTGAGTTTGGGGGAGATTCCATCAGGAGATGTAGCTACAGAGATGTAGCTGTGTGAGCTATGTAAATGTGCTCTGATGGAGGATCTTGCCCAAGGTTTGTTACATTCCAAATGGTAAACATTATTCTACTGAGCAATAGCAATGGCATGTGTATTTCTATACCGCTTATCAGCTAAGTGCTCTCTAAGCAGTTTACAATGTGCTAGCTAACTGCCTCCAACAAGCTGGGTACTAATTTTACCAACCTAAGGAAGGATGGAAGGCTGAGTCAACCTGGAGCCTGGCAAGATCGAACTCACAACCTTGTGGCTGCAGTAGCAGCATTTAACCACTGCACCACCAGGGATGAGCAAAATATTTGCAAGGTTAAGACAATTCTTCTTGACAAAAAAGACTGATGACATAAAAGTGGAGAACCACAGCTAGACTCATAAAACCATTTCCTCTCAGCAGAAGGTGACCTTCCCTTCTCCTAAACTGTACAAATGATGCTAAATGTGTTAGATTGAAAGGCTACTGCACACTTAGACATTTTAAGGCACGTGTGCTGTATGAACAGGAAAAATATTCCTCTAGCAGAGGAGTGGGCAATGTCAATCTGGGAGCTAATCTTTTGCCTTTGGGAACATTTGGGGGCCACAAGCAGAAAATGCTCTGGTTTGGAACAAGTGTGTAATTTTTACTTAAGCAGCACAGATGGGGCTGCAGGCTATTTAAGTGCTGAATCACTGCTCTTGGAAGCTTCCAGAGAGGGTATTTATGGTTTTGACCACAAAAAGTGCACTGTGGAAGAGCAAGGCCAAAACAAATCCTAGAGAGATGCATGCAGCTTGAAGGCCACACTTTGCTCACTCCTGCTCTACTAAGATAACAAGTATTTTATTTAGCTGTAATGTTAAACCAACCTCACTGCTACTGCTACAACTGTACATTTACCTCTGCAGAGCCATTAAATTCTTGCACACAAGCCTATAAAGATATAAACCTAAACAATTATGTAAATGTAGTGCTCTAAAGAATCTGCATATTGTGGTGAAATATATTTACCAGAAGGAACAACTGGAGGCAATTTTGGTCCAAATTCTTCTCCTTGATCAACTACTTTTTTTGAGGGTGGAGTTACAGTAACAGAAGGTTCAGGTGTGACAGCTTTACTGTCTTTAACAAGAAAAAAAACAGTTTTTATAAAAAGTGGTACCTTCACAATAATGTTGAAAAGATAGCACAACAAGAAGAAACAAACTATTGAGCACCTCAAATCCCATATTTGGGATATGGGTGCACTATAGTAAAAGCAAAACACTTCTAAGATACAAAAGGTTGGACAAGCTCAAACCACCTCAGAGATATTTTTCTTGAGGAAGAAATCTGAAAGACTTGGAAGCACCAGTAAGTTTTATCTTGTCACCAGTTCTACCTCTCATAACAGGCCAAACTGAATTCTAAGGATTTTACTGGTGACATCCAGGGGCTTCTGTATCAATGGGGTGGTGAATTCATTCTGTGTCTTAGTCTGAACCTTAGAGATGCAATGCATGATGTGAATGCTAGTCCTAAAATGAAGTTGACAACTTAGATAGTTCATTAAAAATTAGCAAAAAAAATCCACAGCAGATTCACTTCCACTAGACTTAACCCTAAGGGCACCACATTCTGTCTGATCTTGGAAGGCAAGCAGGGTCAGCCCTGGTTAGTACTTCGGATTGGAGACTGCCAATGAATACCAAATGCTGTAGACTTTATTTGAGAAGAAACAGGCAAAACCACCTCTGAGTATTCCTTGCCTAAAAAAAAAACCTATGAAAATTCATGAGGTCGCCGTAAGTCAACAGTCAACTTAAAGTCCCGGATTTATCAAGTACCCAAACAATTGATAGACTGTTTTTTTAAAAAACTATAGGAATGAGCTTTGTACTTGTGTGCTGCCTCCTCTTAAGCTCAATTATTTTATGTCACCTTTTGCAGAAATCATGGTTTCTCAGGGAGTAGTGGCAAACCCGTTTGTATTTATCCTCCAATTCAGAATGCGTATCAGCTTACAAACGCTTTGTGACGTTTCTTGCCTCCCAGCCTGACACGTCTTGTGTACGGCCTGGGAGATTTCTGGATCACACACACACACACACACAGGCCTGCTTCTATCCTCCCCCTACTGGGAATTGCAGCACCCGTTTCACTATTGTCCCTCTTTGGCCTCCTCTTACCAGACTGATCTCCCTCCCCTACTTTCCTTAAACTCTGGCTCTTCTCTGCAATAAGACCAACCAGATTTTTAATCCTAAAAAAAAAATGGTACTCTTGGTACTAATGTTGTAATGGTAGCATGTATAATCCCGTATGTAGAGGGACACTCTGTGAGACTGCTTTTATAAAAACAGAAAGTTACATTCTATTGAAACATTGTTACTGTAAGTTGTTTGTAACTAAATTTTTATAATACAGCACACCCCTTCTCTCTCTCTCTCTCTCTCTCTCTCTCTCTCTCACTATGCTCAGCTCATTTACTGTCAAATATCCACTCTCTCTCTCAGCTCTCTAACACAGCTCTTTTCTCTTTGTCCCTCACTGGACTCTTCTTCCCATTAACTCCCTCCCGTGTCTGTTAAATTTCCATTTCTCCTGCCCCCTTGGTTCACCCCTCCCTTGAGCTCCCCAGGGTTCCATTTTACCAACCAACCATTTTAAATTACTCCCAGTCACTATGGAGGCTCAGTTACCATGCCCCTCCCTTCAGGTTTTGTCATACCCTTGTTTTCAATCGTGATTGGGAGCAAAAATGCAAACTCTTCTTTGGCAGCCTGAATGCAGCAGCAAACTATGTTTTGAACCAAAGCAGAAGGAACTGAAACACTATGGATGAGAAGAAAAGTGTTTGTATATGGTTCATTAATGCAGTGACAAAATCAGAGTTTGCCATTATGTTTGAATGAATCCATTATTACCTTGACCATCAGGTAAAGGAGAATGATGCTTCATACTTTCAGAAACTGGTTCTGTTGCTGTTGGCTCTTCGCCATCACTCTCATCTTCTGATGAAGATGACTGTTCATCTGAGGAGCTGGCAAAGATGGCTTTAAATAAATCCATAGATGGCCTGCTTTCTTCTTCTGCAACTTCTTCATTCTGACTCGCTACTTCAGTTGCTGTCTATTGAAAGAGTCAAAAATAAAAGGTATAAAGTTTATACACTGGAAACATATAGTCTCCACAAAGTAAAACAAAAATAATCCCTACAGATTTAATATGCCCAAAACAATTTGGAAAGAGAGAATTTCCATCACAAATGTGGGATGCTAAGATCGACAAGCTACAGAACCACGCCCAGAGTATTTAGAGCACAGTTGTATTCTGCCACTTTTCAGTATATCAATAAGATTAGATATTAAAAGCATTAATTTAAGTCTATGTAGAGCAGGGGTAGCCAACTGTGGGAAGCTAGGGGGGCTGCTTTAGCCCCCTGGGAGACCTTGGGGGGGTCACACACTCACCACCTGGAAAAAAATATACTCTGGGTTATAAGGGGGCATTTTCACCATGCTTTTAACCCCTAGTCATTTCAGGCTCAGGAGAAGCCTTTTTTCAAAACAGGAAGTGACTTCTGGTTTACATCTAGTTTTTAAAGAGGCCTTTTCTGGGCCTAAAATGGCCCAGTGGTCTCAAAAATGTGGCAAAATGCCATGTTCCCTAGAGGGCATTTTGGGACAGTAATTTTTTAAAATATGTGGAGGGCCCTGAGGGCCACAAAAACAGCTCTGGGGGCCACATTTTGCCCACTTGTAATGTAGAGAGGGAGACCTGCAGTGATTTGTCCAGTCTAAGGTGGTTTACAGCTATATAGCTAAAAATTTGTCCTAAAAGGACCTAAATACTTTGACTATTAAAACTTCCAAAGGAATCACCATTCTCATTCTAAAATGTTTAAAACCAAGTATGTATATAGTACAACTTCAGTTTTGCTAGAGCTCAGCTCTACATTTTACAGACTAACAGCTGAGCAAAGTCTATTGTGTTCAGCAATTAAACTGCAAATAAGATCAACATGCCATAAGAATACCTTGCATTACATGTAGTGTATTTATATTAAAATTCAGATTAACGAAATGTGTGCGATTTGCTCATTTGAGACATGGTTCAGTTTTCAGTTTAATTTAAAGCAGATCCAGACAGGAATGCACAGCAAGCCCAAAACAAAGTGGTTGTATTCTGTTTCCTTCATGTGCAGTGTTAGGCATTATGGATTGTGAGGAAAGGTTGGACATGACCTGTAGTCCAAATAAAATATGTATGATGCATATTGAGGTTTGCACCTGGGAATGACAGTGAATGATGTAATCCCATGTCAATCTTGCTGAGACATTGTAACATGTAACCAGGGGAGAGGGTTGCATCAGACACGGGAACATGCAAAGTTGGCTAAAGTTGCATCAGCAAGGTATGTATATAAGAGGCTGAGTCCTAGCCAACTGTCCGCTCGATTGTCTGGTGGTACAGCTGGAGGCTATGTCAGATGCATGCCGTGGAATGCTGAAACTCCGTTGGAGTACTATAAATATGTATGTATCGTAACTGAAGAGTAAAAGCCTCCACGTTGGAAGATAATCCTGTGTGGGCGTATTTTTGTGGCTTCAGAGCAATGCTGCTAGTGTTTATACTCTGCTGGGCACGCTTCTAAGCTGTGTGTGTAGTGCTCTGCTATATGGTGGTTTCTGACACACTTGACTCTGGTACAGCGTTTTGCAGAGCTCAATGCAGGAGGGAAGTGCTATCGCGGTTTTTGCGTAGCTCCCATCATCCACCAATCCCTCCACATGGATAGTATTATCTTTTATAATATACCAAAAATAAAGTAGTCCAGAAGAAAAGTGTCTGGTAAATAATCATATGAATGGTAGCAGGATGTATTATTATTTCTGCATCTGAAAAAAGGGGTCAAATCTCAAAGATCTATTCTGTGTTTATATATTTTTTGAAATTTATCACAAGGCTTTAACACTTTCTCAATTCATTCATCAACCCTTACATACAGCCATCTTAATTGCTTGGGTTGGCTGCATGAGGTTGGCTGCATGTTTATTGATTTAATAGAGTCTGTGGCTGGTATCCTGTTGGTTAGTCCCTACTAAAGTAGACCTATTGAATCAATTGTTGAATGGTGAGTCAACATATAAATAAATTCAGCTGATTCAATGGCTCTAGTCAGAACTAACAATAGCTCCTTTGGCATTATGCTCCTGAATCTCACATTGTAAAGAAAAAATTATTTCCATGTTTTGGCTGTCTGAAATGAGTTGTAGCATATTTGTATCTATACTGGGGCACTACAGCCAAGGGGAAATCAAACTAATTGTCTAGAGACCAGAACACAGCCCACATGGTATGTATGCAACTTCCTCTTGATCACTGGGATATGCAAGCCTATGATGGGGTGGAGGTAGTCAGCTATTCTTTGAAACATACTTATGCATTGTGTATGAAAGAGGACAAATTACATCTGCTCAGCATTTGTGTTATAACTAGTGTTGATTGGTTATGTGTGGGATGCAAAATGTGACTTAATTGTTCCTGAGATGTGGAAACCTCTGACAGGGGAACAGACAGCTATTTTTGGGAGACTACTTCTGTATATTCCATGAAAGAGGCCAAGTGACATCAGACCAGCATTCATGTTATTCACCAATGCCAGTTGTGTCTCCTCTATATTATGACCATTGTAATACAGTCGCCAGACGACCAAATGTAAAAAGCTACTACTGCTGGGACTTTCAGTTTTGCTGCTGGATGAGTATGGGATCCAAACTTAATTATATTATATATGTTCCGGCACAGTCACAGCCTCTGTAGCTGCACCACAGAACTGGGCAGTTACTTATATGCAATTAAAAATATAGACTTACATTAAATTATATTTCCAAGGCAACAGGTCACAGTTGCAACAAGGTGAGGAAGTGTATCAGTTCCATCATAAATATTCTATCACCAGGAGATAAAGTGGAAAAAACCAAGTATATTAAGAATGTACAATAGAATCAATAAGAAAAACAGAACCACTATACCTTATTGGCAACAGGTTCATCAATCCATTTTTTGTCCTTTGTTTCAGCAGGTGTTGGTGACTGCTCCTGGATATTAACCTTTGATCTAGCTAAACTTATAAACTCACTAATAGCATCTTTTTTCTTCTTCTCTTTATCAGACACATCCCATCTTGATGGCTTCTTTGGCTCTTAAAGAGATGAATATTCTTTCAGCGTTATACGTCCAATTTCCTTGGTCAGATTGATCATATTGTTTCATAGTTATTTATTGCAATGTATTGGATAGTAAGAGTTTTCACTGTTTATTGACCAGATGCTAAACAAAAGGAAATCTACTGATTTTTCACCCCACCCCTGCCAGCTTGGAATCCTGTCTGCCCAATTCATTTTCCCTCTGTTGCTGTTCCTTAAAATTTAGCTTATTATTTTCATATGACACAAATATTTCAGTAGTTTGACTCCCAAACTCACAAGAAGAAAAGAATGGACCACTTACTGCTTGGAATATTATTTTGCTGCACTCCTTCTGTTGTAGGCTGGCTCAGTGTTACTGATGTGGACTCTGATACCGTCAAGAAATTGAACACAGAATACTTGTCACGTTTCACTTTGGGCAATCCAACAATGCATGACCTGGAAAAAAAAAGTTTTTTGCTAGCATCAAAGAAATATTATTAAAATAAGTAAACTGTTCACAGGAGATGTACAATTTTCCATTTTGTTTTCAAGATTTTATATTCTGTTCATTAAGACTAATTACCAAAATAATCTAGGCTTTTAAAAAGTTTGGCATAAGTAATCCATATATTTAAAATAAATCTATAAACAATGACAACTTCCTTTTGTATCTGATGGCCTATTCTTCAAGGGAAGCTGCTGGTGTAGTCAACTTACTCTGAGTAGGGATCAGGAACATTAAACCTTTTGCACAGTAATTTGTCTGGGTGCCACTCAAATGTTTCTCTTGTCAGCTTGCCAAACATCTTCATCTTTGCAGCTGCCTTTTTGTCATCCACATCAGTCTAAAATAATCATACAGTGATGAATAGCAATCAAAAACAAGATATCAGCTACACTACTTATACATTCAGTCCTACATCAGTCATTCTCAAACCCAAATTTTGATAGCATTTTTGCAAAAATTAAACTATTTGGGAAATACTGTTTAAGAAATGAGCTGAATTATATTAACTGAAGTCAGCACAGTTCACTTGTTACCACAGGGCATAAGAAGAACACACCTCTTGATCTCGAGGAACTTCTATTTTATCAGTGTCATCTTCATGCTTTGCAGAAGTAAACCTTGAAGATAGGACAGAGCTGGAAGGTTTGTAGAGCATCGCAGCACGAGCAAATTCCTCTTGTTCTCTCCTACGCTCCCATTCTGTCATGCTAGGATCTAAATAGCTTTCTAGCATCTCTACCAGAAGATAAAGAAGGAGCAATTAATAGTCCATCAAACTAAATTGTATGAAAAGGAGAGTTTTTTAAAAAATACCAAAGCCCGTTCACACTTTTTAAGCATAAAACAAAGGAACCACTATACCCAGCAGCCTTCATAGATACATGAACAAGTAAAAGAGAAAGGTATCAAATTGATAATGACAAAGAAAGTTATCACCCTGTTATATTTTCATACATCAAGCTCTAAGCTCTAAAGAGAGTATAATGAGAATGCATGAGATGTATTTGTTAGTGAAGAAGACAATAAGAACACACTGGATAGATTCAGTATCATAAAAAGTACCTAATTTTTATGAGCAGTTCAACACTTTACCATTTTCATGATTTCTTTGAATTTTTGTTATTCCCTCTCCCTTCCTTCTACTCATCAGAAGCATAACACTATGATCAAGAGGTCGAATGTGTCATGACAGGGAACAAGAGTTGTATGTGCTTTACTAATTACCTTTTGTTCCATGTTCAAGATTTGCTATGTAATTTTCATATCTCTTTTGTTTTTTTGGATCTTTTGCAAATGGTCTGAAGTCATTAGAACCAGTTGAGGCTACGTGCATTCCCATCACCAGCTGCCATTTTGATGGAATATCATGTAAAGCAGGTGCCTGGAATCTGTTATGCAAAAATTGCTGGGGTGGTGCTGGAGTTTTCATTTGATGTTCTGCCGCTTGTTTCACTTCTTGGATTCTTTCTTTGTCTTTATCTAACAAATACTCTAGAACAGAAGCTGTTGGACCTAAACACAAAAAACACATCATAGTATAAAACAGCAACTGTAAACTTCTTTAGTTTTAAGATAAAATCAAAAGTCTGCAGAAGTTTTCATGGAATGTAACATTTGGTTTTAAAAAATTGTGTATTCATGCACATCACTTAGACCTCACTGATGGTGGCGCAAAGGTACTGAGGTAGTTTCATAGGAAATATTATTGTAATTTGGTAAATGAAAATTTGGTTATTAAAAAGTCTACCATAGAAACTTTTAATTCTTTTGAAGCCTAGGACATGAGCTCTGCCTCAAAACTGTAAACATTACTCAAGCACAAAACAAATCAAAGCCCCAAGGATTAAAAATGAACAGAATATTTGGCTGTGGACTATTCCTTTTCATTAGTTCAGTTCCCAAGTGGCAAGTGGACCTGAGGTTAAAGCAGAGGAAAGTACAAATGCCTTTCATTTCCTGTTTGCTATCTGATCTGAAGCAGGATATATTTACTGAAATGTCCAGGAGGCGACAACATCCAAAACCAGTAAAGTCTGTCATCCAAAAATGTACATGAGTAATGAATGTCTCCTCAAATCAGAATGTCTCCTCAAATCAGATTATGTAGGATTACCGGGGCAAACTCCTCAACCAACAGGATTATTCACTGCTCAGATACATAGGGTACAACTTGATATGCAGACTGTGAAGGTGTTTACAATAAACATAAATCACTAACAACACCAAAACAAATAGTCAAAGTGCAATCATGGAACATATGCAATGAAAAATAAGTTATACTGTGTACCTTTAAGACTAGTCTCACTCAGCAGTTCCCTCCTCTGAGAAGCAGTCTTTTGGTGTCTGTTTTGTAGTGCTGCATCACTCTTAAACTTTCCAGTGGATTCTGCTAACAGCTGCATTAAATGGGCATTTTCATTGCTAGTTTTTATCACTGGTCGAAAGTAATGGACTGGTCTGTAATCCCTCGGCAAGTCAGGAGGAGGATAAATCTTTCAAAGAAAAAACAATGTAACACTTGGGGGGTTGTAGATACAACCTTATGATTACTTAAACATCAGAAATATCTAATGCACTTATCAGACACTGGTTGATATACAATGTTTAATAAGGCATACAAGTGTCAAGAGAATGTTGGTACACTATTTCATATGTGGTGGTCATGTCCTAAGGCGAAAAAGTATTGGAATGAAATACATAATATGATACGTACAATACTGAGGGTTCAATTCGATAAGATACCTGAATTATACTTATTAAATATGACACATATGTTAGATAGAACTGTTGTAAAAAAATATTGGAGAATAATATTGTATATGATCACGACAGCTCGTATTGAATATGCAAGGTTATGGAAAATTGAGCAAATACCTACAATAGAGCAACGGTGGGCAACATTTAATGAAAATCGAAATGCAGATATAGTCTCTCCGAGACTAAAAAGAAAATCAGATGATGACATTAACAAAGAATGGCAAATTGTTCTGGATATGGGTTGGGTTTTGACAGTAAATAATACGTAATTCACGGTAGTATGTGAAGCTAGAAGGAGAAAATCAGGGAAATATCATGGAACATGTAAAGTTGGATTGAAAAGCAGGAACTATCTCTATATAATAACAATTTATTGCGATGCATAAAGTTAACATGTCAATGATAGAACAGTTAATGGAATCCAGAGAGGTGTGGAAGATAGCTGTAACAATTCATTAAAATGTACAATGAGAAATGTTTGTTTTATATGTTGGAACTATAATAAAATTATTTTAAAAATAAGGCATACAGACCAACACTGAGAACTGAGTCCTACATATTCTGAAATACTGCAAATAGAAACACTGGGGCAAAATTCTTGGTAAGCAGAGAACATCATTCCTCATACTTCATCTCTAGATAGCAACCACTATCTTCCCACATTGTCCCCAATACATCTACTGCTCTAGTGTTTTTATCAGCTTCCCAGTCTTTGTAAAACGTCAAGAGAAAAACTCTACAACTATTGTACTTAAGCAAGAAGAACAGGTTGCTTACCTGTAACTGTGGTTCTTTGAGTGGTCATCTGTGCCCTCACACATTGGGAATCTTCACGCATGCGCGGTAACGTTCGGAAGATTCTAGAGCTAAGCGGCTTGGTGGGAACCCCTCCCCCCTGCTCGTACTGAGCATGCTCAGCCTGCCAAGCCAATGGTCTCTCCTCAGTTTTAGAGTCCGCCGGAGCAGGACCTGGAGAGGGGAAGGCTGGGTGGGTATGTGTGAGGGCACAGATGACCACTCGAAGAACCACAGTTACAGGTAAGCAACCTGTTCTTCTTCTTCGTGGTCTCTGTGCCTCACACACTGGGAGATTATGTAGCTTGCCAGTGGACGGTGGGTCAGGTCCTAGAGAACGGAAAACAACACTGCACGGCCAAAGTGGGCATCTCTTCTGGCCCGGCAGTCCAGTCGGTAGTGGCGCACGAAGGTCAAAGGTCGTGACCAGGTAGCCACACGACACAACTCTTGCAGGTCCACCCCTCGAAAAAGAGCTGCTGAAGAGGCCACAGCTCTAGTGGAGTGGGCACAGAGCAAGGCTGGCAGAGGCTGTTTAGCTAGTTCATACACCAGCAAAATGGTCTGGGCCACCCATTTGGAAAACCTCTCGGCGGACACCTTCTGACCCTTTCAATGACCACCGTAGCAGAGAAACAGGTGGGAACTCTGGTGAAAGGAGGAAGTCCGATGAATGTAGAAGGCCAGAGCTCCATGGGTGTCGAGCGAGTGAAGCGATCGCTCCAAAGGCGTAGTCAGATCTGGGTAGAAAGTCGGAAGGATGACGTCCTGGTTTAGGTGGAAATCGGAGACAACCTTCGGTAGAAAGGAGACGTCCGGTCGAAGGACCACCTTGTCCCGATGAAAAACCAGGAATGGCTCGTCGGACCGCAATGCTGTCAGCTCGCTGACTCGCCTGGCTGAGGTGACAGCAACAAAGAAGGCAGTCTTCACGGTCAGGAGCCTGTCATCGGCGGTAGCCATAAGCTCAAAGGGCGGTCGCGTCAGCTGGGACAGCACAAAGGACAGCGACCAAGGCGGGAGCGGCGGAGACACCAGTGGGTAAAGATGTTGCAGCCCTTTCACAAATTGCTTGAGGGTAGAGACCCGAAAAAGCGCTGCCGAGGGAGAGCCACGTGGCTGGTATGCGACGATGGCTGCGAGGCAGACCTTCAAGGACGAAAAAGTTAGTCCCTGTTCCCGGAGGTACAGAAGAAAGTGCAACACGGTAGGCAGGGCAACAGGCGACGCTGGCTCATGACGAGCATCGGCGAAGGCCACGAACCGCTGCCACTTGTAATAGTAAGACCTACGCATAGACTCCTTCCTGGCCACCGTGAGGACTTCCCGTATGGTTAGGACATCTAAGGGGTTATCCTCCAAGCGTGGAGAGCCAGGAGTGGTAGGTCCGGATGTAGCACGAGACCATCCGAGTGGGAAAGGAGGTCCGGTACTGCTCGCAGCTTGAGAACCCGGCCTTGAGCAGCCTCGAGGAGGGGTCCAAACCAGTGCTACCTCGGCCAGTACGGGGCTATCAGGATGGCGTCGGCACGGTCGGAGAGGATCTTGGCGATCACCCGACCCAGAAGCGGAAACGGCCAGAACGCGTACAGCAGGCCCTTGTCCCACTGAAACTGGAAAGCGTCGCCGAGAGAGCCGCAACCCACGCTGGCCCTCGAGCAGTACCGGGAACACTTCCTGTTCCAACTGCTGGCGAAGAGGTCGATGGACAGCTGACCCCACCGGGCCAGTATCACTCGGAACGCAGCCTCAGAGAGGGAGCATTTGTGGTGGCAGGAGGTGTCTCTGCTGAGGGTATCCGCCGTGACATTCTCCCGGCCCGACAGGTGGACAGCGAGTGGATGAACTCGCAGTGGTACGCACCAGTCCCAAAGGCGGAGGGCTATGTTGAGGAGGGTGGTAGACTGAGTACCCCCCTGTCTGTTCACATAGCACATGGCCGTCATGTTGTCTGAGAAGATCTGCACTGTGCAGCCGACGACAAGATTGCGGAACGCCCGAAGTGCCTTTAGAATGGCAAGGAGTTCTAGGGCATTGATGTGAAGGCGAGTCTCTGGGCCGATCCAGTGTCCTTGCACCCTAAGATCGCCGCAATGTGCTCCCCAACCATAGAGGGAGGCGTCTGTTGTCACCGTGACCTGGGGGTGCGGGCTGACAAACGGCATTCCCGACAAGAGGGGTCAGAGGGAGAGCCACCACAGAATAGAGCAGTGGACCTGCGGAGGGATCAGCAGGAGGAGGCCCTGATCGTCCAGTAGTGGGTCAAAGACTCTGATGAACCAGTGCTGTAGCGGGTGAGCACGAAGGCAGGAGAGGTAGGTGACCAATGTTGTCCCCGCCATGTAGCCGAGAAGTTGTTGTATCTTCCTCACTGAAACCACAGGGGCGCGGAGGATAGCGGTAGCAGCTCGGCGCAGAGTGCAGGCCCGCTTCAGTGGAAGGAAGTCCTTGGCTGAGACAGGGTTCAAGGTGGTGCCGATGAAGTTGAGAACTCTGGATGGTTCGAGGTGCGACTTCTTCGAGTTCACCCTGAGGCCAAGGCGAGACAGGAGAGACAGTGTCAGATGGATGTCCTCGTAAAGCTTCTGCCCGCAGGGCGCCACCAGCAGCCAGTCGTCGAGGTGGGGGTATACCATAACGCGCTTTGTGCGGAGGTACGATACCACTGGGGCCATGCATTTGGTAAAGACCCTGGGCATAGCAGACAGTCCGAATGGCAGCACCTTGTACTGGTAACAGACGCCGTTGACCGCGAAGTGGAGGTACCTCCTGCGGTGGGGTCGAATTGCGATATGGAAGTAGGCATCTCATAGGTCGATAGAGACGAACCAGTCCCAACGTTGCAGGAAGGGCAGGATGGAGAATAGCGTGACCATCTTGAACTTCCGGGGAAGGATGTAGGAATTCACCCCCCTGAGGTCCAAGATCGGTTGCAAGGTACCGTCTGATTTCGGTACCGTGAAGTACCGGGAGAAGAAGCCAGTGGTACTGGCCGAGGATGGGACCCGTTCTATGGCCCCTTTCCGCAGTAGGGACTGTATCTCCTCTAGCAGAGCCGGGTTGGCCGGAGTGGAGTAGTAGACACCTCGAGGTGGTATATTTTGAAATTCGATGGCGTAACCAAGATGGACGATGGAGAGAACCCAAGAGTCCGTGGTGATGCGACGCCACTGGCCGAGATGTTGGGCCAAACCCAGATGTTTGATGAAGCTGGTAGGGAGGCTGAAGAGTGGATGTGGCAGCAACCTGCAAGGGAAGTCAAAACCTCAACTTCGTCGTGGACGATGACTTCTTGGAGGAGGCCTGGCGTCTCCTTAGAGGTCTGCGGGTAGAAGACGGTATCAAGGACCTAGTTGACGTTCAGCGTGGCAAACGAGAATGGTAGGTGTAGGACGACAGACGCCAAGATGAACAGGAAGCGAAACTGCGACGGGACTGCGGCGTTTGGTGGATCCCCATCCATTTCGCCATGAGGCGCACCTTCACAAGGTGGTCCATCGTGTCATCCGTTGTCGAATGGAATAGTCCCTGTCCTTCAAAAGGTAGGTCCTCGATCTGCTTCCTACTGTCCTCCTGAAGTCCCACGGACCGTAGCCAGGCAAACCGCCGAAGAGCGACAGCACCCACCATGACTCAGGCCACTCCCTCGACCGCGTGCCAGGAGGACAGGATCTGTTGGTTGGACAGCGCTACCGATTCATTATAGAATTGGACTGAGCTTGTCCGATGATCGTCCGGGAGCTGCACCAACAGAGGATACAACCTGTCCCAGATATTGTGCTGGTACACAGCGAGGCAGGCCTGAGTGTTCGAAATCCTCGCAATTAGGGAGGACGGCGAGTAGAAGCGTCTCCCAAAGGAGTCAAGCCTCCGGCCCTCTCAATCAGGCGGGTGGTGTGAGCCCTCTTGCCGCCTTTGGTCTGGGAAGACTCGACCACGATTGAATTGGGCACCGGATGGTTGAACAGGAAGTCGACATCCTTCTTCTGGGTCCTATAAAGATGCTCCAGACAAGGAGGTATTGGCTGCAAGGAGGCTGGCTGGGCCCAGGGGTGTTTCAATACCTCTTGCAGGACAGGCAGGAACAGTATCGGTGCTGCAGACAGTGGGCGCGTGTCCACATAATGAAATACTGGATCCTGCACTGTTGGAGCCGGTCCAGAGACATCAAGGCCAAGGTCGGCCATACGAAGAAGGATATCGGAGAACTGTTTAACATCCTCCGGTGCTGAGTTAGGTGTGGGCTCGCCAAAAGCCAATGGTGGGGACACATGCGAATAAGGTGTGGAGTCGCCGGAGTCAAGAGTTGGACTCGTAAGACCACGAGGAACGCGAAGGTGATCTCTGGGCCGGTGGAAGCTGAGGCAGCAGAGAAACAGTCGGTGGAGGTGGAGCGGTGACCACCGCTCGCGCAGAAGACGGAACTGTAACAGTCAATGGCGTCCAAGACGGTACCGTAGGTGGTGCTGTGGAAGCCAAAATTGGCAAAACAGTTGGTATCGGGCATTGAATCAACTGAGTAGAAGTCGTCGCCGTCATCGAGTGGTGAGATGGCAAAGGGGCCTCTGCAGAAGGCCAAGAAATGGCAGCCGTGACCAGAGGAGGTGGCGACACGGGTCTGTGATGCGGTGAGCGGTCCCTAGGCCGAGTAGCGGTAGCTGTGACCCGAGGAGGAGGCGACACGGGTCTGTAGCGTGGCGAGCGGTCTCTAGACCTCCTGTGATAACAAGGGGATCTAGACCTGGAACGTGAAGGAGAGCGGCGGTACCCGGGACGCATGGCGATACCAGGAGCCCGACGAGGGCGACCAGGATCGACGGTGATATGGGGACCAGCGGCGGGCATCCGCATGGTACCGGTCTCTATAAGCCAGGGGATATGAATAGTAAGACCCCAATTGCTCCCGCCAAAGATGCTCATGGCCGTACCGGACGATATACGAGGCCGACAAGAATGGAAAGTTGATCCTCGTCCTGGACCTGCCACGATCAGAGGTGGCTTCTCGCCGCCGAGGGGAGCGATGTCTTTCAGCCCAGTCCAGAGAGCACGCTGCACTGTATCGAGCGTGGTCACGGGACGACATTCTGTGCCGCGACGGAGACCGTGGAATCTCCGGGGCAGGGTCCAGGCGGTCCACCCTATGCAGAGGGTGACTGAGCGGCACTGATGATGCAATTAGCACAGGCGGATCCAAAGGTGCTGGATGGTCATCCAGAGTCGGCAGTACCAGGAGAACTGGGAGCTGGGCATCGTCACGCTCCACAGACTCTCCTCCAGCCGTATCCATTGCAGGTTGAGTGGGAGGAGGCGTCGGCGGGCAGGTTGGCCGCGGGGAGGGCGACCTCCTCTTCTCCTTCTTCTTCTCCTTAGAGGTTGTCTCAAGGGAAGAAACCCGTTTCCGCTGGGCCGCCATAAGCGGCCTGGCTGGTTGTGCTGCCTGCGGTCCTGCAGGGGCATCCCCGGACGCAGAGATAACCGCCATCTTGTGATGCTTCGGAATTCGCGGTAAAGCGGAGACCAGAGGCAAAGAGGACTGTACCGAGCCCGGTACCGTCACCGTCAGCATCGCAGCCTGACAAGGGCGTGGGCGATGTTCTAACCGCCGAAGAGGAACAAGAAGCCATAGCAGTAAAGAGGGCGGTATTTTCGGCTGCCTGCTCCTTGATTTTTAGAGACTGTTCCCAACAGTGAGATTTTAGCTTAGACGACCTGTTCCTCAGGGTCTGCACCGTGAAATCCCTACACATGGGGCAGGCCCGAACGTTATGGGTTTCCCTGAGGCAAAATAGGACCTCAGACTGCCCGTCAGATAGGGCGACTTTCCAACCACACGTAACACAATTCTTGAAGAGAGAAGACATACGAAAGAAAAGACTTCTCACGAAAGAAGTCCAACGAAGAAGGAGGGATTCTGAAGAAGAAATCCAAGACGAAGAACGAAGACGAGAAAGAAAAATGCCAAAAGAAGCCACTAAGCTGGAGAACCTTCCATTTGCTGCGAACACGCCGGCGGACGAAAGAAAACTGAGGAGAGACCGTTGGCTTGGCGGGCTGAGCATGCTGAGTACGAGCAGGGGGGAGGGGTTCCCACCAAGCCGCTTAGCTCTAGAATCTTCCGAACGTTACCGCGCATGTGCGAAGATTCCCAATGTGTGAGGCACAGAGACCATGAAGAAGAACAAAGCAAACAAGAATATCTTACATATATTTTTAACATACCCATCAATTCAAAAATGAGAACTGAATTGTTCTGCAACCATATTTAGTATCTTGCAGAACAATTGCTGAATAAGCACCTGCACCTAGAAACCTTTGACAAAGTGAAACTGCTTTCACAACTAACTTTACATACCTATTGTGTCCCAAAAGGATTCAAGCCCTTATATTTAAAAAAACTTTGTTCTGTGCAATTTTTTTCTTCCTTTTGACTGCAACTTGTTATTTGCAAAGATTAGAGACCCTTTCACACTGGACAATTACAGCACTATGATCCCTTTTAACTGTCATGGCTGCATCCCATGGAGTCCCAGAATCTGTAGTTTGGTGAGAGACTAGAGTTTTCCGGCTGAATCTTCTAAATACCCTAATTTGCAAATCCCAGGATTCCACAGGAGGGAAGAACAGTAGTCAAAGTGGAATCACACTGCTTTAACCGTGTAGTGAGAAAGGATCCAAATAAGGGTGGTATCATCCACTCTCATTCTCTCTGCTTCATGTTTTGTGTGGAGAAAAAAGGAAAACTATGGAGGACTCAATGTCACTACAGAATTTGTAAAGAATAAGCATATGCCATAATAGAAAAATCTTTCTAACAAAAGATTTAGCAAGGCAGAGAAAAGAACAAGGGAGAAGAAACAAGAGGGACAGCTATTTTAGATCTGACTCTAACCGACAGTTATGATCTTGTTTCACAGAGTATACATAGTAGTAAGTTCCTTGGATGGAAGTAACCATGTTCTCCTGGAGTTTATTATACAGTGGAAAGGGAAAGCCAAGAATAGTCAGACACACATTCTAGACTTTACGAAAGCTGATTTCAGTAAACTTAAGGAAATACTGAGAGTGATCCCATGGCCAGGGATACTAAACGAGAAGGGAGTTCATGATAGATGGGAGTTAAAAGTGAGACTCTGAAGGCACAATTTCAATTTCAATGACAAGGGAAAATAGGAAATCTATGGAATCCAAGATGGATGTCAGTTGAGCTCAGATTTAAAAGAGGTACAAAAAATGGAAAAAGGGGAAAAACATCAAAGAGGAATTCAAAGAAATAGCCAGCAAGTGTAGGGAGAAAGTCAGAAAGCTAAACACAGAATGAGCTCAGGCTTGCTAGAGAGGTTAAAAACAATAAGAGCTTTTTTGGTTATGTCCACAGCAACAGGAAAAACAAGGAAATGGCCTCTGCGTGGACAGGATAATTAAATGCTAACAGAGAACAGAGAAAAGGCAAGAACTACTGAACACATTCTTTGCCTCAATCTTTTCACAAAAGGAAAACAGTGGTTTGCCTCGGGAAAATGAAGCAGATGATGTGCATAGCATAGATAAAGAGGTAGTACAGGAATACCTGGCTACTCTAAATGAATTCAAGTCTCCAAGACCAGACGAACAACATCTAAGGGTATTGGCAGAAGTAATCTCAGAACCTCTGGCAATAACCTTTGAGAATTCCTGGTGAAAAGGAGAAGACCCAGCAGAATGGAGGAGGGCAGATATTGTCCTCATCTTCAACAAGGGGAAAAAAGAGGACCCAAACTATTACCATCTAGTCAGCCTGACAGCAGTACTACGAAGGATCCTAGAGCAGATCATTAAACAGACAGTCTGTAAGCACTTAGAAAGGAATGCTGTGATCACTAAATGTCAACATGGGTTTCTCAAAAACAAGGTATGGCAGACTAATCAGATCTCTATTTTTGATAGAGTTACTGGCTCGGTGGATGAATGGAATGTTGTGGACATACCATATCTTGACTTCAGTAAGATCTCTGACAAGGTCTTAATGGGCAAGGACATGATATTCTTGCAAACATGGTAAAATGCAGGCTAGACAATGCTACTGTTAAGTGGATTTGTAACAGGTTGACTGGCCGAACACAAAGGGTGCTCACCAATGGCTCCTCTTCATCTTGGAAAGAAGTGACTAGTGCGGTGCCACAGGGTTCTGTCCTGGACCCAATGCTATTCAACATCTTTATTACTTGATTGTCTTTATGGTCTCTTCCAACTCTGTGATTCTAAGACTTGTTGACTTATGAAAGCAATAATGAACTGATTCTATTCATTATTTTGATTATTCTTTTCATTGCTGTTGCAGTGAGGAATTTGAAAAAAATGGGTGAACTCTGCACTAACTCATTAGAAATCTAATGGTGAGATGAATAGTTAGATGAATTGATACCATGACAGATAAAAATACATTTATACTTGTAAGCCAGCAACTACAGAAATAATGTGGATTAGACAACTTGTCCGTTGTAAAATATGGCCTTGTAAATACCCTGAGACACGAGAACCCATCTGATCTTGGAAATTAAGCAGGGTTAGTCCTGGTTAGTACTTGGCTGGCAGATTGCCAATTAATGCCAGGTGCTGAAGGCTATATTTCAGAGGAAGGAACTGGCAAAATGACCTCTAAATATTCCTTCCCTAAGAAAACCCTGTGAAATTCATGGGGTCTCCATAAGCTGGCAGATGATTTGAAGGCACAAACACAGAGACAATTTGACTGCCTACCCACCAATGCCTATTTCATCAAAATTCTGCATAGTTCTACTCATTTAATATCTAAGAAAATAGAACTACTCCATGAAATACCCTACCTACAAGGAAAAGAAATGTGGTTTACCTACCTTTGGGGGAGCAATTGATTTAGATGCCAATGAGAAACCATCTAATATGTTCCCAGGGTATTTCAGCTTTTTCTCCATTCCTATAAAATGATAAATTATATCATTTAGAAGAGTTTTCAAAACACCAAAGTTGTGTAACATATGATAAATAATCCTACAAGACCAGGCCCTTCCAGATGTTAGAGTACTCTGGGAGTCCAGAACATCCTACTTCCACACCTTGCTGATTTTTATACTGCTTAGGTGCTGTCCAGCCATATAACCCATCACCAGGCTCCTCATCTTTCAGCACAGTATCATATTTAGAAAGTGATTCAGTAGCATAAATGTCATCATCTTCTTCTTCCAAAGCTCCTACACCAAAAGCCTAAGGAAAACAACAGAACAGAGAATGAGCACAGGTGAGTATCAGTTTAACAGACCAATAACTGTGTCTACCATTAACATGAGGATGAATGACTGATTTTAGGCTGTTGAACAGAGCTGTGAATAGTGCAAAAAGTGGCAGGATAATGTGTGTGTGTGTGTGTGTGTGTGTGTGTGTGTGAGAGAGAGAGAGAGAGAGAGAGAGAGAGAGAGAGAGAGAGTGAGAGAGAGAGACAGAGACAGAGAGACAGACAGACTAGGAAAGAGATGGGAGCGTCAGGGACTCAGCCCTATCACTGAAGTATTTTGCCTTTTTGCTTTGCTAGGCTTTAGAGATATATCAGTATAACCAATGCTAATTACTACTTGGAACAATGCAACAATGCACTGCATTTCAGTGGTGGGGAAGGTCCAGATTGGGGATGAAAGGCTTCAGGTGTGAAGTTGTGACACCCAGGGCATCTGATCAGTAGAAAGGAGAAGCATCAAGGACAGAGAAATGTGTGATCCCAGGAAGGCACTGTAAAACAACCCAAAGCATAGATAAGAAATCTACAAAAATTTTAGGCCCCCAAGATCAAAATATGCAAACATTCACCTTCCCTGGGAACCATTTGAGGTTTCGTAAATGGGACCAATGCTTATGAAACTGCCAGCAGAAACTGTTTGAGTGCAGAAGTATCTGCTTCTGTATAACCTAATTGCTAACTGATATACTTCAGCCTTAGCAATTTTTCAAGCTGCTGTGCATTAGTTCTACCTCAATACAGCACTGCTGCTAAACTCTTGAATGTTTCTTGGAAGAAACTACTTAGCCAGCACATGACAGGGAAGTTTCTTGTTTATCAAGCTGAGATACTGCTTTATGAAATCTATTTTGGGGCATATTAAAAAACTTTTTTTTATTTAGGGGGATCCGTAAAATCTCTCCCCCAGTGTATTTCAGCTCTTTCTCTATTCCTATGAAATAATTATATCTGTAAGATTGCTCTCATATGAACGTTCCTGTCTACGGGGGTAATCAATTGAGGTCTTGTTTTGTGTTCTCCAAAGCAAACTGATCTTTTTCACCAGACACAACAAGGCTGTGGGACCTTCTTCCCTGAAGTCTTGCATGGGCACCATGTTACAAGCCTTACACTGAGCTTTAAAGACTTAATGATTTTATCAGAAAGGAACATTGGTCTTACCTGTGAGATGTTCATTTCCAACAGATAAGGGGAAGAACCTCCTATGATTGAGCAGACTCTCCCACTGCTCCTAGTAGGCAGGACAAAGGCAAAAAGGCCTTCTGGTGGCCATGTGAGGGGAGCAACCCCCTAGAATATCAGTCATTACCCAGCCAAGCAACAAAGAGAAAACACAGTAGGAACATGAAACAATGTACACAATGATTTAATGTAACACTCTAACCAGGGAAACAACTAATGAACCAAATGCTTAAGGAACAAAAACCACTAAGTAGTGTTTGAAGAGGGAAAAAAATCACATTATGACAAACTCTTGCCAGCATCGGTGGGGGGTGTCTTCCCCTTATCTGCTAGAACTGGTGCTTCTCACAGGTCATGGTGCTTCTCACAAGTAAGACCAAAGTTCCTTTTCCAGCAGAAAAAGGTCAAACCCCCTATGATTGGGACTTGCCAAAGCCTCTGAAAAACCTGGTGGGAACTGCTTGTATCCTGTGGAACTAAGAATTCACCACTCACTGCAGCATCATCCTCCCAAATGCAGCCTCGGAAGAGTTGATGCTGTCCAGTTTGTAATGTCGGACAAGGGACTCATAGCAAGCCCTAATGCAGGCCTTGATCCATTTGCTCAGTGGGTAGAAGACAACTTTCTTCCCAATGTTTGTGGCTGGAAGGAGACAAGAAAGGCTTCAGATGTCCAGAACTCTCTGGTCCTCCTCAAATAGATCTGGTTGGCTCTGCGGACATCCAGCATGTGCTGTATTTCATCCAGGTCGTTTCTGGGCCTCAGGCAGAGAGATGGAAGGATCACCTCCTGTCCTCTGTAGAACATGGAGTTGACCTGTGGGTAGATGTCAGGTCCAGCCATAGGACCATGGACTCTGGGCCAAACAAGCAGCGTTCCTTCTGTATGGATAGGGCGCCCAGTTCCAATACTCTGCAAGCTGAAGTAATGGCAGTAAGAAACAGCACCTTCCAGGACAGGTACATCAGTGAGGTTTCCCTTAAGGGTTTGAAGGGAGAAACAGTTAGGCCTTTCAGGACAGTATGGAGATTCCATGAAGAAAAATGGTGTACTGTGGGGGTGCCTTATTGGATAGGCCCTTTAGAGACCTTCATAGGTAAGGGTGGCCTGAGACCTCAACCACTTGAGTGAGTGGGATGGTGATGGTGATGGTGGCAACCTGCCTCTTCACAATGTTTGATCTTAGAACCCCGCTGACACCCTCTTAGAGGACGTCCAGTAGACTAGAGATTGGCAGCTGAAGAAAATACACTTCCTTACGCTTGCACCACCTGCAGAAGACTTGGAAGGTATACTCAAAGATCCTATCAGTGGAAGTTCTTCACGAAGAGAGGAGAGTGTCCACGACCTTTTCCAAGTAGCCCTATGTCTTTGGCATTTCCTATTCAATCTCCAGGTGTGGAGATGTAACTAGTTTCTGATGGCAGACCTGTCCCTGCATGAGAAGGTCTGTCCAGGCCAGGAGGGCCATGGAATCCTGCTCCATGGAGGTAATTTTGGAGAACCAGGTTCTTCTGAGCTATACTGGCACCACCAGGATTACCATGGCTTGCTCCATTCTGATCTTTCCCACCACCCTGAAGAGGGGGGTTGTCAGTGGGAATGTGAACAGAAGGCCTGCAAGCCAGAGAAGTGTAAGGGCACCCATGCCCTCAGCTCCCTCTGTTAGGTATCTGGAAATAGAATTATAGGAGTTGGAAGAGACCACAACAAGTCCAATCCCTGCCATGCAGGAATACACAAAGCACGCCCAGCAAATGGCCATCTAGCCTGTTTAAAAACCTTCAAAGAAGGGGACTCCATCACACTCTGACGCAGCATATTCCACTGTCAAACAGTTCCTACTGTCAGGAAGTTCTTCCTGAAGTTTAGGTGAAACTTCTTTTCCGTAGTTTGAATCCACTGCTCCGTGTCCTAGTCTCTGGAGCAGCAGAAAACAAGCTTGCTTCATCTTCAATACGACATCCCTTCAAATATTTAAACACAGCTATCATGTCACCCCTTAACCTTCTTTTCATCAGGCTAAAAATGCCTAGCTTCTTAAGCCACTCCTCATAGGGCATTGTTTCCAGACCATTCACTATTTTGGTTGCTCTCCTCTGGACACGTTCCAGCTTGTCAATATCCTTCTTGGAATGTGATGCCGAGAATTGGACGCAGTGAAGTCTAACCAAAACAGAACAGAGTGGTATTATTACTCCCCTTGATCTCAAAACTATACTCCTATTGATGCAGCCTAGAACTGCATTGGCTTTTTTAGCTGCCACATCACACTGTTGCCTCATGTTCAGTCAGGTATCACTCATATCTGTGCATTCATTCTTTCTTCCTAAATGTAGTACCCTACATTTCTCCCTGTTAAAATTCATTTTGTTAGTTTTGGTCCAGCTCTCTAATCTGTTAAGGTCATTTTACAGAGGCCAAAGCTGGGGTGTTAAGTGACTTGAGCTCCAAACAACTGAATTCTACAAGAGAATTATTTTTAGATTGTAGGGATGGCTTAGGAGTCACTAAATTTCTTCTTAGCTGTTTAGCTGGACTTGGCAATACAGGAATTGACCTTTTCTGGACATTGAGCTGTGCCTCTTCTGTTGGTTCAAGGAAGCTTTTAAGAAAGGCCTCCTCAGGAACCAACTCTGTACTAGCTTTACACCATCTTCTCAGTGGTATGAGAGGTTTAATTAATGAATTTTTAAAGTTATGCCTTGGAAAACTACCAAAGTCATTTAAAAACTATGGTGTTTTCATAATCATATTAGGAATAAAAGAATTTGTAAATCAAGTAAAAATCATGGAGATGAATATAACAGTTTGACTGATAATAAATTCACCTGTCTTAATCTTAGAAATTGTTTGAGGTGCATGCTAGCACTGGAGGTCAAATTCCAGGAGGGACATAGCCCATTAAAAGAACAGAAATCTAATGACACTTTGGAGGCTTGGAGAGACAAACAGCAACCATTATCCTTGTTTGCAGTTTTGAAATGAGATGGAGCCTTAAAACATTTCTTCAGTAAGCATCCAGCTCTGAAATTCGTCTCAGTTTGACTGGCCATGTCATGTTTGCTTACACTGCTAAAATCAGGATGCCTCCTTACAAACAACACAGTTAACTGAGATAATGAGTCAAGGACCTCTGTTAACTTGGTGCTGATAAATTTCAAAGTCTGAGCTGTTAACATGCATTGGTCTGAGAGTAATTTTATGTGCGACAACGGTAAAGGCCAGGTGGGAGACCTGAGGAATCTTCTTCCTGTAAATCAACCAGCTGATTAGCTGCCCCATCCTCTTCACTCCCCAATTCTTCCAAGGGTGCAAATCTGTTCTGTGTCGAGGTCTTTGATGAAAGAGGTGCCTGTAAGGTAAATAAATCCTCTATCCTGGATTGTTTGGTGTCAGTTAAGTTTCCTTTAGTGGCAGAGGGGATGCGTTTTTTCCTCTTGTTGGCCAAGTTAAGGTCAGCTTGACTGCTTGAAGAAGGGAAGGGTGCTGCCCTTTTCCTCCTCTTGGTCATAATTAATTTAACAGTTTCCTTAGACCTTCTGCCTTAAGTATTTTGACTTAAATCTTCAGTCAGTCTTGGTCAGTCTGCTGTAATTTGTCATCTATAATTGACTTCAGCAGCAAATGACAGGATAGACATAAAATGAGAGAAAATTTATAGGAGTTAAACAGACATGTCAAGCAACCAACAGAATCTGTAACTTCCTTGTTAAAACAGCTTCATTGGCTACTGGCTTGTTTTAGGGCACAATTCAAAGTGTTGGTCATGCCCTATAAAGACCTATACAGCCTAAGTTCAAATTATCTGAAAGACTGTATCTCCTTATACAAACATGCCAGAGTCTTAAGATCCACAGGCGAGGGCTTTCTCTTGGTCCCACCACCATCGCAGTCTCGTTTCGTGAGAACAAAATGTATTTCAGCAGCTCCACGTGGAATCGCCTCTTCTTCACAAACCAGTTCATGCCCCTCAGGTTGAGGATCACCCTCCACTTCCCATTCTTCCTGGGGACAAGGAAAAACATGGAGTACCATGCCTTGCATTTCTGTAGGAAAGGTACTTCTATGATCTTCATTTTGATGAGGTGATCTATGGCATCCAATAGGAGGCAGTGTTTCTCTTGGATTTTGGACATGAGAGAGACAATAAAGCAGTTTTGTGGTGGTTGAGAAAACTTTATGTGATAATCCTCTCTCAGGCTCTTGAGAACCCACTTGTCAGAGACGGATTTCTCCAACTTCTGCACAAATTCCCTCAGCCTGCCTCCTACCAGACACGCACTGTCAGGCCAGCTGGTTCTTTCGTTGGCTCTTGTTGTTATTGTTGTACTTCTGTCTTCCTGATGAATTAGATTGCTGGTTTCGTTCCTGAAACCTTTGCTCACCCCACTTGGGTGCACTTGTATGCCCCAGAGTCTCTTACCTGAAAGGAAGAGCTAGCAGAGGGAGAGAAAGAGGCTCTGAGTTTACAAAAGGAAGGATGGTCCTGTCCAAAGAACTTCCTTTCCTCCCTCTTCTTACCTGAAGACAAGACCTTCTGCTTGTCTTTGTTCTCCATCAGCACTGGTTCCAGAGACTCCCCAAACAGTCTGGAGCCCAGAAAAAGGGTAAAGGCCAAGTTCTGTTTTGACTTGGTGTCAGCTTTCCAGTTTTGGAGCCATAGCTGGCATCTAACTGCCACTCTGGCTGCCTAGCATGCTCAGAATTGCACTGCGTCCAGAGAGCCATCGGCTGTGTAGGCTGCTGCTAACCACTTGTTCAGACACTGTCTAGCTCTGGTTTCCCTGGAGGGAACCTCTCTCAGGTCTCTGGTCCACTGGAGGGAAGCTCTCACTACCATGGACACATAGGCCAATGTCCTGATGGCAACAGAGATAGCCTCGTGTGCTCTCTTGAGAGCAGCATCTGCCTTCATGTACTCTGAAACTTTAATTCCTTACTCTTCATACAAAAAACAACAGAGGACACAAGTGCACAAATGCAGGCATCCACGAAGGGACCTGTAGCCTCTCCATGACTGACTTCAGGAAGTTATAAAGCTTCTTAATGACACTGGACAGGGCGTCTTAGCTGCTGGTTTACTCCATTCATCCCTGACCACCTGCATGAGGTTGGAGGGGAATGGCAGTGCTGGGGTGTTGGGTAGTTATTCTGCCCAGACATACTGATGATGGGAGATATAGTAGTAGTAGCTTGTTAGCCATTAGATAAACAGTGTCTGGTATTGAGCGCAGGAATGCAGCTTCTTGAGATAAGGCCTCGTTCCCTTGTGAACCATATGTGGGAGGTAGAGCATGAGGCTGTTTTAAGCGCTTTCACATTCCTTTGCTTCAGTTTGGTCACTAAAATCATTACATGTATCCAACTATCAATAAGTATAGCTTTTGACTATATCTTATGAGAATAGATTCTGTTCCTGACATGGGAACTGAGGAACTGCTACAGGAAAAAGGTCTTCATGTATCCGAGGCAGTTCTGGGTCCTGGTAGGGGGCTCTTCTGTTGGAAGGGGTAGGCCTAGGCCCATAAAGGTTTCCTCCGCCAGTATAGGGAAATCCTTCTGTTGGAACAGTCACAGCAACGGGGGGGGGGGGGATGGATATCCCTGCGCTTGCCCTGTCCTCATCTGAAAACTTGCCCTCCTCCAGATACGAGGAGACTAGATAGGAACCACCATTTGTGGCCTCTTTGTCAGAGGAACATGCTGGAAGCTCCCTAGTCAAGGGAAAGACAAGCATTCTCATCTCCTGCATTTGATGGGAAGTTGCTGGCTCAAAGTAGTGTCTGAACTGGAGGCCAAGGCCTCCTCTCATCCATTGTGGGATCACATGTGGCCACCAGATGCCACATGTTCAAGATGGTGGCTATGAGAGCTGGAAGAGGAGGTCCTGGACTCCCCCCAGGCACTGCCAGCACACTCACTACAGCAAGAGAGCACATGAGAACACCCACGGCCCTTGCTGGCTTTCTGGCTGCCCAGACTGATCCTTTCTGGAGATCTGCAAGGCTTGTCCACCAAAACATGCGGCTACACCGTCACCAATTCCAAATCCAGTCCACCTGTCCAGGAGAAGGCTCTCGCCTGGCTCTGGGGAGACAAGGATCCTCAAGGCTACTCACTGCGCTATCTGTGTGGCTTGAAATAGCATCCTCCTTGACAGTGAGCACCTCCTTGACCCCTGGCCTAGAACAGGCTTGGTGTTGGCACTGGGACTCCACAGCAATGCAAAAAGGATTTCCCTTCACTGCCTGGTCCTGCAAGGCCTGCTCTGAGAGCCTGTCTTCCTCCTTGGGCATGTTTCTCATTCCCATTGAAGAAAAGGAAGAAAAAACAGGAGGAGCTAGCATGCTCAGAGGCTGCTTTCTTTTCCTTCCCAAGCATCACAAACCTCCCCTTCTTCTCCTACACCTTCTATGGTGAGGGAGATTGGGGGGGGGGGAGAAGATGAGCAAGGAAGATGGATAGGGTTTTTTTTTTTTAAGGTAAAGAGCGAGATAAGTAAAGAGGAGAAAAAAGAGCAGCAAGAGGCTGAGGGCACAGCTGGCGAAAAATGTCTGACTAGGAGCATAGGCAGGAAAAAGACTGATCTTCCGGGGGTGCTCCCCCCATGTGACCATCAGACTGTCTTTTTGCTTTTGTCCTGCCTACTAAGAGCAGTGGGAAGAGTCAGCCCAATCATAGGAGGTTCAATCCTTCTCTGCTGGGAAGCAAGGAATTTTTGCTGCCTTGGCCTACTGGGCTTTTGTTCCTGTATCTTCTCTAATGAGAAGCTATGCAATTTCATGGTTATATATTATCTCTGTGATACAAGCTGGTATTTCCTTGTTATATTTGCAATTGATATTTATACTATTAGGCTCCCTAAAGGCCTTCAAGTAGAAAAATATGGTGCAGGCTGAGAATGTGGGGTTATTTAGGTATTTCTGAAATACTACAGCCATTATACTTCACCACTGCCAAGATTTGCTGTGGCTGAAAGAAACTGGAGCTTATTAGCTTCAAGCTCCTCACAGTATGGTTACCTTTGGCTCTTTTGTGTCTGGCTCTATGAAGGAACTGTCTGTAAAGATGGTTCTGGAATTTCAATTGGTAGAAAATGCTGCAACAGGGTGGCTTGTGAGTTAAGAAATGCTTAACATGCAATGTTTTACCTGCCCCGAAATACCAAGTTTCCGTCCTTTACTGTGCCGCAGATCACCAAGCAGAGCTGAATTTTCAGAACTAGGACTAAAAAGGTTTATATGTTCTTCTGAAACTCCAAATAAGGCTTTGGTTGGATCCAGGCCTTTATACCCAAGTCCGTGAACATTTTCTTTAGAGGTCAGGTCTACAGGCATTATATCTTTGGGAGCAAATGTCACATTTTCTGGCTGATATTCATCCTCTTCTTCCTTTAAGAAGATAACATATATTATTTATAATGAAGCTTTATTACTAAACTCATGTATCCCACGTAACCCTTGAGATTCCCTTGTCATATGTCACAGTCTACTATTAGTTTGTAATTCCTTGTGGCAGAAACTCGTTTCCTACGCTCCCCTGTAGACTTCCACATACATTAATACTGCTCAATATACTATGAATTAATGTAAAAAAATTCTTCAGTGGCATGTTCATCACTGCAGATACAAAGGCTTGTCTGCATTACTTGCATGACTACTTGTTGTTTGCTTCAAGTTATTTCAGACTTTTGGCGACCCTATGGCAAGCCTATCACAGGGTTTTCTATTTACTATATAAAAAATAAGTGAACCTATCCCACCCTTCCCCCACTTCTTACAAAATATTGTACAAATAATACCTCTGATTCTTCAGATCCTGGGGGCAAAGCACAGCCATATATTTTCACTTCAGGCTCTGCAACCAAATATGATGAAACAAGGTTAAAATACAGTACTTCATTAGATTTTCCATGAAAAGGACAAGTCAATACTCACCTACACATCTATGATCTTGGCGCAATCTGCTCGATGACCCCAGTGTGGTGGGTCACTATCTTGTACAATGTATCACAGAATATCAATGTGCTTGTACTCATATCTTAATCTCAACCTAACAAGCTGAGATACAGATATTTTTCCTATGCATATAGCCCCTCCCTCTTGGGCAAGCAAACCAGGAATCAGCCAAATAACTCTGGTTTCTGACTTCATTCAGATCAAGAAACTGTGTTGAGGTGAATGCTTCCAGATGTCATTTCTGGGCTCAAAGACCAATAGCCTTTTCAGGGCTATCTACCCGTTACTTTGGAGAACACTCCAATATATTCCAACCTATCATTCAGTAGTCAGTTCATACTTTCAACTGCCTCCAGACTGGTAGACTTTTGTAGTTCCAAGTGCAAGAGCAAAAACCAAGCCCCATGAAGAATGATTTAGGGAACTGGGTATGTTTAGCTTGGAGAGGGAGAAGAGTGAGAAGTGACATAAGTCATCTTTAAATCTCTGAAGGAATGTCATGTAGAAGAGGGATCAAGCTTGTTTTCCACTGCTCCAGAATGTAGAATACAAACCAATGGATTCAAATTACGAGAAAACAGATTCCAGTTAAACATTAGGAAGAACTTCTTGACCATAAGAACTATTCCATAATGCCTTGGATGGTGGTGGACTCTTCTTCTTTGGAGGTCTGTAAACAGAGGTTGGACGGGCATCTTTCAGGAGTGCTTTCGTCGTGCATTCCTGCATGACAGGGGGTTGGACTAGATGACCCTTGTAGCTCTTTCCAAATCTAGAATTCCAGGAGTCTATGACTACCACCTTCTGGAACAAACCAAGATATTAAGCAACTTCAAACTATGATTAAATATCCTTGTTCCAAAGCTGGTAGCCATAATTTGCCAGTCTGGAGGAAACAGAAAACTGGGATTAACTGTTTCCTGGTTTGCTTGTTTACACTCCATGAAAAGAAAAGGGGCTACATAAGCAAGCAAAATACTTGTTGACACTAAGGCCTGTTAAGCCAATATATTATCTGAGCCAGGTTATTTAGCTTTCTCTTAACAAAAAGCAGTATGTTTAATGGACTATACCAGGTTTTTGCGTGCGTGCTTTTCTCTTTACACGAGGTCCAACACCTTGTCCTTCTTTCCAGCCCATTTTTCGCAGTAAGTCAACACCAATCGTTATTCTTAATAGTAAATGTACAAAATGATTATTATAAATAAACATTACAATCATTTACACAATATACACAAATATCCAGTGATATATAGCAAACTGTTCAAAGCATAGCCATATTTTAGCATCAGAAACTTTAGCATGAGGAGCTAAAAGAAGAAAACTACATTTTGTCAGCCTGTTTATGTTGAGAACAAAACAAAAACAAAACAAGTCATGTGCTGTGAAATTTACATTAGCAGTTATCTAATCATTTACTCACCAATACAGCATAACATATACCTACTTGGCAGGTGCTATAAATTCCTCCAATACAGTGGCCCCAGGAATAGGGCCAACAACTCCTGCAATTTGTCTGGCTTTTTCCTTTATTCTATCCTTGCTTCTGGAAGCATATTCATCTGTAATTGTAATTTCCTTTGGTGCTATGCCATGTTCACTAAGATCCTTTGTGGAAGGAGGAGATGCAAAAGCAAGTCAGAAAAAAAACTGATTGGAAATAACTCCTCTCCAGATGCATCTACTGAAAAATGCCCTTGAAATTCAAAATACATTAAAAAATAGAGGACTCTTATTAAATCATAATCATAAAAAACCATGGTTTAGCTAAATCAATGTATGTTTAGCAAACACATTCCCACAACACAAGCTAGAAATCTGGGGAAGTTCTGATTTGTCATGAACAAGTAGCATATACTTCCATACTGCTCAATCACTAAACAAACAACAAAGCTTCACTACCACAGTTGGCTAATTGTGTAGTCTGGCAGAAGGAAGCTACTCTTCTCTTGTTTGTTACCTCCAACAAGTCAGACAAAGAAGCTATGAACAAATCCTCCAGTTTGTACAGAGAGAACTCACCACAGAACTGAAGCTGCCTGTTTCCAGAAGACAAAATAAACCAACCATGGATCAAACCATACCCCTGTTTAGCTATACCCCCGCAAGGGGACTGATCAAACAGTATGCCTTAGCAAACTGCTCACTCATGATAAGCTAGGGTTCCCATTTATTCCTACATTATCATATCCTGGGAACGTGTCGATATTTATTAAGTATCTAAAAAGAACAGACAGCATATATACATAGTTAAGCCTAATGAAGAACCAGAAATGTGCATATTATGCATCTACATCATATGAAACAGACAAACACATCCTGTCTAGCACCACAAAACCCAAAATATGCTGACTAAAATCTGTACTGTTTTGAAAATTTACCTCTTCATCCATAAAATCTTCTGGTCCCAGGACTGTCTTTTCCGCTCTCTTTTGACGAGATGATACAAAGGCTGACGGTGCCCATCCTTTAAACACAGTAATTGATATTTTCAAGACATGACATTAAAGTATTACTGTAAACTTCCATAACTGAACTTGTTAAATTTTAGATTGAAACCTTAACCTTGTGCCCTCTGGTCTGTCCATAAACCCCATTTAACTCAATCATATTTTTTCCAAGCCAACATTATACTGTTTCCACATTATAACATCATACTGTTTCCACATCATTACTAATGAAACAACTGCAATGGCTTCCTAAAGCAAGGTCAGTCAATCAATTCCTATAATTCCTGGCCACTGATCATGTTGGCTAGAGCTTAAGGGTGCTATAATCCAAAATATTAATCCCTGACCCCAATTAATTAATCCCAAAACATTAATCCCTAATCCTACGCATCAGAATCTATATTCTTGTTTTTTTCTCTCCCTTTTCTCTATATTCCTAATCCTTTTTTTAACTTTCCTTTTTTCACTTGCTTATCTTTTTTTTCTTTCAATTTTTTTTTCTCCTCTCTCTTTTTCTCTTTCTTCTCTAGTTGAATGATGTTATATTATAATGCTAAGATGGATACTGGAGGATTTGTATGTAAATTTTAAATTTTCATTCGCAATAAAAATAATTATTACATAATCCAAAACATTAACATCAGGTTGCTGAACAATGGCCAAGGACATTTTGAGTATAATGCAATATGGCAATCTTAACTACAGGTGACATAGACTCTTCATTTTCCTGCCTCATTGACTGCTTCAAAAAAAGAAGAGAAGTTTTCTGGCTATCCGATAGCGTACATATCACAGGGGTACATGAGGCAGCTGCAGCAAAACAGGTCTGAGCGTGTCAGTACCAGGATGATGAGACGTCTTGAGGATACTGCACAAACTCCCTCCAATTCCATGGCAGGAGACTGCATGTGTACGTGTCTTTAACTCATCTCTACTTATGGCAACCCAAAGAATATTGATGTACTTAAATAAAGAAATGTACAAGCCTATACCTAGTAAGATGAGTCTTCCAGAAAAGGCAGAACTCTTGTTTAGAATTTTACAGTGCTATAAACCATATAATCTGATTTAGCACCTTTGGTTTAAACGTTATATTTAAACACATTCAAAGTTTTATGTTGAAATTACTTTATTGGAATATTTGTAACAATGTAAAGAGAACAGCACATACTTCCCTTACATTTAAAAAAAACCTACACCTCACAAAAGAACAATATTTTCAGGACTCATGCCTAAAGAGAGCTGTAACTGACACAGTTTAACTGTCGACAGTTTAACTTTCTTTTGCGGGAGAATAACTGCAGTACCTTCAGCTTCACCCACTCACTCCCTGAACTATCTATCATTTCGCTCTTAAGACGATAAAAATTTGATTCAGTAAAACTAGTTGAGCATTCTATTTCACTAAAGGATAGATATCATTCTGTGGACACAAGAAATGTAACACAATTTGCCTTCTCTACTTGTACTCATGACAGAATGAGAAGGAAGAAATTCTGCAAAATAGAAACAAGTTTAGCAATGTATTCATTTGTTAGTCTATTCCTCAGAAAACTAGGATTTGTCAATATTTATCTCATCAAAGGAATGACTAGAAGTTCATATCCTAAATTTAGCCCATCTAAAATAACTTGCTTGCAGTACAACAGGCCAGCAACTATCGATAAGTGTATGTGTCAGAAAAAAAAATCTTGTTTTAGAAACTCTTCCACAAATCCCTACTTAAGCCAGAAGAGCACTTGAGAGGTATTCCTTCCAAATCTAAAAATACATTTCTTCATGTCTATGCACACATATACTTTCATCCCATCCTTCCTTCAAGAAGCTTAGGATAGCATACATGGCCCTTCCTTTCACCATTTTATCTACAGTCTTGCTTATGTAGGTTAGTCTGAGAAATAAAATAATTAACTTAATTGATGAGAGAGGAACTGAACCTAGGTGTATCCAGTCTTTCTGCAACTTTACTACTTAATCAGCTCTATGTTTCTGTGGCCTGAAATTCCAGCATCAAGCAGAAAGATGGATTAAATAGCCAACAAGACCCCTCTAACAGCAACACATCCTAAAATTAATTTTGGGCATAAATAGATGGACTGCTTGCAATGATCAAGTACAGCATAAAGCAGAACGAGGTAAAGATACAAATTATTACTGACCTTCTTTAGAACCCACAGTGTTAAAATAGCCAGCAGAAAAACCACCACTAAATGCTCCATGAAAACGCTTGTACCGTCCCTTTTCGTCTCTGACAGTTTGTTCTTGTAGAGGGACTGGTTTCTTAATTCGTTCACCTGCAGTTATTATTTAAAGAGCACACATTAACATAGAGAATGAAAGAAGCTACTGTTTAGGCAGACAGATGAAAGTTACATCCAGATATTTGAAAGACATTAAATTAGCTCACACAACATTCAAAATACTGTATTACCTCTCCGCTGCCTCTGTTTTCCAGCTTACAAAACTGGTGGGCAGAGAAGGCTACAGATGGCCATCAAGCCCTTTTCCCACTTACACACAAATTCTCTCCCCACCACTTGTACAATCAGACGAAAACAGGAACTTACCATTATGCTATAGCAAAAAGAAACAAGAAAATGGGCCTATTAATATGTTCAAAAGGCAGGAAATATGATGATATAGGAGATCCAAAACTACATCTCACTTACTTTTCTAGGTATTCACCAGAAAGGAGCTGAACAGCTTCAGCTGTCAAAATATCGATTTTCATTTAGGAGTACAGAGCAGGACATATAATTAGCAGCTCCATATTAGGGCATGTTTATTAGACAAGCTACTTCAATTAAACAATCTGCTATCCATCTTTTCATTTTGTTCTATTTAATGCAAGAATCCTTGGAAGACTCTGAAACGCAACAATATACAGCTTATGCAGATTGTGGAAAGGAATAATTTCTGGGACCATCATGACAGGTAAACTTACAGTGTGGGTAGAGGAAGGTGGTTTTCTTCCCCGTTTTTCTACAAAAGAAGAATACGTATAAACCCTACTCAAGAATAGCACATTCAGCTGAATGTTAGAATGGAATGGTTTATTTGGCTTCTCCCAAGATCTCAAGAATTGCTTGCTTCTGTCAACTGGGATGGGAAGAATATAGACCAACCAAGGCTCTCTATCAGAACAGTTGCCCATTTCTCGTGTACCACCTTGCAACAGCAGCAGCAGCAGCTGGTGACACTAGTGTCAGTTTAGCACTGACTCTGCTCCAGGAATTAGTCTGAGCTGTCCAAGATTCTGAACCTATTTGGAGACAGGGCTCAGCACCCTGGACATCTCCTTGAGAGTTTGGACTAGAACTCAGAAAAGATTTGCTGCCTGCCTGACTCTGGAGCCACCAGCTGTCATCAACTAATAGCTATTGGTTTCTAGGATTCCTACAGAAAAATCTTACATTTATGCTCCTTAGGAGTGTTTCATGCCATAACTAGGGTAGCCAAATCTCACAGTCAGGCCATGAGTCCCCAGTTGTCATCTGGTTCTCTCCAGGTGGGAGATGAGAATGCTAATTCTGCAATTCTGGTAGGCTCAGCTCCAGGCAAGATAAAAGGGCTGTACACAAATTTTCTGCTCATCTAGGATAGCAGCAGCTTGCTATAATCTGAAAGACCTGGTGGTTGTTGCAACTTGTAAAGACTCTCCAAGAGATCTACATATTTCTTTATTTAGTTTCCTCCTTCCCTCCCAGTGGCTGTGGTGCCAGGGCTCACCCTCCACTCTGTTCTGAGCAAGTAGGCTAGATGTTCCTCATCCTGTCTCTGCAAGCTGATGACCAGCTGCAATCAGCAATTAAAGCATAATAATGTTTAATAACATCACCAGAGGCCATATCTAGGTCTCATGTTTGGCTCTGAAAACTCAGGACCTGGGACAATCCTGAATTGTCAACCCTACATATAACAGAAGTGAGTTATGCCTTAATATAGATCCTAAATATGCAGTCTTGCATCATAAATTTAAAACATAGCGGTAAGCAGAAGATATGAAGCCTAGAGGTTTTTTAGACTGAAATTAGCCTTCTCTTAGATCATTCTTCAGTGCAAACCTCAAGAGAATTGCATCAGCAGTACCATGATGGTTTTATCTTACTACTTTGTTTGTTTGTTTTCTTTTTCTTCTTTTTCGAAGGAGCACAAAGAAAAGCTAACAAATATTGTCAGAAATAAATGGTGGATCCTTCACTGCCAGTTGGGACTGGAGCTTGAAAAGAGTTTTAGATCAGTACTTGTCAGTTTATCTGACATGGGGAACCAGGAATTTTTCCCTAAAGTACTAACGACCAGTACCATATTTGTGCCCGCTGGCTCCAATTGCTCCTTTCTTTCCTGGACACTCTCCATTGAACTGGCAACCAATGCTTTGCGGACCATCACCAGTTCACAGGCCATCACTTTCAGTAACATTGCTTTAGATGGCAAAACAGAAAGGAATAGAATATTCTCCCATATTCATTCAACTCAATTTTCTAGCCAAGATATTGGTTCCTGTGTGTGAACTATACAGAATAGTGGCCTCCTGCAACTCTGTGAAAGCATTTACTGCTGTTTGGCTAATTTATGTCAAAAAATCTCCAGCATCACTCTTTTTCTTTTTTCCTTTTTCTTTCTTTTCTTTTCTTTTCTTGTTTTTTTTTTTGAACGAACATTATTTTGGAGGTAGGAATTAGGATAGCTCCACTAACAGCAATTAGGTAGCCGCCATAGCCAAACAGGACCTCCAAACTTAGAGGGAAAAGGACACTCCTGCAAGCTAGGAGGGGGCTATCCCAAGGCTTGGGGGCTTCCCAGGAGCATCTGACTGGCTGGTACAGAAAAGCAAGACGTTGGGCTAGATCAGAGCTTTCCAAATTTTTCACACTTTTTGACACACACACTTTTTAGGCATGCATCATTTCGTGACACAGTAATTTCAGTTTTACTAGCAAACTGGAGGTTAAATTAACCCCTTATAAAAGATAGACACATACATAAATTGTAATAATAAAATGTTTGGAGACACAACATATTTCATGAAAACCTTTCATATATTTTTAAAAACACATGATTTATAATTAATAACGTACATTTCCAAGATCGTAGGTGACACGCGTACACACTTCAGGAGACACACTAATGTGTGGCGGCACACTGGTTGGGAAGCCCTGGCCCAGATGGATTCTGCAGCATGACCCAGCTGGGCTCTCACTGCTGTCACTTGTGAACCCTGAACACATCCAGGATTCAAATTCCACCTGTGGAACTTCACTTAAGAGATTCTAGCAGGCAGCTATGCCTGCTAGGTTGACAGAAACACCTGTATCGATCAATTTCACGGATTCAAAACTACCCCAAGCCACTTACCTGGCAACCCCTGTGTCCAAAATAAGAACTGCCACCCTCTTTATTGGTACCTTAAATCCCTACATACCTCCAGCGTCTTCACTGGCTCCTCTCTCTCCTCTTCCCTCCCACTTCTATAAATCACCTTTCTGTCCCAGGCATTTTTTTTTTTTTTTACAAGAAAGTAAATCGCGCTGGAATCTGTGGAGTTTACTTCCGAGTAAACGAACCGAGCCTCCAAAACCCAAACCCCTCAAATCGCATCTCTCCTTCAGTTCACACCTCCGTTCGCGCTCGGGGGCGCAGAGGGGAAACAGGACGGGAAAACGTGTTCGCTTTTCTCATTCCGACGCGGCCTACTCACCCTCCTCCAAGGGCTCTAGCGGGTTGCCGAAGCTGACCAGATCGCCCTCCCCATCTCCGTCGCTCTCCCCCGCCGCCATCTTGGCAGGCCTCTGAGAGGGCGGGAGGCGGAAGCTTCCAGCCCCACCTCCCGGGACTCCTCCCTAAGAGGCGGAGACTCCCTTCCCCAGTTTGTCTCTGCAGCTGAGGCAGCGGAGGGCTGAAAAGGGGAATGGAGTAAATGGGCAGCGGGGCGAGTGACTCCTGACCTCTCTAGAGAAGCCGAGATGACTAAACTGGGACTGTCAGATTTCGGACACACCATGAGGAGACAGTGTTAACTGCCCTCAAGTCCACCTCGACTTACGGTGACCCTGTGAAGGACAGACCGGGAAGTCTATTTTCAGCCACCCTGTTCAAGAATAGGGCCATTTCCGCACTAGACTGTTATAGCGCTATTATTCCACTTTCAACATCTTATGGATTCCTGGGGTTTGCAGTTTCGCGAGGGCCCGAAAGTGCAAACGCCAGGATTCCATAGGATGTTGAAAGTGGAATAACAGCGCTGTAACAGTCTAGCGTGGAAATGAAGTCGTGCAGGCGCAGAGGCGTGGCTTCCTCGATTGAGTCTATCCATCTGTAATGCCTCTTTTCCTGTCACCTTCCCAAGCATTTTCTTTTCTCGTGAGTCAGGTCTTCTCATAATATTCCCAAAACAGGACAGCGTCAATTTAGTCATCGTGGCTTCCAGGGAGAGTTCAAGCTTGATTTCCTCGGGGAGCCATTCGTTGGTCCATTTAGCAGTCCAGGGTGTCCATACAACCCACTTCCAATACCACATTTCAACGGAGTTAACTTTATTCTCATCAGCTTTCTTCACTGTCCAGCTTTCATAACCATACTTTAGAAATGGAAAAAAATAGGATGGCGTTGACAATCGTACCTATAATATTCAATTATATATCTTTGTGTTTCAGGATCTTGTCTGCTTCCTTCATAGCTATCTTTCTGCTCCATAATCTTCTGATTTCTTGACTGCATTCTGATCAATGACTGAGCCAAAGTATGGAAAATCTTGAAACTGTTTCAATGTCTTCAGTGTCCATTTTGAGATTACATAAAACTATACAGCAAATGGTTCCTAGAGCTAATCAAAGCCTGAACTCTCCCTAGAAAACAAGATGAGCCAAGTGAGACTCAGGACACATGGTGAGAAGACATCACTCGCTACAAAAGATAATACGGTAATGTTTGGTAAGGTAGAAGGCAGTAGGCCAGAGCTTTCAAAACTTTTCATGTTGGTGACACACTTTCTAGGCATGCATCATTTCGCGACGCAGTAATTCAATTTTACTAGCAAACCAGAGGTTAAACTAACCCTTTAAAAGAGATACCTGCATAAACTGTAATAACAAAATGTATGGGGACACAACATATCTCATGAAAACGTTTCATATATTTTTAAAAATATATGATTTATAAATAATAACATACATTTCCAAGATTGTAGGCGACACGCTTATACGCTTGAGACGACACACTAACATGTCACGGCACACTGTTTGGAGAGCCCTGCAGTAGGCAGTAGAAAAAGAGAAGGATTACATTACAGATGGATGGACTCTGTCAAGGAAGCCATGAGCCCAAACTGGGACTGAACAAGGCTGTAGATAGCAAGTGACATGAACCTCTCTCATTCATAGGGTCACCACAAGTCAGCTTGATGGTAGATAACAAGGAGACAGCTAGCAGAAGAGGGAGTCAGAATTTTGTTTGTTCTCATTTGTTTGTTTTGTTTATTCTTCTTTTTATGCCACAGCCACAGTTTGCTGCTCAAAGGGGAGGAGAAAAATGTCACTCACCCCAGTCAAAGTAACTTTTTTGGAGTACAACTGCCAGCACCGCCTGTGCTCACCTGAGGGTTCTGGAAGCTGTACTCCAAAGAAGTAATGTTTAAAACATTTTGAATCCATGTACATAATACCCAAAGAAAGCAATGCCACGAGAGGCACAAATCTTGCAAGCACTTCTCCTCATCCCTGGAGAATAAAGTTACAATAATAACAACTATTTGCTGATCTTCCATGACACCCAAAATCTACTGTTTGAGGCAGCTGCCTTTCCCTAATAGTAGGTCCAGCTGTGCACAAGCCTCTATTATGTTTCTCCATAGGATGCACCCTGAACCACAGCCTACAATAAGAGGCCCAAATTAGAAAAAAAATGTATCTTGATTTATAACATTGTGATCCCTTAACACCTAATAGCAGGGACCCTGGAACTTCATGAGAGACCTCAGCACTAGGAGACAGGTTGTTATTAATTCTGTCTACCTGCAAGGTACTTGTTTTTGAAAAAGCATTTTTGCAAACACCTTTAAATATGAAGACTCTGACAAGCATAGTGTGTACTTAGAAGTGCCCTTCATGCTCCTTTCCATCCAGTTTAGTTCACTCCCATGTGAGAGTACAAAGAAAAGACTGCAGAGAGCTTTTATTATTCCTGGGTGGGTTCACCTACTATACAACAGCTGTCTTGGTCATTTAGTACATTTTTGATTGTTCATAGTCAAGGTGGCTCAATTAATTGGAGTCTTGGGCCAGTTTTGCCAGATCATATCAAACATGCTCAGTTGCATCAACCTAGTAATTGAGGGGCTCAAGGCCTACCTGTTCCAAGGTTCATAGGCTAACATATGTACAGCACAGTCCCTTATGCATGACCAATCACAAGACTTAGTGAATCCTGTGAACATTATTCCCACAGAAGCATATATAAGACTCTGTAGCCTAAGTTTATGTGGAGTTAGAGTCTATTGTAGTGATGCAGTAGAGTGTCAGATGTGTTAGTCAAGACACTGGATAATTTTATCTACTTGTGGCTACTGTTTCTTGTCTATCAACAGTTTAATCCAGACATAATTCTTGAACAGATCAATGTTGATCAAAACTGAAGTAAATGTGGCCAGAAGAGGTCACTCAAACACTGTGTAATCAGTCCTATAAAATCATAGAATCATAGCGTTGGAAGAGACCTCAGGGGCCATCCAGTCCAATCCCTGCCATGCAGGAACACACATCAAAGCATTCCCAACAGATGGCCATCCAGCCACTGCTTAAAAACCTCCAAAGAAGGAGACTCCACCACACTCCAAAGCAGCATATTCCACTGGCGGACAGCTCTGACTGTCAGGAAATTCTTCCTGAGGTTCAGGTGGAATCTCCTTTGCCGCAGCTTGAATCCATTGCTCCTTGTCCTGGTCTCTGGAGCAACGGAAAACAAGCCCGCTCCCTTCTCAACATGTCATCCCTTCAAATATTTAAACATGGCTATCATGTCCCCTCTTAACCTTCTCTTCTGCAGACTAAACATACCCAGCTCCCTAGAATGCTCCTCATAGGGTATAGCTTCCAGACCCTTCACGATTTTGTTTGCCCTCCTCTGGACATATTCCAACTTGTCAATATCCTTCTTGAAATGAGGTGCCCAGAACTGGACACAGTATTCCAGATGAGTTCTAACCAAAGCAGAATAGAGTGGTACTATTACTTTTGTTACCCTGTGTACTGGGGGTCCTGGGAGGGACACCAAAATGTGCTCAACTAAAGGTGGGGAAAATTAGCTCAGAGCACTGCTTAATGTTACGAGAGGCAGGGTAACTTAGCGAGATCTTGAACCCTATGTCTACGGGGTCGGGTCGAGTCAAGGAGAACACTGAAGTTGAAATAATAAATGATGTTTATTAAATACAAGCAAAACAGTGTATGCGACACACTCATACAAGATAACTAAAGAAAATAAAGGTTGGAATGGTATAGAGGGATTTTTAGAGGGATTGCTGGTTTGGGTGATACTCCACCTGTCCTGAAGCCCAGAAAAATAGAGAGCACAGCTGGGGTGCGATGTAGCTCAGCACGTGGAGCTGAGGGGAGGCTCGCCAAGCAAAGCGGCAGCAAGGTGGGATGAAACTCGGGAGCGATCCGAGGAAGGTCTCGGAGTCAAGGGTTTTTATAAAGAGACTTGTGACTGCAGGCTATGCCGTACTTGGGGGAAAACAATAGATTTGGAGTTGGAGACAAAGCCTCCAAAAGGTCAGAATCTGAATGATTAAGTTATCGTAGCAGTTCTCAATAGAGTAGCCAGTATGCAAACGCAAAGTACTTGGGTATTGCATAGTTTACCCATCAAGCTGCCATCACGGGGCAGAGGCTCTTTTGTAAGTGGCGTGCATACTTAATTAGAGTACTTGCCTGGAGGTCTCCTAAAGCAGTGAGTCAGCTATTTCTGGCCTGCCTGTATTGTAGTTTGAATATTACGGCTATTAACGGCCGAGCTTGTTTACATGCTTGTCTGGTGGCCTCGCAAGCACGTGGAAAGGAATAGAGAAGTGCAGCCGAATTGTGATATCAAGGGATATCTTTAATATCCCCAAAGCTCGGACTAGCCAGGGCAGTAACACTTTCCTTGATCTAGACGCCATACTCTTATTGATGCAACCAAGAATTGCATTGGCTTTCTTGGCTGCCACATCACACTGCTGACTCATGTTCAGGTTGTGGTCCACCAAGACTCCTAGATCCCTTTCACATGTACTGTTATCCAGCCATGTGTCCCCCATCCTATATTTGTGGATTCCATTTTTTCTGCCTAAGTGTAGGACCTTACATTTCTCTCTGTTGAAATTCATTTTGTTAGCTTTGGTCCAGCTCTGCAATCTGTTAAGGTCATTTTGAATGTTGATCCTGTCCTCTGGCATATTAGCAACCCATCCCAATTTGGTATCATCTTCAAATTTGATCAGCATGCTCTCTATTCCTTCATCCAAGTCATTGATAAAGATGTTGAATAGCACTGGGCCCAGGACAGAACCCTGTGGCACCCCACTAGTCACCTCTCCAGGATGAAGAGAAGCCATTGGTGAGCACCCTTTGGGTTTGGTTGGTCAACCAATTACCAATCCACCTAACAGTAGCCCTGTCCAGCCGTATTTTACTAGCTTCTTTGCAGGAATATCATGGGGAACTTTGTCAAAGGCCTTACTGAAGTCAAGAAATGCTGCAGCCACAGCATTCCTTTCATCTATCAAGCTTGTAGCTCTATAATAAAAAGAGATGAGATTAGATTCAGTTCTGGGCAGCTCATTTTAAAAATATAGACAAGTTGGAGGCAGGTTCAGAGAAAGAACATGAGGGTGATAAGAGAACAAAACAAATGAGGAAAAGTTGAGGGACCAGGGCATATTCAGTCTGATATGAAGAGAAGACTGAGGGGTGACATGATCACCTCTGTTACCCTGATTTCTGGGGGTCCCGGGAGGGACACCTAAATGTGCTCACAACAATGGGGAGGGAATTAGCACAGAGCACAAGCTGGCAATGCGAGATGCAGGGTAACGTAGCAAGATTTGGAACCCTATGTCTACGGGGTCAGGCCGAGTCAAGGATGAGGCAGATGTTGAAATTAATAATAATTATTTTATTGAAACACAATCAAACAAATGTATGCAGCACACTCACACAAGAGGCTATAGAAATAAAGGTAGGAGCAGACAGAGGGATTTTTAGAGGAGGTTTGGTATGGGAAATACTATACCTGTCCTGAAGCCCGGTTAAAAGCAAAGAAGCTGGGGAGCGTGGATTCTTAGCACGTGGGGCTGAGGGGAAGGCTCGCTGGACAAAGCGACAGCAAGGCGGGATGGAAGCCAAGAGCGATCCGAGGAAGCGCTCAAAGTCAGGGGTTCTTATAGGGAAAATTGTGGCCGCAGGCTAGTCCGTACTTGGGGAAAACAATGAGTTTGGGGCTGGAGACAAAACCTCCGAAAGGTCAGAATTTGAATGATTGAGTTATAGCCAAATCGTCAATAGAGTAACCAGTATGCAAACGCGGAGTGCTTGAGTGTTGCATAGTTCGATCATCAAGCTGCCAGCGCGGGGCAGAGGATATTTTGAAAGTTGCATGCATACATAATTGAGGTACTTGCCTTGAGGTCTCCGGAAGCTGCGAGTCAGCTCTTTCTGGCCTGCCTGTATTGTGTTGGAATATTACAGTGATTATCGGCTGAGCCTATGTGTGTGCTTGTCCAGTGGCCTCGCAAGCACGTCATTGAGAAGGGAGTGGGCTTGTGTTCCACTGCTCTAGAGACTAGGTCAAGGAGCAGTGGATTCAAACTGCAGGATGAGAGATTCCACTTAAACCTCAGGAAGAAATTCCTGATGATCAGAGCTGTTTGGCAGTGGAATATGCTGCTGCCTCAGAGTGTGGTGGAGTCTGTCGGGAGTGCTTTGATGTCTGTTTCTACATGGCAGGAGGTTGGACTGGATGGCCATTGTGGTCTCTTCCATCTCTATGATTCTAACATACAGTAGGCCCTCCCTTACCATGACCTCCCACATGCACGAATGCAAGGTAGCATGAAGCAGCATATCCAATTATAGTCAATAGACTCAGCAGCTGCACTGACTATAATGGGATGCAACACATTTTTTTGTTTTACATGGGGAGTTCCTGGAACAGAATCCCTGCATATACAGAGGACACACTGTAATGGTATTGGTTTAATAGACATGGGGTGTCTTAGATGGTTAAGTTTAAATATTAAATTTCAAGATTATAAGAAAATGCTGAAGTTGTGATTAAAGGAATTAGATATGAAACTTGGGTACTGGAAGAACAGAAATGGATGTGTTAAATTAGTATTTTTAAGGCTTAAACATCAAACTTTAGGAGTATGAGTTTGGAGCAACAGCAGTTGGCTTTTTTATTTAAATAGAAGTTATTATTATATATTATTTCTGTAGGATAACTACTTAGGATGGTAAGTTATCTTTTATATTCACTTCAATGAAATTGATAGGTTATAAAAAAAAAGTGTGCTTTTGTCCAGCGCTAAAAAATAAAGATGGAGGAATGTTAATTAGGATTCAGTTATAGCAGCTGGGGAAAACGTTGGAAGTCACTTTTATTTTCTCTGTACCTCTTTTTTCTTCTTTTTCTTTATTTTTCACTGTTTTTCTTTTTCTTCTATTTCTATGTAGTATATAGATCGTTTTATTTGCATATTTTTATTTTGTATCATATAACTTTAACAAAAATATCTCGAAAAGCAAAGCAAGGCAAAGCAAAGCAAAGCAGGATTAAGTAAATAACTTCTTAGAACAGGAAGTGCATATTTTAATAACACTTTTCCAAAACTGGCACTTGGCATCTTTGCCTTAGTAGTTGCAAAAATCTTTCCACACTCATTTGTACTTTTATAGCCTTTATCAGTGTGCACTGCCCACTAATGAGAACACCACTGGGTGCTCCAAGACTGCTGGGTGGAGATCTGTTGTCATTCTTCCTATGGGTTTCTTTTTCTTGAATGAATAGCATCTTGGAGAGGCTCCCCCTCCCTCTCCACATTCCGCTCTGATGACTCAGTTACAAAGGAGAAAAGATTAATGAACCATAGTGGCTATATTATCTCTTCTGTTATAGAAGATAAAGTGAAACCAAAGAAAGAAAATTCCTCTCCAGAAACAGAGACAAAGTGATGACAAAAAGCACTGCTGTAAAACACAGGGGAGAGGAAAGCTCCCAGATGGGAAAAGTTTCCTGGCAACTAATTGTTTTCCTCCTATACACACAACTACCAATTGTAATTGTCTGGCCTGTGCCACAGAGAAGCAGGGAAAACCTTGCTCTAAATTGCCTTGAGAATTAACGACCTTCAAGAATACTAGCTGTCTACTCATAAAATGGTTCACTTCACAGAAAGCTTGCCAAACAACACTAAAAATGTACATGGAGAACTTTTCCTTTAAGAACTCAGTTCTGGAGCTTAGCAACAGGCAGTTCAAAAAATTTCACTTCTGTTTATTTCATATTTCACTTCCGTATTGTAAGGCAGGATATATATGGAGGTTTGCAAATTAGCTTGGGGACATTCTGTCAAATAGCTCAGCTGGAATGGCAGGGCTCATTAAAACCAGTGGGACAACCTGAGAGTAATTTTCAAAGTTCTACGCCTGTGTGGCAAAGCAGGCATCAGACTTAAGAACTGGGAAACAGAGATGATTTAGCTGTTGTATTAATCCCCCCCCCCCCCGCCGGGGTTTAAAAAGATCAGACTTAATTTTACAAGTTATAGGTGAACACCACTGATAGCTACTGAGTACAGGCCAGCAGTATTGCTAGTGCTACTACTACTACTAGATTTATAGTAATGTGAAGGAAAATTGAATAATCTGTTCAATCTCCAAAGAAGACGGAATTCTCAAATGGCCTGACCTGTGAAAATTTAAGTTATGAGTGATTCTATAAGGGATTCTATAAGCAGCATAGGTCAGTGCAAAAAGATCTTTAGAACCAGGAAAAAAATTATGTCAAACTTGATGGAGAAAATTCATGGTAATCCCTAGTTACGGTACCAAATGGCTGGCCTGTTCCCCATCTGCAAAGTTCTGAAGAAACATAATCCAGCAACATCTCATTTCCCACCTCAGAAGTGTTGCCAAAGGGTACTTGAAGGTGCAACTGCTGCATCGCACTGTTGAAGCATGTTTAGTTTGTGGTCAGAGAAGACCCTCGGATCCTTTGTAGAGGTATTGCTGTCAAGCAAGGTACATCTTGTATTTGTGCATTTCATTTTTCCTGTCTAAATACAGTACTTTAAGTTTATTCTTGTTGAATTAATTCATGTTGTTAGTTTTGACCAAGCTCTCCAGTCCATTAAGATCACCTCGAATCCTGATTAGGTTCTAATTTTGTATTATCTGAAAATCTGATAAACATTTTGTCAATTTCATGAATGCCTTTGCCATCCTCTGAGCCTGAGAGAATGTGACTTACCCAAGATCAGCCAGTGGGTTTGCATGGACAAGCAAGGATTTGAACCCTGATCTCCAAAGTCATAGTCCAGCACTCAAACCACTAGACCACATGTGTCAAACAGAAGGCCTGCAGGCCAAATCCACCAGGTCATTTCATGTGGCCCTCACACCTCTCCTGCAGCTGTGGCACTCCTCCCGCCTGGTGAGCCTGGCGCACAGAAAGGGTCTGGGGAGCAAAAAGTGGCACACTTTGGATATACTGACCAATTCTATGTCACTTTACAGAGGTATAGGGACCATAAACTACAATCAAATAGCCCCAAAATGTCAAAAAAAAAAAAAAAAAGTTAAGGCAGGGGGAAGCAATTTAAAAAACAGTAAAAATTGAATGCAGAGACAATTATTTAAAATGATAAGACAGTACATATATTTATATAGTCTTACAGATACAGTCGGCCCTCTGAGGGCAACCATAATGCTGATGCAGCCCAAGATGAAACTGAATTTGACACCCCTGCCCTAGACCATGCTGGCTTACATCTTGTGCTTGCTCACTTATTTACTAATTTTAGAGATTTCCATATCACCACCCAGCCCACGAGGTCTCCCAAGGTGATGAACAGATAGAAGCAAATAAAATATTACAAAGATAAAAACATTTTAAAAAAACACATTAAAATACTCTGTTAAACTGTTAAAAACAGTCTAAGAACAGTCATAAAATACAATTTTAAAACAGTTAAAACAAAGCCAATTCAAATACTGAAGGCAGTGCAGGACACTACTGTTTTGGCTGCCTGCTAGAAGCTCAAAAGAAGTGGAGCCGGTCTAACTTCCTTGGGTCGGGAATTCCACAATCAGCTTGCTGCCACAAAGGCCATTTCTGCCCTAGACTGTTATAGTACTATTATTCTACTTTCAACATCCTATGCAATCCTGAAGTTTGCAGTTTAGGGCTGAACTGCATACCCCAGGATTCCATAGGATATTGAAAGTGGAATAATAGCACTATAACAGTCTAGTGCAGAAATGGCTAAAAAAAAAAGCCGTTTGTGTAAAATACGTATCAACTTCACTTCACAGATATGGTTTAATTCACAGAAAATCCGTCTCATTTACTAGCTCAAATATATCAAGAAATGCTACAACAGGAGAGGCAGGAAGAAACAGTAAAGGCAACAATGATTGCATGGGCTCAAAATATTGGACATTCAATTCAACTAGAGTCTTGGGAGCAGAGCTGGAAAAAAACACATAAATTTACAGCAGCTCAGAATTTGAAAGAGAATTACTATAAGCTATTTCATAGATGGTACATGACACCAGATAAATTGAAAAAGATATAAAAAACAGGGAATGGGTATTGTTGGAAATGTCAGAATGAGGTTGGTACGATATATCATATGTGGTGGACATGTCCAAAAGCTAAGAAATATTGGAGTGAAATACACAAAAAATATGTGCATTAATGAAAGTTCAGTTTGTTAAAACACCGGAATTGTATTTATTAAATATGACTGATACATTAGAAGAGGCTGGCATAAAGAAACATTGGAGAATATTGCTTTATATGATAACAGCATGTATTGAATATGCTAAGTTATGGAAAACTCAGCAAATACCTACAATAGAATAATGGTAGGGTACACTTATTGAAAATAAAAATGCTGATATGATTTCTCAGAGATTAAAAGGGAAATCAGACGATGTGATACAAAGAGAATGGCAAATTGTAAACGGTTGTGGGTAATTGCTGGGTAATCAGTTGGAAATCTGTAATTCATGATTTATGATAAACTAGGAGGGGGCTACAGTATATATATCATGAGGTGGGAATATGGAGATGAAAAGGCAAGAATCAATGAGTAATATTAGCAGTTAAATGTAGTACAATATTAGAAGTATGATAAGAAATATTGATAATGAAAACTAGATCAGCGAGGAAGATCAGAAACATTTCAATTAAGCTGTCAATTACAAATGTTTTATATGTGAAATTAAATAAAATGATTAATAATTCACAGAAAGAGGAAAAAAGAGAATTACTGTATTAGCTATCTGTGTTGCCCTATTTTAGTCTATTGAACTTTCAAACTAATTCATCGGACCCAGGGGAGCCAGCAAGATGTAATGATTTGAGTTTTGAACCAGGGATCAAGGAGACCAGGATTTGAATCCTGTTCAGCCATGGAAGCCCCCTGAGTGTTGGCCAAGTCACACTCTCTCATCCTCAGAGGAAAACAATGACAAACTTATCTGAAGAAATTTTGCCAAGAAAACCCTGTGATCGCTTGGCCTTAGGACTCCCACAATTAGAAAGCACTCAAAGTGACAAAAGGTGAAAAAAGTGCTTCCTCCAGATGCCTTAGTCCACTGGCAAGAGTGAATTGCTTATCCTGGAACTTTCCAGAAGCTGCGATTCAGCAGCACTGCAGCCTTTCTGCAGTCCTTAAATGTGTTTAAAAATGCAGTTTATTGATGCGCAGAGGGTCCCAGCTAGCCTGTGGAACCGAATGCACAGTAGATAGAGCTGAAATATATGACGAGAAGAGCTGCAACCCAGAGAACTTTGAAGTTAACTGCCATCAAGTTGGCTTCTACCTATGGTAACCCTAGGAACGAGTGATCATCCTATCTTCAGCGGCCCTGTTCAGGTCTTGCACATTCAAATATGTGTCTTCCTTGAGTCTGTCTGCCTGTAATGCAGTCTTCCCTTTCTCCTCCTGCCTTCCGCCTTCCGCAGCAACCTCTTTTCGAGCGAGTCAGGTCTTCTCCTGATACAGCCAAAGTAGGACAGCCTCAGGCATCTTGGCTTCTAGGGGGAGTTCAAACTCGATTTGCTCCAGGACCCACTCATTTGTCCTTCTGGCACTCCAGGCCATCTGTAGAACTCTTCTCTAGCGCCGCCTTTCAAAGGAGTTTTCCTCCTATCACCTTTCTTCACTGCCCAGCTTTCACAACCATGCACAGAAAGGGGGAAAAGAAGGGCACGGGCAATCCTCCTTTAGTATTCAGTGACACATGTTTGCACTTCAGGATTTCGCCTACTTCCCGCCTAGCTGCCCTCCTAAGTCCTAGTCTTCTGGTTCCTCGACGCCAGTTTTCGTTCCCCAGCGTGGAGCACAGTCCGGCGCTCCCATTCCGATTACACGCCTGGAAATCTGGAGGCGGCGGCGGCGGCGGAGTCCTCCCGGCGCCACAGGCTCGCGCGCCGAAGGGGCGCGGGCGCGCTCCCCGCGGACCTTCCACGGGTGGAAGAGGAGCGGGGGAAGGAGAGGGCGGACTCTAGGGGGCAGCCGGGCTCAGGGTTGGTCCGGCCATTCCCCTCCCGGGCGGGGGCGGGGGCTGCGGAGTCGCGTCCTGGGTGGCAGCCGGCGACGCGCAGGCAGTGCTGAGGTGGACTCCGGGAGTGGCGGGGCGGCCGCGCTTCCCTCGCTTTTTCTGTGCCCGCCGCCCCGGAGCGCTGAACGGCGGCGAAAATGACGGACGCGTTGCTGCCTTCGAGCTGCCCCGCGCCGGACCAGAGGGAAGAGTGTTACTTCCGAAAGGTGAGGCGAGGCCGCGAGCCGCTGCGGCGGCACCGGCGGGGCAGGGCGGGGGCTGCGGGGGCTCGGCCTCCCTCCCCGGGCCCGCCGACCGGGGCGCGGGCTCGGGGGGCGCCGTCCCCTGGCGTGTCTGACATCGTGTCTGCGGCGCGGGATTTCCGACTGTGGAAACCGAGATGACTTAGCCGTTGTATGCATTTTTCCCCGGGGCTTTAAAAAATTATTTCTGTACTAGCGTATGTTTTAATTTGACTTTTTTTTTTTTGCTTTGCTGAAGATAGGATTATCTGTCCCTCCTCCTGGAAAGACTATGTCAGTGCTGTTAATAAAATAATAACCCTGGGGAGCTGCTTGGGACTTTGCTGTATACAGCATTTTGAGAGATCTGTTTATCCGCAAGATAATCTCTAGGCAGATCGGGATTCCGTCTGGAAGCTAGAAACTGAGGCAACCCTGAGTCTGAGGTCGAACGCTTGCTGGAAAATGTGAGGGAACTGCCGTTTTTTGTTACACGAAACTCTTACTGCTTCGGAAGGCTGTGCATATTTTTCCAGGAGGGCTACTGAGCCCTTCGTAGTTCCTGGACAGGTAGAAATCCAATGAGGGCGGATTTTCCCCGTGGGAATAGCTCTTAGCTTCCTCCTGTTTTTCGGATGGTGAACGCTGAGAACGTACAGAGAGAGGACGGACCACGTGTTTACTCAGATGCGAGTTCCCCTGCGTTCGGTGGGAACTTACATCCAGGAGTATGTAGATAGGGCAGTTTCCACAGATAAGCCTACATAAACTGCATCAACAAATGACTGCTAATGTTTATCGTATGAAAAGTAGAGTAGAATTCATTGGTTGGGCACCAGCTCAGGATTGCTGATTTAAACTATATCAACCTAATACCTCACCAAGCCATCAGTTTAAATGCCAACATGGTTTGTATTTGAATGTGTGTCACTAATCAAATGTCCTGAAATTTTCAGAATGTCAAAACTAATTATACATTAGGATTTATTAAATCCTATTATAAAGTAAGAAGGCTTCTGTTATGGCAGCCAGATAGGTAAAACTTGATTGTACTGTATCCTGTAGGTACTAACTTTGTGCATACCGGTGGCTGGTACAGGTAAGTAAGAAAACAACCTGTCAAGTAAATAGGGTAGCATGGTGTATTCATCCTGTTTTGAGGTATGTATTTTTCCCCAAGTGTGATTGTTAGAAGCAGACTTTGCCTTTCTCCTTCCTCTCTTGTACTTCTAGATGAGAATTTGACTCTTTAGAAGGAAAGTGATTTCCCTCATGCAGTAAATCAGTCTGGCAGGATTTCTAGAAATAAGCTCAGCCTTTTTTTTTTTTAAACAACTCAAAAGTATGTATGTGCAATTTCAAGCAAAATCCAGTGGGTATTTTCCATGAACTAAAGTCAAGATTACTTTTGAGCAGGGAGGGATAAAGTGTGGCCTTACAGATGTCATTGGACTTGAACCTCCAGCAGTCCTCACCTTTGGCTGTGGTGGCTGGGGCTAATGGGAACTGCAGGCCAACAATGTCTGGAGATCTCAGTTGTAACCCCCCCTCCCCCTGCCCTGGCTTTAGAGCAAATGGGGCTTTTTCTTTTCTTTAAATGAAAGGTTGGAACCGACCTGTCTTGGCTAGCCTGGTTTCACTGAAATCCACAAGCCACTGAAGAGGGGAATATCATAAAGCTATGCTGAGTATAGGGGAGGAATAGTTGCATAGTGGAAGATTGCTTCATGCAGAAAGTTTTGGATTCAGTTCTGTTTAAGAGAATCAGACAGCAGATGATGGGGAAACATCCCTGCATAATGATCTGGAGCAGTAATGCTAGTGGGGCTACATGCACAAATAGTAATCTGCTGTTTTACCAGATTAAACTGTGTTCCAGCCAAAGAGAACCTTCTGAAGGTACGTGATATTTACTAGGGCTAAGGAGGGGTGGTTCTGGATAGAAGAACTCTTGGTTATCTTTCCTGAACTAGGGAGCCTGTGATCTTCTACATGCTGTTGGACTACAATTCCCATCACCCCAACCATTGGCCATGCTGGCTAGGGCTGGTGGGAGTTAGAGGCCAACAATATCTCGAGGGTCACTGGTTCACATAGCCCCAACATGCAAAGCATTGAATTCCATAAAAGAAAGGAAAGGCATAGATTAGCTGCAATCCTGCTAAGGTAGAACACAGATAGAAGCTGTGGCTGCTGAAAATAGCTTGCAGTCTTTTCATACTGAGAGTAGGCCCCCTCATCACCCTCAAGAAACATTCCCTGAATTCTGATGGGCTGTCAAAGCTGGTCTTGAAACTTGAGTTAGCTTTAGCTAAAAGTGGATAATAAAGGAAGCTGCTGGCCTTGGAACTGTAAAGGAACACTGTTTAAAAGGAAACGTGATAAGGCATTTTAGATTAGGGCAGACCATTTTCTGCCTGCTAGGAACCTGACAATAGAGTGTTAGCCCCAGGTGAGTATTTAAAGGCTTTGCCAACCTCTCTCTGGATGTTAGATTTCACAGGTGAAATTTAGGGCACTTCTAAAAACTTTGGCAGGTCATTTGTGAGCTCCTGACTTCAACAGGTTTCAACAAGTACCTCATCAAAGAACTATACAAGTGCTGCCAGGTATACATTTGTGCATATGCTTGGCTGAATACGCTATCTGGTTACTTCATCTAATGTAATATCAGATCTAAACAAGATGCAGATAGTGAATCTTCTCTTTTAACCAGTGACACATACAAAGTTCTCCTACACTGTAGACTTTCTGTGTAAGAAAAGGTATTTAGCTATAGCCCCAGACCCTTATTTACTAAGGGTAGAAGAGAAAATAAGGTCATCTTTACATACGCAGTCCTTATGCATGAGAATCGTAGAATCTAACCAGGAGGACCAGAGATAAAAAACCCTGCTCAGTTACAAAGTTTTCTTTCAGTCAATCACACCTTCTTGTCCCAAAGTATTTTACAAAGGCGCTGCATGGATAAAAGTGGAGACACTCTGTGTGCTGTCTTAAGCAATTTGGAAGAAGACAGTGATGTAGAAATGTAACTAGAGACAGACCAAAGCTTAGTGGTAAAACACATGCTTTGCATACAGAAGGTCTCAGGTTCATAGGAGCATTGCAACCTGCCTTATACTGCATCAGGTCACTTCTGTTTACCTCTGAGAGTATTGATTTTCCCCACTGAAAGCAAGATATGGACAGGTGAGACCCTTGTCGGATGATCTGTGAGAACAGGCAACACTGGGCTAGCTGGACAAATAGTGGAAGACAGCATCATATGTTCCTAATAATATTTACAGGAAAGGTTTCATTTTCATTGTAAAATTTTGATGGACATTGATGTGAGTTTGCATTCTTTGGTTTATTTCTGCTTATACTTCTTGGTGCTAATGAGGCTTGCATTTGTTCTAAGTTTCCTGTCTAACAAATTAAGAACATTCTGCTGCATGGTAACAAGTAAGGTTCATTTTTAAAAAACTAGGGTGATCTATTTACATATTTAATTCAAGTCATTTATATGTCATATGCTAGAGGAACCATGCTTCTGAGCATGGGACACAACCAAACCTCTTTGCAGCCCTTCTGATACCTGCAAAACATTGTTCTCCCTCTTTCTCTTTCACTGCCTCTTTCTTTCTCATGTGCCTGTGTGCATGGAAACGCACACACACACAATATTGTAGTTATTTTGTTTTATATTGACCTTTGCAATTTTTTGCCTTCAAGTTATTTCTGACTTAAGGCAACTTTAAGGTGAACTTGTTGCACGGTTTTCTGGGGCTGAGAATGTGTAATGCATGCAGGTCACCCAGTGTGTTTCTATGCCTGAGTGAGGAATCGAATCCTGGTCTCCAGCGTCATAACCAAATGTTCAAACCACTACATCATGCTGGCTCTGTATTGAGCTTAGATCATAGCACAAGTGTCAGGACATATTTGCCAAGATCTAGCAGTGGCTAAAGCTTTTTGGTGTGGTAATTTGCATTTGTAAGCAAAATGTAAAAACAAGAGGTAAACTTAAAACAAGAAATCGTGTGTGTTGCCCAATACATTTGGCTGAAATTGTAATTAGAGGTGGTAATTGAAAGTTTTTGCCTACAAAAACTACAAAAAACCTGCTTTGAAAATATGTATTTAAGCAAACTCAAAATATTTCAGATTTCTGTATGGTAGGCAACTGATAGTGAGACCAGTTTCCTTGCTTGTCACTTGTAAGTCTTATCTGCCACCTTGGAATTGATGATTGTCCGCATTTGTTTGTTATAATGCTGCACTGTGGGTGTCTCTATCCCCTTCCTCCATAGTTTGCTGAAATTTCTTAAACAATCACACTAGCATTGAGTGGCCTTTGAACAAACTGAGCCTCTAAACAGTGTTCCCCAGCCAGCTGCCTTCTAGATGTGTTGGACTATGACTTCCATTCTCAACCAATGCTTGCCAGTGGATGAGGAGGGCTGTAATCCACATCAGGAGGGAAGCAGGTCTTCTGGCAACAGCTTTGTTGCCTGCTATCTAAGACAAATAGTTTGTGTTTAAAAAAGAGGCATCCCAGATTCAAGCTGCAGGAAAGGAGATTCCACCTGAACCTCAGGAAGAACTTCCTGATGGTCAGAGCTGTCTGGCAGTGGAATATGCTGCCTCAGTGGAGTGTGGTGGAGTCTCCTTCTTTGGAGGTTTTTAAGCAGAGGCTGGATGGCCATCTGTTGGGAATGCTTTGATGTGTGTTCCCGCATAGTAGGAGGTTGGACTGGATGGCCCCTGTGGTCTCTTCCAACTCTATGATTCTAAGTTGTCTTTTTTAAAAATCTTACAAACGTAGATGAAGAGGAAAATGGCTGTCTTAGTAAAGTAGTACAAGCACTGAAAACACAAAGGTACAAAATTTCCCTCATTTAGCTATCTTGCTTCCCACTTCCATTTAAAGTTTTTTTTTAAAGTCACCTAATTTTGTTATAATTTTAGGATGGATCAAAGTGTATTTTTAGTATGAAACTTTAGATTGGGGAAAACTATTAATCCTGACCACATTTTCATAGACTGGCGAACATAGGTGAGGGGTTAGAGAAGGAACATCTCGTTCTTTGCAGCCCTGCTCATGTCATAGCAGATAGCTGAAATATTAGTCATTGGTATGACGTGGCTGTAGGTATAGTAGCTTCAGCAAGCACACTCTCTGACAAGTAAGTACAGTCAATAATTTCTTTATTACTGAGCATCCAGGTCTACATTTGGAAGGGAGGAGTGACGTAGGAAAAGGAAAGGGGCTGTTAACATTTATTACCAGTCTTCATGTGGACAATACATGCAGCAAGTGTGGTGGGAAATGTTGAGTCTGCTCTCCACATTGACAAAATGTGCACAAAGAGTTAAAAAAACAGACTTTGGCACAAATTCTGTTTGACTTTCTTATTTGTATAGTAAAGTTCAATTGAAACCAGCAGTGAATGATCTTACAAATTCTTTACTTAGTGTGGATTAAGTATTAAGACATACTTCTGATCATTAGTTTCAGCTCAGTTTCTTCTCCTGCTTTCTCGCCTTTTCTTGACAATTTGGGAAATTTTTTTTAAAAGAACAAAATTATCCTTTAAGAAATTAAAAATAAAAAGAAGGATTATTATGAGAAAGATGTAACAAAAATATTTTACTGCAGTATTCCTCTCTGAGGTCTAAAGGGTAAAGAAAAGTGAAGAAAAAGAATTGCTTCCCAGACAAATAAATAAAAATAGTCATTTCCCTCCCGCCTTTCTTTTTTTTAAGTGGGAAAAACTGAGGTAAGGCTAATGTCACAAAGGAAGGAAAAATAACTTTTTATCTTATTTATAGTTGAAAAACAATGTTTTCCAGTGAATTCTGTTAGGAAATCCAGGGATGTAGTGAGTAGTTTCAGGCAAATCATTACTTCATAGTTTTTTTTTTATTTGTTAAACAGTGACTGGGCTTGCTGGAAGATTTTTGAATTGTAATCCAAAAATTAACTTTTCTGGTCTCTGGTAATAATAGTGACCTTTCTTTCTCTGAGTCCCATCTGCTCCAGTATCTGTGTTCACCTGTAGTCAGCCAGGTGTTTCAGGAAAGACCCACAAGCTGGTCCTGGAGATAAAAGCCTCCCCTAGTATCTGCCACTCAGAGGTACATTCTCTATGAATGTAGAGCACTTCTCAATGTTTTTACCCTGGAAGAAACCTTGAAATAATTTTCAGGTCTCAGGGGACCTCTGCATTAAAAAATTACTGTGTCTACTGCTCAAAAAGAGTTTGTTTTTCAATCACAATCTCTTGCAGAAACTCCAAACAACCTCTTCCAGAATACTAGGGTTCCAGGGAACCCTAGTTGAGAAACTGATGTAGAGGTTCCATCAGGCTAGGAAACTAGTTTTTGTTCAGCTGTCAAACTCACTGAATAAACTTGATTGAGTCCCCCCCCAGCTTCATTAGCTTTATAGTGTTGCAGTGAAGACAAAATGTAGGAATTCTATGATATATCTACAAAGCCCAAGGAGTATATACTCACAAATGCAACAAATAAATGAAACCAGAGGTATATAGCTCAGAGTTTCTCACTTAGAACCCAAGTTCTGTCTTCAAAATTTAAAGAAATTTGCACTGGGCTTAATAATCCTGCCTTTGTAGCTCAGTGACAAACTACTTGCTCTGCACGCAGAACATTCCAGGTTCAGTGCTGCTCATCTCCATTTAGAATTGGTAAAGACACTTGTCTGAAACTGGAGAAGTACTGACAGCATACTGTAGACAAGAAACCTTACGATTTCAAGATAATTAGGATTACAAATCCCATAATGAAGAATATAATATTTGAATGCTTCTCCCAACGCCAAACCCCATCCTCGGACATGCAAAATTAGTATGGCTTTAGAGAAGGCTAGCCGAAATTGTTGATGGTTGGTGTGGTGTAGTGGTTTGAGTATGGGACTATGATTCTGGAGACTAGGGTTTGAAATGCTGCTCAGCCGTGGAAACCCATGGGGTGACTTTGGGCATGTCCGCCAGCATCAGAGGAAGACCCTCTCTGAACAAATCTTGCCAAGAAAACTCCATGAAAGTATTGCCTTAGGGTCACCATAATTTGAAACTACTTCAAGGCACATGGAAACAACAGCAAGCCTAAATTAGTACAGTCCAACTTCAACCACATCACGTGGGACACATGAGCTTGTGGTCTGAGCAGAAGGGCATCTCACTCTGAAATGATGGTTGAGGCATCCCCACTCCTGCTGGGCTGTGTTCCACCGGTGATAAATCTACTGACTGTGTAGAGTAGACTGTGTAGGCTGTCTTTGGATCTGGAATGATATCAAAACTAGGATTTCTATGCATTATTCACGTGAAGGACGCTTCCTGCAACTAGCAGACCACGCATTGGCTATGGATGTCTGGGGAGATTTTGTGCATGTGGATATGCCCTCAAATAATAGTTTACCAGGCCTCTGAGTAGTTGATAAAGTCTTTGTGTGCCCTCAAGTCACTTGTTGACGTATGGCAACTCCTTGAATTTTCCTAGGGTTTTCTTAGGCAAGGAGATGGTTTTGCCAGTTAATTCCTCTGAAATATAGCCTACAGCACCTGGTATTTGTTGGTGGTCTCCCATCCAGGGCTGACTCTGCTGAACTTCCAAGATCAGACAGAATCTGGTGCCTGTAGGTATTTGGGCCCTGGGAAAGTTTACACATGTGAATTTCTACATGCATAGGTTTCTCCAGGCAAGACTCATATGTATTAGCTGATCCTCTGAAAATACTCATGGCTAAAGTTGTAGAAAGGCGGCTAAAGTCTGCATGAAATATACGGTACAGTAGTACTATTGTGAGCAAGTAACCTCCATGATATAAACTGCTTGGAATCTCATCCTTGACGGAAGTAATCTCAGTTTCCTTTCAAATAAACAAGAGGGGATGGTTTTACCTCTTCTTCACATTAGGAAAATTTTAGAGAGAGAAATATCCCATTTCCTTTCCTTCTCATTGTCAATTATTACACAGTAAGAGAAAGATCTTGAATTGACCTCTGTCTTTTGAATACCCTCTTATGCCTTTAAAAGTGTTAAATCAAAGGAAATCAAGATAAGAAGCAAGCCTAAACATACTCTCAGTTTATATTTATTGTGTTGTTCCTGAACTCTTATCTGAGGGAACCCACCATTGGTCTGTTCTGTCAACAGCCAGAAATGGAGGAAGGGGCAGCAGGGAAACAATTCTCCTCAGGTTTACAACAGCTTCTCATTCAAGGAGTCTGGGGGTAATTCTGAATTGCTCTAAGAAGTCCTTCAAAGCTGAGTAAAGCTGCTTTCCTGATGTGTTTGCTGCTATGGTCCATCCTTTGCCTGTCTCCAGTGTTTCTCAATTTTAGGTAACTGTTCTGCAGCTGAGTGTGTATAATAGTGGATAACACATTAATTGTGTTGGTTTTAATGAGCCATTCATTCTGATTCTATTTGTACACCAAGGTTGTGTTTGCTGTATTATTTACTCCAAAATGGTTTCAAATTTTTCTGTTGGCTCATACTCAAATCCCTCTGGTTCCTGTTGTTTATTTCAGCCCTGTCTTCTCAGGTGCCCCTTGAATCTCACAGTAGGGTGGCCATGTGCCTTACTTAACAGTCCTCTTTTTGAAGATGTCTTTTGTTTCAAGGGCTTGCCGTGCAAAGTCTGTTTTAAAGAACTAAACCAAGAAAGGACAACGTCATGGCCTTCAGGTAGTCCGTCAACAGCCAGAGCACATGAATAGCACACTGAGTTGGGACACAAGATGTCATATATTAATCTTTCCCACTTGAAATCTATTGTTGTTTAAATTATAGCAATTATTTCTGCACAGTATTTGCATCTATACATTTGCAAATGCTATGCAAATCAAGGTCTCTTTCATCCTTTTGTATCTGTCTGTCCCTCTCTCCCTCTCTTTTTTGGTGCATCCCCACTTCGCCCTATTTTTAGGATAGTATGTTTAAGTGGCTACTCCAATTCACAAGCAGTACATAAAGACAAACACTCTCCTAGTGTTCCTCTTAATATTCAGAGATGTACTGTCTGTCTTGACTGACTGTGTAGAACTACAGTGTTTAACAGCAGTTGATAAAATCATAGAGTAGTAAAGAGGCTTGCAGACCATTTAGTCCAGGGATCCACACTGTGACCCCCTCCAGACTATTTTTGCACCTCCTCCACACTACTCAGACTGCCCTTCTGCTCAAAAAGAAAGGGTGGATTGATTTTCCTAGAAGCCTATGGCAATGGCAAATCACCTTTTATGGTAAATAGGCTGCGGAGCTTATTTATGTTACTGTGTAACATAAAAAAAATACCAATTTTTTTAAAACCAAGAGTGGACTTCCATCCACTTACTTTTATATTTTCATTTTTTGGTGGTCCATGTGGCCCTTGAAGTCTTGGGACAGAACATTTACCCCTAGACCCACAGCTGTTGCCTGCTCTGCTTTAGTCCAAGCCCTTGTTTTCATTCAGGAAAACCAGTGCTAGGCAATCCCCAACAAACAGTTGTCTGGCCCATGTTCAAAAATCATTAAATTTCCGTGTGATGAGCTCCATGTATTAGTGATGTGTTGCCATGATGAAATACTTCCTTGCACAGCATGTGATTCATGCATGCTCAGAATTCTGGTATGCATGTGGTATAGATAATAATTCTCTAATTTAGAGGGCACAGGCAAAGAGGGGCAAGGGCCTAAATACCCTAAAGGGACCAGATCCTTTCTGATTGTGGAAGCTAAGCAAGGTCAGCCCTGGTTAGAACTTGGATGGGAGACAGCCAGTGAATACCGTTTGTTGTAGGTTATAGCCTTTTCAGAGGAAGGAACTGCCAAACCACCTCTGTTTTTTACCTTAAAAATGAAATTCATTCAGTTGACAGGTGACTTGAAGGCATATGTACACACAGGTGAAGGGGTTAATAAAACTCCTTGCTTAAGCAAACCTTTGTATGCTTCAAACTATTTACTGAGTTGAGAGTTTATTTGCTCAGGAGGCATGACTGTAGCATGGGGTGGAGCTGAATGTCTCACTTTAACTATGAAGGCACACCCAGATTCAACTTTGCATCACCTTCTTTGTTCCATCAAAATGTCTCTTAGCTTATCAGCTGCAACACCCATTGTATCAACTGAAATACCTCATAGCCAGTGGCAACACTGAACACAAACACCTCTTCTAGAGAATAGTTCAGTAAACAAGGCTTTCCATGTCATGTTTGGGATTTCTTATTTTGATATTTTCCTCCCAAAAAATAATTTAGAAGAGAACCTGTGTTCAGCTGAAGATGTGTCGGTTCTTCCTTGTTCAGCCACAAGAGTTTGCTTGCTGTTTCCTTACTGGATAAAAGTTCATTGTTAAGAAATGACGTTGCTTAGGCAGGGCTGATTTATTGTTAACTGTTTCAAGAACACTGGCTATAAATCCAAGTAATAAATAATATGTAAATATTGGCACTATGTTGGATCCAGACTTAGTCATATAAGGAGTAGCCCTGCTGAAACCAATAATGCACAAATTTGTCATGTCCCTGGATTTAAATGGATCTCCTCGAAGGATAACTCAAGTGTAACTAAGTCTAGATCCAGCCCTGGTGAGATGGACATTTCCTTCCTGGCAAAATTAAAAGTCCATGGAATGTTACGGATAACTTTAAATATTTTGTTCTTATAAAACTCTAATGTATGTCTGGTCCTTGAGGTAAATATAGCAGAATTTACGTTTTTATGTACCTTTGACTACCCAGCCTTGCCATCCTCCACAGTTCCCCATAGCCCTGCATCAACAGTGTCCGTAGCCACTGCTGTCACAGGCCTGGCTTTGTGAAAATATGGGAAAGAATCTTGATGGTTGTGCCTAAGCTGTCTAGCTCTCTTCCCCAGGAGATCCAATTGACCCTACCCTCACTGTCTTTCCATCGGCAGGTAAAAACCTTTTTTTTAAGGAGGCATTTGCGTTTTAATATGTTGCAGCAGATAGAGTTTTTAATGGGGGATGTTGTGCTTCTATTTTATTATTTTTTTTAATGTATTTTAACTTACATTTTTAAACTTGGGTTTTAACTAGAAATCTGATTTAATTGTGATTTAATTTTTGTATTAATAGTTTTTTAGTTGTATGGTGCTTTTAAATGGTTGTAAGCTGCCTTGAATTCCATGATGGGAGAAAGACAGGATATAAAATAAATAAATAAATAGTAGAATTCTTATTTACTATGACATCCTGGAAGTTCTCTGAGGCCACTTGAAGAAAAGGTAGATTAAGTATCCCTTTGGCCAAAGTACCAGAGTTCAGAAGTTACCATTTAAAAGTAATTTGCTCCTGTTACTTGTTATAGTATTTGCAAATTAACTAATTGTTATTGTTCACTCAAGTGATTAAAAAATAACTTGTTCCATTGCTGTTTGTTACATGCAGCAGGAGAAGGAACTGCAGAAGTCTGAATGTAAAAAAAAAAAAGACATGAAAAATCCCTGTCAAAAAGCACTTAAAAATCCTTTAAATTCTAAAAATAACTAGAAAATGTTGCTGATTGCACTGGTAGAGTGACTTTGCTCCTGCTAGTCACAATTATATTTGAAATGTTAACTTCATGACACCCACATTCCAAAAGAAGTAGTACAGCTATGTTACTTGTAACTTGTTACTTCCAAGCTCACTGAAATACAGACTGTTCATCCATGGACAAAGTTTCCTGGACAGTAGGTCAGGAACGTCATTACAAAATGTTTTCTCCTACACCAGCCTGCCTTTTTGTACAAAGGAGTAGACAACCTGCCATCCTCCAGAAGAGTTGAACTTCCTCTGGACTCCCTAGCCACTGACCATGCTGGACAGAACTTAAGAAAGGTGTAGGCTGAAGCATCTTAATGGCACTCGAAAGTATATTTATACATTTGTGGGAGCTGGAAAAAATGTAATAGGATCCAGAAAGATACAAGTCATGTTCCTTGCCCTAATTTTTTTAAGGGCTGGGTGAGGTGATAACAGGTCTTTCAGATCTTTACTATATTTGGCTAGTGTTGATATGTGAAAACAATAAATCTGCATACCAAAAGTCAGCTTCCCAGGGTTCAAAACTCTCTCTGAGAAGATTCCTTTTGTTATATGCGTAGTAGTGAGAACCCTTATATTAATACGTGCAGTGTGTCATGAAACCATTGTGTTTCTTCATACTTCTGCTAACAGACTGGAATTTGTGAATATAATTCACTGTGCCTCTTTCTAGTCTTCTTTTGTAATTTTCTTGTTCAAGGACCGTGACCAGTAAATTCCTCACTGTATGTCTAAGAAAGTTGAAATGTTTTGCAACTGGTTTTTGGGTATTGCCATTTCTAATGTCAGTTACATTGCTGGTGCCTATGTTGCATTGAAGGAAAAGCAAGTGAATGAACCTCTGATGTTGCAGGTGATGTTATTGGCCTCTGTAATATTGCTGTCAGAGTAGATGTGGGGACAGAGTTGGCATTTGAGTTTGTGGCAGGATCTTGTCCCAGTATTACTATCGATGTTATGTATCCTGTTCTGACTAGTTTTTTTTTAATATTTGAAGACTATGTGTAGACCAATAAAGGCCTGTCTCCCAGAGCTTCTGAGGGGGCTGTGTTATTCTCCCGCACTAATTAAGGGATATGATTTGCATTTTTCTGGATCTTATTAGATTCTATCCCATTCCCCAAACTGTATAAATATGCTTTATACTTGAGGCTTTAATATCACTCTGTAGGGCATCTGAACAAGTGGGTTTAATCCCACTTTAGGTCTTGCTAAAATAAAAACCAGTTAGTCTTAAAAGAGCTGCCATATTCCCCCCCCCCTTCCTTCCTCCTTTTTACATTGCAAGAGAGTAACACAGGTACAGTCAACCCTCCACATTTGTGGGTTTCACTTTTGGTTATTTGATTATTCATGGATTATTTGCTGTCACCTCTGCTGCCTCCCTATGCCATTTTAATATGGATTACAAACCTCGTGAGACTGAGGCCATTTCTGCACTGAACTGTTATAGTGCTATTATTCCACTTTTTAAAAATTTTTAATTTTTCACAACACATAAAAAAGAGACATATATCACCATATTGGTATGTCCCTCCCCCCCATTTCCCTATATTGCTCTTCCCCAGTTCAGTCGTTACTATCTTTTCCACAACAAATGCTCCATTTTTATACAAATTCATTTTTACCTAATCATCACATGTATTTATATTTTTAACCAATCCATTACTCCTTTCCATTCTCTTTCAAAGTTCTGAACAGACGTATTTTTTAAAGAATATGCTAATTTTTCAGTCTCAACCATATCCAACACTTTTAGTTTCCATTCTTCTAAATTAATTTCTATTTTTTTCTTTCCAATGCTGGGCATATGTCAGCCATGCTGCTGTAATCAAACACAATATTATCTTTTGATGTCTTCTAATCTCTCGATTCTGACCTAATATATTCAACAAATAAAATTCCAGTGCCAATTCAAAATTCACTTTGCAAACGTTGGAATTCCCTTCCAAAATTTCTTTACATTTTGACTAGTCCACTACATATGAAAAAAGGTTCCCACCTTCTCCCCACATTTCCAACACTTCACATCTCCATTTTTTGTTATTTTTTGCAACCTCTCTGAAGTCACATACCATCTGTGCATCATCTTATAGAAATTTTCTCTTAAATTTAAATTTGGAGTAAGTTTTATATGTGTTTTCCATACTTTTTCCTAAGTATCTAATTCAATTGGGTGGCCTACATTCTGAGCCCATTTAATCATTGTCCCTTTTATTGTATCTGGTTCCATTTCTTTAATAGTAGTTTATATAATTTAGAGATTTTCTTTTTTTGCTATTCTTTCAACAGGAAGTCCCAATTCATTTTCTTTTCTCTCAAATCCGTATAATTTTTGGTCCATTTTAAACCTTTCTTTCAATTGTTGCCAAGGGAACCAATTTAATTCATGTTCGCTGACTTTCAGCTCTTCTGCCATTTTCATTCTTGGATTGTCACCCTCCCATTTCAGTATATCATAATACGTTAGTAACTTTCCTTGTTTTGTTGAGGTAATTTTCAACGCTTCCTGAGATGATGTCCAAATTGGGAGATTTGTATAATACTTCTGCCTTATCTGTAGCCAAACCTTCAATAAGGATTTCCAGATGCAATGATTACTAAATTCCTTATTTGCCGCTAAATTATTGTAGTACAAATAATCATGCCATCCAAATCTATTATCAACTTCCTCCAAATCTTTTGTCGATTATTTTTCTAACAAAATCCAGTCCTTAATCCAGTCCAAACAACAGGCATGGTAGTATATCTTAAGCGATGGTAAATCTAGTTCACCTCTCTCTTTTGCATCTTGTAATATTTAAAATCTTATTCTTGGTTTTTTCCTAACCAAATAAATTTTTGAACTTCTTTTTCCCATTCTTTAAACACTTTCTCATCTCCAATTATCAACAGATTTTGGAAAAGAAACATAAATTTAGGTAATAATGTCATTTTAAAAGCATTAATCCTCCCCAAGAAAGACAGATTTAATTTACTCCATTTTCCCATATCGCTTTTAATGTCTTCCTATTTTTTTTTATAATTATTACCAAATAGTTCTTGATTCTTCTTTGTGATAGATATTCCTAAATATTTTATTTTCTTGGTAAGTTGCCATCCTGATATTTTTTCCAACTTTATTTGCTCTTTTTTCAACATATTCAATGTCATTAACATAGTCGTTTCCCTATTTATCTTATATCTTGCCACCTGACCAAATCCTTGTAGAATTTCCATCAACCTCTGAATTGATTCTTTCGGATCTTCCAAAAAAATTACCAGATCATCTGCAAAGGCTTTAAATTTGAGTTCTCTCTTTTTTATTTTCAAACCTTTTATCTCTGAATCCTCTTTCATCTTATTTAGGAATACTTCCAAGACAGTAATAAATATTAATGGTGACAGCGGACATCCTTCTCTTACCCCTTTAGATATGAGGAAGCTTGTGGAAATATCTCCATTTATTAATAATCTTGAAGACTGATCTCGATAGATCATTTCAATCCAAGTACAAAAATAATCTCCCAAATTATACTTTTTCAATATTCGCTGTATGAATAACCACGAGACATTATCAAATCCTTTTTCTGCATCAAAAAAAATCAGTGCAGCTTTCTTCCCTGGGTTTTATCATAATATTCAATTGCATCAAGTATTATTCTCACATTGTTCCTCATAAGTCTACCCAGTAAAAACCTGTTCATCTTATCTTGCAATATTTTTCTCAAACGTTTTGCCAACGCTATTGCAAAAATTTTATAATCTGTATTTAACAAGGAAATAGGTCAGTAATTTTTAACTTCTCTTATGTCTTTTCTTCTTTAGGAATCAGAACAATATTTGATTCTCCCCATGTTGCCGGCTTGCCATGTTTCCTTGTGTCTGCTATAGTTGCTTGTAATGGTTTAATCAATTTATTCATTCAAAAAAAATTTATAATACAACGCTGTAAAACCATCTGGACCAGGTGCTTTATCAGCTTTTAAAATCTTTAATAGCCTCTTCTGACTCCTTAATTGTTACTGGTTTATTCAACTGGTTCTGTGCTTCCTCAGATGCTTTCCATACTTCTATTTCCTTCAAGTATCCAGTCAAATCTTTTTCATATTGCTGGGGAGATTGTTTTTTCTTGAAACAATTTGGCAAAATATTTTTCAAATATTTGTTTTATTTTATCATGATGGGTAATCAGCTTCCTACCATCTTTCAGTTCTGATACCAAATTTTTCTCTTTCTTCTTCTTAAGCTATATGCCAACCATTTCCCAATTTTGTTTGCTTGTTCAAGTCAAGTCAAGTCAAATTTATTGGATTTTAGCAGCCAGCCATTGCATTGTTCAAATTGAGTTAGTTTCATATACTTCATTTTCTTCTCTACCTCTTTGGTTGTAAGTATTGCCACTTCTTTCTGTATTTTCTTAATTTCTTGTTGTATCTGGGACTGAGAAGGGTTTCCTTAAATTCTTTTTCCTTTTCTTGAGGCTTAGTTAGTAAAATTTGGTGTTTTTCTCTCCTTTTTTAATTTTGAATCTGTCATTGTTGAATAAAAAAGCCTCTCATTACCGCCTTGGATGCATCCCATACTGTTTTCATCTTCGTTTCCTCATTCATATTTTCTTTAAAGTAAGCACTTACAGCCTCTTTCACCTTTTTTTTTTACAGTTTCTTCATCATTTAATAAACTATCATTAAGCTGAAATTTTTTTTTTCTTATCTTCCATTTGTATCACCAGTGGATGATGGTCAGACATCAATTTAGGCAGTATTTCTGTGTGTTTTACTTCTACTAACAATTGTCTGGAAACCAAAATCATATCAATTTGAGACTAGGTTTGATGAACTTCAGAAAAGAAAGTTAAATCTTTTGTGTTAGGATGATTATGCCTCCATGCATTTATCACTGTCAATTCTTCACACATTTCAAAAAAACTTATAGGTAATTTTCCTTTCTTGCCTTGTCTTTCTTTAGCTTTTGAAATGGTTTTACCTAATTTAACATCTTGGACTCCATTCCAGTCTCCCAAAAGAATCCATTCCTCATACTCATATGTTATTAATTTTTCTTGCAATTTCTTATAGAATTCTGTTTTGTTTTCATTTGGAGCATAAGCTGTTATTCCACTTTCAACATTCTGTGGAATCCTGGGTTTTGCAGTTTAGGGAGTGGTCAGCACACCCTAAACTGCAAATCTCAGGATTCCGTAGGATGTTGAAAGTGGAATAATAGCACTATAACAGTCTAGTGCAGAAATGGCCTGAGAAATTGTGAATGAGGTTTGTAAGTCCTTATTCAAAATGGTGTGAGGCAGCAGTAGAGGCACCAGTAAGCCCTACCAGCCAGCCACTTCTGCCTTGTGAAGGAACCCTGATGCCTCAAAGAAATCCATGGTGGGTTGAATATGGTGATCATGCTTTTGTGTGTGTATGTGTGTGTCCAATATAGTTTTGAGAGGACCTAGAATTACTCATGGTTTTTCCACTTTCACAGTGGTCCTGTGACCCTAACCCTAGCGAATGTGGAGGGATCAATGTATTTTGCTGAAAACTACTTAATGTCACCAAGTTGCCTATTTTCATGACAACAGAACATTCAGTTCCACAGGTACTACATAACGAAATATAATTCGCAAACAATTGTGCAGCAGGATGAGCTGTTTGTCTTCTAGCTATGTCTGAAACATTCTCTGATATTTCTGTTGTGCCTTTCCGACATATTGTTATGTTCATTGCAATTCTACAGGATGTAAGGAATTCCAGGCATGCAAAGCAGAATTCATTCAGAATTGGCTCCCTTGAAGAGGAATGTATTGGGGACTTATTAGCCTTTTGTTGTAAATGGAGCATACACTTTATATACTCCAACAGACAGCCAAAGGCCAGTGTTTCCACATTGAATCTCCCAGGGCAACTTTCCCAAATTTCACACAAAGGGGACGGTCTATAATACCCATCATCTCCAGCTGCAGATTAGAGATAATGGGAACTGCAGTTGAACACATTCTACAGGGCACTGATCGAGGAAGATTTGTCCAGAGACAGCAAGAAACTTTACTGAGTCCAAGCACAACTCTGCCTCTGTGTTGCTTTCCCTGGAACAGCTGAAAGTCAGAATGGTGTAGTGGTTTGAGTGTTGGTTGAGGACCCTAGGAGACCAAGATTCATAGGTTCATAGGAGCTGGAAGGAGCTTCATGGGCCATCAAATTCAACTCCCTGCTCAATGCATGACCTCACGCTAAAACATCCCAGCCGGTAGCTGTTCAGCCTCTTTTTGAAGACATCCAGAGGAGACCTCTCCAACTCTCTAGGCGATTGATTGCCGAACTGTTCTTAGTGTCAAGAAGTTCTTTCCAATGTTCAGTCAAAATCTACTCTTCTGTAACTTAAAGCCATTAGATCTGAACCAACTCAGCCATGGAAGCTCACTGGGTGAACTTGGGCAAGTCACAGTCTCTCGGTCTCAGAGAAAGGCAGTGACTGACCTCTTCTGAATAAATCTTGCCAAGAAAAACCTACAGAAGATCACTATTAATTGAAGCACATAAGAACCTCAAAAGAAGCAGCTACTTTACTTTGAGCCAGGCGGGTCTGGATCTCCTGGGAAGTCTTTGGGTGATTCTCCTGATTGTCAAGGATTTCTGACCCAGATCATCAAACTGTAGCAGTAGCTAAATGACTTCTCTATCATAGGAAATTTCCCTAAAATGAAGTAAGACTAGAATAACCAAGAGTAGATATTAATGTGGAATGACTGCGAACTCTTCTAAGTTCTGAGACTTGAAACAAGTCCCTAAGCCCAACAATTCTTTAATTCTAAATGTGTATGTTTTTTACAAGAGCCAGTGTGATGAAGGATTCTAGGAGATGAAGGTTTGAGTCCCCACTGGGCTAAGAAAGCCCACTTGGTGACTTTGGCTAAGTTGCATTCTCAGCTGTAGAGAAAGGTAGCAGCAAGCTCTTTCTGAATAAATTCCTGGTACTTCTGGGCCATTTACTTGGAATTTCTTTAACAAAAGAGATACTTGAAAGTTGTGGCAGGATTCTCAAGGCAGGATCCATTAATTTTCTGAGATCCATTAGTTAGTGGTTACCTTTCCAACTGCCAGTCTTACAGTGTAGCACTGTTTTTCTTGTCAAAGGGCTCTTACTGTCCACAATTAAATGCAGTTGTGCAGCTATTTGGTATTTCGCTCCGCCCCAGATTTTCTCAATCAGTTCTCTTTGGGAAGAAAAAAATAACACAGAAGAAGCAATGGGAAGGCTGCAAAGTGAAGTCTGGAGGCAAAGTGATTGTCTATTAGAAGCTTCACCTTAAAGCAACCCTATGAGCCAGATCTGACTGTTGGTCTGAATGAATGCAGAGTACCCCCTGTGCCAGTCTAGTTCTGCCTGGAAATAAATCAGAGCTTCAGAAATGTAGGTAGGTGCCTTACACAAGATAACATAATTAGCCCAATAACGTCTTCTCTGACAACAGGATATGTAGGCTCACATCAGAGGTCTTTCCCCATCAACCTCATCTTCTTTTTTTAACAGATGTCAAGACTGAACTTGTGACCTGCTGCATGCAAAGCACGTGCTTTTCCACTGAGCCACAGCCCATTGCTCATGTTCAGATACATGCAGTACCACCGGGTTTGGATGTTGCTTTCTTCCCATGGTACAAAGAAAGTGCAAGGCATATGAGAAAAAGAGAGAAATAGACTGACATTTTTCTCCTAGCATTAGCTTCTGAAGAAGGCCTATGGATCTGAATTTCTGGTCTCCCTTGTAGTTTTTGTTTTTGTTAAAAGCAAAAGTCATCAGTAACTGGAGATTGATTTGTGGTGACCTTTTGTTCGAGTAGTTTGGAAAATATGTTATTTCCTGGAGGTAATTATGCAAGCTATTAGGTCTCCTTTTCCCCGAAGTTTTGAACTATCCCTCTCTGAAAGGGACAGTGCTTTATTTTCTGAAAACTGTCCACGGTAAAATCTCGATCCTATTTCTTTCTTTCGGGTAAGACTTGTGAAAATGTCACTAATCGGAGACTGCTTCATCCTTTTTCTTCAGGTGTGTAGAAGTTAATCTTTTCGGTTAGAGGAGCAGATGCATCTTGCCATGGATGTAAATACACATATGTTAATACTCAGATGTTTTCATAAGGACAACCTTCACAGTATTCAGATCTCAGTATAGAAATTTCAGTCTAGAAAAGAATAAACAAACACAGCAGCCTTTCCCAATCTGGAATCCTCCAGATGGCAATCAACTATAACTCAGTAAGGCTGATACAGGCTGCATCCAAACCAGGTTGAGGGAAAAGGTGAAGAGCTTTCATACTGACAATATTCAGTCACAACACTAAGCCACAGTTTAGGTGTGTGAGAGTAAACCTGTCATCTCCCCAGGCTCACACACTCTATATTCCCTCTCTGGCATGCCTGGAAGTAGCAGCTTCCACTTTCAGTTTTCTATGCCATCTGGAAGCCTAAACACTGCTTAATCTTAACTATGGTTAGTGAAAAAGCCAGCATTATGGATTGAAATTTTAAGTTGGCTATTTGTTAAAATCAGTCACAGTTTGTCTGGTGTTCAATAAACGGCACAAGTTGCTGTTACTCAGAAATAGAAACAAAAGCTACCAGTGATGTCAATGTAGCTTTACTGAAAGTAAGTGGAAGAATCCAGCACTCAGCACTGTGGCTCATTCTCAATACAGTATTCAATGATTTAGTACGTATGCACACTAGGTGAGAGTTGGAGTATTTATTATAACTTTCCATTTTTCATCTAGTATCACAGCAGGAGTACAGTCTTTATATCCAAATGCTGATATGAATGAAAAAGAAATCAAATGTTATTATCATGCAGCTGATGCAATTATTTCTTCATACTGAAATTAAGCCTGCAGTACACATTTTCTCCAAGATTCCCTGCATTTGTCAAAAGAGGTGTAGAACTTTCTATTCCCTAAAAGGACGAAAAACTTCTGCAGAATGTGGTGGTAGTTGGGCAATCATTTTGTCACTGAAGTAAATCAGGCCATAATGTATGAGGCTTCAAATATTGAACATGTCAGACAGTAAGGGTGCCTAAGCAATGTTCTAGTCTTGTATCCCAGGAAAGACGTCGAGAAAACACAGTTTGGGCAACAGTCTTCCAGGGTTATCTAAGATTACTGTCTGAGAGAACATACTGACGTGCTGTGTGGTCTAATTTGTGTAGACATCCAGAAAGAGAAAAGAGGGACTGGTACATTTTGCAGAATTAATTTATGTAGTAATAGTCACTGTTGTTTTTGTTGTGTGCCTTCAAGTTTTATTTCCGACTTACGGAGACCCTAAAGTGAACCTATCATGGGGTTTTCTGGGGCTGAGAGTGTATTATATGGCCTAGATCACCTAGTGGGTTTCACGGTCAAGCAGGGAATTGAACCCTGGTCTCTGGGGTTGTAGTCCAACACCCCAACTGTAGACCACACTGACTCTCAGTGGCAGTTACTAGGTTACCTTATTGTAAAAGAGTCTCCATTATTTCTGAAATGTAGAAATAGAATGTGGTGGATATTGCTGCAGATATTTTGAAGATGCCTTTTTTTCTCCCAACCAAGGGGCAAGCTGGGGTAGAAAGGAGCCCTGTCTTTACATACTAGTTAATATTTTGCTCAGGATTGTTTGTTTTTCTGCTTTCTGATGCAAATAGCTAACTTATGATGGTGACCTTTAAACAGAATTTGGAAATTTTACCCCTTTGCACTACAACTTCCAGAATGCCCCAGCTGGCATGGCTATTGGCCCTTTTGTCTGGGGGATTTTGGGAACTGTAGTAAAGAGTAACTTTTCCAAGCTTTGCTTTTGATTCCCTTCCATTAACCACCACATATAAAGAACATTTTAAAAGATCTATTTTTTTTCAAGCATACCACAGATCCTATCACTTTTCTTTTGTTCAAAATAGTTGCTCCACAAACACACATGCACCTGCGCACACGCACACACACAGACACACACACACAGAGACACTTTAAAAGCCATCAGCTGTGGCCAGTGATTTCTATACTTATTGTTCTTCAAGAGGGTTAGGGACAGATACCACCAGCAGGAGTGACATCAGGGTTTGGCACTGCTGTGTACCAGACAAGCCCCGTGGCTCAGTAGGAGTCCCAGGAAAAATATCTGCAGACACCCATGTGAAGGACTAAGGGAGGAATCAAAGCCAAAAGAATGCAGTGTGTACCTTTATGCACTGTGGTAAATTAGGAATTCTGATATACTAAACCACAATGCACACCAGCTGTTGGACCAGCCCCTTTCCTCCTGGTTGGTTCCTTACAAATTGGTAAACAAACCAGGCAGGAATAATTGAAGTGTTATGTCTGAAGCAGGGATTATGGTTTATTATATTCAAACAAGCCAGGATTGTATGACACCTTTAAGTGACATCTTTTCGGCTTATATGTAGAGCTGAGAGTTTCCAGTTCTGGCTTTTGTGAGTGACTCTGATAGGTGGGTGACAGAATCAGAATTAGAATGAGATCTTCAGCAATATGTTGTAGTTGGAGTGCTTTTGTTCATACGGCCATACAGTTAGCCATCCTTTTTGAGGAGAAACTCCATTCCATTTCTCTTCCGCTCACATTGGGCTTCTGAGTGTCTCCTTCCTTTGGTTCTTTTTTCTATAATTATTTTCTATTAAATTGTTTTCCGTGTACTGATGGTGTTTCCCTCTTTTGTATAAATGGTGCTGTTTTGACTTCATAAGGAGCAGTACTCATGAAGGTGTTTGCTATCAGGCTATAGAGAATTCCAGTGAGAGGGATTTAACCCTTCCAAAAGCTACTTGTTATGTGGCCTAACAGATTGGTATAAATCTGGAGGTGTTCTTATATCTTGCTTATATTTATTTAATTCTAAGTAAATAGTCTGAAGTGAAATATCCAAACCATTTGAAGGCAGGATAGCTCAGTGTCTGGACATAAGCTTTGTATGTTCAGTTTCTGGCACTCCCAGTTTAAATGCAATAAAACTGAGAAGATCTCTGCCTCAGATCATGGGGAATCGGCACATGGGAAACTACTTTATACTGAGTTAGATCGGTGGTCCATTTGGTTCAGGATGGTAAATTCTGCCTGGCAATGTTTGGTTTTGGCCAGGATTCTCCCCTAGTCCTATCTGGGAATCCCTGCTGTTACAGGTCTCTCAAGTAAGCATTAACCAGGCCTGAGGCTGCTTAGTTTCTCAAATCAGACAAGATCAGTGTATTCAGGGTGGTGTGGTGGTGAGACCTATTACCAGTCTGACCAGGTACTCTTGAGTGAGATGGATTAATGTTCTGACTCAGGGTGAGAATCATGCAGCCCTCCAGTGTTCCTCACCCTTAGGGCTGATGAAACTTGCAATCTGATAGCATCTGGAGGGCAACTGATCCATTGATACCCACTTCTGATCCACTGATTCGCACCCCTGGTTTTACTCAAACTGAGGAAGGTTTGTGTACTCAGTGTAATAGAAATTATCAAAATGCAGCACATTTTGAAATGGTGCTTGATTTTTCATAAGGAGACAGTTCTGGAAACATATTCTCTAAAACAAATAAAACATTATTTATAGATTGCTGTATTATGCATGCTTAGTGTTATTCATAATTTCAGAATAGTTATGAAGAATGATTTGTAGTTGTTTTGATCTCAGTCCTCTAGGCCTTATAACCCAAACTGGGACCTTCCACACACAAAAGAGAAAGCAGATTTCTGCAAAAGCCAAGGTTTGCAGAAGTTGGGGGAAGCACTTTAGGTAAAAATAAAGAGAAAACAGGTTCACAAGGCATAGAATGTTGATGGGAGAGGCACCAGGAAGGGCAAAATAGGAGGGAGGGGAGGCAGGATGGAGTGCTATGAACAGGAGCAAATTTACACACCTGTGACATTTTATTGCAGCTCCCACTTGTAGAAACTATTGGAAAGAGCAGCAAAAGGATAAGGGTTGGATCTCAGATGATTCTCTCTTTAGAAAGACTGGAAAACACTTGACCCATATGCTTTGTAAATGCAAAGACCAGCTTCATCTATTTAGAACAGTGTTCATTATTTGTCTTTCTTACTCTGCTCATCAATTTCTGAGAAATAATGTGTTTCTGTAATGTAGGGGTGCAACCCTCTTGCAGAGACTGGACGGAGCAAATTGCAAAACCAGAGAGCTCTTCTGAACCAACAGATATTGAAAGCAGTGAGGATGAGAGCGGGCGCTGAAAACCTTCTACGGTATGTTCCCACGATTTTCCTCCTTTTCTGTCCTCAGCTACAAAATGCAGCCTTTGTTCTTTTTAACAGGAGCAGATTCTGGTTCCAAGCCAGCTGCCCCTTTGCTCCCAGCACCTTACTGAATAAGTGGTAGCTGAAATTTTGCAGGCAGATTTATGTCATGTTTATCTTGTCATATCTTAGGAAGTTTGTTTCCTCCAAAAACCTATTCTCCGTTTATTTTGAGATGCTTTTATTTAAATAAATGACATTCGTTTATATCACAACTTTGTTTACAATAAAATGGGACTCACTTTGGTTTGCCACAAATTGGATATGAAACGGAGCTTGGGAAAGTTACTTTTTTTACTTAGGATCCCTTAGCTGGCATTTTGATCGTTATGCTTCTCAGAAATTCTAGGAACTATAGAAAAGAAATTGACTCCTATCTCAGTTATCAGCAGTTATTTTCAAAAAAGCAATGTAGAATTGATTGTCAGGAAAGGCAATAATACTTAACACAAGTATGCCCTCTTCTAAAGAATTCATTTCATAAATAGAATGGCTTGGATCCTGAGGTATGTTAACATAAGGAAAGTTGGAGATAGAAAATTTCTTTTCCTTTCCTCCTTTCTTCTAGATCTATCTTGAAAAACTCAGGAGGAGATAGGGATGGGGAACTTCTTTCCATTATCTTTTTAAAAAAGAATGTATCTAACTGAAACCCAATTTTGTGCAGTCCTCCTCTTTCCCAGCAGCCCTCCACACTATACCCTCCACCCTGTTCGAGGAATTCCTAACCCTCTACAGCAGCCTTTCTCAATCTTTTTACTCTGGAGGCACTCCTGAAACAATTTTCAGATCTCAGGGAATCCTTGCATAAAAATTATAGTTCTCAAGGAACCCCTGCATAAAAATTACCATATATGTAGCTCAAAAAGGATTTTAAAATTGTAAGAACTCATGATCTGTCATAGAACACCTAGTGACTGATTAAGGAACTCTAGGGTTCCAAGGAACTCTGCTTAAGAAACCCTGCTCTACAGAGGTGAAGAAGAGATGGAAGACTTTCTTTTGCAAGCTTCTTGAAATCTGTTTCCTAAACTGACCTATTCCCTCATAGTTCATCTTCCTCAAACGATGAATTATATAATGGCATGGGCACCTAGCATTGTCTGAAAGCCGTTCTACATTCTTTATTTTGTGTGTGTGTGTTTTGGCAACAGATCAAGTCAATTCTGCAACGAGAGTTTTCATATCGGTTCTTAAAAGCAGCTGTGGTGGGGGGGAATCTTAGAAATGTAGAGAATGTCAATAAGGGAACTTTCCAGGTCCACTATACAGAAATACTCAGAAATACTCTGAGAAGTATGTATCATTTTCTTTTGGCAGGGTGACAACCAACAACAAAGTGCGAGAACAGGTGCTTCTTGAGCTCAGTTATGTAAACTCAGATCTGCAGATCCTCAAGGAGGAGCTAGAAGGACTCAACATCTCAGTTGAGGTCTATCAGAACACCGAGTAAGTGGGAAAACAAATCACTGCATTATTGTACCACAGTTTGTTGACTACTTGGGGCAGGGGAAGAAGTCTGACTGAGGGAGAGCACTGGGAAAGTGCATGGAACAAGGTGTATAGTTGGCTGCTGAAAGAATGCTCACTCTGGCCTAGCTGTTGACTGAGGATTACCTTCTCCCTTGGGAAGGGTATTAAAATAATGAATACCAGTTCCTAATCCTCAGAAATACTTTTGAGGAGGTGGCTTGAATGAGAAGAGGTTCACAGACTGAGGCCAGTGTTTTTCCTCTTCTTTAATCTGCTCAGAGCCAACAAACAAATGGAGGGAGGACTTGCACCGGAACATTGATGCTCGGCCCCAGACAAATGTAAACACCTTTTTTTTCCCCAAAAGTAATTTGTCCCTTTCATTTCGTAGATGTTCTCACCCACACCCATGTGCCAAATAAATTTTAGTTTGGCACCTCTTGTAAAGTTGTGGCCCATTGTTTTGGACAGAAGTAACTGAGGTAAAGTTGCAGAAGTCTTCTACTGGTGACAGCTTGTAGACTGGACATGAGATCTGAATGGAGGGCTTTGCTTGCAGCAGTAATGTGCAGAAGAGGTCCTTGTTGTTCGTGGAGATTGTGAGTTGCTCAAAGCAAACGAGAACTTCCTGGAGAATGAGTAGCAATATTCAGTGCAGCCTGAGAGCTGGTGATATCATTGACCTATTTTCTTGGGTCCTGCTTGCCAGAATTGGCTATAAGACATTTTGCTGCCTGAAGCCAGTACAACAAATGGCATCCCTCCATCATTTACCCACCTAATCCATGGGCCTTGTCACACTATACAATTATAATACTATGATTCTACTCAAACTGCCATGGGAACATCCTGTAGAATTTAGGGTTTGCAGTTTAGGGAGGTATTTAGCATTTAGAATTCTCAACCAGAGAGCACTAATGCCTCACTAAACTGCAAATCCAGGATTCCATAGCATGCTGTCATGGCAGTTAATGTGGAATCATAGTGTTATAACTGTGTGGTATGTAAGAGACCCAGGTTGCATTGTACTTAAGACAGTGACATTATTTTGGCATGTTAGAGAGAGAATCCTGCAAGAAATCTCACCCTCCTACCCATCAGTTAATAATACATTAAAATCATTAGCTTTACAATTTCATGAACTTTTATGACACCCCAAATCTGTTATATGAGGTTGGTGCGTCCCTTTGTCTAATGATAGGGCTGGCTGTGTTGCTAAGCATTCTCATGGTGTGACACTTGCACCGTGTAACCTTATTGGTCTGCCAAATAACCTGCAGAGAGAGAGAGAGAGAGAGAGAGAGAGAGAGAGAGAGAGAGAGAGAGAGAGAGAGAGAGAAATTAATTTGAAGAGCAAACAAATACCCCAAACTGTTTCAAATAATATGAGCAGCTAATTGGTTGTTAAGCAACAGCTGGAGTCGACTGTGAGAAACCATGAACAGAGTGAACGAAAATAACTAACTCCTTCACAAACACCTCCCAAACACTCAGCTAAAATAAAACAATCTTCAGCACCATAGACAAGTTTGGTTCTTGCTTTTGTTAGGATTTTAACCTAATTGTAATGGGTCTTTTAAAAAGCTTTTATTTATGTATAATACAAAACAAGTAATACAAACTGTCATCTGTACAACTCACGTAGAATTCAAGTATAAATCTGGAAAAAAAGGCATATGTATCATATCCCTTGTAACAAAAGAGTTTAACTTGCATACCCACAAATGTTTAATCAGTCTTAAGAGGTTCATAGCATAGATTCAGGAACTTTCATACAAAGGGCTAAGTGCCTTGCCAATCAGAATAGATTGGCAAGAATATAACAGTCCCTCTCACCCTGCCATGAAGCTGGCATTTCAAATGGTCACAATGAGAGATTGAATTCCACCCTACATTCATTTTTGAGTTGGCAGGAACACCAGTGCCCATGGAAATTTGTGCACAAACCTGGCAACTTAATAAAAATGGATCGTGTAGGAATGCCGTAAAACAACTAGCAAAGGATTTATTCAAATGTCTTAGCTAATACTAGGGATTTGTTTTGGCCTTTGTTTTGTCTTTTTGCTCTGAAGAAGCAATATGATTTGGAATAGTAACAATGGGTTTGGTAACCTGTTCCTGATCAGGACAGCTTTTCTGTTGGCTTCCTATCAGTGACCAGAAGTGATGAGGGAGCAGGGCATATTGTGAGAAAGATGGCAAACTATTTTGGGCTACACCAAATTTTCCTGAAAGAAAACTGAAGGGTAAAGTTACCAGAATGCAAACCGGAGATGCCTGCTATACCTTCAATGGCTGCATAGAAGAGGGATTTTCAGCGGGGGTTGCTTGTAACCTGCTTGTGTGACAAGCAACAGTTACTGAAATTCCTTCTTCTGTACAACTACTCTCCAGTTTTCAGTCTGGAAGCCCTAGTTGGAGAAGCCCTCTCTCAAGCTGGCCTGAGAATTTCCACAAGCTATGGAATACTTTCCCTATGTGGCAAGAGATGAGTAATACATTTTCTAGTTAGTGTGTCCACTCTGGTTGGATCATTGGCCACAGCTGGACTCAAAACAGGACCTGGGTCTAGGGCTTTGCTCCGTTGAGCTGCTCTTCGGAATAACAGAGGCCAGGAGCGGGGGAACCTTTGTTCTTCAGGTGTTTTCAGTTTCACCTCTCAAGAGCGCCTGCCCCAGATAGTGGTGTAGCTGTAAGAATGGCAAAATGAGAGCATTGCCTTCCCATCAGAATTCTGCCAACTCAAATGAATTTTGCTTCAGCTCCCAAATTTCTAGCATTGCAGAAATTTAAATACAGATTAGAAATACAGTTTAGGCATCCAAAGAAAAAGAACAGGAAAAATGATGAGGGGAAAGTAGAGCTAGAAAAATGTAAGAGTGCTAAGTGTAAATTCAGCATGACACCCTGCAGTTTTCAGGACTGAGGGAAAATTCCATGGGAGAGGCAGAATTCTTATTTGGAGGGTCAATGCCCTCATTCCTCCCACTTATCCACTTCACTTGCCAATGGGGAAAGATTTTGTCATTTGAAATTCAAACCATCTGGAGGGCCAGTGTTTCTATGTCTTTGCCATTGTCCACTATGAGTTTAAACAGCTTTACAAACTATTCCGTGCTGTACTCCTCTTCACTCTGATTGGTCTTTGCATCTTCCTGCAATTCGCATGTAATTTCCTTTCCTGTTCGCAGCTGGCGGCTTAGTCTCCTGGCAAACTGGTTTAGCAGGTGCACATATATATATTCAGCTTCTTCTGAAATATCAGATTAGTTAAAGAGTTAGCTTTCCCTGAAATATAATTACACTGAGTCTGCTTTCTTATTTAAATAAGAAAGTTAGTTTCCATTAAGAGAAGTGCACTGAGATTATAAAAATAAAATAAAGGAAATCCTTTTTGTAAATGGCTAGTTAGGGTGCCATACTTTGTTCTGGCTCTTAGAACAAAACCAGATCTGGAAGTGAGAGAAAAAAGTCAACAATGAAAGAAACAAAAGTTAATTCATAGTCAGAGTAGTGTTCTACTCTGTATCAATGGGAGAGAGAAAAGAAGAAATTAGAATCAAGAATCCTGACTATTCATGTTACATTGTACATGTAACACCTCTTAATAGTTTACAGATGTTACATTTACTTCCTTTTTATGTCTTTTCAGTCATAGGGCCTACAACATTCTGCTTCCAGAATTTTAAGTGATGTTTTGGAGCATAATGTTTTTAATGTGATTGAGCATTCAAAAATGAGTTTGTGCACTTCCATGCTGAAATAGTATTGTTTGCTCTACTAACTCTGAGTTCTACCGCCACTTTCTTTGTTACATGTGTAGTGGCTGAACAACACACATTCACTACCCTCGAGCTAGAAAGTTGGCTTTAATGGTTGATCAGGAATTTCTGTCTACGTACAACTCGTTGGATGGCCTTGGACAAGTCACTTTGAAATGGAAATTATAACTGTGCACTGAACCCATTTGCTGCTAGGATGGAGGATGGGACAGCAAACCACTATTCAATTTGTTTTTTGTTTTTTTTAAATAATGTCACAGAAACCTCTTATGTTTGTTTATGAAGCAATCCAGTAAAAAAGAACAGTACATGCTTGTGTGTAGAGCTGGCCAAATGGAACCAGTCAATAAATGCATATAACAAGTGAGGAACACCAAAGCTGGGACAGAGATCTTTTTAAAGTTTCCATTTGTCTTGCCATTAATGCATGGATCCAAAGAAAAGAACCTGACATTTTATTTGAACTTATTTTCTTTTCTTTTAATACAGGCAGGCTTTTAGCATTCCTCTTATACCACTTGGCTTGAAAGAGACAAAGGATGTTGACTTTGCTGTCCCGCTAAAGGTAGATTGTCTTAAGATGCAACTCTAAAATATTTTGCGCTATCAAAAATTTTATATTTTGTGTTTGGGATGAGATGCCCATTCAAAGTCTGTCCTAACTATTTATATGGTGTGGTCATAGGAAAATTATTCAAAAGCATGATTTACAAACCACAGATGTTGGTGTAGGTTTGAGAAAAAAGTCTTGTGTTATCAGTGGAGTTCACAATGTTGCATCATCTCTTAAGATCATTTCTTATAAAATAACAGTTTCCAGCCAGGTGTGTTCTTTCTTTAAGTTCTTATGACTAACCAAGAAATATTTTAAAATGTAGCCAAGCCCCAAACTCAAGACCAGATGAAAAAAAGTGTGATGGAGTTTATTTTTTAATAACAGCAACAAAAACAGAAAAAATACTAAATATTTTATTCATGACCAGAGATGGGCAAATTGTAGTCCTGGGGCTCCATATGGCCCCACAAAGCTGTGTTTGCGGTCTTCCACCCCTCCAACTTCCTTTCTGGGCATCTGAGATGGCAGTTCACGTTTTAAATAGGTCACAGTGCCACAACCCCTGTGGTGTTTAACATTATCATCAGATATAGGTATGACAGCTAAATTCTATTGTCTTAGCTACTTCTTCTAATGCTACCCCTCAAAAAATTGATTTAGTCGTCTGGAGAGGTGGTTTAAAATTCTCCTTTCCCTCTGGAATCATCCCCATATCCCTTTATTGGACAATGCAGAACAAGATAGAAGAGCTCTCATTTTACCCCCTCAGTTATAATTTAAAAATATCTGAAAGATCTCAGGAAAAATCTGAGTAGACAGCAGACTCTGGCTGAGATAGGCAACTATGAATGTTAATATGGATTTTGCTCCAAAAACTGCTCCTGTTTTCTCTGCATTAAATCACATGGTCTGTCCCCTAACCTTTTAGAGAGTTTTATCAAGATTCTGTCTGGCATTTGAGGAAGTTGTGCAAATATTTGCCCCATGAATCCGATCAAACACTCCTCCTGATCCCATTCTTTCTCTCTCTCAATGAATTTTGTCTCAAGGCTGCACTGGTCTTGACTTCTGAACTTTATTTTGTTAGTTCCTCCTCTCCCAATCTCCCCGCCAACTCTACATCAGACATATTTCTATATCCTGAATTAGATGATGAAACAGATCTATAGGCAGAGAGCCCATTTTTGCCAGGAGGCAAGTAAATGTCAGGTTTGGGCAACAGTACTTCATGGAGCATGTAGATAACCTGGCCAACAAACTCTCACAGATTTCAGTGTGTGATTTGTTTCCTTTTAACCTGACCAGTTGGGCAGAATTGGGACATGCACTTTCAGAACTATAGGTTTTTACAGGAGGTAAAGCAATGGTAAGGAATCTCAAGCTCTAGGAGCAAATTCTAGGAGTCTTGCTAATCTGTGTGTGTGTGTGTGTGTGTGTGTGTGTGTACATGCATTTGTGTCTTCAAGTTGTCTGTCAACTTATGGCAACCCCATGAATTTCATAAGGTTTTCTTAGGCAAGGAGTTCTCAGAGGTGGTTTGCCATTGTCTTCCTCTGAAATATAGGCTACAGCATCTGGTATTCATTGGCAGCCTCCCACTCAAGTATTTTATACCAGTTTGAAATGTTATGAAATGTTAGTAAATTCTGATTTAAAAAAAACAAAATGAAATTCTTACCCATTGATGGGGTAATATATATGCCTGTTTCACCTTCATCCATGTTTGAATTGTTGGGAATTTGGAGTTAAAGCGGATTTAAAAAATGAACAGAGGGCCAAATAAAGTTAAACTGAGGGTCCCACCTGATCTCTGGGATTGATGTTGTTGTTAGCTGTATTTGTACCCAGATGTTTTTCCAAGATTGAGACTCAAGGCAGCTTACAAATTAAAATGATTAAAATATAGCTAAAAACATGCAAAAAGTCAGCGTCAAAGTTAAACTAACCTATAAACAATATTAAAATAATTCAAATCATATACTTTAAAAAGATAAAAATAGTTTAAAAAATAGTATTGTTTAAAACAATAAAGTGCCCTCTTAAAAGTTCTTTCCTTAAAAAATTTCAGTTATAAAAAATGTGTTGAAATAAAAGAGCCTAGGAAGGGAGTTTTAGAGCCTAGTGGCAGCCATTGAGAAGGCACTGTCTTCCATTCACTTCGCCATAACTATGAAGGTGGTAGGACTGAAATAGGACCTCTCCTGAAGATGTCAGGGTCTGGGAAAGGTTCATACAGGGACATAAGGTCTAGCTTTGGATTCTGCAGACTGTCATCCTTCCTTTCCCATGACAGTATTGTTTCAATTCTTTTCAAATGCAAAAGTAAAGCCAGAATATAGTTTCCCGGTTTTTATTTTTTAACTCCATTCTAAAAGGTTGAAATGACTCTCCTGAGGCTTAGTGGCTGGCAGTAAGAGCTTTAGCTATAACATGCTGATATTTTTGGTCCTACTCTTTGACCTTTTCACATTGATAGCTGATGATTCTGATATCATTAAGGTGGTGAATCCACTCCAAGCTTTAAAGGTGCTCTTCAGGGGATCGAATCCTTTTTCTAACTACAGGAAGCCTCCACCATTTGATTCCCTATTATTTGACAACTAGCTCTTTTGACACTTCCAAATTAAGGACAAGTTGCATTAATTCAGTGGGTGTTCTGCTCTTTCATCTGTTCGTCCTGCCTAGAAGAGGCTCTTGGAACCACTCACACATATACACTGCTTGTAAAGTGAGCTGAGGGGGAAATAAGGTGCTAAGCTGACTGAGAGACTTTTCAAGCAATGTGTACAGTTGGTAGCAAGTGGGCCTCTGTAAGTCCTTCATGCTCCCTACAGTACAGTCCATGGGTTCTCCTTTTCAGTCAATTACATTTTCTGACAGTGCTCTGGTCCCTAATCTGTCGGATAAGTGGGGGAAGCCTGTAGGACCAGCACCTTGGCAAGCTCTTTTAAAGTTAGTGAAAACCAGGAATAGAATCCTCCGCACAGTGACATGGGAGCCACCAGCCACCAGTGCCTTTGGTTACTGGCATGTAGGCACTGAGAAAATCTCTTAAAATGAATTTGCTTATTGTGCTAAAAGAGGTTCCCCACCAAGGAGGCAGAGAATTATTTTGCAAAAACTGTTTAATCCAGGGTTTCTGAAAGCACGAGTCCTAATGGATGAGACACAGGTCCATCTTGTCCAGAAACCTTGTTACACACTGTGGGCATCCAGACCCTTCTGGGAAACTGATAAGCAAGGTGTAATGGCTATTGCCATCTTTTTCATTGCTCCTCAGCAGCTGGTACACAATGAAACATTGCCCTAAAAAAATGCAGGTTTCATTTCAGGGATACCTAATTAAATGAGAGCCTTTCAGTTCCTGTTGGTAGCTTCTGCAGTGTTCTTAAATTCACATTTTGGGCCATGTTTTGAGCTCCTCAAGGTGCTTTTTTTTCAGGACTTTATTCTGGAACACTACAGTGAGGATGGTTCTGAATACGAAAATGAAATTGCTGATCTCATGGATTTACGACAAGTAAGTTCTGTTTATGAGGGAAATAGTCTATTTGGCTTTCCTTTTAATCTCATTCTGCCCCACTGGGTTATAAAAGACACTGGTTTAACTTGTGATAATTATCATCCCATGCCTAAACTACCCCACCAGATTGTTTATGAGAATAAAATTCATATGCACATCCCGCACACATTTCCTGAGTTCCCTGGAGAAAGGTGGAGTACAAATGAGGGCAATAAGTAGGCTGATGGTGTTGTGCTTGCTTGTAAATTTGCTTCATATGGCTACATACCTTACAGACAAGAAAACATTTCCAGGTAAAAATTAATAGGTACAAGGGGTACTATGGATTGGACTGTCTATACTGAGTGATTTAAATATTCATTGTTGTTGTGTGCCTTCAAGTTTTTTCTGACTTACGGCAACCCTATCACAGAGTCTTCTGGGGCTGGGTGTGTGATGTGCCCAAGGTCACCCAGTGGGTTTCCAGGGTCATAGTCCAATGCTCAAACCACTGTATCACACTGTCTTTCTTAAATTTTCATACTCCATCCAATAGCATGGGCTCTCAGGGCAATATATGAGCTCATTAGAACTTCCCAAAATTTCTCAAATAAGCATTGGTTACTTTGGGACTTGAAACCTGAAGCTGTGTTGAACTTGGAATCAGCAGAGATTGAGAGTAGCTAACTCTGTACAAAAAAAGTCATTGTTGCATTTTAGAAGTGTGCATTTATTATATTATCTGAATTTATCACTTGTGGCCAGTGGGCTAATCAGCAGTACACTGGATTATGGTGATTGAACCTTCTGTTATTCCTCGATAGTCACTTCCCTTCACTTTGGCTTCACTTTTGTAAATATTTTTCCATCTATGTATATCTGACCCCTTAAGAGTTACTTTGTGCTTGACAAAATGAACTTTGGTCTATGAAAGGTTGTTCCACAATATTTCCATTTCTTCTTAAGGATACTGCATATGGGCGCTAGCATAGTGTCCATTTATGTAGACCCACATCAATATATCATGGCTAATGTATCTTTTATGCATTCTAAGGCTTGCCGTACTCCTAGCAGAGATGAATCTGGAGTCGAATTGTTGATAAGCTACTTTATTCAGCTTGGCTTTGTAGAAAGCCGTTTTTTTTCACCTAGCAGAAATCTTGGAATTTTATTTACCTGGTAAGAGCACTTTTTCTCTAAAAAATAAAAATAAAATAGAATGTTGTTGAACTAACAGTTAATTCAAGTCCTGTGTGTACAGAGCTTCATGTGGCAAGTTTGAAATTTGACCTGGCAGATTGTAGCCTCGGTGTTTTTGAGGAAATATAAGCTTGGCTTTTTGGCCAAAAAAGCTCTTAGGGTACAATCAAGCGTTGCAGAGAAGGGTGTTCTGTTTCTATGAGAGCAAGAAGAAATGAGCTTTCTAATTAACATAGCTCAGCAGTTTAGTGTGTGTTCTGCGCACTACCTAGATAATGAATGCTGTTGATTTGTACCTGAAGCGCAGAAGTTTCTATCACTGAACCAGTGCAAATTTGATGTTGGCCAGACTCTTAGCAGTTAAGAAGGCTGGAGTGGGTCTCATTGTGTGCCCTTTCTATCAATTGCATCTTCTTTTTATTATCCTGAGTGTACCCCCCACACACTTAACTGCATAGTACACATTATGTCAATATCTATATCAAGTGTAGTTGCAGCTCTTTGGGATTACTTACCAAGAAGCATTGGAAACCACATTCAAAACAATGGCTGTAAAGCTTGGGTTAACCAGGAGGTAACCTGGTTTCAAGATATGGTGGGATTCTTAAAGAGGGGACAGATTGGAGGGAATATACTAATCTGGAACTTCCCTACATTCTCTTAAAAATGCAATTAAAGTAATTGGTTAATATTTTTATTGGCACTCACAGACTGTTTGATGATAATGGTTTGGATATATCAAGATTCTATGACTTTGAAACTACAGTTTGCTATAATGTTTGGGTTTATCCAATTGACCATGGTTTGTAAGTGACTTCCAAGCAAGGCTCCAATCAACTATGTTTGAAGTTCATTTTCAAATATGTTTGTAAAAATGCAGTCGTGAATCTAAACTGATGAATCATGGTTTAGGACATGGCTTCACTTTAAACTACCTCTGTTTGGAATGGCACATAGGAACCATCAAACCATGATGTAGTTTGTGTACATCTGTCAATACAAAAATTGTCTAAACTGTAGTTTCATTGCCAGTGATGGTTTCATATCATGTTGGAATTCTGTTGCTGGGTCCCTTCCAGTCATTTTCTGATTTATGGCGACTCTAAGACCACCCTATCAGAGGGTTTTCTTGGCAAGATTTGTTCAGAGGGTGTTGCCTTTGTCTTTCTGAGGCTGACAGTGTGACTTGCCCAAGATCATCCACTGGGTTTCCATGGCTGAGCAGTCATTCAAACCTTGGTCTCCAGAGTCATTGTCCAGTGCTCAAACCATTATACAGTGCTGGCTCTCTCATGTTGGAACTAACCAGTTACAAGTAGTATTATGTTTCCTCTTGTTTTCTCATCTGATGTTCATTAATTTCTATTTTTGCTTCTGTTTTTAATTTAGGTATGACTCCTTCACAGGTGTCCCTGTCTGCCAGAAGAATTTGTTGCTTGAAAAAGCTAGTATTTTATTTAATATTGGAGCTGTCTACACACAAATTGGTACAAGGTGCAATCGGCAGACACCGTCTGGGCTTCAAAAGGCAATTGACGCTTTTCAGAAAGCTGCAGGTAAGACAGAGCTATGGTTTATTGCCTGGAAAAGGCTTAGAGAGTAACTTAATTCAGTTCCTCTGTTTCTCTTGCTTGTCTCCCTTCTGTAGAGGGTAATATACATTTCACATGGACATCTTAGTTTAATTTCTCAGTGTTTGGAAATACAAGAGAGGCAGGATTAAAATCCCAAAGGGTTGTTAACAGGATCTGGGACAGATTATATTCAAAAAAATTCTGTTTACAGTGAGTGTTAACTGTTGGCTCCCCACCCATTATATCTGGGGCTGCGCATGAATGGCACATTGAGTCAAGACAAAGTGAATACTGTGGTTAATTATTAATGAGCTGTAATCTGAAGGAAGCCTAGGTGACTTTAGCCTATTATTAACTGGTTTTCAATCCTCATAATTGCAGTCTTTTAAAATGGTTTGTTTTTGTTGCAGTGATTGCTCTAAGGTAACTTCAGTAGCATGGGATCAATTAGTATATAGTTTATTGCAGTTTAAGTTCTGAAACATTTACATTTTTAATCCTCCTCAGCCTAAATGCAGCAATAATATCATATTGTTGTAATTTTAGAGATTTGTTATTTTTCCATATTAAAATCTCAGATTTTCAGAAACAAACTGATTCTAGCAAGGAGGTCATATCCAGGGCCCTGTGCCTCTGTGTGCAGAAACTGTCATATCTTGAAAATTGCAGCTTCTGTTTTATGAAAACAAGTATCCAGTTCTTGTGAAGACAATGTGTAGAGAATACTTGTTAAAGTCTTAGAAAATAGAAGTGGGAGTATAGTTAGATTTCTAGTGAACACAGAGGGTGAGTTTTCTTTTCCAACATAAGTCCATGCGACTCCTCAAGAGTGGCTATTTCTAAATAAAGCATGCAAAATAAACAGATTCTGCCCATCATTCCATAGCATAATCTGCATAAATGGCATAAAAGTCCACATCCTGCACCAAGAAAGCTAGATTTTGGGAACAGAATGCAAGTGTCCACAGATTCTTCTATAACCTGCATCGCCGCAGCTGCCTGAGTCTGCCTATCTCAGAAATGTGCCTTATTGTGCTTCTTTAGATAAATATTTTTTGTTGTGGCTGCACATGATGAGGTATCACTATCAGTGTGATATTGTTGTGTTACCCTAAGAGGTGGGGGACATTGGGTCCACCTGCAACACCACCGTCTCCTTAGAATTTGGGGAAATTACAGCTCAAAGGAGGCCTGCGAGAGGAGAGTAACAGCAGGATCTCTTCACCTGTGTATACCATTACTAACTGTAGAGAGGACTCCAGTTAAAATTAAACAAATATTTTATTTGAATTGACAAACACATGAAAAATCAGGCACTCTTAATAACCATACAAGGCTATCGGAAAGTGAAGCCAGAAAGGTTGGATAGAGAGAGATCGGGTGGAAAGGGTGATAGTTACCAGTCCAGGAGAGGGACTCAAACAGAGTCTGAGGTAGCACAGAGGAACAGCAGTCTGGACTATACTTTACATACTGCATTTAGTGTACTGCCGTTGGTTATACTTGAAGCTAGGGTTTTTATACCCTATTTCACACCCTGAAGAGGTACGTTGACAAAGCCATAATGGCTTTCCCATGGATTGGCAAAAGGGTCTGGAATGGGCTGATTGCTTACGTCCAGAGTGACAAAACATTGATGGGGCTCATTAAGACAACCTCTTAATGTTTGGTCAGGTAGGATGTATAGGGAAGATCTCAGTAGGGTAAGAGGGAGAGATGGTCTCTGATTGCTCATCAGTCTGGGCAGTTTGTCTTTCATTGTATTCAAAAATGCCGAGAGCCTAAAGTGGTGAAGGGATTAGCACAAACCCATCAGTGTCAGGTTTTCTGCACAATCCTATGTGAACTTTCATGACCCTGAGCACATCTCTGGCCAGTGTGCCCGTGACCCTGATGGTGTTCTCCAGTCATTAATAAGTTCAGTTTATGAAAAATTACATATCTCGTAGGATATGGTAACAGCTCATTCCATACATGCAGTTCTTTGTGTACAGAGTAAGAATTGTTGCCATGGTTTTTTCCACTATAAACAAAACCCAGTATTGAGAGACAAAAATCATGAGAGAAGTGCATATGGTGAAAAGGCAAACTAAACGGACATGTGTTTTTGTGGACTTTTGGAGTGATATGTATGTGGACCTGTTAAGAAATAGAAGATTTCGCTGAGTTTTATCTAAAGTTCATGACTTTTATCTGAAAAAACTGAGGATTATCTTTGCCCTTAATGCTAGTTATGTTGGGTTCTTCCTCCGTCTGTTAAAAACAAATAGACCTTTTAATAAGACAATATCCCAAGGGTACAATAAGGAAAGTAATGTAAAAACAGCAAATGCAGCCTACCCCAAATATTAGTAATGCATTTGGAAAGACATCACCCCCCTCCCCAAATGCAGTGAACCCTTTGCAATGTTATTGAGCAATTAAAACATGCTGGTAAAACTTGCTGGTAAACTTGAGTAACCAGTTGGATATGCCGCATTTGCTGACATTAGACTTCAGCCCCAGCAGTATTATTACTTACTGCTTATGCTACAGTCAATGTTTGCTTTAATTTTCCAAAAGGTTAGTTAGGTTTGGAACTGGATGTTTTGTTACTGCCCTGAATAGTCCGAGCTTTGGGGATATTAAAAGAGATCCTTTTGATATCATAATTCGGCTTCACTTATCTGTTCCCTTCCACGTGCTTGCGAGGCCCCTGGACAAGCACGCATACAGGCTCGGCCGATTATCGCCGTAATATTCCTAGACAATACAGGCGGGCCAGAAAATAGCCGACTCGCCGCTTTAGGAGACCTCCAGGCAAATACTCCAATTAGGTATGCACGCAACCTACAAAAGAGCCTCTGCCCCGCGCTGGCAGCTTGATGGGTAAACTATGCAATACCCAAGTACTCTGCGTTTGCATACTGGCTACTCTATTGAGAACCTCTGCGATAACTCAATCATTCAGATTCTGACCTTTTGGAGGCTTTGTCTCCAACTCCAAATCTATTGTTTTCCCCCAAGTATGGCGTAGCCTGCAGTAACACTCTCCTTATAAAAACCCTTGATTCCGAGACCTTCCTCGGATCACTCCTGAGTTTCATCCCGCCTTGCTGCCGCTTTGCTTGGCGAGCCTCCCCTCAGCTCCATGTGCTGAGCTACGTCGCACCCCAGCCTCGCTCTCTGTTTTTGCGGGCTTCAGGACAGTTGAAGTATCACCCAAACCAGCAACTCCTCTAAAAATCCCTCTATACCACTCAAACCTTTATTTCTTTAGTTATCTTGTGTGAATGTGCCGCATACACTGTTTTGCTTGTGTTTGTAATAAAACATCATTTATTGCTTCAACTTCTGTGTGCTCCTTGACTCGGCCTGACCCCGTAGACATAGGGTTCAAGATCTCGCTATGTTACCCTGCCTCTTGTAACGCACTAAGCAGTGCTCTGAGCTGATTTTCCCCACCTTTAGTTGAGCACGTTTTGGTGTCCCTCCCAGGACCCCCAGTACACAGAGTAGCAGTTGTCTACTTGGTTCTGTTGATTATACTGTTCCGCCTTGCTTGCCACTGTGACACAACACTGGCTGAGTTTTCGGGTTCATTCTGGATGGTTTTCTTAACCAGTGTGCGCAGCCACTTGGAGGTTTCTCTTCTTCATATTCCCCAGTCTCCCTTCTCTTTTCCTTTCCTCTTCAAGATCCTTCATGAAAGGCTTCAGTACAAATCTCTGCTTCTTCTCTCCTCTTCTCCCTATCCCAATCCCCTTTCAGGTGTTCTAAATTATCTAAAAGAGACATTTACTCACACACCAAGCTATGACATGAGTCCTGCAATGCTAAGCGTGCTGGTCAAAATGATGCTTGCTCAGGCTCAGGAGTGCATCTTTGAACAGATCTGTCTTCCAGGAATACGCAATGAATTCTTCACCCTAGTGAAAATGGCTCAGGAAGTTGCAAAGGTAGGCTGCAAGGTGAAAGAGTGGGGTTTACACCTGCATATTGGCTATATGTATGTTATGACACCATGGGGTGGCTTTCCAGCATGAAGGAGCCTTCCTAGAGTAATACTAGGAGAGGAGAGGAGAGGAGAGGAGAGGAGAGGAGAGGAACGGAACGGAACGGAACGGAACGGAACGGAACGGAACGGAGCGGAACACATGGCCTTTCAGATAGTGTTTAGCTGCAGCATCAGTTGTGCTAGTTAAGGCTGATGAGAGTTGCAATCAACAATGTGTGGAGGGCCACATGTTTCCTACACCTGGTCCACACTGGACCAGTGGACACGATCCAGTGATGCTCTTGTACATGTGAAAAGTGTTTCTTCTTGGGCACAGGAAGTATGAAGTTTCTGTTCTTCCCCCATTCAGCTGTAGCCCTTGACATACCACATCCAGCGCCATGCTGGTGATTCCTCAAGAATGGGTTTTTGGAAGGCACAAGGGACTGTGGCAGAGAAGCTGCACTGCTTGGTCAAAGCTCAGCTTACATATTTCTGGATCCATGCCAATTTTGGGACAATGATGAGGATGAGAATGTTGCTTTTGTTCCTTAAATGAAATAGACTGTTCCTAGGATTTCAGCCATTTAAATTCTACAAATACATGGCAAAGGCACGTCTTTTTTTTTTTTAATTAAAAAACCAAGTTCTGTCTAGTCTATGCCCTCTACATCCTGCAGTCTTTCTTAGTATACATGTTACTTCAACTGTGTATGAATCACAGAGGTTTCAGTGACTTGAGCAGTGGCTTATACTTGGATCTTGTGCTTTGTTTCTAGGTTGGAGAAACTTACATGCTTGTCAATGTAACAATGAACCAAGCTCCAGTTAAGGAAAATATCCCTTACTCTTGGTCGAAACTGGCTCAAGTCAAATCGGATCACTTCAGAGCTTTAGCACACTATTTTGTTGCAACTCTTTTGTGTGACCACCAGCGTAAGCATTATTTCAAATTCATTGCTTTATTTAACCAATCCAGGGGATGGTAAGGTGTGCCCTGTCCCAGCTCATTTTGCAGCCTCTGTTGCCACCACTAGTGGTGGATGTGCAGTGGTACATTGCCACACTGACATGAGGTATTCCAGGAGGGTATGGATTATTTTAGAGAAGAAATGAAGACCTAGAAGCCATTGAGAGGTGTGGTTCTCTTCAATAACAAGGCCTCTGCTTCCCATTCACGTTGCTTTTGCATTGATTTCGCCCCTTCCCTTTTGGATTTGGGGTTGTGGATCCTTGTGTAAGATCCTTGTGTAAGATCCTTGGATCCTTGTGTAAGATCTGAGGGGCATAACATTAGACCACTTTGACCTTTCCAGAGTAGTTTGTTTCAGTGACTGGAACAACCCAAGAAATGAAAGCAAGTAGGCAAGAAATTGTGTTGTTTATGTGTTCGTTGATCTGTTTATATTTATGTCCCATATTTCCTCCAGTTTGAGCCCAGCCCATTTTTATGCCTCCCCTCAAAGCCCCCTCTCACTGCAGTTCCAGGTGCAGAGGACACTAGTGGAAACTGTAGCTCCCATGTAATTAGGGTAGTGAGTCTGCTCTAGGTTTCAGCCTGAACTTTAAAAGAGTTTTCCAGGGTGATGAACCTATTTTGGGGATATGGTTTATCATCTTAGCTGCTTTCATCAGAACTCATCAAGAGTACAGTGGGGTCCCCTCCACTTTTGTGGGTTCAGTACTCATGAATTTGATTATTTGCCAGTTATTTTATTTTATGTTTAAAAAGTCTTACTCTATTTGGGTGGGGAGCAGGTGGGGAAGTGTGGGAAATGTAGCACAGAGTAGGTAGAGAAGTAGTACAGGAACACTGTAGCCAGTTACACTAGATGAATTCAAGTCTTCAGGGCCAGATGAATTACATCCAAGGATATTAAAAGAACTGGAAGAAGTCATTTCAGAACCACTCGCAATAGTCTTTGAGAACTCTTGGAGAATAGGGGAAGTCCCAGTACACTGGAAGGGGGCAAATGTTGTCCCCATCTTCAAAAAGGGAAAGAAAGAGGACCCAAATAATTATCGTCCAGTCAACCTGACATCAATACCAACAAAGATCTTAGAACAGATAATTAAACAGTCAGTTTGTAATTACTTAGAAAGCAATACTGTGATCACTAAAAGTCAACATGGATTTCTCAAAAACAAGTCATGGCAGGCTAATCTTATCTCTTTTTATGATAGAGTTACAAGCTTGATAGATGAAGGGAATGCTGTAGATGTAGCATATCTTGATTTCATTGAGGCCTTTGACAAAGTTCCCCATGACATTCTTTCAAAGAAACTAGTAAAATGCAGGCTGCACAGTGCTACTGTTAGGTGGATTTGTAATTGGTTGACTGACCGAACCCAAAAGGTGCTCACCAATGGCAGCTTTTCATCCTGGAGAGAACTGGGGTGCCACAGGGTTCTGTCCTGGGCCCAGTGCTGTTCAACATCTTCATCAGTGACTTGGATGAAGGAATCTACAGCATGCTGATCAACTTTGCAGATGATACCAATTGGGAGGGATTGCTAATACACCAGACGACAGGATCAAAATTCAGTACGACCTTGACAGATTGGAGAGCTGGACCAAAGCTAACAAAATGAATCTCAACAGAGAGAAATGTAAGGTCCTACACTTAGGCAGAAAAAATGGAATACACAAATATAGGATGGGGGGACACGTGGCTGGATAACAGTACATGTGAAAGGGATCTAGGAGTCTTGGTGGACCACAACCTGAACATGTGTCAGCAGTGTGATGCGGCAGCCAAGAAAGCCAATGCAATTCTTGGTTGCATCAATAGGAATATGGTGTCTAGATCAAGGGAAGTAATAGTACCACTCTATTGTGTTTTGGTTAGATCTCATCTGGAATACTGTGTCCAGTTCTGGGCACCTCAGTTCAAGAAGGATATTGACAAGCTGGAGCATGTCCAGAGGAGGATGACCAAAATGGTGGAGAGTCTGGAAGTCATGCCCTGTGAGGAGCAGCTTAGGGAGCTGAGTCTATTTAGTCTGCAGAAGAGAAGGTTAAGAGGGGACATGATAGCTACGTTTAAATATTTGAAGGGATGTCATGTCGAGAAGGGGGCAGGCTTGTTTTCCGCTGCTCCAAAGACTAGGACAAGGAGCAGTGGATTCAAGCTGCAGGAAAGGAGATTCCACCTGAACCTCAGGAAGCACTTCCTGATGGTCAGAGCTGTCTGGCAGTGGAATGTGCTGCCCTGGAGTGTGGTGGAGTCTCCTTCTTTGGAGGTTTTTAAGCAGAGACTGGATGACCATCTGTTGGGAGTGCTTTGATGTGTGTTCCTGCATGGCAGGGGGTTGGACTGGATGGCCCCTGTGGTCTCTTGCAACTCTATGATTCTATGATTCTGTTTGCCTCTGCCACAGGAAAAAAAAATACCAGGAAAGACCTATAGACCTAGTTATCTCTAGGTCCTCCAACGTACTTTTATAGTCAGCTTCTGGTGGAGTGGACTATAGACTTATGTTGGAAGACCTAGAGATTCCTAGAGAGGACACTTCTCTAGGAATCTCTAGATCCTCCAACATGACTCTATGGGCCACTTCCACTGGAAGTTGACCATAGAATTGTGCTGGAGGACTTACAGATTCCCAGAGAAGTGTTCTCAGGTTGAAAAAAATAGCATTCATGATTTTTTGTTTCTATTTGCATTTTTTCCACTTTCATGGGGAGTCTTGCACTCGTAACCCTCTGTGAAAGTAGAGAGCGTACTGTACTATGTCCAGCTCTGTGCATCACAGTTGAAGAAGGATATTGAGAAGCTGAAATGTGTCCTGAGGAGAGCAACCAAGATGATCAAAAGTCTGGAAATGAACCATTATGAGGAATAACTTAGGGAATTGGGTTTGTTTAACGTGGAAAAGAGAAGACTAACAGGTGATATCTGAAGGGGTATCATGTAAAAGTTAGAGGAAACTTGTTTTGTGCTGCTCCAGAGCATAAACCAATAGATTCACATTACAAGAAAAGAGGTTCCATCTGAACATTAGGAAGAACTTCTTTAGTGTAAGACCTGTTCAGGTGTGGAACAGATAATATCAAGAGGTAGTGGACATCTTTAAGCAAAGGTCGGATGGACATCTTTCAGGAGTGCTTTAGTTGTGTATTTCTGCATGGCAGGGGTTCACTAAATGGCTCTTGTGGCCCATTCCATTGCCAAGATTCTGTGATTTTATATTAGATAGTACAATTTAAGCATATTAGATAGCTCCTTTAAAGTTCTGGATAAAATCTAGAGTAGATTCACTGCCCTGCTGAGATAGAAGCCACCAGCTGGCACTTGACATTACCTAAAAATAACATAATAATATAATATATGGACTCACAAATAATAATATTTTGGAGCCAGATTTCTGTGATCCCCTATTTGCTTGTTAGAGTTTTATTAGCCAGTATATGCAGGAGATTTGAAGAGGAAATCTCTGTTTCGATAATCTGAGTAAAACAGGCATCTGAATCATCCAAAATAATGTAGATTGTAATCTTCTAAGTAAACCAGTTTTGGAAGATGGTGGGTAGCAATTCAAGCCACACCTTCCCTCTGCAGCAGGCCTTAAGGCATGTCATCTGGACAGGAAATGAATGTAAACAGGCATTTGTCCTCCCTTTCATTTGTGTTTATTTTTACCATGGCAGTACATCAAAATGATGATGAAGACCAACAGGAAAAAGCCTTCTCTCAGCTGTATGACCATATGCCAGAAGGGTTGACACCCCTAGGCATTTTAAGAGACAGAGTTCAGCGTAAACAACTGGGTAAGGACACACTCTTTTTTTCTTAGCTCAGATCAGACATGAAGCCAAACCACACTTTTTAAACTCTGATTTACAACAAGGCTTAGCTTTTAAGATCAGATGGGGTCTGGTGCTTTTAAGGTATTTACGGGGTTCCCCATATCTGGCTGCTCTACAATTGCAAGGGCAGATGATAAGGAAAACTCATTTGCTTTCCATAGCTGGTAATAGTGAAACAGGGCTTACAGGATTCTGGCTGCTTTATTCCCAGTAAGGTGCCTCCAGACTTAGAGTGCCCGGCACTGCCAATGAAAATACATTGTGCAGGTAGACATATACCTCAGTTAATGAAGTAGAAGTGTTCCTAGGCATTATTTTTTTCGCAGAAAATTTGGTACTAGTGGCAGAAATAACGTGGAAAGAATAGGAATAAGTTTGTACACCACAAAAAAGAAGAGCAGGTCAACATGTGTGAGCAACTGTTTCATTCAGAACCACCAATATGAACATAAGAAGTGAAATAACCAAGTCAGGTAAGCCTTGCATAAGTAAACAAAAAAAATTTGAGCCTTCTACAGACCACTTGAAGTCTTCTTCCAAAATGCATCTAGGAATGACTTGGACTTTTACCGTCCTTCGCCTTTCTTTTGATTTCCATTTTGAGAACCAAACTCAGGCCTGTGCTTTTTAAACATGTTAGGAGTAGAAGGTGAGTCAGGCTTACTTGCTGTCCCCTTTTTTTTTCTGTTTTGTGTTCACTTGTGCTGAGTAAGGGATGCTGGCAACAGATGCCATTTGCTTTGCCTGTTGCAAGCAGGCACAGAAAGCTACAACAGAATCAGCTATAGTAGGGTCCCACTCTTTTCCAACTCATGCTTTGGTTATTGCATTGTTTACTCCAGATATGCTGCTAGGAGTTTGTGTTTCTCCCGCCCTCCTTCATCCTCCTCCTAATGCTGATACTGCTAAGAAAACCATTCAGCTAGACAGAGAACAAGGAGAAGGGGACTGGGGAGCACACACACAAAAATCTTTGTTAAAAGAAGGGGTTTTTTGGTCATAGTTTTTGTTAACTAAAGTATGCCTCTGTTTTATATTTTTCCTCTTAGTGGATTTTCTGTGGAGAGAAAACAGGAGAAGAAGCAGTAGGAAAAGATGGAAGGGTTCCAAATGGAAAGTGTCATTGTCTGGATCTCTACATAGATTTCTGTGAATGATGCAGGGGGATAGTTTAATAGATGCTTGATTTGAAAGCATCTTAAACTATGCTTTTAAATTGCAGATTAGGCTTTTATTATGCCATCATTCTCCCTCTTTCATTTAATTTTACAGACAGTATTGTCATCCTGCACTTGTTTTTCTACTGTTTCTTCTGTCTTTTTCCTTATCATAGAAAAGCCATTAAGAAGAAGAAGACAGAGTAGCTGTTAAGTACCCTCTTAGTGCTATTGTGATGAGTCCTCTTGTCTGCAAATACTTAGATCACAGTTTTCCCTAGACTTGCATATGGATCCACATGTGCCTCTTGTACAAAGCTTGGCTAGGTTGCTGTAGATTGTGAAGCTGAGTGTTGATTGTCTGTGCTTGCAAAATAAATGATTTGGCAAATGTTTGCTGTGATCAAGCTAATTTTGATTGATTCAGGACTGTTGCAGGGGGGGGACCTTTATGGCAACATTCCTGTTTATGGGCCTCCTCTTTGTGCTTGTTTAAGGAAAAGCCCACTTAAAGAGAGCCATTGTCCATCATGAAGAAGCCTTAAGGGTTTGTGGTGTATGCAAAAAGCTCCGGAATATAGAGGTTCTCCAGGAAATTTTGTCAGTTGCACACAAGCGATCCCTTCTCAAATATTCACAGCAAGAACTCGAAGATGACTTCTTGAGTTTGTTACCAGCTCCTGATATCCTCCGTAAGTACATTTTACTGAGCTCTGCTGCTGTGAATAATACAGCTTGTTGCGCAGGTAATGAGAGAAGTTATTTCTGCTGGCCTTTTGGTAGTGGTCTTCTATAAAGGAGGATGTGTGATTCTGGTTCATGAAACATATAGTGACGTAGCTAAGGCTCTGCTGAACACCGAGTGATTTTAAGCTGTTTCATTGGTTGATATTAATTGTTTAAAATTTTGTTGTAATTCTTCTGGAAGCCCCCTTGGGTCCCACTCTGGGAGAAACATAGTGTGTGTGCGTGCGTGCGTGTGTGTGTGTGTGTATTACATTTAGATTTCATGGTGGGATGCCATGACTCAGCTGGTGTTCTAAGGCAGGTTGCCCACAGATATGGAAATCCATATAAGGTTAAGAGAGAAAATGTACAAATCATATACAGTGTAAATTGTTGGCTTCGTTAGCATCTTAATTTACAGCTGTCACATTAAAAAGGGCTTTACTTGTAATAGTTGAGTAGAAGCATCTTTAATAGTTCAGTAGAAGAGGGAATTTTAGAAGCAACACCTATTGTTACAAGCAACACCTATTGAAATTTCCCTCTGCTGCACAAGTATTCAAGGTATAGGAGCCTTGCTTTCTTTTTTCATGTGGCTGCCTCATCTTAATTGTAAGTCAGTATATTGTAGTGGATTCCCTTGAGGAATTTGATTGGGGAGATCCAGACTAAAATAAATTTAGTTGAGTTGTATTCCCCCAACTTTTCCTACCTTCCAGAATTGTTGTGGAGCTAAAATGGGGAAAGAATTCGTATGTTGCTCTGAGAACCTTAGAGGGAGCATGAGGACTGGAAAAAAACAACAACTTTTGTTTGGTTTTCTTTATAGCTAAGACAGAGTATAAAGTAGAAGTTATTGCTCCCCAGTTTTCCAAGGTGAAAGTCAAAGACTTCTTTGAGAGGCTGGTATGTATAGAACTATATTGTCTGTTTAATGTGTGCTTGCATGTGCTGTTCTGTTGTTTTGCTGCTAATGAGTTGAATTCCTTCTCATATTAAAGGGAAAATTAACTACAAGCTCTGAAAGTAATGAGCAATCTCTTGAAATGTTAATACCTCATTAAGGAAGGGTTTTTCAAACATGTTTACATTAACTGCTTGTGATTAGCAATGGGTAATATTATTCTGCAGAGTCAGCCTGGTGTAGTTTGAACATTGGAATATGACTCTGGAAACCAGGATTTGATTCCCTGCTCAGCCATGGAAACCCACTGGGTGACCTTGGGTGCATCACACACACAGCCCAAAAAACCCTGTGATAGGGTCCCCTTAGGGAAGCCACTTGAAGGTGCACAACAATAATACTCTGTAGTCTGAGTAACATTTGTCCAGTATTCAGATGTGTGCCTGCATAGCCCTCATTAGGTTTTACATAACCTTAGGAAGGCCGTGTCTGCATCTTTGGTTAGTCCTGATAATGTTTATTGTAAAGTGTGTCGAGTCCCATATCTGTCTAATTACTAGGGTTCTCAAATGTCCCATTTTCTAAGGTATGTGCCATATTTGCAGTCCTAACATCTCATTGTGCATTGGGGTATATGTGATTCCTTGAATCTCATATTTAAAAGTGCTAGCCACACTCCCACCAGACTTACCCCCAAGCTTTTAGCATATATGCAGCAATTAAGCCTTCCATACCAGATGGCAGAGATCTGTTTGCTTGGATTGTGCCTGGCGTGACACTACTCTTCCTCGTGTCTGTCAAACTGGGCTGACACTGAGCTGCGGGGTAAAGTAAACTAAACAAATAGTTTTCATATCACAATGGGGTTTGGGTCATGAGATCTGAGATCCTCCTTTTGCAAGACTTCAGGCGATCTTATATTGGCCTACCTCACACATGCCATAGCAACCCTACTAATTATGTATGTATGTATGAGAAGGGGAAATGAAAACAGGTTTGTAGATGAGTGCATAAGCCCACAGAATGTATCCACCATGAACTGGTTGAATTAAGATGGATAAATGCTATGGTAAAACCACTATTTCATTATGCCCATTCACACCACACAATTATAGCACTATGTTACACTTTGACTGCCATGACCACATGAAATCCTTGGATTTGTAGTTTGGTGAGGCACTGGAGCTCTCTGGCTGAGAATTCTAAATACCCCTCCCTAAACTGCTAATCCCAGGATTCCTTTGGATTTTATCATTGCAGTTCAGATGGAATCATAGCACTATAATGTTTTAATGTCAAAGGCCCAAAGTGTGATCTTCTCAAGATCTGCTCTCAGACATGACCTTCCCTGCAGTGCTTTCCCTCATTCTTTCCCCCCTTTATTTTCCTCTTCTTTCGTGCTTGAGCTTCCCCCTCCCTTTCATTTTCAATGCTAACCATGGTTAGCATTATACCCACATATACAGTAAGACTACCCATTTCATAGTTAGTTTCAAAGCCACTTTTAATTCCTGACTGCAGATTTTTATTTTGAAGTTAACAATGGAAACGTCAAATTAAATGAAGATTAGTGCTGAAAAGGAAAGGAAGAAGAATTCAATTTCAGTGTTTCACTGAATTTCAGTGAATGAAGAAGAATGAAGAATATGCAATGCTGAAGGGTGTTACAGATCACCATAAGTTTGATGTACTAGCAGATCCCCTTCTTTAGAAAAGTTCTGAGAAGAATAGCATTAGATTGCCACCAGTCACTTTAAACTCCTTCAGACACTCCAATTGGTTCAGGTGCTTCAGGACTTTTTAAGACCTTCATTTCTAAATAAGAGAAGATGACAGACTGAATTTGCTTGTCCAAAATCCTGTAAAATATCATAAGGACATAAAAGGCACCATAGAAACTATGTAGTCTTGTGCATGGAAAGGCTTTTTAGTGAGACATTCCTTTTTAAAAGTGCAGCAAAATGTGAGAGATATAAAATGAAGTTCATTGGTGTGTGGGCAGGAAGAGTAGTGGAAGTGAACAATGACTCAAAGAATTCCAAATTAAAATTAGCAAAGATAGTCTTCCTGAGTGCGTACACTTACCTGCTTTATTCTGAGTTTCAGAATACTCTTAGAATTTTTTACTGATGATAGGGGTCTGAAAGGAAGCACGTTTGGGCTCCTGGTCAGGTTTTACCAGCAAGACAAAAAGCTGCATTTCATGAATTTGGCTGGCCAACCAGAAAATAATTTAGAGGCTGCTACAACATGTTTAAAGACTCTGTACCTACGGTATTTCTGGCCAAAGCTAGCAAGTTCTGGCTGGTTGCCTTTTGAGGAAAAGAAGTTTTATCTTTGGTTGTTCAGAGACCAAAATGAAAGTCAACCTAGACAATACATTTAGCATGTTTTTAGAGGAAGTGCTCCCTCCTGTGGAAGAAGACATCTGTTTGTCAAAATGAGACTCTCCTCAATAGTGTATCTTGCATTTAGTTTGTTTTGTTTTGTGATGTGGTCATTGGAAAGTAAACATGGAAGTAATTTGAAAGTCTTGTTGCTGAAGCATGTGTCTGTGAGGAAACTCCTGTATGAGAGGGAAAACATGTCCTGACTTCTAGTTTGACACTCAGCATTTAAGCGCATTTAGGTTTCACTGCATGGATACTGGGTCCCAGACAAATTAGATGGCACTGTTGAGTTATCTATATCTAAATTTATGTCCCACCTTTCTTTCATCATGGAACTCAAAGTGGCTTACAAAATAGATTGAAACAAAGTAGAGCTAAAACCCTAATAATAATATGTTAAAATAAGTTTTAAAAAAGTTAAAAACCATCAGATAAGCTAACCTATTGAAATTAAAATCTGTCAGTAATTTAGAACTGAACAGAGAGGAGGCCAGTTTAATTCTTATGGAAGAAAAATTTAGAGTCTGGAAGCAGCCACTGAAAAATTCCTCTTTCATGTCTTTATCAAACAAGCCAGTAACAGTAGTGGGATCAACAGAAAGCCCTCTGCTGAAGAACTCAAGATCTGGGTGGGCTCAAGTAGGAAATATGATATTTCAGGTATATATATATATAAACCTATAGGTGTTAATCCCAAACCATCTTAAATACATGGTTTAAAAGAATGGAGTTTGTTACATCTGTGTCAAGGCAAAGGAGAATGCCATTTGAGAGAAAGGGGGGATAAATAATGAAGGAATAAATGAATAACACTTACACAACCATAAAATTAGAATGACATTTCTAAGTAAGGTAAGAGGAGTTGTTTATAGGTGAGAGAGTGTTTATGATTTGACTTAAGATTTGTGCATCATGGAAAGAACAATTTAACTTATTTTTCCGTGTATCTCAGGGTCCGCTTACAGTATTTTCAGCAAAGCAGAGGTGGACTGCTCCTCGCACAGTTCGTTTCTGTTGTGAAGCTGGGAATCTGGGATTTACCCTGAAAGGAGGTCCACCAGTACACGTTTACTGTCTTGATCCAGTTTGTCCTGCAGCGGTAAGAAGTTGTCTCATATAAATTGTTTCCTTTTGTTTTTTTTATGGCTTTGCTATAAAGCTTAGCTGTATGTTGTGACCTTCTAATCTTTCCCCAAAGTATAAAAAGAAAATTGCAGTGAAATTTTTAGTCTTAAATATTACCAAAAAACAAACAAACAACAACAAAAAAACAACAATCCAGCACAGGACAGCAAATTGTATTTGAAATAAATATGTAATCAGTGCTGCTAACTCCAAATTCCTCTGTTGATTTAGGAGGATTTTTGTCAAACAGTTTTAATTTCTGTCTTTGAATATTTCTAGTTGTAAATTTATCTGTGAACTGTGACCTTCCATCACAAAACACACTGTAAACATTGCTTGAATTTTTCCTAGCTTTCTAGAATGCCATAATTTAAGGATAGTGCATACACAGTGAGTTCTGTGAAAGCATGCCTTATTGTTTATATTTTGTAGACAGTGCAACCGCTGCAGGAAATCTCATCTTCTAACCTCTAATTAGAGCATGGTTCCCAGCTTTTGTGGCTCTCTTCAGATGATCTTCTGAACGATGGATTGGAAGTGAGCCACTGAGCCGTGCCTCCCATTTCCTTGTATGCAGCTTGACATTCAGATTGCAGTTTAGTGCTAATCACGGTTTCTTATAGCAGAATCTAGAGTTAGAGAATACCCTTTTTAAGACAACTGGAAAAAGCTTTTGAATGTTCAGAACTCTTCAAGAGGCGAAACAAAAATCAGAAGATAGGGAAGAAACAAAAGTTCAAAAATGAGGCCTGTGTGCCTCTTGGCTGCAAGATGGATAGTACAGGCTCAGGAGGAGAGATGTTAAGCACACCAGTTTTCAGCTTGCTGAGAGGCACAGTTAATGGTTTCAGTTTTTATAAACTAAAGAATTGGCTGAGACCCAGATAACTGGTCACTCCCTTTTTCAAAGCTCCTAACTCCTGAGCATGTTCAGAGTACAGCAACGTGATGATAACATAGTTTGTTTGTTAGGATACCACAAATGACAAACTGTGATTGAGCTGTCCTTCCCTCTTATAGATGACTGTTAGGGAAAGAGGCAAAGGAGGACTATTTACGCACTATACTCTTATAGCACGATTATTCTGCTTTCAACATCCTATGGAATCCTGGGGTTCTGTAGAATGTTGAAAGTGGAATAATCGCGCTATAAGAGTGTAGTGCGGAAATGGCCGAGGTCTTCTCATACTTCCTTGTACTTTGAAGTTCTGCTTGCAAGAGCAGGCATGGAAAGAAGCTGGGGATACAGAGGCCACAGACCACACCGTTTTCTTTCCTTTCTCTTCCTGGAGCTGCTAGAGCATCAGGCACTGCCTCTGGGCTGGGACTGAAAACCGGAAGTTGGAGCATACCATTGGAGAGGGAGAATGAAAATAAATCAAAAAGAGTAAAGATGGGGAGGAAAAAACACCTTGGAGTTTGAAAGTGCAGGTTAAATGAAGCACATTATCTATATATTTCTTGCCTTTTAAGATGCCTGCAGAGATTGTGCTAGAGGAAAAAGATTTCATTTTCTGCACCATCTCAGTTGACCCTATATGGTGCACCCAATCATTTTCAGTTGGCAGGTCTGAAAGAAGGAGACTGTCTTGTTGCTGTTGGAAGCATGGACTGTAAATGGCTGGGAGTAACTGAGGTCCTGGAAAAGCTGCAAAACTTGGGAGAGCAAGAGACTGAGATCCAGGTGATCAGCTGCCAAGATACTTCAGCTTCTCTGGTAAGTAAAGGGAGACAATAGTTCACTGAAAGTCCCAGTGGTATTTAGCCACAGCAATAGCCAGACTCCAATCTTAATTAGGTTAAAGCTGTTTTAGGTCATAATCCTATATGCCAGGGCTTTCCAAACGGTGTGCTGTGACATGTTAGTGTGTCACCTGACATGTGAAGGTGTGTCGCCTACAATCTTGGAAATGTTTGTCATTATTTATAAATCGTATATTTTTAAAAATATATGAAAGGTTTTCATGAGATATGTTGTGTCCCCATACATTTTGTTATCACAATTTATGTATGTGTCTGTATCTCTTATAAGTTTGGAAAGCTCTGCTATATGCATTTATGTGGAAATAAGCCTCAATGAATGCAATAAGACTTACTTCCAAGTAGACAAAGTAACTTTGCTTTTAGTTATTAAAATTATTTTGAGATACTGTATTGTACTGTTATTCAGGAACTCTAGTACTGGACAGCAGAGTTCTATTTTTTTTTAATAATTTGTTTTGTTGAAAAAAAAGTTTGCATCTGGGAAAGTACTATCTTAAAGGTGTATTCTGCTCATCTTCTCCTCCCTTTTCCTGCCCTTTTATTTCATTCTGGAAACTGCAAATTGAATAAATGTATCTTAACAAAACTCACCAGAGTGAATTTATCACCCAATTCTTAGCGTTTAGGAAGATTGGGGGGGGGGGGGGAGCAAGAATGTACAGCAATAGCATAATACTGCAAGTTTTCAGAATTTGGGAAATAAGGAAACTATTTCATTTTTTTCCCTTCATACTAACTATATTATTACTACACAATGATGATTATTTTTGCAACGTTGATGCTAGTCATCAACCAGCCAGCTGTGGTTTGTGGGGATTTAACTCTGTGCAGAGAAGCCTTTTCGAGAAACATGGAATATTGGACAAACAACATTACAAAGCTGTTCCATTATGAGCCTTCTTCAGTCCCTAATAATAAGCAAAATTCTTGGAGTTCAGGGGTCTAAATTGGCCTGTGCCCAAGAGGGAATATAATTACTGCAGAAGAATGGTGAAGTCTGTCTCAGAAAACGATTCACACACTGTTATGTCCTTTTGTTGTCTTCCAAATTTTGTTGACCCATCATGGATGACTGATTTATTTCTTTTAATGCTCTCTCATCTCCTCCCCTCACATCTCCTGCAGCATAACAAAAGCGCAACTTATTCTGCGGGCATGCAGAAAACTTACTCTCTGATCTGTTTGGCCATGGAAGAAGATAAAATTGATAAGGCCAAGAAAACGACTCCAAAACTGTCCTTTTTGAGCTGGGGGATGAAGAATAGGCAGAAAGCAGCCAGTACGCTCTGTCTTCCTTCTGCTGCCACTGGAAGTTCCCCGACTAAGAAGAAACTCACATCTCCCTTCACGCTTCTGAGTACAGATAGCTCGTTGTACTAGAATCTGAAAAGGAGATTTTCTTTCATCTGGAAATGATGTCTCCAATGTGTGCCATAAATCTGAAACCTAAATCTTACAAATATGGAATGGCTGTGGCTTTACAATATGGCCAGTTCAAATCTGGCCTATGCCTGTGTTGACATTTATCCTTAAAAAGTCTTATGCTGTGTCTACTGAATAAGCAAGACATTATGATTGCAGCTGATCTGGGGTGTCGTCGTCTTTTGACCTCTGGAAAACAGCATGATTTTGTTTGTGACCAAATTCCTCTGAATTATCTATACGTGGTTCTGCCCTAATTATTACATTTTTAAAGAGGCTACACAGAAAGCTGTTTATAGTGAGCAATATATGCTATACTGCTGCAAAGACTATGAAGGATTGTTTATCATTGTGTCATTGACAAGCTGCGGTTCTAAATTAGGGTGCACTGAATATCCCCTCTATCCTTGCAGAAATAGGAGAACTAATTGCTGAGATGGCACAGCAGTCAGGGATACTTCACCTGTGGCTTATGTTGGTAGTGGTTACACTTAAGCCCCAAAATGTTAGGAGGGAATCAGTATATAAGGGGGTTAATTATCTGGTGGGGATTACACCTGTTGTGCTAAACTCAAATTAAGATGCTTTTAGAAATTTTGGATGGTACAGAAGACTTGTCGCTTTGCTTTCCTGTTATCTATTATTACCTGCCAGAGGGATTAACCTTTTTTGTTGCTTATTTTTGTTTTTGGTGGGCTGATTTTGCAGCACTGCTGTAACACTTAAAGGTTCTTGGGAGCCAATTTTGTGGGAGAAGCCCACACAACTAGTTTTATCAAGGCCTGCATCTAGAGATAGCAACGCAGATGCTCCTCTATTCTGGCAAGGCCAACTCCTCCAAAAAACTCTAGGTAGTTGCCATTTAAGATTTTGTACTGTGTTGGGTTGACAACCACACAGTTGTGCTAAGAGTTTTTAACATACCACCAGGTAAGCTCTCCTTCTGGGCTCACTGGGGGAGTCCCCTAAAAGCTAGCACTCACCCTTGAACATTGACTGGGATGGGCCTGCCACAGAGCAGCTTCCATGGTACTGCTAATGTGTAGAGTAGGGCGGGGAAGTTGTGGTCCTGCAGATGTTGTTGAACTCCATTTGCCATCAGCCCTAGCCAACTTGACCAATAGTGAGTGATGGGAATAATAGTTACCTAACATATGAAAGACTGGAGGCTTTCCAGAGGAGAACATGGCTAAATAGATGTTTCCATTGACCTGCTGCTAAACAGTTATTAGTCCAAATATTTCAGAATTAAGTATTGCCTTATTTACATTCTTCAGTCTCGTTCTTTACATCTGTGAAGCCAAATGGCTTACAGAACTGGGCATCTTTAGCCTGGAGAAGATTGAGAGGTGATACAATAGACATATTTAAATACTTGAAGAGATGTCGTATGGAAGATAGAGCGAGGTTGTTTTCTGCTGCTCCAGAAATAGAGCATGAACTAATGGGTTAAAATTACAAGAAAAGAGATTCTGCCTAAATATGAGGGAGGATTTTTTGGTGGTAAGAGGTGTCTGACAGAGGAATGGTCTGCCTCGTAATGGACTCCCTTTCTTTGAGGATCTTTGAACAGAAGTTGGATGGCCATCTTTAGTTGTGCATGGTAGGGTATAGGACTAGATGGCCCTTACCATACCATCCATGCTCTCATTCTGTGAAACAATCATTATTACCACAACAGCAATTGTGGTGGCATTTTAAAGCCAAAAATGTCATTCATTGCAACACTGAAATCTGGACAGTAAGGATAAGAGAGGATGTAAAAACAAAAAAACTGCATTTGGCCTAGCTCAAACTCCCTATTTTACCAAGTTTCACTTTAAACTATACCCATAATTTATAACAGCTTAAAGATCTGCCTTCATCTGAGGTTTCTGTAGCATTGGCATGCCTGAAGTCCTATTCCAAAGAGCTTTTGATGTAACTAACTATGCCTTGAGAGATATTTAGGAAGTGATCACCAACTAAAGAACCCGTCCAACTGGTAATGCGATTTTTCTGTACATTTGTTTTATTGCTGCTGGGTTTAAGTTGCAGGTTGCTAATAATGTTAGGCTAAATTGTTGTCTACAGCATACATCTCACAATGTTTGGTAGTCAAAGTATTTTTAATAGATGAAATCCTAACTGCAATTTGAAGTCATTAAGGTGAGAGAAACATCCCTTGGCCTGCAGTGGAATTGGGAGAGGCCTCACTGATAGGAATTTTTATGTAATGTTTTCAGTGGAAAGATGTTGGAATTTTGTTTGTCTGAAAGCCTGGAGTATGCAACTTTGTATGAGATTTTGTGTTTGTATATTGTAGATGTAAATACATACATTTTAAAGACTTATTTAAAAATAAGATAACTTTTGAGTGAGAAGCATTTATCTTCTACTGCAGTTACAGACAGGATGAAACAGTGCAACTTTTTGTCACTGTTGATGTTTGTTTAGAATGCAGATACAAACCAACTTGCTTCATAGCTACCCTTCTGTGAAAGGAAAATAAATCATAAATAGTTGCTGTTCTTTATCTACTATTATTGTGCAATACCTGAACTGATGCTCAGAACTGATTTTAGTGCATAATAAAACATGTAGCAAGTCACAGACTCTTGTGATTATTTTAATCTTATGTATCATCAGCAGGGTTAGATTGCTAATAGTGTCCAGTATTTTACATTTTAAAATTTATTTTCCACTTTTTGGTTGCCAGGTCCTCTAAAGGAACTCACAACATTTTAAATTTGTTAACTTATTCTTACACAGAGGCCGAGGAATCTGTGGCCTTCTGCGGACTGATGAACACCCTTCATCATTTGGCCAGGCTGGCTGGTGCTTATGGGAAATGAAGTTAAACATCTGGAGGCCTGCAGGTTTCTTGATTCCCTTCATCCTATAGCCAAAGGATAGAGAATGTTTGTTTCTCAAATGTTTTGGCTACAACTCCCCTAATTGTTTACCATCGGCCATTCTGATTGGGGCTTCTGGGAGCTGCAGGCCAAAGTTTCCTTAGCGCTTGTATTGCCTCCAAAACTGAGACATATGGGCTCAAAGGACAGGTACTCTCTGGTGCATGTCCTCCAAGACTGATTTCCCCATAGAATAATTTATTAACTGCCAGATTGAACAGAGTATGGTTTGGCGTGGTATCTAACCTGCCTGAGATCCTAGAGAGCTGCTGCCAGCCAGAGATCTTTCTTATACCAATCATCTGATCCAGGCCATGAAAATTTTTTTTGGACAACATCTCCTAGAACTGTTCCAGGCTTTGACAAGATCCTTTGTAAATGGAGAGGGTGGAATCTGATAAGAGTCAGGACATTTCACCACACCTAGCAGTGTTTTACCACTGTGGAATTGTCCTCCCCTTTAAGCTGCAAGACCAGATAACTGGGAAAGGCAAAAGATCAAGGGGCATGTATGTTGCAGGGTGCTGGGGGGTGGTATCAGAATCTATGCTTCCTCCAGCTGCATGGTTTGCTGATCAGATTTTCAGGTGTCTCCTCTTGTATGTTGCTGTTGCCTAGATCCAGACAATTGGGCAGAAACAACAGAAATCTCTTTCCACCACATTTGCTTAGTTGTCCACGTAGTCTTCACATCCACTTCTTCTCCGAAGACATTCCAAAACGAAGAAGATATATTGGCCAGAATCCTGTGGGTTAATCCCAGTTATAGATTTATTTAATTAATAGTTGAATGATGAGTCAACACATAAGTAAATCAAATTGATTCAGTGGGTTTACTCAAATAAGGACTAATGAGGATTTCTGCTATTAGGTGTTACCAGGTACATAGCCGTACCTTTCCTTTTTAAAAATTGGTTTGGTTTTTGGGTATCTATGAATTTGTTGGTTGCAGAAGGAACCATGTGGCTATTTCACAAATGCTGGTAAAGAAGACTGGGACAGATTAACAGATAAGACATTAACTACATTAGCATTAAACAGTCCTTGCTCTTAATTACTCATATTCTTGGTTTACTTAATGCATTGGAACAGGCCTGCCATTTAAAATAATTAACTGGGCAGAGGTCTTGGAATGGTAAATGAAAATGTTTAAATATACACAAAAGGCAGTAAAATCAAATAGAAGTGACATGCTAAAACAGATGATCCAGAGGGAAAGATCATAGAATGTTTACCATAAATTTAAACAATGAACACCACAGCAAGACTGCTTATTTTGCTGTTGCAAGAAGCCTTGTCAGCAGTTGCAATCTAATGATTAGAATCTTGGCTCTAGTATTTCTTATGTAATAAAGGGATCTGGAACAAACAAAATTACCCTTCCACCGTAGTCAGCATTACCCATAGAAATATGGGTCCTTCACTTTCTATTTGACCTTGAATGATTTTGCACAATTTTTTATGATTAAACTTTTTTCCCTTATTTTTTTATTAAGTAAAAAAGAAGGAAAAAACCCACAAACCAAACATACAAAACAAAAAATATATTCACACAAACATCAACAAACATCCTAACCTAGACATGACATAAAACAACTAAGAAAACATAACTAAAAACTAGTTCCTGCCCTTGTTGCAAACAGTTCATATTATTTAAGCTTTACGCCTAACTACTGAATCATTCATTTTATCCCTGTTGTTAACTGTTGCTGATCACTTATCATTTTAGTTAGTTATTTACTTAACTTCTCAAATCCATAAATCATTGTTAACTTATTCTAGATTAGTTTATACTAATGATCAGTCATGAAAAGATAATAATCATCAATGTATAAAGTAACATTTTAAAACGACAGGGTACACCTTCTAAATCTTGTTTACATTTCTCATGTAGTAATATAAATTTTAAGTTTCAAAACCTGTTATCATTAGGTTGCCTTCATTCTTTAAAAAAAAAAATCAATCAACCACTTCCATACAAAAATTCACTTTGTGTTCTACCTTTTATCCTGTACATAAGATTATCCATTTCAACAATTCTCATCAGCCTATTTAGCCATTTGCCCACTGTTGGTAGATCTAATTCCCACCCCCCCAATACTTTGCATATAACAATCTTGCTGCTAACAACATATGTTGTACCAATTTATGTTGTTTCTTATCCAATGTTGTATCTTTTCCCCAGATAACAGATACAATTCAGACTTTTTGGGTATGTGAGACTTTAAAATCTTTTACATCATTTTTTGTATTTTCATCCAGAACTGTTTAGCTTTATCGCATGTCCACCACATGTGATACAAGGAGCCAACATGGTCCTGGGACTTCTAACATTTAGCCTTTTTCTCTTTACACATCTTTGCTAATCTCTCTGGTGTAAGGTACCAACAGTACATCATCTTATTTCTTTGAGACCATAATATAGTACATTTTTAACACCCTTTGTCAATAGCTTTTCCCACTGATTCATATGTAGATTATATCCAAAATTCTTTGCCCAGTTTGTCATATATTCTTTAACTTGTTCATCTTCCATATCAAATTTCAACAAAAGCTTATACATCTTAGCAATCAAATGGTTGTCACCATAACGATATTTCCAAATAAGATTCAATCTCTTCAATCTGCTTAGCCTTCTTATCTTCTTTAAATCTTATGTATAACTATATGAAACCCATTGCAAGTTAATACCTTCCTCCTGTAATTGTTGTACTGACTTCATCTTATAATCTTGGTCCTTTTTCTCCAGTAAATCATAATATATCAACCATTTTTGGTCAGCTCTCATTTTTGTTCTATAAAAGGCCTCCTGTGGAGAAATTCACCTGGAGTTTTTGGACATAATCTCAATTTATATTTATTCCACATCTTCAAAAAGGCACATCTAATACAATGATTATTAAAAGCAACATTAACTTTAACTTACCATACCATAAATATATATGTCATCCAAATCTTAAATCATGGCCTTCTAGATTCAAAACTTTATTATCTTTCAACATAATCCATTTTTTAAATCCACATCATATAAGAAGCAGCAAAGTAAGTTTTCCATTTCAGCAAATGAAGGCCTCCTCATTCTCGTCTTGCATATCTCTGTCTCTTGCTCTAGGTTTTTTACCTCCCCAACACCAGCTGCAACATTTTATTCCCACCCTCAAAAGAGTTTCCTTTTAATTTTGAGACAAATCAGAGCAAAAATATATCCTGTTCTCCTTCTTTCTTTTTATTTAGAGTTATAGTACATTAGGACATCATTGAAATGGCTCTTTTATATTATAACTCTAGCAAAAAAAAAAAAAGATGGGGGGGGGATTTGCCAAAGAACCACATTAGCAAATCACTGCCCTCTTAAAGTCCTTTGGAAGAGTCCTAATATAGATCCAAGAAATCACTACAAACTGTTCCCAAAAAGAATGGAATGAACAGAGGTGACAAATAGATCCAAGAAATCACTACAAACTGTTCTCCAAAAGAATGGAATGAATGAACAGAGGTGACAATCATCAAAACCTAAGTTAAAACTATGAGAACCCATATGCCTTTAGATCACTCTGGAAGAGCCTTATAGTTTACTTTTCTTCCATGATCATTAACGAGAGGGAAAATAACAGAAAAAACAAAATAGTTTGAGGAGTGTGGAGAAGGACATAATTGTGGCCACCACATGCCTTCTATGGCCTAGATTTTGGCAGAGCCTAAGTGTCAGATTCTTCCTTCCCCTGGAAGGTTAGATGACACTGTTAGTAAAGGCAACAACTCACCTCTTCCCCTTGTGTCACACTAGGAAGCTGCCAAGGCAGAAGAGGGAACATACCCATACCATCTCCCCTTTTCTTCCTTCTCCTCTGTCTAATTGATAGTTTTTTAAAACAACATTCATTTTGAGAGGGTAGACTGAAGAAACACAGACTTTGCGATCTTCTGCAGAGAGTCTGCAGTAAACAATGTGAAAAAGCTTAAGCTGGGAAAGAATGGGATACTCTTCAGCCAATCGTCCTCTAGTTGTGTGTGGTTGCCTGCAAAAGGCAAAGTAACAGCAGCTGCCTCTAGAATCCCTTACTGAACAGCAAAACAAAGAGCAATTGGGAAAGCCAATTAGCCTGCCTCACCTGCTGTACTCAGCATGGTACGAATGCTATAGAGGTATAAGTTTGCAGAAGCCTCAAAATGTTTTTGTTTACTTATTTACCTGACTTGGTAAGTGTGGAGAAGCATACTGTTAGTTTTGAATAAAAACTTCAGTGAAACATATTGAGCTGCTCTTCTTTTAGGTAGTATACAAACTTGTCTCTACTCTTTCCATATTATTTCTGCCTCTAGTACCTTATTTTCTGTTAAAGAAGTAACTTTTTAAACTGAGGTAGACGTATATTCTTCTTTCAGTGTAAGATCTATGACCTTGCTGAAGCAGAGATTAATGAAATGCAATAAGTACAGTACATATTTCAGAAGCATTTAAGGGCTGTTTTAGATGTAATGACCATACAAGAATGCTAGAAGATGCACTACTGCTGCCCCTATTGATTGGTTATCTTTGGCCAAAATGCAGGGGAAACACTTCTTACTGTTTATTCCTATGCACAATATACATCTCAAGATTCCTACAGCCATTTTACAGTCAGGTATTTGTGTATACATATGTACACAGTGATTTGACAATGAAATGCCCTTTTTAAAGATTTGCATGTGATGTTTGAAGCAGTGAAGATTTATTTCAGACCAGGTAAACATGTTATTTATACATGATTCACAATATGCCTTTGATTCTTATATGCATATTTCGCACCTCAACAATGACTACTGAAAGGCCCAACAGAAACTTACAGTAGACTAAGGATCAAGATCATATGGCTGTACATTTACACAACTATTAATTGTTTAGCAGCATTCAAAAATGTATAACCATCCTTTCACATAAATGTTTAAAGCAGGGAATTTTGAAGTTAAAGACTGTACTTCTTACAGGACATATTGCTTTGGCTCTGTTACAGGGGACACTGCAGCCAATTCTCTTCAGAGATGTGCAACAATTACCTTTCTGTATTATCAATGAAAGGACTACCATGTGCTCTTTTGTGATGGTAGTAAGTCCACAATGTCAAATCTGCACAGAACACATATACAGTTGAGCAGGCAGTTTACTTTGCTGATCAGGCACAATTTGAGATCCTCCACAAGTGTTTTAGAAGAAATCCAATTATTTTTCGAAAAGGAGTCAATTAAGAAGTCATCTCATCTCGGAGCTGCCCCTTCCAAGGTGCTTGTCTCTGATGCCAATAAGCTGAGATTACTTTGTTTGCGTGAAAAAGGCATGAATTTGCTGTGCCAGAGAGGGTCCAACCACCTGTTCAAGCTCTGGAACAGATGCATTACAGAGCTGATGGAGGTTTCCAAACTGTTCCAGAAGAAGCAAAGCTTTTGTTTTTCCAACTCCTGGAATCTGCTGAACTGTTTGGAATATAGAAGCCTCTAAGAGCTTGGGACTCTTCTTAATAAGGAAAGGGTTGCTTCCTCGATCTTTCATTTGCTCACACATCTGAAACAGAATATAAAGTGTACTCTGAGCACCCTCTAGTGGATACCAACTACCTCACTGGTTTTCGAGAATACAACAACAGTGTTTTCAGAATTACTTTGCTTGGTCAAACCAGGTTCCACCTCCATCACCAAGTAACCATATAAACAAATATAACAGCTGCCTGCTCAGACAGAGCTTTGGTCTTATAAGCTGATTGTTGTCTACACCAGAGATGGAGAATATGGATCCTCCAGATAATTCTAGACTCCAGTTCCTATCAATAGCAGCCAGCAGTGCCATGATCAAGAACAATGGGAATGGTACTCCAACATCTTCCAGATAGTGGGAAGCTCCTGCTTGGCAATCCAATTAAAACACTATTTTTATAACATTTAACTTAAAACACAATTAAAAACAATTACATATTAAAAAAATAGCAGAGCATAACATTAATATAACAGGACACCAAAAAAATGTATAATTAATTTTTTTTTAAAAATTAAAATTTAAAAAACAATTAACTTAGCTACCAAATAAGAACACCAGTAATTTAAAACTGTATATAATCATTTAAAAAGCACAATAAAGATAAAAATGTTGCATACATATCCCATTAAAAACCTTCAGTATACTCAAATAATCACCAAATGGCTGTTTAAATAAAAAGGTCTCTACCTGCCAATAAAAGTAGAGGAGGACAGACTCATATGTATCTGAGTGCTCAAAACTGTATATAATACTAATCCCGAGTTGCCATAAGTTAAAGTTGACCTGACGCCAGTTAACAACAAATGTTGACAAGTTCTGGTGCTCAGTGTGCCAGACGGTAATATCTGCTGGTAGACCTGTTCTCCACCAGCTAGTTGGATCTTCCTTTAAAGCCATTTGAACTGGAGCAGCAATATTCTGTAAGGGTGAGTTTGGGCTCTCTGAGTTATCCCCCCCCCCACCAGCTTTCAGCTTCTGGTCATTGCTGGTTTCAGCTCTGTATCACAAGAAACCATACACCACAGGGAACTCCAGCTTTGTAGGTTTCTTCTCTGGATTATGCTGGTCAGAGGACTCCAGGAGATAAAGTGCCCCAAAGTAACTTTTCTAACCTCTGTTCTATTGTCAACAAGGAAAAACAAGGACCAGTAACTTGAAAATGTTTCACACCCTCTGGAGCCAAAGCTTTAAAAAAAATGGCAACACAACCCTGAATTTATTGAAAGGTTCACCAGGTTAGTTCTTTATCTATTCATTTCATTTTACTCCCATGTTCTTCATGATCCAGCCAAACCAGCACAAATTCTGATCAACAGTCATTTTAACAGTACAGTAGCTTTAGAAGTTACTTACTAGTTGGATAATAAGCTGTGCTGCTTCTCCCTGGTTGGCTACTGGAAGTAACGTCATTCCAAGTTCCAGGACGACAAATTTCTGGAGTGCTGGGAAGTACTGATCACTTAACAGGGTTTTTTCAACTATAACAATTCCCTGAAGATTGCAAGCCTTGAACAATGAAGAATTAACAGCAATAAACTAAAAATGGTGCTTCTTGAAAAAAGTGTGTTTCCAATATTTTTGTTTTATAGAAGACTGAAGGTTCTTCACATTATACTGGTCAATTTTTATCTAGCCAGAGTTCCCTAGAACAGAGCTACTCAAGGTGGTGTTCCTTTGACCACTGTTGGTCTCCAAGACATTGGCTACTAGTCGCTGGTAAGTTTCCAGGAAAGAAAGAAAAAATTCTACCCAATGGGCACAAATTTAGTGCCAGTCCCTGACACATGGGGGGAGGGATCTGTTGGACTCCCAACTCAGATAGTCTGAGAAGCATTGCCTTCAAGTTTACCTTTTTGGTGACCTGAACTTCCAAGGTTCTAAGCAACTGCAATGTCAAGCAAGCAGACCAGTATCAACATTGCCCTTACGAATATCTTAAGCTTTCAACTTTCTGAACACACACACGCACACACAGGAATCAACAGGTGGCTTCACAATACCTGCAATATATTTATTATGTAAACCAATTAGCTTATGCAGTTACATGCTCCTTATAAAGGTTCATTATATCATATATAACTTTTCATACATATTACATAGTTTAAACATCTCTCTTCTTATAAGCAAAGTATTTCACACTTACAAGTCACACTTTTTTGTAACACCTGACATAATACATTTTAATTGTAGGGAATTTCTTTCTTACACCATGTATTTACAGTACATCTGTAGCACATATCATCTACAAGGCATCATACACTTCATATTTCACCTGTTGAGGAACTGTAATTCCGATTCAGAGCATTTCAAATATAGTGTATTAATTCAGCACAGCTATAATCATTCGTTCAGAGAATATTTCTAACAGTAATCTTTAAACTGGCCTTTTAATCAGACCATTGTAAATTCGAAATGTCCTAACCCCATCTGTGGGACTGCAATCAACCAACATCTTCCCAAGGGAACTAACTGACCCTTCATTGCCCCAGTCAGGCAGGTTTATATTCCTTCAGCTTTCCCCAACAGCAGCTAATGCTCTTTTCTCTACTTTTTTGTTAAACCATAAAAGCTTCTGACTGGTGTTGGAAAGATGCTATCTACTAGTTCCTGAGTTCTCTATGAATTTCAGACAAGGGCCTCAGATTCTATTGATGATTTATGTCACTTTCTCCCTTCTATTTTTCCTAAAGGACTCACTGAGTCATTCAAATTTTTTCTTTTCTCTGTCCGTATATTTTATCCATATATTTTATCTGTCCATTACTTTTAGCTATGAATCCAGAAGAAGTCTTAAACTGGTACATGTAATATTTATGCTGTTTTTTTACGCAGACCTTAGAATCATAGAATCATAGAAATGTAGAGTTGGAAGAGACCACACGGGCCATCCAGTCCAACCCCCTGCCATGCAGGAACACCCTCAAAGCACTCCCGACAGATGGCCATCCAGCCTCTGCTTAAAAACTTCCAAAGAAGGAGACTCCACCACACTCCGAGGCAGCATATTCCACTGTCGGACAGCCCTGACTGTCAGGAAGTTCTTCCTGAGGTTCAGGTGGAATCTCCTTTCCTGCAGCTTGAATCCATTGAATCCACCTTCAACCTTTTAAGTCATAATGAGAAAGAAGTATCTTTTAGATTTGAGATTTGAAAGGATAGAGAACAAAATGTGGAAGGAATATTATTATTGGCCAGTGAATTTCTACTTGATTCTGATCTTACAGCATATATTCCTAATTTATTCTACTATTAGAAAAAATACGCTTCTAATCCTGCTCCTCTGCCCAAATGGTACAAGATACACAGAAGGCTCAAACTAAAGATCTATTGAGTCTAGTATCCTGTTTCTAGACAATGATGACCAGATGCCTCTTATTAAAAATAGAAGAGCAGCCTTGATTGATCAAACTAAACAACTACCTAGTCCAGGATTTTGTTCATCCACTGGCAAATTAGACATCCACCTGGCATGTCCACACAAGTTTAAACAGATGAAGCCTTTGCTGATATGGAGATAGTAAAAAAAAAAAAATTCACCTGCTATATTTCTGTGAGTCACACTACTGTTAAGGGACATGAATACTTTTGAAAAGATAAAATGTTGGGGAAGGGGAAAGTCCAGAATTTTCTGACTTGTGATAAAGTTAAACCCTATATGCAGGGTTGTTTTCAAGATGTAACCTGAACTTCAAAGGTAGATCATTGTGATCATCTGCTGAACTTAAGTTTATGCTGGACAATTGATATTTATACCACATGTGTTAAATTTCTTATTTATTACCAGTTTTGTAAATGGCAAGTGTTCATAAAACAATAATCACTATTAAAATCTCATCCTCATATGCATACATACTTGAATTTCTAAGATTAATGTCCTTGCATCTAAGGAAGTAGACTATATAGAAAAGCTCATAGTATAATGAATCTGTTTATCTTTCAGGCTCCATGATTCTTTCCTGGATATTTTTGTCATTAATGTTATTATTTATATAATCCATAATTTATATAATCTATAATGTGCATGATTCTCTACAGAGTGCAAGGGAACAGGTCTTTACCTCTGACCTGCGGTAAAACTAGTTCTACTTTCTTGCGAATATGATTTCTTCTACAAATTAAGAGATAAACTAAAAATACTTACTTGGCTGAAGGGTGGGGTATAAATACTCTTAAATAATACTTCACACAATACTTACATTTCTAAAACACACAAGCCTTCTTTTGAAGCCATTCCCTGCTACAAGGTCTGCTTCAGAAATATACAGAACACAGGATCTGTTTGAAAGATGGAAGTCCACAATGCCCAGGCCATCTTCTAGAATGAGCTTAACTTTCCCTTGAAATGAAAGGACCAAAAAGATTTTGATAGTAGCAGAATTACAGCAAGCAACTTAATATCATAGAACCATAGAGCTGGAAGAGACCACAATGGCCATCAAATCCAACCCCTTGCCATATGAATTTGAGTAAAATGTTGTCTAACAATTCAACATTTGTTTGAAAGGAAATCCAACTATTTTAATAAGGTTCACTTCTAAGTATGTTGAAGACAACCTTCTCTTGTGTAAGTGTGGATATAAAAAGAAAATGTCATGCTTTAAAAATCTGGCTTACTTTATTGTTTTCTTTACATCATGGAAATCTATTTGTTAGGGATAATAATGATAACAAAAAAATCGATTGTAAAAATAATACACAGTTCCGTGAAAATCGCTGTTCAGATTATTGTAGCTCAGATTACTAAACCAAGATATAAATAAGGCTTGTGGCCACGCACGCAGCATCCTTGCCTGTGTAAGCAAGCAAACCAGGAAATCTCCCATTAACTACAGATTTCCATTTTGTCTGAACCAGGAAACTATGGGAAATGCTTTCAGAAGAAGTCAATGTATTTTAACCCACTGAGGCTGATTCATTATTCCCCCTTGTTTTGAAACCATTAACCACAGTTTCCTGGTTAACAGTAATCAATGGAATGAGAAAGTAGACATAATCATCCAAACACAACTAATATCCCCACCTAACAGCAATCAGGTATATAGCTTGGAAGTACTCCCACCCCCCTCTTTGTCACTGAAGAGTCAAGAGGACTCCACTGCCAGAAGTGTTTGAGTGGATTTGATTGGTCCAGCAGTCCAGGCTGTTCTTGGACAGAGATAAGTTAGTTATAGAACTTTATGTAATGGTCACCTCCCCATTAGACTGCTATAATGTAGTGAATCTAGGGTTGACCTTGAAGATGACTCAAAGGCTGCAGCTAGTGTAAAATGCAGCAATTAGATTGCTGGCCAGAGTGCCAGATAGACATCATATAACGCTGGTCTTAAATGAATTTCACCAGCTGTTCATACACATCTGATCTGAACTCAATTAAATGGACTAGGACTTTGATAGAAGAAGGAGCATGTCTCTGTCTCTATACCTTCTCTGCTGTGGCACCTTGCATTTGGAATACCCTCCCTTTGGAGGTCCCATCAGTGCTTCATGCTGCCACCATGTTAAAATACGACTGTTTATTACAGCCTTTGGGATCTAGTGGGTTTCTTCCAGCATGTATGTACACATGGTTTTAACCTATTTTAACTTTTTAAATTGCTCAACATGCTTTATTTATATAAGATTTGATTGTTTTTAATTTTAAACTATTTTAAAATGGTAAACAGATTTTATTTGTATGCCATCCTGAAATTCCGTAAAATGGCAAAGGGTATAATTATTTTAACAATAACAGCAACAAGGTAGAGCCGGAGGAATTCTGTTCTTCCAAGCTAGTATTTTATGATAAGATAGAGACCTTCGGAGTATCTATTCCATTCAGGAGTATCTTTAAAACATCCCAAAATTTTCAGGTGTAACACTAAATGTGGCTTTGTTTCATAACTGGATTGGAATGAAAGGTACTAACAATCTAATAGTTGGGACCAAAGATCAGCTTCCTGAAGCATCAAACCAGCAGCTTATTTCTTTTGCAGTATGGAAATTATGCATTTTCAGCATTTTTTTCTCATTCATTTACCTTGTATGCCCTGGGCAATCTGTGAGCCTTTCCATTTCTCATGGCCAATCACATGCCCATAAGGAACACTTACAGCTCCTGCATGGATAGGAGTGGTTTTCTTTGCCATTACTGAACTGTCTTTGCTTTCTAAGCAAGAGTCATGGTCTGGAAGTGAAAAAGAAGCCAAAGCATATTATTCTGGAAATGAAGAAACATTCTCTCCCTCCAACAGTTTGGTCAGAAGACGAAAAAAGAGTTCTTCGGACCATGTCTTCCACATGGAAATAATAAAACAGCAATATTTTAAATAGGTATTAAGAAAACCTGAATGCTCAATAACTTTTTGATGCAAGTACTTTTCCTCTCATGAGCATAGTAGTAAGCAAACTTTTGAAGGTTATGGCCACAGAGATTTTGGTGAGGACAGACTCTAGATTCCATCCCCATTTGCCCTCATGTGTATATTTGGGAATGTTCTACAGCAGTGATTTTCAACCTTTGGCCCTCCAGATGCTTGAATTTCACTTCCTTTAATCTCTGACTACGAGATATGCTGGTTTTGGTTGAAGTCCAAAACAACTGGAAGACCAAAATACTGTTTTAATAAGTTTAACAGAATAAATGCCAAAGAAAATATGCATGACTGCAGCCTTACTTGCTCCCTAATTTACTCAGATAAAAAAAAATAGCATCAAAACACAGAAATTATTAATCACTCCAAAATCAAAATTTCCACAGCCAAATATACCCCCTCCCATTCTTTTTTATGCAAGGGACATTATTAACTACCACTGTTTGCATTTTCTGTATTTCAGTTTCCCCTAACCCCCCTGTTTATAATCCCCCACTAATGCATATATGAATACATATATAAATACCTAACTCAGGACAATACTACTTGCATTGAAGAAGTGAAGCACAGTCAACAACCATGAAAGAAAGGGATTCTACTCTAGGTGATCCTACTGTAGCTGTTTGTGCTCACCTACAACAGGCCAGGTAAACAGCTGCCGCCAGAAATCACTTACCTAGCATGGGAGAAGAGCAAACCAGAAAGAAAAGAGGAAGCAGGTTAGCCTGCCTCACTAGCTATCCTGCCATGTTGAAAAAGCATAGAGCTACAAATTTTGCAACCAAAATAGAAATCATTAATGGAGGCTTTTGAAAGGGAAAAAAAAATTATCCCAGGATGCACTTCGGAAGAAGTTTTCGAATGGTTTCCAGAAGATTCCAAATGTTTTTGTTTACTTCTGCAAGGTTCACCTGACCTGGTGGTTTCATTTCATATGTGCATAATGTTAGTTTTAAATTAAAAGTTTGCTGAAAAACATTGAATTACTCTTCCTTTTTGTGGTACAGGCCCCATGCCTATTTTTTTCATGTTATTTCTACGTCTGGTTCTAAAGTTCTTGTTAAGAAGTCCAGAAAGACATCTACTTCTTTAACTGAGGTAGACTTGCATTTGAAAAACATTTTCAATTAATCAAAAAAAACCCCACTCAACAGACAAACCTTTCATAAAAGCAGTCAAACAAAGGCTTTCTGCACATAGTTTCCCCAAAGTTCCAACCAGTAAAACCCCGACATCCCGCCATACGGAAGATACTTCCCGCCCACTAAAGCGGCGCCCCAACCGTCGCTCGACCAGACTCACCTCCGCGGAACAAGCTCCCTACTTTCCGCCAGCCCGCGCGCCCCGTCCATCGACCAATCACAATCCAAACCTCCCACCCTCCTCCCACCTGCTGGGGGCGGGTATAGGAAAAGGGGCGGGGCTTACTGGAAACGGCTGCCGGTTGCTACGATGAAGGAGAAACCAGTAAGGCGAGTAGCGATTGGAGAAGGTGGTTGGCTGTAGCCAATCGGCTTGCGGTTTGTTTCGTTGCGGTTGCGAAGAGGAAAGCGTCTGTGTTTTCTTTGGGCGGGGGGGGGGAGTTGTTGGGGTTGATGCTCGACTCCTCCCCGCGGTCCCCGCCCGCGCTTTTGCGTTCTTCTTCCTTGGCTACCATGGCATTTTATTTCAGGAGAGGCCGCAGGGGCCAGTTTGTGAGTATTCCTTCCGGAAAGTCGCGGTGGTGATGAGTAGTCATCCTTTGTTTCCCCGTCGACCCACCTGCCGAGGAGAGCCGGGGCGGTTGCCGTGGCCACTGGGCCGCTCGATGCGCCGCGCATCAGGGGAGGGATTCGGTTAGGATGAGGGGATGACTTCTTTCAAAGGAAAAAAAAAAACCGACAAGTTCTCAGGATGCATTACGAATAAGTGCAGCTCAGTTTCGAGAGAATTTCCCCATTTTTACCGGGCCTGAAGGGCCAAAGGTAAGCACACGGTGGCTTTCCAGATTGAGGATGGCCGTCCTCGCTACCTGTGGCTGCGCGACTCGGGCTGACGCGAGTTGCAGCCTAACAACAGGTGGAAAGCTGCCAGCTCTCTCCGACCGTTTCCGCACTAGCCTGTTAAGGCGCTGTTATTCCACTTTCAACATCCTATGGAATCCTATGGCCTTTGAGGCCCCTCCCTAAACTGCAAACCCCAGGATTCCATAGGACGTTGAAAGTGGAATAATAGCGCTATAAGAGTCTAGTGTGGAAATGGCCTTCCTCTCCTTCAGAATGGCTGCTTGTCTGGTCCACAAAAGCTTTGGAGCACCAGTAGAATTATTTCCTACCCACCATGCCGTACAGTTTACAAACCCACTTGGCAGTGGATTCAGTCGGGTCTGGTTTTTTTTAATCCCTTCGTATATTTAAAGTACCTTTTGGGATGCTATTCCTGCTTTCCAAAACTGTCCCCACTGAATGTATTAAAGAGAGTCCAGATCTTACACTGCACATGCTTACTTCAGAGGAAGCCCCACTGTATTCTACGGGGCTTATTTTGAAGAAAGCATGCACAGGATTGCACCCTTAATTCCAAAAATAGATTACTACTGGTGATTAATGTACCAAAGTATGGAGCTCTGGTATTTCTACTGCTATCACCAGGGGGCATTTTCTAGTAATGAATATTGATAATGGAATGGGGAGGAATCCAAAGCATCTGTTCACCCAGGAATCTCTGATCATGATCTGCCATTCTGTGAAAGCAAGGAGATTTGGGTTCTTTTCATACCAGGATTCTGGTATACTGCATGGCAGTCTGCTTTTTTCAGACTGGGGAGAGTACTTAAAGCAGTTTGTGACATGGAAATAGATTTCACTATTTAAGAGTGGTTGATACAGATGCCTTCTTTTAGCTCAAGTAGGTGTTTGGATCCTAATTCTAGAAACTGAATTTTCATATTTTCAGTTTGGGGTTGTTTTTTTTTAAGCCCTAACTATCTGTATTCTTTTGTGGAGCTGCTGTATTCTACAGATTGCTCAATTAGTGGGATTTATGTTGATTCTTAACCAGTTATGTAAAGACTGGCTCAGGAGTTATATTTCTGGTAATAGCAATCTGCAGTTAATATTTTGTTGAAATCAGATTTTTTCCATAAAAGAGACAGAGGAATCCTGTAGCCCTCTAGATACTGACCTGTAGTTGCAGCATTCTTCACTGTTGGATATGACCAGGGCTGCTGGGACTTGCAGTTCAACAACATCTGGAGGGCTGCATGAGTCCCATTCCTACCATAAAGAATTAAGATCAAAGAATTTACATTTTTAAAATTGAATATTATTCAACATGTCCAAATTTAAGGATTTGGTGCATCCGTACGTGAATGCTTAGAATACTGAACTGTTATTGAAGAGACATCAAGCAGTACTGACAAGCTGCTAGGAAAATGGAGCAGAGTGTAAATCTTACTGGCTAAAGGGATCTGGAATGTCTTAGTGTAATGAATGTTGGTGACACTAAAATCATATGTATAGTTAGATTCATTTGGGCCTGTTGCATACATTAACTTGCATGTTAATGTTCTTCCATATTGTGTTATTTTCTTAGTCCTTGTGCATGCATAGTCTTGTGTTTCTCCATTCTGTTAGTTCATTCATTGCCAACTAACTTTATTTTAAATTGTCTAGAAACATATAGCTCATGGCCTGATCCCTGCAGCCACCATAGCTCCTAAACCTGCTGTCCCCCGCACCCCTCCCCCTCGTAGTCCAAACCCTTCTCCAGAAAGGCCCAGGTAGGTTATAATGTTTTTCATCTCTTGATTACCAGTTATTACATGGAATTAAAACTATTACAGACCTGAATATTTGGAGGAGAAATTCATGACTTTTATGTGTATTATTTATGTATTAATTTAAAATTCCCTTGTGTGAATGCCTAGAAGAATCTGTTGAGCAACAAAAAGAGCAATAGTCAAAACAGTAGGTTTCCAGCTCAACTGTAGATGTGTTATTTTTGAACTAAGAAAAACATTTACAGTGGCGCCTCCCTTACTGCAACCTCTGCATACACGAATGTGAGTTGCACAAAAAGCATTGCGTCCCTTTATAGTCAATGGATGTAGTAGGCTGTGCTTTGTGTTTTTGTTTTACGCAGGGATTCCTGGTATGGAACCACTGCATATATGGAGGACACACTGTACTCTTCTTTCACCCATGAGCTGGCTGACAGATATTTCACACTGATGTGATTGTATTAGTTACACAAGAAGCTCTTGAGAGTGTGTGGATCCCACCATGGTGATTGCACTTCTAAGAACCACCCGTGTGTGTTCGATCTTAAACACTCTTTGTAGGGTATGTTGACAGGGTCAACACTGGCTATACCTCCTCCAAATTCTCTGCATAGCTGTTGTACGTATGATTGCTGCTTCTTTAACTCTTAGAGACTACACAAATATAATGCTAGCAGTAGACTATGTTAAATAACATATGGAATACAGTTTACCAAGGAACTAGTCATAACTGATAACACAATCCAGCCTCACAAGCTCTCCCTTTCCCAAATCTTCTCCTCCTTTGTTTTTTCCAGAAATTAATTTTAACAGATTTCCCTTATGTCATCCTTACAGCACATTCCATAGTTCTGTTGTCATGCTCAATAGCCATACCCCCCACCCCACCCCGCAGCATCAGACATGTATTAGACATCACTCTATATGCATAGAGCTCCTTTATGCAAACCAAGAGACTGAGACTGTCAGGCTCTCTCTGTTATGAAGGAGTTATAAGAGTATATTCTGGTATGTACATAGACCTCCCTTTTACGTGCACCAAATGGTAACATGAGAGAAGTGTGTGGGGGGGTTCATAGTGTTGTACCTATGAACCAGTGTGGTGTAGGAGTTTTGGTGCTGGACTACGACTTTGGAGATCTGGGTTCAAATCCCCATTCAGCCATGGAAACCCACTGGCTGACCCTGGGCAAGTCACATTCTCTCAGCCTCAGAGGAAGGCAATGACAAACCTCCTCTGAACAAATCTTATCAAGAAAACCTCATTATAGGAGATTTGAACCCTGGTCTCAAGAGCCATAGTCCAGTGTACAAACCACTATACCAGCTTTCAAAAGCATTTTTACTTGCCCCATGTTAAAGAAACTAATAAGAATTTGTTATATATCACTCTGGCCTGGTTCAGATATAGCGATTGTAATTTATTTAACTATTTTTTTGTTACGGCCAAAATTTTACTCTTGGATCACAACCCAGGTTATGAGAACAACATCTAATCCTTTTTTTTTTAAATCCTGATTTATAACTTTCAGATTCTACTATGGTTTCCCTGTTCAGATGTTACATAATACTTTAGGATAACAAAGTCTGGAAGTCTGTGTTGTGACATGTGCGAGAAAAGAAAAAGAGAGTTTTCAGGAGTGTAGTTCTCATTCTTGGTCTACTTAATTATAATTTATTAGACAATGGCAGTTGTGTCTGAGCAGCCTCTGGTTAAAGCATGACCTGAATTTGGGTTTTGTTGTGATTTTGTAATCAACAGTTGAACTTGTTAATGGTTGCTACCCAGAGTCCAGAATCAGACATGCATGGGTTATGTATGATGCAAAGCCCATTTTTTTCATGTGGTCTTTCTTCACTGTGTTTTCTTACTTTTCCTGTGGCATAGCAAACAGTGGGAAACCCCCAGTGTTTGCATGAAGCTTGGTATACTCATAGAAGTTGCCAGATTGTATCTCAGTGCTACAGTTCAGAGCTCCCATGTACATTGGCATAGCTTGGTATAAAAAAGATCAGTGAATGTATTCAGAACTCTCTTCCCATGAGCTGACAAAAGGAGTGCTTTGTTATATATATGAGCCAACTGTACAACTTTATAGTTATTTAAGCTTCTGACAATTAAAGGGGTATTAGTCCTCCCACTAAAAGTTTTGATAGGTGGAAAATGCTTCAAATAAGTAATTATAAAGTTTATATTTAATAGGTCTGCTTTGGCAGCAGCTATTCTTGTGACTACTCTGACTGGGCGGACTGTTGCCATCCCTCAGCCTCGTCAGCGTTCTTTTTCTGAAAGTGATGCCAGCAGTTTGCAGGATCGAGAAAATTATGGTCAGCCTTATGCTACAGTCACCGAACTGCGAATGGGGTAGGATTTGTTACACATTTTGACATACCCTGTCAAGAGTTTCTATATTAGAACTGTTGAAAAAGAACACTCTTTGTCTTTAGGAACCAGAGTCTAAGAACTCAACCTTATGGCTTATTTCAGATATAATGAAAAATGTGAGTGATTCTGCACTCTTCTTCCTCTTTCATATGCCCAAGGAGGAGATCAAAAACATCTGCTTTCAGTTTTAAACGTGCTACAGTTCTTCAGAGCTGCTGAGGAGATGGAGCAACTGGGTTACTTTATCCTGTGTTTTTATACATTAAGACCCCCCCTCAGGTCCTGTGTATGCCAATGGTCTTTTCTCCAACCCTACTATATTACTCACCAGAGCCCTTCACCTGCATGGATCTTTGTATTGAGCAGTATTAGAACCCACACGTATCATTTGTTTTGTACCTCATGCGCATTCTGGATAGCTCTGTTCTTCAACTCAAGAAACTGTATTTATTTAAAGTATGGTTTGAATACATAGCATAAGTAAGTCATGGTTCCTCCTGTTCGGATGCTACATGAAATATAGTCAGTATATAAAAAAAAGAAAGCAGAAGCTTTTGACTTCCAAGATGTGCAAGAGCAAGAGAGAGAAGAGAAGCATAGGTACACAAATTCAAACCTGATACAGGTATATACATAATGGGAGATCATGGTTTCATGATAGGTTGGAACAAAGCCATGATAGATTACAACAAAGTGACAGTGGATGTTTTGAATACTTACTGGAACTGGACCTCTTTACACATTATGTACACATTTTCAATTCATGTTGATAGTTGTTGCTATAGAATCCAGAAATAGTTTCCCTGATAAAAGTCCATTTAGATGTTGGGTGAATACTTATGTAAAACAGAAATCATGGTAGTTTGTGCAATCTGTCTCCAGTTTAGAGGCAGCCTATATTTTTAGAAGCCATACTTGTTATTTGGAGATGTCACAGCAATGACAGTTTTCCTAAACTAGGAAACAAGGAAAGGATTGGAGAACAGGAATGGAAGGGTGTGCAGAACACTCAAACCTGCATTGGGCTCTTATGCTCCAACCAGTATTTCACTGTTCTTTGTGAACTGGGAAGCTGATATTCTAAAAAGTCCTTATGTTACTTTCTGATGCAAGCACGGGCAAAACAACATTGCCAGAAACAAAACAACCAACAAATTGCATTTGCAGGAATAGTGTGATCCTAGTTTGAATGTCACCTCATATCAGATCTTAGGTTCAGACATGTAGATTATTGTGTTTTCAAATCATCACCAAACATGAATTCATATGGCTGTTTCAATAATATTATATGAGCATGGAAGGGAAATAAAGATACTTTTCTTTTTTAGCTCTTTTCATGTTGTTTTGTTTCTCTAAATCAAATGTTTCAGCAGTGTGCATGACTCATTAGAATTAATGTGCTTCCTGCTTGCAGTCCAAACTGGAAGAGTGATGCTGATGAAAGGAGTGCTGTGCAGTCTTTTGAAGTATCTGGCAGTTGCTGTGATGATGAAGACATGGATACATACCCATCAGACCCAGAAAAAGAACCAGATCCAGTCTATCAGGTTATTGATACAACAGAAAGAATTAGTAGTGAGGCATTGTATGCAATTCCACACAAAGTTAAAAAGGTAGGCTTTCAGGTGTATATTTTTTGTCACCTCAAATTGTAAAAATTGAAAATTCTTATAATTTGCAGCTGTGAAGTTAAAGCATTATCTGTCCTTGATTTTGTTATTTTCAACTTACAACAATAACAATAGTCTTTTGGTAAATTTAAGATTAATCATTTTTGTTTTGGTAGATTGTAGTTCTAGTTGGCAGCTGGATATATGCTGGCAGTCAAACTCTGCCAAGACAGCAAGGTCCAGCAAGTTTCTTGCTTGTCTTGCAGACAGTTTCATGGTCCAGAAGGTGGAAGAGGCCACAAGGGGATCAAATATTCTAGATCTGATCCTGACCAACAGGGATGACCTTGTTAATGAGGTAGAAGTGGTTGGATCTTAAGGGGGGAGTGACCACGCCCTATTGGAATTTGGCATTCAGTGGGAAGGAGAAGATAAGTGTAGCCAGACAGTCATCTTAGATTTTAAAAAAGCGGACTTCTGTAAACTTAAGGAGCTGCTGGCTGGAATTCCGTGGTCAAGAATAGTGAAAGGGAAAGGAGTTCAGGAGGCATGGGAGTTCCTTAAAAGGGAGCTACTGAAGGCACAGTCTAAAACTGTGCCAATAAGGAGGAAAAATGGAAGACATCTGAAGAAACCAGAATGGTTGACTAAAGAACTCTCAGCTGAGCTAAGTGTTAAGAGGAACATGTACAGGAAATGGAAGAAGGGGGAAACCACCAAAGAAGAATTTCAGCAAGTAGCTAGGAGATGTAGGGAGGAGGTCAGAAAGGCTAAAGCACAGAACGAACTTAGGCTGGCCAGAGACATCAAAAACAATAAAAAGGGCTTTTTTAAATATGTCCGTAGCAAAAGGAAAAAGAAGGAGACGATAGGGTCGCTGCGCAGAGAAGATGGCGAATTACTAACAGGGGGAAGAGAAACGGCAGAACTACTTAACACCTTCTTTGCCTCAGTTTTTTCCCAGAAGGATACAAGCACTCAACCTGGTGGTTGGGGAGCAGGTGAGGAATCAGGGGAAATGGGGCACAGAATAGGTAGAGAGGTGGTACAAGAATACCTGGCCACACTGGATGAATTCAAGTCTCCAGGGCCAGATGAATTGCATCCTAGGATATTAAAAGAACTGGCAGAGGTCATTTCGGAAGCGCTTGCTATAATCTTTGAGAAATCTTGGAGGACAGGAGAAGTTTCAGCAGACTGGAAGAGGGCAAATGTTGTCCCCATCTTCAAGAAGGGAAAAAAGGGGGACCCAAATAATTATCGCCCAGTCAGGCTGACGTCAGTACCCGGAAAGATCCTGGAGCAGATCATTAAGCAGTCAGTTTCTAATCACTTAGAAAGCAACGCGGTAATCACGAGAAGTCAACATGGATTTCTCAAAAATAAGTCATACCAGACTAATCTTATCTCTTTTTATGATAGAGTTACTAGCTTGACAGATGAAGGGAATGCTGTGGATGTAGCATATCTCGATTTCAGTAAGGCCTCTGACAAAGGTCCACATGACACTCTTGCAAAGAAGCTAGTAAAATGCGGGCTGGACAGGGCTACCGTTAGTTGGATTTGTAATTGGTTGACCGACCGAACCCAAAGGGTGATCACGAATGGCTGCTTTTCATCCTGGAGAGAAGTGACTAGCGGGGTGCCACAGGGTTCTGTCCTGGGCCCAGTGCTGTTCAATATCTTCATCAACAACTTGGATGAAGGAATAGAGGGCATGCTCATCAAATTTGCAGATGACACCAAATTGGGAGGGGTTGCTAATACGCCAGAGGACAGGATCAAAATTCAAAATGACCTGGATAGATTGGAGAGCTGGGCCAAAGCTAACAAAATGAAATTCAACAGAGAGAAGCGTAAGGTCCTACACTTAGGTAGAAAAAATGGAATACAGAAATATAGGATGGGGGACACATGGCTGGATGGCAGTACGTGTGAAAGGGATCTAGGAATTTTAATAAACCACAAGCTGAACATGAGTCAGCAGTGTGATGCGGCAGCCAAGAAAACCAATGCAATTCTCGGCTGCATCAATAGGAGTATGGTGTCTAGATCGAGGGAGGTACTGGTACCACTCTACTCTGCTTTGGTTAGACCTCGTCTTGAATCCTGTGTCCAGTTCTGGGCACCCCAATTCAAGAAGGACATGGTCAAGCTGGAGCAGGTCCAGAGGAGGGCAACCAAAATGGTGAGAGGCCTGGAAGCCATGCCCTATGAGGATAGACTTAGAGAGCTGGGTATGTTTAGTGTGTGGAAGAGAAGGTTAAGAGGGGACATGATAGCCATGTTTAAATATTTGAAGGGATGCCATGTAGAGGAAGGAGAGGGCTTGTTTTCTGCTGCTCCAGGGACCAGGACAAGGAGCGATGGATTCAAGCTGCAGGAAAGGAGATTCCACCTGAACCTCAGGAAGAACTTCCTGACAGTCAGGGCTGTCCAGCAGTGGAATATGCTGCCTCGGAGTGTGGTGGAGTCTCCTTCTTTGGAGGTTTTTAAGCAGAGGCTGGATGGCCATCTGTCCGGAGTGCTTTGAGGGTGTTCCTGCATGGCAGGGGGTTGGACTGGATGGCCCGTGTGGTCTCTTCCAACTCTACATTTCTATGATTCTATGATTCTAGTTTATCCCTTTTCTTAACTATGAGAACACAATAAAATCTCCTCATCCTGAAGCAACACCATCTAATTTTGACTTTTCATCTGTTACTTAAAGCTAGATATTTTACAACTCTTGTGACCAACTTGGTATCAATTAAAAGAAGCTGAAGTTGTTGCCATTAGGAGGAACTATTTGTTTTCTTTTTTAATGATAAGAAAAATATGGAAAATCAAGCTCAAACCTGTATTTCCGACAAGGCTTGAGGTCTGTTTTTGATGTTCAGATTGCAGTCCTATGTACACTTACCATAAACTCTACTGTGCTCGGTGTGGCTTATTTCCGAGCAGACGTATATAAGGATTGCAAAATTAGTAGCTGTGTGTAAAGACAGATAGATAAAATGACTAGCTGAAAAACAGCAGCTGTTTAATCAAAGGTAATTTGAATTTTTAGATACAGGAAACTGGTGCGCGTGCATACACTGTTTTTTTTTAATTTGTAGTTCAAATAAAGCCGTATTTGAAACTCAGTATCTAAAAGTCGATACTTCAGTTTGATTCAGAGATCATATAAAACTATGATTAAGAAAGCTTAGTTATGTTTTCTTGTGAAGACTTCATTGTCAGACTATGTTTGTGATCAACCAACAGATCACAACTGGAAATCATATTTTAATGTGGCTTTGTAACATTGGTTTACATTAGATGTACTAATAAATCTGAACTGATAAATCATACAGAGGGCCCTCGGTATCTGCTGGGGTTTGGTTCCAAGGTGGGCTGTGGTTGCCAAAATTCATGGATGCTCAAGTCCTATTATGTACAATGGTGTAACAAAACGGCATCCCTTATATAAAATGGCAAAATCAACATTTGTTTTGTTGATTTTTTAAAAATATATCTTCAAGCCATGGTTGGTTGAATCCATGGATACAGAATCCGTGGATATGGAGAGCTGACTGTACTTGTTGCCATCACTCTGCTTTTAAAAACTGCTGCTACAATACCATACCATACCTTATAACACAAATGCTGAAAACACAGAAATTTAGACCAGTTAGCGCAGCATCACTAAATTATGGTTTGCCTGCTGTTGTTTCAAATATCAAACAGTGTTGTTGTTGTTTGTTTATTTATTTCAAAGTTACTTTGTCTGAACAAATACCATTTGACAAAACTTGGTATGCAACTGATCTCTAAAGCTGCAGTTTGAAACTAGTTTTGTGTGACATCTGAACCAACTGTAGCCAAGATTGTGCTTTTCCTTCAGAGTCTGTCTGAGATACCATTTGAAGATTCTCAGAGAAAGGTATGGAAGGAAGGAAGCCACACGAAATAATTTGCCTGTATATCTGGAACACAAATACTTTGGGATCTAAGTTTAATGTTGACACCCAGATTTTTTTGTGGTAGGGTTACCCAGATTCTAGACATACTACTTGGTGACTGTTTAGACCATCATCTCACCTGGATTCCAAGCTTTAATTTTTTTTAAAAAAAGTTGATAGCCCTTGTAGAAGTCAAGATATAAGGCAAACTGTGGAGGTGCTCTTCTATCAAATCACTATGCAAGAAACAAGTGTATTTGAGAATTTCAGGCATGACAGAAGAACAGGGCTGCATTAACATTGTCTTAGGCCCTAGGCATTGACTCCCTACCTCACCTTGACATACCACTAGGGGTGTTTTTATAGCCCCTAAAATCTTGTTTTCATAGGCCCTGGGCACTGTGCCTAAAGTACCTAATGGATAAGGTGGGCCTGGGAAAGAGAGAGTGAGTGGTGTGAGCAGCAGAGTGTAGAAGTGTGGGAGGGACACATTGTGAGGACTTGAGGCAAGGGAGGGAGTAGGAAAAACAGGAGAGCAAGTATACGAGAAACAGAGTGCAGAAAGTAAGGGAGAAGCGCATTGTGAGGGCATAATATGAAGCAAAGGATGGAGTAAGGGAGATGAGAGAGTTAGCAGTGCTAGTGGCAGAGTTCAAGAAGCAAATGGGGACTGGGGTAAAGGTGGGAGTTGGATAAAAGGAACAGTTACTGGTATAAACAGTGGAGTGCAAGAAGCTGAAGGAAAGAGGTGTATTGTGAGGACACGAGAAACGTGCAGTGGAGGGAAATGTGATATCACAAGGTGAGGGAATGAAGGAAGAGAATGGATAATGCAGCAGCAGAGTGCAAAGAAGGGGGGGGCACTGTAGAAGCATGAGGTGAGTCCAGCGAAGGGGAGGAATGGGGCTGGAGTAGGTCAGTAACACAGTGAAGGAGGCAAAGCATCGGCTGTAGAGGTCCTTCAGGAGGATGAGAACGGTGCAGTTCATTGTTCCCACTCTCTTTTCCTGAGACAGCCAACTCATGATGATATTCTGAGGAAAGAAGTTGCTGAGAAGAGGCAAGAGGCGAGGGGAGATAGAAACTTACTAAGGTAGATGCTTGATAGGAATCTTCTGATTTTTAGGAAGTGGATGCAACTGTGATAACTAACTATGCCTTTATTTATCTTGGGGGTACAAGATTGAACATTTTACTCACAAATATGCCATGTTGTCTTAAATGTTTGTAAGAGAGGAAATGCCATTTACCTCTATAATGTAAATTTTATCAGTGAAGCAAAATGAGCTACAAATGTGGGGAGGCAGAAAAATTGAATTGGCACTTGCTTTGAAATGTATACTTTTCTTACACAAGGGTATACCTTTCAAAGTTTTTGTGGGGGTACCTGTGTTAGTCTTTTGCAGCAAAAACAGCAGAATTGAATATCTACCCTTCTCTACCCTTAAAGAATAACAGGGGGATTTTTTGGCATAAGCTTTTGCAAACTGTCCCCCACATCATGGGTTGTGGACAAAGGGAGGATATAATTAGTGAGGTAAGAGGGAATGGAAATGTAAAAGCACCAATATTTGTTATTATCTTTACTGGCATTAATGTATAATAATTGGGTGGGAACCCAGATATCTTAGTGGGCTTCTTAGCATGTACGTTGTGATGTAAAATTGAATAGGTCAAAGATAGTTAAAGTAGACTGTTTTCTAGTTATAATAAAATATTTATTCTCTGTCTCTGAAAACAATCAGACCCTGTTTTTTTCCTGGAATTACTCCTATTGTCTTATTTTCCTCTGCCCTCTGAATCAGATAGGAAATCTCTTTCAGGAGTCTTTTTGTGGTAATTTCGTAGATCCATAGCTTTTTACTATCAGTGAAAAATGAATGGCCAAAAATTAGTGGTCTGATGAGAACTCCATTGGAAGTGCCCACCATGATGAAAAAGTAATATCGTTATTGCTTTTACTGTACTAGAAATGCACTTGTTCACTTTATATAGCTTCCTTCTCTCTAATAATCCCCATAACAGCCCTCTAAGGTAGGCTTGCCAGAAGGTAGAAGTGGCCCAAGGTCACATAGTAAATTTGATGACCAAGCAGAAATTTGAAGTTGGGTCTCCCTGTTCCGAGCCCAGGACTTTAAACTTTTCTGTATGCTGGTTCTCTCAGAACAGTTGTAACTGTAAAAAATGGTACTGGTGAAACATAGTGGAAGAAAAAATATAACAGTTAATGTGACTAATTTACATAATTAGAATAATATTCAGATTAGACACCCAAATTTGAGGAAGTAGAGTATGGCATCAGTGTGTAAATTACAGCAAATAGAAACTATAGTTTGATGTTTCGATGTCTCTATTATGAATACTTACTTGTATGAGAAATTAACAGCTAGCCTTTACCAAATCTTCCCAAGGTAGTTTGAAAAGTTCTTGTTTTTATTATTATTAGGATTTATGAGTAGGCTGGGCATACTGGAATCTAAATCTGGATCCAGACTGACTGAAATGTCTACTCAGTACTCACTGATACTAGTCAGTTGAAGCAGCTATTTTTGCAACCAGTCTGGCAGTATCATTTCCACAAAGTAATGAAAGCACTACTGCCACAGTGATGGATTGTAATAGTGTGATTCATGAGGAGATATATGTTTGAATGTATTCATATGATTACATGTAAAGTTATATGATTCATAGTCAGCAAGAGTTGCTACATCTAATTACAACTGATTTCTTTCCCCTTTGTGGTGTCTGTTTATATAGCTTGTGTCTGGGAATGAGGCACACTCTTTTAACGGTCCATAGACACAGGATGTTAGAGTCCTGAACTAAATTAAATTAAAAATTTAGAAGACAGAAGCAAACTGAAGGGAAAGGAAAAAGAAGGAGAAAAATATGTAATAAAATGCAGTGTTTGTGTTAGGAGGCAGAAAATGGCCTTAGGTGGGGCAGAAGAAAGCTGTCAAGCCTTTACATTACATTATATACATTAGTCCCACTGAAATAAATAAAACCTTTGTAGTTAAAATTCATGATTGCAGGCTGAAAGGTGAAAAACATGTTCAGGAAAATATTGTGCCTCATCCCTCCTCAGTCTCCACAGTGCAGATGGAGGATTGCATAACTGAATTCTTCTCAACATGTGGGAAGCTAATATGGTAAGGTTCTAGTCCAAGTTTTCTCTCTGATAGAATAGTTTTCTGTTTGCTGAGAAACTTTATGTGGGGGACTTTTGCAGTATGCAAATCCTGTACCTGAATTTTAAAGTAAAGTGTTTCTACTCAGGGGCCTGTATCTCATGTTTTTTTTCCCCTGAATATGTAGATTAGCTTTAAGGGGAAATGGTAAGTGGAGAAGGAAGGATAAAATGGAAAGAAAACCGTATAGCTTCCAGCCATAGTAATTAGTCTTACACTGTCTGATAGAAGTGAGCACTCTGTTCAGTGTCATGAATCACACAACACATGTAAATATCAAAATCTTGTCAGATGATAGTAAAGATAATCTCTGCTTTAAAAGGGAAGATAAGAATTCCTGCTACTGTGGACTACAAAGAAGTGCTACTAAACATAATTCCAGTGGAGAAAAGAACTGTTTTATCTTGACAGCTTTATCTGTGAATCCTAAACACAGACCTTTGCGTATATTCTCCTGCCTGTTTGACTGTAGCAGCCTTGCTGTAGCCAAAGCATTGCACAAACAAGTTCATCTTTGGAACAACCAACTATTTGAAAGCACAGGATTTTCCCTTGAAGAGCTGATAACTTGTGCACTGAGCCTCCACAAGCAGTGTTTCTGTGAGGATGTCTCAAAAAAATTATAGGCAGGTATCCCTCACTTCTGTAAAGCAGTGATTTGAAGTTGAGTGCTATGAAGACATTGGCAAGGAGGAGGTGATGAGTTACAGCCAGCTCTGCTCACTGGTAGGAGTGAAACAGGAACATTTGAAAAACTGAGTCTTTATACATGAACACGTTGGACAGTGGAAGTCTTCCTTTCTTCTCCATCAAAAAAGAGAATTAAAAGGAGAAGACAAGACAGTATCCAGGAAGATAGGGAAAGTTTTATAACTACACCTACAGTTGAGCTGTCAGACCAGAAAGAGAGTCTTCTGGATAAATTTCTGCATTGGACCTTGGATTCTTGCTCTGATTAGGAAGGAGATCAAGGAAGTAAAGACAAACAGGAGGGAGACGTTACAGTTCACAGCCAAGTTCTAGATGTAACTGAGATATGTATAGACCCTGAAAAACATTGTGGCTGCTGCTGTGAAGAATCCATTGATAAAGAGATCCTTCCCAAAGAGTAGTCTATGTACAGTTTCAAGAGTTACAACCAGCCTGTTGAGATGAGGTGGCTCCTGGGCCACATCCTACAAAAATCTACCATTGATGGCAGCTATGGATATTCCTCAGTCAACAGTGGCAGCTCTGGCTCTACTATAGATGCAACTTTAGCTCATCTCACAGAGCTACCCCAGTGCAGTCTCTGGGTCCAGCAAAGAACAAAGGCCTATTTCTGCCTTGTGACTCAAAATTGTGTTTACAGTCTTCTAGATCTGAAAGAAGGCAAGCAAAATGGAAAAAAAATATGGCAGAGTATAATGAAGAGAAGAGGGTGAACTTGATCTTCCTAAGCCCCCAGCATCACAATGTTCTCTGAGGGAGGCACAAACATGGGAGGTTTACTCTTCTGGGTGTGGTACTGTACTTGGTTGGTCACATTGCACATGGGGAATCATGGGTCATGTAGCACTGATTTTTTCTAAATGTTTACCTAAGAGCTTTCCCAAGGATTCTGTCTGGCTCTCTACATCTCATCCTGTAGTTAAGCTTTGCAGCCCAAACAAGGTGTAAAGTGTTAGCAGACCTAACTGTAGTTTTATGTCTTTTCCAGAACATGTGCAGATGTGTTGTGGGCTGAGTGGCAGGGAAGAAAAATATTGCTTCTTTTTTTCTGTGTCCCTCATAATCTGTTCCTTATGCCAGATGTTATGATCTATTTCAGCCTAGCATATTGTTGTATGTAACTCTGCCCTTATCTCCTTTTCCTTAGCAAGTTTCAGTGGAGCAAGGTTGAGAACATCTCCCTCTCCCCCTTTTTGTTGGATCTTTGTTGGATATAAGAAAGTTATCTTAACTCAGAAACTTTGTAAATTTTCCTATTTTATTTGTATGGAACAGATAAAGTTAGATTAATCAAAACACTTAATCAACTAAAAGGGAACCTTCATTAAAGGGGCAGCAGATTTAAAAATTAAAAATTATTAAAAATTCCAAGTTGCAGGTGCCATATTAGGAGTGTAATTTTCCTTTTTCATGTGAAGGGTAATGCTTTTTCTGAATTGGCAGTTTATATCACTAATAATGCTGCATGTCTCTATATTTTTAAAGTAAAAAACTGACTTGTATTTTGCAACGAGGCGTCTCACACACACACTCTGAATTATGACCCTGATAGTGAAGATGGACTCACCTTACTCAAAAAATCAGTTATCTTTTGGAAAGGCCCTGAGAGAATATTCGTTTTCCATAATTAATTACAGCTTATCAGAAAACATTCTGTGAGTGATTATCTAAAACTATGTCCCTAGAGGCAAAGTGCTTTTCTTATTTTTATAGAAATTTTCAGAAATTTAAACAATTAATCTATGATCATGTCTTATCCTGGCATGATTAAAACCCAGAAGCCATTCTAGGCAATTCACTGTGTGTTGGGGGAAGGTCTGTGGCATTAGTGATCAGTAGCTTGTCAGTGCACTTCATACTCAACATGCATAGTGAGCTGTCTAGGAAATGTAGACTTGCTTTTTTAGACAATGCAAATTGTAATGCTTGCTCTCCTCATCTCTGTACAAAAGAGAGAAAGAAGAAACATGGGTGATGAAAAGCTCTACCATGGAGTTGGAACAGGAGGAAGGTAAAGTGTGAGAGGGTGCTGGAGCAACAGAAAAGAAAGTAGAACCATCCTGCTCTATGTGTTTCCCCATCTGTTAGATTTATGTAACTTTAATTAGTTGTTTTGATAAGTTACCTGTGCTCTTGTACCTCAGCATGCATGTTGTTCTTCACACAGGCTGTGGATTTATAAACCATATGGTAATATTTTTATTTAGGAAAGTCTCCCAGTATCATCTAGTGCTGATGGTGAAGAAAATTATTCTTCTGGCCATGAACCTACTTGTCTCATTCATCCAGATGTTCAGGTGGAAGGTAGGGTTACCTATTTACCTTATTGATATAATATTTTCAGAGTAAGTAGCATTCCAGGATCTTCACTGAAATATAAAACATGCAGCAAAATATTGCAGTGTGTCCCTATCCCATGAAAGGTATGTTTTTATTCTTGCTTCAGCCAGCCTGGCTCGAAGAGCTCATGTGCAGTGGGGCTCATGTAAATGTAAATGGTATTTCAGGAGAAAGGCAAGTATAAAGGATATATTTTTCCTTTCCGTGCAGTCCCTTACTGTGCTGCATAGCTCTGGACAACTGCAAAACCCAGATCCAAGCAGATTATAGCTATATACTGGAAAAGAAAACAATTGCAGAATTTCCCATTTCCTTGCACTCCATACCCTGCCATACCACTCATTTTTCAGCCATAATCATTGATGGATTCAGTGGACTTATGGAGGCTTTCTCTAGATATGAATAGGGCTCATTTGATCTGCAGGAACCAATGAGACATGTGCTTGCTGGCTTCTAATGTGTCCATATACTCCATCCCTTCCCTTTCCACTTCTAATTTAGCAAATTTAGGACAAATCTGAAGTGAGATTATAAGTATGTTCAGCTGAATAGGCTTAGATGCTGCTACACGTTAAGGAACCTTAGATTATCAAAGAAGCTTTAAACCATCACTCTATATTCTGGTTTATTTAGAATGCATAGAGCGTAGTTTCCTAATTATGCAAAGAAGAAACTATGTTAATTGCAGCTTCTTGGCTTATTGTTCCACTCATGCAAGGGGAGGGAGAAAGCAGTTGCATGCATATTCTTAGTTTAGTTTAGTTTATTGTGGTCCATAGACTCAACAAAACAATCACAGCAAAATTTTTCTATATTAAATAATAGCAAGAAATTTAGCAGAGGATAAGCACAAAAATAGCCATTAATTGTGAGCATTCTAAATTATCTGACCGTATGAAGGAGTTGTCTTTTCACTTATCTTAATTACCATTGACAGAAACTTGGTAATTATCAGAGTTACACTAGAGCATCTGTTCTCCAGCAGAATTTAACATACAATTTATCCAAACATCCTGTAAAATTTCTTGGTAATGAGTTAATCAACCGTTGGTGAGCCTGGTTATAAAAAACACAAGACCAAAAAAAAAGTGTGACATAGCTTCATCTTCCTGCTAACCACAAGGACAAAGCTTTGAAGAGAAGGGCATCCCAACATATCTGCTGTGAAGCAGTTCTGAATGGAAAGCATTATATCTGACCTTAGTAACTAATATACAATAATTTGGAACAGTTAGGTTCTCTAGAAAATCTGTCAGAAGGAAAGATCGCACATAATGATATTCTTATTCCATCTAGGTTTTTAAAGTTGAGATCCGACTGTTTGAGTGTAGCTGGTGATTGGGTGTGGCTTGTTGGAACATGGCTTATTGTGGAGATAATTAAAATGTCTCTTGTCAGAGTAGCACGAGGTAGCTCCTCAGAGCATGTGCAGAGTGCTGACAGGGCAGTGGTGTCCAGCTGCAACCAAGCAGCTCCAGGCAGGCTTAAAAAGTTCCATAGACTCAAAGAGATAAGACTCAGGGCTATTTATTTAGCAAAGCACACTGCGATACAAGCTAGGGCTTCTGGCAGCATATCAAGAAGCAATAAACAAGACAGGAACATAACTCAGCATGGGAAAAACAGACTGGCAGTATGTCTGGATACACTCTATAAATTAGCCCGTAGAGCAGCATGACCACCAGGAATTGACCTAAATGGTGAATTGCTGTAGTGGCATACCTAAGCCTTTTTAAGGGCTTAACCACACTCCAGCCCCTATGGGATGACCCAGTTACGTTTATAGCACGTAACCTCATGTTGGTGCTCAGTAACGAGGCAAGACCTTCTGAGGCTGGCTAGCCAAAACATTCTTTGCAGTTGCATTCAAGGTCACATCTCCTCATTCCTGCCGTCCATTTAGAAAACCGCACTCACATTGAAAGCCTCAACATCTTTGAAGCATAAGCTTGTTTGCTTCCTGTTCCTCTTGATGGGACTGCATGGTGGAGACTGAAAATGTTTATATCCTTTTTTTCCTATTAACTTCAGCTTGTCATTTTTCTGAGCTTGTCATACTGTGTTCAGTCTTAACTATGGTTTATTTGGGCCAAGCCATGAGTTAGGACACTGTTTTTACAAATCATTGTTAAGATTTGATCACAGTTTGGTTTAGAGCTCGGACATAATATTAAGCTACAGTTAATTTAAAAAATGGTAGCAAAACTTTTTGAAATTGCACCAGTGGAAGGGGAAACCTATAAGCTTGAGGCTCACATAGTCATTGCCTTCAATGACAGTTGAACTTAGCTTTGTGTGTTTTGTCATATCAACTGTTTTCATCCCCAGTAGTGTTCAAAGAAGTAGCTTTGTTAGTCTGTTGCCTCATAAAAAGAAGAAAGGGAAGAGGAGGGGGGAAGGTGTATAGCTACACCTTAAAGACAAATGGTTTTTATTTTTGCATGAGCTTTCATGAACCTTGTTATCCTAAAAGGTGGGAGACCTTGAGGTCCACCAGCAGTGCCAGTGTCCCCTTATAATTGGGGGACTTATTAGCTCAAAGGAGGCTTATGAGAAGAGGGTAACAGCAGGATCTTTTTACCTGTGTGTACCAGTACAAACTGTAGAGAGGACTCTAGTTAAGAGCATTTTATTAGAAATTAATAGACACACCCCAGAAATCAAACAATCTCATGAACTGTACAAGGATATTGAAGGAAAAGGCAAGAAAGTTTGGAAAGCGAGATTTTGGGTGGAAGGGGTGATATTTACTGGTCCTGAAGCAGGAGATAGAAGAGGACTGGCTGAAACAGGAGTTTGAGGGCAACACGGAGGAATGTGAATCAATGTGCATAGAGCTGGAGATTTTATACCCTCTTTCCTACCCTGTGTGTGTTAATTGCTTTCTGACAGAACAACAAAGGATTGTGAAGGTGTACAGAAATTTTGGCAAATGGTTTTTAAAGAGATAAAAGAGATAACAGGAATTGATTTACAGATATGTTTGAGTATAGCGTTATTATCTATATTTGATAAGGTTAATTGTAACCAGATAATGAAGGAGTTAATTACAAATTTATTAACTGCAGCAAGGCTAATTATATCGAGAAAATGGAAAACTCAAGAAGACTTTCAAATAAAAGATTGGTATAAAGAACTGTGGAAAATTGCGATCAATGATAAGTTAACATGTCGAATTAAGGTTAAAAAAGGGATAATGAAAAGGAATGACTTTGAAGCGATATGGAAAATGTTTGTGGAAAAGAGGGAAGTGTCACACCTCCACAAGAAGCATTACGATTTTGGAAAGCAGAGTAAGCTGAAATATAATTGGCTCTGGGAATGGTCTCACATTTAGGGTTAGAGTTTATGGTTAATAACTGGATCATATATAGTATTAGCAATAGGTTAAATATAGTTGAAAAGAATAGATTTAAGAATGAAATTATAGCAACAATAAGTACAAGGAGAATGAGATTTAGATACGTGAAATAAAAATATATAATCAATATGGTATATAATGTGTTGAATAAGTATAAGATGGTAAAGGATCTGGAGAGAAATAGTAATGTAAGCTATTTGTGTTGCAATTTTTCTCTTTTTCACATTTATGTTATTCACATGGTGTTTTTGTTTTATTCTGTTATGTATAAATTTAAGATAAAAAATAAGTTAAATTAAATTAGAACAACAAAGGAGTCTAGAATGAGCAGATTGTCTTAACTTTAGGTGACAAAGCGTTGGTGGACATCATGACAATGTCTTGATGAAGCAAAGTGAATAGAGAAGGTGTCTGTAGGATATTTCACAGCAGGGGTGCTTGACTGCTATACTTGGGAAGTTTTGTTTTCTACTGCACTTGGAGGTCAAGTTGTTGAGAGAATTATCCCAAACCCGTTAATGTCAGGGGTTTCCATGTAATCCTCTTGAACTTATGACTTGGCCATGCTGAGGTCATCCTGGTGTAGCACACACTTACAGCTAGTGTCCTACTACTGCATGTTTTCAGTCACAAGTGTCTAGTATTATAAGAAAGTGATATCTCTCACCAATTTTGCTATCCAGCAGGATGGGGTCACAAGATGTGGTAACAATATAAACCACTTCTCTGGATGCACTACAGAGCGATAATAAAGTCATCTGTTATCACTCCAAAGAAATGGGTTTATATCCACAAAAGCTCAAGCAAAAATAGTCTTAAAGGTGCTAGTATATTCCTTTCCCTGCTCCTACTTTTTTCAGTTCTAGAAAATGGATGCAGGTTTCAGGCTGAGATTTGAGTATGAAATGTGGAATGGTTTGTGGAGTGGGCAGCTCTCATTCTGAAATAGTAGTCTTCAGAAGATGTATCATACTGTGATCTGTGGTTCCTCATTTCTAGCTCTCTTTGAAAGATGTGAGAGGTCTAAGTTGGGCTTAAAACCCTATATGTAGAATGATGTTACTACTGTGAACAGAATACCAACTTTCGTTTCTGTTGTCTCAGCATTAGTTGGGGTTATCACAATCAAACAAATGGAATTCTAGATGGGTGAATGATTGTAAAAAGAGGGCCTGTTTTCACTTAAAGAAGAAGCAAAAGCAAAAGGAGGAAAGCTGTGGCTTAGTTTTGAAATTTGTTCTGCTATACTGTATTTCTCTTTTATCTTGGAATACTTAAAGTACTTCTGTTTTTGAATAATCTCATGTTGTAATCTCTCTTCTTTTACAGAGCTTGAGCACTCTGGGACAAATTTGAAGGTAAGATCAGTATAAAGATGCTCAAATTAATTGTTTGTAAACATGGACTTACATAGCTGTTTATCTGTCATTTTTCATTTCTACCTTCTTCATGAAGACTGAAACAGCATACCTGATATTTTCTTGCTGGATATGGTACAGATGTAGAATAACACCTGACCGATGATAACTGAATTTTCATTCAGGAGTAAGTTTGCCCATATTGGGTTCTACCTGAAAACCACCTTTTAAGGCAGAGTAAGAAATTTAAAATGTGGCTTGATATGCGGGTCTTATTCTTCCCACCAACATGCCCAAACTTTTGGACTTCTTTAATTTACACTTTGGATCTGAACTATAGAAATCAGGCTGCTGTTATTAAGACATACTTGTTATGGTTTCTATCATATTCTATTTATTGGTGTTACATATTGAAAAAGGAGTAGACTGCAAATTATTCTATGTTCTGTTTTTAGGGTTAATGAAGTTTAAGATATTAATAATTTATAATTTTTGCACAAACCAAGGATTTTCCTTTTTTCTTTTTCGTGATTTTTTCCTTCCATATGTCATTTGTTTGTAATATTGTTTGTGCTGATTTTGTATCAAATGTTCCTGTACAATTAAAGGAATAAAAAATTTATGTAAATGTTGTCTGCAAGAAATTACTTTCAAAATGTTCAGTATGTTATTTCTAGAGTGATTGCAGAGAACCTTTTGTGAGGAGGGCAGCAACAAGAAACAAGGTTGAATTATTTTTTTCCCCTTGATAGATAGAGAGAACCTCATCTGACACTCCACTGAGTGAAAAGCCTCCACCATCTCCAGGTATTAATTCTGTTACTAACTGGTGTGTGTGATAAATGGGTTAATTTGATCAGAAGCCATATTTTTAAACGGGAAAAGCATAGTACAGCATTATGAGGGCCAACCTAGATAAGCCTTGAACTTTTACCCTCCCATGGTTGCCTTTAGTGTAGTAATGAAGTGGAGTTTAGAAGCTTTAACTTCTACTTTATATTTACTGCAACTTGTCATGTTGTATGGGCTTGAATGAATTGTGAAGTTTATGGTTGATAGTATAGTAGTATACTATAAATTTATTGATTAGTCAAGTGACCATATCAAAAGATGTAACATCAAATGTTATAAAATACAGTAAAATGAGTAACTAAAATATGATGGAGTGAAATAAAATAAGCCAAAATAAGGTAAGATACAATAAAATGTGATAAAATATGATAAGATGAAATAAAAAGAATAATATAAAAGACTATAAATAAATACCAATACTTGTAATAATAGGTTATCATCATGGAATAAGATGAAAAAAATAAAGTACAGAGGCAATACGTATTTAGATTAATTCATCCTTGCATGCAACCTCAATATGTTCTATGAATTGTTTTCTCAGTTGGATAGCCTTATCTATAAACTTAGCAGTTCTGAGGACTACGTATGTGGTAGTGCCCTGAAGGAAATAAGATAGTCATTTGATAGGATCCTAGTATTTTGTTCTGTCAAGTATTGTCTGTAGATACTGGGCCCTTACTGGGGCGTATAAGTGACAGTTAAAGAGTACATGTGCAATATCTTCAATTTCAGATGTACCACAGACACATATTCTTTCAAAATATGGCACTTGATGGAATGTCGTTGATAGAAACATGACAAATCCAAACTGTAGTTTGTTTGTAAGTCTGTCTTGTTTTTATTAGCCATAGTTTGAGATTTAAACACTAACACTAAACTGTGGTTAATACAAAATCCAGTGAAAGATTGTGGATAAGGAGGAGAGGTGAAAGTGCAAACCTGAGGTTTCCTGAATCTGGTCTTCATAATGCTCCATCCAATTTAGCCACATGGAGTGTGGCTTGAAACAAAGCACTTTAACAATTCTGTTATAAATGGAGTTGCAATTGCATTTGATTTTTCTGAGATATTCTTGTTTTTCTAGTATAAAAAAAATGGCAGCTTATCTTTGGTAGCTGTGAAGAAGTTTAGTTAATTTGAAGGGGGGGGGTAAGTTTTCTGGTAACTGAAATGTTTCTGGTCATCAAAAACAAATTCCCATTCAGGTCTTTTCCATCTTTTTTGACACTTTAAAAGAATTAGAGGAAACTGCTGCTGAATTAAGCTGGATACCCTCCCTGTGTAAAGAGTTCCGTAACTGTCAATTCTTTGTTGTGGTCTCTGTGAATTACACAAATGGATTTTGTGCCTAAGTAGGTCTTCTTTGGGAACATTCCAGAGCTGAGCAATTTCAACAGAAATCCACATTGGTGCCAGTGACTTGGCTGCCATCAATTCTGGAGATCCCATCAAAACCTGTTGCTGCAAATTTTATTCCCTCAATGTCGGTTGGACTCAGTCAGGCTCCAATTCCTCAAAGAGCTCCTGCTGTCTGTTGTATGGGACCCTTTTCTGAAGGGGAGATGCAAGAGGTGTTGCTGAAACAACAATACTCTTATTCACCCACCTTTGAGTCATAAACCTTTGTACTGCATGCCAGGCCTCAGTCTCAGTCTTGTCATTACTAGGGTGATTTTTGATCTCCACTATGGTATAATGTTTATGGCAGATACTCAAGAGAAGGCTCACCTTGTTTGGTTTGCTCTGACAGCTATTGGGAGTCTAGACAGATGGGACTTGGGATAGAGAGACTGATAGGAGTCACTGTGCCAGGTCTCCTTCCTGCTGAAGGAGTAGACAGAGCCCATAATACAGCTACACATGGATCCCAAAGTAGGGATAGAAGGGATTGCCTGCATTCTGAACAGGATACACCTCTGCTACCACCTCAGGACCATTTTCATTCACATCACTTGCATTCACAATGATGTCTTGTTCACCTCCTGTATACCCTAATTGACTAGATTGGTTTACATCATTCCAGTCCCAATAATTATTCCTCTGGTTTTGACAGTTTCTTCAAACACAGTGGAACTGCTTCCCCAACCACAGGTTACTGTCACTAATGTAACAGTCCTCACTGCTCTGGCAGATCTATTGCTTGTAGCTTCTGAGTTAGCTTTATCTCTTCCACTGTTCTCAGTGCCCGCTTTGCAGCAACTCTGTTAAATTCAGTAGTAAAATCCGAGCCTCTGGTTTTAATAATGTTAGCATTACTTTGAGCTCTATCAAGGTTCATTTTCTAAACCTTTGACCATGCCACTTCATGTAGGATTGAAAACCTCTAGAGACTGCAACAAGAAGCACCTATTTTGTTTCAATACCCTACTCTTAATTTTATTAATGTTGATATATCCCAAACAAAAAGAGAAAAATCCTCCTACTCTACTCCAGATAAGCAGGATGGAAAACTAAACTTAATGGGCAGAAGATTATACTCTTCTGCTGCCTTGGCTATGGCTGTTTGCAGTTATCAAATCTATGGCTGTTCACCAACAGATCTTGTGGGAGAAAGTCCAGTTCTTGATCCAACTTTTGCCAGAGTAACAGAGAAACTTGATTAACCTCTTCCAAACAGATGTACACAGATCCATTACACATCAGATCAACTTACTGCATATTGTGGTCCTTGGTCAAGGTCGTGGCTGCAGCAATTGCCCTTGAGTGCTATGTCTGGTTCTGCTTTACAGCAGTTACATTGGCCGTGTGATCACATGTAGAGGAGTTATTTGAGAGTGAGGGTCTCTTTAAGACAGAAGATACAGCAGAACACCTACATAAAGCACATGTAGCTGCTAAGAAGCTTGCCATGTCTTCACAGCCTCAGCAACCAAAAGGTAAAAAACTTGTATTGGAAGAGTCAGTTTTCCTCATTGTACTCTCTGCACTCTCTATCATGATCCTAATGTCTGTGGACATACATTTCACCTCAATCTTGGAAGTACTATAAACCAGTGAAGTACCATTCTTCTTCGTGGTCTCTGTGCCTCACACAATGGAAATCCTCACACATGCACAGTAGCATTTCGGAAAGTTCCAGAGCTGAGCATCTTGGCGGGAACCCCTCCTCCATACAGTACTGAGCATACTCAGTCCCACCAAGCTAACGGTCTCTCCTCAGTTTCTTTTTGTCTACCAACCTGTTAGCAGCTTGGAAGGTTTCCTCGCTGAGCAGTTGTTTTTTCTTTTCGGATTTTGGCTCTTTTGTTCGTTTCTATTGTTCTGGTTCCTCCAGATAGAAAATCTGTAAGAACTCTTCCCCCTTCTTATGTCGTCTTTGTTTAAATTGTGTGTTACCTGTGGCCGCAAGGTCTCGCTATCTGACGCCCACCCTGAGTGCTTGTTCTGCCTCGGGGAAGGCCATAACGTTCGGGCCTGTTCCATCTGTAAAGAGTTTACCTCACAGACCCTGAAGAATAGGGCCTCCCATTTAAAATCTTATCGTTGGGAGCAAACTCTTTGTTTAAAGTGGCTGTGGACACGGCCCTCTTCACTGCTTTGGTTTCGCTGTGTTCTTTGCGAGGCCCCTTGACGTTGAAACCCTCTGCTGCAGCTTCCTTGACTACGATGTTGACTGTATCGACCACTGCCTTGGTACCAGCAACTTCAGTATCGGTACCAACATGAACAGCGTTACCACCGATCTTGTCTCTGCGGAGGATTCCAAAGCTCTCGAGAACGCCTGTTGTTCCATCTTCTAGTTCCAGAGATGCCTACTCCAGCTTGCAGCAGGCTTCAGTTCAGCAGCCTCGCAAAGTCCCTACCTTGGCGGAGCACAAGAGAGCATCCTCACACTACTCTTCTGTGTCTTTGAAGAAGAAGGAGAAACATCACTCTCCTTCACCCGCTACCTGTCCGTCAGCTACTCAACCGTCTTCTCTGGGCCGTCTTCTGACGCCTCCTCCAACACAGCTTGCAATAGGCACTGTCGAGGAGGTCAAGGCTGTCAAGGTTGTTGCTGGACAGGCAGTGGTTTCCTCTGAGTGGATGGCAGAGGGAAGAGGCAGTGTGGCCAGACAGCCAGGTGCAAGGCCAGCGGGATTGTTATGGCTATGTCTTGTGTATTAGAGAAGGCCACACACCAGAGCACTGAGTGGGTCACCCCACATGTTTCAGGGTGACAAGGAAGCATAAAAAGGCTGGTGTTTGCCTTGATCAGCTGCCAGTTAGCTGCCCTAGCTGGATCTGCCGTGCTATTGGCAGTATACTGTTTGCCCGATTTTTTTCCATTATCTTCTGTTTTTCCTCTTTGTCTAATTGCTGGCAAGCTAGCATGTTATCTTAGAGTGGGGCAATAAATCAGTTCTCTAAACCTAACTAATGAGCCTCTGGAATTTTTTCTGCTTCACTGGGACTCTCTGCTGCAGCGAAGCCTTGCTTCACAGATAGCACTCTGCTCATGCTCAGAGGACCCAAATCCTGCCAACCCTGACAGGTTATGGGCCCAGCCTCACGGTCCTGATGTGCCAGAGGGTCAAGTGGATCAAGTGAAGTGCCAGTTCCAGTCTGCAGCTGCCTGCTGAGAGCCTGCTCGTGGACAGTCTCTGGTAAGCAAGAGTCCTGGCATAGGAGGGGCTTGGAAGGAGAAAGAAGCTGCAGGGATGGCGTCCACGGGGAGTGCAAGTCTGCCCCTGGACAGATTAAATGAGAGGAACTGTCTCACTTGGGCAGTGAAGATGGAGATGTATCTGCGGAGAGAGGGGTTGTGGAAGGCTGTTGCTGATTCCCCCAAGGCCTCCCCTCAGTGTAGCAGATGCCAGGATGGAAGAGAAAGCCATCAGTAACATTTTTCTGGTTTTGGAAGATAGCCAGGTAAACCATGTCAGGCACCTCACCACGGCACGGGCGTGTTGGGATGATTTGTGGGCCATGTACATCTGCCCGAAGACTGGGAGTAAGCTGTCCCTGTTAAGGAGGCTCTACAGGGCACAGCTGCAGCCTGGTGAGTGCATGCTGGACCATCTCCAGCATTTGACCTCCATGTTCGTTGTCTTACAAGAGAGGAGGAAGGAGATCTCCTAGCCTGACAGAATCTACTACATACTGAGCTCCGTAGATGCAAGCTGGGACGTGTTCGTGGCTACCATCGAAGGCATGCTGGAGCAGGACCTCAGCGTGCAGTATATTTCCGGGCGTCTGTACGAGGAGGAGGAAAAGCATGCCGAGAGGAGCTGGCAGGAGCTTATCAACAGGAACAGCAGCAGCAGTGGCAGCAGGAAGAATGCCAAGGACACTGACTTTCCCCGGACTGAGTCTGAGTCTACTGAGAGGGTGAATGCTGTGAAAAGATGTTTTCGGTGTAGATCCACGAAGCATCTGCGGAAGGACTATCCGGACAGCAGAGGCAGTGTGCCAAAGACTCAGGGCAAGAGAGCCAAGGACAGAGGGAGTCACCAGCCGGTTTCAGCTGTGGTTAAGGGCTGTGAAACCCAAGGGGCTTTCTGGCTGCTAGATAGTGGGTGTTCTCAATATCTGGCTAATAGCAGGGGTATGTTTTAAGATGCTGGGCAAAGCAAACATTGACTCTGTTTCCCTTGCTAATGGGTCTAAATGCAGGGTAGGAGGCGTTGGGGAAGCCTTTGTTCCTGCTCTGGGGAAATACCTTGACAATGTGCTTTATGTGCCCTCGTTAGAGTTTTCCCTACTGTCAGTACCTGGGTGGGCATGACGTTCTATTCTCTGGAAATGTGGGTAAGGTAATCAGAAATGGGGCTGTGTGTGCAGTCAGTGAGCTCAAAGACCAGCTGTACAAATTCTTGCCAAAACAAAACACCCACATGGCGTATAGCAATAAGCCCCAGCACGACAGTTGCATCCACCTGTTGCATAGGAGGATGGGGCATGCCAGTTTCCAAGGTCTAAGGAAACTGCCCGAGTGCTGTAAAGACTTCAGAGTTAACCCTTGTGATGCCTTTTTGGACTGGGCTGTCTGCAAGCAGTCCAAATCTAAGGTGCAGCCATTTCCCAAGTTTAGTACCAGGGTCTCTACATGGCCTTTTCAGTTGGTGCTGTCTGACCTCATTGGTCCCATGCCCAAGTCTCAGGGTGGGGCACGGTATGTGTTGCTCCTGGTAGATGACTACAGCAGGTAGACGTTCTGTTATCTCCCGAGACAGAAGTCCGAGGAGTGTGGAGTGTTTAAAAATTGGTGTGTCTATGTGGAACGTCAATTTGGGTACAAAGTCAAGGCTCTCCAGACTGACAGGGGAGGTGAATATTTGGCTGGGAGTTTGCAGCATTGGTTAAAAAAAAAGGGCACAAATCACAGCTTAACTGCCCCCTGTTCTCTGGAGCAGAACAGAGTGGCGGAACTTAATGGGGGAGTGATCCAGACAATAATGAGTTCCTTGTTGGCAGACGCTAACATGCCTCAGAAAGCTTGGGGTGAAGCAATGCTTACTGCCAGTTACATTCGTAACAGGCTTTGGAACTCTGTCATAAAGATAACTCCCTTCAAAAAACTGTATGGCAAGAAACCCTCTGTTGCTCATATGAAGGTGTTTGGGAGTTATGCCTGGGTACACATTCCTAAAGCCCAAAGAAGAAAGGGGCAACCCAAAGCCCGCAGGTTGAGATGTTTAGGGTACGCCCCAGGAGGGTATCTCTGTAATGGTTCTCTGTAATAGAAGGGTGGTGATATCCTGAAATGCTCAATTTGAAGAGCACAGTAATTGGAAAAGGGTGCATGCAAATTCTGAGGTACTCCTTCCAACTAGTGATGAAAGTGATGCTGAGAGGGCAGGACAGCCCTCTCCTGCAGCCAGCCCTTCAAAGGTTAAGCGGGAGGAGAAGACAGAAACTGAGCTAGAAGAAGCGGCTCAGAGTGCAGAGCAATCTGATGGGGAGGAGAAACCTGGCTGCGAAAGAGACAGATCATGTGATGATGAGGGGGAGTTGCAAATACAAAGGCGATCTGAGAGGAAAACAAAAGGCATTCCTCCACAGAGGTTTGTGGTGCAAAACAGTGTGAGGGTATGCCAAGTTTCCTGCGAGGCTGAAACCTGTGACGGTGTTCTGAGTTTGCCAAAGGCACAGGCTGACTGCTGGCTTGATGCCATGGACCAGGAGATGGAGTCCATGCACAAACATGGGGTATTTACATTGTGTAAGGTGCCAGATGGTGTGACTTCAGTAGGCTGTCGGTGGGTGTACAAACTGAAACCCCTGGCTTCAGGGGAGGTAAAACACAAAGCCAGGCTTGTGGCTGAAGGTTTTTCACAAAGGAAAAATGAGTCATTTGATCAAACTTTTGCACCAACGGCCAGAAGTGAAAGTATCAGGCTGGTGTTAGCTTTGGCAGCACAGAGAAATGCTTTGGTACACCACTTTGATGTCACAACGGCCTATCTCAGTGCTGAGTTGCCAGAGATCATCTATATGCAGCAGGCACCAGGGTATGGAACTGATAAACCAAATCTGATGTACAGGTTAAACAAAGCCATCTATGGGCTCAAGCAGTCTGCCCGTTGCTTGAATCTGGATGGTGCTTTGCAGGGCATGGGTTTCAAGCAGAGTGTAGCGGACCCATGTGTGTACACCAAAGGGTCTGGGAAAGAACAAGAAATCTTGCTAGCCTTTGTTGATGACTTGCGTCTGGTCACGACAACAAAGGTAACAAGATTTGCCAAGGAACTGGGTGAAAAGTTCCAAATTAAAGATCTGGATCACATCTAACCGTACCTGGGTATTGAGGTACAGAGAACAGAGAATGGGTTTCTGCTTAGCCAGAAGCAGAAAGTATTGCAACTGCTACAAAGGTTCAACATGCTTGATTGCAAAGGTGTGCAAACCCCCATGGTACAAGGGTTTACAAAGTTTGTGGATTACAAAGTGTTCCCTGACAAAGAAATGTACCAGTCTGTTGTGGGATCTCTGTTGTATTTGGCTGGGTATAGCAGACCAGATTTGTCCCTGGCTGCTAAGATTCTGGGCAAGGCAAGTTCTAAGCCCACACAGCAACATTGGCGGGGGTGAAGAGAGTGTTAAGGTACCTAAAAAGCACTCTGGAGCACTGTCTTTGTGTGTCAACCTCTGGGAAACCTGAGTTGGTTTGTTACTGTGACAGCAATTTTGCTGAGGACATGTGTGACAGAAGTCAGGAATCCTAATAATGTACAGTGGCACACTGGTGCACTGGAAGACTAAAAAACAGAGTTCTGTGGCCACTTGAACTGCAGAAGCAGACTATGGAAGCCTCTCGTATCTGTGCAGTGACCTGACCTGGTACACACAACTGGTAAGGGATCTTGATGTGGACATACCAATCCCTATAACGGTATTTGATAATTTCTCAGGCATGCATCTACATGGCCAGTAATGATAAGATCAGAAGGCGAACCGAGCATGTAGATGTCAAATACCAAAATGTGAAACAAACAGTAGAGAGTGGTGTGATCAGATTAGAATATTGTCAATCTGAGGAGAATGTGGCAGATGTGCTCACAAAGCCACTCACTACTGGGAAGCACTGAGACATGCTCAGAAAACTGGGAATGGTTGAGCATGGAGTATAAAGCTGCCGATCCACTACAGAGGAAAAGGAGGGGTGTCAAGGTTGTTGCCAGGCAGGCAAAGGTTTCCTCTGAGTGGATGGCAGAGGGAAGAGGCGGTGTGGCCAGACAGCCAGGTGCAGGGCCAGCAGGATTGTTATGGCTATGTCTTGTGTATTAGAGAAGGCCACACACCAGAGCACTGATTGGATCACCCTACTTGTTTCAGGGTGACAAGGAAGCATAAAAAGGCTGGTGTTTGCCTTGACCAGCTGCCAGTTAGATGCCCTAGCTGGACCTGCCATGCTGTTGGCAGTATACTGTTTGTAAGGGCAGATGCTGCCCGATTTTTCTCCGTTATCTTTTCTTTTTTCCTCTTTGTCTTAATTGCTGGAATGCTAGCATGTTTTTGCTAAGCTTTATCTTAGAGTGCGGCAGTAAATCAGTACTCTAAGCCTAATTAATGAGCCTCTGGAATTTTTTCTGCTTCACTGGGACTCTCTGCTGCAGCGAAGCCTTGCTTCACAGATAGCACTCTGCTCATGCTCAGAGGAGCCAAACCCTGCCAACCCTGACAGAGGTGCCTGCTCTTTCGCTCGTGCATGATTCCACCCAGTTTCCAGTGCTATCTGTCCCGGCTACAGTTGACCTTGCGCCCAACCTGGACCGTTGGCCTACGCTGCCTGCTTCTCCAAAATGTTACTTTGGGCCAGCTCGGGGATGGATCCTCTCAGACTACACTTCCTCCAGCTATCTCTTCTGGCCAGCCAGAGATGGACCATCTGCCTAGATCGGATGCTCCTCAGGCTACCTCCCATGACCGGCCTCGAATCAGTGTGGCCTGCTCTCCAGGACATGGTGAAAGGGGTAGATCACCGCATCTCTGGGATTATGGCTACTGTGGCGCTCATGAGCTTTCGTCGGTGAGGGTTGACTTGTTTTTCTTGTCAGCTTCTTACGTAGCTCGATATGGCCACGGGCATCTCTGGAGAGAGCAACTCGGCTCATATCACTCATACTTACACGTTTATCGTGACTGGTACCATCCTGACATACATCATTGGTCTCCGTACCACACTCAGTGTTCGCACTCCCCATCGCGATCTCCTCCTGGATCCCGCTACCGACACTCTCCTTGATACCGCCACTCTAGGTCCCAGTCTTGGTCTAGATCAGTCTACTACTAATGTTCTCCATCTCATACTCATCGCTGGTCCCGTGATCGATCGCCTCACCATGGAGCTGTTTCTCCACCTCAAGTGACAGCGACGGTGTCCTGGCCCCTGCTGGATACCCAACCTACAGCTCTTCTGCCAACCACTTTGTCTGCTTCCTTATCGACGCAGTCCGTCATCACACCGATCCTGATGGTTCTGCCTATATCATCGGTAATGGCCCAGTACTGATTCTGGTACCGACCTCAGTACCGACTTTGTCTATTTTACTGGTCTTGGCCCCTGCTCCACCAGCTGTTCTCGCCGTGCCTCCAGGTACTTGAGCTCATTGGTCTCGATCACTTCAATCATCTTCTTCTTCTGGCTCTTATGTTTCTGGCAGCGATTCATCGGATTCGACACCTCAATCTCATACTTCTCCTCCAACCCCCTTCGGAGACCCAACCCCTGATTCGGCTCCGGAGGATGTCAAGCAGTTTTCAGACATCTTGGTTAGAATAGCCAACACCTTGGGCCTTGATATCTCCAGTCCTACTCCGACTGTACAGGACCCTGTATTTCACTATGTTGGCACTCGACCTCTATCAACTGCTCCGATTCCTTTTCTCCCGGTTTTGCAGGAGGTACTGAAACATAGAATCATAGAATCATAGAAATGTAGAGTTGGAAGAGACCACACGGGCCATCCAGTCCAACCCCCTACCATGCAGGAATACCCTCAAAGTACTCCCGACAGATGGCCATCCAGCCTCTGCTTAAAAACCTCCAAAGAAGGAGACTCCACCACACTCCGAGGCAGCATATTCCACTGCCGGACAGCCCTGACCGTCAGGAAGTTCTTCCTGAGGTTCAGGTGGAATCTCCTTTCCTGCAGCTTGAATCCATTGCTCCTTGTCCTGGTCTCTGGAGCAGCAGAAAACAAGCCCTCTCCCTCCTCTACATGGCATCCCTTCAAATATTTAAACATGGCTATCATGTCCCCTCTTAACCTTCTGTTCTGCAGACTGAACATACCCAGCTCTCTAAGTCTATCCTCATAGGGCATGGCTTCCAGGCCCTTCACCATTTTGGTCGCCCTCCTCTGGACCTGCTCCAGCCTGACCATGGGCCCAACTGGCCTCCCTTCAACCGATCCCTCACCATTTGGAGCACCTGTACCATACCCAAAGGAAGGATATTGACTTCTTTTTCAATAACCTGACTCCGAATTCAGTCGTTGTTGAATCCTCCCAAACAAAAGGTGGCAAGAGAGCGTATACGACTCCCCCTGATCGTGAGGGTTGTCGCCTAGATATCTTTGTTGATCGCCAGGATCTCCAACACTCAGGCTTGCCTGGCTGCATATCAGTGGAATATTCGGGATAGATTCTTCCCTCTACTTTCCCACCTGCCGGATGACCACAAGGCGACTGCCATTCAATTCTGTAATGAGTCTGTGGCTCTTTCGGATCAGCAGATCCTATCTTCCTGGCACGCTGTTGAGGGTGTAGCGCGGGTGATGGTGGATGCAATTGCCCTTTGCTGTTTTGCATGGCTTCGGTCCACCGGGTTGACCAAAGACAACAGGAAGAGGATCGAAGACCTACCCTTCGATGGTCAAGGACTCTTTCATGCCGCTACAGACAGTGCCATGGATCACCTAATGAAAGCTCATTTGACGGCGAAAAGGATGGGTCTTCACCCAGCAGCTCAGCCTAGAAGACCGTTGTCATCCTGCTCCTTGTGGAGACGCCCTTCCTACTCCTATAGGTCGCATTCTCCACGTCATACATCTCACCAATCTTCTCTGGCAGCTTCCTCATCTTGCTGCTCCTTTAGGCGCCGTCAGCCATCATCTAAGAAGTCTTTAACCACCAAGTCGCGATTTTGACTTTTCTTGCAGGTTTTCACCTCTACCTCTTTTCGACTTTCCAAGCCACCTGCCCAAAACCCCAGGACTGACTCACCACTTTAATAACTGGTGCACCATCACTTCGGATTCTTGGGTATTGACCGTCTTGGTTACGCCATCGAGTTTTCAAATACTCATCCTCTCGGCGTCTTCTGCTCCACGCCTGCCAGTCCTGCTGTCCTCGAGGAGGTCAGAACACTTCTTCTCAAAGGGGCCATAGAGCAACTGCTGTCCTCAGCCCAAGCCACTGGCTTCTTCTTCCTGTATTTCACGGTACCAAAGATGGACGGCACTCTCTGACCCATTCTGGACCTCCGAGGGGTCAACTCATTCATCCCCCCCCAGAAGTTCAAGATGGTCACCTTGTCATCCATCCTGCCTTTCCTCAGGCGTTGGGACTGGTTCGCGTCCATAGGTCTACAAGATGCCTACTTCCACATCACAATTCACCCCCAGCACAGGAGGTACCTTTGGTTTGCAGTCGACGGCATGTACTACCGATACAAGGTCCTGCTATTCGGCCTGTCCACTGCCCCCAGGGCCTTTACCAAGTGCCTTGCCTGTCAATGTCCAACCGGCGGCTAAGCAAACACAGAGGCAGGAGCTGAGTTTTAGGGCTTTGGTCGTAAATAAAGTAAAGCCGTTACATCACCAAAAGAAGGTATACACAAGCGACAAAGTCCCAGGAGCGGCAGACTCAGGCAGCAAGGTCCGACTGGGGCAGAAAGCTCACGACACGGGACGCAGATTCACGGTTGGTAGACGGTTGTTGCCCCGTGCCCAACCCCAACAGCGTCTGACTTAAGTACTCAGTTTTCAGCCCAGCTGAGGCCGGTCAACCGTCCGTTGGCCCCGCTCACAGACGGAGCCTCTCAAGAGTTCAGAGCCGCTTCATCAAGCGCTTCTCCCGCAGTCGCTGAGACCTCCGAACCGCCCCCTTCTCCAGCCGCCTCTGGAGGAATGTGGGGGGAGGGTCTGTTGCAAACTCTGGACTGGAGTCAGAAACCCCGGCCTCTGCCTCTGGAGCGCAAACGTCTGCTGCAAACTCTGGGCTGGAGTCGGAGACCCCGGCCTCTGCCTCTGGAGTGCAAACGTCTGCTGCAAACTCTGGGCTGGAGTCAGAGACCCCGGCCTCTGTCTCTGGAGCGCAAACGTCTCCTGCAGGTGCTGGCCCGGGCTCTGTGCCAGGGACAGCTGTGGAGTCGCAGGCAGGCTCCTCCCTAGACTCTGAAGCAGATCCCCCTCCAGGAGGCCCCTCCCCGGGACTCACCGCGGGCTCGGAGTCAAAGTCTGAATCGGGAGTGAGGTCATCGGGAGCGAGGTCAGCCTGGCTCATCACATCGCCCCTCTGGTGTCTTACCTCCATATGAAACACATCATGGTGTACCCCTATCTGGACGATTGGTTACTGGTGGTACCCTGCAAACAGAAGTTATACGAGGACATTCATCTTGCCTTCTCCCTTCTCTCCGACCTCGGCCTCAGGGTGAATCCCAAGAAGTCCTACTTGGAACCCACACACACCCTGGACTTCATCGGGGTCACTCTGGACTCTACTTCCGCCATGGCATTCCTGCTGATGAAACGCGTGTGGATCTTGCGCCAGGCCACAGCTGCCATCCTGCGCAATCTGTCCATTTCCACTCACTGGATTCAACAGATCCTCGGCTACATGGCGGCCATGGTCACCTACCTGTCTCGCCTCCGGGCCCACCCTCTTCAACACTGGTTCCTCTGCAATTTCGATCCTCTCCTTGATGATCAACACAGGGTTCTCTGGGTCCCTCCACCAGTAAGGGACTCTCTTCATTGGTGGCTGTCTCCATGCCGTCTACTCTCGGGAATGCCGTTTGTCAAACCCCATCCATTACTTTCCATCACGATCGACGCATCCCTCCTCAATTGGGGAGCCCGCTGTGGTCGTTTCTCGGTGCAAGGCCACTGGGCCGACCTAGACACACATCTTCATATCAACACATTGGAACTCCTAGCGATCCTCAAGGCTCTTAGGGCCTTTTGGAACCTCGTTGTCAGACCATTCAGATCCTGTCAGACAATACGACAGCTGTCTGCTACGTAAATCGGCAAGGAGGCATCCACTCCTCCACTCTGCTCCATCTGGCTCTGTGCATATGGGACTGGTGCATTCCATTGTGGATACATCCCATTGCAGTTCATCTGGCAGGATGTGACAATGTTATGGCGGACACGCTGAGCAGGGACACAGTGTGCCACCACGAGTGGTCCCTTTCCACTGCCGCTTTTCGACTTGTAGTGGCCCAATGGGGCACCCCAACAGTCGGTCTCTTTGTGACAGACCGGAACAAGAATGTCCCCGTTACTGCTTGAGAGCTGGCCTGGGACGCTGCTTTCTTGGGGAAGCTTTCCAGTTTCCTTGGGAAGGAGAGTTCCTTTACATCTTCCCACCGATTCCTCTCCTGGGTCAAGTGGTGGCCAAGATTGCTGCAGACAGGGCAGACGCCGTTCTTGTAGCCCCTTGTTGGCCCAGGCAACATTGGTTTGGTCCTCTTCTCACCATTGCCCGGGGCTGCAGGATGCGACTTCTGCGCATGCCCAACCTCCTCTCACACTTGGGCGGTCGCGTGCTTCACCTGGACCTACCTCTCCTCCGCCTGCACGCATGGAGGATAACATTTTAGACTCTCCTGCTATCCAGGCTGTCCTCATGGCTGCTAGGAAGGAATCCACTCACGGGTCCTACGACTACAAGTGGAGGAAGTTTGTGGCCTTCGCGGATGCCCGTGATGAGGCCCCTTCTCCAGCCTCCCTGTCAACAGTGCTTCACTTCCTCCTGTCTCTACTGGAGCAAGGACTGGCCTTTTCCTCCCTCAAGGTTTATTTCTCTGCGATCATCGCTTGTCAGTCACATGGTTCTCCTTCCTCGGCCCTTTTCAGGAACGCCACAGTTAAACAGTTCTTGAAAGTCCTTCGGCATCTCTATCTTCCTGTCTCCCCGCTGCTTCCTCCGTGGTCACTGTCACTTGTCCTTTCTCAGCTTATCCATCATCCATTTGAGCCCATGGCTGTGTCTGATGACCGTCTCCTTACTTTGGAAAATGGCATTCTTGTTCGCTGTTAAATCAGCCAGGAGGACAGGCAAGCTGACTGCGCTACGTTCGGATGAACTCTTCCTGGTGTTTCATTGAGACAAAGTGGTCTTGCGTCTTTCAATTCTTCCTAATGTCATCTCCGACTTCCGTCTCAATCAGGATATTATTTTGCCTGCTTTCTACCCTGACCCGGCTTCGCCTCTCGAGCGCTCTCTCCACTCACTTGATGTGCGTCATGCCCTAGCTTTCTACTTGCAACGAACTTCGACCTTCCACCATACTCCCCACTTCTTTGCCTGCCACTATGGGCACCTGAAAGGTCACAAAGTATCCACTCAGCACTTCTCTAAATGGGTTGTCCAGACGATTCACCTTGTCTATGAACTTGCTGGATAACCGCCGCCGTCTCCACTTTGTGCCCGTCCCACCAGGGGAATGGCTTCCTTGGCGGCCCTTCTTAAGGGAGTTGACCTACAGAGCTTTCTCGTGTAGCTATGTGGTCGCAACCTGCGACCTTCGTCCATCATTATTGCCTTGACTCCAGGGCCCGGCACAGTGCCCACTTTGGCATTTGGTGCTGTCTTCTATCATCTAGGACCTGACCCGCCATCCAGTGGTAAGCTACTCAATCTCCCATTGTGTGAGGCACAGAGACCACAAAGAAGAAGAACAGGTTGCTTACCTGTAGCGAATTTTTCGAGTGGTCATCTGTGCCCTCACACACACCAGCTCAGCCTCCCCTCTTTCAGGTCTTTGCTTCGGCAGACTTTGAAACTGAGGAGAGACCGTTAGCTTGGCAGAACTCAGCATCCTCAATACCGTGTGGGGGAGGGGTTCCCGCCAAACCGCTCAGCTCTGGAACTTTCCGAAACGCTACTGCACATGCGCAAAGATTCCCATTGTGTGAGGGCACAGATGACCAGTCGAAGAACTCCAGTTACAGGTAAGCAACCTATTCATCATCTTCCTCTAAGCAGCTTTCATCCTTCTCCAAGCAGTGTCTATGATTCTACTCATCTTTGCTTTCCATCTGCTTGCTTTCAGTCTCAGCACCTGGTGTCTGATCAGCAAAGATAAGTGAATCTTCTGCATAATCTCAAATAGCTACACTATAGAGTTTAACTCACCTCCCCCACAAGGGAAGTGCCACATTTTAATTTCAAGGTTACTGAGGGATGAAATTACCGCTTTTCTAGGCAATTGAGTTATGGAACAGGTTGTTCTTTGTTTGAAGCATGTGGGCTCTTTCAGTGAGCCAGCCGGTGGCACTGTTATATTCATTTCCACCTTTACCAATAGTGCAACGAGTGCTAACCAAAATCAAGCAAGAGAAGGCACAAGTGGTGCTAATAGCACCATGTTGGCCATGCAGGCCATGGTTCCTGATGTTACTGAGCGTGTGTGTGGAGGAACTACATCAGCTACCAGAAAAAAAGGATCTGTTACTTCAGGAGGCAGTTCTGCATCCCAACCCATCTTGGGTGAAGTAAAGTGCTTTGGAGGTTGAATGGAGATCATTGAGGCAGCAAGGTTACTCACACTTTGAGAAGGAATCCTACTCAGCATATGTATAAGAACATTGGAAACACCTGGAGAACACTAGGAATGGTGCACTGAAAATGCAGTTGGTGCAGAACTGCTAGAGATCAAGAACGTGCTGGCTTTTTTGGAAGTGGGACTAACTAATGGCCTGTGTCCAAGTACCTTAAAGAGACACGTGTCAGCGTTGGCTACGGTTAGTGATTTGAGAGAAAGTCATTGAAGTCGCACCTCCACGTGAAAAGGTTTCTTAGAGAGGCAACATTGGAGGAACCACCAATGGTGTGCAGATTTCCCTCATGGCACTTAAACACTTTGGTTGAACACTTTGACTAAGATGTTATTTGAAGCACTGAAAGAGTCTGCACTGAAAATGCTATCTTTCAAAGTTTTATTTTCAGTGGCCATAACATCAGAAGAGTGTCGGAACTGGTTTCTTTGTCAGTTAACCTAAACCTCTGCGGGTTTGACAAGGAAAAGCTGTCTTTAGCTATTGATTCATCTTTCTTGATGAAGTCTATGTTCAGAAGAGCAGAAACTCAGTCCTTGGAATTGCCAACATTGTGCCCAAATGCAGTACATCCATTAGAAAAAAAGTGGCATTGGTTAGATGTCAGAAGGGCAATAAGGGTTTGCATAAACCGGACAAAAAGACTTGAGGGCCTTTCCACACTACACTGTTATAGTGCTATTATTCCACCTTCAACACCCTGTGGAATTCTGGGATTTGTTGTTTACTGAGGCCAAAGAGCTCTCTGGCTGAGAATTCTAAATGCCCCTCTCTAAACTGCAAACCCCAGGATTCCATAGGATGTTAAAAGTGGAATAGCAGCACTTTAAGAGTGTAGTGTAGAAAGGCCCCAAGATGAATTGAGGCATTATTTGTCTCATTTCACCCAAGAACTCTAAGTTAGAGAGCGAGTAAACAAAAGTTGTCCAGATGGATAAAAAATTGTATCTAGTTATAACTATACAAAGGTGCGAAGGCCCCAACGTGCTTGGACACACTCAACAAGATCAATGGCAACTATGGTAGCTTACAGAGTAGCAGCATCACTAGATGAGGTATGAAAGCTGCTGGTGATCAGAGCCATCTACATTGGTGTGTCGCCACGAAGTAGGTAAATTTCAGTTGGTGCAAACTACCTTTGGAAGAACAGTACTTCAGGAAGTGCAGCAACAGCATGGAAGTTAGACTTGCCCTTGAGGTGGAAGCTTAGGTATATCTTAGTTGTTTATGTGAGTTGCTCCTTCAGCCTATCTGAGAATGAGAGATTTTCACCTACTATGAATGCTCACTCTAAATAAGCTAATGGAACAGCCCACCTCCATCCAGGGATTTTTTTAAAAAACTATCTGTCCTGCTGTATCAGTCTCTCTGGAATGCAAGGCTGTGAAAAAAACACTGAAGGGAGTTAAAAGAGTAAACTGTCACAACAGATTTGGAATTTTGAACTTCTGCCTAACCAGGTTGGCATGAGGGGATCAACCTAATTGTTTATGTGGATTGCTCCTTTAGCCTCTCTAGAGTGTTCATGGTAGGTACAAACCTCTCATTTTCTCCCTTTTAGCATGCAATCAACAAGTGGAATCTTCCTGCAGTGGAACTTTTTGCAAGAAATAGAAGAAATCTGCTAATTGTTTCAACAGCGTGGGAATTAGGGTTCACTCCAGGCCAATGCTTTCCCTTTATGAGTGAAACTGTTCTCTTCTCTACATCTTTCCATCTGGTCAGACTGCATTCTTACGGTGGCCACATCAACTGTGGTTCACACACTCCTTCTACTATCTCATTGGAGGCAACTTTGCCTTCCATTGAGACTTTTTGACCCAGACATTGGGGTCTGTTTGTCATCTAGACTTGACAACTCTACGCCTAACAGTGTGGAGGATCGTGCCTTTCCTTGACAGTTATTGACTGTTTTACAAGCTTCAAGGAAGCTTTTCACACTTCACTCATACTTGGCAAAAGGGAATCAGTTCATGATGTTACTTTGAGACTTTGCTGTATCCATTGAGGAAGTCTGTGTCCATCATATTTTAGAAGTTTGTCTGCACCACAAAATCTTCCTCCCTGAAATCAGGCAGCCCTGAGTACTAGGATTGCCCCTGCTAAGGGATCCTTGTTCTTGTAACCTTCTGGTATAGAGATTCTTGAACGGACTGAAACAGTTGTACTCACCACTGCCAATCCAGTTTTTTGTGTGGTCCCTCTCAGTTGTTTTGGCCTGACTGACAAAATCCCCTTTTAAGCCCATAGCAATAGAATCATAGAATCATAGAGTTGGAAGAGACCCCAGGGGCCATCGAGTCCAACCCCCTGCTATGCAGGAACACCCATCAAAGCATTCCCAACAGATGGCCATCCAGCCTCTGCTTAAAAACCTCCAAAGAAGGAGACTCCACCACACTCCGAGGCAGCATATTCTACTGTCGGACAGCTCTGACTGTCAGGAAGTTCTTCCTGAGGTTCAGGTGGAATCTCCTTTCCTGCAGCTTGAATCCATTGCTCCTTGTCCTAGTCTCTGGAGCAGCAGTAAACGAGCTTGCGCCTATCATGTCCCCTCTTAACCTTCTGATGTTTGCTTACTTTTGCTTACTTTGAAGGCAGTTTTTCTAGTTGCTGTGACATCAGCCAGACAGGCAAGAGGTTTAGCGCCTTTCCATGCCAACCACCTTTATCTGATTTTTCATAAAGAAAAAATGGTGCTATGTCCTGATATCTCCTTTCTCCCAAAGGTGATTTATACCTTTCATCTTCAACAGGACTTGATATTGCCAGTACTTATGCAGAACCCCTAACCAACATTGACAGAGCATTGTATTTCTTAGATGTAAGACAGACTCTGGCTTTTTGTGCCAGTTACACAGTGGCCTTTCATAAAAACCCCATGGCTCTTCTTGGGATACTTTGCACCAAAGAAGTTTCTTCCAATTTCTTTTGAAAAGATTTCAAAGTGAGTAGTGCAAACTACTGTACTCTTCTAAAAACAATCCAGCTTTTCAGTCCTGGAAGGTTCTGTTTTTCTGAAGTGGTAGCTACTTCTACAGACTTTCTGAAGGGTATCTCTCTGCAATAGTTTTGCAAAGCTGGAATTTGGTCACAACTTTCTGCTGTCATCTGCTGTTGTCCAGACCAATGCTTGTCAGGCTCTCTAATGTTGGAGACCAGCAGTTATTTTTTTTTCCATGTGCCGGAAGCCAGCACTAAATTTGTGCCCATTGGCTAAAGTTGTTTCATTTGTTTGTTTTCTGGGACCTTTCCAGGAACCAGCAGCAATGATTCAGAGACTGGTGCCAGTCCATGGACACCACTGAGTAGCAGTGATCTAGAAGTGTGGGTAAGAGTTGATGCCTCTGTTGGCCATGTTGCTTTATCATCTGTATTGTCCTGACACAAAATCATCCTCTGCTGAGTCAGCATGACAGAGACCATGACAAAGTAGTACAGCTTGCTGACCTCTCCTTCTCCAGGCAGTCATCTATAAGCTCACACAACCCTTTCTCATAGAAATTGCTTGACTCTGGAATATTCTGAGAGTCTCTGCACAGGAACAAAACCCGTTTGTATGAACTTAGAGATGACCATTCAAAGAACTGTGATTACAGATAAGCAACCTGTTATTATTTGGAGCCTTTAGCCTGCTGAGGCAAATTAATTTGTGACTTTTGGTATGGCATAGCATTTGGCTACATTTTAGGAGTTTTCTTCTTCCTGGGATCATAAGTACACAATAGGCTGAAATGCTTTAAATTATCATGATTAACTACTTGGGAAGCTATTAAATGCCTAAATCCTACGCACATTTACTTTTAAATGAATATATCTTGCTTCCAGGAAGCTTGCTTGTAGAAAAATATGTTCAGAAGAGCAGTTTTTTGATCAGCTGGCTTAGAAATTTTTGTATCTCAAGATTGTTCCATTCCATTCCGTTGTAGATGCAGTAATCCGTAAAAAACAAGAAGTGCTACAGAAACTAAAAGAAGAAAATTGGCAGTTAAACAACACATATCAGGCCCTGTTTTCACAACTAGAGGAGACAAAGCAGAAAATGAAGAAACTGCAGTTAAAAGTTAAGAAACTGGAGAAAGAAAATAGACAGTTTAAAGAAACTGCACAGAACTCACACAGTGAAGGTAAGAGTGAATCCGTGGTACGTTCAGTTCAGGAGTGACTTAAGTGTGACTTTACAGATGTTGGACTGAAACTTCCATCAGCTCTAGGCAGCATAGCCAGTTGCTTTGGTTCTAGCATTGGGAGGTGGACCCAAAGTCCTGGAATAACTTAACACACATGCCATTTAGAGGACACCTGCTATTTGGAGAGAAAGCTTTGGAGAAAGGTTTATAGAGGGTAAGGATAATGTTACCCTGATTTCTGGGGTCCCGTGAGGGACACCTCAATGTGCTCGAAGTACTGGGGAATGGGAATTAGCAAGAGCACAAGCTAAGCAATGCAAGAGGCAGGGCACCTAGCGAGATCTTGAACCCAATGTCTACAGGGTCAGGCCGAGTCAATAATCAGAGAGAAGTAAATAATAATTGTTTTCCTTTATTTTAAAACACAGTCAATACGTATGTATGCAACCACTCACACAGACCTAAGGAAAGAAAGGTAGGAGTTGGATAGAAGAGTTTAAGAGGGATTTTTCAGGGGAAATACTACACCTGATCCTGAAGCCTGGTTTATCAGAAGAAAAATCCGTGATATCGGAGATTCTCAGCACGTGGGAGCTGAGGGGAAGGCTCGTCGAACGGAGCGACAGCAAGGCGGGATGGAAGTCAGAGCCATCCCAAGAAGCACTCAAAATCAGGGGGTCTTATCGGGGAAAATGTACCTGTAGGCTAGTCCATTCCCAGGGAAAACAATGGATTTGGGGCTGGAGACAAAGCCTCCGAAAGGTCAGTACTTTAGATGATTGAATTATGACAGCGTTGTCAGTAACGTAGACAATACGCAAACGCGGAGTGCCTGAGAGTTGGATATTCAGCTCGTCAAGCTGCCTGCTCGGGGCAGGGGATCTTTTGTAAACAGTGTGCATACATAATGTGATCTTAAGAGGGTACTTGCCTGGAGGTCTCCTGAAGCTGCAGTCCGGCAATTACTGGCCTGCCTGGAATTTTCAGCTATTTTCGGCCATCTCCATGTCTGGGGGCCTCGCTAGCACATGGAGAGGAATGGGTAGTGAAGGCCAAATTCTTGATATCAAATGATATCTAATATACCACAAGGTCAGACTAGAAACTACAGTAACAAGAAGAAGCAGATCATGCGAACCGTTCAAAGAAAAATGAGAAGAAGCCATTTTGAAGGAGTTTCTCTTCCTTTTGAGCTGCAAGACCACACCACAGACAGACAGATTACAGTTCTAACAGATGGCAGTGGAGTAACAACAAGTCCCAATGTAAGAGACAAGATTTTCAACAAACAAGAAGGGGAGCAGACCACTCAGTTTGTAGTGGCAGGCAGCGATACTAAGAAGTAGTATAAATACTACATAAATACAATAAAAATGGCTTTTTTAAATATGTCTGTAGCAAAAGGAAAAAGAAAGAGGGGATAGGGTCGCTGCGCAGAGAAGATGGCGAATTACTAACAGGGGGAAGAGAAAAGGCAGAACTACTTAACACCTTCTTTGCCTCAGTTTTTTCCCAGAAGGATACAAGCACTCCACCTGGCGGTTGGGGAGCAGGGACGAAAGCAGGGGAAATGAGGCACATAATAGGTAGAGAGGTGGTACAGGAATGCCTGGCCACACTGGATGAATTCAAGTCTCCAGGGCCAGATGAATTGCATCCTAGGATATTAAAAGAACTGGGAGAGGTCATTTCGGAAGCGCTTGCTATAATCTTTGAGAAATCTTGGAGGACAGGAGAAGTTCCAGCAGAGTGGAAGAGGGCAAATGTTGTCCCCATCTTCAAGAAGGGAAAAAAGGGGGACCCAAATGATTATCGCCCAGTCAGGCTGACGTCAGTACCCGGAAAGATCCTGGAGCAGATCATTAAGCAGTCAGTTTCTAATCACTTAGAAAGCAATGCGGTCATCACGAGAAGTCAACATGGATTTCTCAAAAATAAGTCATGCCAGACTAATCTTATCTCTTTTTATGAAAGAGTTACTAGCTTGATAGATGAAGGGAATGCTGTGGGTGTAGCATTTCTCGATTTCAGTAAGGCCTTTGACAAAGTTCCCCATGACATTCTTGCAAAGAAGCTAGTAAAATGCGGGCTGGACAGAGCTACTGTCAGGTGGATCTGTAACTGGTTGACTGACCGTTCCCAAAGGGTGCTCACTAATGGCTGCTTTTCATCCTGGAGAGAAGTGACTAGCGGGGTGCCACAGGGTTCTGTCCTGGGCCCAGTGCTGTTCAATATTTTCATCAATGACTTTGATGAAGGAATAGAGGGCATGCTCATCAAATTTGCAGATGACACCAAATTGGGAGGGGTTGCTAATACGCCAGAGGACAGGATCAAAATTCAAAATGACCTGGATAGGTTGGAGAGCTGGACCAAGGCTAACAAAATGAAATTCAACAGAGAGAAGTGCAAAGTCCTACACTTAGGTAGAAAAAATGGAGTGCAGAAATATAGGATGGGGGACACGTGGCTGGATGGCAGTATGTGTGAAAGGGATCTAGGAGTCTTAATAGACCACAAACTGAACATGTAATATTTTATTGCACCAGTATTGCACCACAATCAGAGTTGGTTAAAATTAGCCACTTGGATGTTGAAAAGAAAATATTAAGTAAGTGTGGAGACTCAGACAAGATGTTGGACATATTGATGGCATGTAGATGTGATTCAATTTATAGAATTTATAAAATGACGTGGAAGGCTTTCCAATCTTGTTTGTCTTATGCAGTTACCTTGCACAGTATTGATGTGAAAGATGTACTTGATTTTCTTCAAGATGGCATGAGCAAAGGTCTCGGACCTAACATGCTGAAAAGACAGATGGAAGGTTCAACTGCTGTGTTTTGTCTGGAAGGGAGAAGGGTATTAGCACATCCCTATATTAAGAGATTCTTGAAAGAGGCATGAACCTGTTGGCGTCACCCCATGTTCCTAGGTTTCCCACTTGGGATTTGAACTTGGTTTTAAATGTATTTACAAAACCACGTTTTGAGCTGCTAAAGGAGCCTTCCCTGAAGTGCTAGACGTTAGAAGGGCAATAAAAGTACATCTGGAGAATGGGGAAATTTAGTCATACCGAGGTTCTTTTTGTGTCTTTTCATCTAAAGACACTAAGAAATAAAGCTTCAAGGCAAATGATAGCTAAGTGGCATGAGGGTTGTATTTTCTTGTGCTACATTTATGCTAAAGTGCCAAGACCAAAATGTGTGTGGTCTTTTTCTTTTTCTTTTTAATTTTATTTTAATATTTGTGTGTCGTCTCACTTAACTCATTCAGCGACAGTGAGCACAGTGTATGTAGCATCAGTGTCTTTGGAGGAGGTTTGTAGTGCTGCAGGCTGGAAAGAGTTAATAAGGCACTATAAAAGAAGTATGGTTCAGCAAAGGAAGCCTTTGGTCACGTAGTGCTTCGTTCAGTGCTTTGAATAAGGGCAACCACACCCACTCAGGTAATTGGGGCTTGGGTAACCCCCCAGAGTGCTTGGATTGCTCTTTCTGCCTATCCAGACACAACGGGGTTGTCACCTATTGTGAATAGTCTTTCTTGGATAAAGAAGAGCAATCCACCCTCACCTAGTGGGTGGCTGAAAAAAATATTAGTATACATCATAGATGTAACTTAGGCAAGGCTTTAGAATTTAAACTGTTAGTGAAAGGAGAGGGGACAGTGGTTGTAACAGAAAAATTTTGATTCCTGCCTGACCAGCTGGCACCTGGCAATTTTATGTGAGTGTGTGTGGATTGTTCCTCCTGCTATCCAAGAATGATAGTAGGTACTAATCCCTCCCTGTCTCCCTCTCCAAGGTTCCTTCCCAGTCTTATGTTGTAACGTAAGTTAGAATCTGGTTAAGCTGGAAGCCTTATGACTTCTCAACTTATTTGTGCTGTTCTCTACTTATTAGTGAAAGTTGCATGTGGCATGTACCTGCTGTGAGGGTCTCTCCCACTAAATGTAGTATTTGCTATTGTGGTGTGCTTTCAAGAGGGAGGTATAATCTCTTATTATGGAGAAGACAAGCTTACATGGTTTATTGGCAAAACTAGTTTCTCATCTTGCAGCAAGATTCTCACCTGGCTTACTTCTCTATACTTGTCTATAGATCTGACTGAAAGCATTTTTGTGACCTATCTCTGATCAACATGCCAGTAGTTGAAATGTACTTATCTAACCTGTAATTCAAGTCTTTGAAGCACAGGACCTTTGGAAGCACATCAAAAAAACGAGGAAGTCTGCTTGGGATTGTTTTTGAACCTTTTATGCCTGAAAAAGAAATGAAATAAGGGAATAGCAGTTCTTAATTTCACAGCTGAACATAAATTGTAATGGGAGTTTTTAATGTTATTCCATCTGTTTGGGTTCAAATTGTAGACGTGTACATTTTGGGGATTTTTTTTTAAAGAATGCAAATACATAATATTCCATAGTTGTGCCTCCAAAATTCCCGCCTTCATATTTGTATAGTTTTTATAAACAAATATTTTGTGTGTGTCTTACTGTTAAGTTTATTAGGCAGTGTAGGATGCTGTATTGAGAGATGGGAGGACTGGGAAAAGATAAAAAGCAATCTTTTTATTAGATCAGACTATTTGCCTTTCTAGTCCAAAATTATGTACCCTGACCACCAATGAGTCTCCAAGATCTGAGACAAAAGTCTTTCTCATTATCTTCTACTTGATCCTTTTAATGGGAGGTGATGAGGATTAAACACGGGACTTGCATCATCAGAAACCTGTATTATTGAATTATCTTCTCATGTTACCCATAGAGAGTTTCTCATGCAGTTCTTTGAATCTTGGTGCAAATTCTTTGAATATCATTTCAAAGTAATGGCTTCCACTTTTGGCTCCACCAGATGTTTTGAATTTGAATTCCAAAAATCCCAGACAGCATGGTTAATCGTTGAGATCCATACCTTGTGACCCATAGGGGTTGGCCTCTAGTTGTGCAGATATTTTTAGTGCGATTTTATGCAAATATAGCATCTTTAGACACTAGTATTCTCGGGGTGGCACGGAGGAGGAATCCGCAATGATTGAGTAATCCTCGCGTGCCAACCGGAATTGGCAGGAGTTCATGTTCCAAATCAGTTGCTACTGTTAGGACCCCATTCCTCCTCTGTCAGTTTTTCTTATCCTGCCTAGCAAGCCTGATGAAATTTTCTCTTCTGTGTCAGATTGTGAAAATAAATCATTTTATTTCAATAACTACATAGTGAGATTGTGAGGAGTGTCTTTGGAGACAGAATCTCAGATGCCCGCAAACCAGTGAGGCTCTGAAGAGGAGAAGAAAATCACCAGTAGAAATGTTTCTCCTCAGATGCCCCCCCATACAGTGAGGCTCTGAGTTGGAGATAAAGGAGGATTTGAGCAGAAATATCTCCCAGATGGCCACAGGGCAGCGACATTCTGGAGAAGGGAAAATGGTGGGGTTTAGGAAAGTATTTTTATCGTCCAGCGAGAGCGAAGTGGAGGAGGTAAGACCTTCAGAGTATAAGCATTCTGATAAGAAGGGAAGTAAAGATAAGTTGGTTAAGAGAAAGAAAGTGGATACCGTTCTTAAGAAGGGTCTGGGTGTACTTTCTAAGAAGGCTAAAATCAAAACGACGAAGGGGAAATCAACAAAGGCAGTTTCAGGCCGCCATGTTGATTTCATGCATTCTTCAGAGATGGGAGGGGCCCTTCCGGAGAGAAAACCTATCTCTGGAGCAGGCGCAGAGAGCCTGAAGGAGCGTGCGTTGCTAAAGGATGGAGATTTGCCAGAGCGTGCAGGGATAGCGCGCCTGGCTGCTGTAAGTCACTGGCTGAGTCCTCCATGGGCAGGAGGTAATGGCACGTGTGGCGAAATGGGACAGTGAGCTCAGTTCGGAGCAGTTGCCGCTCCCACGGAGTCATTTACTTTAAGAAGAGGTGGTGAGTTAGAGCAAGGCAGATGACCAAATATGAATATGGAGGAGCAGTTCTTTGGCTGCGCTGAGGATGGGCGTTCAGCTTTAAAATAAAGCATCTGGGTTGCACCACCTATCGGTGACACAAATTTCCAAATGAATTCATTAAACTTGTGTGATTTACAGAGCATGATTAAAAAACTATTTCTAATGAACTGAATCAGATGTTATGTGTGGATGTAGCATATCTTGATTTCAGTAAGGCCTTTGACAAAGTTCCACATGACATTCTTGCAAAGAAGCTAGTAAAATGTGGGCTGGACAGAGCTACTGTCAGGTGGATCTGTAACTGGTTGACTGACCGTTCCCAAAGGGTGCTCACCAATGGCTGCTTTTCATCCTGGAGAAAAGTGACTAGCGGGGTGCCACAGGGTTCTGTCCTGGGCCCAGTGCTGTTCAATATTTTCATCAATGACTTGGATGAAGGAATAGAGGGCATGCTCATCAAATTTGCAGATGACACCAAATTGGGAGGGGTTGCTAATACGCCAGAGGACAGGATCAAAATTCAAAATGACCTGGACAGATTGGAGAGCTGGGCCAAAGCTAACAAAATGAAATTCAACAGAGAGAAGTGTAAGGTCCTACACTTAGGTAGAAAAAATGGAGTGCAGAAATATAGGATGGGGGACACGTGGCTGGATGGCAGTACTTGTGAAAGGGATCTAGGAGTCTTAATAGACCACAAGCTGAACATGAGTCAGCAGTGTGATGCGGCAGCCAAGAAAGCCAATGCAATTCTCGGCTGCATCAATAGGAGTATGGTGTCTAGATCGAGGGAGGTACTGGTACCACTCTACTCTGCTTTGGTTAGACCTCATCTTGAATCCTGTGTCCAGTTCTGGGCACCCCAATTCAAGAAGGACATGGTCAAGCTGGAGCAGGTCCAGAGGAGGGCGACCAAAATGGTGAAGGGCCTGGAAGCCAAGCCCTATGAGGATAGACTTAGAGAGCTGGGGATGTTTAGTCTGCAGAAGAGAAGGTTAAGAGGGGACATGATAGCTCTGTTTAAATATTTGAAGGGATGCCATGTAGAGGAGGGAGAGGGCTTGTTTTCTGCCACTCTGGAGACCAGGACAAGGAGCAATGGATTCAAGCTGCAGGAAAGGAGATTCCACCTGAACCTCAGGAAGAACTTCCTGACAGTCAGGGCTGTCCGGCAGTGGAATATGCTGCCTCGGAGTGTGGTGGAGTCTCCTTCTTTGGAGGTTTTTAAGCAGAGGCTGGATGGCCATCTGTCGGGAGTGCTTTGAGAGTGTTCCTGCATGGCAGGGGGTTGGACTGGATGGCCCGTGTGGTCTCTTCCAGCTCTACATTTCTATGATTCTATGATTCTATGGTTATACGGGAATCAATTTAATAAAGTTAATGAATTTGATCCAATGATTAACCAAACATTAAATACTATGATGAATTTGAATAGTCAATCAAATGTGTATACAGCATTTTCCCAAAATGAATTTCATTCACAGGAGAGAAGTAGAGGTGAAAGAAGTATAATACAAAAAGTGCTATTGAAAATAGAAAGAGAAAACGCAAGTGTGGTGCTGATTGCACCTTATTGGCCAAAAAGGCCTTGGTTCTTCTTGGTGAAGGAGATGTCAGTAAGAGAGCCTAGCAGGTTGCCAATCCGAAAGGATCTCTTAAGTCAAGGACTGGTCCATCATCTGGATCCAAGATGGTTGAATTTGATGGCTTGGGTCTTGAGAGGAAGGCCTTAGAATTGCAAGAGTACTCGCCAGCTGTGGTAGATACCATTATGGTGTCGCGGCAGCAATCGACTCAGAATATGTACGGTATGATTTGGAAAGCATTTGAAAAATGGTGTTCTGCTGAGTCCTTGTGGTTTGCTGAGGTTCGAGTGAAGCATGTTTTGCAGTTCTTGCAAGATGGACTGCAAAGGGGACTGAGGCCGAACACTTTGAAGTGTCAGGTGTCGGCGTTGTCTGTGGTATTAAAATTTGATGCACATCCTCATATTAAGAGGTTTCTAAGAGGCACAGTGTTGACTTCTTACCCAACTAAGCATAGATTTCCTAGTTGAGATCTCAATGTAGTGCTGGACTCTTTGACAAAAGCACCCTTTGAACCAGTGAGGGATGCTTCTTTGCGTTTGTTAACACTAAAGACTGTTTTCCTGGTAGCAATAACATCGGCTTGACGAGTTCGTGAATTGGATGCATCATCTGTTAATGCTAACTTCTGTAAATTTGAGGAGGAAAGATTGGTACTGATGTTAGATCCAACTTTTCTTCCTAAATGTGCATGGAAAAAGGTGGCACCAGTTGTGATTTACCTACCAACTTTTTTTCCTCATCCGAAAAGCGCAGAAGAGAAAAGATATCACACATTGGATGTGAGGAGAGCTGTCCGTCTTTACATTAAAAGAACTGCACGTGTCAGGAGAACAGAAGCTTTATTTGTATCATATAAGCATAAGTCTATGGGGCAGAAGGCATCTAAGACTGTCATTGGAAAGTGAATTAAGAGTTACATCTTTCAGTGTTATGATGTGGCAGGCCAACCTAGGCCGTGCAATGTATATCCACATTCTACAAGATCTATGGCAACTAATACTGTTTATAATGTGACTTCATCATTACAAGATGTTTGTAATGCAGCAGGCTGGTCGGAGCCATCTACCTTTATAAGACATTATAAAGTGGACAAGTTTAAAGTGGAGCAGGCTGCTTTTGGCAGTAAGGTACTCCAGACGGTACTTCAATGTAAATAAAGCCCACCCATGATGTGGCTTGGGTATGTCCCAATCGTTGTGGATTCCTCCTCCATGCCATCCCAAGAATGAGAAGTTGGACATACCATGAACAGTCATTCTGGGATGGCAGGAGGAGGAATCCACACCCTCCCTGATGGTGTATAATATATATAGGTTGATGTAGGCATTGGGGAGGTTAAGTGATTGTGATGAAGGTCTAAGGTAGATTTAGGTTAGAAACATGGAAATTAAGGAAGCCGAGTGGTGAAAACTTCATGGTTTGCATGGCTGGAGAAGAAACTGAGACATGGGGTTCTAACGGTAGCCACTGATTTGGAATGTGGACTCCTACCGATTCTGGTTGGCACGTGAGGATTACCCAATTGTTGTGGATTCCTCCTCCTGCCATCCCAGAATGACCGTTCATGGTAAGTCCAACTTCTCAATTGTTCACATAGCATTCTGAATTTCTATTAGATTTATGAGATGTTTGAACAATTAGAAAGTCACTTGTATAATTCTTAAATATTACCTATATTTTTTAAATGCAGAGGAACTTGCAGAATTGCTTTTATTAAGACAACAGGCCCAGGAATTGGTGGATGAAAATGACAGTCTGAAAATGACTGTTCATCGTTTAAATGCAGAATTGAGTCGCTACCAGACTAAATACAGACCAATTTCACCAAGTGAGGTAATCTTTGATTTTAAGCTTGAGTGAAAAAAAAGGATTGTCGCGTTATGTCGATAGTATGTGAGAATTCTTTCTCGTTAATTACAGCTGACACCAACCTCTTCATCATAGAGCAGAGCTGGGAAGCTTTGGCCTCTCCAGATATTTTAGAATTCAAGTTCAGGAAGCCCTAGCCAGCATGACTAATGGCAAAGGCTTCTGTGAATCATAGTCCAAAATATCTGGAGTGCCAAACATTATGTGTTCCTACCACAGGGTAAACTCGGTGGTCTGGTATGGACATCATATGCTCCCATAGTTTTGTGTGAAGAGAGCAGCCTTAGATGAACCTGAAGCTGTTTTATCCCTTCCTCCTCAAGCACAGCTGCAAAAAACGGCTCCCAAACTGTTTTTTCCTTATGTATGCATGAGCTTGACAAATGAGGGTTAATCTTAACTATAATTTGTTCAAATAAACTGTACAATGGTTTATGAGTTTGAATTGTTTCAACAAGCCATAATTAAGATTAACCACAGTTTAAAGTTTGGATGTTATGCTAAACTGTGATTACAACTGAAAAATGAAATGAAAACTTCAGTCTTCTTGCTGTGATTGTGCCAGGAAAGGAAAGAGAAGGGAGCATGTGACACACAGACATCCAACATTTACCTGAGTTTATTTGTGTCATGTCAACTGTAGCTTAACATGATGTCCAAGCATAGCTAGCGGGACTCTGTTCCATGTAAAAAGTGATAAGTGACTGTAATGCATTGCATACTAGCCGTGAGTAGTTCTAAGTTTCATTGAAAGTAGTGAAGAGATGCAATCTCTGCTAACTTCCTGATTGTGAAATTCCCTCTTACCCCTGTCTTTGCTCAGTTTTAGACTAGCAGTAAAAATGCTTTTGTTTCATTAGCTTTTAATTTTAAAAAAAATGTAGGTGCCAGTAAATAATAAACTGTACTTTCTTTTATCCTGCTGCAATAAAAACTGTATAGTGTAATCAACACTGCAGTCATAAATAAAGCCCAAAACAGTAGTAACAGGAATGATATAATAAGCACTTCATACCATCATCTAAGATTTTTATTAAACAAAATTAAAATCACACAGTATATGCAGTTTCATTATGTATTTCCCTGTCAATTATGGGAGATCATATGTAAGGTCTAAATAATATATTTTGGTGAAAGTTTCCAAGAAGGTTGAGCTAGGAGAAAATAAAATCTAGTTTACATCAGGTTTTCTTTAATAAAATCTCTCATATCCACTTTATTAGGTGGTAAAGTGGGTGAGGAATTCAATGTGTCAGAATTCCCCTCCATTCAGACTGTTTCAAAGATTAATAAAGAGTTGTGTTGACATTTGTAGATGGTGTTCTGTTCACTGTACATCATATAAAGATGTATATAAATATAAACTGAATCATAGGTATCATAGCAAGTTTGTGTTTTTTTCCACATTTTCCAGTTCCATTGACAGTGTATCTTCTGAAAATACTAGACAGCTCTTCAAACTGCCAAATTCTAATGTTGGCAGCTGGTAATTTTAGCACCTCTAAAATATGGAAATTGAACAGTATTTTGCTGCACTGTGAGCATTTAATTTCCTTAACTAAACAGTGCATAGACAAATTCTTTCAAATGAATGTTGCTTCCAGTGTAACTTGATCTGTTATCTGAGGTATGCTTTTGTTGTTTCTCAGAAGCTTCTTTATTTAAAAATGTTAGAAATATTTTTAAAAAATAGATTAAAAAGGGGGGAAAAAAAGAGATCAGGTTCCTGTTCACACAGAGAACCTCTTCAGACTGTCCATCTCCTTGTGTGGGATATGTAATGGAGATTTAGCATGTTCTTAGCATGCTCTTTCATCTCCCATGTTGAATTTGATCTTATCCTGAATGACTAAATAGGGCTAGCTTCTTCCACCTCTCACAGAATCAGGTAAGGATGATAACTTAGTAGTTTCAACTTCTGATGTGTGTTTTTTATTATCTTAAGAGTCCAAAAGTTGGAAGTCTGCCAATGAAAAAGCCAATACCACCTTGGCTGGTAAGTAGCAAGGCAGTTTACAAAATGTTGAAGAATTAGTATGAGCTGTCTCCAAATTCTGTAGAGCTAATTTATTTCTAGTTATCTTGATGATCAAAGACACATTATTGTGCTTATATGTTATATTGAAAAGAAAAGTAATCAGCTATTTAAATGTTGATATTCAGGATTCGGTTTCTATATGTCAGTGATTAGTAAGTGATTTTTAAATTATTATTTGAAGATAGGAATGTTTCTTTATTTTTCTTTCTCTCACACACATTTTTGTGCCTTCACTGTTCTTAATGTAAAAGGAGCTTAGGACTGGAAAAACACCATATGTATTTGAGTCTTGCCACTTCTTTGCTAAATTGTCTGACACTGCAGTGTGTTGAAGTACTTATCCTGGATAGGACAAGTATTTTTTTAATAATTATTTTTATTAAGGGTGGTATATACAAAAAAGAAGACATGAATGACGAAAAATATGACACACAAAATACAAATAGGAACAGGTTAGTAACAACAACAACAAAATGAAGGCAATAAAAATCATACAAATTATGCTTTCAAAATAGTCAATAACCCAACATTACTCATAGGACAGTACAGATACTTATACCTAAATATTTCACAGTTTGTTCAAATAACCTTCCCACATTGTGGGGAAACAGTTTATAATAACAATCTTTAACGTATACCTTCCTTATCCAAAAAAAGAAAAAGATAAATTAGAAATTTAAAAAACATTTTAGTTTATTCTCTTTTTAAATTAATATTCCCCTCATCTGAGACAACAACAGTACATTTTTTAAAAAAAATCTCTTCATACGGATTCCAGCATCTAATAATGACTGATGAGTATATAATGCTGTACCTTAATTAAAACATACATATCTGTATGTGTGCATGCATGTATATCGGTGTGTGTGTGTGTGTGTGTGTGTGTATGTACACCATAGTTACGAAATAAACTTCCTACTCTTAATTGCGACAAATCAAATCAATAATTCAAGTAATAATCCATTCAGTCCAATTATATGATAAATAACTAATTAAACATTAAATCCAACTACCATTTATCAAATTCTTATTGCAAAAACTCTTGATGCAATTCCGTCTTTACAAAATATACTGTTTGCTTTGCCATCTAGAATATAAGTGAGTTTATTTTGACAGTATCTATTAATTTTTCAATCCATTCTTCTCTGGTGAGAATTTTAAATGTTTTCCAGTATCTTGCTTAGAACTATTCTAGCAGCTGTCACCACATGCCAAACAGTGTCACCATATGCCAAGCAGTGTGCCAATGTCATTTCCTGTTGTTTTATCAAATTTGGAAAGGCCCAGTAAGAAAAATTCTGGGTCCAAATCAATTTTTTTTCTTTTTTCTTTTTCCTTTGCATTTTTGCTCTTGTTATATACCATTTTATTAACTCTATGAAACACCACCACATAGGGAAAAAAGTTCCAATTTTTTTCCACATTTCCAACATTTATTACTTGTACCTTTTTATGTTTTTGCAATTCTATCTGGATGGAGATATCATCTGCACATCATTTTAATGAAATTTTCCTTCAGGTGGAAACATCTTGTATTAATATTATTACAATTCCGTATCTTTTCCCCTTCATCTAAGGGTATGCTATGACCATTTTTTTTTTACCCATTTAATCATACACTCTTTTATTGTCTCTTTTTTCTAAATTAAATGTCAGTAGCATTCTGTGCAAATTTGCAATCAAATGTTTTTCCCCTTTCAATAACTTTCAAACTCTGTTATTTTCAAATAAAATCCTCCATTCTTCTATCTATCTATCATTCATTCTATCTATTTTAAACCTTTCTGTATAGGTATGGCAACCAATGAATATTGATTCCTTGCTCTAATAATTGTTGCCTTTTGTTTAGTTGGTAGGAGTTTCGATTTTGTCTCAAAAGGTTTCTATAAGCTTTCCATTCTCCATATCTTCTTAATTCTTTTATAGAAAGTGCTTCCAACAACCAAGGTGGAGTTTTTGAATATAGAAGTTTGTATTTTTCCCAGATTTTATATAATGCTTTTCTGATTACATGGTTACAGAATGATTTTTGGACCTTAGATTTGTTATACCGGAGGAGAGTGTGCTATCCAAAGTGGGGATCATGACCTTCTAGTGTCAAAAGTTTTTGATTATTTAATAATATCCAAGGTCTCATCCACACTATGCAGGTCGCTTAATTTCAGATCTAGAACTGCTAGTCTGCCTCTGTTTCTGTTGACAGTCATTTGTTTATATTTCATTCTAGGTTTTTACCTCCCCCAAATGAATTTGGTGAGGTCCTTTTTACATTTTATAAACCATGTATTCATAATACATTTTTCTGGTAAAACAACTAACAGTTTGCCGTGATCTTTCATTGGATTTCTGCTGTGTTCTTCCATCATCTTATATCGTGTTGATTTTTTAGTGATTTGAATGACCACATCTCTTGGAATTTTTTTTTTCAATGGCTGAATTAACTCAGTAAGCAGTGTCGATTTTATTATCAATATCATCTTTTGCAGTTTCCAAAAGATTGGCTATTAAGCCCATAGTGTTTTTTTTTCTGATATCCTCCTTGGCTATTTCCTCCAAGCCTTTTATTCTCAGCCATGATTCCATTTTTTCTGTTCAACCAACATCAGTTGATCAAGTTGTGTCTCGATATCTTGATGTTTCCATTTTTTGTTTTAAGATATGGATATTTTTTATTATTGTTTATCTCTTTATCTTTTCTGTTAATACTTAGATATCTCTTGACCTGCTCTAAGGTGTCTGACCTGCATGCTGTCCTAGATCTTGTTTAATTTAAGACATATATGTTCTCATTTCCTCCATATTTTTTTTCTGATATTTTGGAGGTTCGTCAAATGAGTTTCTTCTCCCTTGACGGTCTGCAGTTCATATTTTACCAGACCTCATTTTGTGCATTCTAGTTGATCTAAGTTAAATTGAGTACTTTATATTTTAGTCAGTAACCAAGTTATTAATCACATATATTTGACCCTGCTCACTTTCACAATAAATTGTTCCCCTTAGTTACTTAATAGCTTATTTACTTTTCTATTAATTAGCAATATAGGTTGATTGATTGCTATTGCAATTTAAATTCACTTACTTTACTTTCTACCCATTGTTGGCGGGTAGCTTAGCAACTTAATTATTTAATTAGCTTCATTACTTAACTTAGGTTTCTTATCTATTATATAAAAGTCAATGTTCTTGTGCGTGTTTGTCTGCGTCAGCAGATGATTGGCTGTGTGAGGTGAGAAGACCTTGTATGATTGGCCCCTGTGCTGGTCTATGACCGTAATAAAGATTCTATTCTATTCTATGATTGGCTGGCTGTGAAGATTCCATGGAATCCTGGGGTTGGCAGTTTAGGGAGGGGCCTTTAGAATTCTCAGCCAGAGAGCTCTTCAGCCTCAGGCCAGTCGCTATGCAGATGAGGCCTGCCTTCAATAAGGATACCAGAAAACTTTTGGGAGGCATATGTGAGAAAAATTAAAGTGACATACACAGTATAGTTACAAGGTTTTCTTGCCTCACACAGTAGATTGTATGGGTTCCATACGTGAGGAATCTTAAAGTTGAAATTCAAAACAAAAAATGCTTCCAGAAAAACGTAAAACCATTGGACAAATTCAACAGAAAACAAAAAAATCAAAAGCCAGTACATCACTGTCGCCAGAGAACACGGATTGGATTGGGGACTATAGGGAAAAGTTACGGGTACCGGAATAGGCCGGCTGCTATGGAGACAATGCCTAGCAGCAAGGAGGAGGACAGTGTATTCCCACAGGAACCCATCCTCTGTATGTTAACATCTCTGAATAAAGATTGGATTGGGGAATATGGGGAAAATTTATAGGCACCGAAATAGGCTGGTTGCTATGGATACGAGGCCTAGCAGCAAGGAGGAGGACAGTGTACTCTCTCTGGAACCCAAACTGTGTATGTAAATAACTCTGAATAAAGATTGCATTGGGAAATATGGAGCAAAGTTACAGGAAATGGAGAAGACAGTTTGGTGAGGAAAATAAAAAACGCGGGCAACGCCAGGTAAATATGCTAGTTGATTATAAACAATTGATTGACAAATATTTTTGTCCTGCTGGTTCTCACATATGGCAGGAGTGTTTAAGAACCAATTAAAGTATCTTCAGAACAGTCTGCTACAATATTTGGCATTCAAGGAAGCCATCTTAGTGCTGTCTTGCTCTAAGCAAGTAGACTTCTACCAAGCTTTTTCTCTGAAGTATGTGGCCTCCCCCTCCAACCACAAGGTAGATGGCCAGGGTTAGGCTTTTGTAAAGTTCCACTTTGCATATGATGGATTGTTCTTCACAGAAATCAGATTTCATGAATTCTTCAGATGTACAAAATGGTGGCTGTGTTAGGCTTGCCACTTTCTTAGTTCTCAGTCCTGCCACTTCACTTGTAGCAATAGTCTAACACTTGGAAGTATAGCAGCTGAATTGCTTACCTCTGTGCTGTGAAGAACGTCAGACTAAAAGGTTCAATGGTTTCTGTAGTTAAAGTGTGCATACTGATAAGACAGAAAAACTGTATTTTCACTCACAACTATTTACAGGCATGGGGTTAACAAAGAGGGGAGTACCCCTCCTATGTGCAGAAATGAAACAGATGTACCACACTTCAAAAATCCTTTAAAAATTCAGTGTGTACAGGTTTCTAGCAGTGTTGATCTTCAGGAGTTACCTCTGAGGTGTTCAGCCTACCCTTTACTTTCTCAGTTTACAAACTGATTGTTGTTCAGTTGCTGCAGTATTTACCTAGTGGTTGTTGTTCTGTTCTTCACTCTCTTGATTTATCCACTGGAATTATTCAGACATTTAAAAATTAGTGTTAGAGAATCTTGATTCAGTTCAGGAGAACAATATTTATAGTATTGAGATGCATGTACCAAACAGGACTGAAATTTCCTTTTACTTCCTTTAGCTGGATGTGAAATATTTGTCACCTCTCCTGTTGGCATATGAAGACAGAATGAGAGAAAAGGAAGAATTGATTCTTGCACATGAGGCACGTTGGTAAATTTATTCTTTCGAAATGGTTTATAGCAATGTAACAAGAAAAAGGCTTCTACATTACACTGCATATAATATAGCTGTAAAGAGCACTGGAAGATATCCAGGGGACTGTGTATTCAGAGTCCATGCTTCCTGGAATGTTCATCTGCTGAAGTTTCCTGTCCTCCATCTCATTAGGCCTAAAATTCACGAACAGCAGATGACAAAGAAATATGTTTCTAGACTAAAATACTTCAGATTACAAATGAGAATTTACATGATGGTGGGCTCCACAAGAAGTGAGATACTTATAGATAGAAAACTAATGTGGAGAAACAAGCTAGGCTAAAACTTACTTGCAAACAATCTAGGGCAGCCTTCCTTTGCAGGGTGCTGTTCAGCTCTTATTATCCATAAACAGCATGACCAGTGGCTAGGGATGCAGGAATTGAAGTCCAAAGCATCTGTGGGAGGGCTCAGTTCATGAAGGCTGATATAGTGTTCATTTGAAGGCTTTTTTCCCTTTGTGTGAAGTACCATTGTGTCATATAGATCTCTGTCTGCAGACTGAAATGGCTTGCAATTCAGACACAGCTTTACAATCTTGTCTGCTGTTAAAGAGATGAAGCCCTAATCATAAGTTGAATCTTGAGCACATAGAATTTATTCCCTATCCTCAGCTAAGTCACCAGGAGAATACAGGCATACCTCATTCAACAAAGCCTCTGAAAAAGTAGCTCCTTTTAATAAAGTCTTTTTTACATTCCCTGGCCCCCAGCTTTTAATTCTCATCCTTGGCCTAGCTGGAAGCTTCTTAAAGAAGAAGGACCAGCATTGGGAGGATGGCAAAGGAAGGATGGAGGAACAGAGAAGTTTTGTTGCAGCAAGATGTCTGCAGTAAACCATGCAATAAAAATTTAGCTGAGAAAGAGTGGGGTTTTGCTGTAGCAATGTATGCCTGCCTGCAACAGGCAAGATAAACAGCAACTGCCTCCGCAGTTCCTTGCTGAGCATGTGCAAATGGCAAAGCAAGTGGAAAAGGGGCTAATAGATAAGCCTTCCACATCCGCTCCCCTTAGGACGTTAAAAAAGCATAGATCTAGAAGTTTGGCTACCAAAATGGAAATTGTAAGAAAAATGGAGACTCGTGAAATAAAAAATCACCTCTTGTTGTATTTTGGAAAAAGCTTTCAAGTGGTTTCTAGAAGGTTCAAAATGTTTTTGTTTGTTTATCCAAGGCTTTCCTGGCCTGGTTGTTACATTTTTCATGTGCATTTTGCAAGTTTTGAATACAGTGCAGCCTCTACTGGCACAACCTCTACACACACAAATGTGAGGTTGTGTGAAGCCTCCTGTCCTATTATTGTCAATGGGAACACACCCACACCAGCGCAAGTCCGTGTGTGTTGCATCCATAATAGGACAGAGTATTCACAGTTTTTTGTTTTAAGTGAGGGTTCCTGGAATTAAACTCCCACGTTCATAGAGGGCACACTGTAAAAAGTTTACCAAAACCTGCCAAATATGTCTTCTTTTTTGTGGTGTGGGAACTTATCCCTAATTGTTTCCATGTTATTCTGCCACTGGTACAAAATTTTCTGTTAAAGAAGTAATGCCTAGGAATGCATCTAATTAATTGAGTTGTATCTATACCTTAACATTTGAATGTGGCAAAGAGATACATATCACAGAAGCACAGTGGCCAGAGCTGTAGGATTGATTATGGTTGCTTGAGGAATTTGTCCTGTTGAGCTTGTTCTTCTGCTTGAGAGGTCTTCGAGGCATCTCATTAGCCACTGCAGGACAGAAAAAGGGAACAGATAGACTTTTAGCCTGATCCAGCGTGGTTCTTTGTATGTTTCTATTTTTATTCTTGGAGGCAGACATAAGTGATATGAAATACAGTTATTTTTCCACATTTGCTGGTGTTAGTGGCACAGGACCCTTGTGAAAGTGGAAAAAACATGAAGAACTCCCCAAAGCATATTCAATACACAAAAAAATATTATCAGCGTATTCAACTCACCATGGATACATTTGAGGTGTCAGGATTCCTTTGCAAGACAGTAGCGGGAGGCCAGTGGGTCTTGTCACTGCCTACACTGCTGCCCTGCGTCATTTTTAATAGGGATTTGCAAGCCTTGTTTGCACTCTCTCAGTCTCACAAGGCTTGAAGTCCCTATTAAAAATGACATAGAGCAGCAGCAAAGGTGGCAGCAAATAATCTATGAATAATCAATCTGCAAAAGTGAAACCCACAAATGTGGAGGCTGACTGTATGTGAAACAATTTTTTGTGTTGGGGCATGGACTGTTTTGTTTCTAGTGCAGCCAAGCTAAATTTATTATCTCTAGAATTAACTGTCATACGTACAGATATTTTGATGAGCATCTTAGTGTTAGGGAGAGAATAAAGGACAGGAAAATACCAAATATAAATTAGTATGTGGTGATGAGAGAGAGGAAATGTTAACCTTAACATTAAGTTAAAACAGACCATCTATTTTGTGTTCTAATTTTTTTTCCTTTCAGGAGAGCATGAAGATCTTTAAAGCACAAGTTGAAGAGATAGTGATGGAAAATGAACAGTTACACAAGCAGCTAAATAGAAATAGCTCTGTTACCACCAAGGAATGGCAAGTGTATTGTTATATGAAGCTATTATACTATTTATTTTGTTTCAGCTGAGAAAATCCTGAGTTTGAAGCCAAATTAGATCTTCTAAAAATTCAGACTTAATTTGCATGTTCTGAATACCATATTTATGCATGCATTATCTGGTTTGGACCATTAAAACACAGAATAGCCATCATATAAAACTTAATACAGAAAATAAGCAGTATAAAACAGAACTAGTAACAATTCAGCAGTTATTTAAGATCTTAAAACATATAAACTTGGTAAATTAAAAAGAAGAGCCCCCATATTTGTGTGTAAAATAATAATTTTACAAATCTTAGCAGCAGAGAAAAGAAACTTTGTGACAATTTCTATTACACATCTATTAACATTTGCTACAAATAAATCAAGTGTGAAATCTGATCTTCCAGAGAATTTGTTTAAGAGGGGTATTATATGTCTTATTTGTTTGTAAAAGTTATAAATGAAAAATATATGAGATAGAGATTCTACTGATCCATCTCCACATGGACAAATATAATTTTTGTAAGGAATTCTTTAGAAACGACCATCCAGCACAGCAATTAAGTTTTGGTAAAAAATTACACAATATATAGGAATAATCAGGTTTTCAAGATGGTTTGCATTTCTGTTAGTATTAAATGTCAGGCCTAGATCGATTGTGGCACAGATAGTATCTGTAATCTGGAGAACAAGAATAAGTTTTGCCTTGGAAAAGTCTTGGGTAGAATGGAAGATATCAGAAAATCTCCATGATTTATCTCTGATAACCTTAGACCATTGGATTGACTGACTGACTGAATGTATATGCTACCTTTTCTACCAAGGTGGGACCCAAGGTTGCTTTCAAAAGGTTAAAAACATTAAAAGCATGTAAACAATTAAAACATTAAATAACTTATAAAATTATGAAACTTACAATCAGTTTTAAAAACAGCTAATAAGTAAGTAAAAGATCTCCAGCTCACCCATTAAAGGCCTGCTTAAAAAGACACTGGACAGAGGACACTGAATACTGCTTACAAACATACGGTGAAATAGTGTCTGGAAAGTAAGGCATTCTGGTTACATTCAGGATTCTACCATTTCACCTCTGATGACAACTCTTAGGCTTCCTTCCAGTCCTAAAGCTGCAGAGGAGAGATGACATATCCAGGGATAACCATGTTGACTGTACAGCAAACCTCAACAACATCCAAAATCCACAAAACAATGGTATCTTTATTGAACCAAACCAAAATGTACATAGAGATGATAGTCCCTGGCTCCTTTCCAGCTCCATAGTTCAAAAGGAGTCTTATCAGACTCTGCACTTGCTGGACATGCTTTGGTTTGGTATGGAAAGGGGAAATTTGTTTTATTAAGTGCACATGGACGAGATTAATTAAGAAACCTTGAGTATGTACTAGCCTGCTTCACACATATTGTTAAAACCAGAAATTAGTGCTGTGTGACAAGTTCATAAGCCCAAATGAAGTCTTCATCTTCCACATTTCCTCTTCTCTTGTTATTGTGAGAAAATTAGAACTGTGCTTAGAACTTCAGAATTTATTTTAACTTTTAAAGAATTTCAGCTTGATGTAACATATATACCAGAGATCCTGCTTTGAAACAAACTCTGAGTAGTTTTTGTAGAACCACAGAGCTGGAACGGGCCCTATAGGCCATCAGGTCCAACCTCCTGCTCAATGCAGGATCTCCACCTAGAGCATCCCTGACAGATAGCTGTCCAGCCTCTTTTTGAAGATGTCCAGAGAAGGAGACCACACCACCACTCTAGGCAATTGGTTCCATTGCTGAACTGCCAAGTTGTTCAATCAAAATCTCCCTGTCATGCCCTGCCTTTGAGACCCTGACAGTGAGGAAGAGGAATCTGAGGCAGAAGTTTCCCCAGAAGTTTGCTCAGTGGAAAATAACAACCAACAGCAGGGGCTTGAGCAGGGTGAACAAGTATCAGAAGGTGAGGCCTGAGCACACGGTCTAACTGACTAACTAGGGGGAGGAGCCAGCTAGGGGGAGGAGTCTTAGTAGGAGCTCCCAGTGGCCCTCTAGCTCATTTCCCAGAGGAGAGAGCAGAAGGGGAGCTGTGTCTGTGAAGACATCCTTGACCAGGTGTTGTTTACAGGCTTGTGGGACTGAGCTTGTTTGCTTGTTTTTGTGCTGACCGTGTGCTCTCCCTGAGCACATGGTCTAACTGACTAACTAGGGGGAGGAGCCAGCTAGGGGGAGGGGTCTTATTAGGAGCTCGCAGCGGCACGCGCCTTCGCGGCATGCAGTTGAACTCCTCTACTTCAATCCTTCAAGTTCAACCATTCAAGTTTAGGAACAACCCATCCCTTTCCTGAGTCCCTAAAATGTCAGAAGAGTTCATTTGAGCTTGGCAATCAGCAGAGCAGACATTGCCTCTACAGCTGAATTTGAGAAAGAACGCCTGGTTATTCTTTCTAGAGCTACTCCCTCTACTACTCTCTGTACTATCAAGTATGGAAGGTGAGGGACCTGCTGCAGTCACCTGTAGCACTTCTGGTATGTTTCTTTTCTTGCCACAAGATGTTGTCGGGTACACCTGCAGCAAGTGCAGGCTGGTGGCCTTCTTGGAGGAGAAGGTTCGGCAGCTGGAGGCACAAGTTTCTAATCTTTGTCTTATTAGGGAAGGTGAGGAGTTTTTGGATAGGGCAGAGAAGACCTTCCTGAAGACCGAATGTGCGGAGCAGCTGCCAGATGAGGAAGTCAGCACACTGTGCCAGGAAACGGATGCTTGGAGGAATGTCACACGGAGCAGTAGAAGGACCAGGAAGGAAACAGAGATTCTCAACCTACAGAATTGCTTCAAAGTTCTTGGCCTTATGAACGACGAGGAGCACGATGAGGAGGGAACAGAATGTCAACAAGACGGAATCCAACTTCGGCAAGAGGAACAAGATCAACACTCACAGCCTCAACAGAATGCCCAGGCAGTCCTAGAAGAACCTGCTCATCAAGGAGCCCCAGACAAGCTTCAGAGGAGGCGAGTTCTGGTTGTTGGGGACTCCTTTCTCAGAGGAACCGAACCGGAAATTTGCAAACCAGACAAGCTCAATCGAGAGGTCTGCTGTCTTCCTGGGACCAAGGTCGACCACATAACAAAGAAACTAACCAGGCTGGTCAAGCCCACTGACCATAAGCCCCTCATTTTGGTTCATGTTGGAATCAATGACACTGCGAGGCGCAGCTTTCACCACGTCACAAAGGACTACGAGCTTATGGGAACAAAGCTTAAGGACCTTAGTCCGCAGGTGGTCATTTCGTCTCTCCTCCCTGTTCAAGGACATGGTGCACGAAGGGAAAGGGCAATAGCGGAGGTCAACAACTGGCTCGGCACATGGTACCACCAGCAACAGTTTGGGTTTTTGGAACGCGGCCTGAATTTCCATGAACGTGGGCTTCTGGCAAGGGATGGGCTGCACCTCACAAAACTTGGCAGGAATGTTTTTGCAAACAGTCTCGAACGGAGGATTAAGAGGTCTTTAAACTAAGTTCCACTGGGGAGGGAGACAATATTATTCAGGGCAAGGACTTGGCGAGCACAGGGGGAAAAGGCCCAAATGATATTGGACAAGTAGTACAAGCGGCCAGTGGCGGGAGGAGTAGAAACTATAGTACAGGACTTGCAGGAAGGGCCCGGTGACTTAAGTGTCTCTACGCTAATGCACAGAATATGGGAAACAAGCAAGATGAACTTGAATTTCTAGTACAACAAAATAAATACGATTTGATAGGCATCACTGAGACCTGGTGGGATGAGTCTCGTGATTGAAATGTAGGAATAGAGGCGTATAGCCTATTTTATAGAAATAGACCGAACAAGAAAGGAGGAGGAGTAGCCTTGTATGTCAAGGATCTTTTCACCTGTGAAGAGATCCAGGACTTAAACCCAGAAAGCCAGGTCGAGAGCATCTGGGTAAGAATTAAGGGAGCGAGAAACAATAGGGATATTCTGGTGGGGGTTTACTACAGACCTCCAACCCAGACTGAGGACCTTGATGACGCCTTCCTCAACCAAATGACTGCACATTCAAAAAGGAGAGATACAGTAATAATAGGAGATTTCAATTACCCGGATATATGTTGGCAGTCAAACTCTGCCAAGACAGCAAGGTCCAGCAAGTTTCTTGCTTGTCTTGCAGACAATTTCATGGTCCAGAAGATGGAAGAGGCCACAAGGGGATCAAATATTCTAGATCTGATCCTGACCAACAGGGATGACCTTGTAAATGAGGTAGAAGTGGTTGGATCTTTAGGGGGGAGTGACCATGCCCTATTGGAATTTGGCATTCAGTGGGAAGGAGAAGATAAGTGTAGCCAGACACTCATCTTAGATTTTAAAAAAGCGGACTTCTGTAAACTTAGGGAGCTGCTGGCTGAAATTCCGTGGTCAAGAATAGTGAAGGAGTTCAGGAGGCATTGGAGTTCCTTAAAAGGGAGATACTGAAGGCACAGTCTAAAACTGTGCCAATAAGGAGTCAAAATGGAATGCATCTGAAGAAACCAGAATGGTTGACTAAAGAACTCTCAGCTGAGCTAAGTGTTAAGAGAAACATGTACAGGAAATGGAAGAAGGGGAAACCACCAAAGAAGAATTTAAGTAAGTAGCCAGGAGATGTAGGGAGAAGGTCAGAAAGGCTAAAGGACAGAACGAACTTAGGCTGGCCAGAGATATTAAAAACAATAAAAAGGGCTTTTTAAAATATGTCCGTAGCAAAAGGAAAAAGAAGGAGACGATAGGGTCCCTGCGCAGAGAAGATGGCAAATTACTAACGGGGGAAGAGAAAAGGCAGAACTACTTAAACCCAGAAAACCAGGTCGAGAGCATCTGGATAAGAATTAAGGGAGCGAGAAACAATAGGGATATTTTGGTGGGGGTTTACTACAGACCTCCAACCCAGACTGAGGACCTTGACGATGCCTTCCTCAACCAAATGACTGCACATTCAACAAGGAGAGATACGTTAAATGGAAGAAGGGGAAAAACACCAAAGAAGAATTTAAGCAGGTAGCCAGGAGATGTAGGGAGAAGGTCAGAAAGGCTAAAGCACAGAACAGACTTAGGGTGGCCAGAGACATTAAACACAACAAAAAGGGCTTTTTAAAATATGTCCTCAGCAAAAGGAAAAAGAAGGAGATGATAGATCTGCACAGAGAAGATGGCAAATTACTAAAAGGGGGAAGAGAAAAGGCAGAACTACTTAACACCTTCTTTGCCTCAGTTTTTTCCCAGAAGGATACAAGCACTCCACCTGGCGGTTGGGGAGCAGGGACGGAAGCAGGGGAAATGAGGCACATAATAGGTAGAGAGGTGGTACAGGAATACCTGGCCACACTGGATGAATTCAAGTCTCCAGGGCCAGATGAATTGCATCCTAGGATATTAAAAGAACTGGGAGAGGTCATTTCGGAAGCGCTTGCTATAATCTTTGAGAAATCTTGGAGGACAGGAGAAGTTCCAGCAGACTGGAAGAGGGCAAATGTTGTCCCCATCTTCAAGAAGGGAAAAAAAGAGGACCCAAATAATTATCGCCCAGTCAGGCTGACGTCAGTACCCGGAAAGATCCTGGAGCAGATCATTAAGCAGTCAGTTTCTAATCACTTAGAAAGCAATGCAGTCATCACGAGAAGTCAACGTGGATTTCTCAAAAATAAGTCATGCCAGACTAATCTTATCTCTTTTTATGATAAAGTTACTAGCTTGATAGATGAAGGGAATGCTGTGGATGTAGCATATCTCAATTTCAGTAAGGCCTTTGACAAAGTTCCCCATGACATTCTTGCAAAGAAGCTAGTAAAATGCGGGCTGGACAGAGTTACTGTCAGGTGGATCTCTAACTGGTTGACTGACCGTTCCCAAAGGGTGCTCACCAATGGCTGCTTTTCATCCTGGAGAGAAGTGACTAGCGGGGTGCCACAGGGTTCTGTCCTGGGCCCAGTGCTGTTCAATATCTTCATCAACGACTTGGATGAAGGAATAGAGGGCATGCTCATCAAATTTGCAGATGATACCAAATTGGGAGGGGTTACTAATACACCAGAGGACAGGATCAAAATTCAAAATGACCTGGACAGATTGGAGAGCTGGGCCAAAGCTAACAAAATGAAATTCAACAGAGAGAAGTGTAAGGTCCTACACTTAGGTAGAAAAAATGGAGTGCAGAAATATAGGATGGGGGACACGTGGCTGGATGGCAGTATGTGTGAAAGGGATCTAGGAGTCTTAATAGACCACAAGCTGAACATGAGTCAGCAGTGTGATGCGGCAGCCAAGAAAGCCAATGCAATTCTCGGCTGCATCAATAGGAGTATGGTGTCTAGATCGAGGGAAGAGCAACTAAAGTTATACCACACGGATACAAAAATAAGAACAGAATTGAAGGTGCTTCAAGAACAGTTGAAATCAGAACACCAATGGGAAATTAATAAGAACTTAAAGAGAATGAAACAAAGATTCTTTGAACAGGCCAATAAACCAGGTAAATGGCTGGCCTATAGACTGAGGAAAGAAAGAGAAAAAAGTCTGATTACAGAAGTAAATATAGGGGGAAAGATGACAATGGATCAAGAAATCATTAAACAAACTTTCCTTAATGAATTATATAATGCAAAAGATAGAAGGATACAGAGAAAGATATTGGATTTTTTGGAGAAACAAAGAATACCAAAATTAACAGAAGATCAACAGAGAACACTTAATACTAAAATAACAACAACAGAGATAATACAAGCAATTAAGAAACTCAATTCGGCAAAGGCACCGGGTCCAGATGGGTTTTCAGCAACGTATTATAAAAATCTGCAAGAAGAACTGGTGCCGTATATGCTAGAATTATTCAATGAAATCATGGAAGAAGGGCGACCAAACTCCTGGAGTGAGACCTGCATTAAACTAATACCGAAGGAAGGGAGAGATCCAAAAGATCCAGGCAATTACAGACAGATTTCGTTGTTGAATATCGATTATAAAATCTTCATGAGCATCTTGGCAGATAGAACAAAAAAAAAAAAATACTACAAGAAATTATGGAGGAAGAACAAAACGGATTTTTGCCAAACAGACAATTAAGAAACAACATAAGAACAATTTTGAATGTTATAGAGTATTATGAGAAGCACAATGAGAAAAATCTAGCCCTGATCTTTATCAATGCCGAGAAGGCATTCGATAACTTGAGGTGGGACTTCATATTCATGGTATTGACAAAAATGAATTTTGGAGACACATATATAATATGGATTAAAGAAATATACAAAGATCAAGTTGCTACCTTAATTATAAATGGGGAAAAAACAAAAAAATTCAAAATCAAAAAGGGCACAAGACAAGGATGTCCCCTATCACCTTTACTTTTTATAATAACAATTGAAATACTAATAAGGATGATAAAGGAAGACCCCGATTTGAAAGGATGCAAAGTAAAGAGCCATGAATACAAGTTAAAGGCATATGCTGATGACTTAGTGATCATCTTAGAAGACCCAAATCCAGGTATAGATAACCTTCTGGAAAAGTTGAATCAATTTGGTGAGTTGGCAGGATTTAGAATTAACAGAGAAAAAACAAAAATTTTGACAAAAAACATGAAAGTGGAAGAAGAAAATATATTGGCTCAAAGAACAGGCTTCAAATTAGAAAAGAAGCTTAAATATTTGGGAATCTGGATCGCAAAAAGAAATAATGAATTATATGATAATAATTATAAAAATACATGGAAAGAAATTAAGAAATCATTAAATAATTGGAATCAGCTCCAACTATCGCTACTTGGGAAGATGGCTACAATTAAAATGAATGTGCTGCCAAAATTAAATTTTCTTTTTCAAAACCTACTGGTAATTATAAATGAAAAATCATTTAAAGAATGGCACGGAGAAATTTCTAAATTTATTTGGGATAAAAAGAGGCCAAGAATAAGATGGAAATTCTTAACTGAGAAGAAAGAAAAAGGAGGTTTCGGACTCCTTGACCTGAAATTGTATTACCAAGCAAACTCCCTGATTTGGATCAAAGAATGGCTAACATTACAAAATGAAAAAATATTAAATTTGGAAGGAGCTGGATTAAGAATGGGGTGGCACGCGTATGTATGGTACAATAAGCACAAAATTGATAAAGAATTCCAGAATCATTATTTAAGGAAAGCCCTCTTAACAAACTGGCAAAAATTTAAGAAAAAATATTATAGAAAAATACCACTATGGATTTCCCCACGCGAGGCCTTTTACTGTAGATGGCGGGAACCACAAGAAAAAATAATAAAGTATCAGAATATGATAATTGTTGAGAAAAACCAAGAAACAAGATTAAAAACCAGAGATGAACTGGAACACGAAGGGTTCAAGTGCTCATGGTTTCTCTACAGACAACGCAAAGAAAGATATAGCATGGATAAGAAATTAGAAGGTTTCCAAACAGATGAAAATGACAAACAGTTCGAAGATATATTATTCAAACCACAGAACCAACCGACTTCTAAACTATACAAATTACAAATAGAGAGAGAATTAGAAACGGAACAGATAAAACCCTTGATGATCCTATGGGCGCAGAACATAGGCCATGAGATTCAACTAGAGCAGTGGGAGAAGACTTGGTTAGAAACACAAAAATTCACGGCAGCCCAAAGTCTGAAGGAGAACTATTTAAAGATGCTGTATAGATGGCACCTTCACCCTGTGAAAATTAATAAGATATATAAAACAAGGGAGAACAAATGCTGGAAATGTGGTCAAGAAAATGGGACCTACTATCATGTATGGTGGACCTGTGACAAAGTTAAAATATACTGGAAAAGAATACAAGAAGCAATCTCAGAAACATTACAGATTAATATTCCTCTGACACCTGAACTATTTCTATTAAATATAACACAGAAAATAGATAAAGAGCAAAGAATGAAGCTTTGGAGAATAATTCTTTATATGATTACAGCTGCAAGAATGGAATTCACACGAAAGTGGAAAAATGATCAGGTCCCACAAATAGAGGAATGGAAAATTAAGGTTTTGGAATACAGAGAAATGGACAAATTAACCTCGATGATACAAGGAAAAAATCAAGAAGTAAATGATGCAGAATGGAGACAAGATGCAGAGTAGAGAAGTTTTTCCTCTCAACGTAAGAAGAATGTAGGAAAACGTAACTTAAAGTTCAGACATTAAAATAAAAACATAAGATATGGGGGAGATAGAATCATGAGAAGGCATGCAAAGTTGAGAAAGGGGTATTGAAAGAGTAACATGAATGGGACTATAAAGAATTAACTCTAGGGAAGTAAGGAAGTGGACTATAATGCAAATAAGATATGAAATATTCAAACACCATAATGTATGAAGAAAGATGGATATGAGTTGGACCTTCTGTAAGAGCACAATGTACATTTGGAGATTTATATACTACTATATATTATTATACATCATTATTATATATATACTGTACACTATTATATATGTAGATATATTTATACACCATTATTATTAATTAAAAAAAAAGACTGCGGTACTGTTGGCACTAAGGCCAAGATGATATTTTTGGTAGTGTGTATATTCCAAGATTCAAAATAAGACTCTGTGACACTGTTTTAAGGAACACAGAACTTTAAACATTTATTGTAACACTGTTGCTTTAAATGTGTTTGTATCTCAATGTTTGTAAACAGCACACCATTCTTCTCTCTCTCTCTCTTTCAATTCATTCACTGTCTTTCGTACACCGAATCTCTCAGTTCTCTCTCCCACAGAGCTCTTCAAATCTCCAAACACACCACAAATCACACTCCTCTTCAAACACACTCCAGACAGTTAAAATCCGTTATTTTCCTCTTTCCACTAGCCCCTCCCTTGGACTATTCAAGGTTCCATTTCACCAGCCAATCAGCTTAAACACTCTCAGTTGCCAAGGAGGCTCTGTTCGTCACACCAAGTTGCAAAATAAATAATAGCAATAATACTAGATGTTCTAAAATAAGTTACAAATCTTTGACCACAGTTCATCTTGTGCCAACTTAAAATCCCAATTAACATTATTAAATGCTTTTTCAGCATCCATGAAGATGATCGCTAATTTCTTTTCATTATGCTTTTCATAGTATTCTATCATGTCAATGACCATGCTTATATTGTTTCTACTATATCTTCATGATAAAAAACCGTTTTGGTCTTCATGGATTATTGTCTGCAATATCTTCCTAAGTCTGTCCGCTAAAATACTGGCAAAGATTTTATAGTCTATATTGAGCAATGAATATCAGTTGATAGCTGCCCGGGTCACATAGATCTTTCTCCTCCTTTAAAATTAAGATGATATTTGTGTCATTCCATGATTGAGGTCTACCATTGAGTAAAATTTCATTGAACATTCTGTACATTAGGAGAATTAGTTCATCTTGGAGAGATTTATAATACAATGCTGTTAATCCATCCAGACTGGGGGCTTTCACTATTTTCAGTTTTTGAATCGCTTTCGTGATCTCCGTAATAGTTGTTGCAGAGTTCAAGATTCGACTTTGTTCTTCCAATATCCTGAGAATATTTTGTTTATCCAAGTACGCTTTAATTTTTTCTTTCTTTTCTGATAATGAAGTGCAATTAAACAGATCTCTGTAATGAAACATGAATTTTATTGAGTCAGAGAATATCTTCTTCCCCTTCTTTTCTTGTAGGATCAATTTTTTTCTTTAACGTTTCTTAACTTGTAGGCTAGCTACTTCCCCAGCTTGTCAGCATGTTCAAAGTATCTTTGTTTTATTCTTCTAAGTTTCTTTTCAATTTCTATCAAATTTTTTGATCTGATTTGTTCTTGTAATATCTTAATTTCCTTCATTATTTTTTTTTGTTAGAGGTATTATTTGTTAGCCTTTATTCTTTCTGTTTAATCTCATTCATGATTCTTTGAATTTTCTCTTGTCTTTCTTCTTCCATTCCATATTCCGTTTTGTAAAATGGCCTCTGATCACCACTTTACTGGTGTCCCAGATCATCTTCATTGTTAAGTCTTCAGATATATTTTCCTTAAAATAGTGTTTCATCATCTCCTTTGCTTTCTTTAAATATTCTTCATTTTGAAGAATAAAATCATTTATTTTCCAGTTCCAACTATAATTTCTCCTGTTAGCATTCAGTTTTAGTTGAATAGGATTGTGATCCAAAATTATTTTTGGCAGAATTTCCATTTTCTGTATTTTACTATGTAAGATTTTGGAAAATCAAAAGCATAGCGATTCTTGACATCAATTTATAACAGTTTGAGTAAAAAGTAAATCCTTTTGAATTTCCATATTTTAATCTCCAGACGTCTGTCAATGATATGTTCTCTATTAATTTAAAGAAGCTCCATGGAAGTGTGTCCTGATAATTTTTGTGTTTGGTTAAAGGCAATCTGTCTATCATAGGATCCAGAACTCTATTCGTATCCCGCATTATTAAAATGTTTTCCTGATTTTTCTCTTGTGTGTATTTCGGCAATTCTTGTAGAATTTACATTTTTTGTCTAATGGGGAGTTGATTCCGACCACCAGTAGCTTAAAATCTTGAAATTGGACTTCCCCTCTGATATAGTGACCTTGATCATCATGAAAGATTTCTTCTCCAGAAAATGTTGAATTCACGTGTATAACCACTCCCCTTTTTTTATTCTGAAATACTGAAATAAAACTTCTTCCAAATTTGGGTTTCTTTAGATATTTAGTTTCAGATTCTCGAATTCTAATTTCTTGTAAGCAAATTAAGTCCACTTTAGTTTTTTCTAAATAATGGAAGATCTGCTGATGTTTATAGTTGGAGTTTAATCCTTTTACATTTCACAAAAGAAATTTCAGCGACGTTTTAGTTTCTTTTAATTTGACTTTTTCTTAATATATATTCTTTTTCCTTTTTTTCCCCTTCTGTCTATCACTCTCCTCTTTTTTCCCCCCAATATCTATGCTACCCCCTCAGTTAGCTTCTCCTCTGCTTCAAGACCTTGTAAATCTTCCTCTTGATCCACCTCTTGTCCTATTCTTCAGAGTCAATATCTTTATCCAACTTAGCTGGGTCTTCATTCTTTTTAGTATCTGCTTCTTTTCTATCTTTTTGCTTATTTTTTTTTATTCTTTCAGAGTCTTTGTTTAACTTTGCTTGAAATTCTTTATCTTGAGACAGAGTGATGATTTGATATCTTTTTAGTTTATAAGAGAATGAAACTCCCTCTGTTCTCTCCAACTTATAGTTTATTTTATGTTTCTGCAACATAGGATTTTGTATTCTTGTCTTCTCTTCAATACTTGAAAAAGTATATCCTTATATATTTTTATTTCTTTTTCATCCAAAATTAACTTATATTCATAATTTCTCTGTAGGATTTTCTCTTTAATTCTGGTTCTAGTAAAACAGCCAATTATATCTCCAGGCCAATTCCTTTCTTTTGCAATCTTTGAGTTCAGTCTGAAAATCCTATCAATTTCTGCCTCCATACTTTCCTCTGACATCTCAATATAAGCCACTGAGGCTGGAATTAATCTTTCATAAAAATCTTCTCTGATCATTTCAGAAATTCCTCTCGGTTTGAGACATTTGTCCCTATATGTCATGTCCTGAATATTTATCACAATCTCATTCTGTCTCTGAGTCTCTTTCAATGATTTAGTCTCCATTTTCGTCTGCTTTTTGTTATCCGGCAAGCTTTTCATGTCAGCTTGCGTTGTCTTTATGTCCTTATTAATTTTTTAAATTTTCTTATTAAAACTTTCCATTTTCTTTTTAATGTTCATTTTTATCTCAGCTCTAGTATCTTTTAATTCTTGTCTGATTTCTTGCTTACAATTACAAAGTTCTTCTAGTGTTTGCTGGACCAGATCTGGCACCTGAGCAGGTCGATCATCAGAATTTCTTCTTTCCAAAGTAATTTGTGATTGCAGCAGTGCAGTTGCTGTTTTCTTTCTGACTGAAGTCATTTTACACAAATCTTTCCTTGAATGAAATAATACAGAACAATTATAAAGAACAATACAATGAAGTATTATATAAGTTCCTTATTTTAAGTTTTGTTTTGATCACAGAACAATAACACTGAATACAAAGTCCCACTAAGTTAATTAAAGCACATTTCTCCAATATAACTTTATGTGTTATCTTTTTTACCACTAGGTGGAGTCCTCTGCTAAGGAAACCAATAATACTTAGCTCAAAAGTTGAGTTAAGCTAGTTTTGAAATTGAATTTATTTATCTTTGGCACAGTGTCCTTGTTTTGGTTATGATCCTCTGCAAGGTAAAGTGAAGCAGCTCTTCTCAACAAAGTAGCTTCATGGCCACCACTCCCCATCTGCCAGCTATCTTCTGTCTCTTAAACCATAGCACTTGGAGGTTCAATTCTGACCAATCTTTTTGCAGTCCATTCTTACAGTTGCCAACTTACATTAACCATCAAATCAATTAAATAATTATAAATTAATATACATTATAAATAAATGTGTGTGTGTGTGTGTGTATGTGTGTGTATACGATTGTATATAAATTGTATATGTGTATATATAATATACAGTAACAGAAATCAATATTATCACCTTACAAATGTATTATTCAGTATATTTAATGCAAGTAATTTTTCCTAACTAAAAAGACAAGTAAAGACAAATGAACTATTATATTGGTTTATATATTATGCAATATTTTAAAAGTTTCTATCAGAACTTCATCAGATAGAATATTACATTCCAGAAGTATAGCTGTTGTTAAAATACCCCAGCCACTTCTGTTGTTCCTCCCAGCTTGCGGGACTTCTATAAGTACAAATAAGGATTTTTCAACTTAAAGTTCACTGTGAAACCTTCCTTGTTTCCTTACTCACAGTCCTTCTCTCCTAAGCACCACCACGCTATTGTACTGTTCGTTGAGGGCTGCGCATCTTCCCAGTGACTGTGACAAGTCTGCCAACCCCACTATCTGCAGAGTTAAATTCTCCTTAACTTCAGTAATTTAAATCATTGACAGATTGAATAAATATATATAGTTATCAGTCAGAAGAATATTTTAATCTGTAAAGTCAAGATGCAGTCCTTACGTAGTATCCTCTTTAAGTGTCAGTTTGCGCTTTCAGTTTAAATTGGCAATTCTCTTTGGGTTGTCAGTAATTGCTTCCCTGTTTGATCCTACTTTTCCAGCAGTTTTACCCAAGTAAATAATAGTAATAATACTAGATGTTCTAAAATATGTAGTTTATCATTTATGTCCTCCAACAAGTTAAATCAGTCTTTGGCTCCGTCCTTCCCCTTGGCGGGCTCAGTGACAACTTTTATAATCTCCTCTCTCTGATCTCCTCTCTCTGATCTCTTAGTGTCGCAAGCTCAAGCCAAGTACATGCCAGTAATACAAAGATGTTAAACCAAGTCAGTTCTTCAGACTTCATGTACTATGTCAGCTTTATTGTCCACTATTCTTCAGCGAGCTCAGCTGTTTAGGTTGTAATATAATGTTTTAGTCACCACCATTTTGCTTCCCTGTAGCAAGTTTCAGCTGAATTACAATTTAACAGTAACCTTGTCCATTAAATCTGTATTCTCTTATTATCATCGATCAGCAAAGTCCATTCTTGTAGAGGTTGTTTGATGACCAAATAAGAGTCATAATTTTCTTGATCACTAATAAGTAGACTTACAGTTAAAAGGTTTTGGCAGTGCTTGTGCTGGTAAGCAGATCAGCTTCCCTCCAGTGTGGTCATGGAACTCTTTGATCTCAACACTCCTTTGTCTTCTCCAATCAAACAGAATCTTGATCTTGAAGACTGGGGAGTGAAACTGAGTCCCCTGCAAGCCCCTCTGAACCCTCTTTACCGGGGGCTGGGTTTATTGGCCAGCTCAGAAAGCTTCAACTCAGGCTAGCTAGACTGTGTGGGGTGACAGTTAGTGGCATCAGATACACTAAGCTGCCGATTGTGACGCCATTAAACCCAGAAGTCAGAACTTGCTTTTGGACAGATGTTTAAGCTGTCACCAGCACCACCACCCTCCAGGATTTATTTTAAAGCCTTCCTGACCAGATTAACCATGCATTTGCCAGACATTTTCCCAATCTTCAAGGGCCAGTCGACTTTTGTCTAAGAAGTGAAGATGATGGTTCCAGAAACCAAACCTCTGTCATCAACACCATCTGCATAGCCAATCATCATGGGAGATGATTTACAGCACCAGCACAAAATCCTCCCCGGAACCGCTGCTCTCTGGACAAATAGTGTTTCAGAGGCAAGCATAAACATAGCAGAGCTTCAAAACAGCAATAAGCATGTGGAGCATGTACAACTACAGCATGTACAACTACAGCAGCAGCACTGACCCCTCTACCCACTGGTTAGTAAACTCGTGGACACAGAGTTTGTCATCCAAAATACCTGGAGGGTTTAATCTTCACTGTTGTAATATATACATCTGTACACAGGATATGCAGATCCAAAGGCAGAGATTCAGGATCAGAGATACGGGATACAGAGTCAGAGATACAGGATGCAGAGTCAGGATCAGAGAGAGAGCAAACGTTCATGCCTCTCTTTTATATGCACCTGCTTCCATGTCATCGCTCAGGGCCATTTGCATGATGCAACTTCTTGCCACGATTTCACTATCATGACTCAGCCCTTTACTCCATGTCCCCAGGGAATGAGTCATACTTTGCCCAGTCATTCCCCAGGTGTCCCATGATATGCTCATCAAATGTATTTTCAACTGGGGCAAATATCACCGCATTTTTAATCCAGCAGATCATTCACCTGCAGTATCTTCCTGCCCCTGTGTGGTCCTCTGGTAAAATTGGTAAGAATGCCACCTATGCCTCTAAACTCTTCACTTTTCTACCAAGGGCTTCATAGTCTAAGGTAATCTGCTGAAAGGTGTTCTTTGCCTTTGAGCAGATCCATATGAATCAGAAGGAAGGTTTATGGCTCTGTGTTCTGGATGAGCTTTGGCAATTTGTCAGTGACATCCTGGATTCCTGTGCCAGGAAGACAGTATCATTCCTGATTCATCTTGTCTGGCTGGCACACAGTGCCTTCTATACTCCTGAATCCTACCTGCACTTTTCTTTTCTTTTTGCTGCACTTGTTGGTTAGGCTGGCTCTTTTCCTGGCATGCAGGGAAAGCTTCTGCTGTCTGGTACATCTTCACCAACATTATCCTCAATAAGATGTAGGAAGTGATTGCATAGTCGGAACAGTTCTGGATCCCTTGTCCATGATCCGCTGCTGATGGTGACAGTCCACCAGGATGCTCCCTCAGTGTTATACCCCTCTTTGTTTTCATTGGCAGTTTCTTCTGTTAGTTCTGTAAGATATCTTCTCCCTCTGTTCTATCCAGGAGGTCTTCATGTTCTCTGATATAGTGAAGAGTCTCAACATGTAGTTGCAGCACATTGACCCTGTTTTCCAAGAGAGCTACCAGTTTGCACTTGCTTAGTGTAGTGTAGTCAGTGAGGTTTTTTTGGCAGGAAGACAAATATTGCATGAACATTGTAACAAACCACAACAGATCCTTCTTCCCCCATCCCTGCAGTATTTTTTTCCCCCAGATTGTGATAATTTTTATTGATATGACTCTGTGGCCACAGGGCACATGCTACTGGCCCTCAGAAACTGAGCTCCAAAGATTGAAGCAGCAGTTATATAGAGCTAGTGGCTGCTGGTTCCACCCCCAAACAAATCAGTGACTCAGCAGAAGCCCCATCCCCTTAGATCATGTGCTCAGAGAGAGCACATAACCAAAAACAAACAAAAGGCTCCACACAGACCTTCCAAAAAAAAAAAACCCATAGTCAAAGAGTCTAACCTTCTGTCCTACCCTCAGAGATTAATAATAAGTCTGCTTCTTTTTTATGTTTTAAGAATGTGACTAGTATGTGTTTCAAACTGAGATTCTTTGGTTCAAATGGAACAGTCACCTGAGATTCCTTAAAATTGAATAACCCTGGTGAAGTCCTCCACCCAGTTGGCCAAGGAAGAGAAGAGGACCTTATGAGTTTAATACTTCGCTCAAGCTCATTTAAGCACTTCCATTATGTGCTAACATGGCATCCTCTTTATCTAAATTTAGATGGTATAATGGTGCATCATGGGATTTAATGGAGTGGAAAGTAGACTGAGTATTTGAGAGTTTTTCTTTCTTCTTTTTTCAAGCTTAACTATTTTTCATTTGGAAGAAATCTTTTATTAGGTTATAATTAAATTTCTTCATTTAGAAATTTTAAGGTATGACATAACATTTGCAGTTCCTAGCAGAACTGTGGGAACTCCCACAATTTACACAGCAAACACAGTTGCTCTGGATGCAGTAGTGTCACACTGGTGGCTTCCACAGCACATACAGATTGACATAAATCATTTACAGTCTTTGAATATCTGTGTATGTCCATTGGGAATTTCTGGCCTAATAGTCATCCTTATGGTTTTATTTTTTTGTTTTGTTTTTGTCTTCCATTTAGTATACTTCTTTTGTAAAAATTTGTGTGGCATTTCATTTTCAAATGAATGTTCTTTTCAGGCAGCAGTTGCAAAGCCAAGCCAAGCTTGTCTTAGAGGAAAATACAGTATTGATGGAGCAACTTAAAATACAGGAGGCAAAAGCAAAAGACAATCTCAGCCAACATATTCAAGAAGGTAAAATACTTTGATTGTTGTTTTAGCACTGATGATTTTCAAAGCCTGAAAAGAGACAGACATAAAAGCTAACATTAATTGTAAGTATAGGACTTTTACTACCTGAAAGTTGTTCCCAGCTAGAGTAAAATTACCAAAACATTGTGTTTTACCTCAATGAGGATTTAGCATTCAGCAGTTTATTAGATGGGTCTGGGCTGCTTGCAACTAGCAATAGGATTTAGGCCTTTGTAAGCCTATTTGGAATGCCAAGGTATATTGTATAGCCATATCATCTATTTGATGATTAATTCTTCACCAGCAGTATATTTGTATTATTGACATATCAGGTGTTAATAGTGTTTAATTATTTAACTTTAATATTATGTTTACTATTGCATTCAGATGTTTTTAAAGTGAGATATCTGTCCATCACCTGAGAATGCCAGGGTATAGTACACAGCATCATTCATAGATTTGTATTTAGTTACATGTGGTTGGCATTAATTACATTAAAGAGTGGAATAATGGAGGGAAATAAAGATGTCAGCCAGAGAAACTGGTCTTTGAAAATGTGATGTAGTCTGTTGCAGGGACTATGGAGCTTTAGTGCTTGAGTTTTCTGTTTTGACAGTTCCTTTGATATATATTTAACAAATCTCCACTGACATTCAAAATTTGTGAAAAATACTGTTTATAATATGGTACTGAAGATTAACACAATGTGAGGGTCACCGAACCAAATTAAGCATGATTTGTAATGAACTAAAAATGTCAGCAAGTTGCCCTTGAAGAGTATAGCACTGTGCACTCTGTTCTTTTTTTCCTGAGGCAGTTGTTTTCTTTGCCTGAAATGTTTTGTGTTCTTTTTTTTTCCTTCTTTAAAGTTTCCAAATTAACAAAGCAGCTAATGATTTTGGAAGCCCAAAAGCAGAGCCAAGAAGAAGGCATGAGAGAGTGTCAGAAGCAGCTGAATGAATTGCACTCCATGTACAACAAGTTAAAAGCTAGTGTTAAAGATCAAATAACTTTAGAGGACCATATTGCTTTGGTAAATAAATTGAAATGGTAAGAACCTGATGATGGAAAATATCGGAGTAACACTTCCTAAAAGATTCCATACCTTATGATGGCTTTGTTTACAACAGAGAAAGAAAAAGAAAGTTTATTGAATTTCTTGGTTTTTCTCATCTTTACTGGTTTTAATAATTTGTAAACCATCTTGAGTCCCATTATTGGGAAAAAGGCAGGATAATACCGTATATACTTGTATATAAGTTGACCTCTTGTATAAGTCAAGAGCAAGGTTGGAGGCCGAAATTACGGATTTTGATACAACCCCTGGGTAAGCTGAGGGTCATTCTGATGAGAAGGGAAAGTACCAGCACCACTACAGGGAGGAAGCTGCCCTGGGCACTGCCATCATTTTCCTGCCCAGGCATTCAAAAAGGCTTTTTGCCACTCTACTGAGAGAAGGGTATGGCTGTTCTTTGATAAGAGCCAATACTATACCTTAACTTTTATAAAAAAAAAGAAACCATCCCCTTCTCTGAGTAGAAAGACGAGCTTATTCCACCCCAGCGGAACCTAAAGAAGCAGCAACCTCCTCTATTCTCTTGGCGCTTCTTTGAGGGAAAGCACCAAAAAGCCACCACTGCGATTTTCCCATGCAAGCATTGAAAAAGGCCAGAGGTGGTGTCATGGCAGAGAAAGTAGAGGAGGTCGGTGCTTCTTATAGGTTCTCCCAGAACAAACCAAGCTGTCACCTTCCACCATTCTATTCAGAGCGGGGGATTGGTTCTTTTTTGGATAGACGTTAAAGTATAGTACTTACATTGACCCATGAATAAATTGATCCAGGTTTTTTGGGTCAATTTTTTGACTAACATTTTTAGACTTTTACACAAGTATATACAATAATAATGTTCATAATAGTATCTGCTCCCAATAATATTCATAAACCAAGCTGTAACATTTGAGTTACAAATACTTTAGCATTCTCACTGAAAGAAAACTGTATAAGATGAACAGAATTCATTGATACTGCACAAAACCAAGTCGTTGCTAATTGATGTAAATTTTGCTTTGATTTTTTTTTCTCACTGTGATCATATACGTAACAAACATTCAAGCCCAATGTAGAAACATTAGCTTTTTGAAGTGTAAAAAGGTCAGGTTGAAAAAAAAAAGCTATTCTTTTGTTTGCATTCTAGAAGATTGCGGTTTACCACATGAACATAGTAGGTTGGCCTATAATGAATTAAACAGAAATAGAATTGGACTGTATAAGTATAATGTTGAAACAAGTGCATCCTCCAAGTAAATGAATACAAGTCCCCTTTAAAACAACCTGATTCTTCTGAACACTTTTTATCACATTTTATAAAAATCTGACAGTTTCTCCATCACATAAAGTAAGAGCCACCCTTGTGCTTTCAGTATTTAGGTGCTTGAGTAAAGGAAAATAATAGTATGAGAATGGGGGAGGAATCTCACAATATTCAAGTAAAAAAGCCCACATAGCAGGAGTCTGGAGACAATGAGAAATGTCCAGATGCAAAAGAGAACAGAGTTTCTCCACCTTTAACAGATCTGCAAAGAGGGAATTTCAACCAGTGAGTCTAGTCATATGGAAGTAACATCTTCTGCATTCCCATCAAAAATTCTGCCCTGTTTTGCATCCAGCTGCCCTAGTTAAGGGTATTCCATCATAATTAGACATGAATTCATCAAGCTTTTCTGTGGCTTTGGTAAGCACAGTGTCTATTTGCTATTAGGCGCAAAGAGTAGCAGCTCTCAAAACTACACATCCTATTGGTATTTAGAGCAACTTGTAAATGTCTGTTTTATTTATCCGATTTACCTTTAACTTTTCATGGGAGTTTGTATGCCATAGCTTTTAATACAGCATTTACTTCACAGAGCAGACTTTATGTTTTGGATAATTCAATTTGATACTGCTGCATTTTACTGCGGTAGAGTGACTTTTTTTCATAGTAAGTCAATTACATTTAAAGACATTATGTTGAAAAAATTGAATCTAGAGTTGTAAAAAATAGGGATTTCCATCACATTCTTTCTTCCAGGTTAATTTGTTGTTTATCTGCGGTAGCAAAAGACATTCAGACAGTGCTGCATAGTTTGAGCAGCAGGCAAGGGTGGTTCAGATTCTGATCTTGCATCTTTTTATTTCCAGTTTTTTGTTTGTTTGTTTGTTTGTTTGTTTGCAAAAAGGAAGGGCTCAGGAGGCTCCAGGGTCCACAAAAATAGTCTTGGAGGCTTCCAAGTGCCCATGTTGTTCTGTTCAGAAATCCTTTTCAGATTGGTCATACTGGGGTTGCAGGCTTAGAGCCAACTTGACATGATAGCATCATGTCATGATAGCAGTCCCAAGATAACTGAGAATAGGTTTATTCCCAGGTAAGTAACTTGATTCCATGTTAGTGAGAATGGGTTGCATTCTCATAGTCAGCTAAACATGCTAGCATCATGTCATGGGTGATAGCTATTTCGGATTACAGCAAGTATGGGAACATAATTGTACTAATTTTCTTTCCTCTTGGAGCCAGAGAAAAGTCCCTCTTCTGAATCTGATGTTTGCCATGGAAGGAAGTTCTCTATAGATAGCAGATGATGAATTTCTTTCCAAAGCAAATGCTGTACTCAGAATTTTTTTTTCTGCAAAACAAGAGCAGCAAATGGAAGGGTTAAATTTCCCTTTAACACCCCATTCAGCTGATGCTATTTATATGTTTTAAAACCTGCATGTTAAAACCGAAGGCTTGTTTAACATCATGTCTGACTTGACCCTTTAGTCTGATGGAAGTCTTTTCAATTATAATGAAAACTGACTGCACAGATCTTCAAACCACTACACATTTTTTTCTATATACTGTTCAGAATGGAACAGAAGATCTTCATTGAATAATATTGTTGCATTTGTAGCTTTTAATGTTGGCAGTAGTAACCTAGTCAGAGGAAATAATTATAATTTTCCACCATTATGTCATTTCTAATTGTTCATTTCTACAGGGGAAATGGTTGCTTTTATGGATGTCTGATTTTTATTACTGTTTTCTGTAGCCAGCTACAAGAGGAACAAGAAAAGAGAGAGGCGGAGGCAAAGGAATTAATGGAAAAACTAGCATCTGTGCAAGCAGAAAAAAAAAGTCTCTTTATTGAGAAAAATGATTTGGTGGCTGAAAACAAGGTTTTAGAAGCAGAACTGGAAATGGCACAGAAGACAAAAAGGTGCACTTAAGCCCTTTCTTGATCTTGTGTTTTATTTTGTTTTGGAAAGGTGAGGTGTTTGGTTAATTCTTTTTATCCAAGCCCAAGAATTTTCAGTAAACTAAATTTTACTCTCACATTTGGATGACTGAAGGATTTGTATGGATGACTGCAAAGTTTATAAAAATCCATAGGAATCTCAGTTTTGTTTAAATGAGAGATTTTTATTCTTCATATCTGACAAGAAGGTTTGAAGAAGTCATCTTTCTGTTGCGTTAAATGTTGGTTTGTAAAACAGACAAGCCTCCCACTATAGCCTGTGCAGGTAAAAGCAAGCAAAAGAGTCAAAATAATTTCAAATAAGCCTTTACCCCATTGATACTGAGTTTGTATTTATCAATTTGGTCTTTAAGCAATTCAGATTGTACCCATAACGCGTATCACTGTGTTTTACAAAATCTTTGAAAGGGATTTTGAGTAAGGTCAAGATGCCTAGGTCATCATACTTGCATGTGATGAGATTTCTCATAGGCTAGTTAAATGCTTTGTCTTTCTTACCTAGCTGTTGGAGTAACAAATTCCTGAATCAGTATTTTGTCTGTTTTGATAAAACTGGATTCTTATATTGTGTTTTATTTTATCTTTGGATTGCATTAAAAGTTTCTGTAATGAACTGTTGCTAGGCCCATAGCAAGAAATGTTGTTAACTGGGAGTAAATGTTAATGGCAGTGTGTCATTGTTGATATTCTTTGTACCAGTATCCTTGACAGAGCATAGGCCATCCTGAATATCATTTCATTTGGTGTTACTGCAGAACATGTAGATACCAAACCCTTTGTACTTAACCTATACTTATTAGTCTTGCAGAATGGCACATGCGCTGGCACCACTCCAGAGTACACCAATTTGCTTAAATTGGTATAATTCTATTGATGTTGTTGTGTGTATCAAATTGTGCCAGAATTAAATAAATTGAAATGTTAGTGATCTTCCTAAGAAAACTTTCTGCATTTCTGAAAAAATTCTAGGCGATCTCAGAAGAAAATAGGTCTTTTGAAGCAGCAGCTAGAAGAAGCAGTAGACAAGGAGATCATAACTCATCAGTATCTAGCAAATTTGATCAGCTTGGCAGAAAATGTAACTCAAGAACGTGATCAACTTTTAAATCTGGTAATTTTTTTTAAAAAAAATCACTATCCCTTCTGGTTCAACTAACTTGCCTTCAGGAATTAAAAATTCAATTTATATCAGGATAGCACAATTTTTGGGCACTTAAGGTCATATCTGAAAGTTAACTTAATTCAGTTATTCTTGGTACTGAATTTAAGTGGCACTTTTGTGAGGAAATGTGTCTACTTTTGGAGCACCATGTCTTAATAGTTACAGCTGACCATATTTCCTTGGGTTTTATGTAGTTTACATAAGTTGTATAGCATTTTCCTGAAAAATAGAATTAGATTTTCCTGAAAACGTCACTGCCAAAGTCTAGTTGTTACACATATTACACTTTATTCACGAATGCATTTTCAGAGTGTTCTTCAGTGTTGAACAAACTGGGCATGTTTGCACAGGAATACCTTGCTGACAGTGGATAGAGATGATTCATAAATTGTTCCACAAAAAAATTAAATTGCTGTATTGCTCGTAAGGAAGGACATGCTATATAAATCCAGGAATCCACTTGGTTGTGGATTCTTAGACTTAGACAGAAAATGGAATAGTCTTCATCTAAAAGGAGCTAGAATAGATCAGACATCCACTTTGATACTCTTACAGGGTTTTTTTCGGGGAAACTAGGAAAGATATCAAAGGCTTGAATATGTTGTTTGCCTTGATGACAGAGATACCAGAATAAATATTTTGTCTGCGTCCTGGACATAGTACTAAATTTCAAATTTGAACAGTAGCTTGATTTCCCAGAACAAGATATGTAATAGGCTGTAATATGATTTGTGAAGTGAGACTTCCTGAACATTACTGATCAAGTATTAAATAGCTACACATTTTTCAAATGAAGGAAATCTGATGGGGGAAAGTTTATGTATAATTTAAAAAAATAGCTGGTATATCTGGCATTGGCTGGGTGACTTTGGGCAAGTCACACTCAGCCTCAGAGAAGGCAAAGACAGACTCCCTCTGAACAAATCTTGCCAAGAAAACCCCATGATAGGATTGCTATTAGTCAGAAATGACAAGAAGGCACCCAACAACATCTTGACACAGAGTAGTTTGATCACTTTAATTTCCTTCTTCAGGTAGATAGTGCCTACAACTAAGGGCTGTACAGGTAGATTTTTGACAGTGGCCCCCAGGATACAAACCCAAACAGCAAAACTTTCCTCACCCCTCCTTTAGAGAGATCATCTGTGAAGAGAGAAGCAGAGAAAAGGTACAAATACTGTGGGCTACCCCTTTATTCTATAGAAAAGAAATGATAAGTATGAAACTGTTCTTTATATTCAGCTCTGTTCTTTGTGGAACCTAGTTAAGAGCAAAATCAAGAAAAGGGATTTTTCTGTACCACCCACATTGTGCTTTTCTCATTTGGCTGTTTTTATTATTGATTTCCAAATTTTTACGTAAGGCTATAATACAGAAGACCTTTACACAAAATACACTTGCAAATGCAGTTCACTGGCTTTTAAACTAGCCTCAGCATGTTGAATAAATCAGTCTTTTGAAACCAGTGACTGGGTGCAGAACATTTTCATTTAGTCATGGAACAATATTGAGAAGATCTATAGATGCGAAGACATTATTCCAAAGTACTGTTATAATTCAGTTCTGTTTGTAAAGGTTGATTTGATGTGTACATTAGCATTTTGGTATGTTGCACTTGCTTCCCAAAGTGGATGAAAATATTCATTCTGTAATGCAGGATATTGATCTTATTACATTATTTTCTGTAATTCCTACAAGTTTGATATATTCTCGGAATGGCATGGAGGAGTAATCCACTACAGTTGGCTTAATCCCATGTGCCAACCAGTACAGGCTGGAGTCCACATTCTCTTCAGTTGAGGCAGTTAGGACCCCCTCCCTTCCCTGACATTTTTTCCTGTCCTGTCAGATTAACTGGTCACGTATTTGTTGGAAATTACGGCATTCTCTCTTCCCACTTCTTTGGCCAGGATAGCCTCCCAACTATCAGTCTGTGTGTATATTTAAAATTATTGGCTGAGGCATCTAGACTTCACACTTTAAAGTCTGTGATTGGCTTAGATTAGAAGGCGACGCCTCTAACTGTGTCTCTAAGATTACTATTCTCCTTTGACTGGACATACATGATTACACTATACTATACTGATCTAACTGACTATAACTTCTCAAACATACTAAGCTTTCCTCTCAACTTATTAGTTGGTGAGTTTAGTTGAAGATGAATGTATAATTATAATTTTCTTAGGAAATGTTTTCTTTTAAATTTTGAGATCTGCTGTCTACCTTGTCTCCTTCGAGTCAGACATACGTTTTAAGAAGCCACACCTAAACTGGGAAACATTTTTCTCTGCAACTCTACTGATAAGAGTTATCATAGGACTAATCACCTGGGTAGCTCTTAACTTCCAACAGTTTTGTCCCTTCTTGGACCATTAACGTAGATAGTTAAGATATTTATATAAGAATATGGAAAAGAAAGTGAGGGAGGAGAAGAACCAAGTTGAAGGGAAAACGAGAACACCTGATTTGGCAAAGATAATTTCCCAGATGCCCACCAGTCTGCAAGGGTCTGAGGATGAAAAAAGGAGAAAATTAAAAGTTTGGCAACTCAGATTCCACCAATCCACAAGGCTCTGATGTTGATAAAAGAAGAGCACCAAACTGCAGGTTTCTGAGTAGGAGAGGAAGGAGGGACTAAGGAGAGCTTTCCTCTGGCAAAAGTGACACCAAAGAGCTGAGAGCCTTGTTTGGCAGTAAACATGGAGAGGATGTGGAAAGAAGAGACAGTGTCAAGATAGAAAGGACAGTGACATTGTCACAAAAACCAAAAAAGAAGAAAGGGGGTACTGTGTCAAAGTTGGGTCCTGAGATGGCTTTTAAACCAGAGAAGAAAGTAGGAGAGCCATTAAGTCTCGAAGGCTCGCTTCCGGCCGCCATCATGAATCTCATGATTCTAAGGAGAGGGGAGGGGGTGCTGGGGAGCAACACTTTAGCATTAGAACATACTCAGAGCCTCTGACTGAGTACCCAGAAGCGAAGGGAGAGGCTCTGTTATAGCATAACTCTGTAGCACAAGTATGCTCCATTCCTCCTCCTCCTTCAGCGCCATTTCAGAATGCCCACAGGATCTGGAGAGTGTGTCAAGCAGTGTGATGGGTGGTATTTATTCCCCAGTTGCAAATATGATCCCAGAGTTTATGCAGTTCTTGAAATTGATGTTTAAAGATAAGCCAAAGGTGGCGCAAATGGAGACACAGCAGTCTAGTGGTGGTGGCAACCAGAGGAGTGTATTCAGGGAAGGTAGGCAATATAGGCATTAATGCTTCAGGCCTTAATATGAAATCCACCAATCCAAATGAATTACATGTATTGATTAGGCAAGCCATTTTGAATGAATCGAGTACAGCGTTAGCTACAAATGAGCAATTTAGTGAATCTGGAAATCTAGGCACACTGAATTTAAATCCATTATCAAATACAATGAATTACCAAAATAAGATTGGCACTATGAATTTGAACAGAATTAATTTAGCATCTCTGTCTAATGTATTAACTGTAAGAGAAAATAAGGAAAACAGCAGATGAGAGTGGATGAGCATCAAAGAGGGCAAGTAATTGAAGACGAGCAGAGTAATAATTTAGGGAAAAAAGGGGATACAGTGTTAAGTGGATGAGAGGAGAGCTGATTCTGTGTTAAAGAAAGTTCACAAGGATTCAGCTCTGGCCATAAGGGCATCTGCAGCCACATTTATGTTTGCCTGAGTGTCAGTGCTATGGATGCAGGAGATTATGCAAAGTGAAGAAGTGCATTCTCTTTCTTTAGCCAGAGTGTTATCCAGAGTTAAAAATTAGAGTATTTAGCCAATGCTAATTATGATTCTGTGGCTTTTATGGCTAAAAATATAAGTGTAATAGCAGTGGCAAGGAGGTCCTTGTGGTTATGCCACTGAGATGCAGATCAGAAGTCAAGGAACAATTTGGCCTTTGTCCAGTTCACAGGGATTTGCTGTTTGTGATTTAAGCTTTGGGTAAGGTATTAATTGAGAACAAGGAGAAACAGCAAGTTACACCAACTCTGCACAAAAGAGGTGGAAAGGAAGCCATTTTGAGGAGGATATTACTCCTTTTGGGGTGAAAGAAGAAATGGTAGGCAAGCTGACTTTAAATATGGATGACAACAGTAGTTTAAACCGAAAGGACAATTTAACAGAACAAGAATATTTGATAGGCAAAGATAAGGAAGAAGAGATGGATCTATTCAGAAGAGTAGGTCCAAGTATTGGCAAAAGGTAACAGTTGTGGGAGGAAGACTTCTGCTTTTTGGTGTTTGTTAGCCTCTGGTAACAACAAATCAATGGGTGATCCAAGTGGTAATGAGAGGTTACAATATATTATTTGACAGAGTGCTGAAAAGCAGATATGTCTTCTCACCAGTAGTGAAGGATGTGGAGAAGCATAGAATAGTGTTGAAGGAAGTACTGTATTTGCCAGCGTATAAGACGCACCTTTTCCCCCCCAAAACCACCAAATACGGGTAACTCCTGCCAGGCCTAAATGCATAGGAAAGTGAACGGGATGAAAGGAGTGCTCACACAAGTACCTGAGTGGGGAGAAGTCTCTGCAAAAAGGCGGAAAGGAAAGGCACAGTTTTATTCCTTTTTGCCTCCGTGGGGAGTTGGCCCCACTGAGGCAGAAACAACAGGAATGGGGGAGAAGGGATCTCCTTAACCCCCCCCCCCCACCGTTCCTGTTCTTTCTGCCTTGGCAGGGATGTCTCCCCACTGAGACAAAAGCAACAGGAACAGGGAGCTCCTTCCACCCACCCCTGCCCTTCCTGTTCTTTCTGCCTTCGTGGGGAAGTCTCTCCACCCAAGCAGAAATGATAGGAATGGGGGACAGGGTACTTAAAATTTTCCCCCTAAAGAATATAGTCTGAAAATGGGATGCGTCTTATACACCAGAGCATCTAATACACCAGGAAATGTGGTAGATCACATGTTAGACATAGGAGTGGTGGAGGAAGTTCCAGAGGATCAGTGGCTCTTGGGAGTCTATGCCATGTTCTTCACAGTGCCAAAAAGCGAGACCTATCATCCCATCCTGAACCTCAGGTATCTCAATGGGCTTGTGAGTTATCTGAGGTTCAAGATGCAGACACTACAGACAATAAAGGAAATTTTACGAGTTGGAGATTGAATGGCCTCAGTAGGCTTGAGGAAGACATATCTTCATATTCCAATGATAGAATCAGACAGGAAGTATCTAAGGTTTCGCTATATGAACAAGCATTTCCAGTTCAAAGCTCTGCCTTTCAGGTTGACGTTGGCTCTGAGAGTATTTGCAAAAGTCCTGAGACCCTTGGTGGCATTTTTCAGACATAAAGGGTGCATCTTTATCCATACCTTGGGAATGTCTTTGTGAAGATGAGTTCTCAGGCAAAAATCTTACAGGAGTTGCAGTTGACCATTTAAGCATTGGAAGAGTTTGGCTTTCTAGTCAATTATGAGAGCAACCAGTTGAAACCAGTAATTTTAATTATACGTTTGGGAGGACAAATAGATACCTGAGTGAGTTGTGTCTATCTCTTGGAAGAGAAGAGAGTGGAAGTCAAGTAGAGTTTGCTGATGTTAATGTCTTTGAAGTCTGTGGATGCAATAGTACCAGCAGGAATGATGGGACTGCTAGTAGCTTCCATTCCAGTGGCCTGGAAAAACTTTTGATACCCCATCAGCAGAACATTGGCAAAAGAAAGCATTATTTGATGGCGCTACCACTCTGTCTGTGAAAGGAATTGGCTTGCTGGCAGAAAGATACAAATCTGAACAAGGAGGTACTATTAATAGTGGAACATCAGGTGAAGTTGACAATGAATGCAAGCCTGATTGGTTGGAGAGTGCACTGCCAGGGTGTGACAGCTCAAGATGTATGGACTGGGACAGAGAGGAGGTGCAGTATAGAAGAGTTGAAGGTGGTGTGCCTGGCACTTCTCAAATTTGCATTTTTTGTGAGAGACTGTCATGTACAAATATGGACAGACAACTTGACTGTAATGGCCTACATTGTGAACCAATGGGGCCTACATTCAAAAGTGGTGATACAGGAGTCAGACAGGTTGTTTCATTGGGCAGAGGAAAGTCCGAAATCCATAACAGCAGTGTACTTGAAAGGGAAATTTGAACATTAAAGCAGACTACCTGAGGTGGCACTGTTTGCATCCAGGAGAATGAACACTGAATTATGTGGTGTTTCACTGTTGAGTCAGTTAGGGCCTTTTCAAATAGACTTATTTGCTTCAGTCAAGAATGCCAGGCTATTGATGGAATAAACAAATGCAAGCATGCAGAAGCAAAAGATGCTCTGCCAGTGCCATGACTGATAGGACAACATTTTGCATTTCCACCGATACAAATTCTTAAAAAAAAAAAATGCTCTTCAAGATACAGAAGGAGGAGGCAGAGGTTGACCCAGAGGCACCACGTTGACCCGGAAGACTGTGATTTCCCCTTCTGGAACACATTAGTGAGAAGGCCATGGAAACTGCCAATTCAGAAAGATCTGCTCAATTAAGAGCCAGTGCACCATCCATAGAATCATAGAGTTGGAAGAGACCATAAGGGCAATTGAGTCCAGCCTCCCCGCCATGCGAGAGTACACCATCAAAGCATTTCAATAGGTGGCCATCCAGCCTCTCTTTAATAACCCTCAAAGAGGACTCAACCACACTGTCAAACTGCTCTTACCGTCAGGAAATTCTTTCTAATGTTTATGGAATCTCTTTTCATGATGTTTGAAGCCATTGTTCTGGGTCCTAGTCTCTAGAGCAGCAGAAAACAGGCTTGCTCCATTTTCTTTCCAACATTTAAACGTGGCTATCATATTGCCTCTTATCCTTCTTTTCTCTAGGCTAAACATACCCAGCTCCCTAAGACTTTCCTCATAGAGCATGGTTTCTGGGCCTTCTACCATTTTAGTCGTCATCTGGACACATTCCAGCTTGTCAATATCCATCCTGCACTCTAGTGCCCAGAACTGGATACAGTATTCCACGTGGAGTCTGACCAAAGCAGAATAGAGTGGTACTATCACTTCCCTTGAACTCACCACTATACTCCTATTGATGCAGCTGAGAATTGCATTGGCTTTTTTAGCTGCTGCATCACACTGCTGACTCATGTTCAGCTTGTAGTCCACTAAGACTCCTACATCCCTTTCACAAGTACTATTTTCAAGTCAGGTGTCACCCATCCTGTTTCTCTGCATTTCATTCTTTCTTCCTAGGTGTAGTACCCTACATTTCTCCCTGTTAAAATCTGGATTTGTATCTATTCCATAGTCTTAGAATGGCATGCCCAATACAATGATGGCTAATGTACACTTTGACTTTAATCTTATCATACCATCAGTGTATGTGCCATCCAAATCTTAAATCATGACATTCTAAATTCAATAACCTGTTGTATTTCAGTGTTATCTATTTTTTAATTAAGGTCAAAGATGAAGCTGGAAAGTAAATCTTTAAATTTGGCAACCTAAGACCACCCCTTTATTTTGAATCCTGCAGCACCTTAAGTCTTACTCTAGGTTTCTTGCCTGTCTGTAGTAGATCCTCAGGATGTCGTTTTTCTCCTTTACTTTACCCAGATGATCTTAACTTGGCTTCCAGGATTTAAATCACGAATCTTTTCACAGGTATAAATGTCTTTGATATATAGTGTTACTCCTCCTTTGCTGCTTGGTTTATTTCTCTGAAATAGGTTATACCTTTCTCTTGCTACATTCCAACCATAAGACTCATCCCACCAGGTTTCAATGATGCCTATTATATTCACTTTGCTGTGCTATAAGTTCAAGTTCGTCCTGTTTATTTCCCATGTTCTGTGCGTTAGTGTAGAGTATCTGAGACTACAGGTCTCTCCCCCACCCCCAGCTTCTTATTTAAGTTTCTTTCCTTCCCACTGTTGGGTTCCTGTACTGTCTGCTCAGTTCTCCGTGTAAGGTTTTGACTGTTATCTTCAGCACTTGATGAACTCCTGCCCTCAAAAGTACTATCTTCCCCCCGCCCCAGCTCAATTTAAAACCCTTCTTTAAATCCAGATCCACAATGGCTAAATTTAATGGCCTGGGTCTTGAAAGGTGTTACTGGACTATTTGATAGAAGCTATTGGAAACCATTTTAACTTCCAGGAATATGGACTCTGGATATTTATAACGTGACATAGAAAGCATTTGAGAGATGGTGCACTTCAAAACAGCTGCAGGTGAGAGAGATTCAGGTCAAGCATGTTTTGCAGTTTTTGCAAGATGGTCTACAAAGGGATTGAGACCTAACACTTTAAAGTGCCAAGTGTCACCTTTAGCAGTAGCACTAAGGTTTGAGGATGTGCTGTTGTCTGCTCATCCACATATAAAGGGATTTCTAAGGGGGCACAACTTTTTCCACTTTCTCAACAAGGCATGGATTCCCTAACTGTGATTTGAACTTGATTGTGAATAGGCTAACAAGGCCCTATTTGAACAAATCAGAGAGGGTTCTTTGAGAATAATGACGTTCAAAACAGCTTTTCTATTGGCAATAACATCAGTGAGGCGAATATCTGAATTGGCAGCATTGCCATTAAATCCAAATCTATGCAAGTTTGTGTAGGACAGGTTAATATTGGATCTAACTTTTCTTCTGAAATGTGCTTGGAACAAAGGGATACCTGATATTATTTATCTGTTGAACTTTTGTCTTCAACCAAAAGATCCTGAGGAAAAGAGATGATATACGTGGATGCTAGGAGATCTGTCAAGTTTTAAAAGAACTGAGCACTTGAGGTGCCCACAGGTTCTATTTGTTTCCTACAGTCCTAGAACTTTGGGCCAGAGAGCTTCAAAGACTGTTTGGGAGATGGATTAAGATGTGTATGTTTTAGGTCTGGGCCTGCCCTTTCAATCATCTATCTTTTTAATTAAACTTTTTATTAAGATCAAAACATACACACAAGAAAAAAGAAAAAACCAAAAGAAACAGAATACAGAATACAAAGAACATACAACAAAGGACAAAAAGCAATAGATCCTAACAATTAAGCTAAGCTATAGAAAGACAATCCTCCTGTACTAATATATATAAAAAAAGGTAATCCACGCTAACCACACAAAACCTAACTAAAAAAAGTTCCTGCCCCTGTAGCAACAAAGTGACTTATAGATGTAATAGTAACCTTTTTATGATATATTCATAAACAATGTTACATTTAAGATTTACTGCTTGATATATGAACTAATAAGATGTCAGAAACACTAATTGAAAACATCCATGGACTACTTGATATTTTTAGCTTACTTATTTAGCAATCTATATTTAGTCAATCTAGTTATTTATCTTTAAAAACATCTACTTCTCCAGTTATATAAGAAACATGTTTAAAGAATCCTGCTTTCATGTATCAGCAACAAGCAGTAAATACAAGTAAAATAAAAATTGGATTCTTTAAGTTACTTTTCCTGCACTAGGACAGTTAATATTGTAACATAGAATGAAAAAGTAACGTTTCCATCATACATTAACAGTATCTTTTGACTCTTCTTGTTGTTATCCCTCTCACTCATAGTGGGTCAATAGTAGAAAAAGGTTGATTTATACCTAAATTCTCTATAGATAAACTGATATCATTAGTCTTCTAGGCCTTAGATCAGAAAAACCTTTTTTTGTCTATTTAACACATTACCCTGTTAATACTCTTTATGATTTCTCTTTCCAATAATTAATTCCTTTAACTTAGGACACCTTTTTTTAACAACATCCAATATACATAACATCTTTCATCTTTATAAACTGAGATCCAGATTGCAAATCTGAGGAGCTGTCAAATAACAAATGCCATCTACTCTTGCCACCCTTCATCTTTCCTACAAATACTTTGTGTAGATTCAGCATGTAATTGTCAAGGATTTCTTCCAAAAGTGTCACTTCCAAACTATAATCATCAGCAGTAGGCTTGCTGGCTAAATGTTGTATCATAGTTTCTTCCTTGCTTCTCTTTCCTTCCCTTTCACACAATTTAGTAGTATGTGCCTTCTGTCCATGTCATGTCTCTTTTTGTGGCAAAGCACTTTCCAGGCTCATAGGGATTTTCTTTGTCACAACTTCAGTTGCTTTCATTACAGAATCTGTCAGGTATTCTATTTTCTGTTCTTTAAAAAAATTCCTCATCAGTGTTTTCGTATTTCGTCTCAAATTTCTGAGATTATATCTTCTTTGTAAGTTTATCAAATTTATTTTCTGTAGATAATGTGAATTGCCTAAATTCAGCCCAGAAATGTGCAAAATAAACTGGCATATCCTCATAATCATCCAGACTCATTTTAATTAAAAAATAGGACTTCATAATTAAAACCAGAGCCAGAAATATCCAATAACTCAGCGATAGACAAAACAACAGATGATAAGAGAGAACAAAATCTACAGTTCCAAGCATTTGTACATCAGCCACAAGAAAAGATTTAGGATGAAAAAAGTCAATAGCTGCCCATTGTAGAATCTTCTTATTAATAAAAATCAAATCTTATTCTACAATTTCTTAAACTTATTCAAAAACAGAAAAACAATCCAAGTCCCATCCGTTCACTCTAGCAAAACAAAACAACTCAGCCATTAAACATTGTACATCTCCAACAAAGATAAAACATTTCACAATTCCTCGGTTGTCCATACTTTAAAAAACACAAATCTCATCCTTCCAAAGCAGTAAAGAATAATAGATCACAAAGAAAAAATAAGAGTGAAAGGATTAAATACAAAATCACTAAATAAGCGCAACAGACAAGTTAAGAAGCAAAACAGAACAGACAGCACATTGCAGTGCTGTCTCTTTAAAAAATCAAAGCAGGAAACTTCCAAAACTTAAAAGCAAAGCTTAACACTGTATGCAACAAAGGGCTCCTTATGATTTCCAAATAAATGGGTTAAACTTAATACTACTTGCTTGAACAAAAAGTCTCATCAAATGACAGTGTAGTGTTCATGTGGGTGGGGGGAGATTCCCCTCTCCCCTGGCTTCACTGAAGCACACAATGTCCCTAAAGCCCCTGAATCTGCTGTGTCCACTCTGTCCCCTGAAATAAGTCATGCCAGACAAATCTTATCTCTTTTTATGATAGGGTTACAAGCTTGATAGACAAAGGGAATGCTGTAGATGTAGCATATCTTGACCTCAGTAAGGCCTTTGACAAAGTTCTCCATGACATTCTTGCAAAGAAGCTCGTAAAATGTGGGCTGGACAGGGCTACCGTTAGGTGGATTTGTAATTCGTTGACTGACCGAACCCAAAAGGTGATCACCAATGGCTGCTTTTCATCCTGGAGAGAAGTGACTAGTGGGGTGCCTGTCCTGGGCCCAGTGCTATTCAACATCTTTATCAATGACTTGGATGAAGGAGTGGAGGGCATGCTGATCAAATTTGCAGATGATACCAAACTGGGAGGGGTTGCTAATACACCAGAGGATAGGATGAAACTTCAATACAACCTTGACAGATTGGAGAGCTGGGCCAAAGCTAACAAAGTGAATTTCAACAGAGAGAAATGTAGGGTCCTGCACACTTGGGCAGAAAAAATGAAAGTCACAAGTATAGGATGGGAGACGTGTGGCTGGATAGCAGTACGTGTGAAAAGGATCTAGGAGTCTTGGTAGATCACAAGCTGAACATGAGTCAGCAGTGTGACACGGCAGCCAAGAAAGCCAATGCAATTCTTGGTTGCATCAATAGGAGCATGGTGTCTAGATCGATGGAGGTAAAGGTACCACTCTATTCTGCATTGGTTAGGCCTCATTTGGAATACTGTGTCCAGTTCTGGGCACCTCAATTCAAGAAGGATGTCGACAAGCTGGAACGTGTCGATAGAAGGGCGACCAAAATGGTGAAGGGTCTGGAAGCCATGCCCTATGAAGAATGCCTTAGGGAGCTGGGTCTGTTTAGTGTGCAGAAGAGAAGGTTAAGAGGGGACATGATAGCCATGTTTAAATATTTGAAGGGATGTCATGTTGAGGAGGGAGCAGGCTTATTCTCTACCGCTCCAGAGACTAGGACAAGGAGCAATGGATTCAAGCTGCAGGAAAGGAGATTCCACCTGAACCTCAGGAAGAACTTCCTGACAGTCAGAGCCGTCCGGCAGTGGAATATGCTGCCTCAGAGTGTGGTAGAGTCTCCTTCTTTGGAGGTTTTTAAGCAGAGGCTGGATGGCCATCTGTTAGGAATGCTTTGATGGGTGTTCCTGCATGGCAGGGGGTTGGATTCGATGGCCCCTGGCATCTCTTCCAACTCTATGATTCTGTGATTCTATGACCCTTCACAGATCTGGATCCCAGCCCTATGGAGTCTTTGGGTTCCCCGTGGATCAGGGTGCCCACCAGCTTGACAGGGGAGACTTCCCCTGTCAAGCGCAATACTAAAGGGATATGTGATCTAGTGCAACTTACTAGATTGCATCCACCATTGCCACAGCAAAACCAGAACCACCTGTCCTCCTAATCATGAGTGTATGGTCTCATTCAATAAGGCTGATGGTGACTAGTGCTGCTTATGCTGTAACTTCATCTTTTCAAGACACAGGTAATTCAGTGTATTGTCAGAATCATCCAGTTTTGTGTGACATTATAAATTGGATAAATTTAAATCAGCACAGACAACTTTGGATAGAACACTTCTGCAGTTGGTAGCAAAGAATAGGTATCCCATCCAGGGCGTGACTTGGGTAACTCCCGGTCATAGTGGAATGCTCCTCTGTGCCATCACAAGGACGAGAGATTGGATTTACTATGAAGATTTATTCTGGGATGGCAGGAGGAGGAATCCATACCTATGCTAAGGGTATGGGGAGGAAATGTCATCAAGTTGTAGCTAGAGAGGGGTTACATATGGCTAGATAATAAAACTGTCAAGGAAGAGAGGGAATCCAACTTCCTCAACTGAAAAGAACATGGACTCTTGCCTTTATTGGTGGGCACATGGGCCCAATAGTAGTGGATTCCTCTTCCTGCCATCTCAGAATGAACTTTCACAGTAAGTCCAATCTCTCATTCAGAACATTTTAAATGTTTTGGGTAAGGCTCATATACTTCTTGAATGGTCTTTTCAAGTTGAGCACAGTAATGGAGTGGGATCATAGCTCAATGTTAGTGTATATATTTGTGTATTGAAGGCTACAGGCTAAGTCTCTGGCATCTCCAGTTAAAACAACTGGGGAGCTTTTGACTCCCTGAATGTTTTGGCCTACAACACCCATAATCCCATTGAACTTATTAGGTTGGGCTGATGGGAATTAGGAAACAGAACACTGGGAGGGCAAAAGGTGACCTAATTCTGAAATAGAAGGATCTCAGGCAGCAGGTGATGGACTCTTGCCTGAGATGGTGGAGGACTGTGCTAGTCAGAGCATATGATACTGTCCTAGATGAATAGATAATCCAAATTTACATAAAGTAACTTCCTGTGTTCCTAATGTGATCTCCTGAGTAATTGAATTCAGTATTACGGGTTTAAGACAACAAAAGCATTTGCAAATTCATATATCTCTCCTTTTTCTTTAGACCAGTTGCTTGGAAAAAGAGAAGCATGGTGTTCTCAACAAAATAATAGAAGGAAATGTGCGGTTAGGAAGACTGGAAGAGAAAGTAAAAGTGAGTAGAGGTTTTACAGTGATATATTTGTAGTATATAATGGATTTGTTTTATGTTTTAGAAGTGGAGTCATTAAAAGCTCTGCAAGATTCATTTTACTTCATATAGTGTCATTTCTGACCGTTGTGTCTGCATAGGGACCAGCAGTAATGGGATGTACTTGGGAAATGTTTCTGAGCTGTGAAGCTGCAAAATGCTAAGAAATCGTATGTGTTTTCTTTTACTGAATATTGCTGTTTTCCTTCTGTGCCATTTCCCTAAAGTTGTGCAGTAAACAAGAATATGTAAAGGAGCTGAATTATTTTACAGCCTGTTGGAACTGTTGAGTTCTAGAATGATGATTCTCAAGCAATCTGGTGGGGGGAGGGGGGATGGCATTTTTTTCTTCTATGTGCTGAGGATCAATACCATATTTGTGCCCACGGATGACAGTTGTTTCTTTCTTTCCTGGAAACTCTCCAGGACCCATCAGCTGATGGATCAACGTCCAGTACCTGTCTATCCAGCACTGCTACAAGTAGCACTGACATAGAGAATCCTCCTCCTTCAGATTTTTGTGGGCTACACATCACCAAATGAGAATTTTTATTTTTTTAATATAAAAAAAACCAATTTTATGTCCCAGTTGAACTTTCTTACCATATTATTCGCTTTTTCTGAGCTGGTTAAGGCTCAAGAAGCTTTTTTCTTATTTTCAGAAGGGCTCCTCCTGGGCCTAAAACAGCCTAAGAGAAGCAAAATATGGCAAATTTGGCCCATATGCCTCCTGAAAGTAGAAGCAGGCATTTTGAGTTCGTGAAAATCTCAATTCCACGCCACCACCAAAATGGGAGGAGCAGAGGCTCTTGGGAACATCAAAAATGAGACTTCAAGGCAACATTCTGCTTAAAGACACACTCTGCCCACTCCTGATCTCAGTGGACTCATATGAAGGAGTCATTTCATAAAAAGTAACTTTTTAAATTATTCAGTAAACCACTTTGTTTTGCCATCCACAAAATGAGAATGTAATGACAGATTTTCAGTATGATCTTTTAAAAACCAGTAACACTTGATTTAACATAAATAACCCAATTGCATAGTAGTCTATCCTTACCACACTGTTTGTCTAGCATCTGCTTAGCTGTCTGCTTAGCTCTAAGCTACATTGTGATCAGTTTCTGAGCTTGTCACATTATCCAGTTAATTCACAGGATTGTTAAAGATACCTAAAAGATCCAACTGTATCCTCTTGTGTAGCAAAACCAAGGATTGTATTGAATTGGTTGGGCAACATGGATATCAGTATTCATATTTACTTGTGCACTCAGTTATCTTGACGCACGACTGGTTCATAGAAGCATTCCTTACTGTTGCTTGCATAACAGTTTATAACATAGCACTGTGTGCAGGCAAATAAATTACTTGACTAGAGTAGAGATGCATAATTTCCAGAAATGTTGGTACAGGTAGGGAAAAATTCCTTTTGTGGAGGAAAAAAATCAGAAATTTTCGGAAAACTTGAAAAAAATATAATATTAGCACAATTCTATATTAAAAGTACAGTATATTCAGAAAGTAATTGCAAATTGAATGTACTTTTGTGATTTTTTTCCTTATAAATGGAGCTACAAGATCCTTGAAATGTAAGGAACATCTGAGCTATAAAGAACCACTTTGGTTTTGCCAGTCTGTGAGAATCAAGCATAAAACAGAACAGAAGAACCATCTGCATTAGTAAAACATTTTTAAAAATGTCTCTTCTAGTACTGCATAGTGTCAAGCAGATAAAGTGGGCACCCATATTCATGAGGGATTGGTTCCAGTAACCCTCACAAATACGGTGGATCCTCAACTTTTTGTGGCGGTTAGAGGCACAGGAAAAACTATAAATATCTCTAGGTTCCCCAAATGTTAGAGATTCTGCTGCTGCCAAAATCTCCTAAATGTCATCATCCTTGACGAGAAGGAAGACAAGGACAAGAACACCAAAGAAGATTTTTGCAGCAGTTGCAGGGGCTGCTTCTCTCTAGCTCCTTTCCCTCCATTAGTTCTGCCCATTATTACCTTTCTCACTCTGCACCTTCACCGGTCTCCAAGCCTTCCTCTGAAAAAGGCCCTATGTCCTCACAGGACTGGGCTGGCAGCGGCAGTAGCAGCTCATCCTCTCCTTTCCTGCCAAAAAACACATGAGAGACTGGCAAGTGTGGAGATGACCTCACCCATGTGTTTATCTCCCAGTATATAGACACCATACTCCTATTGATGCAACCAAGAATCATGTTGACTTTCTTGGCTGCCGCATCACACTGCTGACTCATGTTCAGCTTGTGATCTACCAAGACTCCTAGATCCTTTTCACACGTACTGCTATCCAGCCACACGTCTCCCATCCTATACTTGTGACTTTCATTTTTTCTGCCCAAGTGCAGGACCCTACATTTCTCTCTGTTGAAATTCATTTTGTTAGCTTTGGCCCAGCTCTCCAATCTGTCAAGGTCGTATTGAAGTTTGATCCTATCCTCTGGTGTATTAGCAATCCCTCCCAGTTTGGTATCATCTGCAAATTTGATGAGCATGCCCTCCACTCCTTCATCCAAGTCATTGATAAAGATGTTGAATAGCACTGGGCCCAGGACAGAACCCTGTGGCACCCCACTAGTCACCTCTCTCCAGGATGAAAAGCAGCCATTGGTGATCACCCTTTGGGTTCGGTCAGTCAACCAATTACAAATCCACCTAACGGTAGCCCTGTCCAGCCCACATTTTACGAGCTTCTTTGCAAGAATGTCATGGGGAACTTTGTCAAAGGCCTTACTGAGGTCAAGATATGCTACATCTACAGCATTCCCTTTGTCTATCAAGCTTGTAACCCTATCATAAAAAGAGATAAGATTAGTCTGGCATGACTTATTTCTGAGAAATCCATGCTGGCTTTTAGTGAGTACAGCATTGCTTTCTAAGTAATTACAAACTGACTGTTTAATGATTTGCTCTAGGATCTTTCCTGGAATTGATGTCAGGCTTACCGGGTGATAATTATTAGGGTCCTCTTTTTTCCCCTTCTTGAAGATGGGGATGACATTTCCCTCCTTCAGTCTGCTGGGACTTCTGTTCTCTAAGAGTTCTGAAAGATTATTGCAATATTATTATCTTTCCCTTGCTGTGGCAAAATTCAGTATGTGCGAATCCAGGAAGCATATTCAGGGGCAGATGTGTTGGCCACACAAACAAAATCCAACAAATCCTTTTGTGGATTTTGGATTTTGTTATATGTTGCTCCATGACTGAAATGGCTACCTTGAATATGTTTAAAGTGGGCTGTGTAATCTTCTTTGTGTTCCTTCAGAATACATTACATGTGTGATTTGAGCATTTGAAGAGTTTCTTTCCTAAAGGCTGGTAGATATGGGCCACTGAACTCCATATGTTCAGACTTTTTTCTGAAAATGAAATTTTGGATCACATAATATAAAGAGAGAGAGGGAATAAAGATACTCATTTATAATATAGCTCCTTCCGGTCCCTTAATAAACATTAATTTAGAAGTCAGGTGATGAGATGTGAGAAGCTGCAGCCAGAAGAAAGCACTGGGACTCGCCAGGAGTGATGATCACAGAAGTGACTCCAGCTAAAGGATTTTTATTTTTGCTTCACCGACTGCTGTTAATGACCTTATGAGTTACCACAGTTAATTTATTTGTTGTTGTGTGCCTTCAAGTCATTTCCATCTTATGGCAACTCTAAGATGAACTTACCTGATTTTTCAGGGCTGAGAGTGTGTGATGCACCCAAAGTCACCCAGCAGGTTTCCGTGGCCAAGCAGGAAATCGAACCTTGATCTTCAGGGTTGTAGTGCAACATTCAAACCACTACACCACACTGGTTCTGTAGTTAACTGATACGAGATCCTTATTTTTGAAAATTTACAATATATCACATAGAGTGTATTTAGTAGATTGAATGAACAAAATAGTGGGACATGAAATCAATATATACTGGCAGAAAACAGAGGGGGGAAAAGAAGAGGAAAAAGAAGAAACAACAATAATAACAATAACAACAATTATGTAATACTAGGGTTATAGAGGTATCATGTTTTATTTAAACACTTTCATAAAAATCTATCAAAAGAACATTTTCAGAAGTATAAGTTATTAGGTTAAGTATAAGTAGAGAGTACATACGATAACAATAGATCATATTTCAACTTGTGATGTTTAGATTACTTTGGGAAAATCTCTCTTTTTTTTTCCTGCTGTTGAATAATGTACATGTCATTTCTCAACTATGTTTTTATGTATTTATATATGTGACAGTTATAATTACTCTGTTTATATTACTTGAACTTTAATTAAAAAAAAGAACTTGTAATATGAACAGACAGAAGCAAATCTCATCTTTTCTTGCATATGTCACCCTAGTACCTAGCTAGGAATTCCTTTGACCATCCCCATGGCATGTAGTCAAATTCTGAGATGGTGAAATACCTGTTGGAAAAGTCTGAGGGCCTTTTCTGTAACTGATTATTATTGTCCTGTGATACTGTCTCCACCAAGATCCTTCATTGTCCTTTCCCCAGCCTCTCATGGATGACTTCAGCCCACCATGGCCCTTGATTGGAGCTAGAAAATGGCTAAAGACTGAAACCAATTCCTAACCCAGGGGAATTTCACTTGCCTCCAGGTCTCCACAGTTCTTCTTCAGCTCTTTAGAGCATATATGGAGAACATATTGAATTACAACTCCCATGCTAGGGAAGACTCATGAGAGTTGCTATCCAGGAGCTTGCAGTATCCTGGAGAAGTCTGACTAGCTAAATCTGACCAGCTAAATCTTTAACAGGATGCACTCCTGTTGAGATGAGGATGAGCAACTTTTTTTTGCAGGCCCAACTTGTAAGGTTTATGTCTACACTTAGTTGCAAATGCAGGGAACTAAGTTGTGTTTCACAAAATATTGATTCATATGCATTAAATGCTTATGGTTTTTCAGTTAAAAACTTTAATAAGAGCTATGTTAAGTAAATCATTCATGGTGTGATATAGCTGTTATAGGAGATAAGCAGATGCCTCACACCAGCAGCAATCTGTGGAGAAAGAGGAGTTTCGTGATGGTGAGAATGAGAAAGGTTGCAAGGCTTATTGGAAGCTGGAGATTCAGCAGGCTGCATCTGGTGGTTTGGGATGAGGGTGGGAGTTTGGGACAATGTTGGAATGGTGGCCACAGACTCAAGCAACTACTTCACAGCTGTATGTATCAGGAGGCCTAGTGACAGAATTTGCTATTACCCTATCCCATCTTTCACAAAATCACCAAGAGGCAACCAGTTGAGTCCATGCCTAAGCAAAGCTTAAAGCAAACAGACTCCTGATGACACCTCTATGAGTAATCATATTGTTGTAGCCAAACCTGCATTGCTTCAGCAAAGCCCAACCCAGAATCTTCTGCTAAGAGTAGTAAGGGGCTATTTTTTAATCTTAAGATCTAGCTGCATAGATACATGAAGAGATGGGCATGCGCACACACCTGCACAGAGAAGGGGAGAGAGAGTGCTTCCACTGCTGGATTTGGTTGCTAGTGATTTGGTCACACAGAAATTTCTGCAAGTTTGCCCTCCAAAGTGCTGAATTATTGCAAAGTTTTATATAAGACCATCAAGTAAAGAAATTCAATGTGTTTTTGGAAATATATTTTTCTCCCGCTTGTAATTGTGTACTGATAATTTCAAATATAAGTTACATTGCGTTCCCACAGAAAAAAAAGTTGCCAAATGTTCATTTCTTTTCAAGTGAAAACATCTGTATTCCAGAACAGGATAGTCCATACTGTAGGACATCTTATTTTGGAACATCCCAGCTTTCTAACCATTGCAGAAAAAAGACACCCCATAGGTCTTCTGTTTTGTATTTGGCAACCTTATCTAAAAATAGATAAAGTAGAAAGAAAATCATTTTCAATAATATCCAAATTCTACACAGATTGAGGAACAGATAGTACCTTATCTAATTCTTCAGGCACAGACAGATCTACATTTTATTTGATACTAGTTTAATTCTAATAAAATTTGGCAGACAGTGGAAAGGTTAAAGACTTCCAGCTCTTTCCCAAACTTCATCTCCTCCCATCCAGCACTGAGGCCTTTATCCCAATAGAACAAGAGGCAAGGCTATGCCTACCTCTCTGAACTTGGCTCTCTGGTTGTAATAGAAGGATCTTCAGTCCTTGAAGACAAAAAGAAACACGTTCCTCTTGCCTTGTTTCCCCTGTTCCTTCAACCTGGGTTTGGGAATAGGGAAGTCATTAAGGCGGAAAAGATATGGTGTCTCCTCAACTGTCAGGAGGAGGAGGAGGGATATGGCTTTTCCCAGGAGCTGGGTGCTTTTCTGTGGTGAGTGGGTGTTTTCTCTGTGGTCAGTATGTTTCAAAACAAAATAGAGGGACACATTTAGGGAAATGGGGAGCAAAATTGTCCTGTGCCTCTGGCGATTCTAGGGCTTGATGTGAGAAGCAGAAAATTGTTGTCTTCTTTCAGATGTTTCTGATATTGCACCCCAGGATACCACACTTTGGTTTGCCTTAGATTAATCAGTGGGAGACATCAACCCATCCAAGTTCCAATTTTTGGGTACCCTAAAACATGACAAAATATTGAGAGAGTAGCATGGAATGTTAGGAACATTGGTACATAGCTGTTCACTCACTCCTTTTGGAGACATACTTTTTACAAGTATGGAGACAGGCATTTTAGAAACCATACTGCAGGCTTGTAATAGGCCATAATTTCAAAAGACCTGTAAGTTCTGATAATGAAATTCATTTTTTTTTAAGAAAAAGATCAGTTTCTAGAGGAACAGTCACACATTCCCTGGCAAAGGCATTGACAGAAACCATATACCAGACACACTGTTAGACTGGAGGGGACAAGGCTAACACAGACAATTCCAAGGGTCACTTTCTGAATCACCAATAAATAGATTCCAAGTGGCAGAGACCCAAAGTAGAAAAATCCCAGCAGCCACACTAGTATTCTGGGGACATGGTTACAGAGCTTAGAGATAATGTCTTGGTCAAGTTGACTGTGAGAGTTTACAGAGGCTGAATCAAGAGTGTGATCTGTGTAATAATCTGAGAGAGTGTTTTGGCTTGGGGTCCTTGTGGAGTCTCTCTGTACTTCCATGATAGTTATCACCAAGCAGTTTGATGAGCCATGAGAAGGACTTGAGGAAGCCAGGTTCTTTGGTGTCAAGACGACTTCGTTGCAGTCTGAACTCCAGGCCGCTTTATCTTTTATCATGAGTTTGGACATAATGTTTGTGTCATCAGGGAGACCTTCCACTTCTTGAAGCTCAGTCTTGTGACGGCAGAAAGGACAGCTAATGTAAAGGGAGCCATCTCCAACATGGAGGATTTTTTTCAGGCATTTAGCACACACCCTATGAAGGCAGTCCAGGATTTTGGGTTTGCGACTATGAACGTTAAATTTCTGGTAACAGATTTTGCACTCCAGTTCATCATTGAGTGCTTTTTCTTCCCCCTCTGTTGTAGGGTTGTTCATCTTTAAATTAGGCACACTGTAAAATAGAACACAGTAAGTTCCTGCATACTTCTAATAATGATTTTTTGATATTACGTTATACCCCTAACATACATACTTTACTGTGCATACTGTTTTTAGTTACAGTAAAAACAGATAAACAGTTAAGTCTGCTAGTAATAATTAAACCCAGTTATCACTTTTCATTATGAGTATTTGTTTTTCAGTTTCAGTTCACTTTCCTGAACATTAACTGAATCATTGTTGTTTTGTTGTTCAGATTAGATCCTACGGGAAGTTGCTTCCCCAACTCAGAGGCTGTAAGATTCTTTTGTTACTTTCTTGAATATCTGACTAGAACCAACATAGTGTAGAGCAGAGCTTTCCAAACTTTCATGTTGGTGACACACTTTTTTAGACATGCATCATTTTGCGACACAGTGATTCAGATTTACTAGTAAACCAGAGGTTACACTAACCCGTTATAAGAGATACAGACACATACATAAATTGTAATAGCAAAAAGTATGGGAACACAACATATCTCTTGAAAACCTTTCATATATATTTTAAAAATATATGATTCATAAATAATATACATTTCTAGGATTGTAGGCAACACATCTACGCACTTCAGGCGACACTAAAGTGTCACAGCGCACTGTTTGGAAAGCCCTGGTGTAGAGATTTGAGCATTGAACTACCACCCTGGATACCAGGGTATGATTCCCCACTCAGCCAGTTGAAATCCACTGGGTGATCTTGGCCTCAGTACACATATTCAGCTTCAGAAAACACCATTGTAGGTTCACCTTAGGGTCTCTGTAAGTCAGAAACACTTGGAGGCACACAACAAACTTCACATTACATTTTGCCCAAGTGAGCTTCCAGTTTCATTCATTTTGTTCTAGATCTTGTTCTTTGAGCTTTGTTCTTCTAAATGAATCTTACTTATTTAGTTATTGAATTTGTATATGAAACCCAAGGGGATTGGCCCAGATTTTATCCTCACGACAATACAGGGAGGTTAGTTACTTTGAGAGTGGAGTCAGCTCAAGGTGAGTTTTATGGCTGAGCAAGAATTTGAATCCAGGTTTTCCAACCCAAAGCATTGCCCTGTAACCCTTGTAATCTTCTGTTCTCATGTGTGAATGTACCCACATTCATTATTTTATTTGTGGAAAGTTTAAATATGAATTTACCAAACAACCCCCTCCTCCCATCAGCCCTTTCCCCAGCTATTGGTTGGGGGAGTGGCATCTATAGAAAAATATTGGCACCATACCTAGACTGCAATCTTATGTGGGAGTATGTCTCACTGAACTCAGTGGGGCCTAGTGACAAGTAGCAATTACTCATTTGGAATATTTAGGTACTGCTTTTATCTGTCAGCATGAAAAAGAAGCGAATATGCACACATTCAGTTGGCTGCAAAGCATTTGCCTTTTGGTTGCAGATATAACCCAGAGACTAGTTATGACAGTTCCTACAATCCAATCTTGACAAGTATTTAGAGTTTGCTTTTCCTTGGAGGCAAATCTTTATTCTCATGAACAAATGCTGCAGTAATGTACTTGCCATCTGAGCTCATTGAGAGGAGGCTTTTCAGTTGTTCATTTCAATGACATATATTTAAGGTTATTCAACAGAAGTATTACTTAGGACTGAAAACAAACAAATTCTAAATATAGACTCTCCGTAGCACTTCTTTGTTTGCTACGAATACGTGGTATGAAGCTTCAAGGATTTGACAAGTAAATGGGTACAACTGAGCATTTCACAGTTTTTCCTGTTTTGCATGAGCAAATGTTTTCTTCCTAGTCACATTTTCCTAATAAACAGAATTGGCTCAGCCTTGGCTTGTCATCTTCACGTTGCCTTGCAGCAATAAAGGAATTTCAGTGGGCACAGGCAAGGTTAAAAACAATAGGAAGTGGAGGTTGGGTTTTTTTAGGAGATAATTTTGTGAGTTTTGGATGCGGAAGATGATTGCAATGCATCTTTTTAAAAAGTTTGCAAATAGTTAGGTCTTCATCTCCAAAGCATTCTAGGGAGTAGCTCCATCCTACATGTTCTCTCTTGCATATACATAATTTTGTGGGGAGGGAGGAGCAGAGCAGTGTCCAACACAGGGAACTGAAGCTCTGACCTTGCATACAAATCATTTGGTAAATAGTCATGCATTGACTGCTAACCCCATGTCCAAGCACTGTCATCTTCAGTTGTAGTTCCTCACCGTAAAGATTCGAGAACAACTTTCATTGGAGGCAGCTTCTGTAGAAATTTGTTTCAGACATATTTGACACACAACATTTATTTTGCAGTTAAAACCTGGCTTTTTATAAATCATTCTAAGAGTGTAAACCACAGGCATTAAATTCTTCAACAACCAACTTTTTCATCTCCACATTGAAATACTTCTATATAATCATCTTCTGGGTAATTGGGAATTAAAGTAGCTTGCATCCCATCTTGTCCTATTTTAAATATATGTCAAATCAATTTGAGATTATTATGTAAAATATTTGCGTATAGCTGCTCTGGCTTTCAGTTTTACTAAAACAAATTGTAAAAGTAAATCAGTGGAAATAAGGACCAAAACCAAGCATTCAAGAAGCAAGACCTCAGGAAAGTCATCTCATCAGGGGGAAGAATAACAAGCGGTCATCTTAGGCCCTTTCTGCAGGACGGCATCCTCCTGGCATAGGGACACAAGAGGAGCGGGACCACAATGACACTTCCGCATGATGTCATCACAGTCCCGCCCTTCTCGCATTGCCAGCCAGCGACATCACTGAATATATCATTGACAGAAAAACTCCTTTAACGGCCTCCAGTTACATGAGCCTTCCATTGCTGCCTGCCATGCAGAAGTACCGGAAGCTTAGTCACATGCTTCCTTCCCCACTGCAGCATGGGAAGAGGACTGGCTGCAGTGTGGAATGAAGGAGCGTGTCCCTAGTGCTCCCTTCTGTCAGCAGCCAGTTGGCTGTGGAGGAGAGTGTTAGGAACACACTCCCATTCCAGCAGAGGCACTGTTGGAATTGCAACACGATGACACAGGAGAGCATTGTTGTGCGGAAAAGGCCTTAGACTACCACTGAGTTATTGCTTACCTGAACAGCACATTGCTATAATACTGGGGATTAGTGAGTTGAGTCTTCTCTCAGAAGGACATCCTAAAGCTTAGACAACACAGTGATAAAGATCCTGTTTTGTAAAGTCACTGGCTGAGTCTTCTCTAGGACAGAGCATAATTAAAATAGTAGTCTAAACTAATTAAAAGCTTTTCTGACCACCACTATCACTTGGATATCCACAAGCAGTACCAGAATATGAACTTGCCTGTCAGCCCATATAAAACAGAGGGTGAACCTAATCCTAGTTCACCTGTTCCTCCAACTCATAGCACCTTAAATCTACCTGGGTAAGTTTTGAGGTTGTTCACCAGTAGTCCAATCCAGCTGACTTATTGCAGACACTAGCTCAGAACCCTCTACATGGTATTCAATATAAAGTGGGAAAGATAACGTCTGCTAGGTTTCATTAGCGTAGTGATAGCACCACCACCAGTGCTCTGGACAGCAATTTCATGCCACGAAATTCCACTCCCGCAAGATTGTCCTATGACTGGTGGTGGTAAACACCAACTGAGAGGCCGAAATTAATCGAGAGAGATATGCACACTCATGTACCTAGTCATTTTCATGGTATAGGTCATCTGCCAGGACAAACAAGGCCATTTCAGTTAGAAATAAAAGCTAAGCGCATGCCCCAAACTGAAAAGACTTCAGATAATTCAAGTTCATGCTGGAGCTGGGTTTCCAGTGCCCATTCAAGCAACGTGCCCAAGTAAGGTATGTTCAAGATTAGACTGTTCATCTCGGCAAACCTTCGCTCTCATGTTTTTGTGTAGGTACTCTTATTCCATTCGTCCTTTTACTTTGACAAGTACAGAATAGAAAAGGGAATAGATGGGTTTTTATGGATAGATGAAATGTTCAGGTTGAGAAACCTGTCCAGTTTGATTATGAGTTGTTTTAAGTGATGGCATATGACATTCCTTGGAGACTGCTGAGGCAAAAAACAGTGAAAGCATTTTAGAAAGTGTATTTACCTTTTTATTTTAAAAAAAGCATACTGTGCACCAGAAAAAGAGGCACATTACTGCTCGAAAAGGTGATGCAGTGGTTAAACAGTGTTACAACTAGTTGGTGACATTATCTTTAATACAAGGGGATGGAGTATTCAGCCACATGAAATTTATAACAGGTTGAAATTTCTTCCCAAAATAATAATGCCTGTACAAAACCCTAGCAAACCAGCATGGTGTAGTGGTTTGAGCGTTGAACTACAACCCTACGACACCAGGGTTCAATTCCCTGCTTGGCCATGGAAACTCGCTAAGTGCCCTTGGACACATCACAAGCTCTCAGCTGCAGAAAGCGCTGTGATAAGTTCTCCTTGAGGTTGCCCTAAGTTGGAAATGACTTGAAGTCACAACAACAGCAAAGCCCTAGAAGCAGATGCAGTAACTTTTAGTTTACACAGAGCCTGTTACCTAGTACAGGTTGGCAGCTACAGAAAGCAGAATATTGACACCATTGTTTATACTGGAATTACTCATTGCCCAGCCTTTACTGTTTTAGCACCTCAACAGTGAAACTCCCTTCCCAGAGAATTTAACTGACCCTGACTTTATTTTCTTTCTGATATAAGATTACCAGGTTATTTTGACCGTGCGTTTTAATGCTGCATGGTTTTATGGAGGTTTCAAAATCAACAACTCTTTAAACCATGAGCCGGTGTTGTGCAGCCAGCCCTTGAGCTGCATTCAACCCCTAAAGTCCTCCCAGAACCCTCAGTCTGAAAAGGGGAGAGTGAATCATTGCCTCCGAAAGTTTCCCAATGGCCACTGCTTTCCATTTAAAAGGAGGAGGGAGTCTGTACTCATTTAAGAAAAAAAAAATCAGATTTGAAAAAATGGTGGGTATGGAAAGTAGTGGATGTGGCCACAGATCCTTGGTGGTTGCCCACCACTGTTTAAGATTTTGGTTATAATGTCCAGCTTCTCTCTATTCTCTTGGAGCATGTCCAGAGGAGGGCGACCAAAATGGTGAAGGGTCTGGAAGCATGGCCTATGAGGAGTGGCTTAGGGAGCTCGGGATGTTTAGTCTGCGGAAGGGAAGGTTAAGAGGGGACATGATAGCCATGTTTAAATATTTGAAGGGATGTCATGTTCAGGAGGGAGCGGGCTTGTTTTCCACTGCTCCAGAGACTAGGACAAGGAACAATAGATTCAAACTACAGGAAAAGAGATTCCACTTAAACCTCAGGAAGAACTTTCTGACAGTCAAGAGTTGCCCAGCAGTGGAATATGCTGCCTTGGAGTGTGGTGGAGTCTCCTTCTTTGGAGGTTTTTAAGCAGAGGCTGGATGGCCATCTGTCAGGAGTGCTTTGATGGGTATTCCTGCATAGCAGGGGCTTGGACTGGATGGCCCCTGTGGTCTCTTCCAGCTCTATGATTCTATGATTCTACTTCTTGCTGTGGTTTTACTGTTTGTATTGATTTTATGTAAGCCATTTTGAGAAACTGGGTAGCTGAACAGCAGGACGAGAAGATCTAAAATAAATCAAAATGGTTTATATGAGTGTGTGACTGTGAGTGTATACACAAGAGAAAGTAGCAGGCAAATAGGACTACGCTTAGCCCTTTATCTGATCCCTGTTTTTCCTCTGTAATTTACATCCACTGTGGTTATAGAAACAAAACTGTTATAATTAACGCTGTGCAAGATCTCAATGGTTTAAACTGAGAACCTCAAGGTGCATCCGCAGTCACAGGTGGAAATAGCAATATGCAAGGTTGGCCTCTAGGCAAACAGTGTTAAGCATCTGGATTGGCCACAGTCTGTCTAATGGTGGGAATTACCTTTGTGACCCTCCTTTTTTGGTTAAAAATGATTTTTAAGCAGGTATCTGAGCTCCTTCTGATGTCCTTTGAAGAGCCTGGTCCAAATTCATGGATGCATAAAATACAATTGGTTGTCATGAATTTGGGGTTCTCTGTTCCTTTTTTCCTGACTCAAGGGTATGATAAAGCAAAATTACTTATACTTCAAAGACCCAAGGATATAGCGATGCAATCCCAGATGACTGAGATTAAGTCCTGCCAATCTAATACATTTTTTATTTCTTTCACTCCGCTGAACTCATCCCTTCCTCATTATCTGGTTGATCTTCCAACTTTTAAAATGAAGTTAACCTTTCTGCATGCTAGATTCTCCCATTGGCAATTCGGATGGGCAGGTACAAGAATGTGCCTATGAAGGACAGAGTATGTGTTTGCAACTCTGTTTCAATAGAAGATTTAATTCATGTTCTGTTTGAGTGCCCTATTTATAATGCTCTTAGGAGCAAGTATATTTTTCTGTTATTGAAGTCTTTTAAGGGAAATTCCTCCTTTGTGAAGGGTTGTTTTCTGCTATCTGATACTGTGAAATATGTGTCTTTTAGAACATCTAAATTTCTTGTCAAGGCCTTACAATTACGTGCTATAAAGAACAAAGAGGAGTATGGAAAGTGATTTATCTATTGTTGATTATATATTATATGTAAATTGGCTTGATTATCCTTTCTCATTTCATTTCATTTTATTTTTATTTTTGTGCAATGGCTGGCTGCTAAAATGCAATAAACTTGACTTGACTTGACTGTTAAACTGCAACTCAAAAAAATCCTCATAATTGGCTGCATTGGCTAGGGCTAATGGAAGCTGCTGACCAATAATGTCTAGAGGGCTGCATTATTCTTGAATGTGCTCTAAAAGTTATGAATCATTTTTTTTTCCATCTTGAACTTTGGCGTCCAGGAACAATTGATCTCAGTGACTCTGGGATGGATGATCTGAATTCAGATGTGGAATTCATGTATGAATTCAGATAGGGAAAGTGTACCTCATCTTCTTAGTCAAGGAGACGCTTGATTAAACTTGCTTAATATGCTTTATAGGGCAGCCTTTGGAGATGTTACATTGGCATCAGCTAGTTTGTTTCCAGGTACAATTCAACCTGCAGATATTGACCTTTTAGAGTATAAACTTCCTAATTATCTGAAAGAACATTATCTCTCTTACCTTCAAATTCCATCTGTATTGTCATTGTTGGAGGAAACTATTTTCAATTCTAATACTTTATTCCCAATAACCACTTCCTTGAGTGAAATCAGCCATGTGTGAGTAAGCTTAATATGGGAGTGGGGAAGGGGGCAGAAATCATTTTTCTGCTGCTATACTTATAAAATTAAGTTGTTGCTTAGAAGATCATTGAACAACTTAATAAACAGCTTGCTTATTTACCACTCCAGAGTATCAAAATCTAGTTTATTAATACAAACAGAAACAAGCATTTTTGGTAGCTTAGAGAATAACAGGATTATTGTAAAATAAGCTATTGTGAACAGAATCCACATTATCAGTGGACAGTAGTTTGTGGAAGCTAATTCCAGTGGTAAACAATTTCTCCCCTCTAGATATTAGACTGTATTCTCATCAGCTGTAGTGGCTAGGGTTAACGGGAGTTGTAGCTAATAACATCTGGATGATTTCAGATTGCCCACCCATGGTTTATATTATGAACCATTCTGTTAATCTTTAAGATGCTTCACCACTAGTAAGGTAAACCTCACTAACATATATAATGGGCACTAAGGAAAAGCCAGTGTGCTGTAATGTTTAAAGTGTTGGATTGGTATTCAGGAAATAGATTCTGGTTACACTGAGCCATGAAAGTTGCAGGGTAGCCATGGTGACTTTGGGTCAGTGATTGTTTCTCAACCTGATGTACTTCACAAGCAGTGGTGGTTGTGACAATAAAATGGAAGGAGAGAGGGAGAGCTGTTCATACTGCCTTGAGCTCCCTGGAGGGAAGACATTATATAAATGTAGCCAAATAAATTACACAGTTACTCCCATGGAATTTCATACATGGTAGCTTATGTGTTTAATTCCAACTGCTAAATTTTACTACTGAGAACTAACAAGAGTCCAGATACAGATGCATTTTTATTTCTAGTTCCAAACATTACATGCATTTTCTTGCATCTAGGTGATGTAACAAAGCATAATTCAGCATCACAAACATATCATGCTTTCATTAGGGAGTGTTGGTAGCATGTACTACTAGAATGCTGTTCAACAGTATGAAGATCTCCTAAGCATATTTAGATTTGATATCAGGATCATTTTGAGGACCAGTATAAACTTACAGCATGATTCCCCTTCCTATACTGACACCATAGTCTCTAATGCATACAATCTCATGAGCTATAAAAACAATTCATTGTAATGCTGACATTACTATTACATATTCTATATTTCAGAAAACACCTGCCTTAGTTACTTTTGTTTCAAAGTAACACTCTGCCAGACAGTTCTTTATGTTTTATAACTGTTTTCATAGCTTGTTTTCATCATCAATAAGGGATTCTTCTGTTAGTATCTTCATTCCCCACCATTGGGGCCCAAAAAGCCTGCAAATATTTTTAGTTTTAAAGTTTTATCTTTTTTGGCTGTTTGCATTGCAAAACCATGAATTATCTCCCTCCTTCAGTTTGTCTTGTGAGTTTACATTCAGTAGGTAAGACAACTAACTGGCTTAGTGTTGTTACTCCACCATAAAGTGCCTCTAGTTTTTGATGAGTGCTAGCTTGCTAAAACACCTTTTTGCTCCTGTCACTGGCAGTATTTTAAAAAAAAAGACTCTAAGACTATGCACACTTTACTGATAAATAGTTGCAGTTGTTTCAGGTAAATCTTATTTTATATCCTTTTCCAAAAGGAAACTTGGAAGTGTTTTTTCCTTTTCCCATGTGTAGCATTTCACAAAGAAAAAGTTCAGAAAGATCTATGGGATAGTTGTGAAATAGACAGTTAGAAATTTCTTTCTGTTCCCCAGGATGTAGTGTCACATATTAAAAAACTAAATGGAATTTGAAACAAACATTCTTGCTCACTTTGAATTTGTATTCTGATGTGCAGATGACGTCCAAAGCTGCATCCAAGCTATAATTGTGAACAAATCAGGCAATTAGTCAGGGGCCTGCAAATCCTGCCAGGAAAAGCAGTGGCCCTTGCTCTCACCATCTTAGGGTGCTTTGCTTTGCCTTTCCCACCATCTGTCCCTCCCTCCTGCTTATGTATATAGACTTTAGAATCTTGTATTTCTTCCTGTTATAGACCACATAACATCAAGGAAAAGATCTCTCAGTCTGTGTCTCAGTCTCAGACAGTCTTCTTTTCTTTTTTTTAACTCACAAGCCCACTCCTCCTATTCTAGAGAAGAGTCTCAGGCTTAGGCTGGGCCAGGAGACCTGGAAGTTCAGAATGTCACTTGAGATTGCTGTAACACTGCTTCCAGCAAATCTCACTAAATCTGGATAACAGGTACACAGCTAGAAGGAAATATATTTCTAGACATGTACTCAGGAACATATAGCCTCAGTTTATCCTGGTTTTTTCCGCGCACAGTAATGCAGATTGCAAACAGATCTGTCTGAACCATCAGGTGTTGGGAAAGTGTACCTTTTTTTCCCTACTCCTCATGTGGGGGCCCTCGTAGGAATATGTTCTTAATTGGTTTCCTTTAGAGTTTTTGAATGAAATAAAGCATTTTAGGCCAAAATAGTTTCATTACCAGATTACCCCTTAGATAGGTAACAAAACTAAAGGCAATGGAAAATCTTGGAAAGCATCAGAGAATACTTTTATGAAAAAGAATAGCATATTCAAAGAACTAGTCATGTTAGTCTCTTGCTGCATAAAAAGGAGGAAGGAAAAAAAAGAATGTTGCAGCGCCTTTAAGACTAACTGGTATTTTATTTTCTCATGAGCTGTCGTGGATATAAATACACTTGTTCAAATGCGGTGCTGAGTGGTATTAAGGCCTCAGGCATAAAGCATATTTATAGTGTTGTGGGAGTGGGACAGAATGTAACGGGATCCACAAAGATGTAGGTCATTATGAATCCCTGCTACTGCACATATGACAAAAGGAATCTTCTCAGAGAGAATTTTGAATACTGGGAAATTGATTTTGGTAAGTAGATTTATTGTTTTCACACATCAACACTAACTGGCCCCTGTAAAGATCTGAAAGAACTGTATCATATCTTCCATCCCTTTGAAAATTCAGGACCATGATTTCCATCTTTCTGGAAGAAAATAGAGGGTCATGATTTCCATTTTTCTGGATCCTATTACAATCCATCCCACTCCCCCTCCCACAACTGTATAAATATGCTTTATGCCTAAGGCCTTAATACCACTCAGTACTACCTCTGAAAAAGTAGATTTACATACACAAAAACTCACACAAAAATAAAAATCATTTAATCTTAAAAGTGCAGCCACATTTCTCTTTTTTTTCCTTTTTTTCCTTCCCACATCTGAAGAAGTGGGCTTATATACACACAAGCTCACATGAAAATAAAAATCATTTAGTCTTAAAAGTGCTGCCACATTTCTCTCTGTTATTTTTCTTTCTCCTTCCCCCTTCCTCCTTTAAATAGCATATTGAGAAACATGTAGCAAGAGTGCATAGAGAGGATATAACAGATATAACTCTGTCTCTTGTATATCTCTGTTTGATTTTTGCTTGTGTGCAAAGATCTCACTTTGTCTATTTCACAGAATTTTAGACCCGAGAGAGAAATGCCTAGCCATCACTTCTGTATATAGACACTTTTGTCTTGCTGGTGCCTCAGTGGAAGCTTAAATAGACACTTGGCTAAATGATAATACAGTGAATCTTGTGGAGTCTTCTCTAATTTTACATTGCTCCCTTAGGTGCTCTTCTTTTTGCCTTATATTGAGTCAGATCATAGGTCTACCACATACAGAATTTGTCTGGTGTGAATGGCTGCAACTTTCCAAAGTCTGTGATGGGTATCCAACAACGCAATATCTCTTTAACTAGAAATGACAGTTAGAAATTAAAGCATTACAGTATATTTTAAGCACACAGCAAGTTTCCCCACTAATGGCCAACTACCTAAATTTAAGTCCCTGTTTGCTACCAGTGTATGGATCATGAGTAGTAATTGTGCTGACCTAAAGGGACCAGATCCTGTCTGATCTTGGAAGCTAAGCAGGATCAGTCCTGGTTAGTATTTGGATGAGAGACTGCCATCAAATATTGATGCTGTAGGCTATATTTCAGAGGAGGGAACTGTCAAAAGCACCTCTGCGTATTCCTTGCCTAAGAAAAGCCTCTGAGATTCACAGGGTCATCATAAGTTGACAGACAACTTGAAGGTATATGCACACACACATCAAATGTTGTTGGACTGCTTATTTCCAGTAGCAGAGCCAATATGTGAGCTTCCAGGCACAATTGAAGCTTATATCAATATTTATGCAAGTAAAAATCCATTAACATTTACAGAACAGACCTCAACATCATTCCATCTCAGTTCCTACCTCGGACAACTTCTTGTCCTTTTAATTTCTGCTCTTGTTTTAGACAGTGATATTAATTCCAAGATTCAAATTCTGAAAGTATACCTTCCTAAATCTACTGGATCAGTTTTCAGACCAGGTTAACTATAGGCAGGCCTATGGTGTTCAACATCAATTAACGTAATCATTAACTAATAAATCATAACTTAGTGGTCCAACAGCTTTTGTTCTTTAAAATATAAGCATCAATTTCATCCAGAAAAGTAAAAAAAGCAGAGCATCCATAAATCTGAGACCTTTTGTCATACAGGTACAAACGAGTAGTTTAATTTAAATGTAAATTTGAATGAAACTATTTTTTCTAGGATGTTTTTTTTTCCTTTCAGTCTTGCTTAGTATTGATACTTATATGGTTAGCATTTTCAAAAATTTGAGAGCAAGATCAACTGGTGAGACAAAGAACTGACCTTGATGTAGCATTTGACCACCTTTGTTTTTATAGGTGTCATGCATTTTGAAATGATGCATTTTTATGGCAAGCAAGAGGAGAAGGGTGATCTGTTCCAGTATTTCAGAGAGAAAAAATGCATATTAAAATATAAGAAACATCAAATAGAAGTCTAAGCTGATAAAAAAGGGGAATTGTTTCCTCTTCCCCGGTGATAAAGGGATTGATACCACAAACGTCCCCTGATAGCATCTCTTCCTTTATGTGTACATTGATTATTAAAATTAGAACATTGAACTTTGTAAATAGGCAACATGTGTTTAAAGTCTGGCTTGGTTTCCTGATAAATAAAACCTATTTGTCTTTGAGCTGTTTATAAAGGGAAGCATAAAAATAGCACAGTATTCCCATGCAGTGACACCTTTGTTGTATACCGTGGAAAGTACATGCAGTAGAAATGCTTGAAGAAGGATCAGTTTATTTCCCACCTACCCGACTGGTTCTTTAAACAAGACATCCCTGGTTTCAGAATGAAGCCACACTGGGAGAATACCATCATTCTGCTGGTTATGATCCGGCAGCGCATAAGCAATCCCAGCAGTGCTTTCAATTGGACTCTGTTCCAACTCTCACAGGTGTATAAAAAGACTGCTGCTGGGAAGCTCGGAGACATCAGCCTCAAAGTAACAGAACAGGAGAAGGAATTTGCTGGGAAGGCTGCTCAATACCAACAAGAAATGAAACATCTCCAGCGGCTGCTGAAAGAGAAGCAGGAAACCCTTGATGAAGTGCTGCAGCAGAAAAGGTAAGTCAGCCAAGCCTTAAACAAACCAATTAGATCTGACTGGTGAAAGGAAGGCATGTGTAAAACATATTCTGCCTGAGAGCCCCACCTGGTGTGCTGTCGCTGTATTCGCTTTCTTGTCTCTCTGCTAGGTTGAAAATACCGATCTCCTCTGAACTGATTTTGTCTGTCCGATCTCTCTTCTTCCTTCCCATGACCTCAGCCTACAAATCCTTGAAGGAAGTCACTGATCTATAGTCCTGACAGCTAGCCTTAAAAATCCCTGTGGCTGTTTGCTGCCTCTTCTTGAAAGGAAGCAAATACACAGAAGCTATTAATTTGAATTGAGCTTTCAATAATTCTCTCTAAAGTGATTCACTGGTCATGTGCTCATTGAGTTAGTAACATCTTCCAGTGAGGCCTGATGAAGTCCCAAACTGACAGCTTTCTGACAGGCAAATGAAAGCAGTCACTTAACAATGCTTGGCAGAGAGGAATGTCTCACACGTTGGGAGGATCACAGGGGAAACAAGCAGTTGGACAGGTCTTGGCTAGAACATGATTCTCTACATTGAGATCGTTTATACAGAGTGAAGTTTTTCCCTGTTTTAATAGCAGGAAGGCTAAATTTATAGAGCGTTCTTCTTACCAACAATAAATCAAGGCAGGAGATAGTAATTAAGCTGTTGCTTTTGTAGATCATCCCAACCATAATGAGACAATATAGTGAAAAGGAGAAGTCAAGCAGTGTGCCTTCTATGCTATGAATGTCAGCTCTTCCCTTAGAGAATAAATAGCATAGTCACATGTATGGTACTTCTTTTATACTGGGAAAAGCTGAATTATACTAGCATGCTCAATGCAATAAATGCTCACCCATGCTCTGAGAAAAATTTATTTCAAACATTCTTTGTTTATAAGCCGGCCCAAGACTGATGCCTAAAAGATGAAATGTAAATTGCATCCATCCTTTCAAACATTTTTGTAAAAGCACATAAAGGAGGTTCTTTTATGTGGGACTCAAACAGGAGAACATCTAGGTGGGTTGTGTCTCGCTCTGCTAACCATAGTATCACTCAAAATTTGCTGCTTGAGGGGCCACCTCTAAAGTTGATTTTCAAGGCTCCTTTAGACACCATTAAATAGCATGGAAGCATTGATTTCTGTCAGTGGTTTTTGGTCATGCAGGTCATATTTATATTAGGATGCAGGTAATGGTTTGGCTAAAGCAAGTGGAACTGTGCCAGCTGTTAGGATGCAGGAGCTGTGACTATTTGGTTATACATTCTTGTTAATATGAATCATGTTATATGCTTCTTTCCTGCTATGGTTTTTCAAAGCTTGCAGCAGGAGTGGGAGTCATATAGCTCTCCAGATGTGGTTGGACTGTGACTCCAGGCAAGGCTAACCAGCATAACCAGTGGTGAGGAGTGCTGAGAGTTGCAGGCCAGTCACATCTGGAGAGCTGCTTAAAGGCTTATATCTGACCCCTATTAGATATGCCTCAGTCACATTTAGACTAGATTACACTAATACATTCTACCTGGCAATTTCCTTGAAAGAGACTACAGCCAGTATAAGCATCAGCTGCTGGAATAATTTTTGATGCTTGCTTTTTGACCACATCACTCTGATCTTGTTTTATGTACACTGGCTTGTAGTTAATTTCAGTGGTCAAATTATTTATTACCTGTAAAGTTCTAAGTTGCTTTTATAGGTAACTTGTGCTGATTTTCAGAGGCTGTGCTCTGCATTCTGATGCCAAGAGAGGTGCAGTTAGTGGGGACAGGATCTTTTCAGTGATGGCATAATTTGATTTTTAAGCAGGTATTTAAGACTTGTAAAAATTATTCCACTAAAGCTTTTGGTTTATTTTAAACAGCTCAAGATTTTTACTGGTTTGTTTTAAATTATTTTAGTGTTGCAAATGCTCTGGGGGCCCTTTTGAGGAGAAAAAAGAATGGTATATAAATAGTTTCATAAATATATAAATCTCATGCTTAGCATCAAACAATGCTGCTGTAGTTTTTGCTAACAGTTTTTTAATCCAACATGAACCTGCTACTAGTAAGTATGGTATATTGCTTTCCATTGTTACAACTTTGTGCTGCTTAATACAATATTTTGCAGCATGAGAGAGGAGGGTAGATCACCTAATCCCAGTGACTCGGATGTCCTTCCAGATTCACATATTGTATGTCTAGTCCTAGTGTTCCTTAGCTTTTCAACATATTCAATAAATAGGAGTAAAACATTGCCCATCTCTTTCTTCTTCCTGCTTATATATGCTCTTCAGTCATGCTTCTCTTCTTGCATGATGGAATGATGTTTATGGATATCATTTTTTTTTAAAGCTAGCATCAGTTCGTAATCAAAATAGTTTCCCACTCTTTGATATAGCACCCCAGTTCGGCCAAGAAAACTGATAGTGGGAAACCATTATGAACAGTAGCACTTTTCCTTCTGTTCTTTTCTAAATAACAGCAGATTTGCTGAATGCTTCATGGTTGGTTGCTGCATCTTGGAAGAAATAGTACATATAGCTGATAACACGGAAATAGAGCATTTACCTTCTTGTGAAGAAGACACCGGGAAGTCATGAAAAACTGGATGTTCTTTGCTACGCTGGTATATGCTGGCAAGGAGCAAGCTGAGGTTTGGCTGGTACTCCAGAGTCAGGATCAACTACCTGCCTTGCTATGACACAGCCTTACACTGACATTCTTAACAGGCTGTGGAGCCTTGAAGAAAAGCCAATGGATGTTCTTGCCCAGGTAGTACTAGCTCTGTGGCAGATGATCAGATAGAGGCTCTGGTTTCAGTGAACTGGAGGGCTAGCCAACCCTCTTGGTCCTGAGCTGGCATTAGGAGACCATTCTAATCAGCCATGTACTAGGCGTGCTGCCACTCCTGGCTCTGGTCTCATCTTTTCCACCAGAAAGAGAATGGGTAGACACTGCTTAGGTTTATCCACAGAAGTGGAAGATTGTTCTATCTCAGTCCCAGCAGCATAGCTGATAATTCAAACAGAACAAACTGAATTGTTCCCAGTTTGTTACTTACTTTTATTCAGTAAGAAGAAGGTCAAAAATAAAATAAGATAGAAACAGGTCCCTCCAGGTTTCGAAGGACTCTGCAGCCTGGGACAGTGAGACATAAGTGCATCAACACCTCCTGCAGAGCCCAAGCAAGACCCCCTGCTGGTTGCTGTGACAATCTGGGTAGTTGACGCCTAGCTAACGCTGTGGGTGTCATGCCCTGCTTCCAGAACTCAGAGTCTGAAACAGGGGGCATGCCAGGACCTGCTGTACAGGAGGAGGTTACAGTGCCACAAACAGAACAGGGGGTGGTGCCAGCTCCAGCAGAGAGTCCTACCCCTTCAGACACAGAAGATAACTTACTGGTACCCACTTTTGTCAAGCACAGACAGCAAAGAGAGACCCTGTGCCGATCTCAGAGGATTTATAGCTGGCAACAATTACTCAGGCAATACTGTGTTAGGTGGCTGACCTATGTAGGTGCCGCCCTTCACCTCCAGGAGTTGTCAGAGCTTCCTGCTTGCTGGATAGCTTGCTGGATAGCTTGCTGAACTCTGTGCCTGAATCTGGATTATGCTGACTGACTTTGGACTTGCTTGCCTTAGAATTCTGTTGGGCTTTATTTATGTTTCAGCAACAACAAAACCCTCTGGAGTATAACAAGCACAGACAAAAATTATGCAGACAAAAATTATAGAGAACCCCCAGAAACAATATACATTGATTATATATATTTTTCTTGTAGAAGCAAAATATGTAATATATGCTTCCTACAGAACCAATATACATACAATATTTATATTCACAAATATAACAGGCCCTTTCAAGGATTGTACTGTACACATACAATAATGCAACTCCCTCACATCCCCATAACAGAGTTGACATGTCTAGGATACCTCCCTAGCAAGAGGCCTTTTTCATATTTTATCTCAAAACTGTTGCTCTATTTGGACTTAACATACACTGGGATTGCTCATTATTCTTATAAAATGAGTTTACAGGACAATGAACATTGCCCCTTTAAGGATCATAGCTCCTTTAAGGAGAAACAAAACTGCTCAGACTTTGAGTGCAGCTGTTTATAATGGATCTGTCAGAGGGACTGTGTTGTTACATCTTGTTCAACCTCAGCATTTTGCAGAAGAACTCAGGGAGAGTGTTTTTTCACACTGTATATTTTGCAGAGGGATATTACATTTTTTGAAGGAAGAACTTTTTTGGGTCCTGACTACATGTAAGTGTTACCTTTTGAGATTACTTGATAAGACTGGCATTCCCACTATTTGCAGTAAATAGTTGTTGCTTTACATTGTATATTTTGCAGAGACATACTGTAATTGTTGAAGAAGGGATTTTGTGAGTCCTGTTTACACTATTATTGCAACACATAAGCACATGTATTAAATGCTTTGGCCATGATCAAGCCTAGTGAAACAGGAAGCAAATCGGCATCCTGTAGGCCTTAGAAGAATTAATTGGTCTTAGAAGAATTGAGGCCTTCGAAGAACTATCTGGCCTTAGAAGAACTGCCTATAAACTGGCCTTAGAAGAATTGACTGTAGACTTTGGGGGACCACAGGAGGATGGATTACAAGCTCTGTGGGGTAGTTGCATAATCATCTATTGTATGTACACAGTACAATCCTTGTAAGGACCTGTTATATGAACAATACATTATATTTGTGAATATAAATATTGTATGTGTATTTGTTCTCTAGGAAGTATATATTGTATATTTTGTTTTTGCAAGAAAAATATATATAATGTATATTGTTTCTGGGGGGTTTTTATAATTTTTGTCTGGACTTTATTTATGACCTTGTACTTACTGAATAAAAGTAAGTAACGAGCTGAGAGCTAATCTGTTTGTTTTGTTTGAGTTATCAGCTGTGCTGCTCTAACTGAGATAGGACAAAATCAATACAACAGTTTGAGAGTGAATGGAGGGTGATATTGGATTATACGAAATATTGGTGGAAGAAATAATTAAGGCCGTTTTGGCACTGCATTGTTATAGTGCTATTATTCCACTTTCAACATCCTGTGGAATTCTGGAGTTTGTAGTTTACTGAGGCCAAAGAGATCTCTGGCTGAGAATTCTAAACGGCCCTCCCTAAACTACAAACCCCAGGATTCCATATGATGTTGAAAGTGGAATAATAGCACTATAACTTTGTAGTTTAGAAATGGTCTGTGTTAATCTAAGATGAATTTAATAGAAAGACAACTTAAGTATTATAAGACTTTTAGTAGGAAAAGTGTTAAATAAAAGAAATTTGGTGGAAAGTTAAGGAAAACAGGAAGGAACAAATAAAGGCTAATCTAAGCTATAAAGCCAGGTGAAAAGCAATGTAAAATTTGTAAGATATTTGAGATATGTACCTGTTGAATTTATTTTTGGATGTGTTAAATTTAAAAAAAAAAATTTCTGTTTTAAGTTGGTGAAAAAGCTGTGGGTATGTTTTCACTACATATCCTGAATGCTGAGCATAAGCCAGAATCCTTTAGTACTCCTTTTTACTGTTTTACCAAAATCTAGTAATGTTAGCAAATATTATCTGCTGCTGTATTATAACCAACCCCCAAAAACTATTTTTTACCTCAGTCCCTTGTTAGCTTTATGGTTTTCTATCTGTTGAAAGGTTCTTCTTGATCTTTCTCCCCAGTTCTTTTTCTTGCAAGAATAACAGAAACTACAGAACAATGGGTGGGATTCTTTTCACTAATCTTCTGTAGCTTGGCAACCAGAATCAGTAGTGCTGGGCCAATAATGTACTGATGGAGATTTTTTTCCACCAGCATCACTGAAGGAGAAAATTTGCAGTCTAGAAAATTATTACCGGCAGATAGAAATTTCACTGACATATTTAAGAGTAGGATGGGCAAACAGAATATCAGTGCTATAAACGAAGTCTGTGAAATATGTGGCCTAATGTTTCCTAGTGTCTGTATGCATGGCATGTTTTTATTTTAGAGGAAGGCTTCATTAGGCCAGCTGTCTGAATTTAAAAGTGTGCAGGTTTTTCTGCAGAGAAACTTTTGCTTTGTTTTCCTTCTATAATGTTAGTTGACATAGTCACTTGGGACCTTTTAACATAAAAGGGTAGAGATGTTGCATTTACAGGGCGAGGTTGACACTGCAAGACAGATTCACCAGAAAGCTAAAATTGACAAGCAAATATAAGGAAAATACCTTTAACAAAGAGTGCTGAAAAAGGCCATATTATTCTTTGTTTCAGATGTTGAGGGCATTACTGCAAGCCAGTTAACAAGCTGGCAACACAGATGGGTACCATCAGGAGGGGTTTTGGTTTCGCGCACTATTACTTACAGTAACAGTATGAAGGTCTTATTGCTTATGTTGGTGTGCACATGATGGGAGGAACCTCACAAACCTGATCACAAGGTCTTTAGAGTAACTCTGGAGATGGGAATGGCAAAAGCCTAGAGTTAACTACAGAGTCAAATGTTATGAACAAAAACACATGGGACAGAGTGGGAGGCAAGACTGGAAGTCAAACCCAGTAATTTTCAAGTAAATACAGTAGGGAAACTGGATAGTGCAACACCCATAGCTTCTAGTGTCTGTATATTAGTGCACACATTATGGGAAAAAATAGAATGAACATGAAATCTTAACACAGAAGTGTTAGTAAGATCTGAGAAAGAGACTTGTAGTGACATGTATGATTGGAATAAAGCAACTGCAATTAATACCTTATTCAAAAGAAATAGATGCAAGAAGGGGGGGGGATTTTGTGTAAAGAATGTATATATCTGCATGAAAATTGTCTTTCTAAAAATAGAAGCCCTGTTGAAAATGCATGAGTAAGACAGAAGGACTGGGAAACAGGTGTGATAGCTTATATGCTACAGATTGCCCAGCCCACTGGTATATTGTAGCTCCATTCTGCTTTCCAGGGTTTGTGTTTAGCAGGGGATTGGGCTAGATGATTCCCAAGGCTCTTGCAACGCCATGATCATATAATAAAAACTCCCCAGAGTATCACTTACAGTAAATGAGACAGTTTCCCCTTAATTCAAAGAGCATGTGCCAAAGGATTGTTTGTTCGACAGCACTGCCTAGATCAAATTCTCCCCGTGTGAGGAAAGTTAATATGTCAGGAAGGAGGCTGATCTGGAAACAAGCTAAACATGACATTCTTATGTTGGATCACTTTTTGCTCACTTCCACAGTGGGTGAATCAAATAAATGCTGTAGCTTTATTATATTTCTGTGTTTGTTTTAAAAAAGATGTGGAACACCAAGACTTTGGTTCAGATCACTTCTGACCTGTTAATTCTCTTTGTAGCCTCTCTCAGCTTCTACTCAGTATCTGCAGTGGAAAATAATAACACTTCATTTTATTGCCTGGATTACTTCACCAAGGAACAGAAAAAACTGTTTTGAAATTAAGAAGGAGTGTACAAATCAGCATCTTGGTAGAACTGTGAGCTGGAACAAACCAGAAAGACCTGAAATTCTGGCTTCAGACAAACAGAACTGTGCACCATTTGGGGGATTAGTTGTGGGAACAAAAAAATAGGTCAGAATCACAAGAAAGCAATTGCCCTGCATTTTAACATACACTTCCTCCACGTTATCATACTTTTCCCCTTTTGATCTGAGACAGGTTGCTCAGGAGACGATCATTGCAGTGCTGTTTGGGCCAGATTGTTCTCTGTGCCAAAGTGCCCATCATGTAGTTTCAGAAGGATGTTGCCGTGAGTATTTACAGCCAGTGAAAGTGCTGTACAGAATTGAAGTCTTCACACCATTTCTAACTTACCTGAAGATCAATTAGCCCTGTCTTTTCTTTCCAACAGCACTCAAGGGCTTCCTTATTTAGGCTGCGGGCCTTTGGCTTGTAGGTTATGTGGTAGAAACAGCTTTGATTGGGGCTGTGCTTTTTTCTTTTTCATTGTTTTAGTTGTGTTTTGTTTTAACTATGGCAGTTTCTGCACTACACTGTTATAGTGCTATTATTCCACTTTCAGCATCCTGTGGAATTCTGGGATTGTAGTTTACTGAGGCCAAAGAGGTCTCTGCTGAGAATTCAAAATGCCCCTCCCTAAACTGCAAACCCCAAGATTCCGTAGGATGTTGAAAGTGGAATAATAGCACTATAAACAATGTAGTGCAGAAATGGTCTTTGTGTTTTTAACAGAATTATTGTTTGCTTTTTAATATTTGCATAAATATATATATTTTTAAGCTATACACTGTTTTTTTAATTGGATGTAAACCACCTTTGATCCATTGCAAAGAGGAAAATAGAATATAAATAAAAATAAAATGAAATAACTAATATCTCAGGTTGGTGAAATTTGCTGTCACAAGATGATGGTGACATTTCCAGGGATAGCCATGTTAGTCTCTTTTGGTCACTGAAGCAAATTAAGTCTGATTTGCGTCTGAGTCAGTCAGCTTGAGTCTACATTATATTGTGTTTTCAGTGTACACATGGATAGAGATTTGGCATCTGGGTCTGCCATGGGCTTATTTGTTGTTCAGTTCAGATCTCTGTTGCAAAGTATGCTATTTGTTGTTGTGTGCCTTCAAGTTGTTTCCCACTTATGACAATCCTAAGATGACCCTGCCATGGGCTTTTCTTGGCAAAGTTTATTCATAGGGGGTTTGCCTTTGCCTTCCTCTGAGGCTGAGACAGTGTGACTTACCCAAGGTCAGCCAGTGGGTTTCCATGGCCAACTGGGGATTTGAACCCTGGTCTCATGAGTTGTAGCCCAGTGCTCAAACCACTATACCACATTGGCTTTCAAGTATGCCAGAAGCAAGATGCTCCTGGGTATACCTGCACCAAATGCAAGCTGGTGGCTCTCTTGGAGGAGAAGTTTCGGCAGCTGGAGGCCTGGGTTTCTTATCTTCAGAGTGTTAGGAAGGGTGAGGAGTTCTTGGATAGCGCAAATAGGACCTTCTTGAAGACGGAATACACAGAGGAGCTAGCAGACCAGGAAGTTGGTTCACAAAACCAGGAGATGAACACTTGGAGGAATGTGATACAGAGGAGTAGAGGGGCCAGGTACCTAACAGAGGCTCTTGAGCTACAGAATCGCTTCCAAGTTCTTGACCTTATTAATGACGAAGTGGAACAGCAGGAAGATGTAATGGAACAGCAGGAGGAGGTAATGGAACATCACCAAGAGGAAATCGAATATCAGCAACAGGAATTGCAACACCAGCGAGACGAAATCCAACAGCAGCAGTCTCAGCCTGAACAGAATATCCAGGTGGCCGTGGAAGAATCTGCTCATCAAGTAACCCCGGACAAGCCTCAGAAGAGACGAGTGCTGGTCGTTGATGACTTCTTGCTGAGACGAATGGAACCAACAGTTTGCAAACTGGACAGGATGAACCATGAGGTGTGCTTTCTCCCTGCGCCAAAATGTAACAGAGAGGCTAACAAGACTGGTCAAGCCTACTGACTGTAACCCCCTCCTTTTGGTTCACGTGGGAACCAACAACACTGCTAAGTGCAGCTTTCAGCACATCACGAAGGATTATGAGGTTATGGTAGGAAGCTGAAGGACCTTGGTGCACAGATTGTGATTTCATCTCTCCTCCCTGTGGAAAGACATGGCCCACGAAGGGAGAGAAGAACAGTGGAGGTCAACAACTGGCTCTGCAGATGGTGCCGCTGGGACTGGTTTGGTTTTTTGGATCATGGTTGTCCTAGCTCAGTCCTGGCACAGCTGATAAATCAAACAAAACAAACTGAATATCTCCCAGCATGTTACTTAGTTCCAGGCAGTAACCAAGGAGTCATACATAAAGTCCAACATAAACAAAGTCCGGCAGAGTTTCACAGCAAGGCAGTGTCCAAGGTCAATCCGAGCATTTGTCAAGGCATCCAGCAAGGTAGTAGGTCAGACAAGCTCTGACAACTCCTGGAGAGGAAAGACTCCAGCTAAATAGGTCCCAAGCCTAGCGCAGCTGAGACTTGATTGATTGTTGCTGGTTATAAATCCTGAGAGAGTGATGCTGGCTGTCTCTTTGCTACCTGTACGCTGAAAAGCTGCATCGAGGTAAATGTTCCTCTATATCTGAAGAAACAGGACTCTGTTGGAGGTGGCACCATCCCTGTTCTGTTTCTGGCACTGTAACCTCTCTCTGTACAGCAGTCCCTGGCATGCCTTCTGTTCCAGCCCTCTCTTTCAGACTCTGAGTCAGAGTCCATGCTCTGGAAGCAGGACATGACAACGGTCTCCATTTCCATGAAGATGGTCTTTTGGCAATGGATGGGCTACACCTCACAACTGTCAGCAGGAACATTTTTGCTAACAGTCTCGCAAAGAGGATCAGGAAGTCTTTAAACAGAGTTCAGCTGGGGAGGTAGACAGTATTATTCAGGACAAGGATTCAATGAGTGCTGGGAAAAATAGCCCATATGATACAGATAGAGCAGGCCAAGTAGTACTAGAGGAAAAGTACTAAGAAGAAAAGTAACTTTAGTACAGGACTTCCGGGAAGGGCACATGGTCTTAAGTGTCTCTACACTAATCCACAGAGCATGGAAAATAAGCAAGATATACTGGAACTCTTAGTGTAACAAAATAAATATGATTTAATAGGCATCACTGAAACCTGGTGGGAGGAGTCTCATGGTTGGAATGTAGGAATAGTGGGATATAATCTATTTCACAGAAATAGACCAAACAAGAAAGGAGGAAGAGTAGCCTTATATGTCAGGGATGTTTTCACCTGTGAAGAGATCAGTGACTTAAATCCAGGAAGCCAAGTCGAGAGCATCTGGGTAAGAAGGCAGTGAGAAACAACAGGGGTGCGATTGTGGGGATTTTCTACAGGAGTATGGTGTCTAGATCAAGAGAGGTAATGGTATCACACTGTTCTGCTTTGGTTAGACTTCATCTGGAATACTGTGTCCAGTTCTGGGCACCTCAATTCAAGAAGGATGTCGACAAGCTGGTGTGTGTCCAGAGGAGGGTGACCAAAATGGTGAAGGGTCTGGAAGCCATGCCCTATGACGAGTGGCTTAGGGAGCTGGGGATGTTTAGTTTGCAAGGGACATGATAGCCATATTTATATATTTGAAGAGATGTCATGTTGAGGAGGGAGCAAGCTTGTTGTCTGCTGCTGCAGAGACTAGGACAAGGAGCAATGGATTCAAGCTGCAGGAAAGGAGATTCCACCTGAACCTCAGGAAGAACTTCCTGATAGTCAGAGCTATCCGACAGTGGAATATGCTGCCTCGGAGTGTGGTGGAATCTCCTTCTTTGGAGGTTTTTAAGCAGAGGCTGGATGGCCATCTGTTGGGAATGCTTTGATGTGTGTTCCTGCATGGCAGGGGGTTGGACTGGATGGCCCCTGTGGTCTCTTCCAACTCTATGATTCTATGATTCTTTTGATGACAAATAATTTGTTTTTCAGTTGAGGGAGTGGCTATCTATAAACAAATACCCTCCTCCTACCCAAAAACCAAGAGAAGGAAGTACCACTGTCCAAGATGGGCTATAGATTGCTTGAATGAACTTGAGTGGTTTTCATTGGAGATGACATGAAGTATTCTTTTGTTATTCTAATAGTGATGGTCTGATAATTAACTTTAATTTCTTTGGAAGGTATTGAACAGTCTTGGGAGATAAGTGGCTACTAGTCATGCTGCTTAGGTGGTCATTCTTCAGTTTCAGAGACAGTATGTTTCTAATACAGGTTACTGGGGAATAAGAGCAGGAGTGAAACTTGTGAGCTTCACAACGACATTTGCTCCATGGGAAACAGGATACTATATTAGAAAGTCCATTGGTCTGATCCATGGCTAGTTTTATATTCTTTTATACTTCTCTCTTTGAGATTCGTGACATGAAGAATTTATTTTCCTTTTTCCTTGCAACCTCTGTTTCCTCCATTTGTCCTTCAGTGGAGCAAGAGTTATATTTCTGTTCAGGTTAGTACACATGCAGGTGAGTGATGTAGAGAATCAGCCTTTTGTACTCATCACTGTAAATTCACTAAGAGTCAGTAACAGAAAAGAATCTTGTATTAAAACCGCTTTGAAGTAAGTTTATTCAGCCTACTAGGACACCAGTGAGGTAAGTTAATGTTCTCTGTGTTTACAGAAAAAAAAGTCAGAAGTGACCTGAATTGCCTAGGAAGAAGAGAATGCACACTTAGAGGCCTATTGTTCAAATAATATAAAATCTGTGGCTTCATGTGTGCCATGTCTGATCAACTGTTCCTTTCATTTAATTTTCCCTTTTCAAAAATGCCAGCTCACATTTCTGTTTGTTTGTATATTCTAACTCTTAAAGAGCAGCACTGTGGCTGACTTCTTATAAGAATTAAAATAACAACATCTGGACCAGTATGTTGATATCCATAAAGTGCTTTCTGTAGACAAATAGAGAATTAATCTAAGCAAGATTGAGTTGCTTGATACATTTTTTTAAAAGGAGCAAGGGACAGGTGTAGAGCTCATTTGCGGTGGGTTGTATTGCCGTTGTAGAATTAGGTTCATAATTTGAAAGACCTCCTTGTCCCAGCAGTATCTTGGGAAGATCAAATATGGTAGCATCTGTGATGAAGGCTATTTACGCTCAGCTGAGACTGATGCAGCAACTGCATTCTTGTCTAATGTGCCTTAGTCCCATCTGTATAAGATTACTGGAATACACACTGGCTGGCATCCTGTTAGTGACATATACAAGTCTAAGCCCACCTGCATAGTCTTTTTGGGGAGAGAGTTGTTGCAAATGTTAGTGTTCTTCCCCACTTTCTGCAGTGACCAAACCTCCTCCCCAAAGTCTCTGCTTCACTCCTGAACACATTACTAGCGGAGAGTACAGGAGATCAGAGAAGTAACAGGCTATGTCCTGAAGCCAGACAAAGAAGATGCCATCAGTCTGTGACTTGCTGTGGGATATATCTGATTCTCCTGTCTCAACTCTCCATTAGCTATAGAATGGCTGTTCAGGTGGACTATCACAAACCTTGGAATTTCTTAGTCTGAGAACTGCGTATGTCTCCTTTGGTGGCCTTTCATCCGCTAGAAAAGATCATAATCTGTCAGGACTTTGGTGTGGTACAAATAATTTCTTACAAATTCTTCTTGTTCATATTTTTGCATGCTATTTTTATTTTTTTAGATAATTTTTGATATTGTGTCACTATATTTTTTTTTAGCTGCCCTGGAGGTTCCACTGCTGAAAGACAAAATGTGGAATACTAGTATTTTAGTAAATTAAAAGTTAGTTATAACATGCTCCTTTGAACATGTAATAAGAAGCATAGAATAACTTTACTTGAAAGCACAGTGAACTGTAAAATATCTATGTAATTTATAAAAATGAAAAAAGACACATAATCAGACAACCGGGCTATATAATAGGCCTGAACTCTCATTAGAAGCCATTACTCATTAGATAAACTCTTTAGATTAAACTGAGGCTGTCATAGTTCAGACATATAAAGAGATGACATGATTCTCTGGAAAAGATAATAATGCTTTGCAAAATGGAAAGCAGTAAGAGGAAGACCGTACTAGAAGCAGGTGGATTAACTGAATCAAGGAAGCCACAACCCTGAGTTTGCAAGAACTGAGCAGGGCAGTTGATGATCAGGGATCTTGGAGATTCATAAGATTGCCATAAGTCAAAGTCAACTTGATGGCAAATAACAACAACAAATGCAGGTTGTACCTTAGAAACAAGTGAAGAATTAGATCAGAGGCACATTTAAAAGGTGTGATATCTGACAAGCCCATGAAGCTGCCAACACAAAGCAGACATTGTTCCATGTGACAGGTTGTTCAAATGCAGTGCAGCTCATCACATGAATCTGGGTATTCATATCTGAGCAAATCTTCAAAGAAACAGGTATGCAGTTGTTTAGAAAAGATTGCTGGATCTGCACATCGAACTGCAACTTAACAGTTCCTTGTATGGAATGGTGTCCATATGGCATTATTTGAAGCTGCCAAATATAGTAGCCTGTATGCATGCGAGCAGATCTGCAGGATGGATTTCTTGCTGAACTACAGCATTTTAGACATCAGGCAACCAACCTGATGTTTGAATGCTATTCCCTAAGCCCCTGGTTAAAAAAAGAAAGTCCATGTACATGTCAAACTGGCAAATCAGAGAAGAGATCCTCTCATGAAATATTCAGTCAGTTTTTTCACATGAGAGAACATTTCAATACTCAGTGTAGCACATGCTGTCAGAAGTGATACAGCTTAGGAGCAGATCTTTCTTGTGAACCGGTTGATGTCATCTTTTGTCGAAAACGCATAGAAATGGTTATAAGAAACACCAGAATGCAACATTCTTGTACCTTATTTCATATATGGTGCCAAGAAAATGTAAACTCTGTGCCCAGAATAAATCATGTGCCTAACTTGCATATATATATATTATGGTTTCTTCACCCTTTGTAATAATGTCATGACCCAAAATTAGTGACATGTTGTAAAGAATCCATACTGTACCGTTAGAATGTTACATGGGCAAGGGGTTGAACCAGGACAAGGCAATACATTTATGAGCTGGGAAAGGACTAAAACAGATTTTTGATTTCTTTGCAGGAGAGATTACTTGAATGATTTATAGCATGCAGACAGATCTGAAGACCAAAGGAAGTTGGAGATCTTTTTTGTTAATAATAAGATGATCATTCCAGTATTAGATTCAGTAAAACCACAGGAAGTATAGGAGCCATTAGAAAAAGGGGGAGGGAGAAGTGACACTGAAACAGTTAAAGGAGATTTAGAAACCTGTTTTAAAGAAGGCATTTAGAAGCAGAACTGGTTTGTGAGACATTAATAAAAGCATTTCTGATTTATTGCTCTGGTCATCCATGACTCATGTTGAGGGGACAAAGCCCATAGTGCCATAGCACTAGTGAAAACAAAAAAGTCCTTCTTAATATCAACAAGTAGTGTTCCTTCAATGAGCTTTTATACCCTCTTTCTGTTCTGCCTTCAGTTTTAGGAGCAAAATACAGAGACTTATAGAGACACTATGATGGTTCATTTTATACAATTTGGGGGCTTTTTTTGCCATGTTGCAAATGTCATATTCGAAAATCAGAGCAGCCCCTAATGGTTGTTGTATGCTGAGCTTTTTCTGATATATGCTTGTCATGAGCACTGTTGTGTAAGCTAGAAAAACTTCACAGCAAGTAAGATGGTTTGATCTTGTTTCTGACCTATTTTTGACTCTTCAGCCACATTCACATCTGCTACATCTTTCAGGAAAAAAGTTTCTGCAAAATGTGTGAAACACTACAAAATTTGCAGAAACTTATGATGAGGTACCATGGTGATATCATCTAAATCCAATTGCAAAATATTTCAAAATTCCTAAGAGGTCAACAGGCTAAAAATAAAGCTGTCAGTACCCAGTGACAGAATAAGGAAATTTGACAGTGGTAAGAGGAACAATCCAGTATTGCTCCTGCAAAAAGGGACAGACTCTGCATTGGACATTATTAAGAAAGGCATCTTGCTACTGGTATACCTTTGTGAAGATTATGTGGAGAGGCCACCAATGGAATATTTTGTGCAGTTCTGCTTTTTGGAGCTCATGGTGGGCAACGTGTAGCCCTGGCCCATATGTAGCCCCAAAAACTGCTTCTGTGACCTCTGATCCCTGCAGACCTCATAGATTGCAGGGTGAATTGACAATCCTGGAAGCCCCTAGGAGAGGCAGTTCACCTTTTTAAAAGTTGCAGAACCCCTGTGCACTGTTTAGCATCACAAAATACCTGTTTTTCACAAATGGACTTTCAGCCATTTTATGAGAAGATGATCAGGGGTTGGAGTACCTTGGGTATGAGGAAAGGATCCTTCTAGCCCTCCCCACCTTTAGAAGTGAGGCAGATGATGACAGACGGCAGGACCTTCTCTATTGTGGCACCCTACTTTTTGTAGTTCCTTCTGAGAGTTTGGCACATCGTTTTCGCAGCATATGATTTTTATTTTTGTTTGACGGGGCTTTTAAAGGTATGTTAGACTGTAGATGTGTGAAGTTTTATTGATTTGCTCTTGTGAGAAAATGATGGAGATTAATGAATTAGGTATTTGTGAAGAAAATATAGAGCGTCTTTGTTTAGGCATGGAACAGCAGAGAATAGTAGTAAGAGAGAAGGCATTCAGGTCCTGCTTACGGGCTTCCTTGGAGCTGTCATATTGGGCCAGTTAGGGAAACAGAATGCTGAACCAGATGAACAAATGGCCTGCCTCTGTTTCAACAGGAATTATTATTATTGTGGGGGGAGGGGAGTATGTTCCTGAACTTACATTCTGTAACTTGTTTTATTCCCCCCACACACACATTTGTTTTCAGTGCCTGTCAAGGTTGTTGCTAGGCAGGCAAAGTTTTCCTGTGAGCGGACAGCAGATAGAAGAAGGGGTGTGGCCAAACAGCCAGGTGTAAGGCCATCAGGATTGTTATGGCTATGTCTTGTGTATTAGAGAAGGCCCCACGCCAGAGCACTGATTGGGTCACCCCACTTGTTTCAGGGTGACAAGGAAGCATAAAAAGGCTGGTGTTCGCCTCGACCAGCTGCCAGTTGGCTGCCCTAGCTGGACCTACCATGCTGTTGGCAGTATACTGATTGTAAGGGGAGATGCTGCCCGATTTTTCTTCGTTCTCTTTTGTTATTCCCATTTGTCTAATTGCTGGAATGCTAGCATGTTTTTGCTAAGCCTTATCTTAGAGTGCGGCAATAAATCGAGCCTCTAAGTCTTACTTAATGAGCCTCTGGAATTTTACTGCTTCACTGGGACTCTCTGCTGCAGTGAAGCCTTGCTTCACAGATTGCACTCTGCTCATGCTCAGAGAAGCCAAATCCTGCCAACCCTGACAGTGCCAAAGTTCACTTTTGAAATACTGTAGGACCTCCATATCCACGGATTCATTATCTGCTGATTCAGTTATCTGCGGTTGGCTCCCCGCCTCTGCCACAATAGCGGTGGCAGTGGGCGGGGGAGAAACAATGAACACGGGATCACACTCAGCGCCGCCTCCTGCCCCTTGCCCTCGGCCCAAGGAGCACAGGATCGCGCTCATCGCCACCTCCTGCCCCTTGCCCTCGGCCCAATCACGCCGGTGGCAGGCGGGAGAGAAGTGATGACCACAGCATCTCACTCATGGCTGCCTCCTGCCCCCCGCCCTCAGCCCAATCGCGCACCAGTGGTGGGCGGGAAAGAAGTGATGACCATGGGATTGCACACATCGCCGCCTCCTGCCCCTTGCCCTCGGCCCGATTGCGGCGGCGGTGGGCAAGAAAACAGTGGAGATCATGCTCCTTGCTGTTTTCCCACCTCCTGCTTCTGGCTTCAGGCTGATTGCAGCAGCAGCTGGCAAAAAAACAGCAGGGAGCGCGAGATCCTGCGTTCCCCGCTGTTTTCCTGCCAGCCACTGCCGTGATTGGGTCCAGGACAGGTGGTGGGACAGTGCATTTGGTACTATCCACAGATTTCCGTATCGGGGGGGGGGCGGGACCAATCCCCCACAGATGCGGGGGTCCTACTATACAGGTGATTATACTGTAGAGCAGACCTGCACAACTTGGTAGTAGATGAGGGCTGAAATTAAATAGGCTAAACTTCTTCAGGCCACAGATAGGTTTTTAGCACCTCACTTTCCAAGTAAAGTTATAATAATGGTATAATAATTTTTTTTATTTCCAAAATAGTTTAATCATTAATTATATTATAATTATTATAGTATAATTCATGATTAAACTATTTTGCAAATAAACCATATTATAAAAATATGTTTTTACAATATGCTTCCATGCTTTCTCATCAGTGCTGGGGCAAAGTAAGGAAATGTTAGAAGGCATCACACTGGGCTAACACTGGATGGCTACACATCTGGCCCACTCACCAGGCCAGGCCTTTGTGGTGCTTAGAAATGAAGTTCTCCTCAAAGTGCCCAGTGGCCTGCAAATGGGAGACTGAGATGACAGGAAATTTTCCCTCTACGCGCCTATAGAGCCAGTCAAAGTGCTTGCAGTGCCAGTGCACCTGCTGCCCAGTGTGGCTGGGCACCAGCTTGTAGGCAGTGAAGCTCTTCATGCCCTTGAATTTGGTCTGCTTGGTGGAGTCTTGGATGGAGCACTGGAAAGGGTATGGGTTCTTCTGCAACTCGAGCTCATAGGTGCCCAGCACCACACACACAGCTTGTCCCCATCCTTCATGAAATCCAATGCCTCACCCAACACAAAGGCCTCACTGCCCAATTTCATGAAAGTAGAGAAGTGGTTCAAGAAGAAGCTGTGGTCATCTCGACTGTCGACACCCTTGAACCAGCCTTCCATCTCCTGGTCGCTGCAGAGGCTCAGCACCTCGTGTTCCCACAGGGAAATCTTGCCCAGCTTCTCTGACTTGGAAGTTGAACAGCATGCTGGCTCACACCAGCACCATGGCTTGGCCACCGCCCAGGCAGGGGATGGGGACGGGGACATGGACAGGCTGCCCCGCAGTGCTCCCAACCAAAGGCAACTCGCCTTCCTCCTCCTCCACTCTTTCCTGCCAGTTCTCCTCCCGCCCACTCTGGTGGCTCTCTCTGGGTTGGTCCCCCCACACACACACACACACTTCCCCTACGGCGCCTCCTCCTTTGCTTCACACTCTCTGGACCTTTTTGTTCTCCTCACAAGCTGTTCCGTTCTCTCTCTTTCAGTGCTGGGAGAGGAATAGTGTGTGTGTATATGTGTGTGTGGCACAGCTATGGTGGTGAGGAAGGAGCTGCCTTTCTCTCTTCAGTCCTCCTCTCAGTGCCCCTTAGTGACTGAAGAAACCAGCCAAGCCAGTTCGGGTACCACTAACCCGGTAGGAATCCTTGCTTCACCCCGTCTGCGTCTCTTGCATGGAGGGGACCATGTGTATGAGCGTGTTTGTCTGTGTGTGTGTGGAAGGGGCTGGGCCACACCCGAGGACTGTCCCACCACATTGCCAGTTTCATTAATCCAGAGCCGAGAGGCAGGGCCAGGGAACCGAGGACAGAGTGGCCACCTCCATCGATGGGGCTTGGCAGACAAACGGGCACGGGAAGGGTAGAGATAGGGCCACACAAAATTGTTTGGCAGGCCACATGTGGCCCCCGAGCCATATATTGTGCAGGCCTGCTGTAGAAAATGAGCCTCTTCACACCATAACCACAGTCTTTCCAGTCACACTGGGGAAGTGATGGGTGTCAGGACTATATGTGATTGTGAGGCCAGGTGGAACCTTAACCTTTCATTTTAGAAATTTAGTACAAGTGGACAACATTGCTTCATTTTTCTGTACCAAACTGTGGCACATCCATTATGGCTATACTGCCAGACATACACACCCTCCACCATCGTATTGCTTTATAGGAGATAGCTTATCTATCCAGCTATCTATGAAAGAATTTTGTTTTTGTACACACGCAAGAGCTGAAGACAATTTAAGATATGAAGCTGGTTAATATAGTGAATGAGCAGGCATGATATAATGTTGGACTATGACTCTGGAGACCAGGGTTTAAATCCCTGCTCAGCCATAGAAACCCACTGGCTGACCTTGGGCAAGTTACACTCTCTCAGTCTTAGAGGAAGGCAAAGGCAAACCTCCTCTGAATAAATCTTGCCAAGAAAACTTTGTGATAAGTTTGCCTTAGGGTCATCATAAGTCATGAAGGCACATGATAACAATGACATAGTGAATCAGAGTGGACTATCTAGCATCGTATTTTCCATTCTGTCAGCAGCTCTCCAAGGATTCAGGCAAATTTTCTTCTCCTTGTTAATTTCTGTTCAACTCTTGGTCTTAATTGGAGAGAGTCTTGAACCTAGAACTTTCTTTGTGCAAAGTATGTGCTCTGCAGCTGAGCTATGCCCCATCTCTGACTTTAAAAAGAAATTTTAATATTAGACAAGACGAAAAAAATGGAAAAGGCAACATGCTATAGAAGTTACACGCTGTTACACTCTGTTAAATTATGTGTGTCTTGGACAGCATGATCCTCAACAGTCATAGTGTCGGGGTACCCTCCATATATTTGTGGGTGGCATGCTGGATGGGATTTGTAGTACTAATTTGTCTTACGTTCATGTATCTCGCTTGTTAGCTGCAGATGCTAATTGCTCTTGCATTCCTGTCTATAGTTCTCATAACAGTCCTGCTTAAAGTGATAGTAACCTTAGCAACCACACCCAGGCTGGAATTACAAGGTCAATCTTAACGAAACCTGTGGGAATGCCTGCACAGTTATAATCTACTGTCTGTTGAAATGTTGCCAGTTTGAATCACTGAAGTCTGCTGTCTGTTCATCCTCTCAAATAAACCTTGCTTTTCGCATGTTTGTTTTGTGTGTTTGAATCGGATCCTGACACATAGAGTTAAGACTACCAAAAAGTGTTACACAAGTCCATTTGAGTTAAACAGAAATTGCTCAGAGAATTCGTAGTGCTGGGCATGTTTTGTTCTACTATGTTTGGTATGTGGTGTTATCAGTAAGGGGGATAGAAAGTAGGGTAATTTTTTGATGCTTTCAGAATTAAGTCTTACTCATAAATGCATACATTTGATTGAATCGTAATAGAGATCCTCTGATCACTCACATTATTCTTGAGCTCATGGTGTCACTTAAATGTCACTTCAGATACTAAATTAAATATAATTGTTCTGCCCATGCTGTTTAATAGTTTGACTTAAAGGCACTTTCAACAATATGGGAATAAAGCATCCAAAGCTAACAAATCCATTTTTTTTCTTCCTAGGGAAATGGAAGGTGAACTTGAAATAATTTGGGAATCAACCACAAAAGAAAACAGGAGGATGAAAGAACTCTTGCATAAATCTCTCAAGAAGGGGAACATGGAGAGTCCTGTCAAAGCTTATGAATCACATTTAGCTGACATTTTTCAGAAAGACCTGCTGGATGGGTATGGTTTTAGCTACTGTGATTTGGAGCTTTCCTCACCTACTAAAACACAGAGCCAGGAGGAACCTATGTGTTAAGGACTCAGATGTTTATACCTCTTCCAGAGCAGAATGGGTCTGAAATAAGGAAACATAAAGTGCACAATGAATAGTCGGATTGTAAAACAGTCAAGCAACCAAATATGATCCACCAAAGCAGACTGTGCTTCTTTTTGGTGATATTCAGGGGTCTACACATCTGCATAGTCATGATTGCATTGTGGATGGAGAATATGATGTACAAGTCTTTCAGAGCTTAACTCTCATCTTAAAAGCAAGTTTTTAGTCATTATGACTGCAGAACTGCATATTGATGGTTTCTGCTAGATATTTAGAAAATCAAGGAGCGGTTGGGTGGGATCTCTCTTTCTCATAGGCTGCAACACTCATAACTGAGCTTACGTCTCAGTAGATGTGCTTAGGATTGCATTGCCAGTGATGGTATCTCTAAAAGGATCTGGGAATAAAAAAATTACTTTTAAAAAGCTTTAAGAACCACAACGACGTGACTGTCATTATTTTTATGCCATTGTTCCTGTGCTGCCTCTACTGATCTATTTAGTCTGTTTTGACTACCAGCAGATAACACAGTCTTTCTGTATAGCATGGCTATACTTTCCTTGTAACACCGTAAGGACCAAAAAAATGTCCTATGAATAATCTTTTGTAGGCGAGCCCACTTCGTCAGTTGTGTGAAATATTACTTCACTTCTCAACAGGCTGTGTCTACACATGGCCTGATATATTTATATTGAGATTTTTTTTTCTCTCAGGAACATTAAATTAAATTTAACATCTTCTGAAAAAAAAAATCAGAATAAGCATACAAATTAAGTCAATATTTGCATATTTGCATAATTTATTTTTACCAAGGAGTTTCTGTTTTGTGTTGACAGAATTTGGGTTTTTGGATACATAGCGATGAGTAGGGCTACACAAAATCAGGCTCGCAAAAGTATTAAACTGTGCCTGAGCTTCACTGATTACCCCGTTTAAGTCAAGCTCATGTATAAGTCGAGGGCAGGTTTGGGGGCCAAAATTATGGATTTTGATATGACCCATGGATAAGTTGAAGGTTATTTCACAGAGAGGAGAAAGTGCCAGTGCAACCTTAGGAGGACAGCCAGCCCGGTTGCTACCACCGCCATTTTCCCACCCAAGCATTCAAAAAGGACAGAAGTGGCACTGCAGTGGACGGAATAGAGGGGGTTGGTGCTTCATTTGGATTTGCAAGGGATGGACTAAGCTCTCACTTTCTGCCCTTTCCTCAGAGAAGGGGTTAGTTTCTTTTTTGCTAAGTGTTAAGATACAGTACTTACATTGACCCATGGATAAGTCAGCTCAGGTTTTTGGGTTGATTTTTTGAGTGAAATTTCTAGACTTGTACATCAGTATAGACAGTATGTTTTTGTAAATGTCTAATTCACTCATTTTGTCAGTGACCAGGTTATAGTTATTCAAAGATCAGTATAGATCAGGCCTGCTACTGTGGAATTGTTTGCAATAACTAGGTAATTTATTAAGAACCTGTAGAAATGGGACTGTAATTGCTGGACTGGGCTTGATTTAGCCAAGCATTTTAAAAGGTAGGGACAACAGCAAAGAAAGGTAACTCATACCATATAACATCCTTTTATGAGAAATACTTAACAGTGTGTGTAGTATTATGTGGCTATGCAGTGGAAGACGTTGTGACAGATTTAGTTGGTGGTGTTTTTTTCTTTTTCTTTTTTCTTTTAAATAAAAGTGAAAATACAAGTGGTAAAGAAGAAAGAACACAGAAGAAGATCACTAATTGCACCAGAAAGGAGGAAAAATAAAATACTAATATGTAAAACTAATTACAGCTGCTGGTATATCATGGGCTTGCAAGATAGTTAAACTGATAAAAGAATCACTGACTGTTGAGAGTGTAGACAGGAGTACAAAAATTAATCATACTGAGAAAAAAATACCTGTATTTGTGTTTTGATTAGAATGTGGTCAGAAGTTTGAAAGTTCCTATAAAACTGGAATTCATTGCTCCTTTCTCTTGTTGTTTATGTATGTATGTATGTATGAGATCTTCCGTCCCTCCCGCAACCTGTCTCCCCATTCACTGCTGTTTAAAAGATTGCTGTGGAAAGCTTTTTAAGCCTTGTGCTGTACAAGCCTTTGCTGTAGAGGTATACTGCAGTTAACAAAGTAGATGTGTTTCTGAGCTTTGTTTCTTTAACAGAAACTTTGGTACCAGAGGTAGAAATAATATGGAACGAATAGACATAGGCCCCTTAAGAAGAGCAGTTCAACATGCTTCAGCAATTATTTTTGTAGGTATGAGAGGAATTTGGTCCGTGATCTCCGCCCATTCTTGGTCAATGATCACACTCTAGCTAGAGCTCTCCCGCTAAGCACAGAGGGGATGGTACCCCTGCTCCACATCTCTTTGAAGTGATTGCTGTAAGAATTGGCCCCTTAGGAGTCACCTCCACTGGTGGCCTGCTGCCTGTGGTTGGCTCTGCTTTTGTGTCTCACATAGCTCAGAAAGATGAAGGTCCTTGGATGGGAGGAACAGCTAGTCCCCTGATCAGCAGCCAGCCTGACTGCAGTCATTTCCTGTAGTAGTCAATACAGTCCCCAGACAAGGAGGAAAGTAGTACCTCTGTGGAAAATAGTAGAGGACAAATGAAAAAAAGATACCTTTTCCTCTTCTGCTGATTGTGCAGCCAGCAGCTAGAGTTGATCAGCTAGCCAGCAGCATATGACAGTACTGTGGGGTCCTTTGTGTAAAGATGGCCCATTGAGAGTATACATTTTGGGAGTGGAGAAGGAAAGGAAAGGAAAGGGATAATGTCAATCTCATTTAGTTCAGAAATTGCAACCTTTTTCATGTACTGAAATCAGCATTTGATTCTGAAATATTGGGTTCTTTTGGTCCCATCCCATTCCCCCGTCCATGATAGAAACAGAGAAGACTAAGGCCATTTCCACACCTGACCTCCTTCCAGCAATCTCCTGTTGTAGTCCTGGCAGTGCTTTTGCCAGGATGGGAACGTGTCCCCAACGCTCCCCTCCACACCCAACCGGCTGCCTGCGGATGGGAGCACAAGCAATATACGCCTTCCTTCCGCAGTGCAGCCAGCCTCTTTCCTGTGCTGCACTTGGGAAGGAAGTTCCTAGATCATGTTTCTGCACATTCCACGTGGCCACCGGTGACAGGAGCATCACATGATCAAGGGTCATTAATGGATTTTTTCCATTAATGGAATATGCCGCAACTGCAATGAGTGGGAATGCGTTGGCAGCAAGACTACAATGATGTGCAAAAGCACAACTCATGGACTGCTGCCAGTGTGTCCCTATTGTGGGGCAGCGATGCCACATGAAAATGGCCTAATTGTTTCATATTAAGTCAGATCACTGATCCACATAACCCAGGTACTGCCAACTCTGGCAGCAGTGCTCCACAGTTTCAGGCAGGATGTTAGCTTAATTTTATCTGGCAGTCTGTGGTCTTCCTTGTCCACCTCCTATTAAAGTCCTGACCAGGTTCTGAAACGAAGGGAAGAAAAGCCAGAGAGCAGAGAGAAGTAAAGGATGTATGGGTCTATCTGCAAATGTTTAGAACTCAGTGTGGGGTGAGAAAGGTGGCTTTGGAAGGGTAACCATGGGCAGATGAGGAAGGAAAGAGTTAAGCACTCATTCCCCTGGTGCAGCTTTGCTCCTGATCATTCCCCTCCCTAAGCACTTTTTTTTTTAACCTTTGGGGTTGGAGTAGAGAAGGCCATTCGGATCTGTGTGTGATGTTAAATTAGGCCTGTTGAGTACAAATGGGTCTTTGATCACTCCTCCATTGATTTAAGTGTATACCCAAATGTAAATAGTATGTTAGCTGAACACAAAATACTGCCAAATTGTGAATTTATGTAGGATTACAGGATGTCTGTAACACAATGTACCTATCAAAGGAGAGGAAAGGAACATTAGGGAAGGAGACAATCTGGAGACTTCTAGCTCAATAGCTAACAGAAAGAATTGGTGTTCCCAGACTCCTAGTGGGAGGAGGGGGAGCGGAATGTCAGACCAGAGTTTTGTCAATTTCCTCTGCAGATAGCCCTCTTGATATCGAGGGGCTATTTCTTAGTTAAGCATTTTTATGTGAGGGAACCATTTCATCCAGGTATGTTAATGTACCTTTGTCCCTTAGTTTTACAGAACATTGGGTTACTAAACAATAATACTGAAGTAATATGTACACTTTGTACATTTGAAAGTTTCAATACAAATTTAATACTAAGATGGGTCATCCAAAAGCTACAGAATTGACCGAGACAAAACTTGAGAAAGACTGGAGGATGTTGTAATAGAGTCTATATTCAATCAAGTTCAAATAAAAGCCTGCGAAAACAATTATGTTTTTATCCAGTGGACTAACACAGTTACTTGCAGGTTTTGAAGATAAAGCATTTGATCTATCTGCACGCCAAAGCAAGGTAACATAGTAGTTCTTCCTACTTTTTAAAAGAACAGTCAGTCCAAATGCTGTTTTTCATCAATTGAAGTAGCAATCAGAATGCTGTATAATTCAAGGGCCTTTGGTTGTGATCTAACATTGTAAAAGCTTTAACGTGTGAAAATTGGATGAAAGCCATTTCCTAATATTTATTGTGATGCTTTGGACTTGTTGCCAGTCATTCTAGTGAGCATTCTGGAATCTACTACAGTCTTTTAGAACGCAATATTGGTTGTATATTTACAAATTAAGAGCAGAAAACATAAATGGCTGTTTAACTGTGCCTTATATGTACAGACCACAAGGTTAATATCCAGCTTACCTGTGAGTAAGCATACCTTCTAATTGAGCATGTACAATAACCAGAAAGTTATTGATGATTTTTGGGGGGTGGGGGCATTCAGACATAATAACCAAACCATTATTGGGTAGCTATGTGAACTAGCCTTGTATATAGTCTTTTCCTTGCATGCTGCTTTAATGGGTTACTTTTGCTTTAGTGCAAGCCATTTAGCAATAAATCTGCAGATAGTTTGATATGCCAGAGCCCTTCCTCAGCCATGTCAGCTCCAAACTGTTTCTGTCTATACCAGTCATTTAAACCTGTGCAAAATTTTCAGAACACCTCCATGTTACTTTCACTTAATGCCTTGAATCCAGTAAGAAAGCGTCTACAGTGCAATTCTGGGCATGTGTACTCAGAATTAAGACTCATTTTTAAGTTTTTCACTGGGTAACTGCACCTTGTGTGTAAGAATGAAAAAGGTGCTGGTATACAATTTAGCTAGCACTGTCAGGCATTTTACTTTTCATATCAGTCTTCTGTGTATTTTTTGCCATAGCAATTGATATATTTTAATTGTATAAGCACAATATGCCAAAATGCTTCAAGGTGGATTTTACATGTGTACTTCCTCTCCCTTCCCTCTCCTTTTTGCTCTTTCTTACAGTTTTTGTTTTTAATGTTTTTTTTAATATATCTAAGTCATCAGGTGCATAAGTATTCATTTTTATAAATATTGACATAGCTGTTTGCTATCTAGGCCTTTGTCAAATATGTATTTTTGCAAATGTTTTGTAACAATAAAATATATTTTAAAGAAAGGAAATCACATGTTATCCTTGTCAGACCAGATCCCCAGGCAGACTTCTCCATGTTAAGGTAAATTAATGCAGCACAGAGTTCATGCTCATCCTTCAGTTGGGACAAAATCAGTGTAAATGTGAAAAATTCAGCAAGTCTTGTGGTGTACATGCTTAAACTACTGTGGTGTACATGCTTAAACTACTGATTTCTTGAAGTGATTAATTTGTCTTTAAAGGGCAAATCTCAAGAGCCATAGACAACATTTGAGATTAACGATGACTCATGAAGAGCAACTGCCAGCATCTTCACTACAGCTCAAGATATAAAACAAGAGATAATCCCACCAACAGATTTAATGATCTGAAAGGATATTTCTGCTGGAAGACCTTTTCCATCTAATGAAAGAAAATAATGTTATTCGTCTCCCACTTCTTCTCCCTCCATTTAAAAACTGTGAAAAAGATTTCTATTAAGGTTGCACAGACAACAGAATTAATCAGCCAAACACAAAGGAGCTCCACCAACACAAATATTCCAATCACTTTGGGAGTAAAACAGTTAAATATTTTACTGTGTATATTTATATATTGCCTTTTAGCCAAGATGGCTCTGAAAGCAGATTACAATAAAAGCTAACATGAATTGCTTGCTTGGTCTGCCCATATGGACTTACTCAGACTTTCTGGTGCAGCTTCTCAAACATCGGTAGAGCTGTTTCATCACTTCTGTACTCCATGATTCAGTCAAAACAGCCTGGCATATTGCACCTTTTTTTACAGGGAACTGTTATATATAAACAGAACCTATAAATGTGGTGTGTTGCTATCTGGGAATCCTGTGATGCTTTCTGTGAGGAGACCATTCTGTTCCTCTTGTCCGCAGGTATTCTGCTTTCCCCCCCAAAGACATTCAGCATTCTGTAGCCACTGAACATGCATAGTCCTCAATAAGCTGTTCCCCTCGCCATTTTTTTCTAAAATTTTTTCATATTTCTATAAATCTGGATGGTCTCTCAAGTCTGATGGTAGCTGCCTCTTCTATGTCCACTGTGCGATTTTGCCCACATAAGAGCTCCAAATGGGGAATTCATTTCTTTTTAGGAGAGAGGATTGATTGCATGTTGTTTCTATTTGTTGTTGTTGCATGTGTTACCCTGATTTCTGGGGTCCCTTGGGGGATGCCTTAATGTGCTCCATGCGATAGGGAATGGAAACTAGCCAGAGCATAAGCAATAGCAATGCGAGAGGCAGGGTAACCTAGCGGGGTCTTGTTACCCAGTTTTTATGGGGTCAAGCCAAAAACCAAACGAAGATGTCCAATAAAATGATTTTATTGAATGAAAGTCTCATGCACCGACGCAATCACACACTCACTCAAGACTTATTAAGAAGCAAAAGAGAGGAAATTGGATAGGGGAACTATTGAAGGGATTGTAGCTGGGGTAATACTGCACCTTTTCCTGAAGTCCTTGGTCCAGGAAAAACAGCGAAGAAGAGCTCAGCACAGAGAGGGCTGAGGGGATTACTCGGCTGATGGAGAAACAGTCTGCTGGTGTGACTGGGAGTGATCCAAAGAAACTCTCAAAAACTAAGACTATTTGTAGGGGAAAAGGTACCTGGAGGCCTAATACTTTCCTGGGGAGAACAATGGGTTGCAATGGAAAAGAAGCTCCACGATGGCAACTCCTTTTGCATGATGAGATCACAAGGTGTTGCCAAAGTTTCAGGATGGTAAATCTACAATTTATGTAGATGGTCCTTGCCTGATAGGATTTTATTGCTATCGGTGCTCAATTTGGGGAAAAGATACTAATCCCCTCAATTTGGCTCCTCAGTGGCTGAGGACCCTTTGTTTACTGTGGGTTTGCACAGCTTGAGATCTCCTGGGGCTACGTGATGGGGGATTGTACTGGCCTGACCTGGTTTTCGATCATTCGACTGTTGCTGCCTACGTGCCCATCTGGGTGACCTCTCAGGCACATTGAATCATATTTTAATATCAAAATTGTAGATCCTGGGACAGGGTTTATCAGTGAGAGAACACATGCTTTCAAGTCATTTCTGACTTGCAGCAACTCTGTGGTGAACCTATCAGTGTTTTCTGGGGCTGAGAGTGTGTGATGCACTATATCATTGGGTTTCCATAGTGAAGCAGGAATTGAATCCTGGTCTTCAGGGTCTGTAACGCAGTGCTCAAACTGCTATACCATGCTATCTCTCATTGTTTCTATAGCACCCTGTACATGATAATTTTATGACAAACACATTTGATAAGACGTATCCCAAATGGCTTAAGGTCAATAGAGAAACAGCAAAGGAAGAAAAGTGTGTACAGAGTAGACAGGAAGAACACAATTATTTCAGTTACATTTTGGCTTAGTTATGATAACTACAATAACTAAGTTGATTATGAAAGGTTGTGCATTCAGTAGCAGAGAAGAGTTCAAACAAGAAAGCATGACAAGATAGCTAATATATTGTTTAGTGGCTAATGGAAATTGGGTTGGCAAATGTCCCATAAGGGACATCCTTTATTTGAGGAACAGAAAGCTTGTCTCTTATAGGGCTGGCAGGTGTCCTGTGTTATAAGAGATGTTCCCTATTTGAGGACTGGAAAGTCTTTCCTTTTATATAAATGGAATGAGATACCAAAAAAGTGCTGTATTTTGGGGTGTAGGTCTCTCATAAAGACACAAAAGTCTGCATTACGCAGTTGATGAATGTAGACAATATGTTAATTTTACAGAGAAATCCATGGCTAGCTTAAACCAGTACTTTCATTTTAGGACTATTTAAGCAGAACATAAACTTATTAATAGCTGCTTCCTGATTGTCAAAATTTGGTTGACTATCTCTTCTTGGTATTCTGAAAACCTGGCAACACTAGTGGCAGAGGCAGTTGCTGATGAAAATATGCACCTGGTTCAACTAAGCATGTGTGGAACCATTTGGAACATGTGAAGTCTAATTCTTACTTCCAGATTCCTAGAAATTCTTTTTCTTTTTTCTTTTTTGATAATCTTTATTGAATATATACACACTTATACTGCATTGTCAGAACCTATGGGACATGTATCTCCCAACGTACAGCAACATCATATACACAATAAGAAATAAACAAAGTTACATGAGTAGTGTTACATGAGTAAGCAGGTAAGTAAGATAACTTTATGTAGAGAGATATCATTGTCATCATGAAAAGATATCATTATCATTATATCAAATTCATTATGTTGGACTATGATCAAAACCAGATTCATCCTAATTCCATCTCTGCTATTGTGTATTGAAGATTTAACCAATGTAATATTAGAACATATTATACAGTACCTTTTGTATTCTTGTATTCTTGTATTTGTTGTGTTATTAACTTGTATTAAGTTGTATTCTTAAGCTGTGAGTTTTTGCTATCATAAAATAGACTAAACTAAAAATAAACATTAATTGTCTATTTCTGTGTAATAGAATAGAAATATGAAAATTCTGTTAACAGCTGACAGAACAAACAACAACAACAACAGAATAAACAGTATCTTGTCATTCTTCCGCCTTGTCTTTTCTGGGTCTACTAGTCTGTCATATTGACCATATTTATATTAAGAAGCTTCTGTACCAATTCTGTAGCTCTAAGCCTAGTAACTCCCGAGTCTTTTAACTGAAGTATAGTTGGATTAACATTCAACTGTAATTGTAGAAACCTATCAAGGAAATGAGAAAAGAAAAAAAAATCAGAATTCAGTCAACTACTGGGACATGATGTCCAACTTAGTTTCATTTCCTAGTTTCATAAATCATCTACTAAAGAGAACAAATACAGAGTGATGTTGATTTATTGATAACGGCCCTGTGGCTCTGTAAATTATGAGCAGAAAAGTTCTATGTGGGACATTAATGTGGTATTACAGAAGTTTACTAAAGTATTGCAATAGTCATTCCTCCATGTCTCTGGGACACCTTTCACAAGAATCTCCTCACAAGTTTTTTGAAAAGGAAGTGCTATGTCATCACCAAAAAGTTTTATAAAAATTAGGAGAGAAGCCATCTGGGCCTGGGGCTGTTTTCTTGATCGCTTCTATTATTTCCACATAAGCTACAGAGCAGTTTAATATTAGTTTCTGGTCATCTGAAAGTTTCGGAATATCTTGACTGTCCAAATACTTTTGCAAGTTAATAAGTTCCTTCTCTGAGGTAGGTTTCGTACCATACAGCTGTTTGTAGTAATCTAAAAAAGCATTCTTAATGTCTTCTTGTTTGGTGCAACTTTTCCCGCCGACTTTAATTTCTGAAATTAGTCTCTTTCCTTTTTCTTTACGTAGTCTTAGTGCTAGGCACTTTCCTGGCTTGTTTGCAAATTCAAAGTGTCGCTGTTTCATCATTCTTATCTTTTTCTTCATCTCCATGAAGTTCTCTTCATTTAGCTGATTCTATAAAGATCTAAGTTTCATGATTAAATTTCTATCTGAAGGATTATGTCATATTTCTTTTTCGACCTTAATCATGTTTTCCAAGATTTTATGCAACTTTTCTACCTTCTTTTTCTTTGCCTCTGAACCCCACTTTATAAAGTAGCCTCTTAAGACAGCATTAAAAGCATCGCAAACTGTTCTCATTGGAACCTCACTGTTGATGTTTTCTTTAAAGTAGGACGAAATTATTTCTCTAATTTTCAGAACAAATTGCTGGTCATGGAGAAAAGCTTCATTTAGTTTCCAACTTCTCAATGGTCTTCTCACAATTAATTCCAGACGTAGTGGATTGTGGTCAGAGATCTGTTTTGGAATTATGTCAATCTTATCAATTTGGAGAAGAGATTTGGAGGCAAAAATGTAGTCAAGTCTGGACATCGAATGGTGATGGTCTGAGTAAAAAGTATATCCTTGGGAGTTGCCTTCTTTGAACCTCCAAACGTCAACAAATGTTAAATTTTCGGTCATTGAGAAAAAGCTCTTAGGCAGTTTACCTTGATTATATTTGTTTTTATTCTTGTTATGGGAGGATCTGTCAAGTGTAGGGTTCATGACTCCATTCACGTCCCTCATCATTATTATATTTTCCTGGTATTTTTTCTCAGCATAGTTTTATATTTCATTGTGAATTTTTTTGAAGAAGTCACCCTTGCTTCCTATTGAGGCATAGATTGCCACGATCAGTATGGTTGTGTTCTGTATGCAAACTTCTATATCAATATAATGACTAGACTATCTTTGCAAACTTCCTGGGGATTGTATTTTGAGTTAATGTAGACAATCACTCCCTTCTTCTTCTTTTCATTAGTTGAAGCAAAACAGTAACCTAACTTAGGATTCCTCGTGAATTTTAAGTCTTGTGATCTTAGGCAAACTTCTTGCAAGCTTGTTGTATCCAAGTGAGCTTTTTCTAACGTGAAAAATCTGTCTCCGTTTATACTCTAATACCTTTCACATTCCATGATTGTATTTTACTATTCATGATTCCTTTCATTAGATAAGTTATTACTAAATTATTCGTGTTGAGAAGAACCCTTACTCAGTATCAATGGATCTGTTAATTCTTCCTCTAATTCTTCTTCAGCTTCTTCTTGCCTTTCTCCCTCAAAATCAAGGTCTAATACATCAGATCCTGCAAAAAGTCCTACTTCATCATCAGTGCCTTCTTCTTCTCCTGACACAACAGCTCCTTCATTCTCTCGATCATGTGCGACTGTCTCTGCTGCCCTAGCAGTCTTTTCTAGTTTCTTTGCTTTTTTAAGTTTACTTTTAGTTACATTCATTAAGGCTTGAGCATCAGTCAAATCCTGAGTATCATTTCTATTCTTATCTGTTTTCCCATTAGGTCTGGCTTTCTTCTTGAGTCTGATCATAATCTCTCTAAGTTTTAGCAATTAGTTGATTTTATATCTTCTTTGATTATATGAAAAGGATAATCTTTCCACTTTTTCCCACCTATAACATATGATTTTTCAAGAGAAGTTGAGCAAGAGGTTTATAATCATGTCTTCTTTTAAGAATTTGGAATGGAATGTCCTTAAAGATTTTTATCTCTTTTTCATTAATCAGAAGTTGTTTACTGTAATTAGTCTGCAAGATCCTTTCTTTCATTACGGATCTATTTAGGCTGATAACTATATCTCTAGGAAGACCTCGTTCTCGCGCAACATGAGAGTTGAGTCTAAAGATTTTATCAATACTCAATTCAAATTTCTCTGCTGAGCTCCCAATATAATCTGCTAGAATAGGAACTAGCAGGTCATAAAGATTCTCATCTGTCATTTCAGGAGGACCTCTAAGTTTAATGCACTTATCTCTATTACAGAGTTCTTGAAGGTGAATTTGAGACTGCTCCTCACTTTGTTGTTGTACTAAGCTATCCGTTGTTTTTTCTAATTTTTTATTTTGTTCCCTCAACTCTTTTACTTCTTCCTTCAGTTTTGAAATATCTTTTGAGAAAGAGTCCAATTTATGACCAAAAGTTTCCAACTCTTTCTTCATGTCCGATCCTATCTCCACAGTTAGTTTTCAGCTCCTGTCTTATTTCTAATTTGAAGCTCTTGAACTCTTCTAGTAAATGTTGAATTTGTTGAGCCATGTCTAACTGCTTTGTGTCGATGTCACTAGTTGTTTTAGTGGGTAAGTCAACTGAGGATCTTCTCACTGTTGCTTTTCTTTTAGTTTTCAACCTAGTATCCATATCCACAATCGCTAGTATTCTAATTACTAGCGATCTAATTATACAAAAGCTACTGTAGATCCCTCCCCACCCTTCTTCACAGTACTCTAAATTGAGGGATATTCCCCTATCTCTGATAGGTATTTCCCTTCCCAATCTCCTATCTGTTTAAGATTATTACCTATTCTTCTATCTGACAAGCGGCTTAAATTCCAGGAAGGAGTTCGTAGTTCCTAAGTTTCCAGAATAGCAATGTCAACCACTTAACACCTTCTTTGCCTCAGTTTTTTCCCAGAAGGATACAAGCACTCAACCTTGCGGTTGGGGAGCAGAGGAGGAAGCAGGGGAAATGCGGCACATAATAGGTAGAGAGGTGGTACAGGAATACCTGGCCACACTGGATGAATTCAAGTCTCCAGGGCCAGATGAATTGCATCCTAGGATATTAAAAGAACTGGCAGAGGTCATTTCGGAAACGCTTGCTATAATCTTTGAGAAATCTTGGAGGACAAGAGAAGTTCCAGCAGACTGGAAGAGGGCAAACGTTGTGCCCATCTTCAAGAAGGGAAAAAAAGAGGACCCAAATAATTATCGCCCAGTCAGGCTGACGTCAGTACCCGGAAAGATCCTGGAGCAGGTCATTAAGCAGTCAGTTTCTAATCACTTAGAAAGCAATGCGGTCATCACGAGAAGGCAACATGGATTTCTCAAAAATAAGTCATGCCAGACTAATCTTATCTCTTTTTATGATAGAGTTACTAGCTTGATAGATGAAGGGAATGCTGCGGATGTAGCATATCTCGATTTCAGTAAGGCCTTTGACAAAGTTCCCCATGACATTCTTGCAAAGAAGCTAGTAAAATGTGGGCTGGACAGGGCTACTGTCAGGTGGATCTGTAACTGGTTGACTGACCGTTCCCAAAGGGTGCTCACTAATGGCTGTTTTTCATCCTGGAGAGAAGTGACTAGCCGGGTGCCACAGGGTTCTGTCCTGGGCCCAGTGCTGTTCAATATCTTCATCAGTGACTTGGATGAAGGAATAGAGGGCATGCTCATCAAATTTGCAGATGACACCAAATTGGGAGGGGTTGCTAATACGCCAGAGGACAGGATCAAAATTCAAAATGACCTGGATAGATTGGAGAGCTGGGCCAAGGCTAACAAAATGAAATTCAACAGAGAGAAGTGTAAGGTCCTACACTTAGGTAGAAAAAATGGAATACAGAAATATAGGATGGGGGACACGTGGCTGGATAGCAGTACGTGTGAAAGAGATCTAGGAGTCTTAATAGACCACAAGCTGAACATGAGTCAGCAGTGTGATGAGGCAGCCAAGAAAGCCAATGCAATTCTCGGCTGCATCAATAGGAGTATGGTGTCTAGATCGAGGGAGGTACTGGTACCACTCTACTCTGCTTTGGTTAGACCTCATCTTGAATCCTGTGTCCAGTTCTGGGCACCCCAATTCAAGAAGGACATGGTCAAGCTGGAGCAGGTCCAGAGGAGGGCAACCTAAATGGTGAGGGGCCTGTAAGCCATGCCCTATGAGGACAGACTTAGAGAGCTGGGTATGTTTAGTCTGCAGAAGAGAAGGTTAAGAGGGGACATGATAGCTATGTTTAAATATTTGAAGGGATGCCATGTAGAGGAGGGAGAGGGCTTGTTTTCTGCCGCTACAGAGACCAGGACAAGGATCAATTGATTCTAGCTGCAGGAAAGGAGATTCCACCTGAACCTCAGGAAGAAGTTCCTGATGGTCAGGGCTGTCCGGCAGTGGAATATGCTGCCTCGGAGTGTAGTGGAGTCTCCTTCCTTGGAGGTTTTTAAGCAGAGGCTGGATGGCCATCTGTCGGGAGTGCTTTGAGGGTGTTCCTGCATGGCAGGGGGTTGGACTGGATGGCCCGTGTGGTCTCTTCCAACTCTACATTTCTATGACTCTATGATTCTGTGACCTTGATTTCCTCAAAGTTTCATGAATCTTAATAAGTTTCATAGAATCATAGAATCGTAGTTTCATCCAAATTCTCTTAATCGTGAATAAGATCTACATTCAATACGCAATCAGTTATAGTCAGTTAATTAATTTTTTAATTAATTAATTAATGTAGTTACACATAATCAAATTTTCCAATTAATTGAGATGCATTTATCTCGGGATATCCCAACTAGCGAATATATAGCCCAGATATCAGATCCATCAAAATACTATCAATTTAAATTATATTTGTAAGTTGTAATTATGATTGTCATTTGATTAGAAGATTATAATTATTATAAGCTTTATCATAAATTAATTTGTGTCATCAAATTAATTAGTGACTTAAATCCGCAATCAATTATCACCCTTTACATAATTAGTTAATTGATTCAATGCTTAACAACAATCAATGTAAGAGAAACCAAGATAAATCAAATGGGTCAGACCGTAAAGAGTAATTCATTATGGGCCTTGAGCACAAATAAACACAAATAATTCATTTATGGGCTTCAGTTACTATTAGACCATTTAAGATACCCCTGAATACAATTGAATTAACTACTCCTAAAAAATTCCAAAAATTCATATTATGAACCACCTTTTGATATTTTCTTCCCGAATATTATTTACTAATATTAACTAACAAATATTATTAACTTCACTGTTAAATTTCATTGGCTGTTGGTGTCCACTAATGTCCATAATAATCAGTTTGTGCTCAAACAGTGTCTATGGTCAAGTATTGTAGATGCCCACAACAACGCAAGTCCAAACCTTCCTTGTAGGAAGTGGTGTGCTGAGCTAATTGTCAAACCTAGCTTCAAACCTAGCGTCTTCACAGGCAGCTTTCCTTTTCTGAGCTTTCCACCGCCTTGCTTTGCAATGTATGAAGATGTCACTGGCACTCTAAAAGTCTCTACCTACACAAACTTGGTGAATTATTAAATAGATAGATCCTCTTCACCTACCTGCTTAATCTTGGCCACACCACTGACGCCACAGTTACTCCCTCTTTGTTGGTATGAATATGTCACCTGTGTTCATGCAGTGCTTCCAATGGGGTTCTGGTTCACCTTATTGTAAGGTTTTTTGGGGTTTTTTTGCAAATTGCAAGTCCACAAACTTACCATACAAGTTCCCAAGCTTGCAGTGAGTCACAGTCCTTTATGGTCCCGAATTTGTAAGCAATGTTAAGTCCAACGCTAGCTTTTAGTCTTTTAAGCAACAAAAATCAGACCAAGCAGCTTATTCCTCCTCACGTTCACCGAAGCAAATTGCTAACTATGACTGGAGGGTTCCAAAAAAAAGGAAGGAAAGTCTTAACAGTGCTCCTCTCTCCAGAGTTAAGCTAGAGAAGCCTTACAAAACCCTTGCAGGTTTTTCAAAAGTATTTTTGAGTTAAAACTGTCGACGGCGATGCTAGTGCCTGGGCTGGCTACCTCCGCGTGAGTGTGGTAGCTCTTCGGTCTCTCCTGCTCCGAGCGTACCCCCCCCCCAAGGTGATTGGAGGCAAGCCTGGAGCCGGGATCCAACCTCCTGCGAGTCCCTACTGTACCCCCTTTACTGGGGGGATAACAACCGAGCTAAAGTGAAAAAACAAAAAGAAAAACCTTGGCTCGTCCATGTGAGGTGGTAGCTTGGCTAGGAGCTCACAGCAGAGCTCTTTTGCCGAGCTGTCTCTGCGGCGCCATGCAACCCAAAAGTCCGCCCAGATTTTTAGAAATTCTGACTGTTCCTGTTTTCTTGCTTCACATAAAAGCCAATGATATACTATAGTTCAATTTTTTCTTTCACTGTCAGGAGGCAGGAATTCATCCAATGTATATGGATAGCTGCAAAAAGAAATACCAATGCACAGATCAGATCCAGCTATTATAAAAGATGTCCTGTTTTCTTTCTTTCTCTCTTTCTTTCTTTCTGTTTTACTAAATTTTATTAAACAAAATACATACAAGCAGAAGAAAAAAATTTACAACAAATAGACATAAACAATAAACAGAAAAAGAAGAGGAATACAAACAAAACTCCTAAATCCTAAATAGAAATTGAACAGTAAGAACTTTCTTAATGCAAACTATTAATAATTCTGTATAAGAACAACTTTTCTAGCTGCAAATACCCCCCACACACACACACACTTCTAATGCTTCTTTTGGATGTCCTATTTCTTGTATGTCTCAGGAGACAGGTTTTTTTAAAATAGTTTTATTATGTTTGTGTCTAGCTTAAACATGCTTATGTTGTTTTTTAGCCAATATTTGCAAAGCAAGATAGAAATAAGCTGACGTAACAGAAGAAAATAGTCTGCTCAAGCTATAATAATAATAATTTTAAAATTAATATCACAAAGATTATCACATACATAATTAACAAAAGTAACAATAATCTACTCGCCAAGTTAGAATGGGGGTGTCTGGCCTGCTTGCAGCAATAATGTCAAAGGAGGAAGCTAAGTAATCATCCCACAAAAGGACATTGCAGAGCCTTGGCCGGGCAACCCAAAAAGGCATTTCTTGTACAAACCAGTCTTCCATCAAAACAGGAGGGTACCTGGAACTGAGTACCAGCAAATGATTTGAGATATTAGGGCAATTTATATTTCTGCATTTTTAAATGGCTTTCTTTCCAAATATGATTAGTCAAACAAGGGAAGATATGCCTGCCATTCATCACAACTTGAAGGAAAGGGATTATCCTTAATTAAGAAGGTTCTAGATATGAGTGATCTGTGTTATACTAAAAGGCATGGCCCATAAATAAAGGACATTTTGTCCCACATTTAATGGCAGTGAAAATCCATGACTGATGGATTCAAAGTATTGGATTTAAAGGAATAATTTAGCTCCATCAGAAGAGGTGGCACTTTATGCTCAGTACAGTTCAGATACTTGTACAAAAGAAGCATCCAAAGTCATTGTTTATTATGAATGTGGATTGAGGTATTTCTTGTCCATTACAGGGGAGTCTGAAGAAGAAGCATGAAATAATTGTCCATTTTTAGAAGGTAAACATGAAAGAACCAACGCTGGAGGGATTACATCCACAGTCTTACAAAAGGTGTCATTAGGCCGAGAAGCATCATCAGGAAATCTCAAGTTCTTATGTCCTGTCACAGGACAGGACAGGGACTGGACAATCCTTTATGTAGGAAGAAAAGTCATTTCCAGATGAGAGTCCAGACAGGCATCAATAAATTGAAGACACTGAGTAGGCTGTCTTCATTCTCCGTAAGGCCTAAGTCTGTTAGCCATGGCAGAGTGATACTGAGCTCTTTTTTGAAGGTGGAATAGATGTGACTACTAAACGCAATTGTCTATGTACAGGTGTAGCTACCACAACAGCCATACAGTTGTGATGATTTCTGGAGCAGGAAAATGTCCAAAGGGAAGAAAGTAAGATTGGAAACATTTGTTACCCATTGCTAAGTCAGGGAGAAAGGTCGGGTTGCTGTATGCAAATATGTGTCTTCAAGTCTTTGGTCCCAAACCAATCTCCTCAGATAGAATCATAGAGTTGGAGGAGACCACAAGGGCCATCAAGTCCAACCATCTGCCAGGCAGCAATATAGCAACAGTAGAATTAGAGCAATTGTCACCATGCAGATTTTATTGGGTTTTCCATAAGTATTCAACCTGCAGAGATAAAGAATAGATCTTACTCCACTGTCCAATATGGGGAGTGTAGTACCTCAAGTAGGAACCATGATGCTTCTGAGAGGAATCTACATGTTCAGTCACCCCTTCTGCAAGAAATAAAAAGTTCTTGTTCTAACAGAACTGAAGAGAGAAGAGTTTTGTAAAATACTCCAAGAGGTGTAAGGGTGCTGAATTCTAGAAGGCAGCCTTGTGAACAACATCTAGCACCCATTTATCTGACGTAATGGACCACCACATTGAATGGCAAAGGTCAGAGTCTGTTCACCAAGAGCAATAGTAGTCTCACCGTTTCAGATGCTTGTGGATTCCAACTGCTATTTCTGAATGGTACTTATTTGTTAAGCAGGTTTTCTTTAAGGAAGAACTATGAGATAATGACATGCATGTCTATCTAACAGAGAGCTAGATTTATGTTTTGAAAAAGAGTGTGTTACCCCAAAAGATTGGGGACCCCTTGAGATCCTCCAGCAGTATCTACAATACAATTCAAAAATGAGAAATTAATTCGTTCTAATTAAGAAGACTATAAGAGGCGGGGTAACTAGCAGGAGTTTTCCACCAATGTTTCAGGGTCCTTGCAGGAAAACCAGCCAAAAACTCAAAAGTAAACTAAAAATGTGTTTATTGGGGGGAATTCAATCCCACACACACACAGGATTCAGACAGTCATGCAGTAACACAAGAGCTAACTGAAGGAATGGAAGGGAAAGTTATAGTAGCAAAGCTTAGATTTGCGGGTGATAATTACCAATCCAGAAGAGCAGCAAAGAAATAGTGAAGTGGTTTAGACTTGCATCTAAGGGCAGCATAAATTGGAATTCAGAGTGGCATAGTGGTATCTAGCAAGTGAAGAAACTGCACCTAGCTGGTTGAAATGAAGTATTTTTATACCAAAAATCTGCCTGGAGGGCATGTGTGTAAGTCGTTCTCTGGTAGGGCAAACAAAGGAGTTTGCACCTCAGACAATGGGATCTGGAATGAGTTGATGGTCTCAGCATGTAGGTGACAAAGAATTAATAGCTTTATACCATTTGGGCAGAAAGGGGTATAAAAGAAGAGGTGTTGAAGGGAAGAGGAAGCAGGAACATGCTGATCAACATTTTCCTGCGAACATTGGTGACTCTTTTGTTTGATTTCTTTGGGACTTTCCGCACTACACTGTTATAATGCTATCATTCCACTTCCAACATCCTGTAGAATTCTGGGGTTTACTGAGACCAAAGAGCTCCCTGCCTGAGAATTCTAAATGTCCCTCCCTACATTCCCAACCCCAGGATTCCATAGGATGTTGAAAGTGGAATAATAGTGCTAACAGTGTAATGCAGAAAGGCCCTTTGTCTCCATTGCTAGCTGGAAGTTTATTAGCATTTGAAAGCTTCTGGTATAACTTAGCTAAGTCGGCAAGGGATATTGTGACCTGTTTATCTGGCCAACTTACCCAGCTTTCAGTCACAGCATTGTATGATTCATATCAATTAAGCCCTGTAACAAGGATTGTCTATACTATCAAGATCAAGTTTGGTTTTTTTAATTTAATAGATTTATTTATAACATAGCATGATAGAACATAATAAAGTTAAAAATACATATACAAGAAAAAAAATCTCAAATAGAGAAAAAGAATAAGAAAAAAAACATATGCAAAGAAAAAGAAAAGACATAAAAAACAAGAAAAGTATGGAAAAGAAAATATTAGAAAGAAAAGAAGAGGTGGAGAAAAGAAATGTGGATTACAAAATATAAATTTAGGACTTCCTCTCTATCCCTAATTAGAGTTATTCTCTGTTTTATTAACCGAAAACCCTTTAAGACTCAAGATTTCCATTTGATCCTGCTGTGAAGTTCTTAACTTCCTATTGTTAATCTTATTTTTACTTTTTTCACTAATCTTATTTTTCTAGTTCTATTCTATTTCAATATAATATCACATGGTTTCATTCTAATATAATATCACACATACCTGCTTAAGAAAATTCTTAATCGGTAGCCACTCTTTTGATACTGTGTTTGTCTTTCTCTTAATTCATAATGACAGTACATTGACTTCCATCATGTCAAAAATTTTTGAAAGCCACATATCTAAGTTTGGATCATTTGAACATTTCCAACTCCTAGCCAGAACCATTCTGACAGCTGTAACTAAATATAATACAATTCTCCAATATTTCTTCATCAATGTTTTCTCTAAACATTTAGTAATATTTAATCATTCTGGTTTTAAAGGTAATGTAGTTTGGAACATTTCTGACATAGTTGCTTATACATCTTCCCAAAATTTTTTGATTTTTAGACATGACTACCACATGTCAAAAAAAGAGACCCCTTTCTAGGTGGCATTTCCAACATTTGTCATTACCAGTCTTATAAATTGTATCCAATTCAACTGGAGTGAAATACCACATATAGAACATTTTGAGTTGATTTTCTTTTAAGTCTTGGGAGACCGTAAATGAATTTGTTTTTTTCCATGAATCTTCCCAATTTACCAAATCTATTTCATGTCCTATGCTTTTGCCCACTTAATCATTGTTTCTTTAATTATCTCCTGTTGTAACTCTGATTGAACTAGTAATTTGTACATCTTAGAGGTCATATGTCTCATATCCCCAAATACTAATTTCTTAAACTCATTATACTGGTAACTTAATTCAAAGCTCTCTGTTTTGTAGTCTTTTAAATCTTTCTGTCAATTGCCTATACAGGAATCAATTACATTTATAACCTAATTATAAGAGTTCTTCTCTAGATTTTAATCGTAGTGTATTTTGTTTATCCTCGTTAAGCAGTAATTTGTAAGTTAACCATTTGTTATCTTCATCAGCTCTTTTCATCTGAAAAGCTTCTTGTGGGGAAATCCAAAGTGGAATTTTAATGAAAGTTTTATTTTTGTAATTGCACCAGACTCTGAGGATTGCTTTTCAAATAAAGTGATTTGTAAAACCTTTATCAGTTTTGTCTTTGTTATACCACATATATGCATGCCATCCATTTCTTATGTCAGCCCCCTCTATTCTCAAAATTCTTGGATTCTTAAGAGTTATCCAATTTGTAACCCAAGTTAAAGCACTTGCATAGAAGTATAATTTCAAGTCTGGAAGGTTACAACCTCCCGGTTTTTTATAATCAGTCAAGTATTTCCATCATATTCTTGGCTTTTTCTTCTCCCACAAAAATTTTGTCAGCTCCTTTCACCACTGTATAAAAGGTTTGTCATTAGTAATAATCAGTAAATTTTGAAATAAAAAATTCATTCTTGGTAAGATTTTTTTTTCAGAATTGCTATTCTTCCCAGTAATGAAAGGTGTAATTTAGAGTGCCTCTCTAAATCCTGTTTTATTTCCCTCCATACTCTTATATAATTATTTTCAAAGAGGTGTGTGTTCCGTTTTGTGATCCAACTTCGTAGATTTTTTTTTCTAAATTTTGAAACCCAATTTGATTTTAAGTTCATTTTCCTCATTATAACTCAATTTTTTTTGTTAAAATCACTGTTTTCTCTTTGTTTATCCTAAATCCTGCCACTTCACTGAATTCTTTCGAAATATTTAATAACTGATCTATACTTTCTATTGGATCTTCTAAATATATAACCAAGTCGTCTGCAAATTGTTAAGTTTGTAAATTTGGTTTTTGATTTTCACTCCCCATATTTCAGAGACTGATCTTATATTTCTATTTAATACCTCTAAAACAATAATAAATAGTAATGGAGAGATAGGACACCCTTGACAGGTTCCTTTCTTGATATCTAAACTTTTTTCTTTTTTCACCATTAATAATTATTTGAACTGCTTGCTGTTGATATATTTCCCTAATCCATCCTAAAAAATTATCTCCAAAATTTATTTTTTCCAGCAGTTTTAACATAAAGTGCCAGTTCACCTTATCAAATGCCTTTTCCGTGTCGAGGAATAACACAGCTAATTTTTTTTCATTATGTCTTTCAAAATATTAAATCATGTTCAAAACAGTGCAAGAAATAATTGTCTTTTTGGTATAAATCCATTTTAGTCATCACGTATTATTTTCTGTAAAACTTTTTTAAGACCCCCAGCCAAGATTGATGTAAAGATTTTATAGTCCATGTTTAATAAAGAAATTGGCCTGTAATTACTTGAGTTGGGTCTTTCCCTTCTTTGGGAATTAGTGTAACTTTAGTGGAAACCCATGAATCTGGAATTCCTTCTTTCTGCATATGATTAAACAACTTTTGGAGAGGAGTCATTAACTCCTCTTCAAAATTTTTATAATATAAGGCTCTAAATTCATCTGGGCCAGGTACTTTGGATGTTTTTAAGTTCTTAAATGCGTATGATACTTCAAAAGGTGTGATGGGAGCTTCCAACATATTTTTTTGTTCTTCAGTAATATGTAATATAGCTTGTTTCTCCAAATATGATAAATACACTTTTCTTTCTGCTGTGGATAGCAATTTTCCTGAGATAAATCTGTACAATAGTTATGGAATGCCTTTTTTATTTTAGTCTGATCTCTGATTCTCTACCCTTATAATGTATTTCTAAGATCTGTTTTCTCTCCCTTTCTTTTCTTAATTTGTATGCTAACCATTTTCCCAGTTTGTTAGCATATTCAAAGCTTTTTATTTGACAATGTAATTTTTGACAAAACCTCTATATTTTTAATTTTCATATACATGTTCTTAGAGAGTAAAGACATATCAATTCTCGACATGGATCTGTGCCTCTCTGAATAAAATGTATAACCTTTTGCATGTCCATGTTTATATCTCCATACATCTATTAAGGAGAAATGGTCCATTAACCGAAAAGAGCTCTTAGGTAACTTCCGCTGATGCTTCTTAATTTCTTTTAAGGATGATCTGTCTTTTTTTGGATTTATAACCCCATTCATATCCCCCAAGATCAATACGTTTTCTTGATTTCTTTCATTGCTATAATTCAGTAATTCTTTTGTGATCTTATCAAAAAATATATCCTTTCCATTAACAGGGGTATATATCCCCACAGCTAAAACTTTATAATCAACAAAATTTATTTCAATTCCTAAGTAATGTCTTTTTGGGTCATTAAGTATAATTTCTGACTCGTATTTGGTATTTACATATATTGTCACTCCTTGTTTCTTTTTACTGTATGCAGTCAAACAAGATTTCCTTAGTGTTGGGTTTCTCAAAAAATGGATATCCCTATCTTGAATTCAGGTTTCCGGTAGACATATTAAATCCAAATTAGATTTCTCTAAATAATGAAACACATGTCTTCTCTTCACTATTGAATTTATTCCTTTTACATTCCATGATAATAATCTCAGTGGCATATCACATCACCTCTAAACAGTTATTCCAAGTCCTCTCCTTCTTTTAGAATATCTTCCTCAATTTCTTGGTCCACGTCCTCTAAGTCGTTCTCAATATTAACTTCTATACTTTTATTAGCAGTATCCTCCACTGGGGCATGTGCTTCACCTCAAACCACTGTTTGTGTCTTGGTCTGACTTCTTGTCTCTGGAGAATTTTCTGTCTCTTTTTTTAGTTTTTCCAAAACAAATCTCACTCTTTCCAAAGATGTGATGTTATATCTTCTCTGCCAGTACATGAAGGATAAGCCTTCCACCTGTTCCATCTGAAGTTGATGTGTTTCTTGAGTAGAAATTGTGTCAAAAACTTATAATTTTGTCTTTGTTTGAGGATCTGCATTAGTATGTCTTTATAGATTTTTACTTCTTTTCCATCTATTTTTAAGATATCTTCGTAACTTTTCTGAAGTATGGCTTCCTCGGTGTTCATTTTAATGAAGGAAATCATCACATCTCTTGGCAATTTTTTTTCTCTAGCAATTCTAGAGTTAAGGTGAAAAATCCTATCTGAATCTGCTTCCAGTTGTGTAATTGGTATATCCACATATTGCGAGAGTTCTGTCAATACTTTAGTATAAATGTCTTCATCCCGTGATTCTGGAACTTCTTTCAATTTAAGACAACTTTCTCTGTTTTTCAGCTCCAGAATCATTACTGCTATTGTTGTCTGGTCCTGAACCTCATTTAACTGCTTAGTGTTGTCTTCTGTATGTTTCAACTTTTCTTGAGTATTTTCCATATCTTTTTTCAGAGTGGTTACTTCTTTATTCAACATATCCATTCTTTCTCCTAAATGATCTAATTCTCTTTTAAAGTCTGCTTTCATCTCAAGTCTTGTATCTTTCAGTTCATGTCTTATCTCTGCTTTAAAACTCTTAAGTTCTTCCAGAATTTCAAAACAGAGTCTGATACTTTTACTTTAGCTGGTTGTTCTACTGGTTGTTCCACTGAAGGTCTTCTACTGGTGTTTGTGTCAATGCTTGAGTAGCCACCAAAGCTGCTTTCCTAGCTCCTACAGACATCTTCAAATAGAACTCTTATAATTAAACCTGAGCGTAACTTCACTTTTACCCACCAGAAGGCCCTATTGAATCAATTTGCTGTAAATAAAGCTCCCTTAATAAATTTCCTTCAATAAGCTTTCCCTTATAGTTACCTCTCTTAAGATTAGTTATTATTTAATCTAATTCAATTCACACATAATATGGATACTATCAAGATACAACAATAATGTTAGCAATATCTACTCACTTTATATCAATTTCTATCAATATAAATATAAATTTCAGTAATCAATATTTAATAACCAGTAATCAGTAAATCAGTAAATGTTAATAGTCAATATCTTTTGCTGAGTAATTGATTAATTTTAACAAAAAAAGGAAAAAATGTAAAATTCAATCAAGTATTTTCTAATTTATTTCCTCTAATGTGTTACTATGGTAGAATCTAGAATTAATTAGAAAAAAAAATTAAAAATCAATTTCACATTTCAAAACCTCAGAATGAATTTAACCTCAAAGGGTTGCCCTTACTGGACAATAAAATTAATTAATTAATTAATTTCTAGCAAAAAGTGTAAAATTTAATCAAATAATTAATTTCACCTTTCGGGACCTCAATATGAATTTAATCTCAAAGGGTTTTCCTTACTAATGTAGTCTCAATGAGAAAAGTATCAGTGTCTTAAATTGTGTAGATACTATGCTTAAATAAATACTTTAAGTAAATACTTTAAGTCTCAATTTTAACTCATTATCAGAATTAAAAAATGGAGAGAAAAAAAGAAAAAAAAAAGAAGAGACAGAGAGATGGGGGGAAAAGGAGGAAAGAAAGAGAGAGAGAAAAACCCTGTTATTAATTATAAATGTCAAAGCATGTAAATATTTTTCCCCTTTCTTCCTTATTCACTGTGTTGTCTATATTCTGTATCATTTCAAAGCTTCTATAACCACTTTCTGTCACCCTCTTTTCATTTCACCACACAGCTGTTCAGTCACTTTCTTTGCCTCCCCCACATCAGTATTGTTTGTTCTTTTCTCCTCCACATTTCAAGATCCGATTTCCAAGATTTGTTTCCGTAATGATATCAGTCTTTTTATTCTCTGTTGTTACAGTTTCTCTGTTTGCTGCACTTTCAGAAGCTCTCCTGCATAACAATCTCAAGAGTTGAATCAAACCAGCACCATACAAGTAAATCACAGTCCACAATTCACAGTCCAGACTGTTCAATCTCAATAAATTTCAATAGAAAAATAAGTATATATATATAAAAAAAAAATCTCCCAGTCTCCTGGTCTCCCTCCATTGTTGTGTTAATGTATTATCCAGTCTATGTCTTGCAAAGATTGTTACAATAAGTCTACTGTTCAATCCAATTCTAGTCTTCTTCTCAATCTTAATTCCAATCTCAACTTTCCACAGTTGTTTGATATTCAATCAGCTATTCAATATTTAATCTCAGTCCACCTCAGTCCAATATTTTTGAACTAAAAAAATCCAGAAAACACTCAAGAGAGAAAAAAAAAGTCCAGTCCAGTTTACTTCAACTTTAACCTACAAGTTTCAATGTCACTTCTAGTCCCGATGTTTGTCTAGTTTTTATTCCACCATCAAAAACTAACTTCAACAGAAATCAGTCCTGTTTACTAAGTATAAGAATGGACTTTTATCAAGTTTAATTCTTGGTAGTCAGCAGTCAGCAGGATATGTCACTGTAGGGTTAGGCCCCTCAAAATTAGAGTAAAGAATGCATTTAAATTCCAAAGCTTACTATTGTCTTGTTATTTGGAAATCCCCAGTGCTGCTCATGCCACGGGTCGGCTGCCTATCGGCGATCGTGGCAGCTCTGCAACCCCATCATTTTCCTTTGTTCTCAATCCTGTCCAAACTTCTGACATTCTTGAGAACTGTACCACGGAATTGGGTCCCCTCCGAGCCCCCTCGGCATCTCTCGTACCAGGGAGATATTGGACCAGCTCTTAGACCAGTTGTTAGTCGATCCAAGCCAGTTAAATCACCGATGGCTGCTGCCCAGCCGGGATCGATCCTGCGGGGCAGCCTGTCACAGCACCATTTTTCTCCATCCCCAAGATCAAGTCTGGACATGAAATTTCTTAATCATTACTCTTGTTTTTTGGTGATATTCCAATTTCTTATCTGGAAAGACCTTCTTCATAGAAGACTTTGATTGTTGTTCTTAAGGCCTGCAGAAGCTAGCCAAACATGATTTTTAAAGCCACAGCTTTAAAGTGCTGGCACAGCATGTCGTGCAGTGCTGGTTTCATGTCCTGCCAAACAATGAGCTTCTGCTTTGAAAGATAGCAGCTGTTTATTTATTTATTATCTTCTGAAGGCTGTTGGTGAAGGGTACAATTCTCTCTCGTAGGAATTCTTGGTAAGTATCCATACAAGCTTCAAAACTCGCTATACAGGGAGACAACATACTGTGGTATATGATTTCCTTGCATTGACATCAAGCTTTTCTGTGAGTCACAAATACTTTGAAGAAGAAGAAGAACCAGTTGTTTACCTGTAAATGTGCTTCTTCATGTGGTCATCTTTGAACTCCCTCAGCCTATCCTTCTCTTTTTATTGTAATAAATGGTTGTAGTTTTAGTTGGTTGCTCAAATTGGACTGGGGAAATATATGAGAGATGAGTCTGTGAAAAGTCATGCAGAAGTGAATGAGTCAGCTGCCAAAATGATCATGCTGTTTTAACTTCCTGTCTGATGGACTGCATATCACTGGGTGATGGATACCACCACCACCCCATTTGTGAGTTCAGAGGTTTTCACTATAAAAAGCACTAATGTAGGTAAGCACCTTGTTCTTAGTAGGTTCAAATTAGTCATTTTCACTCCATCAGAGGAGCTGGTACTTTAACATCAGCAAGAGTCAGATTCCTGTAGAAAACATCCGCCATGTAGCCATGTGAATTTCAACTCATAGCTTTGTCTAGCAATGCAAAGTAGATGTTGAGGCCTCTCCTTCAGCAGAAAGGAGCTCCTTCAAAGGGATGGCAGAAGATAACAAGTTCTTCCTCAGAAGAAATGACACTGTTATTGGGCATCCCAATTAGACTACAATATCCAACCAAAACAAATCTATTTTATGTGCAAATTTTGCTTCTATCTGTAAGGAGTACCATAGCCTGGCCCATAGTACATTGCAGCTGACTTAGACCAATCAAGAGCTGTGAGATTTAGCCATAATTTAAATTTCTTCCTTATATCCTCCTATATCCTCTACCCCGAGATGGGAGCTGCACAGACTTCCATATGTTGTAGAACTGCGGCTCTCATCACCTCCTTCAATTGGCTATGTGGGCTTAGGCAGATGGGATTCGCAGTCCAACCATGTCTGGAGAGCCTCACAGTCCCCATCCATGTTCTAACTTTCTCTAATTTGAGAGTCAAGCTACTGTTTGTATGGTTTGGCTGTTTCTGGGGCTCTGATCACTAATCGTCATTGTGATCTTAATTTATCTTACATGTTTTCAATTTCAGTTTGTTGGGTCTATGGACCATAATAAAGAATTGCTGTTGTTGAGAGTCAAGCAGCTAGCTTTTTGAATCCTCTCCCAGCTGGACTGAAAAACAGTGCAGTGAGTTCAGGCGGGTTTATGCCCTCACAGGAATCCTGTTATATTTCAAGGGATAAAAATGCCATACATTCACAGGACACACAAGCTAACCATCCAGACCAGAAAATCCATGTTTATATTGGGTAGAACATTAATTTTGAGCTGCTGACATCTTTTTTCCACACACACACACACAGACACACAAAGGATAATCATCATGATTTTGTATCCTAAAAATGCTACAATTTCCAACTAAAAAAACAAGGAAAAAACATTTTGTGTAAATCTGAAAATAGACTTCCCCTGCTCATGAAGGAAAACAGCAAATTTTATTTATTTTCAGGAAAACCTAGCATTAATGATACTGTGGGGTAATTTCAACCCTAATAACAATGTAATTTATATTGTGAGAAATATGCGAGAAAAATTTGGTCCAATGAAAGACGAAACACTGCGGTGGTCCTTGCAAGAAAAATTCACACGTTTGGTGCATATCATCTATTGCTGATTTTCTTATCCAAAACCCAATTGCAGAAGCAGTGGGATCAGGGTTACAATTGATTCTGTTAAATGGTGCCATTTAGCTCTTTAGTTAACAGGGCTTCTTCTGGTTCTCAGCCAGTGAAAAAGTTGTCTCTTATCACATTTAATCCAGTATAGAAATATGGTTCTATAGTGTTATCACACTGTAAGAAAGCTAGACTTCCTAGCGTGGATCACACTCCCTATCCAGGTAAATGTCTCCCTTTCTCCCTTATGCCAGTGTTTTCCTGATATACTTGCCAAACGCTGCTGGATTGGGCTTTAGCTCTGAACCTAACTAGCTATTCCTCCATGGTTAGCTCCAACTCTGGTATAATGATGTACTGTGTTAAATTACTCACTCCCAGAAAAAATATGTAATGAATTTTCTCCCTACTGCCAGATTTATTAGAAAACTACACAATTTTCCAAGAGGTCTCATGCAGAGAGAACTTCTCAGGAAGAAGACGGAAGTTCCACTCTGCACGATATTGTGGAGGGAAGAGACAGGTGGCCAAGGATCTGCAGGCTGTAGCTTCCAGTATCCTCAGCTGGCTTCTGCTCTTGCCTGCCCCACCTGACACCAAGATGGTCAGCGTAGAGGCCTTCCAGGATCTTCTCCCAGTTCTGCTCCACTCATTCCTCTCATGACATCAGGAGGTGAATTCTAAGGATGGGTCAGGGGATTCTCCTCATTTTGAACACCCTCAGTTTCTTTCCTTGGCAATTCTAATATTCTTTTCATCTCTAGCTGATCCTAACACTGAAGCTCCTGGATCTCTCTGGGACTAGTTTTAGCAAAGTAAGGCAAACAGGCTGAATGCAAGTTTAACAGCTAAAACCTGTACTAATTATATTTAAAGGAACATTCAAACATACATGCATGCTGTACCTAAGCCCTGACTAACTACAGGAAATTTTCAAGAAGATGAGCAGCTCAGCAGAACCTGCACTTGCCATCTTTAATGAGGAAGAAGACAGAAAGAGAGAGGAAGAAAGGGTCTTTTATATGCTTGCAAACACACCTGGAAGGTTCCCTGGTCACATGGCTTAGATACATCTCCACCATGTGCAACTGAGCAAATGGGGCAAGTTCTAAAGACAGCCTATATAGAGGAGGGGAATGTAGGAAATCCTTACTGCCTAAAGCTCCATGGCTTTATTGGCAATTATTGGCATTGATCCTATGTGTCAGCTGCCATTCAGTGCCAGTCATGGAAACTTTTTAATCAACTAAACATTTGCTGTCTTTGTTACCACTGTTGCTAGCCTGAGCTTGTGGGATATTAAGATATCATTTTGATATCAATAATTTGGCCCTCTGTACCCATTCCTCTCCACGTGCTTGCGAGGCCCCCGGACAAGCACGAACACAGGCGCGGCCGACAATAGCCGAACCATTCAAATCCCGATCTAGGCAGGCCAGCCATTGCCGAATGCAGCTTCAGGAGACCTCAAGGCAAGTACCACATTATGTATGCACGCTACTTACAAAAGATCCCCTGCCCCGCGCAGGCAGCTTGATGAGCGAACTATACAACGCTCAAGCACTCCGTGTTTGCATACCGGCTACTCTATTGACAATCTGGCTGTAACTCAATCATCTAAAGTACTGACCTTTCAGAGGCTTTGTCTCCAGCCCCAAACTCATTGTTTTCCCCAAGTACAGACTAGCCTGCAGACACAATTTTCCCTATAAGAACCCCTGACTTTGAGCGCTTCCTCGGATCGTTTTTGGCTTCCATCCCATCTTGCTGTCGCTTTGTCCAGCGAGCCTTCCCCTCAGCCCCACGTGCTGAGAATCCACACTCCCCAGCTTCTTTGCTTCTAACCGGGCTTCAGGACAGGTACAGTATTTCCCACACCAAACCTCCTCTAAAAATCCCTCTATCCCACTCCTACCTTTATTTCTATAGTTCCTTGTGTGAGTGTGTTGCATACACTTGTGTGATTGTATTTCAATAAAATTATTATTATTTCAACATCTGCCTCATCCTTGACTCGACCTGGCCCCGTAGACATAGGGTTCAGGATCTCGCTACGTTACCCTGCCTCTCGCATTGCCAACTTGTGCTCTGTGCTAATTCCCTCCCCATTGTTTGAGCACATTTAGGTGTCCCTCCCAGGACCCCCAGAAATCAGGGTAACATCTTGTCCACATATTTGTTACTTCTAATTAAATCCAGATTCAGAATTTCTTTCCCTTCATTGCCTTTTAGCCCACCAAGCCCCTGCTCCCATGTACAACAGATCAAAACATTCAAAATACTAACTACACAACTAGAAATGTTTAAAAACAGACTAAAACAAAGCCTTAAAATTGGTTAAAATGTTCTTGTTCTTTAAAATATTTCTATCTTGCCTTGTCTCATGTGATTTCAGGGCAGCAAAAGTAAAATCAAACAGTTTGAAACAATTTAGATTTTAATACCACAATTTAAGCAGACTAGAACACATTAAACAAGTTAACGAGTTCAAACAGCTTAAAATCATATATGTATACATTTTAAACCAATCTGGTTTAATAAAATGCCATGTTTTAACTGATTGGATAATCTCTGATTGTGTTAAAAGTCCCAGTTTATTAAAGTTTTGTAGACATTATGTAAAGTAGGTATTCTTTTTCCTATGGATAAATTATATTAGGAGGCCCCTATAGCTCTTACAGTTGAAATACTGCCAGATTTTGCTTCAGATGTAATCTTTTTCAGAATACTGTATAGCTATAATTGTCAAGGTAGCAGGGCTTCAAAATCAATCATAAGGGGTTTGGCTATAAAAAGTCAGAGAACCTGAGTCACTTATTTCAAAACCATTTCTATTCAGTATCCAATAGCCATTAAAAAAACAACACATAGCATTCAATTTGTGGTGATGGCACACATTTTTAAGTAAGTGCTTTCCCCTTCAAAATAGGTTTATACACTCACAGTTTATACATGTCTATATCCTGTTGTATTTGACTTGTATGAATGTATTCTGATATAAAATACCCCCTTCTTTTCTTTTCTTTTCTTTTCTTTTCTTTTCTTTTCTTTTTGAGAAACAGTCGTCAAAAGCACACAAATGAGCTGTGCAATTTTGCTCAAACAGCCTTTCTGATATGCCTTGTTTATTACATTTTATTGTTTACTTTGGATCTTCACATCTGCAAATTTATGGTTTGGGAGCTAGATGTTTAAAGGATTGCATGTCCCCACCTAAATGGCTATTAAGATCTTCTGATGTCCTTTAAGTCCATTAAGATGGACTGTCCATTAAGATCTTCTTGTGTGGCTCCTTTCTTGGTGGTAAGCCGAGTAATGACCAAGGCATGACTTCCAACTGTCTTGATTTGTCAGGGATGGTCCTGATTAATCTTCTGTCAGCTTTTAAGCAGCTTTTAAGCAGCTTTTAAAACCCCCCAGTTCCTCTCTTTGCCTTCCACTTTCCCCTTGATCCGCAGTTGCTGCAGACTCAGTTGTTTAAAGTACAAAAGTAGTTTGTACTTCATTAACTCAGCAGGGAGAGAGGAGAGGAGGGGGTGTCATTTTGCCCTTAACAGTAGGCTCAGGCAAAAGCAAACAGCAGCAGCCTCTCCTTGCTTGTAGATTCTTCCTCATTAATAACTTTTGCTATCTTGACAGCATTTTGATGCTGCTTGGCCACATGTGTCCCTGTTTTCATCTGTGAAATGTTGGAGGTTTGCTTATCTGAAACTGAACTCAGATACTATATTTGCTGACATAAAAGGCTCACTTTTTCCCCCCAAAAATACTATTTGAAAATGGGGTGCATCTTATACTCCAGTGCGTCTTATAAGCCAGCAAATAGTATTTGCCAGTGTATAAATGGGATGTGTTTTATACATGGGTACATCTTATACGCCGGCAAATACGGTAACTTGATTCCTTCACCAAAATCACTGCTCGAAAGGCTAGTGCTTTGATGTCAAGGATGTGTAATCTCGTAACTTGAGGGCTGAATTAAGTTTCACCCAAGTTATCAGGGGCTGTGTCCTAGGGGTGGACAGGCTCAAAAGCAAAAAGGTATAATCAAAAGCAGCAGCATATTTTAGCATAAAGCTCTTACTATCTATAACTAAGCCCTAGGAAACGCATTTAGACCTTTCAAAATAGGGGGAAGAGCTGAGAAACCCCCAAAGACGATGCCATGGGGAAGAGGCTTGGTTATTTCATAAACCCCAGAAGGGTTACATTCAGCCCCAGAAACTGAATCCCACCCCCAGTTCTATGTCTTTAAACTTCTAGCACTGGTTCCAATTTTCTACCCATTTTATTACGTACAGGCATGAGATTGACAAGTCTGTAATTTGTTAAATATTGGTGTTAATTTGGCCACCTTCCAGTCAATCAGTAAAGAGCCAGATTTCAGAGACAAGTTACATATTTCAGTTAATCGTTAAGCTATTTCACATTTTAATCTTTTAAGAATTGTGGAGTGAATGCCATCTGGCCCCAGCAATGTGTTACTTTTTAATTTGCTCATTAGTTTTACAGTGCCATCCGTCGTTAACTCTGTTTGAACCAATTCTTCAGATGCTCTGCTCGGAAAAACAACAACAAATGCTTAGGACAGAGGTGAGCTCTGTAGTGAAGACAAAGCCAGAAAATCCATTCAGTTTCTCTGCAGTTGTCTTATCCACCTTCAGCATTTTTGCAACAACTTTCTAGCATATTTCCATTCATGTGGTTGGATAGCATTGGGGGGGGGGGCTTTGGAGGCCTTTGGGAGGCAAATCACAACCAAAAGTGAATTCAACTCATGAGTTTATTATATCCTATTTGCCTTGATTAATATTCCATTTGGACATAGGACCTGAAAAAACCTTAAAAAACCAGATCCTTTCTGATCTTGGAAATTAAGTAGGGTAAACCCAGGTTAGTACCTGGATGCAAGATTATCAACAAATAGCAGGTGCTGTAGGCTACATTTCAGGGGAAGGAACTGGGATAACCACGTCTGAGTACTCCTTGCCTAAGAAAACCCTCTGAAATTCATGGGGATTCTCATAAGTTGATAGGTGACTTGAAGGCGCACACCACACCACACCACATTCCTTATAAACAGGAAAGATCAGTTGCAGGAAGCATATAATTCCCTTGTAAATCAGCTTCACTAGCTACGGATTTTTTTCTGAACACAATTCAAAGTGCTGGTTCTGACCCATAAAGCCTTATAGAGCTTAGATCTAGACTATTTTGAAGATTGTATCTCCCTATGTAAACCTGCCAGAATCTTAAGATTCTCTGGAGAGGGCTATCTGTTGGTCCCACTACCACCACCGGCTATTTTAAGTGAGGGCCCTGGAGAGGGCTTTCTCAGTGGCTGCTCCCAGGCTGTAGAACCCCCTCCCATGGGAGGCTAGGCTGGCTCCCTCCCTGCTCTCCTTTCACTGGCAGACCAAGATCCCTTACAGCTAGATCAAGGTGAAGGACATTTTGGGCTGCTCCAGTGCCCACTAGGAGCATTGCAGGGGATTTTCCCTGAGAAGCCTCAATGCCTGCTCTTACCATCAGTCTTTCCCAGGTCATCCTTGAGAGAAGTGACTAGCCGGGTGCCACAGGGTTCTGTCCTGGGCCCAGTGCTGTTCAACATCTTTATCAATGACTTGGATGAAGGAGTAGAGGGGGGAGGGGTTGCTAATACGCCAGAGGACAGGATCAAAATTCAAAATGACATTGACAGATTGGAGAGCTGGGCCAAAGCTAACAAAATGAATTTCAACAGAGAGAAATGTAAGGTCCTACACTTAGGCAGAGAAAATGGAACACACAAATACAGGATGGGGGACACATGGTTGGATAACAGTATATGTGAAAGGGATCTAGGAGTTTTGGTAGATCACAAGCTGAACATGAATCAGCAGTGTGATGCGGCAGCCAAGAAAGCCAATGTGATTCTTGGTTGCATCAATATGTTACCCTGATTTCTGGGGTCTCTTGGGGGGACACCACAATGTGCTCCACATGATGGGGAATGGAAACTAAGCAGAGCATAAGCAATAGCAATGCAAGAGGCAGGGTAACCTAGTGGGGTCTTTTTATCCAGTTTTCACCACTGGGCATTCTTTTTCAGGAGAGCATATAAGGGTCTGGCCTTAGCGGAAAAAGACTCGATAAAGTCTCTTGAAAAATTGAAAGTGCCCAAGAGCGAACGAAGGGAGTGCACATCGGTAGGGCCTGGCAGCTTAGCTACCCTCTGGGCATCGGGGGTGCGACCCTCGGTTCCTAGACAAAGCCCTAGGTATTTGATCTCTGTAGTGCCAATTGCACTTTTTCCTGACTGGCTTTGAAACCTGTGTCTTTGATGATTGCTAAAACTTCGTGGGTGATGTCCCTAGTCTTTTCCTCCGAATCGGAATGTATCAGAATGTCATCCACATAGGACAGGACGTGGGGTCATGAGGCTGGCTGCAGCCTATTCCACATCTGGACCAGGTGGGCATGGCAAATACTGGGACTTGAATGGAAACCCTGAGGCGTTCTTTTGAAGACCTACTGTTGCCCTCTAAACGTGAAGGCAAATTTATACCAGCACGCTTCATGGAATGGAAGGTATTAGCCAGATCCAATACACTGTAGTATTTTGCCCCCGCAGCAATGGCGGACAAGATTTCATTATATTTGGCCATGACCGGGGCTACTAGGGGAGTGACGGCATTTAAGTCTCTAAAATCCACCGTCATTCTCCACGTCTTTCCATCTGCCTTCAGAACGGGCCATAAGGGTGCATTGCAGATGGACTACATAGGGATGACTACGTCCCACTTGACGAGCCCTTCAATGGTCTTCCTCTGCTTCTGTGGGGTATTTGTACTGTTTTTGTGGTGGTGGATCCTTGCCCTCAATTAGCACGCAAGCGCCTTTTACTTTCCCGCATTCTATTTTGTCCTTTATCCACACTTCGGGGAAGCTTGTACCCACAGATCACTAGTTAGACACTGTGCAGGGGCGGGAGCCTTGATGGCTGCACAGTGGTGTACCGCTGAGATTTCAAGGGGGCCTTGGTCTAATTTCCACAAAAACCCATTCGCGTAGTCCACCTTGAGCTTATTGCCCTGGAGGAAGCCGATGCCCAAAAGGCCTTCATCCTCCCCATGATTCTCACAAGCCCAGAAGCAGAACTGGAACGTATCTATAAGGTCAGGGGAATGTCTGTCCAGATCTTGGCTTGGTGTCCCCCCCCCCGCCATATCCAGTCAGACGGATGGTTTCTGGGGTGGGCTCACCATACCTTACTAGCTTAGGGTGTAACATGTTCAGCGCTGCCCCGGAGTCTACAAGAAGAGCGGCAGGGGTTTTGTCCTTTTCGGTCCCGATGCCTGCCTTCACCCAAAATCTTCCCCATCTGTCGGGCCTCAGTCGAGCCCCAACATCTTTAGGGAGATCTTGGGATCGAGGGCACCCCTATTCCAACAGCTTCAAGTTGAGATAGTGCCCTGCCGGAGGAGGACCATTGGTTACGGTGTTTACCGGCTGACCACTTTCCGGCTGCAAGTATTTCTCTAGGGGATCGATGAGCTCTACGGTGGGTTTCCTATCAAACTGGCTCATGTCCAACCCAAGCCTTCTCAGGGCACCCCAGATCTTTACTCTCTCAGCAGAATACCTCTGGGCGGTTGGGTCATGTCCTCTGGACATCTCTCTAGGAGCATTGTTGTCCTTGGCAGGCTTTGGAACCAGGGACTGAGGTACGGAGTTCCCTGCTTTACTGGGCTGACCTCGGGAGTCTTTTGCTTGCCAAGGTTCCTGTCTTCCTCGGTAGTCCTGTCTGGGAGGGGGACGTGAATTCCAGTTCCCCTTGGGGACTGAAGTCGGGGCTGACTTTCTATGCTGGGGGTGGGGCCATAGTTGGAGTATGTCACCTCCTGTACGGGTTCCCAATCCCCAGCCTCTTTTCTGTGTGTCTTCTGGGGGGGTTTCAGGGCTCCAGCGCTGCGGAGCAGGTCAGCGACTCTCCGGAGGTTGTCGTTAAAATCTTCCCAAGGTCTTGTCTCGGGGTTGATGAGCCTCAGGGCCATCTTGGTTTCGTGGTTCAAGCCTCCGTAAAGGAGCGTCTTGAACTCCACGTTGTTAAAGTCCCACCCTCCCCGTGCTATTGGGACTTTTTCTGCCAGTATGGCCAGAAGCTGTTTTCTGGCCACGTAGGCTTCGGGATTCTCTTTGGGACCCTGCTGTTCCGTTACAAACAGGACCCCTGCGCTCTGTCCGGGCCACAGGATCCTGATAACCTCCCTCATCCAGTCGTGTGCCTCTAATCTCACCAACCCTTGGGCGGCCACGGCTGACTCTAGTGTGGGGAGCTCAGAAGGGGACATACGCAACCGGCCCAACTGGGTCAGATCTTGGCCGTTGGCTGTGGGGCGCAAGTGAATTGCAGCATTAAGCCACATGATCCCTGTGTGCTTGTTGAGGGGGCCAAGCTGATCCGCGATTGCTTTTGCCTCTGTGGCTTTCCAGGGGATCCTTGTCTCAATCTCCTGGGTTTCTTGCACTTCCTCCCATCCTCTCCATCTCTAGAAGGGGATACCTTTTTCTTGGTCATACACCGGGTCTCGACTGGGTGAACTGGGGCGCTATTGTCAACCCAGTTCGGATTAAGGGAGTGCGTGGCCACGGCATCATCAGGCAGTGGCTCCCTGATGGCAGCAAGGGGGAAGGAGAGGAGAAACTCTGGGCAGACAGCTGAAATTACTGCCTGGCGGGTCTGGAGCTGTTTCTCCAATTCCTCTACCCGTTGGTGACAAGCCGCATGACTGACTGCTTGCTGCTGCTCCTTAAATTGTTTGGCCATAAACCTGGCAGCAGCTTTAGACTGGGCCAACTCTCCTCTAACGAATCAGCCCTCTCCTTCCAAGTCTGAGCTTGGAGAGTCATTTCACTAAGTTTTTGCAAAGTGGCCTGTGCGACGGATGTGAATGTTAATTTGTCCGCTCACAAGGCTTTGTTCTCGGCTTGAAGCCGGGCAGTTTCTTTACTCAATTCTTCGATCTTGGCTCTGGCCGCAACCAGGGTGCTAGAGGCGTCCCTTGAGGTGAGCCAAAGTCCACATTCTGCCAAGGTGTCCTTGGAAGGCCTAAAAGGGTTCTTCGACTTCCTAGCTTGGAGATAAGCCTCCCTCAAGGTGGCAAAGGGATCTGGTGTTTGAAAGCTAGAGTCTTTCCAGGGACATTTCCCTTTACAGATGACCCACTGCTCCAGTTTCCCTGTAACCTCCTCCTCCTGCATAAGATTTTTGACTTCCATTCTATTTTCCACACTCTCTCTCACTAACACACTCAAACTGAAGTGGGACTGGGACTGTAGTGATGGGAAGGATCACCGAGACCCCTGGGGGATACTAAGGAAACGAACTCTACGGAACTTACTTCAGGAAAGAGGGTTAGGAACCTAACTACAGTCCACCCAAAACATCCCTTTTGCTGGTCTAAGCCCGGCCTTCCACCTCAACAGCTTAGGGCAAAGGGACAAGGATACGATTCAGGGACTAGGAAGATCACCTTGATCCGGGGGGAAAACCTCCACCTAGACTCTGCCTAGCAATGAAGGGGGAGAACGAACTCTAGGGAACTTACAGTGCCACCTGGCCAAGCAGCAGAGGAAGAGGGTGAGGAACCTGACTGAATCATCCCTTACCCAGTTTTTCGGGTGAGGGGCGCCTTCCCTCTACCTTGGGGAAACTTTCTAAAACCCAGATCTAGGTCATACCTAGTTTGTTGCAGTCTGGGACGCAACCGCGATTCTGCTGATTCTGACCGTGTTACTTTGGGGGATCCCCCCTGTGGTAGTGTGTGCCTACACTACCGTGTGTGTGTGTGTGTGTGTGTGTGTGTGTGCATGAGCTGAACCTAGCCTAGCACCCTAACGCTCAGGATTCCAACCCACAATAGTCCCCAAGTTAGGGAGGTGATTCCCGGGACAGCCACGTGTACAGCCCTGCGATTTGCCGCGATTCAGTGCACTGCTAGTGACCACATAAGGGCGGCTACCATACACGGACCAAGACAGAAAGGGGGACAGATTTCCAACCCGACAGAACAGCTCTATAGCTCAAACACACAGATTCCCAGTCACTTATGTTCCTAGCACCCCAGGAATTTGGTTGGCCGTTCCCTATGTCAGCACCAACCTGATCTGAGTGGGTCACAACTTCCACTCAAATTAGGGGTGCAGGGGTTGCCCGCGTTACTCCACCAATCTGTTACCCTGCTTTCTGGGGTCCCTTGGGTGGACACCACAATGTGCTCCATGTGATGGGGAATGGAAACTAGCCAGAGCACAAGCAATAGCAATGCAAGAGGCAGGGTAACCTAGCAGAATCTTTTTACCCAGTTTTTACGGGGTCAGGCCGAGCCAAAACCAAGCAAAATTATCTAATAAATGATTTTATTAAAAATACAGGCTTGCACACGTACGCACTTACGCACTCACTCAAGACCTAGCGAGGAATAAAAAGAGAGGAAATTGGATAGGGGGGCTTTGGAGGGTTACAGCTGGGGAATACTGCACCTGGTCCTGAAGTCCAGAGGTCCGAGACAGCAGTGGAGAGAGAGAGATGAGACTCAGCATGTGGAGGGCTGAAGGGATAGCTCAACGGGCGGAGTGACGGTCTGCTGGGAAGCCAGGAGCGACCCAAAGAGCCGCTCAAAAACCAGGTCTATTTATGGGGGAAAGGGTACCTGGAGGGCTAATCCTTTCCTGGGGAGAACAATAGACAGAGGAGCAAGAACAAAGCTCCAATGTGTCCACGTTCTTTTCATGATTGAATTTGCCGGGGTTGTCAAAGCCTCGGCTGTATGCAAATCGTCCTCGCTCGATGGGCTGTGTGTCAGATGTGTTAATCCCTTCAAGCCCGCCCCTTGGGGCTGAGGATCCTTTTGTATTTGATGTTTTACATGTCTGGCAGTCTCCTGGGGCTACATGACTATGGATTTACTGGTCTGACTGGGTTTTTCCTGTTTTCAGCTGTTTGACCGTGTCTGCCTACATGCTCGTTTGGGGGACCTCTCAAGTACGTGGAGATATTTTTAATATTAAATTGTAGACGCCGGTATAGGGTTATCTACTGCAGTAACAAATAGGAGTATGATGTCTAGATCAAGGGAGGTAATACTACCATTCTATTCTGCATTGATTAGATCTCATTTGGAATACTGTGTCCAGTTCTGGGCATCTCAGTTCAAGAAGGATATCAACAAGCTGAAGCGTGTCCAGAGGAGGGTGACCAAAATGGTGAAGGATCTGGAAGCCATGCCCTATGAAAAGCGGCTTAGGGAGCTGGGGATGTTTAGTGTGCAGAATAAAAGGTTAAGAGCCATGTTTAAATATTTGAAGGGATGTCATGTTGAGGAGGGAGTGGGTTTGTTTTCTGCTGCTGCAGAGACTAGGACAAGGAGCAATGGATTCAAGCTGCAGGAAAAGAGATTCCACCTGAACCTCAGGAAGAACTTCCTGACAGAGCTGTCTGGCTGTGGAATATGCTGCCTCAGAGTGTGGTGGAGTCTCCTTCTTTGGAGGTTTTTAAGCAGAGGCTGGATGGTCATCTGTTGGGAATGCTTTGATGTGTGTTCCTGCATAGGAGGGGGTTGGACTGGATGGCCCCTGTGGTCTCTTCCAACTCTATGATTCTATGATGTCAGGCTCCAAATGACCTACAATGCCATTGGGAAGTGCTTTGGAGCTAGGGCATCCCTAACAGGCATGGCTCATGGTAGAATTGCATCTACTGGCTGTGTTTCCCTGGTTGGACTGCCTTGCAGCTTGAGAAGGGCGTTGATCAACTCAGTAGTTGGACACATGTGGAATTGAGCCATATCAGTGTCTGTTTGCTTCAGCAGCTCCCAGGCATTCTTCCATTCCTCCTGGTATATCAATCTGTGAGGATCATAGCCTCCTGACTGCTGCCTTCCTGTGGGGATCTGGATTGGGCTTCCAGGACCATGCCGTTGCGTGGGGGAAGAAGGAGTTCTGCATCAGCCTCAGCCATTGCTGGGAGTGGAGTTACCGCATTTGTCCCTCCAGGTCCATACAACAGTGCTGTTGTCAGAGCTTTCATCCTTTCCCCCCAGGTAGGTTCTGGGTTCCTGGTGTCATATGACTTTCAGTGCTGAGTGTGGGAGATGGGGTTGCTATTGGCCATTGGTTGAACAAGCTCCCATTTGGAATCCATGTTTTGCTAAGGGAACTTGATGATCCTAGTGGCTCCTGATTCCCTAGACAGGTCTGCCATTCTCCCAATCCAGTCTGAGAAGTGGTCCCAAGTGATTGTTTTCACATCTATGGGACCAAGGCCCAGTTTGATCTGCAAGTTCAAGCCTCCATAAAGGAACAGCTTGAACTCGGTATCAAAGTCAAATGTTCCTAGCACTGGCTGAGCTGCACTTTCCTTGCTAGGATGACCAGCAGCTTTTTCCTGGCCCCAAAAGCCTCTGGATTTTATCTTGAAGCCTAGTGGTCCATGACGGAGAGGGCATTAGATGTCTGCCCTGGCCACTAGAGCTGGAGAATCTCCCTCATCCAGGGGTACATATGTAATGTGGCCAAATCACAGGCAGCTAGTGCAGACTGCAAGTGCAGACAGATCTGCTGGGGAGATACATAGCCAGGCAAGCTGAGTCAGGTTCTGGCCATTGGCAGTGGTGTGTGAGGCACAGCATTTAGCCACACGATCCCTGCCTCTTTATTTAGAGGGCCCAACTGTTCTGAAGTGGCTTTGACCTCCATGGCAGACCAGTGTATCTTCTCTTCTACATTCTGATACTCAGGTCATACCTTGCAGATGATGACTGCCTTGCTTTTTATTGGGTACAGCAGAGCTGGCTCTTCCCAGTCATGGCTGTAGGGTGTCAGTGGGATTGCTTCCCCCGGCAGCAACTCTACTGGAGTTAACTATGCAATCTTTCAATTGCAGACTTCGTGGCTCACAGTTTTGTGCTGCACCTTTGCTTGGCTGGTCAGCTACTGAGTGGCATGCTGTGCCTTTGTGTGCTCCTCTTGCAGGATGGCCAGCCTGCACTGAAGTGCCTGAGTTCAGAATGAGGCTTCCTCTAATTTGGTGCAGGCCTCCTGCACAGTTGACAAAAATGCCATAAATGCTATTTTGCACCTGCAACTGATCCAATTTGTGGGCCTGCCTCTCAGCCCTATGAGTGAATTCCTGGATGGTGCTCATGGCATCACTTAGGGCCATCCAGGATCCCCAAGGCAGTATGGTTTCTTTGGAGGGACCAAAAAGAGACCTGCCCTTACATTGTGTGCAAAAAGCATCACATAGGGTGCTGAATGGGTCTGCTGTTTTAAAGGACCTCTTTCCATGGGTTGCTTCCTTTACTAGCAACCCACTTTTCCAATTTATACATTTTGTTCTGTTCCTTGAACATTTTGGCCTAATTGATTTATTTTCAGAAACGCTGAATTGCAAAAAACACAAAAGTGTTCCTTTAAAACACTCCCATGATGCCTCCGCAGCTTTAAATGCAAAGCTGTTTCCTCTCAAATGTCCCCACAACTAATTAGTGGCTACCAGCCAGGACAATGCCTCAAAACTGGGAAAAGTGGACCAGCCACTCAGTGACAGGGAGACCGCCAAGGTCCTTCGGGGAAAAGCTCTTCATCTGCACTGAGCAGAGCTGCAAGGGGGATCACAAACTCAAAGGAACTTGTCACCGCTTGGCCAAGCAGTAGGGGAGAGAGGTATCTGGATCCTGTCTGAACCCTGCCAATTGAGGCTATTTTTCAGAAGTGAGGGGTGCCTCCTCCAAATCAGGTCAAAGTGCTTAAACCCAACAGTTGATTGTCACCACCTATGATGCACAAACCACTCTTCCTCAGGGAACTACAAAAGCATTCCAGGATTTTTCCCACCCTACCAACTTTCCTCTTCAGGAATTCAGAAGGTACTCTGACCTACGAAAGCAGCCCACAGCCCACACAAAGTGAGGTTATAAGGTTCTGCTTGGTTCACCCTCTGTTGCTAATGTTGTGTGTGTATGTGTTCCTAACTGCAAGTCCCTAACTCTTGGATCTCACACGACAATAGACACAGGGGTAGGGATGTTATCTCAGTTTAATTTGTTACTATAGAGTAAAGGGTGTTGGCACAAAGCATGGGTTTTGAGGCACGAAAATGAGGGATAGATTTTGAGGAATTACCTGATATGAGAGTTTGCAGTTAAAATTCCAGACAAAATCCAGGGACAGAAAACAAACCAATCCACAAAGATACTGGCTAAATTCACAATTTTTCACACAATACACTTTGCAAGGTATATATGAAAAGGTCTTTATGTCAGTTTGTAAAATTGTAAGATATGAATGCAACAAATGAGTTGGTAACATGGGACAAGTGATCAGTTGACCCCTGCTGAACATGAACTAGACAGAATAACTAGAGGTTTGCCTCCAAGAGTGAAGCAGAGACACCTTGGCTAGCTTTGGATACTCTGCATCTTGACTTGGGTTGGGCGGTGGTACTTGCTGCTCTGCTTTAGGAAACACAGTATTTTGGGCAGGCTGTTTTGTGTAGTACATACAGCCCTGACTTCCTTGTTGCATCTGCATCCGTTTCTTGAATCTAAGTCACAGGCCCCTTTGAGGTGAAAGCTACCCCAAAAAATGCACTTAAATATAAATTTTAAAGAAACAGGAAGGAAAGAATTTTTTTTTTAACACTGAACCCCCTGAACCTCAGGTTAATTACTCCTACTATAAATGCTGAAGGGTACAGGTCCAAAGAATCAAACCATTTTAATGGGGCTAACCACAGATATCTCTCCCACCTGACTGATACATACTCTCCAATTGCCCCAATTAATCCTTTATCATCTCTATTTTTCAACTGCTTTCAAAATGTACCAATTTCTTTCTCCTCTTAACCATAGTCCCCCTTTGTCCTCAGCTTACTTCAATTGCTGCAAACCAAGTTCAAAGTGCAAAAGTAGCCTGCACTCAATTAACTTATTGAGGGAAGGAAAAGGACAGGGCAAACTCTTGCTGTCAGGATCAGATTCACACACGACAAATAAACATGCGAAAGCAAAGTTTATTGAAGACCATGACCAGACAACAGGTGTTAATGAATCAGAATAACAAGAATTCCACAACTAGCTAATTATACTATGCAAATTTCCCTCAGATATCATTAGTGCCAGCCTTGTAGGTCAGGCTAACCATGGTTGCTTAGCTACTATTACCTTAAGCTTGGTATGTCTGGAGAGCCAAGGAAAGGAATGCAATAACAGTGAACATCTGCAGCTAGCAAGCCAACTATATGAATCATAGAATCATAGAATCATAGAAATGTAGAGTTGGAAGAGACCACACGGGCCATCCAGTCCAACCCCCTGCCATGCAGGAACACCCTCAAAGCATTCCCAACAGATGGCCATCCAACCTCTGCTTAAAAACCTCCAAGGAAGGAGACTCCACTACACTCCGAGGCAGCATATTCCACTGCCGGACAGCCCTGACCGTCAGGAAGTTCTTCCTGAGGTTCAGGTGGAATCTCTTTTCCTGCAGCTAGAATCCATTGCTCCTTGTCCTGGTCTCTGGAGCAGCAGAAAACAATCCCTCTCCCTCCTCTACATGGCATCCCTTCAAATATTTAAACATAGCTATCATGTCCCCGCTTAACCTTCTCTTTTGCAGGCTAAACATACCCAGCTCTCTAAGTCTATCCTCATAGGGCATGGCTTCCAGGCCCCTCACCACTTTGGTCGCCCTCCTCTGGACCTGCTCCAGCTTGACCATGTCCTTCTTGAATTGGGGTGCCCAGAACTGGAACCAGTATTCAAGATGAGGTCTAACCAAAGCAGAGTAGAGTGGTACCGGTACCTCCCTCGATCTAGACACCATACTCCTATTGATGCAGCCGAGAATTGCGTTGGCTTTCTTGGCTGCCTCATCACACTGCTGACTCATGTTCAGCTTGTGGTCTATTAAGACTCTTAGCTCCCTTTCACACATACTGCTATCCAGCCACGTGTCCCCCATCCTATATTTCTGTATTCCATTTTTAATACCTAAGTGTAGGACCTTACGCTTCTCTCTGTTGAATTTCATTTTGTTAGCCTTGGCCTAACTCTCCAGTCTGTCCAGGTCATTTTGAATTTTGATCCTGTCTTCTGGCGTATTAGCAACCCCTCCCAATTTGGTGTCATCTGCAAATTTGATGAGCATGCCCTCTATTCCTTCATCCAAGTCGTTGATGAAGATGTTGAACAGCACTGGGCCCAGGACAGAACCCTGTGGCACCCGGCTAGTCACTTCTCTCAAGGATGACCTGGGAAAGACTGATGGTAAGAGCAGGCATTGAGGTTTCTCAGGGAAAATCCCCTGCAATGCTCCTAGTGGGCACTGGAGCAGCCCAAAATGTCCTTCACCTTGATCTAGCTGTAAGTGGGAAGACACCTCTAAGACCATAGCACTTTCTGGGTATGGAGGAGGCTCACACCAGACAAAGGTTCAGGAAAAAATCCCCATCACATTGGCAAACTCCACATGAAAATCAGGGTGTGCAAAAACCAAAGGGATGATGATGGCGTTTTGGGAATGCCCTTCCTTCACACCCGTTGTTTCACTGTAGATATGGCAAATAGTTTCTTGTGGCAAGGAGATGATGTCCCCCCATAATTTTGGCCATATATAGATGAGCAACCCTAAATGTACCATGTCTGTTGCGCTCCATTGTCAACAACCCCCTGAACATTGGAATTCCCAGAGGTCCTGATTAAGGACAAGGCAGAATGTGGTCTTAAGAAAAGGATTCCCCCTCCACAACAGCAGTACAGATACCCCCTCAAAGCTGTGGAAAGTATTGGTAAAACCATAGCGGGCTTGAAAAGTGGGATGAAATCATTCCAACGCAATCCATCTACCATGCGCACTTATGCCCCATCCTTAAGACAGATGGAAAGCCCTGGTGTATGACAGTCGATTTCCAAGCCCTCAATGCCACCCCTCCACCAGTTGGCCTCCATGGTAGCCAAATATAGCAAAATTATGTCAGCCGTTGCAGCACAAGCCAAGTATTACAGCATAGTGGACTCGACTAACGCTTCCCACTCCATTAATTTACATAAGGTATCCTAGTATAAGTTTGCGTTCACATTCCATGACTAGCAGTACGTTTTCAAACAGACACTGCAAGGATTTCACCCCAGTCCAAGCATTTGCCATGTCCACATAGTCAAAATGTGGGATAAATTGAAACTGGAATCTTGCACCCATGTCCTCTCCTACATGAACAACATTTTAGTTCACTCCCCAACCAAAGAATAGACCCACAAGATAACTGGGAAAGTCCTAGATCCAATTAGGGACATGGGAATGATCTTTTTTGAATGCTGAAAAAGCATTTGAAAATGCCAGTTGGATATTTATGGTGGAAACGATGAAAATAATCAATCTGGGAAGCAATTATCTCAATTGGATTAAATCAATATATAGAAATCGATATGCACAAATATTAATCAACAGTGAAAAAAAACAGAATGCTTGCCAATTCAAAAAGGGAGAAAACAAGGATGTCCCCTCCAGAAGCAGATCTAGGGTGGAGCAACTGGGACTCATGCCCCAGGCGCCAATGTCAGGGGAGTGCAAAAAAGGGGAACCCCCCCACTTGCCCAATGCCGCCACTTGCCCCCATCACTCATCCCTCCCCCACACCACCAGTTACTCCTCCCCTGCCGATTGCCTCTTCTCCAACTGCTGCTCACCCTCCCCCCCTGCGCTAACCCTTCCCACTGCTGCTGATGGCCCCCTCCCTGCCACCAAATGCCCCTCCACTCATCACTGATCACCTCTTTCCCTGCCACAGATCACCCCACCCCCACTTGCTGCTGCTCACCCTTGGGTGCTGGTGAGCCTCGGTCTGCCACTGGTCCCCTCTCACCACTCCTAGTCATAATAACTTTGGAAGTACTGAACAGAAGGATTAGACAGGACATACAAATTCAAAGAGTGAAAATCAAAAATCAGACTTATAAACTTAGAGCCTTTGCTGATTATCTCATAATAATACCTGAAAATTCTCTCAATAGTATTAATAGATTGTCGCAGGTTTTGCAAGACTTCAGGAAAGTATCTGGATTTAGAATAAATAAGGGGACCAATATAATTACAAAAAACATGTCAAAGAATGAAGAACAGGAACTGTTTAAGAAGTCAAATTTTGCAACTGTCAAAAAACGAAATATTTGGGTATCAACATAACAAAGAGCAACTCTGATTTATTCAACAACAACTATGAAAAAATATGGCTGGAAACAAAAGAGGAGCTCAGGAAATGGGATAAATTGGACCTATCATTATTGAGAAGAATTGCAGCAATTAAAATGAATGTTTTACTGCAAATGAACTTTTTATTCCAGAACTTGCTGGTAACAACAAATGATAAACCCTTTAAAGAATGGGATAGAGACTTGTCAAAGTTCATTTGCAGAGGAAGTCAACCCAAGATAAAATGGTAAATACTAAAAGATACCAAAGAAAGAGAAGGAATGAGTCTCCCTGACTTAAGACTGTCTTACCATGCCAACTGTCTAGAGTAGATTACAGAATGGATAACAGAGATCCAAGATTACTACAACTAGAAGGCGCTACATACATTTTGGTTGGCATACGTATATTTGGTATAACGAAGCTAAAGTAAATAATGATTTCATAGTTCATTACATAAGAAAGGCATTCTTGAGAATCTGATTAAAATACAAAAGGAAATTTTATTCCAGTATCCCACTATGGGTCTCAGTACATGAGGCCTTCTACAAAAGAGAGATATCAAAAACAAATAAATAGAAAGAAATTTGACCATGTAAATACAGTATATGTGATAGTGCATATATAAATAAGTAGAAGGACACACACACACACACACACACACATATATACACACACACAATACACATATATATTTTAAATTAACAGTTTAGAAAATTAACTGTTCCTCCTTGGGTAGGGAAAATGATTAATAAATACACTGACAATATATTATAATTTTAAAGCAAATGGTTTTAATAGAAGTTCAGTTAAGGATTAAATTACATTAAGAAAAAAGACTGAATGTTAACAAAAGTAAGGATAAATAAGTTATTTTGAAGGCAAATGACATGTAGAGAATCACTCAACATCTTACGGTAAGAATTCAGGAGAAAGGAAAGGGCTTTAGGAAAAAACAAGGTGAAGTTGTTACTGTAACTTTACAATAAGAATTTCTAATATTATCAGGTTAATATCATGTTGTTACCAAATAGATATGTTATTTGGATGATATCAAGTAAAAATAGAGAATATTGATATGTCTTGAGTATTAAGGTTAAAAAGATAGAATTGTTACATATAGACCAAGGGTTTTTTCTACTTTACTTATTTACTTTATTTGTAAATTGATGTGGTTTGTAGAGATATTTGTTTGCATTTGTTCATATCAACCTATATTTATAAAATTCGGTCCTCCAACTACAGCATTACGGAAGGGGATCCAAGATGGCGACGAGGCAGCAGCTGCCGTGAAGAGCCCTTTTGAAAATATTTTTCCCTTTGTTTATTCTTTTTATCTGCTGTTGCCTTCTTACTGATTTTGTTTTTACGTACTGCTTTTGATAAGAAGGTTGTACCTTGAGTCACCATATTAAGCCGATTTTTCTCTACGAATGAAGGTGGAGGATTCGTTTTGAGGATTTACAATCTCACTTTCTCTGGAAATTTATACGGGAGGCCTGCATTTTCAATGGGGAGTAAAAAACGAGCCAGATCAAGTCCTGGGGCAGCAAAACATAATAAGGTCTCTAAACAGCTGAAGATTGACGAGCTGCTTATCTGTGAGGAAACTGTGAGTAATTCAAACTCTAATACAAACATAGCGTTTGCAGTTCCTACTGCCAACTGTTTTTCAGCCTTAGACACAGATAATGAGTCTGCTTCTGAGCTTCTGGAAAACCCGGACAATAGTCTGGACTCGCATCAAGTAGGAGTGTCCCCAGTAGTTAATGGGGTAGATGAATCAGTCCCCAAACATTCGTCCACTAATGGAAAGAAACAATTTACTAAGCAACAACTCTATCCCCCAGATTTTATAACAAAACAGTGTCTTTTAACAGCTCACACTGTTATTTCAATCTATGAACGACTAGAATTAATCGTTAAAGAACTTCACTTGGTCAAGCATTCCTTTGATACCTTCATACAGAGTTTTGCAGCACAGGAGGGGAGACCAGCTCAAGGTATCAATACAAGATCAAAAAAAGAGGAAAATTTGAGACACAGTGAAAATACTACAATGAATTATAGGGGCTGCTCAGTAGCAGCTGTAGAGGCTCTGGGGAAGGGTAGTTGCAATAGGATTCTGCAGGCAAATCAAATTACACTACAGATTGCCTTTAATAGAATAAACAATGGTAGATGGGGGTCATTCAAAGCTTCGAAATACTCCTTGAGCCAACTGTTGCATATAATCCTCACCAAGTTGATTTGGCTGCTGTGGAATGGCTTTCTAGTACAGCAGCACACTTGAGAATTATGGCAACATTTGAGCAGCCCATAATTCCCTCCATGTTGTTGAAAATGAGGTCCTTCTTGTCTAGTTTTCAAATAACACCAATGCGCATCTTTCGAGATACAGTCATTACCCCCTTAGTTATCTTCAAGCATAACAGTGGAACGCTTAAGGAGGAAAAGAGTTCCGGTTTGCCAGTCGCTACAGAAATATCCTCCAACATGGTTCCACAGCCTGGTACTGTAAAAATACCTGAGGCCAAGAAGCAGTACATAGATCTAAGGGAATTAACCTTTAATGATGAACAAAAAGATATCGCCAGTAGACTCGAGGACCTCAAGACTATGTTATTTACTATTAAAGACTTAGCTGAACCATTGGTAGACATAGTAGCCACAGATGTATCTATTCAAGAGGAGAATGATCATGTTGGGGACTCCACTGACGCATTATTAGCCATGAACGAGGATGTGTTGATAACCACTATGCCTCTTCAACCTACGGTATCAAAGAGGATTAAAAACACACCCATTCTGTCAAAAGAGCTCTCTACACAGAAAGCCCCGGCTCAGATTAAATCTCCACTGCCTTTGGATTTTGAATCTCAACTACCCTTGGAATCTAAGAGGGCTAACAATATACTCGCTCCATCTGAAGAGCTTTCAGTACAAAAAACTCTTGTCCAAAATGAACCTCCGGATATTTGAGAAGTTACAAACCCTGCAAAACCAGTTTGACAATTACAGTTACTCTCATGGAATGTTACAGGCTGGGCAAATAAATTTTATGATGCAGATTTTGCGACCTACCTACAAAAATTTAAAATTATTTGTCTTCAGGAAACATGGGCTACTGCAGCTAATTTACCATCACTTTATGGATTTCAAGCATTTTCTGTCCCAGCTATTAGAATAAGTTTTAAAGGTCGTGGCAGTGGCGACCTTTCCATACTTGTTTCAGTGGACTTGCAAGCTGAAGTTGAACCACTGGCTAGTTCCAATCCGCATTATATTCAGGCACTTCTTATTAAGAGTAAAAATAGTGGCTCTCTCATTTGTATAAACGTTTACTTTCCTCCTAGTTTATCAAAAAATGTAGGACCCAACAGTATTTGGGATAGCCTATCTGAAACCCTTACAGTTTTAGAGGATAAGTATTCCCCCACAAGGCTTTTGCTCTGTGGAGACTTTAATGCTAGAATTGGGATTGGCCCAAAACAGGTGGTGTCTTCTAACTACGGTCAACATTTCCAAGCTACATCACCCATTAGGGTATCTCAGGCTACTTGTATAAACAAGCCAGGCCTGAGACTTCTAGAAGTTTTGTCTCTGCATCATTTGCAATGTCTCAATGGATCTCAATGCGACACAACACTGGGTACTTATACCTATATTACTAACAGGGGAGCCAGCACAATAGACTATATAGCAGTCTCCGCTAATCTGTTGTCTAATATTTACAGGTTTGAAGTTGACTGCAGGGTCGAGAGTGATCATTTTCCTCTCTTATTGCATTTCCATCTTGAATCATCCTACTTTCCTCAGTTCCCTCAAAATACGAACATAAATGGGATGTATGTAGGGGAAAGGAGAATACGATGGTCAACCAACCTTGGGGCCTCAGTCTCCCATTTATTTGCAAGCCCCACTTTTAAATCTCTTTCCCGGGCCATTCTACACTCAGACTCAGACAGCCTACTTGATTATCATAACATCATTCTGAATCTTAGACCCAATTTGGTTAGTGATAAGTATTTTAATCCCAACAGAACGGCACAAAATGGATGGTTCGATTCTGACTGTAGAGTTGCCCGAAAAGCACTAATAATGTGTTCACGCCAGGTAGCTAGAAATAGGGAGGCTGTCGCTCCCGGCACCCTAGCTTATATGAGAAGATCTTATAAGGCATTTTTAAAGCAAAAAAAAGATACGGATATTAGAACACAATGGAAACAACTGGCCCAAGCTATAACGGAAAAGAACGAGAAGTTGTTCTGGGATGTCATTTCTTCCGGCATGCGTACGGTTAGACCGGTAATAGTCGGACATATTCCATTATCTCAGTGGTTTAACCACTATAATAGGCTTTATGGAGCAACATCTTCAGGTCATCAATACATCCCGGTTATCAAATTTGATGAACTACCATGTTGGCCATCAGTATCAACAGCCGAGTTAAAGAAACTGATTGCATCACTCGCTTTGAACAAGGCTCCAGGAGAAAACATGATGCCCCCAGAAATATTCATACACTTCTCAGAGTGGTGGGCGCCAATACTGGCCAAAGTATTTACACAAATTAACAAAACAGGCAGGATGCCGGAAGGTTGGGAACAGAGTATAGTTGTCCCCATTTATAAGCAGGGTGATAAGCAAGACCCTGGTAACTATCGACCAATTAGTCTTTTGGATATTGATTCCAAGTTATACAGCAAACACCTGTTAAATAAACTAGAGGAGTGGGAATCTATTAACCACATCATTTATCCCGAACAGGCTGGCTTTAGGAGAGGACAGTGTACCGTCGACCATTGCTTGACTCTTTATTTTTTAGCTCAACAAGGAATTTTGGGACCAACCAAACACCTATTTGTTGCCTTTGTCGACTTAGCAGCAGCTTTTGATTCAATTGACAGAAATTTGCTGTGGCATAAACTGAATAACATCAATATAGACAATCACCTACTGCTGCTCATTAAGGAACTTTATTCTAATACATCAGCCAGAATAAGAGTGGGCATCTCTGGCTCACTAACTGACCCAATTCCCACTAATAGGAGAGTCAAACAGGGCTGCTTACTGGCACCAGCACTTTTCAACTTATACTTGAATGATATAATTCCAGCATTATCCGGATCAGAATTTTTTCCGCCTTCTTTAGGGTCAAAGAAGGTTTCCATCCTTTTATATGCTGATGATATGGTTTTAATTTCTTTGACCCGTATAGGTCTGAAAAGGTTGCTGGCTAAGCTCAATGTATACTGTTCCAATGAAATGTTGAACATCAATTATACTAAAACAAAGGTGATGGTATTTGGTAAAAGGCACTCTTCCTTTCAATGGTCTATTAATGGTCAACAAATCGAGCAATGTCGGGAATTTAAGTACCTAGGAATTCATTTTACAGAAAATCTTTCCTGGAAGCCCCACATTGAAGCTATCAGAGCATCTGCTCTGAGATCAATTGGAGCAATCCTTAGATTCTATAATTCCGCAGGGGGTCATCAGATTGTCCCAGCCCTCAAAATTTTTCAGAGTAAAGTTATAGCCCAGATGCTGTATGGTGCCGCAGTTTGGGGATGGGATAGTTCCTTGTTAGCCAAATTGGAAACTATCCAAAATGTTTTTTTTAAAAAAACTATTAAGACTCCCACCTGGCAGCCCTGCGGCGCTGGTCCGAGCTGAGGTTGGTTTGCCTCCGATCAAATTGCGTGTGCATTATACCATGTTTAATTATTGGAGAACCGTAAAAGACTCCGATGTTAGAGTCTTCCCCAAGATTTGTTTTGAACAGTTAATACATTGTAAAACCTGGAGTGAAGGTTTTGATAGACTATTGAAAATGTACCCTATCCTTGGTGATAATTTATATACCCTGAATTCAAAAGAGAAACTTCGCAATTACTTCTTTGATTACGGTGTCCAATTTGACAGACAGGACATTAACCATTCTAAATTTTCAAAATGGTACAAATTATTTAAATTTGATCACCAAAGGGCTGTATACCTGATGAGGCTTACATATCCAAATCTTCGCCAGGCTTTTACAGCCCTCCGATTCCAAACTATGCCCACAGCCATGATTGATGGCAGATACTTGCACGTCCCATTGGCCCTTCGTACATGTATTTGCAGGGCCCCAGAAATAGAGGACCTGCCGCATTATCTGTTTTCTTGTTCTTTGTACGATGAACCAAGAACAAAGTTCTTGGGGGCTATTTTGTCTTCTTTACGTGCAAATACCATATCCGAAAAGATTTTTTACCTGCCGTCCGACACCGATTCGGTGGTAACTCGCAAGGTCTCTCTTTATGCGCTTGCAGCTATGAAAATCAGGCTAGTTTCATCAAGGATATGGCAGTTGACTGTGCTGGGGATGACCTCTACTGATATTCGTTGATTCTATTAATTTTAGCACTAATGTTTATTCTAATATATCTTTTGGATTTATAGTTTTATATTTTATATATTATACAATCCTAAATGTCCATAATTTATTGTACTAGGCATCCATTGTATTTTATATGTTTTTAATAGATCATGTGTTGTAATATTTTAATGTTTTAAATCTACTTTATTTGTATTCGTAATTCTATTATTGATCTTGGTGATATGCATGTAAATGGCCTATGGCTAAAGCATTATATAATAATAATAAATATATATAAAACTCATTATTTTCTTTTCTTTTTCTTTTCTATCAATAAAATATATATATTTTAAAAATGCTACCTTGGAATGGGGACCACCCAGCAAAACACCTTTGCTGAGTTGAAGCGTAGATTGGCAAAAGCCCCTGCCCTAGCTCACCCAGACATGTTGAAGCCATTCTACATTCAATTGGCAACATCAGAGTATAGCATAGGTGGTACCCTCACTCATCGGCAAGCAGGCATGCAGAGGATCATAGTCTATGCCTCGTGTAACCTGAAGCCTCCAGAAATTAAATACAGTCCAGCCAAAAAGATCTGCCTGGACTGTGGAGTCTCACCCACTGGGAGTTCTTTGTTGGAGGTGCAAGAGTAACTGTACAGACCACACACACTCCCCTCAAATATTCCTCCAGGCAAAATCCAGAATGGTTAAGTCTCCAATACATGCACTGCAAAATGGACCCTAGCCCTGGTCAGTTGTGAAGCTGCTGCCCCCTATGACTTGAAAGACACTGGAGAGCAACACAAATGCCTCCTTCCTCCATTCATACACATTCAATGGCCAGCATAGTGGGGAGAACTCATTGGTGAAGGCCAACTACAAGGTTTTTTGTGCTGGTTCTGTGATGGGTTGTTCCCCCCACGTTATGGGCATCCCCAAAACTGGCTACAGAGCCATCTGAGTGGATGACTCCACCCTCCAGGGAATGGTTCAGCCTCACTCCAATAGGAGAAGCAGAGGCTCTTATAGACATCTTGGACAACGATCCACTTGATTGTCCCCTATCCATATATACAGACTCTGATTGGACTGCCAAAGCAGCAACAGTCTGGCTTCCCGTCTGGCTTCCTAATGACTGCAAGACCTCAGAAGGGATGACCACAGCACATTTAGACAAGCAGCTGTGCAAAGCCACCCAAATACAGGATCGGAGAGCCTTCCACATGGCCATCAGAAAAATGCTTCTGAGGTATGCATCTGGGGTAACCAAGGAGATGTCTTCATAAGGAAGCAGCCTTAAAGGATGATCATTTCCCCAAAACCGCAATACCCATGTCACCATTTATGTAAATCCTAAAAAGATTGTCATCATCTCTCTCTTAGATTTAGCCAGCCTCCAGAAGAGAGATCCACAACTGAAAGAGTTAGCCAAGGCAGGCAAGGACTCATTGAGTCAGTACTCAATAGAGGAGAAGGAAGGAATCCTTTAGGCCGTGTACAAACAGGAAAACCCTCATTGGATAATGCCCATGGAAATCAGAGGAGATCTGATCCAGTTTGTCCATGAGCTATGACACAAGGGAAAGTAGGCTACTCTAAAAAGAGTGCAGGAAATGGGTTGGTGGTCCAACATGTATCAGGAAGTAGATCAGTGAGTGGACAACTGCCTCTACTGTGTGATGATTAACGCAGATCCCTCTGGCCCCAAATCCCTGATCCAACACCAATGAATTGAAATCCCCTTGGCATGCACTCAAATAGATTTCTTCAGTCCATTGCCACCCACTCCCTGAGGGAGCAAGTATTGCCTCACCATAATCGACCTTTTCAGTAAATGGATTGAAGTTTTGCTTTGTAAAAACTGCTACCAGGTCACACACTCCCATACTTTGATATAGTTTGATTGGTAAAATATATTAATTGGCACAAATATAAAACATACCCTGCTATGGCTGAATGGCCATGCTGGATAAGAAGAAAAAGCTGGCTGAACATGTGTGTTGCAAATTAGGTCAGAAGAAACCTTCAGGCACAGCCAGGTCATAGTCAGGAAATCACCAGGAAACTCCAGAGACAATAGGCTTGCAGTTAGCAATTCAACCTTTTAGACAATAGTGTCTGGAAGATTCCCACAAGATGGTTGATTGTCTTAACTCTGTTCCCTCTGACCAAGCAAGTCTCTCTTTTGTCTTCACACCTGTCCAACAAGTACTGAAGCCAGAATTTGGAAGTGAAGATAGGTTCTCTGTCAGAAATGATTGTGGAGGGAAGTCCATGGAGTTTCCAGATGTTGCTGATGAAGAGGTCAGCTAATTTCTCAGCAGTTGGTATTTTCTTCCGGGGAATGAAGTGAGATTGTTTGGAAAAATGATCGGTGACAACCCAAATAGTGTGGAAACCATGTGAGGATGGTAGGTTTACAATAAAGTCCCATGAAATAACATCCCAAGGAGAGGACAGAACAGAAAGCGGTTGTAGCAGTCCCTGTGGTTTAGAAGAAGATTTGCAGGTGTTGCAAATTGCACAGTTTTTAGTATATTCTTGGACTTGCTTTGTAAGACCTGGCCATTGGAAAAGTTTTCTGATGGAATGTAGAGTTTTCAGAAATCTGAAGTGTCCAGCAGGTTTGGAATCATGGTATCTTTGCAAAATTTCAAGACAGCAAGGTACATATATTTTGGTTCTGATGAAAGCTAAATTATCAAACCAGATGATTGAGTCTTTGTGTGATTTCACCCAATTTTCAGTTTGGTATGCAGATTTGAGAGAATGCTGGAAAGCAGAATCAAGCAGTGTTGAGGCTGTTTTACGCGCCTTTTGTTGTGCACGGGTAGTCACTTGTAATCCAAAATTGTCTGGAGAAAACAGAGGTTTTTCTGTGGGTCCAGTAGGAGAGGACCGAGGCTCGTAGCAGGGTAATCTTGAAAGAGGATCTGCCAAAGTGTTACTTTTACCAGGTTTGAACACAATCTTGAACCTGAAGTGCTGGAAAAATTCAGCCCAGCATGCTTGTTTAGGGGTAAGTTTTTTGGCGGTTTTTAGTGTTTCAAGATTGTGATGATCAGTCCAGACTTGAAATGGAATGTTAGAGCCTTCAAGGAGGTGTCTCCATGAGGAGAGTGCAAAATGGATGGCCATGGCTTCCTTTTCCCAAATTGGCCAGTTGTGCTGTGTCTCAGAAAAATTTCTGGAAATGGTTTTAGATGGTTGTCTGTGTCGTGCTGCAGGAGGACAGCTCCCATGGTGAAGTCAAAGGCATCGGTTTGAATTATGAATTCTTTGGTAGAGTCAGGAAAGAGGTTCAGAGGTGAATTTCTGTTTGAGAGTGTCACCCAATTTGCCAGATCACCCAATTTGCCCTGAAATTTCACTTATCCAAAAATTTCCTCCCTTTTCCTTTAGTCAGTCTTTTGTGATAATGTGACTGCTTGGATCCTGTGTGTGCATGATTATTAATTCCCACAATAAAACACAATTAAGCTTACTTTTGGATCTCTGGCTGGTTCTTGCCTGCAGAAATACTGGTAAACATAGGTGTAAAAGAACGTGTCAGGTTATCCCCTTCTTGCAGTCCTCCTATTTTGAGCAAATATTCCCCACTGTTCCATGGAGGTATTGGCATTGCAAGTGGACCCCTGAGTCGCTCACGTTTTGGAGTAACAAGATAACACCATGGCCAACACTGCTTGTCTCTTGTTTAGCAATGTTTGAAGCAAGTGGGGAATCATGCAGGAGGTGGACAGTGATCTGGGTGGTCACTTCACTGCAGAAATCACACAGGAAATCTGCAAGGCACTAGGCATCAAGAAGAGGTTCCGCATTGTACACAGACCCCAAAGTTCAGGGCAGATCAAGAGGACAAATTGCACCCTGAAAGAAGCACTGGAAAAGGTAGTGATTGGAATGAGATGCTCCCCATCATTCTTGTGGTCCTGAGAGGAACGCTCCACACGCTGTCATGACCAGGAAGAAAATGTTACTTCTGGAGGCGTTCTGAACAGACACCAGCCTCCCCTCAAATTTAGAGACAGGAGTAATTAATGACAACTGAATATGAACACTCATTCAGGAAGTTTTCAAAATCCACCAACAAGTGACCATGCAATTGGGCAAAAACATGCAGGCCATGAACAAAAGGCTTGGCTGGGTTTACAACCCCCATCAGTGGGAAGAAGGACTGTTAGCAATGCATTGAAGGTTCTCCCAGGACAAGCATGCCTTGTCTGCCAAATGGTTGGGTCTAGTAAAAATTACCAAAAAAATCTTGCCTGCCATCTACCAAGTAGGGATACCACAAAACACGGGGCAGTGGTAAAAATACTTCCATGCAATTCACACAATAAAACACAATTAAGCTTACTTTTGGATCTCTGGCTGGTTCTTCCCTGCAGAAATACTGGTAAACATAGGTGTAAAAGAACTTGTCAGGTTATCCCCCTCTTGCAGTCCTCCTATTTTGAGCTTAAAGATGGAAAGGCAAACCACCAACACAGAATATAAAGCAATCTGAGGAAGAAGAGCCCCTGGCTGCAGTAGCTGCAGTGACAGTGTGGCACATCTCACTGTGCCACAAGACTTTGTCAGAGACACATCTGTCTGAAACCTTCATGGGGTAGGAACCCCTGCGAACAGGCCATGTCTTAGACAAGTTCCCCACATGTACATAGTCTTCTGTTTTGTGTAGTAGCAGCAGCAGCAGTAGTCGTAGTTTAATGATCTATCTTTTAAGTGAAAAGGCGATCAGGGCATCAGACATGGGAAGTTGGGTAAGTTTGATTCCATTCATTCTCTTTATAGTAATTTTCCACAGACCCCCTTCAGGGACAGCCCCTCATGAGAGAATATCCGCTGATCTCCACAATCTTTGAGGCATGGCACACCCCAGGTAAATGCCGATTTTGTAAAATAAACCCAGATTCAGACAATAACAACCCAGATCAAATTTATTTCTTCATGCTCACCATGGATGGGCCAGAAACAGTGTGTACAAGTACGAAATGCATTTAACTGGCCACCGGAGTCAAGGAGATGTTCTGCCAGGACAGTTCTAAAGCAATATCACCAGATTATGTTGAAGTCTCAGTAAGAATACGACTGCCCCCATGGTCAGCAGCTGACCGACCACCTCCATCTTTGGTTCTCATGTGTTCAAAGTGTACATGCATGAATTAATGCTGATTCAGCCCATGATCTCTTTAAAAGAGGTCAGGGTGGGATTATAATCATTAAATACCCCTGCACAATTGTCGGAATGTGCACCCCACTTACCCTCCAGTGAAGCAAGCTGGGCAGAATGGTTGAAATTATGGTTGAGGCCAGATCAGCCTTCCAGAGTAAAGAGAGAGACTGGAAGGATTGGATTGTGCCCGTTGGAGCAGGCGTGTCTTTACTGGACATGGCTAACAGAGAAGTCCTAGCTAACAAGCTGACTTATGTGACAACTGAAATGTCTAACATGGGAGAGTCCACAAGGTAGTCTGCCAAAAGCATGTCTGATATTCATCACTCCATCACTATCCCATTAATCAACTGGGAATTAGCAATGGAGAGAAATTTTCTCCTAGCCACGAGTAACACACATTCCTTACAAAGGAACGTCTCGCTGGCTCTCATGTGCACCCAAATCCACACAGTTAATCTTATGACTATTAGAAACTTAATTCAGCATGCCCATGATGGACATATTCCAAAAGAAATCAGAGAGTTAATGAGGCCAAAACTAATGAGAGAGGAGGTGCAACTGGGGGCGTGGTGGAAACTCATCAATGCAACTTTCATTACATGCTGGAATCAGCTACCACTCTTCACTGCTACTGCTCATACATCCAGCCATTCCCCTTGGGATATAGTCAGTCTCAAAAGACATCTTGTATTCCAAAGACAAAAAGCATTGGGCAACTGTATCAGGTCCCACATGGCAGACAGGTAACGTTGGATGTTGCCAGCGAAGGAAAAATTTAGGTAAGCCCTGCAAACTTACCCTCCTTGTTTGACTCCCCTTAAGGGCATAGACAGACAGTGCTCCTATGAGGTAACCCACAAAACAGAAACAGCAATTGTATAAACGGGAAAGGGATGCATGTGTGTAAGGACAACCTGCCACACCATCACTATAAACAGTTATCAAATACAGGCTATGGTGACCACAATTAATCACTGTTTCTGCAACATCACAACTATCCATGGTTGCAACATTAATTATACAGTTATACTCGCATTCCCATCACTGTACAACTCAGTGATCCCAGTACTGTTTGGACTTAGGCTAGACATACTGCATCATCTCCTTACACACTCTGACTTTAAAGAACAATTACTCAAAGTAAAAGCAGCTGGAGACAAAACTGCTTTGGTCATGTCTCACAATGGTGAAAATATTGCAACTGTCTCCCAAGAGATCACCTCTACCTGGCACCACTCTTGGTGGGAATCCTTCCTTAGATGGTCCCCCAATGTTACAGGAGTCTTCAATGTCATGCTACATCCCATTAGTGTTATTCTGGCCTTCCAAATTCTTCTAGCTGTCAGCTTGTCTGGATTGGGTGATTCGCCATTGATAAATTGGCTAGGGTCACCAAGACTCAGTCTATTATTTCACAACATTTCCAGAGCCCAGAGGGCCCCCTGGACTCCATACAGAATCCCTTAGTTGAGAAGAGTTGGTATCAACAGAGTCAAGAACAGCAGGCCATTCCAAGTGGGTGGACAGAAGCAAGTTCCCTCTGGAAAACTGTACAAGAGTTACCAGAAGGGCCTGAGTAAGGTTGCCCTGGAGCCCAGCTGGAGACAAGAAACCCCACTGGACAGGTCCGTCACGAGTTTCTGAAATCTGTGATGGGCCTGAGCAAGGCCGCCCCGGAACCTGACAGGAATAAGTGGTTGTTCCTGAATCTGGAGCTCCCCTCTCCCAACTGGCACCCTCAATTTCCTTTGGATTCAGCTGCACATTGTCAGTTACAAAAGAGCCCAGGAAACCAGTTGGTTGGTATACCAAGTGCTGTTTGCTTTCTCCGCAGGTCACTGTGTTTTGATTTGTCAGTGTTGGTTTTTCTCTCACAGTGTTGCATACCCATAAGGCACAGAAACACCAATTTTCCATAAAACTTCAGTGCTCCTGCACTGTTTGACCCACAGCTTCAGCTGGGGAGGCCTCAAATCTAACCTCTCTCTAAGTTCCCTCCTTACACACTAGGATCCCCTTCTTGATTCGATTCCAAGGCAACCAATCCAGACCACCAAAAAGCTGTCAGCCCAATCAGCCCCCAAACTAAGGACAGCCTCCATGTGTGAGGAGATCCTAATGAAGTCAAAGACTGCTGACCCACCCTGAGAAGACATCCTGAAAACCCCCAAAGTCAAGGAATGTTGTTTCAACCTCTCACTTGCAAAGGCACTCAGACTATTTTGGACATGGGTGGGGGAAGAATATCTTCCCCACCTGTCTGATGCACAGAAGGACTGCTGAGACCCTGTCTTGGACATGGAAGTGGGGAATCTCTTTTCCACTTGATTATTTGCCTGTATAGTATTTTCCATTTTTGTTGCCACTCTAGTCACTGGAGTGTTGCTTTGAAATTGTTGTTTTGTCTTTATGATATGTTCCTTTAATTGATTTGCACTCCAATTGTTGGAGCAACATTACCCCATTTGTACATTGTATATTGAATAGTGAGATGCCCTTCTCTCTTGCTCTCTCTCTCTCTCTCTCCTTCTCCCCTTTTCTCTCTCTCTATGCTCACACTTTTAATTGGAACCCCAACATCAAATAGCCCTTTTCAGAATTGATGGAAGTGTGACAGTCTCTCATCCTTGCCCTCCTACGTACATGTTTCAACCCATGTCTTCCTCTGTCTTTGGTCACTCAGTTCGATGGTGGGTATACAACTCCATCCCGGAAAAATTAAACTCTGCAGCTTCCCACAGGAGTTCCATTGGGGAGGATTGTTACCACATCTTACACCCGCACCCTGCTGGATAGCAAAATTGGCAAGGAGTATCATCTAATATACAAAAGTCAAAGTTTGTATGTGTCAGGTGAAGACCTCATATGATTGGCTGCCTAAGAAGATTCTATGGAATCCTGGGTTTTGCCGTTTAGGGAGGGGCCTTTAGAATTCTCGGCCAGAGAGCTCTTGGGCCTCAGTCAGCTGAGACTGCCTTGAATAGGCCGGTTGCTATGAAGACAGCAAGGAGGAGGCGAGTGCATTCCCCCAGGAACCCAACCTCTGTATGTTAATAACTCTGAATACAGATTGGATTGGGGAATATGGGGGAAAATTACGGGTACTGGACAAGACAGTTTGGGGAATTAGAGACATAGGATTCTAACAAGTATTATCTATCTACTATATAAAAGTGAATGTTTCCGCGTTTGTCTGTTTGTCCACGTCAGCATATGATTGGCTGTGTGAGGTGAGAAGACCTCATATGATTGGTTGGCTGTGAAGATTCCGTGGAATCCTGGGGTTGGCCGTTTAGGGAGGGGCCTTTAGAATTGTCAGCCAGAGAGCTCTTGGGCCTCAGGCTGGTCGCTATGGAGATGAGGCCTACCGTCAATAAGGCTGCCAGAAAACTTTTGGGAGGCATATGTGAGAAAAATTAAAGCGACATGCACAACATAGTTACCATGTCTTCTCGCCTCACACAGTAGATTGTATGGGTTCCATACGTGAGGAATCTTAAAGTTGAAATTCAAAACAAGAAATGCTTCCAGAAAAATGTAAAGCCATTGCACAAATTCAACAGAAAGCAAAAAAATCAAAAGCCAGTAAATCAACATAGCCAGAGAACACAGATTGAATTGGGAACTATGGGGAAAAGTTACGGGTACTGGAAAAGGTTGGTTGCTAGAGAGATGATGCCTAGCAGCAAGGAGGAGGACAGTGCATTCCTGCAGGAATCCAACCTCTGTATGTTAACAACTACAAATACAGATTGGATTGGGGAATATGGGGACAAGTTACAGGTACTGGAATAGGCCTGTTGCTATGGAAATGAGGCCTAGCAGCAAGGAGAACAGTGTACTCCCTCAGGAACCCAAACTGTGTATGTAAATAACTCTGAATAAAGATTGGATTGGGGAATATGGGGGAAAGTTACAGGTACTGAAATAGGCCTGTTGCTATGGCAACAAGGCCTAGCAGCAAGGAGGAGGACAGTGCATTCCCTCAGGAATCCAACCTCTGAATGTTAACAAAGCTGAATAAAGATTGGATCAGAGAATTTTGGGAAAATTTATAGGTACAGAAATAGGCCAGTTGCTATGGACACGAGGCCTAGCAGCAAGGAGGAGGACAGTGTACTCCCTCAGGAACCCAAATTGTGTATGTAAATAACTCTGAATACCAATTGCATTGGGAAATATGGAGCAAAGTTACAGGATATAGAGAAGATAGTTTAGTGAGTTCTTAAGAGGAAAATAAAAACCCCGGGCAACGGCAGGTAAATATGCTAGTGCGAAAATAAAATCTCTGGCAATGCTGGGCATATACGCTAGTTTCTTATAGAACTTAGACACTTATGACTGGAAAACATACAGTAGCAAGACACTCGCTGGGAAGTGATCTTTCTCTCCTTTCCTCCTTCTCTATGATTTCAGTTTCAACATAATTAATCCTGTTTGCATGTGACCTTCTGCATTTCCTAATTCCACACTAATCTTTAAATAAAAAACATCATTCCTCGACTTCCTCCCTTGATGGATTTTTTTCTGTAGTTGGAAAATTTACCTTGAGTTTCATCAACTAGTTTTGTCAGCCTTTATGAAGCCATGGATTGAAATATATTAAGAAATTGCAGCAAGACATTTATTCATGTGCTAAGATAGCATCATCAATCTCTGTGGCATTTTACAAAGTAAAAAAACCAGAATTATGACTCCTTGTACCCAAAAGATCTTAGGACCATAGTTGATCAAAAGTGGGAGGAAAGAAAGCAGTGTGATGTGGCCATAAGGGAAGAAGATGCTATCCAGCCCTGTTAGATAGAAAAAAATTGGTGAGGAATATAATTTCTTATAAAACTAGACACTTATGGCTGGAAAACGTGCAGTAGCAGGACACTGGTTGTAAGTGTGCGCTAGGTCAGGATGACCTCAGCATGGCCAGGTCATAAGTTCAAGAGGGTTAGAAGGAAACCTCTGACATTAATGGGTTTGGGATGACCTCCAAATACAATAGATGACAATGAAAGGGTTAAGGCTTTAGAACTGCAGTTGCTTAAGTAGAAATATAGAGAAAAATAAGAGAGAGAGCAGATGCGTTCTTTATCTTATCTGAAGGCTTAGGTATGCACTTAGCTATGCAAGGAACTTGGGGAGTTTTAAGTTGGTGTAACCCAGTGAAGGTATTCCCCTGGCACCAAATCCATCATTTTGAAAGCTGTAATCCAAGGACTCTGTAACCTGTCTGTAACCTGTCAACTGCTGATATGTAATCACCTCTCGTACTTGCTTACTATTCTTGTACTTGCCCACTAGAGTGTATAAAAGAGAGTTGGTACTTAGCTCAGGGCCTCAGTCTTTGGAATTCATTCCAATGAGACCCTGCACAGTTAAATAAACTTGTTCTGCTTTCTAATCTGACGGTCTTGGTTCTTGGTGAGCTACAACAACAAAACTGCCCAAGTACATCAGTCAAGCACTCCTGCTGTGTGCATATCCTACAGAGACCTTTCCTCTTTAACTTACCCAACCAAGACATTAAGAGACTGTCATGACTCTCACCAATGGTTTGTCATATAAAGTTAAGACAATCAATCCATTCTGGACCCTTTTGTTTGCTCTGTCAGAAAGCAATTAACACACACCCCTTCAGAATAAGAAATAGGATATAGAAACCCCAGCTCTGGCCCAGGTAATTTGCTGGCACATTGGGTGTCATGCTGCACCCCAGATTCCTGTTCCTCCATGTTGCCCTCAAATTCTTGTTTGAGCCACTCCACTTCAATCTTCTCCTTCAGGACTGGTAAATAACAGCCCTTCCACCCAAAATCTCTCCCTGTCCAACCTTTCTCACCTTTTCCTTCAGTGGCCTTGTACGGTTTGTGAGGTTGCTTGATTTCTTGTGTGTGTGTGCATTTATTAATTTCCAACAAAATACTCTTTTAACTGGAGTCCTCTGTACAGTTAGTACTGGTATATACAGGTGAAAAGATCCTGCCATTACCCTCCTCTTGCAGGTCTCTTCTGAGCTAATAATTCCCAAATTATGAGGAGACACTGGCATTGCTGGTGGACCTCAAAGTCCACCACCTTTTTGGGTAACAATGGAGCAGGAGGGAGAGGAGTGCGATTTTAAGTTCCATCAATAGAAGCACAGTTTCCAAGTCACAAATATTCCACTTTATTCTGCACAAGACTAACCTCTTTTGAAATACTGTGACCCAGTACCAAACTTTTAAGAAGGATGTCAATGAACTGGAAGATACTCAGAATAAACCAGTGAAGATAGTCAAGGGAGTAGAAAATATGTAAGGAAAGTTTAAAAGGATATGGATTTGTTTAGTCTGGGGAGGAGAAAACTGAGGGGATGAGGGGGTGATAGTACCGTTCAAATAACTATACAGATGCTACACAGATGATGAAAAATATTTTGCTGCTCCAGAGTCCAGAGCTAGGTCTAATGGACTTACATGTGGCTGAACATTAGGAAAAACGTCCCGATGTTCAGTTCAACAATGGTACCAGTTACCTAAAGTGCTGGCAGGCTTTCCCTTGATGGAGGTTTTCACAGAAAGTGGGCAGCCATCTATATTAGAGTGCTGCACTTTTGAATCAAGAGACTAAGCTAGATAAGGTAAAAAAATATTATACTATAGCATTTTTAGAAAAGGTGAAGTGAAGTGAAGAAAGATAAGTGTTTGTCATAGCACATGATTTTCCTCATATTCCTTTCTTCCATTCAATATGGTTTGTTTTGTGATTTGCCATTGAAAGGTAAACGTGGGCTTAATTTGCAAACATGCTTCTCTGAGGAAATCTCACTGTGAGAAGGAAAATAGCTTTATTATAAGGAACATGAATTCCCTTTAATTAAGGGTCTAACTTGATCCTAGGACACTTTCTAGCTCTTGAGTCCTTAAGGCAAAAAAAGAAAAAAAAAAGAACTGTTTTGCACAGAGACAAGAGTAAATGGATTCAGGTACTAATACTCCCCAAATGTTATACAGTATACAGTTATACAGTTGCCAAGGTTTCTTAATGAAAGGACAATACTTGATCAAGTTGACAATACAGTTATTATGTATGTTGTAAGGCCCTGCTTTGGAGGTCCCTGATATTTGTATGGTTTGGATGGGCACCATACCTAATTGGCATCATATGTAATTGGCAACACATTTTATTGGCTCTGATATCAAATTCAAGCCCGAGAGGTGACGGAGAGGTCAAACCGAGCGAGGGAAAGAATTTGACTGTAAATGTGAGAAAGATAGGTCAACTCAAAACTTCCTCCAGGTAAGACTGATTCATTTGTCAGGCAAATACACACCATTCCTGTGGATAATAGGCTTAAATAGAAGCTGGAATTTTCCAGGGAATCCAACTGTGAGGAGCCCACCAGGACACTGATTGACAAATATCCATGCCTTGTACACCTGGATTCCTTCCTCTTTCCTCACAGCACCCACAATAGACAGCTATTACAACATCCATCATGTCTTTGTCAATCAAAGCACTAAGCCCATCAACAGGCAAAAGACCCATTGTCCACAACAGGTCCCCTTTGCCTTGCATCTGGAAACTTCACTGCCACAGGCTGTTTTCAGGGTACAAATACCCCTGATTTTAGGATACCCACTGCAGTCTCTCGAAGGTCTACCCGTCACTCTGTCCGTCTGGCTCCTGAATGAGAACTGTCCTTAGGTCCTACCTAAGCTAAAACACATTTCTGCTCTTCACTACTCTTCTGGACTGGTAATTATAAATCCCCCAACCCCTCAGCCTCTCTATAATTTTTCCTCCCTTTTTCTTTCAGTTAGCTCTTGTGTGAATGTGTGATTCTGTGCATCTTGTGTGCATGCATGAGTGAATTCCCCTCCATAAAACACATTTTTAGCTTACTTCTGGATCTCTGGCTCGTTCTTTTCCTGCATGTGCCCGTAAACACTGGTAGGAAAGATCTCACTGCCCTCCTCTCGCAGCCTCCTGATTTTGAGCTAATTAATTCCCTACTTTCTCAAGGAAGTATTTGGCATTGCAGAGTGGCCCTTGTGGTACCTACATTTTGGGGTAACAATGTCAACTGAGAATTAAGTCCTTGTGTGTAGGACTACAATTTGTGTGTGTGTAGCACAGGCAGATCCTCACTGTTACAGTGCTATTATTCCACTTTCAACATCCTATGGAATGAATCTTGGGGTTTGCAGTTTAGGGAGGAGCATTTAGAATTCTCAGCCAGAGAGCTCTTTGGCCTCAGGAAACTACACCCCAGAATTCCACAGGATGTTGAAATTGGAATAATAGCACTGTAACAGTGTAATGTGGAAAGGCCCTGAATGTCCACGGAGAACCTTGGCATATGTTTGAAGAGCTTTAAGGCCTTCTCTGTAATTATAGCTTGGACTGGCATCTGAAAACAGAAAAAAGAAATATGTAATTGATTTAATGATGTGAGATTATTTCTTTTTGCTTGATTGGTCTATCAATTTATATTTCCATATGGGTAAAAATAATATTTCTGAGGCAATAACTGTTGCTCAACAAAACCACCATCTCTGTTTTTTATCTAGTTCCTACATGAGCATCATAGCAGAGCATTCCCTCAACACGTTATCTCAGAAGATGCCGCATTTGAGATTGCCTTTGCCATCTGCATTTTTTCTGTTATGAATGTATACACACACACACTAACACACTTGTAACCCATTGAATTTATTAATGGTGCTTTCTAGAATCCAATTTCTAGTGGATTAAGCAACAAACTTGCACCCTTAAGTAGTGTAGAATTCAAGGGCTTGAGCAAATTTCTCTTTGACAGTTCTTTCATGAGAAAATAGGAAAAAGAAGAGAGGAAAGACTCTAATGCTTGTCAAGTACCATGAAGATTTTTATGTTCCTCATTTGTAGGTTTAAGGTGAGAACAAGTCTTCTAACTCCCACTGGGAGCCAGGGGTGGGGGGAAGACGTCATCTCCAAACAGAAATGTAGGCACCCAAGGCTTTATGCTCATTTGCCTGAATAAGGCAAATTACAAACTTCTTTGTTTCCCTTTGAAGTCTTAATGACAAATGAGTGGGAAACAGTAGCAATTAGCAAGACTGGTGTCTGGGATGCAAGAGAACAGCTAAGTATTTTTTCCCCCTGTTGCATAATTAAAAGCCCTTGGTAGATTAAAAGGCATGACTAGAATTTGCATTACTGGGACAAGAGTGCCTAACTGACAAACCCTTCCCAGACCCAAGTCTGAACCTCTGAATAAACAGAGAGCTCTGATGCAAGAATAGCTTTACCCCTCTCCTTTGATATCCATGGCGCATGTGTGTGATTATTCTTTTCTCTCTGTCTCTCTGTTACTCATCAACTTGGGATGGGATGAGGGGAAGAGAAAAATCACCATTCAATCAGCTACGATCTTTCGTTCTGATAAGACAGGTCAAGGCAGGGCAGCAACTGAGTAGAGAGTAATATATAGAAAGCTATCTCAGTGGTAAGAGTATGTGCTTTGCAGACAAGGTTCAGTTCCTCAGCATCCACTGTTAAAAGGTATCAGGTATCAGGTGACAGGAAAGGCTTTGCTCTATCACCCTGAAGACCCACTGCCAGTCAGGCCATTTCCACACTAGTCTGTTAGAGTACTATTATTCCACTTTCAACATCCTATGGAATCGTAGGGTTTGTAGTTTAGGGAAGGGCCTCAGATATGATAACCCTGGTGGTGGACAAATGATCTAAACCAGTGTAAAGGGAGGGATTCTGGGAGACTAGAGTTGGAATCCCTGTTGAGCCATGGAAACCCAGTGGGTGACCTTGGGCAAGTCACACTCTCTCAGCTTCAGAGGACAGCAACAGCAAACCCCCTCTGAACAGATCTTGCCAAGAAAACCTCATGTTAGGGTGACTGCAGAGTCACTAAAAGTTGGAAAGTTATACTCTGTGAGAGCCCCCAGATTCCTGGTCATTGTACTGTCCTTGGATTCCCAATTTGAGCCAAACTTCTCTTCAACCTTCTTCATCTAGAATGGTAACTATCACCCACTTCATCCCAAAATCCCCTTGCTATCCAACCTTTTCTCCTTTCCCTCCGTTAGCCTTGAATGGTTGTGAAACTGCTTGAATCTTGTGTGTGTTTGTGATTTCCCCCAATAAAACAGTCTTTTGACCTCCAGCTGGTGTCTCCAGTTAGTACCAGTACATTCAGGTGAAAAGATCCCAGAGTTACACTTCCTCTCGCAGGCCTCTAGTTTGAACATAGTTACCTACTTTTTCATGGAGGCATTGGCATTATGGGGTGGACCCCTGAGTCACCCACATTTTGGGGTAAGATAGCCATGTTAGTCTCTTGCAAATGGAGTCAGCAAAAGTTGAAGTTGACAGCAGTTAAATACAACAGACAAATGTCTACAAGCAGATTGAGTCTGCAAAAGTAAGAAAAAACAACTCAAATGGCTCAAGCAACTGTGACAAACCCTACACATGTTAGGAAAGGAAGCCCATTAGCTGAGCATTTAGTGCCCTTCTGGAGGCTAGAAAGAGAGAGGTAAGCAATTTTGTGATTATGCTGATACATCAAGATGATTTACAATTGAGTGACTGTGGACTTTAACTTGAAGAGATTAGTAAGATAACAGTTTTATTAAATGGTTGTTAAGATCAAATTAGGCTCCTTCTTGGTGGCAGGATTGTAAATCAATCTTCCTGGGCAATTATTGATGTCATTTCTGTGAAACGTAATTGCCTGCAATAGACAAAAGAGTTATAAAGGAATGCCATACATCCCCTGCCTATCGCAGACTTTTCTACTTTCCTCTTATTAAGCTCAAGCAAGAGGGTAAGGTGCATAAGATTAAATGATGTCAATGAAAGGAAGATACCAAAAACCTATAGCTTCCAAAGTACACCTTGAGAAAGCCCAAGGGTTTTGGAAAACCAATTTCTCAGCAGGAGATCTACACAGATCTCATTCACATTTATTTTGGTATCTATGAGAACATATACTATACACTGTAATAATGCTGTTAAACAGATATTTCTCTTTGTAGATCAGAGGTCAGCAACTGTGGCTTCTCTGTGATCGTTCGACTACAACTTCTACAATCTTTCACCTGGCCAGGGCTGATAGGAGTCACAGTCCAATCGCACTGGGAGGATCACAGTTGCCCACTGTCATTCACATATAGTGCTGGACAGATTCACATTTATTAGCCCTCTGTAGCCCTTTACAAATGTATAAATAGTTCTGTATTCTGTAGAGCGGCTTGATTTGCTATTAAAGCAATTTAACATGGCCTGATTTTAACATTCTGGTTTAAGTTACTGATTTAAGTCACGTCAGTTATTTTGAAATGTGCACATTTCCTGAAGAAGTATCTAGGCTAACTGTTTTTTTAGCATCTAGGCTAACTGGTTTTATTCCTGGGCTAATTAGCCCAGGCACAAAATCCAAACCCTTTCACCCTGCAGCTAACCACATAGAGTTTTTTTTTTGTTACTTTAGTACCATACAGAATTATATTATAACATTATTATATTGTTATATTATTAAAGATAACATAAGAGCCATGGTGAGCCAGATTAAAAACCTCTCTGATCCATCATTCTCTAGTGGCTAAGTCATCCCCCATGGGAAGCCCTCAAGCAGGACATGAATGCAACTGCACTCTCCATCTCACACTCCCCTGCAACTGATGCACTGTCACACACTGTCTGATACTGGACGTGATATATAGTCATCTTGACTAGTAGTCAATGATGATCTATCCTTCATTGATTTATTGAGTCTCTTTTAAAGTCATCTAAGTTGAAGCCTACCTCCTGTGGCAGTGAGTCCCATAGCTTAACTGTGCACTGTGTGAAAGAGTCCTTCCTTTGGTCAGTACTGAGTCTCCCATCATTCAGTTCCAGTGTGTGACCTCGGGTGCAAGTATTATGAGAGAAGGAGAAATGTTTCTCCATACCTAGTTGCTGCACACTATGTATATTTTAAATGTCTATCTTTCCTTACTCACCTCTTTCCTAATCTAAACCAGCCATTCTCAATGGGTTTTTGGTCATGGCCCCCTTAGGAGCTCTTCCCAGGTTCCAGGGTTGTATCTCCTGTCAAATGGAGATACAAAAGGAACAGATAGACAGAAAATCATTTCTTATTGAACACCAAGAAAACTTGGTCATTCTGACAAACTGGACAAAACTGGACAAAACTTTTTTAAAGAATGTATGGAAGTATGAAATTAAACATCTTTCAGACCTAATGTGATCCTTAAACTTGGTGCTTTTCTGCAAGCTTTGTGATATTGAGCTCAAAATTAGACAGTAACAATCAGAGGTCGCCTCTTGTTGTCATATCAATTCTGTTCTTGGATGTTGTCAAAGAAACAGTCAAATGTGTATTGGAAAGATATTATAAACAGAAAGGAAACTACTGTTCCAATTAAGATTGCTGCTTGGGCATTTCATTGGTTCAGTTACCAAGGCCCCATAAATCTTTGGGACTTTTCTTCTCACAGTTTCTGTCTGTGAACACCTTCAAATGTGTCAGAGTCCCCTTGGGGGCCATATGGCCCCCACTGAAAATGACTGATCCACATAACCCCAAGCCCTGTTACTTTTCCTTGTAGGGTAGTAGTTTCCCTAGTGTTCACACTAATTTTCTTCATGTGTTCCTTCCCAGATCAGACTGGTGTGCAGGTTTTCTAAAGCACTGGAAAACTCTGTTCTCGTGGAGACAGTGCTAGGATGCTTGTCTGCACCAGCTTTCTCCAGGTGTGTTGGACTACAGTTCCAATCCCCACATGCCATCAGACTATCTGGGTTTATGGGAATTCTAGTACAGTACTTTTGGAGGGCACTAGGTTGGGGAAGAGCTACACTTCTTCTGCCTTAGAGGGAGGCATTTTCTATCTTCACCCTGAGGGAAACTAAGGACTCTTGCAACCAACAAAGAAATATGTCCACAGAACAAACATGCAAGATTTCTCCCATGCAGTGCACAGCACAGAGGAGGATTTTTATACCTGAACAGCTCTGCAGGGAGGGGCTGAACAAGTGAAATGCAAATACACTGATTAAGATATAGGATTCTTGTGGGTTTTTCAGGCTTTGAGACCGTGTTCTGGTTGTATTTTCTCCTGACGTTTCGCCTGCATCTGTGGCTGGCATCTTCAGAGGCATCTTCCTCTGAAGATGCCAGCCACAGATGCAGGCAAAACGTCAGGAGAAAATAAAACCAGAACATGGTCTCAAAGCCCGAAAAACCCACAAGAACCAATGGATTCTGGCCGTGAAAGCCTTAAGATATAGGACTTTGCCTGCAGCTTTTTTCCCGGAAACATCCAGTTATTGCTAAAAAGCACCTTGAGCTTGCAAACAATTTTTAGGTTTAGTTCATATTGCAGCATTCTTCTGCTGGCTGGTGGTTACATGGAGGGGAAAAAATAAGACACTTGCAGTTTGTTTGTCTCACATTACCTGTATTGCTTCAACGTGGTGTGTGAGGGTGTTTTGCTTATCTGACCCACAACTGCCTACTTTGCCCATACCTGCCACCAATGTGAGGATCTCCACCTGTCCCACTGTTATGGCATCAAATGGAGGAACATTTTGACTGTCTCCATGGTTCCTGTGCAGTACTTTATACATCTAATCTTCCCATGGACACCATCGTCCTTGAATAACTGCTTCCACCACAGACACCATGAGTTTGAACTCTAGCTTTCCAGTGCCATGTATGTAGCACTCTGGGGGACAAGTGTGTAATATGACAATGATTATTAAACAGAAGCTGAACATAACACCAAGGACTGCTTTTAATACAATTTAATTCTGACTGACCCTAACTCACACCAACTCATTACTTTCTCTCATATTCCTAACACGGACACTTATATCCCCCACTCATATCCTAACTCTTGCCCTTTTCACACGCCAGTCCTGTTGCGAAATGGCCTCGGGAGTGTAGTGAGATTGCAAGGACCGTTCCACATGACGTCCTTACAATCGCGCGACACTCCTGAGGCCATTAGGTGGTGATCACGCATTATATCATTTTTGGCTCGTTGCTGAAAATGATGCGCGATTGCACATCCCTCCCATTCCCGACACACACTTACCTTGTGTGCAGAGGCATTGTGCTTCATCCCCCAGCACAGCCTGGGAAAGTACCTGGGTGCACTGCGGAAAGAAGGAGTGGAGCACTCATGCTTCCATCCGGCCAGCACGGAGCTGGTGCGCAGGGGAAGTGGGGGGAACGTGAGTGCCTCCCGGACAAGGCTTTTTGCGCGATCCCCACATGACGACAGCAGCACCAGGTAAGGTGCAAAAGGGCCTCTATGTGTTTTAAATCTTTTTATTAAAATTCACTTTCAAATTTATCCAAATCCGTTTCAAACATATTCCAAACGAACAATTCAAAAGACAAGGAAATAAATTAAAGTGTAAAGTAAATTTAACACAAAAAATACTTATTTACCATTTTACATTCCATAACAACAACTTTACATTTATACTTAAACAACTTAAATTTCTCTCTTTTCCTTTCTTTTAATTGTCCTTTAATATATAAACTTGTTTATCTAGATCAATTCAATCTCCGATCTCTCCATTTTAATCATTATATATATATATATATATATATATATATATATATATATATATATAAAAAAAACCCTTCCCTTATTTTCTTTTCCCTATACTAGTTGGTTCTTCCATAGATTTTCCAGTCCAACAATAACTTAAACATACCCTCAAGTTACTCCACTTCCTTCTAACATTCTTCGAATTCACTAAATTTCACTATTTCCTTCCTTAAGTCCTCCTAGCCTCTATATTCCCATTTCCTCATACTGAATCCTTCTCCCCTTCTTCCATTTTAAACTTATAGATCTAATCATTTCCTACATAGACCAAAGTTTTAACACACGCTTCACTATTACCTTATTCCCTTAATAGCCATCGTCCCCCATTTAGTTTCCAATATGGGGATGATCAGATCCCATTCTTCATCTATCCTTTCTTTTGATTTTTGTGACAGTGCTGCCGTTAATTTTTCCATTTCCATTATTTCATATATTTTTAATAACCAATCCTCTACTTCGGGAGATTCCTCTTTTTTCCATCTGCTAGCATAGCATATTCTCGCCACAACTATCATATAAGTTAATATCTTTTGATGTGATTGCTTTTTTAATGGTCCTACACGCTCGTACATATTTAATAAGTATACCTCTGGAAGTAACGGAAAATTCTTTTGAATAATATTCATTATATTATTATGTATTGATATCCAAAATTTCTTCGCTTTTATACACGTCCACCAAAGGTGGAAAAGAGTTCCTTTCTGATCACATTTCCAGCACTTGGTTTTATCAGTTTTACTCATTTTTGCGACTTGTACCGGCGTGTAGTACCACCTATAAAAAATCTTAAAATAATTTTCTTTTAAGGCTACACTCTTCCATGTTTTATTTATTAAAGACCAAGATCTTTCCCAACATTCCAGCTGTATTGGCCTTCCTATATTCTGAGCCCATCTTAACAAATTCTCCTTTATTATCTCTTTTTCAAATTCTAAGTTTAACAGAATTGCACATAACTTTGCTATAAGGTGATCCACTCCTGGTTTAAATAGTTTATCCAACTCATTTTCTTTACTTTCTAACCCAACCGTTTTTTGATCTAACTTAAATTTTTCCGCTATCTGTCTTTGCAATAACCAGTGGGTAGAGAGTCCACAATCCACTAATTCTTCTTTCGTTTCTAACAAAAGTTCACCCCCCTGTGACTTCACTATATCTTTATAAGAAATCCATCTATTTATTTGCTGCTTCTCTCTCCTGTAAAAAGCCTCATGAGGAGACACCCACAATGGGAGTCTCCTATATATCTTCCTCTTATACAACAACCATACTTTATGTATTGATTTCCTAATAAAATGATTATTGAATTCCCTATTTATTCGAACCTTCTCATACCAGAGATATGAGTGCCAGCCAAAGGGCAAATCTGCACCTTCCAAAGCTAGCAATCTCTCGTCATCCAATCTAACCCAAGCAGTCACCCAGTCCAAACAACATGCATGGTAATATAGCCTCAACTCCGGTGTTCCTAAACCTCCTCTTTCTTTAGCATCTGTTAGATTACACCACTTTATTCGGGGTTTTCTGCCATTCCAAATAAATTTGGAAAGATCGCTTCTCCATTGCTTAAAAACCCCGTCATTGGTTATAATAGGTAGATTTTGGAATAAAAAAATTAGTCTTGGCAAGATGTTCATCGTAACTGTTGCAATTCTTCCGAACAACAATATATCCAGGGTTGTCCACCTCCTTGAATCCTCTTTGACCGACTGCCAAATTTTCTTATAATTATTATCATATAAATCCGTATTATGTTTAGTCAAATATATTCCGAATTATTTTATTTTTTTCTCTATTTTAAATTGGGATTCCCTCTCCAGCTCACTTTCCTCTTGTTTATTCATATTCTTAGTTAATATAGATGTTTTATCTGAATTTATTTTAAAACCTGACACTGTCCCATAATCCTGTAAGATCTTTTTTAACCGTTTTATACTTTGTCCCGGATTATCTAATATGATTACCAGATCATCCACAAATGCCCTAAGTTTGAAGATCTGATTCTTTATTTGTACTCCCCTTATTTCCGTATCTTGTCTTATTTGAATATTTAAGATTTCAATCATTATTATAAAGATCAATGGGGATAATGGGCATCCCTGTCTCGTCCCTTTCATAATATTAATTTTAGATGTTTTTTCTCCATTTACCATAATATTTGCTGACTGATCTTTATAGATCATACCAATCCACTTCAAAAAATTGTCACCTATTTTTATCTTCTTTAAAGTTTCCTCAATGAAACTCCATTTAATGTTATCAAAAGCCTTCTCCGCATCGAGAAATATCATTCCTAGCTTTTTCTCATTATGCTTTTGATAATATTCTATTATATTCAAGACAATTCTCATGTTATTCTTAATAGATCTTCCCGGGAGAAAGCCACATTGATCTTCATGAATCCACTCTTTTAATACTTTTTTTAACCTTTCTGCCAAAATGATCACAAATATCTTATAATCTGTGTTTAGTAAAGCAATCGGCCTGTAGTTCTTAACATCACGGTGGTCCTTACCTTCCTTGGGAATTAGACTTATCATAGTCTCTCCCCAAGTGCTCGGACGTTCCCCCTTCTCTAACTCTTTTATCACATTATGCATGGGTTCCACCAACACATCTTGAAAGATTTTATAATAATGAGATGTTAATCCATCAGGTCCCTGGGCTTTTCCCAATTTTAATTTCTGGATTGCATTTATAATCTCCATTCTAGTGATGGGTTTATTTAACTCTAACTTCGATTCCTCTCTGATTTGTGGTATTTCAACTTTTCCCAAATATTTCTTAATGATTCTGTCCAAATCAAAATGTTCCTCTTCTTCATAAAGTGTCTGATAATATCTATAGAATGTTAGTTTTATTTTATCTTGTTGTCTACACATTTCATTTCCATCCTTAATTTCCAAGATTGTCCTTTTCTCTCTTTCTTTCTTAAGTTTATAAGCCAGCCATTTTCTGGTTTTATTAGAATGTTCATAATATCTTTGCTTTATATATTAAAATTTCCTTTCCAAATCAATTGTATTCTGCATAGTAATTTGTTTTTGTAGTACCTTCAATTCATATTTTGCCCTATCATTTCGGGGGTTTATCTTAAGTTCATCTTCCTTTTCCTTGATTTGTCCCATAATTTTATTTTGGAATTCTTTCCGTTTCTTACTTTTATATATCTCTTGTTCTATCAAAATCCCTCTTACTACCGCTTTTCCAGCCTCCCATACCACACTTTCTGATAATCCCTTTCCTGAATTCTCCTTAAAATAATACTCTAATCCTGTTCTTACCTTATTTACAACCTTTTCATCTCTTAATAAATCTTCTTTTAATATCCAACGATATTCTCGTTTCCTTTCTTTAAATGTCAATGTTAGGGGGCTATGATCAGACCATATCCTGGGCAGAGTTTCCATTTTCTGAATACTCTTTGCTAATGTTTTGGATACCAGGATCATATCTATCCTAGACCAAGATCTACATATTTCTGGATAAATATGTAAACTCCTGAGTATTCCCATAAAGATAACGCCATGCATCCAAAAGAGCAATATTTTCCATAAGATCAAAAAAGGTTTTAGGTAATTTCCTTTGTACCACTTTCTTTTCCGTTCTCCTATCCTGTTCGGGGTCTATTACCCTATTCCAATCACTCATTATCATAACTTTCTCATAATCATATTCTTCAATCACTTTCAACAATCTACCAAAATATCCTGATTTATTTTGTTGCGGTCCATATACCCCTACACATAAGATTTTCCCTTGCACTGTTTCCACTTCTACCCCTACAAATAATCCACCTTCATCTTTAAAGACTTCTTCAGATTTAAATTTTTCATTTACATAGATTGTAACTCCTTTCTTTTTCTTATTACACACCGATGAACATTCAGAACCTAATTTTTTATTCTTCAAATAAATAACATCTTTATCTCTTATATGCGTTTCTTGGAGGCAGATTACATCTGCTTTTAACTTTTCTAGGTAATGAAATATTCTTTTCCTTTTAATAGGTGCATTTAAATCTCACACATTCCAAGAAAATATTTTCATATTCCCCCTTTTTCCTTTAATTTATTTCTTGATCTGTTTCTAATTCTGAATCCTCGTCTTCCTCTTCTTCGTCCTCTTCCTGTCCTTCGTCCTGAATGTCCTCGTCCTCTCCGTCTGTCCCTGTCAAATCCTTACAATATAATTCCTTATCATCTGTCTTCTTATCCCAAATTGTCTTCTCCTCTAGCTCTTTTCTTTGTTCTTTCTTCTCTCTCTCTCTCTCTCGTCCAGTGCCTTTTCCCTTTATTGTTTCCTTATCTGTTTTTCTTGAAGTTTGATTTTTTTCCCTTTATTGTATCCTTATCTATATCCTTTTCAGGTTCTACTGGTTCTAATCTACTTTCTGCTTCCTTAATATTTAATTCCTCTTCGTAAAGTTTCATTAAGGTTTGCGCTTTTTGGGTGGAGTTTAACACATATCTCCTCTGTGCAAACGTGAAGGTCACTCCTTCACCTTTACACCACCTATATCTAATTCCATGCCTCTTCAACGGCTGTATCAAGAAGCCATATTCCTTCCTCTTTTTTAAAACCTGAGAAGGCACGTCTTTAAAGATCTGTAACTCCTTTCCCTCTATCACTAATTTATTCATATAACTTTCTCGCACTACTAACTCCTTTACCCTTTCTCTAAGAAAATATACAACAATATCCCTAGGGACCTTCCTGCAAAAGGGCCTCTAATTGACATCCACCCTTGTGTGTGTATGTGCCTTTAAGTCACCTGCTGACTTATGGTGACCCCATGAATTTCACAGAGTTTTTGTACACAAAGAATACTTAGCGGTGGTTTTGCCAGTTCCTTCCTCTGAAATATAGTCTACAGTACCTTTCAGAAAACCCTTCAAACAGTCACCCAATCACCAGTCACTCCCACTATTGCACATTTTCACCCCTTTCTATTAGATCCTTCTTGTTGCTGTTGAGTGCTTTCAAGTTGTTTCTCACTTATGATGACCCCAAGACAAAATTACCATGAGCTGTGCTTGAAAAGATTTGCCCTCCTCTGAGGCTGAGAGAGTGTGAGTTGTCCAAGGACATCCAGTGGGTTTTCATGACAGAGCAGGAATTCCAACGCTGGTCATAGTCCAACTCTCTAACCACTACATTTACTGGCTCACCTAACAGATCATTGTTGTTGTTCTTGTGTGCCTTCAAGTCATTTCAGATTTGTGGCAAACCTAAGGTAAACCCATCACAGGGTTGTCAGTGCGGGGAGGGGGGAGCTGAAGGTGTGTGACATGCCCAAGGTCACCCAGTGGGCTTCCACGGCCAAGTGGCAAGCTGAACTGAGTGAGGAATTAAACTCAAACCATGACACCATGCTGGCAGTCTAACATTACATATACTCTACATGGCATTATTACATATACTCTACATGACATTCTTAATCATACTGTGTCTTAATTTCCCTAATAAACAGGCAACATTTTTTATATAAGTCCAGAACATCACATGGTGCAATTCTGCAAAATGGCGTAGAACAACATCACAGTGAAACAAAGCAGCTACTATAAGATGCAGCACAAGTCCTGGTTTGCTGGCCATGTTGGTATAGGGGATCTAAAGAACTGTGGTCCAAACAAGTAATTTTTACGAGCTCTAACTGAAGCATCTGATGCTCATCTAGCTGGCCACTAGATCCTTTGATATTTCTGGATTTGCTTTAGTTCCATTGGTAATTGCCAGCAACTTTAATGCACGCATAGGTTCATCTAACCAAGATATTGCTAGGGCTTTAGGAGGCCCAACTGAGTTGTAGGAAGGCTTGGAAATTCGAAAGTCTAAAGATAAAGAAGATCAATGATTCTGGCCTCATTTTTTTTACTTTACTGACAAAACTAAATCTAGCTTTAATAAATGGTTCCCATCTTGATAGTTCCAAGGGAGAGTTCGCTTTTGTAAACAAACTTAGAGCAAGTACAGTTGACTATGTGTTAATTTCACATGAGCATCGATCCTTGTTCCTTTCTTTTACAGTTGACCAGCCACTTAGATTTTCCTTGCAGTGGTTTAACAGTACTTCTACAAATACTGCTCACCACCTTAATTCTGAACAAGCCCAATTAACCTCTGAGAAAAGGATCAAATGGAATCCCCTGTTGCAATCAGAATTGCAACAGAGGTTTTACTCTGAGGAATTTCTGAAATTAAGAAAAGACCTGATCCAAGTATCCAGTGTTGAGTCTGCAAATCAGCTGTACACACAATTAACAAACTCCCTCAGACTCTTTTTTTTTAAAAAAAGGTACCCCATTCAGAAAATCATCAAACCAAAAGTGATAATGCTTGGTTTGATAAAGACTGCAGGAATCTAAAAAGGCAAAAGGGGAAAAGCCATCAAATTATACCGATCCACTAACTCCTCTGAAATTCCCTCACACTTTTATGATCTTCTTAAAAAATATAAAAGATCAATTAGTGAGAAAAAAGGGATATACTACAAGGAACAGTGGAAGGAACTAACCTAGCACTCCTGCAAAAGAATCCATCGAAATTCTGGGATACAATTGCAAGGCTCGAGAAAAGGTCATCTCCAATTTTAGAAGAGACTATTTCTAAAAACAACAGGGAAAGCTATTTTGGAAAGATATTTAATGATTCAGACCATCTTAAGATTATTCCCCAGGACTATACTGGATCTAGATGGGAACATAGTTGGAAAATATTTCTATAGGTAGGGCTCACTCATTAATACTAAGACTAAAGCACTTGGTGAAGATGGCCTCCCATCAGACTTTTATATTGCATTTTCTGACTGGTGGGCTCCGATTTTTGCTTCATTATTTTCTTTAATTAATAATGCAGGAGTTACACCACCTAATTGGTCATCTGCTATTGTAGTTCCAATCCACAAAAAGGGTCCTAGAAACAATCCAGGAAATTATAGGCCCATTAATCTCTTGGATGTTTCTGGGAAAATTTATGCCAGGTCTCTTCTAGATACATTGGAGGATTGGGTGGAAGAGCATGCATTGCTAGCCCCAGAACAGGCTGGCTTCCATTCAGGCAGGTCAACTCTGGATAATAGTTTTATGTTGAAATATGTTATTGATAAATATTTGGCAGGAATTGTAAAGCATATTTTTGTGGCATTCATTGATTTGAAGGCTGCTTTCGACTCTATTTCATGGGAACGTCTTTGGGTTAAATTACAAACTATGGGTATTGATAAGAATCTTATAATCTTATAATATAATATCCCTTTACTCAAATACATCCTTGAAAGTCAGAGTTGATGGCACACACCTTTCAGACTCGATACCTGTCTCTAAAGGAGTAAGACAAGGGTGTCTGCTTGCTCCCCTTCTTTTCAACTTATTTATAAATGATGTAGTTGAGTTCTTAAAAGGTGACCAATTTTTCCCAGTTAAAATTGGAAACAGGAAATATTCGGTCCTATTGTATGCAGATGATGCTATTCTGATTTCCTATACTCAAGTAGGCCTGCGTAGATTGTTGAATCAGTTTAATTTATACTGTAAGAATGAACAACTTTCCATCAACCATCAAAAAACAAAGTGATGGTATTTGGTACATCCAAAAAAATTTATAACTGGCTACTTGATGGGAATAAATTGGAACAAGTCCCCTCCTTTAAATATCTTGGTGTGGTCTTCCACTGGACTGCTAAATGGTCCTCACAGGTTCAATCAATTACCTTGTTAGCTGAAAGAACATTAAATGGTTTATTAAGATTCTATCGCGCAAAAGGGGGCAATATGATTCAACCAATTTAAGAACTCTATAGGTTCAGAGTCCTGCCAAAACTGCTGTTTGGAGCACCACTGTGGGCTCTGGCCAATTTAGATATATTAGAGAGAGCACAAAATAAATTTCTGCGCAGACTTGTGGCAATTCCCACTTCCATAAAATTAGCATTGCTCTGTGCAGAGTGAGATGTAATGCCAATTAAAACAGAGGCTCTTAGATTAGCCCTCCTTTTTTGGTTAAAAATTATTTTTAAGCAGGTATCTGAGCTCCTTCTGATGTCTTTTGAAGAGCCTGGTCCAAATTCATGGATGCATAAAATGCAATTGGTTGTCATGAATTTGGGGTTCTCTGTTCCTTTTTTCCTGACTCAAGGGTATGACAAAGCAAAATTACTTATACTTCAAAGACTCAAGGATATAGCGATGCAATCCCAGATGACTGAGATTAAGTCCTGCCAATCTAATACATTTTTTGTTTCCTTCACTCCACTGAACTCATCCCTTCCTCATTATCTGGTTGATCTTCCAACTTTTAAAATGAAGTTAGCCTTTCTGCATGCTAGATTGAATGTTCTCCCACTGACAATTCGGATGGGCAGGCACCAGAATATTCCTATGAAGGACAGAGTATGTGTTTGCAGCTCTGTTTCAAAAGAAGATTTATTTCATGTTCTGCTTGAGTGCCCTATTTATAATGATCTTAGGAGCAAGTATATTTTTCCTTTATTAAAGTCTTTTAAGGGAAATTCCTGCTTTGTGAAGGTTTGTTTTCTGCTATCTGATACTGTGAAATATGTGTCTTTTAGAACATCTAAATTTCTTGTCAGGGTCTTACAATTACGTGCTATAAAGAAGAAAGAGGGGTATGGAAAGTGATTTATCTATTGTTGATTATATATTACATGTAAATTGGCTGGATTATCCTTTCTCATTTTATTTCATTTTATTTTTATTTTTGTGCAATGGCTGGCTGCTAAAATGCAATAAACTTGACTTGACTTGACTTGACTTGATACTTCTGGAGTCTTCTAGTCTCAATTGCATCACAAGCCCTAATGTTTTTCCAGTGGTCTTATTAATTAGTAATTATATCAGTTTCTATCCTTTCCTTTTGCTGCCATCAAAGAAATAAGAGTGTATTTAACAATTTAACAATGGTTAAAAGCAATCAAAAGCCGTAAAACAAGGTGTGTGTGCCAATAAAAATCACAAGGCCCTCAATGCCTGAAAATAGGTCATCTGTTAAAGCAAGTGTCGGCGAATTGTGGCCTTCCAGGTCTTCCATCTTCCATCATCCATCACCATTGGCTGTCTAGGGCTAATGGGAACTAAATTTTGTATCAATCAGTCAATCAGTCAATCAATCTGATTATCTAGGGTCATAGACCAAATAAAAATATGTTTAAAAAGTTGTTATAGAATAATAATGTCTTGATCAAGGGAGCTAATAGTACCACTCTATTCTGCTTTGGTCAGACCTCATCTGGAATACTGTGTCCAATTCTGGGCACCTCATTTCAAAAAGGATATTGACAAGCTGGAGCATGTCTAGAGGAAAGTGACCAAAATGGTGAAGGGTCTGGAAGCCACGCTGTATGAGGTGCGTCTTAGGGAGCTGGGGATGTTTAGCCTGCAGAAGAGAAGGTTAAGAAGAGACATGATAGCCATGTTCAAATATTTGAAGGGATGTCATGTTGAGGAGGGAGCAGGCTTGTTTTCCGCTGCTGTAGAGACTAGGACAAGGAGCAATGGATTCAAGCTGCAGGAAAGGAGATTCCACCTGAACCTCAGGAAGAACTTCCTGACGGTCAGAGCTGTTCAGCAGTGGAACAGGCTGCCTTGGAGTGTGGTGGAGGTTTTTAAGCAGAGGCTGGATGGCCATCTGTTGGGAGTACTTTGATATGTGTTCCTGCATAGCAGGGGGTTGGACTGGATGACCCCTGTGGTCTCTTCCAACTCTATGATTCTATGAATTATAGTACACAGTTATAGTTACAGCTGAAATTCATATATCATACATGCATACATTAAGTACAAGTGCACTAAATCCATTGCATATCGCTCCTTGGTCTTTTGGCTAAGATCAAGTGTAGTACTAATTTTTGTGAAGCAGCTTGAGTGCCATTTTGCGGGAAAAGAGAGTGTATAATTTGTATAGAAGAGTGATAGTTGGCAGATGGAGCCCGTCATGCTTTCTTGTTGATGTTCTTGTGCCTTCAAATTGTTTCCAACTTGTGGTAACCCTAAGGTGAACCTATCACAGGGTTTTCCTGGCAAGATTTATTCACTGCCTTCCTCTGAGGCTGAAACAACATGACTTGTCCATGGAATGAGTTTCCATGGCTGAGGGGCTTTGGAATGCTGGCCTGGAGTTTTAGTCCACACTCTGGCTCTCTCTACATTCTTCCTGACTATTAAAGGCTGAGGACCTATAATCACCTCTGTCTGAGTATAACTGGGGCCAAGCCAAGGCATTTTGCTGCCAAAGTCAGAGCATGCTAGTTGGGAAGTATGGCAGCTACAGTCCAATACATCTGCAGATCACCCTGCTGGAGAAAGCTGAGCATGATTGTTTTAATGAGTATCTATAAGAAGGAAGTGACTTTTGCAACAGACCAAACAGGAGCTGGAGATTAAAGGCAGGAAATGGGTGATGAACTGATAAGAGTGAGACAGGAGAGCCACTGGGATAGGGCGCACCAATTTTAAATGACTCCTGAGTTCTGATGACAGAGTCTCTCCCAAGTCTTGGAAGTATCAATGTGTTGTTAACACAGCGACTGATCTAATGTGGAGCATGTTTGCACTGTAAATACCAAACGGACCAAACATTAACCGCACTGTTCCTGTCTTGGATAATCCATGCCATATAAAGAGCATTGCCCAGTGTGTATTTCAACACCAGGAGTAGCAAATCATTTATTTCTTTATTTATCTTAAAGCCATGCAAGGAAGGTGTTGTGTATCAGCATTAGTTTCTTCACAGAAGAGCGGAGTTTGGGAAAGTTAATTTATATGGATGAACTCTTAAATTTTGGAAGTTGCAGGCATTGTAGTCTAAAAAAGTAACTTTTCCATGCTCTATTTCAGCATTAGTGAGGAAAACCAACATCTATAGTTAAGAGTACTGCACATCCTCTGAAAGAGAGATATATACATGCAATGTTAGAATCTTAATTTTTGAAAAAGTATGTTTTAAAAATTATTTTCCATAAATTGCTCTAGACTGTGTGTGTATCTGTGTGTGTGTTTCTGCTTATCTGTCCTTTGTGGCTCTACTCCAAAGATCAAATCTTGCCCATACACCAAATCCTCTTCCATCTCCTTCCTACCTGCTCCCATTTTTCTCTGTTACCTTGTTCCAACTCTCTTCCTCATAATCTTTTTCAATATTTCCCTACCCATGACTGCTGCTCCTTGAACTTCACCATGTTTGCTGTTGTGTGCCTTCAAGTTGCTTCTTACTTATGGTGACTCTAAGGTGAACCTATCATGAGTTTTTTTGGGGGGGGCTGAGAGTATGTGACCTGCCCAAAGTTACCCAGTGGATTTTCATGTCTGAATGCAGACTCGAACCCTCGTCTCCATGGTCTATAGTTCAACCACTACATCCCAAAGTGTCCTGCTTGTCTGCTCTTTCTCCCTTGAAACAACTTGTAGCTGGAACACCCTTCAGAATGAACATCTACATCATCTGTGGGGAAGTGTGCCTTCCAGATGTTTTGGGCAACAACTCCCATAAAGCCTACCCAGCATACTCAAAGCATTTCAATGGACACAGTTCCACACTCCAGATGTAGGTGATGCCATTCGCATGCAGATTTCACACAGAAGATAATGGCTACTTGGCCTATTAACCATGATGGCTATGTATTATCTCCAGTATTAGAAAGTGTATACTTCTATGTACCAGTTGTTGGGAAACATGAGTGAGAGAATGCTCTAGTGCTCATATTCCTCTTGTGGGCTTCTCGTAGGGACTAATTGGAGTCCAATTGCTGCTTTTGAGTCTAATTTTGAAATAAAAATGGAGTCATAAATCAAATAAGTAGGCATCTGGTGGTCACTTTGGGAACCTGTGGTTGCCTATAGTTTCTACACAGTTACTCAGAAGGCACTTTCATGTAGCAACATTTTGGAACTTCTAAAACATTAGAAGAGCTTGTAATTCCTGCTCTGAGCAGGAGAAACCCCATGCCATTGGGTGCCTTCAGGAGGTGCGCAGTCAAGATACCTCAGTTCCTTTCTGACCGCCTACATAGCACGATGGGAAACTCTTTGGAGAAGATGTGGGAACTACATGGCCCTGCCCTGCACATATTGTTGGACTGCAGCTCCCAGCATTCTTCATTTCGGGATGCTGGAAATTGCAGTCCGACAGCATTTTGCAGGCTCCATGATTCTCAGCCTTGTTCTAGAGTTTTTGAGACATTTCTCTCCACATAATGCCTGCTCAATATATATTTTACCTCCATTTTCATAGGTCTTGTTTCATTACTTAAATCTCTCATGTCCTTCAATCCCTCCTCAAAAATGTACCTGCTCCACTTGGTCTTTGGTTCTCCTCCTGGCTGTAACAACTGTTTTGGCTCAGATTTGTCTCTCTGTGTCCTTCCCTCTGGGGGAGCCAGTGTGGCGTAGGGGTTTGAGCATTGGATGATGACCCTGGAGGCCAGGATTCGATTCCCTGCTTGGCCATGGAAATCGATGAGGTGACCTTGGGCGTGTCACATACTCTCAGGCCCAGAAAAGCCCATGATAGGTTCACTTGAGGGTCTCCATAAGTCAGAAATGACTTGAAGGCTCAACAACAATTTTCTTCCCTCTTCCTCTGTTCTTTTCTACAATCGTCAGTCTTAGACTGTAAGCTCCTTGGAGGTGAGGATCTATTTTGCTCATGTAACCCCCGGAAGCACTAATGATGGGTTATACGCTGATGATGAGTTATAAATTTGTAAGCTACTTTGAAGATCCATGCATCTAACAAAGCATGGAGTTAAATCTTAAAAACACACACACACGCTCCATTGTAGCAGCACTAGTCAGATATGTGATATTTGGTTATCGTTTTCCCAGTTTGCACTGTAACTCCTCGCAAACCCATTTCAGTCACAGAAGATGATAGTACACAAAAACAGCTAGTTTAATTTGTTTCAGGCTTAAGGCACCAGACCTATTGTGCTAAATGAGTCTGAAAAAACAAGTATTCCAGGAGGCTTAGCTATGTTAGTCTGCCAGAACAAGCAGCATTCCAGGTGTTAATTAGCTCACCAGTAGCTGGATGTTTGTATTACCAACTCTATCGCTTGGTGAATGTCACTATAATCATTTCACGGACAGACCAGCCTTAATTGTCAAGTTCTGTAATGTTTTGCATTTCCTTTTCTTTCAGCAGCACTGCTTACAGTCCTGCCCATATTCCACAACAATACCAACACTTTAGGTATCTGATGAAGTTAAAACTCTGCTTCCAAACCTCCATCTGTGTTTATTAATCCTCCTTTGTCCCACTTTTACTGCTGCTTTTATGATGGTCCAGTTTCTCTCTCCTCCTCCCACTTTCCCCCTCCTCCTGGCTTACTTCAATTGGTGCAAACTGAGTTCAAAATGCAGAAATAGTTTGCGCTTCCCTTCCTAGGATACTAGGAAGGGAAGAAGACAGAAGAGGGCAAAATATTCCCTTTCTTGTAGACCCAAGCAAAAGGAAACTGCTTGCAGCCCCTCTTAGCTTGTCTGTTGTTGTTCATAACTTTTGCCATTTTGACCACACTCTGACACAACTCAGCCACACACAAACTCCTTTTCATTTGTCAAATGTTGGAGGTTACATGGTTCCACAGTAACATCGTATGATAAATTTGTTAGCCTAGTATGTGTATGTGTATGTATGTGTAAAAAAATAACAGTCTTTACGACTCAACAGATTTCTTGCAGGAGATTGTGGGATTTTGTTTTGTTAATTTTTTGGCAGACTAGAGGCCCCTGCAACAGAAAGATGGAATACTGTCTTATTTTAGCATATGAACTGTAAAGTGAAACCAAATGGCCATGACACGAAAACGGTGCATGGGATAAGCGTATGTACCTGAAAAGTACCAGATCCCACCTGATCTTGGAAGCTAAGCAGAGTCAGTCCTGAGTAGCACTTGGATGGGAGACCACCAACAAACACCAGGTAAAATAGGCTGCATTTCAGAGGAAGGAACTGGCAAAACTATATCTGAATATTCCTTGTCTAATGAAATTAATGTGGTCATCATAAGTCAACAGGCTCTTGAAGACACATACATACCCATGTGATAGCCCTATGGTACCTCTACAATGCTTCCCCCCCCCTTTTTTTTTTGGAAATCATTTTATAGTTGCAGCCACAAGATACACAAACCAATCTCTTCCCCTAGGTACAGGCTGTTGTTTTTTAATGAGCCAAAAAGCTTTGGATGTACTGTATTATAAAGTCATGGCAGCCTGCAATTTGCTGGCGCCTCAGTTCATGCTTTGCTGCTTGGACAAACTGCAAGGAATAAAAAAAGAGAACAAGTTGAACCAATCAAAGACCTTTTGAGGGGGCAGATAAATTAATTAGGCTCTTAATGCTTCTTGGAAGCATTCAGGTTTAATCATTACCTATTTCCCCCTAACCTCTGTACTTAAGTAGCTGAAGTTTCCCAGCATCCTGCTTCACAGACATAGGCATTCTCTATTGAATGACCAGAAATACTGCCTCAGAAGAAGTGAAAGAAGACACTGGAGGAAGTATTTTAGTGGTATACGTAGGATAACACAATATACAGTAAGTGCCATTCTCACTGCCCTCCTAAAAGACAGAATAATTGTGAGTTTTGACATTGATTTCAATAGCAGAGAAACAGTGCTTGAGCTTGTATTCCACTGAAGTGTTTCCTGTGAGTAAAACAGCAACTGGCATGAGAATCCTATTTCTGAAATTTGTTATGTGCTGCCAGAAGTGTCTAGGCATTTGTAATGCACACTTATGAGGGAATAAAACCCACTCAGCCCAGTGGGAATTATGTCTGAGGAAACCTGTACAGGATCAGACTGCATGCTGACTTGGATCTAGACTTAATTGTATTTTTTTCTTCTTCTTTGCCCTATTGATGTGTTTTAGGTGCTTTTTAGGGTTTCACGATTAGTTCATCTATTTTATTTTTTAATACAGATTCTGTTTTTGTTTAACTTGATTTAATTTTCTTGTAAGCCACTGTAATACCAATGGGGGAAGGGCAGGCAGGGTACAAATCAAATATTTACAGTAGACCTATTGAACTCAATATGGCTGAAACTAATCATGTCTAACTTAAGTCCTTTTGATTTTCAAAGGGAGATAGCCAGTGTGGTGTGGTGGTTTGAGTGGTTTGGGACACTGGAGACCAGGATTCGATTCCCCACTCAGCCACAGAAACCCACTAGGTGGCCGTGGGTGCGTCATACACGCTCAGTCCCAGAAAACCTCATGACAGGTTCACCTTCGGGTCACCATAAGTAAGAAACAACCTGAAGGCACACAACAACAACAACAACAACAACAAACTTTATCCATGCTAAGGCTGGCTCTTAGAGATATACTCTTATCTACTGCCATGAAGAGCAGGGGTTTTTTTTAACCTTTCTTTTATTTAGTTATTTAAAATATTAATAGGTTGTTTTAAAGGTAAAAAATCTTTCCAAGACAGCCTCCAATTATCGGCATAAAATACAAATAACCTAAAGGTGTCAGGAAAAGAACAATCATAAAAAAGTATCAGTAAAAACATCCAGACCAGGTGCTAACATAGAATAAATAAATAGAGGTTAAACTATCTGCTGTCCAATAAAACCTAGTTATGAAAGTGCCATAGAAAACTAAGGCATCTTAAAAGCTCTTCTAAAAATCTGTTGGCAAACCTCATTTGCTCTATAAATCAGGACCACTTGATTTTTTTCCCTTGTGGCTGGTCCACCAAGCTACACAGCTTTCTCTCCAGTGTTTGCGTGACTAGGGCTTCAGCTGTTGAACTTCATCTCAGAAAAGAGATATGGGTAAGGGTGGCCTTCGAATCTAAGTAACTAGGGCGCCAGATCATTTAAGACTTACGCTATAAGGCTATAAATGTTCAAGACAGCATTTTTAAAGTTTTGTTCAGAAGTGCACTAATAGCTACTTTTCAGGACTTTATAGTCATAGTACAACTAAGTACTCTGCAGTGCATTATCACTGATCTATCACTGCCCCTTATCTTTCAAGAGAAGAACACTCTCTATGATCTTTCCACAGAGCTGGTATGGCATAGCTTCTGGGAGACTGAGCAGTGAATCTAGGAGCCCCTATTTCAAATCTTAGCCCTATCATAAATTCACCAGATGGCCTTAAACCAGCTGCTTTCACCTAGTTTAGGGTTGCCAGGTAGAAAACTGTCCTCTAATAGTTGCATAGAAGTAGGAATTTCAACAGGTGTAGTGGTTCAAGTGTTGACCTACAATCCTAGAGACCAGGGCTGATTCCCTGCTTGGCCATGGAAATCCACTGGGTGATCTTGGGTGCATCACACATTCTCATCCCCAGAAAACCCTATAATAGGATTGCTTTAGGGTCATTGTAAGTTGGAAATGACTTGTGAAGGCATGCAACAACAATACAATAATTAAAGACACAGGAACCCTCTCCAGTTTTCACTCTGTCAACCATATATTGGAATGCAATAATGTGATAAATTCAACTACTGAAATCAGTTGAACTTAAAAGTGTGTAATTTTGGCAGGATATAGTACACACCATTAATAAAGCAAATACAGATGTTTATGAATACATGTCATAAGTTCTTCTATTACATTTGCTCTAGATTATAGAAACATCACTGTATTCTTCAACACCCAGTACAATTTCAGTGAACAAGTTTTTCTGTAGTGTGGAGGTGTGTAGACTTTAGCTTTACGGGACCTAATTTGTTTGTTTGTTTAATAAAATCCAAGATCCACCAGTCAAAGCTTAGTACAAAAGCAATAAATTTAAGAATAAAGAATACTGAGCATATGAATTTGTTCTGAGTACAGGCATACCTCAATTAACAAAGCCTCTGACAAAGAAGCCCAATTTTACAAGCTTTTTAATATGTGCTCAGCCTTTTTTCCTCATCCTCTGTCTAGCTGGAAGGTTTTTTTTTTAAGTAGGATTGGCATTGGGGACATGATGAAAGAGGGCTGGGGAAACACAGATTTTCAGTGTCATGTTGCAGCAGCATGTCTGCAGTACACAATGCAATGAAGCTTACTTAAGGCGGGGAAAAAACAAGATTTTACCCCAGCTAATTCTACTGTAGCTGTGTGTGCCTGCCTACAACAGACAAGGTAAACCGCAGCTCCCTTCAGAATCCCTTAAGAAGCATCCATGAAATGCAAAAGAAGTAGAACAGAGAAGAACTTCCTTACCAGCACCCTCCCGCCCAGTAAGTTTTTAAAAAGAGAATAGACCTATACATTTAGCTACCAGAATGGAAATCAGAAGAAAGGTGGTGAAAGAAAAAAAAATTATCTCTGTCTGCATTTTGGAGGAAACTTTCAGGCGGTCTCTAGATGGTAAAATTGTTTTTGTTTACTTAGGCAAGGCATACTTGAGCAGATTGTTTCATTTCACATGTGCCTATTGTTAGTTCTAGATAAAAAGTCTGCTGAAACTTATTGAACTGCTGCTCGTTTGTTGTAGTGTAGGAACCTATCCCAATTATTTCCGTGTTATTTCTGCCTCTGGTACTAAAGTGTCTGTTAAAGAAATAATGTCCAGGAACACATCTACTTCTTTACCTGAGATATACCTGTACTAGAAGTTAGAGCACCTCCTAGTATTTCATACAACATTCTAGCTTTTTTTGCTTGAATAACATAGGTTTAGCTCCCTTTTAAAATCCTCTAACACAGAAGGTTTTTTAAACAAAGTATTTTTATGATTCTCCCAGCTGCCATTTCTCCCCATCTTCTCTCCAGCAGGTTTTTTGTTTGTTTGTTTGTTTTTCCCTGGGAGAAGGATTGGCCTTGGGGGGAAGATGACAGCTGGAAGCAAACAGACTTTCAGTGCCAAGTTGCAGCAGCAGGTCTCCAGTAAACAATGCAATAAAGCCTACCCTTGGAAAGAGCAGGATTCTGCTCTAGCTGATCCTGTGGGCAAGAAAAACAGCAGCTGCCTCCAGAATTCCTTACTGTGCATCCGTGAGCAGCAAAATACAGAGAAAAGGGGAGAGCAGATAAGCCTCCCTCACCAGTGACTCAAATTAGAACAGCATAGATCTAGTTTTGGCTACCAAAATGAAAATAAGAAAGGTGGAGGCTGATGAAAGAAAATGTCATCCCTGGTTGCATTTTGAAAGAAAGTTTGAAGAGGTTTCTGGAAGATTCAGAAAGTTTTTGTTTATTTATGCAAGGCTTACCTGACCTAGTAGTTTTATTTCAGATCTGCATGTTTTAGCTTTAGATGAAAAGTTTGCTGAAATGTTGAAACTTGCTTACTGAAGCCACTTTTTTGTGGTCTAGGAATGTATCCCTATTCTCTCCATGTTAATTCTGCTTCTGCTACCGATTTTTTTGTTAAAGACAAAATGCCCAAGAACACATCTACTTCTTTGTAGACCTGTTCAAATTAAGGTGATGAAATCTTTTAATCATGGGTCTTGTAAAAAGTGTTAGACTATGACCCTGGAAACCAGGGTTTGATTCCCCACTCTGGCATGGAAACCCCCTTGGGTGTATCACATACTCTCAGCCCCAGAGAACCCCATGACAGGTTCACCTTAAGGTTGTCATAAGTTGGAAACAACTTGAAGGCACACAACAACAACAGAACAATCAGGGAGCAGAAATCCCTGATTGTTCTAGATGCCAATCTGGATTCTAGATGCCAATCTAGATGCCAATCTGTTTCCTGTGTCTAGAAATACATTTTCAGCAGGCAAATCGTTAATCCAAGTACAGAAAGAGGGGAAATGGTGATGACTTTCACGAAGGACACACAGCATCAGCGCCTTCAACTTTGGCTTAGTCATCCAGAGCCCCACATCTTTAAGTAAGTGAAACAACACAGGCTGTCATCTGAAAATGATGGGTAAGACCATGACGCCCAGCGTCTAAAATTAACCAGTGATTCAACTACCCAGGCATGCTTCCCTAGTAGTACTGCTTTGTTGTTATTGTATGTGTTCAAATTTTTTCTGACTTATGGTGACCCTAAAGCAAAGCCTATTACTGGGCTTTCTTGGCAAGATTTGTTCAGAGGGAGTTTTCCCTTGCCTTCCTCTGGGGCCAAGAGAGCATGACTTGCCCAAGGTCATCCAGTGAGTTTCAAAGGCTGAACAGGAGTTTGAACCCTGGTCTCTGGGAGTCCTGGTTCAACACTCAAAGCACTGCACCACTCTGGCTCAGGAGTAGTACTATTGACCTACTTAGATAGCAAAAGATTATTTGGTGCTGTTGGTTAATTATTTGGTGCTGTTGGTTGTATTAATTACCTATTAGAAAAGGAGCAAGATAAGTTTGTGTTTGGTTCCATCCTCTCCCACACATAAAAATACAGGCACAACTGACAGCCCTCATCATCTACTAGAACAGGAGATGGAACCTTTAGCCCTCTAGACATTTTAGATTATAACTCCCCTCTCATCTTTATCACTGGGGATACTGGATAGTAGACCAAGACATTCAGAGGACAAAAGGTTCTCTGTGTCTGTGCTAAAGGGAGATGTGTGCATTTGTGCTTCCGTTGAAGGTGGGGGAGAGTGTACAATCTTCATTCATACCATTGGATCACACCAATGATCTGCAACTTCAAAACATTATCTCATCTAGAGGCAATGATTCCCATTTGCTCAATTAATGTATTTAAAAGGTTTCTAAATGGCCTTCACATTTAAAAATAAGAGAAAGTAATCAGAGTGGTTTACAAGAAAATGGTAAAATAATGACATCACTCATGCTCATTATAGCTAATGAGTTCCAGCAAGTCTGTCGCACAGCCCTTTGCATCAGATGGAATGGAATATGGAATATTCTCTTTTGCTGTATCCGTGCATATATCCATCTGTCCTCCTCTCTACCTATCAGTCTACATACATAGGGCTGTAGCAAGAAGTGGGGTAAGGATATTATTATACTATTCCAGAAGGCCTAGCAATGCAAAAGTCTGGTGTGCATCATTACAATGCATAGTACATAAGTAAACAACATTTAGTTCAAAAAGTACAAATCCTGTTGGAGCAGGTATGACTCACTCCCAGCTAGCAATTAACTAATAAAGCAAGATTTTTATCAAGGTGGGAAGATTAGATTAGGACCTATTAGTAGATCTATGGGTGAGCTTTATTCTAAGAACTGTTGTTGGTTCAACAACTTGACAAAATTTGAATCCAACTCATGAAAATGAGACCAGCTTAATGCAGCTCTCACAAATGGCAACAAATACAGTGCATCTTTGCCAAAAATGGATAATACTGTGGGAGAACATTTTGATTCAGTTTTACAGACCTCCTAGATAGCTGCTAAAATAAGAGGAACTTTTTCAGGGAAGAATTGTGTGTGTGCGTGGCCCTCCATCTGTAATTTCCCCTCAGTGCTGAATTTATTCTTGCACCCTGTTCTTCTTTCAGGAATCTTGGGTAAGCTTATACATAGGGTTACCACATGCAGTCTTCACCTAATACCGTTTATATCTCACCCTTCTTCCAAAAAAATTTCCAGAGTGGTTTTCAAGATAAGACAGTCCTCACCCTCAGGCTTACAACCTAAAGTTTTGACATGATACACAAGGAGAAGGCATGGAAAGGGTCAAGAGAAAATTGCTGGTTGTAATTGGGCTCTATCAATGACGCAGGTCTCTTGCCTCTCTTGTGCCTATAGCCTTACCTGCCTCCAGTTATATCACTCAATCAAGCAGTCTTTACAGCTGCCCGTGCATTAACTTTTGCCAAAGGACCTTCAGGGTGGAGGGCTGGGACAGGTGGAAAAGCTCAGTCCTTGATGATGGGTCCTGTGCTGAAGTAAATGGGGATGACAGTGGCCCAGCATGGGCCCAGGCTCTCATGGCTGGGTACTGTCTAAGTGAGCAGGTGGAGGAAAGTGGGGTGGGGGGGTAGCTGTGGTCTATAAAGATCATCTTGATCTGACCAGAAAGCCTATTACGGAGCTAAGCCACATTGAGTGTGTCTATCAGAGTCTGAAAACCAGGGATGGACTGGATATCCTGTTAGTGTACTATCCACCCCCCTGCCTAACAGAATCCCTGGCCGAGCTCACAGAACTGGTCTCCAGCCTGTTGTTGGAATCTCCCAGACTGTTGCTTCTGGGTGACTTCAACATATTGCTGGAGGCCAGTTTGTCAGGTGCAGCTCAGGAGTTCATGGTATCCATGCCAAACATGGGCCAATCCCAATTGGTTTCAGGACCTACACATTCATCAAGTCACACCCTTGATGTGGTCTTTAGTTCAGAACATAGAGATCTGTGGGTGGAGGTGATTAATACCTCTGAGTTGTCACAGACAGATCATTCTCTGGTCAGGGCTAGCATCACAGCTACAGCCTATTCCTGTAGGGATGGAGGATCTATTAAAATAGTCTGCCCTCAAAGGCTAATGGATTCTAAAACCTTAGAGGGCTTTAAGGCCAGTGACACCAATGATCCTGTTGAAGCTCTGGTTAATAAGTGGAATGAAAATCTAACCAGGGCTATTGACATGGTTGCCCCAAACATCCTCTTTGTCCTGTTAGTAAACTGGCTCCCTGGTATACAGAGACCCTCAGGGAGCTCAAACAAGAAGGGTAATGACTAGTGCCCAGATGGTGGAAAACTTGACTTCTGTGCGACAAGACACATTATAAAGAACATCTTTGTTCCTATAGCATGGCAATATGTGCAGCAAAGATAACTTTCTTCTCTGCCCGTATTGCATCTGCAAATTCACATCCAGATGAGCTATTCAAGGTGGTAAGAAGTCTAACCAAGGCATCTTTCCCACTGAACCCAGTTCTAGACCCTTCAGTCACTTGCTGTGATGCTTTTTAATGATCATTTTGTGGATCAAGTCTCTCATATAAGAGCCAACTTAGATGCCATCGTTGGAGCAAAAGTTGATACTGAGGCATCCAGCAACTCTATAATTGGGATTATACTAATCATTTTCAATTGGTGAGTACTGCTGATGTAACTAAGCTGCTGGGGCAAGTAAGGAAGATGACTTGCTTCCTTGATCCCTGTCCATCTTGGCTGGTCATCCAGGGAGGAGAGGCAATTATGCTCCAAATACAACACATTATTAAAGCATATCTCAAGGAGGGGAACTTTCCATCTAGAGGCAGTGATTAGACTGTAAGGTCCCACTTTGGGGGTCCCCAATATCAGTACAGTTTGGATGGGCACCATACCTAATTGGCATCATATGTAATTGGCAACACATTTTATTGGCTCTGATATCAAATTCAAGCCTGAAAGGTGACAGAGAGGTCAAACTGAGCGAGGGAAAGAATTTGACTGTAAATGTGAGAAGCATAGGTCAACTCCAAAATTCCTCCAGGTAAGAGTGAGTCATTTGTCAGGCAAATACACATCATTCCTGTGGATAATAGGCTTAAATAGAAGCTGGAATTTTCCAGGGAATCCAACTGTGAGGAGCCCACCAGGACCCTGATTGATAGATATCCATCGCTTGTACACCTGGATTCTTTCGTCTGTTCTCACAGCACCCACAATAGACAGCTATTGCAACATTCATCATGTCTTTGTCAATCAAAGCACTAAGCCCATCAACAGGCGAAAGATTCATCGTCCACAACAGGTTCCCTTTGTCTTGCATCTGGAACCTTCACAGCCACAAGCCATTTTCAGGGTGTAAATATCCCTGATTTGAGGAGACCCAGTGCAGTCTCTTGAAGATCTACCCGTCACTTTGTCCATCTGGCTCCTGAATGAGAACTGCCCTTAAGTCCCACCTAAGCCAAAATACATTTCTACTCTTCACTACTCTTCTGGACTGGTAATTATAAATCCCCCCAAATCCCTCAGCCTCTCTATAATTTTTCCTCCCTTTCTCTTTCAGCTAGCTCTTGTGTGAATGTGTGATTGTGTGTATCTTGTGTGCATGCATGAGTGAATTCCCCTCAGTAAAATCATTTTATTAGACAATTTTGCTTGGTTTTTGGCTCGGCCTGACCCCGTAAAATTTGGGTTTAAAGATCTCGCTAGGTTACCCTGCCTCTTGTAGTGCTACAGCTTGTGCTCTGGCTAATTCCCATTCCCCATTATTTGGAGCACATTGAGGTATCCCTGAAGGGACCCCAGAAATCAGGGTAACAAGACTACTCCTGAAGAAGCCCTCCCTAGATTCCTTGGGCCTTAATAATTATAGACCAGTTTCTAACCTTCCTTTTTTGGGCACAGTGATTGAGAAGGTAGTTGCCTTCCAGGTCCAGGTGGTCTTGGATGACACACACTTCCTTGACCCATGTCAAACCAGCTTCAGAGCAGGATACAGAGTTGAGACTGCTATGGTTGTCTTAGTGGATGATCTCCTTCTTAGTGTAGATGGGGAAGTGTGTCCCTGTTGGTGCTTTTAGTGGCGTTCGATACCGTCGACCATGGCATTCTTGTGGAACACCTGGAGGGGTTGGAAATCGGAGGCACTGTGTTGCAGTGGTTCTGTTCCTACCCGTCAGGCAGGTTCTAGATGGTGGTATCTGGGGATAGCAGTTCCTCAAAAAAGGAGCTGTTTTATGGCATAGCACAAGGTGCCATTCTATCTCCAGTGCTTTTTAACATCTACATGAAACTGTTGGGAGAGATCATCCAGAGGCATGGGCGGGGTGCTATCGGTATGCTGAAGACACACAAATATGTTTATCCATACCTTCAAAAACAGCTTCTGCTAAAGATAATGTGTCTCTTCTGAATGAATGCTTGAAGGAGGTAATGGGCTGGATGAAGAAAAACAGATTGAAACTGAATCCAGCCAAGACAGAGGTGCTTATTATTAAAGGTTCTAATCCAGGGTTGGAGGTGTGCCAACCAATTCTGGATGGGGTCACACACACCCTGAAAGACTGTGTTCACGGCTTGGGGGTACTCCTGGATCCGTCCCTCCAAATGTCAACTCAGACGTGACGGTCCGGAATGCTTATTATCAGCTTCGACTGATACACCAACTGCTGCCCTTCCTAGAATTAGATGACCTAAAGATGGTAGTGCATGTACCGTTAACCTCAAGGCTGGACTTCTGCAATGCACTCTCCATTGGGCTACGTTTCTGCCAAGTTCAGAAGCTCCAACTGGTTCAAAATATGGTAGCCAGATTGATTATGGGTACAACAAGGAGTGAACATATTACACCAATATTAGAATCACTCCACTGGCTCCCAATTAGTTTCTGAGCAAAGTACAAAGTGTTGGTTATTACCTTTAAAGCCCTACATGGTTTTGCTCCAGGTTACCTTCAGGATTGCCTTCTCTCATACAATACGCCCTGTATGCTCAGGTCCTCTGGTGGCCATTTGCTTAAAACCCCTAGAACTAGACTGGTAGCGGTCACCCGGGGGTCTACTTGTCAGCTGTCCCTAGACTGAGGAATGATCTGCCAGAAGAGATTCGACAGCAAAATATGCTGTCTGAGTTTTTAAAAATGCTAAAGACTAATCTCTTCCAGCCAATCTACTCAATCTATTTTTAATTATGATGTATTTTTAATTATGATATTAATTATGATATATTTGTAATTTGAATGATATTATCTTTTTAGTGTATTTTATTTTAGTGCATTTATGTTTTAAGGTATTTTAATCATAATGTGTTTTAATTGTATTTTAACCTCTGTTGTATCCCACATCAAGCCTTGAGGAGAGGCGGGTAACAAATAAAAATTTATTATTTGTTGTCATTATTATTAGGTGCCACCAACAGAGCTGTTGCCAAGAAGCTTTCAGGCAGAAGGGACAGAGCAGGTGAAGAGGTTCTGCCTGGGATGGTGGTGGTTCCTTGCCTGGACCAGTTTTACTGTTTTGAAAATTGAAGCCAAAAGCAAAGAGAGGCTATATTATGCATGGATGTTTCTCTGCCTATTTGTCTTTTGGTCTAACTATCCTTCCAAAGAGAGAAAGTTAACTTTGTCTTGTTTTCAGGATTTCTAACATTATCTGGTTTATTGGCGTCAGATAAGACAAATGGCTGAAGAAAGTATAAGACACAGAAAGCAGAGTTCAAACGAAGAACCTGATGGACTTTCTGCTGAAAGCAAGAAATCTAAATCTATGAACCTACAAAAAGAGGCAAGGCTCTTCTAATACATTATCTTTAATTATTGAATTTTGCGTGAAATGCATTGACAGGTGCCAATTGCAGAGCTCAATTCCGTAAATGTTTTGTGGATAAATTCATTTTTGACTGCTGCTGCTGCTGCTGCTGCTGCTGCTGCTGTGCAGGCTACGATTAAGCAATATAGTTGATCATATTGTTATGTGCAATTTCCTAACAGGCAAGAAATTGCAAGATAACATTTACTTTGCTTAGTTTCAGTTTGGAAGAGGCAAGCTCTGCAGTCACATCTCTGTAATATCTAACAGATATACAGGATGAGTATAAGAAAAGGCAGACAAGCATAATATTCTTACAGGCAACTGTTCAATGGCCTCAATATGAATTTCCCAGAGGGAGTAACCTAGGTTCTTCTAATCGTCTGCTGATCAAAGAGACTTCTCTTCCGGCCTGTGTATCTTGCTGTTGTGTGCCTTCAAGTCATTTCTGACTTATGGCAATTTTAAGGTGACCCAATCATGATGTTTTCTTGGCAAGATTTGTTCAGAGAAGGTTTGCCATTGTCTTCCTCTGAGACAAAGGGAGTGTGATTTGCCCAAGGCCACCCAGTGGGTTTCCATGGCTGAACAGAGATTTGAACCCGGCCTCCAGAGTTGTAATCCTGCACTCAAACTACTACACCACACTGGATCAATCCTGTGTATATCTATATTCATACTGTAAAGTTGAAGGCTTTCTCTTCTATGTTTCTATTTTTCAAGTAATCTCTCTCATCCGCACACCCCCCAATTAGCCCTACCCTCATTTATGGGTGGGGAGGGGTGGTAACAGTTGGTAAAATATTTGCCAAAATGGCTTTTACCTTCTAGCAAGCTATTGGTCTATAATTGCCCAAGACTCGAGCAGGGAAGTTGATGCCTGGGGGGTCTTGGAGGTTGCCATAAATTGAAGAACTTGATGGCAAACAACAGCAATGGGTATATCTGAACCCATTAATCCTTTGTATCCAAATACAGGCTCCTTCAAGGCAATAATAGTAATCCTATAGCAGTATGTTGACATTCGTCTTTAGAGTTCTGAATGATAAAAAGGATTTTTGCTACTGGTTTCCGAGCAGTCGAATATTATCAATATCCATGAGATCATTTGTTGCTGGCAGAGGCTGGGGGCAAGTTTTTGGTTTTTTTTGACTAAAACTCCCAGAATCCCTCAGCTAGCATGACCCTCTTGGTTTATTAAAAGGGCTGGAAGAGGACTGGCTGAACAGATGAAATGAACATAAGTTTATGGGGTTTGTGGTAAGAAACACACATGTTAAAATGCAATAGGGACAATAGTCAAGCATGACCTAAATATGCTAAAGGGACCAGATCCTGTCTGCTCGTTGAAGCTAAGCAAGGTCAGCCCTGGTTAGCACTTGTATGGGAAACTTCCCACAAATACCAAATTCTGTAGGCTGTATTTCAGAGGAAGGAAGAGGCCAGAGTCTTCCTTACCTAAGAAACTCCTATGAAATTCATGGGATCATCACAGATTGACAGACAACTTGGCATACACAAACCTAGTGAAATCAATGGGTTTAAGTATGCATAGTCCATTACTGGATTATGGTTCTGGCAAAATGTGTGCCATATGAAAGTGGGATTTATCTTTTTTTTTTTTTATGTATTCATTCACTGAAAGCACCTCTTTATAGCCTTCCAACCCACCAGGGTCCCCAAGGTGATGCACAATCAACAAAACACTTTAAAGACATTAAATATATAACTAAAAACCAATTAAAAACAGTCCACTCCTCATTAAAGTAGGTCAAAAACCAGACAAGTGGCTTAAAATGCAGCCAACCCTAATTTTAATTTTAAGGGTCAAAGGCCACACAAAAGAGCGCAGTTTTCATTGCCTTCCAGAAACTCAGAAGGGATGGAACCATCCTGGCCTCCCTTAGGATTAAGTGCTTTTATGTTTCTTTACTCACAAATTAAGTCCTGCTGATTCTGGACCAAATTAGACGCAAGGTGGATGACTGAGGTGTAGGAGTGCTTGTAGATTTTGTTTTTCTCTTGAGCTGTCTCATTGCAATGCCTCTGAAGACAGGGAAGGGGTGATGTAAAGGAGAATGTTTAACCATTTCCATGATGTACTTTTTCCCTCTGAACTAATAAAGATGTATTTTACTTTCTGAACTAATATTGATGTATTGGCTCTGTTAGGCTGGACTGAGAGCATGGAGAAGAGAACAGATGCTGTTGCTGTATTTTATTCTCACGGACTAATAGCTTGGCGGGGGACAAGTTATACTGAGCAAAGACATAGTGGAAAGGCGACTGCCCTGTCTTAAAGTACCAAACCCTAATCTTCATCTCAGAAGAGTTAGTTTTTCAGGCCATGCTGCCTCTAACAGTAGAGTTCCATTTAGCAATGCTTGAAAAAGATCATCTTTTAGGCTTCGGCTCCCAGTATCCCTAAAGGATTCTGAGACTTGTAGTCCCCCCTCCCCCCCCCCAAAAAACCACCCTTTTTCAAGATCTGATCTGGAGTTGTCTCTACTATGCCTAGAATGAGGTGCATTCTCTTTGTCACTAGGAGGTGCAGATGCACTTGATAAGTGCTGTATTGTAGAAAAACAAAAATGTTCCAGTTAGTAGGTTTAGTTTTAACACTCCACAGCAGGCAAGCAGAGTGCTCAGCCATGTTAGCCTGGGTTAATTAGAAAAGTGTTAGCTGCTAAACAGGGAAATGATCATGAGGCACCCTGACGTAATCAGAAAGTAGCTCTTAACAAGTTTGTGTTCTACCTGAATAATAAATGAAAGTATTGATTTCAGTGAACATAGCCACGCGTTTCTCTGTAAAATTAGCATAGTTCATATCATAAATCACATGATGCACACACGGGCCAACACCCCAAAATACAGGATTTTTTGGCATGTTGTTCAGTCTATCAAAAGAAAGGCTTTTCAACCTTCAAAAAGAGGCCCTTTGCCATGCCTGTCAGCAACAGAGTTTCCAACCCTTACATAAGGGATGCTTGGCAACTATGTTAGATATAGAAGGATGAGGCTGGGTGAGTATTGCTGGAGGAGAAAAAAGAAGTAAGCAATGCTAGGAATCTCAGTCCATGGGGCAAGGAGGCAATAAATCAGAAGAGGCAAATACCAAGGTATCCTAGCTACAGATGTCTACCTCTAGGGGTATAAATCTCCTAAAGGCACCAAATCCTGTCTGAGCTTGGATGATAAGCAGGGTCAGCCCTGGTTAGTACTTGGATGGGAGAACTTCCAAGAATACCAGGTGCTATAGGCTATATTTCAAAGGAGAGAACTGGCAAAACCAGTTCTGAATATTTCTTGCCAAAGAAACCCTATGAAATTCATGGGGTTGCCATAAGACTTGAAAGAACGCATGGACGCACGCGTGCACACACACACACATAGACACGTGTATGTCTACCTCTACTGCAACCTGTTGGCATATAATTATTTGTGCAAGTATAGTTGGCTTTTCTCATTTCCAACAGTTCTGGAGTCATCTGATTAAGAGCAGAGGAAGAACCTTGTTGGATTTGTTCAAGGGTCCATATAAACCAGTATCCTATTTCCAACAGAGGCTGGCTAGATAATTCTGGGAAGCACAGTAGGGCATAAAGACAGCAGGCACCATCCCTCCCTCCCTGAGTCCTAGCCATTGCTGTTCAGTGGCTTACCTGTCTTACAAGTTTCATTTAGCCATCCTGATGTCTAGAGGATTCAGGGCCAGTCCTACTATTTTATAAGGTGAGGCAGCCTCCCCAGGCAGCAGATTTGGGGCACCATCCAGAGAAAGCAAATTGTAAATTATTTACTTTGTTGCCATTGTATTTTTATTGTTTTATTGTTAGGGATAAACATTGTTCTTTATGGGAACATCTAGCTCATGTACCAAAATAACACGCCAGGCTTTCTGTACCATACACAATTTGCTATTCTGCATCAGGAAGCAGAATGTCTTGGGCCACCCCAGATAAATGTGTCTGCTATGGTTTGCTTCAGTAGATCTGATACAGCAAGGTAATTCTTATGATCTTAACTTCCATGCCTAAAATTGCCTTCTAATGACCAAGAAAATGTTTTATCATTACTGGTTTTATCACTGTGTCTTAGAATTGTTTTATCAATGCTTCTTGCAATATATGATCACTGTTTATAAGAATCTGACCGTCTCACAAGATCTACAGGTTTGTTCTTGAAGGGCACAGGTACAGTGAAAACTGGTGGCTTTGATATTATTGGGGTGATGAATTCGTTTTGTTTTTTCCTACAAACTTTAAGGGAGCCCTCCAGCTTCTGGACCTGTTCCCCAAATTCAGTTCAGCACCTTTAAGAGTTTCCTTTAAGTTGCCATTGAAGTCCAATACAAGTGAATCTCAGTTAACAAAGTTGATGTGCTCCCAGACATTCCTTCTTTAAAATAAAATTTGGTATCAGGGATAGAAATAACATGGAAAGAACAGACACACACACACACACACACACAAAAGATCAGTTTCACACGTGTCAACAAACTTTTTGTCCAAAAAATAACAATAGGCACATGTGAAATAAAACAACTAGATCAGGTAACACTTGCATAAGTAAACAAAAACATGTTGAACTTTCTAGAGACCATTTGAAGGCTTCTTCCAAAATGCATGCAGGGATGATTTTTTGATGGCCAAATATACAGATCTGTAGGTTTAGCGCGCGCGCACACACACCCTAGGTGTAGCTGATAAGGCAGGCTTATGGAGTCTCCCCTTTTCTCTCCATTTTGTTGTGCACGCATGCTCAGCAAGGGATACTGGAGGCAGCTGCTATTTACTTTGCTTGCTGCAGGCAGGCACACAGACCTACAGTAGGATCAGCTAGAACAGAATTTCATTCTTTCCCAGCTCAGGCTTTATAGCATTGCTTACTACAGACATGTTGTGGCAACCCAACACTGAAAGTCTACATTTCTCCTGCTCTTCCACCATATTCCCAAATACTGATGCTGCTAAAAATCTTCCAGCTAGACAGAAGACAAGCAGGAAAAGGACTTTGTTACCTGACGTATGACTATAATCACCACCCTGCTAATATCAAAGCCACCAGCTGCCACCACACAAGTTCCCAGTGAAACTGTGGATGGATGTTGTATTAAGGTGTCTTTCTTTAATGCAAGGGTCATCTATCTGGATGACCCAGTGCTGATGCCAATGATGTATTTAAGTCTTTTACACCAACAAGTCAAGTCTCAAATTCCTACCTTCAAGCCTCAAGCTGAGTCTCAAGTCTAGGAGCCAAATTTAACAGAAAAAAGGAGGTGGAAGGGGTGGGGATCAAGTTTCAATAACTAGAAGGTCAAAGCCCCATCTTGTCACTCCCTTTCCCACCTTGCCTCAGCAATGCTTCAAAGAGACTTGGTGGCTTCTTCATGAGTAATCAGGATTTCACGTAAACCTCCAAACACTTAGGCCCTTTTCGCATGGCATTTGGCATGCGAAAGGGCCTCTGGAATGTTGCTCGATTGCGAGAGGTGTTTCAGATGACGTCCTCGCAATCACGAAATGCTGCCAGGGCTGGCAGGCATCAATTGCGCACTATTTCATTTTCGGCTTGTAGCCAAAAATGGTGCCCGATCGCGCATTGCTCCGGGGCCCCACACGCACTTACTTTGCATGCGGAGCTCCAGAGCCGTGGTCCTCGCGCTTCCTCCCCCAGCACAGCCTGGGAAAATACCCAGCTGCGCTGTGGAAGGAAGAGGCGGAGCCCGAATGCAGCCTGCCGGCCGACAGGCAACTCCTGCGGAGCCTAAGCAGCAGGAACGTGAGAGCCTCCCGCAAGAGGCTGCTTGCGTGATCCGCGCCCTGGCGCCGGACAAAGGTAAGGTGCGGAAAAGGCCTTAGATTCCTGCCTTTCACTCCTCTGCCTTCCAAACTTCCTTCACTCTCCTGTCACTTTGGCCAGATTTTAAACCCTTACAGCTCCACAGATTCCTGCCTTTCACTCCTCTGCCTTCCAAGCTTCCTTTACTCTAGAGCGAGTAAAAAAAATACAAGTCTCGAGTCGAGATGATCCATGATTTATTGACGAGTCCAAGTCAAGTCATTGAAGTGACTTGAGTCAGACTCGAGTGTCAATTGACTGGAGTCTACATCACTGGCTAATCCCCAGTCCAATGTCTTCTCCAGAGCGTAGAAGTAACAAGGGACAAGTAACGTAATTACCCATAGCTGTGTTATAGAGGGGTTGACAGGAAGGGTACGATTTTTCAAAAGCAGTCTCTAAAAATAAAGTTATTTCTCTGGTGCAGCAAGTAACATTTTATAGTTACTATTAAAATTTACCTTTTGTAAGACATTTTGTCAGGATTTTTTTCCCCAAACTTTATGCCACTTTATCAGTCCTTTGTCAGTCCTAAGATTCTGTCACTTAAAAACAATGAAAAGTAATGGAAAAAGTTTAATTGCAAGAATTTTTTTTTAAATGTTGTAAGGAATAAAGGGAATGGTTTGCTTTTAAAACATAACTTTCCAAGCTGTAGTCCTTTCTTTCCACTTTGCGATCAATGTTATCATTATATTGCATGTAAAATCTTAGAATATACCAAACTACTGTTGAATTCACTCAGCTTCCATTTCTTTTTCAAGGTGGGCCTCATCAGCGGCATCTGTGTCATTGTCGGGACTGTGATCGGTTCAGGGATCTTTATCTCTCCCAAGTCAGTACTGGCCAATGTTGGAGCAATTGGACCGTGTTTAGTCATTTGGGCAGCCTGTGGAGTGCTTGCCACATTTGGTAACCATCTCTAATATTTCTGATGTACAACAGCAACAGACAAGTCACAGATTCCCTGTTATTTTGTGCAACCCTGTTATGATTGATTACAATAATGACGTTTGCTCTGAAATGCCACATTCAGAACAGCTATGACTGTATAATAGCTTAGTGAGCTGTGACCTCGCCATAACAGCCATGGTATTTTAATGGCTCCCTTTTGTTTGCTTTGCCTCTGCTTCTCTGCCACAGACTGACACATGAAGAAAAACCAAGTCATGTAGGTATGTACTAGTGTGGTGTTCCAGTTGGAGATTCATGCTAGGACTAGGAAATCTGGCACTGAAATCCCTATTCCCCATGAAGCTCTGTGGCCAACAATGGGTTAGTGGCTATTTTTCAGTTTAACCAAGGGTGGGAAAAGGGCAGCCTTTGAGCTGCATGGAAACCCAAAGCTGTTTTTGTGGGCCTTCCAAAACTGGGGGGTGGAGTCCCAAAATGCCCAAACTTTTGACCCCATTGGCCATTTTGGAACCAGGGGAAGCCCTTTTTTAACAAAAAGTAATGTGGAGGTTAAGTCCATGGTTGCTTCCTGTTGAAAAAAGGTGTCTCTTGGGTCCAGAATGGCTCAAGGCTGCCCCCAGAACGTGATAAAATTATCTAAAGCGGGGGGGGGGGGATTCAACCCTTTTTTTCAGGGTTGAGGGGCAGCCTTCCAAGATCACTTGAGCTGCCCGATCCCTGACAGTTGTTTGCCCCTGGTCTAACCTAGTTCATGGAGCTAGTTCATGTGAGGATTAAAATGTGGGAGAGGAAAGTACCATGTATACCTTTGTGAGTAGCAGGAGGAAACATACAATATAAATGCAGATGGAAACAAATAAAATGGACTCTAAATAAACTAACCGTAGAAATCATTTTCTTCCTTACTGCTCTTTATTTTGGTGCTCCACTCTTGAGCCGTGGGGCACTCAAACAGCAATGTCATGGACTCTGTCTGCCGGGCAACTCTGACAACAACCCAAACCACAGTATCATAAATGAACTAGATGGGCTTATGGAGAAGAAAATAGCTCTTCCTATACAACTGTTTTTGGGAAAGCTGCGTTCTTCTCCAACGATAGAATTGCAAGTTAGAAAAGATGTTGGCTTATTCCAGATCCTACCAAACAAACAAACAAACAAACAAACAAATAAATATTCTAACCTGAGCTATTGTGGATCCATTGTCACAGGCACATAGAATCCAGCATATTTTACAGATAAAGCCACACAAAAGCTATATTGAAAGAAAGGTTAATAGCTGCAGTGGCTGTGGTACCTCAAAAGTCTTTGTTAAAATTCCACTTCTTCTTTCTCCAGGAGCACTATGTTTTGCTGAACTTGGCACAATGATAACAAAATCAGGAGGAGAATATCCATATCTTATGGAGGCATTTGGCCCAATACCTGCATATTTGTTTTCCTGGACAAGTCTAGTAGTTATCAAGCCCTCATCTTTTGCCATCATTTGCCTCAGCTTTGCTGAGTATGTCGCAGCTGCATTTTATCCAGGATGTGACCCTCCCATAGTTGTTACCAAGTTTCTGGCAGCTGTGGCCATAGGTAAGTATCTGGCTTTTGCTTAGGTAAACCAATAAGTTGGAATGCTGTATTTTCAGTTAGCAAATGGCAGTATCTGTTGATGACAGCAAAACATTCAGATAAATAAGGATACCTTTAGCTTTGTGGGTGAATCTGATATTAGATTAAGCCAGCATGGTGTAGTGGTTTGAGCGTTGGACTATGACCCTGGAGACCAGGGTTCGATTCTCCATGTAGTTATAGAAACCCACTGGGTGCATCACACACTCTCAGTCCCTCCAAAACTCATGTTAGGTTCACCTTAGGGTCACCATAAATTAGAAAAAACCTGAAGGCACACAATAGCAACAACATTGATTTTCAATGCATATCAGTTAGAAGTTGGTATGTTCATCCTTGGAAACCCATGGCATTATCTTGGGGAAGTTACACTCTCTCAGCCTCTGAGGAAGGCAATGACAAACCTCCAGTGACTAAATCTTGCTAAGAAAACCATATGATTGTCATAACTCAGAATAAACTCAAAGGCTCAACAATGTCATAGTGGCTAGGGAACTGAGCTATGGTCCAGAAGTACCTTGTTCAAATCGCACTCCTGTTGTGAAGAAGCAAATACCCTTTTTTCATCCCACACACCTCTTAAAACCTAGAACCACTGGTCTGCTTATTTTGCGGGGCATGGACCTCTTTGAGAAGCCAATGAAAAATATGGACCCCCTTCCTATAACATGGCAAACAATGCTATTTTACCTGATCGTGTTGAGATACACTCATGCCACCCTACATGCCTTTAAAGAGAGATATGCATTGACTATGATTTCAAATCTTTAAAAAAGTCTGAAATCTTGCCTCATCCGACATAACTACAACAGCAAAGTTGCATTGTTGTAGCTATGTCTGATGATGTATATGTGCTTTCAAGTTGCCTGTTGACTTATGAGTAACCCATGCATTTCACAGGGCTTTCTCAGGCAAAGTGGTTGTTCAAATTCCTTGCTACCCACAAAATCTACCTTTCCATCCAGGCAGAACCCCAGCCAAAGGGTTTCCAAGGTGCTGCCAATTGGGGCACTGAGAAATGTTTGCAACACTCTGCTGGTTGCAAGGCAACTTGAGACAAACAGTTGTATCAAGACCCTGCTTGCACAGTGGTTAAATCCTGGTACTGCAGGAACAAGGTTGTGAGTTCGATCCTGTCGGGCTCCAGGTTGACTCAGCCTTCCATCCTTCTTCAGGTTGGTAAAATGAATACCCAGCTTGTTGGGGGCAATTAGCTAACACATTGTAAACCACTTAGAGAGCATTTAGCTGATAAGTGGTATAGAAATATACATGCTATTGCTATGGCTAAGACCCAGAGGGACCTCTCCACCTGCCTGTTCTCAGTGCACCCAAGAAACAGGAGAGTGCTGCAGATGTCATTTCCCAGCACCCTGGCCTGCAGTGCCTTGGAAACCCTTGGGTTGGGTACTGCCTGGCAGAAAAGGTAGCTTTGTGAGGTCACATTTAGTTGTTATCAAGCAGGAGTGCCATCCAATATTTTTCAAAAAGACAATTTCCTTGTCTTTATGAAATATTCTTTGACTTTCAGAAAGAAAGTAGCAGGAAGAATCACTTTTGCACTCAGTTCATAGACTTCCCGAAGACCATCTACAGACCTCTGAGGGGTATATAGACAACAGGCTAAGGACCTCTGCATGAGCCTTTGTGAACTTCTAGCACAGGAATTTTGCTGCTTTAATTAGATAGAAATTCTTCTAGATCTTGATCAGAAGTCTTTCCTTATCATCTGTTAGCTGAGATCCTGTTTAACCCTCTTGCACTGGGATAAAAACCACATGTATGGTTTGAATTGTGGGATATTTTCTCCTCCCACTGAGGATTTCAAGGTACAGTGTCCTCCACATTTGTTAGGGTTAGGGGTGTAGGACCCCTGCAAACGTGGAAAAAAACAAAATTGCAAATATCAAAATGTATGCATCCATGGAAAGGGGGCTGAGGAATGGTGAGGAGAGTGAGTGCCCAGGACCCAGGCCAGTCATCGAAAGGAGAGGAAAAGGCACGGGTCAGCATGGTGGCCATACACTTCTTTTCCCTTGCACATATCCTTCGTCGGGGGGTGCATCATGAGAGGGTTTGTGGTGCTGAGAAAGCAGGCTGTGGTCCATCTTTAGCTGGCAGACAGTAGCTGGTGGAGGAAGAGGAGGACCAGAGGTGGGTTTTAAAGGGCTGCACAGCCTGATCAGATCCACCAAGAGAGAAGGGTTCCCTGGAAAAGATACTCGTGAGTTGGTGGGGGGCAGGGGTTGAAGAAATTTGCAAATAAACTGGCGAATGTGCAGGGCTGCCTGTATTGCAGATTAGTCAAAGGCGCTGTGTCCAAAGGAGTGTTTGTGTGCACAGAATCAAGTGTGTTCTATCAAAATACTCAAAGGTAGTAAGTACAAAGTAGAATGAAATTGAAATAAAATAATATTCCCCATGAAGTTCCCCATGACATTCTTGCAAAGAAGCTAGTAAAATGTGGGCTGGACAGGGCTACTGCCAGGTGGATCTGTAACTGGTTGACTGACCGTTCCCAAAGGGTGCTCACCAATGGCTGCTTTTCATCCTGGAGAGAAGTGACTAGCGAGGTGCCACAGGGTTCTGTCCTGGGCCCAGTGCTGTTCAATATCTTCATCAATGACTCGGGTGAAGGAATAGAGGGCATGCTCATCAAATTTGCAGATGACACCAAATTGAGAGGGGTTGCTAATACGCCAGAGGACAGGATCAAAATTCAAAATGACCTGGACAGATTGGAGAGCTGGGCCAAGGCTAACAAAATGAAATTCAACAGAGAGAAGTGTAAGGTCCTACATGTAGGGAGAAAAAATGGAATACAGAAATATAGGATGGGAGACACGTGGCTGGATAGCAGTACGTGTGAAAAGGATCTAGGAGTCTTAATAGACCACAAGCTGAACATGAGTCGGCAGTGTGATGCAGCAGCCAAGAAAGCCAATGCAATTCTTGGTTGCATGAATAGGAGTATGGTGTCTAGATCGAGGGAGGTACTGGTACCAGTCTACTCTGCTTTGGTTAGACCTCATCTTGAATACTGTGTCCAGTTCTGGGCACCCCAATTCAAGAAGGACATGGTCAGGCTGGAGCAGGTCCAGAGGAGGGTAACCAAAATGGTAAGGGGCCTGGAAGCCAAGCCCTATGAGGATAGACTTAGAGAGCTGGGTATGTCTAGTGTGTAGAAGAGAAGGTTAAGAGGGGACATGATAGCCATGTTTAAATATTTGAAGGGATGCCATGTAGAGGAGGGAGTGGGCTTGTTTTCTGCTGCTCCAGGGACCAGGACAAGGAGCAATGGATTCAAGCTGCAGGAAAGGAGATTCCACCTGAACCTCAGGAAGAACTTCCTGACGGTCAGGGCTGTCCGGCAGTGGAATATGCTGCCCCGGAGTGTAATGGAGTCTCCTTCTTTGGAGGTTTTTAAGCAGAGGCTGGATGGCCATCTGTCGGGAGTGCTTTGAGGGTGTTCCTGCATGGCAGGGGGTTGGACTGGATGGCCCCTGTGGTCTCTTCCAACTCTACATTTCTATGATTCTATGATTCTATGATAATAGATAATTAATTTCTTGTAGTGTGAGCTTTTTCTGACACAGCTTGTTCCACAAGGAACACATTTCAATTTGTCCATAATGCATTATTACCATAGTGTATTATTATTTCTGCTTCACTATATCATAGTTATCAAAACAACAACAAAAACATTTGTTCCAATTGAAAAAAAAAACAAAAATAAAAAAATGTATATTTGCTGGGACCTTTTTCTGTGCCAGCCATTTTTTTGCTTGTAGGGAGGAAAACAACCTGAATATGTGAAATGGCTGAAATGGGTGAGGGGTTATTTACAAATGTGCAGTTAATGATGTCGTAAGATGTCTGGATTGCAGGTATGGCTCTGGGTAGATTCTGCAAGAAAAAGTGACTTTGGTGACTAAAATCTTTCAGGAGGTGGTAACTCTTTAATAAAGATATTAATCAGAAGTCTTTCCTCATTACCTACTGTCAGACCGGCTTTGCTTTCCCTGTCATGCATCCAAATGCCATTCTGACGACATCTAGTGCTTTGCTGTTTGGGGCTGGAAGGGGATGATGGATGATGGAAAATGAATGAGAAAAACAGTGTTTGAGGAATTAAAGAATGTTATTCTAACAAATCTTGATAAGAGAGAGAACAAACACAAACACAGGGTGAGGCCACTGGTGGACAGGAAGTGAGCCTGGGAAAGAGTTGTTGAATAGGGGGCTTGCACACACAAATGTGTAATGTCACTGCTTATAAGACACTATACATTCAATAAGGGCTTTAACTCTTGGCAATTGCCAGAATGTGCTGATGTTACTCTACTGTTTCTGAATAGAGCTATTGCAAACTTCTAAGCTTAATTTCTGGGAATGGAGTTATCCTGTACATGACACCTGTCTCCAGAGATTTTCTTTTAACTGGGGATAAATCTTGAACCAGGAATCTCTTGCATTCAGTACAAATGCTCTAATATTGAGAGATGGTTTGTGCTTGGGAAAACGAAAATGATCTGGCATTTGGAAGAGCAAGAAGATAAAAGTCATTATAGTCCAGTGATGCTCATTTTTGATGCTCCAGATTTAGACTTCAACTCCCAGAAGCCTTTGCTAAAAGAATTTTACTGGAAGAATCAGGAATTTGGGAGCTGGAGTCCAAGGGGAACCACTGTTCTGAACTGATGCCTCATAGTGCTACCTGACAAAGATAGCATGCAGCTAATCCTTCTTAGCATACTTTCTGTGGTAAGAAAAAAGACAGAAATAGTTGCAAATAGAAAATGGCAACTTCTGAATTGCTTGTAAAATTCTGTGAATGAGGGAGAAAAATTTCACAGTTGGAACAATTGTATAATAGAAACCTCATCTGGAAACAGCCAATAGATGTCATAAAATAGTTTCTGAATATTTTAGTTTGTTAGAGTTGTATCTGCTGGTTTATGCCACTTACAATGTGTCCTTATTTTTTTCCCCTCTTCCTTAGTGGCCATTACTATAGTGAATTCACTAAGTGTGAAGCTGGCGAGCTATGTTCAGAATTTTTTTACTGCTGCTAAAATGGTGATAGTTGTAATTATCATTATAAGTGGAATTGTGCTACTAGCTAAAGGTATGTTCTGTCTTCATTCCTGACTATCTGTCTATGAGTAATTTTCATATAGCGGCTGCTCCTCCAAAAGCTTGATTTGATATGAATGTTGGGTTGTTGTTTAATTTAAATTCATTTCTGCTTTCTTGCACCCTCCACCACTGCTTTTTGCGAATTTTAATTCCTTGCAAGTAAACTAAAAATAATTCATATCAACCATTAAACGTAATGTACCCTTTTCCACATTCCACTCCAAAATGTTTTAAAATTCAGAATAAAATAGTTTGAAACAATTACATTTTAAAAAAGAGCAAGATTATGTAATACTTAAAGAATTTAGCTTTCACTTATCTGCACAGTAATATCCAGGTAGTTAACACAAAAGATTAAACCATCCAAATATAACAAAGCTATTAAATCATCAATGCAAAGAGAACAGTCAGTCAGCAAAATTTATTCTCTGATTAAAAGCATGAGAAAATATGAATTTGTGTGTGTGTGTGTGTGTGCATGTATGTGCCTTCAAGTTGCCTGTCAAAATATGGCGAGCCCATGAATTTTGTTGAGTCGATTTACCACTTCATTTCTCTACAGCACCTGGTATTTGTTAGTGGTTTCCCATCCAAGTAGTAACTAGGGCTAATTCTGCTTAGCTTTCAGGATCAGATGGGATCTGGTTCCTTTAGAGTATCTAGGCAGACGAGTGTTTTTACTGGTACGTAAATGCAGGGTTGTAGTAGCATTTCATCACAGGAAGTGCAGGAGAAGGGAGCAAAATGAGGGCATTATCCCCCAATAAGAATTCTGCCCCCCCATGAAATTTTACTCCAGCCCCCAACTTCCTAGCATTGCAGTAACTTAAAACTTCTGTGGAGCATTTGGAACTACAGTTTAAATACACAAAGAAAAGGATCAGGCAAAGTTACCAAGGGTGTGTGAACACAGCAAATAAAAGAGCATTGGGAATGAATTATTTGCAACGTTTCATTCTCTGTAATAACAATAATTTGGGGACTGGAGGAAAGTTTCATTTGGGAGGGCAGAATTCTTATTTGGGGGGCAATGCCCTCACCCCCACACCTCTACCTAAATATTAATAAGGTTAGACACTTACCTACCATCTATAAGTAGGTCTTTATTTTAACATGAGCACCACCACTGGTGAGCCCTGACCTCTGGTCACATACCCACCTACATTTCACAGATTAAAAGTGTAGGGCCTGTGACTGAGCCACATCCAACTATGGTCAAAAGGATGTGGACAGGCAATAAGAAGGAGAAAGAATGCACAGAACTAGCATTTTAGGCAGAGAAAACCTAGAGTCTACGTACAGGCGTCTCCTGCTTATCTAATGGATTAGGGACCAGAACACTGTCAGTAAGTGGAACTGGTTGCAAAGCAGAACCCAGATCTTTTTTGTCAGTTTTTTCCTCTTGCCTCCTTCCTGTGGGGGACATGAGGGAGTTGTGGAGGCTCGCTTCCCAGGTCTCTGTCATTCCCTCATGTCCCCTACAGGGAGAAGGCACGAGGAGGAAAACGGATGAAAGAGTGGTCCCCGAGTCAAAAGAACAGCACATATCTATAATTTACGAGAGCTGAAAGAGCTGAACATTGAAAAATGAGTTGTCAAAAAGTGGGCAGATGCCTGTACTGAGTTTAGGAAACCCTGAAAAAAGAAAAAAAAAACCAGTATCATTAAATATAATGCTCTTTATGTGTACATGCATGTATAGGGCATCATTAACAGTATAATTTTATAGAATATATTGTTCTAAAACCAATATGCCTTGTAAGACCTGCTCAAAATTACAGTTTTATTCACTGTATAAATTCAGTGTTAATACCCACCCCCTCTGCCTGATCCACATTATAGATCCCAGTTTTCTCATAACATTTTCTCATCACATAACATAACACTTGTGGTCGCCTGGTGGACAGACCATGAATGCTGTAATTCAAAAAGGAACTACTTAAGGAAAACACTCTTTATAACTGGCAGGCTTCTCCCCTTGCCATGTTTTTCACAAGGTGTGTTTACTTTTTTTGCTTTCTTCAAGAAGTTTTTGGAGTCAGACAGCACAGGGTGTCTGTTCCAAAGTTAAGAGAAACTGCAGGAGTTTGCTTTTGCCAGAGCCTACTGAGAAGGGCAAGGTTCTGCCCCTCCTCTTCTCTTTCCTGGCTGAGCTAACTGAGTGCAAACTAGTCTTCGCTTTGGATTTGGTTTTCAGCAACGAAAGTAAGCTGAGGACAAAAGGGAGAAAGTGGGAGGAGGAGAGAGAAACCTGGACATTTTAAAAGTGGCTGAGAAAGTGAGATGGCAGTGGATTAACTCAGGCCATCCTTGGCAAACTGGGAGGGTATTTGGTCACCACCCAGATATGCTCAGAAAGCAGGGGCACCCAGGGAAAGATTTCTAAAGGAATTTGCTACGTAAAAAGCCCAGGGCTTCTCCCTGATCAGGATCTTCCAGCCGGCTTGGCCATGTGGCCATCCTGAATGGAGGATTCTAAGGTATATTCCAGAAAGTAACAGTTCTAATCTTTGAAAGACACCCCATTCTGCCCACCCCTGATAAGATCATTTGAAGTAAGTGAAATATTAGATATTCGCATCTAAAAATTCTGCCCCTCTGATAAGACTGTGAAATCCAGAGTCTAAAATGATCAAACAGGCCCTTCTGAGGATCCATAACTAGTACATGGTCCCATTCAATTGCCATTCAGTAGAATATGTGAGCTGAGATATAAAGATGATCCTGAGGAATAACCACATATTGTCTGGAACATAGATTATAGGTTTTGCGAGATGCATAACAAAATGGCATCTGAAAAGGAAAGGGAGGGAAAAGATATGTGGAAGTGTATTGCAGTCACTTTAGACAGACAATTATGTAAGATTGGTATGAGAGTTCCAGAAGAGTCCCATGAAATCGGTCTTAGAAGACCTACAGATTTATTATGAGGAAGGTTTGGAGAGCCAGTGCGGTGTAGTGGTCTGAGCACTGGCCTGTGATTCATTCTCAGTCTGTGATAGGTTTGCCTTCGGGTCTCCAGAAGTCAGAAACCACTTGAAACCACACAACCGCCGCAACAACAACATGGTGACTAAGGTCTAAGTTGTCAAAGGTATGAAGTATTGCTAAGGGACTGTGTTTGTTTGTTTTGCAGGAAATACTCAAAACTTTCAAAATTCATTTGATGGTCCCTCACTTTCGGTGGGTGCTATTAGCCTGGCATTTTATAATGGCCTCTGGGCATATGATGGATGGTAATATATTTTTATTATTGTCGATTGAAGTTAAAGTATAACAATTTATACTTGATTTTAATCTTTTAAGAATGAGAACAAGCTGCAATTGCAGTGGGAAGGGAAGTTATCTCAAAAGCTCTCATGACTGCCAGAGATGAAATGACACTTAATTCCCAGCACCCAGCTGGATTACAGAACTCACTGCCACAACAACCGGTGCTGGCAGCTAGCTTAAATAGCTTTAAAAAGTAGTTAAAAGGATGTTGGGCTATCTAGGCCACGAATAGGGCAACACTTGCATGTGGCTCTCCGTTTGTGTGGACCCTCAAGCCCCCCTCCACTTTTTTTTTTTTTAATTAGAGGGAAAATAAGGTGAAATGCACCTTGGAGACCTCCAGAACACATGATTCCCCCACAAAGCAAGACCTTTGAAAACATGGACTTTCTTAGATCTTTTTTTTAAACCAGAGGCGAACTTCCAGTTTCAAAAAAAAAAACCATGGAAAAATCCACCTGTTTTTACTGACTTGCAGGCTGCACGCTGTGGTCGGTGGCAGCCTTAAGGGGAGGGGCCGAGGGGACTCGTGCACCATCCAGTAGAAAGCATAACGCTGAGTTGTATTGTGCCAACAAGAGGACTCCAGCCCTTCAGTCTTAAATTTCTAGCATTGCACAGTTCAGGATATTTAGTTTTTGTATCCTATGCAAGTGTATCGATAGAGGGTGGCGGTCTTCCAGGTGTTCTTGAACGACGACTCCCAGAATTCCCCGCCATTCCCAATGCAAGCTAGGCTACTAGGAGATGTGGTTCCAGTGTACTTGAAGGACCATATGATTCCCCCTCCAATTTTCTTGCCTTCTAAGAGTTACTACAAACCAACCCACAAGCCATTGTGGTTATAACCAATACATCAGCACACGTTGTTGTTGTTGTTGTTGTATGCCTTCAAGTTGTTTTCGAGTTCCTAAGGTGCGCCTATCACAGGGTTTTCTGGGGCTGAGAATGCCTGATGTGCCCAAGGTCACCCGGTGGGTTTCCATGGCTGAGCAGGGAATCAAACCCTGGTCTCCACAGTCATAACCAGCATAAGATTTGACTTGCCCTGCCTTGACTTACTGCAAACCAAAAGTAAAAAACAATTCCCAGATATACTTTTTTTTGTGCAGTCCTAGACCAGTTGTGTTTTTAACACTAATTTTTCTAGTGATTGATAAGAATTGGGTGGGGGGAGTTTCTTCTTGATGACCTTGGGTGTGTCACACACTCTCAGCCCCAGAAAACCCTGTGATAGTTTCACCTTAGGATCACCACAAGTTGGAAATGACATGAAGACACACAACAACAACAATTCACATTTTCCTTGTATGTGTGTTTATATGCCTTCAAGTTGCCTGTCAACTTATGACTCGATGGATTTCATAGGGTTTTCTTGGTCAAGGAATACTCAGAAGAGATTTTGCCTTTTCCTTCCTCTGAAATATAGCCTGCAGCACCTCATATTCCTTGGTGATCTCCCATCCAAGTCCTAATCAGAGCTGAACCTGCTTAGCTGCCAAGAGCAGATGGGATCTGCTTCTTTTAGGATACTTAAGCTATTATTTCCCTCTCCTCTTTTTTTTTTTTTCCTTAAAGAAATCACTTTTGACATAAATTGAATGTTAGGACAGTGTGCAGTGGAGAAATTTCCATTCATGAACCTTTGGGATGGGAGAATGCCTAGTGCCCCAGCCTGAATTGCTGTTGTTCCTCTTCTTGCGCCATCCCTTTGGGCCCAATCCTTGTCACTATAAGGAGCCCATTGTTAGGATGGAGGCCTTGGCAGGTGCCCAAAACTACTGATAATGTTCTTGTCATTTGCTCCAAATTTTATAAATGACATGATGAAATATTAGAGCTTAGAAAGTTACCTTTTGGACCACAGTTCCCGGAATCCACTAGCTGCTTCATAACTGGGGATTTTGGAAGTTGCAGTCCAAAAAGTAATGACTGACGTCCTGTTCAGTAGTTAAAAAGAATGTAAACAGGACTTATGATGATCTTGTACTTGCTGGGTATTCATGTTTACAGTCAATGACAGACCATGACCCCTAAAGCCGACCTTTACAGCCAGGCAGTACCCAAATTTAAAGTCTTCCCAGGAGCTGCAGATAGGACCACTGGGAAATGACATCAGCAGCACTTACTCAGTTGCAGGACACCTTGAGATAAGCGGTCATGGCAGAACCCTGAGGGGTCTCCCCAGCTGCCTGTTCTCAACACACAGGTGAAATAGAAGTGTGCTGCAGCCATCATTTCCCAACTCTCCAGTCCACCAATCTACAGTATTTTGGAAACCCTTAGGTTGGTGTGCTGTTAGGCTGAAATGGTAGGTTTGTGGAGGGTAGCGTTGTCAGGCATAACTACGACAACAAAGCTCTTGTTACTTGTCTGATAGTGCAGATCTCCACTAATGTTTCCAAATTTCTGCTAGCAATTGGGGCCACAAGGATTAATAGTTAATTAAACATATAATTGTTTAAATTATAGAAATATCATTTCACCATTAATAATGGTGTAAGTTCCACGTGAAGAAGATAGTCTTACAAATTTGGTGGTTGCAGCTTCAAGTGCCTTCTGGAAATTATCTTGATAAACAATTTAGCTCCAAGTATGATTACTGCTCAGATAGTGGAGTTGAGACAGTCACCCTCATGTCCATTCAATTTATTTGTCTCAAAGAGTGACACTCTGTCTTGTTGAGCTTTTCCTGTGACTCTGTGAGCTGCACTGTCACATTCCTCATGTCTGGGAGATCACTGTGTCTTTTCATTAATGCCTGCCTGCCTTGATTTCAGATGGAGAGAACTGAAGCTTATACAAGTGGGCTGGCCTTTCACATTAAACACTGCTGGTCTGAGAAAGGATGAGAAGTGGAGATTGATGACTTGGAAGCCTGTCCACTGTGACTCAGAGGGCAGAGCTTAAAACAGAATTATTCTATTCCAAACTAAATCCTAAAATGAATTTGCAGTCACCTTCAGAGTTAGTTACATGTACAGATTGCATAACTGATGGACGTGAATTAGCAAAAATAATTTCAGGACATTCAGAGAACTCCCAGATTTTGCTAAGGGTGCTGTTTCCAAAGAGATAGTGAGCCTGTGCCTGGGTTGTACGACATAGAGTTGGAAGGGATCCCAACTGCCAGGTAGTCCAACCTCTTGCCAGTGCAGGAATCCATAGCTATAGTAAAGCATCTCTAAGAAGTTATCATCAAATCTCTGCTTTAAAGTCTGCAGTGAGGGCAATTCCCACAATGCATGAGGTAGGCTGAAAAAGACAGCATTCTACTGTACCTTATTGTATTTCAGAATATGAGAGCCAGCATGGTTTAGTGATTTGACTATTGGACTATGACCTTGGAGACCAGGGTTCAGTTCACCAATTGGCCATGGGAACCCACTGGGTGACCCTGGGCGCTTCGCACACTCTCAGCCCCAGAAAACCCCGTGATAGATTTGCCTTAGGGTCACCGTAAGTCAGAAGCAGCTTGAAGGCACAAAACAACAACACTGTAATATACGCATAAGCCCTTCATCTATAAATTTTTTAAAAATTGTTTGTGTATCCATAGCAAAGACCTGATCAATTAATACAGAACCAGTTAACTGAGACAAGTACCTAACAGTCCCTGTGAAACAGAGCCAAAGGGATTGCACCAAAAATTCAGCTGTGTAAAAGGTTTACTGTATATCAACAAGGAATCAAAATATAGGAGTATCTTTTTTTTTGCCTATTTGTAGATTTTTTAGGGGGGGTTTACTTTCTGCGCCCAGAAAGGAGAAAGAATCTTTTGCTGGTCTTTATTAGACTAGGAAGAGTCCCTCGCTCTCACTCAAAGCTGTACTTCTGCACAAGCTGTATTTTTCTATATTTTTTAGTCTTCTTTTTAGTATTAAGAGTTCTTTTGGAACCTCACAGGAATTTTCTTAATTCTTCAAAGTTTGGGCTGATTTAGGAACAGAAGAACAAACATGCCAAGGGTCTAGTCCAATGTCTTGTTTGCACAGTGACCAACTAGTTTCCTGTGGGAAGCCCACCAGCAGTCTATGGCTGGTATCCTGTTGGTTGCTCATGAGTGGAGTAGGCACATTGCATCAATTCTTCAATAATGAGTTAACACATAGGAAACTCTATTGATTCAGTTGGTTGACTCTCATTGGGAGTAATAATAGAAAAGAGACCATTGAGTGCTACTGCACTCTTTGGCCTTTTCGCACCGGGCTATTAAAACGGTGCAGAGCGACCTCCAACGGAGGTCTTCTGCACCGTAGAGTGGACTGGGGCGGACTACTTTTTGTGGGTTCCGTACCTCAGTCCACTCCGGAGCGACTGGAACTGGTCACGCGGCGTGTTTTTTAAAACACGTGCCTGCAGATCTGCTGGGGGCGGGCTTCCGACTGGCGAGCTTCTCCAGTTGGTGGAGAGCCTCCACCAACCGGAAGCCGCCATTTAGGACGCCAGAGGAGAGCGGAGCGACGAGCTCGCACTCCCCCTCGTTGCGACAGACTCGCCCGGACGAAGTTAAAATCCGGTGAGTAGCGTGTTCCGTTGTTTCCGCCCCCACGTCTGGAAAGGGCCCTTATTGTTTGCTTTCTAGCAATTGATGCACAGAAGTGTACCATGTCCTCCAACTATCTGGATTTGGCAGGGACAGTCCCAATTAATCCTCTCTCTTCCTACTTTTTCAGGTGCTTTTAAAATGTCCCATTTTCTCTCTCCTCTTCTCACTTTCCCCCTTTGTCCCCTGCTTAGTTCAGTTGCAGCAAACTGAGTTCAAAGCACAAAAGCAGTTTATACTCAATTAAGAGGGAGAACTAGGAGAGGAGGGTGCAGAGTCTTGCCTTTCCCAGTAGTCTCAGGCAAAAGCAAACTGCTGCAGCCACTCCTATCTTGTATGTTCTTCCTCATTAGCAACTTCTACCGTCTTGACCACCCTGATGTTGCTTGGCCGTACATGTGAGGGGTTTCATCTACGAAATGTTGAAGGGTATGGCATACTGCCTCTGATACTTCTTCAGACTGCAGGGGAAGCTCATAGGATTGCATGCTTTCCCATTAAATAAAATCCTTGTTCATAGAAAGCACACACATAAAAAAGCATGTCACGGAAAGAGCTAGGCTAGAACCCTTTCCTGTCGTGTTAGCTTTTTTAAAAAAAATGGGCAAGGATTGATTGGTTGATTGATGGATTGCATGAAGAAGTCCATCATGGTAGCTCCCACCTGTAGTCTGAAGTGGTATAGGCCAAACACAGATTTTACTGCCTCAGTTAGAACTAGGCCTCAAAGACCACTGGCACAGGTGTGGTTGGGCCGCAAGTGTATACCATAGGGATTTCCTCCATGTGTACAAAACCTGCACCTTCCCTAAATAAAATATGATGAGAAGGCCAAGGCTGACTGAGGACATGCAAATTGCTTAACCATGCCACAAGAAGCCCCATGCTAAGAAGAATAGTGTGTTATTCTAATAGCTAGGGAAAAGCTGAAAATTATTATGTTTGTATTTAGAAGCTTCTCATAATCTGTGTTCCTAAACTGTAGTTTATATAGTTTGTGCATAAATGTGGCACTGTACGGAACCCCTTCTCTGTGGTCTAACTGCAGTGAAGGTTCAGTTGTTTGGAACAAGGAGAAGAGCCTTCTTAGTGGCCATGGTAGTGAAGTGAGATTTTCCTCTTCTTTTGCTTAGAGTCATAGAACCATAGAGTTGGAAGAGACCACAGGGGCCATCCAGTCCAACCCCTTGCAATGCAGGAACCCACCTCAAACACTCCTCACAGAGGGCCATCCAGCCTCTGCTTAAAAACCTCCAAGGAAGGTGACTCCACCACACTCTGAGGCAGCATATTCCACTGCTGAACAGATCTGACCATCAGGAAGTTCTTCCTGAGGTTCAGGTGGAATCTCTTTTCCTGCAGTTTGAATCTATTGCTCCTTGTCCTAGTCTCTGGAGCAGCAGAAAACCAGTCTGTTCCCTTCAAATATTTAAACATGGCTATCATGTCCCCTCTTAACCTTCTCTTCTGCAGACTAAACAGACCCAGCTCCCTAAGCCACTCCTCATAGGCATGGCTTCCAGACCTTTCACCATTTTGGTCACCCTCTTCTGCACACCCTCCAGCTTTTCAGTATCCTTCTTGAAACAAGGTGCCCAGAACTGGACACAGTTTTCAAGATGCAGTCTAACCAAAGCAGAATAGAGTGGGACCATTATCTCCCTTGATTTAGATACCATATTCCTATTGATGCAACCAAGAAGTGCATTTACTTTCTTGGCTGCTGTATCATACTGCTGATGTATGTTCAGCTTGTGGTCCACCAAGACTCTTAGATCTCTTTCACACATACTGTTATCCAGCCACGTGTCCCCCATTCTATATTTGTGCGTTCCATTTTTTCTGCCTAAGTGTAGGACTTTACATTTCTCTCAGTTGAAATTCATTTTGTTAGCTTTGGCCCAGCAATCCAATCTGTTAAGGTCACTTTGAATTTTGATCTTGTCCTCTGACGTATTAGCTACCCCTCCCAATTTCATGCCATCTGCAGATTTGATCAGCGGGCCCTCTATTCCCTTCATCCAAGTCATTGATGAAGATGCTGAATAACACTGCTTATTTTGCCTCAATTCCTGAAGATTTCATCAGTTTTCAGGCTTCTCCATTGTTACATGGTTTTGCCTGCTGTTTCATACTGATTGTTTCATACTGTTTTTTTCAAAAAACCATGGTATTTAAATTGTGTAAGCTTCCCTGTGGAGCCAGCACAGTATAGTGATTTGAGCTTTGGACTACAACCCTGGAGATCAGGGTTCAATTCCCTTGCCTGGTCATGGGCACCCGCTGGGTGACCTTTGGGACATCACATACTCTCAACACCAGAAGACCCTGTAATAGGTTTACCTTAGGATCTCCATAAGTCAAAAATGACTTGAAGGCAGACAACAACACAAAGCAGCCCTGAATTACTTGTTTATTTGTACACATATTTTGTATGTGTATGCATGTGCCTTCAGGTCACTTGTCAACTTATAGTGACCCCATGAATTTCATAGGGTTTTCTTAGGCAAGGAATACGCAGATGGTTTTGCCAGCTCCTTCCACTGAAATATAGCCTACAACAACTGGTGGTCTCTCATTCCACTACTCACCAGGACTGGATCCTGCCTAGCTTCCAAGATCAGACAGAATTTGATACCTTTAGATATGTAGGCCTGTTAGAATTGTATATCCTACTTCTCCAAACTGAACTTCATTGGTGGAAGATTTCTAATTTTTAAATCTATTCTTAGTCTTTTTAATTATATATATCCACTCCTTCCTACGTCCAAAAAAGGAGTCAGTCAAGGCAATCAAAGAAATGAAGAACAGATATAAAAATTACAAATTATCTGTTATTGAAGTTCAGTTTGCAAAAGGATATATAATTCTAAACAACTAACTAAATAATTATAATAATGATTGTTGGTCTGTACTTATTTTGTCTCCAGTGTTGGAGGCATGATGCTTTATTATCATTTACTAAGGGATATGAGCAAAAGAATGCTAATGCTCTTAAACTGTGCTTCCATCAAGCCACTGCAGGAACAGAATGCTGGATTACATAGTTGTCTCATATGAACCGGTAGAGTTCCTGTGATGTTAGGACCATCAGTAGTATTTAGCCTGAAGACTAATGCATGTTTATTCGTAAATAAATCCCATTGAGTTGAATGGAGTTTTCTTGCATGTTAGTGTTGCATGGGATAGCAGCCTTGTAAGGTAACCTTTTGGTGCTTCTTTCCTTCCAGGAATCAACTAAATTATATTACAGAAGAGCTTAAAGATCCTTATAGGTAAGGAAAATATGACATAGGCTATTAGACACACACTGTTAATATCACATCTAATTTGACCTTCGAATATTCTATTATGCTGCTGCTGCTGGTTCACTGATACTTTGTAGGGAGGTTGGGTATATTGCTACATTTTGGATGAGATGGCCACTACAGCTTCATCAAGATGCTCCATATGTAACATCCCAGCTCTGTGGAGATGGCAAGTGTGTTGTGACAAATTTCAAAAAGCATGAATCACAGCAGCTAGTGTTGTGGAAATCTGTGCAGCTTGAATTAAGCCACTAACACTTGTGGTATCATGTGGTTACTTGGCATCCCTCCAACAATGTTTATGAATTTTAAAAAAACATTGTTTTGTCTCCAAAAGCCCCCTAGGGAACATGGAGACAATTTTGTCATAGTTTTCAGCCTTCCTGTGCTGTCTTGACGGGGCTTTATATAAACAGGAAGTGAGTTGGAAGTGGCTTGCAGGTCCTTTCCTGTTTTAGGCATGGGGAAGGGGCCAAAGCATAGTGAAATTGCCCCCACATAGTCCCTAGGATGCCTTGGAATAAGTTTTTTTTAAGAAGGAAAATGTCTACTCTGATACCGTGGCAACTGGTGACCTCCATGTCACTGGAGTATTGAATCCATTCTGAGAATTAGTCTGAAATTTTAAGCAGCTCTCCAAGGCACTGAGCCCCACCTCCAAAAGAGCATCTTCACTTTGAGGACTTCCTTTAAAGTTTGAACTGAAACCTGGAGTGAATTCCCCACCTACATTGATATGGAAGCCACTATTTGCATTTTCTCAAACATTTCACAGATGAAAATCAGTGTACATGTGGCTAAGCAGCATCAGAATGTGGTCAAGGTGGCAAAAGTTATTCATAAGGAAGAATGTACAAGCTAGAGGAGACTGCAGGAATTTGCTTTTGCTTCAGTCCAAAGGAAAGGGAAAGATTCCACCCCTTCTTCTCCCCTCCACACTGTTGGGTTAACTGCGTGCACCTTGGACTCAGGCCATTTCTGCACCATACTGTAATAGTGCTATGATTCCACTTTGAACATCCTGTGGAATCTTGGAGTTTGCCGTTTAGGGAGGGGCATTTAAAATTCTCAGCCAGTGAGCTCTTTGGCCCCAGTGAACTACAAACCCCAGAATTCCACAGGATGTTGGAAGTGGAATAAGAGCACTGTAACAGTGTAGGGCAGAAATGGCCTCAGTTTCCATGAACAGAAGCAAACTGGGGATAAAGGGGACAGCCGGAGGAAGAGAGAGAAACTGGAACATTTTAAAAGCAGCTGAAAAAGTGGGCTGAGAGATCAGGACGATCCCTGACAAATTGGGACAGTCGGAGGACATGTATTTGCCATTGCTGCCACATGACAAATTAGTGTGGATTCCTCTTATGAGACAAAAGTTCTAATCGCATCTTATCAGACATGGTAACTATCCTGTTTTATCCTGTTGTTGTTGTTGTTGTTTGTTGTTATTGTTGTGAACCTTCAAGTCATTTCTGGCTGATGGTGACCCTAAAGTGAATCCATCATGGGGTTTTCATGCAAGATTTGTTCAAAGGGAGTTTGCCTTTGTCTTCTTCTGAAGTAAAGAGAATGTAATTTGCCTAGGGTGGGTTTCCATGACTGAGCAGGGATTTAAACCCTGGTCCCAAACTGCTATACGACCTTCTCTTACCATTGATTTATGTTTGTGTTATCTTATTATATCCTTATTTTATCTTTCATTGTATTTAGAAACCTGCCACTGTCTATAGTTATTGGAATACCACTGGTCAGCATTTGTTACATCCTGATCAATGTTTCCTATTTCACGGTTATGACATCAACAGAACTTCTGCAGTCTCAAGCTGTTGCCGTGGTGAGCCTGCAGTTTTGAGGGTCATATGGGGATGTTAACTTCTCTTTTGAGTGATCTTATGGAAGCCTGTACCCAAAAAGCCTTTATGAGAGGATATTTCTCATAAGCGTGTTTCTTCACAGGCAAGTCTCAGGGCCAAACTCAGTGTGATGTTTGTCATGTAGTTTTTCATTGTGCAGCCTATGAAATTAAAAAGCAAATAGTTGAGACATGACTTACCTGTGCTGGGATCATGTAGGAGAATCTTGAGTGCTTTATCCCCACCCCCCGAATGTTCTCTGTCAAAGTTGGACACCTTGTGGCCTTTGCTAATTGCAATGAGAGGGAAATTCCTATTGTTATCAGTCTACTTTTCCTCCTATTGCAAGTAGCCAATCTGTTTCCCCCTGATTCCAAACGGGACTGTGGCAGGGTTAAAAAGTCCAAATTTTGTCCATTCCCCTTGATGTTATGTTTCTGATATTGCTGTCCCTCTATCCCTGCACTGGCTATTTTTCTAAATTCTGCAATACCACACTATACAACAAATGTCACGGCAAATCTAACAGTTCATTGGAACTACTTTCGATTGATGCTGAGGATGGCAAAAGTAATTTATTTTAAAGTTTCACAACTTATCCTTTAAGGGTAAGTTTCACAATTTACCTTTTAGTGGAAATTTTAATTCTAGTCCTTCTCCTCCAAGTCTAACACTCTATCCAGGATGCTGTGCCAGTTGTCTGTGACATAAGCTTGAGTTAATGCTGATTGAGGAGACACTCTTAGGAGAATTTTGCCGTGCATTTCCATAAGATTTTGCTTAAATCTGCTTAGGCAAATGCAATCACAACACTGTTTCTTTAGAATGCGCGTTGGACTTACCTCTTATTTCTGTCACACATTAACTTGTGCTCCAAATAGCAAGAGAGGGCTTGGTAGGATTATTGCCTCCTTTCTAACCTTGCCATTTTCAAGGTAAGCATTCTTCATGGCCCTTTAGTCATCTTCAAGGTTAGGTCATTTATGGCTTTTCCATTTGGAGAGTTGCCAAACTCCATAAAGGAGCTAGAATATTCCAAAAGGTTCCCTGCCGTACACTCATGGAAGTGCAAGGCAAGTATCTACACTGCCTAGGCAAGTCCATATCTGAAAGACTGTATCTCCCTACATAAGCAAGTTCAAGTTTTAAAATTTGAAAGAGAGGGCTTTTTCTTGCTCCCACCAACTTTGCGGTGAGGCTCCTTTCCATGGCTGCTCCCAGGCCGTGCAACTCCCTTCTATGGGAGGTCTGATTGGTCTGTACCCTGCTCTCTGTCTCGCGGTAGATGAAGACTTTATTCAGGCAGTCTTTGAAATTTGCTTGTGGAATAGTTGAATGTGTTGAGAGAAGCTGAGTGCTGTATTTTTAATACTTTATTTGTAATGATATTTTAAATGTTTTTGTTAATTATGTTTTAAATATTGTTAGCTGCCTTGCATCCCATTATTGAGAGAAAGGTGGGATATAACTGAATGAAATGATATTACTAAAAATAATAGCAGCAGCCACAGTAACGATACTGTGCTTTTAACTATTTTAACTGCTTTTAAATAATATGAGCTTGACTCCTGTTGGTTAGCCCAAAACAGAGTTGACCCATTAAATCAATTGCTGAATGGTAAGTCAACCCATGGGTAAATCTCATTACTTCAGTAGACCTGCTCCGTATGGAACTAGCAACAGAATTCAGGTCATGGTTATTTCTTTTTTAATTTTTGTAGAATAAGATTTTAGATTAATTTTGTTTGCAACTACAGTAAACTGCCTTGAGTCCCATCTCAGGAGAAGTTTGAGGTATAAATTCAATAAATAAATAAAATAAATAAACCCCTAGCAGTCACTGGCATTCACATGAACTCTGTGCTCATGCTGAGGACAGTATCTGTGGTAGTGGATAACATATGTTACAGTCCTGTGCACTGTCCTGCAACATATACAGAAACCTAGTCAGGTCTTCTAAACTGCTTTAAGTAAATACATGAGGAGACATCAGGACAATAGCCCTGCCAATCTTCAACATTACTTTCCACACATGAAGAGTGATACTCTGAACTAGACAGCTTCCTATCTGTCTGGAGGCTTTCTGTACCATTCTGAACCTTGATTTTTCACTATAAAACGAGGGAAAGGACTCTTGTGGTACCTTGAGGTCTAACAGATTTATCTGAGCATGAACTTTCGTGAATTACAATCCACCTCCTCAGCTGCATGATGGATATCATTATATAAGCCACAGGTATATGTACACTTACATATTGTGTGTGTGTGCAGAGGAGTAGCTACACACTGAGATCAGTGTAAAATGAGATATGGAAAATAACAATTTCATGATTAACACTGGTCATAAACCTTCAAAGGGCTGGTTAACATAAACTCCCTGGTAACTGTAAACTAATGTGTGAGCCTACCAGGCTGTTGATTGTATCTAACATGTTCAAGCAATATCTTCTGCTTCCAGGAAGGTTTGTCTTGTTGAATGCAAAGTGTGTTTTTGCAGAAAAAAAGGGAGTATGTACCGAACTATGAACTTTGGTGATTTACTGGTTTGAACACTGGATTATGATTCCGGAGACCAGGATTCAAATCTCTGCTCAGCCATGGTAACCTATGGTGTGATCTTCAGCAAGTCACATTCTCTCGGCCTTAGAGGAAGACAAAGGCAAACCACCTGTGAACAAATCTTGCCAAGAAAACCCTATGATGGGTTCACTTTAGGGTCCCCGCAAGTCAGAAACATCTTGAAGGCATATCACAATGACAAATACACAAAACTGTAGTGACTGGTAGCCTGTCAATATTTCTAATGAGATAGGAAGCCCATTGTCCCTGTTCACACTTTTGTTAACAGGCTGGTATTTGTGAATATATCCCAATGCACATCATCCTATGAAATTCTTTTATTCCACAACAGCCACTTTGTGATCAATGATACAATGTCCTGGGAGACTGACATTTGCTGATAGTGTTTTTATGGATGTGTGTGTGTGTGTTGCTATGTCTCATGTCAGATCTCTCTTTCTGGTTCTGTAGAGATTGTCCTGTCTGACTTACGTAGAATTCAAAATTGCATTGGTCGCAGAAGATGATATATATCAAACTGGATGTTGGGGAAGTGAATGAATGAAATGATTGTGGGTGGCACTATTAGGACATGTAATGGTGTGGCCAGCGTTAATGTGGGAACAGAGATGGCATCTGGATTTGTAGCAGGGGAATGTTCCTGTCTTTCTATCTATTTGTATAGTCTGGCTTCTTCAAGACAGGAGGTATCTGGAGTGAGTTCAGGCCTGCCACCCAAATCATTGGGGGGGTATATTCCCCCTATTCATTTAAGAAGGCCTGAACAGGGCTCATTATTTATGTGCATACATTTGTTTCGTCAGGATTTACTTACCAGTGGCTGAATCTGACTGCAATCCAAAACAGTACACTGATATGAAAATTAAAGTTGTGGGGTTTGAACTATGCTGGCTTAGCTTAGGAGATACTATGATTATTAAGGAATGAACACTCAGTGTGTAAGCTAGTCCACTGTGTGTATGATGGCGGGGGGGGGGGTCTTTGCTTGGAAACTAATCAATTTTGCCCTTCCTTTTCCTTTTATTGGACTTGTGTGTATGTATTCACACATGCACATGAATGTGTGCTATTTAGGTGTCATCTTCTTTATGGTGAAGTTTCTCTCCCACTGCCACTAAATTTTTAGTAGATGGTGGCTGTCAATTAACCATTGCCTAGTCCTCATCCTGTTGTTGTCATTATGTGCCTTCAAGTCAACTCTGACTTTTCTTGACCCTCTTGTAAGATTTTCTTGACAAGATTTATTCAGGGAAGCTTTCCTCTTAGCCTGACAGAGAATCTGACTTGCCCATGATTACTCAGTGGATTTCCATAGCAGAGCAGGGATTCGAATTCTGGTCTCTTGGAGTCCTAGTCCTCAAACCTCTACACCACTCTGACTTTCATCCCATTACCAGGTATCTATTCTTTCAGCCTGGAGCTAGTTAATGTTAACCATGGTAATTAACCATTGATTATTATCTGCTATCTCAAGGCAACAGTAGCAGCAATAAGGAAATCATTTTTATCGCTCCATAGAAATAATCTGTACTTACAGGAAAAAGGCCATACTACAGATGTATGGATCACAGATTTGGTTCTCTAAAAAGCAACATATGTTGTCGTTCAAGTCATTTCTGACTTATGGTGACCCTAAGGCAAAGCTATCACGGAGTTTTCTGGGGTTGAGTGTGTGTGATGTGCCCAAGGTTACCCAGTGGGTTTCCACGTCGAACCCTGATCTCCAGGGTTGTAGTCCAACACTTAAACCAATACACATGCTGGCTCTGAAAAAGCATCCACTGGCATTTGGTTCCAGGATCTCCCATGGATACAAAATCTGTGGATGCTCAAGTCCCCTTACATACAATGGTGTAGTAAAATGGTGTCCCTTTTATAAAGTGAACAGCTGAAAGGTTTGCTTTTTGGATTTTTAGAGAATATTTTCAAACCATGGTTGGTTGAATTTGTAGGTGCAGATTCCGTGAATGCAGAGGGCTAACTTGATACTTGTAAAAAGTACACATTACCTTTTAGAGAAGCAAATCCATGATTTTTTACAAGGCGCCTTTACTCTTAATATATCTTAATAGCTTACTTCTAAATTTTACATTTTAAAATGTACATTATTTTAATTCTTTCCACACAGACATTTGGAGACAGGGTCCTTTATCCTGCTTCTTGGATCGTTCCACTCTTCGTGGCTTTTTCTACCATTGGAGCAGCCAATGGGACTTGCTTCACTGCTGGCAGGTAAAAATCTAAACTACTCTGCGTGGAATTCCAGGGCAGACTTCTGTAACTGAAAATTTATTGTTCATATTCGTGGGCCATCACAATGTAATACACAGAAATATTGATTGATTGGATTGATTGATTTTTATCGTTGGCCTTTCTCCTGAGGCAAGATTCAAGGCAGCTTACAGGAATTTAAACTGAGATATAATCCAAATACAAAATATAGAATACATATAAGACTACAAATTAGCTTAGCATCAGAAGAGGGGGTGGAGGAAAAGGAATCTAGTAGTACTGTGAAGACCGATTTACTTTACTATGGGCTTTTGTGGATTTCAGTCAACTTCTTCAGATGCACTGATATTCATCAAACAGCAGCCATACTCGGAAAAACTAAGTAAAATTTGTAGTAAAACTTTGCCTTCAAGTGTGAAAGAATGAGTTGTGTTGAGACGAGCATGGCAGCCCTAGAAAAGGACTCAGCTGCTATAATGATGACAGTGATTACCCGGTATTAACTATGGTAGTTACAGATCCATAACTGGCCTGTATTCAGTAAGACTACATAGTCTTACTGTAAACCTATGGAAATGGCTCTCCAGCTCACATTAAGAGCCAGCAGCCAGACTGGGAGAAATGCCACTTTCCATTGGAGTGCATGAGGAGGCTGCAACATCAGCATTAAGACCCCCTGTTGCAAGTCCTTGACCCTTTCCGCACGTTACCTTATCGCGGAGGTGGGGGGTGCCGTTTGCGGAAGCAGGCTTTTGCGCAAGGTGCTCTCTTCGCTGCTCCTTCGTCCCGCAGCTGGCTTCCTGGTCGTGCGACCGTTGCGTGAGAGCCCCGCCCCTTCCTTCCGCAGTGCAGCCTGGGAGCTGTAGGCTGCACTGGGGGAGGAAGCGCAACTGGCACGCCTGGGACAAAGTACCGCAGGGCAGGTGAGTGCGCGCGGGCCCCGGGAGCCTTGCGCGACTGCGCAGCATTTTCGACTTGAAGCCGAAAATAAAAAAATGCGTGCGCGGTTCACGTTAGGCTTGTGAGCATCGCGTAAATGGGAGTACGTCATATGGACCACAGCTCCCATTTACTCAAGGGGCCCTCTCGCAAAAGAAACTGCATGCGAAAAGGGTTCTTGTCACAGCCTTGCTTGCTAGCAGGAGGAGAAATGTCCTCCTGTTTGTGCCCTGATTGGAAGCTGAGCAAACCTCCTTTGCCTCATGTGGCTGCCAGCCCTTTTTGGGCTAGGAAGATTGGGCCAGGGGACATTACTTAGTTACACCCATGTAGAATTTCAGCCGTCATTATTATCTTGATACTTTTTTCCAAAAATAAGAACTCATGACTGCTTGATTTTGGGCTTTAGTAATAAAAAGGAACAAGAGAATGTAATAGGTTTTTTGATATCCAAATTACTCCATTCTGGATGTAATAGCACACGTATTTACTTCCATTATCAGACATCCTACTGCTGGGATCATTCCTGATTCCTCCCGCCCATACTGGATATGGATTCATCAGTTCTTTCTTCTTGCCTTGATTGGCAGCCAGTAGCTCCCGAGGAAATAAATTCATATAGTCTCTACCTGCCAAAAACGCCCCTGATGAGGGTATGTTCAGAGGAGAATTGTTTAAATCAAACTTTGCTTGGTGTTGCCCAGTCCTTGCTGTGTTGATTAGATAAGCCATAAGCCATCGTAAGAATAGTCCAATAGGTTGCGGTGCTTGTTGACAAAAGAGGCTCTAATGCAGTTCTACAGAACTTTAGACTAATCACATCTGCTTAGTATCACTTCTAAACTATATTCTAAATGCTTATTATGTAAATATGGGATTTGGGGCTTTGGAAAATACACAGACTGAAATTGTGCACTAAAGTTTCCCGATTACTCCCACACTGCAGGAGTCAGCTTGCAAGACATCTGTGTTTAGGTTAAGAACAACATCACAATTGTCACTGTAGTTTATACAAACCAGTGCTCTGTTTCCAAGAGGAACCAAGCAGATGTCCATGGGAGACTCAAAAGCAGGGGGTGTTGGAGACAACTGTCCCACTCATACAACAATTGGGGAATACATTGTCTTCTTTCCAGAAAGTTTCTATCCTATCCTTTATGAATTAATCTAAACATTTTCAACACACATACTGACACATTTCATTAAAAAAAAGAATTTGTGGGATAGAATACTTCACATTGTCATTTGCGTTCATCCTATACTATGTCAAACCTCTGTTGAAAGATAGCATATTCCAAAGTTCAGGGAGAAATGGGGGAACAATCTGACTTTAAAATAAATCATTTTTTGAATCCAGTAATATGATCCTTGAAGTAATGTATGTGTCAAACAGGAGAAACGGTGATCATACTGCATGCTGTCTAGTCCTCATCCCATTACCAGACATTTATGCTTTCAGCATAGAAGATGTAAGTTTAGCCTTGTTCTGTTTTGCTTGTTTCCAAACTACAGTCAGCCCTCCACATTTCCAGGTTCGACCTTCATGGATGTGATTATTTGTGTGTTACTTCAACCCCTGCCCCTGTCCTCAAGTGCTTCTTTTCCAGGGGAGCCTTCCCTCTCAGCAGCTCTGATCAGGCCGTGCAGCCCTTAAAAACCTGCCTCTGGTCGCCATTGCTGTTGTCCTCTTCCGCCACCACCACCTGCTGCTGCCTGCTCAGCCCCACAAACTCTTTCCCAGTGCACCTCACACCCAAGGAAGGAAATAATTGTGAGAGAGGAAGTATAGGGCCACCATGCTGACCTTCCCTTGTCTTTCCCTGACCTGGTTTAGACCCTGGGTGCCTGTTCTCCCCACCATGCCTCAGCCCACTTCTCACAGACACACACACACACACATTTTAATATTTGCCATTTTTCAACTTTTATGGGGGTTCTATGCCCCTAATCCTGCCGAACATGGAGGGTTGACCATAGATGCATTGCAGCTGGCTTCTCATACATTTTCCTCAGCACTAGTTCTTGTATTACCTAACATGATAAATGCAAATATTACTGTACTGCCTGAATTCTCTCTTGTATGAAAATACGTAACTGGAAGCAAAGTTAGTTATGTCTTTGTATTCTCTAGCCTCTAATACACGGTAAGCAACTTGTGACCCCCACATCTCCCATCAGCCCTTACCAGCATAGCCAGTGGTGAGGAATGCTGGGAGCTGTAGTCCAACAACATTCTGAAAGCCCTATTGCCTTATCCCTGCTTTAACAGTTGTGCAGAAGAGACATTTTAACAGATGTGGCTTTTCTTATTCCTCTCTGACAAACTGCTCCTGCTCAAATTCCTTCCTTTGTGAAACTATTAAAGGTACAGGAGTCTTTGTTGTCCCCCTTTTCATTTGGTCATACCACTGAACAGCTTCACTAATGCAAACAATTTCCGCCCCCAGGCTCGTTTATGTAGCAGGTCGTGAAGGGCACATGTTAAAGGTGCTATCTTACATCAGCATTAAGCGTTTAACTCCAGCACCTGCCATCATATTTTATGTAAGTATGACATCCACAGTGTTTAAAATCTTTCAGGTTTTTTTTTAAAACATGGCCAAGACCATGCATGAAAGATGTAGCTATGATGTTGGGGCTACTGTCCATTTCTCCATCTGACCACCTTAAAATCTACTGAAGGACAGAATTCTGCAGTGCTTGGAAGTGGGGTCATGAAAGATTATGCTTCCATGCCCCTCCTGCCAACAATCACCAATGCAACATCAGAAGCAGTCCTGTTGCAACTCCTAGGCACACTGGTGATTGTTGTGAGAGGAGGCTTGATGCGTCATTTTTAAACATCTGCTTGCCAGCACCACTGAATTCCATCCTTCTGTGCAGCTGGCTAGATTTTAAGGTGGGTTTGAGGGGCATTTACAATTGTGGCAATGATACTACAAACATACATGTGAACAGGCAATAGTTATGACCTTGTAACTTAGAACATAGTAACTGAATAACAAGATGCCAGCTATTACATCAAAAATTTGGGTCAGATATACAGTCGTCCCTCCACGTTCTCCTCTCCCATTCCCTTGCATTTTGCCAGTTGCAGAGAAGGCAGGCAAGTGTGCCAAAACAAAAGCCAAGAGAATGGAGGGGGAGGAGGCACGTGCACCCATTCATCCTCTCCTCTGGAGCTCCCACTCCCACTCCCTTGCCTCCCACGCTGGCACTGAGAAGGCAAGCTCATGTGGCAGGGCAAAAGGCAAGGGAGAGGGAGGAAGGAGCCCCGGAAAGGAAAACCCTTTCGAAACGGTGGGGCCACTGTAATTTATCTGAAAGCTCTGAGACAACACACTACTTCCCATCTATGCAAAACTGTCTCCTCGGACTTGTTGTTTTTTAAAAAAGAAAAAGAACCAAGCATAAGGATGGTCAGTTTGGGATCAAATGAAGACAATTTGTCTTGAAAAAGCAGCATAGTAAGACTGAATGTTTGACTTTTCAATGAAATTATCCTGTGAACAATCAATAATGTTAACTGCATTGAAATATATTTTTTCTTTTTTTCCCCACCGACCCCACAATCTATCTTTTTCTGCTCTAGGGTGCAATAGCTATTATTTATATAATCCCAGGAGATATCAGTACACTCATCAACTATTTCAGCTTTGCAGTTTGGCTGTTCTATGGTTTAACTGTGTTGGGACTCATTGTCATGCGTTTTACTAGAAAAGAACATGAGAGGCCTATCCGTGTAAGTACAGTGTTGCAGTCCTAAATTTTAAACTGTAGATATTCATCAGTACTGTCTCCATAACCTCATCAGCAAAGAAAGTCCAAAAATGTGGGCAGCTGTATTGATGCATACTAACACATCAGTTCTAGCAGTTTTCCTTTCCACCAGAAGCAGATTCGTTGGCAAACTTATTGGATCCTGATGTCCATTCAAGATCAAACCACCCAAATACTTTACATACTAACATGGATAGTTCACAATAATTTATTGCAGGGATGGACCATGGCATTGTTGCCAGGGCCAATTTCCCCCTAGATTCCCCCACAGGTTGTTCCCCTCTACAGCAAGTCAAAATACCTCCATTTTCTGTAATCGCACTCAAAATGGTGACAGTCTGTCACTCAACTTTCTGTCACCATTTTGAGAGGTAGAGGAAAACAGAGGTATTAGGGTGTAGTATATGGTTCTGGGATGGTTGTGGGGTAGGGAAAGGGTATTTCACATGTTTTCATGCATGTTGTATACTTCCTGCATCATTTGGGGCCAAAACTTGTCTGAAAATTCTACCAATTGGGGGGTTGGGAGGACTTTGAGGGACTGGTGGGGAGCATCAGAGGTCACAAAAGTGGAGTCCAGAACCACATGTGGCCATAGGCCACACTATGCCCACCCAATTTATTGTTTAGGGGGAAATCCCTCTAGTGTTGCTATTGTGAGGATTGCAGCTAAGTTTGAGGAGGGCGTCACATAGCATTACCTTCACTACTAATCCATGTGAACTCTGGCTCCACGATATCACTGTGCATGTACCACACTTGAAGGCATTCCTAGGAGGACCTTCCTAGATGGCACCTCATCCTTTTCAAGAGCATGGATGTGCTCAGAAACAAAGGAAGAGAGAAAGGGATGCATGACATTCAGGTTACTCCACCAGTGCTCTGGATATCCTGGCAGCTGCTTTGCTCACTTATCTGCTGCTACTGTTACTGCCAACACAGGCTCTGCATGTTCCAAGTTCTAGCCAGGGTTACAGCTCAAGTGGTTAGTCTGTGTTTAGTAGAATCATCCAGAGAGCAACCCACTGGAATCGAGTTCAAAACGGTGCTTGCATGTGTAGAAACAGGCTGTGAATTAAGGAACAAGGTTCCTCTGAACACATGCTAAGGCAGAGCTTTCCAAACTTTTCATGTTGGTGACATACTTTTTTAGACATGCATCATTTCACGACACAGTAATTCAGTTTTACTAGCAAACCGGAGGTTAAACTAACCTCTTATAAGACTACAGACACATACATAAATTGTAAAATAAAATGTACAGGGGCACAAGATTATCTCATGAAAACCTTTCATATATTTTTTAAAAATATATGATTTATAAAGATTAACATAGATTTCCAAGATTGTAGGCAACACACCTACACACTTCATGCAACACACTAATATGGCACAGCACACCATTTGGAAAGTCCTGTGCTAAGAGATGTAATTCTTCGCTATTTTTTTTTCTGAAGGAAGCAGTGAACAATTTCAGCCATTTTCTTCTTGCTGCAAGAAGGTCTTTGAGGTCTTTAGTTTTCAGTGACTATTTGCAGTTCATGACCTATGCTGTACAAAATTTACACATGGCCTTTTTGTTTCCTGCTCAAAGCAGCCCTGTACGAATTTTGTGTAGAATAAGTCCCAAAATGTGAAGGTATCTTGTCAGTCCAGGATTCTTCTCATCAGGGTTTCCTATCACATGAGAAAGGGGTTTTTGGTCATTGCGGGGGGGACTATTTTAGAATATTCTTCCCATCCCTAGCACATGGGGAATTTGTGGTCAGCACTACAAGAAAGTTTGCAACTCCTTTCAGACAAAATCCATTCTTGTCTGCCTCTTTTATAAGGGCATGCACACCAGCTATCTTAGCATATGTTCCCTTTACAGTACTGTCTCCTGCATTATTCTTCCTTTTGTTAGTTCATTGCAGACATTCTTTTTTTCTTCCTACCAGTAGCATTCACACTTGTAACTCGGTCAGAGTGTACATCATTCTGAAATTTCTCACCATGTTATTCCTCTGTGTTGCAGGTACCTCTTATCATCCCCATCATTGTGACATTTGTTGCTGTCGTACTGGTCCTGGCACCTATTATCACTGCACCTGAGCTGCCATATTTGTACTGTGTTCTGTTTATTTTTAGTGGACTTATCTTTTATGTTCTTTTCATCCACTTTAAATTTGGTTGGGCTCAAAAAATCTCAAGTGAGTATGTGTTTTTATGGGCAGTTGTTTTCTAAGAAAGATGTGTTTATCTTTTATCAAAATAGAATCTGAGACTAATCTGGAGAAATCTTGTTTTAAAAGCAAGCCGCAGAATGATAGGCAAGTTTCTTAAATAGAAGGGATGCACAAGTTAGAGGAAATTATAAACCTAATATACATTTGAATTAATGTAAATATAAATAAAATATGCTCAATTTATGCAACTTCTAGGAATGGAGAACGTTCTCATCCAAAATTACTTGTTGCTACAGTAGTTTAAATGGAATAGGGCTCACACGACTAGCATCAATAAGTTATTCCAAGGTCTAAAATGCAACAAACTGAGGTTTTCAAGTGGGTGAACATCTTCTCTTTTCTGTACAACCTCCTTTGCTATTAAGAGCTGTGTACTCAGGAGCCTTCCAGAAAACAGATGGCAACTATTTCCCCAAAATTTTGTGGTTTGATTTCCAAAGATAGATCCTTTGCTACCAGAGTAACTGGAGTTTCCAGCTACAAAAATTCAAACCCCAATCACTTTTAATGATGGCAAATGGTCTTTCAAGTGCTAATGTCTTTATGTTCAAATTTAATCATTCTTCAGAAAATGTAGGCAGAGATGCCATCCTCAATTATCTCTAAATTAGTCACCATGCCAACAAATTATAATTTGTAATGTCACTGTATTAAAATAGTTGTGGGACATCAGTGCTTAGCTTCCCAAGTTAAAAATATGCACATAAATAGAACTAAATGGACCTAGAACTCCAGTGGAACAGAATGTTATTCTACCCATAAAATTTTTGAGGTGGTGGTTACTGATTTTTGAACACAGTTCTTGTCATTTTTGGAACCACCACTTAGCACCATGAGAGCAGATCAGGCAATTAGGATCAGTTGAAGTGCTCAACTTTAAGTACACCATATGGTACCCTTGCAAAACAGAAGCAATGTGATCTAGGACACAGTGGCTGAGATCCTACATTGTTCAGTACATGTGGAACTATGCGGCTTCTTCTCTGTTGTCACCTCAGGACTCACCCTGCAATAACCCCTTTATAGTTTTCCACTGCTGGTGGAAAACAGGAGGACAAGAAGCATCTCTGGCTGTGTTCTTTCAGCCATACACAGCCCAACGATATCTTCCACTGAGATCTGCTGGAATCCTCTGGAGATTTCAGCCAATGATATCACCAGTCTGTATCTGGCTGTGGAAACATAGCAAGATGCTTCTCTGCTTTCCTACACCAACGGGATGTCTGTGGTGAGTGGATCCTGCAGTGAAACACTGCATCCTGGGGAGATTTTGGAAACTGCACAGGGAGAATACCAATCTCTGCAGTAACAAAACAAAAACCAAGGGTAAAGTGGACTTGCTCTTGCATATGTCACTGCCAGGACTCTGGTCATAGTCTGTTGGTTGGGAAGTGTTTCTGAACACTTCTGTAAAAAATATTGGCAGTTATATGTCTACTCATGAAATCAGCATTGTAATTAAAAAATAGTGTGTAAAGCGGGCAGGGGGAGCAGTGAGCTTACAGAAATGGTAATACCTTTCTAAAGATCTCTGACTCTTGGAAATTATTATTTTCAGAACCAATTACTATGTATCTTCAGATGCTGCTGGAAGTTGTCCCACCAGAAGACGTTACTGAGGAAAACTAATCAACTCATCCTTAAAAAGACACAATCCTGCAACTGACTCAGGAGACATGCTGCTTCATTTCACTTCCATGGCTCTAATTTCTCTGAAGACTAGGGAACTTTTATGTAGCAGCCAGTGCCCTAAAAAAGCATTCAGCCATACTTAAATCTGTTCTTGCTGTTACATACAGGTTGTTTTGCAGCACTTACAATTCAAAGATCAGTAAAATCATAAGCAAGTTATCTGAATGCAGAAGAGGAAAACTCTGAATATTTCTGACTGTTGATTTCAAAATTGGAAATCAAAATGGAAAGTATTCCAACTTCCATTACAGTTTGGACATTTCTTTCATTCCTTTGGCAGTGAACAGAACACTACTACAGCACCATCTATCAGCAAACAGACATGGAAGCACAAAGATAAAACCTCATGCATTAAACGTATCCTATGGATATGCTAAGATCTGACAGGTGAGCATATAGCAGTATCTGCAGTTGCAATCCTCTAGGACTTGAAAATGCAGAGAAAATGCAGAGTATGAAAATGGGTAAAGGTTTATAGGCTGATCTCCCTGTTCAGTATTTCTTTACCTTATTGAGTATTTCCTTACCTTATTTCTTTACCTTTACCTTACTACAAAGAAACATAAATACAAGGTAGGGATTTGTTTCTCTGTACTGAAGCAATGTATCACAGGTTCAACAGATTGTGTATTTTTGGCTGATGGGATCTAAAGTCAAGTCACTGTGCCATCATAGCCATGGCACAGACGGATGTCCCAAACATTTGTTTGCTCAAATAAAAGTATGCGTACATCCTCATCCTTGTAGTTCTCGTTCAGTATCCTGTACCTCTGGATCTTTGGAGGATGAAGGGCATGTTAATTATTCATCTTGAAGTCTACTTATCAAGGTGATATTCCCTACTTCGAAGGACAGTAAAAGTCCTTGTGACTTTTACCACAGAATAATATTTATTGATACCAGAATGTTAAGAGCTGAAAGGTACTCGAACAGCCATCTAATCCAGGAGCTCTCCACCACGAGTGAAGGACTCCTCAGTTAAAGCATTCCTGAGAGGTAGCCATCCAACCTCCTCAGTAAAGGAGAGTCCTCCATCTTCTGAGGTGACCGTTGCACAGTTTTGTCCATCAGCAAGTTCTTCCTAATGTTTAGTCAGAATCTTCTTTCTTACAATACGAATCCGTTTTTCATGCCCCATTCTCTAGAACATCAGAAATCAAGCCCACTCATCTTCCACCTGACTGCTCTTCAGATATTTAAAGATGGCTATCAAACCACCTCTCAGTCTTCTCCAGGCCAAACATATTCAAGTGCCTCATCGGAATGTTCTACAGTTGGACAGCTAGTTAATATCATTTTTAAACTGCGGTGTCCAGAACCAGACACTGCATGTCAGGTTTGGTCTGACCAAAGCTATTACTTCCCATAACATGGTTATCTCTGTTGAAGTTCTTAGAAGGTAAGTGGAACTTCTGAAATCTTAACTGTGCCTCCAAGATGCTAGGTCTAATCAGAAGCAGCTTTGGTATGGCTACCACTCCTGGCTTAATCAGATTCTTAAGATGTTTGGGGGTTTGCTACACTGGGCTCAGTAGTGTTATGTCTCATGATAGAGATCACTGGTAAGATAATTCCCACTGACGTGGATAAACTAAAGCCAAAAGGGTACAGACTGGAGTCATATACCCACCACTTGGGTTTCTTCTGACAGGCATACTGGAGAGTTTCTTTTATATATATATATATATATATATAATTACCTTTGCAGAGAATGTTAGAGCAAATCAGTGGATACGGCTGTAAATAAGGAAGGTCAGCTTAAGGATAAATATCTTGCAAATAGGGAACAGTATAAATTTCCCTGCAGAGACTCAAAGCTCAAGATTTCAGCATTACTGGCTTCTGGTGTATTGCGAATGCCATCAGTTTATTTTATATACATTGTCATAACTTCTCATGTAAAATAAAATTTCTAAATTCCCAGCAAACAGAGGCAGACTCAAAAGTGTTTTTATTAATATTAGTAAGATACAAAATAATTGTTATAACTCTTTAAATGGAAAACTAATTATGAAGAACACAATACCAACTATCACAATATGGTTTTCTCCATCAGGACAGACTGGCATTTCCAACCCCTTCCTGCAAGCAATTTCTTGTGTAAGAGCCAGAAGCAGGATCCCTGTTTCAGTTCCTCCTTGCACCAGAGATTGCTCGTGGGAGTGCTGTGGAAGCATCAGTCTGCTGTGTCCAGATCAGAAGGAGAACAGACCTCCATTCCTAGCAGTGGCTGCTACCTGGTAAGTCAGGACTGGGGCACTTTTAGGACCCCTGCATATTCCCTACACAACTGAATACATAGAGATCATGAATACAAATCAGTTATGGAAACGTAACTTTAGGTTACCTGTTTGCAGTTGTGACTACCAGCCAATAATTACTCATAATTTATTGAAAGGATTCCCATCATAGTGTGTCCTCACTGCAATTACTTTACTCTAAACTAAATAACCTCTTCCATTCTAAATGCATTTACATGGAACTGAAATTCACTGCAACTAGCTGAACTTATTTCCAAATAAGCACATATAGGATTATGACTTATGACAATTGTCAAAGGGCAAATATCTCCATCTTCTGTCTTTTCAAAAACATGGTCAAAATGCACAACTTATCCTCATGGTTAAAAGCTAAGTTTCTACCACTATGAGAATGGCATCCTCTACTTGAACCTATAAAGTCTAAATGAATGTTTGCAAAGTCTAAATGTACGTTCCCATGTGGAAAACTAAATCCAGATTTTCAATTCCACATCAGAATTAACAGATGGACAGATCACTATCTGTATCACTGTCTTCAAAGAATTTTTGTTCCTCTTCACAGTGCTCTCTATGAATTCTGTCTGTTCTTCTGGGAGCTTTTCCTGATATAAGAAAATAACATATGGCACACACATTTATAAAGGCATAGTTCTGTGTACAAGTTCATAAAGGCATTTCAGCATGGTCAAACAGGACCTGGCACAGCATCATGCAGACAGACCCTGCCTGTTCTCAATGTCTTCCAATGAATTCTATGGGACAAAGTACACAGGCAGCAACCTGGAGAAATATCAGAATGGAGAACAAACCTGGCAATAGCTGCCAATCCCAGTACTACCACACTCTCAATGGCATTGGTTATATGCATTTTTTCAAATAAGTAGAAGAATGCCCTCCCATTCCTGCAAAATACTTGCCTTCCTTTCAGAAAACAAGGTATCAATGGTTGAATTCACACTGCCACATAGGCTTAATGAATAGTCATAAATGCTCCTGCTACAGTTTACCCTTTGTACTGTATAAACCCATATTAAATCCCCCTTCCCATTCACACTTGTGTTCTGTGGCCTTCTTTCCTTCCTATAATGAGTAAATAGGGACTGTTCCAGTGGCCTTTCTTTTGATGTGGTCCTTTTCCTAGGAGTCACAGGAGTACATGGGAGATATTGTGGTGGCCTTATCTCACAACATCACTGTCCCCACCCCCCATGTTTGCTTTGGAAGAAGGTAGGAGGAGTGCAGCCTGCATCTGACTCCCCAAGGGGTTAAAAAAAACTGAAAGCCTTTTGCGCCCAAATATCCCCCATGGGACCTGGGGTTATTTCCACCATGCTTTTGGGCCCTTGGACCATTTTATGCCCAGGAGAGGTCTTCTTTAAAAAACAGTAAGGGAGCAGGCATGGGTCACACCCTGCTGTGAAAAGGCCATCTCCTGTGTCAAAAATAGCCCGGGGAGCCCAAAATAAGCTTAAAAATGCCCCCACACATCCACAGGCCTTTTAGGGGCAAAAGTTGGTTGGTTTTTTAGTTGTTGTTTTTTTTGCAGAGGTTAAAGCCTTCAAGGTATTCTGGGAGCCCAATGTGGCCCTTAGTGTCAACAGTTGTGCCAGCCCATTATAAAGCAACAGGGAGGGGTGGTTCACTTCTTGATAGCCACCACTGAATAATGTGTACTTGCAAATTAGTTATCAGCTTACCAACTGGAAAAGGACTTCTTTCTTCGGAATCTTCCAAGTAATCAAAATCAGAAGACACATGTGGGTTCTGTTGACAAATATATAACATACTTCAGTACACTATGTCAATTTTTTAAAGACCTGTAAGCTATTGTTGATCTTAAAACCTACAAGCTACCTTCTGTTTCATCAAGTGGCACCAAGATCCCTCCTTCTCCTTTGCAAGGGTAATTACAGCCTCATTACTTTTAAGCACACAGCTTGATTTTTCCTCAATGATATTTTCTTTCAGCTCCAAATCAGTCATATAAAACTTGCCTTCTGCAGAACAACTGAATACATTTTCAAATATTAATTATCATACGGAAATAAAATCACACTCTAATTTTGTATAGATCATTTTTTTCTACCTGAAAATGATCCTCTGTGTAAAAAACTCACAGTTGTAACTAGTGATATTTTGTACTTTTATCTTCAGAACAACAACATCCTGTTTTTCAAACCATTTTATTGCAGGATGGAAGCTGAAATTTAAAAATAATAATAATTAAAACCTATGTGATTTGAAAATACAAATTTCATGGGGTTGGGGCTTATTTTAATGACCCTTTGTGGCTCATTTACAGTTCAATGCCCCTAACTGCAGGAAGAGTCAAGATCCTTTCCAAATCTGTAACTCTTGATTCTGAGACTTCAGCAAGTAGAGTCATCAGGATAGATATCTGTGGCAACATATCTCAAAAGCCTGTCAATAACAGCTGATTGCAAGTAACATTCCAATAAAGTGTGTTTTAGTGGGTGCTAGGATGGACCAATAAGCAGAAATGAGCCATCTTTGTCTCCTCCCTCCTGTGTCATTTGCACATTGTCCCTCAAGAAGAATGCTAGAAGCAAGCTAATTTGGGTTCATGGCAGATGTCTACTGGAACTGAGCCTGAAAAAGGAAGCAGAGGAACAACTATGTTCTCTGCAAGAAAACCTATGAGACAAGGGCTAGAATTTGGTTAGGGACATACACAGGTGTAAATCACATTACACGTTAGGACAAAAAGTCACTGTTGCACAGTAAACATATTCTGCTGATAGTGACAGAAGCAGAGTTGTGCAGACAGCATGTTCATCTTTGCCTTGACTTATGTGTCATGGCTGCACATCCTATACTTTGCATTTTGGTTACACATCATGTATTGTGCATTGCGTGATGGCACTTAGTCACTGACTTGTATTGCATAATGTTGCTATTCTGTATGAGAGGTGCATAGTGTCCATGTAGCTTATTTCCATGTGTCAGTATTTATGCTACACTAAGGGGATGTTGCACAGCATAAATACCCACACATGGAAGTAAGCTATATGAACACTATGCTCCTGTACAGAACAGCAACATTGTGTTGGAGAACCAGTATGGTGTAATGGTTTGAGTACTGAACTATGACCCCGGAAACTCACTAGGGGACCCTGGGCATGTCGCACACTCTCAGTCCCAGAAAACCCCATGACAGGTTCACTTTAGAGTCACTGTAAGTTGGAAATGTCTTGAAGGTGCACACAGTAACAACAAAGGGGGACACTGAAAGCCAATGTGGCATAGTGGTTTGAATGCTAGACTTCAACTCTGGGGACCAGGGTTGGAATTCCCACTTGGCCATGGAAACCCACCTTGGGCAAGTCACACTCTCTCAGCTTCAGAGGAGGGCAAAGGCAAAACCCTCTCTGAACAGATCTTGCCAAGAAACCCCTGTGATAGATTCTGGAGGCCTGGCTGGTTACTGTAGGACTCAACAGCCATGAGGAAAAGCATGTTAATATTACAAGGGGAAGGAGGAAGAAGAACAAATAAGACAGAAATGTTTATGGAGATACATGGAGATGGGGCCAACAGAAATAAGAATAACCTCCACAAACTGAAGGAAACTTATGGAATGACTAGCAAAGCATGATATCGTGATCCCTTAAAACAATACGAAAATTTCATTTCATACAATTATGAATTTGTCTTCCTCTGATAGGTCAACTTTTGTCAGTTTGTGAAGACGATCAAAATCTATTCAAAGTATCTGGTGGAAGTGAGATTTTTAGTATATCACAGACCAAATCTACTCAGTGATGTTCTAAAGTGAAAATAACGGGGGACACGTATTTCCCCCTTGCTAACATAATGAGGAAAAAAAATACATTACCTGGCATCCTGTTCAACAATTACAAGATTGTAAAATTAATTTATAATCTCACGACTGATGGGGATTGATGTTTACAGTGGTCGACAACCAAATCTGACACTGAAAACTTACCTTTGCAGCCAGGCAGTACCTTGACTGAAGTGTTTTGGAGACGCTAGATATTAAGGCAATGGGAAATGACATTTACAGTGCTCTCCTGGTTTGTGGAGCACCTTGAGACAAGCAGCTGTGGCAGGACCCCAGGGGGGTGTCTCTCCAACTGCATGTTCTTGATGTACCCCATGACTAGGAGAGCACTGCAGACATCATTTCCCAGTGCCCAGAATCTGAAAAATGCTCCAACTGGGATGCTGCCAGGCTGCAAAGGTAGGGCTTGGGCGGGGGGTGGCATCCTCAGACATAACTATGATGACAGAGTTTTGATTTCATCGTTATGTTGACAATCCATGATCTTGGCCACTGACACATTTAAAACCTCACAAAGATCTTCAGACCCAAAAATTATAGGGCAAGTTCTCAGATCAGTAGACACATCATAAAATTCTGCACAGGCAAAACACTGCCTCCCACAAAACCACCTTTTGGCTACTGCCGTTTTACAACATGGCCAGTAAATGGGGCCTGTAGAGGATGGTGTATGTGTGTCTGAGACAAAACAGTATCCAGTTATGCTCACAGAGCTAAACCTATAGCAACAGATATTATCCAGAACCTTCCATGGGTCCACCAGAAGTCCTGGAGGATGATGTCACTGCTGTGTGTTCAGCTACAGGAATATATATGGAACTGCTGTATTACCAACCCCTCTGCACTGACCAGTAATGGGTGTGTTGTGAGGGGGAGCTACAGCAGCTATAAGGTGGGTTTTGCCAGGGAGTTTGGTCAGCTGGAAGAAGATTCCAATCTTCACAACAATCGAAAAAGCAAGTTACGCAGATGTACGTTGGACTTGTGTCTGTGTATCTTACTAACAATATATCAACAATAATTTATGTTTTTGCATCTTCAGCACTAGACTACTCTAACTATGCTTTGTTTAGAGCCTCCCTTACTAGTTTTTGATTGTTAATTTATTGATTATTCATAATATAAAATAAAAGATTGTTAAAAGCAGCAGAGGCTGAAAAAGAAATTAGAAGAAATACTAGAAGTTTAATTATTTAAAAAATAAACATTTTAAGTAATTTAGATGGACCACAGCATCAGCATTCCCTCTGAAAGGAGTGGGTCACTGGGAACACATTACAACATAGCTCTGGTGCCTGCAACGGCTCCTCAGATTCACAGTACTAGTGACAACGGCTTGATAAATCCTAATGCAGAAAACCTTAGCACAGAAGACAGTCCTGAAACTTTCAGATGAAGGAAGTGGTATAAACAACATGCACGAATACTTCCATCCTTCTGTTTCCCAAAAACCTGGCAATCAGCCAGGAATGTAAACCAAATGAGGGCCACAGGGGCACATAAGGCATTTTAAAGTTTTCAGCTTTGGAAGTCTTCCCCCTGCCCCCTGCCAAGATTTATCAAAAACCCACAAAGGAACATATTTCTGACACAGTGTAGAATTGACATTTGGATAGGGGAGAACAGAACAGAAAAAGCACTGTGATTTGTCCTGAGTCTTGAGATGGGGCAAGTTACAGGTATAATATTTCATTTATGTGAAGCATCTATCTATTGCCTCTCAGCCTTGCCAAGGTCCCCCAGCAAATGTACAGCATATAAATAGCAGATACCATTCACTAGAAGGCTGGAGAGATCCATATCCTTTCTCACGTAGAATAATTCCATCTAAAAGAATAAAACAAATTAACATTGCAGAGCATACATAGTAATCATACTTCGATAAATCATATCGCTGAATGGGAAGAACTCCCAGGCAGATAAATAGGGAGAGGAAAACAGAATACTCAGTGGAGATAGCTTTGATGAAGAGAATTTCCATGGTGAAAAACAGAAGAAAACAGGCAGGGTAGGTTTACGTTTTGTTGCTTTTCCAAACCAGATCGACAGCCTTCAAGTTCCACCCTTTCATACTATGCAGTGATACTGTCACTCCCAAGTTCTCAGAACAGAGTAAACCTTGCTAGAAAAAAATCAATTCTAATGTACAAAAGACCATTTACAGAGGAAAAACATATATAACCTCCCTCAGTACATCTCACACAGTAATCATTAGAAACTAGGGATATATACCTCCTAGTGTTTGTAATATTCAGTTATGTAAATACAGCATTTCAACTGCAGGAGCTGAATGAGCTATTTCTCCTGGTTAGAATTAGTACATTTGAAAGAAAGCTATACTGCTGCAGTTTTAGATAAGGGAAAGCAAGATGACATTTAAAATATGTTCAGTTATACTAGCTGTGTATATGAACACTTTGTGTTTACATCTACATTTGTTTTATTATATCCTATCTTTCAAAATAACAATCTCCTCAATGCAGCATACTTACTACAACGGTTTTGCGAAGTGACTTGAGAGTAACTATCATTGATAATTGCATTGTTCTCTTGTGTATTCTGTACACTGGACACAATCTGTTCTTCAATGGTCCGTGAACTGCGAGTAGCCTTGTCTGAGACACTCGGTGAAGCAGATGTGGCCTGCTCACTTGTTTCACACTTCAGAGGATGGGTTCTGAAAAAGGGGTGGGAAGAAATATTACAGTATGCTTCACAAGAATCTAGACTACTCATCTTGTTCATTAGATTGTCAGCTACCCAAACCCTAAAATCAAGAGGCTAAAACTGCTTCTCCACCCAGTAGAAAACAAATTTAGGCTCAAATACCACATTGGCCTCAATCCAACATCCCAGTATTAAACTATAATCAGTGGACTACACAACTGGAATCTACAGGGACTAATAAAGCAAGAGGGTGGCAATATTTATTAGAAATAATATAAATTTTCAGGTGGGACAGCTTAAAAAAAAGATAAAGAGGGTAGGCTTATTTAAATGAAATTTAATTAAAATTTTAAATTAATGAATTTAAAAACTTCTTTGGCATATGTATATGCCCCTAACAAGAGTCAATTCAATTTCCTTAGTAAGGTACTGACAAAATTAGATAATTTTTCAGAAGGAGCTGTTTTTGTGGGGAGAGATCTTAATTTACACATTAAAAAACTGAAGAGAGTAAGAGATAATTCTGGAAAGGGTAAGAGGAATAGTAATAAGTCTTTTAATCTAAAGAAATTGAACCTGGTCAGTGACTATGAAATGAGTGGGAGTGGAGAGAAAGAAGCTACACACTATTCTGCAAACATAACAAGTTTAACTCCATATATTATATATCGGTTGGAGGAGGTAATGTTTACAAGATAGGAAAAATTTTTACAGATAAAATTCTGATCTCAGATCATTCACCATTATTAATAAATATTAAGGTTCAAATAGTAGGAAAGAACAGGTTGCTTACCCGTAACTGTGTTTCTTCGAGTGGTCATCTCTGCCCTCACACAATGGGAATCTTTGCGCATGTGCAGTAGCGTGTCGGAAAGTTCCAGACCTGAGCAGCTTGGTGGGAACCCCTCCCCCACTCGGTACTGAACATGCTCAGTCCCACCAAGCCAATGGTCTTCCCTCAGTTTTGAAGTCCATCAAGGAAGGGACCTGAAAGAGGGGAGGCTGGGCGGGTGTGTGTGAGGGCACAGATGACCACTCGAAGAAACACAGTTACAGGTAAGCAACCTGTTCTTCTTTTTCGTGGTCTCTGTGCCTCTCACAATGGGAGATCAAGTAGCTCACCACTGGATGGCAGGTCAGGTCCTAAACGATAGAGGACAGCACTGCACAACCAAAACAGGCATCACATCAGGCTCTGCAATCAAGGCGGTAGTGGCGGACAAACGTCAAAGGTCGCGACCACATAGCCACCTGACAAAGTTCCTGCAGGTCAATTCCTTTGAGGAGAGCTGCCGAAGAGGCCACAGCCCTGGTAGAGTTGGCGTGAAGCGGAGATGGAGGTGGTTGCCTTGCGAGTTCATAGGCAAGGTGAATCGCCTGAACAACCCACTTAGAAAAACGTTGAGTGGAGACTTTATGACCTTTCTGACGTCTACCATAGCAAACAAAAAGGTGTGGAGCGAGGCGAAAGGTTGAAGTTTGTTGTAAATAGAAAGCTAGCGCCCAGTGCATGTCAAGTGAATGGAGAGAGCGCTCAAGAAGCGAAGATGGTTCAGGATAGAAAGTTGGCAGAATGATATCCTGGTTCAGGTGGAAGTCGGAGGCGATTTTAGGGAGAAAGCAAAGGTCCGAGCATAGGACCACTTTGTCTCTATGAAACACCAGAAAGGGTTTGTCTGAGCGTAGCACAGTCAATTCCCCCACCCTTCTATAACAGCGACCAGGAATGCTGTCTTCAGAGTAAGGAGGTGGCCGTCAGACGTGGCCGTAGGTTTGAACGGATGGCCCATGAGTTGGGAGAGGACGAGAGACAGCGGCCATAGAGGAAGAGGCAGAGAGACAGGGGGATAGAGGTGTTGAAGGCCCTTGAGGAACTGCTTGACCGTAGCATTTCTGAAAAGAGCAGAGGAAGGAGAGCCACATGGTTGACAATCGTGGAGAGGTAGACCTTGAGAGAGGAATAGGCCAGCCCTTGTTCCCTTACGGACAGGAGGAAATAGAGCACTGTCGATAAGGAGGCAGGGGAGGAAGCCTCACTGCAGGCATCTGCGAAGGCAGTGAACTTGCGCCACTTGTACTCGTATGATCTACGAGTGGATTCCTTCCTAGAGGCCATGAGAATGGCACGAATGGCAGGAGAGTCTAGAAGGTTATCCTCCAAGCATGCAAGTGGAGGCGAGGGAGGTCTGGATGAAGCACACGACTGTCCGAGTGCGAGAGAAGGTTGGGCATGCATGGAAGCGGCAGCCGGCCATCCCAGGAGATGGTGAGGAGATGTCCAAACCAATGCTGTCTTGGCTAATAAGGGGCCATGAGAATAGTATCTGCTTTGTCCACAGCAATCTTGGCCACTACTCGACTAAGGAGAGGAAACAGGGGGAAGATATAAAGGAATCCCTTGTTCCAGGGAAACTGGAACACATCTCTGAGAGAGTGGTGCCCTGTGCCGGCTCTGGAGCAATAGTGGGGACATGTCCTCTTCTGGTAGGTGGCAAAGAGATTGACCAATGGAGTACACCATCAGGACACTATCTGGCGAACGGCGACGTTGGAGAGGGACCCACTCATGATGGTAGGCTGTGTCTCTGCTCAGCGTGTCCACTGTAGCGTTGTCCCGTCCTGCCAGATGGACTGCAATTGGGTGGATCTGCAGTGGGACGCACCAGTCCCATATCTGTAACGTGAGATGGAGGAGGAGGGACGAGTGGGTGCCTCCTTGGCGACTGATGTAGCAGACAGCTGTTGTATTGTCGGACAGCACTTGTACAGTCCATCCTATAAGGAGTTTCTGGAAGGCCCAGAGGGCTTTGAAGATCACCAGAAGCTCCAAGCCATTGATATGCAGATGTTTCTCCAGTCTGGATCAGTGGTCCTGGATGAAGAGGTGTTTGCAGTGAACTCCCCAGCCAAGGAGGGATGCATAGGTGGCGATAGTGAGGGACGGACGGGGTTCAATAAAGGGCATTCCGGACAGCAGATGGTAAGGCAACAGCCACCAGTGGAGGGAATCCTTTACAGGACATGGGATTCGAAGCATACAACGCTGGTCATCGAAGAGAGAATCGAAGTGCCTGGAGAGGGCGGGCAGGGAGACGAGACAGGTAAGTGACCGTGGTCATGGCTGCCATGTAGCTGAAGAGCTGTTGAATTTGACGAGCGGAAACGGAGGGGCTGCGCAGAATCGCGGCCGTAGTTCGGCCAGGACCTGCATGCATTTCGTCGGAAGGAACGCCACGGCGGAAGTGGAGTCCAAAGTGGCTCCGATGAAGTTGAGGGTGCACGTAGGTTCCTAGTGAGATTTCTTGGGATTCACCCTGAGACTGAGATCGGAAAGCAAAGAAAGAGTAAGATGAATGTCCTCGTATAACTTCTGCTTGCAAGGCGCCACCAATAACCAATTGTCTAGGTAGGGATACACCATGACATGTTTCATACGGAGGTAAGATACCACAGGGGCCAAGCAATAGGTGAAGACCCTGGGGTTGGTGGATAGACCAAAAGGAAGAACCTTGTACTGGCAGCACACATCGTCGACACAAACCAGAGGTACCTCCTGTGCTGGGGGCGAATGCTGATATGGAAGTAGAAGTCTTGCAGATCTATGGAAGCGAACCAGTCCCACTGCTTGAGGAGAGGAAGGATGGAGGACAGGGTGACCATCTTGAACTTCTGGGGAGAGATGAAGGAGTTGACTGCCCAGAGGTCCAGAACGGGTCAAAGAGTGCCATCTGCCTTCGGTACGGTGAAGTACCGGGAGAAGAAGCTGGTGGATTTGCCAAAGACAGCAGCCTTCCTATGGCCCCTTTGTAAAGGTGCATATTGATCTCCTCGAGAAGAGTGAGACTGGAAGGCGTGGAGTAGAAGACACCCAGAGAAGGAGTATTTAGAAACTTGATAGCATAACCAAGACGGACAATGGTTAGCACCCAGGTGTCCGAAGTGATGGCGACCAGGTATTGAAGTGGCGAGACAGTCTTGGGGCCTTGGACAGATGGCATGGAAGATGGAAGAGTGGTAGAGGTGGCAACCTGCAAGGGCAGACAAAAGCGAGACTTCATAGTGAACGAAGACTTCTTGGAGGAAGGCTGATGGCGCCTGAAAGAATGGCGAGATGAAAAGGCCAACAAAGAAGATTGTTGGGAGGACTGCCATGGAAACTGCGACCGATAAGAGTAGGAAGAACACCTCCATGAAGACCAGAATGAGTGAGGCCTCCTGGCCTGAGTCGATGAATGGAGACCCATCTTCTTTGCCGTCAGGCAAGCTTTCATAAGGTGGTCCATGGCATCATCTGTGGTGGCACGGAAGAGCCCTGATCATCGAAGAGAAGATCTTCTATTCTCTTTTGATTATCCTCACTTAGGCCAGCGGATCAAAGCCAGGCAAAACGGCGAAGAGCGATTGCACCCACCATGACTGCACCCTCAACAGCGTGTCGAGAAGACTGAATTTGTTGATTAGTGAGTGCGACAGACTAGTTGTAGAACTGAATAGCAGTGGTCTGGTGGTCATCTGGAAGATGGGAAACAAAGGGAAAAAGTCTATCCCAGATGTTTCTCTGATAAGCCACTAGACAGGCTTGGGTGTTAGAGACCCTGGTGATCAAAGAAGAGGCTGAGTAAAAACGGCAGCCAAAGATATCAAGGTGACGACCCTCATGACCAGGAGGAGTCATATGAGCCCTCTTACCCCTCTTTGTCTGAGAGGACTCAACAACGATGGAATTTGGAGTGGGATGATCGAATAGAAGTTCCACATCCTTACGTTGAGTCCGGTACAGATGTTCCAATTGATGAGGAATTGACTGGAAGGAGGCTGGCCGACACCATGGATGTTTAATTACTTCCTGCAAGGTGGGCAGAAACGGAATTGGTGCTGTTGTAGCGGGACGCACATCAACATAATGAAAGACCGGGATTGTTGGAGCAGGGCCAGAAATGTCGAGGCCCAGTGCGTTGGCCATCCTGACGAGGATGTCAGAGAACTGTTTTGACATCCTCAGATGCAGAATCCAGAGTCAGTTCTCCAAACATAACTGGAGGAGAGGTGTGAGACTGAGAAGTCGAATCAGTAGAATCCTCGTCAGAATCATAAGAACCAGACGACAGAGAAAATGGAGGCAGGCGAGACTGTTGAGCCTGATTTGTTGAAGAGGGGTCTGGTACTGATGATGGAGATGGTGCTGAAGTCGGTGTCGAGGTCGGTACTGGGGTCTGAACAGACAAAATCAGCAGGATGGCAGAAATAGGCACGGCAAGGGACTGTGTCAAAAGCAGAGCTGATGAGGTAGGCGGAGGAAGAGAGGCCTCATGGTTGTCCAGTAGAAGCCTAGACACTGTAGCAGTCACTCGAGGTGGAGGAGAAACAGCCCAGTATCGAGGGGAACAATCACAGGACTGAAGGCAGGAACAAGATCGAGAACGTTGGTAATATGCAGACTGAGATCAAGAATGGGACTGAGAAGGGCAGTACCGAGATGGATGGTGGTAGCACTACCACGAGGGGGAGTGCGATGGAGACTGAGAGTGGCGAGGTCAATATGGAGACCAGCGACAGACATCGGGATGGTATCGGTCACAGTAAGCCAGTGAATAGGAGTAGTAAGAGCTGAGCTGCTCCCTCCATAGATGTTTGTCACCGTAGCAGGCTATGTAAGATGTTGATGAAAAGGGTGAATCCGATGGGACGTCGTGAGCACCACGGTACCCATGGTCACGACGGCGAGGTGATCTACCTCGATCAGCGTGTCCCGAAGAGTGAGCCACACTCGACCAAGGCCGGTTTCGGGAAGGAGCCTGATGTGGATGGACAGTCTAGCTGAGGACAGCCAGAGGTCACTGCTGGAGGAAGGGGACTTTGGGAGGACTCTTTTCTGGGCTGAGTCCATGGTCGCAGGAGGAGAAACGGTTGGGGTAGGTCGACGATCAGGATCCGAAGTGGAGTCCATCGTTACGGAACGGACAGTACCAGGAGCTGGATTGGATCATGCACTGGCTAGAGGGCAGGAGCCTCCGCCTCCTCCAAAGTGACACCTTGAGGCTGAGTTGGCGAAGGTGTTGGTGCCTGAGAGCAGTAGGTCGAACTGCCGATGGGAGGGCAGCAGGAGGAGGAGAGAGGTGTTTTTCCTTTTCTTCTTTTTAGGAGCCACAGAAGAGCAGCATGAAGAGACCCGCTTACACTCCGCCAAAGTAGGCACAGTGCGAAGCTGTTGGGTCGAAGCCGGCTGTGAGTTAGAAGAGGCATGTCCAGAACTAGAAGATTAAGGAACCACTGGCACCCTCGAAAGCTTTGGAATCCGCAGAAGAGAGGAGGTAGGCAGCAGAGTTGACGGAGTTGATATCGACACCAAGGGTGGCGGTACTGAGGATGAGGTCGATACCGACTTAGTCGGAGAAGACTGCAATGCTGAGAGGCCTCAAGATGGACAAGTTGACACCGAGGCAGTAAAAAGATCCGTGTTAGAAGCTGCTTGGTCCTTCAAGTGAAGCACCTGCTCCCAGCAATAGGACTTAAAGCGGGAAGCCCTACTCTTCAGGGTTTGCGAGGTGAAATCCTTGTAAATAGAGCAGGCCTGAACGTTATGGCCCTTTCCAAGGCAGAACTGGCACTCGGAGTGAGCGTCGGAAAGCAAAACCTTGTGGCCACAAGTAACGCACAATTTAAAGAGAGAAGACATAAGAAGGAGAAGGGGTCCTTACAGTTTTCCTGGAAGGAAAGTCCAAAAGTCCGAAGAAAGAAATGCTCAGCAGAGGAAACCTTCTGACCTGCTAACTAATCGGTGGATGAAAAGAAACTGAGGGAAGACCGTTGGCTTGGCGGAACTGAGCATACTCAGTACCGAGTGGGGGAGGGGTTCCCCCCAAGCTGCTCAGCTCTGGAACTTTCCGAAATGCTACTGCGCATGTGGAAAGATTGCCATTGTGTGAGGCACAGAGACCACGAAGAAGAAGATTAGAAATTGGAGATCTAACCCAATAGTTATATTAAACAAGCAAAATAACAGTATACTACGAACAGAAATAAAAAACTATTTTGAGTTAAATGCTGGTGGGGAGATAAAGGACTACATACGGGATGTTTTTAAAATGGTGATAAAGGACAAATGTATTAATACGGAAATATGTATTAAGAAAGTTTAATACAATATGTGGAAAAGTTTCAAAGAGAATATCATAAACAAAAAACCAAGAAATATAAATTGACAAATATATATGGGTAGGAAGCTCAAGGAACTTGGTGTGCAGGTTGTCACTTTGTCTCTCCTCCCTGTGCTAGGACATGGCCCACAAAGGGAGAGAAGGATAGTGGAGGTCAACAACTGGCTCCACAGATGGTGCTGCTGGGAGCGATTTGGGTTTTTGGATCACGATCTCCATTTCCACGAAGATGGTCTTCTGGCAATGGATGGGCTGCACTTCACAACTGTCAGCAGGAATGTTTGTGCTAACAGTCTCACAAATCAGATCAGGAGATCTTTGAGTTCGGCTGGGGAGGGAGACAGTATTATTCAGGGCAAGGATTCAGTGAGTGCTGGGAAAAATAGCCCAAATGGTATAGAAAGACCAGGCTAAGTAGTACTAGAGACCGACAGTGGGAGGAAAAGAAACTTTAGTACAGGACTTCTGGGAAGGGCACACGGTCGTAAATGTCTCTACACTAATGCACAGAGCATGGGAAATAAGCAAGGTGAACTCGATCTCTTAATACAACAAAATAAATATGATTTAATAGGCATCACTGAAACCTGGTGGGATGAGTCTCATGATTGGAATGTAGGAATAGGGGAGTACAACCTATCGCGCAGAAATAGACCAAACAAGATAGGAGGAGAAGTCTTATACGTCAAGGATGTTTTCCCTTGTGAAGAGATCCATGATTAAATCCAGGAAGCTAGGTTGAGAGCATCTGGGCAAGAATTAAGGGAGTGAGAAACAATGGGGATGTGATTGTGGGGATTTGCTACAGGCCTCCAGGCCAGCCTGAGGACTTGGATGAGGCCTTCCTGAAGCAAATGATATATGGGAGCAGTCAAACTCTGCCAAGACTGCAAGGTCCAACAGGTTTCTCGCTTCCCTTGCAGACAATTTCATGGTCCAGAAGGTGGAAGAAGCGACAAGGGGATCAACTATTTTAGATCTGATCCTGACCAACAGCGATGACCTTGTTGATGGGGTGGAGGTGGTGGGATCCTTAAGGGGGAGTGACCATGCTCTATTGGAATTTGTCATTCAGTGGGAAGGAGAAGCCAAGTGTAGCCAGACATGCATTCTAGACTTTAAAAAAAGCTGATTTCTGTAAACTTAGGGAGTCACTTGCTGACATTCCGGGGTCAAGAATACTGAAAGAGAAAGGAGTTCATGACGGATGGGAGTTTCTTAAAAGTGAGATAATGATGGCACAATTTAAAACTGTGCCAATAAGGAGGCAAAATGGCAGGTGTCTAAAGAAACCAGAATGGTTGACGAAAGAACTCTCAGCTGAGCTAAGTGTTAAAAGAAACATGTACAAGAAATGGAAGAATGGTGAAACCACCAAAGAGGAATTCAAACAAATAGCCAGGATATGTAGGGAGAAGGTCAGAAAAGCTAAAGCACAGAATGAACTCAGGCTTGCCAGAGGGATTAAAAACAATAAAAATGGCTTTTTAAGATACGTCTGCAGCAAAAGGGAAAACAAGGAAATGATAGCGTTGCTGTGTGGAGAAGATGGCCAAGTGCTAACAGGGGGAAGAGAAAAGACAGAAGTACTCAACACCTTCTTTACGTCAGTTTTCTCCCAAAAGGAAAGAAGTACTCAACTTGGAGGGTGGGGAGCAGGTGAGGAAGGGGGGGGATGCAGCACAGAATAGGTGGAGAAGTACTGCAGGAATACCTGGCTAAACTAGATGAATTCAAGTCCCCAGGGCCAGATGAATTACATCCAAGGATATTAAAAGAACTGGCAGAAGTCATTTCTGAACCGATCGCAATAATCTTCAAGAACTCTTGGAGAACAGGAGAAGTCCCAGCAGACTGGAGGAGGGCAAATGTCGTCCCCATCTTCAAGAAGGGGAAAAAAGAGGACCCTAATAATTATCACTCAGTGAGCCTGACATCAATACCAGGAAAGATCCTAGAGCAGATCATTAAACAGTCAGTTTGTAATTACTTAGAAAGCAATACCGTAATCACTAAAAGTCAACATGGATTTCTCAGAAATAAGTCATGCCAGACTAATCTTATCTCTTTTTATGATAGGGTTACAAGCTTGACAGATGAAGGGAATGCTGTAGATGTAGCATATCTTGATTCCAGTAAGGCCTTTGACAAAGTTCCCCATGACATTCTTGCAATGAAGTTAGTAAAATGCGGGCTGGACAGTGGTACTGTTAGGTGGATTGGTAATTGGTTGGCTGATTGAACCCAAAGGATGCTCACCAATGGCCGCTTTTCATCCTGGAGAGAAGCGACTAGTGGGGTGCCACAGGGTTCTGTCCTGGGCCCAGTGCTGTTTAACATCTTTATCAATGACTTAGATGAAGGAGTAGAGGGCATACTGATCAAATTTGCAGACGAGATCAAATTGGGAGGAGTTGCTAATACACCAGAGGACAGGGTCAAAATTCAAAATGACCCTGACAGATTGGAGAGCTGAGCCAAAGCTAACAAAATGAATTTCAACAGAGAGAAATGTAAGCTCCTACACTTAGGCAGAAAAAATGGAGTGCACAAATATAGGATGGGGGACAAGTGGCTGGATAACAGTACATGTGAATGGGATCTAGGAGTCTCGGTAGATCACAAGGTGAACATGAGTCAGCAGTGTGATACGGCAGCCAAGAAAGCCAATGCGATTCTTGGTTGCATCAATAGGAGTATGGTGTCTAGATCAAGGGAGATAGTGATGCCACTCTATTCTGCATTGGTTAGACCTCATTTGGAATACTGTGTCCAGTTCTGGGCACTTCAATTCAAGAAGGATTGGAGAAAGCTCGAGTGTGTCCAGAGGAGGGCGACCAAAACGGTGAAGAGTCTGGAAGCCATGCCCTCTGAGGAGCGGCTTAGGGAGCTGGGTCTATTTAGTGTGCAGAAGAGAAGGTTAAGAGGGGACATGATAGCCATGTTTAAATATGAAGGGATGTCATGTCGAGGAGGGAGCAGGCTTGTTTTCCGCTACTCCATATAACCACTTACCTCTTTCTGAAATATATTGTAAAAATTACTAGAAAAACCATCTGGGCCACACCACCCCATTATATTAAGAAATCAAGATAATAAAATATTTGTGAAGGTGTTGGCTAATAGATTGGATAAATTTTTACGATTTTTTTAATTAAAAATGTGAAAGTTTTGAACGCAAACACAAAAAACAAAAACACCAATCAAAACAATACATTCATAAAAACAAAGAAAACATAATTAAACTAAAAATTATACACAATCACTCACAACCTCACAACTGTTGAATAAAAAACCAAACACATTTATACTAAGCTAACAAAATTGACTAAACTAATCAAAAGACTATAACTAATTAATAGTGGTTCCTGCCCTTGTTGCAAACAGTTCCTGCTAATATAATTGTACTTAACTAAAAATCATTACTTATAATTACTGTGAAATTTGTTGCTCATTATAATTATACGCATTAACTATTTTAAATTCTAAATTTCTTAGTTTTCTATTTTATTTTAATTATCAACGTTGTTAGTCACTACGAGATATTATTATTTAATTCCAGAAACTTTTGATTAATCCTCCATAAGTCTATTGCATGTATTTAAACACAGCATATCTGTATTAAAAGTATTAAAATAGCAACAACCAATAATCTTATTTAATTTTTGTAATATCTTTCTCATGCTAACAGTAGACAAAGAGTAGAAAGAACAGTAATATCCAAATTCCAGACTAAAGTCATCAATTCACCCTAGTTTTCTCTTAAATAATCCATTAAAAATCTCCATTCTGAAATAAACTCATCATCAGAATTTCCCTTTAGTCTAGCTGACAACTTACCCATCTCTACAATTCTCATCAATCTGTTTAGCCATTCAGCCATTGTCAGGATCTCCATTTTCTTCCAATACTTTGCACAGAAAAGTCTCACTGCCACTAACATGTACTTTTTACCGATTTTAATAAAAAAAGGCCAATATGGATTAATAAAAGGAAAGGTGATTCATGACCCCCTCAGATATATTCCAAATGTACTGTACCATGCAAAACAAAAAGAGGTTGGGAATTATTAAATTAGATGTTTATAAGGCATTTGACTCAGTAAAGCATAAATATATATATATCATGTTTGTAAAGCATTTGGTTTAGAGGAGAATGTTAGTAATGCTATTTGAGAATTATATAGAGATAATGAGGCAAAGACCTCAGTGAATGGAGGTAGTTCAAGGAAAATAAAAATTAAGAATGTAATGAGATAAGGTTGCCCATTATTCTCTTTATTATTTATTTTTGCTATGGAACTATTAGCTAATGATATAAAGGATAATACTGCAATGGCTGAATATAAGATTGGAAAGGAGGAAATTAAGATTAATCTATATGCAGATGATGCTATAATAGTGACAGAACAACCTCATCAAACAATAAAACTAGCCGAAGTAATTAAAAAGTTTGAGAAATATTCAAGACTGAAGATAATTATCAAAAAATCTGGGGCAATGTTTATTAATACCAAATGGCAAGACCTAAAAGATATACAAAAGAGTTGTAATTTAAGGCTAGGAGTTAAAAAAATTAGATATCTTGGAGTAAATGTAATAGAAAATGTGGATAATTACAATCAAGTGTGGGAAAAAATAAATAATTTGGTCAGTAAACGGAATAAAAGTCAACCTCTGGAACGTTGACAAAAATTAGAGCTTTGAAAATGCTTGTTATTCTGAGATTGTTATAATTATTTCAGATCATTCCAGAGATTATTCCTGTTAAAGTGTTAAGAGACTGTGATAGGAACATCCAGTTTAAACAAGAAGAGGGTTTATTAGAATTATGTGAAATATTAAAATAAGTAGTAAATAAATTCAAGAGTAGCAATATGAAGTCATCAGTATTAAAAATATTAAAATAAGGTAACAGTTAAAATTAATTGGAAGATGGTATAGAACACAATAGCGATTGTCACATTTAATAAAATCCATCGAATTGTTGGCATGGATGTGGAAGTGGAAGTAAAAGCACATAGTTACATATGTGGTGGAAGTGTTTTAAAGTGAAGAGATTTGGCAGAAAATAATTAATGAAATAAATGGAATAACAGGGACTCTAAATGTCAAGGATATAGGTTTGGATAGAAATGAGGAATATCTGCTGAAACCAATGCTGAAGGCAGCTCAGGAGGTTATTGCATACAGCAGGAAAGAGGAAGGAAAATGGATGATGGATAGATGGTAATATTATATTGTGGAATACATAATGTTCAATTTTATATTAGAAAGAAGAATGAGTAATATGAGTTATATGGGTCAGTTGGTTAATGAAGTAGAACAAACTAATAGAAACAAAGAAAGGAAGGGGTACAAAGTTACAAAAGATACAGTTAATATGATTCTCCACATTAAAAGAAAGGCGTTTTAAATAAAAATGGACTTTGTTCTCTGAGGGGTGGATGGGAGGGAAGGAAGGGTTAAAGTATTATTATTGGGAAAATTAATTTGTTGGCTGTGGGTGGAGCACTGATAGATTGGTATTAATTGTCAGAATAATTTTTTGTATATAGGTCAGTATTAAAAAGTAATAATAAATAAATAAACTTAATCAATTTTTTTAAAAAAATCCCTCAGCAGTCAGTGGAATATGTCTATTACATGGTGACTCTGGGGCCCTGCACGCCTTGTGTCACTTCTGCATAGTGTACATCACTAACTGGGTGCCAGCTAACTGGGTATGGGGTTCTCAAGCTTTTTCCCCTTCCTTAAGCCCATCTTCTACATAGACAGAGAATATTTAACCCTTCTTTGCCTATGATCTTACAGTTCAAAATTTCCTCAATGATTTCCCCAGCTGCTGATCGAAAGATAGGGATACCCTGAAATTGGAAACCATAGGAGACTAAACAAACAACATGCCTTGTTAAAGCAGATTTGGGAACTGTATTCATTAAACAAGAAAATTCTCAGATAACTTAAGTGTTCAACACTCATCAAATAAGACATCAGGACAGGAAAGTCCTTTGTTCTTAACTATGTATTTAAATAAAGACCCATTAATGTTCATGATATGTTAAATCCATGTAGCAAAGATCACTACACTCCTGAAAAATCCACTTCCTGAAGGCTATTTGAATAGAATAAAGAACAGTATTATATTTTTAGCACCATAAAGCTGTTGAATATGGAACCTGGGTTATTGTAGCCCTTTAATTCTTTACCATGAGTGATTACAATTTGACACTCAGCAATTGCTTCCTAATTCCAGTGCACTTGAATCTTAACCAGTTGCAAAGTTTACAGGAACAGAATCTTATCATTAATTCAAAAACGGAACATCATTCCCTTACAATACAGGCAAGTCTTCTTTCTCACAGGCTATTTCAGCAGCTCTAAACAAACTCTGGAGTTCATGTATGTGTTCAGGATTATCAACTCCCAATCCTGTAGCTAGGATTTTAGAACGAATACTGTATTCATTGATAGATGTTTTCAGAGCTGGAAGTCTGGTGACTCGAACCTAGAAGTAAAGTTACATCTAAATGATTTTTGCTTTAGCACCATTAATAACTACCGCAGATTTGCTGAGTCATATTCTTACTTTTCCCACAGCCTGTCCCTCACCCTAGCTATGACCACATACTGAACTGAATGGTTCATCATCAGGACAACTAATGCGTTATTCAATAATAAAGATGTGGAGTTTTAAATGCTTATTAAAAACTAAACTATGCACTGCGAAAAAACTATTGTGCCAATGACAATATTTTCACAATTCAAATCCCAGTTGTTTTGCAAGATTTTCCAAACAGATTTTCTAATATGTATTATCTAGTTCGGGTGGGGAATATTTGACTGTCCAGTTTTTGCTGAACTGCAGCTCCTATCATCCTTAATCACAATAGTCAATAGTGAACAAGAAAAAAGCTGCAGTGTAACACCACCTGGAAGCTCACATGTTCCCAACCCTAATCTCACCAAAAGAAGTTCACTTTGTTGAAAAATAATAACCCGTACAGAGATACCACAATTGTTTTGATAAATTACGCTGCTAATATACAAAATGAAAATTGTTTTACCAGAGCATCCCTGTTACATATATACACGTCATACTGCACCTTTTACCCAAACTGTAACCCATATTCTAAACCTAATTTCAATGAATAGTTCTTATGGTTCTTAGATAAAAGCTAGAATCTATGCTGGCCTTGACTATGCTGATACAGGTTGTTACTGCCCTGGCTAGTCTGAGCTTTGGGGATATCAAAAGATATCCTTTGATATCACAATCAGGCTGCACTTCTCTATTCCTTTCCACATGCTTGCGAGGCCACTGGACAAAAAAGCTCAGCCGCTAATAGCCGTTAAGATTCAAACTACAATACAGGCAGGCCAGAAATAGCCGACTCACTGCTTTAGGAGACCTCCAGGCAAGTACTCTAATTAAGTATGCACGCCACTTACAAAAGAGCCTCTGCCCAGCGCTGGCAGCTTGATGGGTAACCTATACAATACCGAAGTACTCTGCGTTTGCATACTGGCTACTCTATTGAGAACCTCTACGATAACTCAATCATTCAGATTCTGACCTTTCGGAGGCTTTGTCTCCAACTCCAAATCTATTGTTTTCCCCCAAGTACGGCATAGCCTGCAGTCACAATTCTCTTTATAAAAACCCTCGATTCTGAGACCTTCCTCGGATCGCTCCTGAGTTTCATCCCACCTTGCTGCCGCTTTGCTTGGCGAGCCTCCCCTCAGCTCCACGTGCTGAGCTACATCACACCCCAGCTTCGCTCTCTATTTTTCTGGGCTTCAGGACAGGTGAAGTATCACCCAAACCAACAATCCCTCTAAAAATCCCTCTATACCACTCCAACCTTTATTTTCTTTAGTTATCTTGTATGAGTGTGTCGCATACACTGTTTTGCTTGTATTGAATAAACATCATTTATTATTTCAACTTCTGTGTTCTCCTTGCCTCGACCCGACCCCGTAGACATAGGTTTCAAGATCTCGCTAAGTTACCCTGCCTCTCACAACGTTAAGCAGTGCTCTGAGCTAATTTTCCCCAACTTCAGTGTCCCTCCCGGGACCCCCAGTTCACAGGGTAACAAGGTCTTGGTGGCAAAAGAAAAGAGTCCGCACGGGTCTCAAGGTTAGCCAACAGGCTGCTTACAGCCAGATTTTGTCTGTTTTCTCTTGCCACTGCTGTGTGATTCTGGAAAAAGTGCAACTATAGTCATCCATCCACATTCACTAGGGTTAGGAGCACAGGACCCCTGTCAAAGTGGAAAAACCATGAATAACTCTAGGCTCTCCCAAACCATATTTAACACACAAGAAGTATGATCACCATATTCAACCCACCACCACCACCCAGCGTTCCTTCACAAAGCAGAAGTGGGTGCCTGGTGCAGCTTACTGACACTTCCACTGCTGTCCCAACACCATTTTTAATACAGACTTAAAAGCCTCATTTGCAGTTTCTCAGTCTCAAGAGGCTTGCAGTCCCTATTAAAAATGGCATAGGGAGGCAGCAGGGGTGACACCAAATAATCAATGAATAATCAAATCTGCAAGTGAAACCCACAAATGTGGAGGGCTGACTGTATTGGCATAACACATCAAAAGGAATGCAACCATTAAATCCCAAGTAGAGGCCTGATGGTGCAGATACCAGGCCAGAGGTATCTGATTTTATTGTTGGTCAAATGTAACAAGGAAGATGAAGGTAGTCACTTCATCATGTATATCCTACTACTTTCAAAGGTAATTTCTCCATCAGATGCTCTGTGATGATGAAAGGAAAGACACGGGAAGACCTCATGACCGTTTATAACAAAATTAGATGAAAAGTTTAATAAAGCCATTTTGAGTTCTCATTCTGGGAAAAAGAATTAGAAGAAGAGAAACAAATTGTCAATGACTAAGTTGCGTTACATACCACTGGATCCATCCAAACTGTATTGTTCAGAGTAAGGACTATTTTTGCTTCATGTGGTTTTCCTCTGATCGTGTCACTTATGTATCTAGTAACCTAAGACAAAACAACAACGAAATTCTCAGAGAATAAGGCTATGTCTTACAATCGTGCTACTTAAAGTGACGCATTGAGAAAAAATTGTTTTTTTTTTAAATATCAGACTGTCTTGCAATAACCCTGGAATCTCTTTATTACTATTCAAAAGTGATAGGCTGCCCCTTCTTCTGTTCCAAACTGGGTCAATCAATGGCTGATTACAGAATGAGGAAGCATTCTTTCACTTGGAGCAGCTCAACCCACCTTTTCTAGGTTCTGATAGCTAAGTGATGAAATCAGAGAACGACAGACTCAAGTGTTTCTCAGTGCTGATGCCATTATTTTGCACCCGGCTATGTAGCTGTAGTCAGACACTTCTCTGATTCTGCCTACTTGCTGCAGAGTGTGGAATGCTTGTGCAGGGTAGCTTCAGTGGCTTTTCAATAAATTGGTGGCAGGGCATTGGATGCTGCAGAGGAAGGAAGGGAAAACCAACTCTGGCAGCACCTGAAGGACATCTGCACGTATAAGGGAACTATGTGCATGCTTATGTCTCTAACTGAATGCCAGCCCACACATGCTTAACTGCAGAGCATCCAAGGGCCAATGTTCTGCCTATGCAACCTTTTGGAGGCCATGCTGATCACCCCCCCCCCAAAAAAAGAAAAAAAGAAACCCAAACAAAAAATAAACCAAACAGCAACAACCTGAAAGTAGCCAGAAGTTCACTTCTGATTTTGAGAAGGGTTTCTAAAAATGTGAAATGCTACAGGGCCTCTCTGCAACTTATCAAAATAACCAACTGCTGTTACTAGGGGCTTCTAAGAAATGCAGCCTCTCCCTTTCCCGCCTTTCTTTTGGCCAGAAAAATAACAGCAAGTCTGGATGGGTAAAAGAACAATAAAGCAGAGTTAGAGAGCTGTCTGTGGCACCAATGCCAGTCTTTACCCACTGTTACTGCCCTGGCTAGTCTGAGCTTTGGGGATATTAAAGATATCCTTTGATATCATAATTCGGCTTCACTTCTCTATTCCCTTCCATGTGCTTGTGAGGCCACCGGACAAGCACGCAAACAAGCTCGGCCGTTAATTGCCGTAATATTCAAACAACAATACAGGCAGGCCAGGAATAGCTGACTCGCTGCTTTAGGAGACCTCCAGGCAAGTACTCTAATTAGGTATGCACGCAACCTACAAAAGATCCTCTGCCTCGCGCTGGCAACTTGATGAGTAAACTATGTAATACCCAAGTACTCTGCATTTGCATACTGGCTACTCTACTGAGAACCTCTACGATAACTCAATCATTCAGATTCTGACCTTTCGGAGGCTTTGTCTCCAACTCCAAATCTATTGTTTTCCCCCAAGTACGGCATAGCCTGCAGTCACATTCTCCTTATAAAAACCCTTGATTCTGAGACCTTCCTCGGATCGCTCCCGAGTTTCATCCCGCCTTGCTGTCGCTTTGCTTGGCGAGCCTCCCCTCAGCTCCACGTGCTGAGCTACATCACACCCCAGCTTCGCTCTCTATTTTTCTGGGCTTCAGGACAGGTGAAGTATCACCCGAACCAGCAACTCCTCTAAAAATCCCTCTATACCACTCCAACCTTTATTTCCTTTAGTTATCTTGTGTGAATGTGTCGCATACACTGTTTGCCTGTATTTAATAAAAATATCATTTATTGTTTCAACTTCTGTGTGCTCCTTGACTCGGCCTGACCCCGTACACATAGGGTTCAAGATCTCGCTACGTTACTCTGCCTCTCGTAACGCTAAGCAGTGCTCTGAGCTAATTTTCCCCACCTTTAGTTGAGCACGTTTGGTGTCCCTCCTGGGACCCCCAGTACACAGGGTAACACCACCCCTGCTTTATAGATAATGAAGAAGATTTGTTTATGGATAACATTAATTTTTATGTTATAAATGTGAATTTGACACTTTGTTAACTAAATGTTATAGTTTGAATGAGCAGCCAGATGTATTCTTAATACACTGTCATTCTCTTCTAAAGAAAAATATCATTTATAGAACATGAGATAATTTGGAAGTTACACCTTTAAAAAAAACTAAAAAGTTAGTATATTAAAAGAATTTAGGTCACTCTAGTTAGTATTTTACACAAGTCCACATAAAACAAATAGAAACTAGCATGTAAACATGAAACTAGCATGTAAACATGAAAATGAACTTATTTTGTTACATGAAATCAGGTACTTGATCATCCTATACCGTAAAACAATCCAATGTAACATTTGAAAAAGAATTAGATTTGTAAATGATTCACTGGGCCAGAGGATAAAAAGATAAACAAGACTTGCCTTTGGGTGCCACTCTACTTCATTATCAATGGGTTTCACCCTACAGACAATGAATTCCACAGCTTGAGGGGGCAACCTTTGAAATTCCTCTGGTAAATAAAGTAACTGATAATTTTGAACTTGACCAGTTCTGCCTTCATCTATATACTTGATATGAACACTATAAAAGACAAGTTTTTCTTCTTTTGGTGCCACTTTCAATACCTGAATCCTGTAACAGAATGGGTAAAGGGAAGAAATGGGAAAATTCCAATTGCTAAAATAAATCAAGACAGTTCTGTAGGTGGCTGACCAAAAGTTTTGTTTCTAGGAGTTGCTGGTGCACTTGTAATTTCCCCTCCACATCTCTTTGTTCTAAGCAGCCCAAGACAAACCACAGTGCAATGCTAGTAGATATATAGTAACTCTCATCCCTCTGTGTTGCTGAGATTGCACAAATGCACAACTGCACAACTGAATGAAGCCTCTATTAAACAATGCCCATAGTAACAGGACACACAGGCCAAGATCCATCTTACGCTCATGAACCAAGGTGGGTAAAGGCAGTGGCAGCTCATTGGTTCCTGTGTACAGTTTTGCCCCATGACCACTAACCGGCCATGGGAGTGACCCTAGGCTGAGGAAGACGAAATAGCTTAGAGGAAGAAGAATCAAGGCTATCTCATCCTCTGTGGCTGTGTATAACCTCAGTCAGAGGTTGGTGGCAGAGCTACACCTGGGAGCCACCTGGCTGCTCCTGCAACACTGAGTCAAAGCTGTTGTATATAAAAATATGGATACCTCATGTGACAGGTTCTTACTTCCCCCAAATTGGTGTGCAGTTCCCCAATCTGATAAGGCCACATAGCTTTGCCACACAGCTTTGTCTCCCCCTTATAACACCAACTCTGTGTAAAAGTGTGAGGGTTTTCAATGTCTCTTCAGAACTACTCTATTACTTTATGGTAGCATTTTTCCCAGTTACCTTAATACTGTATACAACTCAGCCAAATCAGTATTTATAACAATAAACTGTAACATTTATTTAGATAACAGTAAGATTAAAAAATTAAAATTCATGTGTAGGTTGAAGTTAACACTTCAGTACACTTTTTAGACAGTTCCTTTGTATCTTTAGACTCTCTTATAAAGCACAGATATCATGTAACAGGCCTTTTGCTACACTCTCAGAAAAGGCCAATCTAGGTCACACTCTCTGGCAAGATTCTACTAGGGTTCAACTACTCTTCTGCTTCTTACTAGGCTTCCACTAAGAATTAATCTTTCCCACACAGTCCCACCCTCTGACTAGCTAAGGGTCTCTACTCCACAGCTTCTTGCTAGGAATCTCACTGAAGGACTGAATGCCAACCAATACTTGGCTTTATATAATTTTTCCTCTGTCACCAGTCCCTCCCACACACTACTGGGCTGGGTTTCTCTCCTGAGAAGCTATTCTGCTTGCTTAGCAATCTGCTTCTAAGCTGACTTGGCACTTCAGATAGCCATATCCCCAGAAATTTGTCACACTTCACTTGTGCAATGCCCATGAAATTACTACACTGGAGTAACCACGTTTTATGCCAGCATATGTCACCAACAGGATTTGGGCCTTAAGTCCCCTGCTCTAGCCATGTCAGTGCAAATCTATTTTGAAATCTTCATGTGTGTGTGTGTGTGTTTATTTCAAAGTTCTTTCAAGACTAAGAACTAACCTGTGAAAAGAGTTCCCCTCACATAATCCATATAAGGCAAGCCCCTCAACCGTATCCACACGGATGCAGTTGCTGGATTTCTTATAATATTGACTCATCTCTTCTGCTAGGGCAGTGTACCGATCCTTTGCTTTACCTACTATGCGTCCAAAATAGTTTGTGGCATCCACAATAAAAAGAGGAAGTATCTGTAACAGCATAAATGAATTAATGCATTTTTGCAGGAAACAGGCACAGAAGACTTCCCTATATCACTGGAGTTAATGCTTATTAAAAACACACCTTTGTTTCTAGCATTATTTAATAATTTTTTATTAAGTGGTGGCAAACAGGTGGGCAAAGTGTGGTTCATGGTCCACACGTGGCTCTCTCTCATGGTTATTGTCATAGCCCTCACAGTCTCCCAAGGCTTATGTTTGTTTGTTTTTAAAAATGCACCAAAATGCCTATGTACGCTGGGGGGGTGCTTTTTACCATATAGTTGCTCCCTATGCTTTTTTAGGTACTGCAGAGACCATTTTCTAAAACAGAAAGTGAACGTTGCTGAAAAAGGCCTCTCCTCAACCTAAAACTGCCCAGAGAAGCAAAAAACATGGCAAAAATGTCCTACATGTCAACTAGTGGGCATCTGGGAGCATTTTTAATTTCTTATTGTGGGGTGTATTATGGGGTGCAGCCCTCTAAGATCTCCTGGGAGGGCAACATGGTCTCTCACAGATGTCCACCCTGATCTATTTACTCTCATTCCTAAGACGCCTAACCTTTTAGGCTCAAAACTGTATGTGACTGAAGCAACTCAGTGTTTACTTCAGATATCCTGTAATCATGGAGGATGCTGGATGCAAGGGGCGGAGTCCCAGTTAAAGAGCAATGCTAAAAACCCAGTTTGTGAAGCCAGCTCAGTTCCAACATTGATTTCCCAAAGCCTGAGAAGGACAATGCTCTGTTCACTTTTGCACCCTGCTTTGCTGCTTTAAATCCAACCTCCTCCTTTCTATCCAACTGTACAGACACTACTGTAAGGACACTGAAAATTTGCAGACAAATTTTTCTGTCTTTTTTCACTGTGTTGAATGAAATTATGTCTGAAAGGCGAAGGCTCACTGACCTACCTGTAGGATGAGAAGTTTTTTTAATGAAGCTCTAAAACCTTTAGTGTTACAGCTCAGACACTTCTCTGTCCAAATGTAGTGCAGTATGACTAAGATGAAAAAATGAAACTGTTTCATTAACTCACGGTTATATTTTCAGCTGTTGGTAGAGAATCATCTGTCACTTCTCCGGGCAAATCCACTTTCAAATTAATTCGATGTCTATCTGGACAACGATTTTTATCCCTGAATACCCATTAAGTAAAAGAATTAAACAAGAACAATGAAGTATTTTAATACAGTTGTTTCATGACACAGCTTTGAACAGAGGCTTTACAGAGACCATGTTGGACTGAAGAAAAAAAACGCATGGAATATTTTAGGTGACAACCACCATGACATTCCTGATGGAAGGGAAATAAATTCTTCATGCCAGATACAAGTACCACAAAAGCCAATTCCTAAACTATGCACCAGTTTGCTATGAAAATTACACTCATTTAAGGCTCCTATGACTCTCCAAATCATACAGCCAGAGGTGGTTGCACATCATATTTCTGCATGATTCACTGGGATGGGCAGATGCTAACTCACTAATGAAGTTTGAAGGGAGCAAACTCAGGTATACACAAAATGAGTGACAGAGAAGTACAGATGATGATTCCTCAGAAGAGTGTCCATCTTAGGCTGAAACCACATGTACATTTCAGGTGCTGTAATAATCACTCAAGAGTCTTCTCTCCTTTTTCAATTAGTGCACATTATTAACACCACCCACAGGTTATGATTTTCCCACTTCAAATGTCACTATTTCATCTTCAGCAATGCTGGAGCATGCCTATGTCAGATGCTAGCAGAAATACAGTCTCCTCAAGAGGACAGGAAGCACCTGCTATTATAGGTGACAAACATCATTTACTTCTGCTGCTTCACAAAGGATCTTAGCATTTTATAACTTAATAAAACATTACTTGACAAGGTAGCTAAACTTAATAGAACTTCGGAATGCTCTTACTTGCAAAACCCATATACTTTTAGGTAGTGACAAAGAGGCTTCCCACTCTTAGTATCTTCTCTGATGTCCAGCACTCTAGATGCAAAGTCATATAATTCAGATGGAATGTTGGCTTCTGTGCGTTTTAAATAACGTAATACTCCAACAGCATGGTGTGCAGTATTTTCTGTCAATAGTAAGATGGATTTTGCATTTGGTTGCTCTTTTGTTAGAGGTGAAACCTTCACAAGAGCAAGAAAATAGAAATTTTTGCCTTTAATTTTTAGCAGTGATACATGGGGTTTTACAGAGTACTATATCAAAAAGAGGGTCCAATAATTCTACATGACGGTTGGGCAAATAGCAGAGGTGACAAGGAGAAGGAAGAATAGAAATAAATGATAAATACAGTAAGATGTGATTAGATGCTTAGCTCTCCTGTCACTTAGAAAAAGAATCAATCTAAAAGCAGTAGTTTTGGACAAAGAAATGAAATACCTGTCAAGTACTAGATAACCCGCACTCCACAAAATCCAGTCTGAGGTAAGCAGTAGTTTATTTGTATGAACATGAGCAACACAGCACACTTCCACAGAAGTTACTGAAACTAAAATATCCATGCAGCTTACACATTTTATGTGTTAACATTCCAAATTACAGTGCCATTATGGTGAGGGCCATAAATCTATACATCATACCACCTGCCCAATAATTCCCAGATACATGCCTACTACACAATTTCTCCCCATCCTTGACCAGTTTGATGTGATCATGTATTTCCTGCCTCTTATCTTCCAAACAACAAGCCTCTCCAGGCAACACTTTCATTTTCGCCCTTATCTTTTCTTGCCCCCCTCACCAATTAAATTGTTGCAATAAGAAATCAGCAACAGATACTTTGTAACAAATCAAAGTAAAGCCTAGTATGGATACCTTGTTGCAATAATCAATTAGCAAGTGATACTTTGTAACAATTGGAGCGCAGCTTGCTTAGCAGTGATACATAGTAACTACTTCTATAATGGTTAAATACAGTGGCCCAATACACTTCTAGCAAACCACACTCATTTCCCATGGCAGGGGCTGTGCAATCTGACAATACCAATGATAGAAAACTTCAAATATCAGGGAAAACTAGAGAACAGGAGAATCTCTTGACAATGAAGTACAGATCTTTGAGGTACTGACAGTGGCCGAGCTGGAGATCTGAAGGTAACAGTAATGAGATATTCGTACTTACCAAGAATCATCATTCTAGGAAGGCGCAATGCACTACATATTGGGTTAACCTCTCGCACCAGCAGCTCAAGGCAAGAGAAGAACGTTCCTTGCAGTTATAACTGTTGATACAAGAAAGGAGGAGGAGTAGCCTTATATGTCAAGGATGTTTTCACCTGTGAAGAAATCCATGGCTTAAATCTGGGAAGCCAAGTTGAAAGCATCTGGGTAAGAATTAAGGGAGCGAGAAACAATAGGGATGTGATTGTGGGGGTTTGCTACAGGCCTCCACGCCAGCCTGAGGACTTGGATGAGGCCTTCCTGGAGCAAATGACCACACATTCAAAAAGGAGAGATGCCGTGTTAATGGGAGATTTCAATTATCCTGATATTTGTTGGCAGTCAAATTCTGCAAAGACTGAAAAGTCCAACAGGTTCCTTGCTTGCCTTGCAGACAATTTCATGGTCCAGAAGGTGGAAGAGGCAACAAGGGATTGGCTATTTTAGAACCGATCCTGACCAACACGGATAACCTAGCTGATGAGGTAGAGGTGGTGGGATCCTTAGGAGGGAGTGACCATGCTCTCTTGAAGTTTGTCATCCAGTGGGAAGGAGAAGCCAAGTGTAGCCAGACACGCATCCTAAACTTTAAGAAAGCTGATTTCTCTAAACTTAGGGAGTTACTTGCTGAAATCCCGTGGACAAGAATACTAAAAGAGAAAGGAGTTCATGACGGATGGGAGTTTCTTAAAAGTGAGATACTGAAGGCACAATTGAAAACTGTGCCACTAAGGAGGAAAAATGACAGGTCTCTAAAGAAACCAGAATGGTTGACTGAAGAACTCTCAGCTGAGCTAAGTGTTAAAAGAAACATGTACAGGAAATGGAAAAATGGTGAAACCACCAAAGAGGAATTCAAGCAAATAGCCAGGAAATGTAGGGAGAAGGTCAGAAAAGCTAAAGTGCAGAATGAACTCAGGCTTGCCAGAGACATCAAAAACAATAAAAAGGGCTTTTTCAGATATGTCTGCAGCAAAAGGAAAAACAAGGAAATGATAGGATCACTACGTGGAGAAGGTGGTCAATTAATAACGGGGGGAAGAGAGAAGGTAGAACTACTCAATGCCTTCTTTGCCTCAGTTTTCTCCCAGAAGGATAGAAGTACCCAACCTGGGGCGTGGGGAGCAGGTGAGGAAGGGGGGGAAATGCAGCACAGAATAAGTTGAGAAGTAGTACAGGAGTATCTGGCTAAACTAGCTGAATTCAAGTCCCTAGGGCCAGATGAATTACATCCAAGGATATTAAAAGAACTGGCAGAAGTCATTTCTGAACCACTTGCAATAATCTTTCAGAACTCTTGGAGAACAGGAGAAGTCCCAGCAGACTGCAGGAGGGCAAATGTCATCCCAATCTTCAAGAAGGGGAAAAAAGAGGACCCTAATAATTATTGCCCGGTCAGCCCAACATCAATTCCAGGAAAGATCCTAGAGCAGATCATTAAACAGTCAGTTTGTAATTACTTAGAAAGAAATGCCGTAATCACTGAAAGTCAACATGGATTTCTCAGAAACAAGTCATGCCAGACTAATCTTATCTCTTTTTATGATAGGGTTACAAGCCTGATAGATGAAGGGAATGCTGTAGATGTAGCATATCTTGACCTCAGTAAGGCCTTTGACAAAGTTCCACATGACATTCTTGTAAAGAAGTTAGTAAAATGAGGGCTGGACAGGGCTAATGTCAGGTGGATTTGTAATTGGTTGACCAACCGCACCCAAAGGGTGATCACCAATGGCCGTTTTTCATCCTGGAGAGAAGCGACTAGTGGGGTGCCACAGGGTTCTGTCCTGGGCCCAGTGCTGTTTAACATCTTCATCAATGACTTGAATGAAGGAGTGGAGGGCATGCTGATCAAATTTGCAGATGATACCAAACTGGGAGGGGTTGCTAACACACCAGAGAATAGGATCAAATTTCAATACGACCTTGACAGATTGGAGAGCTGGGCCAAAGCTAACAAAATGAATTTCAACATAGAGAAATACAGGGTCCTGCACTTAGGTAGAAAAAATGAAAGTAACAGGTATAGGATGGGGGATGTGTGGCTGGATAGCAGTATGTGTGAAAAGGATCTAGGAGTCTCGGTAGATCACAAGCTGAACACGAGTCAGCAGTGTGATGCAGCAGCCAAGAAAGCCAACATGATTCTTGGTTGCATCAATAGGAGTATGGTGTCCAGATCAAGGGAGGTAATGGTACCACTCTATTCTGCTTTGGTTAGGTCTCATTTGGAATACTCTGTCCAGTTCTGGGCACTTCAATTCAGGAAGGATGTCGACAAGCTGGAATGTGTCCAGAGGAGGGCGACCAAAATTGTAAGGGGTCTGGAAGCCATGCCCTATGAAGAACGCCTTAGGGAGCTGGGTCTGTTTAGTCTGCAGAAGAGAAGGTTAAGAGGGGACATGATAGCCATGTTTAAATATTTGAAGGGATGTCATGTTGAGGAGGGAGCAGGCTTGTTCTCTACCGCTCCAGAGACTAGGACCAGGAGCAATGGATTCAAGCTGCAGGAAAGGAGATTCCACTTGAACCTCAGGAAGAACTTCCTGACAGTCAGAGCTGTCCAGCATATGCTGCCCAGGAATATGCCGCCTGGGAGTGTGGTTGAATCTCCTTCTTTGGAGGTTTTTAAGCAGAGGTTGGATGGCCATCTGTTGGGAATGCTTTGATGGGTATTCCTGCATAGCAGGGGGTTGGACTGGATGGCCCCTGGGGTCTCTTCCAACTCTATGATTCTATGATACCCTGAACATCCTTCAGTTTTGTTAAATAGCCCTGCCTAGCCTGTTGTAACTCCTCTAATACTATCTTCAACCTCACCTACATGGCAGCCTGAGAGGGTGTGGATTGCTCCTTCAGCCTTCCTAGAATGATCATTCTCAGTTAAGTACTAATATCTCATTCTCAGGAAGGGTACGGAGCAATCCACTGCATACTGGGATTTACCCAAGCTATAGAAATTACGGGTGGGAATGGCTGCCAACTTCCTGGTCAGCTACTTTTAACACTGACCTCCCAAATGCCATATGCCTTTCTGTAAACCTATCTAATTTATAGTGTTTTATGAAAGTGTTAGGCTCCTTCCATCCTGCAGCTTTACACACATCTTCCAATGATGCTGTTACTCTATACCCTATCGTAGATGACATTGACCTTGTTGAATGAGCCCACACTTGCTTTGGTCAAGAAACATTGGCCAAATCATAACAGGAATAAATGCATAACTTAATCCACCTCAATACTGTAGATGCCGAAACTCTGCCTCCTACTTTCCCTGAATAAAAAGAAACGAATAATGACTCCGAAGATCTGAATCTCTTTGTTCTGTTTATATAAACTTGCAATGCCCTTCTTACATCCAAAGACTGTGACCTCTTTTCCAAAGGTAGTATTGGATTTGGACACAGAGACAGTAAAGTTATTGAAGGTAAAACTGGACTGGAAACCATACATTTCGGCCTGAATGAAGGATCCACTGTCGAAACTACATAATCTCTTTCAAACTTACACAAGTTTGGGTTCACAGATAATGCAGTGATCTCAGACACTCTTCCGGCTGATGAAATCGCTACCAGAAAAACCATCTTAAGTGTTAACAACTTTAGAGATGCCTCCCTTAAAGGTTCAAAAGGCAGCAAAGTTAGTCTGCCTAACACCATTGGGAGGTCCCAGGAAGGAAATCTATGTATATGTAGCTCCTCTTAAGAAACGTTTAACATGTATGTCCATTGTTAGAGGCCTCATTATGAATCACAGTTGATAAAGCTGCCACTTGCCTTTTTAAGGTATTAGGACGCAACCCTTTTTCCAAACCATCCTGTAGAAAATGAAGTACATCATTTATTGAAATAGTATCAATATTTACTGAATTATCAAAACACCAGTTCTTAAATATCTCCCATGTCGACTCATAAATCTTTTTTGTGTTGAAGACTTTCTCGATGCTAACATTGTCTCAATCACTTTATCACCAAACCTCTTTCTTTTTAACTGCCTCCGCTCAACCTCCATGTGGTTAGACTGAGCCAATGATGGTTCGGACGACAAATTGGACCTTGAGTTAGAAGATTCCGACTGATAGGTAACTTCCATGGTTGCTCAACTGACATTTCCAGTAACTGAGGAAACCATGGTCTGCGAGGTCAATATGGTGCTATTAATAGAACCTGTGCTTTTTATTGTCTTATTTTTTGTAGAACTTTTTGCAATATCCGAAGAGGAGGGAACAGGTATAACAATCCTCCTGGCCAATCCCATCTGAGAGCATCTTGCTTCTCTGCACCTGTACTTCCATTGATAGAAAAATATCTCGGTAATTTGTAATTTTTTGCTGAAGCAAACAGATCTGCTGAAAATCCACTATATTTTTCTAGCAAGACATCGAATACCTCCTGATTCAAAGTCCACTCTCCTGGAGCAACTTTGTGCCTGCTCAAGTTTCTGTATGTATATTTAGACTTCCCTTCAGATGAACCGCTGATAGGGATTTTAAGTTTATCTCCACCCATGACAGAATTTTGGACACTTCCAACACTGGCTGCCTGGACCTTGTGCCTCCTTGCTTGTTTAGAAATGCCTTGACTGTTACACTGTTTGTGTAAACTATCACGTCCCTGTTCCTTATCAACAGAAAGCTCAGAAAAGCTAACCTGACCGCTCTCAACTCTAACATATTTATAGTGAGTGATCTCTCTGCTTGTGTCCATTTCCCCTGGGCAGTTCTGTCCAGATAATGAGCGCCCCAACCATAAAGGCTCGCATCTGTTGTGACAGTAATTTTTTCCTGGCGAACAAATGACACTCCCTTCTGTAGATTCTTTTGATCTAACCACCAATTCAGTTCCCTCTTCACTGATCTTGTCAGTTGAAGGTTTACATCCCTTCTCGCTAAAATTTGATTTTGCCACGGTCTCAAAATAGCTGGTCTCATATGGAACTTTGCTCAAGGCACTAAATGAGTGGTTGAAACTAATAGACCTAGTATTCTGGCTAGTCTCATCAGATTCACCTTTCTCAAAGTCTTTATATCCATAATTTCTGACTTCAAATTTTCTCTCCTTTCCTCAGAAAGAAATGCACACTCCTGTTGAGTGCCTATCTCTGCCCTCAAATGTAAAATTCTCTGAAATGGGAAAAGTTGACTCTTCCTGAAATTCACAAAAAAGCCTAACCCTTGTAGCTTCTGAATTGTCAAGTGTAAATCTTGTTCTGCCTTGTCCTTGCTGTTTGCTCTCAACAGAATATCGTCCAAGTATGGGAACACACATATTCCTTGCTGTCTAAGATGTGCAATCAGTGGTACTAAGACCTTGGTGAATACTCTGAGAGCAGAGGCAAGGCCGAAAGGAAGTGCTTTGAGCTGAAAATGGTTGTTGTTCAACTGAAACCTAAGAAATTTCCTGCATCCTATACCCATGGGAATATGTAAATAGGCTTCTTGTAACTCTATAGACAGCAAGTAGTTGTTTAATTTCAAATTCTGTAAAATTGACTGTAGAGCCTCCATTTTGAATTTCCTGTACTGAACATACAGATTCAGATATTTTAGATCCAGCAATGGACGGTAACCACCGCTGTGCTTCTTGACAGTAAAGAAAATGGAATATACTCCCTGACATTTTTGATTCACAGGTACAGGCTCTATTGCCTGTATTTCTAATAGGTGTTGAATCTCAGTCCAGATAATGTTTCTCTTTTGTCTCTCGATATCAGTGAGGGTATATACCTTCCCTTTGGTCAACTGACAAATACAATCTGATATCCTTTTTGAACAATTTCTAATATCCACTCGTCTGTAGTGATGTTGCTCCATAGTTGACCAAAGTGTATTAACCTTCCCCCCACCAGTATTCCGTCTAAGTCAGAACTGTTGCTTAGTTCCTCTACCCGATTGGGCAGTGGAACGCTTTGCTTGTTGCTGACCTTGTTGTCTAATTTGTTCTTTGCTTCTATTCCATTGCCGTCTAATGCCGCTAGAATCTGTCTGTCTTTGAAATAGTCTATTTCCTCGAAAAGAATAGTTATTTCCTCTAGACCAACGTCTATCCTATCTTTTCTTATACAGCCAAAGAAGAACTTGTCTCTTATCTCTTCCTTCTACTAGAACCTTTTTCAATGTCTCTTCCCAAAAAGCAGTTTGCCTTTAAAGGGAACATTTATTAAATTAGATTTGGACTTGGCATCCACCTCCCAATGTTTAAACCATAAAGCCCTGCGACCCACTGCATTAGCTGCTACTGAACGCAATGCAAAAGCTGCAGCATCATATCCCGCATCTGCTAAATATTTCAAAATTTGCTCAAGTTTAACTAAAACTTTCTGCGCTGTGAGGGCTGAAACATCTTCCGCACCCAGTATTTCCTGGATCCACAACAGACCTGCTCTAGCAAACATAGAGTTGGCTACTGAAGCTCTTATGGTGACAGCAGCTGACTCATGCGCCCTTCTTAATGCCGAATCCACTCTTTTGTCATCTGGATCTTTTAGAAACGTATCACCCTCTTTCGGAACCACAGCATTTGACATGAGGGTGGAAATTGGGGCGTCGACCAATGGGTTGACTAGTAGCTCCATAGCCTTATCTTCAAAGCTATATGAATTCTTACTGTAGTTTTTAAATCTTTTTGAAGATTTGGTTTCACTCCATTCAGACTGAATTAAATCCAAAAATAAATCTGGCATGGGAATAACGCTAGATTTTCTAGGTTTATTCCTTATAATTGATGTAACATTCTTGTTTTTATCAGTATCTGAAGCGGCACTCTTCAGATTGTCCAATCCCAGAGTTACCAACACCTTTTTCAGCAAATTTTTAAAAGAATCTGATGAAAATAATCTCACTTTATTATCATCTTATGCATCCTCCTCCTCAGAAATAGAACCGTCTGATTTAGAGTCATTATCTCCATGGGTATCTGCCAAATCTGGTTCCTCATCACTTTCAGATTCAGTATTAACTTGTTCAAAGTGTGACAAAGCAGATTCCTCCATTCTAGTCACTTTGGACCTACAGGTAGCCTTTTTTGGTAAACATACACCAGCATCATTTGATTTAGCTTCAATGACCTTTGTATCATCAGGAAAATCATGTGAAAATGAAGGATTCATTGAAGTAGTTTGTTGACTGCTTAGTAATGACGTTACATTCAAATTCACTGAATTGTCCAACTTATATAACAAGTTTAAAAAGTGTATTGCATTTTGTGAAATCATTTCACTAACACTAGCTTGCCTATTAACATGCACCCTGATCTCCTCAGCAATCATTTGTCTTATCACCTCCCTACTACACTGAGGCACATTCCCCTGGGAAGACATTGAGGACATAGGAGGTTCAAACCTTACTTCTTTATGTTCCATAGGCATTGCTATTTGACTCCTAGTGAATAATGACGCCATACACGATGCTAAATTGCCCTTTGTTGCTGTATTCACTAATACAAAAGGGCAAGGAACTGCTGACTGAGAGGCTTCCATTTCTCCTGGCAGAGGCTGCTCATATGCTTGAGTGTGACTGGTTGTGTTGCTGGTGAGCTTGGATTGGTCGGGAGAGCTCTTTCCTCTCATCAGCCCCTTCCCTTGCTTTCGGAACGCCTCTTTTCAACATGGCAACCAGAAGTTAAAGGAGCAGTTGGGAGCCTTCCCCGTTCTTAATAGACTTAACTGCATTACCAGGTAATTTTCCTTTCACCTTCTTTTTAATTCTTGCCTTCTCAGACTTCCTTATACTAGATGTTTTTAGCTTTGTTTGAGCTGCGTAGTGGCTGGTCGGAGATTGCCCTTCCAACTCACTCTCGCTCGATGCCAGGAGAATTTTCTTTAGTAAGGTACTTCCAGTAGCGGAATGATCAGTTGGCCGCCTGTCCAGGCTGCCCTGATCCATGGCTACCTCATCCATTTTATTACGCTCTTTCTCAAGGCTATCCACCGAGATTTGAGCTTTATTTAATTCCCCATCTTCTCTCCAACGTTTCTCCAGTTGTTTCTCACTTTCATCTTGTGTTTCTTGCACCAGCTTTCGCTTATTAGAATCCTGAGCTGAAACTGTCATCTCTTACTATTCTCAATTATAAACACTATTATAACAGTGATTATAAATCACTATTCTCCCCTCTCTTTCTCTATTTCCTCTTTTTTTTTTTAACTCATTAACTTCACAAAAATACCACGGAGGTAAAACCTCGAACCGCTGGCAAGGCAGGAGAAGAAAAAACTGAAGGACGTTCAGGGTATCAACGGTTATAACTGCAAGGAACATTCTTCTCCTGCCTTGAGCTGCTGGCGTGAGAGGTTAACCCAATATGTAGTGGATTGCTCCAAAGCCTTCCTGAGAATGGATTCACTATGAGGTTTTAAAAAGAAGTGTAGAGGGGCTAATCTCAACAACAGTTTTTCAGTATGCTTTCTGACAATGAAAAATAGTTCACTAGTATTTGTACAGACCTTTTCTACTGAGTTCTGGAAATTATCAGACATGCAGTATAAACGTGCACCAAAGATTCTTGGAGATGCAGGGAAACTGAAATGAATGACACATGTTGCATCTGTAATTCCCAAGGCTGGCATGCATTCATCAGTTAGAACTGGAAAGAACATCAGAAAATGTATCACACAAAACCAAGTGATATGTCGGTCACATGTGATGACTATTATTCAAATACCGAAACAAAAACCCATCTTGAACCAACACTCACATCCCATAACCTCAGTTATAATAAGCATGGGTTCCATCCCAGCTTCCAATTCTTAAATTATGGGAAAGCTCTTGCAAAACACTCTCCAGTTTAAATGGCAAAACCAGTAAACTTTTCATGAGGAAAGCACTAACATGGCAAGTTACATCACCCTTCATATAAGAAACACTAGATAAAAAGGAACCATTAAAAGAAATAAAATGGAATAACAAAAGGAAAGACAGCAAACAAATTGTTCTGCAATAAATTCTCACTCTGTTCTCCTAATGCTCAATTCATTTATTAGTGAGAAATTATTAGGTTTTATAATTGTCATAATCTGCTTGATACCATACTGCCATCAGTCTGAAACTAAACAATGTTCCAGCAGGCCTACCCAGTCTTTCAAATGTACTTCTAATTGTATTTTAATTGTACTTTTAACTGTACTTTAATTGTACTTTTAATTATGATATATTTTAATTATAGTATGTTTGTAATTGTTACATGTGTATTTTAACTATGACTTTTAGCTCTATCTATTCTATACCCCTCCTCAAGCCTTGGGGAGAAGCGGGCAGCAAATAAAATTTACTATTATTATTATTATTTAGTCAAACTGTAAATTAGACAGGCGCTGCTGTCAGGGAAAGTGAGAGTCACTATGATATTGACGACGATAACACAACAAACACACTAAAAAAAAAAAACCACTTACCCAATACAATATGCGTGCCAGAACTAAATCTTTTGTTCCACTGCTTTGCTATATAATCAAAATCAATCCTTGGGTGTATTTTCAAGCAAAATAGTGAACTGCTCTCTACTGCCTGATTACAAAGATAAGAATCAGTTTGAGCAATGTCAACTGCATAAGACTTACAGTTACTTAAGAATGCTGGAGCAGACAAGTCTTTTAAAAAAATTCATTGTATTGCTACTATATTCAGAATCAGAAGTTTACTCATGGGTTTCTCAAATATCTGACATAAATTATTCAAGCTATCTTTTAAATGAAACTTTGTATTTCTAAATGTATAAAAAGTTGACACATGACCTTTCGTGACACAAGGATTCATTTGCAATACATGTCACTTCTATCCACAATCCTATCAGCAGTGGTAAAATCTATGCCCACTCATAAAGTATGTTGCGCTGCTTGGGCTACTGGTCTGTGCTACCGCATCCCTAAAGTGCCACCCCAATAGCTTGCCTTGCCCTTCAAGCTCAGAAGTATAGCCCAATAGTCTCTGTAAGAGAACCAGGAGCTCTGTATTCTGGCAGCAATTGAGACATTCCATGAATAGAACACATGCTTTAATGTGAGTTGTATATCTATGTCAATTTCCCCATTTTGCTAAAAACCCCAAAGAACAGGCGGTCCTGGGGCTAAGTGCGGCCCTCCTTTGGTCTCAATACAGCTCTCTGGGATTCCCCAGAAGACCCCACTCCTGCGTCCGTGACATCATCATTTGGTGGTTTCCCAGATTTTGTACACATTCTTTTATTTTTAAAAGGCTGGAATATCTCTCCCAAGGGTTAATTAAAAAAAAAAAAACAGGCACAAGCTAAAATACACAGACTTTTTTCCTCCCATCCTTTTGTCTTCAGCCCCATCTATCATTGTTGTCATGTGCCAGTACTCTGTTGCTCTCAAGAAAAAACAGATATTTTCCATTGTATTTAATGAAGCACAGGATGCTAGGTTTACAACTGTTGTCGGAGTGAATCATTTCCACTGCAAATCGAATAATATAGTAAAACACACCAACTCATCCCTGATGCCCGCTGACAAATTCTCCAGGTGCCCACCTTTCCTAAATTTCCAGTTTATTTATTTTCTCTTCTGTTGTTGTTGACATGACCTCTCCCTTTAAATTACTTGGATCCCTTCTCTGGGTTGAGACTCCTATCTATTCGCTTTGATATGTTAATTGCATTCCTAACTCTCGTAATCTAAACCACTGACTACCTTACTCTTAAATAAACAAATGTTTCCTGGCCATGCTAGCCAGATGTCTATTTACTACTCTAAGCAATAAAGAATGCAATAAACAATGCTCGACATCAACCATTTGGTAACACACTATTTTCATAAAAACCTCCTTTTATATTATTCAGCACATTATAAATTCATTCGCATGGCGTGGAAACAACGTGACATGACAATTGTAATGCAGCCCCTAAAAATGCTTGAAACTGAATTTGGTCCTCATGTGGAAACTGGTTCTCGACCCTTGTTTTTCAATTTTTTTTCAGGATTCCAGAAATGTAAGTTGAAGTGTCCTCTGCTTAACAATAGGGTTCTTCAGATTCAAATACACAGAGAAAGCAGAGAAGGGGGAACAGCAAGAAAAGAACGAACAGGTTGCTTAGCTGTAACTGTGGTTCTTCGAGTGGTCATCTGTGCCCTCACACACTAGGAGCTTTCGCGCATGCGCGGTACCGTTCGGAAATTTCTAGAGCTTAGTAGCTTGGCGGGAACCCCTCCCCCTCTGCCCGCACTGAGCATGCTCAGCCCGCCGAGCAACGGTCTCTCCTCAGTTCTAAAGTCCACCGAAAAAAGGGACCTGAGAAAGAGGGGACGGTTGGGCGGGTGTGTGTGAGGGCACAGATGACCACTCGAAGAACCACAGTTACAGGTAAGCAACCTGTTCTTCTTCTTCGTGGTCTCTGTGCCTCACACACTAGGAGACTTTGTAGCTTACCAGAAGGACGGTGGGTCAGGTCCTAGAGTACGGAGGCCAGCACCGCTCGTCCAAACCGGGCATCCCTCCGGGACCGGCAGTCCAGTCGGTAGTGGCACACGAAGGTCGATGGCCTGGACCAGGTCGCCACCCGACATAGTTCTTGGAGGTCCACACCTCACAGGAGAGCTGCCGAGGATGCCACGGCTCTGGTGGAATGAGCCCGGAGCAAGTCTGGCGGGGGCTGTTTTGCCAGCTCGTAGGCCAGTAGTATAGTCTGGGCCACCCACTTAGAAAAACGCTGGGTGGAAACCTTGTGGCCTCTACGGCGCCGACCGTAGCACACGAACAAGTGTGGGGTCTGCCTGAAAGACGCAGTCCGGCTGGTGTAGAACGCCAGGGCGCGGCGAACATCGAGGGAGTGTAGGGACCGTTCCAAGGGCGTCGTCGGATTCGGATGGAACGTCGGCAGAATAATGTCCTGATTAAGGTGGAAGTGTGACACCACCTTGGGCAGGAAGGAGATGTCAGGTCTGAGAACTACCTTGTCCCTGTGGAAAACAAGGAAGGGCTCGTCGGCTCGCAACGCAGTCAGCTCGCTGGCTCGCCTGGCTGAGGTGACAGCCACCAAAAAAGCAGTCTTAATAGTCAAGAGCCTGTCATCCGCCGTGGCCATGGGCTCGAACGGTGGTCGAGTCAGCTGCGACAGCACCAGAGAGAGCGACCAGGGCGGTAACGGTGGCGATACCGGCGGGTATAGATGCTGTAGGCCCTTCATGAACTGCTTCATGGTGGCGTCACGAAAGAGTGCCGCCGACGGAGAGCCGCGAGGTTGATGCGCCACGATGGCGGCAAGGTAGACCTTTAAGGAGGAGAATGCCAGTCCCTGCTGTCGAAGATGGAGTAAGAAATGGAGGACGGTACCTTGGCCGACAGGCGATACCGGCTCCCCCCGTCTCAGCAAAAGCCACAAATTTTTGCCATTTGTAGGCGTAGTTACGGCGCGTCGACTCCTTCCTGGCCGCGGTCAGGACGTTCCGGATGACCGGGTCGTCTAAGGCGTTATCCGCCATGCGTGGAGGGCCAGGAGGGGCAGGTCGGGATGGAGAACGACACCGCCCGAGTGTGACAGAAGGTCCGGAGTCGAGCGGAACCGGAGGAGCCGACCCCGAGCCGCCTCGAACAGGGGGCCGAACCAATGTTGCCTCGGCCAGTACGGAGCCACGAGAACCACGTCCGCTCGGTCCGCCAGGATCTTGGCGACCACCCGACCGAGGAGGGGAAATGGAGGGAACGCATATAGAAGGCCGTCGCTCCATCGGAACTGGAAGGCGTCGCCGAGAGAGCCCGGGCCCCGACCGGCTCTCGAGCAGTACCGACGGCACTTCGCGTTCTCCTCGGTGGCAAAGAGGTCGATCGTGGGCTCGCCCCATCGGTCCCGAATCAGCCGGAACGCTTCCCTCGACAGGGACCACTCGTGGTGGCAGGAAGTGTCCCTGCTGAGGGCGTCCGCTGTGGTGTTGTCCTGGCCCGCCAGGTGTACGGCTATCGGGTGGACCCGGAGCGACACGCACCAGTCCCACAGTTGGAGCGCGATGGTCAGGAGCGTGGTCGAGTGGGTCCCCCCTTGTCTGTTGACGTAACAGACTGCCGTCGTGTTGTCCGTCAGAACCAGGACCGTGTGCCCAGCGACCAAGTTGCGAAACGCTCTCAGAGCTTTCCAGATAGCTAGAAGCTCGAGAGCGTTGATGTGGAGACCGGTCTCGTAGTCGGCCCAATGTCCTCGTACCCTGAGTCCACGGCAGTGCGCTCCCCAGCCGAACAGGGAGGCGTCGGTCGTTACCGTCAGTCGAGGAGTCGGCTCTCGGAACGGCATCCCGGAGAGCAGGTGACGGTAAGACAGCCACCAACGCAGGGAGCGGCGCACGTGCAGAGGAGGTCGTAGATGACACCTCTGGTCGTCCCGGAGCGGATTGAAGACCCGGACGAACCAGTGTTGGAGCGGGCGCGCGTGCAGCCGGGAGAGGTAGGTAACCGCTGTGGTGGAGGCCATGTACCCGAGGAGCTGCTGGATCCTCCTCGCCGATACCGTAGGCGCGTCGAAGGTGGTGGCTGCCGCCCGGTGAAGGGTACGTGCGCGCTCCAGCGGTAAGTAGGCCCTGGCAGACACCGAGTCCAGGGTCGCGCCGATGAAATCGAGCACCCTCGCCGGCTCGAGGTGCGACTTCTTCGGGTTGACCCGGAGACCAAGGCGAGTCAAAAGGGACAGTGTTCTGTGGATGTCCCTGTACAGCTTGTCTTTGCAGGACGCGACCAACAGCCAATCGTCGAGGTAAGGGTAAATGGAAACGCCCTTCGTCCGCAGGTAGGATACCACCGGGGCCATGCATTTGGTGAAGACCCTCGGGGCGGTAGACAGTCCGAAAGGCAGCACCCTGTATTGGTAACAGGTGCCGTCGATCGCGAACCGAAGGTACCGTCTGTGCTGCGGACGAATGGCGATGTGGAAGTACGCATCCCGAAGATCGATGGAAGCGAACCAGTCCCCTCGACGAAGGAAAGGCAGGATCGAAGGTAGAGTGACCATCTTGAACCGTCTGGGGCGGATGTACTCGTTCACCCCTCTGAGGTCCAAGATCGGTCGCAGGGTACCGTCCGACTTCGGTACCGTGAAGTACCGGGATAAGAAGCCGGTGGTAGTGGCCGAGGGCGGTAACCTTTCGATCGCTCCCTTCTGCAAGAGAGACTGGATCTCTTCCAGCAAGACCGGACTGGCGGGGGTGGAATAGTAGACGCCTCGCGGTGGAATACTTGCAAACTCGATGGCGTAACCAAGACGGACGATGGAGAGAACCCAAGAGTCCGAAGTGATGTAGCACCAGTCGGCGAAGTGTCTGGCCAGTCCGGGATGATCTTCCAGGGATGCGGGCAGGTGGAAGAGAGGCTGTTGACGCGACCTGCAAGTCCCATCAAAAACGGGACTTCGTCCCTGAGGACGACTTCCTCGAAGAGGGCTGGCGTCTCCGAGGAGGCCTCCTGGAAGAAGACGAAGCCGTCTGCCGCGACAGTCCCGAGCGCGGGGAGCGCGATGGGAGCGTGGAGGAGGAGGACCTGCGCCATGAAGGTCGGGAGCCAAAGGCGCGGCGTGACTGCGAAGGCTGATGGATCCCCATCTTCTTGGCCGTTAGGCGTGCCTTGACGATGTGGTCCATCGCCTCGTCAGTAGTAGCACTAAACAGTCCGGTGCCATCGAATGGAAGGTCCTCGATGCGCCTTCTGGTGTCCTCCTGCAACCCGGATGATCGGAGCCACGCGTACCTCCGCAGCGAAACCGATCCCACTAGCACTCGTGCAGCCACCTCGACGGAGTGCCTAGAGGAAATGATCTGCTGGTTCGCGAGCGCTACCGCCTCGTTGAAGAAGTCGGTAGCGCCCGCTCGGTTTTCCTCCGGGAGGCTCGCCAGAACCGGGTGGAACCTGTCCAGCAGGTTCCTCAGGTAGGCCGCGAGGCAGGTCTGAGTGTTCGAGACCCGTGCTATCAGTGAGGAGGCGGAGTAGAAACGCCGGCCAAACGTGTCGAGCCTCCGACCCTCTCTATCCGGCGGCGTGGTATGCGCCCTCGTGGCCCCCTTGGTCTGGGCAGACTAGACCACCACGGAGTTCGGCTGAGGATGGCTGAAGAGGAACTCGGCGTCCTCCCTCTGGGTCCGGTAGAGGTGCTCAAGCCTGTGCGGAATAGGCTGAGCAGAGGCCGGTTGGGCCCACGGCTGCTTCAGGGCTTCCATCAAGGCCGGCAAGAATGGCAGGGGAGCCGTTGATGGAGCGCGGGTGTCGACGTATTGGAACACCGGATCCTGAACAGCCGGGGCCGATTGCGCAATCTTCAGGCCCAAGGCTGCAGACATACGAAGGAGGATCGCCGAGAAACTCCGAACGTCCTCCGGGGCCGATTCCGGGGCAGGGTCTCCAAACGCCAAGGGGGGGGATTCGTGGGACGCTGGTGTTGACTCACTGGAGTCTGAGTCCGACTCGTAGGACTGAGAGGAGTCGGAGGGCGGCTTGTCGGGCGACCCCTCCCGTGACGGTTGACGCGAGGACACGGCGAGGGTCACAGTCGGAGCGGCGACAGTGGGAGGCCTCACTGGAGGAGAAGCAGCTGTGACCGGTGCCTGAGGAACCCGGGCGGCCGGAGGTAGCGCAGATCTCGGACGCTCAGCAGTCTGAGTCACAGTCACCGAAGCCGGGGGCGGCGGCGCCTGAGTGGCCTCCGACGACGGGCGGGTCGCTGTGGAGGTAACCCGTGGCGGAGGTGAGACCGCACGGTAACGAGGCGAGCGGTCGCGCGAGCGTCGAGGAGCAGGTGACCTGGAGGTGGAACGCGGCGAGTCGTGGTACCGAGAGCGATAGTCTCCGCGTGATGGAGAGCGGGACCGACGATACGGCGACCAGCGTCATGCGTCAGGATGGTACCTGTCGCGGTACGCCGGGGAGTAGGATCGATAGGACCCCGGGTACTCCCTCCAGGTATGCTCTCTGCCGTATCTGGCCATGTAAGAGGCCGAAGAGTACGGAGAGTCCATCGGCGGTCTAGACCAGCCGGGGTGGGCCTCCCTCCGGTGTGGAGAGCGTTGTCGGATGCGCCGCTCCGGTGTCCGGGATCGACTCCGTCCGGAGGATCCACGCGGACGAGGTGAGGTCTGAGGTGAGGCGAGAGCATGCTCCGGTCGGGCCGCCATTTCAGGGCGTCCGGGCGGAGACACCGCTGCAGTCAAGAGAGGCGGGTCGGGGGGCACCTCGAAGGCAGCGGACTCCTCCACGTCGGAGACCTCCAGGATCTCCTGGTGTTCCGAATCCTCCTCGGGTGCCTGCTGGGTTGGAGGAGGTGTGGGAGGAGCAGGTCTCTTTGATGGAGAGGCACGCTTTCCCTTCTCCTTCTTTCTCTTTTTCTTGTCCTTGTCCTTGTCCTTCCCCTTCTCCGGAAGAGCAGGCCTTTTTCGCTGGGCCAAGGTCAGCCGCCTCGTAGGTTTTGAAGCCGGCACCGAAGACTCCCCCGAGGTCGAAGCAGAAATCTTCGGTATCCTCGGCAGAGCAGCGATCGGGGTCCGTGGTGGCGGTACCGAGCCCGGTACCGCCGACGAGGTCGGGTCAGCAGCCGCCGACACCGACACGGGCGTGGTCGAAGAACGCCCCGATGCCGATGGTTTGGACATCGTAGCCACTGACGGTCGCGAAGGTCCTTCCTGAGCCTGCAGAGACTGCTCCCAGCAATGCGATTTCAGGCGAGCCAGACGATTTCTCAAAGTCTGGGAGGTGAATTCTCTGCAGATTGGGCAGGCCCTGGTGTTATGGGCCTCACCCAAACAGAAAAGGCACTCGCTGTGACCGTCGGTTAAGGCGACCTTACGACCACACACTCTGCACGGCTTAAACAGCGCCGACATAGAAGAAGGGAGAAGACGTCGGGGAAGGAGCGTGGAGAAGACAAGATGGCGGCGACGAAGAGAAACGACGAAGGAGACGAAGACGAAAGGGGGGAAAAAGGGGTGAAAATCCCGTAAACGGGAGCCGAAATCACCAAAAACCAAGTCCGAAATCCGAGGGGTAGTCCAAAATCCAATTCCGAGGTCAAAGCCAGTCAAACAAATACACGAAGAGAAAAGCCAAGCAAGAACCAAACTCAGAACCTCCGTACGAGACGGCGGACGAGAAAGAACTGAGGAGAGACCGTTGCTCGGCGGGCTGAGCATGCTCAGTGCGGGCAGAGGGGGAGGGGTTCCCGCCAAGCTACTAAGCTCTAGAAATTTCCGAACGGTACCGCGCATGCGCGAAAGCTCCTAGTGTGTGAGGCACAGAGACCACGAAGAAGAAAATGACTATTTCGTCTCTCAGGGAATAGAGGTTACAGGTTACCACACATTTGCTCAACAGGAAACAACCTGTTCATAATTTTGTTGTGCACCCCAGTTTTAAAATGCACTTATTTGTTCACTGGAAAGGGAAAAGGGACCATATCTTTCCCAACAATCATGAAGTCTTCTAAACCCAATCAGTTCCCACAAAAGATGCCATTCAGTAACACATCTGAAAGAAGTTTTCCTTAAAAGTCTGTATTTGTCAGAGAAAAAAATACCTTGTAAACATTATCTGTTTCTTCCACAGAACTGGTGAAAATCAATGTCTTCTGAGCATTAGTAGGAGTAAAATCCAGTGTTTGAAGTAAAGTTGAGATTCGATTACACTCAAGGCAAACCTGTACCACCTAGAATCATACACAAGCCAAAATGGTCAGATCTTGGCTTAAATAATTCTTATCCTGGAAAGACAACTTTCATTTCTGCTTCTTACATTAGGAATCAAAAAGAATGTTAGTTTACTTGTGATCATTTCTACAGAGGTTGGAGGTCATTCTCTGCAGGGGTTTCTCTTCTACCTTCACGCCAAGAGACAGGCAAAAAGATCCAACTAACTGTTGGCATGTGTCTCTCTATAAAGGGAAAGCAACCTCCACTAAGGCAATCCTGTGCCACAGCTGAGGGAAATTCAGAAAGTAACAGACAAGGTAAGGGTGATCTGGAAGGAAAAAAAGTCCGTCTACCTAAGCGAGGTTAGCTTGTCATATTGTCTGCTCTGGCCCTTTAGAAGAGATGCAAACACAAAAGACCCATTAAAATTGCTTTTTAAAAGACAAATTAGGGATAATATTAGAAATATAATAAATTTGAGTTGTGTGAGAAACATCCTCAGAAGAAATTGGCAGTGGTTTTCCTGGACACTGAAAAGGCCTTCGATACGGTTAAATGGGAATTTATGTTGAACATCTGTGAGAGGATGAATATAAGAGAAGGATTTCTGAAATGGGTAAAAGCTATATATACAAGCCAATTTGCCCAAATTATCATCAATGGTGAAAAATCAGAGAAACTAACTACCCAGAGGGGCACAAGACAGGATTGCCCACTATCTCATCTCCTGTTTTTACTGGTAATTGAGATCCTGATTGAGAACGTCAGAAGTAATCCCAAAATAACTAGGATTAAATTAAAAGGTCATGAATATAAAATCAGAGCCTTCACTGACAATTTGGTAGTTACATTAGAAGAACAAGAACACACTTCAAAAGAACTCAAAGCCATCCTTAAAGACTGTGAAAAACATTCAGGACTGAAAGTGAATGAAGATAATAAATATATTGACAAAAAAATCTCCTTGGAAGAAGAAAAGCAAATATCGCAATTATCCGGACACACTATTGTTAAGAAAGTTAAATATTTAGGTATTCAACTTACTAAGAAAAGCTCAGATTCATTCAAAAACAATTATGAAGTTATATGGAAGAATATTCAAAAATATCTTAAGAACTGGAACAATCTAAACCTGTCTCTTATGGAAAGAACTGCAGCAGTTAAAATGTCTATTTTACCTAAGTTTCTTTACTTATTTCAAACAGTCCCTGTTATTCATAATGATAAAGTGGTTCGTGCTTGGCAAAGAGATATTTCTAAATTCATTGGCGGTGGAAGGGAGCCGAGAGTGAAACTGAATTTGATTTGAAGGAAAGTGGTGGCTTGGGTCTGCCAAATCTAGAGCTATATCTCCATACATGTTGTTTACATTGGCTGAGAGATTGGATTAAGCTTGATAAAATAAAATTGCTAAATTTAGAAGGTGTGGACCTGTGGTCAAGATGGCACTTTTATCTATGGTTCAACAAAGCCAAGATTAATAAGGAATTTAACAACCATTATGTAAGAAAAGCCTTACTGTACGTATGGAGAAGGTATTTTCCAAGATATTGCCCAAAAACACCTCTCTGAGTCCCCCCATCCCGTAGAATACTATAAAAAAGAAAATGTGCTATTTGACAAATGGATTAAATATCAAGATTTGATTGAGCTGCATAATGATCAAATAAGAATCAGATCACAACAAGCACTTAATCGAAGTGGAATTAGATGTCACTGGCTTCTTCATAGACAACTCAGAGAAAAATTAAAGGCTGATATCAAATTAAATGGGTATCAGTCGAAAGAAGAATTGACTGCAATTTTGTCCTCAGAAAAATCTAAACCTATTTCTTTAACTTATCATAGAATCATAGAAATGTAGAGTTGGAAGAGACCACACGGGCCATCCAGTCCAACCCCCTGCCATGCAGGAACACCCTCAAAGCACTCCCGACAGATGGCCATCCAGCCTCTGCTTAAAAACCTCCAAAGAAGGAGACTCCACCACACTTCCAGGCAGCATATTCCACTGCCGGACAGCCCTGACAGTCAGGAAGTTCTTCCTGAGGTTCAGGTGGAATCTCCCTTCCTGCAGCTAGAATCCATTGCTCCTTGTTCTGGTCTCTGGAGCAGTGGAAAACAAGCCCACTCCCTCCTCTACATGGCATCCCTTCATATATTTAAACATGGCTATCATGTCCCCTCTTAACCTTCTCTTCTGCAGACTAAACATACCCAGCTCTCTAAGTCTATCCTCAAAATCCTCTATCCTCAAAATAGTGAGAGCCATTTTGGTCGCCTCCTCACCATTTTGGTTGCCTCCTCTGGACTTGCTCCAGTTTGACCATGTCCTTCTTGAATTGGGGTGCCCAGAATCGGACACAGTATTCAAGATGAGGTCTAACCAAAGCAGAGTAGAGTGGTAGCAGTAACTCCCTCAATCTAGACACCATACTCCTATTGATGCAACCGAGAATTGCATTGGCTTTCTTGGCTGCCGCATCACACTGCTGACTCATGTTCAGCTTGTGGTCTATAAAGACTCCTAGATCCCTTTCACACGTACTGCTATCCAGCCACATGTCCCCCATCCTATAAAATCTTATTGAAATGGGCTATGGAAGATGAACCAGTTAAAACTTCAATGATCAAATGGGCACAAAATCTCTCTCATTCGATTTCTTTCCATCAGTGGGGAAAAAAATTTGGAATACAAGGCTGAACTACACAGCATACCAAGACATTAGAGAACATTTGTACAAGATGTATTTTAGGTGGTATCTTACACCTTGAATGATTGTCAAAAATGCATCAAAACTGCTCAAACAAATGCTCGAAATGTGATCCTGAAATTGGCACGTTTTTTCACCAATGGTAGTTGTGTAAAAATGTTACGAAATTCTGGAATACAATACATATTCAGATAGAAAGAATTTTAGGGTTTCAGTATGATAAGACTCTGGAGCTTTATTTGCTATCAGTAATGAGTGACAGCTCAGAGAAAAAGGCTGGGAAGTTATTATTCTACATGACAGCTGCTGCCAGAATGTTAATAGCCCAAAGACAGAAACAAAAAACCCTCCCCTCAATAACTGACTGGGAAATCAAGCTTTTTGATATGTTACAGATGGATAGATTCACAGAAGTTCAGTAAAAACTTAAGAGATACCCAAGTCACCTAACCCAAGTCCCATTTTAATGTCTCAATGCCATCCAGAAAGTAATACAATAAACACTAAATATCTATGAATAAAAAGCCAAGTTACTTTACCTGTTGTACTTTCCCATATATTGCAGCTTCTTCCAAGGATGTGATCACAATATATGGATCATTCATGAACTTTTTAATTAAATATTCCATATTTTTGGTCCAATGATTTCCAACAGCAACAATTTGCTGGGGCGCAGACACCTTCTCTTCAGTATTCAAATTTGCTTTGTAATATTTTAAAATACTAAATACCTATCAAAACAGGATTTAACCTCTATCATTACTTTTAACATTTGTCAAGAAAACACCATAGGTAAAATTATACAGATATGAACAGAAAACAGAGCAACAGATTACTAATTGACTAATTGCTGTTTTGGAATCAATTAGGGTTTTGGTTTATGAAATAACACTTCCCATCTCCACATCTGTTTTTCACCCCCTCTTTTACTTACTGATATAGCCATGCTCTATTCCAGAGAAAAAGAATGAAATTTAAGCAACACATATTTCAGGAGTGGATAAAATGAAGCCCTTGAAAGACTGGTGAACTGCAATTCTCTTCAGTTCTAGCCAGCATATTCCCATGGTGAGGAATTATGGGACTTGCTGTCCAATGTATAGAGGGCCATATAGCTTAGCCCAACCATTGCTGTATGTTCTTCAGACAATTGCACACTAAGTTACTCTTCAGGATCAAAATCCACACTTACTTGATCGCTGGCTTCAGAGAACAGTACATCAGCTTCATCAAACACAAGATGACACAATCTAAGGAACAGTAAGCTATGGTATTCAAGCAACCGCAAAAGGCTATGTGGCGTTGTTACAATTAATTCACCTATAAAATTAGAAAATAGTTACTACAGTTTTTAATTAACAATTCAGCCACATAAGCCACCTAAAGTCCATCCACATGGCGAATTGTAATTTAAGGACTACATAAAACATAAGAAGAAAAAATATTCTCTGAATTGTGAAAAGGTTTTCTGTTTTGCCACCTAAAAACAGGCTGTACTTGAAATTCACAAGCCTCGTTAAAAAACATAATCAGCTAAAACAAAAATCTGTATAGCTACAAAGATGCTACAAACAATCTTACTTTCATATCAATGGTTGTATTTGCCTGAAGTATTGATGCATGTTTTGTTTTAATCATAATTTGCTGAATAAGCCAGGAACAGTCTTGCAGCCAATTTAATGAAATAGTGGCTTGCTTTAACAAAACCTATTTAATTCCCCTCATACTGTCTATTTTGCCAGTTTTCAGCTGGTTTTCTGTATCACCTTGCACAGTTTAAGAAGCTACACAGGCTCACTTGCTCATTCATCACTGGTAAACCACACTAACAAAGCAGAGAATTTCCTTTGGAAATCTCTAGCCAGACAGGCCACTTTACATACATATCTAAGCCAAAGAAATGTCTGTCTTCTCCACTGCATTCCTCACAAAAGCATGATCCCTGCATTGGACAGCCTCTTCTAAAAAGGTTACCAAGGTTGTAGTCAAATTCCTTGTCTCTGCAATAAATACCCGTAAAGGTATTTTACAAAATTTATAATGCTATAGGCCACATAGGCTAGGATGGTTAGAAAATCAATCCAGAAAGATGTAATTGTTTAGAATATGTAAAATTTAGTAGCCTGAGAGAGCCATAGTGTGGTGACTGTTTCATGGAAAGGACATATTGTTGGTTAGAGTAGCTACTGGATTAATGGTACTTAATTATATTTTATCGTTCTTAAAAATTGTTTTAATATAATTTATGCATATATAACTCTGTACTCTTATGTATGCGAAACATTGTACATATAACATTGTAGGCACAATATTATGTGTGTCTAATGTTTTTAATAGGCTGATGATTTATAAATCGTAATAAAGATGGATGATGATGACAGCCTCTTCCAGTCAGAAGAAAGAAGAAAATATCTGTTCAATACTGCCCACTTCTGAGCCTACATGATTTATGAGATATCACTCTCTTGCTTAGAACTCATCTATCATGGTCGACTGTGCAAAACTGTAAGCTGAAGAGACGTTCTAGACCACCATACAGGGATTGGGGGGAGCCTCCTGCTTGCCTCTGGACAACAAAACCATCCTGAAGTCTATCTCTCATGAGTCCTTCATTCTTCACCAGAACGAACTCTTTCAGTAAACATCCACTCTCAAAAAAAACACTGTTGTTATTTGTATTGTCACAAATGCTGGAATTATTTTAACTCAACTATAGTTACTTTTTTTACAATACTGTGGATGTATGCTGCTTTTTTCCCACATGATGGTGTGGGAATCAATACATTTGCAAAACTATTTCTGCCCATCATGTTGCCATGGGATGTGTCCTTCCTTACTGGGGGTACTGCTTTCCTCATGAAGGGGTACAAAGGAGGTAGTGAATAATTCCTTTTCCTCTTCACAAAATGACATGCCTGTGCACAAGCCCAGGTTATGCCCACAAATGTCAGCAACAGGTTTCTAGACAGTCTTTTGTTTTTTCTATAAAAGTGATGATGTTCATTAAAGTACTGTACAAATAAATAAAGGCTACATTTGATCTCTGCAATAAGCAGCATATCTTGAACTGGGAACACTGAGGGGATGTTGCAGTCACTGTGCTTCATGGAATCACATTCCAGTATCCAGTCAGGGTGATAACAACAAAATCCAAAATCCATAAAAGAGTGATATCTTTATTGGTGTCACTCTTTTGGCCAATAAAGGTATTGCTTTTTTGTAGATTTTATTCTATTTTGTCACACAGCCAACACAGCTACCCCAGATATGTTTCCTGGATCAGTTAAGAGTGAATAAATTCATATTCCGCCTAGCATCTGCAGACTGGCTGCCAATGTGATGCTCCATCTTGTGGTGATAAGGTGCCACTGCTTCATGTTATGACATAAATGTATGGAGAAAAAAGCAGGACTGGATATGGCAGGATTAAGACCATGTCAGCTACTCCTACACCACCCCATCCATTATGTTGAAAAGAATTGCATCAATTAGAGAGCACGAGAATAAGCCATAATAATTTGTTGTACAAAAGAAACAAACTTAACAAAATACAAACGTGAACAGTAAAAGTGACTAAATAGGAATTTATATAATAAAAAGGAATTCACTTAGCACAATTTACTACTGAAATTAGAATAATTTCTGCCCTTTATTTTTGCAATACTAAAGTAATCTCTGTATTACCAATACTTTCCAGCCGTAGCAGTGAAATTTAGTAAGAATTATTTGGTTATGTTAGTACAAGTTGAGACTTCCTTATCAGAAAATCTGAAAACCTCCAAAACCCAAAACTTTTTGCTGCAAGCTTCTGCCTTTGAAGTGCCAGCTACAACACTTCTGCTCATTCGTCTCTCAGATCTGAGGAGCGCCACAGCCACCACGTTAAAGGCAGAAGCAGGCGGCTGGCAGTAAAAAGAGAAAGACTGAGGATTTGAGAGGATTTGAACACGAGTGCCACAGCCACACAGTCAAAGGTGGCAGCGGGTGGTGGGTGGCAAAAAGAGAAAGACTGACGATCTGAATGAACAGAACAAGTAGAAGCCACAGCCGCCGCCTTGAAGGTGGAAGCAGGCAGCTGGCAGCAAGAAGAGAGAAACAGAGGATCTGTGAAATGGCGAAGGCATGGATTCACCTCGAACACTATGCTTAGATTCTTGTTGTTTTACAGATCCTCAATCTCTCTCTAGGCTTGTGTCTCATACACAACACAAGCAAACAAACAAGACATGAGGCTATTCCAAAAAGGTATTGTATTGCAAAATCCAAAAAAAAAAAAAAATACAGAACACTTCTGGTCTCAAGCTTTTCGGGTAAGGGATACTCAACCTGTAGTATGCTGTTTCAAGTAGGTGAATATTACTGCATATTTGTAAACCAAATATTTATTACAGCAATTTATATAATGTTATGGCTTTATAGGCCAGATGTGTTTATTCATTAATCTATTCATATTTTCAACATAAAGGATGTTATACTTACATCCTCTAGGAATTCTCACATTCTTGATTTCTTCCTTTTTCATTCCCAGAAAGAGCAGTATTGGGTGAAGAGGTCTGGAACAATGAATGTATTTTTCCACAAACTCAAAAACTAGTTCTGCTTTCCTCTGCCTGGGACATATGATTAATGCTATTGGCTATATAGACACATAAAACACATCACATTCACATCAGAAACGCTTAAGCTTTTAAATCAATTTTAAAAAATCTTTTGTTCAGACCAATATAATTCAAGATCCTTAAAACTCATACAGAATGTTTCACTGGGCAAGGAAAAGTTTACTCGAACAAAATTGGATATCAACCCTTTGTTTGAAACTAGAGACGCATTTATTCAAATAGATGTTTTCTCTTTAGTCTCTAGTATTTCTTTGGAATAATGTTTTATTGCACAGTTTAAAGGGATAATCTTGACTTCTATTGGCACTGCTAGCCTCAGATGAGTTGGGGCCATTCAAGCAATTACCGTTACTATCTGTAACCAGCTTGGCAAGCAGTTGACTGGCCTCATTCATTTTGGTTAAGAGGCTGCAGTTTCCAACACTCTTCCATTTCTAAGCATTCTAAGCAGCTGCATAGCGGTAATTCTAATGAGCTTAACTGCTCTGTCAAAGGCAGAGGTGGCCGCTGCCTAATAGGCTTATGACTGCTATGCTTTACAATGTTGTCTTCAGACAAATGTCAAAATCCACATGTTCCTCTCATTCAGAGGTGATACATATTAAAGCACAGAACCCACTTCCCAAAAGCAATCACAGAAAAACAACCACATACAATAAATACTGATTTACTGCTTAAACACACTATACTTTGTTGCTGAAATTAAAGAAGCCTCTGTATATATTAATTAATTAATTAATTATTAATTAAATAAGGAAGCCTTTGCAAATATTACACTTACACCATTCCTAGCTGGCAAGGACAGGTAGCAATTTCTTGACTGCAGAAATGTGATAATTGGCAGAAGATATATAAGTGGATCAATTTCAGGGCAAATGACTACTGAATCATAACCACGAGCTATTGCTGGCCAGGAGTAAGACTGCACATGATTAGGACCTACAAAATGGTTCCTTAGAAGATCCTATCAGAAAGAAAGGTGTACATATTAGATAAAATATATGTGCATTTGCTTATAAGAAGAGAATCAAGGATAGAGTGGCAATCAAATCAAGCTACAGTATGTACATAGGCAGACCTTTCCTGTTAACAAGGCATTTAACTCTTCAGAAACAGAAGTGGCCTGCTACCGAAACTCTCAGAAAACCTCCTCCTGTACACACTGTTTTCCTACTTGATGCGCATTAAATTCACTGGATCACAGCCCAGTCTTCTTTGTGAGGTATGTAGGTCAGACAGAGTAAGGACTTCAAAATCCTATATTTGAGAAACAAATAAAAGATAATTGGTGAGGGGGGATCAGCTTGATCAGAACTGTGTCAGGCATTTCCTTGGCCACCATAACAGACAAACTCCACTGAAACAAATGGCATAATCAAATAGTAACAACTGTAGACGACATCACAAATGGAAATTCTGGGGATATCATTTGAGATTTATTAGCTAAAAGAGTAAAAAAAAATACATTGGGATTATTAATCTTATGCATGCATCATACTAAAACTAAATCAACTGTACCTGTCTTAATCATGAGAGCCATTTTGCACACCAATTATAAAGTTTAAAGCTGCATATACTTCCTTCCAAAGATAGTAAGTTGCCCTGCCTCATGGGAATAAGCAACGTAACAACCTTTGTGATCAATCAGCAAACTAAAACTCACTCTCCCATGTTCTTCCTAAAACTGACTTTCAAGCTGACAGACCACATCAGGTATTTTAATTTTACTGATCTCCTCACTGTTTTTAATGTTTAAGATAGCAGTTACATTTAGGAGTTACATTTCTATACTGCTTATCAGTGCTAAGCACTCCCTAAGCGGTTTACAATGTGTTTAGCTAATTGCCCCCAACAAGTTGGGTATTCATTTTACCAACTATGGAAGAATGGAAGGCTGAGTCAACTTGGAGCCCTGTAGAATTGAACTCACAACACTGTGGCTGCAGTACTGGCATTTAACCACGGCACCACCAGGGTTCTTAAATAGATCTTAACTATCCACAGTCATTTCTGCTGTTTAGATTTTAGCTTTACCCGCTCTGAATATTATCTTAATACTGCCTGAAATGCTCTTGATTAGTTCTAACTAGAGTAGACCCATGAAATCAATTTTTCAATGATAAGTCAACACACAGATAAATCCAATGGATTCACTGGTTCTATTCCAGTTGAATAATTCTAGTTTAGACTAACAATATGACAGAAACTATTACCTTTATTTAGGTAGGTCTTTCACTGATTTCAATCATAGGGAAGAATAGTACTTACAGACATGTGCTTTGTTTTCATTTTTGTACAATTTAATTATGTTTTAAATGTATTTTAAAATATAATTTAAACTGTTTATAACTATGTGTTCTAACAGAACTAATATTTAATTCCTTTTTCCGCTTTTTGTAATGGTACATTTTTAGTTAATCTTCTATTTTAAATTTTGTAAGCTGTGTTGGGTCCCTTGGAAGGAGAAAGGCGGGGTATAAATGGAATGAATAAACAACGACTCACAAATAAGAACACTGGATTTGCTTGTAAGATGTTTGTCTTCAGCAGTAGAAGGGGAAACCTTATGTTGTTGGGTTGCTTCTCCCATTCACTCTGTCAGGCAGCAGAAGTTTGCAGTAGCAACCAGAAGGGTGAGCAATCCATGAACTGATCAGTCCATGTTATAGCTGAGTGAGAAATTAACTCACCGAAATAAAATAAAGTAAAATAAAATATAAAATAATAAAAAGCAAAGATGAGAGACCAAAGGGAAAAGGAACAGAATATGACTCCCATCACCTTCCCCTCTAACACCAAGAAGACCTCAGTTTTCAGGGGGGGAGGATGTTTCCCATTCCACTGCTGGAACCAAACAACTCACAGCTAAGTCCAATGTTCTTTTTTCCAGCAGTGGAAAGGAAACTCCTGTAGTGGGGCCTACCAAAGCTCCCCATCTGATGAGTCATCATCATGAACTGATGATATCTAGAATACAGATTGGTGAGTTACTACACTCCAAAGTATGCACCTACCAAGAGAAGCCTCAGCCAAGGCAAAGGTATTCCACAGTAGAGACAAAAACAAGTGGAAGGAGAAGACCAAGTGACTGCCCTACAAATTTCTAACAGGGGGGCATGAGTGCATAGAGCAGGAGAAGTAGCAGCACTGCATGTGAAGTGAGTGACAACCACTGCAGGCTGTGGTGTCCCATGAATAACACATAGTAATGGAGGCTCTAATGCATCTTGCTAAGGTGGACAGGAAGACCTTCTTGCCCATTGAAAAAGTCTGGAAGGATATGAACAGACAATCTGACACTCAGAAAGTCCGGATGAGCTCAGTATATAGTTTGAGGGCTCGATGAATATCTAGTGTGCCAGGATTTCTCTAATGTTTTGCTGAATGAGGACAAAAGGAACAATGAGTTCCTGGGCTTGTGAAAAACAAATTTACTTTAGGTATTAAAGTTGAACCACTGAATCACCATGGAAAATGCACAGTTCCTTATGCTACTGATGACCTCCAGCTCCAAAACTTTTATGGTCGAAAAAGAACCTTCCAAGTGAGAAATTTACGAGACCGGGAAAAAAAATAACAATCACAGAGGCAGCTCTGATGGCTACAAAGGAATTTTCATACATCTTCTTAAGAGCTGAAACTGTCATTCTTTCCTCAGGAACTTTCCAGGTATCCCTTTCCATCTCTGACATATATGGAAGAAGCAACAAAGGTAGAAACAGCAGCATTCAGTAATGGGACCTGGAGTTTAGACATGAATGGCTTGGCCAAGTTATAAAATTTCTTAGCTACTATGGAGTTTATATGCACTGTTGCCTGGTTTGGAACACTGTTCTCTGACCATCTTCATGAAATCCGAAGAGAAGGCAACATCGGAAGAGGAAAGACGCTGTCTGGAAAATGTTTCACCTTTCCTCTGACACAGATCAGGATCCTTAGGCTGGGATGGATCAAAGGGACAAGGCAGATCTAAGGTCTTACAGGCCTTGTGAATAAAAACCCTAAATTCCTCAGCCTGAAAAAGCATTGTCTTCCAGAAGCCAGATCATCTTCTTCCCCTGAAAGCTCCCCCTCCTCACAGTCAGGAGGTAAAGGAGAGATAGAACACACTGAATGCTCCTCGTTCAAGGAATGGATTGGACAAGACATCTTCCTTTCTTTCTTATAGTCAGGAAGGCTTTGAGAGACAGCACCCACTGGTTTCTTAGATGGCACTACCAACTTGTATTGTAAAATGGACAATGCATCAGTAATAAGGGGCCTTTGTGCCTTGAACAAAACAGTAGTGCAACAGTGATGCTTAGGGTAGAAAAGTCCACACTCCAAGGTGTAAATGGCAGAAAACTCCATTGGAAGAGTGAAGGAGGGGAACAGGAAAATTTTCCATTTGGGAGAGCTGTGACGGTTGGCTGTATCCTGAAAACCTACTGGAGCAAGACACAATGAGATGGGGATGGAGACGGGTAGGAACAGGTCTAGGCTTCAGAAGCTGTGGTCTCCTGTATTATCACCATCCAGAACCACTTGCAGAAGTTTGGGTGGAGATGCTGTCCAACTACAATAGGGTGCATTGTGGATAGCACTCACCCCAAGAAAACAGCATGGCTAATCCATCTTTATATCCAGTCCAGGCCTGGTGTTTGCAGTGATGGGTGCTTGGTCTCAGGTGAAGGGCTGCCCCCTCCTCCAACCGCACCACATCCCCTACAGGCTCTGACTGCTTCACTGCAGAGACATTGAACATGACAAAGCCAGAAACTGCAGCAACTACAAGCGAGTCTCCAGACCCCTCAGGGTTATCGTCCTCCTGACCACAAAAACAGACGTTTTTGACCAACAGAAGTTGGTAAACAGAAGTATTTCCACCTAACTCTGACTGACAAGGAAAAAGAGGAAGAAGAGAGAAAAGGATAAGACAGAAACAGAAATGACATTTTTTTTTTAAGGAAAGAAGACTGAGGAACAAAGGAGAGTAATAAGGAGATAGGTTGTACACAGCAGAGGCAGGAACAAGATCAATCATCAGTTCATGGGTTGCCCTCCCTACTGGTTGTTATTGTGAATTTCTTCCTGCCTATCATAGCAAATGGAAAGAGCAACCCACTTCAGGAGGTTTCCCTTCCACTTTTGGAAAGTTTTAAATAAATAAAAAAATACTAGATCACACTTAACAAGCAGGAATTGAATAACAGCAATCATTTTTCTTGGGTTTTGAGCTTGAGGGTTGAGTGTTGTAGCCTCAATTTACTATTCTGAAGCAATTACTTCAGGTAACAAAATAGACATGTTTCTTGGCTTCATTTCTTTAACAGAAACTTTGGTAGCAGAGGTAGGAGTAACACAGAAAGAATAGAGAAAAGTTCTTATACCACAAAAAAAGACAGCAGTTCAAAATGTTTCAGCAATTGCTTTTAAATTCAAAACTAACATTATGGACATGCAAAATGAACCAACCAGGTCAGGTAAGTACAGTCCTCCCTCCACATTCGTGGGTTTGATTATTTGCGAGGCACATGCTGGCCTTCCGTCCCACCATTTTCCTCCTCCCATTCCCTCACCCCAGTCTAGTGAGGCTTCTGTTTAAAATGAATGTTTTTTTCTTTTGGGTGAGCAAAGCTCCCTCCACTGCTGGAGGAGTGTCCTCTCTATCATGTGGCTGCACATTCTGCTGGTAATGGATGCTGACTGATCAGGTGTTCTCTTTGTTCCCAGCTCTCCCCTCTGGGAGGAATCTCCTTTCTCAGGATGGTGACTGGAAATAGCTAGACTGCCAGAACAGAACTCAGTGCTTCACTCTTCTCTGTCTGATGGGAAAGTGCCAGGAAGCCCATTACCTCATATTTTTATTCCCCCTGGGAGCACTGGGGTCAGAAGCAAGAGAATGGGAGGGGGACTGTGGGGGGTTACTCATGGTTTCCATTGTCATAAGAGTTCTGCACCCAACCCCGTGAGAATGTGGAAGGGCCACTGCAAACAGAAACATCCTGAATCTTGAAACCTGCTTCCAAAATGCATCCTGCAATGATTTTTTTTTCTTTCAACAGCCTCCACTTTTCTTATGATCTCCATTTTGGTAGCAAAATGTATAGATCCATGCTTTTTCAACATGCCAGGGTAACTTGTGAGGCAGGCTAATCTGCTTTCCCCTTTCTTTTCAGTTTTTCTCTGTAAACACACTCAGTAAGTTATTCTGGAGACAGAATAACTTACTGAGATAAATCGTATCTTGTTGGTCATAGGTAACCACACGCAGCTACAGTTGGATCACCTAGAATAGAAGCCTATGCTTTCCCAGGCCAAGCTTTATTGCATTGTTTACTGCAGACATATTGCTGCAGCCCAGCACTGAAACTCTGTCTTTTTCTAGCCTTCCTTCACCATCCCTGCAATGCCAATGCTGGGGAAAAAAAACCTTCCAGGCGACAAAAGACAAAAATGGGGTGCTGAGCTTGGGTCCTGTAAAAAGACTTTGTAAAAATGAGCTTCTTCATCAGAATATTTGTTAACTGAAGTATGCCTGTATTCTAAAAGAACCAGTGTTGTTGTTATAGTATTCTCAGATTCAAAGTTGCATTTGTCAGTAATTAAGATATTATGTCAGAGATATGACCTCTTCTTTTTATATAATAATGAATATTACCTTTTTTAGAGCTGGAAACAATGGTGCCTTTTCAAGAGATGAGCATGGTTCAATTTTATTACTAAGAACAACAGGAAGGCATGCACTGATATTCACCTGATGCTCCTAAAAATGAAATATCAGAGCACTGTTACATATGATAAATGTGATGGCTAACTTTCAAATTTCTGTTCAATGACAAATGAGAGTTTGGTAATTACCAAGAAAGAAGGAACGTCCACAAAACTCTGGGTTAACCCCGCATGCCAGCTGAATGTTCTGATCTATTAATATCTTTGCACTTATAGCAGCAACAGCAATAGCAGTTACATTTCTATACCACTTATCAGTGCTAAGCACTCTCTAAGCGGTTTACAATGTGTTTAGCTAAATGCCCCCAACAAGCTGGGTACTCATTTTACCAACCAACAGAAGGATGGAAGGCTGAGTCAACCTGGAGCCCTGGAGGATCAAACTCATAACATTGTGGCTACAGTACCAGCATTTAACTACTGCACCACCAGGGCTTCTTAGCCTCCCTCCTTCAGTTTTGTTAAACAGTATTTCCTGCATACTTATCTCACTAACCTTTTCCCTCTCAGGCAGTCACAGCAGAGAATGGCTTGCCCCTTCAGCCTTCCTAGAATGATCTTTCTCAATAAATACCAACCTCTCATCCTCAGGAAGACTTAAGAAGCAATCTACAAGACTCTCGGACATACTCAAGCTATACTAACTAAGAGTGGGATTGGCTATTGATTGCAATACTGTTCTAAAAGCAGTTTGACTTAGAATCATAGAATCATAGAAATGTAGAGTTGGAAGAGACCACACGGGCCATCCAGTCCAACCCCCTGCCATGCAGGAACACCCTCAAAGCACTCCCGACAGATGGCCATCCAGCCTCTGCTTAAAAACCTCCAAAGAAGGAGACTCCACCACACTTCCAGGCAGCATATTCCACTACCGGACAGCCCTGACTGTCACGAAGTTGTTCCTGAGGTTCAGGTGGAATCTCCTTTCCTGCAGCTAGAATCCATTGCTCCTTGTTCTGGTCTCTGGAGCAGCGGAAAACAAGCCCACTCCCTCCTCTACATGGCATCCCTTCATATATTTAAACATGGCTATCATGTCCCCTCTTAACCTTCTCTTCTGCAGACTAAACATACCCAGCTCTCTAAGTCTATCCTCACAGGGCATGGCTTTCACGCCCCTCACCATTTTGGTCACCCTCCTCTGGACTTGCTCCAGCTTGATCATGTCCTTCTTGAATTGGGGTGCCCAGAACTGGACACAATATTCAAGATGAAGTCTAACCAAAGCAGAGTAGAGTGGGACCAGTACCTCCCTCGATCTAGACACCATACTCCTATTGATGCAGCCGAGAATTGCATTGGCTTTCTTGGCTGCCGCATCACACTGCCGACTCATGTTCAGCTTGTGGTCTATTAAGACTCCTAGATCCCTTTCACGTGTACTACTATCCAGCCACGTGTCCCCCATCCTATATTTCTGTATTCCATTTTTTCTACCTAAGTGTAGGACCTTACACTTCTCTCTGTTGAATTTCATTTTGTTAGCTTTGGCCCAGCTCTCCAATCTGTCCAAGTCATTTTGAATTTTGATCCTGTCTTCTGGCGTATTAGCAACCCCTCCCAATTTGGTGTCATCTGCAAATTTGATGAGCACGCCCTCTATTCTTTCATCCAAGTCGCTGATGAAGGTATTGAACAGCACTCGGCCCAGGACAGAACTCCGTGGCACCCCGCTAATCACTTCTCTCCAGGATGAAAAGCAGCCATCGGTGAGCACCCTTTGCAAACGGTCAGTCAACCAGTTACAGATCCACCGAACAGTCGCACTGTCCAGCCCGCATTTTACTAGCTTCTTTGCAAGAATGTCCAGGGGAACTTTGTCAAAGGCCTTACTGAAATCAAGATATGATACATCCACAGCATTCCCTTCATCTAACAAGCTAGTAACTCTATCATAAAAAAAGGTAAGATTAGGCTGGCATGACTTATTTTTGAGAAATCCATGTTGACTTCTCGTGATGACCGCATTGCTTTCTAAGTGATTAGAAACTGACTGCTTAATGATCTGCTCCAGGATCTTTCCGGGTACGGATGTCAGGCTGACTGGGCGATAATTATTTGGGTCCTCTTTTTTTCCCTTCTTGAAGATGGGGACAACATTTGCCCTCCTCCAGTCTGCTGGAACTTCTCCTGTCCTCAAAGATTTCTCAAAGATTATAACAAGCGGTTCTGAAATGACCTCTGTGATAACTGAAGCCCCTGTCAGAGCTGCTGATGGCAAATTATGGTGGCATCACGGTGGAGATAATGAGCAGCAGCTGTTGGTCCCTGTGGCTCTGGCTGGAGATGAGTCCTGCAGCAAAAGAGCTCCCCCTGCTGCCATGGACCAAGCAGGCTTGGACGTTCCTCTGCCTGCTTCTTTAGGGCAACAGGGGCCAAATTCGGAAGATGGTTTGGAGCCTGTGCCAATCAGCTCACAAACAAGGCAGACACTCAGCTGAGCAAAGGGAGCCTTCCTTGATTAAGTTCAAGAAGCAGTGACTAGCCACACCTGTGTCTTGGGCTATATAACTGCCTGCCTGGAAGCTTTCCTTTGCTTGTGGCAAACTTCTTTCAAGCTCTCCTCTTGCCTGTTCCTTGCTCCCAGCACCTGGTTCCTGCTACCTTGAATTGATCTCTGGACTCTTGACCCTTGACTTTTGGAACTCTTGACTACAGCTTTCGCTTGACGCTCTGGTAAATGAACTCCCTTGTGTAAAGTGCTTGCTTGTCTCCTCCCGACTGGACTTTGCTGGCTCTCACACTCCCTTCTCTGGGCTGGCTTGCTGCCCAGGTCTCTGACCTTGACAACCTCTGCCAGTTCTTTTAATATCCTAGGATGCAATTCATCTGGCCCTGGAGACTTGAATTCATCCAGTGTGGCCAGGTATTCCTGTACCACCTCTCTACCTATTATGTGCCGTATTTCCCCTGCTTCCTCCCCTGCTCCCCAACCGCCAGGTTGCGTGCTTGTATCCTTCTGGGAAAAAACTGAGGCAAAGAAGATGTTAAGTAGTTCTGCCTTTTCTCTTCCCCCATTAGTAATTCGCCATCTCCTCTGTGCAGCGACCCTATCGTCTCCTTCTTTTTCCTTTTGCTGCGGACATATTTTAAAAAGTCCTTTTTATTGTTTTTACTGTCTCTGGCCAGCCTAAGTTTGTTCTGTGCTTTAGCCTTTCTGACCTTCTCCCTACATCTCCTGGCTACTTGCTTAAATTCTTCTTTGGTGGTTTCCCACCTCTTCCATTTCCTGTACATGTTTCTCTTAACACTTAGCTCAGCTGAAAGTTCTTTAGTCAACCATTCTGGTTTCTTCAGATGCATTCCATTTTTCCTCCTTCTTGGCACAGTTTTAGACTGTGTCTTCAGTATCTCCCTTTTAAGGAGCTCTCATGCCTCCTGAACTCCTTTCTCTTTCACTATTCCTGACCACGGAATTTCAGCCAGCAGCTCCTTAAGTTTACAGAAGTCCGTTTTTTTTAAATCTAAGATGCGTGTCTGCCTACACTTATCTTCTCCTTCCCACTGAATGCCAAATTCCAATAGGACATGGTCACTCCCCCCTAAAGATCCAACCACTTCTACCTCGTTAACAAGGTCGTCCCTGTTGGTCAGGATCAGATCTAGAATATTTGATCCCCTTGTCGCCTCTTCCACCTTCTGGACCATGAAATTGTCTGCAAGACAAGCAAGAAACTTGCTGGACTTTGTTGTCTTGGCAGAGTTTGACTGCCAACATATATCTGGGTAATTGAAATCTCCCATTATTACTGCATCTCTCCTTTTTGAATGTGCAGTCATTTGGTTGAGGAAGGCATCATCAAGGTCCTCAGTCTGGGTTGGAGGTCTGTAGTAAACCCCCACCAAAATATCCCTATTGTTTCTCGCTCAATTAATTCTTACCCAGATGCTCTCGACCTGGCTTTCTGGGTTTAAGTCATGGATCTCTTCACAGGTGAAAACATCCCTGACAAACAAGGCTACTCCTCCTCCTTTCTTTTCAGTCTATTTCTACAAAACAGGCTATACTCCTCTATTCCTACATTCCAATCCTGAGACTCATCCCACCAGGTCTCAGTGATGCCTATCAAATCGTTTTTTTTGTTGTTGTTGTACCAGGAGTTCACGTTCATCTTGCTTGTTTCCCATACTCTGTGCATTACTGTAGAGACACTTAAGTCCCCGGGCCCTTCCTGCAAGTCCTGTACTATAGTTTCTACTCCTCCCACCATTGGATGCTTGTACTACTCCGCCAATATCATTTGGACCTTTTCCCCCTGCACTCGCCGAGTCTTTGCCCTGAATAATATTTTCTCCCTCCCCTTTAGTTTAAAGACCTCTTAATCCTCCTTGCAAGACTGTTTGCAAAAACATTCCTGCCAAGTTTTGTGAGGTGCAGCCCATCCCTTGCCAGAAGCCCACGTTCATGGAAATTCAGGCCGTGATCCAAAAACCCAAACCGTTGCCGGCGGCACCATGTGCGGAATCAGTTGTTGACCTCTGCTACTGCCCTTTCCCTTTGTGCGCCATGTCCTTGAACAGGGGGGAGAGATGAAATGACCACCTGTGCACCAAGGTCCTTAAGCTTTGTCCCCATAAGCTCATAATCCTTTGTGAATCCTTTGTGACCTGAAGCAAACTTGTCAATTTTGTAGTGCCTAATGAAAGTAGTCAGCAATTTTCAAAAGGCTGCTTTACAGACATCCTCTAGCAATGAAGCTGTCCTAAAGACCACCACAGTTGCCACTGATCTTGTGGAGTGTCCCCACACTTTATGTGGTCTGGACTATTGGCATAGTCATAGGAACGGTAAATACAACTCTTTATCCATCTTGAAATCGTTGATTTTGAAACCTTATACCCAGCGTTTTTGGGTTAAAGGAAACAAACAGTACCTCTGTGTTCTTTATTCTCTTTGTCCTATTCACATACAGTTTAACTGCTTTCCGCATGTCCAACCAGTCCCATCTCTTTTCTGTTGGATGAATCATTGGTAATACTGGAAAATTCAGCATACATATTGGTCTGAATAATGAATCCACTGTTAACACCAAGAAATCTCTCTCAGATCTATAGAGATTTGGGTTCACAGACAATGCCACAGTTTCTGAGACCCTTCTCACTGAAGTTATGGCCACTAAGCAAACCACTTTAAATGTTAATAATCTCAGGGAGGTTTCCCTTAGAGGCTCAAAGGGGAGCACTGTCAAGCAGTTCAACAGCAATTTCAGATCCCATGGCAGGAATCTATGCACAACTGGTTGATCTTTCAAGCCTGCTCCTCTCAGAAAGCATTTCACGTGAGAATCTGTCGGGGTTACCCTCCATATGTAGGGGATGATGGTACAGTGAGTGACTTTTGGTAGTATTAATATTAGTTCTTTCTCTAATGGGCATCTAGCAAGTATGTACCAGGTGCACATTCCATAGCCTCTGGTTCTCAAAACATTCTCTAGCAGAGGAGATAGCAGCTGTGTCATCTTGACCTGTGGCGGGGAAAGAATGTAACCCTTATCTCCCCGTGTGAAGCTGTGCTGCTTAATATTACAGACTGTGTGAATTTTTGGGCACTTCTCTCCTTTGACGTTTGTGTTTCACTGCTCTGCTCGTTTTCAATACATCTGTTACGCAATTTTATTGATCTGTGCACGAGTCTGACCCTGACAGAATCTGACAACGGTTTTCCACCAATTGACATTATCATTGACAATGCACTTACTTGCCTTTTTAAGGTATTAGGCACCTTCTCTACACTTTGCAACAGCAGAAATACTTTGCTGACTTGAATTTCTCAATACACCACTGTTTAAATACTTTCCAAGTTGTTTCATAAATCTTTTGTGTCGAACCAATCTAGATGACTGTATCATCTTAATTACAGAGTCCTTAAATCCCTTCTCCTTCAGAAAGCATTGCTCAACCTCCAAATGGTCAAACTCAGCCAGTAAGGGTTCAGATGACAAATAAGCCCCTGCAAGAGATTATCTGCCCTGATTGGCAACTGATAAGGCCTTTCCACTGGTACACTCAGTAGCAAAGAATACCATGGCCTATGCAGCCAATGTGGTGTCACTAACACCACCTCTGTTCTCTGATTTTTTATTTCCTATAACACTCTTTCCAAAATTGGTAATGGAGGAAAAATACATAGTAGGTTCTTTGGCCATTCCACAGACCATGTGCTCCAACCATATAGATGGGCATTTGATGTAACTGCTAGCCTCTCCTGAGGTAGAAATGATATTCCCTTCTCTACATTCGTGGGCTTCACTCACTAGCTCAACTCTTTTTGTACTATATTTGGTACTCCCACATTTACATGAAAATTTCTTAAAATGTAACCTTGAAACAGTCTCAAGAAACAATAGTAATGGTCTCATATGGAACCTGGACCACTGTATCCACTGAATGGTGGATCCCTAACAGTTTTGCAAGATGTATCAGATCTACTAACTTCCTCCTCTTCAAGGCCAATACTTCTTCCTTTACCTTCATTCTCCTCTTTTGAGAAGAATACACAACCCTTCTGTTTCTGCCCCCAAATGAACAATTCTTTGAGCAGAGACTGACTCTTTTGGAAATTTACAAGGAAGCCAAATTCCTGAAGACACTGTAGGGTTATTTTGAGGTCCAATTCTACCTTGCTACCACTTCCCGCCTTCAGCAATATATCACCTAAACAGCAATATAATTGGATTCCTTTTTGCCTCAAACGTGCTATTATCAATATTAATATCCTGGTAAAGACCCTGGGCACAGGATCAAGGCCAAACTTGAACTTGCCTTGAACTGGATTTGGTCACTGTTGAAATCAAATCTCGGAAACTTCTTGTAGCTGATGCTCCTTGGCACAGGCAAATAAGTTTCTCATAAGTTCACAGATATCAAACAGTTGTTCAAATCTAGATTTTCTAAGATTGTTTGAAGAGTTTCCATTTAGGAACTTCAGATCCAGCACAAAACAATTCCCACTGCTTTGTTTTGAGATCATAAAAACATGGAATACATTCCTTTAAACCTTTGTTTCTAAGGTACTGGTTCTATTCTTCCTGTTTGTCATAGTTTCTGAATTTCTTCTTGCACGATCTTTTTCTTTCCTTTGTTTTTCGGTACTAGTAAAGGTAGGTATCTCCCCTTTGATCTTCCAGGGAAAGCAATCTGGAATCACTTGCATCACCCACTTGTCTATTGCAATGCTTTTCCAAAGATCATCAAAGTGAAGTTACTCTCTCCCCACCAGAATGCTGCTTGAATCAATACTATTTCCCACCCATATTGGGCTGGGTTGATCCTCATTTTGTCTGATGTTGATTTTGCTGTCCACATTGAAATCTCTTCCTATTCCACTGTCTCTATCCTCGACTCTCTTTTTGTCTCTGAAAATCTCTTCCCCTTTGAAAGGAATAGCTTTCCCCCTGAAAAATCTTCTTTCTGCTTTCTTTCTTTGAAATGATGGAACGACCTGCCACTTACCTTTCCCTTCCATCAAAACTGTTTTTAATGCCTTCTCTCCGAAGAGTAATATTCCTTGGAATGGGACATCTGCTTCCCAGTGTTTCAAACATAAGGCTCTATGTCCTATGGTGGTTGCTGCCACTGACCTAGTTGCAGTGTCATAACCTGCATCCGCAATATATTGTAAAATTTGATCTAATTTAGCCAAGACCTTCTGTAAAGTATGAGTTGAAATATCTTCTGACCCAAACACCTCTTCAATCCAAAGTATTCCCACTCTAGCAAACACAGAACTGGCCAGTGAAGCTATACTAGAGACTGCTGATGTTTCACGAAAACATTTCAAGACCAGATCAATCCTTTTCTCATCTATATTTCTTAGCAATTTGTCCCCCTCCCAAGGGAAAATCACATTGGACACCAAAGCAGAGACATGAACATCAATTTATGGGGTAGACAGTACCTCCACTGTCTTATTATCAAATGTATACAGGTTTCTACTGGAACTCACAAACCTGAGGTGAAAGTAGACCCCCACTCGCATTCAATAAAGTCTAAAAATAACTTTAGCACGGGAATTTCTACTGATTTGACAGATTTCTTTTTTAACACTGCTGCCACTGAATCATCTTTCTCACTATTCAAACTGCCTTCACCTGACCCCTCTAACCCCAAAGTTAGCAGACCATCCCTGAGAAAGTTGCTAAATTTATCTGCCTCAGCCTCAGTTTGGACGACTCCTCTGTTTCTTCCTCCTCTGATGATTGATCCCTTCAGAGTCAGACTCTCCTCATCCTGCAGAAATGCATTTTCCTTTGCTACTTCTGACTCTCACTCTGAATGTATTTAATCTCTGGAAATCACTCTTTCCTTACTAGCCACTTCACCATCTGATGCATATTTAGTCTCATGAGCACAATGCCTTGGCTCTTGCCTTTGTTGCCTTGACGGACCACTATAAGCATCAGAAACAAATTTATTTGCATTTGCATGAGCAGTTGTTCCACTGGCTTCTAACTCTAACACTGGACAATTCATTCTATTTAAGCTTCGCTCATTAAACAAATTTATTATATTAACTATATCAGAAAAACTCATTCTGTTTAAAGCGTTCTGCCTAAACCCTTTTGCTCCTAACTCCTTGTTAAGGGAATTAATTATCATTTCCTTAGTTCTTACTAGTAAGTTCTATGGAACAGTAGGCACATTACTTTGAGCTTCCCTCCATCCTTCTGACTCACACCTCTCTGCATTCATCTGACTCTGCAAAAATAGTGAGGCCAGGAACTCCCTCCATGCTTTGCCAAGGTTTGAGTTTAAAAAGAGCATTTTTCCTTCTGTGGGGTTCCCTTAGCAATCTGCTGTGCCCCCCATGCCTCATACTCGAGCATTCAAATCCACTGAGCCTAGAGACTGCCTGCTTAAGTTTCCTCACCCCACCCCCTGATGGAACCCCTTTTTTCAAAATGGCAACCAGAAGTTGAGGAAGCAGATGAAATAAACGTTCTACTTCCGTTTGACTGTGAGAAGAGCTCCAGTAAGCCCTTAGCCTTTTCCTTTTTCTTTATCTTATACTTTTTAATTTTCTTAGAGATCAGCTCCTTTGCTTTCAATACCATCGGATGGCTTTCAGAGTATGGTAAGGGTACCTCCCCTCCATTTCCATCTCACTGGGCACCAAAAATATTTTTCTTAATACTGAGATCATATTTAATGCCTGATCAGTGGTCAACCTGTCCAGGTCAACCTGATCAGCTGCTGCCTTGACCAGCTAGCTCTCCTGTTCTTTTTCCTGCATACCTGCAGGTAATTCAGCCTCCTTGCCATCCCCTATCACTTCTCTAGTGGCATTCAGAGATCCTCTCTCTCTTGGCCCTCTGGAGTCTTCATTTTCTTTTTTTAAATTCTCACCTGATGCCTCCGCTTTGATCACTTTCCAACTATTTCCTCACTAAATCAACACCTTTACTAATCATACTAAATCTCACTATTTAACTGACTAAGAAGGAGACTCCTCAACAAGCTGGCAAGGCAAAAGAAAAACTGAAGGAGGGAGGATATTAATGGATCAGAACATTTATCGCCTGCCTTATCCAGCTGGCACAACGGGATAACCCAGAGTGTTGTGGATTGCTCCTTAAACCTTCCTGGGAATGTTTTCTCCACTTTTATTTTCTTTCCTTTTAAGAAACAGTTATACAACCACTCTGCGCAGTTAAAGATATCACTGAAGAGAAGTTTCATGTATTTCATGAATGCAATACTAAGACTCTGAAAAGTATGACAGCATGGCAAGGGGGGTTGGACTGGATGACCCGCGTGGTCTCTTCCAACTCTACATTTCTACGATTCTATGAAATGTTGAATTATTCAACTTTCAGGTATCGAATACTAATGTAAGCTCATATTGCTTTATAAATGCACAAGTCTTCCTCAAATGCCAAAAGAAGACCTGATTTGTTAACAGTTTTGGAATCAAACAAGGTTTTGAAAAACAGAGCAGAATTTTCTAAAACTTTGGGTAAAACATTTATCAATCCAGAAAACTATTCAGACAAATCAAAATAATTTAGAACACGTAAGCTCATCTAAGGCTTAAATACCCTACAGGCAACAGATCTCATCTGATCTTGGAAGCTAAGCAGAAGCAACCCTGGTTAGTACTTGGATGGGAGAATGAAGACCAGGTCCTGTAGGATATGTTTCAGATAAAAGAACTGGCAAAACCACTTTTGAGTATTCTTTGCCTAAGAAAACCTAGGAAATTCATGGGGTTATCATAAGTTGACAAGCGAACTGAAGGCAGATACTAGGGATGGGACAATCAAATCTTCGAATCCTCGACAGGGATTTGAGATTTGCAGATCCGAATCCCTGCACCAAAACAGGTGAACCGAATCTTTCAAATCCACCAACCAAAGAAATAGTTTTTTTAAAAAATTGGCAACTCTGGGACCCACCAAAGTCCTGATTGGCTGGCGGGCCCTGGGGTGCTCGAAAACTGTGGCATAAAGCCGCACATGCGCACTGGACCCTGCCTGTGCCTGGGGCTGCTGTCTGTGCTCACTCGTGCTGCCTGTGCTTGCTTGGGCTGCTTGTGCCCGCTGGGGCTGCCTCCCTTCGCAAGGTAATAATCTCTATTCTTTTGACTTGAGACTGGACGGTAGGGATTGGGAATTATTGAGACTGGACTTGAGGGTAGAGAATTGAGACTGGACTAGAGGCTGTTGTTTTTTTTAAAGTGCATTGTTGCAGGACTTGAGGTTTGGCTTGAGACTGCAGGGTGCAGAATTGAGACTGGACTTGACGCTGCCGTTTGTTTTTTAAGTGTCCTCCTTGTTGCAGGACTTGAGACTTGATTTGAGGCTGCAGGGTGCAGAACTGAGACTGGACTTGAGGCTTGTGCCTGTCACACAACCTGCAACAAGCATCAACCCAGGAGATGGCATCATCTTGAGCATCCTCCAACATCTGGAGCTACTTCCAAATTACATGTAATGAGAATTATGCTTGCTGCACTCTGTGTTCGGCAAATATATCTAGAGGGAAAGGCTCACATACTACTTCAGCCACATGGAAATATATTAGAATCCAACATTCAGCCCGGTTTCAAGAACTGAAAGGTAGAAGTGCACCATCCTCCTTGGGAGAACCAAGCCTTTTGGAACCACCTCCAGTGAAATGCAAGACAGCATCTTCTTTCCAACCGACTCTGAAAGAATTCATGTACATCACTCAAAGTTTCAAGCCTGGAGACAGAAAAGCTAAAGGCATCACAAGGTTGGTTGCCGAAATGATCTGCAAAGATAACCAGCCATTGTCCATAGTGGAAGATAAAGGCTTCAGAAAGCTGATAAGCCACCTTGAGCCACGGTACAGCATCCCAAGCAGGAAACACTTTGCCTAAAAGGTGATCCCAGAGATGTATGAAGAGGAAAAAAGAAACATGGAGAATCTTTTAGATAACACTGACTTTGTTGCAGTGACAACTGACATGTGGACCTCAACAAGTTGTGACAATTACTTCAGTTTGACTTCACAGATGACAACTCTAAGTACATCACTTGTGCTTAGAATGCATTCCCTTTGCAGAGGTTTCCCATACAGCATCTGCAATAGAAGCTTTCATCACCACCAATATGAAAGAATGAAATCTCTTGCACAAAGTTGTGTGTGTCATGAGAGACAATGGGCCGAATATGGTTGCAGTTTTGGAATGCAGTACCTTTGACCATTTGCCCTGCCTTGCTCACACCTTTCAGTTAGTTGTCAAACATGGCTTACTGAACAAGACTGAAATTAAGGAGATCATGTCCACCTGCTGGAGTATTGTGGGACATTTCAAGCATTCCTCTAAAGCCATGAAAGTATTACGAGCTTCTCAAGCCAACCTAGGTGTGAAATCCCATCAGTTGATACAAGATGAACCAGCTAGTTGGAATTCTCAGCATCATATGCTCAGTCGTCTCATGGAACAAAAGCAAGCTGTTTTACTATCTGCTTCAGAGTTGAATTTCCAGGTGGATCTGACCGCTCGGCAATGGACCTCTACAGAAGAAGTAATACGACTCCTAGATGTGCTTGATAGAGCGACATTTGTGGCCAGTTCCAGTGAAGTGACCATCTCAGAAATAATTCCTTTAGTGAATAGCACCACTTTTACTCTCCAAAACTTCAAATCAATGTTAAGTTCCATCCAGAGTTTCCGAAATGACTTGCTGACATCTCTGAAGAGGTGCTATCAGTCTGTGGAGATGGAAAAACTGTACGTTCTTGGAACTCTCCTGGATCCCCGCTTCAAAGCCAGTGTCTTTTTGAACAAAGGACACCTTGATCAAGTGAAATCAACATTGGCCATGGAAATTTCTGATCTTCGTTTGCAAGCAGATGTTACTGAGCTGCAGTTATCACAAGAAAGGCAACGAGACACCACTCCAGTGTTGTCAAGTGAACCAGAAGGAGTTCATAGCATGGGAGTCACTATGCTCAATTGATGACCCCATCTAGCAGCAGTGAGGACAGTTGCACTTTGTCTCCTGAAGATGAAATCAATGCCTACTTGTCAGAACCACTGCTTCCGCCATCTGCGTACATCTTCAAGTACTGGAAGGACAACCAAAAATATCCCAATTTGAGGAAACTGTCCAAAAAATTCCTAATCACACCACCATCAACAGCAATGTCAGAAAGACTCTTTAGCATATCAGGTGTCATAGCTGATAAAAAAACGCAGTAGGTTAGACCCAGAGTGAGTTCGAATCCTGGTGTTTTTGAAGAAAAATCTGCATTAAAGGTTTCAGCTATGTTTTTTTGTTTGTTTACATCACCCTGAAACAGTTCAGGTAGGAACTCTTACGAGTTTAAAAGTAACACGTTTTTGATTGTTCTTAATTTTGTGGAAAGAATCAAGACTTGGGAGTTATGTACTTCATGTAGTAGATGAACATGTCAATTGCATTTGTATCTTCATAATAAGAAGTATGGGCATGCTTTCCTGAAAGTGAAAACTATTATTTAATCTGTTTTTCATTAAACAAAGATGTCAAATTCTGCTTCAAAAACACTTTTCAATAGAAGTGCTTTCTTTCCCTTACTGTTTAAACCCTTTTTAAAAAAAGGATTTGAAAGATTCGAGAGATTCATGGATTCCCAGAACTTTACAGGGATTTGGATTGTGGTTCGGATTTGGAAAATTCTGGATTCATCCCATTCCTAGCATACACACACACAAGGTCATGTGGTTATATATTAATACCAAACTAACAGTATGAAACAGTGCTTTTTTTTTAAAAAAAAGAAGCAGTTCATTTCCTGGAATACCTCTGTTTCATCTTCTCCACCAGCTACTTTCAAAAGATCAGGGTTTAAAAAACGAAGAAGCCTGAAAAATATATTTAAAAAGTGTTTTTCAAATACAAAGTTTGCTAATACAGGTCAATATATTTAGCAAATTTAAATTATGTTATAGCTGACCCTTCTCCCAAAATGCTCAGGGCAAAATTCATGGTCTACTCTCTTTTTTATCATAATAGCCACCCTTTGGTGTAGGTTAGGCTGATACATGATGGCCTCTGGCCTGCTACTCTGAGCCTTACAGCTAATCAGCCTTTGAATCTGGGCCTCTACAATCCAAGTCCATCATTCTTCCAAGTACTGAACCACATTGCTATCTAAAAAGAGTGTTTTTTATTGATAAAAATTAATATCATGAATTCAAAATTAACTTATTCACTGCTCTTTAGATTAATCTTGAATGGATGAATAGGTATTCATAATATCTATTTTATCAATTCAAAAAATTCTTTTTAGATAGTAATATGCTATAATACTTAAGTGCTAGACTTGTTTTATACAGGTCCAGACTGAAAGCTGATTGCTTCAACAGTGCCATTAAGTAGTTTCCCACTGTGCTAGAAATTTAACCTGTTTCTAGAACTCTGCAATATTTCATGCACTTTGTAGGAAAAAAACCCAAATGTTCATAGTAACTGCACCTGCATATTCACATAAGGTTGAATTTTTGCTAATAGAGAAAGGTTACAATGCCTCACTGAAAAATCAAAAGAAAAAACTAATTGAAAGACAGCAGTAAATTATATCAGGAGTTTTTTTGGTTCAAGTTTCTAAAACATCTGACATTCTACTATATGCTGAGCAGCAGCAGTGACTTAAGCATGCAGATGATTTCCCTCATGGGATTTAGAGTTATTGTGATTTGCATCAGCTTTCTAAATCATAGGAAAATGCTACATCTTAAGTAGGTATCTGTGATGTCACGTTCACTCCATGCCATGTTAATGAATGTAGAATACGCTATCGATATAATATTAGGTTTGCATGGACATAAGGAGAGGTTGGTACTTACCATGAATATTCATTCTAGGACAGTTGGAGGAGCAATCCACAACACAACAGGTCATTCCCCACACACCAGCTGGTCAGGCAGGAATCTTCAGCCTTAAAGTTCATTTTCTGTTAAGATCATTGCTCTCTCTCCTCTGTCCTAAGTTCCTTTACAAAGCCTTGCCTGCTACCCTCTTTCTTCTTTGCACTTTGTATTTATTCTTACGTCCACACTCTATATTCAGCTACCCATTGGGCAAGGGTGGATTGCTCCTCCAACTAGCTTAGAATGAATATTCACAGTAAGTACCAGCTTCTCATTTTTACGATAGCAGGAGCAGCAATCCATGACACAATGGGATATACCCAAGCTCTGTCTATTAAGATGGTGGTGGCTGTTCTATTTACAAACTCTCTGAAGCTCTGAAGCACCATGTGACCAAAAGTTGCTTGTGCTGACCTGTATTTATACATTTCATAACACCTGATGCACGTCAACGGTTCCTTCCATCCAGCTGTGTTACATACTGCCTCCAGTGAAGCTGGGGCCTCATACCCCATGGTCATAGCCATCAACCTCACTGAGTGTGCCCAGATATTCTTGGGTCTTTGTACCTTCGTCTAACCATAGCTGTCTTGTGCTGGGAGCCTGCCAAAGCTTCAAAGCTGTGTAATCAGCAGTAACTAGAAAACAGCATTTGTGCCACGTCAACTACGCTTCCTGACATGATTGTTACGCATTCATGTTCATGCATAATAAACTGTACTATTAGAAAATTGTTATAGGTTATCTTCTTATCTTCTTAGTGTTTTAACTTAGACTACTGTAGTGAGCATTTGGTTAAGCTGTTAAAATAGAGAGATGGGTAATTGTTTTTTAAAATGTAGCAATCAATTGGTGATTTGTTATGTACGACTGGGAAGTACTTGAGTTGTAAATGTGGACTTCTGTTAAGTAACTACAGCCTAGTGAAAGAGAAACAAAGAGAAGAACTTGAGAATGAATGGCAAAAACAGCCTGACTAATGTAAAGCTGTATAAATAAATAACAGAAATAACAGATATGTATTAGATAAAAGTATTAAAATTAAGATATCGAGGGGACAAATGGAAATTTGGGAAGAGGAAGACACAAAGAATTTACCAATAGGAATCAAAAGTATGCAAATACTGTATCAGGATACAATCAAAATGTATGATGTAAAAAGTTAGATTCAGCAGGTTTTTTTGTGATCAAGCTTAATATGCCTCATTAAATACATTGGTAAAACCCTCTGTGCTTTCTAGCCAAAAGGCAGATTACACATGACAGTTTGTTTAAGCAGTCCAGAGCCACCAAGTCTGAATTTAACAAAAGTCCAGGGAGAGAGTATCCATGAGCAAAATCTACTATGCAGGTAAAGGTCCAAAGAACACAAGCAGAGAATGCAAGAGTCAGCAAGGCTGTCACCACCAACAGAGTCAATAGATTACAGCAGCTTTCTGCCATCTTGATCTCTGACTTTATAGCCTCAGCATCCTGGCCAGCTGTGGCCTAATTAACAAGCTTTTCCTTTTCTACCTGCACTGGCTGCCATAAGTACTGTCCCTCTCATGTCTCCAGGGTGTGGCTGTTGGGAAAAGTCCAGTCTGGGTCCTTGGGCAGGGGCATGAGAATAGCAAAGGAAAATGCATGCTTTAAGCCACCTTGCAATCATTTGCTTCGAGGTCTTATTTCTTAAAGTTTTCAGATGAAGAGGCACAAATAAGGCCATTTTTCTCATTGGTTTGGTCCTTTTTATATACTTCTACTGCTCACTTCACATCCAATTTGTGCCACTTCTTTTCCAAGGCATGTTTCCAAGGCATGATTAGGACAAAAATCAGGCAAACATGTATTTTGGTATTTTGCTCTACTACCCATACATTTTGGCACAAATGAGGGGTCTAATGTCAATGTTATTTTGTCATCATCAATCCTACACAAGCTCTTATTCACTGAGAGCACGGATAACTCTTACACTCTCATTGCTGATGTAATGTCTACCAAAGAGACTACTCTGTAAGACAATCATTGTAGTGAAGACTCTTTCAAAGGTTCAAAAGGCAGTTGAGCCAGCACTTCAAGGACTAGCTTTAAATCCCTTGCTGGAAACCTATACAACATTGGTGTAGCTAACAGTGTAGCTCCTCTCAAAGGCTCTTTATATGAGGATGAGTTGTTAACTTTTCTCCTCCTAGACACAACACTAGATAACACAGCTACCTGATACTTCTAAGTATTAAGTCTTAATCCCTTTCTTAGACCATCTTGAAGAAATTCTAACACATGCCTAATTTCAATTGTTTCCATGCTGACTTCATTTAACACACACCACTTTCAAAAACTCTTCCAAGTGAACTCAAAAATGCTTTCGTCAAATCTCTCCTTGATGACAGCAAAGTATTTAACACATCAGCTGGAATTAACACCCTAGAGAAAACTCTTGGAGCTCATCCCATCTCAAATGGGAATGTTTTAACTGATAATGCTCACCCATAAACTGGAAACGTAAATACTTTCTGTAACCGTTTGCTATTGCTACATGCAAATACGCTTCTTTGAATTTTACAGACACTAACCAATCTCTTCGCTGCATTTTTTCTTTAATTGACTGCAATGTCTCTATCTTAAATTGCTCATACTTCATGTAACTACTTAAATATTTCAAATCTAACAATGAACGGATAGAACAATTACTTTTTGAAACCGTAAAGAACAATGAATAAACACCCTTACATTTTTGATAATGAGATACCGCCTCCACTGCCCCAATTTGGAGAAGGTGAATTACCTCTTCCTTGACTATCCGTTGTTTCTCTTTTATTTTAGGCACAGGTGAGGGGAAGTATCTAGTCTTTGCTTTCCTAACAATCTTAATCTTGTAACCTACAGAAACTACCTCAATAACCCAATTATCCAAGGTTATACTATACCATAAACTTTCAAACTTTAACAATCTCTCCCCCATCTGTATCTGATTTCCTTCATGATTGTTGTCTACCCCCCCTCCCATTGGATTGGGTAGATCATCTGTTTTGCTGGATCCTTGTTTCCTATACTGTGGCCTGTGTCTTCTCCCTAACCCTCTATTTTGCCTAAGTTTGTCTAAGAAATGGCCTGTTACCGCAAAAGGAATATACATTTCCATGAAAAGAACCCCACTCAGTCTCCTTTTGGATCATTGGCATCACTTCTTATCTTTCCTTTCTACTAGAACCTCCTCTAATGCCCTTTTTCCAACAGGAGAGCTCCCTTGAAAGGTATATATGCTGAATTATTTCTTAATTTTCGGTCAGCTTCCCAATGTATGAGCCAAAGGGATCTCCTAGGAATTATTATGGCCGTAATATTTCTGGCTGCAAATGCCACTCCATCCTGACCTACATGCGCAATGCATCAATATGCCTTGAACCCTGTAAGGCCCATACTCCATTCCCATTTGCTTCTATCTTGCATTGCCCACATATCCTGGACCCATATCCTGGACTTCATGCACCTTTTTAAAGACCGTTTCTACCCTTCCACACCATTTTTCAGGGTCATGTCCCCCTCTCATGGAGCCATCGCTCTTCAAACAAGCACTGCAATTGGGGCATCCATGAATGGGACCTCTAAGAACTCCAAATACAGCTTCAGAATCCAAATATAGCTCCAAGCAAATACAGCTTCTGCCCATATATATTTAACCTCTTTGTATTCAGGGGAGCCTCCCACTCTAACTCCACAAGATCCTTAAACATTTCTGGAAGCCATGCCCTATGAGGAGCAGTTTACGGAGCTGGGTATGCTTACAGAAAAAGAAGGTTAAGAGGGGACATGATAGCCATGTTTAAATATGTGAAAGGATGTCATATTGAAGAGGGAATGGGCTTGTTTCCCACTGCTCCAGAGACTAGGACAAGAAGCAATGGATTCAAACTACAGGAAAAGAAATTTCACCTGAACCTCAGGGCCTCAGGAATAACTTCCTGATGGTCAGAGCCGTCTGGCAGCAGAATGTGCTGCCTCAGAGTATTGTGGAATCTCCTTCTTTGGAGGTTTTTAAACAGAGGCTCAATGGTCATCTGTTGGGAGTGTTTTGATGTGTGTTCCTTCATAGTGGGGAGTTGGAGTGGATGGCCCCTGTGGTCATTCCCAACTCTATTATTCTATGATTCTGTCAGGTCAAGGTATCTCAAGGACCTTAGCACAGGCCTTCTCAACACTGATGCTACCCTTTATACATCCTTTCTTCCATCCTTGTCATCTCTACTCTCATCACCCCATTCCAATGTATTAACCACTCTTTCTTCTTATCGCAAATAGTCTCTCTGTAACTTCTTCTCCTGAGGTGCTGTCTTGATCACCGCTGATTGCACCTAAGTTCTGTTCCTGTTCCATTTCCTCATCTTCTTCATTATCAGAATCAGCATGACTTCTCATGTGTCTCAATTTTTTCTTGCATTTTCTTTTCATCCTCTTCAGTCTGTTGTTATAGTATATGCTTCTCTGCTTTCTTCTCCACCTTTACACTGCTCACATCCCCAGTCTCTGCCCTGTCATGATCAGCCATCTGATTAACTAATAACTGCTTCTGCACTTTGTTTGATAAGGCTGTGTCAATAAAATTCTGTATTTCATTATTTAATGAATTCATTGTTGGCCATACTTGCAATCTCAACATAGTAGGCTATCTTAAATAACTCATTAATACATTTTCTGTTAAATTACTATTAAATTCATTTCCTTGTGTTAAAATAATTTCATTTCTTTCAATTAATTGTTTTAAATAGTTGTAAACCACCTAATTTAATCATTACTTCTGACCCCAGACTCTCCATAATTCCCTGAACCACCTGCAATTCACAGACAATGCTCTGTATTGGTGGGGCTGCTGCATTCTGTTGTTGCTGCATTTTACCCGCTAGCATTGCCTTCAATTCCTGAACAATCAACATGCGCAAAGAATAGGGAAATTCTAAACTCCTCCCCTCCTGCAACCTCACAGTGGCAATCGAAGAGCACTGCTGTTTATTGGCTGCCTTTGATGCACCAATCATGTCCATCCCAGTTTTAACCTATGTCCCACCTACCACCTTAGAACCAGCGGAATCAGCATGCCCACCTGAGGCGATCATCGCTGACCTCCTGGCCAATGGACACTATCAGCATAACTCTGGCATGAACGGTCTTTTTTAGTTTGGCTGGCTGCTTTGAAGTTTTTTTTTTTATCAGACTGTCTCTCCTTTCCTCTCTTTTTTTTTTCTCTATGGGGGGCTCCACTATTTTTTCCCAACTCGCTCTCACTGGCAGACAAGAACATGCTTTTCAAACCTCCGTCCACAGTCTCACCAGAGCCACGCTGGGGAGCAGACATCTGGCTGGCACCATCCTCTGGCCAACCAGAGCCAAGCTGGGGAGTAGACATCTGGCTAGCCAATGGTTTCACATCTTTCCCAGCCATGATGTGTTGTGAGACAGTCAGTGTGCTGGACTCAGGTGGCCCCTCGATCATTCTTTTCTTTTTCTCTGTGAACAGGTCTTCTTTATCAATTTATCTTTATCAATCTCCTTCTTCGCAGACCTCTTTTTCTTAACACTACTCTCCATTCCTGTTCTGCCTACTAAAGATTTTAAATTATGAATTTTACCATGAAGGGGTTTAATTTCTGACCAGCTGGTAAGGCAGGAAATTAAACCTGAGGACGGAGGGAAGAATCATAGAATCATAGAAATGTAGAGTTGGAAGAGACCACACGGGCCATCCAGTCCAACCCCCTGCCATGCAGGAATACTCTCAAAGCACTCCCGACAGATGGCCATCCAGCCTCTGCTTAAAAACCTCCAAAGAAGGAGACTCCATTACACTCCGAGGCAGTATATTCCACTGCCGGACAGCCCTGACCGTCAGGAAGTTCTTCCTGAGGTTCAGGTGGAACCTCCTTTCCTGCAGCTTGAATCCATTGCTCCTTGTCCTGGTCTCTGGAGCGGCAGAAAACAAGCCCTCTCCTTCCTCTACATGGCATCCCTTCAAATATTTAAACATGGTTATCATGTCCCCTCTTAACCTTCTCTTCTGCAGACTAAACATACCCAGCTCTCTAAGTCTATCCTCATACGGCATGTCTTCCAGGCCTCTCACCATTTTGGTCACCCTCCTCTGGACCTGCTCCAGCCTGACCATGTCAACATTCTATGGAATCCTGGGGTTTGCAGTTTAGTGAAAGGCCTTTGAGGCCCGTCCCTAAACTGGAATCAGATGTTGAAAGTGGAATAATAGCACTATAACAGTTTAGTGCGGAAATGGCCAAGGATGGCACAGGTGATGTGGAAATGCTTTGGGTCAAAGTATGTGAAGTTAGTGCCTTGGAAAAAAGCTGGAAGTTTGGAAGAGGCGTAAACCTGGAGAGTCTGCCAATGGGCATTGTGTGTGAGTGAAAGTGCATACCCTATATAATCCAACGTGTGTTGTAAATTATTTACAATGTGTGTTGTAAGCTTAGCATCCTGTGCCTTTTTAAACACAATGGAAATACCAGTGTGTTTTCTTGGGAGTAAAAGTGTAGCAAAACATGACAGTATCTAAAAAAATGTTAACCATCTCAACATGGACAGGCACATTTAAAAAACCCTTCTGGTAGATCCGCATTCTTTCCTAGAGAAGATTTGTTGTTGTGGTGGTGGTCAAGTTGTTTCCAACTTATGGTAACCCTAAGGTGAACCTATCACAGGGTTTTCCAGGGCTGAGTGTGTGTGATACATTCAAGGTTACCCAGTGGGTTTCCATGGCCAAGCAGCAAAACAAACCCTGGGTCTCCATAGACATAGTCCAAGGCTCCAACCACTACTCTATGCTGGCTCTCAAAATAAATATGAATTTATTTTGGAAAGACTGTAAAGACAAAAACATCTGAAAGACAAAAACATCTGAGGTTCAGTGCAAGATCAAAGACAGCCTCTGTTCTTCTTTAGGCATGGAAGACAAAAAAAAAGGGGGGGGTATCTTCTGCAGAAGTCCATAGGAGGCATTCTGGATACTGGGCTGTGCCTCATTTACTATCCAAGAGAAACAAGATTATGTGTTCACTACTACTGAAAAGGACAGGTTGCTTACCTGTAACTGCAGTTCTTCAAATGCTCATCTGTGCCCTCATACAAGTGGGTCTTTGCACCTATGCAATAGCTGATTTTGGAAACTTCTAAAGCTGAATAGCTTGGCAGGAACCCCTCCCCTTCCTGAGCATTCTGAGCATGCTCAAGCCTGCCAAGCTACCTCCCTCTCAAGTTTTGAAGTCCACTAAAGCACAAGATCTGAAAGAGGGGGCAGTAGGGCAGGTCTGTGTAAGGACATAGATGACCACTTGAAGAATTGCAGTTACAGGTAAGCAACCTGTCTTCCTTCTTTGTGATCTCTGTGCCTCACACAAGTAGGTGATTAGAGAGCTTACAGAGAGGAAGGTGGGTCAGGTCCTAGAAATGGAGGACAAAACCACACGGCCAAAATGGGCATCTTGTTGTGCTCTACTGCCTATCTGGTAGTGTTGGATGAAGATGGAAGGCTGGGACCACATCGCTGCCCAACAGAATTCTGGGAATTCCATGCCCCAAAGAAACGCAGCAGAGAAGGCTAATGCTCTTGTGGAAGGTGCCCAGAGGGAGAGAGGAGCTGGACAACTGGCAAGTTCATGTGCAACTCGGATCATCACCTTTACAATCCACTTTGAGAAGCGTTGGGACGATACCTTCTGACCTTTATGCCTGCCACTATAGCACACAAGCAGGTAGGGAGCATGGCAAAAGAAAGCTGTTCTCTGGATGTAGAATGCGAGGGCTCTACAGACATCATGCGATTGAAGGGAGCATTTCAGAGCAGAAAGTTGAGGCTAGAACATTGGTAATACGATATCTTGGCTCATGTGAAGCGTGAAACCACTTCTGGCAGGAAGGTAACATCCCAATGCAGGACTACCTTGTCCCTATGGAAGACAAGGAAGGGGTCATCAGAGCGAAGCGCTGTGAGTTCTCCAGCTCATCTGCCCAGGATTATGACACAAGGAAGGCTGTTTTCAAGGTAAGAACGTGCTCATCAACAGTGGCAAGTGTTTCATAGGAGTGACACATCAGTTGGGAAAGAACCAAGGAGAGCAACCAAGGGGCAAATGGCATTGAAGCGAGGGAGTACAAGTGTTGGAGACCCTTAAGAAAACACTTGACTGTCAGATTGCAGAAGAAGAGGTGGGACAGTGAATCCATTGGTTGAAAGGTCGCAATTGCTAAGAGGCAAACCTTGATGGAAGAGAAAGTGGGGCCAACGTTCCTTAAGCGAGAGAAGAAAGTGGAGGGCAGTAGAGAGGGAGGTCAGTGAGGCTAGTTCTGATCGAGTCACGGCAAACTCCAAGAAGAGTCTCCATTTGTAGAAGTAGGACCTGGAAGCCTGTAAGACAGCAGGGATCCTGAGTTCTATGAGAACTCAGTAATAGCAGAGTAAAAGAGAAAATGTTTCCCTGTTTGAGTGTGGCTTCTTAGTATATGATGGCTGATCTGAAATACAAGGCAGACAGCAGAATTCAAAATGTAAAAGAAAATATTTACTAAAATTTATAACAATACATTAAACTCACCAATTAATTAATTAATTAATTAGATAGATAGATATGCTTAGCATATTTTAGAAGTTAAGAATAGTTAAGATCAGCTGAAATTTTAAGCAGCAATATGTGTATGTAGTTAGCCAGAGTCAGTGAGAAATAATGACATAGAGTGACAGCTGAGACTGACAGTTGAGAACTCTAGCAAGGATAGCCAAACAGGTGGGGAAGAGAGAATGCTGCTATTAATTTCCAACAAGTCCTCTTCTCAGTCTCTTGGACCCACATCGAAGATTTTCATACCTTCTCGTAGTCTCTGGAAACAGTCTCTCAGTAGAGGCTTTGTAAGAATATCAGCAATCATCATATCTGTATTGCAGTATTCCAGTTGAACAAGTCCATTACTGCACATCTCTTACACTTTATGAAAGCAACATCAATATTCTTCCTGAGTGGTTTCTCACTTTCAGAAATCTTGATGCAGCTTTGGTTATATTACATCAAAATGGTTGGTTTGGGCTCTGTTATCTCAAAGTCTAGAAGTAAGTTATGCATCCATTTTATCTCATCCCATACTGCCTTTGCTGACACACACTCAGCACCAGTAGAAGAATCTGCAATTGTAGATTGCGTCTTACTTGTCCAACTTACAGCTACTCCACCATAAAAGATCAGATTTCCAGTGGTTGATTTTCTGTCTGCCAGATCTTTAGCCCAGTCAGCATCTGCATAGGCAATTAGTTGTGGACAGTCACAGGCTGGTAGCACCTGCTTGTAATCTGCAGTTCCTTTCAAATACCTGGCGACTCTTTTTACTGCAACGAGATCCCTTTCAGTAGGAGAGTTAACCATTCTGCATAAGATTCCAACTGAATTTGCAATGTTAGGTCTGGGGAAATTAGCTATGTATAGTGGCTTTCCAACTGCAGCCCTGTAATTGTCTCTGTCACTCAAAGGTTAAAATTTCTCACTGCTCTTTAAGAAACCCATTTCCATTGGGGTTGGCATAATTTTTGCATCCTTTAGACCAAAGTATTCCAGAAGATCTGTTTGATTAAGAAAGAAACTTCCATCACTACCTCTTTCTATTTGTTCCTAGATAGCATGAGATATCTCCCAAATTTTTGAAATCTATCTCCTTCTTGAGATTATTGACTATCTCTTCACTATCTGCTTGGTCTTGACTGCACAGCATCAGATCATCAACATAAGATGTAATGTAAGTTCATTTATTATTTCTGAACCTTTTGTACAAACATTTATCAAAACTGCCTGGAGTGAAACCTTCTTTGATGAGAAGTTGATTCAGTTTTTCACTCCATGCTCTTGCAGTTTGCTTCAAACCATAGACGCTTTTGTTTAAATTTGCAAACGAGATGCTCTTTTCCAGGAATTTGGAACCCTGGAGGCTGTTTCATCTATAATTCCTCATTTAAATCTCCATAGAGGAAAGTTGTTTGCACATCAAGATGCTGTGCATGCATTTTCTTAGAAGCTGCCATAGCAAGGAGAGTTCTTATGGTTGTTTGTGTAACCACTGGAGCAAAGGTTTTGGTATAATCCTCACCAAATTCTTCATTATAACCCTTTGCAACAAGTCTGGCTTTATATCGTTGAATCTCCCCTTCTGTATTTTGCTTTGTTGTAAAAATCCATCCGCATCCAATTGCCCTTTTTCCTTTTGACAATTCTGTTAAAATTCTACATCTTATTTTTATATAAAGAGTGCATCTCTTCAATTACAGCTTGCACCCCATTCTCTGAATTTAATTTAGGTAATCCTTTGATCTTTTGCAAATCATAGGGTTTTAGAATCTCTTCCTCTGTTGCTAAACAAGAGAATCTTTCAGGTGGCATATCTTTACTGCTGAGTTCTGACTTTCTCAGCTGGACTTGGATAGCTGGCTTCCCTTCTTGCACGCTGTCCAGTTCCTCGTTATTCGGCTGCTCCACTGCATCTGTAGCCCCTTCTGGATGCAAGACATTTGTAGGATGGAAGAACGGCACACACCTAGTTTGTGCTGGGAGTCTCCTTCCACTGCCAACAAATCTGGATATGTATCTTGGTTTGAAATAGATTTACGCTGTGGTCTTTCATCAACATATACAGCACTTGTTAATTTTACTTTACGCCCATCTGCATTCAGAATCCTGTAAGCATTTCTAGCATAACCAATAAAAATTGCTTCTTCACTCCTGCAGCTGAGCTTGTCTCATTTCTGCTCGGGAATATAGGTATATGCTTTGCTTCCAAAAACTCTTGAGATGATTCAGTTTGGACTTAACTCCATGCCATAACTTAAATGGAGTTACATCTTTGGATTTAGTTGAAAGTCGTCTGCACAAGTATGTAGCAATCATAATAGCTTCCCACCAATAGCTTTCGGGCATGTTTGCTTCTAAAGGCATGGTGCCTGCCATCTCTTTGAGAGTTTGGTTCCAACGTTCTGCTACTCCATTCTGTCGTGGAGTGTAAACTTGGGTAGTTTGATGCTCAATGCCATGTTCTTTTAAGAACTCATCAAATTTAGCATTGACAAACTCTTTGTCATTATCTGTACACAGGCTCTTGAGTTTGTAGCCAAATATATTAGAAACATGATTAAAATATTCTTTTGAGTTTCTGAAAAGCTTGAGTTTTCTCTCTGAGAATATAAGTGTACGTATATTTGCTGAAATCATCAATAACAGGCATGAAATAAGAATTTCCACGTGCAGACTTTTGGCTGAATGGACCACAAACATCAGCATATAAAAGGTCCAGTGGTTTGGTGTAACTGGCAGATGAGGAGCTTGGTGTAACTGGCAGATGAGGAGCCTTTTCCTTTAAGCGTTCTATACATTTTTCATTGTTAGAGCATGCTTTGAATTTAACGTCTCTAGCAAATCGTTGATAAGCCAGTTTCTTGATACATTCTATATTTCTATGGCCAAACCTGCAATGCCATAAATTTAAACAATCTTGTGATTGCACTGACTTACATTGTTTGCAAATGAATCCAAAAATTGTAGTTGATAACAATCATCTTTTAGGATTCCTCAAAAAATTAAATTTTTGCTATGAAAACCAAAACAGGATTCCTTTTTGAAAATCACTCTACTTCTTCTTGAAGTAGTGGTTCACACACTATAAAGTGAGGCCTTTAAATCTGGCACACAGTAGGCATCTCAAAGTCCCCATACTGCTTTAGCCAAGTTTTGTTTGCAACTGGACTGTGCCTTTTCCTTTAGCAAGTACTGATTGCTCACTGGCAAGGTAAACAGAAAAAATTATGTTTGCATCAAAATCCACAAATGGCTCTCTGTGATTGAAATAGTTACTTGTAGCACCACTATCAATAGAATAGAATAGAATCTTTATTACAGTCATAGACTAGCACAGGTAAAAAGGGGTACAGAAAAGGATAAAAACACAAGTTAGAAACAGGTTAAAGACAGCGCTGAAATTCTCCTTCAGGTTGCACAGCTTCCATATAACAAGACAAGCTTGGAACTAGTCTACTGTAGAGGTCAGCGCCTGGCGAATTTTAACCGCTGCTGCACAGAATCTGGCAACATTATATGTTATATGGGAGTTGGTGTCTGACAGTAACAAAGAAGTGTAGAATTCTCCAGTGCATCCTCAGTATTTATGCAAGAGAGGGGAAATAAGGCTGAGGCGAATGTCCCTGTAGTGTGAGCACTGGAGAAGCACATGCTCTGTTGTTTCAATTTGGCCAGAGCCACAGGGGCACAGTCTGTCTCAGAAGGGGATTTTCTTGTATCAGCCTTCGAGGACAGCTGAGGGGAGGGCATGACATCGTGCCAAAGTAAAGGCCCTCCGGTGTTTAGGTAATTCTAGTTTTGCTAAGTATGCCATAGGTGAAGCTTGATATCTGTTGGGGTCAGAAGCAATAAAGACTGAGGTGCTACCTAGATCCAGTTGTCACTCTGAATCCACCACCAGTAGTTTGATAGCTGCTTGGGCCTTATCATATCCCATGCTGAGCAGAAGCTCTGGGGAAAAACCCAGTGATGAGATTTTAGTCTTCACTGTCTGTTTCCACGTAGACTGGAAGTCATCTCTCAAGTTTAGTGGAGCCAGGCCAGCAGGAAAGGAGGATAATCTAAGCCAGTAGCTGCTGATCTTAAAAATTTGGATTGCATGGACCGTGAGCTTGTTTGGAGGTTCTAGCAGGTCCTAAAAAAAAACAAAAAAAATGGATTGCACAAGTTCTAATGCCGCAGGGTTCGGGAAGGGTCCCAGCTGGGATCCATATAGGAGTTGTGCTACTGATTTGGCTTCGAAGAGTTTGAGTGCCACGGGTATATATTGTCTTAAGAAATTTGAGGATGGCTGATGAGCTCCTCTGTGTGTTACTGGCCACATACTCTCCTTGTTCTTTCCTGCTACCAGTAGCATGAAAGATTGCTCCCAGATATTTGAAGCACGAGACCTATTCAATCTGTTGTCCATCTATACTCCACGTATGATTCTTGGGCCTTTTAGCAAATGCCATGATTTTAGTTTTTTGGTAATTGAGTACTAGCTGATCCTCTCTGCAGTACTGTGCTAGTGCTCTTAGCACTCTTTTTAAGTTAATGGGTGTTACTGAAAGTATCACAGCATCATCAGTATAAAGTAGAACTGAAATGTGTCTTCCCCCTATTTTTGGGGGGTGGAAGTTTGTGTTGTCAAGAAGGCCTACCATGCAGTTGATGTAAAAGCTGAATAAGAGCGGAGCTAGTATGCAACCTTGTTTGACACGCTTCTCAGTGTTGATGGCATTGGTGAGATGACCCTGGGGGTTACATCTTATTTTGAGTGAAGTTCCTTCATGCAGCATATGTATTAAGTAGAGTAGACGCCGATCGGTCGAGGAAGCTTCCAGTTTTTCCCACAGGTTGGTTCTAGATATAGAGTCAAAAGCTGCTTTAAAGTCTATAAAGGCAACATAGAGAAAGGCTGTGCTGCAAGAGGAATATTTTTCAATAACGTGGTGGAATACGAGGTATTGATCTAAGGTGGACCGGCCTTCCTTAAAGCCAGCTTGTTCATCTGCAAGTATGTTTTCTTGCTCCAACCAGGTATGGAGTTTCCACTGTAAGTGTCTTGCATATAGTTTGCTGATTGTATTGAGGAGACTGATTGGTCTATAGTTGGCAGGATCATCCTTCCTTCCTTTTTTGTATATGGTGACAATGATAGCAAGCCCCCAGTCCTTGGGTGCACGACCGTAGTTGTCAATGCAGGTGAAAAGTGAGGCCATGATAGGGGTCCAGAATTCCAAATTGTTTTTGATGGAGGGATTCTGGAGGGATTAAGTCTTCTCCTGGGGCTTTCCCTGTTCTCAGTTGCACTACAAGGCTCTCAATCTCTGACGCTGTCACTGGTACCCACTTTGGGAGGTTCTCTGTATTTTGGCTGGCACCTTTCCTTCCAAGATAGATGTCCTTATAGAGTGCTTCAAAGTGATCCTCCCAGATCCCTGAGGGAATATGGCAGTCCACCATAGCTGGTGCATTACTTTGGGCACTTGATGTAATATGCTAGAATAGAGCTGAGTTATTAGATTTGACTGCCTGAATAAGTTGTGTCCAATTGTTCTTCATGGCTTCTTTTTTCTTATACACCAGCAGTTTTTTGTAGTCTCTCTTTTGCTGGAACAGTTTTAGCGCTACATCTGGTGTAGTATTGGATAGACAAGCCTGGTAAGTAGAGGTGAGAGGTTTTTTTGCATTGTCACATTCCTTGTTGAACCATGGCTTTGAGTGATGCTGTTGTTGTCTCTGATGTGCACTATTCTGGTGGCTTAGATGCTGCTGTAGCTCTTGGGTAAGACCGTTGTAGGTCTTCAGAAGTTCATCTGGGGACTCAGATGATATCAGGGCAGTCTGAAGACACTGAAAGTGTCTGAGGCCAATACTTTATTTATTGTTTGATTTAACTGGGGGGGGTCCATTTAGCTCAATGATGAGTCCTTCCTGGTGGCATTAAAGAGAGTTGATAGCGGTCCTCCACATGTGTCTCTTGAGTGAAGTCACTTAGGTGTAGCTGAATTGGACAACGATCATTTTCAAATCTCGGCAAAACTTTTAGGTCCTTAGTGTAGAGGAAAAGGTCTCTAGAAATGATTATGTAGTCAATGGCGCTCATTCTGGACCCAGAGAGATAGGTGAATTCTGCTGGACAGTTGCTTTTCAGAGCACTGTTAAGAATATGAAGGTTTAACCTGAAGACTGAGCCAGACAGAGGCCTGCAAAATTTGATTTCTTGTCTTTTGAGCAGCGGGTTAGGTGAGTTCCATCATCTTCGAAGTTAGGAAGAGGGCATTTGTGGTGAGCGTATAGGGTATGATCATTAGGGCCCAATCTAGCATTCAAATCTCCCCTCAGGACTACAAATGCATTTGGATTCTGCAATATGAGATTAGCAGTGTATGATTCCATTTCGGCCCACAAGGTTTTGATTTGGGATTTCTTCTTCATTGGAGACATGTAGACATTAATTATCAGCAGAGTGCAGTGGTTAATTTGGATTAGCACTGCCATGGCATATGTTTTAAATGTGGGGAGAGACCTTGTTGTAGCACGTAGACTGGTGGAAACCAGGACCCCCAAGCCTCCCTTGCTCTTCCATGCTTTCTCCTTGGCTCTGCTGCAACTGAGAATGAGTGGAAGCCATTTAGTAGGAGTTCCTTAGCAGTCCATGATTCCTGAATCAGTATGATGTCATGCTGCGCAAGGAAGTCAGTGAAACAGGGGTCTCTGATAGATGTGTGCCAGCCCGCGATGTTCCATGTCATAAGGGTAACCTTGTGCTGGTCACTTGATTGTCAAGCGGTTGCAATGCAGGCTACAGGCTGGATGGGTAATTCATTCAGTGGCAGTTGGTTCACATTAGCCAATGGCTGTTGGTGTGGATGACGTGGTAGTGCATCACGTTCCTGCTCTTTCTGCTCCATCTGTTCTGGTAGGGAAGCTGGAAGAACCAATGCAGCATGAGCTGAAAAATGAGGGTCACAAGCGAGCAGGGATCCCATCCGTTTAGTCAGAGGAGCATCCTTTGGCTTGTTCAGTGAAATAGGAGATGAAATAGTGAGAGCTGTCTTTTCTGAAGGTAGGGTTCACACTGGGTTGTTTGGGGCCCCTGGAATTTAATTGTAGATGAGGATGTGGATGCAGCTTCAGCACAAAGCATTTTAACTGAGGTATTTGCTACTCGGGATGTTATGCATTCCTTGAGTAGATGTAGGGAATAATCACTTCTGCTGTCACTGTCTGTATCATCTAAATCCGTGTAAAGTACTGAAGCTTTCTGCGTGTCTGTGGAGAGGGAGGTGATTTCTGTGGGGTTAGGTTCATGTTAGATTTTTGTTGGGCTGTCAGGGTATGTGTCCAGATATCTGTAAGTTTTCCTCTTAGCATAGATATTTCTTGATTAATAACGTGAACAACCTCTGTTAGAGAATGCTCCTGGTCCTGGTTGGTAGTTTTGTTGCCTAGGTTCTTACAACTTTTATCAGCAGGGTTATGTCTGTGTGTTGGTTCTCCCAAAAGGAGGTCACGAACTGTCTCATCCTTAAAGACTCTGATAGTTTTGATATAGAACGTTTGCCAAAGAAACTCACTCTTTTGTATCAGTCTGTTAGGAACAGAGGCCTGGTTGAAGGTCAGAAAAATGTGTTTGGTTACTCTTGGGCTGGGTAAGTAATGAAAATCTTTTAAGTCAATTGTTCTGCTGTAGCAGTTTTAACAATTGGGAAAGGAATTTTACAACAGACTTGCGGCTGTTCCAAATATGGGCATTGTGATGTATTTCTATGAGGAGCTGCTTTTTCTGTAGCACACGACAGTGTTTGGCTACATCCAAGTGTCCAGATGACTCAGCAGGGCAAGCTTCCTCCATGTGACCAGTATCAGCTGCCTTCTTAACCCCCTGTTTGCCATGAGGGATTTGCATATGTAAGGCTTATTGGAATTGCTCCACTTTGTTTGCTATATCATTTAATCTCTGCAGAATAAGAATCAAAGTTTCCGCAGACAGTAGGCAGACTTCATGGAAAGGCTGAGCAAAATTATTGTGGGGTACATTGCCAGCAAGTCCCATGAGTTTATTTCTGTTTTCGCCATCATCCCTCTTATCTCCCTTTTCCAAGGAGTAGTTTACGTTTAAGTTTTGAAGGATTGGGGAGGCTGTTTTGCTTACTTCATATTTCTGTGGCTACTTGGGGAGTGAAAAAGTAGCTTTGGTTTCATATCTCTTACTCACGGCTTGTGGTGTCTCTGATGCCAGAAAAAGTGAGTCAATCCTTATCTGTTCCTCCACTCTGTGGGATTCCTGAGTTCCCATATCATTGTTGGGACTGGTCCCAATTCTTTTCTTGCCTTTGGAAGGCATTTTGATGTGTATAGAGGTGACACGGCCAGATTACGTTGGGAGGTTGTTTCAGTAGTTGTTAGTTCGTCACCATCTTGCCTCCTCCCTCGCCACTATCAATAAGAATCACCTTGTGGTGTTGATTCTCAGTAGACTTTAGCAGTTTCTCATTCATCAGACTAACATGACTGTTAGTACAAAATTTGTGCTTGGAATTAGTAATTTGCTGTTTAAAATATCTTTTTTTTCCTTTGGTCTATGTTGCTCTGCTCTCGGCTTGGCTTTGCTACTTTTCTTCCCTTTTGTTCTGGGAAAGGAAGAGGCCCTGTTATGCAAATTCTCTTTAACAAAATGAGCTAAATTTCTGCGTCTTGTTTCAGGTTTGCAGTTCATTAAATTTTGCCTATTCTGATATTCTATAATCTCAGTAACAGAATTTTGCAAAGTTACATCTCCCTTAACTTGCAAAGCATTAATTATTGGACAGTAATATTCTGGAAGATTAGCCAAAAACAGTCCAAGTTTCACAGACTCTGGGATAGATTCTCCAGAATACTGAAGTTCAGACAAAGTAGTCAAAAAATTAATTAATAAATTAATAAATGTGCTCATTCAAAAACTGAATGAGTTTAGGACAACTTTGTATTCACAAGCCTCATTTTGTGAGGCTGCACAAGCCGCAGTTTGATTTGCAATACTTGGAGAATCAAATAATTTCTTCAGTTTTATCCCATATTTCTTTAGCACTTCTCAAATCTCTGATATGATAGACTATATTAGGATCAACTGCTAATCATATGTATGCTGCTGCTCTTTCATCATCCTGATCAAATTTCTCTTGCTTTGTGTCTGCTTCTGCGAGTCTTTGCCCTTTCACAGCATTGAACAGTCTCATAGTGGTTAACAACATCTGGACATTCCATGACCAAGTTTTATAGTCACTTCCATTTAGCTTTCCAGCAACAAGAAATGGATTATGACTAGCTGCTGCCATTTTCTATTAATCTTCTATTGTTTAAGCAGACATTCTCATCAGCCTTGTGATTAACAGATGAAGCACACACACATTACAGTGGACTTCGGGTCCGTAACCCAGAAAAATGCTGGGAGGTATGAGTTACCCAGGTGGTTAGTCCCAGTATTAGCAGAGTAACGAAGAAAACATTTCCCTGTTTGAGTGTGGCTTCTTAATATATGATGGCCCTGGTGGTGCACTGGTTAAATGCCGGTACTGCAGCCACAATGTTATGAGTTCGATCCTCCAGGGCTCCAGGTTGACTCAGCCGTCCATCCTTCTGTTGGTTGGTAAAATGAGTACCCAGTTTGTTGCGGGCAATCAGCTAAACACATTGTAAACCGCTTAGGGAGTGCTTAGCACCGATAAACGGTATAGAAATGTAACTGCTACTGCTGTTGCTGCTATAAGTGCAATGATATTAACAGATCAGAACTTTCAGCTGGCACGAGGGGTTAACCCAGAGTGTTGTGGATTGCTCCTTCTTTCTCAGTAATTACCAAAGTGTCATTTGTCATTGAACAGAAAATTGAAAGTGGTTAAATGCTGGTACTTCAGCTACAATGTTATGAGTTCGATCCTCCAGGATTCCAGGTTGACTCAGCCTTCCATACTTCCGCAGGTCAGTAAAATGAGTACCTGGCTTGTTGGGGGTAATTAGCTCAACACATTGTAAACCACTTAGGGAGTGCTTAGCACTGATAAGCGGTATAGAAATATACATGTTATTGCTATTGAAATACACGGCAGACAGCAGAATTCAAAATGTAAAAGAAAATATTTGCTAGATTTTATAACAATAAATTAAACTCACCAATTAACTAATTAGGTAAGAGATATGCTTAGCATATTTTAGAAATTAAGAACAGTTAAGATGAGTTGACATTTTAAGCAGCAGTATGTGTGTGTAGTGAGTCACAGGAGAATAGTGACAGAGTTGAGACTGAGAGTTGAGAACTCTAGCAAGGACAGCCAAAGAGGTGGGGAAGAGAAAATGCTGCTGTAATTTCCAACAAGGACAAGACCGTTGAAGTGTGATAGGAGATCCTGAGATGAAGAAAGACAGATCCAGAGATCCCAAGACATTGAGAGAAGGTGGCTGAATCAGTATTGTATCACCCAAAACGGGGCTAGAAGGATGGCAATGGTCTTGTTGGTCACAAGCTTGGTGATGACCTGGCACAGGAGTGTGAATGAGGGGAAGAGGTAGTAGAGGCCCCATATCCAGGGAAACTGGAACACATCTCCCAGAGAGTCAGGGCCTCTCCCTGCTCCGCAGCAATACCGGGGACACTTTGTGTTCAGATGAGTTGCAAAGAAGTCCACATCCGGGAGGCCCCCGGTGGGACACTGTGATATAGAAAGCCAGATCTGATAGATTGCATTTGTGGTGAGGGGAGAGGCCGCTGCTCAGGGCATCTGCTAGAGTTTTGTCTTGACCCACCAGGCGGACGGCTATGGAGTGAATACCCCTGGGACGCGCCAATCCCATATTCGGGTTGTGAAATGAAGGAGGATCAAGGAGTGGATGCCTCCCCAGTGGTTGAGTTAGCATATGGCTGTCATGTTTGAACAACCTGGCCATGGATGAGCCTCTGGAAGGTGTGGAGGACCTTAAAGATTGCCAGGAGTTCAAGGATGCTGATGTGAAGAGAGGCCTCAAGTCTCATCCAGTGACCCTGGAAAACTGCCCCTCGGAATGAGCTCCCCACCCCCTGAGGGAGGCTGTCATGCCCCTGCCCCAAGACCCAGACTCTCCCCAACAGCCACACCCTAGAAACATGAGAGGGACAGTACCTACAGCTGCCAGGGCAGGTGTGAAAAAGGAAGAGCTTGTTAATTAGGCCACAGCTGGCCAGGATGCTGAGGCTATATAATCAGAGGTCAGGATGGCAGAAAGCTACTAGAATCTACTGACTCTGTTGGTGGTGACAATCTTGCTGACTCCTGCATTCTCTGCTTGTGTTCTTTGGACCTTTGCCTGCACAATAGATTCTGCTTGTGGACCCTCCCTCCCTCGACTCTTGTTAAATTCAGACTCGATAGCTCTGGACTGCTTTCGGATTTTGAAATGCTGTTTGCTAGTTTGTTGGGTAGCCCTCCATATTTCAGTTATGGAACATGTAGTAGCAGTTAATTAGCTGCTTGCTTGTAACAAGGTATGGGAACCAGAGACCGTTAGATAAACAAAGCTAGGAATGTAATGATAACCACTGCTAAGCTGAAACCTGAGCTCCAAGGTCTCTGGCAGGCAGGATGGGAAACTATTTGCTTTTAATGTTTGGATTTTGCTAAATGCCTTCAGTTCACTCACTGAAGTACTATGTATCACACTCCTAATAAATAGTGTATTAGCACTGTTACATTTGTGTGTGTGAATTCAGTTCCTGACCTAGTTACTCCTAATTACATAGCTGTGAAATCTTGGCAGGCTGCCAGCACAAGACAACTAGATTCCAGACCTTTAATTGACAACTCTCAGGGCCATGGAGGACTTGCAGCAGCAAAACCAAATCCTTGTCAATCAAGTCAACCAGATGACTGCAGCTGTAGCTGCCTAGCAGGCTTGAGTCAATCAACTCCAGTGTTTGGCAATTCCCCCGCCTTTTCCTTGGCAGAAATGCCCTGTCTCTCTGCCAGAGACATTCGCAGGTACTACTGAACAACTGGATGCATTCCTGGCTCGTTGTCAGCTATACCTCTCTATCCAGCTGGAGGATTTCCCTGATGACTGCACCAAGCTAGCTTTTGTAATGAGTCTCATCTGGACCAGCAGCCACCTCCCCCAGGGCCACCACCTACCTGGGCCACCACCTACCTCCCCCGGGACAGCCTTCTCCTCAAAAACTTTGCCAGCTTCATGAGGGAAGGAAGGGATACCCAGTGCAAGCAGAGACTGCCTGGAGTAGAAAAAGGAGTCTGTGGAAACTTGCATCACTATTTTTTGGTTGCTGGCCCAACATCTGGCTTGGAATGATGAGGCTTTGCAGGATCAGTACTGGACTGCCTTAGCTGAGGACATCTTGGATGAGCTCGCCACCCTGCAGCAGCTGATTGAGCACTGCATGAGACCGGTTGCTTTAACAAACGTTGTTTGCTAGTTACTACTGATTACACAGCTGTGAAGCCTTGGCAGGCTCCGAGGACAGGACAATGGCATCTCTCATGACCAAGTTGGAAGGTTGCGGTGGGGTGAATGGCATCCCCAAGAGTAACTGATGGTGGGACATCCACAAGATGAGGGAGTCCTTCATGGAGTTTGGGACGAGGAGGTGGGTGTGCTGGTTGTTGCAGAGGGGGCTGAAGTTGCAAAGGAACCAATGTTACAGAGGTAGAGATTGGAAAAATGGGAGGTAGGTCACCGCAGTTGTTGCTGCCATCAGGCTGAGAAGACGCTGGATGCAAAAATTCGAGCAGGAATTCCTGTCAAGGAATTGGGTGATCATGGATCAGGGAGTCTGTCCTTGGTGAGGTGGAAGGTATGCTTTCCTGAAGGTGGAGTCTAGAGTTACACCTATGAAGCCCAAGGAGCAAGTCAGTTCTAGGTGGGATTTCTTGGGGTTGATGTTGATAGAAAAGAGAAAGTTAGATGAACATCTCAGTAGTGTTTGTTCCTGCAGGTCACCACCAGCAATCATTGAGATATGGATACGCCCTGACACTCTACATTCTGAGGAAGGAGACAACAACCAACATACACTTGGTGAAAAATCTGGGGGCTGTCGAAAGCTCAAACAGACGAACCCTGTACTGGCAGAGAGAGTCCCCAGTGGTGAAGCAGAGATATTGCCTGTGGTGAAGGCGAATGGGGATCTGTAAGTTGGCAACTTGAAAACCAACTGAGGCAAACCGATCTCCCTTGCCAAGGAGGGGAAGGATGGAGGCCAAGGCATAGTTTTTGCCTGAGATGATAACTGTTCTATGGCCCCTTTGTGTAGAATTTTGTTGTTTTCTTTCAGTAGAATAGGGCTTGGGGTGTAGAATGAAAAACACTGGTAGGAGGAGTATTTAAGTATTCGATGGCATAGTCCAGGTGGATGACAGTAAGAACCCAGGTATCCAAAGTGATAGCTTACCAGGTGGAATAGTGGCAGGCAAGGTCTGGGGCCCTGGATGGTATGTGAGCAGAGAAGACAAAAAGATGGAAGTGGTGGTCACCCACCAGGGGGGTCAAAACCAAGACATGGTGATAGAGGTGGTGTTCTTAGTGGATTTTTGTCATTTTTTAAAGGAGCGATGAGATGAAGAGAGAGGTATGGAAGACTGTGAAGACTGATGATGAGATGATGATGATTAAGAGTGGAAGGAGGATGAGGTGGTGCGTTTCCAGGAGGACCAAAGCCCATTTTCCTTGTCGTCTGTAAAGGCTCTGGTCTGTGACTAAGTCTTTGCAGGATTCTGCCTGCAAGGATCCTGGCTCCGATCCTGTTCTTTGCAGAATCCTGCCCAGTACCTCAGACCCAGCTGGTTGCTCAGATGCAGGACAGCTAGAGCAGGGAGCAACCAGCTATATAAGGGTCTCCAGTGTTGCCTGTAGCGCCTCCTAACTCTCCAGTGTTCCTGACCCTGCTGACAGCTAACTCCTGGATTTGGACCTCAGCCTGTTTTCTGGACCTGCCTCTCACCTCTGGTCCTGTGGACTCTTGTTACTTAGTAGGCTTCTACTGCCTTGAACCCTTGCTGCGGTCTGACCTTCTGCCTGTCTCTTGGACCTGCCTCTGGCCCTGTGGACTCTTGCTACCTGGAGGACTGCTGCCTTGGACTCTTGTTGTGCCCTGACCCTCGGCTTCCTGATGTAGTGTCTGTCCCTAGGCCCAGCCCCAGTGCCTGTACCAGTCGGCGCTTGCTGCGCATGCCTTGAACGCTGATACTGTCAGCCTGGCCTTCATGAGGTGGTCCACTGCATCATCAGTGATGGAATGGAAGAGACTCTGGCCATCAAAGGGGAGGTCCTTGATATGCTTCCAAGTGTCTTCCATCAATCCTGCCAAGCGGAGCCATGCATACCAGTGCAGGGCAACCGCACTTGTCATAACCCTGGCCGTGCATGCAAAAGAAGGGTGGGAAGACTGGATCTGCTGGGTGGACACAGTTACAGATTCACTGTAGTACTGCAGAGTCGTGAATCTCTGTCTGGCAAAAAGGGGAGAAAGGGTAGTGTTTTGTCTCAAATGAAGCACTGGTAAGCGACAAAACAGACTTGAACATTGGACACCCTCACAATCAGAGAGGCTGCCAAGTAGAAATGTTGGCCAAAGATGACAAGGCGACATCCCTCTCTGTTGGGCAGGGTGATGTGGACTTTCTTCTCCCTTTTTGTCTGAGATGCCTCAATGATTATGGAATTGAGGGTAGGATGACTGAAGACACAGTTCACATCAGTATGTTGAGTCCGGTATAGGTGTTCAAGTCGGCGAGGAGTAGATTGAAGAGAGATAGGTTGAGCCTAAGGTGCTTCATTACCTCCTGGAGAGCAGGGAGGAATGGGATGGGTGTGGCAGCAGGAGTATGCTGGTGTCAACATACTGGAAGATTGGACCCTGAACAGGTGGAGGGGGACCAAAGACATCTAGGCCAATGGTCTTTGCCATCCGAACAAGGATGTCCAAGAACTGTTTGGTGTCCTCTGGTGCTGAATCTGGGAACGGCTCACCAAAGGCCACTGAAAAGGTGGTTGAGCATAGGTCAGATTGCCGTGAGCCTGGAGGTGGTACCAGTGTAAATGCCAGTATCAAGACAGCCAAGATAGGGGCTGATGTCGAGATAGTATTGCCATTGCCAAAGCTGTAGCTGGTACTGAAGCATGAGAAGAGGCTGGTGGCAGTCTTGATATCGTAGACATCACTCTCAGAGGAGGAGAGATTGTCCTGGAATTGTGAGGTCAATTCCGATGTCCTGGTATCAGTGTCAGTACCAAGGAAGCTTCCAATATCAGTGACCAACACCGAGGACAATCACCATGTCACGACTGAGACTGTGAATGAGATCTGGAGCGACAGTGGTGTGGATGAGTTCAAGGAAGGGACGGCAATCAGGATTGAGAATGTGACTAAGACTAGTACTGCAGGACAAGACCAACAGCAGACATCAGGATGATATCTATCACAATAGGCTGATGAATAAGCATAGTACGGGCAATGAAGGTTCTCTCCAGACATGCTCTTACTCATATTGGTTGATATAGGAAGCCAATGAGAATGGGGATTCTTCCTGAGGACTTGCAGGTGGATAACCAGCATGATGATACTGGCTCAGCCAGAAGCTCCGAAACTGCTAACTGTTCAGCAGACAAAATGAAACTGAGAGGGAGGTAGCTTGGCAGGCTTGAGCATGCTCAGTATGCTTGGGAGGGGGAGCGGTTCCCGCCAAGCTACTCTGTTCTAGAAGTTCCGAAATCTACTACTGCATAGCTGCAAAGACCCACTTGTGTGAGGCACAACGACCATGAAGAAGAAGCGCTGCTGTACTAGTTTTGACTGCTGTCTAGTCTGGGTCCCATCTGGAAGAGTGATCTGTTAGAATACAGTACCAGGTGCAAGGAGAAAGGGAAGGAGATGGGAACTGTACAAATAAGAAAAAAAAGCATGTGCCATTGACTGAATGTTAAGGCCTAGGATGGCTTTTACTGTCATGAAGACTCAGAGTCTTCCTCTGCAACCTTAAGTGTGAGGCAAATGCCTACCACAGACCTCTACGGAAAGTATCTACAATGGTAAATGCCAATGTTACCTTCTCCAGAATGTCCTAGTGGCTGGATGGCAGTACGTGTGAAAGGGATCTAGGAGTCTTAATAGACCACAAGCTGAACATGAGTCAGCAGTGTGATGCGGCAGCCAAGAAAGCCAACGCAATTCTCGGCTGCATCAATAGGAGTATGGTGTCTAGATCGAGGGAGGTACTGGTACCACTCTACTCTGCTTTGGTTAGACCTCATCTTGAATACTGTGTCCAGTTCTGGGCACCCCAATTCAAGAAGGACATGGTCAAGCTGGAGCAGGTCCAGAGGAGGGCGACCAAAATGGTGAAGGGCCTGGAAGCCAAGCCCTATGAGGACAGACTTAGAGAGCTGGGTATGTTCAGTCTGCAGAAGAGAAGGTTAAGAGGGGACATGATAGCTATGTTTAAATATTTGAAGGGATGCCATGTAGAGGAGGGAGAGGGCATGTTTTCTGCCGCTACAGAGACCAGGACAAGGAGCAATGGATTCTAGCTGCAGGAAAGGAGATTCCACCTGAACCTCAGGAAGAACTTCCTGACAGTCAGGGCTGTCCGGCAGTGGAATATGCTGCCTCGGAGTGTAGTGGAGTCTCCTTCCTTGGAGGTTTTTAAGCAGAGGCTGGATGGCCATCTGTCGGGAGTGCTTTGAGGGTGTTCCTGCATGGCAGGGGGTTGGACTGGATGGCCCGTGTGGTCTCTTCCAACTCTACATTTCTATGATTCTATGATTCTAGTGGGAAGTATCCTGGACAAGAGAAGCCGTTTCCTACTAAGGTAGGATCCATGGCTGAATATGTGTCTATCACAGATGGCTGAACCCGTCTGCCAAATGGTGCCTCCAAAGGAGCACAGAGCTCTATTCTGTAGCATCTAGTGCATGTGCTGGAACAAACTGTTGTTGTAATTCTACAAACCTTTGAAAGAGGAACATTAGTGAAATAAGCCACAAAGGTGACTGCTGCCCTGGTGAAATGAAATGTATATCCAATAGTGGCATCTAGAGAATCCCATATTTTGCAGGAGTAGGAGGAACTAGAGCAGAAGGCAGAAAGGACCAACTCTTGGAACCTTGGAAGTACTGTTTACTGTTGGTATAAAGGACTGCAGCTCTGGGAGGCTGAACACTTCCAAAGTTTAATGTGACATCACAAAATCACAGCCCTAAGGGAACTGGGACTAACTGTAACTAAATTTTAACCTTTTCTGATGACCAGCTAAAAGGTATGGATTCCTAATTATTGAGCCAGATACATATTCTTAATTAAATTGTCAACATTATATTAACAATGTTTTAAATTCAACAGGCAATTTATTTACTTTTCACAGCTTGCCTTCCATTCTCTGACTATCTGCAAAATTCTTAAAGTCCTTGAATTAACAGAATTCAAATTTTGGTCACCTTCTGAGAGATTATCAGCCTTGAAGAAATGCCAGTATACTTTTTGTTAACTAACCAATTCATGTTGCATCAAAATAACTTAAAGACAGAGATAAGGGAAGACTTACTTCATACTAATGTTCTCCTCATAATGATTTTCTTTAATTTCCTTTATATTAGTAGTTTTTTTCAATGAGGCACTAGAATGAAACACAATCATTTGACAAAACCTTAGTCAAAAGAAAATAGTGGTTGGGATACAAATGACAACATGTAGAAAGCTGTACACAACAGCTGATGCTTTCTTGATATTATTTAAAATCCTACTTTGCTCCACAGTGTCATTGTATTTCTGATATCTACATATGGCAGTGAAAACTGGACAGTGAAGAAAGCTGACAGGAAGAGAATTAACTCATTTGAAATGTCATGCTGAAGGAGAGTTCTGCAGATACCACGAATAGCCAAGACCACCACTAAAATAAATGTGTGCAAGAGCAAATCAAGCCACAACTGTTGCTAGAAGCCAAGGTGATTACACTGAGACTGCCCTACTTTGGACATATATCATGAGAAGACACAACTCATTAGAAAAAAACAGTATTTCTTGGTACGATGGCATCAGCGGGCAATGAGAAAGACCATATTAAATGTGGATTGACACAACTGTGGAAGCCATGGCCTTGAGCTTTCAAGATCTGAGCAGGGCTGCTGAAAATAGCATGACTTAGAGGTCTCTTATTCGCTTTGTCACTGTAAGTCAAAGTCTACTCAATGGCAATTCATAACAGCTTCTTCCCCAGAACGGGCACTCAGAGCACTTTACAAAATTCAAAGAAAAAAAAAGAGAAGGACAGAGAGAAAGGACTGTGTTTAAACAATGCAGCCTCCCTAGGAAGGGAGGATTTGGTAAAATCCTTAAGGTTGCAGTTCCTGTGCTCCCAAGAAAAGCCCAGTCAAAGACAGCTTTGAAAACAGCACAGCATGTAAAATTAGCCTTGCCCCAGCACTGGTGGCAGCCTCTGCTCCTCTTACAGAGGATTGCTGGGATCTAAATCTCAGAAGGAACAATGAACAAGTACATCTAAAATATAAGCAAGATATTTCATAAGAAAATTAAATTAATCAACCAGGAATAAAGTGTACATAACAAGCATATAGAAAATTTGAATAAAAATGTTATATTCACAAATACTTAAATGAAATGTAAGTTCAAGTGTTTTTCTGAGAAGAAGTAAAAAGGTAACCAAATCAAATTGAAACAGATTGATTTTACTCTTTGAAACCCATCAGCAATTTCATAATTATGGTGTTAGTTTAATGAAATAAGTTCAGTCTCTTGCCTATGCAAAAAATAGGAACAAAAGATATAAAATACCTGTCTGGCTGCAAATCTGTTATGGAAACTGTTACACCTTGTTCCAGGAGAGGAATAGCCAACACTACAGCCTAAGAGAGTAAACAAAGATATTCCAAAATGTATTCTTCATCACTTAATAAGCAGATATTTTTTATGCTTCTAAGCGAAACTACTTCCTTATAGGACCTGACCAGAAAACAAGATACACTTTGTACTACTCTGAAACACAGTATAATGCGGAACATCTAGCACTGATGTTGTTTCCCTTTGTACTGCATTGTTACTTCATTCCTCTTTCGTAGCATCAGTAGCAAATCTCAAAGCCATGTGATTCACCAAGGAAAAGCTGTGAAGTTGTTTTGTGCAAATTATAAGACAACTGTATAGAATTTCCACCATCACTGAAACAGACACAAAAACAGCTATATAGCCACAATAATTCTGTACGTGCCCATCTTTTGTATTTTTTTTACGATGGGCTGATTCTATAGTAACCAATACAATCAGAATTCAAAATGACCTTAAAGATTAGAGAGCTGGGTCAAAACTAACGAAATGAATTTCAACAGGAAGTGTAAGATACTACGCTTGTGCAGAAAAAATGAAATGCACAGATATAAGATGAGTGACACCTGGCCTGACTAAAGTACATGTGGAAGGGATCTAGGAACATGAACTAAACTGAAACTGAGTCAGCGGTGTGATGCAGCCGCTAAAAAAAGCCAATGAGATTCTGAGTTGCTTTGGTCAGACCCCACCTGGAACACTACGCTGAGTTCTGGGCACCACAGTTCAGGAAGGATATGGACAAGCTGGAACATGTCCAAAGGAGGGCGACCAAAATGACAGAAGGCCTGGAAACCATGCCTTATGAGAAGTGGCCTAGGGAGCTGGATATGTTTAGCACAGAGCCTATTTTCTGCTGCTCCAGAGACTAGGACACAGAACAATGACTTCAAACTTCAGGAAAAGAGGTTACATCTAAACATTAGGAAAAACTCCCTGATGGTATGGTAAAAGCAGTAGACAGTAGAATACACTGCCTTGGAGTGTAGTGGAGCCGTCTTCTTCAGAAGTTTTTAAACAGAGACTGGATGGCCATCTGTTGGAAATGCTTTGATGATGTATTCCTGTGTGGCAAGGTGATTGGACCTGATGACCTTTGTGGTCTCTTCCAGATCTATGATTCCATGATGTGCACACACAAATCATAAAAACATAATTTAAAAATAGACAAGTACTGTTGCATGGGGATGGATCTTGCTTTTTTTGGGTATATTTTTAAAAGAGGTACATGACAATAGAAGTACATAACATAAGCAGAACAAATTACATCAGCCTATTCCTACATAAGGCCCATTTATACATAAGGTCCATTTATAGTTGAGTTTACTCCCAAGAACACCTAAGATCATACTCTCAGAGACTTTGAAAATAGCTCTAGATATTTGAGTGAAGGAAGAGGATAAGTTGAAAGGTAAACATAGGTGCTCCTACACTACCCAACTGGGGCCAACAAAAGTCACATATATACTCTGTACAGTAATGCTCACAGAACTATTGGAAGGTAGTTTCAACAATGCTGAGGTACTACTGTAATAGTTTCAAAAATGTGCAACCATGGGAGGGCAGGGGAAAAACAGAGTAGGTAATGGCAATTCCACAATACATACAAGTCTCTGCAAAGTTATCACCTGTATGTGGTCTGAGAATGTTATGCATGTCAGTACACTGACTGTACACTAAAGCTATGCACAGCTGATTACTTCTCAACAGACCTGCACATAGTTTACAACTGGCATTACCCATAAAACACAAACTATGGTTTTGATGCCTTGATTATAATCTTTGCTCAATGTACTTTTCTGGGATTATAGGCAGAAATAAGACAAGTATATGCAAGCAGAGTATTTGCTGAAACATTCATTATTCAACATGATATTGTGCCAAACACAAAAACCCCCAAATGGTGGTATGAGTAAGAAACAAAGGCCTAAATCCAGCTGTTACTTCCAATTAGAGGAGACTGACTGTATGATAACACAAAACACAACAGAAACCCCACAGATTCATGGGTCTAATTTCACTTGTATTTGCAATTGGATTTAGATCTGAATAACTGATAATTTCTGCTTATCTGAGACAAACCACTGATGCTGTAAAGATATGAAAATGTTTAAGTTTCAATAATTTGAAAGAATCTTATGTTCAATATTCCAAGATTCACTTACCCTATTTTGTGAAGCAGGTTCCGGTAGAATCTCATGTGCTGTCTTCTCAAAGTCATCAGAAGCAGCATGACCTAAAGGAAATACACAACTAAAGCACAAAAATTCTCAGTAACATTCTTACACACTAAGTATTTATGATTTCAAATAATAATTCACATAAGACAGGGACCTGGATATATTATCCTTCCTGCAGGACGGGCTTGAGGGAATGCAAATATTGTAAAGATCCCATATAAACAATACATTTAATGTTCATGTCCCAATACAACTGTTGGCTAAAACACATGAATCACAAGGTCAGGAAATAAGAAACTGTTTTAGGTGCTCTCATAAAGTACACTTGATGCTTTTGTTTTCAACAGCAGATACCTGTACCATATTAGTTTATGCTGCAGACAGAATAGTTTGAAAAGGAGTTTGCTGAACAAGATTGAAGAACTGCTGTTCAAAACACAAATGCACTGCTTACAAATCCTGAAACTCCTTCGGATTGGAACTAGCCACATGGTATTAAAATCTTAATTACCAGTAAGTCCGTCTCTTACCTCCTGCCCCAAATAAACTACTAAAAGCACTTACTAAATTTGGTAGATTACACTGGATGTTTACTGTCTAACAATATCAGTGTCATATACCAACATATCTATTTTGCATTTTCTCCACTACATAGGTATGGTGTAATTGTGTTCATACATAATGCTAAGCAACAGTTTTGTACTGCAGGAATGATGAACCAAAGGAAGCATTCTGCATTTCTCTGTGTGTATTAGGACCTTGGAACACAGTTTAGTGATAAACAGTAGTGACCAATAACCCAAAAGCAATGTTATGCTTGCTTATACAGCAGGACTGCAAACCAGGACCTGAACAACAGGTAAGCATCCCCTTCCACTGTCTGCTATTCCTCATCTACTACCCTTTTACTTCAGAAACAGATTTGCCATACTCACACATTTTAAAAGCTTTGGATTCTTTCACATGCAGCAACGTTGGCCATAAAACACATGCAGGATTGATCTCTGCTGAGGCTGAGACAGACTTGAGATTTAACATTTTTTTATTTTGGTCCTCCACAATACTAAACATTTTCTCATTCATATCATAACAAGCAAAGTTCTTTGCAACAAGATCATCATTGACACACATCTGTAGAGTAAGCAGATTCCATGCATTTGAAAAGTTAGCATAAAGGAGAGAAATGAAACGTTATTACTAATGGCAATACAACATGCAATATGATACCGTGTAGAATACCAACATGTGAAATCAAAATAAAGAAGCTGCACCAGCATTTAAAATGACCTGCCATATGCTGAAGAATCCCCACTACTGGAAGCAATATAAAAGCACACCACCCAATTCAATCTTACTATAATAGAAACTCTCTAATTTTAGCAACTACTCTATACAGGAGCTCAGAAAGAAAAAACACTTTGAAACATCTTCCACATGGTATTTCTAATAGGTCCTTAGTTGTCACTATACATTATTGCAATGGACTTTTTTTATTTTTTATTTTTTTTAATTTTTTAAAATATTTTTCTTGGGATAAATTAGACACAGAAGGATGTCAATAGTAAACTGCTGGAGCAATGTAAAATGTGCATACTCGCAGTACTTGGACCAGCAATATTACAGAGCAAGATTGGCATTAATTGAATTATAACATGAAAGCAAAAGCACTAAGGAAAATTGAATTTCAATGAATGAATTCCAGTGAATTTCAACATTCTATCAGGAAAAAACAGTTCTGTTTTCAGTTATCTTTCAGTTAGAGACAGAGCTAAGTTATTTTTGGGGGCTACAGCTCCCTGAATCCCGCAGTCACTATAGTCACTGGCCATGGTGGCTGTAGGATTCTGGAAACTGTAATCCCAAAAAAAAGAAATTTTCCCCAACTCCACTGAGACAGGGACGTATCAATCTATTCACGATTTAGAAAATTAGTTCTGTGTAACAGAGGCCACTTGGGAGGGCAGTTCCCTGCAGCACCTACTCCACTCTTAACAGCAAACATTTACCTCTGTTAAAACCTAAAGGAACTTCCCCAAGACAGAAGATGTATAGCATGATGGCTCTTTGTCAAGGTATAAACATGGACAGCTTGGAGCTATACACTTAAATCTCAATTCATCTAAAAATGCTGCTTGAATTTGTAACCAACTAGTTCCTCTTTGCAAGGGCACCAATCCTCTAATTCTATACCACGCAGCTACACCAAGAAGCTTTGTTTCTCTACATGTTGTTACTCTGATTTCTGGGGTCCCTTGGGGATACCTCAATGTGCTCCAAATAATGGGGAATGGGAATTAGCCAGAACACAAGCTGTAGCACAACAAGAGGCAGGGTAACCTAGAGAGATCTTTAAACCCAAATTTTACGGGGTCAGGCCAAGCCAAAAACCAAGCAAAATTGTCTAATAAAATGATTTTATTGAGCGGAATTCCCTCATGCACGCACACAAGATACACACAATCACACAAGAGCTAGCTGAAAGAGAAAGGGAAGAAAAATTAGAGAGGCTGAGGGATTTGGGGGGATTTATAATTACCAGTCCAGAAGAGCAGTGAAGAGTAGAAATGTATTTTGGCTTAGGTAGGACCTAAGGGCAGTTCTCATTCAGGAGCCAGACGGACAGAGTGACCGGCAGATCTTCGAGAGACTGCACTGGGCCTCCTCAAATCAGGGATATTTATACCCTCAAAATGGCTTGTGGTTGTGAAGGTTCCAGATGCAAGACAAAGGGAACCTGTTGTGGACGATGAGTCTTTCGCCTGTTGATGGACTTAGTGCTTTGATTGACAAAGACATGATGAATGTTGTAATAGCTGTCTATTGTGGGTGCTGTGAGGACAGACGAAAGAATCCAGGTGTACAAGGGATGGATATCTGTCAATCAGTGTCCTGGTGGGCTCCTCACAGTTGGATTCCTTGGAAAATTCCAGCTTCTATTTAAGCCTATTATCCACAGGAATGGCGTGTATTTGCCTGACAAATGACTCAGTCTTACCTGGAGGAATTTTGGAGTTGACCTATGCTTCTCACATTTACAGTCAAATTCTTTCCCTCGCTCAGTTTGACCTCTCTGTCATCTTTCAGGCTTGAATTTGATATCAGAGCCAATAAAATGTGTTGCCAATTACATATGATGCCAATTAGGTATGGTGCCCATCCAAACCATACTGATATTGGGGACCCCCAAAGTGGGGCCTTATAATGTGTTTGTATGTCTCTTCCTGTGGAGTATGAACCCTAGATTTATTCTATATCTCCTATTCACAACTCTATGGGATCTACTTTTTTTTTTTAATGTGGAGAACTGAACTTTACCTCCACATGCTTGCGACACTGTAGGTATTTTTCTCTTAGCTCAGCTTTACCAGCAAAAGTAGAGAGAACAATGTTTGTTGGGTCACAGGAAACAACCCTATAACAGTAACAGAAGCAGGGCGGTGTTGTTACTGTCACAGACAAGTAGAGGCCAAGCCCATTTTCAAAGTGAATGGGGAAGAGTCTTGAGCAAACAAATCACAATTGCTCACCATCATACACATCTTGAGCTACAGTAAATAACACAGCCAAGGCAAAGCCCCTTCTGAACAAATCTTGCCAAGAAAATCCCATGATAGGGTTGCCATAAGCTGGAAACTACTTGAAGGAACAAAGCAACAAGAAAACTGTTTAGAAAATATTGTAATGTAGGTTACACTAACAACTGTATGAAAACTCCAACTACAGGAAAGACTGCTGCAGTGACACAGCACTATTCTAAGTTAATAGAGAGGAACAGATGCTACCTTTCACTACAACAAATCGTACTGTTGTTGTTTTCTTCTAGTTAATTCTGACTCCTGGCAATCCTAAGACAAACGTATCATGGGTTTTCTTGACAAGATACATTCAGAGGAGGTTTGCCACTGCTCTTCTCTCAGGCTGAGAGAATGTGACTTGCCCAAGGTCACCTAGAGGGTTTCCATGGCCAAGAGAGGACTGAACCCTGGTCTCCAGAGTCCCAGTACAACACTCAAATGCTATACCACACTGGCTCTCAGGGCAAATGGTATACTCAGTTTTAAATACTCTATGAAAACATATTTGTGTCACCTGGTTTACCTTTTCATCCTTTATTGTGACATAAAGATAGACATCATAAGTGTCATCTTCAACAGCACATAACTTGGCCTCCACTTGGGTAGCTGCTGTAATAACAGAAGCATAAGCATTAATGATCTATTTCTGTTGTTCCCTCAAATGTCATTGTTTCTCAATTATGTCTGAGATGATGTGTTTATTCTATTCTTGTTCTATGTATTATAGATATTTTCTTCCATACATATTCTTCTATATTTATTCTATGATGTATTTATTCTGCTTCTATTCTTCTCCCCATACTGGGTCAAAGCAGTTCACAACGTGCTTTAAAAAGAGGCACAGCTGGATCCTTCCAGTTAGGACAACACTAATGGCAGCGGTCTAATCGGGGCACTCCAATGACTGTAGCAACTGTAGACCCCACCACGACGGTGAGGCAGGCTGGGGAAACTACCCAACAGCCTTTTGAGGATGCCCAGGACATAGGGGTACCCATAGCCTCCAGGAATTTGCTGCAGTACTGCGCTAAGCAATCCAGTCACCTGGGAGGGCAAGTGGACAACAGTGGCTGCCGTCACTTGGTAAGCAAAGGGAGAAAAGGCTTCTTTACTCCCAGTCACGATCTTAGCTACTTTGCCTCTTGAAGAAGTAGGCTGTTAAGTGAATAGATTTAAAATCAAGAAGCCTACCTCAACTGCACAGGAATCACCCTCAAACTAAAGTGTGTGAGGGGACAATGTACTTTTTATTTTGTTTGTAAAAAGTAAGAAATTAAGTTCCTCCAGGAAGAGTTGGCATGTTTATGACTGATATAGGGGAGGATAGAAGAGGGAGGACTGAGTGCAACTGTATTTGATTTATTCTCCCTTTCAATAAAACTGGATGATTACTGTTGAATAATGTCATATATTTATTAACCTGCACCCCCCCGTCCCCTTTTCCAATTATTGGAATTGTTCTCAAATAATTGTAAAATTAGGTATGTAAAATTAGATAAAAAGATAAGAGGTATAAAAATTAGGAATGAGGAGTTTAAGCTGAAAGCCTTCACTAATGATGTAGTCATCACATAAAAAGATCTTTTAAATGGAACTGAATACTTGATGGAAAAATTAAAACGACTTGGTAGATTGGCTAGTTTTAAAATTAACGTGGATACAACTAAAATTATGACAGAATATGAACAGCTTAGAAAAAATAGAAGTGGCTAAAATGACCGGTTTTGGGAGGAGGTAAAAAAATAAGGAAATAATTTGACTACTAAACATGAGCAATTATTTGAGAACAATTATACGAAGATTTGGACTAATATAAAGCATGATTTGAAAATACGGCAGACTTGGAATTTATCTCCCATGGGTAAAATCTTGGTAATGAAAATGACAGTTCTGAGGTTGATGTTTCTGTTCCTGACACATTTTTTCTATTACACTGCTTATGTCATGGCAGAAAGAATTGATTAAGTTTATACAGTCAGGCAAAAAGCTGAGAATCAAGTGGAAATCACTGACAGATTCTAAAGAGAGAGGAGGACTAGAGTTACCATATCTAAAATATCCTGTATTGTTTAGATAAAAAAATGGATAATGTTGGAAAATAAAAGATTGTTTGAATTAGATGACTATGAACTTAGAATTCGATGGCATAGCTAGTTGTGGTAGGGGAAAGAAAAGGTGAACGCTGAATTTAATTGTCATGCAGTCTGAAACAAACTCTTAAGTTTGCCTAAGCCTAAGACAATCTAATTACCTTAAGCAAACTGCAAATAAATGTGTTAACTCCAAATTAAGCCAATCAGAAGTACAAGCCAGTATATTGCATCAGTTGTTGTTCCAGCAAGGCTAAAGATTTTTATCGTGTAGGTATGTAAATCAAATTACTTGCAACTTTTCTGCAATGTTATGTGTAGCTTCTTGCAAGGATACTTAGGGGAAAAGTTCCATACAAGAAAGCACATTCTTAAGATTTAACAGTCTATTTTTATCCAGCAATGTGTATTTCGCCAGTTGTATATATAAGCAGAAAAGCATGTCCCTTTTCATAAACAACCCTGAATTCTCAGTTGATTCATTTCAACAAGGCCCCACTGGAAAAATATTGCAAAGGGAAGAATCATACACATCTCCTTATGTTTTTTTAGATTGCAAGTTCCAACAGTCCTAGCCACATCCAATAGTAAGAAATGCTTGAGAACTGCAGCCCAACAACACCTGGAAGGCCACATAGTTCCCATGCTTAGTCTGTGGTATGTGGGCCATTACAATGCTGTTGATTCCAGAGTTTTTCAGAAAATTTAGAACTGAAATTCTTGGAGAGGACAGGGCTAAATTTGGTCCTCCAGTTATTCTGCAGTACTACTCTCAATCATACTGGCTGGGGGTTTAGCTGGCTAAAGTCTCGAAGGTAAATCTTCCCTGGGAATCAAAACCTTTCCCACCTCTGTTCCAGGGGCTCCACTTTCCATGCTACTGCCTGGCACCAAGCAGTTTAGTGTGACATAGCAGCAATGGCAATCAGACAATTGTGGCACCTCAGCTTGCCGAGAGCCACTGTCATTTTCAAATAGATTTGTCACTTGCAGCTGACTATACTCACAACCAGGTACATCTATAATCTCTGCTTCTGGCTATCATATGGGTCTCCTAATCTAAGCTGCCACATGGATTATTTTATACCTATTCATATACCTATGATACAATACGTTCTTCTGTGTATTTTATTACCATTCAAGAGGTTTTGGAAATACTGGATAGCAGCCATATCCCATTTGAAAGCAGGGCTACAAAAAAAGCACATAATTATTTTACTATAGCATTGTTACAACATATGAAAATATTTTCTACATTTATTAAGCATTTTTCACTTCATTGTTTTACAGATTATAAAAAATCAGAAAGATAAAACCGTCTATTCCAGCATATAAAAACGGCAAGTTTTTATTCTGCCAGATATGACACAATTCAACAGAAAGGAAAAAGATTCTTCTCGTAGTCGTAGGCAGTGTCACTCAAAAATACAATTCTCTAATTTATCCTCCAGAAGCCATAACACTGAAGAATAATTTCTCACAAACCATACTTACACCATCTCTGCAGTGTCTTTGTAATAGTCGAAACGTAATGTTACTGGTTTTGTATGGTATAATCTAAACATTTTTGCTCTGTAGGGCAATCTCATAAATGATTCTAAAGCAACACAAATCCTGAAAACAAAGAGATTGCAGAACACAGAATTACTACATTTCACTCAAAACATGCGTAGAAGTAAAACAGGCAGAATATAAACCCTACCTATGAACATGATTTTGCCTTGTCCTTCACAGCCCTTTGACAGAGACTATTATTATCCCCATGCCGTAAATTGTAAGATGCACTAAATCAGCAACTTGTCTAAGATTATCCAGCAAGTCTTCAGAAAAAGTTTGCATTTGTAGTTTCCAACTGTATATAAATCAGTTCATCAGTGGGATAATACCGGCTTAATGACACATGCAATAGAACACCGAGGTATTCTTATTTATAATATTTTTTCAGATCCCTATAGATACATTATACACAACATTTGCTTTCTGATTTTACTTAGTATAATCACATACTCCTCTGTTTTCACAAGAATACTCTTGGCATAGTCCACAAGGAAACATTCTGCGAGGTAATAATCTGTACATGAAATGATTGATTTAACAACAGCTCTGCACCAGGATTTCTGCTCTTGACAATAAGCAGCACAGACCTGAAAAAGAAACACATGATGTGTGCATTTTAAATTTTATATATAGATATACCTCAGTTAAGAAGCTGATGTGTTCTGGGCAGAAATAACATCAAATAGGGTTAGGTTCCTACATCCTTCCAAAGAGCAGTTGAACATGATCCAGCAACCTTTTTATTCAAAACTAATTGTATGCACATGTGTAAACTAACAATATGCATCAGATCACACAAACCATGTGTAAGTAAACACAAATATTTAAACTCTTCTAGTGACCACTTGAAAGCTTCTTCAAAAAATGCACCCAGGGATGATTTTTTTTTCTTTTACCAGTCTCTACTTTTCTTATTTCTATTTTTGATTACTAAAGTTATAGTTCTATGCTTCCTTAACATGTTGTGGGGTAACTAGTGAAGCAGGCTTATGTGCTTTCCCCTCCTCTGTTTTGCTGTTCACACATGCTCCTTAAGGGATTATGAAGGCAGTTACCTCCTACTGCTTGTTGTAGGTAGGCACACATGGCTACAGTAGGATTGTCTATAGTAGATTCCTGCTCTTTCCCAGCTCAAGCTTTTATTGCATTGTTTACCACAGAGAAGCTACTTGAACCTGACACCAAAAGTCCGTCTCTCCCATCCTCCTTCACTATCCTCCCAATTCTGATGCTGCTAGAACAACTTCCAGCTAAGCAGAGGACAATGAGGAAAAGGGAGAGGCAGTGGGCATAAAAAGACTTTGTAAAAGGGAGCTTCTTTTTCAGATGAGGTATGCCTGTAAATTCTATGAATGGTATCAACAAGTACATCACACTGGTATGCAGGTTGCTCTATAAAGCTGTCTTCCATCCTAGCAATACAACTACAGGCTACCACGGTTCTTCAATGGATATATAAATATTTGTGTATAAAATACTTCCATAGGCATTAAAACCCAATTACAAATACTGAATACTTCAGTCTTGTACCTAACCTTCTATGACTTCATATTTCCTGTTGAAACCTAATAGGCGAAATTCCATCTGAACAAAAAACAAAATACTAATATTCCACATTAATCTTCATTCCGTCCCTTCCTCAGCTTCATATCCATCAAAACAAATTAAATACAGAAAATTACCTGCCCCTCTTCTAATACTGATGGTTTGACTTCATCCATGCATCTGTAAGATTTGTTATAGAACTGATTCATATCAAACTGAAGCCTTTTATATTCCATTTCATTGTCTACAAAATTTCTGCCTCCTTTTATGCCGACCCAAAAGCAGCCTGGATTTTCAATCTAGTCAAAAAGCAAGCCATAATTAAAAATATATTAAAACACTGCAAGGTCATTAACAGCCATCATACATACTCTACACTGTGTCCGACAGATCCAGGCACTCCTCAAAAAGTCACAATACCTTCATTATAAGGACTTCAATCATTTTCTTCAAGCTTTGTACACGAGTCTGGAAATACAACAAATCAACATTTTATAAACCTGCTTCCACAAAATGAATCAACTTCTTAAAAATTTTACATTTCATAAAATAGACATAAAGGTTTTGAGTGTAATTTGGTAAAGTTATAAAAGAACTAAGCAACAGAATTACATCAGTGAATCCTAATTCTGTTGAAGGAATCATGAGTCTTCCAAGTCGGAATAAATGAGTAAACAAAAAGGCATATTTTTATGTCAAACTGGAAGAACAAACAGACTAACTACAATAAAGAATCAAATAAAGAAGAGCAAGGGTGCCCTCCTAACACACAGGTAGCAAGCACCACTAAACAGAATGGGGATGACTTCTGAGAAAACAGCGACAGGATTTTACTGAAAACCTGCTCTGCAGGAGGTACAAGAACCATCATTCCCAACTTGTGGAAAACTGCTTCTTAAATCAATAGTTATTCTGATCATAGGATCAGGTAACATCCTTCAGGTAGGAATATACTGGTATGCAACAGATGAGCAGCAAGAGGTCAAGACAGGAGGGCCAAATTATGAACTGATCAGGCATGGGAGGGCCTACCACACAAATGTCAGAATTTGGATTTTACATATTTGAGCAGTTTCCTCAAAAGAAGCCTTGAATTCTAAAAATATGACTGTTAGAAGCTCCTTAGAAGTCACTCACAAGCAAGGGTTAAAAGGACTGCAGCTTTATAATATATGCAACAAAGCCTTTTTTTTAAAGTTTCTTCTTGTTGTTACCCTGAAAATCTGGGGGTCCCAGAGGGACACCTCAATATGCTCCAAGTGATGGGGAAAATAAACTCAGTGGAGCACAAGCAACAGCGATGCGAGAGGCAGGGTAACCTAGCAAGATCTTTTACTCAAGTTTTACGGAGTCGGGCTCAGTCAGAAATCACACAAAAAAGTCCAATGAATGACTTTATTGAACAGTAATAGCTCGCACTAACGCAAACATGCACACACGCATCCAAGGGCTAAAAGAAATAAAGAGTAGATATAAGATAGAGGGATTGTTGAGGGATTTGTAGTCTGGGTGATACTGCACCTCTTCTGAAGTCCTTGGTCCGGGAAGCAGCGATCAAACAGCAGCTCAGCAAAGAGATGCTGAGATCGCGCAGTTATCGGGAGGGCGGACCGGTCAGTTGGTATGACCAGGAGGCATCATACTTCTTCTCCTTGCCTCGCCTCTTGCCTAACTAGCCCAAAAACAGGGACTATCTGTAGGAGAATTTTACTTTGAAGGCAAATCCAGGGAAAACAAACAGGGACAGAAAAGAAAAACAACTCCACACCTGGCATTTCTTGGAAGATAACAAGTTGTCATCCCAGTAACAGGATCTTCTTCCGCTTTGAGGCTGCAGTGTGAGTTTCTGGAGATCGATTATTGCTTCCAGCACCCAACCTTCCGGGAACACTTTTACTCCCTTCAAGTGGACTCCTTAAAGGTTAAGGACCTTTTGTCCACAATGGGTTATCACAACATGAGGTCTCCTGTGGCTACGTGACTGGGGATTTTACTAGCCTGACCTGGTTCGTTCGATTGTACAACCGTTATTGCCTATGTGTGCATTCGGGTGACCTCTCTGGTGGGTTAGAATACTTTTATATCAAAGTTGTAGACCCCAGGACAGGGTTTACGAAGGGGGCAACATCATTTCCAGAGAAAGTTGTCTGCATTCAAGTAAGAAGTCCACCATTGCATCTGAGATTCTACACAGGGCCATATACAACTGCAAGGCTTTCTGCGTCACACTCTCACAATAAACCGTGGTTAAAGATCAGTTTAATCAACCCATTCCAAGAGGCAAGCTTTCTTCCTTTTCTTTTCATTTTTTTCTTTTTAGCAAAAAAAAAAAGTTTGACATAGAGCATCTGGAGGACATTCTGTGGCTTCATTATGAGTATTCCTAATACTGTGTTTTGTTGGGAACAAACCTCCACATAGTAAATGCATACCTCAGTTGACAAAGCCTCTGACAAGGAAGGTTCTTTTTACAAAGTTTTTTTCTACCTTTGTCCAGCTTTTCCTCCTTATTGTCTGTTTAGCTGGATGATTTTAGCAGCATCAGCACTGGGAGAGTGATGAAGGAGGGATGGAGAAACACAAACTTTCAGCGTCAGGTTACAGCACTGTTCCTGTACAAAACAATGCAAAAAAGTGTGAGCCAGCAAAGAGTGGGATTTTACTCTACCTGATCCTACTGTAGCAGTGTTTGCATACCTGCCTGCCACAGGCAAGGCAAACAGCAGCTACCTCCAGAATTCCTTACGGAGCATGTGCAGATAGCAAACAGAGAGAAAGAGAAAGCCCATAAACCTCACAAGCTCCCCTGAAGCATGTTAAAAAATCATGGACCTATGAGTTTGATCATTAAAATCGAAATCATGAGAAAAGCAGAGACTGCTGAATGAAATGCATTCTGGAAGAAGCCTTCAGACAAAAAGGTCAAAATGTTTTTGTCCAGTTATGCAAAGTTTATCTGACTTGGCTGTTTCTTTCACGTGTTCATTTAGAACCAAAAAGTTTGCCAATATGTGTTGAACTGCTTGGCATTCTTTGTTGTTGTCGTTATTTTAAGAACCTATTCCAATTCTTTCCATGTTATTTCTGCCTCGGGTACCAAACTTTAAAGCAATAATGCCCAGGAACACATCTATCTCTTTAACCGAAGTGTACCTGCAATACTTCTTCTGTGATCTCATTAACAAAATGCACTGAAACAACCATGTGGAATCTGGGCTTTTATACACATTTGGATAAACTATCTCCATCTGTCCATGAAGTTCTCATACATAACATGATTTTGAATATCATCATCAAAAGCATTTGAGTCCAGTATGTATCATTTGCATAAGGGAATAAGAGAGTTACTGTTAGTCACTGTGTATATATTTTTAAAATAGCAGATTAAGTCAATTTAGCTCTCACTTCCCTTGAGTAAGATCTAATGAGATTATTACGTGGAGAGGGAAAATACTCATCCAACTGTTTCTCCTGTGTATACATTATTTTTGTTTTTTAAAATGGTTTAAAACTACACAGATTTTAACATAAGCCACTCTGTCCTTGGATATAGGGCATCGTGCTATAGCGGTTTCAGTGCTGGACTATGACTTTGGAGACCAGGGTTCGAGTCCCCGCTCCACCACAGTGACATTGGGTATGTCACACACTCTCAGCCCCAGAAAACCCCATGATAGGTTTGCCTTAGGATCATCATAAGTGAGTTGAAAGCACACAACAAATAACTATTTTAATAACTGCACTACTAGTAATAGGTTATAACGATTAACAGCCTGACCTAATAAAAGTGGTACCTACACCCAAACTTAACAGAAAAAAAAATAGATCTGTTGTAATCTTCTCTTACACAAAACCGAATGTTGCAGGTACCCTGGAGTGATCTCCTCTGCCTCTGTTCATCCAAAAGGAAGAGAGAACGCTTGGAAAAGAAACCTTCAGAAAATTAAATCCCCAGAACCCCACCTAGAACACTGTGGGACTTGTAGTCCCCGAAAGTTAATTTTTCCAAGCTCTGAGAAGGATAGCCTACAACATATCGACAGTTGCTGCGCTGCCGGTACTGGTTGGTTCCTCGTGGGTTTGGTTTTTGGGTTTTTCCCCCCTCATGCTTGCCAACAAAGTGGAATTACTTCTGTTCTAGAGAGTTTTCGTTACCTCTGAAAGCGAGGCTCCCCAGAACCCACAGACTCCCCTCCAGCGCCACCTCAAAACGACCCCGGCCCCGCCCTTATCTCGCTCTCAGCGCCTAAGGGCTCCGCAGCGCCTCGCAACGCGGCGCCTGCGCAGTGAGCACTTCCTGCCCCGTCCCCTAGTCTGCGGTAGCCCCTGCGCTTGAGTAAGCGGAGGCTTCTCGGGGCTGAAACGCGCCGTGTGGGCGGAGGGGCGTTGCTGGCCGTTCCTTTTTCTCGCGCCCCGGAAAGCGCGAAGGTGAGGGTTTCTTTCCCACTGGCGAAGGCGCCAGGGTGCTCTCGCCCCATTGTTCACTTTACTACAGAGCTGACAATTGCGCGAATGCATACGGTTGTGTCCTCCTCTTCTTGGGACAATGAAGAAGGGGATCACTTGGCGCCCCTCAAAGCCTAGACTCGTTTGCAGGCTGGGAAGCGATGCCCTCGCCTTCTTTTCCTAGTGGGGGGGGGTGACACCATGGCCATTTCCGCACTAGACTGCTATAGTGCTATTATTCCATTTTCAACATCCTAAGAAATCCTGGGGTTTGCAGTTTAGGGAGGGGCCCTTGAGGACTTTATGGCCCCTCCCTAAACTGCAAACCCCAGGATTGCATAGGATGTTGAAAGTGGAATAATAGCACTATAGCAGTCTTGTGCAGAAATGGCCCATGCCACAGCCTCCATTTCCTGGTAGAGAGGAGGGTGCTCTCGAATGAGAATGCTGTGCCTCAGTGATTTTTTTTTTGTGGGGGTCTACAAATTGTTAGCATTATAGAGCTTAAAACTTCAGTTGAGCTTCTAGAAGTACAGTTTAAGACTCCACAGAAAAGGGACAGCAGAGCGACCAGGGGAATGTGAACAGAGAGGTGGAACAATTCCTGGCGTGGACGTTTTTCAGTGTCTGCCATGCTAGAAACTGTAGAGCGCAAAGGAGAATTTCATTTGGGGTGGTGGAATTCTCATTTGGAGGGACGATACTCTCATTTTGTCCCAAGCTCTTTAGCTGCACTGTGGCGAACAGTTTTGCAATACCAATAAGTGCAGAATGGAAGAAGGGCCGCGCAAAATAAGGAAACTCCTTTTTTCATGGCAAAGCATATGGCAAGCACATACTGTATGTCTAATTAGACCAGGATTTTTTAAGGCAAATAGAACTTGACAACTTTTTAAAGGAGGGAAGTATGTTCTTTGGAGACAGAGGAATTAGGTTTTCTAACAAGTGAGGGGAAATTGGTGTTGGTGAGATTTTGCATCCATATCTTCCCGTATTAGAGTAATAGATGGAGATTATTTTTTCTTCAGTAAGTTTTTACATGTGAAATAGCCCTGGAAGACTCTTAGGCTGTTTCAGTTAAGTACTTTATTTCCTTAATGATTTCCGAAATACTCTAAAATGTGGGAGTGGAGTTGTGTTCTCATTTGTCCCTGTGTATGTCTCTAATCAGAGCCAGCATGGTGTAATGATTTGAGCATTGGACTACAGTCCTGGAGACCAGAGTTGGATTCTTGGCTCAGTCATGGAAATCCACTGAGTGACCTTGGGCACATCACACCTTAGGGTTGCTGTAAGTCAGAAATGAGTTAGAATCATGGAGTGGGAAGAGACCACAGGGGCCATCCAGTCCAACCCCCTGCTATGCAGGAGCATGCATCAAAAGCATTCCCAACAGATGGCCATCCAGCCTCTGCTTAAAAACCTCCAAAGAAGGAGACTCAACCACACTCCAAGGCAGCATATTCCACTGCCAGACAGCTCTGACCATCAGGAAGTTCTTCCTGAGGTTCAGGTGGAATCTCCTTTCCTGCAGCTTGAATCCATTGCTCCTTGTCCTAGTCTCTGGAGCAGCGGAAAACAAGCCCAGTCCCTCCCCAACATGACATCCCTTCAAATATTTAAACATGGCTATCATGACCCCTCTTAAACTTCTCTTCTGCACTAAACATACTGAGCTCCCTAAGCCGCTCCTCATAGGGCATGGCTTCCAGACCCTTCACCATTTTTGGTCGCCTTCCCTCTGGACACGCTCCAGCATGTCGATATCCTTCTTGAATTGAGGTGCCCAGAACTGGACACAGTATTCCAAATGAGGTCTAACCAATGCACTTGAAAGCACACAACAACAATGGTGACCCTAATTAGGGCCTAAATTGCCTAAGACCCTGTTTAAGCTAAGCATCGTTAGCCCAGGTTAGTACTTGGATGGGATACTATCAACAGATGCCAGTACTGTAGGCTATATTTCAAAGGAACAAACTGGCAAAACAACCTCTGAGAATTCCTTGCCTATAATGGAGTGCATCAAAGACTTTCAGAAGACTGCTTTATATGTAGATAGTAGCAAAACTTTTGATTGTGTAAATTAATAAAAAAAAAATATAGATCTCTCTTAAAGAAATGGGTATGTGACATACTCAGGCCAAGAGGCTATGGTCATGACAGAATACAGAGAAACGGAATAGTTTCCAATTGGCAAGGAGGTCAGGCAAGGCCGTGTGCTATCATCCTATATGTTTAATTTGTATGCTAAACATATAAGTAAAGCAGGACTAGACTCTGAGGAAGGAGGTGTGAAAAGTGCACAAAGAGATACCAATATTATAAAATATGCAGGTGTCACCATACTATTAGCAGAAAATAGCAAAGACTTGGAATGATTACTGAAGAAAGTCAAGGAAAAAAGTACAAAAGCAGGCTTAAACTTTAACATAAAGAAAACAAAAATAATGACCACTGATTATTTTAATAACTTTAGAGTAGATGATGAAGACATTGAAATGCTTAAAACATTTTCCATATCTGCACTCAGGTATTAATCAAGATAGAGAAGAAGTCAAGAAGTCAAAAAACTAGGACTTGGAGGGGTGGTTATGAAGGAACTAGGCGAGATCCTGTAAAGATACATCATTGAATGTCCTTGCCATCGTATTTCCAGTTTTTATGCACGGTTTTGAAAGGTGGACAGTGAAGAAAGCTGATAGGAAGAAATCAACTCCATATGAAATATGCTGGTGAAAAATTTTATGGATACTGTGGACTGCTAAAAAGACAAATAAAAAGACAAATAAATGGGTCCTAGAACAGATCAAGCCTGAACTTTCCCTAGAAACCAAGATGATTAAACTGAGATTGTCATAGTTAGGACATATCACTAGAAAAGACAATAATGCTTGGTAAGGTAGGTAGGAAAAGAGGAAGACTGCATTAGAGATTGATAGATTCAGTCAAGCCATGACTCTGAGTCTGCGAGAGCTGAGCAGGATTGTTGAGGACAGGGCGACTTAGAGATCTCTCATTCACAGGGCTGCCGTAAGTTGAGGTTACCTTACGGCAGTTAACAATACCAACAAGAAGAAAGCCCTGTGACATTCATATGAGTCAACAAGTGACTTGAAGGCGCACAATACATACATACATGTGTAATCAGTGGCAGAGCTTGAAGTGGGGGGAGAGGGTGGGGCTATGGTGGGAGGGGAGGGGCCATTGTGTGTGGGGTGTGGCCAGGGCCTGCGGGGGCATGGCTGTGGGCCGGGACACCCCAAAGAGATTGCTGTCGTGGGCGAACTACCTCCTCACCCCTCATCCCTACACAACTGTGTGTAATGGACTTTAAATATCATTTTACTTTTGAGACAGAACAAAAAAAACAATAATTGCAATAGACACAAACACAGAGAATTAAAAATGACTGGTATCTGTGAAATAACCATGTTCTGAGATACCCTGTCCAGAAATCTGAGCATTACTGAAGTATGTGAACAAGAAAATCTTTTATGTCACATTAAGTCAGGGATCTTAAATTTCAGGGATTTAACAAGCCTGTCCTATTATGTTACCCATTTTCTCAGATATATTTCTGCTCACGACTGGACAAAGTCCTGTGAGTTTCCAAATGAAAGCTTGTACAACATAATACCGTAGGAGGATCTTATATATTTCCGTTATTACTTCCTTGTTTTTGACATTTTTTATTTGTTTGTGTGAGAACTGCTCATAATTATCAAATAACTACAATTGTTACTGGCAAACTGGAGTAAGCAGTCACCATAATTCAGAAGACCATGACCTATTTGATTTGTCAGTCATTGGAATGGAAATTCTATCAGATGCAAAAACATCAGAAAAATGTGTAGTTTTGTTTACGCAAAAATAAATCTTGCTAGTGCTAGTGAGACTTACACCTAAGTAAATGTGTATGGAACCGCGGTGTTACCCTGATTTCTGGGGTCCCGTGAGAGACACCTCAGTGTGCTCAAAATAATGGGGAATGAAAATTAGCTAGAGCACAAGTTAGCAATGCGAAAGGCAGGGCAACGTAACGAGATCTTTTACCCAATGTTTACGGGGCCAGGCCGAGTCAGGACCAAGACACGAGAAAGCTCAAATTATGTTCTCTTATTTATGAAGTCACAGCAAACTTACGCACTCACTCAGTCACTCAAAATTAAGAAATACTGCACAATTGCGCAGTCATGCACACAGTCCTAAGAAAATAAAGAGAGGAGAATGGATAGGGGATTTTTAGGAGGATTTTTGGGGAAATACTACACCTGATCCTGTAGCCCGGTAGATGGAAAGAAGCTTGGGAGCATAGATTCTCAGCACGTGGAGGCTGAGGGGAGGCTCGTCAAACGGAGGGGCAACAAGTCGGGAGGCAAGTCACGAGCGATCCGATGAGACGCTCAAAATCAGGGGTTCTTATAGGGGAAAATGTGCCTGTAGGCTAGTCCGTTCCCGGGGAAAACCATGGGTTTTGGGCTGGAGACAAAGCCTCCGAAAGGTCAGTACTTTAGATGATTGAATTATGACGGCGTTGTCAATAGCGTAGACAGTATGCAAACGCGGAGTGCTTGGAGTTGGATATCCCACTCGTCAAGCTGCCTGCTCGGGGCAGGAGATCTTTTGTAAGCTGCGTGCATACATAATGTGATACTAAGAGGGTACTTGCCTGGAGGTCTCCTAAAGCTGCAGTCTGGCAATTACTGGCCTGCCTGGATTTTGTTTTGAATAGTTCAGCTATTTTCGGCCGCGCCTGTGTGCGTGCTTGTCCAGGGGCCTCGCAAGCACGTGGAGAGGAATGGGTAGTGAAGGCCAAATTCTTGATATCAAATGATATCTAATATACCTCAAGTTTGGACTAGAAACTACAGTAACAACGGACTTGCTGCTTATTCTTTGTCTCACTGTACTCAATTGAGTTTACTTCTTAGTTGTGTTAGGGCTGGAGCCTTTGGTCTCACTCAATGAACTTATGACTGAAAAGAAATGTATAGGATTGTGGAATTGCAGTGGATAAAAACTAGTTTGGCATTTACTAGAGTTAACTAATTCCCACTGCAAAAAGAAAGCAGCAACAACATACTCCAGTGGCACGTTGAAGGCTAATAAAACGCATGACTCTGCATATTTCTGTGGCCTAGAGGCCACTGCATCAGAGGTACAAAGTGATGTTCTCACCTGGCTGAGAGAGGCGATATAAGCAGCGTAGCTAAAATGCCATGGGCTATAATCCACAAAACTTTATGCCACAGTAAATCAGTTAACACCTATTGTTTGTGCTACAACAAACTAGCCTTTCCAAAGTTACATAGGACACTTGATTGTTTTTCCATTTCCTTTGAAATTAAACTGCAGCGGTTAATCCTTCAGTACAAAATTTTGCTGTTTTAACTTTCTTTAAGGCTGCAGTTAGAACAACAGAGCTACCCTTTTGCAATGAAAATTGTTTCCCTACTTTATCCTAATCCTTATTTAATCACTGAGTCATACTGATCAGCCGAGTAAATTCCCCACTCCACCTGCTTATTGCTTGAATGTTCATGGGTGAGGTTTAGCTTTTTTAAAGGCTCTGTGACTGTTAATATGACAAGCAGAAATTTCAACAGATACAACTTTTGAGCAATGTTTGGGTTTATTCCTGCTCTAGTTGAAGACCTTGTGAATTTATGACATAACAGTTTGAATGTAGTTTCTGAAACCACTAATTTTGTTTTCTCTTTGCTATGGGCCACAAACTGGCTAGTACAGATCTTTTACAGGCGAGGCCACCCTCTTTTAAATCCACACAAATGTGAATAAAGACATTATATTTTTGCCTTGCTAGTCTTGCTGCTTATTCATTTTTTAATCACAAATCACAATCTAAATCTATCTTGTAGACACAAAATAGCCTAATATAAAATAATCTTATTCTAATCTACATGAAAGTTAATATTTCTTAAAGGAATAATTTTTATATCATAGATGACTTACATAAGCCACATATAAAGCATATAAAGCATAGATTAATTACAGTAATATGCAATTACTCTTCTTGTGATAGTACATATAATTAGTATTCAAAGCACACTTTATAGAGAAAAGGAGTATATAAAAAAAATCAAATATCTTCTACTCCTTTCTGATTCTTCTAGTAGTCCATAGCCATAATTCATTTTCTTGTATAACTCATTTTCTTGTGTCATAAACCATGATGCATTTTTCCTTTATGCTCAAAAACAACTATTCCATTTTAATTCCATTCCATTCCATTTAATTCCATTTTAATTCCATTTTAATCTTGACCATTATCTTAGGCCATATCTCATGAACCATTTTATATAATAGACATATTTTTCCTTATTAATCTTTCTACTTCCTTTTTCCCAGGCTAAATCATTTTTAAATATTCCTAGCAAAGCTCTTACCCTTACAACCATAAATAATAATTGTCTCTCATTTTTGTAAATAAAAATCAGAACTTCAAAGGTACTCCAGTAAAGAAAGACATTTTTATTATGGAATCTGTCCATCAAAGGGATCTTCTTTAAACTGTGATTCTCTTCCTTTCCAAGAGAGGCTTCCTGTGGATTCAAATGCCAGCTGTCAAGGATTTCCTTGAATGATGAAAGTTCTCACTCCATGTTTTGGTCTCCTAACTTGAAAGGTGTAACTTGCATTGTAGCATCTCTTATGTTCTTCAAAACTCCCAAATCAAGAATATTAACTTCTTGCATCATCTGTTAAAAAATTATTCCTTCTTGTGTAGATTTAATTTCCAAGTCACAGTATATTTCTTGCAGAAAGTGTGTTCCACCATCCTTTCTTTTTTGTTAACGATCTGTCATTTCATCCAATTGTTGGTTTTTAAAATTCTCATCTTCAGTTTCTTTAAATTGCACATTAAGTTTTTGTGACGATAATGTCAGTTGTTCTGTAAGCCTATCATACTTTTCCTCAATAGATGCTTTAACTTATCTAGATTCAGCCAAAAAAAGTGAAACTGTTCAGGTGTGTCGTCAGTACTTCTAGAACCATTTTTAATTTGGGTGACACCCTCCAAAAGTACAGCCAGGTTTCAGTTCAGTGTTTCCAAATCACCTGGTGCTATGTTCTCCAAAACATCTGATAATAAAAAGTTCCAGTGGGAGTTTCCCAAAGATAAGAAGGTCAACAAAAAATCAAATAGAGAGAAAAGAAATATGCAATAAGCTTTCTTGTTAATAAAGGCAAAATCTTACTCCAGTATTAAAATAATTCAAATAAAGATACAGTTCATGTCAAAAATATCAAAAGAAAATTATGGAGCATCCAAACAGGAGCAGACAGTCCAACATCCAAGGTAGATACTTAATCCTTTAGAGATCCAAAATAAAAAGGAATTAAGAATTCAAAACAAAATCCAAATATATAAAATCAATACGCAAATCCTAAAAAAGAAATAACTAGAAGAAAAAAGAAGGAAAGTTTAATATTTAAAGCGTATTTTCAAAAAGATTCCAAAAATATTCCAAGAAAAAAAAAGTACTGTCCCTTTCAAACTTAGCAAGAAGGCTTCAAAATTTAAAGGAAAAGTTAATAGTGCTGCAAACAAGGGCTCCTCTTATAAGTATAAAACAGTTCCTGAGCAGACACTTTGCATGTCGCAATCCCAGCTCTACAGAGTCTTCAGACCCCCTGTGAATCGGGGGGTCCACTAGCTTGACAGGGAGAGCTCTTCCTGCTGAGCATGATGCTTGTCAGAGCTCACTGGATTGCATCTGCCATTACAGTGGCCAGCTACCAGAACCAAAAGCACTAATTTTGAATTAGCCTCATCAATATGAGTATGTGTAGGCAAGAGGATAATTCTGTGTGTCTACTCTCATGCAAAACCCTCCGAATCCAGTGAGACTTACTACCATTTGCATAGAACTGTAGCCTAAACATGTTAAAAAAAAAAGGCTGAAGATGATTTTTTTTTCTTACAAGAAATATATTTGTGCTAGGCTAAAAAGAAATCAAGCAATCATTGCAAAATTTAAAGTAGAATTTTTCAAAGAGATAACCCTGTTAATCTACTAACATCTAAAAGTCAAAGTTTGTTTGTCTGTATCAGGCGAGAAGACCTCATATGATTGGCTGCCTAAGAAGATTCTATGAAATCCTGGGGTTTGCAGTTTAGGGAGGGGCTGTTACTGCCCTAGCTAGCCCGAGCTTGTGGGATATAAAGATATCTCTTGATATCAATAATTCGGCCTCCTTTACCCATTCCGCTCCATGTGCTTGCGAGGCCCCCGGACAAGCACGCAACACAGGCTCGGCCAATAATAGCCATAATATTCCAACACAATACAGGTAGGCCAGAAATAGCCAACTCGCAGCTTCAGGAGACCTCAAAGGGAAGTACCTCAACTATGTATGCACACAACTTTCAAAAGATCCTCTACCCCGCGCTGGCAGCTTGATGATCGAACTATACAACACTCAAGCACTCCGCGTTTGCATACCGGCTATCCTATTGACAATTTGGCTGTAATTCAGTCATTCAAATTCTGACCTTTCGGAGGCTTTGTCTCCAGCCCCAAATCCATTGTTTTCCCCAAGTCTGAACTAGCCTGCGGTCACAATTATCCTTATAAAAAACCCTGACTTTGAGCGCTTCCTCAGATCGCTCTTGGCTTCCATCCTGCCTTGCTGTCGCTTTGTCCAGCGAGCCTTCCCCTCAGCCCCACGTGCTGAGATCCACGCTCCCCAGCTTCTCCGCTTCTAACCAGGCTTCAGGACAGGTGGAGTATTACCCAAACCAACAACTCCTCTAAAAATCCCTCTATCCCACTCCAACTTTTATTTCTTTAGTTATCTGTGCAAGTGTGCTGCATACACTGTTTGATTGTGTTTTTAATAAAACGTTTATTATTTCAACTTCTGCGTGCTCCTTGACTCGGCCTGACCCCGTAAACATAGGGTTCAAGATCTCGCTACGTTACCCTGCCTCTCATGTTGCTAGCCAGTGCTCTTGGCTAATTTCCCCAACTTATAAAATTGAGAGCGCATTTAGGTGTCCCTCCCGGGACCCCCAGGAATCAGCGTAACAGGGTTTTTAGAATTTTCAGCCAGAGAGCTCTTGGGCCTGTCTTGAATAGTTGGATTGCTGTGAAGAGGCCTAGCAGCAAGGAGGAGGGCAGTGTATTCCCTCAGGAACCAAGCCTCTCTATGTTAATAGCTCTGAATACAGATTGGATTGGGGAATATGGGGAAAAGTAACATGTACTAGACAAGACAGTTTGGGGAATTAGAGACACAGGATCTCAAATCTTTCTAACAACTATTACCTATAAGAAAATAAAATCCCAGGCAACACTGGGTATATACGCTAGCGTGAGTATAAAAAGTAAGAAGGAAGGAAAAGGGAGCCATGTTGCACCATTAAGAATAATTAGTTTATTTCAGCATTTTTGCAGACCACATTTTGCACTTCTATTACATTTCTCACACATAAAGGTACATAAACGTCTCTGTACTGTGCATCTGGAAAGGGGCCTATAATCTGAGAGTTTATGTTGACATTAATTGGTTAAAAATGCCACAAGACCTTATGTTAGTTCCTTCCCTCTTTATTTGAAAATAGAATCCTCCAGTAATATGATTTTATTGAAAGAAATTAATGGTATTATCTACTTAAAATGGAAAACTCCTTGCTTAATCAATATCTATTAAAATGCTTGTTTTGAGAATAATTGGTAAATAAGTTTTGGTTATCATGAATTTTCCATATTTTACTGAATTGTAATTTTTTGTATTACTTGTTATGACTTATTGGTCCTGATGATAGTTGTTGTGCCTTCAAGTTGTTTCGGACTTATGGCAACTCTAAGGGGAATCTATCACAGGGTCCACTGGGGCTGAGAATATGTGATGTGCCCAAGGTCACCCAGTGAGTTTCCATGGTCCACGCTCAAACCACTACACCACCCTGGCTATAATAACTGACAAACAAGTACAATAGCATCTCAAGAGATATTATATTTTATTTGTCAGAGCTGTTCACATCTGAAAGCAATTCAACTAAATAAATTTTATTCTTAATGCTTAAAGAATTTCCACTGGCTTTATATCCCAAGATGCCTTGAAACATTAGATACGGATGATTCAATTTTTTTTTTTTGCACTTTCCAGAATAGGGGTGGGAATCATGTAGTCCATCTAATGTTGTTGAACTGTATGTTCCAGCAATGTTAGCTAGAAAAAACAATGGTCAAGAATGCTGGGAGCTGCAGCTCACCATTTTGAAGGCCAGATTATTCCTGTCTATTTTGAGAATTTTCTGGGCAACCAAGGCAAAACAATTGAGCCAAACTGTGTCAACTGTCCCTTTGACTCAGTTGTTTTGTCTTAGTTGCTTAGACAATTCTTATAAATGCCCAGAAAATAGTAAGACAACCCTTGTACTCTATGTAACAAATGCATAACTGTTTCTTGTCATTTTATTTAATTAGTAAAGAGCCTTATGTGACAGACCCTTAATTCTCTGATAAGGCACCCTGCCTTTATCACATAGCTCTGCCTTCCCCACCTTTTTGTAAAAGGCTGAGGGTTTTCAATGTCTATTTAGAACCTCTTAATAGTTTTATGGTAATGTGTTTTCTGTGTTTCTTTAAATTCTGTATACAACTCAGCCAAGTCAGTATTTATAAAAATAAAATGTAATATTTTTTAAGGTAATGTACAGAATAAAGTATTAGTTCACGTGCAGGCCAAATTCAACACATTTCTTCTATGTACTTTTGGGCAGTTCCCTGATATCTTTAGTTATATATACAGCACAGGTATCATGTAACAGCCCTTTGGCTACACTCCCACCAAAGGCTCAACTCCCAGTCTAGGTCACACTCTCTGAGTAGATGTCATGTTGACATGGCTCATGACATATATGAGTTGTGATGATGATGGCGTATCTGCCTAGAGAAGGTCTATCCTTGTAGATTATTATATAGTGCTAAGTAAAGCCCTGCTACATGTGGAACTGAAACTATGTAACTGATGTGATGCAATGTACAGTGTATGGTGTCATATCTCTTATTGCATACTTTGCCTGTCTTGCTATATGTTAAGGAGCTCTAGTTCAGTGGTCGCCAACCTTTTGGACCTCACAGATCACTAAACTCACAATTTTGAATCCCGCAGACCACTAATCTGAATTTTTTTTAAAAAGGTACAAACATCTATAAAATAATGATCATAAAAGTTCCATTTTATTAATACAAAATGAAGTTAGTTATAACAAAATTATTATTTACAGGCAACTTAAGTAATCAAGTAGATATTACAGAGATAAATCAAAATACCAATTAATTCATATTCTGATATTTACAGACACCTCTTAGTTTATCAAGCAGGTACCACAAAGATAAATCAAAATATCAGTTCGTTCATTAGCCACTATGTCAATTCATTCGAACTATCTATCCTAATAATATATTTAGTGTTTAGTGAGTTTTCTTGGCAAGATTTCCTCAGAGGGGTTTTGCCAGTGGCTGCCTCTGAGGCTGAGAGAGTGTGACTTGCCCAAGGCACCTAGTGGGTTTCCATGGCTAAGCAGGGATTTGAACTATGTTGGGAACAGGGGCAATTTCTCTCCACCATACTCCTTTTGGGAAATTGCACAGGAGTGTTTTGGGAGGCCTGAAGTGAGGCAATGTTACTTCAGTGGCCATTTTGGCTGATTTTCTGTGACCATTTTGACTGATGTTCTGTGGCCATTTTGGATTATTTATTTATTCATTCTCAAATGTATGTATGTGGAAGAGAGATATATCTAATTTCATATGGCAAGGCAAAAAACCAAGAATAAAATGGAAAGTTTTGACTGACATACCAAGAAGAGGAGGCTTCGGATTACCGGACTTACACGTATACCTTAAGGCTGCGGCATTCACTTGGATAAAGGACTGGATGGATTTACAAAATACGAGAATGCTGGCTTTAGAGGGAGCAGATTTAAGGATGGGGTGGCATGCCTACATGTTCTATGGAAAAGCGACAATTGATAAAGATTTTATGCATCACTTTGTAAGGAAATCATTATATAAAATATGGAATGATTATAAGAATAAGAACATTAGGCAGCTACCCATTTGGGTCTCCCCTCAAGAAGCTTTCTTTGGAAGATGGTCAGATACAGAAAAATGGTTGCGATATGAAGATATATTGGAGAAAACAAATATGAACACAAATACAAATGTTTTTAAGATGAAATCAAGAGAGAAACTGGAAATTGAAGGTATAAAGTTAAGCTGGTTTCCCTACAGACAATTATTAGAAAGATTTCAGATGGACATGAAAATTCAAGGAATAGAACAGAAAGAACAAGAGAATCTGTTGAAGCTTTTACGAGAAAATCCACCTCATTTACTTTCACATTTCTATCAAGAGATATTACAACAACACTGTGAGGAGGAGACAATTAAAATAGCAATGATACAATGGGCACAGGACATTGGACATCCAATTCAGTTGGAATGGTGGGAACAAAGTTGGCAACGAACAAAGAGATTCACGGTAGCTCAGAACCTTAAAGAAAACTACTATAAGTTATTTCATAGATGGTACATGACACCCGAAAAATTAAAGATAATTTATAAGACGGGTACAGGTCAATGTTGGAAGTGTCAAAAGACTGCAGGCACACTATTTCATATGTGGTGGACATGTTCTAAAGCAAAAATGTATTGGAATGAAATTCATAAGATAATATGTGGTGTATTGCAGGTTCAAATTGATAAGACTTCTGAAATGTACTTGTTAAATATGACACATATGTTAGAGGGAACTGCGGTAAAGAAATATTGGAGAATAATACTGTATATGGTCTCGACTGCCCGTAATGAATTTGCAAGGCTTTGGAAAAGTGATATAATACCAACGACAGAACAATGGTGGGCAACTTTTATTGAAAATAGAAATGCAGATATTGTTTCACAGAGATTAAAAGGGATATCAGATGATGATATCTATAAAGAATGGCAGATGATTTTGGAAGCGAAAGGGGTCTTGACAGGGAATAACACATAATTCATGGTATTAAATGTTCTTACAAGATAAAATTCAGAGAAATATCATGGAACAAGTAAAGTTGAGTAGAGAAACAGGAACTAACCAATTAAGTAGATAATACTAACAATTTATTGTGATGCATTGATAACAGTTCAATGGAATGATAAAGGTTGTAATCCAGAAAGGAAGGAAGACAGTTGTAATACGACAATTGAGAATACAATGATAATTGTTTGCTTTATGTGTTGGAACTTTAATAAAATTACTTTAAAAAAATGTATGTATGTATGTATGTATGTATGTATTTATTCATTTATAAGGAAGATTCACTGGGGAGCAGACTGAGACTCACCTCCACCATTCCCCTCTCCTTGTCCTCTTCCTACTCCTCCTTCTGCTCCCTCGCTGAGGGCTTTTTTGCACCCCTTGGTTTTGGCATGGAGGGCTTTTTTGTGAAGGGACTTGGACTTGGCAGTTGAAGGCACAGCAGTTACACCTTCCCTTTCACCACCCCCTCTGGTCCCTTCAGATATTTGATTCTACTTGAGGTTGCCCCCTTGTTTTTTTTCTCCCCTTCGCCCTTACTTCTTTCTGGAATCTTTGTTTGTTTGTTTTAATTAGCCCGGTTGGGTTTCCTCAGTGATTCAACATGCTTTTATTTCATATTTATTGCCTCCTCAGCTGTTCTTCCCCACCCTTTTCTCTTTTTTCCCCACCTTTCTTCCCCTGGGGAGGTTTTCCTCAGATGTGCCTGATGCTGTGACTGGGTGAGTGGCTGCGGTGACTACCACAGGGCCCGAGGGCTGCTGCTGCTGCTTCTACTGCTGCCAACTCGGGAAAGAAACCAGAGCCGGCAATGAGGGCGATGGGTGTTTCAGCGTCCTCTGTTGGGAGCTGGAGGAACTTTTGCACTTTGCCAGTGGTGGGTGGGAGAGGAAAGAGTGCCCCCCTTTCTCCTCTTCTCTGCAGCCAGAGCAATCCCCCTGGAGTGAGTGGGACAGGACAGTGGGGGGGGGGGCGATCTGGTCTTCCTCGCTTCTCCCTTCTCTCCACTGTGGGAGAGATCCCAGCTGGTGCGAGTTAGAGAAGACAGTGGAGGAGGGCAGCTGGTCCTCCTGACTGTCCTCTCTCACTCGCTCCGAGCGGGATGGCTCTGGCAGCAGGGAGGACAGCCCCCCTCGCTGTCCTTCTTCCTGCTGCCGGAGTGATCCCACCGGCGCAAGTCAGAGAGGATAGCGGGGGCAGGGGGCAATCTGGTCCTCTTTGCTGTCTTCTCTCGCTTGCTCTGAGCAGGATTGCCAGATTGCCCCCCTTGCTGTCCTTCTCCCTAAGGCGGGAGCAATCCTGCCTAGTGCGAGTGAGAGAGGACAGCGGGGAGGCAACCTTGTCCCCCTCGTGGGCCGCGGACCGCCAAAATTTTCTTGCAGACCACCAGTAGTCCGTGGGCCACTGGTTGGCGACCACTGTTCTAGTTAGTACTTGCTGTTAGTCATGTTTAATGGTGTTATTATGTACCTTGCTTGATTGCATCCATATTATATTACATATATGTATCACTGCTTGCATAGAGTATGGCATGTGTAGTGGGGTTGCTATATTGTATAAGGAAATTGGATAGTTTTAATCTTATATGCTGCCAGTATATGATTTGTACTTATTCATGGAAAACAGGGAGGTGAAAGGAAGATGGAATATGAACTGCTAAATGAGAAACCTGGGTTACATAGGATGATGGCATAAGCTGGGAAACTTAAGGCAACAAACAGAGAAGTTCCTGGAAAGTGCTTTGAAGGAGGAATCAGATGCCAAACTGGCCTTCAAAGGTTGTTTTATGATCTGGCCTAAAGCCAGAGGTGTCCAAAAGAGAACTGTATGTTAGCCAAGATCAAAGAGAAGCAGGATGCTGGGCTAGGGACACTTGCTATCAGCCAGGTAGGAAGAAAGGGTAATAAAGGAGAGCAAAAGAGACAGCTGGTGTTAACAGTCAGAGTAAGCCTGGGTAACATCAGAGTGAATTATGAATTAATGAGACATGAGATTATGAATGAATGAGACATGGGATTTCAACTAATCAGCGCTGAATAATTATCACTTGGATCTGTATATACTTTGGAAGACAGTCTCCAGTTTCAGCCACTTCAGTAATATTGGGTTTCAATCTGTACTTGCAATAAAGAACATTTCTGTCCACGTGTGTTGTCACATTTCTGAGCATTCACAACGGAGACAGCTTAGAGCGTTACGTGCCACCAGATTCTACTAGGGTTCAATTACTCTTCTGCCTCTTACTAGGCTTCCACTGAGAATGAATCCTTCCCAGACAGTCACACCCTCTGACAGGCTAAGGGTCTCTACTCCATAGCTTCTTGCTAGGAATCTCACTGAAGAACTGAATGTCAACCAGTACCTGGGTTTATATAACTTTTACTCTCAGCCACTAGCCCCTCCCACACACTATTGGGCTGGGTTTCTCTCCTGAGAAGCTATTCTGGTTGCCTGGCAACCTGCTTGCAGGCTGCTCTGGCACTTCAGATAGCCACATCCCCAGAACTTTGTCACACCATACACAACCTACAAGTATCACTTTGGACATCACATAGATCTAATAAGATGGACAAAATGGGGAAAATTATTTTAATGAGTTTTTTTTAGAAAAACTCCAGTTGATTCCCAGTGCACAGTATTGGGGATGTATTAATCTGAAAGTAAAGTACATTTCAGAAAGTGTGCAATGATTCAATGTATCTTAGCAATGATGAAAGCAGTCAATGGAAGTAATGTTGCTGAAAATAAATATTTTATTTTTAACAACAATTTAAGTAAAGAATAAATTAACAGTCACACAAAATGTGTAATTTGAAATGCGTATCATTTGGTATTTTTGAAATATAAGAATTAAAATATTTGAACCAAAATATATTTCATGTTATTCATTCTATGTAAACCTTATAAAATTTTAGACAGTACTTAACAGGCCCTTACGTCTAGCAAAGTCTCTTCCAGTTCCAAAAGTAGAATTTCTGAATATTATAATAGTAAATTGAACATACAGGACTTGTACTGATGTAAGAATCCTAAGAACAGTTATTTTGAACTGAGTGTGAACTAACACTGAGAGGTTCACTTCTAAGTAAACAAACTGATGTATTTATATTTTTAGATGAAAAAAGCAAAATAGTTCAAAATACTGACATGTATTGATACTAAATGATTTCAGCTTATGCTAATACTGTTTGTTTGTGGCCAAATATTGCCATGATGGCAATTTAGTGACTTCAGTTTACAAATGTATAGATTAGGGTCCAGATGTGACACATTTTCACAAGCATTTGGCAAAAAAAATGAAGCCTAAATCATTTACAGTAGGCTTGAGGTATATAAGCAAAATGGTACAAGAACATAGTTACCCTGAACTGCCATATGGGTTGCTGTATATAAAAATATCTTAAGTATTTTAAAAATTCCAATACCAGAAAAATATTACAATCTGCTATTATAGTCTACACTATTTCCAGCTTTAGAGTTCATAATTAGTGGATTGATGTGTTTATATTTCTGCTGGATATTCACATAAATACTAACATTAGGAAGGTCTTGTGTCACTATCCGGTGAAGTTTATTAGCTCCTTTCATTAGTTCTTCAATCTTTTTATCTGATGTCAAAATTGGTTTCCTCTCCCCTGTAAGATCAGGATCTTCTGGGTATAGCTCATCACCTAAAAAAGAGAAATCATATATACATCTATTTTTATATATAATAATTCATATTTTAGTGAACTTCATTCTAGGTGGCTCTAGTAATTTTGCCATCAGAAAATAGGATGAAAGCTTGCAAAAATTAAAAATTGGTTTGAGACAATATTTTTCATACAGTCTGTTAATGTAAGTACATCAGGTCAAGTATTAAAGGATCTCAATGCAGCAATAAAGTGGGCCTCCCTGTCAAAGCATGTGTTACAATATACAGAAGGGGAAATAAGATTTTCATGTTCCAGGCTGCATATACACATAACCCCAATTCAGATGTAACATAATAAATTATGGAATGGCATTAAAAAGTCAAGTGAGCACTAGCTTTGGGCTCAAATGCTTCCATTTCTATGAACCAAGGAAGGAAGTTTAAAGCTTCTTGAAATATTTTTGAAGAAACTAGTTCCCTATTAAGTCTGAATATGGGGAACTGCAGTTTGTTGTGACAACTGTTCAAATAAACCAAGATCCTTGTTTGAACTAGCTCTTGGTTAGAGCAAGCCACCATTTCCCAGAAGTGTGTGTGAACCCAAGGTCTGCTCTGAAATGTTCTTTGAATAGGGCAATTGCTTTATTTTGAATAGCATCACTGAAATAAATGCAACTATATGGAAACAAACAAAATTGTTGTGTGCCTTCAAGTAATTTCCAACTTACAGCGACCCTACGGCAAAACCATCACAGGGTTTTCTTGGCAAGATTTGTTCAGAGTGTGAGTTGCCTTTGCCTCACTCTGAGACTGAGAGAGTGTGACTTGCCTAAGGTCATTTGCTGGGTTTCTATGGCTGAGCAAGGATTCAAACTCTAGTCTCTAGAGTCATAGTCTAATGCTCAAACTGCTACACCATGCCGGCTCCAGATTTAGATTTAGGGTCATACAATAAAGTTGGCAGATCCAAATAACATAACATAACACAACATAACATAACATAACATAAAATGGGCAAGACTATTTTAAAACTGCCTATTTCAATCTGGAGATTAATGTTAGATCTTGAAATTCCCCAATAAAGCAAGGATGAGCCTGGTAATTACCCACCCTATTCTTTTTTGTCTTCTTCTTTCCTGCATCAAAGTATGAGATGGTCACAGGAAACATGATTCAGCAACACTACTGAAGTTAGGGATGGGCCAACCGAATCCTTTAATCCTGGGCAAGGATTTGAGATTTGGGAATCTGAATCCCAGTGCCAAAATGGCAAATCGAATCTTTCGAATCCACCAACCAAGTTTGTTTTTTACTTTTTAAAACTGGCGCCTCTGGTGCTCACCAAAAGTCTGATTGGCCAGCAGGCTCCTGGGTGTGCAAAAATTGTGGCATAAAGCTGCGCACGCACACTGGAGGCGGCCTGTGCTCGCTGGCTCGTGCTGCCTGTGCCTGTGGCTGCCTCCCTCTGCAAGGTAATATACTTATTCTACGGTTCTCCCCAGGGGCTATGACGTGGCTGAGGTCACTGGCGGCCCTCTGGGCAGCCATGACTGGCCATCGCCAACAGAGAGGAAGGCTAGCAGCCCTCTTGATCACGTGGCTAGACCTGCTCTGGCCCCATGCACTTTCTTGAGATCTCTGACAGCCCTCCAAGGTGGCGACTGCAGGGCGAATTAGCTCCGTTCCCACAACTGCGACCTGAAAGGGATGCCCCCAATATCAGCAAAGCATGCGAGGCCAGAGAGACCTGAGCCAGGCGATTGCCATCCACTTCAGCCTTGCCCACTTTACTCAGATTGCGGGCATCCCTTCTGGGCAGTGATCACGAGAGTGGAGCTATCCCGCCCCACAATCACCCACCGAAGGGGATCCCATGATCTGAGCAAAGCAGGTGAGGCTGGAATGGTTGGGGATAGCCTGGCCGAGGTCGCTCCGGCCCTGTCCGCTTTGCTCAGATCATGGCTGTCCTTTCTGGACGGTGGTCACGGGGTTGGTTAGACCCTTTCCCACAATCGTTGCCTGGAAGAGAGACTGGCAATCTGAGCAAAGCAGGCAAGGACTGAGCTGCCTCGCCTGTTTTTTCTCAAATCATGGCTGTCCCTTCTGGGCAGCAGTCGCGGGGTTGGATAGACTCTTTTCCACGATCACCGCCTGGAAGGGAGGCTGGCGATCTGAGGAAAGCAGGCGAGGACTGAGCTGCCTCGCCCGCTTTGCTCAGATCATGGCCGTCCCTTCTGGGCAGTGGTCGCAGGGTAGGTTAGGCGCTTCCCCTAGATTTCTCCCAGGAAGGGAGGCCGGCTATCTGAGCAAGGCTGCCTGTATCCTCTGGGGCTGCCTGCCTATGTCTGTTCCTTCTGCCTGTTCCCATGGCTGCCTCCCTCGGCAAGGTAATAATCTCTATTCTTTTTGACTTGAGAGTTATGTACTTCATGTAATAGATGAACATGTCAACTGCATTTGTATCTTCTTAAGAAGTATGAGTATGTTTTCTTGAACTGAAAACTATTATTTGTTTTTCACCAAAGATGCCAAATTCTGCTTCAAAAACACTTTCCAGTAGAAGTGCTTTCTTTTCCTTGCTTTTTAAACTCTTTTTTAAAAAAGGATTTGAAAGATTTGAGATTCGTGAGATTTGTGGATTCCCAAAACCTTTCAGGGATTTGGATCCAGATTCAGAAAATTCTGGATTTGTCCCATCCCTAACTGAAGTGAAGCAGGTTTGTGTCTGTCCAGCACCCAGATGACACACTGCCTGGGAATTGTACCTATGCCATCCGAAGCATAGTTGAAAAAGGCAAGATATACGTGACATTTAAAACAAAAATCTTGGTCCCAGTTGCTACAACTGAGGGAGAAACAGAATGTTTATCAAGGATGGGGTCATGTGGCTGTCTATAATATTGAAGTGTAACTCCCATCAGCCTATCCAGCATAGGCTATGGTGAAAAATGCTGGGAGATGAATAGCTGGAGAGCCACACAATTCTCTCTCCTAGTGTAAATGCTGCAGTTCCCTTTCACTCACTCACAGCATATCTTGTGTCAGTCACTGAGCTTCAATTTGGCAGTCCTATATTGGAGTTTTCTAATATTTTTTTCAGAAAAATAAAAGTCTATTACCAATTATAAATACATAAATACAGTTTTCCTTCCACACTCATGGAGGGAGAATCAGATTATTCATGATTACACATTCATGAACTAGATTATTCATGAGAATGCATGCCTCCCCCGCATTCTCCTTCTCCCATTCTCATGCATTTTGCCCCAGCGCGAAGAACTTGTGCCAAGTCAAAATGGAAGGGAATGGGGGTAAGGGAAAGCTCGTGCAAGCCTTCCTTTCCCCCTCAGGGTATCATGACCTGCCTTGGAGACCCTGGCAGTGAGGAGGAGGATTCTGAATCCGAGGCAGAAGTTTCTCCAAGGGCAGGAGTTTCCCCAAAAGCTTGCTCAGGAGAAAATAACAAGCAGCAGCAGCAGGGACAAGAGCAAGGGGAACAAGTATCAGAGGATGAGACAACACAGACACTTACCATGCAGGAGAGATGACATCAGAGAGAGGGGCTATGCTGCTCAACTCCTTTAAGTAACAAATGATCCCTAATGAAGGACTGCCTGTGGTGACCGCATCAGTAGATAAAAGGCTTTCAGCTGGCCCTTTCCTTTCAGGTTGGTAACTGATCTTTACAGTTGTGGAAGTCCTGTGCTGTGTTCTCTTGTATGTGAGCTACCTTGAACCTCTGCCTGTTTGACTATGACTTGGATTTGCCTGCTTTGGAACCTAAACTCTGTTTGGACATTTTCCTGCTCTTGCCTTGTAAGTAAACCCTGCTCTGCCATTTGGTGATTAATTGTCTGCTGTGCCCTGGACATGACACTGGAGCTCTCTCCTTCCCCTTCCCATGCAAAACAGAAGGGAAAGGGGGTGGGGGAAATCTTGTGTGACTCTTCTTTTCCTTCCCAAGAAGCTCCCCCTGCCACTCCTATGCATTTTGCCCCCTGTGGAGAACTCATGCTATGGAAAAATGAAAAGGAATGGGGGAGATGGAAAGGAGAGAGGAAAGTTTGTGTGAGCCTTCCCCCATCCCCTATTCCCTTCCCTTTTGCATGAGAATGGGGGGGGGCTGGAAAGGAATGGAAGGGGGATCAGGGGGGAGTTATTCCTGTTTTTTCCACCTTCACAAGGGTCCTGCACTCCAAACCTTCACAAAAGTAGAGTGACAACTGTAATACTTAACTAATACTGTGGTGAGAACACTGATGCCACTAAATGACAGTAGCTCTCTTGCTTTTAGAATAGTAGTGAATAAATATGGCTTCCATACTGAACTCATTTACTAAGAAAAATGCTACTAAATTTAGTCACTGTTACTTTTTTCCATTAAATACAACTCTCACAAATGGGCTTTATTATACTCTGTAAAATACACACAGGCTGCCATACTAAACTCGTTTCCTAAGAAAAATGCTATTGAACTTAGTCACAGTTATGTGGGAGCAGACATGCATATGACTGCACTCCTAGATTGTGAAGTAAAATTTCACTCCCATGTATGCTTATTTGGAAGTAATCCCTACTGAATACAATAGGGCTTAATTTTGAGAATATGTGCATAGGGTCCCCCTAGAGTATTTGTAATTTATTCTAGAAGGAACAACAATGGAAATGTAATTGAGCTAGAATGAACCAAGGCTACTGACTGCCACTTTAACTAATACCAAACAACTGAGAATAAACACTCTTCATTGGGAAATGTTAATATACAATTATAGACATCTTCAAAAGATTATCTCAGAAGATGCAGTGGTACATCAAGATTCTTAGCCAATCATTCTGCCCCCTGGAAGCAATAGCAGTTACATTTCTATACTGCTTATCAGTGCTAAGTACTCCCTAAGCAGTTTATAATTTGTTAGCTAATTGCCCCCAACAAGCTGGGTACTCATTTTACCTATCTACAGAAGCATGGAAGGCTGAGTCAACCTGGAGCCCTGCGGGATCCAACTCACAGCATTGTGGCTGCAGTACCAGCATTTAACCACTGCACCACCAGAGCTCCAGCTTCCCTGCTCATGGCTGTCTACTGACCAGAGGAGAGTTGGGGGTGCCTGGGCAGCATCCAATTGCTAGGACATCAGATCAGACATCACTCTCCTGCATCTCGGTGAGTGCATTAGTATACAGGATGGCAATATCTGTTCTCTTCTTTTGGGTGTGCAAGTACAGCCAGATGATGCCTGGGAATCCCTCCACCTTCTTCTGGGTGCTAAATAGCCATGATGAGTATGTACTGGCATTATGAAGACAAAGGATTGTGCAGCAAAGTATTAAACACCTCCTTCTCCCATATTCCCCAAAAAACATATGCTGTCTTAACCTTAGATTACATCCAGTTAGTGTCCTCAGACGTATACCATACTACCTGAAGATAATAATAATAATAAAAAAAAGCTATTCCTACTTAAATAAGCAACCCAAAACTCTTTTTCATCTACCTGGTAAAAGCTGCATGTGGCCATCTGAAGCGACTAGTAGAACAGGCATCCAACGTTCACATCCTTCTAAAGCTCGTTCAGAGCCAAATGTATGCAGATCATGAAGTGATGAGAAATTGCAGAGTCTACATAACTCATAAAATTGTGGTGGTGCTATCCAGATATCTTGAGACTTAAAGAGTTCAACAGCTTCTGAGGGTGATGACCACTGAAAAAGATGGATGATTAAGACAGTCTCTATAGTCTGAGGTTCTCAATGAAAGTAACTGGCATATTCAGAATCATTTCATCATTTGAGGTTCTGGCAGCCTGTCAATGGAGGACATGACCTAGCGAGCTCCGCTAGATCGTGGTCCCCAGAAGCATTGTGCCTGATGGCGGGGGGGGGGCTTCCCCTGTCAAGCTAGTGGACTCCCTGACTTACGGGGAGTCCAAAGACTCCCCTGAGACAAGATCAGGACTGGTAGCATATCCACTCCGGAACAGAGCACCAACAGGAGGTCCCGAGACTCTGGAAGAATAGCGTGCTTTGGTAGACCCAGGGGTTGAAAACTTCACCCCCCATATGGACACTACATTCTCTGCATCCAGATGTTTTGTTATGTATGCAATTTGATTTGTTCTGTTTTTGCTCATAGAAGACAAAAAGCCCTTTGTGTGCTACAGTCTCAATTTTGCCTATTTACTTTAAAGTCTTCTTCTTATACCATTTAAAGGGACAGTACTGCTTTTTGGATTGCTATCAGAACCAGGTATGACTTAAGTTTAAATACTCAATTCCTCTTCTCTTCTCTCTGCCTTGTTTTTGTTGCTCTGGGACTTAACTATTTTATTTTTATAAGTTCAGATGTGGGGATTTTGAATTTCTTCTCTTTTGGATTTCTAATGGACTGATACCTTACTTTTGATTTTGGACTGTCTGTGCAGTAAGTTCCATGGGACTGTTTAGAAATGTTACCATGCTGTACACCCCCAGTGATACAGTATGATTGGCTATAAACATTGGTTAATTGGCATGAAATAAATATAAATCTTGCATTTATGGATGAAAAGCTGTGTGAAGATTACAAGGACTCTGACTGGAAGCTTCCTGAAACTAGGACAAGGGGCCTCAGCATGGCCAGGTCATAAGTTTAGGAGACTTAATTGGAAAACTCACCCTGATGAATTTTAGATAGTTCTCTAAAGTACCTAATCCTAAGACAATAGAAAATGAAGCTGCCAGAAGGAGCATCCAAAAACTGACATCCTGTTGTCTCCTTCCCACAGAAATCATTTATGACAAAGGCTGCTTTTTCTCCTCACAGGCTGGTAAGGCAGGTCGCCACCCCATTCTGCTAAAGTGCCTTGCCACTTTATAAACAGTTCTGCCTTTCCCTTTTAAAACACCACCTTAATGTAAAAAAGGTAAAACCTTTCAGTTGTTATTTAGAATGATTTGTTGATCTATGGTAGTGTTTGGTTAGAACTGCTGAAAATTATTCAGCTGAGTCAACACTTATAAAAACATACTATAATTTTTATTAAAACAACAAACAGAATAAAGTATTGGTTTTATATGTATGTCTAAGGTCAAACAGATCTTCAAAATGCATTTAAACAGTTTCTTATCTCTTTACATCAACATAAAGGCACAAATATCTCTCACACATAGTCCTCTGGCTACTCTTTTGTCAAAGGCTCTGTTTCCAGTTCTATGCCACTTTCTGACCAGATTCAAAAGTGGCTTGATTTCTCTTCTGCTCCTCTCTCTAGGCTTTCTCTGAGAAAACACCCCTTTCATTCACACACCCCGCCTTGATTGAATGAGAACTCTTCTGGTGAAAGGATTCATCCTTAGCTCTTGCTCCCTGAAGTCTGACTCCTAAACCAAATCAGCATGCCTACTATTTATGCATTTTGGAGGCCTCCAACCTCTCCTTCACTCTACAGGGGCTGAGTTTCTCTCTGGAGTGGTCATTCTGTTTGCCTAGCATCCTGTTGCTTAGCAGCTTCTACCACTCAGGATAGCTACTACCCCTAGGATCCATCACACCGTCCTTTTGTTCCTTTACCTCTCCAATCATAAAGAAGCTATTGCGATTTCCTTTAGTGCTTTGCCACTTGCCTGTAAAGACAATCTGAACCTTCCAAACCCCTTTCCTGGCTCCTCCAGAGAGCAGTTAACACATTCCCTTCAGGGGAAAAAAACAGTATTAATGCTGGTTCAGTCTCTGGCTGCCTACTGGGACCTTGAACATATGTGGTGTGTTATGCTGCATGAAGGCCCCCAGTTTCAAATTCACCGTACCTCCCTCAGGCTTCCCCAGTCTGAGACAGCTCACTTCCATCCTCTGCTGCTTCAGGAATGGTAACTATTATCTACTTCACCTCAAATTCTTGCTTTTCAGCCTTTACCTTTACTAGCCTTGTATGGTTTGTGAGACTGTTTGATTGTTTGCATGTTTGTGAATTTCCCTGAATAAAGACATTCTTTTTTATTTATTTCCAACTGGTGTCCTACAGTTAGCACTGGCATACAAAGGTGTAAAAGGTTACCTGACCTCTCATAGGCCTTTTTTTTTTTTTTGAGCTAATAATTCCCCACCAGGCAGAGGTACTGCTGAAGGACCTCAAGGTACTCCAACTTTTGGGATAAAAGAAGTTCTGCTTTCCCCTAAACTAGGGGCTAACTTGCTGCAGTATTGAGAAACAGAAAGGAATGCTACAAGTCAGACTGGGAAGTGATCTCTGGTTTTTATTTTGCTTTTCTCAGGAGTATAGTGCCTGGTTCACTTCTGAAGCCAGGATGTCTTCTGCAGATATTTTCATGGAACAATCCTATGCATGTATTACCATATCGTACACCTCCCATCCTGTGGGATGTTCTGTTTTCATAACTGAACATATTTATGGCTGGAAAACATCATCGAAGGGATGCTGGCTGGGAAAGCGTGTTTCCAGGTCAGGCTGACCTTAGTTCAGACAGGAGTTCACAGGAACCCCAGAAGCTACTGGATCTACACTAATCCTTTCAACACCTCAAGCTCTGAGCATACTCAAAAACAATGGAAGGCAAAACTGCCCAGGTGAAGCAATCAGGGACCATTCCTTGATCTCACCTTAAGGAAATCTTTCCTATACTCCCTGGCCAACCAGACCATAAGAAATTGTCATGACTCCATGACTTCTCACCTAGAGCTAAGATCAACTTAGATTAACCCATTCTGGACTCCTTTGTCAATCCTGTGAGAACGCCATTACCACTTTATCTATGCACCCCCTTCAGGGTAGGAAGAAGGGTATATAAATCCTAGCTTCAGCTCCAGCAGGTGATAGCACTTCGAAATAGTTAAGTGGTGCCCTGATAGCTATTTGTCTCTGCTACTCTCAGATGCTGTCTCAGCCCCTCCACTTCAACCATCTCTTTTGTCAGAGAGTGCCTATTTTCAGTGGAGCTGATTAAGGAGAGACACATGGCTTAAAGGAAAATAAACTAAAGCTTTATTATAGGAACTCCATACTAAGATAGGAAAGTTACTAGGGGCTATCTAGTCTAGCTGCTTTTTCATGGATGACTAGGAAGAGAGAGGAGAGGTCTAGAGAAGGAGCAGACAGAGATCCCTAAGAGTACACCACAGAGAGATCAGTATAGGTAGAGCCAAGAGGGAGGATACTTCAGGTCACCCTAACTAATTCTATTACTGCTGTCCCATTGCAAGGCATTCTGGGTTGTTCAGTGCTAAACGCTGTTGTACTTCTAACATACTTCAGGACTGATAACTATCACCCTCTTCAACCCAATCTCTCTATCCAACCTTTTACGCCTCATTTTCCAATAGCCTTGCATAGTTCTTGAGAATGTCTACTTTCTTGTGTGTTTGTTAATCCAAATAAAATACTTTAACTTTTAACTGCAGTCCTCTCTATAGTCATTACTGGTATATACACAGGTGAAAAGATCCTGCTGTTACCCTCTTCTCACAGGCTTTAGAGAACTATAATTCCTCCAAATTCCAAGGAGATGGTGGCATTGCAGGTAGACTCCAACATACTCCACCTTTTTAGGGCAACACAGTAACTCCTGTGTAACTCCTGTTCAGATAGGTTTGCTCCTAGGATTGCAACCTCAAGGTAACTGCACATTTTGTCATTGTGTGTCTTCAAGTCATTTCCAGCTTATGGAGACCATAAGGCAAACCTATCAAAGGGTTTTCTTGGCAAGATCTGTTCAGAGGGGGTTTAGCCTTTGCCTTTCTCTGAGGCTGAGAAAGAGCAACTTGCCCAAAGTCACCCAGTGGGCTTCCATGGCTAAGCAGGGATTCAGGCCCTACACTCTAACCACTACACCATGCTGGTTCATAGTATATTTCTTCATAATAGGATGAGCTCTGCTTTTAAAACAAAGCCTAAGAAACACAATGCCATCCTAAGTTAAGATAATAGGGAGTTGTTGTGTGCCATCAAGTAAACTCCAATTTACGGCAACCTTATTTCTTAGCAACATTTCTTAGCAACATTTACTCAGGGATTTGTCACCACCTTCCTCTAAAGCTAAGAGAATGTGACTTGCCCAAGGCTGACCAGTAGATTTCCATGGCTGAGTGAAGGCGGGGGGGGGGGGGTTCAGACACCTGACTCCCACAGTCCTAGTCCAACACTCACACCACTACACCATGCTGTAAATCCCAATAAATGCAGAAAAACTGAATATTATTTATCACTTGCCTTATTTATTATAGATACTCCACCATTCTTCCTTTATTTTTCTTTTCATAATCTTCCAAAAGTGGGTTACGCTGATAGCTAAATGTTATTAACATTATTTAAAAAGTAGCAGGGTATAGTCTATATTTTTCCTCTAATGCCCAAGAAGCTAGAAGGCCAGTACTGAAGAGGCACTTCTCCTTGACGTAAGTGGCCCCATGTGTTATTCTGCATGACCATGCAGTGCACCACAGAAAGTGACACAGCCTGACTGAGACACTGACAGTTCTTGAATACATTCACATTGGCCTTGAAGTGTGATGGTACTATGGATTAAATGAGAACTGACAAAATTTATGTAATCATGAAAGTCATTGCAAAATCTGGCGATGAAAGCCAGTACCTTCTAGATGCCAATGAACCCTGTGGCCATGGTGCAAACAGCAACACAGCTGGATCCAAAGCAGCCAGAGTCACCTTCATACATGTATCCACAAATGGACCAGTCTGGTATTTGGTCCCAATAATATACAATTAGCATAAGGTTAAAAGGCTGAAAGGAAGTTGCCAAAAATTTCCTATTTCTTTATCTCATCTGTTTTAAGATATATTCTTGTTCCTGACTAAAATCCATACTGTCAACTACGTAAAAACCTAGTTACTCCTGCACATTTTATTTCCCTGCCACACACAAAATATGTCCATTTATATATTAGAATAATGTCTGAACATCAGCCATTTCTATAGCAAAGAAAAAAAAGACTGGGAACAAACTTCCACTGGCAAGCAGAGCCTTGTACTGGTTTCCCTGCAATGACGTGTATTTGTGGTCAAAGGTGGCAGAATAATGCCGTATCACTTTCTACGGAACTTTCAAAAGTTACTTTTTGGGGCCTAAACCCTATTGTTAGTTCCAACTAGAGAAAGCCAATGATTCAGTTGATTTTATGTAAGTATTGGCTTGTCAAATTCTGATTGATTCTGCGGGTCTTCTCTAACCGAAATAGGATTTCGGCGTTGGACTACATCTGGCAGAACCCCAGCACGACCAGCGAGGAAGCTGCGTTACAACCCTGAGAGCTCCAGTGAAAAGCAGTGACTTTTCCAGGCTCTGTTTTTCACCTCCCGACAGGGCGCGCCCGCCGGTCGCTCACCTGGCACGCCGACACCTCGCCTTCGTCGTGCGAGGCCTCCGGCGGGCCCTGCCCCAGGCAGCAGAGGTAGAAAGCGGTGTCGTAGCGGCGGCCCCCTCGCCCGGCCCGGCCCACCGGCGTCAGCCAGTTGCTCCACTCGTGAAGCGCCCAAATGTTGGGCACGCAGCGCAGATGGCGGCACAGCTGCAAGAAGCTGCTCGGCTGCCTTTGCACCCGCCGCCGCCACTCGGCCAGCTCGCAGGCCGGCGGCAGCCGCTCCGGAGCCAGCAGGGAAGCCGGGCCCGCGAAGGCGGGCGCGTCGCCGCTGGGCACCAGCAAAAGGACGCCCGCTTCCTCGAAGGTTTCTCGGATAGCGCAGATGCGGAAGGCCACGTCGCCGGGCAAGGCCGAGCCCAACTCGGGGCGCTCGGCGGCGAAGAGGGGCGCCCGCGGCCCTCCCTCTCTGACGGAGCGGAGCCCGCAACGCGGCGGGCTCGGCAGCACCTTCCACCACTCGGGCGAGAAGTCGGCCGCGTCCACCACGCCGCCCGGGAAGACGTGGGCGCTGGGCAGGAAGGCGCTCCGCGGGCTCCGCCTCAGCAACAGCAGCTCGTAGTCGAAAGCTGCTCCCCGGCGAGGAGAAGAGCTCCCGCCGGCTGCCAGGAGCACCGTCGCGGCTTCCCGCCAGTGTCTCACCCGCACGTTCATCCCACCAGGCTGTTGCCGCTGGGGTCGAAAGGGTGAGTCGCGTCAGTCCGCCGCTTTCTCCTCAGTCAGGCCGTGGGCCGCCATCGCCACCCAGCGGCGCCGCCTGCGGAGGCGCTGCCTCGGACGGGAGGCTGGGAGAGGGCGGTGCGAGGCGAGAGGTAACGGGTCGGGCGGCGGGGATGGCGCGCCCTCAGCGGGGGAGCTCCAGAGACGAACGGTTCTGCGTCTGAATTCTGCCCCTCCGAATGAAAGGCTTCTTTAAGCTCCCAGATTTCTAGCGTTGCATTAACTTCGGTTGACTACTTAGAAATACTGTAGTAGACATCCGAACAAAAGGGGGCGGGCGGAATGCAAACGCAGGCACACCTGAGTTCTGTGGGGAGGGAACGACCGCGATTTTGTAACCCGTCTCTGCCCAAATTCTAAAAATACACAAGACAATCGAATGGATTTCTAGTCACAGTTCAATCAGGTTATGTTCCCTGGTTCTTATTGCCCACTAAGCATGTTTAAAATTTGACTTGAAATTTAAACTGAGGTGGAGACCTCTGTTTCAGCCCTCAGTCAATGGCAAACCTCTCTGAGTGACTATGGCCATTTCTGCACTGGACTGTTATAGTGCTATTATTCCACTTTCAACATCCTATGGAATCTTGGGGTTTGCAGTTTAGGGAGGGGCCATAGACTCCTCAAAGGCCCCTCCCTAAACTGCAAACCCCAGGATTCCATAGGATGTTGAAAGTGGAATAATGGCACTATAACAGTCCAGTGTGGAAATGGCCTATAGGCTCTTAGCCAGGTTTGCTGTGAAAATGCAGTGGATAAATATTTATACCAATTGGAGTTCAAGTATTTAAAACATAAAAATAAAACTAGTACCAGTGTGGTGGTGTGGTGAGAATGTCAAACTAAGATACAGCATTTTATTGGATACTGAATGAGCCTGATGCATATGTACCAGCAAGTCCTGCAGTACAAACTTTGGGGAGGTTTTTTTTCCCCCTCTATAACACAAAGAGAGCACATATTGACATTTAAATATATCATGGATCTATATTTCATTATAGAATTTTTAAACAGCACAGTCAACTTTATAGAAGCAGGGGTTGGCAGCCCTTTCATGCTACACGGGTTTAGTTATACATTAGAAAGACCTTTTTCACTGTAGGACAGTGGAATAGCTTGCATCAGAAGATGATGTTCTCTCTTTCTTTGGAGATCTTTAAATAGAGATTGGATTCACAACTTTCTGAAGTGCTGTAGGGGGTTGGACTACATGGCTTCTGGGGTCCCTTCCAACTCTTAAGATTCTATGATTCTAATGCATCTGTGATTCCAGTTTAATCCCAGGGTCTGTAGTCTGATGTGTGGTTGAGAATTCTAGATACTCCTTAAACTAAAAATCCCAGGACTCCATAGGATGCAGCCATGGCAGTTAAGTGGGATCCTAATGCTGTAACTGCATAGTGGGAAAGGCCCTGAATCTCTAGCATTTGGGTGCAAAGACATAAACTGTGGGAACTCCACACAGATGAATAGCTGTGCAGGATTCAGTTTAAGATATCTTTTCTGTTGAAGATAATAGTTCTGTTCCACATTTCATATACAGGAAATCTGCTGAACTACTGATGGGTGAAATTTCAACACTGGTACCAGGACAGAATCCTTCCCCCATATCTGTAGGCAGTAAAGTAGCTTAGGTGTGAGAGCAAGGGTCACAAAATGGCAGATTTCAGCCATTTCGTGAAAGTGAGTAGGTCAGGTAGACAGTGGATGCCTGGCCGGACATCCCCTCCCAGACTGACTCAGCATTCCAGACCCCCTTATAAGGTAAAATTCTGGACCTGCCTAGGGATTGGTTTAAGTACTGATGAGAAAGTTCCTGCAACTCTGTAACTATTTCCCCTAAACAAAAGAAGTTTGTCCCTCTCTGAAGGCATCTGTGTGCATTCTGCTAATCTGCAAATAAACAAGAAACAAGAAACACTCGGCTCTTTGTCTGTTCCTCAGCCCAAAGCTGTTCCTCTTAGGAAGTGGGAGGTAAAAGGTGTGCAAGATAACACAAATGGAAAACACAATTCTATCCACCTTTTTGTCCCCGCTGGTTCACCGTTTTACCTGGCTCCTGCATGCTTCCCCAGTGCTACAGCAGCAAAAGGACAAGCATATGTTGCATCATGAGAGCAGAGCAACACATGTACAGGCGTCCCCCACTTATCTGACAGATTAGGGAGTAGAGCACTATCAGAAAATGGAATTTGTTGAAAAGTGGAACCCATGTATATTGTACTGTAGGGAACATGATGGACTTAGGGACATGCACTTGGAACCAACCTTGCAAGTGCTGCTTTCAACGTCTCTCAGCCAGCTTGGCGTCTACCCCCCCCCCCAGCTCATTTTGCAATTGGCATGCACGTGCAAGCAGTCCCAAGAAAGCCTCCATAGGCAAGAAGAACTTATGAAAGAGCAGAACCGCTGTCAAATTAATGGAATTTAATTTTGGAAGTGTTGAAGGAGTTGTCAGATAACGGGGTGTCAAAAGGTGGAGGCTTCTTGTACTCACACGGTATATACTAGAGCATGTGGCCAAGGGCTCATCCACATTACACAGTTACAGCACTGTAATTCCATTTTAACTGCCAGAGTTCCATTCTATGGCATCTTGGGTTTTGTAGTTTGGGTAGGCAATGGAGAATTCTGGCTGAGAATGCTAAAATGCTCCTCCCTAAACTTCAAATCCTAGGATTCCATAGGATAGAACCATGGCAGATAAAGTGGAATAGTAACATTATAATTGTGAACGGGCCCATGGTCTGATTATGTTTTTCTTCAGCATGGGGCCTTTCCTAATAGTGTTGTTTGTGATCTGTAGGGAGAATGGCAACTTGGCAAGACTGCTAGCCAATCCAGACCAGCAAAAACCAAACAACACCACTACTGGGACTGGCTTAGGGAGTGGGGAGTAGGCTCCTCCTGCAGTGTTTGCTCCATCTTTTCTAGTGTTAATGGCTAGTGCAGACATGTATGGCATTCTCTCCAACTGAACCAATTTGTCAGGGACAGTCCTGATTAATTGTCATGCCACTTTTTCACCTGTTTTTAAAATGGTCGCGTTTCATGTTCCTCGTCTTTCTCCTTCTTTTCTGCTTTGTCTTCAGCTTATTCCAGTTGCTGCAAAGTTCAAAGTGCAAGGTAGTTTTCAGTCAACTCAGCAGACAGAAGAAGAGAGGAGGGGTGGAATCTTGCTCTTTCCTATAGACTCAGACAAAACACAACTGCTGGAGCCCCTTCTAGCTTGTGTGTTCTTCTTCATTAATAACTTTTGCCGTCTTGACCAAACTGATGTTGTTTGGTCACATGTCCTGGTTTTTCATCTGTGAAAGGCTAGAGGGTATGGTATGGGATTGTAACATGGCAAGGTTTCATTAGGATGTGTAAATTTTCGGGTCCTGAGTAATGGGGAGAGAGGTAGATTCCAGGCTGTTGAAAAGATTTGAAAGATGAGCTTAGGCAGAATGTTGGTTGTGTCCACAAGGACTGGGACTCAGTCAGACTGTTTACCCACACACACACTGCACCTCACTCCATTATTCTAACGCTACTTTATAAATAGTCAATAAGATTTCCATTTATCAAAGCTCCTATAAGATTTTTTGAAGCCTCCTGTCCAAACCACATCAGCAGCTTAATTTATTGCTCCCTGTTGCAATCTGATTTCATGCATCTTTAAGCTCAGTGAAATCAAGGGGTCTGACTCTGTACAGTACGCTAAAGCTACAGGCCAATCAATGTATCTAACACCAAAATAAGCAATATATTTGCTCTGTGATCGTTTCTCATGAGCTTTGATTTTTTTGAAAGTGCAGCCAATGAATGGGTGTCATGCAAGGATCAGACTTTGGTTGGGGGTTCTGGCTTCCTGGGAGATAAAGCATGGGGGGAACTTTCCATGGGAAACCAGGTGAGAATAAGCCCACTGTTTACCTGTCATGGTTTGTCTTGTTCAGCGATTGCTTCCCCACTACTATAATGTATAAACAGGTAGTAGACAGTTATATAGAAGATGTATTGTCTGATCTGGATTTTATGTGATGAGACTCTTTGAGAACACCAACAGAATTCAATTGCTAATAGAGTGAAGAAAATAGAAATTAAGACTTAGATTTCATTTGTATCTCTTAGGTGTTCCAAGGAAACAGAAGAGACACATGCCAGCCACACACTTTGCAACATTAGTTAATAAAAAGACCATGTATAGTATAATCTTTTAGATAAAACATCTATTCTATACTCTTTTGACAGCAAATTTCCTCTGAAAGTTTACTCAGAAGTAAATCTCATTATCACGATCAGTACTTCCTCCTATGAAAGTGTGCTTATGATTTCAACCTCCTGTATATGTAGTGTTTTACACTTTCAAGATGGGAATTTTGAAAATGCCTTACCTTTAAATGTATAACCATTTCTCACTGAATTCATGATACCCACACAGTAAACTTCTTGGCTAAGGAGAAGTGACAGCTCTTCAACACTGAATCCAGGAGACTGCTCTTTACTTTCATAGAGTCACATTTATTATATTGAAAGAAGGAAGATTCTTAGAAGATGTGCTCATTAGCTTCTCTGTAGCTGTTGCCCTTGTACATCTTTTTTAAAAGAATTATACCTGAAAGCAGAGTGCCAGAACCCATTGTCTCCCCTTCCCTGTTCAGTCATTATAAAACAGGAGAAAACAGTAAAGACCCACTGGATCATCTCTGTCTCTGTCTATCTGTCTCTCTCTGTTTACTCCCACTCCTTGACTTAGACCCTGCCAGACTGTTTAAACAGGTTTTCAGTGGCAGATAATTAATAGAATCATAGAATCATAGAGTTGGAAGAGACCACAGGGGCCATTCAGTCCAACCCCCTGCAATACAGGAACCCACATCAAAGCACTCCTGACAGATGGCAATCCAGACTTTGTTTAAAAACTTCCAAAGAAGGAGACTCGACCACACCCCCAGGCAGCATATTCCATTGCTGAACAGCTCTAACCATCAGGAAGTTCTTCCTGAGGTTTAAGTGGAATCTCTTTTCCTATAGTTTGAATCCATTGCTCGTTGTCCTAGTCTCTGGAGCATTCATTTGAAAGATTTTGCACACTGCAGCTGAGGCCTAATAAACAGCTTGGCTGCAAGTTCATTTTGGTTCTAGCTTGGCAGAGTAGCAGAGGTCAGGCAGCTGGCTGATCATATTTAAAAAAAAAAACTGGGGCAAACCACCAGACACACACATGCAAAACTGGACATCTGCTTGCTTTATTTTTCTCTTAGATACATTATTGTGTTAGTTAGATGTAAAGATATATAGACTCAGTCCTGAAATATTTCTGAATATGTTATTTCACTCTTGAATTCCTTTATGCACTGACTAGAAGTTCCACCAAACTCAGTGGAACTTAGTTCTGAAGAAACAAGCTTAAGTTTGCCTTCTGAAAATTATTGTTATACATCTGAAGAACTCTTTGGCATGTTTTCCTTATTGTAACGTATTATTATTTTTCTTTGTTTTATAAAATACCTAAAATATTCTCTGCACTGTAATTGATTAAAAAACAGAACAGCTGACTTGCTATCCATAGATTCACAAGCCACAGATGTAACACACCAAGTGATTTATTTTCTTCTTTTCATCCCTCTTTTTCTATTTTTTTCTCAGTTCCTTTTTCTTTTTGTTGTCATTTAAGTCTGTATTATGGTTTGTATTTTATTGTTTGTGTTATAGGATATGTGAATTCAATGTTGTTTGCATTTATGTAAGTCATATTAATAAAGATTACTTTTAGAAAAGTTGCCAACAACAATTATTCATCCACTAAACACTTCATTATGCATTCAAGATCTGTATATGCATGTTTGAATTTTTCAAGCAAGGTTTGTCAAGGTTATTGCCGGGCAGGCAAGGTTTTCTCTGAGTGTACGACAGAGGAAGAGGCGATGTGGCCAGACAAACAAATGCAAGGTCAGCAGGATTGTTTAGGCTATGACTTGTGTACTAGAGAAGGCCACACACCAGAGCACTGATTGGGTCACCCCACTTGTTCAGGGTGACAAGGAAGCATAAAAAGGCTGGTGTTTGCCTTGACCAGCTGCCAGTTAGAATTGCTTAGCTGGATCTGTCATGCTGCTGACAGTTTATTTGCTGTAAGGAGGAGATGCTGCCCATTTTATTCTCTGTTATCTCTTGTTATTTTTACTGCTTAATTGCTGCTGGTATGTTTTGCCAAGAGCCTTAATCTTAGAGTGCGGCAATAAATTCTGCCCCTAAGTCTAGCTTAATGAGCCTCTGGAATTTTTTCTGCTTCACTGGGACCCTCTGCTGCGGTGAAGCCTTGCTTCACTCATTGCACTCTGCTCATGCTCAAAGGAGCCAGATCCTGCCAACCCTGACAAGGTTTTCATCAGTGTACAGTCTTCCCTTCACATTCACTAGGGTTAAGGGCACAGGACCCTCATGAAAGTGAAAAAAACATGAATAACTCTAGGCCCTCCCAGATCATATTTAACACACAAAAAAAGTATGATCACCATATTCAACCCACTGTGGATTCCTCTGAGGCATCAGGGTTCCTCCATAAGGCAGAAGTGGGTGGCTGGTGGGGCTTAACTGCCACCTCCACTGCTGCCCCACATCATTTTTAATAGAGACTTACCAGCCTCGTTCACGGTTTCTCAGTCTCATGAGGCTTGCAGTCCCTATTAAAAATGGCATAGGGTGGCAGCAGAGCTGACATCAAATAATCTGTAAATAATCAAATTCGTAACAGTGAAACCCACAAATGCGTAGGGCTGACTGTATTTAAAGGACAGTATCTGTTTACCAATTATATTTCCTGTAACTGAAATACTATAAGCATGTTTGTGGTATTGTAGTATTAGGTTGTATGAAAAAGAAATCATTAAGCTTTCCCCCACACTTTCTTTAACTGGATAGACATACACATTTAAAAAACACTGAATACCTCTTCTGTGTAGAGAATATGCACAGTCAACAATTTGTTCCCTAATTCCAAGTGGTCGTTTTTCTAACTGTTCCTGACCCCTGATTCCTGTTAAGAAAATATTCAGTGACCATTCAGACTTCACACTTCACTCTTATGGATTGCATGAAAATGTTATTTCCTCTGTCATACACACATAAATAGAAAAGCCAGTTTTAAATGTTGAAATTGTCATTGTTGTGTGCCTTCAAGTCATTTCTGACATGGCATCCCTAAGGTGAAACCTATCATGTTTTTTTCTTGGCAAGAACTGTTCAGAGGTAGTTTGCCTTTGCCTTCCTCTGAGGCTGAGAATGTGACTTGCCCAAGGTCACCCAGTGAGTTTCTGTGGCTGAGTAGGCATTTGAATCCTGGTTTCCAGAGTCCCAGTCCAGTGCTCAAACCACTATATCATGCTGGCTCTCAAAATGTTAGTATCTAAATCTGTCTTTCCAGAGATGAAATGCAACAGATATAATTTTTCTAAAGGAAAAAAATCATTTGTTTTTAGTTATATATAGGTGCATGATTCTAAATTCACAATAAAATAAATTTTAAAGGTATGGTTCAGTACAGTTATGTTGGGTGAGTGGGCAAAATGCAGATTTCCAGGTGTTAGATTGCAATTCCCAATATTCCTCACTATTGGCAATGTTATCTAGTACTGATGGGGGTTGCAGTGCAACATCTGGAGTTCCTAATTTCACCCAGCCCAGAGTTAGATACGTTGTGGCTATCAGCAGTCTCATAGACTCTCCTGCCTGATCTGCCTGCAAGAGGAAAGTAAAAAGCTTTTTTTATTTCAGAAAAATTAATTACAATCCCATATTACATATGAAGTGAGAGAACTAAGGTTTGGTCTAACTGAAATTGGTTAAAAGAAACATTTTTTCAAAGATCCTAATTCATTAACTGACTGTAATCCTATACATGTCAGAAGTAAGTTTCACTGAATTCAGTGGAACTTGTTTACAGGTAGGTGAATATAAGATTGAAACTCATTTTGGACAAAAATAAAGCACAGTTTCTAGAGTTCACAGATAATGTGAAACTGTGGTTTGTTCTACAGCAGAAGTGGGAAGGTTGTGCCCCTCCGGATGTTGATGCTCTACCATTGGATGCTGACAGGGACTGTTGGGATTGGAAGCCAACAACATCTGGAAGTTCACTGATTCCCCAGTTCTGTTCTGAAGTGCAAGTGGAAGGTTTTATCCTTCTCTCATATATGAGTGTGAAGAAGATAAGAGTGCCTGAAACTCATTGTTGCTTTCCCCCATGATGTACTAGATTTTCCTGTATCCTAGTCTTTGGGGCAAAGAAGGGAGGGCAAGACCAATCAGGATCTCCTAGCCCTTATTCACTATCTACACGCTCCCATCACATACTTTTCTCCTTTTGCTGGATGGGAGACAGATTATGCATACAACCAAAGTAAAACAATTTTTCCCTTCCCACTCCCAGGGGGAGAACACACCATGTGTCCTGAATAGCAAAAAAGCATTCTGAAGTTTAACAGAGAGTTTAAGAAACTTTTATTCTGAAGCAAGAAGAGTTAAATCAAGTTTTTGGATGTTTCATCTTGAAACAGCTATCATCAGCCAATAGCTTAATGAGGTGCAAAGTTAAAAGAAATCATTAAATTTAAAGCAAAATCAGGTAAGGTGGACTGATGCCTTCTGACAAAAATTATCTCTCGCCACTTACAGAGAAGTAGACCTTCTGTTCTCATGCTTTTCAATGGTTAGCAAAGCAGGAATCTGATTTTTTCGGGGCCAGCTTCTATCAGACTTCCTCATGCCAACAACCAACATCCTTAAAGAACAGGAGACAAAACAGGAGAGCAGATCTCTAGGACAAATGCAGTAAAACCTTTGCCCCAACTCCTGATGTTTTAGCATCTCTGTAATTCAAAGCTTGGCACTTTTGGCAAAAGTTTTACTGCTCATCACACACCATCAGCTCCCAGAAAACCCTGTGATAGGGTTGCCACAAGTCGGAAATAACTTGAAGGCACACAACAGCAACAACAAACTCAAAGCTTGATTGCCAAAAAACATCTCTCTATCTCCCCTGTTTATATGTAATTCTCTGGCACTCTAAATGTTAAACTGACTCTTTGTTAATTGGAAGTACATTGGATATAGTCATTAGATTGTGCACTAGTGGCATTTTTATATATGGCTTAAGTTAGGAGTGGGAATTGTTATATTCTCTATATTTCTTTTCTTTTTTCTTATTTTTTGGCTTACAGTTCCCAGCTGACCTAGGCAGTGTGTAGCCGGTGGTGAGAAGTTACAGATGTTGCAGTCCAAAAATATTTGGAAGGCCACAAGTGTGATTAAAGTTATCTGAATTGGGCCTAAACTATTCCTGCAAGCTGTTGGCAGAGGCTGACTGCAAATTAATCTCTAAAATTTCTCAGAAAAGGTAGTACTACATCTTGATAGTGGAGGAAAGTTCTGTCATATTGCCATTTACCCAAGTAATCAACACAAATCTTATATTGTTTACTTTAGCATAGCTTCAGTGGTGTTCAAACTTTCTCAGCAGGGTGAATCATTTTTTCCCCCAAACTTGGAAGCAGTCTAATAGACTGGTGGCTAATTTCCAACTGTTTGCACTTATGATTATATCCTTAAATTACACTGACCTAAATAGGATGTGAATTTCAAACTGTTAATACACAGTATTTAGCCCATCTTTCCTCATCTTTAAGTGGAACATCGAGCCATTTCTTCCCTCTTCATATTTGCCTATGAATGTTGCAACTGTTTTGATTTACTTGCTCTGAAGTTCTGGTGAGTTCTGATCCTCACCCTCTCCAATCTTTTTACAGTCTTTTAGGGTTTTTTTAAAATCTTTTCTCTGTCTCTGACATAAGGCATAGCATGGCTACAAATACATGCCCAATCTTTGTAAGTTTTGAACATAAATGATGTTGGAAACAATTGGGAAGGATTTGGCAGGGGTGGGGATTACATAAGGTTTCTAAGACTTTTTTTTGGGATTTCATACTGTGGTTCATCTTTCTTTTCGGGGGGGGGGGGCGGCTCTTGAATAACAGCACCAAAGTAAGTAACATCATCGCCCATCACTAACTTACTTGTTGCTGTAGAGATTCATATCTAAGTCTTAGGAGAAATAAAGAGACAGAACCACATACATAGTTAAATGACATGTTCAAGTAATATAATGTATGTGCAATGTTATCATTCTTGAGTTAATTGGTTTATTTCTTTGTGAATATTTAAAAGCATACTCTGAATATTCTGTATAAAATCAGCATTATTCCAATTCTTCAAAGTGCAAATATTATTATAGGTCTTGGATATCAGTGCATTGGTTCAGTGTTAGAATTTAAGAAGCCACAGAGATTCTTAGGTGGCTTTCTTGGTCTATTTTTATCTTGCTTCGGTGAATCGTGCCATAACATTTGTATTTTTTCAGTGTAGCATCTTGCTATGAATAGCTGTGGAAAGGATTCAGAGCAATCTTATTCCCCCTGCAAGTGTACATTCATTTGTTTCATCCATAGAAGAGTAATCCTATAAGTGATTATTTTCCTAAAGCAATAAATATATAGCCACTTAGCAAGATCTCTAAACCCTTGTGCAGAAATTCAGTACTAACCAATGAGACCAGTATCCAAGGCATCTTGTTTATGATTGGTGTATTAACTCATATCTTGGCTATCTATCAAAATAGAACACTCTTGCTGATTTTGGTCTGTTTTAAAGCTCTAACGTACAGTCACCAAATGTATTCCTTTTAACATTCACAGTTACCTCCTTAGCAATATCAGCATTCATCCTGAACAATCTTAATATTCAACTGGCAGCGATATACACCTGGTGGAATTAAAACAGAAAGTGGGTCACTACACTTTGTACTATGTACTTATCACTGACTGTAGTCTTTTCTTGCTGCTCTATTCAGATACTTGCCACATGTACAAAAGGGGAAGATTTTAAAAGCAGTTATTCTTCAGTAATCCTGGTCGTACTGTATGCTTCCCACTGCAACTGGCTGCTCACGTTGTAGCCTTACTCTTCCTCCCAGACCTCAGCCTGCATTAAAAGACTAACATAATCGTATTGAGAGAGAGCATTTAGAGAACTATAATCCAATGGTCTTCCTGAATGACTTTTTATATAATGAAAATCTGTGAAGGGTAAATATGTTGATGAAGAGCTTCACAAACATTTATTTATATACAAATTATTCTGCACTCTTAATTTTTAGCCGGAAGGCTAGGAGCTTTAAGTTAACCTCTTGGATTTTGTTTTTATATAGAAACAGTCTCCTGACACAACATGGATTTTCTGGTTTTGTTGTTTTCAGTTTTAATGTCATACATGAGAATATTTATTTTTCATTATCCAATAGTCCCTCCACTTTTGATTTTAACATGAACAAAAAAACCCAGCAACATATTAAACATTTGTGCACCTTCAGTTCATGATACATAGATTCACAATCAGTATTCAATTTTGCCAACTCTAAATTCCTTGGCTTCATACATTGTAACTGAATCCATTTCTTTTTCCATGTCTTCTATATGAAAGGCTTGTCTGCTACAAATTCTGGTGGACATGTAGTACTAGCATTCTAATTCAGAGATTAAAACCCTGATCTGGCTTTAAATTTGGGTTTATTACCTATTTATGGAATGTCTAGGTGAGTATGGTTTAATACAGGGTTCTCAAACTGTGGAGTGGAATCTTAAGGGGCAATAGTTACTTGGGGGGTGCAAGAAAATTCAGCCTGCAAGTACAGAAAATATGAACAAAGAAGGGCAAGACTGTGTGTGTGTGCGCATGCGCACGCGCACATGCACCATTGAGGACTGACTGGTCTGTAAAAGAGTAACTCAAAGCATCTTCCTGTTATGCTTTCTTCCAACCTTAGACATAACAAAAAATCAGCTGCTTTTTAAAAATGCTTGTCCCACTCAGCTTCTCCAAACAGTCCTTCATTGGTGCAGCAGGGACATGCCCCTTAGTGACCATGAGAACTCAGCATTAAGATGGAAGATTTGTGTGGTACAAGGGGCCTGTGAGACAGAGGGAAAGGGAGGTGTGGGCTAGCACAAGGGGATGCACAACATGGAGTGGGGGGGGCACAACATCCTCATGTAGATGCAAAGGGTGTCACAGGGTAAGAAGTCTCAAAACCGCTGGTTTAGCTATAACGTATTTCTGGGAGGGAGCTCGGATACCTCTGCTATGAAAACCTGACTCTATTCTTTGAATAAAGCAAACACAGAATAAAGCAAATTTCCACTGCATTATGTAGTTACCATGGAAAGATGTGAATATCTGGGTTTGTTTCAAAGTGAAAATAATTTACATTGATCCTGTTGAGTTTGGAACTGAGCTGCACAGATCCCATTCTCATAAAAACACCGGAAAGGATGAGGATCCAGGTCCCTGCAGATGGTGTCAGACTCCAACTGCTGTCAACCCCAGCCAGTATCAACAATGGCCAGGAATGATGGGAGATTAATACCACTGAGGGCACAAGTTCCTTATCCTTGCTTAAAATTTCCACACTATATTTTTGCTTTAACTGCATAGTACTGAATTGGGTTATCTGGATGATCTAAATGATTTAGTGAGGAATCCAGCTTAGTTTGATTGATAAGCTTATGCTCAGACATCTGTCATTTTACACACACATAAAAAGGTATTGGAAACACATTGGCAAGTTAACAGAACAGACTTTATTTTAAATAAATAATAGCAACAGGCTTTATCCTGAGCATAAAAAGCCACACTCTTGCACAGATGGAATGATGCCAGCTCATTATAATTTAACACTTGCACATTCATATTAAAACAGTTCTGTAATATAGACCCTCAGCAAACATTTCAATAGTAGAAGTCCGAAGTGCTTTTCTTCCTTTTATACCAAACACTTGATATTTATAATTCCTGATCACCTTCAGTCATAATACCTGAATTTGCCATACCCCTTAATATATAGCAAAGTTTGATTTTTTCTTAAAAAAATCTTCTTTTACAAAAAAAAAGTCTTCTCTTGCCTTTTCCAGTGAAAATATACATTCTTACTCAATAAGAATTGCTAAGGCTGTAAACATGAGAGAGTCATCAGGCTTTCTTCTTTTTTAAAAAATGTATATACATGTTTTAACAAAAGCTAAACATTAGTTTCAAATTGTCATTTTTTAAAGGTTTTCAATAAACAAGTCAGTGGTTGCAGCACAGTTTACATAAATATTTGCAAAGTAGTATTGTTTAAAAAATGTCAAGTGGTTCAACAACACAGGTAGGCCCCCACATACTTTAAACTTATTCTAGAAGGGAACTGGACTGTGTTGGACTTCATTTTAATGACAAATGTCCATGTATTTGGTAAAACCAAATTCTCTCTGGAGTGACCTGAAGTACAAATTTACTAATACAGCACTAGTAACACGTGCCCACAAAACAAGCTGGTGGAGGAGTGGGGAATTTCTGTCTTCTGCTCTTGTTAACCTAAGAGGGAGACTGATGCCAAGGAGATCAAGTCTCTTATCCCTTTTACAGTTGCACAGAAGAGGGCATTTCAGAAGTATATTTTATTTCACTCCTGCATAACAGGCCAAACCTGTCAAAATGCTGTCTTCTACATCACTATTTAAAGGTACAGAAGTCTTGACCTCCTTTGCATTCAGTCGGCTTAGCAGACCAAGTGATAGACATCTGTCCATGGGTCACATTGCACATACCATTGTACTGGGCGTATTTGAGAGATTAATGATGGGGGTATTAGCTAATTAGAGAGTGACAATCCTGTGTCAGACTTGCTTGTATCTTTACATTTCACAATCATTAAGAGATGCCCAGTTGATAGTAGGTGTGATCTTGAGAAACAGGCAAGTTAATGAGATGTAAATCTGAATTATGGTCCAAGACAGATGCAAGCAGTACAGCTCTACTACTGATTTACAAACATGCCTAAATCACTGTCTTAAAATATGTTCACTTGAAAATAGGTACTGGTGCGGTCAACAGGTCCTATTTTCAAGTAAACTTTCTTAAAAATACAGCCTCGTTCAGCCATGGAGGAATTATCTAGGCAAATATTATGTCCTGGTGTTATGAATTTATGCAATAAATAGTTTGGATCATTTGCGAAACAAATCCTGTACATCAATAAAACTGATAGATTTACACCTCAAAAACCTGACAGTTCTACAAAAACACACAGATAAGTAACAATACATCCAAGTTCAATTGATAAAAAACCTAACTCTCAGGTACTAAATCTAGATTTCCTGATTGTTGCAGAACAAAAACAGCTGTAGAACTGCTTGAACAAGAGTTTGGAATGTGCAAAGAATATAGAATATGTTCCTGACAAGAATAGCATAAGTGGCAATCCAACCATGAAAAGTCAATCTCCTGAAGTTTTTCTCTCTCCCTGGAATTTAAACATTGTCATTTGCAATTTAAGACAGTTTAAGTGCAAGTGTTCTCCCATTAAAGGTCTGTAGCTCACACTGAAGAGGAATGTCAAGCCCTTGTGATAGCGAAGATGGGTCCTCTCAATGAACAAAGATTTAAGTGACAGTGGACAAACACAGAGGATCAGTAGCAGCAGTCTTTAGTATATCTACATGCAGAGTTGATATTTTAGCACCAATAAGAATTCAAAGTTTTGAGATTATTCCTGTAGCCTCAAATAAATAAAATCCCAAACTCATTCCTTAATACAATTTTTTGACGAAACAGAGGTATTTACAACCATATATCAAAATAGATTTGATACACTGAATAATTAATTGAGGATGCCATCTTAAGCACCTTTCCTCATTGAACAATTTTATTCTGGACTGTTTATTTTTGGGTTAACACTGTCAGAAGACTTCTCTGGCTACATCCTTCACAAAAGTAAGAGACTTCTTTGACACACGTACCAGTAACTACAAAGGCCAAGTATCATCCATCATTATGTGCCTTCTATAAAGTTTGTTGGACAGAAACCTATCCTGGGCATCCAATTGTGAAATACATGCCATTTGTTTTAGTTAGTAAGAACTATATATGTAGGCTTACAAGTAAATAAGCTTAAAGTTACAGTTCTAAAAAAGCCAATATGGGGATGCTGTAGCCCTCAAAGAGAATGTGGTTAGGAGCACACAGTATATTGGATCAAATCCCCTCCCCTCTTTTTTTTCTTAAGTGACTGGCTAGCCATTTAAACCTAGGCACAGGTACATGAGAACAGATGCCACAGGTTTTCACTGACAGTTCCATTCTTATACATACTGCTTTCAGAATTAAGTCCAATGTATTCAGTGGGGCTTACTCAAATAAGTATGCAAAGGGTTGCAGCTGTGCAGACTGTTCTATTGCATCTACAGCCAAAAACAAATTCTACTTGTTTCAACATTTCCACATCCCAGCATTCTTAAAGCTACACATATTCCTTCAGTCCAGTGGGGCCTTCCTTGTAAACATACATAGGATTGGGCTGTAGATATCTAGTTGTAAGGACATTCATTAGACTGGCATACTGATGCTTAACATGCCTTAAGGAATGTGACATATTTTCAAGTATTGGTTAAATTGAACAGATCTGTGAACAGCAGTTTTAGTGCTAGAGATTCTTTCCACTTGCTTCTCAGTAATTTCACTTTTTCTGTGTGAATAGTACTATTTTTGCACTATTAACTTGATCCACATATAGTAAGCTACCTTATACTGTCAGACCACCGGCTGGTATTATCTGACTCTAGACAGAGTACTGGGGGAGCAGACTGAGGTAAGAGTAGATGATACAAGGGAGGGGTGGAGAAGCTTCCCCTCATGTCACCTAGCTCATTGATTTGGTCCTAAATATAGAGAGCAGGAATCTGACTCATGGAACTAAACAGTTCCTAGCCATAGATCTAGAGGGACGGGCAGTAGCACCTCATGACCTTATGGATAGCATTTTCCTCAGCTCTTACCAAAGGCAAATTAGCTGCAGATGCCAAAGACTGGATCTGGGCATTATACATGTGCTCCATCAGTCCAGGTACAGAACAAACCTCAAAGTTAAGAAACTCAAAAACCAAACAATGATAACACAAGGTCTTAGATTTCATTTACATTACATTATTCTGTCATTGTTTCAAAGGACTTATATCAGCTATAGGCCCAAACACTGCCATAAGTCACATTATGTCAGTGTTTGAGCATGTCAGGATTATAAGATTAGAATCAATCTCCTTGATTCCTGCAGGTAAATATATAAATCCCATTAACAGTAATAGGAGATGCACATGTGTAAACCTCAGAGTGTCAACGTGAGATCAGGTATCTTATTTGTACCACAGAATCAAACTGGATCAACCTCTGGCATCTCAGATAGGGCTAGGAAAGGCTATTTAATTAGCTAAGGTCAAAGAAGATCCTGAAGCATCCTTAGGATCCTTGAGAGCCACTGTCAGTCATGTAGAACTAGATGGACCAATGGTCTGTGTTGCTATAAGGCAGCTTATATATTTCCACATAACTTTTAACATCATGCTACACTGCAAAACAGAGAACATTTCAATTACATTAAAAACCCAAATCTCACCAACATTAGATCAAAGCAACTTCCACAAACATAAGCAGAAAATACTTCCATATAAATGTGTTTACTATTGTAGCCTTACACTAGAGTCGGCGAACTTAGAATGGCACATGAGCCTTAAAATTTTAAGCATGTTTCAATGGCAAACACACTTATTAGGGAATATGTCCTGCATAATTCAACAGTGTCAAATAAGAGTCCAAACATTCTTAGGAACTTGTTCTTCCTTAACTGATCCCATTGTTAATAAATTCAGTGCACAAAACATGAATCCCAAAGTTCCCATGCGTATGAATTAAAAGCCACTGAGTTCAATAGGGCTATCTTCCAGGAAATAAGCAAAGGACTCTGCCAAAAATAAATAATCTGAAGGAGACAATAATAAATAAATAAATAAATAAATAATGTGTGCCTTTAAGTTGCCTGTTGACTTATCGTGATCCTATGTATCTCACAGTTTTTTTTAAGACAAGGAATACTCACAGATGGTTTTGCCAATTTCTTCCTCTGAGATATAGTCTACAGCACTTGGTATTTCCTGCTGGTCTCCCATCCAAGTACTAACCAGGACTGACCCTGCTTAGCTTCCAGGGTCAAACAAGAAATTCCTATGCCTATGAATTAAAATCTACTAAGTTCAATAGGGCTAACTTCCAGGAAAATAAGCAGAGGACTCAACAGTCAATCAATCAATCAATCAATATTTTGAAGGAGACAAACCATAAATCCATACTTGAAAGTAAGTCTCTGTGTATAGCGTGGCATTATATGGAGCATTTAAATTTGACTGGCATGGAATTTAGAACCCAAAATATCAAGAAGTAGAGTTTCTTTCCCTCCACACTGTAACAGAGGAGTAATAGACTATGTTATACAACCATAAATTGAAAACAGGACTTCTTAAGATGTCTGTAAATGGTGCTTAATCTTTTTCTTGTAGATTTGGGTTGCATTTGACATTGTACACTAGCCAAATAGTGCAATTAGGCTCCTCCCCCCACGGGAAAAGTTCGGGTACCATTTCATTCCAGAAAGGGAGAGTTTCAGTCTTATCTTCAAAGATTAAAATTAAAAAAAGAATGTGTTTTAGAAGGAGGAAACAAATCCTCGGCTCAATGAGGACACAGTATCTCTTATGTCTGAAGGGAATTCTATGTAATTCCTAAATCTCTCCATTCTGCCCCCTAATCCATTTCAACCTCCAAATTATGTGCAATTTCTAACCAATTTGTGAACATGGGCTACCATCAGAGGCTATTCACAAACCATATTTGTTTCTGGTTGCCTAGAACAGTCATCTACAAATAGCAATCAAATCCCTGTTATGGTAGGTAGTTGTAATACCCCCCTTTCATTAACCCTGAATGGCCCAGCAATCAGACACTGTGTCTTTTTCTTTTACTCAAAGGTGTACGTTGGATAGGCTGTTCTTTTAAGCTAGAATATCTGAAATCACGGCTGGCTTGGGATCTGGACAGGCCAGATTCCTCTTCCAGCAACATGGGAATCCAACCCCAGATACAGTTTTCCTCGACGCAGAAACCTGTAACCGCGGCAAGAAGCACTCCTTGCCCTTCCTTCCCCAAGGAAAAGGTGGAAGCAACCCTTACTTTCATATTTCCCGGACTTAAGAGAGTTTTGCTACACACACTGCAAGGATGATGGCGATCAGAAGCACGGCAGTAAAAATGATGCCAGCGAGCACTTTGCTCACATCGCAGAAAGACTTGTCCTCCTCCACCGAGATCATGCCTATAGAGGAGGCGCCCACGCTGACGGTGGACTTCAGCTCGGCGCCGGGGTCCTGCTTGGCTTCCACCGTCCACTGCGGGACACTGACTTTCATTTCCATCTCGTACATCATCTCCCCGACCTGGTTGATCTCGTTCTCCAAGTCCTTCAAATCCACCACGTCGATGTTGTTGTCCGCCTCGTATTTCATGTTCTGGACGCTCATGGCCCTGGCAGCCACCCCGGAGGTGCCGCCGCTCATGCCCGTCTGGATGAGGGGCTTCTTGGGCACGTTCAGGGGGAACTCCTGGCCCAGCTCGAGGGCCCTCCGCATGTCGGTCTCCAAGATCTCCAAGCAGGTGGAGAAGATGACCCAGAGCCGCTCGAACTCCGCCTTGTCCTCCTTGCTCACCGTCTTGTCCCGCAGGGCCGCGGTGAGCTTGTTCCGGTTGGCCACGGCCAGCTCCTGCGCTTTCTGCCGGGTCTTCTTCAGCTCCTCGCGCAGGTTCTGCGAGTCCGAGGTGCCCCCGATGGTCAGCACCATGTGCCGGTAGCAGGCGGTCACTTTGCTGAGGGCGTCCAGCAGCGCTTTGCACTCCTCCTTCACCATGGCGGAGGCCGGGGGGGGGGGGCAGCGGCTACTGCCGAACCTGGGGGGGGGCGGCGCGCGCCCTCCTCTCACGCCCCCTGCCCGCTCAGCCCGAGCGGCTCCCCCGGCGCCGCCGGCCGCCGTCCCCCGAGCCGACGCGCATAGTCCCCGCTGGCCTCCTTCGCGCCTTTCCCCCCGGCCGCCCACGAGCCTACGAGAGGCCGGGAGCCTCGGGGAGGCTCCGGGGGCGCGAGGACCGCCCTCGCCGCCGGCTCTCGACCATCTCCGGAAAACACCTCCTCTTTCGCGGCAGAAAGACGCTCGGAGGAGGGGGGGAATCCTCGCTTGACTTCTCCTCTTCCCTGATCCGCGCGGGTCCGGTTAGGAAGCGCTCGCTCTCCGCGCGCCTCGTCCCCTTTAAGAGCGCGCGAATGTCTCCGGCGCTGACCCCGCTGCTCTCCCGCAGGGCAGCGCCCCGGACTCCGAGCGTTAAATAGCGCGCAGCCGGAGCCCGCGGAGCAGCTGCATTGGGCTCCGGCGGAAAACCACCTCGCGGTCCAGCTCTCCTCCTCTTCGCCGCCGCCGCCCTCCCTCTCCTCAGCCCGTCACACAACCACCCACCCCTCTCCGCTGGTGGCGCGGCTGCGGCCGTCGCCGCTTCCCTCGCCTAAGCTCCACCTTCGCGGGACGCGGCTGCGGGCGCCTCTCGGCTTATTGGCTCCCCGGCTCCGGAGGCACCGCCTTGCTCGCCCTGCTAGGAAGAGAGGTAGGGCTTGGTTGAAAGAGCGGAGCCGCCGCCGCCGCAGGAGCCGCGGGGCGGGGGGGGTTGGCGGGGATGGTGAGCCGGGGGTGCCGAGGAGACTTTACCACGCACGGTGGGGCTTAGGAGGAAGGGGAGGCCGCGCTAACTTCGTAAGTGAGGGCGGCTGGAGGGGGGGGCGGCTTTGTGGCGTGGCCTGAGCCGGGCGGGGGAAAGGGGTGGCGCTTTCACGGCGGAGTGAGGGGAGGAAGAGGGGAAGAAACGGGAGGTAGAGGCGTCCTGGTCGCCCGGGCTGCCTCCAGGCCTCTCCGTAAGAGTCGCCGAGCGTCGTGCTTCCTTTCTTTCGAAATAAGGGGTGAAGGACGGGCAGTTCGAAGAGGGAAGTTGAAGAGGCCGGAGGCTTGGGGCGCTTTCTGAGATACGAAGTGCTTCCTTCGGGCCTCCCGACACGGAGGACGCGTTCCGGGCAGCGCCTTCAGGAACGCGGCGAGACCCTCCTCCCCGCCCCACGCCCGTCTGCGTGAGGCGGGGGGGGTCTCGCCGCGTTCCCGAGGGCGCTGCCCGGAACGCGTCCTCCGCGTTGCCTGAAACTCCCCCAGTGGAGAAATACCGCCCGAGTGTCTGGCGTTGAGTCGGGTCAGGGAAGGGTCTGTCGGCACAGTCGCAGGTAACCCCGTGCGTTTTGTGTGGATGGAAATCCCACTTGAGTTCCATAAACCATGCGTTATTTATGCCATTTGTGCCCCCCTTTTCTCCCAAGGCAGCTATCCGCGGAAGTGACAGCGACACACCTGACAAGTTACAACCGTAGAGAGGAATTCAAAAAATATTAAAACGATTTGTGTGTTGGCTCTCAGCACACTAGGGCCTCTGAGGCTGTGGATGACAAGAGTGTGGGATAACAAGAACAAGCACTGGATTAAAATTCTAAAATGTTTTTTAAAAATAAGAAGAAAGGGGATGATATTCTCTGGCCTTTTTGTAGCAGGTAGTTGCTATCTAGAGGTAAGCCTAAAGGAAAAGGCCTTTTTCCTTGCTTTGTGGAAGGAGAGCTGAGAGGGATGCAGCTCAACGTTTGGTAGGACTGCAGCCCAAGTTGCATACAAGGGGTTCTTTTGTGGAGTTCTTCTGTGGGGCAGGTAGCCCAGACTGCAGTCTCAGCTCTGGAGTAATAGGCTTTCCTGTCTGTCTTCTCTCCTTAGAAGCAGGGCACGGACTCTGTCACTGTAAATTTTTCTTTGGAGATGGAATAATTGAGGAAGTAAGTTGAGAACCAGCATGGTGTAGTGGTTTGAGCGTTGGACTATGGACGTCGGAGTAGTGGTATACCTAGCTTCAACAGCACCTAGGGCAAGCGTGGAAATTGTGCCTGCAGGTGCTGCTTCTCCTGCTGCTGCAACTGCCCCAAGCTGAGGATGACTCTGGCGAGGGCAGCAGCAATGGTGAGGAACGCTGCTACTTTCAGAGTGCTGGGCTGGCTGTCCCGAGCAACAGGACTGGAGGGGCATGGATTTTTTGTGCCCCCGGCATTGACACCCAAGGCATATGCCCTGCTTGCCCCACCCTAGATACACCTGTGTCCTGGAGACCAGGATTTGATTCCCTGCTCCCCCATGGAAACCCACTGGGTGATCTTGGGTGCATTACACACAGCCCCAGAATACCCTGTGATGGGTTTGCCAGAGTTGTCATAAGCTGGAAATGACTTAAAAGTACACAGCAACAACAGTACCTGTGTATAAAACTGGGAAGGGATATCTGTGGTCCTCCAGACATTTTTTTTGCCTACTGTTCTCATCATCCCTAGTCAGCATATTTAATGATGAAGTGTTATGGGAATTGCAGTCCCTATCTGAAGAGTCATTGCTACCCGCCTCTGATGTAAAGTAAATTAAAGGAAATAAATTTCAGTAGAGTCCGTTGTTTCCTTATACAAAAGTTACAAAAGCTGTGACTTATTAAAGCAGTTACTTAGATTGACTGGATAGATTGGCATTCAAGACTTCTAGTGCAGTTGGATACATGTTTGGTCGGAAATCACACTGTGTTCAAATGGCTTAGGTGGGTCTCGATGTTTAGCCTTAAGAATGGACTCAGTTCTGAATAAGGGTGCACGGAATTGTACACACATGGCACCCCCCTAAATACATTTATTTGGGAATCAAAACCCACTGAATGGTGGGCTCAAAATCTCGGACATCCAGTTCAATTAGAGCACTGGGAACAGAGCTGGCAATGGACACAAAAATTTACTGCAGCTCAGAACCTAAAAGAGAACTATTATAAGCTTTTTCATAGATCGTACATGACACCAGAAAAATTAAAGAAGATATATAATACGGGAACAGCTCAGTGTTGGAAGTGTCAGGAGAATGTTGGAACACTATTTCATACGTAGTGATCATGTCCTAAGGCTAAAAAATATTGGAATGATATACATAATATGATATGTAAAATATTGAGGGTTCAAATTGATAAGAAACCTGAACTGTACTTATTAAATATGACACATGTGTTAGATGGAACTGTTGCAAAGAAATATTGGCGAATAATGCTGTATATGATTACGACAGCCCGTATTGAAAATGCAAGGCTATGGAAAACTGAGCAGATACCTACAATAGAGCAATGGTGGGCAACTTTTATTGAAAATCGTAATGCAGATATAGTCTCTCAGAGATTAAAAGGAAAATCAGATGATGACATCAACAAAGAATGGCAAATTGTTCTGGAAATGGGTAGGGTGTTGACAGGTAATAATTCTTAATTCATGGTAGCATGAGTAGTTAGAAGTAAAAATCAGTGGAATATCATGGAACATGTAAAGTAGGGTTGAAGAGCAGGATCTATCTTCTATGTTAACAAATGCGATGCATAATGTTGATGTGTCAATGAAATAACACTATTGAAATCCAGAGAGGAGTGGAAGATAGCGGTAATAGTTCGGTAAAATGTACAATGTTGTTTTATACGATGTAATCACAATAAAATTAATTAAAAATGAAAAAAAAATCCCACTGAATGGTAACTGCTGCTAAGTAAACATTATTAGACCAAGCTGTATGGCAGCTTGAATACTATGGAAGTTATAGCTCCTAGACTGAAAGCATGAATGCAGTCTTTTATTTTTAACTCAGTGCCCTTGTATGTTACAAAAAATAAAATAAATGTAGCATAAACATGTTAAGAATTCTGATGATCTTTGGGCAAAAACTGTGCATAGAATCTTCATCCTATGAAAGGACAATTCTTATACCTTCCTTTTTACATTTTTTAAACATTTTGATACTGTACTTGTTAAGATTTCTTAGCTGTATGGAATTACAGTTTAACTTCCTCATTTGGCCAGATCTGTTTTTCTTTATTCTGTTATACTGACAGGTACTATGCTAAAAGCTTATGTATGTTCGAGCAGTGGTTGCTCAAGGAAATAAAGCAAATATATTTGATAGACAGCAAAAAAGCACAGTATGCTTGGTTGTTCAGTAAAGGCCATTTATTCATGTATAGGACATTACTAGTTATCAAGCTGATGCCAAGTCATATGACTGTATGTGTAAACAAGCACTAAACCTTGTCAACTGACTTTCTTGGGAAGCCATTGTATGAGCTTCCTTTTTGACATTATATTGAGGCAATACATTCACTAACATTTTAAGCTAATTTGTATCTGTATCAGTTTGTTTGTGACAGTGGCTTTAGATTGTAAATATTTTGTATTTCCACATACCATACTACCTATTATTAATGTTCTACTTTTCCTTTAGGGAGCTAATGACAACGTGCAAAAGTACCCAGCCATTTCTGACCTCACTTCTCTATGTGCTTTCAAGTCACCTGTTGATTTTTTGGTGACCCCATGAATTTCGTAGGGTTTTCTTAGGCAAAGAATACTCAGAGGTGGTTTTGCCAGTTCCTTCCTCTGAAATATAGCCTACAGCACCTGGTATGCATTGGCAGTCCCCCAGCTAAGTGCTAATGACGGCTGACCCTGCTTAACTTCTAAGATAAGACAGGATCTGATGCCTTTTGGGTATTTATTCCTCTTTTATGAAGCGAGACTGAGAGTGTGTGATTGGTCAGAGTTCCAGAATGGCCACACTATATGGGATTTCTGAGTTATAGTCCAATATATAGAGGGCCAAAGATCTCCCTCTTTGCTATACCATACTGATATCATGCTATGAAGTTACTTGGATTTAAGATTGGCTGATGTTAGGTACTGGTGTTAGCAAGCTCTTAGAGGTGTAACGTGGCATTCCAGTAATTCTTGTATTGCAGCTCCTACTGGTGTTGACAGCTAGGGTTGATGAGTATTACAGTCCAGTAAGTTTTGACGAGCCACGAGTTGCTCACTGTTGCTTCAGAAGTATCTCTAAAGACAGTACTGCTTGCTGGGGAATTATAATGCTTTCCATGTTCCTCTGTGTTGCTGTGTGCCTTCAAGGCATTTCCATCTTATGGCAACTCTAAGGAGAGTCTGTCATGGGTTTTCTGGGGCTGAGAATGTGTGGTGCCCAAGATCACTCAGTGGGTTTCCATGGCTGAATGGAGAATTGAACTCTGGTCTCCAGGGTCATAGCTCAATGCTCAGACCACTGCACCACGTTGGCGTCTAGCTAGCTCTTTTTGGAGTGATCTAGCAGGGTTCTTATTGTGTGTTGTGTATGTATTTATCCAGTAGAAAAGCTTCTCTGTCTCAGTGCTGTTTTTTGATACTTAACTCAGTGGCCGGGAAAGGCAGAATGAAAGTAAACCTCATGGGCATCTGTTGAAGGAAGTCAAACTGTCTGCCCTGGAGCTGTGATACAACTTCTTTAATGCTGCATAAGTAGGCAGGGCAATTAATCTGTATTCTGTATATTAGAGTTGGGATGCCAAAGCTTAGGATTAGTGCCTTACAAGTAAAGATATTATTCAAAACCCAAAGAATAGAATGTAATGATTTTAAATTAGTTTTTTAAAAGATCTTACAGAAACAAACGTAACCGTCAAACAATGTATCTCAGACCCAATACAATGAGATGTACTGAGTTTGTGTTTCCTGACTGTCGCTCTAAGAGACTTCCAGCTGACACATTAAAGGTAATTGTCTTATCAAGACCATCACGCTTAAAAAGTAATATAGTGACGGTAATATAAACTTTTCAGAAGTGGAGGAATAACAAACAACGTTTCCTTTGGAAAGATTTTTGGCAATTTTTGTTTTTGTTTAAAAATTAAAATAACTTGCTAGTACTGAACAGCATGTAACAAGTTCTAGGATTACGTTTCAAAACATTGAATTACTTTTTTCTTTTTAAACAAAAAGATTCCAGCTCTGAGGGAACCTGTGATCTTCTAAGCCTTTGGTGGGTTCCATCTTGATGGGAGCTGGAGTCCAAGGACAGTTGGATTCCACAGGTCTCCGTTTCAGTGCATATCAGTAGAGGACACATTCTTCCAGTATGGATCTTTATACAAATGAAGTGGTTCTATCTCAAACAGAAGACGGAATGTTTCAACAGGTTTTGTGTTTGAAGAAGTAGAAAATATACTTGAAAGAAGTATATTTAAAGAAGTAGAAAAATTTACAGGAAGGGAAGCAGCAAACTTCCCCTTCAAACAACCCAATGTCCAATGTAACCACGAAATGTAAAAGGCTGGCTGTGAATGCAACATTTTGCATGTCCTATTTAGATAGACTCTGTTGGAGGACTACCAGATATCACATCTGAACTCTGTTTCTTAGATCGCTTTATTCTATATCTGGTTTGTAATTCTGCTGCAAGTCAGTACAGTGGCCTCTCCACTTTCATGATGGTTCAGGATTCAGGAGCCTTGTGAAAATGGAAAAAATCAGAATAACTCACCCCTGCAATCCTGCTCCCATTCACTTCCAGGGCTCCCTCCCTCTTCTCATTTCCTTGCCTTTTGTCCTGGTGCATGAGCCTCCTTTCTCTGCGCTGGGGCCAAAGGCGAGGGAGTGGGAGAAGGGAGCTCTGGTGGGGAGAAGGAAGGTGCGTGTGTGCCTTCCTGCCCGTTTCCTTTCCTTTTGTCTTGGTGCACATTCTCTGTGCTAAGACCAAAGGCAAGGGAATGGGACCAGAGAGCTCCAGAAGGGAGAAGGAGGGTGTGTGCTTGCCTCCCCTCCATTCCCTTGCCTGTTGCCTTGGTGTACTTGTCTTCCTTCTGTGCGCCTGGCAAAATGCAAGGGAATGCAAGGAGGAGAATGGGGGGAGAACACATGCGGCCCTCGTGAATAATCAGGTTTGTGAAGGTCAAAACCGGTGAATGTGGAGGGAGGACTGTAGTGTAAACTTAAGCAAAGATTAATTGTAGAGGTCAGTTAAGTGGCTCGTTCCTGAAATGCTCTGTCTGAAGAGAGTAGTGGATGCTGTCTGGCTATGGTGGTGGCTTGAAATATGTGTGCAAGGTTTTCCTGCCTAGATTGAAGAACTTGGAAGAAGATGCTCTGCTTGTTATAGAGTATATAGGCTTTTGGAGACAGAACTGTCTGATTTGCCATGGATGGATGATTGCCCCCAAATAAATAAGAGAGGTTTAAGCCTGGGCGTTTGATGTTTGGTGTAAGTGGACTAAATAAAAGGAAATGTAATCATAATTTAATACTGCTGTTCAAACAAAAGGCAATAAATCCCTGCGTCTGAAGCTAAAATCTGGTTGCATACCCTTCTCCAAGAAGTAAAATTTAGGGGGCAGCTTGACCTGGATTTGGCTTCTTCTAAGAGAAAACTCATTATATCTTAACCATTTGCATTATTTACAAGAGAAAAGGGTCATCTGTGACACTCCATGCATGTTTGGGACTACGAGACCATTTGTCTATGCTGCCTGAAGCTACTGAGAGTTGTAGTCCAACAACATTTTTATGGCTATAGTTTTCTCATGCCTGGCGTAAGTAAATCAGGTATGAAACAGGCTAAAAAGGAAATGATTAAAAAGATAACATATGGCCATCCAGTTGTTGCACTGCATCTCCCAGTCCAACAAGATCTAGAGGGCCGTGCATTCCCCATCCCAGTGTCCCTACACCGTGTCATATCCCCCGAGGGAAGTCCTGTAACCACAAGTATGTTTGCAGCCTTTATCTCTAGGTATTCTGCCCCCTTGTTGGCTGTTTTTCAAAATACACAAGTGAACAAACAAGTAGGGCTCCCGGAACTGTCTTTAGTCTGTCTGTGTGTGTGAGGGAGGGGGGAGATGTTAAAAGAGAATACTAGGAAATGTTCAAATTTCAGGTGCATTTTTGGAAAACAGTGAAAACATACAATGTGTACATTAAAATAATAAACCAGCTGAAGCAGTTAACAGTGTGGTCTAAGGCAGTGACAAAACAATAAATGAGTTACCAGAAATCCAAAGCAAGACTCCATTCTGGGAATTAAAGTAGGGCTGTAAGATCTTATTACAACAACCTCTGATTGGGTATACAACAAAAGCAAAAACTGGGACATATGTTAGCATGCACAGGACTGAAGACATTAACACTCTCAAAAAGAAAATGGGGAACAAGTATGTTCTAAGCTTGCAGTGTAGAGAATCTTTTGATGCAAGCTTTGGAGTTAAGGGTGGCCGTTCTGCTGTTAACCTTGTTATTTAGGGCTGGGGAACAAACGTGGAATAGGAAGGTCTCCAAACTGGTGAAAAGGGCATTAAAATGGCAACAAACAAACAAACAAAAAAACCCCTTCACTGTAAACAAGTGTAAAGTGATGTGTGTTGGGGCCAAAAATTTACCAGCTATATATACAGATGAGATCTGAGCTGGTAATGACTGACCAAAAAAGGGACGGTGTTGAGGTAAGCAGCTTGATAGAATCACAGAATCATAGAATCATAGAAATGTAGAGTTGGAAGAGACCACACGGGCCATCCAGTCCAACCCCCTGCCATGCAGGAACACCCTCAAAGCACTCCCGACAGATGGCCATCCAGCCTCTGCTTAAAAACCTCCAAAGAAGGAGACTCCACCACACTCTGAGGCAGCATATTCCACTGCCGGACAGCCCTGACTGTCAGGAAGTTCTTCCTGAGGTTCAGGTGGAATCTCCTTTCCTGCAGCTTGAATCCATTGCTCCTTGTCCTGGTCTCTGGAGCAGCAGAAAACAATCCCTCTCCCTCCTCTACATGGCATCCCTTCAAATATTTAAACATGGCTATCATGTCCCCTCTTAACCTTCTCTTCTGCACACTGAACATACCCAGCTCTTTAAGTGTATCCTCATAGGGTTTGGCTTCCAGGCCCTTCACCATTTTGGTCACCCTCCTCTGGACCTGCTCCAGCTTGACCATGTCCTTCTTGAATTGGGGTGCCCAGAACTGGACACAGTATTCAAGATGAGGTCTAACCAAAGCAGAGTAGAGTGATACCAGTACCTCCCTCGATCTAGACACCATACTCCTATTGATGCAACCGAGAATTGCATTGGCTTTCTTGGCTGCCGCATCACACTACTGACTCATGTTCAGCTTGTGGTCTATTAAGACTCCTAGATCCCTTTCACACGTACTACCATCAGCCAAAGAAAGGTTGGCTCATTGTACAGCTGCTTTGAAAAGAAAAGAAAAGAAAATTCATTGTTGTACATGGCTGGCACCCTGTTCAGTAACTAACCTTACACCATCATAATTCTGTGGTTGTTGCATGCACGACAGTCAAAAGCATCCCTCCAGAAAAACGTATCTTTTCAACCTCATAGCCCCCTCCACAACACAGCCATTTCTATGTTGCAGGAGTGCAGGGAGATGAGCAGAGACCTGTTCAGCAATCTTCCTGTAGTTGGGTACTCTGCAACTTTCTAGCTCTCTTTCTGTAGTTGGGTACTCTGTACTATGCAAATGGCCATGTTGAGGAGTGCACTATTGAAAAGGTAGGTTTGGGAGGGACAACTCTGGGGCTTCCGGAGCTATGTCTTTTGCTGTAGAGCCTCAGCCCCATATTGGGTTTCTGTTTTAATGCTAAGCCTGTATACCATACAGATTTTGCCTGCAGTGTCTGGTTTCCTCTCACTGGTGCTATTAGGAAATATTCCAGTTAAAGGCTGTTTTTGTGTTGTCGCTTTTACTGAACAACAGAAATGAATATTAAATGTTAGGGAATCTAATGGGTTATATACAGTCCACATTTGCTAAGGTTAGAAGCACAGAACCTCTGCAAAAGTCAAAAAATCACAAATGTGTGTGTATATGTGTCTGTGAGAAAGGCGAATGAGGCATGGTAGGGAGAATAGGCACCCAGGGTCTAAACCAGATCACAGAGAAGGGAAAGAATGTGGGGTGGGTCGGCATGGTGGCTCTGTACTTTCTTTTTCTCATCCATCTCTTTCCTTGGGTGTGTGGGGGTTATCAAGAGAGGGTTTGTGGTGCTGAGAAATCAGGTTGCAAGCCTTAGTTAGCTGGCCAGCCAGAGGCTAGTAGAAGGAGTAGGAGGACCAGAGGTGGGTTTTTAAAAGGCTGCACAGCTTGATCTGAGCTGCCAAGAGGGAAGGTTTCCCTGGAAAAGAAGTACTGGGGGGAAAGGGGTTGGAGAAACGTGCAAGTAATCAAGTCAGTGAAAGTCAAACCTGCAAATGTGGAAGACTGATGGTATATTCTGCTTACACAAGGGGACTCAGATTTGAACCATTAGCTCAAAGCCCTAGAATACAAAGAGGGAACCAACTCCAGAGCTTGTGCAGAGTAAAAACAAAAACGATAGGGAAAATGTTCTGTGGATGCTACTCAGTCAATAATAACTCTTGAGTTTTGTTGTAGGTCTTTCCTCTTTAAATTTTTGTCAGTGACATATAGTGGGTCACATACCAGTCACATATAGTCAGTCACTGTGGAAGAGGCCAGTTTTCATCCCTGTACCCCCTGGAGGGCTACATTGCTGCATTTTCAGATTAAAATCAATAAAATTTGAACTGGAAGTATCTGAAAGTCACTTCTAGTTTAACTTCGTATATTTTTGGTTAGTCACTCACTGTTTGTCCCTATGCAATAGCTCCCTTTAAATTTAACAAAGGTAAACTGGAATGTTTTGAAATGGTTTCGAGGCATCTTGGGCAATGCTGGTTTTTGTTTGTTTTTTTCCCCCTGCCATTTTCATTGGAGGGGCCTGGGGGCTTGGGAGGGTATCAGGGAAGGATTATGCATTTCTCCCCACCCTGATGTAAATTAAGAACAGCCACTGCATGCCGTTCCCTGCCCCTTCCTCCACTTCAGGAATTTATAACTATAGATGTTTCCTGGGACTATTGAGGGCAGGACAGACTGTATCCTGCTGTGATATGGAGACCATCACAACAGCTGTTGTACTGCCTGAGAGCATAGTTAGTGATAAGGCAAATTATTTCTCCCATTATTGTTCAGTCAGCCTTTGACTATGAATTCTTACGAATATAATGGCTGCTTAGAAGTCCCCTCCATGTGGTGTTTAGTGTAGCTTAGTCCCAAATAAATATTCATAGAGCAGATTGCATACCCTCTTAATTAGTTACTCTTAGCTACCCCTTGGAGGACTCAGTTACAACAGCTGTCTTAATCTTAATCTGTGCTTGAGCAGTTAGTGCACTTTGCATAATCAGGTGGGTGTATGTTCAACTACACAGGACTCCCAGTAGTCCAGTGTTGCCTGTTTCATTTCAGGTGGGAGTTTGGCCTTCCTAGTCTAATTGTCAGGTGCTGATTCCTTTCCACTTCTGTTTTAGGATCAATGACAGCTGTCTCTCTTAACTTAATGAGTCTCTAGCTGTGTCACTCAAACACAGTGAAGAGATAGTTGACTGTCTCCTAACAATTACTTCTAATCAACTGGCAATTACCAACTATTGACTTAACAAAAATACCACCATCTTCCTTATTTATCATACCCAAATCTTAAGATCAAATCTTCCCCAGAAGCCTTTTTCATTGTGTTCTGTCCTCTACAATGAAGTGAAGCTGGTATTCACCCAGCAGAATGTTTTTCTCCTTTGTGGGAAGTTGTGCCACCTCAGTAGAGGAACAGCCTTCCTCTTTCTCTGGTGTCTTCCTTACAATCACCTTTTTATATCCACAGGCCCCTTTTTTTTCATGTATGGTTCAAATTGTGTTCTTGTTTATATAGTTGGTAGATATAATTAGATGTATTCTCTGAGCTGTCCAAAAAGTATATATTATAGTTTGATTATATAAATATGTTAAACACATAAAGTTGGCCTGAAGGTACAAGACTGAAGGAGAATGATCTTGTTCAGTAACCAGCTCTTCTGTTACCTCAAAACATGTGACTGAATACGTAAGGATAACACAAAGATACATTTTCCATAAATATTGGGAATGATTAAATTGCTGTTTAAAATTCGTGAGTCTGAATTTTGAGGAGTTGACTCAGTTTTGGGGATAGTTTTGCCATATTCTTGTTCAGACAATTGCTGCTGCTATGGCAAGAATGGACCCATTCCTCTTAAGTATTTACTTGTAATTAGTTGTTGTGAGAATGTTCAGATTAATAAAGGCAAAAAAGCTTTAGCCATGCTGATAATGGAACAGTGTCAAAAGTTGACAAATTCATGCTCAAGTGACCTTGAAATATACTCTAAAACATGCTTGTGGCAGCCTTTCGTTGTTAAACCTGTTGCACTAATAGTGTTGTGACAGTTGCATGACCATGACGAGTTGCAGATAAATATGAATTGTTCATGCTCTATGGAGACTTTTTGTTTTCAAAAATAACATTGTTCTGAATGAATCCATGGCTTTAGTCAGTGCATATTTGTCAGTTTATTAGATTTATACCCCATCCTTTCCCCCCAGAACTCATCTAAGGTCGCTACAAATAATAAAATAAATATAATTAAAATATAACTATGTAAAATATAATTAGAACACATCAGTAAGTAACAAAATCAGCATCCATTCAATTAAAAGCCCTTTCTGCAACACATCAGCAAAATTTTGCAATATTACCTTTGTGGGGGGATACTTTAGCATATGAGTTAGGGATTCTGTCACAACACTTACATGTAGAAAATTCATGTCCTAAGTCATGAATGGAGAACGTTTGGCCCTCCAGAAGTAGTTGGATAATGTCCATAGTCCTTTACTGTTGCTGGCTTAGGGCTTCTGGAAATTGAAATGTAAAGGCTCCTTTACCCCTCTGGTAGGAGAAAATGAGCCAAGCTAATGCTGTACTTTCTTATATCCAAAAGAAGTCATGTGACATACAAGCTCATCATTCATCATCCAGTCCTGCGCAGTATCTCTGCATTCTGAGAATCTGTGCCATGTGGTTTCTTCTGACTATGTAGCTTAAATTCTGTGTTGAGGATCTGGGTTTAATAGATGAAATTGAACTAGTAACTTCTTAGCCTAACTTGCTTTTAGAACTGGTACTGTAAATGTGAAAGGGGGTAGAATCTGAAATCTTTGCCTGAGCTGCTTTCAGAAGAGACCAAATGCAAATGTGGAACATAAATACAACATGATACACTTTGCAGGAGATAGCAGAGAAGTGAAGCCAGAATATCAGGGTTGTTCCTCCCACCACCATATAACTTCCCATATTTCAATATTTTCCAACAAATACTCCACACCTCACTGTGCTGAGCTCATGGTATAGGCATGGCTTTCATCCATCTACTTTCTCTTGCCATTGACTTGAATGAATGCTCTGTGGATTAAGTGGCTTTAGAGCTTGCAAATGCATTGAAAATAATGAAAGAATGAAGGAGCAGGAAGAGGAAGAAAGCTGCCAGCTGGCTCCAAGAGCTGTTCCAGGTTTGGCTTGTGTCTCTTCTGTTGCCACTAAGCGGTTTAGAGCTAGTTACTTGCATGAGGCGTGTAATCCCACATCCTGGGAATTGCACTCATGCTCTCACTTGGAACTCCTCCTTCAGGCCAGTTGGAATTGCCATCTGTCAAATGAAAGCAAGTTCAAATCACAGTGATCTGAATTGGATAGAATTGGCTTCATGGCCCTATCTCCATTTGAATATTTAGAAGAACTGTAAATGCATTTTTAACTAAACTAGCAATATTTGCAAAAGTGTGTGTGTGTGTATTTTGTTAAAAGACTATTTATTGTTTTTGCTCCTAAGAAGGAATGATGCTGGTATTACATAGCTGACACCACTGACATATTTTTGAATAGTTGGTCAGGGAATTTTTCAATTTCTAAAAGTGGATCTCTCTACTCAAGCCTATATGGCAATGCTGAAGTCTGGATTTTTTGTGAGATAGTCATGTCCTAATCAACAGTTTTATCAAGAGGGTGAAATGATGTCCCAGTTCACAGCAGTTTGGCTCTCATATTGAACATCAAGAGAGCAGCAGTTGAAACCTACACTGACTCAAGGGATTTTATTGTCTGGAGTAGAACAGTTGAAGTTCAAAGTATACAATGTGCAGGGATAGAATAATATATAAAGATCCAATAAACGTTTTCGAAAGTTAGAATAGATGTTGTTCCTGAAGGACCCTCACTAGCATTCTCTATTCCCTTTCATCTGTTGCCTCTATTCCCTTTCATCTGTTGCCTAAGCTAAACATATTTTCCCTGTTAGCATGACAGGAGCCGAGCTTCGTGAGAGAAGGGAAAACCATTATTCTGGAAATAGAAGGCTGATGCTGTGGCAGATTTTGATTCAGAACACAGTAAACACTGTTAGCATGGGCAGAAGATCCTGTGAAACCTGAACGTTACAGCTGTTTGTACACTGCAAAGAAAGATACCAAATTTGAATTCACAATAGAAATATACCATTATAGCTGACAGGCAAGGATTTTGTCTTTTTCTGCTTTCCTTTCTCTGTGCTCTCAAAATGTTTTTGCTTATTTCCTGCACCTAAGTTTAGAGCTCTTTATAGTGAAATGAGGCAAAATCATTGTACCAGAGTGTAGCTGGGCTGCATGAGTGGTCATTGGAGAGGAGACACAATCATAGCCTCATTGTACAGTTGCTACTTCATAGATATGCTGGATAAATTATCACAGATGCTGGTATGACCAGAGACACGAGTTATGGTGTCTGCTTTATTGTTGTCACTTGCTTTTGCTGGTCTTGAACAGAGCTAAGGAGGAAGTAGAGAGAAGAAGATTGCAGGAATGTATTGTACAAACAAATCAGGATTTTTTCACTCTTAAAAAAAACATGTACACGCAGATACACTGGAGTGATTTATTGACACACCACCAGCTACCCTAGAAGCTGCATTTAAAGGACAAACTTTATACTTTTCTTTCCCAGGCCATTGTTTGAGTCAGGGGATGGTTCATTAGGAGGCAAAGTACCATTTGTCAGACTCTGCCCTCTTCTTCCATAGTGCCTTTTTAAGTTAATCTTGCAGCTCTGGAAGAAAGTTGTAACATGTGTCACTTGACTGTTCTGAATAATGTCTTGTGCATATCAGAGAATCTTATGACTATGAAATTAATTTGGATGGCACTATGTAGGCCTGCCCTCTTTCCCTCCCTCTGTGTCTTATTTTATTCCTTGATTGTTATGGACAGCAGTTGATTGTCTGTTAATAGGGCTGGGGAGGAATTTTATCCTCCAACTGACTGGCCTTGCTGGAGGGGGTTTTCTTTCCATGCAGCAACTAGGGTGTTTCTTTAACTTCTTGTAATCATGGTTATCTGGCTAAGGTTCTGTATTGCTGTTGTTCCTTGATGGCTTATTATTATTCTGCCACACTGGAAGGGAAGCTAGAGTCACTGAGAGGATCTGTTTTGAGGCAAAGCAGGTGTGGGGCACCTTGTTCCCCATTAGGGTGGGAGATATTACAAGGGGCTGCTACGTAGCAATCAACCAGGCAGTTGCGTAGTGTCCAGGTAGTCCAGTCAGCTTCACTGTCATGCTAGGTTGGATCCAGGAACTCAATACCTCCCTTTTCTTTTGGTTTCTTTCCACCTCACCCCCCTCTCCCGTACATGGACCAATGAGTAATGAGTTGATTGGCCTGCAGGCAGGCTGGTCAGCTGTAGATCTTTGTTTTACTTCCTGCCAAATTTATGTAAGCAGCAGCCACAGCAGGGGTAGGGCCTGTTTTACTCATAACTGGTCTCCAGTATGATTGCTTTTCTTTTCCTTTCTCCTCTTCCTCACACTGAATATGTTTTGTGCTCATTGGTGTATCATATGACCAAGAAATGAATTGGGATGGTACTTCTCTATAAATTATGAATGTACATCAAACAACATTATGAATTTATCAAACCATCTCTCTTCTGGGATGGGGGGAATAACTGTTTTCCAGAAAGCCTCTGCAGCAGATACTTGAAGGCCCCTATGGCTGTGTATGATGAAGACCTCTTGAAGAACCCTTTCTATTTAGCTATGCAGAAGCGGCGTCCTGATCTCTATAGGAAAGTTGCAGAATTGCATGGCATTGTAAGTACAGATACCTTTAAGAAAGAGGAATTTCTGTGGAGAGGAAAACTACCAAGATGAAACTGTTAATAGTATGGCAGCCCCTCCACATTTGCTGGGGTTTGGGGCACAGAACCCTCACAAAAGTGGGAAAACTGCAAATAATTCCTCCCACGATTCCCCTCAGTCCCCTCCAGAGCTTCCCCCCTCCCATTCCATTGCCTCTGGTGCTGGTGTAGAGGTGTGGGTGGGAGACAACCTAAAAGGCTTGCCTGTGCTTTCCCCTCAGCAGAGAAGAGGGGAGTTTTGGAGTTCTAGTTACTTCTGGTGGCCATCTTGAAAAGGGAGGGGTAGGAGCAAAGAGACCAATCAGCAACCGGTACCAACAGAATGGGCAACCACATGGCAGAGAGGCCACGGCTTCAGCAGTGGGAGGGGCTTTGCTTACCTCACAAGGGAAAAAACGTCCATTTTAAACACAAGTCTCACAAGCCTGGGGTGACAAATGCAAGAGATGGGAGGAGGAAAATGGGGGGGGGGGGATGAGGCAAGCAGGTGCCTCGTGAGTAATCAAATCTGTAAAGGTCAAACCCACAAATGTGGAAGGAGGACTGTATCCTGTTACTCTGCCTTGTTGTGTCAGCCTTCCAACACAGTATCCTGCAGTTGTTTTGGACTATAGCTTTTATCATAGCCCCAGCTACTATTTTTTACATTTTTTATTATGCAAAAATCCTATAATGAAAAAAAGAAAAACTAAAAACACACACACGATAGGATAGAAGTAGAATAACAGAGAAAAAAAATCTGCACATAAATTTCAAAGTGCATTCAGCTATCAAAATAGATATCTGTATGAAGTTTATTTATTTAATTTTTATACTACCTTTCTCCCTGCACAAGACTGAAGGAGGTTTTTATACAGTTAGAATACAGTGCTGCTAAAAACTGCTAGTGCAGAAGTTGAGAAACAATTAAACAATTTTTTTTTAAGAAACACGAAGTTAAAACAATTTAAAATACACTTAAAACAAGGTAGAAAAGATACCTTCCCTGTTAAAAATCCCTTTTGCCGCAAGAATCATAAGTCAAAGACCTATGTAGATAAGATGGTCTTGGCTTGCCAGTAGAAAGACAAGAATCTAACCAAACCTTCCATGAGAGGGAATTTTATAACTCGGATGTTCTGTTGCAATCCCCACTAAGCTCTCTCCTGTGTCTTCATCATATATGCCTGGGATGGTGGTGGGGCTGGGGCAGTCAGCATGCCGGAACTTCTGTCTGTATTCCACATGTTCAAATACTGTCAAGAATGTAAGGTCATCTATGATTAGCCTCACACTTACCAAGACTGAAAGTGTGGGAGAGGTCGGTGCATGCTTTCAAAATGATTGATGTGAAGTTGTGAATAAAATGTGATAATTCTGGGGAACAGTGGACTGTACTTAATAGAGTCTGTTCTTATACAGTATTTGAGAAAGCAAAGCTGCTTTCATAACTATTCTTACATTAGGTTTAGTGCCCCAGCAGGCCTCCCACAGCCATGTTGACCTCAGAGGGCTATCTGAGAAGGTCTCCTTGGTGATCTTCACATAGAGGTGGTGTACCTACAAGGTTCTTAAATCAATGCAGTATAGGACAGTTTATTAAGAGAAAAGGGCTACTGGGATATATTCTTTGTTACTCTGTAGTCTTTGTCAAATCTGTTTTTAGAAGGTAATATGGAGCCAAAAATATTAAAGACCCAAACAGAAAAAAATTGTGCTTATGAGATCAGTTCCACAACATGTTGCATTTCTTCCTCTTTCCAGCTACTCAGGGCCAATTCTATCTCTAGACAAATTGAGGCAACTGCCTCAGGTGGCAGATGCTGGTAGCAGTCCTGTGCCCTTTACTTAAGACACAGTTGTGTTTGCCATATTGCCTTCCTTCATCCTCTAAACTAGCCACTTGCCCTTGGGATGATGGAAGATGCTATCCATTGCCAGTACTGAAGAGATGGTCATGTGGGAATCTAAATCAGTTTTTGAATGTCTAGTGGGGAGAGGGTGCCACCTTGTCCATTCTGGCAGCAAAATGTGTTGGGTCAATCCTGCTCCACCTTGCTGGTGGTCTACTACCCTTCTGCTCCTCCTCTGTAAACTGTCTATCAGGCAACTGGAACTTATTTGTATTTCAGAGTTCTCTGATTTCAATATTTAGTGTCTTAATAGTTTGATCTAATATTATTTTGCTTTTAGGATCATGCTTGGCGTATGTACCTCTAACATTGTGTTCCTACTTCTTTAGATACTTGTACCATGCAAAGGAAGTCTTTCAAGCAGCTTCATCTCAGCTTGCCAGTTTGACTCTTATGTTCTCAAAGCAGTGGAAGAAAACTTTCAAACTTTGAATGGAAAGGTATGTTATGTATAAGAGTGGGTATCTATAGCAGTTTTGTCCTGATAGTGGTGGAGACCTCAGTTGAATCTGTTTGCAGTGTGATGAACTTAAGTGGAGTCAGTAGGTTGTAAGCAAACTGAACAGTAATGCTCCAAAAGCTGAAAGAAGAAATTTTGGGGTTCTCATCCTAAAACTGTTGTACAATCTTGTTCTCTAGTCAGACATACTAAGATTCCTTTCATAATACCATCTCAAAGAGTGACTATACATTACAAATTCTTCTTTTCATCTAGTTGTTTTGGACGAAGTTTACAACCTCTCTTGTTTACATTGTTCTGACCTTTACTTATTTATTTATTTTTGCCTCTTTCTATCTTCTGTCCTTCAGGAGATCTTCATACAAGGAAACTTGATCATACTTGGGTCTGGCTTTAACCATCATTGCTCGATACCTGTTCTCTTTGAGGAAACGTTCTACAATGAGAAGGAAGAGAGCTTTAGCATCCTCTGTATAGCTCATTCTCTGGAAAAAAATGAGAACAAAGGTTAGTAGCATCTGTCTCACCACTCAGGCAGCAAAATGCCTTTGGCCAACCTTGCTTCCACTATACCAGGTGTTCGTTTTTAGACTACTCCTCTTTTTGAGACACTGAGAATTGTACAGTTCCCCAGATGTTGTTAGACCTCATCTCTCAGCCGTACTAATATGCAGTGGGTGTTACTACTTAAACTAATACTCATTCATACTTGACTCATTTATTACTTGGTTTTACTTTGTTACTATCATCTCCCAGCAGTCCTAGCCAGTGAAGCCAATGAAGTTCTGTGGGATGCAGTTCAATAGCCTTGGTAGATCTGCAAAGTTCCTATCCAGATACAGACTGAGAAATGTTCTGTTGCAATCCCCACTAAGCCTAAGTTGTAAAGGTTGATGGGAGCTGTAGTCTAGCAATGTCTGGAGAAGAGCGGGTTGTCCATTCTTGCTGTATTTTAGGAGCAGACAAGCTGTCTATTCTGGATAGTGTTGAAAACTTCCCATGAAGCAATGGGAATGAAGGCTAAATTACAGTGGATCCTCTGTATGTGCAATCTCTAGATCTGCTAATTCGAGTGATTATGAGTGTTGTGTCCTGTGCATAAATGGTGGCAACATGAACATGGATGCTTTGAACCATCTGCACACACCTCACCACCATTTAGTAATATAGGATGTGATCATTCACTTTCTTTGCTGTTTGTGGGAGTTTGTGGGATCAAGCCCCCAGAGATACAGAGGCTCTGCTGAATTTACATTCATAGCAAATCATGCTTGCTGGAAGAATCAACTTTTCAGAATGCAGGGAAGTTTAGCAATAATAGAATCATAGTTTCTTGCCACCTCCTTTTTGAGCATCTAGTTTTATCTAATGATTGCGATGTGAATTGCTACAAATTCTAGAAGTATATGAAGATTTTTCTGGATACTAATCGCTGGCTTCTGTTTCAGAACAATCTTCAGCACCATCGAATTCTTACTCACTGAAAAACATTGAAGATGTGAAAGAGTTCTTGGGAAGGCACACCGAAAAATTTGATAAAGCTATTGCATCTTTCCACAGGACTTTCAAGGACCATGACAGGAAAATCCTTCGACATTACATAGTCAGTATCTCCATTTCCAACAGTCCTAAATCTTGTAGCACTACCCAGCTATAGGTGGCAAGTGCTATCATAAAGAGTCATTCTTTCATCTCTTGTATAGGAATGCCTTGTTTAACATTCCAGCTGTGACATCAGTGTGTGTCATCTAAAATACTGTTGCCTGCTTTAGAAATGCATTCTTTGGCAGAATTCCCAAAATAGTTTGTTTGTTTATTTATTTTGAATATTCTTATTAGAATTTCTAAAAAAGATATAAAATGGGAACATTTCTTCTAAATGTACCCCCCAACTCCATAACAAGTTTTCTTCTCCAGTTTTGCCCAGCTGAATCAAACAAAAGGTGCAATATAATACAGTACAAGGAGTCCACTCCACTAGACACAGAATCTTTGGCATAACTTTTGTAGCTTAACTTTTAACCAGTCGGTACATTTTTACCTTTTTTTTTTTCAAATTATGTCATTATGATCATTAGCTTTACAATTGAAGCCACTCTTTTTTTGCTCCATTCTCTATCAAATTGTTGGATAGATTTGTTCTTTAATACATTTGTCAATTTTCCCATCTCCATCATATCCATAACCTTTAATTTCCATACATTTAAATTTATTTTAATATCTTGTTTCCAGTGTTGAGCATACATTGATCTAGCTGCTGTAACTAGATATAACATTATTTTTTTATGCTTTCTAATTTCTGCCTTTGATTTTGTTATATTCAATAAATATAATTCAGGTATCATTTCAAAATTCATTTTGAATATTTTTTGAATTTCGTCATGTATTTCTTTCCAAAATTTCTTCTCCTTTTTACAAGTCTACCACATATGATAAAATAGTTTATTTAAATGGAAATTAGTAAGTTTTTAAGCATCTTTGTGTCTCTAAGTTATTTCCCAATGAATAGTTCAGGTGCAAAATCTAGAATGACTTATGTACAGTAACATAATCCTTTCTTAACGAATGCATTTGTATTGCATATATTTAATTAGCTGAAGCTCTTCTAATACCTTGAGAGGCTCAACAAAAATTACAATACTCTTCTCTGTCCCATTTCTTTTCTTTTTAGGTTGTTTGACACTTTTTTCTTCCTTAAAACTTTTTTTTTTTGGTCTTCAGGATTCTGTGAATGCACTCTACACCAAATGTATTCAGCAGTTACTGAGGGATTCCCATTATGTGAGTACATAATGAATTCTTTGAAGGGATAGCCATGTTAGTCTGTTGCAGTTAAAGGAACAAGGGGTCATATGACAATTCTAAGACCATCAGGCATACTATAGTATGACTTTTGTGGTCAACAGCTTGCTTCCTAAAATGCATGCAGTATAATATAATAATTAATATTTTAATAATAAATAATAAATAATTAAATTCATAATTTAATATTAATGTAAGTTACAAGGTCAGGTGTATATATAGTGCATATGGTTGTGGTAGAATGTTGAAAGTTAGAACATATTTAGATGGCAGGAAGTACTGACAGTGAAAATTACATTATTGACACATTAATATAATGAATGGAAACAACACTGCCCTTCTTCCTGGTAACAGTATGTGTTAATACTTTGTTTCCTGATTCTGATAAACAGAGAATGCTTGCGAAGCAAGAATCACAGATGAATCTGATGAAGCAAGCTGTGGATGTGAGTACTCAAATGTTATGGGAACTGTGTAGCTATGTTTATGTGTTTATGGATATTTCTAAATTGCTTGCATTTGAAGATTTTTAAAAGGTGTGCTTCAGTAAAACATACAATATGCTGCAATGCGTAAAATTATTATACAGTTTCTAGATCTATAAAATATGTCATAGGATGAATGACGTCAAGGAAGCTTGCAAAAATAAGGCTACAGCATGAGCTGAAAAATGAGAATTGTCAGAGAATGTGTAATTTTTAAACAGAAGAGCATTCTTCATGAGGGGAGGTGCCCTGCTAAATGCACAGTTTGGAAAAACATCTCCAGGAAGAGTATCCAGGTGATTTCAGGGACTAAATGGGTCTGTATGGGTCTATAAGTGGGAAAGTAATACACAGGCAGAGGCTTCCTCTGTTCATTTAACATATTAGGAATTGGAGCATTGTCAAAAAATGGAATTGGTTGAAAAGTGGAACCCCTGTACTGTACTGTAAGGAGCAACCCCTGTACTGTACTGTAAAGAGCATGAAGAACTTATAGAAGCTCACTTGTTACTAACCATGCACATGCTGCTTGCAAAGTCCCTTAGCTGGATTTACCACCTTTCCCCCTCTCGCAGCTCACTTTGCAAGCAGCGCATGTATCCAGTTCCAAGTGAACCTCTGTAGGCAATAAGAACTGATGAGAGTGGAACGCCTGTCAGTTTAACGGAACTCATCCTTAATTTGGAAGCATCAAAAGAGCATGTTGTCGATGATGGGGTGTCAAAAGGTGGGAGCTTCCTATATCTCCAATACAACTGTTTTTTTTTTTTGTGTATGTTTCTCTGTAGATATATATTCACCATGCTCTTTATGATCTGATTTTTAAATATGTGGGGACTATCGAGGCAAGTGAGGTAGGTGTTTTCTTTTTCTAATTTATTATTGAGTATCTCCTACTTTTCCTCCTCTGAGGTCAAGGTGGTGTGCTTAGCTTTCCTCCCCACTTCTGTCTTACCAAGCAGAGAAATAGTGACTGGCTTAAGGTCACCCAAAGAGTTTCGTGGCTCAATAAAAATAAAGTTGGATTTCCTAGCCCAGTATTCTAACCATTCACCATACTGGCTAGAATACCGTGTATGGTTGTGCTTTATATTCCAACAATAGAATATTAAAAACATGCTTATTGTGGTACTTGGGAAAAGGCATGTTTGAATCAAAGACCTGAGTATTTGTCCAATCATTGCTCAGAGGTATTCTGGAAGAAATCTGTTTGAACGCATACGTGCCCTCAACTGCAGATGTTATGTTGACTAAGGACAAACATGCATCAAGTGGTTTTCCTTCCATAGCTCAGTGGTAGATTGGGACATCTGCATGTGTATGTGCCCTTATGCATGTGGATGTGCTTTTTAGGGCACTGCAGGGGTAGGTATTCCCAACATCTCTGAGTAGTACCCTCTCTTCTTACTTATGTTAAAGACCCAACACCATCTCACATGGGCATTCTCAGACAGTGGAGAATAAGCTGTCCATTAATGAATTAATTCCTGTCACGTCCCAGCCTAGGCAAGATATCCTGTTACTTAAAATGAACATCTGTGGGCCTCATCTCCTCCTGCTTCAGTTCTTCGTCTTGTCTTCCTCAGGAAAAAGTTATATGTCTATCTCTTCCACTTTCTCTGACCTTATTTCTTCAGTTTAAATCTCTTTTCCCCCTCCCTTCTTTCTGTTTTCTCAAATAAAATAGGGGATGAAAAGAAGAGAATTGCTGGATGTTATCTTTGGGAGGCCTGAAATAATTTGAGCATCACACACCATTTAAAGGAAGAATGGAAGTCAACTTCTTCTTTATTCTTTAATTTCTAACTCTTACGCTTTAGCCCTTTTTCATGTTTTTGTTTTTTCTTTTCTTTTCTCATTTCATGTATTTGTAGAATTTTAGTGTTTTCAAAAATTATAAATAAAGTGGGGGGGGACAGAGTCTGTCCAGTCCCATACCTCAAATACGTAATCAAATTGTAAAACACAGGAAATTGTGGATGGAAGGCCTCCAGACCATGTAGGAGCACCTTTTCTCCAGGGACTTTTTCCTGTCTGTGGATTTTTAAGGAGCTTATTTTCAGGTGCCTAACTGTATTTCCTCATGAAAGTACCTTCATTTCTGTTACCCACAATACCTTATATTAATTCAGAGAGCTTCCCTTCAGTCTAGCATTGGCATCCAGGGTGTTTACAAAACTTAGGATAGCTCCTATAGCAGTTTTGAGACAACAAGGAACGTGTATTTTCCCATACTTTGATGATCTCCTTGTAAAATCAACCTTCCTTTCAAGACACCAAGCAAGCATTGTCCATCACCCTTTCCATGCTAAAACAGCATGGTTCTGTGATCAACAAGAGGAAGAGTTGTCTTTTTTCTGTCTCAGTAACTTGTTCTTCCTGGAGCCCTGAGTCAATACCAAGAGGGGACACATCTCCCCTTCTCCAGACAGAATCAAAGAGATCAAACGGGAAACTCTGCTTTTTGCCAGATCAAAATATGCAGATCTCATGACCCTGACACACCTCCTGAGGCACGTGATTTATTTGCTTGGTAATGTGGGCAAGATTGCATTCTTGATCACTTCAGCTACAGCATATTCTCAGAAACTTTCACATTCTGGTCTGCATAGACAACAAAACAGCCAAATCCTACATTGTGAAGCAGGGAGGATCCTTCTTTCACTCACTTCATAGGGAGGCTTACCATCTCTTGTCCTAGGCAGAGAAGAATGTTCTCTCAGTCTTAGCCCAACACATTCAGAGAACCCTGAAGAGGGAGGTGGACTTCCTCATTCACCACACCGTGGATCCAGGGGAAGGAGTCAGGACCTATAATCAGCTGTAGGCACAGTTCAGCAACCTTCAAGTTGACCTGTTTGCCTCAGATGCAGATCACAAATTTCCCAGGCATTTCACCAAATTTTACTGTCTAAAGGTCAAAGCCCAGGATGTCCTGCAGACACCCTGGTCTCAGGGTCTGCTATAAGCATTTTCCCCAATCTCTTTATGCCCAGAATGCTGAGGAAGATCAGGGGAGGACTTAGTAGTCCTAGTGACTCTGCGTTGGCCGAGGAGGTTGTAGTTCTCCCACTTCTTAGCTCTGTCCATTCAGGCACTGCTAATGCTCTCAACACTTCTCCATCTTCTCAGTCAAGGTCCAGTCTTCCATTGAGATCCACCTAGCCACCTTGAGCAGAGATCATGCTTAAAACAAGGCTACTCCCACAGGGTGGTAAATAGTTTCCTATTGTCTAGGTGAAAATCCACTCTTCAGAAATATGAGACGACCTGGAAGGCTTTTCTGAGGTGGCCTTATGGAAAATCTATTTACTCCCAAGTTGCCAAAAATGGGACTTAAACCAAACACTTTGCCACCAAACAACAGCATTCACATCCATTATATGTTTATCCAACATATATTGTCTTTCGTCTCACTCTCACATTAGGAGAATTTTCAGAGGGGCAACTCTCCTCAGCTCTCTCTGTGCTTCACAGATTTGCCTGCTGGGACCTCCACAAAATTCTCAAAGTCTTGTCTAAGCCTCCTTTTGAACCACTTAGATCTGTTCCACTCAGGATTCATTCTGTATCAAGACCCAGTCTCTGGTTGCAGTCACTTCAGCTAGAAGGGTTTCAGAGCTCGCTGCCCTATCTGTTGCTCCATCTCATCATAAATTCAATCACTGACAGTTTCTCTGTGGTTGGACCCAGGTTTCCTACTTAAGATAAACTCTATATTCCATCTTTTCCAGTCCGTAATACTTCCCTCATTCACACCAAGTGTGCCTCTTGGAAAAACAGTGGCACAAGTTAGATATAAGAAGAGCACTAAAGCTGTATATCAGGTATAATGAGGAATTCAGAAAATCAGAGGCCCTCTTTGTATCCTTTCTTTCACCTCACTGGGAATGAAGATATCTTTTGCTATGCTAACCAGGTGGATCAAAGCATGCATCTTTTTGGCATATGAGACCTTAGGTATTTCAGAACCACAGGGTATAACAGCACAGTCAGCTAGATCAACATCCACAATTGCTGCCTTTTCTACTAATGTACTCCTAGGAGAAATCTGAGGGGCAGTCACATGTGCAGGTCCACCCACATTCACTATACTGGATGAATACATCTTAGCCAGAGACTCTTTTGATAGAAGGATTCTGTAACAAATAGTACCACATTAAAACACACTCTCCGCTCGCTCGCTCTCTCTCTCTCTCGCTCTGTCTCTCTCCGCCCTCCCCATGTGTGTGTGTGCTTGGGTAGATCCCATTAATGGATGGCTCCTTCTCCACTGGCAGAGAATGGCATATTGGAGGACTTACCATGAAAGCCCATTTTTGCCAAGGAGAAAAAGCCATCCAGCTGCACCCTAGGTGGCAAGAGCTTAATTCCTTTCCTGAACATGGGGAAGATATTCTTTCCTGTGTCTTGGCTTTTGAAGGAACTGAAGTAGTAAAAGAAGAGGACTGATGGAAGTTCATTTTAAGTAATGCAGTATCTTGCCTAACCGTGTGGAATTAACTCATTAATGGATGGCTCTTTCTCCTTGGTAAGAACAGACCTTCATGGTAAGTCGTTCAATATTCCATTGCATGTTTCAGTGTGAACAAGCCGGATCAAGAAGCATCTGGCACACACATACACACACCATAAGGCAAACACACAGTGATTACAGATACCTGTGGAGGCTAACCAGACTTTTCTGACCCTGTCTGCTTTTGTTGAAGGATGGAATGCCTGGGTGAGGAAGCTTTGGGGCTTTAAGTCAAGAGGGTGGTATGTGGGTACATATAGTGTAAGGTCCATGTGCGGATCTTTATCCTATATTGAGGGAGTGTTGAATCCATGTGGTTTTTGTATGCAGCTGGTTCTATGTTCATTCCCTCACTGACTTCTCCAGCTGGAAGGTTAAAGTGGCAAATTTTTAAAACTAATATTTTGTTGTTTTATTTAGCACCGTGTACATCAATGGTGCAATATAAATAAATGATAATGCTAACAGCAGCAGTAAGTGATAATAACTTCTGCATGAGACCTTGAAGAGTTTTCTGTCACTCATGGTAGAATTATGTTGAGTTTAAATGGACAAAAATGTTAACTTCGTGTAAGGCAACTTCTAGTTTTCTACATTGCTTAGTTACTGCATGGCAGGAATGGGACTGAACCTGGCCCTCCTGACGTCTTAAGCAGCTTTTTGGGGTTTTCTATATGGTCACATACTCTTCTACCGTGTGGTAATTTTCCATCTTTCATACAGGATTTTTTCTTAATTTTAAGTAACTGAAATGCTATTTCTAAGATGTAGTTATTGTGGTAGGAGTTTCAAGCTAGTATTTTTGGTCTTGTTCATCTGCCTTGGCCCCTCCCAGAGTGGCTTCTGACAACTTAGCTGAAATTGAATCCAGTCCTTAACAATGAAAGAGGTTCCCTAGCCTTGCTCTGCAGTATATAATATATCTTCTGCTACAGCTTCTTCCCAGTATTTAAAAAACGAGTTTCTTTGTATTTGTTGACTAGGATGCAGCTTTCAACAAAATTACACGAAGCCTGCAAGACCTGCAGCAGAAAGATCTGGGTATCAAGGCTGAATTCAGGTGTGTTGCCTAAAGAGGTCCCAACTTTATTCTAAAGCTTGTTTTTGTTACCAGTTATACTTTGGGAGGTGCAATGAGAGGGAAAACCTAGCAACTTGAACAAAGCAGAGGCAGCTGTTTCTCAGACCAGCTCTGTCTTACAAAAAATCCTGAATTTTGTTGCATGGCGTAAACTGGTATACTGTATGCTATTCCCAAGAACAAGTATGGATGGATTATAACCTGTTGCTAAGAAATGCTAGGCAGAGAGAAGAGAGGCTCAACAGTCTTACATTTATGCTGGAAGGGCTGTGAAGCCGTTCTGAAGCCCTGCATTCCAGATATGCACAGGAGATGGGCTTACATTGAATTCTTACCATTATGGGCACTTCCACCCCAGGCATCAAAAGCACAGCTCAATGCTGTGTCTTTTGTCTTAGGAGAAAAGTGCTGACCAATAGCATCCTGGCTACAAAGCACAGGTCAAGAAGCAACTTGCAGACCATGCAAAAAACATCTTCACATGGATTGCATTTGGCCCAGAGGCAGGAATTTCCCCATCATTGCTCTAGATCAAGAGTGGGCCATATGTGGCTTACAGGGGCTCTGAGGGACCAGGTTTGGAGCCCCACAGTCAAAAAATGTTTCCCAATGGCTCAGAATGCCTATAGGAGCTCTGGAAGTCTGCAGAACATGATAATGGGTCATGTCCCTTAGAGGGCATTTAGGGACAAAAAGTTATGTGTTTTTTTTCAGCAGTTGGTGCAGTGGAGAGCATAGCCCTCCGTGGTCTCCTGGGAAGCTAATGTGGCCCCCTGGCCTTCCACAGTTGCCTAGCCCTGCTCTAGATCGTTTCTGGGAGTAATGCTTCATTTGCAAAAACAGATGGGAGAGATCCTGTAGTGCTGTTCACTTTGCATGCATGCTCATGGATGTGCATATGTTTTTGATTTAGAATGGGGGGCTGTATATAGATTACTGACTTCTCAGCCAGACCCTATAGCTTTGCCTCCAATATTAACTTGATCTGGAGATCTTGTGCTGTGAAGAGTTTTACTTGCTGGTTTGCCTGGATGATGCAACTATGAAAGGCACCACAGCAGGCAAGGCTAGCAACCTGAGGTTTCTTTTATGCTGGGATTTGGAGGAGGAATTAAGAACAAGATTTCTGTGCTTTAAAATGAGTACTGTACAATGCTTTTTGACACAGAATCTCTAATTCTTCTACCTTTTCAGTATGTTGTGAACTAATGTTTTCTTCCTTTTGAACAAACTTTCCAGCTTCAACATACCACGTGCAAAACGTGAACTGAGCCAGCTGAACAAATGCACTTCCCCACAGCAGAAGCTCCTCTGTCTCTGTAAAGTGGTGCAAATTATAATGCAGTCTCCAAGTCAAAGAGGTCTGTAATCATGGCAGTGAAATAATTATTTTCAGTAGAGTGTCTACCTGTACTGTAGAAAGCACATTCCACACATTTTTAAAATAAATGCACATTTTTATATGGAAGTGTACATGTTTCCAAAATGGAAAACTTCTGGGTTCTTTTGCATTATGATGTGGTAAAATGGCAAGCTGACTTTTGAATTGAAGCATCTTAGATTTCTATTTTTTTATTATTTTTTTGGACAGGGAGAATGCATTACTTGTTCTGAGAGCAACAGCTCTTGCAAGAGCTGAAGTTGCAAATAATAGGCAATATGCATACTTTCTTGGCATTATTTATAATGGTATTTTTTTACTAAGCCATAGAAAGAGCCCAGAATGGCTTGAAAACAAGGGGATGGGAGGCTAGAAAGATCTAGTCTGAAGTTTGATTTTGCCAGTATAGAGACCCCACATTTTAGATCTGCATGTGAATACCACAGTGGTATATTGGAAAAGTTTCCTTGTGTTAAGTTTAGCTTTCTCCAAGTTTGTATCCTCTAGATGTTTTGGTCCACAACTCTCGTCATCCTTGGTTATGGCTGACGTATGTTGTAGTCACTGTATCTGGAGGGTGCCCTGGTTAGGAAAAATTGCTCTGACTCACAGGTGGATGGTTGTGTGATGAGTGTTATGGTTGAAGCTCCTGGTGAAGCTGCTGATGACGCTGCTGCTGATGAGCAACAGCTGTTGGTCCCTGTTGCTCAGGCTGGAGATGAGTCCTGCAGCTCAAGAGCTTCCCCTTCTGCTGTGGACCAAGCAGGCTCGGATGTTCCTCTGCCTGCTCCTTTAAAGGAACAGGGTTCCGACAGTGATCCTGAAGATACTTTTGAGCCTGCTCCAAACAGCCCACAATCAAGGCAGAGGCTTAAGAGAGCTGTGCAAAGGGAACCTTCCTTGATTAAGTTTAAGATGCGGTGACTGGCCACACCTGTGCCTTGGCTATATTACCTGCCTGCTTGGAAGCTTTCCTTTGCTTGTGGCAAACTTTCTACAAGCTTTCTCCTTGCTTGTTCCTTGCTTCCAGCACCTGGCCCCTGATATCTTGGATTGAACTCTTGGCTCTTGACCCCTGGATTTTGGACTCTGACTTTGGCTTTGCTTGTTGTACTGGCTTTGGTAAACAGACTCATAGAAAGAAAGAAATTAACCATAGAAGTTAATTCCCTGCTTGACATGTTCCGGCTGGACTCTGTTATCTCTCTCGCTCCCTTCTCTGGGCTGGCTCTTCACCCGGGTCCCAGACCTTGACAATGAGAACCTGAACTGTCAGAGTAGTGAGAACTCTAGGAGTGTAAATATTTTACTCTGGGTTTGTCTTCTTTTTTGTATGAGTTTGTTGGAGTGATATGATGTTCAAAGTTAGAGTCATATACACCAGGCATGGGTGACTATGGGCACTCCAGTTCTTTTAGACTATCTTGTCCACAGTCCCTTCCAGTTGGCTATGTTGGTTAGGGCTAATGGGAACTGGAGTACAACAATATCTGGAGGTGGATGTGTTCTTCATCTCTGGGCTCCAGAGCATGCACTTGCTGCTCTTGTGAAAGGACCTGTTGCTTTCCTTTCACTTCCCTAGAGGGCATGCCTCCCAGATGCTCTTGCTACTCTGTGTGCTATGTAATCTCTCTTTCTTTGAAGGCCCCTGGCTGTGTGAGGCAGGGGAAGAGTAGAATGTGTAGTTTATCAAAAAGTTCTCTAATCAGTTGCTTTTTCCCTAGTTTAAAAGCATTTAACTTTGAATTTTTATGTATCTCTTTTCCTCTTCCCCTTTCAGTGAACATGGAGACCATGTGTGCAGATGACCTCCTATCCGTCTTGCTATACCTCCTGGTGAAGACAGAGATTCCAAATTGGTATGCAGCATGTTCTGTTATCTTCAAAGAATGCTATTTTATTTTATGTATGTATTCATTTTAAATAATTGTGTTTAGTTTGTCCAGTGAGCTTTGTTTCCAATTTTATCCTTGCAATAATCCCTTGGAGGTAAGTCAGGCTGAATAAGAGTGATTAGCTCAAGGTCACTAAGTGGGTTTTATAGCTCAGTCTTGTTCTGAACCTGGATCTCCCAACTCCTAGCCAACCATTCTGACCACTACCTTACACTGGCTCTTACTCTAACAGTGTGAAATCTGTTTCTGCTGCCAGAGATATCTGTAATGTAAGGCAGAAATAATGTCATCAGTGAGTCTATATGTGGCTTCCTAAGGTTGTTCTTGTTCCAGGATATACCTGGAAACTACCGCTGAAAAAGAAAAGGGTGACTGACTCAGTGCTCCTGGAAGCCTCCAGGAATGGCAGTTCTCCTTTACAGCAAGATTCAAGGCATTGCTGAGGTGTCGATGTGGATGTTCCTGGCATTTTTGCCAAACAGGAAGTCTTCTTCCAATCTTGGAAAAATACAAAAAAAATTAGGAAGGGTGGTCTTCTGGAGGTGGTGGGCAAGTTTGGCTTCTGAATCCCAGGGCTCAACCATAGTGAAGTAATCAGTTTTCACCTTCTAGTACTTCATTTATGACAGGTTGTCCTTTTACTCATAAATGCTTTAAGCTTGGTTGAAAACAGAAGCAGGGAACATCTGCTAAAACCTGATATAAAAGATGAGCCAGCTCAGGATCTACAAAAAATGGTTTTATTCCAAGAAATAGTCCAACACATTTTGGCCAGCCTATGATTACTGCAGCATGGTCCTGAACACAGGATTCATAGGATTAACATGTTTAGAGGAATTTTAGACTAAAAATCATACAGTGGAGGTGGTGTCATATAGTTTAAGTGTCTAAACTTAATTAAAAGACACAAATCTTCTTTTAAAAAGGAAAAAGCCAAGAAATGTAGGAATCTCTTTCAACCCTAGGGCAAAATTAGTTTCAGAAAAAGGCAGATAGGTGTCATCAGAAATATGAACCTACTTTAACCAGTAACTAAACTTTTGTTATTGTGTGTCTTCATGTCATTTCCAATTTATGGCATCCCTAAGGTGAACCTATCATGCGTTTTCTGGGGCCTGAGGGTGTGTGATGTGCCCAAGGGCACCTGTTGGGTTTCCATGGCCAAGCAGGAATTGAACCTTGGTCTCTGGGGTTATAGTCCAGTGCTCAAACCACTACACTGTGCTGGCTCTCAATTAAGCTTTAAAAAGGGACCTGCTGCACAACCTTGTGATACCATCACTTAGTGGTTTCCTCAACTTTTTTATGGGTCTTTCTCATTCTAGAATGTTGAAATGCCCCCTTTTAAAGCTCATTTCAAAACTCTGAAATGGGAAAGACCCATACAAAAGTTGAGGAAAGCCCCAAGTGATGATATCATAAGGCTGTGACCATCAAGACCATCCCCAAAAAGCTAGATCAGGTTTACAGGAGGTCTGGATTTGGCTCTATAATAGTTCTGCATTAAATAGTTCACTAGTTTTGCTTTAAATACTAATAAATATACTGGGCTATTATTAAAACATCTCCAAAGAGGTATATTCTCTAGCTGTTTTGCTCTGGCAGTGAATGCTGTAAAATCTTTACGTAGCTGACTGTTGCTGGCTGTTGGCTGTGCTAAACTCCAGCTAAGATGCATCCCAGGCCAAAAGTATTCACACTATCTTTATTAGTACCATCTGAATATAAAACATATTTACATGTTTCTTGCTGCTTAGCATCAGAAATCCCTTCTTTCCCTTGCCTTGGGTAACTTTTTTTTTGGTACATAAGTCTGAAAAATGTGTAATGTTAACATCTGTTACAAAATGAGACCTTACTCATTCCTCACCCTGTTATAATGCAAATGGAAAACTAGAAAATGTAAATGCCTGCAGCAGAAATGTTGTATTAGTAGCGTGCTATTTCCTGGGATTATGTGCATTTAACAAAATGTGCTTATGTTCTTGGACGTCAGTTATAGCGTAGTACTGATTTTTAATCCATGTGTCTTGAGTTTGCACGTGTTAGATGCCTTTTTGTAAATGGGTAGATATTTGAAACAAAGTGCTGCACAGTTCACAGAGTGGTGTATGGCTAAAACAGGTTCTTATGCTGCTTGTCTCTCAGTACAATTCTTGATGATGAGATGCTGGAACTTGGAAATAATTTGTTAAAAATGTAACTGGATAAGCCCTAATTCATCAACATTTTCTAGCAAAAGTTTTAAAACTCATTATCTTAATTGTTAGGTGCAAGCTATGTTGTATTTGAGTAGTAATCAACATTCCCTGAGTATTTGTTGCTGGCTATAATGATTAATCAAACTAATACATTGTATGTTTTAAAAATGTTTAATGTTAAGGAACTAACTTTTTTGCAATTTTTTTATTCTGGAACTAACTTTTTTGAGCATTTTGAGGATAATATGTTATAGTTAACTCTAACATATCTAAGTTCTATGAGGTATAGGCTACATATATTCCATAAAAAAGAGCTAAATTGTTTTAATCCTTTTTTTGAAAAAGCTTCTCTAGCTTTTCTTCCTTCACAACATAGATAGTGCTTGCTGTCAAAATTTTCCAGGAGAATTGTAATGGCTTAAACTTTACTGACAGTTTTTAAAGGCTGGTGTGTGTTGTATAGCTCCCAGTGTGGTGGTGTTGTGTAGCTCCCATTGTGGGCCCATAGCACGATTTCAGTTTTTCATGCTGCTCAAGGTAGAGTTGCTTCAACTCCAAGGTCAAATCCTTAGGTTGGAGAAGTCACATTTTTGGATTACAGCTCCTATAATCTTCTGGCTGATTGGTCATATTGATGAGGAGATTTTGGGAGCTGTAATCAAAAACAACTTTTCCAAGCCAGTCAAGTCATGTCTTACTTTTGGAAATGTCTAAGTGCAAGCTGCAGAAAACCACTGTGGAACTTTTACCTTGGTGGTGTCCTGTTTGGTTAGGAGCATCTAGATCACTCAAGATCAACTATGTGTGTATGTTCGGCAGTTGGACATGGACTTCTGTCCTGTTCCCTTAAACCAGAAGTGGGGAACCTTTGCCTCCAGATATTGCAATACTCCAGTTCCCAACAGCCTGGAGGGGAGTTTTTTTTAACCCTTTTAAGGTTCATGAATGGCATCAGATAATAGACTGAACTTAGTAATTTATTTAACTGTACAGTGTCAGGTGGACACTGTACAGGAAGCCCAAGCAATTATATAGAATTCTTACAAAAACATAAAGTGGCAGCAATTGAGCAACAAAAGGTTATGACATACCAATAGGGAGCAAGCACTATTTCCAGACTATGCGTGTCACACTTACTCTTTGTATCTTATTCCAAGTTCTAGCTGTTAATATATCAACAGAATATGTCAATGTTTTGGAACATGGCTCAGAATGTTCTCTACATGTTTAACTTGAAACCACTAGGAACTTCCACCACTTTCTAGATTTAAACAGTTTTCTTCAGCATGGCTCTACCTCAGTTAGATCTTATGGCCCCTTTTTGGCTTTTCTCCTCCAAGTCCTGGCCAGCCCGGGCAATGATCAGGTATGATACAAGTGTATATCTTCAATATCTAGAGGGCCATAGGTTCCCCAGTGCTGTTTTTGCAAGTTGTTAGCTCAGAATTCTTGCTGGGTTGTAGACTGCTAATGATCAGTGAGTGGCCTCTGCCCTCTATTTATTGAATTTAAAGATTCTGCTAAAAAAACTTTCCTATGTTTTGTTTGTTGAAGGGAAAATAGGGCAGGTTAGAAACAGTTACAAACTCTTACAAAGGAGTTAAATGATATTTTCTGTCTCTTTTTCTTCTTGAGTTGTGCTTTATTCTCTTTATTCTCTTGTCTAGGATGGCGAATCTGAGTTACATCAAAAACTTCAGGTTTTGCAGCTCAGCAAAGGATGAGCTAGGGTACTGTTTGACCTCAATTGAGGCTGCAATTGAATACATCCGTCAAGGAAACCTCTCTGACAGGCCAACGGTAAGCCACTTTACTGGGTGTCTTAGAGTCCCAACATAAAGATTTCCGACAGAGCTTGCTAATTGCAGTTATGCAGTATTCACTGATGTTGTAAGAGCTAGCTCTCTGGATAGGTAGCTTGTGGGTGTACATTTCCATTGCAGCATTTAGCCTGCATACACTGATAAATGTCTCTGTAACAACAAAATAATCTTAGGCTGTTGTTTGGAGCTGGTAGCAGGATAACCTTTATAGCCTGCATTTGCTGCTTCTTTGAATGGTAAAGAATGCAAATGGCAAAAGTGAGCTAAAGAATCTGCAGGAAGGATCTAGACATAAGCATGTGCCCGTCCTTTAGCACGTGTTCTCCTTGCATCTCATACAGATGTGTTGCTGTATTTAAACTATATGATGCCCAAAATTATAGGAGTTGGTTTGAAATAAGCCTTTTCTTTTAGGTGAAAAAAAAATCTCTGGCATTTCAGTATTGTGGGGTTAGCTGAGGAATCGTGTGGCCCTCCAGATGTTGTTGTACAGTAGCTCTCAGATGTCTTGGCCAGCATAGCCAATGGTAAGGGAACATGGGAGTTGCAGTCCAACAATATCTGGAGGGCCACATGATTCCCATGTTTGCGATATAGAAATGGTAATGCTTATATGTGAAAACTATTTACACAGATCCACATTTTGGACTGTATGGTAGGCACTGTACTATGACTTGCCAGGCTGAGAACCAGAGTTTAAATACCCTTTTTCTGCCCTGAGGGGGAAGGTGTTAATAGGTCTCTGGCAGAGCAAACAGTGGGCTCCAGAACAGGCTAATGACCTTAACATTAGATGACAAGCACTGATGGGAATGGTGATAGCTCCTTAATGACTGGCCAGGTGAGGAAATGAAGGAGAATTTCAGCAGGATTGATGACAATTGGTGGCTCTGTAGAGGCTATTATTTTTGAAAGTTGAGTTGTTGAGGGGATTATCTCAAGCGCATTAACAGCGGAGCTTCCCGACTGATCCCTTGACTATGACCTGACCATACCCTGAGATTCCGACCTATTTTCGCATGTTTTTTCAGCCATAACATTGTATGAGTTATATTTTATGCCAATTAAATAATAATCACTAATTATATCATGCAGTGGAGATGTATGGCATGGTAACAGGCACTGTAACTCTAAAAGATTATAGCTTTTGTAAGTTATGAGACACTGTCTCATGTCAGTGATTCTGTATTTCTGATGGTAACTTGATACCATCTTGTAGAATGCTGTGAAGTCAGGGCTTGCCCCAGTTACTTCTTTGGACAACTATGTCCAGACTTTCAAGCCATCATGGCTGCTGGCTCCACTGCCTGGGGGATTCTAGTAGTTAGAGTCCAGAAACATAATTGCTTAAGCTCTGATTGTAGCTTACTATGACAAATTTCAAAGTAAACATACAAAGGCTCTAAAAATAAATTCAAGTGCTACTAAATCATTCTGAAAATAAATCAGATAGATAGTAAATGCAAGTTAAGGATATGCCCTGAAAGTCTACACACAATTAATAATTTGTTTTGGATAACTCACACATGTTATGTGGTGCTTATTGCATATGTCATATTCATTCCATTTATACTTCATAACAGACATCAGTTTCTGACTTTTTTTTTGCCCTGCTTCCATTAACAAGTAAGATTTAATGCAAATAAAGTACTAATATGATAGATTGAAACAACGGCTTCACTGAAGGTTTGGAGACTTGCTCTGTCCTGATCCTGAATTTGGCGAGGGCTAAAAACATGATTTTTAGTAGAAGTTTGGGAGTATTAGGCAGGGAAAACTTTCCAAGTTGTCAAATTTCACCATCAAAACTTGTGCCCTGATCTATAGTCCTTCAGTGTTCCACTGAAGACGTGGAGCTCTTGCATGTGCAGATCACTACGGGATCCCTGTTTTGTGTAGATGGCGGAATGTGCAGATGTTTTCTTTGTGAATGAAGAAGGCCCATATCTGCATTGACCAGGGAACTGTTGGCTATGTGGCCAAGCTATTTGCTTATGGTGACAGTGAAGAAGGTGATACTTAAAGAAACAGAAAAAAAATCTGACCTGCATGGTCTGCTTGGAATTCGAATATAAGTTGCTTTGGGGGCCCACTGGGTGGTCATGGAATGCCAGATCCTGTAGTATTTCTGAGACTAAACAGATGTTAGCCTGTGTAGGAGCTGGGATGGGAGACTACTTGGAGGGAGGTTAAAACCTATGTTTGGAAAGGCTGGTTTTCTGTACTGCAGCTTCCAGAATCCCCCAGATGACCTGGCTATTGGCCCTGGTAACTGGGCATTCTGGGAGTTTTAGTCCCCATTTTTTCCAAGTTCTGGTTAAAGTAATTGTTAAGTGTGTGAGAGAGAGACAGTCAGTACTGAAAAATTCTCTGGGCAATATGGTTTCCTCAGACTTGATGACAAGAAACACTCTGGAGTTTTTACCCTTCCAAAACTAGGTTCTGTCAATCTGAACTGAAGACTGAACGATGTGAACAGAGTACTACAGTGAAATCTGCGCCTGACCCAGCTGCAAAAGAATGGAATCATGTGTTTAATGGCTCAATCAGAAGGCTGGATGCAGATGGAGACAGGGTGGGGGAGTGGTGGCTCTTCTATAGAACTCACATCACAAAATCTGTAGCCTTTTAAAGGGTTTTTACAGCACTTTCACTTTGCTTAAGATTTAGTGTGGAAAAGCAACCTTGTGGCACTTTGCTTACTCTATTCTTAAAATGCAGATGTTGACCACAAGTTGCTCGCTAGATCTGGAGGCCATATTAAAAAGATGAAGGTGTCCAAGAAGAAAGGGGATAAATGAAAAGTAATGCCCACACTTAAGATTTCAGTCTTCCAGAAATTCTGAAATTTCAGTTACTTAGTTTGCTGTCGGGAAAAAAAGGCTAGAGTAGAAATATTTGGGCAATGTGTGGTATCTTTTGTAAAATAGGAGCATTCTATCTTTTGTATAATAAAATGCACTGATGAACCTGGATGATGAATGTGTGCAGTTCTTTAAAGTAAAGCAGCTTTAAACAAACAAATGTCTGTTTTTCTTTTAAAATATGGAGGCTGTTTATTTGCATTCAGGCAAATTTCCTTCCTGGCAATCAAACAACTGCACTGGAAAGTTCTGAAAGTTTTGTGCTTGCAGCTCTAGATTAGTTAAAATTGAAGCTGTAGATTAGTTAAAATTGGCACAGCCTCTTCATTTGAAAGAGAATCTTCTAAAATGTTGTAGTGACGTCTTTTCACAGGAGATCTAAGCTTAGTCAATGCTGTAGTGCAGTAGTGGAGTGAGAGTGGCCCTTGGGTGATATGCAGCCCCCCAGCTGTCTTTGAGGCCCCCATGATCCTACTACAATCTCCAAACTGATGTGGCATTTTTTTGAGGATGTTTATACAAAAATGCTCCCCTCTCGTGGATGTGGGGGTCAATTTCATTGTTTTTGGCCTCCCCCTGGACATGTTAAGGTCCTAGTAAAGCCCTTTTTTCAAGCAGGAAATTGATTTTTGGTTTACTTTCTGTTTGGAATAAGGGCTATCCTGGACTTAAAACATTCTGTTCCCTAAAACATAGTGAATTGCCCATCATGGCCTCTTGGAGGTGTGATGCAGCGTAAGGTCCTCCATGGTCTCCAGTAATTCCACCCCTGTGTGTCTTGTTGATCTCATTTTTACGTAGTAAATAAAATATGTATGTGGATATATAAATATATATATTTATTAAAATCTATATTTACTACATGGGGTATAATTTGGCCTGAGTTAAATATAAACTAGGCAGGCCTGTGTGCAAAATTCAGCCTCAAATAGTACAGAAGTCATATGGAAATGTCAGATCTCCCTGTATCCTCTCTCAAATGCATTACCCAGTCATGCTCATATTTGTTATCCAAATTTAAGTGGAGAAGTGCATAAGTGAGCAAGGGGTAAATGCCCCTTCCTTTCACTCTGTTAGTATTTCAAAATGGCTGCTGTGTTTCCATGAGTAGGTCAGATTTCAATTTAATTAGTAAGCTTCTGTGGTATAGTGGTTCCTGTACTGGGCTGAGACCTGGAAGTTATGATTTCAGGTCATCATTAGCCTGTGCAACTCAAAAGAATAACCTTGTCCAGTCCCTGTGCCCCCATTTTACTTACCTAGCAAAGTTTGGAGGAGGAAGGAGAGCCATAAATGTAATCTTGAGTTTACCCCCCCCCCCATGGTTTTTGACTGCAACTCCCGTAATCTTGTTCTGTTGCCTCTGCTGATGGAAATTGCTAGCCATCCTACAGCTAAAGCCCCAGCTGTAAACATACTAGGTGATGATCTGAGCTCCATTGCTGTAGTAACGTGGTACTTGGTCCTCATTAAATAAATAAAATGGTGGTAAGGTCCTCTTTCTTTTAGAGGATTTGTAGGGCTTTGGGGACTCATTTTCTTAAGGTTTATAATTCATAGTAGGCCTATAGGAAGGTGTACAATATCACTGATAGTAGGAATCCTGTGTGTCTGCAGTTCTTGGAATATGTTAAATGACACTTCTGTGTTCTTTATGTTTCCTCCAAGGTTTGCTTCCAAAACAAAACAGAGATGACAGCATGAAATTCTGTGGGTATTTTGAGTGATATTGGTACCTTCACACATGCCTGCTGTGATCTCTTTCTACTTGTGCTTAAACAGGGATCAAGAAAGGTGTAGGACAAGATGTACGTTCAGATACATAAACCACTAAAAGTAATAGTTACAGATAGGAAGGAGGAAGAAAGAAAACAAATATGGCATCCCCTTTAACTGGTTTTTATTTTTGCATGAGCTTTCATGGATATAAATCTACTTCAGATGGAGTGCTGAGTGGTATTAAAGCCTCAGGTATAAAACCTATGTATGTAGTTGTGAAAGTGGGATAAAATGTAATAGGATGCTTTCTGGATGCAGGATGCTGACCTTCAGGGCTCTGTTCCTGCTCCATAATTATATTACTGTCATTCCAATTTAACTGCCATGGTGCTGTCCGGTGAAATCCTGGGACTTCCAGGTTGGGAAGAGACATTTAGAATTTTCAGTGAGAGTATGCCAGTGCCTCTTCAGACTACAAATTCGTGAATTCCATTGGATGCACCATGGTGGTTAAAGTGGAATGATAGCACTATAGTTGGGTATTGTGAATGGGCTCCAGGATGCTTCATTAGAATAGGGATGGGGGTCTGAATGTAGAGTAACTAATTGTGCATAGTCATAAAAGCAGAAATGCATCACCAAGGAAGAACTGCAGATAATTCAGATGATAGCTTACATATAAAAATGCAAATCATGATGAGGAAGGCAGTCTTAACAATATCAGGAGGGCCTCATGTTTCCCATCCTTTCAAACTGAGGTGAAGATTTGGTAGCCCTCCATATGTTAACTATGTCAAAGTACAGAATACCTAAATTCAACAAAGCGGTTTTGACACAACAGACACCTCTCTCTTTAGTAATAAAACTAAATAAATTAAACATCTGACAATTTGCTGTCTTTCCATGGCACCCAGAATCTGCCACCTGAAATCTCTCTGCTTAACAGTAGGGCTGGCCCCTGGAGTTTTCCGTCTCTAGACTGTAGTATCTGAGTTGCGTGGGAATCATGCAACTCTCCATGAATGGCTGATCTGTGGCTCCCAGCATTCCTTGTCAGTGGCTGGGGCTCATGGGAGATGCAGTCCAGCAGCATCTGAAAGGCCACACACCTTATCTATAATTTGTTCAGCAGTTTGATTTAGGCCATAAAATTCATATTAGGGCAGCATCAGTCTCTATGAAAGGATTATGCCATATCAGTTGTACACATCTAAATCAGCATTAGATGTATGTGCTTTGGTGTTCAGGCAAGCTGCCTGAAGATGCTTATTTTGCACCAATTCAGAACTGGGAATCAAACAGCCATCCAGATGTTATTCGATTGCAAATCACAGAAGGCTTACCCACATGGACAACTGGGGGAATGCTGATAGTTGGAGCCGAGCAACGTCTGGAGGGCTGATGTTTGCTATAGCATTGACAGTGTTGGCTATGACACTGGAACTAGCAGTCTACCAACATCTGGAGAAAGATTCTATAGAGCGCCTCCTAATCACGTTGGACCATACTAGAGCTAAAAATTAGAGGAGTCACTGCACAAATGGCAGTAAAGTTCAGATACTGTCTGTCCTGAGTTAGTTCATATGCTTGTTTCCGAGAATAAGAAGTGTTCCATCATACGAAGTTGTTTGACATGTTTTTTCCCCAGGCCTATTTTATCTGGATATCTGTTGAAATGGATATCCAAAACTGTGAGTTCAAAAGGCCAATTGAGTATAGAGTTTTAGGCAACAGTTGAATAGTGTCTCCAACATGAAGCCACATTTTCAGGCAGAATACTAGAGGATGGTAGTTCCAACCTCTTTGCTGTACCATCACACTAAAGAGAGATAGGCACCACTGACCTATAAGTTCTGACTACAGCTAAGACCTGCTTGTCACAAAGGACAACTATGAGAAGTGGAATTCTAAGTTGGCATCTCAAATCCAATTCTTAAAATCATCTACCTGCTGTTTCCAGGAACTACTTTCCCTATACTTCCTTTGTCTCAAAAGTTGGCAACCAAAGAAGTGGGGAATACTGCCAGTGCTCAGTGAGTTTCCAGGAAAGAAAGAAACAGTTGCAGCTAATGGACACAGATATGGTGCTGGTCTTTGGCAGATTGGGGTTAAAAATTTGGTAGTCCTGTTCATCAGATAGCCTGAGAAGCACTGCTCTGTAAAACCTTCTTTGGCTGACCACTAGCCTCTAGAGCTGCTTTTGTAGGATGTTTTTTGTGGCATAAATTCTAGCTGCCTAGTGAGAAGGTATCAACGGCTCCTGATATTTTCTAAGAATTTATTCTAGCATAATAAGAACATATATTGTGCCATATTAACCTAAATCCACATGCTAGTCCCAACTAAAGTAGATCTATTGAATCAATTGCTGAAAGTTAAATCTTAAATTCCCCCACATTTAACTGGTTTATTAGTTGCAGCTAGCAATTGGATTCAGGTCAAGGTGTAATAGTTAATTCTCAACAGTTAGGTAGGTGGAGATGGAAGATTCTGCACTGATACCCCTTTTTGGAACAGTTGCCAGAGATACTCATCTGATACCATCTTTTGCACCAGGCTAAATTTGTTATGTTTACCCAAACTTTCAATGAAATAATTTGTATTATTTTGATTATTGCTTGTATCATTTTTGTTTTTTTAAATCAGTGGCATAATATAAGCTTAATTCTGTGTTGTTATGTGCCTTCAAATTGTTTCTGACTTAGGGTGACCCTAAAATTGACTCCTATCATGGTGTTTTCTGGGGCTGAGAGAGTTGATGCACCCGCGGTCACCCAGAGGGTTTCCATGGTCAAATGGGGAATTGAACCCTGGGCTCCAGGTTCATCGTCCAATGCTCAAACCATTACACTACGCTGGCTCTGTGTTGCTGTGACTTTTATTGCTAATGTTGATTTTAATTTTGAAGCCTTTGGATTCATTTTCTTAAAAACAAAAGACCAATTTAGAAACACTTTTAATAAACAAAGTATTGAAAATGTATATTTTGGTATTATAAGCTCAGATTCAGCTTTAAGGTCTTTAATCTGGATATAAGGTGGAGTTAGCTGTGCAAAACTGATCAACCTGAAGTTACACACTCAGCTGGAAAAAGTTGTCTTAAAAATATACATTTTCAGTTAAATATTATTGAATGACACAAGTCCTTTTTTACTCCTTATAGGAAACTGCAGGATTTAGTGAGAAGCTGTTCTTAAAACAAAGAATGAACTTGCTGTCTCAGATGTCCACTACCCCAATAGACTGCCTGTTTCAGGTATGAATTGTATCAATATTGCTTTAGCTTTGCAAATAGGCTTATATTTTACTATCATATTTACCCGATGTTGCCTTGGATTTTATTTTCTCATAGGTAATACTTGTTAGAAATTTCTTAGGAATTACCTTACCTTACCTTAGGAATTAGATGCAGTTGAAATACACAGATCGAGATCCTGTGTCTGTAATTCCTCAAACTGTCTTGTCCAGTACCTGTAAGTTTTCTCCATATTTCCCAGTCCAATCTGTATTCAGAGTTATTTACACGCAGAGTGTGGGTTCCTGAGGGAAATACATTGGCCTCCTCCTTGCTGCTGGGCGTTGTCTCCATAGCAGCCAGCCAGACCCAAGAGCTCTCTGGCTGAAAATTCTAAAGCTCCTCCTTAAACTGCAAATTCTAGGATTTCATAGAATCTTCTCAGGTAACCAATCATATGAGGACTTCGCCTGACACAGCCAATCATACGAGGTCAGGTCTTCGCCTGACACAGACAAACTCACAAACTTTGACTTTTATATATTAGATTATCTTCTGAGAACATTTCAAACCCATGGTATCTCACTGTGATAATTTATAAACCTCCCCTCCCAGGATAAACATTGCTGTTAATCTTACCATGTCTCTATTGTTTTAGAGTTTTCTCACTCTGAACATACCCAGTCTCATTAAATATCAGAAGCTAAGTGCAGTTAGACCTGATTAATGCAGGTGCCTCAGTTAGCAGATTCTTAGACGAAGAAGCTCCTTTTTCCAAAGTCATTTTATGCTGACCCAGCATCACTTTCCCCATGCCCCCGGTCATCTTTCTAGCTGGCAGTGTTATAGTAGCACCAAAACTGGGAGGATGGTGAAGGAGAAATACAAACTTTCACTGTTGGTTGCAGCATCATGTCAGTAATAAACAATGCAATAAGAGCTTGAGCTGGAAAGAATGAGATTCTGCTGTAGGTGGTCCTACTGTAGCTATGTATGCCTGCCTACAATAGGCAAGGAAAACAGCAGCTTTTCCCAGAATCCCTTACTGAACATTCATGAACAGCAAAACAGAAAAGGGGAGATAAGCCTGCCGCAGCATGTCATAACAGAATATGTAAGTTTGGCCACTAAAATAGAAATTGTAAGAAAAGTGGAGGCTTATGCAAGGCTTACCTGATTTGGTTGATTTATTTCAGGTATATTGTTAGTTTGGATAAAAAGTTGTGTTTTGGACCAAGTCCTGGGAACTTCTGTCCCTAAGGCCAAATTTGGCCTATGAGGTCTACTCCCCAGAATATCTGAGTGAACTTCCATTCTCTTTTGAATCTCCTCATTCACTGAAGTGCAGTTGTGAGTCTCCATTGTGATCTTGAGATTTTTCAAGTCCTGAGAACTTGGTCTGCATAGGCATGCTGTTAAAACATATTTTGTTTAGGCAAGTGTTTAATCTTTAATGTGAACTTTCCTCTCAAGCTGTTTTTTAAATTTTTCTCTGCTGGTAAAGAAAAGCTGCTTAGTCAGGCTTACTGTTTAGATTCCATTATTGTTGATGCTTTAAATGTTTTTTAAATCATATTTTAAAGAAGTTTTTAACAATAAAACTTACATATTTCAAAAAAGAAAAAGCAAAAAGCAAAAAAAGTCAAACTCAACGATCATTATTATATACAAATATGTCGAAAAAGAATAACAAGTAAAATAAAATTTCTCCCTGAGTGCCATTGGTTGTTCCTTTAATTGCTTACTCATACCCTTCTTTTCATAACAAATTTTTATCATAAATCTATTTACCTTTATATGTATAATATATCAAAAGTAGTTGATATATTATATCAACTATTAATGCAGAGTAATTGTTTCTGAGGAAATTGATCACTGGGTCCCAAGTTTTTAAATAATTATCAGTAGAACCTTCTTTTATCAAAATTGTTAACTTGTCCATAATAGCCATATCTAGTCATTTTAGTAACCATTCATCTACTGAAGGCAGTGTATCTGATCTCCAATTTTTAGCAAATAATAGCCTAGCTGCAGCAGTCATATAGAAAATAAGTCTGCCATACTTTTTCTCTAAATTATCATTTAACATAGCAAGAAGATACATTTCCGGGTTCATCTGAAATATTATACCTAATATCTTTTCAATAATTAAGTGAATAGATTTCCAAAACTTTTTAGATTTGTTACAAAACCACCAAGTATGATAGAAGGTACCTCTCTTGTTAAATATTTTTTTTAAATTTTTTTTCCAAAATATTCTCCACTGTGAGAATTCTTCTAAATGGAAAGATGGATTCTACATTTTCTGAATAAAGATATACATTCTGAAAGCTCTTTGGTGTACAACATGTACTTGTGTATCTTTATGTGTTTATTTTTGGGTCATGTAACATCAAGGAGACTGCTTAATTTTGGTTTTTAAAAATAAATTCAAATAGAAGCAGTGATTAGAAAGCACAATAATTCATATTTTGAATAAGAACAGAGACTTTTGTGACACCTTAAAGATGAACATGTTTTATTTGGCATGGCTGCTCATGAACTGCAGCTCACTGTCTTCAGAAGCATCTGATGAGTTGGGGTGCTGTCCATGAACGCGTGTGCCATACTGTCCAGAATTTCACAGATGAATGCCAGGACACAGGAGGCAAAGTAACATTAAAGCATGGTCAAGATGGCGAAATGTGTTAATAAAGAAGAAGACCAAGTGAGGAGAGGCTCCAGCAGTTTCCTTTTGCTTGAGCCTACTGGGAAGGGCAAGGTTCTGCCCCCTTCTTTACCCGCCTCCCCCAAGTTAATTGGATACAAACTCCTTTTGTGCTCTGGACTCAGTTACAGCAATGAAAGTAAGCTGAAGACAAAGGAGGAAGATGGGAGGAGGAACAAGAAACTGGGACATTTTAAAAGCAACTGAAAAAGTGGGTCAACAGACAATTAATTCGGACTATCTCTGGAAAATCAGGGAAATTGAAGGGTGTGTTATGCCAAGCAAAATTTGCTGGGTTTTAAGGTGCAAGACTTTCTGTTGTTTTTGATTCAGCAGACTAGTTCCTTCCACCCTAGAAATTTGAATAATTAGAAATCACGTTAAATAGAAATAGTCTAAAGGGTGTCATAAGATTGTACTGTAAATCAGTTACAGATGAGGTATGCACGTCACTTGCTGAATTCAGAATTGCAGACAGAAATATAAGCATTGCGATTTTCGTTAGAATAGATGCATGTGAAGGTGGTATCTTGTTCATACTGTATTACTTTTAATAGAGTGTGCGTTTCTAGCTACCTTGTGGTGCAGCTGTTCACTTTCTGACATGTGACCTGATTTGGATTGGAGCAGGACTCTTGCATGTGTATCTGTATGAGAGTGATAAGGCACTCATCTGCTCTGAAGCACATGAATTTGACATTTCTAAAGCACAGTTAATATACTTTCATAGCCTGCTCCTTAATTGTTTATATTTAAGTTGATTTTATTTCAGGCCTACACTGAACCTGAGAGGCATGAGAGCCTCAGCCAGCCAGTTTATAGCAGCATATTTATTTGTCAGGGATTCCAGGCAGGGAACCCTGGGAAAATGATCAGCCCACTGCAAAGAGGTTGCATCATGCCCCAGCTGTGGGTAATTGCAAGGTTGCATAAGAAACTGGGGTCGTGTGCAGATGGTAGAGGGAGGTGTGCAAACCTCTACCTGATTGGTTGTAGATATGTATATAGCAAAGCAACGCCAGTATGTATTTGTCTGTTGACCAAACCTGGTGCCTGGCGCAGGCTTTTGTCCGTCTGTTCTGTGTTTTGTATATAACGGAACTTTGCTGCAAGATAAAGTGCCTCCTGTTTTGGAAGAAACTCCTCTGTGTGTGAGTATCCTTACTGGGGAACAAGGCTGCTGCTGTTGGCTCGCGGAACTCCGGCTTTTCCGCTGCGTTTCCGTGGGGCTGGAACTCCTATCATCCCCCAACATTGTTGTGAGCTTTTGGGCACAGACGTAATCTTCAAAGATTACACAAAACAGATGACTCATGATGGAGACATAGATTGTTGAACTGCAAGTCATACTCACTATTTTCCTTCTTCTCTTTCCAGCTCAATTCAATTTGGTTTAGATTTTGCATGTATACTTGCCTTATCTTTTGCTCTTCTGTACAGCACATTGCTTCAGGCAACCAGGAAGAAGTGGAGCGCTTATTAAGCCAAGGGGATAGCGATAAGGACACTGTACAAAAAATGTGCCACCCACTCTGTTTTTGTGACACATGTGAGAAACTGGTTTCTGGGTAAGTCCTCAAAAAAATGTCAAGGTATAATTAGGAATTAATGCAGGATATGCTAGACTGTGTTTGAGTGAGTTGATTCACTGGTATCTGTGATTTGTGCTAGCATGATCTTCAGTTTTAAAATTGTGCATAGCAGATTATATAATGATATAAGTCTTTTGCTTAGAACATTTTATAGGTCCCATTGAATTTAGTGGACTTTCTCAGTAGACCTTTAAAGGACTGCACTGTAAATCCCACAAGGATAATTGTGTGCACATTACTTGTTAAACTGGAAATAGTTGGTGGACACCAGATGAACATCTCAATCTTTATTGACATGCCTACATACCATTCTTGGTATTCCAGACTCATGCAAACCATGGTTTGGGTAGCTTTCTTCTATGCCTCAAAGTTCCCAGATGCTGTCCTAAGCAGAAGCCCCTGGGATAGAGCAGTGTTCCAGACTGTGGTTTATTGGTTTGGATGCAAACACAGCTTGCCTAAACTGTGCCATTCTTGTTTTGTGGTTATTCAGAAACCATTGTTTCTCCGGATGACTGATTCAAATATCAAAACAGCCACAGTTTAGTACTGCAAACTGTGGTCTGTGCTACATCTGAATAATCTCAGAAACTGTTGGACGATTTTGGATAATGGCTAATTCTGAGAAAATAAGTATACAGAGTTTTGCTGTCATAGACTATCTTTTTGTTGTTGTTGTTTTAAACTGCAAACTAGTTACAAGGATAGATGTTAAAAATCTCTGGAAAAAAATGAAATTGTGTTTGGGTTGACAATGAACAAATCAGTCCTGAGTTATTAGAACAAAGTTGAGACATGCAAACTGGGAGTGAGTCCAAGTAAACTCTATGTAGCTTACTTCTGAGAAATAGGCATGCAACTCAGTTCGTATCAAGGGGAAAGAATTACTTGTATAACTCAGCTATAAGCGACCCTAATGTTTGTGGAGAGGGAACAAATTGGAGGAGCAAGTATAGCATAGATATAACCTTCTCAGTGTTTGGGGAACAAAAAGCAATTCTGCGAAATGTATACTGTTCTGTTACCGTTTTGTTTTGTTTTGTTTTCAGGAAACTGAATGATCCTTCCATTGTTACACCATTTTCTAGAGATGACCGAGGGTACACTCCACTTCATATAGCTGCCATATGTGGTGAGCATTGCAGTTCCATGTACTGGGAATATTCCAATAGTATTTCAGCTTTCCACTTTCAGCAGACACTAATGTATCAGTGACTCCCTCAGAACCTGCCCTAAAACCCTTCCATGTTGCATAGGATTCAGAGGTATGTTTGAAACTGCTGGTAGCAGCCAGCATTTGGGTCATTACCAGTGAAGTATACTATGGTGAGAACAACAGTGGCCCACCAGTTGTGGCACTGCAGATGTTTCTGAACTGCAGATGTTTCTGAACCCTGTCAGCCCTAGCCAGCATACTCAATGGTGAGGGGTACGAGAGTTGTGGTCTAGCAAAATCTGGAGGAAAATTCAGAGATCCAGTTCCAAGATCCACTGAGCCATGAGATTCAACATGACAAACATCAGGCATTGTTGAACATTTTTTCTGGTCCAAATGCTAATTTATCCCAGAAAAGATCTTATTGCATTTTTATTATTAGTGGCTCAGCAATTAATAATTTGTAACTGGAATAACTTGTGACGGTCTAAATACTAGTAATAGTATGCTGAGATCTGGGACATTTCTGTACTGAAAAAAATGGAGAAGGTTAAAGAACTGAATGGAGACATAGACATGGACAACTTAACAGAAATTTGGTTTCCTTTTATTAGCTATATTAATCATCGTAGGGATATATGGTAGCAAGCTCCTGCAGTCCATGGAAACATTTGGAACGATGTACTTGGATTATTGATAGTTTGAGATTTTACTCTATTTTTATATCTAGTTATTGTGGTATAATCTACACACAGTGATATTGATTCTGCTTTGTTATTTATTGCTCATTTCTGTATTTGTACTTGTTTACTAATTTTTATTAAAAAACATCACTGAGTGGCTTTGGGCCAGTCATTCTCATTCATCCTGATTTATTTTGTAGCCTGTTTGCAAAATAAAGTCAGGCGATAAGGGAAAGCCATTTACTCTGCCTTGAACTCATTGGAGGAATGGTGGTATATAAATGTTATATAAATGTAACTAATTAACCAAGCATGTGTCTTCTGTTGCACCCGTCTAGCACTTGCTGCTTGCCATTGCATGAAAAGCATGGTAATGGTGAATAGACTCTTTGCTGGAGCAACTTGTTTACCATTTCTTACCTTCTAACTAATGAGAGACTGTAGCTCAGTAGGGTATAAAGGTTTTTCATACCTAAAGACCCTGCTATCTCCAGTGAAAAGGACCAGGGAACAGATGATGGGAAAGGCCTGATATCCTACAGAGATACTGGGACTGTCATTTTCCCAGGGTTCCCTGCCCAGAATCCCTGACAGGGACTCAGAGTGGAAAATACTGAGCTGGAAGGAGAAATAGTCTGGCCTGATATAATGCAGCTTTCTATGTTTGTTTTGTCTTTGGTTTTGGCCACCATGAGTGCTGCTCACCTGAACTTTTCTGAAAAAAATCTTTCAGATTTTATAGGTAGAACCACCAAGTGGTGGGCAGAACAAAATGCAAAAGGGAAACAAACTCACCAGGCTATTTTGGCTATTTTTACTGTCAGTGAAAATCTGTAAGATTTTCTGCACTCTTTTTGTAGCATAACCCCACAGTGAAGAGAAAATTTACTCTATAGCTACCTATCTGTAATTATACCCATTTTACAGATGGGAGGAACTGAGACTGAGAGAACAGTTGATATTGAGTTTAGTGCTGATGCAAGATTTAAACTCGTCCCCTTATATAAAGTCACCATATAGTACTACTTTAGATATAGTCATTTTCCTTGGTGATTAAAAGAGGGGAATTATGTGAGTGTACATGATTTTGACTTAGCCACAGTCTACATTGTGTTGGCTACTTGAGAAGATCTTTCAGCTTGGTGGGGGGATGGACTGGATAATCTTTAGGATGCTTTGAATCCCTGAGCCTGTGCTATTGTTTGAAAACTCAGATATTCTCTTCTGAATGTCTGCCTTAATCCTTTCTGTTGTATCAGGATTGCAGCTCCAATGTGCTGAATGTAGGTCAGTGATGTGAGAACTATCAGGGAAATTAATTATTTGAAAGGCTGCTTAATTACAGTTCCTTTACCCAGAACAATATCACTCTTCTGTGTACCTGTAACTTGCTCTGCATTCCTTTCTTACTGGGCTTTTTTCAGAGACGTCTGATTCATTTATTACTGTTAGAAAAATCCCTTGCTGAGCCCAAATCTAGAATAATATGCTGTCAATCCCTATTGTCAGAAGAGGGACATTTAGCACCTGAGCAAAGGCTAGGAGAGCTACCTTATGTCTTGTACAAGCAGGGTAAAAAAAAAAGATAATTACGTTCATTGTTTGACTCAAAAATTGAAACTTTCTTTGCTTACTGTGAAATCACTGACATTTTGATTGTAACAAGGCCTTTTTCCCCCAGGGCAAGCCTCGTTAATAGATGTGTTAGTATCCAAGGGGGCTGTTGTCAATGCTACGGATTACCACGGGTCGACGCCGCTTCATCTGGCCTGTCAGAAAGGATATCAGAATGTTACCGTAAGCATCAAAGAGTGAAAGAAAGATTTTACTGAAGTCTCATTTAAAATCATCATCCCACGGCCATTGTCCAAACAACACTTAATGTAGTTTTCAATACTGCTTGTTTGTGGAGAGCAAAAAAAATTCTCCTTCAGTTGTTGATTTGGATAGGAAAATTGTGGCTTTCCCTGAATTTTTACCAAATATTAGTTCCTTTCAGTCTTCTAAGTTTTGGACTATACTTTCCGCAGTCCCTTACCACTGAACCAAGCTGGTGGGATTTCTGGAAGCTGGAGTCCAGAGCATCTAGAAAGCCAGTAGTTCCCTACTCCTGCTGTGGGCTTCCAATATAGTCACTTGTGATCTATTTTAACACTTCTTATGTCATACAAGGCCTCATATTAGACCCCCAAGGATGAAGTCAGCACCTGACACCCTTGGGCAATTGTCATGGCTCCAGCAGGGCCTCTGTTTGATTTATTTTTTTCCTTGTCTGCCTGTCTTGGCATCATTTTATGGCCTTGGTATCATTCGTGTTTTAATTTCCCACTGTCTCTCTGATTACCATTACTGTCAAGCATAGCAGAAAATTTAAATGGTGGCTAGACTAGTTTGGAAGACTCCTCTTCCTCCTCACCACCAAAACTGTTTAAAAGCCTGCTGAAAGGAGAGGGGGCCCAGCCAGGAACATGTGGTCTGGGCTCCCCTCAGATTTGAAGCTAATCCTTTCAGGATAACAGTCCTAGTTCTTGGCCTGTTATCTTGTGATTGCTGTAAGGTATTAAATTTTTTTTTTAAAAAAATGAGGCAGGTAATTGCAGAGGGAATGGGGGGCAGGTCTCCCCATTGAGGTTTTCAATAGTGCAGTGACATGCACTGGAAGTGTTGTTATGTGCCTCCAAGTAGTTTCCGACTTATGGTGACTCTATCAGGGTGTTTTCTTGGCAAGATCTGTTGGTGGGGGGTTGCCTTTGCCTCCCTCTGAGGTTGAAAGAGTGTGACTTGCCCAAAGTCACCTAGTAGGTCTCTATGGCTAAGTGGGGAGTTGAACCCTGGTCTCCAGTGTCACAGTCCAACACTCAAGATGTCCATTCCATGTGCCATTTTAGGTTGGATTTTTTTTTGCCCCAAAAGGAGTGATGGTGAGGAATTGTGGGGGAGCAAATCTCTGCATCTGTCTTATGTTTTGGCTTAAGATGGAAAGGAGCAGTGTTAGTACAATCCCTTCTTGTGTGATTTCAGCACACCTTGTAAATGAATGAAGACAGAGTGGCAGGATTGCAAGGAGCCTCTTGTAAGAATGGGAGATACTATTTGATTTTGTAAGAGGAGTGCCACAGTTCCTGTCACTTAGCCTTTGTAGCCATATGTACTACATCTACTGACTTTCCAGTGAGTCTTCTCACCCTAAGGATTTGCTTTTGAGAAGACTCATTAGGTTGCTGTGGAGAGGAGGAGGAGGAACCCATACTTACGTGGATCCAACCTTCTTTAAAAAAAAACAAAACGAAACAAATGTTCACATACAGCTTCATCAGGTGCTTCCCTCAAAAATAATAGCACCCTGGAAAGCACACAACTTACATGCATGCAAAATGCACAATTGAAACAAGATTCTATGTGTCTGCAGTGCCACATCCCTATCATAAATGAGATGCAAATGATTTCTCTTTAGGAAATGAGTTCTGTAGCCTTGGAACAAGCACAGAGGAGGGCTTATCCTCCCCAGTTTCTACTGTTAACATTTTTCTTAGCAAGATTCTCTAAAGTTCTTAAGAAGTGTGGAAAGGAGAATGAGGGTGTCATACAGAGATTAATGACCTGTGCAGTTACCAGGTCACAAAGGGCTAATAAATTTTGTCACAAGTCGTCTTCTGATCTATTTCCCTTGTCATGCAGAAAAACTACTGTGATGTTTCTGTAAATAGCAAACCATTAATAAAACATTGGGCTTGATAAAGTGGCAGTCTTCCAGTGTTTCCTCTGGAGAAGAAGACTGACATCTGTGAATTTGGCTCTGTGATAACTCCTTCTGACATTACAAAATCAGGTTAGACCAGCCTCTAAAAAAAAAAAAAAAGGATGCCAGGGGGGCCAATGGAGCATTGGGGCAGAGGTGCATCTGATCTGCCTGGATGATCAGAATCCATCCTGTGGAAGGTCCAAATCTCGCTTCCCCCAAATCCCATATCCCTATACCTTAACCCGATGTCCATGGAGCCCTGCTGCTGGACATCAACAGCAGCGGCAGCAACAGGAATGTGGTACGGCAAAGGCTGTCGGTGCCAAAACTGCTCCCTTGTTTGCAAACAAGGGAGCAGTTTGGGCATGTGCACATGCCTGATGCTGTGCCCCTTTCATTAGGGACATGGCAGGGAGTGTGGGCACTGAGAGATGTGGCAGCAAGTATGTGCACATGCACAAACTGCTCCCTCACTTGTAAATGAGGGAGCAGTTTTGGTGCCTGAACCCCCCGCTACATCCCTGATGAAAGGGACATGGAGTCAGGCATGTGTACACACCCAAACTATGACTTTGGAGACAAGGGTTTGAATCCACACTTGGCCATAGAAACTGCTTGGGTGACTTGAGACAAATCACATTCTCTCAGCCTCAGAGAAAGGCAAAGGCAACAAATCTTGCCAAGAAAACCCCCATGATAGGTCCACCTTAGGGTTGCTATGTCAGTTTTCAAAAGGGAGGGACATGATGGCTAAAAAGAACTTCCTCCTGTCAGTGGCACTTTGTTGTTGTGTGCCTTCAAGTCATTTCTGATCTGTGACAACCCTAAGGTGAACTTTTGCAGGGGTTTTTTGGCAAGATTTGTTCAGAGGGGAGTGACCTTTGTCTTCCTCTGAGGCTGAGAAAATGTGACTTGCCCAAGGTCACCCGGTGTCTGAGTGGAGATTTGAATCCTAGTCTCCAGAAGTCTTTAATTAAAAAAAGTATTTGAATATTTAAATAAAAATATGAATATTTAAATAAATATTTGAATATTTAAATCTTGAGTTAACTCTTGGGAGTCCCTGGAAACAAAGTATATTTATAGGGGGTGCCTGGTAAAGAAGAGGTTAAGAACCACTGCTCTCTACTATATGTGGTTGCAGAATAGGAATCCCTGCAGTTATCTGTTCTTTTCCATGAAGGTCATGGATTGACCTTGGAGAAGTTAATATTCTCTTAGTTCAACTTTTCTGGTTGGATTACTATAAGGTAAATGTAACACCAAGCTCTTTGGAAGAAGGATGAAGATTAAAAAAAAAGTGCAGGGATGAAAACACAATTATATAAAATTCACTTTGTGTACTATGTGAGGTATCATGGGAGTACAGCATGTGAAGTAAACTGGATTATGTTGCTTATGAATCCTTAGTGGCATTATTGAAAGAAACTCTGAATGACAGCCACTGTGACCTTTGAGAATGAAGAAATCCTCCATCAGATTGACCCCATACATTGGATGTACCTTGAGCCTGCCTCTGCAGCTTCTAGAGGGAGACAGTATCTAAGTAACTTGGCTGTAACTCTGAACAGGTTTTAAATAGTGCATGATGAGAAGCTTTTATGTGGTTTAATAATGCAACTGAAGCAGTAGCAAAAAGACCGGTTATTATTTCTTAGGTGCTTTCAAGAAGAGAAGTCAATTAGTGATTTCATTTTGCTTGGGCACTTAGTCAAGCCGCAGAAACAGAACATGGAAAAGTTAGTGTTTTAGATAACAAATTTCAGAATCTCAGGTCCAAAATCCAGAGATATCTGGGAATTATTGTCCAACAAAGTAACATTTTCAAGCTCTACACTGAAGTAACATCTTATTTCTCCTTGCCCCTGTTGCAAAAACATTTGCTGGCTTTTCTTTTTTCAGCTCCTGCTGCTGCATTATAAGGCAAGGAATGAAGTACAAGACAATAATGGCAACACAGCATTGCATTTAGCTTGCACTTATGGCCAGGAGGATGTAAGTAGTCTGCAGCAAATTTAATTAGTACCTGTCATCTGTATAGTCTGGCAAATCTCATTATATGCTCAGTTTTCGTCGAAAAGATGGGTTGGATAAAAACTTTTTCGCATCACATTTTTGGAGATACCTCTGCATCCTAGAAAGCTAGAAACTTGCACCTGTTGCTGTATTCCTGTTTAGAGAAAAACATGATGAGAGAGCCAGCGTTGTGTAGTTATTTGAATGTTAGTTTTGGAGTGGGATTCCTATTTGTCCATGAAGCTCACTGGTTGACTTTGGATTAGACCCTGTCTCTTAGCCTAACTTACTTTAGTTGTGAAGATAAAAATGGTGAGGAGGACCATACAGGCTACTGTGAGCTCCTGGAGGAAAGGCAACATATAAATGTAATAAATAAGTAAGAGTCTTTCAGGCACTCATGGAACACTCCCGTACCTCATGTTCTTGCCATGTGCAGAAATACATACACTGTATGGTCTATGATGCAGTTAGGTAATGTAGACTCTAGATGGTTATGACCTTCTTTTGGTGGCCATTACTTCAAGTTGTCCGGGAAAACTAACATTTCTCTTCTGTTCTTGCTCTTCTGTATTTCTTGCATCGTCTTTACAACTGTTCCTACACATTCCTTGTACCTTACACCAAAAAGCAAACCAGCAGTTTGCCAGTCTTGATTGACAGACAAACAAACAAGGAAACAAACAAAACTGTGCAGTTTCACACTGTAAACTGACTTGAATCATAGCTCCGTCATGACTACAGGACTCAAATGAAATTTGCTTCTGCTGCTTTGATGTGAAACACCTGGGAACCAGTGCCATGTTGCTGGGGAAATAAAGATAATGTATTTTCCAAATAAAAATAACAACATGACCTTCTGTGCCCATGTTCATTCCTAGCCAACCATCTCTTGATTATACCATATTCTTCTGCAATCAGGAGAATGGAAGAGTGCTGTGATGAGGAGCACCAGCCCAATGAACTGCTGTCTCCAGCACTTGCTGCTTTCTGAATGGTCATTCAGGATTCCCTGGGCTGTGGGGCCCTGGATCTGAAACTCCAAGTCTTAGAACCACAATGTAGTACTATTTTTATTTGAGTGAGCCATGTACCTGACCCCAGCAACATGTTTTTGGAAAAAAGGCAATACTGAATGTCAGGTAAAAAGAAATCCCACCAATTCAGGGACATGACAAGGTTAACCTTTAATTTTATTTGTGAGTAAAGTGTATTACAAGAGTTTGGAACAGCTGGAAGAAATGAATCTCTTTTTCCATTGACTGCTGTTGAGCTAGCTACCATGTGAATAGAAATGATTTACAAATGTTAATTGCTTACAGATACATTATCTTGTTACTATGTTATGCAGTATGCATGGATCAACAACAGCCTTAGTGATAGTTGTCTAGTACCAAGGAGGGCTAGGAAAAGCATCTTGCCTGAAACCTGGAGAGCGACAGCTGAAGTCAGTGTAGACTTCAGTGAATCACTGTAGTGATTTAGGCTGTTTTCACACTACGCTATTATAGTGCTATTATTCCACTTTCAACATCCTCTGGAATTCTGGGATTTGTAGCTTAGTGAGGCCAAAGAGCTCTCTGGCTGAGACTTCTAAATGCCCCTCTCTAAACCCCAGGATTTCATAGGATGTTGAAAGTGGAGTAATAGTGCTATAATAGTGTAATGTGGAAATGACCTCAGTGTTAGTCAGTATAACGGAGAACCTTGGCCCTTCAGATGTTTTGCATGTCAGTCCCCATCAACATCATCCAGCACAGCCAACGGTAAGTGATTGTAGGATTTGTAGTTCAAAGTATCTGGAGGGTCACACCTAACTCAGCCCAATAGATAATACTGGGCTAATAATTAGAAAATGGGTGTCATAGGACTGGAAAAGACAACTGGAAAATATCAAAGAACAGTTCTGGCATATGGAAAAGTTACAGTGTTTGAGGCTATTTAGCTTAGAGAAAAAAGTGAGCAGGGAGTGGTGTAACAGTATAATATTATGCCTCCTCTGTTAAAACTAGATAGGTAGAAGCTTCTCTCCCTCTTCCATAATACTAGAGTTCAGGGTCATCTGAATGGTGAGAGTCAGCTAAAAGGAAGTAATTATTCATGCAGCAGGGTCACCTTATCCATTAGGCACTTTAGGCACAGTGCCTAGTGCTTATGAAAATTTTAAGGCCTATGAAAACTTCAGTGGTGGTACTTCCCAGGGCAAGGTGGGAAGTCAAATACAAGAGTGCCTATGAAAAGCTTAATGTGGCCCTATCATGCAACACATGTAGAATTCACTACTACAAGAAGTAGTAATGACTGCCAAATTGGACAGCATTAAACTGGAAAAAAAATCATGAAGGAAGAGGCTATTAGTAGCTATAAGTCATTGTGTGTATATAGTTCCTCTAATACCAGAGGGTATTTCTGTGTTTCAAGCGCTGGGGAACACAAGTGGGACTCTTGCCCTCATGTTCTACTTGTGCACTTTTCCTGGCAGTGGATTGGCCACTGTGTGAATCCAGTGCTGGGTTAGATAGGTCTTTGGTCTTATCCAGCATGAGTATTCTTATGTTAAAGAGATAAATGGTCTAAGTTGGTAGGAGCCAGTTTTACGTTTTTCTAATTCCATCACCTGGTCAAATGATATTTTCATCGTCTTCATTGTTTTGTTTTAACTTTCTAGTGTGTCAAGGCTTTGGTATATTATGACATCCATTCTTGTAAACTAGACATTGGAAATGAAAAAGGAGACACACCTCTTCATATAGCTGCACGTTGGGGCTACCAGGGGATCATAGAAGTGCTGCTGCAGAATGGCGCCAACCCAGATATTCAAAATCGAATGAAAGAGACTCCATCACAGTGTGCATTAAATTCCACGGTACTTTTTGTTAACTATTCTCTGGAAGCTTTTTAAAGATCAATTTCCTTTGTTATTTTTAATTGCTTAATTGCAAAGAGGGAAATGGCTAGGGCCTTGTAAAAAAATTCAGTTTGTTTTGGCAAAGGAAGGTAATTGTTTTCTTTCTGAGATTGTCCCTGAAATATGCATTCAGTCTTCTTGCTTTATCATATCTTTGGAGGTTTTTAAAATATAAATTCTCTTGTGATTTTTATTTTTTTTCTGAAAAACTAGCTTGTAATCAATAAGAAGATAGCGAGCCAAGGTGCCTTAAAAATAATTTCCATTTTCTTTGAGTGGAGGAAGGTCACAGTTTCTGAAATGTACAGAATGCAAGATCAATGTTATAACTTGAGCGTTCTCTGATGTGCTTCTGTATTTCATCTCCTCTTTGCTAATGTTATGTTTATCTTCCAGTCAGCATCCTTCCCTAAAGGCAGGGTTTCAACTGCTTATTCATGAATATTTTATATTTTTTCTGCAGATTTTATCTTTAATGGAACTGAAATACCTCACATTTGAAAGAGGGAAGAGTGCTTCTCAGGTAACCCAAGGGTACCACTTTGCAAACCCTTCCTTAGCATAATGGTAATTACCTGCCCAAGCACTGTGTGTTGATCCTGCCAACTCTTCCTCCTTTTGCTTTCTTTCTGGTTCTGTCAGCCCCTAGCTAGATCTTCTCAGTGTGGTGAGGACACCATTGCCCAAGCATCGTCAGTCACCAGTTTATCTTCTGCAATAGCAACAGCAGCAACAGCAGTGAGACAAGAAGAAACAAAAGCTATTTATAAAGAGGTAAGCTGATGATGCATTGGGCTACTGGCAGTGCAATGGAAATCCGGAATATCAAAGCAGTTCCTGTTTTCTCTTTCATAATAGCAAAACTCAGTGCCATCCAAAAAATTTATACCCTCCAACAATTCAAAGATGAATGCTGGGACACATGTGGCTAAGCAACATCAGAGTGTGGTCAAGATGGCAGAGATTATTAATGAATTAAAACACACATGCTAGAGGGAATGTTTGATCCTTTGAGAAAGGGATTGTAGACCTTCTTGAGGATTTAGGAAGGTCTGCTACCTATACTCTGCCATTGGAGGAGAAGGCTCACTTACTCCTTTTGGAATCCTTGGGAGGGAAAGAGTTAAAAAGAAACCCTGGAAGAGAACAAGGGGGTAAATCTCCCCTTATTTTTCCCTGCTGACATGAGTCCAGTAGGAAGTGCTTCTCCTGCTCCATAGGATTCCTCTGTTTAGTCTAAACTGTATGACACTGAATATGTCAAGTACAGTTTAGAATAATTCTGTTTTACTTACAGGGGCCCTGATGCAGGCAGGGGATTTTCAAGCGTCCCTGCAAAGCTGCTTTTCCTTCCCAAAATTTCCTTCTGTCATTCAGGGATTTAAAAGGGGGTGGAAAAGCCCTTACATCACAACAGCTTGTCTGTGTTTGGATACAGCCATGAGCTGCTGTTCTATAAATAAGAACTGTAGCATGTAAACACTTGTTCAGTGACAGATTGAGAGCTGCTTCCTTTGTTTTGCTTTTTCTTTTCCTTAAAGGGACAAATTTATCTCCATGCGTGTAGTTCAAGTAAGGGAAAAAGGATTACCAGCAGCTTAGGCCTTTCAGCTTCTGGAACCCGTAGCCTCGTTCTTTAATCCAACTTTACTTCACAGCCATTTGCCTGTAATTTGTTGCAGTTGTTTCTTATTGAATAAGAAAATGTTTTGCTGCACTTTCACTGTGTTGAATTTAGAGGGGAAGAGTTTCCATATAATTTAAAAAAATGAAAAACAGTTTTTTGAATGTCAAGAAAGCTTGATGAGAAGAATCCTGGACTAATGAAAATCTTTGCAGTTGAGGACTTATTCCGTGCAAAATTCACATGTGGTTGATTTGCTCAGAGCATTTTCTGTAGACAACAACATTTTCTGTGTTGTTTCCTGAACAGAAAATGCTGTTTTCTGTTCAAAGAAATATAAATTTTGCACAGAATGAATCTCAAACTGTGAGTGGTCTTCTGGAACTGCATAGTTTTCAGACTTTTCTCACAGCAGGAAGAAATTTGCTAAAATTCCACATTTCTTTTGAGAAGAAAATTAGTGATGAATTACCTCCCTAATTGAGATATCCCCTACCTCCCTAATCGAGTCATCTTCATCACTTATCATCATCATCATCACTGCGATACCTGATCTAGTATTTCAAGCCAATAACTGCTTGCAGAATTTAAATGTTTGTTTTTGCAGAACTTCAGTTTTTTTTAGGAAGATGGCACATAGCTTACCAGCTACTCTAGCAGCCTCAGTCATTCATATATATATATTTAGCATCTCCCTTTAGCCATTTACTTGGGTTTATTTGATGACATTGCTCTATCTCAGGTCTCTGCATGCAAAATAGAAATAAAAGCCAAGCCCAGGTTGATCATGCAGTAGATTTCTTACTATAAATGTACAATTTCAGATGCCAGAAATGTGTCTCCCTTAGAAATCTATCACATCAGGGAAAAGAGTTTTAATTATTTCTCTCTCCCAGATATCCTTTCCATTGTCAAAGAGAGATTTGACATAAAAGAACCATATGCCCCACCCAAATGCTTTTGAAGTGATATAATTTTAGAAAGGTTCTTTCTTATATGACAGCCTTCCCTAACCTGATACCTTGCAGAGTGTTGGACTCTAAAAGCCATCTTTATACTGCAAATTGGAAATGTACAGTACATTTTCAGAGAATATGGATAGTACAAGGTATGCCACAATGTAAGACAGAAATTCCTTTTCTTTCTGGCTTTATTTCATAGGTGGACAAACTTTTAAGGGCAGTTGCTGATGGAGACTTGGAAATGGTAAGATTTTTATGTTCTGTGTTACTTCTTTGAAGCTTTGCAGTCACGTGTATTGATGACATGACAGGGTGGACATTTTCTACTAATGTACAACTTTAAGGGAGGTCATGTAGCAATACATCCAGGATGCCATCATCCTGCTTCATCTGCTTATCTCTTGGGCAGGAGGAGCACAAAAATGCTTACAGCTCCCCAGATTCCCCGGGAACCATGGTCAGTGTCTAAGCTGACTGGAGATTCTGAGAGTTGCAGTTCTATAAAGTCTCATTTCAAAGTTTTGAAGTAGAACATGAGCACCTTGCCTCGATGGTGGCAACGCAGCTGAATCTTTAAAACAGGAGTGGGGAAGCTTTGGGCTATAGCCCCCATTGTCCCTTTTCATTAGTCTTGCTGTTAGAAGCTGCAACATCTGGAAGACCAAATGTCCTCTTGCTCTCTCCTACTTTAGCAGATTGTAACTGGTGCAGGACATTATACAGCTGATTTTACCCCTCCTGGTGCCTTCCTGATGTGTCGGATTACAATTCCCACCATCCCCGTGCGGCCTGGCAGTTGGATCTGGTAGACACCAGGATGGAGAAGGCCAGCACAGCACATACAGCTGGAAAACCAAAGAAGAAAATGCTTCTGTCTTCTCTCTATTACTTGAAGACAAGGTTAAGTGAGGAGAAAACCATATGGCACTCTTTAACACCCTTCTTCCAGTTCTGTGGCCAAGAATTGGTCAGTATTAAGTGTTGCACTGCTCCCTTCAAGGTAGAGTAGAGAATATGGCTGTACCCTTTGTATAATAACATCTGTTTTGCATATCCAGGAGCAAAATGTTAATGAGAAGTGGTCTGGAAATGGAAGCCGAGTGTTGCATTTGTATAGTTTTATAATAATAGTATTATTTTGAGCAAGACTTTATGCTAGCAACAAATGATTTTTTAAAAAAGAAAAGCCTTATAGAAGTGAAAAGAATTGAGCATGTTTTGATTTTTAATATCTAACTTTCCATTCAGCAATACCAGTTTGGCTGTTCCCATCCTATAATTTGCAATATTTACTGTCTCCCATAATGACTTAGAAACTGCCATAGTAATTTTATTCTTTTCTTTAGAAGCCTTTTCAAATTGTGGCACAAAGCAGTTAAGTAAGGCAAATTATACTGCTGTATATTTGATGGACAGATGTTTTTCCTCTTTTTTAAATAGGGAAGATTGCAAAACACTGTGGTTCTCTTCAACCATTATTCCCCTGAACTGATTAGTTCAAATCAGAACCAATGGGGTTTGCCAAACAAGGATTGGCATGATGTCAAAATTTACAAAACACCGTTAATAGCTGTTGCTTCACTCCAGAGGCCAAGGTACCTGGAAACAGAAGTGCTGAATAGATGGAACCCTGATTTGGTGTGTGATTAGAAGGACAAAGTATGATTTGACATGACGTCTAAATGAAACCTGTAGGCTGTATTTCAGAGGAGGCAACTGGCAAAACCACCTCTGAATATCCTTGCCTGAGAAAACTCTTTGAAATTCATGAGGTCACCATAAGCTGACAGGCACTTTGAAGATGCACACATGCAGGCAGAGGGAGCTGATGCAGTGCAATCATTTGAGTGTTGAACTAGGACTCTGGGAGACCAGGGTTCAAATCCCGCTCTGCCATGGATCTTACTAATGATCTTGGACGAGTCACACTCTCTCAGTATCAGAGAGTGCCTATTTGCAGCAGAGCAGCAGCGCTGATTAAGAGCAAGACATATGGCTTAAAGGAAAAATAAACGAAAGCTTTATTATAGGAACTCCATACTAAGATAGGAAAGTTACTAGGGGCTATCTAGTCTAGCTGCTTTCTCAGGGAGGACTGAGAAGAGGGAGGAGGGGTCTTGAGAAGGAGCAGAAAGAGATCCCTAGGAGTATCAGCTACACCAATTTCTAACTGGTGAAGATTTTTTTCAAAACAGCTACAAAAAAAAAATCTTGGGGAGTGGTCATCTGGTCATCTCCAGCTGTCTGTCAGCTACATTAGAGAGTTTTCAAGACTGTTTGCCAGTCTACTGCCAGCTGCTGTGGACTGTTAACTGATGAGAAGTTACAGTTCTGCTTCCAATAAACACTTTCACAGATTTGTAAGCCACCAGAGGGTGTGTTTTCACAGGAGACTTTTGGGATTTGTTATTCATTTAAGTTTGTTCCGCTTAATTAGTACAGAGTGCTAAGTGTGTCCTTGTTTATATTGTTTGCAGATATTATTACATTCTATTATATCCTACAATTACTATTTCAACTATTTCAACTTTGTTTATATATCTGTTATGGGGCTTTTTATTTGTTTCTTGTGGATTTTTAGGTTGAAATCCTTCTCTGTCGTTCTTCTTCCTATACCATGGATTAAGGATTGTGGATTTTGAGGAAATTTTGAACTACAACTCTGAGAAACTCCAGCTAGGAAGGAATTATGATTTCCCCAGTTTTTTTCCCTAGAAGTTGCTCACTCCTGTTCTGTGCATAATATTACCAACCACTTGAAGTATTGATTTCAGTTTTTTTGGTTTTTCTGTGTTTAATTCACAATATTTACAATTAAAGATTTGCCTACCAGAATGCTCTATATTGCAAGAATTTGGTCTTGTGATCCAGCTGTCTCTGTAAGAAGGGACACTTGTTCACCTGCTCTTTTTGGAGTTCTGTGTAAAAGCTTAATCAACAAAACCAACACTGTATTTATGAACAAGCTGCATCCACAGTACATATCTGTAGTCCTTTCACACAACACAATTAAAATTACAGAAAAAATAGAACTGGAAGAGGTCATCACAGCTTGAGTCCAACCCTCTGACATGCAGGAATACACCTTCAAAACATTCCCAGCAGATGGCCATCCAGCCTCTGTTTAAAAACCTTCAAGGAAGGAGACTCCACCACACTCTGAGGCAGCAGATTCCACTGTTAAACTGCTCGTACCTAATGTTGCTCCTAATGTTTAGATGCAACCTCTTTTCCTGAAATTGGAAGCCATTGCTCTGCGTCCTAGTCTCTGGAATTAAAGCACTGTGATTCCACTTTAACTGCCATGACAACATCCTGTGGTATCCTGGGATTCAGTTTGGTGAAATATCTTCAGCTGAGAATTTTAAATGCCCTTCCATAAACAGCAAATCCTATTCATTCATTCATTTGACTTATATCCCACCTTTCTCCTTAAGCGGGATGCCATGATTCCATAAGATGCAGCCAGGACAGTTAAATTAGAATCATAGTGTAACTCCAGAATCCCTGGAGTATTGTTTCCCTTTGGCCTTACCTTTTCCTGGAATGCAGTCCTCAAGGAATTTTCTGTAAGTAAGTTTGGCCCTTGGGCTAATATATGTTGCCCATCCTTGGGCTAGATGGATCAATGGACTGACTCACCAAAAAGACAATTTCGTAAGATTAACACCTGGATCATTCAGAGAGTCTTACAACAAACAGGAGAAAAAGCACACATTGTAATGGTAATAGATCTTTAGGCTGGGAAAGGTGGATCTTTGGCCCTCCGAATATTTTGGGTTACAACTCCCATAATGATCTAGCATTAGCATACTGTGGCTTGTAGGCCAAAACATCCCAATGAAAAATGTTCTGTACTCCAGGATGTCAAATATTTGGCAGAGCCAGGGAGTACCCTCTGGCTGCCTGCTTTTCTTGGACTATTTGTTGCTCTGAAATATAAGGAAGATGCTGAGTGACATGCATTAATTGTTAAGAACAGATTATGATGGTTTCAGGGGCTACTTAACATGTGCACCTATTTTAAAGTGCATTTAACCTTTTGACCAAAATCCCTTGTTAATCCATTATCATTGGAAACAGATAGGTTTGAGATGCATGATTAAACTCTGGCATGGCACAACTTCAGGCTGGAGGGAAGCCTGCGTGGAGTTAATGCTTGGCTTAGAGTTAAATTTGAAGCAGAAACAGCAGTTTAAGGAAAAATCAGTCTTATTTCTTTGCCTGTGGAGAGTGTCATACCCTCAGAGTGCATTGTATATCCCACCTCTTAGTTTTAAAGCAATGATCAGAGTTTGGAAAGGTTGAATTTTCGGACTACAGATTTCAGAAGCCCTCAGTAAAAAAAATGAAAAAAAGTGGTACGAAGATACAGGAGGGCTATAAATGGAAGATGACAATGTCTGTCTCTTTCCTTCTCCTTTCCACATGCCTGTGTCCTAAATCATCCTCAGTATTGGTGCCTTCCAAATCCAGCAGCCATGCTGGCTGTGGATGATAGGATTTATAGTCATTGAATCTTGAGACCACCAGATCGGGAAGCCTGATATAGCCCATGTCATATGTATGTAAATCTTTTACTGCAATCTTACTAAAAAAAACCATTATTTTTTCTTTGATTTAAAAGATACTATTAATAAAATTTAAAAAATGACATGGTCATGTTGGCATGTTCTGGAGCAAATGCTTGTTTTGTTTTTTTTATGTTCAGCAATCCAGGCTAAATGGATCTGAGAGGCTTTGTGCAGAATAGGAGCATCAGAGTTTCTGTTAAGTGCAAGGAAGTCCTATTTCTCATTTACTTTGTAGCTTCAAAGTAAACTCGTTCTGACAGCAAGAATGTTTTAATTTTCTTTCCCCTAGTTTTCAACTCACTTGTAGGAAATGGGATGCCATGAGGTTGCCTTGTTAGGTTCTCTGGCACATTTTGTTTAATTCAACCATACCCCATCTTTTCTGAAAAAAGATTCAGAAAGCTGAGGGCTTGTCTCTGCTCAGCTAGTATTTTTTTTTTTTGGTCTGGGGTAAATTACAGTACTTCAAACTGCAGGTAGGGTCTGCCATGATTTCTTTATATAGAAAAGACTCAGTTGACATATAAAACTAGATTTCCACTAAGAAAGATTACAGCTTTCCCTTCTCTTTCAGATTCTTGAGTTCTGTGTGTAGAAACATTCTTTTCCCTCATTCTACTGTATGAGCCTGCACCTACAGACATAGATACAGCTCAGATACAATTTTATTCCAGTGAGGAGAATGTTTATGGTTCAGACTATAAAAGGATGGGTCTTCCACCTTCTCTCACCTTTCCTGAATCCCACGTGTTTGGTCTAGGTACGTTATCTTTTGGAATGGGTAGAAGATGATCTAGAAGACGGGGAAGAAGCAAACAGCACAGAGAAACTGGAGTTTTGTCATCCTTTGTGCCAGTGTTCCAAATGTGGTCTTGCACAAAAGGTTGGTCTGTTATCCTACCCCCCTCTCTCCCTCCCTCTCTCCCTCCCTCCCCCTCTCTCTCTCAATCCCTCCCTCAATCCCCCTCTCTCTCTCTCTCTCTCTCTCTCTCTCTCTCTCTCTCTCCCCCTCCCTCCCTCTCTCTCTCTCCCTCTCTCTCTCTCAATCCCTCCCTCCCTCTCCCCCTCTCCCTCTCCCCCCTCTCCCTCCCCCCCTCTCCCTCTCCCCCTCTCCCTCTCCCTCTCCCCCTCTCCCCCTCTCTCCCCCTCTCCCCCTCTCCCCCTCTCTCTCTCTCAATCCCTCCCTCCCTCTCTCTCTCTCTCTCTCTCAATCCCTCCCTCCCTCTCTCTCTCTCTCTCTCTCTCAATCCCTCCCTCCCTCTCTCTCTGGGCTAACCCTACCATTAGGCAGATTCAAGCGATTTCCTCAGGTTGTAGATGGTGAAAGGCAACTCTGTCATCTTTCTTGCAGTTCATCTTGAGCTCTTTTCCTCTGTTGGAGGATTGAGCTCCACAGCCTTTCCTGGGCCCTCCAAATTAGCCTATTGCCCCAGCTGTGTTGATAAACACTCTTACTGACTCTGTTGCTGAAATAAGTTTTAGGTGCCAGTCCCCTGGCTTCTGTACATGGAATGGGGAAGGGTTCCCATCTTGTCTTCTGCTACAGGCATCCAAATATCTTGAGCCAACACTCCATCTTTCTCTGCTTACGAGAGCCCTGTGATTAATAATAGGGCACTACTCTTAAATATGTCCTTCTCCTTAATAGAGTTCATGACCTGGTGGGGTGAAGTCACTCTTCTGGCTAATCGGGATGTTGAAAGGATTGAGTAGCAGTGGAGCCAAGGAAGCTCATTTTACTGTGTGAAGAGAGGGAGCAGGATTAGAAAACTTTGGGTGGAGGGCAGATTTTAACATCCCTGACTTGCCTGCCTCTTTCAAAGATTAACTCTTGCATTTTATTGCCCACCTTTAAGGACTTAGTTTGTACCTGTGCTAGTAAACGAGACCAGTACTCTTGATCTGTTACCTTTTTTTTCTGCTCTCCCAAGGGTGTAACTATGGGGAGGAGCAAAATGGAGGCATTGCCCCACCAAATGATAATTCTGCCCCAGCAGTGTAATTTTCCTTTAGTCCCCACATTTTTCACATTGTGAAGTGAGACGCTGAAAAATGTTCACACCTAGAACTCCTATTTTGGGGTTCACATTCCCTTGGTAACTTTGCTTGCCTCTTTTCTTTGGATGCTAAACTGTGTTTGTAAATGCTCAACTGAAGTTTTCAGTTACTGCAATGCTAGAAATGTGGGGGCTGAAGGAAAATTTCGTGATGGTAGGGGAGAATTCTTATTCGGCAGATAATGCCGGCATTCTGCCCTCCTCTCTGGAGCTACATCATTCTACTATGTCCATTAACCATTGTTATAATCTTATGTATGTGACGGTGGGTTTAAAATTATGTGTGGAAAGACATACATTGGTTTGAATTTTTGTATGCATCTTAGCAATTTGAGGCGGCTCCTCCTCCTGTTGTTCTTTCCCTTGTGTTGTTAAACATTTTAAACTACGTATCAACAAAACTTAATGGAAAAGCACATCAAATTACATCTACTAAATTTCAAAAAACAGACACAAATGAAAGAAAAATATATACAAAAACCAAGAAGAAAATGACTAAGAAACATTAAAGACATTAGTGGTTATGATTACAGTGATGGGTTAGAGCCAAACTAAATTAGTTGTTCTGAGGCTACAGCCAGTATGTCCTGTATAGACATACCTCAGAGTAAGTCCTATTGCACTTAGTTGAATAGGCATGGATAGAGGAAGGAAAAAAACAGAAAAAACTCAGAACTTCACTATCCCTGATTTTTAAAGAACAATGCAGATATTTTACAGTTAAAGTTAATGTACAGTCACTGTATAGTTACTGTAACTGATAGTACATAATTGTAACTGTATTAAAAAAACCTTCATCTATATCAGAGCAGCAGAAGCGAATTCAATTTTTTCCTGGTAGTCATCCCAGTACTAAGATTTATGAGAGTTTATATTGCAAAAACTGTAGCATAGTTGTACCTGTATTAACAGTTATAACTGTACTGCAGTTTTTGCAACATAAACTCTCTTAAATCTTAGTACTAGGATGACTACCAGGAAAAAATTGAATTTGCTTCTGCTACTCTGATAGAAATCACATTTATTTGGGAATAAGTATCATTTGGTTGTAGAAAAGGATGGGATATTTTTCAAGTAAAACCCAGGAAATTAGTTTTTCTGACCATGTACGTGTTGTTATAAATAAAAGGAAATTAAGAAAACAAAATAAAGTAAGAGAAATAGTCTTTTATATATTCTAGTTAAAAGATGAAAATAGCATATAGGTTCTTAATATGCAAAAGGTTAAAAGAGAACATGAGCAAGTTTGGCAAGTTAAGATACAAACATAAAATATATCAAAATATTATACAATACCACAGTGAAGCAGGATATGATACAAACTGGAGCAATAGCAGATCAGAGCAAATCAGGGCATGAGTCTTCACTAAGAGAAGGCTACTCTTATAGAGCCTTTACATGTGCTTCCAATAACAATGCAGGTGAAGGTCCTCTATAACACCAATAGACCGATTAACCCCATAATGACTAAAGTTGTAAGTCTTGTCAGTTCTAACACATGTCTAACCAATTGCCCTTATGTATGAAGTTTTTTTTTTTTTGAAGAAAGTGATAGACAGCATCCCATCACTACAGTTCCCATTGCCTGGTGCTCTCTGGCTGTTTTCCTATTTCTTTCCTTCAGTGGCTAAGCATTCAGCTCAGATACACAGCTGTAAGCTTCTTTCTCTCTCCTCACCTACACTACTGTGCCTTGCACTGGCTAAATTTTCAATAATGTCTTCACATTTTCAGTGATCTGTTTCTGGTTAGTAGCTGGTGCATGATTGTTGTTGGCATGTTTTCTGTCTCCTGAGTGGGGAGCTGAGAAAGTGCAGCAGTGGATTTCTCTTACAATCATTTTTATTTCTCCCAACAGAAATTCTTCAGAGTACCCACTAATGGCCTTGGTGTGAATGTTACAAACCAAGATGCCCAGACGCCGCTCCATGTGGCTGCACTTCATGGACATGTTGAGTTGGTCATCCTGTTGCTGAAACATGGGGCTGATATTGGGGCAAAAGATGCTAGCCATGCAGTGCCCCTTCACCTAGCCTGCCAGAATGGTCACTTGGAGGTAAGTGGATTTTCCTTAGCAAGTCAGTGAACTAGAAGAGGAATGAAACATGGCTGGCCACTGAGCAAAGTTACAGCCAGGTTGGGCTTTTGACAGACAGAAGTTGAAGAGCACAGGTAGACTTTGGAATCCATTTTGAAAGTGGCATCCATTTTGAGGAATTTCATTGTAGCGGGGTGGCAATTGTTCAGTTTTCCAGATGTTGTCAGACTACAAACTCTGGTAGTCACTGTTGAAGAATTCTAGGAGTTGGAGTTCAAGATGTTTGAACAGCTTCACAGTTACCACTCTTGCATTTTTGGCCTTTAAAGGGGTAAACAATTTCTCTCCATGAGCTTGTACAGTTTATTGCTGGTCTAGATATCAGGCCAGTTCAGACATAATGTTTGCAGTCCCATCAGCTTGCTGTGACCCTTTCCTGTGTACTCCATTCCAATACCTGTATAGTCCCTAGTGTCTGAAAAAGTTACATTTGTTGGGCTACAACTCCCAGAATTCTCTAATCAGTATGGCTACTGGTTTTATTTGTTGAGAGGTGTATTCCAAATAATTTTCCTAAATTCTCACTCACCCTGGATGTAAGTCCCTACTCCAGTGATATAACATCACAGAAGGAAAACTGAAGGAGCGCTTTGAGCATTATTGGAGAGATTTGTCCTGTTAACTCGCACTGAACTGGTTGGTGTGTTGGATTTGCCTGTTGTCACTGCCACGGATAGCTAGGAAACACGACTGTGCAGTGAAATCAAAGTCTCCTGGAGGCAAAGAACTGATCTGTCAGTACACTGGTGGTAATCTGCTGTTTTCAATTTTCAAACTGCTTATGGTGCATCTTACAAGATCTTAGAACTTGGAGCCCAGACAGGAATTCCTTTTTCTAATGTGAAGCTATGCCTTTTTCATTGGTGATTAGGCCTGCTTAAGGCAGAGGTGGGAATTATGCTGCCCTCTACTTATTGTTGGACTGTAAGTCCGAGCAGTCCTGGCCAGAATGAGCATGTTTTGAGGAATGCTGGGAGTTACAGCCCAGCAACATCTGGAGACACACATGATTCCCACACATCCACACTTAAAAGTTTAAATATAAAGGTGGATGTAAGTCATGGGTGATCAAGTTTTGACATGATCAGCAATTGCTTGAGGCAAAAGGGTAGGAGTAGCAAGACCTGAAGACTTGATTACTGTATGACAGAGAGCAAATATGGAGAACAGTCAGCCCTAGGTCTGAAACTGGCCTTCCTTGGGGACCTGTCCAGCCCTCCGGGTTTCCCAGATATCCAGATACCTTCTCACCCTTGATATCATCATTTGGTGGTCTTCCTGCTTTTGTGTTTTCCCCCCACATTCTGAAAGGTTGAAATGCCTTTTCTGAGACTTAGTAACAGGCAGTAAGAGTTTTAAAATAAAATCTTCAAATATTTATGGCCCTAGGCTTTGGCTCCCCTTGCCACTGGAATGAAGCCCATTGAGAATTTCTGTGAAATTGAAGGGGAAGAATGAGCTCCCTCACCCTTGGTACAGTTATATCTGCAGTTGGCTCTCTACATTTGTGGGCTTCACTCTCATGGACTTATTTGTGAATTTCTCCAACCCCTGCCACCCATCCATCTCAAGCTCTTCTTTCATGGGGGAACCTTTCCTCTTGGTGGTTCTAATCAGGCTGTGCAGCCCCTTAAAAACCTTCCTCTAGACTTCTGGGTTGGAAGATAGTGGTGTGAGATGCTACCCTTAAGGTGACCTGATAAGGACAGCGGGCATGTAGTAGCTGGAGTCAGTTTGGGAGTGAAAAACCAGCAAGAATACTCTTCTGGTAGGGAGAGTTCAAAGGATCACCTTCAAGTCCACAAGATTCCAAACTGGGCATTTAGGGGACGTATTCAGGGTTCCTGGACATGAAGAAGACCAAACTGGACGGGGGGACATTATAGCCCCATCACAACCTGCCACTGCTTTGGAGTAAGAAGCAATGCAAAACCAGCTTTCTAATACCCCCTCCCCATTAAACTCTGGAGCACTTAAGCACTGCTGTGGGTAGAAAGACTTAACTTCATCTGCTATTGAACTACAAAATTAAATTTCAGATTGATTCCTCTTAAATAAACAATTTGTTTTTATAGATAAAATCATATGGAAAGAGAGAGGAGTGCTTAAAATTTGTTTTTATGCTTAAAAAGCTTTTTAAAGCTAAGCTAAAGAAGATGAACATGGGAAAGAAGTAGAATTGTATACTGTTTACCTTTTCAAAGAGATAAGCAGCAGACATTGCCATTCTTGGAGCTTCTGCAGGAGATATTTTGTAGAACTTAGTTTGATGCAAGGAGGCTTCCTTCTCTAGAGAACAAGTAAGCTATTATATAGCTTGGATTATTCTGCAGTAACCTCTAGTGGACAAAGAAGATATAGCATGTATTTTGATAACAGTGTTTTAAACTTGTCAGAAAGATGATTACTATGACTACTAAGAAAGTGATTTCAGCTATTCCAGCTGCTTCACCCAAGAGAAGAACATCTGTGGAAATATCAAAAGAAGGAGATTCAAATCAAATGATTCTGGAAGAGATGAGAAGAATTAGAGCAGATCTTAATCAGCTCAGAGATGATGTGAATTCAAATACGAGTTCACATGTGACTCAGATTCCAGTATGGCTCAACTGAAGAAGGAATTTAAAAATGAAATTAAAAGTGAATTGAAGGAACTAAAATCTGCACTTAATCAAATTTCAAAGGAAATGAATCAGATGAATGAGAAATTGATCTTATCACACAACACTTGGAAACACAAACAGAGAATTTGACATTAAAACAACAGAATGCAGACTCAGTGACACTTCTAAATATTAAAGAAAGAGATGTATAAGAATAAGAGAAATATCAGAAATTGAGAATAAGAACATTTATAATAGAGTGATTGATAAATTGGTTGACATCCTAGATGTTCAAAGATGAGATTTTTCATGAGAGATAGATAAGATTTATTGGCTGGATTCTTACATAGCTAGACAAAAGATGTGATAATTTATTTTGTGAGATGTCAAATAAGAGATATACGTCTTCAACAATGCTATGTTGACGAGATACAGAGAGAAGGCAAACCACTGATAATTTTTAAAAATGTCCCCTTACAGATTTTAAGAAAATGCGGGGATTACACATTTCTGACAAACTGAAGCAGGCAGAAATTCCATTTCTGTGTGCTAATTTCAAAGGAATGATTTTGCATTATAGTAAAAAGGGATATAACTTTAACTCCATTTGAAAGGCAGAAGAATTCTTATGATGATATGAAAAACATTGGGAGAAAAAATTAGGTCAAAGACAAGGGCAAGAGCAAAAATAGGAAACAGGTTTGGGTTTACTAGTCAATCTTGGTTCCATATCAGAAGGCAGTGATGATGAACAAAGGAAGAGTGCACTGGCCCAGCGAAATTGGACGTGGGCTCAAATTCAACTGAGTAACAGTGGCTGCCACACTAAAACTGTTGTCCTGGAATGTTTGGGGACTTAATTCGTTTGTGAAGAGGAGAAGAACCTTTCATTCTTTGGAAAAACAGAAAGGATATCTGTTTACAAGAAACACATATTGAAAGAAAGGGTAATTAATATTTGAAAAATTGGAAATTAGGAAAAGATTTTGATACTTCATTTTAAAAAAAAGGAAAAGAGAGGTTGTATTATATGTAAATCCAGTTTTAAACCTTGAAATTTTTTTAAGTTCCAGAGAGTCAATTCATATTGGTTGAAATTACAAATCAAGGAATGAAGAATTTAATTGTTGGGATCTATGATCCTCTGGAGAATCAAACATATTTATTTGAGTAACTTCTGGACAAAATGATGGAATTTCATCATGATGTTATCATTTTGATGGGAGATTGGAATGGAGCAATAAATTCAAAGTTGGATAGATTTGTAGATAAATTAAAAAAACAAGGGAAATTGCTGAAAGCTTTTTTAATTCCGTGGATGGTTTAGAAGTAGTTCATTCATAGAGATTATTATATGGAGATGCTAAAGAATATATCTCCTCTTCAGAAAGACATAAATCTTTTTCAAGAATTGAATTTTTTTAACATCTAAAGCAATATCAACTAATATTAAAGATATGGAAGTACTACCAAAGTCCTTCTCAGTCCAAGTGCCATGACAATCAAACTTTAGAGTGCACGATTTAATTGGAGATTGAATGAAATTCTACTTAATAATTAAGATATAGTTAGGAAAGCAAAAAAAAAAAAGCTGTAATTAATCACTTCAAAGATAATCTGATTAAAGGCACTGACTTGACTGTAGTTGGGGTTGAGAATAAAACATTTATGAGAGGTTAGTTTATTCAACAAAACACAGATTGGAAAAAGAAAAGACCACAGAAAAATCAAATCATTTTGGATGAGATTAATAGAAAAGTAGAGCTTCAAAAGAAGTCTTCCAATACTGCCATCTTAAATGAGATAAAAAAAAAATTCTACAAAAGCAACTTTCAATGAATTTGACATATGATTTAGAGAAGAAGAGATATTCAAAACAAAAATGCTTTGAATCAGCAAATAAACCAGGCAAATGGCAGGTTTATAAATTAAAGAAAGATAGAGAAAAGAAAATTAAGTATTAAAGAGGGGAGAAATCTATTTTTTTCCAAATATTCTCAAGATTGTATAATGAATGAATTTCTAAAGAAAAAGTAGGAGTATTAGTTTCATAAAATTTACCTTTTAGAGGAAAAAAATACACATTCTCAATGCTTAAATAACTCCAATGGAATTAACAGAAGCCTTTAAAAAATGAAACTTGGGAAAGCCCCAGAACCACATGGATTGCCTGTGTTATACCATAAAACCTTTGAAGAACAAATATTCAGTACACTACAGCAATTAGTGAACCTTATTTTGGATGCTGGGAAAAGACCAGAAGGCTGGGCATATGCAAAATACCAAAAGAAGATAGAGATATAACTGATCCAAAGAATTATAGACCAATACTATTATTAAACAATGATTACAAATGATTCACAACAATAATGGCAAAAAGAATGAAAAAGATTTTCAGTCCAATAATATATGAAGATCAGTGTGGGTTTTTGCCAAAAAGACAATTGAGAGATAACACCAGATGTGTAACAGATGTTTTGGAATACCTAGAAGTACATAATAAGATAAAGCTGCTTTGATATTTTTGGATGCAGAAAAAAAATTTGATAATGCGAACTGATCTTTTATATGGGAGATTCTTAAAAAATGGAATTTTCACTCATATTTTATAAGATGGATTAGAGCAATATATTCACAACAAAAGGCATGTATTTTAATAAATGGAGATAAAACAAAAAACTGTGACATACAAAAAGGAATAAGACAAAGTTGAGCACCTTTACTTCAGAAAAATCAAACAGAGCAATTAGACAAGAAGAAAAAATTAAAGGCTTGAAAATTTTAAAAAAAGATACTTAAATTGAGAGCTTTTGCAGATGATTTGGTGATTTTTTAAAAAAACCCAGATCCATTAGAATCTATAGAACCATTTTTAAAGATTTTGAAGGACTGTGGTGATGTTGCTTTAAAGGATTTAAAGTGAATAAAGAGAAAACAACAACAATAGTTAAAAGTATGATAAAAGCAGATATAAAAATTTTGAGCGTAAGATCTAGATTTCAAATTGCCAGGAAGGTAAAATATTTAGGAGTGACTTTTGGAAAAAAGAACACTAAACTTTTTCATAATAATTACAATAAAACATGGACTGAGATCAAACAAGACTTAAAGAGATGGTAGAAACTTAGACTTTCACTTTTAAGTTGAATTTCAACCATAAAAATGAATGCTTTGCCTAACATGTTTTTATTTCAAGCAATTTCTATCTTTACAAATTATAGTTTTCATTAAAGAGGGTAACTTATATAACTTTAAGAAAGATTGGGAAAAAATGATATTATACATGAAGAATAATTGGGGAAATCTGTCAGCTTTGGGTTTTGATATTTACATCAGATCTATCTGAAGCAGTGTTGGAAGTCAAGTAGTTTTTATATGTTTACATTGGATTTAGTTTTTCATATGTTTTTCTTTAGATGTTTGTGTTATGTTTATAAGTATATCTTGTCTTTATTACTAGTTTTGTCCTATACCTTATCCTTTATATGTAATTTTAGATATTTGAATGTTGCATATTTTAATAAAAATAATCCCCCGCCCAAAAAAACTTGTCTCTGGTCCTCCTCCACCTCCTCCATGAGCCACTGCTTGGCCAGCTAAAGATAGAGCATAGCCTGATTTCTCAACACCACAAACTCTCCCAGTGCTCCCCACAAACTCAAGGAAGTAGAGAGGCAAGAGGGAGGAAGTATAGGGCCACCATGCCAACCCAACCCCTTACCCTCTCCTTTTCCTGATCTGGTTTGAACCCTCTCCTCACCATGCCTCAGCCCCCTTCCCACAAACACACACACACACTTTGATATTTGTGGTTTTTCTACTTTTGCAGGGATCCTGTGCACCTAACCCTAGCATCCACCTGTATGTTGATAATATCTGAAAAATCATTCTAAAACCGGGGGGCGGCTTGTTTATGATTTACAAATTGCTGAAGGTCTTGATGCATTACTTGATTTACTTATTTCTTTATCAGTATGCTGTGGAAATCAAGGTCCCTATATTAGTTGTATCTTAATGACACTTTTTCCCCCTTCAGTACTACAATATCCAAAACCAGAGCTGTAATAAGACAACCAACGGCTCTAGGCCTAGCTACCAAGAAATTTTGTAGGAAATCCTAATTTTGTAAGCGAAAATTACTATGTTGTACCGGAGGAATATCATGAAGATTACGGATCTTGGGCCAGGACCTTACTAGCCTATTTGATAATCTGACCCTGATCCAAATGGTCTTAAGCTCTATTGTCAGGAAGAAAAAAACCATCAAGTATAGAGTGAACTACAGATAATCTCAGTGGTTCCACAGCCTTTCTATACACTTCAGTAGAGTTCAAGGGCCTCTGACCTAAACCATACTCATAAATGCATTTGACTGTATTTCACAATGCATTAGTTAAATTATTAACTACAGTGTGGTCAAAAACTTTTAATTCTCTTTGTTTGTGTTGAATTTCCCCCAAACTGAAATGGTAATACTTCTCTTTTTTATTCAAAAGGTAGTAAAGTGTCTGATAGAGAACAACGCTAAACAAAATAAAAAAGACATTCACGGAAATACTCCCTTGATGTATGCATGCTTGAACAACTATCAAGAGATAGTGGCCTTTTTGTTACAGGTGAGGGATCTTCAAGTACCTTTTTAAAAAAAATCCCTTTTCTTTTTCATTGTGATATATGTTATTCATATTCAGTAATCACAAGATGGCAGAATGAGCAAACAGCATTAACAGAAACAGATTATTTTCCATTGGATATATTTCAATTGAAAATTAATAGAACAGGTTGCTCACCTGTAACTGGTTCTTCGAGTGATCATCTGTGCCCTCACACAATGAGTTTTGTGCCTGCTCAGAGACCTCCACTAGAATGTTCCAGAGCTGGGTAGCTTGGCAGGAACTCCGCCACCTCCTGTGTACTGCACATGATCCAGCCTGCCAAGCTAGCATCTCGTCAGTTTCGAAGTCTTGCTGAAGAGCAGGGACCTGAAAGAGGGGGAGGTAGGATAGGTTTGTGTGAGGGCACAGATGACCATTCAAAGAAGCTACAGTTAAGCAACTGTTCTTCTGCGTCGTGGTCTCTGTGCCTCACACAATGACTGATTGAAAAGCTTACCCAAGGAAGGAGGGACAGTTCACTGCAGAACTGAAGAAAGTACAGCTTTCCCAAAGCAAGCATCTTTTCTAGCTCTACAATCCAGTCTATAATGACGAATAAAAGTAAATGGTTGAGGCCAACTTGAGGCTTTGCAGAAATCTTGCAGAGGTACTCCTCGTAGATCAGCTGACAAGGATGACATAGCCCTGGTTGAATGTGCCTGTAGTGATATAGGTACAAGTTGCTTAGCCAGATCATAAGAAATGTGTATAGCTTCCACAACCCATTTCGAAAGTCTTTGGTCTGATACCTTCTCACCCTTTCACCACCCTCCATAACAGACAAAAAGGCTTTTAGATTGACAAAATGATGAAGTTCTCTGAGTGTAGAAGACCAGAGCATGACAGACATCCAAGGAATGCAGAGACCTCTCCAATGGCATAGTAGGCTGAGGGTAGAAGGCAAGTAAGATGATGTCTTGTGAGAGATGAAACTTGGAGACTACCTTAGGGAGGAAATAGATGTCTGGACAAAGCACCACTTTAGTTCCATGAAAGACCAAGAAGGATTTGTGACAATGTAACACTGCCGGTTCAACAGAGTGGTGGGTTAATGTAATTTCTACCAGGAAGACTGTCTTAAGGGTAAGGAGGTGCGCATCCACCATTGCCAGTGGTTCAAAGAGGTGACACAGGAATTGTAATAGGACCAAAGAGAAATACCACACTGGTGAGGGCGTAGAAGTGTGTGGATACAGGTGGACCATCCCTTTTAGAAATTTCTTCACCACTCGATCAGCAGACAAAATCCTTGTGGATCAGGTGGTTGGTAGGCAACTGTCACTGCTAAGTAGCCTTTCAAAGACAAGAAAGACAGATCCTGTTCTTTCAAACACAGCAACAAGCATTAGAGGCTGTCACCCATCAAGGAACAGTCAACCTGATGGACTGATCATCCCAAAGGAGGTTGAAGTTCTTGATAAACCAATGCTGGAGAGATTGGAGCTTGAAGTGAGATGGGGTGATTGTGGTGGTGGCAGCCATGAGGCCAAGTACTCGCTGAATGTGTTGAGCTGAACAGGCAGAATAGTGAAGTATGTGTGTTGCTGCTTTGCACGAGGTGTGGGCTTTCTCAGAAGCAGTGCCCTCCCTTGACGAGAATCCAGTGAAGCCCCAGTGAAATTGGTGCAACAAGCAGGTTGCAGAATAGACTTCTTCAGATAGATCTTGAGTCTTATGCAAAGGAGTGAGTGAGTAAGATTTAGGTCTTGATATAGTTTGTTTCTGCAGAACGCCACCAATAGCTAGTTGTTGAGGTAAAGGTAGGCAACAACAGCCTGGGTTCTGAGATAGGCAATCAGCAATGCTATGCATTTTGTGAAGACTCTCAGTGCAATAGCTAGTCTGAAAGGCAACGCGCTGTACTATAGAGGTCCTCCCTGATCATAGACAAGTTTTGGAGGAATAGAGACATCCAACCCAATAGTCCTTGCCATTTATAGAACAATGTCTGCAAACTGATTAATATCCTCTGATGGAGCTTCAGATGTACTCTCTAACATAGCTGTAGGAAGAAAAGGTGTGGATGGACATGGAGAGTCCTAAGAGGAAGAGTCATAGTCAGAGGCACCAGAAGATGAGGCTGGAGGTGGTGGAGCCTGTTGTGCAGATGGCTATGCATGATGAGCTGGCACTGGAGGAAGGAGTGATAGGATCACAGACTGGAGCACAGAAGCACTAACAGAAGTGGTGGTGGTGGTGGTGGTGGTGGTGGTGAAAGATGCAGTGATGAGTAGGTGATGGAAGAGGCTTGACAGAGTGTCACTGTGGTGCAAGGAGGCAGAGAGATACAGCCCATCCCAGGAAACAAAAGACTGAGGCCACAGTGTATCAGAGTGTTGGCGGGACTGAAGGTGGAGGTGGTGAGGCATGGGCTACTGGCTGCTGCTCTTGCCTATCTGAAGATGGAGACAGGGACTGATGAGATGTCAGAGAAGGAGATTGAGAGGCACGGGATGGAGCTTGTGGAGGTGTACATGATTGAGATAAATGATGGGCTCGAGATCAGGACCAGTGTATTGACCAATGATAATGGCCTCTGGAGGATACCGACACTGACAGTGATCAGGATTTGGAATGATGCCGAACAACAGATCTTTGAGGAGAATGGTATTGATATGAGTAAAGATGGTGTTCATGCTGATACCAATCAATAAAGGATACTGAAGTAAACGGTTGATCCTCATGTAGTCCGTATTCTCTGTATGTTGGGCAAGATGACACATAGGAAGGAGACCTTTCACAAATGTGTTGAGCATATCGGTCATGGCCACGAGGTGGATTGGGCAGGTGTTGGGTTCAAGGAGAAGTGACCCTCGATTCTGAGTGCACAGTCTGGGCCTGGCTTGAAATGATTCCTGATACTGAGATCTGCACTGGTGCTGACGACGCAGGTGCTTTCTCTGGCTCAGGAACCAAGGGCAGCGATGTTGAAGCTGAGGCCGAAGCCAAAGATGCCATGGATGTGGAAGTTCCGGTCAGTACCAATAGGTCAGTGGTTGATACTGATTGCTGCCCAGGAACCAAACATCAGTGTGCTTAGCTCTTTTTTCTCTCTGCCCTTCAGATGGGTCTCCATAGCCAGAGTCCTCAGCTAAGCATCGCTTCATGGACATCTTGTCCTTCTCCTTGGTGGCTGTAGGAGCAGATATTTCTCTTACCCAGAGCTTCCCAAATTGTGTGTCATGACGTGTTAATGTGTCGACTGCAGTGTGTAGGTGTGCCGCTGTCACCGCCCTGGGCCGAGAAAGACGCTGGCGAGGGTGGCAGTGCCCCCCCCCAGTACTATGCATTCGTAATCAGGTTAAAACAGTGAAAGTGAATGTGAAAAGGCACAGCAGCTCAACGAGAAGCCGCCTATCTGTAGGTATGTGCCACGCAGGATTGTTCTCTCACTTTATCACTGTGAGAGTGACATGCTGGTAATGTTATTTTCATGTTTAGTTACTTAAATTGCAGTTGATGAATTACCCCTAAAATGGATAAATTTCTAATTAAGAATTTCATTTCTTGTAATTTCATTGTTACAGTTGATGTATGTGTCCTTATCTCTTATAAGAGGTTAGTTTAACCTCCAGTTTGCTAGTAAAACTGAATTACTGTGTCGCAAAATGATGCATGTCTAAAAAGTGCGTCGCCAACATGAAAAGTTTGGAAAGCTCTGCCTTACCTAAGGAGGGTCAAAGGCTGTGGCAGAGGTACAGGCTGAGTTGTGCTGATTCTGTCAGTATCGAGGTTGATATCAAGATCAGTACTGACATCAGTATCTCTGCCTCACGAAGTCTGGAAGCAGTTGTGGACATGGTAGATAGGGCAGTTTTCTCTGCGGTCTCTTCTAGAATCTTCAAAGAATGTTCCCAACAAAAGGACTTAAACTGCAATGCCCAACTCTTCAAAACCTGCAGTGTAAAATGGCAGCAGGTCCTACAAGTGTAGGACCTTGCACATGTTATTCCCCACCACCAAGGCAGTACAGACATTGCTTGTGAGTATCCAAAAGAAACACTTTTCTGTTGCAGGAGGAGCAACATTTGATGAGTGAAGTAGAGGCCATAAGAGAGCTAAAGATCCAGAAAGGGGAAAAGAAAGAGGGGGTGAGGGGCTAGAAGTAAAGTGAAAGGTATGTGTGTGAAAGAAAGAGAAAGGAGTATAGTATATGCTAGTGCAGGGGGGGGGGAGTAGAAGACAAAGTACAGCTGCTCAACAGTTTGGAACAAGGCAGGTAGGAGTGACTTTTATGGTGGATGAAAAGAAACTGAGGAGATGGTAGCTTGGTGGGTGGGATCATGCACAGTATGCAGGAGGGGGTTCCCACCAAGCTACTCAGCTCAGGAACATTCCAGTAGAGGTCTCTGCACAGGCACAAAACCCATTGTGTGAGGCACAGAGATCACAAAGAAGAATCATAGAATGAGAGGTGTATGGCCCTATGGGCCAACAGGTCCATCCAACCCTCCATTCAATGCAGGATCTCTAGCTGAAGCATCTGCAGCAACCTTATTTTTGTGATGTCCAGAGAAGGAGACTCCGCCACCACTCCAGGCAGTTGGTTCCACTGCTGAACCACTCTTACTGTCAAGAAGTTCCTTCTAATTAACATTCAGTCAAAATCTACACTCCTGTAACTTAAAACTATTAGACTAGTTCTGCCTTCCGAGGGAGCAGAGAACAAGCCTGCACTCTCCTCTCTGTGGCAGTCCTTGCCATATTTAAAGAGTGTAATCAGGCTGCCCTTCAGTCTTCTCTTCACCAAGCTGAAACTGCCTAGCTCCTTCAACCCTTCCTCATATGTTTTTGTTCTCCGTATCTTTTATCATGCTCATTGCCCTTCTCTGAACTCGCTCTATATTCTTCTTAAAATGAAGCACCCAGAACTGAATGTAATACCTCAGATGAGGTCTGACCAGCACAGAATATAAGGGGACTACTTCCCTCAACTTCAAAATTCTGTTTGTTAATGCAGGCTAAAATACCATTTGCCTTCCTTGCTGCAGCATCACGCTGCTGACTCATGTTCAACTTACAATCAACAATATTAGTTTCCACGTGTAATGCTGCTGAGCCAAATATTCCCCCATCCTATATCTGTGCATTTTGTTTTTGTGGTCTAAATGTAGAATTTGTATCTGTCTCTGTTGAATTTCATTTTATTAATTTCAGCTCAGTTTTCTAGTTTATCAAAGTCTTTTTGAATTTTATTCCTGTCTTCCAATGTGTTAGCTACTCCTCCCTGTTTTGTATCTGCAAATTTGATATAACTCTTACTAATATATCTCAGTTTCAGTGTTTGCCAAATTCATTTAAGAGAGGCTAAAAAGCCATAAAGGAACAGCTCAAAAATCTAGCCCCATAATGGCATTTCCCTGCCAAAACAAAGCAAACAAACATTGCATTTTTTACAGATCTAGATCAGCTAAGCCCACTTCCCATCATATGAATACTGCAGGTGGAATCCAATGAACTGTAAGAGGAAGGGAAATAGATCATGGTACTGTTCTACAGACATTTTTGCAAGAGCTATGCAACACAGCTTTAGCACTATACAGTTATAGTATTCAAGGCTATAGGAGCTTGATTTACCGGTTCAAGTCTCTAGCCCTAATTATTGTTGGAAAAATAAATGTGTTGTTGCTTCCCTTCATTATGGCCATATGCATATGCCTTTCCTCCCTTTCATTCCCTTTTCAGCATGAGGCCGTGGTTAACCTTTCCAATAACCAAGGCAATACGTCCCTCCATAGAGCTGTGATTGGGAGCTATGAAGCCTTGGTTCAGCTGCTGTTGCAACATGGAGCATCAACCCACATTAGGAACAACAGACAATGCACACCTCTTGACTATGCTGAGCCTGTAAGTGACACATTGGTTCCCAGAATTATGATGTGCTGCACCTACTTTTGGGGTGAAAGTAAACCTCCCAGCCTTTACATGATGCTTAGCAGGGAAACACAGACTGGTAAGCAAGAAGCTGCCCAAAATCTGGGCACTGGTCTGTCTAGCTTAGAATGGTCTACTATCTCCACACCAAGGATAGACAACTCTTTTCTTGTTGAGGGCCACATTCTCTCAAGGGTAATGTGTCATGGGCTGCATGCTGGTAGAGGGCAGCACGGAAGCTAGCAGAGGACATGGTGAAAAGTAGGTGAGCTCATTCCTTTTCTGCCATTTCTGCCCCTCCCCACTTCTCTCTCTCTTTGCCAGCTGATTCTCTCCTTTCTTTTTGCTCACTTAGTGGGCAATCAATTACTTGCAAAGGTCTTTAGAAATTAGTCCAAGAGCTGCCTGAAGCCTTAGAGCTGCAAGTAGCCCAATCTGCTCTATGTTGATTTGGAAGGTTTCAGGTGGGAGAGGGCTTTCCCAGCTCTTTCCTGGAGATGTTACAAATTGTAACTTTGGATCTTTTGCATACAAAGCACATGCTCTGCCATTGACCTTCCCCTCTGTGTCTTATGTATCAAAGATTTAAATGTGGGATGATTGGTTCCTATTTTAAACCTAAAAGTGTTCCCACTCAAGTGACATATGCACCATAAACAGGAATTTAGTCATCAGTTTTTAGTGAGAACTAAATCCTGCTTTTGTCTCCTTCCTTCCACCCGGTTTAAAGAATTCTACTATTCTCAAGATGCTACAAGCTGCAGCAACCTCAGCAGAGGAAAGACAAACTGATTACAAAGCTCATGTGTCTGGAAAGATAAGGAGAAAAAGTGAGTGTTGCATTTTGATGAGCAGATGTGAATCAAAAACAAGGCCCATTGCACCAAGCAGGTATAATCCTGGTGGCTGGATAGGGCAGAGAAAATTGTTTTCTGGGTATGCCAGAAGAAATGTTGCTTTCCTGTATGTGCTGTGTTCTGCTAGAGAGCATGAGGAGAGCAGGGAGATTATCAGATACTTTAGGGCAGGGATGGGCAGAAGGTAGATTATGATCTACAAGTGAACCACTAGCCAGTTTTTAGTGGACCACTTAAGTGATTGCTGATTGCTGGGCTTCTTGCAAATACTGCTACGCTAGAGGAATTTTGGTTGGATCCAGCAAGGCACAGCTTTATTTTAAGGGGGGAGAATTAGTTGGTCAGTTGGATGTGTTTTACAGTGTGTAAATATCTGTATGCTTAAAGCAGTTAAATAGAATCATAGAGTTGGAAGAGAACACAAGGGCCATCGAGTCCAACCCCTTGCCATGCAGGAATACAAAATGAAAACATTCCTGATAGATGGCCATCCAACCTCTGTTTAAAAACCTCCAAAGAAGGAGACTCCGCCAGATTCCGAGGCAGTGCACCACTAGTCACTTTTCACTGGGATGAAGAGAAGCCATTGGTGAGCACACTTTGGGTTTAGTTGGTCAGCCAGTCAAACTGCTCTTACCGTCAAAAGTTCTTCCCAATGTTTAGATAGATTCTCTTTTCCTGAAGTTTGAAGCCATTGATCCACATCCTAATTTCTAGAGCAGCAGAAAAGAGGCTTGCTCCATCTGTCATATGACATCCCTTCAATTATTTAAACATAGCTATCATGTTGCCTCTTAATGTTCTCTTCTCCAGGTTAAACATGCCTAGCTCCCTAAGCCACTCCTCATAGATCATGGTTTCCAGATCCTTCACTATTTTGTTCGCCCTCCTCTGGACTCATTCCAACTTGTCAATAGCCTTCCTGAACTGTGGTGCCCTGAACTGGACACAGGATTTCAGATGGGATCTGACCTAAGCAAGACAGAGTGGTACTATCACTTCCTTTGACTCAGAAACCATACTCCTATTTGATGTCGCCCAGAATTGCATTGGCTTTTTTTAGCTGCCACATTGCACTGTGACTCATGTTCAGCTTGTGATCTACTAAGACTCCTGGATCCTTTTCACATGTACTGTGGTCAAGCCAGATGTCACCCATCTTATATCTGTACATTTAATTTTTTCTGCCCAAGTATTGTACCTTACACTTACCCCTGCTGAAACGAATTTTGTTAGTTTTGGTCCAGCTTTCTAATCCCTTAAAAATCATTTTGAATTCTGATCCTGTCACCTGGAATGTTAACTACTCCTCCAAATTTGATGTCATCTGCAAATTTGATAAGAATACCCTCTATTCCCTCATCCAAATCTTTGATAAAGATGTTGAATAGCCGCAACAGAACCTTGTAGCACACCACTAGTCACTTTTCACTGGGATGAAGAGAAGCCATTGGTGAGCACACTTTGGGTTTAGTTGGTCAGCCAGTTACAAATCCACCTAACAGTAGCATTGTCTAGCCTCTGTTTTACTAGCTTGTTTGCAAGAGTATCATGGGGGACCTTGTCAAAGGCCTTACTGAAATCAAGATATGCTATGTCCACAGTATTCCCTTGATCAACCAAGCTAGTAACTCTATCAAAGAAAGAGATCAGAATAGTCTGGAATGATTGTTTTTGAGAAATTCATGTTGACTTTCATTGATCACGGGATTCTTTTCTAAGTGCTTCCAGACTGTCTGTTTAATGATCTGCTCTAGAATCTTTACTACTATTGATGTCAGGCTTACCAGATGATAATTGTTTGTGTCTTCTTTTTTCCTCCTTTTTGAAGACAATATTTGCCCTCCTTGTTGGGACTACTCCTGTTCTCCAGGAATTCTCACAAATTATTGCCAGTGGTTCTGAGATTACTTCTGCCAGTTCATCTGGTCCTGGAGACTTGAATTCATTTCAAGTAGCCTGACTACCTGTACTACCTGTACCCTGTATTACCTCTTTACCTACACTGTGCTGCATTTCCCCTGTCACATCATGTGCTCCATTTTTCCCAGGTACAGCCTTGTTTTCCTTTTGAGAGAAGACCAAGACATAAAAGGATGTTGAATAATTCTGCCTTCTCTGTCTCCCCTGTTAGCATTTCACCATTCTCTCCATGCAGAGGCCCTATCTTGTCCTTCCTTTTGCTATGGACATAACCAAAAATGCCTTTCTTGCTGTTTTTAACTTCTCTAGCAAGCCTGAGCACATTCTGTGCTTTACGTTTTCTGACTTTCTCCTTACTGGCTGTTTGTTTGAATTCCTCTTTGGCTTTTTTTTCCATTTCTGTTTCTTGTACATCTCCCTTTTAAATCTTAGCTCAGTTGAAAGGTCTATAGATATCCATCCCAGATTCTTTAGACACCTCCCATTTTCTCTCTTCACTGGAATTGTTAGAAATTGTACCTTCAATATCTCACTTTTAAGAAATTCCCATCCATCATGAACTCCCTTCTCTTTTAGTATTCCTGACCATGGGATCACTCCCAGTATTTCCCTAAGTTTACTGAAACCAGCTTTCTTAAAGTCTAGAATAAGACTATACTGACTATACTTGGTTAACCCTTTCTGCTGTATAATAAACTCCAGGAGAACATGCCTACTTCCACCTAAGGATCCCACCACTTCCCAAGCCATGAAAATGTCTGAAAAACCATGGGTCACTCTTCCTAGCTGCTTATTAAGTATGTTTCTTTCCCACTGTTGGGTTCCTGTACTGTTTGCCCAGTTCTCTCTATAAGATTTGAACTATTATCTCCAGCACTTGATGAACTCCTGCCCTCAAGCATACTGTCTCCCTCCCTCCCATTAGTCAGTTTAAAGCCCCCCTAATTAGTTTTCTGGGATTCTTAGCAAAAATGTTCCTGCCAACTGCTGTGAGTTTAAACCCATCACTTGCCAGAAGTCCATCTTCATGAAACTGTGGACCATGGTCCAGGAAGCCAAACTGTTTCTGGCAGCACCATCTGCAGAACCAATTGTTCACCTCCACAGGCAGTTGTTTACCTGCTGTTGCTTTGAAGAATAAGAAAAAGTAATATTTCTTGTTTTTCATATAACATATGGACATTTCCTAGCAAGCACTATCTTGGAAGAAGCATTTTTTCCTGTATGAGAAAATAGGAAGGATGCCTTTTTTAAGTTGTCTTCTGTAAATACTTGCAGTTGCTATCCAAGCAAAGGGGCTGTCCCATAACTTGTGATCTAACCTCTGACTAGAAATGATGGAACTGAACATAAGATCTTCTATGGGCGAAAGAATGTTCCCCCTTCATTTGCCTAATGCAGACAGAGGTCACCCAATGCAGTTTGTGCCAGTAGTCCTAGAGAACCTAAATGTCTTTGTTTTCCCATTGTGTCAGCGGGAATATTACCTGTGGCAAAACTATTTCAAAGCTTTGAAACAGGAAATCTGATGAAATTATCTGGATTGGACAAGGTTAATAATCCCAGTTGTATGTCCTTTTTTTTGTTGTTGTTACCCTAAAAAGAAACAACTGCCTGAGTGCCAGTGTGTTTGCTAGTGTGATTTCATCTCCAAATGGGAATATCCCACTCACTGTTTGTGCATCTGATACGAGTTTCTCCTAATAGAAAATATCAAGAAGTCCCTGCTGGATCAGACCAATAGGTGCTATAGTCTGGCATCCTATTCCCTACATTGGTATATTTCCTACATGTAGCCCTCTTCTGTTACTGTTCTTCAGCAACTGGGATTCAGAGTTATTTTGCTTCTGCTGCTGGAGACAGTGTAGCCTCATGAAGTTTATTGTAGGAGGTATCCTCTAAGGAAGCCTTTTGTAAGGAATGTAGAGAGGGGAATGCTTAAGGGCTACTTTCATCATAGGTGAGGAACCCTACTTTCTACATGGCCCTCTGCTCAGCTTACATCTGCCTATGTTGTAGATGAAAAGTTAGTGTTGCAGATATAATCAGTTTGGCCTACACACGTAGGTCAAAAGAAAACCAGTTTCTGTATTTGTAACTATGTTCATTTGAGTATGGTAAAATTCTGAGCTACCTCTGATTCCAGGTGTAGTGCCTTTTAAAATGTAATCCCTTTAACATGTGATCTCTTTAAAATGTAATCCTTTAAAAAATTTAAAATCCCTGCCGCAGGGATTTTACAGCATAGAATGGGAGAGGTTCAAACCTGCCTTGTTTTTCGTTTTTTCCCTCATTGTGAGGAGTTTTAATTGTCTATAAAAGTCAGCATTCAAAAATGATGCCTCCTGATCCTGCCATTTGACATGGTACAGTTCATTCTGCACTTAATTCCTCCCTCATTCTTGAGTTTCTTCAAACTGGAGACTGAATCCCTTTCAGCATTTTTGAGATTTGCTACATTATGAACATTGTATAGGCATCTCTTTATCTACAACTTGGACATTTTAAAAAAAACACAGCTTACGATAGCTTTAATTCTTAATTCAGGATTGTGTGGACTTGATTACTGAAGAAGAATGGCAATTAAATGGTTTTTGTTACTTAAACCTGCAGTCAGCTTTAAGTCTCCTGATGTAGCAGATGATCTTGTCACCCGGCGCCTTCAGCTTGTCCAGTCAATCAATCGATTTAACAAGTAAGTTCTAAATTACTTCAGAGTATGATGATGCCTCAAACAGCAAATAAGAAAATCTGACACTCTGGCAGCGGCTGGCTCTGCAGAAGATCTTTCAACCATAGATGAGGAGGAACCACACTGTACTGAAAACAAAGGGTTGGGTGGGCTGCACCTCTCTCTCTTTCCCATGTCACTAAGAGTTCCCTTGAGAGTTCAAGCATGGAGTCTGTTAGTAGACTGAAGACAGCAGTTTATTTAATGACACAGTGCTGTGTGGACACTTGCTTAGAAGCCTAGGATTCTAAAGAGGCAATTAAACTAAGCCAGTATAGAAGTCTTACAAAACCATGTAGTGGCAGCATATGAGCTTCAAAAGGCTACGACAGTCATATGAACTGATCAGTAATGTGCAAACTCTGTTTCCAAACTGTGCACTTACACTTTCTCACACTGGTGTTCTGGCTGGTATGCTTTTCTTCACAGTGCATTAAGACGTATTGTGCACAATGCATTAAGAGATCTCTAATAGATTACAACTTTTTTTGTGTGTCTAAGCACATGTTCCCTTCAGCATGGCTCAACTTTACCTTCTGGTCACTTTTTGACCTTTCTTCTTCATCAGTCAGGTTAGAAAGGCTGCACCCCAACCTTAGCTTAAAACCAAAGAAGCAGAAAGGATAAAATAGTGCTAGACAGTAAACTCAACAGAAGATGTGAGGTCTACTTCTAAGTAAGCATACACAGAACTGTACTATTGTAAGAATTATAATCATTTATTTAATTCATTTATATGCTACTTTTCTGCCAAAGCTATTTACAATTCTGAAATATTAAAACATAAGTTGTAGAATGCAGATCATCAAAGTTCTCTCATGCTGCTGGACCTTCCTGATAGGAGAGCTCCCTGGCCTGGGAGTCTTTATTTTTGCTTTCCTGCAAGGCTTCCAGGTGTCAAATAGCAGCAGAAAAGGGAGGAACTGCACCAACAGCTGTCTCAGATCAAGAGTCTTTTCAGGAGCTGATGGCACTGGTTCAATTGTTTGATTTACAGAACCCAGTCTGTTTGGCTCCTAGGATCTTACTACAGTCCTCTGTCCAGTGATAAGATACATTTAACCCACATCACAGAGTAACTTCTATATGGATTAACTGGCCTATTTTGTTACTGGCCAGAATCCTGTTGAGAAGTTATGAATGTATAACCAAGAGTTGTGCATTCATAACTGTTTCATATGCACGATTCCTATGTATTCTCTTGTTTAGAGGATATGTAGGGACCGTGAAGGTGCCCCACTCCCCACTTACCTAACAGCAGTTGCTGCAATCAATGCAGTTGGTCAGGAAGCAGCTGTTGTTCCTACCTGCCTTTGTGTGTGCAATGTATGGTGTGAGAGGGAATTGCAACAGATACCCTGATTCTGCCTATTGTAACAGGGATTACTCACAGGAGTGGAAACATCAGTCAGCTTTCTGAGCAACAGAGGAATAGACCCCTGTCAATTGCAGCAGCTGCTATCTGGTAAAAGGGCTTGGGGAGACATTCCAAAGTGGGGGAGTTGGGCTGGAATCCATTGCAAAGCTGCATAACTCTGATGGTTATACATTTGTAACTCTCCAACAGGATTCTGGCCATTGTTACTAATTTTGATGGTGCTAATAGTAATAGTAGTAGTGGTATTTCTGACTTATGGCAGCCCTAAGAAAATCTTAGGTTGTCATGGCAAGCTTTGTTCTGAGGGGGTTTGCCGTTGCCTCCCTCTTAGTCTGACTTGCCCGAGGTCACCAAGTGCATTTCTGTGGTTTAATGAGAATTTAAACCCCGGTCTGCAAGAATCCTAGTCCAGCACTCGAACCACTACACCACACTTGCTCTCAACTTTACTCATATTCTGACTTTTCCTCCAGAACCGGATAGCTTACAAGATAGCGTACAGATTAAAACAGAAACAATATAGACAAAAATATACATAAATTATCATTAAAATGTAAACTACCAATAATGTTAAAAATAATGTTTAAAAAATTGAAACATGGATGAAAAAAAGTTCATGGCTGACATCTGTTTAGTGAGTTATGATGGCAGTATGGCATTGTGTAACTCACTTTTTTCAGTAAGTGGAGTGGAGGTTAGAATTCTGTTCCAACCAGAACTTGCCCCAAACTCACCTTTTCAGTATGGCAGCCCTCTTCTGCCAGACAGCTGTTTCCATGTCAGTGGAGAGCAGGGGGAGCAGCAGTGATGCGGCCAGCTGTTGTCCTTCAGCTGGATGCACAGCCACTTAATGTCATCCTCAGATTCCTTCTGAGAACCCTGGGAGGTCCGTGAGGATGCCTGTCACAGTGAATCCTGTTAAAGAAAAACAATTGGATGGATCTCTGCATATACTGAGAACATATAGCTATGGTCTGGCAGTGTGTCTTCCAGTGCAGGATCTTCATCCATATTATCTGATACACCTGTGGTGTGTCAGCAGGAGCATTGTGGGTGCTGAAACTGCTCCCTTATTTCCAAATGAGGGAGCAGTTTGTATGCATATGCACAGATCCCCACTACCGTGTCCTGGATGAAAGGGACATGGTAGCAGGCATGTGCGCACATCCAAGCTACGACTCTGGAGATCATAGTCTGAATCGCCACTCAGCCATGGAAACCCACTGGCAAGTCACAGTCTCTCAGCCTCAGAGAAAGGCCAGTTGGTCTGACGGATGAGGGGGAGGAGCCAGCTGGGGGGAGGAGTCTTATTAGGAGCTCCCAGCGGCCCTCTAGCTCATTCCCAGAGGAGAGAGCAGAGGGTGAGCTGGGTCTGTGAAGACATCCTTGACCAGGTGTTGTTTACAGGCTTGTGGGGCTGTGCTTGCTTGTTTGTCTGTTTGTTTGCTTGTTTTTGCTAGGTCTCCTTGTGCTGGCCGTGTGCTCTCCCTGAGCACACGGTCTGACTAACGAGGGGGAGGAGCCAGCTAGGGGGGAGGAGTCTTATTAGGAGCTCCCAACGTTAAAGTCCTCTACTTCAATCCTTCAAGTTTAACCCTTCACAATCAGTAGAGCAGACATAGCTTATACAGCTGAATTTCAGAAAGAAAGCCCAGTTATTCTTTCTAGAACTGCTTTCTGTACTACTCTCTGTAGTATCTAGGATGGAAGGTGAGGGAGCTGCCGCGGTCACCTGTAGCACTTGTGGGATGTTCCTTTTCTTGCCACAAGATGTTGTCAGGTACACCTGCGCCAAATGCAAGCTGGTGACCTTCTTGGAGGAGAAGGTTTGCCAGCTGGAGGCACGAGTTTCTAATCTTCATCTTATTAGGGAAGGGGAGGAGTTTTTGGATAGGGCAGAGAAGACGTACCAGAAGACCGAATGCGCGGAGGAGCTGCCAGATCAGGAAGTCAACACACTGTGCCAAGAAACGGAGGCTTGGAGGAATGTTACACATAGGAGCAGAAGGTCCAGGAAGGTAACAGAGACTCTCAACCTACACAATCGCTTCAAAGTTCTTGGCCTTATGAACGATGAGGAGCACCAGGAGGAGGGAACAGAATGTCCACGAGAAGGAGTCCAACTTTGGCAATGGGAACTAGATCAACGCTCCCAGTCTCAACAGAATGCCCAGGCAGTCCTAGAAGAACACGCTCGTCGAGGAACCCTGGAGAAGCCTCAGAGGAGGCGAGTTCTGGTTGTTGGTGACTCCTTGTTCAGAGGAACCGAAACGGCAATTTGCAAACCAGACAAGCTCAATCGAGAGGCCTGCTGTCTTCCTGGGGCCAAGATCAACCACATAATGGAGAGGCTAACCAGGCTGGTCAAGCCCACTGACCATAAGCCGCTCATTTTGGTTCATGTCGAAACCAATGACACTGCGAGGAGCAGCTTTTAGCACATTGCAAAGAACTACGAGCTTATGGGGATGAAGCTTAAGGACCTTGGTGCGCAGGTGGTTATTTCGTCTCTCCTCCCTGTTCAAGGATATGGCGCACGTAGGGAAAGGGCAATAGCAGAGGTCAACAACTGGCTCTGCACATGGTGCCGCCGGCAACAGTTTGGGTTTTTGGAACACAGCCTGAATTTCCATGAACGTGGGCTTCTGGCAAGGGATAGGCTGCACCTCACGAAATTTGGCAGGAATGTTTTTGCAAACAATCTCGCAAGGAGGATTCAGAGGTCTTTAAACTAAGTTCCACTGGGGAGGGAGACGATATTATTCAAGGCCAGGACTCGGCGAGCGCAGGGGGAAAAGGCCCAAATGATATTGGACAAGTAGTACAAGCGGCCAGTGGCGGGAGGAGTAGAAACTATAGTACAGGACTTGCAGGAAGGGCCTGGGGACTTAAGTGTCTCTGCACTAATGCACGGAGTATGGGAAACAAGCAAGATGAACTTGAACTCCTAGTACAACAAAATAAATACGATTTGATAGGCATCACTGAGACCTGGTGGGATTAGTCTCATGATTGGAATGTAGGAATAGAGGCATATAGCCTATTTTGTAGAAATAGGCCAAACAAGAAAGGAGGAGGAGTAGCCTTGTTTGTCAAGGATGTTTTCACCTGTGAAGAGATCCGTGACTTAAACCCAGAAAGCCAGGTTGAGAGCATCTGGGTAAGAATTAAGGGAGCGAGAAACAATAGGGATATTCTGGTGGGGGTTTACTACAGACCTCCAACCCAGACTGAGGACTTTGATGACGCCTTCCTCAACCAAATGACTGCACATTCAAAAAGGAGAGATACAGTAATAATAGGAGATTTCAATTAGCCGGATATATGTTGGCAGTCAAACTCTGCCAAGACAGCAAGGTCCAGCAAGTTTCTTGCTTGTCTTGCAGACAATTTCATGGTCCAGAAGGTGGAAGAGGTGACAAGGGGATCAAATATTCTAGATCTGATCCTGAGCAAGAGGGATGACCTTGTTAATGAGGTAGAAGTGGTTGGATCTTTAAGGGGGAGTGACCATGTCCTACTGGAATTTGGCATTCAGTGGGAAGGAGAAGATAAGTGTAGCCAGACACTCGTCTTAGATTTTAAAAAAGCGGGCTTCTGCGAACTTAGGGAGCTGCTGGCTGGAATTCAGTGGTCAAGAATAGTGAAAGGGAGAGGAGTTCAGGGGGCATGGGAGTTCCTTAAAAGGGAGATACTGAAGGCACAGTCTAAAACTGTGCCAATAAGGAGGCAAAATGGAATGCATCTGAAGAAACCAGAATGGTTGACTAAAGAACTCTCAGTTGAGCTAAGTGTTAAGAGAAACATGTACAGGAAATGGAAGAAGGGGGAAACCACCAAAGAAGAATTTAAGCAAGTAGCTAGGAGATGTAGGGAAGAGGTCAGAAAGGCTAAAGCACAGAACGAACTTAGGCTGGCCAGAGACATCAAAAACAATAAAAAGGGCTTTTAAAAATATGTCCGTAGCAAAAGGAAAAAGAAGGAAACGATAGGGTCGCTGCGCAGAGAAGATGGCAAATTACTAACAGGGGGAAGAGAAAAGGCAGAACTATTTAACACCTTCTTTGCCTCAGTTTTTTCCCAGAAGGATACAAGCACTCAACCTGGCGGTTGGGGAGCAGGGGAGGAAGCAGGGGAAATGAGGCACATAATAGGTAGAGAGGTGGTACAGGAATACCTGGCCACACTGGATGAATTCAAGTCTCCAGGGCCAGATGAATTGCATCCTAGGATATTAAAAGAACTGGCAGAGGTCATTTCGGAAGCGCTTGCTATAATCTTTGAGAAATCTTGGAGGACAGGAGAAGTTCCAGCAGAGTGGAAGAGGGCAAATGTTGTCCCCATCTTCAAGAAGGGAAAAAAAGAGGACCCAAATCATTATCACCCAGTCAGCCTGACGTCAGTACCCGGAAAGATCCTGGAGCAGATCATTAAGCAGTCAGTTTCTAATCACTTAGAAAGCAACGCGGTAATCACGAGAAGTCAACATGGATTTCTCAAAAATAAGTCATGCCAGACTAATCTTATCTCTTTTTATGATAGAGTTACTAGCTTGATAGATGAAGGGAATGCTGTGGATGTAGCATTTCTCGATTTCAGTTAGGCCTTTGACAAAGTTCCCCAGGACATTCTTGCAAAGAAGCTAGCAAAATGCGGGCTGGACAGGGCTGCTGTTAGTTGGATTTGTAATTGGTTGACCGACCGAACCCAAAGGGTGCTCACGAATGGCTGCTTTTCATCCTGGAGAGAAGTGACTAGCGGGGTGCCACATGGTTCTGTCCTGGGCCCAGTGCTGTTCAATATCTTCATCAACGACTTGGATGAAGGAATAGAGGGCATGCTCATCAGATTTGCAGATGACACCAAATTGGGAGGGGTTGCTAATACGCCAGAGGAGAGGATCAAAATTCAAAATGACCTGGATAGATTGGAGAGCTGGGCCAAAGCTAAGAAAATGAAATTCAACAGAAAGAAGTGTAAGGTCCTACACTTAGGTAGAAAAAAATGGAATACAGAAATATACGATGGGGGACACGTGGCTGGATAGCAGTACGTGTGAAAGGGATCTAGGAGTTTTAATAGACCACAAGCTGAACGTGAGTCAGCAGTGTGATGCGGCAGCCAAGAAAGCCAACGCAATTCTCGGTTGCATCAATAGGAGTATGGTGTCTAGATCGAGGGAGGTACTGGTATCACTCTACTCTGCTTTGGTTAGACCTGATCTTGAATACTGTGTCCAGTTCTGGGCACCCCAATTCAAGAAGGACATGGTCAGGCTGGAGCAGGTCCAGAGGAGGGCAACCAAAATGGTGAGAGGCCTGGAAGCCATGCCCTATGAGGATAGACTTAGAGAGCTGGGTATGTTTAGTGTGCAGAAGAGAAGGTTAAGAGGGGACATGATAGCCGTGTTTAAATATTTGAAGGGATGCCATGTAGAGGAAGGAGAGGGCTTGTTTTCTGCTGCTCCAGAGACTAGAACAAGGAGCAATGGATTCAAGCTGCAGGAAAGGAGATTCCACCTGAACCTCAGGAAGAACTTCCTGATGGTCAGGTCTGTCCGGCAGTGGAATATGCTGCCTCGGAGTTTGGTGGAGTCTTCTTCTTTGGAGGTTTTTAAGCAGAGGCTGGATGGCCATCTGTCGGGAGTGCTTTGAGGGTGTTCCTGCATGGCAGGGGGTTGGATTGGATGGCCCGTGTGGTCTCTTCCAACTCTACATTTCTATGATTCTATGAAAGGCAACGGCAACGAATCTTGCTAAGAAAACCCTCATGATTGGTTTGCCTTAGGATTACCATAAATCAGTTTTCAAAGAGGAGAGACATGATGGTTAGAAAGACCCTCCCCATCAGTGGCACTTTGTTGTTGTGTGCCTTCAAGTCACTTCTGAGTTACAGCAACCTAAAGTGAACCTATCACAGGGGTTTTTGACAAGATTTTTTCAAAAGAAATTTGGCTCTGCCTTCTTCTGAGGCTGAGAGAATGTGACTTGCTGAAGGTCACCCAGTATCTGAGCAGGGATTTGAATCCTAGTCTCTAGAAGCCTTTAATAAATAAATAAATATTAATAAATAATTAAAAAAAAGAGAGAGTGATTTAATTAACTAGGTCACAAGGGTAGTTTTTCCACCACAACACACCTGGAGCTATTGTCTAACTTGATCTAGGAAATAAATACTCTTATAAAAAGTAAATATAATGAAACCCACTGAGAGCAGGAAATAATGAACAAGATTTAGTGAGCTCAGATTAACTGAATTAAAATACTGTGGCTCTTCTCAGGCGTTTGACGGAACATGAATAGGACCAAAATTGGTGACATGGTTGTACGTGTAAGCCCTGCCTCCCCAACATTCCCAAGTACCCAGAAGTAAACTAACCTTCAGATGTTTAATGCAAAAGCTCTCTTAAGGGAGCTTTGCAACCATATTCAGTCAAACACAGAGTCTGCCTGAGACCTCCATGGTGAACTTGTGGATATAATTTCTGGATACTCATGGGCGCTGGGAGATAGAGCAAACACGCCAATCATCTTTCTTCTTCATGGTCTCTGTGCCTCACACAGTGGGATCTTCGCACATGCGCAGTAGCTTTCGGAAAGTTCTAGAGCTGAGCAGCTTGGCGGGAACCCCTCCCCCATACGGTACTGAGCATGTGCAGTCCCGCCAAGCCAATGGTCCTTCCTCAGTTTTCTTTCGTTTGCCAGCGTATTAACAACTAATGGAAAGACCTCTTCTTGAGCAGCTTTTCTTCGTTTTTTCTGACCTCGTTTTTCTTCAAACTCTGTAAGAACTCTTCCCTTTCTTTTCTTATGTCTTCTTTGTTTAAATACTGTGTCACTTGTCACCGGAAAGTCGCTTTGTCGGACGGCCACTCCGAGTGCCTCTTTTGCCTCAGAGAGGCCCATAATGTTAGGGCATGCTCTGTGTGCAAAGAATTTACAGCCCAGACGTTGAGGAACAGGGCTTCCAGGCTGAAATCTTTTTGCTGGGAGCAAGCCTTGAAAATCAAAGAGCAGGCAACTTCGAATACCGCTCTCTTCATGGTTTCTTGTTCCTCCGTTCCTTCTCGGCCTCCGACCACGCCCTCGTCGGCCTCGTCGACTTCCATCTCGACCACAACGGTACCGGTCTTGGTACTGTCCTCAACGTCCCTGCCTCCGGTCTCATTGCCCAGGATTCCGAAGCTTACCAGGACGCCAATTACCTCTTCTTCTTCCAGTAATGCCTCTGCGGGCTCGCAGACGGCTCAGTCCTCCAAGCCCCTCACAGTGGCTCAGCAGAAGCGATCCTCCTCTCATCTTTTGCATCCTTCCTCTAAAGATAAGAAGAAGAAGGAGAAATGCTGATCTGCATCACCGGCGACTCAGTCATCGCTACTTCCAACACCTCCTTTGACCCAGCCTTCTGTGGTCACCGTCAAGGAGGAAGGCCCTCCTGATCTTTCTCGGGAGCAGGATGAAGCCCAGCTCCCGGTACTTGTGGTGCCAACATTGCAGGAGCAGTCGCCTGAGGACCATTCGGCCCAACCTGACCTGCCGCAGTCTGCCACGTCAGCTTTACAGGCCATGACGCTCCTACCGCACGCTCAGCCTGATCCTGGGCTCGACCGTCCGGTTCCCTCTGATCTGGGCCTTGGCACCCCTCGGGTTCCTTCCCAACCAAGGGCACCTTCCTGTGACCGCGCCTGGGCCAGTGTGGCACGCTCCCCAGGATGTGCTGAGAGGCTTTGGTCCCCATGATGGCAGGATAACCGTCAGGATCGTGGTCTGTCGCGTACAAGGCTCGATTCGCCCTTCTCGTCAGCATCATACATAGCGTGCTGTGGGCACGAGCATGTCTGGAGAGAGCAACCGGGTTCGTACTATTCGTACTCCCCCGCGTACAGGGGCTGATACCATGCAGACGTCTGTCACTGGTCACTTTACTGCCGTCGTTCCTGGTCTCCATCTTCGGCATCTCGGTACCAGCCAACACCTCGGTACTGGCGGTCTCCATCTCGCTCCAGATCGCAGTCTCCATACTACCGACAATCCTCATCACATCATCGCTCTCGTGACCGTTCACCTCGACACTGGCCTGTCTCGCTGCTTCCTCGGGTGACTGCTACTGTCTCGTGTCCACCTGCTGACACTCATCCGCCACCTCTGCAGCCATCGACGGCTTCGATTTCGACAGTCTATAGTATGTCCAATTCCGGCTGTTCTCCTGGTACCGACATCAACAGCTCTTCCACCACCTGTACCACCATTGGTACCGTCGTCGATACCGCTACCAGTAGCTGTTCCGGCCCCTCTGGCCGCTGCTACACTGCCTAAGTTGCCTCATGGCCAAAGACCGCCTTCCCAGTCCTCTCAGTCTTATGACTCTGACTTGGACTCTGGCGACTCCACACCTGATTCGCATTCTTCTCTGCCGTTGGCGTTTGGCGAACCCACACCGGACTCGGCGCCCGAGGATGTGAAACAGTTTTCTGATATTTTGATGAGGATGGCCTCTGCCTCGATGTCTCTGGGCCCACTCCGACAGTGCAGGATCCTGTTTTCCATTATGTTGACACCCGCCCGCTGTTGGCAGCCCTGATACTGTTTCTTCCGGTACTGCAAGAGGTATTGAAGCATCCATAAGCCCAACCAGCCTCTCTCCAGCCGATACCCCATCACTTGGAACATCTTTATAGGACTCAAAAGAAGGAGATAGATTTTCTATTTAACCACCCTGTACCGAACTCCATCGTCGTTGAGTTGTCCCAGATGAAGGGTGGCAAGAGGGCACATACTACTCCGCCGGATTGTGAGGGTTGCCGATTGGACTCGTTTGGCAGGGGATTCTATTCTGCCTCTTCCTTGATTGCGCGAATTTCTAACACCCAAGCATGCCTTGGTGCTTACCAGCGCAACATTTGGGACAGGTTTTACTTCTTGCTGGCTCATTTACCGGACGATCACAGGACAAGTGCCATCCAATTCTATAATGAATCAGTGGCCTTGTCCAATCAGCAGATTCTTTCTTCCCGGCACGCCGTCAAGGGTGCGGCTAGAGTGATGGTGGGCGCGGTCGCTCTCCATCGCTTTGCTTGGTTGCGGTCTGCTGGGCTCGAGGAGGATAGCAGGAAGCGGATTGAAGACCTGCCCTTTGATGGACAGGGTCTGTTCCACTCTACTACCGATGATGCCATGGACCACCTCGTAAAGGCTTGTCACGGCTAAGCGGATGGGGATCCATCAAACTCCACAATCTCGACGGACCTCTGCTTCTCACTCCTCCTGGCGTTGATCAGCCTACTCCTTCGTATCCTGCTCGCCACGTCAAACCTCTGCCCGGTCCTCTCTTCCGGCTTCATCATGGAGGACCTTCAGGAGAAGCCAGCCTTCGTCGAAAAACTCCTCCTCCACAGCAAAGTCACGTTTTTGACTTCTGCCACAGGTCGCCACCACATCCACTTTTCCGCCTGCCCACCAGCTTCACCAGGAATCCGGGGCTGGCTCATCATCTCAGCGAATGGCATCACATCACCATGGACTCTTGGGTTCTTTCCATCATCCATCTTGGCTACGCCATCGAATTTCAAAGTATACCACCTCAAGGCGTCTATTATTCCACCCCAGCCAGACCAGCCTTGCTAGAGGAGATACAGTCCCTATTCCAGAAAGGGGCCATAGAATGGGTCTTGTCCTCAGCCAGTACCACCGGCTTTTTTTCCTGGTACTTCACGGTACTGAAATTGGACGGTACCCTGCGACCAATCCTGGACCTCAGGGGGGTGAATTCTTACATTCTCCCCCAGAAATTCAAGATGGTCACTCTTCCATCCTGCCCTCAGGCGTTGGGATTGGTTCGCCTCTATCAACCTACGAGATGCCTACTTCCATATCACAATTCGGCCCCACCACAAAAGGTACCTTCGGTTCGCGGTCGACGGCATTTGCTACCAGTACAAAGTGTTGCTGTTCGGACTTTCCACCACGCCCAGGGTCTTTACCAAATGCATGACCCTTGTGATATTGTACCTCCGCACGAAGCGTGTTATGGTATACCCTTACCTGGACAACTGGCTGTTGGTGGTGCCCTGCAAACAGAAGTTATACCAGGACATTCATCTCACACTGTCTCTCCTGTCCAGCCTCGGCCTCAGGGTGAACCTCAAAAAGTCTCATCTGGAGCCAACGCGTGTTCTGGACTTCATTGGTGCAACCTTGGACTCCGTTGCTGCCAGGGCCTTTCTGCCAGTGAGATGGGCCCATACTCTGCGTCAGGCCGCTACCATTGTTTTCCGCGTCCCGGTAGTCTCTGTGAGGAGGATCCAGCAGCTTCTGGGCTACATCGCTGCTACAACAGCGGTAACCTACCTCTCTCGCCTCCGTGCCCGCCTGCTGCAACACTGGTTCATCAGAGTCTTTGACCCTCTTCGAGAATATCAGCACCTCCTTTTACAGGTCCCTCGGCAAGTGCGAGACTCTCTTCTGTGGTGGCTCTCCCTCCGACACCTGCTTTCCAGGATGCCATTTGAGCCCCGCCGTCAGGTCACGATCACAACAGATACTTCCCTCTCAGGATGGGGAGCACACTGCAACAAGTTAACGGTCCAGGGTCACTGAGTCGACCTAGAGACGTGTCTCCACATCAACGCCTTGGAGCTCCTGGCCATCCTGAAGGCCTTGCAAGCCTTCTGCAATCTTGTGGTCGGCTGGACAGTTCAGATCCTGTCAGACAACACCACGGCCGTCTGCTATGTGAGCAGACAGGGAGGCACCCACTCCACCACTCTTCTCCACTTTGCTCTTTGGTTTTGTGACTGGTGCATGCCGCTCCACATTCACCCCATCACGATCCATTTGGCGGGCGGAGACAATGTCACAGCGGATACGCTGAGCAGGGACGCCTCATGTCACCACGAGTGGTCCCTCTCCGATGCTGCTTTCCAAAGAATAGTGTCTCGCTGGGGTGCTCCGACCATTGATCTCTTTGTGAGCAGTCGGAAGAGGAAATGCCCCTGTTATTGTTCGAGGGCTGGCCTGGGCCGCAGCTCTCTTGGTGACGCTTTCCAGTTCCTGTGGGACAGGGAGCTACTGTATGCGTTTCCACCGTTCCCGCTCCTGGGCCGAGTGGTGGCCAAGATTCTCTCGGACCGCGCCAATGCCATCCTGGTGGCTCCGTATTGGCCGAGACAACATTGGTTTGGCCCCCTCTTCGCGGCTGCTTAAGGCGGCACTCTGAAACTTCCATCAGTGCCAGACCTTCTGTCACACTCGGATGGCCTTGTTCTGCATCCAGACCTTCCACTCCTGCGTCTGCACACGTGGAGGATAATTCCCTAGATTCTCCAGCCATTCGGGCTGTCCTCATGGCTGCCAGGAAGGAATCTACACGCCGATCTTATTACTACAAGTGGCAGCGGTTCCTGGCTTTTGCTGATGCTCACCAAGAACGTGCATCACCGACTGCCCTGCCCACCATGCTCCACTTCCTCCTTGCACCTCCGGGAACGGGGCCTGGCCTTCTTGTCTCTTAAGGTGTACCTCTTGGCCATCATAGCCTACCAGCTGCATGGTACCCCTTCTGCGACCCTTTTCCGGGATGCCACCCTCAAACAATTTCTGAAAGGGCTGCAACACCTTTACACCCCGACAACCCCACCACTTCGGCCTTGGTCGCTATCCTTGGTCCTCTCTCAACTGACGCGACCGCCTTTTGAACCCCTGGCGACTTCAGATGACGACCTCCTCACCATGAAGACGGCCTTCCTCGTCGCTGTCACCTCAGCTAGGCGAGGAAGCGAGCTCACTGTGGTCCGTTCTGATGAGCCTTTCCTTGTCTTCCATCGCGACAAGGTAGTGCTGCACCCAGACATCTCCTTCCTGCCTAAGGTCTTCTCGGATTTCTATCTCAACCAGGATCTTATCCTCCCGACCTTCTATCCTGACCTGACTACGCCTCTCGAGTGTTCACTTCACTTGCTTGATGTCCGTCGAGCGCTGGCTTTCTACATCCAACGGATTTCGTCCTTCCAACAGACCCCTCACCTGTTTGTCTGTCATGATGATCGCCGGAAGGGCCATAAAGTGTCCACCCAGTGATTCTCCAAGTGGGTGGCCCAGACCATTGTCCTAGCATATAAATTGGCTAGACAGCCTCCACCAGCCCTGCGCCATGCCCACTCCACTAGGGCCGTGGCGTCCTCAGCAGCTCTCCTCCGGGGGGTTAATCTGCAAGAGCTCTGTCGCGTGGCTACCTGGTTGCGACCCTTGATCTTTGTGCATCACTACCGTCTGGACTGTCGGGCCCGGCGTGATGCCCGCTTTGGTCGTGCAGTGCTGTCTTCTGTGCTGTAGGACCTGACCCACCGTCCATTGGCAAGCTACTCAGTCTCCCATTGTGTGAGACACAGAGACCACGAAGAAGAAGAACAGGTTGCTTACCTGTAACTGTGAGTGGTCATCTGTGCCCTGACACACACCCGCCCAGCCTTCCCCTCTTCAGGTCCTGCTTCAGCGGACTTCGAAACTGAGGAGGGACCGTTGGCTTGGCGGGACTGAGCATACCATATGGGGGAGGCATTCCCGCCAAGCTGCTCAGCTCTAGAACTTTCCGAAAGCTACTGCGCATGCGCGAAGATTCCCATTGTGTGAGGACACAGATGACCACTTGAAGAACCACAGTTACAGGTAAGCAACCTGTTCTTCCATTCTATTGTTGTTTTGTGCCTTCAAGTCACTTCCAACTAAGGCAAAGCTTTCACATGGTTTTCTGAGGCTGAGAGTATGTGACACACCCAAGGTCACCCAGTGGGTTTCCATGGCCAAGCAGGGAATCGAGCCCTGGTCTCTAGAGTCATAGTCTGATGCTCAAACCACTACGCCATGCTGGCTCTCTCCATTCTGTTGTAGCCCTACACACGTGCGGACAAGCATCTGAACAGGGCTTATTTGTTGCGGTTTTTTGAGTTGCAGCTTTAATATACAGTGTACACTGTGTGGGTGGGGAAAGTGTGGCCTGTGGGTAATTACCCAGGCTGCATTGGAGGCCTCCAAGCGCCCACCAGACTTCATTTTTGAAAACCCCTCTTTTTTTGTGTAAAAGAGTCCTAGGTCATGTGGGAGGCAGTGTTGCCACTACCCTGCCCTTGGCTGTTTTAGGCCCAGGAGAAGCCTTTTTTCAACCAGGAGTTTAAATAGAGGTTCACTTCCTGATTAAATAAAGCCTCTTTTGGGCTAAACCACCACAGGAGGCCATAAAAATGTGGCGAAATTGCCTCCACAGTCTGTAAGGCCAAATTAGCCACTCCTCCCATTCAGTTAGTTGAAGAAATGGCGGATGATACTAAGGATAAGTTCAAATGGCTTGAATTCAAAGCTTTGCCTGCTTTGACTCCAATAGGCCTGTCATGATATTTATCTCCCAGAAAGAGCCAGTATGCAAACTGGCACCTTTTGTTGATGGCGTGTTGCCACCTAGTGACTGACTGGAAGGCACTACTGTACTGAGAGAGATGTATTGAAAGATAATGTTCTATTTCCATATTGTGCATGTTTTTTTCTTTAGATCAAAAGACCTGCGGAAGACTATAACGAGAGATAAAAGTGTCCCTAACTTTGATGTTCAGTTACTGCACCAGGTAGGAAGAAAGAAACACTTTGAGATTATTTGTTTTTAAATTTGAAATGAAATTCTGCAATATAACTTTTATTTCATTTTTAAAATGACTAGGGTGTGATATGGAAGCTTTGGGCAGGAAGTGAGATTAGGGATGGGACGAATCCAGAATTTTCCGAATCTGGATCCCTGGAAGATTCTGAGAGTTCACGAATCTCATGAATCTCAAATCGTTCAAATCCTTTTTTAAAAAAGGGTTTGAAAAGCAAGGGAAAAAAAGGATAATCTTGGGCAAGACACACTCTCTCAACCTCAGCAAAAGCCTAGGCAAAGGCAAACCTCCCTCCGAAGAAATCCGGCCGGGACAATTGTCATAGTTTTGCCTCAGGATCTCCCCAGATTGAAAATGACATGAAGGCCCTTTCTACACAGGCAGAAAAATACGAATTAATCTCACATTTTTCTGCCTGTGTAAACAGGGCCACATACTACAGTACAGAGATAATTCAGATCAAAACTGGATTTTCTTTGCATAGCTCCTTCTGGCATCCTGGGGTTTGTAGTTTGATGATGCACCAGCACACTTTGGTAGAGAAGGCTGTGACACCTTGTAAAACTCCAAACCCCAGAATTGTGTCTTAAAGAGGTTTGCAAGGGAGCTATTCAAAGGAATCTTTCAGCTGTCCTTGAAATCTCAAGACTGTCCCTTCCAGTCAAGTGCTGAACTTAAATATTAAGTGTTCAATTTAAATATATTAGAATACAACCCTAGGTGCAATTTCTGAAATTGTTAGCAAAGGCCATTATTACTCCAAGGGAAAAACTCACCTACTTGCCATCTCCCCTTGTGTGTCTGGTCTCCCAAGTTTTCAGGCATCCCGGTCTCCATTTGGTTGGTGGATTCAAAAGATTTGGGTTGCCTATTTTGGCACAGGGCTTCGGATTTGCGAATCTCAAATCCTTGCCCAGGATTCAAAGATTCAAGGATTCAGTTGGCCCATCCCTAAGTGAGATGGTAAGGAACAATAAGGAACTGTTTCCTTACTTCTCAAGCTGAATATGGGTGGAGAGTTTAACAGTTTCTTTCCATTGCCTTTCCATGAACCCTAAAAGTGGAAAGGTTCCCACCTTTTTTTTTAAAGCAGTAGACTGAGAAGGCTCCCACTGTCATTCTTGTTTCTCTTGGTTTACTGTCAGATTGAAATATTCACCTGAGGTTCTTGAAAGCTTTTATAGCTCCTTACAGAAGACTTATTAGTTCATAAATTTGCAAAGCACTGGCAGACTTTGATCTTTTTAAAAAGGAAATGAATACTATTAAATAAAGTTATGGTTACTTTTAAACTCCTTTGAACGAAATTGCAAATATTACATCTGAGGGTTTTCTTCTCCGAGCACACTGTAATTTAGGCAAAATCAAATACCAGCATCTTTAAAAGGTTGCCAGTCATCAGAGTAACAGCAAGGTGCAATAGGACTGCTGTATCCACAAGGGATACATTCCCAGATTTAACAAAGATGGTGAAAAACGTGGATAATACCAAATACTTTATTTTTACCCCCAGGTGAGGTGATGAAGAAGGCTCCATCGCCTGGTTCCTCTTTCCATCCCTGTGGGGCTTTGCAAGCAGCCCCCTCCCTGGGACCTAAATCCTATAGGAAGCCTGGCTGCTCAGAGCTGTGTGGCTCTCTTGGACTAGGAAGGAACATCTGTCTCCTTCCTTGACCGAGAGTGGGGTATGGTTTGGGGAGCCAGGTTTCGCGTGCCTCTCTCAGCCAAGGAGGGTGTATCTGTCTCCTTCGTCAGCAGAGAGGCACGCGCAGTTCTGCAGAGCCAATCTTTCCATGTCTATTGGCCAAGCAAGGATTTTGGCGAGTGGTGGCAGCCATGGCTCTGGCGTAGACTGTGGTTAAGTGAAACCATGTATACTGATCTAGTGGATACCAGGGACCTACAGTAAAATGACATTCCCTAACATTGCTTCAGTAAGTAGTAGAGTCTCTCAGACCCTTAACAATCAACCTCTGACTGTGCATTGCTAGTCTAAAAATTTTTTAAGGATTCTGACTGGCTAATCTACATTGGTCATCATGACCATACTCTTGACCACTGACCACATCATACTAACCAGGAACTAAACTAGATTTATAATAACCGTACAGAGTTCTTCACTGTTTGGTATCAGTTTATTTTCTTCATTAATTCCAACTACAAGAATTAACTACCACCAGATTCATACTAGGATATTTGGAAAGATTTGTTGCATGCTTTGTGAGTCAAACCCCCTAAGTTGTATAGTCCCTAGTGTAGAAATACAATGCACGTTTGTTTTAGTCCTTTTGTCTTAAATGTTGAAATCACTTGTTCTTAATTCATTACATTGTATGCATAAAGGAAAAAGGCCCATCAAAAGTAAAATAGTTTTGCAATAAAAGATAATGATCAGCCTAAAGCATGAGCTTAACAGTGAGGAAAAATAGAGGTGGGATTGGGAGGAGGGGAGGAAGACCTGGCTGCTTTCCCCTGGGCGGACTGGCAAGAAACCTACTCACCAACCCTCTCCTTCGGGCAATAAGAAGCAGTCAGGAGATACTCATTTGCTTAAGAAAACCACCTTCCACTTTCAGAGAAAATGCGAAGGAAACCATCTTCTTCTGGTTGCTAATAATGGCATCAGGGACTTCATTATCCTTGATTACAGAAGAATTTATGAGTCAAATTTTGCAAAAGCTGGATGGCAAGTCTTGACAGCAGCAAAGTTTTTTGAGGGGTCTGGTATTAAGGATAGCTTGTAGGACCGGGAAATCAGTTTTCAAATCTTAACTTAGCAGTGAAGCTCACCAAGGTCACTGAGATAGTGAGTCTCCCTCACAGAGCTGTTGTGATAGAATGGGATACTGTCTACATTCACCATCCTGAGCTCTCTGCAGGAAGGGCAGGACACATATAAGGTGTATTGCAAGGGTGAGCAATTTTGGATAGTCCAGGAGCTATTTTTTTTCCATGCCCAGAATACAATGTAGGCTGCACCAGGCCTAGAAATGCTTAATAATAAACAAACAAATGATTTTTTTAAAATAGTAAGAATTTGTTTAAAAAAATCTGAAACAAAGGGGCCAGACATCCAATTCCACTCCAGTGGAGAAGCTGTTTAGCCACAAAACCACTGCTCCTGAAACCCAACAGGAGTGAGGAAATGTATTTTTAAAAATGGCATTGAGGAGGCATGAGTGAAGGGTGCAATAAACAGATGGAGAGGGTGTCTGTAGCCCATGGGCCACCCCCAATATACTGCATACTATTTAAATAATGAAAGTCCTTTCCCCTACACATGCAGTAAGTTGCACTTACTGTCCATTCCGAGTGTTGCATTTTAAGGATGGAAACCAATTGAAACAGGTTCTAATGAGGGCAATCAAGAGTTAGAATTATGGAGTAAGTCCTATGAAGAAGAAACTGGTGTGCTTACCTTGGAGAAAACTGGAGGGAGGGAGAGGGAAGAGATACTCCTTGGCTTGAATCCTCTTGCTTACGTGTGCTGGTGGATCCCCTCCCCAATTACAGTACATGTATTTTTCAGGATGTTGTGGAAGGTGTTATCTTGTATGTGCTTGCGCAGTGTCTCCATCCCAGGGAACTCATAGGCCTGTTCCCCCCCAGCAGTGATTAGTTGTGGGGATTCATCCAGGGAAGAAGGCACACTTTTATGGTGGGGGCATAGGCTGCCCCTACTTCTCTCAGTGCACAGCAGTAATCAGGGTTCACCCCTGCAACTAATCAGTAGCTTGAGTGTGTTAGTGGAGATGTACCCACAAAGTCCCTTGACTGTTTTTGGGCAGCCAGGTGGTCCTCCAAACAACAGCCTAAGTACACTGGCAGAGACTTATGTTCTGCTTCCATGCTAGTTGGATCTCAGCCTTTGAATGCATCAAGGAATATCACACAGAAGAGGACAAAGACTTGTTCTTTGCTGTCCCAATAACTAGGACTTAAGGGTCAATTCACACGGAACACTAGGAAAAATTTAAATGGCAAGAGCAGTTCAATGTTGGAACCAGTAAGCTAAAGGAATGATGGGCTCTCTTTCACTGGTGATTTTCAAGTAAAGGCTGGATAGCTACATGTTGGGGACATTGGGCTTCTCACATAAAGCACGCAGGTAAACTGGCTGACTTACAAAGGCTCCACTATGATTCTATTTGCTTTGGATTTTCTTATCTGCTAGTTAACCCAAAACTTCTACTTTGTGTCCCTCCCCCCTCTTTAAGTTAGCTATTAAGACCTTTGATAAGAGCAGACTGAAGCCTGTGGATCCTTCAGAGCAAAGCAAAATTCACAGCCTTGATGCCAGCAACAGCAGTGAACCCACTAGGGAAGATAACACCAATGAGGCAGCAGCATTAATTAGAAGGAAACAAATGCATCGAAGACACACTGTTAACACGGACCTTTCAACCACAGATGTCAGTGACATCTATGATCGATCCAGATCCAGAGATCCAAGTCTTTCTTCACTCAAAGGCTGCTCTGATTGATGTTTTCAAAAACTGCAGCAAAAAAAAAAGAAAGAAAAGAATTGTTTTCAGGTACCAGATTTATGCAACAGCAGCTTCACCTTCTTTCCACTCAGCATTGAAGAATTAAACGATGCTTAAGATCAAGGCTTTCACAACTGGATCAGCAGAAAGATTCGGAGAAAGAGGAGTCTCCAGTCCGAATGAAGTTTGTACTTTGGGAGAATTAAATCCTCCTTTTATTTGCAGATATATTCTCAAAATCCAGGAAGTTAAATCTACATTAACAAGCCTGATCAAGAGATACTGTCAGATGTTCAGACACTTCTGTATTCTTGCATCCTCCAAATCAGTTTCAGCATTAAAGTGTGAAGATATGATTTCCACCCCCCATGGGCCTAACTATAACAGTTTGAAAAGGCACTGATTCAGTGCTACCAATTTACACATTCTCAGCAGGATCAGGGACACCTGATGCATAGAACAAGATTGCGCAGTCCATTTTATTCTCATTGGTTTTATGGCAATGTAGGAAGTTACAATAACTGCTTTTAACAAAGGATGTATTTTGTCTTTAAAAAGACCTGGAGTCTAATTAACAGAATTTTCTGCAAACAAGCAGACTTCAGATACACACTAAGAAAGCTTTTATTTTGTAAAGTTGCCAATGCTAAGATTCTGAAATTCAAGACTACAGCCTGCAAATGTTCAAGATAAAATAGCAGATATTAATGCACAAGAAAGTAATACCACTAAATGCAGTGACTGTAGTGAAAGGGAGTAATTCTGTCTCCACTGAGACTTATTAAGAAGCAGTTCATTCCCCGCACCCAAGACCCTCCTAAATCAGTCTGTTATGCACTTTTAGAAATGGGATATCAGCTTTAGGAGGTTTCTTCTTAGTTTCCATTTTTAAAAAGGGGTTAAATTATCACTTGAAGAGCACAGTTAACTTTGGTCAATTTACATTGGTTTTTATGTAATATTTGTATACAAAACATTCAGTTTTTTTCTTTTTAATCTGTTATGGATGGCTAAACAGTCTGTCAAGATTTCTCTGTACGGAATAATGTACTGTACTAAAAGTAGAGCTCCAGTGTGCTCTTGAAGGAGGACAAGTATATTTTTGTACTAAATACTTGAGTTCATCTAATTTTCTTATGTGCCTTGGTCTTGTGCCAAATAATAGAAGGAATAATAAAATTAATAAATCTATGCTTTTAGTGTATGGCTCTCATATTTACAGCAAGTCATTATTCCAGCCTGGGTTGGATGCTTCTATTCTAATTTTCAGTGCATATTCTTAAAGTCTGTTGCAAATTTCCCTAATGTCAACACCACACATCTAGTTGTATTATTGGGTTCCAATAAAAATGAATGTGGACAGTCAACATTCATACCGGTTATAATGTATATTTTACAACTATGAACACTAAGCTATATATGGGTGTAAACAGGACGAATAACCATGCAAGACTAAGAAAGGCTTTGTAGAATGAGACTTTTTTCAGATAAAACAGGACAGAGAAATTTCCCAATACAACTTACTTTTCTTTATGGAAAGGTTTTAATATCCATTTCAAAGCTCTTGTTATACTTCACCTCCACAAACCAGAAAAGGAGTAACTTTTCTCCCAGTTTACATTCTGGCTTACTAATGATATTGGTACAGTGTATGAACTGAACATTTCTCATATTTTCCAACAAAAGGCACAAGTTACAATGGCATCATGCAGGTAAGACAAACACAGGGATTTGGGCAACTGTCTTGTCTATTTTGAATACTTGAAAAATGGAGGTAGCCTGAGGAAAACAAGTGTTTTGTTTACATAGTACTGTGTTGCACTGATACTTAACAGTGTACAATCAAGCTATGGATAAGTAATTGGTTGATTTTACTGTGGTAGATTTAGACACAATGCTTCAGCCTCCTGTTGAAATGAGACTTAAAAATGTTCAACTTTAATGTATCATGCCAAATAGCTGGAGCACTCCTGCTGCCTTAAGAAAAAGCACCTAAATAAAATAGTCAAAACTTTCCCCTAATAATTTAGTTTCATAATGAGCTAGCCAAGACCTGATTTCTAAAACACCCAACTACACAGCAGGATACAGTATCATGCAACCATGTTTTTGCCAACCAATTTCTCTTGTTTAGTTTTCAAAAAAGATTTCAGCAAAACTGCAAGAAGTGTTCTCTTACCAAGCAGACTCATATTCAAGCTACTCATGCCACTCTTGATCATTTCAAACCATTGCACACACTAACAAAGGCTCTGCTATCTACCAGTGCTTCTAAGCCAGTTTAAGAAACTGATAGCAGATCCTGGCTCACATTAACCATCTCTAAGGTCATCAGAAGAAAAAGTAGGGAAAATAAGCACTTGGAAAGGGAGGTTCCTCCATCACTTCCGTCCATCATTAGCTGTAGGTAAGAGACTAGGGATTTTGTGAGCTAAATCCAATTTCAGTTCCATTTACAACTGACTCTGAAATCAATGGGACATACATTAGCAGTGACTAATAAGTCCCATACTTTTTAATTAGTTAGGACTAGAATTGGATTTACACCTGTGTGTACAGCAGTCCTCCTCCTCCACAGCTTGCAAACACAAAATGTTCCACAGCGATAACTCTACTAACACTGGAAAAACCTGTGGCTGCTTGCAGTGCAATCTCTTTTTTTTATTCCCCACCTATGGTTACAGAAGGAGGACTAATGTGACACTAAGGGGTCCCAACAGCAGCATGGGCTCTCCTGCATTGTGTCAAAGGAAAGCTTCAGCCTGAGAGACAGTGAAGAAAGCTCCACCTCTCGGCCCATTATATAAAAATGATCTAAGAAAAACATTTCACTTAATTTTATTATTCAGAACATAAGATCATTTTTTCCCTTTATATAAAAAATGTGTACAGAAAAAAATTGTGTAAACTTTTCATCTATAGTTATGTCAAGTACAGCATACTTTCCTCGACATATTCCAGATGGTTTATGGTGGACATCTTTGTATTTCATGAGCTAATCTTCCTCATCTTCCTCATCTGAATCCAATACTTTTCTTCTGTGGAACTGGAGGAGGAATATAGTACATGTCAAAGCAACTGTCTGAGACAAGATTTAATCAGTAAGTAAAATACCATATTTGCCCGGCATATAAGACACACCAGCATATAAGATGCGCCCCATTTATAGGCCATTTCCGCACTAGCCTGTTATAGTGCTATTATTCCACTTTCCACTTCCTATGGCTGCTCCCTAAATTGCAAACCCTAGGAGCCTATGGGATATTGAAAGTGGAATAATAGCGCTATAACAGGCTAGTGCAGAAATGGCCATAGTCTGGCAAATACTATCTGCTGGCATATAAGATGCACTTGCGTATAAGATGCAACCCATTTTCACACAGTATTTTTCGGGGGAAAAAAGTGAGTCTTATAGGTCAGCAAATAGGGTTATCAGCCAGAAAGGTTCTCTATATTTGTTTTACAAGAATAAAAGCAAGGGAAGTCAGCTTTTGCAAAATGTATCCTATTTATATGCCAATTTTCGCATCAATATATGAGTCTTTTGTATTGCCTTATTGCTTTCCTATATACATTTTGAAATCTAGTCCAATTAAAGTTTAGAGGAGAAAACCATTATTAAAATTAAACCTCTGGGTTGATCATGTGCATTGTTCCTTAAATCTGTGCATACTGCCACCCTTCACGCTTCCTTCTGTGTATGGCCCTTGGTAGTTGGATTCAGAGTTCTAGCAAAAAAACAAAAATTTCCCAGCAAGTCTGAAGTCTGCCCACTCCTGACAGAACCAAATATATCTGTCTTTTAAAGCAGATCAGCATTATTACTGTATTATAGATGGGAACAGGGTAACACGGTGGCTTGCCTTGGTTCTCTGCAGGAATATTCACTGATGATGTCTGGCTCATAGCATAACCATTGAAGCATAACCATTTTCATAACCAGCACACCACCCTTCTCCCTCTGGTTGCTAGATGGGATTTGGCTGCATGTTGTGTCAGAAATAGCCACCTGCTTTCTGAAAGCAGGACTGTTACAAAGCTGGCCAGAGTGTGATCGCAGTGAGTTGCAAGGGTGTTAGGGAAAGACTTCAGACTCCATGTGTGTAGACAGGTTTCGAAGTGGCCAAATTCTGTTTTCTTTTTTTTTAATTTAAATAATTTAAATAATGTAATAATTAGTAATTTAAATTCAAATTCTGTTTTCACTATCTTGCTAGCCAATTGGTCAGAATAGCCTCTGTAGATTCCAGACTCACTGGTATCATTTGAACTTCATCAACTTAGTCCACAAACTCTTAGAAACTCAAGGCTCTACTGCTACTAACAAAGAGTGGTAATTATCCACATCTGTAAGGAATATAGGGACATGCATTTTACATGGAAGAAGATCAGCAGTGAAGCTCTCAGCTTTTAGCACATTCAACAGGCATACTCCAGGAATGTACATAGCAACTGAATTGAAAAGGGTGAGACAAAGACATAGGAAAACAGATAAAAACTGAAGTCTAAATGGAGGATCACTTTCTAGATGTTACCACTGTAAATGATCCTTGTGATCCTTCTATGTTAACGTGCTATTTATGCCAGCAAGTCACCTAGGCAGATTTACAACCAAGAAGTGCTTTTCATCAGTGAGAGGTAGTTTTGAAAACATAGCAGGCAAATTATGGGTTATGTTCTCCTCAGTATAAGCTATGAAAGCTTCACACAACAAGAGATTTACAGATGACCCATACCTTTAACAAACTGGTTACACTGTAACTCATACCTCTATGCAATTTCGTGCTATTTGTGAGCAGTCTGAAATTAATTTTAAGATGTCTTACCTTTACTGTTGTTTTCTTCTCAGTTTGCTGACTCACTTTTTCAAGTATTTCTATCAGTCCTTGTTCTGAAACCTAAAAACTCAGGGGAAAACAAAAGAAAACTATGCAAAAAATCCCATTTGGTCAAATGGTTTATAATGCATCTATTATCTTCATCTCCCACTGGAAACAGAAATTTTAAAAATAGCTTCCTTCTCAGTTATTTAGTACAGGATGTGATAAGCTTCAAGTAGTATAAAGTAACAGCTCAAAATGCACATATTGGCTACTTTTCCGTCTCAAACCAAAGGGGAATGGAATAAAAGATCAAAATGGACAGCAATAAAACAAACACACACATCCCGAAAGCATCGTTAACAGGCAATTGCTTGGTTTACTAGTCAGCCATTATTTGTAGTGGTCACCAATCTTCTCTTTTGTGTCCTCTAGAACAAGTTGGTAGTCCCAGGACTGGTGTTGGTCCATGAGCCATCAGCTGCTGGTTTCTAGTGAGCTTCCAGGAAAGAAAGAAATAACTGCAGCCAAGGGGCACAAATGTGGTCCCTGGCACACTAGGAAAAAAATTCCTAATTAAAAGGCTCTGCACTAGAATGTACTGAATGTACTGAGAGTCTCTTCTCATTTGTACAGACGGCAGTAAGAAACAGCAGGAATTCTTCTATTGTTAGGAAGTTACTGTTTCTTTCTTGCTTGGAAACCTCATACTGGGATAAGAACTCCTGAGTAAAAAATTGAATAGTTCCATGTGCCTGGCTTGCCAAGTAGGTCTGTGAATGCTTTTTGTCCTTGTTAACTATATTATGAACTATATTATTCTTGCTTTAAAACCAAAGATAGAGTAATCTAGAAGCAGCTGTACAGATGTCTAAAGGATTATTTTAACTGCAGCACACCTTTCAAAAGCATACAGCTCAGCATTTATTGTAGAATATGGACAAACTGCTTTGTCAAATCAGAAGAGATCCATTTAGTCTGGAATTCTGTCTTCAAATACCAGGCAACCAGACTTTTGGGGGCAGGTCTGATACTTCAAGTGTGGAGAACCTCTCAGCTCAAGGACAAGTTCAATTTCACAGAAGTCAAATTCAAATATACCAGCATAATCAAGTTAAAATTCTTACTACTTCTAATCCTGAAGAGAGGCTTTTCAACTTTTTGGAAAGGGAAAACGTACAAAGGTTGGGAAAGCACCAAACCATCATGTGAAACCGTAGTGTGAAAAGGAAGGCAATGTAGCCATGAAAGGTAGCCCAGGAACTGGACTAGAATACAGGCAGGGCAGGAGTCAGCTCTAGGACTTGAGGTTCCCCACCCCTCTGATCTCTGGCTTCACGATCCTGGCTATAAACCTACATTCTATGAGCTTGAAATTTCTAAAGTTTGTTTCATCAAGGAAGTATGACATTCAACTTACCTTCCCACCTAACTGCCCAAATCTTGCCATCTGTATAAGATAATTTTCAACTGCTTTGGCCTTTTCTGGCTTTACAAGAGCTAAATTACTTACTGCAAAAGAAAAGCAGGTATTTTGTGGTTAATATTTTAACTTCCGAAGATAGAAGATAAGATACACACTAGATTCTTCTTTGTGCCATTGGATCGTAACAGTAGTGGATATTTCTGGTCTAATTAAAAACAGATAACAATCCTTGGTATTTTAAATTAAACTGGTTAACTGGTTTTTTCCCCCCAAGAGATTAGTAGGACGGCTACATTTTTGTTATCATTGATTCTCTCTCTTTTACTATTGGCTGAAGAGAAAAAAGACTTAAAACAATTACAGGGATATTTGTAATAAATTTTGGAAAAGTTGTTAAAACAAACTTCTCAAATGGCAAATGTCAAAATTTAAAAACATACAACATAATTCCTTTATTCTCTCATGTGACATGAAGTTTAATGGATGATCATAAGAATCTGATTTATAGGTAGCCTCAATTTCAAAATCAATAGTGAACTATGCTGCTGGCAAGCCATTGGTTTCTATTATCTAGCAAACCACTATTAGAAACCAAAGTCTGAAAAGGGTTTGCAAATAACTGATGGACTACTATTATGGCCAATGTTGCTGCACTATGAAGATGAGACTAAATTTCTGGGGCAGACAAGATGGAAAAAGAAAGCAAGCTGGTTTTTTTAAAAAACACCCCACCTGATGTAACTCTTGGAACTCAAAATATGGTTTAGATTCTAAATAATGATGCATTTTGATGCCTCCATTAATCTGTAAAAAAACTTCTGAGACATGCTCTGAAACAATTCAATGCAAGGAACAGAATTTATTTAATGAAGGCTCAGTCCTGGAACTTCAGCAACACATTTTCTCACTAGTCCATCATTTGATTTTGGTCAGAAAACTGGGCCTTGTTTGGCTAACCTGGAACAAACACCATTTCAATCCAAGAACAATCCCATTTAAGAAACAAGTGACATCATAGGATCATAGAAATGTAGAGTTGGAAGAGACCACACAGGCCATCCAGTCCAACCCCCTGCCACGCAGGAACACCCTCAAAGCACTCCCGACAGATGGCCATCCAGCCTCTGCTTAAAAACCTCCAAAGAAGGAGACTCCACCACACTCTGAGGCAGCATATTCCACTGCCGGACAGCCCTGACTGTCAGGAAGTTCTTCCTGAGGTTCAGGTGGAATCTCCTTTCCTGCAGCTTGAATCCATTGCTCCTTGTCCTGGTCTCTGGAGCAGCTGAAAACAAGCCCACTCCCTCCTCTACATGGCATCCCTTCAAATATTTAAACATGGCTATCATGTCCCCTCTTAACCTTCTCTTCTGCAGACTGAACATACCCAGCTCTCTAAGTCTATCCTCATAGGGCATGGCTTCCAGGCCCTTCACCATTTTGGTCGCCCTCCTCTGGCACATCCAACACCCTACGAATTCCTATTTGCTGTGACTCAGAAGCTGGGGAAAAGCACAACGGTTCTCTTCTAGCTGCTCATGATTCAAGACCCGCTGACAGAATTCCAGAGCTGCACATGTGATTAGCCTCTTCACATAACTGAACCAGAGGTTATTTAGGGAGGTTCCCTCCAATCCACCAACCCTGCCCTAATTCCATCCACACATAACAGGGACATCACTATAGCATTCTGACAAAGCAACTTTTTATACAGCAGATCTCATTGACAGGAAATATTCTGAACACCCTTCCCCCTCCTATTCAGGAAGCTCCAACTATGACAAGTTTGAAGTTCCTGATAAAGACCTAACTCTGCTTTTGGCTATGATACTCATCCTAAGAACTGTGATTTTTGAGGCTTTAATTTTAAAAATTTGAACTAATTACAGTGATCCCTCCAGATTCGCTAGGGTTAGGAGCACAGGACCCCCATGAAAGTGGAAAAACCGTGAATAACTCTAGGCCCTCCCAAACCATATTTAACACACAAGAAACTATGATCACCATATTCCATCCACCATGGATTCCTTTGAGACATCAGGGTTCCTTCGTAAGGCAGACGTGGCTGGCTGGTGGGGCTTACTGCCACTTCCACTGCTGCCTCACACCATTTTTAATAGGGACTTTTAAGCCTCGTTCGCAGTTTCTCAGTCTCAGGAGGCTTGCAGTTCCTATTAAAACCGGCATAGGGAGGCAGCAGAGGTGACAGCAAATAATCTGTGAATAATCAAATCCACAAAAGTGAAACCCGCAAATGTGGAGGGCAGTATTTTAATGTTTTACTTGTTTAGCTATTTTTGTTACTTGTTCACTGCTCTAACATACCCCTTTAAATATGGTAAAGAGGGGGAAATGATTAATGCAGTAAAACCTATCCTAAACAAGGAACTAGATCAGTTTGCTTGTATTAAATTAAACCCATAAATAAACAATAAAGGCAAAAGAAACAAACTGAAATAAAAAATACAGGAGCACTAAAGCTGACAGAAAGTAATTTGTCTGCCAAGATAAAATGGTTCTGAGTATTTTAAGACAGGGACAGAAGTGAGGGAACACTGCCTAGCAGTACAATCCTTTCCATGTTTACTGGGAAGAGACATATATATTCAGTAGGGATTACTCCTATGTATGTATGCACAGTAATGCAGTATGAAGCACCATCCTCTTTCCTCCTGCAAAAATTATTGAACAATATAGGAATGTGATTTAGAGAAGAGCAACATCAGATAGATAGAAAAGAGCATGTATACTTACATCTGGCACGAGCTGCCTGATCCAAAACTTGAGCTAAAATGTTATTTCTCATTTCTGCTTCCCTGTAATACAATTATATTCATTTTAGTGAGACAGAAAAACCAGAGCTTCAAAAGGTCTTAACATACAAATACCAGAATCCTATCAATTTGTTCCAGAGTAGATCTACTGAACCAATTGTTGAACGGTGAATCAATAGTAGATCTACTCTAGTCAGAACTAAGAACAGGACTTCAGCCACAGCACACTCCAAGATAGTAACACACACTATTTTATGTAACAGAAGCTTCATGCTTAAGATTTTCAATCAAACACATCATGCTATCCATTAATTTCACGGTCCGGCACAGAACCTAAGCAAATATCAGAACCACTGTTGTTGTTATTGTTGTTTGCCTTCAAGTCATTTCCAACTTATGGCAACCCTAAAGTGAACCTATCAAGGGGTTTTCTGGGGCTGACATTTCAACATATTTTATAACTCTAACTCTGCATCTTCTGTATGAGCTTCCAAGAACAAGACATGCAAGAGCTTTTAGGTTGTAGGTGCTACCAGAATTACCAGGCATTCTCTAAGGAGCAACATTACCTTTATGTGGGAAGCTAATAATTTAAGAACAAATTAATTTACTTAACAGAAAACAGAATCCAACTACAGAAACTTGCAACCTACTGAATTTAGTAATTAACCAGATATTATTTATGATGTCACACTTATAATACTGCAATTTTAATTACCTTAAAATACCAGAGTTTGGAAACAATAGCTAAGTTACATTATGATTGTGATTTAATAAAATAACTTCACTCCTTTCTTGCTATAATAGTTATTTTTACTATGGTGGGGATTACTTTTGAATGATGTGAAAGCAGACACATTTTAAAAATATTATTTATAAGTAATATACAAAATCTGAACAGTATTGGTAACAAATTACTTAGAAGTACAAAGAGTCAAATGCAAAAACTCTTAGGACCGAATCAGATATGAAACAAAATGTGTTTGAACAAGTGAAAGAGATTTAGACAGGGGACACACATCACTGCTCACAGAAGTCAGACCATCAGAACTTCTTTATGCTACAGGAAAACAGTGAAAAGATCCAGTTACAGAAATCCAGCATCTTCTCTGCTTTTCCCTCTTAAAAAAACCTTACACATTAACACTGTGATCATAGAATCTTAAGAGCTGGAAGAGACCATAGGGGCCATCCAGTCCAACCCCCTGCCATGCACGAACACATATCAAAGCACTCCTAACAGATGGCCATCCAGCCTCTGCTTAAAAACCTCCAAAGAAGGAAACTCCACCACACTCCAAGGCAGTATATTCCACTGCCGAAGAGCTCTGACCGCCAGGAAGTTCTTCCTGAGGTTCAGGTGGAATCTCCTTTCCTGCAGCTTGAATCCATTGCATCTTGTCCTAGTCTCTGGAGCAGCGGAAAACAAGCCCGCATAAATGCAATAATGCCAATCCATACCTCTGCTTTGATTCTTGCTGTGCAATCTCACTGGAAGGATCCTGAAAAGTTAAAAATTAAATAAAGTAACTATATGAGTTAGCAATAACATGTGTATTTCTATACTGCTTATCAGCTAAGTGCTCTCTAAGTGGTTTACAATGTGTTAGCTAATTGTCCCCAACAAGCTGGGTCCTCATTTTACCAACTGCAGAAGGATGGAAGGCTCAGTCAACCTGGAACCCGGCAGGATCAAACTCACAACCTTGCAGCTGCAGTACCAGCATCTAACCACTGCACCACCAGGGCTCCCTGGTGTTATGGGGGAAGACTTGGGGAAGTGGCTAGGAGTTGTCACTGAGATGAGCCAGCCTGTGTCTGGGTTGTACTACTTCATAATGGTGGGATGAAGAAGGTACATTCACAGGACTATTATATGCCACAACATCAACCTCCGTGCTCACTCCTCACCAGAAAACTGTGCTATTCCTCCTTAAGAAAAAGTTTAGTTTCTTCAGTGTGAAAGAGCCCACAAACAGGTTCTCTGACGTCCTCAGTGGGAACAAGAATCCAAAATACTCCCAAAGAGGTAATCATGTTTGTCTTTTGCAGCAAAAACACAAAGACTCTTGTACCACTGTAAAGACTCATAAGCTTATTACGAAGCTCATGCTCTGACAAACATATTAAATATCACTGTCACAGGACTCCCGGTTGTTTTACGCTGTACCCAATTTTGAAATCTTTATATTCAAGCAGTTTATAAGTACTCAGCTAAATAATTATATAACTATACACACACACACACACACACACACATACACACACACCAAGTCTCTTCTATACTCAGGTCTTCTATTCAATAACAGAACAAGGCTCTGTGTGTATGTGTGTCCCTGTGTATTAACTGGCTCAGTGAGACCCAGTGGGGTGTTTAGGACTGCCCGTGGTTGTGCAGAAGGGAGGATTTCATTAGAGGCCGCTTGTTAACTGGGTTCCCTGACAAATACATGCTCACGTTCCCTCTTTTACACAACCACTACAGGCACAGGAGCCCTCTCCAATTTTCACTCCACCAACCCTCGTACTGGCGGTGCGGTCTGGGCGGTGAACAAGAGAGGTCCAAATTCACCCCCCTCCCCTTCCCCAGAGGATCAAGTTCATGGGATGACCAGTCGCTCGCCCACCCTGTCCAGCACTAGAGGGCTGCTGTGAGGAAAGGAGAGCCCTCAGAAGAGCGGTGCGCTATTTAACGCCACTAACGCGGGGAGGGGGGAGAAAGCGCCACAGCGGCGCTACGAGTAGAGCCGGCAGAGTGAAATCCGGAGAGGACCCCCGTCCCGCCAGCTCGCGTAAAAGGGAGAAGTCAGACGGCTGCGGTCACACAGCCAGGCCGCAAGCGGCACCGGCTGAAAGTCCCTCTTCCGCGCAGCCCCTGGAAGTACCGGAGGGCGCCCCAGTCTCCCCTCTGGCGACGCGCGGCGAGGGAGCGGGAGACCGGCAAGCGCCCCCGGGGCCGAGGGGGACCCAGGCCTGCTGTGCGCGGCCGCGGGCGGGTTGGCGCGGCAGGGAGGGCGCAGGGCGAGACCTCACCCCGTGCTTGGCCTGCAGCTCGGCCAGCCTCTGCTTGCGCAGCGCTTCCAGCTCTTCGTCCGCCATTCCTGCGCGGGGAGCGGGGAGGACGAGTCGCCAAGGAACGGGCAGGGGAAGCCTCCGGGAGCCCCCAGGGCGGCAAGGAGAGGGGGAAACCGCTCCCAGCACGCCGCCTCGGCCCCGTCTCCGCTTTGCGCGCCTGCGCGGACCTCTCCGGGCCCTTCAGGCCGCACCAATCAAGCACCGAAAGAGAAAGAACTTACTGCGTTACTCCGCCGCTCCGACAGTCAGAGCTAGCCGAACGCTGAGCCGATCGTTTTTGCAAAGTTCGTTTGCAGGGGGGAGTTCGCAGTTTGTTCGTGTGATAGCTGGTTGTTGGTCGTGATTGTTCCTCAAACGGGGCTTTTAAAAAAACTATTTAAAACTTAAAGAGAGACAAGAATAACAAGTTGAAAAGGCCGGTAACAATAACTTCAGTAAGGATCAAACTATATTGTATTAAGTATTAAGTATATTATTCTGATATAAAGCAGATTATATTTCAGGAAAACTGTCCAAACACAAAGAAATGACGACCGTATGACACGTTAAAATGTAGACGGAGCAGTGATGTATCCAAGTTATTGCAGATGATCAAATTTTATTGTTTGATATTTTATCCCTTACTTTAAATTACTTAGTTTAACTAATTTGTGCTTTTTAAATATATATATATTTAAAAAATGGGTGTTTGAGTATTGATTACGTGAGCCTGTTTAGGCAGTAAATATGTTCCCAAGGCGAACCTACATTAAAATATTAGCTGTTTTTGTTTTCCATACGAGAAAGAGAACCTGAACTGTATTATAGATGCCATAAAAGGGGTATTTTCAAGAGCCGAGCTCTGGTTTCCTTTCAATGGGGTCATTGAAGGCATATTACACATAATACATGGTTTATTTGCAAATCAGGACTGAACTCTCCATAGAATCCAAAATGGCCACACTAAGGCTATCATACTTGGTATATATGAGATGATGTAACTCTGTAGAAACGCCAGTAGTGCTTGGTAGAGTGAAAGGCAACAGGAAGAGAGGGAGACCACACTTCATGTAGACATGAGCAGGACCGTTGGTGACCAGGGATCTTGGAGTTCTCTCATACATCGGTTCAGGCAGACATTGGCAGTTAACAACAAGGAAAACCATTCATCCTCCAACTGTTTAGGATTACAGCCTCCCAGTTGCGTAGGGGTGGGGGGCCTATGGGGGTGGTTCACCCCGGCTGGCAGTTTTTGGGAGGGCATCCCAGCTCATAGCCATGCCCCCGCGTGCCGTTGCACCGCCCCACACACCGTGACCCTGCCCCACACACCGTGGCCGCGCCCACGCACACCGTGGCCATGGCCTCCCTCCATGCACTCCAAGCTCCGCCACTGCAGCCTCCGTATCTCTTACCAGTGAGCGTGCTGGATGGAGCTGGTGGCACCTAGAGCCAAAACATCTGGAGGGCCAAAGGTTCCCCAGCTTTGACTGACATATACACAGGTTGAGTATGGGTGGAGTTCCAGAATTAACAGTCTAATAGGTACTGCTTTCCCCCACTGGAGTTTGTAGAGGGCCTTTATGGCCATTTCTGCGCTACACTGTTATAGTGCTATTATTCCACTTTCAACATCCTATGGAATCATGGGGTTTGCAGTTTAGAAAGGCAGTTCTTTGACCTCAGTAAACCACAAATCCCAGAATTCCACAGGATGTTGAAAGTGGAATAATAGCACTATAACAGTGTAGTGTGGAAATGGCCTGTGTCTTAAAGATACCCCCAGAGACCAGGGTTTCTTTTTACACATTATAGAGCAGTGATTCCACTGTAACTCCTGTGGTTCTGTCCTGTGGATTCGGAGTTACTTAGATAGTTCTTAGTCACTTAGAATGCTCAGCCAGAGTGCTCTAGTTCCTCACCAGACCAGAAGCCCCAGGATTCCACAGGATGCAGCAATGGTGGTTAAGGTGATAGCAAAGTGCTAGAATTGTGTGGTGTGAGAGAGACTTAAGTTCATTCCTCTGTCTCCAGCCTCATCTTGTCTTCTTCCAGGCCTTCAGGCTGTTAGCACTCCTTCTCTCCTCCCTCTTTTTACATTGACTGAATTAACACTTTCTTTAGGAGAGTAAGATCTCAGGGGAAAGAGAAACCTCTTTCATGACAGGCCATGGCTGTTGTTGAGGGTAGCCATTTTACACTCAGTCAATCCCTGTATAAGTAGAGAATTCTTGGACTATGAAGAAAATTATGTGACATCCTCAAGGACAAGGCAGATTCTATGCCACATGGATTAATACATATTAATCAGAACAAAAACTGTATTTTATCTGTACTCCCGTGGGAACTTGTGGGAAAACCTGATAGGACAGAGATCCATGCATCCACATCCATACAATTTTTCATTTTCATTTAATATACAGGTGATATCATTATGAAATCTTGACATGCCCTATTTATGTAAGTCCAGGAAATCTGATTTTGTGTGTGTGTGTGATTTAGTGCCCACCATTTATTTACTCTGTTTGCCAATGTTACAACTTTTCCACATTGTTATAAAATTATTTTCTTAAAAAAAACTATTAGCCAGACAAAATAAAAATCTAAAATCCACAAAAAAGTGATACCTTTATTGTGCATTTTGATTGGCCAATAATGGTATTATTCTTTTGTGAATTTTGGATTGTGTTTTATTTTGCTGTATGGCCAATGCAGTTACTCTGAATATATGAAAGTCATTTATTTAGAGTATTAATGACCCCACCCTTCAGCCAAAAAGTCTTCCAGGCAGGCTTACAAATCTTGAATTTGACAGTTTCCTGTCCTCAGGCTTACAGTCTAAATAAGACACAGTAGATCAGGAAAAGGGAATAGCAGTGTGGGAGGGGATTAAGTCCAGCAGATGGTCCTTCTCTCTCTCTGAGGCCAAAACAGTGGCAGTTGGGATGGAAGGAGGACTTTTAGCCTGTTTCTGGCCTAGGCAGGATGGAGCTGTACTTGCCTCTTCTTCTCTCTAGGTCACAGACATTATAAGCATCATTTCCCACAGTGACATGTTTCTGAACTCTTTTGGGGCTAGCCACAGGGCAGTCAAATGATCTAGAATTTTTCTGCCAATTTCATAATAGCAAACAATTTTCACAGTAATGAATAGAACAACTACATTAAACCATCCATGACGCAGTACAGTTACATGTGAAAATAACTAAGGCCTGTAAGTAAAACAAATCACAAATAGCAGCTCAAATAAAGGCAGCTGAAATTAAAATAGACTTTTATTGACAATTTTCCTCTGAAGTTTCAGGATTTAAATATTACTAGCTAACCGCTCTCCATGTTCCTAACCCCTAGTTTCACTGCAATCCACCCATGTATTTACATACATATGCCTATAGCCTGGCTAGCTAGCAAATTTATCTTTTTAGATTCACAGCTCATTCAGTTCTATATTATATATCAGATTCTGGTGAGGATTTCCTTCCAAGACATTTCTAACATAAGGAGGGATTTTTTTCAGGACCAAAGCAAGAAAGGAAAGATTTAACTCCCCACTCCACACAGCCAATGCTTTATTTAAAAAACTTGTGGTTAAAGACAAAGACAGATAGGTTTGCCAAGTTTTCAAAATTGTGACAGGGATGATCAAAATTCATAACTAGGGATGGGACAAATCCAGAATTTTCCGAATCCAGATCTGAATCCCTGGAAGGTTCTGGGAATCCATGAATCTCGTGAATCTTGAATCTTTCGAATCCTTTTTTAAGAAAGAGTTTAAAAAGCAAGGGAAAGAAGGATAATCTTGGGCAAGACACACTCTCTCAGCCTTAGCAAAAGCAAACATCCCTCTAAAGAAATCTGGCCAAGACAATTGTCATAGTTTTGCCTCAGGATCTCCCCAGATTGAAAATGACGTGAAGGCCCTTTCTACACAGACAGGAAAATGTGGATTAATCCCACATTTTCCTGCCTGTGTAAACAGGGCCACATACTACAGTAGAGATAATCCAGGTCAAAACTGGCTTTTTTTTTGCATAGTTCCTTCTGGCATCGCAGCATTTGTAGTTTGATGATGCACCAGTACACTTTGGCAGAGAAGGCTGTGACACCTTGTAAAACTCCAAACCCCAGAATTGTGTCTGAAAGAGGTTTGCAAGGGAGCTATGCAAAGGAATGTTTCAGCTGTCCTTAAAATCTCAAGTCTGTAGCTTCTAGTCCAGTACTGAACTTAAATATGAAATGAAATATGAAATAAATATGAAATATGAAATGTTCAATTTAACTATGTTAGAATACAAGCCCAGATGTAATTTCTGAAATTGTTAGCAAAGGCCATTATTACTCCAAGGGGAAACCTCACCTATTTACTATCTTCCCTTGTATGTATGGTCTCCCAGGTTTTCAGGCATCCCGGTCTCCAACAATCTATTTAGTTGGCAGATTGAAAGATTCAGTTTGCCTATTTTGGCACAGGGATTTGGATTTGGGAATCTCGAATCCTTACCCAGGATGCGAGGATTTGGTTGGCCCATCCCTATTCATAACATGAAGGGTTAACAGTCAGGAAGTAGCTCTTAACAAGTTTGTATTCTACCTAAATCCTGGGCCCAGTGCAGATGACACCAAATTGGGAGGGGTTGCTAATACGCCAGAGGACAGGATCAAAATTCAAAATGACCTGGACAGATTGGAGAGCTGGGCCAAGGCTAACAAAATGAAATTCAACAGAGAGAAGTGTAAGGTCCTACACTTAGGTAGAAAAAATGGAATACAGAAATATACGATGGGGGACACGTGGCTGGATGGCAGTACGTGTGAAAGGGATCTAGGAGTCTTAATAGACCAAAAGCTGAACATGAGTCAGCAGTGTGATGCGGCAGCCAAGAAAGCCAATGCAATTCTCGGCTGCATCAATAGGAGTATGGTGTCCAGATCGAGGGAGGTACTGGTATCACTGGTATCACTCTACTCTGCTTTGGTTAGACCTCATCTTGAATACCGTGTCCAGTTCTGGGCACCCCAATTCAAGAAGGACATGGTCAAGCTGGAGCAGGTCCAGAGAAGGGCAACCAAAATGGTGAAGGGCCTGGAAGCCAAGCCCTATGAGGATAGACTTAGGCCCTTTTCACATGTGGGGGGGGGGAACGGTGTACAGCGACCTCCCACGGAGGTCGTCTACACTGTATAGTGGACTGGCGTGGACTACTTTTAGTAGTTTCACACCAGAATCCACTCAGGAGCGGCTGGAACTAACCAGGCTGCGTGTTTTTTAAAAACCTCTTTTTAGAGGTTTTTAAAAAGCATGGAGCGCGCAGCCCCGTGCTGCTCCGTCGCCCGGCTCTAAAGTGGATCTGCAGGTGAGCGCAAGTGTGTGCCTGCAGATCTGCCAGGGGCGGGCTTCCGGCTGGCGAGCTTCTCTGGTTGGTGGAGAGCCTCCACCAACCGGAAGCTGCCATCTGCGACGCCGGAGGAGTGTGGAGCAGCGAGCTCGCGCTGCTCCACGCGGTGATGGACTTACCGGGCTGGTGGTAAGCTCGTTTTTGGGCATTTTCGCCCGTTTCCCCCCCCGACATGTGAAAAGGGCCTTAGAGAGCTGGGTATGTTCAGTCTGCAGAAGAGAAGGTTAAGAGGGGACATGATAGCTATGTTTAAATATTTGAAGGGATGCCATGTAGAGGAGGGAGAGGGCTTGTTTTCTGCCACTCCAGAGACCAGGACGAGGAGCAATGGATTCAAGCTGCAGGAAAGGAGATTCCACCTGAACCTCAGGAAGAACTTCCTGACAGTCAGGGCTGTCCGGCAGTGGAATAGGCTGCCTCGGAGTGTAGTGGAGTCTCCTTCCTTGGAGGTTTTTAAGCAGAGGCTGGATGGCCATCTGTCGGGAGTGCTTTGAGGGTGTTCCTGCATGGTAGGGGGTTGGACTGGATGGCCCGTGTGGTCTCTTCCACCTCTACATTTCTATGATTTCTATGATTTCTAAATACCAAAAGAATGCATTGATTTCAGTTAACTTGCTTATGTATTTCTCTGTAATACATAAGTTTACATAGTTTCAAGTCACATGTAATTTGGACTGACAAGGGAAAAAACCAGGCACACATAATGTATACACAGTACAGTTGGGCCTCCACATTTGCAGGTTTGACTTTCACAGATTTGATTATTTGCAAGTTTCTCCAACCCCTCCCCCCACTTCAAGTGATTTTTTTCTGGGGAACCTTTCCTCTCAATGGCTCCGATCAGGCTATCAGCCCCTTAAAAACCTGCCTCTGGCCTTCCTCCTTCTTCATCAGCAGCTGCCTGGCCAGCTAAGGATGGCTTGCATCTGAATTTCTCAGCACCTCAAATGCTGTCGCAATACCCTCACACACCCAAGGAAGGAGATGAGCGAGAGAGAAGAACTATAGGGCTGCCGTGCCCACCCGCTCCCCTTCCTTTGGTGGGTTTGGACCCTGGGTGTCCATTCTCCCCACCATGCCTTGGCCCCCTTCCCACAGGCAGACAGATAAACAGACACGCATTTTGATTCTTGCAATTTTTCACTTTTGTGGGGGCCCTGTGCCCCTAACCCTAGTGCATGTGGAGGGCTGACTGTATAGCGGTATGTATTGATCAGAAGAAGAAAAATATGAACACTACATTACCAGCAGAGGGAGCCCTGGTTCTATCAAAATTATCTTGCCCTTTAGAACAGAAAGGAACCCATTGCAGTAACCGGCGTTTTCTGCTGTGATGCAGTATGTCCTCCCAGATGAAGCTTTAATCTGTAGCATACATCTTTGCTGCTGTAAATTCATGCTCCATTATACCACCATATGCTTTGATTCTCCTTGAAAATGCCGCAGTCATCTTAGCATTTTGTTCCAGGATGGTAGCTCAGCATGCTTGTTGGCAGTTTGGTTTCTTACATGCTTTCAAGATTACATCTTAACAAGTTTGCCTGAAACAAGTTTATCGTCAACAAGCATATGAAGGATGTTGCTTTTAATGTCTCAAGAGGGTTGACACCAATATTAATGATGGGATAAATTTCTGGAAAAGAAGAAGGAGAAGAAGGAGGAGGGGAAGAAGAAGAAGAAGATAGGCAGAGCTGCTACATTAGACCAAGTTTCATTCTGTCTAGAGATTTATATAGGGCTGATCCTGTCCTTAAGTGAGAACTGGGATGTATGTATGGAGGAGGGCAAAATGAAGATCTTACCCTCCAAATAAGAATTTTGCCCTCCCCGTGAAATTTTCCTTTAGTTCCCAAATTTTTAGCATTGTGGAAAATGAGGCACTGAAAATTATTTCCATCTAGTACTCTTACAGTTGCTGGGTTCCCTTTGTTACGTTGCCTGCCTGTTTTCTTTGTGTAACTGAACTGTATTTCTAAATGCTTAATGAAATTTTAAGTTATTACTATGCTAGAAATTTGGGTAGGAAGGGAAATTTCACAGGGGAGAAGATTTTTGGGGAAGGGTGGCAATAGCCGTTAATTTGATCCATGTGGCTACACACTTGGAGTGGTGAAACAGCAGTCCGTGGGGCTCATGTGGCCCTGGGGAGGCCAGAGGGAAGACTCGAGACAATTCCTGTACCTTTCATGGTTTTGTAGAAGAGGGCTGTATTTCAGAGGCAGGAACTGGCAAAACCACTGCTGAGTATTCCTTGCCTAAGAAAACCCTATGAAATTCATGGGATTGTCATAAGTTAACGGGAGGCTCAAAGGCACATGCACACACAAGAAGGAATTTCAGGAGGTTCTGTTTGTTGCAACTGCTGAATTTCCCTCTTCAACTCAACCATTACATGTACAGAACCTTTTCCAGTTCCCACTCTGGCATCTCTGTGTGATCCCTAGTGCCTTTTTTTTGTGTGCCTCCCAGGGTTCTTCAAGGTTCCCCCAAAAACTCTATACCCAATTCTTTAAAAAGAAATGTTCTGGGCCAGCGTTTGCCTCCCACGAGCTGAAACGGAAACAAAAGTGCCGAATAGTTTAGTCCCTTTAATAACTGCCCCTCCAGGGAGTGTATGAAACTGGAAGTGACTTCCAGTTGTGATTTTTGGGTAATGCAGCTTAGTATTAGGGTGCAGGGGCAAGAATTGGTCTCCATCACCATTGCAGTTGCCCAACCTAACTTTGGGCAGAATGTGGCAGCCGGTTTTGAGTTCCAGTTAAAAAGCAACAAATGTTACAGTATTTGACTTACCGTATTTGCTGGTGTATAAGATGCACCCCATTTATATGCCGACAAATACTGTTTGCTGGTGTATAAGACACACTGGCGTATAAGACGCATCCCATTTTCAAACAGAATTTTTTGGGGAAAAAAGTGAGTCTTATACGCCAGCAAATACTGTATTATTGTATGAATGTATGTATCTTAGAGAAAGAGTGGTACATGTGGGAATTTTCTGTCCTAGGTGCCAAGATAATCTTGCTGGCTTTAGGTACAATGTACCTTTCAGTTGCAAGAGTAAGGCACTCCATGCAATCTTCAACTTCATGGAGAAAACTTTTTTGGGCCAGTTTTGGTTATCATGGTTTTACAAGGCTATGCATCTAATTCACCGGTAGGCCTCCTAACAGACCTGCTGCAGGGTACCTCAGCCTCAGGGGTGAATTGGAGTGAGGAGTCCCAGAAGCTGGCGGCAGAATTTTGGAGCATTACTTAGTAGTATACAACTCCGAGAACATACCCTCCAACTGTACCAATTGGGGAAGGACAGTCCCAGGTAATCTTCTGGTGTCCCACTTTTTCAGATGCTTCAAAATATCCCAGTTTCTCTCTCCTCCTCCCACTTCTGCCCTCTGTCCTCAGCTTACTTCGGATGCTGCAAAAGTAGTTTGAGCTCAGTTATTTCAGCAGGGGGAGAGGAGAGAAGGAAAGAGAATCGTTCCCTTTCATAGAATCACAGAGTTGGAAGAGACCACAGGGGCCATCCAGTCCAACTCCTTGCTATACAGGAACCCACCTCAACGCACTCCCGACAGATGGCCATCCAGCCTTTGTTTAAAAACCTCCAAAGAAGGAGATTCCACCACACCCCAAGGCAGCATATTCCACTGCTGGACAGCTCTAGCCTAAGGCGGAAGCAAACTGCTGCGGTCTCTCCTAGCTTATGGGGTTTTCCTATTAATTACTTTTGCCGACTTGACTACAGTTTGATGTTGCTTGCCTCACATGCCCAGGTTTTCATATGTGAAATGTTGGAAGGTATGCCTGAATCCTCCAGCCAGTAAGACCAGTGGCCTGACTGTGAGATCCTGGAAGCTGTAATCCAAACAGATCATTTGTAAGCGTTATGTAAGGGGATAATGCACACAAGTCAGTTCTCTATGCCTGAATACAGAGGCACAGGTTGTGCCCTGAATGGACATCTGGCTGCCTTCTCCCTGCACCTCAAAATCCCATGTAGACATGCCTTAGCAGGACAGATTCAGACAACTCAGAAGCATACAGCAGCCACTTAAAAGCTTGCCATATCCTTCCTGTAAATGCGTGAAAGCATCTGTGGTCTTAGACCTTCCAGCTAAACCCAGCATTGGCACATCTCAACAGATGCTTAAAAATGTGGGGAGGCGAGGAGGTGGCGGTACTAGACTTAATCGGGTGTGTGGAGGCGAGAGATCAACGCCTTGCCATATTATCATAGACACCATACAGTGCCTTTCCTAAGCGGGCTGTGATATTATGACTCCCAAGAGCTCTGAACCCAGTTCAAAGCATCTGTGATATATAGCAACCGGGATGTGCAGAATATAGGGTTTTTAAATGTGACCTTCAGATCGTTGACAGAACACTTTTGGCTGATTTGTGGTTAAATGTGTGCACTAGAATAGCTCTTGCTTGTAAACAGCCAGACAGAATTACAGATTTAGAGCAGTTGCTCGTCTTTGAATTAAAGCCAAGCTGCTTTATCCTATAGTTTAGCTCCTTCTCTGTCACTCTAGGAGCGTTCATCATGAGCAGCTTGTGTTTAATATCTTGGAAACACATGTGGGTCAGTGAGACATATGTACTGAGCGCTAGCACATCTATGGAAGCTGTCGAGGATCAAGGACTCAAGTTAGTTAGCTCTGTGCTTGGCATGTATATGGCTTTCTTTTTCTTTTTTGTTTGAAATTGTTCTGAGGGTTTCACATCAGCTTCCTCAGTCATCCTTAAAGCAGTCCTCTAAAAGGCAAGCTGGTATTATTGTTCCCACGCTACGGGCCGAGAGAAAGAAAGGGAGTGGCTTGCTTACACACGTGAAACCTGTAAGGCTGTGCTACCTTTTAGGAAATCCCTGGTGTGACTTTGCCTCTTCACTCTTAACGTCACATTGACAGCTAAGAAGCAAGTTTCACAATACAGATTTCCTGAAAGGTAGAGGCCAATGTGGTGTAGTGGTCTGAGCATTGGAGTACAACCCTGGAGACCAGGGTTTGAATCCCATTTGGCCATGGAAGCCCACTGGGTGATCTTGGGCAGATCACACACTCTCAGCCCCAGAAAACACTGTGACAGTTTTGCCTCTGGGTTGCCATTAGTCGGAAATAACTTGAAGGCACAACAACAACAAAGTCTTGTATGCTTCATACAGATGTGAGATTATCTTTATAATTATTAGTTTGGGGCCTTATAATTTACTAACTTTTTAATATGATCTAATATGTCTTTTTAAGATGACCTATACATGCAAACATAGTAGCTCCAATCCCGATAATTAATTACGCAGAAGTTAGACAAGTTAAGTTGTGATAAACTTTAAGCCTTGTTGCTTTCCATTAACTTGCCCTGTCTATAGTTCTATTAACTGTATCTGTGGGATAGCTTTCCAGTTAACTGTATAAGCATCTAACTCCAATGGGCCCCTCGTGTACTTCCAGAAGAAGCTGGAAACTCCCTCCACAAAAGACCGGTATTGGCTCGGCCTCAGTGGTTGGTATCGCGTGGCCTTACCCTGTAACATTTCGCAAATGAGAACTGGGACATGTGTGGTCAGGATCGCAACAGTTATGAGGAGGGGCACATAAGCTAAGAGAGACTGCAGCAATTTGCTTTTGGCCAAGTCTACGGGGAAGGGCAGGATTCCACCTCTTCTCTGCCCCCTGCTGAGTTGAGTGCACGTTACTTTTGCTCTGTGAATAATCTTGCAGTAACTGAAATCAGATGAGAACAAAGTGGGGAAGTGGGAGGAGGAGGAACTGGGGCATTTTAAAAGCATCTGAACGCGTGAGGTGACAGAGGATTAATCAGAAGTGTCCCTGCTAATTTGGGACAGTTGGAGAGTATGCCAGGCACTTGCTGAGGTCCACACTGCTGCAGAGGATCCCTTTCCAACCCCTGGAGCTTCCTGATCCTCACTGTTATCCTCCTTGCTGATTGGTTAGGTAGGCTGGCAGTTGCGTAGGAACAGGGGGGTGGGAAGGGTAGTTCACCCCAGGCGGTAATGTTTTTTGGGCACCCCAGCCTGTAGCCATGCCCCCGTGCACCCTGGCCACACCTCCACGCACAGCGACCATGCCTCTCGTGCTGTTGCCCTGCCCCTAGCCCCCCCCTCCACACACTCCAAGCTCTACCACTGTGGGCTGGAAATCTAAAATACTGGACCCTAGGCCAAGCCAAAAAGAGATAAAGCAGCGGTTTCTCTTGGCTTTGGCCTTTTGTGTGTTGCTCTTCATGGGGAAACTCCTGCCTGTGGGTCAAAGAGGGACTTCCCTTTCACCCTGGCCTCTATGCCGCAGTTAGATTGCAAGGAAGGCTTCCATTGGGGCCTAATTGCCACATGAAGGGGTAATTTGCAGGGAGAGTTCACAGTTAGGGGAGGAGAGGTTAATGTATAAATTATTGGCCGTTGTTTGTTGCATGACTTTATGGCTTGACATTGATGAGTTTACATGTTTATGTCTTTGGAACTGCTCAACAAGCATAGTCTAAATGTCTTGAAAGACCACCTGTTTACCTGTGACTCTGTGCATCATTCTTGTTGCACAACATCAGTACACAATACACAAAACTTCAGGTTTACTGTTGTTGTAAAGTGATGGGGCCCTGAGACTGGATGCTATAGTTCTTTTCAGGCCTCATGCTTGCCATGCCACATCCCTACCGAAACACTAGGTGGACAGATGCCTTCAGTTCAGAGGTACAAAAGGGCTTTTACTTCAGGCTCCTTCAGTGAGGAAAATGTATTGAGAGGTTGTGGTATTTGTTGCTGTCGTTCTTGGAGCTTTTACAATATCCAGTCATTTCTGTCACCCCTGATTATTTTCTGGCATTTCCATGCGTTTTATTCCCACCCTCAAAAATATTTACTTTCAATTGAGAAATATTGAAATAACATGTCCCTTCCCTTCCCTTCCCTTCCCTTCTTCGTTAATTCTCTTAGAGTTATTGTGCCATAGTACATCAATGAAATAGTATTTTTGCATAATTGTTTCTGTTGTGTGCCTTCAAGTAATTTCTGACTTGTGGTGATCCTCAAGCATATCTATCATGGGGTTTTCTTGGCAGAATTTGTTCAGAGTGGATTTGCTTTTGTTTTTCCCTGAGGCTGAGAGAGTGTGACTTACCCAAGGTCACTCAGTGGGTTTCCATGACCAAGCAGGAATTCAAACTGTGGTCTCCTAGTCTCCTAAACAAAAATTCTAACCACTACATCATGCTGGCTTTCGCTTTTGCATTACACTTCTATTTTTTTTAAATTAAAAATTCAAATTGAAGAAAAAATATCCTTCAAATGATAGAACCATCTCAGCAAACCATGCTCTGGTTTAAAACAACCTTTGAAGAGCCCTACTATAGATCCAAGAAATCAGCACAGATGGACACTCACAAGAATAGGGTAGCTGTGTTGGCCATGCAGCAAAAAAAATGCAACAAAATCCAAAATCATCAAAACAGCAATGCCTTTATTGGGCTAACTAAAGAGCACAAAATACATCATGCATGCTTTCAAAGCTGCACTGTTACAAATCTTAAACAAATTAACATCAAGAAAAGTGACACTATTAGAGTCACAGGTCTACATTTTGTCTCAGATGTTACTTCTGTTGTCACTTAATTTGGTCTGGAGGGATACCAATGCAGGCAGAGATCATGAGCCTTCTTGGCCAAGTGGGGACCAGGGTTAAAGGGCAGTAAAAGTCAGGTAATAAAATTTCAGCTCCATTAGCAGCAACAAAGTAACTTCACTTGAACCCCAGGCTGTATCTGTCCTGTGCAAGGCACTAATTCCAAGAGAATGGAATGAGCGGATGCACAAGTGCCAACAACCTGGAAAACCCAAGGAGCCATATCATGAGAACTCACGGTTCTTTAGATCCACCTGGAAGAGACCTTTGTTAGAGCTCCTCACATTCCGTCTCCAGAATACACTAAATATGCTTTCTCTTTGTTTTGTGGACTATGTGATAAAGAATGGTTTGCTTGTGGAGCAGTGCAAACGTTTCTAGCATTGTCTCTTTGTGTGTGCATCTTTGACCTCACCCTCTGAAGGCTGGCAGTGGGTCCCCTGGTGCAGTGTGAGCCTTGACAGCTGCCCTGTGATACCAACCACAGAGGCAGGGCCACTACTGGACTGCTGCGAAGGGACCCTCTAGCTTAACGGTTGCCGTGTTTTGAAAAGCAAAAAAGACACATTTACCAACTGACTACTACAAAACACCAATTGCTATGATGATTCTTACTTTAAATACCCCTGCTGTATAAGCTGTGATAATTGCTACTACAAGTATTCCTAATTTTCATTATATTTAAACAATTTTGCCTTCTCCTTCTGTCTTGCCTGTTTCTTTCAACAGCCGCCTCATCCTCTTCTGGAAACCTCCCTGTTCCATTTCCTGCGTGGCTGGAGGCTCCCTCAGCCACCTCCCTGAGCTAATTCCCTTCCAGATCTGTTTCCCTTCTCCTCCACATCCCAAAGTTTCGTTCATATTCTCTCTCCTCTCCCCCCCCCACAATCTGAACACTCTACCAGCATGGACTTTGTTCCTTCTCTTGCAGAAGTTCTCAGTGGAGTTGGTGAGATAGAAATGAGGAGGCAGCATTGGCAAGCAGGAGGCAAAGGAGCAGTGGACATTTCAAAAATCTTCAGACATTTTAAAAATCTACCTGGATAGAAATTTTAGCTCTGAGAGGACATATCTAGGAAAACGAAAACATACGGTAGCCCTACTCTGGCTCCCTCTGGCACTACATGGGAGTTAGATGGTGGTGTAGTTCTTGGATTATATCTCTAGCTGTTGTACCATGAACTGTCTGTGGATGTCTGCAGCAGGTTGTTTCATCTTTGTCTCTCATGATCTCAGTATCTCCATTTCCTTCTCCCAGACAGGATCAAATGAGCACAAACCTGCTGCACTCTCACCTTTGAGGAATTGTTCCTCGCCCAATCTTACCATCTTCAGACATTTTTTGTCCCAATGTATTATACTAGGTAGGACAAAAACTTACCCAACAGCAAAATGCACTAGATTTGATGGGGTTATTTTTGTCCCAGATGTTTTTTTTTCCTGTTAACCCCCTGCAAACTGTTGCATGGCAGCATGATTGACCCCAGGGGGCATTGTTTGAAACTTGAAATGACAGTGCCACAAAATGCCTTCCTTGTACGTCTTGTTCGGTATGATGTCTGCAACAAAATATGACTCTGGGTATTAAAATGTCATTTCTGCTTGAATGAAGGTTAAGGGAAGCCTTGAGAACCCTGTCATTCCATTTAAAACTGTGCGTTATATGGGAGTTACTAAGTAAGAGTTATTGATTACATTGGTGGTGGCAGTTTGTAAACTAAAGATATCTTACAGTCTAGCCTACCTTGCAGGACTGTGGTTCCTTATGTACTGTTTGCAATTTACAAAGACATCAAATAACTGTTAAAAAGTATGAACAACTGTGATGATTGTTCTGTATTTGCTTTGATTTCAGACTTCAAATACCACCTAACTGCTTTAGCAGTGATATTTTTGGGTTGCGTATAGGCTTCTATTATTCACCAGATTTAGATCCCTGCAACAATATCTGCTGTGTCATTCAGGCTGACATATATGCTAATACTCATCTACCATATAAAAGTACCTTCCCAAATTAGTACATACTCCAGTAGCTGGTTCTGTCACTGCATTCAGATACCTCTTTAAGCAAACATCTGCTTCAAGGGAAGGTTGACGCATATGTGAGTCTAATCGCAATGGCTGTGGGAGTCTGGCATTAAAGGTGTTTGTCAGGCATTAATATATCAATAAAAATTTAAAATAATAGTGCACAAGCAGAGATTGTTAAGCATATTTAGAAAAAAAAGGGGGGGATTCTGGCTTGTACCACATCAGACTGCAGATGGAACAACAAGACTGATTCCCCAATCTAATCTCTGAGTGCAGAGCATGGGGGCCCTAGTGTTTGGGTGTTGGGCTTAAATTTTCCCAGTGTCCAGATCCCTATCGCCCTTGGAATGGTCACTGCTGCCACTGAACTGTAAGATTTCATCCTCACAGCTCAGAAAGAAAAATGTAGGATATTTCTCCTGTAAGCTATTCCTATTCTGTGCATCCTGTTTTTTCCCTGAATGGGGGAAGGAACCCAGCCTTTGAGCTGAGCTGTAAAATAGAACAGGAATTCTCTCTGTGAAATTAAGTTCACTGACTTAAAAAATGTACCACATAGTCTCTCATCTCAGGACACATTCAGCATCACAACATTAAGAATAATATATCTGTTTAAAAGGAAAGAACGATGTGTTCTAAGGAGGTTCAAAGCTAATGGAAGAAATGCAAAGATGTCTTAATGTACAGAAAATAAGAATGCATACAGTTAGAAGGAAGTGCTCTAGCCCCAGCCAGCTACCTACCCTTAACTATTCATGCTTCGTTTCCATTATCAGTCTCTTTACAAAGCCTTGGCTGGTGATGGCAGGCATGAGAAGTCAGTCTCATAACTGTTACCTCTTTTCAGAAAGCCAGCTGGTCCAGTTTGGCAGAGACAATCCTGATTAGTCCTCTGTTGTTCCACTTTTTCAGATGCCTAAAGATGTCCCAGGTTCTCTCTTCTCCTTCTGTGCTAAGGGGTTTTGTTCTCATCTTATTTCAATTGCTGCAAACAGTTCAAAATGCAAAAGCAGTTTGCACTCAAAACTCAACAGGGGTAGAGGAGAGAGGGGTTGTCACAGACACTGGTTGTCCATGCAACAGAGTGCAGGGTCAGCAGGAGGCCATTCACAGAAATAGAGACCCTAACAGGAAGAGGCATCATCCAGAAACAATCCAAAGGTCCTGGAATCTAGGGGGCAACACGGTCAGACAGTCCAGGGTCAGAAAATCCAGACAGGCAATGAGTGGGGAACCCAGAGACCACAAGACAAGGGCCACAACACATAAGTTGTTTCTGGCACTGAGCTACTGCCCTGTGCCGTCCTTAAGAAGGCTGGAAAGAACTAGCTCTCATCCTTGCCTGATTAACTCCTGGTGCACTTGTTTCTACATGTCCTCCTTTGAGGCTGTTGTTCACCTGGGGAGGCCGAATCCTAGACCATGACGGGGGTGCACTCTTGCCCTTTCCAGTAGCCTCAGGCAAAAGCAAACTGCTGTAGCCGTTCATAGCTTGATGTTCTTCCCCACTAATAGTGTTTGCTATCTTGACCACACTCAAATGTTGATTGGCTACACCTGTCCCAGTTTTCCTCTGGGAAATGTTGGAAGGTATAATCCTGTGTGTTTCATCTCTTCTGATTAAATTTTGCCAGCTCCTTCCTGTATGAATCTTGCTAATTCCTCCCTGTTTCCCAGAATGCACAGGATCTATTTCTTCTCTAGGATTCATTCCTATGGACTTATTGTAATAACTAACTGGCAAGACTTTAATTTATGGATATTTATCATGTCCAAGTAAAGTATATTGTTTTCTTTTATTTCACTACAAAGACATATACTGAACACTGTCCCATATAAAAACTTTCCCTGCACGTAGCAAGCAAGCACATGAGGAAAAGAGGTGTATTGAATCTTTCTCCCTGATGTTCCAGCTTTCTGAAAGCAGGGAGGGTTTTTGTGTAGGTTATGGCACCATTCAGAACTATGATCTTCCCTCAAGTATGTGTCAGAAGCAATGCAAGTTAACACATTTTCTATCTCATTTTCCAAAATGACGTGCAGCAGAACGTAGTGGCAGTAGAGCCCTGTGGAAGACTGTCACTGTGAGTACTCCTCTACATTAAAAATATAACCCTACAAGCAGTAAATTTGTACAGGACAGAATATTCTACGGTAAAATGTGTCCCCCTGATGTGCTCTTCTGTTTTGGTTCTAAGTGGGAGGAAGCTTTCAAAACGGCACTCCATCTTCCTGCTGCTTGAAGTAGTAAATCATCACCTCAGGTTTCTGGCACTTGCTTCCCTTTGACATGTTATCCCCCAAAAATGTTATTTCACAGAATTTGATTGATTCAAAATATCCCCTAGCCTATATTATTATGATTTCTTTCTTGTTCTCTACAGTTTGATGAACCAGTTTGAATACTGGCCTAGGACTTTGGGAGACCAAGATACGAATCCCTACTCAGCCACTGAAACCTAGTGATGGCCTTTTGGAAGTCACTTTCTGTCAGCCCAAGAAGGTGACAATGACAATCTTCCTCTGAATAAATCTTGCCAAGAAAATCCTAGGATAGCGCCACCATAAACAGAAGTTGACTTGGAGGCCCATAATGACAAACACAGTTTGATTCTCAGAGTAGTTGCATATTACCGACAGAAAAGAAAAGAAGACAGATATTGAAATGCTGTTGGTTAGGGCCAACTAAAATAGACCCATTGAATCAATTGCTGAATGGTGAGTCAACATGTAGGTAAAACTAATTGATTCAGTGGGTCTACTGTAGTTAGGACTAAGCCAGAATTTCTCATAAGATCTACATAACCCTCCATTTGTCCCAATTTACAACATTTCAACTGTACCATGTTTCTCCAGAAACAAACAGACAAATAAATGTGTCACCCACAATGCATAGTTCTCCCGGTGTGCCTTTGCAGATGATTGAGGTGGAAAAGCAAGTGGGAGAGGGGAAAGAATGAGGAGATGAGACCGTGAGGCTGTTTGCAATTTGAGTGTGGAGTTTTGAACTGTAAGAAAAGGTGACTGAACTGGTTTTCTTTCAAGAGCCCAGTTGGGGGAGTGGGAAAAAGCAATTGGCATTGCTGGAAGAAAGGGTTTCCTTTCCCTATTTAGAAGGAGGGCTGTGAGGGAGAGGAAGAAACTTGAGTCTTTGGGGTTTTTGTGTGGCTGGAAGGGGTATCCTTTGTTTGCTTAGGTCAGGGGGTGAGCAACTGGAGTTCCTTTCTTCACTTGGCCCTGTTGGAGAGAGCAGCGTAGAAAATGTGCTGCCTCTTTTCCGGTTGTCCCCTCTGCACCTGCTGCAGCAGGAGATGTGCGGTCTATCTCTTTTTGTCTGTCTCTCTCCTGATGTACCTTCTCTAAATGGGAAGCCTGCTGAAGAAAGCACAGCAGAAGAATATAGTTGTTACCAGTTGTGCTCTGTCTGTGTGCTCCTCTGAAGAGAAATTGGCCATTTCCACACTAGACTGTTATAGTGCTATTATTCCACTTTCAACGTCCTATGGAATCCTGGGGTTTGCAGTTTAGGGAGGGGCCTCAAAAGCCTGCAAACCCCAGGATTCCACAGGACGTTGAAAGTGGAATAATAGCACTATAACAGTCTAGTGTGGAAATGGCCATTGTCATTAGTCCCCTTAAGATCAGCAGCTACTATCAATTCTGGTTTCTCCAGAGGGTATTTGCACGTTTCTCTGTCCTGGAAAAGGTAGGCTCTGATATTTTATGCTTTAAACCTTGTTAAAATTGGTAGCAGACTGAGTAAAATTACTAGCCTTGTGGCTGTTTCTGTTCCATCAGAATGCATCTGGCTGGTCTCCAATGATTGCCTATGGAACTGGCTTTCCCCCCTTACATAAGTTTCCGTTTGCATCACAAGTCCAGGAACACAACCCCTGTCTAAACTGATACCTACTGGTATAGAAGTAAATTGACAATTACTATAGTTTAAATAGAACTACAAAACATGTCACGTCATGGGGCGGGGCAGGTTGGGGGGGAAGTGTGACCAGGTGACCAGCATCCCTTCTGAGTTTGTTGCCCAGGTGCTAAATGCTGACTGAGAGCTTCAAGGTCTGTCTCGCTCTTCCTGTGATTTTTTACCTTGCACTGAACTTGGGCTAGCCATCCTTCCCAAAAGAGAATATGTTCAAATACAAGACTGTCTCTCATGAAAGAACCCACGTGGCTACCCTACTCAGGGCTTGGAAAAGTTACTGTTTTGGACCATAACTCTCAGAATCCCCCAGATGGCATGGCCAAAGCTAAAAATTGAACTTTGGCCAAAAGTCTACTTCTGGTTTTGAGGTGGAAAAAATGTTTTTGTTGAATGTTAAGCAGTGTAAATAACCTATTTAAAACATGAATCACCACTTCTGGAGGTTTCAGGAGACACAATTTCCTTGTTTCATTTTGACCAGAAAAAGGCAACCTGGAGATCTGGGAAGCAAAAACAGCTTTCGCGGGGGGGGGGGGGGGCTGGGCAGCCCCATGAACATACTTCGCTCAACCCTGTCCTACTCCAAGAGTCTCAAGAGTCTCTTGAATTCCCAGTCTTTTATTTTTACTTGTTATTATTGCTAGTTTTGTTTTTACCTCTTCCTATCGTGGATATGTCATAGTGTGACCCTAATGCATCAGTCAGCTAATGTGCAAATGCTTTTGACTTCAAACACACCAGAATGGGATTTTAATGGACTTCTCTTGTTATTTCTTTGAGAGCAGCTCTTCTGCCGAACAGAGGCACTTAGGTTAAAAACAGGAGAGCCACTGCACTTTTAAGAAGGAATTTGTTTGGCTTTTCTACCCCCATGGCCCATATTAACCCTGTTTACAGTAATTTTTCTTTTAACATTTGCCCCTTCTTTTCTAAAATAATTTTGATGGATGCAGAGATATCGTAGTGAACTGTTGCTATATTGGCTGGAACCCATCAATATTTGGCAGGTGTATTTAGCCCTCCCCTGCACCAGATAATACACAGTCAGCCTTCTACTTTGCAAGGGTTAGGGGCACAGGACTGTATGAAAGTGGAAAAAAGATTAATACCTTAAGCTTCCCAAACCATATTTAACAGACACAAAAAAGTACCTATCCTGATGGGATGGCTGGGCCTGGCAATGTGCTCACTCACTTGTGTGGGTCAGGGGGAGAAAGGGGGTGGGAGATGGGAGGGAGAAAGGGGACACCTATCCCATCCCCTTCTCACCCATGCAAGAGAGTGAATTCGTGTGCCCTTTTCCCATCCCCCCTGCATAGAATCATAGAGTTGGACAAGACCCCAAGGGCCAGCCAGTCCAATCCTCTGCCATGCAGGAACACACATCAAAGCATTTCCAACAGATGGGCATCCAGCCTCTGCTTAAAAACCTCCATCACACTCCGAGGCAGCATATTCGGTTACCCCATTGGCATACCCTATCCCGGGGAATATAAATTTGATATTAAATATGCCCACCATGCCAGAGAGGTTGCCCGAATGAGTACGTAGACAAAGAGGTCGAACGACCGAAAATAGGTCAGGCCAGGAAAATCCCCAGTCACGTTCCCCTAGGGGACCTCAGGCTAAACACCTCGACATGGACAAAAGGTTTTCAGCCAAGGAATAGCCAACTTGAGGGGATTATTGGGTTTTCCCCAGGTTGAGCAACTCTGACATTAGTAAACCCTGCACTGCATCTGCATAAGCCAATCATGCAAACTACCAAGTTGCTATTGTGCAGCATTTCTCCCTTTATTTTGGCCATTGTTCTTCCCGGGAGAGGGCTCGCCCTCAAGGTACATTCTGCCCTATAAGTAGTCCCAGTTTTTGAGGGTTTCTTCGGGGAACTCTCCACCATGCTAGCAGACCGGCACTCTGTTAGTTGAGTGATCCCCTCAGCCACCTCTCCTCGCTGACCTCCATTCTTCTCGCCACTTCCCAGACTGAAGACTTCAGGATAGGTGCAGTATCACCACCTTTACATCCTCTCCGCTGAATCTCCTATCAATTTTCACCTCTTTCCTTTCTCAGTAGCCCTTGTGTGTGTGAGTGAGTGAGTGCGTTGTTGCATGAGAACACATTTATTAATAAAATCCAGTTATTGGTATGTTTGTCTGGCTTTTCACTTGGTCTGATCCTGTAAAATTGGGTAAAAGATCCTGCTGGGTTACCCTGCCCCTCATTTGGCTACAGCCAGTGCTCTGCTAATTTCCCCAATCTTTGCATTTTTGGAGTGAATCAAGGTGTCCCCCAAGGGACCCCCAGAAGTCAGGGTAACAATTCCTCTGCCGGACAGCTCTGACCATCAGGAAGTCCTTCCTGATGTTCAGGTAGAATATCCTTTTCTGCAGCATGAATCCATTGCTCCTTGTCCTAGTCTCTGGAGCTGCGGAAAACAAGTCCGCCCACTCGTCAACATGACATCCCTTCAAATATGTAAACATGGCTATCATGTCCCCAATTAACTTTCTCTTCCTCAAACTAAACATACCCAGCTCCCTAAGATGCTCCTCATAGGGCATGGCTTCCAGACCCTTCATCGTTTTGGTCACCCTCCTCAGGGCACGCTCCAGCTTGTCAATATCCTTCTTGAAACAAGTTGCCCAGAACTGGACACAGTATTCCAGATGAGGTCTAACCAATGCAGAATAAAGTGATACCATGACCTCCCTTGATTTAGACACCATATTCCTATTGATGCAACCAAGAATCACATTGGCTTTCCTGGCTGCCACATCACACTGCTGACTCACGTACAGCTTGTGGTCTACCAAGACTCCTAGATCTCTTTCGCATGATTCTGTGAATGTGTGTGCCCTCCCTCTTTTCATCCTGTCCCCTTTTCTCCTTCTCACCCACATGAACAAATGACTGAGTGAATGTACGTCTTCCTCCTGTCCCATCCTCTTCCTTGTAGTAATCTGGGAATAATCACATCTGTGAATGGTTAACCTGCAAATGTGGAGGGCTGACTGTATGATGAAATAGGGTGGCTAGATCTCAAGGTCTGGTCCTTCTTTTTAGGGATGCTTCTTCAATCCTCCCCTCCAGCTTCTGAAGGGCCATGGGGAAGGGGATATCACAGAGAAATGGTGGGATCATGGGGGGTCATTGCAGAGGAAAGAAGAAAATACCAACTTCCACAATGACAGACAGAAAAAAAAGAAGAAAGAAAGAAAGACAGAAAGACAGAAAGAAGGAAAGAGACACGTATGGTAGACTCAGTATATATCAAAAACAGGATGCTGGCCACTGATTCTCCTGCTACTACATACCTGTGGACTGGGTAGCCATTCAAAAAGAGGTTGCCTCTAAATAGCGGGCTGTCCTTTCACATTCTTCCAAGTAACAGGCTGTCCCCTGTAAAGTGAGATAAAGAGTCAGTCTACTCCAGAGGTGAGTGAAATGCAGTCCTCCCTAAGTTGGTGGACTACAAATCCTGTCGGGATGTGATTCTTCTCTAATTTTGTTTTTGAAGGAAGTAATGAATAATTTTATCAATTTTCTTCCTGCTGCAAAAAAGTCTTTTAAAGCTGCACAGTTTTCAAAGCCTGTTTGTAATTCAGGATTTGCACTACAAAATTTGCCTGTAGTTGCTTTGTACAGTGAACAGCTTTTCTGCTCAGTTAACTACATTTTCTGTGTGGGAATTTCTATTTTATACAGAGAAAAAGGGTGTTTCCAACCTCTTAATACATGCACGCTCCAGGACTAGAGTTACCAGGTCCGAATTGTCCCAAATTCTGAGGTTTCTGGACCAAAATCTGAGACCAAAGCATGGTCTCTGGTGAAGCCATTAAGCTTTGTGCATTAAGTACAAGCCACAGTTGCTTAAATCCTGTAATTAAAACTGGGGTGGGGGAAATGTATTTTTCTGTTTAGAAATGAGAGAGAAATCTTAACTAAAGAAGCTGTCCCCAAACCAAGGTGAAACAAGGGGATTATTCTTCACATCCCAGTGAGGTAGATGGGATGAAGAACATTTAATCTCACCTCCTTGCTTCTAGCCAGAAGTTGGATGCACCGCAGAACAGGGGATGGACCATGGCACTACAAATGCTGAGAGGAAAAGAAGGAGTGAGTAAATATACTTAGTAAATACATAGACTCACTGGAGAGTTTTTGCAAATTGGAGCAACAACTCAATTAAGCCTTGCAGGCTGTAGCAAGCTGGTGCTGTAATAGGTGGAGATTGGCACACAGCTCTTTCCCCTTGTCTGGAACTGACCCACCAAAGCTCAAGAATTTGCATCCTTTGTTTGGAGATGACAAAAACTCAGGGCCCAGACCAGCAGTCTGGCAATACTGGCAGGAAGGTGTGTTTAGGGAATGTGGCTCTCACAACGGAGGTCTTTTTGTTTCTGCTCATGCTTACTTTTCATCAATAAAGCAAGTGTTCCCTAATGCCCATCAGTGTCCAGTTATACAATAAAGTTGCTGCTGCTTCTCAAGGAAATGGGAATTTGTGATTCCACAGAAAATAAGCTTCTTTCCAAATCTAAATGTGACAATTCATGGCTGGAATCCTGTTGTTGACGTATGCAAGCATAAGCTCCTGTTTTTGTGCTCTTTAAGTTGCTGCACAGAGAGGCATTTGGTAACTACAACTGTGTCATGTCTGGAGTGGCCACATACTTTCTACCTATTTGATAGTTGGAAATTGTCAAGAAAGACAGACATCTGATCTATGCTTTCAATATCCTATGTTCAAAAGACCACATCCAGTATCAATTTGTCCTGGATTGCACTGCAGGGGAATGCCGTTTTTGACTGTAAGGAAATATGACAGAACCTATGGCAAAGCTTCATGAGCTGTGAGCTGTAAATTGCATGGAAATTTCAAATGATTTTCCCAGACAGAGCCATGTAGTGGAGATTCTTTTAAATACAACAACAAGAAGAAATATGTAATATCCCAAGGTTAAAGCAAGAGTTTTTGGTTGTCCTGCCCTCTGAAAGTATTCATGATTTGGGGACAAAAGACCAAGAATCAAAAACTGATGGAAGGAACAACATGCCATAAGCCCCCATTGTTAAGAGATATAATCCTATGAGCTGCAATGCATCCTATATATTGCCCTAAAACCACTGACAGCCTCTTCTCATCCTTGATCCTGTAGCAAAACTCTGTAGAAGTGTCCTCTACTGTATATTCTTGTTAGAGGCAAGTGTTGCTCTTGATCAAAGGAGAAGTAAGTAATGCTTGATAACATATCATGCCAACTTACCAGGAGCTATCTGACTCAACTGCAGGATGTACTACACGGCCATAACAGGTAAGCAGCATCCTTCCTTTGACATGCCAGCTCATACAATTGTTTAGATATGCGTAAAAAATTTCCCTTTTGTGTTCCATGGTAATTTACATATGAGCAAAAAATTATTGCAATTTTTTAAAAGAAACAAATGCTGTGTCAGGGAAAGGATGTGATGAATGGTTAATTAACAGCTGTCTTAATATTATCAATTGCTAAGTCACTCATGAAGAACAAAGATTCAATGATTTGGGGGACCTATATTAATCTTTCGTGACACTGCCTTGCGGCTTTGTCACAGCAAGCATCTGGCAATCTTCGTGGGAGGGAGAAGGAAGAATGGGGAAAGCTGCGTTGGTTGAGGGCTGGAGCAAAGGCACACATATTCAGGGCAAAGGCGGATATAGCCTGTTAAGTGCAGCAGAGGTGGCGCAGATGTTCCTGAATGGGCATTCATTCTGGAGGAGAAAGCAGCTTATACAGTGTGTTGAGGAAAAGCCAGGCATGGTGAATGTGACTCTCCTTGTATTTACTCTGTAGTTGCTAACCTTTACCTTATTTCCTTTTTCTCACCAGGATATTCACAGAAAGGATTTGTTTCGCCTCCATCCTATGGAATTCTGTCATTGATATTTTGATGAGCTACCTAGAGTTCTCTGCAAGAGAGTTCTAGTTCTGTGGTAGAAATTTGCTACAGCTCCCTAGCAGAGAACTATAAGTACTTCACCAAATAACAAATTCCAGGATTCTGTAGTATGAGGCCATGACCATTAAATTAGAGTCAGAGTGCTGTAACTGTGTAGTATATATGCACTTTTTTTGACAAAAGTCAAAAAACAAAGTTGGAGAGAGAAGTCTGAATCATGAACAGCAGCAGTGGAGTTTTTGTTTCTGAACTTGTGCTCTGAAATATTGATCAGAATAAGTCCTAATGGAAACCAATGCAATTAGTATAAGATGGGTGATATATGGTCTCTAAAGCACATGCTAGATCACAACCTGGCCCCTTCATTTCTCACTAACCAGCTTTTGAACACTTTCCAAGGCAGCCTCATATACAGCACATTACTGTAGTCAAATTGGAGAGTAAATAAGGCATGAACCACAGTGTCCAAATCTGCCTTCCTTAGCAAGGGTTACGCATGGCACATCTGCTGAAATTGGGACGGTTTTTCCTGGACACAGCAGCCAACAATATTTGCAGGAGCAATGCTGAGTCCAAGAACACTCTTCATCTTTCAGAGTGTAACCCCAACCAGAACAGCTTGTAGTCACAGTCCTGGGTAGGCTTTGTCTGGCTTATGAATAAATTCTGGAAGGCGCATGTAATAAATCAGCAGAAAAAAGGAGACTAGGCTCCATGTGCTTACGGATGGCAAAGTTTATTCTTTAAAAAGCCCAACATGTTTTGGTCTGTTTATAAATTAATTGGCCTTAAAGAATAAACTTGGACCATTCATAAGGCACCTAAAGTTTAGTCTCCTTTTTTTTCTCCTGATTTGTCTGGATTATGCCTCAATTTTTTTGCCCTCATTCAGTTCCTGCCTGCATCCAGACAACAATTCAGGACTTCCACAGGCTCCTTAGCACTAGTAAAAAAAAGAGCTAGAGATCATCTGCATAATGGTGAAATCAAGCCTCACAAATATCACCTCTCAAAGGGGTTTCATGTTAAAAAGCAGAACCCCACAGGCTAAAAGCTGTGAGGCTGAACAGCAGTTCCTCGGCACCATCTTCTGGATACACTCAGCTGAAAAAAGGCTGAAACCAATGTGAAACAGTGTCCTCAAATACCGTATCTCCCAAAAGTAACATGATCAGTGGTGCTGAATATCACTAAAATGTCCAGCAGAATCAACAGGATCAGACTGTCCATAACGTGACCTGAGTCATCCACCAAGGTAACCATGTCTGTTTCTGTCCAGTGTTTGACACTGTGTGAGCCCAGATTGGAAAGGCTCCAAGAAATCAGTTTCATCTTGGAAAATTTGTTTTGCCTTCTAGGAAGCAGAGGGAATGCTGTTGTGGGTTGTGGTGAGAAGCTCTGGTGAAACTAGAACATGGATTCAAGTCACAAGAAGAGAGATTCTATCTAATCCTTAGGCAGAGCTTTCTTACTGTAAGACCTGTTTGACAGTAGAATAGATTATTGCCTCAGAGGGAGGTGGTCTCTCCATCTTTGGAGGTCTTTAAACAGAGATTTGGATAGATAGCTTTTAGGAGTGCATTAGTTGTATCTTCCTGCATGGCAGGGGGTGGACTAGATAGCTGGGCCTTGAAGTCACTTCCAGCTCTAATACTGTATTCTGTGACTCTGTGATAATAGATAGAAAAAGCAACTTGCCTTTCATCTGCAGGTACTGTAGACAAAAGTGATAGCAACTTGCCTACTAATGTTGACTATCCTCTCTTAAAAACAGTTCTGGGATGGCTGATGCATCCCAGAACTGTTGCAGATGAAAATCTGAGAGTAATCCCTCTGTGACCATGAGTTGAGTGGGAACAAAGGCAGAGTAAAACTGAGGCAATAGTTCATTTGAAATTAGAAAGCTCCCTCTCCCCAAGAGTTTGCTTCTGTCCAGTGTGATGCCCCAGGCCACTTTGTCTTAAAGTCTACCCCAAATCCATCTTTTCCTCAGTGCTCTTCTCCTTCCCTCCTTCTTTCACTGCTTCTCCTGCTCTCCTTTCCTCTTTAAATAGCCTGCAGATGACAGCACACCACTAGCTCAACATAGCAAAGACTTGGAACAATTACTGAAGAAAGTCAAGGAAGAAAGTGAAAAGGCAGGTTTGCAGTTGAACAATAAGAAAACAAAAATGACCACAAACAATTTATGTTACTTAAGAGTAGACAATGCAGACATTAAAATAGTTAAAGATTTTCCATAGCTTGGTTCAGTTGTTAATCAGAATGGAAACTGCAGTCAAAAAAATCAGGAGAAGACAAGGACTTGGAAGGGTATCTCTGAAGGAACTAGACAAGATCCTAAGTGTGAAGATATATCATTGGATACTAATGATAGGATGGTCTGTGCCATTGCATTTCCAATTTGTGTGTATGTCTGTGAAAGCTGGACAGTGAAGAAAGCCAATGGGGGAAATAAATCGATTCATTTGAAATACAGTGCTGGAGAAGAGATCCATGGATACTGTGGATTTATAGAAAAAAAAATCAACGAGTCACAGAGCAAACAAAGTCAGAGGCACACTCTGGACTTTAAGATGTATGATTTCAATAAACTTAAGGAAATACTGAGTGAGAGGGCACATTTGAAAAAATGGAAAAAGGGACGAAATACCAAGGAAGAGTCCAAACAAGTAGCTAGAATTTGCAGAAAGATCTGGAAGGCCAGAACTCAGAAGAAGCTTACAAGGTAGCTTCCTACATTCCACTAGATCTCCTTGGGAATGTAGTTGTCTATTGCATCAGTAAGGCCACGAGGAGAGCCAGGTATTATGTCTGAATTACAAAACTAGCTCAAGACATGAAGCAAAGAACAAAATGGCACCTCCTCCCATTTCACAAAGAAACTTTGTGAATGCTACTTTGGCACACGTCTCCTGTAATGCAAAGGAATGCATTAGGGGCTGCTATTTCTGCCCCTTTTGCACCACTCAGCATTTGTTGCCTGAGGTGACCACATCTTTCTGCATAAGGGTTGGTCCTGCCGAATGGTTGTAAATATATAGAAAAGCTTAATACCAGTTACACATGACTGGCTTGCCTATGTGGTAAACACATAAGACTGCACAACATGGCCATCCATTCTTTGAATTTTATGGAAAGCCTATTTGTATTAAAATTTCCCTTCATTGTTGTTGTCTGCATCTAGGATGATGTCCTGGTTCCGTCCCAGGTTTTGTAATTTGGTGAGGGACTTAGAATTCTCTACTCCAGTCCCTTGAATAGCAGCGTTAGAAGAGCTCTCTGGCAGTGAATTCTAAGTACCTCACAAGGCTACAAATCCTAGGGTTCTATAGGATGAAACCAGGACAGTTAAAATGATTTCAAAATGCTATAATTGTGTAATGTGGGTACATTTGATGTGCACATCAATGGCTGTCATTGTTGACCAGCAGACATAGCTACAGTGATGAAGTTCTGTGGTCATAGCTACCTTTGCTGAGGTTACCTCTCCCTGAAACTTACCTCCTAAGCCAGGCAGCAGTTCAGCTGAAGGGTTTTCAGGGTGCTGCAGACTGGGGCACTGGGAAATGATGACTGCAGTGCTCTCCCAGTCATGGGGCACGTTGAGACAGGAGAAAACTTTCAACACGTCCTGCAACTAGGAGATTGCTGTAGTCATCATTTCCCAGTGCCCTGATGTGCGGCATTTTGGAAGTCCTTCAGCTGGGGTGCTGCTTGGCTTAAGAGGCAGGTTTTTGGGATTACATTCAGCCATTAATAAAATAAAAGTGAATAATAATAAAATAAAAGTGTAAAATAAATAAAAGTGAATCCCCAAAGTCATGAGGTTGGAAGTCCAGGCTCACAATCTCATAAATATTGAGGAGGATGCCAGCCAATACAAATAACAATGAAACAACATCAGTGGGCGTCATCCAAAGTTACACAAGGAGTTGCCCTTTCTCACCATGGCAGCTCTGTCTGCACCTACAAAGCTGCACTTATGGGTGGAGGGACTTTCATGAAAAGCTTGGGACGCTTCTGCAAGGCTACAAAAAATAAATAATTCGTAAAAATTCACACAAGGGAGCTCCAAGGTTATTTAATATGAAAATGCTCCAAAGCAACCTATTACAGCGGGCCTGCAGTATGCACTAGTGTTTGATTCCAGAACCTCCGTGGATATCCAAATTTGTGGAAGCTCAAGTCCAATTATGTACAATGGTGTAGTAAAATGACACAAAGTTTGCTTTTTTTTTTTTGGTATATGTTCAAGCTGTGGTTGGCTGAATCTGTGAATAGAGAATCCATGGATACAGAGGGCTGACTGCATGTTGATGAAAAATTTCAATCTACATTTTCAGATACGAAATGTGAACGTGTATTTTTTTCTTCTTTTGGAACATTTGGTCATTTGCTCTAAGAAGGCATCACACCTACCTTTTCAGTCTAGTTTAGCGGCCTTTAGTAGACTCCCACCTACAATGATGTTGTTTCCTTCCGTCTTAATATTTACCCAAATTTTCTCAACCTGTTTTCCATGGTTTAAGTCATGGATCTCCTTACAGGTATACACATCCTTGACATATGATGCTATTCCTTCTCATCACTCACTTTCTATTTCAATTTTGGCCGATTTTCAACCAATTTCTGGGATTCTGGCAGGTTCTTAAGGTTCTGGACAGCTTGGCAAGTTTGAGGAAAGCAAATCATTTGAATTGTTTTGAGAGAGAAAAAAAAATTCTAGGGAGCCTGATTGTTTTGGTGGGGTGTTGCAGCTAACCAAGAGAGCAGGGGCAAAAATTGCCCACCCCAGTGTAAAAGATTATAGACTGCAAATATTTCAGACGCTACCAGAAAATGTGAGAAGGCCAAGGACTTTCTAAAAATAAGTAGCTAGCTAAAGTTCAGCATCTCAACTTAAGAGTGACTTTGATGAAGGGGGAAATGGGGAGGGGGGGGAGAGACTGAAAGCCTACAGAGGATTTTTGTCTGGTGTGTCCCCCTTCTAGAAGATGTACTTTGATGTTATGTAACAATTTCTTTCTTCTTTGGCAGTCAAGGAATCAGAGGGAGCCGGATCTACGTTAGAAGCAGAGAACACTATTAAAGGAACACTTCAGTAATATTTTATATAAAATTCTGTTTGTGATTTATTAATAGCCACACTTGACAGAGTCATGTTTATGATTTAGACAGCAAGTGTGTAGACCAGACTTAAAATTAAACAACAACAACAAAAATTCCAAACAAAACAAAAGCCAGGATTTAAATCTGAAAAAGAAAAAACAGAATGACGGGATTTTAATGGGTACAACAAAGAAACGAAAAGACTTCAAGTCAAAACAATAAAGGCTAACAAGCCTATATTCAGAATTAGTTTGCTTTAAGGAAAGTAGACTCAGGAACAAACAGCTTATGAAAGCATTTGAGAACTTCTCTGATCTGAAATGAAAACAAAAGAGAAAACTTACAATCCAAAAACCCTTCCAATTGTTTCTAAGAAAAACAGCAGGGCAAAGGAAGACGAAAGCAGTTTGAATGTATAAGACAAATGAAAAATCATTTATTCATTTTGATAATGTGTGCCCATCTTCTGATAAATGATCTTGAAAGCAGCACATGGAATACTTTTCAGTTGTAACACCTCCCCCAGCCCAATAGGCCTTGTTCTTCTGTCTTTGTGCATATCAGTCCACTCCTTCATATGCACTGATGGAGTGATATTAAAATGACAGGTGTTTATGTACAGTTACACAGCTGTGCGAGTGAGATAGAGCATAATACGGAAATATGCAAACTGTGGCCCTAGCCGTAAGTCTTCAAAAAGTTGTATAAGATGACATGGGTCTTTCAAATAGCAGGTATGTTAATATTGACGTATGAAAGCAATAAATCTGCTTAGCAAAAGTTAGTTTCCTTGTAGTCATAATCTCTGATGAGATTTTTTTGTTATATTCCAAGTTGTGAGGACTTGTGTATAACTTTTTGTATAGTATTCCAAGAAACCACTATCTCTTTAGATGATGTCTCCATGAAATGCATATTTCCATTGGGCATATGCACACAAACTTCAGGGCAGACCCTACCATTAGACAAGTATAGGAGCATAGCATATAACAATTGCTGAAACTAACATTCTACAATACACACTTGGTTGTATAGTGATACACACTTTTATGCATGCACAATTCCCAAGTCTCCAAGATTCTCCAAGTCTTCCCCTTTCCCAAAATCCCAGCAGTTCCCATGGGACCTTGCTTGTTCCCCTACTTTGATCTTGCCAATTCCCCAAACTTTCTCTTATCAGCATCCAAGTTGTTTCCTAATGCATCACTGATGTTTTCTCTATCTCAATCTTTTGTGTATCCATCTAAACACTGACCAGGCACCTTAGAGTCGGTCTCTCTCAACCTACCCTCTTTGATCCGTCCCCCCCCAGGATGAGATGCAATGACACTTTCCTCTGATGTACAGCACATGATTACACGTGGTCCATTGCTATCGTGTGTAAGTAAACAGAGCAATGTTTTCACAGCATGGCTGAACACACACTTACAACAATCACTCAGATTTCATCTGAGGTTTAATATATATCATATGGTGGCCTGTAATACATGATAGCAATCCAAGCCTTTTGCTACACCAACATAACTCATTACAACAATATTTTATACCAGCATACAGTATTGGGAGGGGGAACATAGCATAATCAACAGGCATTCATTATCCTGGATGAGTCACATTATTAATCATGACATGGACCACAGCCAATATGACATGGATATTGTGAGGCGAGGAGCAAGAGTGAGGAGTTGTAGGAGAGGGCTGTATCTTGTATCTTCTGTTCGAGCCTCTACCCTCCAGCTCAGCTAGGGGAGTAGCAGTTTGCTACCCTCTGCAAGGTTTCATTGATTAGTTGCTGCGACTGGCAAAGACTCTCCAGTCCTTGCAGTACCAGGTCTCACCTTCCACTGTGCTCTCTGTCCATCTTCTGACTAGAATCAAATAGGCCAGCTTAAATGTTCCTTATCCCATTTCCTTAAGTAGGTGAGAACAAATAGTCCTCTTATTTCACCATGAGCTGGGAAAATCCTTTTCAGTTAAGATTTCTGACTTAATTTCCAAAAATGGAAATAGGGCGCGTGTGCGTGTGTGTGCGTGTGTGTGTGCGCGTGCATGTTTGAGTGACAAGAACCAACTCTGGTTGGTTCTTAAAGCATAATGCTTAATGACATCACCAGGAAGGAACCCTGCATCGCAGAATTTGGCCTAGAGGTTTAGGGGCTGGGATTATCCTGAACTAGCAACTCTAGTCTTGGGGAGACTCTATGCACAGTTAATGGTAGCCAGAGGTACAATTAAAAATCCTCATAATTTGCTCACTGGTGGTTCTCAGAAATGTAATACAGTGGCCCCTCTACTTTTATGAGGGTTTGGGTGGAGAACCCCTGTGAAAGTGGAAAAACCACAAATAACTCCACCCCCACTATCCTACTATTTTGTGTGCTGGGGCCAGAAGCAAGGAAATGGGTGGGGGAGATCCAGAGGGGAGAAAGAAGGTACACATGTGCCCTCTCCCGATTTCCTTGCCTTTTGTCCAGGTGCTTACATTCCTTCTCTGTACCTGGCAAAACGTAAGGACATGGGAGGAAGAGAATGGTGGTGGCAGGGGAGACATGTGCATCTTGCAAATAATCAAATTTGCAAAGGTCAAACCCATAAATGTGGAGGGAGGACCGTAATGGCAATCACAAAGGAAAGCTTTTAATAGAGGAGGTACAGGTATGTTTACTTAGATGCAAGGCCAACAGTATTCAATATAGCTTATTTTGATTATGGGAAACAGCACTACAGACATATATGTTCAAGAACAGTCAGCTATTATGCATCTTCGTCATACATCTGATGCAAGTGAGTTGCAGTCCACAAAGGCCAAATAAAACCTTTTTCTCTTTGTTGGTTTTGCTGTTAGTTACTGACACAACCTATCCCCTCCCACTCCCCTAGAAAAATCAGATATTAAAATATTCTGGAAGATGGATCAGCATCTAACTTTAAGAAATATATCACGTAATCATCCTAGGATCATCACCTATGGTTGCTATATTCCACTTCCTCATACTCTCATTACACAAATTCAGCACACTAATCATTGCATTTTTTTTCTTCCACTGTATTTCAGCCTTTCATACCATTTTTAACAGTTAGAATGAATATGAGGGAACCAGTACAAGTTAAGGTGCTGGGACAAGGAGACCCAAGTTCACACCTTTGCTTCATCATAGAACTTACCCTATGACTTTGGTCCATCACTACCTCTCAGTAAAGCTCTCTTATAGGGTTGTGGGAGTTACTAGAGAGAGGGCCCATGTAAAGTGTACATGTAGATTCCTGGCACATTACAGATAAAGGAATGGGGGCTTTCTATGGTATTTTCATGGATTTGTAGCCTTTTGCCATAAGTGAAAAACCGATGGCAAAAAATAATGATCCGATGAGAATACCACTGGAACTACCTGTGGAAGAAAAAATGTTAATATTACCTTTCGTCCTCCCTTTCTTCCTTCCCACGCCTTCCCTCACTACATTCTTCCTTCTCTCCTAGTCCCTCTTTCGTCTCTTCTTGTGTCCTCAGAATGTGCACCGTCCCTGCTTCTCGCCCTTCCTCTCCCACCAACTCCTCCCTTCCCTTACCCTCAGACCCTCATAATGCGTTCCTTTGTCTTCCCCTTGTTTCTTGCCCTCCCCCATTTACACTGTGTACCTTTCCTTCCCTCCTACTCCCTTCGGCACCTCGGCTTGCTCCCTTGAAATGCATCGCGCCCTTGCTGCTTACTCTCACCTGCTTGCCTCTCTCTTTTTCTGTCTTACCTCAGGCCTGAAAGGCAGGGGTGGACTTGTTGCTTGCAGGACAATTTGAGCTCTAGTGGAAGCACCACTGTTGCACCAAGATTACCCTCATCCTTGAACCACTGCTGTTACCACAGACATGATACGTCTGCATTCAACTGCTGGAACGGTGCTCCTGTGGCGTTCCCAAATGCACGTGTGTAATACAAGAATAACTTATGAAACAGAAGTTCAACACACAGCTAAAGATTTCTTAGCATACACAAGCATATAGTTGAGAATTTCAATACCTGGTTGTTATTTTTACTTATTTAACTTATCCAAATCCTAATGGAGTAAAGCATGTTGCTAACTCATCAATATCTTCTCATAATTCTACCTGAACCTAGCTCATTGTCCCAAATTACCCCAAACGCAAACTCCTTCCCTTCCCTGTCTCTCACTCCATTTTCAATGTTCCTGCTCTGATTAACATATTGTTTTAATGTGCAAACCACTTTATGTCCTATAGGAGAGAAAAGTAAGATATAAGCAAATAAATAAATAGCCAGCGTGATGTAGTGGTTTGAGCATTGGACTGCGACGATAGAGACCGGGATTCAATTCCCTGCCTGGCCATGGAAGCCCATTGGGTGACCTTGGGTGCATCACACACTCTCAGCCCCCAGAAAACCCCGTGATAGGTTTGTCTCAGGGTTGCCGTAAGTCAGAAATGACTTGAAAGTAAACAACAACAATTCCCAGCCCTGAGTCTAATGCACACGTCTCATTTACTGATATCTGTGACTGACAGTCATGCACACCAGCCTTTTAAAAGCCCCGTTTAAACACTCAACCAGTCACCAGTTACCCTGCATTCCATGCTCTCACACACCGCCAACAGATCACTAACCTTATTCTGTATGCTATAAGTCACGAATAGGCAACAGGCCTAGATAAAACTCAGCCAACCAGGTGATAATGGAACCTATATTGACCGCATTTGCCTCTTAGTTTTGGCTCCAAGCTAAAAGCCTCCCATTCTTTTAATCCCACCAAGGCTTTCTAGCACTGGGTCTGTTTCTTAAAAAGACAGTACACAATAGCTGTCAAGCAGCAGTGCATCTAAGTAGTAGTATTCTTGTTGTTGCTGCTGCTGCTGTTATATACCTTCAAATCATCTCCGACTTATGGTGATCCTAAGGTAAACCCATCGTGGGGTTTTCTCGGCAAGAGCTGTTCAGAGGAGGTTTGCCGTTGTCTTCTTCTGAGGCTGTGCGACTTGCCCAAGCTCACCCAGTGGGTTTCCATGGCTGAGCGAGGATTTGAACCTTGTTTTCCAGAGTCCTAGTCCAACCCTTAGGCCACTAAACTACACTGGGTCTCAGTGACAGTCTTCTGCCAAAGAAGAATTATTATGAAACAATTCAAAACTACTCTTTTTTTTAAAAAAAACAGGAACAGGGGTGTCTTTCAAGACGGCACTAGGTGTCATTTCATGCTCATGGGTTGCAAGCAAATGAAGCAGTAGCAAGAAATCCCGTCCTTTTTTTGCCACTCCTCTTCACAACCCCTCCTTGCCAAGCAATGTAAAATTGTCTCTGTGGAGAATCAGAAAGCTAAAAGGAATGCCAATTTTTCAATGGGTAATTTGGTTTTTGAGCTGTAAGGACAGTATTTACCTCCAGGTGACAGTGCGAGAGACAAATCAGGGATTGTGAGCGAGGCAGGGTCATGAAGAAAACAGTATATTTCAGAGGAGCAGTCTTCCAATTTGATTCTAGATTTCCCTTGGAAAAAATGGGGGTTGTTGTTCTATACTGTAAAGAAGAATATGCCTCTTAAAAAAATTATCAGTTCATTCAGGGCTACTATTCATTAATTCACATCAAAATGAAGGATTTTGGCTCCTTGCTTCTCATTCTGATCATCTAGAATATGCTGCCACAGAGTTGTCCTCCCACTAGACAGAGCTTGGAAAAGTTACTAATTTGGATTACAACTGCCAGAACCCCCCAGTCAGCATGAGAATTTCAGCCAAAAGAGTAACTTTTCTAAGCTCTGCCATTAAGCTGAGTTAGGTGATTTCCTCAGATAGTAGGTCCAGGGGGTGTAAAGGTAGTCCCCATCTGATGCTCCTGAACTCCCTTGCTGTTTTTCTCTATCGGTGAACAGAACTATGAATGTTGCACGAACTAGGCTCTTTAAACTAATCTGATGTTTCAGGTTTGGTAGAGGATATTATGCCACTGTCCTTTTTAAAATAAAATTCAATTGCAGGACATGTTGGCAGGCCATTTTGTCATTCACCTTAGGCAGCAAAATGTCATGAGTTTGCCTTTGAGCTCAGAAAAGTTATCATTTTGGACCACAACTCCCATAAATTATGGGAGCTGTATGCTCCAAAAAAGGCAAATTTTGCAAGCTGTTTTCTGCCTTGCTGCCAGAAAATAGCTGTTTACACACTACCTCTGAAAAAAAAAACCTCATTACTTCCCTGCTCCCATCTCCAGTAATTGAAGTCTCTTATACCTTCTTATGCTGTTTTCTGTAGCTACATGTTTCAGGTTCCCCCAGGACTGCCCTTGGACTTTTTAAAATGCACATTTAAGCAACAAAATACTTGCATAGTAAGAAGGTCTGAAACAGATAAGACGAAAACACCACTGTACGCCTCACTTAGCCAATATAGATATTTCAATTAAATATTCAACAGCCTTTTCTGCTGCTCCTACTGGTACTGTTTACTTATGCTAAGGGCTGGCCCAATATATCTCTTTGGCCAGGATGAAAAGTAAGACATCTTACACCCTAATTCACCTACTGACTTGCCACTGAATGTCACACCAACGTCGGAGGGCAAAAAGCTGGTTAGTGGGCGTGAGGCAGGCTGTGGAGTACAGACGACTAGTGCTCAGCCTCCTGAAGGTGGGAACTGCAGGGGGACAGGGAGAAAGGCTGGAGTGGGATTCTTTTGCTGCTTCTTGCCGGCCTAATGTAGCTGGTATGCTTTGCCTAATAGTGTCCTCCACAAGCCAAATTATGACTGAGGCTTGGCAGCTGCAAGCAGAGGATCAGAGTAAGAATGCCAAGCATCTAACGAAAATAGTGGTGGTGGCTGCAAGAAAAAATGGGGTCAGTTACTTTCTTTCCCAATAACCCCACACTCGCTAATAAATTTACTCTGCACGTGCAGTGGAATAAGGAGGGAGAACTGACTTCAGGTTTCAGGTGACAGCGGCAGGAAGTGTGTGCATATGCTCTTTTAAAAAAATACTTCCCCATATTCTAAACCTTTCACTGTTGGGAAGAATTGCAGTGGTTAAAATGAATGTCTTACCCAAAATGATATTCTTATTTCAGAATTATCAAAAATGAAGAACCATTTCAACATTGGTACAAAGACTTATCAAAATTTCTTTGGCAGGATAAGAAACCCAGAATAAAATGGAAAGTGCCTCAAGGTACCTGTCATTTCGTTTTCTCCATGCCATGTGATTGTATGAGGGATGTGGGAAACTACGACAGGGAGGAATAGGAATGTTAGTTCATAGAGACTCAAGGGTCGGCATTGCTTGACAGATGGAGCCGTAGATACCATTTAGCAAGCTTAGTTGGGAACCTATTGTTTGTGTTAGAATGAAGGCAATTGATGGGTGATTTACAAGAGTTAAATGTAGGTTACTAGATAGGAACAGGGGTTAGAATACCAAAAGGCAAGGCAGGAAATTTGGAGGATCAAAGCAACTAAAAGAGAGGGATTCTTTTAGAAAAAGAAACAAGCTGAAAGTTGGGGGGGGGCATGAACCTATGCGCAACCATGTGTTGTGCATGAAACTATTAACTCCAGCAACGTTTGTTAATAGTGTCCTGTGTTTTCCAATAAATGCCATGGAGAGTATCCATGTGTTTTCTTAAGAGGCACAGTGCAGCAGAACATGACAATACCAAAGAAAAAGGAGGGTTGGGATTACTGAATCTGAAACTTTACCATCATTCATGCACTATATATGGACCAAGAAATGCCAGATGTCCAAGCTGCGTTCAGGACAGGAAGTGGCACTAGGGTAATGCAAGTATATTATTGGATAATGGAGCACACCAAAGAATATCAAAAGAATCATAGAAACATAGAGTTGGAAGAGACCACGGGGCCATCCAGTCCAACCCCCTGCTATGCAGGAACACCCATCAAAGCATTCCCAACAGATGGCCATCCAGCCTCTGCTTAAAAACCTCCAAAGAAGGAGACTCCACCACACTCCATTGAGGCAGCATAATGTTCCACTGCTGAACAGCTCTGACCATCAGGAAGTTCTTCCTGAGGTTCAGGTGGAATCTCCTTTTCTGCAGCTTGAATCCATTGCTCCTTGTCCTAGTCTCTGGAGCGGCGGAAAACAAGCCCGCTCCCTCCTCAACATGACATCCCTTCAAATATTTAAACATGGCTATCATGTCCCCTCTTAATCTTCTCTTTTGCAGACTAAACATACCCAGCTTCCTAAGCCGTTCCTTATAGGACATGGCTTCCAGACCCTTCACCATTTTGGTCGCCCTCCTCTGGACATGTTCCAGCTTGTCGATATCCTTCTTGAACTGAGATGCCCAAAACTGGACACAGTATTCCAAATGAAACCTAACCAATGTAGAATAGAGTGGTACCATTACCTCCCTCGATCTAGACACCATACTCCTATTGATGCAGCCAAGAATCATGTTGGCTTTCTTGGCTGCTGCATCACACTGCTGACTCATGTTCAGCTTGTGATCTACCAAGACTCCTAAATCCCTTTCACATGTACTGCTATCCACCCATGCATCCCCCATCCTATATTTGTACATTCCATTTTTTCTGCCTAAGTATAAGATCTTACATTTCTCTCTGTTGAAATTCATTTTGTTAGCTTTGGCCCAGCTTTCCAATCTGTGAAGGTCATTTTGAAATTTGATCCTGTCCTCTGGCTTATTAGCAACCCCTCCCAATTTGGTGTCATCTGCAAATTTGATCAGCATGCCCTCCGCTCCTTCATCCAAGTCATTGATAAAGATGTTGAATAGCACTGGGCCCAGGACAGAACCCTGTGGCACCCCACTGGTCACTTCTCGCTAGGATGAAAAGCAGCCATTGGTGAGCTTTATAAGTTGTAGCAAAACCTTTGACTATGTAGATCATGAAAAACCGTGGACTCCTAAAGAAATCGGTGTGTGCCACAACATTTGGTTGCCCTGGACAAGAGGCTACCATCAGGACAGGATACACAGAAATGGAATGGTTTTCAGTTGGCAAGAAGTTGCGGGAAGGCTGCATTTTATCATCCTCTTTAACTTGTATGGTGAACATATCATACATAAAGGAGAATTAGATTCAGAGGATGAAGACATGAAAGTTGGAATAAGGAACACCAACAGTTTACGATATGTAGATGACACCATACTAGTAGAACAAAGTAGCAATGACTGGATCAATTATTGAAGAAAGTCAAGAAAGAAAGTGCAAAGGCAGGTTTTCAACTGAACATTAAGAAAATAATGACCACATATGATTTATGTAACTTAGACTTTATGTAACTTGACGCAGTCTGTCTTTCCAGTGCCTGATTTTCTTTATGGCCACTGATCCTACAACTTTACTCCTCTTGCTGCCACTGTCTGCGCCAGCGTAGTGATGCCAGCTGTAGCACACCAACAGGATCCTGGCTTCTGCTTGCTAATTGGTTGATTAAAAGGTGGTACGTTTATTTCAAGCAGTAAATGGCTTATGGCGAAAGGAAATAACCCAGTGATTCAGGAGAAATGGACACACGGAGAGGATGAACATCCAGAGAAGAGGTTATTTGTTATTTAAAACAGTGACTAGCAGTGGTGTAGTCAGGTCCTGGAAAAGTTACATTTTACTTTGTTGAGTGCTGTCTGATTTGTTTGAAAGAAGAATAGCTATTGTTGGAGAATAAGAGACATTAGATTTAGAAGGGCATGAACTAAAGTGTGGATAGCATGGTTATTTGTGGTATGATAAAGCCAAAATTAATGTAGATTTTAATAATCACTATGTGTGAAATACTTTGTTAAGAGTTTGGAATAAATACAGACTATGTCCAAAAACACCCTTGTGGGTGTCATCACATGAGGCTTTTTACAGAAAGGAAATGATGCAGAAGGAAAAATGGTTGCCTTATCAAGATCTTTTAGAAATCAAGCATGAACAGCACAGAGTTAAAATTATATAAGATTTAATGTCTGAGGGATACAGCTTTCAATGGTTTTCTTATAGACAGTAGAAAAGTACAATGTAGACTGTGATTTTGAATTAACTAAGTCAAAATTTGAGAAATAGTTGTATTCAGATAATGAACATTTGATTGGTAAAATGTATAAACTTTTGGTGAAACTTGAGAGGGAAGATGTACTGCTCAAGGACCGTATGATAAAGTGGGCACAAAATTTTGGATATAACATACAGATGCATCAGTGAAGGGGATTAAATTGATGTTGTCCCATGATCTTAAAGAGAACTTCCATAAGATGATGTATCAGTGATTCTTGATTCCAGATAAATTG